>JAYESD010000002.1:169824332-175494332 GCA_036927565.1 Tuctoria greenei | reverse complement strand
TCTTCTTCTTCTTCTTCCTCCTTCTTCTCCTTCTTCTGCTTCTTCTCCTTCTTCTGCTTCTTCTCTTCTTCTCTTCTTCTTCTTCTTCTTCTTCTTCTTCTTCTTCTTCTCTTCTCTTCTTCTCTTCTTCTTCTTCTTCTTCTTCTTCTCTCTTCTTCTTCTTCTCTTCTCCTTCTTCTTCTTCTTCTCCTTCTTCTTCTTCTCCTTCTTCTTCTTCTTCTCTCTTCTCTTGGGGAGACATTTGCTCCGGTCGCCCAGCTAGAAGCCATCCGTATACTTCTTGCCTTTGCATCACATCATAATATTAGACTTTATCAAATGGATGTGAAAAGTGCCTTTTCCTAATGGTTAAATTAACAAGCTTGTTTATGTTGAACAACCTCCCGGGTTTGAAGATCCGAGGAATCCTAATCATGTGTATAGGTTGCACAATGCGCTCTAGGGGCTCAAGCAAGCACCTAGGGCATGGTATGAAACGACTACGGGATTTCTTGATCATGCAAGGATTCAAGATCGGGAGGGTGGACACTACACTCTTCACCAAAGACATCAATGGAGAATTATTTATTTGTCAAAATTTATGTTGATGATATTATTTTTGGTTCAACTAACAAAGCTCTTAGCCATGAGTTTTGCAAAATGATTCTAGGGAATTCGAGATGTAGATGATTGGAGAGCTCAACTTCTTCCTTGGATTCCAAATCAAGCAACTTCAAGAGGGGACCTTCGTCTATCAAGAGAAGTATACCAAGGACCTCTTGAAGAAATTTGAGATGGGAGATTGTAGCTCAAGAAGCACTCCAATGGCAACAAATTGTCATCTCGACGCGGATAAGGACGGTAAACCTATTGATCAATCTAACTACCGTTCTATGATTGGTTCATTGCTTTATCTTACCGCATCTAGGACCGATATCATGTTTAGTGTATGCTTGTGTGCTCGCTTTCAAGCGGCACCTAAAGAATCGCATCGGAAGGCGGTCTTTAGGATACTTAGGTATCTTAAGCATACCCCTAGTGTGGGCTTGTGGTACCCTAAAGGTGCAAAATTCCATCTCTTGGGATACTCAGATTCGGACTTTGCCGGATGCCGCTTGGATCACAAGAGTACCTCCAGTGGGTGCCACTTGCTTAGGCGTTCCCTAGTATCTTGGTCTAGCAAGAAGAAAAATTTCGTCTCTTTGTCCATGGCAGAAGCGGAATATATTGCGGCCGGTGCATGTTGTGCCCAAATTCTTTATATGAAGCAAACCCTTTTGGACTTTGGTGTTAAACATGGTTGTGTACCTCTCCTTTGTGACAATGAAAGTGTGGTTAAGATAGCTTAAAACCCCGTTCAACACTCCCGCACTAAGCACATTGATATTCGCCATCATTTCTTAAGGGACCATGAAGCTAAGGGAGACATCTTATTGCGAGGTGTTAGGTCCGAAGAACAATTGGCGGATATCTTCACTAAACCACTTGATGAGAAAACTTTTTCTAGGCTAAGAAGTGAATTAAATGTGCTAGATGCATCAAATGTCATGTAAGTTTCCATGTAAGAATGCATCTCATATAGGTCTTGTCTAACTTCCAAAGGATAGGGGTGAGCAAGGATTAGCTTGGGATGGAGGTTCTTTTGGGTTTCCCCAAGGCTTGGAGAGTGGCCCTCCCTGAAGAAGCCTTTGAAAGGTTCAAATTTGGCAAGATAGATTTATTTTATGCCTTGCATGATGCCTGCCATATAGATTTGCACTCATATTTAAACTTCTTGCATTATAAATTATTTGGCATTGCATACGGTAGATTGTCACAAAGGAGAACCCACCTCATGAGAAAGAGACTTGTTTGAAATGGAATATATCAACTCATATGATAAGGAAAGAACAAAATGTTAGGTGTGTTAATGCCTAAAGGAACATGCTTTAAAGAGACAGAAGGCCTCATCCTCTAGCTCACAATGCATGGGCCTTACATTTTATTTGGATAATTTCCTCCCATTTTCTTCGGTGTTCTATTTGCTTTAGGGCTTAGCCATGTTATTGGCAATTAGAATTTTTGAGGGGTAAGGGGTTGCCCAAAAAGTCCTAAGACATGTGTTTCTCATTGTTTGTTTGTTTGGTCAAAGGACATATATGGGATGATGCTGTTTTGTAGTCATCGGATTATCTGATGCTTAGGCCAGACCATCATCGGATCAGTTGGTGTTCATATACCAAGAGTCAGTTCAGTCAATAATACAAATCAACCGACGATTTCATTCTGAGAAACATCGGTGCATCCGATGTTCACATTTCTGGCTGTGCTGAAATCCACTGATGCTATTCCCTTCCACGTCGGACCATCCGGTGTCAACGGTACCTTTTTGAATACCCTTACTGTGCCATTCGACCAATGCTCCTATCTTCTAACGTCGGTCCATCCGGTGTTAAATTTAAAGCTAGGGTTTGGGACCCACTTTTTAAACGCCGCTCCGCCTCCTCACTTTCTCTCTCCCCCGACCCCGACGACTTCGCCCGACGCCTCCCGTGCCCTTCCGCCGCCGCTGCTCCCTTGCCCTACCGCCCTCTGCGTCGCCGTGGTGCCTCCCTCTATGGCCGCCACTACGCCGCTAGGGTTTCCGGCCACGACGATCTTCGTGTCGCCGTTCCGTACGCTTGACATCGTCGACTTCATTCTCACACATCGTCTCATCACAATGGCTCGTGACAAGAAGGGAAAGGGCAAGGCCATGGCGGAGCCTGCCGCAAAGAAGCAAAAGCTGTCGAAGGAGGAAAAGAAGGCTTTGATGGCCGCTCGTTGCCGCCGAGGAGCGAGAGCATGGCCGAGGAGGATCATTGAGGATCCGTGAGGCTCGTCCGAGGCAGCCTCCCATGCCGGATGAGTCCGAGGAAGAAGAAGAGCCGGAAGTGCCGCTTGTTTGCCGATGCTCAGCCAGGACCCGTGGGGGTCATCTCGCGGCAGTACCTACGTTCGAGACCATCTGCTGCCGATCTTCGAGAGGACAGGGCGACCCAGAGAGCCGTCTACGAGATGGACACCAACGTCTGTGTTGGTGAAGGTGTCCGGTTGACAGATTACAAGAAGATGAAGGCCAAGCAGCTCAGAAGACTCAGATGGAGCGTTTTGCTTGAGGAGTGGTTCCTGCAGCCCCAGAGAGGCACGTGTGGACAGCCATTTTTGGACCTTGACTCAGGCATCGCTGTACGAGACGTACAGACGTCAGGGCCATAAGCTCTTCCAGCACAACTTTCTGGATTGGGATCAGCTTGCCCTGGCAGCCGAGACAGAGATACACCCCTACTTTGAGAGGTATAGAGGGCTGGATGAGCTGATGTCCTACGAGAGGAGTGCCTACGTGGAGGACTGGGTCCGTGTATTCTACGCCACCCTCTACGTCTCTGAGGGCCGCAGATCTATAGACTTCATGTTCATGGGCCAGCACCATCACTTGACGACACAGACCTTGGCACAGCTGCTAGGAGTGGATCTCCACGACACTTGCCTGCACGAGAGAGTGTATGGACAGGCAGACCTGCCGAGGAGGCCGCTCACTGGAGGAGTGGCACCACCACTGGAGGAGATACGCTCTCTGTTTGCACCATCTTTCTCTCCAGACCAGCCGAGGGTACCGGCACTGCAGACTCCAGCTGCGCGCACAGTGCACCTTGCCTTGCGCCGCACACTTTTGCCGAGGTCCGGATACCTAGAGGGGTTCACCAGCCTGCAGCAGACCCTCCTGTTCTACATCATGAACGGGATGGAGTTCGATATTGTGGACATCCTCATATGTGAGATGGAGGACGTGATCACTGATGGAGTTGGCATGATGAGGCAGCTTGTCTTTGGACACTGGATCAGCTACTTGCTCTCCATGGTTGTTCCTGAGGAGTCCACCGTGCGTGACAGTCTCACTAACAAGAGTGTCACACGGTTCAGCCACTACCGTGCTCCAGCTCCTGGAGACTGCCGCCTTGGCCGTCCAGTCGAGCATCAGGTCCGTGGAGAAGGAAGATGAGAGACTGGCACAGGCAGAGGCTCAGGGTGAGGACCTTCAGCATATATGGTTCGAGAGCGACACGGATGACAGCGTTGAGGAGTACTTCCCACCTCCTCCCTCACCCAGGCAGCACGACGCGGAGACTGGAGGCTCGACCCGTCCACCTCCTACTCCACCTCCCGTGTCGGAGGCACAGGTCTCTCAGCCGTCCGAGCTCACCTCCCTCCTCCAGCAGATGGTTGAGCAGCAGCGCCTGGACCGGCTTGCAGCTGAGCAGGCCTGAGCTGAGCAGGCATCACGTCTTTTGGAGCTCCAGCAGCAGCAGCAGGAGATGCAGCGCCAGATCGCCCGTGAGAGGCGAGAGGACACAGACAGGCTGACTGGGATGATAGATCAGATGCACCAGCGCTCCCTCGACCAGCAGTAGCAGACACAGCAGGCGATGATGGGCATCCCGGGGTTGATCACCAACCTCTACACCCAGACAGGGATTGCCCTGCCATCGCAGCTGCCAGGCTTTGCTCCACCCTCGCATGTCCTTGCTCCAGCTGCAGCTCCAGTGCCGACCACGCCGATCCCGATGATCAGCATGTCTCCACTGCTTGCTCCAGGCGCACCGATCCACTCTCCGCTGCCGGCTACGACGTTGTTCCAGCAGACGCCGGCATCCGTTGTCAGTGCCCTGTTGCCAGCAGCTCCAACTCAGCAGGCACCGACAGCGGCTCCTACGGATCCTACAGCTACCTCCACATCTACTCCAGCCTCAGCCGCAGCAGCAGGCAACAGCTCCGACGACAGCACCCCCGACGGTGACCAGTTCGTCATCGCTCCGAGCACTCAGGGTTCTTAGGCACTTAGATTCCTTTTTGGTGTCTTGATTCCAAAGGGGAAGAAGAGTTAGAGAAGAGTCAGGGGGAGGATAGCTTAGCCTCAGGGCGAGTGTTCTAGCTGTAGGGCGAGTTTATCTATATCTTTTGTAATTTGGTGTTTTTGCTACTCATTTGCTATTCATTGAGTATTCATGTGCCACTTATTCTCTTGAGTTATTGATTGATTGAGCTTTCGCGTTATTAATCTCTTTTGAGTCTTCAAATTTATCGTGCCATATCTTGTACTCATTGCATATATTCTTATGTATCGTACTATCAAATTCATTACTATTATGCTTCACTTGTTGTGTTGTCATCAATCACCAAAAAGGGGGAGATTGAAAGCATCTAGGCCCCCATGAGGTATGGTTTCGGTGATTAATGACAACCATTGGATTTTACTAATGAATTTGTGGATGCAAGGTCTCCCATATCACTCAATCAAATGAAATCTATATGAATATGAATATCAACTACTGATCATTAGAGACCCCTAAATAATCACTTTATGAGATCAATCAATGTTATGAAGATTAGAAGTAAAAGCTCATATGTCAAAGTTATTCAAACATAATTGACAACACTCAATGCTTGAAAATCATCAGAAGTATATTTCCAACAAATGTCTAAGAGGTCAATCGAGCAAAATACAAAAGAATCACTTAGAACAACTCGAAGCAAACAAAATCAACTCACCGGATCAACCGATGTTTCCAGAGAACAACACATCGGTTGAGTTGGTTCGGCACAAGAAGAAGACCTCAGAACCAAGTACTCACCGGATCATCCGATGTCAAAGGACATGTTACATCGGTCCATCGGTGCAGTAAGCAATAACCCAGGATCAAGTGTAACATCGGATCCTTCGATGTACAACAATAGACACATCGGTCAATCACTCCAGTAAGCATCAAGTCTGAACCAATTTTGGAGGAAGTGCCACCGGATCATTCGATGAGAAGACAAGTGCAACATCGGTCTAACAACGGTCATATCTAACACAGTGACATCAGCTAAAGTGAACTTGACCGATGATAACTGAAGGGAGAGCATCGGATCATCCAGTGTTCGCAGAGCAGTGATGTCAGCCTACTTTTCCAACGGCTATTTCGTGGAGGCTGGCTATTGATACCCCTTCAACCTGTCTATTCGACAAGTCTTGACTACCAGACATACTCTACACATTCTCAAGCATTCAAGACGTTGAGCTAATACTTCTAGATCATCTATACCACTTACACACCAAGAGATAGGCTAGAACTAGCTAGAGATAGTGCTTGTGTGCTTACATTGTTGGTGATTGGAATCTCTAGTGTAGTGAGAGCTGTAAGGGAGTGTCCCTTAGTGATTGTAACTGAGAGTGACTTCCGGACCTTGCCAAGACGGCTGTGGAAGCCCGGAGGATCCAAGTTGTACAAGGCTTGAGCTCCACCTTGCCGAGGTTGGCAAAAGGAGAAGAATAGTGAAGATCCCTAGTCTAGGTGACTTGGGTGTGGCTATACCCTTCGGTGGGTGCCACAACGTGGATGTAGGAAGATCTTGACGATCTCGCCGAACCACAGGATAAATCCTCGTGTCTCCTCAGGGGTTTGCATTCTCTTCCTCTCCCTTACACTTATGCATTTCGTATATCGCAAAGTTACTATTCACTTAAATGCATAGGTTGTTTGCTTAGGGAATTGGGCTTTTAGTAATTAAGTTTTATTGCCTTAATTTATGAAAATAAGCCCAATTCACCCCCCCTCTTGGGTATTCGATCCTTACACGGGGGTTAAGGTACTCCGACGCACTTGGACTGTACGTGTACATGACCAGCCGTGAAGCTTCATTCAAACCTTCGGCTGGATGCCTACATGGTATACCTTTTAACCTCAAACCCTCGATGGAACATCCTTCCTCTCAAAAATTCATGCCGTGCCCCCCCCCCACAGTCAGTTTCTCATCAAGAAACTTTCATGGCGTTGATCATCGAGACTTTGCTAGTTTGTCTGGTGGTGAACCGTCCGCATCATTGGGAACCTAGATAAAGTTTGAGGATAGGAATCGGAGCATACCTAAAATGCTCTTCTCAACCAGCACCGGGGACGCACAATGGAGGTTAAGGTACACCAGCATACCTCGACCGTACGTGTACCCAACCATCCATGTAGCTTCGTTCGAACCTCTGACTGGCTGCCTAGATGGTATACCTTTTATTCTCAAACCCTCAAGGGAACATCCTTCCTGTCAAACATGCATGCCAGTGGCCGCCCCCGCAGTCAGTTTGTCATCAAGAAACTTTCATGCCGGTGGCTGCCGAGGCTCTGCTGGTTTTGGACTCGACGCCATGGCAGAAGAAAGCGGAAGCAGGGAAAGATTATTGATCTCGTGATACCATATAGAGAATGGTCACTAGACTAATCTGTATGAATAATGTTTGTTGTATATTCATTGGGGAACACATGTACACTTTATATAGCTAACTAGTGTAATGTGAAAGCAAAACTAAACTCTTTCACACTACACAGATTCAAAGGCTAGGGTTAATGACTAAACGTAGGCCAACGCAGTCAAATAATGACTGTTAACATAGACCAACACAGTCAACAATGACTGTTACATGTGTGTGTGCTTATTCTTTCTACAGTCTGGTGGTGAACCGCCTGCATCATTGGAAGCCTAGATGGAGTTGGAGGACAGGAATCGAAACATACCAGCAAGGGTCTTCCCAACCACCACAAGGGATGCACGATGGGGGTTATGCACCGGCACACCCGAACCGTAGGCGTACGCAGCCAGCCGTGTAGCTTCGTTTTGTATTTTATTCCCTAGGCTTAAAATTCTGCTCTTCCTCTCTATTTGCTCTTCCCTAGGCTTAAAAGTTTTATATTTTACAATATTTTTACATATGTAATATGACATAGGATACATCACTTGATAGTTTTGGAAAAAAATGGAGACATATGTATATCCAATGCAACTACGTAAATCCACCCCAATTAGTTAGCTAGTTATTTTTTAAGATGATAAAAAAATATCTTTTTCTGAGTGAGGTGGTCGGGGTAGATGATGTGGCACAATAGCTTATGTGGCATGCCAATGTGGATGTCCAACTCAGACTAAGGATGAAAGTGGAATGGTTGTTGTGTGAAGTTGAGGGGCTAAATTGACTCGTTTGAAAGTACAAGGACCGAACTGAGTCTTGGTTGAAAGTTTGAGGATAAAGTTGAGTATTGTGCCAATTCTAAACGAGCCAAGCTTTGAGCTTGTGAGCTTGATGAGCTCAAGCATGAAAAGCTCGAGTAAGCTCATTTATTGTTGTCATATATGATATGTACGTATGATTAACTAACCTATATAATTCTATTAAAAATTTTTAATGGGTCAGTTGACGGCTGCTATATACCAATTTCATCCGTCAATATAACTCAATTATGTGGAAGAAATATCATTTCTTGTACACATCACCTTTCTTTTTAACCTATTTTGACTTGTCCTTAGAGAAAATAGTGCATGCAGGTATTTTATACATAATTAAAGTGAAACAAGGGGATGGATCCAATAAAATACCATCCTAGCCAATCAGGTGTCACCACGTGACACCAAATTGATCAAATGGCCCACAAACAGAAGTATCCGGGGCCATCCAACTGTGTAGAAACCATATAATGGAATGGGAGCCACCTGGTAGTCACCTGGAGGAAGAACTGGCTGTTTGGAGCCAGGACCAGGTCGGCCAACTAGGGGGGTCGGCCAACCCCTTTCTAGCGCCAAACTCGGTCAAACTCCACGTGTTGGCTCCTCCTGGCTTGAAGAAGTCAGTGGTGACTGATTCACGCGCTTTTTGTGGCGGGAACCGACCTTTCTCCAAGCTATAAATAGGAACCCTCATCCCTCACTTCAACACACACCACATGAGCATTCACTCTCTTGTATACATTAGTTCTCCAAATCCTCAGTGGAGGTTAGGTTTTATAGTGGAGCCTCTAGTCCCATGTCCAAATTGGGAAAGGTATGGCTCATGTATCTGCTTTTGTATATGTGACTGTGTGCTTTATAATAATAGTATTATTAGTCTCTCTTTATTCATATACTTGGGCAAAGAGTTTCTTGTTTGATTGTGGAGTCCACGTATGTGCTAGGTGTAAATGTTGTTATGATCTAGACATAATACAATTATCATGTTATCATAAACACCATACACCACCACTATAGTCTAATTAGGTAATAATTTGATTATGTTAATATGAATATGTTAGTGCTTGGATCTAACATTGGTTCAACGATGTTTAGGTTAGTAATTGCCTTAGGATGTCATGATTCTTAAGGTATTTACTTAATATCACTACAGGAAACACGATCATTTGCGACGGCTAGATTTATTTGCGACAGCCTTCCGTTGCAAATAAGTTAAATTGCAAGCCGTCACAAATAAACACTAATTTGCAACAGCTTTGTTGACAGCCATTGCGAATAAGGGTTTATTTGCGACGGCCAACTCTAGGGCCGTCGCAAATAAAATTAATTGCGACGGCCATAAGTTATGGCCATCGCAATTAAGAAAGTCGTCACAAATTAGGGCTAATATCGGGCGCATCGGACCCGATACCTCATTCTCTTCAAGCGCCCACATACGCCCGCCGTCGCCGCGCCTGCCGCCGCCCTTCCGTGCCCCCTTCGCCTCCAGTCCCACCGCTGGCCCGACGCGCCCCCGCCTCCCCCGGCTCCACCACGGCCCCACCGCCCCCGGCCCCGCCACGCCCCGGCCGCCGGCCCACCATCCCCACTCCGGCTGCGCCCTCGCCGCCCCTGCCCCCGTCGTGTCCACGCCCCCTGCTGCGCTTGCCGTCATCTGTCCCTTCCTGTTAAGGTACTCGAATTTTTTTGCATTGTGGCCAATTGTCCATTGTGTAGTATGCAAAATTTCACGCTTGTGCAAATGTATTTTTATTAATGTTTTTGGTTCAGATTTTGTAGTAAATGCATAATTGGATTTTTAGGCTATCTTTCATTTCTACAAACCAGTGCATATTGTGCTTTATATGTTGTCTTGTATTAGATTTAGCATTATAACTGTAAAAGGAAACTTTATGAGATGCAAGTATTAACCTATATTGGAATTCTGCTTACGAATTAACCTGTACACTGGTCGATATTGTAACTCTATTCTGCTGTATTTTAGAAACTGTATGTTGCCTTTATGTGTCTTGCTTATGAATTAACATGTACATCTGAATAATATTTGTAACTCTATGGCTTTGTCTGTCATCCTGAATTTCTATTCTGTTTAGTGTATGCTTGGACTTTAGTGCAATCATATAATATAGGAATAAGACTACCTAACCCCCTCATCTATTGATGTTCGTCTACTTCACCCCCTCCATTATAAAACAAGGTATTCTACGCTCCCAAACTATCCGAAACCGTCTAAATAACCCCCTAGAGTGGTTTTAGGAGTCAGTTTTACCTATGTGACAGTACACTTAAACGATGATATATCACTATATCATTTTTACCATATCTTTCTTCTTTTTGCTCTCTCTTACATTTGGCTCCATGAACAATGTTCGTTCTCTTATGTTCTTGCTCACATAACATATTGTCTGTTGTTTGATATTTATTTTTTATTGGTGCTTATTGTTTATTGATATTTATTGTTTTTGAGTGACTACTCAATATATGTAAATAAAGGGGTATTGGGCCGACTTGGACCAACCCGGAAGGGCACGACACGCAATAAGTGTGATCGTGCCGTGTAGACCATTGTAGTGGTACCGTATGCGTCAAGGCGACACGGAAGCGAACGGGTTGGTAAGGACGTCAATGACTCGCGATTGCGTGGACGGTGGAAATGGATGTCGAATTTTCATCTAAGACCAACTTTCCTCTCACTCTTTCTCTAGTTCTTTCCTATCTCTTAAATGACATCAAAATGAAAATGAGCAATGTAACCTATAGCAATGTATTACCCGTTTAAGATCGGCACGTCTCATATGCCATTGGCATGTGAGATGTGCAGGTTCGGAATTGTCCCTTTTTGGACAGCCTGGGAGTGACCGAGGGGGCGTGGCTTGTGACGAGATGCGGGTCCCGATTTGGACAAGATTTCAATGGCATAACCCTGTTGTGCTGCACTATTTTTGGGCGTGCAGTGGAGAACAGCAGGGTTATGTTGTCAAAATTTTGTTTGAATCCGGATCACACGTCTCATCATGAGCACGCTCAGCTCGGTCACTCTTGGGTGGGTTTATGATCTATCTGCCTAGGTTGTAGGGCCATGACATAACATAACAATGAAACTAATAATGATTTGTCTACTTTAAAGGTATACTCTGACGCGTCTCGTCACACTTTCGAAATTTTAGGACCTATCCTGTATACATTAATGACAATTTCTTTCGCGTTAAACTGCAGATCAAAACGTGGGTGACGACCGCAGTTGGATGTATCCTGGATGGAAGAGCAGAACTGGTGGTCACTCGGATGAGTGGTACATCAAGTTAGATAAATTTTTGGATCGAGCATTTTCGTTGTCAACGGAAGATATGGTGCAGTGCCCATGTACAAAATGCTGGAACACCAAGTTTTTTAGAAGATGGGAGCTTTCATTTCACTTATGTCGAAACGGTTTCACTCCACATTATGAAGTGTGGACCTTTCACGGCGAGACTAATTCTCGAGTCATAGGAGAAGTGGATGAGGATGATGATATAACAGAGGTTGATAGGATGGATGAGATGCTAGAAGCTCTGCAAGCGGAGGATCCTCTTACAAATGAGGCAGAGGAGTTCTTCGAAGAGCTGAAGAAATCACAAGAGCCGTTGCAAGAACAGACGGTTGTGACCGTACTTGCTTTCTTGACCAGATTTATGGCAATTAATTCCAAGTACTTTTTTCCATCAGCTGCTACAATGATCTCATGAAATTGATCTGCGATATCCTTCCACAAACTCACAAAGCACCACTAGATATGTATCAGTCAATGATCAAGAAATTTGGTCTCGGTATGAAGAATGAGAAAATCGATGTGTTCCCAGATAACTGCATGCTATTCTGGAAAGAGCTCGCCAATAGGAAGATGTGCTTGAAATGTGGTAAACCGAGGTATGTCGAAGTTGTTAATGACGATGGAGATAATTTGATGACAGATGTCACACATAACCAGCTTCGTTACTTGCTTTTGACACCTCGGTTGAAGCAGTTGTTTCTTTCAAAAAGAACCGCCAGAGACATGAGATGGCACAAAGAAGGTAAACGTGAGAACAAAGAATTCTTGACGCATCCGTCTGACAATGATGCATAGAAAGCGCTAGACCGTTTCGATCCACACTTTTCTCGTGATGCGAGGAATGTTCACATCCGATTAGCGACAGACGGATTCTCACCGTTCAGTACGAACGCCACGCCATACTCCTGTTGGCCCGTCTTTGTCATTCCACACAACCTGCCACCTGCTCTTTGTACGAAGAACGAGTTCATGTTTCTCAGCCTCATTGTACCTGAACCTGATCATCCCGGGTCACGTCTCAACGTGATGTTGAAACCGCTGATCGAAGAATTGAAAGTCTCGTGGACAGGAGTTGGAGCTTATGACAGTTACAAGAAGCACAAATTCAACTTTCGTGGTGCTCATTTGTGGTCCGTCCATGATTTTTCGGCATACGACATGTTTTTCAGATGGAGCACTCACGATCGTCTGAAGTGTCCGATATGTGCTTCAGACACGGATTTCTTTCGACTAACTCATGGAGGCAAAATATCTTACTTTGATTGTTACGGACGTTGGCTGCCCTCGAATCACATATTTAGGCACCAGAGGCATGTCTTTCAAATGAACACTGTTGTCACTAAAGGACCACCGAAGCGTCTCAACGTGCCAGAAATTTCTGATATGTTGGACAAACTGGTGCCCGATGAAGGTCGTGCTGGATATTTTGTAGGTTATGGAGAGGAACACAATTGGACTCACATATGTGGACTTTGGGAGCTACCGTATGTGAAGTCGTTGATTCTAATGCACAGCATTCATGTCATGCATCAGGAGCGTAACATGAGCGAAAGTATCATAAGCACTTGCATGGATATGCCTGGCAAAACGAAAGACAATTACAAAGCTAGACTAGATTTGACTAGATTTCTGATATGTTGGATTCTTTCTATGTTTTAACTCTTAAAATCTTAATGAACATCTCTTCAATAAATTATTTATCACAGGAAAGGTATACTTTAGAGGACCCGAACGAACCCTCGCATGGTTGAGGATGCGAGGAGAGTGTTTCACTACAACGCTGCCAAAGCGCTTCGACAAGCTTTGTCGAATGCTCGTGTTCAAATTATTAATGAGCACTTGAAGGCGAACCAGCACCATGTGCTACACTTCTGGCAAGAGAGTGATCGGCACCTGACAGAGGAGGAGTACGCATAGGTACGTGGGGTGTAGTAAGTATTTTTTCCGATAATTTCTTCGGTGGTATTTTTAATGATCTACAACTATGCGCAGGGCCACGTGAGCTGGTTGCAGGTTCGGACCTGTGCATTTCGGGCCCTTTGTCGGTACTGGGCTACCGATGAGTTTAAGGCCAAGTCCGGGAAGGCTCGAGAGTGTAGAGGGGTCGAGAGGAAGAGCAGGCATGGCCAAGATAACCACTTGCGTTTAGCTAAACACATGGTAAGCTTATGTAACTTATGTTTATATATTCATAATATATTGTTCGTACTAGCACGTATTGATAGGAGCGCGAGACGGGGGTGCCGCTGACCCCTGCTGAGATCTGGAAGAGAGGTCACAGGGACTCTTCTCAGCCTCAGGGGTGCAGTCAGGCTGCAGCCGAGCGATTGTTATGTTTAGAAATAATTCATATTAAATATAACTATATGGATTTTTGAACTTACACGATTTCCTTGTTTTGCAGGCTAAATTGGTATGTAAAGTAGTATAGTAACAGGAAAACGCAAGAGGTAGCGACGACTAGAAAGAAAAGTGGAGACAATGAACAGAGCGAAAATAAATGAAAGGATGAGAAAAATGTTAGAAAAAAGATAGGTATTACTCCAACGTACCATTGGCCCTATGCCCCTATGCAGTGTCATCATTGCCACTACTCATATACACGGCCAGAAGTTATTACCACTGCTTGAAGGGAAGTGATGCGGACTAGATGTGCCCATTAATTTATTTTGTGTTCATTGGGGATTATATAACAGCTAGTTTGGTCGATTAGTTTGTTGCTTGGAATTGTATGTTGAACACTACTATTTGGTTCCGTCGATGTTTATATCTAGTATTTAATCCATGTTTATATCATTGTGTTGGTGCGCTTCAAGAGGTTTTATGCGTATGCTTTATTTTTATTAGAATACCACCTCCATTGCTACATTAACTTATTTAGATAACAAATTTCCAGAGCCTCATGCACGCTGTTAGATGGGCTTACACGTCATAGGGACGAACACCAAGCGCCCCAATGCAGTTTCGGCCCACGAATACAAAGTGACTCAGTGCAGTTTCAATCCACAAATAACAAGTGGCTCAGCGCAATGTTGGGCCTACTCTGATAGCTTCACGTAAGCTTTGTCCTTGCTGCCTGCCCGCGGCAGTCAATTTTTTTTTCAAATCGAATAAAAAAGGAAAATAAGAAATGAAAATAATTTTTTATTACGGTACCCTTCGATCCACAACGGCCCCTCTCCCGACTGTACGAAATGCGCTTAGAGGAGCATTCACTGACCGACACGCTCTTGGAGCAGCATCCGCTGGCCGCCACGCTCTTGGAGGAGCATCTGCCGGCCGCCACGCTCTTGGAGGAGCATCAGTCGGCCACCACGATCTTGGGAGAGCATCCATCGGCCACCACGTGTGGAGGAGCATTTGCCGGCCGCCACATGTGGAGGAGCAACAGCGCTAGGTACTATTGCTCACATAATGTTATTTTAGATCTATCCTCTTACATATAGTCTGATTGATTTGTAGGAAGCGACGTCAGAAGATATGGATGGGAAAAGACTTGTGTACAATGGAGTGGCAGGATGGAATGAAGTCATTTTAAAATTTTGCATTCCAGGGCACACCTGAAGTAGGAACTATGCCTTGTACTTGCATGACATGTCATAATATTTGCCACGGGACACTCAAGGAAGTTTACCTTTACAAGCTTCCTAATGGGATGTCACTGGATTATACTTGTTGGGTACACCATGGAGAAAAACGAGTTGAGAAAAATATTGCTTAGCAATCAATAGATAATGAGGAGATAATTTCTGATGATGCTGCTATGGAAATTATGCTTTCTAGTCTACTTGGAGGCACTAATCATGGTGGTACTTTAGCAGATGTTGATGATCCAGAAATTGCTATAAACCAGCAGAAGCCAACTAAGTGTGTAAAGACATTCTATAACTTATTAAATGATACCGAAAATGAGTTGTATCAAGGTTGTGAGAAGATGACTCAATTATCCTTCATTGTCAGGTTGTACAAGATAAAGTGTTTAGCTGGTTTGAGCAACAAGCATGTGAGTTGATCCTTGAACTGTTCTCATATCTGCTTCTATAGGGCCACTGCATTCCTAATGCACTTGATAAAGTTCAAAAGGTTGTTCGTGACCTTGGGATGGACTACCAAAAGATCGATGCACGTGTCAATGATTGTGGGTTATTCCAGAAGGATTATTCTCTACTGGATCGATGCCCAAATTGTGGTGAATTAAGATGGAAAAATAGTACTAGAGGGGGTGCAAGAGAGGCTTTACCTTGTTGAAAAGCCAAGAAGCTTGTAGCACGCAGGATTCAACGATACTTCCCTCTTATTCCCCGTCTTCAAAGGTTTTATATTGCAGAATTAACGACATTAAACATGCGCTAGCACAATGAAGAACGTATTGATGATAGAATATTATGCCATCTTGCAGATTCAAAAGCCTGGAAGCATTTTTATAGCATTCACCCAAATTTCTCACCCGATCCTCACAACATAAGACTCTGGCTAGCATCTGATGATTTCAAACATTTTGGAATAATGAATGTTTCTTACAGTACATGGCCTGTGATTCCAATCCCTTTTAATCTACCACCTTGGTTGTGTATGAAGCAGCCTTATTGGTTGATGCCAATGATAATTCCTGGGACACAGTCACCTGGAAATAACATTAATATGTATTTGCAGACTTTGATTGATGAGCTACTGAAATTACGATCTAATGATATTGAAACATACGACAGTTAAGAGAAAGAGACATTTCTCATGCGAGCTTCTTTATTATGGACAATGAATGATTTTCCAGCATATGCAATGTTATGTGGATGGAGCACAAAAGTTAAGCTAGCATGTCCATACTTCCATATAGACACTGACGCCTTGTTGTTGAAACATGGTCGAGAGTATTGCTACATGGGTCATCATCGTTTCCTACCTCTGGAACACTGGTGGCATCGGAACAAACCTTCTTTCAACTACAACATAGAGAATAGATAGGCTCCAACATCACTCTCTGATGACGAATTACTCCAACAATACGAGAGTTTTGATCATGTGAGTTTTGGACAAACGAATAATAAGAGAAAGCGCACTAAGGCAAATAAGTGGCATAGTTGGAAGAAGAAAAGTATATTTTTCCAACTCACGTATTGGAAGACATTGCTAATAAGGCATAACTTGGATGTCATGCACATTGAGAAAAACATTTGTGATATAATACTGGGGACATTGCTTAATATGGATGGTAAAACAAAAGATAGTCTACAAGCTCGTCTTGATATGCAGAATATGGGTATATGGCAACAGCAACATCCGGTGGCTATAAATGAGAAGTATGATTGTCCACCATCATCATATACTTTGCATAAAGATGAGAAGACCACCTTGTGCAAGATTTTGGGGGATGTGAAGATGCCCAATGGTTATGCCTCAAACATCAAGAGATGTGTGGACATAAAAGCACATAAGGTATTGGGTTTAAAAACTCATGTCTGCCATATTATATTTCAGAAGCTCGTTCCTATTGCAATACGTAACATATTGCATAAAAAGGTTGTTGCACCTTTCATTGAGTTTAGCAGACTCTTTTCTGGAATTTTTTCTAAAGAACTGGCGGAACCAGATTTGGATAAGATGATCAAACAATTTCCTGAAACAATTTGTAAGATTGAGATGTTGATTCCTCCCGCTTTCTTTGATATCATGGTACATCTTCCAACCCATTTTGCTGAAGAAGCTCGCTTGGGTGGACCTGTTTCTTATAGATGGATGTATCCATATGAGAGGTACCTTTGTACATTGAAGAGGTATGCACATAACAGAGCTCATCCGGAGGGTTCTATAGCTGAGGAATATATTATGGAAGAGTGTATGACTTTTTGTAGTCAGTTTTTGGATAACATCAGCATCAAGCTTAATAGGCCAGAACATCATGAAGCTGCAGCTACGAATGAACCTTCTCTTGAGTCTAATATATTTACAGAAGTTGATAATTCTATAAAAAAGGGTTTAAATAGGGACAAATTACTATGGTGGAACTACATGACATCAGACAATATATTATTTCTTATATTGAAGAGGCTGCTCCATGGATCAAGTACGTATAACTTAGATGTTCTATACTATATATGATCATGCTTATTGTAGATGGCTAATTTAATTTTGTACCTTTTTCAGTGAGCATATTGAAGGATCGAAAAAGATTCATTCTCGTGATGTTGAAAAATGCCATAGAGATGAGTTTGTTTATTTGTTTCAGAAATGAGTAAGTACATGCAAGTTTTTACTTTGATGAAATATTGAACAAATATGTGTTCTGATGATAGTTTATCAATGACCTCTTTTATACTAATGTGTACAGACTATGACATTACACAAAAAGGTAAAGTAACCGATTATTTGTACGCATTATCTAGAGGACCTGATCGTTGGGCACATTTTTTGAGCCGATCATTCATAAATGGCATCTTGTTTCGAACTGTAGAGGTGGATAAAAATTTATGGATGCAAAATAGTGGTGTTGTTTTTCGGGATGGTGATCATGATTGGTTTGGAGTAATCAAGAAAATGATTTCTATTGATTTTGACAAAAAATCAAGAGGTTCTGTTATTTGAATGTGACTAGTTTGATCGGCGTTTTTCCGTCCAGAGCCAAAGCAGCGGCTACAAAACGGATCAATACAGAATGATAGATATCGACCCTACTCTTTCTCAATTTAAGTATGAGCCTTACTTTCTAGCAATCCAAGCAGAACAAGTTTTTTACGATCAAAGTGTGAAGCAACCTAAATGGGCTACAGTTGTTAAAATGAAACCACAGAACCATTTTGCCATGCCCCCTGGAGATAGTGAAAATAATGTCACCGAGACGATGGAGGTTGAGACATAATGTTACGGGAAGCATGCCTATATTCAATAATCCCATCTCCTTACAAGATACCCATAATTAGAAATGACACTCCTGCCGAAATTCCTAATGCAATGAACTAGTGATTCCTGGCAACAGATCTGAATGCAAAAAGTGTGTTCCGTGGCGATATATCCTAACACCACAAACTAGTGAATTGTGGCTAAAGATCCTCGCAACGGTTGTGTTTTGTGGCGATAGATAACAGTTGAACACACAAAATTTTTCACCACAAAGATGAACACAAATAACACATTCCTTCATTACAAATATATTACAAAACACAAAAAAAAGTACAAGACACAAGAAAATAAAAACAACATCAACTAAAAAACAACAAAATAAAACCAAAATCTTACTCCTCCCCCTCCTCCTCCGGCTACTCCGCCGGTTGCTCCGGCTGCTTCAGCTGCTCTACCGGTTGCTCCGGCTAGTCCGGATCCAGCGGTCCAACCTCGCGACCGAGGTTCCTCGCTATCGCCGCCACCAGGATACTGTGGCTCTCGGTGCCGAGCAGCTCGGCCATCGTCTTCAGGATCATTTGGAACCTATCGAACAACATCTTTAGCAGCTCGTTGTGGAGCCTCTTGGGGGAGCGGCAACACTGTTTCTTGTAGGGTGGCTCACTCGACGGGCTTCGCGGCAGAACGTTGTCCATGGTGGTTTGTGTGCACGGAGGAGACAAACGAAGAGAAGAGTAGAGACTGATGGCGCCTTATGTTAACGTCTGTGCAGAGAAGTAAAATGGATACGCGCTTATCAGTGAAGTGTGTTTCTTATATGAAAAGTGCGCCTTTCCCATGTATCCTTTAGCTTTGTGATTTTCTCCGTTTTGCTTCGATTCACTGTTGATATCACACATCACTGAACTCAGAGCACATTCACTTGATAACTAAATCATCTACTTGTCATAATCAAATCCTACCTTATGATTCCTTAGGAACACAATGAACACACCACACATTCACTCGTTCACATAGTGGCCAACGTTTTGTAATATATTGTAAGGCCACAAACTAGTACAATCGTGGCAACAGATCTTAACGCAACGATTGTGTTCCATGGCGATAGATCTTTACGCCACAAACTAGTGAATCGAGGCAAAATTTCCTAATGCAACTATTGTGTGCTGCGTTGATAGATCCTAATGCAACGAACTAGTACAATCGTGGAAACATATCCTAATGGAACGATTGTGTTCCTTGGCGATAGATCCTAATGCCATGAACTTGTGAGTCATGGCAAAAGTTACTAATGCAACGATTGTGTTATGTGGCGATAGATTCTAATGCCACGAATGTAAAAGACCTTTTTTCGGAAGAACAAAAACGAAAAAATGCGAACTTAAAATTTTTGAAAATGGACTTGGAAATCAAAACTCACATGAACCATATGAGTTAACCAATGTTCACTTAAAATAGGGACTTGTTAAAATTTTTCATACAGAACATGTTTGCTAATGCATATTGGAACTTAACGTGTAAAATCCTTAATTTCCAAGTATTCACATTTTCAATGAAAAAAATTAAAGAAGAAAAGAAAACAAAATAGAGAGAAAGAAAAAGGAATTATTCCAACCCTAAAATGGGACATCCAAAAATATTCAAATCTCATGCCGTAAATTTTTCCATGACCTTCTAATATTCCAAATAGACTCTCGGTAAAGTTTCAAAAATTTTGAAGCACGTTTTCCATTTATTGGACACGTACTGAGAGTTTAATCAACGTCGACTTCAAATTTAAACTTTGTGCTCAACCTTGTCCAAATCAACTCCAAATTTTTCCCGAGGTCCCTTATGATTCAAAAAGGTTAACTTCAAAGTTTCAGGATTTTTGAACCTAATCTACTATTTATTTCCTTGAGTCAAGTATCACCACTTGAATTCAAATTCAAACCTGAGTTCAAATTCAACTTGCTAAGTTTTGAAATCTGATTGCACCATAAAATTCTTCGCATTTTATTTGGTCATTGGGCCAAAGTTGACTATTTTTGAAACATGTTTGCTAGCCCTATTTGAATTTTGGAAAGAAGAGTGAGGGAGGTGGGTCCCACAGGTGGTGCCCACATGTCTGGTCGGCAACTCCTTTCTTTTCCCTCCCCTGCCTCCACGCAGACGGGCTGCATGTGCCACTGCGACGTCTCACCGTTCCTTATCCCAGCGCCCGACCGCAGCAGAAGCACTCCCGCTTCCAGTTCCGCTGCGCTCCTCCCTCTGGCTTGCCCCGCCCCCACGCCAACTCGCTCTCGCCACCTCCAGGCCGCTGCCCCGCGCGCCTCCTCGTCTCCCGACCACTTGCAGCACCGCCCGACGACAGCCGCCAGCCCGCGCGCGTCGCCCCGGGTCCTCCCTGCGATGCCGCGCAAGCAGCCACGCCGGCTCGCCCTCTCCCTGCCGCCGCGTGCTCACCGGCGCCGCCGTGTACCGCTCGCCCTGGCCGCCGCACCGCCTGCGCCGCCGTCCTGCGCCTTGTCCGCGTGTCAGCCTCGCCGCGTCAGAGCTCCAGCCACCACGGTACGCCTGCTCGCCCGGCCGCCACATCGGCGCAAGCTCGCCCCTGCGTGCTGCACCCGTGCGCCGCCGCTAGCCCACTCCCCGCATCGCCCCGCCTGTAGCGCTCGCCCCCGACCACCCTGCTACTCGCCCGGTCGCGTCCCAGCTCCGCTCGGTGCGCTCACCGCCGCCCAGTGCCGTGCGCCGGCTCGCAACCTCCTTGTCGCGGCGCTCCACCGCTGCAGCACCGTGCCCCATGGCTGCACCGCCGTCCAAGCCCGCTCCTTTCGCGGCGCCAATCATTCGCGCCGTCGCCGTTGTATCTCCACCCCACGGCACTGCTACAGCATGTTCCATGTCCACATCTAGGCAACCAGCAAGGCTATGCCCGTGTTCGAAGTTAGGCCACATCTGCTATGCATCGACGTCGTCGCTTACTTTCCGTCGTCATGGCGTTCTACTCATAGGTCCTATTCTAGCAGAGCAGCAAGTGACATGAGTGATAGAGGGTATGCAGGAACACGCCTTTGACACAATGGTATCGACAACTGGTCCAAGGTTATCTCTGATATTGTAAGATTGATTGGATCAGTGACTGCAGCCAAGGTGTTCGACGAAATGGTTACAAGGCAAAACTAAGTGTGTTGCTGTTCAATGTTCGTCTATGGATGTAGGTCTGTTGTGGTGTGGCAAATCGACAAGCCTAAGTGCCAAGATGCTCTTTGAGTGGTGATGAAGCGACGGAAATCAAGTACAACCCCAAGATATTCGGCAAGATGCCTACAAGGTGATCCTTTCCCTAAAATTTCTTGCTTGACATCATCGAAGTCCGTTCGTCGTGACCCTTACTGGTATCATGTGTCATCAAGCCGTACGTCCATGTTCCACGTTAATATCATTCCTATAGGAGTCCCCAAGTCGACCTCCTTTGTCGTTTGTATCATGTTGTCCTGTCCGTGCGTGCTTGTGATGCTCCACCATCAGCCGCGTCGACGTCGTTGACCACATGACGTCGTCGTGACGTTCCAAGCCATCATCATGCCCTGGCATCGAGATGAAGGATGCTTGTGATGTGTGTGGTGCTGGAACACAAGCACGACTCGTCGGACAATAGTTGTCAAGCCAAATTAGGTTTTAGTCATTGTGAGAGCAATCGAGTCCTAAGTGTAGCCAAGGTGCTCGATAAAATGCCTTCTAGGTCAAACCAGGTGTGTTGGTGATCACTGATGACCTGGAGTAGAGGATGCAAGAACATTGCGAACAACAAGGAGGACTAGACCAAGGGGAACCTTGGATAAGAGTTCCTTGGTTTTGTCGAGGATATTCCGTAGCCGATCACAGGATTTGTTAACTTGGTGTACCATTTCTTCGACGACAGGTTCATCGAGTCGCTTATCAACAACCGAGTCGACATCACTAGCCTTAAGACTCACAAGGTGGTGTTCTGGATTCCGCTCACCCCATTGACGAGTCCGGCTTGATGTGGACCTCGCTAAGACGATCTTCTCGAGATGGCAGAGCATGCCTTCACGGCAAGGTCTCGCATCATGTTTAAGTCCCGATAGCTTACCGAGCTCACCTGGACAACCTTGCGGGAGACACTACATTAGTGTCGTCGTATAAGCACTTGAATGATGCTCGAGAAGCGTGCCGTAGAAACTACTTTACCTAAAAGTCATTTGAACGTTGTCTTGGTACTCATGCTAGGTTGACAGTGCTTGTAATGACTTAAGTCCAAGCCATGTTGATCTCACTTCACTCCCAAGTGTCGTTAGGTTCCATCATGGTTCATCCTAAGTGGGGATCCTATGACAGCACTGCTCACTTAACTAGGTTTACTCATTTATGAGTTAAGTCAAGTTCATTGGTCGACTGCTAAATCGCGACCTTCATCTTGTACACTCCACTCATACTCAAGCTTTCGATGTCCCACCTTAATTTTTGGGTCGTCCTTACACTTCTTCGCCCAACACTTCTTCACCATTCAGAATTGTCAATCTCGCGTGGTATAGCTTGAAGTGTGGTATGCTCAGTTGCAATGTAGCTTTATGTTGTACCTTTCAGTTCATATCGACACTATATGTCCACCTTGACTCATCCTCTGGTTACCCACACATCAGAGGCATATCTGTCCTTCCTAGTCAAACTCCTCATTCTTAGAGTTTACACAACCCCGTGGAATCTATTATTAAATTACTTAATTACTTATATGCATATCATGTCGATAGGAACATGATGATAGGTGATCGACGAGAAGTTTCGCTTGGAGGAGAAAGCCAGGGTGTCCACTTGAAGTCCTTGGCGGAGCCCGCACAGAAGGACCACTGACAAGTGACATTTATTTGAGTCGCAAACTAAGGCAAGCCCCGGTTTGCATTTAAGAGCTTTTCAAAGTTTTCCAGTTTTATTCACTTACGTCTCTAGTTGATATTGTGCATTATGTATAAGGTGTTTGATACTCCACTTGCATGACCACAAATCCCAGGGTTTGGTTGGAACAAGTTACAGTTTGACTTGTAGTAACTGCTTTGCTAATGCATAGGAAATCCGGTAGAAGTCGAGTAGCTGGAATCTACTCGCGAGAGATGTAGGAAATATCTCGCAGGATTGGTTAGATAGAAAATGGCATAATATAATGCAATGGAGACCGGGTAGGGGATGGATAGGAAGCGGCAAGAATTGAGTCTCGGTGGCATAGCCCTGCCTGTGTCGCTTGAGGACTGTGTCGTATGTGGCACCATTGGGCAAGATTGAACTGCACCGGTTGCATAATGGTATATGGGCCCATTAAACTGATGTAACTTCGGACTGTAGTGTGGAGACTCCTCGGTTGTCCTTGAATGGAGATGCGAAGGCATAAAGGTGTAAATCTTCTAGCGGGCAACTTCGACGTGTCCATGTAGGGGATCTTTTGCTCGGGATGAAGGGGTTTGTCGACATTCGGGTCTTGGGTGAAAGGTGGCCACGTATGACACGGGGAGGAGAGCATGTATGTGTCTCCCACGCGGGTGTGCGTGTCGTGCAGTCCGGGTGTGTCCTGATTGCAATCACCGTCCCTCGCGGTAATAGAGTACCACTTGTGTGTTGCTGTCATGACGTAGTAAATACTAAAGAAGCCAGCAAATTATATTTTATTTAATTATAATTTCTTTGCAACCTTGTATGATTTAGAGATAGAAAAATTAAAGTTTACAATTTCCCCATACTTTAGTTGTAATAGCATTATGTGCTCTGAGCATGTCATATCATCGGTAAAGCGTTTCTTGTTTGATTGTGGAGCCCATGATGTGCCGTGCTTGGAGAATGTCATTTGCTATATAAAACTTGACTATAAGGATCCACTTGTAGGCGAGTCTATTTATGCTATTCCTTACCTATGTTAGTATTCACCCTGCATATGTCTAGTGAGATGGTTAAGTCTTGCTCAGCCTTATGCTCACGTTTGCGCTTTAACGATTTTTGCAGGTATTTGTTTTATTTCTGTTGTTCAGGTTGTACATGAGACTCGAGGTGTCGAGATAAATCTCATGTGAACCACGCCGCTGCTGAATGTTCTCCTTGTTGCTAGTGAGAAGCGTCCTAGGGCATGGACGTCTTCTCTCCTGCTTAGTTAGGTGAGATTATGAGTATGTATTTTTCCGCTGCGTGTGTACCCTTGTTGTACACTCTTTTGTAAACCCTGATTATTCTGAAATGAAAACTTTGTACGTTTTGGTATCCTTTTCGTGTATGCTGTTAGGTGACGCACGCACGGCACCACCCATTGAGATCCTCGGATGTGTGGACTCCGGTCCCCATAGACATGGTATCAGAGCTTCATTGGGAATAGCACACTCGAAAAGAGCCTATTTTCGAAAACTCCGAAGTAGTCAAGTGAGGATTAGCTATATGCCCATTAAGGACTATTACTAGTGTAAGTTATAAAGGTGGTGAACTAACTTGTTATATTATTTCTGTAACGACGCTCCGTCTTCAAGGTAAGAGGCAAGGTACGCCGTCGAGAGCGGATCAATGTCGGTAAATTCTGCATACGAGATGTGGTATGTGAAATTTTCGTGGCTTAGCACGGAAAGTCAATATGAGTCTCTGAAACTTTCCATGTTTCTGAGAACACATGACACGCGGTACCCCAGCGTGACACAAAATTAGTGGGAGCCCCCGTCGGGTGGTGTATAACCCGATAGTATGCATCTCTAGAACTATTCATGTTCTATGGGAGCATGCGAAACACGTATGCCCGAGCGTGTATAAGCCAGTTCGTGTGGAAGTCTTTGCTGTACAGACGTATTTACACCCATGTACCTCAAGACATGACCTCGCTCGAGGGCGACTCACACCAGAGTCGTATGCATTTACTTTTGATTATATCTTATTTTACTGCCTGTCGTGTTTCCCCGTACTGCCCTTGAGGTGTGAAGGTGTGAAAGGGGATTGTTTGTCTTCTGCAGGTACACTAACTCCGGTAGAGACCCGTGTAGAGAACGTTTGTGAGTGATCGATATTAGGACCACCTATAGACGTATCCGGATATACCGGGTTAGACTACTCTTTGATAAGGAACGTAGTACCGTCAGTATCGCATTTGATACTTTGACCATCCCCCACGAAAGAAATGGCTTCATATTCATATTAAGTCCAAGTATCAGTTGCTGGTATCTTATGGACAATAGAAAATGTTTCTCTTCAAGAGTAGGTGAACCAAAGTTCTTTGTTCCTGGCGAGAGTTTAGCTCGACTTCGCCGGAGTAGGACTTTGGTTAAGCATGAAGATCCATAGTGATATGCTATGAATGAGAAGGTCGTCAAGTTCTCTTTTAAGATTCCATTTAGTTCCAAAGCAAATGATTAGTTGTAAGGCAGGTTCTAGCTATCGGACTTGAGTTTTGAGCTAAGTTTCAAAATTTGAGTTTGTTACCAATTCTTGTGTTTTGAAGCTGGTGAGTTCTGTTTTCCAACAGAATTTGACCTATCTTTGAAATTCCATATCTCTTCGACCTGTAGGGCTATGAATGCAATTGAATACTTTTTGGAAAGCTTTTGAAGTCTTCTATAAGTTTTCTATTGACCTCCAAGCCAAAATACCATTGTAAGATTGTGAAAATCCTCTCGAACTAACTCAGCTGCTGTTCTGAAACTGTGTAAGACAGCATCTGAATTTTTGCAATAACTCTTTGTATAAAGCTCTTCTATTCCATTATAATACATTTCTGGAAATGGGGGGAGCTATTCTACAACTTTTTATTCAGTGATACCTCAAAGTCAGTTTAGAACTAATTAGAAACTGGAGTTGAAGATAGTACATATATATAGGTGCTATCTGAAACAGTCAGAAAAATTATGAAATTTGAACGCCATAACTCTTAAACTAGAAGTGCAAACTATGCATGTTTATACATATATGTAAATCTTAAAGAGTCCTATATCAACTTTCTATTCAACACAAAGGCTAAAAGTCACAGTAACAAGGTCTAAATTGAAGTGTCGTTTAAGAGGTTCTGACAGCCCGGAAGAGGGGACAGAATCTGAACTCTTCACCAATTGAATCATAACTTTTTTCAGACTTCACCTCTGCAGGCCTACTTTATGTGGTTGGAAAGTGTAGAGAGTCCTCTACAACGTTTATATAGAACTCCAGAGAAGAATCCAGCTCTAACATACTCAAAATTTCAAATTTCTAAACTTGATCAAATCTGGACAGCGAGTGGACAGTCCTTTATACAGTTACTGTTTCTCGCATAACTCGCTGTAGAATTGTCGAATGACTTCATGTGATGCAATTATGGAATATTGAGAATGTATGCAACAAGTTTTCTATGTATTATTTTTGCAAATGTTGATGTTTGTATATCTGAAAATTGTGGACAAAATCAGCCTTAAACAAAGGAGGTGCTGTCCAAATTTTCAGAAAAACTGTCAACTTGAAAATACCATATCTTCTCAACCAGAAGTGATACGAGGGCAAGTAAGTACTTATTAGAAAGTTTTGGAAGTACTTTACAAGTTCTCTATTCAGTTCAAGACCAAAATCCATTTCTAGGTGGGTGAAATTTGGATAATCGCAGAGACTGTCCAGGCATACCCAAACTGGACAGCAATCTGTACACCTCTGAATTTAATCCATAACTCGCAGACCCTTGATCCAATGGTGTCGCGCGAGTAACCGTTGGAAAAGTTAGAGAGTAAGCTA
This sequence comes from Tuctoria greenei, assembly GCA_036927565.1. Classification (NCBI taxonomy): domain Eukaryota; kingdom Viridiplantae; phylum Streptophyta; class Magnoliopsida; order Poales; family Poaceae; genus Tuctoria; species Tuctoria greenei. The sequence continues at coordinate 175,467,445 of JAYESD010000002.1, read as the reverse complement.
CAATTTTTGAAATTGGCTCCAGACCTGAATCGGGCATCTACTTTTTCCAAATCGAGTGTGAATACAATGTGGTCAATCTGAACTGAATATAAATGTCTGAATGCTGAAATTTCAGCAAACTTTAAAAATGCATACCTCTTAACCAAGGACTGATATGAATACAAGTAAGTAAATTCTGGAAAGATTATTACCTTGGCTACAACTTTGTTAATAATAATATTTCCAGGTTTCTAACGGAACAGTCTGAAAACTGTGGATCAAAACTGGTACTTTTAAGCAGGTTCTGCTAAAAGTGCAGAAAAATTTCTGCTGACTTTAAAGTGCATAACATGCAAACCAGAGATTATCTAGAGGCAAACAAATAATTTTTGGGAAGGTCTTGAAGTTTACTTTAACTTTGTTGTTCACCTCAAGATCTGATTTTGCCACTAACTGGATCAAAATCGAGTTTGCGTCCAGGCTGGTCGTTTGTCACCATAGCCTGGCCAGTTTGAACCTTTTGGTTTTTATTAGGCATTCGGCTCTCGATTTCAATTAGAGGAGTGTCATAACCAACCAAGAGTTAGGACTCAAGTATTTACTAAGTTGAATAGAGTGTTTAACTCATTTGAAGCCCTTTTCCCTTGATAGGCACACTAGTGTCTGATTTATGTGACTTGCCATATCACATCTTGTGATGTTGAACGCAAGCCGCAATTACTCGAGTTGCATCTCGTCTTCCCATGAGGATTGTTTGAAGTACGCTTCAACATCCTGGTTTGGAACATTAAGGGGGAAGGAGAGCACTCAAGTAATGGTGGTATTCAACCATCAACCTTGGTTACAACGAGTCGTGTCAACAAGAAGACGATCAAGTAAGATTACATCTTCAAGAGGATCCAACATCCACCACCAGATTGAGTTACTCAAAGAAGAAGTGTGACTTCAACTCCACTAAAGTGATCACTAAGGATATCAGTTCCTCTTGCCAGATCGAAGCGAAGGTTAAGTGAAGCATCAATAGAGACATATAGTTAGTTGTTTTTCTTCTAATGAAGATACTCCTCAAGTCAACTGGTAACTCTAAGACCTAGTCGAAGATACAATCAAGTGGAGTAGTACATGAACAAGCTTTTGAAAGGTCGAAGTAACATGGTATATTTCCCACATTCCTTGTTAATCGTTCTGTTATGAATTCTTTAACTGTGGTCGAGTCATGAAAGTAACGCTACTCATCGAGTGTCTTTCACGACCACGGTATCCAATCCTTGCAAATCATCAGACAGTACTTGAGTTTTGTGGGTGTTGTTCACTTAGTCTTGCTCAAACTATAAAAGCTGCTGCACCATGCATGTGCACCATTTGCACCATACTTCTGCATCATTTGCACCATACATATGCATCATTTGCACCATACCATATGCATATTCATTGCACCATACAACATATGATGCACCATGAAGCATCATTACTAATGTAACACCAATGATGGAATGCATGATAATACTAAAATTAGAGCAAGATTGTGTACCCCATTCGAACTATTCTAAGGTGTCTAATGACTACGATCATTTCACCATATTCATTTGACTACTTACATTGTTGATCTTCTTTCTATTGAGTGATACCTAGGCAACCGATCACTCAACCCCCCTTGCAACTAAACAAACACTTGAACTTCCATCCTTGACTTGTTTTAGTTCAAGTACCTTGATTTTTGCTACTATACCGTTCGTCATCGAGTAGTCATTAGTTTGATGATCAACCTCGTAAAATCCATGAAATCTCCTTCCTCGCGAGGATACTATTCGATTGTCAACGTCGTGAAACTCTTTGGGTCCATCTAAGATCTTGCATTGGTATATGGTAACCTTGATACTCCAAGAACCTTGTAGTTACCATATAATCGAGTTCTTTGCTGTGTTGAAATATATGAGGATGCTGAATCTTTAAATCCTCGTGTACCACCGCAAAGGGTCTTCATCTTCTGTTTCTATTGTTTGAAGACGTTGATATACCCAAAAACCTTGTAGTCGTCATATCTTCAGTATTCCTACTGTTTTGATTACATAAGAGTGTTGAATGCTTTGCTGCTCTTATGATACAGCTAAGGGATCCTATGGTTGACTAAACCTCAAACGAGGTTAATGATTGTTGTTTAACCTCGTAACCCATCTTAACTTGTGTCGGGGGAAATACCACATTAAGTTATAAGGACCTATGCAAAACCAAGAAAGCCACCAAGAATCCATGCAAGGATAGTTCCAAACTATCGAGATAACCCAGAGAAGCAAAGAACAAGTCTTGATTCTTCCAGTCAAGACTAGGACAAAACAAGATGTCATGTCAATGTAAGAGTACAGCAATAAAGGTTCAGTAACAGACGTGAATGTTTTACGATGTGATATTGTCATCTCGAGCATCCTGTCAAGGGTATCAACCTAAAGACTGGAATCACTTGAAGCAGACTTTACAATTTCTTAAGATGCCTGGAGATAATAGAACCCAAGTCTTTAAGGGCATTGTCATTTTCCTTAGTCAATGACCCTCTTTTACGGATCGTCCCCTCATCGTTTCTGTTATTCTACTTGTTAGAATCTCAGGACGAGATTCCTTTAAGGTGGAAGGATTGTAAAAGCCCGTTTTTCGGAAGAACAAAAACGCAAAAATGCGAACTTAAAAATTTTGAAAATGGACTTGGAAATCCAAACTCACATGAACCATATGAGTTAACCAATGTTCACTTAAAATAGGGACTTGTTAAAATTTTATATACAGAACATGTTTGCTAATGTATATTGGAACTTAAGGTGTAAAATCCTTAATTTCCAAGTATTCTCTTTTTCAGTGAAAAAATTATAGGAGAAAAGAAAACAAAATAGAGAGAAAGAAAAAGGAATTATCCCAACCCTAAAATGGGACATCCAAAAATATACAAATCTCATGTTGTAAATTTTTCCATGACCTTCTAATATTCCAAATAGACTCTCGATAAAGTTTCAAAATTTTTGAAGCACGTTTTACATTTATTGGACACGTACTGAGAGTTTAATCAACGTCGACTTCAAATTTAAACTTTGTGCTCAACCTTGTCCAAATAAACTCCAAATTTTTCCTGAAGTCCCTAATGGTTCAAAAACGTTAACTTCAAAGTTTCAGGATTTTTGAACCTAATCTACTATTTATTTCCTTGAGTCAAGTATCACCACTTGAATTCAAATTCGAACCTGGGTTCAAATTCAACTTGCTCAGTTTTGAAATCTGATTGCACCATAAAATTCTTCACATTTTATTTGGTCATTGGGCCAAAGTTGACTATTTTTGAAACATGTTTGCTAGCCCTATTTGAATTTTGGAAAGAAGAGTGAGGGAGGTGGGTCCCACAGGTAGTGCCCACATGTATGGTCGGCACCTCCTTTCTTTTCCCTCCCCTGCCTCCACGCAGACGGGCTGCATGTGCCACCGCGATGTCTCACCGGTCCTTATCCCAGCGCTCGACCGCAGCGGAAGCACTCCCGCTTCCAGTTCCGCTGCGCTCCTCCCTCCGGCTTGCCCCGCCCCCACGGCAACTCGCGTTCGCCACCTCCAAGCCGCTGCCCCGCGCGCCTCCTCGTCTCCCGACCACTTACAGCACCGCCCGACGACGACCACCGGCCCGCGCGCGTCGCCCCGGGTCCTCCCTACCGTGCCGCGCAAGCAGCCACGCCGGCTCGCCCTCTCCCTGCCGCCGCGTGCTCACCGGCGCCGCCGTGTACCGCTCACCCTGGCCGCCGCACCGCCTGCGCCGCCGTCCTGCGCCTTGTCCGCGTGTCGGCCTTGCCGCGTCAGAGCTCCGGCCACCACGGTACGCCCGCTCGCCCGGCCGCCACGCCGGCGCAAGCTCGCCCCTACGTGCTGCACCCGTGCGCCGCCGCTAGCCCGCTCCCCGCATCGCCCCGCCTGTAGCGCTCGCCCCCGGCAACCCTGCTACTCGCCTGGTCGTGTCCCAGCTCCGCCTGGTGTGCTCACCGCCACCCAGTTCCGTGTGCCGGCTTGCCACCTCCTTGTCGCGGCGCTCCACCGCTGCAGCACCGTGCCCCATGGCCGCACCGCCGTCCAAGCCCGTTCCTTCCGCGGCGCCAATCATTCGCGCCGTCGCCGTCGTATCTCCACCCCACGACACTGCTACAGCATGTTCCAAGTCCACCTCTAGGCAACTAGCAAGGCTATGCCAGCGTTCGAAGTTAGGCCACATCTTCTATGCATCGACGTCATCGCCTACTTTCTGTCGTCATGGCGTTCTGCTCATAGGACATATTCTAGCAGAGCAGCAAGTGATATGAGTGATAGAAGGTATGCAGGAACACGCCTTTGACACAATGGTATCGACAACTGGTCCAAGGTTAGCTCTGATTTTGCAAGATTGATTGGATCAGTGACTGCAGCCAAGGTGTTCGACGAAATGGTTACAAGGCAAAACTAAGTGTGTTGCTGTTCAATGTTGGTCTATGGATGTAGGTTTGTTGTGGTGTGGAAAATCGACAAGCCTAAGTGCCAAGATGCTCTTTGAATGGTGATGAAGCGACGGAAATCAAGTACAACCCCAAGATATTCGGCGAAATGCCTACAAGGTGAGCCTTGCCCTAAAATGCTTTGCTTGACGTCATCGAAGTCCGTTCGTCGTGACCTTTACCGGTATCATGTGTCGTCAAGCCGTACGTCCATGTTCCACATTAATATCATTCCTATAGGAGTCCCCAAGTCGACGTCCTTTGTCGTTTGTATCACGTTGGCCTGTCCGTGCGTGCTTGTGATGTTCCACCATGAGCTGCGTCGACGTCGTTGACCACATGACATCGTCGTGACGTTCCGAGCCATATCATGCCCTGGCATCGAGATGAAGGATGCTTGTGATGTGTGTGGTTCTATAACACAAGCACGACTCGTCGGACAATAGTTGTCAAGCCAAATTAGGTTTTTGTCATTGTGAGAGCAATCGAGTCCTAAGTGTAGCCAAGGTGCTCGATAAAATGACTTCTAAGTCAAACCAGGTGTGTCGGTGATCACTGATGACCTGGAGTAGAGGATGCAAGAACGTTGCGACCAACAAGGAGGACTAGACCAAGGGGAACCTTGGATAAGAGTTCCTTGGTTGTGTCGAGGATGTTCCGTAGCCGATCACAGGATTTGTTAACTTGGTGTACCATTTCTTCGATGACAGGTACGTCGAGTCGCTTATCAACAACCGAGTTGACATCACTAACCTTAAGACTCACAAGGTGGTATTCGGGATTCCGCTCACCCCATTGACGAGTCTGGGTTGATGTGGACCTCGCTAAGATGATCTTCTCGAGATGGCAAAGCATGCCTTCACGGCAAGGTCTCGCATCATGTTTAAGTCCCGATAGCTTACCGAGCTCACCTGGACAAGCTTGCGGGAGACACTACATTAGTGTCATCGTGTAAGCACTTGAACAATGCTCTAGAAGCTTGCCGTAGAAACTACTTTACCTAAATGTCATTTGAACGTTGTCTTGGTACTCATGCTAGGTTAACAGTGCTTGTAATGACTTAATTCCAAGCCATGTTGATCTCACATCACTCCCAATTGTCGTTAGGTTCCATCATGGTTCATCCTAAGTCGGGACCCTACGACAGCACTGCTCACTTAACTAGGTTTACTCATTTATGAGTTAAGTCAAGTTCATTGGTCGATTGCTAAATCGTGACCTTCGTCTTGTACACTCCACTCATACTCAAGCTTTCGATGTCCCACCTTAATTTTTGGGTCGTCCTTACACTTCTCCGCCCAACACTTCTTCACCATTCAGAATTGTCAATCTCGCGTGGCATAGCTTGAAGTGTGGTATGCTAAGTTGCAATGTAGCTTTATGTTGTACCTTTCAGTTCATATCAACACTAATATGTCCACCTTGACTCATCCTCTGGTTACCCACACAACAGAGGCATATCCGTCCTTCCTAGTCAAACTCCTCATTCTTAGAGTTTACACAACCCCGTGGAGTCTATTATTAAATTACTTAATTACTTAATTACTGATATGCATATCATGTCGATAGGAACATGATGATAGGTGATCGACGAGAAGTTTCGCTTGGAGGAGAAGGCCAGGGTGTCCACTTGAAGTCCTTGGCAGAGTCCGCACAGAAGGACCACTGAGAAGTGACATTTATTTGAGTCGCAAACTAAGGCAAGCCCCGGTTTGCATTTAAGAGCTTTTCAAAGTTTTCCAGTTTTATTCACTTACCTCTCCAGTTGATATTGTGCATTACGTATAAGGTGTTTGATACTCCACTTGCATGACCACAAATCCCAGGGTTTGGTTGGAACGAGTTACAGTTTGACCTGTAGTAACTTGCATAGGAAATCCGGTAGGAGTCGAGTAGTTGGAATCTACTCGCGAGAGATGTAGGACATATCTCACAGGATTGGTTAGATAGAAAATGGCATAATATAATGAAATGGAGATCGGGCAGGGGACGGATAGGAAGCGGCAAGAATTGAGTCTCGATCGCATAGCCCTGTCTGTGTTGCTTGAGGACCATGCCGTATGCGGCATCGTTGGGCAAGCTTGAACTGTACCGGTTGCATAATGGTATATGGGCCCATTAAACTGATGTAACTCCATACTGTAGTGTGGAGACTCCTCGGTTGTCCTTGAATGGAGATGCAAAGGTATAAAGGTGTAAATCTTCTAGCGGGCAACTTCGACGTGTCCGTGTAGGGGACCTTTTGCTCGGGATGAAGGGGTTTGTCGACATTGGGGTCTTGGGTGAAAGGTGGCCACTTATGACGCGGGGAGGAGAGCACATATGTGTCTCCCACGCAGGTGTGCGTGTCGTGCAATCCGGGTGTGTCCTGATTGCAGTCACCGTCCCTCGCGGTAATAGAGTACCACTTGTCCGTCGCTGTCGTGACGTAGTAGATACTAAAGAAGCCAGCAAACTATATTGTATTGAATTATAATTTCTTTGCAACCTTGTATTATTTAGAGATAGAAAAATTAAAGTTTACAATTTCCCCATACTTTAGCTGTAATAGCATTATGTGCTCTGAGCATGTCATATCATCGGTAAAGCGTTTCTTGTTTGATTGTGGAGCCCATGATGTGCCGTGCATGGAGAATGTCATTTGCTACATAAAACCTAATTATAAGGATCCACTTGTAGGCGAGTCTATTTATGCTATTCCTTACCTATGTTAGTATTCACCCTGCATATGTCTAGTGAGACGGTTAAGTCTTGCTGAGCCTTATGCTCACGTTTGCGCTTTAACGATTTTTGCAGGTATTAGTTTTATTTCTGCTGTTCAGGTTGTACATGAGACTCGAGGTGTCGAGATGAATCTCATGTGAACCACGCTGCTGTTGAATGTTCCCCTTGTTGCTAGTGAGAAGCGTCCTAGGGCATGGACGTCTTCTCTCCTGCTTAGTTAGGTGAGATTATGAGTATGTATTTTTCCGTTGCGTGTGTACCCTTGTTGTACACTCTTTTATAAACTCTGATTATTCTGAAATGAAAACTTTGTACATTTTGGTATCCTTTTCGTGTGTGCTGTTAGGTGCCACATCGCACGGCACCACCCAATGAGATCCTCGGATGTGTGGACTCCGGTCCCCACAACGAACTAGTGAATTGTGGCAAAAGTTCCTAATAAAACAATTGTGTTCCGTGGTGATAGATCCTAACGCCACGAATTGGTGAATCATGGAAAAAATTCCTAATGCAACGATTGTGTTATGTGGCGATAGATTTTAACGCCATAAACTAGTGAATCGTGACAAAAGTTCCTAATGCAACGATTGTGTTTCGTGGCGATAGATCCTAACACCACGAACTGGTGAATCATTGCAAAAGTTCCTAATGCAATGATTGTGTTCAGTTGTGATAGATTCTAACACCACGAATTGGTGAATCATGGCAAAAGTTTTTAATGCAACGATTGTGTTCCGTGGCCATAGATCCTAGCGCCACGAACTAGTGAATCACAGCAAATGTTCCTACTGCAATGGTTGTGTTCTAGGGGATAGATCCTAATGCCACGAACTAGTGAATCATGGAAAAAATTCCTAATGCAAAGATTGTGTTCCATGGCGATAGATCCTAACGCCACGAACTACTAAATTATGGCAAAAGTTTAAATGCAACGATTGTGTTTCGTGGCTATAGATCCTAACGCCAGATCCTAACGCCATGAACTGGTGAATCGTGGAAAAAGTTCCTAATGCAACGATTGTGTTCCGTGGCGATAGATCCTAACGCCACGAACTAGTGAATCGTGGCAACAGATCCTAATGCAACAATTGTGTTCCATGGCGATAGATCCTAATGCCACGAACTAGTACAATCGTAGCAACAGATCATAATGCAACGATTGTGTTCCATGGCGATAGATCCTGACACCATGAACTAGTGAATCATGGCAACAGATCATGATGCAATGATTGTGTTTTGTGGCGATAGATCCTAATGCCACAAACTAGTGATTCGTGGCAATATATCCTAATGCAACAATTGTGTTCCATGGCAATAGATCCTAATGCCACGAACTAGTGAATTCTGGCAAAAGACCAAGCTTACTGCAATGATCTAATATTCGTTGCAGTACAATCATTGCAACAGGGCAGAATCCTTGTAGTGTGTATGTGTGATGAATGTCCTGGGCACACATATGCACTTCACTTGGTTCATTCTTGGAACCGGGTGTCACAGTTACTCTCCCTCTGCTTGCGGAACTTATCTTTCTTGGCTTAGGTTAGCCTTGTGCCAACTACACGTCTAGCACTTGTTGCTAGGATGAACTGTAGATGTTAAGAAATACCAACAAGCATTTCTGGCACAGTTGTGGAGGATTGTTTTGCTAGTATATCTTAGAAGTATCAACAACCACAATCAAGGACGTCAAGTGTGAAATCAATACAATCAAGGAGGCAATAGGAATTTTAATCCCAATGGATTCAACTTCAACTAGCCAACCTCGAAGTATCTTGTTTATGGCCAAGGATCAGTGACAGCATACCCAAGAAGCAATTCACCATGGACCGGACACTCTAAAAAGCATTCAAGATCCAAGGGTTCCACAATCACTTATTGGACCCTACACTTCAACCAAGCCCATGCAACTTCGAGGAACGTGACATTGTCGATGAAGCATTTCTTGCTTGATTGTGGAGTCCAAATGTCATCATGCCCAAGGAAGCCTTTGATCCAAGATCAAGAACGTATTGAATCAAAAGAACATCTTGAAGGTCGAAGCGACACCCCCACAAGTTGACAAACATATTGCCTCTACGGGAAAAATAATTTTAGAGGACTCCGTCATGCCGTCCACGACGACAGTCCAAGAAGATGGGGAATCCAAGGCCATCCAAATAGCCAAAGTCTTCAAAGCCGCAAAAAGGGAATGGCGGAAGAGGGACAAGCCTCACCAAGTTCACAAATGAATATCTTCAAGGAAAAGTCCTTGCAATATCAAAAGTCTCCATTAAGGCGACTGTCGAAGTGTTCTTCTGACACTTTCCCCGGACCTGTTATGCGAGCAACACGCGAAGGTTCTTGATCGGCAGGGCTTAGTCATCAGGCGAGGCTACGAATATGAGAGATGGGTGAGACGGTGGTCTTACGTATTTGGGGCCACCGGAGCATAATACCCTACTCCACGGTGTGTGTTCTATTGCTAGAGAGTGTGCTCTCTTTGTTCTGAATGGTCTGAGTCCTCTAAGTCATTTGCCGCCCGTTCCTTTTATAGTCTACGACCGGATAGCTTACAAGTGGGTTACGGGGCCCGACAGGTGGTCCCTTGATGATCTTATCTTGTACAAGATCTAAGGAGTAATGTCCACCTGCTATCTCCGAACTTAGCTTGAAGACCTACCACCTTGCCACGCCGATCGTTAGATGCTTGGCATAGTTGTTGATGATGAAGGGAATGTCTTGTCATGTCGGCATAAGCTAACCACATGGGAGCGTCGGTAGCCCTGCGGCACCTTCACTGTGATGTGATTGGGCATAGTGCCATTTGACAGGGGCGTGCCCTGCACTGTGCACCTGGGAAGGCCAATGTTTGAAGGTACAGGGCACATCGTTATTTACTCTTCAGCGCCCACAACCATTGCTAATCTTGGGACACACTCCAACTCTAGAATTGTGATACCAGGTTCTGAAAATGAACCAAGTGAGCGCATATGTGTGCCCAAGACGTTCAACACACATACACGAGTGCAATCACAAAAGGATATACAGAAAATTACCACGGAACAAGATTAATTAAGTACTTTCATTACACACTTCATGATATCCTCGAATACAAGCTCTAATGAATATTAACGACAAGTTTGAACTAATGCAGCGGAAATAAACTAAACTAAGCAAACTAATCAAAGGGTATAGCGCAGGTCCAATCAACACCATAGGCAAAGCTGACGGCACACACAACCTAGAACTCCACATTATCATCGTTAAACTCCTAATCCTGACCTACAACTGTTGGGGGGGAATTGCTAGGGTGAGTACATGTCGTACTCAGCATGTGTGGAAAGTATGACATGTAGATGATTCAAATGATGAATATATAATGGCTAAGTGCTGAAAAGTACATTAAAACATTTGGAAAGCAATATAGTATATGTATGTAAAATACCCATCATAAACCATGTAATCATCATAATACCAGTCCATATTCATTACCATCATCCATATTCCAGATTTCTCATTACCAATAACCATGTCCATTGCCATAATTCATAATACCATCCATAGCCATGACCATGTTATCAACCATAATCATACCAATACAAAACCATAATCATCCCAAACCATAACCAATCCATCCCAAATCCCAAGTTTTCCCCTAATCATGTGAGGGTCCAGACTGCTCATGACCGAGAGCACGGCTATCATGATAGTTTTTAGACACTTTGCAGAGGTTGTACCACTTTACCCATGTGTTTGTGATTTCATCACCTTTCGATGACTATAGAATCTCAATTATGCCGTCTCTTACTTCCTTAGGTGTGTGGCCAAGAGATCACAAAACAACCTTTACAAAGGGATTACTAGCCTATTTAGACCACACGTAGGGTTCACCAGTGGCGATGTCTCCTACAGCGCACATCTTCAACCAAGGGCCCCTCTTGAGCCATTTAGATCCCAGGGTAGTCCCACCAACCATCAACAAACCCAATCTGACTACCCCTTCCCCAAGCATCTTTGATGGTCTAAATAGCACTGGAAAAGCCCTAATTAATTAGCTACGCTGCACCCATACTTGGCCTCTTGGTGGCACTGTAGTTCTGGCTTATTCTTGCATGAACCGGTCCTTAGATCTAAAGCAAGCAAACCACCATACATCCAACTCATTTGCATACCTGGCTTGCTTAGATCACCCATTACCATATCATATTAACCAGTTCATAATATTCGTAATCTCATAAATGTACAATTAAGTTAATTGGTATAGTTGTTTTCCAAACCCAATTAATTAAGCGAAACACAAAGGTAAAAAGCCCATCCCGACACTCTACCATGAATTTGAGGTGACAAGGTTGTCAAACAAGGCTAGTAAACTTCCTATCATAGGATTCCCATCAAATTGACACAAGCATGCAGTTTTGCAAACAAAACATTTACTTTAGAAATACGATCAATATGTTCAAGGACACTTGCCTCTCTCTTGAGATTGGTTCGGGTCAAAGCCTTCAACTCCTGGTGCTGGAGATCCTCCGCAACGCTCTCTAGCGCAAATCCTTCTAATCCACACAATAAACATACAAGACAAGAAACACAGTGAAAGAGTGCACAACCATTACTCAGAATGACATGACATGCTTGATTAATGCAAATGCAACGCTACACTAGTTAATAAGTTTTTAATGAGGTTTATTAATCAATTACAATGGTTATTGAGAAGTCTACACAGGTTTGGAGTTGATTCAGTCTAATTTTAGAATTAATTCAACACAATTTAGATTGCCAAATTGGACAAATCCGCAGGGGGCCAGACTAGTCCGCACTGAGCAGGAACAACAGATTAGGGTTTTCTAGATTGACATGAATTTGGAGATTTGGGGTTGAATTCACGTAATGAAAAGGAACTAGAAGGTATACCAGGTGTTTAGAGATCCAATGAATCAAGGATCTTGGAGGTAACACTTGGATCTTGGCGATCTAGGGTTGATGAAGAACTTGATGGTGAATTGTTGATGAAGAACGCGAAGTTGATGGAGATGTTGATCATCTTTCGTTTCCACCTCTTTTTCTTCTTGTTCTAGATCTCTTTCTCCCTCCTTGGTGGCGGATAATCACGAGCTCAGGTTTCGTTGTGGTGGAAAAGTGGCAAATAGATGTCAAGCCAAGGGGTGGGGTTGTTTATATAGAGGTGGAGGCTAGGGTTAGATGGATTTCGAGTTTGAGATGAGTAGTGGTCGGTTTAGAGTCCAACATGGACCCTAAAAGAGTTAGGAATGACGTCCCTAGGCCAAATTAACGTAAAACCCAAGAAACAAGTCGTGAAACAAAAGATCAACTCATAGTCGCGATTTATTGAACAAGTCCGAAAAGGGCCGGACTAGTCCGAAGTTGGGCAGAGAGAAATCGGACAAGTCCACAATGGTCATCGGACAAGTCCGAACTTTTCCAGGGGGGAAACAGACAAATTTGGCCAAAAACTGGGCAAGTCCAACATTAGTCAGAGGGAAAAACTGACAAGTCCACTGTAATACCGGACTAGTCCGGACAAGTCTAAGAACTTAGCAAAATTTCAAAAATTTGGGATACCGGACTAGTCCACTATGGGTCGGACAAGTCCGAAAATGACCAGAGGGAAAACCAGACTTGTCCGGTACAAAATGGACAAGTCTGATGGAAGTCAGAGAGAAATTGGACTAGTCTGCACCAAAATGGACTAGTCCGCACTTTCCAAAATTCTTAAGTGCGGTTTTGCTATCAATTCATTTTAAACTTGTTCCGTTTTTATGTGGATTAATGTTAAATATATTTAATGATGGGTGCAGGGCATGATGCATGAAAAGGAGGGTGTTACAAACCAACCCCCCTCCCCCCTTAAAATGAATCTCGCCCTCAAGATTCGACGCGGAAGAGAAGAGATAGGGAAATTCCTTCTTGAGATCATCCTCCAACTCTCATGTTGCCTCTGATTCTGTGTGATGCTTCCATTGAACTTTGCACCATCAAATAGCCTTGTTCCTTGTGACTCTCTCCTTGGTTTCCAAGATTTTGACCGGTTGTTTGGCATACGTCAAATCTTCCTCTAGTTCCAGTTCTTCCATTGGCACTTGTTCTTCTGGTACTCTTAAGCACTTCTTGAGCTGGGAAACATGAAACAAATCATGAGATCTGATAAGTGTGTTGGCATCTCCAACTTATATGCTACTTCTCCTCTTTTGTCCAAAATCTTGAATGGTCTGATATATCTAGGTGCTAGCTTGCCTCTTATGTTAAACCTCTTATGACCTCTCATTGGTGACACCTTGAGGCAAACAAAGTCTCCTATTTCAAAGGCTAGTTTCCTTCTCCTATTATCTGCATAGCCTTTTTGCCTTGATTGAGCAGCCCTCAACTTCTTTTTAGCTTCTAGCAACACATCCGGACCAAATACTTTAGTTTCTCCTATTTCATTCCAAGATAAATGTGTCATACACTTCCTTCCATATAGTGCTTCATAAGGTGGCATCTTCAAACTTGCTTAGTAACTATTGTTGTACGAAAACTCTGCATATGGCATGCTCTTGTCCCAACTTTTCCCATGCTCCAAAGCACCAGCTCTTAACATGTCCTCCAAAATCTGATTGGTCCCCTTAGTTTGTCCATCCGTTTGAGGGTGATATGCTGAACTGAAATTTAACCTTGTTCACAATGCTTCATGCAATTTCTTCCAAAACCTAGAGGTAAATTGAGAACCTCTATCTGAAACTATCCTCTTTGAAACTCCATGCAAGCACACTACTCTTCCCATATACAGTTCCGCCAATTTCTCTCCATTAATGTGGGGATCGGAATACCGACATCCAAGGATCTCATTGGGTGGTGCTGTGCGATGCGACACCCAACAATATACAGGAAAAGAACGAGAATAAGATACAATACCAAGTCTTTATTTATAAACACGGTGGAAGTTTTACAGTACTATGGGAAAGGAAAGGGAACTATACATCATAGCTACGCTCTCGGCACTAGCTATGCAAAAGCAAAGTCGCCCATGCCCTGGATACTTCGCACTAGCAACACCCAACTTATGGCAGCGTGCAGGGTTCCCACTCCGCTGTAAACCCTGGATGGGGTGCAGACTCATTATCGAACCCGTCATTAGTTGTATAACTTGCAAAAACTTGTTAATTGCAAACGTGATCTTAAGGCTCAACAAGACTAACCCTATCTTACTGGACATATGCAGGGGTGAACACTAAGTATAGGTAAGGAATAGCATAAAGGACACACCTACAAGTGGATCCTTATAATCATGTTTTAAGTAGCACATGCATTCTTCAGGAACGGCACATCATAGGCTCCACGATCAAACAAGAAACACTTTGCCGATGATATGACATGCCCAAAGCACATAATGCTATTACAAGTAAAGTATGGGGAAACTGTAAACTTTTAATTGTGCTATCTCTAAGCCATACAAGGTTGCAAAACAATTATAATTCAATACATCGTATTTTTCTGACTTCTTCAGTATTTACAACATCACGACAAAGTGAACAAGTGGTACTCTATTACCGCGAGGGACGATGATTGCAATCAGGACACACCCGGTCAACACGACACATACGCACTTTCAGAAATGCCAGCAAGTACTTACAGCAGTACCTACATAGCACCTCAGTACTAGTCGTATATGGCCACCTTTCACCCCACACTCGAATGTTGAACCGGTTGATCCGTCACGAGCAGGAGGTCACTACGTGGGGTGTACTCTGACGTGCCCACCAGCTAATTTACACCTCACTGCCCTCAACCCACACCTATAAAACGGAACAAAATGCCTCGACAAACCAGTATCAAGCAACGTCAGTTTACTGGAGCCCATTTCTCCAGTATGTCGCCGGTACAATTTAAGCTTGTCCACAGGGCCGCACACAGCACGAGCCTTAATCAACACAGTCAGATCTATGTGACCAAGACCACCTCTTGTCGCTTCCTACTCATCTCTGACTGGTCTCAATTTCATATTTATCAAAAATTTCTTGATCCAATTCATCACGTGTGATAAAATCCTATCTCGCGAGTAGATTCCATCTACTCGTCTTCTATCGAATCCCTAAGAATATAAGCATGGAAGTTACTACATGAGTTTGTGAGCTATTCTAACCACTCCCTTGGTTCTTTGGTCATGCAAGTGGATGTCAAACACCTTAAACATAATGCACAAACATCTGAAGACGTAAGGTGAATGAAAACTGCAAAGACACTATAGGAAACTTAAATGCAAACCGGGGCTTGCCTGAATGCGAGTCTGAGTCTATGTTAGTTTCCAGCAGCTGGACTTCCAAAGCTTCCGGCTGCTCCTCGATTTCAGTTACTACACGTTATGCATACACCATATATTAATGACTTTGAAAATAAATAATATGTTTATGGTCACAAGTTAATATCTTGTGAAACAAATAAGATTATGATCTTAATTAGCTTTGGAACTTTTATGGTAGATACTAGGGACTATAATGGAGACTCTTGCAAAGAACAGGAGATGATCAAGGAAATTTGTTGTCCCTAAAATTCATACAAGTATAAACATTCTCTGAATTTTGGTTGAAATTTTGGAGGTCCATCATGGCTACCAGTGGTTGTACCATGTATTGGGGGTTTCAGTGGTTCTAGGAAAATAGGTTTCACAATTTTCTAAGCTTCCTACAGAGGGAAACTGATTTTACAAGTTTGGGGAAAAAGCTGAAATTGATTTTGTATTTTTCTCAATTTTTAACTTCATAGAGATTTGGCACACTGATCATCCCAGTAATTTAAGCCTAATGAACTTGAAATTTTTACTGGAGACCAAGTATATAAATAAGAGGGTTCTGACCGAATTGGGAATTTTCCAATTAACAGAATAGGAGTAATTAATTTCCCAAGCAGTTAGTCCAAAGGAATTAATTATAAAAACTCTGGGTGTTTCATGTCTAAGAAATTGCATCACTGCAAAGTAGAGATTTAGATGAGTCTACCAAAATTTATTTGGAGATTTTTTAACAATTCTACTAGAAGTAATGATTTTCAGAAGTTTGGTTAAATCCTGGAACTATATTCCAAAAGGAAGCATTTAAATAAAGCAGCCGGGCCCACTGGTTTAAAATCAACCAATCGCAGCTGGGACGCACAGGGGGCCACAGGTTTCAACCGCGCAGCTGCACTGGATCCAGAGCCGCAGCTCATCCTGCGCGGTGGACAGTGTTGATGACAAGCGGGGCCCATAGGACTTTGTCTACCTCGCGTCGCGCCACTCGGCCGCGGCGGTGCTGCGCCGGCGAGCTCACCGCGGTAGCTTCGTTGACCTCCATTCGACTCGGCCCTGACTGCCTAGCCATAAAATCGACCGCACAACACGATGGTGAGGTCCAATCACGGCGGCGACGGCCATAAATGGTGGTGCGATGACGGCGGCGGAGCTAGGGTTTCGGCTATCGTCGGAAACACACGGGGATTGAGAAAAAATGGAAAAGCTAGAAACATTCCTGGGAGCATGAGGATGATGATTTGGAGGTGCAAATGTTGTGGAATGGTTGGCAATGATGAGTTCGATGGTGAACCGCGCCTTCTTCACCGGCGGCAACCAAAACTCGGCTACCTCGGCTAACACTCGATCGTTTTGAAATCTTTTTGATCCGAAGTGTTTGCGGGGAGATAGGTAAACTATCCCTTAACTATTTCCAAGATTTATTAGATGGAGAAAACGAATTAAATCCCTAACCTAAAGACATAGGTATGAACTATCATCGGGAAAAATAGAAATAAGAACGCTTCAAGGCACGACATGGCTTGAAGCTTGTGAGCATGCATAAGGCGCGATTACACAACTTTCTCATATAGAAGTCAGGGACTATAGAAGCTTCCTCCGGTTTGTCGACGGTGGACAGAGGCGGTTCTTGGCGGCTTCACGAGCGGTCATCGGAAAACCGCGGAATACCGCGCAACAAGTTAAGAAAACGCCGAACCACAAGATGGATAACGTGCGCAAGCAAGTTGTGAACAAGTTTGCTAAAGAACTCACGATCGATCCTTGCTATATGGCAAGTTATCGTCGGAATCCCGAGGGAAGGTCAGCGGCGCGCGAGCGGGGGCAGAAATGCGGCGTGGGGAGTAAAAACCGAACGGGGACTCGACGCCGGTGACCAGGGGGTATAAATAGGCAGAGGGGGACGAGGGGAGCTCGTCACGACGCAAGCAAGCAGGTAGCTGGGTGACTTGCATGCCGGAAGGTGTCACCACCGAGCGCCATCGTGAAAACAGAGGGGCAGCTCGAGTTTGAGTCACTGGACAATGGGTCCCACAGCCTCTTAAGCCTATCCTCTCTGCAACCTTAATTCCCCTACCAAACTTGATCCCAAAATCCTAGATTTTTTTGGAGAGGCTCAAATTAATATCTGGATTTTGATTATGAAATAAATACTTCAAATTGATCAATTTTTAGTTGAAATTCAAATTTGAATTTGAATTTGAATTCAATTCAATGGAGCTACTGGATTAAATAACAGTTGAGTTTCAAAAATTGTGATCGTGGATAAGTCAAGCAAGTCATGATGATCATGATGGTGTGTTCAAATTTTATGTTCAAATTAGTTTCAACAAAACTTAAAATTTGAACTTAAATATGGCTTGAGTTTGCTAAGCGTCTCAAATAAAATAGCAAATGGAATTCAGAAATCTTGAAACTTTGCAGGAGAGCTATTTGGAATATTATGAAGCCATGGAAAAATGCATAGCCTCAGTTTGAATATTTTGACAGGGCCTAAGAGTACAGTGCCATATTCAAATTAATTTGAACATATTTAGTACTGCATAGTGTTTTGCCCTAGAAAAAATCCATTCTATAAAATCCGAAATTTGCAGGAAGGTCACTTGAATTATCCTAGGGTCATTGGTATAGTCCATCCCTTATGTTAATAAAACTTTAAGTATGAGGGAATGGAATATTCTTGATGATATCAAGTTCATGTGTATAACCATAATTGATCCTTACTATGGTTGAAAACAAACTTGTAACTGAACTTCATATTAATGAGAAACTGGGATTTTACATGCCTCCCCCTTAAAAGAATCTCGTACCGAGATTACAAAAGGAAGGATAACTGAAAAAGATCTAATGAACATATGCCGCTAACAAGTCTGGATAGTTCGTTCTAAGGTATTCCTCACTTTCTCACGTTGCTTCTTCAGCGGTGTGGTTTCCCCACAAGACTTTGTAGAAATACAAGGTGCGGCTTCTTGTGGTACGAGTCCTCTTATCGATTGTCTGGGTTGGATGCTCAGAGTAAGTATGATCTTGTTGGAGAGCTTCCAAATCTTCCATATGGACCTCAGCTGGTGCCTTGAGACATTTCTGTAACTGTGAAATGTGAAACACATTATGGACCCCTGAAAGCGATGCTGGTATCTCTAGGCGATAGGCCACTGGTCCACATTATTCAATTACTGCGAACGGCCCAATGAAGCATGGAGCTAGCTTCCCTTTTACTCCGAAGCGATGAATCCCTTTCATTGGGGATACACGAAGATAAACATGATCCCTAACATCGAAGTAAAGAGGTCATCATAGTTTGTCCGCATAGCTTTTGTCACGAGATTGAACAGCCTTGTGGTTGGCTTGAATAACTTGCACTCATTCTCTTGCTTCATTTACCAATTTGATACCATATATCACTCGTATACCGGATTCGCACCAGTTCAAAGGTGTGCGGCACTCCCGTCCATAAAGAGCTTCATATGGTGCCATTTGGATGCTAGCCTGATAACCATTATTGTATGAAAACTCCACCGATGGTAGGTGATCGTCCCAATTCTTACCATGGTGGATGGCACAGGAACGAAGCATATCTTCTAGCACTTGGTTTACTCGCTCCGTTTGACCATCAGTCTGAGAATGGTAAGTTGAGCTTCGGATCAACTTGGTACCCAGAGACGCGTGGAGCTGCTCCCAAAACCGAGCAAGAAATAAGGTTCCACGATCTGAAATGATAGTGTTGGGTACTCCGTGTAGGCACAGGATCCTAGCAATATACAACTCGGCATGTCGTGCGACATAATTGACATCGACTGGAATAAAGTGAGCCGACTTGGTGAGTCGGTCGACTATCACCCAAATTGAGTCATGCTTGTGAAAGATGAGATGTAATTCAACAATGAAATCCATACTGATATCCTCCATCTCCAGGCCGGTATGCTCAAAGGTTGAAGCTGACCGACTGTATTTAGGTGGTTGGCTTTCACCCGCCGACACGTATCACACTCGGATACGTACTTCACTATCTCCCTCCTCATCTGAGTTCACCAAAATTTCTTCTTTAAATCATGGTACATTTTGTTACTTCCCGGATGAATTGAATAATTGGACAAATGAGCTTCATCCAATATCTTCTTCCGAAGTTACACATTGCAGGGAACAACGATGTGGTCATTGAACCAAATGGTACCGTCATTGTCAGATCGGAAACACTTCATCTCCCCCTTCTTCATTCTTTGGCGAATATGCTATATTCCCTTGTCTTTCTTCTAAGCCTCTACAATATCTTCCCTTATGGTAGGAATCAGAGCTAGATTGTAGAGCGACCCATATGGAACCAAGTAGACACTCGGATCTTCTTCTTCTATAAAGGTGATAGAACGATTATTGACATGGGACTTGCGACTCAGTGCATCTGCAACTATATTTGCATTGCCAGGATGGTAGTGGATCTCAATCTCGTAGTCTTTGATCAATTCCAACAATCTTCGCTGTCACATATTCAAGTCCTTTTGGGTGAAGATGTACCTCTAGCTTTTCTGATTGGTGTAGAGATGCACTAGGTTGCCCAATAAATAGTGTCTCCACATCTTCAATGCAAGTACCACAGCAGCGAGCTCAATATCATGAGTCGGATAATGCCGCTCATGGTTCCGATGCTGTCGTGATCCATAAGTGATCAGCCTTTTGTCTTGCATTAATACACAACCCAAACCAATCCCAGATGCATCACAATAAACATCAAGTGACTTGGTTGTGTCTGGTTCGGCTAATACTGGCGCTGTTGTGAGGTGTTTGACTAATGTTTGAAAACCTTCCTCACATTCCTTCATCCATACATAGTTCTTCCCTTTCTTCAGAAGTTCCGTCATTGGTTTAGCTGTTTTGTAAAAACTTGGAATGAACCTCTGGTAATATCCTGCTAAACCTAGGAAGCTTCAAACTTCATGTACAGACATTGGAGACTTCCATTTGAGTTCTTGCTTAATCTTTCTTGGATCAATTGCAATCCCCTCAGCAGAGATGATGTGCCCTAGAAATGGCACTTGGCTGATCCAGAACTCATATTTGCTGAACTTAGCATACAACTTTTGGTCTCGCAATCGTTGAAGCACGATGTGCAAATGTTGAGCATGTTCTTCTTTGGATTTCGAATACACAAGGATTTCGTCGATGAAGACCACGACAAACTTGTCCCAATCCGGCATGAACACCGAATTCATGAGATACATGAAATGAGCCGGAGCATTGGTCAATCCGAAGGAGATGGCAAGGTACTCATACAATCCATACCTCATTGAGAATGCCATATTAGGTATATCCTCTGGTCGAATCCTGATCTGATGATATCCAGAACGAAGATCCATCTTTGAAAATACCTTAGCACCCACCAATTGATCGAAAAAAATATCAATGCATGGTAGTGGATACTTATTCTTGATCGTGATAGCATTGAGTGGACGATAGTCCACACATAGTCTCAATGTCTTATCCTTCTTCTCCACGAACAATGCAGAACAGCACCAAGGTGAGGAACTTGGACGAATGAAACCCTTGTCAATAAGTTCCTTCAGCTCCTCCTTCAGTTCTGCAAGTTCCTTAGGTGCCATCTTATACGACTTCCTCGAGATCGCCACTATTCCCGATACAAGTTCAATCTTAAACTTGACATCTTTTTCTGGTGGCATACCAGGAAGATCTTCAGGAAATACGTCCGGATACTCACATACCACTGGAATGTCCTCAAGTTTACAAGCCTTAGTGTTGTAAGTAGTTGGTGTCACTTGGATATTACTCTCAAGAGTGAGAGCTTGGGGAGGGTGGAGTGGAGAATTCAGATATATCCTCTGAGGAATGATGTCAATAATGGCACCATTATGTTGCAACAATGCCATCCCTAAGATGACATCTAACTTCTGATGCTCCAGTAATATAAGAGAGATAGGGTATATGATCCCATGCAGATCAAGAGGTACCCTATGGACCATCTCATTTGCTACTACTCTCACACTCGGAGAACAAATCATATATGGGGTTTTTGTGGTAATGATAGGCAACTGATATTGAATGACATAAGACTTTCTAATAAAGTTGTGGGAAGCACCGGAGTCAAAGAGGATTACTACGGGATGACCAAGGAGAGAGAACATACCCGTGAGTACGGGTGCGCCTTCTGGAACATCCTCGATGCCGAGGTGGTGGACGTTGCCTGTTCTGGTGGCTGGCTTCTTGGGCTGGTTGCGGGGCTTGTTTGCCCCGTGATAAGATGATTGTCCTCCACTCTACGGGAAATCCTTGGCGAAGTGCCCCGTACGGCCACATGTGAAACACGTGTACGGGGTCTGACCGACACGGAAAGGAGGACGGAATCCCGGTGCACGCGGTGGAGATAGAGGTGCACGCGGAATCATCACCTGCTGCTGCTATGGACGAAAGCCGGCGTTGTTGAACAGGCAACAACGACACATCGATGGTCACGAAGGTGGCTGCCACCTCTGAGCTGATGGTGATCGATACACCATTCAATACTTATGAGGAGCACCACCTTCGCTTCTTTGCGGAGCACTCCTTTTCTTCCTGTCATAGAACAGCTCCCTAGTAGCGTCCTACTGCACGATCGCGGCGTTGACCATGTTGTTGAAGCTGCCGTTGTTGAACAAGGCAAGCTTGTCCTTCTTTTTGGGGTTTTGTGGGGACTGGAATCCCGACCTCCAAGGATCTCATTGGGTGGTGTCATGCGATGCGACACCCAATAGTATACAAGAATAGAACGAGAATAAATTTACAATACCAAGTCTTTATTCAAAAGCACAATGGAAGTTTTTAAAATACTAGCGGAAGAGAAAAGAACTATACATCATAGCTACGCTCTCAGCACTAGCTATGCAAAAGCAAAGTCATCCATGCCCTGGATGCTTCGCACTAGCAACACACAATTCACGGCGGTGTGTAGGTTTCCCACTCGGCTGTAAACCCTGGAGGGGGTCCAGCCTCGTCATCAAACCCGTCATCAATCGTATAATCTGCAAAATCTCGTTAACTGCAAATGTGAGCATAAGGCTTAGCAAGACTAACCCTACTCACTAGACATATGCAAGGGTGAATACTAAGCATAGGTAAGTAAAGCATAAGGACTCGCCTACAAGTGGATCCTTATAGTCATGTTTTTAATTAGCACATGACATTCCTTAGGCATAACACATCATGGACTTCACAATCAAACAAGAAACGCTTTGCCGATGATATGACGTGCACAAAGCACATAATGCTATTACAGTTAAAGTATGGGGAAACTGTAAAATTTTAATTGTACTATCTCTAAGACAAACAAGGTTGTCCAAACAATTTGTAAACCAATACATCATATTCTCCTGATTTCTATAGTATTTACTACGTCACGGCGCAGTGAACAAGTGGTACTCTATTACCGCGAGGGACGGTGATTGCAATCAGGACATACCCGGAACAACACGACACATACGCACTTTCGAAAATTCCAGCGAGTACTTTTAGCACTACCTACATAACAATTCAATACTAGTCGTATATGGCCACCTTTCACTAAACACTCGAATGTCGAGTCGGTCGATCCATCAAGAGCAGGAGGTCACTGCATGGGGCGTACTCTGACGTGCCCACCAGCTGATTTACACCTTGCTTCCCTCGACCCACGCCTATAAAACGGAACGGAATGCCTCAACAAACCAGTATCAAGCTACGTTAGTTTACTGGAGCCCATTCCTCCAGTATGTTGCCGGTACAATTCAAGCCTATCCTGCAGGACCGCACACGAAACGGTCCTCAATCGACACAAGCAGGGCTACGCACGTGAGACCACGTCTCACTGCATCCTATCCACTGCTCGGTCTCAATTTCATATTCATAAACCATTTTCTTATTCCAGAATTTCCGGTGTGATAAAATTTCTATCTCGCGAGTAGATTCCAAATACTCGACTTCAACCGAATTCCTATGAGCATAAGCATAGCAGTGTCCATAGGATTTGTGGTTCATGCAAGTGGATGTCAAACACCTTAAACGTAATGCACAATCATCTAAAGACGTAAGGTGAAATAAAACTCCAGAACACAGTAAGGAACTTAAATGCAAACCGGGTCTTGCTTGAATGCGAGTCTGAGTCTATGTTAGTTTCTGGCAGCTGGACCTCCAAAGCTTCCAGCTGCTCCTCCATTTCAGCTACTACACGATATGCATA
This sequence comes from Tuctoria greenei, assembly GCA_036927565.1. Taxonomy (NCBI): domain Eukaryota; kingdom Viridiplantae; phylum Streptophyta; class Magnoliopsida; order Poales; family Poaceae; genus Tuctoria; species Tuctoria greenei. The sequence continues at coordinate 175,443,795 of JAYESD010000002.1, read as the reverse complement.
TACTAGGTATGAATGATTTTGTAAATAATTAATATGCTTAAGGTAGTGTGAATATCCTAGATAAAATAAGATAATTATCTTAATTGGCTTTAGGATTTTTATGGTGCATACTAGAAACTATATAGAAGTATCTTGCAAAGAACAGGAGATGATTAAGGAAGTTTGTTGTTCTTAAAAAATATGGTAAAAAATAATATTCTCTAAATTTTGGTTGAAATATTGCTGATGTATCATGGCTACCAGGGGTTGTATCATTTATAGGGGGTCTCGCTGATTCTAGGACAATTTGTTTCACAATTTTCTAAGCTTTCTACAGGTAGAAATTGATTTTTTAAGTTTGGGTAAATTTCTGGAAATCGATTTTCCATTTTTCTCAATTTTATACTACATAGAGATTTGGAACATTTATCAACCAAATATTTTAAGTCCAAAGAGCTTGAAACTTTTACTGGAGATCAAGGGTATTAATAATAGTGTTCTAACCAAAATTGGACATTTTCCAATTAACAGAACTGTGGAAATGAATTATTTAAGCATTTTATTATCTGAATTATGGTGAAATTTCTATGGCTCTTCATACACATCCAAGTGCACCACTGGATAATATTCTTAATGGTAGTTTTAACAAAATTTATTTGGGGATTTTTGGATAATTCTACTGTAAGTTATGGATTTTTTAAGTTTGGATTGAATCTGGATTTATTTTTCTATTGGAAAATTTAAATAAAGGGGCTGGTCCCACTTCATTTGAATTGGGCCAATCAGAACGGAGCCACACCGGGATCCACGGCGTTAACCCGCATTGTCACACCGGATCCTTTTCCACATCTGATCCCACGCAAGAGGGGTGTCGCTGACTGGTGGGACCCGCACCTTCGTCTACCTCTTGACGCAGTGGCGCCTCTCGCCGGAACCGCAGCGGTGCTTCATCGGACTTAGGCGCGTCGACCTCCTTCCGGCCTCGCCATGACCGCTCAACCATAAAATGGACCACGCAAGCCGATGGTGGTGTCCAATCACGTCGGCGATGGCCAGAGACGGCGGCGCGACGGTGACGGTGGAGCTAGGGTTTCGGCCTTCATCGGAAATGCTCGGAAATGGCTCAATAGGCTCGGCAAAAGGTCAGGAAGGTTCCTAGGATTACCAGGAGTATGATTTAGGTGTCAGATTGGGGGGACATTGCCGGCAAAGCTAAGATCAACGGCGAGGCACGGCTTTTCAACCGGCGGTCATGAAAACTCAAAATCCGCCCTCATCTCTCGATGTCTTCCTCTCAATTTTTGTGAGGTGATGTGCTTGGAGATCTAGGAGATAATACCTTATTGGATTGACAATTAATCGTACGTAGAAACGGAATTTAACGGGTAATCTAGTGATATTGGTATGAACTGTTTTGGGGAAAACTTGATATAAGGGAGCTAGGAAGCACGACAGTGGCTGAAACTTCACAAGAAGCATCTAGGTACCTTTGTGCACCTTATTGCTTCAAAGAGGGAGATGGAAACGTGCTTGAAGTGGTCTGTCCTCGTGGAACAGAAAGTTCCCTTAGCGGCTTCACCTGCGAGCGTCGAGGAAACTTTGAAATACCGCACATATAAGCAGGGAATCAAACAAAGGACTGGACGGGGAGGAAGGGCAACTAGTTAAGCCATTTGCTGTTGGAAGCACTGTGATTCCTTGGGTTGTTGGGCCAGCGCATCAAGAACAGCGGCGGCGATGGGGTGCTGTGGCAAAAGAAGAAGAACAGAGGCGAGTGTGGGCGTGTGTGTCCACTTCGACCGGGGGAGGGTTTAAATAGCCCGGGGAGGAGTAGGAGGCATGCCATGAAGCAGGCAGACGAGCAGTTCCGTGGTGCTTTGCATGCAGCGCAGTGTCGAGCAGAGGAGCGCCGGAAAAACGGCATGCAGAGTAGCCCGAGTTTGTCCCACTGACTGGTGGGTCTCAAGACCCTTATCCCTGCCCCTTCTCTGCAGACTTCATTTCCCTTACCAAACTTGGTCCAAAAATTCTAGATTTTTGTGGGGAGGCTCAAATAAATATCTGGAATCTGATTCTGCAATTGGATTTCGAATTGAAGCAAGTTCCAATTGAATTTAAAATTTAAATTTGAATTTGGGTGGAATTCAATGGGGTCACTGATTTAAATAGCAAATGGAGATCATAATTTATGAAACTTTGCAGGCAGTCTAGTTGGAATATTAGTAAACCATAGAAAAATTTATGGCAACTGAATTAAATAATTTTGGCAGGGTCAAATATACAGTAGTATATCCAATTTGCAATTAATTTGAATATAGATTGGGTACTGCATATTAATTTGACCTAGGATCCTCCATTCAAATAATTCCAAACTTTGAAGAGAGGTCAAAAGAATTTATCTAAGATTATTGGTGAAGTCCATTACTCATGTTAATAAAATTTAATCATGAGTGGAATAAAAGATTAGATGAGATCAAGTTCATGTATCCCACCATAAGTTCATGTGCATAACCCTGATGGATCTCCACTATGGTTGATATTAAACTTGTAGCTGAACTTTATATGAAAGACAAAGTGGGATTTTACATTCCTCCCCCCTTAAAAGAATCTTGTCTCGACATTACAAAAGGAAGGATAAAAAGGAAAAAGATCTAATGAACATATGATGTTAACAAGTCCGGATAGTTGGTCCTAAGATATTCCTCGCTTTCCCACGTTGCTTCATCAGCGGTGTGATTTCCCCACAAGACCATGTATAAATGTAAAGTGCAGTTTCTTGTGGTACGAGTCTTCTCATCGACTATCTGGGCTGGATGCTCGGAGTAAGTAAGATCTAGTTGGAGAGCTTCCAAATCATCCATACGGACTTCCGCTGGGGCCTTGAGACATCTTCTCAGTTGTGAAATGTGAAACACATGCACCCCTGACAGCAATGCTGGCAGCTCTAGCCGATAGGCTACAGGTCCGCATTGCTCACTTATTGCGAATGGTCCGATGAAACGCAAAGCTAGCTTCCATTTTACTCCGAAACGATGAATCCCTTTCATTGGGGATACACGAAGGTAAACGTGGTCCCCGATATCAAAATGAACCGGTCGACGTCGTTTGTCCGCATAGCTTTTCTGGCGAGATTGAGCAGCCTTGAGGTTGGCTTGAATAACTCGTACTCGATCTTCGGCTTCCTTTACCAAGTCTATACCATATGTTACTCGTTCACCGGATTCACACAAATTCAAAGGTGTGCGGCACTTCCGGCCATAAAGAGCTTCATATGGTGCCATTTGGATGCTAGTCTGATAACCATTGTTGTATGTAAACTCCGCCAATGGTAGATGATATTCCCAGTTCTTACCATGGTGGATGGCACAGGCGCGGAGCATATCCTCTAGTACTTGGTTTACTCGTTCCGTTTGACCATCAGTCTGTGGATGGTAAGCTGAGCTTCGAATCAATTTGGTACCCAGAGATGTGTGCAGCTGCTGCCAAAATCGAGCAACAAATAAGGTTCCACGGCCTGATATAATAGTGCGGGGTACTCTGTGTAAGCATAATATTCTGGCAATATACAGCTCTGCATATTGCCGTGCCACATACTTGACATTGACTGGAATAAAGTGAGCCGACTTGGTGAGTCGGTCGACTATCACACAAATTGAGTCATGTTTGCGAAAAGTGAGAGGTAACCAAACAATGAAATCCATGCTGATGTCCTCCCATTTCCAGGCCGATATGCGTAAAGTCCACGAAAATTTATTCTTCAAGTCTTGGTACGTTTCGTTACTCCCCGGATGAATAGAATATTTGGACAAATGAGCCTGGTCCAAAATTTTCTTCCGAAGTTCCACATTGCGGGGTACCACAATGCGGTCTTTGAACAAGATGGTACCGTCATCGTCACCTCAGAAACACTTCATTTCTTCCTTCTTCATTCGTTGGCGAATATGCGATATGCCCTTGTCTTCCTTCTGAGCCTCCACAATCTGCTCCCTTATTGTAGGAATGAGGGCTAGGTTGTAGAGCGCCCCATACGGAACCAAGTAGAGACTCAGTTCTTCTTCCTCTATCAAGGTGATAGAAAGGTTATTGATACGGGACTTGCGACTTAGCGCATCTGTGACTACATTTGCCTTTCCGGGATGGTAGTGGATTTCAATCTCATAGTCTTTGATTAACTCCAACCATATTCGTTGTCGCATATTCAATTCTTTTTGGGTGAAGATGTACTTCAAACTTTTGTGATCTGTGTAGAGATGTACTAGGTTTCCCCATAGATAGTGTCTCCACATCTTTAAAGTTAGTACCACGGCAGCGAGCTCAAGATCATGACTCGGATAATGCTGCTCATGGTTCCAAAGCTGCCGTGATCCGTAAGCGATCACCCTTCTGTCTTGCATTAACACGCAGCCCTGACCAATTCCAGATGCATCACAATAAACATCAAAGGATCTTGTTGTGTCTGGTTGGGCTAATACTGGCACTGTTGTGAGGTGTTTTACTAATGCTTGAAAACCTTCCTCACATTCTTTTGTCCAGGTATATTTCTTTTCTTTCTTTATATATTCGGTCATTGGTTTAGCTATCTTGGAAAACCTTGGGATGAACCTTCGGTAATATCCTGCTAAACCCAGGAAACTTCAAACTTCATGCACAGACTTAGGGGACTCCCATTTGAGCACTTGCTTAATCTTGCTTGGATCAACTGCAATCCCCTCGGCAGAGATAATGTGCCCTAGAAATGGCACTTGGTTGATCCAGAACTCACATTTGCTGAACTTAGCGTACAACTTGTGGTTCCGCAATCACTGAAGCACGATGTACATATGTTGTGCATGTTCTTCTTCGGATTTTGAGTATACAAGGATGTCGTCGATGAAGACCACGACAAACTTGTCCAAATCCGGCACGAATAACGAATTCATGAGATACATGAAATGGGCCAGTGCGTTGTTTAATCCGAAGGACATGACAAGGTACTCATATAATCCATACCTCGTCGAGAATGTTGTCTTAGGTATATCCTCTGGTCGAATCCTGATCTGATGATAACCAGAGCGAAGATCCATCTTTGAAAATACCCGACCACCGTCCAACTGGTCGAACAGAATATCGATACGGGGTAGTGGATACTTGTTCTTGATCGTGACAGCATTGAGTGGACGATAGTCCACACATAGTCTCGATTTTTTATCCTTCTTTTCGATGAACAATGTAGAACAACCCCAAGGTGATGAACTTGGACGAATGAAAACCTTGTCCAAAAGTTCCTTCAGCTACTCTTTCAGTTCTGCAAGTTCTTTAGGTGCCATTTTATACGGCTTCCTTGAGATTGGCACAGTTCCTGATACAAGTTTGAGAAAAAAAGATACTTAAACAATGAAAAGGTTTCCATCTTCCAACAGTTCGAGAAAAATTCAAAACTGGAGTTGTAATCACAGTCTGTTCCAGCTGACCTTCCTGTATAAATTCAAAATTTCCATAGAAGAAACGTCAGAACTAGATGTCGGGTTGAATACAAAAGTTGTTAAACTTTACAACCTTTCCAGATTGTACTCATACAGCTCTAGGTGAGCTAGGAAGTATAATCTATACAGGTTTAAAGTTGACCCTGTAGGATACAAGAGCACGTGAAAAGCTACCAGAGGTGGGGGGGGGGGGGTGAATGGTAGATTTAAAAATCTTACGCAGCGGAAACAATTAAACCCCAACCCCTTCGGCAGAAAAACGATCTGTTAAAGAAATCGTGTGTGAGACTAATCTAAACGTGTTTCACCATGACAAAAGTGATAGATATCAGAGAGAATCAAGTCACGAAGACAACACAACGAGAATCACACAAATCCATCGAGAGAAACTCAAGTTATGATCGAAAGATCGAGCAAATGCCAATCTGCTCTACCCAAGAAAAAAAACAGTTCTGGAACGCTGCAAAGAAACTCGTGTAGATCATAGACCACAAATCCAATGACCGTGAAATTTCGAAAGATGATAGATAATCAAGTTGTGAAGACAACCCAAAAAGAATCACGTCAATTGGATCTGTAAAACTCGAGTTATGATAAAACCACAGAGGAAAGGTAGTGCTGTCCAAAAACTCGACGAGTGAAACTTGTCTGGAACAAGTCGGACAAACAAGGCACAAAAGTTTCTTCAAACTACGAATTTTATTCAATAGAACACAAGAGGAACAGGCCCAAAGTCGTGCACCACGAGCTCTGGGCTCCCTTGCTTATATAACCAGCTCGAAAGCCAACTCAACTCAGATCAGGAACCTAATCCTACTCTGTTCACAAATCGTAACTTTCCATAGCTGCTTAGGATTCTTCTATACGATGATAGAAGCAATCATAAGACTTCCAAACACCTTAGGAACGTATCCCAAATTCCTAAACAACTCAAATTCGTGACCCACACGAAATCCTATCATAACCGACACAAATATTTCCATATTTGAGTCAAACTCGACTCAGCTGCAGCCTGAGTCCATAACCTAGTCGGTTGGACCTTTCCGACCAACTCTTTACGTCCACATCTCTTCATCACGCCTCGGAACCATGTAACCACGTCCATGCACTCCTTGCACACATGCAAACATCTTCCAATGACGTTCACAATACTTTCATATGCATTGTTTTTGATTCAATCATGTTGCGCAACCTCCTGATCAGCTCAACCACAATTCCTCCTGAATTTGGTTGTTGGAACCTCATCTCATCCCTGAGACTAGTCCAATGGATCCCATCACCAGCCATGTCTTGAACTCAAGCAACACCTGCACATGAATAAACAACCAATCCATACGAGCTCAAGTCCTCGACTAGACTCAAGTTAGTTCCGAACACAACACCTTACGTGAGAACCTCACATAAGCATGTTGCAAAACCACAGTAACATGATATCATCAATGTCAACCAAAAACGCACCAAAGACTTAGCAAATGAATACTAAGCAATCTTTCCAGAGATGTAAAGCAAGTACGAAACATTGCAAATGAAAAACAGAAGCATTGCGGTCAAGTTCGGACCTTGCCAGAGCAACCCGGACCTTGAGCTGGAGCTAACAAAAGCTAGTAGAACCTAGCGCCGGAACTTACCAAAACTACTATAACCAAATAAACCCAAAAGCCGGAGCTAAAGACAAAACTCACCGGAGCTAACCAAAACTAGTCAGATCTTAATAAAGAGGTGTTTTGGTGATAATCAAAACTTTTATCGTCAAAGCAAATGTATTCACTACAAGCCAATGTATTCAGCACACATAGGTCTTACAATCTCCCCCTCGATGAATGCATTGGCAACACCATTTAAAATTCGAACATTGGCTTATTCACATAAAAGTTTTGAACGAAATTTCTCCCCCTTTGTAAATCAAGAGTAAAATGAGAAGAAAATCCAAAAATTATCCCATATTATCTCTCCCCCTTTATTATCTCTCCTTATGCACATATTCTCTTTCTCTTCATGTTTATCTCTCCCCCTTTGACAATGTATTCAGCAAGTCATGAGCATATTAACAAATTATCTCTCCCCCTTTAGATGTTATGAGCTTATTATAACATATACATATAAACAAAGCTCATCCAAGTCATACTATCAAGTACCTTACATTATCACATCAATGAAATAAATAAAGTAGTGTAAGCCATGCTGGAGATCAAATGTAATTTTCAATTTAAGCAAGTCATGATCTCACAAACTTAACTATTTTAAAACCTGAAAGCATGACACTAGTTGCTGTTTTTTATTATTTTTCAAAGCATAAATTTAGATCATATGATATTTGCAAGAGATTATATGCGCATCTGCCTTATTCTAACCAACCAAGCCAAGCCTATGTCATTTGACAATCAGAAGCTTAAGGACATGGTTTTAGTCATACACAACTTCTTCCAAGTTCATATCTAAGTGCAATGATAAGCCATCTAAAAAGAAGAAGTGTGATGCATGCATATTCTCTTGATCTTTTCTCAATTTATATTTGTTCATAAAAACTCAACATGTGAGTCGATTACTTGATTAATTCTTAATGATTAAAAGCACTTGTGAACATGTAACAAGTTCAAAACAGCAAGAAAGTTCGACCATGACCAGTTTTAGTATAAGTAATTATTCCAATTACTAGACATGGCAAAAACTACAAAATGTATAACACGAGTAATGTAGTAAGAACTTTCAGCATGTAAAAGGAATCACAAAGTCATATATGTATGAAATACTATGCTCATATTATTTTAATTTTAGATTCACACATAGACTTCCCAAGTTTCAAAACTCCCCCTCAATTTAAGCCATGAGGATGCATAACCCCTATTTCACTACGAATGTAACCAAAACGAGTGAAATCCAAAGGTTTTGTAAAAATGTCAGCCAATTGTTGTTTGATATCTACATGGTGAAGCACAATTTTTCCCTTTTTAACATTATCTCGAAGAAAGTGATACCTAATGTCAATGTGCTTAGTTCTAGAATGTTGCACGGGGTTTTTAGCAATGCAAATGGCACTACTGTTATCACAGAACAGTGGAATACTATCTAGATCAACCCCATAGTCCTTAAGTGTTTGAACAATCCAAAGAATTTGTGAGCAAGAACTAGCAGCAGCTACATATTCAGATTCGGCTGTGGATCGTGCAACCGAATTTTGTTTTCTAGAGGACCAAGCAACAAGAGAATTACCTAGAAAATGATAAGCACCGGAAGTACTTTTCCTATCGATCCTACAACCCCCAAAATCAGCATCCGAAAAAGCTTTCAAATTAACGGTTGAGTAAGAAGGAAGAAAAATTCCAAATTCTTGAGTTCCATGTATGTACCTGAGAATCCTTTTGACGGCTTGATGATGTGAAGCACGTGGGGAGGCTTGAAACCGTGCACAAAGACATACGCTGAATTGTATGTCTGGTCTTGATGCCGTGAGGTACAAAAGCGATCTGATCATGCTTCTATATTCTTTTTGATCCACGGGTTCACCATCTTCATCAAGTCCAAGTGTTGTTGCTGTTCCCATTGGTGTCCGAAGAGGCTTGCTTTTGTCCATGTTGAAGCGCCTTAGGAGATCTTTTGTCGTTTGATGCACAAAGGTGCCCTCCTTTGTTTGCTTGATTTGCAGCCCCAAAAAGTAAGTGACTTCACCCATCATACTCATTTCAAATTTGGAACTCATCATTGCTGAATACTTGGACACAAGATCATGAGAAGCGCAACCAAAGATAATATCATCCACATACACTTGAACGAATAATGAGTCATTGCCATGCTTAAGCACAAAAAGAGTTTTATCAACCTTGCCCATGGTAAACCCTTCTTCAAGTAAGAATGTTTTAACCTATCATACCATGCTCTAGGGGCTTGTTTGAGACCGTACAAGGCTTTGGGCAGTTTTTAAACATGATTAGGAAAATCTGGATTTTCAAAACCTGGTGGTTGCTTGACATAAACCTCCTCATCTATGTAGCCATTTAGAAAAGCACTTTTAACATCCATTTGATATAGATTGAAACCTTTAGATGCAGCAAAGGCTAACAAAATTCTTATGGCTTCTAATCTAGCAACGAGAGCAAAAGTTTCATCAAAATCTAGACCTTCAACTTGAGTGAAACCTTCAGCAACCAACCTAGCCTTATTCCTAACCACAGCCCCATCCTCACTTTGTTTATTTTTAAATACCCATTTAGCTCCAATTATAGTGTGACCTTGAGGTGGAGGTAAAAGTTTCCAAACATTATTTCTTTCAAAATTTTCTAACTCTTCTTGCATGGCAATAATCCAAGATTCAGGAGTGAGTGCGTGTGATATATCTTTGGGTTCAAAAGAAGCAAAAAAAAGCAGAATGAGCATTAGAGTTTGGATCGCAAAACTAGGACCGTGTGACTCGTTCGTGCAAGCTTCCAATCATCTGTTGTGGGGGATGATCTTTGTAAAACCGTAGGGGAACAGATGTCTCACAAGCTTCTTCGTCTTCATGTTCATCACAAATCGATGAGCTTGTGAATTGAGGATAATTTAAATCAGCATTGATGGTTGTCGATGCTGGTTGAGAATTAACATCCGGAGCTGAACCAAAGTCTTTAGCTGCTGAATTTTTGGGCAGCAGCTTCAATTCTTCCTCATCTTCAACGAAAATGCTCCCCCCTGCGGATATCGATCTGGACCTGCAATGTTTGAGCTAGTACCTGGGCTAGCTTCATCAAAAGACACTTCACAAGTCTCCACAATTTTGTTAGTGTCAAGTAAAAGCACACGGTAGCCTCTAGTATGAGATGGATAACCAAGAAACATGCCATCAATGGATCTAGGTTCAAATTTATCAAGATTACCATGTTTCTTAACAAAGCATTTGCAACCAAAGACCCGAAAGTGTGTAACACTAGGCCTATGTCCAAACCGGAGCTCATATGGTGTTTTACCTAGCTTAGCACGCATGAAAACATGATTTGAGACATAACAAATGGTTGCTAACGCATCAGCCCAAAATTTCCTAGGAGTTTGATATTCATCAAGCATAGTCCTAGCCATCTCAACTAAGGTTCTGTTCTTTCTTTCTACAACACCATTTTGTTGAGGTACATATGGTGAAGAAAATTGATATTTTCAGCACAAAAGTGAGCAAAAGATTGATTTTTAAATTCAGTTCCATTATCATTTCTAATTGCTTTTAAAGATCCTGGGTAATCAATTGATAATCTAAGAAATAATGTTCTAAAGTGACTAAAAACTTCATTCTTAGACGCCATAAAGTAAACCCAAGAGCATCTAGAATAATCATAAACAATCACAAGTACATACCATTTACCTCCGAAGGATTGAACTTGTGACGGTCCTACGGTATCAAGATGGAAAAGTTGACATGGTTCAGTTGTCATGATTATTGTGAGTGGAGTATGTGAACCTGCAACCATCTTAGCATGTCTACAATAAGAGCACACAATTTCTTTGTCCCCTTTAAGCTTAGGCAGCCCACGTATGTGATCAAGAGCACTAACACGAGTTAGGTGATCAAATCCTCTGTGACCAAGTCTACGATGCCAAAAATATAGATTATTTGAATCATTAGCAACTAGACACCTATGCTTAGAGGAAGACATATCAAAATCAGCTTTAAAAACTCTTCCAAACCGAGACATGTTAAAAATAAGCTCACTATTTGAACTTACAACTTTGTAGCAGTTTTTATTGAAAATAATTTCCAGATTTTCATCTAGCGATTGTGAAACAGAAAGCAAGTTGCATTTCAAATTTTTTACAAGTGCCACATCCTTCGAAGTGTAGTGATCATTTACTCTAACCGAACCTTTAGCAATTATAGGATTTGAAGAATTATCGGCAAAAGTAACATTCTCTACACATGACACAAAAGAGAGGGAGGAGAACCAATCTTTGTTACCGGTCATGTGGCATGAGCAACCTGAATCCACAATCCAAATGTTCTCCTTCCTCATACGTGTAACCTACATAGAAGCACAATACGTCGATGACTCAATACTGGGGTTAGTCAAAAGGCATTTAGGAATCCAGTACTGAGTCACACGACGTGCAGCGGGAAAAACACATGAAATCTGAGACAAAACAGCAGGTTTATGAGTCAAAGTTTGAGATTTTTTATTCTTAACTACTGACCTATAAGGTGTTACTTGTGTAGCACAAAAATCAGTAGCTCCGGAGGCAAAAACAGAAGGTCCAGAGGTAAACTTTGAATGTTTTTGACTCAAAACAGCAGGTTGTACATTCGGTTCAATATGTGCAGCAAATTTTGCATGAAACTTATGAGATCTAGCAACCATTCTTTTCCTTTTCTATTGTTTATCTAGTCTATAACAAAAAACTATGAAATGACCATCTCTACCACAATAGTTACAATGAAATTTAACTTTGTGTTCATGTCTAGATGAGCAAACAACATTTTTATTTGAAACCGAATGAGACAATACTGCTACAGATTTGAAAACCACTTCTTTTTGTTTAGGAACCATTTGAATCAAACCACTTCCTAATGACTTTACAATTTTAGGTGGATGTGCCTTAGCATTAGCATTAGAATCAAAACCTAAACTAGTTTTATCATTGCGAGACTTGGATGAATTCAGCAGCAAGTTTATGTTCTTATTCCCATTACAAAACCGATGTAGTGTCCCATTCATGTCATCAAGTCTCTTAGACAAGTCTAGGCAGTTTGCCCATGAAGTTTTTCCTTTTAGTTTGCAATTGGAGGAAAATTTAACTTCATGAGAACGTAAAGCATTGTTCAATATAGAAATTTCATTCATAGCATCTTGCAGATTTTTATCAAGATCATCACAACTAGAACAATGCAAATCAATTTTAGAACAAGAAGCATCTTTTAAGTTTCCAATATTAAGTGCAGCAAGCTTTTTGTTCTTTTCAATTTCAAGTTCAAGTTTATCAAGTGTGGAGATATGTGCACTTCTTAGGGAGGACAATTGTTCATATATTAAGTCACATGAGGAACAAGAATCATCACTAGGAATCAAGGATTTCAAACGATTAATTTCAGATTCTAGTGACTCAATTTTAATAGCATTTTCCCTAAGCTTTTTGTCCTTTTTCTTAACAATAACAGTGGCACAAGAAATAGCATCACACATTTCTTCACAAGTAGGACATACCTCTTCATTGTCGCTGTTGTGTTCTGCCTCCTCCATACTTGATCTTGACTTGCCCGCCATGAAGCACACGTTTGCCAAATCATCTTCATCTTCATCACTTCCAATGTCCACATCGCTTGAGCCAAGTTCCTGGAGTGCTGAGATAAAACTGCTCACTAATTGACGTCCTGTAAAACCCTTCATTTTCTTCGTATCTTTTGCAGAGGACTGCATCGTTTCTTTTTACTTTTCATCCCGGGAAGTAGGACCTGAAAGGTTAGGGCAATCTGTACGAAAGTATCCTTTTTTACCACATTCAAAACAGCGTTGAGGTCCGGAGCTTCCTCTCCTTCTAGTTCTCACATTTTGCAATGCTTTTCATAATCTAGTAGAGATGAGTGTCAACTCCTCTTCTGGAAATTCTTCGATCTGCTCCAGGGTTAGTGAGGACAACAAAGCAAGAGTATTGCAAGATGATGATTGGCCGGAGCTAAACATAACACGTTGTGAAACAAATGCAATAGACTTATTTGGGTTCTTACTTGCTAGGATGAAGATTTCATGAGTTTTTAGTTTAGAATAGAGTACACCTAATGTAAGAGAACTCATGACAGTAGATTCACGAATAGATGTGACTTTCATCTCCCAAATTGACATATCTAATGCACTTAGCAATTGCCTAGCATTTTCAGCATCTAAAAAATTAACATTAACACTACGCAAGTTGCTAAGAATGTTATTAAAGCGAGCAAAAAGGTCATCAATAGACTCACCGGGTTGCATCTCGAAGCGCATGTATTCTTTCTTGAACATGTCTTGCCTTACCTCTTTGATCGTGTTGGATCTTTCGTGGTAGTCATAAAGTGCTTTCCACACATCGTATGCAGATCGGAGGTGTGCAACACGGTCGAAGTCGCTTTGTGTTAATCCTTGTATGATCAAGTTCCGAGCCTTGTTGTTGTTGTCAACATCTCTCAGATTTGTAGCTGTAACTTGATCGTTTGATGGCACTTCGTACGGCTTGTATACTTTCTCCCATATTGCAAAGCCTTGTGCCTGGATGAAAACCTCCATGCGTGCCTTCCATATCTGAAAATCAATACCAGCGAACACACAAGGTTTGGCAGAGTACTTCTCCATGATGATTAGTCAAAAACATGCGCAAATCACAAAGATTAGAGCACCGTGGCTCTGATACCAATTGTAGGATCTAAGAGCACGTGAAAACCTACCAGAGGGGGGTGAATGGTAGATTTAAAAATCTTACGCAGCGGAAACAATTAAACCCCAACCCCATCGGTAGAAAAATAATCTGTTAAAGAAATCATGTGTGAGACTAATCTAAATGTGTTTCACCATGACAAAAGTGATATATATCAGAGAGAATCAAGTCACGAAGATAACACAACAAGAATCACTCAAATCCATCGAGAGAAACTCAAGTTATGATCGAAAGATCAAGCGAAGGTCAATCTGCTCTACCCAAGAAAAAAAATAGTTCTGGAACGCTGCAAAGAAACTCGTGTACATCATAGACAACAAATCCAATGACCGTGAAATTTTGATAGATGATATATAATCAAGTTGTGAAGACAACCCAAAAAGAATCCTGTCAATTGGATCTGTAAAACTCGACTTATAATAAAACCACCAACAAATGGTAGTGCTGTCCAAAAACTCGACGAGTAAAACTTGTCTGGAACAAGTCGGACGAACAAGGAACGAAAGTTCCTTCAAACTACGAATTTTATTCAATAGAACACAAGAGGAACAGCCCCAAAGTTGTGCACCACGAGCTCTGGGCTCCCTTGCTTATATAACCAGCTCGAAAGCCAACTCAACTCAGATCAGGAACCTAATCCTACTCTGTTCAGGAATCGTAACTTTCCATAACTGCTTAAGATTCTTCTATATGCAGATAGAAGCAATCTTAAGACTTCCAAATACCTTAGGAACGTATCCCACATTCCTAAACAACTCAAATTCATGACCCACATGAAATCCTATCATAACCATCTCAAATCTTTCCATATTTGAGTCAAACTCGACTCAGCCGTAGCCTGAGTCCATAACCTAGTCGGTTCTACCTTTCCGACCAACTCTTTACGTCCACATCTCTTCATCACGTCTCGAAACCATGTAGCCACGTCCATGCACTCCTTGCACACGTGCAAACATCATCCAATGACGTCCATGGTACTTTCACATGCATTGTTTTTGATTCAATCATGATGCACAACCTCCTGATCAGCTCAACCACAATTCCTCTTGGTTTTTGTTGTTGGAAACTCATCTCCTCCCTGAGCCTAGTCCAATGGATCCATCACCAGCCATGTCTTGAACTCAAGCAACACCTGCACATGAATAAACAACCAATCCATACGAGCCCAAGTCCTCGACTTGACTCAAGTTAGTTCCAAACACAACACCTTACGTGTGAACCTCACATAAGAATGTTGCAAAACCACAGTAACACGATGTCATCAATGTCAACCAAAAACGCACCAAAGACTTAGCAAATGAATACTAGGCAATCTTTCCAGAGATGTAAAGCAAGTACGAAACATTGCAAATGAAAAACAAAAGCATTGCGGTCAAGTTCCGGACCTTGCCAGAGCAACCCGGACCTTGAGATGGAGCTAACAAAAGCTAGTAGAACCTAGCGCCGGAACTTACCAAAACTAGTATAACCAAGTAAACCCAAAAGCCGGAGCTAAAGACAAAAGTCACCGGAGCTAACCAAAACTAGTCGGATCTTAATAAAAAGGTGTTTTGGTGATAATAAAAACTTTTATCGTCAAAGCAAATGTATTCACTACGAGCCAATGTATTCATCACACATAGGTCTTACAGACCCAAATTTTCTAGAAATTTTGACAGAACCACCCCTGTATATGTGGTGATTTCCACAATTTATACAGGTATATCATAACACTATATTGAGGTAATGACAAAATAAAGATTGTATAACCTCAAGTTAACAATCCATAAGTAAAAGATTTCAGCCATGAAACATTTGTTATACAGGTATAACGTGCAAATTCGAAACTATGTGCAAACTGTTTCAAGTTCTGGTCTGCCAGAACCAAGTTTGCGACAATAGGAATTAATCACAGTTACACCAATTTTCAGGCCATGAGTGCAACATGAAGTTGATAGAGGACTTCCTAAGATTTACAGAAATGTATATATGTGATCATGTCACTGTACTGGATTAAAATCTAGAGCTATCCCAACTTAACAGATGAACTGTCAGTTTTTCAACAGCAGCCCTGCAGTTCACTGTTTTGAACTCGAAATTTGAATTGCCTCAAGTTCGAATAAGGAAAAACTATGAATAACAAATCCGTAGACCTCCTTTTACCCTTTCCAGATATTTATCACAATAAGGCAGAAGATTTTTCTACAGTGAGTTATGGCAAAAATATAAATACTGGTACAATGGTATGGTCATCTGGAGCAGTTGAAGTATACTCCAAATTTCAACATATTATGAAGCTTTTCTGCCTTTAGAGTCAACAGAAGAGTTGTAGAGGTCTTCAAGGGATTTCCATCCATATAGCATACCCCTATGTTATTTTTCAACTAACCAAGATTACAACCTGACGAAGTTAAGCAAACTTCTGCCAAAAATCAAGAATCTTGGTTCTAACCGTTTGTCGAGTCGAAACTCATTTTGTGGAGTCTGAAGCTACCAGCACCTGATAGTCAGACTTTCCAAAATGTAATGCAACCATTATGTTGTTGGGGATGGTCAAGTGTGAAACTCGATACTGATGGTACTACGTGCCCCACCAAATAAAATTCTAACCAGTATATCCGGATACGTTTATAGGTGGCCCTAGTATCGTTTACTAGCAAACGTGTTCTACACAGTTCGCAACCGTAGTTAGTGCTACAGAAGACAAACAATCCCCTATCACACCTGCACACCACAAGAGCGGTTCGGGGAAACACGACAGGCAGTCACAATAATAATATATATGAAAGTAAATGCATACAACTCTGTGTGAGTCGCCCTCGAGCGATGTCACGTCTCGAGGTACATGGCTATACTACGTCTGTACAACAAATACTCTCGCACGAACCGGCTTATACACGCTCGTGCTACATGTTTCGCGTGCTCCCATAGAACATGAATAGTTCTAGAGACGCATACTATCGGGTTATTCACCACCCGAAGGGGGCTCCCACTAACTTTGAAGCACACTGGGGTACCGCGTGTCATAGGTTCTCATAAACATGGAAAGTTTCAGAGACTCCTTTTAACATTTTCGTGCCAAGCCACAGAAAAACTTCCATGCTACCTCTCGCATGGTGAGCTTACCGTAGTTGATCCGCTTACGGTGGCGTACCTTACCTCTTACCTGACGTCGGAGCATCATTAGACAATTGAATGTGCATCTAGGACTCCCTTGTGGGTTTTGGATGATTTATGACAAGCAATTGGGATCCTAACCTTTTTGTTGAGATGAATGCATGCCAATAATGAAAAATGAGCAAAATACCAAAAAGAAGGGATAATGAGGAGCAAAGTGAACCTAAGCTCAAGGAAAAGAAATAGTAGATTATTGTATATGGAGTGTGTTAAGGAAACACACCCAAGAGCTCAATCATATTTAAGCACACACACATATTGCACAAAGTTACACAAGATCGGACTAGTCCGATATCAACCGGACTAGTCTGATATCCTTTCTGGACCTGATCGGACAAGTCCGATATCTGTCGGACTAGTGCGATATCTTTCTAACTTGAGTCAGACTAGTCCTCCCCAGGGCGGACTAGTCCTCAACACACTTCACAAGTCACACAAAATCGGACAAGTCCGTTGTTAATCAGACTAGTCCGATATTCATTCTGATCCACATCGGACAAGTCCGATGTTTACACGGACTAGTCCGAAATACCCACTGATCTAAATCGGACAAGTCCTCCAAGTGCGGACTTCTCATCCAACACACTTAGGGTTTCATAAGTTCGGACAAGTCCGATGGCTATCGGACTAGTCCGAAGATTTCCAGTAGTGAAATCGGACAAGTCCGTTTTCGACCGGACTAGTCTGATATTTCGGGACACTTAGGGTTTGCTACACACAGCACATCGGACTAGTCCGGTGACCACCACGGACTAGTCCGATCTTTCTGAACCCTAACGGTCACTTTTAGAAACCCCATATAAATAGAGGTGCACGGCCCACTTTTACACTCTCTCGAACCCTAGCGCCGTCACACCTCCCAAGAGACTCAGAAACCACCTCTCTCCAAGAAATTAAGTGCAAAATTGATCAATCCTTTGAGGATCACTTCTAGATCATTGGAGAGACACTTGGCACACATCATTGTGCTCTTGGTTTGAATCTCTAACACACTCCTGTGTTTCAATTGTAAATTTTGAGTGTGTTTTTGGTGGCATTGTGATCTGTAATCTAAGTGAGCTCTCAACGTGTGAGAACGCACCTTGAATTTGGTTATTCACCCCTTTGTGATTAGTGGAAGAGGATTGGCCTTTGTGGCGATCCGACGAGGGTAGGGTTGGAGAAGATCCGGTCCTTTTGTGGGCTCCTCAACGTGGATGTAGGTTGCCTTCGTGGTAGCCGAACCACGGGATAAATCGTGTGTCTTGTCCTTTTTGTGTTCATCACTCAAATTGATCTACTTACTCTAGGGTTTGATACGCATTGTTCAATTTACAATAATTTGTAGAACACAATCCTTAATTGTGATACAATTAATTATACAACTGTTAAACTGTTGTTTGATTCTATAATTCAGCTGCACATATTAAAGAATCAACCTAATCGATTAATCTTGATCAACTTAGTCCGTAAACACCGGACTAGTCCGCACTTTACCGAACTAGTCCGATTTCTCTGGTATTGCACTTGTTGTTGAGTGTTGCAGGATCCGACAAAAAATTCAAAAGGCCTATTCACCCCCTCTCTAGGCCTACATTCAATTGGTATCAGAGCAGGTTCTTCAAGAAAGAGTTTAACCACTCGAAGAGATCATGTCGGACATGAAGGACGTTCACAAGATCAACAACCAAGAGGAAGTCAACAACGACAAGACCCAAAAACTGGAGAAGTACCTCGAAGCCATTCAAGACTTCGAGGACGACGATGAGGAGACGCTGGAGCTAAAGGATCTCCTCAGAAGGAAGGCACTTTCAAAAGCAAAAGCGAAAGTTGAAGAGAAGAAGAAGGGGAGTAGTCACACCGACTACTCCCGATATCCTTTTAATTATGATCGTCTAAATTACAATAACATTGACTACTTATCTATCCCACTTGGAAAAGCCCCACACTTCGATGGGAGCGATTACTCCATGTGGAGGCAGAATATGAAGATGCATTTGATTTCCCTCAACCCAAGTTTATGGCATGTTGTATGTACAGGGATAGATATTCCGGATGACGACGAAGAGCTCACCCCAAGTCAAGAGCAAGCCATCCATAGAAACGCTCAAGCCGCAGCTGTAATCACCTCCTCTCTCAGTCGAGACGAGTTCACCAAGGTGGATGGACTCGAAATTGCTAACGAGATATGGGATACACTACAAACAGCACATGAAGGTGACCGGCATGTGCGTGAGGCAAAAATTGAAATGATCGAAGGGGAACTAGGAAGATTCGCAATTGAGGAAGACAAGTCACCCCAGGATATGTACAATCGATTGAAGACACTTGTCAACAAGGTTCGATCATATGGGAGCAAGAAGTGGAATGACCACGAGGTGGTAAAGCTCATCCTTAGAGCTTTTATGCCTCGCAATGTCACGCTATGCTCAAAGATCAGATAAAACCCCGGTTACAAAAGGATGGCTCCGGATGAATTGCTTGGTAAAATTATCAACTTTGAAATGATGGAGAAACAAGCTAAGCACGTCAAAGAAATTGCCAACCTCACCTCGGCCATGAAGAAAGGAGTTGCCCTAAAATCCACTCTCAAGACTCTATCCAAAGAAGCAAGGGAAGCACAACTAGAAGAGGACAGTGATGATGAGAGTAGTGAGCTAGATGAAGAGGATATGATTTTGTTCATGAAAAAGTTCAAGAGAATAATGAAGAAGAGACAAGGAACAAAATCAAGTGAAGGAAAGTACAAGGAAAGAACGAAGCCAAAGATGAGGCGGGCGTGCTATAATTGTGGTGAGTATAACCACTTTATAGTCGATTGCCCGTATGAGGACAACAAGAAGAAAACTAAAGAAACCAAGCCTCAACCCAAGAAATTCTTCAAGAAGAAGAAACAAGCCGAACAAGCACACATTGGGAAGGAGTGGGACTCAAACGATGAGTCCTCATCATCCGATGAAGAAGAGATGGCTAGCATAGCCATAGAAAGCACATCCAAGAAATCCACACTCTTCCCCACACTCGGTGCAAAGAAGGGAAATGGCACTTGTCTCATGGCCAAAGAAGGTAAACGCAAGGTAAACATCAAAACCCCTTCCATGCATTCCTACTCTAGTGATGATGAACTAGATAGTGATGATGAGGATATGCTAAATGGACTAGATAGGAAAACTACTGCTAAAATGAGGTTTTTACCTGACCAACTTGTTGAGAAGGAGAGGTTAATTGATCGTCAAGAGGACATGATTATCTCCCAAAAGGAGAAATATGTCAAACTTGACAAACTCCTAGAGCTTGAAAAGGAGAAAAACAGTTCACTAGAGCTTGAGCTAGCTTCAAGCAAGAAAACTTGCTTGGAGTTAACCGACTCAAATGTTGCAATCAAGGACCAACTTGTTGACCTGATCAAGGTTAACAAAATCCTTGAAGTGCAAGTTGAGTCACTCAAGCTAAGTGAACCTTCCTCCTCTTCAAGTTCACCTTCTCAACCTACTAAAACTGATCTTTTTCATATGTGCACATGTAGTAAAATAAACACCAGTTTGAAGGAGAAGTCAACCACCACAAAGGATAAAAATCCTACCCAGTGTGGAATATTTGACAAGGAGAAGATCAACTATGCACGTAGTGCATACTTGGTCCAAAGACCTCCAAATGTCAAATATGGCATTGGTTACTCTTATGATGTAAAGCAATATGCTGGAAGTCATAAGAATAATAGGGGAAGGATCTCCTTTGTGAAGGGAAAATCCTCTCAAAATGATAAGTTGAAGAATAAGAAACTGAACTCGCATGAATACCGGACTAGTCCAGTTAGTGTCCGGACAAGTCCGGTCATCCGGACAAGTCCGACCACCCAGACTAGTCCGATTCATAAACAACAGCAGCTTCTATTTAAAACTTTTGATGCCTCTTATGTATTAATGAGAAACAATCTTGGTAAGATTTATGCTTATTATGTTGGGCCACGCCATGGGAACACAAAATCCCATGTGTGGGTGCCCAAATGTATTGTAACTAACCTCCAAGGACCCAAGCAAGCTTGGGTACCTAAAACCAAAGCATAATTTGTTGTTGCAGGCTTATTCCTCTGGTGGATCCAAATGGGTGCTAGACAGTGGATGCACCAACCACATGACCGGAGAAAGGAGGATGTTCGTGGAATATGAAGAAAACGAGGACCCTAACGAAGGCATCTACTTCGGAGATAATATTCAAGGAAAGGTGCTCGGTACCGACAGGTTTGAAATGTCAATGATGGGAGAATTGAAGTACTTCTTGGGATTCCAAGTGTGGCAACAATGGGAAGGAACGTTCATAAGCCAAACCAAGTACACGCAGGACATACTCAAGAAGTTTGGCATGGACAAGGCAAAGCCCATATAGACCCCCATGGCAACGAATGGTCACTTGGATCTCAATGAAGATGAACCTAGCGTCGATCAAAAGGTATATCGCTCCATGATTGGATCTCTACTTTACTTATGTGCATCTAGGCTAGATATTATGTTGAGTGTATGTTTGTGTGCACGATTTCAAGCCAACCCTAAGGAATGTCACTTGACAGCCGTAAAAAGAATCTTGAGATATTTAGTTCATACACCCAACCTTGGTCTTTGGTACCCAAAAGGCTCAAAATTCAATCTCATTGGTTACTCCGATGCAGATTATGCCGGGTGCAAAGTAGATAGAAAAAGCACCTCCGGCACATGCCAATTCCTAGGGAGATCCTTAGTTTCTTGGTCATCCAAGAAACAAAGTTCCATTGCTTTATCCACAGCCGAAGCGGAGTATGTTGCAGCCGGGAGTTGTTGTACACAACTCCTTTGGATGCGACAAACTCTAAGGGATTACGGTTACAATTTGAACCGTATTCCTCTCCTTTGTGACAATGAGAGTGCCATTAAAATAGCCCACAATCCAGTTGAGCACTCTAGAACTAAACTCATAGACATAAGACATCACTTCTTGAGAGACCATTCCATGAAAGGGGACATTACCATCTCACATGTCAACACCCAAAAACAACTGGTCGACATATTCACCAAGCCACTTGATGAAAAGCGTTTTTGTGAACTCCGAAATGAACTAAATATCCTTGATTCTCGGAGTGTGGCTTGAAAAGTTGCATACCTGTATGACCTCTTCAAAATTTTGACTAAATTGTGAAAATCATCCCCCTTCATTTTCTCTCTCGAAAAACTATGTTAATTATTAGATCTTGATGAATATGATCATTGTGTGATTGTTGTATGCTTACTGGTCAAATTCATCAAGATTAATTGATCTGTTTTGCCCCTCCTATTCTCTATTAGTGAACCTTCAAATATATATGAATGGGCTATGCAAATTCTCCTGGTGACCACAGACTAGTCCGTGGTTACCCGGACTAGTCCGCTCTTGCAGACTAGTCCACAGAGTGCCGGTTAGAACGGACTAGTCCGATAGACCACGGACTAGTCCGATATAGCTCTCTGGATGACTTCGGACTAGTCCGGTAATGTCCGGACTTGTCCGATTTTTCGTGTCCATAACCCTAGCCGCCACCAAACCCTAATCTTCTCACCCCCACTTTTGCTCACGCTTTCCTCTCTCTTGCGCTCGAGCCACCAAGGCGATTTTCTCCTCCCTCCATCGAAAAAGTCCACATTTGGGCGAAGATCAAGCTTGACCTCTTGGGGATTGAAGCTAGCGGACTTGTCCGGCCTCCAACCCCCAAACCATCAAGCGTCAATCGATTTCTTCGGTAAATTTCTTCAAAACCCTAGAAATCTTGTTTTTCTCCATTGTTGATCGTATAGCCTAGCATCTTTCACTAGATACATGCTTATTTGATGTACTACGTGTATGCTAGACTAGATGTGCATTAGGAATCATCCCTTGATCGATCTGTTAGGTTTTTGAGGATGAACACCGGACTAGTCCGGTCCATGCACGAACAAGTCCGGTCCTCCGGACTAGTCCGTGCCTGTGCACTGGACAAGTCCGATGTTTCTAAATTGAAAACTACATTTTTCAATTCCTCAATGCAATTCATTGCTATCTTTTCATACCTATGCCTCGTAAAGATGGAGATGCTGAGAGCGTGCAGGGTTACCTCCGAACCCTAATGAGAGTCATAAGCAAAGACCGCCCATTTGATGTGGTGGAATACATTTGGAACGATATGGTCAACATATCCTGCACGCCTAACAGGTCTTGTGGCTATGCTCCCTATCTCATGTATATGATTGAGAAAGTCACAGGTATTGAGTTCGTGAAGGATGTGGAGCACAATCTTTTGAGGCCTCAGAAGCCTCAAACAGTGAGTGTCCAGCTGCTCCCTCATCGGCCTCCAGTCCCGAGGCACTGGCAAGATCAAGAAGCGATGCTAGGGCTGTCCCTACCTCTAGGGAAGCCCCTCAGAGAGGATCAGCGAGTGGGATCCTCAAGTACCTGACCGCCATATTCTCCTCCTGCAAAAAGACCGAAGTGAAGGTCCACATGCTCAACAAGAGAAGAAAGGAGGACATGAAGTATATAAAGGCCAATATGAAGCAAATCTGACAAAAGCTGGAGATCGACCCCATTGGATCTCCAGTGATCTCTGAAGAGTCCAACCCGGACTTCACCGAGATCGGGCCTCTAAACCCCTCCAAGCTTGCCTACTTTGGCATTGGGGGCTCAAGCGACTCCGTCCCTCCTCCTGCCCCTCCTCGTCAAGCTGATGATGATGAAGACGAAGACGATGACGAGAGGACCGACAGTGAAGAGTGAAGACCCTAGGACCCTCCTCTCCTCTTTTTGGTGTCTTGATGCCAAAGGGGGAGAGATTGAGGGGGAGTCTTAGCTTTAGCTGTGGTAGGGTGCGAGGAGAGAGTTCTCTTTATCTTTCTTTGTGATTGTAATGCCTTAACGCTGTTTACATGTTAACTATGGTTCTGTGTTGAAATGCTTAATTAATTTGCAAATATGTGTTGAAATCTGCAATTTTGCTCCTGAAATGACATATGTACTTTGTATTGATTAATCAATGTAAATTATGTCATTCTCAATGTTTCAATGCACTTAGTTATGCATCCCACCATAAAGAATGCACATATGGACATTTCTCTTACAGCTTGATGTATTTTTGAGTCATATGTGCATACTTTATGAAAATCTCATCTCTTTTTGTCATATTTTGTGAAATCTCAATTGGTTGTCATCAATCACCAAAAAGGGGGAGATTGAAAGTGCATCAAGGACTCCCTTGTGGGTTTTGGATGATTTATGACAGGCAATTGGGATCCTAACCTTTTTGTTGAGATGAATGCAGGCCAATAATGAAAAATGAGCAAAATACCAAAAACAAGGGATAATGAGGAGCAAAGTGATCCTGAGCTCAAGGAAAAGAAATAGTAGATTATTATGTATGGAGTGTGTTAAGGAAACACACCCAAGAGCTCAATCATATTTAAGCACACACATATTGCACAAAGTTACACAGGACCGGACTAGTCCGATATCAACCGGACTAGTCCGATATCCTTTCTGGACCAGATCGGACAAGTCCGATATCTTTCGGACTAGTCCGATATCTTTCTGACTTGAGTCAGACTAGTCCTCCCCAGGGCGGACTAGTCCTCAACACACTTCACAAGTCACACAAAATCGGACAAGTCCGTTGTTAACCTGACTAGTCCGATATTCATTCTGATCCACTTCGAACAAGTCCGATGTTTACACGGACTAGTCCGAAATACCCACTGATCTAAATTGGACAAGTCTTCCAAGTGCGGACTTGTCATCCAACACACTTAGGGTTTCATAAGTTCGGACAAGTCCAATGGCTATCGGACTAGACCGAAGATTTCTAGTAGTGAAATAGGACAAGTCCGTTTTCGACCGGACTAGTCCGATATTTCGAGACACTTAGGGTTTGCTACACACAGCACACCGGACTAGTCCGATGACCACCACGAACTAGTCCAATCTTTCTGAACCCTAATGGTCACTTTTAGAAACCCTATATAAATAGAGGTGCACGACCCACTTTTACACTCTCTCGAACCCTAGAGCCGTCACACCTCCCAAGAGACTCAGAAACCACCTCTCTCCACGAAATTAAGTGCAAAATCGACCAATTCTTTGAGGATCACTTATAGATCATTGGAGAGACACTTGGCACACATCATTGAGCTCTTGGTTTGAATCTCTAACACACTCCTGTGTTTCAATTGTAATTTCTGAGTGTGTTTTTGGTGGCATTGTGATCTGTAATCTAAGGGAGCTCTCAACGTTTGAGAACGCCCCTTGAATTTGGTTATTCACCCCTTTGTGATTAGTGGAAGAGGGTTGGCCTTTGTGGCGATCCGACGAGGGTAGGGTTGGAAAAGACCCGGTCCTTTTGTAAGCTCCTCAACGTGGATGTAGGTTGCCTTTGTGGTAGCCGAACTACGGGATAAATCGTGTGTCTTGTCCTTTTTGTGTTCATCACTAAAATTGATCTACTTACTCTAGGGTTTGATACGCATTGTTCAATTTACAATAATTTGTAGAACACAAGCCTTAATTGTGATACAATTCAATATACAACTGTTAAACTGTTGTTTGATTCTATAATTCAGCTGCACATATTGAAGAATCAACCTGATCGATTAATCTTGATCAACTTAGTCCGTAAACACCGGACTAGTCCGCACTTTACTGGACTAGTCCGATTTCTCTGGTATTGAACTTGTTGTTGAGTGTTGCAGGATCCGACAAAAAATTCAAAAGGCCTATTCACCCCCCCTCTAGGCCTACATTCAACAATATAATAACACATAGTTAGTTTACCACCTTTATATCATATACTAATAATACTCCTTATATGGGCATATAGCTAATGCCTCACTCAAAAATCCTAAGTTTTGAAAATATGCTCTTTTCAAGCACACTGTTCCCAATGATGCTCTGATAGCACGCTGTTGGGACCGGAATCCCGACATCCAAGGATCTCATTGGGTGGTGTCGTGCGATGCGACATCCAACAGTATACAAGAAGAGAACGAGAATAAGATACAATACCAAGTCTTTATTTATAAACACAGTGGAAGTTTTACAGTACTAAGTGAAAAGGAAAGAGAACTACGCATCATAGCTACGCTCTCGGCACTAGCTATGCAAAAGCATTCGTCCATGCCCTGGATACTTCGCACTAGCCACACCCAACTTACGGCGGCGTGCAGGGTTCCCACTCGGCTGTAAACCCTGGAGCGGGTGCAGCCTCGTCATCGAACCCGTCATCAGTTGTATAATCTGCAAAAACATATTAACTGCAAACGTGATCTTAAGGATCAGCAAGACTAACCCGTCTCACTAGACATATGCAGGGGTGAACACTAAGTATAGGTAAGGAATAGCATAAAGGACACGCCTACAAGTGGATCCTTATAATCATGTTTTAAGTAGCACATGACATTCTTTAGGCATGACACATCATAGACTCCACAATCAAACAACGCTTTGTCGATGATATGACATGCCCGAAGCACATAATGCTATTACAGGTAAAGTATGGGGAAACTGTAAACTTTTAATTGTGCTATCTCTAAGCCATACAAGGTTGCAAAACAATTATAATTCAATACATCATATTTTTCTCGACTTTTTCAGTATTTACTACTTCACGACACAGTGAACAAGTGGTACTCCATTATCGCAAGGGACGATGATTGCAATCAGGACACACCCGGTCAACATGACACATACGCACTTTCGGAAATGCCAGTGATTACTTACAACAGTATCTACATAGCACCTTAGTACTAGTCATATATGGCCACCTTTCACCCCACACTCGAATGTCGAACCGATAGATCCACCACGAGCAGGAGGTCACTGCATGGGGCGTACTCTAACGTGCCCACCAGCTGATTTACACCTCGCTGCCCTCAACTCACACCTATAAAACGGAACATAATGCTTCGACAAAATTGTATCAAGCTACGTGAGTTTACTGGAGCCCATTTCTCCAGTACGTTGCCGGTACAATTCAAGCTTGTCCAGTAGGGCCGCACACGGCACGGGCCTTAATCAACACAATCAGAGCTATGTGACCATGACCACCTCTTGTCGCTTCCTACTCATCTCTCACCGGTCTCAATTTCATATTTATCTGACATTTCTTGATCCAATTCATCCCGTGTGATAAAATCCTATCTTGCAAGTAGATTCCAACAACTCGTCTTCTATCGGATACCTATGAATATAAGCATGGCCATTACTACACGAGTCTGTGAGCTATTCTAACCACTCCCTGTGTTCTTTGGTCATGCAAGTGGATGTCAAACACCTTAAACGTAATGCACAAACATCTGAAGACGTAAGTTGAATGAAAACTGCAAAGGCACTGTAGGGAACTTAAATGCAAACCAGGGCTTGCCTGAATGCGAGTCCGGCAGCTAAACTTCCAAAGCTTTTGGCTGCTTCTCGATTTCAGTTACTAAACATTATGCATACACTACATATGAATGACTTTGAAAATAAATAATATGTTTAAGGTCACAAGCTAATATCTTGTTAAACAAATAATATTATGATCTTAATTTGCTTTGGAATTTTAAGGTAGATACTAGGGACTATAATGGAGACTCTTGCAAATAACAGGAGATGATCAAGGAAACTTGTTGTCCCTAAAATTCAAACAAATATAAATCTTCTCTGAATTTTGGTTGAAATTTTGGAGGTCTATCATGGCTACCAGTGGTTTTACCATGGAGAGGGGGTCTCAATGGTTCTAGGAAAATTGGTTTTACAATTTTCTAAGCTTCCTACAGAGAGAAACTGATTTTACGAGTTCGGGGAAAAAGCTGAAATCGGTTTTGTATTTTTCTGAATTTTTAACTTCATCGAGATTTGGAACATTGATCAACCCAGTAATTTAAATCCAATGAACTTTACATTTTTACTGGAGATCAAGTTTATAAATAAGAGTGTTCTGACAAAAATTGGGAATTTTCCAAATAACAGAACAAGAGGAATTAATTTCCCAAGCGGTTAGCTCAAAGAAATTAATTATACAAATTCTGGGTGTTTCATGTCTAACAAATTGCATCACTGCAAAGAAGAGATTAAGATGAGTCTACCAAAAGTTACTTGTAAATTTTTGAGCAATTCTACTAGGATTAATGATTTTTAGAAGTTTGGTTAAATCCTGGAATTATTTTCCAAAGGGAACATTTAAACTAAACAGTCGGGCCCACTGGTTTAAAATCAACCAATCACAGCTGGGCCGCACCGGGTGCCACGAGGTTCAACCGCGCAACCGCACCGGATCCAGAGCCACAGCTGATCCCGCGCGGTGGACAGCGTCGCTGATAGGCGGGGCCCCTAGGCCTTCATCTACCTCGCGTCGCGCCGCTCGGCCGCCGCGGCGCTGCACCGGCGAGCTCGCCGCGATAGCTACGTCGACCTCCATTCAACTTGGCCCTGGCCGCCTAGCCGTAAAATCGACCGCACAACATGATGGTGAGGTCCAATCGCGGCGGCGATGGCCAGAAATGGCAGTGCGATGATGGCAGCGGAGCTAGGGTTTCGGCTATCGTCAGAAACGCTTGGGGGTGGAAAAAAGGCTCAGGAAAATCTAGAAACATTTCTGGGAGCATGAAAATGATGATTTGGAGGTGCAAATGCCGTGGAATGGTTGGCAATGATGAGTCCGACGGTGAACCGTGGCTTCTTCACCGGCGACGACCAAAACTCGGCTATCCCGGCCAACACTCGATGGTTTTCAAATATTTTTGATCCGAGTGTTCGCGGGGAGATAGGTAAACTATCCCTTAACTATTGCCAATATTTATTAGACGTAGAAAACGAATTAAATCCCTAACCTAGAGACATAGGTATGAACTATCATTGAGAAAAATGGAAATAAGAACGCTACAAGACATGGCATGGCTTGAAACTTGGTGAGCATGCGTAAGGCGCGATTACACACCTTTATCTTATATAAGTCGGGGCCTGTAGAGGCTTCCTCCGACTTGTTGACGGTGGACAGAGGCAGTTCTTGGCGGCTTCACCAGCGATCGTCAGAAAACAGCGGAATACCGCACAACCAGTAGAGAAAACGCCGAACCACAAGATGGAGAAGGTGCGCAAACAAGTTGTGAACAAGATTGCTAATGAACTCACGATCGATCCTTGGCTAGACGACAAGTTATCGTCGGAATCCCGAGGGAAGGTCGGCGGCGCGCGAGCGGGGCAGAAATGCAACGTGGGGAGTAAAAACCAAACGGGAACTCGACGCCGGTGACCAGGGGGTATAAACAGGCAGAGAGGGGCAAGGGGAGCTCGCCATGACGCAAGCAAGGAGGCAGCTCGGTGGCTTGCATGCCGTGAGGTGTCGCCACCGAGCGCCATCGTGAAAACAGAGGGGCAGCTCGAGTTTGAGTCACTGGACTGTGGGTCCCACATCCTCTTAAGCCTATCCTCTCTGGAACTTCAATTCACCTACCGAACTTGATCCAAAAATCCTAGATTTTTGTGGAGAGGCTCAAATAAATATCTGGAATCTGATTGTGAAATCAAAACATTAAATTGATCAAGTTTCAGTTGAAATTCAAATTTGAATTTGAATTCAATTCAATGGAGCCACTGAATTAAATAGAAATTGAGTTTCAAAAATTGTGAAACTTCGTGGATAAGTCAAGCAAGTCATGCTAATCATGATGGTGTGTTCAAATTTTATGTTCAAACTAGTTTGAACAGAATTTATAATTTGAACTTAAATATGGCTAGAGTTCGCTAAGCGTCTCAAATAAAATAGCAAATGAAATTCAAAAATCTTGAAACTTTGCAGAAGGGCTATTTGAAATATTATGAAGCCATGGAAAAATGTATAGCCTCGGATTTGAATATTTTGACAGGGCCTAAAAGTACAGTGCTATATTCAAATTAATTCGAATATATTTAGTACTGCATAGTGTTTTGCCCTAGCAAAAATCCATTCAATAAAATCCAAAATTTGCAGGAAGGTCACTTGAATTATCCTAGGGTCATTGGTGAAGTCCATCCCTTATGTTAATAACATTTTAAGTATGAGGGAAAGGAATATTCTTTATGATATCAAGTTCATGTGTATAACCATAATTGATCCTTACTATGGTTGAAAACAAATTGATAACTGAACTTCATATTAAGGAGAAATTGGGATTTTACAATTAAAGGTTGTATTGACGGGAATAAATGAGCTGATTTGGTCAATCGATCCACAATTACCCATATTGAGTCATAATCAGACTGAGTACGCGGCAATCCAACTATAAAGTCCATATCGATCTCTTCCCACTTCCACTCCCGAATCTTCAACGGCTGCAATAGTCTCGCTGGCCTTTGATGTTCCGCCTTAACTCATTGGCACAC
Source organism: Tuctoria greenei (assembly GCA_036927565.1). NCBI lineage: Eukaryota > Viridiplantae > Streptophyta > Magnoliopsida > Poales > Poaceae > Tuctoria > Tuctoria greenei. Next base: position 175,413,496 of record JAYESD010000002.1, on the reverse strand, counting down.
ATCACATAGCGCTACATATTCAGCTATGTCCTTCTTCATGCTAGCCCACCAATAACTAGTCTTCAAGTCTTTGTAAATCTTCGTACAACCGGGGTGAATTGAGTATGGCGAGTCATGTGCCTCTTTTAATATTGTCTCCCGAATATGCTTCACATTAGGCACGACAATCCTCTTACCAAGCCATAGAGTACCATGGTCATCCTCATCAAATCTGAATTCTCTTCCCTCTTGGGTCCTTTCCTTGATTTCCTGAATCTCCTCATCCTCTGTTTGAGCTTCCCGAATTTCTTGCTCCATGGTCGGATTTAATTCCATCATTCCCATCTCATTCACAAATCCAAGATTCAACCGTTCAAACTCCTTGCATAAATCAGGTGGTAGCTCTCGAACCACGAGTTGATGACTTACTCCTTTTCGACTCAAGGCATCGGCCACTACATTGGCTTTTCCCGGGTGATAATTGATTCCCAAATCATAACCTTTGATGAGCTCCAACCATCTTCGTTGCCACAATTCAGGTCCATTTGTATGAAAATATACTTAAGGCTCTTATGATCCGTATAAATTTCACACCTATGTCCAAGAATATAGTGTCTCCAAACCTTCAATGTGTGTACCATGGCTGCAAGTTCCAAATCATGCATAGGATAATTCTGCTCAAGTTTCTTCAATTGCCTCGATGCGTAGGCAACCACTTGACCTTCTTGCATGAGCACATGTCCACGTCCTTGTCTTGATGCGTCACAATAAATATCAAAACCTTTGCTCACATCCGGCAATACTAATACTGAGGCTGTTGTTAACCTTTTCTTCAACTCCTAAAAACAATTTTGACAAGCTTCAAGCCATCGGGAAGCCTTTACCTTCATTAGCAACTTCATCATTGGCTTGGCTATTTTAGAATAGTCCTTGATGAATCGACGGTGATATCCAGCCATCCCGAGAAAACTCCTTATTTCCATTACATTCTGTCGTGGCTCCCACTTTAGCACATCCCCCACTTTTCCGGGATATGACCCAAAAACGACACTTCTTTCAACCAAAACTGGCACTTGCTGAACTTGGCATACAATTGGTGCTCTCTCAACTTCTGCAACATGAGCATCGAGTGTTGCTCGTGTTCCTTCTCATCCTTCATGTAGATCATAATGTCATCAATGAAGACCACTAGAAACTTATCCAAGTACTCCATGAAGACCTTATTCATGAGGTACATAAAATAGGTAGGTGCATTTGTCAATCCAAAGGACATCACGGTGTACTCATAGGATTCGTACCATGTCCGAAAAGCTGTCTTGGGTATGTCCGATGGCCTAATCTTCATTTGAAAGTTACCTGACCTCAAATCAATCTTAGAGAAGACACAAGCACCCATCATCTGATCAAACAAGTCTTCTATGCGTGGCAACGTGTACTTGTTCTTGATTGTTACCTCGTTGAGAGCTCGGTAATCCACGCACATCCTTTGGGATCCATCCTTCTTGTCCACAAAAAGTACGGGCGCTCCCCAAGGTGAAGAGCTTGGGCAAATAAAACCCTTTTCTAGTTCCTCTTGAATCTGCTTCTTGAGCTCTGCTAATTACTTAGGAGGCATCCTATACGGCCTCTTGCCTATAGGTGTTGTTCCAGGTATTAAATCAACAACAAACTCAATGTCTCGGTCAGGTGGCATACCTGGCAACTTATCCGGGAACTTGTCCAAAAATTCACATACCACTGGAATCTCCTTAATTGCGGCACCATCCATGTGATTCAGCTCCAATTGCTTTGGTGGGGTTTGAGATGCTTCAAATTCTACGGTAATCCCTTCCTCATTGGTCAACTTCACCGTCTTTGTGGCACATTCAATGACTCCATCGTGCTTCCTCAACCAGTCCATACCAAGTATAATGTCCAATCCTTGAGAATACAAAACAATGAGATTGGCAAAGAAGTCTACCCGCCATAATCTAAGGCTTACTTTTCGACATACATTGTTATCCCTATCTCTCCTCCAGGAGACTTAAACAATAGAGTAAACTTCATATGAGAGATAGGTAAACTATACTTGGCAAAATATTTTGATGCAATGAATGAATGTGATGCTCTAAAATCAATTAACATAGTCGCTGGGTTGGAGTTTGCAAGAAACATACCAATCACCACGTCATCCGCTTGTTGAGCATCCTCCGTAGAGACATGGTTCACGTTGCCGCGAGCAAAATTCTGCAGTCCATGGTTTTCTTGTGGTTGTCCTCTATTGGGTCTTGGGTTTTTCCTCGGCACATTGCTTCCTTAACCAATGCATGGCTTAGGACATTGACGTGCAAAGTGTCCAGCTCCTCCACAAGTACAACTCTTCTTTACTGCACCAGAATTTGGACGGATATGATTCTGCGCATTGGCACGAGGAGAGTTGGCATGAGGTGCAAAAGGCATTGGAGGCCTAGGTGCATGCATGACAGGGCGCTGTTGCACAAATTTAGTTGGGCGCGGTGCATAACCAGGGTGATGAGCAGGTGTAGAAGAGCTGAAGTAAGGCGCATTGGGTGGTGCAAATCGAGGGCACAAATTACTTCCTTGTTGCTGTCCTTGACATGGTGCCTTCCTCTTGTTGTCTTTCTCCATTCCACGGACCATGTTCTCCACAACAATTGCTTTGTCCACAAGCTTCTGGAAGTTGGCATAATCCAAGTTGAGCAATTGCACTTGGATCTCATTGTTCGAGCCTCTCATGGACAAGTATTGCTTCCGACTATCCTGATTAACATCTTCAGGGGCATACCTTGAGAGTCGAGTGATCTTATTGAGATATTCACCCACGCTCGATCTTCATTGCCTCAAGTTCTCAAATTCTTGCCTCTTCAAGATCATAACTCCCTCGGACACACAATGAGAATGGAAGTTCTCCTTGAATTCCGCTCAAGTGATCCTCTCTTGATTCTCATGAGCATTGCAATAAGCATCCCACCAATCTGCAGTTGCTCCAATGAGTTGATGAGAAGCAAATAGCACCTTCTCCCGGTCACTGCATTGGACAATAGCAAGCTTCTTCTCCACGGACTTGAGCCAATCATCGGCATCCATAGGGTCGGCGGCTTGAGCAAAGGTCAGTGGCCTAGTCCTCATTAACTCTCCCAATCGGATATGAGGAGGTGGGGGTGGTGTTGGAGGCATGTGGGGCTGATTTTTGACATTACCAGCCTGCAGTTGTCCCATAGTTTGTATCATGCTCTGCATGAGCTGGTTCTGCATAGCCAAAAGCTACTCAATGTTGATAGCTCCATGAGCAGGTCCTAGTCCATTGTTGTTCTGAGGTGCTCCATTGTTCTCCTCCTCATCATTGCCATCCCTATAGTTGCGAGTCCTCACCATCTGAAGAAAAGCAAGAGATAAGAATTTAAAAGACATCCCCAACTATATGAATCAAGGGATATGAAACTAAGCAACTAACTACACTAGCCTACGTGGACATGGAAATGCTAAAGCATCCCAAAATCCTCTATTAAGCACGCAAGCAAGCAATATATAGCAAACAACGCACTAAACAAAAACACCTTGCTTCCTGAGTGCTTCTTATGTGCTCTAAAGTGTCCATTCTATCTAGGTTGCGTCCTATTGTCAACTTGTGGCTCTGATACCAATTTGTGACACCCGATCCTGAGAATGAACCAAGTGAACACATATGTGTGCCCAGGATACTCAACACACATACACGAGTGCAATCACAAAAGGATATACAGAAAATTACCACATAACAAGATTAATTAAGTACTTTTATTACACAATTCATGATATCCTCGAATAAAAGCTCTAATGAATATTAACGACAAGTTTGAACTAATGTACAGGAAATAAACTAAACTGAGCAAACTAAGTAAGGGGTATAGTGCAGCTCCAATCAACACCACAGGCAAAGCTGATGGCAGACATGGCCTAGAACTCCGCATTATCATTGTTAAACTCTCAATCCTGACCTGCAACTGTTGGGCGGGGGGTGGGGGGGGATGGCAAGGGTGAGTACATGTCGTACTCAGCAAATGTGGAAAGTATGACATGTAGATGATTCAAATGACGAATATAATAATGGCTATGTGCTGAAAAGTACATTACAACTTTTGGAAAGCAATATATTATATGTATGTGAAATACCCATCATAAACCATGTAATCGTCATAATACTAGTCCATATTCACTAGCATCGTCCATATTCCAGATTTCTCATCACCAATAACCATGTCCATTGCTATAATTCATAAAACAATCCATAGCCATAACCATGTTATTAATCATAATCATAACCAATACCAAACAATAATCATCCCAACCCATAACCAAACCATCCCAAATCCCAAATTTTCCCATAATCATGTGAGGGTACAGGTTGCTCATGACCGGGAGCACAACTATCATGATAGTTTTTAAACACTCTGCAGAGGTTGTACCACTTTACCCACGTGTTTGTGATTTCATCACCTTTCGATGACTATAGAATCTCAATTATGCCGTCTCACACTTCCTTAGGGGTGTGGCCAAGAGATCACCAAATAGCCTTTACAAAGGGATTACTAGCCTATTTAGACCCCAATGAGGTTTCACCGGTGAAGATGTCTCCTACAAAGCACATCTTCAACCAAGGGCCCCCTCTTGAGCCATTCGAATCCCAGGGTAGTCCACCAACCATTAATAAACCCAATCTGACTACCCCTTCCCCGAGCATCCCTAATGGTCCAAATAGCACTAGCAAAGCCCTAATTAATCAGCTACACCGCACCCATACTTGGCATCGTGGTGGCACCGTAGTCCTGGCTTATTCTCGCATGAACCGATCCTTAGATCAAAAGCAAGCAAACCACCGTGCATCCAACCCATCCACATACCAGGCTTGCTTAGATCACCCATTGCCATATCATATTAACCAGGTCATGTTATCCATATTCTCATAAATGCACAATTAAGTTAAGTGCTATAGTTATTTTTCCTACAAAATTAATTAAGCGAAGCAAAAAGGTAAAAGCCCATCTCGACTCTCTACCATGAATTTCAGGTGACATGGGTGGTCAAACAATGCTAGTGAACATCCTATCATAGGATTCCTATCAAATTGACACAAGCATGCAGTTTTTCAAACAAAACATTTACTTTAGTAACAGGATCAATATGTTCAAGGACACTTGCCTCGCTCTTGGGATTGGTTCTGGTCAAAGCCTTCAAACTCTTGGTGTTGGAGATCCTCTGCAATGCTCTCTAGCACAAATCCGTCTAATTCACACAATAAATACACAAGACAAGAAACACAATTAAACAGTGCACAAATATTACTCAACATGACATGACATGGATGATTAATGCAAATGCAAAGAAACACTAGTTAATAAGTTGTTAATGAGGTTTATTAATCAATTACAATGGTTATTGAGAAGTTTACAATTGTTTGGAGTTGATTCGATCTAATTTTAGAATTAATTCAACACAACTTAGATTGCAAAATCGGACAAGTCTGCAGGGGGCCGGACTAGTCCGCACTGCGCAGGAACAACAGATTAGGGTTTTCTAGATCGACGTGAATTTGGAGATTTGGGGTTGAATTCACGTAAGGAAAAGGAAGTAGAAGGTATACCAGGTGCTTAGAACTCTAATGAATCAAGGATCTTGGAGGTAACACTTGGATCTTGACGATCTAGAGTTGATGAAGAACTTGATGGTGAATTGTTGATGAAGAACGCGAAGTTGATGGAGATCTTGTTCCTCTTTCGTTTCTCCTCTTCTTCTTCTTGTTCTAGAACTCTTTCTCCCTCCTTGGTGGCAGCTAATCACGAGCTAGGATTTGGGTGTGGTGGAAAAGGGGCAAATACATGTCAAGCCAAGGGGTGGGGTTGTTTATATAGAGGTGGAGGCTAGGGTCAGATGGATTTCAAGTGTGAGATGAGTAGAGGTTGGTTTAGAGTCCCACATGGGCTCTAAAAGAGTTAGTCATGACATCCCTAAACCCACTTAACGTAAAACCCAAGAAACAAGTCGTGAAATAAAAGATCAACTCGAAGTCGCAATTTATCGGACAAGTCCAAAAAGGGGCGGACTAGTCCGAAGTTGGATAGAGAGAAATCGGACAAGTCCACACTGGTCATCGGACAAGTCCACACTTTTACAGTGGGGAAACAGACAAATCTGGCCAAAAATCAGACAAGTCCGACTTTGGTCAGAGGGAATAATGGACAAGTGCGCTGGAATACCTGACGAGTCCGGACAAGTCAAGGGACTTAGCAAAATTTCAAGCAATTTGGGATACTAGACTAGTCTGGTATGGGCCGAACAAGTCCAAAAATGTACAGAGGGAAAACCAGACTAGGCCGCTGCAAAACAGATGAGTCCAATGGAAGTCAGAGAGAAATTGGACTAGTCTGCACCAAAATGGACTAGTCCGCACTTTCCAGAATTCATAAGTGCGGTTTTGCTATCAATTAATTTTAAACTTGTTCCCTTTTATGTGGATTAATGTTAAACACATTTAATGATGGGTGTAGGGCATGATGCATGAAAATGAGGGTGTTACAGGAATCCTCCTCGCTAGGAGCAAGGGCCCGGAGCCGAAGGACGCGTGGCAGCTCTGGAGCCCTCCTCCGTGAGAACAAGGGCCCTGAGCTAGAGGACGCGTGGCAGCCCCTGGAGCCCTACTCGGTGGGAGCAAGGGCCCGGAGCCGGAGGAAGCGTGGCAGCCCCATAGCCCTCATCCGTGGGAGCAAGGGTCCAGAGCCAGAGGACGCGCGAAAGCCTCGGAGCCCTTGTCGTTGGGAGCACGGGCCCAGAACCGGAGGACGCGTGGCAGCCCCGGAGCCCTGCTCAATGAGAGCCAGGGCATGGTGCCTCTTCTAGCTTGTACGCGGGGGTACCCGGTCCACAAGGCACCAATAGTGGCCCCAGGGCCTACCTCGAGAGGGGTGATGATCCCGCAGATGGGGCCACCATCATACCATCCCGCGTGGTTGTTCCATACATGTCTCTTTTTGGGACCCTCATATGCATGATAGTCAAGAATGTAATCACACTATCCTACCGCTACACCAAGGGTCAAGCTTTAATGAAGTGACACTGGGGAGACAAAATGTACACACTTAGGGTGTAGGACCAGACTAACCTTGTTGCATACTCTGGACCTCCCACTGTGCCAAAAGTAAAACTTGCAGCAGTAATGTCGGGGAAGCAACATGTACATGCTTAGGGTGCAGGACTAGGCTAAGAAGGTTGTACCCTCTGGACCTCCCAATGGCGTTAGCTTTTCTGGGGAGTGACCATTCGGTGCCACGGGCTCCCAAGCTTGAAAACAACCAAAGAACCCAAATACATCACAGGAACCTCAAGAAGACCAACCCGTAGTAGGATAGCACAACTCCAAATAGGGACAAGGCAGGAGAAATGTAACCGAGCATATGGCGGACGATATGCGAAAGTAAGCAGAAACTTAAAGCATAATGTAAGTAATTTTACTCGTCGTTCACTCCCTTCCTGCTCTTTGGTTTTGCTATGCCTTACGGTCCTAAGCTGAGGAGCGGGGCTTGGGTAATTTATTGTGATTAGCATTCGGGGTCCGATTCCCGCATTACTCGGACTGTGAGCCATCTAGCCCCGAGTACATAGCCGTAGCACAGGGTGGCAGGGTGTGCATGCTAAGGGTACAGAACTAGGCTAAGCAGGCTACACACCCTGGACCTCTGGCTTGGCATAGATATTTCATAGGGGAGATCGTTTGGCGACACAAGACCCCAAACAAGGGGACGGCAGGGAGACCACAGACACGTTGCAAGTACCGCAAGCAGACCAGCCTGCTGCAGGATTGCATAACTCTTGTAGGCCCGAGACAGGGAGAGAGTGACTGAGCATATGACAAAGAATATGCAAGAATGAGCATGAGTTGTTGATCATAAAATTAATGCATAATTAAATGAACATACACAAAGCATAGGGCAATATAGTGGTTCTTCTAACTTTTTAACCATAGGAGGAGGCGGGCTTTACAAGAAGGCAAAGACCCACTCTGGATGACAAGGTTGGCAAAATGTACAAGCTGATGGTACGAAACCAGGCCAAGCAGGTTGAACACTCTAGACCGGACCCCCTCGGAGCTTAGGTGCTTCAAGCGCTGCCCCTAGATGCTATGACACACTTTTTAGAAAAAAAAAAGAAAAACTATTCTACCACTATGCCCAGGGTCAAGCTTTACCGAACTGACGCTTAGGGTGTAGGACCAGACTAAGCTTGTTGCATACTCTGGAACTCCCACTGTGTCAAAAGTAAAACTTGCAGCAGTAATGTCGGGGAAGCAACATGTACACGCTTAGGGTGCAGGACTAGGCTAAGAAGGTTGTACCCTTTGGACCTCCCAATGGCGTTAGCTTTTCTGGGGAGTGACCATTCCGTGCCACGGGCTACCAAGCTTGAAAACAACCAAAGAACCCAAATACATCACAGGAACCTCAAGCAGACCAACCCGCAGTAGGATAGCACAACTCCAAATAGGGACAAGGCAGGAGAAATGTAACCGAGCATATGGCGGACGATATGCGAAAGTAAGCAGAAACATAAAGCATAATGTAAGTAATTTTACTCGTCGTTCACTCCCTCCCTGCTCTTTGGTTTTGCTATGCCTTACAGTCCTAAGCTGAGGAGCGGGGCTCGCGTAATTTAGTTGTTTAGCATTCGGGTTCCGATTCCTGCATTACTCAGACTGTGAGCCATCTAGCCCCGAGTACTTAGCCGTAGCACAGGGAGGCATGGTGTGCATGCTTAGGGACGGAACTAGGCTAAGCAGGCTACACACCCTGGACCTCTGGCTCGGCTTAGATATTTCATGGGGGACACCGTTTGGCGACAAAAGACCCCATACAAGGGTACGGCAGGGAGACCCCAGACACGTTGCAAGTACCACAAGCAGACCAGCCTGCTGCAGGATTGCATAACTCTCGTAGGCCCGAGACAGGGAGAGCGTGACTGAGCATATGACAAAGAATATGCATGAATGAGCATGATTTGTTGATCATAAAATTAATGCATAATTAAATGAACATACACAAAGCATATGGCAAGACAGTGGTTCTTCTATCTTGTTAACCATAGGAGGAGGCAGGCTTTACAAGAAGGCAATGACCCACTCTGGATGACAAGGCAGGCAAAATGTACAGGCTGATGGTATGAAACCAGGCTAAGTAGGTTGAACACTCTGGACCGGACCCCCGCGGAGCTTAGTTGCTTCAAGCACTGCCCCTAGATGCTATGACACCCTTTTTAGAAAAAAAGAAAAACTATCCTACCACTATGCTCAGAGTCAAGCTTTACCGAACTGACGCTTTGGGTGTAGGACCAGACTAAGCTTGTTGCATACTCTGGACCTTCACTGTGCCAAAAGTAAAACTTGCAGCAGTAATGCCGGGAATCAGCATGTACACACGTAGGGTGCATGACCAGGCTAAGCATGTTGTACTCTCTGGACATCCCACGCCGTCATGGGTGGAAGTTACTGTAATACCTTGGTGATCTCGTTATTGTCATGGTGGCGAAAAACCACTTAATGTCCTGCCCATAGGACCCCTTAGAGGCCCCCTGGTAGGTGTGGCCAACTTGTCGGGCATGCCTACCACTTAGTCTCAGAATGCCATCAGCGGGCCCCCAGCGGAGCACGAGAGCTTGGGGACCCCCTGGGGATCGCCAGACTTGAATTGAGATGTGTGGTCATCGTCAAAGAAGTCTTTGTTGGTTATGGCAACAAGGTAGCCGCCGAAACGAGGCAGCAACCACACTCAACGTGCAGACGTCGACAGCGGGCCCCCAGGGAGGCATCGGAGCTAGATGCTCCGTCAGCGCCCATCATCAACATGCGGAACATTTTTAGTGGTCCGCCTGGGTGGTGCCGGAGTTGGATGCTCGAGTGGCGCCCACTGTCAACGATAAGAAACATTGATGACAGACCTCCTAGGTGGTGTCGGAGCTGGATTCTCTGGTGGCACCAACCATCAATGCTAAGAAACATCAACGACGGGCCTCCTGGGTGGTGCCAGAGCTTTATGCTCTGGCGGCGCCCACCATCAACGCTAAGAAACATTGACGACGGACATCATGGGTGGTGCAGGAGTTGGATGTTCCATCAGCGCCCACTATCAACGCTAAGAAACGTCAACGACGGGCCTCCTAGGTGGTGCCGGAGCTAGATACTCCTGCAGCGCCCACCATTAACGCTAAGAATCATCGATGGCGGGCCTCCTGAAGGTGTCGGAGATGGGTGTTCCGGCGGTGATAGAAACGCAACTTCCAGAGAGAAAAAGCACCTACCTAGCGCGGCAAATGTCGAATAGTTCTTGGGACACTTCCCCCGGACCTGTTATGTGAGTAGCCCACGGAGGTTCTTGATCTGCGGGGCTTAGTCCTCAGGCGAGGCTACGCGTATGAGAGATTGGTGGGACGGTAGTTTTTTGTAGTTCGGGCCGCCAAAGCGTAATACCCAACTCCATGGTGTGCATTGTATTGCTAGAGAGTGTGCTCTCTTGGGTCAGAATAGTTTGAGTCCTCTAAGTCGTTGGCCGCCTGGTCCTTTTTATAGTCTAAGGTCGAACACCTTACAAGTGGAGTCCGGGGCCCGACAGGTGGCTCCGAGGTGATCTTATCTTGTACAAGATCGAAGAAGTAATGGCCACCTACTTCCTCTAGCTATAGCATGAAGACCTGCCGCCTTGCCACGCCGGTCGTTAGAGGCTTGTCGTAGTGGATGATAATGACTAGGATTATGATGTCATGTCGCCGTAAACTACTCACTTGGGAGCATGGTTAGCCCTGTGGCGCCTTCACTGCAATGTGACTGGGCATAGTGGCATCTGACAGGGGCGTGCCCTGCACCGTGTGCTTGGGAAGGCCAATGTGTGAAGGTACATGAAACACCATTATTTACTCTTTGAGGCCCACCACCCATTGCTGGTTGTGGGACAGACACCAGCTCGGGAGCCCTCCTTCGTGGGAGCAAGGGCCTAGAGCCAGAGGACACGTGACAGCTCCGGAGCCTCCTCAGTGGGAGCAAGGGCCCGTTGCCGGAGGACGCATGGCAGCCCCAAAGCACTCATAGGTGGGAGCAAGGGCCCGGAGCCATAGGACGCATGGCATCCCTGGAGCCCTCCTGTGTGGGACCAAGGGCCCAGAGCCATAGGACGCGTGGTAGGCCCGGAGCCCTCCTCGGTGGGAGCAAGAGCCTGGTGCCTCTTCTAGCTTGTACGCGGGGGTACTGGGTCTGTAGGGTACCGACGGTGATGAACAGGAAGGGGCCACCATGTGCCCCACTTTTCCAAATGACAACCAAAGAATGCTTGGCATGTCAACAAGAGAAGTCGTCCACACCTTCATCTCTAGGTATGGATGAAACACAATCATGCTAAACGGGATAGAGGTAAATCCCGCTCTCGGACTTCAAAAATTTTGTAAGTCCTTGCCAATATGTTAATTGGTAGCTATCTCATATTTGTTTTCTCAATTGCTTATTTGAATTCCTCGTCAAACCCTTGCATTTTGCATTTAGCATTTTTGAATTTTCCCACTTGGATGTTGGAAACAAAAATTTCCAACCAACATAAAACAAAAAATCTTGAATTAGGAAGAAATTTATATGGATATCAACATTGGGCATAACCACTTGAATTTACTTTCCTAATCCAAACCAAAAATATTCCATTTGTTCCTCATTGCATTTGCAAGTTGTTTTAAGTTGGGCAAGACAATTTGACAAAGGGTTCAATTTGCTTTTGCCTAACATAACCCTTTTCGAGTTCTTTTGTTTGTTTTTGATTTTCTGCCAGCCAGGAGGAAATGTGTAAAAAGTTTGTTTGGCAAGAAGAATGGAAGCATCATAAATCTCAAGACACCATCGGGAAGATTCAAGCGCATAACCCTCCACCGATCTCGTTTTGTGTTCAAGGTGGAGGAAGGCTCAAGATGATTGCCTAATGGAGGAGCAAGATGAAGCTTCATTCATATTCACCTCCAACCTCAACTTTCAAATAGACATCAAATATGAAGGCTACACAAAAATCCACAATTGTGAATTTCTCACGCATTGACTTTCAACCCTGAATTGCTCTTCAAATGAAGTACGAGTTTATAATCTTATGTCATTTGGGTTGCATTATGATTGAATGATTTTTTCTTGCATTAGGTGAGGAAGGTTTACACCACCTCGTCTTTCAAATCTTATGCATCCACACAAGACAAAGTGGTTGCGTGGCCTTTTGATTTTTTGGAAGGAATGTCGCCTTACTGGGAAGAATTTTATACAAGTACCTAGAATTTTAGACCAAGAACAAGCTTGGAGGAGGAACCCCACTTGAGGTAACTTGTATCACATCCCACCTTGCATTTTATTTTCCCTTTTTTTCAACTCACTACATCTAAAAAACTCTTAGGATAGAATTTAATTAAATAAAATATTTGTGGTAAGAATGTTTGATTCCTTAACAAGTTGAAATCATGAATAGTTCCTCTGTTTTATTCTTCGTTAGTACTAAGTTACAATTTGTATATTCTCCAGCTATTAAGTTTATTGGCTTTAAATATTTCACCTTGAATTTATAAATTGTGGGTAGCATAAGCATGCTCCAATTCTATGTTATTTTGAAGCTTAATCAATGTCAATAATCAAAGTGAATCTTAATCTCTGGAGAAATTTCAGAATTGATTTAAAATAAAGTTCCTCAATTGATTTTAATTTCCCACCAAAGCCATATGATATATTGATTTCATAAACCCCACACATATGTTATTTGTTTTCACATTGAGCCTAGTCAAACTAGTATAGACACATGTGAGAATCTTTTCATACTTCCATGATCAAGATTACACATGTGCACGTGCTAAACTTCTATAGTGGAAGTTAGCAAATTTTCAATCATTCCATTTTCCACCTCCAAAACGATACTCTATATATTCAATACCAAAAAATCTCTTCAATTTTATTTGAAAAAAAAGGGAGTAGAAGGCATGGCTAAGTACAAAAGAGAGAAAGAATAAAGCATGCTCTCCAGGAATGACCATGAGAAAAAAAAAAGAGAAAAAGTAGACATGCTTCATCCCTAAAATAAAGAGAGTGCATAAAAATGAGTCATCTTCCACCACCACAAATATTCCACCACACATGCACAATCTTGATCTAGAGGTATGATTTCTTTTCTCTTGCGGCTTGCTCTTTTTTACTTAGGAACATATGTGATGCAAATATGCCTACTCTTGTTCCCTACCAAGATCCACAAAAAGCCTTATTTGGATGTAGAACAAGAAAGGCATTGCCATGTTGGGGAAAATTCCAGTTACACAAAGGAGTGATTAAGAGCATCGAACTCATACCCAATTTCGAAAAAAAAATCATTTGGAATTCTCTGGGATTTAAATAGACCTAATATTTTGGGATAATGCATGCTTTGTGAACTGTTCTATCTTTCAACAACCCAAGGAGATGAGAAGGCAAAAGCCCCATGAGGATTAAGGTAAAGGGTGAGTATCATTGCCAGTTTATTCAATACAAGGTAGAATGTTTAATTGTGCATTTGGTACTATTGATGCATAGGACATAGTAGCAACTCTTGATCAACAACTTAAGTATTTATCTTTGCTTCTGTACGAGCAAAGAATAAGCTTGGGGAGTTTGTTGACGGTGGTTAAGTACCACTTTAGACGGTCAATATAACTCATATTCATGGAGGACTAGACAGTTCTTACATGCACGTCCTTTAGAAATGATATATTTCCACCTATACTTGAAGAAAATGGGTCATGCAGGTATTCTAGGAAGAATTGAGATGAATCTAGGGGAGGAGTCCTAAATAATACATTTGCAGCCAATCAGACGCTGACACGTGGCAACACATGGACCAAATGGCCCACTGTTGGTATTTCTTAACGTGTACAATTCATCCTAGCCGCCAAGGCTAGTTCTGTAGAGGCACTAGGCTAACCTAAGCAAAAGTGAGATGAGTTCCACAAGCGCACAGAAAGTACCACTGTAGCACTTCACCCAAAAGTATTCCCTAGGGCATTGTATTCATTTTTTTATCCCAAAGGAAGGCAAGAGATGAGTGGAAAGATCAAAGGAAGAATAGGGACTCCTAGAGATGAATCTTATAGGATGGGTAAATGACATAGTCGGGTAGTGTGACACGCACCTAAGCATAGTACTATAAGAAGGAAGAATGTCCTAGTGGAGATCAAGTTAGAGATAAAGCTACTCCTACTGTGCTTTAAGTATTCATATACATAGCCTATCAGTGTACACATGAGTATGCTAACTATGAACATTAGGGCTTAGTGGTCCAACTCATCAGGCGCGGGTTTACCTCTGACATCATATAGATGATTCCCTCATTGAGCCTGCAGTGTAGCCAAACATGGAGCATTACAAAGGACAGATAGTGTTGTCACCACCTGCCACCTACCCCTACAATCTTTGGGTCTAGGAGACATCCAATGCTACTTAACTATATCTAAGCACCACGTTTACATGTTAAGTAAATACTTTAAGAGTTGCAGTACAAGTACCTTTCTAAGACAATGACTAACCTACACATTGTTGAAACGAATATTGGGACCAAGCACTATCATATTCATACTAACATAATCATATTAACACCTAATTAGACTATACTGGTGATGTATGATGTTTATGATAACATGATATGAGCATTATGACTAGATCATAATAACATCTACACCTAGCACAATCATGGACTCCACAATCAAACAAGAAACACTTCGCCCAAGTATATGAATAAATAAAGACTAATAATATCATTATCATAAAGCATAAAGCCACAGGATCAAGAAAAGATACATGAGCCATACCTTTTCAAAATTGGATTTGGGACTAGAGGCTCCTCTCTGTAGCCTATCCTCTACTAATGACTAAGAGAGCACAAGTGTACTACAAGAGAGAATGCTTGAGTGGTGTGTGCGAGAAGTGAGGCCTTCCACCTCTATTTATACATGGATTAGAGGCAGTCCCCGCCATCAAAAGCGAGCGAATCAGTCTCCACCGTCTTCAGAGCACCACAGAAGAGTGCCACGTGTTGGCTGGTCGATTTTGGCACCAGGACTAAGTCGACCGAGCAAGGGGGTCGGCCAACCTAGTCTTGGCCGCCACTTTCCTGGTGGCTGATTGGTGGGGCCATGCCTCATCGCCACGTGAATCGATGTTGGATTCCCTCGAATACGCCTAGGAATGCGTCCATGGATCCATGTGATGCCACATGTCATCGCGTGATTGGCTGGGTGGCACTTTTCAGGATTGCTCCCCCTCATTCTCCATCACTACTGAATAAAAACTCCTGCATACACTATTTCTCCAAGTACAAGTGGAATTATTTCAAATCTTAATATGATGCGTGTAAGAAATATTTATTCCTTCTCCTATTTCAGTTATGTTGACAGTTGAAATTGGTATATAATGACCATCAACACCCATCTACAGTACTATCCAAGGGCATCCAATGGTGCAACACCAAGGAATGGCATAAGGGCCCATATGGCAATCACTCAGAGGAAAACTAGGACGACTGGGACAAAGTCCAGTGCGGCCGAACCATTGGTTCACCAAATTGGTATTCCCCTACATTATAGGTCAACTTCAGTGTGGCACACTCATGTGGCTTGGTGATAAGAATGATGACTGAATCCCGCGCAAAAGATGGCAGGAATCAACGTCAACGCTAGTATAAATAGAACCCCTCACTTCAAGACACACCACTAAAGCATTATCTTAGTGTACAGGCTAGTTCTCTCTTGTCCTTAGTGGTGATTAGAATGTAGAGAGGAGCCTCTAGTCCCAACTCAAAATTGGGAAAGGTATGGCTCATATATCCTTATTTCCCTTTTTGACTTTATGCATAAAATAATATTATTATTGGTCTCTCTTTATTTGTATACTTGGGCAACCGTTTCTTGTTTGATTGTGGAGTCCCTGTATGTGCTAGGTGTAGATGTTATTATGATATGATCGTAGTGACCATATAATGTTATCATAAACATCATAAACCACAACTATAGTCTAATTAGGTAATAATATGATTACGGTAATAATAATATGTTAGTTCTTGGTCCCAACTTTGGTTCAACAATGTTAGGGTTAATCATGGCCTTAGGAAGGTACTTGTATTGCAACTCTTAAGGAATTTATGTAACATGTAAGTGTGGTGCTTAGATAGTTAAGTTGTGTTGGACGTCTCGTAGACCCACGGGTTGTAGGGGTAGGCGGCAAGTGCTGACAGTCCTATCCTTCCTTTGCACTCCCCCACATTCAGCTACACCACAGACTTTTTGCGGGAATCATCCTGGTTTTGCAAGGGGTAAACCCGTGCCCGACATTTTGTACTACTAAGAGCTAGTACTCATCGATAGCATATTATTGTGTACACTAATAGGCTACATATATGAGTAATTAGAGCACAGTAGGAGTAGCTCCATCTCGTAACTTGACCTTTTTCAGGACATCCTTATCTATCTGAGTAGATTGCGTAGGTTTGTCTTGCACTACCCCAACTATATTTACCCATCCTACTAGGATCCTCACTAGAACACCCTACTCTTCCTATGATCTTGCCACTCTTCACTTGCCTTCCTTTGGGATAAAATAAATACAATATCCTAGGGAATACCCTTGGGTGAAAGGCTACAGCGGTACTTTCAGTGCGCTTGCGGAACTCATCTTTCTTTGGCATGGGTTAGCCTAGTGCCAGCTGCATGTCTAGCACTCATTTCTAGGATGGATTGTATATGTTATAAAATACCAACACTGGCGACACGTTGGCATCCATTCCTTCAACAGGTGGTTTTTGGGCGTCATCGGCGATGTTGACACCGTTGAGCCCTCGGGGGCCGCCGGCGACGCTCCACGGTGTCGACAAAGCCATGTCGAAGCTGATGAGAACGCGCAATAGCGTTCCCCTACCTGGTGTGCCAACTGTCAGTGTTTCAGAAACCGACTATTAAATTTTGTATTGAATCACGTTCGTTTCGTATGGCTACCTGCAAAGATCAAGAGGTTTATCCTGATTCGGGCAAAAAAGGCCCTATGTTAAGATGGAGTCCATCTATGATCTTTGTTGGATCAAAAGGCGAGAGAACATAATACAAGCGAGCCTTGCTCAATTATATTAACTCTAAAAAAGTAAGAACTTCTATGAATGTAATGCATAAACAAAAAAGCACACAAGTGAATGAAAAGTAAGGTATGAATGCAAGTGCGTCAAAGGAAAAGGGTGCGTAAGGTAAACACGTAAGGTAAATGCATAAGGCAAATGCGTATAATAACCGCAAATACAAAGTGAATTCGTCCCCCTCGCGGAAGGCCTTGGGGGTCCTTTTATAGGGGGCGAGGCAGTCCTATCTAACAGATATTTCTCATAGTGGGTTCAGATTTACAGTGTTCATTCTATACATCCGGACTGACTAGGGTGTAGAAGCTTTAGTCCTGGCTTCTTCTTAATCTCCAAGGTACCATCTTGTGGGTGAGGTTACCGCCCTTCTGATAATGGAAGGGATGGATGGCAGGCTTATACTGCAATAGGTCACATGGCGGGTTCATCCCCTCTACCGAAGTTACCTCGCTCGTCCTCCATCATAAATGCCACAAACTACCAGCCTCTCCTGGGCCCGAGTCCGGGAGGAATCACTTACCCAACCTCTCGGTTGGGACTTAGGCAGGCTGGATACGGCTACCTTGATCGGTCGGGGTGTTGGTGGTGGGGCCCTCCTCGAACGGAGGGTAGCTTCAATCCGTAGTCGCATAGTGGTCACGTACCGTCGGGTCCCATATGTTTGGTGCCTTGGGTACAGGACTCCATCACAACCTTTTCCCAACACGTGGAACATAGAAACATCTTAGGAAATTTTACGCATAAAAGCACCAAGCTTTGCATGCATAATGCAATGCCAAGAGACACTATTCTTTATACCCGACCGCTGGCACTATTGTCAAAAGTAAGCCAACTCTGAACTCAAGCCCAGACCTGACCTCCCGACCTCGGCAGCAAGGAGGGAAGCTTGACATCTCGTATCTCGTCACGGTGGAAGGAACGAACCGATCACCCTACAGCCCTCGAGGGTTACAAACCCTTACACAACGCAAGCATAGCTTTTGAAGATCTTGTGTTGTGTTTTGAAACATCTCATCCTAAGTACCCCTTCCATGTGTTGCAACTCACGGCTAAAAACAACAAAAGTTCTAAAAGGTTATAATTTGGGCGAGACATTGGGACGAGACAACAAGACAATCATGCTAAAATTTCCATTTATCATTAATAGAGAGCCCCTGAAGCCTCCAATACAAAGAAAAAATGGGAAGATTACATCAAGCTCACAACAGGACCTCACCCCTTCTCCACCATCCTTTGAACGGGATCATCAGGAACCAGCTCGGTAAAAGTGCGGTCCGCGGGTTCAACCTCCCGAAGGAACCCCCTGAGCTCCTCGTTCTTCTAACCATCTGAAAACCCTCCACCAAGGCCAGGAGGTCGACATCGGGATAATGGGACAATACGACAGCTAGGGTGACCCGAGCTTCGCAGATAGCCCCGATGACCCTGAAGGATGATGGACGGGTTGTCAACCGACCCGGGACCAGCAATAGCTCGACTCCAAGCCGCTCTGCCGAGTACTCCACAAGCATTGAGCTACAAACGGAGCGCTCGAACGCTTGAAGCAACCCGAGCTTCTTCCGTAGCACCTCGAACTCCTATGAAACCTCTCGTAGCCGAGTTTCCATGGTCTTCACCCGAGGAGGTCAGTTCTGACGGGCCTGACACCAAGTCACGGGTTGCAGCCACCACATCATGAATACTTCTTGCCTCTCCTCGATATGCAGAGAGGTGGTTGCGGAGATCCATGACATCTCCATCCTTGGCCTAAACTTGCTCCTCCTTGGTAGCCAACAACACTTTCGTCTCTGCATAAGGCATCACAAGATAGGATGGCAAGGAGCAACATGGGGAGAAATAAGGACTCACCTGTGAGTTGACACTCCACTGCCATCACTGCGTCCCATGCTGTTCGAGCATCGTCAGCACTGGCCGCTGCATTCACCACTGCTTGAGCCACCAAATCTTATGTGGCCCCGGCCTTGGCCTAGGCCTCTACGAGTTCGGCAGCTGACCATGCCGCCACCGTAGCTGCGGTCGCCTTGCCTCAAGCGATGCTCTTTGAATCTGTATGAACCTGCTCAAGACCCACATGCACCCTCGCTAGCTCAGCCTTCGCACTGCCCCTGTGAATCTCGCTCTCATGAATAAGCCGCGACTTCTCGACAGAACACCAGGCAAACCCTGCAAAATAGGGAACATCAAAAATAAAAAACTTGCAAGGGAGGCAAAGACAAAGGCGAAGTACTTACTCGACTACTGGGAACCACCCTCCAAAGTCACTGGAGCACAACATCCACACGCTTGGTCATTGGCTAGTTGGGTACAGAAGTAGGCTACATCCTCATAAGCACGATCCCACTTGGTGAGCTTTGAGGACGAGTCATCGAGAACAAGAGCCGAGCCGCGCTGATTGATCTATGCGGCTGACATCTCGATGGCAGAAACAAGAATTTTAGGAGTCAGAACTGAACCATTTGGGTGACACTCGCGACTGACGTCTCGAGCCTCAGGGATGAACTCTCAGGAGCAAGGTTGGGCTGCCTCGATCGAGTGCCACTGCCAATGGCACCCAGGCCACAACTACAACACCCTGGACTTGGCTCTTGGCAGCCCCGACCCCGAGTACCTTGGCCACCAGCAATGCACTCATCCTTGAAGGCTCGGGTCCCATATGTTTGGTACCTTGGGTACAGGACTCCATCACAACCTTTTCCCAACACGTGGAACATAGAACATCTTAGGCAATTTTATGCATAAAAGCACCGAGCTTTGCATGCATAATGCAATGCCAAGAGCCACTATTCTTTATACCCGACCGCTGGCACTATTGCCAAAAAGTAAGCCAACTCTGACCTCAAGCCCAGACCTGACCTCCCGACCTCGGCAGCAAGGAGGGAAGCTCGACATCTCGTATCTCGTCAGGGTGGAAGGAACGAACCGATCACCCTACGGCCCTCGGGGGTTACAAACCCTTACACAACTCAAGCATAGCTTTTGAAGACCTTGTTTTGTGTTTTGAAATATCTCATCCTAAGTACCCCTTCCATGTGTTGCAACTCACGGCTAAAAACAACAAAAGTTATAAAAGGTTATAATTCGGGCGAGACATTGGGACGAGACAACAAGACAGTCATGCTAAAATTTCCATTTATCATTAATAGAGAGCCCCTGAAGCCTCCAATGCAAAGAAAAAAATGGGAAGATTACATCAAGCTCACAACAGGACCTCACCCCTTCTTCACCATCCTTTGAACGGAATCATCAGGAACCAGCTCGGTAAAAGTGCGGTCTGCGGGTTCAACCTCCCGAAGGAACCCCCTGAGCTCCTCGTTCTTCTAACCATCTGAAAACCCTCCACCAAGGCCAGGAGGTCGACACCGGGATAATGGGACAATACGACATCTAGGGTGACCTGAGCTTCGCAGATAGCCCCGATGACCCTGAAGGATGACGGACAGGTTGTCAACCGACCCAGGACAAGCAATAGCTCGACTCCAAGCCGCTCTGCCGAGTACTCCACAAGCATTGAGCTACAAACGGAGGTCCCGAACGCTTGAAGCAACCCGAGCTTCTTCCATAGCACCTCGAACTCCTATGAAACCTCTCGTAGCCGAGTTTCCATGGTCTTCACACGAGGAGGTCAGTTCTGACGGGCCTAGCACCAAGTCACAGGTTGCAGCCACCACATCATGAATACTTCTTGCCTCTCCTCGATATGCAGAGAGGTGGTTGCGGAGATCCATGACATCTCCATCCTTGGCCTAAACTTGCTCCTCCTTGGTAGCCAACAACACTTTCGTCTCTGCATAAGGCATCACAAGATAAGATGGCAAGGAGCAACATGGGGAGAAATAAGGACTCACCTGTGAGTTGACACTCCACTGCCATCACTGCGTCCCATGCTGTTCGAGCATCATCAGCACTGGCCGCTGCATTCACCACTGCTTGAGCCACCAAATCTTATGTGGCCCCGGCCTTGGCCTAGGCCTCTACGAGTTCGGCAGCTGACCATGCCGCCACCGTAGCTGCGGTCGCCTTGCCTCAAGCGGCGCTCTTTGAATCTGTATGAACCTGCTCAAGACCCACATGCACCCTCGCTAGCTCAGCCTTCGCACTGCCCCTGTGAATCTCGCTCTCACGAATAAGCTGCGACTTCTCGACAGAACACCAGGCAAACCCTGCAAAATAGGGAACATGAAAAATAAAAAACATGCAAGGGAGGCAAAGACAAAGGCGATATACTTACCCGACTACTGGGAACCACCCTCCAAAGTCACTGGAGCACATCATCCACACGCTTGGTCATTGGCTAGTTGGGTACAGAAGTAGGCTACATCCTCATAAGCACGCTCCCACTCGGTGAGCTTTGAGGACGAGTCATCGAGAACAAGAGCCGAGCCGCGCTGATTGATCTCTGCGGCTGACATCTCGATGGCAGAAACAAGAATTTTAGGAGTCAGAACTGAACCATTTGGGTGACACTCGCGACTGTCATCTCGAGCCTCAGGAATGAACTCTCAGGAGCAAGGTTGGGCTGCCTCGATCGAGCCCCGCTGCCAATGGCACCCCGGCCACAACTACAACACCCTGGACTTGGCTCTTGGCAGCCCCGACCCCGAGCACCTTGGCCACCAGCAATGCACTCATCCTTGAAGGCTTGGCCATGACCTGAACAAGTCCCATGGTTGCTGCCCCACCATGAGGCGCAAGATGTGATATAGATTTCTTGCCCCTGGTGCCGCCCCGACTTCCACGATGGCCAGTGACAATAACGGCGGGGCGGTGGCCGGCCGGACAACCTTGTCAACAGGGGATCGAGCCGACATCAGAACCGACAGGATAGGTGACAACACGGCAACAGCTACTCCACCGTACGCAAAGCAAGATGAGCCATTCCTGTTGATCCCTCGATCGGGACACTATCTTCAGGGTCAAACTTCCTGCATCTGAATGACCATGAGAAACTGCACAAGCCCCACCTAGGGTGCGTACGCAAGAAGGAGAGGACTTTCTTACCATTTCGAAGGGCGAAGTATTTCCCCCACCAAAGCCCTCGCGATCTACTTAGAAGCTAGGGGAAAGGGCCTCACAACTCCAATTTTCCTCTTCTTAATGTCCAGGTCGGTGGCGCGCCCCGTTGTCTGCCCTCGGCCAACATCTGACGGCTATAAAAGATCCGATGTGTTATGACCGGATTGAGTGGTGGGTCGATTCGAAGACAATGATAGTACTTGTTGGTATTTCTTACATAAACATAATTATCTGCAAGCGCACAAAAATACCGATTGTTGACGGCTTCTAAGATATACTAACAAATCATCTCTGGCAACAACGCCAGAAATTCTTGTTGGTATTTCTTAACACCACAAATCATCTTCGGTAAAAAGATGAGATCTGCAAGCGCACGGAAGATACCGTTGTAGCATTTCACCCATGAGTATTCCCAAGGGTATCGTATTTATCCCAATGGAAGGCAATGGAGTAAAGTATATACTACTATTATGGTCAAGCTATGGGATAATATTCATTATCTGGACAGGGGTAAGTTGATAATAGGGGTAGTGCGACACACACCTAGGCGATCTATTCTAAAGGGTAAAATGGGTCCTAGAGGGAGATTGGATTGAGAGTTAGAGATTTGCTCCTACAATGCTCCTGATACATATACATAGCCTAAGGTAGATAACAATGGTCATGTCAATGATGAATTCCCATGCAATGCTATTCAACACATCGAGCACGAGCTTACACCTAGCAATACTAGGGCGACTCCCGCCAAGAGCTTGTGGCATAGCCGAAAATGGAGGATTACAAAGGACAGATAGGGCTGTCACCACCTACTGCCTACCTCTTCAATCTGTGGGTCTACGAGACATCCAACACTACTTAAATACCCTAGCACCATGCTAGCATACTAAGCAAATACCTTAGGAGCCATGGCACAAGCTATCCTAAGGCAATGACTAACCTAAACATTGTTGGACCAATGTTGAAGCATAGCATAAGTCATTCATATTAACATAATCATATCATAACTACATAGACTATAGTGGGGGTCTATAGTGTTTATGACCATAAGATGTGATCATGAGAGTGAAATCATAAAGACTATACCTTCCACATACATGGACTCCACAATCAAACAAGAAACGCTTTGTCCAAGTATACGTATAAAAGAAGACTAAAGATAATATCTTTATTGAGCACAAAGTCACAAACACAAGAAGAAATACATAAGCCATTCCTTTCCCAATGTGGAATTGGGAAGAGAGAATCCTTCAACTCCTTTCCCAATTTGGACTTGGGACTAGAGGCTCTCCTCTCTACATCCTAACTCCTCTAAGGACTATGGAAGATAGTGTATACAATAGAATGATGCCCGAGTGGTGTGTGTTGAAATGAGGGGTAGGGGGTCCTATTTATACTAGTGTTGAGGTCGGTTCCCGCCACCAAAAGCGCGCAAATCAGTCACCATTGACTCTAGGGAGCCGGGAGGAGCCAACACGTGGAGGCTGACCGAGTTTGGTGCAAAGACCAGGTCGGCCGCTCCCCTGGTTCGGCCGACCTTGTCATTGCATCATTTCTCGTGTGCTTTCTCCATGTGGCTGACAGGTGGGTCCCATTGATGTATATGGGTGCTACCCGTTGGATCTCCTTGGATACTTCTGTTTGTGGGCCATTTGATCCATGGGATGCCACATGTCGTCGCCAGATCGGCTGGGATGATATTTTATAGGATTGGTCCCACTACATTTCCTCATTTCCTGCATAAAATGCTGCATACACAAATTTCTCCAAGTCCAAGTGGAATTGGGTTAGATAGAAAGGTGATGTGTGCAAGAAATGACAAATCCTTCACATAATTGAGTTAAATTGACGGATGAAATTGGTATATAACAGCCGTCAACAAACTCCCCCATGCTTATACTTTGCTCGTCCCGAGCAAAGTATAGACTTTAGGTTGACGACCAGAAGTTGTTACAATGTTCTACCTTTCGAAAGTACCAAGTGCATAACAAAATACTCTACCTAGTATTGCAAAAAGTGGCTATGGTACTTCACCCTTCTTAAGTCATTATGGGAGTTATGCCTTCTCCTATTCATGGGTAATTGAAAGATAGAACAGCAAATGGGGCAAGCATAGCCTAGATATCAAGTTCCACTTAAATTCCGGAGAGATTCAAATTATATTATAAGTACCTCAATTGATTCTCTCAATCACTCCTTTGTGTATAGTGGAAATATGTCCTCACCAAGGCATTATGCCTATACTATTCCTACTCTTTGAATATGGATTGTATGCGGAGCTTGGTAGGGAAAGTAAGTAGGCATATTTGCAACACATAATATTGCTAAGTCAAATGAGCAAGCCTTAGGAGAAATCAATTCAAACATTTGAATCAAGACTTGTGCATGTGTGATGGAATGGAGGTGGATGTGGAAACATTGAGATGACTCATTTTGATGTGGACTCTCTTTATTGAAAGGATGAAACATGGCTACCTCTTTTTTTTTTATGCTTATGGAGTAAGCATATTATTTCTTTTTGTTTCTCATGCTTATGATATAAGCATGCATTTTCTTTTTATTTTTCTTGTAGCCATGTCCTCTACTCATTATTATGCAATAATTTGAAGAGAGTGCTAACTATGAATAGCATGGAGTTTCTCTTTTTATTGTGGAATGGTGGATATGATGAAATTTTGCTTCCTTCTATTGTGGAAGTATAGCATGTGCAAGTGAAGTCTTGAATTCGAAAATAATTGAATGAATTCTCACATAGGTGTATACTAGTTTTACTAGGCTCAATGTGAAAGCAAATAGCATATGCATAAGGTGTTGTCTATGTATGAATATCATATGGCTTTAGTAGGTATTTCCAATCAAATGAGGGAATCTTAAATCTTGATAGAATTTCTCTGAAAATTTAAGTTCCACATTCAAAATAGGAATAGCAGCCCTATTACTAATTCAAATCTCCCAACAACCTAGAAGTAGATTAAGGTTTTGCTACCCACAACTTTTAAATCAAGGCAAAGTAAATTTTAGCCAATTTAAGCAATATTCGGAGAGTAGCAAGTTGTAAACTAGGGACTTAGGAAAAAATAAAACAGAGCAACTATTCATCATTTCATCTATGTGAATTCTAAATCATTCTTACCGCACATCTTTATTTGATAAACAAAGAAAATCTAAGTTCCTATTTTTATGTTTTTTTAGATGCATGGTGGATGGTGGATGATTGGAAAGTAAATATGCAATGGATGATTTGAAATAAAAACACATTGGGTGTTATACAAGTTACCTCAAGTGGGGGTCCTCCCCCAAGTTTATTATTGATCAAGGTCTGTGATAGGTGTTGAAACCCTAACGATGGGGGTAGGCCATAAGTTGGCCTATCCTTGTTGCATCGTGGCTTTGACAATGGAGGGTTGAGTGTTGATTGTTGTGTTGCCTCCCATGGACACCATGAGTGTGGTTGAATAGAGTATTTTCGATGTTGATCATCCGCACATCAGGGTCTCCATGTGTTGGCTGTGATTTGTCATTCCTTGGCTAGGATAATGACAACCTTTAGATCCAAAGGAATGATGTGCACTCCACATACATTCAGTATGTTTCGTCATTCTTTGGCTAAGGTGTATCATATCTTTTTGCCATTATGGAGTGACATGTGCCCAACATGCATTGGGTATGATCAGTTGTCCGTTGGGTAAGGTACAACATACCTTCTAGCCACGTAGGAACAACTTGCACCCAATATAAATTGGGTGTGATCTTGTCATTCCTTGGTTATGGTACATCATAACTCTGAGCCACATAGGAATAACTTGTACCCAATGATGGTGGCAAATCCCTTGAGCTTGAGTGGGTGCTTAGAATAGTTGAGAGCATAATGCTCTCACCCATTCGTCGCAGCCCATTGGTTGCTCATGGAGGGCTCCCATTTCAAATCTCTAGCCTCGTATTGTTAGGATTGACCTTCGGCCATAATTTCCGATAGATAACAACCATCCTAATTTACTCCTGAGCCAAGAGATGTTGAGATGGAATCCTCTAGGGATCCCAACAACCAGCTTCACGAATGCATGCATAGTAATATTACTCCTGCAAACTTCCTCTATTGAATGGAGAGGGATGGTTAGCTCCCGAGACTTGTACAAATGAACGTTCAAGTTAGGTAACCGAACTTTCATTTGTACATACGGGGAAGAACAAAATCAAATATGTATTGGATCCAATGTCAAGTGTATCTATGATCAATGCGTTATTCATTGATAAGAGTGGAGCTTTATGGATAAGTCATGTTGCATATTTTCTAAAGCTCCTACTCATAGCAATGCATGTGATAGAAATACACTATACGGATCCCTACACCTTTTAAAGTTTCTAACCATCCTAGCTTTCAATTACAAATTTTTATCATTTAGACCATGATAAAAAAGATTCTCAATTTTATCCTCCTGAACCTCACTAGGAATTTGAAATTAGTGACTCCTCCTAAAAATGCAATTCAATTTCAGAGCAAGGATACCACTTATTCATAGGAGTTTGATATCTAGTGACACCATCTATGCATGAAGCTCAATTAAAAATTATGGCTGTCATTATTCCCAAGTTTCTATATGCCAATTCACCAATTAAGTCATGCCCAAAAGTTTTATTTTCTAAACCTAGACAAAAATGACTAAGTCTACAAAACAATGCTTAAAGGATTCTAAGTACTTGTTTGAGATTTTTCCAAGTAAGGTGGGATTTCCTTTTGGAGATCCAAAAGTCAATACCCAGACTTACTCTTGTGAGGATGCATGAGAATTAAATGATGAGGAAGTGTCAACCTTCCTCACAAATGCAAGCAAATACATTCAATTCTATGGCAAACCAAACAATGAAAAATTCTAAACTCATACCTCGTTTGAAGAGAAGTTGGTGACGAAGGTCTTTGTGTGAGAAACTCACAACCTTGATTTTCAGCGTAGGCTTCATGGTTGATGCCATGTTGAGATTGGATTTGGCAATGGATTTTTTTCTGGCTCCTCCATTGGATCATCATTATGAACATTTCTCTTGCTCAAACTCAAAATGAGTTTGAAGAAGAGAAGTGTTCTCAAATCCTCCCAATGGTGACTTGAGCTTGATGAAACCTTCCACTTTTCTGCCATGCCACCTCTTCACAATTTTGACCTAGCTGCACTTTAATCAAGAACACACAGAACAACTCGAAAACGGGTTACGTTAGCCAAAATCAAATTGAACCCAATTTTCAAATTGTCTTGCTTAGCTTGAAATAACATGTAAATGCAATGAGGGTCAAAGCAAATGTTTTTGGTTTGAATTCGGAAGATAAATTCAAGTGGTCATGCACATAGTTCATATCCAATTAAATTTCTCCCCTAATTCAAATTTTTAGTTTTATGATTGCTGGAAATTTTACTTTCCAACATGCAAGTGTGGAATTTCAGACATGCAAATTCAAGGGTTGATGCAATTTGGAAAACAAATATGAGATAACTACCAATTAACCTATTGGCAAGGACTCACTGAATTTTTGAAGTCCGATGAGTAGGACTTACCTCCGTTCTGTTCAGCGCGATGATTTGTTGACCAATCCCGAAGTTGAATATGTGGACAATTTCTTCTGTTTTGATATACCAAACTCATTTGGCTGTCATTTGGACATGTGGGCCACATGGTGGCCCTAGCCTTTCCCCGTTGTATTTATATAGACATGTTTTTGTAGCGACGGGTTCTCCCTCTTGAATGTATTCCTTGATGAGCATGGTGAGGCTTTGTCCTTCTTAGGGGTGCTACTCTGACCATATTGATATTCCATTGAATCAACCCATTCCTTAATCATGGGTCAAAGGCTTCCTTGGGCATGATGACATGTGGACTCCACAATCAAAAAAGAAACGATTCATCCACAATGTCACTTGCCCTAGGTTAAATGGGTTTGGACGAAGTGTGGGAATCCCAACAAGTGATGTGGGAAATCTTAGACTTTGAATGCTCTTTAAGTTCTTGTCCTTGGACAAGATCTTCCTGTGAATGTTGTATTGATTTCTGCTTGGCCAAGATACTTCAAGGTAGGCTAGTTGAACTTAAATCCCTTGGAAATCCATAGCCTCTTTGAATACAAGGGTGATGTTAATTCCACCCTTGACATCCTTGTGAATGGTAGCCATTGGAGTTGTTGTTTGAAAAAGGTCCTTACGGGTCTTAGGGAAATAATTCCCACGTGTCCCATGATGACATGGATTTTCACAAATCATGTGAATATCTACGACTTGGATTATCCAAACAAATTTCCAACGACTTGGATATTCATGACACTTCAATGGGAAGTGTAGTTCCATAACTAGCATATCCACCTTGTGAAGTGGTGTGCATGACAAGCTATGGGAAATCTAGGATTCTTCAATCCACCCCTTGAGTGGATACCTTCTTCTCATCTATGATGAATGAGAATAGGACTCCTTCAGCTCTAGCATGAATGTGGTCATGGATTGGTGGAGCCAACCCATGACACGAGTGTCGGATGAAGAGCCAGCTATCCACCCCATGGTGGAGGAAAACCAAGAAGAACTTCTTGGAGCCTTCACCAAGCTTGGGTATGGATGACTTTTGCTCCTATTGAAAGCTGAAATTCTCCCGCAAAAAGGCAATGGTGTTGCCTAGCGGACATTTGTTGAGGTACACCTTAAATGATCTTGTAGTTTAGCACTAGCGTCCTCATTGGCCATACCATACAATGGGTTGGCCAACACTACCCTATTTTCACACAATGGAGAAAACAAACAAGGGTAATCCTGAATAATAACTATTAGTACCTATAGCTTAATCACAAGTGATAGCTATCCTTCACTTCCTTTGCTGTCCCCGACAATGGCGCTAGAAATGCTTGTTGATGGCTCCTAAGATATACTAACAAATCATTCCTGGCAAGGGTGCCAAAAATGCTTGTTGAAGGCTCCTAAGATATACTAACAAATCAACCCCGACAATGGCGCCAGAAATGCTTGTTGGTATGTCTTAACACCACAGATCATCTCCGGTGAAGAGATGAGATCCGCGAGCACACGGAAGATACCGTTGTAGCATTTCACCCATGAGTGTTCCCAAGGGTGTCGTATTTATCCCAAAGGAAAGCAATGGAGTAAAGTATATACTACTCTTATGGTCAAGCTATGGGATACTAATCCATTATCCGGACAGGGGTCAGTTGATAATAGGGGTAGTGCGACACACGCCTAGGCAATCTATTCTAAAGTGTAAAATGGGTCCTAGAGGGAGATTGGATTGAGAGTTAGAGAGTTGCTCCTACAGCGCTCCTAATACATATACATAGCCCAAGGTCGATTCTAATGGTCATGTCAATGATGAATTCCTATGCAATACTATTCAACACATCAGGTGCGGGCTTACCCCTAGCAATACTAGGGTGACTCCCGCCAAGAGCCTATGGCATAGCCGAACGTGGAGGATTACAAAGGACAGATAGGGCTGTCACCACCTACTGTCTACCTCTTCAATCCGTGGGTCTACGAGACATCCAACGCTACATAAATACCCTAGCACCATGCTAGCATACTAAGCAAATACCTTAGAAGCCATGGCACAAGCCATCCTAAGGCAATGACTAACCTAAACATCGTTGAACCAATGTTGAAGCATAGCATAAGTCATTCATATTAACATAATCATATCGTAACTACATAGACTATAGTGGGGGTCTATAGTGTTTTATGACCATAAGATGTGATCATGAGAGTGAAATCATAATGACTATACCTTCCACATACATGGACTCCATGATCAAACAAGAAACGCTTTGTCCAAATATACGTATAAAAGAAGACCAAAGATAATATCTTTATTGAGCACAAAGTCACAAATACAAAAAGGAATACATAAGCCATACCTTTCCCAATGTGGAATTGGGAAGAGAGACTCCTTCTACTCCTTTCCCAATTTGGACTTTGGACTAGAGGCTCTCCTCTATACATCCTAACTCCTCTAAGGACTATGGAAGATAGTGTATACAATAGAATGATGCCCAAGTGATGTGTGTTGAAGTGAGGGGTATGGGGTCCTATTTATACTAGTGTTGAGGTTGGTTCCCGCCACCAAAAGTGCGTGAATCAGTCACCATTGACTCCGGAGAGCCGGGAGGAGCCAACACGTGGAGGTTGGCCAAGTTTGGTGAAAAGACCAGGTCGGCCGACCCCCTTGTTTGGCCGACCTGGTCATTGCACCGTTTCTCATGTGCTTTCTCTAGGTGGCTGCTAGGTGGGTCCCATTGATGTATATGGATGATACACCGTTGGATCTCCCTGGATACTTCTGTTTGTGGGCCATTTGATCCATGGGATGCCACCTGTCGTCGCCTGATTGGCTAGGATGATATTTTATAGGATTGGTCCCTCTACATTACCTCATTTCGTGCATAAAATGCTGCATACAAATATTTCTCTAAGTCCAAGTGGAATTGGGTTAGATAGAAAGGTGATGTGTGCAAGAAATGACAAATCCTTCACATAATTGAGTAAAATTGACGGATTAAATTGGTATATAACAGCCGTTAACACCGGTGAAGCACTTCCCCTTAAAGAGTATTCCCAATTGTATCGAATCCAAGGAATGAAGTGCTAATCTGCTAACTTGTTCTCCCAAGGACACACAATTTGTTTGGTTGGTAAGGATTTGAAAGGAATTCAAGGGTTTGATCCTAAGCCCCAACAGTCTATGATAGTTGTTTGCTTTGTTTACGGGTTTACGATTGACAGTATCAGGATGATTCCCGCTAAGAGACCATGGCATAGCCAAACGTGGATGATTACAAGGACAGATATGGTTGTCACAACCTACTGCCTACCTCTTCAATCCGTGGTTCTATGAGATATTCACTGATGATTTATAACCTAATCACCAGGCATAAGATCTAAATCACAATTCTAATCTTTTCAAAAGTCAAGCTAAGACTAGAGCCTCTAATGAATTAAAGCAGCGAACCCACAAGCGACTACTGAAGTAAACTACTATTAATTATGAATCAAACTTGACTTGAATTCATGAAAGTCTTACTCGATTTCGGCTGAACTTTTGTAGAGATGCAAGTGTCTAAGAGCGATTTGACAAGCCCAAGCCTCCTCCTCCTATATCCTCCTCACTCTCCCTCTACTTGGCTAGCCTCTTGGGTGGCACTAAACCTTTGACGTGGAATTTTATTCTCAAGCTTGTAGTGTGTAAAGTGATGAGGTGAGGGGGTCTATTTATTCATGAGTTCAATCAGTTTGGCTTCAGAATTAGCGTGCGAATGAGTCTTCACCGTCATCAGGGTGCCAGAGGACAGCGCCATGCGTTGTTTGACCATGAATGGTGCTCAGACCAAGTTGGTTGAGCCAGGGGTTCAGTCGACCTGGTCCTGGCTCCTTTCACGGTGTGCTTCTTCTGAGTGATTGATATGTGGGCCCTGGTTCCCTTCCCTCGTGAATTGACATTGGATTCCATCGGGTACACCTAAGAATGGGTCCATGGATCCCTGTGCTTCCACATATCATCGCCTGATTGGACGGAATGTTACTTTTAGGATTGCTCCCTGCATTTCTTGATATTTTGGGGCTTATTTCGCATGCTTGCAAATAGACACCAACACTTGCGAAAATGGTTAGTATTAACCCGTACCACTGTGTTGTGTTCTCGTTTCTATACTTTTTATTAGGTGAATTGACAGTCAAATTTAGCATTTAAGGAATGTCAACAAACTCCCCCACACTTAGTTATTTGCTCATCCTCTAGTTAAGGCAAGAAGAATTAAATTTTAACATATGATTTTGCTATAAGTATGAAATAAGTATACAAAATATTTCAACTCCTACCTTTGTCAATGAACCCTTTTTATGTGTCTAGCACATCATCTTGGATGTTTAAGAGGTGGAATAGTTTAATGTATTTCACTTGGATCTCCTCTTGCTGAAATAATCTTGAAGAATGCTATTTAAAAAGTTAGAAATATCTTTCCTTTCATTTCAAATGTATTCTCTCAGTTCTCTCAATTTGTTTAAATCTTCACCTTGGAATGATTTGCCACTTTTGTCCCCACAACTAAATACGCTTTTTTGTGGAGCTTGATAGGGATAAAAGAGTAGCTCACTTGTACTTCATATATTACTAAGTCAAAGATGGGATCCTTATGAGAGGACTATGCAATAAAAACCAATGACTAAGGAAATTCTTGTGCACATGTGGTGGATGAGGAATGAAGATGGCTCCCAGTTATTCACTCTCTTTTTGTACAAGGATGAAGCACGACTACTTATTGTCTCTCTTTTCTCTCTTTTTTTTAAATTCTTTTTTAGTGCTCTTTCGTAGCCATGCATTTTACTCCTTTTTATTCATCTTTTTGAAGAGAGGATACATGCAAGAATTTGCATGGATTATTTTTTGGTGATGGATAAATGGAAGTTATGGAAATATAGCTATGGTGGAGTGCACAAGAAGTTCCTAATCAAAGATTCCATGCAGGTCACTCAATAGGGTCAAGAATTTGACAAAGTTCAACGAAAATTCAAGGTGGCATATGCATGTGGTTTCCAATATTTGTATCATATGGCCTTGGTGGGTATTTTAATTCCAATGAGAGGTTTTGGCAAAATTTCATGACTTCAAAATTTTGTAAAAAATCTAAACTAATTTCAAGCAGGGGGGGTTATCTATGGTTTTATTTATTCACCATATCACACCAATCAAATACTTAGATGACATGTTTTCCTTTTAATTATGTGGGTCCAGGAACATGGAGATGAAATTAAAATACAAATACTAATTCCATCTAAAGCATAATTTGAGTTGATTTTAGAGAAGTTTTAAATGAATTCATCAAAATTTTCAACTTATGGGGCAGGGATTCATATGAAACAGGGCATAGGACATCCAAACCAAGAGTTCGTAGCGTAACGGGGCCCAGAGGGGCCTCCAACACGTCGGTCGAGCTTGGTCTAGCTCCTCTGGCCATCTGTTTCATCGTGTCGTCTCTTGTGCTTGGTTGCGACGTGTTTGCAAGTGTAAATTGAAATATTTACGTTCCAAATTCGCAAGGGAACCCCCACACACACACACACTTGTTTCCTTATCTCTTTATTGAACACAAATACAATGATAAAACAGAGGAAACTTTACTGATGTTTGCTAAACCGATATGTTTTATTTTGTTGAACTGGAAATGGGGGCGCTTGAATGAAACTGAAACTGAAAAAACAAACTAGCACCCTAAGACTAAATAGAAATTAGAAGATGGGGACTTGGG
Organism: Tuctoria greenei; assembly: GCA_036927565.1. NCBI lineage: Eukaryota > Viridiplantae > Streptophyta > Magnoliopsida > Poales > Poaceae > Tuctoria > Tuctoria greenei. Next base: position 175,380,061 of record JAYESD010000002.1, on the reverse strand, counting down.
AAAGATGGAAAATAAGGATGTTGTAGCACCAAGGGATTTATTCGACTTCAAGAATTCAAGAGGAATTTGAACAAATGGCATGAAAATCGATCAAATTTATCACGTCAAACTCCTTTTTCAATCCTCGTGGGAATCTAGGAATATTTTGAGACGGTGTCCATTCATTTTAAAAAGATGTCTGTTGACGAAATTTACATACCAATTTCGACAATGAATATAACTCAATTATATGAAGGAATAAATATTTCTTACACACATCATAGTTATAAATAACATAATTCCACTTGCACTTGGAAAAATAGTGCATGCATGTGTTGTTATGGAGAAATGATGGAGAATCAGGGGACAAATCTTAAAAAGTGCCACCCCCAACCAATCGCGTGACGACATGTGGCACCACATGTATCCATGACTCATTCAAAGGCATATCCAAGGAGATCCAACGGTGTATCACCCCGGAAAGGGATAAAGGCCCACCTAAAGGTCGCCCTGAGCAAGAAAACCCAAAGGAGGGCAAGGACCAGGTCGGCCAACCCCTCTAGTCGGCCAACTTGGCCCTAGCGCCAAACTCAGTCTTCCTCCACGTGTTGGCTCCTCATGGCTTCCTGAAGGTCGTGAAGACTGATTCGTGTGTTAATTGTGGCGGGAACCGCCTCTACTCTGTGTATAAATAGGGGGGTGCCTCACTTCTCTCACACACCACTCAAGCATTCTCTCTTATATTACACTAGTGCTCTTAGTCCTATAGTGGAGGTTAGGCTGTAGAGAGGAGTCTCTAGTCCCAAGTCCAAATTGGGAAAGCTATGACTCATTTATCTGCTCTTGTATTTGTGACATTGTGCTTTATAATATTATTGTTAGTCTTTATTTATTCATGTACTTGGATGAAGCGTTCCTTATTTGGTTGTGGATTCCATGCATGTGTTAGGTATAGATGTCACTATGATCTATTATAATGCCCTTATTATATTATTTTAAAAATCATGTTCCTCCACTATAGTCTAATTAGGTATTAATATGATAATGTTAATATGAGTAATGTAGTGCTTTGCTCCAGCATTGATTTCAATGATGTTTAGGTTAGTCATTGCCTTAGGATGGTGCTTGTACCTAGGATCTTAATGTATTTACTTGTTATGTAAGCATGGTGCTTAGAGAATCAAGTAGCGTTGGATATCTTGTAGACCCACGGTTTGTAGGGGTAGGCGACAGGTGGTGACAGCCACATCCGTCCTTCGTAATCCCCCATGTCCGGCTACGCCGCATGCTCGTGGCGGGAATTGTTCTGATATTCTTAGGGGTAAACTTGTGCCTGATATGTTGGACCGCTAAGCCCTAGTACTCGTAGTTAGCATAGCAATATATACATTAGTTTACTATGTATATGAATACCTAAAGTGCAATAGGAGTAGCTCTCCCTCTCCTTAACTTATTCTCCACTAGGACATTCTTACCCCTTATAGTAGTTTGCTTAGGTGTATGTCACACTACCCCATCACTTCATTTATCCATCCTACCGAATCCCGCACTAGAACACCCTCTTCTATCCTTGACCTTGTCTCTCTTCCACCTTGTCTTCCTTAGGATAAAAAATATGATACCCTTGGGAATACTCTTATGTGAAATGCTACAACAATATATTCGGTGCGCTTGCGGATCTCATCTCTCACTAAAGATGATTCGTGGTGTTAAGAAATACCAACAAGCATTTCTGGTTCCATTGTTGGGGAAGGTAAAGGAAGTGAAGGATAGCTATCACTTATTATTAAGTTGTAGGTACTAGTAGTTATTAAGTAGTATTTTCCTTGCTTTGTTTTCTCCTGTGTGAAAACAGGATAGTGTTTGGCTAGCCCATTTCATGGGACAGCCAATAAGGATGCAAATGCTAACTTTCAAAAGCAAATCAAGACGTTCCTCAACAAATTCTTCCTGTTGGGCAGCACCATTGCCTAAAACGGGAGGATCCTCCGTATTCCACCAAGAGCCAAAAGCATATATCCCCAAAGATTGGGGGAGGCTCCAAGATTATATCTTGGTTTGACTTCACCGTGAGGATGGATATTTGGTTCACCGTCCAACACTCCTACAAGGGTTGACTTCATCGACCCGTGATCAAATCCATGCTAAAGATGGAGATGAGCTCTTCTCATTCAAGATGAGAAAGGATTAAGATTTCATTGAGAAGATGGTCAACATTTAGAGGGTGGATCAATGAATGCTTTAGTTTCAATTCCATGGCATGCCCACCATCGACAAGCTGGACATGCTAGCCACGAAGCTGGACCTCCTATTGAAAGATCAAGAAAGTAAAACCAATGGAAAAGTGTTTGGATGATTCAAGTCATGGATATTCGCAAGATTTGTGAAAATCCATGTCAACATGGGACACTAGGAGGATTTATTTCCATAAGACTCATGATGATCCTTCATTTCCATGCAACTTCAAATCCACCACCAACAAGGAGGTCAAAAGTGGAATCAATACAATCAAGGTGGCTATGTGAATTTGAATTCCTACGAATTCAACTTCCACTAGCCTATCTTTAAGTATCTCTTCCATGGCCAAGGAGAAATCAATGGCAACATGAAGCATTTGGCCAAGGACAAGCCACTTTGAAGAGCATTCAAGATCAAAGAGTTCCATAATCACTTGTTGTACAATAAACTTCGACCAAGCCTATGCAACCTTGGGCAAAACGACACCGTGGATGAAGCATTTCTTGTTTGCTTGTGGAGTCCACATGTCATTATGCCCAAGGAAGCCTCTTGATCCTATATCAATCATGGTTGAATCGAAAGAATATCTTGAAGGTTGAAGTGCCACCCCCATATGTGCACATTCTCATTGCCTTCATGTGGAATGAGAAGACTCCATCATGTCATCCATAATGACATTCTAAGAAGACGGAGAAGCCAGAGCCATCCAAATGGCTCAAGTCCACTAAGCCGCCAATAGGAGAATGGCGGAAGAAGGACAATCCTCACCAAATTCATGAATGAATATCTTTAAACGAGAAAAGTAGTTGCAACATCAACATGTCTTCATCAAAGTGACGACGAGGTTGAGGACACCACGGGCCCCACTTGTCAAAAATGGTATCCAAAGCAGGTTTGGCTTGCCAACAAGGGAATTAATCCATGCCTTCATCTCCGGTCATGCACGACACATCATCAGGCTAAACAGGACAGAGGTAAGTCCTGCTCATCAGACTTCAAAAACAGCTCGGTGAGTCCTTGCAGATAGGTAAATTGGTTGTTATCTCATATTTGCTTTTTCAATAGCATATTTAAATTCATCATCAACCCTTGCATTTGAATTAACCATGTTTGATTTTTCCCTTGCATGTTGGAGAGTAAAATCTCCAACCAACATAAAATTAAAATTTCTAATTATAAAATAAATTTATTTGGATATGAAATTTGGACATAACCACTTGAATTCATCTTCCTAATTCAAATCAAAAAGATTTCCATTGTTCCTAAATGCATTTGCAAGTTGTTTCAAGTTGGGCAAGACAATTTTACAAAGGGTTCAATTTTCATTTGGCTAACATAACCCATTTTTGAGTTGTTTCGATCGTTCTTGATTTTAGTGCAGCCAGGGCAAGATTTGTAAGGAGGTTGGAAGGCCTCATCAAGCCCAATGCACTATCGGAAGAATTCAAGCACATATCCCTCCACCTATCTCATTTTGAGTTCATGGTGGAGGAATGCCCAAGATGATGGACAGATGGAGGAGCAAGATGAAGCTCATTCAACTCCAACCTCAACTTGGCAAAAGGCATCGAACATGGGGGCTACACCAAAATCCTTGGTCATGGGTTTCTCACGCAACAAACTTCAACCTGAACTCCTCTTCAATTGAGGTAGGAGTTTAAAATTTTTCATCATTTAAATTGCAATAGGATTGAAGGATTGTTTACCTACATTAGCGAGGAAGGTTTACACCTCCTCGTTATTCAATTTGTATGCATCCACAAAAGAGTAAGTGTTGGCATTGCTCTTTTTTATTTTTCAAAATGGAATGTCACCTTACCTGGAAATAAATTTAAACAAGTCCCTAAAATTTCACAAGCATTGTTTAAATTCATTTAGACATTCTCTGCCTAAGTTTAATAAATAATACTTATGAAATGACTCAATGGTTGAATTGTGGTGTAGCAACCTAGGAATAGTGATGTCCATAATTTTTATTTGAATTCATTCATACATGAATCACTAAATTTTAAATTCCTAGGCAAGAAATTGAAAATGTTCAGAAGGATAAAAAATTGAAAATCTTGTTTGCCATAATCCAGATGATAAATATTTGCGCTTGTAAGAAGTAAAGATGGTTATAAAATTTAAAATATGAAGGAATCAATAAAGTGTAGATCTATCACTTGCATTGCTATGACTAGGTGCTTTAGAAAATGTGCATATTGATTAATTTATAAAGCTCCACTCCTATATCAATGAAAAACAATGTTTATCGATCCACTCAAATTTGAACCCGATATATCTTGTTGTTTTTCTTCCCCGGATGTACAAATGAAATTTGGTCATCTGACTCAAAATTTGAGTTGTACAAGTTCCGGGAGCCAACCATCCATCTCTATCAAGAGTGGAAGCTTGCAAGAGTAGTATTTCTAGGTAGGCATGCAATAAGTCGATCTGGAGGTACCATTTCAACATCTCTTGGCCAATGAGTAACAGGACATGGTTGAAACCTATTGAGATTTAATCCCGAGGGCCAATCATAGCTTTACGAGGCTGCAGGTTTGACATGGAAACCTTCTATGAGCAACCTATGGGCTGCCATGAATAAGGGGTATCTCTATGCTCCCACTATTCTAAGCACCTGTTCAAGCTCATGGGAGTTGCCACCATTGTTTTGTGAACATTGTTCCTCTGTGGCGAAAGGTTACTTTAACCTTAGCCAAGGAAAGATAGATCACACTCAGCGCATGTTAGGTGCATGCTGTTCCTTTGTGGCTCAAGGTTATTTGATCATTAGCCAAGCAATGGCGAATCACACCCAACACAAGATGGGTACACCTTATTCCTTTGTGGTTAGAGGTTATTATGACCTTAGCCAAGGAATAAAGGATGACACCCGTTGAATGGAAGATCGTAAGGTGTGGATGTACGGCATCAACAACACTCTCCTTGACCACACTCATAGAACCCGTGGGAAGCAACACAACATCGAAACTCAACCCTCCAATGCCACAGCCATGCTGCAACAAGGTTAGGCCAAATTCAAGGCCTACCTCCACCATTAGGGTTTGAACCCCTATCGCGGACCTCGACCAAGAACAAGCTTGGGGGAGGACCCCCACATGAGGTAAATTGTATCACACCCCATTTGCATTCCTTTATTTTATTTCTTTCTTTTCACAACCTTTGCATCTTAAAAAATAATGCAGTTTAGGTTAGGTAAATAAAATAAAAGATGTGTGGTAAGAATATTTTTACTTTGCATAAGTTGAAATGATAAATAGTTGCTCTGTTTTATTTTCTCTAGTCCCTTGCATACAAACTAGTAGTTTTCATGTATTGCATTTATTGGCTTAGAATATTCTTACCATACACTTGGAATTTGTGGGTAGCATGAGCTAAGTCCAACTCTAGGTTGTTTTGGGATATGATATAGTGATAACAGAGGCTAATACCCTAGTTAAAAGTGAAACTTAATTTCTTGGAGAATATTTAAAATAGGAGTTCCTCATTTGATATAAATTCCTACCAAAGCCGTATGATTATTTAAATGAGACAAACCCTATGCATATGCTAGTTGCCTCCACATTGAGTCGAGTCAAACTAGTATAAACCTATTTGATAATCTTTTCATACTTTTAAGATCAAGATTGCACGGTCACATGCTAAACTTCTGTACTAGAAGTTATACAAATTCCATCATACCATTCCACCACCAAAAGATACTCCATGATTTTCATGTATAATACTCTCTCCAAAAAATTTGAAAAAAAAAAAGAGGAGTAGAAGACATGGCTCCAAGAAAAGGAAAAATATGTATCCTCATATACAAGTGCAAGAGAAAAAAAAAGAGATAACATGTTTCATCCTCACAAAAAGAGAGTGCATACAAAGGAGTTATCTTCATATTTCTACTCCGCAAATATTCCATCACACTTGTACAAATCTTGATCAAAAGTATGATTTGTTTTCTCCTAAGAATTACTATTTTGACATAGCAATAAATGTGTTGCAAATATGCCTACTCTTGATCCCTACCAAACTCCACATAACCTCGACAAGAACAAGCTTGGGGGAGGACCCCCACATGAGGTAACTTGTATCACACCCCATTTGCATTCCTTTATTTTATTTCTTTCTTTTCACAACCTTTGCATCTTAAAAAAACAATGCAGTATAGGTTAGGTTAATAAAATAAAAGATGTGCGGTAAGAATATTTTTACTTTGCATAAGTTGAAATGATAAATAGTTGCTCTGTTTTATTTTCTCTAGTCCCATGCAAACCAACTAGTAGTTTTCAAGTATTGCATTTATTGGCTTAGAATATTCTTACCTTACACTTGGAATGTGTGGGTAGCATGAGCTAAGTCCAATTCTAGGTTGTTTTGGGATATGATATAGTGATAACAGATGCTAATACCATAGTTAAAAGTGAAACTTAATTTCTTTGAGAATATTTAAAATAGGAGTTCCTCATTTGATATAAATTCCTACCAAAGCCGTATGATTATTTAACTGAGACAAACCCTATGCATATGCTAGTTGCCTTTACATTGAGCCGAGTCAGTCTAGTATAGACCTATTTGATAATATTTTCATACTTTTAAGATCAAGATTGCATGGTCACATTCTAAACTTCTATACTAGAAGTTATACAAATTCCATCATACCATTCCACCACCAAAAGATACTCCATGATTTTCATGTATAATACTCTCTCCATAATATTTGAAAAAAAAGAGGAGTAGAAGACATGGCTCCAAGAAAAAGAAAAAAAATGTATCCTCATATACAAGTGCAAGAGAAAAAAAAAAGAGATAATAAGTAGCCATGTTTCGTCTTCACAAAAAGAGAGTGCATACAAAGGAGTTATCTTCATATTTCTACTCCACAAATATTCCATCACACTTGTACAAATCTTGATGAAAAGTATGATTTGTTTTCTCCTAAGCATTACTCTTTTGACATAGAAATAAATGTGTTGAAAATATGCCTCCTCTTGATCCCTAACAAACTCCACATATGTGACACCCGGTTCCGAAAATAAACCAAGTGCAGTATATGTGTGCCTAGGATGTTTAACACACATACACAAGTGCATCACAATAAATATACAGATAATTATCACATCACAGATTAATAAGAAGGTACTTTTGTTACAATATTCAAATAATCCACAAATTACAAGTCTAATGATCATTAATGATAATACTAATGCAGCGAAAATAATCTAACTATGCAAACTGAGCAAAATAAGCAAAAGGGATAGCACGGCTCCAAGCTACACCACAGGCACGCCGACGACAGCACACATCCTAGTACTCCGCATTATCCTCAAGATACTCTCAAGCATCACCTGAAACTGTTGGTTGGGAATTGCAAAGGTGAGTACATATCGTACTCAGCAAGTGTGGGAAAGTATGACATGTAGCTTAAACAAGGCATTGACAATAAATAATGGCTAACTGCTGAAAAGTACATTTAAAACATATGAAAACCATCCTAAGATGTCTATGTGAAATTAATCCCATTGTATCCCAAATAAACATAATACTTCATATCCATGATTCATTATCCATTCATGTTCCATATTCTTACCATCACCATTAACCATGACCAGTTATCACAATCCAATCCATAATCATAACCAATACCAAACCATGACCCAACCATAACCATCCCAAATCCCAAGTTCCACTCTAATCATGTAGGTCATCCAGGTGCTGTCAACCGGGAGCACAGCTATCATGATAGTTTTTAACACTCTGCAGAGGTTGTACCACTTTACCCACAAGATCGTGATTTCATCACTAGTCGGCGACTAAAGAAACCTTCCTTATATAATTACACTTCCTTAGGTGTATGGCCAAGAGATCACAAAATAGCCTTTACCAAGGGACTACCAGCAAATTATGACCCACTAAGGTTTCATCGGTGGTGATGCCTCCAACTGAGCACATCCAACCATGGGCCCCCTCTTGTGCCGTTCAGATCCCAGGGCAGTCCCGCCACTATTGCAAACCCAAGCGACTCCCATTCCTTGCTCCTCCAAATGATCATGACAATGCTGGCAATACACCTAATTAATTTGCTAAGCCGCACTCATACATGGCCTTGTGGTGGAACTGTAGTCCTTGCTTATTCTCGCATGAACCAGTCCTTAGATCCAAGGCAAGCAAACCACCATATCGTCCAACCCAATCCACAAACCATGCTTGCTTAGATCTCCAAGTCCCATGTTACCCATTAACAATACTAATCAATTTACATCATCCATAGGTTCATTAAATCATGATTAAGCATTTTGGTTGTTTTCCCATCCCAAGTAATTAGAGAGAAGCAAAAGGATAAATACCCTTCTCGACTCTCTACAATGTATTCCAATTGACAAGGATGGTTAAACATGTCTAGTAAACACCTATAAATGGGTTTCCCATCAAATTGATACAAGCACGTAGTTTTGCAAACAAAACATTTAAAAACAGGATCAATATAATCAAGGACACTTTCTTTGCTCCTGTGCTTGGTTTGGGTCAAAAGCTTCAAAATTCTAGTACCGGAGACCCTTGACAGGACCGTCTAGCGCAACACCTTCTATTCCGCGCAATAGACATACAAAACAACCATTACAATCATAAATGCTCATATATTACTCAATTTTCCATGACATGCATGATTAATGAAATTAGGTGGTAAAACTAGTTAATGAGTTTGTATTAATGTTTACTAACTATTTACAATAGTTTGTAACAAGTTTGGATAGGTTTGGAATCAATTTAGATCAAATTGAGTTCAATTCAGGAATTTTTCATGTTCATACAACGGACTAGTCCGCTGTCAGGGCTGGACTACTCCGCCCTATACAAAATCTGCAAATTAGGATTTTCTTGATCATCGAGAATTGGGATTGAATTCACATGAAAAGTTGAAAGTAGAGGGAATACCACGTGTTTAGAGATCCAAAGATCAAGAATTGGGTGCAACACTTAGATCTTGATGATTAGGGCTTGATGAAGACGAGTTGAGGGTGAATTGGTGATGAAGAATGAAAAGTCAATGAAGATCTTGCTTGATTGATCCTCCTCCGTATTATCTTCCTCCTCCTTGTTGTTGGATCTTCTCTTGATGGTGGCTCCCACGAACTAGGGTTGAGCGTTTCTTCAATTGTGGCAAAAAGATGAAAAGTTGGGGTCGTGGGTTGTTTATATAGAGGTGGGGAGGTAAGGTCTGATGAATTTCGAGAGTAAGGTAGGTGGAGACTGGCGTGGGGTCCACTTGGGCTCCTCTGAGGCTGGACACGCAGTTCTTGGGTCCAGTTAAGGCAATAATCCAAAAACCAATCGTGGAGGAATAACAGAAATTGAGTTGGTTTCTACAAGCCGGACTAGTCCAATATTGAACAGAGACATCAATGGACAAGTTCGGTGGGGCAGTACAGACAAGTCCGTTTTCGAACAGAGACATTTTTGGACAAGTTCGGGGTAATAGGTCGGACAAGTCCGGGATGGCAAAGAAAAGGTTTTCCCGACTATAATTCAACAAGGAATGGACTAGTCCGCTTGGACCAGGGACAAGTCCGAGCAACATCAGAGAGCAAATCGGACTAGTCCGTGCACATTGTCGGACGAGTTCGAGCTCTGAAAGAACTGAATTTCTTGAAGAAGAATAGAATCACTTGACTAGTCCGGTGTTATGGCCGGACAAGTCCGCACCCTGACAGTTATAAATTGCTGTTTAAGCCTAGCTTCATTTTAATCTTGTTCCTTTTATATGGCTTAATGTTAAACATGTATAATGATTTATGCAATGCATGATGGATGAAAACGAGGGTGTTACAACATACAAGCCTAATTAAAATGTAGGACAAGAAAGGCATTACCTTGGTGAGGATACAAATACCACTTCCACATAGGAGTGACTGGGTGCATTATTTGAGGAACTTAAATTCAAACATCATTTAAAATTCTCTAGAAATTTAAGTGGAACTTAAACATTAGGTGATGCATGCTGACTTTGTTGTTCTATCTTTCAATCACCCAAGAAAAGGATGAGGCATAAGCCCTATATTGACTAAGAAAAAGGGTGAGTTACCACAGCCAATTTATTCAATACAAGGTAGAATATATTTTGTGCACTCGTTACTTTTGCAAAATATAACATTGTAACAACTCCTTATAAACAACCTAAGACCTTATCTTTGCTTCAGGATGAGCAAAGGGTAAGCTTGAAGGAGTTTGTTGACGGTCATTATATACCAATTTCGACTGTCAATATAACTCAATTATGTGAAGGAATAAATATTTCTTACACACCTCATAGTTAGAATTAACATCATTCCACTTGTACTTGGAGAAATAGTGCATGAATGAGTTTTTATGTAGAAATAATGGAGATTGAGTGGAGCAATCCTAAACAGTGTTGCCCAAGCCAATCACACAATGACATGTGGCACTACATGGATCCATGTCTCATTCTCAGGCGCATTCGAGGAGATCCAATGGTGTATCATTCGAGAAGGGGATAAGGCCCCCCCTGGAAGTCACCCTAAGGAAGCATACCCGAAGGGGGGCTAGGTCCAGGTCGGCCGACCCCCCCCCCCCCCCCTAGCCAGCCGACTTGGACCGGGCGCCAAACTCGGTCTTCCTGTACGTGTTGGCTCCTCATAGCTCCCTGAAGGCGATGAAGACTGATTTGCGCGCTAATTGTGGCGCGAACCGCCTCTACTCCATGTATGAATAGGAGGGGGTGCCTCACTTCTCACAGATACCACTCAAGCATTCTCTCTTGTGTTACTCTAGTGCTCTTAGTCCCTTAGGTGGAGGTTAGGATGTAGAGAGGAGTCTCTAGTCCCTTGTATTTATGACATTATGCTTTATTATATTATTACTAGTCTTTATTTATTCATATACTTGGATGAAGCATTCCTTGTTTGGTTGTGGATTCCATGCATGTGTTAGGTATATATGTCATTATGATCTGGTTATAATGCCCTTATTATATTATCCTAAACATCATTTACCTCGACTATTTTAATATGAGTAGTGAAGTGCTTGGTTCCAACATTGGTTTCAACGGTATTTAGGTTAGTAATTGCCTTAGGATGGTGCTTGTACCTAGGATCTTAAGGTATTTAGTTGTTATGTAAGCATGGTGCTTAGATAATTAACTAACGTTGGTTGTCTCATAGACCCACAGTCTGTAGGAGTAGGCAGCAGGTTGTGAAAACCCTGTCCGTCCTTCGTAATCCCCCACTGTTTCCCATGTCCAAAGAGTTTTGCACTTTTGGTGTAACCCTATTGTCGTGCCACCACTTTGTTCCATCCTTATTAATCTTGGTATTATGATACTCCTTATTCCTCCATTACTCAAGTTTGGAAATTTGTCCCAAATGATGCTTTGTGGCCTCGATGGGATTCATGTTCCACCTCTTTATGTCCCAATGTGCTCTATGCTTCAACTCTACAGGAACATGGCAACTATTCCCGTAGAGAAAATGGAAAGGAGACATGCCAATGGGTGTCTTGTAGGCAGAACAATATGCCCACAATGCATCAGGTACCCTGTGCTTCCAACCCATTCCCATCTCTAAGATAGTATTTTACAAAATATTCTTGATTTGCTAATTGGTAGTTTTACTTGACCGCTTGTTTGTCGGTGGTATGGAGTGGCAATGTTATGTTGGACCCCCAAGCACTCTTAGAAAGTTCCAGAAGGTCTTATAGATAAAATGAGACCCTCCGTCACTTATAAGCACTATTGGAGTGCCAAAGCTTGGGGAAAAAATATCATGGAACATTTTCCTAGATCTTTGGAATAAGCATTTTTTGCAAAGCAAATACTCTACCCATTTGACACATAATCAACAACAACTAGAATTTACTCGCAATCATAGGACTTTGGAAAAGGTCCCATGAATTCAGTACCCCACACATCGAATAATTTGACTTGCAGATTATATATGAGAGGCATGGCATTGTGAGCAGTGATCCCTCCACGTTTTTGGCATTTTCAACATTGGCAATTGAATTTATTGGTGTCTTCATACATAGAAGGCCAATATAATCCACTTTGTCAGATCTTTGCCTGACTACTGTAGACGTCGTAATGGCATCCATAGGGGCCAACATGGCATTTTTCAATGATTTTGGTACCTTCGATTGTGCAGACGCACCTTCTAAGATGGCTATCAGCACATACTCGATAGAGATATGGGTCATCCCATAGGTGTCTACGACTCTTATAGATGAGTTTCCTTTTGTTTTCTTCTGGTGCTACGTACCTGTGACCATGAAATTCACGATATCTGCATAGCAAGGGTGAGAGTAGGTCACTTTTAGTAACATGTCATCATGTAGAAAGCCATTAATGGCTATATCCATGGTTTGTGTGACTTACATACATGAGAGATGAATAGCGACGGACTTCTCCACTCCTTTCTTATCCTTAATTTCAAAATGAAAATATTGGAGTAGGAGAATCCACCAAATTAGCTTTGGTTTAGCATCCTTTTGTAAAATCCAAGTTTTTCCTTAATATAAATTTCAATTACGAATTGGTTATCAACCATAGTGGAGCTCAATTATGGTTGTACACATGAACTGGATCTCATCAAAAATATTTCTTTTACTCGTAATTAAATTTTATTAACATGGGGATTGGACTTCATCAATGACCTTAGAATAATTCAAGTTACCTTTCTACAAATTTTGGAATTTATTTGAATGGAAATTGCTAGGGCAAAAACCATATGCAGTACTAAATATATTCAAATTATTTCAAAACTTGAGTATGGATACTATACATTTGGGCCCTGGCAAAATATTCGAATCTGAGGCTATACATTTTTCCATGGCCTTATAATATTTCAAGTAGCATCCCTGCAAATTTTCATATTTTTTGAAGCTCATTTGCTATTTCATTTAGTGACTCCATTGAATTTCATTCAAATTCAAATATGAAATTGAATTCCAGTTGAAACCTGTCCAAATTTTAAATCAAATTTCAGATTCTGAATCTCCACATTTGATTTGGCTTCTCCAAAAAATCTAGGATTTTTGGATCAAGTTTGGTAGGGGAATTAAATTTCCATAGAGGATAGGCTTAAGGGGTAGTGGGAACCACTAGTCATAGACACATTCCCATGAGTGCTCTGCCGCCGAAATCCCGTCGCCGCTCAACTCGACACCGCATGCATGCAAAGCTCCAGCGAGCTGCTTGCCCTCTTGATAGCACCCCGGCGTCCTCCTTACACCCCCCCTTGGTCCCTTCTTAATGGCATCGACGAGCCAGGCCGCGCCGCTCAATTTTCTTCTCTCCCGCAAAGCAGAGCACCACCGCCTCCGTTCCTCATCAGTATGTGTCTCCTCCTTGCCTTATTTCTCTTCGATGCAAACAGCAAACACGATGCCAAGGCTATGCTCTACCATCCTCACCCTTTGGCTCATCGTTTTGCTCATTGTGTTAGCCGTAGTTTGATGTTCTGCGGACGCCATCGGAGTCGGGGACGAACATCGCCTCTGCTCCATCGTCGCCAACACTCTTCAAGCCGCATCACAACTCGACCTCAACAGCAAAAAGGATCACCATCCCAAGCTCTTTCTCACGGTAAAATTTGTGCCTTTTTTACTTCATTATCGAGCGCATGGTTTGAGTTTTACCGATGCTAGTTCATATCGAGGTCCATAGATCATCGGTTTAATTCTGTTTCTTCGTGCAACTATTCCTCAATCCAGTAAGGATTATAGTCCATACCTCCTAGCGCACCCCTCTGCCAAAAATCAGTGGACGCCATCGAGTAAAGGCCGAGGTATTCATGTTTTCCCCACCGCCAACGGAAATCCATCGGTCCACCATCGAAGTCCACGTTGCCGGCGATTTCACCCCTTTTTCTTCCCTTGGTAACCTTCCTCATGCTCCTAGGAAGGTTCCCAGCTTTTTCCCGAGCCTCTTGTGCCATTACCGAGCGCGGCATGGCCGAAACCCTAGCCACCGCCGCCGTTGTAGCGCCGCCTTCTCCGGCCGTCGCCGCCACGATTGGACCCCCACCATCGGCTTGCGCGGTCAGTTTTATGGCTAGACGGTCATGGCTAGGCCAAGAGGAGGTCGACGTAACCGTTCCGGCGAGCTTGCTGGCCCTGCGCCGCCGCGTCCGAGCGACGCGTCGGGAGGTAGACGAAGACTCCCTGGGCCCCGCCTGTCAGCGACGCGTGCGAGCGCGCAGATCGGCTGCGGCACAGGATCGGGTGAGGCTGTGCGGGTTAACCACGTGGCCCCCTGTGTGGCCCAGCTGTGATTGGTTGATTTTAAACCAGTTGGCCGGACTGCATTATTTAAACTTTCCCATTGGAAAATAATTCCAGATTTCTATCAAACTTCAAAAATCCATTACTCCTAGTAGATTTGCTCAAAAAATTCCAAATAAATTCTGGAAGACTCATTTCAATCTCAACTTTTCAGTGGTGAAATTTGTTGTACATGAAACTCCCAAAATTTTTATAATTAATTCCTATGAGCTAACTTTTTGGGAAATTAATTACTACTGTTCTGGTAATTGGAAAATTATATATTTTGGTCAGAACACTCTTAATAATACACTTGATCTCCAGTAAAATTTCAAGTTCATTGGTGTTTGATATCCACTTGCATGACCCACAAATCCCATGGAGTCTTGGGTAGGTCTACAGCCCGATGAGTAAAAACTGCCATGTTTATATTCATAGGGATCCGGTAGAATTCGAGTAGTCGGAATCTACTCGCGAGATAGGATTTTATCAAACGGGGTGAATTGGATCAAGAAATGGTTTATGAATATGAAATTGAGATCGAGCAGCGGGTAGGATGCAGCGAGTAATAGTATCACGTGTGTAGCCCTGCTTGTGTCGATTAGGGACCGATCCGTGTGCGGCCCTGTTGGACAAGCTTCAATTATACCGGTGACATAATGGAGAAATGGGCTCCAGCAAACTGACGTAGCTTGATACTGGTTTGTCGAGGCATACCATTCCATTTTGTGGCATGGGTTGAGGGCAGCGGGGTGTAAATCAGCTGGTGGGCACGTCAGACTACGCCCCACGTAGGGACCTCTTCAAGCAACCGGTTCGGCATTCTAGTGTTGGGTGAAAGGAGGCCATATACGACTAATACTGAAGTGCTATGTAGGTACTACTGTAAGTACCCACTGGCACTTCCGAAAGTGCATATGTGTCGTGTTGACCGAGTGTGTCCTGATTGCAATCACCGTCCCTCGCGGTAATAGAGTACCACTTGTTCACCGTGTCGTGATGTAGTAAATATTGAAGAAGTCAGGAGAATACGATGTATTGAATTATAATTATTTTGGAACTTTGATTGTTGTCCAATATGATCACTAAAGTTACATTCATTTAATTGATAAGCTGCTGATAATAACTTGAAAGCTAAGGATCCACTTGTAGGGGAGTCCTTTACTGCTTTACCTTACCTATGCTTAGTATTCACCCTGCATATGTCTTGTGAGACGGGTCAGTCTTGCTGAGCCTTAAGCTCAAGTTTGCAGTTATCAAGTTTTTGCAGATTATACGATTGATAACGGGTTCGACAACGAGGCTACACCCCCTCCAGAGTTTACAGCCGAGTGGGATCCCTGCACGCCGTCGTATGTTTGGTGTTGCTAGTGCGAAGCATCCAGGACATGGATGACTTTGCTTTTGCATAGCTAGTGTCGAGAGCGTAGCTATGATGTATAGGTCACTTTCCATTCCGCTTAGTATTGTGAAACTTCCGCTATGTTTATAAAGGATGACTTGGTATTGTATTTTATTCTCGTTCTTTTCTTGTATACTGTTGGGTGTCGCATTGCACGACACCACCTATGAGATCCTTGGGTGTTGGGATTTCGGTACCCACACCTTTTTGGTGAGCAAAAAGTTCAAGGTTGCATGGTCCGTGTAGACAGTGACCTTGGCTCCAACCAAATATGATTGAAACTTATTGATAGCAAAGACTACCGTCGGGAGCTCATTTTCCATTGTGGCATAATTGAGTTGTGCACCTGTGAGAGTCTTACTAGCGTAGGCTATGGCATGACCGCACCAATAGCAAAATCACAGGCATCACACATGATTTCTAATGGAAGCATCAAATCAATGGGTTGAATGATTGGTTCTAAGATAAGAGCCTTTTTGAGAGTATCAAAATATTTGTGGCACTCATCACCGAAATCAAAGGGAGCATCCCCAGCTAATCGGTTGGTGAGGAGTCTAGCAATTTTGGAGATATCCTTGATAAATCATCGATAGAACCCCGCGTAACTTAGAAAGATGCGGATTCCCCTTACATTGACAGGAGGTGGAGCTGTTCAATAACTAAAATTTTTGCCTTATACACCTCTACCCCCCTTTCGGACAACAAGTGTCCGACAATGATGACTTCATGAACTATAAAATGGCACTTTTCCAAGTATTAGGTCCTTCTCTTGGCATCTTTATAAGACCTTATCTAAATTTTATAAACAATGATCAAAACTTTTTCCATACATGGAAAAATTGTCCATAGAAACTTCCATGATCTCCTCAATCATGTCGGAAAAGATAGACATCATGAACTGTTGAAAAGTGGTTGGTGCATTACATAGTCCAAAAGACATTGGTCGGTAGGCATATGTTGCATAGAGATATGTGAATGTGGTCTCACTTTGATCGTCGGGGTAGATGAGAGTTTGATGATGGTCCGAATACCCATCAAGGAAACTGATGAGTAGTTTTAGGCCCGATCTTCCGAAAGGTATGTCGATTGGGGTGGAGAACTCGACGTTGATGATCTGCGGAACACGAGCGGTTCGAGTACCCCTGCAATCACTACACCACAGCTCCGTTGGTTATCAACCGTGCTGCACACACTTGACCTTGCCAAGAAGGCTAATCCCTGCAAGTGCAACCGAGAACACGAGCAAGAACGTAGAAGACACGATCGGAAATCGCGAAGTTGGGGTCTCACAAACCGTAGAACGGCGATTTTATTGATCTAAGCAAAACCCACCGAATATGACCGGCGGCTGCAGTATTTATAGGCTAGGGTTCGACCAAAACATGATTAGACGCGTCCCTAATGGACTCTTACGGGATACAAGGCCCAAAGGCCCGATTCGGTGGCGCAGCACCGGACAGAAATCTGGACTCGACTTGTTTTGACGATTCCCAATGACTCCGGAGGAATTTTGAGGTGGGACTAGAACCATTGGAAAGTTCATCTTCTCCTCTTCTGGGCATATGTAGAACGTCGAAAACGGAGTCCGTATGCCTCCTGGGCGTCTGTTTTAAGGTGGACTGCTCCTGGACTCCGAGTCGAACTCGAGTCCGAGTTGTAAACTGTTTCCATCTACTTGTGGACGTCCAAGGTGGTTCTCCACGCTCCCAAGGCCTCCTTCCTTCACTTGTTGATCTTCTCCATTATTCCTAATAACAATTAAATCATCACATAGCAATCTATTCTCAAACTCACATGCAAAAGAAGTTAAGAACGAATTCACCTGCTGATTTAATAACCGTGCCCGTGCTCTTGTGATTGGTCCTTGCAGTTCAATGCGCGTCTCCGCTGTTGTGATGTCCTCATCATCCTCCCCCTCTTGAACTGGAGTCGTCCTCGACTCAAGTTCATCTTCTTCTCCCAAGTACAGTCGCAAATCTGAAATGTTAAATGTAGGACTAACCCCAAAATCGGGAGGCAATTCAAGCTTATATGCATTATCATTAATATTTTCAACGATCTTAAAAGGACCAGCAGCTCGTGGCATAAGTTTAGATTTTTCAGGTCGGGAAATCGCTCTTTTCTCAAATGTAACCACACCAAATCGCCCGGTTCAAGTTTTACTTCTTTTCTACCTTTACTACCTGCAATTCTATACTTCTCATTCATCATTTCAATATTTTTCTTTGTAGTTTCATGCATCTTAAGAATGAATTCAGATCGTTGTGTAGCATCCAAATTTATAGTTTCAGAAGGAGGCAAAGGTAGTAAATCAATAGGAGCACGGGGATTGAAACCATACACTACCTGGAATGGACTTACCTTTGTCGTGGAGTGAACGGATCTGTTGTAAGCAAATTCTATATGTGGTAAACACTCCTCCCACAACTTCAAATTTGTTTTCAAGACAGCCCGAAACATAGTGGATAAAGTACGATTAACTACCTCGGTCTGTCCATCCGTTTGTGGGTGACATGTAGTTGAAAACAGCAACTTGGTTCCCAATTTATACCACAAAGTTCTCCAGAAATGACTTCAAAATTTTGCATCACGATCAGAAACAATGGTATTTGGTACACCATGTAAACGAACAATTTCCGTCATAAATAAATCAGCAATGTGTGAGGCATTATCATTCTTATGACAAGGTATAAAGTGTGCCATTTTGGAAAAACGATCAACAACTACAAAAATACTATCCCTCCCCCTCTTAGTCCTAGGCAATCCCAAAACAAAGTCCATAGAAATATCCTCCAAAGGTACACTAGGAACAGGAAGAGGCATATAAAGACCATGTGGGTTAAGGCGAGACTTAGCTTTGTTGCAAGTAGTGCATCGTGACACGTAGCGCTCGACATCATGCCTCATCTTTGGCCAAAAGAAGTGTGTGAACAGCACGTCTTCAGTTTTCTTCACTCCAAAATGTCCCATCAAACCTCCTCCATGTGCTTCCTCCAAAAGCAATAGACGAACGGAGCTAGCTGGAACGCATATCTTGTTAGCACGATAGAGGAGACCCTCTCGCAGCACATATTTATTCCAAGTTCTTCCTTCTCTACAATTTTCAAAAGCATCTTTGAAGTCCAAATCAGTAGGATATAATGCTTTAATTGTTTCCAAACCAATGATTTTATGATCAAGTTGGGACAGCATGGTATAATGCCTAGATAATGCATCGGCAATGATATTTTCCTTCCCTTTCTTATGCTTAATGATGTATGGAAACGACTCTATGAACTCAATCCATTTAGCATGTCGTTTATTCAGATTGGTTTGACACTTAAGATACTTCAATGATTCATGATCGGAATGTATGACAAACTCCTTAGACCAAAGATAATGTTGCCAAGTTTGTAATACACGTACTAAGGCATACAATTCCTTATCATAAGTGGAATAATTCAGAGAAGGACCATGAAGTTTTTCACTTAAGAAAGCAACGGGTTTACCTCCTTGTATGAGAACGCCTCCAATACCAATGCCGCTTGCATCGCATTCTAGCTCAAAGGTCTTGTCAAAATCAGGAAGTTGTAGTAATGGTACTTGTGTAAGCTTCGATTTGAGAGCATCAAAAGCTTGTTGCTGCTGTTCGCCCCATCGAAATGGAACTCCCTTCTTCGTTAGCTCATGTAGAGGTGCTGCAATGGTGCTGAAATCCCGCACAAAGCGCCGATAAAATCCTGCAAGACCAAGAAAACTACGAACCTGTGTGACGGTAGTTGGGGCTGGCCAGCTGGTGATTGCTTCAATTTTTGCCTCATCCATCTCAATTCCCTGCTTCCCTGCGAGGAAACGACATAGCCAAGAAACGAGATTCGATTGGTGCAAAAAACGCTCTTTTCGAGGTTACCAAACAAACGTGCATCTCTCAAAACAGTAAAAACAGCACGTAAATGATCAAGATGTTCATCATATGACTTGCTGTAAATGAGGATATCATCGAAGTAAACCACCACAAATTGTCCAACGAAAGCACGTAAAACCTCGTTCATTAATCGCATAAAGGTGATGGGTGCATTAGTTAAACGAAAAGGCATGACTAACCACTCATAAAGTCCAAACTTGGTTTTAAATGCAGTTTTCCATTCATCTCCTAGTGCCATTCTAATTTGGTGTAACCACTACGCAAGTCAATTTTTGTGAAGATGATAGCACCAGTCAATTCATCAAGCATGTCATCTAATCGAGGAATAGGATAATGATATCGAATGGTGATGTTATTAATCGCTCGACAATCAACACACATGCGGCAACTACCATCTTTCTTAGGAACCAAAAGAACAGGAACAGAACAAGGGCTAAGGCTTTTAAGAATGTACCCGCGGTCCAAAAGATCTTGGACTTGTCGCTGAATTTCCTTAGTTTCTTGTGGATTCGCCCTGTATGCTGCACGATTTGGCAAACTTGCTCCTGGAATCAAATCGATCTTGTGTTCAATGCCTCTCTTCGGTGGTAAACCAGGGGGTATCTCAGAGGGAAACACATCCTCAAACTCCTGCAAAAGGTTAGCAACAGCAGGGGGCAATGCAATAGACAATTCATGAAGTGAAAACATGGCTTCTTTGCAAACTAAAGCATAGCACATCCCCTTAGCATCGAATAAATCAGCAAGTTCAGATTTAGTTGCGAGCAATGATGGTGATTTTAACTTAATAACTTGCTGTTTTCAGATTCTAATTTAGTTGCTTTGCCCTCACGAATTTTACTCTTCTCAAAATGCACAATTTCAGCAG
This sequence comes from Tuctoria greenei, assembly GCA_036927565.1. NCBI lineage: Eukaryota > Viridiplantae > Streptophyta > Magnoliopsida > Poales > Poaceae > Tuctoria > Tuctoria greenei. The sequence goes on along the minus strand of JAYESD010000002.1, from coordinate 175,359,406 downwards.
GAGTCATGGGGAGCAAAGTGATTTTCTTTCCCTTATGCATGAGAGTATATTTATTGGTTCTACCATGATGAATAGCATCTGTATCAAATTCCCAAGGACGACCCAATAAAACAGAACAAGCATCCATAGGAACAACATCAAAATCAGCAAAATCATGGTATGAACCAATTGAAAAATGGATTCTCGCTGTTTGTGTTACCCGAACCTTACCGCTGTTGTTGAACCATTGAATGTGGTACGGATGAGGGTGTGCTCTTGTTGTCAAACCGAGTTTCTTGACGACGTCCGTGTTTACCAAGTTATTGCAGCTACCTCCATCAATTATAGTGTGTACACGGCAGTCCTTGACGATGAGAAACATGTGGAAGAGGTTGTGTCGTTGTAGCTTGTCGTCGGTCTCCACTTTGGAGCTCAAGGCACGCTGCACAATGATGCTCCTATAGTTCTCCGTCTCCGCTGTACCAAGTACCTCTTCTTCGGTGTGTTCGTCATTTGGATCTGTAAAGTAAGTAGCAAGAGAATATTCATCTTCAACATCTGAAGTACTATCATACCCGCCATCATCGCGTTCTTTGTACGCTCGTTTGCTCGGGCAATCTCTCATCATATGACCAAGTCCCTGGTAGCGGTGACACTTAATGTCGGAAGTACGACCCGTAGAAGCAGTGGACGACGAAGGCTTGAATGATGTCGCCATGCTGCATTCCGGCACGCGAGAAGGTGGAGCAGCAGGTATAGTTCGTTGGCCGCCATTGGGTGGTGTAGTCGCTGCACGGGGGGCCGAAGATGGTGCTGTTTTGGATGGTGTAGTTGCTGCACGCGGCGTGAAGTTGCTCCTCGTGCGTTGTTGCTGTTGTTGTCGGCCCTGCAATTCTTTTTCTGCCAACATAGCAAGCTGAAACAATCTGTTAACAGTATCATATTCTTTGTAATCAACAATGTCCTGAATTTCACGCCTCAACCCCCCACAAAAACGAGCTATTTTATCATCCATGTCCTCTACTACTCCACAACGCAACATACCCTTTTGTAACTCTTGATAATACTCCTCTACGGACATGTTACCTTGGTCTAAACGCTGCAATTTTTGCGAAGGTCCCGCTGAAAAGATGGAGGAACAAATCGAACACGCATAGCTTCCTTTAATCTATCCCATGTTGGAGGATCAGTTCTAGTTTTAACAAGTTCATTCCACCATATGATAGCAAAGTCCTTAAACTCACTAGTGGCTTGATGAACTCTATGTTGTTCAGGAACAAGATGGGAATTAAATTTTTGCTCTACTGTCATCTCCCAATCATGATAAGCCTCAGCATCATAAGCACCAGAAAAAGAGGGTATAGTAAATTTCACTTTAGCAAAAGGATCATCAGGAGGGCGATTATAATTGTTATGATTATTACCTCCCATACCTCGACGATAAAGTGGCAGTCTTGGCTGATTATTGTGATCTTCCAGTTCATCATAAGCATTGTCTTCTTGTCTTCCAGCGAGAGGCAACCGAGCCTCAAAAGTATTCATCCGAAGAGCAAGGTCATCCAGTTGGCGAGTCAAGTTCGCCAATGACTCCTCCGTTGCTGCGTTGTATTTGGCGAACATATCCGTCATGGTCTTCATCATATCACGTAACTCAGCATGTTGAACTCATTCGTCATTATTTGCTTCTCCTGCCATTGTTAGTAGAAAACAAAAGACACCAAAAAAAATGTTATCCCTATCAACTACAGTGACAATGTGGAAGGTGGAAGAAAACAATCTCTCTCGCTCAAGCGTCTTACCATGCTCTTACAAGTGTTCTTACCGACACAGCAGGTGGTGTGGACGGTGAGATGAACCAATGAAGCGTGGGGTTATTGCAAAGGTACCTGTTATGCTCAAGAGAAAGGTGGAGCTTGGATGGCACAATATGGTGGCTAATAAGCAGAAAATCGTTAACAGCTAAACAAAGATGAATAAGTATTCAATGTAGGAAACTGTTGCTGGTCAACTGAGTGCCCTAGAGCCTAGCACAACACAAGTAAGTATCAAGGCAAAAGAAAGACAGAATGATATAACCAAACAAACAGCACCAAGTGGTATAGGCCAATTGCTTTAATATGCGTGCTCTTCACTATTTTATTTCTTTTTTGTAATATTTTTTTGATATTTTTTCTTTACTCAGTAGCACAAATATAGGAATCACAAAAATTTGCAGCTCAATTGGATGTAATATGCGGCCTATAGAAAATCAAGAAGATTCTTTAAAATTCGTGCTGAAACTTTGGAGGCCGGATAGCCTATCTTCCGAGGGGAATTTGGGCAATCTAATTTCGCCGAACGCGGCTATGCAGCGGAAAATCAGATGCGAAATTTCGCGTAGATGAATTTGAAAAAAAATTCGCCTGATTTTGAGTTCGTATGCGAAAGTTATGGCCGTTTTAAGGTAGGCTATCCGAGTTATGATTTTTTAGATGTTGATTCCAACTCGGTTTGAGAACAGAACTCGCAATCGGATACGAAAACGATCAAGAATTTGCACAGCAACTAATGGGGTGGTGTGTGATGATTCAAGGATGAATGGCACAAAGATTTGTCACCTAATCTAGGGCTGGCGATGCGGGAGTCCACGCAAGGCGGCTAGCTAGGGCAAACCGATGAACGTGGCGGATCGGTTTGTTATTTAGGGATTGTGGAATAGGTGTCAAATAGCAAGAAAACAAGGACAAAACACGATAACTAGGACCCAAAAACACAAAGCTAAACCAGCAACAAGACTCAACCACACGAATGCAAACTCAACAATGCAAACTGAAAAACGAAACTGCAGGCACTATAGTCTGGGAAGCGGTAAAAACGATCTAATTTTTTGTGGTTTTTCTGTGGACTCTAGGTACAAAAAAAATCGATCTAATGGAAGGAAGGAAAACAAAGATACCTCACGGGCAACCTGGAAATCTGATACCAATTGATGAGTAGGTTTAGGCCCGATCTTCCGAAAGGTATGTCGATTGGGGTGGAGAACTCGACGTTAATGATTTGCGGCACTCGAGCGGTTCGAGTACCTCTGCAATCACTACACCACAGCTCCGTTGGTTATCAACCGTGCTGCACATGCTTGACCTCGCCAAGAAGGCTAATCCCTGCATGTGCAACCGAGAACACGAGCAAGAACGTAGAAGACACGATCGGAAATCGCAAAGTTGGGGTCTCACAAACCGTAGAACGGCGATTTTATTGATCTAAGCAAAACCCACCGAATATGACCGGCGTCTGCAGTATTTATAGGCTAGGGTTCGACCAAAACACGACTAGACGCGTCCCTAATGGACTCTTATGGGATACAAGGCCCAAAGGCCCGATTCGGTGGCGCAGCACCGGACAGAAATCTGGACTCGATTGTTTCGACGATTCCCAATGACTCCGAAAGAATTTTGAGGTGGGACCAGAACCATTGGAAAGTTTATCTTCTCCTCTTTCCGTGCATATGTAGAACTTCGAAAACGGAGTCCGTATGCCTCCTGGGCGTCTGTTTTAAGGTGGACTGCTCCTGGACTCCGAGTTGAACTCGAGGCCGAGTTGTAAACTGTTTCCATCTACTTGTGGACGTCCCAGGTGGTTCTCCACGCTCCCAAGGCCTCCTTCCTTCACTTGTTGATCTTCTCCATTATTCCTAATAACAATTAAATCATCACATAGAAATCTATTCTCAAACTCACATGCAAAAGAAGTTAAGAACGAATTCACCTGCTGATTTAATAACCGTGCCCGTGCTCTTGTGATTGGTCCTTGCAGTTCAATGCACATCTCCGATGTTGTGATGTCCTCATCAGAAACAAAAGAAGGAATGTTTTGCCAACCACTGCAACATCTCATCGATGAAGGGTAGTGGAAACGGTCCTTCCTAGTTACCTTGTTATGTTTTTTATAGTCTATGCGCATCCTCCAACCCATGACGGTTCATTGTGAAATTAATTGATCCTTGTCATATTGAACGACCATAATTCCTCCCTTCTTCGGCACTACTTGAACTGGGCTCACCCACTCATTATGAGGAACGGGATAAATAATCTCGGCGTGAAGAAGTTTCAAGACCTACTTCTTGACAACTTCACGCATCCCATTATCCAACCACCGTTGAGTCTCTCGTAAGGGTGTACTCTCAGGGTCAATAGGAGTGCGATGGTTGCAAAATGTAGGGTTGATTCCCTCGAGGTCTTGGAGTGTGTAGCCAAATAAAATCCTATGCATCTCTAACATGGCTATGAGTTTGAGTGTTTCCTCAACTTAAAGCTTGTCACTTATGATGGCAGCAGCAAAAAAAGTCTCAATCACAACACAAACTCCGACCGGGCTACATGCTAGCCCCAAGACTAAATCCGGAGCTGAAAAGGTCATCTTCGCGCGTCCCTCTGGGTGCCGGTAGGTGTGCCAAAGGATTTTGCACTGCTGTCGCTGAACCCTGCAAAAGAACATTAGAGTTAGACATGTTACAAATTCATCTCACACTCTCTTTTCCTCTCCCTCTATCTTTCTTACACTCTCTCCCTCTCCCTCTCCCTCTCCCTCTATATCATTCTCTCTTTATCTCACACTCTCTTCCTCTCCCTCTCTCTTTCTCTCATTCTCTCACTCTCTTGCTCTCTCACACTTCTCTCCATCTCTTTCTGTCAGAATTTCTCTCTTCCTCTCCTTTCTCACATTCTCTCACTCTCTTTCTCTCCATCACTTTCTCTATCTTCCTCTCCTTCTCTAGCATCCTATCTCTCTCTCACTTTATCCTCCCTCTCGCACTCCATCTCTCCCTATCTATGTTTGTCTTACTCCATCTCTATCTCACCTCTCTCTCAACCTATGTCTGTCTCTCTTACTCTACCTCTATCTCACTCTCTCTCACCCTATATTCTACCTCCTCTCCCTATATGAAATACTGAAATGAATATGACAATATTAAAGTAAAATTTTATTACTTGTGGTGGGGGCATTTGTGCTGGAGTCACAAGCGGTAGTGGAAACGGAGGAATCTCGATATGCTAACCGCTCTGTCGAGCAAGAGTCTACCATTGAAGAATACTAGAAGATATATATTACTGAAATGCTTTGAAATTAAACTACGGTAGTTTAAATTACTTACCACCATCATTGCTTGCATCTGGGCCATGTACAAGCTCGTGACCTCCTGGAAGGCCCTCCACCTCTCGTGCTCTACCCTCGCCCTCTCCTGCTCCGCCCTCGACCTCTCCAGCTCTGCCTGGGTCTGTTCCAGCATCTCCTTCAAGGCATTGAGCTCCAACTGGGGCTGCGAGAGACAACAACTTGACAGCCCAATGCACGAGGTCTGCATCAATGAAGCGCCTATTAGAGGTCGCGCAGACCTCGAGTCGACAAATCCATCAAGAATGGCAAAACCGCAAAATAATGAAAAATACTAAGTACAAGAAGATAGATTGAAAAAAATTAAACAACTGACCAACTCACTGTCCATGGGCCTTCCCACCTCCGCTTGCGTACACGGCTTGGGGGTCGATTGGCACGTTTTCCCAATCGTAATATTCGTCGTGCATCTTCATGACCTTCTGCACTTACTTTCCTAAAAAAACAAAGAAATCTCGTAAGCATGTCAATAATAGTATTATTTATAATGTAATTGGTTAATTTTGAAACTTACGAGTCAATCGGCCGAGATCTGACTGCACTGCCCTAGCTGAGAAGGGTCACTTCCCATGTAAACTCTCTTCCAAACCTGAGTCGTGGGGGATCCTGACTGGTCTCTCGCTCCCGTATAGCAGTGCTAGTGAGACAAATATATTATGAACATATAAATGAACTTAAAATGTACTTATCATGCGTTTAGCCAAATGCAAGTAGCCATCATCGCCGTATTTGTGCTTGCCCTTGAACCCTAGGCGGCACTGTCTTGCCTTTATGGACTTAGCAATGAAATCATTAGCCCAGTGCCGACAGATAAACGTACGCATCGGGTTGACCCTCTAGCCAGCAAATACTAACCTGCACATATTTCATATTTCATCAATGCAGTTAACGTACGTAGGTATTGTAAATATTTAACGATAAAAACTTACCTCCGCGTACTGCTCCTCTGTCGAGTACGTGTTGGAGTCCTTACTAAATGGACCCCTTTCCTGCTGCTACTCATGGGGGTGCAACTTGTGGTATGTGTTGATGGCCTGGATCCAGGCGTTCGACAATGTTGCCGTCGTGAGCTTTTGAGCGTTGTAGTGGAACACGCGTCTGCATGCTCCTCCGTCCCCGGTTCCTCTACCTGGTATCTCAGCTGTAAGCAAACAAACATATAAGTGATATGCATTAACACTTTAAATGAGTTGAAAAAATTAAACAGTTAAACTTACCATAAAATCGTTCCACCCGACTCCCTGAAGGGTGTCGTGGACCTCATGAGAGACACGATCATAGTCATCCCACGACAGGGTAGGGAAACCATCTATGACACTGGGGTAGTGCAACTTAACTATAGCCCCAAGGAAACTGTTAACTAGCCTGTGGTGTTTTTGGGCCCCTGTGAACAAAAGGTTGTACCAACAACTGCAAAATATGTTAACTCATTAAGTAACAAAAGACAAAAATCTTATATTTAATATACTATACAGTTTTTTACCTATCTCCGACGAGATGGATAGTGATCCGCTGAACAGGAACCAAAGGATGAGCCGCAAATTGGGTCCTCCTCGTTCGTCGCCTCTGCACCGCCACCACGTCCTGTGGCCCGTAAGGCTAGTCACCATCGAAGGCCGAAGGGAGGCTAGCGCTAGCCGGCTCCTGTGGCGGCCCCCTAGCCTCTGACTCCGACTCAGATGACTCTGAGTCAGACTGCAAAAATAAAAAGATTGATAAGAAATAATTATTTATAAGTGCAATTTAATGTAACATTATTGTCAACTGAAATTTACCTTCATTCACACGTCACCTGAATGGACCCAAGCCGCAAACTCTTGAATGTGCACCAGAAGCTGGGAACATCTGCTCCTAGCTAACGAGGTACCTAAGAAAGGGTCTTGTGCTAGTGCATACCCTCTCGCTGGCAAACCCTTCCCCTTCGACGACATCCTATTGTAAGGAATAATTGATTAATATGCTAAGATAATATACAAGATTCATGTTAAGTTAGTGAAGAAAATGTTACTTCATAAATTTCAAAATTCATAACATCACGGTCATGCACCCTACTCCTTAAACTAGCCCATCGATCTTCTTCTTCCGTGATCGTCTCGATTGTATTTTGTTTTTATTTCCGCATAGCAGTAGGCTCGACTAATTCATCGATATCTTCAATTTATGTTCCTGTTTCCGTGCCCGGCTCAATATATTGAGCGTCTCCAACTATGTCATTGAGTCCTACACCGAGCTCCAATGAAAACGAGTTTGGCAACTCTTCCTCTTGGTTGACCTCATCAACCTCAGCTTCCTCATGGTAATCATCATCTCCTTGAACGTATAACGGATCACGAGGATTCACCTTAACTACTATTGATGTTTCTTACGTGAAAGATAAAAATCATCAAGCGCACAGAAACTACCGAAGTAGCATTTCCCCTTAAAAGAGTATTCCAAGGGTGCCATTTATATTCTCCCAAAGGAAGGCTAGGTGGAAGCATAGCAATCATCAAATGAAGAGGCTAGATGTGTATAGGTAGGGTTCTAGTGAGGATGGGTAATAGATATGTAGAGGTGGTGTGACAAACATAAAAGCATCCTATTCTAAGGGCGATAAATGGGTCAAAGAGGGATTAGGCTAAGAGTTAATGTTGCTCCTACAATTCTTCTAGTATACATATACATAGCCTAAGTTAGATACTAAGGAACATGTCAATGAATAATTCTTAAGCTAAGTTGTTCAACACATCGAGCACGAGTTTACCCCTAGCAATACTAGGATTACTCCCGCAAAGAGCCTGTGACATAGCCCAACGTGGAGGATTACAAGGACAGATAGGGCTGTCACCACCTACTTCCTACCTCTTGAATCCGTGGGTCTACGAGACATCCAACATTACTTAACTATCCTAGCACCATGATAGAAAATTAAGTAAATACCTTAGGAGCCTAGGCACCAGCCATCCTTAGATAATGACTAATCTAAACACCATTGAACCAATGTTGGAACATAGCATAAGTTAATCATATTAACATGGTCATATCATAACTAATTAGACTATAGTGGGAGTTTGTAGTGTTGATGATGATATAATGAGAATGATATGGTATAATCATAAATACTCCTCTTACCACATACATGGCATCGACAAACAAACAAGAAATGCTTCATCCAAGTATATGAATAAAAGAAGACTAAAGATAACATCTTTATCAAGAACAAAGTCACAAATACATGTAGGAATATGAGAGCCATACCTTTGCCAATTTGGAAATAGGAAGAGAGAGACTCCTTCTACTCCTTTCTAACTTGGACCATGGACTAGAGGCTCTCGTCTCTACAGCCTAAACTCCTCCGAACCTATGGAGAATAGTGATACAATAGAATGAAAAGTCATGTGGTGTATGTGGGGTCCTATTTAGAGGTGGAGAAGGGTCGGTTCCCGCCACCAAAAGCGCACGAATCAGTCATCATCATCTTCAGGAAGCCAGGAGGAGCCAACATGGTCGATTGACCATGTTTGGCGCCAGGACTAGGTCGGCCGACTAGGGGGTAGGCCGACCTGGTCAGTGCTCCGTTGGAGTTGTGCTTTCTATAGGTCAATGATAGGTGGGTCTCCTTTACTGATATAGGTGATACACCGTTGGATGGCCTTGGATACTTCTGTTTGTGGGTCATTTGATCCATGTGGTGCCACGGGTTAGCTTGATTTGCTTGGATGATATTTTAGAGGATTGCTCCCCCTCTTTTACCTCATTTCAGCATAAAATGCCTACATGCACTATGTATCCAAGAACAAATGGTAATAGGTTAAATAGAAAGGTGATGTGTGTACGAAATGGTATTTCCATCACTGTTGATATTTCATATGCACTATTAACAATTCATCCCTGGCCGGGGTGCTAGAAATGCTTGTTGGTATGTTTTATATTATACATGTAAATCTGCAAGCGCACAGAAACTATCAATGTAGCATTTCCCCTCTAAGAGTATTCCCAAAGGGTGTCATTTATATTCTCCCAAAGGATTTCTAGATGGAAGTAAAACAATCATCAAGTAGAGAGGCTAGGTTGGCCTAGGTAGGGTTCTAGCAAGGATGGATAAAGGGTAATTGAGGTAGTGTGACACACATAAGAGCATTCTATCCTAAGGGGATAAATATGGTAAAGAGGGACTAGGATAAGAACTAGGTAGAGACTGCTACAATGCTTCTAATGTACATAAACATAACCTAGTTTAGTTACTAATGATCATGTCAATTATGAATTCTCATGCTAAGTGGATTAACACATCGGACACGGGTTTACCCCTAGCAATACTAGGATGACTCCCGCCAAGAGCCTGTGGCATAGCTAAACAAGGAGGATTACAAAGGACATATAGGGCTGTCACCACCTACTGCCTACCTTTTCATCCGTGGGCTTACGAGACATTCAACTCTACTCTCTATACTAGCACCATGCTAGCATATTAAGTAATTACCTTAAGAGCCTAGGCACAAGCCATCCTAAGGCAATGAACTAAAACATCGTTGAACCAATGTTAATTCATAGCATAAGTGGTTCATATTAACATAATCATATCATAGCTAATTAGACTATAGTGGAGGTTTATAGTATTTATGATGATATATTGAGAATGGTCTAGCACAATCATAAATACTACTCCTACCACATACATGGAATCCACAATGAAACAAGAAATGCTTCATCCAAGTATATGAACAATGGAAGACTAAAGATAATATCTTTTTTAAGAATAAAGTCACAAATACAAATAGGAATATGGGAGACATACCTTTCCCAATTGAAAATTGGGAAGAGACTCCTTCTATTCCTCTCCTACTTGGACTATGGACTAGAGACTCTCCTCTCTACAGCCTATACTACTCTAAACCCATGGAGAAGAGTGGATACAATGGATGAATGCTCAAGTGGTGTGTGTTGAAGTGAGGGGTGAGGGTTCCTACTTATAGCTCAGAGAAGGGTCGGTTCCCGTCACCAAAAGCGCGCGAATTAGTCACCCATAACCTCTTCAAGCTGGGAGGAACCAACACGTGGCGTTTGACCGCGAAAGGTGCCAGGACCTAGTCGGTTGACTAGGGGGTCGGTCGACCTGGTCTTGGCCCCTTTTGCAGTGTGCTTCCTCCAGGTCTCTACCAGGTGGGTCCCATTGACTGATAATTGTGCTACACTGTTTGATGGCCTCGAATACTTCTGTTTGTGGGCCATTTGATCCATGTGGTGCCACATGGCGTCGCCTGATTGGCTGGAATGATATTTTATAGGATACCATCCCCTTATTTCACTTCAATTCTGCATTGAATCCCTGCATGCACTACTATTCCAAGGACAAGTGGAAATAGGTTAAATAGAAAGGTGATATGTGCAAGAAATGATATTTACATCACATAATTGAGTTATATTGACAGGTGAAATTGGTATATAACAGCCGTCAACAAACTCCCCTAAGCTTATCCTTTGCTCGTCCCGAGCAAAGTCAAAACTTTAGGTTGATGAGCAGGAGTTGCTACTATGTTCTATTTTTCAAAAGTACCATGTGCACAACAAAATACTCTACCTATTATTGCAAAAATTGGCATGGTACTTCACCCATCTTAAGTCATTATGAGGCTTATGCCAGCTCCTACTCTTTGGTGGTAGAAGGATAGAACAGCAAATGGAGCACACTTACCCTAGAAGTCAAGTTCTACTCAAATTGCGGAGAGTTCAATTCAGATTTGAAGTATATCAATTTGATTATTTCAAGTCTCTCCATTGTGTGTATTGGAAATATATCCTCACCAAGGCATTTTGCCTAAATTCATCCTACCTCTACATAAGGCTTATATGTGGACCTTGGTAGGGAATATAATAGGCATATTTGCAACACATAATGTTGCTAAGTCAAAAGAGTAAGCCTTAGGAGAAATCAATTCAAAACAATTTTATTCAAGACTTGTGCATGTGTGATGGAATGGAGTGAATGTGGATATTTGAGACAACTCATTTTTAAGTGGACTCTCTTATCTTGCAGGGACGAAACATGGCTACTTTTTTTTCTCGTGCTTATGATGTAAGCGTGCATTTTTTTTCCTTTTTCTTGTAGCCATGTCTTCTACTCCCTTTTTATGCACTAAGCATGAATGATATGGAGTTTCTCTTTTTATTATGGAATGGTGGTATGATGGGAATTTGTTTACTTCTAGTGTAGAAGTATAGCATGTGATAGTGAAGTCTTGAATTCAAAACCTAATGAATGAAATCTCACATAGGTCTATACTAGTTTGACAAATCTCAATGTGAAGACAAATAGCATAAGCATAAGGTCTATCAATGTAATATATCATATGGCTTTGGTAGGTATTTCCAATCAAATGAGAGTAACTTAAATCTTTTTTAGAATTTATCCAGAAATATAAGTTTCACTTTCAAACTATTAATAGCAGCCCTATCACTATATCATATCTAACAACAACTTAGAATCGATTAAGCTTTTGCTACCCATAATTTCCAAATCAAGGCAAAAGCAATTTTAGCCAATGAGAGCAATATGTGGAGTGTAGTAAGTTGTAAACTTGGGACTTAGGAAAACTAAAACAGAGCAACTATTCATAATTTCATCTATGTGAATTCCAAACCATTCTTACTGCACATTATTTATTTTATTGAAGAACAAATCTATCCTAAAATTTATTATTTTTTATATGCATGGTGAATGATGGTATAATTGAAAATAAATATGCAAAGGGGTTGATACAATTTACCTCAAGTGGGGGTCCTCCCCCAAGATTGTCTTCACTCACCTACGTGTCAAGGGTTGAACCCTTGATCACAGAAGTATGTCGCGAGATCGGCATGATGTTGTTGTAGCGTGGAGTTGAGGTTGATGAATTGAGCTTATGTGTCATTGCTAATCCTTGGTACCTTGGACATTCCCTTGGAGAGTGTTGTAGATGTCAGCCATTCTCACTTCAAGCTCATCCATAGGTCTAGTAAGATCTATCATTCCTTGGCTATAGTCATGATGACTTCTAGCCGAAGAGGAACGACATCTTCTCATGGATGTTGCAGGCAAGCTGCTAGAGCTTGAAGTGGAAAGGGGCGGCTACCATGTGACACCTGGCCATCCATGCAATGACAGACCTTCGGTCTCATACGATGGAGGTTGAGTCCATCCGGGTGCATCACCCGTTGGGTTCTCTTCCTCTTCGTACTCCTGGACCGTGGAGGTTGTCGGAGGCATAGCCACTCTCCTTGTACGGCTTCTAGTTACCTTGCCAGAGAAATTACTTCTTCCGACTTCCTCGATAGGAAGAAGGTCAATGGTTAGCCTCCAACATTTGTACAAATGATAATCCGGGTTAGGTAACCAAATTTCATTGACAAAGCCGGGATAATAAAATATTAAAGAACCATCTTGATCATGCTTAAGGGTATGTCCTTGCAATAAATAATCTTCATCAATTAATTCTCTTTCATTTTCAATATACTCAAATGAAGAATATTCTAGTGCTCCTACCCTAGTAACAATACGGGTAATCAATGAAGTAATTCAATTGGCCCTACCCTTGGAATGTAATCGAACCATTGTGTCATCATCGCAATAACTGGAGCAACTTTTATCTTCCTAATCATGGCAAATTAAATTTTTAGCTCATCATCATGTATTATCCTTACATATCCTCTAGGGAACATAGTCGTAGCCATCCGTCTATGCATGAAGCATAAATTAGGGTTGTGCAAGTGGCTTTATTCCTAGGTGCATTACATCTGTGTAAAAGCTCACTTTTAAATAAAAAAAGTGTGACCTTAATTTTTTTAAGTGGAAATAGCAGCAGTGCTCATAGGATATTTAAATGATGCCATAAAAGAGTGTTTTAATAATCAAAACAAATTGTTCTAATCGAATTCATCAAAATGCAAAATTGAGTTCACTAATGTGTTGCTCATAATTCAAATAAACCGCCTGCAAAGTTCGATAAGTTTTGGACCTCATTTTCTATGTATTTACATCAAGCCATGTGAGTGGGTTTGAATTCAAATTCGAATTCAAATTCTGTATTCAAAGTTTTTGATTCCCAAATTGAAGTAGCATCCCTGTCCAATTTGATTAATTTTGGACATCATTTGTTATTTAATTGAATCAAGTCATTAAAGAGGATTCCAATTTCAAATTCAAGTCATATTCAAATTCAACTTGGTCAAATTTGAAGTCTGAGCTTATGTTCCCATTTTTTCTTTTTTGCTCTACTGCCAATTCTCAATCAATGTGGAGTAGGGTTGCTGCAAAATCTGAGGAGTGGATGAGTATTGAGAGGTGGGACCCACTGACAGTGGCATAACAGAGCTGAAACCGACTCTGTTTCTCTGATGGCTGAGGTGCAGTGCACGGCTCCTCCTCACAGCTTGCCCATGTGAGGACAGCTCATCTGACCAAAGCATGTCTTCCTGATCCTTCCTTGGGCTCTCTTCTCGTCTCTCCACACAACAGAGCCAAACTTTGCTTTTGTTCCGCTCATTCGCGCAGGAGCTTGAGCCCAGCGTGTTCATCCCTTCTCAGCAAAAAATCATCCAAAAACTGGGCGTTGTGATCAACTCTTTCTATGTTTTATTCACTGCAATGGTCTTCCGAAATCTCCTGACCTATTTTCTGGGCAGCTTGACCATCCGGTGGAGGCTGGCGATGATTTTTGGCACACCCGAGCGGCTGCTCTGTTTTACCGATGCCGCCTCATCATTGCACTGTCGCCTCCGGCTTTCTCCCGCAGTTCCAAGGCCACAACAGGTCGGAAACATCCCACATTAGCTTTCCTCCACTTGACTCTTAGTTCTGTTGAGTTTCCTTGCCGTATGCCGAAGTTCTTCGCCTACGGACTCCATGAACGCGGGGTTTTGTCACTGGAATTCCTTTTCCACGTGCAATCTTTCTTCAATTATTTTTGAAGATGCATTCTAGAGGTCCTAGCGCATCCCGGTGATGAAAAACCATCCAAAACCGTCAAGTAATCGGGCCGGAATAGTAGTTTTCCTCACCGCCGGCCTAGAGCTCCCAACTCATCGTCAACTTCGTTGTTCTGAAGCCTTTCAACGCCTTCAGCCCCTTATTCCATGCTCTCTAGGTCACCAAGAAGTTTTAGGTGAAATTCTAAGGCGAAATAAGGCACCAAAGCGCTCCATCGACCACTTTAAACCACCGTGGGCCCAATTGAATAATTCAAATAATCCCATTCAAATTTAATTCCAAAGTTCATGCAAACTTATAAATTCAATATCTCCTATAATACTTGGCCAACAATTCCCAAATAAAATTTGATAGATCCAGGGTGATCTATACATTCAAGTGGTGCACTTGGAGCAGTATAAAAATTCATAATTTGTCCTCAATATTTAGATGAATCAAAAGATCTTTGGAATTAATTCTTGTTGATCTGTTGATTGGAAAAATCCCAAAGTTGTCCAGATACTTCCTAATAATTCACTTGATCTGCAGTAAAAATTTCAGATCCATTTTAGTTTATTTGAAAGGACAAATTGTGTTCCAAACCTGTATGAACCTGAAAAATTCTAAAATGTCCAGAACCATCTTCATAAAATTATCCAAACTTCTAAAATCAATATCTCACAGTAGCATACTTAGCAAATTATGGAGACAATTTTGTTGGATCACTCTTGACCTCCTCTAAATAGAACACCAACTCTTGGTCATATTAAAGCTCCAGATTATTCATGAAAATTCTGGGAAGGGTTTAGCTTCATTGAATTTTATAGAACAAGAACTGCCATTATCATAGCTCAACTTTTGCCAGAACCACACACATAGCATCTGTTGTCCATTGTGAAAGATTCAGAAACATATGATTTGATTTACTATAGTAAACTTTGTTCCCCACCTCTATGTTCAAAACATTGCACATTTCACTTCAAACACACATCCTCCTATATTGCACTTGAGTTTCTTCTCTGTTGCTTCCTGTACACAGCAGAGAACCTCTTGTAAACCTTTTACAGCATAAGTATTCCTCTGGTCATTCACATATTTGGCCCTTTGCTAAACTACATTCTTTTATATGATGCACCCTTCACTTTATTCGATAATCCCAATTGTTTTTTTGATTCTTCTCTGTTTTCTTAACCTCACAGAGAAAACCCATGTCTTTGAATCGGAGTTTAGCCCTCTCAAGTTACAAACACTTTAAATTCTGAAACTACTATGTTACATTTCATCGAATATGTGCATTCTCATCTTGATAGATTTCATGACGGATGAAGACCAACGAGGATCATCACTCGGAGGAGGCGACATCTTTATTGGTGCTGCTGAGACGAGAAGAACAACACGGAGGCAAGGAATTCCCTATTTGCTGAGCCGTGACGAAGTCCATGATGGATTCTCCGGTAGAAGATCAAGCCACTGACTTATTGAAATTTATCTATTCGCAACCCAAGGCAAGCCCCAGTTTGCATTTAACAGCGTTTTAAACTTTAATTTGTATCACACTATATGGGTTTGCATGTATGTGCATTAATTCTAAGTTTTCTTGGAGTTTTCCACATGCATGACCAGATAACCCATGAGAGAAGGGTAGTTGGTTAAGTCCTCGATATGTCCATGCTATGCTTAATGTTGTAATTGCTTCGGTAGAAGTCGAGTAGTTGGAATCTACTCGCGAGTTCAGGAATTGGGTTCAGACGGGATTGGTCGAGTGAAAGATTCATCATTTGGTTAAATATGAGAATGGGATGGAGTAGGAGCAGCAGGACATAGGGGCCTATGAGTTGTAGCTGTGCCTGCGTCGGTTAAGGACCGATCCGTGTGCGGCCTTGTTGAGCAAGTTTGAATGTATCGAAGGCATACTGGATATATGGGACCCAGGAAATGGATGTAACTTATCCACCTCAGCGTTGAGGCATACCCCACTGCTTTATAGGTGCGGGTTGAGAGCAGCAAGGTGTAAACATGCTAGCGGGTACGACGTACTCCGTGTGCACTACTACAATAAGCCTTATCGCAGGCGGCGCCAAACCTATTATAACACACGGTTTTTAAAACCGCTTGAAACGAAGAGCCTGTGATAATCCGTAATTTCACAGGCGGAGAAGTGATACCGCCTATGAAGAAACATTATCACATGCGGTTTTTACTTATGCTAGCCGCCTGTGAAGATAAGTTATCACAGGCGGGTCGTGCATCATATATATCCGCCTGTGATAATTGTCTTATCACAGGAGGGTCTTGCAGCATATCTAACCGCCTTTGATAATGGTGTTATCACAAGCGGATGTTGACCTACATCAAGCCGCCTATGAAGACCTTTTACGGCAGCCGGTTTCTACCATAACAGTAACCGCCTGTGATAATTAGGTTATCACAGATGGTTCTTTACCTGTATCTAGCCGCTTGTGATAATTGTTTTTCAAAGGCATGCCTAGCCGTTGGTTAATAACCGCCTGTGATAAGGTATAACCTATGCAGTACTATTGCTGTTATTTCTAATTTGTCAATTCAATATAATCACAGAACAAAAATAAACAATATCATCACAGAACTAAAGTCAACAATATTATCATCACATAAGTCAATTTCACTAAAACAATATACATATGTACAAGTTACACATACAATTCATCTCATAGTTTACAAGTTTTCACTAAAAACTGTTTCTATTGGCTTAGTCGCAAAGTTCTGGCACATCAGCTACTGCACCATCTTCATCAAAGAAGTCCCCTCTTTTGTGTAAAATTTCGCGACGACTGAATTGACAGAGTTCACCAGCAATCCTGTCGGCTCCTCCACTAGCAATACTTCTACAAACCGGTCATTCTTCGTTCAGATTCTTCGTGTGCTGCAATATAACACATAACAAGGTTTAGAATGTGTTGGTTTGAGCAATCTCAAAGTATAGATCAATGTGAGAGTATACAGGAATTTATTTGGTATTTTTGGAGCGGTTGTACTATGAGCAATTGAATTTTGAAGTTGGAATCAAAATATGAAAATAATTTTTCTGGTAATATTGAACAGCGAAGAATATAAATATTAAATTATGCTAGTTACAATGAAAATGAAACACAAAAGTAAGAAAATAAGGTATCGACATTAAGGATAACTTACATCCTCACGATTCATTCTATATACGCCGGCGGTCCGAAGGTGCTTGCATACATAATACTCGCATAAGACACTCCCAGCAGGCTGCTTCGGACAAGCATAATATGTTTTAATGTCCAATGCATTCGTATTGGATGGTCTCTCACCGCCAAGTTGTTCCGCGTAAAATCGCCATGCGCTGTAATACAAGAAATGTCATATAAAACTTGTCAACACATTATAAATGTGTGTAAATAAAAATTATTGAATAAACGTATAGTTTCAAAATGGAAAGAAAATCTTTGTAATGATCTAGTGGGAAATCAGCCGAGTCCAAGACTGTTGCCATTCCCTGCGTTGGCTTGATGAAGATCATTATGTAGTGGTCACTGCAAACATACAAACACATGTGTTAACAATTACCAATAATTGCTATTTCAATGTCATGTGTCGAACTTACTCGAAGTGGTACGGAGCCTTTACGAGGTCCTTGTCTTCTCTGACAAAGTTAAACATCGCATGTCCTATGTAAGCTGCAACTTCTGTCTTTTTATCCTTTTTAAGTTTTGCGATTGCTTTTTCAAAATCTTATTTTTTCATGTGCTTGAACATTGCTGAGTTTCGATCCGCCTGGACGTCGAATAGCGCCTTTGCAATCCTAGTAGGGTCAAGGATACCTGTCTTGCGCTCCAACTTTTCATTATCCATGTATTGCATCCTATTGAAGAAGTCCATAATTGTTATAATATCAAGAAATGCGTATGCGTGTAGTAAGAAAAGCAAATACAAAATATTAGAGGCACTTACAAGCACCAGACGAGCAGCATGTTGATTTCGAGCTTGCCCCGATGGAAATGGGCATGCAGCTCTTCAAACAAAATGACTCATTTATCTTCTCCAGTGCTCCAGAATGCTTCTTTTGGAATACGAAATGTAACGCAAGAAAGACCATATTTTGTTCTGGCAAGGATGTACCACTCATGCATTCTTCTGAGCTGGACGGGTTGTTTGCTAAGTTGTACGGATGTCATGAACGGCTTCCCACTGTCAAATTTAGGAGGAACATCCTCAAGCTTGTATATTGGAACTCCTGGTTTAACTAAAGTCGTCCACCAATTATACAAGACACCGTCTTCTTCCCAGTCCTCGAGATCTCCTAATGATGGCTCATGAGAAGAACGAGATGCACTCGATTTTATAATATTTTCCTTTATAGTTTCCAAATATTTTGACACTTCTTATGAAGGTTTCTTATTTCGTATAAGGTAACTTTGATAGGCACTGATGATCGTGGAGTAGTCGTTGGAAGTTGGACATTGGCTTGTTGTTGAACCTATTGTTCAACTGATTGCTCTTTATTCCCAGCAGCTGGCTCTAGTACTACTTCACATTGTTGCTCAACTGGTTGCTCTTTACTAGCAACAGCTTGCTCTGGTACTGCTTGAAGTTGTTGTCCAACTTGTTGCTCTTGGATATCATCCTTGCTGAGACATAGGGGGAGTGGATCTTCCTAGACTAAGAGTGGTTCTTCATGCACTTTCGCCTTAAAAGGTGGGGTTGTAATATTTGAAGATGCGACGGGGCTAGAAATTGGCTCATCGTCCAACACGATATCGTGTTGGTGCCAAAGGACTAATTGGTTGACAGCCTGCCCCAGAGTCGCGATCCCCTCAGGTGTGACGTGTTCTATTTCATAATCTTCATAATCATTATCAATGATCTGAAGAACTTGCACCACAGCATAATACAGCAGAAGTGGATTCCCGTTGAAGTCATGATCAGGCTTTGCCATAGCAGTGGCAACCTGTTTGGTTTTTTTCTTTGCTCTGCCTATCGGGACAAGAAGACGACAAGATTTGTTATTAGCAATATCATCGACAGGGAACTTATGGGTTGACCCTGAGCCTGGCACAGACCAACGCTGCTAGGGTAGGCAGTTGGAGATACTAATTTCTCCTTTTTCACCGGAACCATTACTGTACTCAGTGCCACTAATTGTCCCGATTGTCTAAGTTGTTCCATTATTTCTTGCATATTTTCTTTGACCTTTTGAGCAATCGTTTCATCAAGTGTTTTCTAAAACTTCTCACGTCTTCTATATGTGTCTTTATCTTTAGGGAAACCATCTAGCCAAGACATTTGAGAAGAGACCGCTCGAACCCGTCCGTTGTGTTCAGGGTTTCCTAAGATAGCGGTAAGTTGGTCATTCTCCCTCTTTGGCTTGAAGAGACCCTTCTGTTGCTTTTCAATTACTTCTTTCATTTTATCCTCTACTTCGTTCATAGAGTCGGGCTTTTCAAGTTTGCCCTCGTTGGTCAAACCTGATCGAGCAAAGACCCACCGTTGAGTTCGCTCATCGCACCCTTCTAATGGGTGAGGATTGCCCTTACTGGTAATTTTGTCTAATATCTTATTCCATTTCTGGACTTTTGGGGCATATCCGGCAGACCCCAAGCGATGATGGTACTTGTTCTTTTTTGCAAGCTCTGACCTAGTTGCACTTAGAGCTTTAGCATCAGGTGTGCTCTTTTGAGGAACAAACTCTTGCCACTGAGCTTGTGTGATTTTCCCATCTTCCTCGGGATAGGGACCTTATCAGCCTTAATATAAGCATTCATTTCACTCTTCCAGCCATGAAACTTCTTGCCGCAAGAGACCAATGTTGCTTTATTTACAGCTTCTTCTTGGTCTGCTTGGGTAATTTCCTCTGATTCTCGGTTGTGATCGGCATAACCTCCCTAACAAGAAAACCGCATGCATTACGGTACTTGGTAACTGAATCCGGTGGTTCTTGGGGAAGCCCACCTGGACCGACCCTTGTTATGTACATGATGCGGTCCAATGGATCCTTATTAGGACCTCGTTGCCCTCGTTTCCGCTTGAGTGAAGCTGAGGGTTCATCCATTGGAGAACCTTCTGCGGTTTTAGGAGCCGATGTCACCTCATTGTCTTCGCGATTAATCTAGGTAGAAAAGAATTATAAGACTTCGTATACTTGACAACCAACATTAACTTGAACCGCTGAAGTTAAGATTCGTGATCCATACCTCGTCGGCAGGATCATATTCCGGGTCTAGATCCTCTGAAGTCTTTTTAATTTTTATATTCGGAAAAGGATCCGATGGACTGTGATAGGATCCTGAACTGCTGGAGTCAGTAAACTCAATATTGTCTTCTTTATTGTTACTACCAGGACTAGTCTTATTAGGGCTTTCCATGCTAGAACTAATAAGACAAAAAATCTAATAAATGGCATATTAACTCTACATGAAGTGTTGCATGAAGAAAAAGATGGAAGCATTCTAGGATTTGATAAGGCATTCTAGGGTTTAAGGCGACTGACCAAAAGTTTCCTATACATTGCGAGGGTCAAAAGCATGTTAAAGTTTCTCACCAGCAATGGCAATTTTATCTTCTTATTCTAAATAGGCTAGCTTCGTTCACAGTGGCGACCACGTTCTTGAGGTTTACTAGGCGGCGCCTAGCTCCGGACCTATAACTGATCAAGCAAGGGATAGAAAGCAAATCCTCCAGCCTTTTTCTAGTATCAAGAATTGCAAAGTGTGGCACTTGGATTTGGATGGTGAGGTGAGCCGAGGCCAGGTAGCTGCAGGCGAGAAGAAACAATCTTTTTCAGCGATCATCTCTACAACCATGGGATTTGCACGGTAAAAAGAGATAAAAGACCCACATTCTCAAATGAATCAGGAATCCGGAAACATTCGCCAAAATCTAATCCCGGTGTGCCCGGCCGCACCAAATGGGCTCAGCATGGCAGCAGGTTCAGCCATCATGAAATGCATTACGTATCCCACATATGATGGCACCGACAACCCAAGGCATAACTTAGTCAAAATTACTCAAGTATAGCCATATCTAATGTAACTTAGCCAAAATTAGCAAAATTTGCTCAACTTAACCAAATATAGCTAAATATTGCCCCGAATAGTCAAACTTGCTTGATTATGCTTCAGCTAAATTTGGTCATATTTAAAACAAATTTTCTCAATTTTGACTCAATTAAGTAAATTTAGCCAAAACACATTTTTGAAGTTATATAGGTCTAACTAAATTCTTGTATCATAGAGATTGGCAGCATATGCTCCTGGCATCACAAATGAGTTGGCCAGCAAATTGCCTACCCACCGAACCCTAACCAAAGATGCCACCGAACTTGACAGTTTTTTGAATTCCACTGAACCCTAACCAAGGATGCCTACCATTTTCCAATTCCCGAACCCTAACCAAGGATATGCAAGGCGGCGGCGAGGGCAGGGAGGGAGGCGGCACGGCGAAGGAGGATGGAAGGTTGAAGGGTTTAGGGTTTACCTTGAAGCTCGGCGGCGACGGCAATGGCTTCGCTCGGCGTACCTGGAAGTGACGAGGGCGAATCTCGGCGGCGACGGGGAAGCTCGGCGGCGACGGCGGTGAACACTTGGCGGCAAACGAAATTTTGGCAGCCTAACGGCATCTAAGTGTTTCGCCCGGGTTAGGTTTTTCCAATTCTGCCGAGGGGTATATATAGACTCCCATTTTCCCAGGCAGATTTTAAGTATCGACCGCTTGAGAAGATGGTTACCTCAGGCGGGTTTTACTTACCAACCGCCCGAGAAGATACAATTATCTCAGGCGGTTGGTAAGTAATACCCGCCTGAGATAAACATCTTCTTAGGCGGTTATTAAGTACCAACCGCCTGTGAAGATATTTACTTCTTCTTAATTAATATTATTGATTAAATGTGGGTCCTTTAAAAAGGCAAAATTTCACTTTATTGTAATATTATTGCTAAGTAAAGGTTACCATTAAATTTCACTTCATAAATCCTATGAAATTGGTGAGAACATAAAAAACATACAACAAATGCTATTTTTCATTTTTCAATCTTGATGAATATAATGCTTTTTCATTTATTTTTTCAGTGGACATTTTTACTCATCATACCAACCTCTATGAATTTTTTCAGATTTTTTAAATTTTTTTTGAATCAATGTGTGTTCATAATTTGATGAATGCCTCATATGTATATGAGCATTTAGTTAGAATCATGGATAATTTGAAGTTTGACATGTTGGAATGCTTTTAAAAAAAATTAACAAAATTCATACATGTATAAATGATGCAATTATGTTCATACAAACAAAATTAAGTGAAGGATCTTTTTTATTATGAGATACACAAATGTGAACAATATGTGAGTAGAAATTAATTGGATATTTACCAAAACATTACAATGTCAGCTATACAAGTTTTAAAATATTGTGTTCAGGTGGTAGATGTTAATTTTATACAAATGTAGAAGAAAGAATCATCGAATTTGGACAAAATTTACAGAATCTAAACATGTTTGAGTATTTATATTGGAATCTAAATAAAAAAGAAGCAAGGGATAAGGAAACTGAAGAACAGTATCGGACATTATCTCAGGTGGTTGGTAAGTAACAACCGCCTGAGACAAACATCTTCTCAGGCGGTTATTAAGTACCAACCGCCTGTGAAGATATTTACTTTGTTGTAAATTAATATTCTTGATTGGAATCTAAATAACTGCCTCGGGCATTATCACAAGCGGTTTGTAAGGAATAACCGCCTGAGATAATGTTTTTCTCAGGCGGTTATTTATTACCAACCGCCTGTGAAAAATTTAAAAACCGTATGTGAAAAACTGACGCCTATATAAAGACCCCTCGCCACAGTCGAAACGTAACCCTGGAGAATTTTCCACCGCCGGAAGGCTGCCGAAATTTCCCACTGCCGCGCCTGCACTGCCGCGCCGCCGACCAGCCCGCACAGCCGCACCGCCGCCCAGCCCGCACAACCGCGCCGCCATGCCGCCGCCCAGAGCCCGCACTGCCACGCCACCGCCCAGACCCGCGGAGGCACGCCTGATCTGCCCAGACCCACATCGCGCCACAAGGTATAAATTCTCATAGTTTCCTTTTGCATGTTGTGTTGGTATATGGATTGTGTCCTTTTGCATGTTGGTATATTCTCCTAGTGTGTTGGTATATGGATTGTGTCATAGTGTATTGGTGTATGGATTGTGTGCTTTTGCATGTTGGTATATTCTCATAGTGTGTTGGTATATGGATTGTGTCATAGTGTGTTGGTATATGGATTGTGTCCTTTTGCATGTTGGTCTATATGGATTGTACTCGAATCCGAACATGCGGGTAAAATAGAGCACCCGTACCCGTACCCGACGGGTTTCTAACAGGTTTCGGGTACCCATCGGGAAATGGCACCAGGGGTGGAAGGAGGCACCGGGGCCAACTGCAAGTGGTGACAAGGACGGAGACAGTGTTGGAAAGTCGGCGGCAGTCACCGAAGTGGTGAAGTGGAGCCGTGCCACGCTCCAGCAGCGTGCCTCTCCATCGCGTCAGGTCGGGGGCAGCGGCAAAAGTCGGGCACTCTGGCAGCGAGCGGCCAGCGACGTCTAGTTTTTTTTTGTCTACGCCTCCGCTCGCTGCTCGGTCCAGACTCCAGCCTCCAGGGATCGGGATTGGTCTGATTGCAATGGATGGTGGACGTCTGAATACCATGAAGAGCTAGTTACCTGGCCTTGTGGGCCGTGAATTTTTAACTATTCTGGGCTGAGTTTTTTTATGGGCCACATCTAAATCATAACAGTATTTCGGGTACCCGACGGGTACCCGCGGAGAGGAAATAATACCCGCACCCATACCCGCAACACATCGGATCGGGTACGGGTTGTTCCCATGGGTAAAAAAATCCACCCGTACCCGCACCCGTCGGGTGCAATACCTGTCGGGTACCCGTACCCGCGGGTATAATTGCCATCCCTAGATCCCACCCAGACCTAGCCCATGCCACTGGGCCTGTTTGCCCAACGACTTCAATCCTTCACCCCCGCTTGTTGCTCCCGACGCCTTCGACTCCGTTCGCCTCAAGACGTCGCTCATCTCTTACATTAGTCGCCCTAATCATACTTGTTATGTCTCTGTAAATTCATTTTATAGAAGACCTTTAGAGAATATTTGTGGCCAAATTTTGTAAATCTGACAAAAATTCTATTATTGAAGCATGGACCGTCGAGCATGGATGTATAACATGCCAAGACCCGATCCTATGTACATTCATAATGTTGCAAATTTTATTGAAGCATCCAAGAGACATGCGAAGTTGCAAAAGATAGATGACATATTATGTCCATGTATCGACTGCGAAAATAAGATTGCTTGGACGGATACTATAGTAATCCAATCTCATTTGGTAAAAAGAGGTTTCAAAAAAAACTACACAATATGGACAGAGCATGGTGAGTTAGATACACATGATGTGGATAAAGATGATGAGAGAGGTTCAGATGATGATAATGTTCATATCGATGATGGTAGTGACAATCAAGCTAGTGATGATGATGATGAGTTCGATTGTGAGGAGATGTTGCGTCACATTGAACCATATGTATTGACTTCTATGGGAGCAAGCAAAGGTTTAAGTAAAATGGAGACATTGTAGAATGTGGCGACGGAGCTTTTATATGATGAATCAAACGGTTGTGATAAAGAGTTTACTACATTGCATGCAGTCTTAGAACTACTAAAGTTGAAAGCTACGCACGGATGGTCCGATTGTAGTTTCTGTGATCTTTTGAATCTTCTTGCAAAAATTCTTCCAAATCAAAATAAACTGCCCAGAAGCACTTATAAAGCGAAGAAACTTCTTTGCCCGATGGCACTAGGCGTGACAAAAAAACATGCTTGTGTGAACCATTGTATTCTGTATCGCAAAGAGCATGAGCTTGCAACTAGATGCCCCATTTGTGGTGTTAGTAGATATAAGAAGGACTACAATCACGAGTATGTTACCAACATGAAAAAGACTCAGGAGAATAAGAAGTTTATTATTGGTCCTGAAGGTGACGATGACGATACTTTTGGCAATGCAGAAGGGAAGAATAAGAGTAAAATTCCTGCCTTGGTGATGTGGTACCTTCTGGTAATTGATCGCTTGAAGTGTTTGTTCTCAAGGCCTAGGGAGGCTGAAGTTATGCGTTGGCATTCGGAGCAACGCAAGAAGAATGAAAAACATATACGACACCCTGGTGATGCAACACAGTGGAAAAATTTTGATATTCAGTATCCAGAATTTGCGAAGGAAATTAGAAATGTGAGGTTTGCCTTGGGTACAGACGGAATGAATCCGTTTGGTGAAAAAAGGAGCATACACAGCACATGGTTCGTGGTCTTAACAATGTACAACCTACCGACATGGTTGTGTCACAAAAGGAAATATATCTTATTATCTGTTCTTATCCAAGGTCCGAAACAACCCGTCATCGAAATTGATGTGTTCTTGGAACCTTCAATGGAAGATATGGCGAAATTGTGGAATGAAGGGGTACGTACATGGGATGAGTACAAGCAGGAGTATTTCACGCTAAGAGCAATGATATTCGTTACCGTGCATGATTATCCCAGACTGTTTACATTATAGGGACAAATGAAAGGAAAGAAAGGTTGTGTTAGGTGTGTGGATAGAACTGGATTTCTATACCTCACTTCATCCAGAAAGACAGTGTACATGAGAAACCGACGGTTCTTGACAGATACACACAAGTATAGGAAGATGAAAGAACAATTTGATAAAAAATCGAAAAAGATACTACACCAAAACCTTACAGTGGAAAACTTGTGTTTGAAATGGTCAAGAACATTCATATTGCTTTCGGTAAGGACAAAACTAATAAAGGAATTAAGAGAAAGAAAAGTAATTCTTCGGATGATACAACTGACATGGCTTTCAAAAAACAATCAATTTTTTTCAAGTATCTTCTCTATTGGAAGGATCTGGAATTTTGCCATAGTATTGATTTGATGCACGTTACAAAGAATGTATTTGACAACATCATTGGGACCTTGCTGGACATGCCGAGGAAAACAAAGGACGGATTAAATTCATGTTTGGACCTAGTAAATCTTGATTTGAGACCAGAGCTTCATCCAATAGAAAAGGCGAACGGGAAGCATTACCTTCCCCCAGCCAACTACAACTTGACGCTAGAAGAGAAAAAAGCAATTTGCGAATGCTTGCGTGGGATCAAAGTGCCCACGAGTTTCTCATCCAATATCCGCAAACTAGTCTCGATGAAAGACTTGTCTTTATTCGGTTATAGTTCTCACGACTCTCAATTGATGATGACAGTTTTCCTTGCCATTGCAATAAGAGTCATCAAACCTGAGAATATAAAAGTTGTCATCACACGTTTGTGTTACTTCTTCAATGCAGTATCGCAAAATGTGATAGCACGTGAAGATTTAGACTATCTGAAAACATACATCGTCGAGGCAATGTGCAAACTTGAGATGTGTTTCCCACCATCCTTTTTCGATATGCAAGTACACCTAATCATACATCTTGTTGATCAGATAAAAGCATTGGGGCCACTATATTTACATCATATGTTTTCGTTGGAGTGATATTTAGAAGTATTAAAAGGTTATGTGTGGAACCGTGCTCACCCAAAGGGTTCAATTATGGAAGGATACACCACTGAAGAAGTGATTGAGGTTTGTGTTGATTACATCAAAGATGGAAAATCAATAGGTGTGCCTATACCGGTACATGAGGGTAGACTACGTGGGAGAGGCAAAGTGGGTAAGAAAACTTTTATCATTCAAGATTACAGGAATGTACACTCTGCCCATTTTGGTGTACTACAACAGCTCGCAATAGCTGAGTCGTACATCGAGGAACACCAAATTGATCTTCGTGATAAAAACCAAGACCGCACAGAGGACTGGATCATGAAAGAGCACAGAAGATGTTTCACTGAATGGTTAATGGACAAAAATATAACATACGAAAACACTATAGAAGAGGCAACAATGAAGAAGTTAGCTTCTGGCCCATCTGCTTTGGTGACATCATGGCAAGCATATGACATCAATGGTTACACATTTTACACTAATTAAAAAGACGGTAAGAGTGTTACACAAAATAGTGGTGTTCGTATTGAGGCTTATGATTCACAAGGGCAGAAGCCCACATACTTCGGGTTCATAGAAGAAATATGGGAACTCGATTACGGCGAAAGAATGGTCATGCCTGTATTTAAGTGCCAATGGGTGAAACATCCTGATGGTGTGAAAGTGGACAATTATGGGCTGACACTGGTAGACTTGAATAAAGTGGGTTATAACGATGACCTGTGGGCTCTCGCCGATAATGTTGCACAAGTTTTTTATGTTCAAGATCCAAAAACTGAAGAAGATGCACGTAGTTGTTTCTGGAAAGCAAAATATTGTTGGGATTGAGAATGTGGGAGATAATGAAGAGGAATATAATCAGTATGAAGAGATGTACCTTTTCACCGAAGCAGAAAACATCAAGCACGTAGCGAGAAGCATTAAAAAGAATTTGAAACCCTATATGCGAGAAGATGTCAATGCTGGAAAAAATGTATATAGCAATGTGAGATGATATATATTGTATATATTTGTATCTTCTGAAATCAACTTAGAACAATGTTCTATTTCAGTTTTAGATAGCATGTTTCGAACATCATTAAATTCAGCTTCTCTTTCGAGCTCCTGTCAAGCTAATCCCTTCACAGCAAGCTCTTGTAGATGCAAGTAACACCCGAGACTCATCATTTGGATTGTTAAAAGCTTCAATTGAAGTCTGACCATACTTCCTGTCCATTTGAGGGCTTGTTTGGATAGTAGTACATCCAAACAAGCCCTGCAAGATTTCTTTCTCTTCTCTCCATTTTGATAACTTACGAAGATGCTACTTTATCAGTTCTAATGGCTGAATATATTGACTACAAATCAGTACCATCTCTCTTAGTGCTTTACACAAGCGACGAAATGTACACCTTCAATAACAAATCTTGTTTTTACCATTTTCATAGGAATTTGACCTTAATCTTTCAAGCATAGATTTATTAATTATTGAATATTCTTCATCAGACATGTTAATGGCAGTTACAAGTGAAGGGTGTGTCGAAGCTAACAAAATATCAATGGGATTGAAGACAAATGTGTGATAAGGAAGCTTCACTTATTTGATAAATCTGTACTTGAAAGATTAAGGTTAAATCCCTATGAAAGTGTAAAAACAAGATTTGTGATGGAAGTTGTTCGCTTACTCGCTTGTATGAAGCACTAAGAAAGTGGGTACTGATTTTTAGTCAATATATTTAGGCATTAAAACTGAGAAAGGAGCATTTTCCTAAGTTTTCAATTGGACAGGAGGGAATGAAATCGTTCAAATGGATGGGAAAATCCTTCCAAGGATCGTCAGGCTTCAAATTGATGCTTTCAACAATTCAAATGATGAGCCACGGGTGTTACTTGCATCTACAATAGCTTGCTATGCAGGGATTAGCTTGACAGGAGCTTAGCAGCATCAGAGGCGGTTGGTAAGTAAAACCTGCCTGAGATAAACATCTTCTCAGGCGGTTATTAAGTACCAACCGCCTGTGAAAAATTTAAAAACCGCCTATGAAAAACTGACGCCTATATAAAGACCCCGCGGAGGCACGCCTCTGCCCAGTCCCACATCGCGCCATGAGGTACCTAAGTAAATTCTCATAGTTTCCTTACTATGCATTGCATGCTACCTTTTTCTTTGTATATTTTCATAAGCTGCCAGTTTTGTGTGTTGGTATATGGATTGTGTCCTTTTGCATTTGTGTACATATGCGTTTGGACTCAATAATTTGGAAGTTTGGTCTTTTAGATATTGATGTCACGGGCGTGTAGCCGATTGAAGGAGGAGCGCTTGGCGTGGCGCAAGAACCATCCCCATGTATGTACATATGGCACACCGGTCGCACGGTTGTATATACATATGTATCTGTAATGGACTGATGAACTTAACTGTAGTTTGTTTTTCCGTCTTGTTTGTTTTTCGTATTTTCAATTTCTTTGCGTAGGGTTTCTCTGTGAAGCCTGAATTGGGAGATTTATTGAAGTGGCAATGCATCGTCCCCGTTAAAGAAGGGGTAAGTCATGAAGAACAAGCACAATATGAGTTTAACCATCGTCCTCCTATTAATAAATTTCTTTTGCAGACTGAATGGTAAGATGATTACTACCCTCTAAGAATCTCCTTCTCTGAGGACTATCCCTTGGTGCCTCCAAGATGCGCCTTTCCAAGTGGGTTCTTCCACCCAAATGTCCATCGTTCGGGAGCACTGTGCATCGGGATTCTTGATCAAGAGAATGTAAGATAGACCTATTTTGCTCATGTAATTATTACTTAATTGTTGTCGAACTTATTTGAACTGGTTTCTTATATTGCTTAAATTATATTTTGTAGGGGTGGTGCAGTGGTTTTATAATCAAAACTATTCTACTTGATGTTCAGCGTTTGCTGCATCAGCCGAATGTGCCCGATGTTGAAAATGATTGCTATAATCTACTTATCAAGGTTCGATGACACTTTGACTTAGTGACCAATGTAGGTTATTCATTCCTCCTTCGACATTTGTTAATTTAAATAATGTCAATATTTTCAGGATCCAGCAAAATATAAGAGACGTGTTCGGGAGCAAGCAGGACGGTACAATTTAGATTGATCGATGGGAGCTTCATCGAGTTGTGAATTACCTCTGAATTGTCTGTCTTCATAAAGTTTAAATTCGAATTTAGTTTAGAGGGCACGCAATGTATGATCTATGGAATTCATCGAGTTGTGCATTACCTCTGAAGTGCAATGTCATTTGCGTTTGTTTATCCTTGTATTCCAATTAAATCACTTAATTGCAATGTCATTGCATTTGTTTATCCTTGCAACGGACGCTCACGATCTAAGGCACTCTGGCGTTTTCGGGGACACAAAATATGTGGAAACAATGACTTTGCCTAGGCGGTTCTTCAATGAAAACCGCTTGTGATAATTGAACAACTACATACGGTTCATACACAATGACCGTCGGTGAAAATACATGATCTTCTCAGGCCGTTGTTAATTAAGAACCGCCTGTGAAGTTCATTACATTACAGGCAGTTCTTAATTTATAACTGCCTGAGAAGATCATGTATTTACCCAGGCGGTTGTTTCTTAAAATCCGCCCGTGATGTTATTTTATTGCAGACGGTTCTTAAGTAATAACCGCCTGAGAAGATCGAGTATTTACCCAGGCGGTTGTTTTTTAAAATCCGCATGTGTTGTTCTTTCATCACAGGCGGTTATTATATCATTCGTCATCATAGTCACATATTTTTAAGGACCGCCTGTGTTTGAAAAATTGAGGCGCCTGTAAAAATGCTTTTTGTAGTAGTGGTGGGGGCCTCCTGCTAGTAGCGGTGGGACCAGTTCGGTGTGTAGGTAGCGGGTGAAAGGTTGTCGCATACAACATCAGTGGAGTGTACCCTTGCATCTCTGAGTGTGGGTGTATGTGTCGTGCTATTGGGTATCCTTGCAGGTGTATATCGATTCGAGTCGCCGTCCCTCGCGGTTATTTAGTACCGCTTGTTCACTGAGTCGTGACGTAGTTAATTATTTGGAGCTGAATATTATTGAATCATGCTTTATGCAATAATTATGTATTGATACTTGTATGTTTAGAACAGGTTGCTCACTAAATTTCAGATTCACGAAGCCATAATTTGGTGCTAAAAGCTGAAAGTAAGGACTAACATTTAGGAGAGTCTTTTATTGCATATAGAATTCCATGCTTATTGGAGACAGTTAAGTCTTGCTGAGCCTTTATTCTAAAGGTTGCTCTTTTAAGTATTTTCTGCAGATGATGACATATATGATGAAAGGTTCACCGGTGAGGCGTTGCCCCCGTCGAGGTACACGACCGAGAGGGAATCCCGCACGCTGCCGTGATGTAATTTTTGTGCTGCTAGTGTGATTTGGTTCGCGGGCTAAACGGAATGACTTTTGCATAGCTTAGTCTTGAGTGTCGAGACCTATGAACATATCTTCCACTGTAGTGTATTTTAATGTATATTATATGTAAAAGATAAAGCTTGTATAACACTATGTTGTTTTATGTAATATTATGTACCTTTTTCCGTGTACTGTTGGGTGCCGCATCGTACAGCACGACCCAATTGCGATTCCTGGAATGTGAGGACTCCGGTCCTCACAGCCTGGTATCAGAGCGCATCAGGAATAACACAGTTAAAAAGGATCGTATTACAAGAAAAATTTAGGTTTGCGGTGAGGAATCGATAGTAGCCCACATAAGGACTATTATTAGCATAGTTACTTCAGATGGCAAAGCTAACATATGTGTTAATATATTCTGTAATGACACTCTGACGTCAGGTAAGAAGTAAGGTACACCACCACAAGCGGATCAATTTACGGTAAGCTCTCCATACAAGAGGTAGTACGATTATGGTTCCCCGTGGCTTGGCACAACAGTTAATATGAGTCTCTGAATCTTCTCATGGTTCTGGGAACATATGAAACGTTGTTCCCCGGCGTACTTCAGGTAAAAGTGAGGATACCCCATTGTGTGGTAAAAAACACGAAGTATGTAACTCTTGAACGTTCAATGTTCAAAAGGCCATACGCAGCGCTGATCCCTAGCGCAAGAGATAAATGATGTGGACACCTATTGTGCGGGTGAAAAGCACGTAGTGTGTTTCTAATAAACACAGGAAAGTGCCTCCTACTGGTGCAGCATTATGCAAAGACGTGAGACCCTGTCAGGTGATACATAACCCGATGCGCCTCCTACTGGTGCAGCATTATGCAAAGACGTGGGACCCCCGTCGGATGGTAGAAAACTCGGTCATGTACCTCGAGACGTGGCTCAGCTCGTAGCGGCCCGTATGGAATGATACGGGACGGATGGCTTACTTTCATATATACTATTGTGACTGTCTGAAATGATCGCCCGTGCGGATTGTGTCGTACGGCACCATAATGAGTTTTATAAATTGGGTGTCTAATGCAGGTACACTAACTGTGTGATCGTATTGCGTTTAGAAATCTTTTGCAATTGAATGTCAATAAGGCCACCGTTGAGACGTATGCCGGAATACCGGCTTAGAATTTTCATTTTTGTGAGGCACGTAGTACCGACATGTATCATATTGATGCATTAACCACTTTGCTGAATAGAACTGATAAGATGTAAAAATACTTATATAAGCTATTGAGCTCTGATTTTGTACTAAGTTTTCAAAATTGGAGTAGGTTTCGAAGTCACAAGATTCAAAAATAGAGTGTTCTGTTTTCTCCAGAAAAAGACCTAACTTTGATAAGCCATAACTCCCAGTAGAAATCTCCAATGAAGATGTATCATACATGGTAAGAAATATAAGAGAGTACGCTAAAACTAGTATGTTCATCTTGAGAGCAGAATCCATCTCTAACTTGATCAAAATTTCGAATTTCCAAACTCTCTGTCAAATCTGGACAGAAACTGGGACAGTTTTCAGACTGTTTTCTATTTCTGTCATATCTCTTAGTACAAACATCGAACGACTTCATATGATACATTCCGTGAAACCCTACGAGATGAGTAACAATGTTGTAATTTAAATTTCTGTCAAACTTTGAATATATCTTTATGAAAATCTGTGGACAAAACAACCGTAAACAAAATTTAGGAACTTTGTCCAACTTAAAAAAAATCCATATCTCTTCAACCAAAAATGATATGAAGCCAAATAAATTCTTTTTGGAAACTTTTGGAAGTCCTATACATGTTTCATTATCAACCCAAGACCATAATCCCTTCCAAAATGGTTGTCACGCCCGGTCATCGCAAAGATGAACAGACGCTAGTCACATGTACGCCAGGATCAGTTGAATCGTACATGCGTTGACGAAAGTGAAATATCATTACATAGCCATGTTCAAATACATAAATAGTCTTACAATACGACCCGAAGGTCTACAAATACACATCACAGACCTATTTACAACATCTAAACAGTTCACGAAGATTAAACTACAGCGGAAGGCTAAATAGATAAGAAAGTCTCCATCTTCACAGGCAGTCGCGCGAAGCATCGCCAGCCTAGCCCAAGTCTTCTGGGTTGACGAAGAAGTCTTCTGGTGCCGCTTATTCTTCATATTCTAATGGAAAAGTAAACTCTTGAGTACATAGAGTACTCAGCAAGTGTGGGAATAGAATGACATGATTGGCTAAAGCAAGGGAAGGTCAATTATGGCTTAAGCACTATGCTTAGAACCTAACCTTAGCATTCAATTGTCAATATCATAATTAAAGGAGTGATTCAACACATAATTAAAGGTAATGAATGTAACTTGAATAATAAGTAATCACCATTTCCCAACCATAAACTAATTATTAACTGGCCCCAAGCCGCTCTTGTCCGTGAGCACGGCTGTCATGAAAGTTTTACCAAATCTCTGCAGAGAGTGTACCCTTTACCCACAAGCAGTGATTTCATCCCCTGTTGCCAGGTGGACTAAGTGAACCTCCCTGAATGCCCGTGGTAGCTAACCACATTACACACTTCCTTTGGTGTGAGGCCAGGAGATCACTACATGGTCTTTACAAAGGTACTCCCGACTAGTGCTATCCCTCTAAGGTTTCCACCACTGAGGCATTTCTGGAGTAACCCTCTGCCTCAGAGCCCCCTCTTGAGCCTTGCGGTTCCCAGAGTAGTACCCCTGCATCATTCCCCGCACCGTCCATCTACTAGCATTTCATCGGGAGAAACCTAATTAATTGACCAAGCTGCCCCATCTGAGTCTCGTGGTGGTACTATAAAGCTTAGTGGCTTCCTCCATAAACCGGTCCTTAGAATCCGGTGGTGCCAAACCCAATCCTGGGTCTCATGCAAACTGCACCATACCAAATCTATCCAACCACCAGATTCCTATCCACTACTATTGTGTGTCCATCACCATTAAAGTAATCATAAGGTTTAACATGTCACATTGGTATGAAATCCCATTCCCAATGTCTAAGCATGGCTAACCATAATAAATACCTATCTACTTCCCAACCCACATCAGGTGACAAGGAATTATATGGAACAAGGCATGAAACATGAGATAGGACATCAATTTAATTAACATGCATCTAACTAAAATCCTAAAATTGGTACAAGATGGTCAAGGGCACCTGCCTTCTTCGAAGACTTGATTGTTGGTGAAGTCTTGGTCTTGGAGATTAAAGTTGGGATCGTAGTACGACTCTAAATATACTACCCAAGCATGGCAAGAAGAAATAAGAGCTAAATAAGTAAAGAGCACACAATACATGGCATCACAACAAACACATAAACATAAAATTCTATACTAATGCGTCCCTACGAAGCATTTATTATTTACGTAGCCAAAATATGCATTTTATATTTATCTTACATTTTTAGGATTTATTTATGGCCTAAAATCATTTTTATTGAATTTTCTATGGCCAAAATGTATTTTAAACATTTTTAATAAATTTCCCATAGTCAAAATATATTTTATTTGCACTCTACAATTTTATTACAGCATAAAAATATTTTATACAGATTTTCCTACTGTTTCTACATATATTTATCATTTTATCTATTTTCTAGACATTAAATACTCATATAAACAATATTCAGCAATTAAATAAAACCTCAGGGACTTCCTGGCAATTTTCCTACACTGTACAGGGGTTAAATCATTAATTCTACAAATTTCCAGGGGCTAGATTGCTCAATCAAGTGATTAAATCCAATTCTAGAGAGTCCAGGTGCTAGTTTGCATATTCTAGGGGTTAGATTTGCATTCCAGGGAAGTCCAGGGGGTAGCTGGCAAGATTCCAGGGGCCACGGTGTAAATGCGGAGGCGGGAAAAGAAGATTCAACGTGGGCCGTTGGATCTTAAATGGATGCACGGGATTTTAAATAACCGAAACGGTACAAATATCTAATCTCGACCGTTCGATTTAAATCGAAGGCCGAGATGCGGCCACGTCGCCCCGGCGGCACCGATCACACGCGTCCGCGGCCGCGCACGGCTGCCGTGGTGGCGGACCTCGCCGGCGTTGGCCAATTTGGCCAAAACTATGCCTAATCCGTGCGCTAAATACATGGAACGCAAGAGGGGGAAATAAGGAACTCACCTCGGGTGTTTTCGGGGCCCGAAATCGGGTGGGGGAAGGTCGGCATCAAGGGATGGCGGCAACCGGCGTCGGCTCCCGTTGAACTCGGCAAATCCCCGGCGATCTCTCCGCTAGACCTTGCCCGGCGTGCTCCTGGTGACATGGCGAAGAGGTTAGAGGGGATAGAGGGGTGAGGCAATTGTCGGTTAGTTGGGAACGAGGGCGACATACCTTGGCGACAGTGAGTCTAGGGTTTGAGCGCGGAGGGGAAGAAACAAAGGGGGAAGGCGGGATTTTATAGAGGGGAAACGGGCGTCGGTTGAAGGAGGGTGCAAAAGGCAGTTCCCCGGTTCAATTCCGTGCGTGATTCGATGGTTGGAGGTCGGGGGGGGGGGGGGTGTGCGGCGTGGCCGCGGCGCGGGAAGAGAGGGAGGCGGTGGTAGCTCCCCTGGAAGGGATGACAGGTGTGGTCGGCAGTTCAGAGAGAGGGAGAGAGAGAGAGAGGCTCGCTAGGCCGCGGGTGAGAGGAGGGGGAAGATGGGCTGGGGTGGGAATTTAGCCCAGGGAAGGGTTTTTACCTTTTTCTTTTTCCTATTCTTTTCTTTTGATTTGATTTCAAATTCAAATTTCAATCGTTTGCTACACGTTCGAACTTCAAAATTCACACAAAAATACATACTAGAATGTGCAAAGGTTTGATCAATTTTATTTACATAAAATATGGGTGTTACAACTCTACCCCCCTTAAAAGGAATCTCGCCCTCGAGATTCGAACGTCCTAGGAGAAAAGATGAGGGAATTCCGCCTTGAGATCTTCTTCTCTTTCCCATGTTGCTTCTGCCTCTGAGTGATGTTTCCCTTGCACTTTACACATGCGAATGACTTTGTTTCTGGTGACCTTAGCTAATGTCTCAAGTATCTTGACAGGCTGTTCCACATAAGACAAATCTTCTTGTACATCAACTGCTTCCATAGGTAATTGTTCCTCAGGCACTCTCAGACACTTCTTAAGTTGTGACACATGAAACACATTGTGTACATCTGACAAGTGCGGCGGAAGCTCAAGTTGATAAGTTACTTCTCCTCGCCGTTCTAATATCTTGAACGGACCAATGTATCGGGGTGACAACTTGCCTCTTACTTTAAATCTTCTCAACTCTCTCATAGGTGACACCTTCAAGTACACATAATCACTGACCTCAAAAGTTAGATCACGTCTTCGAGTATCCGCATAACTCTTATGTCTTGTTTGGGCTGCCTTTAGATTCTTCCGAATTTCTTGTACTTGTCTTTCAGCCTCTTTTAATACATCAGGCCCAAAGACTTGACTTTCCCCAGTTTGATTCCAAAACAACGGCGTCCTACATTTCCGCCCATACAATGCTTCAAAAGGAGACATCTTCAAACTGGCTTGATAACTATTGTTGTAAGAGAATTTGGCATATGGCAGATTCTTGTCCCAACTTTGGCTATTCTTTAGAGCACACACTCTTAACATGTCTTCTAATATCTGGTTGGTACGTTCTGTCTGACCATCAGTCTGAGGATGATACGCCGAACTAAAATTTAAACAAGTATCCATTGATTCATGCAACTTCTGCCAGAACCTTGAGGTAAACTAAGTGCCTCGATCGGAGATAATCTTCTTAGGAACTCCATGTAAACATACAATCCTGGAGATATACAGTTCCGCCAACTTGGGACCATTGTAGGTTTCTTTCACAGGAATAAAGTGAGCAACTTTAGTCAAACGATCCACTATAACCCATATAGAATCATATCCAGATTGTGTCCTTGGTAGTCTCACAATGAAATCCATGCTGATTTCTTCCCATTTCCATTCCGGCACTTTGATTGGTTGCAACAACCCTGCTGGTATTTGATGTTCTGCCTTAATTAATTCACATGTATCACATATGGCCACATATTCTGCTACATCCCTTTTCATTCCATGCCACCAATATCGATCTTTAAGATCTTGATACATCTTTGTGCTTCCGGGATGAATGGAGTATGATGAATCATGAGCTTCCCTTAGTATCAATTCTCTAATCTCTTTTATGTCTGGAACACAAATCCTCTTTCCAAGCCATAGGGTTCCTTGTTCGTCCTCCCTAAAGTTCGGATATTTTCCTTTCTTCATTAATTGCTTGATCTCCTTGACCTTCTCATCATTCTTTTGTCCTTCTCGTATATCAAGTTCAAGGGTTGAGTCTACTTCCATAGCAACAGCTTCAGTACTAGTCACTAGGCATAAGTTTAACCTTGCAAACTCCTCACATAACTGGGGTTGAAGAGCTTGTAGTGTCAAATTATTACATTGTCTCTTTCTACTTAGAGCATCAGCAACCACATTAGCCTTCCCTGGATGATAATTGATTCCCACATCGAAGTCATTTATTAACTCCAACCAATGACGTTGTCTGAGATTAAGATCTTGTTGTGTGAATATGTACTTCAAGCTCTTGTGATCCGTGTATATCTCGGTTCTTTTTCCCATAAGGTAGTGTCTCCATATCTTCAATGCATGGACCACAGCTGCCAACTCTAAATCATGGGTTGGATAGTTTCTCTCATGTTTTTGAAGCTGTCTTGAAGCATAGGCTACAACATGTCCTCCTTGCATTAAGACACATCCCAAACCATGATCAGGTGCATCACAATAAACTACAAACTCCATCTGCATATCAGGCATCACCAATACCGGTGCACTGGTTAACCTCTTCTTCAACTCAGCAAAGCTCACTTCACATTCAGGGGTCCACTTGAAAGCAACTCCTTTCTCAAGCAACTTGGTTAGTGGTCGGGGGATCTTTGAAAATCCCTCGATGAATCGACGATAATAGCCAGCCATGCCTAAGAATCTTCGTATATCGTGTACACTCTCAGGTATTTCCCATTTAAGGACATCGGCCACTTTGCCTGGATCCACTGCTATACCTCCTTCAGATATGACATGACCCAAAAATGATACTTCCTTTAGCCAAAATTCACACTTAGTAAGTTTGGCATATAATTGGTGTTGGCGAAGCTTCTGTAGAGCCATCCTGATGTGCTCCTCATGCTCTTCTTCAGTCTTGGAGTAGATAAGTATGTCGTCAATGAACACCACTACAAACTTGTCCAAGTACTCCATGAATACCTTGTTCATCAGATACATAAAATATGCGGGAGCATTGGTCAATCCAAATGACATAACTGTATACTCATATAGTCCATATCGAGAGACAAATGCAATCTTGTGAATATCTGAGGGTCTAATCTTCAATTGGTGATAAACCGAGCGAAGACCAATCTTAGAGAACACACATGCTCCTCTCAACTGATCAAATAAGTCTTCAATTCTTGGTAGTGGGTACTTATTCTTGATTGTTACCGCATTTAAGGCACGGTAATCAACACACAACCTTTGAGTACCATCCTTCTTAGTACAAATATGACTGGTGCTCCCCAAGGCGATGAGCTAGGACGAATATATCCTTTCCCCTGTAACTCCTCAATATGACCGTTTAGTTCAGCTAGTTGTTTAGCATCCATTCTATACGGCCTCTTATATATCAGGGCCGTTCCAGGTACTAATTCAATGATTAACTCAATCTCTCGATCAGGGGGCATACCTGGTAAGTCATCTGGGAATACATCCGGAAACTCACTCACAAACCTGATGTCTTCTGTACTCTCAAGATGGTTAAGTTGTACAACTGCCTCTTGTGTCTGATCTGTCTTGAACTCCACTGTAGTGCCATCTAGGTGTGTTAAACAAACTGTCCTAGTTGCACAATGAATTACTCCTTGATTCTTTGTCAGCCAGTCCATTCCCAGAATGATGTCTAATCCTTGAGAGTCCAACACTATTAGGTTGGCCCAAAAGACTACCCCCCTTATGTTTATACTCACTTTACTGTATAGATGCCTTGCCACCATCTCTCCTCCAGGAGAGTTTATCGGCAATGGCCGATTCAAAAATGTAACTACCATGTCATGCTTCATTATGAAATCTTTGGATATAAATGAATGTGTAGCACCCGAATCAAACAAGATTGTGGCGGGGTGAGAATTAGCAGAAAACATACCGATCACCACATCGGGTGCTTCCTGTGCTTGCTCTAGTGTCACATGATTGACACGTCCAGGTGGGTTCTGCTGCTTCTTTGGACAATTGTTGGAGTAGTATCCCCATTCTCCACACCTGTAGCATTGAACTCCCGCAGCATTGTTCTGGCCCTTGTTACCTCCTGGTTGATTTCTTTGGGTTTGACCATTGCGACAGTTAGCTGGCGCTGAAGGGCGAGGTGGTTGCATCTACTAGCGAGGGGGTTGCATTGGCTGGCGTGGAGGCTGTTGTTGCTGGCGCATCTGCTGATTGTAGGGTGTGGGTGGCCTGTAGTTGGGGTCTGGGAATCTCTGTCCCGAGTGGTTCATAGGGCGAGTCATGGGTGTTACAGGCTGAGGGGCAAAACAAGGGCGTACATTGCTGCTAGAGGCATGTCCCAGAGCCAATTTCCTTTTCCTATCATCATCATCCAGTTTCTTCTTAGTCCTCTCCACCTCAAAAGCTTTGTCAACCAACTTCTGAAAGTGGTTGTAGTCGCTGGAAGACATGGCAAACTTTAACTCCATGTCCAGTCCATTCTTGAAACGGAATTGTTTCTTGGAATTGGTATCCACATCTGTTGGGGCATAGCGAGATAACTGGGTGAATGCATTCAAGTAGGCTCGCACAGTCATACGGCCCTGCTTTAACATGAGGAACTCCTCACGTCTTGCTTGGACTTCTCCCTCAGGCACAAAGTGATTGCGGAAATTTGTCCTGAATTCTTCCCAAGTCATGTTCTCCAGACTTTGGTGGGCTTCAGTGAAGGCGGTCCACCAGTCGGCTCCAGGTTCCTGGAGTTGATGAGAGGCTAGTAGTACCTTCTCTCTTCCATCACAATGTATGAGCCTCAACTTGATTTCAATCGTTCGAAGCCAATCATCGGCATCCAATGGTTCACTGACTGTGGCAAAGGTGGGTGGATGAGTGTTAAGGAAGTCCCTTAGAAAGGACCTGGG
Organism: Tuctoria greenei; assembly: GCA_036927565.1. NCBI lineage: Eukaryota > Viridiplantae > Streptophyta > Magnoliopsida > Poales > Poaceae > Tuctoria > Tuctoria greenei. Next base: position 175,319,164 of record JAYESD010000002.1, on the reverse strand, counting down.
TGGAAAAGGTGGTGGGGGTGGAAGGTTGTATTGTGCTGGTGGTGGTGGGGCTTGCTGCATATTGGTAACAATTTGGGTAAGGTTGTTGAGCAGTTGGGTTTGAATGGCCATCATCTGCTGCATCTGCTGCGCTGCTGGGGCTCCTCGAGCACCCCTACCATTCCATCCTGGCAGTCCCCCAAATCCATCATCTTGGGGCACAGCACCCCTTCCACGACCCCTGCCTCTACTAGCCATCTGTATAGGGAATAATTTGAAACTTTAGGATAATAGATAAGGTATAGAAGGGTACGCTATGGTAAATGGTCCCAACTACATGCATCAAGGGAAACATATATATATATATATATATATATATATATATATATATATATATATATATATATATATATATATAGCAAGCAAATTCAAAATGACGTGGATGTGGACAGGATGCCGAAGCATTCCACAACTCATGTCGCACACACACACACACAATATGAAGCAACTAATACAATACCATAGATAATACAACTCAAGACTAGATAGGGCGTAGCTATACGCTCCTACATACTAAGGATAGGTGTCCTGAGTCGTCCAACAGGGTAACAAGTCTACTCCTGCTCGTCGGGGTCCTCGTCGGAGTCCTCCTCAGTCTCCTCCTCGGGGTCCTCCTCCTCCGTGTCCTCCCTGATTTCACGGGTGAGTTTTCACGACGATCCGAAGAATCTGGGTCCCAAGGCTCAACGTCCGAATCATACTGAGGAGAGTGCGGATCAGCCACAGTGATCCTCGCGTAGCACCGGCGAAGCTGCTCGTAGCGGTCAATAAGGTCCCTGCTATCCTGAAGCTCCTGCTGACAATGCTGGAGTCGTGAAGACAACTCCACAACGTCGTCCACCAGCCTCTCGCTCTGAGCGAGGTACAGAGTCCCCTCGACGTCACGTCCAGTGAAGTCGGCTGTGCCACTAGGGCGCTGAGGGGTGTACGCGTGCTCTGTGCACCCGAGGCGGAACTTGTGGGTGTGACTCCAGTAGGTAGTCGCCTCCCACGTAGCATCCTCCTCAGCAGCACGCTGGGAGCTCCTCCAAGCCGGAGAGTAGTGTGAGTGCAGTAGCTCCGAGTCGTAGTAGACTGACAGCTGGGTAGTCCACTCTAGTCCACCAGTAGAAGGTCCGGAGATCCTGGTGGTGTGGTAGACGAAGCGAACACGGTACTCAAGGTACCCCGCAACACGAAGGAGACAGCGGGGACGGGTACGCATTCTCGAAGCAGCACGTCCAGAAGAGATCAGCACTGTCTCTCTCCTGGGTGTGTGAGGTGCGGAGCGGCTTGCTAGGGCGTGGTGAGGAACACGACCCCCAGTCGACTTACGAGTCGTCTGCTTGGTGCGCGCCATCTACAAACATTTGAAAAGAAGAGAGTGAGATCAATAATCAATAAATTAAGTTAGAATAAAAACAATAAGTACAGCAAGATAAGAAGCACAAGGATTGAGATGGAAAGCACAGGGTTTTGGAAATATTATTTTATAAGAAAATAGTATAGTCCTTATTTTCGACCATTTCTAACTAGGCTTGCGTCCTACGGGCAACCTGGCTCGGATACCACTTTGTCACGCCCGATCATCGCAAAGATGAACAGACGCTAGTCACATGTACGCCAGGATCAGTTCAATCGTACATGCGTTGACGAAAGTGAAATATCATTACATAGCCATGTTCGAATGCATAAATAGTCTTACAATACGACCCGGAGGTCTACAAATACAAATCACAGACCTATTTACAGCATCTAAACAGTTCACAAAGATTAAACTACAGCGGAAGGCTAAATAGATAAGAAAGGCTCCATCTTCACAGGCAGTCGCGCGAAGGATCGCCAGCCTAGCCCAAGTCTTTTGGGTTGATGAAGAAGTCTTCTAGTGCCGCTTATTCTTCATATTCTAATGGAAAAGTAAACGCTTGAGTACATAGAGTACTCAGCAAGTGTGGGAAGAGAAGGACATGATTGGCTAAAGCAAGGGAAGGCCAATTATGGCTTAAGCACTATGCTTAGAACCTAACCTTAGCATTCAATTGTCAATATCATAATTAAAGGAGTGATTCAACATATAATTAAAGGTAATGAATGTAACTTGAATAATAAGTAACCACCATTTCCCAACCGTAAACTAATTATGAACTGGCCCCAAGCCGCTCTTGTCCGTGAGCACGGCTGTCATGATAGTTTTACCAAATCTCTGCAGAGAGTGTACCCTTTACCCACAAGCAGTGATTTCATCCCCTGTTGCCAGGTGGACTAAGTGAACCTCCCTGAATGCCCGTGGTAGCTAACCACATTACACACTTCCTTTGGTGTGAGGCCAGGAGATCACTACATGGTCTTTACAAAGGTACTCCCGACTAGTGCTAGCCCTCTAAGGTTTCCACCACTGAGGCATTTCCAGAGTAACCCTCCACCTCGGAGCCCCCTCTTGAGCCTCGCGGTTCCCAGAGCAGTACCCCTGCATCATTCCCTGCACCGTCCAACTACTAGCATTTCATCGGGAGAAACCTAATTAATTGACCAAGCTGCCCCATCTCATTCTCGTGGTGGTACTATAAATCTTAGTGGCTTCCTCCATAAATCGGTCCTTAGAATCCGGTGGTTCCAAACCCAATCCCGGGTCTCGTGCAAACTGCACCATACCAAATCTATCCAACCACCAGATTCCTATCCACTACTATCGTGTGTCCATCACCATTAAAGTAATCATAAGGTTTAACATGTCACATTGGTATGAAATCCCATTCCCAATGTCTAAGCATGGCTAAGCATAATCAATACCTATCTACTTCCAACCCACATCAGATGACAAGGAATTATATGGAACAAGGCATGAAACATGAGATAGGACATCAATTTAATTAGCATGCATCTAACTAAAATCCTAAAATTGGTACAAGATGGTCAAGGGCACTTGCCTTCTACAAAGACTTGATTTTTGATGAAGTCTTGGTCTTGGAGATTAAAGTTGGGGTCGTAGTATGACTCTAAATATATTGCCCAAGCATGGCAAGAAGAAATAAGAGCTAAATAAGTAAAGAGCACACACTACATGGCATCACAACATACAAATAAGCATAAAATTCTATACTATTGCGTCCCTACGAAGCATTTATTATTTACATAGCCAAAATATGCATTTTATATTTATCTTACATTTTGAGGATTTATTTATGGCCTAAAATCATTTTTATTGAATTTTCTATATCCAAAATGTATTTTAAACATTTTTAATAAATTTCCTATAGTCAAAATATATTTTATTTGCACTCTAAAATTTTATTACAGCATAAAAACATTTTATACAGATTTTCCAACTGTTTCTACATTTATTTATCATTTTTATCTATTTCTACACATTAAATACTCATATAAACAATAATCAGCAATTAAATAAAACCTCAGGGACTTCCTGGCAATTTTCCCTGTACATGGGTTAAATCATTAATTCTACAAATTTCCAGGGGCTAGATTGCTTAATTAAGTGATTAAATCCAATTCCAGAGAGTCCAGGGGCTAGTTTGCATATTCTAGGGGTTAAATTTGCGTTCTAGAGAAGTCCAGGTGGTAGCTGGCAAGATTCCAGGGGCCACGGTGTAAATGCGGAGGCGGGAAAAGAAGATTCAACGTGGGTCGTTGGATCTTAAATGGATGCACAGGATTTAAATAACCGAAACTGTACAAATATCTAATCTTGGTTGTTCGGTTTCAACCGAAGGCCGAGATGCGGCCACGTCGCCCAGGAGGCACCGGTCACACGCGCGCGCGGCCGCGCACGGCGGCCGCGGCGGCGGACCTCGCCGGTGTTGGCCAATTTGGCCAAAACTATGCCTAAACCGTGCGCTAAATACATGGAACGCAAGAGGGGGAAATAAGGAACTCACCTCTGGTGTTTCCGGGGCCCGAAATCGAGTGGGGGAAGGTCGGTGTCGGGGGATGGCGGCAACCGACGTCGGCTCCCGTTGAACTCGGCAAATCCCCGGCGATCTCTCCGCTAGACCTTGCCCGGCATGCTCTTGGTGACACGGCGAAGAGGTTAGAGGGGATAGAGGGGTGAGGCAACCGTCGGTTAGCCGGGAACGAGGGCGACAGACCTTGGCGACGGTGAGGCTAGGGTTTGAGCGCGAAGAGGGAGAAACAGAGGGGGAAGGCGGGATTTTATAGAGGGGAAACGGGCGTCGGTTGAAGGAGAGTGCGAAAGTGAGTTCCCCGGTTGAATTCCGTGCGTGATTCGACGGTTGGAGGTGGGGTGTGTGCGGCGTGGACGCGGCGCGGGAAGATAGGGAGGCGGCAGTTGCACCCCTGGAAGGGATGACAGGTGGGGCCGACAGTTCAGAGAGAGGGAGAGAGAGAGAGGCTCGCTGGGCCGCGGGTGAGAGGAGGGGGGAGATGGGCCGGGGTGGGAATTTAGCCCAGGGAAGGGTTTTTACCTTTTTCTTTTTATATTTCCTATTTTTTTATTTGATTTCAAATTCAAATTTCCATCATTTGCTACACGTTCGAACTTCAAAATTCACACAAAAATGCATACTAGAATGTCCAAAGGTTTGATCAATTTTATTTACATAAAATATGGGTGTCACAATGGTTGAAAGTTAAAAACAACAGAAACTGCCCAGGAGCACCTAATCTGGACATTGTTTCGGTATCCTTCTGTACATTACTCATAACATTCAAAATGAAATTCACCAAGAGTCATGTGTCACGTTTATAAAAAGCTTAGGAGTTATACTACCACTTTGTAGTTTTGAGGTTTGACTAATTTTGATCAGAAATGAAGGAACAAATGGATCAAAGTTGGTACCTCCAAATGAAATGCTGCTGAAAGTCTCCAGAAAATATGTCAACTTTGCAAAGCCATATGTCCTCAACCACAATTGATCTGGTGGCACACCAATACTTTCTGGAAAGGTCTTGAAGTTTTTTACAACTTTGTTATTCACCACCAGATCAGATTCTAATTTAGCTATCTCAAAATCTTGATTAAGTGAAGATTGCTCAATCAAGAAAGTGGGGTAGTTAGTAGAACCAGTTTTGAATTTTCCAATTCAATCAAGTTCCGTTTTACTTCGCAGATTGCACAACACATCCCCATGATGACTATTTGAATTAAGTGTCTCACTCACCTAGCTCGAAACTTAAGGGGGAAGGAGTGCACTCAATTAACTTAAGGGTTCATTCATCAACCACTCCTACATTGTAGCATATCAACAATGAGTTGAACAAGTGGGATTATGTTTTCATGAGAATCCAGCTCAAGGATCAAGGTTGACCCGTCATAGAAGAAGTGTAAACTCGACTCCACTAGAGTTATAAAGGAAGATATCAATCTCCACTACATGACCGAAGAGAAGATTAAGTAAAGCACCATTAAGGACAGCTCTAGTAACCTCGAATCTATGTCAAGTGCTATTAGATTATTGGAGTAATTTAGATAGTGAATTCTCATGAAGAACTGATTCTCAAGTGCAGCAAGAACTTTGGTGAAGAGATAGATAAGATGATGAGAATACGTACAAGTTATGGGAAGGTTAAGATGATGTAGTATGTTTCTCGTATTCCTTGTCGACATTCTTAATATGAATTCCTTAACTGTGGTCAAGGCATGAAAGTATTATTCCCTATTGAGCTCCTTTCACGACAACGGTATTCAAGCCTTGCAAATCATGAGATGTTCCTGATTCTTGTGTGAGTGGTTTTACTCGTTCTTGCTCAAACTATAAAAGATGATGCACCATACATATTGCAATACCTTGAGAATTGCACAAACTATCATGCGCAACCACCTTGTATGCACCTTTTGCACCATACATATGCATCATTTGCACCATTTGCACCATACCATATGCATATGCATTGCACCATAAAACATGTGATGCATCATAAAGCATCATTACTAATGAAATAAGATAAGTACGATGCATGATTAAATACTAAAAATATGAGCAAGAATGTGTATCTCCATTTAAATCGTTACGTCATCTGAATCATTTGACTTTTGACAACGCTTGTATTATACTAAACCCCATTGATTCTTCCTTTTTGAGTATGCAAGAGTAATCAATTGACCAACCTTTCTTGTGCTCAGGATAAGCTTGAACCTTCATCCTTGACTTGTTTAGGTTCGAGTACCTTGACTGTTGAAACTATACCATCCTTCATCGTGTGATCATAAGTTAAGTGATCAACCTCACGAAATCCTTGATATTCCTTATTCCTGAGAGTACCATTTGATTATCAACCTCGCGAAGCTTCTCGAACTTGATTTGAATTCTTGAATAAAAATATGGTGACTTTGACACATAGAAAATCTTGTAGTTGCCATATGGTTGAGTTCTTTGCTGTTTTAGAACATATGGAGAATTGACGATTTAATCCCCGTTTGCCACCGCAAAGAGTTTTGTCCATGACTCACATATTTAGATAAAGATTTGTTATGAGTTTAGTGATCCATAATTATTCTCACAAAACACCTTGATTCATCTTTGGGGAAATATTACCTTAAGGTTATAAGGACTTGAGTGAAACAAAGCAAGGCAACAAGATCAATTGGGTGGTTAGTTCAAGGATTGCAAGATGATCAAAAGGAGCAAAGTGCAAATCTTAAATTCTTCAAGTCAAGATTAGGACAAGAAAGTATCACTTTTCAATGTTAGAGAAAACTTTGCAAGATGCTAATGGAAGCTCAAGCACCCCATCAAGTTTATCAAGATAGAGACTCAAATCCGTTGAAATCAAATACAATGTTTGAGCACCCCGTCGTACACAAGTAACAACATCCTCGAAAACGCTACATGTAGGAAAGAAGATTAACAACAATCCTATCAGTCGAAGATGCTATCATGTCCAACGAGTCGATGACTCTCTTTTACCATCATTCCCTTGTCCATTCTTTTTTTTTTCTTCCTTAGAATCTCGGGACGATATTCCTTTAAGGGGGAAGGGTTTTAAAATCTCACTTATAAATAAAGCAAAAAAAAGTGCGACCTAAAATTTTTTTTATGTGGAAATAGCAGTAGTGCTCTTAGGATATTTAAATGATGCCATACAAGAGAGTTTTAATAATCAAAACAAATTGTTCTAATCGAATTCATCAAAATACAAAATTGAGTTCACTAATGTGTTGCTCATAATTCAAATAAACCGCCTGCCAAGTTTGATAAGTTTTGGACCTCATTTGCTATGTATTTACATCAAGCAATGTGAGAGGGTTTGAGAGCAAATTCGAATTCAAGTTCTGTATCAAAGTTATTGATTCTCAAATTGAAGTTTGCCAATAGGTTTACCATAATTCAAGTAGCATCCCTGCCCAATTTGATTAGTTTTGGACATCGTTTGTTATTTAATTGAATCAAGTCGTTAAAGAGGATTCCAATTTCAAATTCAAGTCATATTCAAATTCAACTTGGTCAATTTTGATGTCTGATCTTATCTTCCCATTTTTTTCTTTTTGCTCCACTGCCAATTCTCAATCAATGTGGAGTAGGGTTGCAGCAAAAATTTGAGGAGTGGATGAGTATTGAGAGGTGGGACCCAGTGGCAGTGGCACAACAGAGCTGAAACCGACTCTGTTTCTCTGATGGCTGAGGTGCAGTGCACGGCTCCTCCTCACAGCTTGCCCACGTGAGGACAGCTCATCTGACCACAGCACGTCTTCCTGATCCTTCCTTGGGCTCTCTTCTCGTCTCTCCACACCGCAGAGCCAATCTTTGCTCCTGTTCTGCTCATTCGCGCAGGAGCTTGAGCCCAGCGTGTTCATCCCTTCTCCGCCAAAAATCAACCAAAACTGGGCGTTGTGATCAGTTCTTTCTATGTCTTAATCACTGCAATGATCTTCCAAAATCTCGTGACCTATTTTCTGTGCTGCTTGACCATACCGGGGAGGCTAGCGATGATTTTTGGCGCACCCGAGCTGCTGCTCTTTTTTAGCGATGCCGCCTCACCATTGCACGTCGTCTCCGGCTTGCTCCTGCAGTTCCAAGGCCACCAACAGGTTGGAAACATCCCACCTTAGCTTTCCTCTGCTTGACTCTATTCCGTTGAGTTTCCTCGCTGTATGCCGAAGTTCTTCGCCGACGGTCTCCACAAACGCCGGGTTTTGCCACTGGAATTCCTTTTCCACATGCAATCTTTCTTCAATTGTTTTGGAAGATACGTTCTAGAGGTCCTAGTGCATGCCTTAGACGAAAAACCATCCAAAACCGTCAAGTAATCGGTCCGGGATAGTAGTTTTCCTCACCGCCGGCCTAGAGGTCCCAACTCATCGTCAACTTCCTTTTTCCAAAGCCTTTCAACGCCTTCAGCCCCTTATTCCATGCTCTCTAGGTCACCAAAAAAGTTTTAGGTGAAATCCTCAGGCGAAATAAGGCACCAAAGGGCTCCACCGACATCCCCTAAACCCTAACCGCCGCCGCCCCGTAGAACCTTCTCCTCCGGCCAGTTTCCATCTAATCCAAGGTCAGCAACGTGTTTGACGTCCGAATTTAGGCCCCACCGGCAAGAATTTAGGGCAGGGGGGAGGACCTGCAACGGCCGCTCGGCATGGGCGCCGCCGCGTGCCGCCGTGAGCCGGTGAGGGCGCCGCCCGACTGTAGGTTGAAGACGACCCGGCTCGGATCCTTTATGACTCCAGGATCTGGTGTGGCCACGTCTTTTAATCATGTTTATCTGTGTGGCTGCAATGCTATTGGACCATTTTAAACCACCGTGGGCCCAATTGAATAATTCAAATATTCCCATTCAAATTTAATTCCAGAGTTCACGCAAACTTATAAATTCAATATCTCCTATAATACTTGGCCAACAGTTCCCAAATAAATTTTGATAGAACCAGGGTGATCTATACATTCAAGTGGTGCACTTGGAGCAGTATAAAATGTAAAAGCCTGCTTTTCGGGAGAACAAAAACGCAAAAATACGAACTTAAAAATTTTGAAAATGGTCTTGGAAATTTAAAACTCACATGAACCATATGAGTTAACCCATGTTCACTAAAAATAGGAACTTGTTAAAATTTTACATATAGAACATGGTTGCTAATGTATTTGGAACTTAAGGAGTTAAATCCTTAATTTCCAGGTATTCACATTTTCAATGAAAAATTAAAGGAGAAAAGAAAATAAAATGACGAGAACGAAAAAGGGATTATTCTAACCCTAAAATGGGACATTCACAAATATTTAAATCTCATGCCGTAAATTTTTCCATGACCTTCTAATATTCCAAATAGACTCTCGGAAAAGTTTCAAAATTTTTGAAGCACGTTGTCCATTTATTGGACACGTACTGAGAGTTTAATCAACATCAACTTCAAATTTAAACTTTGTGCTCAAACTTGTCCAAATCAGCTCCAAATTTTTCCCGAGGTCCCTTATGGTTCAAAAAGGTTAACTTCAAAGTTTCAGGATTTTTGAACCTAATCTACTATTTATTTCCTTGAGTCAAGTATCACCACTTGAATTCAAATTCAAACCTGAGTTCAAATTCAACTTGCTCAGTTTTGAAATCTGATTGCACCATAAAATTCTCCACACTTTATTTAGTCGCTGGGCCAAAGTTGAACATTTTTGAAGCATGTTTGCTAGCTCTATTTGAATTTTGAAAAGAGGAGGGAGAAGAGAGTGGGACCCACATGTCATACTTATCCTCAGTACTAGGAAAAAGTGGCCCCACATGTCAGGTCGGCACTACCCACAGCGTGACACCGAGACCCCCTGCATGTGCCACCGCGATGACATCGGTCTTCATCTAGCGCCCGACTCTCGGTCCTTATCGTCCCGCTCGCCACCTCCCAGCCGGCCCCTGCCTCCTCGCCCGCCTCTGCCCGCGCCGGAGTCACCTCCCTCGGGCGCCGTCCCTGCGCCGCACGCCCGCGCGACGCCAACCTGTGCACCTCCCCCGTCGCCCCCTGCTGGCAGCACCGCCTCGCGCTCGACCGCCCCACGCCGGTCGCCGCTCGGCCCGGAGCCGCACCACCGCGCCAGCTTGCCCCACCCCCACGGCAACTCGCACTCGCCACATCCAGGGCCGCTGCCCCGCGCGCCTTCTCCGCGCGCCGGCCTCCTCGCGCACCTCCTCGCCTTGCCGCCGGCCCGCATCGCGTCGCCCGACCGCAGCGCTGCCGCGCGTCTTCCACCGCGTCGGCTCACCTCCGTGCCGCTCTCCTAGCCGCCGGGCCGAGCTACTCCATCGTTGCGCTCTCCACCAAAGCCGCCCACCGCAGGCCCGCCTCCCTGCTGGCCACGCTTCGCCAGTGCCCCGCACCACTCGCCAGTCGTGCTCCCAGCCGCGCTGCTCCGCCTCCGCATCTTCCCGGCCGCAACTCCCTCGCCGCGCCCGTCCGCCCACGGCGCCGCCCCAATCCAACCGCCGTCTCGGCTTCCAAGGACCGCCGTCCACCGCTAGCCGCGCCATGGCCATGTCCCGACCCTGGCCAGCGACGGCAACGCCTAGCCGCTGCCGCGTGAATCCCTGGCGCCACCCCCCTACGCCGCTTGCCGCTCTGCACACTGTGCGTCCCCGTCTCACGATACTACTGCAGCGCATTCCAAGTCTAACTCTGCGCCACTGCCATGCCCGTGCACGTGGTTGCGTTGGTACAACTTGTGCTGTCTCGATGCTATCATCTTCATGACGTCATCGCAACCTTCTGAGTTGTGTCTATGTCCAACCAATGAGACGAGTGATGTAAGTGATGGATGAGATGCAAGAACACGTCATTGACGCAATGGAAACGATAGTTTGTCCACGGTTAGCTCTGATTTGTGCAAAGATTAGTTGAACAGAGCAGCAGCCAAGGTGTTCGATGAAATGGTTACAAGGCGAAACTAAGTGTGTTGCCATTCAATGCTGGTCAATGAATGCAGGTCTATCGTGGGGCGGCAAACCGACAAGCCTAAGTGCCAAGATACCCTTTGAATGGTGATGAAGTGACGAAAATCAAATACACACCCAAGATGTTCAGCGAAATGCCTACAAGGTGAGCCTGGCCCTGAAATGTCTTCTTGACGTCATCGAAGTCCCTTCGTGGTGACCACTAATGGTACTCATATGTCGTCAAGCCGTACATCCATGTTCCGCGTTAATATCATTCCTATAGGAGTCCCCACGTCGACCTCCTTTGTCGTTTGTATCACGTGGCTAGTCCGTGCCTGCTCATGATGCTCCACCATGAGCCGCGTCGACATCATTGACCACATGACATCTTCGTGATGCTCCGAGCCGTCATCGTGCCCTGGCATCGAGATGAAGGATGCTTGTTATGAGTGTGGTGCTGAAACACCAGCACGACTCGTCGTACAATGGTCGTTTAGCCAAATTAGGGTTTAGTCAAGGCGGGACTCGTCGAGCCCTGGGTGTAGTCAGGGTGCTCGATGAAATGCCTTCTAGGTCAAACCAGGTGTATTGGTGATCACCATCGATGGGGTAGAGGTATGCAAGAATGTTGCGACCAACGAGGAGAACTAGACCAAGTGGAACCCTGGATAAGAGCTCCTTGGTTGTGTCGAGGATGTTCCCTAACCGATCACAGGATTGGTTAACTTGGTGTACCACTTCTTCGACGGCAGGTTCGTCGAGTCGCTTATCAACAACCGAGTCGACATCACTAGCCTTAAGACTCACAAGGTGGTGTTCGGGATTTCACTCACCCCATTGACGAGTCCGGGTCGATGTGGACCTCGCTAATCTGATCTTCTCATGATGGAAAAGCATGACCGTCACGACAAGGTTTCGCATCATGTTCGAGTTCCAGGAGTTCACCGAGCTCATCTGAACAATCTTGCAAAGGACACTGCAATAGTGTCATGTAAGCACTTGAACGATGCTCGAGAAGCTTGCCGTAGAAACTACCTTACCTAAAAGCCATTTGAACGTTGTCTTGGTACTCATGCTAGGTTAACAGTGCTTGTGATGACTTCTTAAGTCCAAGCCATGTTGATCTCAATTCAATCCCAAGTGTCGTTAGGTTCCATCATGGTTCAGCCTAAGTCAGGACCCTACGACAGCACTGCTCACTTAACTAGGTTTACTCCTTTATGAGTTAAGTCAAGTTCAGTGGTCGATTGCTAAATCGCGACCTTCATCTCGTACACCACTCATACTCAAGCTTTCGATGCCACCTTGACTCTTAGGTCATCCTTACACTACCAGTCCAACACTTCCACACCATTCAGCTGTACCGTCCTTGAGTGGCATAGCGTCGAGTGTTGAGTGCCAAGTTGCAATGTGTGCTTACATTGCACCTTTCAATTCACATCTCGATACTACTATGACCACTTGACTCCATCTTTTGTTTATCCACACAACAGAGGCATATCTTTCCTTCCTAGTCAAACTCCTCGTTCTTAAAGTTTACACAACCCCGTATAGTCTATTATTAAATTACTTAATCACTTATATGCATATCATGTCGATAGGAACATGATGATAGGTGATCGACGAGAAGTTTCGCTTGGAGGAGAAGGCCAGGGTGTCCACTTGATGTCCTTGGCGGAGTGTGCACAGAAAGACCATTAACAATTGACATTTATTCGAGTCGCAAACTAAGGCAAGCCCCAGTTTGCATTTAAGAGCTTTTCAAGGTTTTGCAGTATTTCTCACATTACGTCCTCAGTTGATATTGTGCATTTACGTATAAGGTGTTTTATACTCCACTTGCATGACCACAAATCCCAGGGATTGGTTGGAACGAGTTATAGTTTGACCTGTAGTAACTGCTTTGCTAATGTATAGGAAATCCGATAGAAGTCGAGTAGTTGGAATCTACTCGCGAGAGATGTAGGACATATCTCACAGGATTGGTTAGATAAACAATGGCTTAATATAATGAATCCGAGACCGGGCAGGGGATGGATAGGAAGCAACGAGAATTGGAGTGTCGGTCGCATAGCACTGCCTGTGTCGCTTGAGGACCGTGCCGTATGCGGCACCGTTGGGCAAGCTTGAACTGTACCGATTGCATAATGGTATATGGGACCCATTAAACTGATGTAACTCCAGACTGTAGTGTGCAGACTCCTCGGTTGTCCTTGAATGGAGATGCGAAGGCATAAAGGTGTAAATCTTCTAGCGGGCAACTTCGACGTGTCCGTGTAGGGGACCTTTTGCTCGGGATGAAGGGGTTTGTCGACATTGGGGTCTTGGGTGAAAGGTGGACACGTATGACGCGGGGAGGAGAGCACGTATGTGTCTCCTACGCGGGTGTGCGTGTCGTGCAGTCCGGGTTTGTCCTAATTGCAATCACCGTCCCTCGCGGTAATAGAGTACCACTTGTTCACTGTGTCGTGACGTAGTAAATACTAAAGAAGCCAGAAAAATCATATTGTATTGAATTATAATTGCTTTGCAACCTTGTATGATTTAGAGATAGTACAATTAAAAGTTTACAGTTTCCTCATACTTTAGCTGTAATAGCATTACGTGCTTTGGGCATGTCATATCATCGGCAAAGCGTTTCTTGTTTGATTGTGGAGTCTATGATGTGCCGTGCCCGAAGAATGTCGTTTGCTACTTAAAACATGATTATAAGGATCCACTTGTAGGCGAGTCTATTTATGCTATTCCTTACCTATGTATAGTGTCCCCTTTTGCATATGTCTAGTGAGACGGGTTAGTCTTGCTGAGCCTTATGCTCACGTTTGCGCTTTAATGATTTTTGCAGGTATTAGTTTTATTTCTGCTGTTCACGTTGTACATGAGACTCGAGGTGTCGAGATAAATCTCATGTGAAACACTCCGCTGCTGAATGTTCGTCATGTTGCTAGTGAGAAGCGTCCTAGGGCATGGACGTTTTCTCTTATGCTTAGATAGGTGAGATTATGAGTATGTATTTTCCGCTACGTGTGTACTTCTGTGGTACACTCTTTTGTAAACTCTTCTTATTATGAAATGAAAATTTTGTATATTTTGGTATTCTTTTCATGTGTGCTGTTAGGTGCCACATCGCACAGTACCACCCAATGAGATCCTCGGATGTGTGGACTCCGGTCCCCACAGACATGGTATCAGAGCTTCATTGGGAATAGCACGCTCGAAAAGAGCCTATTTTTGAAAACTCCAAAGTAGTCGAGTGAGGATTAGCTATATGCCCATTAAGGACTATTACTAGTATAAGTTATAAAGGTGGTCAACTAACTTGTTATATTATTCTGTAACGACGCTCCGTCTTCAAGGTAAGAGGTAAGGTACGCTGCTGAGAGCGGATCAATCTTGGTAAACTCTGCATACGAGATATGGTATGTGAAATTTCCGTGGCTTAGCACGGAAAGTCAATATGAGTCTCTGAAACTTTTCCATGTTTCTGAGAACATATGACACGCGGTACCCCAGCGTGACACAAAATTAGTGGGAGCCCCCCGTCGGGTGGTGTATAACCCGATAGTATGCATCTCTAGAACTATTCATGTTCTATGGGATCATGCGAAACACGTATGCCTGAGCGTGTATAAGCCGGTTCGTACGGGAGTCTTTGCTGTACAGACGTATTTACAGCCATGTACCTCGAGACATGACCTCGCTCGAGGGCGACTCACACCAGTGTCGTATGCATTTACTTTCATATATATTATTGTGACTGCCTGTCGTGTTTCCCCGTGCCGCCCTTGAGGTGTGAAGGTGTGAAAGGGGATTGTTTGTCTTCTGCAGGTACACTAACTCTGGTAGCGACCCGTGTAGAATACGTTTGCGAGTGATCGATATTAGGACCACCTCTAGACGTATCTGGATATACCGGGTTAGACTTTACTTTTAGTAAGGCACGTAGTACTGTCAGTATCCCACTTGATACTTTGACCATCCCCCACGAAAGAAATGGCTTAATATTCATATTAAGTCCAAGTATCAGTTGCTGATATCTTATGGACAAGGTAAAATGTTTCTCTTCAAGAGTAGGTGAACCAAAGTTCTTTGATCCTGACGAGAGTTTAGCTCGACTTCGCCGGAGTAAGATTTTGGTTAAGCATGAAGATCCATAGTGATATGCTATGGATAAGAAGGTCGTCATGTCTCTTT
This sequence comes from Tuctoria greenei, assembly GCA_036927565.1. NCBI lineage: Eukaryota > Viridiplantae > Streptophyta > Magnoliopsida > Poales > Poaceae > Tuctoria > Tuctoria greenei. Next base: position 175,304,128 of record JAYESD010000002.1, on the reverse strand, counting down.
TAAGATTCCATTTGGTTCCAAAGAAAGTGATTTGTTGTGAATCAAGTTCTAGCCATCGGACTTGAGTTTTGAGCTAAGTTTCAAAATTTGATTTTGTTTCCAAATTCTTGTGTTTCGAAGCCGGTGAGTTCTGTTTCGAACAGAATTGACCTGACTTTGAAATTCCATATCTCTTCAACCTAGAGGTCTTTGGAGGCAAGTGAATACTTTTTGGAAAGCTTTTGAAGTCTTCTATAAGTTTTCTATTGACCTCCAAGCCAAAAGAAGCTTTTATGGTGATGAAAATGCACCATTACCACTGCAGCTGCTGTTCTGAAACTGTACAAGACAGTATCTGAACTTTTGTCATATTTCCTTGAAGGAAGCTCTTCTATTCCATTATGATACATTTCTAGAAAGGGGAAGAGCTATTCTACAACTTTGTTATTCAGTAATACCTCAAATTCAGTTTATAACTAATTAGAAAACAGAGTTGAAGATAGTACATGTATATAGGTGCTATCTGAAACAGTCAGAACAATTCTGAACTTTGAACGGCCATAACTCTTAAACTAGAAATGCAAACTATGCATGTTTATACATATATGGAAAGATTAAAGAGTCCTCTATCAATTTACTATTCAAAACAAAGGCTAAAAGTCACATTAACAAGGTCTAAATTGAAGTGTCGTTTAAGAGGTTCTGACAGCCCGGAAGATGGGACATAATCTGAACTCTTCACCAATTTGACCATAACTTCTTGCAGACTTCACCTATGCAGGCTTAATTTTTATGGTTTGGAAGTGTAAAGAGTCCCCTACAATTTGTCTATAGAACTCAAGAGCAGAATACATCTCTAACATACTCAAAATTTCAAATTTCTAAACTTGATCAAATCTGGACAGCGAGTGGACAATGCTGTATACAGTAACTGTTTCTCGCGTAACTCGCCGTAGAATTGTCAAAAGACTTCATAAGTTTCATTTCTGGGATCCTGAGAATGTATTCAACAATTTTTCTATGTATTACTTTTGCAAATATTGATGTTTGTATATCTGAAAATTGTGGACAAAATCAGCCATAAACAAAGGAGATGCGGTCCGAATTTTCAGAAAAACTATCAACTTGCAAATGCCATATCTTCTCAACCAGAAATGCTACGAGGGCAAGTAAATACTCTTTAGAAAGATTTGGAAGTCCTCCGCAAGTTTTCTGTTCAGGTCAAGACCAAAATCCTTTTCTAAGTGGGTGAAACTTGGATAATCGCAGAGACTGTCCAGGCACACCCGAACTGGACAGCAATCTGTACACCTCTGAATTTAATCCATAACTCGCAGACCCTTTATCCAATGGTGTCAAGCGAGTAACCGTTGGAAAGTTTAGAGAGTCAGCTACAATTTTTACAATTGCCTCCAGACCTGAATCGGTCATCTACCTATTCCAAATCGAGTTTGAATACAGAGTGGTCAATCTGAACTGAATTCAATTCTGAATGCTGAAATTTTACCCAACTTCAAAAATTCATATCTTTTGAACCAGAACTGATATGAAGACAAATAAGTACATTATGGAAACATTATTACATTGGAAACAACTTTGTAAATAATAATATTTCCAGATTTCCATCAGAACAGTCTGAAAACTGTAGATCAAAACTGGTACTTTTAAGCAGGTTCTGCTGAAAATGCAGAAAATTCTGTTAACTTTAAAATAGCCTAACTTGCAAACAAGAGATGATCTAGAGGCAAACCGATACTTTTTGGAAAGGTCTTGAAGTGTAATTTAACTTTGTTGTTCACCTCAAGATCTTATTTTGCCACTAACTAGATAAAAATCGAGTTTGCGTCCAGGCTGGTCGTTTGTCACCATAGCCTGGCCAGTTTGAACCTTTTGGTTTTTGTTAGGCATTCGGCTCTCGATTTCAATTCGAGGAGTTTCGTAACCAACCAAGAGTTAGGACTCAAGCATTTACCAAGTTGAATAGAGTGTTTAACTCATTTGAAGCCCTTTTCCCTTGGATAGGCACACTAGTGTCTGATTTATATGACTTGCCACATCACATCTTGTGATATTGAACGCAGGTCGCATTTACTCAAGTTGCATCTCGTCTTTCCATGAGGACTGTTTGGAGTACGCTTCGACATCCTGGTTTGGAACTTTAAGGGGGAAGGTGAATACTCAAGTAATGGTAGTATTCAACCATCAACCTTGGTTATAACGAGTCGTGTCAACAAGAAGACGATCAAGTAAGATTACATCTTCAAGAGGATCCAACATCCACCACCAGATTGAGTTACTCAAAGAAGAAGTGTGACTTCAACTCCACTAAAGTAATCGCTAAGGATATCAGTTCCTCTTGCCAGATCGAAGCGAAGATTAAGTGAAGCATCACTAGAGACATATAGTGAGTTGTTATTCTTCTGATGAAGATAAAATCAAGTTGAGTAGAACATGCACAAGCTTTCGAAAGGTCGAGGTAACGTGGTATATTTCCCACATTCCTTGCCAATCGTTCCGTTATGAATTCCTTAACTATGGTCGAGTCATGAAGGCAACACTACTCATTGAGTGTCTTTCACGACCACGGTATCCCATCCTTGCAAATCATGAGACAGTACTTGAGTTTTGTGGGTGTGGTTCATTTAGTCTTGCTCAAACTATAAAAGCTACTGCACCATGCATGTGCACCATTTGCACCATACATATGCATCATTTGCACCATACATATGCACCATGTGCATCATACCATATGCATAGGCATTGCACCATAACCCATACGATGCATCATGAAGCATCATTACCAATGAAACACCAATGATAGAATGCATCGTAATACTAAAATTTAGAGCAAGACTGTGTACCCCATTCAAACTATTCTAAGGTGTCTAATGACTATGGTCATTTCACCATCCTCATTTGATTTCTTACATTGTTGATGTCCTTTCCATTAAGTAATACATGGGAAACCGATTACTCAACCTCACTTGAAACTAAACAAACACTTGGACTTTCATCCTTGACTTGTTAGGTTCAAGTACGTTGATTGTTGCAACTATACCGTTCATCATCGAGTAGTCATCAGTTCGAGGATCAACCTTGTAAAATCCATGAAATCTCCTTACTCGCGAGGATACCGTTCGATTATCAACCTCGTGGAACTCTTTGGGTCCATCTAAGATCTTGCGTTGTTATATGGTAACCTTGCTACACCAATTTCCTTGTAGTTATCATATGACTGAGTTCTTTGCTGTGTTAAAACATATGAGGATGCTGAATCCTTAAATCCTCGTGTGCTGCCGCAAAGGGTCATCATCTTCTATTTCTATTGTTTGAAGACGTTGATATACCCAAAAACCTTGTAGTCGCCATATCTTCAGTATTCCTGCTGTTTTGATTACATAAGAATGTTGAGTGCTTTGCTACTCTTATGATACAGCTAAGGAATCCTATGGTTGACTAAACATCAGACGAGGTTAATGATTGTTGTTTAACCTTGTAAACCATCTTAACTCATGTCAAGGGAAATACCACATTAAGTTGTAAGGACCTATGCAAAACCAAGCAAGCAACCAAGAATCAATGCAAGGATAGTTTCAAACTGTCCAGGTGACCTAGAGAAGCAAAGAACAAGTCATGTTTCTTCAAGTCAAGACTAGGACAGGACAAGATGTCATGCCAGTGTAAGAGTACAACAATAAAGGATCAATACCAGACGTGAGAGTTTTACGACGTGATATTGTCATGTCGAGCATCCTGTCAAGGTTTTCAACCTAAAGACTTGAATCACCTGAAGCAGACTTTAGAATTTCTTAAGATGCCTGAAGATAATCACTATTTCGTAGAACCCAAATCTTTAAGGGCATTGTCATTTTCCTTAGTCAATGACCCTCTTTTACGGATTATTCCCTCATCGTTTCTGTTATTCTACTTGTTAGAATCTCGGGACGAGATTCCTTTAAGGGGGAAGGATTGTAAAAGCCCGCTTTTCGGGAGAACAAAAATGCAAAAATGCGAACTTAAAAATTTTGAAAATGGTCTTGGAAATTTAAAACTCACATGAACCATGTGAGTTAACCCATGTTCACTAAAAATAGGAACTTGTTAAAATTTTACATATAGAACATGGTTGCTAATGTATTTGGAACTTAAGGGGTTAAATCCTTAATTTCCAGGTATTCACATTTTCAATGAAAAATTAAAGGAGAAAAGAAAACAAAATGACAAGAACGAAAAAGGGATTATTCCAACCCTAAAATAGGACATTCACAAAAATTCAAATCTCATGCCGTAAATTTTTCCATGACCTTCTAATATTCCAAATAGACTCTCGGAAAAGTTTCAAAATTTTTGAAGCACGTTGTCCATTTATTGGACACGTACTGAGAGTTTAATCAACGTCAACTTGAAATTTAAACTTTGTGCTCAAACTTGTCCAAATCAGCTCCAAATTTTTCCCGAGGTCTCTTATGGTTCAAAAAGGTTAACTTCAAAGTTTCAGGATTTTTGAACCTAATCTACTATTTATTTCCTTGAGTCAAGTATCACCACTTGAATTCAAATTCAGACCTGAGTTCAAATTCAACTTGCTCAGTTTTGAAATCTGATTGCACCATAAAATTCTCCACACTTTATTTAGTCACTGGGCCAAAGTTGAATATTTTTGAAGAATGTTTGCTAGCTCTATTTGAATTTTGAAAAGAGGAGGGAGAAGAGAGTGGGACCCACGTGTCATACTTATCCTCAGTACTAGGAAAAAAAGTGGCCCCACATGTCAGGTCGGCACTACCCACAGCGTGACACCGAGACCCCCTGCATGTGCCACCACGATGACATCGGTCTTCATCTAGTGCCCGACTCTCGGTCCTTATCCACTACTACAATAAGCCTCATCACAGGCGGCTCCAAACCTATTATCATAGACGGCTTTTAAAACCGCCTGAAACGAAGAGTCTGTGATAATCCGCAATTTCACAGGCGGAGAAGTGAAACCGTCTGTGAAGACTAATTATCATAGGCGGTTCTTCACTAAGGATAGCCGCCTGTGAAGATCGATTATCATAGACGGTTCTTTACTTAGGCTAGCCGTCTGTGAAAATACTTTATCACAGACGGGTCGTGCAGCATATATAACCGTCTGTGATAAACGTCTTATCACAGACGGTTATTGAAGAATAACTAACCGTCTATGATAAGAAGTCTTCACAGACGGGTATTGAAGCATTACTAACCGTCTATGATAATTTGTATTCACAGGCGGATTTTGAAGCATAACTAACCGCCTATGATAATATGTCTTCACAGGCGGGTTTTGAAGCATAACTAACCGTCAATGATAATGTGTCTTTACAGACGGTTATTGAAGCATAACTAACCCGTCTATGATAATGAAGTTATCACAGACGGAGTTTACCTATATCAGCCGTCTGTGAAGACCCTTTAACGCAGCCGGTTTCTACCATAACAGACACCGCCTGTGAAAATTAGGTTATCACAGATGTTTCTTTACTTGTATCTAGCCGCCTGTGATAATTGTTTTTCACAGTCATGCAGTACTACTGCTGTTATTTCTAATTTCCAGGTCAATTCAATATAATCACAGAACAAAAAACAACAATCATCACAGAACAAAAGACAACAATATTATCATCACAGAAGTCAATTTCACTAAAACAATATACATATGTACAAGTTACAGATACAATTTCATCTCAAAGTTTACAAGTTTTCACTAAAAACTGTTTAGATTGGTATAGTCGCAAAGTTCTGGCACATCAGCTGCTGAACCTCTCTTATCAAAGAACTTCCCCGTTTTGTGCAAAATTTCGCGACGAATGAACTGACAGAGTTCAGAAGCAATCCTGTCGGCTCCTCCATCAGGAATACTTCTACAAACCGGCCATTCTTTGTTCAGATTCTTCTTGTGCTGCAATATAACACATAACAAGGTTTAGAATGTGTTGGTTTGAACAATCTCAAAGTATAGATCAAAGTGAGAGTATACAAGAATTTAGTAGGTATTTTTGGAGCAGTTGTACTATGAGCAATTGAATTTTGAAGTTGGAATCAAAATATGAAAATAATGTTTCTGGTAATATTGAACAGCAGAGAATATAAGCATTAAACTATGCTAGTTACAATGAAAATGAAACACAAAAGTAAGAAAATAAGGTATCGACATTAAGGATAACTTACATCCTCACGATTGACTCTATATACGGCGGCGGTCCGAAGATGCTCGCATACATAATACCCGCATAAGACACTCCCAGCAGGCTGCTTCGGACAAGCATAATACGTTTTAATGTCCAATGCATTCGTATTAGGAGGTCTCTGACCGCCAAGCTGTTCCGCGTAAAACCGCCAAGCGCTGTAATACAAGAAATGTCATATAAAACTTGTCAACACATTCTAAATGTGCGTAAATTAAAATTATTGAATAAACGTACTTTTTCAAAATGGAAAGGAAATCTTTGTAACGATCTGGTGGGTAATCGGCCGAGTCCAAGACTGTTGCCATTCCCTGCGTTGGCATGATGAAGATCATTATGTAGTGATTACTGCAAACATACAAACACACGTGTTAACAGTTACCAATAATTGCTATTTCAATGCCATGTGTCGAACTTACTCGAAGTGGTACGGAGCCTTTACGAGGTCCTGGCCGTCTCTGACAAAGTTAAACATCGCATGTCCTATGTAAGCTGCAACTTCTGCCTTTCTATCCTTCTTAAGTTTTGCAATTGCTCTTTCAAAATCTTTTTTTTTCATGTGTTTGTACTGGCTTGATTCTCGATTTGCCTGGACGTCGAATAGCGACTTTGCAATCCTAGTAGGGTCAAGGATACCTGTCTTGTGCGCCAACTTTTCATTATCCATGTATTGCATCCTATTGAAGAAGTCCAAAATTGTTATAATCTCATGAAATGCGTATGCGTGTAGTAAGAAAAGCAAATACAAAATATTAGAGCACTTACAAGCACCAGACGAGCAGCAGGTTGATTTCGAGCATGCCCCGATGGAAAAGGGAAAGCAGCTCTTCAAATAAAATGACTCGTTTATCTACTCCAGTGCTCCAGAATGCTTCTTTTGGAATACGAAATGTGACGCACTGAAGACCATATTTTGTGCTGGCAGTGATGTACCACTCATGCATTCTTCTGAGCGCGACGGGTTGTTTGCTAAGTTGTACGGATGTCATTAACGGCTTCCCATTCTCAAATTTAGGAGGAACATCCTCAAGCTTGTATATTGGAACTCCTGGTTTAACTAAAGCCGTCCGCCGATTATACATGACACCGTCTTCTTCCCACTCCTCGATATCTTCTAATGCTGGCTCATGAGAAGAACGAGATGCACTCGATTTTCTAATATTTTCCTTCATAGCTTCCAAATACTTTGTCACTTCTGATGAAGGTTTCTTATTTTCGTATGAGCTAACTTTGACAGGCACTGATGATCGAGGAGTAGTCGTCGGAAGTTGGACACTGGCTTGTTGTTGAACCTGTTGTTCAACTGATTGCTCTTTACTCCCAGCAGCTGGCTCTAGTACTACTTCAAGTTGTTGCTCAACTAGTTGCTCTTTACTAGCAACAGCTTGCTCTGGTACTGCTTGAAGTTGTTGTCCAACTTGTTGCTCTTGGATATCATCATCCTTGCTCAGACATAGGGGGAGTGGATCTTCCCGGACTGGGAGTGGATCTTCATGCACTTTCGCCTTAGAAGATGGGGTTGCAGTATTTGGAGATGCGACGGGGCTAGAAATTGGCTCATCGTCCAACACGATATCGCGTCGGTGCCAAAGGATTATTTGGTTGACAGCCTGCCTCAGAGTCGCGATCCCCTCAGGTGTGACGTGGTCTATTTCATAATCTTCATAATCATTATCAATGATCTGAAGAACTTGCACCACAGAATAATACAACGGAAGTGGACTCCCGTTGAAGTCACGATCAGGCTTTGCCATAGCAGTGGCAACCTGTTTGGTTTTGTTCCCTGCTCTGCCTATCGGGACAAGAAGACGACAAGATTTGTCGTTAGCAATATCATCGACAGGGAACTTATGGGCTGACCCTGAGCCTGGCACGGAACCAATGCTGCTAGGGTAGGCAGTTGGAGATACTAATTGCTCCTTTTGCACCGGAACCATCATTGTACTCGGTGCCACTAATTGTCCTGATTGTCTAAGTTGTTCCATAATTTCTTGCATATTTTCTTTGACCTTTTGAGCAATTGTTTCATCAAGTGTTTTCTTAAACTTCTCACGTCTTCTATATGTGTCTTTATCTTTAGGGAAACCATCTAGCCAAGACATTTGAGAAGAGACCGCTCGAACCCGTCCGCTGTGTTCAGGGTTTCCCAAGATAGCGGTAAGTTGGTCATTCTCCCTCTTCGGCTTGAAGAGACCCTTCTGTTGCTTTTCAATTACTTCTTTCATTTTATCCTCTACTTCATTCAGAGAGTCGGGCTTTTCAAGTTTGCCCTCGCTGGTCAAACCTGACCGAGCAAAGACCCAGCGTTGAGTTCGCTCATCGCACCCTTCTAATGGGTGAGGATTGCCCTTACTAAGAATGTCGTCTATTATCTTATTCCATTTCTGGACTTTGGGGCCATATCCGGCAGACCCCAAGCGATGATGGTATTTGTTCTTTTTTGCAAGCTCTGACCTAGTTGCACTTAGAGCTTTAGCATCAGGTGTGCTCTTTTGACGAACAAACTCTTGCCACTGAGCTTGTGTGATTTTTCCCATCTTCCTCGGGCTAGGGACCTTATTGGCCTTAACATAAGCATTCATTTCACTCTTCCAGCATCGAAACTTCTTGCCGCAAGAGACCAATGTTGCTTTCTTTACAGCTTCTTCTGTGCCTTTCGGGAACTTGAATTGTTTCTTTATCTTTTCCCACAACTCATTCTTGGTCTGCTCGGGTAATTTCCTCCAATTCTCGGTTGTGATCGGCACAACCTCCCTAACAAGAAAACCGCATGCATTACGGTACTTGGTAACTGAATCCAGTGGTTCTTGGGGAAGCCCACTTGGACCGACCCTTGTTATGTACATGATGCGGTCCAATAGACCCTTATTGGGACCTCGTTGCCCTCGTTTCCGCTTGAGTGAAGCTGAGGATTCATCCATTGGTGAACCTTCTGCGGTTTTAGGAGCCGATGTCACCTCATTGTCTTCGAGATTAATCTAGGTAGAAAAAAATTATAAGACTTCGTATACTTGACAACCAACATTAACTTGAACTGCTGAAGTTAAGATTCGTGATCCATACCTCGTCGGCAGGATCATATTCCGGGTCTAGATCCACTGAAGTCTTTTTAATTTTTATATTCGGAAAAGGATCCGAAGGACTGTGATAGGAGCCTGAACTGCTGGAGTCAGTAAACTCCATATTGTCTTCTTTGTTGTTACAATCAGGACCAGTCTTCTTAGGGCTTTCCATGCTAGATCTAATAAGACAAAAAATCTAATAAATGGCATAACTAAATTTGGTCATATTTAAAACAAATTTTCTCAATTTTGGCTCAATTAAGTAAATTTAGCCAAAACACATTTTTGAAGTTATATAGGTCTAACTAAATTCTTGTATCATAGAGATCGGCATCATATGCTCAGACTCCATCGCCACACCTAGTGTTACCTAGATATGGGCGTGAGGATGCTCCTGGCATCACAAATGAGTTGGCCAGCAACTTTTGTTTGGCTTCAGAGCTAAATATAGCATAACTTTGGTAGCTCAGATTAGGTACAATTGCTAAAATGAAGCTGATGGAGCCACAAGTGCAGACATCTTTGGTAGCACAGATTAGCTACAATTGCTCAAATGAAACTTAGAGAAATAAAAGCAAACTTAGCCAAACTTAGTCTAGCATAGCTAACTCTAAGCAAAAGTAGCCAAATATAGCTAAGTATAGCATAACTTAGTCAAAATTAGTCAAGTATAACTATATCTAATGTAACTTAGCCAAAATTAGCCAAATTTGGTCAACTTAACCAAATATAGCTAAATCTTGCCCCTAATAGAGAATTATGTGGCATATGCAAGGCCGATGACAGAAATAGGGAATATACTGCTGTTACTAGAGTCTAGAATCATGTTTACCACTAATGTGTCGGAACAGTTTCAGACACACAGAACCAACTACCAATTTATCGTGATATAACCATCCACATAAATCTTGCCCCACCGAACCCTAACCAAAGATGCCACCGAACTTGACAGTTTTTCGAATTCCACCGAACCCTAACCAAGGATGCCTACCATTATCTAATTCCCGAACCCTAACCAAGGATATGCAAGGCGGCAGCGAGGGCGGGGAGGGAGGCGGCACGGCGAAGGAGGATGGAAGGTCGAAGGGTTTAGGGTTTACCTTGAAGCTCGGCGGTGACGGAAATGGCTTCGCTCGGCGTACCTGGAAGTGAGGAGGGCGAAGCTCGGCGGCGACGGCGAAGCTCGGCGACGACGGCGAAGCTCGGCGACGGCGAAGCTCGGCGGCGTACCTGGAAGTGACGAGGGGGAACACTTGGCGGCAAACGAAATTTTGGCAGCCTAACGGCGTCTAAGTGTTTCGCCCGGGTTAGGTTTTTCCAATGCTGCCGAGGGGTATATATAGACTCACATTTTCTCAGGCGGATTTTAAGTACCGACCGTCAGGGAAGACTGTTATCTCAGTCGAATTTTACTTACCAACCGCCTGAGAAGATACAATTATCTCAGGCGGTTGGTTAGTAACACCCGTCTGAGAAGATACAATTATCTCAGGCGGTTGGTTAGTAACACCCGCCTGAGTTAAACATGAAGATATTTACTTCTTCTTAATTTGATGAACGCCTACATAAAGACCCCTCAGCAACCGGGATGAGGATCCCCTGACTTAATCAGCGGTCACTGACATGTGGACCCGGTCCCACACGTCAGTGACCATGTCACGCGTGCGCGACCTTTCTTTTCCCCGAGGTGCGACCTTTCTTTTCCACTCCGCGCGGCCTTAAAGACCCAACACCACTATGGCTCACAAGCGCATCGCTCACTTTGAATCCTCTTGTTTTCTTCGTCTTCCTCCGCTCCGACGACCCAACACCACTATGGCCGACCTTCCGCCGCCAAGCCCTCCGAGGGAGCCACCTTGCAAGAAACAATGTTGCAGCTCCCCCGAGAAGATCAACGCCGAGCAGCGCCTCCTCATGGCGCGAGAGGCGTACAACAATACGTCTCGCGCCATGAGTGCCTTGGGGCTGGGTACCCTTCCAGAGTATACTGGAATGGGTACCTTGGGCCACTACCTCTACGCCCTCGTGGGGGTGGCTGATCGTCTCGACATTCTGTTCGCGACGATGGCCCAGGTTCTTGGCCCCGAGGGCCGTAGAACGCTGGTGGAGGCGACGGCTAGCAACCTCGGGGTTGCACCGCCGGTGCAGCCGGTGCAGCCGGTGCAGCCGGTGCCGGAGTCGCCGCCGGAGGACGAGGAGGAGGAGATGGAAGAGGAGTAGGAGTAGGATTTAATTAGTTTTTCTTTTTGTTGTTTTTAGTTGCTTCTGTTTTGTAAATATTGTTAATGAATGAAATCTATCTTTTTTCATCTATGTGATTGAATATTACTTGTGTATCTTTTGTGTTCTTGTGTGTTCTTGTGTAAATATTGTGCATCTTGTGTGTTCTTTTGTGAGATGTGCATATTGTTAATGAATGAGTATCTTGTGTGTTCTTGAACTGTGTGAATGATTGAATATTGTTAATGGATGTAGTGTGTTCATCGTTAATTAAAATTTCACGTCTGAGAAGAAATTAATTTGATATTTACCAAAACATTACAATGTCAGCTATACAAGTTTTAAAAATATTTTGTCCAGGTGGTAGATGTTAATTTTATACAAATGTAGAAGAAAGAATCATCGAATTTGGACACAATTTGCAGAATCTAAACATGTTTGAGTATTTATATTGGAATCTAAATAAAAAAGAAGCAAGGGATAAGGGAACTGAAGAACAGTATCGGGCATTATCTCAGGCGGTTGTTAAGCAATAACCGCCTGTGAATATATTTACTTCTTCTTATTTAATATTCTTGATTAAATGTGGTCCTTTAAAAAGGCAAAAATCCACCTTCTTGTAATATTATTGATAAGTAAAGGTTACCATTAAATTTCACTTCATAAATCCTTTTAAATTGGTCAGAACATAAAAAACATACAACAAATGCTATTTTTCATTTTTCTATCTTGATGAATATAAAGCTTTTTTCATTTATTTTTTCAGTGGACATTTCTAATCATCATACCAACATCTAGGAATTTTTTCATATTTTTTTAAATTTTTTGGAATCAATGTGTGTTCATAATTTGATGAATGCCTCATATGAATATGAGCATTTAGTTAGAATGGTGGATAATTTGAAGTTTGACATGTTGGAATGCTTTTAAAAAAATTAAAAAAATTCATACATGTATAAATTATACAAATATGTTCATACCAACAATTTTGAGTGAAGGAACCTTTTTTTTATGAGATACACAAATGTGAATAATATGTGAGTAGAAATTAATTTGATATTTACCAAAACATTACAATGTCAGCTATACAAGTTTTAAAAATATTTTGTCCAGGTGGTAGATGTTAATTTTATACAAATGTAGAAGAAAGAATCATCGAATTTGGACACAATTTGCAGAATCTAAACATGTTTGAGTATTTATATTGGAATCTAAATAAAAAAGAAGCAAGGGATAAGGGAACTGAAGAACAGTATCGGGCATTATCTCAGGCGGTTGTTAAGCAATAACCGGCTGTGAAGATATTTACTTCTTCTTATTTAATATTCTTGATTAAATGTGGTCCTTTAAAAAGGCAAAAATCCACCTTCTTGTAATATTATTGATAAGTAAAGGTTAACATTAAATTTCACTTCATAAATCCTTTTAAATTTGTCAGAACATAAAAAACATACAACAAATGCTATTTTTCATTTTTCTATCTTGATGAATATAATGCTTTTTTCATTTATTTTTTCAGTGGACATTTTTAATCATCATACCAACATCTAGGAATTTTTTCATATTTTTTTAAATTTTTTGGAATCAATGTGTGTTCATAATTTGATGAATGCCTCATATGAATATGAGCATTTAGTTAGAATGGTGGATAATTTGAAGTTTGACATGTTGGAATGCTTTTAAAAAAATTAAAAAAATTCATCCATGTATAAATTATACAAATATGTTCATACCAACAATTTTGAGTGAAGGAACCTTTTTTTTTATGAGATACACAAATGTGAATAATATGTGAGTAGAAATTAATTTGATATTTACCAAAACATTACAATGTCAGCTATACAAGTTTTAAAAATATTTTGTTCAGGTGGTAGATGTTAATTTTATACAAATGTAGAAGAAAGAATCATCGAATTTGGACACAATTTGCAGAATCTAAACATGTTTGAGTATTTATATTGGAATCTAAATAAAAAAGAAGCAAGGGATAAGGGAACTGAAGAACAGTATCGGGCATTATCTCAGGCGGTTGTTAAGCAATAACCGCCTGTGAAGATATTTACTTCTTCTTATTTAATATTCTTGATTAAATGTGGTCCTTTAAAAAGGCAAAAATCCACCTTCTTGTAATATTATTGATAAGTAAAGGTTAACATTAAATTTCACTTCATAAATCCTTTTAAATTTGTCAGAACATAAAAAACATACAACAAATGCTATTTTTCATTTTTCTATCTTGATGAATATAATGCTTTTTTCATTTATTTTTTCAGTGGACATTTTTAATCATCATACCAACATCTAGGAATTTTTTCATATTTTTTTAAATTTTTTGGAATCAATGTGTGTTCATAATTTGATGAATGCCTCATATGAATATGAGCATTTAGTTAGAATGGTGGATAATTTGAAGTTTGACATGTTGGAATGCTTTTAAAAAAATTAAAAAAATTCATACATGTATAAATTATACAAATATGTTCATACCAACAATTTTGAGTGAAGGAACCTTTTTTTTTATGAGATACACAAATGTGAATAATATGTGAGTAGAAATTAATTTGATATTTACCAAAACATTACAATGTCAGCTATACAAGTTTTAAAAATATTTTGTTCAGGTGGTAGATGTTAATTTTATACAAATGTAGAAGAAAGAATCATCGAATTTGGACACAATTTGCAGAATCTAAACATGTTTGAGTATTTATATTGGAATCTAAATAAAAAAGAAGCAAGGGATAAGGGAACTGAAGAACAGTATCGGGCATTATCTCAGGCGGTTGTTAAGCAATAACCGCCTGTGAAGATATTTACTTCTTCTTATTTAATATTCTTGATTAAATGTGGTCCTTTAAAAAGGCAAAAATCCACCTTCTTGTAATATTATTGATAAGTAAAGGTTAACATTAAATTTCACTTCATAAATCCTTTTAAATTTGTCAGAACATAAAAAACATACAACAAATGCTATGTTAATTAACTGACGCGCCGCACGAGGTCTGCGGAGAAGTTAAGAAGCCGTGGTGCAGGGGACGCGTGCGACGGAAGGATCTCTGAAGATCGTCTTCCACAGTGGTTTAATTGTGCGCCGCACGAGGTCTGCAAAGAGTTCAATGCGCAATGAACAAAATATTTTGTTCAGTTGGTAGATGTTAATTTAATACAAATGTAGAAGAAAGAATCAGCGAATTTGAACACAATTTGCAGAATGTAAACATGTTTGAGTATTTATATTGGAATCTAAATAAAAAAGAAGCAAGGGATAAGGAAACTGCAGAACAGTATCGGGCATTATCCCAGGCGGTTGTTAAGTTATACCCGCCTTAGATAAACGTATTTGTAGACGGTTGTTAAGTACCAACCGTCTGTGAAGATCTTTACTTCTTTTTTCTCAGGCGGTTTATAAGTAATACCCGCCTGAGATAATCATTTTTAAACTACAATATGTTAATTAACGGCCTGAGAAGTGTTAATTAACTGACGCGCCGCACGAGGTCTGCGGAGAAGTTGAGAAGCCGTGGTGCAGGGACGCGTGCAAGGATCTCTCAAGATCGTCTTCCACAGTGGTTTAATGGTGCGCCGCACGAGGTCTGCAAAGAGTTCAATGCGCAATGAACTAAATATTTTGTTCAGTTGGTAGATGTTAATTTAATACAAATGTAGAAGAAAGAATCATCGAATTTGAACACAATTTGCAGAATGTAAACATGTTTGAGTATTTATATTGGAATCTAAATAAAAAAGAAGCAAGGGATAAGGAAACTGCAGAAGAGTATCGGGCATTATCCCAGGCGGTTGTTAAGTTATACCCGCCTGAGATAAACATATTTGTAGACGGTTGTTAAGTACCAACCGTCTGTGAAGATTTTTACTTCTTTTTTCTCAGGCGGTTCATAAGTAATAACCGCCTGAGATAATCATTTTTGAAACTGACGCGCCGCACGAGGTCTGCGGAGAAGTTGAGAAGCCGTGGTGCAGGGACGCGTGCAAGGATCTCTCAAGATCGTCTTCCGCAGTGGTTTAATTGTGCGCCGCACGAGGTCTGCAAAGAGTTCAATGCGCGGGAAACGAACCGCTCCCTCGTCTACTCCGCACAGACCTATATAAGGCGCGTCGTCGGTTATGGACAAGCACAAAACTTTTCTCCACTCCTTTCTTCTTCTCCTAGCCCGCCGCCGATTAACCACCACAGCCATGGCCAACCTTCCACCACCTAGCCCGCCGAGGCAGCCATGCAAGCGGATACGCTGCAGCTCCCCCGAGAGGGTGAATGACGACCAGCGCGTTCCACCGCCGGTGCAGCCGGAGCCACCGGTACAGCCGGAGCAATCGGCTCAGCCGGAGAAGCCGACCCTCTCTCCTGCTGCATCGTCGCCGGAGGAGGAGGAGGAGGAGGAGGACGACTTCGACGACGACGACGATGATGACGACGAGTCGTCCTCCGACGACGGCGACGACGAGTCGTCCTCCGACGACGGCGACGACGAGTCGTCCACCGACGACGGCGACGACGAGTCGTCCACTGACGACGGCGACGACGACGACGGCGACCACCACCATAGTGACGACTACGACGACGACGACGACGAGTCGGAGGAGGACCGCTTGGCTTGGTTTGAGAAGCTGGCGGAGAGGATGGAGGAGGCGGGGCCGTAGTGTAGTTTTAGGATTTCAATCAAGTGTTCTTGTACATTTTTCTTGTGTTTTGTACATATTTCAATCAAGTGTCAATGAATACTGGTGGATAATTTGAAGTTTGACATGTTGGAGTGCTTTTAAAAAAATTAAAAAAATTCATACATGTATACAAGTTTTAAAAATATTTCGTTCAGTTGGCATTATCTCAGGCGGTTGTTAAGTAATACCCGCCTGAGATAAAAATCTTCCCTGGCGGTTATTAAGTACCAACAGCCTGTGAAGATATTTACTTCTTAATTAATAAACATCATCTCAGGCGGTTGGTAAGTAAAACCCGCCTGCGATAAAGTTAAAAACCGCCTGTGAAAAACCTACGTCTATATAAGGACCCCTCACCACAGTCAAAACGCAACCCTGGAGAATTTATATCGACGCCGCCAGGCTGTTGAAATTTCCCCTGCGCCGCGCCGCCGCTCCGCCGCCCAGCCCATACTGCCGCGCCGCCGCTCAACCCCGCACCGCCACTTCTCCACCCAGCCGGCCCACCGTGCTGACGCCTCTGCAAGGTAAATGTAGTTTCCTTACTTTTTCTTTGTATATTTTCATTAGCTGATAAGCTGTTAGTTTTGTGTGTTCTGGTATATGGATTCTGTCCTTTTGCATGTGTAAGGACTGTATGGATTGTGTTCTGGTATATTGATGTATGGACTATATGGATTGTTTCCTTTTTGTACCTATTATGTGACATGAATATGATGTTTAATTAACAGATGCTATTGTAATATATATAAGATGCATCTGGGCCTTGTTTCCCGATATAACAGACTGGATCCCACCCAGACCTAGCCCATGCTGCTGGGCCTGTTTCCCCCTTTGACTCCGTCCGCCTCAAGACGTCGCCCGTCTCCTACATTAGTCGCCCTAATCATACTTGTTATGTCTCTGTAAATTCATTTTATAGAAGACCTTTAGAGAATATTTGTGGCCAAATTTTGTAAATCTGGCAAAAAATTCTATTATTGAAGCATGGACCGTCGAGCGTGGATGTATAACATGCCAAGACCCGATCCTATGTACATTCGTAATGTTGCAAATTTTATTGAAGCATCCAAGAGACATGCGAAGTTGCAAAAGATAGATGACATATTATGTCCATGTATCGACTGCGAAAATAAGATTGCTTGGACGGATACTATAGTAATCCAATCTCATTTGGTGAAAAGAGGTTTCAAAAATAACTACACAATATGGACAGAGCATGGTGAGTTAGATACACATGATGTGGATAAAGATGATGAGAGAGGCTCAGATGATGATAATGTTCATATCGATGATGGTAGTGACAATCAAGCTGGTGATGATGATGATGAGTTCGATTGTGAGGAGATGTTGCGTCACATTGAACCATATGTACTGACTTCTATGGGAGCAAGCAAAGGTTTAAGTAAAATGGAGACATTGCAGAATGCGGCCACAGAGCTTTTATATGATGAATCAAACGGTTGTGATAAAGAGTTTACTACATTGCGTGCAGTCTTAGAACTACTAAAGTTGAAAGCTACGCACGGATGGTCCGATTGTAGTTTCTCTGATCTTTTGAATCTTCTGGCAGAAATTCTTCCAAATCCAAATAAACTGCCTAGAAGCACTTATAAAGCGAAGAAACTTCTTTGCCCGATGGCACTAGGTGTGACAAAAATACACGCTTGTGTGAACCATTGTATTCTGTATCGCAAAGAGCATGAGCTCGCAACTAGATGCCCCATTTGTGGTGTCAGTAGATATAAGAAGGACTACAATCACCAGTATGTTACCAACATGAAAAAGACTCAGAAGAATAAGAAGTTTATTATTGGTCCTGAAGGTGACGATGACGATACTTCTGGCGATGCAGACGGAAAGAATAAGAGAAAAATTCCTGCATTGGTGATGTGGTACCTTCCGGTAATTGATCGCTTGAAGCGTTTGTTCTCAAACCCTAGGGAGGCTGAACTTATGCGTTGGCATTCCGAGGAACGCAAGAAGAATGAAAAACATATACGACACCCTGGTGATGCAACGCAGTGGAAAAATTTTGATATTCAGTATCCAGAATTTGCGAAGGAAATCAGAAATGTGAGGTTTGCCTTGGGTACAGATGGAATGAATCCGTTTGGTGAAAAAAGGAGCATACACAGCACATGGCCCGTGGTCTTAACTATGTACAACCTACCGACGTGGTTGTGTCACAAAAGGAAATATATCTTATTATCTGTTCTTATCCAAGGTCCGAAACAACCCGGCATCGAAATTGATGTGTTCTTGGAGCCTTTAATGGAAGATATGGCGAAATTGTGGAATGAAGGGGTACGTACATGGGATGAGTACAAGCGGGAGTATTTCACGCTAAGAGCAATGATATTCGTTACCGTGCATGATTATCCCGGACTGTTTACATTATCGGGACAAATGAAAGGGAAGAAAGGTTGCGTTAGGTGCGTGGATAGAACTGGATATCTATACCTCACTTCATCCAGAAAGACGGTGTACATGAGACATCGACGGTTCTTGACAGATACACACAAGTATAGGAAGATGAAAGAACAATTTGATAACAAAATCGAAAAAGATACTGCACCGAAACCTTACAGTGGAAAACTTGTGTTTGAAATGGTCAAGAACATTCATATTGCTTTCGGTAAGGGAAAAAAGAGTAAAGGAATTAAGAGAAAGAAAAGTACATCTTCGGATGATACAACTGACATGGCTTTCAAGAAACAATCAATTTTTTTCAAGTATCTTCCGTATTGGAAGAATCTGGAATGTTGCCATAGTATTGATTTGATGCACGTTACAAAGAATGTATTTGACAGCATCATTGGGACCTTGCTGGACATGCCGAGGAAGACAAAGGATGGATTAAATTCACGTATGGACCTAGTAAATCTTGATTTGAGACCAGAGCTTCATCCAGTAGAAAAGGCGAACGGGAAGCATTACCTTCCCCCAGCCAGCTACAACTTGACGCTAGAAGAGAAAAAAGCAATTTGCGAATGCTTGCGTGGGATCAAAGTGCCCACAAGTTTCTCATCCAATATCCGCAAACTAGTCTCGATGAAAGACTTGTCTTTATTCGGTTATAATTCTCACGACTATCACATGATGATGACAGTTTTCCTTGCCATTGCAATAAGAGTAATCAAACCTGAGCATATAAAAGTTGTCATCACACGTTTGTGTTACTTCTTCAATGCAGTATCGCAAAAGGTGATAGCACGTGAAGATTTAGACTATCTGAAAACATACATCGTCGAGACAATGTGCAAGCTTGAGATGTGTTTCCCACCATCCTTTTTTGATATGCAAGTACACCTAATCATACATCTTGTTGATCAGATAAAAGCATTGGGGCCACTATATTTACATCATATGTTTTCGTTGGAGAGATATTTAGGAGTATTAAAAGGTTATGTGCGGAACCGTGCTCACCCAGAGGGTTCAATTATGGAAGGATACACCACTGAAGAAGTGATTGAGGGTTGCGCTGATTACATCAAAGATGGAAAATCGATAGGTGTGCCTATACCGGTACATGAGGGTAGACTACGTGGGAGAGGCAAAGTGGGTAAGAAAACTTTTATTGTTCAAGATTACAAGAATGTACACCGTGCACATTTTGGTGTACTACAACAGCTCGCAATAGCTGAGCCGTACATCGAGGAACACCAAATTGAGCTTCGTGATAAAAACCAAGACCGCAAAGAGGACTGGATCATGAAAGAGCACAGAAGATGTTTCACTGAATGGTTAATGGATAAAAATATATCATACGGAAACACTATAGAAGAGGCAACAATGAAAAAGTTAGCTTGTGGCCCATCTGCTTTGGTAACATCATGGCAAGCATATGACATCAATGGTTACACATTTTACACTAAAGAAAAAGACGGTAAGAGTGTTGCACAAAATAGTGGTGTTCGTATTGAGGCTTATGATTCACAAGGGCAGAAGACCACATACTTCGGGTTCATAGAGGAAATATGGGAACTCGATTATGGCGAAAGAATGGTAATGCCCATATTTAAGTGCCAATGGGTCAAACATCCTGATGGTTTGAAAGTGGACAATTACGGACTGACACTGGTAGACTTGAATAAAGTGGGTTACAAAGATGACCTGTGGGTTCTCGCCGATAATGTTGCACAAGTTTTTTATGTTCAAGATCCAGAAACTGAGAAGTTGCACGTAGTTGTTTCTGGAAAGCAAAATATTGTTGGGGTTGACAATGTGGGAGATAATGAAGAGGAATATAATCAGTATGAAGAGATGTACCTTTTCACCGAACCAGAAAACATCAAGCGCGTAGAGAGAAGCATTAAAAAGAATTTGAAACCCTATATGCGAGAAGATGTCAATGCTGGAAAAAATGTATATAGCAACGCGAGATGATATATATTGTATATATTTGTATCTTCTGAAATCAACTTAGAACAATGTTGGTATATGGATTGTGTCCTTTTGCATTTGTGTACATATGCGTTTGGACTCAATGATTTGGAAGTTTGGAAGTTTGGTCTTTCTTCAGATAATGATGTCTCGGGCGTGTAGCCGATTGAAGGAGGAGCGCTTGGCGTGGCGCAAGAACCATCCCCATGTATGTACATATGGCACACCGGTCACATGGTTGTATATACATATGTATCTGTAATGGACTGATGAACTTAACTGTAGTTTGTTTTTCCGTGTTGTTTGTTTTTGGTATTTTCAATTTCTCCGCGTAGGGTTTCTCTGCGAAGCCTGAATCGGGAGATTTATTGAAGTGGCAGTGCATCGTCCCCGGTAAAGAAGGGGTAAGTCATGAAGAACAAGCACAATATGAGTTTAACTATCGTCCTCCTATTAATAAATTTCTTTTGCAGACTGAATGGGAAGATGGTTACTACCCCCTGACAATCTCCTTCTCTGAGGACTATCCCTTGGTGCCTCCAAGATGCTCCTTTCCAATTGGGTTCTTCCACCCAAATGTCCATCGTTCGGGAGCACTCTGCATCGGGATTCTTGATCAAGAGACTGTAAGATAGACCTATTTTGTTCATGTAATTATTACTTATAATTTTTGTCGAACTTATTTGAACTGGTTTCTTATATTGCTTAAATTATATTTCGTAGGGGTGGTGCAGTGCTTTTACAATCAAAACTATACTACTTGAAGTTCAGCGTTTGCTGCATCAGCCAAATGTGCCTGATGTTGAAAATGATTGCTATAATCTACTTATCAAGGTTAGATGACACTTTGACTTAGTGACCAATGTAGGTTATTCATTCCTCCTTCGACATTTGTTAATATAAATAATGTCAATATTTTCAGGATCCAGCGGAATATAAGAGACGTGTTCGGGAGCAAGCAGGACGGTACAATTTAGATTGATCGATGGGAGCTTCATCGTCGATCTACAATGAATGTAGCATGATTTTTGTTCAGTGTGTAAAGAAATTATCTTTGAACAATTGTAAAACCTCTAATGGTGTATTATCACAATTAAGCCAGCCTCACTGGTGATCGAGCATTTCCTATAATGCATTACTGTACTAGTATCCGCTAGCTCATCTGTGTTTTTTTCCTGATACAATTTTGCCTGCACGACTACATGCGGCTGTGATATATAATTGCAACTACATCCCTGTAATTTCAATGAAAACCGCTTATGATAATTAAACAATGACCGCCACTGAAAATACATGATCTTCTTAGGCTGTTGTTAATCAAGAACCGGCTATGAAGTTCATTGCATTACAGACGGTTATTAATTAAGAACCGCCAACGAAGATCATGTATTTACTCAGACGGTTGTTCCTTAAAATCCATCTGTGAAGTTCATTGCATTACAGACGGTTATTAATCAAGAACCGCCAACGAAGATCATGTATTTACCCAGACGGTTGTTTCTTAAAATCCGTCTGTGAAGTTCATGGCATTGCAGGCGGTTAATAATTAATAACCGTCTGTGAAGATCATGTATTTACCCAGACGGTTGTTTCTTAAAATCCGTCTGTGAAGTTCGTTGCATTACAGGCGGTTCTTAATTAAGAACCGATTCTGAAGATCATGTATTTACCCAGGCGGTTGTTCTTTAAAGTCCGCCTGTGTTGTTCTTTCATCACAGACGGTTATTATATCATTCGTCATCACAGTCGCATATTTTTAAGGACCGCCTGTGTTTGAAAAATTGAGGCGCCTGTAAAAATGCTTTTTGTAGTAGTGATCGTCCCGCTCGCCACCTCCCAGCCGGCCCCTGCCTCCTCGCCCGCCTCTGCCCGCGTTGGAGTCACCTCCCTCGGGCGCCGTCCCTGCGCCGCACGCCCGCGTGATGCCAACCTGCGCACCTCCCCCGGCACCCCCTGCTGGCAGCACCGCCCCGCGCTCGTCCGCCCCACGCCGGCTGCCACTCGGCCCGGAGCCGCACCACCGCGCCGGCTTGCCCCGCCCCCACGGCAACTCGCGCTCGCCACATCTAGGGCTGCTGCCCCGCGCGCCTTCTCCGCGCGCCGGCCTCCTCGCGCGCCTCCTCGCCTTGCCGCCGGCCCGCATCGCGTCACCCAACCGCAGCGCCGCCGCGCGTCTTCCACCGCGCCGGCTCACCTCCGTGCCGCTCTCCTGGCCGCTGGGCCGAGCTGCTCCATCGTCGCGCTCTCCACTGAAGCCGCCTGCCGCAGGCCCGCCTCCCTGCTAGCCATGCTTCATCGGTGCCCTGCACCGCTTGCCGGTCGTGCTCCCAGTCGCGCTGCTCCGCCTCCGCATCTTCCCGGCCGCAACTCCCTCACCGCGCCCGGTCGCCCACGGCGCCGCCCCAAGCCAACCGCCATCTCGGCTTCCAAGGACCGCCGTCCACCGCTAGCCGCGCCACGGCCATGTCCCGACCCTGGCCAGCGACGGCAATGCCTGGCCGCCGCCGCATGCTTCCCTGGCGCTGCCCCCCTGCGCTGCTTGCCGCTCTGCACACTGTGCGTCCCCGGCTCACGACACTGCTGCAGCGCATTCCAAGTCGAACTCTGCGCCACTGGCATGCCCGTGCACGTGGTTGCACTGGTTCGACTTGTGCTGTCTCGATGCTATCATCTTCATGACGTCATCGCAACCTTCTGAGCTGTGTCTATGTCCAACCAATGAGATGAGCGATGTAAGTGATGGATGAGATGCAGGAACACATCATTGACGCAATGGAAACGATAGTTTGTCCAAGGTTAGCTCTGATTTGTGCAAAGATTAGTTGAACAGTGCTGCAGCCAAGGTGTTCGATGAAATGGTTACAAGGCAAAACTAAGTGTGTTGCCGTTCAATGCTGGTCTATGGATGCAGGTCTATGGTGGGGTGGCAAACCGACAAGCCTAAGTGCCAAGATACCCTTTGAATGGTGATGAAGCGACGAAAATCAAATACACACCCAAGATGTTCAGCGAAATGCCTACAAGGTGAGCCTTGCCCTGAAATGTCTTCCTTGACGTCATCAAAGTCTGTTCGTGGTGACCACTAATGGTACTCATGTGTCGCCAAGCCGTACGTCCATGTTCCACGTTAATATCATTCCTATAGGAGTCCCCACGTCGACCTCCTTTGTCGTTTGTATCACGATGGCTAGTCCGTGCGTGCTCGTGATGCTCCACCATGAGCCGCGTCGACGTCATTGACCACATGACGTCGTCGTGACGCTCCGAGCCGTCATCGTGCCCTGGCATCGAGATGAAGGATGCTTGTGATGAGTGTGGTGCTGAAATACCAGCACGACTCGTCGTACAATGGTCGTTTAGCCAAATTAGGGTTTAGTCGAGGTGGGACTCGTCGAGCCCTGGGTGTAGTCAGGGTGCTCGATGAAATGCCTTCTAGGTCAAACTAGGTGTATTGGTGATCACCATCGATGGGGTAGAGGTATGCAAGAACGTTGCGACCAACGAGGAGAACTAGACCAAGGGGAACCCTGGATAAGAGCTCCTTGGTTGTGTCGAGGATGTTCCCTAACCGATCACAGGATTGGTTAACTTGGTGTACCACTTCTTCGACTGCAGGTTCGTCGAGTCACTTATCAACAACCGAGTCGACATCACTAGCCTT
Organism: Tuctoria greenei; assembly: GCA_036927565.1. NCBI lineage: Eukaryota > Viridiplantae > Streptophyta > Magnoliopsida > Poales > Poaceae > Tuctoria > Tuctoria greenei. Next base: position 175,279,931 of record JAYESD010000002.1, on the reverse strand, counting down.
AAGACTCACAAGGTGGTGTTCGGGATTTCGCTCACCCCATTGACGCGTCCGGGTCGATGTGGACCTCGCTAATCTGATCTTCTCATGATGGCAAAGCATGACCGTCACGACAAGGTCTCGCATCATGTTCGAGTTCCAGGAGTTCACCGAGCTCATCTGAACAATCTTGCAAAGGAGACTACAATAGTGTCATGTAAGCACTTGAACGATGCTCGAGAAGCTTGTCGTAGAAACTACTTTACCTAAAAGTCATTTGAACGTTGTCTTGGTACTCATGCTAGGTTAACAGTGCTTGTGATGACTTCTTAAGTCCAAGCCATGTTGATCTCAATTCAGTCCCAAGTGTCGTTAGGTTTCATCATGGTTCAGCCTAAGTCAGGACCCTACGACACCACTGCTCACTTAACTAGGTTTACTCCTTTATGAGTTAAGTCAAGTTCAGTGGTTGATTGCTAAATCGCGACCTTCGTCTCGTACACCACTCATACTCAAGCTTTCGATGCCACCTTGACTCTTAGGTCATCCTTACACTACCAGTACAACACTTCCACACCATTCAGCTGTATCGTCCTTGAGTGGCATAGCGTCGAGTGTTGAGTGCCAAGTTGCAATGTGTGCTTACATTGCACCTTTCAATTGAAATCTCGATACTACTATGACCACTTGACTCCATCCTTTGTTTATCCACACAACAGAGGCATATCTGTCCTTCCTAGTCAAACTCCTCGTTCTTAAAGTTTACACAACCCCGTAGAGTCTATTATTAAATTTCTTAATTACTTAATCACTTATATGCATATCATGTTGATAGGAACATGATGATAGGTGATCGACGAGAAGTTTCTCTTGGAGGAGAATGGCAGGGTGTCCACTTGAAGTCCTTGGCGGAGTGTGCACAGAAAGACCATTAACAATTGACATTTATTCGAGTCGCAAACTAAGGCAAGCCCCGGTTTGCATTTAAGAGCTTTTCAAAGTTTTGCAGTATTTCTCACATTACGTCCTCAGTTGATATTGTGCATTTATGTATAAGGTGTTTGATACTCCACTTGCATGACCACAAATCCCAGGGATTGGTTGGAACGAGTTACAGTTTTACCTGTAGTAACTCGTTTGCTAATGTATAGGAAATCCGGTAGAAGTCGAGTAGTTGGAATCTACTCGCGAGAGATGTAGGACATATCTCACAGGATTGGTTAGATAAACAATGGCTTAATATAATGAATCCGAGACCGGTCAGCGGATGGATAGGAAGCAACGAGAATTGGAGTCTCGGTCGCGTAGCCCTTCCTGTGTCGCTTGAGGACCGTGCCGTATGCGGCACCGTTGGGCAAGCTTGAACTGTACCGGTTGCATAATGGTATATGGAACCCATTAAACTGATGTAACTCCAGACTGTAGTGTGGAGACTCCTCGGTTGTCCTTGAATGGAGATGCGAAGCCATAAAGGTGTAAATCTTCTAGCGGGCAACTTCGACGTGTCCGTGTAGGGGACCTTTTGCTCGGGATGAAGGGGTTTGTCGACATTGGGTTCTTGGGTGAAAGGTGGCCACGTATGACGCGGGGAGGAGAGCACGTATGTGTCTCCCACGCGGGTGTGCGTGTTGTGCAGTCCGGGTGTGTCCTGATTGCAATCACCGTCCCTCGCGGTAATAGAGTACCACTTGTTCACTGTGTCATGATGTAGTAAATACTAAAGAAGCCAGAGAAATCAAATTGTATTGAATTATAATTGCTTTGCAACCTTGTATGATTTAGAGATAGTACAATTAAAAGTTTACAGTTTCCTCATACTTTAGCTGTAATAGCATTACGTGCTTTGGGTATGTCATATCATCGGCAAAGCGTTTCTTGTTTGATTGTGGAGTCTATGATGTGCCATGCCCGAAGAATGTCGTTTGCTACTTAAAACATGATTATAAGAATCCACTTGTAGGCGAGTCTATTTATGCTATTCCTTACCTATGTATAGTGTCCCCTTTTGCATATGTCTAGTGAGACGGGTTAGTCTTGCTGAGCCTTATGCTCACGTTTGCGCTTTAACGATTTTTGCAGGTATTAGTTTTATTTCCGCTGTTCAGGTTGTACATGAGACTCGAGGTGTCGAGATAAATCTCATGTGAACCACGCCGCTGCTGAATGTTCGTCATGTTGCTAGTGAGAGGCGTCCTAGGGCATGGACGTTTTCTCTTATGCTTAGATAGGTGAGATTATGAGTATGTATTTTCCGCTGCGTGTGTACTTCTGTGGTACAATCTTTTGTAAACTCTTCTTATTATGATGAAAATTTTGTATATTTTGGTATTCTTTTTGTGTGTGCTGTTAGGTGCCGCATCGCACGGTACCACCCAATGAGATCCTCGGATGTGTGGACTCCGGTCCCCACATAAAAATCTATAATTTGTCGTCAATAATTAGTTGAATAAAAAGGGCTTTGGAATTAATTCTTGTTGATCTGTTGATTGGAAAAATCCTAAAATTTTCCAGGTACTTCTTAATAATTCACTTAATCTCCAGCAAAAATTTCAGATCCATTTTAGTTTCTTTGAATGGACAAATTGTGTTCCAAACCTGTATGAACCTGAAAAATTCTAAAATATCCATAAACATTTTCAGAAAATTGTCCAAACTTCTAAAATCAATATCTCACATTAGCGTGCTTAGCAAATTATGAAGAAAATTTTGTTGGATCACTCTTGACCTCCTATAAACAAAACACCAACTCTTGGTCTTGTTAATTCTCCGGATTATTCATGAAAATTCTGGGAAAGGTTTAGGTTCATTGAATTTTATAGAAGAAGAACTGCCATTATCATAACTCAACTTTGGTCAGAGCCACACACATAGCATCTGTTGTCCATTGTAAAAGTTTCAGAAGCATATGACTTGATTTACTTTAGTAAACTTTGTTCCCCACCTCTATGTCCGAAACATTGCACATTTCACTTCAAACCCACATCCTCCTATATTGCACTTGAGTTTCTTCTCTGTTGCTTCCTGTACACAGCAGAGAACCTCTTGTAAACCTTGTACAGCATAAGTATTCCTCTGGTCATTCATGTATTTGGATCTTTGCTAAACTACATTGTTTTATATGATGCACCCTTCACTTTATTCGCTAATCCCAATTGTTTCTTTGATTCTTCTCTGTTTTCTTAACCCCACAGAGAAAACCCATGTCTTTGCATCTGAGTTTAGCCCTCTCAAGTTATAAACACTTTCAATTATGAAACTACTAAGTTACATTTTATAGAATATGTGCATTCTCACCTTGATAGATGTTATGATGGATGAAGACCGATGATGATCATCAGTAGGAGGAGGCGACATCTTTATTGGTGCTGCTGGGACGAGAAGAACGACACGGAGGCGAGGAATTCTCTATTGGCTAAGCTGTGACGAAGTCCATGATGGATTCTAGGAGGAAGATCAAGCCAATGACTTATTGACATTTATCTTGTCGCAACCCAAAGCAAGCCCCGGTTTGCATTTAACAGCGTTTAAGCTTTAATTTGTATCACACTATATGGGTTAGCATGTATGTGCATTAAGTCTAAGTTTTCTTGGAGTTTTCCACATGCATGACCAGAGAACCCATGAGAGAAGGGTAGTTGGTTATGTCCTCAATATGTCCATTCTATGCTTAATGTTATAGTTGCTTCGATAGAGGTCGAGTAGTTGGAATCTACTCGCGAGTTCAGGAATTGGGTTCACACGGGATTGGTCAAGTGAAAGATTCACCATTTGGTTAAATATGAGACCGGGCATGGAGTAGGAGCAGTAGGACATAGGGGCCTATGAGCTGTAGCTGTGCCCGTGTCGGTCAAGGATCGATCCGTGTGCAGCCCTGTTGAGCAAGTTTGAATGTACCGAAGGCATACTAGATATATGGGACCCAGTAAACCGTGTAACTTGTCAACCTTAGTGTTGAGGCATACCCCACCGCCTTATAGGTGCGGGTTGAGAGCAGCAAGGTGTAAACCCGCCAGCGGGTACGTCGTACTCCGTGCGGGGGCCTCCTGCTCGTAGCGGTGGGACCGGTTCATCGTGTAGGTAGCGGGTGAAAGGTTGCTGCATACAACATCAGTGGAGTGTGGCTTCGCAGCTCCGAGTGTGGGTGTATGTGTCATGCTATTCAGGTATCCTTGCAGGTGTATATCGATTCGAGTCGCCGTCCCCCGCATACAACATCAGTACCGCTTGTTCACTATGTCGTGACGTAGTTAACAATTTGGAGCTGAATATTATTGAATCATGCTTTATGGAATAATTATGTATTGATACTTGTATGTTTAGAACAGGTTGCTCACTAAATTTCAGATTCATGAAGCCTTAATTTGCTGCTAAAAGCTGAAATTAAGGACTAACGTTTAGGCGAGTTTTTTATTCCAAACTACTGTCCTATATTACATATATAATGCATAAAGAGCTCCATGCTTAGTGGATACGGTTAAGTCTTGCTGAGCCTTTGTGCTCACGGTTGCTATTATAAGTTTTTGCTGCAGATGATGACGTATATGATGAAGGGTTCACCGGGGAGACGTTGCCCCCATCGGGGTACACGACCGAGTGGGAACCCTGCACGATGCTGTGATGTAATTTGTGTGCTGCCAGTGTGATTCCATTCGTGGGCTGAACGGAATGACTTTAGGCTTGAGTGTCGATAGCTATGAACTTATCTTCCGCTGTAGTGTATTTTAAGGTATATTATTTGTAAAAAAGATAATGCTTGTATAACACAATGTTGTTTTATGTAATATGATGTACCTTTTCCTGTGTGCTGTTGGGTGCCGCATCGCACGGCACCATCCAATTGCGATTCCTGGAATGTCGGGACTCCAGTCCTCACAATCTGACCTCACCAGTTAAATCATGCCAAAAACTTTGTTTGTTAGACTTAGGCAAAGTGTCTAAATCTACCAAACAATGTTTATGGAAGCCTAGGATTTCACTTAATTCTTTCCATAGGATATTGTATTCTTTTTTAAATAATCTAAAAGTAATACCATCAAATCTTATTTTGAGTGTGCAAAGGAATTTTATGGAGAGAATGTGTGAACCTTTCTCCTCTATGTGAGCAAAGTTTTCCTATCCTAATTCATGCCAAATGGAAAAGAATTCGGAATCCATACCTATTTTGAAGACCAAATCCGGATCATAAGCTTTCGTATGAGATAACTCAAGATCTTGGAGGAGCTTGCGTGCTTGATCATCAAGTTCACTTTGCATTTCGATGTCAACGTTATGAAGAAGTTGGTGTGGGTTGCTCCTCTCACCCATGTAAGTGTCCTCTCCTACACTCCTCCTCCATGAACTTGGTGTAGAAACGGAAAAGGGGCGTGCACATGAGTCTCTAGCATGGCTTGAGCTTGCAGCCTCCTTCCTCTTTCCAAACAACCTCTTCGTTCCATTCATGGCCACAACAAGCAAGAACACAACAAGGCAAAAACTCGAAAGAGGTGATGTTAGCAAAAGCAAAACTCCGACGAATTTTCCCTTGAAGAACTTGAGTAACAAATTGCAAATGCAAACAAAAGCAAATCTTATTGAGTTGGATTTGTAGCAAGAGCACTTCAATGAAGAGAAAGAAAACAATGTGAGCAAGAGTGACTTTGGAGAGGTATGAAATGAGGTGAAGTGTGAGTTGAAGAGATCCTCATGACCATTATTTATAGTGTGCAATCCCCAACGGTCACTAGGGGACCAAATGTAGCCGTTGGAGGAGTGAGAGCCAAAATGGCTCTTTCCCCTGGTCGACCAAATAGGGGGGTCGGCCAACCTGACAGGTGGGCCCCCCTATTTACCCTTTTGGCAGGTGGCTCCCCACCATATATGAAATTAGCACGTTTGTTAAATACCAATTTTGCAGCTCAAAAATAGTTTTTCCAAATAAGAACTCCTTTTTCAAAACCCAACATTTTTCTTTTTGTGAAAAATAAAGAAATAAAAATGATAGTTGAGATTATAAGATTCTCAACTTACTAGGAAAATCAAATATGCAGTGGGGAAAATCAAACTAAATGGGGAAAACCAAATAAAGAGAAAAGAAAAACAAAGAAAATCATAACTATCAATTTAAACTATTAGCTAGGTCTCACTGAAAGTTGCCTAGAGGGGGGGGTGAATATGCTAATCGATCTGAAATGACTTAATAAAACGAGATCAGTACTCAAGGGGGCGGACTAGTCCGGTCCACCTACAGGAAAAACCTAAAAAGGGTTTTTTAACAAATTTTAGTTCGATTCTTGTGATGCAAAGTATGTAAGAATGACTTAGTGAACCTTAAGAAGTTATGAAGCAAGTATGAGGCTAAAGATCAGAATGAGACAAAGGTGATGAACAAAAAGATAAAGCTAACCCTAAAAGCAATGTGCAATAAGTGAAAGCAAAGTACACAAGGGACACAAAAATTTTAACCCGAGGTTCGATCCCACGAAGGAATCTACGTCCCCGTTGAGGAGTCAACGAAGGACCAGGTTCAACAACCCTTCCCTCACCAAGTTTACCACAAGGGCCTAACTTGGTTCTCCACTATAACAAAGGGGTGAATACAAGATTCGATGGGCTTCTCACAATCTGAGGCTCCCACCAAAAATACAATCACAAATCACAAATATCAACTCAAGCCACAGATCACAAAGATTCACAAGTGCAAGAGATCAAACCGAGAGCCTAGAGCGGTGTTCTTCCTCTTCGTCACCTCACCAAACCCTAATCCACACAACAATTAGTTTTAGAGGGAATGTAGGCAAGAAGGCGTCTTTTGGAGGCTCAAAGTTTGTTGTGGCGGCGCTAGGGTTTCAATCTTTTCAAGGGGTTAGTTCAAATGAACCCAGGGGTCTTCTATTTATAGAGGTTCCCTGCCCATACTGCTGACTTCAGCGGATGGGCGGACTAGTCCGGCCTACGGCCTGGACTAGTCCAACTTTTGGGACCACTGACGTCCCTGACAACTGTCCTGCTGCGCGGCAATCGTCACACTACCCGCCAAACTTCAAATTCAAACGGTCACTTCAAAACGGACTAGTCCGGCCCACACCGGACTAGTCCGATCTCACACAGAACCTTTTGTTCCTTGTGAAAACGGACTAGTCTGGAGACCACAAACTAGTACGGCCCCCAGGGCAGACTAGTCCATCCTACCCAAACTTAGTCGCTGAAACTCCACTTCTCTCCAAACTCGGACTAGTTCGGCCCCCCGGGCGGACTAGTCCAATCTCAGTCAGGACCTTTTGGTTCGGACTAAAACGGACAAGTCCGGGGTTTTGGGACTTAGTTCCCAAAACCCACTCCATGACTACCACGGACTAGTCCGTCCAACTACGGACTAGTCCAAACTCAGTCAGACCCTTCTGGTCTGGCTGAAAACGGACTTGGCCGGCTAGGAGCGGACTAGTCCGGCCACCTGCACGGACTAGTCCGGCCACTCCTGCCATACTACTTCCTACTCTCTTCTCTCAATGGGCTTTGATCTCTAAACCGCTTTGAGCTCCCAACTTGATGTCAATGCACTTTATGCACACATCCTCATACACATATGGCTAGTCTAAACTCGACATGCTAAAAACCCTAGTTTCTTCTTTTCAAGTCGACATCGCCGTTTTCATCCTTTTCCTTTTTGAGGGTTTGTGTTTCCTCTTGAATCCACACCTATGCTTAAGATCACTGAGCTCATTAGTTACTTAATTGTCATCATCAATCATCCAAAACCCACGGGGATCCTAAATGCACTTTCAATCTCCCCCTTTTTGGTGATTGATGACAACACATTAAGTCTTCACATATAAGAGTATAAATTTTGGTTTTCATAACGTGGGGGTGTATGAGTGACTCCCCCTCAATGAATGCATCATAAAAAAGATTGAGGAAGTCCTTCATACATACGCACGTTATGGTGGGGTGCCTACGTGTTGTGCTCAACATTTGTGACAAGACATGTGAAATATGAATATGATCAAACGATAGAAAATTAAAGCATCATATTGATATTAAACATTCAAAACATAGTCTTGCACAAATTTAAACATTCGAATGACATAAATATTACATTAAGCAAATTGAAACATTCGAATGGCATAAATATTACATTAAGTGTGCAACATGTCCAAGGATCCAAAATAAGGGCTACTCTCCCCACATCTTACTACCTAACTACTCTACTCTCCCCCACATCTAACTCTCCCCCTTTGGAATCAAGACACCAAAAATGAAAAGAAGAGGGGAACAACGAGGCCTATCCACTAGTCATCATCCTCCTCACTATCGTCTGCCTCATCATCGGAGTCGCTCTCCATGGCCTCTGGGTCCTCAAAGTCCTCTTCTTCGTCGTCATCGGAGGCCCGTGCCGAGGGAGCCGCCCGAGAAGAGCTCCCGTCCTCTTGGAGCTGGGAGAGCTCGTCGGCGGTGAAGTCGGGGAATGGAGTGATCTCGCCTTCGCTCACCTCCAGACAGGACATGGTGACCTCAAGCTTGCCACACACCGCCTCGAGGTACTTCTCTTGCCACTTGTGTGCCCGCTGATTCTGGATCTCCTGCTACCGGCAGGAGGTGAAGATAGCCTTGAAGCACTTGAAGAAAGCGCTCATCGACTAAGGCATAGGCGGAGAAGGAGGTGCCGCGGGGTGAGGTGCTGGCATCGCAGATTGATAGGGAGGCTCTGCATTCTTCCGACACGGGGGGGGGGGGCACTGAAGGAGGCGTCTGAGGATGAAGTAGGCAATGAGTCACATCCTTGATGAAGGTCAAGCCCGACACCTTCTCGATGAGATACATGATGTAGGGCGCATACCCACAAGCACGATTAGGGGTATGCAAGATGTTGAAGATGTCATCGAAGATGTAGTCCACTAGGTTGAACTTCTCATCGCCATCAATAAGGAGCAGCAGGTTCCTTAGATTGCCTTGGATCACCCCTGCATCACCATCCTTGGGTGCAATTGTCCTCCTCACGATCCTGTACAGAATGATATAGAATGGCTTGATATTGCGAGCATGTCGGGCATCATATTGAACATGACTGTGATACATGTAGGCCAGCTCATCTCTATCTACGGTCTTGAGGTTAGAGATAATGATCTCATGATCCAAATGAGCCTCAAGTCCGAGAATCTTAGAAAACTCCTCAAAAGTAACTGAGAACTGCTCGCCATGCATCATCCAAATGATCCGTCTGTCACCTGAAGTGGTGAAGTAGATAGTGGAGTAGAATTGCAGGATGACTTCAACATTCCAGTCGTATTTGAGACCCATGATGCCTTTGAGCTCATGGCGCTCAGCAGCTTCAATGACCGCGTCAAAAGCAGAATGTTGCTTGTCGGCCATATACTTCCAGTCTACCCATTGTGCTTCGATCACTGGCTTCTTCATGTTCTGAGACAAGACGGTAATAGTCACAGTGAAAGTCGCACCAAAACTTAGGGTTGGTGATACTTCTTTCATACTTGTAGACTTTGTCCGTCTGCAGTCGTCTTGCCTTCTCGGCTCCTTTCCCATGAAATACATTAGCAGCTATCTCACGCTGCCTGTTGGGGTTCCTCTCAGGAGTGTGCACCTCCAAGGGGCCAATTGGTTTGGCCTTCCCCTTCTCCTTAATAACAATGCCCTTGGCCTTCAAAGCCGGGGACTTCACCGTGGGCTTCCTCTTCTTTGGCTCTGCAGGAGCTGGGGCCTTGCCCTTCTTCAGATCTCTCTCGATCCGGCGTTCAGCGATTCCCTATTGGGCTTGCTCCTTGCCCCTTTCTTTCTCTCCAACGATCACAAGTATCTTCCTTTTGGAGACCTGAGCAGCAGCAGCCTGAGAGTTGGGAGCCTCGCGCTCCTCTCGCTTCTTCTCTCGGAGTTCCTAGCGGGACTCCTCAATGGCACGAGCCATTGCTTCGTCTTCATTATAGGCCGTAGCAGCGGCCCTTGCTTGTTGTTTCTTTGCTGCCTTTGCTTGCTCTTGCTGCTCGAGATGTTTCATGGCAGCCTCAACCCTAGCCCGTTCTCGTTCCTCGCCAAGGCGAAGCTGCTCCGCCTCCCACTCTGGGTCAGTGGGTGGAGAAGCAGAATGGCGAGTAGCTGCCATCGCTACTGAGACAGGAGGAAAACAAGGGATAGAAGGTCAAGAAGGTGGAATCTTGTGAAAGAAATCACGAGAGACAGCTATAGTTAGGTTTTGGTCTGTGTACACCGGACTTGTCCTCCCCATGGGCGGACTAGTCCGCCTGGCCCGGATAAACCCTAACTCTAACGGTTTTTCGAGAAATTGTTGAATCAAGTCACGATACTCCTAGGTTATGATCACAAGGATGCTAGGAACAACTTTAATGAAGAGGGACCTATCAAAAACCTTATGAATCAAGAATGTGGTAGGTTTCTGAAAAGAGAGGTTTACCGCTTCGAATCTTGATGAATCGACGAAATCAGGAATGGATCGCGTCGGGAGTGAGTGGGAAAAGTCTCCCACACCTCCGAGGCTTCCAATGCACGGATTGGAAATGATTTTTGGTGGAGAAAACTGAAAATCGCCTAATGGGCGTGGAGTTGCGCACGTGGGAGAGAGAAAAGTGAGTGTGGAGAAGTGGAGGGGTCGGTCGCCTCCTGGGGTGTTTAAGTGCCCAGGGGCCAGACTGGTCCTGTGAAGGGGCCAGACTAGTCCGGTCTGCGGACCAGACCCGGAACAGTCCGGATCCGGACTTGTCCGGCCATAGGTCGGACTAGTCCGGTCCTAAGAGGCTGAAAACATATATATTTGAGTTTTAGCCACTATAGTTGATCCTTTTGGACATATTGCCAAAACAAAACATTATGAATATGGTCAGTAAGCAATCAACAATCAAACTATGACCATAACTCACAAGTTTGATAGTTTTTCAAATATTTTGGAGAAAATTGAGATAGAGATGAATTTCTCAAACACATGAGTTCTTTTGAATAAGATGTAAAGCGAACATTTAGATGTGCATGTTTCAAGCCACATTTCGAGGGTCTAAGATATTGAGCTCACTCCTAAGCTCACAAAAACGCTTCTCATCTAGAGGCTTGGTGAATATATCGGCTAGTTTGTTCTCGATTCTAACATGGGATATCACTATGTCCCCTTTCAAGGAATGATCTCTCAAGAAGTGATGTCTAATATCTATATGCTTTGTCCTCGAATGCTCAACTAGATTATGGGCTATTTTGATGGTGCCCTCATTGTCACATAGGAGAGGAATATGGCACAAGTTTATACCATAATCCCTTAGAGTTTGTTGCATCCAAAGAAGTTGTGCACAACAACTTCCGGCTGCTACATACTTCGCTTCGGCTGTGGAAAGAGCAACAGAGTTTTGCTTCTTAGAGGACCAAGACACTAAGGATCTACCCAAGAATTGGCATGTCCTAGATGTGCTCTTTCTATCAACTTTGCACACCGCATAATCCGCATCGGAATAGCCAATAAGGTTAAACTTGGATCCTTTGGGGTACCAAAGACCTAGGTTAGGTGTGTCAACTAAATATCTAAGAATTCTCTTCACGGTGGTCAAATGACACACCTTAGGTGCAGCTTGAAAACGTGCACACATACACACACTAAGCATAATATCCGGTCTAGATGCACAAAGATATAACAAAAAACCAATCACGAAACGATATACCTTTTGGTCCACACTTGGACCATCTTCGTTGAGGTCTAAGTGTCCATTTGTTGCCATTGGAGTCTTGATGGGTTTGGCCTTGTCCATGTCAAACTTCTTTAATATGTCTTGAGTGTACTTTGTTTGACTTATGAACGTGCCTTCTTTGAGTTGCTTAACTTGAAAACCTAAAAAGAACTTCAATTCCCCCATCATGGACATCTCAAATATTTCTGTCATTATCTTAGAAAACCCATCACAAAACATTTTGTTAGTAGAACCAAATATGATGTCATCGACATATATTTGTCACACAAAGAGATCATCATTAAAGTGCTTTGTAAAGAGAGTATAATCATCTTTTCCTATCTTAAAACCATTTTGAATCAAAAAGTCTCTAAGGCACTCATACCAAGCTATAGGAGCTTGTTTGAGGCCATAGAGAGCCTTACGCAATTTGAAGACATGGTTTGGGAAGTCTTGGTCTTCAAAACGCGGTGGTTGCTCCACATAGACTTCCTCCTTGATTGGACCATCTAGGAACGCACTCTTGATGTCCATTTGGTAAAGCTTAAAATCATAGTGAGTAGAAAAGGCAAGTAATATACAAATTGACTCTAGCCTAGCTATGGGAGCAAAGGTTTCATCGAAGTCCAAACCTTCGACTTGTGAGTACCCCTTGGCAACAAGTCGTGCTTTGTTCCTTGTCACCATGCCATGCTCATCTTGCTTATTGCGGAACACCCACTTGGTGCCCACTACATTTGCTTGTGGACGCTTGACAAGCTCCCAATCTTTGTTCCTCTCAAAGATGTTGAGTTCCTCTTGCATGGCCACCACCAAACCCGAGTCTCTTAATGCGTCTTCAACCTTATGGGGCTCCAAAGAAGAGACAAAAGAGTAATATTCACAAAAGTTAGCAACACGAGAACGAGTGATTACCCCTTTTGTAATGTCCCCTAGAATGTTGTCAACGGGGTGATCCCGTTGAACACTTTGATGCACACGAGGATGTGAAGGTTGAGCTCTTGAGTCATCATCATCCAATTCTACTTCTTGGTCTCCCCCTTGATGTATGCTTCCCTCTTGACTTTTGTCTTCTTGATTATGTTGAGGTACCACTTGTCCATCTTCAACTTGATCACGTGGGGGATGACTTTCATCATCTTGTGGTTGGTCACTTGAGATTTGAGGTTGTACTTGTGGACGAATATCTCCAAGTGCCATCCTCCTAAGAGCCTCTTGTGGAGTGTCTTCTTGATCTAACACACTTTGATCAACTTGCTCCACTTGGGAGCCATTAGTTTCATCAAACACCACGTCACGTGCTATTTCAACAATCCCGGAGGATTTGTTCAAGACATGGTAGGCGTGGGTGTTTGAATCATAACCATGCAAGAAACCTTCATCGGACATTGAAGCGAACTTCGAAGTACTAGGCTTCTTGTTGAGAATATAGCATTTGCTCCCAAAGACACGAAAGTAATAGACATTTGGTTTCTTACCAACTAGAAGCTCGTAGGGGGTCTTCTTGAGGAGGCGGTGGAGGTACAATCGGTTGACCGCGTGGCAAGTGGTGTTAACGGCCTCCGCCCAAAACCGGTCCGACGTCTTGTACTCATCAAGCATCGTCATTGACATCTCAATGAGTGTCCTATTCTTCCGTTCCGCCACCCCATTTTGTTGAGGGGAGTATGGGGCTGAAAATTCATGCTTGATGCCCTCCTCATCCAAGAATTCTTCCACTTGAGTATTCTTGAACTCGGTGCCGTTGTCGCTTCTTATAGCATTGATTCTTAAGGTGAACTCATTTTGAGCTCTCCTTAAGAACCTCTTGAGGACACAATGAGTTTCACCCTTATCATGCAAGAAGAACACCCAAGTGAAACGAGAAAAATCATCAACAATAACAAGACCATATTTGTTACCGTCAATGCTAATGTAGGTTATTGGCCCGAAAAGGTCCATGTGTAGCAGTTCTAAAGGTCTTGTCATCGTCATGATGTTCTTGGAGGGGTGTTGAGCTCCTACTTGCTTCCCCGCTTGGCAAGCACTACATGGCCTATCCTCTTCAAAGACGACATTCTTCAAACCATAGATGTGCTCGCCCTTAAGAAGCTTTTGTAAGTTCCTCATCCCAACATGGGCTAGCCTTCTATGCCAAAGCCATCCCATGTTGGTTTTCGCCATTAAGCATGTGTCAAGTTTAGCTTTATCCCAGGTGAAGTCCACAAGATAATGCTTTCCCTTGAGCACACCCTTAAAAGCGATTGAGTTGTCGCTTCTTCTGAGGATGCTGACACCCTCACTAGTAAAAACACAATTATAACCCTTGTCACATAGTTGTGATATGGACAAGAGGTTATAGTCTAGAGAATCAATATGCAAAACGTGAGAAAGAGTATGTTGGGGGGAAATGAAAATTTTACCGAAGCCAAGGATTTTCCCTCGGCTATTGTCCCCAAAGAGGATCCCTTCATTTGGATAATCATGTTGCTCATACTCCACGAACATTATCCTCTCTCCGATCATGTGGTTAGTGCATCCACTATCGAGCAACCATTTGGATCCACCGGAGGAGTACGCCTACAAAACAAGATTATGCCTTTCTTTTAGGTACCCAAGCGGAGTTGGGTCCTTTGACGTTAGTAGTGAAGCACTTGGGCACCCACAAACAAGGGTTGGGGCACTTGCGGAGTGGCCCAACATATCTAGCATAAACTTTGCCATACTTGTTCCTCATTAAAACATAAGATGCATCAAAATTATGAAAGAGAGGATGCGGTTCGGATTTAGGCATGTTAGTGCTAGTTGAAGTATTCTTCCCAATTTTAGTTGGGGATGAGATTCCTTTGACAAAGACAATCAAGTCTTTGCCATACTTGGAGGTTTTAGCATTTTGCTTTTCAACTCTAATATAACCAAGACCATCCTTGACATTGGGAGGTCTTGAGTTGGTGTATGGACTTCGTGCATACGCCACCTTCTCTTTGTCAAAGATGCCACCCTTAGGTGCTTGTTTGCCTTGAGTCAACTTAAGCTCATCCTTTAATTTAAGGATCAAGTCAGAACATTTGCATGTAGGTATTGCTTCGGATGCAACCTTTGAGGAGGATGAGCTTTTGGAGGAACAAGATACATTGGTATTAAGAGACTCAACTTGAGTCTCAAGGATCTTGTTATCTTTTGTCAAGTTGCCAAGTTCGTCGTTGAGCTTAATGGTTGTCTCCAGAAGACTTGAGCATGTTTTCTTGCTTAGAGCAAGTTCATGCTCTAATGCCTTGCTCTTCTCTATCTCAAGCTCAAGGAGCTCAATGAGCTCTTTACATCTCTCCTTTTCATGGATAAGCATGTCCTCTTGCCTATCCATGAGCTCCTCCTTCTCAAAGATTTCATCTAAGAGTAATTTCATTCTACGCAAAGTACTCTTACTTATGTCCTTAAGCATGTGTTCGTTTTCACTAGCACTATCAAAATCATCATGATAAGATATGGAAGAGGATGAGTTAGAAGTAACCTTTCTCCTTCCTTGTTTTTCCATGAGGCAAGTTGGCTTGTGGTTGTAGAGGTTGGGGAAAAGCTTGCTTCCCTTGGAGCTCCTCCCGATGGCTATGGTTTCCATCTTCTCCTCATCTTTGGACGAGGAGGACTCACCGTTAGAGTCCCATTCCTTGCCTAAGTGAGCATGACCAGAGGGCCTCTTCTTCTTATAGAACTTCTTCTCTTGCGGCTTGCCCTCCTATATTCTTTTGCCCTCTTCATGTGGGCAATCTACAATGAAGTCCCCGTACTCGCCACAATTGTAGCAATCCCTCATTGTTTTGGGCATTGCTTTCTCTTTGACCTTGCTCTCATGCTTATATCCTCCTTTTCTTCTCCTCATTATCCTCTTTAAGTTGTTGATGAAGAGGGCCTCTTCCTCATCGGTGTCAAGGCTCTCCTCGTCATCTTCGTTTTGCCCTTTTGAGGAGGATGTCGCTTTGAGTGCAACATCCTACATCTTCGAGGCGGTGAACCTTTGGAGGTCATTGTAGAAGATCGCCTCCTTCTCCATGATCTCGTGGTTGATGATCCTTCCTAGGACCTCCTCCGGGGTCATTTTGGCAAACCCCTGGCTTTCCCGTATCATGGATCAAAGAGAGACGTTTCTAGGCATGAATGCCCGAATCATCCTCTTCACCACCTCATGGTCTGTTCACTTCATGCAGCCATAAGATCTACTCTTGTTAATGTGTAGCTTTAGGCGGTTGTACATCTATTGGGGAGATTCACCATCCATTATGGCAAACCTCCTGGGCTCTCCTTCAATGATCTCAATCTTCGCTTCTTTCATGACTCTGTTGCCTTCATGAGCCGTCTTGAGAGTGTCCCAAATATCCTTGGCCACCTCAAGTCCATCTACCCGGTTGAACTCATCTCTTGAGAGCAACGAGATGATCACTCCGGGCGCTTGGGCATTGCGGTGAAGGAGCACGGCTTGCTCCAGAGTGATGTCTTCTTCATTCTTCGGGATATGCACCCCGGTCAATACAATTTGCCACAATGGGGGGTTGAGTGACACGAGATGGATCTTCATGTTGTGTGTCCACATCCTGTAGTCGGTTCCATCGAATTATGGAGGCTTCCCCAATGGGATGGAAAGATAGTGGTTGTTGGAGACAAGGCGCTAATAGTTGTAGCCTTTTTGGTTGTATTGGGTCGTGCCACCCGATGTAGAGGTTGAAGAGTTAACATTTAGAATCTTCAACTTCTCTCGAAGTTTCGCCTTGAGCTGGCGAGTCTCTTTGTCATCCGTCGACTTGTCTTTTTAGACAAGTACCTCCTCATGGGTTGCCTGGATCTCATTTGTCTAGACTTCGTCATACCCCACTCCGACCATCTTCTCTCTGAGTTGTTAGATTCTTTGGGAGAGTCATGCTCTGATACCAATTGAAAGTTGCCTAGAGGGGGGGGGTGAATAGGCAAATTGACCTGAAATGACTTAATAAAACGAGATCAGTACTGAAGGGGGCAGACTAGTCCGGTCCAGGGGCAGACTAGTCCAGTCCACCTACAGGGAAAACCTAAAAAGGGTTTTCTAACAAATTTTAGTTTGATCCTTGTGATGCAAAATATTTTAGAATGACTTAGTGAACCTTAACAAGTTATGAAGCAAATATGAGGCTAAGGATCACAATGATACAAGGGTGCTGAACAAAAACGATAAAGCTAACCCTAGAAGCAATGTGCGATAAGTGAAAGAAAAGTACACAAGGGAGACAAAGATTTTATCCCGAGGTTCAATCCCACAAAGGAATCTACGTCCCCGTTGAGGAGTCCACGAAGGAACGAGTTCAACAACCCTTCCCTCACCAAGTTTACCACAAGGGCCCAACTTGGTTCTACACTATCACAATGGGGTGAACACAAGATTTGTTGGGGCTTCTCACAATATGAGGCTCCCACCACAAATACAATAAAAAATCACAAAGATCAACTCAAGCCACAGATCACAAAGATTCACAAGTGCAAGATATCAAACTGAGAGCCTAGAGCGGTGTTCTTCCTCTTCGTCACCTCACCAAACCCTAATCCACACAAGAATTTGTTTTAGAGGGAATGTAGGCAAGAAGGAGGCTTTTGGAGGCTCAAACTTTGCTGTGGCGGGGCTAGGGTTTCAATCTTTTCAAGGGGTTATTTCAAATGAACCCAGGGGTCCTCTATTTATAGAGGTTCCCAGCCCATACTGCTGACTTCAGCAAATGGGCGGACTAATTTGGCCTACGGCCCGGACTAGCCTGGCCTTTGGGACCACTGACATCCTTGACAACTGTCGCACTACGCGGCAATCGTCACACTACCCGCCAAAATTCAAATTCAAACGGTCTCTTCAAAACGGACTAGTCCGATCTCATACAGAACCTATTGTTCCGTGTGAAAACGGACTAGTCTGGAGACCACAGGCTAGTACGGCCCCCAGGGCGGACTAGTCCGGCCTACCCAAACTTAGTCGATGAAACTCCACTTCTCTCCAAACTCAGACTAGTCTGGCCACCTGGGCGGACTAGTCCGACCTCAGTCAGGACCTTGTGGTCCGGACTAAAACGGACAAGTCCGGGGTTTTGGGACTTAGTTCCCAAAACCCACTCCATGACTACCACGGACTAGTCCGTCCAACTACGGACTAGTTCGAACTCAGTCAGACCCTTCTGGTCCGGCTGAAAATGGACTTGGCCAGCCAGGAGCGGACTAGTCTGGCCACCTGTACGGACTAGTCCGGCCACTCCTGCTAGACTACTTCCTACTCTCTTCTCTCAATAGGTTTTGATCTCAAAACCGCTTTGAGCTCCCAACTTGATCTCAATGCACTTTACGCACACATCCTCATACACATATGGCTAGTCTAAACTCGACACACTAGAAACCCTAGTTTCTTCTTTTCGAGTAGACATCGCCTTTTTCATCCTTTTCCTTTTTGAGGGTTTGTGTTCCCGCTTGAATCCACACCTGTGCTTAAGATCACTGAGCTCATTAGTTACTTAATTGTCATCATCAATCATCCAAAACCCACGGGGATCCTAGATGCACTTTCACTCACCACCGTCCGATGAGATGGACATTCCTCCTTCTTCATTTCTTGACATCCGGGCTCAGAGGGATGGGCTCAGATGGCTTGTCTTGCTTCTTCCGCCATACCTTCTTTTGCGGATTGGTGGACTTGGGCCTTTGGGGAGGCTCGTGCTTCTCTGTCTCCTTGGGGTGTTGGCGTGGACGATAAGACAGATTTTATGCATAGATAAATTTCCTCATGAATGGAATGAGCGGGTCTAACTTTGGAGGTGTGATTTCGACCTCTTGAATGTGTTTAACATTTGTGCCATACTCGATACGGATCATGGAGCACCACTCCAAATATGGGCGGAAGTTAAACTTCTCTTTGCCATTGATAGAGAAGTGGATTTCTCTTGCTCCCACATCTATGCAAGCCTTCGCGGTGCTTAGGAACGGGCGCCCAAGAATGAGATGTGTATCCTTCTTGACCTCAATGTCGAGCACCACGAATTCCACGGGTATGAAGCAGTTCTAGGTTTTCACTGGAACATCTTCAGCGATACCAGCCGGATAATGGAGTGAGGAATTAGCCAGTTGGTGCTGCATTGGTGTTGGAGTACGTTTCATGGAGTTCAGCTAGTCGAAAACAACCTTGGGCATCACACTCACACTTGCTTCATGGTCACAAAGGGCCTTGTCAAACTAGTGTGCCCCAATTGAGCATGAGATTGTAGGACATCCAGGGTCTTTCAACCAGGTGCCTCCTTGTAGATAAATCATGTTGACATTTTCCACAAGGGGTTTGGGCCATCGTGGCATCTGGCCATTCTCCACTAGAGGAACAACAGCTGCCAGTTGAGCCAACTGCATTTCCAACATCTTATTGAAACTCAATTGATTCTTGAAGGCTGAGGATAGTCCTTCAATCTTGGCATTTATGCTCTCTAGGGTCTTATCATTGTCTGACAGCTTCTTGGATATAGCCTCATTGATCTTCAGCTGGTCAGTGGCAAGTTCTCTCAAGTTGGGTTGATTTTCATTGTTTCCATTGTTGTTGTACCCTCCTTGAAAGAACTCGCATGGTTGGCCCCACCCTTGACCTCCAGGA
Organism: Tuctoria greenei; assembly: GCA_036927565.1. Classification (NCBI taxonomy): domain Eukaryota; kingdom Viridiplantae; phylum Streptophyta; class Magnoliopsida; order Poales; family Poaceae; genus Tuctoria; species Tuctoria greenei. Next base: position 175,260,692 of record JAYESD010000002.1, on the reverse strand, counting down.
TGATATCCATTGTTGTTTCCATTATTGGCTACGTATAGGGCATCCTCACAGGTTTCTGGGCAGTCATTGCCCAAATGGCCAGTGTTGCCACAGACTTCACAAGTGAAGTGAGAGTATAAGGCATAGGCATTGCCACATACCTCACCATTGCCTTGACCATCAATCTTTTTCATAAGGAGGTCCAATTTGGCAGCAATCACGTCCACCTCCTTCAAGGTATGCATGCCTCGCTGGCGGGTATGGAGACGCTCGTCGCTCCAACACATGTTTGACACCATCTTCTCAATCAAATCTTTTGATTTGGGCACCATCAATGAGAAGAAGGCACCTTCAGCAGCAACATCGATATGGTCACGGGAAGAAGGGATCAACCCGTTGTAGATGTTTTGGATAATAAGCCAGTCCTCCATCCCATGGTGGGGACAGTCTAGGATGTACTCTTGAAACCTTTTCCAAGTCTCAAGAATAGATTCCTTGGCATCCTGCTCAAAGCTGGATATTCTTCCACGTAGGGCATTGGTCTTGCCCAACGGGAAAAAATTGGCGAGGAATGTCCTAGAACACTTCTCTAGAGTAATTACAGGACGTTGGTTCGCATCGAACCACTGTTTCTCTCTACCAAGAAGAGAGAACGGAAACAGCCTAAGACGGACATCATTCGAAGATATGTCCTTTATCTTCAAAGTGCTGCAGATCTCAAGGAACTATTGCAGGTGAGCACTTGCATCCTCCTTAGCCTTTCTAAAAAATGGGTTGGCTTGCACCATAGTGATAAGGCAAGTCTTGATTTTGAAGTTTACGTCTCCCGTGTTAACAGTGGGCCCAATAGGCATATTGTTAGCAGAGGGAGCTGAAAACTCACGAAGGGTCTTCTGGGCCATTGGTGTTTCCGTTGTTGGTGTAGTTGTGCTGGCTTGCTTTGCTGCTCGAAGCTTTTGAGGAGTAACGACACGAGGTCAATCTCTCATAAGGGATTCGAGATCTTGAACAAAGTTTTACGTCAAGCGGAAACTAGACATACAGTACACATAAAATGCCAAAACAAAGAAGGGTCATCCTACTAAAACCTACCAGGGTCCTATCATGTTCACTCAATGATGTAATACTTTGGCTGCCTTCCCTGGCAACGACTCCAGAAATGCCTGTTGATATTTCCTACACACTATTATCAATTCACCCCTAGCAGGAGTGCCAGAAACGCTTTTGAGTAGGTTTTATATTATACATGTAAATCCGCAATTGCACGGAAACTATCGATGTAGAATTTCCCCTCTAAGAGTACCCAAATGGTGTCATTTTTATTCTCCCAAAGGAAGGCTAGATGGAAGTAAAACAATCATCAAGTAGAGAGGCTAGGTTGGCCTAGGTAGGGTTCTAGCAAGGATGGATAAAGGGTAATTGAGTTAGTGTGACACACACAAGAGCATTCTATCCTAAGGGGATAAATATGTTAAAGAGGGACTAGGCTAAGAACTAGGTAGAGACTCCTACAATGCTTCTAATGTACATATACATAGCATAAGTTAGTTACTAATGATCATGTTAATTATGAATTCTGATGCTAAGTGGATTAACACATCGGGCATGGGTTTACCCCTAGCAATACTAGGACGACTCCCACCAAGAGCCTGTGGCATAGCCGAACATGGAGGATTACAAAGGACAGATAGTGCTGTCACCACCTACTGCCTACCTCTTCAATCTGTGGGCATATGAGACTTTCAACGCTACTCCTTGTCCTAGCACCATGGTAGCATATTAAGTAATTACCTTAAGTGCCTAGGCACAAGCCATCCTAAGGCAATGAACTAAATCATCGTTGAACCAATGTTAATTCATAGCATAAGTGATTGATGTTAACATAATCATGTCATAGCTAATTAGACTATAATGGAGGATTATAGTGTTTATGATGATATATTGAGAATGGTCTAGCACAATCATAAATACTACTCCTACCACATACATAGACTCCACAATCAAACAAGAAACGCTTCATCCAAGTATATTAACAATGGAAGAATAAAGTCACAAAGACAAATAGGAATATGGGAGACATACCTTTCCCAATTGGAAATTGGGAAGAGACTCCTTCTACTCCTCTCCTACTTGGACTATGAACTAGAGACTTTCCTCTCTAGAGCCTATACTCCTCTAAACCTATGGAGAGTAGTGGATACAATGGATGAATACTCAAGTGGTGTGTGTTGATGTAATGGGTGAGGGGTCCTATTTATAGCTCGGAGAAGGGTCGACTCCCACCACCACAAGCTCGCGAATCAGTCACCCATGACCTCTTCAAGCCGAGAGGAGCCAACACGCAACGTTTGACCACGAAAGGCGCCAGGACCTGGTCATTCGACTAGGGGGTCGACCGACCTAGTCTTGTCCCCTTTTGTGGTGTGCTTCCTCTAGGTTTCCGCCAGGTGGATCCCATCGACTGAAATTGGTGATACACCATTGGATAGCTTCGGATACTTCTGTTTTTGGGCCATTTGATCTATGTGGTGCCACGTGGCATCGCCTGATCGGCCGGAATGATATTTTATAGGATCCACTCCATAGTTTCACTTCAAATCTGCAAAGAATCCCTGCATGCACTACTTTCTCCAAGGACAAGTGGAAATCGGTTAAATAGAAAGGTGATGTGTGCAAAAAATGGTATTTCCTTCACATAATTTAGTTATATTGATGGTGAAATTGGTATATAACAGCCGTCAACAATCACATAATTGAGTTATGTTGACGGGTGAAATTGGTATATAACAACCATCAACAAACTCCCCCAAGCTTATAATTTAGTTTGCTTGTCGAGCTAAGTCAAGACTTTAGTTTGATGACCAGGAGTTGCTACACTGATCTATTTTTCAAAAGTACCATGTGCACACCAAAATATTCTACCTAGTATTGCAAAAATTGGCATGGTTCTTCACCCATCTTAAGTCATCATGGGGCTTATGCCTTCTCCTATTCATGGGTGGTTGAAAGATAGAACAGCAAATGGAGCAAGCATACCCTAGAGATCGAGTTCCACTCAAGTTCCGGAGAGTTCAATTTAGATTTTATGTACCTCAAATTGATTCTCTCAATCACTCATTTGTGTGTAGTGGAAATATTTCCTCACCAAGGCATTTTGCCTACACTGATCCTACCAATAAATAAGGCTTGTATGCGGAGCTTGGAAGGGAATGTAGTAGGTGTATTTGCAACACATAATATTGCTAAGTAAAAAAAGCAAGCCTTAGGAGAAATTAATTCAAAACTATTTGATTCAAGACTTGTGCATGTGTGATGGAGTGGAAGTGGATATGGATGTTTGAGATGACTCCTATTTATGTATGGTCTCTTGTTTTGCAGGGATGAGACATGGCTACTTTTCTCCTTTCTTCTCATGCTTATGATATAATCATGCATTTTTTTTATAGCCATGTCTTCTACTCCCTTTTTATGCAATAAACTTGGAGAGAGTGCTAAGCATGAAGGGTATGGAGTTTCTCTTTTTATTGTGGAATGATGGTATGATGGAATTTACTTCTAGTGTAGAAGTATAGCATGTGCAAGTGAAGTCTTGAATTCAAAAAGAAATGAATGAAATTCTCACACAGGTCTATGCTAGTTTGACTAGGCTCAATGTCAAGACAAATAGCATATGCATAAGGTCTATCAATGTAAAAATATGATATGGCTTTGGTAGGTATTTCCAATCAAATGAGAGTAACTTAAATCTTTTTAGAATTTCTTCGGAAATCTAAGTTTCATGTTCAAACTATAAATAGAACCCCTGTCACTATATCATATCTAATAACAACTTAGAATTGTATTAAGCTTTTGCCACCCACAATTTCTAAATCAAGGCAAAAGTAATTTTATATTTTGGAGAGTAGTAAATTGTATACTAGGGACTTAGGAAAATTAAAACAGAGCAACTATTCATCATTTCATCTATGTGAATTCTATACCATTCTTACCACACATCTTTTATTTCATTTGAAAGCAAATCTACTCTATATTTTTTTATATGCAACGTGAATGGTGGATGAATGGAAAATAAATATGCAAGGGGTGTGATACAATTTACCTCAAGTGGTCGTCCTCCCCCAAGCTTGTTCTTCACTCACCTCCGTGATGAGAGTTGAACCCTTGATGTCGGAAGTATGCCGCGGGATCGGCTTGTTGTTGTTATAGCGTGTAGTTAAAGTTGGCGAATTGAGCATCCATGTGTTGTTGTCAATCTTGGGTACCTTGGACATGCTCTTGGAGAGTGTTGTAGATGTCACCCATCCTTACTTCAGGGTCTTCCATACTTCTAGTGATGTCCGTCATTCCTTGGCTATAGTCATGAGACTTCTAGCCAAAGAGGAACGACATCTTCTCATGAACGTTGGAGGCATGCTGCGAGAGCTTGAAGTGGATTGGGGTGGCTCCCACGCAGCACCTAGCCATCCATGCCAAGACGGACCTTCGGTCTCATACGATGGAGGTTGAGTCCAACCGAGTGCATCACTCGTTGAGTTCTCTTCCTCTTCGTACTCATGGACATTGGAGGTTGTTAGAGGCATGGCCACTCTCGTTGCACGACTTCTAGTTACCTTATCAGAAACATTATTTCTTCGAGCTTCCTCGATGGGAAGAATGTCAATGGTTAGCCTCCGGCATTTGTACAAATGGTAATCCCGATTAGGTAACCGAATTTCATTGACAAAGCCGGGATATTAAAATATCATAGAGCCATCATGATCATGCTTAAGGATATGTCCTTGCACTAGATAATCTTCATTAATGAATTCTTGTTCATTTTCAATATATTCAAATGAAGTATATTCTAGTGCGCCTACCCTAGTAGCAATTCGGGTAATCAATGAAGTGCATTCAATTGGCCATGTCCTTGAAATGTAATCTAACCATTGTGTCATCATGGCAATAGTTGGAGCAACTTTTATCTTTTTAATAATGGCAAATAAAATTTTCAGCTCATCATCACCCACTATTCTAACATCTCCTCTAGGGAACATAGGCATAGCTACCCATCTATGCATGAAGCGTATAGTAGGATTGTGCAAGTGTCTATTCCTAGGAGCACTACATCTGACCTCACTAGTCAATTCATGCCAAAAACTTTGTCTGTCAAACTTAGGCAAAGTGTCTAAATCTAGCAAACAACATTTATGGAAGCCTAGGATTTCACTTAATTCTTTCGATCTGATGTTGTGTTATTTTTAAAATAATCTTAAAGAAATACCATCAAATCCTATTTTGAGGGTGCAAAGGAATTGCAATGATAGAAGGCGTGAACGTCTCTCCTTTATGTGACCAAAATTCTCCCATCCTAGTGCATGCCAAATAGAAAATAATTCAGAATACATACCTATTTTGGAGATCAAATCCGGATCATAAGCTTTCTTATGAGAAAACTCACGATCTTGGAGGAGCCCGCGTGCTTGATACTCAATTTCACTTCGTATGTCGAGGTCGTCGTCGTGGAGAAGTTGACGCGGGTTGCTCCTCTCACCCATGTGAGTCTCCCCACATACACTCCTCCTCCGTGAACTTGGTGTAGGAACAGAAGAGGTTCGTGCACTTGAGTCCCCACCATGGCCTGAGCTTGCAGCCCCCTTCCTCTTCTCGAAGAACCTCTTCATTCCTTTCATGGCAACAACAAGCAAGAAAACAACAAAGCAAAAACTCAAAAAAGGTTATTTTAGTGAAAGCAAAACCCCCGATTAATTTTCGTTTGAAGAACTTGAGAGCAAATTGCAAATGCAAACAAAAGCAAATCTTTTTGGGTTGGATTTGAGCAAACGTGCTTCAATGAAGAGCAAGAAAAACAAAGTGAGAAAAGAGTGACTTTGGGGAGGTGTGAAATGAGGTGAAGTGTGAATAAGAGTGCTCCTCACGGCCATCATTTATAGTGTACACTCCCCAAAGTCACAAGGGAATCAAATGTAGCCGTCGGATGAGAGAGAGCAAAAATGGCCATTTCTCCAAGTCGACCAATCAAGGTGTCGCCCGCACTGAAATGTGGGCTCCCTGTACCCCCTTTTGGCAGGTGGCTCCCCAACGGCTATAAGATTAGCACGTTGGCGAAACGCCACATTTGCAGCTCGGAAAAATTATTTTCCAAATAAAAACCCTTATTCAAAACGCAACAATTTTATTTTGTGAAAAATAAGGAAATAAAATAATAGTTGAGAATATAAGATTCTTAACTTGTTAAGAAAACTCAAATATGCAGTGGGGAAAATCAAACTAAGTGGGGAAAAAGAAATGAAGAGAAAAGAAAAATCAAAGAAAAGATAACTACCAATTTAACCTATTGGCTAGGTCTCACCACTGTCCGATGAGATGGACATTCCTCCTTCTTCATTTCTTGAAATCCAGGGACGGAGGGGTGGGCTCGGACAAATTGTCTTGCTTCTTCCGCCATTCCTTCTTTAGCGGCTTGGTGGATTGGGCCTCTGGGAGGCTCGGACTTCTCCGTCTTCTTGGGGTGTCGACGTGGATGATAAGACGGGTTAACCGCATAGATTAATTCCCTCATGAATGCAATGAGCGGCTCCACCTTTTGAGGTGTGACTTTGACCTCTTTAATGTGTTTAACATTTGGCTCATACTTGATGCGGATCATGGAGCATTGCTCTGACTTTGGGCGAAAGTTAAACTTCTCCTCTTTGCCATTGATATGGAAGTGGATTTCTCCAGCTCCAACATCTATGCGAGCCTTCGCGATGCAAAGGAACAGACGCCCAAGAATGAGAGACATATCCTTCTCGATCTCCATGTTGAGCACCACGAAATCCACGGGTATGAAGCAATTTCAGATTTTCACCGAAACGACTTCAGCAATACCAGGCGGATAACGGACTGAAGAGTCAGCTAGTTGGAGCTGCATTGGTGTTGGAGTAAGCTCTGTGAATTTAGTTGGTTGAAGACCATCTTGGGCATCACACTCACACTTGCTCCAATGTCACAAAGTGCCTCGTCAAAGTAGTGAGCCCAATTGTGTAGGAGATGAAGGGATATCCGGGGTCCTTTAGCCAGTTGCCTTCCCGTAAAGAACTCATGTTGACATATTCCATGGGAGGTTCAAGCTGTCCTCGCATCTTGCCATTCTCTACTGGCGGAACGGCAGCTGCCAGTTGAGCCAACTGAGTCTCCAACATCTTGTTGAAGATTAGTTTATTCTTGTAAGGCAAAGGATAGTCCTTCAATCTTGGCATTAATGCTGTCGAGGGTATTTTCATTAGCAGACTGCTTCTTTAATAGGGCGTCATTGATCTTCGATTGGCTAATGGAAAGCTCTCTCAAGTTGGGTTGATTTCCATTGTTGCCATTGTTTTTGTACCCTCCTTGAAAGAATGGGCGCGGTTGGCCCCACCCTTGACCTCTTGGATGATATCCATTGTTGTTCCCATTGTTGGCTACGTATAAGGCATTCTCACAGGTGTTTGGGCAGTCATTGACCAAATGCCCCGTGTAGCCCCACACTTCACAGGTGATGTAAGAGTCTAGGGCATAGGCATTGCCACATATGTCCCCATTCGCTTGTCCATCTATCTCCTTCACGAGGAGGTCCAATTTGGCAGCAATCATGTCCAGATCCTTCAAGGTCTGCATGCCTCACTGACGGATATGGAGACGCTCATCGCTACAACCCATGTTTGACACCATCTTCTCAATTAAGTCTTTGGCTTTAGGCACCGTCAATGAGAAGAAGGCACCTCCAGCAGCAGCATCCACATGGTCACAAGTGGAAGGGATCAGCACATTGTAGAAATTTTGATAATCAGCTAGTTGTTTATCCCATGGTGGGGACATGCCAGGATGTACTCTTGAAGCCTTTCCCCAGCCTCGGGAATACACTGCTTGGCATCTTGCTGGAAGATTGAAATCCTTCCACGTAAGGTATTGGTCTTGCCCAACGGAAAGAACTTTGCAAGGAATGTCATGGAACATTTCTCCCAAGTGTCTATAGCACTTCGGTTCACGTAGAACCACTGCTTCACCCTCCCAAGAAGGGAGAACGGAAACAGCCTAAGACGGACGACATCAAATGATATGTCCTTGATCTTAAAAGTGTTGCAGATCTCAAGGAACTGTTGCAGTTGAGCACTTGCATCCTCGTTAGCCTTCCCACAAAATGGGTTTGCTTGCACCATAGTGATCAAGTCAGTCTTGATTTTGATGTTCACGTCTCATGTGTTAACAGTGGGCCCAACAAGCACATTTTTAGCAGAGGGAGCTGAAAACTCACGAAGGGTCTTCTGGGCCATTGGCATTTTGGTTGTTGGTTGTTGACGGTTGTTATATACAAATTTCACCCGTCAATATAACTCAATTGTATGAAGGAATTGTCAGTTTTTGCACACATCACCTTTCTATTTAACCTACTTCTACTTGTCCTTGGAGAAATAGTGCATGCAGAGAGTTATTGCAGGAATTGAGGTAAAAGAGGGGGAGCAATCCTATAAAATACTATCTCAGCCAATCAAGCGTCCACAGGTGGCACCACATCGATCAAATGGCCCACAAAAAGAAGTATCCGAGGCCATCCAATAGTGTAGCACCCATATCAAGGGATGGGACCCACCTGGCAGTGACCTGCAGAAAGCAAACGAGAAATGGTGTAGGGAAATGCTACATCGATAGCTTCCGTGCGCTTGCGGATTTATATTTGTAATGTTAGTAGCCGTTAACAAGCATTTCTAGCACCATTGTCAGGGATGATTTGTTAGTGTTACTTAAGAACTATCAACATTTGTGCAGTTGCACTGGCTTGCTTTGCCGCTTGAAGCTGCTGAGGAGTAATGACACGAGGTCGATCTCTTAGAAGGGATTCGGGATCTTCGACAAAGTTTTTCAGCGAGCGGAAACTAGACATACAATACCATGTTTTCACATAAATTGCGATCCTACTAAGCCTATCCAGGGTCCTATCCTATTCACTCAATCATGCAATACTTTGGCTGCCTTCCCTGACAAAGGTGCTAGAAATGCTTGTTGACATTTCTTACGTCATAGATAAAAATTCGCAAGTGCACGCATACTATCGAAGTAGCATTTCCCCTTAAAAGACTATTTAAAGGGTGTCTATAAATGTGTTCTTACGACACTTCCCTCGGACGTGCTATACGAGCAGCCCGCTGAGGTCCTTCATCGGTAGGGCTTAGTCCTCAATGGAGAATGTGCGTATGAGAGATGGTGAGACAGGTGTTTTATGTTCAAGCCGCCGGAGCGTAATACCCTACTTCACGGTGAGTCTTGTATTGCTGGTGTGAATGCGTGTATGCATTAGACAGAGGATCCTTTGTAATTGTGGTGGTCCGGTCCTTTTATCGACAAGGCCGATCGCCATACAAGTGGGGTCTGGGGCCCAATAGGTGGCCCCTGGGCCATCTTATCCTAAAGATCTAAGGTTTCTCGCATAAGTGTAAAAGTCAAAATTTTCATAGTGCAAAGTTCAGTTAGATGTGTTAAAAATTTTGAATGTGAAAAAGAAATAAATAGGAACTAGAAGATCAAATGCTTTCAAGCCCTAATGGAGGGAATTCAAAATTCAAAAATGGCTCATGTTCAAATGATACAAAAATAGAAATTGGAGTTCACCAATAGTCTCCAAATATTCCAAATAGTATCTCTGCAAAAATTCAAAAGTTTTGAAAATGGTTTGCTATTTAATTCAATAGCTACATTGAATTCCACTCAAATTAAAATCCAAGTTTGAATTCAAATAAAACTTGGTCAAATCAATAATATGAATTCAGAATCAAATTCTCCATGATTAATATGGACTCCTCACAAACATCTAGCAATTTCGGAACAAAATTAGGTGAGTGAATTGACTGTCCAGTGAGGTGAAGATGATAATGAATATAGTGGGACCCACCTGTCATAGGCTCTCTTCCTCCCCTGTTTCTTAGCTCAACACCTCATGGCATGCAAATGCCACCAAGCTAGCTGCTTGCCTCCTTCATAAGTTGGATCCAGCTGCAACCCAAAAGATTTTCACGTCCTAATCTTCTTCTCCAAGCACCAGAGACGAAATTTTCTCAGCTCTCCTTCAGTTCTTCGCGCTGGAGCTAGAACACCACCGTGTTCCTCCATCTCTGACCCAAATCAAGCCAAGGTACTCGGGTTTGATCACTTTTCTTCATCTCTACTTCCTCACCCACGTCTTGCGCACCTATATGAGCAATCCCTTGTGCAGTTTGAGCCTCCCCAACAGTGGACAATGCGACTTGCCGGCCACCGTGCTCTGTTTTTCAGTGGCCGCCATCTGCTCCCTCGACGCCCCAGCGATGCAAGCATCTTCTCACCACAGTTTCAGCTCGTTTCATCGCACCTAGCTCGAGTCTTAGCTATTTTCCCGACGAGATCAACATATGAGCATAGTTAGCTCTTCGATAATATTCTGATTCTATGTATAATTATTCCTCATGGCCATGATGATTTATCTTCTAGATGTCCAGACGCACACCCTCAAAGAAAAACCATCGAATTTCATCAGGTAACCACGCCGAATTTTTGAATTATCTATCCGCCAAGATTCAGCTCGTCGGCTCACTGTCGACATCTTGTTTCCTGTTGTCCCATTTCTATTGGCCCCCATTTTCATGTTCTACATGCATCAATGAGTAATTTGGAGTTTATCCCGTGCAAAATGGTGCACCGTAGGGCCCCGCCGACATGACCGGAACCCTAGCTCCGTTTGTCAACGTCACACACCGCCATTGCTGGCCACCTATCGCTGGTTTGGACTGCACCACCGAGTTCACAATCAAAAGTTAGTTGGGGGCGGCGAGTTTGGAGGGCCGTCGTTCCCTGGAACGGATACCGGTGAACGGCCGCCGTCGGGCGCCACCGTGCGCCGCCCCTGGCGCGTCCGATCGGGAGGTAGAAGACGACTGGGTGGGCCCCAGTCATCAGTCACAGAAAACCATAAATCAGATCTGGTGCGGCTCCGGGTTCCCGTGTGGCTACAGCCCTGATCTATGTGTCCCCCGCGTGGCTTGAATCCCACTGGTGGATTTTATACCCGTGGGCCCCCCCCTTGATTATTCGAACTTTTCCAATTCAGTTTTAATTCCAGATTTCCATCAAACTTTGAAATTCAGTATCTCTTAGGATTCCAGTCCAAAAATTCCCAAATAAACTTTGATAGAACCAGGATGATCTCTAGTTTCTAGTTGTGCACTTGGATCTGTATGAAAATCCTTATTGTGTTCTCAATAATTTAATGAAGCAAAATCCTATTGGAATTAATTACTGGTGCTCCATTCATTAAAAAATCTTGAAGCTTGGCCATGTAATTCTAAATAATTTCCTTGAGTTCCAGTAAAAGTTTCAGGTCCATTTTAGTTTATTTGTATAGCCAAATTATATTTCCAATCTGTATGTACCTGAAAATTCCAAAGTGTCCTGAAAATTCTCAGCAAATTGTCCAAATTTGTAAATTCAATATCTCACAGTAGAATGCTTATAAAATTATGAAATCAATTTTGTTGGATAAATATTGACCTTCTATTAACATAAAACCACGTCTTGGACATGTCAAAGCTACATATTTTTCCTAAAAATTCTGGGAATTGTTTAGGTTCATTGAATTTTATACAACAGAGACTTCCAAGAACTTATCCCAATTTTGGCCAGAACCTCACTCATAGAACCTAGTATCCTCTTTAAAATTTCCAGAACCAGTGGGCTTAATTTCATATACTTAACTATCTTTCTTTTGAGGTATATCATCATATCGGTATTGATCCACTTGCATTATTCTTTGCTTATCGATTAGTTGCCGAGCACAAGAGGACTTCAGAGCCACTTGAAGTCAGCCCTCTGGAGATTATCTTTGATACCATCTCGCAGCCAGGCAAGGCCCGGTTTGTATTTAAGCGCTATTACAAAATTTTGATTTGTATCACCTATGTCTAGGGTGAGTTATGTGCATTAGGGTTAAGGTGATTAAAAATCCACTTGCATGACCAGATTACCCCATGGAGTATTTGGGTAGTTGTTAAGTCATAGTGTAGACTATGCTGTGCTAAATGTTGTATAGGATTCGGTAGAAGTCGAGTAGTTGGAATCTACTCACATGGCTAGGACTTATTCACACGTGATTGGTTCAAGAAATGTAGTACTCTGAATATGAGACTGTGCAGGGTCGTAGGATGCAGCAACATGTGGTCTTGCCTGTGTAGCCCTGTTTGTGTCAGTTAAGGACCGATCCGTATGCCGCCCTGGTGAGCATGTTTGAACTGTACCGGAGTCATACTGGACATATGGGGTCCACGAAACTGAGGTACCTTGGGAAGCCTTTGTTGAGATTTTTTTGATTGCCTTAGGCTTTCGGCCGCAGCACAGTAGACGGAAACTCACTCACGACATCATCACAGTGGAAGGTGCACCGTGAGTGGGAATACTGTCCTAGACGATTGAATCGATTCAACTTGGGCGGCACTTTGGAAAGGTTGTTGCATACAACGTCCGTGGAGTGCACCTACGTGACTTCCAGTACGAGCATACGTGTCGTGTATTCCGGGTATCTTTCATTTGAATCACCGTCCCTCGCGGATATGAGTACCACTTGTTCACTGAGTTCTGATGTAGTAATTGCTTGCACTAGAGATGAGAGTTAATTACAGCTGTTATGAACATTACATTATCATTCTATTTCTATGTTTTATGTACTAGTATAGTGCTCACTAAATTTATTTCCACCTTGGGCATGCAGCATCGTGATAAAGCGTTACTTTTTTGATTGTGAAGTTACGGTGTTGCCCCGCATGAGGTTTAAGTTGCGGCAAATAAATCTGAAAATAAGGACCCACATTTAGGCGTGTGAAAGCATCTAGGCCCCCATGAGGTATGGTTTCGGTGATTAATGACAACCATTGGATTTTACATATGAATTTGTGAATGCAAGGTCCCCATAATCACTCAATCAAATGAAATCAATATGTCATTGGAGACCCATATACAATCAATTTATGAGATCAAATCAATTATATGAAGACAAGAAGTGAAAGCTCTTATGTCAAAATCATTCAACTTTAAATTGACAACATTCAATGCTTGAAGATCATCAGAAATGCTTTTGCAACAAATATCAAAGAGGTCAATCGAGCAAGATACAAAATCACTTAGAAACAACTCGAAGCAAACAAAATCAACTCACCGGATCAACCGATGGTTCCAGAAATATACACATCGGTCGAGTTGGTTCAGCTGAAGAAGAAGACCTCGAAACAAAGCACTCACCGGATCATCCGATGTGAATGGCTCATCTACATCGGTCCATCAGTACAGTTTGCAATATCATTGGACCAAGTGTAGCACCGGATCATCTGATGTACAGAAATATACACATCGGTCAATCACTCCAGTAAGCATCAAGTTTGAGTCAATTCTGGAGGAAGAGCCACCGGATCATCCGATAAGAAGACAGGAGCAACATCGGTCTAACAACGGTCATATCTGACACAATGACGTCAGCTAAAGTAAACTTGACCGATGATAACTAAAGGGGAGACATCGTATCATCCGGTGTTCACAGTAAAGTTCTGTCATCCTATTTTTCCAACGGCTATTTCGCGGAGGCTGGCTATAAATACCCCCTAATACTGTCATTTCGCCAAATCTTGATTACAAAACATTCTCAACACATCCACAAGCATTCAAGACCAAGAGCCATCACTTCTACATCATTTTTGACAACCTACACACCAAGAGATAGGCTAGAACTAGCTAGAGAGAGAGCTTGTGTGCCTCCATTCTGGGTGAGTGGAATCTCTAGGTTAGTGAGAGCCTCAAGGGAGTTCCCTTGGTGTTTGTAACTGTGAGAAGACTTCCGGAGCTTGCCAAGGTGTTTGTGGAAGCCCGGAGGGTCGAAGTTGTACAAGGCTTGAGCTCCACCTTGCCAAGGTTGGCAAACGAAGAAGAATAGTGGAGATCCCTCGTCTCGGTGACTTGGGTGTGGCTAAACCCTTTGGTGGGTGCCACAATGTGGATGTAGGCAGATCTTGATGATCTTTCCAAACCACGGGATAAATCCTCGTGTCTCCTCGGGAGTTTGCATCCTCTTCCTCTCCCTTACGTTTATGCATTTTATATTCCGCGAAGTTGCTATTTACCTCAATGCATAGATAGTTAGCGTAGGGAATTGGGCTCTTAGGAATTATGTTTTATTGTTTAGATTTTTGAAAAGAAGCCCAATTCACCCCCCCTCTTGGGCATTCGATCCTTACAATTGGTATCAGAGCAAGGTTGCTCATAGGATCATTCTAGCTTCACCGCTAGAGAGCTAAAATGGCCAAGGTTGGAGGTTCGGTTCCTATCTTCGAGGGCAAGAACTTTGCCTATTGGAAAGCATGCATGCGCGCTTATCTATAGGCTATTACTCCGAAGTATGGGAAGCGACCCACGCGGGGTTTGGAGTACATAACTATGTTGGTGATCAAATTAAATGGGATGCTAAAGCTAGGAATGCAATCTATGAGTGCATTAACAAGATGTTTTTTCTAGGATTGCTAGCAAAGAAAAGGCATGTGAAATTTGGGCTTGCTTGATAGAAATTCATGAGGGTTCTTCTCGTGTGAAGGAACTTAAATATCACATTCTTAAAGCAAAATATGATGAATTTAAGATGCTACCTCATGAGAATGTTAATGAGATGTTCTCTCGCTTGAATGTACTTATTGAAAAAATTAATGCTCTTGACATTGCTTCTCTTGGCAAGGGACTCATCAACCGCAAGATCCTCATGCTCCTTCCCAAGCCAAAGTACAACATCATCAACTCCATGCTCCAAAAAGAGTCACTTGACCACATTAATGTTTTGGAGCTCATTGGAGAAATTCACGCTCATGAGATGAGTGTGCTTGGGATGATGGAGCAATCATCCCCAAAAACAATTGCTCTAAAGGCTTCCACCAAGAAAACAAGCCTCAAGAAGAAGAAGGTGGTTGAGCCTAGCTCAAGTGAAGAAGAGCAAGAATCAAGTGAAGATGATGATGATGAGCATGCATTGATGATGAGAAAGTTCTCACGCTTGAACTCCAAGATTACCAAGAAGGGATACACCTTTGATCCCAAGAAGAAAGCGTTTCTACCAAGGAGAGATGATCACAAGACTTGCTACAATTGTGGTGATCAAGGCCAGATCTCCTATGATTGTCCAAAACTGGACAAAAGAAGAGAGAAATACAAGAGCAAGCATCGCAAGCTTGAAGAGAGTGATAATGATGAAGAAGAGGTCAAACCCAAACCAAGAGCCTTTGGGAAGAAGAAACATGACAAGGGAAAGAAGGCAAGACTCTTCCCAAAGAAGAGAAATGGCCTGCAAAAGGTGTTCATGTGTGAGGCAAATGAATGGGTCACCGACGAAGAAACAAGTGATGAAGAGAGTGAAGCGGAAGAAGAAAGCTCGGTCGGCCTCGCCATTGGCAACAATGATGACTCAACTCTTCATCCACCGCACATGTGCCTCATGGCAAAAGGTAACACCAAGGTATGTGACGACTCTAGTGATGATGAGCTTTCCCCCGATGATTTAAATTCCTTGATAAATGAATATCATGCTATCATTAAGAGGGAAAAGAGTAAGGTTAAAACTCTTGAAGAAACTCGTGCTAGACTTGAGAGTGCTAACCTCGATTTGCTTGACAATTATGAAAGCATACTCAAAGAGCATGACACGCTCAAATCTTATGTCAAGCAAATTGAGGAAGAAAAGGCTAAAATCAAGTTAGATAATCATGAGCTTAACTTAGCACACCAAACACTATTGGAAGAGCACAACAAGTTAGTACAAGAACATCAAACACTTAACCTTGCTCATGACATGCTTGATCAAGAGTTGAAAAATATAAAGAATCAAACTCTTAGTGATAGGATATCCATTACTTCTCATGTCACTAATGCCTTGAACAAGTCTTTGCCTTTGAAAGCAAATGCTAGGGAGAAGGACTTGTTGGAAGAAATTGAGAGTCTCCGCACTAGTGTGGCTAGACTTTCAAAAGGGGAAGTCAAACACAAGGAAATACTCTTCCAACAAGCAAAGACATTCAACAAGAGAGGACTTGGATCCTTCCTGGTGCCTAACAAAGGAAAGGTGCCCTCACCGGAGCTTAGAACAAGCTTCATCAAGGAATTTGGTTCTTATTGCCAGCATTGTGAGGTCACCGGTCACCACACAAGGGAGTGTCCTCTTCCTAACTGACCCTCTCCCAAGTTGCCTATTAATTACAAATCTACTTTCAATAATCGTTATTATCTCTTAAGTAAAGTAGATGGCAAGGTGAAGGCTAGGTTCATCGACAAAGACATGAAGGACATGAAGGGGAAACTCCCCAAGCAACTTTGGGTCCCAAAGACACTTGTATCACACATACAAGGACCTAAGTTGGCTTGGGTGCCTAAAGTTAAAAATTGAATTCATGTGTGTAGGTGAACTACAAAGCCGGAGGAAAGCATTGGGTACTCGATAGCGGGTGCACCCAACATATGACCGGCAGTGATGGTATGTTCACCACCATAGAAAACCCCGACAATCATGAACAAGTCACCTTTGGTGATTACTCTAAGGGAAAGGTAATTGGGTTAGGTAAAATTGCTATTTCAAATGATTTATCCATTTCCAATGTCTTGTATGTCAAGTCACTTAGTTTTAATTTACTTTCCATTGCACAACTATGTGATCTTGGACTAACATGCACATTTAGCAAAAATGATGTTGTTGTGAGTAGTGAAACAAGCCAAGACATAGTCTTCAAAGGATTTCAGCATGGACATCTCTACCTAGTAGACTTCTCCAACAAGAATGCTAGCTTGACCACTTGTCTTTTCACTAAGACAAGCTTGGGTTGGCTATGGCACCGACGCATAGCGCACATTGGGATGAGCAAACTCAAGAATTCATTCAAGCTTGGAATGGTGACCGGCGTGAAGGATGTCACATTTGAGAAGAACAAGTTTTGTAGCACTTGTCAAGCCGGGAAGCAAGTTGTTTCACACCACCCAATGAAGACAATGGTGTCAACCTCCAAGCCACTTGAGCTACTCCACATGGACCTCTTCGGACCGTCCACATATCAAAGCCTTGGCGGTAACCTTTATTGTCTTTTTATAGTTGATGACTATTCTCGCTATGCTTGGACTCTATTTCTAGGTGACAAGAGTGAAACTCCAGAAGTGTTCAAGACCTTCGCCAACCGCGCTCAAAGGGAATTTCAACTTCCCATCATCAAGGTCTGGAGTGATAACGGCACCAAATTCAAAAACTACAACATTGGGGAGTGGTGTGACCGTGAAGGCGTGAAACATGAGTTTTCGGCCACATACACTCCTGAACAAAACGGTGTCATTGAGAGGAAGAACAAGACACTCATCACTCTTGCAAGGGCAATGCTTGATGACTACGGCACGTCGGAGAAGTTTTGGGCTGAAGCAATCAACACAGCGTGCCATGCCGCAAATAGGGTCTATCTCCATCGACTACTTCAAAAGACCTCGTACAAGCTTCTCATTGGGAGAAA
Source organism: Tuctoria greenei (assembly GCA_036927565.1). Lineage (NCBI taxonomy): Eukaryota > Viridiplantae > Streptophyta > Magnoliopsida > Poales > Poaceae > Tuctoria > Tuctoria greenei. Next base: position 175,243,164 of record JAYESD010000002.1, on the reverse strand, counting down.
GCCCAACATCTCCTACTTTCGAGTCTTTGGATGCATGTGCTACATCTACCACAAGAAAAGGCTCGGTAAGTTTGAAAGAAGATGTGATGTTGGTATATTTATTGGTTATGCATCAAACTCAAAAGCATATCGAGTATTCAACCAAACCTCCAGTTTAGTTGAGGAAAGTTGTGATGTTGAGTTTGATGAATCTAATGGCTCCCCAGAGGAGAGTTTTGGTCATGATGAAATAGATGATGAGCCTCTACGAGAAGCCATGAAGAACATGACCATTGGAGACATCAAGCCTGAAGTTGAGGAGAGCCATTATCAAGGGGGAGCTTCAAGTTCCAACAACAACACCTCCATGCTGCCTCAAGTTGACGAAGAAGAGAAGGATGATCCATTGCCGACTCAAGACTCACAAGCACAACAACATCTAGAAGAAGAAGAAGTCCATGATCAAGTCCAACCACAAGAGGAGCAACACGCATCACCTTCGCCAAGTGCTTCACAACCACTTATGAGGCATGGACACATCTCCAAGGCGCATCCAATGGACCAAATCATTGGAAGTCCGTCAAGGGGTGTAAGTACACGTTCTCGCCATTTTGCTTCATTTTGTGAGCACTACTCGTTTGTTTCATGTGTAGAACCCACTCATATTGAGGAAGCACTCCAAGACCCAAATTGGGTGATGGCCATGCAAGAAGAACTCAACAACTTCATCCGCAATGAAGTTTGGGTGTTGGAGTAGCGACCCAAGGACAAGAATGTCATCGGAACAAAGTGGGTGTATCGCAACAAACAAGACGAGAATGGCGTTGTGGTCCACAACAAGGCAAGACTTGTGGCCAAGGGGTTCTCGCAAGTTGAAGGACTAGATTATGTGGAGACATTTGCCCCGGTCGCCCGGCTAGAAGCCATCCGTATACTCCTTGCTTTTGATTCACATCATAATATTAGACTTTATCAAATGGATGTGAAAAGTGCCTTTCTTAATGGTTACATTAACGAGCTTGTTTATGTTTAACAACCTCCAGGGTTTGAAGATCCGAGGAATCCTAATCATGTGTATAGGTTGCACAAGGCGCTCTACGGGCTCAAGCAAGCACCTAGGGTGTGGTACGAACGACTACGGGATTTCCTCATCATGCAAGGATTCAAGATCGGGAGGGTGGACACTACTCTCTTCACCAAAGACATCAACGGAGATTTGTTCATTTATCAAATTTATGTTGATGATATTATTTTTGGTTCAACTAACGAAGCTCTTAGCCATGAGTTTGGAAAAATGATGTCTAGGGAATTCGAGATGTCAATGATTGGAGAGCTCAACTTCTTCCTTGGATTTCAAATCAAGCAACTTCAAGGGGGGACCTTCGTCTATCAAGAGAAGTACACCATGGAACTCTTGAAGAAATTTGAGATCGGAGATTGTAGCTCAAGAAGCACTCCAATGGCAACAAATTGTCATCTCAACGCGGATAAGGACGGTAAACCTATTGATCAGTCTAACTACTGTTCTATGATTGGCTCATTGCTTTATCTTACCGCATATAGGCCCGATATCATGTTTAGTGTATGCTTGTGTGCTCGCTTTCAAGCGGCACCTAAAGAATCGCATAGGAAGGCGGTCTTTAGGATACTTAGGTATCTTAAGCATACCCCTAGTATGGGCTTGTGGTACCCTAAAGGTGCAAAATTCCACCTCTTGGGATACTCGGATTCGGACATTACCGGATGCTGCGTGGATCGCAAGAGTACCTCCGGTGGGTGCCACTTGCTTGGGCGTTCCCTAGTATCTTGGTCTAGCAAGAAGCAAAATTCCGTCGCCTTGTCCACGGTGGAAGCGGAATATATAGCGGCCGGTGCATGTTGTGCCCAAATTCTTTATATGAAGCAAACCCTTTTGGACTTTGATATTAAACTTGGTTGTGTGCCTCTCCTTTGTGACAATGAAAGTGCGGTTAAGATAGCTAAAAACCCCGTTAAACACTCCCGCACTAAGCACATTGATATTCGCCATCATTTCTTGAGGGACCATGAAGCTAAGGGAGACATCTCATTGCGAGGTGTTAGGTCCGAAGAACAATTGGCGGATATCTTCACTAAACCACTTGATGAGAAAACCTTTTCTAGGCTAAGAAGTGAGTTAAATGTGCTAGATGCAACAAACGTCATGTAAGAATGCACTTCATATAGGTCTTGCCTAACTCTCAAAGGATAGGGATGAGCAAGGGTTAGCTTGGGATGGAGGTTCTTTTGGGTTTTCCCAAGGTTTGGAGAGTAGATCTCCCTGAAGAAGCCTTTGAAAGGTTCAAATATGGCAAGATAGATTTATTTTATGTCTTGCATGATGCCTGCCATATAGACTTGTAATTTCTTGCACTATAAAATTGCTTAGCATTGCATACGGTAGATTGTCACAAAGGGGAACCCACCTCATGAGAAAGAGACTTGTTTGAAATGCAATATCTCAACTCATATGTGGTGGAAAGAACAAAATGTTAGGTGCGTTAATGCCTAGAGGAACATGCTTTAAAGAGATAGAAGTCTTCATACTCTACCTCACAAAGCATGGGCCTTACATTTTATTTGGATGGTTTCCTCCTATTTTTCTCGGTGTTACATTTGCTTTAAGGCCTAGCCAAGTTATTGGCATATTAGTATCTTTGAGGGGTAAGGGGTTGCCCAAAAAGTCCTAAGACATGTGTTTATCATTGATTGTTTGTTTGGTCAAAGGACATATATGGGATGTTACTGTTTAGTAGTCATCGAATTATCCGACGCTTAGGTCAGACCATCATCGGATTAGTTTGTGTTTAAAAGCCAAGGGCCAGTTCAAGCAGTATCTCAAATGATCCGATGAGTTCACTCTGAAAAACATCAGTCCATCCGATGTGTACAATTTTGGAACTTTGATGAAATCCACCGATGATATTCCCCTCCACGTCGGTCCATCCGATGTCAATGGTATCTTTTTGAATACCTACACTGTGACATTTGACCGATGCTATCTCTTTGCACGTCGGACCATCCGTTGTCAACGGCACTCTTTTGAATACACCCTTAATGTGCCATTCGACCGATGCTTCTAACGACCAACATCGGTCCATCCGGTGTTAAAATTTTGGCTAGGGTTTGGGACCCACTATTTAAACGGTCGCTCGTCTCCCTCTTCTCTCTCCCCGATCCCGTCTTCCCTCCGCCGCCTTTTCACTCGCCCGTGCCACCACCGTCTCCCATCGCCGCCACCGCCGCCCTCCGGCCGTCGTCGTCGACCTTCGGCCGCCGCCGTCGATCTCCAGTCGCCGCCACCCTCCAGCGCCGTTGTCCTCTAGCGCCGCCGCCACTCGCCTCCACCAAGCCATCGCCGCCGCTCCACTGCAGCCGCCGCTGCCGCTTCACCCAGCCGCCGCCGTGCCTCCACCCAAGCGACGCCGCCGCCTCCTCCTGTGCACCAAAAGCCGCCCCACGCGCACACCTCGCCGTCGTGGTGCCTCCACGGTCACTGTTTCTTCATCACTAGAGTTGTCGGCCGTGATCGTTCTTCATTCTCGTGCATCACCCAATCGCAATGGCTCGTGAAAAGAAGAACAAGGGCAAGGCCATTGCGGAGCCGGCCGCGAAGAAGCAGAACCTCTCCAAAGAGGAGAAGAAGGCGTTGATGGCCGCTCATGCCGCCGAGGAGCGTGAGCGTGGCCGAGGAGGATCGCTGAGGATCCTCGAGGCTCGTCCGAGGCAGCCTCCCGTGATCAATGAGTCCGAGGCCGAAGAAGAGCCAGAAGAGCCACTCGTCCGCCGGCGCTCAGCCCGGACCCGTGGGGGGCGTCCCCCAGCAGCACCACGTCCGAGACTGACGGCTGCCGATCGTCGTGAGGATAGGGAGGCCTAGAGAGCCATCTACGAGATGGACACCACCGTCCGTGTCGGTGAAGGTGTCCGATTGACGGATTACCGGAAGATGAAGGTCAAGCAACTCTGAAGACTCAGATGGAGTGTGCTGCTTGAGGAGTGGTACCCGCGGCCTAGAGAGGCTTTTGTTGATAGTCGTTTCTGGACCGTGACACAGACGTCACTCTACGAGACCTACAGACGCCGCGGCCACAAGCTATTCCAGCACAACTTTCTGGATTGGCATCAGCTTGCCCTAGCAGCAGAGACAGAGATTCACCCCTACTTTGAGAGGTACAGAGGGCTGGTGCACCTGATGTCCTATGAGAGGAGTGCTTATGTGGAGGATTGGGTACGCGTGTTCTACGCTACCCTATACGTCTCTGAGGGCCGCAGGTCGATTGACTTCATGTTCATGGGCCAGCACTATCACTTGACGAGGCAGACACTGGCACAGCTGCTAGGCGTGGACCTGCACGAAACTTGCGTGCATGGGAGAGTGTATGGTCAGGCAGACCCGCCGAGGAGGCCGCTCACTAGAGGAGTGGCACCAGCTCTGGAGGAGATACGTTCTTTGTTTGGCCCGACCTTCTCTCCAGATCAGCCGAGGGTACCGGCTCTATTGACTCCAGCTGCGCGCACAGTGCACCTTGCCTTGCACCGCACACTCCTGCCGAGGTCCGGTTACTTAGAGGGGTTCACCAGCCTACAGCATACCCTCCTGTTCTACATCATGAACGGGATGGAGTTTGATATAGTGGACGTCCTCATATGTGAGATGGAGGATGTGATCACTGACGGAGTGGGCATGATGAGGTAGCTCATGTATGGACACTGGATCAGCTACCTGCTCTCCATGATGGTCCCTGAGGAGTCCACCGTGCATGACCGTCTCACTGACGAGAGTGTCATACGGTTCGGTCACTACCGTGCCCCAGCTCCTGGAGACCGCCGTCTTGGCCGTCCAGTCGAGCGTCAGGTCAGGGCTCGGCTATCTGAGGAGGACTGGTCGGACTTGGAGAAGGAGGATGAGAGGCTGGCTGAGGCAGAGGCACAGGGTGAGGACCTGCAACACATATGGTCCGAGAGCGACACGGATGACAGTGTCGAGGAGTACTTCCCACCTCCTCCCTCACCCAGGCAGCACGACGCGGAGGCTGGAGGCTCTACAATGCCACCCCCTACTCCACCTCCCGTCTCAGAGGCACAGGTTTCTCAGCCGTCCGAGCTCACACCTCTCCTACAACAGATGGTTGAGCAGCAGCGCCTGGACCGGCTTGCAGCTGAGCAGGCCCGAGCGGAGCAGGCCGCACGACTTCTGGAGCTCCAGCAGCAGCAACAGGAGATGCAGCGCCAGATCGCCCGTGAAGGCGTGAGGACACTGACCGGCTGACTGGGCTGATCGACCAGATGCACCAGCGCTCCCTCGACCAGCAGTAGCAGACGTAGCAGGCGATGATGGGCATCCTGGGGTTGATCACCATCCTCTACACCCAGACCGGGATTGCCCTCCCGTTGCAGCTGTCAGGAGTTGCTCCACCGCCACCTGTCCTCGCTCCAGCTGCCACTCTGGTGCCGACTACGCCGATTCCTTCTATCAGCATGTCTCCACTGCTGGCTTCGGGCGCACCGATTCACTCTCCGATGCCGGCCACGACACTGTTCCAGCAGACGCCGGCATCCGTCGCCAGTGCCCCTGATCCAGCAGCACCTACCCAGCAGGCACCTCCGACGGCTCCTACGGCTCCTACGGCTCCGACAGCTCCTTCCACTACTCTAGGCAGCAGCTCCGACGGCAGCGACGGTGACCAGTTCGTCATCGCGCCTAGTACTTAGGGTCCTTAGGCACTCGGATCCCTTTTTGGTGTCTTCATGCCAAAGGGGGAGAAGAGTTAGAGGAGTCATGGGGAGGAGAGCTTAGTCTCAGGGGGAGTGTCTTAGCTTTAGGGGGAGTCCTTATCATTTTTGTATCATTTTTGTAATTCAATGCTTTTGCTACTCATTTGGTGTTTATTAAGTACTCTTAAGTTATTAATCGATTGAGCTTATTTGAAGTCTATCTATATCTTGTGATCACTTGATTTTGAGCCTTCAAATTTTAAGTGTGATAATCTTGTACTCATTACATATCCGTTTAAGTTTCATTCTATCCAATTCATTACTATTGCGCCTTAAATGTTGTGTTGTCATCAATCACCAAAAAGGGGGAGATTGAAAGCATCTAGGCCCCCATGAGGTATGGTTTCGGTGATTAATGACAACCATTGGATTTTACTAATGAATTTGTGAATGCAAGGTCCCCATAATCACTCAATCAAATGAAATCAATATGACATTGGAGACCCATATACAATCAATTTATGAGATCAAATCGATTATATGAAGACAAGAAGTGAAAGCTCTTATGTCAAAATCATTCAACTTTAAATTGACAACATTCAATGCTTGAAGATCATCAGAAATGCTTTTGCAACAAATATCAAAGAGGTCAATCGAGCAAGATACAAAATCAATTAGAAACAACTCGAAGCAAACAAAATCAACTCACCGGATCAACCGATGGTTCCAGAAATATACACATCGTTCGAGTTGGTTCAGCTGAAGAAGAAGACCTCAGAACAAAGCACTCACCGGATCATCCGATGTGAATGGCTCATCTACATCGATCCATCAGCACAGTTTGCAATATCATTGGACCAAGTGTAGCACCGTATCATCCGATGTACAGAAATATACACATCGGTCAATCACTCCAGTAAGCATCAAGTTTGAGTCAATTCTGGAGGAAGAGCCACCGGATCATCCGATGAGAAGACAGGAGCAACATTGGTCTAACAATGGTCATATCTGACACAATGACGTCAGCTAAAGTAAACTTGATCGATGATAACTAAAGGGGAGACATCGGATCATCCGGTGTTCACAGTAAAGTTCTGTCAGCCTACTTTTGCAACGGCTATTTCGGGGAGGCTGGCTATAAATACCCCCTAATCCTGTCATTTCGCCAAGTCTTGATTACAAAACATTCTCAACACATCCACAAGCATTCAAGACCAAGAGCCATCACTTATACATCATTTTCGACCACCTACACACCAAGAGATAGGCTAGAACTAGCTAGAGAGAGAGCTTGTGTGCCTCCATTCTGGGTGAGTGGAATCTCTAGGTTAGTGAGAGCCTCAAGGGAGTGCCCTTGGTGTTTGTAACTGTGAGAAGACTTCCGGAGCTTGCCAAGGCGTTTGTGAAAGCCTGGAGGGTCGAAGTTGTACAAGGCTTGAGCTCCACCTTGCCAAGGTTGGCAAACGGAGAAGAATAGTGGAGATCCCTCATCTCGGTGACTTGGGTGTGGCTAAACCCTTTGGTGGGTGCCACAACGTGGATGTAGGAAGATCTTGACGATCTTGCCGAACCACGGGATAAATCCTCGTGTCTCCTCGGGAGTTTGCATCCTCTTCCTCTCCCTTACGTTTATGCATTTTATATTCCACGAAGTTGCTATTTACCTCAATGCATAGATAGTTAGCGTAGGGAATTGGGCTCTTAGGAATTAAGTTTTATTGTTTAGATTTTTTAAAAGATGCCCAATTCACCCCCCTCTTGGGCATTCAATCCTTACAGCGAGTCCATTATGCAAATCTGCAATACTATGTTTATGTCTCTACCCTCATGTAGAATTTCATGTTTAGGTGAGACGGTTAAGTCTTGCTGAGCATTCATGCTCACGGTTGCTATATAAGTTGTTTTGCAGGTACTAACCTCTATGCTTATGATTATGGTTGTCCGATGAGACTTGGAACTCTTCAAGCGGTATACTCATGGGTAACCATGCCCCTGCTGTTTGATCTTCGTGGCTTGTGAGGAGCATCTGTGGGCTGCACGGCTTCTTCTTAACTTATTAGACTTGAGTACGAGAGTTGTATTCTTACCTTCCGCTATAGTTTATTTTTATAAAATATTTGTAAAGTGAACAACTTTGTAATTTTCAGCAAGTTATTTATGTAATACGTGTTCCTTTACATGTGTGTTGTTGGGTGCCACATTGCACGGCACCGCCCAATGCGATTCCTTGAAAGTGTGGACTCGGTCCTCACAGCCTGGTATTAGAGACGCATTGGGAATAACAGACTAAATAATGATCGTATTATGATAAAAACATAGGACACGGTGAGATTACGGTACTAGGACTACATAAGGACTATATTAGCATAAGTTATTAAGGTGGCAAAACTAACCTATGTGTTATTATATTCAGTAATGACGCTTTGACGTCAGGTAAGAGGTAAGGTACGCCACCGCAAGCGGATCAATTGTGGTAAGCTCTCTGTACGAGAGGTAGTACGATGATTGTCGTGTGTGGCTCGACACGGGAGTTAATATGAGTCTCTGAAACTTTTCATGGTTCTGGGAACATCTGAAAACGCTGTTCCCCGGTGTGCTTCAGGCAAAAGCGAGGATACACCATCGTGTGGTAAAAAACATGAAGTATGCAACTCTTGAACATTTAATGTTCAAAGGGCCATACGTAGCGCTGATCCCTAGCGCAAGAGATAAATGACGTGGGCACCTATCATGCGGTTGAAAAGCACATAGTGTTTTTTTTAATAAACACGCAAAAATGCCTCGTACTTGTGCAGCATTAGGCTAAGACGTGGACCCCGTCAGGTGGTACATAACCCGATGCACCTTCTACTGGTGAAGCATGATGTGTAAGATCGAAGAGCATGTGTAAAGCTACCAGAGGGGGGTGAATGGTAGATTAAAACTTTTCTGCAGAATCAACGAAAAACCCCTCGGCAGAAAAACGATTTGTTAAAGAAGTCGTATGTGAGACTAATCTAAACGTGTTTCACCATGACAAAAGTTATATATATCAGAGAGAATCAAGTCACAAATACGACACAACAAGAATCACTCAAATCCGTCAAGAGAAACTCATGTTACGATCGAAAGATCGAACAAAGGTCAACTGTTCTAGCGAGTAAAAAACAGATCTGCAATACTGCAACGAAACTCCTGTAAATCAAAAACCACAAAGACAATGACCGTGAAATTTTGAAATATTATAGATAATTAAGTTGTGAAGACAACCCAAATAGAATCACGTCAATTGGATATGTAAAACTCGAGTTATGATAAAACCACTGAACCAAGATAGTGTTGTGCAGAAACTCGACGAGAAAGACTTGTGTGGAACAAGTCAGACGAACAAGGCACAAAAGTTCCTTTAAACTTTGATCTTTATTCAATAGAACACAAGAGGAAAACCCAAAAGTCGCGTACCGCAAGCTCTGGACTCCCTTGCTTATATAACCATCCCTTAGGCCAACCCAAACTCAACTAGGACTCTAATCCTACTAAATTCACGAATCGAAACTTTCCATAACTACTCAAGACTCTTCTATACGCAGATAGAAGCAATCTTAAGACTTTCAAACACCTTAGTAACGTATCCCACATTCCTAAAACAATTCAAATTCGTGACCAACATGAAATTCTATCATAACCAACTCAAAACTTTCCATATTTGAGTCAAACATGACTCAGCCCCAACCTGAGTCCATAACCTTGTCGGTTGGACTTTTCCGACCAATTATTTACATCCACATCTCTTCATCACGCCTCAGAACCATGTAGCCACGTCCATGCACTCCTTGCAAACGTGCAAAAATTCCAACAACATCCATGATACCTTCATATGCATTGTTCTTGATTCAAACATGTTGCGCGACCTCCCGATCAACTCAACCACAATTCCTCCTGAACTTCGTCATTGAACCTCATCTTCTCCCTAAGAATAGTTCAATAGATCCCATCACCAGCCATGTCTTGAACTCAAGCAACACTTGCACATGAATAAACAACCAATACTTCCGAGCACAAGTCCTCGACTTAACTCACGTTAGTTCCGAAACTACAACATCTTACGTGAGCACCTCACATAAGCATGTTGCAAACCATAGCAAAATGATATCAACCATTACCACCAAAACACACTAAAAACTTAGTAAAGGAATACTAAGCAAACTTTCCATAAGTGTAAAGAAAGTTTGATACATTGCAAGATAAAAGCAGAACAATTGCAATGAAGCTCTGAACCTTGCAATAGGTAACCGGACCTTGAACTAGAGCTTACCAAAACTAACAGGATCTAGCGACAGAACTTACCAAAGCTAGCATAACCTAGCACCGGAGCTAACCAAAGCTAGTCGGACCTAGCACCGCAGCTTACAAAAGCTAGTTGGACCTAGTGTAAGAGCATACCAAAGCCAGTCGGACCTTGAGCCGGAGCTAACCAAAACTAGTCGGACCTAGACAAAGAAGTCATACCTAGCCAAAGCTAGTCGGGCCTTACGTCGCACCTTGCTGGAGCTCGGACCTAGAGTCGAACCTTGATGATAAAGGTGTTTTGGTAGATTCAAAACTTTTATCGCCATAGACAATGTATTCAGCACACATAGGTCTCACAATCCCCCCCTTGATGAATGCATTGGCAACACCACTTAAAATACGAACATTTGCTTATTCACATGAAAAGTTTTGAAAACAATTTCTCTCTTGTTGAAAACCAAATGACCAAATGAGATAGAAACCATTTCTCTCCTTTATACATATTTCTCCCCCTTGCATACTTCTCCCCCTGAGAAGAATCGTGCCAAAAACACTTGTGAATATGTGAAATGTGTGATCAATTTCTCCCCTTTTGACAATGTATTCAGCAAGGTACAAAAGAGAAATCTCAATTGTTATGAGCATATTATAACATATACATATAAAACAAATCTCATCCAAGTCATACTATCAAGTAACTTACATTGTCACAACAAAGAGATACATAAAGTAGTGTAAGCCATGCTAGAGATCAAATGTAATTTTTCAATTTAATCAAGTCATGATCTCACAGACATAACTATTTCAATACCTGAAAGCATGACACTTGTTGCTGCAATTTTTTTTAAAAGCACAAATTTTTAACATATGACATTTGCAAGAGATTATATGTCGCATATGCCTTATTCTAACCAACCAAGCCAAGCCTATGTCATTTGACAATCAGAAGCTTAAGGAAATGATTTTAGTCATACACAACTTCTTTCAAGTTCATATCTAAGTGCAATGATAAGCCATCTCAAAAGAACAAGTGCGATGCATAAATATTCTCTTGATCTTTTCCCGATTTATATTTGTTCATAAAAACTCAACATGTGAGTTGATTACTTGATTAATTCATTATGATTAAAAGCACATGTGAGCATGCAACAAGTTCAAAACAGCAAGAATGTTTGACCATGACCAGATTTAGTATAAGTAATTATTCCAATTACTAGACATGGCAAAAACTCCAAATATATAACACGAGTAATGTAGTAAGAACTTTTAGCATGTAAAAGGAATCACAAAGTCATATATGTATGAAATACTATGCTCATATTATTTAATTTCAGATTCAAACATAGACTTCTCAAGTTTCAAAACTTCCCCTCAATGTAAGTCATGAGGATGCATAACCCCTATTTAACTACGAATGAAAAAAATGAGTGAAATCCAAAGGTTTTGTGAAAATGTCAGCCAATTGTTGTTCGATATCTACATGGTGAAGCACAATGTTTCCTTTTTTCAACATTATCTTGGAGAAAGCGATACATAATGTCAATGTGCTTAGTTCTAGAATGTTGTACGGGGTTTTTAGCAATGCAAATGGCACTAGTGTTATCACAAAATAGTGGAACACTATCTACACCAACCTCATAATCCTTAAGTGTTTGAACAATCCAAAGAATTTGTGAACAAGCGCTAGCAGCAGCTATATATTTAAATTCAGTTGTGGATAGTGCATCTAAGTTTTGTTTTCTAGAAGACCAAGCAAGAAGTGAATTACCAAGAAAATGACAAGCACCGGAAGTACATTTCCGATCAATCCTACAACCCCCAAAATCAGCATCCGAAAAAGCTTTCAAAGTAACGGTTGAGGAAGAAGGAAGAAAAATGCCAAATTCTTGAGTTCCATGTAAGTACCTTAGAATCCTTTTGAGGGATTGACGATGTAAAGCATGTGGGGAGGCTTGAAACCGTTCACAAACACATACGCTTAATTGTATGTCCAATATTGATGTCGTGAGCTACAAAAGTGATTCGATCATGCTTCTACATTCTTTTTGATCCACGGGTTCACTATCTTCATCAAGATCAAGTGTTGTTGCTGTTCCCATTGGTGTCCGAAGAGGCTTGCTTTTGTCCATGTTGAAGCGCCATAGGAGGACTTTTGTATACTTCGTTTGATGCACAAAGGTACCCTCCTTGGTTAGCTTGATTTGCAGCCCCAAAAAGTACGTGAGTTTTCCCATCATACTCATCTCATATTCTGAACTCATCATAGCTGAAACCTTGGACACAAGATCTCGAGAAGCACAACCAAAGATAATATCATCCACATACACTTGAACAAATAATGAGTCATTGCCATGCTTAAGCACAAAAAGAGTTTTATCAACCTTGCCCATGGTAAACCCCTTATAAAGTAAGAATGTTTTTAACCTATCATACCATGCTCTAGGGGGTTTTATGAGACCGTACAAGGCTTTGGACAGTTTTTAGACATGATTAGGAAAATCTTGATTTTCAAAACCCGTTGGTTGTTTGACATAGACCTCCTCATATATGTAGCCATTAAGAAAAGCACTTTTAACATCCATTGGATGTAGCTTAAAACCTTTAGATGCAGGAAAAGCTAGCAAAATTCTTATGGCTTCTAATCTAGCAACAGGAACAAAAGTTTCATCAAAATCTAAACCTTCAACTTGAGTGAAACCTTGAGCAACCAACCTAGCCTTATTCCTAACCACAACCCCATCCTCACTTTGTTTATTTTTAAACACCCATTTAGTTCCAATTAAAGTGTGACCTTGAGGTGGAGGTACAAGTTTCCAAACATTATTTCTTTCAAAATTTTCTATATCTTCTTGCATGTCAATAATCCAAGATTCATTAGTGAGTGCGTGTGATATATCTTTAGGTTCAAAAGAAGCAACAAAAGCAAAAAATGAACATGAGTGTTTGGATTGCAAAACCTGGACCGGGTGACTCATTCATGCAAGCTTCCAATAATTTGTTGTGGGGGGTGACTTTTGAGAACCCAGAGGGGAGTGGACACTTCAAAAGCTTCTTCTTCTTCATGTTCATCACAAATCGATGAGCTTGTTACTTGAGGAGGATCTGGACCAGCAATGGTGGTCGTCGATGTTGGTTGTGAATCAAAATCAGGAGCTGGAACAATGTCATTAGCTGCTGAATTTTCGGGCAGCAGCACCACTTCTTCCTCATCTTCAACAAAAATGCTCTCTCCCTGCAGATATGGATCCGGACATTCAATGTTTGAGCTGGTACCTGTGCTAGCTTCATCAAAAGACACCTCACAAGCCTCCACAATTTTGTTAGTGTCAAGTAAAAGCACACGGTAGCCTCTAGTATGAGATGGATAACCAAGAAACATGCCATCAATGGATCTAGGTTCAAATTTATCCAGATTTCCATGTTTCTTAACAAAGCATTTGCATCCAAAGACCCGAAAGTGTGTAACACTAGGCCTATGTCCAAACCGGAGCTCATATGGTGTTTTACCTAGCTTAGCGCGCAAGAAAACACGATTTGAGACATAACAAGCAGTTGCACTCGCATCAGCCCAAAATTTCATAGGAGTTTGATATTCATCAAGTACAGGCCTAGCCATTTCAACTAAGGTTCTGTTCTTTCTTTCTACAACACTGTTTTGTTGAGGTACATATCGTGAAGAAAACTAATGATTTATTCCATTTTCAGCACAAAAGTGATCAAAAGATTAATTTTTAAATTCGGTTTCGTTATCACTTCTAATTGCTTTTAAAGATCTTGGGTGATCAATTGATAATCTAAGAAATAAAGTTCTAAAGTGACTAAAAGCTTCATTATTATATTCCATAAAGTAAACCCAAGAGTATCTAGAATAATCACCAACAATCACAAGAACATACCTTTTTCCTCCGAAGGATTGAACACGTGAAGGTCCTACGGTGTCAAGGTGCAAAAGTTGACCCGGTTCAGTTGTCATGATCATTGTGAGGGGAGTATGTGAAACTACAACCATATTAGCATGTCTACAAGAAGAGCTACAATTTCTTTGTCCCCTTTAAGCTTAGGCAGCCCACGTATGCGATCAAGAGCACTAACACATGTTAGATGATCAAAGCCTACGTGACCAAGTCTACGATGCCAAAAATATAAGTCATTTGAATCATTAGCAGCTAGACACCTATGCTTAGATGAAGACATATCAAAATTAGCTTTAAAAACTCTTCCAACCCGAGAAATGTTAAAAATAAGGTCACCATTTGAATTTACAACTTTGTAGCAATTTTTAGTGAAAATATTTTCCAGCTTTTCATCTAGCAGTTGTGAAACAGAAAGTAAGTTGTATTTCAAATTTTTAACAAGTGTCACATCCTCCAAATTTTAGTGATCATTTACTCTAACCGAACCCTTAGCAATTATAGGAGTTTAAGAATTATCGGCAAAAGTAACATTCTCTACACGTGACACAAAAGAGAGGGAGGAGAACCATTCTTTGTTACCGGTCATGTGGCGTGAGCAACCTGAATCCACAATACAAATGTTCTCCTTCATCAAGCTTGTAATCTACATAGAAGCACAATACATCGATGACTCAATACTGGGGTTAGTCAAAAGGCATTTAGAAATCCTGTACTGAGTCACACGATGTCCAGCAGGAATAACACGCGAAAGCTGAAATAAAACAACATGTTTAAGAGTCAAAGCTTGAGGATTTTTGTACCCAACTACTGTCCTACAAGATGTTACATGTGTAGCACGAAAAACAGTAGGTTTTGGAGCAAACTTTGCATGCTTTCGACTCATTACAACAGATTACATGTTCCTCTCATTCGGTTTAGCAAGTGCAGCAAATTTTGCATGAAAGTTATGAGATCCAGCAATCATTCTTTCCTTTTTCTGCTGTTTAGCTAGTCTATAACAAAAATCTATGACATTACCATCTCTACCACAGTAGGTACAATGAAATTTAACTTATTGTTCATATCTAGATGAGCAAGCAACATTTTTATTTGAAACCTAATGAGACAACACTCCTGTAGATTTGAAAACCACTTCTTTTTTTTTAGGAACTGTTTGAATCAAACCACTTCCTAATGACTTTACAATTTTAGGTGGATGTGCCTTAGCATGAGCATGAGAAGCAAAACCTAAACCAGTTTTATCATTGTAAGACTTGGAAGAATTCAACAGCAAGTTTAGATTCTTATTCCCATTACAAAACCAATCTAATGTCCTATGCATGTCATCAAGTTTATTGGACAGATCAATGCAATTTTCACATGAAGTTTTTCCTTTTTATTTGCAATTGGAACAATATTCAACTTCATGAGAACGTAAATCATTGTTCAATATAGGAATTTCATTCATAGCATCTTGTAGTTTCTTATCAAGATCATCACAAGTAGAACAATGCAAATCAATTGTAGAATAGCTAGCATCTTTCAAGTTTTTATCATTAAGTGCAGCAAGCTCTCTGTTCTTTTCAATTTCTAACTCAAGTTCATCAAGTGTGGAGGTGTGCGCACTTCTTAATGAGAACAATTGTTCATATATTAGATCACGTGAGGAACAAGAATCATCTCTAGGAATCAAGTATTTCAAACGATTAATTTCAGATTCTAGTGACTCAATTTAATAGCATCGTCCCTAAGTTTTTTGTCCTTTTTCTTAACTATAACAGTGGCACGAGAAATAGTATCACACATTTCTTTACAAGTAGGACATACCTCTTCACTGTCACTGTTGTGTTCAGCCTCCTCCATACTTGATCTTGACCTACCCGCCATGAAGCACAAGTTTGAAAAATCATCTTCATCTTCGTCACTTCCAATGTCCACATCGCTTGAGCCAAGTTCTTGAAGTGCAAAGATAAAACTGCTCACCAGTTGACATCCTGTAAAACCCTTCTTTTTCATCCTATCTTTTGCAGAGGAGTGCTTCGTCCTTGTTTGCTTTCCATCCCTGGAAGTAGGACCTAAAAGGTTAGGGCAATCTGAACGAAAATTTCATGTCTTACCACAGTTGAAACATCATTGAGGTCCGAAGCTTCCTCTCATTCTAGTTCTCACATCTTGCAAGGCTTTTGACAACCTAGTAGAGAGAACAACGAAGCAAGTGTACCACAAGATGAAGATTGGCCGGAGCTACGCATATCGGGTTGAGAAACAAATGCAAGAGACTTGTTGCGGTTCTTACGGTAGATTATGTCAATTTCATGAGTTTTCAATTTAGAATAAAGAACATATAATGTAAGTGTACTCATGACAGTAGATTCACGAATAGATGTGACTTTCATCTCCCAAATTGACATGTCTAATGCGCTTAGTAATTGCCTAGCATTTTCAGCATCTAAAAAATTAACATTGACACTACGCAAGTTGCTGAGAATTTTGTTAAAACGAGCAAAGAGATCGTCAATTGACTCACTGAGTTGCATCTCAAAATGCATGTATTCCTTTTTGAACATATCTTGTTTTACCTCCTTGATCGTGTTAGATCCTTCGTGGTAGTCGCAAAGTGTTTTCCACACATCGTATGCAGATCGTAGGTGTGCAACATGATCGAAGTCCCTTTGAGTTAATCCTTGTATGATCATGTTCCGAGCCTTTTTGTTGTTGTCGACATCTCTCAGATTTGTAGCTGTAACTTGATAATTTGACGAAACTTCGTAAGGCTTGTACACCTTCTCCCATATTGCAAAGCCTTGTGCCTGGATGAAGGCTTCCATACGTGCCTTCCAAACCTGAAAATCAGTACCACTAAAGACACAACGTTTTGTGTAGTATTTTTCCATGATGATTAGTTAAAAACACATGAAAATCAAAAATATTACAGCACTATGGATCGAAGAGCACATGCAAATCTACCAGAGGGGGTGTGAATGGTAGATTAAAACTTTTCAGCGAAAGCAACGAAAAACCTCTCGACGGAAAAATGATCTATCAAAGAAATCGTGTGTGAGACTAATCTAAACGTGTTTCACCGAGAAATAGTGATAGATATCAGATAGAATCAAGTCACAAATACAACACAACAAGAATCACTCAAATCCTTCAAGAGAAACTCATGTCACGGTCAAAAGATCGAACAAAGGTCAATCTGTTCTACCGAGTAAAAAACAGATCTGCAACACTACAAAGAAACTTGCGTAGATCAAAAACCACAAATCTAATGACCGTGAAATTTTGACATATGATAGATAACCAAGTTGTGAAGACACCCCAAAAAGAATCACATCAATTGGATCTGTAAGACTCGAGTTATGATAAAACCATTGAACCAAGGTAGTGCTGTGCAGAAACTCGACGAGAAAGACTTGTGTGGAACAAGTCGGGCAAACAAGGCACATAAGTTTCTTTAAACTTCGATCTTTATTCAATAGAACACAAGAGTAACAGCCCAAAAGTCATGTACCACGATCTCTGGCCTCCCTTGCTTATATTACCAGCCCTTAAGCCAACCCAAACTCAACTAGGACTCTAATCCTACTCAATTCACGAATCGAAACTTTCCATAACTGCTCAAGACTCTTCTATACGCAAATAGAAGCAATCTTAAGACTTCCAAACACCTTAGGAATGTATCCCACATTCCTAAAACAACTCAAATTTGTGACCCACATGAAATTCTATCATAACCAACTCAAAACTTTCCATATTTGAGTCAAACACGACTCAGCCGTAGCCTAAGTCTATAACCTGGTCAGTTGGACTTTTCTGACCAATTATTTACGTCCACATCTCTTCATCACGCCTTGGAACCATGTAGCCACGTCCATGCACTCCTTGCACACGTGCAAACAACTTCTAACAACATCCATGATACCTTCATATGCATTGTTCTTGATTCAAACATGTTGCGCAACCTCCAGATCAACTCAACCACAATTCCTCCCGGACTTGGTTGTTGAACCTCATCTTCTCCCTAAGACCAGTTCAATGGATCCTGTCACCATCCATGTCTTGAAGTCAAGCAAAACCTGCACATGAATAAACAACCAATACTTCCGAGTATAAGTCCTTGACTTGACTCACGTTAGTTCTGAAACTACAACATCTTACGTGAGCACCTCACAGAAGCATGTTGCAAACCATAGCAAAATGATATCAACCCTTACCACCAAAACACACCAAAAACGTAGTAAAAGAATACTAAGCAAACTTTCCATAAGTGTAAAGCAAGCTTGAAACATTGCAAGATAAAAGCAAAACAACTGCAATCAAGCTCTGAACCTTGCAAAAGCTAACCGGACATTGAACCAGAGCATACCAAAACTAACAGGATCTAGCGACATAACTTACCAAAGCTAGCATAACCTAGCGCCGGAGCTAACCAAAGCTAGTCGGACCTAGCGCCGGAGCTTACCAAAGCTAGTCGGACCTAGTGCTCGAACTTACCAAAGCTAGTCAGACCTTGAGTCGGAGCTAACCAAAGCTATTCGGACCTAGCCAAAGCAAGTCGGACCTTACGTCGGACCTTGCCGGAGCTCGGATCTAGAGCCGAACCTTGATGATAAAGGTGTTTTGGTAGAATTCAAAACTTTTGTCACCATAGCCAATGTATTCAGCACACATAGGTCCCACATGATGCAAAGGTGTAGGATCCCGGTCGGGTGGTAGAAAACCCGGTCATGTACCTCGAGACATGGCTCAGCTCGGGGCGGCCCGTATGTAATGATACGAGACGGATGTTCTTACTATCATATATTTTATTGTGACTGCCTGGAATGATCGCCCGTGCAGGCTGTGCCGTACGGCACCATAATTAGTGTTATGTACATTGTGTGTCTTATGCATCTACACTGACTGCTGCGCTTAGAAAACTTTTGCGAGTCAATGTCATTAAGGCTACCATTGAGATGTATGCCAAAATACCGGCTTAGAATTTTCATTGTACCGACATGTATTCCATTGATGCATTAACCACTTTGCTGTAAAATGGAACTGACAAGATGTATGAATACTTATATTAGCTATCGAGCTCTGATTTTGAACTAAGTTTTCAAAATTTGAGTAGTTTTTTAAGTGGCAGATTCAAAAACAGAGTGTTCTGTTATCAGCCAGAAAAAGACCTGACTTTGAGAAACCATATCTTCCAGTAGAAAACTCCAATGAAGGTGTATATTACTTGGATGAAATTTTTAGGAAGTCCTTTAAAACTTCTATGATCAACTTCAGAGCTGAATTCCCCTCTAACCTGTTCAAAATTTCAATGTTCCAAAATCTGCCAAACTAGACAGAAACTGGAACCCTCTTTGGACTCCTTACTTTTTTGACCATATCTCACTCTAGAAAAATCAAACAGGACCATGCAAGACATTTATGGAATTATTCTAATATGTATTACAAATTTGTAAAATGTGGCTTTTGTAAATTCTGCTGTTTTATATCTGGAAATTGTGGCCCAAAATCAGCATGAACAAAGGAGGTGCTGTCAAAATTTCCAGAAAAACTTTCAGGTTTACAATGCCATATCTCATCAACCAGAAATGATATTAAGGCAAACAAATACTTTTTGAAAAGGTCTTGAATTTTTATTCAACTTTATAATTCACCTCAAGGTTTTATTCTGCCAATTACTGGGTTAAATTTGTGTTTCAGTACAAGCTGGTCAGGTTTCAACAGAAACTTCATCGATTTGGCATAATTTGGTCTTGTTATGAATCTGGTCCTCGATTTCACTTTGAATAGTGTCGTAACAGATCAGGTGTCGATACTCAACCATTTACCAGTGGAATTGAGGGTTTGACCCACTCAAACCTCTTTTCTTTTTATGACCGTGTTTGTATCATATTGAAGATAAGAGAGCGTATTCGCACGATAGCGCACATAACGTCCCGTCACGACCAACAATAGTCAAAATGAACTTCAATCTATGGAGTTCATTGTTTTGGAGCTCGCTATTGCAACATTGGTCCAGGGATGATGTATTGGGTATAAAGTCTATACTTTATCAATATATATGACCGTTATGCAAGTTTGGTTATCAATACACACACTGCTGTTTTCATCCTATTGTGATCTTGCAATATCACGTCTCATGTTAGATTAATCACTGTGACTGCAGAATGGTGCACACTCGCACAACACACGAGGTTGGTGGTTCATGTCAGGGAGGGGATGACTCCTGAGAACCGAAACAGCCGGCGCAACAGCCACCTCCATCTCCGCTTACATTGGCGGATGATATCGCAGCCATGGAGGGTTCGCACGACGAGCGGACCGAGCTGCTATGAACCCTCGTGCAAATTACGTCCTATCAGGGGGGACGTCAAGCCGAAGGCGATCGTCAACCTCAGCAAGCAACACATCCAGAATTCTTGGCGACTGCACCACCTGTGTTCAGTTATGGTGAACCTCTAGATGCGGTCCATTGGCTCCACACCATTGAAGCTAAGTTCGGACTGCTACAGTGAAGTGATCATATGAAGGTTTTATATTCAGCACAACAACTACATGGCATCGCCGGTTCTTGGTGGGCGAACCACATCGCCTCCTTGGCCGCCGGACAGCAAGTCACTTTGACAGAGTTCCGGGAGGCATTCCACACCTATCATGTTCCTTCCCCCATTATGAGAAGGAAGCTTCAGGAATTCCTGGATTTGAAGCAAGGAGAAATGAGTGCTCAAGAATACGCCAAAGTTTTTGTTAATCTAGTGCAATATGCATCAGAGTATGTGAGTACGGAGGATCAGAAGCGAGAGTATTGCTATCGGGGTCTAAGCCCCATGTTGAAAGACAAGCTCACATTGTTCAACCATGGCTCGTTCAACGCTATGCTTAATGTCGCGATCACGGAAGAGGATGGCACACGTGAGCGGATCGCTGAGGAGTCAAAGAAGAGACTTGCCATGCAGGACAGCACACATAATGTTCCGCAAAAGTACCATGCGGTATACCGATAACTGTCCAGTCAGAGATGGCAGCTGGCTGTAGAACCGAGTTTATATTAAATTCATCAGTTTGGAGAATCAGGTTTCTGACCAGCAGTACAGCAGCAGCAAGAACAGTCCCAATTTGTTCCACAGGCATTTGTCTCACCCCAGGTTGCAGAAATATTCAGGCCTCAAATCAGCGGGACGTCGAATCAATACAAGTGTTTCACATGTGATCGTGTTGGGCACTATACCAAGGATTGCCCAGAGAAGATGTTGAGCAGCGGGCAAATACCGGTACAACGTTGTATTCAGCCCCGTATCAACCAAAGAGGATAGCACTGCAAACAAGAAGTGTTCAACATTTAGCGATCGAGGGTGTTCCGGAGGGAGCACCGGTGTTAACGGGCATGTTTGCTATCAAATACGTACGCGTCCTCATACTCTTCGATTCTGGTGCTACCCACAATTTCATCAGTAAAACATGTGTGGATCAGCACCAGTTGTCCACCAATACTCCAAAGAATAGTTATCAGATTGTTCCCTGAGCAGCTCTATGTTTGGGAGGCAAAATATATCCAGCGTCGCTGATTATATTGGATGGACAAAATATCGACGTAATATTGGGGATGCCATGGTTAAACCATCATGGTGCCGTTCTTAATATCGGTACTCAGACGGTCCAAATTGACTCTCCAATGCACGGACAGCACACACTGTTTTTGGACAGCTTGAAGCATGACAGTGCAGCTGCATATAACACAGAAGCAGCTGTACTTGAAGATATTCCAGTGGTCTGTGAGTATCCCAATGTGTTTCCCGGTGACATACCGGGCATGCCGCCCAAACATGATGTCGAGTTCAAGATTGAACTTGTACAGGGAACCACACCGATCTCTCAAAGACAATATCGAATGGCACCTAATGAGCTAGCTGAATTAAAGTACCATTTGAAGGACCTTTTGGACAAGGGTTTTATTCGGCCAAGCTCGTCACCTTGGGGCTGCTCGGCGCTGTTTGTTAAGAAAAAGGATGAAACGTTGCGGTTATGCATGGATTATCGACTGCTCAATGTCGTGAATATAAAGAACAAGTACCCGCTGCCCCGCATCGACATTCTATTCAATCAACTTGTGGGTGCAAGGGTGTTCTCGAAGATGGATCTTCTGTCCGGATATCATCAAATTATAATCTGACCGAAGGATATACCGAAGACGGCATTCCCGACACGATATGGATTATACGAGTATCTTGTCATGTCTTTTGGTCTCACCAACGCTCCCACTCACTTTATGTATCTCATGAACTCGATATTCAT
This sequence comes from Tuctoria greenei, assembly GCA_036927565.1. Taxonomy (NCBI): domain Eukaryota; kingdom Viridiplantae; phylum Streptophyta; class Magnoliopsida; order Poales; family Poaceae; genus Tuctoria; species Tuctoria greenei. The sequence goes on along the minus strand of JAYESD010000002.1, from coordinate 175,220,995 downwards.
GCCGGAGTTGGATAAGTTCGTTGTGGTCTCCATTGACGACATATTAGTTTACTCCAAGTCAGAGGAAGAGCATGCTGAACATTTGCATATTGTATTGCAGTGGTTGAGAGATCATAGTTATATGCGAAGTTCAGCAAGTGTGAATTTTGGATCAGCCAAGTGCCATTCTTGGGGCACATTATTTCAGCTGAGGGTATCGCGCTGTGGACCCAAGTAAAATTGCCCAAGTGCTGAAATGGGAATCTCCTAAATCTGTCCACGAGGTCCGAAGTTTCCTCGGTTTAGTGGGATATTTTCGGAGGTTCATCCCAAGCTTCTCTAAAATCGCTAAATTGATGACGGAGCTGCTGAAAAAGGGCACCAAATATATTTGTAGTTCAGCTTGAGAAGAAGCATTCAAGACATTAGTGCAGCACCTTACAACAGCCCCAGTTATTGCTCAGCCAGACACGACAAACCGTTTGATGTTTATTGTGATGCATCCAGCATTGGACTTGGCTGCGTTCTTATGCAAGAAGGATGTGTGGTCACATATGGATCTCGACAACTCCGAAGCCACGAGCAGCACTATCCTACTCATGACCTTGAGCTATCTTATGTGGTATTGGCATTAAAAATGTGGAGGCGTTACTTGCTTGGAAATCTTGTACACCTCTACACCGACCACAAGAGTTTGAAATATACCATCACGCAGAAGGAACTGAATATGAGACAACGAAGGTGGTTAGAGCTGATCAAAGATTACAAAATTGAAATTCACTACCACCCTAGTAAAGCAAACATGGTTGCCAACGCGCTTAGTCCAAAAACCCATGTCCACAACATCACCGTGGCTGAAATCGAAGATGAGGAACCAAGTCTATATGTGATTCTATATGGGGCTGTCAATAATATTGCTCTCATTCCCACCATCCGAGAGGAAATTATTGAAGCTCAAAAGAAGGACAAGGGCATGTCACATATACGAGAAAGAGTGGACAGAGGGGAGGTAAAATGTTTCCGGAAAGATAATCACGGTACATTATGGTTCAAGGGCCGGATAGTTGTACCCCGGGATGTTAAGCTCCGGAAGAAAATATTGGATGAATCTTACATGTCAAAATTTTCTATTCATCCGGGCAGAAATAAAATGTATCAAGATTTGAAGACCAGGTTTTGGTGGACATGGATGAAGCGGTAATAGCGAAGTACGTATCCGAATGTGATACGTGTCGGCGAGTGAAGGCTGACCATATGCGGAAAGCGGGACAGCTACAACCGCTGGACATTCCGACATGTAAATGGGAGGATGTGAGTATGGACTTCATCGTCGGATTACCGCTCACATTCCAGAAGCATGATTCCATTTCGGTGATAGTTGACCGACTAACCAAATCAGTACACTTCATTCCAGTCAATGTTTGGTTTGTTGCTAAACAGTACGCAGAGTTGTCCGTTGCACGGCTCTTATGCTTGCATGGTGTTCCGAAGACCATAATTTCAGATCGGGGTGCGCTGTTTGTTGCTCGTTTCTGGGAGCAGCTGCATGCCTCATTGGGTACTAAGCTGATTAGAAGCTCTGAAAATCACCCACAGACCGATGGACAAACCGAGAGGGTGAACCAAGTCCTTGAAGACATGTTGCGTGCATGTGCCATCCACCACGGTAAAAATTGGGATGACCATTTACCATTGGCAGAATTCTCGTACAACAGCAGGTATCAAGTGAGTATAAAGATGGCACCATACGAAGCTCTCTATGGACGAAAATGCCGCACACTACTAAATTGGTGTGAGTCCAGTGAGAGGGTGACATTCAGAATTGATCTAGTCAACAAAGCCGAAGAACAAGTTCGGATCATTCAAGCAAATCTGAGAGCGGCTCAATCAAGACACAAAAATTATGCAGACAAGCAGCATCACCCGCTGCACTTCGACGTGGGTGATCACATTTATCTCCGCGTGTCTCCGATGAAAGGAATTCATCGTTTGGATTAAAAGGGAAGCTCGCTCCCCGATTTATTGGTCTGTTTGCTATCACGGAGAAGTGCGGACCTGTGGCTTATCGATTGAAATTACCGGCATCTCTCACTGGTATACATGACATTTTCCACGTATCTCAGCTTGGGAAATGTCTCAAGTTCACAGCTGCAGTCAACACGCGGATTTGACGTACTTAGAACATCTGGTTCAGATTCTTGATGAGAAGACTCGAATCACGTGGAACCGCATGCTGTGGTTTTAAAAAGTGTTATGGAGAAACCATAGCGCTTAAAAAGATACATGGAAAACTGAAGAATATCTCCGCTACAACTATCCAGTTTTCTTATCGTCTCATATCCGATAATTTCTCTCATACTTTCGTCTCTTCATTGTAATCTCAGGAAGAGATTCCGTTAAAGGGGGGGGGGTGTAAAAGCCCAAATTTTCATAGTGCAAAGTTTAGTTAGATGTGCTAAAATTTTTGAATGTGAAAAAGAAATAAATAGGAACCGGAATATCAATTGCTTTCCAGCCCTAATGGAGGGAATTCAAAATTCAAAAATGGCTCATGTTCAAATGATACAAAAATAGAAAATGGAGTTCACCAATAGTTTCCAAATGTTCCAAATAGTACCTCTGCAAAAATTCAGAAGTTTTGAATATGGTTTGCTATTTAATTCCATAGCTACATTGAATTCAACTCAAATTCAAATCCAAGTTTGAATTCGAGTGAAACTTGGTCAAATCAATCATATGAATTCAGAATCAAATTCTCCATAATTAATCTAGACTCCTCACAAATATCTAGCAATTTTGGAACAAAATTAGGTGAGTTAATTGACTGTCCAGTTCCCCTGTTTCTCATCTCAACACCTCACGGCATGCAAATGCCACAAGGCTAGCTACTTGCCTGCTTCATAAGTTGAATACAGCTGCAACCCAAAAGATTTTCACGTCTTAATCTTCTTCTCCAAGCACCAGAGAGAAAATTTTCTCAGCTTTCCCTCAGTTCTTCGCGCAGGAGCTGGAACACCACCGAGTTCCTCCATCTCTGACCCAAATCAAGCCATCGTACTCGGGTTTGATCACTTTTCTTCATCTCTACTTCCTCACCCATGTTTTGTGCACCAATATGAGCAATACCTTGTTTGAGCCTCCCCAACGGTGGACTAGGAGACTTGCCGGCCGCCGTGGTCTGTTTTTCAGTGGCTGCCATCTGCTCCCTCGATGCCCCAGCGATGCAAGCATATTCTCACCACGGTCCTTGAAGACAAAAGGTGCGCCGACACTCCTAGTTTCAGCTCCAAAGTTTCAGCTCGTTTCATCCTTCCTAGCTCGAGTATTAGCTATTTTCCCGACGAGTTCAACATATAAGCATAGTTAGGTCTTCGATAAAATTCTGATTCTATGCATGATTATTCCTCGTGGCCATGATGATTTATCTTCTAGATGTCCAGACGCACACCCTCGAACAAAAACCATCAAATTTCATCAACTACCCACACCGGATTTTTTAATTTTCTAGCCACCAAGTTTCAGCTCATCGGCTCACCGTCGACGCCTTGTTTCCTGTTGTTCCATCGCTCTTGGCCCCCATTTTTGCGTTCTACATGCATCAAGGAGTAATTTGGAGCTTATCCCGTCCAAATTGGTGCACCGTAGGGCCCGGCCGACATGGCCGAAACCCTAGCTCCGCCAACCTCGCACGAGCGCGACTACGCCATTGTGTCGTGGGTACAGCCCTCCGACAACAACGATGTACCCATCAAGATTATCCAGATCGGCTCCTATGCTGTCCAGACCACTAGCATTGTGGGGAGGATAGACATCAAGCAGGAATCAGCGCTCATCGTTTTTCTGCGAGCTAATGTCGACGTGTTCACCTGGCAACCGTTGCAGATGCTTGGCATCCCTAGGGAAGTGATCGAGCACCATCTGAAGATCCACCCCAATGTCGGGCCTTCACCGTAGAGCCACAAAATCAGTCCATCGAGCGGCAGAACTTCATCCGCGAAGAAATCAAGAAGCTACTCGATGCTGGCTTCATACAGGAAGTCCACCATCCCAGATGGCTGGCCAGCCCTATTGTCGTCCCCAAATTTGGCGGAAAGCATCGGATGTTCATAGACTATACCAAACTCAACAAGGCATGTCGTAAAGATCCTTTCCCTCCCCCTAGGATTGATCAAATCATAGATTCAACCTCGGGATTCGATCTAATCTGCTTTTTAGACGCTTACTCAGGGTTCCACCGAATCATTATGTTTAGAGAGGATAAAGAGGATACTGCATTTATAACCATAGATGGCCTTTATTACTACATCTCTATGCCTTACGGTCTTAAGAGTGCCCTCCCTATCTTTGTACATGCCATGCATAAAACATTTGGGGATCCTATTCGGGACCTAGTAGAGGTGTATGTTGAAAACATCATTGTCAAAATCCAGATGCATATATCATTGCTAGAAAACCTTGCCCTAGTCTTCGACAGGCTGCAGACCACACGCACAAAGCTCAACCCAGATAAGTGTGTGTTCAGAGTCAAAGTTGGGAAGCTCCTTTGTTTCTTGGTCTCACACTGAGGGATTGAGGCCAACCTAGAGAAGATCAAGGCAGTGGAGCTGATACGACCTCCAGACCGCATCAAGGACATGCAGAAGCTTGTAGGTTGCTTGGCAGTGCTCAGCCGATTTATCTCTAGACTGGCTGAGAAGGCACTCCCATTTTTCAATCTGCTGCGTCAGTCTGGACCGTTCGTCTGGATCGAGGAGGCAGAGAAGGCATTCTGCAAGCTGAAGAATCAACTTAAGTCGCTGCCCATCATGGTGGCACCGGAGCCCAGGGTGCCTTTGTACCTCGACATTGCCGCCACGACGGAGGTGGTAAGTATGGTCTTGGTTGCAGAACGGTATGGTCCCCTGCAGCCCCAAGGGATGGACGGGGCCCCTGACACTGTTTTTAAGCCCCAGGGCTAGGAACCCGTAGGGGGCCCCGAAAACCATGTTGCCTCCTGGTCCCAGCCTCTGGAAGGAACTCGAGTCCCCCCAGAGGGGCCCGAAGATCAAGAAGCCTTTAGGTCCCAGCCCCCAGAGGATGCCTTGGGTTCAGGGAACATGGAGTCTCTAGGCCTAGAGCAGATGGAAGAAGATGTGTCGGACTCCCCAAGGAGGGTTTGGACCATCCAATGCCCGGTCTACTTCATTAGCGAAGTCCTACATGAAGCAAAAACAAGGTACCCTAAAGTACACAAGTTGCTGTATGCAGTGCCAGTCGCATCGAGGAAGCTCCGCCATTACTTTTAGGCACACAGAGTTTCAGTTGTGAACTTGTTCCCACTGGGGGTGATGCTCCGCAACCTCAATGCGACCGGCAACAAAGCCGAATTTGTGGTGGAACTAGCAGAGTTCAAGCTTCACTTCTTGTCGCAGCATGCAATCAACAGCGAGCTAGCGCCATAGACACTGGTGCTTATCGGACTCGAGTGGACACTCTTCTTCGAAGGTTCCTCGCGGATGCAAGGGGCCGGAGCCGGCGTACTACTCACCTTGCCAACAGGGGAGGAATCCAAGTACGCGGTGCACCTTGACTTCAAGGCGACCAACAACATGGTGGAGTATGAAGCCATCATCTTCGGACTAACAGCTACGTAGGGTCTCGGTGTGCAAGAGATGCTGGTCAAGGGATACTCCTAGCTAATCATCAAGTAGGTGCAAGTAGAATGCTGCTGCAACGTTCCTCAGCACGCGGCGTACTTGCTACACGTTAAGAAGATGGAGGCTGGTTTCGAGGCCTTGGACCACTGCCATATACGTGTGCCGACATTTCCGTCGCTGGTGCCTTGTCAACAATTGCGTCCACATGGCCCCGATTCCTGAAGATGTCTTCGGCAGGAGGTTGGTGCGACCAACCGCTAGGCCTGCGGTGCCTAACGAAGAAGGCAACACCAACACATCAGAGCTGGTGATCTCAGTGGCCCTGCAAATCTGCAACCCATCGAGGTTCTTGTGCATCACCGGGGACCCCAGATCACCCGTCACCCAAGGTCCAGAAGCTCAGGAGAGTCCCGATGCATGGATCACAGAGATCCAGGACTACCTGAAGGACAACATCCTTCTCGAGGAACATGTATCCGCTGAGCGGATCGTGAGGATGGAAAAACGCTATACGTTGGTAGGGGGGGACCTCTACCGGTGTGGCACCAACATCATCTTATTATGATGCATAACCCAGGAGGAGGGCTGCGACTTGCTCACTGTTGACATTTCTTACGTCACAAATCATCTCTCAAAAGACATGAGGTCTGCAAGTGAATGGAAACTGTCGTGCATCATTTCACTCAAGGGTATTCCCAAGGGTATCTTATTTATCCCAAAGGAATGCAATGGAGTAAAGTGTACACTATTCTTATGATCAAGCTATGGGATACTTATCAATTATCAAAACAGGGATAAGTTGATAATATATGAGTAGTGTGACACACACCTAGGCCATCTATTCTATGGGGTAGATGGTCCTCATGGAGGTTAAACTAAGAGTTGGGGAGTTACTCCTACAATGCTTCTACTATACATATACATAGCCTTGGTTAGATACTAATGAGCACGTCAATGGTGAATCCTTATGCTAAGTTGTTCATCACATCGGGCACGGGTTTACCCCTAGCAATACTAGGACGACTCCCACTAAGACCCTATATCATAGACGAACATGTAGGATTACAATGGACATATAGGGCTGTCACAACCTACTGTCTACCTCTTCAATCTGTGGGTCTCCGAAACATTCAACGCTACTTTACTACCCTAGAACCATGCTAGCATATTAAATAACTACATTAGGAGCCTGAGTACAAGCCATCCTAAGGCAATGAACTAAATCATCGTTGAACCAATGTTGATACATAACACAAGTGATTCATATTAACATGATCATATAATAACTAATTAGACTATAGTGGGGTTTGAAGTGTTCATGTGATAGACTAAGAGTGATATGGTATAATCATAAAGACTACTCCTACCACATGCATGGAATCCACAGTCAAACAAGAAATGCTTCATCCAAGTATATGAATAAAAGAAGACTAAAGATAATATCTTTATTATGCATAAAGTCACAAATATAACATACATGAGCCATATTGTCAAAGTGTTAATGCGACACTTCCCCCGAATCTGCTAAGGAGATCCCGCGGAGGTTCTTGTTCGACGGGGCTTAGGCCTCAATTAAGTGTACGTGCGTATGAGAGTATATGAGATAGTGGTTTTTACGTGGTTTGGGACGCAAGGACCATAACACCCTACTCCGCGGTGGATTATATTGCTAGTGGGTATGTATATGTGTGTGTGTGTGTGTGTGTGTGTGTATCAGGGATTCGATGTTGGGTCCTTTGTAACAGTGGCGGTCCGGTCCTTTTATAGGCAAGGCTGGACGCCTTACAGGTGGGGTTTGGGGACCGACAGGTGGTCCCGGGGCATTCTTATCCTAAAGATCTAAGGATTCTCGCATAAGATTGCTCTTACCGTGGCTTTGAAGACTCGCTATATTGCCACCTAAGTCATCAGTTGCCCATGCGCCATTGCTGACAATGGTAGGGGATGTCCTGTCCAACTGTCTCTATCGCCGTAAGCTACCCACTTGGTGGAGTGGGATTGGCCTGCGGTGTCTTCACTGTGATGTGATTGGTCGTAGCGGTACCTAACATTAGGTGTGTGCTGCACCATGCATCTTGGGAGGCCGCATATCTTCAATCCTTGACGGGAACAAGGTGCACCGCCCTCTTAACTCTCGCAACCCTCCGTCCAGGGCAAGTTGCTGGGTTACGTGACAGCTCGGGAGCTCATCTCCACGGAGGAGGTCGGGCCCCGTCTTACAGACCACGTGGCAGCCATGGAGCCCGCTCCTGAGTAGAGCGGGGACTCTAGGGCTGCGGGACACATGGCAGCGCTGGAGCCCACCTATATGGGAGGTGGCCCGTCTGATGCCTCGAACCACATGGCAGCACCGGAGCCCTATCTCACGGGGGAGAAGGATCTTTACCTGCTGAACACGTGGGTGCCTTGGAGCTTGTCTCGGAGGGGGGCTGAGCTCTTCCTTCACGGTCTCTCACGGGTACCTCGGACCAACCATCTGAGGCAAACGGGTCCTGGTATTCTGAACACGTGGCGCCCTCGGACCATGCATCTGCTGGGAGGTGTGGTACCTAGGCGGCTCTAGCTTGTGCGCGATGGTACCCTCTATGCTGGGTATCGATAGTGGCCCCTGGGTCCACCTTGAGGCGAGGCGACGAGCCCGAGGGTGGAGCCTTATCCTGCTTTCCCGCGTGACATTTTAATTTTGTCTTGATGAGTCGAAGCGGTGCATGCCTCTGCTGTTGTGATCACGCGTCCCTCTCTGGTTGATCGGTCATGGCGACAGGATCTTTGCTTGCTGGAACATTATTGAAACTGCAGAAACATGAGAGGGTTGTCTGGGTCCTCTAAAATATCCGTGTCGTATGTCTATAAATCATGGACGAACGACAAATAAGTAGCTCGAAGGTTGAATTTTTTCTTCTTATAACTATCGTACGCTTCGAATCCTGTCCACAACTTTTTCAATTCTTCGATTAGCGGTTTCAACATCACATTGAGACGTGACCCAGGATGATCCGGCCCAGGCACAATGAGAATGAGGAACATGAACTAATATTTCATACACAAATCCGGTGGCAAGTTGTACGGAATGACAAAAACGGGCCAACAGGGGTATGGTGTGACGTTTGTACCGAATGCTGAGAATCTAAAAGTGCATCTAGGCATCCCTTGAGGGTTTTGGTTGATTTATGACAAACAAATGAGATCCTAACCACACTATTTAAATGAGCGCAGGTTTTAATGAAAGAATTAAGAAAGCGCAAAAAAGAAAGGAGAATGAGGATCAATTCGGAAAAGAGAACAAGATCTGAATAGAATATATCATTGTGTATGGAGTGTGTTGGTGTAACACATCCCAAGAGCTCAAGCACAAAAGAAATCCTCACACACTTCACATTTCACAGGAAAAACTGACTAGTTCGATGTACACCGGACTAGTCTGTTATCCTCTCTGTATAGGTTGACTTGTCCGCACCGGACTAGTCCGATAATGTCCGGACTAGTACGATAATGCATTTGACTAAAAACAGACTAGTCTTCCCTTGTGCGGACTAATCCTTAATTATTCACATTTGCACGAAATCGGACAAGTCTGAGATCACCACGGACTAGCCCGATAAACTCTCTGACTAAAATAGGACAAGTCCTCCAAATGCGGACTTGTCCCCAATTCACTAAGGAGATCACCAAAGCCGAACTTGTCCGAAAATAATCAGACTAGTCCGAACTTTTCCTATGCTTAAATCAGACTAGTCCGCCCTAAGTCGGAAAAGTCCGATCTTCCTGAGAACTTAGGGTTTACTGCACGCCGCACACTGGACTAGTCCGGACCCTCAAAATGCTAACGATAACTTTTGGAAATACCCTATAAATTGATCTGCACGGCCCTACTTTCAACACTCTCGACCCCCTGCGCTATCCCACCTTCCAAGAGCTTAGAAAACACATCTCTCCATGCAATCCAATGCAATAAAGATCAATCCCTTAAGGATTCACTTTGGACCAAAGGAGAGACACGATTCCACACGTTTGAGCTCTTGGGTTTGAACTCTAACACACTCCTGTTGTTTCATTGTTGATCTTAAGAGTGTGTTCTTGGTGGTGTTCGACTTGTAATCTTGGGGAGCCCTCAACTTGTGAGAAGGCCCCCTGAACTTGGTGATTTACCCTTGTGATAGTGAAAGAGAATTGGCCTCCGTGGCGATTCGATGAGGTTAGGGTTGGTGAATACCCAATCCTTTCATGGGCTTGCCAACGTGGATGTAGGTTGTCTTTGTGGGAACCGAACCACAGGATAAAAATCTTGTGTCTTCACTTTGTGCACATTGTTCTCACTTTTCATTGCTATCTAGGGTTTCACTTGATCTTGTCCACCTCACGTTAAAACATTGAGTATAAGATTAAATTGTGCAACACTCAGTTTCATAGAAGTACTACCTCTATTTACAAGTATATTTCCACTGCATAGAGTCTAGGATCAAGATAATCGATCAAACATGATCGATCTAGTCCGCACGCACTGGACTAGTCTGCATTCTATCGGACTAGTCTGATATCTCAGGATTTGATCAGTCTATTAAGTGTTGCAGGTTCTGACTAAAAATCAAAAAGGCCTATTCACCCCACCCCCCTCTAGGCCACATTCAATTTGTATCAGAGCAGGACTCTTCGCAAGAGACTAATCGCTCGAAGAGAACATGTCGTACATGAAGGATGTGCACAAGAGTCTCAACCAAGAGAAGGTGAAAGACGAAAAAGCTCAAAAATTGGACAAGCTACTCGATGCCATCCAGGACTTTGAGGATGACGATGAGGAGACGCTTGAACTCAAGGTGCTCCTAAGGAAGAAAGCCCTCTCGAAAGGGAAAGTGAAGGTCGAGGATGAGAAGAAGAAGAAGAAGGGGAGTAGTCACACCGACTACTCTCGATATCCTTTCAACTACGATCGATTACATTCTAATAATAACCATTATTTGTCTATTCCCCTAGGAAAAGCACCACATTTTGATGGCCATGATTACTCAATGTGGAGGCAAAACATGAAAATGCACTTAATCTCACTCAATCCCAGTTTATGACATATTGTGTGTACAGGAATAGATATCCCAAACGACGATGAAGAGCTTACACCAAGTCAAGAGCAAGCAATTCATAGGAATGATCAAGCTGTAGTAGTCATTACATCCTCTCTAAGTCGGGACGAGTTCACCAAGGTGGATGGGCTCGAGATTGCGAAAGAAATCTGGGATACATTGCAAACTGCACATGAAGGCGATCATCATGTGCGAGAATCGAAGATCGAAATGATCGAAGGTGAATTGGGAAGATTCACCATAGAGGAAGATGAGTCGCCACAAGACATGTACAACCGGTTAAAGACGCTCATCAACAAGGTTCGAGCATACGAAAGCAAAAGTGAACGATCACGAGGTGGTGAATCTCATCCTTAGAGCATTCATGCCTCGCAACATCACCATGTGCTCGATAATTAGAGAAAGCCCTGGGTACAAGAAAATAACCCCGAATGAGCTGCTTGGGAAAATCATCAATTTCGAGATAATGGAAAAGCAAGCAAAGCATGTCAAGGAGATTGCCGAACTCACCTCGGCAAAGAAGAATGGGTTCGCTTTGAAGTTCACTTGCAAACCTTTGTCAAAAGAAGCTCGAGAAGCTCAACAAAAAGAGGACAGAGATGATGAGAGCAGCGACATAGATGAGGAAGACATGATCCTATTCATGAAGAAATTCAAGAAAATGATGAAGAAAAGACAAGGGGGGAAATCAAGTGAAGGAAAATACAAAGAAAAATCAAGACCGAAGCTGAGGCAGGCATGATATAACTATGGTGAATATGACCATTTTATAGTTGACTGCCCGTATGAAGAAAACAAGAAGAAAACCAAGGAAACGAAGCGTCAACCCAAGAAATTTTTCAAGAAGAAGAAGCAAGCTGGACAAGCGCACCTAGGAATGGAGTGGGACTCAAATGATGAGTCCTCATCTGAAGAGGAAGAGGAGATGGCTAGCATAGCCATCGAGAAGACATCCAAGAATTCCGCCCTCTTCCCAAATCTCAACGCATGGAAGGGCAACGACACTTGCCTCATGGCAAAGGAAGGTAAACGAAAGGTAACAACCAAATCCTCTTCCTTGCATTCCTATTCTAGTGATAGTGAAGTCGCTAGTGATAATGAAGATATGCTCGTTGGCTTAGATAAGAAAACAACTGCGAAAATGAAATTTCTACTTGATCAACCTGTTGAGAAGGAGAAGTTGATCAACCGTCAAGAAAATATGATTATCTCCCAAAAGGAGGAATTTCTTGAACTTGACAAGCTTCTAAAACTTGAAAAGGAGTGAGCGAAGTCACTCGAGCTTGAGTTAGCCTCAAGCAAGGTAGCTTGCTTGAAGTTAAGGGTCTCAAATACTACCATCAAGGATGAACTTGCTAACCTATCCAAGGTTAACAAGATCCTTGAGGTACAAGTTGAGTCACTCAAACAATGTGACCCCTCATCCTCTTCAAGCTCACCTTCTCAACCCCTTAAAATTGAAGCTACTATTACTTGTTCATGTGCTAAAATTGACACTAGCTTGAAAGACAAGTCAACCTCTATCAAGGAGAAGCATCCTTTCCAAAGTGGCATATTTGACAAGGAGAAGATCAAATATGAACGTAGTGCATACTTGGCCACAAGACCTCCTAATGTCAAATATGGCATTGAATATTCTCTTGGTGAAAAGAAATGTGATAGAAGCCATCAAAATAAGAAGGTGTCGAAGTGTTGATTACAACACTTCTCCGACCCGCTGAGAAGCAGCCCGCGTAAGTTCTTTTGTGGTTGGGGCACGCAGAGATCAATATCAAGATGGTGACCTTAGAGATTTACGTGGTCCAGGCTGCCTGAGCGTAACACCCTACTCCACAGGGTTTTTGTAATTGTATTCAGCGAGTGCGTTCGCTAAGGTCAAGTTGCAATAGCCTGGATCAGAATCCCCCCATGTTCGTGCGGTGCAGCCCTTTTATTGTTCCATGGACTGACCGTTACAAAGCTGGCCTGGCCCGACATGTGGCCCTGGCGTGCTTAATGACCTAATACACTGTCTAAAGAGTATTAAGTACAATTAATAGTGTGGTAACGTGCCTTCAAGGCAGCTTTACCCCTATTAACAGTGCATTGATCGTGTGTCATTAATATGGCATTAATGACACATTATCAGACCTTGTAACTGTCGCTTTAGCCATCCTTGAATGTCTGTAATGGTCAAGATCGGCTTGTATTCCTGTTGGTGACAAAGGTCCGGAGGCTCGACGTGTGGCAGATTCGGAGCCTTCCCTTGCGGGAAGGTAGGTTCGGGGTTGCTGTACACGTGTCGGTAGCGGAGCTCCTCTCGGACAAGGGCTAGGTCCGGGGCTGTTGTACATGTGTAGTCGCCAGAGCTTCCCTTGGTTGGGAGTTTTGTTCCGGGCTTATTTTACACGTGTTAACCCGGGAGCCATCCATGTGAGGGGAGTGGTTCAGGTGCAACGTAACATGTGGGACCTGCAAGGGCCTTCAACTCTGACGGGTGGAACTTTCTTGCACTTCTTGCGGTATCGTGGGGTACCCGGTACGCAGGGTACCAACACAAGGAGAGCATTGCCTTTGTGAAGGGAAACTCCTCTCAAGCTAGAAAGCCTAAAGTCAACACATATGAGCATCGGACTAGTCCAATATCCACACGGACAAGTCCGGTCCTCCGCACAAGTCCATTTTCCTGGACTAGTTCTGTTCATAAACAACAACAACTATTATTCAGGACTTTTGATGCATCCTATGTTCTGATGAGAAGTAATTTCGGTAAATTTATGCTCATTATGTTGGGCCACGCCATGGGAACACCAGGTCTCATGTGTGGGTGCCCAAATCTCTTGTAACTAACCTCAGAGGACCCAAGCAAGCTTGGGTACCTAAAACCAAGGCATGATTTGTTTTGCAGGCCTATTCCTCCGCTGGATCGAAATGGGTATACAGTGCACCAAGCATATGACCGGAGAAAGAAGGATGTTCTTTGGGTATGAAGAAAATGAAAATCCGAGCGAGGGCATCTATTTTGGAGACAATAGTCAATAAAAGGTGCTCGGTACCGCTAAAATTGCTATATCGTCTCAACATACTCTTTCTCATGTGTTACATGTCGATTCCTTAGATTATAACCCGCTGTCCATATCTCAATTATGTGACAAAGGTTATGATTGCTTGTTCACTAATGAGGGTGTGACCGTCTCTAGAAGGGGTGATGGTTCCATTGCATTCAAGAGTGTGTTAAAGGGAAAACTTTACCTTGTTGACTTCAAAAAAGATAAAGACGAACTTGACACGTGCTTGATTGCAAAGCCCAACATGGGTTGGGTGTGGCATAGACGGCTAGCACATGTTGGTATGAGGAATCTTCAAAAACTCCTTAAGGGCGATCACATCTGAGGTTTAAAGGATGTTGTTTTTGAGAAAGACAGGCCTTGTAGCGTGTGCCAAGCCGGGAAGCAAGTAGGAGCACCTCATCCCGCGAAGAACATCATGACTACAACAAGACCGCTCGAGCTACTTCATGTGGACTTATTTGGTCCAATTGCTTACATAAGCATCAGCAGTAACAAATATGGCTTAGTAATTGTTGATGACTTTTTGCGCTTCTTTTGGTTTTTCTTTTTGCATGATAAGACAGAAACTCAAGGAACCCTCAAGAAGTTTCTCAAGCATGCCCAAAATGAGTTCTCATTGATGGTCAAGAACATACGAAGCGACAACGGCATGGAGTTCAAGAACACTCAAGTTGAGGAGTACCTAGACAAAGAAGGGATAAAGCATGAGTTTTCAGCACCTTATTCTCCTCAACAAAACGGAGTTGCCGAAAGGAAGAACCGAACCCTCATAGAGATGGCGAGAACAATGCTCGATGAATACAAGACCTCGGATCGGTTTTGGGCGGAAGCGGTTAACACCGCTTGCCACGCCATATACCGACTCTACCTTCATCGACTACTCAAGAACACATCATATGAGCTACTCACCGATAGAGAAGAAGCTCCTTGTCAAGCATTGAGAAGAATGGCGTTGGGCAATGTTTGACCACAAGAGCCACCTCTACATGTGCATGAGGAAGATGAACCACAAGTGGAGGCCAATGATCAAGGGGGAGCTTCCACACAAGATCAACCTCAAGAAGACGAAGATGATCAACAAGTCAATGAGGTTCAAACATCTAGGGGGAGAAGAAGAAGATCATGAAAACACAAAACCGCAAGTGCCACACCCGAGAGTACACCAATGCGTCCGAAGGGATCACCCAATCGACAACACCATAGGTGACATCCAAAAGGGAGTAACAACTAGATCCCGCATAGCTAATTTTGTGAGCATTACTCTTTTGTGTCCTTTTTGGAACCACGCAGGATAGAGGATGCATTGAAAGATCCGGACTAGGTGCTGGCGATGCAAGAAGAACTGAACAACTTCAAACGGAATGAGGTGTGGGAACTCGTCGAAAGGCCCAACACGAACGTCGTTGGCACCAAATGGGTCATCCGCAACAAACAAGACGAACACGCGGTGGTGACAAGGAACAAGGCACGACTTGTGGCCAAAGGGTATTCACAACTCGAAAGTTTTGATTTCGATGAAACCTTTGCTCCCGTAGCTAGACTTGAATCAGTTAGAATATTGCTTGCATATGATACTCACCATGATTTCAAGCTCTACCAAATGGATGTGAAAAGTGCCTCCCTCAACGGTCCAATCAAGGAGGAGGTGTACGTGGAGAAAGCTCCCGGATTTGAAGATAAAGAGTTCCCCGACCACGTCTTTAAACTACGTAAGGCTCTCTACGGCCTCAGACAAGCTCCTAGAGCTTGGTATGAGTGTCTTAGAGATTTCTTAATTGTAAATGGTTCTAAGATTGGTAAAGAAGATTATACATTATTTACAAAGCACTTCGACAATGATCTTTTTATCTGTCAAATCTATGTTGATGACATCATCCTTGGTTCAACTAACAAATCCTTTTGTGAAGAATTTAGTAAGATTATGACAGATAGGTTTGAGATGTCTATGATGGGAGAGCTGAAGTACTTCATGGGATTCCAAGTGAGACAACAAAAGGAAGGGACATTCATAAGTCAAACCAAGTACACTCAATACATACTCAAGAAGTTTGGGATGGACAAGGCGAAGCCTATCAAGACTTCCATGGCAACTAATGGACACTTGGATATCAACGAAGATGGACCAAGCGTGGATCAAAAGGTATATCGCTCCATGATTGGATCCTTACTCTACTTATGTGCATCTAGGCCTGATATTATGCCGAGTGTATGTTTGTGTGCGAGATTTCAAGCCAATCCTAAAAAGTGTCATTTGATAGCCGTTAAAAGGATCTTGAGATATTTGGTCCGTACACCCAACCTAGGCCTTTGGTATCCCAAAGGTTCCAAGTTCAATCTCATTGGATACTCCGATGCAGATTTTGCCGGATGCAAAGTAGATAGAAAAAGTACCTCCGGCACCTGCCAATTCCTAGGTAGATCCCAAGTTTCTTGGTCCTCCAAGAAACAACATTCAATTGCCTTACCCACGGCCGAAGCGGAGTATGTTGTAGCCGGCAGTTGTTGTGCGCAACTCCTTTGGATGCGACAATCTCTAAGGGATTACGGTTACAATATGAGCCATATTCCACTCCTTTGTGATAATGAGAGTGCTATTAAGATTACCCATAACCTTGTTGAACACTCTAGGACCAAACATATAGACATCCAACACCGCTTTTTGAGAGGCCACTCAACAAAAGGAGACATAGCTATTTCCCATGTCAACACCGAAAAACAACTAGCCGATATATTTACCAAGCCACTTGATGAAAACCATTTTTGCGAGCTCCGAAATGAACTCAATATCCTTGATGCTCGAAATGTGGATTGAAAACTTGCATACATGTATGGACTCTTCAAAATATATTGTTTGAGTTGCGAAAATCATCTTTCTCAATTTTTCTCCAAAAAACTATTTCAACTACTTGATCTTGATGAATTATGGTCATTGCTTGATTGTTGTATGCCTACTGATCATATTCATCAAGATTACTTGATTGTTTTGGCCCCCATATTTTCCTAATAAGTACCTTCGAGTATATACGAATGGGCAAAGCATTTTTGTTCTGGTGACCATAGACTAGTATGTGGTTACCCGAACTAGTTCGCCCTTGCAGACTAGTCCCCAGAGTGTTTGGTAGTCTAGACTAGTCCAGTAAACCACAGACTAGTCTATTTTTTTGACTCCATAACCCTATCCGCTGCAAAGACCTAATCTTCTTCATCCTCACAACTTGCCCCACGCTCTCTCTCCTCGCTCGAGTGCTCCCAAGGCGATTTACTCCATTCTCCATCGGATACCTTCAAGTTTGGGTGGAAAACGATCTCCATTGCATAGGGATTGAAGACCTTAGACTTGTCCGCACATTCAACCCCTCCATCTCCAAGAATCAAGGATCTTCGGTAAATTTCCTCCCAAACACTAGAAATCTTGATTTCCTTCGTTGTTGATCAAATAGCTTAGTTCCTTTCACCTAATACATGCTTCCTTGATGTACTAAATTGATGTTAAGCTATTTTTGCATTGAGCAACACCATTGATCGTCTAGTTAGGGTTTGAGGTGATGAACACCAGACTAGTCCGGTTCATGTACGGAAAAGTCCGGTCACCCGAACTAGTCTGTACCTGTACACCAGACAAGTCCGATTTTTGACTGAACTCAAACCAAGTTTCTCATTCCTCAATGCAATTCGTTGCCATCAATTCTCATCCATACCTTGTGTAATCCATTCTTAGGATAATGTCGATCTCCAACGACGAGATCTCCGATTTCGAGGCTTAGATGGACTAAAAAGCCTTGCTTCGGCCCTCGACGGGCCAAGGAAAGAAGCGCCAAGAGCGCCCATCCGATCCGAGACCTTCTCCACCTCAGGCTCGGCGCAAGGTTCTTACCAAGAAGCCTGTCTCCAAGGATTCAGCAGGTGCTGGCCCTAGCTCGGCGGCTGTTCACCAAGCTAAGGGCAAGGGCAAAGGGATTGCCACGTGCCCAATCGACCCTCTCAAGATGACAGCTCCAAAGCAAGGCACCCGGGATCCCTCCGAGGAGAGGTTCAATGGCAGGGGAAGCGACACGACTTCCAAATTCAGAAATGTGGACTGCTACAACCGGTCCAAGAAGGCAGCCGATGGAAGATTCTGGATCAACTTCCATGCGGACTTCCTTAAGTCCGTGTACCTCACAATGCACACTCCAGTGGTGCGCAACCAATGGATTGATTGGGCGCACTTTGAAAGGAAGAGATGTTCAGCCTTTGATGAGGTAGTTCAGGTAGTGGAGAAGCATGGATTGAAGGATCTGTTTGCCTTCAGGAACAATTGGAATGACGAAGTCATTGCTCAGTTCTATGCTACATGTTACTTTGCAAGTGATGAGAAAGAGCAGGTGACTTGGATGACTCATGGATCCAGGTACACCATTACCTATGACAAGTTTGCAAGGCTGCTACATCTTGAGAATTCCAGCACGACAACTTGATCATTAACAACATAGGTGTCCTTGAGAAGGACAAAATGAAGTTCCTTTATGACACCCATTCGACTTTCAACCATCCTTCCACCAAGAATATGAAGCCATTCTTTGTGGTCCTCAATAGGGTACTGAGGAAGACTATTGCCACGAAGGATGGGGATGCAAGGAGTGTCCAAGGCTATCTCAAGACACTGATGAAGGTGATAAGCAAAGACAGGAAGTTTGATGTCTTTGACTACATGTGGAATGACATGGTCAACATCTCCTGCACTCCGAACAGATCCTGTTTATACACACCTTACTTGATGTTCATGATTGAGATGGTCATAGGGATCGAGTTTGTGAAGGATGTGGAGCACACTCCATTGAGTCCCTAGAAGCCTCCCCGAGTCTCTATCCAAGCTACCCCTTCTCCTGCATCCAGTGAAGAAGCTCCGGGGAGAGCTAGAGGAGATGTAAGGGCAGCCCCCTCCACTAGGGCCCCTGCCCATAAAGGGTCTCCTAGTGGAGTCCTGAAGTACTTAGCAGCAATCTTTGCCTCATGCAAGAAGGCCGAAGTGAACACTCACAAGCTGAACAAGGCGAGGAAGGCAAATATGAGGTATGTCAAATAAAATGTCAAGCATATTTGCCAGAAGCTGGAGATCTAGCCTAATGGATCCCCAGTCATCTCTGAAGATTCAGCCTCTGATTTCATTGAGCTCGGACCTCTGACTCACTCCGAGCTTGCTTACATTGGCATTGGGGGCACTTCGAGTGGGTCTGCTCCTCCTCCTCCTCCTCCTCCTCCTCCTTCTCATTAGTCCAAGAATGAAGATGAAGATAATGAGAGAACCGACAGCGAGGATTGAAGATCTTAGATCCCTCCTCTCCTTCTTTTTGGTGTCTTGATGCCAAAGGGGGAGAGATTGAGGGGGAGTCACTAGGTCCGGGGAGTCTCTAGGTCTTAGCTGTAGGTTGAGAGATGAGAGATGAGAGCTTCATTTATGCATGTTTTTGTCTCTTTTGGGTTGTAAGACTTCATATTATGCTAGTTTGATACTTTTGGTCCTGTGATGCAATGCTATGAACTATTTATGCTCATATTTATGAAATCTGTGATTTTGCTCTAAAATTGACATATATGCTTGTTGTCGATATATTGATGTCAATTATTTCGATGTCATCATGATTACTGCTCACACTCACATAGTTTTACACACCACCATAAACAGTGCACATATGACCTATGTTTTCATTGCTTAACTTGTTCCTAACTCATATGTGCACACTTTATGAAAATTTTGTATCTCTATCATATTTTGTGAAATCTCAATTGGTTGACATCAATCACCAAAAAGTGGGAGATTGAATGTGCATCTAGGCATCCCTTGTGGGTTTTGGTTGATTTATGACAAACAAATGAGATCCTAACCACACTATTGAGATGAGCGCAGGTTTTAATGAAAGAATGAAGAAAGCGCCAAAAAAGAAAGAAGAATGAGGATCAATTCAGAAAACAGCTCAAGAGCTGAATAGAATGTATCATTGTGTATGGAGTGTGTTGGTGTAACAAATCCCAAGAGCTCAAGCACAAAAGAAATCCTCACACACTTCACATTTCAAAAGAGAAACAGACTAGTCCGATGTACACCGGACTAGTCCGATATCCTCTCTGTATAGGTTCGTACAAGTCCTGCAAGTGTGTAACACCCTCATTTTCATGCATCATGCCATGCATACACTCATATACATGTTTAACATTAACCCGCATAAAGAGGAACGAGTTTAAAATTGATTCGTAGCATTTAAAATCGATTTGGAGCAAAACCGCACTTAAAATGCGGGAAATTGCGGACTAGTCCGATTTTGCTGAGGACTAGTCCGATTTCTCTCTGACTAAAAATGGACTTGTCTGTTTTTGCTGCGGACTAGTCCGATTTTTGGCACTGGAAACTTTCGGACTTGTCCGATTTTGTGCGGTCTAGTCCGATATTCCAAGAATCCTTGAAAAATTGCTAAGTCCTTGGACTTTTCCAGACTAATCCGGTGTTTTAGCGGACTTGTCCGTTTTCCTCTCTGTTTAAAGTCGGACTTGTCCGATGTTTGGCCAGACTTGTCCGATTTTCTCTCTGGACGACTTCTGACTAGTCCGGTCCTGTCCGGACTTGTCCGATATTTCGCGACTCTGAGTTGATCTTTTGTTTTATGACTTGAATCTTGGGTTTCACGTTAAGTGGGGCTAGGGACATCGTGCCTAACTCTTTTAGAGCCCATGTGGGACTCTAAACCGGCCTCTACTCATCCCAAAACTCGAAATCCATCTAACCCTAGCCCCCACCCCTTGGTTTGACATCTATTTGCCACTTTTACACCCACCCAAACCCTAGTTCGTGGGGAGCCACCGCCAAGGAGGGAGGAGAAGATCCCAAGCAAGAAGAAGAAGAGGAGGAAACGAAAGAGGATCAAGATCTCCACCATGTTTTTGTTCTTCACCACCAATTCATCCCCAAGTTCATCACCAACCCTAGATCATCATGATCCAAGTGTTACCTCAAAGTTTCTTGATTCATTGGAGTCCTAAACACCCGGTATACCTTCTATTCTCTTTTCTTTATGTGAATTCAATCCCTAATCTCCAAATTCACGTCGATCTAGAAAACCCTCATCTGCTGATCTCGCAAAGTGCGGACTTGTCCGGTCCCTAGCGGACTAGTCCGGTCTTCCTAGTTAAATTGCATCAAATTCATTGTAAAATTTGATCTAATCAAATCCAAACCTTTATAAACTTGTTAAAATCTATTTGAACTAGTTATTGATCATTAAAAGCAATCTAGTAACAAGTTCTACCTTCCATTTGCATAGATCATGCATGTCATGTCATATTGAGTAATATTTGTGCACTCTTTGATTGTGTTTCTTGTCGTGTATGTTTATTGTGTGGATTAGACGGATTTGCGCTAGAAAGCGCCGCGGAGGATCTACAACACCAAGAGTTTGAAGGCTTTGATCCTAATCAACAGCAAGAGCAAGGCAACTGGCCTTGAAGCATATTGATCCTGTTTTTAAAATAAAATGTTTTGTTTGCAAACTGCATGCTTGTGTCAATTTGATGGGAATCCTATGGTAGGAAGTTTACTAGATTTGTTAAACCACCCTTGTCACCTGGGATATCTTGTAGAGAGTCGGGATGGACTTTTTACCTTTTGCTTCGCTTAATCAACTGGCATGGAAAACAACTATACCACTCAATTTAATTATGCATGGATGAGAATATGGTTAACATGAACTGGTTAAATATGATATGGTAATGGGTGATCCAAGCAAGCCTGGTATGTGGATGGGTTGGATGTCATGGTGGTTTGCTTGCTTTAGATCTAAGGACCGGTTCATGCGAGTATAAGCCAGGACTACAGTGCCACCACGAGGCCAAGTATGGGTGTGGCGTAGCTGAGTAATTAGGGCTTTGCTAGTACTGTTTGGACCATTGTGGATGCTCGGGGAAGGGGTAGTCGGATTGGGTTTGTTGATGATTGGTGGGACTACCCTGGGATCTGAATGGCTCAAGAGGGGGCACTTGGTTGAAGATGTGCTCTACGGGAGACATCGCCACCGGTGAAACCTTAGTGGGGTCTAAATAGGCTAGTAATCCCTTTGTAAAGGCTATTTTGTGGTCTCTTGCCATACATCAACGGAAGTGTGTAATATGACCGACGGGTCATGGGCATAAGGGAGATTCTTAGTCACCGAAAGGTGATGAAATCACGAACACGTGGGTAAAGAGGTACAAACTCTGCAGAGTTAAATAAAACTATCATGATAGCCGTGCTCCCGGTTATGAGCACTTGTACAAACTCCATGATTAGAGGGTACTCGGTATTGGGATGGTATTTGGGATGGTTATGGTTGGAATTATGGTTATGGGTTAATTTCTAGTATTGAATATGGTTATTGGCAAATGGTGAAATCTGGAATTATTGATGAGGATGGTGAATTGTTGATTGGTATTATGATATTACTTATGATTATGATGGGTTTATTTCACATACATGTAATATATTGCCTTTCAAATGTTTTACTGTACTTTTCAGCACTATGCCATTATTATTGTTGTCATTTGAATCAGCCACATGTCATACTTTCCACACTTGCTGAGTACGACATGTACACACTCTTGCAATCCCCCCCCAACAGTTGCAGGTCAGGACTGGTAGTTTAATGGTGATAATGCGGAGTTCTAGGCCGTGTCTACCGTCAGCTTTGCCTGTGGTGTTTATTGGAGCTGCGCTATCCCTTATGCTTAGTTTGCTTAGTTGCTTAATTAGTTTATTTCCGCTGCATTAGTTGAACTTGTCATAAATATTCATTAGAGGTTGTAATCGAGGATAACATGTCTTGTGTAATAAAATTTGGTTAATTAATT
Organism: Tuctoria greenei; assembly: GCA_036927565.1. Lineage (NCBI taxonomy): Eukaryota > Viridiplantae > Streptophyta > Magnoliopsida > Poales > Poaceae > Tuctoria > Tuctoria greenei. The sequence goes on along the minus strand of JAYESD010000002.1, from coordinate 175,198,402 downwards.
TTGTTCTTTGGTAATTTTCTGTATATTCTTTTGTGAATGCACTCGTGTATGTGTGTTGAACATCCTGGGCACACATATGCGTTAGCTTGGTTCATTTTTCGGAACCGGGCATCACAGATTGGTATCAGAGCCAGGTTGACCATAGGATGTAGCCTAGATATAATGGACACTTTAGAGCACATAGGAGCACTCAGGAATCGATGTGTTTTTGCCTGGAGTGTTGTTTGCTATATATATTGCTTGCTTGTGTGCTTAATAGAGGATTTTGGGGTGATTTAGCATTGTCATGTCCACCTAGGCTAGTGTACCTAGCTAGTTAGTTTATATCCCTTGATGCATATAGTTGGGGACGTTTTTAATTCTTACCTATTGCTTTTCTTCAGATGGTGAGGACTCACAACCAGAGGGATGGCAATGATGAGGAGGAGAACAGTGGAGTGCCTCAGAACAACATCGGACAAGGATCTACTCAGGGAGCTATCAACATTGAGCAGCTATTGGCTATTCAAAACCAGCTCATGCAGACCATGATACAAACAATGAGACAGCTGCAGGCTGGCAATATCAACAATCAGCCCCACATGCCTCCACTGCCACCCCCACCTCTCATAACCGATTGGCAGATTTTATGAGGACTAGGCTGCCAACCATTGCTCAAGCTGCCGACCCTATGTATGCGGATGATTGGCTCAAGTCTGTGGAGAAGAAGCTAGCTATTGTCCAATGCAGTGACCGGGAGAAGGTCTTGTTTGCTTCTCATCAACTAGTTGGAGCAGCTGCGGATTGGTGGGATGCTTATTGCAGTGCTCACGAGAATCAAGAGAGGATTACCTCGGCGGAATTCAAGGAGAGTTTCCATTCCCATTATGTGCCGGAGGGTGTTATGATTTTGAAGAGGCAAGAATTTGAGAACTTAAGGCATGGAAGATCAAGCGTGAGTGAATATCTCAATAAATTCACTCAACTCTCAAGGTATGCGTCTGAGGATGTTAGTTGGGACAGCCGGAAGGAATACTTGTTCATGAGGGGCTTGAACAATGAGATCCAAGTGCAACTACTCAACTGGGATTATGCCAATTTTCAGAAGCTTGTGGACAAAGCAATTGTGGTTGAGAACAAGATTCGTGAGATGGAGCAAGACAATAAGAGAAAGGCGCCATATCAAGGACAGCAACAAGTAAGTAACGTGCGCCCTCGCCTTGCACCACCCAATGCGCCCTATTACAGCTACTCTATTCCTGCTCAGCGCCCTGAATATGCACCACGCCCAACTCAGTTTGTGCAGCAGCGCCCTGTTATGCAAGCACCTAGGCCTCCAATGCCTTATGTGCCTCGTGCTAATTTTCCTGCTGCAAGTGTTCAAAACCAAGTTCGTCCCAATAATTCTGGTGGAGTTAAGAAGTGCTATACTTGTGGAGAAGCTGGACACTTTGCGCATCAATGTCCTAAGTCAGGCCTTGGTCAAGGAAGCAATGCACTGAGGCAAAACCCAAGACCCAATGGAGGACAACCACAAGGGAACCACGGACAATAGAATTTTGCTCGTGGCAATGTGAACCATGTCTCTATGGAGGATGCTCAACAAGCGGATGACGTGGTCATTGGTATGTTTCTCGCAAACTCCAACCCCGCGACTATGTTATTTGATTCTGGAGCATTGCATTCATTCATTGCATCGAAGTATGTTGCTAAGTATAGTCTGCCTATCTCTCATATGAAGTTTACTCTATTGGTTAAGTCTCCTAGCGGAGAGATGAGGACAAATAAAGTATGTCCAAAAGTAAGCCTTAGAATAAGGGGGGTAGACTTCTCCGCCGACCTCATTGTTTTGGATTCTCAGGGATTGGACATTATACTTGGTATGGACTGGTTGAGGAAACACAATGGAGTTATTGAGTGTGCCACAAAGACGGTGAAGTTGACCAATGAAGAAGGGATCACCGTAGAATTTGAAGCATCTCAAACCGCACCAAAGCATTTGAAGCTGAATCATATGGACGGTGCAGCAATTGAGGAGATTTTGTGGTGTGTAAATTTTTGGATGTTTTTCTGGACGATTTGCTAGGTATGCCACCTGATCGAGACATTGAGTTTGTTATTGATTTAATACTTGGAACTGCACCTATAGCTAAGAGGCTGTATAGGATGCCTCCTTTGGAATTAGCGGAGCTCAAGAAGAAAATTCAAGAGCAATTAGAGAAGGGTTTTATTCGCCATAGTTCTTCACCTTGGGGAACGCCTGTGCTATTTGTGGACAAGAAGGATGGATCCCAAAGGATGTGTGTAGATTACCGAGCTCTCAACGAGGTAACAATCAAGAACTAGTACACCTTGCCACGTATAGAGGACTTGTTTGATCAGATGAAGGGTGCTTGTGTCTTCTCCAAGATTGATTTGAGGTCGGGATACTTTCAAATGAAGATTAGACCATCGGACATACCCAAAACAGCTTTTAGGACACGATATGGATCTTATGAGTACACCGTGATGTCTTTTGGATTGACAAATGCGCCTGCCTACATTATGTACCTCATGAATAAGGTCTTCATGGAGTACTTGGATAAGTTCGTTGTGGTGTTTATTGATGACATTATGATCTACTCGAAGGATGAAAAAGAACATGAGGAACACTTGAGGCTTACATTGCATAAATTGAGGGAGCATCGATTGTATGCCAAGTTCAACAAGTGTCAGTTTTGGTTGAGAGAGGTATCATTTTTAGGTCATATCATCTCAGGAGGAGGAGCATCGATTGACCCTAGAAAAGTGAGAGACGTGTTGAAGTGGGAAACACCGCAAAATGTTAAGGAAATAAGGAGTTTTCTTGGGATGGCTGGATATTACCGTAGATTCATCAAGGACTTTTCCAAGATAGCCAAGCCTATGACGGAGTTGCTAATGAAGGGAAAGGCTTTCCAATGGACCCAAGCTTGTCAAAATAGTTTTGAGGAGTTAAAGAAGAGGTTGACAACAGCCCAAGTTTTGGTACTGCCGGATGTGAGCAAGAGTTTTGATATTTATTGTGATGCATCGAGACAAGGGCTTGGATGTGTATTGATGCAAGATGGTCAAGTGATCTCCTATGCATCAAGACAATTGAAGAAACATGAGCAAAATTACCCAACACATGATCTTGAACTAGCAGCCGTGGTACATGCATTGAAGATTTGGAGACACTACATTCTTGGACATAGGTGTGAAATTTATACCGATCACAAGAGTCATAAGTATATTTTCACACAAACGAATCCGAACTTGAGGCAACGAAGATGGTTGGAGCTCATCAAAGATTATGATTTGTGGATCAACTATCATCCGGGAAAAGCCAATGTAGTGGCCGATGCTTTGAGCAGAAAAGGAGTAAGTCATCAACTCATAGTCCGAGAGTTGCCATCCGAGTTACGCAAGGAGTTCGAACAGTTGAATGTTGGATTTGTGAATGATATGAGAATAATGGAGTTCAACCCAACCTTGGAGCAAGAAATTCAAGATGCACAAACCACGGATGAGGAGATCAAGGAAATCAAGGAAAGGACCGAAGAAGGGAGAGAATTCAGATTTGACGAGGATGAGCATGGTACCCTATGGCTTGGAAAGAGGATCATTGTGCCTAATGTGAATCATATTCGGGAGACAATACTAAAGGAGGCACATGACTCGCCTTACTCGATTCACCCTGGTTGTATAAAGATGTACAAAGATTTGAAGACTTTCTATTGGTGGGATAGCATGAAGAAGGACATAGCTGAATACGTAGCATTGTGTGATGTGTGCCAACGAGTCAAGGCGGAACATCAAAGGCCAGCTGGATTATTGCAGCCATTGAAGATCCTGGAATGGAAGTGGGAAGAAATTGGAATGGACTTCGTAGTTGGTTTACCACGTACTCAGTCCGGGTATGACTCAATTTGGGTAATTGTGGATAGCTTAACCAAGTCAGCTCATTTTGTCCCTGTGAAGACCAAATATACAGCCGCACGATTGGCCAAAATATACATGGAGCATATTGTGTGTCGACACGGAGTACCGAAGAAGATAGTCTCGGATAATGGTTCTCAATTTACCTCCAGATTTTGGCAAAAATTGGATGAAGCTTTGGGAACGAGGTGGAATTTTAGTTCAGCATATCATCCTGAAACGGATGGACAAACCGAGAGGACCAATGAGATTTTGGAGGACATGTTAAGAGCTTGTGCTTTGAAGCATGGGAAGAGTTGGGACAAAAGCTTGCCATACGCAGAATTTTCATACAACGATAGTTACCAAGCAAGTTTGAAGATGTCACCATATGAAGCACTTTATGGGAGGAAGTGTAGGACACCTTTATTCTGGAATGAGGCAGGAGAAACTCAAGTATTTGGTCCGGATGTGTTGCAAGAAGCCGAAAAGCAAGTCCAAATAATTCGTGAAAACTTGAGGGCTGCCCAATCAAGACAAAAAGGCTATGCGGATAATAGGAGAAGGAAATTAGCCTTTGAAATAGGAGATTTTGTTTACCTCAAGGTGTCACCAATGAGAGGTCATAAGAGGTTTAACATATGAGGCAAGCTCGCACCTCGTTATATTGGACCATTCAAGATTTTGGACAAAAGAGGAGAAGTAGCGTATAAGTTGGAGATGCCAGCTCATCTTTCAGACGTACATGATGTCTTTCATGTTTCCCAGCTCAAGAAGTTCTTGAGAGTACCGGAAGAACAAGTGCCAATGGAAGAATTGGAACTAGAGGAAGATTTGACTTATGCTGAACAACCAGTCAAAATCATGGAAACCAAGGAGAGAGTCTCAAGGAACAGGGTCATTAGATGCTGTAAAGTTCAATGGAAGCACCACACAGAAAAAGAAGCGACGTGGGAATTGGAGGATGATATCAAGAAGGACATTCCCTATCTCTTCTCTTCCGTGTCGAATCTCGAGGGCGGGATTCATTTTAAAGGAGGTAGGTTTGTAACACCCTCCTTTTCATGCATCATGCCCTGCATACACTCATATACATGTTTAACATTAACCCGCATAAGGAGGAACGAGTTTAAAATTGATTCGGAGCATTTAAAATCGATTTGGAGCAAAATCGCACTTAAAATGCAGGAAAGTGCGAACTAGTCCTATTTTGCTGAGGACTAGTCCAATTTCTCTCTGACTAAAAATGGACTTGTCCGTTTTTGCTACGGACTACTCCGATTTTTGGCACTGGAAACTTTCGGACTTGTCCGATTTTGTGCGGACTAGTCCGATATTCCAAGAATCCTTGAAAATTTGCTAAGTCCTTGGACTTTTCCGAACTAGTTCGGTGTTCCAGCGGACTTGTCCGTTTTCCTCTCTGTTTAAAGTCGGGCTTGTCCGATGTTTGGCCAGACTTGTCCGATTTTCTCTCTGGACCACTTCGGACTAGTCCGGTCCTGTCCGGACTTGTCCGATATTTCGCGACTCCGAGTTGATCTTTTGTTTTACGAGTTGAATCTTGGGTTTCACATTAAGTGGGCCTAGCGACGTCGTGCCTAACTCTTTTAGAGCCCATGTGGGACTCTAAACCGGCCTCTACTCATCCCAAAACTCAAAATCCATCTAACCCTAGCCTCCACCTCTATATAAACAGCCCCACCCCTTGGTTTGACATCTATTTGCCACTTTTCCACCCACCCAAACCCTAGTTCGTGGGGAGCCACCACCAAGGAGGGAGGAGAAGATCCCAAGCAAGAAGAAGAAGAGGAGGAAACGAAAGAGGATCAAGATCTCCACGAAGTTTTCGTTCTTCACCACCAATTCATCCCCAAGTTCATCACCAACCCTAGATCATCAAGATCCAAGTGTTACCTCCAAGTTTCTTGATTCATTGGAGTCCTAAACACCTGGTATACCTTCTATTCTCTTTTCTTTACGTGAATTCAACCCCTAATCTCCAAATTCACATCGACCTAGAAAACCCTAATCTGCTGTTCTCGCAAAGTGCGGACTTGTCCGGTCCCTAGCAGACTAGTCCGGTCTTCCTGGTTAAATTGCATCAAATTGATTCTAAAATTTGATCTAATCAAATCCAAACCTGTATAAACTTGTTAAAATCTATTAGAACTAGATATTGATCATTAAAAGCAATCTAGTAACAAGTTCTACCTTACATTTTCATAGTTCATGCATGCCATGTCATATTGAGTAATATTTGTGCACTCTTTGATTATGTTTCTTGTCTTGTATGTTTATTGTGTGGATTAGACGGATTTGCACTAGAAAGTGCCGCGGAGGATCTACAACACCAAGAGTTTGAAGGCTTTGATCCTAATCAACAGCAAGAGCAAGGCAAGTGTCCTTGAAGCATATTGATCCTGTTTTTAATATAAAATGTTTTGTTTGCAAATTGCATGCTTGTGTCAATTTGATGGGAATCCTATGGTAGGAAGTTTACTAGATTTGTTAAACCACCCTTGTCACCTGGGATATCTTGTAGAGAGTTGGAATGGACTTTTTACCTTTTGCTTCGCTTAATCAACTGGCATGGAAAACAACTATACCACTCAATTTAACTATGCATGCATGAGATTATGCTTAACATGAACTGGTTAAATATGATATGGTAATGGGTGATCTAAGCAAGCCTGGTATGTGGATGGGTTGGATGTCATGGTGGTTTGCTTGCTTTAAATCTAAGGACCGGTTCATGCGAGAATAAGCCAGGACTACAGTGCAACCACGAGGCCAAGTATGGGTGCGGCGTAGCTGAGTAATTAGGGCTTTGCTTGTACTGTTTGGACCATTGTGGATGCTCGGGGAAGGGGTAGTCGGATTGGGTTTGTTGATGATTGGTGGGACTACCCTGGAATCCGAATGGCTCAAGAGGGGGCCCTTGGTTGAAGATGTGCTCTACGGGAGACATCACCACCGGTGAAACCTCAGTGGGGTCTAAATAGGCTAGTAACCCCTTTGTAAAGGATATTTTGTGATCTCTTGGCCACACACCAACGGAAGTGTGTAATATGACCGAAGGGTCATGGGCATAAGGGAGATTCTTAGTCATCGAAAGGTGATGAAATCACGAACACGTGGGTAAAGAGGTACAAACTCTGCAGAGTTAAATAAAACTATCATTATAGCCGTGCTCCCGGTTATGAGCACCTGGACAAACTCCATGATTAGAGGGTACTCGGTATTAGGATGGTATTTGGGATGGTTATGGTTGGAATTATGGTTATGGGTTAATTTCTAGTATTGAATATGGTTATTGGCAAATGGTGAAATATGGAATTATTGATGAGGATGGTGAATTGTGGATTGGTATTATGATATTACTTATGATTATGATGGGTTTATTTCACATACATGTAATATATTGCCTTTCAAATGTTTTAATGTACTTTTCAGCACTTTGCCATTATTATTGTCGTCATTTGAATCAGCCACATGTCATACTTTCCACACTTGCTGAGTACGACATGTACTCACTCTTGCAATCCTCCCCCCAACAGTTGCAGGTCAGGATTGGTAGTTTAATGGTGATAATGCGGAGTTCTAGGCGGCGTCTACCGTCAGCTTTGCCTGTGGTGTTTATTGGAGCTGCGCTATCCCTTATGCTTAGTTGTTTAATTAGTTTATTTCCGCTGCATTAGTTGAACTTGTCATAAATATTCATTAGAGGTTGTAATCGAGGATAATATGGCTTGTGTAATAAAATTTGGTTAATTAATTTTGTTATCTGGTAATTTTCTGTATACTCTTTTGTGAATGCACTCATGTATGTGTGTTGAACATCCTGCGCACACACATGCGTTAGCTTGGTTCATTTTTCGGAACCGGGCGTCACAGATTGGTATCAGAGCCAGGTTGACCATAGGATGCAACCTAGATAGAATGGACACTTTAGAGCACATAGGAGCACTCAGGAATCGATGTGTTTTTTCTTGGAGTGCTGTTTGCTATATATATTGCTTGCTTGTGTGCTTAATAGAGGATCTTGGGGTGCTTTAGCATTGCCATGTCCACCTAGGCTAGTGTAGCTTGCTCTTTAGTTTATATCCCTTGATGCATATAGTTGGGGGCGTTTTCTAATTCTTACCTATTGCTTTTCTTCAGATGGTGAGGACTCGCAACCAAAGGGATGGCAATGATGAGGAGGAGAACAATGGAGTTCCTCAGAACAACATTGGACAAGGATCTACTCAGGGAGCTATCAACATTGAGCAGGTATTGGCTATGCAAAACCAGCTCATGCAGACCATGATACAAACAATGGGACAGCTGCAGGCTGGCAATATCAACAATCAGCCCCACATGCCTCCATTGCCACCCCCACCTCCTCATAACTGATTGGGAGAGTTTATGAGGACTAGGCCGCCAACCTTTGATCAAGCTGCCGACCCTATGGATGCGGATGATTGGCTCAAGTCCGTGGAGAAGAAGCTAGCTATTGTCCAATGCAGTGACCGGGAGAAGGTCTTGTTTGCTTCTCATCAACTAGTTGGAGCAGCTGCGGATTGGTGGGATGCTTATTGCAATGCTCACGAGAATCAAGAGAGGACTACCTGGGCAGAATTCAAGGAGAGTTTCCGTTCCCATTATGTGCCGGAGGGTGTTATGATTTTGAAGAGGCAAGAATTTGAGAACTTAAGGCAAGGAAGATCAAGCGTGAGTGAATATCTCAATAAATTCACTCCACTCTCAAGGTATTCGTCTGAGGATGTTAGTCGGGACAGCCAGAAGCAATACTTGTTCATGAGGGGATTGAACAATAAGATCCAAGTGCAACTACTCAACTGGGATTATGCCAATTTTCAGAAGCTTGTGGACAAAGCAATTGTGGTTGAGAACAAGATTCGTGAGATGGAGCAAGACAATAAGAGAAAGGCGCCATATCAAGGACAGCAACAAGTAAGTAACGGGCGCCCTCGCCTTGCACCACCCAATGCGCCCTATTACAGCTCATCTATTCCTGCTCAGCGCCCTGGTTATGCAGCACACCCAACTCAGTTTGTGCAGCAGCGCCCTGTTATGCAAGCACCTAGGCCTCCAATGCCTTATGCGCCTCGTGCTAATTTTCCTGCTGCAAGTGTTCAAAACCAAGCTCGTCCCAATAATTCTGGTGGAGTTAAGAAGTGCTATACTTGTGGAGATGCTGGACACTTTGCGCATCAATGTCCTAAGTCAGGCCTTGGTCAAGGAAGCAATGCACCAAGGCAAAACCCAAGACCCAATGGAGGACAACCACAAGGGAACCGCGGACAGCATAATTTTGCTTGTGGCAATGTGAACCATGTCTCTACGGTGGATGCTCAAAAAGCGGATGACGTGGTCATTGGTATGTTTCTCGCAAACTCCAACCCCGCGACTATGTTATTTGATTCTGGAGCATCGCATTCATTCATTGCATCGAAGTATGTTGCTAAGTATAGTCTTCCTATCTCTCATATGAAGTTTATTCTATTGGTTAAGTCTCCTGGAGGAGAGATGAGGACAAATATAGTATGTCCAAAAGTAAGCCTTTGAATAAGGGGGGTAGACTTCTCCGCCAACCTCATTGTTTTGGATTCTCAAGGATTGGACATTATACTTGGTATGGACTGGTTGAGGAAGCACAATGGAGTTATTGAGTGTGCCACAAAGACGGTGAAGTTGACCAATGAAGAAGGGATCACCGTAGAATTTGAAGCATCTCAAACCGCACCAAAGCAATTGAAGTTGAATCATATGGACGGTGCCGCAATTGAGGAGATTCCGGTGGTGTGTAAATTTTTGGATATTTTTCCGGACGAGTTGCCAGGTATGCCACCTGATCGAGATATTGAGTTTGTTATTGATTTAATACCTGGAACTGCACCTATAGCTAAGAGGCCGTATAGGATGCCTCCTTTGGAATTAGCGGAGCTCAAGAAGCAAATTCAAGAGCAATTATAGAAGGGTTTTACTCGCCCTAGTTCTTCACCTTGGGGAGTGCCTGTGCTGTTTGTGGACAAGAAGGATGGATCCCAAAGGATGTGTGTAGATTACCGAGCTCTCAACGAGGTAACTATCAAGAACAAGTACACCTTGCCACGTATAGAGGACTTGTTTGATCAGATGAAGGGTGCTTGTGTCTTCTCTAAGATTTATTTGAGGTTGGGATACTTTCAAATGAATATTAGACCATCGGACATACCCAAAATAGCTTTTAGGACACGGTATGGATCTTATGAGTACAGCGTGATGTCTTTTGGATTGACAAATGCGCCTGCCTACTTTATGTACCTCATGAATAAGGTCTTCATGGAGTACTTGGATAAGTTTGTTGTTGTGTTTATTGATGACATTATGATCTACTCGAAGGATGAGAAAGAACATGAGGAACACTTGAGGCTTACATTGCAGAAATTGAGGGAGCATCGATTGTATGCCAAGTTCAACAAGTGTCAGTTTTGGTTGAGAGAGGTACCGTTTTTGGGTCATATCATCTCAGAAGGAGGAGTATCGGTTGACCCCGGAAAAGTGAGAGACGTGTTGAAGTGGGAACCACCGCAAAATGTTAAGGAAATAAGGAGTTTTCTTGGGATGGCTGGATATTACCGTAGATTCATCAAGGACTTTTCTAAGATAGCCAAGCCTATGACGGAGTTGCTAATGAAGGGAAAGGCTTTCCAATGGACCCAAGCTTGTCAAAATAGTTTTGAGGAGTTAAAGAAGAGGTTGACAACAGCCCCAGTTTTGGTACTACCGGATGTGAGCAAGAGTTTTGATATTTATTGCGATGCATCGAAACAAGGGCTTGGATGTGTATTGATGCAAGAAGGTCAAGTGATCGCTTATGCATCAAGACAATTGAAGAAACATGAGCAGAATTACCCAACAAATGATCTTGAACTAGCAGCCGTGGTACATGCATTGAAGATTTGGAGACACTACATTCTTGGACATAGGTGTGAAATTTATACCGATCACAATAGTCTTTAGTATATTTTCACACAAACGGATCTGTACTTGAGGCAACGAAAATGGTTGGAGCTCATCAAAGATTATGATTTGGGGATCAACTATCATCCGGGAAAAGCCAATGTAGTGGCCGATCCTTTGAGCAGAAAAGGAGTAAGTCATCAGCTCACAGTCCGAGAGTTGCCATCCGAGCTACGCAAGGAGCTCGAACGGTTGAATCTTGGATTTGTGAATGAGATGAGAATAATGGAGTTAAACCCAACCTTGGAGCAAGAAATTCGAGATGCACAAACCACGGATGAGGAGATCAAGGAAATCAAGGAAAGGACCGAAGAAGGGAGAGAATTCAGATTTGACGAGGATGAACATGGTACCCTATGGCTTGAAAAGAGGATCATTGTGCCTAATGTGAAGCATATTCGGGAGACAATACTAAAGGAGGCACATGACTCGCCTTACTCGATTCACCCTGGTTGTACAAAGATGTACAAAGACTTGAAGACTTGCTATTAGTGAGATAGAATGAAGAAGGACATAACTGAATACGTAGCATTGTTTATGTGTGCCAACGAGTCAAGGCAGAACATCAAAGGCTAGCTGGATTATTGCAGCCATTGAAGATCCTGGAATGGAAGTGGGAAGAAATTGGAATGGACTTCATAGTTGGTTTACCACGTACTCAGTCTGGGTATGACTCAGTTTGGGTAATTGTGGATCGCTTAACCAAGTCAGCTCATTTTGTCCCTGTGAAGACCAAATATACAGCCGCACGATTGGCCAAAATATACATGGGGCATATTGTGTGTTGACACGGAGTATCGAAGAAGATAGTCTCGGATAGAGGTTCTCAATTTACCTCCAGATTTTGACAAAAATTGCATGAAGCTTTGGGAATGAGGTTGAATTTTAGTTCAGCATGTCATCCTCAAACGGATGGACAAACTAAGAGGACCAATCAGATTTTGGAGGACATGTTAAGAGCTTGTGCTTTGAAGCAAGGGAAGAGTTGGGACAAAAGCTTGCCATACGCGGAATTTTCATACAACAATAGTTACCAAGCAAGTTTGAAGATGTCACCATATGAAGCACTTTATGGGAGGAAGTGTAGGACACCTTTATTCTGGAATGAGGCAGGAGAAACTCAAGTATTTGGTCTGGATGTGTTGCAAGAAGCCGAAAAGCAAGTCCAAATAATTCGTGAAAACTTGAGGGCTGCCCAATCAAGACAAAAAGGCTATGCGGATAATAGGAGAAGGAAATTAGCCTTTGAAATAGGAGATTTTGTTTACCTCAAGGTGTCACCAATGAGAAGTCATAAGAGGTTTGACATAAGAGGCAAGCTCGCACCTCGTTATATTAGACCATTCAAGATTTTGGACAAAAGAGGAGAAGTAGCGTATAAGTTGGAGATGCCAGCTCATCTTTCAGACTTACATGATGTCTTTCATGTTTCCCTGCTCAAGAAGTGCTTGAGAGTACCGAAAGAACAAGTGCCAATGGAAGAATTGGAACTAGAGGAAGATTTGACCTATACTGAACAATCTATCAAAATCTTGGAAACCAAGGAGAGAGTCACAGGGAACAAGGTCATTAGATGGTGTAATGTTGAATGGAAGCACCACACAGAAAAAGAAGCGACGTGGGAATTGGAGGATGATATCAAGAAGGACTTTCCCTATCTTTTCTCTTCCGCGTCGAATCTCGAGGGCGAGATTCATTTTAAGTAGGGTAGGTTTGTAACACCCTCATTTTCATGCATCATGCCCTGCATACACTCATATACATGTTTAACATTAACCCGCATAAAGAGGAACAAGTTTAAAATTGATTTGGAGCATTTAAAATCGATTTGGAGCAAAACCACGCTTAAAATGCAGGAAAGTGCGGACTAGTCCGATTTTGCTGAGGACTAGTCCGATTTCTCTCTGACTAAAAACGGACTTGTTCGTTTTTGCTGCGGACTAGTCCAATTTTTGGCACTGGAAACTTTCGGACTTGTCCGATTTTGTGCGGACTAGTCCGATATTCCAAGAATCCTTGAAAAATTGCTATGTCCTTGGACTTTTCCGGACTAGTCTGGTGTTCCAGCGGACTTGTCCGTTTTCCTCTCTGTTTAAAGTCGGACTTGTCCGATGTTTGGCCAGACTTGTCCGATTTTCTCTCAGGACGACTTCGGACTAGTCTGGTCCTGTCTGGACTTGTCCGATATTTAGCGACTCTGAGTTGATCTTTTGTTTTACGACTTGAATCTTGGGTTTCACGTTAAGTGGGCCTAGGGATGTCGTGCCTAACTCTTTTAGAGCCCATGTGGGACTCTAAACCGGCTTCTACTCATCCCAAAACTCGAAATCCATCTAACCCTAGCCCCCACCTCTATATAAACAGCCCCACCCCTTGGTTTGACATCTATTTGACACTTTTCCACCCACCCAAATCCTAGTTCGTGGGGAGCCACCGCCAAGGAGGGAGGAGAAGATCCCAAGCAAGAAGAAGAAGAGGAGGAAACGAAAGAGGATCAAGATCTCCACCATGTTTTTGTTCTTCACCACCAATTCATCCCCAAGTTCATCACCAACCCTAGATCATCATGATCCAAGTGTTACCTCAAAGTTTCTTGATTCATTGGAGTCCTAAACACCCGGTATACCTTCTATTCTCTTTTCTTTATGTGAATTCAATCCCTAATCTCCAAATTCACGTCGATCTAGAAAACCCTCATCTGCTGATCTCGCAAAGTGTGGACTTGTCCGGTCCCTAGCGGACTAGTCCGGTCTTCCTAGTTAAATTGCATCAAATTCATTGTAAAATTTGATCTAATCAAATCCAAACCTTTATAAACTTGTTAAAATCTATTTGAACTAGTTATTGATCATTAAAAGCAATCTAGTAACAAGTTCTACCTTGCATTTGCATAGATCATGCATGTCATGTCATATTGAGTAATATTTGTGCACTCTTTGATTGTGTTTCTTGTCGTGTATGTTTATTGTGTGGATTAGACGGATTTGCGCTAGAAAGCGCCGCGGAGGATCTACAACACCAAGAGTTTGAAGGCTTTGATCCTAATCAACAGCAAGAGCAAGGCAACTGGCCTTGAAGCATATTGATCCTGTTTTTAAAATAAAATGTTTTGTTTGCAAACTGCATGCTTGTGTCAATTTGATGGGAATCCTATGGTAGGAAGTTTACTAGATTTGTTAAACCACCCTTGTCACCTGGGATATCTTGTAGAGAGTCGGGATGGACTTTTTACCTTTTGCTTCGCTTAATCAACTGGCATGGAAAACAACTATACCACTCAATTTAATTATGCATGGATGAGAATATGGTTAACATGAACTGGTTAAATATGATATGGTAATGGGTGATCCAAGCAAGCCTGGTATGTGGATGGGTTGGATGTCATGGTGGTTTGCTTGCTTTAGATCTAAGGACCGGTTCATGCGAGTATAAGCCAGGACTACAGTGCCACCACGAGGCCAAGTATGGGTGTGGCGTAGCTGAGTAATTAGGGCTTTGCTAGTACTGTTTGGACCATTGTGGATGCTCGGGGAAGGGGTAGTCGGATTGGGTTTGTTGATGATTGGTGGGACTACCCTGGGATCTGAATGGCTCAAGAGGGGGCACTTGGTTGAAGATGTGCTCTACGGGAGACATCGCCACCGGTGAAACCTTAGTGGGGTCTAAATAGGCTAGTAATCCCTTTGTAAAGGCTATTTTGTAATCTCTTGGCCACACACCAACGGAAGTGTGTAATATGACCGACGGGTCATGGGCATAAGGGAGATTCTTAGTCACCGAAAGGTGATGAAATCACGAACACGTGGGTAAAGAGGTACAAACTCTGTAGAGTTAAATAAAACTATCATGATAGCCGTGCTCCCAGTTATGAGCACCTGGACAAACTCCATGATTAGAGGGTACTCGGTATTGGGATGGTATTTGGGATGGTTATTGTTGGAATTATGGTTATGGGTTAATTTCTAGTATTGAATATGGTTATTGGCAAATGGTGAAATCTGGAATTATTGATGAGGATGGTGAATTGTGGATTGGTATTATGATATTACTTATGATTATGATAGGTTTATTTCACATACATATAATATATTGCCTTTCAAATGTTTTAATGTACTTTTCAGCACTTTGCCATTATTATTGTCGTCATTTGAATCAGCCACATGTCATATTTTTCACACTTGCTGAGTACGACATGTACTCACTCTTGCAATCCCCCCCCCCCCAATAGTTGCATGTCAGGATTGGGAGTTTAATAGTGATAATGCGGAGTTCTAGGCGGCGTCTACCATCAGCTTTGCCTGTGGTGTTTATTGGAGTTGCGCTATCCCTTATGCTTAGTTTGCTTAGTTGCTTAATTAGTTTATTTCTGCAGCATTAGTTGAACTTGTCATAAATATTCATTAGAGGTTGTAATCGAGGATAATATGGCTTGTGTAATAAAATTTGGTTAATTAATTTTGTTCTGTGGTAATTTTCTGTATACTCTTTTGTGAATGCACTCGTGTATGTGTGTTGGACATCCTGGGCACACATATGCGTTAGCTTGGTTCATTTTTCGGAACCGGGCGTCACAAAGTGCGGACTTGTCCGCACCGGACTATTCCGATAATGTCTGGACTAGTTCGATAATGCCTCTGACTAAAAACGGACTAGTCCTCCCTTGTACAGACTAATCCTTAATTGTTCACATTTGCACGAAATCGAACAAGTCCGAAATCACCACGGACTAGTCCGATAAACTCTCTGACTAAAATCGGACAAGTCCTCCAAATGCGGACTTGTCCCCAATTCACTAAGGAGATCACCACAGCTGGACTTGTCCGAAAATAATTGGACTAGTCTGAACTTTTCTAGAGCCTAAATCGGACTAGTCCGCCCTAAGTCAAACAAGTCCGATCTTCCTAAGAACTTAGGGTTTCCTACACGCCGCACAACGGACTAGTCCAGACTCCACCACGGACTAGTCCAGAGCCTTGAAACCCTAACGGTAACTTTCAAAAATACCCTATAAATAGATGTGCACGACCCTACTTTCAACACTCTCGACCCCCTATGCCGTCACACCTTCCAAGAGATTAGAAAACACATCTCTCCATGCAATCCAATGCAAGAAAGATCAATCCCTTGAGGATTCACATTGTATGAAAGGAGAGACACGATTCCACACGTTTGAGCTCTTTGGTTTGATCTCTAACACATTCCTATTGTTTCATTGTTGATCTTAAGAGTGTGTTCTTGGTGGTGTTCGACTTTTAATCTTGTGGAGCCCTCAACTTGTGAGAAGGCCCCTTGAACTTGGTGATTTACCCTTGTGGTAGTGAAAGAGAATTGGACTTCGTGGCGATTCGACAAGGTTAGGGTTGGTGAAGACCCGGTCCTTTCGTGGGCTCGTCAGCATGGACGTAGGTTGCCTTTGTGGGAACCGAACCACGAGATATAAATCTTGTGTCTTCACTTTGTGCACATTGTTCTTACTTTTCATTGCTATCTAGGGTTTCACTTGATCTTGTCCACATTACGTTAAAACACTGAGTATAAGATTAACTTGTGCAACACTCAGTTTCATAGAAGTATTACCTCTATTTACACGTATATTTCCGCTACCTAGAGTCTAGGATCGAGATAATCGAACAAACTTGATCGATCTAGTCCACACGCAACGGACTAGTCCGCACTCTACCGGACTAGTCCGATATCTCGAGATTTGATCAGTCTGTTAAGTGTTACAGGTTCCGACTAAAAATCAAAAAGGCCTATTCACCCCCCCTCTAGGCCACATTCAGAATCCATCTGTCGCTAACCCGATGCGAACATTTCTCGCACTATGAGCAAAATATGGATCAAAACGGTCTAGCCCCTTCCATGCTTCACCGTCAAACAGGTGCATGAAGAATTATTTGTTTTCATGTACACCTTGTTTGTGCCATCTCATGTGTATTGCAGTTCTTTTTGAAAGACAACTACTTCAACCGAGTTGTCACGGACAAGTAACAGAGCTGCTTATGTGCGACATTTGTCATTACATTATCGCCATCATCGTTAATAACTTTGACATACTTCGGTTTATTACATTTCAAGCACCTGTTCTCGTTAGTGTGCTCTTTCCAGAATTGTATGCCGTTGTCTATACACACATCAATTTTTTTAGGGTTCATACCCAGAACAAATATCAATTTCTTCGACTTATACATATCTTTAGGCACTATGCGAGGTTGTGGAAGGATAACGTTGATCAATTTAAAGAGATCGCTGTTGACATTGCCGGAGAAAAAGTACTTAGGCATAATTGCAATAAATTGGGTCATGAAAGCAAGTATGGTCTTATCCATGTGTTCATGCAACAACTGTTTTGATGCATTGAGAAGCTTGATGAACTCGTCTGCCTCCATTGTAGGAGGATCCTCTGTTTCGATAGCTTCTAGAATCTCATCCATCCTATCAACCCCTGAGCTATCATTATCCTCCTCCACTTCTTCTTCGACTCGAGATTTTGTCTCACCGTCCACACCTCATAATTTGCCGTGTCACCATTTTGACACTTGGTGTTCCAAAAACTTAGTGTTCCATCATTTTGTACATGGGCACCACACCATATCATTTGTTGACAACAAAAATGTTCGATCCAAAAATTGATCTGTCTTGGTGAACCACTCATCCTAGTGACCACCAGATCTGCTCTTCCAACCAGTATACATCCAACTGCGGTCTTCGCCCATGTTTGACTCTGTAGTGTAAAGCCACATAGAAAATTTTCTTATTTCATACATTGTTCAATGCCACGGATCTACATCTATTGGAAACGATAGGTCCTAAAACCCACTCAAGAGTGACCACGATGGCGTTTTTATGATGAGACGCATGGTCTGGATCCGGAAGAAATTTCGGTAGCATAGCCCTACTGTTCTCCAACTGCACGTCCGAAAATGGTGCAGCAGAGAACATCAGAGTTATGCCATTGAAATCTCATCTGGATCCAGATCCGTGTCTTCACAAGCCATGCCCAATCGGTCACCCTAGGCTGTCCAAAAAAAGGCAAAATTCCGATGCGACACGCCTCACACTACAAGGATTCCGTCCTGTTGCAACGATTGTACTGCAACGAATACTAAATCGTTGCAGTAATCTTGGTATTTTGCCATTATTCACTAGTTCGTGGCATTAGGATCGATTGCCACGGAACACAATCGTTGCATTCGGATCTGCCATGATTCACTAGTTCATGGCATTAGGATCTATAGCCACAAAACACAAACGTTGCAATAGGATCTATTGCCACAAATAAGAAAACGGTTGCATTAGGATCCTAATGCAAAGGAACACAATCATTGCATTAGGATGTGTAGCAACGAATCACTAGTTTGTGGCATTAGGATCTATCACCATGGAACACAATTGTTGCATTAAGATCTTTTGCAACGATTCACTAGTTTGTGGCATTAGGATCTATCTCCACGGAACACAGTCGTTGCATTAAGATATGTTACCACGAATCACTAGTTCGTTGCATTAGGATCTTTCGCTACGAAGCACAATCATTGCATTAGGTCTGTTGCCATGATTGTACTAGTTCGTGGCCTTAGGATCTATCACCAGGGAACACAATTGTTGTTTAGGATCAGTTGCTACGATTCATTAGTTCATTGCATCAGGATATATCACCACGTAACACAACCATTGCATTAGGATTTGTTGCCACGAATCACTAGTTCATTGCATTAGGATCTTTTGCCATGGAGCACAATTGTTGCATTAGGATATGTTGCCATGATTGTACTAGTTCGTGGCCTTAGGATTTATCGCCATTGAACATAATTGTTGCATTAGGATTCGTTGCCACGATTCACTAGTTTGTTGCATTAGGATATTTTGCCGCGGAGCACAACAGTTGCATTAGGATCTGTTGAAATGATTGTACTAGTTTGTGTCCTTAGGATCTATTGGCACGGAACACAATCATCGCATTAGGATTTGTTGCCACGATTCTCTAGTTTGTGGTGTTAGGATCTAATGCCACGGAACACAATTGTAGCATTAAGATATGTTGCCACGAATCACTAGTTCGTTGCATTCGGATCTTTTACCACGGAGCACAATCATTGCATTAGGATCTGTTGTCACAATTGTACTAGTTCATGGCCTTAGGATCTATCCCCACGGAACACAATCATTGCATTCGGATTTGTTGCCACGATTCACTAGTTCGTGACATTAGGATCTATCACCACAGAACACAATCGTTGCATTACGATTTGTTGCCATGATTCACTAGTTCGTAGTGTTAGGATTTATCGCCATAGAACACAATCGTTGCATTAGAATCTATTGCCACAATTCACTAGTTCGTCCGTCAAAGGATCCAAGACGGGCGAGCGTGCTGACGCTGGCAGGCCGACTTGCTAGTGAAACCGATCGAGAGAACCATCTACAAATTCTATGAGTTGGTTCGATTTCTGTTTTCTGCGCGACCCCTTTTCTACTTGATCGATAGTGCTTACAGGAACACGATCGTCACAGCTCACACAGTACATATATATAAAAGGCTGCATTAGGATCTATTATCACAAATAGTTCATAGCTCACATAGTTCTTATACAAAAAAATCATCATCTTCGCTGTCCCCCTCCCAATAGAGCTACATGACCATCATTGATATATGTATCATCATCGTTGTTGTCTTCATTTTCTAATGGAACTCCATTTGCCGGAAACTGATCACCTGTTGTCATTAGAAGAGCGGAAGCATCACTGCTTGCTCCCTCAATGTCATTCCTAGCTCATGCGATCGTGTCCTCATTTATGTGTGGCATAATGATATCAATAAGCCGATCATCAAATGTCTCAGCCTCCATCGTCTCAGTCACATTATTTCACTGTCTCCAGGTGCATGGCAAAAAGGTTTTGCGGCTTCATTTTAACAACTGTAGCCCATTTAGGTTTCTTCACACTTGAAACATAAAAAACATGTTCTACTTGGGTGGCTAGAATGTAAGCCTCATACATAAATCGAGAAAGAGTAGTGTCAACATCTTTCATTCCGTATTGATCCTTTTTGTAGCCTCTGCTGTGATTATGATAAGAAAAAGGCCGATCAAACTAGTCACATTCAAATAACAAAACCTCTTTATTTTTTCAAAATCAACAGAAATCATTTTCTTGATTACTCCAAACCAATCATGATCACTATCCCGAACAACAACACCACCGTCGTAAATCTTTTTCCACATCTGCAGTTCGAAAGAAGAAGCCATTGATGAATGATTGACTAAAAAGACATTCTGGCCTATTAAGCTTGGTGCTGATGTCCATAAACTGACTACGAAAAGTCATACACTCTTACATAGTATATCCCTCAGCTATAGAAGTCTCCAAGTGAGATTTCCTACGTACATACCTCTTCAGTGTACCAAGGTACGTCTAAATTGGATACATCCATTTGTAATAAATAGGTCTACCCAAGCGAACTTATTTAGCAAAATGGGTTGGAATATGTACCATGATATCAAAGAAAGCAGAAGGAAAAAAATCTCAAGCTTACAAATTGTTTCAGGAATTTGTTTGCTCATCTTATCAAAAAAAAATTCCGCCAATTCTTTAGAACAAATTATAGAAAAGAATGTGCTAAACTCAATTAAAGGTACAATAACCTTTTCGGGCAATATGTTATGCATTGCAATAGGTAGGAGCTTCTGAAATATAATATAGCAGTCATGAGTTTTTATACCCGATACCTTACATGATTTTATGTCCACACATCCCTTGATGTTTGAGGCATAACCATCAGGCAACTTCACATCCCCAAAAACTTGCACAAGGTGGTCTTCTCATCTTTACGCAAAGTATATAATGCTGATGGCAAATTATACTTCTCATTTATAACCACAGATTGTTGATCTGGCCGTATAACCATATCATACATATCAAGACGAGCTTGTAGATTTTTTTTATTTTACAATCCATATTAAGAAATGTCCCCAATATGCCATCACAAATTCATTTCTCACTGTGTATGACATCCAATTTATGCCTTATTAGCAATGTCTTCCAATACGGGAGCTGGAAAATTATACTTTTCTTCTTCCAATTGTACCACATATTTTCCTCAGTGTGCTTTCTCTTATTATTCGTCCGTCCAAAACTCACATCATCAAAACTCTTGTATTGTTGGAGTACTTCATCATCAGAGAGTGATGTTGGAAACTCTCTATTCTCTATCTTGTTGTTGAAAGAAGCTTTGTTTCGATGCCATCTTGATTCTAATGTAGGAAACGATGATGACCCATGTAGCAATGCTTTCGTCCATATTTCAACCACAAGGCGTCAGATTTTATATGGCAGTATGGACATGCTAGCTTACCTTTTGTGCTCCATCCACACAGCATTGTGTAATGGAAAATCGTTTATTGTCCACAATATAGAAGGTCGCATGAGAAATGTCTCTTTCTTTGAACTGTCATATGTTCATATTTGACATAGTCGGTGCTCGGTGACAATTATTTCGAACCAGGTGGGTGTATATAAGCTACTATACCACGTAGTGAGCATGATAGCATTATATTTTATTCCAAGCAGAATTCTTGAACTCTCAATTAAACTTGTTAAAAGAAAAATGCATAAGGTTGGATGTGGCTCATGTTACAAGAGCTTCTAGGAGCGGAGCGACATGCGTTGGAAACCTTTTTTGGGTCGTGGCAAGCCGTTATGGCCGGGTAGTTATGAGGCAATGGGACGCATTGCCGTATGATCAAAGAGCATGTGCAAAGCTACGAGAGGGGGGGAGGGGGTAAATGGTAGATTAAAACTTTTAAGTGAAAGCATTGAAACACCCCTCGGCAGAAAACTGATCTGTTAAAGAAACCGTGTGTGTGACTAATCTAAACATATTCAACTAAGACAAAACTAGTAGAGATTGTAGAGAATCAAGTCACGAATACGTCACAACAAGGATCACGAAAATCGGTGGAGAGAAACTCAAGTTACGATCGAAAGATCGAACAGATGTCAATCTATTCTACCCGAGAAAAACAGTTCTTGAACACTGCAAAGAAACTTTGGTAGGTCAGAAACCACAAATCCAATGACCGCAGAGACGATAGATAATCAAGTTTTGAAGACAACCCAAAAAGAATCACATTAATCAGATTTGTAAAACTCGAGTTGTGATAAAACCACCGAATTAAGGTAGTGCTGTGCAGAAACTCGACGAGAAAGACTTGAAGAAAACAAGTCAGGCAAACAAAGCACAAAATATCCTTTAGATTACGAATTTTATTGATCAAAACTTACAACAAACAGCCCTAAAGTTGTGCACCACGAGCTCTGGCATCCCTTTATTATATAACCAACCCTTTGGCCAACCCAAATCTAACTAGGACTCTAATCCAACTCAATTCACGAATCGAAACTTTCCATAACGGCTCAAGACTCTTCTATACGCAGATAGATGCAATCTTAAAACTTCCAAAGACTTTAGGAATGTATCCCACATTCCTAAAAAAACTCAAATTCGTGACCCACATGAAATCCTATCATAACCAACTCAAAACTTTCCATATTTGAGTCAAAGACGACTCAGTCGCAGCCTGAGTCCATAACCTAGTCGGTTGGACCTTTTCAACCAATTCTTTATGTCCGCATCTCTTCATCAAGCCTCGGAACCATGTAGACACGTCCATGCACTCCTTGCACACGTGTAAACATCTTCCAACGACATCCACGATACCTTCATATGCATTGTTCTTGATTCATACATGTTGCGCGACCTCCGGATCAACTCAACCACAATTCCTTCTGAACTTGGTTGTTGAACCTCATCTTCTACGTAAGACTAGTTCAATGGATCCTGTCACCAGCCATGTATTATACTGAAGAAACACCTGCACATGAATAAACCACCAATACTTCCAAGCACAAGTCCTCGACTTGACTCACGTTAGTTCCGAAACCACAACACCTTACTTGAGCACCTCACATAAGCATGTTGCAAACCATATCAAATTGATAACATCAATTAGCACCAAAACACACCAAAAACTTAGTAAAAGATCACTAAGCAAACTTTCCATCAATGTAAAGCAAGTATGAATCATTGCAAGTTAAAAGTAGAACCACTGCGATCAAGCTCTGAACCTTGCCAAAGCTAACCAGATCTTGAACTGAAGCTTACCAAAACTAACAAGATGTAGTGCTGCAACTTAACAAAGCGAGCAGGACCTAGCGCCGGAGCTTACCAAAGCTAGTCAGACCTAGAGCCGGAGCTAACCAAAGCTAGTTGGACCTTACGTCAGAGCTTGCAGGAGCTACCCAATACAAGCCAGACCTATCGTCAGACCTTGCTGGAGCTCGGACCTAGAGTCGGACCTTGATGATAAAGGTGTTTTGGTAGAATTCAAAACTTTTATCACCATAGCCAATGTATTCAGCGCACATAGGTCTCACAATCTCCCCCTTGAAAAATGCATTGGCTCATTCACATGAAAAGTTTTGAAAACAATTTCTCCCCCTTTTTGAAAGTCAAATGAGATAGAAATAAATTTCTTCCCCTTGCATTCTTCTCACCCTTTGACAATGTATTCAACAATGTACAAAAGAGAACTTTAAATTTGTTATGAGCACATCATAACATATACATATAAGATAAAGATCATCCAAGTCATACTATCAAGTAACTTACACTATCACAACAAGGAGAGACATAAAGTAGTGTAAGCCATGCTAGAGATCAAATGTAGTTTTCAATTTAAGTTAGTAATGATCTCACAAACTTAACTATTTCAAAACCTGGAATCATGACAGTTGTTGTTGCATTTTATTATTTTTCAAAGCACAAATTTAGATCATATGATATTTGCAAGAGATATATGCACAACTGCCTTATTCTAACCAACCAATCCAAAACTATGTCATTTGACAAATAGAAGCTTAAGGACATGGTTTTAGTCATACACAACTTCTTCCAAGTTCATATCTAAGTGCAATGATAAGCCATCTCAAAAGAAGAAGTGCGATGCATGCATATCCTCTTGATCTTTTCTCAATTTATATTTGTTCATAAAACTCGACATGTGAGTTGATTACTTCATAAATTCATTATGATTAAAAGCACTTGTGATCATGCAACAAGTTCAGAATAGCAAGAAAGTT
Source organism: Tuctoria greenei (assembly GCA_036927565.1). Taxonomy (NCBI): domain Eukaryota; kingdom Viridiplantae; phylum Streptophyta; class Magnoliopsida; order Poales; family Poaceae; genus Tuctoria; species Tuctoria greenei. The sequence continues at coordinate 175,174,357 of JAYESD010000002.1, read as the reverse complement.
CGATCATGACAAGATTTAGTGTAAGTAATTATTCCAATTACTAGTCATGGCAAAAACTATAAAATGTATAACATGAGTAATGTAGTAAGAACTTTCAGCATGTAAAAGGAATCACAAAGTCATATATGTATGAAATACTATGCTCATATTATTTTAAGTTCAGATTCATACATAGACTTCCCATGTTTCAAAACTCCCACTCAATTTAAGCCATGAGGATACATAACCCCTATTTCATTGCAAATGTAACAAAAATGAGTGAAATCCAAAGGTTTTGTGAAAATGTCAGCCAACTGTTGTTTGATATCTACATGGTGAAGCACAATGTTTCCTTTTTCAACATTATCACGGAGAAAGTGATACCTAATATCAATGTGCTTAGTTCTAGAATGTTGCATGGGGTTTTTAGCATTGCAAATGGCACTAGTGTTATCACAAAACAGTGGAACACTAGCTAGATCAACCCCATAGTCCATAAGTGTTTGAACAATCCAAAGAATTTGTGAGCAAGCACTAGCAACAGCTACATATTCAGATTCTGGTTGTGGACTGTGGAACTGAGTTTTGTTTTCTAGAGGACCAAGCAACAAGTTAATTACCAAGAAAATTACAAGAACCGGAAGTAGTTTTACTATCAATCCAACAACCCCCAAAATCAGCATCTGTAAAGCTTTCAAAGTAACAGTTGAGGAAGAAGGAAAAAAATGCCAAATTCTTGAGTTCCATGTAAGTACCTGAGAATTCTTTTGAGGGCTTGACAATATGAAGTACGTAGGGAAGCTTGAAATCGTGCACAAAGACATACGCTGAATTGTATGTCCGGTCTTGATGCCATGAGGTACAAAAGTGATCTAATCATGCTTCTACATTCTTTTTGATCAACGGGTTCACCATCTTCACCAAGTTCAAGTGTTGATGTTGTTCCCATTAGTGTCCGAAGGGGCTTGCTTTTGTCCATGTTGAAACTCTTGAGAAGGTCCCTTGTACACTTCGTTTGATGCACAAAAGTACCTTCTCGGTTTGCTTGATTTGCAGCCCCCAAAAGTAAGTGAGTTCACCCATCATACTAATTTCAAATTTTGATCTCATCATTGCTGAAAACATGGACAGAAGATCATGAGAAGCACAACCAAAGATGATATCATCCACATACACTTGAACGAATGATGAGTCATTGCCATGCTTAAGCACAAAAGAGTTTTATCAACCTTGCCCATAGAAAACCCCTTTTAAAGTAAGAATGTTCTTATCCTATCATACCATGCTCTAGGAGCTTGTTTTAGATCATACAGGGCTTTAGTCAGTTTGAAAACATGAATAGGAAAATCTGGATTTTCAAAACCAGGTGGTTTCTTAACATAAACCTTCTCATCTATGTATCCATTAAGAAAAGAACTTTTTACATCCATTTGATATAACTTGAAACCTTTAGATGCAACAAAAGCTAACAAAATTCTTATGGCTTCTAATTTAGCAACAGGAGCAAAAGTTTCATCAAAATCTAGACCTTCAAGTTCTATGAAACCTTGAGTAACCAACCAGGCCTTATTCCTAATCGCAACCCCATCCTCACTTTGTTTATTTTTAAACACCCTTTTAGTTATTAAAGTGTGACCTTGAGGTGGAGGTACAAGTTTCCAAACATTATTTCTTTCAAAATTTTCTAAATCTAGTTGCATGGCAATAATCCAAGATTCATTTGTGATGCGTGTGATATATCTTTGGGTTCAAAAGAAGCAACAAAAGCAGAATGAGCATGAGAGTTTGGATCGCAAAACCTGGACCGTCTCACTCGTTCGTGCAAGCTTCCAATCATTTTTTGTGGAGGATGACTTTTGAGAATCTGGAGGGGAGTAGACACTTCACAAGCTTCTTCTTCTTCATGTTCATCACAAATCGATGAGCTTGTGACTTGAGGATGATCTGGATCAGCAATGATGGTTGTCGAGGCTGGTTGAGAATCAACATCCGGAGCTGAACCAAAGTCATTAGCTGCTGAATTTTTGGGCAGCAGCTCCACTTCTTCCTCATCTTCAACAAAAATGCGCTCCCCTTGCGGATATGGACCCGGACCTGCAATGTTTGAGCTATTACATGGGCTAGATTCATCAAAACACACCTCAAAAGTCTCCACAATTTTGTTAGTGTCAAGTAAAAGCACATGGTAGCCTCTAGTATGAGATGGATAACCAAGAAACATGCAATCAATGGATCTAGGTTCAAATTTATCAAGATTACCATGTTTCTTAACAAAGCATTTGCAACCAAAGACCCGAAAGTTTATAACACTAGGCCTATGTCCAAACCAAAGCTCATATAGTGTTTTACCTAGCTTAGCACGCAAGAAAACACGATTTGAGACATAACAAGAGGTTGCAATTGCATCAGCCCAAAATTTCCTAGTAGTTTCATATTCATCAAGTATAGTCCTAGCCATCTCAACTAAGGTTCTGTTCTTTCTTTCTACAACACCGTTTTGTTGGGGTACATATGGTGAAGAAAATTGATGATCTATTGCATTTTCCGCACAAAAGTGATCAAAAGATTGTTTTTTAAATTCGGTTCCGTTATCACTTCTAATTGCTCTTAAAGATCCTGGGTGATCAATTGATAATCTAAGAAATAAAGTTCTAAAGTGACTAAAAGATTCATTCTTAGATGCCATAAAGTAAACCCAAGAGTATCTAGAATAATCATCAACAATCACAAGAACATATTTTTACCCCTGAAAGATTGAACACGTGAAGGTCCTACGGTGTCAAGGTGCAAAAGTTGACCCGGTTCAGTTGTAATAATCATTGTGAGAGGAGTATGTGAACATGCAACCATCTTAGCATGTCTACAAGAAGAGCACACAATTTATTTGTCCCCTTTAAGCTTAGGCAGCCCACGTATGCGATCAAGAGCACTAACACGCGTTAGATGATCAAAGCCTACATGACCAAGTCTACGATGCCAAAAATATAAATCCTTTGAATCATTAGCAACTAGACACCTATGCTTAGAGGAAGACATATCAAAATTAACTTTAAAAACTCTTCCAAACCGAGACATGTTAAAAATAAGCTCAGTATTTGAATTTAAAACTTTGCAGCAGTTTTTAGTGAAAATAATTTTCAGATTATCATCTAGCAGTTGTGGAATAGAAAGCATGTTGTATTTCAAATTTTTAACAGGTGCCACATCCTTTAAAGTGTAGTGATCATTTACTCTAATAGAACCCTTAGCAATTATAGGAGTTGAAGAATTATTGGCAAAAGTAACATTCTCTACATGTGACACAAAAGAGAGGGAGGAGAACCATTCTTTGTTACCGGTCATGTGGTGTGAGCAACCTGAATCCACAATCCAAATGTTCTTCTTCATGTAGCATGTAACCTACATAGTAGAACAATACGTCGATGACTCAATACTGGGGTTAGTCAAAAGGCATTTAGGAATCCAGTACTGAGTCACACGACGTGCAACAGGAAAAACATGCAAAAGCTAAGATAAAACAGCAGGTTTATGAGTCAAAGTTTGAGATTTTTTGTTCTTAACTACTGACCTATGAGGTGTTACTTGTGTAGCACGGAAATTAGTATCTCCAGAAGCAAAAACAGAAGGTTTGGAGATAAAAATTGAAGCTCCGGAGGTAAACATTGAATGTTTTTAACTCATAACAGCAGGTTGCTTATTCCTGACATTCGGTCTAGTATGTGCAGCAAATTTTGCATGAGAGTTATAAGATCTAGCTTGCATTCTTTCCTTTTTATGTTGTTTATCTAGACTATAACGAACATCTATGACATGACCATCTCTACCACAATAGTTACAATGAAATTTAACTTTGTGTTTGTGTCTAGATGAGCATGCAGTATGTTTATTTGAACCCGAACGTGACAACACTCTTGCAGATTTAAAAACCATCTCTTTTGATTTAGGATCTGTTTTAATCAAACTACTTCCTAATGACTTTACAATTTTAGGTGGATGTGCTTTAGCATGAGCATGGGAATCAAAACCTAAACCAGTTTTATCATTGCAAGATTTGGATGAATTCAGTAGCAAGTTTAGATTTTTGTTCACAATACTGCTCTAGTGTCTTATTCATGTCATCAAGTTTCTTAGACAAAACTACGCAATTTTCACATGAAGTTTTTCCTTTTAATTTGCAATTAGAATAATATTTAACTTCATGAGCACGTAAAGCATTGTTCAGTATTGAAATTTCATTCATCGCATCTTTCAGTTTCTTATCAAGATTGTCACATGCAGAACAATGCAAATCATCTGTAGAACAAGAGGCATCTTTTAAGTTTTTATCATTAAAATCGGACAACTTTTTGTTCTTTTCAATTTCTTTATCAAGTCTATCTAGAATGGAGGAGTGTGCACTTCTTAATGTGGACAATTGTTCATAGATTAAGTCACATGAGGGACATGCATCATCACTAGGAATCAAATTTTTTAAACGGTTGATTTCAGATTATAGTGATTCAATTTTAGCAGCATTATCCCTATGTTTTTTGTCTATTTTTTGACAATAATAGTTGCACGAGAAATAGCATCACACATTTCTTCGCAAGTTGGACATACCTCTTCATTGTCACTGTTGTGTTCTGCCTCCTCCATACTTGATCTTGACTTGCCCGCCATGAAGCACAAGTTTGCCAAATCATCTTCATCTTCGTCACTTCCTATACCCACATCGCTCGAGCCAAGTTCTTGAAGTGCAGAGATAAAACTATTCACCAATCAGCATCCTGTAAAACCCTTCTTTTTCTTGTTGTTGTTTGCAGAAGAGTGCTTTGTTCTTTTTTGCTTTTCATCCTGGGAAGTAGTACCTGAAAGGTTAGGGCAATCCGTGCAAAAATGTTCCGTCTTACCACATTCGAAGCATCGTTGAGGTCCGACACTCCCTCTCTGTCTAGTTCTGATTTTGCAATGCTTTTTAGAACCGTAGAGATGAGCGCAAGTTCTTCCTTTGGAAACTCTTCAATCTGTTCAAGGGTGAGAGAGGACAACAATGCAAGTGTTCCACAAGATGAAGATTGGTCGGAGCTAGGCATGTCACGTTGAGAAACAAATGCAAGAGACTTGCTGGGGTTCTTAGGTGAGATTATGTCAATTTTATGAGTTTTCAATTTGGAATATATAACATCTAAAGTAAGTGTACTCATGACAGTAGATTCACGAATAGATGTGACTTTCATCTGCCAAATTGACATGTCTAATGCACTTAGTAATTGCCTAGCATTTTCAGCATCTGAAAAATTAACATTGACGCTACGCAGGTTGCTGAGAATTTTATTAAAGTTAGCAAAGAGGTCATCAATGGACTCACCGGGTTGCATCTCGAAATGCATGTATTCTTTCTTGAACATTTCCTACTTACCTCCTTGATCGAGTTGGATCCTTTGTGGTAGTCACAAAGTGCTCTCGACACATCGTACGCCGATCAGATGTGTGCAACACGGCCGAAGTCGCTCTGAGTTAGTCCTTGGATTATCAAGTTGCAGCTTTGTTGTTGTTGTCGACATCTCTTATGTTTGTAGCTGTGACTTGACCGTTCGGCGGCACGTCGTAAGGCTTGTACACTTTTTCCCATATCGCGAAGCCTTGCGCCTGGATAAAAGTTTCCATGCGTGCCTTCCAAACCTGAAAATCAATACCAACAAACACACAAGGTTTTTATAAGTATTTCTCCATGAGGATTAGTCAAAAACACGTGCGAATCTCAAAGATTAGAGCACCATGGCTCTGATACAAATTTTATAATCGAAGAGTGCATGTAAAGCTACCAGAAGGGGGGTGAATGGTAGATTAAAATTTTTCAGCGGAAGTAACGAAACACCCCTCGGTAGAAAACCGATCTGTTAAAGAAACCGTGTGTGCGACTAATCTAAACGAGTTCAACTGAGACAAAACTAGTATATATTGTATAGAATCAAGTCACAAATACGTCACAACAAGAATCACGAAAATCCGTCAAGAGAAACTCATGTTACGATCGAAAGATCGAACAAAGGTCAATCTATTCTACCCGAAAACAACAGTTCTTGAACACTGCAATGAACCTCATGTAGATCAGAAACCACAAATCTAATGACCGAAAAATTTCAGAGATGATAGAAAATCAAGTTGTGAAGACAACCCAAAAGAATCACATCAATAGGACTTGTAAAACTCGAGTTATGATAATACCACTGAAACAAGGTAGTGATGTGCAGAAACTCGATGAGAAAGACTTGAAGAAAACAAGTCGGACAAACAAGGCACAAAAGCTCCTTTAGACTAAGAATTTTATTGATCAAAACTTACAAGGAATGGCCCCAAAGTTGTGCACCACGAGCTCTGGCCTCACTTGCTTATATAACCAGCCCTTAGACCAACCCAAACTAATTAGGACTCTAATCCTACTAAATTTACGAATCGAAACTTTCCATAACGGCTCGAGACTCTTCTATACGCAGATAGAAGCAGTCTTAAGACTTCCAAACATCTTAGAAACATATCCCACATTCCTAAAACAACTCAAATTTGTGACCCACATGAAATCCTATAATAACCAACTCAAAACCTTCCATATTTGAGTCAAATACGACTCAGCCGCAGCCTGAGTCCATAACCTAATCGATTGGACCTTTCTGACCAATTCTTTACGTCCACATCTCTTCATCACACCTCGGAACTATGTAGCCACGTCCATGCACTCCTTGCACATGTGCAAACATCTTCAAATGACGTCCACGATACCTTCATATGCATTGTTTCTGATTCATACATGCTGCACGACCTCCCGATCAACTCAACCACAATTGCTCCCGAACTTGGTTGTTGAACCTCATCTTCTCACTAAGACTACTTCAATGGATCTCGTCGCCAGCCATGTCTTGTACTAAAGCAACACCTGCACATGAATAAACAAACAATACTTCCAAGAACAAGTCCTCGACTTGACTCACGTTAGTTCCGAAACCACAACACCTTACGTGAGCACCTCACATAAGCATGTTGCAAACCATAGAAAATTGATAACAACAATAACCACCAAAACACACCAAAAACTTAGTAAAAGATTACTAAGCAAACTTTCCATCAGTGTAAAGCAAGTACGAATCATTGCAAGTTAAAAGCATAACCACTTCGATAAAGCTCCGAACCTTGCCAAAGCTAACCAGAGCTTACCAAAACTAACAGGATGTAGTGCCGGAACATACCAAAGCTAGCAGGACCTAGTGCCGGAGCTTACCAAAGCTAGTCAGACCTAGAGCCGGAGCTAACCAAAGCTAGTTGGACCTTGCCGGAGCTACCCAAAACAAGTCGGACCTATTGTCGGACCTTGCTAGAGCTCAGACCTTGATGATAAAGGTGTTTTGGTAGAATTCAAAACTTTTATCGCCATAGCCAATGTATTCAGCACACATAGGTATCACAATCACTCACTTCATTGTCCTTATCTCTCTCCCTCCCCCTGCCCGCAGATACAGCTTCTCTCCCCCCGTTCTCTCGTCTCCCCGCTTACGTGTCATAATTTTATTCTTCGGAAACGGCCGGCTTCTCTCCTCCCATGCATGGTCCCGCTGACGTGTCATACTTTATACGTCTCTTAAATTATTTCTAGTGTAGTAACCACATCTCACAACAAATTAAAATATGACATGTCAGCGGGAGCACGCATGGGAGGAGAGAAGCCGCGTCCAGCAGCGGATACAAATAGCTCTGTGCGGCCTCCTTCCTTGTGCCATCGTCTTCATTTTTGTCACTTTGCCACTTCTTTTAGCCACGTCTACTAATTGCGTGTGGTCTTCTCCCTTTTATCCTTTCACCCTCGTCCTTTCGCGTCCGATCGCTCTATTCGTACACGGGTGCGCAGCTGCGATGTGGTCGACGTGGGACACCCGTCTCCTTTCTGGATGGAGATCTCAGAGGAGTTCTAAGCTTAGCTGGGCATGCCGTAATGATGTTCCCTCGAGGTTTTGAGGATAGAAGGTACCATCTAGGCAGTCAGCTGGCAATTCGAACGAAGCTACACGACTAGGTACACAGTCCGGGTGTGTCGGCGTACTTTAACCCCCATCGTGCATCCCTTGTGGTCATTGGGAAGAGCCTGGTATGTTCTGATTCATGTCCTCTGTCTACTGGGGCTCGTGTTGAGTGGATGGCTTCGACGCAAGGAGATCAGCCTCCGATGTCGCAGAGGCTACTCTCAAGAGCAGATGCGGCCCCCAACATGCATGTTTTTTAATGAGAAACTGACTGTTGGTGCAGGCGGCCATCCGCAAGCCGGAAGCGCGGTCTTGCGTACTCGTCCTTTTGAAGAAGCGATAGCCAGCATGCAAGTTTGTTGTGGAGAAACATACTGCGGGGGCGGGCGTCCATCCGCAAGCTGGAAGCATGCAGGTGTCCAGGCTCAGCCGGAAATGTTAATTGTATGGCTTGTTATATGTATTTCAAGAATAGAATATTTCTTACCATGCCTGTACTAATATATATTTATATGTTTATCATATTCTCTACCATGTATATTCTCAACCTATATGGCAGTTTATCTATCACACGAATGAAAAATAATATCATGTCATCAATAGATATAACATACTATGTTTGATAGGAAGGATGTTCCCTTGAGGATTCGAGGATAGAATGTCCTAACATCTAGGCACAGCTAACTACGTGGTTCATCAAATTAATCACATGTTGCCATGTACAGTATATTTTCCAACGTGATGTACTCGTCCTTTCACGTAGGCACTAGGTGTTACGTGTTCTGATTTTAGGAACAAATGAACACACTTGTGAAAACACATACGCCACATCCGATCCTCAATATCATCAAATTAACATCATCCTCAACAAGGGGCACAAAAATCCTCAACCCGTGATAAAAAATGCATGCATGATCACGAGCTCTCTTTCACATGCATTCATGTCCACCATCATACATGATCACGACAATTATCATCGGTTGGATATGGACTCTCGATCGCTATTGATTACAGGGGCTTGTAATCAACTTTATTTTGTTTCCCATCTCGCTTATTAATATATGTCGACAATATTTGGACCTTTCAAAAAAATATATGGACTCTCAGTCGATTTCCATGCGCGTTCACGTCAATCTTCCGCACCTCGTCGAAATCGTTCGCTTTAAATGCTACGAACACCGCGGGACATACCTACAAAGTATGCCAGGTGGGCCACTACATATCCTGGGCCCTTTGCATGTCGAATTAAAAAACTGCCCGTGAAGCTGATGGGATGCGTCAAGCCATTGCAATAACTAGAGGAGGCAAACATCTCTCTAGCCAAATCTTATAATTCTTCTTTCTAAAACACAAGATCTCTATCCTACGATTATTTTATTCTTTTACTTAAACTCTTCCAACTAACAATGTAAATTGAAGAAATAAATGTTTTTTTCCACGAAGAAAAGTTGTTGTATGTGGTGTTTCGTTGAGACAATGCAACTTGTGGTCATAACGATAAGAATTAAAAAATAGAAAAAGTATATTAGATTCAAAAATCTTCGTACTTTCTTTACTTGGGGCTCGGGCCCATCCAATTTGAAAACTCCTCCACTCAAATCGTAACTGCATCAGTTATATATCCACACCCATTTCCAAAATCCAAACTAGAGGTAGAGGAAGGATTGTACAAGAGAGAAGTTGTGCCGCACCGCCGTAGATGGCAACCGTAGGGACAAGGAGAGGACCCAATGGTGGGGACTCAGGTGTACAACGTGATGTTTGAGGATGACTTGATCACAAATACCGTGACATCCTCTAGCGAGTCCGTGGAGGACTGGCTCAATGGGGTCCTCTCCGTCCACCACCGACGCCTTCACAAGCTCACCATCTGGTTCAACGTCGAGTGGCACCCCAGCTGTTCAGCCAACCATAACCCCGTCCCCGTTCTACAAATCTGCATCAGCCGCCACTGCCTTATCTTCCTGTAGGATCGAAGAGCACGTGAAAAGCTACCATAGGGGGGGTGAATGGTAGATTTAAAAATCTTGTGCAGCGGAAACTATTAAACCCCAAACCCTTTCGGTAGAAAAACGATCTGTTAAAGAAATCGTGTGTGAGACTAATCTAAACGTGTTTCACCGTAACAAAAGTGATAGATATCAGAGAGAATCAAGTCACAAAGACAACACAAAAAGAATTACTCAAATCCGTCGAGAAAAACTCAAGTTATGATCGAAAGATCAAACAATGATCAATCTGCTCTACCCGAGAAAAACAGTTCTGGAACGCTGCAAAGAAACTCGTGTAGATCATAAACCACAAATCCAATGACCGTGAAATTTTGACATATGATAGACAAACAAGTTGTGAAGACAACCCAAAAGCAATCACGTCAATTGGATCTGTAAAACTCGAGTTATGATAAAACTACCGACAAAAGGTAGTGCTGTCCAGAAACTCGACGAGTAAAACTTGTCTGGAACAAGTCGGACGAACAAGGCACAAAAGTTCCTTCAAACTATGAATTTTATTCAATAGAACACAAGAGGAACAACCCCAAAGTCGTGCACCACGAGCTCTGGGCTCCCTTGCTTATATAACCTGCCCTTAGGGCAACCCAATATAACCTAGGACTCGAATCCTACTCAGATCACGAATCGTAACTTTCCATAACTGCTCAAGATTCTTCTACACGCAGATAGAAGCAATATTAAGACTTCCAAACACCTTAGGAACGTATCCCACATTCCTAAACAACTCAAATTCGTGACCCACATGAAATCCTATCATAACCAACTCAAATGTTTCCACATTTGAGTCAAACCCGACTCAGCCGCAGCCTGAGTCCATAACCTAGTCGGTTGGACCTTTCCGACCAACTCTTTACGTCCACATCTCTTCATCACGTCTCGGAACCATGTAGCCACGTCCATGCACTCCTTGCACACGTGCAAACATCTTCCAATGACGTCCACGATACCTTCATATGCAGTGTTCTTGATTCAATCATGCTTCGCAACCTCCTGATCAGCTCAACCACAATTCCTCCTGAATTTGGTTGTTGGAACCTCATCTCCTCCCTGAGACTAGTCCAATAGATCCCGTCACCAGCCATGTCTTGAACTCAAGCAACACCTGCACATGAATAAACAACCAATCCATACGAGCCCAAGTCCTCGACTTGACTCAAGTTAGTTCTAAATACAACACCTTACGTAAGAGCCTCACATAAGCATGTTGCAAAACCACAGTAACACGATATCATCCATATCAACCAAAATGCTCCAAAAACTTAGCAAATGAATACTAAGCAATCTTTCCAACAATGTAAAGCAAGTACGAAACATTGCAAATGAAAAGCAAAAGCACTGCGGTCAAGTTCCGGACCTTGCCAGAGCAACCCGAACCTTGAGCCGGAGCTAACAAAAGCTAATAGAACCTAGCGTCGGAGCTTACCAAAACAAGTATAACCATGCTCCCGCTGGAGCTTACAAAACTAGCAGGACCTAGTGCCGGAGATAACCAGAATTAGTCGGAACTAGTAAACCCAAATGCCGGAGCTAGACAAATCAACTTCGGAGCTTAGCAAAAAAACATGTCGGGGCTATCAAAGACATGCCGGAGCTAAAGACAAAACTTCACCGGAGCTGACCAAAGCTAGTCGGACCTAGCATTGAACGTAACCGGAGCTACCCAAAACAAGCCGGACCTACCATCGGACCTTGCTGTAGCTCAAAGCTAGAGTCGGACCTTGATAAAAAGGTGTTTTGGTGATATTCATAACTTTTATCATCAAAGCCAAGTGTATTCACTACAAGCCAATATATTCAGCACATATAGGTCTTACAATCTCCCCCTTGATGAATGCATTGGCAACACCATTTAAAATCCGAACATTAGCTTATTCACATAAAAGTTTTGAAGGCAATTTCTCCCCCTTTGTAAATCAAAAGTACAATGAGAAGAAAAATTATCCCATATTATCTCTCCCCCTTTTATTATCTCTCCTTATGCACATATTCTCTTTCTCATAATACTTATCTCTCCCCCTTTGACAATGTATTCAGCAAGTCATGAGCATATAAACAAATTATCTCTCCCTCTTTAGTTGTTATGAGCATATTATAACATATACATATAAACAAAGCTCATCCAAGTCATACTATCAAGTAACTTACATTATCACATCAATGAGATACATAAAGTAGTGTAAGCCATGCTAGAGATCAAATGTAATTTTCAATTTAAGCAAGTCATGATCTCACAAACTTAACTATTTCAAAACCTAAAAGTATGACACTAGTTGCTGCATTTTATTATTTTTTCAAAGCATAAATTTAGATCATATGATATTTACAAGAGATTATATGCGCATCTGCCTTATTCTAACCAACCAAGCCAAGCCTATGTCATTTGACAATCAGAAGCTTAAGGACATGGTTTTAGTCATACACAACTTCTTCCAAGTTCAAATCTAAGTGCAATGATAAGCCATCTCAAAAGAAGAAGTGCGATGCATACATATTCTCTTGATCTTTTCTCAATTTATATTTGTTCATAAAAACTCAACATGTGAGTTGATTACTTGATTAATTCTTTATGATTAAAAGCATTTGTGAGCATGCAACAAGTTCAAAACAGCAAGAAAGTTCAACCATGAACAGATTTAGTGTAAGTAATTATTCCAATTACTAGACATGGCAAAAACTACAAAATGTATAACACGAGTAATGTAGTAAGAACTTTCAGCATGTAAAAGGAATCACAAAGTCATATATGTATGAAATACTATGCTCATATTATTTTAATTTCAGATTCACACATAGACTTCCCAAGTTTCAAAAACTCCCCCTCAATTTAAGCCATGAGGATGCATAACCCCTATTTCACTATGAATGTAACAAAAATGAGTGAAATCCAAAGGTTTTGTAAAAATGTCAGCCAATTGTTGTTCGGTATCTACATGGTGAAGCACAATGTTTTCTTTTTTCAACGTTATCTCGGAGAAAGTGATACCTAATGTCAATGTGCTTAGTTCTAGAATGTTGCACGGGTTTTTTAGCAATACAAATGGCACTAGTGTTATCACAGAACAGTGGAACGCTATCTAGATCAACCCCATAGTCCTTAAGTGTTTGAACAATCCAAAGAATTTGTGAGCAAGCACTAGCAGCAGCTACATATTCAGATTCAGCTGTGGATTGAGCAACTGAATTTTGTTTTCTAGAGGACCAAGCAACAAGAGAATTACCAAGAAAATGACAAGCACCGGAAGTACTTTTCCCATCAATCCTACAACCCCCAAAATCAGCATCCGAAAAAGCTTTCAAAGTAACGGTTCAGGAAGAAGGAAGAAAAATGCCAAATTCTTGAGTTCCATGTAAGTACCTGAGAATCCTTTTGACGGCTTGACGATGTGAAGCACGTGGGGAATTTTGAAACCGTGCACAAAGACATACGCTGAATTGTATGTCCGGTCTTGATGCTGTGAGGTACAAAAGTGATCCGATCATGCTTCTATATTCTTTTCGATTCACAGGTTCACCATCTTCATCAAGTTCAAGTGTTGTTGCTGATCCCATTGGTGTCTGAAGAGGCTTGCTTTTGTTCATGTTGAAGCGCCTTAGGAGGTCTTTGGTATACTTCGTTTGATGCACAAAGGTACCCTCCTTGGTTTGCTTGATTTGCAGCCCCAAAAAGTAAGTGAGTTCACCCATCATACTCATTTCAAATTCAGAACTCATCATTGCTGAAAACTTGGACACAAGATCATGAGAAGCACAACCAAAGATAATATCATCCACATACACTTGAACGAATAATGAGTCATTGCCATGTTTAAGCACAAAAAGAGTATTATCAACCTTGCCCATGGTAAACCCCTGTTCAAGTAAGAATGTTTTTAACCTATCATACCATGCTCTAGGGGCTTGTTTGAGACCGTATAAGGCTTTGGACAGTTTGTAAACATGATTAGAAAAATCTGGATTTTCAAAACCCGGTGGTTGTTTGACATAAACCTCCTCATCTATGTAGCCATTAAGAAAAGCACTTTTAACATCCATTTGAAATAGCTTAAAATCTTTAGATGCTGCAAAAGCTAAAAAAATTCTTATGGCTTCTAATCTAGCGATAGGAGCAAAAGTTTCATCAAAATATAGACCTTCAACTTGAGTGAAACCTTGAGCAACCAACCTAGCCTTATTCCTAACCACAACCCCATCCTCACTTTGTTTATTTTTATATACCCATTTAGTTCCAATTAAAGTGTGACCTTGAGGTGGGGGTACAAGTTTCCAAACATTATTTCTTTCAAAATTTTCTAACTCTTCTTGCATGGCAATAATCCAAGATTCATTAGTGAGTGCGTGTGATATATCTTTGGGTTCAAAAGAAGCAACAAAAGCAGAATGAGCATAAGAGTTTGGATCGCAAAACCTGGACCGTGTGACTCGTTCGTGCAAGCTTCCAATAATCTATTGTGGGGGATGATCTTTGTAAAAACGTAGGGGAACATATGTCTCACAAGCTTCTTCTTCATTAGGTTCATCGTAGATTGATGAGCTTGTGACTTGTGGACGATCAGGACCAGCATAGGTGATAGCCGGAGCTTGTTCAATGTCCGGAGCTGGACATGCGTCAACTTCGGTACTACTAGGCAATATCACCGGCTCTTCTTCATCTTCGAAAATACCCTCCCCCTGAGGATACGGATCTGGTCCTGCAACACCGGAGCTAGTACCTAGGCTAGCTTCATCAAAAGACACTTCACAAGTCTCCACAATTTTGTTAGTGTCAAGTAAAAGCACACGGTAGCCTCTAGTATGAGATGGATAACTAAGAAACATGCCATCAATGGATCGAGGTTCAAACTTATCAAGATAACCATGTTTCTTAACAAAGCATTTGCAACCAAAGACCCGAAAGTGTGTAACACTAGGCCTATGTACAAACCGAAGCTCATATGGTGTTTTACCTAGCTTAGCACGCAAGAAAACACGATTTGAGACATAACAAGCGGTTGCTAACGCATCAGCCCAAAATTTCCTAGGAGTTTGATATTCATCAAGCATAGTCCTAGCCATCTCAACTAAGGTTCTGTTCTTTCTTTCTACAGCACCATTTTGTTGAGGTACATATGGTGAAGAGAATTGATGATCTATTTTATTTTCAGCACAAAAGTGATCAAAAGATTGATTTTTAAATTCAGTTCCATTATCACTTCTAATTGCTTTTAAAGATCCTGGGTAATCAATTGATAATCTAAGAAATAAAGTTCTAAAGTGACTAAAAACTTCATTCTTAGACGCCATAAAGTAAACACAAGAGTATCTAGAATAATCATCAACAATAACAAGAACATACCATTTACCTCCGAAGGATTGAACACGTGAAGGTCCTACGGTGTCAAGATGCAAAAGTTGACATGGTTCAGTTGTCATGATCATTGTGAGAGGAGTATGTGAACCTGCAACCATCTTAGCATGCCTACAAGAAGAGCACATAATTTCTTTGTCCCCTTTAAGCTTAGGCAGCCCACGTATGCGATCAAGAGCACTAACACGCGTTAGGTGATCAAAGCCTACGTGACCAAGTCTATGATGCCAAAAATATAAGCCCTTTGAATCATTAGCAACTAGACACCTATGCTTAGAGGAAGACATATCAAAATCAGCTGTAAAAACTCTTTCAAACCGAGACATGTTAAAAATAAGCTCACTATTTGAACTTACAACTTTGCAGCAGTTTTTATTGAAAATAATTTCCAGATTTTCATCTAGCAATTGTGAAACAGAGAGCAAGTTGTAATTCAAATTTTTGACAAGTGCCACATCCTTCAAAGTGTAGTGATCATTTACTCTAACCGAACCCTTAGCAGTTATAGGAGTTGAAGAATTATCGACAAAAGTATCATTTTCTACACGTGACACAAAAGAGAGGGAGGAGAACCAATCTTTGTTATCGGTCATGTGGCGTGAGCAACCTGAATCCACAATCCAAATGTTCTCCTTCCTCAAACGTGTAACCTACATAAAAGCACAATACGTCGATGACTCAATACTGGGGTTAGTCATAAGGCATTTAGGAATCCAGTACTGAGTCACGCGACGTGCGGCAGGAAAAACACGCGAAAGCTGAGACAAAACAGCAGGTTTATGAGTCAAAGTTTGAGATTTTTATTCTTAACTACTGACCTATAAGGTGTTACTTGTGTAGCACAAAAATCAGTAGCTCCAGAGGCAAAAACAGAAGGTCTGGATGTAAACTTTGAATGTTTTTGACTCAAAACAGCAGGTTGTACATTCGGTTCAATGTGTGCAGCAAATTTTGCATGAAAGTTATGAGATCTAGCAACCATTCTTTCCCTTTTCTGTTGTTTAGCTAGTCTATAACAAAAATCTAAGACATGACCATCTCTACCACAGAAGGTACAATGAAATTTAACTTTGTGTTCATGTCTAGATGAGCAAGCAATATTTTTATTTGAAACTGAATGAGACAACACTCCTGCAGATTTGAAAACCACTCCTTTTTGTTTAGAAACTGTTTGAATCAAACCACTTCCTAATGACTTTACAATTTTAGGTGGATGTGCCTTAGCATGAGTATGAGAATCAAAACCTAAACCAGTTTTATCATTGCAAGACTTGGAAGAATTTAGCAGTAAGCTTAGGTTTTTATTCCCATTACAAAACCAATCTAACGTCCTATGCATGTCATCAAGTTTATTGGACAGATCAAGGCAATTTTCACATGAAGTTTTTCCTTTTAGTTTGCAATTGGAACAAAATTTAACTTCATGAGAACGTAAATCATTGTTCAATATAGAAATTTCATTCATAGCATCCTGTAGTTTCTTATCATGATCATCACAAGTAGAACAATGCAAATCAATTGTAGAAAAGCTAGCATCTTTCAAGTTTTTATCATTAAGTGCAGCAAGCTCTTTGTTCTTTTCAATTTCTAACTCAAGTTTATCAAGTGTGGAGGTGTGAGCACTTCTTAATGAGGACAATTGTTCATATATTAAATCACATGAAGAACATGCATCATCACTAGGAATCAAAGTTTTTAAACGGTTGATTTCAGATTCTAGTGATTCAATTTTAGTATCACTATATCTAAGCTTTTTGTCCTTTTTGTTAACAATAACAGTGGCACAAGAAATAGCATCACACATTTCTTCGCAAGTAGGACATACCTCTTCATTATCACAGTTGTGTTCTGCCTCCTCCATACTTGATCTTGACTTGCCCGCCATAAAGCACAAGTTTGCCAAATCATCTTCATCTTCATCACTTCCAATGTCCACGTCACTTGAACTGAACTCTTGAAGCGCGGTGATGAAACTGTTGATCATCTTGCGTCCTATGGTACCTTTCTTCTTCTTGTTGGAATTTCCAGAGGAGGTCCGGGCCTTGCTTTGTTTTTCTTCCCGGGTGGTCGGACCTGAAAGGTTAGGGCATTCTGTATGAAAGTGTCCTGTTTTACCACATTCAAAACAGCGTTGAGGTCCGGAGCTTCCTCTCCTTCTAGTTCTCACATTTTGCAATTCTTTTGAGAATCTAGTAGAGATGAGTGCCAACTCCTCTTCTGGAAATTCTTCGATCTGATCTAGGGTTAGTGAGGACAACAAAGCAAGAGTATTGCAAGATGATGATTAGCCGGAGCTAGACATATCACGTTGTGAAACAAACGCAATAGACTTATTTGGGTTCTTACGTGCTAGGATGTCAATTTCATGAGTTTTTAGTTTAGAATAGAGTACATCTAATGTAAGATAACTCATGACAGTAGATTCACGAATAGATGTGACTTTCATCTCCCAAATTGACATATCTAATGCACTTAGCAATTGCCTAGCATTTTCAGCATCTGAAAAATTAACATTGACACTACGCAAGTTGCTGAGAAATTTTTTAAAGCGAGCAAAAAGGTCATCAATAGACTCACCGGGTTGCATCTCGAAGCGCATGTATTCCTTTTTGAACATGTCTTGCCTTACCTCTTTGATCGTGTTGGATCCTTCGTGGTAGTCACAAAGTGCTTTCCACACATCGTATGCAGATCGGAGGTGTGCAACACGGTCGAAGTCGCTTTGAGTTAATCCTTGTATGATCAAGTTCCGAGCCTTGTTGTTGTTGTTGACATCTCTCAGATTTGTAGCTGTAACTTGATCGTTTGATGGCACTTCATAAGGCTTGTATACCTTCTCCCATATTGCAAAGCCTTGTGCCTAGATGAAAGCCTCCATGCATGCCTTCCAAACCTGAAAATCAATACCAGCGAACACACAAGGTTTGGCAGAGTACTTCTCCATGATGATTAGTCAAAAACACGCGCAAATAACAAAGATTAGAGGACCGTGGCTCTAATACCAATTGTAGGATCGAAGAGCACGTGAAAAGCCACCAGAGGGGGGTGAATGGTAGATTTAAAAATCTTATGCAGCGGAAACAATTAAACCCCAAACCCTTTCGGTAGAAAAACGATCTGTTAAAGAAATCGAGTGTGAGACTAATCTAAATGTGTTTAACTGTGACAAAATGATATATATCATAGAGCATCAAGTCACGAAGACAACACAAAAAGAATTACTCAAATCCGTCGAGGAAAACTCAAGTTATGATCGAAAGATCAAACAGTGATCAATCTGCCCTACCCGAGAAAAACGGTTCTGGAACGCTGCAAAGAAACTCGTGTAGATCAAAGACCACAAATCCAATGACCGTGAAATTTTGACATATGATAGACAAACAAGTTGTGAAGACAACCCAAAAGGAATCACGTCAATTGGATCTGTAAAACTCGAGTTATGATAAAACCACCGACGAAAGGTAGTGCTGTCCAGAAACTCGACGAGTAAAACTTGTCTGGAACAAGTCGGACGAACAAGGCACAAAAGTTCCTTCAAACTACGAATTTTATTCAATAGAAAACAAGAGTAACAGCCCCAAAGTCGTGCACCACGAGCTCTGGGCTCCCTTGCTTATATAACCAGCCCTTAGGCCAACCCAATATCAACTATGACTCCAATCCTACTCAGATCACGAATCGTAACTTTCCATAACTGCTCAAGATTCTTCTACACGCAGATAGAAGCAATATTAAGACTTCCAAACACCTCAGGAACGTATCCCACATTCCTAAATAACTCAAATTCATGACCCACACGAAATCCTATCACAACCAACTCAAATCTTTCCATATTTGAGTCAAACCCGACTCAGCCGCAGCCTGAGTCCATAACCTAGTCGGTTGGACCTTTCCGACCAACTCTTTACGTCCACATCTCTTCATCACGTCTCGGAACCATGTAGCCACGTCCATGCACTCCTTGCACACATGCAAACATCTTCCAATGACGTCCACGATACCTTCATATGCAGTGTTCTTGATTCAATCATGCTGCGCAACCTCCTGATCAGCTCAACCACAATTCCTCCTGAATTTGGTTGTTGGAACCTCATCTCCTCCCTGAGACTAGTCCAATGGATCCCGTCACCAGCCATGTCTTGAACTCAAGCAACACCTGCACATGAATAAACAACCAATCCATACGAGCCCAAGTCCTCGACTTGACTCAAGTTAGTTCTGAACACAACACCTTACGTGAGAGCCTCACATAAGCATGTTGCAAAACCACAGTAACACGATATCATCCATATCAACCAAAACGCACCAAAAACTTAGCAAATGAATACTAAGCAATCTTTCCAACAATGTAAAGCTAGTACGAAACATTGCAAATGAAAAGCAAAAGCACTGCGGTCAAGTTCCGGACCTTGCCAGAGCAACCCGAACCTTGAGTCGGAGCTAACAAAAGCTAATAGAACCTAGCGCCGGAGCTTACCAAAACTAGTAGAACCTAGCGCCGGAGCTTACCAAAACTAGTATAACCAAGCTCCCGCCGGAGCATACAAAACTAGCAGGACCTAGCGCTGGATCTAACCAGAACTAGTCGGAACTAGTAAACCCAAAAGCCGTAGCTAGACAAATCATCTTCGGAGCTTAGCAAAAAACATGTCGGAGCTATCAAAAACATGTTGGAGCTATCAAAGACATGCCAGAGCTAAAGACAAAACTTCACCGGAGCTGACCAAAGCTAGTTGGACCTAGCATTGAACGTAACCGGAGCTACCCAAAACAAGCCGGACCTACCATCGGACCTTGCTGTAGCTCAAAGCTAGAGTCGGACCTTGATAAAAAGGTGTTTTGGTGATATTCATAACCTTTATCATCAAAGCCAAGTGTATTCACTACAAGCCAATGTATTCAGCACATATAGGTCTTACACTTGCAAATCATCCATGCTGACTAATTGCCCCATGAGCTGGAAGATTTCCTCGGCGATTCCAACTACCACTTTGTCGGTGTTGGCGTGGAGGGTGACGCTGATCGACTCTGGAAGGACTGACAGCTAAAAGTTGCCAAAACGGTGGACCTGTCCGAGCTTGCGGTGGAGGAGATTGACCGCCCGGGCATCCGCCGCGCAGGGCTGAAGGACATTGTGAGTTCCTGATGGGTGCCTTCATGGAGAAGCCTTACCGGGTGCGGATGAGCCACTATGACGCGTGCAATCTCTCTGTTGAGCAGATCAACTATGCTTGCATCGACACCTTCATTTCATTCAATGTCGTACGCAAGCTGCTCTCTAGCGACTACTGATCTAACCTCCGAGTTTGTCAATCGGCTGCCATCGATCATCTTAGCAGGGAATTCGCAGGTGCAACACTCAAGTTCTAGATTTTCTGCTTCACCCTCCGTGCCGACACTATCGGTTAGATCAGCGGCATAGGCCGAGGCAAGGGCTTTTAAACATGCATGTTTTTTCTCATGCATCGAGCTCTTTCACATGATTGATGTCTTTCACATGCATGTTAGTGGTTGTCCATGCATGCTATTTCTATACCATGTATACTATCAACCTATATGGCAGTTTATCTACCACACTAATGAAGAATAATATCATGCCATTAATAGAGATAACATACTATGTTTGACAGGAAGGATGTTCCCTCGAGGGTTCGAGGATAGAATGTACTACCATCTAGGCACAGCACACTACGTGGCTCATCAAATTAATCGCATGCTGCCATGTACAAGATATTTCCCAACATGTCATACTCGTCCTTTCGAAGAAACGATAGTCGTAGGCACTAGCCGCTACATTTTATGATTTTAGGAACAAATGAACAGACTTGTGAAAACACGTACACTACATCTGATCCTCAACGTCATGAAATTAACATGATCCTCAACAAGGGGCGCAAAAATCCTCAACATGTGAGCAAACATGCATGCATGATCTCGAGCTCTCTTTCACTTGCATTCATGTCCACCATCATTCATGAACAAGACAATTATCATTGGTTCGATATGGACTCTCGATCGCTATTGGTTACAGGGGCTTCTAATCAAAATTTATTTTGCTTTCCATCTCGCTTATTAATATGTGTCGTCAATGGTCATATCTTTCAAAAAAATGTATGGACTCTCGGTCGATTGCCACGTGTGTTCATGTCAATCTTCCATACCTCGTCAAAATTGTTCGCACGAAATGTTACGAACACCGCGGGACGGACCTACAAAGTATGCTAGGTGAGCTATTGCATACCCTGGGCCATTTGCGTGTCAAATTAAAAAACTGCACGTGAAGCAGGTGGGACGTGTCGAGCCGCTGCGATAACTAGAGGAGGCAAACAACTCTAGCAAAATCATATAATTCTTTTTTATAGAACACAAGATCTCTATCCTACTATTATTGTATTCTTTCACTTAAACTCTTTGAACTAACAATGTAAATTGAAGAAATAAATGTTTTTCCATGAAGAAAAGTTGTTGTGCATGGTGTTTCGTTGAGACAATGCAACTTGTGGTCATAACAATAAGAATTCAAAAATAGAAATAGTATATCAGATTCAAAAATCTTAATACTTTCTTTACTCGGGGCTCGGGCCCGTCAAATTCGGAAACTCCTCCACTCATACATAACTGCATCAGTTATATATCCACACTCGTTTCCAAAATCCATACTAGAGGTAGAGGAAGGTTTGCACCAGAGAGAAGTTGTGTTTTGCCGTTGCGATAACGGAGAGCAGGCAAACCGTAGTTTGGAGTAACTCTGACTGACCCATCAGTTCAAAGGAACAGTTTTTGAAGCGTCCGATGATCTCCACTCGCGCGCGTAGACGACAACCTGGTATAAAGGAACACCGTCCTTTTACTTCTCTACCACACCACTCTATCGAATGTAGCCTCACAAATTCTCTAGCTTCTCTGCCACACCACGGTCGACCACCTCTTGCTCTTTCACCACACCTCCATCACAGCACAAATGGGTGGCCCCGCACTGAAGCGCCCAGACCATAGACGTCTTGCGAACCTCCTTATTTGTTTTTGTCGCCGCCAATGCCGGTGGAACGGGAGGTGGTGCTCGCACCTCCTCCGCCCCCATCTTCACCTGTGGCGCCCGCACCTCCTTCGCCTGCGGTGCCTGCACCCCCTCAGGCCGACTGGGTTGATAAGAATGTCTGCCTCTTCACCGCCCGCATCGACGAACTCGAGCGCTGGCTTAAGGAGGTCAACGGCGACGTGTCTGCCGCCGATGAGAGCGTAAGAGTGCTCGACAAAATGGCACAGGATGTATTTAAGGATACATCTCACTCCAGTTGTTGTCTGGGTCTTGGGAGCCTTCCCCACCACACCAGCATGGACTCTGTCGGCTACTACTACTTTGGGCTAAGCTTTATGGTCGCTCGTCTCGACACCCTCTACGAGAAGATGGGAAAAAAGTCTAGGGTGGAGTTCCGTCGACAACTCTTGATCGCTGTAAGTCGAAAGTTCATCCCGGTGATGGGGGCATAGTAGGCAATGCCGATAGATGCGACAGAGGAGGAGGCGTCGTCGGCGGATGCGGCAGCGTAGGAGGGCCATTGCATACCCTGGGCCCTGTGCATGTCGAATTGTAGAACTGCACGTGAAGCCGATAGGAAGCATCGAGCCATTGCGATAACTAGAGGAGGCAAACAACTCTCTAGCCAAATCGTATAATTCTTTTCTTGTAAAACATGAGATCTCTATACTACTATTGTTGTATTCTTTCACTTAAACTCGTCTAGCTAACAATGTAAATTGAATAAATAAATGTTTTTTCCATAAGGAAATGTTGTTGTACATGGTGTTTCATTGAGACAATGCAACTTGTGGTCATAACGATAAGAATTCAAAAATAGACAGAGTATATCAGATTCAAAAATCTTCATACTTTCCTTACTCAGGGCTCAGGCCTGTCAAATTCAAAAACTCCTCCACTCGTATCGTAACTGCATCAGTTATATATCCAAGCCAGTTTCCAAAATCCCAACTAGAGGTAGACAAAGGTTTGCATGAAAGAGAAGTTGCGCTGCACCATCGTAGATCACAACCGTAGGGACAAGGAGAGGACCCAATGGCAGGGACTCAGGAGTACAACGTGACGTTCGAGAATGACATGATCACCACCACCATGATGTCCACCGACGAGGACCTGGAGGACTGGCTTGATGAGGTCCTCTCCATCCACCGCTGGCACCTTCGCAAGCTTGTCATCGGGCTCGACGACGAGTGGCGCCCCAGCTACTCCGTCGACCATAACTCCTTAGCTCTTCTACAGTCTATATCGACTGCCGCTGCCTCATCTTCCAGGTCATCCATGCTGACTACTTCCCTGACGAGCTGGAAGATTTCCTCGGCGATTCTGACTACCGCTTTGTCATCATGGGCTCGGAGGGTGACGCCGACCGACTCCGCAAGGACTAAAAGCTAAAGGTTGCCAAAATGGTGGACCTGGCTAAGCTCGCGGCAGGGGAGATGGACCGCTTGGGCATCTGCCACAAGGGGCTGAAGGACATCATTAGTGTCTTGATGGGTGCTGACATGGACAAGCCTTACCGGGTGAGGACGAGCCACTGGGACGCATGCAATCTCTCAGTCGAGCAGATCAACTATGCCTGCATCGACGCCTTGGTCTCCTTCGAGGTCGACCGCAAGCTGCTCTCTGGCGCTACTGATCTAACCACAGAGTTTGTCAATCGACTGCCGTCGATCATCTTGGTAGTGAACTCGCAGATGCAGTGCTCCAGTTCTAGCTTTTTTGTTTCGCCCTCCAGGCCGCCACCGTCAATTAGATCAGTGGCGTGGGCCGAGGCGAGGTCTTTAAACATGCATGTTATTTCACAGGCATGGAGGGATTTCAGGTGATCGATGTCTTTCACATGCATGTTAGTTGTTGTCCATGCATGTTATTTCTCTACCATGTATACTCTCAGCCTATATGGTAGTTTATTTACTACACTAATGACGAATAATATCCTGTCATTAATAGAGATAACATACTATGTTTGACAGGAACGATGTTCCCTCAAGGGTTCGAGGATAGAATGTATTACCATCTAGGCACAGTTCATTACGTGGTTCATAAAATTAATTGCATGCTGCCATGTACAATATATTTCCCAACATGATGTACTTGTTGTTTTTGAGGAAACGACAGCTGTAGGTGCTAGCCGCTACATGTTATGATTTTAGGAACAAATGAACACATATGTGAAAACACGTACGCCACATCCGATCCTCAACGTCGTCAAATTAACATGATCCTCAACAAGGGGCGCAAAAAACCTCAACACGTGATCAAACATGCATGCATGATCGCAAGCTCTCTTTCACATGCATTCATGGCCACCATCATACATGATCACGGAAATTATGATCGGTTCGATATGGACTATCGATCGCTATTGATTACAGGGGCTTGTAATCAAACTTTATTTTGTTTTCCATCTCGCTTATTAATATATGCTGGCAACGGTTGAGTCTTTCAAAAAGAGATATGTACTGTCGGTCAATTGCCACATGCATTAATGTCAATCTTCCGCACCTCATAAAAATTGTTCACACAAAATGTTACGAACATCGCGGGGTGAACCTAAAAAGTATGCCAGGTGGGCCATTGCATACACTGGGCTATTTATGTGTCAAATTAAAAAACTGCCCGTGAATCCGATGGGAGTGTCGAGCCGCTACAATAACTAGAGGAGGCAAATAACTCTCTATCCAAATCATATATTTTTTCTAAAACACAAGATCTATATCCTACTATGATTTTATTCTTTCACTTAAACTCTTCCAACTAACAATGTAAATTGAAGAATTAATGTTTTTTCCACAAAGAAAAGTTGTTGTATGTGGTGTTTTGTTGAGACAATGCAACTTGTGGTCATAATGATAAGAATTAAAAAATAGAAATAGTATATCAAACTGGAAAATTTTCGTACTTTCTTTACTTGGGGCTCGGGCCCGTCAAATTCGGAAACTCCTCCACTCATATTGTAACTGCATTAGTTATATATCCACGCCGTTTCCAAAATCCGAACTAGAGGTAGAGGATAGTTTGCACAAGAGAGAAGTTGCGTCGAGCTGTTGCGATAACCGAGAGGAGGCAAACAACGGTTTGGAGTAACTCCGACCGACCCACCGATTAAAAAGCATAGTATTCGAAGCGTATGATCATCTCCACTCGCGCGCTTAGACGATGACCAGCTATAAAGGAACACCCCTCTTGCTTTTCCACCACACCACTCCATCGATCGTAGCCTCCAAACTTCTCCACTAGCTTCTCCACTGCACCACCACCGACCACCACTTGCTCATTCTCCACACCTCCATCACTGCACAAATGGGCGGCCCGCACCAAAGTGCTCCAGACCATCTACGTTTTGGAAACCTCTTTCTATGTTTTCATCGCTGCCAATGCCGATGGAAGTAGAGGTGGCGCCCAAACCTCCTCCGCCCCCGTCTTTGCCCGCAACACTCGCACCTCCTCCACCGGCGGCACCTGCACCTCCTCAACCCGACTAGGTTGATGAGAATGTCTGCCTCTTCGCCACCCGTATTGACAAACTAGGGTGCCGTCTTAAGGAGGTCATCGACGATGTTTCCGCCACTTATGAGAGCGCAAGAGCGCTCGACAAAATGGTGCAGGGTGTATTTAACGATACATCTCGCTCCTGTCGCCGTATGGGTCTTGGGAACCTTCCCCACAACACCAGCATGAACTCTGCCGGCTACTACTACTTCGGGTTAAGCTTTGTGGCAACTTGTCTCGATGTCCTCTATGAGACGATCGCAGAGGAGTCTGGGGTGGAGTTCCGTCGGCAACTTCTAAACGCTGTCGCTTGGATGTTCGGCCCGGTGATGGAGGCAGAGGAAACAACGCCGGCGGATGTGGCGAAGGAGGAGGCGCGGTCGGCGGATGCGGCTGTGGAGGAGGAGGCGTCGTCGGCGGATGCGGCTGCAGAGGAGGAGGTGGTGGATGAGTCCTCCAAGTAGAGTAGGATTAGGAGTAGTTTTTTTCTTGTTTTCTATGTGTTTTTCTTTTTTCTTGTTTGTAATATATGTGTTGTTTTTATGCTAATAAAAGATGTTTTCCATATTCATGAAAAATGTGTCCTATGCATTATTGAAAAACTTCTTTTATCGTAAAACATCTCCTTTAACCTAGTTGGTGTGGAATCGAATTCTCTGAGACAAGGCTGCACCATCGTCTTCATGTGACCCTGCCCAGATGATTGTCACGTACGTTCACGTTTTGAATCATACAGCAATACAGTTGCGGGCGCACTACACGGTTCCCGTGACTGTGCGACCCTGCCCAGATGATTGCCACGTACACCAACGCCCCGATCTTGTAGCCCGCACGGGGACAACGTAGGGGCAGACCGAAAGGGTATGCCGGGTGGGCCCCAACATACCCTGGGCCCAGTAAAAAGTCCTTTTTTACATGTGGTCTGTGCGCGGTGACCAGCCATCGCAATTGCTGCTCCTAATTTTTGAACTAAAAATGACAAACTTTTGAGAACAGGGAGTATTGTTCTACTATTGGCAAAAATGAGTTTTTAAAAGTTGTTTTCTATAAAGGTGCATTTGTAATGATTTTAGTAAAAACAATGTTATGGAATAAGTCAATTCATAGTGTTTTGATGATCATATTTACTGAGTGATATATTTTTTATGAAGTGGCAAAGCAATTCACGTCCTTTACAATACTAAGGTTATAGAAGCCACACAAGTAGTTTGTGAGTCTCTATTATGACGATATTCTAGGACTATCAGTATTGTATTTGAATAATTTATATAGTAATTTATTGAATTTCATGATTATTATGCTATTTAGTGCCGACCTATCAAAATATATTTTAAAAAATAAATACATATGAATAATTTTATATGTGGCATACCCTATCTTGAAATCCCATGTCTGGCGCCACAGGCACAACGCACGGCTAGCTCTTCTGATCCTCAATGTCATAAAACGTGATGAACAAGCCTCAAACATGACGAGCTTTCAACAAAAAGAGAAAACATGTACGCCACATCCGATCCTCAACGTTATCAAACATGATTGAGGTCTTTCACATGCATGTTTGTTGTCCATGCATGCTACGCCCAACCGATCGATGGAATTCTGGAAGGAGATCTTGGAGGAGTTCCAAGCTCAGCCTGGCGTGCCGTAATGATGTTCTCTTGAGGGAGGATAGAAGGTGTGTACCATCTAGGGAGCAAGCCGAAAGTTCGAGAAGCTACACGACTGGGTACATGGTTCGGGCGTGCCGGTGTACCTTAACCCCCATCGTGCGTCCTCGGTGGTGGGTTGGGAAAAGCCTGGTATGTTCTGATTCCACACTAATGAAGAATAATATCATGTCATCGATAGAGATAACATACTATGTTTGACGGGAGGAAGGATGTTCCCTCGAGGGTTCGAGGTTAGAATGTACCATCTAGGCACAGCTCACTACGTGGTTTATAAAAATAATCGCATGCCATGTGCAATATAATTTCCAAGATGTTGTACTCGTCCTTTTGAAGGAATGACAGCCTTATACGCTAGCCGCTACGTGTTCTGATTTTAGGAACAAATGAACACACTTGAAAAAACACGCTAGCAAGCTCCCTCCTTTTGCAAACGATTGTCACCTTTAGTTCTTTTTTTTGAACTAAAGGTGACAATCTTTTGAGAAGGGAGGGAGCTAGCAACATCAGATCCTCAACGTCATCAAATTAACATAATCCTCAACAAGGGGCGAGTCAACTTAAAAAAACTACCTGTGAAGCTGATGGGACGCGTCGGGCTGTTGCTATAATCGAGAGGGGGCAAACCATATTTTGGAGTAACTCGACAGTTTTCGAAGCGTACAATCATCTCCACTCGCGTGATTAGACGACGATCCTCTATAAAGGCACACCGTCCTCTTGCTTCTCTGTCGCACCACTCCATCGAGCGTAGCCTCCAAACTTCTCCTCTTGCTTCTCCGCCACACCACCATCAACCACCTCTCGGTCTTTCTCCATACCTCCGTCGCGCACAAATGTGTGGCCCTATACCAAAGCGCTCTAGGCCATCGACATCCTCCGAACCACCTCCTCAATTTCTATTGCTGTCAATGCTGGTGGAAGTGCAGGCAGCGCTCGCACCTCCTCCGCCCCTGTCTCCGCCTGTGACACCCACAGTGTCCGCACCTCCTCATCCCATTTGGGTTCAGGAGACTGTCCGCTTCCTCACTGCCCGCATCGACAAACACGATCGGCACCTGCAGGAGGCCAACGACGGGTCTTGGGACCCTTCCCGTCCACACCAGCACGAATTCCGCCGACCACTACTACTTCGGGTTAAGCTTTGTGGCCGCTCATCTCGACGCCCTCCAGGAGACGATCTCGGAGGTGGCTAGGGTGGTGGGCCGCCAGCATCTTCTACCCATCATCGCCCGAAAGCTTCAGACTCAATTGCTGGAGGAGGAGGACGAGGCGGCTGCGGTGGCGGCAGAGGAGACCTCCTCCGACTCTGAGTACAGTAGGATTAGGAGTAGTTTTTCTTTTTCTTGTTTTCTATATGTTTTCGTATTTCTTGTTTGTAATATATATGTTGTTTTATGTTAATGAGAAATTTCTTTTCTATTCAAGAACAATGTGTCCTATTCAATATTGAAAACAACTCCTTTCTATAAAAGGGGTGAGATAACTGGCGTTCAATGTCTAGCCAAGAATTCATTGTGTTGCGACAATCAACTATCTTTGTTGGGACTCCATTGAGAGTATGGTTGAGGCTGCGTTTCTCCTCTTTGTGTTCTTTCACTAAATTTTTTCATTTCAAGTCGGTCGTTACTGCAATTGTTTTCATACTCTTCCCAAAAATAAGACCAATGGAGACCGATTTTACATAATCTTAGCCCGTGATTGATCTGGCGATAAAACTTCACCAAGGCTGATATTACTGATGTCTTCATACTAAAAGTTGATGGAGAACATACTCATGGATCAACATTAAGGATGGGTGGCCACTTATAAGTTTGGGGTTCGATCTCTGGATCGAGCTCCCAATTTTCTCATTGGTGCATGTATACAATAAAATTTCAGTTATTGCCTCTCATGGTTCGAGCGACAATGGGAGTGTGACATTCCTATCATGTATTGAACTCTGAGGATTTTGATGATCTCTTCAAGGGCGCGATTTCAAGACTATGTGTAGTTGTAGGTTTTATTATATGTGCATTTATCATGTTGTAGTGTGAGTGAATTTGTGTGCATATGAATAGATACTACAAATGTACGTAGTTGAGAGGAATCAAAGAAAAAGAACTCCTTTTATTGAAAAACATCTTTTGTATGTTTTTAACTAGGGACCGTCTATATTGCATGTGTCTGAAAGACAGAAATCCAGTAAAATTTTAGGCAACCTTAGTTAACACTAATCAATGTCATTAGCTATTAATATTCATATTTGATGAGATTATCTTTTTTCTATAACTCATACATTGACCAAAAAATGATTTATTAATTTACAACTAACATAATCCTTTCAGTTAATAGAATTAACAACTAACATGGTTCATAATTAAAATTATTAGGAAATTACAACGTCTTTATTGCTAACTAGTCCATCGCCTGATGCATCAGGTCCCTGAAAAGTAGTTTATCTGTTGTAACTAATGCATCCGGTGAAGAGTAAAACCATTTCCAGGAATTGACGCGACATGACGTGAATTTAATCACGATTGCATGCGTGCACAAGAGCATGGCTAGCCCCAAATTCTCTATTGCCACAAAAAATCGTTTTTATAGGCGTGCCACAATTGAGAATTTTACAATTGAAATTTCACTATAACCCTATTTTAGCCACGATGAGTATAAATGGAAACATTGGCCTCTTATCCCGTAGTACCTTGGCCTCCATTCTCGTAACACCACTGCCCCGCCCTTCCGATGAGATCTCGCAGTACTCCAAATGTTGTAATCTCAGTCCTGTGTTCCGAACATGTATTCCTAATAAATTCATGTGTTTTCAGTTCCCATGGTTTCTACACTTTTTTCCCATGGATCTCACAGTGACGCATCGAAGCTCTTGGTGGTGGTGACTTGTGGGTACAACGCCAGGCGACCAAGTTTGACGGGCTCTATCGAACCTCTTCGTCACTGACACCTCCCAGCGACATCCCAGACTCCAGTTTTGTGCTAGGTATGTTCTACACGATCCATGTCGTTTTTTTATAGAGCTATATTGTCTTCTGTAGCAGTACATGTTAGGCCCTATTTGAAACCTCTATTGATAATTGTTAGGTGCTAAAATTAGCTATAGGAATTCGAAACAGAGTAGTTGTACAGCTAATTATTAGTCCACCACAGCTAACAATAATCACCCATGCAACACTACTACTACACACAGATTGACATGAGCTTTTTAATAAAATAAAGTGCAAATAATTGAAACAGATGGTGGGCTCATATACGAATATTAAATAACTTATCAAAGAATAAATGTGCTCTTATGTTTCATGAATTTAGTTATAGATATATACAGCATATAATGCCTCTGTCTCGAAATAAGTGTCACTCCGATAGCTTAAGGTAGTGTATTTCTAGTTCAATTCCTTGTCAGAAACAACAAATATTAAAAATCAGAGGTAGTATGTAATTTCTGGATTTAGAAGTAAATTACGCAAGGGTTATCTAATCAACCACACCAAATGTTGTACCATCATTCCTGTGTTCTGAACTTGTATTCCTATGATTTTAAGTTCCCACAATTTTTACACTTTTTTCTTTCTTGTGTTTTTCTCGGATCGTACGTTTTTCCTATTCCTTCATTTCTAATTCCTCCATTCCAATCAAACACTCTCAGTTTATAGAAACCACACCACCCGATCCAAAATCTAGGTCGGTCATGTAATCTGACGTTATCACTGTTGTGTACTATATATACTCTTTACTTTTAGGAATAAGACACCAAACCGTCATGTCGTCTACAAGTAATCGTGGTGGCCAATAAGAACCTTGTATAACTATAAATGTGTTTACTATCAAAATTAAAAGATTTAGAACACATTAATTCATTTGCATGGTATGCAGAGAATGCAGCATAAGATGTTCAAGAACCCTGAGATTCTTCATTCCCTGGTACTACAAGTGTGCATGAACCAACAACATGTATAGATATACAAACCATATATATGTACTAGGCTCTACTAATGGTTTTATCATGCCTTGCAATTCTCCTTTCCTAGTCCTAGTTAACAGTTCATTAGTCTATGTGACAGCGTGATTTTTTGATGCCTCCACGCTGCGCTCTCTCGCTGCCGGCCACTACGGCACCGGCGCCCACGCCCACGCCCTTTTGCTGATCACTTTAGTGTCCTCCCCGACGCGATCCCTCGCCATTGCCATCTCCCATCCTTCGCGTGCCATGATGACCCCGCTGCCCGAAAACCCTGGCCATTACTCTCTCTGTCACCAATCCAATTCTATCGAGAATTGTACCGGGTGATCTTGGCCAGACCGAACCCTCGCTTAGTTAAGCGTCCCAAGCTACCCGCTCATTTGTCTTGCATTTTCCACCTTCTACCGCTGGCATTCATTACTTGCCCCGCCATGAATAAAAAAACTGTTGCATTAGGATCATCAGTCCATGTGATGGCGTGATTATTTGATGCCTCCCTGCTGCGCTCTCTCGTCGTCGGCCAGACAAGCACCAGCGCCAATGCCCTGCTGCTTGTCACTTAAGTGTCCTCCCTGACGTGTCTCCCTCATCCATCTTCACATCCCATTCTTCGCGTGCCATGATGACCCTGCCACCCTCAAAACCCTTGCCATTACTCGCCTTGCCACCAATCCTCCTCGAGAGTTGCTCTGGGTGATCTCGGCTAGACCGAACGCTCGCTTTGTTAAGCGTTGCAAGTTGGGACTTACATCCTCTGTAGTACTGCACCTGCAATAGCTGCCACTGACATGTGGACCTGATGTCTCATGGGCCCACATGTCAGTGGCAGCTATTGCAGATGGAGCACTGCAGTGGATTTCAATCCTGCAAGTTGCCTGCCTCATCTGTCTTGCATTCGCCTCCTGCTACCACTGGCATTCATTACTCGCCCTACCACCAATTCTCCTCAAGACATGTTGTCGACGGTCCTTAAGTACCATACTTATACCGTCAATTCACCATATAATGTGCACAAAAGAGAAACGCAACAAAGTGGTAGGGTTAAAAACTAACAGATTCCACAAGTGTTGGTGTTTATTTGTATGCAGGTGAATTTAGACCCAAAGAACCAAGACATGCAGGGAGTAATCCATAAAATTGGATTTCAACGAATCACGCGGCAACACATGTCATCATATGGATCAAACGACCCACAAACAAAAGTATCCAAGGCCATCCAACGGTGTAGCACCCATATTAGGGGATGGGACCCACCTGGCAGGGACCTGGAAAAGGCACAACCCAGATGGAGTTGTGACCAGGTCGACCGACCTCCCCGGTCGGCTGACTAGGGAGTGGCGCCAAACCCTGTCAAATGCCACGTGTTGGCTCCTCCCGGCTTGAAGATGTCATGGGTGACTGATTCGCGTGCATTTGGTGGTGCAAACCGACCCTTCTCCCCCCTATAAATAGAACCTCTCACCTCACTTCACACACACACCAAAAGTTGAGAATAGAATACCACTCCTAAGATTTAGAGTAGTCCTAGAGGCTGCAAAGTACAAGGAGAGTGTGGTGAAGAGTTTAGGAGAAGGAGGCTTGGGCTTGTCAACTCCCTCTTCTACACTTGTACCCCTACAAGGTGTTATTTAAATCAAGTAAGCCCTTTGTGAATTCAATCTAATTTTGATTCTCAATTCATAGTAGTTTGTACAAGTAGTTACTTGTGGGTTCGTTGCTTTAATTTAATATAGGCTCTAGTTGTAGCTTTGTGTTCAAAACAACTAGAGTTGTGATTTAAAACGTATGCGCGGTGCTTAGGTTAGAAATCACCAGTGAATATCTTGTAGACCAACTGATTGAAGAGGTAGGTAGTTGGTAGTGACAGCCCTATCTGTCCTTAGTAATCCTCCACATTCAGCTATCCCATAGGCTCTTGGCGAGAGTCGTCCTAGTGTTGCTAGGGGTAAACCCATGCCCGAAGCAAGCAACTACTACAAATCCTTTGAATTAGAATCAATACTTTGAATTTCTCTCTCTTCCTTGCCTACAAAACAACTTTGTGTTCTCAGGTGGATTAGTTTGTAAGATTAACACACATGCTATTTGGATTCGATACCCTTGGGTAAGGGGAAGTGCTACACGATAGTTTCCGTGCGCTTGCGGATTTTTATTTGTGACGTAAGAAACGTCAACAAGCATTTCTGGCGCCATTGCCGAGGAATGGTTGTTGTTAATCTTTGAACCTTATTCACCCTCAGATCTATCTTCTTATCTTATCTTTCCTTTTCTTACCACCACCACCTATATGGAGTAGGCCACCATTCTTTCATATTTTGCCCCAGAGGGCAAGTTTTGTGAGCCACCGCCTTCAGCAGAACCCATAGGTTCCACTAACTATGAACTTCACCTTGGCTTTAAAGTCGTGGTTCGGGAACAATCTTTCATAGGAATGGATTGTGAAGACTCTTACCACTCTATGAGAGATCCAACAATTGTGTCCATGCCTTCTAATCAAGGGTATGATGCAAGAAACTCTCAAATGTAAGTTGTTTCCTTTTTCTCTCAAGGAAAAAGCTAAACAATAGTACGACCAAAACGTTTGGAAGACAAATGGAAATTGGAATGAATTATGATACAGATTTTTCCTTGCTTTCTTTCTAATTGCCCGAATTGTTTCTGTACAAAAGAAAGTACTACGCTTCCAGAAGATGGAGGAGTCTTTAGGTGCAGCTTGGGATAGATTTTCTCTTTTGAAAAATTTCGGCCCAGATTTGTGCATCCCTAATCCGTTGTGAAAGTGCATCTAGGTCTTCCTTGTGGGTTTTGGATGATTTATGACAAGCAATTGGGATCCTAACCTTTTTGTTGAGATGAATGCAGGCCAATAATGAAAAATGAGCAAAATACCAAAAGGAAGGGATAATGAGGAGCAAAGCGAACTTGAACTCAAGGAAAAGAAATAGTAGATTATTGTGTATGGAGTGTGTTAAGGAAACACACCCAAGAGCTCAATCATATTTAAGCACACACACATATTGCACAAAGTTTCACAGGACCGGACTAGTCCGATACCAACCGCACTAGTCCGATATCCTTTCTGGACCAGATCGGACAAGTCCGATATCTGTCGGACTAGTCCGATATCTTTCTGACTTGAGTCGGACTAGTCCTCCCTAGGGCGGACTAGTCCTCAACACACTTCACAAGTCACACAAAATCGGACTAGTCCGTTGTTAACCGGACTAGTCTGGTATTCATTCTGATCCACTTCGGACAAGTCCAAAGTTTACACGGACTAGTCCGAAATACCCACTGATCTGAATTGGACAAGTCCTCCAAGTGCGGACTTGTCATCCAACACACTTAGGGTTTCATATATCCGGACAAGTCCGATGGCTATCGGACTAGTCCGAAGATTTCCAGAGTGAAATCAGACAAGTCCGTTTTCGACCGGACTAGTCCGATATTTCGGGACACTTAGGGTTTGCTACACACAGCACACCGGACTAGTCCGGTGACCACCACGGACTAGTCCGATCTTTCTGAACCCTAGCGGTCACTTTTAGAAACCCTATATAAATAGAGGTGCACGACCCACTTTTACTCTCTCTCGAACCCTAGCGCTGTCACACCTCCCAAGAGACTCAGAAACCACCTCTCTCCACGAAATTAAGTGCAAAATCGATCAATCCTTTGAGGATCACTTCTAGATCATTGGAGAGACACTTGGCACACATCATTGAGCTCTTGGTTTGAATCTCTAACACACTCCTGCGTTTCAGTTGTAATTTCTGAGTGTGTTTTTGGTGGCATTGTGATTTGTAATCTAAGGGAGCTCTCAGTGTGTGAGAACGCCCCTTGAATTTGGTTATTCACCCCTTTGTTATTAGTGGAAGAGGGTTGGCCTTCGTGGCGATCCGACGAGGGTAGGGTTTGAGAAGACCCGGTCCTTTTGTGGGCTCCTCAACGTGGATGTAGGTTGCCTTCGTGGTAGCCGAACTACGGGATAAATCATGTGTCTTGTCCTTTTTGTGTTCATCACTCAAATTGATCTACTTACTCTAGGGTTTGATACACATTGTTCAATTTACAATAAATTGTAGAACACAAGCCTTAATTGTGATACAA
Organism: Tuctoria greenei; assembly: GCA_036927565.1. Classification (NCBI taxonomy): domain Eukaryota; kingdom Viridiplantae; phylum Streptophyta; class Magnoliopsida; order Poales; family Poaceae; genus Tuctoria; species Tuctoria greenei. The sequence goes on along the minus strand of JAYESD010000002.1, from coordinate 175,138,762 downwards.
TCCAATATACAACTGTTAAACTGTTGTTTGATTCTATAATTCCGCTGCACACATTGAAGAATCAACCTAATCAATTAATCTTGATCAACTTAGTCCGTGAACACCGGACTAGTCCGCACATTACCGGACTAGTCCGATTTCTTTGGTATTGAACTTGTTGTTGAGTGTTGCAGGATCCGACAAAAATTCAAAAGGCCTATTCACCCCCCTCTAGGCCTACATTCAATTGGTATTAGAGCAAGGTTCTTCAAGAAAGAGTTTAACCACTCGAAGAGATCATGTCGGACATGAAGGACGTCCATAAAATCAACAACCAAGAGGAAGTCAACAACGACAAGACCCAAAAACTGGAGAAGTACCTCAAAGCCATTCAAGACTTCGAGGACGACGATGAGGAGACGCTGGAGCTAAAGGCGCTCCTCAGAAAGAAGGCACTTTCAAAAGGGAAAGCGAAAGTTGAAGAGAAGAAGAAGGGGAGTAGTCACACCGACTACTCCTGATATCCTTTTAATTATGATCGTCTAAATTCCAATAACAATCACTACTTATCTATCCCACTTGGAAAAGCCCCACACTTCGATGGGAGTGATTACTCCATGTGGAGGCAGAATATGGAGATGCATTTGATTTCCATCAACCCAAGTTTATGGCATGCTGTATGTACAGGGATAGATATTATGGATGACGACGAAGAGCTCACCCCAAGTCAAGAGCAGACCATCCATAGAAACGCTCAAGCCGCAGCCGTAATCACCTCCTCTCTCAGTCGAGACGAGTTCACCAAGGTGGGTGGACTCGAAATTGCTAAGGAGATATGGGATACACTACAAACAGCACATGAAGGTGACCGGCATGTGCGTGAGGCAAAAATTGAAATGATCGAAGGGGAACTAGGAAGATTCACAATTGAGGAAGACGAGTCACCCCAGGATATGTACAATCAATTGAAGACACTTGTCAACAAGGTTCGATCATATGGGAGCAAGAAGTGGAATGACCACAAGGTGGTAAAGCTCATCCTTAGAGCTTTTATGCCTCGCAATGTCACGCTATGCTCAATGATCAGAGAAAGCCCCGATTACAAAAGGATGACTCCGGATGAATTGCTTGGTAAAATTATCAACTTTGAAATGATGGAGAAACAAGCCAAGCACGTCAAAGAAATTGCCGACCTCACCTTGGCCAAGAAGAAAGTAGTTGCCCTAAAATCTACTCTCAAGCCTCTATCCAAAGAAACAAGAGAAACACAACTAGAGGAGGATAGTGATGACGAGAGTAGTGAGCTAGATGAAGAGGATATGATTTTGTTCATGAAAAAGTTCAAGAGAATAATGAAGAAGAGACAAGGAACAAAATCAAGTGAAGGAAAGTACAAGGAAAGGATGAATCCAAAGATGAGGCGGGCGTGCTATAATTGTGGTGAGTATAACCACTTTATAGTCGATTGCCCGTATGAGGACAACAAGAAGAAAACTAAAGAAACCAAGCCTCAACCTAAGAAATTCTTCAAGAAGAAGAAACAAGCCGAACAAGCACACATTGAGAAGGAGTGGGATTCAAACGATGAGTCCTCATCATCCGATGAAGAAGAGATGGCTAGCATAGCCATAGAAAGCACATCCAAGAAATCCACACTCTTCCCCACACTCGGTGCAAAGAAGGGAAATGGCACTTGTCTCATGGCAAAGGAAGGTAAATGCAAGGTAAACATCAAAACCCCTTCCATGCATTCCTACTCTAGTGATGATGAACTAGATACTGAGGATGAGGACATGCTAAATGGACTAGATAGGAAAACTGCTGCTAAAATGAGATTTTTACTTGACCAACTTGTTGAGAAAGAGAGGTTAATTGATCGTCAAGAGGACATGATTATCTCCCAAAAGGAGAAGTGTGTCAAACTTGACAAACTCCTAGAGCTTGAAAAGGAGAAAAACGGTTCACTAGAGCTTGAGCTAGCTTCAAGCAAGAAAACTTGCTTGGAATTAACCGACTCAAATGTTGCAATCAAGGACCAACTTGCTGACCTGATCAAGGTTAACAAAATCCTTGAAGTGCAAGTTGAGTCACTCAAGCTAAGTGAACCTTCCTCCTCTTCAAGTTCACCTTCTCAACCCACTAAAACTGATCTTGTTCATATGTGCACATGTAGTAAAATCAAAACCAGTTTGAAGGAGAAGTCAACCTCCACAAAGGATAAAAATCCTACCCAGTATGCAATATTTGACAAGGAGATGATCAATTATGCACGTAGTGCATACTTGGTCCAAAGACCTCCAAATGTCAAATATGGCATTGGTTACTCTTATGATGAAAAGAAAAATGTTGGATGTCATAAGAATAACGGGGGAAGGATCTCCTTTGTGAAGGGAAGATACTCTCAAACTGATAAGTTGAAGAATAAGAAGCTGAACTCGCATGAATACCGGACTAGTCTGGTCGGTGTCCGGACAAGTCCGGCCACCCAAACTAGTCTGATTCATAAACAACAGCAGCTTCTATTTAAAACTTTTGATGCCTCTTATGTATTAATGAGAAACAATCTTGGTAAGGTTTATGCTTATTATGTTGGGCCACGCCATGGGAACACAAAATCCAATGTGTGGGTGCCCAAATGTATTGTAACTAACCTCCAAGGACCCAAGCAAGCTTGGGTACCTAAAACCAAAGCATAATTTGTTTTTGCAGGCCTATTCCTCCGGTGGATCCAAATGGGTGCTAGACAGTGGATGCACCAACCACATGACCGGAGAAAGGAGGATGTTCGTGGAATATGAAGAAAACGAGGACCCAAACGAAGGCATCTACTTCGGAGATAATAGTCAAGGAAAGGTGCTCGGTACCGGTAAAATTGCAATATCCTCTGAGCACACGCTTTCTCATGTTTTACGTGTTGAATCTTTAGATTATAACCTGCTGTCCATATCTCAACTATGTGACAAAGGTTATAATTGCTTGTTCACTGACGAGGGTGTGACCGTCTCAAGGAGGAGTGATGGTTCCGTTGCATTCAAGGGTATGTTGAAGGGAAAGCTTTACCTTGTTGACTTCAACAAGGATAAAGCCGAACTCGACACATGCTTGATTGCAAAAACCAACATGGGTTGGCTGTTGGTATGAGGAATCTTCAAAAACTCCTCAAGGGCGATCACATCCGAGGTTTGAAAGATTTGTTTTTGAGAAAGACAGGCCTTGTAGCGCGTGCCAAGCCGGGAAGAAAGTTGGAGTACATCATCCCGCAAAGAACATCATGACTACAACAAGACCGCTCGAACTACATCACATGGACTTGTTTGGTCCGGTTGCTTACATAAGCATCAGCCGTAACAAATACGGTTTGGTTATCATTGATGATTTCTCTCGCTTCACTTGGGTTTTCTTTTTGCATGATAAGTCAGAAACACAAGGAACACTCAAGAAATTCTTCAAGCGAGCTCAAAACGAGTTTTCATTGTCAATCAAGAGTATTCGAAGCGACAATGGCACGGAGTTTAAGAACATACAAGTGGAGGAGTACCTTGATGAAGAGGGCATCAAGCACGAATTTTCAGCGCCATATTCACCACAACAAAATGGAGTTGCCGAAAGGAAGAACCGAACACTCATAGAGATGGCAAGAACAATGCTCGATGAATACAAGACTTCGGATCGATTTTGGGCGGAAGCGATTAACACCGCTTGCCATGCCGCAAATCGGCTTTATCTTCATCGACAACTCAAGAAAACTCCCTATGAGCTACTCACCGGTAACAAACCAAACATTTCTTACTTTCGAGTTTTCGGTTCTCCATGTTATATCCTAAACAAGAAGCCCAGGACTTCAAAGTCTGCTTCGAAGTCCGATGAAGGTTTCTTGCTCGGTTACGATTCGAACACCTACGCCTATCGTGTTTTCAACAAGGCCTCTGGACTTGTTGAAGTAGCAAGTGACGTAGTGTTCGATGAGACTAATGGCTCCCAAAAGGAGCAAGTTAATCCATGTGAATTAGGTAAAGAAGAAGCTCCTTGTCTAGCATTGAAAAGAACGGCTCTAGGTGAAGTTCGACCACAAGAGTCACCTTCACACATAAATGAGGAAAATGAACCACAAGAGGAGACCAACAATCAAGGGGGAGCTTCAACACAAGCACAAGAGTATGAAGATGATCAACAAGTCAACGAGGGCAACCACTCAGGGGGAGAAGAAAACAATCATGAAGACACAACTCCCCAAGTGCCCCACCCAAGAGTACACCAATGCATTCAAAGGGATCACCCAATCGACAACATCATCGGTGACATCCAAAAGGGAGTAACCACTAGATCTCGCATAGCTAACTTTTGTGAGCATTACTCGTTTGTCTCCTTTTTGGAACCACGTAGGATTGAGGATGCATTGAAGGATCCGGACTGGGTGGTGGCAATGCAAGAAGAATTGAACAACTTCAAGAGGAACGAGGTGTGGGAACTTGAGGCAAGACCCAATGCAAACATAGTGGGCACCAAGTGGGTCTTCCGCAACAAACAAGACGAACACGGAGTGGTAACAAGAAACAAGGCGCGACTTGTGGCCAAAGGGTACTCACAAGTCGAAGGTTTGGATTTCGATGAGACTTTTGCTCCAGTAGCTAGGCTTGAATCTATTAGAATATTACTTGCATATGCTACTCACCATGATTTCAAGCTGTATCAAATGGGCGTGAAAAGTGCCTTCCTCAACGGACCGATCAAGGAAGAGGTGTATGTGGAGCAACCTCCCGGATTTGAAGACGAAGAGTTCCCCGACCACGTATATAAATTGTGTAAGGCTCTCTACGGCCTCAAACAAGCTCCTAGAGCTTGGTATGAGTGTCTTAGAGATTTCTTAATTGAGAATGGTTTTCAAATTGGCAAAGTAGATTATACATTATTTACAAAGAACTTAGATAATGATCTTTTTATTTGTGAAATTTATGTTGACGATATAATTTTTGGATCAACTAATCAACCTTTTTGTGAGGAATTTAGCAAAATCATGACAGACAGGTTTGAAATGTCAATGATGGGAGAATTAAAATACTTTTTGGGATTCCAAGTGCGGCAACAGAGGGAAGGAACGTTCATAAGCCAAACCAAGTACACGCAGGACATACTCAAGAAGTTTGGCATGGACAAGGCAAAGCCCATAAAGACCCCCATGGCAACGAATGGTCACTTGGATCTCAATGAAGATGAACCTAGCGTCGATCAAAAGGTATATCGCTCCATGATTGGATCTCTAATTTACTTATGTGCATCTAGGCCAGATATTATGTTGAGTGTATGTTTGTGTGCACGATTTCAAGCCAACCCTAAGAAATGTCACTTGACAACCGTAAAAAGAATCTTGAGATATTTAGTTCATACACCCAACCTTGGTCTTTGGTACCCAAAAGGCTCAAAATTCAATCTCATTGGTTACTCCGATGCAGATTATGCCGGGTGCAAAGTAGATCGAAAAAGCACCTCCGGCACATGCCAATTCCTAGGGAGATCCTTATTTTCTTGGTCATCCAAGAAACAAAATTCCATTGCTTTATCCACAGCCGAAACGGAGTATGTTGCAGCCGGGAGTTGTTTTGCACAACTCCTTTGGATGCAACAAACTCTAAGGGATTACGGTTACAATTTGAACTGTATTCCTCTCCTTTGTGACAATGAGAGTGCCATTAAAATAGCCCACAATCCAGTTGAGCACTCTAGAACTAAACACATAGATATAAGACATCATTTCCTGAGAGACCATTCCATGAAAGGAGACATTACCATCTCACATGTCAACAACCAAAAACAATTGGCCGACATATTCACCAAGCCACTTGATGAAAAGCGTTTTTGCGAACTGCGAAATGAACTAAATATCCTGGATTCTCGGAGTGTGGCTTGAAAAGTTGCATACCTGTATGACCTCTTCAAAATTTTGACTGAATTGTGAAAATCATCCCTCTTCATTTTTTCTCGAAAAACTATGTCAATTATTAGATCTTGATGAATTATGACCATTGTGTGATTGTTGTATGCTTACTGGTCAAATTCATCAAGATTAATTGATTTGTTTTGTCCAACCTATTCTCTATTAATGAACCTTCAAATATATATGAATGGGCTATGCAATTTCTCCTGGTGACCACGGACTAGTCCGTGGTTACCCGAACTAGTCCGCTCTTGCAGACTAGTCCACTGAGTGCCGGTTAGACCGGACTAGTCTGATAGACCACAGACTAGTCCGATATAGCTCTCTGGATGACTTCAGACTAGTCCGGTCATGTCCGAACTTGTCCGATTTTTCGTGTCCATAACCCTAGCCTCCACCAAACCCTAATCTTCTCATCCCCACATTTGCTCACGCCTTCCTCTCTCTTGCGCTCGAGCTACCAAGGCGATTCTCTACTCCCTCCGTCGAAAAAGTCCACATTTGGGCGGAGATCAAGCTTGACTTCTTGGGGATTGAAGCTAGCGGACTTGTCCGGCCTCCAACCCCCAAACCTTCAAGCTTCAATCGATTTCTTCGGTAACATTCTTCAAAACCCTAGAAATCTTGTTTTTCTCCATTGTTGATCGTATAGCCTAGCATCCTTCACTATATACATGCTTATTTGATGTACTACGTGTATGTTAGACTAGATTTGCATTAGGAATCATCCCTTGTCCAATCTGTTAGGTTTTTGAGGATGAACACCGGACTAGTCCGGTCCTCCAGAATAGTTCGTGCCTGTGCACCGGACAGGTCCGATGTTTCTGAACTGAAAACCTAATTTTTCAATTCCTCAATGCAATTCATTGCTATCTTTTCATACCTATGCCTTGTATCACTTACCATCACTCTTTCAAAATCATTCTCAGATCATGTCAAGCTCAAACAACGAAATCTCCGACTTTGAGGCCGAGTTGGACCACGAGGTGGCACCTCGGTCCTCGACGGGTCTTGGCAAGAAGTGCCAAGAAAGACCCTTCGAGCCTGCTCCTTCCCCTCCTCAGGTTCGGAGGAAAGTGCTAGCGAAGAAGCCGGCCTCCAAGGTGCCAGCCTCAAAGGCTGGTGGTGGCCCTAGCTGGAATGATGAAGTGATTGCACAGTTCTTTGCAACTTTCCACTTCTCAAGTGAGGATGAAGAGAGTGTTACTTGGATGGCACACGGATCTAAGTATAGTATCACTCAAGAAGACTTTGCTAATCTGCTCCATCTGGACACCTCTGGACATGACAGGCTGATCATCCACAACATAGGTGTCATGGAGAAGGATAGGATGAAATTCCTATATGAGCCGAACTCAAAGTATGTCCCTCCCTCTACAAGGAACATGAAACCATTCTTTGTGGTCCTCAACAGAGTGTTGAGGAAGACTATTGCTCCTAAAGATGGAGATGCTGGGAGCATGCAGGGTTACCTCCGAACCCTAATGAGAGTCATGAGCAAGGACCGCCCATTTGATGTGGCGGAATACATTTGGAATGATATGGTCAACATATCCTGCATGCCTAACAGGTCACGTGGCTATGCTCCCTACCTCATGTATATGATTGAGAAAGTCACAGGTGTTGAGTTCGTGAAGGATGTGGAGCACACTCCTTTGAGGCCTCAGAAGCCTCAACCAGTGAGTGTCCAGGCTGCTCCCTCACCGGCCTCCAGTCCCGAGGCACCAGCAAGATCAAGAAGTGGTGCTAGGGCTGTCCCTACCTCTAGGGAAGCCCCTCAGAGAGGATCAGCTAGTGGGATCCTCAAGTACCTGACCGCCATATTCTCCTCCTGCAAAAAGACCGAAGTGAAGGTCCACAAGCTCAACAAGAGAAGAAAGGAGGACATGAAGTATATAAAGACCAATATGAAGCAAATCTACCAGAAGCTGGAGATCGACCCCATTGGATCTTAAGTGATTTCTGAGGAATCTGACCCGGACTTCACCGAGCTCGGGCCTCTGAACCCCTCCGAGCTTGCCTACTTTGGCATTGGGGGCTCGAGCGACTCCGCTCCTCCTCCCTCTCCTCCTCGTCAAGCAGAAAGCGAAGAAGATGAAGACGATGACGAGAGGACCGACAGTGAAGAGTGAGGATCTTAGAACCCTCCTCTCTCTCTTTTTTGTGTCTTGATGCCAAAGGGGGAGAGATTGAGGGGGAGTCTTAGCTTTAGCTGTCGTAGGGTGCGAGGAAAGAGTTCTCTTTATCTTTCTTTGTGATTGTAATGCCTTAACGCTGTTTACATGTTAACTATGGTTCTGTGTTGAAATTCTTAATTAATTTGCAAATATGTGTTGAAATCTGCAATTTTGCTCCTGAAATGACATATGTACTTTGTATTGATTCATCAATGAAAATTATGTCATTCTCAATGTTTCAATGCACTTAGTTATGCATCCCACCATAAAGAATGCACATGTGAATATTTCTCTTACTGCTTGATGTATTTTTGAGTCATATGTGCATACTTTATGAAAATATCATCTCTTTTTGTCACATTTTGTGAAATCTCAATTGGTTGTCATCAATCACCAAAAAGGGGGAGACTGAAAGTGCATCTAGGACTCCCTTGTGGGTTTTGGATGATTTATGACAAGAAATTGGGATCCTAACCTTTTTGCTGAGATGAATGCAGGCCAATAATGAAATATGAGCAAAATACCAAAAGGAAGGGATAATGAGGAGCAAAGTGAACTTGAACTCAAGGAAAAGAAATAGTAGATTATTGTGTATGGAGTGTGTTAAGGAAACACACCCAAGAGCTCAATCATATTTAAGCACACACACATATTGCACAAAGTTTCACAGGACCGGACTAGTCCGATATCAACCGGACTAGTCCGATATCCTTTCTGGACCAGATCGGACAAGTCAGATATCTGTCGGACTAGTCCGATATCTTTCTGACTTGAGTCGGACTAGTCCTCCCCAGGGCGGACTAGTCCTCAACACACTTCACAAGTCACACAAAATCGGACAAGTCCGTTGTTAACCGGACTAGTCCGATATTCATTCGGATCCACTTCGGACAAGTCCGATGTTTACACGGACTAGTCCGAAATACCCACTGATCTAAATCAGACAAGTCCTCCAAGTGCGGACTTGTCATCCAACACACTTAGGGTTTCATATATCCGGACAAGTCCGATGGCTATCAGACTAGTCCAAAGATTTCCAGTAGTGAAATCGGACAAGTCTGTTTTCGACCAGACTAGTCTGATATTTCGGGACACTTAGGGTTTGCTACACACAGCACACCGGACTAGTCCGGTGACCACCACGGACTAGTCCGATCTTTCTGAACCCTAACGGTCACTTTTAGAAACCCCATATAAATAGAGGTGCACGGCCCACTTTTACTCTCTCTCGAACCCTAGCGCCGTCACACCTCCCAAGAGACTCAGAAACCACCTCTCTCCACGAAATTAAGTGCAAAATCGATCAATCCTTTGAGGTCACTTCTAGATCATTGGAGAGACACTTGGCACACATCATTGAGCTCTTGGTTTGAATCTCTAACACACTCCTGCGTTTCAATTGTAATTTCTGAGTGTGTTTTTGGTGGCATTATGATTTGTAATCTAAGGGAGCTCTCAACGTGTGAGAACGCCCCTTGAATTTTGTTATTCACCCCTTTGTGATTAGTGGAATAGGGTTGGCCTTCGTGGTGATCCGACGAGGGTATGGTTGGAGAAGACCCGGTCCTTTTGTGGGCTCCTCAACGTGGATGTAGGTTGCCTTCGTGGTAGCCGAACCACGGGATAAATCGTGTGTCTTGTCCTTTTTGTGTTCATCACTCAAATTGATCTACTTACTCTAGGGTTTGATACACATTGTTCAATTTACAATAAATTGTAGAACACAAGCCTTAATTGTGATACAATCCAATATACAACTGTTAAACTGTTGTTTGATTCTATAATTCCGCTGCACACATTGAAGAATCAACCTAATCAATTAATCTTGATCAACTTAGTCCGTGAACACCGGACTAGTCCGATTTCTCTGGTATTGAACTTGTTGTTGAGTGTTGCAGGATCCGACAAAAAATCAAAAGGCCTATTCATCCCCCCCCCCTCTAGGCCTACATTCACGTTGCTTTGCAACAATTCTATACGGGATTGAGCAAAGAGTTTGCCCTACATCTTGACATTAAGGTTGGATGATCTTTCCTCCATAAGACGTTGGAAGAAGGAAATGATCTTCTAGACCGAATTATAGAAAATTCTTCCTTCATTATGGGTCTTAATGAGCCTCCTCAAGAGCAAGTAGTTTAAAGATCCGAGGATAAATCCATGGACAAGGAAGGACCTATCTCTTGCTTGTCTCAAACCTTACCAGAGGAATCCTCTCCTGAACCTGAAACTACGAAGGAAGAAGAAATTCAACCTTCGATGTTTCCCTTCTACTTCGAGGAATAGATATTCGAATATTTTGGAAATACCTCGAAGTACTATTGCCATAGTAAACCATCATTGCCATTAACTCCACCTGACCCACCTGATAGAGTGTTCGTCCAACAAATGGTGAAGGAGTTAACCTCTATTCTAAGTAGAGAATGGACTGCAGAAGTTGAGCAGTCACCCAAAACCATTCGGATGACCTCACCTTTGGCAACTATTCTATTTTTTATTAGAGGAACACCAATGAAGGTCCTATACAACCCCACTGTTGGAGCAAATCTCATTTCTTATTCTTGTGCTCTCGCCATTCTAGGTGATGTGTCATTGGCATAAACATGTAAATCCTTCCGACATTCTTTTGGAAACTTCCTTGTAGGATGCGGGGTTTTGCAACAGGTGTTTGTAAGACACAAAGATATTGAGGCAATCCTAGACTTCCATTTGTTCGAAATCAAGATTTTGACATTATGATTTAGATTCTCATTGAGAAATATCTCATGGAAATTCCCTCAGAAAGAAACCTCAATGTCAAGCTTGGAGGGAGAGAGTTCTCTATTCCTATCCTACGTTCCAAGAACACATGCGAAGAAGCTCCCATCCTATATGGACCATTAGAGGAGGTTAGAGCTCTTCAATTCTTAGCACGCCCTAAAATTGAAGGAGAAGAAGATTTCATCCTAGAGGAGGATGAATTTCAGGAGGCAATTGAATTGCCAAAAGAAGAGTTCTTCCCAAAACCTCATGTTGAGCTAAAAATTCTACCTACATGCCTACGTTATGCCTTTGTAAATGAAGATTTGGAAGCCCCTGTTATCATAAATGACAATCTTTCAGATGATGAGATGCTCAAACTCATTGCCATGTTAGAAAAGCATAGGGCTATTTTTGGCTATTAACTAGAGGATCTCAAGGGGGTTACTCCAGCTTTATGCACCCATCGCATTCTCATTGACCCCGAGAGTGTCCCCTCAAGGGAATCTCAAAGGCGATTGAATAATGTGATGTGAGAAGTTGTCAAAAAGGAAGTCTTGAAACTTTTGCATGCTAGGATTATTTACCTTGTTCCTCATAGTGAATGGGTTAGCCCAGTTCAAGTAGTGCCTAAGAAGGGAGGTATGACGGTCGTTCAAAATGAGGGGAATGAATTAATTCCTCAACGAACTGTCACGGGTTCGAGGATGTGCATTGACTACCTGAAACATAACAAGGCTACAAGGAAGGATCATTTTCCACTGCCCTTCATCGATGAGATGTTAAAGCGTTTAGAAAAACACTCCTACTATTGTTTCCTTGATGGGTATTCGGGGTATCATCAAATTCCAATCCATCCCGATGATCAAAGTAAAACCACATTCACATGTCCCTATGGAACTTATGCCTACCAGCGTATGACTTTTGGACTGTGTAATGCTCCTGCCTCTTTTCAAAGATGCCTGATGTCTATCTTTTCCGACATGATTGAGGAGATCATGGAAGTTTTCATGGACGATATCTCCGTTTGTGGAAAAACTTTTGATCATTGTTTGGAAAACTTAGACAAGGTCTTACAAAGATGCCAAGAGAAGGACCTTGTACTTAATTGGGAAAAGTTCCATTTCATGGTCCGTGGAGGCATTATTCTTGGACACTTAGTGTCTAACAGAGGGATAGAGGTGGACAAAGCAAAGATCAAAGTCATCGAAAAACTTCCACCTCCTATCAACGTTAAGGGAATCCGCAGCTTTTCAGGTCACGCGGGGTTCTATTCGCGATTCATCAAAGATTTCTCAAAATTCGATAGACCCCTCACTAACCTATTAGCTAAGGAAGCTCCCTTTGATTTCGATGATGAATGCCTTAAATCATTTGATACACTCAAAAATGCACTCATCTCAGCTCCAATCATTCAACCTCTCGATTGGACGCTGCCATTCGAAATCATGTGTGATGCTAGTGATTTTGCTGTTGGTGCGGTCCTAGGCCAAACAAAAGATAAAAAGCATCATGCAATAGCCTACGCTAGCAAAATTCTGACAGGAGCTCAACTCAATCATGCAACAACTAAAAAAGAGCTCCTAGCTGTCGTTTTTGCTATTGATAAGTTTAGATCCTATTTAGTTGGAGCCAAGGTCATAGTCTACACAGAACATGCTGCCCTGAAGTATTTTCTCAACAAAAAGGATGCTAAACCAAGGCTAATCCGATGGATTCTTCTACTCCAAGAGTTCTACTTAGGAATCAAAGTTAAGAAAGGAGTAGAGAATTTCGTGGCAGATCATCTCTCGCGTATGGAAGTCAATCAAACCATGGACATATCTATCAGTGACTTCCTACGAGATAATATGCTTCTCAAGGTGACTGACTCGCACCCTTGGTATGCGGATATCATGAACTTTATGGTCACACGATACGTGACACTAGGAGAAAACAAAAAGAAACCCATCTATGAGAGTCGTAGACACCTTTGGGATGACCCATACCTCTACCAAGTCTGTGTTGATGGCCTTCATAGAAGGTGTGTCCCATCAATCTAAGGCACCAAAATTATTGAAAAATGCCATGCTAGCCCCTATGGTGGACATTACGGTGTTTATCGTACCCACGCAAAGATCTGGCAAAGTGGATTTTATTGGCCTTTTATATATGAAGATAGAAAAGAATTTATTTGCAGATTTTGGAAATGCCAAAAGCATGGAGGAATCTCAGCTCACAATGCGATGCCCCTAACATATAATCTCCATGTGGAATTATTTTATGTGTGGGGTATTGATTTCATTTGACCTTTTTCTAGGTCCTATGATTGCGAGTATATCCTTGTGGTGGTAGATTATGTGTCAAAATGGGTAGAAGCTTTGCCATGCAAAAATGTTGATTCCAAGCAAGCTAGGAAAATGTTCCATGAGATCATTTTTCCATGCTCTAGCACTCCTCGTATGGTCATAAGTGATGGAGGGTCCCATTTCATAGATAAGACCTTCCGGGACTTTTTGAGGGAGCTTGGTGTCCAGCATAACATTGCTACCCCATACCACCCACAAACAAGTGGCCAAGCAGAAACATCTAACAAGCAAATTAAGAATATTCTGCAAAAGACTGTCTTGGATATGGGAACGGAATGGAAGCATAAACTACCCGATGCATTGTGGGCATACCGTACTGCCCACAAAACTCCCATTGGCATGTCTCCTTTCCAACTTGTCTATGGGAAGACTTGTCATCTTCCTGTAGAGTTGGAACATAGAGCCTATTGGGCCATCAAGCGGTGGAAAATGGACCTTCACGAAGCAGGAAAACACTGACTGAAGCAACATTCCGAGTTGGAAGAGTGAAGAGATAAGGCGTACCATAGTGCCAAAATCTACAAGGAAAGAACCAAAAGATGGCACAACAAAAGGATTACGGCTAAAGAATTCAAACCTGGAGATAAAGTTCTACTATTGAACACTAGGGTTAAGCTCTTTGGACCTGGGAAGCTTAGAAGTAAATGGGAAGGACCCTTCACTGTAGTAGAAACCTCATCCCATGGAGCAATGACACTCCAAGGTGATGATGATCAGCTATTTAAAGTGAATGGGCACCGACTCAAATTATTTCTTCAATCTTGGGAGGAGGAGGCAGAAAAGAAATTGACATGATAAATCTTACTGATTTCACGCCAGTTCTTTAAATTATGACTAATTTCTCCACGTCCAATTAATGGGCCCATCAAATTAATCATCCATGATCCCATTGAGCCAACCCACGAAAACCTAGCCCGAACGGAGCCAAGAATAGTTCGGTCGAACCCTAGGATCAGCCAACCTCTCCCTTGCACCGTCGTCTTTCTGTTTTCTCATACGGACTCACCCGGCATATCCCAACAACACTCTCGGTGCTATTGTACTTTCCCTGCTTATTTATTGACGAGAACAGGGAGGGGAACCTTTCACCAACCATAAAAATCCATCTCCTGTTCCTCCCATCCAAGTTGTGTCTGATAAGAAAATTTTGCCTCATGTCTCCTCTAGCTCAACCTTCAACCTGAGCGGAGACATCGCGCCGGCCAATGATAATTCCACCCTCGCTTTGGAGTCTGTCATGGCGATGGATGCCGTACCTCTCGCCATGATCCCGACACCGATGATGACTCTGGATGGGCGTAGCATAATGCCTCATGGTGTTGCACGATGGCTCTTCCCTCGGAGGACACCCATGAAGTCGACGAAACCTGCATGTCGGCCAACTATGACTGGCCTTAAGTCAGTCAAAACTCATCTTTTTCCTCAAAAAGCTGAGTCTCTCCCGAAGCTGCAGCCTGGCAAGGAGTTCATGTACACTCTAAAAACCAAGGACTGTGACGTAGTGAGCCACCACTACAAGTCACCTACGCGTACCTCGACTGAGCGTGCGAGAGATCGCCTCATAATCCACGAGGTGTGCAAGACTGAATGAGGCTATGCAAAAGGCTTTTACAAGAAGTGGATAGTTTGGCGATGGAGGAATCGATGGGCTCATCACCCTCAAAGATTAGGTGTCACCTCTCGCCACCTGCAATCCGAGGGCCACCTAGCCAATTTGAGAACAGCGACGGGAAAACTCCTCATGCCCCTAAAGTGGCACAACTTTCTAAGGAGTTATCTTCTCTCCATTTGGAGAACAAGAAGCTATCGGACTTAGTGGTTGAAGGGCGCAATGAGGGGACGGAACTGAAGGATGAGCTCATTTCCCTCAAGGAGTAGATTGATGGTGTTTGCCGTGGCATGGGCGCTAAGCTATGGCACGTATGAAATGCCATCGGGAAGCCCGACATCTACAATGCTCCATAGTTTAGATGTCCTGACCGCATAAGATTCTTACTAGTTTAGTTTAGTTTTATCCCAAATTTTTATTCAGTAATTTTAGATTGAATAATGTAAGCATCCCCAATATTTTGAGTTCAATGAAGTGAACTTACCGGTTCATCTAACGCAGTAAAGTTCTCCATTTAGTTTATTTTTGTAAATAAAGAATTCAGAGAACAAGTGTGGGGGAAGCACCCAAAATTCGTGAAATCCCGACGTGCAAAAATAGTGTTGCATCCTGAAACATCTCGCAATTGAACATACGACTCGACTTTTCGAAATAGGGCAACAGAGAGGCCAAAAGGGGGTCGGCTGAACCCCCTGGTCGGCCAACCCTGTGTGGGCGCCAAACGGCTCCGTTTCGCTCCACAAATTCGGTTTGGATCTCCTACCCCTGAATATGCATGCTACGCTACTGTTTGAGTTGATTTAATATTTAATAATTAATATTTGAAAGCAATTCAACTCAACAATTAAAATTTAAAACTTGGTAGTCAAAATTTGCTTGAGCTGAAAATTTGAATACTTTATATTTCAATTTATTGCCTTGATTATGATTCCCACAAATTAAAGTAGGAAAAACACGTCATATAAGCATTTGACTAGTGTGATATGGTAAATGAGTTATTCAAGGAGATATTTCTTTGCCTGAAATTGATTTTGATGTTTGCACAATTTTGAGTCTTGAACTTTGCCTGATTCTCTCATTGGAAATTTAAATACCCAACATGGCCATATGATAGAAATTCTTTAAAAACCACATGCATATGCCACTTTGATTTTCATTGAACTTTGTCAAACTCATGACCCAATTGAGTGACAGGCATGAGCTTTTTGACTTAGAAATTCTTGTGCACCCTATTCATGCAAAATTCCTTACATTGAGAATTGCATCCACCGTGCATCCATCCAATAAAGAAACTCCATATAATTTTGTTCAACAAAATCTCTCTAGAAAAATAAAAAGGAGTAGAAGATATGGCTAAAAAAATCTACTCTTCGAAAGAGGAAGTATGCCAAAAAAAGAGAGAGAAAGAAAGAAAGTAGCCATGTTTCATCTTTAAAGAGAGAAAACCACGGAGTCCACAAATATCCATTCCATTCTTGTGCATAAGAATTTTCTTTGTCAATTTGTTTGTTGCAGAAGTCTCTTAGGATCGACTTGTTTGAAGAGATTCCAAATGAGAGATAAGGGCAATGGTTTCTCTGACTTTCCGAATATAGAAAATCGTCAAATCATTTCGGTAAAGGAAGATCCAAGGGAACTACATTCCAACCATTCCGCTCTTCAAACACCCAAGATTGATGTGGTAGCCACATTCCAAAAACGGAATTCATGAATTGAGGTATGAGTTGAAATATCTAGTATTCCATTTTTCTAACTTAGAGAAAATTTATGACAACACCTTAGTTCTTTTTTGCAAAGGACTAAGTGTGGGGGGGTTGTTGACAGTCTATAAGTACCATATTTATACCGTCAATTCATGTCATAATGTGCACAAAAGAGAAACACAACTTAATGGTAGGGTTAAAAACTAACCAATTCCACAAGTATTGTTGTTTATTTGTATGCATGTGAATTTAGACTCAGAATACCAAGATATGCAGAGAGTAATCCATAAAATTAGATTTCTACGAATCAGGCGACGCCACATGTCATCGCAAGGATCAAATGGCCCAAAAACAGAAGTATTCGAGGCCATCCAACTGTGTAGCACCCATATCAAGGGATGGGACCCACCTGGTAGGTACCTGGAAAAAGCATAGCCTCAAAAGAGATGTGACCAGATCGGTCGACCCCCCTAGTTGACCGACTAGGGAGTGGCACCAAACCCGGTGAAATGCCACGTGTTGGCTCCTCCCGGCTTGAAGAATTCATGGGTGACTGATTCACGCGCATTTGGTGCCGGCAACCGACCCTTCTCCCTCCTTTAAATAGAACCTCGCACCTCACTTCACACACACGCCAAAAGTTGAGAATAGAATACCACTCCTAAGGTTTAGAGAAGCTAGAGGCTGCCAAGTAGAAGGAGAATGTGGTGAAGAGTTTAGCAGAAGGAGGCTTGGGCTTGTCATGTCCCTCTTCTACATTTGTACTCCTACAAAGGTGTTATTCAAATCAAGTAAGCCCTTAGTGAATTCAATCCAAGTTTGATTCTTAATTCATAGTAGTTTACAGAAGTAGTTACTTGTGGGTTCATTGCTTTAATTCATTAGAGGCTCTAGTTGTAGCTTTGTGTTTGAAACAACTAGAGTTGTGATTTAAAATGTAAGCATGATGCTTAGGATAGAAATCACTAGTGAATATCTCCTAGACCCACGGATTGAAGAGGTATGTAGTAGGTGGTGATATCCCTATCTATCCTTAGTAATCCAACACATTCGGCTATGCCATACGCTCTTGGCGGGAGTTGTCCTAGTGGTGCTAGGGGTAAACCCGTGCCCGAAGCAAGCAGCTACTGCAAATTCATTTGAATTAGAATCGATACTTTGAATTCCTCTCTCTTTCTTGCCTACAGAACAACTTTGTGTCCTTGTGTGGATTAGTTTGTAATATTAACACACACGTTCTTTGGATTCGATACTATTGGGAATACTCTTAAGGGAAGAGCTACACGATAGTTTCCGTGCGCTTGCGGATTTTTATCTGTGACGTAAGAAATGTCAACACGTGCTGTGGCTAATGTTAGTCAGACCGAACCGATGAACCCTATCTTTGTCTAGCGTCGTCAACTGCATGCATGCCCCCTCTATCTTGCCTGCTTCACTGCCAGACTGAAAGTCCACTACAGTACTACAGGTGCAGTAGCGCCACCGACATGTGTGCCTGATGGCTCATTTTGGGGTATGAACAGCGACAAAGAAGACAACAATGTACTCCCTCTCGATCAAAATAATTGACGTTTAGACAGTCCTAACTAGTTCATTTTTAATTCATTTGTTGGTTTGAAACGACAATTAATATAAACCAGGAGGGAGTAATACGGAACAAAATGCTGATGGGACACGGTCGTCCCACGCACGTATTTGCTGCACTTGACTGAAGATGGTACAAACATAAGCCTTTTCTTATTTAACACTATTTTTACATGATACTAAACTTGGTTAGGTGGTAATTTGCTTTAATCTTTTACCGTTTGAATCAAGGCAAAAGAAGGAAGAAAGTCTGGAAGAGGGGTGGCTATAGAACTTAAGGTTGCCCCATACTAACAAAACGACTGAGAATGGGAAGCTACCATTTCAGTTATCCAGTAGCTTGGGTGCTGCAGTTGTGAATGTTAATCTAGGCATTCCCTTGTGGGTTTTTCACGATTGATGACACAAATGAGATCCTGATGAACTTGTTGAGATGAATGCAGGTCAACTTAGATGAGATAGTTTGGTGCACTCAAAAAGTGAAAAATTAAGTGATGAAGAAAAAGAAAAACCCAATTGATGAATGAAGCGCAAAGTAAACTTAATTGTATAGGATGTGTGTGAGAGACACATCCCAAGAGCTCAAGTCTTTGCGTAGGGGTAAGGGCAATCAACCTTAATAATTCACTGAGCACCGAACTAGTCCATTTAGAAACCTGACTAGTCCGTTCAACTTTCTGTAGTCTCATACAATGCACCTGACCGGTCCGTTCATGGACCAGACTAGTCTGAGCAAGTTTCTGATGTTCCATAACACTATGCACCGGACAGTCCGGTCATGGATCAGAATAGTCCGTTAAACTTTCTGATGTTCCATAACACTATGCACCGGACAAGTCCATTCATGGATCGGACTAGTCCGAGAAACTCTCTGATGTTTCATAACACTATGCACTGAACAAGTCCGTTCATGGACCGGACTAGTCTGAGAAACATTATGATGTTCCAATAATCAGGGCACCAGACATGTCCGGACTCCTACCAGACTAGTCCGGTATACCTCATACAAATTAGAGTTTTTAGTGTGCTGCACATTCCACGCGAATTTTACTCAGCACAATGGACAAGTCCGGTCCCCAGAGCGGACTAGTCCGGCCATCGGGATCCCTAATAGTAATAATTTTGGAAACACTATAAATCAGATATCCACGACCCCACAAACAAAACTCTCACATTCTACTATTCAGAATTGAAACCCTAGCATCGCCACTCATCCCAAGAGCATAAAAACACATCTCCCCACGCATCTAAGGTCCTCAAAAGTGAAAATATTTGAGTATTCGGATTTGGGATTTGGATATCGTTGTCTAAACGTCATTGAGATCTTGGGGGTTAATATCTTTACACTCTTACATTACTTGTAATCTTTTTGAGTGTATTAGATCACCTTTTCTGTTGTAACTTTTTTGGGAGCCCTCAACGTGTGATGTTGCCCCACCAACTCAGTCATTACTCATGATAGTGGAACCAAGTCAGCCTTGTGTGGTTATTTGACGAGGGAAATGGGTTTGAAGAGACTCAGCTCTGTGTGGGCCTCCTCAACCAGGACGTAGATCTCTTTGGTGAGATCGAACCTCGGTAAAAATCTTTGTCCCGTGTGCTCATCTCTTTACTTTTGCAATTATCATTATTTAGAGCATTCAATTGATCAATCTTGTAATCTGAATTAACATTGTATTCCACGTGCAAGTTTGCAATACAATTTGTTCAATCAAGTTTGTTTGAATAGTTGTTTAAATTTCGCTGCTATAACACATACAATTTCTGCTCTAACACTTGATCAGTTCACACCACACAAGCACACTGGACTAGTCCGCAGTTACACCAGACAAGTCCAGTCCACCAGGAATTTATAGATTTGATTAAGTGTGAAAGTATTTTTTTCAAAACCTATTCACCGCCTCTAGGCCACATTCAATTGGTATTAGAGCAAGGTTCTCAATTTATTAGACTCACTGCTCAGAGAGATCAATGGCCTCTAACAAGAACAATGAGATCCCGAAGGTGCCCAACACCAAAGATGAACATGACACAAAAGCCTTCGATGTACTCAAGGCAAACAAACACGATGATGAAGAAGTGTGCCAACTCAAGGCGCTTCTAGGAAAGAAACCTCTAAGCAGAAAGGGCAAGGAATAAGACGAGAAGACAACAGGGAGTGGTCATCATGACTACTCCCAATATCCTTATAATTACGATCGTCTTAATTCTAACAATCATTATCTTTCCATTCCTATGTGAAAACCTCCTCTTTTCATCAGAAATGATTATACCATGTGGAAGTATAATATGAAAATGCATCTTATCTCCTTAAGCCCCAGTCTTTGGCATGTTGTATGTACAGGTGTAGATATCTCGGATACCGACAATGAACTCACTCCGAAGCAAGAGCAATAAATTCACCGCAATGAACAATCCGTTGCAGTGGTCACTTCTTCCTTGAGCCGAGAGGAGTTTACCAAGATTGATGGACAGGAAAGTGCCAACGAAATATGGGATACACTCAAGACAGCACATGAAGGAAATCGTTCAGTTGGCAGTTGAAATACTAGAAGGAGAATTGGGGAGGTTTGCCCTTGAGGAGGGCGAATCACCTCAAGACATGTACAACCGAATGAAGGCACTCATCAGCAAGCTTCGTGCCTATGGAAGCAAGAAGTGGACTGAACATAAGGTGGTCAAAAGGATTATTAGAGCATTTATTCCTAGAAATGTCACCTTGTGCTCTATGATCTGAGAAAGCCTGGGGTTTCATAAAATGACTCCGAATAAACTATTGGGCAAGATTATCAACCATGAGATGATGGAAAAGGAGGACCAATATGTCAAAGACTTAGCTGAACTTACCTCCTCCAAGAAGAAGGAAGTTGCCCTCAAAGCAACTTGCAAGCTTAAAGGAAAGGAAGTTCGTGAAGCACAAGACGAAGAAGACACAAGTGATGTGAGCACCGATATGGATGATGAAGAGATGGTGCTCTTAATCAAGAAATTCAAGCGCATTATGAGAAAATGGAAGGGCAGCAAGTCAAGTGATGGGAAGAGCAAAGAGAAAGGAAAATCCAAGGCACGACGTGCCTGCTACAACTGTGCGAGTACAGCCACTTTATGATTGACTGCACATATGAAGGAACTAAGAAGAAGAATGAAGTGAAGCCAAAAGAGAAGAAGACCTTCAAGAAAAGGAGGCAAGCTCACCAATCGCACATTGGTAAGGAGTGGGACTCAAACAACGAGTCCTCCTCTGATGAAGAAGAGAAGATGGCAACAATTGCCATCAATATGCCATCCATTAAGTCCAATCTCTTTCCAAACATGGGACGGTGGAAGGAGTCCAACCACACTTGCCTTATAGCCAAGGAAGGCAAGAAAAAGGTCATATCTCAACCCTCATCTTTACATTACTATGATGATGATTTTGATATAAGTGATGAAAATGAACACATGTTTAAGGGATTAAGTAAAAATACATTAGCTAAAATGAAAATGTTAACATGTGAAATATTTGAGAAGGAAGATCTTATCAACCGACAGGAAGATATGCTCGTCCTTCAAAAGGAGAGATACTATGAGGTTGAAAAGGCTCTCTAGCTTCAAATGGAAAAGATAGAAGCACTTCAGCATGAGCTAGTTTGAGCAAGAAAACTTACTCAAATCTAAATGATTTGAATGTTGTACTTAAGGATGAGCTTGTTAACTTGACAAAAATTAACAAGGACCTTCAAGTACAAGTTGAATCACTCAAGCAAAGTGCTTCCTCCTCTACTAAGAGCTCACGTTCTCCAAATATCGAGTCTATTCCACCTAAAACTTGTAATTGTGATAATTTAGTTCTTAACCTGAAAAATGAGCTTAAAGTGGCACAAAGCAAAAGATCACCCAAAGGTGGCATTTGTTATAAGGAGAAAATCAAGTATGCACGTAGTGCATACTCGGTTACTAGAGATCCAAATATCAAGGATGGCCTTAGACATTCTCGAGGTGAAAAGTGTAGCGCTTGAAACCCCAAGAATAACATGGAATTGATTGCTTTTGGCAAGGAAAGCTCAATCAAGTTAAGAACACCAAACATGTTCATTCCTTTCATGATAAAGCTAAAAATGGACCAAACATTTTGTTTCATGACTTTGATGCTTCATATGTTCTTATGAAGCATAAATTTAATCATGTTTATGCCAAGTATGTTGGGTCACTCCACAAGAGTGCAAAATCTTGTGTGTGGGTGCCCAAATGTCTTATCACTAACATCAAAGGACCCAAGGAGGCAATGACCAAGGGGGAGATGAACAAAATAAAGAAGAAAAAAAGGTTACAGGACCATAAATGCTTCTAGACAACCTTAAGCTGGTATATCAATCTATGTTAGTAATTTATTATACTCTGTTCATCTAGGCTCAATACCATACTGAGTATATGCTTTGTGTGCAATGTTTCAATATGGCTTGAAACATTGCATACCTGATTGGTTATTTAAAGTTTACTCATGTTTGAGAAAAAATTATCCCTTACATTGATTTTCACTCGAAAAATAATTTAAAATAGTGAATCTTGATGAATTATGGCCATTGTATGATTATTGATTGCTTACTTGTCATGTTCATCAAGATTATTTATGAAATGATGTCCTTAAGATCACTATTAGATCAAACTCCCAAAATCACCTTGTTTCTAACTCTAATCTGTCCAACTGACCCGGACTAGTCCGGTGTCAGCACCTGACTCGGCCGTTGTTTTAGACTAGTCTGACCCTGGGCCAACATACCGAACTTGTCCGGCCCTATACCAAGCTAGTCCTTATTCCTAGGGTTTAAACTCAGCCCGACGCCCAGACTTCCTCGTCCTCCCCTCACAATCGCATTTTTCTTTCTCTCTTCTTCATACCTAGCTCCCGAGGCGATTTTTGCTTTTGTCCACCAAAACCAAAGTTTTCTCCACGAGAAATCATCTCCTCAACGCGAAGCTTCAACTCTACGGACTAATCTGGACAAAACTCCGCGCTTTTCATGTCCAACCGTCAATTTTTGGGTAAAAAATCTCACTCAACCCCAGTTCTCACCTTTCCTTCAATCTTTCTTATTTTTCTTGATTCCTAGGGCATACAATACCTTTCTAGATGTATTCCTACTGTATTCCTACTCGTTCTTCATCAATTAGAGCTACATTTGTTGAAATAGGAAGTTAGGGTTCATACATCTGTCCGGACTAGTCCAATGTCTTGTGCGGACAAGTCCGGTCCTCTGGACAAGTCTACACTCTGAAAACGGACAAGTCCGGTACTCTGACGAATTGAACCTCTGAATTCTTATTTCCACAAAGACTACAATCAGTTTTATCAATCCTTAAAATCCCCTGTTAGGTACGATTTCGTCAGATTCTGAGGACAGCTCATTTGATTATGAAGTCGAGCGTGACTGTGCAAGTGTACAAAGAGCTAAAGAGAGAGAGTCATGAATAAGAGGCATGACTACAATGCTCACTCGTCTCCCCCCGATGATGCTATTCCTATGAAGAGGAGAGCGGTAGTGAAGTAAGATCTAAGCAAGGATGGTGCTAGTGCCAGCTCAACCATACCTAGAAGGAGCGCCAACAAAGGTAAAGGACTTGCAAGTGGTCCCATTGGTCCGCTCAAGATGAAGTAACTGATGCAGCACAACAGGCAACAATCAGAAAATAACTTCATCGGGAAAGGAAATGAGTTGGCTGACAAGTTCGGAAAGATTGTAGCTTACTAGCAGCCAAAGCAGTCAGCTGATCCAAGGTTTTGGAGCAACTTTCATGTTGCCTATTATGAGCATGTTTACATGAAGATGAGGAACTCAGTGATTGAAAGTCAGTGGGTCAATGTCACCTACCCACAATCCAAGAAGTGCCAAGCCTATCAAGAGGTTCTAGAGGCATTAGAGAGACATGGATTGAAGGATCTTCTATCCTTTCGATATAGTTGGAACGATGAAGTCATCACCCAATTTTACTCTACTCTCTACTTTGCTCGTGATGATTGGGATAAGATGATTTGGACAACACATGGATCCAAGTATAGTGTCACCTATGGGGAATTTGCAAAGATACTTCATCTTGAGAATTCCTTGCACAATGACCTTACAATTCACAATCTAAAGCCTTTGGAGAAGGAAAAGCTAGAATTCCTCTATGACACACAAATGCCTTACAAGCCTCCAACTACCTAGTATTTGAATCCATTATTTGCAGTCTTGAAAAGAATTATGAGGAAGACCATAGCTCCCAAGGAAAGAGATGCAGGAACCATCCAAGGGACTCTAAGGACCTTGATGAAAGTGATCAGACAGAGAAGAAATTTTGATGTCTTTGAGTACATTTACAATGACATTGTTAACATCTCTGTTACAGCAAATAGGTCCTATGGCTATGCACCCTATATCATGTACATGATTGAGAACGTTACAAAACTTGAGTTTGTCAAAGATATTCCTCACACAGGCCTCAAGCCCCAGAAGCCAACAATATACACTATTCCTTTGGCTCCTGACTCACCTGCAGTGGAGCAGAGATCTAAGCAAGCAAATGAAGGAACAAGGACTCCAGCTGCCTTTCCTGCTCGTCCACCCTCCAGAGAGTCCTCCAATGGTGTGCTAAAAATGCTTTCCTCCATCTTTGCATCCTGCCGTGAAGTGGAAATTAAGCAGCACAAGGAGAGTTTGGCCAGCAAGAGACATCAAAGATACATGAAGGCCAACATCAAAGCTATTTGTGAGAAGTTAGAAATTGAGCCAGTGGGATCACCTTAGATTTCAGAGGATTCACAAGAAGATATCACTGAGATGGCTCCCCTCACTGAGCAAGATTAAGCTCATTTGGACTTGCAGGCGTCTCCACTCCTCCTCCTCAGCAAGGACTTGAAGAGTAAGATGAAGATAGGATCGAGAGTGAGGGAGGCAGTGGCGAAGAGTGATTCCACTCATTTTTTCCCTTTTTGGTGCCTTGATGCCAAAGGGGGAGAGATTGAGACTAGTAGCTTATTTTGTAACCTTAAGGACTAGTGATCGAGGACATGTATTTTTATTTCAAATTATTGTAATCTCCTTTGATGTGCCTATGTTATTCAATATGAATGTGTGATGTTTATTCAACACTGTTGTGATTGTTGCTTTTATAATTGATATGTCCTTATCTTTTGGCACGTCACAATATTTGATCACACACTCTATAGGCACCCCACCGTAAAGAGTACATATATGTGAGAAGTTTTTATCATTCACTTATCATTCTCATATGTGCACAATTTATGAAAATCAATTTTTACCCTTAATTGTGAATCTCAATTGGTTGTTATCAATCACCAAAAAGGGAGAGACTGAAAGTGCATCTAGGCATTCCCCTTTGGGTTTTGGACGATTGATGACAAAAAAATGAGATCCTAATAAACTTGTTGAGATGAATGCAGGTCAACTCATATGAGATAGTTTGGTGCACTCAAAAAGTGAAAAATGAAGTGATGAAGAAAAAGAAAAGCCCAATTGATGAATGAAGCGCGAAGTAGACTTAATTGTATAGGATGTGTGTGAGAGACACATCCCAAGAGCTCAACTCTTTGCATGGGGGTAAGGTCTTAAAATCAACCTTAATAATTCATAGAGCCCCGGACTAGTCCGTTCACAAACTGGACTTGTCTGTTCAACTTTCTGTAGTCAGTGCACTGGATCAGTCCGTTCATGGATCAGACTAGTACAAGAAATTTTTTGATGTTCCATAACACTGTGCATCGGACATGGCCGCTCATGGATCGGACTACTTTGTTAAACTTTCTGATGTTCCATAACACTGTGCACTAGACAAGTCCGTTCATGGATCGGACTAGTCCGAGAAACTCTCTGGTGTTTTTCATAACACTAAGCACCGGACAAGTCCGTTCATGGACCGGACTAGTCCAAGAAACTTTTTGATGTTCCAATACACAGGGCACTGGACATGTCCGGACTCCTACCGGACTAGTCCGGTATACCTCACACAAATTAGGGTTTTTAGTGTCTGCACATTCGACATGAATTTTACTCAGCACACCAAACAAGTCCAGTCCCCAGAGCGGACTAGTCCGGCCGTTGGGATCCCAAATGGTAATAATTTTGGAAACACTATAAATCGGAGATCCACGACCCCACAAACACAACTCTTGCATTCTACTGTTCAGAATTGAAACCCTAGCACCACCACTCCTCCCAAGAGCACAAAAACACATCTCCCCACGCATCTAAGGTCCTCAAAATTCTTTGAGTATTCAGATTTGGGATTGGGAGATCATTGTCCACACGTCATTGAGTTCTTGGGGTTTGATCTCTTTATACTCTTGCATTACTTGTAATATTTTCGAGTGTATTAGACCACCTTTTCTTCTGTATCTTTTGTGGGAGCCCTCAACATGTGAGGTTGCCTCACCAACTCGGTCAATACCCGTGATAGTGGAATCAAGACGGCCTTGTGTGGTGACTTAACGAAGGAAAAGGTTTTGAAGAGACCTATCTCTGTGTGGGCCTCTTCAACGAGGGTGTAGATCTCTTTGGTGAGATCGAACCTCGGTAAAAATTCGTGTCTCGTGTGCTCATCTCTTTACTTTTGCAATTATCATTATTTAGAGCATTCAATTGATCAAGCTTGTAATCTAAATTAACATTATATTCCACGTGCAAGTTTGCAATACTATTTGTTCAATGAAGTTTGTTTGAATAGTTGTTTAAATCTTGCTTCTATATTACATACAATTTCTGCTCTAACACTTGATCAGTTCACACCACACAAGCACGCCGGACTAGTCCGCAGTACTACCGGACAAGTCCGGTCCACCAGGAATTTAACAATTTGATTAATTGTGCAGGAAAATTTTCAAAGCCTATTCACACCCCTGCAGGCCACATTCAGGTTCGTATTAATCAGTGGCACTTTGTCGATGATATGGTTATGACTACAAAAAAACATGCATCCCTCACTGGTGCAAGGAAGTGGGCAGAGGTTGGCAATACTCACAAGAGAGAAATACTAAAGACATTTTGGTTAGTGCTATCACACCCCACACAAGTATTTTTTTCTAGCAATCTCCATCTTGTACATTTACACCAATGTATTATACAATGTACAAAATTTCTGGGACTTGGCGGACACAGAGCAGAGCGTAATAATTTTTGAAGATTGCTGGTGAGCGCTACAAGGGGTGGCCATCGACATTGCATGCCACCTATAAGGGTTATTCATTCGATGAAGAACGTATACAAAACAAGCCGGATGATATAGGGGACGTCGATTGGTTGCACCAAATAGAATATTTTTGGTTTGAGCGATTCAAGGTCAACTAACTTTTTAATAGCGTCACATCATACAAAAATTATTTGATTTACATTCATTCATAGAATTAATTCTCGAAATTTTCAGTCATTAAGCAGGACCAACTCTAAAAATCGAAGAAGTCAAAAGACGAAACACTTGCTTGGCTCCAAATCCTATGCACAACTTAGCTACGAGAAGGTATGAAAAATAAATCACGCTACATGTTCAATTTTACTTGTATTTTGTGTAGCGAGACCCAGATACCAGAGATGAACCTGATGGCATACAACTATGAGATGCAAGCCATTTGAAGAATGGTGAATGGGCAAACAAGCAGTCAAAAGCTTTACATGTGAGTAACACTTCAAAGAATCCCCATTTAAATAAATATTTGCAATGTACCTGTGACTTTTCCTTTTGTATATAGAGCCAGGCACGTGCCCAAGTGAATGACATGGAAGCTGAGCAGGGAGACCCAAACCCAAATGAGTAGAGAAACAACATCTTCCAGCGTTGTTACAGATCCTCAATCGGTTGTGTAGTATCACTGGTTTGGGGGCATGGTTATATGGCTAACCCTAATGTTTTTGAACGTATGCGTATCCAGATGGTTGAACACCTCAACTACCAAGTTCGAAACATAGAAGATAGAAATGCAGACCTCAATCGACAAATATAGAACTTGGAAGGAAGAAATGATGAATTAACCACCTAGATGGAAGACATAGGCCCGAAGAATGAAGAGCTAAACCTTCAAGTCCAGAACTTACAACATCAGGTGGCAGCTGATCATGAACGGACAGTTAAGGAAAATGGACGACATGCGCCGCACAATGATGGATGAAATACGCAGAATGGTAGAACAAAAGGGCCAACAAAAGTTTGGTAAGCGTTATGTTAATTCAATTAGTCCCCATCTTCTTAGGCAAACTGTGAACATGCAGCAACGTCGCATTAATTCTTGAGTGTTGTTATGCGTGTTGCATCAATTGATGGATGTTTATTGTTAAACTCGACATATGTATCCGTTGTGGGGACCGAAATCCCAACCACCAAGGATCTCATTGGATGGTGTCGTGCGATGCGACACCCAACACTATTCAAGAAAAGAACGAGAACAAAATACAATACCAAGTCTTTATTTAAAAGCACAGCGGATGTTTTACAATACTAAATGAAAGGAAAGAGAACTATACATCATAGCTACACTCTCGGCACTAGATATGCAAAAGCAAAGTCATCCATGTCCTATATACTTTGCACTAGCAACACCCAACTTACGGAGGCGTGCAGGGTTCCCACTCGGCTGTAAACCCTGGAGGGGGTGCAGCCTCGTCATCGAACCCGTCATCAGTCGTATAATCTACAAAAACTTTTTAACTGCAAACGTGAGCTTATGGCTCAGCAAGACTAACCCGTCTCACTAGACATATGTAGGGTGAATACTAAGCATAGGTAAGGAATAGCATAAAGGACTCGCCTACAAGTGCATCCTTATATACATATTTTAAGTAGCACATGACATTCTTCAGGCACGACACATCATAGACTCCACAATCAAACAAGAAACACTTTGGTGATGATATGAAATGCACAAAGAACATAATGCTATTACAGGTAAAGTACTGGGAAACTGTAAACTTTTAATTGTACTATCTCTAAGACATTAGGTTGCAAAGCAATTGTAATTCTATACATCGTATTCTCCTGACTTATTCAGTATATACTACGTCACAGCGCAGTGAACAAGTGGTACTCTATTACCGTGAGGTACGGTGATTGCAATCAGGACACACCCGGAACAACATGACACATACGCACTTTCGGAAATGTCAGCGAGTACTTACAGCAATACCTACGTAACACTTCAGTACTAGTCGTATATGGCCACCTTTCACTAAACACTTGAATGTCGAACCGGTCAATCTGCCACGAGCAGGCGGTCACTGTGTGGGGCGTACTCTGACATGCCCACCAGCTGATTTACACCTTGCTGCCCTCAACCAACGCCTATAAAATGGAACGGAATGCCTCAACAAACTAGTATCAAGCTACGTCAGTTTACTGAAGCCCATTTCTCCAATATGTCGCCGGTACAATTGAAGCTTGTCCAGCAGGGCCACACACGAAATGGTCCTCAGTCAACACAAGCAGAGCTACGCACGTGAGACCACGCCTCGCTGCATCCTACCCGTTGTTCGGTCTTAATTTCATATTCATAAACCATTTCTTGATCCAATTCATCCCGTGTGATGAAATTCCTATCTCACGAGTAGATTCTAACTACTTGACTTCTACCGAATTCCTATGAGCATAAGCATAGCAGTTTCTACTCAACGGGTTGTAGACCAACCCAAGACTCCATGGGATTTGTGGGCCATGCATGTGGATGTCAAATACCTTAAACGTAATGCACAAACATCTGAATATGTAAGATGAATGAAAACGGCAAAAACATTGTAAGGAAATTAAATGCAAACTGGGGCTTGCCTAAATGCGACTCTGAGTCTACGTTAGTTTCTGGCAGCTAGACTTCCAAAGCTTTCGGCTGCTCCTCGACTTCAGCTACTACACAATATGCATATACTATATATGAATGACTTTGAAAACAATCAATATGCTTAAGGTCATAAGCAAATATCTTATGATCAAAAGAAGGTAATGCTCTTAATTGGCCTTGGGACTTTTATGTTAGATACTAGTGACCATAGTGAAGACTCTTGCAAAGAACAGGAGATGATCAAGGAAATTTGTTGTTCCTAAAAATTATGGTAAGAAATAACCTTCTCTAATTCTTGGTTGAAATCTTGGAGATCTATCATGGCTACTAGTGGTTGTTCCATGTAGAGGAGGTCTCACAGGTTCTAGGAATTTTTTTTAACAATTTTCTAAGCTTCCTACAGGGAGAAACTGATTTTACAATTTTGGGGAAATTTCTGAAATTGATTTTGTATTTTTCTCAATTTATAACTACAGAGAGATTTGGAACACTGATGAACCCAGTAAATGATGTCCAATGAAGTCTAAATTTTACTGGAGATCAAGTGAATTTTGTAGAGTGTCCTTCCCAAATTTGGGAATTTTCTAAAAAGCGGAACTGTAGGAATGAATTCTATAAGCATTTTCATTATATGTATTATGGAGCAATTTCTATGGACTTTCATACAGATCCAAGTGCCCCACTGCAAAGAATTCTTCATTCTGGTTCTAACAAAATTTATTTGGGAATTTTTGGATAATTCTACTAGGAGTTATGGATTTTTCCATGTTTGGTTAAATCCTGGAATTATTTTCAAAGGGAAACATTTAAATAAATCAGCCGGGCCCACTGGTTTTAAACCAACCAATCGCAGCAGGGCCGCACCGGGGGCCACGGGGTAAACCCGCGCAGCCACACCAGATCCCCGGCCACACCCAGATCCCGCAGCGACTGACACATGGGCTCCACAGGTTTTCTTCAACCTCGGGTTGGCACTCACGCGCGACGGCGCCCGCGTTAAACACGTCAAGAATCGCCGCCTGGGGGTTTTTGGGGGCGCCGAGCACGTCGGTGAGGTCGGCATCGGCTGAAACGGATGGGAACAATGCGTGCGACAGCGGCGGCAGCGGTGACAGCTCGAGCATGCTTGAACTCACCCAACTCAAGCTCAAACAACTCGGGAACTTCTCCAAAAGCTTCCTAGGACCTCAAGGATCAAGGATCTGGACTAGGGAATAGAGGAAACAACCGCGAGATATGAGCTTGACGGTGAAGTACAGTTTTTCAACCGATGACCGCGAAATCTCGAAATCTAAGGTGCTCGGTTGATAAATTTTGGGGCCCTTGGGTAAGGAGTTGCGCTAGGAAGTATAGGAACTATCTTCTATCCAGATTAAATAATGATTGCAAGAATGAAACGAAATTAAGCACGAAGCCTTGTTGTCTATCGAACAACGATTCGGTTATCGAATAAAAACTCGAGCTACAGTTCATGTCATGGGCTTAAATTTGGTGAGCATAAACTAGAGAGGATTGCGAACCTTTTTGCTTCAAGGATTGAGACTGGAAACGGCCTAGAACCAGAGCTCGACGATGAGGCAGTGAAGGTTCCCGGCGGCTTCCTCAACGGCGACCGGAAAATTTCGAAATACCTCAGGTAGAAGCTATGTCACGATCAATGACCAAATAGAACACGTAGAGGATGTTGTGACAAGACTTTTATCTACTTACAGCTCGGTGAGAAACGGCTTCAATCTCCGGACAAAACTCAACGAACAGAGGGTGGCGGCTATGGCGCGAAAAAGAGACGGAGCTCGACGGTGACGGCCAGGGGGTATAAATAGGCATAGAGGGACGAGGGGGGCTTGCCACATCGCAAGCAAGCAGGCAGCTCGGTGGCTCGCATGCCGTGTCGCGGTGTCGAGCGCTCCCGGCATTGATCGG
Source organism: Tuctoria greenei (assembly GCA_036927565.1). Lineage (NCBI taxonomy): Eukaryota > Viridiplantae > Streptophyta > Magnoliopsida > Poales > Poaceae > Tuctoria > Tuctoria greenei. Next base: position 175,106,980 of record JAYESD010000002.1, on the reverse strand, counting down.
CGAGGACAGCTGGATACAGAGCATGTCCGTCGGTTCAACCGAGTTTGTAGGCTGACAGTGGGTCCCACCTCCCCTTATCCTCTTCCCTTCTCTACAACTTCAATTCTCATACCAAACTTGATCCAAAAATTCTAGATTTTTATGGGGAGGCTCAAATAAATATCTGGAAATTGATTCTAATGTTGGATATCGAATTTGGTCAAGTTTCACTTGAATTTCAAATTTCAATTTGAATTTGGATGAAATTCAATGGGACCACTGAGTTAAATAGCAATTGAGCTTTAAAAATTTTGAAACTTTGTGGATAGGTCAAGCAAGTTATGCTGACCTTGAGGGTGAGTTAAAAATCTGATGTTCAACTAAGTTGAGCAGAATTCAAAATTTTATTTCTAAATATGGCTTGAATTTGCTAAGCGTCTCGAATAAGCAAATGGAATTCAAAATCTTGAAACTTGGCAGGAAGTTTATTTGGAATATTATGAGGCCATGGAAAAGTTTATGGCCTCAGATTTCAATATTTTGGCAGGGCCTAATTGTACAGTGCTATATTCAAATGAATTTGAATATATTTAGTACTGCATAGTAATTTGCCCTAGAAATTTTTATTCAATAAATTCCAAAACTTATAGAAAGGTCACATAAATTATTCTAAGGTCATTGGTGAAGTTCATCCCTTATGTTAATAAAATTTAAGAATGGGTGAAAGAAAAATTCTTAAAGATCCCAAGTTCAAATGCACAACCACATTTGATCTCTACTATGGTTGAAAACAAACTGATAGTTGAACTTCATATTAAGGGAAAAACTGGGATTTTACAATCATGTGGGAACAAATTGATTCTGTTGCCACTAATTTTCAATCCTGGTGCATTAGGGTTCGACTGCCGGTAATTATAAAATGTGGCATTACAAATTTATTGTCACGAATAATAAATTGTTGGAATATGAAGCTATTGTCATAAATTACAAAACGTTGCAGTAGAAACATTTGGCCATGACTCAAAAACATTGCAGTAGACTGCTATTGCCACCACCCAGAAAACGTTGCATTACAAACCTATTACCACAGATGAGAAAATGTTGCATTACACCTCTATCACCACAAATCATTAAACGTTGCATTTTTAACCTATTGCCACAACTCAGAAAATGTTGCATTACAACCGTATTGCCACAGATCAGAAAATGCTGCATTACAAACCTATTGCCAAAGATCAAGAAACGTGCATTACAAACCTATTGCCAGAGGTCAGGAAACGAGGCATTACGAACCTATTGCCATAGATCAAGAATCTTTGCATTACGATCCTATTACCACAAATCAGCAATCGTTGCAATATCATACTATTCGCCATGGTTGTGAAATTATTGCAATACAATACTATTCGCTAGAGTTGTGAAATCGTTGCAATACCATACTATTCGCCACGGATGTTAAATCGTTGCAATACTGTACTATGCGCCACGGATGTGAAATCGTTGCAATAAAGTACTATTCACCACGCTTGTGAAATCGGGGCAATACCATACTATTTGCCACGGACATTAAGTCGTCGCAATACCATACTATTTGTCACGGATGTGGAATCGTTGCAATACCATATTATTTTCCACGGCTGTGAAATCATTGCAATACCATACTGTTTGCCACGAATGTCAAATCATTGCAATACCATACTATTTGTTGCAGTACGTTGAATCGTTCCAATACCATACTATTCGCCACTAATGTGGAATCGTTGCAATACCATACTATTTTCCACGAATGTGAAATCATTGCAATACCATACTGTTTGCCATTAATGTGAAATCGTTGCAATACCATGATATTTATTGCAATACGTTAAATCATTGCAATAACATACTATTTGCTACCGATGTGAAATCATTGCAATACCATACTATCTGCCATGTATGCGAAATCATTGCAATACCATACTATTCTTTGTAATATGTTAAATTTTCGCAATACGTTAAATTGTTGCAATACCGTATTATTTGCCACCGATGTGAAATTGTTGCAATACCAAACTATTTTCCACAAATGTCAAGTCGTCGCAACAACCTATTGCCAAGAGACTTATTGCAATGATCACAAAAACTATCGCCGCTTTTTTTCGTTGCGAATTTTGACCTATTGCAACGTTTTTTCGTCGTGATAAAACAAAATCCTTGTAGTGTCACATGCGTAACACATGTAACACGGGCCGATTCGGAATGGGTAACGCATATTGTAAAGGTTACGTCAATCTTTCATTTTCAATTCATTTACGAGAGAGGGAAGAAAGGGAGAGAGAAGGCAGAAAGAACGAGAGAGAGTACGTTATGCACTGTCGGAGCCCACCGTTAACTTACAACGGCTTCAGGGTTAGGTCGTCGTACGTTGCAAATCCTCTCTGCCCATGTGCTGCGAGTGCTTATCGTCCTCACCGTTTTCGTTCACCTCCGTGCGCGTCTAGACACATCCTTTACCTTTCCACTAAATGGGCCTTGTCGTGCCCTAAATCGGTTGTGCCGGGTCAAGCCGACCCAAAGCCCGTTTATATGTACATATAGTACGTAAACAATCAAGCAATTCAAATAAACACAAGCAAGAATTAAACCTAAGCATATGCATATCAATTCATGTAGACCTAAACATAATTCATTGATTCATCTATTCTAACCATAATTCATAATTCAACCCTAAGAATAATCCATAATTCAATGCATAATTCAATGTAAACCCAAACGTAATTCATCGCATCATCAATTGTAAATATAATTCAACTCTAATTGAACCCTATGCATAATTCAACACTAATTGAACCCTAGTTCAGCACTAATTCAATGTAAGCATAACTGAACACTAATTCAACCCTAACTATAGACATAATTGAACCTTAAGAATAACAAAACATGCATAATTCAACACTAAGCTTAATAAAACATCATTGAATCATCAACCATTTGTCGAACACTATGCATAATTTAACACTAAGCATATCACATCATCATCCATTCATTGAACACTATGCATAATTCAAAACTAACATATCGAATTGACCTCCATGAATTTTTAGGTGTCGCTTTTCACTGGCGATGCGTGGGGCAGGTTCCGGGTGCCTCCTGGATTGGAGGAGTCAGGGTGGCGCGGTGCCTGAGCGGGGGAGGGCAGTTGGTGCGGGTGGCGCGCTGCCTCAGCGGGGGAGGCACGGTTGCCACCGAGGAGGCAGCAAGGGAGGCGCCAGAGGAGGCACCGAGGTGGGGTACGGAGGACAATGGAGGTGCGGGGGCCAGGGGAGCCGCCATGCTGCGCTCCTCCCGGGGGCAGCAAACGCAGGCGACAGATGGCTTGCACAGGAGGGCGGGCGCCTGCATTGGAGGGCCGAGCGCGGCAGCGAGCGAGGATGACGGCATGGGAGGGTGCGAGCGAGCGAGGTGGCGATGGCATCTATGTGAAATGCATTCGGGCCGAGTGGGTCGGGGGGATATATCCGTGAATTTGCGACAGCCAAGTAACTTGTGTTGGTCCTAGGGTCGACCGTCGCAATTACATAACTTGCAACGGTATTAGGTTTGGTTGTCGCAATTTAACAACCTTTTTGCGATGGCCTTCTTATTTGCAATGGCATTTGGGCCCACCATTGCACTTTGAGCTTCTATTGGTGATGGCAGTTTAACTTGCGACGGCCAAGCACGGGCCGTCATAGGTTAATCTATTTGCGACGACCGGCCGTCGCAAATAAATATGGTCATCGCAAACGGTCAGCTTTCCTGTAGTGTGAGATCTGGTAGGGATTTTTGGAATTTGGGCTGAATTGAGTAGGCCAACTTAGAAACTCCCAGTAAATTCCTAGTAAATATCAAAGCCCAAGTAAGGCAAGATGAGTGGTGCTATGTGATCAGTACCAAATAGGAAGTAGAGATGGAGACACATCCACTTTTAAGTGAGGTTGCTCCGTCACTCTCTAATTGAGTGAGAAGAGGAGTAGGCCATGCGCACTCCTCCTCCACCTACTCGATCGCTCGCCTCGCCACGCCTTGCGTATGCGCGTGCACGTGCGCATGATCGTGTTTGTGCAAATTCAAGCCTCGAGCTGAGTTGAACTTCTATTTTGTTGAGCAAATATCAGGTTGGGCGTGGACCTCCGAATTGGGCCAAGTTGTAGAGGAAAGCGTCTACAACAGCCTAGTGGGTTTGGATTGCAATCGAACCATGATCTGTTGAAACTAACCCAGTCTCTTTTCGAGGTTCTATATAAATCGATTGTGCGTGCTTGGATGGGTATCCGCAAACATATCAGTATAGTTCTATTTCTTTTCAATACCTTGGTAGTCTACCCCATCATGAGCGTTGACATGCACTAATGACTGGGAGAGCAGGTGCCAAAGCCCATACCTAAGAAGAAAAGAATGTAAAAATCAAAACTTAAAAAATTTATAGTTGAAATAAGATTTGAAACTCACATGAATTATGTTAATCAATCAATAATGTTAAAAATATGAACTTGTTAAAAAATTTAACATTCTTTGGAGTGTTAGTGTGTTTCAAGAAAAACTGGGTTGCAAAAGGATTTCAAATTAATCACTAAAAAGCAAAGTTAAGTGTGAATTTAAACTTAATTCAAAAGTCAAATTTGTTAATTCTAAATCGAGTTTTGTCAAATTCAAAATTTGACATCACCAAAATCTTATGGATAATTACTTAGGCGTACATGCAAATTTTCATAATCTGTAGTGGTGATATGAGGTGATTACATAGAGGTGTAATTCAAATTTAAATTTGAATTTTAACTAAACTGCTCAAAATCAAAATCCAACTTCATAAATGTGTTCCTCATATTTGAAATTTAATTTCTGCAATTTTTACCAATTTAGGGTTCAAGCTGCTATTTTTAAATGATTATTGAAAACATCAGCTTGGGATAAGAGTAAGGGTGGGGCCCATCTGCTAGTTGGCCCCACATGTAAGCCAAAGAAATCTCAGTTTTCTTCCCTCCCTGCTCTGGGTGCCATGGATGCAGCACGGTGCCAGCTGTGCTTACTGTGAGCTGGAACACAAGCCTTGTCCTCCGCTTGGCCTCGCTCTAATCCACACACCAAGCATTTTCATTGCCCACACAGTCATTGCTGCCTTCTCCGCTTGAGCCCGGCGTTGTTACACTATCACCGTGCCGCTCGACTACTCGACATCACCCGGCCGTCTCTGTGATAAGAAGTTTAGGCCCGATCTTCCAAAAGGTAAGTCGATTGAAGTGGAGAACTCCACGTTGATGATCCACAACACTTGAGCAGCTCGAATATCCCTGCAATCACAACACCACTGCTCTGTTGGTAATCAATCATGATTCACATGCTTGACCTCACCAAGAAGGCTAATCCCTGCAAGTGCAACTGAGAACATGAGCAAGAACGTAGAAGATGTGATCTAAAATCACAAAGTTGGGGTCTCACAAACTGTAGAACGGCGAAAATATTAATCTAAGAAAAACTCACCGAATATGGTCGGCGGCTGCAGTATTTAAAGACTAAGGTTCAGTCAAGGAACCCTGAGACGCGTCCCTAATGAACTCATACAAGATACAAGGCCCGAAGGCTCAATACGTTGACGCAACATCGGACAGAAATCTCAAATCGACTTGTTTTGTTGATTCCCGGTGATTCCTGCAGAATTTTGAGGTTGGCCAGAGTCATTTGAAAGTTTATCTTGTAATTGTTTCGTGCATATGTAGAACCCCAAAAACATTGTCCGTATGCATCCTGGGCGTCCATTTTAAGGTGGACTGCTCTTGGACTCCAAGTTGAACTGGAGCCCGAATTGTAGATTGTTTCCATAAACTTGTGGATGCCCCAACTGGACCTCCATGTTCCCAAGGCCTCCTCCCTTCACTTGTTGATCTTCTCCATTGTTTCTAAAACAATTAAATCACTACATAGCAATCCATTCTCAAATTCACATGGTTAGGAAGTTAGGAATGTGTTCACCTGCTGATTTATGAATCGCGCTCGTGCTCTTGTGATTGGTCCTTGTAGTTCAATGTGCGTGTTTGCTGTTGTGATGTCCTCATCATCCTCTCCCTCTTTAATTGGAGCTGTCCTCGAATAAAGTTCATCTTCTTCTCCCAAGTATGGTCGCAAATCTTAAATGTTAAATGTTGGACTAACCCCAAAATCGGGAGACAACTCAAGCTTATATGCATTATTATTAATCTTTTCGATAATCTTAAAAGGACTGGTGGCTCGTGGCATAAGTTTTGATTTTATCAAGTCAGGGAGTCACTCTTTTCTCAAATGCAACCACACCAAATCTCTCAGTTTAAGGTTTACTTTCGTTCTACCTTTACTACCTGCAATCTTATACTTCTCATTCATCCTTTCAATATTTTACTTTTTAGTTTCATGCATCTTAAGAATGAATTTGGATCGTTGTGTAGCATCCAAATTTATAGTTTTAGAAGGAGGAAATGGTAATAAAATCAATAGGAGCACGGGGGTTGAAACCATACACTACCTAAAATGGGCTTACCTTCGTCATTGACTGAACATACCTGTTGTAAGAAAATTCTATTTGTAGTAAACACTCCTCCCTAAATTTGAATTTGTTTTCAAGTCAGCCTGCAACATAGTGGATAAAGTATGATTAACTACCTCAGTTTGGCCATCTGTTTGTGAGTGACATGTAGTTGAAAACAGCAACTTGGTTCCCAATTTATACCACAAAGTTCACCAAAAATGACTTAAATTTTTTGCATCACGGTCAGAAATAATGGTATTCGGCACACCATGTAAATGAACAATTTCTGTCATAAACAAATCAGCAATATGTGAGGCATTATCATTTTTATGATAAGGTATAAAGCGTGCCATTTTGGCGAAACGGTCAACAACCACAAAGATACTATCCCTACCCCTCTTAGTCCTAGGAAATCCCAAAACAAAGTCCATAGACATATCCTCCCAAGGTATAACAGGAACAGGAATAGGCATATAAAGACCACGTGGGTTAAGGCGAGACTTATCTTTATTGCAAGTAGTGCCTCGTTACACGTAGCGCTCGACATCACGTCTCATCTTTGGCAAACAAAAGTGTGTGGAAAGCATGTTCTCAGTTTTCTTCACTGCTAAATATCCCATCAAACCACCTCCATGTGCTTCTTGCAAAAGTAATAGACGAACGAAGCTAGCTGGAACACATAGCTTGTTAGCACAATAGAGGAGACCCACTCGTAGCACATATTTATTCTAAGTTCTTCCTTCTCCACAATTTTCAAAAGCATTTTTGAAGTCCAAATCAGTAGGACATAATGCTTTTATTGTTTCCAAACAAAAGATTTTATGATCCAGATGGGACAACATGGTATAATGTCTAGATAATGCATTGGCAATGATATTTTCCTTCCCTTTCTTATGCTTAATGACGTCCGAAAATGACTCTATGAACTCTACCCATTTAGCATGTTGTTTATTCAGATTGGTTTGGCACTTAAGATACTTCAAAGATTCATGACCGGAATGTATGACAAACTCCCTATATCAAAGATAATGTTGCCAAGTTTGTAATACTCACAATAAGGCATACAATTCCTTATCATAAGTAGAATAATTTAGAGAAGGACCATGCAATTTTCCACTGCAGAAAGCAACGGGTTTTCCTCCTTGTATGAGAACGCCTCCAATACCAATGTCACTTGCATCACATTCTAGCTCACAGTTCTTGTCAAATCAGGAAGTTGCAGCAATGTTGATTGTGTAAGCTTCAATTTGAGATCATCAAAAGCTTGTCGCTGTTGTTCGCCCCATTGAAACGACACTCCCTTCTTCGCTATCTCATGTATAGGTGCTGCAATGGTGTGCTGAAATTCTGCAGAAAGCAGCGATAAAATCTGCAAGACAAAGAAAACTACACACCTACGTGACGGTTATTGAAGCTCGCGAGCTAGTTATCGCATCAATTTTTGACTCATCCATCTCAATTCCCTCGGAGAAAATGACATAATCAAGAAATGAGACTCGACTGGTGCAAAAGACGCACTTTTCGAGGTTACCAAACAAACGTACATCTTTCAAAACAGCAAAAACAGCACGTAAATGATCAAGATGTTTGTCATATGACTTGCTGTAAATAAGGATATCATCGAAGTAATCCACCACAAATTTTCCAATAAAAGCATGTAAAACCTTGTTCATTAATCGTATAAAAGGTGCTAGGTGCATTAGTTAAACCAAAAGACATAACTAACCACTCATAAAGTCTAAACTTGGTTTTAAATGCAGTTTTCCATTTACCCCCTAGTGCCATTCTAATTTGATGGTAACCACTTCGCATGTAAATTTTTGTGAAGATGATAGCACCACTCAATTCATCAAGCATGTCGTATAAGCGAGGAATAGGATAACAATATCGAATGGTGATGTTATTAATCACTTGACAATCAACACGCATGCGCCAACTATCATCTTTCTTAGGAACCAAAAGAACAGGAACGGAACAAGGGCTAAGGCTTTCACGAATGTACTCGTGGTCCAATAGATCTTGGACTTGTCGCTGAATTTCTCTTGTCTCTTCAGGATTTGCCCTGTATTCCGACAATTAGGTAAAATTTCTCCTGGAATCAAGTTGATTTTCTGTTCAGTGCCCCTCATGGGTAGTAAACTAGGGGTATCTCAGAGGGAAACACATCCTCAAACTCCTGCAAAAGGTTAGCAACAGCAAGGGGCAAAGCAATAGGCAATTCATGGAGTGAAAACATGGCTTCTTTGCATACTCAACATAGCACATCCCCTTAGCATCAAATAAATTGACTTGGTCAGATTTAGTTGTGGGCAACAAAGGTGATTTCAACTTAATGACTTACTGTTTTCCGATTCTAGTTTTGTTGCTTTATCATCATGAATTTTACTCTTTTCAAAATGCACAATTTTAGTAGAAGTCATAGAAAGCAAAGTGATTTTCTTTCCTTTATACATGAGAGCATATTTATTAGTTCTACCATGATGAATAGCATCCGTATCAATTTCACAAGGATGACCAAACAATAGAGAACAAGCATCCATAGGTACGACATCAAAATCAGCAAAATCATTGTAGTTACTAATCAAAAAATGTATTCTCGATGTTTGTGTTACCCGAACGATACCACTGTTGTTAAACCATTGAATGTGGTATGGATGAGGGTGTGTTCTTGTTGTAAAAACAAGGTTTCTTGACGACGTCTGCGTTCACCAAGTTATTGCAGCTGCCTCCATCAATTATATTGTGTACACGCCAGTCCTTGACAATGAGAAACATGTGGAAGAGGTTGTGTCATTGTAGCTTGTCGTCGGTCTCCACTTTGGAGCTCAAAGCACGCTGAACAATAATGCTCCAATAATTCTCCATTGCTGTTGTACCAAGTACCTCTTCATCAGAGTGTTCATCATTTGGACCTGCAAAATTATTAGCAATAGAATATTCATCTTCAACAACCGAAGTATTATCATACCGCCATCATCGTGTGCTATGTATACCCGATTGCTCGGGAAATCTCTCATCATGTGTCCAAGTCCCTGCCAGCTTTGACCCTTAATGTCGGAGGTACAACTTGTAGAAGGAATGGAAGACGAAGGTTTGAATGATGTCATCTTGCTGCCCTCCGGCATGCGAGAAGGTGGAGCAGTAGGTGTAGTTCGTTGGTCGCCATTAGATGGTGTAGTCGATGCACGGAAAGTTGAAGATGGTGCTATTTTGGGTGGTTTCAACATCAAACGCGGCGTGAAGTTGCTCCTCGTGTTGCTGCTGTTGGCAGCCCTCCGATTCTTTTTTTTTTTGCCAATATAGCAAGCTGAAATATTCCATTAAGAGTATCATATTCCTTGTAATCAACAATGTCCTAAATTTCATTCCTTGACCCCCCATAAAAACGAGCTATTTTATTATCCTTGTCCTCTACAATCCCACAACGCAACATACCCTTTTGTAAGTCTTGATCGTACTCCTCTACGGACATGTTACCTTCATCTAAGCGCTGTAATTTTTGCGAAGGTCCCACTGCAAAGAAGGAGGAACAAAGCGAATACACATAGCTTCCTTTAGTTCATCCCATGTTGGAGGATTAGTTCTAGTTTTAACAAGTTCATTCCGCCATATGATAGAAAAATCTTTAAACTCACTAGTGGCTTGACGAACTCTATGTTGTTCAGAAACAAGATAGGCATTAAATTTTTGCTCTAATGTCATCTCCCAATCAAGATAAGTCTCAGCATCATAAGCGCCCGAAAAAGATGGTATTGTAAATTTCCCTTTAGCAAAAGGATCATCAGGACAAGGATTATAATTGTTGTGATGATTATTATCTCTCATACCTCGATGATACAGTGGGAGTCATGGCTGATTATTATGACCTTCAATATCATGGTAACCATTGTCTTCACATCTTTTAGCGAGAGGCAACCGAGCCTCAAGAGTATTCATCAAAAGAGCAAGGTCCCCAAGATGGTGAGTCAAGTTCGCCTATGACTCCTCCGTCGCCTCCATCATATCACGTAACTCATCATGTTGAGCGCATTCGTCATCATTGTTTTCTCCTGTTGTTGTTAGTCGGAAACAAAATACAACAAAAATATGTTATTCCTATCAACTACAAAGGATAGTGGTAGTGTGAAAGGTGGCAGGAAACAATCTCTCTCGCTCAAGCGCCTTACCACAGTCTTACAAGTGTTCTTAGTGACACGGCAGGTGGTGTGGACGCTGAGATGAAACAATGAAGCCTGAGGTGATTGCAGAGGTACCTATTTTGCTCAAGAGAAAAGTGGAGCTATGATGACATAATATGGTGGCTAATGAGCAGGAAATGTTGATAATAAAACAAAGTTGAATAACTATTCAATGTAGGAAATGCTGCTGGTTAACCAAGTGTTCTAGGCCTGGCACAATACAAGGAAGTAGCAAGTCAAAAAAAAAGACATAATTATATAATCAACAATCACAGCCCTAGTGATATAGGCCAATTGCTTTAATATGCGTGCTCTTAACAATTTATTTTCTTTTTTGTAATATTTTTTGATATTTTTTCATTACTCAGTAGCACGAGAAAAGGAAGCACACAAATTTGCAGCTCATCTGGATTTTACATGTGGCCCATAGAAAATACGGAAGATTCTATAAAATTCGTGCAGAAACTTTGGAGGTCAGATAGCCTATCTTCCGAGGAGAATTTGGGCAATCTAATTTCGCCGAATGCAGCAAAGTTGCAAAAAGTCGGATGCAAAATTTTGCGTGGATCAATTGGAAAGAAAAAATTGCCCGATTTCGAGTTCATATGTGAAGGTTATGGCCGTTTTATGGTAGGTTGTCCGAGTTACGGTTTTTTGGATGTTTATTCCAACTCGGATTGAGGATAGATCTCGCAATTGGATATGAAAACGATTGGAACATTACATGGTGCCTGATGGGATGGTGTGTCATGATTCAAGGGTGACTCGCACAAAGGATTGTCACCTAATCTAGGGCTGGCGATGTGGGAGTTCACGCAAGGTGACTAGCTAGAGCAAACCGATGACCGTGATGGATCGGTTTGTTGTTTAGGGATTGTAAAATAGGTGTCGAACAAGAAGAAAACAAGGAAAAATGACGACAACTAGGACCCAAAACACAACTAAACCAGCAACAAGACTCGACCACTCAAATGCAAACTCAACAATACAAACTGAAATATGAAATTGCCGACACTATAGTCTAGGAAGCGGTAAAAACATTTTTTTTGTCTTTTTTTGTGGACTCTAGGTATGAAACAAAACTTATCTAATGGAAAATCAAGATACCTCACAGTTAACCTAGAAATCTAATACCAGTTGATAAGGAGTTTTGACCCGATCTCCCGAAAGGTAAGTCGATTGAAGTGGAGAACTCGACGTTGATGATCTGCGGCACTCGTGCAGCTCGAATACCTCTGCAATCACTACACCACTTCTTTGTTTGTTATCAACCTTTCTTCACATGCTTAACCTAACCAGGATGGCTAATATCTGCAAGTGCAACTGAGAACACAAGCAAGAACATAAAAGATGCGATATGAAATCACAAAGTTGGGGTCTCGCAAACCGTAGAACAGTGAAAATATTACTCTAAGCAAAACCTACCGAATATGGCTGACAGATGTAGTATTTAAAGACTAGGGTTTGATCAAGAGACTCTGATACGCGTCCCTAATGGACTCATACGTGATACAAGGCCCAAATGCCCAATAAGGTGACGCAACACCGGACAGAAATTTGGACTCCACTTTTTTTGATGATTTCCAATGAATCCGACGAAATTTTGAGGTGGAACCAGAACCATTAAAAACTTTATCTTCTCCTCTTTCCATGCATATGTAGAACGTTGAAAATTGAGTTCGTATACATCCTAGGCGTCAATTTTAACATGGACTGCTCCAGGACTCCGAGTTGAACTCGATTCTAAGTTGTAGATTGTTTCCGTCAACTTGTGGATGCCCCAGCTGGTCCTCCATGTTCCCAAGGCCTCCTCCCTTCACTTGCAGATCTTCTCTATGGTTCCTAATAACCATTAAATCATTACATTGCAGTCCATTCTCAAATTCACATATGTAAGAAGTTAGGAACCAGTTCACTTGCTGATTTAGTAACCGCGCTCGTGCTCTTATAATTAGTCATTGTAGTTCAATGTGCGTGACTGCTATTGTGACGTCCTCATCACCCTGTTACTTCCCTACCGCCGTCGAGAACGCCAGGAGACGCATCGGCGTTTTTACCTCCTACTCGATGCGGCTCTGCCTCTATTGCTCCTTCCTCGAACTGCCACGATGCTTACATTCTTCCGTTTTAGAGCAACCGCGCCATAGTGCTTTAACATCACCCAACTGCCTTGAGCTTCTTTGTCTCAACAAACACCACCCTAAGGTTGGCAACACCTTTTCTTTCTTTCTTTCCCCTGAGTATCTCATCTTCTCCTAACGCCGGTGCACCGGATTTTGGTGTTCTCTGCAGGCGCACACCATGACTTCCCCATCTTCACCAGCAAAATACGTCCTCTATGTACCGTTTCTTCCCATTCCTTTTAAGCCATAGCATCTTGATACTCTTGCGATCATTTTCGAGCAACCGGAGTAAAGTTTGAGCGTATGTTCTAATGAGGAAAACAGATCTTGCCGCTGCCCTGTTTTTCTCCACTAAGCCCCATTGAAGCTCCATAATCGCCCGGCGTATTTCAACCTTTTCTTTTACAACCAAGGTCAGAAACAGGATCACGTGGCCCCCTTCTGAATTTCAGAGCATCGCTCTTTCTTTCATAGAACACCTTCGCCGTATTGCTCAAGTTTGCGCCGGCAAGCTTCATTGAGCCAATGTGCATCGCCGGCGAAATTCGCCGTGCTCCGTTCACCTCACTGCATTCCGATTTTACCATAGAGTCCATGTTTTATTAAGATCATTTTACAACTTTTGGATCAAAGTTTAATCCAGTGGTGATGCAAGAATCTAGATCTCGTCGATGCCGCCATGAATTCCCCTCTACGCCGGTGCGTCTCTATTTCCAGTCCTTTCCAGCATGGTTCGGTTGATTGCCGTTCCTCGCCATCGCACCAAGGTTCTCCTGAGGCCTTTACCGAATTATTTGGTGCATACTCGGGTTTGCGCGATGCCGCCTGAGTGAACCACCGCTATGCCACCGCCGCCGAGTATGTTCCAGTCGTCGTCAGCCACCCATAACCAATACATTGTGTTACCCATCCACGATTACCCGTGTGCGCCAAATATCATTGAGGATGGAGCAGCGGAACGCGGTCCGGCGAGCAGCACCGCCGCGCCTGCGAGCAGTACCGCACGGGCAACCAGAGGTTGAAGAAACCCGCGGGCCCCGCGTGTCTGAGAGACATCTCCTCTTGAGCGGAGTTTCTGCGGCACCTTGATCCAATGTGACAGTGTGCTGACAAGCGTTTGGCCTAGTGTGGCTTTTCGTCTGATTGGCTGAAGCAACTCGTGTGCCCAGCTGTCATTGGTTCACTGGTTTTTCCTTGTGGAAATTAAATCCAGAAATCCTCCCGAGTTTGGATAATCAACAAAATAATTTTTTAGTGTTCTATTGACCTGCACTTTGCAGTGAAATTTCGTATAAAATTTCCTTCAAATTTAAGAGTAATTCCTTTATTCAAAAGCCATGCATAAATAATTCTAGAAACATTCCTTGTTAGAAAATTCCTAAAATTGGCCAAGGCCTTCAATTATATATATATATATATATATATATATATATATATATATATATATATATATATATATATATATATATATATATATATATATATATACTCCAATAAAAACCCCAAGAGTCAGTAACCATTCCAATGGTAGTTTAATTAAGGAACTTTGGTACAGGTTAAATAATGATTCAGAAAAACAACAGTAAGAATTCCAGAAAATGGTTAAAACTTGTAAAAATCATAAACACCTATAGAAAACTTAGAAAAATGTGAAACTAATTTTCATGGGCTCCTTTGAACTAGCACTGTATGAAGCACTTACTTTTCAGTATGACAAAGCCCATAATCTTCTCTGTAAATTCATAGAACTGAAAAGCCTTAAGGAATTAGAGTCACCTAGTTATTCAATAGAAAATTATGAGAAATGTCCTAAAAAAATTTTATGTTCCCAGCAACTCAAATAAAATGTTTCGCTTTTTTTTTACCATGGGTTCATTAGAAAATCTGTTTAGAATCTCTATGTTCAATTGGAAGTTCATAATAATCCTTTTTCCCATAAATCAAGTTAGCTTTGGCTTGATTCTATCAACTCATTTTCTGAGACCAACATAGACTTATATAAAGTCCCTTCCAAGTCTTGAAGTTTTTTTTTATTTATAGAATCGCCATTTAATAATTCCTCAAATCATCCTTTGTTATGTGTAGCATATGAAGCCTTTAGAAAAACATTGCTTCTGATTATAAGTTGAGTTAATAAAATACTCTCAGCTTGAATTGAAAGTCCAGCATAAACTCTTAAGTTCCATAAACAGTAGTGAATTTTCTTTTGAATCAATACAGTCATTCCTCAATCAATTCTACATTACATTTAATAATGTATATGTGCATTTCATATCGCTAGAACATGTGACGAAGAAGATGAATAAGGAGGACCACTTGGAGGAGGTGGCATAAGCATGGACTTCGAGACGAGCAAGATCACCGGAAGCAGCAGTGAGAACACTTGAAGACAGAAATCAACTCGAAGCTCCTCCACAAGATCAAGACATTGACTTCATTGACATTTGCTTAGTTTGCAACCAAAGGCGAGTCCCAATTTAAATTTAAGAAGCTTTTCGAAGTTCTTCCTTTATATAACTTCCTTGATTAGAATTGCCATGTGCATTATGTCTTGGTTAAGGATGAAAATCCACTTCCATGACCAGAAAACCCTTGGGTTGTTCGGTAGATTAAGTGACTCCATTTGTCGGTCAAGCTATGCTAATGTTTGACAGAAGAAGATGAGTAATGGGAGTTACTCGCGAGATGTGGTTAGAAGTCGAGAGGTTGGAGCCTACTAGCGAGATGTAGACCAAGTTGAGTAGTTTAATTCTACTTGCAAGAGGAGTCGAGTAGAAAATCTACTTGCGAGAAGTAGTAAGAAGATGAGTAGTTAAATCTACCCTCAAGGCTTTGTAAAAGTCGAGTAGCCACAAGCTACTAGAGAGAGATCAATTTGGTTCTAGAAAATTAGTAATGGAGCCTACTTGTGAGGTAAAATGGAGACGGTGAAGAAGGTATAGGATGAGGAGTACTACTGCCTGTGTCGATTAAGGATTGTGCCATGTGTGGCTCCACTGGACAAGTATTGAACGGTACTGGAGACTATATGGGAACTAGTATATCGATGTAACTTGTTAACCTAGATCTCGAGGCATACACCCACCGTGTTAGGTTGGTGCCGGGAAGGTGTCATCGGTTCGGTGTCTTGTGAAAGGTTGCCACATATGTTGTTAACGGAGTAGCTGATCAACTCTCTCAAACAGGTGTGTGTGTCGTGTTATCCGGGTTATCCTTGCTGGTGTATATCGATTTGAGTCACCGTTCCTCGCGGATATGTGTACCGCTTGTTCGCTGCGCCATGACATAGTAAATTAAGAGTAGTTGAACAATATTGAACTTGACTCATATGTATTACATTCTTAGGAATAATAATAGTATTGCAACTTGTATGGGTTAGAAGTAGCACCACTAAATTCACATCTTCCAAACCATTAACTTGTTGGTATAAAGCGTGTGCAAGCTTGGGCATGTAACATCGTGGATGAAGCGTTTCTTGTTTGATTGTGGAGTTCATGATGTTGCATGCCCATGTATCTCATATGCTACTATAAAGCTGACATAAGGATCCACTCTGAGCACTACAGGAAATATGACAATAAACGACGGCCAGAATAATTAGTGATGGGACTGTTGTTTATAAATTAATTGGCAACAGCTAAGTCCAGCTGTTGTTAACAAGCCAATTATTGGTGATAGTAACCTAGGAGAATCGCCAATAAGGTTTATTTACGATGGTGGGTCGTCGTTCTTACCGACCTGTCGGTAAGATGGCCCCATACCCGGCCCACCCAAGCAAGTATTAGCGGTGGTGGCTAGGGCCGTTATTTAAAATGCTAATATTGGTGACGGTAACCCTAGGACGTCACCAATAAATCTTGGAGACTTATTGGTGATAGAAACCGTCGTTATTCCTTGACCTAATACCACGCCGCCCAACTCGAGGGTTCACTCCCGTGCCTCACAATTCACTCACTCGCTGCCGCCGCATGCTCGAACATTGTCGCCATCGCCGACGCACACGTGCTACCGCCGCACGCTCGAAGGTTGCCGTCGCTGCCAAAGCTCACTACCACCACCACGAATGGGCTCTTTAGGTAAGCCACCCTCCTCTCTCCCTCACCCTCCTCCACAGCTGCCGCAAGGCCCCTCCCCACTCCATGGTCGCCGACCGACCAAGCCCCCCCACCCTACCTCCATTGCCCACGGCCAAGCTCCCCCACTCTACCTCCCATGGTCGAGCCCCCCCCACCCTCCCTCCATGGCCGGCAGCCAAACCCCTCCCACCCTCCCTCCCATGGCTGAGCCCCCCACCCTCCCTACATTGCCCGAGGCCACCCCCCCCCCCCCCCCCCCCCCCCGCCTCCCCGCCGCCCAACCCAAGCTCCACTGCCTCCCCACCGTCCTCCACCGCATGATGCAAGTTTAATTATGCAATGTTGAGATGCAAATGTGGATTATGCAATGGTTGAATGTGGTATACGAATGTGAATTTTGCAATGTAAATTATGCAAGTTTGAATGTGATAATTATGCAATGTTGAGATGCAAGTTTAATTATACAATGTGAATTATGCAATGTTTAATGTGAATTGTGCTTTGTTTAATTATGGAAGTTTAATGTGAATTATGCAATGTTTAATTATGGTCTTACTGTTGAAATATGATATGCCCTCAATGTCAATCTCGAATTATGCCCTCAATATTAGTTCATTATTATGTTGTTCATTTGTTTATTTATATTTAATATTTTTGAGTGATTACTTAATATATGTAAGTAAACGGATTTTGGACCAACCCGACCGGCATGGCACACACTAAATGTGTTTGTGCCGTATATACAGTTGCAGTCGTAATGTATGCGTCGAGACGGCACGAAAGCGAATGATGATGACGAGGACGACATGGAAGCGAACTGCGGCGATAACCCTAGGACGTCGCCAATAAAGTATCAGAGTCATAATTGGCGATGATAACCGTCGTTTGTCCACAGCCGAGCTTTTGTGGATGGTGGATCCAGATGTGGAAGTGTCATATAAGACCAACTTTTCTCTCTCTCTCTCTCTCTCTCTCTCATTCTTTCCTTTCTCGTAAATGACTGAAAAATGAAAAAAATACGTAACCTATAGAAATGTGTCACCTGTTTAGGATTAGCATGTATCATATGAGATAGGCATGTGAGATGTGCAGGTTCGAAAATGTCCCTTTTTGGACAGCCTGGGAGTGACAGAGGGAGTGCTTATGATGAGCTAGGTACGGGGTCTGGATCCAGACGTGATTTTGACAACATAACCCTGTTGTTCTATGCTGCACCATTTTTGGGCGTGTAGTTGGAGAACAGCAGGGTTATGTTGTCGAAATTTCGTCCGGATTCGGACCTCGTGTCTCGTCATAAGCATGTTGCCTTGTTCACTCTTTGTTGGGTTTAGGACCTATCTTCCTAGTTTTAGGGCTGTGACATAACATCAATAATGATTTGTCTTCTTTGAAGGTAGAAACTCAAACATGGTTGAAGACCGTACTTGGATGTATACTGGTTGGAATAAGGATGGGAGACACTCAGAGGAGTGGTTCACCAAGACGGATGCTTTTATACAACGGTTTTTTTCATTGTCAAACAAGAGTAAGGTGTAGTGCCCATGTACCAAATGCCAGAATGCCAAGTGTTTTGATAATGTGACGATGATGTTTCACTTGTGTCAAAACGGTTTCATGCAACATTATGAGTTGTAGACCTTTCACGGCGAGACACCTTCTCAAGCCGTAGAAGATCCAGATGAGGCTGATAGCACGGGGATCCATAGGATGGACGAGATGCTTGAAGCCATAAATCCTGAATTGACAGAGGATCCTCCTACAATGGAGGCGGACAAGTTCTTCGAGCTTCCCAATGCATCAGAACAACCGTTGCATGAACACACAAAAGTGACGATTCTCAGTTTCATGACTAGATTTATGGCAATTAAGTCTAAGTATTTCTTCTCCAATAACTTCTACAACAAGCTCATTAAATTGATCAGCGATGTACTTTCGTGGCAATGAAAAGAATGGTATTGCAACAATTTCTCATTCGTTGTAATAGTATGTGATTGCAACGATTTCTCATTCGTGGCAGACACTACAGCATTGCAACGATTTTACAGCTGTGGCAAATAGTACGGTATTGCAACGATTTATGGTATTGCGACGATTTATGGTATTGCAACGAATATCACGGTATTGCAACAATTTTACATTCGTGGCAAATAGTATGGTACTGCAATGATGTCACAACCGTGGCAAATAGTATGGTACTGCGACGGTTTAAGGTCCAAGGCAAATAGTATGTTATTGCAACGAGTGCACAAACGTGGCGAATAGTAGTGTATTGCAATGATTTTAGATCCGTAGGAAATAGTATGATACTACAACGATTTCATATTCCTGGCGAATAGTTGGGTATTGCAATGATTTCTTATCTGTGGCAACAGGTTCATAATGCAACGTTTCTTGATATGTGGCAATAGGTTTCTAATGCAACGTTTCATGATCTGTAGCAATAGGTTCGTAATGCAGCGTTTTCTGATCTGTGGCAGTATGATTGTAATGCAACGTCTAATGATTTGTGGTGATAGAAGTGTAATGCAACATTTTCTCATCTGTGGCAATAGTGTTGTAATGCAACGTTTCCTGCGTGGTGGAAATAGCAGTCTAGTGCAACGTTTTTTGAGTCGTGGCCAAATGTTTATACTACAACGTTTTGTAATTCATGGCAATAGCTTCCTATTGCAACAATTTATCATTCCTGACAAGAAATTCGTAATGCCACGTTTTATAATTAGCGGCAGTAGAATCCTAATGCACCAGGTTTTAAAATTAATGGTAGCAAAATCACGAGTTTAACAATAAACATCCATCAATTGATATTCCAACACGCATAACAACACTCAAGTATTACATGCGCGACGTGTTTGGATGTAAGTTTGCCTAAGATGACCGGGACAATTGTTGGAGCCGGTGGCTTATGGCGGTTCCTTGGTTGGACCTTTTGTGGAGTGGTCTACATGATCATTTTGTGCATTTCATCAATTGAGACGTGCATGTCCTGTATTTCCTTAGCTGTCTGTTCAAGATCTGCTACTATGTGACCTTGTAAGTTCTAGACTTGAACGATTAACTCTTCATTCTTCAGGTTTATGCAGTCCATCTGGGTGGTTAAGCTATCATTTCTTCCTTCCAACTCCTGCACTATGTGATTGAAGCTTGCATTTCTATCTTTTAAGTTTCGAACTTGGTCGCTGAGGTGTTCAGACATTTGGATACGCATATGTTCACGTTCAAGACTAGTTGGGTTAGCCATATAACCATGCCCCCGAACCCGTGATACTGCACAACTGATTGAGGATCTATAACAACGCTGGAAGATGTGGTTTCTCTCCTTATTTGGAATTGGGCCTACCTGCTGAGCTTCCATATCGTCCACTTGGGCACGTGACTGGATCTATAATCGGAAAGAAAAGTCACAAGTAAATTGCAAATATTTATTTCATTGGGGATTGTTTGAAGTGTTACTTACATGTACAGCTTCTGCCTGCTTGTTTGCCCAATCATCGTTCTTCAACAAATGGCTTGCCTCCCACAATTGTATGTCATCGAGTTCTTCTCCGATCTCTGGGTCTCGCTACATAAAATACAAGTAAATTTCAACATGTCGGTATACATATTGTTTGCCGTGCAAAGTAAAAGCGTGATTTATTTTACATACCTTCTCGTAACTAAGTTGGGCGTAGGATTTGGAGCCAAGCAAGTGACTCGCCTTTTGTCTTCTTCGATTTTGAGAATTGGTCCTGCTTATTGACTGCAATAAATTTAAGAATTAATTCCACGAATGAATGTAAATCAAATAGTTTTTGTATGATGCGAAGCTATTAAAATTTTAGCTGACCTTGAATCGCTCAGATCAAAAATATTCTATTAGGTGCAACCACTCGGGCGTCGTTACATCAGCAGGCTTGTTTTGTATACGTTCCTTATAGGTAGAATAACTCTTATAGGTGGCATGCAAAGTCGAGCGCAACCCCTTGTAGTGCTCACCAGCAATTTTCAAAATTTTTCTTGCGCTCTCTGTCGTGTCCTCCATGTCCTAGGAATCTTGGACATTGTATAACAAGTTGCTGTAAACATACAAGATGGAGATTGCAAGAAAAAAAATACTTGAGTGGGGGTGTGACAACACTAACCAGAATGTCTCGTACTATATCTCTCTTGTTACTATGGTCAACCTCTGCCCACTTCCTTGCACCATTGAGGGATGCATGTATTTTTGTAAACATAACCACATCATCGACAAAGTGCCGCTAGTTAATACCAACCGCAGCACCCAACCTAGTGGAGAACTGAATTGGTAGCTTCACATGATCCGTTCTACTAACTTGGGATGCATAGCGTATTCTGGCAACCTTAAGTCCTTTTGCCACAAATCTTCCAAACTTCTTTCCTTCTGTTACATTGATTCAAACGGTAAACGATTAAAGCAAATTAGCGCCTGGCCAAGTTTAGTATCATGTACAAATAGTGTGAAAAGAAGAAAAGTCTGATGTTCGTACCATCTTTAGGACGAGTGCGGCAAGTACGATCGTGGGAGGACTGCGTCCCAGCAGCATTTTGTTCTGTATTACTCCCTCCTGGTTTATATTAATTGTCGCATCAGACCAACAAATGAATTAAAAATAAACTAGTTAGGACTATCTGAATGACAACTTTTTTGATTGGGGGAGTACATTGTTGACTTATTTGTTGTTGTTCATACCCTAAAATGAGCCATCAAGTACACATGTCAGTGGCGATACTGTAGTCATAGTACTGCAGAGGATTTTCAGTCCAGCAGCAAAGCAGGCAAGACTGAGAGGGGGTAGGCATGCAGCTGGCAACGCTAGACTAAACAAAGATAGGGTTCACCGGTTCAATATGACTGACATCAGCCGGAGCGCGTCTTGAAGAGAATTATTAGTTACAGGGCAAGTAATGAACGCTAGCAGTAGCAAGTGGCAAATGCAAGACAGAAAAGGTAGGCAGCTTGCGGGATTGAAATCCTCTACAGTACTGCACTTGCATTAGCTGCCACTAACATGTGGGCCCATGAGACATCGGGTCCACTTTTCAATGGTGGCTACTGCAGGTGCAGTACTTCATAGTCCCAGCTTGCGACGCTTAACAAAGCTAAAGTTCGGTCTCGACAAGATCACCAGTAGCAACTCTCGAGGAGGATTGATGGCAGGGTGAGTAATGCCCAGGGATTTGCAGGCGGCGGGGTCATCATGGCATGCGAAGGATGGGACGTGGCGATGGGCGAGGGAGACGCGTCGGGGAGGACACTGAAATGACCAGAAGTTGGGCATGGGCGACGGTGACATTCGGATTGGCCGGCGACGAGAGAGCACAACATGGAGGCATAAATAAATCACGCCATCACACAGGCTGATGAACTGTTAACTATAAAGACTACTAAGAAAGTAGAATCGCAAGGCATGCTAAAACAATTAATAGAGCCTAGGATAGAATGCAAATGACCATGATACACCCATCATCAATACATCTAAAGGACAGAACTTACAGTAGTGTCCCAAAATGCTCCAAATTCAATGCCAAAGGAGTAAAAAGCTAACACACTCTGCCGAAACAAATGGCATGGTAGAGAGGCAGGTAGTAATGTGATTGCGGCACCTGGTTCCGAAAAAGAACCAAGTGAACGCATATGTGTGCCTAGGAAGTTCAACACACATACACGACTGAATTCACAAAAGGATATACAGAAAATTACCACAAAACAAGATATTAAGCATCTTTATTAAACAATTCATAATATCCTCGAATACAATCTCTAATGATTATTAATGACAAGTTTGAACTAATGCAGCGGAAATAACCTAAACTGAGCAAACTAAGCAACTAAGCAAGATAAGCATAAGGGTATAGCGCAGCTCTAATTAACTCCACGGGCAAAGCTAACGTTAGACACGGCCTAGAACTCCGCATTATCATCGTTATACTCCCAATCCTGACCTGCAACTGTTGGTGGGGGAATTGCAAGGGTGAGTACATGTCGTACTCAGCAAGTGTGGAAAGTATGACATGTAGCTGATGCAAATTACGAATACAATAAAGGTTAAGTGCTGAAAAGTACATTAAAACATTTGAAAAGCAACATATTATATGTATTTGAAGTAAACCCATCATAAACCACAATTATTAACATAGTACCAATCCATATTCCATATCTATTGTCCATATACCAGATTTCTCATTACCATTAACCATATCCAATACCATATTCAGTTCATAACCAGTCATAACCATATTATTAACCATAACCATTATCAAACCATCCCAAATTCCAATTTCCCTCTAATAATGTAGGTCATCCAGGTGCTCATAACCGGGAGCACAGCTATCATGATTGTTTTAACACTCTGCAGAGTTTGTACCGCTTTACCCAAATGTTTGTGATTTCATCACCCGTCGGTGACTAAAGATGTCCTCTAAACCATAAGAGAGATATCAGATTTTAGAGGACTGGTACTATGTTAATCAAATTTTAGAGTTTGTACCACTTTACCCACATGTTTGTGATTTCATCACCCGAAGTTGGACAGAGTTTGTACCACTTTTCATGATAGTTTCTCACTGACTTCGATCAGACTTGTCCGTTTTTCTGCGGACTAGTATGTTTCTGCCTCTGGACACTTTCGGACTTCTCCGGTCTTGTGCGGACTAGTCTAGTGTTCCAAAACCCTTGGAAAGTTTGCTAAGTCCTTGGACTTGTCCGGACTAGTCCGGTACTCCAGCGGACTTGTCCGTTTTCCTCTCTGACTAAAGTTAGACTTGTCCGATTTTAGGCTAGACTTGTCTATTTTTCTCCTCTGGATAAGTTCGGACTTGTCCGATGTCCAGTCCGGACTTGCCCGATTTTTCTCTAGACATCTTCGGACTAGTCCAACCCTTTTCGGACTTGTCCGATAAATGGTGACTTCGAATTGATCTTTTATTTCAGGACATGTTTCTTGGGTTTTACGTTAAGTGGGCCTAGGAACGTCATGCCTAACTCTTTTAGAGGCCATGTGGGCTCTAAACTGACCCCTACTCATCTCAAACTCGAATTACATCAAATCCTAGACTCCACCTCTATATAAAAAATTCCAAAATCATGTCAATGCCAAGTTCCCTATAATCATGTAGGTCATCTAGGCGCTCATAACCGGGAGCACGACTATCATGATAGTTTTATTACTCTGCAGAGTTTGTACCACTTTACCCACGTGTTTGTGATTTCATCACCCGTCGGCGACTAAAGAAACCTCCCTTGTGCCAAATACACTTCCTTTGGTGTATGGCCAAGAGATCACAAAATAGCCTTTACAAAGGGATTACTAGCCTATTAAGACCCTGCTGAGGTTTCACCGGTGACGATATTTCCTATAGAGCACGTCTTCAACCAAGGGCCCCCTCTTGAGCCATTCGGATCCCAGGGTAGTCCCAACAATCGTCAACAAACCCAATCCGACTACCGCTTCCCTGAGCATCCTTAATGGTCCAAATAGCACTGGCAAAACCCTAATTAGTTAGCTATGCCACACCGATACTTAGTCTCGCGGTGGCACTGTAGTCCTAGCTTATTCTCACATGAATCGGTCCTTAGACTAAAGCAAGCAAACCACCATAACATTCAACCCATCCACATACCAGGCTTGCTTAGATCACCCATTACCATATCATATTAACCAGTTCATGTTAATCATAATCTCATAAATGCATAATTAAGTTAAGTGGTATAGTTGTGTTCACATCCCAATTAATTAAGGGAAGCAAAAAGCTAAAATCCCATCCCGACTCTCTATCATAAATTCCTGGTGACAAGGGTGGTTAAACAAAGCTGCTAAACTTTTTATCATAGGATTTACCATCAAATTGACACAAGGATGCAGTTTTGCAAACAAAACATTTATTTTAAAACTACGATCAATATGCTGCAAGGACACTTGCCTGGCTCTTGGGATTGATTAGGATCAAAGACCTCAAACTCTTGGTGCTGTAGATCCTCCGCGGCACTCTCTAGCGCAAATCCGTCTAGTCCGCACAATAAACATACAAGACAAGAATACAATCAAAGAGTGCACAAATATTACTCAACATGACATGATATGCATGATTAATGCAAATGCAACATGGAACTTGTTAATGAGTTGTTAATGATGATCACTAACTAGGTGTAATAGCTTTTAACAAGTTTATACTGGTGTGGAGTTGATTTGATCTAATTTTAAAATTAATTCAATAGAAATTAACCAGGAAAATCGGACTAGTACGCTAGGGACCGAACAAGTCCGCACTTCACAGGACTGGCGAACTAGAGTTTTCTAGATCGACGTGGGTTCAGAGATTTGGGGTTCAATTCACGTAAGAAAAAGAGAATAGAAGGTATACTAGGTGTCGGTGGTTTGGAACCGGTAGATCTCCCTACACTACTAAAGTGATAGAGGAGTTTGATGTTCGGTGTGAGCGCGCGGAGATTCAAGAAGGTGAGTAGTAAATGAAACAGGAGACACAAGAGTTTACATGGTTCGGGCCGCCTGAGCGTAATACCCTACTCCACGGGTGTGTTGTTGTTGTATTAGCTGTATGAGCTTGTGTTGAGCGTCAATGGCCTGTGTGTCTAGCCCCCTGAACGTGTCGTCGGCCTGTCCTTTTATAGTACAAGGGCAGGCCGTTACAAGTTAGCCTGGCCCGACATGTGGCCCCGGCGGTTACTAGTATTGATACCTCTTCAACACGTTTAATTGCTCTTAATGACCCTGTAACGGGCTTTGACAGCACCGTTACTGGTGTTAAGATCATCCGTTTAAGTGTCATTAATATGGTATTAATGACACTTAACCGGGTCTTGAAGTCCTTGATTCCCCTTTGAAGATCCAGAGCCGTTGCGAGGTCTTCCGTCGATTGGACACGTGGCAGCTCTGGAGCATACTGTGGGAAACAGGTAGTTTTGGAGCTACCTGACATGTGTCAGGTCCGGAGCTTCTCTCGGTCTGGGGTTAAGTCCAGAGGTGCCATTTCGATACATGGCCCGGAGCTTCCCCCTTGTGGGCGGTAGCTCCGGTTTGATAGTACACGTGGCGACCCTGGGATTAACCATGTTGGAGAAGCGGGTCCGATTATGTCTGACAGGTGGGCCTCTGAAGGTCTTCAATGAAGTGGATGACTTTCCTTTGAGATCTTTGTAACCTCAAGGGGTGTACGGTTTCTAGGGTACCGACAGTGGCCCCCTGGACCTACCTCCGTGGAAGACCACTGGGGTGAAGTTATTCCGCCGGAGGTGGGTCCATCCTCGCGACTTTTGAACTGAGTCTTCAAAGGTCTTCGGAGGTGCCGCACGAGGCGAGGATTTGGAGGATGAGATCTTTGGCATGCGGATCTCACAAAATTGAAGGTCGCCAGTTCCCGATACGAAAACCGTATCGGTTCCGCGCGCCTTCTCAGACTGCCGCCTTTGGGCTTCCCGCCTCATGATGGCAACCGTTCGCCTGGGTAAGAACCTCGACTTGATCGTCGGGGTGGTCCCGGGCCCGCTTATCATCGGCTGGGTGGAATTTTTGGGTGGTATCTTCAACTTCCTTGCGGTTTCCATCCAAGCGTTGCGAGGGCTTACTTAAGAAGGAAAGTGCGCACCGTCGGGAGTTCTTTACGCCTCTCATCTGTTCTTGCGCTCAAACTCCCAACTTGTGCTTTACTTTTCCTCTCTTGCCTCGCTGTGCCGCGATGGAGTTGGGTCTCCGCGAAAGCCGTTTGAAGACCGACAACGACCTGAAGAAGGTCCGGGCCCTCATGGGATGGTCCTCGGACTTCTTCAACCACTCGTTCCGCGCTGGTGGGGAGCTCCCGTTTGAGAAGGAGCACGTTGGCGAAATGGTGTACTTCTCCTCGTACGCCATGGTGGGGTTGATCCCACCTTTTTCTTCCTTTTTATTGATGCTGCTAGACTTCTATGGTCTGCAGTTATACCACCTTGGCCCTCACTCCATTCTCCTCGTGTCTATCTTCGTCCACTTCTTTGAGATGTGGGTGGGCATCCCCACCTGCATCGAGCTTTTTCGGACCTTCTTCACCGGCCATACCACCGGTAGGAGCAATGAGTACCTTGGCTTCTACTACTTCGTGAAGCGCAAGAAGTGCCCATTCAAGTACCTCCGGTCATTTCCCTCTGGGAAGTGGGATGACTGGAAGAAGGACTGGATAGTCGTCCGGGTGGAGGAGCACGAGAGGTTGGAGCTACCCGAAGGCCTTCCCAGCATTTACACGACAATCTGGAGTGAAGCTCCGGTGCTGGTGGAAGCCTTCAACCCTGTTTTGACCAGGATCCGCCAATGCGTGGAGGGAGGAATGACTCCTCAGGCGATGTTTTGCAACTTCTTGGCCAACAGATGGACGCCGCTGAAGAGGAGAGAGAAACTCGCATGGGCCCTCAACAGCATGATGGACGACGACCGGGTCGAGACCGCGCTGAAGTCCAACATGGTGGGGAAAAGTTTGGAGTTCCACCTCAAGAAGTTCCATCACGGCATCGATGTCGAAGGCGACGACTTGACTCCGCCATCTGCTTTTCTTCCTCTAAACGTAGAAGTGGAGTTCAGCAGGGAGCTCCGGCGGAAGATGCCCGTGCTTGACGACCTTGGTGTCGTCGAGAGAAGATCAACCACCGGGTTAGCGATCCCTGGAATGCCCAAGGATGGCTCTGACCCTGCTCTGAAGCCGAGGGAAGGGGTCGTCGGCAAGGGCAAGGAGCTGGAGGATGAACCTGTGAGCCGGAAGAGGAAGTTGCAGTATGCCGACGGAAGGTCCGTCAGGCCCGCTACTTCTGCGTCGGCTCCTTCTCCCCGGAGGGGAAGGTCTTCTACAACTACGGCGACTGTTCCCGTAGTGGGGTTCTCCCGGAGTGCGACTGTTCCCGCAGTGGGGTCCTCCTGGAGCGCGTCTATTCCCGCAGTGGGGTCCTCTCGGGGTGTTAGCTCTGGGCACGCGACTCCAGCACCTGGGCCGATGGAGGCCTCCAGGTCCGGAGGTTCTTCCCGATCGAGGGGGGCCTCGACTTTGGAAACGCCCGTGGCCGCGAAGAGTTCCGGGGGGCCTTCCGAAGCTTCCACGCCGGCTATGACCAGCCCAGAACGCCTAGGAAAAAGGTTCCGCGCAAGCTGGTGCGGAAGCCTCCCAAGGTAATTTTTAATCTCTACCTTGGATAGTTGTTTTAATTGTAGCAACTATTTTTTAATTTTCTTCGTTCATCATTTGCAGCGTCCCCAAGAAGGGGAGTGAGGCTCCACCTTCAGCCACAGTGGCTGAAGCCGTGAGGGTGGGAGCTTCTGCTCCTGTCCTGGTGCCGCCCCAAGTAGTGGCTGAAGCTGCGACAGCTCCGGCGCCGGCTGTCGTGGTCATGGACCTCGACTCATCCCCAGAAGTTCCCGTGGTAGCGCCGAACCACGGGAGTGAAGATGCGCCAGTGGCACCTGTCCCAGAGGTTGAAGCTCCGGGTCCTGGTGCTGAGATGATGGAAGATTCAACCGTTGAGCCGGAAGAAGCAGTAATTCCGGCCTCCGAGCTGGAAATTGTCGAAGCCCCGGCGGTTGAGCCAGAGGTGATTGAAGCCCCAGCGTGCGCGCCGGAAGCTGAGGTAGTTCCGACAGTTGGGTCGGCTACTTCCGAAGCACCGACCGCTGAGCCGGTCATTGTTTGAGCTCCGGCCACAGGGCCGGTCGATGTTGAAGATCTTCCGGCTCCTGAGCCGGTTGTTGAAGAGATGACGGAGCTCGAGCCCCCATCGGAAGAGTTGCCCAGACCAGAGCTAGCAACGGCTCTTGCTCCGGAAGAGACAACGTCAGAGGTACCTGCGGCCGAGCCGGAGTGCCCAAGTGAAGTCGCTAGCCCCCCACCTGAGGGGGTGAACGAAGACCTGGCGGCGGTGCCTTCCTCGATGGCGACTGAGACCATCCCGGAGGACGGCCCTAGTCCCATGGAGACTCAGGGGACCACTCTTGTGGAGTGGGAACCAATTTTTGTATCTGAAAACCCACTGGAACCAGCGGAGGAGACCCCAGCAGGTCCGGAACGCATCCCGTTGTCACTGTCTATTGACAACGCATGTTCCAGTCTGTGTCAAGTCCAACTGGCCTTCTTCCACGACAACAAGGCTTTTGAAGAGGAGCGCCAAACCCTTAGACGGTGGCGTAACCGGCTCTACTTCGAGACCAAGCTGGCGCAGTCGAGGCTAGCGGATGACAAGGAGTGGATCAAGCGGGAGAAGATCCGCCTGGAATACTAGGGCATGTTACTGGATGACAGGGAGAGTATGACTCGTGCCCTTGACGCTCAATCCCAGGAGACCTACGATCAGGCCAAAGCAGCCAATAGTGCGGCCGATGAACGCCACGAAAAGCTTGAGGCCATTAACACTGCACTCATCAAGCGCCGAGAGGCACTTGAAGAGAGGGAGAAACGGCTCGAAGATGAAGAGCAGAAACTCCTAGAGCTGCAGGATGACGTCCTGAGGAGGGAGGAGGAGCTCGCCGAGAAGGTGGCTCTAGCTGACAAGGGCCTCGAGGAGCGCGCCAAGAAATTGGAAGAGCGCTGCCAAGAGGAAGAGGAGAAGGCCTGGGTGCGAGGGCAGGAACTCTACAAATAAGAGTGTGCCCTTACTGCCAGGGAGAAGAAAGTGAGGGGCAGAGAGAAGGACCTGGTCGACCGCCAGAACAAGATCCACCTCCGGGAGGAGGAGCTCGGAAAACTCGAAAAGCGGGTTGCTGAGAAGATTCAGCAAAATGCCAAAGAAGTTGAGCGCCTTGCCCGCGAGAATTCTGAACTGGTGGCGGCCAGAAGATCCCTGGAAGAAATGAAGGGCTTGAGGATTGAGGACTCCCTACAGATTTGGGAGTTCTTGGGCAAGGCCAACGACGCGCTGACACCGATGGGCTTCAGCCCCGTGCGCCCGGATGATCCGGAGCGGGAGTCGGACCTGGCATTGCAGGTGTTGAGTTCGGTAGGCAGCAAACTCTCCAAGGTGGGCGATGTCATCGCGGACCAACTGGAGGTTGAGGGGCAATCCCTGGCGAAGAACGTCGCAGAATATGTGCTGACGTGCTTCACCAGCCAGAACTCCCAATTTCCTCTGGACCCGGTGCTTGAAGGTCCCATCGAAGGAGAAGGGGAAGCTGCCCGAGCCAACGTGTCGGAGGTTGCCCAGAAAGTCGCCCAATTCTTTCATAGGGTCTAGGACCTTCTCTGTAGTTCTCACTTGTATTTTCTCTTCTTCTTCCTCAATTTTGTAATCCCTTGTCTCCAAATGTAATCCCTTGTCTCCAGATAAATGAAATCCCCAAATTTTTGTGAATTTCACTTTTTGTCTTCACTTGGCCCCCTGGTAGATGTACACAATTTGATTGTGAACATGTACCAAGTGGATATTATGTTTTGTTGAAGACTCATTTGCTCCTAACTTGTAGGATTTAGGTCCGAAGTCTTCGATAGTGAAGGCCCCCTGAGGTTGTCGGAGCTTAGAAGGTCCGGCATTGTCTATCGCCGGAGCTTGATAGCTCCGGCAATAGTCTCTATCAACGCGTAGAGCATCGATAGTTAGTCCTCCAGGGTGTCGGAGCTTAGTAGCTCCGGCAGTGACCTTTGCCAACACTTAGTTTGTTGGCAGCAGACTCCATTTACGGGGTCTTCTCACCATCTTTTATTCAGCGTCGACGGCTGGCCCCCCTGGCTTTACCGGAGCTTGATTACTCCGGTGATGCGTAACATCGATTACAAGGCACCTAGGGGAGTCAGAGCTTTGTTAGCTCCGGTTTTTCTCCATCAACGTAGATTTTATTTTTCCTGCACACTTAAGCCAAGAAAAATAATAAAATTCGTTTCTTGTCTATAACTTCGTCGCAGCATACGATTTTCAAGAAGATTTTAAGTCAAACGCGATTCTAAATACAACCGAATGCGTTGTCTTTTCTTCTAGATCCAACTGTACATGGACCCGCCTTACTTCGGCCTGCCGGGGTGTAGGTAGAGTGGTGTACTTAGGGTGCTTGACCAGGCTAAGTCGATAGCACACTCCAGCCCTAGGTTGGCTTGGCGGCTTTCTAGCGAGTTGGCCATGAACAATATTTGAATCCAAAAGAATTGACAATACAACTCGTATCGTATATAAACCGGTCAAACTAAAATTACTTATTAATTGCACGTCTTTGTTATAGACAAGAAAGAGAAAAATAAAAATGTTGAGCCTGTACAAAATAAATGCACGTGGAGTCTGTTTCACATGAAGATGTCTTTCATTATAGGTCCGGGGTACAGGGGAAACAAGTACACTCTTAGGGTACGGAACCAGGCTAAGTGTGTTTTATTTCTCGTTTGACCCAGGGTAGTTAGCCACACTTTTAGTCTTGAGACTGTGACAAGTGTTGCATGAACTTTGCGGACCTTTCGAGAAAGGTCCGGCTGCTCTCCCGGAGGAACTACCCGACTCTGTACAATGACTCTATAACATACACCTCAAGTTACTCAAGACTCACCTCCGTGGTATTAAGTGTAGAACTTACGGAGGTGCTCGATGTTCCAAGGATTTGGGAGAGGTGTCCCATCCTCAGTAGCCAAGCGAACACTTCCGGGACGGGATACTTTAATCACTCGGAAGGGCCCCTCCCAGCCGAGGGAGAGTTTGTTTAACCCTTCTCTAGATTGTATTCTCCGTAGCACCAGATCGCCTTCCTCGAGCTGTCGGTTGTGTACATGCCGCTGGTGATAACGCCGTAGGGCTTGGCGATATCGGGCATTCCAAACAGCTGCTTGGCACCTTCCCTCCTCAAGGAGGTCTAGATCTTCACGCCGGAGCTGGTCCTGCGCGGCTTCGTCGAAGGTTCGGACCCGGAGTGAACCCAAGGTGATTTTTGGAGGAAGGATTGCTTCAGCTCCGTACACCAGAAAGAAGGGTGTCTCTCCAGCTTACCGGTTTTGAGATGTCCTGTTGGCCCATAAAGTGGGCGGAAGCTCTTCGATCCAGTTGGCTCCATGTTTTTTCAAGCGCTCATAGGTGCACGTTTTAAGTCCTTTAAGGATTTCAGCATTTGCTCTCTCGGCTTGGCCATTGCTGGCTGGGTGAGCTACGAAGGCGTAGCAAACTTGTATGTCGAGGTCTTCGCAATATCCTTGGAATGCAGAGCTTGTGAATTGGGTCCCATTATCAGCGATGATTTTATTTGGGACTCCAAATCTGCATACAATGGACTGCAAAAAGTTGATTGCAGATTGCTTGTTGATTGTCACAACTGGAGTTGCTTCCGGCCACTTGGTCAACTTGTCAATGGCGACATACATGAACTTGTAACCTCCGATGGCTCTTGGGAAAGGTCCCAAGATGTCCATCCCCCACACAACCACGGGCCATGTAGGAGGTATCATTTGTAAGGGCTGAGCTGGTGTGTGAATTTGCTTTGCATGAAATTGGCATGCTTCACATTTCTTCACCAGCTCAGTTGCATCCTGGAGCGCTGTAGGCCAGTAGAAGCCATGCCGAAAGGCTTTACCAACCAGCGTGCGGGAAGACGCTTGGTTCCCACACTCGCCTCCATGGATTTCTACGAGGAGTTCGCAGCCTTCTTCCCTTGTGATACACCGCATTAGGATGCCGTTGGCACCGCAGCGGTAGAGATCCCCTTCTACCAGCATGTATCTTTTAGCCAATCTGACTACCCGTCAGCGGATACATCATCGTCAGGAAGGATGTTGTCTTTCAAGTAGCTCCGGATCTTCGAGATCCATGCATCGGAACTAGCTTGAGCTTTTGAGTCTTGCGTGCTGGGTTGCTCGGAGCTCTCGGCAGCACCTACGACCCTTGATGGCTGCCATGGTAACAGGGCCATCGGGACTATCAGCTTCGGGATGCTAATCTCGCCCCCTTCGCTCAGTTCGGCAGGCTGAGCTGTTGGCTTTGACAACCTCCGGACAAAGATTCCGTCAGGAGCCGGAGCTCCGGTTGACGCTTTGGTCGAGAGTTCGTCAGCTTCAGCGTTATGGGCACGCTGAACATGGTGGAGATCTAGGACTTTGAAGTCCTTCTGAAGCTTTTGTACTTCAAGGAGGTAAGCAGCTAGCTGGAGATTATTGCAGGAACATTCACCCTTCACCTGCTTAATGATGAGCTATGAATCTCCCTTGACCAGCAATTGCTTGACACCATATGGCAGTGCCACCTTTAGTCCGTAGATGAGTGCTTCATACTCTGCCATGTTGTTGGTCGCCTTGAAGTCAAGGTGTACCATGTATTTCACCTTCTCCCAGGTTGGTGCAAGGAGAAGGATTCCAGCTCCGGCTCCCTACTTCTGCATGAAGCCGTCGAAGTAGAGGGTCTAGTGAGACTCGGTGAAGGCTAGAGCTTGATGCTCCGTCTTCTGCTCACTGGGGCCCCCAGGGTTTGATGGAGAGGGAGTCCATTCTGCCACAAAATCTGCCAATGCTTGACCCCTGACTGCTTGTCTTGAAATAAATTCAAGATCAAATTCAGCCAATTCCGCTGCCCACTTTGCAATATTCCCAGTTGAATTGGGATTATGCAAGATTGCTCGAAGTGGGTAGGAGGTCACCACTGAGACTTTGTGAGCTTGGAAGTAATGGTGAAGCTTTCTGGAGGCAATAAGAACTGCATAGAGCAGCTTATGCACCTCTAGGTATCGAGTCTTGGCATCATGTAATACTTCACTAATTAAGTACACCGAGCGCTGAATGGTCCAGACCCTCCCGGAGGGGTCCGGAGCTTCCTCTTCACTGACCCGGATCCTCTTAGAGGAATCTGGATTTTCTTCGTGGACCTCCGGGTTCTGGCTGCAGGAACCCGGAGATTCTTCGGAAGTGACCTGGACCCTCCCGGAGGGGTCTGGGTCTCCTGAAGTGACTTCTTGTGGATTCAAATCTGGGAGCTGGGACCCAGACTCGCTTTCAGGAACCTCCGGACCCTCCCGAAGGGGTCTGGATTCCTGAGTATGGGGTAGTTCTGGGCTCTCCGCAACCAGAACCATACTGACGACTTCGACAGTAGCTGAAATATAAAGCAACAAAGGCTCACCAGGGTTCGGAGCTACCAGAATTGGTAGGGTGGTGAGGAACTATTTCAGCTCCTAGAATGCCTTCTCTGCTTCTTCGGACCATTGGAATAGTCCGGACTTCCTCAATAACTTGAAGAAGGGGAGTGCCTGTTATGCCAGTCTTGAGATGAACCGGCTGAGAGCTGCTAGACATCCAGTTAACTTTTGGACATCTTTGATGCGGGTTGGTGGCCGCATGTCTTCAATGGCCTTAATCTTCGCCGGATTAGCTTCTATGCCCCGGTGACTTACCAGGAAACCGAGAAGTTTTCCGGAGCTAACCCCGAAGACACACTTGTTTGGGTTTAGCTTTGTGCGGGTGGCCCGCAGCTTGTCGAAGACAGCCTGCAAGGTGTCAAGGAGTGACTCCTTGTTCCTAACCTCGACCACGATGTCATCGACGTACACTTCCACTATGTCTCTAATGAGTTCTTCAAAAGTTTTGTACATAGCTCGTACAAAATTTGAAGCTGCATTCTTGAGACCAAAGGGCATGGCTGTGTAACAGTACAATCCATCTACTGTGATGAATGAAGTATGCTCTTCATCTTCCCTAGACATCCTGATTTGATGATACCCGGAATATGCGTCTAGGAAACACAGTAATTCACACCCGGAGGTGGAATCCACTATCTGATCTATTCTAGGTAGTGGGAATGGATCTTTTGGACATGCCTTATTTAGTGTGGTGTAGTCGATGCACATCCGAAGCTTCCCGCCGGCCTTGGGCACAACAACTGGGTTTGCCAGCCATTTTGAAAGGAAGACTTCTCGGATGAACCCGGCTTCGAGTAACTTCTTCACTTCTTGTCGGATGAAGTTCTGTCGCTCTACGGATTACTTCTGAGGCTTCTGATGCACAGGCCGGGCCTCGGGGTAGATCTTCAGATTGTGCTCAATCACTTCCCTGGGGATCCCAGGCATTTGTGACGGTTGCCAGGCAAATACGTGGACGTTAGCCCGGAGGAAAGTGATGAGCGCAAGTTCCTATTTGTAGTTCAATCCCCCCGACTCTGACGGGAATGTCGGTGTCGCCACTTGGCTGCACTCGAGGTGCAGAAGTCGAGCCTCGTTGACGGATGCTCAGGGGTTTTGGAGCTTGCTCCTGCCTGGAGTCCTCCTCTTGCGCCGTAGTGAGTGCATGGAGTTCTTCCAGTGCAGTTACTTCAACAGTACGATCTCCGTGGATCCGGAGAACGCCTACTGGTGTTGGCATTTTCAACACCAGATAACCATAATGAGCAGCTGCCATGAATTTGTACAGGGCAGGCCTTCCCAAGATGGCATTGAAGGGTAAGTTGATCTGAGCGACGTCAAAGACCAACTTCTCGGTGCGGTATTTCTCCCGTGTCCCGAAGGTAACGGGGAGAGTAATAGCTCCGAGTGGGGTAATGGCCCCAGGACCTACTCCGGAGAAAGGTCGAGAGGGGTGGAGATCCGAAGGTCAGAGCTGAAGCTTAGTGAAAGCTTCGAAGCTAATGAGGTTAAGCCCCGAACCTCCGTCTACCATGACATGATGGAGCTGGATGTTATTGATGGTAGGAGATACCATCAAAGGTAACTGACCTGCTCCAACCATGCTCCAAGGGCAATCCGAAGCATCAAAAGTGATGGCTGTGTCCATCCACTTCCGATGAGGTTCCGGCCTGACTGTAGGAGCTACAGCGGCCATATCCCGACGCATAGTCTTGATGACGCAACGGGGGGTGATATCCCATGATCCACCAAAAATGGTGTTCATAGTCTTTCGACGCTCGTTGTCAGAGACGTCAGAATCATCGTCGACTGAGGTGTAAACGGCCTTCAGGACCTTTTGGGGATCCTGAAATCCTAACTCCTCTTCAGCCGGAGCTTCGTCAACTTTTTGCTTTCCTTCCCTCTGTTAGAAAGGAGATTCTTCCCGGCGCTTGTTGTAACGCTGGGCAAGGTTTTGGACCTCCCGCAGTCTTCCAAACTGTGGTTGCCCGTTTTGTGAATGGGACACCACACTTTGGGTTTGCCACTGTCTTCAGAAGACGGTCGAGGTCGCTTCTCAGGGCGTGGCCCCCGGCCACCCGGAGTTGCAGCAGCTGCAACGTTGGATGTGCCGGCCGACGGCTTCTTCTTGCCGTTGGTCTTCTTTTTCTTCTTGCCACCCCGGAGGTAGTGGCTTCTTCTTTGTAGGATTTCTTGTGACCCTCCGAGGTTGGTTTGGAGTGCATCTCACGACCCTCCGCAGCTCTGGCACATTTGTCAGCCAAGCTGAAGAGTTCCGTGACGCTGGTGATCTCCTTGATCGCCAGTTTCTCCAACATATTCTTGTCCCGTACAACCTATCTGAATGCCACAATGACAGAGGCGCTAGAGATAGAAGGGATAGTGTTTCGTACCTCAGAGAACCTCTGGATGACTGATCGCAAGGATTCTCCCCCTTTTTGCACGATCGCAAAAAGGTCTAGTTCAGTGCCTGGTCGGGTGTATGAACTCCCGAACTTGGGGTGAACTGCCGGCACAGCTCCTCCCAACTGTTGATAGAGTTAGGTGGAAGGCTCATAAACCAGGACCTGACGGTCCCAGTTAAGGCCACTAGAAAATAATTGGCCATCACGGCCTCGTTTCCTCCAGCTGCCAAGATTGCGGTGGAGTAGATCTGAAGAAATTCAGCGGGATTGACAGTCCCGTCGAATTTTTCCGGCAGGTGAGGCCGGAACTTCTGTGGCCACCTAACCATGCGCAGGTGCATGGCCAGAGCTGAACAGCCTCCTCCTACTCCTTCAGGAGTAGAAAGGTCCTGAGCTTCCCGTCTTTCATGAGCACGCTCAATATGGACTCGGCCATCTTGTTGACAGTATCGGTGATCAAGCTCCGCCCGGAGGTCATGAGTTGAGAGCCTGGATACCGTATGAGTGCGTCATGCCCCGGAGGGCAATGACGTCACTTGTTGCGATGCAGCACGTCTCCTGCTATTGGAAACGTGCGGACCAAGTCTTCCAGACAAAGTCCGCCGCTGCGACGGGGCTCGTCCTGAAGGAGGAAGACCCTGGTTGCTGAGGCGTTCGGCTGCTGCTGCAACCAAATGTTCCACGTCAGCCCTCCACTGTTCCAGGGCATCCCGGGATGCGTCCGGAGGTGGTGGGCGTTGGAGAAGAGCACGCGCTGCATGGAGCGCGTGTTCCGGGTTGTCATGATTTGCCGACGCAGTAATTGACGCCGGTGCACCATCACGTTGCCCAGCATGATTTGCTGGAGGAGACGGTG
Source organism: Tuctoria greenei (assembly GCA_036927565.1). Lineage (NCBI taxonomy): Eukaryota > Viridiplantae > Streptophyta > Magnoliopsida > Poales > Poaceae > Tuctoria > Tuctoria greenei. Next base: position 175,069,816 of record JAYESD010000002.1, on the reverse strand, counting down.
GTGGTGGGAGTGTGACTCCTGCTGGTGGCTGCATATTGGGGGGATTGCCCCCAACAGCCTGAGCAGCAGGTTGACCGTTGGATGATCCAGCAGCTGAGTTCACCATTCTCAAAATCTCAGGCGCCCCTACCTGGCGCGCCAACTATCGGTGGTTTGGAACCGGCAGATCTCCATACACTACTAAAGTGATAGAGGAGTTTGATGTTCGGTGTGGGCGCGCGGAGATTCAAGAAGGTGAGTAGTAAATGACATAGGAGACACAAGAGTTTACGTGGTTCGGGCCGCCTGAGCGTAATACCCTACTCCACGGGTGTGTTGTTGTTGTATTAGCTGTATGAGCTTGTGTTGAGCGTCAATGGCCTGTGTGTCTAGCCCCCTGAACATGTCGTCGGCCTGTCCTTTTATAGTACAAGGGCAGGCCGTTACAAGTTAGCCTGGCCCGACATGTGGACCCGGCGGTTACTAGTATTGATACCTCTTCAACACGTTTAATTGCTCTTAATGACCCTGTAACAGGCTTTGGCAGCACCATTACTGGTGTTAAGATCGTCTGTTTAAGTGTCATTAATATGGTATTAATGGCACTTAATCGGGTCTTGAAGTCCTTGATTCCCCTTTGAAGATCCGGAGCCGTTGCGAGGTCTTCCGTCGATTGGACACGTGGCAGCTACGGAGCATACTGTGGGAAACAGGTAGTTCCGGAGCTACCTGACACGTGTCAGGTCCTGAGCTTCTCTCGGTCTGGGGTTAAGTCCGGAGGTGCCATTTCGGTATATGGCCCGGAGCTTCCCCCTTGTGGGCGGTAGCTCCGGTTTGATAGTACACGTGGCGACCCTGGGATTAACTATGTTGGAGAAGCGGGTCCAGCTATGTCTGACAGGTGGGCCTCCGAAGGTCTTCAAATCAAGTGGATGACTTTCCTTTGAGATCTTTGTAACCTCAAGGGGTGTACGGTTTCTAGTGTACCGACACCAGGTGTCTAGGACTCCAAAGAATCAAGGATCTTGGAGGTAACACATGGATCTTGACGATCTAGGGTTGATGAGGAACTTGATGGTGGATTGTTGACGAAGAGCGCAAAGTTGATGGAGATCTTGGTCCTCTTTTGTTTCCTCCTCCTCTTTTCCTTGCTCTAGATCTCCTTCTCCCTCCTTGGTGGTGGCTATCCACGAGCTAGGGTTTGGGTGAGGTGAAAAGGTGGCAAATAGATGTCAAGTCAAGGGGTGGGGTTGTTTTTATATTGAGGTGGAGGCTAGGGTTAGATGGATTTCAAGTTTGGGGGTGAGTAGAGGCTGGTTTAGAGTCCCACATGGGCTCTAAAAGAGTTAGGCATGACGTCTCTAGGCCCACTTGACGTGAAACCTAAGAAACAAGTCATATAAAAAAAGATCAATTCGGAGTCACGGTTTATCGGACAAGTCCGAAAAGGGCCAGACTAGTCCGAAGTTGTCCAGAGAAAATTCGAACAAGTCCGAACTGGACATCGGACAAGTCTGAACTTATCTAGAGGGGAAAAACATACAAGTCTGACCTAAAATCGGACAAGTACGACTTTAGTCAGAGAGGAAACCGGAAAAGTACGCTAGAGTACCAGACTAGTCCGGACAAGTCCACGGACTTAGCATATTTTCAAGGATTCTTGGAACACCGAACTAGTACGCACAGGACCGTACAGGTCCGAAAGTGTCCACAGGCAAAAACAGACTAGTCCACAGAATAACAGACAAGTCCAATCGAAGTTAGAGAGAAATCAGACTAGTCCGCACCAAAATCGGACTAGTCCGCACTTCCCAGAATTCTTAAGTGTGGTTTTGTTTCTAATTAAATTTTAAACTTGTTCCTTTTTATGTGGGTTGATGTTAAACATATATTAGGATGTACGCAAGGCATGATGCATGAAAATGAGTGTGTTACAAACTTTCTTGATTCATTGGAGTTCTAAACACCTGGTATACCTTCTATTCTCTTTTCCTTACGTGAATTCAACCCCAAATCTCCAAATTCATGTCGATCTAGAAAACCCTAATCTGATGTTCCTGCACAGTGCGGACTAGTCCGGCCTCCTGCGGACATGTCCGATCTCCCTAGTTAAATTGTGTTAAATTAAATCTAATATTTGATCTAATCAACTCCAAACCTGTATAAACTTGTTAAAATCTATTAGAACTAGTTAGTGATCATTAAAAGCAACTCATTAACAAGTTCCACCTTGCATTTGCATTAATCATGCATGTCATGTCATATTGAGTAATCACAATCAATAAGTGCACATATATTACTCAATATGTCATGACATGCATGATTAATTAAAATGCGAAGCAAAACTAGTTAATGAGTTACTATTAATGTTTAATAACTAGTTCTAATAGTTTAAACAAGTCTATACAGGTTTGGAATTGATTCGAATCAATTTAGAATTTATTTTAACAGGAAATAGATTGCAAAATCGGAAAGGTCCGCAGGATGCCGGACTAGTCTGCACTGCGTAGAAACAGCAAACCAGGGTTTTCTAGATCGATGTGAATTTGGAGAAACGTGGTTGAATTCACATGAGGAATAGAGAATACAAGGTATACCAAGTGTTTAGGACTCCAATGAATCAAGGGTATTGGAGGTAACACTTGGATCTTGACGATCTAGGGTTGATGAAGAACTTGATGGTGACTTGTTGAAGGATAACGAAAGCTTGATGGAGATCTTGATCCTCTTTCGTTTCCTCCTCTTCTTCTTCTTGTTCGGGATCTCCTTCTCTCTCCTTGATGTCGGCTCCCACGAACTAAGGTTGGGTGGTCTTTCAGTTCACGCAAAAGGATGCAAAGTGAAGCGATGGGGTTGTTTATATAGAGGTGCTCCAAAAAGAGTTAGACACGACGTCCTTAGGCCCACTTAAGGTAGAACCCAAAAACAGATCGTGAATCAAAAGACCAACTCGGAATCACGGTTTACCGGACAAGTCTGAAAAAGGTAGGACTAGTCCGCAGTTGGACAGGGAGATATCGGACAAGTCCGGACTATATCGGACAAGTCCGAACTTGATCAGAGAAAAATTAGACAAGTCTGGCAAAAACCGGACAAGTCCAATTTTAGTCAGAGGAAAAACGGACAAGTCCGCGAGAAAAACGGATAAGTCCAGACAAGTCCAGGGACTTAGCAAAATTCCAAGGATTCTTGGAATACCAGACCAATCCGCAATGGATCGGACATGTCCGAAAGTGTCCAGAGAGAAAAACAGACTAGTCCACAGCAAAACGGACAAGTCTGACAAAGGTCAGAGAGAAATCTGACTAGTACGCACCAAAAAAAGACTAGTCTGCACTTCCCAGAATCCTTAAGTGCGGTTTTACTCTAAATTCATTTCAAACTTATTTCTTTTTATGTGTGTTAATGTTAGACATGTATTAGAATGTATGCAATGCATGATGGATGAAAAGGGTGTTACAGTGATGTGATATGGGTAGTTGGAAGCTACCGATAGAGTTTGAGTGGGACATTTTTTAAGCTCCAAAAGTAAAGTTACGCTGGGGCGGAAGGAGTATTTCTTATTTGTATATCTATACCTGTTGTTGGTTCATGCATCGTAGAACCAGGGAGTGAAGAACCTCGGGGTTCCTGAACATCATGTGCTGCAATATTCTCTACATACCATGCAAAGGATTTATTGTTTTCTAAATTTTTTTAATTTTGATAGTAAACACATTTATAGTTATGTCAGGTGCTTGTTGGCCACCACGAATGCTTGTAGACGACATCACGTTTTGATGTATTGTTCCTAATGTAAAGAGCATTGTAAGTCATCATTCCAAATAACAGTGATAACGTCAGATTACATGACCGACGTAGATTTTAGATCGGACGGTGTGGTTTCTATAAACTGCGGTGTTTGTTTCGAATGGAGGAATTAAAAATAAAGGAATAGAAAAAAGTGTATGATCCGAGAAAGCCAAAAAAAGAAAAAAGTGTAAAAACCATAGGAACTAAAAATCTTAGGAATACAAATTTGTAAAACAGGAATGAGAGCACAACATTTGGAGTGGTTGATTAGATAACCCATGCATCATTTACTTCTAAATCCAGAAATTACATACTACCTCCGGTTTTTAGTATTTGTCGTTCCGGCCAGGAATTGACCTAGAAATATACTACCGTAATAAGCTGTCGGAGCGACATTTATTTCAGAACAGATGTAGTATATGCTATATATATATAACTAAATTCGTGAAACAAAAGACCACATTTCTTCTTTGTTAATTTATTTAATCTTCGTGTACCAGATGGATCGTGTAGAACTGAACTAGCCCAAAACTTCCTGGATCGTGTAGAACCAAGCCAATATAGCTCTATAAAAAGACGGCATGGATCGTGTAGTTTACCTAGCACAAAACTAGAGTCCGGGATGCGATGTCGCAGGGAGGTGTCAGTGACGAAGAGGTTCGGTAGAGCCCGTCAAACTTGGTCGCCCGGTGTTGTACCCAGGAGTCAACACCACCAATGCAAGAGCTTCGATGTGTCACTGCGAGATCCGTGGTAAAAACCGTGGGAAATGAAAACACGGGAATTTCTTAGGAATTCAAGTATGGAACACAAGAAAGAGAGAAAACACATTTGCAGTACTGCGAGATCACCAGAAGGGCAGGGTAGCAGTGTGTTGGGAACGGAGGCCAATGTTTCATTTATACTCATCTGCTAGCTAGTGGGACATTCCAAAAAACTACGAAAAAAAATATGAATCGCCAAATGTATACGTGCTAATGCAAACGATATGCAAATACAGAACACCAAAGTCCACGAAAGGACGATGGCAAACAATCAGCATTCTGTAACATTAATCACAATAAAATGATAACACGTAGTATATACTACTACTAAAAATACATTTTCACATGCGCCGACTACAAATGAAAGAATTGAGTGAAAGAGCACAAAAGAAAAGAAACGCATCCTCAACCACGATCTGAATGGAGTTTCAACCAAGAGTGGTCGATTGTCGCAACACAACGAATTCTTGGCTAGACATTGAACAACAGTTATCTCGCCTCATTTTCAAACAGGAGTTGTTTTTTGATACTGCATAGGACGCATTCTTCATGAACAGAAAAGACATTTATCATTAAAATAAAACAACACATATATTACAAACAAGAACTACAAAAGCACATAGAAAACAAGAAAAAAAACTACAAATACCACTCTACTCGGAGTCGGGGGAGATCTCCTCCATATCCTTCTCCGCCGCCGCCGCCTCCTCCTCCGCCGCTGCTGCCGCCGCCTCCTCTACTGCCACCGCTGCCGCTGCCTCCTCTAGCAATTGAGTCTGAAGCTTCCGGGCGACGGTCTGCATAAGATAATGGCGGCCCTCCACCCCAGCCACCTCCCCGATCATCCCGTAAGGGACGTTGAGATGACCGGCCACAAACCCTAACCCGACGCAGTAGTGGTTGGCGATGTCCATGTTGGTGCAGATGGGAAGTTTCCCAAGACCCAGACTGTCACACGAGCAAGATGTATCAGGAAATACACCCCGCTCCAATTTGTTGAGCTTTTTTGCGCGCCCGGCGATGGCGAAAAGGTGCTCGGTGGCCGTCTTCAGGCGCCGATCGAGTTCATTAAAGCGGTGTTCGACGAGGCGGACAGTCTCCTTAACCCAAACGGGATGAGGAGGTGCGGGCGCCGCGGGTGGAGAAGGGGACCGAGGAGGTGCGGGCGCTGCCTCCAGTGCCACCGGCATTGGCTGTAATAGAAACGGAGAAGAAGGAGGTTCGGAGGAAGTCGACGGCCTGGAGCGCTTCGGCGCAGGGCTACTCATTTGTGCGGTGACGGAGGTGCGGAGAAAGAGTGAGAGGTGGTCGGCGATGGTGTGGCGGTGAAGCAAGATAAGTTTGGAGGCTACGATCGATGGAGTGGTGCGGCGGAGATGCAAGAGGACGGGTGTGCCTTTATAGTGGGTCGTCGTCTAAGCGCGCGAGTGCAGATGATCGGACACTTCGAAAATTGCGCTTTCGAACTGGTCGGTGGGTCGAAGTTATTTCAAACCGCGGTTTGCCTCCACTAGGGCCCTATTTGGTTTCGCTTTTTTGAGTCTTAATTACCTTATGAGCATGCTTTTCTGATAAGTCGCGATCTAGATAATCCACTTAATGGAGAGATTGAGTGTTTGGTAAATCTGTTTTTTTTTCAGTGGATTATCCCTGTTATGTCTATCCCTGTTACGCCGGGCGAATCAGTTAGAGGGTATCGATGGAAACAACGACTCAATTACTCAAAACACGACCCCCCAACCCGTGATTTGAGTAAGCGATGTCTCAGTTATTTTGTGCTTCTTATAAAAGTGGCTCACATAATAAGTGAAATTTAAGCAATTCGTTTGAATGGAATTCTCTTATTTTTGTTGATAAGCTGATTATAAGCGGAAACAAACAGAGCCTAGGTTATCGCAAAGGCTCGACGCGTCCCATCTCGGCTTCACAGGCAGTTTTTTAATTTGACACGCAAAGGGTCTAAGGTATGCAGTGGCCCACCTGGCATACTTTGTAGGTCCGTCCGGTGGTGTTTCAGTTTTTCAGTTCCAGTTTTTAAGTTTGACACGCAAAGGGCCCACCGGCCCAAGGTATATGCAATGTTCCAGTTTTTTTTCTATTTGTCACGCAAAAGACCTCGATCATGTTTTCATGACGTTAAGTGTTTTCTCTTTTTGTTGAAAGATCGTCACAAAATACAAGAAAAAAGTACAAGACGATGAACACACCACACATTCATTCATTAACACACACACAAACGCACACACAAACACACACACAAAACATATATATATATATATATATATAGATATATAGATATATATATATATATATAGTTTGAGGCTCGTCGATCACGTGCTGATTATTAGTTGCCGCATCATAAGAGCTTGTTTATTGGCTCATAGACAAGGAAAATTCTTTGTACGTAGTACAAAAAGTATAAATTGGTCAGCGTTTCCGTTCGTACGCGAAGGATGCGGCCAGGTAGTTGCTCTTGCAGGTGTATGCTAATTACATGAGTGTTTGGGCGGGTCATGTGGTTAGTCCAAGATGCATCCTAAACCCGGTGTTGAGGTCGTGTATTTGTGCGTACACTCTAGTAACATGTGACAATGTGCTCAGTCATCAACTGCATTTGGTTTGACGTCGAAGTTGGATTGGAGATATAGGATCATCCATTTCTTTATGTATTGGATCATCCAAATTAACGTTTGGTTGGATGGACTGGATGATCCAATTTTTTGTTTGGTAGGTTGGATGAAACTTGGGTGGATTATTGAATCATCTAAGTTGATAATTTCATAATATTAATTATTTATATACTAATTATCATATTACTAGCAAATATTAATGTTAATATCATAATTGTAATTATTAATCATCAATAAACAAGTTAATTATCACTAATTACATTACTAAGAAGCATAATTAGATAAGGTGGATGGACTCACATCCAACCAAATATCCTGGACCATCTCATCCAGCATCTGCGAGGAATATTTTATATTCCTCGAACCTGGATCACCCTGTCTGTCTAACCACGAAACAAATAACACAAGACTGGACCATCTAATTAATCCAAGTCAATTCACTGAAAGACAAGCAACCAAACACATATCTTTTTGGCTGTGTCGTGCTCGTGCGCATGATGATGGATCATGCATGCCGAGCACCGAGTTATTCGGATCGCTGAGCAAATTTCGGACGAGGAGTTCGTGTGCCCGAGCGCGCTGCAAGATTCGGTGCATTCGCGTAGGTGGCAATCATCAGGGCAGGGTGGCACAGCCGCGGGAACCGTGCAGTGCACCCTTGGTTGTATGGCTGTAAGATTCAGAGCGTGAACGTACGTGGCAACCATCTGGGCAGGGTCGCACAGAGACGGGTGCGGCAGGGCCGCAAAGATTTCGATTTCTGCACCAAGGGGTTAAGAGATAAGACCATCTGATTCGCAGGCCGCATTCCAGTAAGCTTTACCGTGAACAACTGCAGATGGTCTTAAAGGCAGGCCCGACTCTGGGCCTCGGCAGGAGGGGCTACTGCCTAGGGCCATGATGGTGGGGGGGGGGGGGGGCACGATGACAGCTGGTAAAGAGAAAACAAATAAAATTAATTAGTATTTGCATCATCCGAATGCGATGTACAGTTACAAGGCTAGATTTTTATTTTCGTAATTTTTTGAAATATAATACTACTACGTACGTCCTAATGTGTTTAATATTTATTAGATATAATATTACTAATATGTTAATTTTCCATATGCAATGTTTTTTGATAAAAGGAGGAGTTTTTCGTTAATGCATGTACTGTAGGACACATTGTTCATGAACATAAAAGACATTTTTCATTAAAAAACACATAAATTACAAACAAGAAAAAACACATAGAAAACAAAAAAAAAACTACTACTAATCCTACTCTACTCGAAGGAGGACATGTCCACCTCGTCTGCCACCGCCTCCGCATCCGCTGGCGGTGCCTCCGCCTCCGCCGCAACCACAGGCGGAGCATACTCCAACACCAGATCAAACTTCTTCCGGCCGACGGCATTCACCAGTTGCTCGCAAAACTCCACCCCAGCCTCCTCACCGATCGTCTCGTAGAGGCAGTCGAGACGACCAGCCACAAAGCCTAACCCGAAGATGTAGTAGCTGGCGGAGTCCATGCTCGTGTGGTGGGGAAGGATCCCAGGTCGTAGTCGGCGACAGGAGTGAGATGTATTGTCAAATACATTCTGTGCCATTTTGTCGAGCGCTTTTCCTTGCATGTCGGCGGCGAATAGGTTGGCGGTGAGCTCCTTAAGCTTGCCGTCGAGTTTTCGATGCGTTTCTCAATGAGGCAGACAGTCTCATCATAGTCGTACGGAAGAGGTGCAGGCGCCGCGGGTGGAGACAGAGGTGGAGGAGGTGCGGGCGCCGCTACCAGTTCCACCGGCATTGGCAGCGATGGAAACGGGGAAGGAGGTTCGGAGGACGTCGATGACCTGGAGCACTTCAGTGTGGGGCTACCCACTTGTGCGGTGACGGAGCTGAAGCAATCCTTCCATCGAAAATCACCTTGGGGTCACTCTGGGTCCGGACCTTCGACGAAGCCACGCAGGACCAGCTCCGGCGTGAAGACCTAGACCTCCTCGAGAAGGGAAGGTGCCAAGTAGCTGTTCGGAATGCCCAATACCGCCAAGCCCTTCAGCGCTATCATCAGCGGCATGTACACAACCGACAACTCAAGGAAGGCGATCTAGTGCTACGAAGAATACAATCCAGAGAAGGGTTAAACAAACTCTCCCCCAACTGGGAGGGACCCTTCCGAGTGATTAAAGTATCCCATCCCGAAAGCGTTCGCTTAGCTACCGAGGATGGGATACCTCTCCCAAATCCTTGGAATATTGAGCACCTCTGTAAGTTCTACACTTAATATCACGGAGGTGAGTCTGTACTAACCTGAGGTGCATGTTATAGAGTCATTGTACAGAGTCGGGTAGTTCCTCCGGGAGAATAGCCGGACCTTTCCCAGAAGGTCCGTAGAGTTCATGCAACACTTGTCACAGTCTCAGGACTAAAAGTGTGGCTAGCTACCCTGGGTCAAACGAGAAATGAAACACGCTTAGCCTGGTTTCGTACCCTAAGAGTGTACTTGTTTCCCCTGTACCCCAGACTTATAATGAAAGACATCTTCATGTGAAACAGATTCCACGTGCATTTATTTTGTACAGGCTCAACATTTTTTATTTTTCTCTTTCTTGTCTATAACAAAGTTGTGCAATTCTTAAGAAATTTTAGTTCGACCAGTTCATGTACAATTCGAGCTGTATTGTCAATTCTTTTGGATTCAAATATTGTTCATGGCCCACTCGCCTGAGTGCCGCCAAGCCAATCTAGGGCCGGACTGTGCTATTGACTTAGCCTGGTCAAGCACCCTAAGTATGCCACTCTACCTACACCCCGACAGGCCGAAGTAAGGTGGGTCCAAGTACAATTGGATCTGGAAGAAAGAAGGCAACGCATTCGATTGTATTCAGAATTGTGTTTGACCTAAAACTTTCTTGGGAATCGTAAGCCACGACAAAGTTATAGGCAAGGAGCGAATTTTACTATTTTTCTTGGCTTCAATGTGCAGGAGAAATAAAGAATCCACATTGATGGAGAAAAGCCGGAGCTAACAAAGCTCCGACTCCCCCTATGTGGCTTGTGATCCATGTTAAACATTGAAAACGAGCATTACCGGAGCAACCAAGCTCCGACAAAGCTAGGGGGGCCAGCCGTCGACGCAGAATAAAAGATGGTGAGAAGACCCAACAAGCGGCGTCTACTGCTGACAAGCTACGCGTTGGCAAAGGTCACTGCCAGAGCTACTAAGCTCTGACACCCCATATGGCTAACTATCGATGCTCTACACGTTCATAGGGACTATTGCCGGAGCTACTAAGCTCCGATGGTAGTCAATGCCAGAGATTCCGAGCTCCGACAACCTCAGGGGGCCTTCACTATCGAAGACTTCGGACCTACACTCTACAAGTTCGAAGTAAACGAGTCTTCAACAAAATACAATATCCTCTTGGTACATGTTCACAATCAAATTGTGTACATCTACCAGGGGGCCAAGTGAAGACAGAAGTGTTGAAGACAAAAAAATGAAATTCATTAACAAATTGTGGATTTCATTCATCTGGAGACAAGGGATTACAAAATTGGGAAGAAAAAGAGAGAATACAAGTGGGAGCTCCAGAGATGGTCCTAGACCCTATGGAAGAACTGGGCGACCTTCTGAGCAACCTCCGACACATTGGCTCGGGTGACTTCACCTTCTCCTTCGACAGGACCTTCAAGCACCGGGTCTAGAGGAAATTGGGGATCCCGGCAGGTGTAGCACGTCAACACATACTCTGCGACGTTCTTCGCCAGGGATTGCCCCTCAGCCTCCAACTGGTCCGCGATGGCGTCACCCAGCTTGGAGAGTTTGTCGCCCGCCGAGCTCAACGCTTGCAACGCTAGGTTCGGCTCCGACTCCGGATCATCTGGACGCACGGGACTGAAGCCCATTGGTGTCAGCGCGTCGTTGGTTTTGCTCAGGAACTCCCAAACCTGTAGGGAGTCCGCAGTCCTCAAGCCCTTCAGTTCCTCCAAGGATCTTTTGGCCGCCGCTAGTTCAGAATTGTCACGAGCAAGGCGCTCAACCTCTTTGGCATTTTGCTGAATCTTTTCAGCAACCTGCTTCTCAACTTTTCCGAGCTCCTCCTCCCGGAGGTGGATATTGTTCCGGTGGTCGACCAGGTCCTTCTCCCGGCCCATAACTTTCTTCTCCCTGGCAGCGATGGCACACTCTTGCTTGTAGAGTTCCTGCCCTCGCACCCAGGCCTTCTCCTCCTCCTCAACGCAACGCTCCTCCAATTTCTTGGTGCTTTCCTTGAGGCCCTTGTCAGCCAGAGCCACCTTTTCGACGAGCTCCTCCTCCCTCTTCAAGACATCATTCCGCAGCTCTAGGAGTTTTTGCTCTTCGTCTTCGAGCTTCTTCTCCCTATCCTCAAGTGCCTCCTGGCGCTTGATGAGGCTAGTGTTAATGGCTTCATGCCTTTCTTGGCGATCATCAGCCGCACTATTAGTTGCCTTGGACTGCTCATAAATGGCCCGGGATTGAGTGTCGAGGGCATGAGTCAAGCTCTCCCTATCATCCAATAATTTGCCCCAGTATTCCAGGCAGACCTTCTCCTGTTTGATCCACTCCTTGTCGTCTGACAGCCTCGACTGCGCCAGCTTGGTCTCGAAGTAGAGCCGATTATGCCACCGCCTAAGGGTTTGGCGCTCCTCTTCAAGAGCCTTGTTGTCGTGGTAGAACGCCAGCTGGACTTGACCTAGACTGGAGCAAGCATTGTCAATGGACAACGACAGGGGAATAGGGTCCGGACCTGCTGGGGTCTCCTCCGCTGGTTCCAGCGGGTTCTCGCATACAAAAATTGGGTCCCACTCCACAAGAGTGGTCCCCTGAGCCTCCACGGCACTAGTGCCGTCCTCTGGGATAGCCTCAGTCACCACCGAGGAGGGTCCCGCAGAAGAAGTTTCGACCTCCGGAAGTGGTTCCGAAGGCCCTGCCGCTAGGCCTTCATTTGCCCCCTCAGGCAGGGGGCCAGCGACTTCATCAGGGCACCCTGGCTCAGCAGCAGGCACCTCTGCCATCATAACTTCCGGAGCAGGGGCTACATCTGGCTCCGGCTTGGGCTCCTCCTCCGCTGGTGGCTCGGGTGTTGGCACCTCTACCATCATGGGTTCGAGTGTTGATGCCTCCACAACAACCAGCCCTGAGGCCGGAGCTTCAGTCTCAACCGGCTCAGGCGCCGGAAGGTCTTCAACAGCAACCGGCTCTGCAGCCGGAGCTTCAGTGGCAACCGGCTCTGAGGACGGAGCTTCGGAGGTAGCCGGCTCAACCACCGGGACTTCCTCAACATCCGGCTCACTCACCGGGACTTCAATAACCTCCGGCTCAACCGCCGGGGCTTCGACAATTTCCAGCTCTAGGGCCGGAATCATTGCTTCATCCGGCTCAGCGGCCGAGGCTTCCAACATCTCAGCATCAAGACCCAGGGCTTCAACCTCTGGGGCAGGTGCCGCTGGCGCATATTCTCTCCCGTGGTCTGTCACAACCACGGGAGTCTCGAGGGATGAGTCAAGGTCCATGACCACGACAGCTGGCGCCGGAGCTGGCGCAACTTCAGCCACCACACGGGCGGCACCGGGAAAGAAGCAGAAGCCTCCGCCCTCACAGCTTCAGCTGCTGTGGCTGAGGGCGGAGCCTCACTCCTCTTCATGGGGACGCTGCAGATGATGGATGAAGAAACTTAAAAAACAGTTACTACAACAAAACAATTGTCTGAGGTAAAGATTAAAAATTACCTCAGAAGGCTTCCGCACCAGCTTGCACGAAATCTCTTTCCCGGGCGTTCTAACCATGGCCGCCGCCGGCGTGGTAGCTCCAGAAGGCCCCCTGGAACTTGTTGCAGCCGCGGGCATTTCCTTAGTCGAGGCCCCCCCTCGACCGGGAAGGACCACTGGACCCTGAAACCTCAGCTGGCCCTGGTACTGGAATCACATGCTCGGGGCTAGCACCCCGGGAAGACACTGCTGTAGGTGCAGTCGCCGAAGTTGTAGAAGACCTCCCCCTCCGGGGAGAAGGAGCTGCTGCAGAGGGTGCAGGCCTGACGGACCTTCCGTCGGCATGCTTTAGCTTCCTCTTCCGGCTCGAGGGTTCGGCCGCCAGCTCCTTGCCCTTGCCGAAGACTTCGGTCCTTGGCTTCGGGGCAGGGGTGGAGCCACCTTCAGAAGCCCCAGGGATCACCACCCTGGAAGTCGATCGTCTCTCGACGACACCGAGGTCGTCAAGCACCGGCATCATCCGCCAGAGCTCCTTGTTGAACTGTACTTCCATGTTCATAGAGAGGAAAGCTGGTGGCGGGGTCAAGTCATCATCCGCGACGTTGATGCCGTGCTGGAACTTCTTGAGATGAAACTCCAAGGTTGCCCCCTCCATGTTGGACTTCAGCCCGGTCTCGACCCCGGTCGTCGTCAATCACAATGTTGAGAGACCAAGCGAGTTTTTCTCTCCTCTTCAGCGGTGCCCACCTGTTGACCAGGAAATTGCAAAATACCGCCTAAGGAGTTAATCCTCCCTCCACACAATGGCATCCTGGTCAGAGCAGGGTTGAAGGCATCCGACAGCACTGGAGCTTCACTCCAGACTGCAGTGTTGATGTTGGGGAGGCCTTCCGGCAGCTCCAGCTTCTCGTGCTCCTCCACCCGGATGACTATCCAGTCATTCTTCCAATCGTCCCACTTTCCAGAGGGAAACGACCGGAGGTACTTGAATGGGCACTTCTTGCGCTTCACAAAGTAGTAGAAGCCAAGGTACTCATCACTCTTTCCGGTGGTATGGACGGTGAAGAAGGTCCGGAAAAGCTCAATGCAGGGGGGGATGCCCACCCAAATTTCATAGAAGTGGACGAAGACAGACACTAGAAGAATGGAGTTGGGGCCAAGGTGGTACAACTACAGACCATAGAAGTCTAGCAGCATCAAGAAAAAGGAGGAAAAAGGTGGGATCAACCCCACCATGACGTACGCAGAAAAGTACACCATCTCGCCGGCGTGCTCCTTCTCGAATGGGAGCTCTCCCCCGGCGCGGACCAGGTGGTTGAAGAAGTCCGGGGACCACCCCATGAGGGCCCAGACCTTCTTCAGGTCACTCTCGGTCTTCAAGTGGCTCTTGCGAAGACCCAACTCCATCACAGCATAGCGAGGCAAGGGAGGAAAAGCAAGCACAAGTTTGGGAGTTCGAGCGCAAGTTCAGATGAGAGGCGTAAAGAACCCCAGACGGTGCGCGCTTTCCTTCTTAAGTAAGTCCCCGCAACGCTTGGATGGAAACCGCAGGGAAGCCGAGGATACCATTCAAAAATTTCACCCTGCCGGTGACAAGAGGGCCCGAGACCACCCCGACGATCAAGTCGAGGTTCTTACCCAGGCGAACGGTTGTCATCATGAAAGGCGGGAAGCCCGAAGGAGGCGGCCTGACAAGGCGCGCGGAACCAATACGATTTTTGTATCGGGAACCAGCAACCTTCAATTGCGTGAGATCCACACGCCAAAGATCTCATTTGCCGCACCCGGGATATGCCACACGGCGAGGATTTAACTATAAAACTATCGCCAACGGACATCTGAAGACCTTTGAAGACTCGGCTCAAAAGTCGAAGGATGGACCCACCTCCGGCGGAATGACTTCACCCAAGGGGTCTTCCCCAGAGGTGGGCCCAGGGGGCCACTGTCGGTACCTTGAGTACCGTATACCCCTTGAGATTGCAAAGATCTCAAGGAAATGTCATCTACTTTATTTGAAGACCTTTGAAGGCCCACACGTCAGACATAACCGGACCCACTTCCCCAACATGGTTAGTTCCAGGGTCGCCACGTGTACCATCAAACCGGAGCTACCGCCCACAAGGGTGAAGCTCCGGGCTATATACCATAACGGCACCTCCGGACCTAACCCCAGACCGAGGGAAGCTCCGGAACTGACACGTGTCTGGTGGCACCAGACCTATATGTTCCCCACAGTATGCTCCGGAGCTGCCACGTGTCGAACCGTCGGATCTTCAGCCTCAAACCTCCGGTAGGCTCCACAATGGCTCCGGATCTTCAAAGAGGAATCAAGGACTTCAAGACCCGATTAAGTTTCATTAATACTATGTTAATGACACTTAATCGGATGACCCTTATTACAAGTAACAGCACAATCAAAGCCCGTAACTTGGTCATTAAGGTTAATTAAGCGCATCAAATGTGTATCAATATTAGTAGCCGCCGGGGCCACATGTCGGGCCAGGCCAACTTGTAACGGCCTGTCCTTGTACTATAAAAGGACAAGCCGACGATACATAGTGGGGGATCTGGGCTGATATCATCTGATCTGATCTGATCTGAGAGAATCTGGTCTGATCGGCTCAAACGCGCTCTCAACTCACATCACCTGAGTTGAGTTCATACATCCAATACTATACCAACAGACCCCGTGGAGTAGGGTATTACGCTCAGGTGGCCCGAACCACGTAAATCTTTGTGTCTCCTGTGTCATTTTACATTTCACCTTCTTGAATCTCCATGCGCCCACACCGAACTTCAAACTCCGCAAACACTTTTAGTAGTGTCGGGAGATCTGCTGGATCAAAACCACCGACAGACACCCACAAGCATTTAATCTGGGCCAAAGTTGATACTCCAGAAACTGTTGTAGCGTCTTTTGTGATTTACTACGTACTTTGTTGTTTGATTGCTCATTATGTTGGATCCGTGTTGGGATTGAACATAGAGAGTGGGCAAAGGGTGAGGGGGGAGGTTCTCCCTGCTGGTGCTGTCAGATAAACTAGGTGGTAGTTACTTTCTGGATCTCCAACTCAGTAGAGTTGGAAGTGGAAATTTATTCCATTCTAAGAAATTAAAGAGATAAATAGTCCACTAGTTTATCGTTAGAACAGCAACATTAGAACTATTTTTGCGCACCAATGAAAAGCAAAATAAAGCTCATTACCTTAAGACGATACACTACAAATAAGAAAAAAGAAAAACACAAACTACAAACAAGAAAAGAAAAACAACACAACTAACAACAAGAAAAAAAAAACTACTTCTCCTCCACCTCCACCTACTTCTCCTCCTCCTCCTCCTGCTCCTCCTCCTCCTCCTCCTCCTCCTTCTTGGGCTCCTGGCAGGGTGGGGGCGCCTCCCGCGGTGGAGACGGGAAGCACAGTTTCCTGGACATCGCCGCCACCAGGTTATCGCGACTAGCGATGCCGAGCTTGTCCGCTGGCCTGTCCCAGTGGACATCGAGGTGATCGGCCAAGTGCATCATGCTGAAGACGTAGTGGCTTGTGGTCCCCATTGCAGCATACTCTGGAAGGGGACCAAGCCCAAGGCAACACATGGAGCGCGATGTATTGTCAAATATATCATGCGCCATCTTCTGAAGAGCCCACTCCTTGTCCGGGGGGGGGGGGGGGGGGAGAGTCCGGTCGGGGACACTTCCCCTTGGCGTCCTTCAGCGGGCTTGGCGGTGGTGTTTCCTTGTCAGCCATGGTGTTCTTGGCGTGGTTTTGGGAAGAGAGGAAGAGTGGCTGTGCGGAGAAGATGATGGCATGCCCGGGTGATCTTATAGCATAGTAGCAGCCTGGTTGTTCGTCTCTTGACACGCGCTGTAGTGGTGATGGGACACGGAGAGGTTCCAATTGAATTCAAAGATGCACATGCACTGCACGCGTTTAAGGTGCCTCGGTAACTGGCGCACACGTAAGCTCGATGTGCCGGGTCGTATCAGCCGCCTGTACAAATGGCTACAGCTTCAAGGACCAAACCTTATGCGGCAAACAACAACATATAATACTTCGTCCGCCCCAACTCAATTCTGTTTCTATTTTGGTCAAAATTACCTTTTACCAATGATTTATATAGAATTTATTATCTTCAATAACATGTAATAGATTGTATATTATGGAAATATTTTCATGGTGAAACTAAAAGTACAATTCTTGTATTGTTAAAACAGATCAAAATTACGTAAATCATTGATTAAATATAGATTTGACGGTACCTAAAGCCCCTTTGGATAAGGAATTGAAAAACACAGGAATACGAAAAATATAGGAATTGAAATTGCATGTTTTCGCAATCCTATAGGAATTGAAAATATAGGAATTGAGATGAGAAGCCCTTTGGCAGCATCATAGGAAAAACAAAGGAACCTGCAACATGAGTCAAGAAATAAAAAAGAGGTTCAAGCTCATGTTATGTTTCCTACAAAATTTAGCAAAGGAATCCATTCTTATAGAAACTACCCTTTGTTTTTCTGTGAGCCAAATGGCCATGTAGGAAAAAATCCTTTACATATCCTATCCTTCAAATTTCCTTTGCCATTCCTTCAATCCAAAGGGAGCCTCAAAATAGAGTTGACATAGGACGCACGACGGAGGTTATTGTGCACCCGGACCGTGTAGCTTCGTTTTATATTTTATTCCCCAGGCTTAAAAGTTTCCTCATCCTCCATGTTTGCTCTGTTTTCTCTTCCCTAGGCTTAAAAGTTCTATATTTTACCATATTTTTACATATGTAATATGCACATAGGATATATCACTTGATAGTTTTGCAAAAAAAATATGTAGGAGAACTATGTATATCCCATGCAACTATATAAATCCACCCGAATTAATTAGCTAGTTACTTTTTAAGATGATAAAAATTGTTATCTTTTTCTAAGTGAGGTGGCCTGGGTAGATGATGTGGCATGCCAATGTGGATGTACAACTCAGACTAAGTCTGAAAGTGAAACGATTGTGTTAATTCGAGAGACTAAATAATTGACCCATTTGAAAGATCAAGGACCAAAAACTGAGTTTTGATTGAATGTTTGAGGATGAAGTTGGGTATTGTGCCAATTCTAAACGAGCCAAGAGCTTGAGAGCTTGATCAGCACCGTCATTGTTTTGAGCAGCGATTAGTTTATGGCATCGTCAAATCTGGAGTAATTTTTCTAGATCATTTGGGGACAAAAAATTAGTTATCAAACTATATATGAGTAGAAAGATTAGGATATGATACCTTTTGCTTGTGTTGAATAATGTTGCACCGTGGACAACATATCCGACACTTCATTCTATTCGCCAGGATCATTCTGCCCCAAGTCATCTGGGGCAGCAGGCAGAGGACCTTGATCATCAGGATAAGGACTAGGTAAGAAATCATTGGTCAAAGGTAAGTTTGTCCAAAGCAAAAATAGAGTTGAGTTGGGAGGGAGGGAATACTTTACATACTGATTTGCAGGCCCCGTTGCGGGCGATCTCCTGCCTCTTGGCAACTCCACCGGCTAAAGTAGCGTACAGCTGCACTTTAGAAGCCATAACTCTAGCGCTCATCTTTTGTTTAGCCTAGTTTGAATCAAAGGAAACTCATGGGACAGTTTAAAGGAATAGAATCCGCATGAAGAGAAAGATATTCATACGTAGTTTAGAAGCCATAACCATCACTGGGCGTCTGCGTGCGTCTCATCGTCTTCTCTGCGCGTACTAAAGACACACCATCCTCTTCTCCACAACACACACCGGCCATCCTCTTCTCCGTGTGTACTCTTCCTCTTCGTCTCCGTTGCACGCACCCTCATTGGTTCCCTTCGAAGCCCATACAGTTCCCCTTGCCGCACGATATTACGGTCCTAAACACGGGGTGGGTCGCCGCAACCTCCCCGCAGCCCATGGACGACCTCTCAAGTCTGCGCGCCACCTACATGGCCATGCATGCGGCGTGCCAGGATCACACCGCGGGAAGACGTGTGGCACTGGAGCGGGAGAGCATCTGCAAGGGGAGCTACAACGCACTCGTGGAGCGCCTGGAAATCATCGACAACCCTCATGCGTGCTACGTCACTGGTCTTGACCTCGTCTTCAAGGACGGTCGCGCGCAGCCGGGCACAAAGTTCCATGCCCGGGCTGCCGCGAACGGCCACATTGTTGTGGCCTACGTCCTCGCCATGCTCCGCTACAACGCTGACCGTGGGGCCCGTGATGCCCTCGAGTATATCCGGTAGGTTGAAGGTGAGGCCCACGTTGGCTACAATGCAGTTGGGTCCATCGCGATGAAGTGGACCAACACGGAGTGCTGCTAGTGTTGGCATGAAGCCATGTATAGTGTCTATGGTGTCGTCTGGAGGTTCGTGGGCAGGCCTCCTCCAGGACAGTAGCCGATGGCGGTGCCCAACATTGACGATGACGATTGGCGCTACCCAACAGGGGGAACCAAGGAACTGCCCGATGCAACAGGCAAGGGTGGGAGGAGTGGAGAGTCTTCTGTACTGAGACTGTAGGATTAAGCACGAGCATGACCGATTCTGCCGTCTGGCGTTGTACTATTTGGATTATATTCCCTCCATTCCCTTTCGGATATGATGCACCCATTCTCCCAATGCCAATTAAAAGAGAACAAATGCATGTTGATGTGTTTCCCCTATGCACGCTCTTCTCTGATGAATGTTGCACTTGTTGTGTTTCCCTTATGCACGCTCGTCTTTTGTTTATCCCCATTTGCATCAAAGGAAACTCATGTGATAGTTTAAAGAAATGGATTCCTCCAGAAGTAAAATACATTCAATCATAGTTTGGAACAAATGAAATCAGTGTTCCCTTCCGGAGCAAATACATTCAGCATATTCCTCATTTTCTTCACGATTTCGCCAGATATGTGGCACAGCAGACCACCATGTTCTGGGATCATCAACTGCGGACAATACTGACAGGAGTCAATGGAGAAGTTTTCCATTAATGAGCAACGAGCCGCGAAGAAACAAATCTGCCTGAGAGGAACAAAGGGTTATTTGGAGGTTGCGGTTTCTTGGGAGTCTCCGGAGTATTATATTATAAAGCGACACAACATGGATACGGGATGCACCCGGGGGCAAGTGCATACCGTTCTAAGATGGTCCACCTGTTTTTGGCAGTTCGATCTACCGTACATGATCCTCAATAGCGCACTTTTGAATTCAAACAAAAGCTAAAATATCTCAACTGCCACGATCAGGGAACGGCGATTGAAGACATGAAGGAAGTACGTGGCACCATCTAAGAACAATATGCACTTGCTCTCCGGTGCAGACCGTATCCATAAATTTTTCTCCCACAACATGAGTAGTGGTAGCTAAAGGTGACACCGTATGGAACCGCCGTGTATAGGAGTAGTGGTAATGATGACACCGCATATAGGGGCATAGGGCCAGTGGTAGAACTTCCGGCCTATTCCAGTCCTTGCAATAATAACATCACGATTGTTCAGATTTTGACAGGAAAACAAGATGACAAAACGTGAAAGGAAAAAAAAATCAAAAAACAAGAATAGAAACACAACATCACGGCTTGGATTAATTTGCATCAATTGATTTCCTATTTTACAGATTCATTCTCCAGGCTCTTTCACCATAAACCTCGTACGTAGTACCTATTTTTTTCTAATATTTTTCTCTTCCTTTTCTTTTCTTTTCTGGAGTTCATTGTCTCCACTTTCTTTCTTTTCTGGAGTTCATTGTCTTCGCTCTAGAGGCCCCTAGTGTGGAGGGTCACACAATTCGATTCACGCACGAAGTGGGTTAAAGGGGAAAATTTGGCGTCGTCAAAGGAGATGTTATTTGATAAAAGGTGAAATTTTTAATTTCACACGCAAAGGGCCCAGCGTATGCGGGGAAAAACAATTTATGCTTATAAATGACCGCGGTTTGCATCCGTCTCGGTTATCGCAACGGCTCGACACGTCCCATTGGCTTCACTGGCAGTTTTTTTAATTTGACACGGATAGGGCCGAAGGCTTATATAAAAAACATCCGCCCCGTACATGCCTCATCCACGTTCCGTTCGATAGCATCTGCGCGCTGTCGAACGGAGTGAGCCCGAGTCTTGTACCACATATTTTTCTGAGTTGGGACAAATCATTCACATTGTCAAAATCGCTCACACGAATTCGTTACGAACACCGCGTGCGGGGGCATACGTAGGGAATATGTCAGGTGACCAGTGCACAACCAGGGCCCAGGTACCAGTATGAAAGTGACGAGGATACAATTCCTGGAATTAATCCTAGCGTTATCTACATGATCATCACGACAAATATTGCAATTATGCTCAGATGTGTTGTACACATCTTAATTTTCTCTTATATAATATTGTTTGAGACTCGATGATCATGTTTTGGGGCGTATAGCATGTGTATGGACAACTAGCAGAGTATGAAAGATTTCGATCATGTATGTTTCATGTCGATGTGAATTATATACTACGTGTAATATCTCTTTTGATGTCGGATATCGTCTAGAGTTGTAGGCTCATTGATCATGCATTGTTGGGGCGTAGCATGCATGTACAAGGCCTCAAACTCTAATGATATCCATCGTAAAAAAGACAAAACACGTACGTATTGGTTGATCACGTTTGGGTGCATGCATGTTGGATATAGAAAAGCCCTTGGTCATGTTGTACAAAACTAACATGCATACCTCATCTATGATATGTACGTACATATGATTAACTAACAAGCATACCTCATCTATTATATATCGGGGTAGATTATATAGCTTATGTGGCGTGCCAATGTGGAAGTCCAACTCAGACTAAGGATGAAAGTGAAACGGTTGTTTGAAGTTAATGGACTAAATAATTGACCCATTTGAATGTTCAAGGACCAAACTGAGTTTTGATTGAAAGTTTGAGGATGAAGCTGAGTATTGTGCCAATTCTAAACGAGCCAAGCTTGAGCTTACCAGCTTGATGAGCTCAACCTCAAAAAGTTCGAGTAAGCTCATTTATTGTTGTCATCTATGATATGTGTACCTATTTTTTCTAACATTTTTTTCTTCCTTTCTTTTCTTTTTTGAAGTTCATTGTCCCCACTTCTCTTTTCTTTTGTGGAGTTCATTGTCTCCACTCTAGAGGCCCCTGGTGTGGAGTGTCACACAATTCGATTCACGCACGAAGCGGGTTAAAGGGAAAAATTTGGCATCGTTAAAGGAGATGTTTTTGGATAAAATGAGAAGTTTTTAATTTCACACGCAAAGGGCCCAACCGATGCGGGGAAAAAAATTATTCTTATAAAAAACCGCGGTATGCATCCCTATCGGTTATCGCAACGGCTCGACGCGTCCCATCGGCTTCACTGGCAGTTTTTTAATTTGACACTGAAAGGGCCTAGGGCTTATATAAAAACGCCCCGTACACGCCTCCTCCACGTTCCGTTCGACAGCATCCGTGCGCCGTCGAACGGAGCGGGGCCGAGTCTTGTACGACATCTGTTTCAATCGGATGTGTAACTACAATAGCGTGTGTTGCCTTATATTCTCATTGCAACGAGATCAACTTTCTGAGGTGGGACAAATCATTCACACATTGTCAAAATCGCTCGCACAAATTCGTTACGAACACCGCACGTGGAGGCAGACGTAGGGAATATGCTAGGTGACTAGTGCACAACCAGGGCCCAGGTACCAGTGGAATTAATCCTAGCGTTATCTACATGATCATCACGAAAAATAATTCAATTATCCTCAGATGTGTCGTACACGTCTTAATTTTCTCTTATATATTATTGTTTGAGGCTCAATGATCATTTTTGGGGTGTATAGCATGTGCATGGACAACTAGCAGAGTATGAAAGACCTCAATCATGTATGTTTCACGTTGATGTGAATTATATATTACGTGTAATTTCACTTTTTGATGTTGGACATCGTCTAGAGTTGTAGGCTCGTTTATCATGCATCGTTGGGGTGTAGCATGCATGGACAAGGCCTCAAACTCTGACGATATCCATCATCAAAAAGACAAAACACGTACGTATTGGTTGATCATGTTTGGGGTGCATGCATGTTAGACATAGAAAAGCCCTCAGTCATGTTGTACAAAACTAACATGCATACCTCATGTATGATATGTATGTACATATGATTAACTAACATGCATACCTCATCTCTATGATATACCGGGGTAAATGATATAGCTTATGTGGCATGCCAATGTGGATGTCCAACTCAAACTAAGAATGAAAGTGAAATAGTTGTTTGAAGTTGATGGACTAAATAATTGACCCATTTGAATGTTCAAGCCCAAAACTGAGTTTTGATTGAAAGTTTGAGGATGAAGTTGAGTATTGTGCCAATTCTAAACGAGCCAAGCTTGACCTTGCCAGCTTGATGAGCCGAAGCTCCAAAAGTTCACCCATTGGATCTACATTTTACGGTTATTACATCTTTTCATTTAACCCCTTCCACCACCACCACCACCCCTCCACTTGGTGGAGGGGGTTAAATAAAAATTTCAACGACCGTAATGTAGATCGATCCAACGTTTGAAGATGGTTGATTGCACAATTGCACCAAACATCTGATTACATTCTAGTTGAACTCAGCTTTAAAACAGAAATTTTTTTGAAATAGATTAATCTAGTCATGATTTTTTTCTCTTCTTGTTTTTTTGATGTTTTATTTTTTTGTTTTGTGATGTTGTTTTTCATGTTATGTACTTCCTCCTTCTCATATTACTTGTAGTTAATAATTAGGACAAGTTTTCTAGTTCAAATATGAACTAAAAAACTTGTTCTAATAACGACAAGTAATATAGGAAGGAGGGAGTAATTTTTTATGATAATGAACTCAATGTTGTTCGTCTGTTGCATCTGTTATATTGTTTTCTATTTGCTGTTTAGTGAACTATCTGTTCTATCTATATTCTCTATTAATGAACGACCCTCAACACCGTCGGTGGCCTCTAAAGTGGCAAGTACTATACTTTAGCCGCTAGATGTGCCAGAAGATTGCCCGCAGCAGGGCTTGCAAAGTGGTCTGTAAAGTAGTATACAATACTAAGAGGTAGCGATGATTGGAAAGAAAAGTGGAGACAATGAATAGAGAGAAAAGAAAAGAAAGGACGAGAAAAATGTTAGAAAAAAGATAGGTAGAACTCCAACGTACCACTGTCCATATGCCCGTATATGAGGTGTAATTATTACCACTACTCCTATACGCGGCTAGAAATTATTACCACTGCTTGAAGGAAAGTGTTGTGTACTAGATGTGCTGATTAGTTTATTTTGTGTTTATTGGGGACTATGTAACAGCTAGTTATGTCAATTAGCAACGACTGGAATGAAAAGTTGAGACAATGAACAGAGAGAAATGAAAAGAAAGGACAAGAAAAATTTTAGAAAAAGATAGGTAGTACATACGTACGAATTAAGGTGACCGAGCGTAGAGAACAAAACTGTAAAATAGGAAATGTTTGACACAAATTACTGTCAAACATACACTACAGGAATCTCGACAATAGACGACGGCCAGAAACCGTCGTCTATACGAGTCTTACCGTCGTCTATAAGTAATAGAAGACGGTAAGGGCTTATAGACGACGGTTTCTGGCCGTCAACGATTATTTGTCGTCTATAAGCTTATAGACGACGGTCTTGTCCGGCCATCGTCAATTAGCCAACCATGCCACATGGCAGCAAGGGAGGCTTATAGACGATGACCATTGCTATGCCGTCATTTATAAGGAGGCTTATAGACGACGACCAACAAAAAACCGTCGTCTATAAGGAGGCTTACAGATGACAGCCAACTAAAAACCGTCATCTATATGGAGGCTTATAGACGACGGCTATTCAAAAACCGTCTATAAGGTTTGCATTTAAAAAAAATAGAAAATGCTACCCTGACTCGATGGCAAGCTCACACAGGCATATGAATATATATATATATATATAATATTGTAAAACACTAATTCACACTATCAGAAAACACTGAAAGGCCACCCATACCGGTACCCACAAGCACACTAGCCTGAGCCTTGTCAATCTGCAATGAAGGAAACATCACCAATTAGCTCCAAATATCATTCTCCAAAGAAAGTACCAATGATGACCGCAAACCTTGCTGATAACTAAAAAACAGTTAACAAAGGAATTCATGTCCAAAGGCCGCCCGACCTTGCTATAGTATCAAAAAAATCCATGAGATTCCAATTCAAAAACATATTGAAAGTTCATGTTTTGATTCAGATTTAAGTTATTGAGCTCAATAGGCTTCAAAATAAAAATAAAAAAGTCATTGAGCTCAATCAATCCTTTTTGCAAAGAATGTACTCTATCAAAACAGACCTAAATGTACTTGCACTATTGTTGTCATAGACCAGGATTCGTAAGACGCGACAGTCCACCTATGGAGCTGGACCCGAAGGCACACAACATTCCACCGGCACAAGAGTCATTCCACAGTTTCACTCAACTCAGTGGAACTCCAACCAGCCCTAAATTAGAAAATCCCAAAATGTGCATCAAGAAAAGCAAAGCAGATGAATGCCAATCTTACTGAAGAGAAAATTGGTCTCTAATACATGCTGTTCTAAACTAAATTAGTGCATTGATCTAGACTTCTCAGACCCAAAATATGTATGCTACCAATTTGTACTCCAATACAAATCCTGACATATTAACTCGACTATGAGGTCATACATGATTTACACTTCCTAGATATGGCAATGCTCTCATCAGCAATCTTAACAAGAGTTTCCAAGTTGTATGTGCAAAATTGTATTCAATTACCCCTCTAATAAAAGAAATTAAACAATTACCCTTCAATCCCTACAATAAAATTAACATGATTGACTTCAACTACAGGCACCACTACTAGTGTTCACTGCTTGCATTACAGATCAGAACTAGAAGAACACACAGTTCCCACTTGAACCAATGGTCCGGATTTTACTTTGTTACTGCTCGAGATCTACCTCTGTTCCTCTTCCTCTAAAATCAAATTGAATGTCAGCCACAATTCGGTTACTCCATCTCAACATACTTTCCGACATCCAGACAATGACTCTTAGGTATCCTCAGCGATCAGAGCTCAACCAATAGAAAGGACAAGGGTGTCATGATCACACAATTAATGAGACAGCGTTCCTGATCTATCCAAACCATGAAGCCGCATGACATTTTCACTGACCATAAGCTCCCAAGTTATAATGGACAATTGACGGTACTAAATAAGGATCGCTACTTCAGTTTAACATTCGATCGCGGTAAATGTGATCACTGTGTCGTCACCGTTACCTTTTCCATGGGCTTGGAGACCTGCGGGAGCCCGGCGGCCTTGAGCACCTTCTTGCCGCAGACTAGGCAGTAATGGAGGCAGTCGTTGAGGCAGCGGTCGTTCTTCCCATCTATGTAGCCCTCGGAGGAGAAGCCCCGGATCTGGCCGTCGATGCAGGTTTGGAACTGGGAGGCCTCAAAGCGGTTGATGGGGCCGATGCCGCTCTCCCTGGCGAGCAGGTGGTCGTAGTAGGCATCGACGTCGTTCCTGAACATGGAAACCATCCTCGTGTCCATGATCACCACCCGCTTCTTCGGATCCGTCTCCCACCACGGTGCCGCAACCGTCGGCGGAGGCATGAAAGGAGGCGCGACCTAGGAGGCGCCTCCATTTTGGCGACGTCGCGGCCGCAGAGGCTGTCGGGAGCAGGAGGCTCTGGCTCTGCATGGCAAACGACAGCGGTGAGAGGGTGGACGAGACGGGAGAGGATGGTGGTGATGGAAACGAGGCAGGGAGGGGGAGAAGTGTTGTTCGAGACTTCCAGTGGTGGGGCGTACCTTCTCTTGCGCTTTCTTTCTCGGCGGCGGCAAGAGCGGCCCTCGGTGGTGCGGCGGCGTTGGAAAAGAGGCGACAACTGAAGTTGGAAGATTTATGGCGCGAAATGAGGAATCCGTAAACCAAATGAGAAGGAATCCGTGCGGTGGCTGGAAAATATTCTCTAATAGACGACGGTTTAGGTTAACCATCGTCTATAAGTCCTAATAGACGACGTTTTATTTAAACCATCGTCTATTACCACTCGAGTGGGCCCGATATTCGGCCTATATTGACGACCGCCATAATTGACGATGGTTCACTGTTGTCTCTAAGTTATAGACGACGGTACTAGGGTTACTATCATCAATTACGGCCTAATTAACGTTGGTTTTATCTAGTCGTCGATTAATTAAAAGATGACGGTGCCGTCCTCAATTATTTTGGCCGTCGTTCATTTTCGTGTTTCCTCTAGTGATAGTATGATGACAGGATATTATTCTTGTGCTGATGTTGAAAATAGAGCGGTTCCATTACTTCGCGTGTCCCATCAGTGCATGCGAGAGGCGTGGTCCCATGGGCTGTGGGTTCACATGTCAGCCACCCTTAATGCACCTGTAGTACTGCAGAGAATGTGGAATTCGCCACCGCCGGAAGCCAAACCAAATCACTGCGCGTGACCCCCATCAGTACGCACAGAGAAGATGATGGTGTTTGTCTTTATATAATATCTCCATTGTCTTCTCCGCGCGTACTCTATAGACACACCACCGTCTTCTCCGCATGTACTCTAGCTTCCTATTTGTCTCTGCCGCGCGCACCCTCATTGGTTCCCTTCGCAACGCGGTGACGCTGGAGCCTATGGAGTTGCCGTTCACATATGATATTGCGGTCGAGATCGCGGGGCGCGTCGCCAAAAGCTCCCTGCAACCCTTGGAAGACCTCTCCAGTATGCATGCCACCTGCAAGGCCATGAATGTGGCGTGCTGGGATGACGCTGTGGGCAAGCACGTGGCGCTGGAGCGGGAGACCCGGAGGATGTGGCGCGACCTGGGGTGGTACAAATCCCTCGTGGAGAACCTGGCCATCGTCGACCAACCTCACATGTGCTACGTCACCGGGCTCAAGCTCATCTCTGTGGTCGATCGCGCACGGCAGGGCGCCTAGTGGAGGCGGCTTACGTCCTTGGCCTCCTCCGCTACGACGCCGATCGTGGGGCCCGCTACGCCGTCGAGTACATCTGGCAAGTCGAAGGAGAGGTCGACGTCAGTGAGAAAGCGGCCGGGTCCATCGCCATCATGATGACCAACAATGAGTGCAGGCGGTGTCAGATTAAATCCCTGGATGAAATCCATAATCTGATGTGGGCGCATCCTCGCCCGCCTCCGAGACCCCCACTGGTGTCACTGTACAACAAGGAGTTTGACCCGTGTACGGTTGCCGGCTACGGGAAGCAAGGGTGGAGCGGCTGCAGGGTCTTCTGTAGTGAAGGCTGTAGGATTAGACACGAGCATTTCGCATTCTGCCGTGAGGTGTTATCCGATATGGGCTATACATAAAATGCTTATAAGGCCGTGTGATGTTGTTTTTCTTGTTTCATGATGTCATTTTTCTAGTTTGTAGTAATGCTTTATGTTGATGAACTCAATGTTGTTCGTCTGTTCCAACTGTTATTTTGTTTTCTATCTGTTTGTTTAGTGAACTATCTGTTCTATCTGTATTCTCTGTTAATGAACGACCCTCCACACCGCTGGTAGCCTCTAAAGTGGCCGGTATGGTACTTTAGCTGCTGGAGGTGCCAGAGGAGATCGCTCGTAGTGGGCCTTGCAAAGCAGTCTGTAAAGTAGTATACAGTACTAACAGGAAAATGCAACTGGTAGCGATCACTGCTTGAAGGTATGAGTTGCGAACTAGATGTGCCAATTAGTTTATTTTGTGTTTATTGGGGATTATGTAGCAGCTAGTTCTGTCGATTAGTTTATTGACTGGAATTGTATGTTGAACACTACTATTTGGTTCTGTCGATGTTTATATCTACTGTAGTATTGAATCCTTGTTTATATCACTGTGTTGCCGTGGTTCAAGAGACTTTATGCATATGCTTTATTTTGATCGGAATACCACCCCCATTGCTACATTAACTTAATTAGATAACAAATTGCCATAGCCATACACGCGCCAGTAGATGGGCTCACGCGTCATGGGGGCGAACACCAAGCGTCCCAGCGCAGTTTCGGCCCATGAATACAAAGGGACTCAACGCAGTTTCAGCCCACGAATAACAAGCGGCCTAGCGCAGTGCTGGGCCTACTCTGATAGCTTCTCGTACGCTTTGTCCTGGCTGCCTACCCGCGGGACCCTTCAATCCACAACGGCCCCTCTCCCAATTGTACGAAATGCGCTTGGAGGAGCCTCCCCCGCCTTCCGCCACGCTCTTGGAGAAGCATCCGCTGGGCGTCACACTCTTGGAGGAGCATCCGCCGGCCACCACGCTCTTGGAAGAGCATCCGCTAGCCACCGGCGTGGAGGAGCATCCGCCGACCGCCGCACGTGGAGGAGCAACAGCGCTAGGTACAATTGCTCACATAATGTTATTGTATAGTTCTATTCTCTTATGGATATGTTGAATGAATTGTAGGAAGCGATGTCAGAAGATAAGACATGGATGGGAAAAGACAGGCTTACGAAAGGAGTGGCAGGACGGAATGAAGTCATTTTTAAATTTAGCATTCCAGGGCACTCGTAAGGAAGAAACTAAGACTTGTCCTTGCACGAGATGTCATAATATTTGCCACAGGACATGCAAGGAAGTTCATGTTCACTTGCCTCGTAATGGGATGTCATTTGATTATACTTGTTGGGTACACCATGGAGAAAAACGAGTTGAGAAAAATATTGTTGAGCAATCAGCAAATAATGAGGAGATAATTTCTGATGATGCTGCTATAGAAAATATGTTGTCCAACCCTCTTAGAGGCACTGATCATGGTGGTACTTCAGCAGATGTTGATGATCCATAAAATGCTATAAACCACCAGGAGCCAACTGTGTGTGCAAAGGCATTCTATGACTTATTAAATGATAGCAGAAAGGATTTGTATCCAGGTTGTGAGAAGATGACCCAATTATCCTTCATTGTCAAGTTGTACAAGATAAAGTTATTAACTGGTTTAAGCAAAAAAGCGTGTGAGTTGATCCTTGAACTATTCTCATATGTGCTTCCAGAGGGCCATTGCATTCCTAATACACTTGATAAAATTTGTTGTTCGTGACCTCGGGCTAAGCTACAAAAAGATCGATGCATGTGTCAATGACTGTGTGTTATTCTGGAAGGACCATTCTCTGCTAGATCGATGCCCAAAATGTGGTGAATTAAGATGGAAAAATAGTACTGGTGGGAATGCAATAGAGGCTTTACCTTGTGGAAAATACAAGAAGCTTGCAGCACGCAAGATTCTACGATACTTCCCTCTTATTCCACGTCTTCAAAGGTTTTATATGGGACAATCAACGGCATCAAACATGCGCTAGCACAAAGAAGAACGTATTGATGATGGAATATTACGCCATCCTGTAGATTCGAAAGCATGAAATCATTTTGATAGCATTCACCCAAATTTCTCATTTGATCCTCGCAACATAAGACTTGGGCTAGCATCTTATGGTTTCAATCCTTTTGGAGTAATGAATGTTTCTTACAGTACATGGCCTGTGATTCTAATCCCTTATAATCTACCACCTTGGTTGTGTATGAAGCAACCTTATTGGTTGATGTCAATGATAATTCCTGGGCCAAAGTCACCTGGAAACAACATTGATGTGTATTTGCAGCCTTTGATTGATGAGCTACTGAAATTATGGTATGATGGTGTTGAGACATACGACAGTTCAAAGAAAGAGACATTTCTCATGCGAGCTTATGTATTGTGGTCAATAATTGCTTTTCCAGCATTTGCAACGCTATGTGGATGGAGCACAAAAGGTAAGAAGGCATGTCCATACTACCATGTAAACACTGATGCCTTGTGGTTGAAACATGGACGAAAGTATTGCTACATGGGTCATCGTCATTTCCTACCTCAGAATCACAGGTGGCGTCGAGACAAAGCTTCTTTCAACAACAAGATAGAGAATAGAGAGGCTCCAACATCACTCTCTGGTCACGAAGTACTCAAACAATACGAGACTTTTGATCAAGTGAGTTTTGGACAGACGAATATCAAGAGAAAGCACAGTGAGCAAGATAGGTGGCATAGTTGGAAGAAGAAAAGTATATTTTTTCAGCTCCCATATTGGAAGATATTGCTAATAAGGCATAACTTGGATGTCATGCACATTGAGAAAAAATTGTGATAGCATATTCGGGACATTGCTTAAGATGGATGGTAAAACAAAAGATAGTCTACAAGCTCGTCTTGACATGCGGGAAATGGGTATACGACCAAAGCAACATTCGGTGGATATGAAAGGGAAGTATGATTGTCCATCAGCATCATATACTTTGCATAAAGATCGGAAGACCACATTGTGCAAGTTTTTATGGGATGTGAAGATGCCCGCTGGTTACGCCTCAAACATCAAGAGATTTCTGGACATAACAGCAAGTAAGGTATCAGGTCTAAAAACTCATGACTGCCATATTATATTTCATAAGCTCCTTCCTATTACAATACGTGACATATTGCCTGAAAAGGTTGTTGCACCTTCAATTGAGTTTAGCAGATTCTTTTATGGAATTAGTTCTAAAGAATTAGCGGAACCAGATTTGGATAAGATGATCAAACAATTTCTTGAAACAATTTGTAAGCTTGAGATGTTGCTTCCTCCCGCTTTCCTAGATATCATGGTACATCTTCTAATCCATCTTGCCGAAGAAGCTCGCTTGGGTGGACATGTTTCTTACAGATGGATGTATCAAATTTAGAGGTACCTTAGTACATTGAATAGGTATGTACATAACAGAGCTCACCCGGAGGGTTCTATAGCTGAGGGATATATTATGGAAGAGTGTATGACTTTTTGTAGTCAGTTTTTGGATAACATCAGCACCAAGCTTAATAGGCCAGAACGTCATGAAGCTGCAGCTAGGAATGAACCTTCTCTCGAGTCTAATTTATTGACAGAAGTTGATAATTCTAAAAAAGGGTTTAAATAGGGCCAACTTACTATGGTGGAACTACATAACATCAAGCATTATATTATTTCTAATGTTCAAGAGGCCGCTCCATGGATCAAGTACGTATAACTCAGATGCTCTATACTATATTGGATCATGCTTATTGTAGATGGCTAATTTAACTTTGTACCCTTCTAAGTGAGCATTTTGAAGAGCTGAAAAAGATTCATTCTCATGATGTTGAAAACACCATAGAGATGAGTTTGTTTATTGGCTTCAGAAATGAGTAAGTACATGTAAGTTTTTACTTTGATGAAATATTGAACAAATGTGTTATGAAGTTGGTTTATCGATGACCCCTTTTATACTAATACTTATAGATTACAATATTACATAAAGAAGGCAAAGTAACTGATTATTTGTATGCATTATCTAGAGGACCTGATCGTCGGGCACGTATTTTTAGTCGATCATTCATAAATGGCTTCTTCTTTTAAAAAGCAGAGGTGGAAAAAGATTTACGGACACAAAACAGTGGTGTTGTTGTTCGGAATGGTTATAATGAGTGGTATGGAGTAATCAAGAAAATTATTTCTGTTGCTTTTGAAAAAAAAAAAGAGTTTTTGTTATTTCAATGTGAATGGTTTGATCGGCCTCCTTCCGGTCAGAGCCAAAGCAGAGGCTACAAAATGGATAGATACAGAATGATCGATGTTAACACTACTCTTTCTCAATTTAAGTATGAGCCTTACATTCTAGCCACCCATGCAGAACAAGTTTTTTACGTTCGAAGTGTGAAGCAACCTAAATGGGCTACAATTGTTAAAATGAAGCCATGAAACCTTTTTTCCATGCCACCTGGCGACAGTGAAAATAATGTCACTGAGACGATGGAGGCTGAGACATTTGATGATCGACGTCTTACTGATATAAATGAGGATAGGACCGCATGGGATAGGAATGACATTGAGGGAGCAACCGGTGATGCTTCTGCTCTTGAAATGAGAACATGTAATCAGTTTGAGACACATAGAGTTCCATCAGAAAATGAAGATGAAGATGATGACGACGATGGTGATACATATATCAATGATGGTATTGTACCACCAATATTGGGAGGGGGCAGCGAAGATGATGATTTTTTTTATATAAGTACTGTGTGAGCTAGTTGTACATGAGCTATTTGATATTTTTTAGAAAATATAGAAGCCGCTATTCTATTTAGCAGCAAGCTTAGAAGCAAGCCGATATTGAATAGTGGTGAATCGTGGCAAAAGTTCCTAATGCAGCGATTGTGTTCTGTGACGATAGATCCTAACGCCATGAACTGGTGAATCGTGGAAAAAGTTCCTAATGCAACGATTGTGTTCCATGACGATAGATCCTAATGCCAAGAACTGGTGAATCGTGGCAAAAGTTCTGAATGCAACGATTGTGTTCCGTGGCGATAGATCCTAATGCCACAAACCGGTAATTCATGGCAATAGATCCTAATGCAACGATTGTGTTTTGTGGCGATAGATCCTATCGCCACGAACTCATGAATCATGGCAAAAGTTCCTAATGCAACGATTGTGTTTTCCTAGCGATAGATCCTAACGCCACGATCTGGTAAATCATGGCAATAGATCCTAATGCAATGATTCTGTTCTGTGGCGATAGATCCTAACGCCATCAACTAGTGAAGCGTGGCAAAAGTTCCTAATGCAACGATCGTGTTTCGTGGCGATAGATCCTAACAACACGAACTGGTGAATCATGGCAAAAGTTTATAATGCAATAATTCTGTTCCGTGGCGATAGATCCTAACGCCATGAACCGGTAATTCATGGCAACAGATCCTCATGCAACGATTGTGTTTCGTGGCGATAGATCCTATCGCCACAAACTGGTGCATTGTGACAAAAATTTCTAATGTAACATTTTTATTTCATGGCGATAGATCCTAATGCCACGCACTAGTGAATCATTGCAAAAGTTCCTAATGCAACGATTTTGTTTTGCGGTGATATATCCTAATACCATGAACTAGTATTTCGTGGCAACAGATCCTAATGCAACGATTGTGTTTCATGGCGATAGATCCTATCGCCATGAGCTGGTGAAGCGTGGCAAAAGTTCCTAATGCAAATATCATGTTCTGTGGTGCTAGATGCTAACGCCACGAACTAGTGAATCATGGCAACAAATCCTAATGCAACGACCATCTTCCATGGTGATAGATGATAATGCCATGAACTAGTGAATCCTGGCAACAGATTCATGGAGATAGATCCTAATGCCACGAACTATTGAATCGTAGCAACATATCTTAATGCAACGACCGTGTTCTGTGGTGGTAGATGCTAATGCCACGAACTAGTGAATCGTGGAAACAAATTCGTGGTGATAGATCCTAATGCCACGAACTAGTGAATCGTGGCAACATATCCTAATTACACGATTGTGTTCTGTAGCGATAAATGCTAATGCCACGAACTAGTGTATCGTGGCAAAAGACCAAGCTTACTGCAACGATTTAGTATTTGTTGCAGTACAATCCTTGCAACAGGGCGGAATCCTTGTAGTGCATGTACCCTAATATAGAGGGGATGGACAAATATTTTTAGTAAGTGTTTGTTCAACTTCTATAATAATTAGCATGTTGTGTTATGCATCTATGCTAATCAGTCCGTTTTCCCCTTATTTATTGAGTTTTATCAACAAAATTGGAAATCTAAGTAGCAACCTACGAGCAGGCAAATAGAATCGATGCGATATTATGGAGTGAACGGAGGGCCTAACTTTTAATGTGGCCTAGATGGGGGGATGAATAAGCTTTTGAATTTTTCCCTAAAACACTTAGCAAAATTATTAAAACCAGGAAGGCCGGACTAGTCCTGTGTGAGTAAGGACTAGTCTGGTATGTGTAATCGCAACTGTCAAATTGAGATCTCTTATATGTTTCCTTTGAATCTCTCACAGCGGAATGTAGTAAATTGTACTAATAACTCTAGCAAGTGTTAATGGTAAATGATTTGCACATGGAATATAAGATTAACAAAAGATGTAAATATGATCAAGTCTATGCCCTAGATAGTGGTGATAATGAAAAGTATGGATCGAGAGCACATGAGACAAACAATTTTTACCGAGGTTCGATCTCACCAAAGAGATCTACTCCTTGTTGAGGAAGCCTACAGAGAGCCGGGTCCTTCAAACCCTTTTCCCTTTTCAAGTCACCACACAAGGCCGACGTGATTCCACTATTACGGGTAATCACCGAGTTGGTGGTGCAACCTCACACATTGAGGGATACCACAAAATTACATTGAGGGACGACGTAATTGATCGATATTCCTGTATTGAGCGATCAACACACTCAAATAATTACACAATAATTGAACGGAGTGTGTGAGAAATCATATCCAAGAGCTCAGTGTCAATAAGATCGTCACTCCCCCTTTCCCAATTGCCAACTCTCAGAGATTTGACTATTAGGTCCTTAGAATGTGTGGAGAGGAGTGTTTTTGTGCTCTTGGATGCAGTGGCGGTGCTAGGTTTCTTGGATGAGTTGTTATGGGGTCGTGGATCACCAATTTGTAGACACATAGAAAAGTTATCGTTTGGATTCTGACGATCGGACTCGTCCGTACCGAGAACCGGACTAATCCGTTGTGTTGAGTGATTTATGCATTGACAAGTGCAGCACACTAGGAAACCCTAACTTTTTGAGAGTCAATCGGACTAGTCCGTTGAGTATCGGACTAGTCCGTTTTTTGCCTAGAAATGTAATTGGACTAGTCCTCTCAACCACCGGACTAGTCCCCTTTTTGGAACTGTGAGTGAACGGACTAGTTCACTATGATACCGGACTAGTCCTCCTTGTGGTACTGTGATACAACGGACTAGTCAACTAAGAAACCAGACTAGTCCTATTTGTGGTACTGTGAGAGATCGGACTAGTCCTTTCTATGGCCATACTAGTCCGCTATTTCTGCAACTAGAATTGTGTTGTAGCCCTAATTTTTTTCCCGCAACGACTTGAGATCTTGGGGGTGTGTCTCTCACACATACCCCACACATTTAGGACTACTTTTAACATCTTTTCTTCACTTGTTCTCTTTCCTTTCTTGATATTCATTTTTCACTTTTTTTGCACCTTTAGTTCACTTGTGCTCTTTCCTTTCTTGATATTCATTTTCCACCTTTTTGCACCTTTAGTTCTATTCTCCGAAACCTGCTCTCATCTCAACAAACTTGATTAGGATCTGTTTGTCATCAATCATCCAAAACCCACAAGGGCGTACCTAGATGCACATTCAATCGCCCCCTTTTTGGTGATTGATGACAACCATTTTGAGATTACACAAATAAGAGTAAAAACTTGATTTTCATAATGTGTGCACATATGATATAAGAAGTTGTGAGTATGAATTACTTCTTATATATGAACTCTTTATGGTGGGGGGATTATCAAGTGTGTGTGAGCAGTAATTGTGATCAGCATAAATAACAATATGAAGAGCTTAATCAACAATTATTATGGAGACATGATAATAATCATCACACATGAACATTAAAGCATAATAGGCATGGATATAGAGACAACCAAGTGTACAAGCGAATGAGAATAAGAATATCACATTATGACAATTTGGCATAAACATGA
Source organism: Tuctoria greenei (assembly GCA_036927565.1). Classification (NCBI taxonomy): domain Eukaryota; kingdom Viridiplantae; phylum Streptophyta; class Magnoliopsida; order Poales; family Poaceae; genus Tuctoria; species Tuctoria greenei. The sequence continues at coordinate 175,033,368 of JAYESD010000002.1, read as the reverse complement.
ACATAATGAACATATCAACGGGATAACATGGTGATATATAGAAAATGTACAGTCTTACACGAAGCACAATAGGTCTTACATAAAGCATAATAGGACACAAACATAAAACAATACAAGTTTTTAAAATAGTCCTCCATGACCAAACAAATCTAAGCATAATGACTATGACGGCCTACCCCCCTAAATCCCCCCCCCCTTTGGCATCAAGACACCAAAAAGGAAAAAACTGAGAAAAGCTACTCGTCGTCTTCATCTTCTCGTTCCACATTTCCCCCACCTTGTGTATTCTCACCATCTTGCTCCTCATATAAATTATCATCATTGTCACTTGCTTGAGGACCAGTAGATCGAACGGAGGGACCAATACCAAATAATGCTAGCTCATCATCTGTAAGTGTTGTCATTTCAGTGAAATCTTCATCTGAGTCTTCTGAAACTTCTGGAGAGCCAATAGATGATATTTCATGCTTCTAACGTATGGCAGTCACATTCTCCTTCACGTATCGAGAGTACCTCTTCCTTGCCTTCCTCTCATTATGTTGCTTAAACTACACTTTGCAACAAGAGGTGAATATGGCACGTAGCATCTTCAAAATGCCGCTGTTGGAGCATCTTGAGGATGATCGGACTGCCGTAGATGAGGTAGCTGCTGGAGTGGCATGATTGTACTGCTGTCTTGTAGAGGAGGATAGTGGAGGATGAGCTGTAGGAACTCGAGGTCTGATCTTGGTGTGAGGAACATCCTTGACAAAATCCAGTCCTATGAATTTCTCAATCATGAACGTAATGTAGGGGGCATATCCACAGGACCTATTCGAAGTGTGAGCAATGTTGAATATATCACTGTAGATATAATCAAAGACATCGAATTCTTCATCTCCACTTATGATTTGCATCAAGTTGCGGAGGAAATCCTGAATGCTTCCCGCATCACCATCTTTGGGTGCAATAGTTTTCCTTAGCACCCGGTTCAAAACAGCAAAGAAAGGCTTCAAATAGTTGGTGGAGGGGGTCTTAAATAGATAGGCAGTGTCATAGAGGATTTTCGGCTCATTCTTGTCTAGCGCCTTGACATTGTGAACTTTGAGCCCGTTGTTAATAGACCAACCCAAGTTGAGTATCTCAGCAAACTCATAACCAATTGAGTACTTCTTTCCATGAGTCATCCATATGATCTCATCGTCACCAGAACTAGAGAAATAGCAAGTGACATAGAATTGAGCTATGATTTCATCGTTCCAATCATATCTTATGGCCAAAAGGTCTTTCAAGCCATGTCTGTCAACTGCTGCAATCACTTGATCAAATGCCTCATTCCCTTTTCCCTCCATGTACTCCCAATCAATCCATTGATTCCTAGCCACTGGAGTTTTCATGCTAAGGTACATGGTTTGGTAATAATCACGGCGAAATTCGCTCCAAAACCGTGGATCTGCTGCCACCTTCTTGTGACTGTATACATCAATCTCCCTCAGACTTTTGGCTTTGTCAGCACCCTTTCCAGTGAAAGCATCATCATTGGGACGACGGTTACGATCGTGTATTGGAGCAGCCATTTCAAGTGGCCCAATCGGTTCTGAGGACCTCGCAGGACCTTTGCTCTTGTCCTTACTCTTTCTGGACTTGTATGTTTGAGTGACCACTTGTTTGACTTTTCAGTAGCTTTCTTAACTGGGACTTTCCATCGAGAGCTCGTGCCTGATGCCCCGACATCCTTATCATGCCGAAACTTATTCCTTCGTTGTTCCTCGATCTCCAAATGGTGTTTTGAGGTGAGACGTGCCGCCTCAAGCTCTGGCTCACTAAACATGCTTTCATCTGAGCTTGACATGACGCCTGACATGGTAGAATTGAACAAGAATATAGGTACTAGGTTGATTCAAAGAACTTAATGAAATTGACATGGTAGGTTTAATGCTGTTAACAATCGAACTTGTCCGTGGTTTCTGCGGGCTAGTCCGGTGTACCAAACTTGTCCGCACGTTAACTCGGACTAGTCCAGTGTTCATCAGCTTAAACCATAGGTATTCAAAATTCATCAAATCTTTTGAGGCCATAGAACAAATTGCAGGACAATGATAATGTAGGATACTCAGAGTGTATTGAAACCCTATAGAGTGAAAGAAATGGCCTAAACCCTAGTGAGGAATGAATATGAGGTTTAGGGCTATGGTTTCCCAATCTGTGATCAATGCTTGCAGTAGAACGGATCCTGAGTGAGGACAAGTCCGGGATGGACTTCACAAAGCGTTTCCGCACCTCCTCCTCGAAAGAATCAATGTTTTTTATGAAGAGAGCGAAAAATCGCCTTGGGAGCTCGAGGGGAGGAGAGAGAGTGTAGAGTATGGAGTGAGGAGGAAGAAGAAAGACTTGGGGAGAATTCAACAGTTATGTCACGGGAACACCAGACTAGTCCGGTGAAGCCCGGACTTGTTCGTAGTAGCGGACCAAGGGCATACTAGTCAAGATACCGGACTTGTTCGGTCTTAACCACCACTAGTGCATAGCAAACAGGGAGTTGTGGTAAGATTAATAAGGTAAAATTGAGATTTGACTTTTGGATGATGTTTAGTACATGATTGTATAGAATACCCTTGAAGGATATGATCAACAAACACTTAATCATTAAACTATGGCCAAAAGCTCAGGATTGACAGGACACCAAACTAGTCCGGTTGTGTGCCAGACTTGTCCGGTCAGACAGAGAATGTAGGTCAAACTTTCAAAGTGAATTTGAATGGATCCCTAGTGCTGGTCATAAGGACATAGTTTTAGCAAATATTCTTGGTAAATATGGCTAGTAAGCAAACAACAATTATATTAAGACCATAATTCACCAAGAATTATTATTTGAAATAGTTTTAGAGTGAAAATGGGATAGGAGATTATTTTTCGCAATCATGCTGGTATTTTAAAGTTCTATACTCCTAGCAGTCAGATATGCAACGTTTCAACCCACATGACGGAGCAGCTTGAAGTCTTGCATTCAAAACATGTGTCCGACGTGATATTATGCCTAGATGTACCCAAGCACAATAAATTACAGAGCAAAGGTGAGATACCAGTATAATATGACCTAGATGTACCAAGATACACTAGAGCCAAAAATAGAACGGTATACATCATTCTTCATTTTCTTTGGCTCCCCCTTGATCATTGCCTCCATCGATATGTTGATTATCTCGATCTTGTTGAGGTTGATCATGTACATATTGAGCTTTTTCTCGTGTTGAGGCTCCCCCTTGATTATTGTTCTCTTGTTGTTGTACACTTTGAGCTTGTAATGATGGTTCGGGCGGAGATGAACTTGGACTTTTCAATGTACCCCATGAATATTTTCTTTCCTCCGGTCATGTGGTTTATGCTTATCAAGCACCTCTCTTGATCCACCAAAGGGGGTACACTAAAAAATAGGATTATGCTTTGGTTCTAGGTACCCAAGCTTGCTTGGGTCCTTTGATGTTAGTGATAAGACATTTGGGCACCCACACACAAGATTTTGGACTCTTGTGGAGTGGCCCAACATACTTGGCACAAACATGGTTAAATTCATCCTTCATATTAGAACATATGAGGCATTAAAACCATGAAACTTAATGTTGGTCCATTTTTACCTTTTTTATGAAAGGAAGGAACATGTTTGGTGTTCTCAACTTGATTTGAGCTTTTGTTGACAAGGGGAATCAATTCCTTGTTATTCTAGGGTTTTCTAGCGTTATGTTATTCACCTCGAGAATATCCAAGGCCATCATTTACATTAGGAGCTCTAGTAATTGAGTATGCACTTTGTGCATACTTGATTTTCTCCTTATCAAAAATGCCACCTCTAAGCTTTGTGCCATTTTAAGCTCATTTTCAGGTCAAGAACCAAGTTAGCACAATTACAAGCTTTAGTTGAAATGGACTCAATACTTGAAGAAGGTGAGCTCTTAGAAGAGGAGGAGGAAGCACTCTGCTTGAGTGATTCAACTTGTACTTGAAGGTCATTGCTAACTTTTGTCAAGTTCACAAGGTCATCCTTAAGTACAAGATTCAAATTGTTTAGATTTGAGCAAGTTTCCTTGCTCAAAGCTAGCTCACGCTCAAGTGCTTCTCTCTTTTACTTTCAAGCTCGAGAGCCTCTTAAAGCTTAGAGTATATCTCCTTTTTAAGGACGAGCATATCTCCTTGTCAGTTGATTAGATCTCCTTCTCAAATATTTTATCTGTCAAAATTTTCATTTTAGCTAATGCAGTTTTACTTAAGCCCTTAAACATTTGTTCATTATCATCACTGCTATCAAACTCATCATCAAAGTAATTAAGCGAGGGAGGTGTAAGTCGAACCTTTTTCTTTCCTTCGTTATCCTTGAGGCAAGTGTGATTATAAGTCTTCCGTCCTCCCATGTTCGGGAAGAGTGTAGACTTCTTGGTAGGCTTCATGATGGCAATGGTAGCCATCTCTTCTTCTTCATCAGAGGAGGACTCATCGTTTGTGTCCCACTCTTTGCCTATGTTTGCGTGATGAGCTTCATTCCTTTTCTTGAAGATTTTTCTCTCTTGAGGCTTCACTTCTTTCTTCTTCTTATTTTTTTCCATAAGGGCAATTAACCATGAAGTGCCCATATTCACCATAGCTATAGCATGAGCGTCTAGATCTGGACATGTCTTTTTCTTTGTTCTTATAATCTCTAGAATTGTTGTCCTTTCTCCTTCTCATCATCCTCTTAAATTTCATCATGGAGAGAACCATTTATTCTTCATCCATGTCGGTGCTCATGTCATTGCTATCTTCATCTTCTTGCATCTTGTGAACTTTCTTGTTATTTGATTTATTAGCCACCTAGAGAGCCTACCTCTTATTCCTTGATGAAGTCAGCTCGGCAAGATACTTCACATATTTGGCTTCCTTTTCCATCATCTCATGGTTGATGATTTCGCCCAATAGTTCGTCCGAAGTCATTTTATAGAACCCCAAACTTTCTCGGATCATCGAGCATAGAGTGACATTCCTTCACATAAATGCTCTATTCATCCTTTTGACCACCTCATGGTCAGTCCACTTCTTGCTTCCATAGCCACAAATCTTTTTGATAAGCACCTTCATTCTGCTGTACATCTCTTGAGGTGATTTGCCTTCCTCAGTGGCAAATCTTCCCAGTTATCCTTCAAGCATTTCAATTTTTGCTTCACGAACTGAGCGATTTCCTTCATGGGTAGTCTTGAGTGTATCCCATTTTTTTTTGTTACTCTCCAAACCATCAATCTTGGTAAACTCTTCTCGACTCAAGGAAGAAGTGATCACTGCGATGGCTTGTGCTTTGTGGTGAATCCCTTGCTCTTGCTCTGGAGTGAGTTCATCGTTGGTGTTCGGGATATCTACACCTGTACGCACAACATGCCAAAGACTGGGGTTTAAGCAGATACGATGCATTTTCATATTATAATTCCACATGGTATAATCATTTCCATCGAAATGTGGAGGTCTACCCATAGGAATTGAAAGATAATGATATTTGGAATTAAGACAATTGTAATTATAAGGATATCGGGAGTAGTCTTGACGACCACTTCCTGTCGGCTCCTCGTGTTCTTCCTTGCCCTTTTTGCTTAGGAGTTTCTTCCTTAGAAGCGCCTTGAGTTGACACACTTCTTCATCATCGTGTTTGTTCTCCTTGAGTATATCGAATGCCTTTATGTCATGTTCATCTTTGGTGTTGGGAACCTTTGGGATCTCATTGTTCTTCTCTGAGGCCATTTGATCTCTCCGAGAGGTGAGTCTCGTAGATGGAGAGCGCGCTCTGATACCAATTGAATGTGGCCTAGAGGGGGGTGAATAAGCATTTGAATTATTTCCTGAAACACTTGGCAAAACAGATAAAACCAGGAAGGCCAGACTAGTCTGGTGTGAGTAAGGACTAGTCCGGTGTGTGTAATCAGATTTGTCAAATTGAAATCTCTTATATGTTTTCTTTGAATCTCTCGCAGCGGAATGTAGTAAATTGTACTAACAACTCTGGCGAGTGTTAATGGTAAATGACTTGCACGTAGAATACAAGATTAACACAAGATGTAAATATGATCAAGTCTATGCCCTAGATAGTGATGATAATGAAAAGTATGGATCAAGAGCACACAAGACAAATGATTTTCAACGAGGTTCGATCTAACCAAAGAGATCTACTCCTCTTTGAGGAAGCCCACACAGAGCTGGGTCTCTTGAAACCCTTTTCCCTCTTCAAGTCACCACACAAGGCTGACTTGATTCCACTATTAGGGGTAATCATTGACTTGGTGGGGCAACCTCAGACGTTGAGAGCTCCCACAAAATTACAAATGAAAAGGGCAATCAACACACTCAAATAATTGCACAATAATTGACGGGAGTGTGTGAGAAATCAAACCCAAATGCTCAATGTCGATAAGATCGTCACTCTCCCTTTCCCAATTGCCAACTTCCAAATATTGACTCTTAGGACCTTAGAATCCGTGGAGAGGAGTGTTTTTGTGCTCTTGGATGCAGTGGTGGTGCTAGGGTTCTTGGATGGGTTGTTACGGGGTCTTGGATCACCTATTTATAGACATTTAGAAAAGTTACCATTTGGATCCCGACGAAAGGACTAGTCTGTACCGGGTACCCGACTAGTCCATTGTGCTGAGTGATTTATGCGTGGACAAGTGCAACACACTAGGAAACCCTAAAGTTTTGTGATTGAACCGAAGTAGTCTGTTGAGGATCGGACTAGTCCGTTTTTGTCCATAAAGGTAATCGAACTAGTCCTCTCAACCACCAGACTAGTCCCCTTTTTGGAACTATGAGTAAACAGACTAGTCCACTATGATATCAAACTAGTCCTCTTTGTGGTACTGTGATAGAACGGACTAGTCCGCTAAGAAACTGGACTGGTCCTATTTGTGGTACTGTGGGAAACCAGACTAGTCCTTTCTGTGGCCGGACTAGTCTGCTATTTCTGCATCTTGAATTGTGTTGTAGCACTAATTTTTCCTGCAACGACTTGAGCTCTTGGGGGTGTTTCTCTCACACACAACCTACACATTTAGGACTACTTTTTTCATCTTTTCTTCACTTGTGCACTTCCCTTTCTTGATATTCATTTTTCCCTATTTTGCACCTTTAGTTCACTTGTGCTCTTCCCTTCCCTGATATTCATTTTCCACCTTTTTGCACCATTAGTTCTATTCTCCAAAACCTACTCTCATCTCAACAAACTTGATTAGAATCTCACTTGTTTGTCATCAATCATCCAAAATGCACAAGAGTGTGCCTAGATGCACTTTCAAACTTCCAATCCCGATTTCATGCACAAGTAATCTGTTCATGTCTTATTTCTCTTAGTAATTATGTGTATAGATAAAATAGTCTTCTAACTTTATATGCTGGACATTGCAAAAAACAAGCCACTTCCATGAAGATTTGTGACAACTGTCCTACGAATCCATTGAAATTAAAAGCTATGGTCGATACGACGTCAATGGAGTTGCACGAGGGAAATTGATGCTGAAGGACGTGAAACTAATTATTATGGGGTAATTAAAAAATCCTTGAATTAAGTTTTGTGGGGAATAAGGACCTTAAAGGAGCCTTCTCTGACTATGATTGGTTTGATCATAATAATGGGACTCAACAAAACAAATTTGACATGGTAGAAGTCAAAAACAAGGAAAAGCTTAAAGGTTGTGACACCTTTGTCCTTGCACACCAAGTCGAGCAATTGTATTATCTACATTATCCATGCGAAAAGCTTAAGGCTTGATGGGTTGTGCACAAGGTGAATCCTCGTGAGAGGTTATATACACCAGACAATGTTGGATGCCTTGATGATTAGGTTGATGTTGTTTACCAATAACAAGAGTTGCCATACTCTTTTATCGTCGAGCCTGGTGTAGAACTAGATGACTTAGTTGGAGATGCAGAAGATGTAGAGACTTGTAAGATGCAAAAATGAAAGGGCAACAACCACGATAGAAGATTGATGGTCTGGTTTACGGAGTATAGTACATGATCGTGATGTTGATGAATTTTGAAATTGATTAAAAGTAACATTTCCTTTATCTCCTCTTTCCTCTTGTATATTCTTTCCTTTAAATTCATTAGCAGTTTTTCCTTTAAACAAGATGTCGTCGAGTAGCAGCAGACGATGGGGGACGGGGCCACGCGGCTTTCTGCCCATCAGCGCCATGAGAGGTGACGAGGTCTTCCAGGGCAGTCATCTTAGCGGGGGTAGACGGGCTCAGTTGCAGAGCCATCTACCGGAGTCATCACAAGGACCTATACAGTAGTCACGACAAGTAAATAATATTCAGTTACATAAATTATTTAAGTAATTCTTTATTTTATAATATCAATATTTCAAATTGTTAGGATGACTACACGTATGAGGACTCAGATGCTAGGGGTCCTCTTCAGCCACAACAAGCTGACCAGGCTTTGGAGCACACCTCGAAGCCTGCTTCAGAGCCATCTTTGGAGCCCACTAGCGGCCCTGCGCAGTCGGGTGAACCCCCTTCTGGGTCACCTGATGTGGAGCCGGCTCCGAGGCAGCGAACTAGGAGTTGCCACTACGTTGTCCCTCCTCTGGCTCCTCCAAACCCAGACAATCAGATTGTTATTCGTCTATTTGGCGATAGGTAAGAAATCTCTAACAACTCAATTCAAATATTTTAGACTTATATATGTAGTAATTAAGAATCATCTTTCAGGTCTTGGTACAACTTATTGTTCATGGGTCAGGGACACCACAAGCAGGTGAATGGTGTCCTTAGCCGTCTAATCCGTTTGCACTAACCTGGTGTAGTGAACAGAGTCACTGCTACGTCTTTGGACAATTATGCTATGGCCCCAGACATTGCTCACGGCAACCACCAGAAGGTTGTGTTGCACGAATTCATGGTAAGTATGAAGAATATGTGTGTAATACAAATATATTATAGGTTAAATACATTTACTTGTATATTTCTTCCTGCAGGCATGGTACCGTTTGGAGGACCCAGTCCAGTAGTTGGATCACGCTCGTTCCGTCTTCCATACTAATGTCAGGAAGCTCCTCACGCAGTCAATATCAAATGCCCGCATTCAAGCGATCAAAGAGTACTTCAAGTTGCATTTGGACGAGGGTGAGCCAGGGCAGTACAGGGACATTGCCGACAAAGTACTTGACAGAGGCGTGGTACATAGAGGTAAAGTGGGTATTTCATTATCTGATCCTATTAATAATCTTTTGAACCAATAATAAATGTGTGCAGGCTGGTGTTGTGTGGCTTGACAGCCGCCCAGATGCTAACCGTGCGCTGTGCGCCCTTTTGGGGGAGTCAGGGCGCGAGCGAGGGCTTCCAGAGCTTGTCTGTCACCCGTTGAGAGGGTCTATGGACGGACGGGAAACACTGGATTGGTAAGTGTGACATGAATTCTATTTAAGTAATTTTATAATACTCACTATGCTAACACGTATTGATAGGAGTTTGAGAGCAGTGAGGAGCCGACACCTATGCAGGTGTGGAAGAGGGATCACTTGGGAAGTGACTCATAGCAGCCTAACCAGTTGTCTTCTAAGGCAGCGTCAGAAGCGCTGGTGAGTTATTTTGTTAATTTAATTGAATTCTCTTTAATAGATTTGATGACGGTCATTTTTCTGTATTTACAGGCAAGGTATGGGCAGGAGGCATGGAGGCTTTGAGGTGAAGACTACGATTGGCAGAGTGCGCCAATCGTCCGCGAAGCTGCGTACACAACCGGTGGTGGGAAACCTTATGGAAGGTGAGTTTTGTTATTTTTAATTTTCTGTCTCAAACTTCAAATACCAAAATTTAACAATCTTACTTCTTTGTGTAGGTTAGCCATCTTCGATAGAGTGATCGACTCAAGGGAGGTGCGACCTTCCTCGAGAGCCGCTTCATCGCATGTGGCTGGGTCCAGCAGCCATGGCAACCGCGATCAGGAGCTCCAAAGTGTATGGGAGGAGGTCCAGAGGACGCAGGAAGAGTTGCGTTCGATGAACGAGCGACAAGCAGCTGCCTTGAGGGCTAGGGACGAGTATTGTAACTCGTTCATGCTACAGCTGCAAGCTTCCCTGTAGGTAAGTTTCGACCATTGTACTTAACAATTCTAATATCTAAATGACTTCTATATAATGCTCTTTTTCTTTGTATTTGCAGGATCTAAACTCGATATTGCATGCAGACTTACCCTAGTGGCCGCCGCCATCGACGGAGGTGCCACAGGTGCTGCCGACTGGTGCACAGGTACAAAATCCTACTAAAACTTGGTAAAATTTGATCAAATCTACTCAAACATAGTCAAAACTAGTCAAACTTGGTGAAATATGATGAAACTTACTGAAACATAGCCAAAAATAGTTGAACTTGCTCCAACTTAGTCAAATATGATGAAACTTACTTAAACATAGACAAAACTAGTTAACTTTGCTCAAACATAGCAAAAACTAGTAGATCTTGCTCAAAGTTAGTAAAATATAACCGAACTTGCTCAAACATAGCCAAATGTTGCTTGTAATAAGAAAATTTATCCTAATATGCATTTTGAAACTTATAACTTGTCTAACTACATTTGCACATCACAGGGATCGGCGACGGAGGCTCAAACTTCATCGCTGCAGGTTCAAGCGCTTGGACGATGGCTCGAGGACAACTACGCGAGATCCGGAGGCAGCGAAAGGGGTAGTGTTTACTGTGGCATGTGTATTAGTGTACAAATGTTGGCGACGATTTCTGTTTATATGCCTGTGTGAATCTGTTTATATGTCTGTGTGAGCTAGCCATCGAGCCAGGGCTGGCCTCGAAGCCAGGACAACATTTTCACTTCTTTTTAAATTACCTTCTTTATTGGTGATGGTTTCTGGTACCTGACCGTCACCAATAAGCCTTAATAATTGGCGCTGGGCTAGTCCACCGTCGCCAATAAGCCTCACCTATTGGCAACGACCAGTAGTACCGTCACCAAGTAGTTGCAATTGCCGTCATGTGGCGCGGTGAACTAATTGGCGATGGGATACATTGGTCGTCACCAATCATATTATAGACAACGGTACCCATCACCAATAGTGTTAAAAACAACAAATTATTGGCGACGGTACGAAATTTTTGCTAATAAATGAAAACTGTCGTCTATAAGTTATAAACGACAGTAAGACCTTATGGTCGGGATTCCTGTTGTGTAGGCGAGATCTTTTATGCATACTTACCTTCCTATGTCTAAGTTCCAACATTTAGAGTTCCATATTTAGGTGAGACAATTAAGTCTTGCTGAGCTTCGTGCTCACGGTTGCATATTAAATGTTTTGCATGAATGCATTGCTGCTTTACTTCTGTGCTGATAGAGTGGAGCATCCGCGGGATGGATACGACCACTACTTTTGTAGCTTATGTTTGAGAGCGAATGATGAAGACTCCCACTGTTGTAGTTATTTTATTCTAAAAACAAGAGAATCATGTGACATGAGCTTTTATGTTATGTATTCTAATTTCCTTTTGTGTTTTGCAATGCGGTGTCGCATCGCGTGGCACCATCCAATGTGATTCTTGGAATGTCGGGACCTGATCCCCACAGTAGGTATTTCGCATCGCTTAGACTTGCGATCCTGCACCGGGAGAGGGCAAATAAGGTTTTTGAGAAGCACTCTACGTGACTATTTATGTTCACCACGGGTCATCTTATGCCCAGATCGAGCATTGCTACCCACCATCGTCATCAACGTCTTCTGCGGACAATATCTTCATCAATGCTGCAGCAACATCTAAGACGATTCATCCGGATACACATCACTACGTACAGCCTAATCGTGTTCCAATCTATTCTTGCAAAAAGCCGATCGTGTTTCTACTTGTGTTGACCGCTGTTTTATTCGTGTGTTCTTTTCCAGAACTAATTTTTAAATTGCCTTTTATTCTAAGAGATCCAACAACCTCCAGGTTTTGTTCTCCTCAATCGATGCTATTCTTTCAATCATGCATAGTATGTCTCGAAGCTTCTTCCTGCTCTTCTTGACTCACTACAGAACAGGTGTTTAGGTACTTCTCGGGATCCCTGCCCTAGTTGTGTCCCCAGGCCATGCAGTGCGTTCATATTCTGAAATGCATTATTTAGCACTGATCCATGTTAATACTCCTAATTTAAATAAGAAGATATGGAGAGTTAAAGTCCAATTCAAAATAAAGATTTATCTTTGGACCTAAGGAAAGGTATTATTTTGACTCAGGATAATTTAACAAAAAGAAACTGGAATGGATGTGTTGTTGCTTCTGTAATAATTCTGAGAGTATTCACTTGTTGTATGATTGTTATTTTATGCGTATGCTGTAGCAAGTTTTTTTCTGAACTAGTATGATGTGGCAAGTTGTCCAAGTGGCTACAAATATTACTCCACCTAGCAGTATATCTAACATGTTTAGTACTTGTACCTGGTTATGGAGAATTACGAAAGAGTTCAAACCTTGGGTGCTGCTGTGTTTCGGGCAACCTGAAATTACAAAAATAAAATTATTTTAAAGAAGAAACAGATGCTTTTCCTTGCAGGTTCTTTTGATGTCTACGCACTAAATTTATAAATGGGTTGCACTACACAAACCTACGCTCTATCCTTTGTTACAGGTTGCTATCAGATATTTGGAGCACGTGGCCAAAGATATCTTCTCCCAGGCTCGCAGGTGGCGATCTAGTGTACGGATTGAGTACCATTAGAGCATCTAGATTTTTATTTTTCTATAGTTTTTCTTTCTTTATTCATTGGCCTTTGTGCATTACATGATGCAGAAGTTGGGATTATTTATCTTTCATGTAGGATGTATCATCTCGTTATAACTGACAGGAGAATGAATATATAATTCTCATATAAAAAATGACTGAAATGCACATGTGGGCCGCTGTGACCCACGTCAAGACAGTTTTTCAATATTTGTTAGTGGTGCTGCTAATTGAATTGGTGAAGGAGCTGCCAAAGGTGTTGATCGTCCCATTCCTGCAATTGTCTCGCGTCCCGCCTTGCACTTATGCTACAAGACATGGTATCCCCTATTCAAAGTGCTTTTATCAATGGTCGTTTTATCCGGGATATATAATTTTATTCTGGTGCAAGAAACAGTGAGATATCTGCATCAACAAAAACAACCTCGTGTGCTCCTTAAACTGGATATTTCGAAAAAGCCTTCGATTCAGTGGCTTGGCCTTTTCTTCTTGAGGTTTTACAAAAGATGGGCTTTGGCCAAATTTGGAGAGATATTCTTTGTGGACTTTTATCGAGTTCCTCAACTCAAGTGCTATTGAACGGGATCCCCGGTGAGCATATCCCACATCGGCGAGGTTTTAGACAGGGTGATCCTTTGTTGCTAATGCTTTTTATTCTGATAATGGACATATTGAGTCACACCATTTCTAAGGCTGCTACGAGGGGTTGTCAACCTCTCTCCTCATGAGCCCTACATCATCGTGTCTCTATCTACGAGGATGTTGTGGTCCTTTTTATTCGACCACAAGCAGCTGACATAGCGGTCATTATGGATATTCTTCGCCTATTTGGAGAGGCATCTGGACTTAAGGCTAATTTACGAAAGAGTAAGGTGATGCTAATCAACTGTTGTCAAAAAGAGACTAATTTATTGCAGCAAATGTTACCTTGTGAGCTCTCAGGTTTTCCTTGTTAATACTTAGACCTGCCGTTATCTTTCAAGAAGTTAACAAAAGCGCAGTTGCAACCAATTTTCGATCGCATTGTTAATCAACTACCTGGGTGGAAAGCTGATTCAATGACAAGGGCAGGGCGAATAGTGCAGGTGCTGTTTGTTCTCACATCAATGACTATTTATCTTGCAATGGCTGTGCACCTCCCGATATGGGCCATCGAAGCGATAGATAAAATTCGACGTGGATTTCTTTGGAGGGGACATAAAGATGGAAAAGGAGGACACTGTCTAGTAGCTTGGGACACAGTCTGCTGTCCTCTCGAGCTAGGTGGTCTCGTAATTTCTAACCTTATAAGCTTGGGCTGGGCATTGCGAATTGGGGTGGCTGTGGTTGAAAACGACAGAACCAGACCCTCCATGGTCCCACTTTACTATTAAAGTACCAAGTCAAGTTCATGCCTTTTTTTTTCAGCTGATGTGCATTCAGAAGATGGAAATGGCGAGCATGTTATGTTTTGGACTCATTGATGGATTCAGGGGCATTGTGTCGAAGATCTAGCTCCTCGTTTATTTTCTATGATTCCGGAACGTAGGCTGAAGAGGCGCACTGTGACACCCTGATTTTTTAGTTTTGGTAAATTAAAAAGTTAAATGGAAATTTAGAGTTAATAATAGGAAGAAATTAAATATAAAATATATGCAACTCATCTTGGATTTTGCATCCATCGTCAAGCACTGAAAATTAATTACCAAAATAAATACGCTAAAATTAATTCATTTGCCATAACGAATACGACGTAAAAGAAATAGATAAAACTAAAGATATATATATATTTATATATAATATTCTAATAGTATGATGAATTCATGCAAAAATCATTGCGTAGAATGAAAGGAACAAGATCAAAATGAATTAGAGGCAAACAAGTAATTAAAAACTATTGAGATACAGACTTGTCCGAATCTAAACCCGGACTAATCAGGTATACCTGTCAACTCTGGCCTAAATCAGTTTTCTTCAGGGCAACGGACTTGTCCGCTAATTGCTATGGACTAATCCGGTTTTGCTACTGATATCCGCCGAAAAAACTAGTCCAGATATACTTTTTGTACAAGCCCCGAACTTGTCCGGCCCAGATATATCCCTGAAGCCTTTCCCAAGCCTCGGGAATAGACTCTTTAGCATCTTGTTGGAAGCTGGAAATTCTTCCACATAGGGCGTTGGTCTTGCCCAACGGGAAAAACATGGCGAGAAATGCCATAGAACACTTCTCCCAAGTGTCTACAACACTTTTGTTCACGTAGAACCACTGTTTCGCTCTTCTAAGAAGAGAGAACGGAAACAGCCACTACAGGAAATGCCAACAATTACATCGGCCACCGCAACTTACGTGCGCCAGCCGACGTAATTAAGTAACTTACGTCGGTGCCTGGTAACCAACGTAAGTTAAACAAATTACGTCGGCTTCTCTCCCATGGCCGACGTATGTAAAAGAACCGACGGCAATTAACGGATTCTAACGTTGGCCGTGGCTCGTGGCCGACGTAAGTTGAACGCTCGACGTAAGTTAACATTTACTTACGTCGGTCTTGACGTCGGCCGACGTAAGTAACCGTGGCCGACGTAAGATATGGATTTAACCTAACCGCGTGAGCCGCGCACACACGTGTGCCTGTTTCATTTTCCCCACGTCGCTTGCTTTCCCAATCGCCGCCGCCGACCGATGCCCCGCCGCCTGCCAGCCATCGCTGCCCCGACGCCCCGCCGTCGCTGCACCACCGCCGCCCCTGCTCCCGCTCGCGGCCCCGCCCCCGCGGCCCCGCCCCCGCGGCCCCACCCCCTCGGTGCCGCCCCGACCCCGAGCCGCATCACCGCCCCGCCGCCGGCCCGCTGTCGCCGCCCCTGCACCCCCGCCGCCGGCTCGTCCACGGCATCCGCCGCCCCTGCGCCTTCGACCCCGCCTCCAATCTTCGTTGCAAGTATTTCCTCGCCTCTCCCCTTGATCTCATTGTTTTGAATTATTGCGCATGCATTTGCTTGAAAATTTGCCTGAATTGCACATGTATCGTGTCTACTCTTAATAGAAAATTGTGAATTGCTATGCTTATGTTAGAAATTGATGAATTGCTATGCTTATGTTAGAAATTGTTTAGAAATTATATATATACACAAATAATGTTTACTATGCTTATGTCAGAATTAAATTGATAAATTGATGAATTACAATTGATGAATTTTTATGCTTATTTGTTATGCTTAGAATTATGGTTAGAATTGAATTGCTTATGTTTAGGTTTAATTTAATTGAATTGAATTGCTTATGTTAGAATTGAGTTGATAAATTGATGAATTACAATGGATAATTGTTATGTTTAGGTTTATTTGAATTGCTTAGTTTTTTGAATTATGGTTACAATTTTAGTTTTGATTGCTTGAGTGTTTAAGAAGTATATATACATAAATGGGCTTCAGGCCGGCTTGACAAGGCCCGACAAGGCCCATTTAGTGGTAAGGTAAAGTATGCGTGTAGACGGACACGAAGGCGATTTACGACAGTGAGGATGGCAAGCACCTGCACGTGGATGGTGTACCCCGACGAAGTGGTTTCATCTTTGATCTATTTACAATAGCTAACCCTAAAGCCGTCGTGGAATTGCCATCTAAGACCAACTTTCCTCTCACTCTTTCTCTAGTTCTTTCCTCTCTCTTAAATGACCTCAAAATGAAAATGAGCAACGTAACCTATAGCAATGTATTACCCGTTTTGGATCGGCACGTCTCACATGCCATTGGCATGTGAGACGTGCATGTTCGGAATTGTCCCTTTTTGGACAACCTCGGAGTGACCGAGAGGGCGTGGCTTTTGACGAGACGTGGGTCCGGATTTGAACGAGATTTCGGTGGCGTAACCCTGTTGTTCTCTGCTGCACCATTTTTGGGCGTGTAGTGGAGAACAGCGGGGTTATGCTGCCAAAATTTCGTTTGAATCCGAATCACGCGTCTCGTCATGAGCACGCTCCGCTCGGTCACTATTGGGTGGGTTTAGGATCTATCTGCCTAGGTTGTAGGGCCGTGACATAACATAACAATACATTAACGACAATTTCTTTTGCGTTAAACTACAGAGCCAAACATGGGTGAAGACCGCAGTTGGATGTATACTGGCTGGAAGAGTAGAACTGGTGGTCACTCAGATGAGTGGTACGCCAAGACAGAAGCTTTTGTGGAACGAGCTTTTTCGTTGTCAAATAGCGATAAGGCGCGGTGCCCATGTAAGAAATGTCGAAACGGAATGTTTTTGGAGAAAGTGGAACTTTCGATGCACTTGTGTCAAAACGGTTACGTGTCACATTATGAGTTGTGGAACTTCCACGGCGAGACAGCTTCTCAAGCTGTACAAGAAGTGGAAGCGGACAATGATGATGTCACAGAGGTTGATATGATGGATGAGATGCTGGAAGCTATACGAGCAGAGCTTACAGAAGATCCTCAAACAGTAGAGGTTAAAGAGTTCTTCAAACGTCTCAAAGATTCAGAAGAGGCACTGCATGGACACACTAAAATGTCAATCCTCAATTTTGTGACTAGACTTATGGAAATAAAGTCTAAGTTCTTCTTTTCTAACAATTGTTACAACATGCTCATCGATTTGTTCAAAGATGCCATTCCACAACCCAACAAAGTGCCTAAGGATCTGTACAACTCGAAGAAAATTCTTTCGGGTCTCGGTATGAAGCAAGAAAAGTTTGATGTGTGTCTGGACAACTGCATGCTTTTCTGGTGAGAGCATGCCAATGAGAACAAATGTTTGAAATGTGGTCAACCAAGGTTTGTCGAAGTCGTTAATAACGATGGTAATACTGTGACGACGGAATTCGCACGTAAGCAGCTTCGTTACTTACCTGTGACACCGAGGTTGATGTGGCTGTTCCTTTCAAAAAAAAAATGGCCAAACACATGAGATGGCACAAAGAAGCTGAGCGTGAGAACAATGGAGTCATGACGCACCCGTCTGATGGTGAGGCATGGAAGGCGTTGGACTGGTTCGACCCAGAATTCGCTCGTGAAGCGAGAAATGTTCCCATCGGGTTAGCGACAGATGGGTTCACGCCGTTCAGTACAAACGCCGCACCATACTCCTGTTGGCCCGTCTTCGTCATTCCGTACAATCTTCCACCAGCTTTTTGCATGAAGAATGAGTTTATGTTTCTTAGCCTCATTGTACCTGGGCCAGATCATCCCGTGTCACGTCTCAACGTGATGTTGAAACCGTTGATCCAAGAGTTGAAAATGTTGTGGACAAGAGTCAAAGCGTACGACTATTACAAGTAACAGAAATTCAACCTCCGAGCTGCTTATTTGTGGTCCGTTCATGATTTTTCGGCATACGACATGTTTTCTGGATGGAGCACTCATGGTCGGTTGACGTGTCCGATATGTGCCTCGGATACCGATTGCTTTCGACTTACCCATGGAGGCAAGATATCTTACTTTGATTGTCATAGACGTTGGTTGCCTCCGAATCACTTGTTTAGACAACATAGGAATGTCTTCAGAAAGAACACCGTTGTCACTAAAGGACCACCAAAACGTCATATCGGGTCAGAAATATCTGATATGTTGGACAAATTGGTGCCAGATGAAGGTTGTCCTGGATATTTCGAAGGTTACGAAGACAAACACAATTGGATTCACATATGTGGACTTTGGGAGTTACCGTATGTGAAGTCGCTGATTCTAAGGCACAACATTGATGTTGTGCATCAAGAGCGTAACATGGCCGAATGTATCATAAGCACATGCATGGACATGACGGGCAAAACAAAAGACAATTTAAAGGCTCGAAAGGATCTTGCCGAGCTTTGTAACTGTCAAACTCTTGAGCTCTCCGAAAATGGTGGTAAACCACGCGCTCCTTTCTGTCTTCGACCTAAATAAAAAAAGAAGTTCTCGAATGGTTGAAAAGGTTGAAATTCCCAGATGGTTATGCAGCTAGTCTGAGATGAGCCGTGAATGTGAAAACGGGAAAGCTCATTGGGTTGAAGAGTCATGATTATCACATAATCATGGAAAGACTTCTGCCTGTTATGTTTCAAGGCTATTTTGACGATGCAGTGTGGAAGGTGTTAGCCGAGCTTAGCCACTTCTATAGGCAACTCTGTGCTAAAGAAATCATGCCAGAGATGATGACTAAATTGGAAAAGGAGGTTCCGGTACTTTTGTGTAAGTTGGAAAAAAAATTTCCTCCAGGATTTTTCAATCCAATGCAACATTGCTTAATTCATCTTCCATTTGAAGCGAAAGTGGGCGGTCCCGTGCAATATAGGCGGATGTATCATATTGAAAGATCACTTCGATATCTGAAACTAATGGTCGGTAACAGGGCAAGGTTGAAGGTTGCATCGCCGAAGCTTTTACTCTTAAGGAAGTAGGATACTTCTCAAGTGTTTACTTTGCAGAGGAAAACAATGTTAATACTTCGGTAATGCGGTACAATATAGATGAGAAACCTCCTTGTAGCGATCTCTCCATTTTTGCAACAAGAGGCACTTTGTCGTGTAGTATGTTCGACAAGCAAAATTGGAGACATAGACATCAACCCACGAGCAAGCAAATAGAACATATTCGACGGGAAGGAATAAACGGGGGATCTAATTTTATCTCCTGGTTTCGAGATCATGTAACGTTTTCTCGATAACTAATCAATGTTGACAATGTTTTCTTATAACCTAAGAATGCTTACGTTTTCTAATAACTCCATATCTTGGACAGTGCCAAAAAGATGCCAACGTCCATGAAGATTTGTGACAACTATCCCGTGGAGTGGTTAATGTTAGAAGCTATGGTCGATATGATGTCAACGACTTTCGATTCCGTACAACTCAATTTGAATCTCTTCGTCCGCTCGCGGCAACATGTAATACCCGAGTTGTGATGAGGGCAATCGATTCACAAGATCATGAAACGCAATACTACTAGATTATTAAAAAAATCCTTGAATTCACTTTTGTCACAAACAAGCCAATTCGAGCGGTATTTTTTGACTGCGAATGGTTTGATTCCATTCGTTGAATTCGAGTAAACGAATTTGGCATGGTCGAAGTAAAACACAAGGAACGGTTGAAAGGATTCGATTCATTAGTTCTTGCACACCAAGTACAGTTATCCATGCAATAAATTCAAAGCTTGGTGGGTGGTACATAAGGTGAATCCTTGTGAGCGGTTATACGCTCCAGGAGATGATGATTACCACGACGAAGCTGAGGTTGATTGTGTCCACCAAGAGGAAGAGTTGCCAGGCTCCTTCTCAGTCGAGCCGGTGTAGGACACGATGACTTAGTTTGAGACGCTCAAGATATCGAGGCTGGCACGTAAGCGGATACAGAATCAGAATCGGAAACTGAAGATATCGATGACATAGTCGAACCTGCTGATTTGTGCAAACGAAAACGATATGTGGAAGAAGAAGATCGATGGGCTTGTTTAAGGAGTAGGGTGCATGATCGTGATGTTGATGAATTTTGAAGTAACATTTTATTCACTAATTTAACATTAATTTTGTATATTATCTTTACATATTAATCATTTATTCCTTGCAACAGGATGTCGTCAAAGGGGAAGGGGAAGCCAGTGAGAGGGTTTGAGCCGCCACGAGACCCTTGCTCAGGGACCTCGTTCCTTTCTAGCCGACGTTGCCTCTTTCTGGCACACGCTCCACCCTCAGCTGTTGTGTGCTTTCAGCGGACTGAGGTAAATTTTAGTTACAATAAAGTTATTTTTGAAATTGCAGTTGTTATTAATTATTTATTGTCAATCTTTTCCTTTTGTGCAATCTGACTCAGAGACTTCTGAGTCAGAGTCAGAGGCTAGGGGGCCGCTACAGGAGCCCGACTCAGAGGCTAGGGGGCCACTACAGGAGCCCTCTAGCGCTGGCCTCCCTTCGGAGCCAGCTAGCGCTAGCCTCCCTATGCAGCCGACTACCACTAGCCTTCCTGGAGACTCTGGTGGTTCTGCAGAGCCTTCAGAGTCACAGGACGTGGCAGCATCGCAGCAGAGGCGACGGACGAGGAGGACCCACTTTGCGGCTCCTCCTCCGGTTACTACTCAGCGGACCACGATCCGCCCTGTTGGAGACAGGTAAATAATGTATATAGTATATTAAATATTAGATGTTGTTTTCCTTTACTTAATGATTTAATATACTTTGTAGATGTTGGTGTGACTTTTCGTTCGCGGGGGCCGAGAAGCACCACAGGCAGGTTAACAGTGTCCTGGGTGCTATCGTGAAGTTGCACTACCCCTGTGTGGTTGATGGTTTTCCTGCCCTGTCGTGGGATGACTACGCTCGTGTCTCTCACTCGGTCCACAACACAGTTCAGGGAGCTGTGTGGCACGATTTTATGGTAAGTTTAACTGTTTCATTTTTTTAACTCGTTTGAATTGTTAATTCATATCACTTAAATATTTGTTTGCTTAAAGATGAGTTACCAAGTAGAGGAACCGGTCCTGGAGGACCACGCGAGACGCGTGTTCCATTACAACGCTCAGAAGCTCACGATGGCGGCGTTGTCGTACACCCGGATTCAGGCCGTCAACGTGTACTACAAGCGGCACCACTGGGAGCAGGAGCAGGAGCAGCAAAGTTGTGTATTTAGGACGGACTCCGACTCGTACTTGACAGAGGAGCAGTACGCAGAGGTAAGTTTTTAATATTGTTAAATATTTACAATATCAATGTATGTTAACTGCGTTGATGAAAAATGAAATATATGCAGGTTAGTATTTCCTGGTTACAGGGTAACATGGAGGCGTACTTAGCTCTCTGTCGGTACTGGGCTAGTGACGCTTTCATCAATAAGTCCACGAAGGCTAGACAGTGGCGCATGGGGTCCAAGGGCAAGCACAACAATGGCGGCGACGGCTACTTGCGTTTGGCTAAACGCATGGTAAGTACCTTTTCAATTTATTTATGTGTTCCTAATATATTATTTATCTCACTAACACAGCTGTACAGGAGCGAGAGATGGGCCACGAGCCAACCGCGACCCAGGTAAGGAAGAGAGGTCACAAGGGAAGTGACCCTTCTCAGCCAGGGCAGTGTAGTAAGGTCGCAGCCGACCGACTGGTAAGTTTTCAAAATTCATCAATTTCATTATAACTAATACTGTTATTGACATGCTGACAAGATTTATTTTTTGTAGGCAAAGTACGCGCAGGAGGTCGCGAAGATACAGGGTGCGGATTACGATTGGGAAAGCGCGCCGATCGACCACCAAGCCGCGTACGCAAGCGGAGGCGGGAAGGCCCACAGACGTTGAGTTCTTCGTGTGTTTCATTCCTTTTTCAATTAATCTTCTTCTACTAAGTGTTTTCATTCTTTTGCAGGTTTGCCATTTTTGATGGATTTGTCGACTCGAGGTCGATGCGACCTTTGAGAGGCGCTTCATCGTTGCAGGCTTCGTCCGTTGGGACCAGTGGTCGTCCCTCGCAGACCCAGCTGGAACTCCAGGCCATGAGGGAGACGCTGACGCAAACCCAGGCAGAGCTGGAGAGGACAAGAGCGGAGGCAAGGGAGGAGCAGCAGAGGACGGCCTTAATGATGGCGCAGATGCAAGCAGCGGTGGCGGTAAGTAATGTAAAGTATGGTAGTTAAATTTCTCAGCACTTCAATAACATATATCTTCTAATATTTTTCAATGGCAGACTCTTGCTCGACACAGCGGTCAGGATATCGAGATTCCTACACTTTCGCCGCAGCAGACACTAAAGCAGGTGATAAACTCTCTCTTTAATATCAGTTCGGCCTCCCTTTAGTTTCAGTTTCAATTTATTAGCAATCTGCTTGGCCTCCCTCTATTAGCAATCAGGTCTAACCAATTCAAAGCACGGCCTAACTGTTTTAGTTTCAGTTTGGGCATTCTAATTAAAGTTCAGTTCAATTTGGGCACTATAAGTTTCATATTCACATCTAGGGAAGATTCCGACTTTAAAATCATGAAAAATGACATAAGAACATAAATTGTTCTACGAGCAAATCATTCATTCTTTCATGGTGAAATGGTATTTTATTTTTGCCATAATCTCAATCTGTTCATATACTTTACCTCCATGCTTTAGAATTGGGAGGTAATCTTTAGGATCGGGAGATGGAGAAGTGAATGAATGTATTGTACATGGTTGGAAATATATGGAAGTCCTCTAAAACTAAACTTTTGTATGTATTGTTTCTTCTGCAGGGTTCGGGAACGCGCCGAGAGGATCCCGGAGGTAGTGGAGGGGCTAGCGTGTAGCCCGATACTGAAATTGTGTTTTTCTCGATGTTTGAATACTATTTAGAAACTGTCTGCTCTGTTCTGTGTATATGTGAGTATATGTTTGCTTGTTCTGTGTTCTCACCATCGAGCGAGGTAGTCAGTTTCTGTTTTTAATAAAAAATTTACTTACGTCGGCTATGGCCTTGCCAATGTAAGTTAGCCCAGTTTAACTTACGTCGGTCAGACCATACCGACGTAAGTTAAACCACTTAACTTACGTCGGTTTGGAACAACCAACGTAAGTTAGAGCACTTTACTTACATCGGTTTGCAGCAACCGACGTAAGTACTCTGGCCTAGCCCGCGGCCCATCCCGATATGTGGCTTACGTCGACTGCTGCAGACCGATGTAATTAAGGTAACTTACGACGGTGGCTGACGTAAGTTACCTTAATTACGTCCAAACCGCTACGTCGGCCAATCGCCGACATAATTACATAAAAACCGACATAATTAAGTTACTTACGTTGCTTTAGGCCTTAATTACGTCGGCTTCGGCCGACGTAATTGATCGATATTCCTGTAGTGAGACTAAGAGGCACAGCATTAGGAGATACGTCATTGATCTTAAAAATGCTGTAGATCTCAAGGAACTGTTGTAGGTGAGCACTTGCATCCTCGTTAGCCTTCCCACAAAATGGATTGGCTTGCACCAACGTGATCAGGCCAGTCTTGATTTCAAAGTTCACATCTCTCGTGTTAACAGTGGGCCCAACATGCATATTGTTAGCAGAGGGAGCCGAAAACTCATAAAGGGTCTTCTGGGCCATTAGTGTTTCGGTTGTTGGTGCAGTTATGCTGGCTTGCTTTGCCGCTCGAAGCTTTTGAGGAGTAACGACACGAGGTCGATCTCTCAAGGGATTTAGGATCTTCAACAATGTTTTCTGACAAGCGGAAACCAAACATACACTACCCTGTTTTCACATAAAATGTCAAAACAAAGACGGGTTATCCTACTAAATCCTACCCAGGGTCCTACCCTATTTACTCAATCATGCAATACTTCGGCTGCCTTCACCGGCAACGGTGCCATAAATGCTTATTGATACTTCCTACGCGCTACTAACAATTCATTCCTAGTAGTTGTCTCTGAAATGCTTGTTAATAGATTTTATATTACACATGTAAATCCGCAAGCGCACGGAGTCTATCGATGTAGCATTTCCCCTTTTAGAGTATTCCCAAAGGTTGTCATTTATATTCTCCCAAAGGAAGGCTAGGTGGAAGCAAAGCAATCATAAAATAGAGAGTCTAGGTTGGTCTAGGTAGGGTTCTAGAAAGGATGGGTAAATGATATTTGGAGTAGTGTGACACAGACAAGAGCATTCTATCCTATGGGGGCAAATGAGGTAAAGAGGGACTAGGCTAAGAGTTAGGTAGATACTCCTACTATGCTTCTAATTTACATATACATAGCCTAAGTTAGTTACTAATGATCATATTAATTATGAATTCTCATGCCATATGGATTAACACATCGGGCATGGGTTTACCCCTAGCAACACTAGGACCACTCCCACCAAGAGCCTGTGGCATAGCCGAACGTTGAGGATTACAAAGAGCAGATAGGGCTGTCACCACCTACTGCCTACCTATTCAATATGTGGGTCTATGAGACATTCAACGCTACTTTCTGTCCTAGCACCATGCTAGCATATTAAGTAATTACCTTAAGAGCCTAGGCACAAGCAATCCTAAGACAATGAACTAAATCATCGTTGAACCAATGTTAATTCATAGCAAAAGCAATTCATATTAACATAATCATGTCATAGCTAATTAGACTATAGTGGGGGTTTGTAGTTTTTATGATGATATAATGAGAATGGTATAGCATAATCATAACTACTACTCCTGCCACTATATGGAATCCACAATCAAACAAGAAACGCTTTATCCAAGTATATGAACAATAGAAGACTAAAGATAACATCTTTATTAAGAACAAAGGCACAAATACAAATTGGAATATGAGAGTCATACCTTTCCCAATTAGGAATTGGGATGAGACTCCTACTCCTCTCCTACTTGGACTATGGACTAGAGGCTCTCCTCTCTACAGCCTATACTCCTCTAAACTTATGGAGAATAGTGTATACAATGGATGAATACTCAAGTGGTGTGTGTTGAAGCGAGGGGTGAGGGGTCCTATTTATAGCTTGGAGAAGGGTCATTTCCCACGACCAAAGCGCGCGGATCAGTCACCACCGACTTCTTCAAGTCGGGAGGAGAAAACACGTGGAAAATGACCGAGTTTCGAGGAAAGACCAGGTCTGTCGACTAGGGGGTCGACTGACCTGGTAAGTCCTAAAAATGGTCTGTGCTTTCTTTGGGTGACTTCCGGGTGGGTCTCACCCCTTGACATGGGTGCTACACCATTGGATGGCCTCATATACTTCTGTTTGTGGTCCATTTGATCCATGTGGTGCCACATGTCAGCGCTTGATTGACTGGGATGATACTTTATTGGATCTATCCCCTTCTTTCACTTCAATTCTGTACAAAATACATGCACGCAACATTTTCTCCAAGAACAAGTGGAAATAGGTTAAATAGAAAGGTGATGTGTGCAAGAAATGATATTTCCATCACATAATTGAGTTATATTGACTGGTGAAATTGGTATATAACAGCCGTCAACACTCCTGCTCTGGAAACTTTTAAATTTGTTCAAGCGTTAGAGAAGACAACAAATAAAGTGTATCACATGATGAAGATTTGCTAGAGCTAGTCATGTCACGTTGAGAAACAAATGCAAGAGACTTGTTGGAGTTCTTACGTGAGATTATGTCAATTTCATGAGTTTTCAGCTTAGAATATAGCACATCCAAAGTAAGTGTACTCATGACAGTAGGTTCATGAATAGATGTAACTTTCATCTCCCAAATTGACATGTCTAATGCACTTAGGAATTACCTAGCATTTTCAGCATCTGAAAAATTAACATTGACGCTATGCAAGTTGCTGAGAATTTTGCTAAAGCGAGCAAATAAATCATTGATGGACTCACCTGGTTGCATCTCAAAACGCATGTACTCCCTTTTGAACATGTCTTTCTTTACCACCTTGATCACGTTGGATCCTTCGTGGTAGTAACAATGTGCTTTCCACACACCGTACGTAGATCGGAGGTGTGCAACAGAGTGGAAGTCGCTTTGAGTTAATCCTTGTATGATCAAGTTCCGAGTCTTGTTGTTGTTGTTGACATCTCTCATGTTTGCAGCTGTAACATGATCATTTGGCGGCACGTTGTGAGGCTTGTACACCTTTTCCCATATTGTGAAGCCTTGTGCCTGGATAAAAGCCTCCATACGTGCCTTGCAAACCTGAAAATCAATGCAACTAGACACACAAGGTTTTGTAGAGTATTTCTCCATAATTATTAGTCTAAACACGTACAAATCACAAATATTAGAGCATTGTGGCTCTTATAACAATTGTAGGATTGAAGAGCACGTGAAAGGCTACCAGAGGGGGGGTGGATGGTAGATTTAAAACTTTTTTAGCGGAAACAAAGAAAACCCCTTGGCAGGAAATCGATATGATAAGAAAACATGTGTGCGACACTTCCAAAAGTGATAAACATGAAAAAACCAGTAAAAATTGTGAAGAATCAAGTCATGAAGATGTCACAACAAGAATCACAAAAAACCATCGAGACAAACTCAAGTTCTAATCAAAAGATCGAACAAGGGTCAATCTGTTCTACCTTAGTAAAAACAGATCTGCAACACTGCAAATAAACTCGTGTAGATCAGAAAGCACAAATCCAATGACTGTGAAATTTTCACATATGATAGATAGTCAAGTTGTAAAGACAACCCAAAAATGCATCAATTGTATGTGTAAAACTCGAGTTATGATAAAAACACCAACGCAACGTAGTGATGTGCAGAAACTCGACAAGAAAAAACTTGTCAGAAACAAGTCAGACGAACAAGGCACAAAAGCTCCTCTAAACTACAAATTTGATTGATCAGAACACAAGAGGAACATTCCAAAGTCGTCCCACCACAAGCTCAGGCCTCTCTTACTTATATAAACAGCCCTAAGGCAACCCAATCAAAACTAGAACTCTAATCGTACTCAGTTTCGACCAAAACTTTCTATAACTGCTCAAGACTCTTCTATATGCAGATAGAAGCAATCTTAAGACTTCCAAACACCTTAGGAATGTATACCACATTTCTATAAGAACACAAATTCATGACCCACACGAAATCTAACCAAAACAAACTTTAAACCTTCCATAAATGAACCATAACCACTTCAGCCGCAGCCTGAGGCATAATACAGCCAGTTGGACCATTCTACCAATTCTTTGTGTCCACTTCTCTTTATCACGCCTTGGAACCATGTTACCACATCCATGCACACGTGCAAACACCTTCCAATGACGTCCACGATACCTTCATATGCATGTTCTTTACCCAAACATGTTGCGCGATCTCCCGATCAACTCAACCACAATTCCTCCAACTTGGTTGTTGAACCTCATCTTCTCCCTAAGACTAATTAAATGGATCCCTTCATGAGCCATGTCTTGACCTAAAGCAAGACCGACACATGAATAAACAACCAACTCTTCCGAGCACAAGTCCACGACTTGACTCACATTAGTCCGATTTCCACAACACCTTATGTGAGCACCTCACATAAGCATGTTGCAAACATAAAAATATAATACCACCCTTAATCACCAAAACACACCAAAACGTAGCAAATGAATACAAAGCAAACCTTACCATAAGCGAAAAAAGTATGAAACATTGCAAGTTAAAAGCAGAACCACTGCAATCTTGCACTAAACCTTGCCAAAGCTAACCAGACCTTGAGCCGGACCTAGCCAAAGTTTTTCAGACCTCACGTCAGACCTAGCCAGAACTACCCAAAACATGTCAGCCCTATTGTCTGACCTGCTCGAGCTACACAAAACATGTTAGATGTATCGTCGGACCTTGCTGGATCTAGGACCTAGAGTCAGACCTCGTTGAAATGGGTGTTCTGGCAATATTCAAAACTTTTATCATAATAGCCAATGTATTCAGCACACATAAGGCAGACACTATGGAAATGTTCTTTGAGGCGACGAACTGAGCAACCAAAATCTGTGAATGTTTTGAAAAGGAAAACTGATTTGGGAACCTTGTTGAGAGAGTGTTGTTATGCCACTGATCGTGCCACATGAGCACAGTGTCACCATGACCAATTGTGACTTGTGAGTGTTCCCGAAAATTTCCCCAACGACATAGGACATCCTTGAGCCAGATGGATCCTCTGTTTATTTGGTTATGAGGAGGGTTACCTGCTGAGTAGTATGTTTGGTATACCATATGGACCCACAGGGTGTCTCTCTTGTTGTAGAGTTTATACAAGAACTTCTAGAGTAGGGCTTCGTTCATGAGTTGAAGGTCATTGGGGCCAATACCACCACGGTTCTTTGGCGAGGTAGTTCTTTTCCATTTGGCTTGGGGTTTTCCTCTACTAGCAATATATGATCCTCTCCAAGGGAAGGTTTTCCTTGATTTGTCAATTGCTTGAATGATTGGTGGCTTGAGCTTAAGAGTACACATTGTGTAGATAGGCACGACTGTCAGCAAGGAGTCCACTATGTGAACCTGCTCGTCATAGAAAGATACGTTGAGGTTGCCGCCAGCTTGCGCTCAATTTTTGTGGTAAGCGGGATGAAGTCAGCTACTTTGGGTCTGGAGGCGCCAAGTGGAACTCCAAGGTAAGGTATAGGGAAGGATCCCAACTGACATCCAAAGGTGGATGCAACGATCGTGGCCTATTGGTGGTCGAGGTTGATCAAAATGAGGGAGGGTTGGGCAAGGTTGATCTTTTGTCCAGTTGCGGTTATGAAGGCTTGTAGCATGGTTTTGAGGAAGAAAATCTGTTGTTGGGAGGACCGTAATGCAACAAGTGTATCATCTTCATATTGGACAATAGGAAAGTCCATGTCTGCTAGGTGGGGCAATGGGGGGGGGGGGGGGTTAGAAGACCCCTAAATTTGGCTGAATTTGCATGCTGCTGCAGAAGTTCTGTTGCTAGAATGTAAAGGTCCAGCGACGGGGGACAGCCTTGACGGATTCCACGACGACAGTGGAAGAATTTACTAGGGACTCCGTTTAGTAGGATTGCTGAGGTGGTGGTTGAAAGCAGGTTCTCTGACCAGCTTACCCTCTGTTGATGAAATCCCTTTTGCAGATGGGCTCTTAAGATGGCCTCATGTTCCATCATGTCAAAAGCCTTTTCAAAGTTGAGTTTGAGCAATATTAGTGGATGTCTATATCTTTTGCATTGATGGATATACATGTAGTTCTAGGCTATACAGTCTTGGATGGTGCGTGTTTTGATAAAATCATACTAATTGCAATGTACCATTCTGTATAACCGAAGTTGTAGTCTGTCGGCCATGAGCATGATGATAAGCTTCACGCTTGAATTGAGAAGTGAAATTGGTCTGAAGTCTGAGGTTGTTTCCGGGGTGGGCATTTTTGGGATCAAGGTGATCAAGGAACTATTGATGGGTTCCAGACTGCAACCGTGCTGGAAGAAGGCATTGCAAAGGTTGTATATGTCATGCTTTATGATGTCCCACAACTTCTAATAGAATCTATTTTTGAAACCATCTGGGCCAGGAGCCTTGTCACTGAGCATTTCTTTTATTGTCCAGACTATGTCTTCATTTGTGTAAGGGTCTGTTAGTGCCATAAGATCCGGATATGGCATCACAATGTTTTCTAGACTTTGGCAGAGTGATGTTACAATGGTTTCACCTAGCCTTGATTTGATGTCGTTCCACAAAAGGGCCACCTTGGGGTCGTGATCCGAGACTACTCGGCCAGAGTAATCCTTAAGACTGGTGATCATGTTGCGTCTGTATCTGTCTGTTGCTACCGACAAGAAGAACTTTGTGGGTTCGTCACCTAGGGCCACCCATCTTTAGTGTACCTTTGACGCTAGTATTCATTCTAATATTGGAGGAGCCTCTGTATGTGGTCTTTGATGAGTGTTCTAAATGCTGACTTCATGTGGGCTATGATTCCTCTGCTCCTCTAGGCGATCCATCACCTGGGCCAACTGTTTTGAAAGTTGTAGTTTGAGGCAGAGGGAACCCACTCACCTGCTCCATCTTCTGATTGCTAACCTAAGGGCTTTGAATTTGTTTGAGATGGTTCTTGTCAGGTCTAGATTGTGAGAAGGGGTGTCGTTCTACACGTGGGAGACTAAGTCTCTGAATCTCGGCATCTCAAACCAGTAGTTCTCCACTCTGAAACTTTGTGGTTTTGGAATGTCAGTGGTTCATGCAAGGGATTTCATTAGAGGTTGTTTTGGCAAGTGGGAGCATAAGGGTGAGGGGAAAGGAGAGGGACCGATTAGCTGAGGTAAAACACCAGTCAAGCTACTCTAGGAGCGGGAGGCTTGCATGTTGCTCCATGTGAATTTTCTGTCCTTCAATGGGATTTCCACCAACCCTAATTGATTAATTACCTCATTGAAGGTTTGCATGTCTTTTTTATTTGCTCCAAGTCTTTTCCTGATGCCTGGTGATCTATAATAGTTGAAGTCCCCCATGATGATCCAATCCTGTGTGTTTGCAACCTGGACTAAGCCATGCCAGGTAATGAAGTATATGCGGGGTTGGCCTGCGCAAGGGACATAGATATGAGGACTGGGTCCACACATTCTAGGTATCGTAGAGGGTGGTGCCGTGCGATGCGGCACTCAATAGCACACACGAAAAGAATACGACAAAATACAAAGTTTTATTTATATAAACATTGGAAGTCTTTTGCAATACAAAATGTACAGCAGACGTAATACTCATAGCTAAACTCTCAACCTAGCTATGCAAAAGTGCAGCCGTCCAGCCGGGGACGCTACACACTAGCAGCACACAACAATTTACAACAGCATGCAGGGCTCCCACTCGGCGGTATACCCCGACGGAGGCATCGCCTCATCCTCAGGCCCATCCTCATACGTCTCTGAAAGCGGCCTAGAGGGGGGGTGAATAGGCAATAATCGATAATTTAAACTTAATTCAGAGTTATGAAAACAGAGAAGTCGGACTTGTCTGACTTCTAGTCGGACTTGTCTGACCTAAGTCGAACAAGTCTGACTTGGGTTGGATAAGTCTGAGATTACCTGCACGATCAGACCAAAAATCCAATTTTTAAGCGATCTAGTGAGAGATATCGATCCCTAGCAGTTCTACATGAAGTATGGAGTAGAAAGAAAGCTGAGGGAGAGATAGCACGTGGAAAAACACTAGAATCAAAACTTGCAAGAACGGAATAACAACAAGAGGCAAATGATTTTATCCCGAGGTTCGGAACCACAAAGGATCCTACGTCCCCGTTGAGGAGTCCACAAAGGACCAGCCCTTCTCTAGCCTTTCCCTCACAAGTTGCCACAAAGGCCAACTCCCAAATCTTCCACTATCACAAAGATTCTTAAAAACTCCGCGATTACAAGAGATCACAAAGAAATCGCGGGGCGACGCCTAACCGTCTAGGGGAGAACCCCAAGAGCAACAAACACGCAATCACGAAGAAACTTAGCGAATCACACGTTGCTCAACCCCTCAACGAACCGTTTCTCCTGATTCTCACAAAGCACTCTTCACTCTCCTAAAAAAAACTCGAATTTGGGATCTATAGGTGAAGAACAAGTGGAGAGAGGTTCTTGAGTTCAAATGGGCATTCAGAACTGTTCAGGGCTGTTAGGCCTGGTTGGTGAGTCGAAACCACCCACTATTTATACTCCAAAAGGTCATTAGAGCCTTTTTACACAGCCCACATCAGACATGTCTGACACAAAGTCGGACTTGTCCGAATTGCTGATGTCATAAAGCGTACGGCTACCCGTTGGAATTTAAATAGTGCACCAAAAGCCACCTCGGACATGTCTGACACAAAGTCGGACATGTCTGAACTCAAAGGTCAGGCCTTTCACATCAGACTTGTCTAACCAAAACCACTTCATACATGTCTGACATACAATCTCGGACATGTCTGAAGTTCTGCAGAGAGAACTCGGACAAGTCTGACTCTCTGGGACTTAGAAAAAAATTTTCTTAGTCCCGGGAACAAATCAATCTCGGACATGTCCGACCCCCAGGTTCGGACAAGTCCGAAACATCACTGGAACTCTCACTGGAACCCTTCTAGTACCAATTCGGATAAGTCTGACACACAGTCTCGGACATGTCCGACTTCCAACAGAGGGAATTCGGACATGTCTGACACCACAAGTCAGACAAGTCCACCCAAACCACAAAGGCCCTACTAAAAGCTTCTGCAAAGGGGTTGAGCACCCGAATGACTCACTATGTGTCTACGCGTCGTGTCCCTCTTAATAGTACGGTTTTTCATATGACTCAAGGAGAAAATAGAAAACCCTATTTCTATTCTTCTTCACCACAACTTTTCTCCTTTTGCCGTCTTTCTTCAAAGCTCCATTTCGTACTCTGGATCTGCGCTCATGCTCAACCAAGTTCATTAGCACTTTAATGGTTCATCATCAATCCACCAAAACCCACAAGGGACCTAGATGCACTTACAATCTCCCCCTTTTTGTTGATTGATGACAACCAACTAAAGTCTTCGACAAAAATAAGATTTGATAGAAGTTTTGAGTCTCAAGTGTATATGAGCTTTTGGAATAACAATAAAAACAACTCATATACACTCAATCATCGTGGGGTGCTTATATGCTCGTGTGTGTGCAATAACGTGGTACAAATGAAGAAATGCACACGAGATCAATGAAGCATCATAATGATCATCATAAGGCATCAATAAACATCATTAAGCATTAACAGTCATAAACGAGTAACAAATAATTCCAAGACACACCACGACAGAAAATATGACTAGATACATGTCCATGTCCAAGAATAAGCACTAGAGTCTAATACTTCTCCCCCTTTGGCATCAAGGCACCAAAAAGGAGAAAAGTGGACACTAAGACCTAGTCTACTCGTTGTCTTCCTCGTCGTCGTCGCCGTCATCGTCATCGTCGCTCTCCTTCTCATAGTCGATCTCCTCTCCGGAGTCACCGTGAGCTGCAGAAGGTGCTGAGGAAGAGGCGCTGGTGCCGGTGAAGAAAGCTATATCTGCCTCGGTGAGCTCCGGAAACTCCGGTGGCTCCTCGTCTGAGCTGGCGTCGTCGACTGGAGGAAGCTGGAGGTGCTCCCTGATGGCTTCAAGGTTCCTCTGGTTCCTCTTTGCCAAGCGTTGAGTCGACCGACAGACGGTGAAGATCGACTTGAGTGCCTTGAGCAGTCCTGATGAGCAAGATGGTTGCTGCTGTGGCACGGAGGATGAGCTGGGAGGCTGAGCAGACCTCCTCCTCGAGGAGCTGGGTCCTCCCTCTGCTGGTGCCGGTGCCGGTGCAGCTGCTCGAATCGGGCTGTGAAGCTTGGAAGGCTTTTGAGGCACGAGGCGCCTATGAGGCACATCCTTCACAAACTTCTGCCTGGACACCATCTCAATGAGCTTCATCAAGTACGGGGCGTAGCAGCAGGATCTGGCTGGTGTCTCCGAGGCGATATAGATCTTCTCGTAGATATAGTCGAAGGCGTTGAACTGCTGCTCTCCTGCCAAGAGCTGGATCAGATTTCTGCTGTTGTGATTGATCCTGTTGGCATCCCCATCCTTGGGCGAGAGGGTCTTCCTGATCAGACGGTTCACCACGGCATGGAATGGCTTGAGGCCGTGGATATGAGGAGGGTTAGCTGGATACCCATCCTCATAGAAACTCTCCATCTCCAAGAGGTTCACTAGATCCATCTCATGGATCTTCAGTAAGTGTTGCAGGCTGTCCTCCATCCCGAG
Organism: Tuctoria greenei; assembly: GCA_036927565.1. Lineage (NCBI taxonomy): Eukaryota > Viridiplantae > Streptophyta > Magnoliopsida > Poales > Poaceae > Tuctoria > Tuctoria greenei. Next base: position 174,999,579 of record JAYESD010000002.1, on the reverse strand, counting down.
AATGCGGGCAAACTCCTCATAGCTGACTTCGTACTTCACCCCATTGGTCATCAGTTGCATAAAATTTGAGGATGACTTCCTCGTTCCATGGATATTGGAGACCCATGATCTCGCTGACTCCGTGGTGCTCACAAGCTTCGAGCACCCCCTTGAAGAGAAGGTAGCAGTCCTTCTTCTTCAATGGAGCCTTCCAATCAACCCATTGCATCTCCGTGACTGGGTTCTTCTTGGTCGTGAGGACTGACCGGTAGTAATCCATGTGGAAGAAGCACTTGAAATGGGGATCCTTGCTCTCCCTCGGCTTGTCGTAACACCGCACATCTCTCATGTGCATGGTGTCGTGGATGTTCCTCCAGTAGTTAACTCTGTCGGCCGTGCATTGCGTGTCACCAACTGGAGAGTGCACGACCAACGATCCGATCTCCTGCGGCCCTTGGGAGATCGAGCTGCCCCCCTAACCACTGACATTTGCAAGCTGCCCACTAGCGGGTCGCTTGACGATCACTTTCTTTGGTCGCTTCGACGGTTGAGCTGAAGTGTCGGGATCTGCGAGCTCCTTGCCTCTCTTGTCAAGACCCATAGCTAGAAAAGATACAAGGATAGGTAAGAGTCAAAGCAAGAGAGATAGAGCAATTAACTTGATAGTTTCGATAGAAATTAGGTCTCATAGTTATACAGGATCGGACATGTCTGACTGGAAAGTCAGACATGTCTGACTTAGAAAATTCGGACATGTCTGAATTTCTGTCAGACTTGTCCGACCTGTACAGAACTGACCCTAATTGCTAAGGAAACTAAGAAAATCAATCTTTCTACCGACCAAATTTTCCACCAAGGTTGCAAACATGCCTAGGAACAGTTCCAAGGGCATAAATTTGCAACCTTGCCACTAGATTTAGAATTGAGAGGAAAGATGCAGAAAATACCTTCGGAGGAAGAAAAAGTTGAGAGAATCCGAAGGGGATGCGAATCCTCCACCCTTGAGGGAGATATGCCCTCAAGAACACCTCACAAAAGCCTCAAAAGCAATGTGGATAACCTTGGGAGGTTTGAGAGAGAGAGGTTAGGGTTTGAAGTGAGGAGAGAGAGAAGGAAAGGAAACTGTCGGCCTCTTTGAAGGGGTTCAGATTTCCCACGTGGGACATGTCCGAATTTATACTTCGGACAAGTCCGAATTCTCTCTGTAGACTTAAAACCCACTTCGGACATGTCTGACTTTAGTCAGACTTGTCCGACTCCCCCTAAGTGTATGCAATGTGCAAGCACTTGGGGATATATAGATAAGAAGATATGGACATTTAGGACAGGTTTTTGTAAATATCTTTGACAAAAATGATCAGTAAGCAACCAACAATCAAACTATGATCATTTTCACCAAAGAGAAGTTTAGAACATAGTTTTCAAGAAAAATAGATGAGATTTTCGAAAACACACAACAATTTGAAGTTGAAAACTAATAGCAATCAGATGTGCACGACTCAAGCAATGTTTCGAGAATCCAAGATATTTAGCTCACTCCTTAGGTCAGAAAAGCGTCTCTCATCAAGGGGTTTGGTGAAGATATCCGCCAATTGCTTCTCACTTCTAACATGAGAGATAACGATATCTCCCTTGATAGAGTGATCTCGCAGGAAATGGTGACGAATATCTATGTGTTTGGTTCTAGAATGCTTGATGGGGTTGTGATCAATCTTGATGGCACTCTCATTATCACATAGGAGAGGAATATGGCTAAGATTGTAACCATAATCCCTAAGAGTTTGTCGCATCCAAAGAAGCTGCGCACAGCAACATCCAGCTGCAACGTACTCCGCTTCGGCTGTGGAAAGGGCAATGGAATTTTGTTTCTTGGAAGACCACGCAACCAAGGACCTACCAAGGAATTGGCATGTCACGGATGTGCTCTTCCTATCTACCCTACAGCCCGCATAATCCGCATCGGAATAACCGACGAAATCAAACTTGGATCCTTTAGGGTACCAAAGACCTAGATTAGGAGTGTGAACTAAATACCTAAGGATCCTCTTAACCGCTGTCAAGTGACAATCTTTTGGAGTGGCTTGGAATCGAGCACACATGCACACACTAAGCATAATGTCGGGTCTAGAAGCACAAAGATAAAGCAAAGAGCCAATCATAGAACGGTATACCTTTTGGTCCACGCTCGCTCCTTCTTCATTTAGTCCTAGATGCCCGTTTGTTCCCATAGGTGTCTTGATGGGCTTCTCCTTCTCCATGCCAAACTTCTTGAGAATGTCATGAGTGTACTTGGTTTGGCATATGAAAGTTCCTTCCTTGAGTTGCTTTACTTGGAAACCTAGGAAAAACTTCAAATCCCCCATCATAGACATCTCAAATCTCTCCGTCATGATTTTGGAAAACTCATCACAAAAAGTTTTGTTAGTAGAACCAAATATGATGTCATCAACATAAATTTGGCATACGAACAAGTCATTATCAAAATGCTTAGTGAAGAGAGTATAATCGGCCTTCCCAATCTTAAAACCATTTTGAGTGAGAAAATCCCTTAGGCACTCATACCAAGCTCTAGGTGCTTGTTTGAGGCCATAGAGAGCCTTACACAACTTGTAGACGTGATCGGGATGCTCTTCATCTTCAAATCCGGGTGGTTGCTCCACATACACTTCCTCCTTGATTAGACCGTTGAGGAATGCACTTTTCACATCCATTTGATATAACTTGAAATCATGGTGAGTAGCAAAGGCCAATAATATGCGAATCGATTCAAGCCTAGCTACGGGAGCAAATGTTTCATCGAAATCCAAACCTTCGACTTGAGCGTATCCTTTCGCTACAAGTCTTGACTTGTTTCTTGTTACTACCCCGTGTTCATCTTGTTTGTTGCGGAACACCCACTTGGTTCCAACAACATTTGCATTTGGTCTCCTCACGAGTTCCCACACCTTGTTCCTCTTGAAGTTGTTGAGCTCTTCTTGCATCGCCATTACCCAATCCGGGTCTTGTAGAGCTTCTTCTAATTTCCGTGGCTCTAGAGAGGAAACAAAGGAATAGTGGTTACAAAAGTTAGCCATACGTGAGCAAGTAGTTACCCCCTTGGAGATGTCTCCAAGTATGTTGTCAACGTGATGGTCCTGTTGAACGCTTTGATGAACTCTTGGGTGTGGTGGTTTAGCTTCTCAATCATTGTCTTCATCTTGATCATTTTCTTGATCTCCCCCTTGATCCAAGCCTCCTCCTTGATTTTGATCTAGTTGAGATTCATCTTGAGGATCTTGATCTTGTTCATGTGGGGGATTTGCATCTTCTTCGCTTGCTTGAAGATCATTTGGATCATGTGGTTGCACATCTCCAAGTGCCATTCTCCTAAGTGCTTCTTGTGGAGTCTCCTCTTGATCTAGCACACACTTATCAACTTGCTCCACTTGAGAGCCATTAGTCTCATCAAACACTACGTCATGTGCTACTTCAACAATCCCGGAGGACTTGTTGAAGACACGATAGGCGTAGGTGTTTGAGTCATAGCCAAGCAAGAAACCTTCATTGGATTTTGAAGCGAACTTCGAATTCCTAGGCTTCTTGTTGAGAATATAGCACTTGCTCCCAAAAACACAAAAGTATGAGATGTTGGGTTTGTTACCGGTTAGGAGTTCATACGAGGTCTTCTTCAAGAGTCGATGAAGATACAACCGGTTTATGGCATGGCAAGCGGTGTTAACCGCTTCCGCCCAAAACCGGTCGGACGTCTTGTACTCATCAAGCATCGTCCTTGACATCTCGATAAGCGTCCTATTCTTCCTCTCCGCTACTCCATTTTGTTGAGGGGAGTAGGGAGCGGAGAACTCATGCTTGATTCCTTCTTCATCCAAGAAGTCTTCAACTTGAGTGTTCTTGAACTCCGCCCCGTTGTTGCTCCTAATCTTCTTGATTCTTAAGGAGAACTCGTTTTGAGCTCTCCTCAAGAACTTTTTGAGAACTCCTTGGGTTTCACCTTTGTCATGCCAGAAAAATACCCACGTGAAGCGAGAAAAATCATCAACAATAACTAGACCATATTTGTTACCGCCAATACTAATGTAGGCGATCGGTCCGAATAGGTCCATGTGTAGTAGCTCCAATGGTCTTGAGGTTGTCATGATGTTCTTGGACGGATGTTGAGCTCCTACTTGCTTTCTGGCTTGACATGCGCTACATGGTCTATCTTTCTCAAAGACGACATCTTTTTGTCCACGGATATGACCCCCCTTAAGAAGTTTTTGCAAGTTTCTCATCCCAACATGGGCTAGCCTTCGGTACCATAGCCATCCCATGTTAGTTTTCGCCATTAAGCACGTATTAAGTTGGGCTTTATCCGTGGAGAAATCCACAAGGTAAAGCTTTCCCTTGAGTACGCCCTTAAAGGCGATTGAGTTGTTGCATCTTCTTGAGACGGTCACACAACTGTTAGTGAAAAGACCATCATAACCATTATCACAAAATTGAGAAATAGACAAGAGGTTGTAATCAAGTGAATCAACATGAAGCACATTAGAAAGAGTGTGTTTTGAGGAGATAGCAATTTTACTGGTTCCAAGGATTTTCCCTTGGCTATTATCCCCAAAGAAGATTCCTTCACTAGGATCTTCATTCTCCTTGTACTCTACAAACATCTTCATCTCTCCGGTCATATGATTAGTGCATCCACTGTCAAGCACACATTTTGATCCACTGGAGGAGTATGCCTACAAAAAAAGAGTTATGCCTTTCCTTTAGGTACCCAAGCGGAGCTGGGTCCTTTGATGTTAGTCACAAGACATTTGGGCACCCACACGCAAGGCTTTGGGCTCTTGCGGAGTCTTGCCAAATTTGTTCCTCAATAAAACATAAGAAGCATCAAAGTCATGGAACAAAGGATGAGGTTCATTTTTAGGCATATAAGATGTTGAGACAATGTTCTTTTCTTTATCTTGGGTGGATGAACCTTCCTTGGCAAAAACAATCAAGTCTTTGTTATTCTTGGGGGCTTTGGCATTTTGCCTCCGATCCCGAGAATAACCAATACCATCCTTGACATTGGGAGGTATCACATTGGTGTATGAACTACGTGCATAGGCCACCTTCTCCTTGTCAAAGATGCCACCTTTCGGTGATTGTTTGTTTTGTGCCAAGTTAAGTTCATCCTTAAGTTTTAGGATCAAGCTTGAGCACATGCAAGTGTGAACTTCCTCGGATGAAATCTTTTGAGAAGATGAGCTCTTTGAGGAAGAAGGTGCATTGATCTTAAGTGACTCAACCTTTGTCTCTAGAATCTTGTTAACCTTTGTCAAGTTAACAAGTTCATCCTTGAGCTCAACGGTCTTGACTTTAAGATTTGAGCATGCTTCCTTGCTCATGGCAAGGTCATGCTCCAATGCATTGCTTCTTTCTCTCTTGCGCTCGAGGAGCTCCTCAAGCTCTTGACATCTCTCCAATTTTTGGATGAGCATGTCCTCTTGACGCTCAAGTAGATCCTCCTTCTCGGAGATTTCATCCATAAGAAAGTTCATCTTTCTCATGGCACTCTTACTTAAGCCTTTGAGCATGGATTCAAGTTCACTACCACTATCAAGTTCACCACAAGAAGTTATAGAGGGAGTGGGTTTAGATTTGACCTTTCTCCTTCCCTCCTTTGCCATGAAGCATGTGGACTTGAAATCATCAAGGTTTGGGAAGAGCTTGCTAGCACTTGAGCTCTTTCCGATGGCAATGGTTGCCACCTTCTCTTCATCGTTGGAAGATGAGTCTTCATTTGAGTCCCATTCTGTTCCAAGGTGGGCATGTCCCGATGGCTTCTTCTTCTTGAAGAGCTTCTTATCTTGGGTCTTGCCCTCCTTCTTCTTGCTTTCATTGTATGGGCAATCCACAATGAAGTGCCCATGTTCACCACACTTGTAGCAAGTCTTCTTCTTTAGCTTCTCCTTGCTCTTGCCTTCTTGGTGATAGCCTCCCTTCTTCCTTCTCATCATCCTTCTAAACTTGTTGATGAAGAAAGCTTCTTCCTCATCGGAGTCCATGCTCTCATCATCACTTGCATCTTCATTGTAGGATGTGGAAATTGCTTTGAGGGCTATGTCTTTCTTCTTTGATGAGGCAAGCTTTTCGAGATCGTTGTAGAACATAGCTTCCTTTTCCATCATCTCATTGTTGATTATCCTCCCAAACACTTCTTTCGGAGTCATCTTGGTGTAGTCGGGGCTTTCGCGAATCAAGGAGCAAAGAGCAATGTTTCGAGGCATGAACGCCTGAAGCATCCTCTTCACCACTTCATGGTCCGTCCATTGAGTGCTTCCATAGGCACGAATCTTGTTCACAAGCACCTTGAGGCGGTTGTACATGTCTTGGGGCGACTCACCATCCATGATGGTAAATCTCCCAAGCTCTCCTTTGATCATCTCGATCTTCGCCTCCCGGATGACTCGGTTGCCCTCGTGCACCATCTTGAGTGTATCCCAAATATCTTTGGCCACTTCCAAAACTCCGACTTGGTTGAATTCATCCCGAGTCAAAGATGAGGTTATGACTCCCACGGCTTGAGCGTTGCGATGAAGTAGGATAGCTTGTTGTGGAGTGACGTCTTCCTCATTCCTTGGCATATGAACTCCGGTTTGCACAATCTGCCACAAACTAGGATTCAAAGAGATTAAATGCATCTTCATATTGTGTTTCCACATTGAATAGTCATTTCCATCGAATTGAGGAGGTTTTCCAAGTGGAATAGACAAATAGTGATTGTTAGCATAAAGACGATCATAATCAAAGTGAGTTTGAGTATAGTCATCGTTACTCTTCTCCTTCTCTTTGTTGATCTTGGGTTGTTTCCCGAGCTTCTCCCGAAGCTTCACCTTGAGTTGGCGAGTCTCTTCATCGTCCTTCGGATCATCAAGAAGAACGTCGTAGTTCTTGTCATTTGAGCCTTCGCCCTCGACATATGAGGTATCATCCTTGTTCCTTTCTTCCGCCATCGATTCACCGAGATGTTAGTCTCTTCTGGAGAAACCTGCTCTGATACCAATTGAAAGCGGCCTAGAGGGGGGGTGAATAGGCGATAATCGATAATTTAAACTTAATTCAGAGTTATGAAAATAGAGAATTCGGACTTGTCTGACTTCTAGTCAGACTTGTCTGACCTAAGTTGGACAAGTCTGACCTGGGTCGGATAAGTCCGAGATTACCTGCACGATCAGACCAAAAATCCAATTTTTAAGCGATCTATTGAGAGATATCGATCCCTAGCAGTTCTACACGAAGTATGGAGTAGAAAGAAAGCTGAGGGAGAGATAGCACGCGGAAAAACACTAGAATCAAAACTTGCGAGAACGGAAGAACAACAAGAGACAAACGATTTTATCCCGAGGTTCGGAACCACAAAGGATCCTACGTCCCTGATGAGGAGTCCACAAAGGACCAGGCCTTCTCTAGCCTTTCCCTCACGAGTTGCCACAAAGGCCAACTCCCAAATCTTCCACTATCACAAAGATTCTTACAAACTCCCCTATTACAAGAGATCACAAAGAAATCGCGGGCGACGCCTAACCGTCTAGGGGAGAACCCCAAGAGCAACAAACACGCAATCACGAAGAAACATAGCGAATCACATGTTGCTCAACCCCTCAACGAACCATTTCTCCTGATTCTCACAAAGCACTCTTCACTCTCCTAAAAAAACTTGAATTTGGGCTCTAGAGGTGAAGAACAAGTGGAGAGAGGTTCTTGAGTTCAAATGGGCATTCAGAACTGTTCAGGGGTGTTAGGCCTGGTTGGTGGGTCGAAACCACCCACTATTTATACTCCAAAAGGTCATTAGAGCCGTTTGACACAGCCCACGTTGGACATGTCTGACACAAAGTTGGACTTGTCCGAATTGCTGATGTCATAAAGCGTACGGCTACCCGTTGGAATTTAAATAGTGCACCAAAAGCCACCTCGGACATGTCTGACACAAAGTCGGACACGTTTGAACTCAAAGGTCAGGCCTTTCACTTTAGACTTGTCTGACCAAAACCACTTCAGACATGTCTGACATACAATCTCAGACATGTCTGAAGTTCTGCAGAGAGAACTCGAACAAGTCTGACTCTCTGGGACTTAGAAAAAAATTTTCTTAGTCCCGGGAACAGATCCATCTCGGACATGTCCGACCCCCAAGTTTGGACAAGTCCGAAACTTCACTGGAGCTCTCACTGGAACCCTTCCAGTACCAATTCGGATAAGTCTGACACACAGTCTCGGACATGTCCGACTTCCAACAGAGGGAATTCGGACATGTCTGACACCACAAGTCAGACAAGTCTGCCCAAACCACAAAGGCCCTACTAAAAGCTTCTGCAAAGGGTTTGAGCACCCGAATGACTCACTAAGTGTCTACGCGTCGTGTCCCTCTTAATAGTACGGTTTTTCCTACGACTCAAGGAGAAAATACAAAACCCTATTTCTATTCTTCTTCACCACAACTTTTCTCCTTTTGCCGTCTTTCTTCAAAGCTCCATTCCGTACTCCGATGCGCTCATGCTCAACCAAGTTCATTAGCACTTTAATGGTTCATCATCAATCCTCCAAAACCCACAAGGGACCTAGATGCACTTACAGTCTCACCTGCAAACAACTTAATATAGCAACCGTGAGCACGAAGGCTCAACAAGACTTATCCGTCTCACCTAAACATGAAACTCTACATTCAGGGATACTTAACATAGGAATAGATATATCAGTAGATGACTTGCCTACATGCTGATCCTTATTTTTTCAAGTTATTAGCAGCAGCTTAAAACTTTAATAACAGTAACTTTAGTGAGCATAACTGATAGCAATCATAGATACAAAGCAATTATATTTATGTACATCATATTCTCCTGGCTTCTTCACAGCGCAGTGAACAAGCGGTACTCAAATAACTGCGAGGGATGGTGATTGCAATCCGTAGACACCCGGATAACACGTCACATACACCAATTTTGGAAGTGCAGTGAATCACACTTTAATACTATGTTGTATGCAACAACCTTTCAATGGAAAGCCAAATGCTGAACCGGTGCTTCCGTAACGGGCAGGAGGTCCACGCGCGGAGCATCTCTATGCCCGCCGACAGATTTACACCTTGCTGCCCTCAACCCACTCTTATAAAATGGTAGGGTAAGCCTCAACACCTAGGTTAACCAATTACATCGGTTTCCTGGTTTCCATATAGCCAGTATGCATCCGGTATAGTTCAAACTTGTCCAGCAGGGCCGCACACGGATCGGTCCTCAATCGACACAAGCAGGGCCATGCACGGGAGACCGCATCTCGCTGCATCCTATCCGCTGCTCAGTCTCCATTTCATATTCATAAACCATTCTTTGATCCAATTCATCCCATGTGATAAAATCCTATCTCGTGAGTAGATTCCAACTACTCGACTTCTACCGGATTCCTAAAAACATAAGCACGACATTTTCTACTCGACGGACTGTAGGCGTACCCAATACTCCATGGGATTTGTGGGTCATGAAAGTGGAGTAACAAGCACCTTAGCCTTAATGAGCAAAAGTCATCCTAGGCATATGTGATACAAATAGAAACTTTGAAATAGCACTAAATGCAAACCAGGGCTTGCCTGGCTGCAAGTCAGAGGAGAAGTTAGCTTCTGGGATTTTGTCCATGGCCTCCGACTCCTCCTCGATCTCGGTTACTATATGAGGTGCATAATATGAAAGCATATAGGTGACCTAGAACTCTACAAATCAACTTATAAATACAGTTTCAGTTACTACATGATTTTAATTGGCTTTGTGAGTTTTACAGTGGATACTAATTTCTATGAGGAAGATCTGGACCAAGAATTGGAGATGTTCAAAGGAGCTTGCTGTCTCTAAAATTCCAACAAGTAAAAATTTTCTCTGAAATTTGGTATTAATTCTGATGTTTTTTCATGGCTAAAAGTTGATGATTATGGTAGAGGAGGTTCTTCTTGTTCTGGGAAAAATTGTTTCACATTTTTCTGAGCTTTCTATAGGGATAAATGGATATTACAAGTTTGCACGAAATTCTGAAATGCTTCTGTACATTTTTCATTTTTCAATTGACATAGGTCATTTGAACACTGTTTGGTCCAGTAAATGAAGTCCAATGAACATCCAATTTTTACTGGATGTCAAGGTTATTTTTAAGAGTGTTCTGACCAAAATTGGGAATTTTCCAATTAACAGAACAGGGGTAATTAATTTCCCAAGGAGTTAGCTCAAAGGAATAAACTATTCAAATTCTGGGATTTTAATGTCAAACAAATTGCACCACTGTGAATTTGGTATCAAGATGAATCTACCAGAATTTATTTGGAATTCTTTTTGCATGTATGGTAGGAGAAATTAAATTTAGAAGTTTGCTCCAAATTTTGGAATTATTTTCCAAAGAAAAGATTTGAATAATCCACCCAGCCACACTTCATTTAAATGGGCCAATCAGACTGGGCCGCACGAAGGGCCACGGGGTTAACCCGCATAGCCACAATAGATCCTGTGGCCACTGAAGATCCAAGAAGGGGGGAAACTAGTCAATGACTTGCGGTGCCCATCGGTCGTCTTCAACCTCGCGACGAAGGCACCGCTCCTCGCCGGAATTGCGGCGGCGCTCTGCCGGACTTTCTGCGTCGACCTCCTCTCCGCTCAGCCGTGGCCGCCTGGCCCTAAAATCAGACACGCAACACGCTTGTAAGGTCCAGACTAGTCGATGATGGCCGGAGACGAGCGTACGACGGAGGCGGCGGTGAAACTAGGGTTCCGACGATGGTCAGAAATCCATAAATCAGGCTCAAACAACACGGGAAACAAGCTAAAAGATTCCTTGGATCATGGTGAGTATGAAAATGGGGTGCAATAGGAGTGAAATGGCCGGAAAACTCAAGTCCGACGGTGAGCCAACGAGTTTTCCTAAGGTGGCTACAAAAATTCGAAATACTCCAGGTCCGGTCGATGGTTTTCACTGAGAATTGGTAGGTGTGTGTGCTATGAGGTATGGAACAATATCCATGAATGTATTAAAGGATGGTTGCACATACAAAGTGAATGGATTGGAGAACCTGGCCAGTTCATGGGCAACGGTCGAAAATAAAACTTGGATCATTTGCTCGATAGGGGATGAAACGAAGAACGATTTTTATTGGGAGAAAGGTGGTGTCTCGGCGATCCTATTTGCTTCTTGGAGCAGCTCGAGAGGTGGCCTTTGGCGCCGGTGCGACGGGGAGGCAGTTGCTTCCTTGCGGCGATAGAACGGCGGCCTCGGCAAAATTGAGAAACACCATGGGTTTAGGTCATGAGACGTTGAACCAATAGTTAGAGAAGGTAGACCAACGAGCTGGGTTACTTTTATCTTCTTGGATCATGGTGCAACACTGCTTCTTTTGGCCAGCAAGCTTGAGCAACGGCTAGGCGGTGCTGAGCTCGGCGGCAGGTGAGAAACAGAGCGATGGAGCGCTGGTCTTTGTCCACTTTTGTCAGGAAAGGATGATAGGGACGGGGAGGGATTGAAATACACGCCAGAGAGGCTACACAGATGCTTCATGATCTGGAGAGCAGCAGCACCGACGGCGAGCTGTTGGGGCGCGGGACACTCATGACAAGGGCGGTTCCTCTATTCTGTGAGGCTGACCAATGGGTCCCACTGACCCTTCATCTCTATCTTCCACTGGTCCTTCAATTCTCCTACCTATAATTGTCCACAAATTCTAGATTTTTGTGAAGAGACCAAATAGATTATGTAGAATATGTTTCCGAAATTAGTCATGAATTTGACCAAGTTTAATTGGAATTCAAAATTTGAATTTGAATTCAAATGGTATTCAATGGAGCCACTGAATTAAATAGCAAATGTGCTTCAAAAAATTTGAAACTTCACATAGAGGCTATTTGGAATTTAATGGTGATCTCAGATTTTTATTTTGGCAAAGTTTGAACAGAAGCATGTTTTAAATATTTGAATTCCCTCCATTGAAGTTTGAATTAGTTTGATTTTTTCAGTTTCCAATTTGATTTATTTTTCCTATTCAAATTTTAAATTCTCCTATATGAACTTTGTACTTTGAATTTAGGGCTTTTACATTCCTCCCCCCCTTAAAAGAATCTCGTCCCGAGATTACCAATAAAAGAGACGGAGGTAAAAAGATTACCGGAGACGAGAGGATAATAATTCCAGATAATTTGATCAGAGATAGTCCTCGCTTTCCCATGTCGCTTCCTCAGCGGTATGGTTACTCCACAAGACTTTGTAGAAGTACAAAGTCCGGTTCTTGGTGGCGCGAGTCTTTCCATCGATAATCCGTATCGGATATTCAAAATAAGTGAGATCTGGCTGGAAAGCTTCAAGGTCTTCGGTGCAGATTACAGCTGGGGTTTTGTACTTCGTATCTACAGGGATGAAATGAGCTGATTTGGTTAGTTGATCGACTATCACCCAAATCGAATCATGCTTGTGGAATGTGAGAGGCAAACCAACGATGAAATCCATACTAATGTCCTCCCATTTCCACGCCGTGATTTTCAATGGTTGCAGCTGACCGGCTTTCTCCATGTGGTCAGCTTTCACCCGCCGACACGTATCACACTCAGATACATACTTTGCAATTTCTCTATTCATCCATGTGCACCAAAATCTGGTTTTTAGATCTTGATACATTTTATTGCTGCCCGGATGAATAGAATACTTGGACAGGTGAGCTTCGTCCAAGATTTTCTTTCGAAGTTCCATGTCACGGGGTACCACTATACTGTTTTTGAACCATAGAGTACCATGTTCATCACTCGGAAGCACTTCATTTCTCCATTCTTCATTCTCCTCCGAATGTGTGACATACCCACGTCTCTCTTTTGAGTTTCGTTAATCTCCTCTCGTATGGTAGGAATGAGAGCAAGATTATATAACGCTCTATATGGAACCAAGTATAAAATTGGCTTGTCCTCTTCCATCGGGGTAATGGACAGATTATTTACGTGAGACTTGCGGCTTAGCGCATCGGCAACCACATTCGCCTTGCCGGGATGGTAGTGAATTTCAATCTCATAATTTTTTTATCAGCTCTAACCATCTTCGTTGTCTCATATTCCAGTCCTTCTGAGTGAAAATATGTTTTAGGCTCTTGTGATCGGTGTAGAGGTGCACTAAATTTCCAAGTAAATAATGCCTCCACATTTTCAAAGCGAGCACCATAGAAGCGAGATCAAGGTCATGAGTTGGATAATTCTGCTCATGATTTTGGAGCTGCCGTGATCCATACACGATCATGTGGCCTTCTTGCATTAACACGCAGCCGAGACGAATGCCAGACGCATCACAATAAACGTCGAAAGATTTGGTCATGTCCGGCTGAGCTAGCACTGGGGTTGTTGTGATATGTTTCACCAATGCTTGAAATGCATCCTCACATGCCTTTCACCAAATATATTTAGTCCCCTTTTTCAGCAGCTCCGTCATTAGTTTAGCGATTTTTGAGAAGCTCGGAATGAACCTCCAATAATATCCCGCTAATCTGAGAAAGCTGCGAACTTCGTGTACGGACGTTGGAGACTTCCATTTCAGCACTTGCACAATTTTGCTTGAATCAACAGCGATACCCTCCGCTGAAATAATGTGAGCAAGAAATGGCACTTGGCAGATCCAAAACTCGCACTTTCTGAATTTTTCATAAAGCTTGTGATCTCGCAATCATTGGAGCACAATATGCAAGTGTTTGGCGTGTTCTTCTTCTGATTTAGAATAAACCAGAATATCATCGATGAAGACCGTGACAAACTTATCCAACTCCGGCATGAATACTGAATTCATCAAATACAAGAAGTGAGTCAGCGCGTTGGTAAGTCTGAACGACATGACGAGATATTCATAGAGCCCGTATCTCGTCAAGAATGCTGTCTTCGGTATATCCTCCGATCGGATTTTTATTTGATGATATCCGGACCGAAGATCCATCTTCGAGAATACTTTAGCACCCACTAATTGTTCGAATAAGATATCGATGTGCGGTAGTGGATACTTGTTCTTGATCGTCACGGCGTTGAGTGGACGATAGTCCACACATAGACGTAACGTCTTGGCCTTCTTCTTTACAAATAATGCGGAGCAGCCCCAAGGTGATGAAGTTGGGCGTATGAGACCGTTGTCCAGCAGGTCCTTCAAAAGCTCCTTTAATCCTGTCAACTCATTTGTGCCATCTTGTACGGCCTTCGCGAAATAAGCGTGGTTCCCGGAATAAGTTCAATCTTGAACACAATGTCCCTATCCGGTGGCATACCTGGAAGGTCGTCGGGAAACACGTCCGGATATTGACGGACCACACGAATGTCCTCAATCTTGGTGGCTTCTGTGTTGTATGTGGCTGGAAATTCTTGGATAAGGCAGTCGAGAATGAGAGTGTGTGTTTCATATTGTGGAGAGTTTAAATGGACCACACGTGGAACGATGTCGAGAACAGCACCATGACGGTGCAGCCACGACATTCCTAAGATGACGTCAAGCTTAGAGAAGTTGGATATAGATTTCCACCCAACTGAAGTGGTGCTCTATAGACCATCCTATCAGCTGCTACTTTCCCACCCGCAGAAGAAATCAAATACGGACATTATGTGGGAATGATAGGTAATTGATATTTGATGACATATGATTGGCTAATGAAATTATGGGTGGCACCGGAGTCAAATAACATGACTACAGGATTTATGAGTAGAGAAAATGTACCCGTAAAGATGGGTTCGCCTTCCGGCACGTCTTTGATAGCTAGGTGGTGGACGTTGCCGGGTTTTTCTGCTGGTTTCTAGGGCTGATTGCGGCGCTGAGCTGCACCCTGATACGGTGCTTGTCCGCTGCCTTGTCGCTGTACGGGGCAGTTCCTTGAAAAATGCCCGACACGGCCACACGTGTAGGACATGTATTGTGTCAGGTTCCCGCCAACCTATGGACGTAATCCCGGTGCATGTGGTGGAGGTGGATATGCACGCAGGACCATCCTTTGTTGCTGCTTCTGCTGCTGTGGAAATGGCGGTCAGAAACGCGGCGTGTTGAAAGAATGACCGCGGAGTTGCTGCGGTCGCACCGGTGGCTGCCATCGCCGACCGGATAGTGAGCGATACACCACACGGTACTTCTGTGGAACACCACTGCTGCTGCTCTATGGCATGCTCCGTTTCCTCTTATCAGAAACGAGCTCGCGCTGATCATCTTCCTGCACTATCACGGCATTGATGATGTCGTTGATGGTGCCGCGGTTGCATTCTGCGAGTTGGACCTTCATCTTGGGATTAAGGCCGCGGAAGAACGTGTCTTGCTTTTTGTCTTCTGTTCCAACATACTCCGGCGCGTACTGCGCTAGATGGTTGAATGCGTGGGAGTATTTATTGGCACTCCTGCCGCCTCGCTTTAGCTCCACAAACTCTTGAAGCTTCCTCTTCATTATACCAGGAGGTATATGGTAGGCATGGAACGCCTCTCGGAATTCGGTCCACGTAACAGCATGACCAGCCGGTAGTGACGCGATGTAGTTCGCCCACCAAGCATCGGCAGATCCCTAAAGCTGTTGCGCTATGAACAGCACCTTCTGCTGTTCGGTGCATCGTAGCAAACCGAACTTTGCCTCGAGGGTGCGGATAAAGTTGTCTGCCTCCAGAGGCTCCTCGGCCTCCGTGAAGACCGGTGGATGCATCGCCAAGAATTCCGAATATGAACTCTGTTGGGGCTGGCGTTGCCCGTTGTGTTGTCGCCCCCCTTGACGGGAGAATTTTGCACCAACATACGCTGCAACTCGGTTTGCTCGTCGCGCGAGCCGAGTACTGCGGCCAAAATCTCCGCGAGAGTCCGTGGAGGTTCAGGTGGTGGTGGTGGAGGAGCCTGTTGCTGCGGTGTCGTAGTTTGCTCCCGGGTCGGAGATCATCCTCACGACCCCGGCTAGAGCCTCCCATCTCAGGCGTAGAACGTGTACGCACCATTCTGAATCCACATCATTTAAAAATCAGCAACATGTTTTGTTTTCTTCATCCATTATATACCATAGTAGTGCGTGTATTGAAAAAGTGATAATTGCATAACATTCACATATATTGATAAAGTACAGACTTTATACAAGATATATTATCTCATGACCAAGTTTCCAGTAGTGTACTCCAAAATGACGGACTCCCTCTACAGACGTGCATCTCAACTATACTTGGTCTCCATGAGTCGTTATACACACCTTGTCATCTCCTACACATCCACCCACTATTTATAATATTATACAAACATGGCTACAAAATAGACACGAGTAACCACTAACTATACGTTGCCCCATGATGGCAGTAGTGCTGCCCCATCCTAATCCGATGCATCCTCATCGACGTACTCAAGTATCTCAGGATCTTCTTCCTCCTCAAAACCTGAGAGAACCTGCTCGCCCATGTTCAGCGACATGTCATGAGCCAGTAGATAGATGACTGGGTGAGGCAACTGTGCCTCAGCGTCCCACAAGTCCTCCTGATGTTGGCTTGCCTCATATTCCCAATTCTGAGCCTCTTTGATGGCTTCATCTCGTTCCTCAGTGATCACCAACACCTGCTCTTGCTTTTGCTGCACCACCAGTTGACTCGCCTGCAATGCACCACGGCTTTGCTGCAGATCCTTGCGGGTTTGTCTCAGTTCGGCGCGAGCTTTTCGCAGTCCAGTGCGAGTGCGATGCAGTTGGTTCTCGCTTTGATTCAGTCGGTGATTTGTTAGAGCCAGGAACAAACGTAGGTTCTCATTGATGTAACCAAGAGTGTTACCCCGTCCAATCGCTTGCCTCAAGGCTTCGACCCGCTACCGAAGGATTGCACCTTGTGTGAGAACTACCGTGCTGGATGCAGCGGCACAAGTCCCAATGTTGTTGAGGTTGTGTCGCCATATGGTTGATATGCCGCAACCATACGACGTAGCCACTCAAGACCAGCCACACCACGAACCGGGAGAGGTGCAAATAGTGTCCCAGCCATGGCATCTTGATGAAGCTCGCAAAGCTTCATAAGCACTTCGCCCGCTGCAATGGCCCACGTGTCCTCCAAACGAGCTCCCTGGATAGTGATTGAAAAAGGAGCCCATCCATAAAAACGCGGACTAGCAGGGATGTTGACCAGGACGGTGCATGACAGTATGCCTCTGTCAACCATTTATTGACCCGAATAGCATGGCATCTCGATGAAACGAAACTGTTCGAGTACTTCCCGCAGCATGATCGGGGAGCCCGTTCGGTTGGCGCACGTGGAGAACACCTATCCGTCCGGCAACAGCATCACATCCGTCATCTATAAAAGAAGTACTTGAATGAGTCAAATACTCAAATTCAACAAACTCTGTTGATAAACAGATCATGGCTGTGATAATTGAATTATGAAAGTGAATTCAAATTTAAATGCCAAATGAAACATAACAATGGAATTCTGTCTCAGTTTCTGTTCATTCTGACCAGTCTGGAGAAATTCAACATTTTCATCCAGCTAAAGGCACATTAAGGACTTGAGTTCAACTACAAAGTTGTAGCACACTAAATTATTTTTCATAATGTATTTATTTGTCTCCATATCATTTATTTATGAGGAGATATGATTTTTGCAGGTTGACAGTTTTTCTGGAAAATTTTTGACAGCACTCCTTTGTTTAGGGCTGATTTTGTCCACATTTTTCCAGATACAAAACATCAATATATGGAAAAATCATACATTACAACATTGTTTTATACATCCTCAGGATTACATCCTTATATGAAGTCCTTTGCCGATTCTACTAAGAGATATGATCAAGACAATGACAGGATACAGAAACTGTCCAGTCTCTGTCCAGATTCAACAGAGTTTGGATATTTGAATTTTTCATTAGTTCAAAGGGGGATTCTGATCTGGAGTTTAACATAAGAGTTTTAGAGAACTCTCTAAACTTTCTAACCATGTGTTGTATACCTTCAGGGGTTAAATGTACAGAAAGTTATGCTATTCCAGACTTAGTCAATTTTCTGTCTAGTTGACAGTTTGATCCAGGAACTGAGCAATTTAAGTTCAAATGAAGTTTTCTAGTTTTAAATCTTGAAATCTGCCTTGGAGCTGAAAATGAAACTTGTGGAGGACTTCCTCAAGTTCCCAAACCATATGTCCGCTTATCACAGCGACCACACGATTAATTGCAAATCTGACCAGGACGCTCCAAACCAGCTATTACAAATTCAAACTTAGTCCTAAGTTGGGATTTTTTACTTGTTGTGGAGTCACACCACCAGCATGGATATCGTTGTCGATGTGCCTGATGAAACTCGAACACAATGCTGGTACTATGCCCTCACCAAAGAAAATCCTAAGCCGGTATTCCAGGATACGTCTCAACGGTGGCACTAATGACAATCACTCGCAAACGTTTTCAACTCGAGCTACTTAAAGTGTGTTTAGTGTCCTGCAACTACACACAAATGATAGATCAATCATATGGTGCCGTACAGCACAGCCGACATGGGCGATCATGTCACAATAATATATATGAAAGTAAAAACATTCATCCTGTATCCTTCCATGCGGGCCACCCCGAGCTATGCCATGTCTTCAGGTACATGACCGGGTTTTCTACCACCTGACGGGGTCCCACGTCTTTGCATTGTGCTGCACCAGTAGGGGTTGCATTGCGTTATGTTCCACCTGACGGGGGCTCCCACTAATTTTGTAGCACGCTAGGGTACCGTGTGTCATATGTTCTAAAAAACATGGAAAGTTTAAGAGACTCATATTGACATTTTCGTGCCAAGCCACGGAAACAATCACATGATACCTCTCGCATGGTGAGCTTACTGCAATTGATCTGCTTGCGGTGGCGTACCTTACCTCTTACCAGACGTCGGAGCGTTGTTACAGAATATAATAACCTATAAGTTAGCTTGCCACCTTAAGTAACTAATACTATAATAGACCTTATGCGAACATAGTAACTAATCCTCACTCGAATACTTCAAAATTTTCAAAATAAACTTATTTCGAGTGTGTCATTCCCAATGCGGCTCTGATACCAGGCTGTGAGGACCGGGTCCACACATTCCAGGAATCGCAGAGGGTGGTGCCGTGCGATGCGGCACCCAACAGCACACACGAAAAGAATACGACAAAATACAAAGTTTTATTTATATAAACAGCGGAAGTCTTTTATAATACGTATACAGCGGAAGTAATACCCATATCTAAACTCTTAGCCTAGCTATAGTGCAGTCGTCCAGCCAAGGGACGCCACACACTAGCAGCACAAAACAATTTACGGCGGCGTGAAGGGCTCCCACTCGGCGGTATACCCCGACGGGGGTGTTGCCTCATCCTCGGGCCCTTCCTCATATGTCTCATGTGCAAACAACTTAATATAGCAACCGTCAACATGAAGGCTCAACAAGACTTAACTGTCTCACCTAAACAAGGAACTCTACATGCAGGGGTACTTAACATAGGAATAGATATAGCAGTAAATGACTCGCCTACATGTTGATCCTTAATTTTTCATGTTATTAACAACAGCTTGCAAGTTTAATAATAGTAACTTTAGTGAGCATATTTGACAGCAATCATAGTTACAAAGCAATTATATTTCAATAGATCATATTCTTCTGGCTTCTTCAGTATTTACTACGTCACAGCATAGTGAACAAGCGGTACTCAAATAACCGCAAGGAGCGGTGATTGCAATCAGTATACACCCGGATAACACATTACATACACCAATTTCGGAAGTGGAGCGAATCACACTTCAATACTATGTTGTATGCAACAACCTTTCAAAGGAAACCCAAATGTCGAACCGGTCCTTCCGTAACGGGTAGGAGGTCCCCTCGCGGAGCATCTCTATGCCCGTCGGCAGATTTACACCTTGCTGCCCTCAACCCACTCCTATAAAACGGTAGGGTAAGCCTTGACACCTAGGTTAACCAATTACATCGGTTTCCTGGTTTCCATATAGCCAGTATGCATCCGGTAGAGTTCAAACTTATCCAACAGGGCCACACATGGATCGGTCCTCAATCGACACAAGCAGGGATATGCACAAGAGACCTTGTTTCTCTGCATCCTATCCGCTGCTCGGTCTCAATTTCATATTCATACACCATTCTTTGATCCAATTCATCCCGGGTGATAAAATCATATCTCGCGAGTAGATTCCAACTACTCGACTTCTACCGGATTCCTAATAACATAAGCGTGGCATTTTCTACACATCGGGCTGTAGACCTACCCAATACTCCATGGGATTTGAGGGTCATGCAAGTGGAGTAACAAGCACCATAGCTCTAATGCACAAAACTCATCCTAGACATAAGTGATACGAATAGAAACATTGAAATAGCACTTAAATGCAATACGTGGCTTGCCTGGCTGCGAGTCAGAGGGGAAGTTAGCTTCTGGGAGGATGCTGTCCAAGGACTCCGGCTCCTCCTCGATCTCAATTAATATATGAGGTGCATAATATGAAAGCATAAAAGTGACATAGAACTCTACAAATCAAATTATAAATACAAATTTTGTTACTACATGATTTTAATTGGCTTTGGGATTTTTTAAAGTGGATACTAGTTTCTATGAGGAAGATCTGGACCAAGAATTGGAGATGTTCAAGGAAGCTTGTTGTCTCTAAAATTCCAACAAGTAAAAACCTTCTCTGAAATTTTGTATTAATTCTGGAGTTATGCCATGGCTAAATGTGGATGATTATGGTAGAGGAGGTTCTTCTGGTTCTGGGAAAATTGGTTTCATATTTTTTCTGAGCTTTTTATTGGGATAAATGGATATTACAAGTTTGCAATAAATTCTGAACTGTTTCTGTACATTTTTCATTTTTAAATTGACATAGATGATTTGAACACTCTTTGGTCCAGTAAATGAAGCCCAATGAACTTGAAATTTTTACTGGACATCAAGGGTATTCTTAAGAGTGTTGTGACCAAAATTGGGAATTTTTCATTTAAAAGAAACGGGGTAATTAATTTACCAATCAGTTAGCTCAAAGCAATTAATTATGAACATTATTTGAGTTTCATGTCCAAAAAATTACACCACTTCAAAGTTGGGATCAAGATGAGTCTACCAGAATTTATTTGGAATTATTTCAGAAAGTATGCTAGGAGAAATTGAATTTATAAGTTTGCTCCAAAATTTGGAATTATTTTCCAAAGGAAGATTTGAATAATCCACCCGGCCCCAATTCATTTAAATGGGCCAATCAGAGCTGGGCCGCATGAAGGGCCACGGTGTTAACCCGCGTAGCCACAATAGATTCCGCGGGCACAGCAGATCTGGGGGGGGGGGGGGGGGGGGGGTGGACTAGTCGCTGACATGCAGGGCCCATCGGCCGTCTTCAAGCTCGCGACGAAGGCGGCGCTCCTGGATGGAATCGCGGTGGCGCTCCGCCGGACTTGCTGCGTTGACCTCCTGTCGGCTCAGCCGTGGCCGCCTGGCCCTAAAATCAGACGCGCAACATGCTGGTGAGGTCCAGACGAGTCAGCGATGGCCGGAGACGAGCGTACGACAGCGGCAGCAGAACTAGGGTTCCGACGATGGTCAAAAATCCATAAATAAAGCTCAAACGACCCGGGAAACAAGCTAAAAGATTCCTTGGATCATGGTGAGTATGAAAATGCGGTGCAATAGGGGTGAAATGGCCGGAAAACTCAAGTCCGATGGTGAGCCGATGAGTTTTCATAAGGCGGCTATGAAAACTCAAAATACTATAGGTCCGGTCTATGGTTTTCACTAAGAATTGGTAGACATGTGTGCTATGAGGTATGGAACAATATCCATGAACGAATTAAATGATGGTTGCATGTAGAAAGTGAATTGAATGGAGAACCTAGCCAGTTCATGGGCAATGTCCATAAATAAAACTTGGATCATTTGCTCGATAGGGGATGAAACAAAGAACGGTTTTTACTGGGAGAAAGGTAGTGTCTCGGCGAGCCTATTTGCTTTTGGCAATAGCTCGAGAGGTGGCCTGTGGCACCGGTGCGATGGGGGGGTAGTTGCTTCCTCACGGCGATCGAACGGCGGTGTCGGCAAAACTGAGAAATACCACGGCTTTAGGCCAGGAGACGTTGAACCAATAGTTAGAAAAGGTAGAGCAACGAGCTGGGTTCCTTTTATCTTCTTGGAGCACGGTGCAACACTGCTTCTTTTGGCCGGCAAGCTTGAGAAATGGTGTGGTGGTGCTGAGCTCGGCGGCAGGTGAGAAACAGAGCGATGGAGCGCTGGTGTTTGTCCACTTTGGTCATGAAAGCAAGATAGGGGTGGGGAGGGATTGAAATACAAGCCAGAGAGGCCACACAGCTGCTTCATGAGCTGGAGAGCAGCGGCACCGCAGGCGAGCTGTTGGGGCGCGGGACACTCACGGCAAGGGCGGTTCCTCTGTTCTGTGAGGCTGACCAATGGGTCCCCCACACCCTTCATCTCTATCTTCCTCTGGTCCTTCAATTCTCCTACCTATAATTGTCCAAAAATTCAAGATTTTTGTGGAGAGACCAATAGGATTATGTAGAATATGTTTCTAAAATTAGATCATGAATTTGACAAAATTTAATTGAAATTTAAAATTTGAATTTGAATTCAAATGGTATTCAATGGAGCAACTGAATTAAATAGCAAATGTGCTTTAAAAATTTTGAAACATTGCAGAGAGGCTATTTGGAATTTAATGGTGAACTCAGATTTTTATTTTGGCAAAGATTGAACACAAGCATATTTTGAATATTTGAATTCCCTCCGTTGAAGTTTGAATTGGTTTGATTTCTATGTTTCCATTTTGATTTCTTTTTCATATTCACATTTAAAATTCTCCTATAGGAAATTTGTACTTTGAATTTAGGGCTTTTACAATAGACCGTGGAGAGGGTACAATGCTTCCCATTTAGGGTGGATGTGAAGTTGATGGTGATGGCAAATTGCAAGATTTGAGCCACCACTCCTTTGATGGGACAGCTATTCCAGCCCACAATTATGCCACCCGAAGCACCCAGAGAGGGTGAGAAAGCAAATTGATCAAATCTTTTCAGGGCAATCTGCTTGATGAAGTGGCGATCTATAAGGGATTTTTAGTTTCTTGCAGACAATAGATTATGCAGCCACTTTCTTCCATTTTCGCGCGGACCGCTTGGTGCTTTGCGGGTCATTTGGACCGCACACATTCCAGTTTAGGGATGTCCAATTTTTTCTTAGTGTGTTACCCATTGAGAAAACTAGTGGTGGATGCCATAGTTTGGGCCAAGACATAATCTTGAAGTAAGCACACAGAACTCAAAGATGGCAAAGGAACAGAAGCGGGGCACTAGTGAGTGTGTCCAATTCGGGAGGCTCCCTCCCGGAGCAAGGAAAAAGACATTTCTGTTCCAAAATACGATGGGCGTCTACAAAAGCTAGCGCCCAAAGAGAATAGCATACATGCAGGGGTGACATAAACTGAGGTAAACAACAAATGTAGCCTGTGTGGCACTCTGCCAAAAGAGACGGGGACTCATTAATCAGACGTTGGAGTCGCGCCCGCCACCCTTGAATGCGTGATCACCGCGTTGACGCTGCATTCTTCCACCTGATCCTGTAGAACCGCAATTTGGATGTGAGGATACGGAGCAGGTGCAAATTCAATAGCAGCGGGGGCGGGGAATTTGGTAGGATCGGGTAAGAGTGTTCTTCGGGTATTACTGGTTGGCGTAGAGCGAGACGGACAGGCGGCCCTTCCAGTAGAATGTAGAGGCAACCGACGCCCGTTCAGCACAACATCAATATGGGGTGTGCTCCTGGGGATGTCCTGCAAAACGGGAGCCAGCCGACGTGAGGTGCACCTTGTGAGCATTTGGGCTGCACCGTTGAGGTAGGAATCAAGTTGGGGTACCTGGATCGGAGTATAGCGTTAGCGACAACCGGAGACCCTGCCGAAGCAGCCGGCAGATCAAGGTTTGGTCGGGGTCGCAGGAGACGGCAGCGCCCTGAGGCTGGCGAAGGTGGAGCAATCGCGGCGAGCACGCGTCGCCAAGGACTCCGGGCAGTTCGAGTTGGATCCAAGTAGAGCGGGGTGATCAAGCACGGTCGGCACCACCCACCAGGCAGGGTTCACGGTTGGAAGGGCGGCCGCCAGGAGGCGGTGCAGGGCATTAGAGTCAAACGGGCAGACCCAATCCGAATGGACGGCCCTATCTGCCCTAAAGAACAGTAGGGATTCCATGACAGGAGGGGGCAAGCGCACAGGTGCACTGGTGTTGGTGGAGTCGAAGCTCTGAGAGCGGGTGAGGTCGGAGCTGATGCTGATCTCCTGATGGTCAAGAGCCTGGAGGAGGAGGTTTTGTTGCGCCTCGAGCCAGGCTCCCCAGCCATTGTTGTTGTCAATGGCCTCGTTGACCTGGGTCGTTGCCACCGTAGCATCCCAAATCGGGTCAAGGTTGGGCGATGGATGGTCGAAAGCGGTCGCCTTGGGCTCCTCCACATCGACGTCTTGATCCGCCAGCAGGGGGAAGGGTGGGGGTTCCCCCCAGGCAGAATGTCATCTTCACCTGGAGGGTGATGGGCAGGACAAATTCCCCATCAAGGACGACCACAGGATAGGTCCAAGACCAGGCTTGTCCCTTGGTATCACCATGGCGAAGCACTAGGCTACGCAGGACAAACCTAGTGCCATTGTACAAGCATTTGCAGAGTACGTACCAAAGTTGCCCCCAGGACATTGTGCCAAGAGAGAAGATGGCCAAAACCGCATCAACGTGCTCCACAAACTGGTAGTTGAGAGGGAAGCCAAGTATGAGGATCCAACCACAGTGGTTGTAGTTGGTGGTGCAATGGTTGATGCCAAAGTCGTGGCTGGAGAAGGCGATCTGGTGGTTTTCAACAACAATCGGCTCCTTCGAGGGGAGGATGTCACAGTGGAAGCCCAATTCAAGCTGGAAGAGGACGATGCCCAGGGGGGTGATGCAAGAGGAGCGGACCCTGAGCCCAAACTTTAGATCAAGAACTTGCGAGATGCGGCTGCGGAACCAGTCATAGTCCGCGTGGTTGATGTGGCCATCACGGTCCTCGACGATGATGTAGCTCTCATGGTTTGCAGAGTGTTATCATCGAGAGGTGGTGACAGAGGCTAGGGATCCTAGCTACACATTGAGCGCGAAGAGGTGGTCATGGGGGAGAAAGTGTTGCAGATCAATGGGGAAGTTCACCATTGTTGGTGCAAGGATTTTGTGAAGCGGGGTTCTGGTCATTGTAATCGTGGGGGTGGGTTTTGTTGTGATCTTGGGTGGTATAAGGGGATCAAGGAGGCGGAGAGCCGAGCGAGTCGAGGTGGGGACGTGCTGGCGTACGTGAGGACCGGAAATGACGCTGGAAATGGAGGTTAGTGGGCCCTGCCGAGTGGGGAAGCAGAATGACTGTTGAATTCGTTCAGTGCGAGGCAGACCCATCTGAGGAGCTTGGGAGGGGGCGGTGTTAGAGCTATTGGGCTTCCAGACAAGACGGCACGCGTAGGGAGAGGAGGAGGCGACTACTCTGTGGCCTGGTTGAAGGCAGCGGTAGCATCGAGGGCTAGTACGACATGTTATTGCAAAGTTGTTGGGACTGAAGCATCAGAAGTAGCAGCTGTGAGGGATTAATGGGGAGGGGGGAGCAGCGTTGGGTGGAGTTACTTTGAGTGGTATAAGGATGGAAAAGTGCAACATTGGGAAGGGAAGAGTTGGCGATGGCATTGGTTGTGTCAGGGATGCTCTTGATGGCGGGAATATCTCTAGCAGGGTATTGAGAGTGGAGGCGATTTTGAGGTGAGCTGGTTGGGCCAAAGTCCACAGTATGTGTAAACACAAGATCTTCTTTGTGAGAGGGAGGCATTCTAACCATGCAGAAACGATGCGGTTGTCTCCCATAATTGGAATCTGAAACTCTAAGTTGGCGGGCCCTAGGGTTGTAAGGACGAGTTGGAACAATAGGTGGGCCCTTGCCCAGGATGGAGGGGGCTATGGAGTTTTTACAAAAATAGTCGGCGACAAGGTAATGGCTGGGAGGGGGGGGGGCTGGGCCTAGCCGAAGGACCGCAGGCACAGATCTCGCCAGAGAGAGTGAAAGACCTCAGCCATGGGAACCACACGTTCTGGGAGAATCGAATATTTGATGCCCCCAACCTTGATGGTGTTAGACGGGCGCTGAGGCAAGATGGGGGTGCCGTGGGGCGGTGGTGGTTGATGGATATGGAAAGGGGAAGGTTGACGGGGTGGGGGTTAAGGAAAAAGTCTTGTGATGGTGGGGGCATTGGGATCGGAAGGGGACAGTCTGACAGTCTGTATCTTCTTCACGTCTCTAGGAGCAAAGACCTTGCACCCAGCTCGGGCCTCTATTATGCCACAGGAAGAAGTAGACGCCAAAGTGCGCATTGGTCACCCTCCTAAGGGATCAAACCAACTGACCAACCCGCCGAGATGCAACTTCAAACAGGAAGTGACAGTCGTGAGCCATGGAGACACTCACTGACTCCTCACTGAGCCGGAAGGTGAAGCGGCGTAAAACTATCAACATGAAGAAATCACCCACAATGGAGGAGGAGGGGTGGTGGATAGAGGAGGAGAGCAGGCGCAGCACCATGGACTGGAAGTCTCTTCCTTTTGCGAAGCTCCAACTGCTGACGTCGAGAGGCGGGCGGTCACCATACAAGGCACAAAGGAGAGAAGGAGGTGGGCCCGCATGGGATCACCAGGAGGGACAACATTCGGACGACGACTAGAGGCGGCGGCGGGCTGTGTTTGTGAGGGCGTGGGAGCAGGTCGAGAGCGGGAGCGCCATTTCATTTCTTTAATTTATTAGAGGTTCTAGTTGTAGCTTTGTGTTCAAAACAACTAGAGTAGTGATTTAGAACGTAAGCGTGGTGCTTAGCTTAGAAATCACTAGTGAATATATTGGTGCCCACATATTGAAGAGGTATGCAGTAGGTGGTGACAATCCTATCTGTCCTTTGTAATCCTCCACGTTCCACTATGCCATAGGCTCTTGGCGGGAGTCGTCCTAGTGTTGCTAGGGGTAAACCCATGCCCGAAGCAAATAGCTATCGTAAATCTTTTTGGATTAGAATCAATACTTTGAAATTCCTCTCTGTTCCTTGCCTACAAAATAACTTTGTGTCATTGGGTGAGCTAGTTCATAAGATTAGCACATACGTTCCTTGGATTCGATACCCTTGGGTATACTCTTTAAGGGGAAGTGCCACACGACAGTTTCCGTGCGCTTGCGAATCTTTATCTGTGACGTAAGAAACATCAACAAACACACAATATCGTTGTATCTTTTAAGCTTAGGTAGCCCACATATGTGATCAAGACTGCTGACACGTGTGAGGTGATCGAAGCCTATGTGACCAAGCATTTCTAGCGTTGTTCTCGGGGAACGATTGCTGTTAATCTTCAAACCTTTTCACCCTTGTATCTATCTTCTTACCTTTCGTTTCCTTACCACCACCACTATATATGGAGCAGCCCACCATTCTTTCTTATTTTGGCCCAAAGGGCATGTTCTGTGAGCCACCGCCTTTGGCGAAACCCATTTGTTCTACTAGCTATGAACTTCGCCCTGGCTTCATAGCCATGTTTCGATAACAATACTTCTAAGGAACGGATTGTGAAAACCCTTACTACCATCTATGAGAGTTTGAACAATTGTGTTCATGCCTTCTAATCAAAGATATGACACATGAAACTCTCAAATGGAAGTTGTTTCCTTTTTCCCTCAAGGAGAAAGCCAAACAATGGTACGACCACAACCTTGGGAGGACAAACGGAGATTGGAATGAATTACGAGACATATTTTTTCTTGCTTTCTTTCCAATTGTTTAAATTGTTTCATTATGAAAGGATGTACTATGCTTCCTGCAGATGAAGAAGGAATCCATAGGTGCAGCTTGGGATAGATTCTCTCTTTTGAGAAATTCTGGCCCAGATTTGTCCATCTGTGATCCGTTGCTTTTGCAACAATTCTACATGGGATTGAACAAAGAGTCTACCCTACATCTTGACATTATGACTGGAGGATCTTTCCTCCATAAGACACCGGAAGAAGGCAAGGTCTTCTGCATACAATTCTAGAAAATTTTTCCTTCATTATGGGTCTTAATGAGCTTCCTCAAGAGATTGTTGTGTCAAGAACCGAGGATAAGACCGTGGACAAGGATGAACCCATTTCTTGCTTATCCCAAACCTTCTCGGAAGAATCCTCTCCCGAACCAAAAACTACGAAGGAAGAAGAAATTCAATCTTCGAAGTTTCCCTTTTACTTCGAGAAAGAAATATTTGAAGATTTTTGTAATACCTCAAGGTATTGTTTACATAGGAAGCCAACATTGCCACTAACTCTACCTGACCCACCTGATGGAGTGTTTGTTCATGGAGTTAACCTCTATTCTGAGGAGAGAGTGGACTACAAAAGTTGAGCAGTCACCCGAAATTCTTTGGATGACCTCACCTTTGGCAACCATTCTTTGTTTCATTAGAGGGACACCTATGAGGGTCCTCTAAAACCCCACTGTTGGAGAAAATCTGATTTATGATTCTTCTGCTCTCGCCATTCTGGGTGATGTGCCGTTGGAACCAACATGTAAATCCTTTCGAGATTCTTTCAGAAACATCCTTGATGAATGCGGGGTTTTGCAACATGTATCTGTAAGACACAAAGATATTTAGGCTATCCTAGACTTCAATATGTGTGAAATCCAAGATTTCGACATTATGATTGGGATTCCCATTGAGAAATTTCTCATGGATTCCCTTGGAAGGAAACCTCAATGTCAAACTTGGAGAGAGAAAGTTCTCTATTTTTATTCTGCATTCAAATAATGCATTTGTACAATCTCCCATCCAAGATGAACCAATAGACGAGATTAGAACCCTTCAATTCATAGCACCCCCTAAAACTGAAGGAGAAGAAGATTTCATCCAAGAGAATGATGAATTTCAGGAGGCATATGAATTTCCAAATAAAGATTTCTCTCAGAAACCTTCTATCGAACTCAAAATCCTACCTCCCGGCCTGCGTTATTCCTTTGTAAATGGCGATTTGTAAGCTCCTGTTATCATAAGTGACAAGTTTTTAGATGATGAGACACTCAAACTCATAGCCATGCTAGAAAAGCATAAAGCTGCTTTTGGCTATTCAATAGAGGATCTCAAGGGGATTATGCTTGCGTTATGCACCCATCACATTCCTATTGACCCCGAGAGTGTCCCCTCACGGGAACATCAAAGGAGATCAAATGATGCAATGCAATAAGATGTTAAAAAAGAAGTCTTGAAACTCCTGCATGCTAGGATTATCTACCCTTTTCCTCGTAGTGAGTGGGTCAGCCTAGTTCAAGTGGTGCCTAAGAAGGGAGGTATGACCGTCGTTCAAAATTAGAAGAACGAACTCATTCCTCAACATACCATCATGGGTTGGAGGATGTGCATTGACTGTCGAAAACTTAACAAGGCTGCAAGAAAGGATCATTTTCCAATGCCCTTCATCAATCAGATGTTAGAGCGGTTGGCAGAATACTCCTACTTTTGTTTCCTTGATGGGTATTCAGGTTATCTTCAATTTCCAATCCATCCAGATGATCAAAGTAAGACCGCATTCACATGTCCTTACGAAACTTATGCCTACCGGCGTATGTCCTTTGGATTGTGTAATTCTACTGCCTCTTTCCAAAGAAACATGATGTCTATCTTTTCTGACATGATTGAGGAGATCATGGAAGTTTTCATCTACAATTTCTCGGTCTATGGAAAAATATTTGACCATTGTCTCAAAAACATAGACAAGGTCTTACAAATATGCAAAGAGAAGGACCTAGTGCTTGGTTGGGAAAAGTGTCATTTCATGGTCCATGAAGGCATCGTTCTTGGACACTTAGTGTGCGTGAGAGGGATAGAGGTGGAAAAGCAAATATCAAAGTTATTGAAAATCTTCCACCACCTATCAACATTAAGGGAATCTGGAACTTTTTAGGTCATGTGGGGTTCTATCGGCGATTCATCAAAGATTTCTCAAAAGTCGCTAGGCCCCTCAGTAACCTAGTAGCTAAGGAATCTCCCTTTGATTTTGATGATGAATGTCGTAAATCATTTGATGCCCTAAAAAAAGCACTCATCCCATCTCCAATCACCCAACCTCGTGATTGGGCACTGCCATTCGAAATCGTGTGTGATTCTTGTGATTTCGCTGTTGGTGCGGTCCTAGGCCAAACCAAAGATAAAAAGCATCATGCAAGATCCTACGATTGTAAAACTCTGATAGGAGCTCAACAAAATTATGCTACAACTGAAAAAGAGCTCTTGGTTGTTGTCTTTGCTATTGTAAGTTTAGGTCCTATTTGGTTGGAGCCATGGTCATAGTCTATACAGACCATGCTGCCTTGAAGTACTTGCTCACCAAAAAGGATGCTAAACCTAGGCTAATCCGGTAGATTCTTCTATGCCAATAATTTGACTTGGAAATTAAGGATAAGAAAGGAGTAGAGAATTCTGTTGCAGATCATCTCTCATGTATCGAAGTCACACTAACCATGGACATTCCTATCAATAAGATGATATGCTTCTCGAGGTGACTGACTCTAACCCTTGGTATGCGGATATTGTGACCTTCATGGTCATGGGATACGTATAGCTAGGGAAAAAAAAGAAACTTATCTATGAGAGTCGTAGACACCTTTGGGATGACCCATACCTCTACCGAGTCTGTGCCGATGGCCTTCTTAGAAGGTGTGTCCCATAAATCGAAGACACCAAGATTATTGAGAAATGCCATGCAGGCCCCTATGGTGGTCACTACAGTGTTTACCGTACCCAGGTAAAGATCTGGCGGAGTGGATTATATTGGCCTTCTATGTACGAAGACAAAAAAGAATTCATTCGCAGATGTTGGAAATGCCAGAAGCATAGAGGAATCTCTGCTTGCAATGCGTTTCCCTTGACATATAATCTTCAAGTGGAATTATCATATGTGTGAGGTATTGATTTCATGGGACCTTTCCCTAGGTCCTATGATTGCGAGTATATCCTGGTGGATGTAGATTATTTTTCAAAATGACTAGAAGCCTTGCCATGCAAAAATGCTAATTTCAAGCAAGGTAGAATAATGTTCCATGAGATCATTTTCTCACGCTTTGGCACTCCCCGTATGGTAAAAAGTGATGGAGGGTCTCATTTCACAGATAAGACCTTTCAAAACTTTTTGAGGGATCTTGGTGTCCAGCATAATATCGCTACTCCATACCACCCACAAACAAGTAGTCAAGCAGAAACATCAAATAAGCATATTAAGAATATTCTTTAAAAGACCGTCTTGGAAATGGGAATGGGATGGAAGCATAAGCTACCCAACGCATTGTGGGCATACCATACTGCTTACAAAACACCCATCGCCATGTCTCCATTCCAACTTGTCTATGGGAAGACTTGTCATATTCTTGTAGAATTGGAACATAGAGCCTATTAGGCCATCAAGCAGTGGAACATGTATCTCCATGAAGCCGGAAAACATTGATTGAAGCAAATTTCCGAGTTGTAAGAGTGGAGAGATAAGGCATATCATAGTGCCAAAATCTACACGGAAAGAACCAAAAGATGGAACGATAAGAGGATCACACCAAAGGAGATCAAACCTGGAGATAAAGTCTTGCTCTTAAACCCTAGGGTTAAACTCGTTGGAGATGGGAAGCTTAGAAGTAAATGGGAAGGACCTTTCACTGTAGTAGAAACCTAGTCCCATGGAGCAATCACACTCCAAGGAAACGACGGTCAGCTATTTAAAGTAAATGGACACCGACTCAAATTATTTCTTGCATCCCAGGAGGAAGCGGAAAAAGAAATTGATGTCAAAAATCTTATTGATTTTCATGCCATCTCTTTAAATTCTATGTAAATTCTCTGCGTCCAACTGATGGGCCCATCCAAATAATAATTTGTGGGGCCCATTTAGTTGACCCACGAAAACTTAGCCCGAGCGGAGCCAGAAAGGGTTCGCCCGAACCCTAGGTTCGACTTAACTTCCCTTCGCGCTGCCGACGCTCTGCTTTCTCGTGCAGACTCTCTCGACGTATCCAAACAAGATTTTCGGTGCTATCGTATTTTTCTCACTTATTTATTGACGGGAACAAAGAGAGGAACCTTGCACCTCCCAGGAAAATATTCATCTAATGTTCCTTCCACCCAAGTCATGGCCGACAAGAAAAATGTCCCACATGCCTCCTCTAGCTCAACCTTAAATCTGAGCGGAGACATCGTGACAGCTAATTAAAAGACCACACTTGCATTGGAGTCCATCATAGAACTAGATGCTAAACCTCTCGCCATGATCCCACCACCGATGACGACTCCACATGGGCATAGCACCACACCTCGTGGTGCTTCAAAATCGCTCATCCCCCGGAGGATGCCCATGAAGTCAATGAGGCCTACATGTCGTCTGAATGTGGCTGGCCTTAAGCCAGTCAAGACCTGTCTTTTTCTTGAAAAAGACGAGTCTCTCCAAAAGCTGAAGTCTGGCAAGGAGTTTATGTACACTCTAAAGACCAAGGGCGGTTACGTAAGGAGTCACCACTACAAGTCACCTACGCGTACCTTGCCGGAGCGTATGGGAGACTGCCTTATTATCCATGGGGTGTGCAAGCCTAGAGGAGGCTATGCAAAAGGCTTTTTCAAGTGTGTGGATAATTTGGCGGCGGAGGAGTCGACGGGCTCGTCGCCCACCAAGATTAGGCATTACCTTTCGCCACCTGCCATCAGGGGACAACTAGGCCAATTTGAAGACAGCGATGAGAAATCTCCTCGTGCCCCTAAAGTGGCACTGCTTTCTAAGGATTTAGCTTCGCTTTGTCCGAAGAACACGAAGCTATCTGACTTAGTGGTTGTAGGGCGCATCGAGAGGACAGAGCTAAACGATGAACTCATCTCCCTCACGGAGGAGATTGACGGTGTTCATCGTGGCATGAGCACCAAGCTGTGACGCTTATGCAATGCCGTTCGGAGCCCGACATCTGCAACATACCATACTTTAAATGTCCAATCAACTTATGATGCTTACTAGTTTATGTTTAGTATATTTCAAAATTTTTATTCTTCCAGATTAGATTTAATAATGTAAGCATCCCCAATTTGTGAATTCAATAAAGTGAACTTACCAGTTCATCTAACTCGGTAAAGTTCCCCCCTTTAGTATTCTTTCGTTGAATAAAGAATCCAGGGAACAAGTGTGTGTGTGTGGGGTGGGGGGCACCCATAATCGCGAAATCTCGACGTGCAAAAATAGCATTGCATCCCAAAACACGTCACAACTGAACATACGACTCGACCCGTCGAATTAGAGCACCAGAGAGGTCACAGAGGGTTCGGCTGGACCCCTGTTCAGCCGCACAGGTGTAGGCCCCCCTCGGCCCCGTTTTGCTCCATATGTTCGGTTTGGATCTCTTATTTCTGAATTTATGTGCTACCCTACTTTTTAAGTTGATTTCTATTTAAAATTGAATATTTAAAACAAATCAACTCAACATGCGAAATTAAAACTATGTAGTCAAAATTTGTTTGTGATCATGTAGTCAAAACTATTAAGCTGAAAAATTGAATATTTTATATTTCAATTTGTTGCCTTGTCTGTGATTCGCAAAATTAAAATGGGAAAATCATGTCATCTAAGTATTTGACTAGTGTGATATGGTAAATGAGTTATTCAAGGAGATATCTCTTTGCTTGAAATTGATTTTATGTTTGCAAAAAATTGGAGTCTTCAACTTTGCCTGATTCTCTCATTGGAAATTCAAATACCCACCATGATGTGCTACGTTTCTTGAAAACCACATGCATATGCCACTTTGCTTTTCATTGAACTTTGTCAAACTCGTGACCCAGTTGAGTGACATGCATGAACTTTTGACTTAGAATTTCTTATGTACCCATTCATGCAAAATTTCTCACATTGAGTATTTGCATCCACCATTCATCCATCCATCCATAAGGAACTTCCTTACATTATTGTTATCAATCTCTCTAGAAAAATAAAAAAGAGTAGAAGACATGTCTACGAAAAAAAAGCATCTACTCTTCAAAAGAGGAAGTATGCCAAAAAAAGCCAAGAAAGAAGAAGCATATACTCTTCAAAAAAGAAGTATGTCAAAAAATAAGAGAAAGAATAAGTAGCCATGTTTCATCCTTAAAGAGAGAAAATTCATGGAGTCCCCATTTATCCATTCCATTCATGTACACAAGGATTTTCTTTGTCAAATTGTTTGTTGCCTAAGTCTCTCATAGGATAGAGATTTTGATTTAGTAATATATGAATTGCAATGTGTGCCACATTTATCCCTACCAAGCTCCAGATATGGCCATATTTAGTATAGGGACAAAATTGGCAAAACATGCCAAGGTGAGGATCAAGACACTTTGAGAGATTTGAAATGAGAGATAAAGGCAGTTGTTTCTCTGACTTCCAAATATAGCTAATTTCCAAATCATTTCGGCAGGAGAAGATCCAAGGGAACTACATTCCAACCATTCCACTCTTCAAACACCCAAGATTGATGTGCTAGCCACATTCCAAAGAGGGAATTCATGAATTGAGGTATGAGTTGAAATATCTAATACTCTCATTTTATAACTTATATAAAATTTATGAAAACACCTTTGTTTTTCTTCTTCTTTCCTTCACTCGAGGACGAGCAAAAGACTAAGTGTGGGGAAGTTTTTTGACAGTCCTTAAGTGCCATATTTGGATCGTCAATTCACCTCATAATGTGCACAAAAGAGAAAAACAACGTAGTGGTAGGGGTAAAAACTAACCAATTCCACAAGTGTTACTGTTTATTTGTATGTAGGTGAATTTATACACAAAAATACCAAGACATGCATGGAGTAATCCATTAAATTGGATTTCGACGAATCAGGCGACGCCATGTGGCACCACATGGATCAAATGGCCCATAAACAGTAGTATCGAAGACCATCCAACATGTATCACTAATATCAGTCAATGGGACCCACCTGGAAGTCACCTCGAGGGAGGACAGTGGAATTGATCAACTTTTCTGTTCGGCCGAAGTGGGGGTTCGGCCGCACTAAAATGTGAGCAAAACTTGGTCAGCTTCCACGTGTCGACTCCCTGTGGTGCCCTAGTCACGATAAATACTGATTCGCACATATTTGGTAGCGGGAGCTGACCCTTCTCCACCTATAAATAGCACCCCACACCTAATTTCACACACACACCAAAAGTTGAGAATAGAATACCACTACTAAAGTTTAGAGTAGTCTTAGAGGCTGCCAAGTAGAAGGAGAGTGTGGTGAAAGGTCTAGGAGAAGGAGGCTTGGACTTGTCAAGTACCTCTTCTCCACTTGTACCGCTACAACGGTTTGATTCAAAATCAGGTAAGCCTTTATGAATTCATCTCAAGTTTGATTTCCAATTCAATGTAGTTTGTAGAAGTAGTTACTTATGGGTTCAGGGCTTTAATTTATTAGAGGCTCTAGTTGTAGCTTTGTGTTCGAAATAACTAGAGTAGTGATTTAGAAAGTAAGCGTCATGCTTAGGTTAGAAATCATCAGTGAATATCTTGTAGACTCACGAATTGAAGAGGTAGGCAGTAGGTCATGAAAACCCTCTATGTCCTTTGTAATCCTCAACATTCGACTATGCCATAGGCTCTTGGCGGGAGTTGTCCTATTGTTGCTAGGGGTAAACCCGTGTCCGAAGGATGTAGCTACCACAAATCTCTTTGAGTTAGAATCAATACTTTGAATTACTCTCTGTTCCTTGCCTACAAAACAACTTTGTGTCCATGGGTGAGCTAGTTCATAAGATTAGCACATCGTTCCTTGGATTCAATACCCTTGGGAATACTCTATAAGGGGAAGTGCTACACGGCAGTTTCTGTGTGCTTGCGGATCTTTGTTTGTGATGTAAGAAACATCAACAAACTCACAATATTGTTGTCTCCTTTAAGATTAGGTAGCCCACGTATGTGATCAAGACTGCAAACACGTGTGAGGTGATCAAAGCCTACGTGACCAAGTCTATGATGCAAAAAATATAAGTCCTTTCTATAATTAGCAACTAGTCACCTATGCTTAGAAGTTGACATATCAAAATCAGCTTTAAAAACTCTTCCAACCCTAGACATATTAAACAAAAGATCACCTTTTGAATCTACAACCATGCAGCAGCTTTTAGTAAAGTTAACTTCTAGATTTTCATCTAGTAATTCTGAAATGGAAAACAAGATGTATTTCAAATTTTTAACAAGTGCCAAATCCTTAAAATATATGTATTATTTACTTTAACCGAACCCTTAGCAATTATAGGAGTTGAAGAATTATCGACAAAAATATCATTTTCTACACGTGACACAAGAGAGAGGCAGAAGAATCATTCTTTGTTACAAGTCATGTGTCGTGAGCTACCTGAAACCACAATCCAAATGTTCTCCTTCCTCAAGCGTGTAATCTACATAGCAGCACAATAGGCCGATGACTCAATACTACGGTTAGACAAAAGGCATTTAGGAGTCCAGTACTGAGTGAAGAGACGTCCAGCAGAAATTACACGCGAAAGCTAAGAGAAAACAACAGATTTATGAGTCAAAATTTGTGAATTCTTGCACTCAACTACTGACCTACGAAGTGTGTTATGTGTAGCATGAAAGATAGTAGGTTTGGGAACAAATTTTGAATGTTTTTGACTCATCACAACAGGTTGCAAGTTACTAACATTCAGTTCAACACAAGCATCACATTTTATATGAGTGTTATAAGATCTAGCTTCCATTCTTTGCTTCTTTTCCTTTTTAGCTAGTCTATAACAAAAATCTATGACATGACCATCTCTACTGAAGTAGGTACAATTAAATTTCACTTTGTGTTCATTTCTAGATGAGCAACCAACATATTTATTAGGAACCGAATAAGACAACACTCCTGCAGATTTGAAAATCACCTCTTTTTGTTTAGGAATAGTTTGAATCAAACTACTTGCTAATGAATTAACAAACTTAGGTAGATGTGCCTTAGCATGAGAATGGGAATCAAAACCAAAACAAGTTTTTTTCATTGTAAGACTTAGATGAATTCAGCAGCAATTTTAGGTTCTTGTTTGCATTACAAAACCGATCTAGTGTCCTATGCATGTCATAATGTTTATTGGACAGATCAAGACAATTTTCACATGAATTTTTTCCCTTTAATTTGCAATTACAACATCAATTAACATCATGAGAACATAAAGCATTGTTCAAAACAGAAATTTCATTCATAGCATCATGCAATTTCTTGTTAAGATCATCATAGTTAGAACAATGCAAATCAATTGTTGAATAGCTAGCATCTTTCATATTTTTATCATTAAGTGCAGCATGCTCTCTATTTTTTTCAATTTCAAGCTCAAGTTTATCAAGTGTGGAGTTGTGTGCACTCCTTAAATAGAACAATTGTTCATATATTAATTCACAGGAGGAACAAGAATCAACACTAGGAATAAAAGATTTTAAATGATTAATTTCATATTCTAGTGATTCAATTTTAACAACATTGTCCCTAAGTTTTTTCTCCTTTTTCTTAAGTATAACAGTGGCACGAGAAATAGCATCACACATTTCTTTGCAAGTAGGACATACCTCTCAATTTTTGTTGTTGTGTTCTGCCTCCTCCATACTTGATCTTGAGTTGCCCACCATGAAGCACATATTTGCCAAATTCTCTTCATCTTCATCACTTCCAATATCCACATCGCTCGGGCCAAGTTCTTGAAGTGCGGAGACACAACTATTTACCAATTGGCAACCTGTAAAATCCTTCTTGTTGTTGTTGTTTGCAAAGAAGGAGTAGAACCTGTAATGTTAGGGCAATTTGAACAAAAATGTCCAAACTCACCGCATTCGAAGCACCGTTGAGGTCCACAACTTCCTCTCCTTCTAGTTCTCACATTTTGCAATGCTTTTGAGAAATGAGTAGAGAGAAGTGCTAGATCCTCCTCTGGAAACTATTCAAATTGTTCAAGGGTTAGAGAGGAAAGAAAAGCTAGTGTACCACAAGATCAAGATTGACTAGAACTAGGCATGTCACGTTGTGAAAGAAATGCAAGAGACTTGTTGGGATTTTTTTGTAATATTATGTCAAGTTCATGAGTTTTTAATTTAGAATATAGAACATCCAAAGTAAGTGTACTCATGACAGTAGATTCACAAATAGATGTAACTTTCATCTCCCAAATCGACATGTCTAATGCACTTAACAATCGCCTAGCATTTTTAGCATCTAAAAAATTAACATTGATGCTATGCAAGTTGCTGAGAATTTTATTAAAGCGAGCAAAAAGGTCATCAATTGGCTCACCGGGTTGCCTCTCGAAGCGCATATATTCTTTCTTGAACATATCTTGCCCTATCCCCTTGATCGTGTTGGAGCCTTCATGATAGTCACATTGTGCTTTCCACACATCATACGCAGATCGAAGATGTGCAACACAATTAAAGTCACTTTGAGTCAATCCTTGTATGATCAAGTTCCGCGTCTTATTATTGTCATCGACGTCTCTCATGTTTGCTGTTGTGATTTGATCATTTGGTGGCATGTCGAAGGGCTTG
The DNA here is from genome assembly GCA_036927565.1 of Tuctoria greenei. NCBI lineage: Eukaryota > Viridiplantae > Streptophyta > Magnoliopsida > Poales > Poaceae > Tuctoria > Tuctoria greenei. The sequence continues at coordinate 174,961,002 of JAYESD010000002.1, read as the reverse complement.
CACACCTTTTCCCATATGGCAAACCTTTGTGCCTGTATGTAAGCCTCCATACGTGCCTTCCAAACCTGAAAATCAATGCCATTGTAGACACAAGGTCTTGCGGAGTATTTCTTCATGACGATTAGTCAAAACACGAGAAAATATCAAAGATTAGAGCACCGTGGCTCTAATACCAATTGAAGTATTGAAGAGGACATGGAAAACTTCTAGAGGGGGGTGAATGGTAGATTAATAACTATTGAGCGGAAACTATGAAAACTCCTCGGCAGAAAATTAACCCGATAAGAAAACCTTGTGTGCAACTAATCTAGATGAGTTCAATCGTGACCAAACTAGTATAGATTGTAGATAATCAAGTCAAGAAGATACCAGAACAAGAATGACGAGAAATATTCCATGGAGTAAGACTCAAGTTATGAGCAAAACCCTGAGCGAAAGTCAATCTGTTCTAACAGAAAGCAAACAAATTTGTAACGCTGCAGAGAAAACTCATGTAACTCAAATACCAAATATCCAATGACCGTAAAATTTTCACAAATGATAGATAATTGAGTTGTGAAGACAATACAAGAAGGATAATGTCAATTATAGTAGTAAAATGTGAGTTATGATAAAAAATTCAAAGAAATGTCGAGCAGCTAAGAAACTCAACGAGAAAGACTTGGCGAAAATAAGTCGGATGAACAAGGCATAAAATCTCCACTAAACTACGAATTTTATTCATCGAAGACACAAGAGGAACAGCCCAAAGTTGTCTGCCACAAGCTCTGGCCTCCCTTGCTTATATAACTAGCCCTTAGGCCAACCCAATCCTAAATAGGACTCTAATCTTACTCAGTTTCAACAGAAATTTCCATTACTGCTCAAGACTCTTCCATATGCATCTTAAGACTTCCAAATACCTTACGAATGCTCCAAACATTCCTAAGAAACCTCAACTTTATTATCACCACGAAATCTAACCAAAACAAACTATGAACCTTCCAAAAATGAACCATAATGACCTCAGTCGCAGCCTGCTGCATAAACCAGCCGGTTGAACCTTTCCAACCGTATATTCACTTCCATATCTCTTCACCATTCCTTAGAACAATGTAGCCATGTCCATGCACCCCTTGCATACGAGCAAACACTTTCCAAAATGTTCACTATACCTTCATATGCATTGTTCTTGACCCAAACATGTTGCATGACCTCCCAATCAACTCAACCACAATTCCTCCCGAACTTGATTGTTGAACCTCATCTTATCTCTAAGACTAGTGCAATGGATCCCGTCACCAGCCATTTCCTGACCACAATCAACACCTGCACATGTACAAGCAACCATTATTTCCGAGCACAAGTCCCAACTTGGCTCACGTTAGTCCAAAAATTACAACACCTTATGTGATCACCTCACGTAAGCATGTTGCAAACCATAACAAGATAATACCAGCCATAACCACCAAAACACACCCAAAAACTTAGAAAATGAATACTAAGCAAACCTTCCCATAAGCTAAAAGCAGTCAAAACATTGCAAGTTAAAATAGAGCAAAACAGAGCAACCGAACTCAATATGAAAACTCAGTGCAGTAACTGTTACTCCTGATATGCACTGAGAAAGTTCGGACAGTCCTAAACCATCGAGGGTAACATTACTCCAAAAAACAATTTTGAAAAGATCGCCCCTTGTCGACTCATGTGTATCTCACATGTGTGAAAGTTTGGACAACCCTAAGTATCGAACATGTGCAAGTCACGTGAGAAAAGTTTGGACAATCCGAAGCAAGAAAACATGTGTAACTCACGTGCGATGAAGTTCGGATACTCCAAAGTGGGTTTCTCGGGTAGGTTCAAATCTTTACATGTAACCCTCACTTTTATTGTAATCGCCAATGTATTCACAACACATAGATCTCACAACTATGTTATTTAATAGCCAATGAAATCGCAACTTATTATCTTAGAACTTACTATTGTTTGGGTTTTTTAACTTAGAAACAATAGTACAACCATATAGAAATGACATGACGAGGGTTGATTCCTTTCTTTCATCTTGTTCTTTCTCTTTTCTCCCTCTTCCATCACCGTCTCTCCCCTGTTCTCTTCTTCCCCTTGCCTAAGTTTCAGGAGAAGCTCAATAAAAAGCTCCATAGTATGGGGGTAGTAGGGGGGGGGGGCTCGAACCCCCCTGATCCCTAGTGGATCCACCCCTACTCATAAGCATTTTTTCTTTTTGCAATTTTCACACTATTCTTCTGTCAGATACAACTTTCCTTCGGCGGCGGGCATCTTCTGCCACCTTGAGTCACCCAACGACTTCTTCATATGAAAGCTCTGAGACCCCAAGTAATGTACCAATTGACAAAACTTGTTGTTTATACCTGGGCTGAGCGATCTATGGAAAATTTTCAACCACCTTTCAATCGGTTTCAGGATCACCGAAGGTGTTGTGCGAGCTCACAATGCCATTTAGACCCATAGCGAAGTCTTACACCGCCTTGTCCTACTTCAACATGAGCAACTCATACTCACATGTAGTTTGGGTGTGCCCACCTCTTTATGCAATCGTCACCAAGATGCATTGTCTTGATAGTTTCCCATGCCACTTTTGTTGACTCTTTGGTCATGATCGTGGAAATCATTTTTGTTGGTATGACACTACAAGTCACTTACAAAGGTATATGTAACACTTGGAACTCGGCGTTGCCCAGATCAATCGTGTTCCACACCCCGCATGCTACCAATTTCATCTTTATCAACAAGGCCTAGTAATTGTAGTTCGCCTTCATGAGCACCGGATAGTTCACTTGCCCTGTCACACCCTGATATGCACAATCAGCTTAGAGGCCTAGAGGGTAGGTCTTATTCTGATGAAAACAAAGGCAACATGCTTAAGGTCTACACGTCTGTGACTATAGGTCGAGGACTCGGTTGGAGGATCGATTACCGGAGAGGATGATCCTCTGAACAGGAATGTGGATTCGTCAAACGTGACATGCCTGGAAGTCAGGACACATTTTGTGATAGGATTGTAGCACCTGTAGCCCATTGCGTCTATAGGATAACCGATGAAGACACATGGCATAGACCGAGGTGCCAGCCTGTGGGCAGCAATGCTGGTGATATTTGGATAGCATCGACAACCAAAAATTTTGAGGTGATCATAGGATAGTGGACTCCCAGTGAGTATTTCATGTTGCGTATTGTTTGAGCGAGCCCGGGTGGGTCGAAGGTTCAAGCGATATGTAGCAGTTGCCAGTGCCTCTGGCCAGAACGGCAAAGGTACAGCGGCATGCAATAGCATGGTCCGCATGCTGTCATTAAGCGTGTGTATAACACGCTCAGCACGACCGTTTTGTGGTGATGTGTAAGGGCAGGTGAGTTGTAGTGCAATGCCGTGTGAGGCAAGGAATGAGCGCATGGCATGATTATTAAACTCTTTGCCATTGTCGGTGTGAAGGCAGCATATGGGTCGCTGAAATTGTGTGAGCACAAACGCATGAAAATATATTAAGGTCAGTAGTACATCGGATTTATGGCATAGTGGAAAAGTGCACACAATGTGGGAGAAATAATCCAGCAGAACAAGATAAAACTTGAATCCGGAATTACTAGGAATTGGGGATGTCCATAAATGACAATGTAATAATTGGAAGGGAACAAAAGCAAAAGTTTGAGAAGTTGTGAATGGCAGTCTGGTGTGCTTCCCAATACGACAAGCTTGGATAGAAGATGCTGGAGTTGCCCTTGGCTCGGGTGTCCCAAGCATGTGTGCCAGATGCCGGAGTCGAGAGTGGCAATGAAGCTCCGGTTTGACGTCTTATTGTGCTGGTGCTGGCGAATATGATAGAGATCACCTCCGGAATCACATCGGAGTAGTGTTGTCCCCGTGCGGAAGTCCTTTATAGAGAAGCCATATGGGTCAAAAATAACAGAGACAAAATTATCACGAGTAAGTGTGTGGATAGAAATAAGAGTTTTCACCAATGATGGGGATATGAGAATATTATTGAGGTGGAGAGATGCAGCATTGGTGGCAATGGTTGCATGTCCGGCTCCATTGCCAACCACAATACTAGAGTTATGGGGTGCTGATGTGCAGGAGGAGAGTATACTTGAGTTGTCTGCCATGTGAGAGATGGCGCCGGTGTTGAGAACCCAATAGTTGCCGGAGTACTGGCTGGGTTGCGGACGCCTTGTAAGGCCGCTACTAGTCCCTGAGGCGGTTGTTGGTGCTGCCCACCATATGCATCATCACAAAACATTGTTTTGGCGTGGAGAGCCGGCTGGTTGTAGTTTACAGGACGTTGGCCGTGGATGCCTGAGCCAGTCGGGCAGCAGAAGGGCATCTGCCAGGCGTTGACTACACCAGTCCATGGGTTGGCCGCTGCAGCCCATGGTGCCCGAGGAGCAGCTTGCGCGTTCTGAGGCACGTTGGAAGGTGTGGTCTGTTGCCAGGCACGCTGCTGCTGTTGACGTCCTCCATTCTGGCGGCAACACCTGTGACTGTCACCCACAGTTTTCCGTGGATGCTGGTAGTCCTGTTGCTGTACATTGTTGTTGGGTTTCGTTGAGGCCAAGAGAGCCATGTGAGCCTCCATTTTTGCATTATGGGCTTGCCTGGCTTCGTCCTACAGCAAGTAATCGCACATGAACAAGAAGGAAGGCAGCAATTTTGTTGCTGTGATGACAGAAATCGCGTGGCTTTATTTTGAGTTCAGTCCACGCAATGCATTGACGACCAGAGAGAGCTCGGAGACTGGATGGCCCACGTCGCGGAGAAGGTCGGCGAGCTCCTTCATCCGATCGAAGTATGAAGATACGGTGAGATTTCCCTGGTAGAGTCCATGGAACTCTTGGAGCACGAAGACGGCACACTGCTCGGCGTTGTTGAGGAAGATTCTATGGATGGAGGATCAAAACAGATATGCCGTCGGCTGCGGCGTGTGCACCATCTTCATGAGATTAGTGGTGATGGAGTTATACAACGACACGATGCATTGGTCGATTTGCACCCATTCAGCATTGTGCTACATGGCCTGGGCATCAATGCTGCCGTCAACGTGGTCGAGAAGTGCAAACTTCCAAAAAGTGGTATTGAAGAACGAACTCCAAATGGAGAAGTTTGAGTCATAGTGATCCACGACGAGAGGAACGTGAGAGCGAATATTCACGTGCTGGATGATTGACGCAGCAACAGCAGGAGAGGAGGCTGGAACTGCAAATGGATTTGTGGAGGAGGAAGAACCAGCAACGGAAGAGGCTGGACTCGGTTACATGATTGAAGTGCGGAAGGTGGAAATGAAAGGAATAAGCCTGATACCATATTAGAGATGAATTCTTGCTTGTATTATGCGGAATGGTGGGAATACACTTATATAGGTGAGTATGGTAGTTTGTAACCATTTTTTATGTAGTGTGAAAGCAATCCTTAATTTTCACACTACACAGATTATTAAGTCAACAATGACTTTCACACTACCATTGTGTGTGAACATGCACACAGGCAACATTATTTCCACACTAAGGACATGACCTGCCAAGTCCCAACCAGGTACAACACCAACATGGTCCAAACCCGATAAGACCCGACATTGTCCAAGTTGGACTCTTCTCTTCCCAAACTGATCAGACCTGAACTCTTCTGTCCTCGTGATGTTTCAATGTTTAATGACTCAGAACGAACCTTAGAAATCAGCAGCTAGACTGAAATAAATTTCAAATTTATATGTAAAATATTTGTCAAATAAAGTCTTGTGATGCAGCACATTAATTCAACTGAAGTATATTTAAGAGAAAATCTTGTTATAACCAACCGATTGAATGTGAATTTTGGTGATTTTTCTAAGAATTTTCCTAGGGGTTCCCCTTAAAATTCAGCAAAATTTCAAAATGACGTACATTGCCATATTTTTAGTTTCGAATTTAGGGCGAATCTGAAAACAATGCAATAACAAATCTTGTTTCTCATTACCTCAACTAGGCTCACACCAATTCTCATAATTTTTGGAGCAATGGAAATCAGTTTATTAGAGAAATATCAGAGTGGTGTGGATAAATTTTTGAAACATATGCGAAAAGAAGAAAGCAACTAGGCCCACTTCCATAGACTTGTTTGGTCAGTGTGCGGCAGCTGCAGGGACTAGAAGGATTTGTCCCAGCATGAGGGACAGCCTCTACAAATTCTCGTCCCCTACTTCCCACTGCTGTTTATTTCAGCTCTTCTCACTTCTTCCTCAACAACACTTCCCAGCTCTCTCCTTCTCTGCTCCAGCACAGTCCCCATTGGAGCAGCACTGCTCTCTGATCATCCTCCATTTCTGTACATCTCGGTCCATGCTGAGTGTGTCTAGCATCTCCACCCAATGGTGATGCTATTCCTGTATTTTTCACTAGTTCCCCACTGTCCCCCCCCCCCTTCCATGGTTGTTTCTAGAATTTCGATTTAGATCCTCAGAAATCACATGCAAATGTGAAATCCGTATGAGCTTGAATAGCACTCAAAAATGTAAAATAAATTTGGATGAAATCCTAATCACTAGATCTACGCATGTACACCACTTGCATGTCTTGTTTAGTCTGATATTAGCCATAAGAATTACAAATTCTCATATTTTGTTTATGTCTTTCACTAAGTATTTTATATCTAGTGCTATTTTGATCTTCCATATATGTCCCAGCCACTGTATATATAACTTATAAGACATTTTTGCAACCCTTTATGTGCAAAAATTGCAAGATATGTGACTTCAAGAGATTTCCATGGCTAAAATCATAATAAACAGAATAAAACTGTTAAAATTGTCAAACTTATTTTGAAAGACTCCTAATGCTTTACCAGAGTCATTGTGACTGCCATCAGCTGACATTCTGTTTAAATGGGATAACCACATTAATCCTTTTTTTTCATCGGCTGAAAATAGTTATTTGTCTTATACAAATTCTACGAAGGATAAAATGTAAAAACCTGTGCCAAATGTCTGGTTTCGTGTCACAAAATGTTCCTGCAAAGTTTCAGCTTCATTAACAAAGTATAAATGCCCTTTCTGCATTTTTCTTATTAATGGTAATAAAACTTGCAAAAAATATAATTAAAGAATTACAGCTCAACTGAAGGTGAAACCAGTGTGAACAACATCTTTTAACAATCATTATCATCTAAAAATAGCGTATGGTCTAGTAAGACCTTGGAAAATTTTGACCTATTTGTGATGACACGAATACAACCGATTTGCCCGAATTCAGACAGGCAAGCAATGTTTTGTTAATAACCTGAGCTAGGAACCACAAAATACAGTAATTCTTATTGCATTGCCTTCATAACATGAAGTAATCTCATACTGCAAGGTTTCATATAAATTGCATTACACAACACGTCATGACACTTATTCTCATGCAGTGCATATTTTTTTTTGTTTCGCGAAGGGTCCTTTGGAGAGTCACGCGGGTGCCACCGAAGTTGAACTCCCTGAGGTATATTGTGCTGAGGATGACTCCACTACTGAAGCCAAGCATCTATGCACCTTGAACCTACTATTTTTATACAAAACTAGTATTGTTGTTTATGCATTATCGGGCATTAGGTTTATGGTATGATGAGTCTTGTTTAAATCCAATCCTATTGAGTAATGACATGGGATAGATTTGGGTTGGTTTTTAATTTGTGTAGGGTCATTCTTAACCATGCTTAGAGCTTTAGAAGTCAAATTGGTGGCAAGATCACCACTGTTCTAGAGCATAGGACTTAATATACTTGAATGTAGCCCCACTTGGTCAGTTAAGGACCATTCATTGCTCTCGTTGTCCTATGCACCTTTCGTTCTAACCACATGCCATATATATAATGGTATGGAAAGCCAATTATCTCATTTCGTACCGATGTTTAGGACATGACTTCATAACTTGATTGACACGCACGAGTAGGTAATAGATCTGTGGGACCATAGTACTCCTTGTGGTGAAGATTATCCAACCTCGAGGGAACGAATGTGAGAAAGGTTGGCATGAGTACCCGGTTATGTAGCTTTAGCGGGTCACATGAGTTGTACGGTCCTCGAGTCATATGGGTACATTGGGACTCTTCTGCAGGGTGCATAATCAGTTTGAATCATCGTTATCTTCATCATGATCAAGTTTTAGTATTTATTGAGCTTTATCGTAGTGATTGAAACTTCACAGTCAATGGTAATAAGAGTGTATGGCTGATGTTCTTGAGCTAGAATGTGTATTGTTTTACACATGGTTCCATATGTTTTACTTGCTGCAGTATTTTTGATGTGTATGTGAGTCATCCATGAGTATTTTTACTTTATGCCTATATGCTTATCACATTAATCATTACTGGTTTGGCAAATTATGTTTTTGACTATGCATTACACCCTTGCTACTGACATATTCAAACTCCTTGGAGTCACAGTATATGTCATGATGGGTACCATCGTACTCGTATTTATTTTGTTTATGTTTTTAAGGTGAGAATCCTATGTTCTTTGGTTACTTCTTCACTCCCGAGTTTGTCGATTGGGACGGGTAACGTGCTAATTTTCAATTCATGCCGCTGGTGATGTTGTGGGCGGGCACTGCTGAGCTTTAGTCTCTTATAATATTGATTTCCGCTGTAGAGAACTAGTGCATTTTGCTGTCTCAATCTGAAACGGTTGCCTTTGGAAGATTAGGAAACTTCACTGCAACATTGCTCACTAATTTAGTATAAATTTCAGGAACTTATCACTACTTGAATGGACCATGTAAACCTGTAGTATTTTTGAACTTGTGGTTTATCTGCATGCTTGTGATTGTTGAAACTGGCTACCCTTAGGATCATGACCTTGAACAACTAACCGAGAGTGCTTAAACATAATGAACCACTAACAATGACATTAACCATTAGACAAGCAATCTAACATGCATCCTAATCACATGGCACATGGGATAGGATTAGAGGGAGATAGGTGAGATGCGAGGATACCTTCAGAGGGGCCACTTGCCACCATTGGGCTCAAGTGGATGGTCGGTGGAGATCGAGTCGGAGAAGGGAGACCGGCGGTGCAGGTAGACCTCGTCGGAGAGGAGGCTCAATGCAGATCCGATTATAATTAGGGTTAGATGTGGCGGGGGCCTCTGGGAACGTGTGCACTCTTGTGTCTCACGTCCTGAGATTCCTTTGGGACTTAAATAATGCATACCAAGTGGGGGGCGTCAACAAAACGAGTCTGTTGCGCCTCCCGGCAGTATCGCGTGGCTTAGAAGGACTCGGCGCGGGGTTCTTACCCCCACGTCCGATTCTTACGGGGAGAGGATGACCAAACCCTTGCCCGTTGGTTGTTGCCCAACGGGTGGGAGCGAGATCAAACTAACATTCTCCCCCTTGATCTCAGGACAACTTATCTCTTACTTACTTAATTTATTCTTATTCTTATTCTTAATTACTAAACTTATGTATATTTCCTCTTGCTCTGACATAAGGAGCACGATGCATCAGAAATAGCCATCTACGTACTGTTCGACTCGAAGACCACAATATGCCTCACAACTAAAAATAACCTTATGCTTAGGTGTCCCCTTAGTATCCATGACTTGTTTCATAGGCTCTCCCCTAATCTCATGCTGACTACGTGTTCTTTGAACACATTGGGAGGGAGACCCTTGGTTAGCAGATCTGCAAGCATTTGATTTGTTCTTATATGCTCGAGACTAATTGAATTACCCTGGATTCTCTCTTTTACAACATATTACGTAATGTCGATGTGTTTGGCAGCACCACTCGACTTGTTGTGAGAGTATGTCACTGCTGGCTTATTATCGCAGTACAACTTAAGTGGTTATGAATGTTGTCTACCACTCATAGACCAGAAACAAATTTCTTAAGCCAAGATGCCTGTCCAGTGGCCTCATAACAAGCCATGAACTCAGCATACATTGTGGACGATGCTGTTATAACTTGTTTGGAGCTTCTCCACGATATAGCTTCATTCGCGAGGCTGTAAAGGAGCCAAAACAAATTTGGGATAAAAGTTTGCCGTACGCTGAATTCTCGTACAACAATAGCTACCAAGCAAGTCTGAAAATGTCACCCTACGAAGCATTGCACGGAAGGAAGTGTAGGACTCCCTTGTTTTGGAATGAAACCGGAGAGAATCAGGTGTTTGGTCCCGACGTGTTACAAGATGCTGAAAGACAAGTCTAAATAATACGGGAAAACTTAAAGGCTGCCCAGTCTCGACAGAAAGGTTATGCTGATAATAGGCGAAGGAGCCTGACTTTTGAAGTTGGAGATTTTGTATACCTCAAAGTGTCACCTGTCAGAGGTCAGCGACGATTTAACGTCAAAGGAAAACTAGCACCACGTTACATTGGACTGTTCAAGATTTTGGACAAACGAGGAGAAGTGGCATATCGACTTGAGCTGCCGATGTATCTCTCCGATGTACACGACGTATTTCACGTCTCTCAACTCAAGAAGTGTCTCAGGGTATCGGAAGAACAAGTGCCGATGGACGAGTTAGAACTTCAAGAGGATTTGTCCTATGTAGAGCAACCTATCAAGATCTTGGACGTGAAGGAAAGGGTCACGAGAAATAAGAAGATCCGATGGTGCAAAGTGCAATGCAAATACCATACAGAAGCTGAAGCTACATGGGAACGTGAAGAAGACCTGAAGGCAGAATTCCCTCATCTTTTCTCGACGCTATCAAATCTCGAGGGCGAGATTCACTTTAAGGGGGGTAGGTTTGTAACACCCTAAATCTTTGCATCATGCATTTCATACATGTTCATGCATTAAACATTAATAGAGTAAAAGAAAGATAATAAAATATAGAACATACATGTACAAATATGTGTAGCAAAGGAAGAAAAAGAATATAAAAATATAAAACATTTATTAGGGAATACATATATAATAATATATATTAATATTTGATTATGTAAAGAAAAAAGAAAAAAAGTATCCGGAAACTTCCGGAAGTTTCCGGGGGAACCTTTGCTTCTCCCCGGAACTTTCCGGGCAAATAGTGCCAACCGGCACTGCCTGGCCGGCCACCCGGCGCGCCACCTCGCCCTGGCCCCGTGCATCGCACACTCACCCGTCGCCTGGCCTCCCGCGCGCCTGGCGCGAGCCGCCCGCCCGCGCTGACACTGCACCGATGACCCGCGTTCGACCGCGCCAGCCCGGTCCCCGGGCCGAGTCGGCCTCTGGCCACGGTACCGAGTCGGTACCGATTGCCATCGATGCCGCGCCTATATAAACGCCATAAGTCTTCGTATTTTCTTCGACCCAGGAGAAACGCCGCCGCCTAGATCCAAAGAAAAACCCTAGCGACGTAGAAGAAAAAGCACCAGAAGCTCTGCCGCCAGGGAAAAAGAGAAAAAAAAGGGAAGAAAAGATGAGGGTGCCGTCATCCACAGGAGATCGTCGTCGCCATCGCGTCGCCGTTGTCGTGCCGCCGGAGGACCTTGCGCATCTACTTCGCCTATACATCGTCCCCATCCCGCGATCATCAAAGCCATCGCATCTACGGTAGGCCACGTTCTGATGCAAATTTTAGCGAACATATTGAATCTAATAGACGTAGTTTGATCGTAGTAGCACCGTCTTTTTATTTTCAGCAACATTAATCCCCGCTAAAACCCCCGTAAACTCATATGAACACGTATGAACTAGTTGCATCTAATTAATAAAAAACCATAGTAAATTAATTATTGAATTGTGCATGCATGCATGTCATTGCATGTTGATTATTTTGTGTGCATCATATTGAATTGTATGTATTTTCTTGTATGTACATGCGTAGAGGAACGTGCTCAAGAGGCCGCATACGAGGATTTCCAAAATCAAGACTTTGAAGCGCTTGATCAACCCCATCCGTCGGAGCAAGGCAAGTGTCCTTGATCATATTGATCCCGTTTTATTAAATGTTTTGTTTGCGAACTTGCATGCTTGTGTCAATATGACGGGAAACCCATACGTAGGAGTTTACTAGCGTTGTTTGCCACCCCTTGTCTTCGGGATATACACGATGAGTCGGGTATGGGTATTTTTCTTTTTCACCGCATCGCTACATGGGTTATGGGTAACTTAAATAATGTGGTTGACAACTTTAATTACGACAACATGGGATGGTAATAAGATGATGATTAATTTAGCAACCTTGAATTTAGGAGATCTAAGCAAGCATGGTTTTGTGGATGGGTTGGATGATATGGTGGGTTGCTTGCCTTAGATCTAAGGACCGGTTCATGCGAGAATATGCCAGGTCAACAGTGCCACCACAAGGCCAAGTATGGGTGCGGCGTAGCTGATTAATTAGGAGCGCTGCTAGTATTGTATGGACCATTGGATGGCGCGGGGAATGGGAGTCGAGGAGGACTGCCCTAGGATCCGCATGGCACATGAGGGGGCCCGTGGGTGGGAGAATGGAGATTCAAGCCTGCCGGTGAAACCTTAGTGGGCCCGTACATACTAGTAGTCCCTTTTGAAAGGCTATTTTGTGATCTCTTGGCCACACACCTACGGAAGTGTGAGACGGCATAATGGAGGCTTCTTAGTCACCGAAAGGTGATGAAATCACGAACGTGTGGGTAAAGTGGTACAACCTCTGCAGAGTGTTAAAAACTATCATGATAGCCGTGCTCCCGGTTATGAGCACATGGATGACCTACATGATTAGAATTGGACTAGGAATTTTGGGATGGTTGGTATGGTTTTGGGTTGTCACTTGAGTATTGTTGGTACATGAGAGATTATGAAATTGGCATATGGTATTAATTTTATGGTTGGCTGGTATTAATGGATTGCGATGATAAATGAGAACTGTTGGGTTTATGGTATGATAATTACTTGGGTCATGAAGGGAAATAAATTCACATAGACATGATAGGCCGCTTTTACATGTTTATGAATGTACTTTTCTGCAATTAGCCAATTTATTCCAATCATTTGTTTAGCCACATGTCATCTATTTCCACACTTGCTGAGTACGACACGTACTCACCCTTGCAATCCACCCCAACAGCTACTGGAGACAATTGGTAGTACCCTGAGGATCACGCGGAGTACTAGGTTGTGTACCGCCGTCAATTGCCTGTGGAATGGAGTCGTGCTGCTTAGTTTATTTTCCGCTGCATTATTTAGAGTTTTATCATTTGTGAACTATTGGATTATTGTAATAAAGTACTTATTTAATAGTTAAGACGTGGTTAAATTCTGTATATCAGATTGGTATCAGAGCCGCGTTGACTGTAGGACGCAAGCCTAGTTAGAATGGACACTCTAGAGCACTTAGGAACACTCTTCTAATCTGCTATTTCCGAAAATTTTTGCTGTTGTTCTGTTCCCTTATTTTCAGCTGCAAAAAGTATCGATCGCTGCTGCGTTTTTGATAAAAATTTTCAGAAGTGAGCAATATTAGGTGCTGCTGTTTTTGCTGCTTAAATTTTTGCGAAAAAAGTGTGTTTTGCGGCTGTTATGTGTGGGTAAAATTATTGTGTTGGCTGCTGCATTTTTCTCTCTATCTTTTCGTTCTTTTGGAACCGCTGCACCGCTCTTTTTCCGCCATTTTAGCTGCTGCAATTTTCAGATTTGTATTCCGTTATTCTTTCCTCTGATGTATTCTCGTTCTTTGTAGATGGCCCGCACCAAGACGACCCCCCGTAAGTCAACCGGTGGACTTGTGCCCCCACGTAGGTTGGCCAGTCGCTTTCCGGCCATCGATCCCCATCACCCCGTGGTGATCCGTTCTGACGGCAGGGCTGCAGGACGACTGCGATTTTGTCTCCAGGCCCTACTCCGTGAGGCTGGCTACCGTCACCACAGCCTCTCGCTCTCCTACCACACCACTGGAGTGCAGCGCCCCGGCAGGAAGGAGTGGAGCTGCAAGATCTACATCTTTTATGGTGATGAGTTGGTGAACACCCACAAAAGTCCTGCTTGGAGGAGCTCCCGCCGATATGTGGAGCAGGATGCTAGCTGGGAAGCAGCCACCTTTTGGAGTCACGCCCGCCGTTTCCGTCTGGAGGACACGGTGCACGCCTTCGTTCCGCAGCGTCCCAGTGGCACTGCGGGCTTCGTCTCCAGGCACGTGGAGGGACCCCTGGACCTCCCGCAGTCTCATCAGACTGTTGACGATGTGGCCCAGCTCAGTGCCCGACTTCAGAGGGCGCAGCAGGAGATTCAGGATGGACGTGACCTCGCCCAGCGCCACGAGGCGGTGATCAGGAGGTATCGTCGGATCACCGACGAGGACCCGGACGACTACGCGTTCGACACCTCGACGTGGACCCCAGACTCTCCAGACCGTCGCGACGGCCAGCGTGAGTCGTCTTCTGAGGAGTCCACTGACGAGGAGCCTTCCAGTGTGGCGTCTGCCGCACCACCGCCGCTTGCTGCCTCACCACCACAGGACCCCGAGGACCCCGACGATGACGACGAGGACCCGGAGGAGTTCCCGCTTGACGACGAGTAGTCCTCGACCTATGCCACGACTCAAGGATAGGCACACCCCCATTAGTTTAATAAGAGCGACGTAGACGTACTTGTGTGACCTTGAGTTGTGTTACTTCTTTTATGATTTTTGTCAATTTTGTTTGGTGCTTGTTTGAGTGCTTGTGTGCTTAGTAGAGAGTTGTGGGATGCTTCGGCACTTGTCCACATCCTCATATAGGTCTATATTAATAAAGGGTTATTTAGTGTCACATACCTTGATGCATATAGTTGGGACGTTCTTTTCAAATTCTAAATCCTTCTGTCTCCACCCTTCTTTCGCCAACAGATGGTGAGAACTCGTAACCAGAGGGATGTCAACGATGAGGAGGAGCGCAATGAAGTTCCTCAGAACAACCAGGGACATGCTCATGGAGATATCAATATTGAACAACTATTAGCTATGCAGAACCGGCTCATGCAGACCATGATACAGACAATGGGACAGCAGCAAGCTGGCAACAACAATCAGCCTCATATACTGCCACCGCCACCACCCCAGCCACACCACAACTGTTTGGGAGAGTTCATGAGGACCAGGACGCCTACCTTTGCACAAGCCACAGACCCAATGGAAGCTGATGATTGGTTGAAGTCCGTTGAGAAGAAACTTGCTATTGTCCAGTGCACTGATAGGGAGAAGGTTCTCTTTGCATCACATCAACTAGTTGGAGCAGCCGCTGACTGGTGGGAAGCTCTTTGCAACGCTCATGATAATCAGGAGGCATTCACTTGGGCTGAGTTTAAGCAGAGTTTCCGTTTCCCACTATGTACCTGAAGGAGTTATGATACTGAGAAGACAAGATTTTGAAAATCTCAGGCAAGGAAGGATGAGCGTGAGTGAGTATCTCAACAAATTCACTCAATTATCAAGATATGCTCCAGAAGACATCAACACTGATAGTAGGAAGTAGTATCTGTTTATGAGGGGTCTCAACAATGAAATTCAAGTCCAGTTGCTCAATACTGATTATCCAAATTTCCAAAAGCTGGTTGACGAGGCTATTGCGGTTGAGAACAAGATTCGGGAGATGGAGCAGGAAAACAAGAGGAAGATGCCACATCATGGACCGCAGCAAGGGAGCAATGTTCGCCCCGGATATGCACCACCTACTGCACCACACTACAACCCATCTGCTCCTGCATATCGCGCTGCTTATCCGCCCCGCCCAAATCAGCCACCGCAGCAACGCCCCGCCATGCAAGCGCCTCGTTTTCCTGTGCCACCTGTGCCGCGTCCTAACGTGGTGGCAAATGCTCAAAACCAGCTGCGCCCAAACTTCCCTAATGCTACGGGCGGTAAGACATGCTATGTGTGGAGAGCCCGGGCACTTTGCAAGTCAATGCCCCAGAAGAAACTATGGACCTATGAACAATGCACCAAGGCCAAATTACCCACGACCAAATGGAGGAGCACCACAAGGCAACCGTGGACAACAGAATTTTGCTTGTGGCAATGTGAATCATGTCTCTACTGAGGAAGCCTAGCAAGCTAATGACGTTGTGATTGGTATGTTTCTTGCCAACTCCAACCCCACGACTGTTTTATTTGATTCGGGAGCATCTCATTCATTCATCTCGTCGAAGTATGTTGCCATGTACAATTTGCCTATATCTCATATGAAGCAAACTATGCTAGTAAGTTCTCCTTGCGGAGAGATGAGGACAAATATAGTATGTCCGAAAGTAAGCATTAAAATAAGGGGGGGGGGGTAGACTTTCTCGCAAACCTCATAGTCTTGGACTCCCAAGGAATAGACATAATACTTGGAATGGACTGGTTGAGCTAGTATAATGGATTCATTCAATGTGCAGAGAGGATTGTGCAGTTGACAAGTGAACATGGTACACGCATCAAAGTTGAGGCAGCCCAACCTACAAGAGAGAAGGCAATGCTCAATCAAGTGCAAGGAGTGACATTGGAAAGCATTCCGATCGTTCGCGAGTACCCGGACGTGTTTCCAGATGAGTTGCCAGGTATGCCACCTGATCGTGACATAGAATTCGCCATTGAGTTGATACCCGGACTTCACCTATAGCTAAGATGCCGTATAGGATGCCTCCTAAGGAATTAGCAGAGCTCAAGAAGCAAATTCAAGAGCAGCTAGAGAAAGGTTTTATACGCCCAAGCTCATCCCCGTGGGGAGCCCCAGTGCTCTTCGTAGATAAGAAGGATGGAACCGAGAGGATGTGTGTGGACTATAGGTCTCTCAACGAAGTGACAATTAAGAACAAGTACTCACTGCCCCATATAGAGGATTTGTTCGACCAAATGAAGGGTGCCTGTATCTTCTCCAAGATTGACTTGCGGTCAAGATTCTTCCAAATGAAGATTAGACCATCAGATATACCCAAGACAGCATTTCGGACACGATATGGATCTTATGAGTACATCGTCATGTCATTTGGATTGACGAACGCACCTGCGTACTTTATGTATCTCATGAATAAGGTCTTCATGGAATAACTGGATAAGTTCGTTGTAGTGTTCATCGATGACATTATGATATACTCGAGAAGCGAGGAAGAACATGAAGAACACTTGAAGCTTACATTGCAGAAGCTACGGGAACACCAATTGTATGCCAAGTTCAGTAAATGTCAATTCTGGTTACAGGAAGTTTCTTTCTTAGGCCATATTATTTCTGGAGGAGGAGTATCAGTTGACCCAGGGAAGGTGAGAGATGTGCTTAAGTGGGAACCGCCACAAAATGTTAAGGAAATTCGGAGTTTCCTTGGAATGGCTGGATATTACCGCCGATTCATCAAGGATTTCTCCAAAATAGCCAAGCCTATGACCGAATTACTCATGAAAGGGAAGGCATTCTGATGGACTCAAGCTTGTTAGGATAGATTTGAGGAGTTAAAGAAAAGGTTGACAACCGCGCCGGTGTTAGTATTATCGGACGTGAGCAAGAGTTTTGATATATATTGTGATGCATCAAGACAAGGATTAAGATGTGTGCTCATGCAAGAAGGCCAAGTGGTATCTTATGCATCGAGGCCACTAAAGAAACATGAGTTGAATTATCCTACACACGACCTCGAACTCGCAGCCATGGTACACGCCTTGAAGATATGGAGACACTATGTTTTTGGTCACCGATGTGAGATTTATACGGATCACAAGAGTCTCAAGTACATATTTACGCAAACGGATCTGAATCTGAGGCAACATCGATGGTTGGAGCTCATCAAGGATTATGACGTGGGGATCAACTAACACCCAGGGAAGGCCAATGTAGTGGCTAATGCTTTGAGCCGAAAAGGAGTAAGCCACCAACTCACAGTCCGGGAGCTGCCATCCGAGTTATGCAAGGAGTTTGAATGGTTGAACCTTGGATTCATAAATGAGATGGGAACGATGGAAGTCAACCCAACATTAGAGCAGGAAATACGGGAATGACAGACAAAGGACAAGGAAATACAGGAAATCAAGGAAAAGATCCAAGAAGGAAGAGAATTCAGATTTGATGAGGACGAACACGGTACCTTATGGCTTGGAAAGAGGATTGTGGTACCTAATGTTAGGCATATTCGGGAAACAATATTGAAGGAGGCACATGACTCACCTTACTGAATTCATCCCGGCTGTACGAAGATGTACAAGGACTTAAAGACATGTTATTGGTGGGCCAGCATGAAAAAGGACACAGCCGAATATGTTGCACTTTGTGATGTGTGCCGACGAGTGAAAGCTGAACATCAAAGGCCAGCCGGATTGTTACAACCATTGAAGATCCCGGAGTGGAAGTGGGAAGAGATTGGTATGGACTTTATAGTTGGATTACCGCGAACTCAGTCTCGCTATGATTCAATATGGGTTATTGTTGATCGGTTGACAAAATCAGCTCACTTCATCCCTGTCAAGACCACATGTACCACCGCAAAGCTAGCAGAATTGTATATGGGGCATATTGTGTGTCGACACAGCGTACCGAAAAAGATAGTCTTGGATAGAGGTTCTCAATTTACCTCCAGATTTTGGCAAAAATTGCATGAAGCAGTGAGAACAAGGTTGAACTTCAGTTCGGCGTATCACCCTCAAGCAGATGGACAAACCGAGAGGACCAACCAAATTTTGGAAGACATGTTAAGAGCTTGTGCTTTAAAGCATGGGAAAAGTTGGGATAAAAGTTTGCCGTACGCTGAATTCTCGTACAACAATAGCTACCAAGCAAGTCTGAAAATGTCACCCTACGAAGCATTATATGGAAGGAAGTGTAGGACTCCCTTGTTTTGGAATGAAACCAGAGAGAATCAAGTGTTTGGTCCCGACGTGTTACAAGATGCTGAAAGACAAGTCTAAATAATACGGGAAAACTTAAAGGCTCCCCAGTCTCGACAGAAAGGTTATGCTGATAATAGGCGAAGGAGCCTGACTTTTGAAGTTGGAGATTTTGTATACCTCAAAGTGTCACCTGTCAGAGGTCATCGACGGTTTAACGTCAAAGGAAAACTGGCACCACGTTACATCGGACTGTTCAATATTTTGGACAAACGAGGAGAAGTGGCATATCGACTTGAGATGCCGACGTATCTCTCCGATGTACAGGACGTATTTCACTCTCTCAACTCAAGAAGTGTCTCAGGGTACCGGAAGAACAAGTGCCGATGGACGAGTTAGAACTTCAAGAGGATTTGTCCTATGTCGAGCAACCTATCAAGATCTTGGACGTGAAGGAAAGGGTCACGAGAAATAAGAAGATCCTTTGGTGCAAAGTGCAATGGAAACACCATACGGAAGCCGAAGCTACATGGGAACGTGAAGAAGACCTGAAGACAGAATTCCCTCATCTTTTCACCACGCTATCGAATCTCGAGGGCGAGATTCACTTTAAGGGGGGTAGGTTTGTAACACCCTAAATCTTTGCATCATGCATTTCATACATGTTCATGCATTAAACATTAATAGAGTAAAAGAAAGATAATAAAATATAGAACATACATGTGCAAATATGTGTCGCAAAGGAACAAAAAGAAAATAAAAATATAAAACATGTATTAGGGAATACATATATAATAATATATATTAATATTTGATTATGTAAAGAAAAAAGAAAAAAAGTCTCCGGAAACTTCCTGAAGTTTCCGGGGGAAGCTTTGCTTCTCCCCGGAACTTTCCGGGCAAATAGTGCCAACCGGCACTGCCTGGCCGGCCACCCGGCGCGCCACCTCGCCCTGGCCCCATGCATCGCACACTCGCCCGTCGCCTGGCCTCCCGCGTACCCCGCCGACGCGCCCGCACGCGCCCTCCCGCGCGCGCGCCTGGTGCGAGCCGCCCACCCGCGCTGACCCCGCACCAATGCCCTGCGTTCGACCGCGCCAGCCTGGTCCCCGGGCCGAGTCGGCCTCTGGCCACGGTACCGAGTTGGTACCGATTGCCATCGATGCCGCGCCTATATAAACGCCGTAAGTCGTCGTATTTTCTTCGACCCAGGAGAAACGCCGCCGCCTAGATCCAAAGAAAAACCCTAGCGACGTAGAAGAAAAAGCACCAGAAGCTCTGCCGCCAGGGAAAAAGAGAAAAAAAAGGGAAGAAAAGATGAGGGTGCCGTCATCCACCGGAGATCGTCGTCGCCATCGCGTCGCCGTTGTCGTGCCGCCGGAGGACCTTGCGCATCTACTTCGCCTATACATCGTCCCCATCCCGCGATCATCAAAGCCATCGCATCTACGGTAGGCCACGTTCTGATGCAAATTTTAGCGAACATATTGAATCTAATAGACGTAGTTTGATCGTAGTAGCACCGTCTTTTTATTTTCAGCAACATTAATCCCCGCTAAAACCCCCGTAAACTCATATGAACACGTATGAACTAGTTGCATCTAATTAATAAAAAACCATAGTAAATTAATTATTGAATTGTGCATGCATGCATGTCATTGCATGTTGATTATTTTGTGTGCATCATATTGAATTGTATGTATTTTCTTGTATGTACATGCGTAGAGGAACGTGCTCAAGAGGCCGCATACGAGGATTTCCAAAATCAAGACTTTGAAGCGCTTGATCAACCCCATCCGTCGGAGCAAGGCAAGTGTCCTTGATCATATTGATCCCGTTTTATTAAATGTTTTGTTTGCGAACTTGCATGCTTGTGTCAATATGACGGGAAACCCATACGTAGGAGTTTACTAGCGTTGTTTGCCACCCCTTGTCTTCGGGATATACACGATGAGTCGGGTATGGGTATTTTTCTTTTTCACCGCATCGCTACATGGGTTATGGGTAACTTAAATAATGTGGTTGACAACTTTAATTACGACAACATGGGATGGTAATAAGATGATGATTAATTTAGCAACCTTGAATTTAGGAGATCTAAGCAAGCATGGTTTTGTGGATGGGTTGGATGATATGGTGGGTTGCTTGCCTTAGATCTAAGGACCGGTTCATGCGAGAATATGCCAGGTCAACAGTGCCACCACAAGGCCAAGTATGGGTGCGGCGTAGCTGATTAATTAGGAGCGCTGCTAGTATTGTATGGACCATTGGATGGCGCAGGGAATGGGAGTCGAGGAGGACTGCCCTAGGATCCGCATGGCACATGAGGGGGCCCGTGGGTGGGAGAATGGAGATTCAAGCCTGCCGGTGAAACCTTAGTGGGCCCGTACATACTAGTAGTCCCTTTTGAAAGGCTATTTTGTGATCTCTTGGCCACACACCTACGGAAGTGTGAGACGGCATAATGGAGGCTTCTTAGTCACCGAAAGGTGATGAAATCACGAACGTGTGGGTAAAGTGGTACAACCTCTGCAGAGTGTTAAAAACTATCATGATAGCCGTGCTCCCGGTTATGAGCACATGGATGACCTACATGATTAGAATTGGACTAGGAATTTTGGGATGGTTGGTATGGTTTTGGGTTGTCACTTCAGTATTGTTGGTACATGAGAGATTATGAAATTGGCATATGGTATTAATTTTATGGTTGGCTGGTATTAATGGATTGCGATGATAAATGAGAACTGTTGGGTTTATGGTATGATAATTACTTGGGTCATGAAGGGAAATAAATTCACATAGACATGATAGGCCGCTTTTACATGTTTATGAATGTACTTTTCTGCAATTAGCCAATTTATTCCAATCATTTGTTTAGCCACATGTCATCTATTTCCACACTTGCTGAGTACGACACGTACTCACCCTTGCAATCCACCCCAACAGCTACTGGAGACAATTGGTAGTACCCTGAGGATCACGCGGAGTACTAGGTTGTGTACCGCCGTCAATTGCCTGTGGAATGGAGTCGTGCTGCTTAGTTTATTTTCCGCTGCATTATTTAGAGTTTTATCATTTGTGAACTATTGGATTATTGTAATAAAGTACTTATTTAATAGTTAAGACGTGGTTAAATTCTGTATATCAGATTGGTATCAGAGCCGCGTTGACTGTAGGACGCAAGCCTAGTTAGAATGGACACTCTAGAGCACTTAGGAACACTCTTCTAATCTGCTATTTCCGAAAATTTTTGCTGTTGTTCTGTTCCCTTATTTTCAGCTGCAAAAAGTATCGATCGCTGCTGCGTTTTTGATAAAAATTTTCAGAAGTGAGCAATATTAGGTGCTGCTGTTTTTGCTGCTTAAATTTTTGCGAAAAAAGTGTGTTTTGCGGCTGTTATGTGTGGGTAAAATTATTGTGTTGGCTGCTGCATTTTTCTCTCTATCTTTTCGTTCTTTTGGAACCGCTGCACCGCTCTTTTTCCGCCATTTTAGCTGCTGCAATTTTCAGATTTGTATTCCGTTATTCTTTCCTCTGATGTATTCTCGTTCTTTGTAGATGGCCCGCACCAAGACGACCCCCCGTAAGTCAACCGGTGGACTTGTGCCCCCACGTAGGTTGGCCAGTCGCTTTCCGGCCATCGATCCCCATCACCCCGTGGTGATCCGTTCTGACGGCAGGGCTGCAGGACGACTGCGATTTTGTCTCCAGGCCCTACTCCGTGAGGCTGGCTACCGTCACCACAGCCTCTCGCTCTCCTACCACACCACTGGAGTGCAGCGCCCCGGCAGGAAGGAGTGGAGCTGCAAGATCTACATCTTTTATGGTGATGAGTTGGTGAACACCCACAAAAGTCCTGCTTGGAGGAGCTCCCGCCGATATGTGGAGCAGGATGCTAGCTGGGAAGCAGCCACCTTTTGGAGTCACGCCCGCCGTTTCCGTCTGGAGGACACGGTGCACGCCTTCGTTCCGCAGCGTCCCAGTGGCACTGCGGGCTTCGTCTCCAGGCACGTGGAGGGACCCCTGGACCTCCCGCAGTCTCATCAGACTGTTGACGATGTGGCCCAGCTCAGTGCCCGACTTCAGAGGGCGCAGCAGGAGATTCAGGATGGACGTGACCTCGCCCAGCGCCACGAGGCGGTGATCAGGAGGTATCGTCGGATCACCGACGAGGACCCGGACGACTACGCGTTCGACACCTCGACGTGGACCCCAGACTCTCCAGACCGTCGCGACGGCCAGCGTGAGTCGTCTTCTGAGGAGTCCACTGACGAGGAGCCTTCCAGTGTGGCGTCTGCCGCACCACCGCCGCTTGCTGCCTCACCACCACAGGACCCCGAGGACCCCGACGATGACGACGAGGACCCGGAGGAGTTCCCGCTTGACGACGAGTAGTCCTCGACCTATGCCACGACTCAAGGATAGGCACATGCCCATTAGTTTAATAAGAGCGACGTAGACGTACTTGTGTGACCTTGAGTTGTGTTACTTCTTTTATGATTTTTGTCAATTTTGTTTGGTGCTTGTTTGAGTGCTTGTGTGCTTAGTAGAGAGTTGTGGGATGCTTCGGCACTTGTCCACATCCTCATATAGGTCTATATTAATAAAGGGTTATTTAGTGTCACATACCTTGATGCATATAGTTGGGACGTTCTTTTCAAATTCTAAATCCTTCTGTCTCCACCCTTCTTTCGCCAACAGATGGTGAGAACTCGTAACCAGAGGGATGTCAACGATGAGGAGGAGCGCAATGAAGTTCCTCAGAACAACCAGGGACATGCTCATGGAGATATCAATATTGAACAACTATTAGCTATGCAGAACCGGCTCATGCAGACCATGATACAGACAATGGGACAGCAGCAAGCTGGCAACAACAATCAGCCTCATATACTGCCACCGCCACCACCCCAGCCACACCACAACTGTTTGGGAGAGTTCATGAGGACCAGGACGCCTACCTTTGCACAAGCCACAGACCCAATGGAAGCTGATGATTGGTTGAAGTCCGTTGAGAAGAAACTTGCTATTGTCCAGTGCACTGATAGGGAGAAGGTTCTCTTTGCATCACATCAACTAGTTGGAGCAGCCGCTGACTGGTGGGAAGCTCTTTGCAACGCTCATGATAATCAGGAGGCATTCACTTGGGCTGAGTTTAAGCAGAGTTTCCGTTTCCCACTATGTACCTGAAGGAGTTATGATACTGAGAAGACAAGATTTTGAAAATCTCAGGCAAGGAAGGATGAGCGTGAGTGAGTATCTCAACAAATTCACTCAATTATCAAGATATGCTCCAGAAGACATCAACACTGATAGTAGGAAGTAGTATCTGTTTATGAGGGGTCTCAACAATGAAATTCAAGTCCAGTTGCTCAATACTGATTATCCAAATTTCCAAAAGCTGGTTGACGAGGCTATTGCGGTTGAGAACAAGATTCGGGAGATGGAGCAGGAAAACAAGAGGAAGATGCCACATCATGGACCGCAGCAAGGGAGCAATGTTCGCCCCGGATATGCACCACCTACTGCACCACACTACAACCCATCTGCTCCTGCATATCGCGCTGCTTATCCGCCCCGCCCAAATCAGCCACCGCAGCAACGCCCCGCCATGCAAGCGCCTCGTTTTCCTGTGCCACCTGTGCCGCGTCCTAACGTGGTGGCAAATGCTCAAAACCAGCTGCGCCCAAACTTCCCTAATGCTACGGGCGGTAAGACATGCTATGTGTGGAGAGCCCGGGCACTTTGCAAGTCAATGCCCCAGAAGAAACTATGGACCTATGAACAATGCACCAAGGCCAAATTACCCACGACCAAATGGAGGAGCACCACAAGGCAACCGTGGACAACAGAATTTTGCTTGTGGCAATGTGAATCATGTCTCTACTGAGGAAGCCTAGCAAGCTAATGACGTTGTGATTGGTATGTTTCTTGCCAACTCCAACCCCACGACTGTTTTATTTGATTCGGGAGCATCTCATTCATTCATCTCGTCGAAGTATGTTGCCATGTACAATTTGCCTATATCTCATATGAAGCAAACTATGCTAGTAAGTTCTCCTTGCGGAGAGATGAGGACAAATATAGTATGTCCGAAAGTAAGCATTAAAATAAGGGGGGGGGGTAGACTTTCTCGCAAACCTCATAGTCTTGGACTCCCAAGGAATAGACATAATACTTGGAATGGACTGGTTGAGCTAGTATAATGGAGTCATTCAATGTGCAGAGAGGATTGTGCAGTTGACAAGTGAACATGGTACACGCATCAAAGTTGAGGCAGCCCAACCTACAAGAGAGAAGGCAATGCTCAATCAAGTGCAAGGAGTGACATTGGAAAGCATTCCGATCGTTCGCGAGTACCCGGACGTGTTTCCAGATGAGTTGCCAGGTATGCCACCTGATCGTGACATAGAATTCGCCATTGAGTTGATACCCGGACTTCACCTATAGCTAAGATGCCGTATAGGATGCCTCCTAAGGAATTAGCAGAGCTCAAGAAGCAAATTCAAGAGCAGCTAGAGAAAGGTTTTATACGCCCAAGCTCATCCCCGTGGGGAGCCCCAGTGCTCTTCGTAGATAAGAAGGATGGAACCGAGAGGATGTGTGTGGACTATAGGTCTCTCAACGAAGTGACAATTAAGAACAAGTACTCACTGCCCCATATAGAGGATTTGTTCGACCAAATGAAGGGTGCCTGTATCTTCTCCAAGATTGACTTGCGGTCAAGATTCTTCCAAATGAAGATTAGACCATCAGATATACCCAAGACAGCATTTCGGACACGATATGGATCTTATGAGTACATCGTCATGTCATTTGGATTGACGAACGCACCTGCGTACTTTATGTATCTCATGAATAAGGTCTTCATGGAATAACTGGATAAGTTCGTTGTAGTGTTCATCGATGACATTATGATATACTCGAGAAGCGAGGAAGAACATGAAGAACACTTGAAGCTTACATTGCAGAAGCTACGGGAACACCAATTGTATGCCAAGTTCAGTAAATGTCAATTCTGGTTACAGGAAGTTTCTTTCTTAGGCCATATTATTTCTGGAGGAGGAGTATCAGTTGACCCAGGGAAGGTGAGAGATGTGCTTAAGTGGGAACCGCCACAAAATGTTAAGGAAATTCGGAGTTTCCTTGGAATGGCTGGATATTACCGCCGATTCATCAAGGATTTCTCCAAAATAGCCAAGCCTATGACCGAATTACTCATGAAAGGGAAGGCATTCTGATGGACTCAAGCTTGTTAGGATAGATTTGAGGAGTTAAAGAAAAGGTTGACAACCGCGCCGGTGTTAGTATTATCGGACGTGAGCAAGAGTTTTGATATATATTGTGATGCATCAAGACAAGGATTAAGATGTGTGCTCATGCAAGAAGGCCAAGTGGTATCTTATGCATCGAGGCCACTAAAGAAACATGAGTTGAATTATCCTACACACGACCTCGAACTCGCAGCCATGGTACACGCCTTGAAGATATGGAGACACTATGTTTTTGGTCACCGATGTGAGATTTATACGGATCACAAGAGTCTCAAGTACATATTTACGCAAACGGATCTGAATCTGAGGCAACATCGATGGTTGGAGCTCATCAAGGATTATGACGTGGGGATCAACTAACACCCAGGGAAGGCCAATGTAGTGGCTAATGCTTTGAGCCGAAAAGGAGTAAGCCACCAACTCACAGTCCGGGAGCTGCCATCCGAGTTATGCAAGGAGTTTGAATGGTTGAACCTTGGATTCATAAATGAGATGGGAACGATGGAAGTCAACCCAACATTAGAGCAGGAAATACGGGAATGACAGACAAAGGACAAGGAAATACAGGAAATCAAGGAAAAGATCCAAGAAGGAAGAGAATTCAGATTTGATGAGGACGAACACGGTACCTTATGGCTTGGAAAGAGGATTGTGGTACCTAATGTTAGGCATATTCGGGAAACAATATTGAAGGAGGCACATGACTCACCTTACTGAATTCATCCCGGCTGTACGAAGATGTACAAGGACTTAAAGACATGTTATTGGTGGGCCAGCATGAAAAAGGACACAGCCGAATATGTTGCACTTTGTGATGTGTGCCGACGAGTGAAAGCTGAACATCAAAGGCCAGCCGGATTGTTACAACCATTGAAGATCCCGGAGTGGAAGTGGGAAGAGATTGGTATGGACTTTATAGTTGGATTACCGCGAACTCAGTCTCGCTATGATTCAATATGGGTTATTGTTGATCGGTTGACAAAATCAGCTCACTTCATCCCTGTCAAGACCATATGTACCACCGCAAAGCTAGCAGAATTGTATATGGGGCATATTGTGTGTCGACACAGCGTACCGAAAAAGATAGTCTTGGATAGAGGTTCTCAATTTACCTCCAGATTTTGGCAAAAATTGCATGAAGCAGTGAGAACAAGGTTGAACTTCAGTTCGGCGTATCACCCTCAAGCAGATGGACAAACCGAGAGGACCAACCAAATTTTGGAAGACATGTTAAGAGCTTGTGCTTTAAAGCATGGGAAAAGTTGGGATAAAAGTTTGCCGTACGCTGAATTCTCGTACAACAATAGCTACCAAGCAAGTCTGAAAATGTCACCCTACGAAGCATTATATGGAAGGAAGTGTAGGACTCCCTTGTTTTGGAATGAAACCAGAGAGAATCAAGTGTTTGGTCCCGACGTGTTACAAGATGCTGAAAGACAAGTCTAAATAATACGGGAAAACTTAAAGGCTCCCCAGTCTCGACAGAAAGGTTATGCTGATAATAGGCGAAGGAGCCTGACTTTTGAAGTTGGAGATTTTGTATACCTCAAAGTGTCACCTGTCAGAGGTCATCGACGGTTTAACGTCAAAGGAAAACTGGCACCACGTTACATCGGACTGTTCAATATTTTGGACAAACGAGGAGAAGTGGCATATCGACTTGAGATGCCGACGTATCTCTCCGATGTACAGGACGTATTTCACTCTCTCAACTCAAGAAGTGTCTCAGGGTACCGGAAGAACAAGTGCCGATGGACGAGTTAGAACTTCAAGAGGATTTGTCCTATGTCGAGCAACCTATCAAGATCTTGGACGTGAAGGAAAGGGTCACGAGAAATAAGAAGATCCTTTGGTGCAAAGTGCAATGGAAACACCATACGGAAGCCGAAGCTACATGGGAACGTGAAGAAGACCTGAAGACAGAATTCCCTCATCTTTTCACCACGCTATCGAATCTCGAGGGCGAGATTCACTTTAAGGGGGGTAGGTTTGTAACACCCTAAATCTTTGCATCATGCATTTCATACATGTTCATGCATTAAACATTAATAGAGTAAAAGAAAGATAATAAAATATAGAACATACATGTGCAAATATGTGTCGCAAAGGAACAAAAAGAAAATAAAAATATAAAACATGTATTAGGGAATACATATATAATAATATATATTAATATTTGATTATGTAAAGAAAAAAGAAAAAAAGTCTCCGGAAACTTCCGGAAGTTTCCGGGGGAAGCTTTGCTTCTCCCCGGAACTTTCCGGGCAAATAGTGCCAACCGGCACTGCCTGGCCGGCCACCCGGCGCGCCACCTCGCCCTGGCCCCATGCATCGCACACTCGCCCGTCGCCTGGCCTCCCGCGTACCCCGCCGACGCGCCCGCACGCGCCCTCCCGCGCGCGCGCCTGGTGCGAGCCGCCCACCCGCGCTGACCCCGCACCAATGCCCTGCGTTCGACCGCGCCAGCCTGGTCCCCGGGCCGAGTCGGCCTCTGGCCACGGTACCGAGTTGGTACCGATTGCCATCGATGCCGCGCCTATATAAACGCCGTAAGTCGTCGTATTTTCTTCGACCCAGGAGAAACGCCGCCGCCTAGATCCAAAGAAAAACCCTAGAGACGTAGAAGAAAAAGCACCAGAAGCTCTGTCGCCAGGGAAGAAGAGAGAAAAGGGAAGAAAAGAGGAGGGTGACATCGTCCGCCGGAGATCTTCGTCGCCATCGCGTCGCCGTCGTCGTGCCGCCGGAGGACCTTGCGCATGTACTTCGCCTACACATCGTCCCCATTCCGCGATCATCGAAGCCATCGCATCTACGGTAGGCCACGTTCCGATGCAAATTTTAGCGAACATATTGAATCTAATAGACGTAGTTTGATCGTAGTAGCACCATATTTTTATTTTCAGCAACATTAATCCCCGCTAAAACCGCCGTAAACTCATATGAACACGCATGAACTAGTTGCATCTCATTAATAAACAACCATAGTTAATTAATTATTGAATTGTGCATGTCATTGCATGTTGATTATTTTGTGTGCATCATATTGAATTGTATGTATTTTCTTGTATGTATGATCACGCGTAGAGGAACGTGCTCGAGAGGCCGCATGCGAGGATTTCCAAAATCAAGACTTTGAAGCGCTTGAGCAACCCCATCCGTCGGAGCAAGGCAAGTGTCCTTGATCATATTGATCACGTTTTATTAAATGTTTTGTTTGCGAACTTGCATGCTTGTGTCAATATCACGGGTAACCCATACGTAGGAGTTTACTAGCGTTGTTTGCCACCCCTTGTAGCCTGGATATAGACGATGAGTCGGGTATGGGTATTTTTCTTTTGCACCGCATCGCTACATGGGTTATGGGTAACTTAAATAATGTGGTTGACAACTTTAATTACAACAACTTGGGATGGTAATAAGATGATGATTAATTTAGAAACCTGGAATTTAGGAGATCTAAGCAAGCATGGTTTTGTGGATGGGTTGGATGATATGGTGGGTTGCTTGCCTTAGATCTAAGGACCGGTTCATGCGAGAATATGCCAGGTCAACAGTGCCACCACAAGGCCAAGTATGGGTGCGGCGTAGCTGAATAATTAGGAGCGCTGCTAGTATTGTATGGACCATTGGATGGCGCGGGGAATGGGAGTCGAGGAGGACTGCCCTGGGATCCGCATGGCACACGAGGGGGCCCGTGGGTGGGAGAATGGAGATTCAAGCCTACCGGTGAAACCTTAGTGGGCCCATACATGCTAGTAGTCCCTTTTGAAAGGCTATTTTGTGATCTCTTGGCCACACACATACGGAAGTGTGAGACGGCATAATGGAGGCTTCTTAGTCACCGAAAGGTGATGAAATCACGAACGTGTAGGTAAAGTGGTACAACCTCTACAGAGTGTTAAAAACTATCATGATAGTCGTGCTCCCGGTTAAGAGCACCTGGATGACCTACATGATTAGAATTGGACTTGGAATTTTGGGATGGTTGGTATGGTTTTGGGTTGTCACTTGAGTATTGTCGGTACATGAGAGATTATGAAATTGGCATATGATATTAATTTTATGGTTGACTGGTATTAATGGATTGCGATGATAATTGAGAACTGTTGGGTTGTTGGGTTTATGGTATGATAATTACTTGGGTCATGAAGGGAAATAAATTCACATAGACATGATAGGCCGCTTTTACATGTTTATGAAATATACTTTTCTGCAATTAGCCAGTTTATTCCAATCATTTGTTTAGCCACATGTCATCTATTTCCACACTTGCTGAGTACGACACGTACTCACCCTTTCAATCCCTCCCCCCAACAGCTATTGGAGACAATTGGGAGTACCCTGAGGATCACGCGGAGTACTAGGTTGCGTACCACCGTCAATTGCCTGTGGAATGGAGTCGTGCTGCTTAGTTTATTTTCCGCTGCATTATTTAGAGTTTTATCATTTGTGAACTATTGGATTATTGTAATAAAGTACTTATTTAATAGTTAAGACGTGGTTAAATTCTGTATATCTTTTGTGATGCAACCGTATATGTGTGATGAACTTCCCGGGCACACATATGCGTTATGCTTGGTTCATATTCAGAACCGGGTGTCACACTACCTGGACAGTAGAACCTAAATCCCTTACTCCTTTCAGGATAGCCAATAAAATGGCAACTGATTGTTCTAGAATCCAGTGTGCTGAAGTTTGGGTTGAACATCTTAGCCTTAGCTAGACATCCCCACACATGTAGATAGTTCAGTGCGGGCTTACGTCCCGTCCACATCTCATACGGTGTCTTAGGTACTGACTTAGATGGAACACGGTTAAGTACATGAATGGCGGTCTTTAAGGCCTCCATCCACAAACTAATTGGTAGTGTAGAAAAGCTTAACATGCTTCTTACCATGTCCATAAGCGTACGGTTTTGCCGTTCTGCTATACCATTCTGTTGAGGTTCACCTGGTGTAGAATACTGGGCTACTATGCCCTTTTCCTATAAAAACCTCTCAAAATGTCCAGGGACATGGCCATAAGGGGTGTGTCGACCGTAGTACTCACCTCAACGGTCAGACCTTACTACTTTAATCTTAACGTCATGCTGATTTTCTACTTCAGTCTTAAATATCTTAAACTTATCCAAAGCTTCAGATCGCTCCTTGATTGGATAAATATAGCCATAACGACTAAAATCATATGTGAATGTTATGAAGGAATCATAACCATCTACTGATGTCACGGGAAAAGGTCCACAAATATCTGTGTCGATTATTTCTAAGACTCTCGTGCTACGTTTGGTGTTTTTCTTAATAGTCTTGGCGGATTTTCCTTTAATGCAATCAATGCATTCCTCAGAATCTGAAAAGTCTAAGTGTGGAAGAATCTATTGAGATACTAATCATTCGATCCTCCCCCTCAAAATATGGCATAAACGACAATGCCATAATTTCGACGAAGTATCTAAATCGCTTCTTTTGCGCTTACTACGTCCTAAGTCATTTTTAGACGAAACTTGATCATCACTTATAGCATACACATTCCCGTGAGTGGACAACAAGTAGATCATGTCTTGTCGGAAGGCAAGACCAATAACCTCATTATTATAACTGATAGAACACTTATCATTACCAAAATGACAAATGTATCATGAATCATCCAATCACAAAAATGAAATCAAGTTCCTTTCTAATGAATGGATATAAAAAACATTATTTAGCCTATGTACAAAGCCACTAAGTAATCTAAGAGATAAGTCTCCAATGGCTTCGACTTCGGCTTCATACCCATCTACCACCTTAATCATTCTTTTCCTTCTTCTTATAGTTCTCATCGTACTTAATGCCTGCATAGAATTGCATATGTGCACAGTGGCACCTGAGTCAATCCACCAGGTGGACCGTGAATAGTTCACATATAAGGCCTCATTTACAAATGTAATTATATCATTACCTTTCTTAGCACACCACTTAATGAATCCAATACAATCCTTCTAGAAATGCTCACCTGAGCCACATAAGAGACACTTATCCTTTTACCTCTTCTGATGAGACTTGTGAACTTATTGGCTGAACTGGAGCCTGAAGCTTTGAAGCAAGGTGGTTTTGGAGAAGTAAAGTATCTCTTTGCCTTTCCTTTACCCTTATTGTCAGCCAGATTGACATAATCACCACCCTTAGAACTCTTGATGTGTTCCTCTTCCTGAACGCACATAGCAACAACCTTATCAATGTTCCAAGTCATAGGGAGTGAGTTATAATTGACACAAAGGCCTCAAACTCCTTAGGAAGAGAACTGAGGATGAAATAAATGAGCAACTCATCTGGCATCACAATGTTTAGCTCCCTAAGCTTAGAGTTATAGTGATTCATCTTATTGATGTGCTCATGCACACCACCTCCAGAGTACTTCTCAGTGACAATCTTCCTCATGAGACTGCTAGCACTCGCCTTAATGGAGCCAGTGAACTGACCCCTGAGTCTCTCTAAGTACTCTGCAGCAGTGTCACAGTCAGGGATTCCTCCCTTAATTCAGTCAGCTATGGTGCTCTTAATGATCATGAGACACTTCCTGTTGGAAGTGTCCCACTTAGGGAGATCATTCTCATACTGATCCTTCAAGCTCAGGTATTTAGCCTTCCGCATAGTGAAAGACTCGTCAGTTTCCCCAGCCTCAACAACGGGGACAGGTGGCTCAGTGGGTCGAGGCGACGTAATCGCAAAATTGAGGGCAGAGACAACTAGAGCTATCTGGAGCCTCTCTTTCCATACCCCATAATTTTGACCGTTGAGGGTCTCAATTGCGGAGATATAGCTAAGTGCTGAGGACAAGCCGGATCCTTCAAAAATAAAGATTTGAGGATTAATGACAAAACTTATGATAAAACATGACTTAAGAATGGCACTTTTGTTTTTCACGTTGGTTACTTAGCAAATATGCCCTTAAACATTACAAACTTAGCATGATAACAAAGCTTAATATGGTAAACTCAAAACAAACTTAAATCAACATGGCAATTTAATTTCACGTAAGTTACTTTAAATTCCATGCACAATTAACTTAACACATCATTTTTCACGTTACTTACTCAATGAATCTTAGATAATCATAAATATAAACTTAAGCATAGGCTCAAATAACTAAACTCAAAATTAATTGGCAATTTTAAACTCTCACGTTGGTTATTCATTTACATCACCACTTATAAATATAACATAACTTAATTCAAACTCAAAAATTGATAAATCAAATTTTCACTTTGGTTACTCAATTAATTTATCACTTAATAACAGCAGAAGCTAATTAAATTTCTTAATTTCTGAAAATTTTGCTTTAGAAAAGCACTTAATAGCAATTTAAATAACTGAGAAAATGCTCTTATTCACAATAAATAATATAAAATGCAGAAATATATGCAACCAAAAAGGCACACAATCATCACACAAATTTCTTAAATTTTTCCAGCTATTTAAATAAATTTTCTAATCATTTTCCAATTTTTCTGGAATTTAAATTCCATATAAACTAATTTCCGTAAATGGAAAAAGCTAAAAATTCCTTAATTGGTTAAAAAAAACCCAGAAATCAGCCCAATAAAAGATGTGGCCAAACACCCCATTGAAAATTCCCTCAAAATTGGAAAAGGTTGAAAAATACTAATAGGCCAAAAATTCTAAATTTGGTCCAACAGCTATGGTGGCCCAAAAGCCCACAGGTTAAAAAATACACGCGCGGCCCACTTAAAGAAATTGGCCCACAACCAAAATCGGCCTGAATGAAAATTCATAGAAAATGCGAAAAAGGAAAGGGCAGCCCACACGGCCCAAAACACCCTTCTGCATGGGCTCCGAGCCCATCAAGCTCAAGCGGCGCGCGGCGCTAACTGAGGGCCATTGGATTTCAATCCAACGGCTCTAATTCCCTGAGTCCTTAAAACATCGACTGATCTGAGCCTTTGATTGTTCATACGACGGTCCCGCGATGAGTTCGATCGATACAAAAGCTTTTCCTGCCGACGAATCTCGAAACTCTAATTCATTTCTCCTCTCCTCCGCAGCTAAGCGACGACGAGCCCGAGGCGAGGGAGCGTGGCGCGGGACCTCCAGCGCTACCGCGTCGTCGACTCCGGCGAGGGAACGACACCGGAAGGTAGCCGTCGAGGGACACCGACGCAAGCTGGATCTGAGTGGGAGAGTTCGCCACGGGAACTTCTGTAGTGGCCCCACTTCCGCCGCCGGCGAGGGACCGAAAGGTTGCTCATCGTCGGTCGAGGTAGCGAGCCGCTTGCCGTTGAAGAAAACCCGCGGCTAGGGTTAGGGTTCTGACCCTTAACCCTAGCCAGGCAGAAATGAGTGATTCTGAGTGTCTTTGTTTGCAGGTACACGGGCACAGCCAGGACCTCCACCATGGCCCGCACGTCGTGCCACCGGTGGAGGGAGAGCGCCTAGGTCTAGTGTTTCATACCAAGGTCCTATGGTAGCTCGCTAAGGGTCACGGCGCGGGGTGTCTCTGCTGAGGCGAACCTGACAGCCACGGTTCTCGTCAAGACGGGTTTGCCGTGAACGAAAATGGTGGCTTGGTCCCCAAGGAAAATAGGCCGACATCAATTCACTAAGGTCAGATTCAGTCTACTCCTTAGGTTAGTAATCTTTCTTTCTTAGTTTCTGAGTTCATCGATTTGACTTAGCTTTCCTTTTTCTTATTTGTCTCTTTTCTTATCTCCGTGTGAGACCTGATTGAACTGGAACTAAAATTGTACTCCCCTCCTTCTAATTTGTTAACCAATACTAATCCACACTAAAACCTAATTTGTTTTTAACTCAGTAAAGCCTAAGAACTTAAAATAAAAATGATTAGAAACTGATCAATCTTAATTAGAACATAACCAACCCGATTAGTAGTTCATAGGCATGGCTCTGATGCCAATGTTGAAACTGACTACCCTTAGGATCAGGACCATGAACATCTAACCGAGAGTTCTTAAACATAATGAACCACTAACAATGACATTAACTCTTAGACAAGCAATCTAACATGCATCCTAATCAAGTGGCACATGGCGTAGGATTAGAGGGAGATAGGTGAGAGGCGAGGATACCTTCAGAGGGTCCACTTGCCGCCATTGGGCTGAAGTGGATGGTTAGTGAAAATCGAGTCGAAGCAGGGTGACCGGCGGTGCAAGTAGACCTCGCCCGAGAGGAGGCTCAGTGCAGATCCGATGGAAATTAGGGTTAGATGTGGCGGGGGCCTCTGGGAACGTGTGCACTCTTGTGTCTCACGCCCTGAGGTCCCCCTGGGACTTAAATAACGCGTACCAGGTGGGGAGGCATCAATAGAACGAGTCTGTTGCGCCTCCTAGCAGTATCGTGTGGCTAAGAAGGACTCGGCGCGGGGTTGTTACCCCGACGTCCAATTCTTACGGTGAGAGGATGACCAAGCCCTTGCCCGTTGGTTGTTGCCCATTGGGTAGGACCGGGATCAAACTATCAGTGATGTATGCAATGTTATGACCGATATGTTGTGATCATGGAATGGTTAAGAGCATATCAGAAGACTAACATAGTTCAATTTTGTGTTGATCGCATTGTAGTTCGTGCTTGCTATTGATGGACAACAAGCTAACCTAATATGGTCTCAACTTGGAAAATTCATGTTCTTTCCATGAGACCTTCTTGAAAATGTGTTCGACGATGGCGCGCTATCCTCGCCATGGTGGCGAGGAACGCCTATTTCCTGCGCTGTCCCTCCAGGGATGGATACCTCACACCTATTGGCGCCATCTCTCGTTCTAGCACTATGGGAAACCCGACCATTTGGGACGATCGATGGCTGGCTGTCGTAAATTGGTTAACTTGCGATGGCCCGCACGTGGTGTCACATGTTAAAGTGTCGTGGCCAATTGAAGCTTAAAGTGTGATGGCAAGCCCAAACGCCGTTGCAAATAAGATGGCCGTCGTGAATAGATGGTTAACTTGCGACGACTAAACCTAATACTGTAGCAAGTTACTTAATTTGCGATGGCCAATCATGGGGCTGTTGCAAGTTTACCTATATACCCCATGGCATGCTCGGCTTGACTCCATTACACTTAGACTCTGCCCCGCCTCGCTCGCTCGCACCCTTCCGCGCCGCCGACCTCGCTCACCGCTGCGCACGCCTCTCCAACGTTGGCGCCCGCCCCGCAGCCCTTTGGTGCCGCCCTCCAGCGCCCCCGGCCCCCGGCCTCCATGCGCTTCTCCCTAACGTCGGCGCGCCTTCTCCCCGACGTTGGTGCCTTCTACCCAATGTTGGCTCTTTCTCCCCGACGTCGGTGCACCTCTCCTCATCACAGACGCCAGCGCGCCTCCTCTCCACCCAACACCTCCTCCTCTTCGAATCTTAGGTGATGATCGACATCCCACAATGCCCAAATTATCCAACTAGCCGTTATGAATTGCTTGTATGAATGTTATTTGATAAACTCGCTGCTATGTGATAAACTCGCAGATCAACTAGCTGTTATGCATTTTCTTAAACATTGCAATGAGTTATGTGATAGTTCTAGCTCTTGCTTAAACATCCCACAAGTCAAAATCATAGTTTGACTAGTGCTGTTGCTTAACATTTAGTTCTAGTTTTTTTTGCATAAATTGGAATTGATAATGCAAACATTCAGTTGTAAAGCATGTTATTAAGACTACATAATTTGCATAAGTGGTAAACATTCAGTTGTAGGACTATGTAAACATTCAGTAATTTATATGATAATGCATTCAGTAATTGATATGTAGGACTATGTAATTTGTATAAGTTGGAATTGATAATGCATGTTATTATAATTTATAATTTTAATCCAGTTATTATGCATGTTATTATGCATCTTTGATCACATTAGTAACAAAAGTCAATAATCCCACAAGGATTGTGGAGTATAGGCCGATATCCTTGCTCAACGGTACGATAAAATAATCACTAAACTCATGGCCAATTGACTCCAAACAGTCATCCTCAAACTCATGCATGGTCATCAGTATGGGTTTATCAAGAGTCGCACAATATAATACATGTTCCAGACAAGTTTTACTCGTCGAGTTTCTGGACAGCAGTACCTTTTGTCGGTGGTTTTATCATAACTCGAGTTTTACAGATCCAATTGACGTGATTCTTTTTGGGTTGTCTTCACAACTTGACTATCATCTGTCAAAATTTAATGGTCATTGGACTTGTGGTTTTTGATCTACCCGAGTTTCTTTGCAGCGTTCCAAAACTGTTTTTCTCTGGTAGGACAGATTGACTTTTGTTCAATCTTTCGATCATAACTTGAGTTTCCCTTGACGGATTTGAGTGATTCTTTTTGTTCTTTCTTCGTGACTTGATTCTCTCTGATATATATCACCTTTTTTCACGGTGAAACACGTTTAGATTAGTTTCACACATGATTTCTATAATAGATCGTTTTTCAGCCGAATGGGTTGGGATTTAATTGTTTCCGCTGCGTAAGATTTTTAAATCTACCATTCACCCCCCCTCCGGTAGATTTTCACATGCTCTTCAATCCTACAATTAGTATCAGAGCCACGGTGCTCTAATCATTGTGACTTGCACGTGTTTTTGACTAATCATCATGGAGAAATACTCCGCAAAACCATGTGTGTTTGCTGGTATTGATTTTCAGGTTTGGAAGGCACGCATGGAGGCTTTTATCCAGGCCCAAGACTTCACCATATGGGAAAAGGAGTACAAGCCTTATGATGTGCCGTCAAACGATCAAGTTACAGCTACAAACCTACGGGACGTCGACAACAACAACAAAGCCCAAAACTTGATCATCCAGGGACTCACTCAAAGCGACTTTGATCGTGTCGCGCACCTCCGATCAGCGTACGATGTTTGGAGAGCTCTCTGTGATTATCATGAAGGCTCCAACACACTCAAGGAGGTAAAACAAGATATGTTCAAAAAGGAATATATGTGTTTTGAGATGCAACCCGATGAGTCTATCGATGACCTCTTTGCTCGCTTCAATAAAATTCTCAGCAACTTACGTAGTGTCAATGTTAACTTTTCTGATGCTGAGAATGCTAGGCAACTTCTTAGTGCATTAGATATGTCAATTTTGGAGATGAAAGTAACATCTATTCGTGAATCAACTGTCATGAGTTCTCTTACATTAGATGTGCTTTATTCTAAACTAAAAACTCATGGAATTGACATATTCTCACGTAAGAACCCACATAAGTCTATTGCATTTGTCTCACAACGTGATATGCCTAGCTCCAGCCAATCATCTTGCAATACTCTTGCTTTGTTGTCCTCACTAACCCTGGAGCAGATCGAGGAATTTCCAGAAGAGGAGTTAGCACTCATCTCTACTAGATTCTCAAAAGCATTGCAAAATGTGAGAACTAGAAGGAGAGGAAGCTCCGGACCTCAATGCTGTTTTGAATGTGGTAAGACAGGACACTTTCGTATAGAATGCCCTCACCTTTCAGGTCCTACTACCCGTGAAGAAAAACAGAACAAGGTCAAGACCCCCTCTGGAAATCCCAACAAGAAAAAGAAGGGTACAATAGGACGCAAGATGATTAACAGCTTCATCACCGCACTTCAAGAACTCAGTTCAAGTGATGTAGACTTTGAAAATGATGAAGATGATGACGATCTAGCCAACTTATGCTTCATGACGGGCAAAACAAGATCAAGTCAGGAGGACGCAAAACACAACAGTGATGACGATAAGGTATGTTCTACCTGTAATGAAATGTGTGATGCAATTTCTCGTGCAACTATTATTGTTAAGAAAAAGGACAAAAAGCTTAGGGATAATGCTCCTAAAATTGAATCACTAGAATCTGAAATCAACCGTTTGGAAACCTTGATTCCTAGTGATGATTCTTGTCCCTCATGTAATTTAACCTATGAACAATTGTCCACACTAAGATCTGCACACACCTCCACTCTAGATAGACTTGAACTTGAAATTGAAAAGAACAATGAGCTTGCTGCACTTAATGATAAAAACTTGAAAGATGCTAGTTGTTCTACAAATGATTTGCATTGTTCTACTTGTGATGATCTTGATAAGAAACTACAAGATGCTATTAATGAAATTTCTATATTGAACAATGCTTTACGTTCTCATGAAGTTAAATTTTGTTCCAATTGCAAATTAAAAGGAACAACTTCATGTGAAAATTGCCTTGATCTGTCCAATAAACTTGATAACATGCATATGACATTAGATCGGTTTTGTAATGGGAATAATAACCTAAACTTGCTGCTGAATTCTTGAAAGTGCATCTAGGACTCCCTTGTGGGTTTTGGATGATTTATGACAAGCAATTGGGATCCTAATCCTTCTGTTGAGATGAATGCAGGCAAATAATGAAAAATGAGCAAAATGCCAAAAAGAAAGGAAATGAGAAGCAAAATGAACTTGAGCTCAAGAAGAAGAAAATAGTACATTATTATGTATAGAGTGTGTTAAGGAAACACACCCAAGAGCTCAATCACTTTCAAGCACACACATACAATGCACAAAGTTATACAGGACCGGACTAGTCCGATATCAGCCGGACTAGTCCGATGTCACATTCTGCACTAGATCGGACAAGTCCGGTCACCACCGGACTAGTCCGATATCTTTCTGATCCACTTCGGACTAGTCCTCCCCAATGCGGACTAGTCCTCAACACAATGCACAAGTCACACAAA
This sequence comes from Tuctoria greenei, assembly GCA_036927565.1. NCBI lineage: Eukaryota > Viridiplantae > Streptophyta > Magnoliopsida > Poales > Poaceae > Tuctoria > Tuctoria greenei. The sequence continues at coordinate 174,921,356 of JAYESD010000002.1, read as the reverse complement.
ATCGGACAAGTCCGTTGTGATCTGGACTAGTCCGATAATTCTTTCTGATCCACTTCGGACAAGTCCGGTGTCTACACGGACTAGTCCGATATACGCACTGATCTAAAACGGACAAGTCTTCCAAGTGCAGACTTGTCATCCTAAACACTTAGGGTTTCATATGACCGGACAAGTCTGATGTCAATCGGACTAGTCCGAAGATTTCCAGTAGTGAAATCGGACAAGTCCGTTGTCAACCGGACTAGTCCGATATTCCTAGACACTTAGGGTTTGCTACACACAGCACATCGGACTAGTCCGGTGACCACCACGGACTAGTCCGATCTTTCTGAACCCTAACGGTCACTTTTAGAAACCCCATATAAATAGAGGTGCACGGCCCACTTTTAACACTCTCGAACCCTAGCGCCATCACACCTCTCAAGAGACTCAAAAAACCATCTCTCTCCACAAAATTAAGTGCAAAATCAATCAATCCATTGAAGATCACTTCTAGATCATTGGAGAGACACTTGGCACACATCATTGAGCTCTTGGTTTGATTCTCTAACACACTCTTACGTTTCAATTTGTAATTTTCGAGTGTGTTATTGGTGTCATTGTGAGTTGTAATCAAGGGAGCTCTCAACGTGTGAGAACACCCCTTCAACTTGGTTATTTACCCTTTGTGATTAGTGGAAGAGGATTGGCCTTCGTGGCGATCCGACGAGGAAAGGTTGGAGAAGACCCGGTCCTTTTGTGGGCTCCTCAACGTGGATGTAGGTTGCCTTCGTGGTAGCCGAACCACGGGATAAATCGTGTGTCTTGTCCTTTTTGTGTTCTTCATCTAATTTGATCAACTTAATCTAGGGTTTGATTCACCTTATTCAATTTAAGTCTAATTGTTGATCAAGAGCTTTGACTACAATAGAATCTGACATACAACTATTAAATTGAGATTCAAGTTTATATTTCCGCTGCAAACATTAACGAATCAATCAAATTGTCTGAACTTGATAAACCTAGCCCGTGAAAACCGAACTAGTCCGCACATTACCGGACTAGTCCGATATCTCTGGTATTAACCTTGTTGTTGAGTGTTACAGGAACCGAGAAAAATCAAGAAGGCCTATTCACCCCCCCTCTAGGCCTACATTCAATTGGTATCAGAGCCGGTTATTCAAGAAAGAGTGCAACCACTCGAAGAGATCATGTCGGACATGAAAGATGTTCAGAAAATCAACAACCAGGAAGAAGTAAACAAAGACAAGAACCAAAAGCTGGAAAAGTATCTCGATGCAATTCAATACTTCGATGATGATGACGAGGAGACGCTGGAGCTGAAAGCACCACTCGGAAAGAAAGCACTTTCCAAAGGGAAAGCTAAAGTTGAAGAAAAGAAGAAGGGGAGTAGTCACACCGACTACTCCCGATATCCTTTCAACTACGATTGTTTAAATTCAAACAACAGCCATTACCTATCTATTCCTCTTGGAAAAGCCCCACACTTCGATGGGAGTGATTACTCCATGTGGAGGCAAAATATGAAGATGCACTTGATTTCCCTTAACCCAATTTTATGGCATATTGTGTGCACAGGAATAGACATCCCAGATGACGACGAAGAGCTCACTCCAAGTAAAGAGCAAGCCATCCACAGAAACGCTCAAGCCGCAGCCGTGATCACCTCCTCTCTAAGATGAGATGAATTCACAAAGGTGGACGGACTGGAGATTACCAAGGAAATATGGGACACACTACAAACAGCCCATGAAGGTGACCGGCATGTGCGGGAGGCCAAAATTGAAATGATTGAGGGCGAACTAGGAAGGTTCGCAATTGAGGAAGACGAGTCTCCCCAGGACATGTACAACCGATTGAAGACACTTGTAAACAAGGTTCGATCATATGGGAGCAAGAAGTGGAATGACCACGAGGTTGTAAAGCTCATCCTTAGAGCCTTTATGCCTCGCAATGTCACACTATGCTCTATGATCAGAGAAAGTCCTGGGTACAAGAGGATGACTCCAGATGAATTGCTTGGCAAAATTATCAATTTTGAAATGATGGAGAAACAAGCCAAGCACGTCAAAGAAATAGCCGACCTCACATCGGCCAAGAAGAAGGGAGTTGCCTTAAAGTCCACACTCAAGCCTCTATCCAAAGAAGCAAGAGAAGCACAGTTTGAGGAGGATAGCGATGACGAAAGCAGTGAGCTGGACGAAGAGGATATGATTTTGTTGATGAAAAAGTTCAAAAGAATAATGAAGAAAAGACAAGGAATAAAAGCAGGTGAAGGCAAGTACAAGGAAAGGACAAAGCCGAAGATGAGGCGGGCGTGCTATAATTGTGGTGAGTATAACCACTTTATAGTCGATTGCCCGTATGAGGACAACAAGAAGAAGAATAAAGAAACCAAGCCTCAACTGAAGAAATTCTTCAAAAAGAAGAAACAAGCTGAACAAGCACGCATTGGAAAGGAGTGGGACTCAAACGATGAGTCCTCATCATCCGATGAAGAAGAGATGGCTAGCATAGCCATTGAAAGCTCGTCCAAGAAACCCAAACTCTTCCCCACGCTCGGTGCAAAGAAGGGACATGGCACTTGCCTCATGGCAAAGGAAGGTAAACGCAAGGTAAACATCAAAACTCCTTCCATGCATTCATACTCAAGTAATGATGAACTAGATAGTGATGATGAAGATATGTTAACTGGATTAGATAGAAAAACTGTTGGTAAAATGAAATTTTTACTTGTCCAACTTGTTGAGAAGGAATCACTAATTGATCGTCAAGAAGACATGATTATCTCCCAAAAGGAGAGGTATGTCGAACTTGACAATCTTCTAGTTCTTGAAAAGGAGAAAAACAACTCACTAGAGCTTGAGCTAGCTTCAAGCAAGAAAACTTGTTTGGAATTAACCAACTCAAACGTTGCAATCAAGGATCAACTTGATGACCTGATCAAGGTCAACAAGATCCTTGAAGTGCAAGTTGAGTCACTCAAGCTAAGTGAACCTTCCTCCTCTTCAAGTCTACCTTCTCAACACACTCCAACTAATCCTGTTCATATGTGCAAATGTGGCAAAGTCGACATCAGCTTGAAGGAAAAGTCTACCTCCGCAAAGGATAAAAATCCTACCCAATGTGGAATATTTGACAAGGAGAGGATCAACTATGCACGTAGTGCATACTTGGTCCAAAGACCTCCAAACGTCAAGTATGGCATTGGTTACTCTTACGATGGAAAGCAAAATGCTGGAAGTCATAAGAATAACAAGGGAAGGATTACCTTTGTGAAGGGAGGACCCTCACAACCTGGTAACTCAAAAATTAAGAATCTGAACTCTCATAAACGCCGGACTAGTTCGGTGGAGGTCCGGACAAGTCCGGTCATTCGGACAAGTCCGGTTACCCAGACTAGTCCGATCCATAAACAACAGCAACTCTTGTTCAAAACCTTTGATGCCTCTTATGTATTAATGAGAAACAATATTGGTAAAGTTTATGCTTATTATGCTAGGCCACGCCATGGGAACACAAAATCCCATGTGTGGGTTCCCAAATGTATTGTAACTAACCTCCAAGGACCCAAGCAAGCTTGGGTACCTAAAACCAAGGCATAATTTGTTTCTGCAGGCCTATTCCTCCGGTGGATCCAAATGGGTGCTAGATAGTGGATGCACCAACCACATGACCGGAGAAAAGAGGATGTTCGTGGAATATGAAGAAAACGAGGACCCAAACGAAGGCATCTACTTCGGAGATAATAGTCAAGGAAGGGTGCTCAGTACCGGTAAAATAGCAATATCCTCTGAACACACTCTTTCTCATGTTCTACATGTTGAATCTTTAGATTATAACCTGCTGTCCATATCTCGATTATGTGACAAAGGTTATAATTGCTTGTTTACTAACGAGGGTGTGACCGTCTCAAGGAGGAGTGATGGTTCCATTGCATTCAAGGGTATGTTGAAGGGAAAGCTTTACCTTGTTGACTTCAACAAGGATAAAGCCGAACTCGACACATGCTTGATTGCAAAAACCAACATGGGTTGGCTGTGGTATAGACGGCTAGCACATGTTGGTATGAGGAATCTTCAAAAACTCCTCAAGGGAGATCACATCCGAGGTTTGAAAGATGTTGTTTTTGAGAAAGACAGGCCTTGTAGCGCGTGCCAAGCTGGGAAGCAAGTAGGAGCACATCATCCTGCAAAGAACATTATGACTACGACAAGACCGCTCGAACTACTTCACATGGACTTGTTTGGTCCAATTGCTTACATAAGCATCGGCGGTAATAAATACGGTTTAGTCATTATTGATGATTTTTCCCACTTCACTTGGGTGTTCTTTTTGCATGACAAGTCAGAAACACAAGGAACGCTCAAGAAATTCTTCAAGCGAGCTCAAAACGAGTTCTCACTATCGATCAAGAGTATTCGGAGCGACAACGGCACGGAGTTCAAGAACATACAAGTGGAGGAGTACCTTGATGAGGAGGGAATCAAGCACGAATTTTCAGCACCATACTCTCCACAACAAAATGGAGTCGCTGAAAGGAAGAACCGAACGCTCATAGAGATGGCAAGAACAATGCTCGATGAATACAAGACTTCGGATCGATTTTGGGCGGAAGCGATTAACACCGCTTGCCACGCTGCAAATCGACTCTACCTTCATCGACTACTCAAGAAGACTCCTTATGAGCTACTCACTGGTAACAAACCCAACATTTCATATTTTCGAGTTTTTGGCTCTCCATGTTATATCTTGAACAAGAAGTCCAGGACTTCAAAGTTCGCTTCGAAGTCTAATGAAGGTTTCCTTCTTGGCTATGATTCGAACACTTACGCCTATCGTGTTTTCAACAAGGCCTCCGGACTTGTTGAAGTGGCATGCGACGTAGTGTTCGATGAAACTAATGGCTCCCAAAAGGAGCAAGTTGATCAATGTGAATTAGGTAAAGAAGAAGCTCCTTACCAAGCATTGAAGAGAATGGCTCTAGGCGAAGTTCGTCCACAAGAGTCATCGTCACAAATACAAGAGGAAAGTGAACCACAGGAGGAGATCAACAATCAAGGGGGAGTCTCGATACAAGATCAATCACAAGAATATGAAGATGACTAACAAATCAACGAGGGCAACCACTCAGGGGGAGAAGAAAATGATCACCAACACTCAACTCCCCAAGTGCCACACCCAAGAGTACACCAACGCACTCAAAGGGATCACCCAATCGACAACATCATCAGTGATATCCAAAAGGGAGTAACCACTAGATCTCGTATAGCTAATTTTTGTGAGCATTACTCGTTTGTCTCCTTTTTGGAACCACGCAGGACTGAGGATGCATTGAAGGATCCGGACTGGGTGGTGGCAATGCAAGAAGAGTTGAACAACTTCAAGAGAAACGAGGTTTGGGAACTTGTGGCAAGACCCAATGCAAACATAGTGGGCACCAAGTGGGTCTTCCGCAACAAGCAAGACGAACACGGGGTGGTGACAAGAAACAAGGCACGACTTGTGGCCAAAGGTTACTCACAAGTCGAAGGTTTGGATTTCGATGAGACTTTTGCTCCAGTAGCTAGGCTTGAATCAATTAGAATATTACTTGCATATGCTACTCACCATGATTTCAAGCTGTACCAAATGGACGTGAAAAGCGCCTTTCTCAACGGACCTATCAAGGAAGAGGTGTACGTGGAGCAATCACCCGGATTTGAAGACGAAGAGTTCCCCGACCACGTGTATAAACTGCGTAAGGCTCTCTATGGCCTCAAACAAGCTCCTAGAGCTTGGTATGAGTGTCTTAGAGATTTTTTAATTGATAATGGCTTTCAGATTGGCAAAGTAGATTATACACTATTCACGAAAAATCTAGATAATGATCTTTTTATTTGCCAAATCTATGTTGATGAGATAATTTTTGGGTCAACTAACCAATCTTTCTGTGAAGAATTTAGTAGAATTATGACAGACAGGTTTGAAATGTCAATGATGGGAGAATTGAAGTACTTCTTGGGATTCCAAGTGCGGCAACAAAAGGAAGGAACATTCATAAGCCAAACCAAGTACACGCAAGACATACTCAAGAAGTTTGGCATGGACAAGGCAAAGCCCATAAAGACTCCCATGGCTACGAATGGCCACTTGGATCTCAATGAAGATGGATCGAGCGTCGACCAAAAGGTATATCGCTCCATGATTGGATCTTTACTTTACTTATGTGCATCTAGGCCAGATATTATGTTGAGTGTATGTTTGTGTGCAAGATTTCAAGCCAACCCTAAGGAATGTCACTTGATAGCTGTAAAAATAATCTTGAGATATTTAGTTCATACACCCAACCTTGGTCTTTGGTACCCAAAAGGCTCCAAATTCAATCTCATTGGTTACTCCGATGCAGATTATGCCGGGTGCAAAGTTGATAGAAAAAGCACCTCTGGCACATGCCAATTCCTAGAAAGATCTTTGGTTTCTTGGTCATCTAAGAAACAAAATTCCATTGCTTTATCCACAGCCGAAGCGGAGTATGTTGCAGCCAGGAGTTGTTGTGCACAACTTCTTTGGATGCGACAAACTCTAAGGGATTACGGTTACAATATGAACCATATTCCTCTCCTTTGTGACAATGAGAGTGCCATTAAAATAGCCCACAATCCAGTTGAGCACTCTAGGACTAAACACATAGACATAAGACATCATTTCTTGAGAGACCATTCCATGAAAGGAGACATAACCATCTCACATGTCAACACACAAAAACAATTGGCCGACATATTCACCAAGCCACTTGATGAAAAGCGTTTTTGCGAACTCCAAAATGAGCTAAATATTCTTGATTCTCAGAGTGTGGCTTGAAAAGTTGCATACTTGTATGATTACTTCAAAAATGTTGATTGATTTGTGAAAATTACCCCTCCCTATTTTTCTCTCGAAAAACTATGTCAATTATTAGATCTTGATGAATTTTGATCATTGTATGATTGTTGTATGCTTACTGGTCAAATTCATCAATATTGCTAGAATTGTTTTGCCTCTCTATTCGCTATTATTGAACCTTCAAATATATATGAATGGACTATGCAATTCTTTCCTGGTAACCACGGACTAGTCCGTGGTTATCCGGACTAGTCCGCCCATGCAGACTAGTCCGCAGAGTGCCGGTTAGGCCGGACTAGTCCGACGGACCACGGACTAGTCCGATATAGGTCTCTGGATGACTTCGGACTAGTCCGGTCAAGTCTGGACTTGTCCGATTTCTCGTGTCCATAACCCTAGCCACCACCAAACCCTAATCTACTCATCCCCACATTTGCTCACGCCTTTCTCTCTCTTGCGCTCGAGCTCCCAAAGCAATCTCTTGTGTCCTCCGTCGAAAAGCCACAAGTTTGGGCGGAGATCAAGCTTGAAGACTTGGGGATTGATTCCACCAGACTAGTCCGGCCTCAAACCCCCAAAACTTCAAGTCTCCAACGATTTCTTAGGTAAAAACCTTCAAAACCCTAGAAATCATATTTTTCTCAATCATTGATCGTTTGGCCTAGCACCCTGCAGTAGTTACATGTTTAGCTGATGTACTACGTGTATGCTAGACTAGAATTGCATTAGGGATTGTGTCCAGTTCAATCTGTTAGGTTTTTGAGGATGAACACCGGACTAGTCCGGTCCATGCACCGGACTAGTTCAATCTGTTAGGTTTTTGAGGATGAACACCGGACTAGTCCGTGCCTAGGCACCGGACAAGTCCGATGTTTCTGAACCTGAACCTAATTCCTTAATTCCCTAATGCCATCCATTACTATCATGTCTTACCTATGCCTTGCATAACTTGTCATTTTTCTTGCTCATTCATTCTCAGATCATGTCGAGATCCGACAACGATATCTCCGACTTTTAGGCCGAGTTGGACCACGAGGTGGCATCTCGGTCCTCGGTGGGTCTTGGCAAGAAACGCCAAGAAAGACCTTCTGGGCCTGCTACATCTCCTCCCCAAGTTCGAAGGAAGGTCTGTGCCAAGAAGCCCGCCTCGAAGGCAGCTACATCTTCTAGCGGCCTTCGGCAAGCAAAGGGAAAGGGCAAGGGAGTTGCAACGGGGCCAGTTGGGCCCTTGAGGCTCCATGCTCCCAGGGAAGGGGTCCGGGACCCCACTGAGGAGAAGTTCAACGGAAAAGGCAGTGATTCTGCAGCAAAATACAAGAGCATTGACTGGTATGGCAGGCCAAAGCAAGCTGTCGATAGAAGGTTTTGGTGCAACTTCCATGCAGACTTCTACAAATCAGTGTACCTCCCGATGAAGACACCGGTGGTGCGCAGTCAGTGGATTGACTGGGCCCACCTAGAGAAGAAGAAGTGCTCAGCCTTTGATGAGGTCATTGCTGCACCTGAGAGGCATGGCCTGAAGGATCTCTTTGCCTTCAGGCATAACTGGAATGATGAAGTGATTGCACAGTTCTTTGCAACTTGCCACTTCTCAAGTGAGGATGAAGAGAGTGTTACTTGGATGACACACGGATCTAAGTATAGTATCACTCAAGAGGAGTTCAATAATCTGCTCCATCTGGACACCTCTGGACCTGACAGGCTGATCATACACAACATTGGTGTCATGGAGAAGGATAGGATGAAATTCCTATATGAGCCTAACTCAAAGTATGTTCCTCCCTCTACAAAGCACATGAAACCATTCTTTGTGGTCCTCAACAGAGTGCTGAGGAAGACTATTGCTCCTAAAGATGGAGATGCTGGGAGCGTGCAGGGTTACCTCAGAACCCTAATGAGAGTCATAAGCAGGGACTGCCCATTTGATGTAGCGGAGTACATATGGAATGATATGGTCAACATATCCTGTACGCCTAACAGGTCATGTGGCTATGCTCCCTACCTCATGTATGTGATTGAGAAAGTCACAGGTATTGAGTTCGTGAAGGATGTGGAGCACACCCCCTTGAGGCCTCAGAAGCCTCAACCAATGAGCATTCAGGCTGCTCCCTCACCGGTCTCCAGTCCCGAGGCACCGACAAGAGCAAGAAGCAGTGCTAGGGAGGTCCCTACATCTAGGGAAGCCCCTCAGAGAGGATCCTCCAGTGGGATCCTCAAATACTTGTCAGCAATCTTCTCCTCCTGCAAAAATACCGAAGTGAAGGTCCACAAACTCAACAAGAAAAGAAAGGAGGACATGAAGTATATAAAGGCCAATGTGGAGCAAATCTGTCGGAAGCTGGAGATCGACTCCATTGGATCTCCAGTGATATCTGAGGAGTCTGACTCGGATTTTTCACCGAGCTCGGGCCCTTGTCCCCTTCCGAGCTTGCCTATTTTGGCATTGAGGGCTCGAGCAGCTCCGCTCCTCCTCCTCCCTCTCCTCCTCGTCAAGCAGAAAGCGAAGAAGATGAAGACGATGACGAGAGGACCGACAGTGAAGAGTGAAGACCCTAGGACCCTCCTCTCCTTCTTTTTGGTGTCTTGATGCCAAAGGGGGAGAGATTGAGGGGGAGTCTTAGCTTTAGCTGTGGTAGAGTGCAAGGAGAGAGTCTTTATCTTTCATTTGTGATTGTAATAGTTTAACTCTGGCGTTATATTAAGTTTGGTCCTGTGATGAATTGCTTAATTTATTTGAAGTGTATGATGAAAACTGTGTTTTTGCCCCTGGAATGTCATATGCATTTGATATCGGTTGATTAATGTAAATCCTGTCATTTTCAATGTATTCATGCACTTAGTATGCATCCCACTATAAAGAATGCACATATGGATAATTTTCTTGTTGCTTGATGTATTTTTAAGTCATATGTGCATCCTTTGTGAAAAATCTCATTTTTGCCTCATTTTGTGAAATCTCAATTGGTTGTCATCAATCACCAAAAAGGGGGAGATTGAAAGTGCATCTAGGACTCCCTTGTGGGTTTTGGATGATTTATGACAAGCAATTGGGATCCTAATCCTTCTGTTGAAATGAATGCAGGCAAATAATGAAAAATGAGCAAAATGCCAAAAAGAAAGGAAATGAGAAGCAAAATGAACTTGAGCTCAAGAAGAAGAAAATAGTAGATTATTATGTATAGAGTGTGTTAAGGAAACACACCCAAGAGCTCAATCACTTTCAAGCACACACATACAATGCACAAGGTTATACAGGACCGGACTAGTTCGATATCAGCCGGACTAGTCCGATGTCACATTCTGCACTAGATCGGACAAGTCCGGTCTCCACCGGACTAGTCCGATATCTTTCTGATCCACTTCGGACTAGTCCTCCCCAATGCGGACTAGTCCTCAACACAATGCACAAGTCACACAAAATCGGACAAGTCCGTTGTGATCCGGACTAGTCCGATAATTCTTTCTGATCCACTTCGGACAAGTCCGGTGTCTACACGGACTAGTCCGATATACGCACTGATCTAAAACGGACAAGTCTTCCAAGTGCGGACTTGTCATCCTAAACACTTAGGATTTCATATGACCGGACAAGTCTGATGTCAATCGCACTAGTCCGAAGATTTCCAGTAGTGAAATCGGACAAGTCCGTTGTCAACCGGACTAGTCCGATATTCCTAGACACTTAGGGTTTGCTACACACAGCACACCGGACTAGTCCGGTGACCACCACAGACTAGTCCGATCTTTCTGAACCCTAACGGTCACTTTTAGAAACCCCATATAAATAGAGGTGCACGACCCACTTTTAACACTCTCGAACCCTAGCGCCGTCACACCTCCCAAGAGACTCAAAAAACCATCTCTCTCCACGAAATTAAGTGCAAAATCAATCAATCCATTGAAGATCACTTCTAGATCATTGGAGAGACACTTGGCACACATCATTGAGCTCTTGGTTTGATTCTCTAACACACTCTTACGTTTCAATTTGTAATTTTTGAATGTGTTATTGGTGTCATTGTGAGTTGTAATCAAGGGAGCTCTCAACGTGTGAGAACGCCCCTTCAACTTGGTCATTTACCCTTTGTGATTAGTGGAAGAGGATTGACCTTCGTGGCGATCCGACGAGGAAAGGGTTGGAGAAGACCCGATCCTTTTGTGGGCTCCTCAACGTGGATGTAGGTTGCCTTCGTGGTAGCCGAACCACGGGATAAATCGTGTGTCTTGTCCTTTTGTGTTCTTCATCTAATTTGATCAACTTAATCTAGGGTTTGATTCACCTTATTCAATTTAAGTCTAATTGTTGATCAAGAGCTTTGACTACAATAGAATCTGACATACAACTATTAAATTGAGATTCAAGTTTATATTTCCGCTGCAAACATTAACGAATCAATCAAATTGTCTGAACTTGATCAACCTAGCCCGTGAAAACCGGACTAGTCCGCACATTACCGGACTAGTCCGATATCTCTGGTATTAACCTTGTTGTTGAGTGTTACAGGAACCGAGAAAAATCAAGAAGGCCTATTCACCCCCCCCCCTCTAGGCCTACATTCAATTCTTCCACGTCTTGCAATGATAAAACTGGTTTAGGTTTTGATTCTCATGCTCATGCTAAGGCACATCCACCTAAAATTGTCGAGTCAGTAGTAAGTGGTTTGATTCAAACAGTTCATAAACAAAAAGAAGTGGTTTTCAAATATGCAGGAGTGTTGTCTCATTCGGTTTCAAAGAAAAATATTGCTTGCTCATCTAGACATGAACAGAAAGTTAAAATTCATTGTACCTATAGTGGTAGAGATGGTCATGTCATAGATTTTTTTTATAGACTAGCTAAACAACAGAAAAAGGAAAGAATGATTGCTAGATTTCATAACTTTCATGCAATTAGAAAAACACAACTTGCTTTGGTGAGTCAGAAATTTGAAAAGGTAGCTTCCGGACCTTCTGGTAAGAAATCCTCAAAAGCAGCTCTGGTAGTTCCGATAGCTCCGAGAGCTCCCGGACCTTCTGTGTTTCCTTCAGAACTTCAGCTTTTGCTTCTGGAGCTTCAACCTTGTCTTTTGGAACTACTGCTTTTACCTCTGGAGGTACTGGTTTTTGTGCTAAACGAGTTAAGAATAGAAAACCTCAAACTTTGACTCATAAACCTGCTGTTTTATCTCAGCTTTCACGTGTTTTTCCTGCTGCACGTTGTGTGACTCAGTACTGGATACCTAAATGCCTTTTGACTAACCCCAGTATTAAGTCATCGATGTATTGTGCTTCTATGTAGGTTACATGCTTGAGGAAGGAGAACATATGGATTGTGGATTCAGGATGCTCACGCCACATGACCGGTAACAGAGAATGGTTCTCCTCCCTCTTCTTTGTGTCACGTGTAGAAAATGTTACTTGTTACTTTTGCCGATAATTCTTCAACTCCTATTATTGCTAAAGGTTCGGTTAGAGTAAATGATCACTACACTTTAAAGATGTGGCACTTGATAAAAATTTGAAGTACAACTTGCTTTCTGTTTCTCAATTGCTTGATGAGAATTTGAAAATAACCTTCACTAAAAATTACGGCAAAGTTTTATATTCAAATAGTGAGCTTTTGTTTAACATGTCCCGTTTTGGAAGAGTTTTTAAAGCTGATTTTGATATGTCTCCCTCTAAGCATAGGTGTCTAGTTGCAAATGATTCAAAGGACTTATATTTTTGGCATCGTAGACGTGGTCACGTAGGCTTTGATCACCTAACGCGTGTTAGTGCTCTTGATCGCATACGCGGGCTTCCTAAGCTTAAAGAGGACAAAGAAATTGTGTGCTCTTCTTGTAGACATGCTAAGATGGTTGCAGGTTCACATACTCCTCTCACAATGATCATGACAACTGAACCGGGCCAACTTTTGAACCTTGACACTGTAGGACCTTCACGTGTTCAATCCTTCAGAGGTAAATGGTATGTTCTTGTGATTGTTGATGATTATTCTAGATACTCTTGGGATTACTTTATGGCGTCTACGAATGAAGCTTTTAGTCACTTTTTAACTTTATTTCATAGATTATCAATTGATCACCCAGGATCTTTAAAAGCAATTAGAAGTGATAACGGAACTGAATTTAAAATCAATCTTTTGATCACTTTTGTGTTGAAAATGGAATAGATCATCAATTTTCTTCACCATATGTACCTCAACAAAACGGTGTTGTAGAAATAAAGAACAAAACTTCAAATGAGATGGCTAGGACTATGCTTGATGAATATCAAACTCCTTGGAAATTATGGGCTGATGCGATTGCAACCGCTTGTTATGTCTCAAATCGTGTTTTCTTGCGCGCTAAGCTAGGTAAAACACCATATGAGATCCGGTTTGGACATAGGCCTAGTGTTACGCACTTTCGGGTCTTTGGATGCAAATGCTTTGTTAAGAAACATGGTAATCTTGATAAATTTGAATCTAGATCCATTGATGGCATGTTTCTTGGTTACCCATATCACAATAGAGGATACCGTATGCTTCTACCTGGAACTAACAAAATTGTGGAGACTTCTGATGTTTCTTTTGATGTAGCTAGCCCAGGTACTAGCTCCGGTGCTGCAGGACCAGATCCATATCTTCAGGGGGAGGTTATTTTCGAAGAAGAAGAAGAGCAGATGATAATGCCTGATAGTTCCGAAGATGACACGTGTCCAGCTCCAAACATTGAACAAGCTCCGACGACCACCATTGCGGGTCTATATCCTCCTCATGTCACAAGCTCATCGATTTCTGATGACCATGAAGAAGAAGCTTGTGAGACATCTGTTTCCCTACGGTTTTACAAAGATCATCCACCACATCAGATTATTGGAAGCTTGCACCAACGAGTTACACGGTCCAGGTTTTGCGATCCAAACACTCATACTCATTCTGCTTTTGTTGCTTCTTTTGAACCCAAATATATATCACACGCACTCACTAATGAATCTTGGATTATTGCCATGCAAGAAGAGTTAGAAAATCCTGAAAGAAATAATGTTTGGAAACTTGTACCTCCACCTCAAGGTCACACTTTAATTGGAACTAAATGGGTGTCTAAAACTAAACAAAGTGGGGATGGGGTTGTGGTTAGGAATAAGGCTAGATTGGTTTCTCAAGGTTTCACACAAGTTGAAGGTCTAGATTTTGATGAAACTTTTGCTCCTGTTGCTAGATTAGAAGCCATAAGAATTTTGTTAGCTTTTGCTGCATCTAATTGTATTAAGCTATATCAAATGGATGTTAAAAGTGCTTTTCTTAATGGCCACATTGATGAGGAGGATTAGGTCAAACAACCACCGGGTTTTAAAAATTCAGATTTTCCTAATCATGTTTACAAACTATCCAAAGCCTTGTACGGTCTCAAACAAGCCCCTAGAGCATGGTATGATAGGTTAAAAACATTCTTACTTGAAAAGGGGTTTACCATGGGCAAGGTTGATAAAACTCTTTTTGTGCTTAAGCATGGCAATGACCCATTATTCGTTCAAGTGTATGTGGATGATATTATCTTTGGTTGTGCTTCTCATGATCTTGTGTCCAAGTTTTCAGCTATGATGAGTTAAGAATTTGAGATGAGTATGATGGGACAACTCACGTACTTTTTGGGACAACTCACGTACCTTTGTGCATCAAACGAAGTATACAAAAGACCTCCTAAGGCGCTTCAACATTGACAAAAGCAAGCCTCTTCGGACACCAATGGGAACAACAACAACACTTGAACTTGATGAAGATGGTGAACCCGTGGATCAAAAAGAATATAGAAGCATGATCGGATAACTTTTGTACCTCATGGCATAAAGACCGGACATACAATTCAGCGTATGTCTTTGTGCACGGTTTCAAGCCTCCCCACGTGCTTCACATCATCAAGCCGTCAAAAGGATTCTCAGGTACTTACATGGAACTCAAGAATTTGGCATTTTTCTTCCTTCTTCCTCAACCGTTACTTTGAAAGCTTTTTCCAATGCTGATTTTAGAGGTTATAGGATTGATAGGAAAAGTACTTCCGGTGCTTGTCATTTTCTTGGTAATTCACTTGTTGCATGGTCATCCAGAAAACAAAGTTCAGTTGCACAATCCACCACCTAATTTGAATATGTAGCTGCTGCTAGCGCTTGTTCACAAATTCTATGGATTGTTCAAACACTTAAGGACTATGGGGTTGATCTAGATAGTGTTCCACTGTTTTGTGACAACATTAGTGCTATTTGCATTGCTAAAAACCCTGTGCAACTTTCTAGAACTAAGAACATTGACATTAGGTATCACTTTCTCCGTGATAATGTTGAAAAAGGGAACATTGTGCTTCACCATGTAGATACCAAACAACAATTGGTTGGCATTTTTATAAAACCTTTAGATTTCACTTGTTTTTGTTACATTCGTAGTGAAATAGGGGTTATGCATCCTCATGGCTTAAATTGAGGGGGAGTTTTGAAACTTGAGAAGTCTATGTGTGAATCTGAACTAAAATAATATGAGCATAGTATTTCATACATATATGACTTTATAATTCCTTTTACATGTTGAAAGTTCTTACTACATTACTCATGTTATACATTTTGTAGTTTTTGCCATGTCTAGTAATTGGAATATTTACTTACACTAAATCTGGTTATGGTCGAACTTTCTTGCTGTTTTGAACTTGTTGCATGCTCACAAGTGCTTTTAATCATAAAGAATTAATCAAGTAATCAACTCACATGTTGAGTTTTTATGAATAAACATAAGTTGAGGAAAGATCAACAGAATATGCGTGCATCACACTTCTTCTATTGAGATGGCTTATCATTGCACTTTGATATGAACTTGGAAGAAGTTGTGTATGACTAAAACCATGTCCTTAAGCTCCTGATTGTCAAATGACATAGGCTTGGCTTGGTTGGTTAGAATAAGACAGATGCGCATATAATCTCTTGCAAATATCATATGATCTCAATTTGTGCTTTGAAAAATAATAAAATGTAGCAACAAGTGTCATGCTTTCAGGTTTTGAAATAGTTAAGTTTGTGAGATCATGACTTGCTAAAATTGAAAAATACATTTGATCTCTGGCATGGCTTACACTACTTTATGTATCTCATTGTTGTGATAGTGTAAGTTACTTGATAGTATAACTTGGATGAGCTTTGTTTTGTATGTATATGTTATAATATGCTCATAACAATTAAAATTTCTCTTTTGAACGTTGCTGAATACATTGTCAAAGGGGGAGAGATAATATGTGAATTTTTTAAAGATAAGTATGCAAGAGGGAGAAATTGATTACAAAATTGATTACACATTGCACATATTCACAATTGTTTTTGGCACGATTCCTTTCAGGGGGAGAATTTCTTTTTCTCTTTTTATTTCTATTTTACAAAGAGAGAGAAATTGTTTTCAAAACTTTTAATGTAAATAAGCCAATGTTCGGATTTTAAATGGTGTTGCCAATGCATTCATCAGGGGGGAGATTGTGAGACCTATGTGTGCTGAATATATTGGCTTTGATAATAAAAGTTCTTAATGCTGCCATAACATCTTTTTAGCAAGGTCCGACTCTAGCTCCGAGCTTCTGCATGGTCTGACAATAGGTCCGACTTTCTTTGTGTAGGTCCAACATGTTTTTGGGTAGCTCCGGTGAGCTTTGTCTTTAGCTCCGGCATGTCTTTGATAGCTCCGACATGTATTTGTTAAGCTTTGATATGTTTTGCTAGGTCCGACTTATGTTGGTTAGCTCTGACATGTTTTTCTAGCCCCGACTTTTGAGGTGACTAGTTCCGACTAGTTTTGGTTAGCTCCGGCGCTAGGTTGTACTAGCTTTGGTAAGCTCCAGTGCTAGTTTATACAAGCTTTGGTAAGCTCGGGCGCTAGGTTGTACTAGCTTTGGTCAGCTCTGGCGCTAGGTTATACTAGCTTTGGTAAGATCCGGCTCAAGCTCCGGTTATCTATGGCAAGGTTCGGAGCATGATCGTAATGTTCCAAATTTTCATGTGAAATGTTTCGAACTTGCTTTACACTTATGGAAAGGTTGCTTAGTATTATTTTACTAAGTTTTTGGTGCGTTTTGGTTGATATGGCTGATATCGTTTTGATATGCTTTGCAACATGCTTAAATGAGGTGCTCACGTAAGGTGTTGTGTTTGGAACTTACTTGAGTCAAGTCGCGGACTTGGGCTCGTACCGATTGGTTGTTTGTTCATGTGCAGGTGTTGCTTGAGTTCAAGTCATGGCTGGTGACACGATCCTTTGGACTAGTCTCAGGGAGGAGGTGAGGTTCCAACAACCAAATTCAGGAGGAATTGTGGTTGAGCGGGTCAGGAGGTCACGTAGGATGATTGAATCAAGGGAAGTGCATATGAAGGTTACTGGACGTCGAAGGAAGGTGTTTGCATGTATGCATGCGGTGCATGATGAGGCAACATGGTTCCAAAGATGGTTTATGGATGAGAACATCTGATTGGAAGGATCGGATCGTATCGGTTGACTACTTTGGCTGCGGTATGGAAAGTATCGAGTTGGTTACGATAGGTTTTGTATGGGCCATGAATTTGGGTTGTTTTAGGAATGTGGGATACGATCCTAAGGTGTTTGGAAGTCTTAAGATTGCTTCTATCTGCATATAGAAGAGTCCTAAGCAGTTATGGAAAGTTTCAATTCGTAATCAAAGTAGGATTGGATTCCTAGTTGAGATTCGGTTGGCCTAAGGGCTAGTTAAATAAGCAAGGCAGGCCAGAGCCCGTGGTATACGAATTTGGGGCTGTTCCTCTTGTGTTCTATTGAATAAAATTCGTAGTTTGAAGGAACTTTTGTGTCTTGTTCATCCGACTTGTTCCAGACAAGTTTTACTCGTCGAGTTTCTATCCAGCACTACCTTTCGTCGGTGGTTTTATCATAACTCGAGTTTTACAGATCCAATTGACATGATTCTTTTTTGTTTATCTTCGCAAATTGATTATCTATCATCTGTAAAAATTTCACGGTCATTGGAATTGTGGTTTCTGACCTAGACGAGTTTCTTTGCAGCGTTCCAAAAATGTTTTTCTCTGGTAGGACAGATTGACCTTTGTTCGATCTTTCGATCATAACTTGAGTTTCCCTTGACTGATTTGAGTGATTCCTTTTGTGCCTTCTTTGTGACTTGATTCTATCTGATATATATCACTTTTGTCACGGTGAAACACGTTTAGACTAGTTTCACACATGATTTCTCTAACAGATCGTTTTTCTGCCAAAGGGGTTGGAATTTAATTGTTTCCGCTGCGCAAGATTTTTAAATCTACCATTCATCCCCCCTCTGGTAGCTTTTCACATGCTCTTTGATCTTAAAATGAGAATTAAATGATATGGAAGTGTCAAACTTCCTCACAAATGCAAGCAAATACATTCAATTCTATGGCAATCCAAACAATGAAAAATTTTAAACTCATACCTCATTTGAATAGCAGTTGGTGATGAAGGTCTTTGTGTGAGAAACTCACAACATTGATTTTCGGCGTAGGCTTGATGGTTGATGTCAAATGCCAAGTTGAGATTGGATTTGGCAATGGATTTGGTTCTGGCTCCTCCGTTGGGTCATCATCTTGAACATTTCTCTTCCTCAAACTCAAAATGAGTTTGAAGGAGAGAAGTGTTCTCAAATCCTCCCAATGGTGACTTGAGCTTGACGAAACCTTCGACTTTCTTGCCATACCACCTCTTCACAATTTTGACCTAGCTGCACTTTAATCAAGAGCACACAAAACAACTCGAAAACGGGTTACGTTAGCCAAAAGCAAATTGAACCCAATTTTCAAATTTTCTTGCCCAGCTTAAAATAACTTCTAAATGCAATGAGGGTCAAAGCAAATCTTTTTAATTTGAACTAGGAAGATAAATTCAAGTGGTCATGCACATAGTTCATATCCAATTAAATTTCTTCCCTAATTCAAATTTTTAGTTTTATGATGGTTGGAGATTTTACTTTCCAACATGCAAGTGTGGAATTTCAAACATGCAAATGCAAGGGTTGATGCAATTTGGAAAACAAATATGAGATAACTACCAATTAACCTATTGGCAAGGACTCACTAAATTTTTGAAGTCCGTTGAGTGATAACTACCAATTAACCTATTGGCGAGGACTCACCGAATTTTTGAAGTCTGATGAGTAGGACTTACCTCCATTCTGTTCACCGTGACGATTTGTTGTACAATCCCGGAGTTGAAGATGTGGACGATTTCTTCTGTTTTGACATGCCAAACTCATTTGGCTGTCAATTGGACATGTGGGCCACATGGTGGCCCTAGCCTCTCCCCATTGTATTGATATAGACATGTTGTTGTAGCGACGGGTTCTCCTTCTTGAATGTATTCCTTCATGTGCATGGTGAGGCTTTGTCCTTCTTAGGGGTGCCACTCTGACCATATTGATATTCCATTGAATCAACCCATACCTTGATCGTGGATCAAAGACATCCTTGGGCATGATGACATGTGGACTCCACAATCAAACAAGAAACGCTTCTTCCACAATGTCACTTGCCCTAGGTTGAATGGGTTTGGTCGAAGTGTGGGAATCCCAACAGGTGATGTGGGATATCTTGGACTTTGAAGGATCCTTAAGTTCTTGTCCTTGGCCAAGATCTTCATGTGAATGTTCTCTTGATTTCTGCTTGGCCAAGATACTTCCAGGTAGGCTAGTTGAATTTAAATCCTTTGGAAAGACATAGCCTCCTTGAATACAAGGGTGATGTTAATTCCACCCTTGACCTTGTGAATGGTAGCCATTGGAGTTGTTATTTGAAAAAGGTCCTCATGGGTCTTAGCGAAATAATTCCCACACGTCCCATGATGACATGGATTTTCACAAATCATGTGAATATCCACGACTTGGATTATCCAAACAAATCTCCAACGACTTGGATATTCATGACACTTCAATGGGAGGTGTAGTTTCATAACTAGCATATCCACCTTGTAAAGTGGTGTGCATGGCAAGCTATGGGAACTCGAGCATTCTTCAATCCACCCCTTGAGTGGAGACCTTCTTCTCTTCCATGATGAATGAGAATCTGACTCCTTCAACTCCAGCATGAATGTGGTCATGGATTGGTGGAGCCAACCCATGACACGAGTGTTGGATGTAAAGCCAACTATCCACCCCATGGTGGAGGCAAACCAAGAAGAACTTTTTGGAGCCTTCCCCAAGTTTGGGTATGGATGACTTTGGCTCCTATTGAAAGCTGAAATTCTCCCACAAAAGGCAATGGTGTTGCCTAGTGGACATTTGTTGAGGTACGCCTTGAATCATATTGCAGTTTAACACATGCGTTCTCGTTGGCCATCCCATACAATGGGTTGGCCAACACTACCCTGTTTTCACACAAAGGAGAAAACAAACAAGGGTAATCCTATCTAATAACTATTAGTACCTATAGCTTAATCACAAGTGATAGCTATCCTTCACTTCCTTTGCCTTCCCCGACAACGGCGGCAAAAATGTTTGTTGATGGCTCCTAAGATATACAAACAAATCATCCCCGGCAACAGCACCAGAAATGCTTGTTGACAGCTCCTAAGATATACTAACAAATCATCCCCAGCAACGGCGACAAAAATACTTGTTGGTATTGCTTAACACCACATATCATCTTCGGTAAAGAGATGAGATCTGCAAGCGCACGGAAGAAACCGTTGTAGCATTTCACTGATGAGTATTCCCAAGGTATCGTATTTATCCCAAAGGAAGGCAATGGAGTAATGTATATACTACTCTTATGATCAGGCTATGGGATACTAATCAATTATCCGGACAGGGGGTAAGTTGATAATAGGGGTAGTGTGACACACACCTAGGCAATCTATTCTAAAGGGTAAATGGGTCCTAGAGGGAGATTGGATTAAGAGTTAGAGAGTTGCTCCTACAATGCTCCTAATACATATACATAGCTTAAGGTAGATATTAATGGTCATGTCAATGATGAATTCCTATGCAATGCTATTCAACACATCGGGCACAGGCTTACCCCTAGCAATACTAGGGCGACTCCCGCCAAGAGCCTGTGGCATAGCCGAACGTGGAGGATTACAAAGGACAGATAGGGCTGTCACCACCCACTACCTACCTCTTCAATCTGTGGGTCTACGAGACATCCAACACTACTTAAATACCCTAGCACCATGCTAGCATACTAAGCAAATACCTTAAGAGCTGCAACACAATCCATCCTAAGGCAATGAACTGAATCATCATTGAAGCAATGTTGATTGCATAGCATAGTTATTCATATTAACATAATCATATCATAACTACATAGACTATAGTGGGGGTCTATAGTGTTTATGACCATATGATGTGATCATGAGAGTACAATCATAAAGACTATACCTTCCACATACATGGACTCCACAATCAAACAAGAAACGCTTTGTCCAAGTATACGTATAAAAGAAGATTAAAAATAATATCTTTATTGAGCACAAAGTCACAAATACAAGAAAGAATACATGAGACATACCTTTCCCAATGTGGAATTGGGTAGAGAGACTCCTTCTACTCCTTGCCCAATTTGGACTTGGGACTAGAGGCTCTCCTCTCTACATCCTAACTCCTCTAAGGACTATGGAAGATAGTGTATACAATAGAATGATGCCCAAGTGGTGTGTGTTGAAGTGAGAGGTATGGGGTCCTATTTATACTAGTGTTGAGGTTGGTTCCCGCCACCAAAAGTGCGCGAATCAGTCGTTATTGACTCCAGGGAGTCGGGAAGAGCCAACACGTGGAAGTTGACCGCGTTTGGCGCCAGGACCAGGTCAGCCGACCCGCTGGTTCGGCGGACCTGGTCAGGGCTCCAAACAGCCCGTACTTCCTCCAGGTGGCTGCCAGGTGGGTCCCATTGACTTATATTGGTGCTACACTGTTGGATGGCCTTGGATACTTCTATTTGTGGGCCATTTGATCCATGTGGTGCCACGTGTCGTCGCCTGATTGGATGGGAAGATATTTTATAGGATTGCTCCCCATACTTTTCCTCAATTCCTATATAAATATCTGCATACACATATTTCTCGAAGTACAAGTGGAAATAGCTCAAGTAGAAAGGTGATGTGTGCAAGAAATGATCAATCCTTCACATAATTGAGTTATATTGACGGCTGAAATTGGTATATAACAGCCGTCAATAGTGTTCCAGAAAACCCTCCTTCCAGGTCAACTTACTGGAAACACTACGAACACGGCCTTGTTGCTCCAGTCTTTGCAGGGCCTTTGTGAGGGGATCATTTTTCCTCTCACCATTTGACTCTTCACTACTTAGGTTCCAGGCTCTTTAAGCGACGTTTGGAGTGCTCGAGTTGTAGAAGGTGATACCGCCTGAGTCAGACAGCTGTGAACGAGCACGCATAAATGGTTTCAGCCGTCCACTAAAACTGTCGTATGGATTCTGAACACTTAGCAGGGTAAATGTTGAATCTTGTTCTTCCCAAATCCTTTTTACCGAAATAATTGGTGTTGCCAAGGTGGTGGTCAAGCTCGTCCTGCGATTGGAGCCACTTCATATGTTCACCGCTCTTGGCAAATTCCTGTGATTTGCACTTTTCAACAAATCTCGTCCAGTCCTCTTCTGACACATGTGGATACTTATGAAAGGAGGTTTCACGATTCTTTGCAAACTCGAAAAGCTTAGTTTTGTAGGTCCTTCATGCATGAGAGATCATCTTCATAGCTAGCTTCTTACCCTTCTATTTCTTATGTTCTGGATATTGAACATATGGTTGGATAGAGCTTTTGAAGAATTCATCCTTTCCATTTTCGGTCAAGTGATTAAATCTCTCTGGGTTTAGCGGCACCCTTTCCCGAGCAGCTAGAACACAAATTCTGGACACTCTTGTATTCATTTATGTCTAGAGGTACGCCTTAATCATTAGACTCATCAACAGTCAAAACGTATGTCGGCCACGTCGTCTACGACCTTTTCTTTCTTGTGTTACCATAGGAAGATTCATCCTCTTCATGTGTTTGCTGCTAAGTCTGCTGCTGAGCCTCGTCTTTAATATGCTGCTGATGCTCCGACTGAGACATCTTCAAATTCACAAAAAAAACACTGAAATCCTGCAAAACATTATCAAATTTCAGTCACATTCGCACAAACGGTCACATATGGGAGCAAATTCTTTCATAGCATTTGTCACATAATAAGAAAAAGATCTATGTGCCAAGCGTAATACTCTAGGCATAGTACTCCGAAAATATACTAAACATTGATGGTGAACCACCAAAGCTCTGACCATTTCTACTCGAACCAAAGCACGAACAAACCTTATTAGAGCAGTGCCGAGCTGATCGACGGGGAGTCGAGGATCAACGGCGGCAGCGCGACAATGATCAAGAAGGCAGTGTCAAGGAAGCCACAAGCTCTGGGGAAGCGGACCGATGCGGCTGCGTGCTCCGGGGAAGGGGACGATGCAGCGGCAGTTTCTAAGGCGAGAAATGATCAGCGCGCGATAAAAGTGAAAAGTTGTGCTATGTGTTGTGAAGAAAGCGTGTGAAAGATCTAAAGTACCTTAGGGAAGTGTCAAGGCAACGACGAGCTCCGTGGAAGCGGACTGTCGCGACGTCGTGCTTCGGAGAAGGTGACGACGCGACGACAGTTTCTAGGGCAAGAAGTGATCAACCGTGCGAGATGTGAAAAGTTGTGCTACATGTTGCGAAGAGAGCGTGGAAGGGAGCTAAAAGTACATTTGGGCAACTATTGCAGACATGCCCCAAAAGAGCCACCGCTAAGCACGTCTTACTTTTGGAAAGCGCGTCTCTTTTCTTTTGAGTTAATGTGCGTCTGTTGCCGCAATACCATACGGGCACAGAATTTGAAGCACTCGGACCTTATTGTCCATGACATGTGGGACCATGCCAAAACTAAACAACAAAAGCGTATAAATCGGAGACGAACTTTTTGAAAACTCGTCTCACATTAGACACAAATCTTTTTAAGGCAGAGCAAGTGTCTAAATCGGAGACGCGCTTTTTGAAAATGCGTCTCACATTATCTTGCCTGAGAGACGCCCCATTGTGAGGCGCGTCTTGCATCACTTTCATATCTTTTTCAGGCAGAGTCTAAATCGGGGACGATCTTTTTGAAAATGCGTCTTACATTATCTTGCCTGAGAGACGCGCCGTTGTGAGGAGCATCTCGCATCACTTTCTTATCCCCTTTTTCAGGGGGGAGCAAGTGCTACATTCAGTAGTGCTTCCTTAAGATACAGAAGACAAGGCATCAATACTTCTCCATATGAAACAGAGCATATATTACCAATGAAAGTCAAATTTTCACTCAAATGGCAATATTTTCACACATTTGAGCATATATCACACAAATATCCAAATGGAACTCAATTTCTCACTCAATTGACTATATTTTCACGTATTTGAACATTTTTACACACAATCAATTTGGTACTTTACGTTGCGGTCTTGGTTTCTTGAAATTCTTGAGTTTTCATGGTGACCATTCTGCAAGTATGGAAGTTTGGCCGATGGTATTATTAGATTGATCATCGAGGTGACAAAAGGAGGAATCTCATCAATTTGGTCAAACTCTTCCTCATCGACGACATTCTCGACTCTGATGATTTGTCATTTTCCATGTATGACCACCTTAAGTCTTTTATTTATTGTGTCTGGAACATAGAACACTTGAGATACATGTTCTACTAACACGAAAGGCTCTCACTTATATCCTTGACGGTTAAGATCAACGCTAGTGAAACCGTACTTGTCCTGTACAACACCTTTGATTCCATCAACCCAGTTGCAACGAAAAAGAGGAATATGGAATCCTTGAAAGTCAAGCTCCCAGATCTCTTGTATTTGACTATAGTACATGTCTTTGCCTTGGCTAGCAGCGTTATAAGCATCAACACGGACACCACTATTCTAATATGTGCTTTTCTTATCTTGTTCTACAGTGTAGAACATGTATCCATTTATGTCGTACACTTGATATGTAATAACTGTAAATATAGGACACGAGCCAACTTTTTTAGGTACTCACTTGTTTGAGTATCCGATGAGTGAGAAATCCGATCTCGGAGCCAGCCAATGAATTTTCTCCTGTGTTCATTTGCTAACCATGATTCATTGCGGCTAGGATTGTCTCTAAGCACCACCTCCTTTTGCTCATCGAGGTACACCGACACAATGGACATGTGTTGCAACACGTGGAAATAAGCGCAAAAGAATAAATTCGAATCTAGAGTTATAGCCTTCTTCCCAATGGTCTCTTTTCCTGTGAGCCTCCCATCATTACGAGACATGGGAACACCAATCGGGTTACCCGGGATAGTGTAGTTTAGAGCCCACTCCACATCTTCCTCTGTAGAGTATCCTCGTACCATGATGCCATCAGGGTAAGCTCAAATTCTAATGAAGGACTTTAGTATACCGTTGAATATCTTATAAGCATACATCTGGTGAAGGAACACAGGGCCAAATAGCTTTATCTCCTTAATAAGATAAGTTGTGAAATGGACGCTGATGTCGAAAAAGGCAGGTGAAAAATACATCTTAAGGAAGCATAAAGTTTCATAGTGCCTTTTTTCCAATGACTCGAGATCTTCTTCACATAGTACATTTGTTCGATTGCACTAAAGAAAAAGCAAAAGTTCATTATAGCCTCCCGAACATTGACCGGTAGGATATTCCGAATTCCAACAGCAATCATCTGCGAAAGCAATACATGGTCATCATGAGATTTCACACCGGGAGCTACTTTTAGATCTGAAAATGAAATAAACCTTGAGACGTTCGTCGAGTAGTCGGATGGTACTTTCACAGTTTTCAAGAAGCACAAAACTCTTGTTTTTTTTTCATTTTTTGAAAGGGCGATGCATGATGTGGGTAGTTTTGTTCCTTTTACAGAGTCATCAATCCACAACTCAGGCCTAGTTCTCATTTTCTTTAGATCTGCCCGTGCATGTCCGTGGTCTCAAGTTTTCCCATCCGTGTTAAGCAATGTTTCCAGTAGGCTCTCGCACACATTCTTCTCAACATGAATCATATAAATCGAATGACGGACGTCTAAGTCTTTACAATATGGTAGCTCCCAAATAATTGATTGCTTTTTGCACATGTCATCTTCGCTAGTATTTTTGCCAGTCCTTTTCCGCTTACCAAGGATGACATTGATGTCCTTGACCATTTCATAGACTTCATGACCCGTGATGTGAGGTGGAGGATGCCTCCTCTTAGTGTCACCATTGAAATTATCCTTCATACTTCGAAATGGGTGCTTCATTGGAATGTAGCGTCGATGTCCCATGTACACTATTTATCCTAACTTGCTCAAGTACTGTGAGTCTATTTCTCTCAAACAATGTGGACATTCGCAACATACTTTATTACTCTATCCGGACAAGTTACGTGCCGCTGGAGAATCACTAACAATCACAAATAAAGTGGCTTTGAGACAAAAGTACTCACGCTTGTGGTCATCCTAGGCATGCACTCTATAGTTGTGCTACAACTGCTTCAGATCTTCAACCAGAGGTCTGAAATAAGTGTCGATGTCGTTCCCAGGTTGTTGTGGCCCAGATATCAGTCCTGACATCATAATATATTTTCATTTTTTTCACGACCAAGGAGGAAGGTTAAAATTTGTAAGCACAATTGGCCTTGTGCTATGTGTGCTACTGCTCAAAAAAGGATCCATGCCATCGGTGCTCATTGCGATACTAATAATTCTCGGACCAATGGCAAATTTAGGATTTCATGAATCAATGTTTCACCACTGTGGGGCATCAGCAGGATGTCTTATCATTCCAGCATCCTACTTATGCTTCTCTTTGTGCCATCGCAACAATTCTAACTCCTTTTTTGCTAACCAACGCTTCAACTGAGGAATTATAGGAAAGTACCAAAACACCTTTTTAGGCCCTCTTATTCTTCTATTGCAGTTCTTGTCATCAC
This sequence comes from Tuctoria greenei, assembly GCA_036927565.1. Classification (NCBI taxonomy): domain Eukaryota; kingdom Viridiplantae; phylum Streptophyta; class Magnoliopsida; order Poales; family Poaceae; genus Tuctoria; species Tuctoria greenei. The sequence continues at coordinate 174,894,555 of JAYESD010000002.1, read as the reverse complement.
TGCCATCTTTCCTACGATGGAATCTGTCCACTCCACAAATAGGGCATTTGTCGTGGTTTTCGTACTCAGGACCACGATATAAAATACAATCATTCTTGCACGCTTTTATTTTCTCCACCTCCAAACCCAGTGGATAGATTATCTGTTTTGCCTCATAAACTGCTGTAGGGACTGTGTTGCCATGGGGTAACATGTCATTAAGGAGCATCAACAATTCCTTAAAACTACAATCACTCCAACCTTTGCTTGCCTTCAACTGGGAATGTTTTACCATCTCAAACAGTCTGGTGTACGTAGTCGCACAACCATGATACAATGGCTTCTTCGAGTTTCGATCATCTTATTGTAATTTGCAAGTTCACCTTTACTGTACCGATCATCGTTGCCATGTCTCTCGACATTGCGTACCATCTCCTCTATGTTTTGCACCTGAAACTCAGTGTTGTCATTGGTGAACCCTGGTATATCTGGCACATTCACATCCTCCTCGTGATCTTCTTGGACACTAGTAGGGACCTCCCTCTACAGATATGAATCTCTTATCTCTACTTCATTAAGCCCCTGCTCCCCATGTTTGTTCCAACATCGATAATCCACCATGAGTCCATGCATGATCGAATGTGACCACAACATTTCATCTGCGCGATATCTCTTCTACTTCTTGCAGTGTTTGCAAGGACAAGAAATAATCCCTCTAATGTTGTCCAACATTTCTTTCTTCACGAATGCGATAAATGCATCTACCCATTGGATATATTCATTGCAAAGGCGCGACCCATACATCCAACTTTGATCCAATGACATCTACGTACAAAAAGAAGAGCTTTATAAAAGAAATTCGAAGCCACTGATAATCACCACAAGCCAACTTCAATCAAAGAAGATCAAAGGTATAAAAGTAGTGAGAAACAGGAGAGGAGGATAGGACTAACCCTTTTGGTTTAAGATCCACTGATAATCACCGCAAGACTGGTGAAAGATGGAAAGAACAGAGCAAGAACAGGGCAGATCTGGTGGCCACTTTTTCTTCCACTGCTAGGAGGTCATAGAAGGGCATCAAAAAATTGAGACGAACCGATATAGAGCTCGTATCTCTATAGTGTCAATGGGAGACGAGCCCACTTCCATAACAAAAGGAGACGCACCTGACTGGTGGGTATGGGAGACGAACCAGATTCGATTATGAAAGAAGACAAACGGCAAGGAAAGTACGACTTAGTTACGAAAAAAATATGAGTCACGCTCAATGAAAGCGCGTCTCCAGTTTGTCAGAGAGTAGGGCGCGTCTCGGATACCTACGTAATTGAGACGGGCTTTATTGTAACGCCTCTCCTTGTACGTTCAATCGAGCTATGTCAGATCCTCGGCAAGGCTGGTGTGTCTCTCTTAAGGTTATCAAAGACGTACTCCTTTTAGCGCGTCTGCCACCATTGGGAATGAGTCGGTTATGGCTCAAATATAGATTTGAGTTAGTTTTGGTTAGATTTCGTGTTGAGCACAACGTATAGTTATTTTAGGAATGTGGGATACGTACCTAAAGTGTTTGGAAGTCTTAATATTGCTTCTATCTCCGTATAGAAGAGTCTTGATCAGTTATGGTAAGTTTTAGTTAGAGTCCAAGTAGGATTAGAGTCCTAGTTTGGATTGGGTTTGCCTTAGAGCTAGTTATATAAGACAGGGAGGCCAAAGATCATGGTAAGACGAGTTTGGGGCTGTTCCTCTTGTGTTTCTTTGAATAAAATATCGTAGTTTAGAGGAGCTTTTGTGCCTTGTTCGTCTGACTTGTTTTCTTGAAGTCTTTCTCATCAAGTTTTTGTGCTGCCCGACCTTTCTTCATTGTTTTGATCGTAACTCGAGTTTTACTGATTCAATCGACGTGATTCTTTTTGTGTTATCTTCAAAACTCAATACTATATAATGTGCCAAATTTCACGATCATTGTATTCGTGGTTTTTGAGCTACATGAGCTTCTTGGCAGCGTAGAAGATCTGTTTGTTATTTGTTAAAATAGATTGACCTTTGCTCACGGTTTCGGTCATAACATGAGTTTTACTCCACGATTTCTCGTGATTCTTTTTGTGGCGTCTCCGTGACTTCATTATATACAACCTATACTAGTTTTGTCACGGTTGAACTCATCTATGTAAGTTGTACACACAATTTCATTATCAGATTAGTTTTCTACCAAGGGGTTTTTGTTGCTTCCGCTGAAAAAGTTTTAATCCACCATTCAACCCCCCTCTGGTAGCTTTTCCTGTTCTGTTCGATCCTACAATTGTTATCAGAGCCACGATGCTCTAATCTTTATGATTTGCACGTGTTTTGATTAATCAACATGGAGAAATACTTTACAAAACCTTGAGTGTTCGATGGCGTTGATTTTCAGGTTCGGAAGGCTCATAAGGAGGCCAACATATAAGTGCAAGACTTCACTATATGGGAAAAGGTCTACAAGTCTTTCAGTGTGCCACCAAACGATCAAGTTACGGCTGCGAACATGAGACATGTCGACAATAATAACAAGGCTCGCAACTCGGTCATACAAGGATTGACTCAAATCGACTTCTATCTTGTTGCACACCTTCAATTAGCGTACGATGTGTGGAAGGCACTTTACGAGTACCACGACGGATCCAACACGGTCAAGAAGGTAAGTAAGATATGTTGAAGAATGAATATATGCGCCTTGAGATGCAACCAGGTGAGTCCATCGACGATTTATTTGTTCTCTTTAATAAAATTCTCCACAACTTGCGTAGTGCCAATGTTAATTTTTCAGATGCTGAGAATGCTAGGCAATTGTTTAGTGCATTAGACATGTCAATTTGGGAGTGAAAGTTACTGAATCTACTGTCATGAGTATACTTACTTTGGAAGTGCTATATTCTAAATTGAAAACTCATGAAATTGACATAAAAACCCCAACAAATCTCTTGCATTTGTTTCACAACGTGACATGTCTAGCTCTAGTCAATCTTCATCATGTGGTACACTTTCTTTGTTGTCCTCTTTAACCCTTGAACAGATTGAAGAGTTTCCAGAGGAGGAGCTAGCACTCGGTTCTCAAAAGCATTGCAAAATGTGAGAATGGGATGGAGAGGAAGTGGTAGCTCTCAACGATGCTTCAAATGTTGTAAGACAGGACAGTTTCATACAGATTACCCTAATCTTTCAGGTCCTACTCTCCGTGATGAGAAGCAAACCAAGTTCAAGTCCTCCTCTGCAAACAACAACAACAAGAAGAAGAGTTTTACAGGTTGCCAATTTGTAAACAGTTTTGCATCCGCACTTCTGTAACTTTGCTCGAGCGATGTGGACACCGAAAGTGATGAAGATTAAGAGAATTGGGGAAATATTTGCTTCATGGCGGGCAACTCAAGATCAAGTATGGAGGAGGAAAAATACAACAACAACGATGAAGAGGTATGTCCCACTTGTGAAGAAATGTGTGATGCTATTTCTCGTGCCATTGTTATAATTATGAAAAGGACAAAAAACTTAGTACAATGTTGCTAAAATTGAAACACTAGAACTTTAAATTAATCTCCTAAAATATTTGATTCCTAGTGATGATTCTTTTTCATCGTGTAAATTAATATATGAACTATTGTCCTCTTTAAAAAGTGCGCACAAATCCACTCTTGATAAACTTTATATTAAAAATGAAAAGAACAGAAAGCTTGTTGCACTTAATGATAAGAACATAAAAGTTGCTAGCTGTTCAACAATTGATTTGCACTATTCTAACTATGATGATCTTAGTAAGAAATTGCATGATGCTATGAATGAAATTTATGTTTTGAACAATTCTTTACGTTCTCATAAATTTAAAAATTGTTCTATTTGCAAGTTAAAGGAAAAACTTCATGTGAAAACTGACTAGACTTGTCTAATAAACTTGATGACATGCATAGGACACTATAGCGGTTTTGTAGTGGGAATAAAAATCTAAACATGCTGTTGAATTTTTCTAAGACTTGCAATGATAAAACTGATTTAGATTTTGATTCTAATACTCATGCTAAGGCACATCCATCTAAGGTTGTTAAGCCATTAGGAAATGGTTTGATTCAAACGGTTCCTAAACATAAAGAGGGGGTTTTTAAGTTTGCAGGAATGTTGTCTCATTCAGTCTAATAAATATGTTGCTTGCTTATATAGGCATGAACACAAAGTAAAATTTCATTGTACCTACAGTGGCATAGATGGTCATGTCATAGGTTTTTGTTATAGACTAGCTAAACAACAGAAAAAGGAAAGAATGCTAGCTAGATCTCATAACAATCATGCAAAATTTGCTCCACATGCTGAATCAGATGTTAGGAACTTGCAATCTGTTTTGATGAGTCAAAAACATGCAAAGTTTTCTCCCAAACCTACTTTTTTTCTTGCTACACATGTAACACCTCGTAGGTTAGTAGTTAGGTGCAAGAAATCTCAAACTTTTGCTCATGAACCTGCTGTTTTGTCTCAGCTTTCGCGTGTTATTCCTGCTGGACGTCGGGTGACTCACTACTAGATTCCAAAATGCCTTTTTACTAACCCCAATATTGAGTATCAACATATTTTTCTTCTATTTAGGTTAAACGCTCGAGGAAGGAGAACATTTGGCTTGTGGATTCAGATTGCTCACGCCACATGACTGATAATAAAGAATGGTTCTCCTCCATCTCGTTTATGTCACATGTAGAGAATGTTACTTTTGGTGATAATTCTTCATTTCCTATGATTGCTAAGGGTTCGGTTAGAGGAAAAATAATCACTATACTTGAAAGATGTGACACTTGTCAAAAATTTGGAATACAATTTGCTTTCTGTTTCACAATTGCTAGATGAAAATCTGGAAATTATTTTCACTAAAAATTGTTGCAAGGTTGTACATTCTAATGGTGAGCTTATTTTTAACATGTCTCTGTTTTGAAGAGTTTTTAAAGTTGATTTTATATGTCATCCTCTAAGAATAGGTGTCTATTTGCTAATGATTCGAAGAACTTATATTTTTGGAATCGTAGGCTAGGTCACGTAGGCTTTGATCATCTCAAGCGTGTTAGTGCTCTTGATCATATACGTGGGTTGCCTAAGCTTAAAGGGGACAACGATATTGTTTGCTCTTTCTTGTAGACATGGTAGGATGGTTGCAGGTTCACATCCTCCTCTGACAATGACCTTGACAAGTGAACAAGAAAAGCTTTTGCACCTTGACACCATAGGTCCTTCATGTCTTCAATCTTTAGGATGTATGTGGTATGTGCTTGTAATTGTTGATTACTTCTCTAGATACTCTTGGGTGTACTTTGTGGCATCTAAGAATGAAGCTTTTAGCCACTTTCAAACTTTATTTCTTAGATTATCAATTGATCACCTAGGATCTTTAAAAGCAATTAGGAGTGATAACAGAACTAAATTTAAAAATCAATCTTTTGATCACATTTGTGCTGAAAAAGGAATAGATAATCAATTTTCTTTGCCCTATGTACCTCAACAAGATGGTGTTGTAGAGAGAGAGAACAAAACCTTAGTTGAGATGGCTAGGCTATGCTTGATGACTATAAATCTCCTAGGAAATTTTGGGCTGATGCAATTGCGACCGCTTGTTATATCTCAAATCAAAGTTTCTTGCATGCTAAGCTAAGAAAGACTCCATGTGAGCTTTGGTCTGGACATAGACCTAGTGTCACACACTTTAGGGTCTTTGGTTGCAAATGCTTTGTTAGGAAACATGGTAATCTTGATAAATTTCAACCTAGATCTGTTAATGACAAGTTTCTTGGTTATCCATCTCATACTAGAGGCTATCGTGTGGTTTTACTTGACTCTAACAAAATCCTGGAGACTTGTGAGGTTTCTTTTGATGGAGCTATCCTAGGTACTAGCTCTAATATTGCAAGTCCAGATTGATATCCGCATGGGGAGAGTATTTCATTGAAGATGAAGGAGTGGAGCTGCTGCCCGAAATTTACAAAATAAACAATGACATTCCAGCTCTTAATATCGCTCCACAACCAGCACCAATAACCACTACTGCTGGTCCAGATCTTCCTCAAGCCACAAGTTCTTCGATATGTGATGAACATGAAGAAGAAACTTGCACGAACGAGTTACATGGTCCAGGTTTTGCGATCCAAACTCTCATGCTCGTTATGCTTTTGTTGCTTCTTTTGAACAAAAAGATATATTACACACACTCACTTATGTATCTTGGATTATTGCCATGCAGGAAGAGATAGAAAATTTTGAAAGAAATAATGTTTAGAAACTTGAACCTCCACCTCAAGGCCATACTTTAATTGGAACTAAATGGGCATTAAAAAATAAACAAAGTGGGCATGGTGTTGTGGTTAGAAAAAAGGCTAGGTTGGTTTCTCAAGGTTTCACACAAGTTGAAGGTCTAGGTTTTGATGAAACTCTTGCAACCGTTGCTAGATTAGAAGCCATAAGAATTTTGTTAGATTTTGTTGCATCTAAAGGATTCAAGTTATATCAAATGGATGTTTAAAGCAGCCACTAGGTTTTGAAATTCCAAATTTTCCTAATCATGTTTACAAACCGTCCAAAGCCTTGATGGTCTCAAACAAGCCACTATAGCATGGTATGATAGGTTAAAAACATTCTTACTTGAAAAGGGGTTTACCATGGCAAGGTTGATAAAACTCTTATTTGTTCTTAAGCATGGCATTGACAAACTATTCGTTCAAGTGTGTGTGGATGATATTATCTTTGGTTGTCCTTCTCATGATCTTGTGTCCAAGTTTTCAGCTATGATGAGTTCGAAATTTGAGATGAGTACGATGGGAAAACACACATACTTTTTGGGGCTGCAAATCAAGCAAACTAAGGAGGGAAACATTGTGCATAAAACAAAGTACACAAAAGATCTCCTTAAGAGATTCAACATGGACAAAAGAAATCCTCTTTAGACACCAATGGGAATAGAAACAACACATGAACTTGATGAAGTTGGTGAACCCGTGGATCAAAAAGAATATCATAGCATGATCGGGTCACTTTTGTACCTCACGGCATCAAGACCGGACATACAATTCAGTGTATGTCTTTGTGCACAATTTCAAGCTTCCTCACATGCTTCACATCTTCAAGCGTAAGAAGAATTCTTAGGTACTTGCATAGAACTCAAGAATTTGACATTTTTCTTCTGTCTTCCTCAACCGTTACTTTGAAAGCTTTTCGGATGCTGATTTTGGGGGTTGTAGGATTGATAGGAAAATTACTTCGGGTGCTTGTCACTTTCTTGGTAATTCATTTGTTGCTTGGTCATCTAGGAAACAAAGTTCAGTTGCACATTCCACGGCTGAATCTAAATACGTAACTGCGGCTAGCGCGTGCTCACAATATCTTTGGATTGTTCAAACACGTAAGTACTATGGGGTTGATCTGGATAGTGTTCCACTGTTTGTGATAACACTAGTGCCATTTGCATTGCTAAAAACCTCGTGCAACATTCTAAAACAAAGAACATTAATATCTTGTATTAATTTCTCCGTCATAATGTTGAAAAACGAATCATTGTGCTTCACCATGTAGATACCAAACAACAATTGGCTGATATTTTACAAAACCTTTGGATTTCACTCGTTTTTGTTGCATTCGTAGTGAAATAGGGGTTACCAATCCTCATGGCTTAAATTGAGGGAGAGTTTTGAAACTTGGGAAGTTTATGTGTGAATCTAATTTTAAAATAATATGAGCATAGTATTTCATATATAAATGACTTTGCTATTCCTTTTACTTGCTGAAAGTTCTTACTACATTACTCGTGTTATACATTTTCTTGTTTTTTCCATGACTAGTAATTAGAATAATTACTTACACTAAATTCTGTCATGAATGAACTTTCTTGATGTTTTAAACTTGTTGGTTTCTCACAAGTGCGTAGAAACGAAAAATAAATCAATCAACTATCCACATGTTGAGCTTTTATGATCAAATAAAAAATGAGAAAAGATCAAGAGAATATGCATGCATCGCGCTTTTTCTTTTGAGAGTGCTTATCATTGCATGTAGATATGAACTTAGAAGAAGTTGTGTATGAATAAAACCACGTCGTTAAGCTTCTGATTGTCAAATGACATAGGCTTGAATTGGTTGGTTAGAATAAGACTGATGCAACATATAATTTCTTGCAAATATCATATGATCCAAATTTGTGGTTTAAAAATAATAAAAAATGCATCAACATGTGTGTAGGATCGAAGATCACGTGAAAAGTTACTAGGGGGGGCGGGGAAATGGTAGATTAAAACTTTTTCAGAGGAAGCAACCAAAACCCCTTTGTAGAAAATCAATCTGTTAAGAAATTGTGTGTTTGACTAATCTAAATGTGATCAATCATGACAAACCAGTATATATTATGGAGAATCAAGTCACAAAGACATGTCAACAAGAATCACAAAAAACCGTCGATAAAAACTCAAGTTACAATCAAAAGATTGATCGAAGGTCAATCTGTTCTACCCGAGAAAAACCACATCTGCAACACTGCAAAGAAACTTGTGTAGATCCAAAACCAAAAATGCAATGACCGTGAAATTTTCACAGATGATATATAATCAAGTTTCGAAGACAACCCAAAAAGAATCACGTCAATTGGATCTGTAAAACATGATTATGGTAAAACCATCAAAGCATAGTAGTGCAGTGCAGAAACTCGACGAGAAAGACTTCACAAAAACGAGTCGGACGAACAAGGCACAAAAGTTCCTTTAAACTATGAATTTTATTGATCAAATCATAATAGGAACATCCCCAAAGTCATCTACCATGAGCTATGACCTCCCTTGCTTACCAGCCCTTAGGCCGACCCAATCCTATCTAGGACTCAAATCCTACTCAGATTCAACAGAAACTTTCCATAACTGCTCAAGACTCTTCTATAAACAGATAGAAGCAATCTTATAACTGCCAAACACCATAGGAATGTATACCACATTCCTAAAATAACCCAATTTCGTGACCCACATGAAATCCTATCATAACCAACTCAAATGATTCCATATTTGAGTCAAACCCGACTCAGCCACAGCCTGAGTCCATAACCTAGTCGGTTGGACCTTTCCCACCAATTTTTACGTACACATCTCTTCATCACACCTCAGAACCATGTAGCCACATCCATACACTACTTGCACACGTGCAAACATCTTCCAACGACGTCCACGATACCTTCATATGCAATGTTCTTGATCCAAACATGCTGTGCGACCTCCCGATCAACTCAACAACAATTCCTCCAGAACTTGGTTGTTGAACCTCATCTTCTTCCTAAGACTAGTTCAATGGATCCCATCACGAGCCATGTCTTGAACTCAAGCAACACCTGCACATGAATAAACAACCAATACTTCCAAGCAAAAGTCCTCGACTTGACTCATGTTAGTTCCCAAACCACAACACCTTACATGAGCACAACATATAAGCATGTTGCAAACCATAGCAAAAACATTAATCACCATGATCAGCCAAAACACATCGAAAACATAGTAAAAGAATACTAAACAAACTTTCCAATAAGTGTAAAGCAAGTTCGAATCAATTCAAAGTAAAAGTAGAACCATTGCAATCTAGCTCCTCACCTTGCCAAAACTAACCGGACCTTGAGCCGAAGCTTACCAAGGCTAGCTGGACCTAGCACCAGAGCTTACCAAAGCTAGCATGACCTAGCACCGGATCTTACCAAAGCTTAGCCGAACCTAGCACTAGAGATTACTAAAGCTTAAAAGGACTTCTCCAAATCAAGTCGGACCTTACAACAGACCTTGCCGAAGCTACCCAAAACAAGTCGGACCTATTGTCGGACCTTGCTTGAGTTCGGACCTAGAGTTGGACCATGTTGAAAAAGGTCTTTTGGTGATATTCAAAAATTTTATCGCCAACGCCAATGTATTCAACACACATAGGTCTCACAATATCCCCCATGATGAATGCATTGGCAACACCACTTAAAATCTGAACATTGGCTTATTCACATGTAAAGTTATGAAAACAATTTTCTCTCTTAAATATTTCTCCAACTTTGTAAATCAGAAATTAAATGAGAAGAAAAACAAAAATTCTCCCCCTGAGAAGAATCGTGGCAAAAACAATTATGAATATGTGTAGTGTGTGATCAATTTCTCCCCCTCTGACAATATATTCAGCAAGGTTCAAAAGAGAAATTTTAATTTGTTATTAGCATATTATAACATATACATATAAAATAAAGCTCATCCAAATCATACTACCAAGTAACTTACACCATCACAACAAAGAAATACATAAAGTAGTGTAAGCCATGCTGGAGATCAAGTGTAATTTTCAAATTAAGCAAGTCATGATCTCACAAACTTAACTATTTCAAAACATGAAAGCATGACACTTGTTGCTGCAATTTTATTTTTTCAATATTATTTAAAGCACAAATTCAGATCAGATGACATTTGCAAGAGATATATGCCGCATCTGCCTTATTCTAACCAACCAAGCCAAGCCTATGTCATTTGACAATGAGAAGCTTAAGGACATGGTTTTAGTCATACACAACTTCCTCTAAGTTCATATCTAAGTGCAATGATAATCCGTCTCAAAAGAAGAAGTGCGATGCATGCATATTCTCATGATCTTTTCTAATTTTTACCTGAACATAAAAGCTCAACATGTGGATACATGATTGAATAATTTTTCACTATTAAAAGCACTTGTGAGCATGCAACAAGTTCAAAACAGCAAGAAAGTTCGATCATGACCAGATTTAGTGTAAGTAATTATTCCAATTACTAGTCATGGCACAAACTACAAAATGTATAACACGAGTAATGTAGTATGAACTTTCAACATATAAATGGAATCACAAAGTTATATATGTATGAAATACCATGCTCATAATATTCTAATTTAGATTCACACATAGACTTCCAAGTTTCAAACTCCCCCCCTCACCTCAATATAAGCCATGAGGATGCATAACCCATATTTCACTACGAATGAAACAAAAACGTGTGAAATCCAAAATCTTTGTGAAAATATCAGCCAATTGTTGTTCGGTATCTACATGATGAAGCACAATGTTTCCTTTTTCAACATTATAACGGAGAAAGTGATACCTAATGTCAATGTGCTTTGTTCTCGAATGTTGCACGGGATTTTTAGCAATGCAAATGGCACTAGTATTATCACCAAACAGTGGAATACTATCTAGATCAACCACATAGTCCTTAAGTGATTGAACAATCCAAAAAATTTGTGAGCAAGCGCTAGCAGCATCTACATATTTAGATTCAGCTGTGGATTGTGCAACTGAGTTTTGTTTTCTAGATGACCAAGCAACAAGAGAATTACCAAGAAAATGATAAGCACCCTACGTACTTTTCCTATCAATCTTACAACCCCCAAAATCAGCATCCGAAAAATCTTTCAAAGTAACGATTCAGGAAGAAGGAACAAAAAATGCCAAATTCGTGAGTTCCATGTAAGTACCTGAGAATTCTTTTGTTGGCTTGACGATGTGAAACACGTGGGGAAGCTTGAAATCGTGCACAAAGACATACGCTTAATTGTATGTCCGGTCTTGATGCCGTGATGTACAAAAGTGATTTGATCATGCTTCTATATTCTTTTTGATCCACAGATTCACCATCTTCATCAAGTTCAAGTGTCGTTGTTGTACCCATTGGTGTCCACAGAGGTTTTCTTTTGTCCATGTTCAAGCACATGAGAAGTTCACTTGTATACTTCGTTTGATGGACAAAGGTACCTTCCTTGGTTTGCTTGATTTGCAACCCAAAAAAGTACATGAGTTCTCCCACCATACTCATCTCAAATTTTGACCTCATCATAGCTGAAAACTTGGACACAAGATCATGAGAAGCACAACCAAATATAATATTATCCACATACATTTCAACGAATAATGAGTTATTGCCATACTTAAGCACGAACATAGTTTTATCTACCTTGCCCATGGTAAACCCCTTTTAGAGTAAGAATGTTTTTAACCTATCAGACCATGCCCTAGGGGCTTGTTTGAGACCGTACAAGGCTTTGGACAGTTTGTAAACATGATTAGGAAAATTTGGATTTTCAAAACCTAGTGGTTGCTTTACATAAACCTCCTCATCTATGTAGCCATTAAGAGAAGCACTTTTAACATCCATTTGATATAATATTAAACCTTTAGATGCAGCAAAAGCTAACAAAATTCTTATGGCTTCTAATCTAGCAACATGAGCAAAAGATTCATCAAAATCTAGACTTTAAACTTGTGTGAAACCTTGAGCAACCAACTTAGCCTTATTCCTAATCACAACCCCATCCTCACTTTGTTTATTTTTAAACACCCATTTAGCTCTAATTAAAGTGTGACCTTGAGGTGGAGGTACAAGTTTCCAAACTTCATTTCTTTCAAAATTTTCTAACTCTTCTTGCATGGAAATAATCCAAGATTCATTAGTGAGTGCGTGTGATATATCTTTGGGTTCAAAAGAAGCAACAAAAGCAGAATGAGCATGATAGTTTGGATCGCAAAACCTGGACCGTGTGACTCGTTTGTGCAAGCTTTCAATAATTTATTGTGGAGGATGACTTTTGAGAACTTGGAGGGGAGCGATCTTCTTATTCTTCATGTTCATCACAAATCGATGAGCTTGTGACTTGAGGACGATCTGGACCAGCAATGGTGGTCATCGGTACTGGTTGAGATCAAAATTCGGAGCTGAAACAATGTCATTAGCTGCTGAATTTTCGGGCAACAACACCTCTACTTCCTCACCTTCAACAAAAATATTCTCCCCCTGCAGATATGGATCAGGACCTGCAATATTTGAGTTAGTACCTGGGCTAGCTTCATCGAAAGAAACCTCATAAGTCTCCACAATTTTGTTAGTCTCATGTAAAAGCACACGGTAGCCTCTCATATGAGATGGATAACCAAGAGACTGCCATCAACAGATCTAGGTTCAAATTTATCCAGATTACCATGTTTTTTAACAAAGCATTTACATCCAAAGACCCGAAAGTTTGTGACACTAGGCCTATGTCCAAACTGAAGTTCGTATGGTGTTTTACCTAGCTTAGCACGCAAGAAAACACAATTTGAGACATAACAAGTGATTGCAATTGGATTAGCACAAAATTTCCTACGAATTTTATATTCATCAAGTATAGTCCTAGCCATCTCGACTAAGGTTCTGTTCTTTCTTTCTACAACACCATTTGTTGAGGTACATTTCGTGGAGAAAATTGATGATCTATTCTATTTTCAGCACAAAAGTGATCAAAAGATTGATTTTTAAATTTAGTTCCATTATCACTTCTAATTGCTCTTAAATATCCTCGGTGATCAATTGATAATCTAAGAAATAAAGTTGTAAAGTGACTAAAATCTTCATTCTTAGATGCCATAAAATAAACCCAAGAGTATTTATAATGGTCATCAACAATCACAAAAACATACCATTTACGCGAAGGATTGAACACGTGAAGGTCCTACGGTGTCAAGGTGCAAAAGTTGACCCAGTTCAGTTGTCATGGTTATTGTGAGAGGAGAATGTGAACCTGCAACCATCTTAGCATTTCTACAAGAAGAGCACAAAATTTCCTTATCCCCTTTCAGCTTAGGCAGCCACGTATGTGATCAAGAGTACTAACATGTGTCAGATGATCAAAGCCTACATGACCAAGTCTACGATGCCAAAAATATAAGTCTTTGGCATCATTAGCAACAAGACACCTAAGCTTGGACGAAGACATATCAAAATTAGCTTTAAAAACTCTTATAAAGCAATACATGTTAAAAATAAGCTCACTATTGTACCTAAAACTTTGCGGCAATTTTTATTGAAAATAATTTTTAGATTTTCATCTAGAAATTGTGAAACAGAAAGCAAGTTGTACGATTTTTAACAAGTGCCACATCTTTCAAAGTGTATTGATCATTTACTCTAACGAACCGTTAGCAATTATAGGAGTTGAAGAATTATCGGCAAAAGTAACATTCTCTACACCTGACACAAAAGAGAGGGAGGAGAACGAATCTTTGTTACCAGTCATGTGGCATGAGCAACCTGAATCCACAATCCAAATGTTTTCCTTCCTCAAACGTGTAGCCTACATAGAAGCACAATACATTGATGACTCAATACCCAGCATTTAGGAATCTAGTATTGTGTCACACGACATCCAGCAGGAATAACACACGAAAGTTGAGATAAAACAGCAGGTTTATGAGCCAAGGATTAAGGATTTTTGTACCCGAATTGTAACACCCACTATTTGCATCATGTTTGAATGATTGTGTGAATTTTTGAAAATTCAAATTTGCTAGAAATTTGGTTTACAAATTCAAAGTATAAAAGAGAAGAAAAAGAAAACAGAAAAAGAAAAAAGAAAAAGAAAAGAAAAAGGAAAAATCGCCCCTGGGTCGAATTCCCCAATCCGGCCAAACTACCTCTCCCTGCCGGCCCGCACAAAACTCCTCTATCCTCCCTCTCTCTCTGCCACCCAGGCCCCGCGCGCCAGCCCACTCCCCCACGCCCCTCTCTCCCGCTGCCAACCGGCCCCACCCCTTAGCTTCGTCCACCTCCCGTCGCACCCGTGCCATAACACACGCGTGCGATTAACACCTCGCTGCCCCACTCATTCCCCTTTCAATGTCTGTCGTTTCGCCCTAATCAATCGCCCTGTCGTGGCCATCATGACCGCCGCCCGTTACTCATCCGATCCCCTATAAAAGCTCGGCCATCCCCCTCGGATTTCACCGCCCGACGCCCCAAACTCTGGTGCCGCCGAGCTCGGTAATGCCGGCCATGTTCCCGTCGCTTCGTTCAATTCCGCGCCTCGGTAACTAGCCTAACACCTTCACCGTGTCCCCAGGAGCTTGTCGGACATCCTCGTCGGTGGAGAAAGGCTCTGCGTCGCCGACTTCGGTGGGCGCCGACGAGCTCCGCCGCTGATCACCGTCCCCGACCACTTTCCGACCTTCCTCCGGCCGTGCGATAGTCCTAGGTGAGACCCAAATGCAACCCTCGACATTTTTCGCTAGTTAGATGTGCCTTATGGACTCTGCTGTGCGATTTTGGTCATCGCCGGCGAGATCGCCGCCGTGCGCGCATCGCCTCTGCTGCGCGCCGCCCTGCGCCGTTGCTCCCGCCTTTCGGGGCGATGTGGCCCCCTATTGTCCGTCCGTTTGGCTTCTACGACCGAGATTATAACATCTCGTACCCCTTCGATTAATAAAATCTGGGCCATCCATTTTAAATCCAACGGCCCACATTCAAATCACTTTTCTCGCCGCCTGTTTTGCGCCCAAGTCCCGGGAAACTTGCAGGCTACCCCCTGGGTTCTTCTGGAATTAAAATCCAACCCATATAAATGTCAAACTAGCCCCTAGACTTTCTAGAAATTAGGAAAATACTGGTTAATTGAATAAAAAGTGTTTTTAATCCCCTGGAATATTATAAAATAGCAAATAAATTCTGCAAAATTGTAGAATAATCCCTGGACTTAATAAAAATTATTTTTAACCTCTGGAACAGTTCTGTTTTTACAGAAAATCCCCTGTTAGTTTTAGAAATTAAATAAAAGTCCTTAATTTGTATAAAATAATTATAAAAACAGATTTAAATATGTTCTATTTATTTTCATTTCTGTATTATTTTTATTAATTCATTTAAATTGCTGAAATGGTCATTAAATTACTTTTTAAGTATATTTAGTTCATAAAAATTGTTTTGCACATAGAAATAATTAATAAAAATAGTGTAAAAATTGTAAAATTTACATTATTGATTATAAATCTAATTTAAGCTTATTTTGAAGGATAAAAATTTCTAGAAAATAATATTAGGTTTCTAATAAATATAAAAATGGTATAAAAATCCCTAAAAATATGTTTTACACAATAAATTTCATTTAACTCTAATTTCTCATCAATTGATTTATGCCTATAATTGAAATCAACCATAAAATCACTTCTGCGTCGGAATTTGCATTTATTTGAATTGTTTGCATTTTATTGTGTTCGTATTGTATGTTATTTTTTGTGCACCGTCGTAATTTAGAGTTGGGGCCAGAACCCACTTTCAACCTGCAAGAGCAACAATTTCCCGTCGACCCCGAGGCACAATTTGGAGGCAAGTTCCTTGACCATCTTGCACCCTTTTTGTTAAGTTTTAGTTAGATGCATGCTAAATTAAAATATGAATCCTATGTTAAGTTTTCCTATATTTTCCAAAATATTTCTTGTCAACATGGTTTCGATGTTTTTCTATTAAATTAATTTACGCTTAGCCATGCTTAATTGAATTATGATCTATTTATCTACAATATTCCATTTGATGTATTATGATACATGAATTGATGGCTAAAATGGGATTTAGTAGATAGGAATTTGATAGGGGGTTTTTAATGGATTGGTGCATGCGTGCACAATACCTTGGTTTGGGGCTTGTCACCTATCGGATTCTAAGGACCGGTTTATGGAAGAAGTTGCTAAGCCTTTTAGTATCACCACAGAATTGTATATGAGACAACTTGGTTTAGTAATTTGGTCTCTCCGGATGTAGCATAGGTAATTGATCGGGCGGGGAATGGGCTTTGCCTTGGGATCCTCATGGCTCAAGAGGGGGCTTCTCCTGGCTGAGGGAAAATAGACTCCAGGTGCCGGAGCAGTGAAACCTTAGAGTACCCATTGCAAGTTGGGAGAACCATCGGAAACACCTCGTAGTGATCTCCTGGTCAGAAACCTACGGAAGTGTTAATTGTGGTTAGCTACCATGGGCATTAGGGAGGTCTACCTTAGTCCACCTGGCAACAGGGGACGAAATCACGAACTGTGGGTAAAGGATACACACTCTGCAGAGTTTTGTCAAACTGTCTAGACAGCCATGCTCACGGACACGAGCGGCTTGGAACCAAATTCATAATTAGCACATGGTTACATAATGGATGGTTTGGGTTTGGTCTTACCTGGATTAATTTTGGGATATTGGTTGGGATTTCACCTAGGTGTAGGTGCTTAATAAACAATTAAGAGTAGGTTGTAACTGCTATAGTGCTTTACCTAATATTTGCCTTCCTTGTTGTGAACCACACATGTCATAACTTCCCAACTTGCGAGTACCGTTGGTACTCAAACTTGTTAGTTGCATATTTTCCCCCTAGTCTACGAAGACGCTGAGGTGGAGAACCAGGACTTCTACGGAGATCCCGAAGAGATGTTCTAGGCTGGCACTCCCCGGTGCATCGCCTGTGTTGGAGCCCTTTGTTATGTTTTTCCGCTTCTTGTGTACTTTTATTTTAGACCTGGAAGGTCATTTATGTAATAAGGTGATGTACTCGAACATGGTATTTTATTTGGTATTTCACTTTCGTCTACACATGTATGAGTTGAACTGATCCTGGCATACATGTGGAAAGCATCTGGTTGTCTTTTTATTACCAGGTGTGACAAAGTGGTATTAGAGCCGTGTTGCCCGTAGGACGCAAGCCTAGATAGAAAATGACGATTTAAGGACTTTACTATCTTCAAATATTATTAATTGTAAAATTTCTTTGTATTCTTTACCTTGTACTTGTTTCACTTACTCCTTAATTTGTTTTATTACTGACACTCTTCTGTTTCAAAAATTTTAGATGGCCAATGTTAGGAGAACTACTCGCATGTCCACTAGAGACAATGTCCCTAACCGAAGGATTGCTGCCCGTCGTACCCCGCTCAACGATCCTCGACGTGCGGTGGTGATTCGTACTAATGGGAGAGCTGCAAGACGACTCCGACATTGACTTCAAGCCATACTGCACGATGCCGGCTACAGGCACGAGAGACTGGCACTCACCTACCACTCCATCGGGATGCAGCGTCCCTACTGGATCGAGTGGTCATGCAAGCTGTTTGTCTACTATGGGGATGAACTACTCAAGGTGCACTGTACTCCTGCCGCAAGGAGCTACCGATGTCACGCTGAGCAGGATGTCAGTTGGGAGGCCGTCACCTTTTGGTGTCACACTTACCGCTACCAACTTCGGAACTCGGTGCACGCCTACACTCCCCAGCGTCCCAGCAGCACTAGCAACTTCGTCACCAGGTATGTGGAGGGGCCCTTGACCCTTCCACAGACTCACCAGACAGTTGATGACGTGGAGCGCCTCAGCATTCGCCTCCACAAGGACCAGCAAGAAATATAGGATGTCCGTGACCTTGCAGCACACTATGAAAGGCAAGTGAGGAGGTACCGTCGGATCACCAACGAGGACCCAGATATGTATGCCTCAGACACCTCCACTTGGATCCCGGACTCTCCTGACCACCGTGTTGGCCGTGGCGACACTAACTCGATGGACCAGTCTTCAGATGAGGAGCCAAATTCAGAGGAGCCTTCTGTGCCACAGCAGCCAGCCAACTCTCCTCCGCATGGCAACGAGTCTCGTGGCAGCAACTCGAGATATTATGGAGATGATGATGAAGACCCGGACGAGGAGGAGGATCCCGAGGAGCGAGAGTAGACTCCGACCTGCCCTTCGTCTCAAGATTAAGACACTTACCCATGAGTTGTAATAAGAATGATGTAGTAACGATCTTTGTAATCTTGAGTTGTATGATTTTGCTTTAAGAACCTGATTATCCATGTTTGAGTTTGCTTAATGAAATGACCTTTATTTCTCTTATTCCTTATTGATGCATATAGTGGGAAAGACGTATAGAATAGTTTCTCTCTTGTCTTCTTATTCTAAAGCAACACTCCAACCTCATATGGCAGGAAGAGGAAGAGGACGTGGACGTGGTGTGCCACCTAATCAAGGCAATGAAGTCCCGCTACCTCAATGGAATGGAAGGGGTGCCCGTGGGGCACCAGCTGCAAATCAAATGCAGCATATGATGTCTATGCAGCTTCAAATGATGCAAAACTTGACACAAATTGTGAACAACATGCAATAGGCTCAGCAAGCACCACCACCCCCTCCTGCACCACCACCAACCCCACCTCCAAGATTTTGCTTAAGAGACTTCATGAACACTCAACCTCCATGTTTTCCCAACGCCGTGGAACCTATGGATGCAGACGACTGGGTCAATACAATTGAAAGTAAACTAAGGATTGTCCAATGTGAAGGAAGGGAAAGGGTACTTTTGGCATCACACCAACTTCATGGACCTGCAGCTGATTGGTGGGCCGCTTTTACGGCAGCCCATAATAACCCAGACAACATCACCTGGGAGGAGTTCAGAGAAAGCTTCAGCAATCATCACGTGCCTGAAGGGGAAATTCAAGCCAAGTGTCTGGAGTTCCTAGCACTGAAGCAAGGGAACATGAGCATACGGGGGTATTTGAACAAGTTTACACAACTATCTCGGTATGCCTCTGGCGATGTTGACACTTATGCTAAGAAAAAATTCTGTTTCAAGGAGGGACTGGACAAAGAAATACAGTTGATGATGTCTTCCAATGACTATGCTAGCTTCTAACATCTGGTGGACAAAGCTTTTACGGTGGAATGAAATAAGAAGGAATGAGAAGGAGAAGACCGCAAAAGGAAGATGATGATGGGGAAGTCTTCAAGCAAAAATCATCCTCGCTTCAACCCACAGCAATCGGGACACATGAGTCGTCCCATGGGCAATAATCAAGGTCGGCGGTACGCCAACAACTCTTCATTCAGACCTGAAGCTCAGTATGCTCATCCATAGTACCAGCAGATGCAACCGCAACGCTCTCAAATGTATCAACAGCGTCCAATGACTTCAAAACCTCGACCAATTGGGCAACCATAGCAGAATCAACAAAGAAACAAGGCTCAAGACACCAGTGCCCGGGGAGCTTGCTACATATGTGGAGACAAGGGACACTACTCCAACAACTGCCCGAAGAAGCCATCGCAGCAGAACCAGTCCAGAGGAAGGGTCAATCATGTTGTTTTGGAGGAAGCCAAGAACGCATAAGATGCAGTGATCGGTACATTCCCTGCTGATTCCCATCCTTCTACAGTATTGTTTGACTCTGGTGCAACGCATTCATTCATAGCAAAAGAATTCATAAGAAGACATGGAATGACTGTTACATTAGTGACTCAAGTATTAGTAGTCAACTCTCCCGGAGGAGAGATACTGACAAGGCAAGTATGCCCTAATGTAAGCATAAGCATTAGGGGGGTAGCATTCTTAGCAAACCTTATAGTGTTGGAGTCACAAGGAATAGACATTATTCTCGGAATGGATTGGATAACCAAATACAAAGGAGTGATCCATTGTGCCACCAGAACAGTATGCTTAACTCATACAGATGGAACAAATGTGGAATTCCATCCTGATCAAGCACCAGTTCAGAAAATACGACTCAATATAGTTGAAGGAGTACATGAGATCAAAGTTGTTTGTGACTTTCCGGATGTATTTCCTGAGGAACTAACGAGTATGCCCCCTGACAGAGAAATTGAATTCATCATTGAATTAGTGCCTGGAACAGCACTAAGTTACAAGCGGCCATACAGGATGGATGCTAAACAATTGGCAGAATTACAGGATCATATCAATGAGTTGTTAGAAAAAGGATACATTCATCCTAGTTCCTCACCCTAAGGAGCTCCAATGATATTTGTGCCCAAGAAAGATGGCACACAGAGATTGTGTGTGGATTACCACACTCTCAACGCAGTAACTATCAAGAACAAGTATCCTTTACCAAGGATTGAGGATTTGTTTGACCAATTGAGAGGTGCTTGTGTGTTCTTGAAGATTGATCTGTGTTCAAGGTATCACCAATTGAAGATACGACCCTAGGACATACCCAAGACGGCATTTGTTTCAAGATATGGATTATATGAGTATACAGTCATGTCTTTTGGTTTGACTAACGCCCCTGCTTATTTCATGTATCTTATGAATAAGGTGTTTATGGAATATCTGGATAAGTTTGTCGTGGTGTTTATTGACGACATTTTGATATTCTCCAAAAGTGAAGAGGAACATGAGGAGCACCTAAGATTGGCCTTACAAAAACTTCGTGAACATCAGTTGTATGCAAAGCTATGTAAATATGAGTTCTGGTTGAAGGAAGTGTCATTTCTGGGACATGTTATATCACAAGGAGGAATAGCAGTAGACCGTAGTAAAGTGAAAAATGTTCTGAATTTGAAAACGCCAGAAAATGTTGGGGAAATCAGGAGTTTCTTGGGTATGGTTGGCTATTATCGCCGGTTCATCGAAGGATTCTCAAAAATATCTCGTCCGTTAACAAAGTTACTTGAGAAGGGAGCTATATACAAGTGGACACCAGAGTGTGAAGCCAGTTTTTCAGAGCTAAATAAAAGGTTGACTACTGCTCCAATGTTGATTATGCCTGATATGCAGAATGAATTTGCAGTCTACTGTGATGCATCCGACAAGGACTGGGATGTGTATTAATGCAAGAGGGACATGTAGTAGCTTATGCTTCACATCAACTTTGAAAGCATGAAAGAAACCATCCTACTCATGACTTGGAGTTAGCAGCTGTAGTGCATGCATTGAAATTATGGAGGCATTATCTGATAGGAAATAGAACTGAAATTTATACGAACCACAAGAGTTTGAAGTATATCTTCACTCAACCAGATCTAAATCTCAGACAACGTCGATGGTTGGAACTTATTAATGACTTTGATGTCGGAATCAACTATCATCCTGGAAAAGCTAATGTGGTCGCAGATGCGCTAAGCAGATCGACTCAATGTAATAGCTTGGCACTACAGGGTCAACAACTGCAGTTATGTAAGGAATTCGCAAGGCTAAACCTTAGTATAGTTACTAATACTGAGGTAGTATGGAAGTAGATTCTACTTTCGAGAAAGATATTCGTGAAGGGCAAAAGAATGATAAGTGGATTCAGAAGATTAAGCAACTAATGAAAGAAGGAAAAGCACCAGACTTTAAAGAAGATGAACAGGGAACTTTATGGCTTGGGAAGAAAATATGTGTACCTGATATCAAGGAGATTCGAGAGCTGATACTGAGAGAAGCCCATGATTCGTCATATTCTATTCATCTAGGAAGCACAAAGATGTATAAAGATCTAAAGGATCGGTATTGGTGGCATGGAATGAAATGTGATGTGGCGAAGTATGTAGCTTTGTGTGACACATGTCAGATGGTCAAAGCAGAACATCATGGACCAGTAGGGTTACTTAAACCAATTAAAATTCCTGAATGTAAATGGGAAGAAATAAGTATGGACTTTATTATGGGATTGCCAAGAACACAGTCAGGATACGACTCTATATGGGTCATAGTGGACCGTTTGACCAAAGTGGCTCATTTTATCCCAGAAAAAGAAAGCTATTCTGCTTCCAGATTGGCAGAACTATATATGGCAAGAATTGTATGCCTGCATGGAGTGCCGAAGAAAATAATATCGGATAGGGGTACTCAGTTCACTTCCAGATTTTGGCAAAAGTTGCATGAGTCTTTGGATACCCGACTGAGTTTCAGCTCGGCATATCATCCGCAAACTGACGGTCAAATAGAGCGCACTAATCAAATTCTTGAAGACATGTTGAGAGGTGTGCTTTGAAAAACAGTAGGAGTTGTGATAAGAACCTACCATATGTCGAGTTCTCCTATAACAATAGTTATCAAGCCAGTTTGAAGATGTCTCCGCTTGAAGCTTTGTACGAACGAAAGTGCAGAACACCATTGTTTTGGAATCAAACTGGGGAAAGCCAAGTATTTGGGCCTAAAGTGTTGAGAGAAGCTGAGAGACAAGTACAACAAATACGGAAGAATTTGAAGACGGCTCAGTCGAGGCAGAAGAGTTATGCTGATACTCGACGTCGTGATTTGTCATTTGAAATTGGTGATTTTGTGTATCTCAAGGTGTCACCCGTGAGAGGGTTGAGACAATTCAAGGTGAAGGGCAAATTATCACCCAGATATATTGGTCCTTTCAAAGTATTGGAGAAAAGAGGAGAAGTAGCCTATCGGCTCGAGTCACCATCTCACTTGTCGGATGTGCATGATGTATTCCACGTGTCGCAATTGAAGAAATGCTTAAGAGTACCTGAAGAACAGTTCCCATTGGAAGCACTAGAAGTGCAAGAGGACTAGACTTATGCAGAACAACCTGTTAAGATTCTCGAGACATCAGAACGAGTTACGAGGAATAAAGTTACTCGTATGTGCAAAGTACAATGGAAACATCACTCAGAAGAAGAGGCGACTTGGGAAAGAGAAGAAGACCTCAAGGCAGAGTTTCCCAGTCTATTCTCTTAGGATGTCCAAACCTCGAGGGCAAGATTTCTTTTTAGGGGGGTAGAATTGTAACACCCACTATTTATAGAAAAAAAATTGTAAAATGAATTTCTCATGAGATAAATAACATTTTCTTGGGAATAAAATTCATATAAGGCAAGTTGCGTCATGTTTGAATGATTGTGTGAATTTTTGAAAATTCAAATTCGCTAGAAATTTAGTTTACAAATTCAAAGTATAAAAGAGAAGAAAAAAAAAACAGAAAAGAAAAAGAAAAAGAAAAGGAAAAGGAAAAATCGCCCCTGGGCCGAATTCCCCAATCCGGCCCAACTCCCTCTCCCCGTCGGCCCGCACAAAACTCCTCTCTCCTCCCTCTCTCTCTGTCAACCGGGCCTCGCGCGCCAGCCCACTGCCCCGCGCTGCTCTCTCCCGCTACCAACCGGCCCCACCCCTCAGCTTCATCCACCTCCCGCTGCACCCGCGCCATAACACGCGCGCGATTAACACCTCGCCGCCCCACTCATTCCCCTTTCAATGTCAGCCGTTTCACCCTAATCAATCGCCCCATCGTGCCCATCATGACCGCCGCCCGTTACTCGTCCAATCCCCTATAAAAGCCCGTCCATCCCCCTCGGATTTCACCGCCTGACGCCCCAAACCCTAGCGCCGCCAAGCTCAGTAATGCCGGTCACATTCCCGTCGCTCCGTTCAATTCCGCACCTCGGTAACTAGCCTAACACCTTCACTGTGTCCCCAGGAGCTTGCCGGACATCCTCGTCGGTGGAGAAAGGCTCTGCGTCGACGACTTCATCGGCGTCAACGAGTTTCGCCCCCGATCACCATCGCCGACCCCTTTCCAACCCTCCTTCGTCCGTGCGACAGTCCTAGGTGAGACCCCCGTGCACCCCTCTACATTTTGCGCTAGTTAGATGTGCCTTATGGCCTCTGTTGTGCGATTTTGGTCATCGCCGTCGAGATTGCCGCCGTGCGCACATCGCCACCGCCGTGCGCCGCCCTGCGCCGTCGCTCCCGCCTTTCGGGTCGACGTCGCCACCTGTCGTCCGTCCGTTTGGCTTCTACGGCCGAGATTATAACATCCTGTACCCCTTTGATTAATAAAATCTGGGCCATCCATTTTAAATCCAACGGCCCACATTCAAATCACTTTTCTCGCCGCTTGTTTTGCGCCCAAGTCCCTGGAAACTTTCGGGCTACCCCCTGGGTTATTCTGGAATTATAGTCTAACCCCTATAAATGTTAAACTAGCCCCTGGACTTTCTAGAAATAAGGAAAATATTGGTTAATTGAATAAAAAGTGTTTTTAAGCCCCTGGAATGTTATAAAATAGCAAATATATTCTAGAAAATTGTAGAATAATCCCTAGACTTAAAAATTATTTTTAACCTTTGGATCAGTTCTGTTTTTATAGAAAAGCCCCTGTCAGTTTTAGAAATTAAATAAAAGTCCTTAATTTGTATAAAATAATTATAATAAAATATTTAAATATGTTTTATTTATTTTAATTTCTGTATTATTTTTATTAATTCATTTAATTTGCTGAAATGGTCATAAAAATACTTTTTAATTATATTAATTCATAAAAATTGTTTTGCACATAGAAATAATTAATAAAAATAGTGTAAAAATTGTAAAATGTACATAAATCTAATTTAAGATTATTTTGAAGGATAAAAATTATAGAAAATAATATTAGGTTTCTAATAAATATAAAAATGGTATAAAAATCTCTAAAAATATGTTTTACACAATAAATTTCATTTAACTCTAATTTCTCATCAATTGATTTATGCCTATAATTGAAATCAACCATAAAATCACTTCTGCATTGAAATTTGTTTTTATTTGAATTGTTTGCATTTTATTGTGTTCATATTGTATGTTATTTTTCGTGCATCGTCGTAATTTAGAGTCGGGGCCAGAACCCACTTTCAACCTCCAAGAGCAACAATTTCCCGTCGACCCCGAGGCACAATTTGGAGGCAAGTTCCTTGACCATCTTGCACCCTTTTTGTTAAGTTTTAGTTAGTTGCATGATAAATTAAAATATGAATCCTATGTTACATTTTCCTAGATTTTCCACAATATTCCTTGTCAACATGGCTTGGGTGTTTTCCTATTAAATTAATTTACGCTTAGCCATGCTTAATTGAATTATGATCTATTTATCTACAATATTCCATTTGATGTATTATGATACATGAATTGATGGCTAAAATGGAATTTAGTAGATAGGAATCTGATAGGGGGTTTTATACGGATTGGTGCATGCGTGCACAATACCTTGGTTTGGGGCTTGTCACCTATCGGATTCTAAGGACCAGTTTATGGAAGAAGTTGCTAAGCCTTTTAGTATCACCACAGAATTGTATATGGGACAACTTGGTTTAGTAATTTGGTCTCTCCCGATGTAGCATAGGTAATTGATCGGGCGGGGAATGGGCTTTGCCTTGGGATCCGCATGGCTCAAGAGGGGGTTTCTACTGGTGGAGGGAAAATAGACTCCAGGTGCCGGAGCGGTGAAACCTTAGAGTACCCATTGCAAGTTGGGAGAACCATCAGAAACACCTCGTAATGATCTTCTGGTCACACACCTACGGATGTGTGTATTGTGGTTAGCTACCACGGGCATCAGGGAGGTTTACCTTAGTCCACCTGGCAACAGGGGATGAAATCACGAACTGTGGGTAAAGGATACACACTCTGCAGAGTTTTGTCAAACTGTCTAGACAACCGTGCTCATGGACACGAGCGGCTTGGAACCAAATTCATAATTAGCACATGGTTACATAATGGATGGTTTGGGTTTGGTCTTACCTGGATTAATTTTGGGATATTGGTTGGGATTTCACCTAGGTGTAGGTGCTTAATAAAAAAGTAAGAGTAGGTCGTAATTGCTATAGTGCTTTACCTAATATTTGCCTTCCTTGTTGTGAACCACACATGCCATAACTTGCCAACTTGTGAGTACCGTTGGTACTCAAACTTGTTAGTTGCATATTTTCCCCCCAGTCTATGAAGACGCTGAGGTGGAGAACCAAGACTTCTATGGAGATCCCGAAGAGATGTTCTAGGCTGGCGCTCCCCCGTGCATCGCCTGTGTTGGAGCCCTTTGTTATGTTTTTTCGCTGCTTGTGTACTTTTATTTTAGACCTGGAAGGTCATTTATGTAATAAGGTGATGTACTCGAACATGGTATTTTATTTGGTATTTCACTTTCGTCTACACATGTATGAGTTGAATTGATCCTGGCATACATGTGGAAAGCATCTGGTTGTCTTCTTATTACCAGGTGTGACAGACTACCAACCAACGAGGTGTTACATGTGTAGCACGAAATACAGTAGGTGTTTGGGAGCAAACTTTGCATGTTTTTGACTCATTGCACCAGGTTGGATGTTCCTATCATTCGGTTAAGCACGCGAAACAAGTTTTGCTCGGTTGTTATGTGATCTAGCAATCATTCTTTCCTTTTTTGTTGTTTAGCTACTCTATAACAAAAAACTATGACATAAACATCTCTACCACAGTAGGTACAATGAAACTTAACTTTGTGTTCATGTCTAGATGAGCAAGCAATATGTTTATTTGAACGCGAATGGCATAGAACTCTTGCAGATTCGAAAAAACTTTTTTTTTTGTTTGGGAACTGTTTGAATCAAACCACTTCCTAATGACTTTACAATTTTAGGTGGATGTGCCTTAGCATGAGCATGAAAATCAAAACCTAAACAAGATATATCATTGCAAGAATTGGACAAATTCAACAACAAGCTTAGGTTCTTATTTGCATTACAAAACCAGTCTAATGTCCTATGCATGTCATCAAGTTTAATGGACAGATCAAGTCAATTTTCACATGAAGTTTTTCCTTTTAGTTGGCAATAAGAAAAAATTTTAACTTCATGAGCACGTAAAGCATTGTTCGATATAGAAATTTCAATCATAGCATCTTGTAGTTTCTTATCAAGATCATCACAAATAGAACAATGCAAATCAATTGTAGAACAACTAGCATCTTTCAAGTTTTTATAATTAAGTGCAGCAAGCTCTCTGTTCTTTTCAATTTCTAACTCAAGTTTATCAAGTGTGGAGGTGTGCGCACTTCTTAATGAGGACAATTGTTCATATATTAAATGAGACGGGGCACAAGAATCATCACTAGGAATCAAATATTTCAAACTATTAATTTCAGATTCTAGTGACTCAATTTTAACAACATTGTTTCTAAACTTTTTGTCCTTTTTCTTAACTATAACAGTGGCACGAGAAATAGCATCATACATTTCTTTGCAAGTAGGACATACTTCTTCATTGTTGTTGTCGTGTTTTGCCTCATCCATACTTGATATTGATTTGACCGCCATGAAGCACAAGTTTGCCAAATCATCTTCATCTTCGTCACATCCAATGTTCACATCGCTTGAGCCAAGTTCCTGAAGTGCGGAGATAAAACAATTCACCAGTTGGCGACCTGTAAAACCCTTCTTCTTCTTTTTACCGTTAGCAAAAGAGTTCCTTGTCCTTGTTTGTTTTTCTTCCCAAAAAGTAGGACCTGAAAGGTTAGGACAGTCCAAACGAAAATGTCCTATCTTACCACATTCGAAACATCGTTGAGGTCCGGAGCTTCCTCTCCTTCTAGCTCTCACATTTTGCAACGCTTTTGAGAACCTAGTAAGGAGAAGTGCTAGCTCCTCCTCTAGAAACTCCTCAATCTGTTAAAGGGTTAGAGAGGACAACAAAGCAAGTGTACCACAAGATGAAGATTGGTTGGAGCTAGGCATGTCACGTTGAGAAACAAATACAAGAGACTTATTTGGGTTCTTACGTGAGATTATGTCAATTTCATGAACTTTCAATTTAGAATATAGCACATCTAAGGTATGTGTACTTATGATAGTAGATTCACGAATAGATGTGACTTTCATCTCCCAAATTGACATGTCTAATGCACTTAGTAATTTCCTAGCATTCTCAGCATCTGAAAAATTAACATTGACACTATGCAAGTTTCTGAGAATTTTATTAAAGCGAGCAAAAAGGTCATCGATTGACTCACCAGGTTGCATAACGAAGCGCATGTATTCTTTCTTGAGCATGTCTTTTCTCACCTCCTTGATAGTGTTAGAGCCTTCATGATAATCATGTAGAGCTTTCCAAACATCGTATGCAGATCGGAGGTGTGCAACTTGATCGAAGTCGCTTTGAGTCAATCCTTGTATGATCAAGTTCCGCGCCTTGTTGTTGTCGACATCTCTCATGTTCGTAGCGGTGACTTTATTGTTTGGCAGCACGTCAGAAGGCTTGTACACCTTTTCCCATATTGCAAAGCCTTGCGCCTAGATTAAAGCCTCCATACATGCCTTCCTATCCTGAAAATCAATGCCATTGAATACACAAGGTTTTGTGGAGTATTTCTCCATGATGATTAGTCAAAAACACATGGGAATCACAAATATTAGAGCACCGTGGCTCTGATACCAATTATAGCATCGAAGAGCACGTGAAAAGCTACCAGAGGGGGTGGAGTGAATGGTAGGTTAAAAAATTTTCAGCGGAAGCAACAAAAACCCCAAGGTAGAAAATCAATCTACAAAAAGAAATCATGTGTGAGACTAATCTAAACGTGATGAGTCGTGACAAAACAAGTATACACTATGGAGAATCAAATCATGAAGACACATAACCAAGAATCACGAAAAAAACATCGAGAAAAACTCAAGTTACGATCGAAAGATTAATCGAAGGTCAATCTGTTCTACAGGAGAGAAACCAGATCTGCAACACTGGAAAGAAACTCGTGTAGATCCCAAACCACAAATCAAATGACTGTGAAATTTTCACAGATGATATATAATCAAGTTGTGAAGACAACCCAAAAATAATCACGTCAATTGGATCTGTAAAACTCGAGTTATGATAAAACCACCCAAGCAATGTAGTGCGGTGCAAAAACTCAACGAGAAAGACTTGATGAGAAAAAGTCGGACGAACAAGGCACAAAAAAGTTCCTTTAAACTATGAATTTTATTGATAAAACCACAAGAGGAACAGCCCCAAAGTTGTCTACCACGAGTTTTGGCCTCTCTTCCTTATATAACTATACCTTAGGCCAACCCAATCCTAACTAGGACTCAAATCCTACTCAGATTCAACCGAAACTTTCCATAGCTGCTTAGGACTCTTCTATACGCAAGTAGAAGCAATCTTAAGACTGCCAAACACTTTAGGAACATATCCCACATTTCAAAAACAACCCAACTTTGTAATCCACATGAAATCCTATCGTAACCATCTCAAATCTTTCCATATTTGAGTCAAACCTGACTCAGCCGCAATCTGAGTCTATAACCTAGACAGTTGGACCTTTTGCACCAATTTTTTACATCCACATCTCTTTATCACGCCTCGGAACCATGTAGCCACGTCCATGCACTCCTTTCACACATGCAAACATCTTCCAACAACATCCACGATACCTTCATATGCAATGTTCTTCATCCAAACATGTTGCACGACCTCCCGATCAACTCAACCACAATTCCTCCTGAACTTTGTTGCTAACCTCATCTTCTCCCTAAGACTAGTTCAATGGATCCCGTCACCAGCCATGTCTTGAACTCAAGCAATGTCTGCACATGAATAAACATCCAATACTTCCGAGCACAAGTCCTCAACTTGACTCACGTTAGTTTCGAAACCACAACACCTTACGTGAGCACCTCACATAAGCATGTTGCAAACCATAGCAAAATCATTAACCACCATGATCAGCCAAAACACATCAAAAACTTAGTAAAAGAATACTAAGCAAACTTTCCTATAAGTGTAAAGCAAGTTCGAATCAATTCAAAGTAAAAGCAAAACCATTGCAATCTAGCTCTGAACCTTGCAAAACTAACCGGACCTCGAGCTAGAGGTTACCAAAGCTAGCAGGACCTAGCACCAGAGCATACCAAAGCTAGTAGGACCTAGCACTGGAGCTTACCAATGCTTAGCCGGACCTAGTGCCGGAGCTTACTAAAGCTTAGTCGAACCTTGCCAAAGCAAGTCGAACCTTGACAAAGCAAGTCAGACCTTACGTCAGACCTTGCCGAAGCTACCCAAGAACAAGTCGGACCTATTATCGGACCTTGCTAAAGTTCGGACCTAGAGTCTTACTATGGTGAAAAAGGTGTTGGTGATATTCAAAACTTTTATCACTATAGCCAATGTATTCAGGACACATAGGTCTCACAATGTGTGATGCTTTCAAGTTTTGAAATAGCCAAGTTTGTGAGAAAAATTACACTTGATCTCTAGCATTGCTTACAGTACTTTATATATCTCATTGATGTGATAGTGTAAGTTACTTGATACTGGAAAGGTTTTGAAGTGTACTACAACTTTTGTATTCAACTCAACTTTTAATTCTGACATTTCCTGTATGAAGCTTTTGGGTTAATACAGGAAGGTCAGTTGAACCAGAACTGTGATCATTTCTAGTTTGCAGATTTGCCTGAATCAATTGATTATGGATAATTTCTTTTGTCCAACTTTATCATTGATCAAGTTGAATACTTATACAGTGTATTGACATCCGGGTATGTTTGTCCACATATGGCAGCACCAAGAATTCAGTTGCCTAATGGATGGGTGTTCTCAACGTGCACCGGGCAAGCCGGTTTCCCGGACGTGTTTGTTAGGTTGCTTCGCCAGTTTGGCTACCAAGTGTTGCCTAGCTATTGGGGCAAGAAGTTCCAAGAAAACGGTATGTGGAGTTGCACCATCTACGTCGATGTACCTGCTGGTCCACCGCACCTTGGATGGGCTCCATACTCCATCAAGATCAAAGGGTTGATATTAGAGGAAACATGGAGCTACGCCGCAAGCATTGCCATAGGGAGGTTTTGCAAACTTCATTACTGTAATCTGGTGGGTACTCCATATGAGTTCTTTCCAGTTAACGACAGGTCTTCTGAGGCCTGGGCAACCCGCTTGCTTGCGGAGGTGGGCGAGCACGGTGAAATACGCATACGCATCACATCGCGAGAAGGGAAATCAAAGGGCATGCATAAAAGAATTGACAGACAATCTGAAGCAAGCCATGATTCGAGCGAATCACTTTGAGAGGGCAAATGATGGACTCAACCATCGTTTGAACCTCAGGGAGAATCAATGGCATGACGCCATTATGGATTTAGCCGTATCTCGCCAGGAGACTCTAGAGATGGAAATTGACTTGGAGGCGAGCCTACGCTATGGACACCAGCGGGACACCCAGTTGGACGCGGTGACTGCAGATCGGGATCAGTCCAGAGTGGAGGCTCAGAGCTGGAAGACCAGCTGTGAGCAGGCTCAGCAGGAGAACGAGGCCTGGGGAATGTTTATGGTACAGACGGATTGGCAAACTATGATTGCCAAAAAGACGTCACTTTTGAACGAGGCATCATCTTCTGCTCCAGCACCCATACCAGTGGTGCCTAATCCTGAGGATGACGAGGAAGAATAAGATCCTCAGGAGGTCGAGTTTTATGAGTAAAGGGCAGTGATGATGTACTTATCACTTTAGGCCGAGTGAAATGATGTGTAGTAAACACCACGCGTATTTTGCGACTTTATGGGTCTTGTTTTAAATAGTAGCGAGGTGGATGTACAATGATATAGAGATGACGACTTGTGGTGACCAAGCATAGATGAGACTTCTTTAAATGAAGTCTGTCTATTTTTGGAGTTCTATTGTAAACTTGGGCCCAAGATAATATAGATTGTATAAAGTTTGTGCTTTATCAATATATGTGAATGTTATGCATCATCTATTGTTACCTACCACATTACTATTTATATGGAAGGATGAACATAAGGCAGTGAGACTTATGGTGTGAATCGTTGTATTGCAGCATGGTGCATACACGTGCAGCCCCAGAAGTGGGAGGCTCAAGTGGAGGGCAGGGGGATGACACACCACCCCAGGGGCAGAATACGCCTCAAACGCAACCACCTCCACCACCTCCGCCCACACTTCCGAGGAGCCTCGTGGAGGTTCTTGCTGCAGTGCTCGGCTCGCGCGATGAGCAAACCGAGCTACTGCGAACTCTGGTGCGGCATTCGTCCTGTCAAGGGGGACGACAGGATGATGGACCGCGTCATCAATACCAGAGTTCCTACTCTGATTTCTCATCGACACATCCACCGGTCTTCAGAGAGGCCGATGAACCGTTGGAGGCGGATAATTGGCTCCGCACCATTGAAGGCAAGTTCGGTTTACTCGAGGTGACCGAACAGCAGAAGACACTGTTTGCAGCGCAACAACTACAGGGGTCTGCCGGCGCATGGTGGGCCAATTACCTTGCCGCACGCCCTACAGGCCATGTCGTAAGCTGGGCCGAATTCTGGGAGGCGTTCCGCGCCTACCACATCCCTCCCGGGATTTCGAGGAGGAAGCTTCAAGAGTTCTTGGAGCTAAGGCAAGGAGGAAGGAGTGCATACGGGTACTCCAAATCATTCAACCACTTGGCCCAATACGCTCAGGACCAAGTGAACACCGAAGATCAGAAGTGCGAATGATTCTACCGGTGTTTGAACCACAAGTTGAAGGACAACCTTGTCCTGTTCAACCGCGGCAGCTTCAACGACATCGTCAATG
This sequence comes from Tuctoria greenei, assembly GCA_036927565.1. Classification (NCBI taxonomy): domain Eukaryota; kingdom Viridiplantae; phylum Streptophyta; class Magnoliopsida; order Poales; family Poaceae; genus Tuctoria; species Tuctoria greenei. The sequence continues at coordinate 174,861,703 of JAYESD010000002.1, read as the reverse complement.
CCGCTATCATGCAGGAGGACGCTACGCGCGAGCTGTCCTCAGATAAAAAGAAGAGGAGTGCTCCGCAGGGCAGCGGAGGTGGTGCTCCTCAGAAGTACCGTATGGTGTACCGATCACCATCCGGCCAAAGGTGGCAACCGCCATCACGACCACCAATGTTCAGTGGTCGCCAGTTCAGCAACTCGGATTCCGACCACAGCAACAACAGGGGATGATCCCACGTGCACTTCCACCTCCACCACGTGCACCGGGATTCCGTCCTCCCATTCGTACTGGCCAAACCCCGTACATGTGTTTCACGTGTGGGCGTACAGGGCACTTCGCCAAGGACTGCCCTCAGAATCGACAAGGCGGAGGGCAATCATCCTATCAGGGGGCCAACCAACCCCGCAACCAGCTCAAGAAGCCAGCCACCAGACCCGGCAACGTCCACCACCTCGCCATCGAGGATGTTCCGGAAGGCGCGCCCGTGCTCACGGGTACGTTTGCTATCTTCAATCATTCCGTAGTCATACTCTTTGACTCCGGAGCTTCACACAATGTCATTAGTAAATCTGTTGTCATTAAAAATCAGGTTCTTGTTATCTCCACCAAAACTCCTTATATGATTTGCACTCCAGCAGGGAGGGTAGTAACATATGAAATGGTCCATAGGGTACCTCTTGACCTAGATGGGAACATCTATCCTACCTCCTTCATTATCTTAGAGACTCAAAAGCTAGATAACATCTTAGGAGTGGCATGGTTGCAATACCATGGTGCTATTCTTGATATTGTTCCTCGAAAGATTTATCTAAACTCTCCACTCCATCAACCCCAAGTTCTCAATCTTGATAACATCATTCCATTGGACCCATCTACTCACAATACCGAGGTGATGGAACTTAAGGATATTCCGGTAGTATGTGAATACCTGGATGTGTTTCCTGAAGATCTTCCTGGTATGCCCCCAGAAAGAGATATAGAGTTCAAGATTGAACTTGCACCGGGAACAATGCCAATCTCAAGACCACCCTACAAGATGGCACCCAAGGAACTTGCAGAACTTAAGGAGCAGTTAACTGAACTTGAGAACAAGGGTTTCATTCATCCAAGTTCATCACCATGGGGTTGTTCTGTACTGTTCGTAGAAAAGAAAGATAAGACCTTGAGACTGTGTGTAGACTATCGTCCACTTAATGCTGTCACCATCAAGAAAATTATTTTCGAACATGGATCTTCGTTCTGATTATCATCAGATTAGAATCCGACCCGAAGATATACCAAAGACAGCATTCTCGACGAGGTATGGACTATATGAGTACCTGGTTATGTCTTTCGGATTGACCAACGCACCTGCTCATTTCATGTATCTCATGAACTCGGTGTTCATGCCGGAATTGGACATGTTTGTCGTGGTCTTTATTGACTACATACTTTTGTATTCAAAATCCGAAGAAGAACATGCTCAACACTTGCGTATCGTGCTTCAACGATTACGGGACCATCAGCTATATGCTAAGTTTAGCAAGTGTGAATTCTGGATCAGCCAAGTGCCATTTTTAGGGCACATCATATCAGCAGAAGGGATTGCAGTTGATCCCAACAAGATCAAGCAAGTCCTCAAATGGGAGTCTCCAAGGTCTGTGCATGAAGTCCGAAGTTTCCTGGGTTTAGCAGGATATTACCAGAGGTTTATACCCAATTTCTCCAAGATAGCTAAACCAATGACCGAACTTCTGAAGAAAGGACAGAAGTATGTATGGACTGAGACATGTGAGGCAGGTTTCAAAGCATTGGTGAAACACCTTACAACGGCACCCGTTTTAGCCCAACTAGACACAACCAAATCATTTGATGTCTATTGCGATGCAATCAGGAATTGGTTTGGGATGTGTGTTGATGCAAGATAGACGGGTGATCGCTTATGGATCACGGCAGCTCCGGAACCATGAGCAGCATTACCCGACTCATGATCTTGAGCTCGCTGCTGTGGTACTAGCATTGAAGATGTGGAGGCATTACTTACTGGGTAATCTAGTACACCTCTACACTGATCACAAGAGCTTGAAATACATTTTCACCCAGAAGGATTTGAATATGCGACAACGGAGATGGTTAGAGTTGATCAAGGACTATGAGATTGAGATTCACTACCATCCAGGCAAAGCGAATGTAGTCGCAGATGCTCTGAGCCGCAAGTCCGATGTCAACAATCTTTCCATTACCTCCATGGAAGAAGAAGAAGGACCAAGTCTCTACTTGGTTCCATATGGGGCACTCTACAATCTCGCTCTCATTCCTACCATCAGGGAGGATATTGTAGCAACTCAGAAGGAAGACAAAGGAATGTCACACATTCGGCAAAGAATGGAAAAGGGGGAGATGAAATGTTTCCGATGTGACAATGAAGGCGCCCTCTGGTTTAACAACCGTATAGTGGTACCACGAAACATGGAGCTTAGAAAGAAGATACTGGACGAAGCTCATTTTTCCAAGTATTCTATTCATTCGGGCAGTAACAAGATGTACCAAGATTTGAAGAAGAAATTCTGGTGGACTCGGATGAAGAGGGAAGTAGCTAAATACGTATCCGAGTGTGATACGTGCCGGCGAGTGAAGGCCGACCATATGAAAGCAGCAGGACAGCTTCAACCTTTAAGCATACTGACATGGGAATGGGAGGATATCAGCATGGATTTCATTGTTGGGTTGCCTCCCACTCTCCATGAGCATGACTCAATTTTGGTGATCGTTGACCGGCTGACCAAATCGGCTCATTTCATACCGGTAAGTGTCAGGTATGATGTAAAGCGGTATGCAGAACTTTATATCTCCAGAATAGTGTGTCTACATGGTGTACCCCGCACTATCATTTCAGATCGTGGATCTATTTTTGTTGCTCACTTTTGGGAGCATCTCCATGATGCACTGGGTACCAAATTTATTCGAAGCTCGACTTATCATCCTCAGACTAATGGATAAACCGAACAGGTGAATCAAGTGCTAGAGGACATGCTTTGTTCCTGTGCCATCCACTATGGTAGGAATTGGGATGATCATCTACCATTGGCGGAATTTTCGTACAACAACGGGTACCAGGCAAGCATCCAAATGGCGCCATATGAAGCTCTTTATGGCCGAAAGTGTCGCACACCATTGAACTGGTGCGAATGTGGTGAACGAGTGGTATATGGCATCGCCTTAATAAAAGAAGCCGAAGAGCAAGTTCGCACTATTCAAGCCAATCTCAAAGCTGCCCAGTCTCGTCAGAATAGCTATGCGGACAAACGTCGTCGAACACTTCACTTCAACGTGGGCGATCCCGTCTATCTTCGTGTGTCTCCGATGAAAGGGGTTCAACGATTTGGAGTAAAAGGGAAGCTAGCTCCACGTTTTATTGGGCCATTCGCAATCCTAGAACAATGCGGACCTGTGGCATATCAATTGGAGTTACCGCCGTCACTTTTAGGGGTTCACAATGTATTCCACATTTCCCAGTTACGGAAATGTCTTAAAACTCCCGCTGATGTCCATATAGAAGATTTGGAAGCTCTCCAACAAGATCTCACTTATTCCGAGCATCCAACTCAGATCATCGATGAGAAGACTCGCACCACAAGAAGCTACAACTTGCGTTTCTACAAGGTCTTGTGGAGCAACCACAATGCTGAAGAAGCCACGTGGGAAAGCGAGGAGTATCTTAGGATGAACTATCCAGACTTGTTAGCGGCATATGTTCGTTAGATCTTTTTCTTTTGCCTCCTTTTGTAATCTCGGGACGAGATTCTTTTAAGGGGGGAGGAATGTAAAACCCCACTTTTATGGCATGTGAATTCAGTCATGAGTTTTGTGACCAACTATATTAGAGATCCAATGTAGTGGTACACATGAACTTTATACCATCCAAACCTTTCTTGCACTCATGGTTAAATTTTATTAACATGAGTATTGGACATCACCACTAATTCTAGAATGATTCTATTCACCCCTCTTCAAATTTTTAGAATTATTTGGATGAAGATTATTAGGGCAATTTAAAGTGCAGTACTAATTGGCCCTGCCAAAAATATTCAAATTGGAGGCTCTAAATTTTTCCTTGGCCTTCGAATATTCTCAATAGCTTGCCTACAAAATTTCAAGATTTTGGGAACTCATTTGCTATTTTATTTGAGGCGCTTAACAAATTTGAATCAAATTCAAATCTGAATTTTTAATTCTTTTCCAACTTCTTTGAACATAAGATTTGAGTTCACCATAGAGTTCAGAATAATTCATTGACCATCTCCACAAAGTTTCATGATTTTTGGAGTTGATCTTTTATTTTAAATGAATTATTAACTTTTGTATAAGGGGTCTGATTGACCTGTGGGCCCCACCGGTCAGCCGCTGCTGAATGGGTCAGGTCGGCCGCCTGCCATCTCTTCGCCGGCGCTCAACCGCTCGACAGCGCGCGCGCATGCAGCTCCAGCAAGCTGCCTGCGTGCTAGCTTGCCGCGGCGCTATAAAAGGCCGCCGCCGCTCCCTTATTTCCCCTCCCCGATTAGTGGTTTTTCCCTCTCGCGAGTTAATCTCCGCCGCGCGCCATCTCCGCTGCCCACCTCTGCTCTGTGGTGCGTCGCCGTCTCGCGCCGTTTCAAGCCACGACTCCAACAGCTTAAAGGTGCGCCTAGTCAAGCTCTATCTCTCGGTGCAAACCGTTTCCTTTTTCGTTGAGAATTGAACAAGTTATCGATCTTCTTTCTTCCAGCCGAAGTGAATGAACTCGCTCGGTTTTTGTTTAAATTCCATTTCTACAAGTAATCATTCTATGCAATTGCTTAGGGATAGTTTCTATAGGTCCTAGCGCTCCTACCTGAGCAAAAAACCCTAAAAGTTATCGAGCAACGGCCGAGGAAATCGAGTTTTGCTCCCGCCGGTGAGGAAACCTCGGTTCGCCGTCGAGCTCATAGTTTCTGGTGGTTTTCTCCTCTTCCACGTCCATTTCCTTGATTAGCATCATCCCAGGAAGGTTTTGAGGAAGATCCCTAGCGGTTTGAGCTACTCTGGAGCAAGTTCCAGGTTGCCCGAGTACTCAACGCCGCCGCCGCCGTCGCACGGCCACTTCCAGCGAGTCTCTGGTCCCACCGACCTCACCGTCGTGCTCAGCGACCCCAAAAACCTCCAGGCGGCGAGTTTGAGCGAGTTTGGCCCGTCGGTTTAGCCGGCAGCGAGTTCGCCGGCGAGTCACCGCCGCGGGCGCCACCTCGCGCGGGCACTGACCCGAGGTAGAAGACGACGCCGTAGGGTCCCACCTGCCAGCGGCTGCGAGATCACAGTGCGGCAGGGATCCCGTGCGGCCGCGCACGAATATTTCTGTGGACTGCGGTGTTGCATTGACCAGAGCACGCCACATGGCCCATGGGACCCGCCGATTGAAAATTTGAATTCTGGCGCCAATGGGTTATTAAAATAATTCCAGAAAATTATTCGAACTTCTAAATTGAATATCTCTCTGTAGACTACTCCAAAAATCTTCAAACAAATTTTGTTTGACAACCCTTGATCTCTAGTTTCTGTCAATACCAATTAGGTTCTGTGAAACTCAAAGTTAAATTCTGCAGAAAATAATCTTTCCAAAGGCAAATGCAATTTTCACAGACAAGATAGCCACTGGAAAAATCCCCAAAATTGACATAAAATTTAATGTCCGATTCTTGACCACCAGAAAAAGTTTGGGAGCCATTGCATCTGTTTAACCCTCTGTATAGTTCAATTTCCTTTTTCAGTTATGGAATTTTTGCAGATGTTCAGTTGCTTTATTATATCCCAAATTTAAACAGAACCTTCCTTTAGACATAAACTAGACCCTGTTAAAATCTTGGATTTAATTAAGCTAGTATCCTAGTCCTAATTCAGTTACAAACTAAATATTGATTTAATGGCTAGAAATTCAATTATAAAGTAAATCCAGAAATTCTTGCCAACTTAGAAATACAATAACTCCTTCCCCAAAGCTTAGAAAATTATGAAACAAATTTTGCTAGAACCAGAACCCCTTCCTCTATCATGATTATCAACTGGCAGCTATGTTCAAGCTACAGTTTCTTCTTTAAAATTCTTGGAAGTTATTGCTTGCCATAATTTAGAGACAACACTATACTTTGATCATCTCCTGTTCTTTGCAAGAGCCTTGATCATATTTCCTAGTATCTACCCTAAAAGTTCCAAAGCCAATTAAGGTCCCTATCATCTAATGATCACCATGGATTAAAATTTTGGTCTCAATGACGATTATTTTTCAAAGTCATTTATATACCTATTATATGCATATCGTATAGTGACCGAAATCGAGGAGGAGCCAGAAGTCTTGGAAGAGAATCTTCCAAATTTTAACTCAGACTCTAACCTGCAACAAGGCAAGCCCCGGTTTGCATTTAAAAGCTTTTCAAAGTTTTCCAGTTTTATTCACTTACGTCTTCAGTCGATATTGTGCATTACGTATAAGGTGTTTGATACTCCACTTGCATGGCCAAAAATCCCAGGAATTGGTTGGAACGAGTTACAATTTGACCTATAGTAACTGTTTTGCTAATGAATAGGAAATTCGGTAGAAGTCGAGTAGTTGGAATCTACTCGCGAGAGATGTAGGGCATATCTCACAGGATTGGTTAGATAGAAAATGGATTAATATAATGAAGTTGAGACTGGGCAGGGAATGAATAGGAAGCGGCGATAAGTGAGTCTCGATCGCATAGCCGTGCCTGTGTCGATTAAGGCCCGCTTCGTGTGCGGCCCTGCTGAACAAGCTTGATTTGTACCGGCAACATAATGGACATATGGAATCCAATAAACTGACGTAGCTTGGTCACTTCGGTGTCGAGGCATACCATTCCGTATTATAGGTGTGTGTTGAGGGTAGCAAGGTGTAAATTCGCTAGTGGGAACGTCAGAGTACGCCCCACGCAGGGACCTCCTGCTCGTGACGGATCGACCGGTTCGGCATTTGAGTGTCTCGCGAAAGGTGGCCATATACGCCTAGTACTGAAGTGTTATGTAGGTACGGGTGTGCTCGCTGACACTTCCGAATGACGTATGTGCCGTGTTGTCCGGGTGTGTCCTGATTGCAATCACTGTCTCTCGCAGTAATAGAGTACCACTTGTTCACTGCGCCGTGACGTAGTAAATTACTAAATAAGCCAAAAAATCACATTGCATTGAATTATGATTACTTTGCAACCTTGTATGATCTAGAGATAGTATAATTAAAAGTTTATAGTTTCCCCATACTTTAGCTATAATAGCATTATGTGCTCTGAGCATGTCATATCATCGGTAAATCGTTTCTTGTTTGATTGTGGAGCCTATGATGTGCCGTGCTTGGAGAATGTCATTTGCTACATAAAACCTGATTATAAGGATCCACTTATAGGCGAGTCATTTACGCTTCACCTCACCTATGTTTAGTGTCCCCTTGCATATATCTAGTGAGACGGGTTAGTCTTGCTGAGCCTTATGCTCACGTTTGCAGTTAACGAGTTTTTGTAGGTCATACAGTTGATGACATGTTTGATGACAAGGCTGCACCACCTCCAGGGTGTACAGCCGAGTGGGAACCCTGCACGCTGCCATAATTGAGTGCTGCTAGTGCGAAGTATCCAAGGCATGGATACCTTTGCTTTTGCATAGCTAGTGCTGAGAGCGTAGCTATGATATATGTATATATATTTTCTGTCCTTACGCTAGTATTGTGAAAACTTCCGCTGTAAGATAAATAAAAGACTTTATCTTGTACTTATTCAGGTTCTATTCTTGTATAACTGTTGGGTGTCGCATCGCACGACACCACCCAATGAGATCCTCGGATGTCGGGATTCCGGTCCCCACACCAACTTCGTAATCCATAGGAAATCCTATCATAACCATCTCAAATCTTTCCATATCTGAGTCAAACCCAACTCAGCCGCAACCTGAGTCTATAACCTAGTCGGTTGGACCTTTTGCACCAATTTTTTACGTCCACATCTCTTCATCACGCCTCGGAACAATGTAGACACGTCGATGCACTCCTTGCACATATGCAAACATCTTCCAACAACATCCACGATACCTTCATATGCAATTTTCTTGATCCAAACATGTTGCGCGACCTCCCGATCAACTCAACCACAATTCCTCCTGAACTTGGTTTTTTGAACCTCATCTTCTCCCTAAGACTAGTTCAATGGATCACGTCACTAGCCATGTCTTGAACTCAAACAATGCCTGCACATGAATAAACAACCAATACTTCCGAGCACAAGTCCTCAACTTGACTCACGTTAGTTCCAAAACCACAACACCTTACGTGAGTACCTCACATAAGCATGTTGCAAACCATAGCAAAAACATTAACCACCATGATCAGCCAAAACACATCAAAAACATAGTAAAAGAATACTAAGCAAACTTTCCTATAAGTGAAAAGCAATTTTGAATCAATTCAATGTAAAAGCAGAACCATTGCAATCTAGCTCCGAACCTTGCCATAACTAACCGGATCTTGAGTTGGAGCTTACCAAAGCTAGCATGACCTAGCACTAGAGCTTACCAAAGCTAGCAAGACCTAGCACCGGAGCTTACCAAAGCTTAGCCGGACCTAGCGCTGGAGCTTACTAAAGCTTAGTCGAACCGTGCCAAAGCAAGTCAGACCTAGACAAAGCAAGTCAAACCTTACGTCGGACCTTGCCGGAGCTACCCAAAAAAAAGTCGGACCTATTGTCAGACCTTGCTGGAGTTCGGATCTAGAGTCAGACCATGTTGAAAAAGGTTTTCTGGTGATATTCAAAACTTTTATCGCCATAGCCAATATATTCAGCACACATAGATCTCACAATGTGTCATGCTTTCAGGTTTGGAAATAGCTAACTTTCTGAGATCATGACTTGCTTATAATGAAAAATTACACTTGATCTCTAGCATGGCTTACACTACTTTATATATCTCATTGAATTGATAGTGTAAGTTACTTGGATGAGCTTTATTTTATATGTATATACTATAATATGCTCATAACAATTAAAATTTGTCTTTTGAACCTTGTTGAATACATTTTCAAATGGGGAGAAATATGTCACACAATGCACATTCACAGGTGTTTACACGTTCTTCTCAAGGAGAGAATTTGTCTTTGAAATTTCTTTCTCATTTTATTTTTGATCTTCAAAAAGGGGGAGAAAATTGTTTTCAAAACATTCCATGTGAATAAGCCAATGTTCGCATTCTAAATGGTGTTGCCAATGCATTCATCAAGGGGGAGCTTGTGAGACCTATGTATGATGAATACATTGGCAATTTAAATAGAAACGAAGGTTCACACGCAAAGTTTTGAGTATTGCTGAAAAGCTCAATTCGGATTGTTCGAACTTGCGGGAATCCTATTTGCACTATCCGAACTTCATCGCACGTGAGTTGCACGTGTTTTCTCGTTCGGATTGTCCGAAGTTTCACACACGTGAGATGCATGTGAGTCGACACATGTCGATCTTTACAAATGTGTTTTTAAGAGTAATGTTACCCTCAATGGTTTAGGACTGTCTGAACTTTCTCAATGCATATCGGGAGTAACAGTTACTGCGCAAAGTTTTCATATTGAGTTTCGTTGCTCTTTTCTGCTCAGTTGTACTTTGTTTTTAACTTGCAATATTTCAAACTTGCTTTTTCGCTTATGGGATGATTTGCTTAGCACTTTTGGACTAATTTTTTGATGCATTTTCGCTGATCATGGTGGATTATTTTCTTGCTATGTTTGCAACGTTCTTATGTGAGGTGCTCACATAAGGTGTTTTGTTTATTGGACTCATGTGAGTCAAGTCGAGTACTTGTTGTGAGACCTATATGTGCTGAATACATTGGCAATTTAAATAAAAGTGAAGGTTCACATGAAATTTTTTGAATATTGCCGAAAAGCCCACTTTGAACTGTACAAACTTGTGGGAATTCCTTTTGCACTGTCCGAACCTTCATTCACATGAGTAGCACGTGCTTTTCGCTTCAGACCGTCTGAAATTTTCATCATGTGAATTGCACGTGTTGTTACTTTCACACTGTCCAAACTTTGCTCACATGAGCTGCACGTGAGCGAATGCTTCGGAGTGTCCGAACATTTCTCATACATTGCATAGCGGCTGCTTTGGACTATCCAAGCTTTCATCTGCTGAAATATTCGGGCGCCTATTATGTTTTCATTTGCAATTTTTGAACTTCCTTTTTGGCTTATAGGGAAGTTTGCTTAGTATTAATTTGCTATGTTTTTGGTGTGTTTGTTGGTTATGGATGATATCATTTTTCTATAGTTTGCAAGATGCTTATGTGAGGTGCTCACGTAAGATGTTGTGTTTTCGGACTAACGAGAGTCAAATTGAGGACTTGGGCTCGCAAGTATTGGTTGTTTGTTCATGTTCAGGTGTTTTTTGAGGTCAAGACATGGCTGGTGATGGGATCCATTGTACCAGTCTTAGGGAGAAGATGAGGTTTAACGACCAAGTACGGGAGGAATTGTTGTTGAGTTGATCGGGAGGTCATGCAGCATGTTTGGGTCAAGAAAAATGCATATGAAGGTATCGTAAATATTGTTGGAAAGTGTTTGCACGTGTGCAAGGAGTGCATGGACGTGGCAACATGGATCCAAGACATGATGGAGAGACATGGACTCAGACTGCTGTTGAGTCGATTATGACTGAAATATGGAAAGAGAGTTGGTTTTGGTTAGAATTTGCATTGGACACGAGGTAGAGGTTTTTTAGGAACGTGGGATATGTTCCTAAGTTTTTTGGCAGTCTTAATATTGCTTATATCTGGGTATGTAAGAGTCTTGAGCAGTTATGGAAAGTTTTGGTTAAAACTTAGTAGGATTAGAGTCCTGGTTAGGACTAGGTTGCCCAAGCAAGGGAGGACAGAGCTCGTGGTGAGACAAATTCGCGCTGTTCATCTTGTGTTTTGATCAATAAAATTCCTAGTTTCGAGGAGCTTTTGTGTTTTTTTTCGTCCGACTTGTTTTCGTCAAGTCTTTCTTGTTGAGTTTCTGGACAACACGATGTTGGCTTAGTGTTTTGATCATAACTCGAGTTTTACAAATCCAATCAACGTTATTCTTTTTGTGTTATCTTCACAACTCAATTTTATATTGTCTGTAATAGTTTCACTGTTATTGGATCTGCAGTTTCTGATCTACGCGAGTTTCTTTGCTATGTATCAAATCTGGTGTTTTACTCGGGTAGAACAGATTGACCCTTGGTTTATCTTTCGATCATAACTTGAGATTTTCTTAACGGTTTTTCATGATTCTTGATGTCATGTCTTCGACTTGATTCTCTACAATCTCTATTACTTTTGTCACAGTTGAACGCGTTTATATTAGTCGCACACATTGTTTCTTTATCTGATTGATTGTCTACTAAGGGTTTTTTTGCTTCTCCTAAAAAAAATTTAATCTACCATGCACCCCCCTCTAGTAGCTTCTCACGTGCTCTTCGATCCTACAATTGGTATCAGAGTCACGATGCTATAATCTTTGTGATTTGCACATGTTTTTGACTAATCAACATGGAGAAATACTCTGCAACTTGTGTGTTCAGTAGCATTGATTTTCGGGTTTGGAAGGCACGTATGGAGGTTTTCAACTAGGCACAAGGCTTCGCAATATGGAAACAAAAGTGTACAAGCCTTATCATGTTCCACCAAATGATCAAGTCATGGCTACCAACATTAGAGATGTCGACAACAACAACAAGGCGCGGAACTTGATCATACAAGGATTGACTCAAAGTGACTTAGATCGAGTTGCACACCTCCGATCTGCGTACGGGATTTGGAAAGCTCTATGTGATTATCATGAAGGATCCAACGCTATCGAGGAGGTAAGACAAGACATAGTCAAGAAAGGAAACATGTGCTTCGAGATGCAACCCGATGAGTCAATCGATGACCTCTTTGCTCGCTTTAACAAAATTCTCAACATTTTGTGTAGTGTCAACATTAATTTTTTTTGATGCTGAGAATGATCGGTAATTACTAAATGTATCAGACATGTCAATTTGGGAGATGAAAGTTACATCTACTCGTGAATCCACTATCTTGAGTACACTTATATTAGATGTGCTATATTCCAAGTTAAAAACTCATGAAATTGACATAATCTGACGTATGAATCCCAACAAGTCTCTTGCATTTGTTTCACAACATGACATGCCTAGCTCTAACAAATATTCATCATGTTGTACACTTGCTTTGTTGACTTCTCTAACCCTTGAATAGATTGAAGTGTTTCCAGATGAGGAGCTAGCAATTCTCTCTACTTGATTCTCAAAATCATTGCAAAATGTTAGAAGTCAAAGAAGAGGAAGTGGTGGTTCTCAATGATGCTTTTAATATGGTAAGACAGGACATTTTTGTACAGAATGACCTAACCTTTCAGGTCCTATCACTCATGATGAAAAGCAAACAAAGTTCAAGACCTCTTCTGGCAACAACAAGAAAAAAAGACGTTTACAAAATGGCAAGTGGTAAAACACATTCTCTCAGCACTCCTCAATAATAATTTGAGTGACGTGGACTCCAGGAGTGATGAAGATGAAGAAAACATGGCGACTATGTGCTGCATGGCGGGTAACTCAAGATCAAGTATGGGGGAGGCAGAACACAACATTGACGATGAAGAGGTATGTTCCACTTGCGAAGAAATGTGTGATGCTATTTCTCGTGCCACTGCTATACTTAAGAAAAAGGACAAAAAACTTAGGGACAATGCTATTAAAATGAATCACTAGAATATGAAATTAATCGTCGAAAATCCTTGATTCCAAGTCATGATTCTTGTTCCTCATGTGAGTTAATATATGAACAATTGTTCTCATTAGGAAGTGCGCACACTTCCACACTTGATAAGCTTGAACTTGAGATTGAAAAGAACAAAAAGCTTGATGCACATAATGATAATAACATGAAAGATGCTAGTTGTTATACAATTGTTTTGCATTGTTCTACTTGTAATGACCTTGATAAGAAACTACATGATGCTATGAATGAGATTCTGTTTTGAACAATGCTTTACATTCTCATTAAGTTAAATAGTGTTCTAATTGTAAATTAAAAAGAAAAACTTCATGTGAAAATTGTCTTGATCTGTCCAATAAACTTGATGACATGCATAGTAGACTAGATCCGTTTTGTAATGCAAATAAGAATCTAAACTTGCGGTTGAATTCTTCCAAGTCTTACAATGATAAAACTATTTTAGGTTTTGATTCCCATGCTCATGTTAAGACACATCGACTTGAAATTACAATGTCATTAGGATGTGGTTAGATTCAAAAAGCTCCTAAACAAAAAGAAGTGATTTTCAAATTTGCAGGAGTGTTGTCTCATTCGGTTTCTAATAAACATATTGCTTGCTCATCTAGACACGAACACAAAGTTAAATTTCATTGTACCTACTGTGGTAGAGATGGTCATGTCATAGATTTATGTTATGGACTAGCTAAACAACATAAAAAAGGAAAGAATGCAAGCTAGATCTCATAACTCTCATACCAAATTTGTGGCGCATGCTAAACCGAATGTTAGGAACATGTAACCTGCTGTAATGAGTCGAAAACATGCAAAGTTTGCTCCTAAACCTACTGTTTTTTGTTCTACACATGTATCACCTCATAGTCAGTAGTTGGGTACAGGAATTCTAAAATTTTGGCTCATAAATCTGATGTTTTATCTCCGCTTTCTTGTGTTATTCCTGTTGGACGTCGTGTGACTTAGTACTAGATTCATAAATGCCTTTTGACTAACCCTAGTATTGAGTCATCGACGTATTGTGCTTCTATGTAGGTTACACGCTTGAGGAAGGAAAACATTGGATTGTGGATTCAGATTGCTCACGCCGCATGACCGGTAATAATACTAGTTCTGCTTCCTCTCTTTTGTGTCACATGTAGAAAATGTTACTTTTGCCGGTAATTCTTCAACTCCTATAATTGCTAAGGGTTCATTTAGAGTTTATAACCACTACACTTTGAAAGATGTGGCAGTTGTTAAAAATTTGAAATACAACTTGCTTTTTTTTCACAATTGCTAGATAAAAATCTATAAGTTAGCTTCACTAAAAATTGTTGTAATGTTGTAGATTGAAATGGTATTTTTAACATTTCTCGGTTTGGAGAAGTTTTTAAAGCTGATTTTGATATGTCATCCTCTAAGTATAGATGTCTAGTTGCTAATAATTCAAAAGACTTATATTTTTGGCATCGTAGACTTAGTCATGTAAGCTTTGGTCACCTCAAACAATGTTAGTGGTCTTGATCGCATACGTGGGCTGCCTAAGCTTAAAGGGGACAAATAAATTATGTGCTCTTCTTTTAGACAAGCAAAGATGGTTGCAGGTTGACATCCTCCTCTCACAATGACTATGACAACTGAACCGGGACAGCTTTTGTACCTTTACACCATAGGACCTTCACGTGTTAAATCCTTTGGAGGTAAATGGTATGTGCTTGTGATTGTTAATGATTATTCTAGATACTCTTGGGTTTACTTTATGGTATCTAAGAATGACGCTTTTAATCAATTTAGACATTATTTATTAGATTATCAATTTATCACCCAGGATCCTTGAAAGCAATTAGAAGTGATAAAGGAACCGAATTTAAAAATCAATCGTTTAATCACTTTTGTGCCAAAAAAGGAATAGATCAACAATTTTCTTCATATATGTACCTCAACAAAACGGTGTTGTAGAGAGAGAGAACAAAACCTTAATTGAGATGGCTAGGACTATGCTTGATGAATATCAAACTCCTACAAAATTTCGGGTAGATGCAATTGCACTTGCTTCTTATGTTTCCAATCGTGTTCTCTTGCGTGCTAAGCTAGGAAAAACTGCATATGAGCTTCGGTTTGGACATAGTCCTAGTGTCACACACTTTAGGGTCTTTGGTTGCAAATGCTTTGTTAGGAAACATGGTAATCTTGATAAATTTGATGCTAGATCTTTAGATGACATGTTTCTTGGTTACCCATCTCATACAAGAGACTACTTTTACTTGACACTACCAAAATCATGGAGACTTGTCAGGTTTCTTCTGATGAAGCTAGCCCAACTACTAGGTCTAATATTGTAGGTCCAGATCCATATCAAAAGGGGAGAGTATTTTCATTGAAGATGAAGGAGTGGAACTACTGCTAGAAATTTCAAAAACAAACAATGATGTTTCAAGTCTTGATCCCGCTCCACAACCAGCATCAACGACCACTACTGCTGGTTCAGATCTTCCTCGACCTACAAGTTCTTTGGTTTGTGATGAATATGAAGAAGAATGAGCTTGTGAAGTGTCTACTTCCCTCCGCGTCCTCATAAGTAATCCTACACAACAAATCATTGTAAGCTTGCACGAATGAGTCACACAATCCAGATTTTGCGATCCAAACTCTCATGATCATTCTACTTCTGTTGCTTATTTTGAAGCCAAATATATATCACACGCACTCAGTAATGAATCTTGGATTATAGTCTGAAGAGTTAGGAAATTTTGAAAAAAATTAATGTTTGGAAACTTGTACCTCCACCTCAAGGTCAGACTTTAATTGGAACTAAATGGGTGTTTGAAAAATAAACAAAGTGAGGATGAGGTTGTGGTTAGGAATAAAGCTAGGTTGGTTGCTGAAGGTTTCACACAAGTTGAAGGTCTAGATTTTGATGAAACTTTTGCTCTTGTTGCTAGATTAGAAGCCATAAGAATTTAGTTATCTTTTGCTGCATCCAAAAGTTTTAAGTTGTATCAAATGGATGTTAAAAGTGCTTTTCTTTATGGCTACATAGATGAGGTGGTTTATGTCAAGCAACCATCAGGTTTTTAAATTCCAAATTTTCCTAATCATGTTTACAAACTGTCCTAAGCTTTGTACGGTCTCAAACAAGCCCCTAGAGCATGGTATGATAGTTCAAAAACATTCTTACTTGGAAATGGGTTTACCATGGGCAAGGTTGATAAAACTCTTTTTGTACTTAAGCATGGCAATGACTAATTATTCGTTCAAGTGCATGTGGATGATATTATATTTTCATGATTCTTTTTTTAGTGTCTTTGTGACTTGATTCTCTACAATCTCTATTACTTTTACCACAGTTGAACACATTTCGATTAGTTGCACACATTGTTTCTTTATTAGATTGATTTTCTACCGAAGGGTTTTTGTTGCTTCCGCTAAAAAAATTTTTAATCTACCATTCACCCCCTCTGGTAGCTTTTCACGTTCTCTTAGATCCTACACTTGTTCTAGGAAGATTCGGTTGTTTGTTCATGTGTATATGTTGTTTGAGGTCAAGACATGGCTGGTGACGGAGTCTACTGAACTAATCTTAGGGAGAAGATGAGGTTTAACAACCAAGTTCCGGAGGAATTGTGGTTGAGTTGATCGGGTGGCCACACAACATGTTTGAGTCAAGAACAATGCATTTGAAGGTATCGTTAACATTTTTGGAAAGTGTTTGCACTGATGCAAGGCGTGCATGGACGTGACTACATTGTTCCAAGACGTGGTGAGGATATATGGACATGAAGATGTGGCCGAAAACGTCCAACCGACTGAATTATGGACTCAGGCTGCGACTGAGTCGGTTATGGCTCAAATATGGAAATATTTGAGGTTGTTTGTGTTAGATTTCGTGTTGGACACGAAGTAGAGATGTTTTAGGTATGTGGAATATGTTTCTAAGGTGTTTGGAAGTATTAAGATTTCTTCTATCTGTGTATAGAAGAGTCTTGAGTAGTTATGGTAGGTCTAAGTTAGAGTCCAAGTAGGATTAGAGTCCTAGTTTGGATTGGGTTGGCCTTAGGGCTGGTTATATAAGCAAGGGAGGCCAAATCGCGTGGTAAGACGAATTTGGTGCTGCTCCTCTTTTTTTTCTTTGAATAAAATTTCATAGTTTAGAGGAGCTTTTGTGCCATGTTTTTCCGACTGGTTTTCGTCAAGTCTTTCTGGTCGAGTTTCTGTGATGCCCGACCTTTCTTTGTTGTCTTGTCATAACTCGAGTTTTATATATCCAATTGACGTGATTATTTTTGTGTTGTATTTAAAACTCAATACTCTATCATCTATGAAAATTTCACGATCATTGGATTTGTGGTTTTTTAGTTACACGAGCTTCTTTGCAACATAGCAGATCTGTTTGTTCTTTGTTAGAAAAGATTGACCTTTGCTCGGGGTTTCGGTCATAACTTAAGTTTTACTCAACGATTTCTCCTAATTCCCTTTTTTGGTGTCTCTGTGACATGATTGTCTACAATCTACACTTGTTTTGTCATGGTTGAACTAATCTACATAAGTCACACACACGGTTTCTTTATCAGATTAGTTTTCTGCCGAGGGGTTTTTGTTGCTATCGCTGAAAAAGTTTTAATGTACCATCCACCCTCTTCTTGTACCTTTTCACGTGCTCTTTGATCCTACAAAGACAATCTTAGCTAGGGAAAGCATATTGAAATATTGATATATGATTATTATAATAAGATGTAGGATCTCCGAGTTGTTGTTTCCTGTAAAAAAAAAAATTGATAATTTTATTTTCTTGTTGATTTGATTGCTTGAGGGTTTAGATACTATATGTACCTAAACGGGATTCGGGCTAACTTGGCCTGACACAACACATTTAGTGCTCGATAAGACCCATTTAGTTGTAAAGTATGCATCTAGACGGACTCGAAGGCAAACGACGATAGCGACAAGCACCCACGCATGGATGGTGGACCCCGACAGAGCGGGTCTAATCTCTGACCCACTTATAGCCGTTCTATGTTGAAGGCGGGTCCTGAAGGGCAACGTACGATGGCTAACCCAGTTCCTTGTCTCTCTCGTTCTTTCCCCTTCTCTCTTTAGTTCTTTCCTCTCTCTCATGAATGACTCAAACATAAAAGATTAATGAAAAACATGTACAATATGTGTTACCCATTTTGAACCGACCCGTCTCACATGCGTTACGCATGTAAGGCGTGTAGGTTCAGAGTTGTCCCTTTTTTGGACAGTCTGGGACTGACCGAGGAGGCTCGGCTTGTGACAAGACGCGGATCTGGATCCGAACGAGATTTCAATGACATAACTCTAATGTTTTCTGCTGCACCATTTTTGACAGTGCAGTTGAAGAACAGCGGGGTTATTCTGCCGAAATTCCGTCTAGATCCAGACCACGCGTCTCGTCATACGCACGCCCCCTCGGTCACTCTTTGTTGGGTTTAGGACCTATCCTTTGCAATAAATATAGGGTCGTGACATTAAACAATGTATGAAATAACGATTATTTCTCTGGCTTTGTACTACAAAGTCAAACATGGGTGAAGACCATAGTTGGATGTATACTGGTCGGAAGAGCAAATCTGGTGGTCACTCGAATGAGTGGTTCACCAAGACAAATCAATTTTTTGATCGAGCAATTTTCTTGTCAAGGAATGATAAGTTGCGGTGCCCATGATCGAAATGCTAGAACAGCAAGTTTTGAACAGAATGGAACTTTCGATACACTTGTGTCGAAACGGTTACATGCCTCATCAAGAGGTGTGGACCTTCTATGGCGAGACTAAATCTCGAGTCGTACAAGAAGTGGATGATGATGATGATAGCACGAGGTTTGATAGGATGGATGAGACGCCAGAAGCCATAGAAATGGAGGATCCTCCTACAATTGAGGCAAACGAGTTCTTCATGCTTCTCAATGCATCAGAACAGTCGTTGCATGGACACACGGATCTAACCCTCCTTGCTTTCATGACCAGATTTATGGTAATTAAGTCTGAGTACTTCTTTTCCAACAACATCTACAATGATCTCATTAAATTTATCAGCGACATCCTTCCACAACCTCATAAAGTGCCTAAAGATATGTATCATTCGAGGAAATTGATATCTGGCCTCAATATGAACTATGAGAAAATTGATGTGTGTCCAAACAACTGCATGCTATTCTGGAAGAGCACGCCAACAAGAACAGGATCTTTAAATATGATGAACTGAGGTATGTGGAAGTTGTTAGTGATCATGGCAATAATTGGATGATATATGTCACACATAAGCAGCTTTATTACTTGCCTGTGACACCTTAGTTGAAGCGGTTGTTTCTTCCAAAAAGAACTGCAAGACACATGACATGGCACAAAGAAGTTATACATGAGAAAAAATAATTGTTGACGCACCCGTCCAACGGTGATGCATGGAAGGCGCTGGACCGTTTTGATCCAGATTTTGCTCGTGATGCAATAAATGTTCGCATCGAGTTAACGATAGATGGATTCTCGCAGTTGACTACAAATGCCATGCTATACTTCCGTTGGCCCATCTTTATCACTCTGCACAACTGGCCACCGACTTTTTGTATGAAGTATGAGTTCATGTTCCTCAGCCTCATTGTGACTGGGTCGGATCATCTTGGGTCACGTCTCAATGTGATGTTGAAACTGCTGGTCAAAGAATTGAAAATGTTATTTACAGGAGTCAATGCGTACGACTGTTACAAGAAGCAAAAAATCAACCTTCGAGATGCTTATTTTTGGTCCGTCCTTGATTTGCTGACATACGGCATGTTTTCCGAAAGGAGCACTCATGATCATCTGATGTGGCCGATATGTGCTTCGGACACGGATTGCTTTCGACTTACTCATGGAGGCAAGATACGCTACTTCAATTTTCACAGACGTTGGCTGCCTCTCAATCACATGTTTAGGCAATAGAGGAATGTTTTCATAAAGGACACTATTGTCACTAAAGGACCATCAAAACGTCTTAATGGGTCAGAAATTTCTAATATGTTGGACACAATACTGCTAGATGAAGGTCATCTTGGATATTTTGTAGGTTACAGAGAAGAACACAATTGGATTCACATATGCGGATTTTAGGAGCTACTTATGTGAAGCCTTTGATTCTAATGCACAATATTGATGTCATGTCTCAGGAACGTAACATGGGCAAATGTATCATAAGCACATGCATGGATATGAAGGGCAAAACGAAAGATAATATAAAAGGTAGACAATATTTGGCAGATATTTGTAACTGTCCAGCTCTTGAAATCTCTGAAAGTGGTGGTAAGACATGTTCTTCTTTCTATCATTGACCTAAAGAAAAGAAAGAAGTCATGAAATGGTTGAAATCTTTGAAATTCTTAGATGGTTACACAACTAGCCTGAATTGAGCTGTGAATGTGAACAATGAAAACCTCACTGGATTGAAGAGTCATGATTATCACATGATCATGGAAAGACTCCTACCTGTCATGTTTGGGGGCTATCAACATGACATGGTGTGGAAGGTTTTAGCTGAGCTTAGCCATTTTTATAGATAGTTGTGTTCTAAAGAAATAAATATTAGGATGATGGATAAGTTATAGAAGGAGATACTGGTACTATTCTGTAAGATGGAAAAAAATTTCCTTCAGTTTTCTTCAATCTAATGCAACATCTTCTTATCCCTCTTCCATTTGAAGCTAAAGTTGGTAGTCCTGTGCAATACAAGTAGATGTATCACATTGAAAGAGTGCTACGATGTCCGAAACCTATGGTTGGCAACATGGTAAGGGCGGAAGGGTGCATCGTTGAAGCATTGACTCTTAAAGAAGTAGTATACTTTTCAAGTGTCTACTTTACAGAAGAACACAATGTCAATACTTCGGTGATGCAGTACAATGTGGGCGAAGCATCCGCTTGTAGCGACTTCTCTATTTTTCAAACAAGAGGCACTACCGTTGATGGCTACACGACCTACGATATGGGCAAATATTTCGAGTAAGTGTTTGTCCTACATTTATGCTAATCAACATATTTTGCTACACGTGTATTCTAGAATGTGTTTTTTTGCTCAGCGAGTTCCACAGGCAAATTTGGCCACATAGGCATCAACCTACGAGCAAACAAGTAGAAGGGATGCGACAAGATGGAATAAATGGAGGGAAGAATTTCCTATCCTAGTTTCTAGATTATGTAATACACCCTCATTTTCTTTATATTATAACTTATGATTATTAAAGAAGTATTCTTATAACTTACGATCTTTTAGGACAGTGCGTGACTCAAGACGTCCATCAAAATTATTGGCGGCTATCTTATGGATTGGTGAAAGTAGAAGCTATGGTCGATATGGCATAAATGGCTTTCCATTTTGTACAACTCAATTTGAAGTTCTTTGTTCTCTCGTGGCAACATCAAGTTCTTGATTTGTGACGAGGGCAACTGACTCTGAAGGGCATGAAACCAATTACCATCGAATCATTAATAGAATTCTTGAATTTACTTTTACCGGAAGTAAGAAACATTGAGTTGTCTTCTTTGACTGTGGTTGGTTTGATAGCAATTATGGAACTCAACAAAACCAATTTTGCATGGTGGAAGTCAAACGGAAGGACCGACGACGAGGTTACGATACATTTGTTCTTGCACACCAAGTGCAGCAAGTGTATTATTTACCTTATCCATGCACAAAGCTCAATGCTTGGTGGGTTGTAAATAAGGTGAATCCTTGTGAGCGGTTATATACTCTCGGATATTATGGTTACCATGATAGTGAAGAGGTTGAAGAAGTTTACCAAGAAGAAGAGTTTCCAAACACTTTTATCATCGATCCTGGTGCAGCACTCGATCAATTAGTTGGAGACGTTGAAGATGTAGAGAGAGCTGATATGTGAAAACAAAAATGGGAACAGGTCACGGTGGAAGATTGTTGGGCCGGTTTAAGGAGTAGGGCACATGATAATGATGTCGATGAATTTTGAAAGTGATTACAAGAAATGTTTTCTTCATGATAATAACATGAATTTTGTATATCTTCTTTGCATATTTATGAATTATCACTTAAAATAGAATGTTGTCAAAGAAGGGTAAGACGGTGGTAGGGGTGAGGGGGTTCCTCGCAAATGTAGTGGATGCTATTACTGGTACCTCGTTGGTCGGGATCAGACGTCTGAGATGATGAGTCACTTGTCGGTGCATTCACAGCAGTGCACAAAGGTCAATTTCACTAGTCTTTGACAAATTCTTAATGTCAAATTTCCAATTAAACTTACATATGAATCATTTTAATGTTGCAGTTTGACACAGCGTCTCACTCAAAGGCTAGGGGGCCAGTTGAGCTTAGGCACCCTTTGGCTAGCCAGGCCTCATTTAGCCAGTTGTCGACTGCTCATTCCTCTTCCTCGACTGCTGACGAGCATTCTAGGTCACCAGACGTTATTCCACAATAGAGGTGGTGGACGAGGAGGACTCAGTTTGTTAGTCCTCCTCCGGTTCCTTCACAAAGGATCATGATTCAGCCGGTTGGAGACAAGTAATAGAATTGTAGTGTTCAATTGTAGTTTCGTTTGGTTACTTAAGTAATGATTCAATAAATATCTTGCAGCGCTTGGCACGACACGTCTTTCACCCATGATAGACGATACCACAGACTGGCGAATGGTGTCCTAGGGTCCTTAGTGCGTTTGAACTATCCTGGGGTCATCAACAGGGTGCCCGCTACTTCGTCGGACGACTACGCTCGTGTCTCTCACCAGGAGCACGACAACGTTCAGGAGGCTGTATGGGTCGATTTTATGGTAAGTACGTTAAATAAAATTTATAAGTTTCAAACTTTTTGAAATTATTAATGTACATGTCTTCAGTATCTCATTTATTATAGGCAATGTATATTTTAGAGGACCTGGATGTCCCTCTCATGTTTCAGCATGTGAGGAACGTGTTCCACTTCAACGTTGCAAAGACGGTCCGGCAAGCTTTGTCGAATGCTTGCACTCAAGTAATCGACGAGTACTTGATGGGAAACCAGCACGATGTGCGACACTTTCGACAAGAGAGCAACAGGCACCTTACGAAGGAGGAGTATGCGCAGGTACGTTGGGTGTAGTAAATATTTTTTCTGATAACTTTAACAACCTACAAATATGTGCAGGGCAACGTGGGCTGGTTGCAAGGTCGACTGATGCATACTGGGCCCTTTGTAGGAACTTGTCTAGCGATGAGTTCAAGTCTAAGTCCAACACGGCTCGAGGGTGCAGAGTGGTCGACGGGAAACACAACCTTGACCAAGATAACCACTTGCATTTAGCTAAACGCATGGTAACTGTGTCTAACTTATTTTTATATATTCATAATATATTATTCATACTAGCACATATTGACAAGAGCGCTAGACGGGGCTGACACCGACCCTTGCCCTGATATGGAAGAGAGGTCATAGAGACTCTTCTTAGCCTGATGGGCACAGTTAGTTGGCAACCGAGGGCCTGGTAAGTTAATAATCATTCAAAATAATTCTAACTATATTGATTGTTGAACTTACACGGTTTTTTAGTTTTTCGGGCTAGGTATGGGGAGGAGACTCTTAGGATACACGACCCATAGTTCGATTGGGAAAATGAATCAATCAATCCACAAACCGCGTATGCAAGAGGAGGCGACAAAGCCCACAGAATTAGTGTTCGTACTTCGTTTTATCGTTTTCAATTCATGATATTTCAATTTCATATTACTGATTCTTTTTTGTAGGCTCTCCATATTCGATGGAGTTGTCAACTCAAGGGCGGCACAACCTTCGAGAGACAGCTTTACGCAGGCTTTGGCAGCAGGCTCGAGTCGCCGTGTCTCGCAGGTGTAGACCCTCGCTCATCGATTTGAAGAGGTTCGAACAATAGGAGGCGCAAAGGGTGGCGATGGAGGCCACCATCTGGAACCAGCAAGCCTGCATGGTGCAGATGCGGCAGTAGATGAGGCGCGAAGGCAGGCAGTAGAGGTAAGCTAAAGTAATTTGAATTCATCGCATTCTTAATAGTATGTAACCTGTAATGTTTGCAATGACAGACACTATTTCGAGCCTAGAGAGTCCAAGGGGTGTGGATCGAGCTACCGCCAATGCCACCGGTGCAGCTACCGCCGCCGTTGCAGACGATTTAGGTAATAAAAATGTACTTATTTAGTCTTAGCTATTCTAGTTTTACCTCATCTAACATAGCATAATCTAACTTAACTTAGATAAAGTAAGCTAATTATGATCAATTCTAGCTTGTTTAATCAATTGTAGTAAAAAAAGAAGTTTCAAACTAATAAATATATCAAACAACTAACATGTATTGCAGAGATCGGCGACGGAGGCTCAAACTCCGCTGCTCTCGGTGCCGGTGTCTGGAATAATGCTCAGCGATGATGTTCTAGGCTCTGGAGGTAGTGGAGGGGCTAGTGTATAGCCCCACTCAATGGTTTTGTGACTTGGTGATGTGATGTTGTGTGACTTTGTGTAATTCATGTTGTGATATGTGATGTTTTTTCCCACTGTTTGTTTTGTCTCTGGCCATCGAGTCGGGCAGCATTTTCTATTTCAAAAAACATAAAAAAACTTATTTGCGACAACTTTTATACAGTACCGTAGCAAATAAGGCCTATATTATTTGCGACGGCCAGTGTTGTCGTCCCAAATTAACCTTAATAATTGTGACGGTCAGGCAAAGGCCGTCACAAATAAGCTCTTAATTGCGACGGACGAGGAATGTCGTCCCAAATTAATGGGCCCAGTCCATCCGCCGGGTCCAGGGCCTGGACCCTTATTTCCGACGGTGTCGCTGATTAATTTAATTTGCAACGGTGGCCATCGCAAATAAGCATAATTACGACAAAAAACGGGCAACGGTTGGAAACAGTCGCAAATAACAAAAACCCTACGCAAATAAGCAATTTGCGAGGGTTTTGAGCTTATTTGTAATGGCTTGACCTGGCTGTGGTGTAGGTACTTGACCTGGCTGTGGTGTCAAATGTCGAGAATACTCTCGACATGACCAATCACAATCACTCTCAAATGCAACAATCAGGAAAAATGGTACACTCTGAACTCACATGTACACAAGTGGACACTAATGGTACGAGCAAGCAAACTGAACTCCTATCGTTATTCTTCTGGCTAGTATTTATATGGAAACATTCGTAGAGCGTATCTTGCACCTACCGTTAGAGAAGCATGCTCAAGACTCGGTGCCACGAGCTATTTGTTAAAAATATAGATAGACAAAAGTTTGGACAGATCAACTCCCTTGCATTCTCTTTGATCTCTTTGTTTCTTATATACATGTACACGGGTCACATATGGTGTGTCTCTGGAGGGAACTGTCGTCGTCGTTGTCATTGCGTCGGTTTGGAGAGGAGCCGTATCACCGGACCGGAGAGCATCAACAGTTACTATGGGCCCACGTGGGCCCACCTTGTTATGTTGGGCTCTAGTGTTCATTCTTGTAATTTGTTTATTCTTAACACCCCCATGGACAGCTGATGCCCAATTGTTTATGTATATTTCATTGATAATACATGTCTATATGTCTCTTTCAAAAACCCTTTGAGAAAAAATCAAGAGACAGACATAAGACTTGTGTGCACATTGCCTCATTAAAAATCATTCAATGAGAAATTCTGTAAAACTCATAAAAGGAAAAATAGTACAATGTTATGACTTAACGATAATACTTCATAGAGGTTCTCCCCCTAAACCTTGCAAATCTTTAAGTCTTTTTCATTCCAATGCCTTTGACGCATTTGTCAAATATAGCTAGTGGTAATGAATTTGTGAACAAATCTACAAGATTATTACAAGACTTTGTTTGTGTGGCATTAATTTCTCCATGTTCTTGAGCTCATGTGGATAAAATAATTTTGAAGAAATATGTTTTATGTAATTAGACTTAATGTATCTTGTTTGCATCTAGGCAAAACAAGCAGCATTATCTTCATAGATAGGAGTTGGTGACTTTATTGCACCTATGCCACATCATACTTCAATGTGGTTAATGACTCTGCTTAACCAGACATATTCTCTTGATGCCTCGTATAATTCAATGATTTCTGAATGATTTGTATATGTTGCTATTAAAGTTTGTTTTGAAGACTTCCATAAAATATCAGTTCCGTTGTGTAAAAACACAAATCCTGTTTGTGATCTACCATTGTGTGGGTCAGATAAATAGCCGCATGAGTATATCCGATTAGTTTAGATTCTTGATTTCTTTGAAAGAATAAATCAAGATCTAATGTACCATTTAAATATCTTAAGATATTTTTAACACCTTTCCAATAACGCATTGTAGGTGCTTCACTGTCTTGCAGGACAGTTTACTAAAAAAGCTATGTCATGTCTTGTATTATTAGCAAGATACATCAAAGCACCAATGGCGCTAAGATATGGTTATTCTTCTCCCAAAACCTCTTCTCCTTCTTGTTTCGACCTAAACAGATGTTTATCCTTTTTCGAGTCACGACGATCATATGAGTCCTTTGGGGGTATGCTTTGTCCATATTAAAATTTTCCAATACTTTCTTGACATAAGTTGACCGGTGTCGAAGGATACCCATCTGAAGATGTTTCTATTTGTAATCCTAAACAAAATTTGGTTTTAGCCAGATCCTTCATCTTAAATTCTTTCATAAGATGATCGTGTGGTTCATTCATTAATTTTGAATGACCAATAATGTCAATATCATCAACACATACTCATATTATGCAAAAGCCAGTATCTGATTTTCTAATAAATACACAAGGACAATCATCAATATTTGTGTATCCTATGTTTAGGAGGAATTATTTTTATCGATTGTAAAACATTCTTTCTGATTGTTTCAATCTATACAAGTACTTGATAAGTTTTACACAATACATGTTGCTATTTGCGTTTGAATTTGGTATAGGAATTCCATCAGGAACTTACATGTATATATCCGAATCTAATGACCCGCATATAACTATGCGGCCACAACATTCATCAACTGCATAGACAGATGTTTTTGTATTGCCAGAGATATTAAATATCGGAATGTTATTCCATTCATTATCGGAGAATATGTTTCGGTAAAATCAACTTTGGTCTCTGTGTAAAATCCTTTGCAACCAGTCTCGCTTTATATCTTATCACCTCATAATTTTCGTTTCATCCCACTTGAACCCAACAAGAAAGGTTATGGGGTGTAGGTATCACATCAGTGAATACCTTTCTCTTCCTAAGCGACTTATCTCAGCTTCAATTGCCTCTTTCTGTTTGTTCTGGTCTGAGCGTTTCTTACACTCTGCCAATTTCTTAGGATCTGGATCATTTGGGAAATTTTCAGCAATGATACTTGAAAAGCATAGGTCTGCAATAGTTGTACTACAATCATATACTTTCCCATAACTAGTATAGTTAATTGATATTTCTCCTATCCCATTTGATGCCTCTTCATTTTTCAATACTAGGTTGTTAGGGTTTTCTGATTTTCTAGTCTTATTTATATTGCGCGCTTGAGAACTAGACTGTGGATCATTTGCATTCAAATGATGATGTACACCTTTTGGTTCCATCACATCTTTGGATTTTTTAGGAGTATTTGATTTCTCCATTCATGGCCGTTTTTCTAAAGTGTTATCCTTTTCCTTTAGGTTATATCCTCCCCCTCTTCTTATTAGAAGGGACCAGAGTGGTTTTCTTTTGTAACTCCACTCGTTTGGATGCATTCACTGCAGGATTCCAAGATTTCATAATACCATTATAATCTGTAAATGAATCTGGCAAATTATTTCCAGCATTTTGCAAATTTATTATTCTTTGAACTTGAAGTTCAGTCCCTTGTATATGCGGATCTCAGGATATATTAGATTTATCATCCTAGTTTATTTCTTAGCATTCTGAATTATTCTTAAATTCTCCCCCCAATGCCGGGAATTGATCATCATTAAAAATATAGTTAGAGTATCTTGCTGTTAATAAATCTCCAGTCATGGTTCTATGTATTTAATTATTGAAAGAGAATGATATCCCACATACATATACATTTTCCTATGAGGACCCATTGTGGTACGCTGCGATGGTGAAATTGGTGCATTAACTGCGCAGCCAAATTTTCGTGGATGGGAAATGCTAGATGCATTACCACGTACAAGACATAGTGGGGAGACACTATGATATGAAGTTGGTCGCAATTGAATAAGGTAAGCAACATGTAATACTGCATGTCCCAATATGTAATAGATAGATTACAGTTATGTAATAATGGTCTTGTAAGTGCAACTAGGATATCCCTTGTGGGTTTTGGCTAATTGATGATGAACATATGAGATCCTAATGAAACTATTGAGATGATTGCAGGACAAACAAAGTGAAACAGCTCGGTGCACACAAAAAGGTGAAAAATGGAGTGGTGTCTAAATAGGAATACTTTGATGGAACTTGGAAGACAAATTAGATTTTAAATGTATAGGGAGTGTATGAAAGACACACATCCCAAGAGCTCACGACCTTGCGCACGGGTAAGGGTTTTAAAATTAACCTAACATCTCACAGTGCTCTGGACTAGTCCGTTTTCCAACCGGACTAGTCTGCCAGACTTTCTGGAGTCTGTTTTCACAAAGAGCCGGACTAGTCCGTTTTCCAACCGGACTAGTCCGCCAGACTTTCTGGAGTCTGCCTTCACATAGGGTCGGACTAGTCCATTTTCCAACCGGACTAGTCCGCCAGACTTTCTAGAGTCCATCTTGACATAGGGTCGGAAAAGTCCTTTTTCCAACCGGACTAGTCCACCAAACTTTCTGGACATTGAGTTGCACTATGACCGGACAAGTCCAGACTTGCACCGGACTAGTCCGGTGTTAGGGTTTTACAACGGTAACTTTTTGGAAACCCTATAAAAGGAGGATCCACGGCTTTCCTACAAGAATACACATCGAATACTGCTTAAAATACAAACCCTAGTGCCACCACCTTGTCCCAAGAGCCCAAAACACATCTCCCCACACATCTAAAGTGCAAAAAGAGTAAAATCAATTGAACATTGGATTCGGGATTGGGAGATCATCGTTCCTTCGTTGCGAGCTCTTGGGGTTTGATCTTTCTACACTCATACTCTGCATTGTAATACTTTCAAGTGTATTTGATCGCTTCTTTCGTTGTAATTCTCGTGGGAGCCCTCAACGTGTGAGGTTGCCCCACAAACTCAGTGATTACCTGTGCTAGTGGAATCAAGTTAGCCTGTGTCGTGACTTGAAGAGGAAAATGGTTGGAGACCCGGCTCTGTGTGAGCTTCCTCGACGAGGACGTAGATCTCGTGGTGAGATCGAACCTCGATAAAAATTCGTGTCTCTTGTGCCTTATTTCTTTTACATTTTGTTCACTAGATCACTTGATTACTAAACATCAATTTAAGTTGCTTATAAGTTTCCACGTGCATTCATACAATAATCGTAAACCAAAGTATCTGTTGTTCTCATTTCCGCTGCTAAAAGAATCTAGTTTCCCAAACAACACTTAATCAATTCACTTATTTCAGCACATCGGACTAGTCCGGTCAAACAAGTTTTTGACATAAGTGTGCAAGAAATTTTAAAGGCATATTCACCCCCCTCTAGGCCACATTCAATTGGTATCAGAGCAAGGTTCTCCATCAACGAGACTCACATCTCGGAGAGATCAATGTCCTCTAAGAAGAACAACGATATCCCGAAGACGGACATCAACGAGGTGGAACAAGAAGCTAAAGCATTCGATGTGCTGAAAGAAAGCCCACACGATGATGAAGAAGTGCGACAGCTAAAGGCACTCCTGAGAAAGAAACTGCTGGCACAAAAAGTAAAAGTAGAAGAGAAGACGACTAGGAGTGGTCATCACGACTACTCTTTATATCCTTACAACAACAACCGTCTCAATTCAAACAATCACTATCTCTCTATTCATATGGGAAAGCCTCCACAGTTTGACTGAAGTGACTACACCATGTGGAAATACAACATGAAAATGCATCTAATATCTCTGAATCCTAGTCCGTGGCACATTGTTTGCACATGCATAGATATCCCAGACACAGATGAGGAACTCACTCCAGAACAAGAACAAGAGATTCACAGAAACGCACAAGCCATCATGGTGATCACATCATCAATAAGCAGAGAGGAATTCACCAAGATCGATGGTTTAGAAAGTGCAAAAGAAATCTGGGATACACTTAAGACAGCTCACGAAGGAAATAGGTCGGTTCGTAAGCTAAAATTGAGATGCTTGAAGGAAAGTTGGGGAGATTTGCTATTGAAGAAGGTGAATCACCTCAAGACATGTACAACCGGATGAAGGCACTCATCAACAAAATTAATGCCTATGGAAGTAAGAAATGGATGGATCACGAGGTGGTCAAAAGAATGATTAGAGCCTTCATGCCAAGAAATGTCACACTTTGCTCAATGATTAGAGAAAGCCCCGAATTTCACAAAATGACTCCCGATGAGTTATTGGGGAAGATCATAAATCATGAAATGATGGAGAAAGAGGCTCAATACTTCAAAGACTTAGCCGAACTCACCTCTTCCAAAAGGAAAGAAGTTGCCCTCAAAGCAACGTGCATACCCAAAATCAATGAAACTCGTGAAGACCAAGACAAGGGAGATACAAGCGATGAGAGCACTGATCTTGATGATGAAGAAATGGTACTCTTTATGAAGAAGTTCAAGCGCATGATGAAAGAAGACACGACAACAATTCAAATGAAGGCAAAAGCAAGGATAAAGGAAAATCCAAGGCTCAACGCACTTGCAACAACTGCGGAGAGTATGGTCACTTCATGGTGGACTGCCCTTATGAAGAAAACAAAAAGAAGAAAGAAATAAGACCTCAAGAAAAGAAAATTTTCAGAAAAAGAAGACAAGCCCATCAAGCTCACATTGTCAAGTAGTGGGACTCAAACGACGAGTCCTCCTCCGATGAAGAAGAAGTGATGGCCACTATCGCAGTCAAGAAACCCACTATGAGAGCCACACTCTTCCCAAACATGGGAGGACGGGATATGAACAACCACACTTGCCTTATGGCTAAGGAAGGCAAGAAAAAGGTTCGACATACTCCTCCTATGCTAAATTCCTCTAATGATGACTTTGATAGCTCTAGTGATAATGAAGAAATGTTTAGAGGATTAAGTAAAATCGCTTTAAAGAAAATGGAAATGTTGTCCAACAAAACCTTTGAAAAGGAGGAACTTCTTAACCGACAAGAAGATATGCTCATCCGTGAAAGGAAGAGATATCAAGAAGTTGAAAAGCTTCTTGAGCTTGAAAGAGAGAAGAACGAGTCACTTGAGTTTGAGCTAGCCTTGAGTAAGGAAACATACTCAAAGCTAGAGGACTCGCATATTGCAATCAAGGAAGAACTTGCTAACTTGTCAAAAGTTAACAAGATCCTTGAGGTGCAAGTTGAGTCGCTCAAGCAAAGTGACTCCTCTTCCTCCAAGAGCTCTTCCTCCAAAGATATGAGTTCGACAACAATCGGAACCTGCACTTGCACTAGTTAGAAGAATGTTATTTCTAATACTTCAACTTATCATAATATGCATCCTTCCACAAGCGGCATCTTTGATAAGGAGAAGATCAAATATGCACACAGTGCATATATGGTCACTAGACCTCCTAATGTCAAAGATGGTCTTGGCTTTGACAGGAACAAACACATGTCTAATCCTAATCATGCTAAGAATAGAATCACTTTTGCTAAGGAGAAATCCCATGAATCTGATTTACAAATAATGTTCCGTACATTTGATTCTTCCTATGTTCTTATGAAAAACAAATATGGAAAAGTCATTGCTAAATATACAGGGCCACGCCACAAGAACTTGAAAACTTGTGTGTGGGTGCCCAAGACTCTTATGACTAACCTGAGAGGACACAAGCAAGCTTGGGTACCTAAAACCAAGGAATAATTCTGTTTTGCAGGCTTACTCCTCTGGTGGATCTAAATGGGTGCTAGATAGCGGATGCACAAATCACATGACCGGAGAGAGAGGTACGTTTGTGGAGTACGAGTACAACAGGATCCAAGTGAAGGCATATACTTTGGAGATAACAGCCAAGGAAAGGTCCTTGGTAGCGGTAACACTGAAATATCCTCTCAACACACCTTATCTAATGTTTTACATGTAGGCTCTCTAGATTATAATCTTTTGTCAATATCTCAACTATGCCACAAAGGTTACAACTTTTTATTCACTAATGAGGGTGTGACCGTTTTTAGAAGAAGCAATGGCTCGATTGCATTCAAGGGAATGTTGAAGGGAAAGCTTTATCTTGTTGACTTCATCAAAGATAAAGCCGAACTCAACACTTGCTTGGTTGCTAAGACCAACATGGGATGGCTGTGGTATAGACGGCTAGCCCATGTTGGGATGAGAAATCTGCAGAAACTTCTAAAAGGTGGTCACATCCATGGTCTTAAGGATGTGGTTTTTGTAAAAGACAGGCCGTGCAGCGCTTGTCAAGCAGGAAAGCAAGTCGGAACACCACACCCGGCCAAGAATGTGATGACTACCGCAAGACCACTGGAACTTCTCCACATGGATCTCTTTGGTCCAATTGCGTACATCAGCATCGGTGGTAACAAATACGTTTAGTAATTGTTGATGATTTTCAAGATTTACCTGGGTATTTTTCTTGTATGACAAATCAGAACCTCAGAGAATCCTCTATAAGTTCTTGAAAAGAGCTTAGAACGAATTCTCATCAACCATAAAGAATATCAGAAGTGACAACGGGCCAGAATTCAAGAACACCCAAGTTGAAGAGTATCTCGATGAAGAAGGGATAAAGCATGAGTTCTCGGCACCCTACTCCCCTCAACAAAACAGAGTGGCCGAACGAAAGAACAGAACATTGATTGAAATGGCAAGAACTACGTTGGATGAACAAAAGACATCAGATCGATTTT
The DNA here is from genome assembly GCA_036927565.1 of Tuctoria greenei. Classification (NCBI taxonomy): domain Eukaryota; kingdom Viridiplantae; phylum Streptophyta; class Magnoliopsida; order Poales; family Poaceae; genus Tuctoria; species Tuctoria greenei. Next base: position 174,829,005 of record JAYESD010000002.1, on the reverse strand, counting down.
GGGCAGAAGCGGTGAACACCGCTTGTCATGCCACAAATCGGTTGTACCTTCACCGACTACTGAAGAAAACTCCATATGATCTTCTTACCGGTAAAAAGCCTAATGTTTTTTATTTCAAAGTGTTTGGTTGTAAATGTTTTATTCTAAATAAGAAACCGAGGGCCTCGAAGTTCACTATGAAGTCCGATGAAGGGTTCCTGCTCGGTTATGAATCGAATGCCTACGCTTATCGTGTCTTCAACAAGGTGTTCGGCCTTGTTGAAGTAGCACGTGACGTAGTGCTCGATGAATTTAACGGCTCACAAGTGGAGCAAGTTGATAAGTGTATGCTAGATAAAGAGGAAGCTCCATATGAAGCGCTGATGAAAATGGCACTTGGTGATATCTTACCACAAGAGCGAACGTTAGACTCAAATGCACAATATGAACTTCAACACGGAGGCAATGATCAAGGGGGAGCTCTTGCACGAGATCAAGATGAGGAAGATAAAGAATATCAAGACAATCATGGAAGCAATGATCTAGGGGGAGACAATGAACATGAAGATAATGAAGAACAAGCAACCACACAAGTTCCACACCCAAGATTACATCAGAGCGTGCAAAGAGACCATCTTGTCAATAATATCATTGGAGATATTGCTAAGGGAGTAACTACTAGATCTCGAGTTGCAAATTTCTGTGAATACTATTCTTTTTTGTCTTTTCTGGAACCATACAGGGTAGAAGAAGCCTTAAGGGATCCAGGCTGGGTGATGGCAATGCAAGAGGAGTTGAACAACTTCAAAAGAAATGAAGTGTGGGAGCTGGTGGAGAGACCAAGGGCGAACATCGTTGGAACCAAATGGGTCTTTCGGAACAAGCAAGATGAGCATGGAGTAGTAACAAGAAATAAAGCGAGATTGGTGGCCAAAGGCTATTCTCAGGTTGAAGGTTTGGACTTCGATGAAACTTTCGCTCCGGTAGCTAGACTTGAGTCCATTCGTATTTTATTGGCATATGCTACTCACCATAATTTTAAGTTGTATAAAATGGACGTGAAAAGCGCCTTCCTAAATGGTCCAATAAATGAGGAAGTTTATATGGAGCAACCACCAGGATTCGAAGACCAAAAGTATCCCAATCATGTCTACAAACTGCGTAAGGCTCTCTATGGCCTCAAACATGCTCCTCGAGCTTGGTATGAGTGCCTTAGAGATTTTCTGACTCAAAATGGATTCAAAATTGGTAAATATGACTATACACCCTTCACTAAACATCTTGATGATCATCTATTCGTATGTCAAATTTATGTTGATGACATTATCTTTGGATCCACTAAGAAGTCCTTCTGTGAAGAGTTTAGCAAAATTATGACAGATAGGTTCGAGATGTCAATGATGGGCGAATTGAATTTCTTCTTGGGATTCCAAGTGAAGCAACTGAGAGAAGGTACATTTATAAGCCAAACCAAATATACACAGGACATTCTCAAGAAATTCAATATGGACAAAGCCAATCCCATCAAGACACCCATGGCCATCAACGGACATCTCGACCTCAATGAGGACATTCCAAATCTTGACCAAAAGGTATATCGGTCCATGATCGGCTCCTTACTTTATTTATGTGCATCTAGGCCAGATATTATGCTTATTGTTTGCTTGTGTGCAAGGTTTCAAGCCGCACCTAAAGAGTGTCACCTAATTGCTGTAAAAAGAATCCTAAGGTACCTTGTGCACACACCCAATTTGGGCCTTTGGTATCCCAAAGGATCTAAGTTTAACTTGATAGGCTATTTCGACGCCGACGATGCAGGATGCAAAGTTGATAGAAAGAGCACGTCAGGGACTTGTCAATTTCTTGGTAGGTCCCTAGTTTCTTGGTCATCTAAAAAGCAAAACTCCATTGCTCTTTCCACAGCGGAAGTAGAGTATGTTGCAGCCGGTAGTTGTTGCGCACAACTACTTTGGATGCGACAGACTCTTAGGGACTACGGCTACAATCTTAGCCATATCCCACTTCTATGTGATAATAAAAGTGCTATAAAAATTGCACACAACCCTGTAGAGCACTCAAGAACTAAGCACATAGATATCCGTCATCACTTTCTTAGAGATCATTCGTTAAAAGGTGACATTGCTATTTCACATGTTAGGACTGAAAAACAACTTTCGGATATTTTTACCAAACCATTAGATGAGAAAAGGTTTTGTGAACTTAGGAATGAGCTTAACATTCTTGACTCTTGAAACGTGGCTTGAAATGTTGCATACCCGATTGAAACTTCAAATGTTACATTTTATTGTTAAAACTGCTCTTCATCCCTTTTTTTTCTTCTAAGAAAACTATTTAATGAAGAAATCTTGCAGTTTATGACCACTTTTCATTGTTTCGTGCCTACTGTCATAATTACCATGTTTATTTGCAAAACTACTGTCCTTGGATCACTATTAATCATTTCTATATGTATCAAGTCTGTTTAAACTGGACTTGTCAGGTTTACCACTGGACTAGTCCGAACAGACGAAATTCCTAGGTTTTCCAGGGGCACCGGACTAGTCCGGCCCAGGCCTCTCTTAAACCCTAGCCCCCAAAGCATAAGGACGTGGTCTCCCTCTCCTCTCCTAAACCCTAACGCCCAAAGCAATTTTCGGGTTGAGCCCTCAAAATCGAAGCTTTCTCCGTGGGAAATCCTCTCCTCGACGAGTGGACTCTCCTCTCCGGACTCATCCGGACAGATTCTTGATCCTTCAACGAGGATCTTCAAATCTCGGTAAAATTCAACCCAAAACCAAATTCTCAACTTTTCTCGTTCTAGCTCGTTTCCTTTGATTCCAAGGTTGTACATTGGCTTCATAGATGTATTCCTATAACTTTCCTACCCTTTTGTATCTTTAGATAGAAGTTTTGAATTCAAAGGAAATCGTTAGGGTTCTTATGCCAGACCGGACTAGTTCGGCGCTCAGATGCGGACAAGTCCGGTACACCGGACAAGCCCGCACTCTGAACCCGGACAAGTCCAATCTCTAACATCTGAATCCCTACATTGCCTTCAATCCTTGGTTCATTCTTATCTAATCCGTGAACTCCCTACTAGGCACGATGTCTTCAGAATCAGATGACATCTCTTTCCACATTGATGAAGAAGCTCAACGTGAAAGAGTGAGGAGAGCCAAGGAGAGAGTTATGAAGAAAAGACATGATGTCAATGTCCACTCTCAACCCTAACGACAATCTGCCTAAGAAGAGGAAGGTTATTGTCAAAAATGCTCAATGAAAAGTTGCTGCTGAGAGCTCATCAGGGCCAAAAAGGGCTCTCAATAAAGGGAAGGGACTTGCTAGTGGTCCCATTGGGCCCTTGAAGATGAAAAACCCCAGTCACCGCAACAGGCAGCCTTATAGTGAGGATTTCACTGGAAAAGGGGGTGAGCTAGCCGATAGCATCAGGAAGATTGATGTGTATAATCAACCTAGGCAATGCTGTGACCCAAGATTCTTGAGAAACTTCCATGCCGACTACTACGAGCACGTGTACATGAAGATGAAGAATCCTCTTGTGAAGAGTCAATGGGTGAATGTTGGATACCTGCAGTCGAAGAGGTTTCCTGCTTTTCATGAGGTGGTTGAGGCTTTGGAGAGGCATGGTCTGAAGGAACTGCTTTCCTTTGAGAATGACTGGAACAATGAGATCATCACCCAATTTTACTCTACCCTCTACTTTGCTTGTGGTGATGGAGATAGTCTTACTTGGATGACTCATGGTTCCATGTATAGTGTCACTTATGATGAATTTGCAAGGATTCTTCACCTTGAACACGCTCTGGATCATGATCTTGTCATCCACAATCTGAAACTCTTGGAGAAGGATGAGCTTAAGTTCCTCTATGACGCAGGGATGCCCTATGTTACTCCCAATAGCAAATATCTAAAGCCCTTCTTTGTGGTCCTCAACAGAATCTTGAGGAAGACAATAGCCCCGAAAGATGGAGATGCGGGGACTATCCATGGAACCTTGAGGACCCTAATGAAGGTCATTAGTGGAAGGAGACCGTTCAATGTTTTTGAGTACATCTACAACGACATTGTGAACATCTCAATCACTCCCAATAGGTCTTGCGGGTATGCCCCGTACATCATGTACATGATTGAGAAAGTGATCGGACTTGAGTTTTTCAAGGATGTTTCTCATACGGGGTTGAAGCCACAAAAGCTCACCGAGTACTCCCTTCCCTCAGAACCAATTGCTCCTTCCTCCCCCGGAGCTGAGAGGAGGTCTAAACAATCTCAGGATGTGAATGCCACAAGGTATGTAGCTGCTCCTCTTGGTTCTTCTTCTGTCCATGAACCCTCCGATGGCGTCCTCAAAATGCTCTCCTCCATCTTTCCCTACTGCCGCAAGATCGAAGTCAGGCAGCGGAAACATCAACAGTATGTGAATGCCAATATCAAGTCTATCTGTGAGAAGCTGGAGATTGAGCCGGTTGGATCACCGCACGCCTTCGAGGACTCAGAGGAAGATCCTGCTCCGGTGAATGACGATGATGGTGAAGATGAAGATCGGATTGAAACTTAAGAAGGGAGCAGCGATGAGTGATTCCCCTCGATTTTTCCCTTTTCTGGTGCCTTGATGCCAAAGGGGGAGAGCTTGAGACTAGATTGAGACTAGAACTATAAGCTTTTGTGATTGAGGACATGTACCTATTTTTATAACTTTTTAATGCAACATTTCTTTTCCTATGTGTGATGCTTATTGTTGCTATCATGCTTACCTCTATGTTCATTATTGTTTATCTTTATTTCATCACACTTTGTTGATAACACACCTGTTAGGCACCCCACCATAAGGTGTGTGCATATGTGAGAAGCTTTTTGTGAATTAATCGTAATTCTCATATGTGCACACCTTATGAAAATAAAATTTTATTCTCAATTGTGATATCTCAAATAGTTGTCATCAATCACCAAAAAGGGGGAGATTGCAAGTGCATCTAGGATATCCCTTGTGGGTTTTGGCTAATTGATGACGAACATATGAGATCCTAATGAAACTATTGAGATGATTGCAGGACAAACAAAGTGAAACAGCTTGGTGCACACAAAAAGGTGAAAAATGGAGTGGTGTCCAAAGAGGAATACTTTGATGGAACTTGGAAGAACAAAATAAATTCTAAATGGATAGGGAGTGTATGAAAGATACACATCCCAAGAGCTCACGACCTTGCACAGGGGTAAGGGTTTTAAAATTAACCTAACATCTCACAGTGCACCAGACTTGTCCGTTTTCCAACAGGACTAGTCCGCCAGACTTTCTGGAGTCTGTTTTCACATAGGGTCGGACTAGTCCGTTTTCCAACCGGACTAGTCCGCCAGACATTCTGGAGTCTACCTTCACATAGGTTCGGACTAGTCCGTTTTCCAACCGGACTAGTCCACCAGACTTTCTGGAGTCCATCTTCACATAGGGCCGGACAAGTCCGTTTTCCAACCGGAGTAGTTCGCCAAACTTTCTGGACATTGAGTTGCACTGTGACCGGACAAGTCTGGACTTGCACCGGACTAGTCTGGTATTAGGGTTTTACAACAGTAACTTTTTGGAAACCCTATAAAAGGAGGATCCACAGCTTTCCTACAAGAATACACGTCGAATACTGCTGAAAATACAAACCCTAGCGCCGCCACTCTGTCTCAAGAGCCCAAAACACATCTCCCCAGACATCTAAAGTGCAAAAAGAGTAAAATTAATTGAACACTTGGATTAGGGATTGGGAGATCGTCATTCCTTTGTTGCAAGCTCTTGGGGTTTGATCTTTCTACAATCATACTCTGCATTGTAATACATTCAAGTGTATTTGATCGCTTCTTTCGTTGTAATTCTCGTGGGAGCCTTCAACGTGTGAGGTTGCCCCACAAACTCGGTGATTACCCGTGCTAGTGGAATCAAGTTGGCCTGTGTGGTGACATGAAGAGTAAAAGGGTTGGAGACCCGGCTCTGTGTGATCTTCCTCAACGGGGACGTAGATCTCGTGGTGAGATCGAACCTCGGTAAAAATTCGTGTCTCTTGTGCCTTATTTGTTTTACATTTTGTTCACTAGATCACTTGATTACTAAACATCAATTTAAGTTGTTTATAAGTTTCCACATGCATCCATACAATAATCGTAAACCAAAGTATCGATTGTTCTCATTTCCGCTGCTAAAAGAATCTAGTTTCCCAAACAACACTTAATCAATTCATTTATTTCAGCACACCGGACTAGTCCGCCCACACAACCGGACTAGTCCGGTCAAACATGTTTTTGACAACTCTATTAAGTGTGCAGGAAATTTTAAAGGCCTATTCACTCCCCCTCTAGGCCACATTAAGGTCTTGAAATCAATTTAATTCTCTTAATAAGAGACTCAGCCAGTCCATTTTGAGTATGTACATATGGTACTGAATGTTGCTCTTTAATTACTTGAGCTATACAATAATCATTGAAAGCTTTTGAAAGTAATTATGTAGCATTATCCGATCTTACAGATTTTAGTCGGTGTTCGGAACAATTTGCTTTCAGTTTTATGGCTTGCATCATAAATTTAGCAAATGTATGGTTTCTTGTTGACAAAAGACACACATGTGACCATCTTGTAGATGCGTCTATTAAAACCATAAAATACCTGAATGGGTCCGACGATGGTCTTATTGGTCCACAAATATCCCCTTGAATTCTTTCAAGAAATTTAAGCGGTTCCACTTTAATATTGATTGGTGATGATCTCAAGATTAATTTTCCATTTGCACAAGTTGTGCATATAAAATCTGAAGATTTCAGAAATATAGCTGAATTTAAATTGTGACCATAACTATTAGAAATAATAGTCCTCATCATTCACACTCCTGGGTGTCCAAGTAGTTCATGCCTGGTTTTGAATGCACCAACCTCCTAGAAGATTACCTTGTGGAACAGGTTGTATGTATTTATAATATAGTCCAAACAGTAAGCAAGACATTCTTTCTAGGATACCATAGCTATCACCGTTTTTCTTAATAATATGGAGAAACTCCTCATTATTCTCTTCATGGGCATTAACGTGTAACCCATTCATATGGATATCTCTATAACTTAGTAATGCATGAGTAGCATCAGGATACAAAAGTGCATTCTCGATTGCCACTTGTGTACCCATGGGAAGAACTATAGTAGCTCATCCAAAGCCAACTATATTTGTATCACGTTCTGTGGTAGTCAAAATATTCCCAGTTCTTCTCGTGAGAGTATGGAAATATTTTGGATCCCTAAGTATAGAATTTATTTTGCAACTATCAACTAGACACATTTCTTGTTCCACTGGGTTGACTTCAGGTATCTATATGAAATAATAAAATTTATTCATTATAGAATATGATACATACATATCACTATTTCAAAATATAGATATGTAATATTAAAATACATATCACAATCTTTAATATATATTTATAGTGACAATAGATTAATTAAAATCTAATAAAGTAACTGGAGCCTATTCTCGTTCTCCAAACATATATGTCGGTACCCTGCGTACCAGATACCCCACGATACTGCAAGAAAAGCCTCGGAGTTCCACATGTCTGATTTGAAGACCTCCGAAGGCTCCACGTGTCCTGCTGCACCGGGCCCGCCTCTCTCATTAGGGTAGATCCGGCGCTGCCACGCGTAAAGCAAGGCCTAACTCCCTGTATAGGAAAGCTCCAGTCTTGCCATGTGTCTAATGGACCCGGACCTAACCCCAAGTAGAGGGAAGCTCCGGCGCTGCAATGTGTACAGCGGCTCCGGACCTGCGTCTCCACAGTGGGAAGCTCCGAAGCTGCCACGTGTCGAGCCTCCAGACCTAAGCCTGCAACAGGAAGACTGCTAGATCTCCAACGGCGTGGACATTCAAGAGGCGGTTAAAGCAACCATTACAAGACCTGATTACTTGTCATTAACATCATGTTAATGACACACGATCAGAGAACCTTTAGTACCGGTAATGCCGCCATTAAGGCTCGTTATCACACTGTTAAATGTACTTAATATGTGCAAATCGTGTATTAGGTAATTAAACACTATCGGGGCCACATGTGGGGTCAGACTAACAATGTAACAGCCAGTCTATGAACTATAAAAGGGATGTGCTGCACGGTACAAAGGACAAGTCCAATCAACCCCTGCGACGACAACTTCAAACAAACAACAATCACCTGTGGAGTAGGGTATCACGCTCAGGCTGCCCGAACCTCATAAGAATCCCTCGTGTCCCTGTTTTGTTCATAATCTCACGCGCACCCCAACCAATCACGAACCTCCACGGACCATAATCTAGTAGTACCGGGGGAAGTGTCGATCGCACACTTCGACATTTGGCGCACCAGGAAGGGGAACACTTGAGATTTTGAGATGGTGAACTCTACGGCAGCATTGTCCAACGGCAACGCTGGAGAGCCTGACGGAGGAAATCCCTCCAACGTCCAACAACCAGTTGGCGTTGTTGTCTCGGCAGGTGTTGCTGCACCACCACCACCGCGTGCTGTGGCTGTCAATGCCGGACAACAGGATGGTTCCCTCGTGTCGGTTACTGCATCGACAAACAATCCGGAAAACGTGCTAATCGCTGCGCGTACTCTCCTCCAACGCCCTCCAGCGTCTGGAGCTCTTCCGACAGCCATGGAACAATGACGTACTAATGTCGAACATCTGGTTGCAGCTGCAGCCGATACCTTCAGTAACCAAGGCCCACCCCTGCTAGGTAGGAAACTTCACAGCAGAAGACCTTGTCTGGTGGACCTGGTCCTCAAGTTTCACAACACAGGAGACGTGTAGTGTCCCAACAAGTGACGTCGCTACCCTCCGGGCCACGTCATACTCACACTGCCTTGAGACTCTCGACGCATGATCTCCGGTCGGAGCACGACAGATGATACAGGCAGCAGGACGGCCGCGTCCACATTGAGCGTGCTCGCGAGAGGCAAGAGACTTAGGAAAAACCTTCTCCTTTCGGAGTAGAGGGCGGTTGTTCAGCCTTGGCCATGCACATTCACATGTCTGGTGGCCGTAGAAGTTTTGGCCTAATTTGCCAAACAAGTACGACGGGACAGTCAATCCCGTTGAGTTCCTCCAAATCTACTCACCGCCATTCTCGCGGTGGGGGGGGGGGGGGGGGGGGCAATGAGGCTGTGATGGGAAACTACTTCCCTCTGGCTCTAACTGGGACAGTCAGGTCCTGGTTCATGAGTCCTTCGCCTGACACCATCAAACGTTGGGCGGAGTTATGCCACCAGTTCACCGCCAACTTCGGGAGCTCCTACACACGGCTTGGCACATAACTGGACCTGTTTGCCATGCAACAGAAATAGGGGGAGTCAATGCGATCGTTCATCCAACGATTTTCCCATGTACGGAATACAACTCCATCCATCTCCAACGCATCTGTCGTTCTGGCATTTGAGCATCAGAGAAAAGAAGATGCTGGAAAAGCTAGCGACAAAAGAAGTCACCAGCGTGATAGAACTCTTCAGCCTAGTTGACAAGTGTGCTAGGGTTGCGGAGGGTCGTAAAATGCACTCCAAGCAAGCTTCGGAGGTGAATAAAATGTCCTCCAAGGCTAAAGCCACTACCTCCGGTAGTGAAAGATAAAGAAAAAGTCCAACGACAAGAAGAAGTAGTCGGCTGGCACGGTTGTTGTTGCTACCGCTGCGGCAGCTCCGGGTGGCCGGGGGAACGCCTCGAGAAACCAACCATCGTCTAAAGACAGCGGTGGTTAGAAGATGTGGTGTCCGATCCATAAAATGGATACTCAAGATCTTGAAGATTGCCTCGAGGTCCAAAACCTTGTCGAGTGCTTCATAAAGCGCCGAGAAGAAGCTCCTTTACGCCAGCAGGAAGGAAAGCAGAAAGTTGACGAAGCTCCGGCTGACCCGGAGCTAGGCTTCCAAGACCCTAAGATGGTCCCGAAGGCTATGTACAACACCGTCGATGGCGATTCTAACATCTCTGACAACGAGTGTAGGAAGACCATCAATACCATATATGGAGGGTCCTGGGATATCACCACCCGCTGCGTCCTCAAGACTATGCATCGGAAGATGGCTGCCACTGGTCCTACTGCTAAGGCAGAATCACATCGGAAATGGATGGACACTCGCATCACTTTCGATGCTTCAGACTGCCCATGAAAAATGATCAGAGCTGGACAACTACCGTTGATGGTGTCTCCTACCATCGATAACGTCCAGCTCTACCATGTCTTGGTGGATGGAGGGTCGGCACTTAACCTCCTGAGCTATGAAGTGTTCGCCAAGATCCAGTTGAAACTCTTGGACCTTCGCCCCTCGAGTACTTTCTCCGGGGAAGGTCAGGGGGCCATCCGTCCTCTCGACTAAATTACACTCTCAGTGACCTCTGGGACTCAGGAGAACTATAGGACCGAGAAGCTGGTGTTTCACATGGTGCATATCATATTACCCTTCAACACTATCCTAGGCAGACCAGCCCTGTATAGGTTCATGGCCGCAGCCCACTATGGCTACCTAGTGTTGAAAATGCCGACACCTTCAGGCGTTCTCTGGATCCACGGGGATCATACTGCAAGAGTCACTGTGCTGGAAGAACTCCACATGCTTACAACAGCGCAGGAGGAAGCATCCGACAAGGAGCTAGGTTCTCAACCTCCGAGCACGTGTCACCGTGGCTCAACCTTTGCACCATGCGTGCAACCCAGCAGCGACACCAAAATTCCCATCATCACAAATGCCTAGGATCCCTAGGTAGGTGATTGAGCACAGTCTAAAGATATACCCCGACGCACAGCCAATACACCAGAAGCCCAGGAAAGCAGTCAGTCAAGCGGCAAAACTTCATCACACAGGAAGTCAAGAAGTTGCTCGACGATGGTTTCATCCGAGAGGATCATCATCCATGGTGGCTGGCAAACCCAGTCATTGTACCCAAGGCCGGCGTGAAACTTCAGATGTGTATCGACTACACCACTTTATAAAGACATGTACAAAAGATCCATTTCTACTACCTAGGATAGACCAGATAGTGGACTCTACCTCCGGGTGTGAGCTATTGTGTTTCCTAGATGCATGATCTGGATATCATCAAATCCAAATGTCTAGGGAAGACGAAGAGCGTACTGCCTTCATAAAACTAGAAGGGTTGTATTGTTACACTGCCATGCCTTTTGGTCTCAAAAATGTTGCTTCAACATTTGTGCGAGCCATGCACAAAACATTTGGAGAGCTCATCAGGGACTTGGTGGATGTCTACGTCGATGACTTCATCGTGAAGGTGAAGAACAAGGATTCACTCCTTGACAACTAGCAAGACGTCTTCTACAAGTTGCGGATTATGCGCACCAAGCTAAACCCGGACAAATGTGTCTTCAGGGTTAGCTACGAGAAGCTTCTCGGATTCTTGGTGACTGACCGAGGAATTGAGGCAAACCCGATGAAGATCAAGGCCAATAAAGATATGCGGCCCCCAGCAAGCATCAAGGATGTCCAGAAGCTAACTAGATGTCTAGCTGCACTCAACCGGTTCATCTCAAGATAGGCAGAATTGGAGCTACCCTTCTTCAAGCTATTGAAGAAGTCCGGGCCATTTCATCGGTCCGAAGAAACAGAAAAGGCGCTCAAATAGCTCCTCACCACACTACCAATCTTTGTAGCTCCAGAGCCTGGTGAGCCTCTTTTGCTTTACATTTTGACAACTACGGAGGTTGTCAGGATGGTTCTGGTTGTGAAAAGACCGGAACTACCTACAGCTCAAGAGACGCCCTTCGGGAGGGTCTGGAGATACCTCAAGGTGAGCCTGGGCTCCAGCCCCCAGGCACGGATCTTCAAGGCAAGCTGCCCGAGGATCCACCTCTCTCATCTGAATGAGTTTACACGACTAAAGAAGTTTTAGACCCTTCTGGTAGGATCCAGGAAGCTCAACAAGAAGGTTCGTACCCTCCGGGAGGGTCCAGATTGATGAAGAAGAAGCTACGGGACCTTTAGGGAAGGTCCGGGCTGTCCAGCTGCCAGTGTATTTCATCAGTGAAGTACTCTACGATGCCAAGACTCAATACATTGAGGTGCATAAGCTTCTTTATGCAGTTCTCATCACCACAAGGAAGCTACGTCACTACTTCCAAGCCCACAAGTAATCAGTGGTAACCTCCTATCCACTGCGTGCTATACTACATAACCACAATTCTAATAGGAATATTGCAAGGTGGGCAGCGAAGCTGGCAGAGTTCAATCTTGAATTCCTGCCTCAACATGCTATCAAGAGTCAGGCCTTGGCTAACATCGTGGCGGAGTGGACCCGTTCTTCATCAAATCTAGGGGACCCTGTGAGTAGAAGCCGGAACTCAAGGTCCCGGTCTTCACCGAGCTTCACTGGACTCTCTACTTCGACGGCTCCCTACAAAAGCAGGGTGCCAAAGCTGGAATCCTCCTCCTCGCTCCTACCGGGGAGAAGGTCAAGTACATGGTACACCTTAATTTCAAGCCAACCAACAACATGGCGGAGTATGAAGCTCTCATCCACGGGCTCAAGGTTGCGCTATCATATGGCGTCAAGCAGATGATGGTAAAGGGTGATTCGTAGTTCATTATCAAGCAAGTCAAAAGGCGAAAGCAGCTGCAAAAACCCACAACTTGTTGCTTACCTCCTTGAAGTCCAGAAGCTCCAGAAGGACTTTTACGTCCTGGACCACTGCCATGTCAAGCGTCTCAACAATGCTGAAGCTTGTGAACTCTTGACGTAGGCTTCAACCAGAGCTCAAGCTCCCGACGGAGTTTTTGTTAGTAGATTGTCAAGACCAACCGCTCAGCCTGCCGAACTGAGTGAAGGGGGCAAGACCAGCACCTCGAAGCTGGTAGTTCTGGTGGCCCTATTAACATGGCGTCCACCAAGGATCGTAGGCACTGTAGGAAGCTTTGTGCAACCCAGCGTGCAAGATCCGAAGGCTCAAGTTAGCTTCGATGTATGGATCTCGGAGATCTGGATCTACTTGAAAGACAACATCCTTCCTGAAGGCGGTGCATCCGCTGACCGGATCGTCGGATTGGCTAAATGATACATGCTGGTAGAAGCGGATCACTACTGGCGCGGTGCCAACGGCGTCCTATTGCGGTGCAGAAAGTTGTGAGTTCCTCACAGAAATCCATGGAGGCGAGTGTGGGAACCATGCGTCTTCCCGCACGTTGGTCGGTAAAGCCTTCCAAAGAGGCTTCTACTGGCCTACCGCTCTCCAGGATGCAGTTGAGCTGGTAAAAATGTGTGAAACATGCCAGTTCCACGTGAAACAAATTCACACACTGGCTCATTCGCTGCAAATGATACCTCCTACATGGCCATTTGTTGTGTGGTGGATGGACATTTTGGGACCTTTCCGAAAAGCTGTTAGATGTTGCAGGTTCCTGTACGTCGCCATCGACAAGTTCACCAAGTGGCCGGAAGCTACTCCAGGTGTGACAATCAACAAGCAATCCGCTATCAAGTTCTTGAAGTCCATAGTCTGCAGATTCTGAGTTCTGAACAGATTCATCACTGACAACGGAAACCAATTAACAAGTGCAGCATTCCAAGAATATTGTGAAGACCTTGTTGTAAAAGTCAGCTATGCATCAATAGCTCAACCAGCAAGTAATGGTCAAGCCAAGAAAGCAAATGTAGACATACTGAAAGGACACAAGACGTGCACATATGAGCGCCTGAAGAAACATGGAGCCAACTGGATAAAGGAGCTTCTGTCCGCATTGTGGGTGAGTAGGACAACACCTAATCGATCAACTGGAGAGAGTCCCTTCTTCCTGGTGTACGGAGCTTAAGCAGTCCTTCCTCTGGAGATCACCATGGGGTCCCTCCAGGTCTGGACATTCGACGAAGCCACGCACGACATACTCCGACGTGAAGACCTTGACCTCGTCGACGAGGGAAGGTGCCAAGCAACTGTTCGGAATGCACGATATCGCCAGGTGCTCTGGCGCTACCATCAAAGGCATGTACTCAACCGATGGCTTGAAGAAGGCGATCCGGTGCTTCGAAGAATACTAACTCGTGAAGGATGAACAAATTTTCCACCATATGGGAAGGTCCCTTTCGAGTGATTAAAGTATCCCATCCCGAATGGGTCTGCTTGGCAACTGAGGATGGGACACCGCTTCCCAATCCATGGAACATTGAGCACATCCGTAAGTTTTATGCTTAGTTTCATGAAGGTGAGTCTGTAATTACACTCAATGTAAGTTATAGAGTCTATACACAGATTCAGGTAGGTTCTCGGGGAGAACATCCGGACCCCTCCGGGAGGGTTTGGGCACCTCAGGCCCACCTAACTTTGTCCCTGTACTGAAAGTGTGGCTTACCGACCCCGTGTTAGAACAAGGTGAATATGACACTTTGCCTGGTTCCGTACACTAAGTGTGTCCTTGTCTCCCTTGTAATCTGGACCTATAATGAAAGACATTGTTGTGTGAAAGCATACTCCATGTGCATTAATTTTCTACAGGCTCGTTTCTCTTACTATTTCTTTTCCTTCTTGTCTATAACAAAGATGTGCAATTATGTTTGAGATTTAGTCCAAGTTATTCATATGATATACAAGTTATATTGTTGATCTTTCTTGGATCTAAGCATTGCTAGATGGTCTACTCGCCTGAATGCCAAAGGCAATGATAGGTCTGGAGTGCGCTATCGACTTAGACTGGTCTAGCACCCTAAGTACGCCACTCTACCTATATTCCAGCGGACCTTAATAGGGCGGCTCCAGAAGGCATTCAGATCTTAAGAGATTACATCAATTTACCTAGTATCATGTTTAGTTCCTTCATATCTAAAATTCAAATAAGAACAGTAAGCCGCAAACAAGTTATAGGCGATAGGACAAAATTTACTATTTTTTTTGTCTTTAATGCGCAGGAAAAATGGAAAACACATGGCGATGGTGGATGTTGTTGAAGTTATTAAGTCCGGCCACCCTAGGGGCCCACCGTCAACGTTTTAATACGTTGAAAGTGGGCGTCCTCGGAGCTACCAAGCTCCGAAAACTCCCATGGGGGCCCGCCATTGACGTGAAGAATAAAGGGTGATCTAAATGAAGATACTGGAGAAATCACCCCGAGAGGGTCCGCCGTCGACATATTATACGTTGGTAGTGGACACCGTTGGACCAACCAAGCTCCGATGATCCTAGGGGGGCCCTCGTCGACTATTCTAAGTGTTGACATTGGATGCCGTAAGACCTACCAAGCTCTGACACCTCCCAGGGGGGCCCGCCGTTGATGCTGTATGTGTTAACAATGGGTGCCGTAGGACCTACCAAGCTCCGACACCTCTCATGGGGCCCGCCTTTGATGTTTCTACGTGTTGATAGTGGGTGCCATCAGACCTACCAAGCTCCCACACCTTCCAGGGGGGCTGCCGTCAACGCTCTATGTGTTGACAGTGGGCGCCGTCGGACCTACCATGTTCTGACACCACCCAGGGGGCCCGCCATCGACGCAACAAATGTTCCCTGGAGATGTCAGAAGTAAACTATGGACCTAAGAGCTAAGATTTCTAGCTACAATCTCGAAGCGTTCAAGTCCTCAAGACATCATCAGATCTCTTTGGTACATGTTCGCAATAAAATTGTGTACATCTACCAGGGAGCCAACAAGATAAATGATGATGTATTGAGGACAAATACAAAATGGAATTCATTCATTCACGAAGATTGGATTTCATTCATTCAAAGGATTGGATTACAAAATGAGGATTACAAGAGAAAGGCAGAAGAAAAAGGTCCTAGTTCCTATGGAAAATGAGGGAACTTCCTCGGCAACTTCACAAACACTGTCCCTGGCGGCATTTTCTTCTTGAAGGATGGGTCATTCGACCACCGGATATAGAGATAGTTGGGTGTCTCGGCTTTTGAAGAACGTCAGCACATATTCGACAACGTTATTGGCTAGAGACTTTCCCTCCATCTCTAGTTGGTCGACAGTGACGTCACCCATTATGTTATTCTTGTTGCTGGTAGAGCTCAATGCCACTAGTGCCTTGTCCATCTCCGGTTCTAGGTCAGCCGGAAGTATCGGACTGAAGGCAAGTGGCACCAAAGCTTTTTCAGCGTGCCCCACGAAATCCCAGACTCGCTGGGACTCAGTGGCCCTCATATTCCTCAAGTCCTCCAGTGACCTCCTTGCGGCCGTAAGCTCCGAACCCTCCCAGGCGATGCGTTCGACCTCTCTGGCATGGTGCTGAATACTCTCAGCCACCTGCTTTTCACAATCTGCAAGCTCTAACTCTCAGAGGTTATTGTGGTTTCGGCGGTTCAATAGGTATTTCTCCCTGCCTTTCACCTTCTCCTCCCTTGTGGTGACATCAGCTTCTCTCTTGGAGAGCTCCTATCCCATCTTCCAGTTCTTCTCCTCTTCTTGCTTCCACTGCTGCTCAAACTTTTTTGTGCAGTCTGCCAAGCTCTGCTCTCCCAAAGACAGTCTCTGGGCAAGCTCCTCCTCCCTCCTCAAAATATCCTCCTGCTTTTTCTAGGAGCTTCTCATCCCTCTCATCGAGGTCCGCCCGACGCTTGAGGAGCACTTCATTTAGTTCTTTGGGGTTGTCCCGACGATCGTCAGCAGCCTCATTGGTCTCCCTAGCATGCTGTAAAATCTCTTGAGCCTTCTCGTCGAGAGCCTTAATGGCAGCCTCCCGCTCATTCAGCAAGTGGTCCATCAGCGCTAGTCGGGCCTTCTCCTTGGCCATCCATTCCTGCTAGTCGGCAAGCCTTGACTGAGTTATCTTCGTCTCGAAGTGAAGCTTGTTGCACAAACGCCTCAAGGTGTTGCTCTTCTCTTCGAGAGTCTTGATTTCAAAGACAAAGGCTAGCTGAACTTGGCACAGACTGGAGCAGGCGTTGTCGATAGACAACGCAAGAGGAATTAGCTTCGGGCCAGCCTGGATCTCATCCGCTAGCTCGAGCGGATCTTGAAAAATACTGATTGGGTCCCACGGAACAAAAGTGGTCCCCTGTGACTCCGCGGCACTAGGGCCGACTTCCAGAGCTCATGAGGAAGGTCTCACTGCCGGATATTCAACCATCGGCTCTGTGGATGGAGGACCTACAGTTGACTCTTGTGGGTGCTCCAACTCCGACATAGACACCTCCGGAGTAGTCACCTTTGGGGTGGATGCTGTAGCTTCGATCGGAGCTCCCTCCGCCTCTGGCTCAGGTGCTGAGACTTCAAATTCTTCCGGCTCAGGTACCAAAGCTTCGGTTACCTCTGGCTCAGGTGCCAAAACTTCTGCAGTCTCCAACTCCATCCCCGGAGCTTCAACTATTTCCGGCACGGGAGTCAGAGCTTCAGTTACCTCTAACTCAAATGCTGGAGTTTCTGCCATCTCTGGCTCCGAAGTAGGAACTTCAGCCGCCGGCTCTGAGACCAACGACACTTCATCACGAACATCTCCCCCATGGTCCGATGCTACCATGGGAGCTTTTGGCGACGACTCTGGATCCAAGTGCACGATAGCTGGTTCCCGAAACTGCCGTGTCTTCAGCCACCACTTGGGGAGGCACAGAGGTTGAAGCCGGAACTTCCGCCCACTCAGCCTAAGTTGCAGCAGCAGGTGCCGAAGCCTCGGTCTTCTTTTTTGACACATTGGAAACAAAATACTGGCAAATTCAAGACATGATAAAGATAATATTAGAACCTCAAGGTGAGATGACAATTCATACCTTGGGATGCTACCGCTCCAATTAGCGCGGAACCTCTTCATCGGGCTGCCAGAGCCAGAACCCATCGTCGCCTGTGTGGTGGAGGCTCCAGAGTGCAGCCTAGAACTTGGCGCAGCCGCTGGTGTCACCACTCCCGGGACCTCCTTCGGCTGGGAAGGACCTCCGGACCTAAACCCCACAGCCGGCACTAGAGTCGGGGTCGATCTCCAGTAGCTAGCGCCCCTCGAGGACACCGGCACCGAAGGAGGCATGGCCGCCAAAGCTCTGCTCGGCCGGGGGGAAGATGCTGCTAGAGATGGAGCTGACCTGAGAGAGCTCCCATCAGCATGTCTCAGCTTCCTCTTCCGGCTGGAAGATTCGACAGGCTCCTTGCCCTAGCCCTAGCCCTTGTCGACATCATCAACTTTCTAACTTGTAGTCGGGGGGCCACCCTCTCTGAAGCTCTGGGGATTGCAACCCCGAAGTTGTTGTGTCTTTCAACCACGCTGAGGTCATCCAGCTCCGACATTCTCCTCCGGAGCTCCCTACTAACCTATGGAACTATTTTCAGAGGGAGGAAGGCAGCCGGTTGGGTCAAGGAGTCGTGGGAGATAGCTCCATTCTGAAACTTCTGGAGATGGAGCTTCAAATATTCAATATCCAAGTTGGTATTTAAACTGACTTCAATCCGATTATGATACATCTCACTGTTGAAAGCCCATGCGGGCCAGTCCCTTGTTTAGCGGAGCGCACTTGTTCACAAGGAAATTGTCGAAGACCATTTGAGGGATCACTCCATCCTCTATGCATTCCTAGATCCTTGTCAGGATGGGCTTGTACGCTTCGGACAGCTCCGTAGCTGCATTCCATGCATCAGTGTCGACATTGTGGAGGCCCTTCGGCAACTCCAACCCCTCGTGCTCCTCCACTGCGATGATCACCCAGTCTTTCTTCTGTTTCTCCAACTTTCCAGAGGGGAAGGTCTTAAAGTACTTGAAAGGGAAATTCTTGCACTTCATGAAGTAGTAGAAGCCAATCAACTCTGTCTCCTTTCCGGTGGTGTGGACCGTGAAGAAGGTCAAGAAGAGCTCGCTGCACGGCGGCACATCCACCAACATCTCGCAGAAGTGGACAAAGGTCACCACAAGCAAGATAAAGTGGGGGCTGAGGTGATGAAGCTAGAGGCCGTAGAAGTCCAACAACATCAGTAAAAAACTTGAGAAAGGCGGGATCAGACCCACCATGCTGTACACCGAGAAGTAGACCATCTCTCTGATGCGCTACTTCTTGAAGGGGAGCTTGCCAAAGCGGATGTCGTTGTTGAAGGAGTCGCTAGACCACCCCATGTAGGTCCAGACCCTCGAAAAATATTCATTACTCTTGATCTTGCTGCCGGGAAGACCCAACTCCATCGCGGCAAAGGGGAGCAAAGGTTGGAAAGGGCTATGCAAAGGTTGGGAGGCTCTGTGCGCAAGTTTGAATGAAAGCGTAAAGAGCCCTCAAACCGTGCGGGCTTTCAATCTTAAGTAAGCCTCCATAACGCTTTGATGGAAACCGCGTTGGGATCGAGATTTCATTTCAAAAATCTACCTCGTCAATGACGAATTGGCCTGGGACCACTTCGGCGGAAGAGTCGTAGATATCACACCAGGCGAACCGTTATTATGATGTGAAGTTGGAAGCCCGAGCGCGGTGGCCTGATAGGGCGCTCGGAACCGATACAGTTTTTGTATTGGGAAAAGGCGACCTTCAATTGGGTGAGATCCACATGTCGGGATATCACCTGCCGCATCATGAAATGTCGCGTGGCGGTGGTTTCACTGCGAGCCATCACCCCAACATCACATGAAAAGACCTTTTGAAGATGTAGTGCGGGAGTCGAATATGGCCCCACCTATAGTAGAATAACCTAACCTAAAGGATTTCTCCCGGAGGTGGGCCCGGGAGCCACTGTCGGTACTCTGCGTACCTGGTACCCCACGATACCGGAAGAAAAGCCACGGAGTTCCACCTGTCTGAGTTGAAGACCTCCGAAGGCTCCACGTGTCCCGTAGCACTGGGCCTGCCTCCCTCGTTAGGGTAGCTCCGGCGCTGTCACGCGTAAGGCAAGAACGGACCTAACTCCTTGTGTAGGGAAGCTCCAGTCTTTCCATGTGTCCAATGGCCTCGGACCTAACCCCCAGTAGAGGGAAGCTCCAGTGCTGCCACGTGTACAGCGGCTCCGGTCCTGCCTCCCCACAGTGGGAAGCTTCAGAGCTGCCATGTGTCGAGCCTTCGGGCCTAAGCCTGCAACGGGAAGACTGTTGGATCTCCAACGGTGGACATTCAAGAGACGGCTAAACCAGCCGTTACAAGACCTGATTACGTGTCATTAGTGCCATGTTAATGACACACGATCAGAGGACCTTTAGTACCGATAACACCACCATTAAGGCACGTTATCACACTATTAAATGTACTTAATACATACATATCGTGTATTAGGAAATTAAACATCATCGAGGACACATGTCGGGCTAGGATGACAATGTAACGGTCAATCCTTGGACTATAAAAGGGTTGTTCCGCACGGTACAAAGGACAAGTCCAATCAACCCCATGCGACGACACACTCATACAAACAACCCATCACTCGTGGAGTAGGGTATTACGCTCAGGCGGCTCAAACCACGTAAAAATCCCTCGTGTCATTGTCTTGTTCATAAACTCATGTGCGCCCCAACTAATCACAAACCTCTGCGGACAACGATCTAGTAGTACTGATGGAAGTGTCGATCGCACACTTCGACAATATCGTTGTTGTTGTATTCAACGATCATGTTCTCTTCATCAATGTAGTCATCAGTCGATAGACTTGGCTTTGTTTTTTTGTCAGGACGCTTGCCTGAAGCTGTAGCCCCATTGGATGTAGCATTGAAATGTGCTTCGTACGATTCTTTTGCCTTTCCTGCTTCTTTGAGTGTTTTCTGGTAAATCAACTAAGTGTTAGGGTGTTTTGCATTTCTTTACGTTATGATTAGGGCCACCACGTCGTTTGCACTTGAATGGTTTCTTTCCTTTGCACATGCTATGTTCTTTGCTTTGTTCTTCTTGTCCTTATTTTTCTTGCTTTTCTTGAATTTACCAACATTCTTACATTATTTAGCATCATATGTTTTTTCTTTACTCTTAGAACTATAGTTGACCTCATGTAGTAGAGATGTACCAACAGGATGTTGGTAATGATTTCTCATATTGGGCTTATCATGATTCTCTGCTTGAAGAAAGTCTTGTATAAGTTCTGAGTAACATTGGTAATTTGTAGCACAGTATTGATGCTTGAAGATTTGTTCTGATGGAAGCACAATTGTGAGAGTTTTCTCAATCTTTTCTTCATTAGAAGGTTCCTTCGCACAAAACCATAGTTTAGCACAAATCTTCCGAACAACATGATTTTAATCTCTAATAGATTCATAATATTGTAGGCATAAATGTATCCAATCATGATCTGCCTCTAGTAAAATTATCGTCTTTTGCTGTTCAAAACAATTTTGAAGAGCATTCCAAAAAACACTTGGTTCTTCTTTCAATACATATTCTGATTTCAAATCAGGATGTATGTGATGCTTAAGATATATAAGGCATTGTACATATATGTAGGCTGCAATTCCTGCTGTCGATTTTCAGATGGAAGTATTGCCTCGTACGTCCCTCTAAGATCCAAGCTTATCTTGACTTCCATCACCCATGTAGGATAATTATGCCCATCAAGAGCGAGCTCCTCAAATTCACGAGCCATTATAATAGTTAACCATGATTTTGTCATAATCTTGGTTACATATGACATACGACAGTATATTTGTGTCCTTGTAATATATGAGTGGAAAACACTCATTCAATACCATGTGTTGTATATTGTAATTTTAAATTTCATATCAAATGAAATATATCAATATCATATTTACTGCAATTAATTATGATATTGTAAAGTAAACTTCGTGAGTCTTTTTTTAATTTATTTGTTATTCATCTTTTATAAAATCCATGAGTTTGATGAATTTGCAAGAATTAACCATTATTCCATTGGATCACATAAATTTTCTTGTCAAAGTAACTATTTGACATCACAATATTTGATTTAAATTCCATTGAAAAGAAATTGAATAAATGTATCTATACAATACCATAATTTACACAAGTAGTATTACAAATATTTAAATTAACTAAAATTTTAAATACTAAATTTAAATTTACAAAAATTATCATATGAACAAAGGCCCATTTGGGCCATTTTGTTTTGGCTTCACCCATGCAGCGGAATAGAAATGAGGGTGCGGCTAGGGTCGGCCGGTACCCCCCTTCCTTTTCCTCCTGCGCCGCAACAATCTGGAATGTCGGGTTTCTCCTCCTCTCCTCCACCTCGATCGACTTTCCATGCTCAACTCCCGGCGCCGCACCTTCTTCTCCACTCCTCCAACTCCTCTACCACCTCCCACCCTCATCTCTACGTCCTCAAGATCGAGGACCAAGCACCCGGGCAACGACCTGAGTGACTCGGTTTGGCAAGGTGGGTGAAGCAGCGGAGGATTCTATCGCCGATGGGGATCCAGAGTGGTGGTGCTTCATTTTTTGCGGTTGGATCAGTTGGAGGTGGTCGTGGCGGCGCCGTTCGGGCGTAGGATCCGGCCTCTGATGTGTTTTCTCCGACTTCTTTTGCACTTGTTCTTTGTCCTAGGGTTCCAATGGTTCGTCCCTTGGGGCCAATCCAGATCCGCGCCGTTTGCCTGTACGTCGGATGTGGAGATGGGGAGTCAGGTACCGGTATGACATCGACGGGTTCGTCGTCTCTGTTTGTGATGGCTATGAGGAGCACGCCATCTTCTTCTTCGACGATGGCGACCTCAAAGATATCATCAGCCTCGTTGACCCCTTCTTCTTCTTCTCCCCTACCTGGTGATGTGAGCACCATTTGCCTCTGAGCAACCATTATGGGCATGGGCCCATACCATAGATGGCGCAAGGCATCTCCCGGTGGCTCCATGGAGAGTTAGCCTGATTTGAGGGTTCCATTGTCCATTACGCTGGTGAATTGGAAGATGGAGATGGTGGTCATTGTACAGTCCTAACCATAGGGTTAGGGACTTGTTCCGGTGCTTGACGTGATTGTCCCACCCCGGGGTCCCCTCTAGTCCGGTGAAGCCGGTCCAGATCTAGAGAGACTCCGGGTCGCCGATGATGTCTTGTTCTACTTCTTCGGTTCTTTAAAGAACGTCACCGGCGGCGTCCTCTGTTTCTTCTTCTTTCTCTTCGTGCAAGGTGTCGCCGGCGGCCGTTGCGGCTGTTGACGCTTGATGGACCAAGGCGGTCCAACACTTGAAGAAGACTTTGGATTAGAGACTCGGTAAGTTTATTCTTCACCATTTTGTACCTTGTCTCAATTATTGCGAGGCCTATGAACCTGCGGTTAGTCTTCGTGCTCATAACGTGTTAAAAAAAATAGATACACAAAAGTTTGGACAAATGAATTCACTTGCATTCTCATTGATCTCTTTGTTTCTTATATACATGTACAAGGAGCACATATGGTGTCTGTTCCGAGAGAACCGCCGCCGTCGTTGCCGTCACGTCGATTCGGAGAGGCGCCGGGTCGCCGGATTGGAGAGCAGCAACCGTCACTATGGGTCCGCGTGGGCCCCCTTGTTATGTTGGGCTCCACTGTTCAGAGGTCACAGGCCCATGTATGTAACTTACTAAAAACAGAAATTGACTCAGAACGAGAACGACGTTGTTTCTCTAACAAGCTCACGTATTTAATGAACATTTTTTCTTATGTTTAGGTGACTATCGGTTTGAAATAATGTAGCTAGAATAACTTAGTGCAACAAGGACTAAGGTTGGAAACATAGAATTAGCAGGATCTGGACGGACTAGTATTAGAAGCCTAACCAGCCGATTGAGGTACGCTTACTTTGGGTTGAGATAGAATCAGAAAATATCTACTTATTAAAAACAATGAAATATTTTTTTAAAAAAAATAAAGATAATTCTGGTTATTAGGATTTCCATTTTTTATGTATTATGGATAGCAAAACTCTGTCGCAACATGTTCAAAATAAACACACCTTCTGAAAAAAGGAAAATGTATGCATATAAATTACGGAAAGGCTGGACGTCTAGTGCCTGAGGCGTCAGGCGACGCCTCACTAGCCTCGCCTGATCACTGCAGTGCAGTCGTTCGTCACCTCATTTTTTTTTCTATTTTGTTAGTTGTTATCCGCAATTTGTAGGATTATATTAATTATAAAATAGTTATAAAAATTTATGATTGATTAACATATAAAATAAAAAATTTAATAGTTAATTACAAAGATTAATAGGTATTGATAATAATTAACTGCTAAATAACTGGTGTCTGAAATTTTCTTAAATTTCAGGTACCTGAAATTTAGACAGCTCCTATAAATTATGCACATAGTACACTTAATCTTTTGGTTGGTTGTCTCGCAGCTATGCGCATATATTGGTAGGCCATCTGCCTGACATCCCCGATGTGCCAGTGCGAAGTACAATCTCTACTTGGAGATCCCCGCAAATCACAGGTAAGGAGACTCCTCAAGGTGCTGAACCCGACACCTCCTCCCCATCGGAATGGGTCGTTGATAGAACAGCTCCGCCTTACCAGAGTCACGGCTCCCAGCCAGCTTCCAGTACCGATCATTTTTCGTCCGCCCCATGCCCATCCTCAGAGCCTGCAAGAGCACCCGTCGTAGCGATCCAGGAATGGGCACCACCGGGGACAACGTTGGACTGACACCGAGGTCTACCCTGACAGGCACGATCGCTGCTTCCCGCTCGTCGTTGGCATCCACGGCGCCATGACTCTTGGATAGGGACCACGGCTCCAGCTCCTTCTCGACTGAGCAGCTGATCTGAGCGTTGCTTGTAGTGCCGAGCACGACGATGGCGTGGCCTTTCTGGCAGCTGGAGACCGTTTCTTGCAGACTCTTGTCCTCCGAACACGATGAATATGACGCTTCCATCATTAGGAGCTCCTCGAGCCTTGGCCGTTTGGCCACTCCGAGCACCGACCCGGCCTTGTCGTGGATTAGATCATCCTCGTCGTTTGTACATGCACGCGCGCACTTCATGCGGAAGATGGCGGTGAAAGGCGAGCATATGAACCTGACGACCGCGTGCCTCCGGGTTGATGTCGTCGGCTTCTTCGTGGTCTTCCCGAGAAGAAGCGGCAAAGGAGACGACCCAGCAGAGAGCGGGGACCTGTCGAAGAGTGAGGCGGACTCATGCTCGCGGCGGGCATTGGAAGAAAAAAAATGCCCTCCCATATAGTGGCACACCGTTGTGAATATGATGATCACCTGAGAGAGAGCCGGCGCTATATGTTCTAATTCGCAAGAGGTGCTCGGCAAACAAAGCTGTGCATGCTGCGAGTGTTTTTTATACGGTGCTGATGCGTGAGGTGGTTCCGTGGTTGTCGACTTTCTGCTAAGTAGATACGTTTCAGTGAGAATTTGAAGTGTTGCAGTGGTTTGTTGAACGACCATCCTAAGCTCAATTGTTCGTTGAGAATTTAAGGCCGGAGATGCAGATCTAATTAAGGTCAAGGACCAGTGTGAGTGTGACCGGCCAGAACAGGACAAGTCGATTGCGTGTTGCATTACCACCCTAGTGTTCCAAAATTTTCAGAACCATTTTTATTGAAGAAAAAGGTTTATTTTACTACTTTCAAGTATCAGCTATGTTCACTTAACCCCTTAAAGATTTTTTTGGTTCAGTTTACCCCCGAACTATTTAGATTGGTTCAATCATCCCCATTAAAATTTTCTCTTTTTTGTTTCTCTTTGTATGGGTTATATTCGAAGTTAAAATTTTGTGTGATGGTAGATGATATCATAAACTACGTAAGAAAAATAATTTTATAATTTTTGACAAACTTTTTCATGTATTATTTCATCTTCCAAACAAGATTTGTTTACCTAGTTTAAAAATACAAAAAGAATACAAAAAATTTTAAAAATATATTTCTATGTATATTCTGTTGTAACATATAATCTCATGAAATTATACTTTCAGAAATCAGGTTTACAAAGAGAAACAGAAAAGAAAAAAATACTAGGAAATGAATTGAACCAATGTAAATACTTTGAGGGGTAAACTGAACTAAAATTTTCTTTAGGGGGTTAAGTGAACAATGCTGATACTTAAGGGTAGTAAAATGAACTTTTTCCTTTATTGAAAGTATGTGTGGGCCCGATTAACTGCAAATCATAAAACATAAATGATTAACCCAAATTATTTGTCTAAAATTGTTTTCATTTTTATTTTGATTAACAAAATTTTACTTGTCCTCATCTCGTATTAACCGAACTATCCATTTAACAGAAATTTTAACCCACACTATCCGTAAGTCATAAAAAAAGTCTAATTGTACTAATATTCACACTACCGGCCCATAATATTAACCGCAAAACCGAAGCAAAATGTGCAGTTATGTTCTCTTTTTATCGTATTCATTAATCAATTCTTCATAATCGAAATTTTCCTTAACCGGAAAATCAAATGTCCACCCCTAGTTGAAAGCAGCTTGCTCAGAGAAATTATTGAGTTATCGCTTCACCTAGAACCAACAACTGTGCCCATTTACAAGGGTGGAGCAGGGGCAGCTGGAGAACAGGTGCTAGTCTGGTGAACAATTGTTGGAATATTAAATACTATGGAGTTGCTAAATTCCAGTCATCTAAGTATGGACAAACACTACAGGAATCCCGATGATTTGCGACGGTCAAGGCAGTCGCAAATAAGCGAAAAGCCATCGCAAATAAGCTATTTGCGACGGTTTTCCGTCGTCTCTTGAATTTCCTCACAACTTATCTTATTTGCGACGGCCTGATTATTTGCGACGGCAAACAGCAGCTCTCACACTTTACCTTATTTGCGACGGTTGTCATGGGCCATCGCAAATTATTTAGGTTTTTTATTCGCCACCGCTTTTATATAGTACAATCGCAAATAGTAGAGGTCTTATTTGCAACGATACTCTATAAAAGCCATCGTAAATAAGGTTTTTCAGTTAAAAAAAAACAGAAAATGATGCGCGGCTCAATGGCGAGACACAAAACAGACAACATATAACAGAAACACATATAACAGACAGCATATCACAACAAAAACACATATAACAGTCACCACATCACAAAAGCGTCTTGCATCTGGTCACAATAACAGAAAACAAAGAAGAGAGGCTATCCGCTACAGTCCACTACCTCTCAAGCCGCCAACGTCCTCGCCGCGCGTCAGTCCAGACGCCGTATAATTGGTGACATAGTTTGAGCCTCTGCCGCCGATCCCTGCAACACATAGAAGTTGTTTGACATATTTATTAGTTTAGAACTTTGTTTTTTACTAGAATTGATTAAACAAGCTAGAATTGATCATATTTAACTTACTTTAGATAATTGGAGTTAGATTGGGCTATGTTTGATTATTAACGACTAAGTAAGACTACAATATCTAAGTTGAAGTAGATTTGCCTATGTTTGATGAATTAAAACTAAGTAATAACGTCTTTTATTACCTGAAAACCAGGAGAAGTGTGCACTGGCGGCGGTACGTGCACTTGTGGCGGTGGCAGTGGAGGTAGCTCGAGCTACAACCCCTGGACTCCCAGACTTTCAAAGGAACTGTGTCATCGCAAATGTTACAAGGTATTACATATTATTAAGAATGCGATGAATTTAAATTACTTTAACTTACCGCCATCGCCGCCTTTGCACTTCCATAGCCTCCCGTATCTACTCTATGCAGGCTTGCTTGTACGAGATGGTGTCCTACATCACCGCCTTCACTGCCTCCATCTTCGCCTTGCCCTCGTCGACCTGACAGACGAGAGTCTCCACCCGCGAGACACGGCGACTCAGGCCCGCCGACGAAACCTGCGTGGAGCTGCCTCTTGCAGGTCGCGCTGCCCTCGAGTCGACAACTCCGTCGAATATGGCAAGCTTATAAAAAAAGAATCAGTAATATGGAATTGAAGTATCTTGAATTAAAAATGATAAAATGAATTACAAACTCACCTTCTGTGTGCTTTTCCACCTCTGCTTGCATACGCGGCTTGAGAATCGATTTGTTCATGTTCCCAATCAAAACCTTCACTGTGTATCCTCCTAGCCTCCTCCCCGTACCTATTACGAAAAACAAGAAAATCGTGCAAGTTCAACAATTTTATGAATGATTTCTAAACTTACCAACTACTCGCCAGCGGCCTGACTGCACCCCTCAGGCTGAGAAGGGTCCCTGTGACCTCTCTTCCAAAATTAACAGGGGTCGGCACCACCCCCGTCTCACACTCCTATCAATACGTGTTAGTATGATTAGTGTATTATGGATATATAAATATAAGTTAAAAACACTTACCATGCATTTAGCTAAATGCAAGTGGTTATCTTAGCTGTGGTTGTGCTTCCCGTCGAACCCTCTGCACCCTCGACCCTTCTCGAACTTAGCCTTAAACTCATCGCTAGCCCAATACCGACAAAGGGCCCAGTATGCATCGGGCCAACCCTGCAACCAGCTCACGTGGCCCTGCACATAGTTGTAGGTCGTTAAAAATACCATTGAGAAAATTATTAGAAAAAAGTATTTACTAAACCTCACGTACCTGCGCGTACTACTCCTCCGTCAGATGCTTGTTGTTTTCCTGTGAGAAGTGTCGCACGTCGTGCTTGTTCGCCTTCAAGTACTCATTGATAACTTGAATACGGGCATTCGACAAAGTTTGTCGAACCGCCTTCAGCGTTGAAGTGAAACACTTTCTTCGCATCCTCTAACATGCGAGGGTTGCCCGGGTTCTCTAAAATATACCTTTCCTGTGATAAAGAATATATTGAAGAGATGTTCATTAAAAGAGTTTAAGAGTTGAAACTTAGAAATTTATTTAAGGTCCATACAACCTCCTGAATGTTGTCATGCTCCTGGTGAGGGGCGCATGCGTAGTCCTCCCACGAAGTAGCAGACACCCCGTCGATGACCCCAGGATAGTGCATACACACTAAGGACCCGAGGATACCGTTCAAGTGTCTGTCACTGGTGAATGAGGCATCGAACCAAACTCTGCAAAATATTTATTGATTAAATATTTAAGTATCCAAAAGAAATAAGAATTGAACACTACACTTTTATTACCTGTCTCTGAATGGACGAATCATAATCTTCCGTGTAGTGACCGGAGGAGGACTGACAAAGTGAGTCCTCTTATTGCACAGGACTGCCAACTTTAGCTTCGAATGGAAGATGGATAGGCAGATGTTGCATTGGATCGAAGAACCCTTGTGGAGAAAATTCCATCTTATATAAAAAGTACCGGTATCTCCTTATATAACTTATCCATGATCCCTATTTTCATTTCTTTAGCACAGAGTTGTCTATAGAAATAGCTGAGCTCGGCTAAAACCTTCCACACCGCATCATCTAGATAGCCGCAAAACATAACAGGTAAGAGTCTTTCCATGATAATGTGATAATCATGACTCTTCAACCTAGTGAGGTTTCTTGTGTTCACATTCATGGCTCATTTCAGGCTAGTTGCGTAATCATCTGAGAATTTCAAATTTTCAACCATTTCATGACTTCTTTCTTTTCTTTACGTCGAAGACAGAAAGAAGCATGTGGCTTAACACCACTTTTAGGGATTTCAAGAGTTGGACAGTTACAAATGTCTGCCAAATCTAGTCTAGCTTTTATATTGTCTTTCGTTTTGCCAGTCATATCCATGCATGTGCTTATGATACTTTCGCCCATGTTATGTTCCTGCTGCATGACATCAATGTTATGCATTAGAATTAACGACTTCACATACAGTAGCTCCCAAAGTCCACATATGTGTGTTCTATTGTGTTCCTCTCCGTAACCTATGAAATATCCAGGACGACCTTCATTTGACACCAGTTTGTCCAGCATATCAGAAATTTCTGACCTATTGAGACGCTTCGGTGGTCCCTCAGTGACGACATTGTCCTTTCTAAAGACAAGAATATGTTGCCTAAATATTTGATTAGGAGGCTGCTAACGTATGTGACAATCGAAGTAAAATATCTTGCCTCCATGAGTTATTCAAAAGCAACCTGTGTCCAAAGCACATATCGGACACGTCAGAAGACCGCGAGTGCTCCATGCGGAAAACATGTCATATGCCGACATATCATAGACGAACCACAAATAAGCAGCTCTGTCGACTGTTGGAGTCGGCAGATCCCCTAACACTACGAAAGTGTGGAAGGAGTTTGTGGTTCGGTTTGGGCGCGCGAAGACTCAAGAAGGTGAATTGCGATTGGACTCGAGTGACACGGTGGTTTACGTGGTTCGGGCCGCCTGAGCGTAATACCCTACTCCACGGGTGTGTGTATGTTGTATTAACTTGTGAGCTTGAGTGTGCTCGAGAGTCCTCTCCCCGTGTATCGTCGGTTTGTCCTTTTATAACATAAGGACAAACCGTTACAAGTCAGCCTGGCCCGACATGTGGCCCTGGCGGTTATTAGTATTGATACACGAGATTAATTGTTGTTAATAACCCTGTAACGGCTCCGACAGTGCCGTTACAGGTGTTAAGATCGTCCGATTAATTATCATTAACGTGGAATTAATGGTAATTAATCGGGTCTTGAAGTCTGCGGCTGTCCTTTGGAGATCCGGAGCCGTTACAACGTCTCCCGGGGGTTTTAAGCAGCTAGCTCCGACGTATGGACACGTGGCAGCTCCGGAGCTTGCTTGGGAGAAGCGGGAAGCTCCGGGGTGGCCTGGCACGTGTCAGGTCCGGAGCTTCTCTCGGTCAGGGGTTACCTCCGGAGGTGCCGTTTCAGTACCTAGCCCGGAGCTTCACCCTTGTGGGTAATAACTCTGGTCTGTCAGTACACGTGGCAACCTAGAGGTTAACCATGTCGGAGAAGCGGGTCTGGTCACGTCTGGCGAGTGGGCCCCCGAGGGTCTTCAATTTGAGTAGATGTCCTTCCCTTGAGATCTTTGTAACCTCAGGGGGTGTATGGTTTTTAGGGTACCGACAGTGGCCCCCTGGACCTACCTCCGGGGAAGGCCAACGGGATGAAGTCATTCCGCCGGAGGTGGGTCCATACTTGCGACTCTTGAACTGGGTCTTCAAGGGTCTTCGGAGGTGCCTTTGGCGGGGCTTTACGGTTGCGTCCCGACGCGTGGCGCACCTCAGGCGGCAGATAAGATCTTTGACGTGCGGATCTCTCGCAATTGAAGGTCGTCGGTTCCCGATACGAAAACCGTATCGGTTCCGCGCGCCTTGTCAGTCCGCCGCCCTTGGGTTTCCCGCCTCGTGATGACAACTGTTCGCCTGGGTAAGAGCCTCGACTTGATCGTCAGGGTGGTCCCGGGCCCTCTTGTCATCGGCTGGGTTGAATTCTTGAGTAGTATGCTTGACTCCCCTGCAGTTTCCATCCAAGCGTTGTGAGGGCTTACTTAAGAAGGAAAGCGCACCGTCGGGAGTTCTTTACGCTTTCCATCTGTTCTTGCGCTCAAACTCCCAACTCGTGCTTTTGCTTCTCTTCTCTCGCCTAGCTGTGCTGCGATGGAGTTGGGTCTGCGTGAGAGTCGTTTGAAGACGGAGAGCGATCTGAAGAAGGTCTGAGCCCTCATGGGGTGGTCGTCGGACTTCTTCAACCGTTCAGTCCGCGCCGGCGGGGAGCTTCCCTTTAAAAAGGAGCACTCCGGCGAAATGGTGTACTTTTCATCGTACGCCATGGTGGGGCTGATCCCACCGTTTTCTTCCTTCTTCTTGATGCTGCTGGACTTCTATGGTCTGCAGCTATACCACCTTGGCCCTCACTCCCTCCTCCTTGTGTCCATCTTTGTCCACTTTTGCGAGATGTGGGTGGGCGTCCCTCCCTGCATCGAGCTCTTCCGCACCTTCTTCACCGTCCAAACCACCGGCCGAAGTGACGAGTACCTTGGCTTCTACTACTTTGTGAAGCGCAAGAAGTGCCCGTTCAAGTACCTCCGGTCGTTCCCTTCCGGGAAGTGGGATGACTGGAAGAAAGATTGGGTAGTCATCCGGGTGGAGGAGCACGAGCGGTTGGAGCTGCCAGACGGTCTGCCCGGCATTGACACGTCGGTGTGGAGCGAAGTTCCGGTGCTGGCGGCAGCTTTCGACCCTATCCTGTCCAGGATCCGCCAATGTGTGGAGGGAGGACTGACTCCCCAGGCGGTGTTCTGCAACTTCCTGTCCAACAGGTGGGCACCGCTGAAGAGGAGGGAGAAGCTCGTCTGGGCCCTCAACAGCGTGATGGACGAAGACCGGGTCGAAACCGGGTTGAAGTCCAGCATGGTGGGGAAGTCCTTGGAGTTTCACCTCAAGAAATTCCAGCACGGCATCGATGTTGACGGAGAGTACTTGACTCCGCCGCCGGCTTTCCTCCCCCTGAACGTGGAAGTTGAGTTCAGCAGGGAGCTCCGGCGGAAGATGCCCGCGCTTGACGACCTTGGCGTCGTCGAGAGAAGATCGACCGCCCGGTTGGCGATCCCCGGGTTGTCGGAAGGCGGCTCCGCCCCTGTCTCTCAGCCAAGAGCTGAGGTCACCGGCAAGGGCAAGGAGCTGGCGGAGGAGCCAGAGAGCCGGAAGAGGAAGCTGCGACATGCTGACGGGAGGTCCGTCGGGCTTGCTACTTCCCCGCCAGTTCCCCGTCCTCAGGAAGGAGGATCCTCCGCCGCTGTAGCGTCTGTCCCCGTGGTGGGGTCTTTTCGGAGCGCTACTGTTCCGGCGGTGGGATCCTCTCGGAGTGCGGCTGTCCCTGTGATGGGTCCCTCCGGAGGTGCCAGCTCCGGACAGGCGACTCCGGTTCGAGAAGCGGTGAGGGCCTCCAGGTCCAGGAGTTCCTCCCGATCAAGGAGAGCTCCGACCCGGGAAACGCCCGCGGCTACGGCAAGTCCTGGGAGTCCTCCCGGAGCTCCTACGCCGACCGTGGCCAGCCCGGAACGTCCGGGAAAGAGGTTCCGCGCAAGCTGGTGCGTGAGCCTCCCAAGGTAATTTTTCTTGCTTACCTCAATTTACTTTTAATTATAGCATCTGTTTGCTCAATTTCTTCATTCTTCAACTGCAGCGTTCCCAAGAAGGGGAGTGAAGCTCCACCCTCAGCCACAGTGTCTGAGGCTGCGAGGGCTTCTGCTCCAGCCCCGGTGCCACCCCAGGCGGAGGCTGCGACAGCTCCGGCGCCGGCTGTCGTGGTCATGGACCTCGACTCGTCTCCAGAAGTTCCCGTGGTAACGCCGGACCACGGGATTGAAGATGCGCCAGTGGCACCCGCTCCGGAGGTTGAAGCTCCGGGCCCCTGTGCTGCAGAAGTAGATGCTCCGGCTGTCGAGCCGGAGGAAGTAGCGGTCTCGGCTTTAGAGCCGGAAAGTGCTGAAGCCCCGGCGGTTGAGCCGGAAGTAGCTGAAGCCCCGGCGTGCGAGCCAGAAGAAGTGGTTCCGGCAATTGAGCCGGTTACTTCCGAAGCTTCGGTCGCAGAGCCGGTAACTATTGGAGCGCCGGCTGCAGAGCCGGTGATTGTGGAAGCTCCGGCTGCAGAGCCGGTGGTCGAAGAGGCGAGGGAGCTTGAGCCTCCCTCAGAAGAAGCGTCCCGGCCGGAGCCAGTGGAGGCGACGACGTCGATGGTACCCGTGGCGGAGCCAGAGTGCCTGAACGAAGTCGTCGGCCCCCAGCCTGAGGGGGCGAATGAAGATTTGGTGGCGGGACCTTCTTCGGTGGCGACTGAGGCCATCCCGGAGGAGTGCCCTAGTGCCTTGGAAGCTCGGGGTTCCGCTCTCGTAGAGTGGGACCCAATTTTTGTAAATGAAGACCCGCTGGAACCAGCGGAGGAGGCCCCAGAAGGTCCGGAGCCCATCTCGCTGTCGATGTCCATCGACAACGCTTGCTCCAGTCTACGCCAAGTCCAACTAGCCTTCTTCCACGACAGCAAGGTTCTTGAAGAGGAGCGCCAAACCCTTAGGAGGTGGCGTAATCGACTCCAATTCGAGACCAAGCTGGCGCAGTCGAGGATTGCTGAGGACAAGGAATGGATCAGGCGGGAGAAGGTCCGCCTGGAGCTCTGGGGTGAGATGCTGGACGAGAGGGAGAGCATGACTCACAACCTCGACGCCCAATCCCGGGAGTACCACGACCAAGCTAAGGCTGCTAATGATGCGGCCAACGCTCGGTTCGATCAACTCGAGGCCATCAGTACCGCACTCATCAAGCACCGAGAGGCACTTGAAGGAAGGGAAAAGCGGCTCGAGGATGAGGAGCAAAAACTCCTGGAACTACGGGACGACGTCTTGCGACGTGAAGAAGAGCTCGCCGAGAAGACAGCTCTGGCGGACAAGGGCCTCGAGGAGCGCGCTAAAAAATTGGAAGAGCGCTGCCTCGAGGAAGAGGAGAAGACCTGGGTGCGGGGGCAGGAACTCTACGAGTACGAGTGTGCCCTTGTCGCCCGGGAGAAGAAGATAGAGGCTAGGGAGAAAGACCTGGTCGACCGCCGGAACAAGATCCACCTCCGGGAGGAGGAGCTCGGAAGACTCGAAAAGCGGGTTGCTGCGAAGATTCAGCAAAACGCCAAAGAAGTTGAGCGCCTCTCCCGCGAGAATTCGGAGCTGGCGGCGGCCCGGAGGTCCCTGGAAGAGATGAAGGGCCTGAGGAAGACGGACTCCCTGCAAATTTGGGAGTTCCTGAGCAAGGCCGATGATGCGCTAGCGCCGATGGGTTTCAGCCCCGTGCTCCCGGATGATCCGGAGCCGGAGCCGGACCTTGCGTTGCAAGCGTTGAGCGCTGCGGGCAGCAAGCTCTCCAAGGTGGGCGACGTCATCGCGGACCAGTTGGAGGTCGAGGGGCAATCTCTGG
The DNA here is from genome assembly GCA_036927565.1 of Tuctoria greenei. Taxonomy (NCBI): domain Eukaryota; kingdom Viridiplantae; phylum Streptophyta; class Magnoliopsida; order Poales; family Poaceae; genus Tuctoria; species Tuctoria greenei. The sequence continues at coordinate 174,794,446 of JAYESD010000002.1, read as the reverse complement.
CTAGGAACGTCACAGAATATGTGTTGACGTGCTACACTAGCCGGAACCCTCGATTCCCTCTGGACCCGGTGCTTGAAGGCCCCGTTGAAGGAGAAGGCGAAGCTACCCGAGCCAGCGTGTCGGAGGTCGCCCAGAAGGTCGCCGAATTCTTCCATAGGGTCTAGGACCATCTCTCTTAGCCTTTATTTGTATCTTCTCTTCTTCCTCAATTTTTTAATCCTTTGTCCCCAGATGTAATCTCCGGTCTTCTGATGAAATGAAATCCCCAATTTTTCGTGAATTTCATTTTTTTGTCTTCAACATCTTTGTCTTCACTTGGCCCCCTGGTAGATGTACACAATTTGTTTGTGGACATGTACCAAAAGGATGTTGATTTTTGTTGAAGACAGATTTGCTTCGAACTTGTATAGTTTAGGTCCGAAGTTTTCGATAGTGAAGGTCCCTTGAAGTCGTCGGAGCTTAGAAGCTCCGGAATTGTCCATCGTCGGAGCTTAGTAGCTCCGGCAGTAGCCTCTACCAACACGTTGAGTGTCGATAGTTAATACTTCAAGGTGTCGGAGCTTAGTAGCTCCGGCAATGACCCTTGCCACGCCTGGCTTGCTGGCAACAGACTCTAGTGATAGAGTCTTCTCACCATCTTTAAGTTAATGCCGGTGGGAGTCGGAGCTTGGTTAACTCCGGTTTTTCTCCATCAATATTGGGTTTATTTTTCCTGCACACTTAAGCCAAGAAAAACAGTAAAATTCGTTCCTTATCTATAACTTCGTCGCGGCTTACGGTTCTTAAGAGAATTTCAAGTTGAACACGATTTTTAGTACGATTGGATGAATTGTCTTTTCTTTTAGATCCAATTGTCCATGGACCCACCTTACTTTGGCCTGCCGGAATATAGGTAGAGTGGCGTACTTAGGGTGCTTGACCAGGCTAAGTCGATAGCGCACTCCGGCCCTAGAATGGCTTGGCGGCTTTCAGGCGAGTTGACCACAGACGATTTTTAAATCTAAAAAATTCGACAATTCAACTCAAATCGTACATAAACCAGTTAAACTAGAACTTCTCAAGAATTGCACGTTTCTGTTATAGACAAGAAAGAGAAAAATAAAAATGTCGAGCCATATGCAAAAATGAATGCACGTGGAGTCTATTTCACATGAAGATGTCTTTCATTATAGGTCCGGGGTACAGGGGAAACAAGTACACTCTTAGGGTACGGAACCAGGCTAAGTGTGTTCGGTTTCTCGTTTAACCCAGGGTAGTTAGCTACACTTCTAGTCCGGAGACTGTATCAAGTGTTGCATGAGCTTTCCAAACCTTTCGGGAAAGGTCCGGCTGCTCTCCCGGAGGAACTACCCGACTCTGTACAATGACTCTATAACATACACTTCAAGTTACTTAAGACTCACCTCCGTGGAATTAAGTGTAGAACTTACGGAGGTGCTCGATGTTCCAAGGATTTGGGAGAGGTGTCCCATCCTCGGTAGCCAAGCGAACGCTTCCGGGACGGGATACTTTGATCACTCGGAAGGGTCCTTCCCAGCCGGGGGAGAGTTTGTTTTGCCCTTCTCTGGATAGTATTCTCCGTAACACCAGATCGCCTTCCTCGAGCTGTCGGTTGTGTACATGCCGCTGATGATAGCGCCGTAGAGGTTGGCAGTATCGGGCATTCCGAACAGCTGCTTGGCACCTTCCCTCCTCGAGGAGGTCTAGGTCTTCACGCCGGAGCTGGTCCTGCGCGGCTTCGTCGAAGGTCCGGACTCGGAGGGAACCCAAGGTGATTTCCGGAGGAAGGATCGCTTCAGCTCCGTACACCAGGAAGAAGGGTGTTTCTCCGGTTGCCCGACTTGGAGAAGTCCTGTTAGCCCATAGAGTGGGCGGAAGCTCTTCGATCCAATTAGCTCCGTGCTTTTTCAAACGCTCATAAGTGCGCGTTTTGAGTCCTTTAAGGATCTCTGCGTTTGCTCTCTCGGCTTGTCCATTGCTGGCAGGATGAGCTACGGAAGCGTAGCAAACTTGTATGCCGAGGTCTTTGCAATATCCTTGAAATGCGGAGCTTGTGAACTGAGTCCCATTATCAGTGATGATCTTATTTGGGACTCCGAATCTGCTCACGATAGATTGTAGAAAATTGATTGCAGATTGTTTGTTGATCGTCACAACAGGAGTAGCTTCCGGCCACTTGGTGAACTTGTCGATGGCGACGTACAGGAACTTGTAACCTCCGACGGCTCTTGGGAAGGGTCCCAAGATGTCCATCCCCCACACAGCAAAAGGCCACGTAGGAGGTATCATTTGTAAGGGCTGAGCAGGTGTATGAATTTGCTTTGCATGAAATTGGCATGCTTTGCATTTCTTCACTAGCTCAGTAGCATCCTGGAGTGCTGTAGGCCAGTAGAAGCCGTGCCGAAAGGCTTTTCCGACCAGCGTGCGGGAAGACGCGTGGTTCCCACACTCACCTCCATGGATTTCTGCGAGGAGCTCGCAGCCTTCTTCCCTTGTGATGCACCGCATTAGGATGCCGTTGGCACCGCGCCGGTAGAGATCCCCTTTACCAACGTGTATCTTTTAGCCAATCTGACTACCCGGTCAGCGGATACATCATCGTCAGGAAGGATGTTGTCTTTCAAGTAGTTCCGGATCTCCGAGATCCATGCATCGGAACTAACTTGAGCATTTGAGTCTTGCGTGCTGGGTTGCTCGGAGCTTCCGGCAGCACCTACGACCCTTGATGGCTGCCATGGTAACAGGGCCATCGGGACCGTCAGCTTCGGGATGCTGATCTCGCCCCCTTCGTTCAGTTCGGCAGGCTGAACTGTGGGTTTTGACAACCTCCGGACAAAGGTTCCGTCTGGAGCCGGAGCTCCGGTTGACGCCTTGGTCGAGAGTTCGTCAGCTTCAGCGTTGTGAGCACGCTGAACATGGTGGAGGTCTAGGACTTCGAAGTCCTTCTGAAGCCTCTGGACTTCAAGGAGATAAGCAGCCAGCTGGAGATTATTGCAGGAGCATTCACCCTTCACCTGTTTGATGACAAGTTGTGAATCTCCTTTGACCAGCAACTGCTTGACACCATATGATAGTGCCACCTTTAATCCATATATGAGTGCTTCGTACTCCGCCATGTTGTTGGTTGCCTTGAAGTCAAGGTGCACCATGTATTTCACCTTCTCCCCGGTTGGTGCGAGGAGAAGGATTCCAGCTCCGGCTCCCTGCTTCTGCATGGAGCCGTCGAAGTAAAGGGTCCAGTGAGGCTTAGTGAAGGCCGGAACTTGTGGTTCCGTCTTTTGCTCGCTGGGGCCCCCAGGGTTTAATGGAGAGGGAGTCCATTCTGCCACGAAATCTGCCAATGCTTGACTCTTGATTGCTTGTCTTGGAATGAATTCGAGGTCGAATTCAGCCAGTTCCGCTGCCCACTTTGCTATATTCCCAGTTGAATTGGGGTTATGCAGGATCGCTCGAAGTGGATACGAGGTTACCACCGAGACTTTGTGAGCTTGGAAATAGTGTCGAAGCTTCCTTGAGGCAATAAGAACTGCGTAAAGCAGCTTATGCACCTCTAGGTATTGAGTCTTGGCATCATGTAACACTTCACTGATGAAGTATACTGGGCGTTGAATGGTCCGGACCCTCCCGGAGAGGTCCGGAGCTTCCTCTCCATTGATCCGGGCCCTGTCGGAGGGGTCCAGACTATCTTCTGGGACCTCCGGGTTCTGGGTGGAGGAACCCGGAGTTTCTTCAGGAATGACCTGGATCCTTTCGGAAGGATCTGGGTCCTCTGAAGTGGCTTTTTGTGGGTTCAAGTCTGGGAGCTGGGACCCAGACCCGCTTTCAGGAACCTCCGGATCCTCCCGAAGGGATCTGGATTCCTGAGTATTGGGTAGTTCCGGTCTCTCCGCAACCAGAACCATACTGACGACTTCGTCAGCTGCTGAAATGTAAAGCAATAAAGGCTCACCAGGGTTCGGAGCTACCAAAACTGGTAGGGTGGTGAGGAACTGTTTCAGCTCCTGGAATGCCTTCTCTGCTTCTTCAGACCATTGGAATGGTCCGGACTTCCTCAGTAACTTGAAGAAGGGAAGTGCCCTTTCCGCCAGTCTTGAAATGAACCGGCTAAGGGCTGCTAGACATCCGGTTAATTTTTGGACGTCTTTGATGCGGGTTGGTGGCCGCATGTCTTCAATGGCTTTTATCTTCGCCGGATTAGCCTCTATGCCCCGGTGACTTACCAGGAAACCAAGAAGCTTTCCGGAACTAACCCCGAAGACGCACTTGTCTGGGTTTAGCTTCGTGCGGGAGGCCCGCAGCTTGCGAAGACAGCCTGTAAGGTGTCCAAGAGGGACTCCTTGTTCTTGACTTTGACCACGATGTCATCAACGTACACTTCCACTATGTCTCTGATGAGTTCTTCGAAAGTTTTGTACATTGCTCGCACAAAAGTTGAAGCTGCATTCTTGAGACCAAAAGGCATGGCTGTGTAACAGTATAATCCATCCACTGTGATGAATGAAGTATGTTCTTCATCTTCCCTAGACATCCGGATTTGATGGTATCCTGAATATGCGTCTAGAAAACACAGTAACTCACACCCGGAGGTGGAATCCACTATCTGGTCTATTCTAGGTAGTGGGAATGGATCTTTTGGACATGCCTTATTCAGTGTGGTGTAGTCGATGCACATCCGAAGTTTCCCGCCGGCTTTAGGCACAACGACTGGGTTTGCCAGCCATTTTGGATGGTAGACTTCTCGGATGAATCCGGCTTCGAGCAACTTCTTCACTTCTTGTCAGATGAAGTTCTGTCGCTCTACAGATTGCTTCCGAGGTTTCTGGTGCACAGGCCGAGCGTCGGGGTAAATCTTCAGATTGTGCTCAATCACTTCCCTGGGGATCCCAGGCATTTGTGACGGTTGCCAAGCAAACACGTCAACGTTAGCCCGGAGGAAAGTGATGAGCGCGAGTTCCTATTTGTCGTTCAAGCCACCCGATATGCGGGTAGTTTGGGTGACATCGGAACCAATTTGGACGACTTTGACGGGAATGTCGGTGTCGCCGCTTGGCTGCACACGAGGTGCAGAGGTCGAGCCTCGTTGTCGAATGCTCGGAGGTTGTGGAGCTTGCTTCTGTCTGGAGTCCTCCTCTTGCGCTGTGGTGAGTGCATGGAGTTCCTCCAGAGCAGTTACTCCGGCAGTGCGATCTCCACGGATCCGGAGAACGCCTACTGGTGTTGGCATCTTCAACACCAGGTATCCATAATGAGCAGCTGCCATGAATTTGTACAATGCAGGTCTACCCAAAATGGCGTTGAATGGTAAGTTGATCTGAGCGACGTCGAAGATCAACTTTTCGGTGCGATACTTCTCCCGGGTCCCGAAGGTAACAGGGAGAGTAATAGCTCCGAGTGGGGTTATGGCCCCCGGACCTACTCCGGTGAAAGGTCGAGAGGGCTGGAGATCCGAAGGTCGAAGCTGAAGCTTAGTGAAAGCTTCGAAGCTGATGAGATTAAGCCCCGAACCTCCGTCTACCAGGACATGATGGAGCTGGATGTTGTTGATGGTGGGAGATACCATCAAGGGTAGCTGGCCAGCTCCGACCATGCTTTGAGGACAGTCCGAAGCATCAAAAGTGATGGGTGTGTCCATCCACTTTCGATGTGGCTCCGGTCTAGCTGTAGGAGCTACAGCAGCCATATCCCGTCGCATAGTCTTGATGACACGACGAGAGGTGATGTCCCATGATCCACCAAAGATGGTGTTCATGGTTTTTCGACGCTCGTTGTCGGAGACGTCGGAATCTTCGTCGACGGAGGTGTAGACGGCTTTCAAGACCTTTTTGGGGTCTTGAAACCCTAACTCCTCTTCAGCCGGAGCTTCATCGACCTTTTGTTTTCCCTCCCTTTGTCGGAAGGGAGACCCTTCCCGGCGCTTGTGGTAGCGCTCGGCAAGGTTTTGGACCTCCCGACAGTCCTCCAGTTTGTGGCTGCTCGTTTTGTGAATGGGGCACCACATCTTGGATTTGCCACCGTCTTCAGAAGACGGTCGAGGTCGCTTCTCGGGGCGTGGCACCCGGCCACCAGGAGTTGCAGCGGCTGCAACGTTGGATGTGCCGGCCGACGGCTTCTTCTTGCCGTTGGTCTTCTTTTTCTTCTTGCCACTCCCGGAGGTAGCGGCTTCTTCTTTGGAGGATTTTTTATGATCCTCCAGGGCTGGTTTGGAGTGCATTTCACGGCCCTCCGCAGCTCTGGCACATTTGTCAGCCAGGCTGAAGAGCTCCGTGATGCTGGTGATCTCTTTGATCGCCAGCTTCTCCAACATCTTCTTGTCTCGTACACCCTGTCTGAATGCCACAATGACAGAAGCGCTTGAGATAGAAGGGATTGTGTTACGTACCTGAGAGAATCTCTGGATGAATGACCGCAAAGATTCTCCTCCTTTTTGCACGACCGCAAAAAGGTCCAGTTCAGTGCCCGGACGGGTGTATGAACTCCCGAAATTGGCGGTGAACTGACGGCACAGCTCCTCCCAACTGTCGATAGAGTTGGGTGGAAGGCTCATAAACCAGGACCTGGCGGTCCCAGTTAAGGCCACTGGAAAGTAATTGGCCATTACGGCCTCGTTTCCTCCAGCTGCTAGGATCGCAGTGGAGTATATCTGTAGAAATTCTACGGGATTGACTGTCCCGTCGAATTTTTCCGGCAAGTGTGGCCGGAACTTCTGTGGCCATCTAACCATGCGCAGGTGCATGGCTAGGGCGGAACAGCCTCCTCCTACTCCTTCCAGAGTAGAAAGGTCTTGAGCATCTCGTCTTTCTCGAGCTCGCTCGATATGGACACGGCCATCCTGTTGGCGGTATCGGCGATCAAGCTCCGCCCGGAGGTCGTGTGTCGAAAGCCGAGATGCAGTATGGGCACGTCGTGCCCCAGAGGGCAACGACGTCACTTGTTGTGATGCAGCCCTTCTCCGGTTGTTGGAGACATGTGGACCAAGTCTTCCAGACAACGTTCGTCGCTGCGACGGGGCCCGCCCTGAAGGAGGTGGACCCTGATGGTTGAGGCGTTCGGCCGCTGCTGCGACCAAATGCTCAATATCAGCTCTCGATTGCTCCACGGCACCTTGAGATGCATCTGGAGGTGGTGGTCGCTGAAGGAGAGCACGCGCTGCATGGAGCGCGTGTTCTGGGTTGTCACGACTTGCCGGCGCAGAATGTGACGCCGGTGCACCATCATGTCGTTCGGCATGTCTTGCCGGAGAAGATGGTGGTGGTGGGAGTGTGACTCCCGCTGGAACTGAGGCTCCTGCCGGTGGCTGCATGTTGGAGGGATTGCCTCCGACAGCCTGAGCAGCAGGTTGCCCGTTGGATGATCCTGCCGCAGAATTCACCATTCTTGAAGATCTCAGGCGCCCCCTACCTGGCGCGCCAACTGTCGACTGTTGGAGTCGGCAGATCCCCTGACACTACGAAAGTGTGGAAGGAGTTTGTGGTTCGGTTTGGGCGCGCGGAGACTCAAGAAGGTGAATTGCGATTGGACTCGAGTGACACGGTGGTTTACGTGGTTCGGGCCGCCTGAGCGTAATACCCTACTCCACGGGTGTGTGTATGTTGTATTAACTTGTGAGCTTGAGTGTGCTCGAGAGTCCTCTCCCCGTGTATCGTCGGTTTGTCCTTTTATAACATAAGGACAAATCGTTACAAGTCAGCCTGGCCCGACATGTGGCCCTGGCGGTTATTAGTATTGATACACGAGATTAATTGTTGTTAATAACCCTGTAACGGCTCCGACAGTGCCGTTACAGGTGTTAAGATCGTCCGATTAATTATCATTAACGTGGAATTAATGGTAATTAATCGGGTCTTGAAGTCTGCGGCTGTCCTTTGGAGATCCGGAGCCGTTACAACGTCTCCCGGGGGTTTTAAGCAGCTAGCTCCGACGTATGGACACGTGGCAGCTCCGGATCTTGCTTGGGAGAAGCGGGAAGCTCCGGGGTGGCCTGGCACGTGTCAGGTCCGGAGCTTCTCTCGGTCAGGGGTTACCTCCGGAGGTGCCGTTTCAGTACCTAGCCCGGAGCTTCACCCTTGTGGGTAATAACTCTGGTCTGTCAGTACACGTGGCAACCTAGAGGTTAACCATGTCGGAGAAGCGGGTCCGGTCACGTCTGGCGAGTGGGCCCCCGAGGGTCTTCAATTTGAGTAGATGTCCTTCCCTTGAGATCTTTGTAACCTCAGGGGGTGTATGGTTATTAGGGTACCGACAAGCTCAAAGGTTGAATTTTTGCTTCTTGTAAATGTGGTACGCTTTGACTCCTGTCCATAACATTTTCAATTCTTTGATGAGCGGTTTCAACATCACGTTGAGACGTGACCCAAGATGATCCGGTCCAGATACAATGAGGTTGCAGAACATGAACGCATACTTCATACAAAAAGCCGGTGGAAGATTGTACGGAGTGACAAAGACGGACCAACAGGAGTATGGCGTGGTGTTTGTACTGAGTGGTGAGAATCCGTCTATCGCTAAGCCGATGCAAACATTTCTCGTATCATGAGAAAAACCTTGATCGAAAAAGTCTAGCGCCTTCCATGCATCACCGTCGAACGGGTGTGTTAAGAATTATTTGTTCTCACGTTTACCTTCCTTGTGCCATCTCATATGTCTTGAGGTTCTTTTTGAAAGAAACAACCGCTTGAACCGAGGAGTCACGAGCAAGTAACGGAGTTGCTTATGTGCCATGTCTGTCATCACATTATCGCCATCATCATTAACAACTTCAACGTACCACAGCTTCCCACATTTCAAGCACATGTTCTCGTTGACGTGCTCTTTCTAGAATAGCATGCAGTTGCCTGGGCACACATCGATTTTCTTATAGTCCATACCAAGACCAGATATCAATTTCTTCGACTTATACACATCTTTAGGCGCATTGTGAGGTTGTGGAAGGATATGGCAGATCCATTTCATGAGATCATTGTAGCAGTTGACGGAAAAAATACTTAGACTTAATTGCCATAACTCTGGTTATGGAAGCAAGGACGGTCACATCCATGTCTTCATGCAACAACTGTTTTGATTTGTTGACCTCATAGAAGAACTTGTCTGCCTTTATTGTAAGAGGATCCTCTGCTTCCATAGCTTCTATACCATCTCATCCATCCTATCAACCCCCGTTCTATCATCATCCTCATCCACTTCTTCTACGACTCGAGATTTAGTCTCGACGTGGAAGGTCCACACCTCATAATATGGCGTGAAACTATTTCGACATAGGTGAGACAAAAGTTCCATTCTATTCATAAACTTAGTTTTCCGGCATATCGTACATGGGCACCGCACCTTATCATTTGTTGACAACGAAAATGCTTAATCCAAAAATTCATCTTACTTGGTGTACCAGTCATCCAACTGACCACCAGTTCTGCTCTTCCAACCAGTATACATCCAGCATTGGTCTTCACCCATGTTTGACTTTGTAGTTTAAAGTTAGAGAACTTATCATTAATTTATGCAAGACTTGTACTGCTTATGACGAGACACGAAACCTGAATCCGAACAAAATTTCAGCAGCATAATCTTGCTTGTTTTACACTGGGCCCCCGAAAATGGTGCAGTTCTTCAAGTTTTGGGGTCATGTGTCCAAAATTAACTTATGACAACTTTAGCGTTAGCCATCTCAGATTTCTATCCGAGAGGAAACGAGCTTTCTTAATGTCCGTCTTGGATTGGTCTTCAAATCTATCACAGTTTGCCATAAAGGTCGTCTCAGATATCTTACATAAAGGAGACAGTCTCCTTAAAGCTCATCTGGGATTACTTAGCAAAAGGAGACGGTCCGCCTTGTAGTCCGTCTCAGGTTTCTCACGAAAATGAGACGAGGTTTCTTAGAGCATCACAAATATTGATCTAAATTCAAGCATGGAGCTAACATAGAGCTAAATTTGTCAGTGAACATAGAGCTAAATTCAAGCATCAATGTAGCTAAATAGTTCAAGCATCAATGTAGCTAAACAGTTCAAGCATCAATATAGCTAAGCAATTCAAGCATCAATTAATATAGCTAAACATAGATCTAAATTCAAGCATCAATCTAAGCTAAAAATAGAGCTAAATTCAAGCATCAATGTAGCTAAACAATTCAAGCATCAATTAATAGAGAGATACATAGAGCTAAACATAGGGCTAAACGTGGAGCTAAACATAGAGATAAATTCAAACATCAATCTAGCTAAAAATTTCAAGCATTTATTAATAAAGAGATTAATAGAGAGAGGAAGAAGGAGGAATAACTGACGAGAAGAGGAGGACGTCTGCATGAGTGAGGCATCGTCGGCTGTAGGATGGCATCGGTCATAGGCGCAACGGCTGGAGGAGGCCGTCAACGGGAGGCGCGGTGGCCAGAAGATGCACCCAGGGTGCGCACAGCAGGGGCAGCCGGGACGAGCGCTCATGACAGCTGGGAGGGGCGCGCGCGGGAGGGGCCGCTGGGAGGCGTGCCTGATGGTCTGGAGGGGCGCCCGACGACCAGGAGCGGGGCGGCGGTGGCACTAGGGAGGAGCGTGCGGCAGTGGCGTCAGAGAAGAGCAGGCTACAGCAAAAGAATGGATGCGCGTGAGTGAGTGAGCGAGTCGGGCCCGTGGGCCGGGGGTATATCACCCTAAAGTGTGATGGCCTGCCAACTTGCAACGGCTCTAGCGTTAGCCGTCGCAAGGCAACTAACTTGCGATGGTTATACGCTTGCCCGTCGAAAGTTAGTCCTCTATTTGCAACAGCCCGTGTATTTGCGATAGCCTTTGAGCTTGCCGTCGCAAATTGAGCTTCAATTTGCGACGACACGATACATTGCGAGGCCATGTACGGGCTGTCGCAAGTTAACCAATGTCCGATGGTCAGCCGTCGCAATTTGAGTTGGTTATCGCGGACCGTTGGGTTTCCTGTAGTGAGAGTTGTCACTACATGCCGCCTACCTCTTCAATATATGAGCATACGAGACATCCAACGCTACGTGAGGTATGAACCTAGTCAATTTACAATATAATGAACCAATGCTAGAGCTAAACACTAATGAGTTCATACTATCATATTCATGCCTTATACAATTCGACTATAGTGGTGGCCCTTGATGTTTATGATACCATAATGTAACATTATCTTACTACCACATAAGAACAACTAGTCCTACCACGTATATGGAATACACAATCAAACAAAAAATACTTCGTCCAAACACAGATATATATGGGAAAACTAATTCCGTTATGAATTTATAAGTCAACATAAGGACTAGTACAAGAGACATACCAAGACGTCGTAGCTGACTTGAGAACTTCGAAAGCTTCTTTCCAAGCCTAAGCTCCAGTAAGGACATTATGAAAGAGTGTATACAAGAGTTGCTCAATGGTGTTTATACAAGAGAGTGTTACTAAGTGGTAAAAATCTACATGGAAATGGTAAAATCTGTAGAAATATAAATCTTGGAGAAAATGAAATAAATTTGTTTGTACTCCTAAAGTCCAGGTATACACATTGGAAATGGCTGCCATAAGAAAATAAAGTCCTCATACGTTGTCCAGTGACGTTGAGCTTGTGCATTCAGGATCCATGCATTGCTTGTGACAGTTGTGGCACTTTTGTAGTCCATGTACTGTATACAAATTTCTAGATATGCATTTGATAAAGTATTTGCATGAGTAAAATCATAGTAAATGCAATAATGGTGATAAAGTGAGAAAAAAACAGTTCTAACAAGTTTCATGCTCGTGCCAGAAGCAAAAAGCGGCGCAAAGATCTCCTCTAAGCTCTCCTGTAAATTGTTCATGGTTTCCTTGCTGATCACCCTCGTATTTTGCAGCGCGCCATCGCCATTTGAAGGCAACTGGCGCCAACCTCTGAAACCCGTTGCGCTGCTGCTGCAGACCCCTTGTGCCCAGCTATAAGAAGCATTTGCATGCACAAAGAGCCCTCTTCACTCCCATATAAGTCCCTGGCCATGACATAGCGTGTAGGCTGTCGGATTCTCCAATTTCCCCCACATGTTCTTTGAAACCGCAGCTAGGTCCCAGTGCAATTCCTGTTACACGCTTGATAATCGACCACTTCTTTTAGAGATAAAAGTCTAGGCACCCTAGCGCAGCTACTCAAGCAAACCAATTGGAAAAAAATTAAGAAACCACGTCGAAATCGAAGTTTTTCCGGCCGCTGCCATTTTCGACCTAGGTCGCCGTCGATTTCAACCTTGCAACCTTGTTCTGCTCAATTAAAGGCCAAAGTCATGTTCCTCTTCAGCCAAGGCTTCGGCCAAGGCTTCTTTAGGGTAAACTCCCGAGCTAAATCGACCCCCTCGGCGCAGTTCCCACCATGGCCAATGAAGCTTGCCGCCGCCTTGCCATTGCCGCTGTTTTCCGGCCACCTTGGCACATTGTAGAGTTGCCCATTAGGTTGCTCAACAACTTAGGGTCACATTGCCCCAACTTCCCCCACTGGAGATCGCAGCCCACCCCCAGAATAGCCGTGCACCGCTAGGGCGCCACTGGCTCGAGCCCTGTCTGAGGTTGAAGACAACCGACAGGTGGGCCCATCCTGTCGGTGACCCTTCTCTTTTAGCTGGTTCTGCACTGGCGCTTTGATCCTTTGTGACCAGGCGCTCGCAACCATGTGGCCCTAGTGTTGCCGGGTGCTGAGTGGCTGAGTCAGCTATGGCCCCCACTGGCAGGCATTTAAACTTTTCCCTTTTTCCTTCTAAATTTTTAGATTTTACCCAAAGTTTGAAAATCCATATCTCCTAAAATTATTAAACAAATTCTGTTGGAATCCTTTTAACCAGTAAATTGCAGTGGTGCAATTGGATTGGTTTAAAAATCCCTGGAATATTCTTCATAATTCCCTAAATTGAGAATTTTTGGAATTAATTCCAGGAGATTTCCTTTATGGAGAATTCTCGATTTTGTCCACACCGTCTTTCATAAATCTCATGATCTTCAGTTAATATTTTAGCTTCATTGAACTTCATTTGTTCAGTCAAACTGTGTTTCTTTTCCATATGTTCTTGAAATATGTAAAATCAGCAGAAACATTTTCAGAAAATGTTTCCAAGTTGTAAAATTCATATCTCACTCTACGAAGCTTAGAAAAATGTGAAACTAATTTTTTTGGACTCCTTGTGAGCACGCATTCTGGAAAATCGACTTTGAGTCACGAAAAGCTACAGTTTCGTATTAAAATTCAGTGAAGCTTAAAGCTTTGTAGATTTTTTTTTAGACCACAATCTGTCATTGCTTTAGCTAAAATTTGGCTGCAACCTTTCTTATGACATCTATGGACTACTACAAAATTCCCAGCTTCATTATATTTTGGCTTCATCAGATTCTGTCATTAGTAATGTTCTCTACATCAATGCCACATTGAGGTTCATAATTCCTTTGCTTCCAAATAAACTTTGGTAAACCCATCTTTTCCACAAGAATTGAAATGCAACCTAGGCCCTGTCTGTAGTACTTATACAGCATACTTAGTCTTATTAAGATTCATCAAGTTTCTCTCTTTGCTAAGTCCTGATTCTCATATGTGCATTTCATATCGGTAGTGATCGAGACGAAGGACTTGGAGGAGGGATTTCTATTGAGAAGACCAGCAGCTGATTATAATCTTATCGCACTGACTTTGACTAACCGCTAAGCAAGGCAAGCCCCAGTTTGGATTTAACAGCTTTTATAACCTTTTCTTTTGTATCACATTACATCTTGGAGATAAATTGTGCATTAAGTCTAGATGATTTTGATACTCCACTAGCATGACCAGAACACCCCATGGAGTATTTGGGTAGCTGTTAAGTCCTCGTGTAGCTGCTGCTATGCCAAATGTTGTGTAGAAATTTGGTAGAAGTCGAGTAGCTGGAATCTACTCGCGAGATAGGTTTCACCTCACACGGGATTGGTTTATGGTAGAGAATGACATATGGAAATGAATATCAGATCGGGTAGCAGAGTTGGATGTGTAGCCATGCCTGCGTTGATTGAGGTCTGATCCGTGTGCGGCCCCGTTGGACATGTTTGAGTTGTACCGGATGCATACTGGTATATGGCACCCAGGAAACTAATGTTACTCGATGACCTTGGTGTGGAAACTTCTCATCCATTTGTGAATGGATTTGAGAAGGCATAAAGGTATAAATATTCTAGCGGGCAACATCGACATGTTCGTGTAGGGGACCTTTTGCTCGGGATGGGGAGTTGATTTTATATTAGGGCCTCTTGTGAAAAGTGACTGCGTGAGACGTAGAGAGGAGAACACCGACGAGTCTTGCTTGCGGGCGTGCGTGTCATGCATTCTAGATTATTATTGATTCGAATCACCGTCACTCGTAGTTATGGATAGAGCATACTTATTCGTTGAGTTGTGACGTAGTAAATTAAGAGTAATTGAATCATATGAATTATGCTTTATACTTAATCATTGTTTTACTACTTGTATGCTATAGTTATATTGCTAACAAATTTTACTTCTTATGAAATTTTAAACTGCTGCTAAAATCTGAAAAATGAAGGACTTACTTTAGGCGAGTTTCTTTTATGCAAATACAGCTGTCTATGTAATAGGGTTCCAGCATGTAGAGTTGCATGTTTAGGTGAGACGGTTACATTTTGCTGAGTGTTAAGGTCACGGTTTGTGGATTAATGTTTTGTAGGTAATGATGCATGGAAAGGGTTCCCTAGTCAGGCATCAGCCCTCTCGGGTTGTATTGTCAAGCGGTAACCCTAAGAGCCGCTGCTTTATTTTGTGTTGCTAGCATGAGGTATTTCGGGCTGAATACTCTCACTTGTGCAATAGCTAGGTATGAGAGAGTGTAATACGTAACTTCCGCTGCTGTAAAGTATTTTTGTTATACAAAGAGAAAAGAATATGACATGCTAATTTGTGTTATGTATTTTGAATATCTTTTCGCGTGTGCCGTTGGGTGCCGCATCGCACAACACTATCCATTGTGATTCCTGGAATGTCGGGACCTCGGACCTCATAGTCTGGTATCAAATCCGCATTGGGAGAAAAGAATTTGACATGCTCATTGTGATCCATTGTGATTCCTGGAATGCGACATCACGACGAAGGCATTCGACAAGTGGAGATGGACAAGGTGTACAACATGGAGGAGGAGGCACGAGAGGGATGTTGCCGAAGCAGCAATTAAGACAAGGGAAAGAGGGGAAGCGATGAGAAGCTTCATCGAGAAGAGGAAGGACCATTTTATTGACATTTACCCTAGTCACAACCCAAGGCAAGCCCCAGTTTGCATCTAAGCACTTTTATAAAGTTTTATTTTTTATACACTTTACGTATGAGGTATGTATTGTGCATTAGGTCAAGTTTTACTGAAAATCCACATGCATGACCAAATAATCCTTGAAGTGTCCGGGTAGAAAATTACTCAATCGTATTATATTTCTATGCTAATGTTTTGGTGGTATCGGCAGAAGCCGAGTGGTTGGAATCCACTTGCTAGATAGAGAATAGGAATCACATGGATTTACTTCAAGTAGAGTTTATGAAACAGAATATGAGACCGGACAGCGGAGTAGGAAGCAGCATGATGTTGTCCTCGGCGCGTAGCCCTGCTATGTCGATTGAGGACCGATTTGTATGCAGCCTTACTGAGAAAGTATGAACTCGGGCACCTGTTGTTGTTTCTTACAGCATAGATAAAAATCCGCAAGCGCACGGAAAGTATGGATGTAGCATTTCCCCTTAAAGAGTATTACCAATGGTGTCATTTATATTTGCCCCAAGGAAGGCTAAGTGGAAGTAAATCAATCATCAAATGAAGAGGGTAGATTGGTCTAGGTAGGGTTCTAGTGAGGGTGGATAATAGATATGTGGAGGTAGTGTGAGACACACAAGAGCATTCTATTCTAAGGGGATAAATTGGTCTAACGGAGATTAGACTAAGAGTTAGGGAGTTTCTCCTACTATGCTTCTAGTATAAATATACATAGCCTAGGTTAGGTACTAATGAGCATGTCAATGATGAATTCTTATGCTATGTTGTTCAACATATCGGGCACGGTTTTACCCCTAGCAATACTAGGACGACTCCCGCAAAGAGCCTATGGCGTAACCGAACATGGAGGATTACAAGAACAGACAGGGGTGTCATCACCTACTGCCTATCTCTTCAATCTGTAGGTCTACGAGACATCCAATGCTACTTACTGTCCTAGCACCATGCTAGCATACTAAGCAAATAACTAAGGAGCCGCGTCACAAACCATCCTAAGGCAATGACTAACTTAAACATCATTGAACCAATGTTGAAACATAGCACAAATTGTTCATATTAACATGATCATATCATAACTAATTAGAGTATAGTGGGGGTTTGTAGTGTTTATGATGATATATTAAGGTTGTTATGACATAATCATAAAGACTTCTCCTACCACATACATGGAATCCACAATCAAACAAGAAACGCATCATCGAAGTATATGAATAAAAGAAGACTAAAGATATCATCTTTATTATGCATAAAGTCTCAAATAAAATAAGGAACATGTGGGCCATACGTTTCCCAATTTGGAATTGGGAAGAGAGAGAATATTTCTACTCCTTCCTAATTTGGACTGAGAACTAGAGACTCTCCCCTCTACAGCCTAAACTCCTCTAAGACTATGGAGAATAGTGGATACAATAGAATTAAGCTCAAGTGGTGTGTGTGAGAAGTGAGGGTAGGGGGTCTTATTTATAGCTAGGGAAGGGTCCGTTCTCGCCACCAAAAGCATGTGAATCAATCTTCATCATGATCAGGGAACCACAGGGAGTTGACATGTGACCCAGTTTTTCGCACTTTTCACTTTGGTCGAACATAAAAGTGGACCAATTCCTGTGTGCTTCTTCCGGGTGACTTCCAGGTGGGTCCATTGACTGGTGTCTGTGATACACTGTTGGATGGCCTCAGATACTTCAGTTTGTAGGCCATTTGATCCATGTGATGCGACATGTCGATGCTTGATTGGCTGGGATGATAATTTATAGGATTTCTCCCCCTCTTTTACTTCATTTCCTGCATAAAATTCCTACATGCACTATTCTCCCAAAGACAAGTGGAATTATGTTAAGTAGAAAGGTGATGTGTGCAAGAAATGATATTTCCTTCACATAATTGAGTTATATTGACGGGTGAAGTTGGGATATAACAGCCGTCAACAAACTCCCCGGAGCTTATCCGTTGCTCGTCCTAAGCAAAGTCAAGACTTTAGTTGCTACTATATTCTATTTTTCAAAAGTACCATTTACACAACAAAATACTCTACCTAGTATTGCAAAAATAGGATTATGGTACTTCACCCATCTTAAGTCGTTATGGAGATTATGCCTTCTCCTATTCATGGGTGGTTGAAAGATAGAACAACAAATAGACCAAGCATAGCCTAGAGATCAAGTTCCACTCAATTTCCAGAGAGTTCCAATTTAGATTTTAAGTACCTCAATTTGATTCTCTCGATCACTCCTTTGTGTGTAGTGAAAATATATCCTAACCAAGCCATTTTGCCTATACTCATCCTACCACTAAATAAGGCTTGTATGTGGAGATTGGTAGGGAATGTAGTAGGCATATTTGCAACACATAATATTGCTAGGTCAAAAGAGTAAGCCTTAGGAGAAATCAATTCACAACAATTTGATTCAAGACTTGTGCATATGTGATGAACTGGAAGTGGAAATGGATTTTCAGATGACTCCTATTTGTGTAGACTCTCCTATTTGCATGGATGCAACATGACTACTTTTCTCTCTTTTTTTCTCATGCTTTGATTTAAGCATGCATTTTTTCTCTCATGCTTACGATGTAAGCATGCATTTTATTTTTCATGTAGCCATGTCTTCAACTCTCTTTTTATGTAATAAATTTGAAGAGAGTACTAAAAATGAAAGGCATGGAGTTTCTCTTTTTATTTTGGAATGATGATAATGGAATTTTGCTAACTTCTAGTGTAGAAGTATAGCATGTGCAAGTGAAGTTTCGAATTCAAAAAGAAATGAATGAATTCTCACATAGGACTATACTAGTTTGACTGGGCTCAATGGAAGGAAAATAGCATATGCATAAGGTTTATCAATTTAAAATATCATATGGCTTTGGTAGGTATTTCCGATCAAATGAGAGTAACTTAAATATTTTTAGAATGTCTCCGGACATCTAAGTTTCACTTCCAAACTAAAAATAGCAGCTCTATCACTATATCCTATAACAACAACCTAGAATTAGATTAAGCTTATGCTACCCACAATTTGTAAATCAAGGCAAAGTTAATTTTAGCCAACGAAAGCAATATTTGGAGAGTAGCAAGTTGTAAACTTTGGACATAGGAAAAATAAAACAGAGCAACTATTCATCATTTCATCTATGTGAGTTCTAAATAACTCTTAATGCACATCTTTATATAATGAGAGAGATAGAGTATATGTTCCCACCTAGATTAAGAGGTACCCTATGGACCATCTTATCTGCTACTACTTTGCCTCCCGTAGAACAAATCATATATGGTGTTTTTGTGGAAATGATAGGAAATTGGTATTGATTGACATAAGACTTGCTAATAAAATTTTGGGAAGAACCGGAGTCAAAGGGGATGACTACGGGACGACCAATGAGAGAGAACGTACCCGTGAGTACGGGAGCGCCTTCCGGAACATCCTCGATGGCGAGGTGGTGGACGTTGCCGGTTCTGGTGGCTGTCTTCTTGGGCTGGTTGCGAGGCTGGTTTGCCCCCTGGTACGATGATTGTCCTCCACTCTACGGGCAGTCCTTGGAGAAGTGTCTCGTACGTCCACACGTATAACATGTGTACAGGGTCTGACCGGCACGGAATGGAGGACGGAGTCCCGGTGCACGTGGTGGAGGTAGAGGTGCACGCGGAATCATCCCCTGTTGCTGTTGTGGGCAGAAGCCGGCATTATTGAATGGGCGACCACGAAACATCGGTGGTCGCGATGGCGGCTGCCACCTCTGGTCGGATGGTGATCGATACACCATGAGGTATTTCTGAGGAGTACCTCCTCCGCTGCCCTACGGAGCACTCCTTTTCTTCTTGTCAGAGAACATCTCCCTAGTAGCATCCTCCCGTACGATTGCGACATTGACCATGTTGTTGAAGCTGCCGTTGTTGAACAAGGCAAGCTTGTCCTTCATCTTGGGGTTCAAACCCCGATAGAAGCATTCCCGCTTCCGATCTTCAGTACTCACTTGGTCCTGAGCATATTGGGCCAAGTGGTTGAATATCTTGGAGTACTCGTAAACACTCCTTCCTCCTTGTTTCAGCTCTAGGAACTCTTGAAGCTTCCTCCTCATAACACCAGAAGGTATCAGATAGGCGCGAAACACCTCCCGGAAATCCTCCTAGCTTGCGGCGTAGCCAACTGGTCGTGCAGCAAGGTAATTCTCCCACCATGCACCAGCAGACCCTTGTAGTTGTTAGGCCGTGAACATGGTCTTCTAATGTTCGGTCACTCGTAGCAAACCGAACTTCCCTTCAATGGAGCGGAGCCAGTTGTCCGCCTCCAATGGTTCATCGGCCTCCATGAAGACCGGCGGGTGTGTTGACATGAAATCCGAGTACAAACTCGGAGAAGGTTGTCGTGGACCCGCATCTGGTCGCCCTCCTTTACAGGACGAATGCTGGACAAAAGTTCACATAAATTCCGTTTGCTCGTCGCGCGAGCCAAGCACTGTGGCGAGAACCTCCGCTAGACTCCTTGGAAGTTCCGGAGGCGGTGGTGGAGGAACTTGTTGCTGCGGTGTAGCAGCTGTCTCCTGGGTCGGAGATTCGTCCTCACGACCACGACTGGATCCTCCCATTTCAGGTGTCGAGCGAGTACGCACCATTCTGCACCCAAATGACTTAAAATCAGCAAATATTTTATTTTCCTTTATCCATTGTATCATTCAGTAGCACGACTTTTTGACAAAGAAATAAGTGCATAACATTCACATATATTGATAAAGTACAAACTTTATACAAGATATATTGTGTCGTGACCAAGTTTACAGTAGTGTACTTCAAAATGATGGACTCCCACTATGGAAATACATCTCTACCATACTTGGTTCCCATGAGATGTCATACAAATCTTATCAGTTAAGACATACCCACTACTATTCTTAATATGACACAAACATGGTCACAAAAGAAACACATGAGCAACTATTAAACTATATGTTGCCTCGTGATGGCAGAAGTGCTGCCACATCCCACTCCAATACATCCTACTCGACGTACTCGAGTTCCTCGGGATCTTCTTCTTCTTCTTCATTCGAAGTTGGTGCCATAGGTGCGGTTGCGGGAGCTAGAGTTGCTACCCCACGTACCATAGATGACGTCGCGGCAACTAAAGATTTCACATCAGTCTGCAGAAGAAACATCCTCAAAACTTCCAGTTCCTTTTGTGCATTTTTGCAACTGGCCTACCAATCCTGAGTTTCCCCTCTGGATTGATCCTTTTGTTGAGTCACCTCACTCAGCTGTTCATCCAACAGTTGCACCTCGAGTTGACTCGCTTCCAATGCGCTTTCTGCGTGTTGTGTTTTCATGCGAGCCTCCGATCGAGCCTGAACGGCCTGGTGCCACTGCTTCTCCCTTAAGTTTAAACGGCGGTTTAGGGGAGCAACCGTGGCCCTAAGTGAGTCGTTGGCACCTTCAAGGCCTGTTTCAGGTCACTCATCATTTTTCCCAGGCTAACATGCTGATCAAGGCTCTCCTGACACACTGATGCCGCATATGATGCTAAAATCATCTTGGGTACTTCTTCAGTATGCCCATATGCTACCATCCGACTTTCCCAATTGTCACCGGCTCTACCGTCGAAAGGAAAGAGCTCGAATGGAGTGCCAGCCATAGCATGGTAATGAAGTTCGCAAAACATCATGATAGCCACACTTGCGGCATAACACCACGCGTCTTCCAATTGAATTCCTTGCACTTGGATGGAAAAAGGGGCCCATCCAATATTTAATGGAGCAGCACGCACATCTACATAAATGGTGCACCTCGTTACCCCTCCATCATTGATCTCGTTGCCCCAATAGTCCAGTATTTCATGATATCCAAACCGTTGAAGCATTGCAATCAACAAATCCGGAAAGCCCTTCAGAAGCATACACTTCGTGAACACCCATCCGTTTGGTAAGTATACTATAGAATCATGCATCCGTGAAAAAGATACTGGAACAATGAGAAGGTTTCCAACTCTCAACAGTTTCAGAAAATTTAAAACTGGAGTTCTAATCACAGTCTGTTCCAGCTGACCTTCCTGTATAAATTCAAAAATTTCTTACAGGAAACCTCCGAACCAGATGTTGCATTGAATACAAAAGTCGTAGTACACTTTCCAAACTTTCCAGATTGTACTCATACAGCTCCAGGTGAGCTAGGAAATAGAATCTATACAGGTTTTAGGTTGACCCATATTTTCTGGAAATTTTGACAGAACCTCCCCTGTATATGTGGTGATTTCCACAATTTATACAGGTATATCATGACAATATTTTTAGGTAATGACAAAATAAACATTGTATAACATCAAGTTAACAATCCAGTGGTAAAAGATTTCGGCCATGAAACATTTGTTACATAGGTATAGTGTGCTAATTCTAAACTAGGTGCCAACTGTTCAAGTTCTGATCTGCCAGAACCAAGTTTGCAACCATAGGAATTTAACAAGGCTATACCAAGATTTAGGCCACGAGTACAACACGAAGTTGATAGAGGACTTGATAAGATTTCCAGAAATGTATATATATGACCATGTCACTATTCTGGATCAGAAGCTAAAGCTATCCAAACTTAACAGATGAACTGACCGTTGTTCAACCGCAGCCCTGCAGTTCACTGTTTTGAGCTCGAAATTTGAATTGCCTCAAATTTTAATAAAGAGGAACTTTTAATAACAAAATTGTAGATCTGCTTCTCCCCTTTTCAGATATATATCACAATAAGGCAGAAGATTTTTATACAGTGAGTTATAGCAAAATTACCAAGACTGGTACAATGGTAGGGTTATCTTGAGTAGTTTAAGCATACTCCAAATTTCAATAGATTATCAAGCTTTTCTGCCTTGATGGACAACAGAAAAGTTGTAGAGGACTTCGAGAAATTTTCATCCATATATCCTAACCCTATGTTTATTTTAAACTATCCAAGATTACAACCTGGCGAAGTTGAGCAAACTTTGGCCAGAAATCAAGAATCTTGGTGCTAACCCCATGTTGAATCGAATTTTTATCTTTGCGGAGTCCAAACCTACCAGAATCTGATAGTTGGACTTTCCTAGTATCGCTCACTCGCAAACATGTGCTACACGGGTTGCTACCGTAGTTAATGCTGCAAAAGACAAACAATCCCCTTTCACACCTTCACACCTCAAGGGTGGCACGGGGAAACACGACAGGCAGTCACAATAATACATATGAAAATAAATGCATACGACTCTGGTGTGAGTCGCCCTCGAGCGAGGTCATGTCTCATGGTACATGGCTGTAAATAGGTCTGTACAGCAAAGACTCCCATACGAATCGGCTTATACACGCTCGGGCATACGTGTTTCACATGCTACCTTGGAATATGAATGACTCTAGAGAGGCATACTATCGGGTTATACACCACACGACGGGGGCTCCCACTAACTTTGGAGCACGCTGGGGTACTGCGTGTCATAGGTTACCCGAAACATAGAAAGTTTTAGAGACTCCTATTAACATTTCCATGCCAAGCCACGGAAAACTTCCATGCTACCTCTTGCATGGTGAGCTTACAGCAATTGATCCGCTTACGATAGCGTACCTTACCTCTTACCTGACGTCAGAGCGTCGTTACAGAATTAATAACATATAAGTTAGTTTACCACCTGTATATCTTATTCTAATAATACTCCTTATAAGGGCATATAGCTAATTCCTCACTCAGATCCTAATATTTGAAAATATGTTCTTTTCAAGTACACTGTTCCCAATGATGCTCTGATACCATGTCTGTGGGGACCGGAATCCCGACCGCCAAGGATCTCATTTGGTGGTGTCGTGCGATCCGACACCCAACAGTATACAAGAATAGAATGAGAACAAATTTACAATACCAAGTCTTTATTGACAAGCACAACGGAAATTTAGAAGTACTAACGGAAGGAAAGGGAACTATACATCATAGCTACGCTCTTAGCACTAGCTATGCAATAGCAAAGTCATCCATGCCCTGGATACTTTGCACTAGCAACACACAATTCACGGCGGCATGCAGGGTTCCCACTCGCCTGTATACCCTGGAGGGGGTCCAGCCTCGTCATTAAACTTGTCATCAGTCGTAAGATCTGCAAAAACTCATTAACTGCAAACATGAGCATAAGGCTCAGCAAGACTAACCCGTCCCACTAGACATATGCAAGGGTGAGTACTAAACATAGGTAAGTAAAGCATAAGGACTCACCTAAAAGTGGATCCTTATAGTCATGTTTTATTTAGCACCTGACATTTCTCAGGCACTGCACATCATGGACTCCACAATCAAACAAGAAACGCTTCGCCAATGATATGACGTGCACAAGGCACATAATGCTATTAAAGGTAAAGTATGGGGAAACTGTAAACTTTTAATTGTACAATCTCTAAGACAAACAAGGTTGTCCAAGCAATTTATAAACCAATATATCATATTCTCCTGACTTCTTTAGTATTTGCTACGTCACGGCACAGTGAACAAGTGGTACTCTATTACCGCGAGGGATGTTGATTGCAATCAGGAAATACCCGGAACAACACGACACATATGAACTTTTGGAAATGTCAGCGAGTACTTTCAGCAGCACCTAACTAACAACTCAGTACTAGTCGTATATGGCCACCTTTCACTAAACACTCGAATGTCAAACCGGTCGATCCATCACGAGCAGGAGGTCACTGCATGGGGCGTACTCTGACGTGCCCACTAGCTGATTTACACCTTGCTGCCCTCAACCCACGCCTATAAAATGGAACGGAATGCCTCAACAAACCAGTATCAAGCTATGGAGTTTACTGGAGCCCATTCCTCCAGTATGTCGCTGGTACAATTCAAGCTTGGCCAGTAGGACCGCACACGAAACAGTCCTCCATCGAAACAAGCAGGGCTACGCACGTGAGACCACGTCTCACTGCCTCCTATCCACTGCTCGGTCTCAATTTCATATTCAGAAACCATTTTCTTATCCTAGAATCTCCCGTGTGATAAAATTCCTATCTCGAGAGTAGATTCCAACTACTCGACTTCTACCGAATTCCTATGAGCATAAGCATAGCAGTGTCTACTCAACAAGCCGTAGACCTAACCAAGACTCCATAGGATTTGTGGGCCATGCAAGTAGATGTCAAACACCCTGAAAGTAATGCACAATCATCTGAAGACGTAATGTGAAATAAAACTGCAAAACACTATAAGTAACTTAAATGCAAACCGGGGCTTGCCTGAATGCGAGTTTGAGTCTATGTTAGTTTCTGGCAGCTGGACCTCCAAGGCTTCCTGCTGCTCTCGACTTCAGCTACTACACGATATGCATATACTAGGTATAAATGATTTTGTAAATAATTAATATGCTTAAGGTGGGGTGTGTATATTAAGATAAAATAAGACAATTATCTTAATTGAATTTTGGATTTTTATGGTGGATACTAGAGATTATGGAGAAGACTCTTGCAAAGAACGGGAGATGATAGAGGATGTTTATTATTCTTAACAATTATAGTAAGCAATAAGCTTCTCTAAATTTTGGTTGAAATTTTTGGAGATGTATTATGGCTACAAAGGGTTGTATCATGTAGAGGGGGTCTCACTGGTTCTAGGAAAATTTGTTTCATAATTTTTTAAGCTTCCTACAGGAAGAAACTGATTTTTAAAGTTTGGGTAAATTTCTGGAAATTGATTTTCCATTTTTCTCAATTTATAGCTACATAGAGATTTGGAAGATGGATCAACCCAGTATTTTAAGTCCAAAGAGCTTGAAGCTTTTACTGGATATCAAATGTATTAATTATAAGGTTTTGACCAAAATTGGGAATTTTCCAACTAACAGAACTGTAGGATTGAATTCTTTAAGCATTTTGTTTATCTGAATTATGGAGAAATTTCAATGGTTTTCGTACAAATCCAAGTGTTCCACTGGACCGTATTCTTCATGCTGGTTCTAACTGAATTTATTTGGGAATTTTTGGGTAATTCTACTGGAAGTTATGGATTTTCTAATTTTGGATTGAATCTGGATTTATTTTCCTATTGGAAATTTCAAATAAAAGGGGTTGGTCCCACTTCATTTGAGTGGGCCAATTGCATCTGGGCCACACTGGTGTCACGGAGTTCAACCCCGCAGCCGCACCGGATCCAGTGCTGCAGCTATTCCCGGGCGCTCGAATAGGCGCTGACATGTGGGGCCCATAGGCCTTCGTCTACCTTGCGACGCGACGGTGCTCCTCGCCGGAATCGCGGTGGTGCTTCGCCGGACTTAGGTGCGTCGACCTCCGTTCGACCTCGCCGTTACCGCTCAACCCTAAAATCGACCGCGCAAGTCCATGGTGGTGTCCAATCATGCCGGCGATAGCCGGAGACGGCAGCGCGACGGTGGAGCTAGGATTTCGGCCTTCATCGGAAATGCTCGGGAATGGCTCAATAGGCTCGGGAAAAACTTGGCAAGGTTGAGTTCGACGGCGAAGTGCGGGTTTTCAACCGGCGGCCTCGAAAACTTGAAATCTAAGATGCTCGGTTGATAACTTTCAGGGTTTTTGAGCATGGAGCTTCCTTAGGATACATAAAATCTATCTGCTAACCAGATTTAAGGATGATTGCAAGAATGAAATGAATTTGAGCATGAAGCTTTGCCGTTCTATTGAGAGACCGATCGGTTCTCGAACGAGAACTCAAGTTATACTTCATGTCATAAGCTTAGATTCTGTGAGCATGAACTAGAACCTTTTTGCTTAAAGGATCAAGGCTGGAGATGGTCTGGATTTGGTGTTCGACAGCGAGACAGTGAAGGTTTCTCGGCGGCTTCCTCGACGGTGATTGGGAATCTTCAAAATATGCCAAGCATAGGCTATGTCATGATCAATGATCAAATGGAATGCATAGAGGAGTTTGTGACACGCCTTTTATCTACTTACAGCTCGGGAAGACACGGCTACAATCGTCAGCGAGAGCTTGGCCGAACAGGGGCGGCGAAAATGGCGTGAAGCAGGATGGTGTCCAACGGCTACGGCCAAGGGGTATTTATAGGGACTGAGGGGAAAGGGGAGCGCGCCACGGCGTCAAGCAGGCAAGCAGGTCCGTGGATGCATGCGCGTCGCGGTGTCGCACGCTGCTGGCGTCGAACGGCGGGGCGAGCTGAGGACAGGGGCACCCCCCGTGGGTTTCACTCGAGTGCTTTGGCTGACAGTGGGCCCCACCTCCTCTTATCTACTCCCTTCTCTGTAACTTCAATTCTCCTACCAAATTTTGTCCAAAAATTCAAGATTTTTGTGGGGAGGCTCAAATAAATATCTAGAATTGGATTCTGCAATTGGATTTTGATTTGGAGCAAGTTTGAAGTGAATTTGAAATTCAAATTTGAATTTGAATGAATTCAATGGTGCCACTGTTTTAATTAGTAATTGGGTTCCAAAAATTGTGAAGCTATGGGAATAAGTCAAGCAAGTTATGCTGACCATGAGTGTGTGTTCAAATCTTTATGTTCAAGCTAGTTGAACAGAATTAAGAATTTGAATTCAAAACATGGTATGAATTTGCTAAGCGTCTCAATTAAAATAGCAAATGAAGACCAAAATTTATGAAACTTTGCAGGAAGTCCATTTGGAATATTAGAAAACCATAGAAAAATTTATGGCCTCTGAATTGAATAATTTTGACAGCACCAAATATACAGTAGTACATATTCAATTTATATTATTTTGAATATCTATTTGGTACTGCATATTAA
Organism: Tuctoria greenei; assembly: GCA_036927565.1. NCBI lineage: Eukaryota > Viridiplantae > Streptophyta > Magnoliopsida > Poales > Poaceae > Tuctoria > Tuctoria greenei. The sequence continues at coordinate 174,767,485 of JAYESD010000002.1, read as the reverse complement.
ATTGGCCTAGAAATCTTTCTTCAAATAATTCCAAACTTTGAAGAGAGGTCAAAAGGATTAATCTAAGTTTATTGGTGAAGTTTATTCCTCATGTTAATAAAATTAAGCATGAGTAGAGGAAAGGATTTGATGAGATCAAGTTTATAAGCATGGCTATAATTGATCTCCATTAGGGTTAACAACCAATTTGCCACTGAACCTTATATGAAGGAAAATGTGGGATTTTACACAAACTCCTCCCCGTGGACTAAGTGTACCAATGGAGGAGAGATGTGCACTTGAGTCTCCACCATGGCTTGAGCTTGCAGCCCCCTTTCTCTTCCCAAACAACATTTTCATTCCTTTCATGGCCACAACAAGCAAGAACACAACAACGCAAAAACTTGAAAAGAAGTGATGTTAGTGAAAACAAAACCTTCAGCGAATTTTCCCTTGAATAACATGAGAGAAAATTGCAAATGCAAACAAAAGCAAATCTTTTTGAGTGTGATTATAGCAAGAGTGCTTCAATAAAGAGCAAGAAAAACAATGTGAGCAAAAGAGTGACTTGGGGAGGTGTAAAACAAAGTGAAGTGTCAAGAGGGGTGCTCCTCACGGCCACCACTTGTAGTGTACACTCCCCAACCGTCATAAGAGACCCAGATGTAGCCGTTGGAGGAGAGAGAGCCACTTTGGCCCTTTCTCCACTTTGGCTGAATCGGGGGTTCGACCACACTAAAAAGTGGCCCCCCTGTTCCCTCTTTTGGCAGGTGGATCCCCAACAGCTATAAAATTAGCACGTTGGTGAAATGCCACATTTGCAGCTCAGAAAAATTGTTTTTCGAATAAAACCACATTTTAAATCCAACAATTTTCTTTTTGTGAAAAATAAATAAATAAAAATGATGGTTCAGAATATAAAATTATCAACTTCCTAAGAAAAACCAAATATTCAGTGTGGAGAAATCAACTAAGTAGAAAAACCAAATGAAGTGAAAAATAAAATGAAAAGATAACTACCAATTTTCTCTTGTCTATGTCTCAACACAGCCTGATAAGATGGACTTTTCCTCCATCTTCATTTCTTGACATCCGGGGCCGCAGGGATGGGCTCGAATGGCTTGTCTTGCATCTTCCGCCACTCCTTCTTTGGCGGCTTGTTGGACTTGGGCCTTTGGGAAGGCCCAGACTTCTCCGTCTTCTTAGGATGTGGGCATGGATAATAAGATGGGTTCTCGGTAGATTAATTGTCGCATGAATGCAATGAGCGGATCCACCATTAGAGGTGTGACTTCGAACTCTCGAATGTGTTTAACATTCGGCCCATACTTGATGCAAAAAATGGAGCATTGATCTGACTTTGGGCGAAAGTTAAACTTCTCCTCCTAGCAATTCATATGGAAGTGGACTTCTCCATCTACCACACCTATGTGAGCCTTCGCGGTGCTATGGAATGGGCGACCAAGAATGAGTTGTGTATCCTTCTCGGCATCCATGTCGACCACCACGAAATCCACGAGTATGAAGCAATTCTGGATTTTCAATGGAACATCTTCAACAATACGCGTCGGATAGCGAACTGAAGAGACAGCCAGTTGGAGCTGCATTGGTGTTTGAGTGAGCTCCTTGAAGTTTAGTGGGTCGAAGACCACCTTGGGCATCACACTCACACTTGTTCCAAGGTCACAAAGTGCCTTGTCAAAGTAGTGAGCCCCAATCGTGCAAGATATGAAGGGATATCAAGGGTCCTTCAGCCAAGTGCCTTCCCGTAGAGAAATCATGTTGACAGTTTCCACAAGAGATTCAGGCTGCCATAGCATCTTGCCATTCTCCACTGGTGGAACAGAAGCTGCCAGTTGAGCCAACTTAGTTTCCAATATCTTGTTGAAGCTCAGTTGATCCTTGAAGGCTAAGGATAGCCCTTCAATCTTGGCACCGATACTTTCTAGGGTCTTGTCATTAGCTGAGAGCTTTTTGGATAAGGCATCATTGATCTTCAATAGACTAATGGCAAGCTCTCTCAAATTGGGTTTATTACCATTGTTACCATTGTTGTTGTACGCTCCTTGAAAGAAAGGGCATGGTTGGCCCCACCATTGACCTCCTAGACGATAGCCATTGTTGTTCCTGTTGTTGGCTACGTATAGGGCATCCTAACAAGTTTCTGGGCAATCATTACCCAATTGACCCGTATTGGCACAGACTTCACAAGTGATGTGAGAGTCTAAGGGATTGCCACATACTGCAGCACTGGTTTGTGCATCAATCTTCTTCATGAGGAGGTCAATTTTATCAGTGATCATGTCCACCTCTCTCACAGTGTGCATGCGTTGCTAATGGGTTTGGAGACGCTCATTGCTCTGACCCATGTAGGACACCATCTTCTCAATCTAATCTTTGGCTTTGGGCACCGTCAACGAGATGAAGGCTTCTCCAGCAGTAGCATCCAAATGGTCACGGGAGGAAGGGATCAACCCGTTGTAGAAGTTGTGCATAATGAGCCTTTCATCCATCCCATGGTGGGGACAGGATAGGATGTACTCCTGCAGCCTTTCCCATGCCTCGAGAATAGACTCCTAGCTACTTGCTAGAAGCAGGAAATTCTTCCAGGCATGGCATTGGTCTTGCCCAACTAAAAGAATTTGGCAAGGAATAATGTAGAACAATTCTCCCAAGTGTCCACAACACTTCGGTTTGCATAGAACCACTGCTTCACTCTCCTAAGGAGGGAGAACGGAAACAACTTAAGACGGACGACATCAGGAGAGATGTCCTTGTCTTGGAAGTGTCGAAGATCTCAAGGAATTGTTGCAAGTGAGCACTTGCATCCTCGTTAGCCTTCCCACAAAATGGGTTCGCTTGCACCATAGTGATCAGGCCACTCTTGATTTCGAAGTTCATGTCTCCCATGTTAACAGTGGGCCCAACAGGCACATAGTTAGTAGAGGGAGCCAAAAACTCATGAAGGGTCTTCTAGGCCATTGGCGTTTCGGTTGTTGGTGCAGTAGCACTGGATTGCTTTGCTGCATGAAGCTTCTGAGGAGTAACAACACGATGTCGATCACTCAGAAGGGATTTGGGATCTTTAATAAAGTTTTTCGGCAAGCAGAAACCGGACATACACTACCCTGTTTTCACATTAAAATAAATTAGAAAACAAAGAAGGGTTATCCTACTAAAAATTTACCCAGGATCCTATCCTATTCACTCAATCATACAATACTTCAACTGCCTTCCCCGCCAACGACGGCAAAAATGCTTGTTGACATTTCTTAAATCATAGATAAAAATCTGCAAGTGCATGAAAACTATCGATGTAGCGTTTCCCCTTAAAGGGTATTCCCAATGGTGTCATTTATATTTTTCCAAAGGAAGGCTAAGTGGAAGTAAAGCAATCATCAAATGAAGAGGGTAGATTGGTCTAGGTAGGGTTCTAGTGAGGATGGGTAATGGATATGTGGAGGTAGTGTAACACAAACAAGAGCATTCTATTCTAAGTGGGATAAATGGATCTAAGGAAGATTAGACTAAGAGTTAGGGAGTTGCATCTACTATGGTTCAAGTATACATATACATAGCATAGGTTAGGTACTAATGAGCATGTCAATGATGAATTCTAATGCTATGTTGTTCAACATCGGGCACGGGTTTACCCCTAGCAATACTAGGACAACTCCTGCAAAGAGCCTTTGGCGTAGCGAACATGGAAGATTACATGGATAGATGGGGCTGTCACCACCAACTGCCTACCTCTTCAATCCGTGGGTCTATGAGACATCCAATGCTACTTACTACCCTAGCACCATGCTAGCATACTAAGCAAATACCTAAAGAATTGAGGCACAAGCCACCCTAAGGCAATGGCAAACCTAAACATTGTTGGCCCAATGTTGAAACATAGCATAATTTATTCATATTAACATGACCATATCATAACTAATTAGACTATAGTCAGGGTTTGTAGTGTTTATGATGATAGATTAAGATTGTTATGGCATAATCATAAAGACTGCTCCTACCACATACATGGAGTCCACAATCAAACAAGAAACGCTTCATCCAAGTATATGAATAAAATAAGACTAAAGATAACATCTTTCTTATGCACAAAGTAAAAAATACAATAAGGAATATGTCAGCCATACCATTCCCAATTTGGAATTGGGAAGAGAGTGACTCTTTCTACTCCTTCAAAATTTGGACTAAGGACTAGAGACTCTCCTCTCTACAGTCTAAACTCCTCTAAGATTATGGAGAATTGTGGATACAATAGAATGAAGCTCAAGTGGTGTGTGTGAGAAGTGAGAGTAGGGGTCCTATTTATAGCTGGAGAAGGGTCAGTTCCGACCACAAAAAGCACGCGAATCAATTTTTATCGTGATCAGGGCACCACAGGGAGTCAACACGTGGAAGTTGACCCGGTTTTGCGCAATTTTCACTTCCGCCGATTAGAGAAGTAGAGCTGTTCCTGTGTGCTTCCTCAGGGTGACTTTCAGGTCGGTCCCATTGACTGATATCAGTGATACACCATTGGATGGCCTCGGATACTTCTATTTGTGGGCCAATTGATCATTGTGAAGCCACGTGTTGGCACTTGATTGGCTGGGATGATTATTTATAGGATTTCCCTCCCCCCCTCTTTTACCTCATTTACTACATGAAATGCCTATATGCACTATTCTTCCAAAGACCAATGGATGTAGGTTAAGAGAAATGTGATGTGTGCCAGAAAGGATACTTCCTTCACATAATTGAGTTATATTGGCAAGTAAAATTGGGATATAACAACAGTCAACAACACCCTTGCGTGGAAACCATATATTGTGGTCCCTTAGGGGAAAGACGACACAAGGTGGAAATTTGCTAGCGGGCAACTCCAATGTGTCCGTGTAGTGGACCTTCTGTGAGGAGCATAGAACTGGTTCAGTGTTGGAAAGACGTGTGAAAGGTGGTCACTTCTGACGTGATGAGAAGAGCACCGACTTGTCTTCCACACATGTGTATGTATCGTGCACACCGGGTGTCTACTGATTGCAATCACCGTCCCTCGCTGTTATTTGAGTACTGCTTGTTCACTGAGTCATGACGTAGTAATAAAGAGTAGTTGGAATATTATGAATCTGCATCAATGATTATAATATTGTATTGCAACTTGTATGGCTTAGGAGTTGCACAATTAAATTTATCATTGTCAAACAATTAATATGTATGCAACCTATGCAACTCTGGGCATGTAACATCATAGACAAAGTGTTGCTTATCTGATCGTGGAATTTATAATGTGCCATGCCCATGAGTGCACATTTGCTACTCAAAATATGAAAATAAGGATTTACTATTAGGCGAGTCCCTTATGCAATTCAGCTTTCCTATATTACAAGTCTGTGCATGTAGAGTTTCATGTTTAGGTGAGACAGTTAAGCCTTGTTGAGCCTTTGTGCTCACAGTTGCTATATATGTGGTCTTGCAGATTATGTTATTTCTGTTGCTTTTGTGGTTGAGCGTGAGACCTCGGACCTTCCGAGGTATATGGCTCACAAGAGACTTCGCCGCTGCTTGATCTTCTCTGTGTTGCTAGTGAAAAGCATCCACGAGCATGGATGTCTTCTCTCATTCTTAATAGGTTGGGAGTTTGAGTATATTCTTTTTGCTTCTTAAGTACTTCTTATGTACATTACGTTGTAAACTTGAATATCTTATGAAATAAAGATTTTGTATGTTTCACGTATTCTTTTTCGTGTGTGCTGTTGGTTGTCGCATCGCACAACACCACCAGATGTGATTCCTGGAATGTCGGATCCCAATCCCCACAGTCTTGTATTAGAGCTGCATTGGGAATAGCACAATTGAAAAGAGCCTATTTTTGGAAAATTCTAAGTAGTAGAGTGAGGATTAGTGACTATGTCCACATAAGGTCTATTATAGTATTAGTTACTTAAGGTGGCAAGCTGACATATGTGTTATTATATTCTGTAACGGCGCTCCGACGTTAGGTAAGAGGTAGGGTACACTACCGCAAGCAGATCAATTGCGGTAAGTTCCCCGTATGAGAGGTAGTACGATCGTTGTCCCACGTGGATTGGCACGAAGATAATACGAGTCTCTGAACCTTCTCATGGTTCTGGGAACATATGAAAACGCTGCTCCTCGGCTCAGGCAAAATCGAGGATACCCCATCGTGTGATCAAAAATGCGATAGTATGCAACCCTTGGACAATTTATGTTCAATGAGCCATATGCAGCGCTCGCCATCGGCATGCCTCTATGAGGTAGGGGCAGTAGGTGGTATTTGTCATGTTGATAAAATTTCTGTCCGCAACGACCCGCTTGCATTTTACTCGGGTCTCCTGTCATGTGGATTTCAAACGTGACTACATTTCTTCAGACTTTTTCTCATCGAGGATGGCATGTATGGAAACATACAGGACGTTAGTGTCGATGACTTATGATATAGTATTGTGATTGTCTGAAATGATCGCCCGTGCAAGATGTGCCACACGACACCATAATGAGTGTTCTATAAATTGAGTGTCTTATGCAGTTACACTAACCACGTGATCGTATTGCACTTACAACACGTTTGCGAGTGACCGTTCTTAGTGCCACTGTTGAGATGTATGCCGAAACACCAGTTTAGGATTTTCTTTGTCGAGGAACGTAGTACCGTCATTGCATTCGAGTTACATCGGGCACGTCAATGACGATATCCGAGCCGGAGATGTGACTCGCAAAACATGTAAATTTAACCAAAATGATGTATGAAAGAAACTATTAGCTACCAAGCTCTGATTTTTAGTAAGTTTAAAAGTTGGAGTAGGTTTTAGACTCATATGTTTCAAAAACCTGAGTACCCTTTTTCTGCCAGCATTTGACCTAACTTTGAAAAGCCATAACGCCCAGTAGAATAATACAATGTTGTTGTTTCGTACATGGTTCGAAAGATCTGAGAGTCCCCTACAACTTTTCTATTCAAATGTAGAGCATAATCTCTTTAGAACGTAGTCCAGATTTGAAAGTTCCAAACACGGTCAATGTGAACAGAAACTGGAAAACAGTTTCTGGACTCTTCACTAATTTGACCATAACTCTATGTAGAAAGTTCAAATGGGTTCATATGATACATTCCCAGAAACCTTACAAGATGTGTAACAATTTGTAATTTAAATTTCTGACAAATATTGAATATATTTGTATGAAAATCTGTGCACAAACCAGCCATATACAAAGGAGTTGCTGTAAAAAATTCTAAGGAATCTGTCAGGTTTGAAAAGCTATATCTAATCATCCAGAACTGATATTGTGGCAAACTAATACTGTTTGGAAAGTTATTGAAGTGTAATTAAACTTTGCTGGTCACCTAAAGATCTGATTTTTCCTTTAACTTGATCAAAATTGAGTTTGAGTCCAGACTGGTCATTTTCCAACAGAATTTTATCAGTTCGAAACATTTTGGATCTGTTATGAATTTTGTTCTCGATTTCAACTTGAGAAGTTCCGTAAAATCCCAGCTGTTGCGTTTCAACTTTGTGCCGGTGGAATTGAGTGTTTGACTCAATCAAACCTCATTTATTTTGATGGCTATGTTTACGTCTTATTAATGAATAGTGCGCGTGTATGCACGATAATGCGCATAACATCTCATTGTGAGCCACAATAGCTGAAATGAACTCCCATCCATATAGTACATTGTTTTGGAACTCGCTATTGTGAAGTTGGTCTAGACATGAGTTGCACCTATATAAAATCCCACTTTTTCCTTTCATTTGAAGTTCAGCTACAAGTTGTTTATCAAACATAATGGAGGTCAATATAGTGGTGCACATGGACTTGACCTCACTAAAAAGTTTTCTTTCTACTCATGTTTAATTTTATTAACATGAGGATTGGACTTCACCCTAACCCTAGAACATTTTAACTAAACCTTCGTACAAAGTTGGGAATTTAATTGAATGATATGGCTAGGGAAAAAATTTTATTGCAGCAATATAAAATCAAAACAAATGTAATTTGATTATGTTGCTATGTATATCTGGCCCTGACAAAAGGATTCAAATCCAAGGCTCCAAATTTTTCCTTGGCCTCTTAAATATTTTAATAGCTTCTCGGAAAATTTTCAAGATTTTTGAAGTACGTCTTCCACTTAGTTGGACACGTACAAAGGATTCATTTCACGTCGATCTCAAATTTAGCTTTGCACCAAACCTTGCCCAAATCAACCCACAATTTTTCCTAAGACTTTTTTTGGTTCAGTGAGCTTTGTTTCAAAGTTTGGGGATTTATTGACGTCAGCTACTATTTATTTCAATAAGGTTTACAAACATGTTTGAATTCAAATTTGATTTTGAACTTGAAACAAACTATGTCAAAATTGAAATCTGATTGCAGATTTGGGTTCCTCCTATTTTTCTTAGCCTGTCTCTAAATTTTGGAAATTATTGGACAATGTTTGAGGTGGAATTTAGAGGAACAGATAAGGGAGAGCGGTGGGGCCCATATGTCAGCCGGGGAGACCGTTTAACCGCCCCTGTATCTTTCTCCGCCCGACACCGCGACGGCTGCATGCCGCCAGTGTGCCGCTCGGCCGTTAGTCGCCTCCAGCTGCCCTGCCCCTCCATATTTGCTGCGGTAAAGGCTATATATTCACCCCCTGTCGACCGATGTCCCTTCTCGGTTCATTTATCACTCGCGCCGCGCCATTTCTCGCTGCCGCGACCACCTCAGTTCCGCCCGACGCCGCTCAGCCTCGCCGCCGATACAAGCCTCCACGTCCTCTGCAGTCTATAGGAAAAAGGTGTGCCATGATCTCGTGTAGCTTCAGGTTAAATTTGAACTCATATCGTGCATCCTAGCGTCCGTATTCCGTGAATTACCGAGGCACTTTTATAGCTTCGAAGCTAGTTCGTCGGTTTAATTCCGATTGTATGCACAATAATTTTTTGATCCATTTAGAAGACATGATCTACGTATCCTAGCGCACCTTCCCTCCAAAACTCAGAAACAACCATATACTAATTAACGAGTTATCCGATTTTTCCCCTTCCGCCATTGATGGAGCTCAGTTCACCGTCGACCTTGGTCTTGCCGGCTATGGAACGAGCTCTAGACCCTCCTAAACTCTTTCCCATGCTTCCAAGATGCTTCCCGAGCTTCCAAATGAGTGTTTTTGCTAGGGAATCGAAGGTCTCGACATAACCGAAACCCTAGCACCCGCCGCCGCCATCGGGAGTGGTTTTCCGGTCACCCATAGCCGTCGGGATTTACTCCAGCATGTTCCCCGCACGAAACTAGGATGGGGCGGCGAGTACCGAGACCTCCTGTGGGTCGAAAGCCATCGCCGGCGAGAACGCCGCCGCGCACCGGCGAGAGCACCGCCGCCCGAGCCCGTGGCCAGAGGTTGAAGAAGGCAGGGACGCGGGTCCCACCTGCCAGTGAGCGCAGAGCGGCCAGGATCAGCCTGTGGCCAGGGATCTTCTGTGGCCGCGTGGAAATATTTATGGCCTCCGGTGTGGCTGACTCCTGGTTGGCTGATTTTAAATCCGGTGGGCCCAGGCGCCAAATTTAAAAGCTGAAAAATATAAAGTTTATGCTGAACCATTTTCAAACTTTAAAAATCGATATCTCTTTGTAGACTGCTCCAAAAATCTTCAAACAAATTTTGTTTGAAAGCCCTTGAGCTCTAGTTTCTGTTAGTACCAATTAGGTTCTGTGAAACTTATATTTAAGTTCTGTATAGAACAATCTTTCCAAATGCAAATAAATTTTTCCTGGTGAACTTTCCATTGGAAAAATACCCAAAATTCACATAAAATAAAATTTACTATTCTTTATTTCCAAAAAAAGATTGGAAGCCATTGCACCTGTATAACCCTCTGTATAGTTCAGTTTCCTTTTTCAGTCATTGAATTTTTACAGATGTTCTGTTTCTTTATTATGTCCCAAATTTTGACTGAAACTTTCTTTAGTCATGCACTAGTTCCTGTAAAAATTATGTATTTAATTGACTTAATCTCCTAGTACTAATTCAGTTGCAAACTGAATATTAATTGAAAAGCTAAAAATTCAATTACAAAATAATTCCAGAAATTCTTGCCAACTTTGAAATTCAATAACTCCTTCACCAAGGCTTAGAATTTATGAAACCAAATTTTGCTAGAACCAGGACAACCTCCTCTATCATGATTATCAACTGGCAGCTATGTTCAAGCTACAGTTTCTTCTCTAAAATTCTTGGGAGTTTATTGCTTGCCATAATTTTAGAGACAACAAACTACTTTGATCATATCCTATCTTTGCAAGAGATTCTATCATATTCCCTAGTATCTACCATCAAAGTTCCAAATCTTCTATCATATAATGATCACCATAGATTAAATTATGGTCTTGGTAGTAATTATTTTTCAAAGTCATTCATATACATATTATATACATATCGTGTAGTGACCAAAGTCGAGGAGGAACCAGAGGCCTTGGAAGTACACCTGTCGGATACTAACACAGACTCGGACCTGCAACCAGACAAGCCCCAGCTTGCATTTAAGTTGTTTAAAAAGTTTTGCTTTATCCACTATGTTGATTAGCATATCAATTGTGCATTACGTCCAGGATGCTTGAATACTCCAGATGCATGATCCACCATCCCATTGGTAATTGGTTAGGTTGATAGCTTGACGTGTAGAACTGCTATGGTAATGTTGTAGGTGAATCGGTAGAAGTCGAGTAGTTGGAATCTACTCGCGAGATAGAAAATTTGACTCTTATATATGCTGGGTTAACATTTATAGAAAATAACTGTTTAATCTAAACATTGAGACCGGTCAGAGATGGATAGGAAGCAGCAAGACGTGGTCTTGGTCGCATAGCTCTGACTAGTCAGTTAAGGCTCGTCTATATGCGGCCCCTTCGAACAAGCTTGACTTGTACCAGCAACATACTGGACATATGGACTCCATGATAGGAAAAGGATGATGAGTCCCGATCTTCCGAAAGGTAATGGATAGGTCGATTGATGTGGAGATCTCGACGTTGATGATCCAAGGCTCTCGAGTAGAGCACGAACAACCCCTGCAATCACTGCACCACTGCTCCGTTGGTTATCAACCGTGCTGCACACGCTTGACCTCGCCAAGAAGGCTAATCCCTGCAAGTGCAACCGAGAACACAAGCAAGAACATAGAAGAAGCAATCTGAAATTGCTGAATTGGGGCTTCACAAACCGATAAACGGCGATATTATTGATCTAAGCAAAACCCAATTGTTCATGGCACCTACTATGGAGTATATATAGGAGGGAGGACGTCCAAGGGGGTGTTGGGGTCGTGACCTAACCCTAAAACACGAAAATAATGGACTTAGACTTGATACAAGGCCCAATGGCCCAATACGATGTCGCAGCACCCTGACAGATTCTGAACTCGACTTTGTTTTGACCATTCCCGTCGACTCCGAAGGAATTTTGATATGGGACCAGCGCCATTAGAAAGGTTATCCTCTCCCTTTCCGTGCATATGTTGAATGTCCAAAACGGAGTTCGTATGCGTCCTGGGCGTCCGTTTTAGTGCGTACTGCTCCTGGACTCCGAGTTGGATACGATTTGGAGTTTGGTTCGGTTTCCATCTTCTTTGAACGAATTATCTGGTCTTCCACGTCCCTAATACTTCCTCCAAGTACTCCTTGAACCTCTCCATGGATCCTAATCACAATTAAATCATTAAGTAGCAATCTATGCTCAAAAATATATAAGGAAATATATAAGAACGAGTTCACCTCTGAAATTAATTGTTGTGTATGAACTCTATTGATTGCATCTTGTATGTTTAATGGAGTGTTGTTTTTATCCGTAGAAGTGATGTCCTCATCATCCTCCCCTTCTTGAATTGGAGTCGTCCTCGACTCAAGTTCATCTTCTCTCATGTGTTGGTCCAAATATGCAACACCATCAAATCTTTTTGTGTGCATCAAAGGAGGAGGCCAAGGTGGTGAACGACATAATGTGCCATCTTGATCTTGTCCTTCAAATAAGAGTGCACATTCACTTGAGCCAGGATCCCAAACAAATAAAAATTGTGTCATGTTTGTAGGTGCAATAATAATATGCATGATCTCATCATTCTCCCCTTCTTTATGACAAGCCGTCCTCGACTTGCTCGTATCTCCAGGAAAAAGGATTGCTTTGGGGGTAGAATGAACACTGTCCATATTGCACAACCGCAGTGAACAATGCTTCTTTTTTATTTGTTGTCCTTGCTGCAATAAAAAAAAATGCTAGAAAAACTTGACAATACATTTTTAGTGTTAGTGCATCCATTCATTTCACCATATTGTTGCAGCACAAAAGGGGCTTGCACATTTGAACATATGTAAACTTTATGCACTATAAATTCACCACTATCTTCATAGTTTCCTATAGCATGAAAAATATTTCTACTTAATACAGGCAATTCAGATTGAGAAAATATTATCTTCTCTATGATATCTAGATTACAGAGAGTGTCAAATTCGATATAGCCCAAAGTATTTAGAGAAGATAACAATTTCAGCTCATCCCTTTCATATGTAGTTGGGATCAAATGCTTAATTTCAGCACAAGTGAGTGATAAAGTATCAAATTCATTTGGTTGTTCTAGCATAGGTACAATATAATTATCAGCACACAACTCATTTTTGTTGTAAGAATCAGTAGGAAAATCAACTAATGGTAAAGGTGTATTATGAAAAGGTTCATCTTGTTGCTGCTCATCGATAGTATGATTGGTAGCAAAATTCAGCACATCTGAAAATGTCATACCTTGGTAAACTGTATAGCATTGTCCATTAACACTACTCTCAATTTCAGCAAGAAATTCAAATGCATTATGCGTTGATTCATCAAAAAAATTCAGAAGAGTTGTTCAATACCTCACTCTCATTTGTATCTACATTTATTTGTTCATGTTCCTGCAAAAGGTTAGGCAAAGGAGGAGGTACAACAAGAAAATTCTTCTCAAGTTCATGTATTTAACCTTTGCAATTAGATACATTAGCAAAAGTTTCTCGCATAAGAATTTTCATATCTTTACATGTTTGAGGTTTTTCTATATCGCTTAAGTTGTCCCACCAAGTTAATGCACAATCAACTAACGCACTAGAAATATTTCTAATCTTTCTCCTCTCACACATATGCAATTTTCCAAAAATTTTATCCAACTCTATTTCCCAAGCAATATATTCATCGTAACCAAAACCATCATAAGAAGGAAGAGATGGGCGAATGTAATTACTTCTTGTGGAAGGTGTTGTAAAGGTGGTCTGAATGTCATATGAATCCTTGGTTGATGTTTCATTTTTACTGAGCAACTCCATCGTCGTCTTCATCATGTCCATCATCTCAGCATATAATGCATGATTCTTGCTTTTACCTGACATTTTTAGTAGCAAACAGAAGACAACACAAAAAATATGTTATCCCTATCAACTACAAAGGATAATGGCAAAGTGGAAGTGGAATCACACACTCTCAAGCGTCTTACCACGCTCTTACAAGTGTTCTTACCGACACTGCAGGTGGCAACGATGGACGGTATGAAGAAACCAATGAAGCGTGGGATGATTGCAAAGGTGTATCGATTCTGCTCAAGAGTAAGGTGTAGCTTGGATGACACTTTCTATGTAGCAAGGATTAGCAACAATAAAATCAGATAGTAAATTTGAATAAGTGTCCAAAGTATTTGTCAAAGTTGCTGGCCTAAATGTGTTCCTAGTAGTTCAAGCTAGCAAGACATGAGAAAAAACTAGATGACACAAAGAATGCAAGCACTTCTATTTTTTTTTTGTTGTTTTTTTCCTATTTTTTGTGCGGCTTTTCTTTCTTGTTTTGCACTTTTCTTTTTCTTTTTTCTTCCTTTTCTTTCAGAATGTGCTGCAAGGGAAGAATACAATGAAAATCAATCCAAGATATCTCGTGTGTCTGTCGCAGATTTTCTGCTCAATCTTCCAAGGAGAAATAGGCACACTTATAGGCTCTAAATTGGAAAACTTAGAACAGCAAGATTGTACATATATCTCTCGTATTTAATTTCAATATATGAAAGACCTATTTTGGAAAAGAACAATAGGAGATATTGCACTCGAAATACAGACGGTTCAGAATTTTTAGGTCAATAACAGATTCGGATCCAATGCAATTTAGACATTGATGACTATATTTTCGGGGCAAATGATGAATATGAAAGTTATAGAGAACTTCTTAAGCTTTCCAGAAAGTACAGGAACACCAAAATCTGAGTTGTTATGGGCGAGATATGATGAAAATACCAAACTGGAGAGAGGTGAATCTAATCTGGACGTGATGACGTGATTCAAAAGGATGAATCACACAATGCAAAACTCAAACTAAGACCAAAAACACTTTATAAACCAGCAATATGACTCAACCACAGACACAAACTCAACAAAACCAAACTGAATAACAAAGTTGCAAAGGCTCAATGTGGTTTGGACAAAGTAATGAACAGATCTACTAAACTGCAAGTTTTTTTGTGGCTTTTTTTGTGGACTCTAGGTATGAAAAACAAAACTAATGTAATGGATAGATGAATTACCTAACGGGTAACCTGGAAATCTGATACCAATTGATAGGAAAAGGATGATGAGTCCCGATCTTCCGAAAGGTAATGGATAGGTGGATTGATGTGGAGATCTCGATGTTAATGATCCGAGGCTCTCGAGTAGAGCACGAACAACCCCTGCAATCACTACACCACTGCTCCATTGGTTATCAACCGTGCTGCACACGCTTGACCTCGCCAAGAAGGCTAATCCTTGCAAGTGCAACCGAGAACACAAGCAAGAACATAGAAGAAGCAATCTGAAATTGCTGAATTGGGGTTTCACAAACCGATAAACGGCGATATTATTGATCTAAGCAAAACCCAATTGTTCATGGTGGCTACTATAGAGTATATATAGGAGGGAGGACGTCCAAGGGGGTGTTGGGGTCGTGACCTAACCCTAACACACGAAAATAATGGACTTAGACTTGATACAAGGCCCAATGGCCCAATACGATGTCGCAGCACCCTGACAGATTCTGAACTCGATATTGTTTCGCCGATTCCCATTGACTCCGAAGGAATTTTGATATGGGGCCAGCGCAATTAGAAAGGATATCCTCTCCACTTTCCGTGCATATGTGGAACATCCAAAACGGAGTTCGTATGCGTCCTGGGCGTCTGTTTTAGTCCGTACCTCTCCTGGACTCCGAGTTGGATACGATTTGGAGTTTGGTTCGTTTTCCATCTTCTTTGAACGAATTCTCTGGTCTTCCACGTCCCTAATACTTCCTACAAGTACTCCTTGAACCTCTCCATGGATCCTAATCGCAATTAAATCATTAAGTAGCAATCTATGCTCAAAAATATATAAGGAAATATATAAGAACGAGTTCACCTCTGAAATTAATTGTTGTGTATGAACTCTATTGATTGCATCTTGTATGTTTAATGGAGTGTTGTTTGTATCCATAGAAGTGATGTCCTCATCACTCCAGTAGTCTGACGTAACTTGATAACTGGGATGTCGAGGCCCATTAACTCACCATCGATAGAGGTGGGTTGAGGACAGTAAGGTGTAAATTGGTCGGCGGACACAAGAGGTGTTCCGTGCGGAGACTTTCTGTTCGCGGAGTTGAGACTGGTTCGGCGTTCGGGTTTCTTGTGAAAGGTGGCCATATACGACTAGTACTAAAGTGTTACGTAGGTACTAATGTACTCGCTGACAGTTCCAAACGTGTGTATGTGTCGTGTTGTCCGGGTGTGTCCTGATTGCAATCACCGTCCCTCGCGGTAATAGAGTACCACTTGTTCACTGAGCTGTGACGTAGTAAATACTAAAGAAGCCAGAAAAATAGTTTGTATTAAATTATAATTGCTTTGCAACCATGTATGACTTAGAGATAGTAAAATTAAAGTTTATAGTTTCCCCATACTTTAGCTGTAATAGCATTATGTGCTCTGGGCATGTTATATCATCGCAAAGCGTTTCTTGTTTGATTGTGGAGTCTATGATGTGCCGTGCCTGGAGAGTGTCATTTGCTACTTAAAATATGAATTTAAGGATCCACTTGTAGGCGAGTCGTTTATGCTTCACGTTACCTATGCCATTCACCCTTGCATATGTCCAGTGAGACGGGTCAGTCTTGCTGAGCCTTATGCTCATGTTTGCAGTTAATGAGGTTTTGCAGGTTATACGATTTATGAAGGGTTTGATGATGAGGCTGCACCCCCTCCAGAGTGTACAGCCGAGTGAGAACCCTGCACGCCGCTGTGACTTGGGTGTTGCTAGTGCGAAGTATCCAGGGCATGGATGACTTTGCTTTTGCATAGCTAGTGCTGAGAGCGTAGCTATGATATATATTTTTATTTCCTTCCGCTAGTATTGTAAAACATCCGCTATGTGATAACTAAAAGACTTTGTCTTGTATTTTATTCTTGTTCTGTTCTTGTATACCGTTGGGTGTCGCATCACACGACACCATCCAATGAGATCATCGGATGTCAGGATTCCGGTCCCCACAGACATGGTATCAGAGCATCATTGGGAACAGTGTACTTGAAAAGAACATATTTTCAAAAATTAGGATTTGAGTGAGGAATTAGCTATATGCCCTTATAAGGAGTATTATTAGTCTAAGATATAAAGGTGGTAAACTAACTATGTGTTATTATATTTTGTAATGACGCCCCAACGTCAGATAAGAGGTAAGGTACACCATCGAGAGCGGATCAATCTCGGTAAACTCAGCATACGAGAAGTGGTATGTGAAATTTCTGTGGCTTTGCACGGAAATGTTAATAGGAGTCTTTGAAGCTTTCAATGTTTCTGAGAACCTATGACACGCGGTACCCCAGCGTGCTTCAAAGTTAGTGGGAGCCCCCGTCGGGTGGTGTATAACCCGATAGTATGCATCTCTAGAACCATTCATGTTCTATGGGAGCATGCGAAACATGTATGCCCGAGCGTGTATAAGCCAGATCGTATGGGGGTCTTTGCTATACAGATGTATTTACAGCCATGTACCTCAAGACATGTCATCGCTCGAAAGCGACTCACACCAGAGTCGTATAAATTTATTTTCATATGTATTATTGTGACTGCCTTTCGTGTTTCCCTGTACCTCCCTTGAGGTTTGAAAGTGTGAAAGGGGATTGTTTGTCTTTTGCAGCATTGACTACAGTAGAAGACCGTGTAGAAACCATTTGCGAGTGAACGATATAGGAACCACCTATGGACGTAATCGGATATACTGGATAGAATTTTCTTTGGTGAGGTGTGTAGTACCATCAGTATCCAACATGATACTTGACCATACCCAATGACAGGATGGATGCATAATGTTTTGGAAAGTCTGAATATCAGATGCTGGTAGGTTTAGACTCCGTAAAAGGGACTCTGACTTGATAGGGTAGATAGAATCAAAATTCTTGATTTCTTGCAGAAGTTGGCTCGACTTCACCGGGTTGTAATCTTAGTTATATGATAGATAACATAAGGGTATAATATATGGATGGAAAGCTCGTGAAGACCTCTACAACTTTTCTGTTGACTACCAGGACAGAAAAGTTTGATAATCTGTAGAAATCTGGATTATACTAAAACTGCTCCAGATGACCCTCCCATTGTACCAGTTCCAGTAATATTGCCATAACTCACTGTAGGGATATGTTCTGCCTTATTGCGATACATGTATGGAAAGGGAAGAAGCAGATCTGCAGGTTTGATGTTAGAGTTTTTCCTAATTCGAATTTGAGACAAATCAAATTTGTCAATCATAACAGTGAACTGCAGGACTGCTGGTGCAAACCAGTCAGTTCAATTGTTTAGTTTGGATAGTTAAAACTTTTAATCCAAAATAGTGACATAATCACATATATACATTTTTGGAAAGTTTAGGAAGTCCTCTATCAACTTCATTTTGCATTCATGATCTGAATCTGGGTACAGCTGTGTCTAATTCCATTTGTCGCAAACTTGGTTCTGGCAGTCCAGAACATGAAGCAGTTTGCACATGGTTGTGAATTCGCGCGTGATACCTGTATAACAAACTTTTTGGGGGGTAACTATTTTACTTCTTGATTTTTAATTGATGTTATACAAAGTTTATTTTGTCATTACCTTAAAATATTGTCACGATATCCCTGTATAAATTGTGGACATCACTACATATACAGGGGAGGTTCTGTCAAAATTTCAAGAAAATAAGGGTCAACTTAAAACCTATATAGATTCTAATTCATAGCTCACTTGTAGATGCATGGGTACAATCTGGAAAGTTTGGAAAGTATACTACAACTTTGGTATTCATCTCCACCCTTGATTCTTATATTTCCTGTATGAAACTGTGGTGTTTATACAGGAACATGGCAGTGGAGATGATCCGATTACCTAACGGTTGGGTGCACACGATGTGCACTGGCCAAGGTGGGTTTCCGGATTTGTTTGTATTGCTGATAAGCAGTGCGGATATGAGGAGGTGCCTAGCTATTGGGGAAAGGAATTCCATGACAACAGGGTGAAGAGGTGTGTCGTCTATGTCGATGTGCCTGCTGGTCCACCAAGCAACGGATGGGCCCCCTTTTCTATCAAAACAAGGGGTGTTCTGTTGGAAGAAACTTGGTGCTTCGCCGCAAGTGTTGCTATGGGGAGGCTTTGCAAACTTCACCATCGTCAGCTAGTGGGTACTCCGTATGAGTTCTTTCTGGTCAGCGGTAGAGCTGCTAAAGAGTGGGCTAACCGATTGATCGCAGATTATGAACTCCGCGGTGGAACATCGGTGACAGCCTTAGCAGTGTATGCATCGGCATCACGTCGCGAAAATGGCACCCATAAGGCGTGCATTAAGGAGTTGGTGGATAATCTGAGAGAAACCATGATTCGAGGGGATCATTTTGAGCGTGAAAATAATTTACTTAGAACCTCGATCGCTCCTCTCACCCGACGTCTCCGTTTCAAAGAAGAGCAGTATGAGCTAATTGCTCAAGATCTGTCTGAGGCTCGTGGAGCAGCTCAAGAGATGGAAACTAAGGTGGAGGCAAGTTTACTTAATGTGCACCAGCGGGTACTCAGTTGAGCACGATGAATGAAGATCGAGATCGGTCCAGAGCGGAGGCTCAGGACTGGAAAACCAGTTGTGAACAGGCCCAGCAGGAACTCGACGGCTTTAGGATGTTTATGGTGCAGGCCGATGTACAAGCATTGGCTGTCACAAAAGCATCGATAATGGTCAAGGCAACAGCTTCTACTTCAGCACCCGTACCGGTGGTACCCAATCCTAAGGAAGACAAAGAAGAAGAAGATCCTGAGGAAGTCGAGTTCTATCCTTAGGGGATAGTGGTTGTGTTATCAACCACTATAGGCAGGGAGTAGTGTGGTGTAATAAGCACTACCAGTATTTTGTGACTTTATGAGTCTCGTTGTGAATAGTAGCAGGGTGTGTGTAGGACAACATAGACATAACGTCTTGTGGTGACCAAGCATAGACGAGACAACTTCTATGGATGAAGTTTGTCTATTTTGGAGTTCTATTGTAACTTGGACCCGAGATAACATAGATTGTATAAAGCTTGTCCTTTATCAATTTCTGTGATGTTGTGTATTATCTATTGTTGTCTACAGCATTACTATTTGTATGGAAGGATGAACTTCAGGTAATGAGACTTATGGTATTAATCGATGTGTTGCAGCATGGTGTGTACATGTACAGCCCAGGAAGTGGGAGGCTCAAGTGGGGGACAGGGGGATGACACACCAACCCCGGGGCAGAACATGCCCCAGGCGCAGCCACCTCCACCACCTCCCCCCTACACTTCTTAGAATTCTCGCGGAGGTTCTCACAGCAGTGCTCGGCTCGCGGGACGAGCAAACCGAGTTGTTGCGGACCCTTGTACAACAGTCGTCCCATCAAGGGGGACGACAAGCTGATGGGCCACGTTAGCCATATCCAAGTTCCTACTCAGATTTCACATCGAAGCATCCGCCGGTCTTCAGGGAGGCCGACAAACCTTTGGAGGCAGACAACTGGCTCCGCACCATTGAAGGGAAGTTCGGTTTACTCGAGATAACCGAACAACAGAAGACTCTGTTTGCAGCTCAACAACTGCAGGGTTCTGCTGGTGTGTAGTGGGCAAACTACCTCGTCGCATGCCCCGCAGGCTATGTCTTGAGCTGGGCAGAATTCCAGGAGGCGTTCCACGCCTACCATATCCCTCCCGGGATTATGAGTTGGAAGCTTCAAGAGTTATTGGAGCTGAAGCAGGGAGGAAGGAGTGCTTACGAGTACTCCAAGACCTTCAACCACTTGGCCCAATATGCACAGGACCAAGTGAACACGGAAGACAGGAAGCGAGAGTGCTTCTACCGGGGTTTGAACCCCAAGATGAAGGACAAGCTTGCCTTGTTCAACCGCTGCTTGTCAACGCCGCAATCGTACAAGAGGACGCTACTCGAGAGCTGTCCTCAAACAAGAAGAAGAGGGGTGCTCCACAGGGCAGCAGAGGTGGTGCTCCTCAGAAGTACCGAATGGTGTATCGATCACCATCCGACCAGAGGTGGCAACCTCCATCGCGACCATCGATGTTCAGTGGTTGCCAGTTCGGCAATACTAGTTTCCGACCGCAGCAACAGTAGGGGATGATCCCACGTGCACTTCCACCTCCACCGCGTGCACCGGGATTCCGTCCTCCCATTCGTACCGGCCAAACCCCGTACACGTGTTTCACGTGTGGACACACGGGGCACTTCGCCAAGGACTGCCCGCAGGGTAGGCAAGGCGGGGGACAGTCATCATTCCAGGGCGCCAACCAACCACGCAACCAGCCCAAGAAGCCAGTCCCCAGACTCGGCAACGTCCAGCACCTCGCCATTGAGGACGTTCCAGATGGCGCACCCTTACTCATGGGTACGTTCTCTATCTTTGATCATCCTGTAGTCATACTCTTTGACTCTGGGGCTTCCCACAATGTCTTTAGCAAGAGTTTTGTCATTAAAAGTCAGTTTCCTATTATCTCCACAAAAACTCCGTATGTGATTTGCACTCCGGCAGGCAAGACAGTAACAAATGAAATGGTCCCTGGGATACCACTTAACCTAGATGGAACTATATATCTTACTTCGCTTCTGATACTAGAGAATCAGAAGCTAGATGTCATATGTGGAATGGCATGGTTACAATACCATGATGCTATTCTAGATCTCATTCCTCAAAAAAATTATCTAAATTCTCCACTTCATCCTTCCCATGTCCTCAATCTTAAGAGCATCATTATAGTGAACCCATCTACTCACAATACCGAGGTCATTGAACTTAAGGATATTCCGGTAGTATGTGAGTATCCGGACGTGTTTCCCGAAGATCTTCCTAGTATGCCACCAGAAAGAGATATAGAGTTCAAGATTGAGCTTGTACCAAGAACAGTGCCGATCTCACGGCAACCCTACAAGATGGCACCCAAGGAACTTGCAAAACTGAAGGAGCAGTTAATGGAAATTGAGAACAAGGGTTTCATTCGTCCAAGCTCATGACCATGGGATGTTCTGCATTGTTTATAAAGAAGAACGATAAGACCTTGAGACTATGTGTGGACTATCGTCCACTCAATGCTTTCACTATCAAAAACAAGTATCCACTACCACGCATTGATATTCTTTTCGATCAACTAGTGGGTGATAAAGTATTTTCAAAGATGGATCTTCGTTCTGGTTATCATCAAATTAGAATCCTGCCAGGAGATATACCAAAGATAGCATTCTCGACGAGGTATGGACTGTATGAATACCTTGTTATGTCCTTCGGATTGACCAACGCACCGGCTCATTTCATGTATCTTATGAACTCGGTGTTCATGCCGGAATTATACAAGTTTGTTGTGGTCTTCATTGACGACATCCTTGTATATTCGAAATCCAAAGAAGAACATGCTCAACACTTGCGTATCGTGCTTCAACGATTATGGGACCACCAGTTATATGCCAAGTTCAGCAAGTTTGAATTCTAGATAAGCCAAGTGCCATTTTTATGGCACATCATATCCGCAGAAGGGATTGCAGTTGATCCAAGCAAGATAAAGAAAGTACTCAAATGGGAGTCTCCAAAGTCTGTACATGAAGTTTTCTAGGTTTAGCTGGGTATTACCGGAGGTTCATTCCCAGTTTCTCCAAAATAGCTAAACCAATGATAGAACTTCTGAAAAAGGGGAAGAAGTATGTATGGACAGAGACATGTGAGGGAGGTTTCCAGGCATTGGTAAAATACCTCACAACGGCACCAGTACTAGCTCAACCGCACACAACCAAATCATTTGATGTGTATTGTGATGTATTAGGAATTGGTTTGGGTTGCGTGTTGATGCAGGACAGACGTGTGATCGCTTATGGATCACGGCAGCTTCGGAACCATGAGCAGCACTATCTGACTCATGATCTAGAACTCGCTGCTATGGTACTAGAATTGAAAATGTGGAGACATTATCAACTCGATAATCTAGTACATCTCTACACCGATCACAAGAGCCTGAAGTACATCTTCTCCCAAAAGGACTTAAATATGCGACAGCGTAGATGGTTGGAATTAATCAAGGATTATGAGATTGAGATCCACGACCATCCAGGAAAAGCGAATGTAGTCGCAGATGCTCTTAGCCGCAAGTCCCATATAAACAATCTTTCCATCCCCTCAATTGGAGAAGAAGAACCAAGTCTCTACTTGTTTCCATATGGGGCACTCTACAACCTAGCTCTCATTCCTACTATCAGGGAGGATATTATAGCAGCTCAGAAGGGGGACAAAGGTATGTCGCACATTCGGCTAAGAATGGAAAAGGGGGAGATGAAATGTTTCCGATGTGACAATGAAGGTACCCTCTGGTTTAAAAACCGCATAGTGGTACCCCAAAACATGGAACTTCGGAAGAAGATACTGGATGAGGCTCATTTATCCAAGTATTCCATTCATCCGGGAAGTAACAAAATGTACCAAGACATGAGAAAGAAGTTCTGGTGGACTCGGATGAAGAGAGAAGTAGCAACATACGTATCCAAATGTGATACGTGCCGACGAGTGAAGGCCGATCATATTAAGGCGGCTGGGCAGCTTCAACCTTTAAGCAAACCAGCTTGGAAATGGGAGGATATCTGCATGGATTTCATTGTTGGGTTACCTCCCACTCTCCATAAGCACTACTCAATTTGGGTGATCATTGACCGGTTGACCAAATCAGCTCATTTCATACCAGTCAGTGTCGATTATGATGCAATGCGGTATGCAAAACTTTATATCTCCAACATTTTGTGCCTACATGGAGTACCCCACACTATCATTTCAGATCGTGGATCTATTTTTGTTGCTCGCTTTTGGGAGCATCTCCACGATGCATTGGGTACAAAACTGATTCGGAGCTCGTCTTATCATCCTCAGAGTGATGGACAAACCGAACGGGTGAATCAAGTGCTAGAGGATATGCTTCGTGCCTGTGCCATCCACCATGGTAAGAACTGGGATGATCATCTACCATTGGCATAATTTTCATACAACAACGGTTACCAGGCTAGCATCCAGATGGCACCATATGAAGCTCTTTATGGCCGGAAGTGTCGCAAACCCTTGAACTGGTGCGAATCTTGTGAACGAGTGGTATATGGCATCGACTTGATAAATGAAGCCAAAGAGCAAGTGCGTATTATTCAAGAAAATCTCAAAGCCACTCTGTCTCGTCAGAAGAGCTATGCGGACAAATGACGTCGACCTCTTCACTTCGAGGTTGGGGATCATGTTTATCTCCAGGTATCCCCAATGAAGGGAATTCATGGATTCGGAGTGAAAGGGAAGCTAGCTCCACATTTCATTTGGCCGTTCGCAATAATCAAAAGATGCGGACCTGTGGCATATCAATTGGAGTTACCGCCGTCGCTGGCAGGGGTCCATAATGTGTTTCACATTTCTCAGTTGCGGAAATGTCTCGAAGCCCCAACGAATGTACGTATTGAGGATTTGGAAGCTCTCCAACTAGATCTTATGTATTCCGAGTATCCAACCCAGATCGTTGATGAGAAAACTCGCACCACAATGAACCGCACCTTGCATTTCTACAAGGTCTTGTGGAGCAACCACAGTGCTGAAGAAGCCACGTGGGAAAGCGAGGAGTATCTTAAAATGAACTATTCGGACTTGTTAGCGGCACTTGTTAGTAGATCTTTACCTTTTGCCTTTCCTTTGTAATCTCGGGACGAGATTCTTTTAAGGGGGGAGGAATGAAAAATACCACTTTTTCCTTTCATGTGAAGTTCAGCTACAAGTTGTTTATTAAACATAATGGAGGTCAATATAGTGGTGCACATGGACTTGACCTCACTAAAAAGTTTTCTTTCTACTCATGTTTGATTTTATTAACATAAGGATTGGACTTCACACTAAACCTAGAACATTTTAACTAAACCTTCCAGCAAAGTTTGGAATTTAATTGAATGATATGGCTAGGGCAAAAATTTTATTGCAGCAATATAAAATCAAAACAAATGTAATTTGATTATGTTGCTATGTATATCTGGCCCTGACAATAAGATTCAAATCCAAGGCTCCAAATTTTGACACTTATCTACACTGGGTTAACATTTATAGAAAATAACTGTTTAATCTAAACATTGAGACCAGTCAGAGATGGATAGGATGCGGCAAGACTTGGTCTTGGTCGCATAGCTCTGACTAGTCAGTTAAGGCCCATTCTATGTGGCCCCTTTGAGCATGCTTGACTTGTACTGGCGACATACTGGACATATGGAGTCCAGTAAACTGACTTAACTCAATAACTGGGATGTCGAGGCCCATTAACTCACCATCGATAGGTGTGGGTTGAGGACAGTAAGGTGTAAATTGGTCGGCGGACACAAGAGGTGTTCCATGCGGAGACCTTCTATTCGCGGAGGTGAGACAGGTTTGGCGTTCGGATTTCTTGTGAAAGGTGTCCATATACGACTAGTACTAAAGTGTTACGTAGGTACTAATGTACTCGCCGACACTTTCGAACGTGCGTATGTGTCGTGTAGTCCGGGTGTGTCCTGATTGCAATCACCGTCCCTCGCGGTAATAGAGTACCACTTGTTCACTGAGCTGTGATGTAGTAAATACTAAAGAAGCCAGAAAAATATGTTGTATTGAATTATAATTGCTTTGCAACCTTGAATGACTTAGAGATAGTAAAATTAAAGTTTATAGTTTCCCCATACTTTAGCTGTAATAGCATTATGTGCTCTAGGCATGTCATATCGTCGGCAAAGCATTTCTTGTTTGATTGTGGAGTCTATGATGTGCCGTGCCTGGATAATGTCATTTGCTACTTAAAATATGAATTTAAGGATCCACTTGTAGGGGAGTCGTTTATGCTTCACCTTACCTATGCTTAGTATTCACCCTTGCATATGTCTAGTGAGACGGGTCAGTCTTGCTGAGCCTTATGCTCATGTTTGCAGTTAACGAGTTTTTGCAGGTTATACGACTGATGAAAGGTTTGATGATGAGGCTACACACCCTCCAGATTGTACAGCCGAGTGGGAACCCTGCACGCCGCCGTGACATGGGTGTTGCTAGTGCGAAGTATCCAGGGCATGGATGACTTTGCTTTTGCATAACTAGTGCTGAGAGCGTAGCTATGATATATATGTTTCTTTCCTTCCGCTAGTATTGTAAAACATCCATTGTGTGATAACTAAAAGACTTTGTCTTGTATTTTATTCTCGTTCTGTTCTTGTATACTGTTGGGTGTCGCATCGCACGACACCACCCAATGAGATCCTCGGATGTCAGGATTCCGGTCCCCACAACATAACATTCCCATGAGGATTATTTGGAGTAAGTTTCTCGGTATCCTAGTTCAAAACTTAAGGTGGATGGAGTGCGCTCAAGCAACTTAAATGTTCAATCATCAACCTCTTGGACATTGCAACATGTAAACAACTAAGTGATCAAGCGAGATTATATCTTCAAGGGAATCCAACGTCAAGCACAATGCGGACTCATCAAAGAGGGGGTATAGCTTCAACCCCAACATCGCTATCGAAGAAGACATCAATCACTACAACATGGTCGAAGTGAAGATTAGGTGAATACCTAAATAAGTCGAATCGAAGGTGTACAAGTTTGCAAAAGGTTAAGATTGTGTAGTATATTGCTCACCATTCCTCGCTTCCTTGATTAAACTTAGATTCTTCTACGTTGGACAAGATATGAAAAGTGCATTCCTTATCCAGCACTTATCATGACCAAGATTACTCAAGCATTGTGAAGTTGGAATAATGCTTACTGTGTTGCAATCGTTATACATACTTTTGCTCAAATCACAAATATGAATGCACCATACCTTGTGCATAGTTTCCCGTAGGATTGCATTGTGTCTGCATAACATCATCCGATTTGTAATGCATCATGAAGCATGAGAAATAAGTAATTTGAGCATGAATGTGTACCACCATTCAAATAATTGAGTATTATCTAATAATCTTGATCACCTTTCCAACTCTAGTGCTCACCACCTTACTTGGTTTAGCTTTCTTGAGTTATATCAGGAAAACAGATTACTCAGTCACTCTTGCAGTCCATCTAAGAGTTGAACCTTCCTCTTTGACTTTTTTAGGTTCCTCTCTTGGTTGTGAGAATCATACCATCTTGATTCAGGAGGTTCCTCACTAATTGATCAACCTCAATATAAACCTTGACTCCTTATGTTCGCGAGATTACCATTCTATTTCCAGGCTTGCCAAACTCCTTGACTCGTATTGTACGGTGATGTTGATATGTCCAAAATCCTTCTTGTTGCCATACATTTAGTAACCTTGCTTTATTGACCACATAAGAGAGACGAAATCGTTACTACTCTTATGTCCTAGCAATGTGATCCAACCACTGACAACATATATGAGAAACCCGATCCGGACGAGGTTAATGATTCATTGTTTATTGATTTGTGGTATTGGGTACATAGCCCTACCTTTGTCGATTGAGCACCGATCCGTATGTGGCCCTACTGAGCATGTTTGAACTGTACTATTTGCATGCAGGCTATATGGGTCCCAGGAAACCGATGTAACTCGGGCACCTCCGTTGAAACTTATACTGTGATCCCTTGGGGGAAAGACGACAGAAGGTGGAAATCTGCTAGCGGGTAACTCCAACGAGTTCATGTAGTGGATCATCTTTGAGGATCATAGAACTGGTTCGATGTTGGGATGACAGGTTAAAGGTGTCCACTTATGACGTGATGAGAAGAGTAACAACATGACTTCCACGCGGTCGTATGTGTCATGCACAACGTGCACAATGGGTGTCTACTGATTGAAATCACCGTTCCTCGTGGTTATTTTAATAGAGCTTGTTCATTGAGCCGTGACATAGTAATAAAGAGTAGTTGGAATATTATGAATCTGCTTCAATGATTATAATATTGTATTGCAACTTGTATGGCTTAGGAGTAGCACAATTAAATTTCTTGTTCACAAGCAGTTAATTTGTATGCAGCCTATGCAACTTTGAACATGCAACATGGTAGACAAAGTGTTTCCTGTTTGATTGTGCAATTTATGATGTTCCATGCCCATGAAGTGCACATCTGCTACTTAAAATCTGAAAATAAGGAATTAACATTAGGCTAGTCCCTTATGCAATCCAGCTTTCCTATATTACAAGTCCCAACATGTAGTGTTTCATGTTTAGGTGAGATGGTTAAGCCTTGCTGAGCCTTTGTGATCATGGTTGCTATATATGTTGTTTTGCAGATTGTGTTATTTCTGCTGCTTTTGTGGTTGTGTGTGAGACCTCGGACCTTCTGAGGTGTATGGCTCACGAGAGACTTCACCGCTTGATCTTCTTCATGTTGCTAGTGAGAAGCGTCCGCGGGCATGGACATCTTCTCAAATGCTTAGATAGGTTGAGAGTCTGAGTATATTCTTTTTGCTGCTTATGTACTCCTTATGTATATTATGTTGTAAACTCGAATATCTTATGAAATAAATGTTTTGTATGTTTCACGTATTCTTTTCGTGTGTGCTGTTGGGTGTTGCATCGCACGACACCACCAAATGTGATTCCAGGAATGTCGGGATCCCAGTCCTCAAAGCAGGGTCATCCGACTTGTTTCTTCGGTTGGTGAACTCGGGCAACAGACACTCGAACTGCCCAATGTTGGCCTAGATGTTTGTGTACTTCTTCTCTAAAAAACCAAAGCATATATTCCTTGAGTCTTGTAAAGAAGTCCTGAAATCTCATTGTAAAAAAAATATGTGGCAATGGAGAAATCATCAAAGAAACCCTTTGTGTTTTGACACAATTTTATTGCTCTCTCCATTCTTTGAGTTTACAAACTGCTCCCCACAATGTGATACCCTGTGTCGAAAAGTGTCATGAGGGTTTGTGACAAAATCTTTAGGAAGGCTTCATTTCCATTGTGATTTAGCCAGAGTCGACCATCACAATGAGGTATAGATGGTGGTTTCCATTGCTTATGCCAAAAAAACCTTCGCTCACGGTGTGGCGTCTTGTGCCAGAAACCCATGCAACCCATCTCGAGCCAAAGGGAGCTACTAGGAATGGTGGACCCTAGGAAAGGTACCTCCCACAGCGTGACTTGAGACGTGGGTCACCACAAGGACTTTTGCATGAACCTACATGAGATATCTTCCTGCGACCAAGACCAAGTAGGGAAAGAAATGCAGTGCCTTGAGATTGATCTTCATGGACCCCTTTCAATAAAACCTAGGCCAGGATCTGTAACAAGGGCTTCGACGAATAACTTCACGTCAGGAGGACTCCTTTCTGTGTGACGTAAATTACATATCACCACTGGGCTTCTAAGGTGAGGATTTATAAAGATCACAAGTGTAACGAAAAGCTCAAATCCATGTGGCAGAAAGGATCCAGAGGTATGCAAGATCATTTGCGTACTGGGTGTAGGACTTTAGACATCTCCAATGTGAAGGTCGAATTCACAAAAAGCAGGCCCTTATTGAAGTGGAATTTTTAGAAGCATTCGAAGAACAATTAAAACTTCAGTTCTATGACCTGTGGCCTTGCGGGCCACCAGAGTGGACTCAAAGAAGGGTTTATGTCCTCTTTCTTTTCTTTGTCTCGGATCAGCAAGGTGATCCTTGACACACCCAGCAATGTAGGTCAGGCACGACCCAGACACCCCGTCCACACAATGCACGCTATCATTAGCTACTTTTTCTGCTTTGGAAATGTACCACCAGAAAAGTGGACATCGGGGTTAATATGCTCAGAGTCGGCCACCAGAGTGGATTAATTTTGTGATCGGTCCCATTGAACAGTTTTATGCTGTGTTGGTAGTGTTTTATACTACTGATCAGATGCCATGCTAGACCGATTAGTCTTTTGAGATGGATTCCTAGACCTAATATGTGGCAGATAGTGCAAGTGCAGAACCTGACATCACCACCCACATTGGCAAGGTCTAGGGATCACTGGCCCTTCTGAGGGTGGGGCTGGACCAAGGAGCGCTCCGAGACCAATACATTCCTCAATGGATCCTAGAAGTTTGGTGCATCCACCACTATTCATGTCCAGAAATGGGATAGAGGAGATCCAAGGACGATACACGAGCTTGTATATTTCCGCACTACAAGATAGAACAAAGCGATAGAATCAAATAGCGCAAAATAGTAATAAGCTTCTCATTAAACATGATAGTTACAAAAATCTTAGCTTTTTGTAGATCAGGTGTCCCCACCATCCTGGTTGAATGAAGACGTGGGGCGCCAAGGTCCTAACAAGATGCCAAAGATTATCCAGCTTAGCGGTGACCATCGCGGGAGCCCCCGAGCCACTTGGATACGCCCTTCTATGTCTGGGTGAAGCGCTTCTTTGAGATGCCCTCGTGCACCTTCAACGCATAATAGTCATGTTGGTCGTGTGCATCAGTTTGATGGAATTTGCACCATCCACGAGCCGACGCATCCTCCACGCTTCTCACTGAGTGGCCTTCTCATCTCATCTTTATAATCCCCTTACCTCCTTTTCCTTCAAGCTAGTGCTTGTGTCGGTCGTTTGACTGGTCACGCAAAGATCCTGCTCACTGGTTGCTTCGGACTAGCGAGAGAAGATATCTACCAGCAGCATAAGTTTGAAAGTAGACTGATGGTGGAGTACCACTAATACATGTCACGTCTCTTCATCCTGTAGCCCCCAAGCAAGCCTTGAGATGACCTCCTCTGAATGGAGCGGAGGCGATGCACCGCGGGTTTGCAGAAACCGTCTGGTTATGTGATTTAGGGGTTCCTCCCTCCATTGAGCAACCCCACTCGGTGCCCCCGCATCCCTGCGACTCATCTTGGGCCCTTGGAATCAGGCCAAGAACATATGGCAGAGCCCCATAATGAATGGATTGACCTGGAGGGAGGCTTGCCAACAACTAGTGGGCTAGCGCTTGAAGAACAACCGGGAAGTGAATAACCATTACATCTCAGGGTGGGCATTTGGTTAATCTGAAACTGATTAGTTAGTTTTCATTTTTTAAAATTTAATTACATTGAAATGAAAACCATAGTTTTACATCTAAAAAAATCCTAGTACCTCGATTAATCAGAATATTCGGTTTGGTTTTCGCTTAACAAAAAGAAACGACCCTCGAGATTTAATAGTGCCTGGGCAGGGGTGCGACAGTCGTTGGGGTATGTTAACTCATGATAAGCTATATTAATAAAACAACCATGGTTATGGTGTCAGAAACACTAATGAATACTTGACTAATGCACTCTGGGGTCAGTACAAGGTAAAGTCCACAAGCGCCTGAAAAACACCGTTGTAGAATTTCAGCCGGAAGTCTTGGTATCATTTTTGTTCATCCCGAAAGAATGTAGTGAAGTAAGAAGTAACTAAACTTATGGTTATTGTAAAAAATTCCCTAGTAGTTTTCGACAAGGGTGGTAAATGATGATAAAGGGGTAGTGTGAGAGTTAGACTAAGAAGGAGTTGTTCCTACTGTGCTCTTAATATACATATGTATGGCCTAAGATAGTATACATGAGCATATTTGTGATGACTCCTAGGGTTTAGTGATCCAACATATCGGGCACGGGACTACACCTAGTCTGCCAGGTGACTCCCACTAAGATCATGTGGCATAGCTAAATGTCGGGATTAGGTTGGACAAATAGGGTGTCGGTATTTCTTAACACCACACATTATCTCCAGTGAGAGATGAGATCCGCGAGAGCACAGAAGATACATCTGTATCATTTCAACCATGAGTATTCCCAAGGGTATCATATTTATCCCAAAGGAAGGTGGTGAAGTACAATAAGCACTATTCTTATGATCACGATTTAGCTTCCTATGTAATTATTAGAACAAGGGTAAGATGATAATAGGGGTAGTGTGACACACACCTAAGCAATATATTCATAATGATGAGATTGTCCTAATGAGGGTTAAACTACAAGAAGGGGATGCTCCTATTGTGCTCTAATTACTCATATACATAGCCTAATATTGTACACATGAATATGTTAATGGTGAATATTGGGGTTTAGTGGTCCAACATATCGGGCACGGGTTTACCAATGACAATATCAAAACTATTCTCACTAAGACCTTGTGGCATAGCAGAATGTGGGAGAGTACAAAGGACGGACGAGGCTATCATAGCCTGCTGCCTACCTGTACAACCTGTGGATCTACAAGACATCCAATGGTACTTAACTATCCAAGCACCACACTTTCATGCTAAGTAAATGCCATAAGAGTTGCAATACAAGATCCATCATAAGGCAATAACTAACCTAAACATCATGGAACTAATGTTGGAACAAATCACTAACTTATTTATATTAACATAAGAATTATTGTAGGATCGAAGAGCATGTGAAAAGCTACCGGAGGGGGGTGAATGGTAGCTTACAACTTTTTGAGCAGAAGCAACAAAAACTCTTCAGTAGAAAACTGATCTGTTAAAGAAGTCATGTGTGCAACTAATCTAAACGTGATCAATTGTGACAAAAACCAGTAAAGATTGTGGATAATCAGTTCATGAAGACGTCACAACAAGAATCACAAAAATCTGTCGAGAAAAACTAAAGTTATGATTGAAAGATTGAACGAAGGTCTGTTCTACCCGAGAAAAACAATTATGCCAACACTGCAAAGAAACTCGTGTATATCCGATGCCATAAATCCAAAAACTGTGAAATTTTAACAGATGATATATAATCAAGTTGTAAAGACAATTCAAAAAGAATAACGTCAATTGGATCTATAAAACTCGAGTTATGATAAAACCATCGAAGCAAGGTAGTGTTGTGCATAAACTCGACAAGAAAAACTTGTCTGGAACAAGTTGGACCAACAAGCCACAAAAGTTCCTTTAAACTACGATCTATATTGAATATAACACAAGAGGAACAGCCCAAAATCCATGCAACACGAGCTCTGGCCTCCCTTGCTTATATAACTATCCATGAGGCCAACCCAAACGAAGCTATGACTCGTATCCTACTCTGTTTCCACCAAAACTTTCCATACCTTCTTAGGACTCTTCGATACGCAGATAGAAGCAATCTTAAGACTTCCAAACATCATAGGAATGTATCCCACATTACTAGAACAACTTAACTTCGTCACCCACACAAAATCCTATCATAACCAACTCAAATCTTTCCATATTTGAGTCAAACACTACTTAGCCGCATCCTAAGTCTATAACCTAGTCGGTTGGACCTTTCTGACCAATTCTTTACATCCACATCCCTTCATCACGCCTTGGAACCATGCAGCCACGTCCATGAACTCATTGAACACGTGCAAACATATTCCAACGACGTCCATGATACCGTCATATGCATTGTTCTTGACTCAAACATGTTGCGCGACCTCCCGATCAACTGAACCACAATTCCTCCCGAACTTGGTTGTTGAACCTCCTCTTCTTCCTAAGACTATTTCAATGGATCCCGTTACAAGCCATGTCTTGAACTCAAGTGACACCTGCACATGAATAAACAACCGATACTTCCGAGCACAAGTCCTCGATTTGACTCACGTTAGTTCGGAAACCAGAACACCTTATGTGGGCACCTCATATAAGCATGTTGCAAACTATAGCAAAATGATTTCAGCCATAACCACCAAAACACACCACAAACTTAATAAGAGAATACTAAGCAAGTTTTCCATAAATGTAAAGCAAGTTTGAAACAATTCAAGGTAAAAGTAGAACCATTGCAGACTAGCATCAGACCTTGCCATAGCTAACCGGACCTTGAGCCGAAGCTTACCAAAGCTAGCATGACCTAGCATCGGAGCTTACTCAAGCTACTCGGACGTAGTGTCGGAGCTTAACAAAGCTAGCCGAACCTAGCGCTGGAGCTAGAAAAAACATGTTAAACCTAGCCAAAATAAGTCGAACCTAGACAAAGAAGTCGGGCCTAGCCAAAGCAAATCGAACCTAACCAAATAAGTCAGACCTTACGTCGGACCTTGCTGGAGCTAGGCAAAACAAGTCGGACCTATTGTCAGACCTTGCAGGAGCTCGAACCTAGAGATGGACCTTGTTGAGATGGGTGTTTTGGAAGTATTCAAAACTCTTATCAACATAGCCAATGTATTCAGCACACATAGGTCTCACAATTATATTACCTGATTAGACTATGGTAGAGGTGGAAGGTGTTTATGATAATATAATAAGCAAATTACTATTAGATCATAATGACACCACACCTATCACATACATGGACTCCACAATCAAAAAAGAAACTCTTTGCACAAGTATATGAAAAAAAGAGACTAATAATAATATTATTAATATGCATAAAGTCACAAAAGGAAGAAAAGATACATGAGCCATACCTTTCCCAATTTGTACTTGGGACTAGAGGCTCCTCTCTACAGCCTAACCTCGACTAAGGACTAACAGAACTAGCGTATACAATGGAGTGAATGCTCAAGTGGTGTGTGAAGTGAGGTGAGGAAACTCCCCCCTATTTATACACAGAGATGAGGCTGTTCCCCCCCAACAAATGCAAACAAAGAAGTCACAATTATTATCACCAAACCACAGGAGTGTGCCATGTGCATGCTGATCGAGATTGGTGCTTTTACCAGGTCGGTCAAACCAGGGGTTCGGCCAATTTTTTTGGCTCACCCATTTGCGCTGGTTCTTCTCCGTGACACCGGTTTGTAGGCCCCCAGCCTGGGTGCGGGTGATTCCTGTGTGTTTTAGTTTATTTAGTCCTGCGAGTAGGTCCATGGATCCTTGTGCTTGCACCTGATTGGTTGAGAGGTTTTTTATGGATCCCTCCCCTAGATTCACTTCAATTCCGTATGAAACAATTGCATGCACTATTTATGTTAAAATACAAGTGGAACTAGGTTATTTCTATAAGTATTGCGTGTAAGAAATGTCTACTCCGTCACATAATTGAGATATATTGACTGTCCAAATTGGTACTTAACGACCATCAACACAGGGCTTTCACCACCTGCTACCAGCTAGCATCCTGTGGGTCTATGAGACAGCCCATGCTACTTAACTATCCAAGTTTGCATATTAAGTATATACCTTAGAAATGCAGTACGAATATAAGGCAATTCCTAACCTAAAGGTTGTTGAACCAATGTTGGGTCTAAACACTTAAGAGTTCATACGAACATGTTCATTCCTTACACAATTAGAATATAGTGGAGGCCTATGATGTTAATTATAGTATAATAACAACGTTGCTACAATAGCATAATAACAACTAGTCCTACCACGTGTATGGAATCCACAATTAAACGAGAAACACTTCATTGAAACACATGGATATGAGAATAACAATATTGTTAATAACCATAAACTCACAAATGCAAGAAAGATACAAGAGTCATACCTTTCCCACAATATACTTGGTAACTAGAGAGGCTCCTCCCTACAGCCTTAACTCCACTATGAACTTGGAGAGTATGTGTATACAAGAGAGTGATGCACAAAATGGGGTGTGTGTGTGTGTGTGTGTGTTTGTGTGTGTGTGTGTGTGTGAGAGAGAGAGAGATAGAGAGTTTGACCCACCCCCCCTATTTATACACTCACTAAGGTGGTTTGGCGCCATTTCTTGCACGAAAAGCAGTCTTTACCGCCATCAGGAGTTCACTAGAGAGTGACACATAGCAACACATGGTAAAAAAGGCAAAATACCAGTTTGACCGAACCCTTGGTTCGACCGAACTGATGTTGGTCTTTTTGCCCCCATTTCTCTCTAGGTGACTGACATGTGGCCCTTTGTGGGTCTTCTAGATGAATCATCGTAAAAATATCCCGTAACCGCTTGCATGTGGGCCATTTGATCAATGGGAGTCCATATGGCGATGTCTGATTGGTCAAAAGTGTGTTTCCTCATCATGTGGTTGTGCATTCACCTCAATCTTGTATTAGGTCACCTGCATTTTGATCTCATGCATATATGGGGTAACTAAATTTCAAAGTCCTAGGGATGACATTAAATTGTTCGAGAGGATAATTTAAGAATCTTGATTACCATGATCTCAATGATATATATTCACTACTGTAAAAAAGTAAAGATGGCCAAAAAATTAAAGATGAACGAATTCATAGAGTGTACATCTATCACCTGCATTGCTATGAGTGGGATCTTTAATAAAATGTGAAAATTTATTAATTTATAAAGCTCCACTCTTATATCGATGACTAGTACATTGCTTATGGATGCACTCGAAATTGGGTCTAATGGATATTTGCTGTTTTCCTTCCCTGAATGCAGATATGAGATTATGTCACATAACCCAAAAGTTTCAGCTACAAGTACAGGGAGCTAACCATCGCTCTCCATCCAAGAGGGGGAACTTGCAGGAGTAAAATTTCTATGCAGGCAAACAAGAAGTCGATCACTAAATGAAGAGTCGAGGTTCCATCCAATATCTCTTGGCCAATGAGTAAACAAGCACGGTTGCAATGTATCGGAATTTAAGCCTGAAAGTCAATCATAGCTATACGAGCCCGGAGATTTGACATGAAAACCCTACACGAGTGACCAATTGGCTGCCATGAATAAATGGGATCCTTATGCTTCCTCCAAGCACATGTGGAACTAGGTCATTTGTAAAGTTAATGCATGTAATAAAATGTATACTCCTTTATGTATTAGAGCTAGATTAATGGTTAAAAGTGGTACTTAACTTTCGTCAACAGGGTACTATCGAGGGATCCACTGTGATCACCCCTGAGAGTGAGATACGAGATAGATCCCCTTCCCCCAGATTTGGCAGTACCCTGCAGTGACAAGACCGAAGGAGCAGAGCATTAAAGGGTATCCAGAGTGCTCCCAAAATCTATTTTCCACCTGTCCGCCCTGTGAGAGCTCCCTCGGGCTATTAAAGGGAAGCCTCAGGACCTGAGGCAAAAACAGGAGGAAAAAGCATTGACATGATAATATTGCTGAAATATCCCACTTGACATTCGTATACACATTAGAAAAAGTTTTTCTAAAGTTTTTTCAGTTCATGTGGGCAAAGAACCCATTCTAAAAAGTGCAGCTTTTACCAACTGTTGATCAAATTAACCCATTAACAATAACAATGTTCCACACTTTCCTACATTTTTATTCCTTACTTGTTCATTGTGATGCAGTGCTTTCGGCTAGATGACTCTTTCACAGTGTAGATTCAAGGAGTCAGGATGTCCCTGTCTTGCAGGCCGCCTCCCTTAACATCTTCTCCAACTTTCCGAGCACATCTGTCACGATTCCATCATATCTGTAAAGAACCAACATAACCAAAGTGGGGGGAACTGCCAAAGAAAGGTGGGGGGAACTGCCAAAGAGACCCTGGATGTCTGCCAACAGGGCCTCCACTGACTCCATCATTGCTGTCTATCGCGTGTCTCGCAGCCGCCTGCCTCGCTTTCAGTTTCGTGGTTTGGTTTGTGCTTGCCTGATTCGCCTGGCTCCGCTGGGCTTTCGGGTCTCTCGAGTAGGGAAGATGCAGGGGTGGGCTTTACATTTGTTAGAGGTTTCCATGGGATCTAGGCCATCGATTTGTTTTGAAATGTGGTCTGCACTGTTGGAAAAATCATATATGATGTATTGGTTAAGTCCGAAAGCTCATTTAATCAGAACAAACATTAGTCAGAAATCACGGTTCATCTTATCGTATTATAACGAAAGCTTTAATTTTCTAATATTGATGTCAAAGTGGCTGTTTTGAAATCGTAAAATAATGACAGTTCTGAGACCTAATTGTGTGGACATTGGCAATGGGTACCATGTAGAGTTTTGATCATTCACATAGTGCCTCAAAAGTTGTTTGATACGTGAAGTGTAGGATAGTATTCTTGGTTCTTATGAACTGAGCTTTGGTGTGTTATGGTGGTTTATGTGTGCGCAACACGTTTGTCTGAGGCTGTCATATAAATACGGCTGCTGCTAGTGCTTGTTCTCAAATTATTTGAATTGCTCAAATAGTGATGGACTATGGGGTTGATCGAGATAGTGTCCCACTGTTTTTTGATAACGCTAGTTCTATTTGTCTTGCTAAAAACCATGTACAACACTAGAACTAAGCATATTGATATTAGGAATCATTTTCTCCGGGATAATATTGGAAAAGAAATATTGTGCTTCACCATGTAGATTCCAAACAACAAGTAGCGGATATTCTTACAAAACCTTTAGATTTCACACATTTTTCTTTCATATATGGTGAACTAGAGGTTATGCACCCTCATGGCTTGAATTGAGGGGGAATTTTGACACTTGGGAAGTATATGTGTGAATATGAATTTAAAGCATGACCTGAGCATAGTGTTTCATGCATATATGACTTTGTGGGTCCTTGTACATGCTGAAAGTTCTTATTACATTCACGCATGCATATACATTTTGTAGTTTTTTTACCATGACTAGCAATTGAAATAAATACTTCCACTAAATTTAGGCATGACCGAACTCTCTTTGTTGTTCTGAATTTGTTGCATGTGCATACATCCTTTCAATCTTGTAAAATTAATCAAACAGCAGCCAACAAGTTGAGCTTTTATGTTCAAGGTGTAAAACCAGGAAAGATCAAGAGAATATGCATGCATCGCACTTCTTCTTTTCAGATGTCTTAACATTGAACTTACATATGAATTTGAAAGAGTTATGCGTGACTAAACCCATATCCTTAAGCTTCCTATTTTTCCATTGACATAGGTTTGGCATGGTTGGTTAGCATAAAGCTTATGTTCCATATAATCTCTTGCAAAGTTTATGTAATTTTCACTTTTATTGAAAGATTAAGAATATACAGCAAACTGTGGCATGCTTTATAGTTGTGAAATAGTTGAGGTGGTGAGATCATGACTTGCTTAATTTGAATAACACTTGACATCTAGCATGACTTACACTACTTTATTTATTTCATTGATGTTATAGTGTAAGTTACTTGATAGTATGACTCGGTTAAGCTTTGTTCTATATGTTCATGTCATATTATGCTCATAACTAATAGAAAATTCTCTTTTTTGTATCTTATGAATTTATTATCAAAGGGGGAGAGATATGGTCATACATAGCACATTCACGAGTGCTTTACATGTTCTCTGAGCGGGAACTCATTCTTAGGGGGAGAATATGTTAAGGTGTAGATTTATTTCTCATTTAATTTGTAATGGGGGAGAAATTTTATTTTTTTTTTCAAAACATTTCATGAAATGCGAATAAGCCAATATTCGGTTCTAGGTGGTGTTGCCAATGCATTCATCAAGGGGGAGATTGTGAGACCTAAGTGTGTTAAATACATTGGCAATGGTTATATTATATGAGATTTCATGTAAAGTTTTGAACATTCACATAGTGTTGCAAAAGTTATCTGATACGTGAAGTGTATAGAAGTACCTTGGTGCTTATGTACTGAGTTTTGGTCTGTTATCATGCTTTGTGTGTGTTAGGCTATCATACAAAGTGTTGTGTATCAAACAAATGATAATCAAGTTGTGGATTGTGCTCGCAAAGAATGGTTGTTTT
Source organism: Tuctoria greenei (assembly GCA_036927565.1). Lineage (NCBI taxonomy): Eukaryota > Viridiplantae > Streptophyta > Magnoliopsida > Poales > Poaceae > Tuctoria > Tuctoria greenei. The sequence continues at coordinate 174,728,488 of JAYESD010000002.1, read as the reverse complement.
CTCATGTGCAGATGTTCCTTGAGGTCAAGACATGGTTGTTCATGGGGATCCTTGAACTAAACATAGGGAGAAGTTGATGTTCAACAGCTAAATTCAAGAGGAATTGTGGTATAGATGGTCCGGGATATCTCACAACTTGTTTGAGTCAAGAATAGTGCACATGGAAGGTGTTTGAAATGTTTTCGCACATGTGCAAGGAGTATATGGACGTGGCAACTTTGTTCCAAGACGTGGTGAAATGATTTGTACAGATAGATAGGGTTGGAAGGGGTCCAACCGGCTGTTGCATGTGTAGGGCTGAAGTCTGAGTTGGATGTTTTAGGAAAGTTTTGGACGTGCTTAAGCTGTTTAGAATGTTAAGTAGTGCTTCTATATGCATATGTAATGCTCCTGGTTATTTTGGTAAGGTTTGATAGAGTCCTAGTTGACATCCAGTTTGTTGGGGCTATCTATATAAGCAAGGGGTGCTTGGCTACGTCGTGTGCATGACCAGCAGCGGACTCTCTTGTGCTTTTATGAGTAAAACTCATCATATATGACACATTTTGTATCTTGATTATCCAGCTTGTTTTCTTCATGTTTACCTAATCTGTTTAGCTCAGATTGATGTTACTTCACTCTTTTGATGATAACTCATGATCTACTGACCCAATCGCCTTGATTCTTTTTATGTTGGACTTAAAAATCGTTGTCCTATCATCTATAAAAAAATCATGGTCATTACAGTTGCGGTTCAGACACCACATGAGAGTGTTTTCAGCAAAATAGATTATTTCTTCGCTCGTGCAAGATATCAGATTGACCTTTGCTCACAATTTTGATCATAACGTGAGGTCTACTCCGTTGATTGAGGTTATTCTTTGGGTGTTAGCTTCCTAGATTTTTTTCTTTCATCTCTGGAGTTTTGTTCATGTTGGATATCTCAGAACATGCACACACAAAAGTATATTCATAACAGGCTGGTTCTATATTTCCCGTCAAAACCCTAGTTTCTCTAGTTCATTCTTGTTGGATATTTGCTTCAGTTTTTCAAGAGATTTGCTAGTGGAAAACAAAGATCTTGTTGCCTATTTGTAACACCCTCATTTTCATCATAATGCACTGCATTCATTCCCATTCATGGAAAGCATAAAACAATACAAATGGGAGCCAAAATAAAAGAATTAGAAGCAAAAAGACAGGTAAAACTAAGCCGGACCACAGACTTGTCCGGACAAACCCCGGACTAGTCCGGTGTGCAAAGCCTGCACATACTGAAATTGGATTTTCCCCACCACGGACTTGTCCATTCTTACAATTAGACGATATATGTTACTGTAACACTTTGGTTTTGTCCGAAGACACCCAAGCAAGTCCAAGCTACCCTACTATAGGACAAAGGACTTGTCAGACCTCATCTGAACTAGTCCGATGTACCTTTCTGTACGAGAATGGACTTGTCCGGTATTGGGTGGACTAGTCCGGTACCTTGGGTTTTGTTTCGGATCCAAGTTTTCACCACGACGGTTACTTGAGGAATAAAAGTAAATAAACATAAAAACATCATGCCCCACCCGTCCACACCGAGCCCGAGTGGGATCCCACCATGGGCCCCACCTGTCTCCACCGAGTCCCATTGGGATTCCACCCCAAAACCCCACACCTTGCCCCCTATATAAAGGAACCACAACCCTCCCTCACCCTGCATGTAGAAAACCCCACCACTCCTGCCATTAGCCACGAGAGGCGGTCCAATGGAGAAGGCCATAGCTGTGAGGGAGAAGGAAAGGAAGGAGAAGAAAGCGGAAGACGAAGGAAGAGGAAGGAGAAGCTAGCAAGATTGTCGTTGCTGCTTCATTCTTCTTCGTCAACACCTCATCATCAACTTCTTCATCTATGTCACGCCGCCAACTTCGTCGTCAATGAACATAGATGCCAGAATTTCAAGTTGCATTCCCCCCACAATCGTTGAGATTTGCACCCGTGGTAACTACCCTAAGTCCAGATTTCACGATGAATTTACTCCACTACTCAAAACCTGCTCTGCCCTAGCAAAAATATCGTGCTTCTCTGGGCCGCCACGGACTAGTCCGGTCCTATAGCAGACTAGTCCAGCAGTGCGGACGTATCCGGCTCTAGTGTGGACTAGTCCGGTGTCTAAATTCCAGCAACCACTGAGTTCCACCAAAGTCACTGGAAATGGCCCAAAACCCACATGAGCACTAAAAACCAAGTTATAATTAATAAAAGTGAATTAATAGCATGTGTTACACCAATCTTTATTGCATTCATTGCATCATGGCATATTGATTAATATGTGTGCATTATATTGATGGTATTGGTTGCTTTATATGAGTGTAACCAGGAATAGAAGGACACGCTCAAGAAGGGACACACGAGGATCTTGAACACCTAAACTTCGGAGCACTTGGTCCAAATCAGCCCTCAAAACAAGGCAAGTGTCCTTGACTATTTTGATCCATTTTCAGATGTTTTGTTTGCAAAACTGCATGCTTGTATCAAATTGACGAGAAACCCTTACATAGGAGTTTACTAGTGTTGTAAACCACCCCTTGTCACCGGAAATATGATAATCGGGTACGGGTATTTTATTTGAGATGCATTGCTTCGCGGGATCATGAGAATTTAATTACACTTGCTTAACAGCTCTATTCATATGGATTAATGATGATGGAATAATACTTGGGTGATCTAAGCAAGCATGGTACGATGGTCTGGTTGGATTGTCTGGTGGTTTTGCTTGCCTTAGATCTAAGGACCAGTTCATACAAGAATATGCTAGGACAATAGTGCCACCATAGGAACAAGTATGTGCGTGGCTTAACCAATTAATTAGGTGCATTGCCAGCATTGTTCAAATCATTTGGAGGGTTGTTGAATAGAAGTCAGTTGGGTTGGCAATAGTGGTGGAACTTCCTTAGGATCCGAATGGCATGAGAGGGGTTCCTTGGGTGGATGTGCTTAGTTGTGAGACATCACCCACTAGTAAAATCTCAATGGGTCTGTACATGCTGGTAGTCCATATGTAAAATCTATTTTGTGATCTCTTGGCCATAAAAGAGGTTCTCTTTAGTCGCCGATGGGTGATGAAATCAAAAACCTGTGGCAAAGTGGTACAACCCCCGCAGAGTGTAAAACTATGATGATAGCCATGCTCCTGGTTATGAGCACCTGGATGACCTACATGATTAGAAGGAATTTTTGTTATGGTTGGTCTCATTTATATTATTGGATTCAGTTGTGTCATATGAATATGGCTGGATCATGTGGAGCTATGTGTTGGATATTGATTTGGATAATGATTGTTGGCTGGTTATTAATGATTTATAGTGATAATGGTGATATTGAATACACATACACAATTAAGTTGTTTTTATGTGATTGTGAACTAACATTAGCTTTCTGCAATTGAACCATTTATATCATCCTTTTTTAAGCTACATGTCAGACTTTCCCACACTTGCTGAGTAGGACATGGACTAACCCTTGCTATTCCCACATTAGTTCAGCAATAGGAGACGATTAGGCATACCCCGAGGATCACGTGGGGTACTAGGCGTGTGTGTTACCATCAATTGCTTGTGGAGTTGGACTCTGCTAGCTGCTTAGTTATTTTCCACTGCAACAATAATGAATTAGAGATTCTCATTTGAGACCATTTGGATTATTGTAATAAGGTACTATTTACAATTTGTGACATGCTTAAATTCTGTATATTGTGTTGCACTCGTATATGTGTGATAAACGTCTTGAGCACACATATGTGCTTCACTTGGTTCACTCTTGGAACTAGGTGTCAGAAATTGAATCAGAGCTGTGTCGGTCGTAGGACGCAAGTCTAGGTAGATTGGACACCACAAACCACTTAAGACTTCTTCCCTAAAAGGCTGATTTCAAATTTACTTGTTTTGCACATTCTTTGATTTTACTAACATATTTTTGTACGAAAATGTGTGGTTTTGCTGCTATTGTGTTTTTACCTATTTTCTTTCTTTTTGGGCTGCTGGACACCCTCTCGCCTTGTTTTATGGCTGCTGCAATTTCAGATTTACATTACACTCTTCTCTAATGTTCTCATGTTTTTCTCCATGGATTCCTATCACTAGGATGACAGTACGTAAGAGGGCACGTTTGCCGCCTCTTGGGAGCAAGCTTAGGCCCAATAACAATCCGAAAGACCCAGTCCAAGAGGAGAAGGAAGTGAACTCCCTTGCGAAAGAAGCTGAACACGAACACTCCAACATAATGGAAGAAGATCTGGAGTAGGTAGAGCGCTATGAGGAAGATGAACTACATGAGGATGACAAAGAGGTGGAGCCCCATGAGGTTGAGCCGCAGAGAGATGGTCAGGAAAATGAACGAGCACCTGTTGAAGCTAAAAATGAGAATAATGATCAAGTTTTTTGTTTTTCTCAAGAAATCGATTCTGATGGAATCGACGGAGGATCTGCGGCCAAAGAATTGAAAGAGTTTCTTGACCTTTGCAATTTACACCCAGAGTACTGTGTCAAAAGGATTCCTCGCCTTGGACATTAAGAATGGAAGGTTCAAGTTACTATCCTCGCTAAGGACGTTGTTGTAACTTGGCACTTTGCACCCACATCGAGGTCCATCGTGGATCAATCCATTGATGACGCTGCTTGGGATGCACTCAGAAGGTTGTGTTACTCCTACCGCGAGCAGCATGGGAATAGTAGCTTTGCACTACACCCACGTAACAAAAGTGGTACGAGGGAGATCATTGGACCACAAGAAGGAGCTCTTTCCAACTCTCTCGCTATTGATAGATCTTAGCGGATGCTTGTGAAGCTGGCAAATCCCTATGCAAATGCTCAGGAGGAGATACTCTATCTCTGCAAGAGGTTATGCTTCCTGGAAAAGCAAGAGGAAATTCGACTCAATGCGGAAATCGATGGTCTAGCAAGCTCACCAGTGCCTACATGGACGGCCAATTCACCTTGGCATGCACTCGTGTACGATTTGCCGGACCCGCCGCCTTCACCGCTTCACAATTAAGTTTAGGTCTCCTATTGGGAAGTTGTGTAGACGCTTAGATCGTAATAACTGTAATTAGTGTAGTGTGCTAAATTTTTCTATGGTGTGTGCTCGTGCATATGTTCTTGGTGTGAGTTGTGAGGTGATTCCACGAATGTCTACATCCGCACATAGTAGAGAGATGTGAGATGCTTCAGTGCTTGTGCACATCCTCATATAGGGTTATATTTATAAAAGAGTTTCTTAGTCTCATATACCTTGATGTATGTAGGTGGGGAACATTTTTTTTCCTTTTAAATCTAAATACTTCTATCTCGTACTCCCCCCCCCCCCACAGATACTGAGGGAAACCCACAACCAAAGGAACACCCATGGTGCTGAAGACAGTGGAGCACATGTCAGTGATGATGACAATTTGGAGACCCCTGAGAATATCAACCTTGGTGTTGATGCAAGCAATATCGAGTGTCGCATAGCTATGCAAAATCAGCTCTTGCAAACCATGATGCAAACATTGGGACTGCTGGAAGCCAACAAAAAAAACCTCAACCGAATTCCTCTACCCCCACCGCTACCACCGATACCACCGCCACCTCACAACATATAGGGAGAGTTCATGAGTATTAGACCCCCTACTTCTGCTCAAGCAAATGATCCTATAGAAGCTGATGGTTGCCTGAAATATGTTGAGAAGAAGCTTGCTATTGTTCAATGCGGTGACAGAGAGAGGGTTATTTTTGCATCACATCATCTAGTGGGAGCAGCATAAATTGGTGGGAAGCTCTTTGCAGTGCTCATGCTAATCAAGAAAGAATCACTTGGGCTAAATTACAGGTGAGTTTCTGCTCACACTATGTGCCTGAAGGTTTTATGATGCCAAAGAGGCAAGAATTTGAGAACCTCAGATAAGGAAAAATGGTTGTGAGTGAGTACCTTAACAAGTTCACACAGTTATCAAGGTACGCCCCAATGGATATTAATGCAGACCGCAGGAAGCAATACTTGTTCATGAGGGGTCTGAATAATGAGATTCAAGTTTAACTACTCAATTGTGACTATGCAAACTTTCATAAGCTTGTTGACAAGGCTATCATGGTGGAGAGCAAGGTCCGTGAGATAGAACAAGACAGAAAGAGGAAAATGCCATATTAAGGATAGCCACAAGGAAGTAATGTTTGCCCCCGCTATGCGCCACCAAATGCACCATATTACAGCTCATCTACTCCTGTTTTCCGCCCAGCTAATCCACCTCGCCCCAACCAGCCACCACAACAATGCCCTTCCATGCGAACACCTCGCTTACCAATGCTGCCTGCGCCTCGTCCCAACATGGGTGCCTATGCTCAAAATAACCCCACCCTAATTCCTCTCGTGCTAGTGGTAACAAGACATGCTATACTTGTCGTGATCTAGGACACTTTGCAAATCAGTGCCCAAAGTCAGGTTAAGGATAGATGAACAACTCTCCAAGAAAGAACCCTTGGCCGATTGGAAGAGAAGCACAGGGCAACCGTGGACCACAAAATTTCGCTCGTAGCAAGTTGAACCATGTCTCTACTGAGGATGCCCAACAAGGTGATGATGTTGTCATTGGTATTGTTCTCGTGAACTCCAACCCAACAACTATATTATTTGATTCTAGAGTATCTCATTCATTCATCTCATCAAAGTATGTTGTGAGGTCTAGTATGCCTATATATTACATGAAGTACAGTATGTTGGTTAGTTTCCCTGGAGGGGAGATGAGGATAAATATAGTATGTCCAAAATTAAGTCTTAAAAGAAGGGGCTAGATTTTATTTCCAACCTCATTGTTCTGCGTTCACAAGGACTGGACATAATACTTGGAATGGACTAGCTATGAAAGCATAATGGAGTAATTTAGTGTGCCAAAAAGACGGTGCAATTGATAAATGATGAAGGAGTTAGCATTGAATATGAAGCATCTCAACCCACGACAAGGAATGTAGCGCTGAACCATATGGACGGTGCTACGAGTGAAGGAATTCCAATATGTATGCAAATTTTTGGATGTGTTTCTAGAAGAATTACCAGGTATGCCACCTAATCGAGACATCGAGTTTGTCATTGACTTACAACCTTGAACCGCACCTATAGCTAAAAGACCATACAGGATGCCTGCTAATGAACTAGCGGAGCTGAAGCAACAGATTCAAGAGCAGCTAGGAAAGGTTTTATACACCCAAGTTCATCACCATGGGGAGCCTAGTACTCTTTGTAGATAAGAAGAATGAATCTCAAAGGATCTGTGTGGATTATAGGTCTCTCAATGAGGTGACCATCAACAATAAGTACTCGTTGCACCACATTGAGGATTTGTTTGATCAAATGAAAGGAGCTCGAATTCTCTCTAAGAATCACCTTCGATCAGAATTCTTCTAGCTAAAAATTAGACCTTCGGACATACCCAAAACAGCTTTTCAGACATGATATGGATCATATGAGTACACCATTATGTCGTTCGGATTGACGAATGCTCCTATATACTTTACGTACCTCATGAACAAGGTCTTCATGGAGTACATGGATCAATTCATTGTGGTGTTTATCGATGATATCACGGTATACTCGAGAAGCGAAGAAGAGCATGATGAGCATTTAAGGTTGACACTGCAGAAATTACGAGAGCACCAGTTGTATGCTAAATTTAACAAGTGTCAATTTTTGTTAAGGAGATATCGTTCTTAGGCCACATCATCTCTGAAGGAGGACTATCTGTTGATCCATGAAAGGTAAGAGATGTGTTGAAGTTGGAACACCCACAAAATGTGAAGGAGATTCAGAGTTTCCTAGGAATGGCTGGGTATTAGCGCTTATTTATTAAGGATTCCTCTAAGATAACAAAGCCCATGACTGAATTACTAAGGATAGGAAAGCCATTCAAATGGACTTAGGATTGTCATGACTGTTTTGAAGAATTAATGATGAGGCTGACCACCGCACTGGTATTAATACCGCCCAATATGAGCCAAAGCTTCGATGTGTATTGTGATGCTTCGAGGCAAGGACTTGGATGTGTAGTAATGGAAGAAAGCCAAGTAGTACCGTATGCATCCAGGTAACTGAAGAAGCATGAGTTAAACTATCCTACGCATGATCTCGAACTAGCACCCATGGTACATGCTTCGAAGATTTAGAGACACTACAGTCTTGGACATTGATGTGAGATCTACATGGATCACAAGAGTCTCAAGTACATATTCACGCAAACAGATCTGAATTTGAGGCAACATTGATGAATAGAGCAGATTAAGGACTACGATGTGGGAATCAGCGATCACCCAGGGAAAGACAATGTAGTAGTAGACACCTTGAGCCGAAAAGGAGCATGTCATCAACTCACGATTCGAGAGTTACCACCTGAGCTATGTAAGTAGTTTGAACGATTGCATCTCGGGTTTATGAATGAGATGGGAGTGTTGGAATTGAGTCCAATGTTGGAACAAGAAATACGAGATGGTCAGGCAATAGATAAGATATCCAAGAAATTGTGGAGATAATCCACGAAGGGATTCAAAGGGATTGCACGGCAGATGAAAATGGCACAGTATAGTTAGGGAAAAGGATTTCTGTGTCTAAAGTGAAGCACATATGCGACCCAATACTAAAGGAGGCGCATGTCTTGCCTTATTCCCATTCACCCTAGTAGCACAAAGATATACAAGGACATGAAAACCTACTATTGGTGGATGGCATAAAAATGGACATAGCAGAGTATGTTGTACTCTGTGATATATGCCAACGAGTGAAGGATGAGCATCAAAGACCAGCTTTATTATTGCAATCGCTTAGACTAGCCGAGTGGAAGTGGGAGGAGATAGGTATGGATTTCATAGTTGGTTTGCCACGTACTCAGTCGGGATAAGATTCTATTTGAGTTATTGTGGATAGGTTGACGCAAACATCTCAATTTATTCCCGTTAGGACCACATACACCACATCAAAGTTGGCAGAGTTGTATATGGAACATATTGTATGCCGACATGGAGTTCCAAATAAGATAGTTTCCTATCTAGGTTCTCAGTTCACTTCTAGGTTCTTGGGGAATCTAGATGAATGTATGGGTACCAAGCTAAATTTCAGCTCAGCTTACCACCCATAAACCGATAGGCAAACTGAGAGGACGAATCATATACTAGACGACATGTTGAGAGGTTGCGCCTTGCAACATGGACGTAGCCGGGACAGATGCTTGCCGTATGCTGAATTCTCATACAACAATAGTTACCAAGCCAGCTTGAAAATGTAACTTTTGAGGTACTATATGGTCGAAGATGTAGGACACCTCTATTCTGGAGTGAGACGGGAGAGAGTCAAGTATCTGGACCTGATGTACTTCAAGAAGCCGAGCAGCAAGTTCAGATTATACGAGAAAACTGGAAGGTTGTTCAGTCACGTAAAAGGGATGTGTGGATAATAGGAGAAGAGAACTAGCTTTTGAAGTTGGATATTTCCTATCTCTCAAATTGTCACCAATTCAAAGTCAACGGCGATTTAACGTTAAAGGCAAGTTGGCACCTTGGTACATCAGACCATTCAACATTTTGTACAGGCGTGGAGAAATGGCGTATCAATTGGAGATGCCGACACACCTCTCGACGTGCATGATGTGTTCCACGTTTCTCAACTGAGGAAGTGCCAAAAAGTGTCGGAAGAGCAAGTACTGATGCCTGAGTTAGAACTCCAGGAGGATTTGACCTACGTCGAGCAACCCATCAAAATTTTGGATACGAAGGGAAGGGGCACGAAGAACAAGGTAGTTCGTTGGTGCAAAGTACAATGGAGCAATCATACTGAAGCAGAGGTTACATGGGAGTGTGAAGATGACATCAAGAAAGAATTCTCTCACCTGTTCTCTACTGCATCGAGTCTCCAGGGCGAGATTCATTTTAAGGGGGGTAGTTTTGTAACACCCTCATTTTTATCATCTTGCACTGCATTCATTCAAATGAATGGAACACATAAAACAATACAAAATGGAACATGAATAAAAGAATTAGAAGCAATAAGACAGGTAAAACTAAGCCAGACCACGGACATGTCCGGATCAACCCCAATCTAGTCTAGTGTGCACAACCTGCACGCACTTAAATTGGATTTTCCCCACCATGGACTTGTCCATTCCTATCATGGACTAGTTTGGTATATGCTACTATAACACAACGGATTTGTCTGAAAACACCCAAGCAACTTTGAGCTACCCAATTGTAGGACAACAGACTTGTCTGACCTCATTAACGGACGAGTTCGATGTATCTTTCTATACGAGAATGGACTTGTTCGGCGTTGCGCGGACTAGTTCGCTACCTACGGTTTCATTTCCGATTCAAATTTTGACCACAACGGTCTCTTGAGGAATAAAAAGAAATAAACATAAAAATATTATTCCCCACCACAATAGAGCCAGAGTGGGACCCCGCCATGGCCCCACCCGTCCTCACAAAGTCCCATTGGAATTCCACCTCAAAACCCCACCCCTTGCCCCTTATATAAAGGAACCACTTCCCTCCCTCACTCCTGCATGTAGAAAACCCCACCGCTCCTGCCATTGTCTTGCGCCGCCATCCAAGGGAGAAGGCCCTAGCCGCAAGGGAGAAGTAAGGGAAGGATAAGGAAGGCGAAGAAGAAGGAGAAGCTAGCAAGATTATCATTGCTGCTGCGTCCTTCTTCGTCAATTCCTCATCATCAACTTCTTTGCCTACATCACGTTGCCAACTTTGTCGACTATTAACCTAGATGCAAAAATTTCAAGTGGTGTTTCCTCCACAATCGTTGAGATGTTGCGCCTATGGTCACTACCCTTAGTCCTGTTTTTCATGACGAATTTACTCCACTACCTGAAACATGCCCTGCCCTAGCCAAAAATATCACGCTTCTTTGGGCTGCCAAAGACTAGTCTGGTCCTATAGTGGACTAGTCCGGCTAATGCGGTCTTGTCCGGCCCTAGTGCAAACTAGTCCGGTGTCTAATTCCAGAACCCCCTCAACTCCACCAAAGTCACATGAAATGGCCCGAGACCCACATGAACACTCAAAACCTAGTTAGTAAACAATAGTAGTGAATTAATAGCATATGTTACACCAAAATTTATTACATTCATATGCATCATGGCATATTGACTAATATGCAAGCATTACAAGAGACAATTGGTATTACCTTGAGGATCATGTGGAGTAATATGCATGCATGTTGCTGTCGATTGCCTGTAGAGTTGGAGTCTGCTAGCTGCTTAGTTATTTTCCGCTGCAGCAAAAATGAAATAGAGATTGTCATTTGGGACCATTCTGGAATATCGTAATAAGGTACTCTATTCGTGACATGGTTAAATTCAAAATATCATTTTTGATGCACTCGAGTATGTGTGATGAACGTCCTGGGCAAACATATGTGCTTCACTTGGTTCATTCCCGGAATCGTGTGTCACACTCTTTCTACACAAATGTTGTGTACATGAGTTCTTCATTAATATGTTGGAGTCACCATCTGTTTTGATCGAGTTTTTACTGTTATATCTTGAGTTTCTGTCAGCAACTTGATTTCGCGTATGTCAAAAGTTCTAGGTTCTGTCAGTTTATTCTATCAAAAGTCCTTCAAATCTTGGTTAGGTTTATCGCGAGGAGACTTTTTTTGGTCATTCGGATGTTGTTTCACTTCATAGTGACATGTCCTTCGCGTATGGTAAAAATGAGCAGATGTTCGATCATGGTTTTCATCATAACTTGAGTTATACTCAATCAAATTAGTGATTCTTGTTGTGTTGGCTTCATAACTTGCTGTTATACCTTTTATGAGATTTTAGGCACATTGTCAGTAGCATATTATACATCAACACACGTGTGACGGAGTTCTGTACCCGGGGGTACCAAAACATACAGGATCCGACGGTAGGTGACCACTACGCGGATAAGGACTGAAGCTAATCTCCAGTCGAGGAGCGGCCACCACAAATGCCACGACCACAAGATTAACCCGTACAAGTCTCGACCGAGAGGTCAGGATGACGATTCCCCACAGGCTCGAGCCCGAGAGAGTCTGGTAGTTGGGGGCATTCATGACGGATGGCAGGCGCGGTAACTTTGGTAGGTGGGAAGAACCCGCAATGTGATCTATTGCAGGATAAGCATGCAATCTGTCCCATCCATCATCAGAGGGGCAATAACTTCACTAAGAAGACAGTGCCTGGGAGACAACAAAGAAGCCAAGACCGAAGCTTTTGACAAACTGGATACATAGAACCAACTTCGTAAACCGGCCCCACTATGAGGAATGTTAGATAGATAGGTCCGCCTTGCCCCCCCAATAATAGGACCCCAAGGTCTTCAGCAGGAGGGGGGGGGGGAATTCACTCTGTATTCACGGTTATAATACGCATTTTACTTTCCGCATACCTTACACATTTAGTCGCGCCTTTTTTCCCTTTGGTGCTCCTGCAACCTTTTCCTTTGATGCACTTGTGTTTGAGCTTTACTTTCTTATACCCATGCGTGTTTACCTTTATACATTACTTCCATAGTTATTCTTACTTTCTTAGAGTTCATATACTCAGGCCAGGCCCGCTTGTAATCTGTTCTCTCACCTGTTGAGCTAACAAGGATCACGAAGGACTCCCTTTGGACGTAGGGCCTTTTTTGCCCGAACCAGGATAAATCTCTTGTTCTTTGCAGCTAGCCATACAGAGACGAATGTGATTCATACAAATGTACTAGTTGGTTTCTGAAATGTTGACAGTTGGCGCGCCAGGAAGGGAAATGCTATTGCACATCCTCATCGGCTTTATATGGTTTCATCGACATTGTAGAGTGTTGTTGGCGGCATTCGAGGGATCAACGGCGTCGATATCTCTGACATTGCTCGTAAAGCACCGTCCAGAGGAGTGGACGACTACGCACCACCATCCCTTATTGAGATACTAGAGGATATTGTCGGTTGCTATCTCAGCTCCGACTGTGGCACCGAGGCAATCTATCATTTTTGCTAGAAACGCCGCCCTGCGAACACTGGTGGAGGGACACATGGCAGCACCAGAGCCCTCCTCATTAGGGAGGCGGGGTCTGGAGCTACGGGACATGTGGCAGCACCGGAGCCCTCCTCAGCAGGGAGGCGGGGTCTGGTGCTGCGAGAAACGTGGCTGTTCCTGGGTGCTTCCCCTCCTAGAAATTGGGACCTAATATCTTCTATTCCTTGTACACGGGTGTACCGTGTCTACAGTGTACTGACAGTGGCCCATGGGCCCACCTCGGGGAGGTTTCGATCTCGCAGGTGGGACCACCATCAAGCTTTCCCGCGTTGTTGTTTTGGAATTTCACTTTGGCCATTGAGGTGAAAATATGTTCCTGCTTTACAGACCCGTGACCATACCTAGTTATTTGAAAGTGGCATAGTTTACTGCGTGCCCATCTCTCGCATTGATGAACCATGGTTTCCAATCTGATCTTTGTATCGGTACCCAACGCAATCTTTATAGCCCTGCTATGCCGCCTTCCTCGGGGTTCGCCCGATGGTTTATCATGACAAAGATACGCCTGGTGTGGCCTTTCTATCAGGTGGACCCAGGTCCCCTTGTCATTGGTGAAGCTAGCCACATGGGATGTGACCAAGCTCCGCGTGCGGTTGCCTCCAAATGTCGCACGGAATGGTTAAAGAGGGAAGTTTCTGCAGCAAAGGAACTCTAATGCTTTTATTTGCTTTCTTGCGCCTAGACCTTTCCACTTCCTTCTTTGCGCCGTGCTCTCCATCTTCTTCCGCTTGCTGCTATGGATTCCAGACTTCTCGCCTCGAATCTCCAAAGAAAGAGTGTCATTCTGAGGGTGCGGAGGTTGCATGGCTGACATGAGACCAGCTTCAACAACATGATTCATCACGGCAACCTTCCTTTCACCAAGAAGTGTTCCAGCGACTTGGTCTTCTTATCGGCATAGGCTCTAGCCGGGTTAGTTCCTCTGATATCCTCCTTCCTCTTGATGCTGTTGGAGGTATATGGTCTGCAACTTTAACACCTCTCTCCACATTCCATTCTATTGGTGGCAATCTTCGACCACCTTTGTGAGTTGTTGGTGTGTGTGAGGCCATCCGTCTGTTGATTTTATCTAATCGTTTCCCAGAGGCTTAATCTACCGGGGACCAATTTGAATCAAGGCACATACATGTTACTGATATCGGATCTTAAGGGAAACGGGTGAGAGGAGGATTTGACGCACCTCGATTGGGACATACCTTCGTTGATGAGATGGACCTCGACGAGCAGAGGTGGCGAATCCGGTGCTGTTGAGGTGGAGGCGTTTCCCCAACCTTTTCGTGTGTGCCGATCGGTCGCTCTTAGAGGAAGACGTGAGTAGTTCTTATGGTTAGCCCTCTTAATCACCATGTAACTGTTTTTCTTCCTTTTATATGCAAGAACGTGAGAGGGGGCCTCCGACCCTAAGTTAGTTAGGCGCCTCCCGATCAAGGCGTAGTGGAGAGACTTGGTCTCGGTGTGGGTGGGGCCCACACTGTACGTGGTCACCAATTTCTAACATTCTGCCCCTTGACCACGAAACTAAAAGACTTACCAACTTATTAACTTACTTACTTAATTCTGAACTTAGTGTTAGCTTCTTCATGTTTGACATATAGGGCACGTTGCATCAAGAATAGCCAATTACATACTACCTGACTCGAACGACCACAATACATCTCACATTCAGAAATAACCTTATACTTAGTTTGGCCCCTTAGTATCCAGGATAGTCACAGGCTTCCTCTTAAGTCCCATGCATGCTTCATGTTCTCTGAACATATGGGCGGGAAAACCCTTCTGTAAATGGTACCGCAAGCTTTTCCCTTTGATTCTTATATGCTCATTATCTATTGTGCTCCTGGATTTTATATTTCACAACACTAAATTTAATGTCGATGTGCTTGACAGTTTCGCTCGACTCATGGTTGTGAAAATATGATACTATAAACTTATTGTAGTATTACTTAAGTGGTTTGTGCTGTCAACCACTCTTATAACCGGATAAAACTTTGTATCGCCTGCTCATTGGCTTCATCTTAAATAACATGATTTGTCACACATTGTGGACGATGTAGTGACTATTCATTTGGAGTAGTTCTACAAAATAACTCCATTTCGCAATGGTGGATATATAACTTAAAGTGGAAATCTTAAAACCCACCTAATTCGCGAATCTAAAACTAAGAAGTCTCACTTCGTCAAGTGAGCTTTGACTTATGATTCTTAATCATGAGGCCTTATGAGCATTGCACCTTCGTAATTAGTTTCTTAAATACTTTCTGTCAAGTATCCCGATCATTTTCTTAAGTCAAGGTAAACACTTAATTGAGCATACATTGATAAATCTTCCGACAGCAGAAGCTTATAGAACCAAAATATAAGGTCGACCATCATTGGTTCCCTAAACTTAACTAATTCTTAAACTTATCATCCTTGACCGTCTAAACAGGCGAAGTTTAACACCCCCTTATCATGATCGTGGTGAATTTCTAATTCCTATCTCGTAGGATTCTTCACCTAGATCCTCTAATGGACAAAATCTCTTAATTTCTTATGACTGATTATATCTTAGAAGTAATGTACCATGTACATTCAACTTAAAATACATGTGAGTGTCCATCTCTCACATTACATGAAAATCCAAAATGAGTAATAACATGTTTCTTAATACTAACATAAATCTGTGAGTGGATATTATTTAAGAATGTTTGAACATTCACTTAATTACAAGACCTTTCGATCAGATCACACTGATATCCTTATACAAATCTTAGGTAGAGAAATTTGTTTTACATCCATCTGATGTAAAATCATTCATAATGCACTAATAATAACTTAATGATTCTCTAGGAATCCTCAATTGAGTGAATTGCCATTAGTCTGATCACAAAAGAAAATTTCCCTTCAGAATCATGCTTCTCTTGTAGACTCATTACAGTCTACTATTTTGATTCCTTTAGAAATTATAACTAATACTCAGACACTGATGGCGTACTTAGATCTCATCTCATCTGACATAGTTTTACACCATTTAGATGATTAAGATCACCTTATAGTATTTTCTTATGTGGTATGACCACCTTTGCTATTCATCTTATTGTGATCGGGCAGTTACCACTCTTCATCATTATTGGCCACTAATGATGAAGAATAAATAGCAGATATTGTGACAACAATGTCTTGTATTATTAACAAAACGTAACTAAGACATCATAAAGAGTGATCCTTGAAAAGGCGTGGCAACATGTACCATTCCTTTCAAGATCAGTGTCTTTATGAAGTCAAAACTCCTTCTGATTTAATCATCTTGACTTAATTCACTTTATAAACGATCTTATGACCCGCTATGGATCAAAACTTATATCAAGTGAGGATCAGACCAACACTTGACCTTATGCAACTTACATAACTCGTGCATTATGCCTACATTTGGGGTTATTGTCGCTTCACATCGTTGATGGTAACAGATTTAAACTGAGTTATTCTTATAATTTTCTGTTATCGATGAAAGACTAACAACACGTAGTAAATCATTAACAAAAAATGTTAATAATTCAGCTATAGCAGGTAGAGAGAGATTATTCGACATCTCATCATACCATACTCCCCCTGATCATGTCATACTACTAATGATGACATTTCTTATTTAACTAAACAAATGATAGTCAGTAACTTATTATACAACCAAACTTAATAATGTTTTGGGTTACTTTTGCCTTAATGGGGCTACCTCATATGAAAATGCTTAAGTGAGGTTCACGCCCTGTCCACAATATACAATGGTGTCTTAGAGGCTCACTTAATATAAAGTGAGGACTTAACACGTAAATCGCTAGACTAATAACTTAATATACTTAATTAACATACACCATTTCACTTAGTTATTTCAGGGGTATTGAATTCTCACTTGAATAAAACTAAGTTAATACTAACAATACAAGTTCAATGCCTTATTTTGAATCCGAAACATCTTAATGAGGGAGAAACTAATCGATGGAGAAAACTAACTCAATTCTTCCCCTCGAAATATGGCCTTAATGACAATGCAATAATTTCGAAATTGTTTCGAGATCGATTCTAATGCGCTTATCTTAATACTTAGTTTGTGAGTGAAAACTTAAATAATGTTTAAAATCATCGTCTAAAAAAAATGTTATAAATGAATGTGCTTAATCATAATACTAAGAAATCAATGAAGTACTTATATAAAAAATTACAAATATGAATACTTAAACTAGAATTGCATTAATGAGGGTATATGATGAATCCTAAGTACAAAACTATAACTTAGAAGAAAAATAAGTCTAAGATTTCAACTTTAGCTTCATGACCATAGCGACTTTAATGATCATTCCACTCTTCTTATGATCCTCCACTTATCTAATTCCTTTATCATTCTCATGATTGACAGACTTAATAGCATGATGAGACTTAATGCGATCTTCTTCTTGAATGCATAAATCAATTAATTTCTTAAGATCCCACTGCTCAGACTGAGAGTTGTAACTGATAATAATATGCTCAAAATCATCTGGAAGTAGAGCAAGGATGAGGTTGAAAAGAAAATCATCTTTCAAACCCGGATCTAATAGCTTAAGTTAAGGAGCAGTGTCCCACATACTAAGAATGTGCTCACGCACACTTCCTCCATTATGCTTCTGAGTGACAAGTTTCTTAACAAGTGCATGCATCGTAGCCTTGTTGTAGCCAGTTGCATGCTTTTCTATCATAAGGAGGTACTCATAAGCAGTGTTGCATTCTAGAATTTCTTCCCGAACACTCTCAGTAATTGAGCCCTTAATCACTTGTAAACATTTTTTATTTGAAATTGACCACTTAGCACGATCTAAATCGAAGCGAAAGTAGTCTTCTTCATAATCCTCCATCCTTTTGGTGAAGGACTCCTTAGTTTTCCCGTCACGAATAACGGGATTCTTAGGCTCAGTAGGATACAGTCTCATCAGTGCCAAATGTATTTCGAAGATTGTCAAACCAGTCTCCAACATAGATCGCCAAGTACTGTAGTTATCTCTTCTTAGATAGTTCTCAGACGAGATAAAACTTAGTATCAAATCTGTAATGGAAGATCCTTGATCTGATAAAACATAATAAAGCTTAAGTAAGTGCATGAACACGATAATAAACTAAGCATCTTATTTTTGTCTTTCACGTTGGTTACTTAACAAAAACTAAAAGGGCATAATTACTTATGTGCTTCGTCTTTCACGTTGGTTACTCAATGAAAACACGACCTACAAATTTAAAGACTTAATTATTCCGTCTTTCGCGTTGGTTACTCAACAGATACTAAATGAGCATAAATAATTACGTGCTTTGTCTTTCACGTTGGTTACTTAACAAAAACACGACTTACTATTTAGCTTAATAAGAACGAAGAAATTGACTTCTGGACGTGTTTTGCCTTTCACGTTGGTTACTTAACAAAAACACGCCTTACAAATTAACTTATTAAGACTTAACTTCTAAAAGTGTTTCGCCTTTCACGTTGGTTACTTAGCATAAACACAACTCTAGGACATACTAATTCCGTCTTTCATGTTGGTTACTCGACAAAGATTCTTAATACTTAGGTATTATATAAAAAAATGTGTTTGTCTTTCGCGTTGGTTACTCAACAAAATACAATGACTTAAGGAATGAAAACTAAAACGAGAAATTATCTCAAATGTGGTAAAATAAATTACCAGTACTCATGATGATCAAAACATCATAACTTAGAGCTTAAAGCAATATAGACATAGCTAATACCATTAATACATGGCGAATTCATTTTTCACATTGTTTACTGAATGAATACATCATAACTTAATTAACAGCGGAAGCTTTATGCTTAATTCTTAATACTTAATTCTCTTACTTAACAACTTAAACTTGATAACAATATCTTAACATATATGTGGTAAATTCATTTTTCTCGTTGGTTACTAAATGAATCCACCACAACTTAGTAAACAGCAGATGGTTAATACTTAATTTCTTAATAAATATTAAATTTGCTTTTTTTAAGAAAAAGCATTTGATAGCATTTACTCAAATTGAGAAAATGCCCTTAAATGACAATAAAATTATTGAATTGCAGGAAAAATTTAAACCACAATGTACGCAAACATCATATAAAATTTCTAAATTTTATAAAATAAATAAACAATATTTAATAATTTTATTTTTATCTTAAATATGTGAGAACTAATTGCATTTTATCCCATACTAAAATGCACTAAAAACTTAATTATCACAATATGTGAATTTCGTGCAAATATTCCAAATTATAGGATATTGGAAATAAACTTATCCAAGTTAAATTTAATTATAGTGACTAAATCAAATAAATAAAATAAAATTACGAGCCGTTCTCTTATTTTCAGCGAGGCCCCAAAAGGTTTTCAGTCCAAAAGCTAAAAAACCACTTAAGAACAACTTAATGCGGCCCAGCAGCCAAAACTGAGTTGCTAACAAAAGAGAGGGACGTGGCCCACAGTCTAAAACGCCGGTGCTTCTTACTGGTCTCACTGGTGCACAACTGGCTTATACAAAATTCCTTAATAGCGAAGCCCAAAGCAACGGCCCACGGTCAGCTGCACTGAAACACGTCAGGCCCAAAAACTTATTTCTTAATTTTCTCAAAATTATGCGGCCAGCTAATGGCCATAGGCCCATATTCCAACGTGTGGTCTGATCGTGCCTTGGGTGCGGCCTGAAAAACTGACCCCCTGACGTTGGCCCATTTCCTTCATGCGGACACACAAGTGTGCCTGCCCACGTGGGCTTTAGCCAGCCAAGATCCCTTTGTCTAAGTCTCAGCCTGAATGCCTGATCACCCATATGGCCTATTTATACAAGCCCATAATTACTAAGGCCCAAGACAACAGCTGGCAGACTGAAGCGCCGAACTGGATCGAAGCATCCCAGCCATTTACCGTGATCCTACGGTTGTCCGCATAGATCGGGTGAACAAAACGCCCTGCTCATGGCTCTCGAAACCCTAGCGTCATTTCTTACTCTCTCCTTTTTCTCTCTTCCGCTCTGAGCCGCACGTCGCCGACGGGAAAAACTGAGTGGCTGAAACGGCGCTGCTGTGGTTTCTCTCGCCGGCGCGCTCGTCCCTCCATCGATCGGGCACGCTGCCATCGAGAGCCCCCACTGCTGCGGCCTAAAAAAAATCCCGAGCACACGCGCACGTTCCAGCGGTCGACTCGAGCGGGGACTTGCCGGCGGCTTCCGTCGACACCAAAGGCCCTCAACTAATCAAGGTGACGGCGGTGGATCCTTACCAGGAGACGGTGGGAAAAAAGGTTAGTCCCCTCGCCACCTGTACTAATCTAAATCGTGTTTCATTTCGGATTTGGGTATTTCCGGGTTAGGGTTCTTCGATTATCCTCCTTCTAAATTCTTTGGAGACTTAATCCGCGGTAGAAAACCGTCTAACCTGGCTTTGATACCATTGTTGATTTTATCTAATCGTTTCCTAGAGGCTTAATCTACCAGGAACCAATTTGAATCAAGGCACACACATGTTACTGACATTAGATCTTAAGGGAAAAGGGTGAGAGGAGGATTTGACGCACCTCGGTTGGGACATACCTTCGTTGATGAGATGGTCCTCGACGAAGAGGAGGTGGCGAATCCGGTGCTGTTGAGGTGGAGGCGTTTCCCCTCACTTTTCGTGCGTGCTAATCGGTCGCTCATAGAGGAAGACGTGAGTAGTTCTTATAGTTAGCCCTCTTAATCACCATGTAACTATTTTTCTTCCTTTTATATGCAAGAATGTGAGAGGGGGCCTCCGACCCTAGTTCAGTTAGGCGCCTCCCGATCAAGGCGTAGTGGAGATACTTGGTCTCGGTGTGGGTGGGGCCCACACCGTACGTGGTCACCAATTTCTAATACCGTCGAGCTATTCAAGATTTTCTTTGTCCCGTGAGCGTTCGAAAGAAGTTAAGGCTACATAGGATCCTACTACTTCCAGCGTCACAGAAATTCGCCATTTATAGTACATTCTTCCTTCTCCTGTGGAAAGTGGGAGAATTGGAAGTCCGACTGGGTGGTTATCCGGACCAATCCAATTGATCGTTTGGAATTGCCGGTTAGCGTACCCACCACAGTAAGCGAGTTCTAGGAGCTCGTCCCTGAGATGCTAGTGGAGTACCACCCAGTGTTGACGAGGATCTGACATTTTGTAAATGGAGGCTAGACGTCTCTGATGGTACTCTGCGATTTCTTGTCATGGTGTACTGCGCCACTCCAACAACGTGAGTGCCCGGCTTCACTGGTGTAATGGACTTCACACTGTTGGAGCATGGAAGGGGGATCCACTTGGATGAGAAGGCTCTGCTTCTTGTGCTGTCAAAGCTGTACAGCGGTCCCATCTCCAACGACTACATCCTGCCTCCGTCCCACTTCTTACTGGTTTTTACCATGCCGGAGTTAAGGTCACGGCTGTTGAAGGACATGCCGACTCTTGACGACACTGGTGTCGTTGTATGGCAGGTAGGAGATGCCTCCAGAGGTATAAACATGCAGTGCATTCCGGCCCCCAACCAACAGGAAGGGTTCGGGTCTGACTCTGCCGGTGGTAAGGGAAAAACTTTTGGAGAGCCCAGCTGGAAAAAAGATTATCGATCCAATTCTGGCAGGAGCAAGGGGAAAGAGCCCGCAGATCCTTCCAGCGAGAAGAGGAAGCCGGAGCGGATGGACGCGGGTTCCGCCTGGCCACCTCCAACGAATGCATGCCAACGTCGGGGGTGCGCCCGACTTTAAAATTTTGTGGCAGTCAGCTGTTCGACCTCCACCCCAACACCTTCAGCCTCGAAGCCGACACCAATGGTGAGCACTGGGTCTAGAGCAGTCCTCCAACTAAAGCCCTGGTGACAAGAAGTGTGGCACTAGTACCGAACATCCCGGTGGCTCCGAATTCATTGATTGCCACGGAGACTCCTAGAGTCAAAACTGGAACATCTGCTTCTCCGGCGACGGTGTCTTTAGATGACTCTTGTGACACCCGGTTCCAAAAATGAACCATGTGAACGCATATGTGTGCCCAGGATGTTCAACACACATACACGAGTGCAATCACAAAAGAGTATACAAAAAATTACCACAGAACAAGATTAATTAACCAAATTTTATTACACAAACCATATTATCCTCGAATACAAGCTCTAATAAATATTAATGACAAGTTCAACTAATGCAGAGGAAATAAACTAATTAAGCAAACTAAACAGCTAGGCAGCATAAGCGATAGGGTAGTGCAGCTCGAATCAACACCACAGGCAAAGCTGACGGTAGACACGGCCTAGAACTCCGCATTATCATCATTAAACTCCCAATCCTGACCTGCAACTGTTGGGGGGGGGGGGGGATTGCAAGAGTGAGTACATGTTGTACTCAGCAAGTGTGGAAAGTATGACATGTGGCTGATTCAAATGACGAATATAATAATGGCTAAGTGTTGAAAAGTACATTAAAACATTTGAAAAGCAGTATATTACATGTATATGAAATAAACCCATCATAAGCCATGTAGTTATCAAAATACCAGTCCATATTCCATATCCATCATCATATACCAATATCCATATTCAATACCATAATTTAATTCATAACCATCCATAACCATGATACCAACCATAACCATAATACCAACCATAACCATCCCAAATCCCAATTTTTCTATAATCATGTGAGGGTACAGGTTGCTCATAACCGGGAGCACGGTTATCATGATAGTTTTAGACACACTCTGCAGAGGTTGTACTGCTTTACCCACGTATTTGTGATTTCATCACCTTTCGATGACTATAGAATCTCAATTATGCCGTCTCACACTTCCGTAGGTGTGTGCCCAAGAGATCACAAAATAGCCTTTACAAAGGGATTACTAGCCTATTTATACTCCATTGAGATTTCACCGGCGGTGATGTCTCCAACTAAGCACATCTTCAACCAAGGGCCCCCTCTTGAGCCATTCGGATCCCAGGGTAGTCCACCAATCATCAACAAACCCAATCTGACTACCCCTTCCCCGACCATCCTTAATGGTCCAAATAGCACTGGCAAAGCCCTAATTAATCAGCTACGCCGCACCCATACTTGGCCTCGTGGTGGCGCTATAAATCCTAAATGGTCGCTCCACGAACCGGTCCGTAGATCTAAAGAAAGTAAACCACCATACATCAAACCCATCCACATACCAGGCTTTCTTAGATCACCCATTACCATATGAGATTGAACCAGTTCATGTCAACCACAATCTCGTTAATGCATAATTAAATTAAGTAGTGTAGTTGTTCTTCCATCCAAATTAATTAGCAAATCAAAAAGATAAAAATCCCATCCCGACTCTCTACCATATATTCCAGGTGACAAGGGTGGTTAAACAAAGCTAGTAAACTTCCTACCATAGGATTCCCATCATATTGACACAAGCATGCAGTTTGCAAACAAAACATTTATTTTAAAATATGAATCAATATGCTTCAAGGACACTTGCCTTGCTCTTGGGATTGATTAGGATCAAAGACTTCAAACTCTTTGTGTTGTAGATCCGCCGTGACACTCTCTAGCGCAAATCCGTCTAATCCGCACAATAACCATACAAGACAAGAAACACAACCAAAAAGTGCACAAATATTACTCAATATGACATGACATGCATGATTATTGCAAATGCAAGGTAGAACTTGTTAATAGATTGCTTTTAAATGATCACTATCCAGATCTAATAGATTTTAACAAGTTAATACAGGTTTGGACTTGATTAGATAAAATTTTAGAAGTAATTCAACATAATTTAACCAGGAAAATCAGACTGGTCCGCATAGGACCACACAAGTCCGGACTGCGCGAGATCAGCAGATTAGGGTTTTCTAGATCGACGTGAAACTGGAGACTTCGGGTTGAATTCTTGTAAGAAAAAGAGAATAGAAGGTATACCAGGTGTTCAGAGCTCCAATGAATCAAGAATCTTTGAGGCAACACTTGGATCTTGGCGATCTAGGGTTTATGATGAACTTGGAGATGAATTGGTGATGAGGAATGAACTTGATGGAGATCTTGATCCTCTTTCATTTCCTCCTCTTCTTCTTCTTGCTTGGGATCTCCTCCTCCCTCCTTGATGGTGGCTCTCCACGGACTAGAGTTTGGGTGGGGTGGAAAAGTGGCAAATAGATGTGAAGCCAAGGGGTGGGGTTGTTTATATAGAGGTAGAGGCTAGGGTTAGATGGATTTCGAGTTTTGTTAGGAGTAGAGGCCGGTTTAGAGTCCCACATGGGCTCTAAAAAAGTTAGGCACGACGTCCCTAGGCCCACTTAATGTGAAACCCAAGAAACAAGTCGTAAAACAAAAGATCAACTCGGAGTCGCAAAATATCGGACAAGTCCGACAAGGACCGGACTAGTCTGAAGTTAGTCAGAAAGAATCATAAAAGTCTGGCGAAAAATCGGACAACTTCGACTTTAGTCAGAGAGGAAAATGGACAAGTCCGCAAGAACACCGGACTAGTCCGAACAAGTCCAGGGACTTAGCAAATTTTCAAGGATTCTTGGAACATCGGACTTATCCGCATAAAATTGGACAAGTCCGAAACTATCCAAAGGCAAAATTGGACTAGTCTGCAGCAAAAACAGACAAGTCTGATCGAGGTCAGAGAGAAATCGGACTAGTCCTCACAAAAATTGGACTAGTCCACACTTTTCAGCATTTTAAGTGCGGTTTTGTTCCAAATCAATTTCAAAATCGTTCCTCTTTATGTGGATTAATGTTAAACATGTATATGAATGTATGTAGGGCATGATGCATGAAAATAATGGTGTTACAAACCTACCCCCCTTTAAATGAATTCGCCCTCGAGATTCAACGCGGAAGAGAATTGATAGGGAAATTCCTTCTTGAGATCATCCTCCAATTCCCATGTTGCTTCTTTTTCTGTGTGGTGCTTCCATTGAACTTTACACAATGTAATAACCTTGTTCCTTGTGACCCTCTCCTTAGTTTCCAAGATTTTGACCGGTTGCTCGGCATAAGTCAAATCTGTCCTTATTCCCAATCCTTCCATTGGCACTTGTTCTTCCGGTACTCTCACACACTTCTTGAGCTGGAAACATGAAAGACATCATGGACATCTGAAAGATGAGCTGGCATCTCCAGCTTATACGCTACTTCTCCTACTTTGTCTAAAATCTTGAATGGTCCAATCTAGTGAGGTGCCAGCTTGCCTCTTATGTTAAACCTCTTATGTCCCCTCAATGGTGACACCTTGAGGTAAACGAAATATCCCTCTTCAAAGGCTAATTTCCTTCTCCTATTGTCCACATAGCCTTTTTGTCTTGATTGGGCAGCCCTCAAGTTTTCACGAATTATTTGGACTTGCTTTTAGGCTTCTTGCAACACATCCGGACCAAATACTTGAGTTTCTCCTGCCTAATTCCAGAATAAAGGTGTCTTACACTTCCTTCCATAAAGCGCTTCATATAGTGACATTTTCAATCTTGCTTGGTAACTATTGTTGAATGAAAATTCTGCATAGGGCAGGCTCTTGTCCCAACTTTTCCCATGCTTTAATGCATAAGCTCTTAACATGTCCTCTAAAATCTGATTGGTCCTCTCGGTTTGTCCATCCGTTTGAGGGTGATATGATGAACTAAAATTCAACCTCGTTCCCAAAGCTTCATGCAATTTTTGCCAAAACCTGGAAGTGAATTGTGAACCTCTATCTGAGACTATCTTCTTCGGATCTCCATGCAAACATACTATTCTTCCCATATACAGTTCCGCCAATTTCTCTCCATTATAGGTGGTTTTGACGAGAATAAACTAGGCTAACTTAGTTAGCCGATCAACAATTACCCAAATTGAGTCATAACCGGACTGAGTACGCGGTAGATTAACTGAGAAGTTCATACCAATCTCTTCCCACTTCCATTCCGGGATCTTCAATGGTTGCAATAATCTAGTTGAGCTTTGATGTTCCGCCTTGACCCGTTGACACACATCACACAATGCTACATATTCAGCTATGTCCTTTTTCATGTTGTCCCACCAATAGCAGGTCTTAAAGTCTTTGTACATTTTCGTACAACAGGGATGAATTGAGTAAAGTGAGTCATGTGCCTCTTTTAATATCGTCTACCGAATATGCTTCACATTAGGCACTACAATCCTCTTACCAAGCCATAGGGTGCCATGTTCATCCTCATCAAACCCGAATTCTCTTCCCTCTTGGGTCCTTCCTTGATTTCCTGGATTTCCTCATCCTTTGTTTGACCTTCCCGAATCTCTTGCTCCAATGTTGGGTTCAACTCCATCATCTCCATCTCATTTACAAATCCGACGTTCAACCGTTCAAACTCCTTACATAACTTGGATGGTAACTCTCGAACTGTGAGTTGATGACTTACTCCTTTTCTACTCAAAGCATCGGCCACTACATTGGCTTTTCCCGAATGATAGTTGATCCCCAAATCATAATCTTTGATGACCTCCAACCATCTCCTTTGCCACAAATTCAAATCCGTTTGTGTGAAAATATGCTTGAGACTCTTGTGATCTGTATAAACTTTGTACCTATGTCCAAGGATGTAATGTCTCCAAATTTTTAGTGCATGTACCATGGCTGCAAGTTCCAAATCATGCATTGGGTAATTCTGCTCATGTTTCTTCAATTGGCTCGGTGCGTAGGCTACTACGTGACCTTCATGCATCAATACACATCCAAGTCCTTGTCCTGATGCGTCGCAATAAATATCAAAACTCTTGCTCACATCCGGCAATACCAAAACTGGGGCTGTTGTCAACCTCTTCTTCAACTCCTCAAAACTGTTTTGACAAGATTGAGTCCGTTGGAAAGCCTTTCCCTTCATTAGCAACTCCTTCATAGGATTGGCTATTTCGGAAAAGTCTGTGATGAAGCGATGGTAATATCCAGCCATCACAGGAAAACTCCTTATTTCCTTTACATTCTGCGGGGGTTCCCATTTTAGCACATCTCTCACTTTTTCGGGGTCAACCGACACTCTTCCTCCTGAGATGATATGATCCAAAAACGACACTTCCCTTAACCAAAACTGACACTTGTTGAACTTGGCATACAATTGATGCTCCCTCAATTTCTGCAACGTAAGCCTCAAGTGTTCCTCATGCCCCTTGGGATCTCCTCCTCCCTCCTTGATGGTGGCTCTCCACGAACTAGGGTTTGGGTGGGATGGAAAAG
This sequence comes from Tuctoria greenei, assembly GCA_036927565.1. Lineage (NCBI taxonomy): Eukaryota > Viridiplantae > Streptophyta > Magnoliopsida > Poales > Poaceae > Tuctoria > Tuctoria greenei. The sequence continues at coordinate 174,701,249 of JAYESD010000002.1, read as the reverse complement.
TGGCAAATAGATGTCAAGCAAAGGGGTGGGCTTGTTTATATAGAGGTGGAGGCTAGGGTTAGATGGATTTCATGTTTGAGAGGAGTAGATGCCGGTTTAGAGTCCCACCTGGGCTCTAAAAGAGTTAGGCATGACGTCCCTAGGCCCACTTAACATGAAACCCAAGAAACAAGTCGTAAAACAAAAGATCAACTCGAAGTCGCGAAATATCGGACAAGTACTACAAGGACCGAGCTAGTACGAAGTTAGTTAGAAAGAAATCGGACAAGTATGGCCAAAAATCGGACAAGTCCGACTTTAGTCAGGGAGAGAAAACGGACAAGTCCGCTGGAACACCGGACTAGTCCGGACAAGTCCAGGGACTTAGCAAATTTTCAAGGATTCTTGGAACACCGGACTAGTCCGCATAAAATTGGACAAACCCAAAAGTGTCTAGAGGCAACATTGGACTAGTCCGCAGAAAAAACGGACAAGTCTGATCGAGGTCAGAGAGAAATCGGACTAGTCCTCACCAAAATTGGACTAGTCCGCACTTTTCAGCATTTTAAGTGCAGTTTTGTTCCAAATCAATTTTAAACTCATTCCTCTTTATGTGGATTAATATTAAACATGTATATGAATGAATGTAGGTCATGATGCATGAAAATGAGCGTGTTACAACTTTGGCCGTGCACAAGAAGTTTCGCGCTGTCTAGAGCGGCCGAGGTCCCAGGTATGGAGCGTCACTAGGAATTTGTCTCATTTTTTATTCCTTGACTCTTTTTTATCTTCCTTTGCTTCTGTTTTTAGAGTGATAAGGCCAGACGCGGCTTTCTCCGCTGTCAATGATGGCAGTCCTGCTTCACCATCCTTGGTGGCAGGAACGGGGGTGCAACCTGTAATCCATACCGGCGCTACGGCTGATGGCGTCAGGCAGGCTGATCTGACGGTCGATTCCATGGAAACTTTGGAAGTCGCGGTGGATACTGTGACAGAGCTGGATCCAGCAGCTGACGCTAGGATGATGTCGGAGGGTGATTCCGGTAATTCTCCCAGTACTACCGTTGGCAGCCCGCGGAGTTCTTAGTTCAGTTGAGGGCGCGTGGAGATTCAGAAGAAGGTGGTGATTTGACACGAGTATTCACATGGTTCGGGCCGCCTGAGCATAATACCCTACTCCACGGGTGTGTGTTGTTGTTGTATTGAGCATCTGAGCACTTGAGTGTCAGAGACTAGAGTGTCTTGAGCACGAGTGTCTCCCCCTCTATGTATCGCTCGACCAGTCCTTCTATAGTACAAGGGCTGGCCATTACATCGTCAGCCTGGCCCGACATGTGGCCCTGGCAGTTACTCATGCTTAATACACAGTTAATGTACTTAATTCCCCTTAACAACATTATAATGCGCCTTGATGGTGGCGTTACTGGTATTAAGGGTCTTCCGATCGTGTGTCGTTAAGATAGCATTAATGACACATAATCAGGTCTTGATGCTTTTAATTATTCCTTGAAGGTCTGAGCCGCTGGAGGTCCACCGATCTACCTGTTGAGGTTGAAGGTCCGGCGGTTGGACGCGTGGCAGCTCTGTAGCTTACTGTCTTGGACGAGTAGGTCTGGTGCTACTATACACATGTCGGTAGCAGAGCTTCCCTCTATCGGGGGTTAAGTCCGAGGGTTTCACATAGGTATCTAGTCTGGAGCTTTCCCATGTATGAATGTAGCTCCGGTTTTATGATACACGTGGCAGCACTGGGACTAACCATAGAATGGAGGCAGGTCTGGTTCCATATGACATGTGGGGCCTTTGGAGGCCTTCAACTCAGACAGGTGGAGTTCCTTTGTGCTCTTTGCAGTCTCAAAGGGTATCCAGTACGCAGGGTACCGACAATGGCCCCCAGGGCCCACCTCTGGGAGATACTTTTTGGATTAAGTCATTCTGTCGGAGGTGGGTCCATTTTTTGATTTTTGCGCCGTGTCTTCAAGGGTCTTTGGTTCTGCCGTTGAGGTGGTGGTTCGCAGTTAAACCACTGCTGCGTGGCGTCTTCAACATGCGGCAGGTGAAATCTGCGCGTGCGGATCTCACGAAATTGAAGGTCGCCGGTTCCCAATATGAAAACCGTATCAGTTCCGCGCGCCCTGTCAGGCCGCTGCCCTCGGCTTTCCCGCCTCTCATGGTGACAACTGTTCGCCTGGGGTAAGGACCTCGTCTTGATTGTCAAGGTGACTCCGGGCCCCCTAGTCATTGGCTCGGTGAAGTTTTTGAACTGCATCGTTGGCCCTTCTGAGGTTTCCATCCAAGCGTTGCGGGGGCTTACTTAAGAAGGAAAGCGCTCACCGTTTGGGGATTCCTTACGCCTTCATTTGAACATGCGCTCGAATCCTCCAAACTTTCGCTTGCTTTTCCTCTCTTGCCCCGCCGTGCTGCGACGGAGTTGGGTCTCCGCAAGAGCCATCTCACGACCGACGGTGATTTGAAGAAGGTCCGGACCTACATGGGGTGGTCCAGTGACTCCTTCAACCACCTGGTGCGCGCCGGCATGCTCCCGTTCAAGGAGTGCGCCGACGATATGGTGTACTTTTTCGCATACGCCGTGGTGGGACTGATCCCGACCTTCTCTACTTTTCGCCCGATGCTGCTAGACTTCTATGGTCTGCAGCTGTACCACATTGGCCCCCACTCCATTCTTCTTGTGTCGACCTTCATCCACTTCTGCGAGATGTGGGTGGGTATTCCCCCCTACGTCGAGCTCTTCTGCACCTTCTTCACCATCCACACCACCGGCAAGAGTGACGAGTATCTCGGCTTCTTCTATTTTGTGAAGCGCAAGAAATGCCCATACAAGTACTTGAGGTCGTTCCTTTCCGGCAAGTGGGATGACGGGAATAATGATTGGATTGTTGTCACGGCAGAGGAGCACGAGAAGCTGGAACAGCCCGAAGGCCTTCTCAATGTTGACACAGAAGTCTGGAGCGAAGTTCCAGTGTTGTCGGACGCCTTCAACCCTACCCTGACCAGGATCCGCCAATGTGTGGAAGGGGTGGTGACTCCCTAGGCGGTCTTCTGCGACTTTCTAGTCAACAGGTGGGATCCGCTGAAGAAGAGGGAGAAGCTCACCTGGGCCCTCAACAGTGTGATGGACGATGACCAGATTGAGACTGGTTTGAAGTCCAATCTAGAAGGCGCAGCTTTGGAGCTTCATCTCAAGAAGTTCCAACACGGTATCGACGCCGAGGGCGATGAATTGACTGCGCTGGAGGCTTTACTCCCTCTGATCATGGAGGCGGAGTTCAGCAGGGAGCTCTGGCGGAAGATGCTGGTGCTTGACGACCTCGGTGATGTTGAGAGACGTCCGACCACCAAGCTGGCAATCCTCGGAGCTTCTGAGGGTGGCCCTGATCCTGCCTCGAGACAGAGAGTTGAAGTCGTAGGCAAGGGCAAAGAGTTGGCCAAGCCCTCGATCCGAAAGAGGAAGTCGAAGCACTCTTACGGAAGGTCCATCAGAGCTGCTCCTTCCAAGACAGCTCCTTCTCCATGGCGGGGGAGGTCTTCGACGGCGACAACCATTCCAGCATCAGCGTCTCCCCGGAACGGCAGCTCCGCCCAGGTGACTCCGGCGCCTGATCCAGTGAAGGGCTCTAGGTCCGAGGGACCTTCTCAGTTGAGGGGGGCCTCAACCAAGACGTCGCTGGAAGCAGCAGCAAGCTCCGGAGGGCCTTCCGGAGCTACTACCCCAGTTGCGATTGGGTCGAGCTCCAAGCGTCCGATGAAGAGGTTCTGCGCTAGCCGGAGCAGTAGTCTCCCAAGGTAAATTTGCTTTTTTTACCTCGGTTGGTTATTTTTTGTTGTAATCATATTTTGAGTTTCTTCGTCCTTCATCCACAGGGTATCCAAGGAAGGGGCTGAAGCTCCGGTTCCAGCGACAGCCAATGATGTTGTACAGGCGGAGGCTCCGACTGCAGTTCCAGCATCGCCCCAGGTGGTGGCTGAGGTCGCGGTAGCTCCGGCGCTAGCTATCGCGGTCCTTGACCTCGAGTCATCTCCTGAAGATCCCGTGGTAGCGCCGGACCACGGAAATGAAGATGTACCAGCGGCACCAGCTCCGGAGGTTGAAGCTCTGGTTTTGGATGCTGTGATGATAGACGCTCCAGCCCCAGAGCCGGAGGTAGCTGCAGTTTCGTCCTTAGAGCTAGATGTTGTTGAAGCCCCGGCGGCAGAGCCGGTGGTTGATGAAGTTTCGGTGCCTGAGCCGGTTGTTGCAGAGGTGCCAGTGCCCAAACCGGTAGAGGTTGAAGCATCGGTGCCTGGACCGACAGTGGAGGGGGTGCCAGCACTGGGGCCGGAAGTGGCCTCAGCTCTGGACGAATCTTCAACGCCTGCCCTGAAGGTGGTGGTTCCGGAGGTGCCCACGCCTGAGCCAGGGTGCCAAGGCGAAGCGACCGGCCCTCTGCCAGAGGGAGCAGTTGCTGAAGACCTAGCGGCGGGACCTTCAGAGCCGACTTCGGAGGTAGGATCTTCCATTGCAGGACCTTTCTTGGCGGCGACCGGGGCTACCCCAAAGGGAGGCCCTAGTGCCGCGAAAGCTCAGGGGGACTGCTCTTGTAGAGTGAGACCCAATTTTTGTTATGGAGAACCCGCTGGAGCCAGTGGAGAGGACCCCGGCAGGTCCGGCGCCAACCCCCCTGTCGTTGTTCATCGACAACGCCTGCTCCAGCCTTCATCAGGTCTTGTTGGCCTTTTACCACGACAGCAAGGCCCTCGAGGAGGAGGGCCAAACCCTTAGGAGGTGGCGCAACTGGCTCCAATTCGAGACCAATCTGACGCAAACAAGGCTGGCGGACAACAAGGAGTGGATCAAAAGGGAGAAGGCCCGAATGGAGTACTTGGGCCAGCTGCTGGACGAGAGGGAAAGCATGGTGCGATCCCTCGACAACCAGTCTCGGGCCATCCACGAACAGGCCATGGCTGCTAATGAAGCAGCAAATGATCGCTAGGAGAAGCTCAGTGCGATCCATAATAGCCTCGTCAAGCGCCAAGAGGAAGAGCGGGATAAAAAGCTCGAAGATGAAGAGCAAAAAATCCTGGAGCTGCGGGATGACCTCATGAAGAAGGAAGATGGGCTCGCTCAGAGGCTAGCTCTAGGTGACAAGATCCTCGCGGAGCGCACCAAGAAGCTGGAGGAGCTCTGCGAGAGCGAGGGGAAGAAGGCCTGGCTGTGGGGACAAGACCTCACCAAGAAGGAGAACGAAGTTGCTGCCAGGGAGAAGAAAGTGTGAGGCCGGGAGAGAGGCCTGGTTGACCTCCAGAACAAGATCCACATCTGGGAAGAGGGGCATGCTAAACTCAAAAGGAAAGTTGCTGAAAAGATTCAGCAGCATGACAAAGAGGTCGAGCGCCTTGCCCGGGAGGGTTGGGAGCTTGTGGCGACCAAGAGGTCCTTGGAAGAGGTGCGAGGCTCAAGGGCTGAGGAGTACCAACAAGTATGGGACTTCTTGAGCAAAGCCAATGGCGCGCTGACGCTGTTGGGTTTTAGTCCCGTGCGTCCGGACGATCCGGAGTTGGAGCTGGACCTGGCGTTGAAGGCGTTGAGCTCCGGGCAGCAGACTCAACAAGATGGGCAATGTCATCGCGGATCAATTAGAAACTGAAGGGAAATCCCTTGCGCCAAACGTCGCAGAGTACATGCTGACGTGCTCCACAAGTCGGGTCTCTCACTTCCCATTAGATATGGTGCTTGAAGGTCCCATCGACGGAGAGGGAGATGCCGCCAAGGCCAGCGTGTTGGAGGTTGCCCAGAAGGTTGCCTCGTTCTTCCGTAGGATCTTGGACTTTCTCATTTTTTATCTTCATCCTTTGTCTCACTTGGCCCCCTGGTAGATTTCAGAATTTGATTGCGGACATGTACCAAGAGGATGTAACATTTTGTTGAAGACTTGAGTGCTTCGAACAAGTAGAGTATAGGTCCGAAGCCATCGATAGCAGTGCCCCCCTGAGGTTGTCAGAGCTTAGTAGCTCTGGCAGCGACCTTTGTCAATGCGTAGAATGTCTACAGGTGGTCCTCTGAGGTTGTCGGAGCTTAGTAGCTCCGGCAGCGTCCACTGTCAACACATAGTGTTTCGACAGCAGACCCCATTAGGGTGTCCTTCTATCATCTTTTCTTCATGTTGACGGCTGGCCCCCTGGACTTGCCGGAACTTGGTAGCTCCGGCGACGCCTACTATCAATGTTTAAAACATCGACAGCAGGCCACCTTAAGGGCTGTCGAAGCTTTGATAGCTCCGGCATCATCCACCTTATTTTTCCTGCGCACTAAAGACATGAAAAACAGTAAAATCCATTTCTTATCTATAACTGGTTTGTGGCTTACTATTCCCGAAAGAAATTTTTTGGTCGACAGCAATTCTATATACAATCAAGTGCATCTGCTTATCTTCTCCAGGTCCGATCGTTTTATGGACCTTACTCAGGCCTACCGGGGTGTAGGTAGAGTGGCGTACTTAGGGTGTTGGTCCAGGCTAAGTCGATAGCACACTCCTGACCTAGATTGCATTGGCGTTCAGGCGAGTAGGCCATTCAACAATGTTAGGACCCGAAAGAATTAACAAAGTGACTTGAATTATACATGAATTGTTCAAGCTAAAGTTTCTTGAGAATTGCACAACTTTATTATAGACAAGAAAGAGAAAAATAAAAAATATTGAGCCTGTACAAAATAAATGCACGTGGAGTCTGTTTTCACATAATGATGTCTTTCATTATAGGTCCGGGGTAAAGGGGAAACAAGTACACTCTTACGGTACGGAACAAGGCTAAGTGTGTTACATTTCTTGTTTGACCCAGGAAACTAGCTACACTTTTAGTTCTGAGACTGTGTCAAGTGTTGCTTGAACTTTGCATACCTTCCGGGAAAGGTACGGCTTCCCCCCAGAGGGGCTAACCCACTCTGTACAATGACGCTATAACATATATCATATGTAATCACAGACTCACATCCATGATATTAAGCGTAGAACTTACGGAGGTGCTCAATGTTCCAAAGATTAGGGAGAGGTGTCCCATCCTTGGTTGCCAAGCGAACGCATCCAGGATGGGATACTTTGATCACTCGAAAGGGTCCTTTCCAGCTAGGGGAAAGTTTGTTTAACCCTTCTCGAGTTTGTATTCTCCGTATCACCAGATCGCCTTCCTCGAGCTGGCGGTTATGCACATGCCTTTGGTGATAGCGCCGAAGCGCTTGGCGGTATCGTGCATTTCGAATAGCTGCTCGGCACCTTCCCTCTTCAATGAGGTCCAGGTCTTCACGCCAGGGCTGGTCCTTTGTGGCTTCGTCGAAGGTCTGGACCCGGAGCGACCCCAAGGTGATTTCCGGAGGAAGGACTGCTTCAGCTCCGTACACTAGGAAGAAGGGTGTCTATCCAGTTGACTGGTTTGGAGATGTCCTGTTGGCCCATAGGGTTTGTGGAAGCTCTTCAATCCAGTTGGCTCCATATTTTTTCAGGAGCTCATATGTGCGCATCTTGAGTCCTTTTAGGATTTCCGCATTTTCTCTCTCAGCTTGGCCATTGCTTGTCGGGTGAGCTACGGAAGCGTAGCTGACTTGAATGTCAAGGTCTTCGCAATATCCTTGGAATGCAGAGCTTGTGAATTGGGTCTCGTTGTCAGTTATGATTTTGTTTGGACTCCAAATCTGCATACGATGGACTGCAAGAAATTGATAGCTCATTGCTTGTTTATTGTCACAACTGGAGTTGCTTCCGGCCACTTGGTGAACTTGTCGATGGCGACGTACAGGAACTTGTAACCTCTGACCGCTCTTGTGAAAGGTCCCAAGATATGCATCCCCCACATAGCAAATGGCCATGTCGGAGGAATCATTTGTAAGGGTTGAGCGGATGTGTGAATTTGCTTCGCATGAAACTGACATGCTTCGCATTTCTTCACTAGCTCGGTTGCATCCTGGAGTGTTGTAGGCCAGTAAAAACCATGCCGGGAGGCTTTACCGACCAACGTGCGAGAAGAGGCGTGGTTCCCACACTTGCCTCCATGGATTTCCGCGAGGAGCTCCTGGCCTTCTTCCCTTATAATGCACCCCATTAGGACGCCGTTGGCACCACGCCGGTAGAGAACCTCTTCTACCAGTGTGTATCTTTTAGCCAATCTGACTATCCGGTCAGCAGATACATTATCTTCAGGAAGGATGTTGTCTTTCAAGTACCTCCGAATCTGCGACATCCATGCATTGGAGCTAACTTGAGCATTTGAGTCTTGCGTGCTGGGTTGCTCAGAGCTTCCTGCAGCACCTATGACCCTTGATGGACGCCATGGTAACAGGGTCATCGGGACTACCAGCTTCGAGGTGCTTGTCTTGCCCCCTTCGCTCAGTTCGGCAAGATGAGCTGTTGGTCTTGACAATCTCCGGACGAAGGTTCCGTCGGGAACTGGAGCTCTGGTTGAAGCTTTCGTCGAGAGTTCGTCAGCTTCAGCGTTATTGAGACGCTGGACATGGCAAAGATCCAAGATTTTGAAGTCCTTCCGAAGCTTCTAGACTTCAAGTAGATATGCAGCTAGTTGAGGGTTGTTGCAGCAGCATTCACCTTTGACTTGTTTTATTATGAGCTGCGAGTCACCCTTTACCAACAGTTGCTTGACACCATATGATACTGCCACCTTGAGCCCATAGATTAGTGCTTCATGCTCCGCCATGTTGTTGGTCGCCTTGAAGTCAAGGTGAACCATGTATTTGACCTTCTCCCCGGTCGAAGCGAGGACAAGGACTCCAACTCCGGCCCCCTGCTTCTGCACGGAGCTGTTGAAGTAGAGAGTCCAGTGAGGCTCGGTGAAGACCGGAACCTTAGGTTCCGGCTTCTGCTCACTAGGCCCCTAGGATTTGATGGAGAGGGGGTCCATTCTGCCACGAAGTCCGCCAATGATTGACTCTTGATCGCTTGTCTTGGGACGAATTCAAGATCGAACTCGGCCATTTCCCCTGCCCACTTTGCAATGTTCCCCATAGAGTTGGGGTTATGCAAGATTGCACATAGTGGATAAGTGGTTACCACGGAAATCTTGTGAGCTTGGAAGTAGAGATGAAGCTTCCTAGAGGCAATAAGAACTCCGTAGAGCAGCTTATGCACCTCTAAGTACTGAGTCTTGTCGTCATGCAGTACTTCACTGATGAAGTACACTGGGCGTTGGACTGTCCGGACCCTCACGGAGTGGTCCGGACCTTCTTCGGGGATGTCTGGAGCTTCTTCTAAAGTGACTCGATCCTTCCCGGAGGGACCCGAATCTTCTTGTTCGGCAACAGTAACTCCTCCACTTGAAGGAAGTTGATCCTTTGGCGTCTTGCCTTGAGGATCCTGGTCTGGGGGCTGGGACCCAGACTCGCCTTCAGGTAGCTCAAGACCCTCTCGGAGGGGTCTGACTCCTTGAACTGGAGATGGTTCTAGTCTTTCTATAACCAGGACCATGCTGACAACTTCGTCAGTTGCCGACATGTAAAGCAGAAGTGGTTCACTAGGATCCAGAGCTACCAAAGTTGGTAGAGTGGTGAGTAGATGCTTTAGCTCTTGGAAAGCCTTTTTTGCTTCTTCAGACAATTATAATGGTCCGGACTTCCTTAATATTTGAAGAAGGGTAGCGCTCATTCCGCCAGTCTTGAGATGAATCAGCTGAGGGCAGCTTGACATCTAGTCAGCTTCTGGACATCCTTGACGCGGCCTGGTGGCCGCATGTCTTCAATAGCTTTAACCTTCACCGAATTCGCCTCTATTCCTCGGTGGTTCACCAAGAATCCAAGAAGCTTTCCGAAGCTAACCCCGAAGACACACTTGTCCGGGTTCAGCTTCGTGCGTGTGATTCGCAACTTGTCGAAGACAGCTCGCAAGGTGTCAAGGAATGACTCCTTGTTCTTGATCTTGATGACAATGTCATCGACAGACACTTCCACTACATCCCGGATGAGCTCCGGATGAGCTCTCCAAAAGTTTTGTACATAGATCGTACAAACATTGAAGCAGCATTTTTGAGACCGAATGGCATGGCAATGTAACAATATAATCCATCTACTGTGATGAAGGAAGTATGCTCTTTATCTTCCCTGGACATTCTGATTTGATGATACCCAGAATATGCATCTAGGAAACACAGTAATTCACACCCGGAGCTGGAATCCACTATATTATCTATTCTAAGTAGTGGGAATGGATCCTTTGGGCATGCCTTATTCAGTGTAGTGTAGTCGATACACATCCGAAGCTTCCCACAGGCCTTAGGTACAATCAATGGGTTTGCCAGCCATTTTGCGTGGAAGACTTCCCGGATGAATCCATCTTCGAGGAACTTCTTCACTTCTTGATGTATGAAGTTCAGTTGCTCTACTGATTGCTTCCGAGGCTTATGGTGTACAGGCTGAGCGTCGGGATAAATCTTCATATTCTGCTTAATCACTTCCCTAAGGATCCCAGGCATTTGTGACAGTTGCCAGGAAAACACGTCAACATTAGCCCGGAGGAAAGTGATGAGCCCGAGTTCCTATTTGTCGTTCAGACCTCCCAATATACGAGTGGTCTGAGCAGTGTTGGAACCGATTTGGATGACTTTGAAGAGAATGTCGGTGTCACCGCTTGGTTGCACACAAGGTACGGAGGTTGAGCCTCGATGACGAATGCTCGGAGGCTTCAGAGCTTGTTCCTTTCTGGATTCTTCCTCCTACGCTATAGCAAGCGCGTGGAGTTCTTCCAGAGCATTAACTCTGGCAGTGCGATCTCCGCGGATCCAGAGAACGCCTGAGGGTGTTGGCATCTTCAACACCAAGTAGCCATAATGAGCAGCAGCGCAAGAGATGGTGTTGAATGGTAAGTTGATCTGTGCCACGTCGAACACCACCTTCTCGGTCCTGTAATTCTCCCGAGTCCCGAAGGTCACCGGGAGAGTAATGGCACCGAGTAGAGTGATGGCCCCCGAACCTACTTCGGATAAAGGTCGGGAGGGGCAAAGATTCGAAGGTCAGAGCAGAAGCTTGACAAAGGCTTCAAAGCTTATGAGGTTCAGCCCCGAACCTCTGTCCACCATCACGTGGTGGAGCTGGATGTTGTTGATTGTCGAAGATACGATCAGACAAAGTTGACCAGCTCCGATCATGTTCCGCGGGCAGTCCGAAGCATCAAAGGTGATGGATGTATCCATCCACTTCAGATGAGGCTCCGCCATGGCGGTGGGAGCTATAGAGGCCATGTCTTGCCGCATGGTCTTGAGGACATGACGGGAGGTTATGTCCGACGAACCACCAAAGATGGTGTTCATGGTCTTTCGACGCTCCTTGTCGGAGACATCGGAGTCGTCGTCAATGTAGGTGTAAACAGCCTTCAAGACCTTTTTGGGGTCTTGGAAGCCTAACTCCTCTTCAGTCGGAGCTTCGTCGACTTTTTTTTCCTTCCCTTTGACGGAAAGGAGCTTCTTCTCGGCACTTGTTGTAGCGCTCGTGAGGTTCTGGACCTATCGGCAGCCTTCTAGGTTGTGGCTGTTCGTCTTGTGTATGGGACACCACATCTTGGAGCTGCCATCGTCTTCAAACGACGACTAAGGTCGTTTCTCGGGGCGTGGCTCTCGACTACCTGGAGCTGCAGCAGTTACAGCAGTAGGTGTGCCGGCCGACGGCTTCTTCTTGCTGTTGGACTTTTTCTTCTTCTTGCCGCTCCTAGAGGTGGTGGCTTCACCCGTGCAGGACTTTTTGTTGTCCTCCGGAGGTGGTTATTAGTGCATTTCACGATCCTCCGCAGCCATGGCACACTTGTTTGCCAAGCTGAAGAGTTCCGTGACGCTGGTGACTTCCATGGTTGCCAGCTTCTCCAGCATCTTCCTGTCTCGAACGCCCTGCCTGAATGCTACAATAATAGAAGTGCTTGAGATAGAAGAAATGGTATTTCGTACCTTGGAGAACCTCTGGATGAAAGATCGTAGGGACTCTCCCCCTTTCTACTTGACAGCAAAAAGGTCCAGTTTTGTGCTTGGTCTGGTGTACGAGCTCCCGAAATTGACAGTGAACTGTTGGCACAACTCCGCCCAACGGTTGATGGAGTCAGGCGGAAGGCTAATGACCAAGACCTGGCGGTCCCAGTTAAAGCCACAGGAAAATAATTGGTCATCACGGCCTTGTTTCCTCCAGCCGCAAGGATTGCGATGGAGTAGATTTGGAGAAATTTGGCGGGATTGACAGTCTCGTCAAATTTCTCCGGCAAGTGAAGCCGAAAATTTTGCGGCCATCTGACCATGCGTAGGTGCATGGCCAAGGCAGAACAACCTCCTCCTACTTTCTCAGGAGCAGGACTGTCCCGAGCCTCTCGGCTCTCGCGAGCACGCTCGATGTGGACGCGGCTATCCTGTTGTCGATAACGACGATCGAGCTCAGCTCGAAGGTCATGAGTCGAAAGCCTCGTTATCGTATGAGTACGTCGCGCCCCAAAAGCCAGCGATGTTGCCTATTGAGATGCAGCACACCTCCTGTGTTGTGAAGCGTGCGGACCGAGTCTACCCGACATGGTCCGATGCTCGATTGGGCCCGCCCTGAGGGGGGAGGACCTTGATTGCTGATGCGATCAGCTGCTACTACAACCAAATGATCCACATCAGCTCTCCACTGCTCAATTGCACCCTGGGATGCTCCTGGAGGTGGTGGACATTGGAGAAGAGCATGCGCAGCATGAAGCGCGTGTTCAAGGTTGTTGTTTGCCGCTCTAGTGACGACGCGGACGCCCCATCTCGCTTTCCAGCTTGATTCGCTGGTGTGGACGATGGTGGTGGTGGCATGACTCCGGGTGGTGCCACAGCACCTGCTGGCTGCTGCATGTTGGAGGGGTTGCCTCCAGCAGGTTATATAACATGGTTGTCGTTGGATGATCCAGCAGCAGAATTCACCATCTTTGAATCTGAGGCGTTGTCCCCTACCTGGCGCACCAACTGTCGGAGGGTGATGCCGGCAATTCTACCGGTACTACCGTTGGCAGCTCGCAGAGTTCTTAGTTCGGTTGAGAGCGCTCGGAGATTCAGAAGAATGTGGCGATTTGACACGAGTATTTACGTGGCTCGGGCCGCCTGAGCGTAATACCCTACTCCACGGGTGTGTGTTGTTGTTGTATTGAGCGTCTGAGCGCTTGAGTGTCAGAGACTAGAGTGTCATGAGCATGAGTGTCTCCCCCCCTGTGTGTCGCTCGGCCAGTCCTTTTATAGTACAAGGGTTGGCCGTTACATCGTCAGCCTTGCCCGACATGGGGCCCTGACAGTTATTCATTCTTAATAAACAGTTAATGTACTTAATTCTCCTTAACAGTGTGATAATGCGCTTTGATGGCGGCGTTACTGGTATTAAGGGTCTTCTGATTGTGTGTCATTAAGATAGCATTAATGACACATAATCGGGTCCTAAAGCTTTTAATTGTTCCTTGAAGGTTTGAGCCATTGGAGGTCCACCAATCTGCCTGTTGAGGTTGAAGGTCTGGCGGTTGGACGCGTGGCAGCTCCGGAGCTTACTGTCTTGGACGAGTAGGTCCGTTGCTACTATACACGTGTCGGTACCAGAGCATCCCTCTGTCGGGGGTTAAGTCCGGGGGTGTCACACAGGTATCTAGTCCGGAGCTTTCTCATATATGGAATGTAGCTCCGGTTTTAGGATACACGTGGCGGCACTAGGACTAACCATAGAAGGGAGGCAGGTCCGGTTCCGTATGACACGTGGGGCCTTTGGAGGTCTTCAACTCAGATAGGTGGAGTTCCTTTGTGATCTTTGCAGTCCCAAAGAGTATCCGGTACATAGGGTACTGACAATGCTATGACTCTGTCAGACCTGTCGACAAATATTGCATCGGCAACAGAGCTGATGACAGTGCAAGAGCTAGTGGTGTGGCAACGTCAAAGCCAGTAGCTGTTGCTTAATCAATGTCAGAGTCAGCGGTGGACACCCTGGAGATCAGTGCAGGCTCCTCCGTAGCTGACGAAGACATGTCAGGGTCCAGTCATGTATCGTGGACTTCGACGATCGTTCCTGAAGCAGTGGGGGATGAAGAGGCTAACCCAGTGGAACAATCATAACAAATTCCTCTTTATTTATCCATAGTGAATGTGTGCTCTAGTCTTAGACAAGTAAAACTTGGCTTCGACCGTGAGCAGAGCGCTTTGAAGGTAGAGCAGGAAGTTCTACAGCAGTGGCGAAAACTGCTGAACTTCAAGACAAAGCTCATGAAGGCCCGACTGGCAAATGATAGGGAGCATCTCGCGACTGAACAGGCGCGTGTGGTGGAGATGGATATGCTGCTCAGTGACAGGAAGGCAGCCATTGACGCACTGGACATTCAAACTCGCCAGGCGCTCGACAAAGCGAGGGTCGCCAATGAGTTGGCTAACGCCCGCTTTAGCTCTCTTAATGAGCTGAGGGAAAAGCTCCTCGAACACCAAATACCATCGCGAAAAGGAGATGGAGATCCAAGAAAAGGACGCGGAGATCTCCCAGAAGATGGAGCGTGGGCAAAAAGATTTGGGTCTTCGCGTTGAGTTATTAAAAGCTCAATCAAAACAGGAGTAGAAACATCGATGGCAGGCGGGAAAAGAACTCGGCAAGAGGGAGCTTGTTATGTCTGCTAAAAAGAGAGAGGGGAAGTGCGAATCCAAGAATCTGGCAGCCCGAAAAGATCGACTGACCCTCCGAGAGAAACAGATTGCTAATGAAGTGTGACACCCAGTTCCGAAAAATGAACCAAGTGCAGTGTATGTGTGCCCAGGATGTTCAACACACATACACGAGTGATTCACAATTGATAAACAAATACTTACCACAGAAAAAGATTAATTAACCAAATTTTATTACACAATTCGTAATATCCTTGAATACAAGCTCTAATGAATATTAATGACAAGTTTGAACTAATGCAGTGGAAATAAACTAATTAAGCAACCAAGCAAATTAAGCATAAGGGATAGCGCAGCTCCATGCAACACCACAGGCAAGTCGACGCCAGCACACAGCCTAGAACTCCGCATTATCCTCAAGAAACTCAAAACTATCACCTGAAACTATTGGTGGGGGGAGGGGGGGGGGGGGGTTGCAAGAGTGAATACATGTCGTACTCAACGAGTGTGGAAAGTATGACATGTAGCTGATACAAATGACGACAATGATAATGGCTAAGTGATGAAAAGTACATTAAAACATTTGAAAAGAAATATGTTATACGTATGTGAAGTATTCCCATCATAAACCATAATTAATAACATAGCACCAATCCATATTCCATATCCATCACCATCATACCATTAACCACATTCAATGTCATAGTTTAATCCATATCCAGTCATAACGATAATATCAACCATAACCATAATACCATCCCAAAGCCAATACCAAACCATACCAAATCCCAATTTTTCTCTAATCATGTGAGGGTCTAGGTTGCTCATAATCGGAAGCACGGCTATCATGATAGCTTTAGACACACTGTGCAGAGGTTGTATCACTTTACCCACGTGTTTGTGATTTCGTCACCTTTCGATGACTATAGAATCTCAATTATGTCGTCTCACACTTCCGTAGGTGTGTGGCCAATAGATCAAAAAAACGCCTTTACAAAGAGATTACTAGCCTATTTAGACCCCACCGAGGTTTCACTGGTGACGATGTCTCCAACTGAGCACATCTTCAACCAAGCGCCGCCTCTTGAGCCATTCGAATCCCAGGGTAGTCCCACCAAACATCAGCAACCCCAATCTGACTACCCCTTCCCCGAGCATTCTTAATGGTCCAAATAGCACTGGCAAAGCCCTAATTAATCAGCTACGCCGCACCCATACTTGGCCTCATGGTGGCACTATAAATCTTGGATGATCGCTCCACGAACCGGTCCATTGATCTAAAGCAAGCAATCCACCATACATCCAACCCATCCACATACCATGCTTGCTTAGATCACCCATTACCGTATCAAATTTAACCAATTCATGTCAACCACAATCTCATTAATGCATAATTAAATTAAGTAGGGTAGTTGTTCTTCCATCCCAATTAATTAAGCGAAGCAAAAAGGTAAAAAAATTCCCATCCCGACTCTCTACCATATATCCCAGGTGACAAGCGTGGTTAAACAAAGCTAGTAAACTTCCTATCATAGGATTCCCATCAAATCGACAAAAGCATGCAGTTTTGCAAACAAAACATTTATTTCAAAACAGGATCAATATGCTTCAAGGACACTTGCCTTGCTCCGAAGGAAGGGTTGCTCAAGCGCTTCGAAGTCTTGGTTCTGGAAATCCTCGTATACGACCTCTTGAGCACTTCCCTCTACTCGTGATCACACATACAAGAAAATATATACAAATCAACATGATGCACATATACTAATCAACATGCGATGACATGCATGCATGCAAAGTTCAATTATTAATTAACTATGATTGTTTATTAATTAGATGCAACTAGTTCATACGTGTTCATACGATTTTACAGGGGTTTTAGCGAGAATTAATGCTGCTGAAAATAAATTTATGGTGCAACTACGTTTAGATTACGTCTATTAGATTTAATACGTCGCTAAAATTTGCATTGGAAAAACGAATCCTAACGTAGACGCGACGGCTTCAAAGATCGCGGGACGATAGCGACGCGTAGACGAAGTGGATGGCGCAACGGTCCTTCGGCGGCATGACGACGGCGGCGCGACGATCTCCGGCGGATGACGGCAACCTCCTTTCTTTTTTATTCTTCCTCTTCTTCCCCTGGCGGCGGTAGCCTCTGGTGGTTCTTTCGTTTCTTCTACCGGCAGCTAGGGTTTCTCTGGCGGCGCTGCTTTGCTTCTTCGGAAAAAATACGGAGGCATCAGTTCTATTTATAGGCCTGAGTTCGGTCCAGAGACCGGCTCGGTCTCGGCCGAAACGCGGCGCTGGCGGGCGGCTCAGACTCGTGCGTAGGCCAAACCCGCCAGGCAGCTCGGCCACGGGGCGCGGGGCGCGTGGACTCGGGCGGCGCGCGTGGCGCGCGCGTGCGAAGGCACGGTAGGAGCGGGCGAGCGGGGCGCGCTAGGCCGGCTCGGGCGGCTGGCCGACTCGGGCGGCCTGGCAAGTGCCGGTTGGGCACTATTTGCCGAAAACTTCCGGAAGTTTCCAGAATCTTTTTTTCTTTTTTTTCTTTTTTTTTCATTAGGTTTCATGTATATTTTTTATATATATTATTATTATTTTCATAGTTATTCCCTAATACATGTTTTATGCTATTATTTTCTTTTTCTTCTTTTGCTACACATATTTGTATATGTGCTCCATCTTTTATTTTTCTTCCTTCAATCTACTAATGTTTAATGCATGAACATGTATGCAATGCATGATGCAAAAATTTAGGGAGTTACAAACCTACCCCCCTTAAAGTGAATCTCGCCCTCGAGATTCGATAGAGTGGAGAAAAGATGAGGGAATTCTGCCTTCAGGTGTTCTTCACGTTCCCACGTAGCTTCGGCTTCCATATGGTGGTTCCATTGCACTTTGCACCAACGGACCCTCTTATTCCTCTTGACCCTTTTCTTCACGTCCAAGATCTTGACAGGTTGCTCGACGTAGGACAAATCCTTCTGAAGTTCTAACTCGTCCATCGGCGGCTGTTCTTCCGGCACCCTCAGACACTTCTTGAGTTCAGATACGTGAAACACGTCGTGTACATCGGAGAGACACGCCGGCAGCTCAAGTCGATAAGCTATCTCTCCTCGCTTGTCCAAAATCTTAAATTGTCCAATGTAACGAGGTGCCAGTTCTCCTTTGACGTTAAACCGGCATTGCCCTCAGATAGGTGACACTTTGAGGTATACGAAATCTGCAATTTTAAATAACAGAATCCTTTGCCAATTATCCGCATAACCTTTTTGCCGCGACTGATCAGCCCTTAGGATTTCACGAATTATTCAGACTTGTCTTTCAGCGTCTTGTAACACATCAGTACCAAATACTTGGTTCTCTCCTGTATCATTCCAAAACAAAGGTGTCCTACACTTCCTTTCGTATAGTGCTTCATTGGGTGACATTTTCAAACTTGATTGGTAACTATTGTTGTATGAAAATTCTGCATATGGCAGGATCTTGTCCCAACTTTTCCCATGCTTCAAAGCACAAGCTCTTAACATGTCTTCCAAAATTGGATTGGTGATCTCGGTTTGTCTATCCGTTTGAGGGTGATATGCTAAACAAAAATTCAACCTCTTTCCGAAAGCTTCATCCAATTTTTGCCAAAACCTGGAAGTGAATTGTGAACCTCTATCCGAGACTATCTTCTTCGGACTCCATGCAAACATACTATTCTTCCCATATACAGTTCCGCCAATTTCTCTCCATTATAGGTGGTCTTGACGTGAATAAAGTGAGCTGACTTAGTTAACCGATCCACAATTACCCAAATTGAGTCGTAACCGGACTGAGTACGTGGTAAACCAACTATGCAGTCCATACCGATCTCTTCCCACTTCCATTCTGGGATCTTTAATGGTTGCAATAATCCAGGGGGCCTTTGATGTTCCGCCTTGACTAGTTGGCACACATCACACATTGCTACATATTCAGCTATGTCCTTTTTCATGCTATCCCACCAATAGCACGTCCCGAAGTCTTTGTACATCTTTGTACAACCAGGATGAATTGAGTATGATGAGTCATGTTCCTCTTTTAATATCGTCTCTTGAATATGCTTCACATTAGGCATGACAATCCTTTTACCCAACCATAAGGTACCATGTTCATCCTCATCGAATCTGAATTCTCGCCCTTCTTCGGTCCATTCCTTGATGTCCTTGATCTACTCATCCGTGGTTTGTGCTTCTCGAATTTTTTGCTCCAAGGTTGGATTGAACTCCATCATTCCCATCTCATTTACAAATCCAAGGTTCAATCGTTCAAACTCCTTACATAACTCGGATGCTAACTCTCAAACTGTGAGTTGGTTACTTACTGTCTTCTGGCTCAAGGCATCGGCCACTATATTAGCCTTTCCTGGATGATAGTTGGTCCCCACATCATAATCCTTTATGAGTTCCAACAATCTTCGTTGCCTTAAATTAAGATCTGTTTGTGTGAAAATATACTTAAGACTCTTGTGATCTGTATAAATTTCACACCTATGTCCAAGGATATAGTGTCTCCAAATATTCAATGCATGACCACAGCTGCAAGTTCTAAATCATGTGTTGGGTAATTTTGCTCATGTTTCTTCAATTGTCTTGACGCATATGCAACCACTTGACCTTCTTGCATGAGCACACATCCAAGTCTTTGTCTTGATGCATCGTATAAATCCAAGCTTCTTGCTCATGTCTAGTAATACCAACGCCCGTGTAGTGATAAATATCTTCTTCACTTTCTCAATAGCGTCCTGACAAGATAGAATCCGTTTGAGAGGCCTTCCCTTTATTAGCAACTCAGTCATGCACTTCACTACGTTGGAGTAGTCTTTGGTGATTGGTTAGTCTTGATATCTATTTTGATACATCAACTCCAATGTTGACTTCCTTATCACCTGTCGATTGCACTGTCCTTGTGGCATACTGGACCACTCCATTATGATTCCGTAGCCAATCAATTCCAAGTGTCATGTCCGATCCTTGTGAATCCAAAACAATAAGGTTGGTGAAGGATTCTACCCCCCTTATTTTAAAACTTGCTCTTTGTTTTCATCTTCGGTACAGCTTCGTCCAAGACAGTGAATTTCTGGTTGTGTCCTTCTTCCATTGAAGTAGAGATTGAGCGAGAAAGAAAAGAGAGATAAAACGAATCCCCAACTATATGCATCAAGGAATATGAGACTAACCTACTAACTATTCTAGCCTATGTGGACATGGCAATTCTAAAGCATCCCAAAATCCTCGGACAATACGAAATAGTCCAATTCACCACCGACAATTTCACGTCATCGATCGACAAAATAGATGACGTGCGCGCCAACGTTTGAAATTTCAAACGGCCACAGACAATACGGAATAGTCCAATTCACTACCGACTAGTCTGAAGTAGGACAGAGAGCTTTGGTCCATCCCGAAACGGACACAACTGGGTGTGCCCGGACTAATCCGGCCATAGGGGCGGACTAGTCCATCCCTCTAGGGTTTTCTTCTCGATTTATCTCGCTAAGTCTCAAATGGACTAGTCCGCACCACAACGGACAAGTCTGAACTTTTCCAGAGTGATTTGGTCCGTTCCAAAATAGACAAGTCCGGTCTTTAGGTACTTAGCTCCAACTTTACTAAGGGATGAACGGACTAGTCCGTACCCATACGGACAAATCCGAACTCATCCAGAGATGTTTAGTCCGCCCCAAAGCAGACTTCTTTAACTGGCCGAACTAGTCCGGCCCTGAGGCCCGGACTAGTCCGGCCCCCTAGGGTTTTTCCTCATTTTGGCTTCTCACTTAGTTTTTACTCTCAACCACCACTTTGAGCCCTCTAGAATGATCTCATTGCACATGATACATCCACCCTCACAGATGATACGTCTCACTTAAGATCAATACCATAGAAACCCTAATTTCTACGCTTGAGTCTTTGATGCCCGTTTTATCCTTTTCCTTTTTGAGGGATTTCATCTCATTTCATCCATCAAACCTTTGCTTAAGATCAACTCAGCTCATTAGTCTCTTAATTGTTGTCATCAATCATCCAAAACCCACGAGGATGCCTAGATGCACTTTCAGCAGCAGTAGTAGCAGTGCCTCCACGAAGTGCACACGTATGGGGAGGAATGTCGTGCGCCGGTGTGCTAGCACCGCGTGCACAACAAGGGTCTCGGTGTGAGGCCTGGGAGGGGTGGCGGCTAGGACTGTCACGTGGTGGAGTAATTAGCCCCTAACCCTACCCCTCTTATTTATAGGCGTACTAATCAGCTTTTAGGTCTCAGGCCCATTAGTACCCTAATTGCTTATGGATCAAATATCCAACAGACCTTAACCCGAATTGTTATGATTGCCTCTTGGGCATATCACCAACAATCTCCCACTTTCACTAGAGACAATCATCTAGCCAAACTTTTCAATATTCCAACCCCTTATGTTTGTGACCCGTTAGGTTCACGTGCAATCGGTTGTGAATGGAATCCGTTTCCAGCCACAAGTCAGTAGAGGTACCTAGGAGGACATACTGACTCCCAAGTGTACATAAAGATCGTATCGGCCGAACCTAGATACATTCAACATGCTAATCCTTTGCCTCACGATACCAGTCAAGCTCGAGGCGAGATGCGTTCCATCCTTGTGATAGATCGACCATTCACTCGATCAAATAGTGGATTCATTCCTTGACTAACTTTTAGTCATTGTGATTAACCTTTAATCACCCTGGAATGGCCATGCACTTTCAAATCCAACTATCTCAAGGGTCCCAGAGATATCTCTCCTATTATTAAGGAGGGGCAAATCCCATCTTGATGTGCACACATCCCATTCTATGTTTTATTATGTACCCGAAGACTACTTTTATGACTACCTTGTTACTGAGTAGCATTTGATAGTCTCAAAGTACACAACTACACACAGTGAGAAACAATGGTGATCTCATGTCTAAGGATCTAGCAAGGTGTATCACTCAAGACCAACTGATGGCACATATGGAAATAACAAGCCCAGCAGTGTCTCGGAGTGGGTCAATCCAACACCATGTTCAGTAACATGTCTTCACATTATTATTTTGATATCTCCATATCTATGATCCTGTTGTAAGGACCGAATGCCCAAGAGGGGGGGTGAATTGGGCTTTCTTCGAAAAATTCTAAGCAATGAATCTTAATTTCTAAAGCCCAATTTCCTACGTGACTATCTATGCATTCTAGTAGATAGAAACTTTGCGGAATATAAAATGCATAAAAGTAAGGGAAGGAGAAGGATGCAAACTCCCGAGGAGACAAGGATTTATCACGTGGTTCGGCAAGATCGTGAAGATCTTCCTACATCCACGTTGTGGCACCCACCAAAGGGTTTTGCCACACCCACGTCACCAAGACGAGGGGTCTTCACTGTTCCTCTCCGTTCGCCTTCTTGGCAAGGTGGAGCTCAAGCCTTGTACAACTTCGACCTTCCGGGCTTCCACACACGCCCTGGCAAGCTCCAGAAGTCTCCTCACGATTACAACACCAAGGGCACTCCCTTGAGGCTCTCACACTAACCTAGAGAGTCCACTCACACAGAATGGTGGCACACAAGCTCTCTCTCTAGCTAGTTATAGCCTAAACCTTGGTGTAGAGATGATCGAAATGGTGTGGAAGTGATTTCTCTTGGCCTTGAACACTTCTGGATGTGTTGGTAGCTTCAGGTGATCAAGACTTAATGAAATGACAGGGTTAGGGGGTATTTATAGCCAGCCTTCCCGATATAGCCGTTGGAAAAGTAGGCTGACAGAACATTACTGTGAACACCGGATGATCCGATGTCTCCCCTTTAGTTATCATTGGTCTAATTACTTTGGCTGACGTCATTGTGTCAGATATGACCGTTGTTAGTCCGATGTTGCCCCTGTCTTCTCATCGGATGATCCGGTGGCTCTTCCTCCAGAATTTGCTTAATCTTGATGTTTACTGGAGTGATCGACCGATGTGTGTAAGTCTGCACATCGGATGATCCGGTGCTTCACTTTGTCCAAAGGTATTGCAAACTGTACTGATGGACCGATGTCATTGAGCCATTCACATCGGATGATCCGGTGATTACATTTGTTTGAGGTCTTCTTCTTAAGTTGAACCAACTCAACCGATGTGTACATTTTTGAAATCATCGGTTGATCCGGTGAGTTGATTTTGTTTGCTTCGAGTTGTTTTGAGTGAATCTTTTGTGTCTTGCTCAGATGACCTCTTAGATATTTGTTCCACAAGGCTGTCTGATGATCTTCAAGCATTGTATGTTGTCAACTTATGGTTGAGTGACTTAGACATAAGAGCTTTCACTTCTTGTCTTTATCTCATTGATTTGATCTCAAAAGTTGAATGTATATGGGTCTCCAATGACATATTCAATTCATTTTATTGAGTGATTATGGGGACCTTGCATTCACAAATTCATTAGTAAAGTTCAATGGTTGTCATTAATCACCGAAACCGTACTTCATGGGGGGCATAGATGCTTTCATCCGTGAAACGTGACCATCAGTTAATACATGTGCTCGTCCGTGTGAAATCATTATCTCATATTATGATATAGACTAGGGATCGTTTAGAGTAACACAAAGAGTTCCACGAACAAGTCACATACTTGATGATCAATGTAGATAATGAGTACTCATATAAAAAAATATTTAATAGTACATAAGCATAGCTGTGACACAAGTCTCCCACAACACACAATGATCACTGATGTAAGTATCTAATACCCATAGATCTCGTGTGCGCCTCATGCTTTGATTGTGGAAGAGGCTTTGTCAACAAATCTGCAACATTCAAATCTGTGTGCACCTTGCATATCTTCACCTCACCTCGGTCGATGATCTCTCGAATGAGGTGATAGTGTCGTAGCATGTGTTTGGATCGTTTGTGTGATCTAGGATCCTTTACCTGTATGATGGCTCCACTATTGTCACAATAGAGATCCACAGGACTTGATGCGCTAGGAATAACACCACCCTCAGAAACAAATTTTTAGATCCAAACAGCTTCCTTTGCAGCTTCAGAAGCTGCAATATACTCCGCATCTGTGGTTGAATCTGCTACTGTATCTTTCCTGAAACTTTTCCAGCTCACTGCTCCTCCATTTAGGCAGAATATAAAATCGTATTGCGATCAAGAATCATCCTTATCAGTTTGGAAGCTGGCATCGGTGTAACCTTTTATAACAAGCTCTTCTTCACACCCAAACACTAAGAATGCATCCTTAGTTCTTCTTAAGTAATTAAGGATGTTTTTTACAACGGTCCAATGAGCGTCACCATAATCTGATTGATACCTGCTGGTGATGCTTAGAGCATAAGATACATCTGGGCATATGCATAGCATGGCATACATGATCGATCCCATAGCCGAAGCATAAGGAATTGCTCTCATCCTCTTTTTCTCATCAAGTGTTGAAGGACACTGACTCTTGATTAGAATAATGCCATGTGACATTGGAAAGAAACCTTTCTTGGAATCTTGCATATTGAATCGATTCATTATCTTGACAATATATGTATCTTGGCTTAATCCAATTATCCTTTTAGATCTATCTCTATAGATCTTTATGCCCAGAATGTACGCTGCCTCTCCTAAATCCGTCATTGAGAAACTTTTTCTTAATGAGTATTCAACATCATGAAGCATTGGAATGTCATTTTCGATCAATAATATGTAATCTACATATAGGACCAGAAATACATGTGCGCTCCCACTAAATTTTTTGTAAATACAAGTTTCTTCTACATTCTTGATGAAACCAAACCCTTTGATCACATCATCAAAACATATATTCCAACTCCGAGATGCTTGCTTCAACCCATAGATGGACTTTTCAAGCTTGCATATTTTACTAGCATTTTTAGGATCGACAAAACCCTCAGGTTGTGTCATGTACACATCCTCAGTCAGACTTCCATTAAGAAAGACTGTTTTGACATCCATCTGCCATATTTCATAATCAAAATATGCAGCAATTGCTAGGAGAATCTAAACAGACTTTAG
Source organism: Tuctoria greenei (assembly GCA_036927565.1). Taxonomy (NCBI): domain Eukaryota; kingdom Viridiplantae; phylum Streptophyta; class Magnoliopsida; order Poales; family Poaceae; genus Tuctoria; species Tuctoria greenei. Next base: position 174,676,634 of record JAYESD010000002.1, on the reverse strand, counting down.
CATTGCGATGGTTGAGAAAGTTTCATCATAATCAACACCTTGAATTTGTTTGAAACCTTTTGCCACAAATCGTGCTTTATAGATGTGAATATTTCCATCCATATCAGTCTTTTTCTTGAAAATCCATTTACAGTCGATAGGTCTCACACCTTCGATTGGATCAACCAAGTTCCAAACATGATTTTCATGCATGGATTCAATTTCAGATTCCATGGCTCCAAGCCACTTCTGAGAGCCGGGTCCCGTCATTGCTTCGGTATAGGTCGTGTGCTCATTATTGTCCAACAATACCATGTCATGTTGCTCTATGGTTAGAAGCGTTAATTTTTAAGTCGCACGACGTACCCGCGTAGATCTTCGTGGGGCTGGTGTTTCATCAACTGGTTGCACAACATCTTGTACATCTAGTATAAGATCAGTGGATGTCAAAACATTTTTGGTATTTCTTGAATTTCAAGATGCACCTTGCTCCCACTAACTCTTTTTGAAGAAACTCTTTCTCCAAGAAGACACCATTGCGAGTGGTAAACACTTTACCCCCTATTTTATTATAAAAATAATATCCTTTGGTTTCCCTAGGATATCCCACAAACAAGCATTTGTCTGATTTGGGAGTGAGTTTGTCTGACGTCAAATGTTTGACATAAGCATGACACCCGCAAACTTTGAGGAAAGACAATCCATGATGTTTCCCGGTCCACATCTCATATGATGTTTTCTCAACAAACTTAGTTGGGACTCTATTTGGTGTAAACACAGCAGTTTCAAGAGCATAACCTAAAATGGATAGTGGAAGGTCTGCTTGGCTCATCATCGACCTAACCATATCTAACATGGTTCGGTTACTCCATCCGGACACCCCATTACATTGAGGCGTTCCAGATGAAGTCAACTGTAGAACAATTCCACATTGTTTTAAATGGTCATAAAATTCATGGCTCAAATACTCACCCCCACGATCAGATCATAGAAGTTTAATTATCTTGCCAAATTGATTTTGTACTTCATTATGAAATTCTTTGAACTTTTCAAAGGATTCAGACTTGTGCCTCATTAGGTAGACATAACCATATCTACTAAAGTCATCAGTAAATGCGATAAAGTACTGAAAACCACATTTGGCAATTGAACTCATTGGTCCACATACATATGTATGTATAAGTTCCAACAAGCTATTCACCCTCTCACTTTGACCGGTGAAGGGTTTTTTGGTCATCTTCCCAAGCCAACAAGATTCACATGTGTCAAGTGATTCAAAATTAAATGATTTTAGTAAACCGTCTTTATGGAGTTTTTCAATGCGTTTCTCATTTATATGACCTAAGCGACAATGCCAAATAAAAGTGGGATTTAGATCATTTTGTTGAGCCCTTTTGGTATTAATGTTACAAACAGTTTTGTCCTCAAGATCAAGAACATATAATCCATTCACCAATGGACATTGAGCATAGAAAATATCATTGTAATAAATAGAACAACATTTGTTCTTTATTACAATCTCATAACCATCAACTTCTTCTAAACACGAAGAAGAGATAATGTTCTTGCTCAAAGTAGGAATGTAATAACAATTATTCAAATACAATACTAACCCTGAGGGTAATGACAAGTGGTAGGTTCCGACAGCTATGACCACAACCTTTGCTCCATTGCCGACACGAACATCTAACTCGCCTTTTGCAAATCTTCTAGTCTCACTTAGACCCTTCAACGATTTGCAAGTGTGAATCATCAATCCGGTATCAAATACCCATGATTCACTAGAAGATAATGCAATGTTAATTTCAATAACATTTATACCTGAAGCGGAAGTCTCACTTCCCTTCTTCTTCTTCATATCCTCTAAGTACTTTTTGCAGTTCCTAGACCAGTGCCCCTTACCATGACAGTGAAAGCATTCATCATCAGGAGAAGGGTCAGATTTGCCCTTTGGCTTAGACTTTGAGCTTGAAGGCTCATCGGGAACCTTTTCCTTGCCTTTACCTTTAGGATGCGTCACACACTTCGTCTTTTTATCCTCCTTTTGCACTATCATCACATGAGTGGCATTTTTCATAATGCTTTCTTCGGCTGTTTTAAGCATCCCATGCAATTCTACAAAAGATTTCTCCATGCCATTCATTTGAAAATTCAATATGAATGGATCGTACCTCGGTGGGAGTGACTGGAGAACAACATCAATAGCCAGATCAACCTTGAGTTCAGAACCAAGTTTGCCCAAAGTTTCAATGTAACCAAACATCTTGATTAAATGAGGGCTAACTGGGCTACCCTCCGCCAGCTTGCATGAGAACAAGGACTTTGAGATGTTATATCTCTCAACTCTAGCTTGATTCTCAAACATTCAATGTAGTCCCTCAATCATAGAATAAGCATCTGTATGCTCATTCTATTTTTGCAGATCAGGGGACATAGTGGCGAGCATTAGGCAACTTACATTAAGCGCATCATCGCAGTGCTTCGTATAAGCTCTACGTGAGGCATTAGTTGCATCAGCTGGGAGGTCAACAGGGTAAGGTTGCAGAAGAACGTACTCGGTTTTCTCTTGCCTAAGAACAATTGTCAGGTTGCAGTACCAATCGATAAAGTTAGCTCTATTGATCTTTTCCTTTTCAAGCACATATCACAAATTGAAACCGGAATTGTGACTAGCGGACATTATCTTCAATAGAAAATAAATATGCAAGGTTTAGTACTATGTTATGTACTAATCTTCTATTAACAGTTTAATAAAAGATATCACCACTATATGATCATCATCCTCCCTTTAATGACATTTATTGGTTCAAGATCCATATTCACTAATTCCTAGTGAGTTTTGGCTTCACTGCTAGGAAATTAGTGACATAGGTAAACAACCATTGTTAATCATATCCCTATATGATTCTTGTTTTTTGGGGTGACATCCAATGCCCCGGCTCCCAACTCTATGCCATAAATCCCAAAACCGTTTTGATTGCTTTGTTGAGTAAACCAACACTATGCATGTGAATTTCCAACATTCACCCTATGCATTATGATAGATCATGGTACTTTGCTTTTGCAAACCTACCACACAACGATCAAAATAACATAGGTCCAGCTATTGGTAAATGGCATCAAATGCTCAACTTTTGTGAGGGAAGCTATTCTATCATGACAAAACATCCACCATATGAAAAGCATGAAAAGAATAGTAATAGGTAAATATCACAGGTATATGATCATATCACATTGTGAATAGTATGGCCCTTAAAATCATAATGGTCTCCATCGCCATGGTTCCATCATGATCTAAGCTGCCAGGCCTCCCTTCTTGTGGTGATCTCCATCTCCACCATGCTTGAAGACATCTCAATCATCATAAAAGAAGCTAATACAGCTAATAGCTACCAAATAACAAGAGAGATCAAGCATCACAGGTCGACACGCAGGTCATTATACAATTATGTGACAACCTCAACCCAGTTCTGTTAAATTTGCAACACGCATGCTGCACGAATTTATACACAGATCATCACATCACATTAAGTTCATACCATTCACATCATTCTCTGCAAAAATGAGTTAAGCATAGAACGATTTCTAACGCAAAACTATATTATGTAATCGCTATAGCAGACAGCAAAATGGTGGTCCCAAAAAACAACTACCAAAAACACTTAGATAGATCACAGGAACTTCAAGCTTCCCGTATGCAGCAGGATTGCACACCTCCACTATTGGCAAGAAGATGTAGCAGAGTAATAACATGCGTAATGTAAATGTACACAGAGTGAGACAAATAATTCATATCATAGTATTTCATAGTAATTCTTGATAACGGAGGAGGCAAAGCATACACACTTCTCTTTCTTAAGCAGAAGGTCGTAAGTTTGACACCAACCTGGCACGCCAAATGTCGAAGTGTACCAAGAACTCTTCCTCCAATACTACTAAGAAGTAGCCCGCGGACATTCTTTTTAGGTAGGGCTTAAACTCTAGAACTAAGAATAGGGCGAACACGAGGGATTTATGTGGTTCAAGCCACTAGAGCATAACACCCTACGTCCATAGAAGTCTGTGTGTTGTATTGCGTGTCTGAGTGCTAGGATTAGCCTATTGAACTTTGTTGTCTTTATGGTAGCAGCTCGGTCCTCTTATATGCTAAGGTCGAGCTACTCACTTTTATATGCTAAGGTCGAGCTACTCACAGTGTGACCGGGGCTCGACATGTGGTCCCGGGTGTTGAATAATCCCGTGCACTAGCTGCACGTCATGCACGTTAGTAAATCCGGGAGCACGACTCCTTCATGTTTCAGTTATTCAGTTAGAATAGGCCGCATACATGCGTAGAGCTTGGCAGGAATACCGGGTCCTCCTGGTTGAACGGGCATCACGTTCAGTTGAATGACTTAGTGGGTGCGTGGCATTGAGTTCGGCATGTAAAAAAATTTTCTTTTGATATACATTGCACACCTAAAACAAAAAAATAGATACAAGGCGGCATTCTACACTGGCTTAAAGACTCCCATGTTCTCGCCACAAGTTTCATTCTTGAGTGATCCATCACCTCATCGTTGTGATCAGTATGTAGTTACAATCTTCATTGACACCAAGCTGCACTGACAATTGGCATCAGAGCCAAGTCATGGTGACACCTCCCTCAAAGGCGTTGGCGACTGCCGGCGACGGCAGCACCACGCGCGACATCGTGGTCGTGAAGGAATCCTGTGCGTCAGTAGTCTGCTAGGAAATCGACGGTACGCTATTCTAGCAATTCAAGCGCATCACAAGGAAACATGCGAGTATAGAGGTCATAGATCGTTACCACTAGACGCGCAGCTCGGCAGAACGTAGACGTGCATCGGTGTAGAGGAAGCAGGTGATCTCATTCGTCTCCTCCTCGTCCTCATCACAGCAGCAGGTAGACGATCATGATCGTCGCAGCCGATCAACGCAGCAGTAGTAGCAGCGCCTCCACGAAGTCCACACGTACAGGGAGGAACACCGTGCACCGGTGTGCTAGCACTGCGTGCACAACAAGGGTCTCGGCGTGAGGCCTGTGAGGGTTGGCGGCTAGGGTTGTCACTTGGTGAAGTAATTAGCCCCTAACCCTACTCCTCATATATATAGGCGTACTAATGGGCTTAGGTCTGAGGCCCATTAGTACACTAATTGCTTATGTATCAAATATCCAACAGGCCTTAACCCGAATTGTTATGATTGCCTCTTGGGCATATCACCTACATTGTCCACCCAGTGCTGACACGCACAAACTACACACAGTGGGCATTTGTGATGCAAGTAAATCTCAAAGCTCAAGGCTTGTGGGAGGCGATGGAGAATGACAAAGTTAAGCATCGCGATGATTGGCTTGCGGTGGCTGCCCTCCTTCGCACGTGCGATGGAGATGCACACGATGCTGGCCAAGAAGAACACTGCCAAAGAAGCATGGGCGTCAGTGAAATCCATGCGGATGGCTGCAGATCGAGTCCAGGAGGCAAGTGCCCATAAGATACTCTAGGAGTTCGAGCTCGTTGCTTTCAAGGACGGTGAGAGCGTAGACGATTTCGCCATGAGGATCAGCACTCTGGTCGCCAACCTTGGCGAGCTGGGTGAGAAGACTGAAGACGTGAGCGTGATCATGAAATTCCTTTGTGTTCTGCCACCCAAGTTCAACCAGATCGCCGTCTCGATTGAGATGTTTCTTGATCTAAAGATGTTGGTGATAGAAGAACTTGATGGTCAGCTGCGTGTGGCTGAGGATCACAATGACACTTGCGAGATCACCAACAAGTCTGGTTGCCTGCTTCTCACCGAGGAGGAGTGGGAGGCGAGACAATATCAACGCCAAGGTGGATCCAGCAGCAACAAAGGCAGCGGTCAACCTCAGGCTAAAGCCAAAGAAGGTGCACGCACTGATCGCACACGTGATGGGGGTGCGCCGCTCGATGGTGCCAAGCAGATGTCTGGTGGCAACACTGGCCGCAAGAAAGGAAAGTGCCACAACTGTGGCATCTACAGACATTGGGCCAAGGAATGCCGCAAACCACGACGACCACGGGAGGAAGCTTCTAATCTGGTGAAGAAAGAGGTCGATCAACCATCTTTACTTCTCTCATCAACCTGCAACATTTCTTGTGTTCCAATGCAGAGTGTGTTCCTCAATGAGGAACGTGTGTTCCCAGAGTCATGTGTAGATGGGGAATGGTACCTCGACTCAGGAGCGAGGAACCATATGACAGGATGCAAGTCTGCACTCGTGTCTCTTGACGAGACAGTGCAAGGCTCGGTACGCTTTGGTGACAACTCCGCCGTTGAAATCTGTGGGCAAGGCTCTATCATGCTGCAATGCAGAAACCAGGAACACAAACTGCTGACCGAGGTATATTACATTCCCCAGTTGAAAAGCAATAATATTTGTTTGGGTCAGTTGGAAGAAAGTGGTCGCAGGATTGACATCTCAAGTGGAAAGCTGAAAGTGTATGATCAAGATGGATTATTACTTGCCATTGTGTCATGTTTAGTGAACAGGCTTTACATTCTGAAACAGAAACTTGGAGTTACAGTTTGCCTGATGGCAAAACAAGGTGATCAGGCATGGCTGTGGCATTATGGCTATGGTCATCTGAATTTTTGGGCTCTCAGGGAGCTTGGGATGAATAATGTGGTGGAAGGGATTCCTCTGCTTGATCAAGTCGAGCAATTCTGTGAAGGATGTGCATTAGCCAAACAGCACAGAGGTGCTTTTCCACGGGTGGGAGAGCACAGAGGTGATCATCCCTTGGATCTCTTTCATGGCGACTTGTATGACCAGATCAAGCCTAGCACACTCGGTGGTAAGAACTATTTTCTATTGATAGTTGATGACTATAGCATATATGTGTGGGTTGAGTTATTGTCAACAAAAGGCAAAGCCTTCAGATTCTTCATAAAAATCAGAGCTGCTGCTGAAACTCAACTGGGGTGCAGACTCAAGGCCTTTCGCTCTGATAGAGGTGCAGAATTCACTTCTATGAAGTTTGAAGATTACTGCAATGAACAAGGTATTAAGCATTATACGACCACTCCTAATTCTTCATAGCAGAACGGTGTGGTGGAACATCGTAATCAAACAGTTGTTGAGATGGCCAGATGTTTATTGAAGAGCATGAGTATGCCTGCATACTTTTGGGGTGAAGCTGTAAGAGTGCCAGGGTACATTCTTAACAACCCCAACAAAGATCTTGAAAGGGTGTAGACCATATGAAGCATGGCATAACAGAAAGCCTAGGGTTCATCACCTACAGACTTTCGGTTGTGTTGCACATGTGCAGAAGATTGGACCTGGTATTAACAAGCTTTCTGACAAGTCAGTCCCCATGGTATTTCTTGGATATGAACCTGGAACCAAGGGGTACAGGGTGTATGATCCCGTTGAAAAGAAGGTTCACATGTCACGTGATATGATCTTTGGAGAAGGTCATGCATGGGATTGGAATAGTGTTGAGACTGAAGAAAATATAGGTGCCAGTTTCACTTTCAAGAATAGAACGGCTCGGTTATCTGAAGATCGTCAGACCATGGGTGATCCTGAAACTGATCAAGTCTCAGCTGGCATACCTATTCAAGATTCTCTAGTGACTCTGGGAGATGCAACAGGGGGTGGAACCGTGGAATATGTAACACCTTTAACATGAGGTGAGTGTTATTTTCTAGAAGGAATGCCCCTTCACTATCAAAAGGTTAGAATTGGAGCACTTTGATTATAGTGGTCTGTGTTTGTTTTCTGCTGATGAACCCGGAGGTGTTGAGGAAGCCTCGAGTGAAAAGTACTGGAAGAATGCAATGGATGAAGAAATGAAGGCCATAAGGGATAACAAGACATGGGAGCTTGTGAATATGCCAACTTAACACAAGGCCATTGGATTGAAATGGGTGTTCAAAGTTAAAAGGGATCCATCAGGGAATGTGTTAAAACACAAAGTGAGGCTTGTTGCCAAGGGTAATGCACGACGTCAAGGGTAAATTTCGAAGATGTATTCGCTCCAGTAGCAAGAATGGAAACTGTCAGGTTCTTTCTTGCTCTTGCAGGACATAGTGGGTGGGGAAATCACCCACATGGATGTCAAGTCGGCCTTCTTCAATGGTGTCTTCGAAGAAAATGTCTTTGTTCAGTAGCCTCCAGGGTTCATTGAACAAGATAATGCAGGGATGGTACTCAAACTGCATAAAGCTCCGTATGGGTCGAGGCAAGCCCCTCGTGCATGGAATGCAAAACTTGACAAAGAATTGGTGGCCTTAGGCTTTAAACGAATCCCCCTGGAAGCTGCAGTATACAGACGAGGTAACAAAGAAACTTTCCTGCTCATTGGTGTGTATGTTGATGATATAATTATTACTGGCTCAAACAGAAAAGACATAGCAGTGTTTAAGGCTCAGATGAAGAACAACTTCAGTATTACTGATCTTGGTCTCCTGAGTTATTATTTGGCAATTGAAGTACAGATGAGAGGTGAGATCAGCGTATGCCAGGGCTCATATGCTAAGAAAATCTTAGAGCGGAGTGGCATGAGTGGATGTAAACCAACTAATACACCAATGGAAAATCGGCTCAAACTCAGTAAAAATGATGGCAGTAGTCTTGTTGACATCACCAAGTATAGATGTGTGATTGGGAGTTTGAGATATTTAGTGAAAACCTGTCCTGACATTGCCTATTCAGTCGGCATTGTCAGCAGATATATGGATAGTCCATCAGAACAACACTGGGCAGCAGTCAAGCATATATTGAGGTACATTGCACGTACTGTCAATTATGGGTGTTGTTATAAAAGAACAGACAGTTCAGTGCAAATTTTTACAGGCTATAGTGACAACGATCTTGCCGGGGATGTTGATGATCGCAAAAGGACTACTGGTGTGGCATTCTTCATTGGATCAAGCCTGATCACATGGATGTCACAAAAACAAAAAAAATTGTGGCACTCTCCTCTTGTAAAGCAGAGTACGTAGCGGCTGCCTCAGCGGCTTGCCAGGGAGTCTGGTTGAGTAAGCTGTTAGCTGATCTGACAAGGAAGAACATCATGAGTTTCAAACTCTTGGTCGACAACAAATAAGCCATTGAACTCAGCTAGAATCCTGTCCATCATGATAGAAGTAGGCACATTGATACTCGCTATCATTTCCTTCGTGAATGTGTGTAAAATGGGTGCACTGATATTCAACATGTGAGGACTGATGATCAGATTGCTGATATCTTGACGAAAGCACTTGGACGCATGAAGTTCATTCCGAGGGAGAAATTGAGAGTGGTCCAAGTGCAGCGGGATTAGGTGGTAATTTGTTGAATAATCCAATGCGCTGGGTGCACGTCATGCATGTTAGTAGATAAGGGAGCACGACTCCTTCATGTTTCAGTTATTCAGTTAGAATAGGTCGCATACATGAGCAAAGCTCAGCAGGAATACCGGGTCCTCTTGGTTGAACGGGCATCACGTTCGGTTGAGTGACTTAGTGGGTGCGTGGCGTTGAGTTTGGCATGTAGAAACATTTGCTTTCAATATACATTGCACACCAAAAACAAAAAAATTGAGACAAGGGAGTGTTCTGCACTGGCTCAAAGACTCCCGTGTTCTCGCCAGAAGTTCCATTCTTGAGTGATCCATCACCACATCGTTGTGATCAGTGTGTAGTTACGATCTTCATCAACACCAATCTGCGCTGACACTGGGTGAATTAAATACCCTATACACAATCTAAGGCACTTAATTCTGTGTTGAATGTGTATTAACGTGGCCTTCAGGCCACTTTAATACGTCTTGAAAGCACACTGAACGTGTTGCACTAATGCGGTCTCAATGATGCACTAACGCGGTCTTGAAGGAGCAGTTTCGTGGTCTTGAATACCCACGTCACCTTGCTTCAGTGCGGAATTTGTGGCAGTACCGGAGCCATCGTCAGTAGGGAGACGGGGTGTGGAGCTGCGAGACACATGGCAGCACCAGAGCCATCCTCAGCATTGAGGCGGGGTCCAAAGTTGCATGACACATGGCAGCACCGGAGCCCTACACAGTAGGGAGGCAGGGTCCGGAACTACGGGACACATGGCAGCACCGAAGCCATCCTCAGCAAGGAGGCGGGGTCCGGAGCTACAGGACACATGGCAGCACCAGATCCCTTCTCGGCAGGAAGGCGGGGTCTGGAGCTACGGGACATGTGGCAGCACCGGAGCCCTCCTCGGCAGGGAGGCGGGATCCGCAGCTGTGGGACACATGGCTGTTCCTGGACGCTTCCCCTCCTGGAAAGCGAGACCCAATATCTTCTCTTCCTTATACCTGGGGGTACCCGATCTACAGGGTACCGACAGCCACGCCGGCGAGGGCACCGTCGCCCGCCTCCAGGGGCCCCACTGCTCGGTCTTTGGCCCGAGGAGGAAGAATACTTCCTTGGGGCCCGCCTGTCTGTGTGTGGGTTGCCTTGGCCAAATCTGCTGTGGCTTTTGGATCAAATGTGACTATGTGGTTCAAAGTTGTAGCCCCATGTTGCCTCCACATGATTGGCTGATTTTAAAACAGGTGGGCCAAAGGTATGTTAAATGCTGTTTCTTTTGAAAAATTATTCCAGAATTAAGTTCAACTTCCAATAATCATAGAGACTATTGGAATTGACCAAAAATTATCAAAAAAATAATCCTTGTAATATCTACTTTCATTTGGTGCACTTGTATTAGTATGAAAGTCCATAAACTTTTCTCAATAATTCTATGAAGCAAAAATGCTTTGAGTTTAATTCCTCTTGATCCAGTAATTTAAAAATTCTCAAAGTTGGCCAAATCGTTCCTCATAAATCCCTTGAACTCCAGTAAAAAGTTCAGATTTATTTGACTTCATTTGCTATGTCGAATTGAGTTCCCAATCAGTATGCGCATGAAAAATTCCAAAATATCCAGAATCTTTTTCAGGAAAATGGTCCAAACGTCTAGAATCGATATCTCTATGTAGAATACTTAGAAAATTATGAAACAATTTTGTTGGATCATTCTTGAACTCCTCTAAACAGAAAACAAACTTAGGCCAACGTTAGAGCTACAGATTGTGCATGGAAATTCTGGGAAGGGTTTAAATTAGTAGAATTTTAGAGAACAGGGGCTTGCATGAACATAGCTCAATCTTGACCAGAACACCACTCATAGTACCCATTGACCACTGAAAATTTTGCAGACCCATTGGACCTGTTTAACTAGATCAATTCGATGTTGATTGCTTTATGTCTGTCACATAGCACATTTCACCTCATAAACCAGTCTTCCAAGGTTCCATTTGATTTCTCCTCTGTTGTGTTCTGTACACGGCAAATACTTTCTGGTACACCTTAGGTTGTTCCTCTTGTCATTCATAATTCTCTTCCGTGCTATTGTATATGCTCTTCTAGGATGCATACTTGACTAGATTCCATAATCTCATATTACTTACTCCACTCCTTTTTCTCTGTTTTTTCTGCACTTAACAGAGACCAGCACTTCTCCACCTGTTGGTCTTCATCATTCTCATATGTACATAATTCATTTATTAAGTTACTAAATTGAAGTTTCTGATTTGCATATTCATATCGAATAGTGATCACGGCGGAGGAGTTCGACGAGAAGCACTATATGGAGGAGGAGGGAATAAACATGGACTTGATGGGATGAGGTGAATCCGGAGAAGCAGTGGGATCCTGTGGCAAAGTGATTCGATGAGAAGCTTTAATCTGAAGATCAGTAGCTGACTTCATTAACTTTTATCTAATCGCAACCCAAGGCAAGCCCCGGTTTGCGTTTAAGTCGATTCTAAATTTTTTTCTTTATATCACTTTAATGACTAGTATTTGAATTGTGCATTAGGTCTATTTGTGATTGACACTCTTCATGCATGACCCACAATCCTATGGAGTCTATGGGTATGTTTATAGCATAATACGTAGAATTGCATGCTAATGTTGTAGAGAATCTGATAGAAGTCAAGTGGTTGGAATCCACTCGCGAGATAGCGACATTGTCACCTGAGATTGGTTATTATAGAGAATGATTTATGAAACTGAATATGAGACCGGGCAGGGGTTAGGGTGCCCCGAGACATGGTCTCGCGTGTGTAATCCGGCCTGTGTCGATTGAGGACCGTCTCGTGTGTGGTCCTTCTGGACAAGTTTTAACTGTACTAGAGTCATACTGGATATATGGGGTCCATGAAACCGATGTACCTTGAGAAGCTGTTGCTGAGCCTTTTTCGATTGCCTCAGGCTTTTGGCCGCAGCACAGTAGACGGAAACTTGCTCACGACATCTCACAGCGGAGGGTGCATCGTGAGTGGGAATACTATCCTAGACGATTAAATCGATTCAACTTCACTGGGACTTGGGAAAGGTTGCTGCGTACGACGTCCATGGAGTGCACCTACGCGACATCCAGTATGGGTGTATGTGTCTTCTATTCTGGGTGTCTTTTATTTGAATCGCCGTCGCTCACGGTTATGGATTGAGGATACTTGTTCACTTTGTCCTAACGTAGTAATAAAGAGTATTGAGAATATTATGAATCTGCTGCAAGGGTTATTATATTGTATTGCAACCTTGGCTTAATTAGAGATAGCACAATTGAAGTTATCATTTCCAAACATTTAACTTGAATGAAGTCTATGGAACTTTGGGCAAGTATCATCATGGATGAAGCATTTATTGTTTGATTGTGGAGTTTATTATGATGCATGCCCAAAGAATCTCATATGCTACTCTTAAACTGAGCACTTAGGATTTACATTCGGCGAGTTCATTTATACAAATTTTAGCTTCCTGTCTTTAAAGTTTCCAGCATGTAGAGTTTCATGCCTTGGGTGAGACGGTTAAGTCTTGCAGAGCCTTCGTGCTCATGGTTGCTTTATATGTGGTTTTGCGGATTTAATTATGTTGTTGTTGTTGGGTTGTCCGTGAGAGCTCGAGCTGTTGAGATGTATCTCTCACGTGACAACACGCCACTGCCTTATGTTCTTCGTGTTGCTAGTGAGAAGCATCTGCAGGCATGGACGGCTACTCTTGTGCTTAGATAGGTTGATAGTGTTAGTATGTACTTTCCGGTGCATTCGTACCACTGTTGTACACTATTTTGTAAACAATATCTTATTATGAAATCAAAACTTTGTATCTTTACTATGTCTTTTTGTGTGTGCTGTTGGGTGCCGCATCGCACGACACCACCCAATGTGATTGCTGGAATGCTGGGACACCGGGTCCATACAATGGGTAAACTTATAAATAGGAATTTACTTGAATTGTATGCCTGTCATTGTCTCTCAGGATGTAGTAGAGAGAGACAGAAGGGTATTTTAAAGTTTTGCTTCGCTTGCTTATTTGGGATCGGGAAGAAATAAATAACTTGATTATGAGCTCTTAATCATGTAAACTATGTGAATGATGATAATGACCCCTAGAAACATGGATCCTAGGGATATAGGCAAGCCGGTTATGTAGAATGGGTTGGATGACATGGTGATTTTGCTTGCTTTAGATCTAAGGATCGGTTCATGGAGCGACCACCCAGGATTACAGTGCCACCAAATGACCAAGTATGGGTGTGGCATAGCCAATTAACTAGTGTAATGCTAGCATCGTTCGAATGGGAGTCAGTTGGGTTTGTAATAGTGGCACGACTACAAAGGGATTCGAACACCACAAGAGGGGGCCCTTTGCTGGATGTGCTTAGATGTGAGACATCACCTGCGGTGAAACCTTAGTGGGTTCACTTATGCTAGTATTCACTTTGTAAATGCTATTTTGTGATCTCTTATACACACACCAATAGAAGTGTGAGACGGCAGAATGGAAGTTCTTAATCGCTGAAAGGTGATGAAATCACAAACCTGTGGGTAAAGTGGTGCAACCCCTACAGAGTATAAAACTATCATGATGGTGGTGCTCTCGATCATGAGCAACTTGGACCCTCACATGATTAGAGTCATGGACCTGAATATTGGATAATGGTCAGAAATGGGTATGGATTATGCCTTCGGTCATGGTTAGTTGGATATGGATGGTTATGGATGAATGCACTGATTTTGGTTATTTATGTTGGTTGGTTATTGTAAGACCTATGTGCTGAATACATTGGAAATTATGTTAAATGTGTAGGTTTACATGCAAAGTTTTGAATATACATGAGAAACACACTTTGCAATATCTGAACTTTTACTTGTATAATGCATAGCGGTTCTTTTGGACTGTCCGATCTTTCTATGTGCTGAAATAATCGTGTGGCTGCTATTTTTTCATTTGCAATATTTCAAACTTGCTTTAAACATGTGGGTAGATTTGCTTAATATTCATTTACAAAGTTTTTGATGTTTTTTTACTGATCATGGTGGACATTATCTGGCTATGTTTGCAACATGCTTATGTGAGGTGCTCACATAAGGTGTTGTTGTTTTCGAACTAACGAGAGTCAAGTCGAGAACTTGTGCTCGGAAGAATTGGTCATCTGTTCATGTGCAGGTGTTGATTGAGGTCAAGACATGGCTGGTGACGGTGTCCATTGAACTAGTCCTATGGAGAATATGAGGTTCAACAACCAAGTTCGGAGGAATTGTGGTTGAGTTGATTGGGAGGTCGCGCAACATGTTTGGGTGAAGAACAATGCATATGGTATCTTGGAAGTTGTTGGAAGGTGATTGTATGTGTGCAAGGAGTGCATGGACGTGACAACATGGTTCCAAAGTGTGATGAAGAGGATTGGACATAAAGAATTGGTGGGAAAGGTCATACCGGCTTGATATGCCTCTGCCTGCGGCTGAGGTGGTTATGGTTCATTTATGGAATGTTTAGAGTTTGTTTTGATTAGATTTTATGTGAGTCACGAAGTTGATTTGTTTTAGGAATGTGGGATACGTTCATAAGGTGTTTATAAGTCCTAATATTGCTTCTATCTGCGTATAGAAGAGTCTTGAGCAGTTATGGAAAGTTTTGGTTGAAACTGAGTAGGATTAGTGTCCTAGCTTGGATTGAGTTTGCCTTAGGGCTGGTTATAAAAGCAAGGGAGGCAAGAGCTTGTGGTTACATGACTTTGAGCTGTTACTCTTGTGTTTTGATCAATAAAATTTGTAGTTTTCAGGAGATTCTATGCCTTGTTCGTCCGACTTGTTTCAGACATGTTTTTCTCGTCGAGTTTCTGCGTAGAACTACATTTTGTCGGTGTTTTAATCCTAACTCGAGATTTACAGATCCAATTGACATGATTCTTTTTGAGTTGTCTTTAAAAATTGATTATCTATCATATTTGAAAATTTCACGATCATTGGATTTACAGTTTTAGATCTACACGAGTTTGTTTGCAGTGTTGCAGATCTAGTTTTTACTCGGGTAGAACAGATTGACCATTGTTTGATCTTTCGATCCTAACTTGGGTTTTTCTCGACGGTTTTCCGTGATTCTTGTTTTCATGTCTTCGTTACTTGATTCTATATAATATCTACCACTTTTGTCATGGTTGAACACGTTTAGGTCAGTTGCACACACTGTTTCTTAACAGATTGATTTTCTGTCGAGGGGTTTTTGTTGCTCCTGCTGAAAAAAGTTTTAATCTACCGTTCACCAACCTCTGGTAGATTTTCACATGCTCTTTGTTCCTACAATTGATATCAGAGCTACAATACTCTAATATTTGTTATTTGCATGTGTTTTGACTAATCATCATGGAGAAATACTTCACAAAACCTTGTGTTTTTAGTGGAATTGATTTTAAGGTGTGGAGGGCACATATGGAGGCTTTCATCCAGCTGTAAGGCTTCGCAATATGGGAAAAAGGTGCACAAGCCGTATGACGTGCCGCCAAACGATCAAATCAAGGCTACAACACATGAGATATGTCGACAACAACAAGAAGGCGCGTAACTTGATCATACAAGGATTGACTCAAGGCGACTTCGATCGTGTTGCACACCTCCGATCAACATACGATATGTGGAAGGCACTTTGCGACTAACACGAAGGATCCAACATGATCAAGGAGGTAAGGCATAATATGTTCAAGAAAGAATATATGCGCTTTGAGATGCAACCAGGTGAGTCCATCGACGATTTATTTGCTCACTTTAATAAAATTCTCAGCAACTTGCGTAGCGTCCATGTTAATTTTTCAGATGCCGAGAATGCTAGGCAATTAATAAGTTCTTTAGACATTTCATATTGGGAGATGAAAGTTACATCTCTTCGTGAATGTACTATCATGAGTACACTTACATTAGATGTGCTATATTCTAAATTACAAACTCATGAAATTGACATAATCTCACTTAAGAATCTCAATGAGTCTCTTGCATTTGTTTCACAATGTGACACGCCTAGCTCTAGCCAATCTTCGTCATGTGGTACACTTGCTTTTCTGTCGTCTTTAACCCTTGAACAGATTGAAGAGTTTCCAGAGGAGGAGCTAGCACTTCTTTCTTTTCGATTCTCAGAAGCATTGCAAAATAGGAGAACTCGAAGAAGAGGAAGTGGTATTCCTCAATGATGCTTTGAATGTGGTAAGACAAGAAATTTTCATACAGATTACCCTAACCTTTCAGGTCCTTATACCCATGATGAAAAGGAAAATTAGTCCAAGCCCTCTTCTGGCGACAACAACAAGAAAAAAAAAGACGTTCATAAAACACCAAGTGGTGGACCATATCCCCTCCACTCTACTAGAGAACAACTTGAGCGATGTGGACTCCAGAAGTGATGAGGATGAAGACAATTTGGTAAATACGTGTTTCATGGTGGGCAACTCAAGATCAAGCATGGAGGAAGCATAACATAACAGTGACAATGAAGAGGTATGTTCTGCCTGCAAAGAAATGTGTGATGCTTTTTCTCGTGCCACTGTTACACTTAGGAAAAAAGACAAAAAACCTAGGTACAACATTACTAAAAATGAATCACTAGAATTTAAAATTAATCACTTGAAATCTTTGATTCCTAGTGATGATTCTCGTTCCTCATGTGAGCTTATATATGAACAATTGTCCTCCCTATGAAGTGCACACACCTCCACACTTAATAAACTTGAGTTAGAAATTGGAAATAACAGAAAGCTTGCTGCACTTAATGAAAAATAATGAAAGATGCTAGCTGTTCAAAAATTGATTTGCATTGTTTTACTTGTGATGATCTTAATAAGAAACTACACGATGCTATGAATGAGATTTTGATATTAAACAATGCTTTACATACTCATGAAGTTAAATATTGTTCTAATTGCAAACTAAAAGCAAAAAATTCATGTGAAAACCGCCTAGACTTGTCTAAAAAACTTGATGACATGAATAGGACACTAGAGCGGTTTTGTAATGGGATCAAGAATCAGAACTTGCTGCTGAATTCCTCTAAATCATGTAATGATAAAACTAGTTTAGGTTTTGATTCCCATGCTCATGCTAAAACACATCCATCTAAAATTGTAAACTCATTAGGAAGTACGTTGATTCGAATAGTTTGTATACATAAAGAAGTGGTTTTCAAATCTACAGGGGTGATGTCTCATTCAGTTTCTAACAAACATGTTGCTTGCTCATCTAAACATGAACACAAAGTTAAATTTCATTGTACCTACTGTGGTAGAGATGGTCATGTCATATATTTTTTTATAGACTAGCTAAAAAACAGAAAAAGCAAAGAATGCAAGCTAGATGTCACAACTCTCATGCAAAATTTGCTGCACATGCTAAACCGAATGTCAGGAACATGCAACCTGCTGTTATGAGTGAAAAAATGCAAAGTTTGCTCCCAAACCTACCGCTTTTCGTGCTACACATGTAACACCTCATAGGTCAGTAGTTGGGTACAAAAATCCTCAAACTTTGGCTCATAAACCTATTGTTTTATCTCAGCTTTCGCGTGTTATTCCTATTGGTCGTCATGTGACTCAGTACTGGATTCCTAAATGCCTCTTGACTAACCCCAGTATTGAGTCATCGACGTATTGTGCTTCTATGTAGGTTACACGGTTGAGGAAGGAGAACATTTGGATTTGGGTTGCTCAGGTCACATGACTGGTAACAAAGATTGGTTCTCCTCCCTCTCTTTTGTGTCACGTGTAGAGAATGTTACTTTTGCCAAGAATTCTTCAACTCCTATAATTGTTAAGAGTTTGGTTAGGGTAAATAATCACTACACTTTGAAGGATGTGGTACTTGTTAAAAATTTAAATACAACTTGCTTTCTGTTTCACAATTGCTAGATGAAAATCTGGAACTTATATTCATTAAAAATTGTTTCAAGGTTGTAGATTCAAATAGTGAGCTCATTTTTAACATTTCTTACTTTGGAAGAGTTTTTAAAGCCGATTTTGATATGTCATCCTCTAAGCATAGGTGTCTAGTTGCTAATGAGTTGAAAGACATATATTTTTAGCATCATAGACTTCGTCACATAGGCTTTGATCATCTCACACGTGTTAGTGCTCTTGATCGCATACGTGGCCGCCTAATCCTAAAGGGGACAAAGAAATTGTGTGGACTTCTTGTAGATATGCTAAGATGGTTGCAGGTTCACACGCTCCTCTCACAATTATCACGACAACTGGACAGGGACAACTTTTGCATCTTGACATTGTAGGTCCTTCATGTGTTCAATCTTTTGGAGGTAAGTGGTATGTTCTTGTGATTGTTGATGATTATTTTAGATACTCTTTAGTTTATTTTATGGCAACTAGGAATAATGCTTTTAGTCACTCTAGAAATTTATTTCTTAGATTATCAATTGATCACCCAGGATCTTTAAAATCAATTAGAAGTGATATTGGAACCGAATTTAAAAACAATCATTTGATCACATTTGTGATGAAAATTGAATAGATCATCAATTTTCTGCACCCTATGTACCTGAACAAAATAGTGTCACAGAAAGAAAGAACAGGACCTTAGTTGAGATGGCTAGGACTATGCTTGAGGAATATCAAAATCCTAGGAAATTTTGGGTTGATGCAATTGCAACCGCTTGTTATATCTCAAATTGTGTTTTCTTGTGTGCTAAGCTAGGAAAAACACCATATGAACTTCGGTTTGGACATAGGCCTATTGTCACACACTTTCGGGTCTTTGGATGCAAATGCTTCGTTAAGAAACATGATAATGTTGATACATTTGAACCTAGATATGTTGATGGCATGTTTCTTGATTATCCATCTAATACTAGATGCTACCGTGTGTTTTTACGTGACACTAACAAAATTGTGGAGACTTGTGTGGTTTCTTTTGATAAAGCTAGCCCAGGTATTAGCTCTAACATTTCAGGTCTAGATCCATACCGCAGGGGGATAGTATTTTCATTGAAGAAGACGAAGAAGTGGTGCTACTACCAAAAAAATCAGAAGCAAATGTCGTTGATCATGCTGCTGATTTTGCACCACTACCAGCACCAACAACTATTGTAGTTGTTATAGATCATCCTCAAGCCACAAGTTCTTCAATCTGTGATAAATATGAAGAAGAAGGAGCTTGTGAAGTGTCTACTCCTCTCCGCGTCCTCAAAATTCATCCTCCACAATAAATCATTGGAAACTTGCACAAACAAATTACATGGTCCAGGTTTCTCAATCCAAACTCTCACTCTCATTCTGCTTTTGTTGCTTCTTTGGAACCCAAAGATATATCACATGCACTCACTAATGAATCTTGGATTATTGGCATGCAAGAAGAGTTAGAAAATTCTTAAAGAAATAATGTTTGGGAACTTGTACCTCCAACTCAAGGTCACACTTTAATTGGGTGTTTAAAAAAAACAAAGTTAGGATGGGTTTGTCATTAGGAATAAGGCTTGGTTTGTTGCTCAAGGTTTTACACAAATTGAAAATCTAGATTTTGATGAAACTTTTGCTCCCATTGCTAGATTAGAAGCCAGAAGAATTTTTTATCATTTGCTGCATCTAAAGGATTCAAGTTATATCAAATCGATGTTAAAAGTGCTTTTCTTAATGGCTACATAGATGAGGTTTATGTCAAGCAACCACTGGGTTTTGAAAAACCAAATTTTCCTATTTATGTTTACAAACTATCCAAAGCTTTGTACGGACTCAAACAAGCCTCTAGAGCATGGTATGATAGGTTAAAAACATTCGTACTTGAAAAGGGGTTTACCATCAAGAAAGTTGATAAAACACTTTTTGTGCTTAAACATGGTAATAACTCATTATTTGTTCAAGTACATGTGGATGATATTATCTTTGGTTGTGCTTCTCATGATCCTGTGTCCAAGTTTTCAGCTATGATGAGTTCAGATAGATGAGTATGATGGGAGAACTCATGTACTTTTTGGGGCTGCAAATCAAGCAACCAAAGAAGGTACTTTTGTGCATCAAACAATGTATACGAAAGACAATCTTAAGCACTTCAACATGGAGAAAAGCAAGCCTCTTCAGAAACTAATGGGTACATCAATGACACTTGAAATTGATGAAGATGGTGAACCCGTGGATCAAAAAGAATATAGAAGCATGCCGGGTTACATTTGTACCTCACGACATCAAGACCGGTCGTACAATTTAGCGTATGTCTTTGTGCATGGTTTCAAGCTTCCCCACGTGCTTCGCATCGTCAAGCCTTCTGTAGGATTCAAGAGCACGTGAAAAGCTACTGGAGGGGGGTGAATGGTAGAATAAAACTTTTTAGCGGAAGCAATAAAAACCCCTCGGCAAAAAATTGATCTTTTAAAGAAATCGTGTGTGTGTATAATGTAAACGTTACCAATCATGAAAAAAAACAGTATATATTGTGGAGAATCGACTCATGAATACTTCACAACAAGAATCACGAAAATTCGTCTAGAAAAGCTCAAGTTATGATTGAAAGATTGAACGAAGGTCAATCTGTTCTACTCGAAAAAACCAGATCTGTAACACTGGAAAGAAACTCGTGTAGATCCAAAATCACAAATCCAATGACCGTGAAATTTTAAAAGATGATAGATAATCAAGTTGTGAAGACAACCCAAAAAGAATCACGTCAATTGGATCTGTAAGACTCGAGTTATTATAAAACCACCAAAGCAAGGTAGTGCTGTGCGGAAACTTGACGATAAAAACTTGTGTGAAACAACTAGGACGAACAAGGCACAAAAGAACCTTTAGACTATGAATTTTATTGATCAAAACACAGAAGGAACAGCCCCAAAGTTGTCTAACACGAGCTCTGGTCTGCCTTGCTTATATAACCAGCCCGAAAGCCAACTCAACTCAAACTAGGACTCTAATCCTACTCAATTCACGAATTAAAATTGTCCATAACTCCTCAAGACTCTTCTATACGCAGATAGAAGCAATCTTAAGACTTTCAAACACCTTAGGAACGTATCCCACATTCCTGAAACAACTCAACTTCGTGACCCAAACGAAATCCTATCATAACCAACTCAAATCTTTTAATATTTGAGTCAAACCGGACTCAGCCGCAACCTGAGTCCATAACCTAGTCGGTTGGACCTTTCCGACCAATTCTTTACGTCCACTTATCTTCATCACGCCTTGGAACCATGTTTCCACATCCGTGCACTCCTTGCATACGTGCAAACATCTTCCAACAACATCCACAATATCTTCTTATGCATTGTTCTTGATTCAAACATGATGCGCGACATCCCGATCAACTCAACCACAATTACTCCTGAATTGGTTGTTGAACCTCATCTTCTACCTAAGACTAGTTCAATGGATCCCATCACCAGCCATGTCTTGAACTCAAACAACACCTACACATGAATAAACAACTAATACTTCCGAGCACAAGTCCTCGACTTGACTCATGTTAGTTCCGAAAGCACAACACCTTATGTGAGCGCCTCACATAAGCATGTTGCGAACCATAGCAAAACATTAACCACAATGATCAGCCAAAACGCATCGAAAACCTAGTAAAAGAATACTAAGCTAACTTTCTATAATCCAAAAGCAAGTTCGAAACATTGCGAGTTAAAAGCAGAACCATTGTGATCAAGCTCCGGACCTTGCCAAAACTAACCAGACCTCGAGCCAGAGCTTATGAAAGCTAGCAGGACATAGCACTGGAGCTTACCAAAGCTAGTAGGACCTAGCGCCAGAGCTTGCCAAAGCTAGTCGGACCTAGCGCCGAAGATTACCAAAGCTAGTCGAACCTAGCGCCAGAACATGTCTGACCTAGCCACAAGTCGAACCTAGCCAAACAGGTCAGAGCTAGCCAAAACATGCCAGACCTAGGCAAAGCAAGTCAGACCTTACGTCAGACATTGTCGGAGCTACACAAAATAAGTTGGACCTATTGTCGGACCTTGCAGAAGCTCGGACCTAGAGTCGGACCTTGATGAAAAAGGTGTTTTGGTAGTATTCAAAACTTTTATCGCCATAGCCAATGTATTCAGCACACTTAGGTCTCACAATCTCCCCCTTGATGAATGCATTGGCAACACCGCTTAGAAATCGAGCATTGGCTTATGAAAAGTTTTGAAAACAATCAAATGAGAAAAAAGAAATTAGAAAAAAATATTTCTCCCCATTTCTAAATCAAAAATAAAATTAGAAGAAAAACAAAAATCCTCCCTGTGAGAAGAATCGTGCAAAAACACTTGTAAACGTGTGCAATGTGTGATCAATTTCTCCCCCTTTGACAATGTATTCAGCAAGGTCCAAAAGAGAAATTTTAATTTTTTATGAGCGTATTGTAACATATACACATAAAACATAGCTCGTCCAAGTCATACTGTCGAGTAACTTATACTATCACATCAATGTGATACATAAAGTAGTGTAAGCCATGCTAGAGATCAAGTGTAATTTTCAATTTAAGCATGTCATGATCTCACAAACTTAAATATTTTAAAGCATGAAAGCATGACACTTGTTGCTGTATTTTTCATTTTTCAATATCATTTAAAGCATTAATTTTGATCATATAACATTTGCAAGAGATTATATGCCGCATCTGCCTTATTCTAACCAACAAAGCTAAGCCTATGTCATTTGACAATCAGAAGCTTAAGGACATGGTTTTAGTCATACACTACTTCTTCCAAGTTCATACATAAGTGCAATGATAATCCATCTCAATAGAAGAAGTGCGATGCATGCATACTCTCTTGATCTTTTCCCAATTTTTCATTTGAACATAAAAACTCAACATGTGAGTTGATTACTTGATTAATTCTATATGATTAAAAGCACTTGTGAGCATGCAACAAGTTCAAAACAGAAACAAAGTTCGATCATGACCAAATTTAGTGTAAGTAATTATTCCAATTATTAGTCATGGCAAAAACTACAAAATGTATAACATGAGTAATGTAGTAAGAACTTTCATCATGTAAAAAAAATCACAAAGTCATATATGTATGAAATTCTATGCTCATATTATTTTTAAGTTCAGATTCACACATAGATTTCCGAAGTTTCAAAACTCCCCCTCAATTTAAGCCATGAGGATGCATAACCCCTATTCAATATGAAGGAAACAAAAATGAGTGAAATCCAAAGAATTTGTAAAAATGTCAGCCAATTATTGTTTGGTATCTACATGGTGAAGCACAATGTTTCCTTTTTCAACATTATCACGGAGAAAGTGATACCTAATGTCAATATGCATGTTGCACGGGGTTTTTAGCAATGCAAATAGCACTAGTGTTATCACAAAACACTATCTAAATCAACCCCATAGTCCTTAAGTGTTTGAACAATTCAAAGAATTTGCGAGCAAACGCTAGCAGCAGCTATACATTCAGATTCGGCCGTGGATTGTGCAACTGAATTTTATTTTCTTGAGGATCAAGTAACAAGTGAATTACCAAGAAAATGACAAGCACCCGAAATACTTTTCCTATCAATCCTACAACCCCAAAAATCAGCATCCAAAAAAGCTTTCAGAGTAACGGTTGAGGAAGAAGGAAGAAAAATGCCAAATTCTTGAGTTCCATGTAAGTACCTGAGAATTCTTTTGATGGCTCGACGATGTGAAACATGTGAGGATGCTTGAAATCATGCACAAAAACATACACTTAATTGTATGTCCGGTATTGATGTGGTGAGGTACAAAAGTGATTCGATCATGCTTCCATATTCTTTTCAATCCATGGGTTTACCATCTTCTTTCAAGTGTTGTTGTTGTACCCATTGGTGTCTAAAGAGGCTTGCTTTTTACCATATTGAAGCGTTTAAGAAGGTCTCTTCTATACTTTGTTTGATGCACAAAGGTACCTTCTTTGGTTTGCTTGATTTGCAGCCCCAAAATGTATGTGAGTTCTCCCATCATACTCATCTCAATTTCTAAACTCATCATAGCTAAAAACATGGACACAAGATCATGAGAAGCACAACCAAAGATAACATCATCCACATACACATGAACAGATAATGAGTCATTGCCATGCTTAAACAAAAAAAGAGATTTATCAACCTTGCCCATGATAAACCAATTTTCAAGTAAGAATGTTTTGAACCTATCATACCATGCTCTAAGGACTTGTTTGAGACTGTACAAGGCTTTGGACAGTTTGTAAACATGATTAGGAAATTCTGGATTTTCAAACTTAAACCTCCTCATCTGTGTAGCCATTAAGAAAAGCACTTTTAACATCCATTTGATATAACTTAAAACCTTTAGATGCAGCAAAAGCTAACAAAATTCTTATGGCTTCTAACCTAGAAACAGGAGCAAAAGTTTCATCAAAATCTAGACCTTCAACTTTTGTGAAACCTTGAGCAACCAACCTAGCATAATTCCTAATCACAACCCCATCCTCACTTTGTTTATTTTTAAACACCCATTTAGTTCCAATTAAATTGTGACCTTGAGGTGGGGGTACAAGTTCCAAACATTATGTCTATCAAAATTTTCTAACTTTTCTCGCATGGCAATAATCCAAAATTCATTAGTGAGTGCATGTGATACATCTTTGGGTTCGAAAGAAGCAACAAAACCAGAATAATCATGAGAGTTTGGATCGCAAAACTTGGACCATGTGACTCATTCGTTCAAGCTTCCAATGATTTGTTGTGGAGGATGACTTTTCAGAACCCAGAGGGGAGTGGACACTTCAAACGATTCTTATTCTTCATGTTCATCACAAATCGATGAGTTTGTGACTTGAGGATGATCTGGACCATCAATGGTGGTCATCGGTGCCTGTTGTAATTCAGGAGCTACAATAATGCCATTAGCTATTGAATTTTCGGGCAGCAGCACCACTTCTTCCTCGTCTTCTACGAAAATACTCTCCCCCTTTGGATATGGATCCGGACCTGCATTATTTTAGCTAGTACCTGGCTAGCTTCATCAAAAGAAACCTCACAAGTCTCCACAATTTTGCTAGTGTCAAGTAAAAGCACACGGTAGCCTCTAGTATGAGATGGATAACCAAGAAACATGCCATCAATAGATCTAGCTTCAAATTTATCAAGATTACCATGTTTCTTAACAAAACATTTGCAACCAATGACCCTAAAGTGTGTGATACTAGGACTATGTCCAAACCGAAGCTCATATGGTATTTTTCATAGCCTAGCACGCTAGAAAACACGATTTGAAACATAACAAGCGGTTGTTGTTGCATCTGCCCAAAACTTTCTAGGTGTTTGATATTCATCAAGCATAGTCCTAGTCATCTCACCTAAGGTTCTGTTCTTTCTCTGTACAACAACGTTTTGTTGAGGTACATATATTGAAGAAAATTGATGATCTATTCCATTTTCAGCACAAAAGTAATCAAAAGATTGATTTTGAAATTCAGTTCCATTATCATTTCTAATTGCTTTTAAAGATCCTGGGTGATCAATTGATAATCTATGAAATAAAATTCTAAAGTAATGAAAAGCTTCATCCTTAGATGCCATAAAGTAAACCAAATAGTATCTAGGATAGTAATCAACAATCACAAGAACATACCATTTACCTCTGAAGGATTGAACATGTGAAGGTCCTACGGTGTCAAGGTGCAAAAGTTGAATCGGTTCAGTTATCATGGTCATTGTGAGATGAGCATGTGAACCCGAATCCTCAATTCAAATGTACTCCTTTCTCAAGCGTGTAACCTAAATAGAAGCACAATAAGTCGATGACTCAATACGGGAGTTAGTCAAAAGGCATTTAGGAATCCAGTACTGAGTCACACGACGTCCAACAGGAATAACACGTAAAAGCTAAGATAAAACAGTAGGTTTATGAGCCAAAGCTTGAGATTTTTTTTACCCAACTACTGACCTACGAGGTGTTACATGTATAGCACGAGAATCAGTAGCTCTGGAGGCAAAAAAAAACAGAAGGTTTGGAGGTAACAACTGAAGGTCTGTAGGTAAAAACTGAAGCTCTGGAGATAAACTTTGAATGTTTTTGACTCATAACAACAGGTTGCATGTTCCTGACATTCCGTTTAGTATGTGCAGCAAATTTTGCATGGAAGTTATGAGATAAAGCTATAATCCTTTACTTTTTCTGCTGTTTAGCTAGTCTATAACAAAATCTATGACATAACAATCTCTATCACAATAGGTACAAGGAAATTTAACGTTGTGTTCATGTCTATATGAGCATGCAATATGTTTATTTGAACCTGAATGTGACAACACTGCTACAGATTTAAAAACCACTTCTTTTTGTTTAGGAACTATTTGAATCAAACCACTTCCTAATGACTTAACAATTTTAGGTGGATGTGTATTAACATGAGCATGAGAATCAAAACCTAAACCAGTTTTATCATTGCAAGATTTGGATGAATTCAGCAGCAAGTTTATTTTTTTGTTCCCAATGCAAAACTGCTCTAGTGTCCTATTCATGTCATTAAGTTTCTTAGACAATTCTAGACAATTTTCACATGAAGTTTTTCCTTTTTGTTTGCAATTAGAACAATATTTAACTTGATGAGAACGTAAAGCATTGTTCAATATAGAAATCTCATTCATAGCATCGTGTAGTTTCTTATCAAGATCATCACAAGTAGAACAATGCAAATAAATTGTAGAACAACAAGCATCTTTCAAGTTTTTATCATTAAGTGCAGCAAGCTTTTTGTTCTTTTCAATTTCTAACTCAAGTTTATCAAGAGTGAAGGAGTGTGCACTTCTTAAGGAGGACAATTGTTCATATATTAAATAACATGAGGAACAAGAATCATCACTAGGAATCAAGGTTTTGAAATGATTAATTTCAGATTCTAGTGACTCAATTTTAACAGCACTGTCCCTAAGCTTTTTGTCCTTTTATTTAACAATAACAGTTGCAGGGGAAATAGCATCAAACATTTCATCACAAGTAGGACATACCTCTTCATTGTCACTATTGTGTTTTGCATCTACCATACTTGATATGATTTGCCCGCCATGAAGCACAAGTTTGCCAGATCATCTTCATCTTTGTCACTTCCAATGTCTACATCACTCGAGCCAAGTTCTTGAAGTGCGGTGATGAAACTGTTTATCAGTTTGCGACCCGTAAAAACCTTCTTTTTCTTGTTATTTCTAGAAGAGGACTTGACTTTATTCTGCTTTTCATCACGGGTAGAAGGACCTGAAAGGTTAGGTCAATTTGTACGAAAGTGTCCTTTCTTACCACATTCAAAGCATCGTTGTGGTCTAGAGCTTCTTCTCCTTCTAGTTCTCACATTTTTGCAATGCTTTTGAGAACCGAGTAGAGATGAGTGCTAGCTCCTCTTCTGGAAATTCTTCAATCTGTTCCATGGTTAGTGAAAATAGCAAAGCAATTGTATTGCTATATGAAGATTGGCTGGAGCTAGGCTTATCACGTTGAGAAACAAATGTAAGAGACTTGTTGGGGTTCTTACATGATATAATGTCAATTTCATGAGTTTTTAACTTGGAATAAGGCACATCTAATGTAACTATACTCATGATTGTGAATTCACGAATAGATGTTACTTTCATCTCCCAGATTGACATGTCTAATGCTCTTAATAATTGCCTAGCATTCTCAACATCTGAAATGTTCACATTAACACTACACAAGTTGCAAAGAATTTTGTTAAAGCAAGAAAATAATTCGTCAATGGACACACCTGGCTGCATATCAAAGCGCATATATTCTTTCATGAACGTATCCTACCTTACCTCCTTGATCGTGTTGGATCCTTCGTGGTAGTCACAAAGTTCTCTCCGCACATCATACGCCAACCTCAGGTGTGCAACACGGTCGAAGTCACTTTGAGTTAGTCCTTGGATTATCAAGTTCTGAGCTTTGTTGCTATTGTCAGCATCTCTTAAGTTTGTAGCGATGACTTGATCGTTCGGTACATTGTAAGGTTTGTACACCTTTTACCATGTGGCAAAGCCTTGTGCCTGGATGAAAGCTACCATACGTGCCTTCCAAACCTAAAAATCAATACCACTAAAGACACAATGTTTTGCTGAGTATTTCTCCATGTTGATTAGTCAAAACACGTGCAAATCTCAAAGAATAGAGCATCGTGGCTATGATACCAATTGTAGGATTGAAGAGCACATGAAAAGCTACCAAAGGGGGGTCAATGGTAGATTAAAACATTTTAGCGGAAGCAATGAAGACCCCATGACGAAAAATTGATCTGTTAAAGAAATCATGTGTGTGACTAATATAAATGTAATCAATCAAATCAAAACCAGTATAGGTTTTGGAGAATCGAGTCACAAAGATTTCACAACAAGAATCACGAAAATCCATCGAGAAAAAATCAAGTTATGATTGAAAGATTGAACGATGGTCAATCTGTTCTACTCGAGAAAAACCAGATATGTAACACTGCAAAGAAACACATGTAGATCAAAAACCACAAATCCAATGTCCGTGAAATTTTCGTAGATGATAGGTAATCAAGTTGTGAAGACAACCCAAAAAATATCACATAAATTGGATCCGTAAAACTCAAGTTATCATAAAACCATCGAAGCAAGGTAGTGTTGTGCAAAAACTCAACGAGAAAAACTTGTTTGAAACAAGTAGGACGAACAAGGCACAAAAGCTCCTTTAGAATACGAATTTTAGTGATCAAAACACAAAAGGAACAGCTCCAAAGTCATCCACCACGAGCTCTGGTCTACGTTGCTTACATAACCAGCCCGAAAGCCAACTCAACTCAAACTAGGACTCTAATCCTACTCAATTCACGAATCGAAACTTTCCATAACTGCTCAAGACTCTTCTATACGCAGATAGAAGAAATCTTAAGACTTCCAAACAACTTAGGAACGTATCCCACATTCCTAAAACAACTCAACTTCATGACCCACACGAAATCCTATCGTAACCAACTCAAGTCTTTCCATATTTGAGTCAAACCTCACTCAGCCGCAACCTGAGTCCACAACCTAGTCGGCTGGACCTTTCCGACCAATTCTTTATGTCCACTTGTCTACATCACGCCTTGGAACCATGTTGCCACGTCCATGCACTCCTTGCACACGTGCAAACATCTTCCAACAGCGTCCACGATATCTTCATATGGATTGTTCTTGATTCAAACATGCTGCGCGACCTCCCGATCAACTCAACCACAATTCCTCCAGAACATGGATGTTGAACCTCATCTTCTCTAGTTCAATAGATCCCGTCACCAACCATGTGTTGAACTCGAGCAACACCTGCACATGAATAAAACAACCAATACTTCCGAGCACAAGTCCTCGACTTGACTCACGTTAGTTCTGAAACCACAACACCTTACGTAAGCGTCTCACATAAGCGCGTCGCAAACCATAGCAAAACATTAACCACCATGATAAGCCAAAACGCATCAAAAACATGTTAAAAGAATACTAAGCAAACTTTCCGTAATCCACAAAGCATGTTCGAAACATTGCGAGTTAAAAGCAGAACCATTGTCATCAAGCTCCGGACCTTGCCAAAACTAACCGAACCTTGAGCTGGAGCTTACCAAAGCTAGCAGGACCTAGCGTTGGAGCTTACCAAAACTAGTCGGACCTAGCAGCAAAGCTTACCAAAGCTAGTCGTATCTAGCAACAGAGATTACCAAAGCTAGTCGAACCTAGCGCCAGAACATGTCAGACCTAGCCACGACAAGTCGGACCTAGCCAAAGAGGTCGGACCTAGCCAAAACATGTCGAACCTAGGCAAAGCAAGTCGGACCTTACGTTGGACCTTGCTGGAGCTACCCAAAACAATGTTGGACCTATTGTCGGACCTTGTAGAAGCTCAGACCTGGAGTCGAACCTTGATGAAAAAGGTCTTTTGGTATTATTCGAAACTTTTATCGCAATAGCCAATGTATTGAGCACACATAGGTCTCACACCGTCAAAAGGATTCTCAGGTACTTACATGGAACTCAAGAATTTGGCATTTTTCTTCCTTTTTCCTCAACGGTTACTTTGAAGTCCTCTTCGGATACTTACTTCGGGGTTGTAGGATTTATAGGAAAAGTACTTCGAGTGCCTGTCAATTTTTTGGTAATTCACATGATGCTTGGTCCTCTACAAAATAAAATTTAGTTGCACAATCCATGGCCGAATCCGAATATGTAGTGGCTACTAGCGCTTGTTCATAAATTATTTGGATTGTTCAAACGCTTAAGGACTATGGGGTTGATCTAGATTGTGTTCCACTATTTTGTGATAACACTAGTGCCATTTGCATTGCTAAAAAACCGGTGCAACATTCGAGAACAAATCACATTGACATTAGGGGGGATATTTGTTTCTGAAATTTCTTTCTCATTTGATTTTAAAAAGTGTTAGAAAATTGTTTTCAAAACTTTTCATGTGAATAAGGTAATGTTCAGATTTTAAGTGGTGTTGCCAGTGCATTCATAAAGGGTGAGATTGTGAGACCTGTGTGCTAAATACATTAGCAATTATATCAAATGTGTAGGTTTAAATGCAAAGGTTTGAATATACGTGAGAAACACACTTTGCATTGTCCCAACTTTTGTTGTACGTGAGTTGCACATGTTTTGCGTTCCAGAATGTCCGAACATTACTTGTATAATGCATAGTTGCTGGTTTGGACTGTCCGATCTTTCTATGTGTAGAAATAACCGTTTGACTACTATATTTTTCATTTGCAATATTTCAAACTTGCTTTACACTTATGGGCAGATTTTCCCAGTATTATTTTACTAAGTTTTTGATGTGTTTTGCCTGATCATGGTGGACATTATATGGCTATGTTTGCAACATGCTTAAGTGAGGTGCTCACATAAGGTGTTGTAGTTATGCAACTAACGAAAGTCAAGTTGTGGACATGTGCTCAGAAGAATTGGTTTTTTATTCATGTGCAAGTGTTGATTGAGGTCAAGACACGGCTAGTGACGGGATCCATTGAACTAGTCTTAGGGACAAGATGAGGTTCAACATTCAAGTTCGGGAGGAATTGTGTTTGAGTTGATTGTGAGGTCACGCAACATGTTTGGATCAAGAACAATGCATATGAAGGTATCATGGACATTGTTGAAAGGTTTTTTCATGTGTGCAAGGTGTGCATGGACGTGGCAACATGGTTCCAATGCATGATGAAGAGGAGTGGATGTAAAGAATTGGTCGGAAATGTCCCACCGGCTGGATTATGCCTCAGGTTGCAGTTGAGGTGGTTATGGTTTGTTTATGGAAGGTTTAGAGTTTGTTTTGGTTAGATTTTCTGTTGTCACAAAGTTGAGTTGTTTTAGGAATGTGGGTACAGTCCTAAGATGTATTGCTTCTATCTGCATATAGAAGAGTCTTGATCAGTTATGAAAAGTTTTGGTTGAAACTGAGTACGATTAGAGTCCTAGTTTGGATAGAGTTGGCCTTACGGCTGGTTATAAAAGCAAGGGAGGCCAAGACTCGTTGTGAGACAACTTTGGGCTGTTCCTCTTGTGTTTTGATCAATAAAATTCATAGTTTAGAGGAGCTTTTGGGCCTTGTTCGTCTGACTTCTTTCAGAAGAGTTATTCTCGTCGAGTTTCTGCATAGCACTATGTTGTGTTGGTGTTTTTATCATAACTCATGTTTTACAGATCCAATTGATGTGATTTCTTTTGAGTTTTCTTTACAACTTGATTATCTATCATCTGTGAAAATTTCACGATCATTGGATTTGTAATTTCTGATCTACATGAGTTTATTTGCAGTGTTGCAGATCTGGTTTTTACTCGGGTAGAACGGATTGACATTTGTTCAATCCTTCGAACATTACTTGCTTTTCTCTCGACGGTTTTCCATGATTTGTCGAGTCTTCGTAACTTTATTCTCTATAATATCTACAACTTCTGTCACGATTGAACACGTTTAGATCAGTTGCACACACGGGTTCTTAACAGATTGATTTTCTGTCGAGGGGTTTTCGTTGCTTCTAATGAGAAATTTTTAATCTACCATTCACCCCCTGGTAGCTTTTCACATGCTCTTCTATCCTACAATTATTTAATGGTCGAACTTGGTAAATGATGGAATTGGATGGTATTTGCTGGATATGGGGTTATAATGGGATAGACCGCACGTAGTAATCATAAGTTGCATTTTCTTGCTTTAATGAATGAAATGTGGTCTTTTGCAATGAACCGTTATTATCGTCCTTGTTTAAGCTACATGTCATACTTACCCACACTTGCTGAGTACGACATGTGCTCACCCTTGCTGTCCCCTCGTTAATTCAGCAACGGGTAATAATTTGGTGTATGCTGTGGATTTAGAGTAGTACTAGGCGTGTGTGTTACTATCAAATTGCCTGTGGAGCTATAGTCTACTTGTGCTTAGTTTTTCCGCTGCAATGTTATTAGAGCTTGTTAATTATTGAGACTATTTGACTATTCTTTAAGGTACCACTCACTATTCAAAACATGGTTATTACCTGAATATTACTCGTGTATGTGTGTTAAACATCTTTGGCACACATATGCATCACACTTGGTTCATTCTCGGAATCGGTTGTCACATTATCTCTCATTAGAGATCATCTGTCATGTTAATAAATACCAACAAGCATTATTGGTATCGTTGGCAGGCAAGGCAAAGGAAGTGAAGGATAGCTATCACTTATGATTAAGTTATAGATACTAGGAGTTATTAGGCAGGATTACCCTTGTTTTGTTTTCTCCTTTTGTGTGAAAATAGGAGAGTGTTTGGCTAACCCATTTCATTGTAAATCCAATGAGGATGCAAGAGCTCAACTGCAATAGTACTTCAAGGCGTTTCTCAACAAATTCTTCCATTTGGGCAACATCATAGCCCAAACCGGGAGGATTCTGCAGCTTCCAGTAGTTGACTCTACCATGAGATGGATGGTTAGCTCATCGTCCAACATTCCTAGAACAAGTTGACTTCATCAACCCATAATATAATTCTTGTTGAAGTTGGAGATGACTTCTTCTTATTCATCATGAGAAAGACGAATATTTGATGTAGAAGATGGTCACCATCAAGGGTGGACTAATGAATGCTCTAGTTCAATTAGTATGGCATGCACACCTTCGAAAAGGTGGACATACTAGCCATAGAACTGGACCCCCTATGGAAGATCAAGAAGGTCAAGCTAATGGAGAAGTGTTTGGATTATTCAAGCCATGGATACTTACTTAATTTGTAAAAATCCATATCAACATGGGACCCTTGGGATTTATTTAACTAAGACCCATGAGGATCCTTCGTTTCCAAGCAACAACTCCAAAGGCCATCACCAACAAAGAGGTTAAGAGTGGAATAAATACAATCAAGGAGGATATGAGAGTCTGAATTCAAATGGATTTAGCTTCAACTAGCCTACCTTGATGTATCTTGTCCATGGCCAAGGAGAAATCAATGACAACATACCCAAGAGGCAATTGGCCAAGGACAAAAAACTTTGAAGAGCAACTTCGACCAAGCCCATGTAACTTTGGGCAAAGCAACATTGTCGATGAAGCAATTCATGTTTGATTTTGGAGTCCACATGTTGTTATTGTTGGTATTTATTAACACCACAGATCATCTCCAATGAGAGATGAGATCCTCAAACGCATGGAAGATACCGTTGTAGCAATTCACTCAAGAGTATTCCTATGTGTATTGTATTTATCCCAAAAGGAAGGCGGTGAAGTAAAGTAAACACTATTCTTATGATCAAGGTATAGGTTACTAAATATTTCCCAGAACAGGCGTAAGATGATAATAGGTGTAGTGTGACACACACCTAAGCAATCTACTCTAAGGGTAAGGTTGCCCTAGTGAGGGTTAAGCTACGAGAAGGGGCTGCTCCTACTGTTCTCTAATTACTCTTATACATTGCCTATTAGCGTATCCATGAGTATGCTAACGATGAATACTAGGGCTTAGTGGTCCAACATATGGCGCACGAGCTAATGTAGGCACTAGTGTGAGGTACCAACAAGTTTTTGGATATAAGGCATGTTGGTTCCATGACCAGTCAAACCAGTTAAGAGAATAGGAGATGCAACCTAATACCATGAATACCAGACGAGGATCCTAGACACACACCCATACAGGTGTGCCAAGACACATGACACATACTAAACCCTGAAGGGCAAATACATCTTGATGCAATGGGCCGACAGTCTAATGCTGGAAATTGAGCACTAGCAGTACAAATACATGAAGTTGTGGCACGGTAAACAGGAGCAACTATAGTACAACGATGTCAAGATCTAGGAAATGACCATCTCAAGGCGGTAAAGGTAACCTTAGAAAATAAACCACTACCTGCCTAAGACAGCCTTAGAATGTCGAGGACGAGATTCTATTTAAGTGGGGTAGATCTATCACAACCCGAATTTTCTCAAAGGTAAAAATTGCTTCAAATTAAAAATTTTAATAAATCTCAAGCGATCAATAATTATTAACCTAAAATTGCACGTATACGTGTATGTGTGCCTAACACATAACTTACAATATGAAAAATAAATCAAACCGGAATATAATTTTTGAAGAGGTAACTATATATCAAAAATATAAGTCGACTCAAACAAGAATTAACATCTATAAATCAAATCCCAATTTAAAACTGAAATTCTATTCAAACGTGTAAAAGAATTAGGGAGATTATGGAGACGCCCAAGGAAACAACTCAAATTAATATATATATATATATATATATATATATATATATATATATATATATATATATATATACACATATACTAATAAATAGGAACTAATAACAAAGTAGCACGTATGTGTAAATATAAACACATGTATGTCAACTTTAATATAAACCCCATAAATAAGTAAATAAAGGAGGATGAAAAATTAATCAAATATTACAACCTATAATACGATAATGAAATTAATAAATCAAGTGGCAAATAAATTAATCAAAACCAAGTTAAATGCGTACGAATTAATGTAAACTCAATTCAAAGGCAATTCAGAGACCAAATCAGGATTCAAATCCAAATGTCAAGCAAACCCAAAATAGTGAACTAATTGAGAATAGTTTGAGCCTATGAAAAAATACCAAAATCCAAATTTTAGCGAAGCATGGAAAATACCCTAAATAACATAACGTGTGCATAGAATAATTTGGGTGCAATTGAGTTCAAACCAGATTTGAATTTAAATTAAAATAGGAAAATTAAATTAGAAAAGGAAGGAAAACCAGATAAAAAATATAAAAGGGCAAGCAACCCATTTCCCTGGTCCAGCCTGCTTAGCCTCCCTCCCGAAATATGGCCTGTCTAACCTCCACCCGTGTGGCCCATCTCTGCGTGCGGTCCTCCCTCCTTCTGCGTCTTCTTCCTCCTACTGTCCCACTTTGAGCCCGACTGTGGCTCTGCGAAACCCGATGACAAGATGCTCTCCCATCGTGTCGTTCCACGAAGGCCATGTGCCACGCAAGTCAAGTCCCCCCCCCCCCCCCCGACATGACTGCCGCGATGCAAAAACCCTCTGTGACATCAGTCAGCCACCGTCGCCTCCTTGTCCCGTCACGTCGCCCGTCGCGACCAGTGCTCAGCCACCATGCCACCCCATCTCCTCCATCACTGCACGCTAGCAACTGACTTTCGGCGCACATCATTGCCACCATGACTCGAGGCCTCTGCCAGCTATGTCACCCACCAGCGCACCAAAAAGCCATGCTGGCCACCTCCTCATGGACCTATAAAAATGGCCCCTTCCTCTTCATTCTCGCGCGCAACACCTTTGCCACACCTCCCTCTTTCTCCCTGACAGTCGAGCGCCCTTCACCGAGGCTTCCTCACCTCTGATTCAGGCAGACATCACTGGCCCCCCTGTTTTCATAACTTTGGTCGCCGCATTGCGTTCCCATGTTGGTGACCCACCATAATCTAATTACATCAACGTAAACCTTTCTCGCTTCGTGAAATAGCTAGAGCGGCCACTAGTTAGGATTTTACCTCGCCATATCTCAGATTTCCCATAACCCTAACTGTGCCAGCTATACACCGCCGCCCAGCGCCCAGTGCACTGCCGCCGTCCATCTAGGCGACCCTTCCAGCATGCTGGTGTTGTCAAACAACTTCTTCGTGATCCATAGAATGTGTAGACGCAGTTGGCCTAAAGAAGAAGCCACTGCATGGGCACTCCCCCAGTGCGCGGCGGTCTCCTGCTGCCACCTTCTGCCGCCGGCCACCTAGAGTGCCGCCATGACCCAACTAAGGCTGCCGATAGCTTCCACATGCAATCGCTTACCTGCCTGGTGCACTAGTTCAATGTGGAACCACGCGCGCGCGAGTCTTCCTGAGCGCCGCCACCACCACTATCTTCGATGCTTCAGCACAGCCTCTCTGACCACCACCTCAGCCTGCCATGACTACCGCCAAACTTGCCTAGTCCGGAAGAGTGTGTCGAGGTATTCCCTTCAGTTGATTGGTGCTGACTGTATGGTTCTGGCGAACCGCCGGCATCCCTCCACCGTGCGGCCCGCCGTTCCCCTGCTGCCTCCCTTGTTCAGGCCCGTCGCGCCTACATGGTGCGCACGTGCCGCAGGCGTGGCTGCTACCCAAGCGCCACGTCAGCACCCTGAGACACTCTGTCAGTGCCACGCAAGCGCACAGGCAGGACATCCCACACCAGCGGACTCGGTCTTGGTAGACCAAAGAGCTAATGCTGGTAGACTCGGCCTACAGTCCACCACCCAGCGTACTGCAGAGCCACTGTAATCGTGGCCCCATGTGTCACTCTCTGTAAAACGATGATATGCTATGCACACACACAGACACACCACTATCAGACTATACACACAAGTCAGCCACTGTCTGGTACTATAAATTGCTAGAGCCACACGCTTAGTGCACACAAGCAGTTAGAAAATGCATTTCTTGATACAAGAAAATTCTGGAAAAATTTCTAAAAATCATTAATTGCTTGTATGACATATTAGGAATGTTTGATAGTATGAATTGCTTGCAGAAATTGTATTAGATATTATCAGCTCACAAAAATGAATCGATCAATTAGGAAAATTGAAAATAAATTATGTCTAGGGTCTAAATTAATTGAAAACCTTCTATAACTATTGAATAATTGTTAGAACATGGAAACGGTGATAAGTGACCTTAGTAAATTGCATAAAATTAAAGACTTATTATTGACTAATAAAAACCATTTAATCAACTATGAAAATTGGGAGAACCTATATTTAGCATCCAAATTTGACAATCCCTCAACCAATAATAACCTAAAGGTATTAGAGATATTAATTGACATTATGATGTCATAAAAAGTATTATGCAACAATTATAGGGTATCGAGTATTAAACACTTATCATCCCTATAAGAAAATTAGTTAATTTGCCAATAGATAGAAGAATATCATATACAAACTTTAAATGGGTTAACTTCCTCATAAATGATCATCTAAATAGAATATAATGATTGACATCTGTAATATAGGTATTTGATTAATATAAATGATGGGACAGAGAATTAGTTATCATTCTCACAGGAGAATCATGCAAATATTCATAATTAGTAAAATGCATGTAGATGATTCTAACTAGTCTCTTCATGAATGAGGTTCTAAATATTCTAAGGATACATTACTAGGACTTTTAGAATAGTAAATGACTAAAATAAATTATAGGATAATGAATTGATTATGATCGCCATCATAAAAAAGCGACTAGAGAACTAGTAAATAACAGAAACTCACATGCAAACCTAAATAAAATAATAAGTTCACTAGTAAATTCTCCAGAGATTCAAATAGCCATACGATAAAGAAGTCCGAAAATAAGTTCATGGCTTTTAGAAGACAATAAAAAATAGATTAAAAAATGATATAAATTAATGATCATACACTAGTCATTATTAAAAATATAGAGTTCCCTCGAGAATATTACAACTGATACTTAGACTCTAAAACAAATGGGTCTTACATTAGCAGAACCTTAATGAATATACTATTGTGTATATAAGATAATTATAAGGAAGTCTCATAAGGGTTATGGTTAACCCGTTGATCGTAACAGTAGTAAATTATAAGTATAAACTGATGAATTAACCATGATAGTCATAAACCTTGTAAATAACTAAGAAAACCGATAATATCGTTAAACCTTTCAATAACCATTTAGTTGAACAACGAAATAGTAATGTTCTTAAATAACCCACAAGAAGAGTATCATATTCTCCGATGAGCCTTCTAAGAATCTTAGAAAATGCTTATTAAATGATTGTTGGTATTTATTGAAGTTTTATTTGGATTCCTTGGGTCTTTACCGATGAATCGTATTTTCTTCACGTAGCTATGTACTTAGTAATCGGAGAGTTTGCGAATGAGATATGCAAGACTTGAATCGTGAAGAACTCGAAAAAGACTGTAATGGCAAGCTCTAACTCCTTGATCATATTTCACCCATGTTTTGCAATTGCACCTATTGGCATGTTTTCATTGCATAATTGTGTGTCTATTTTAAAACATTGCTATGCTATAAACCACTTGAAATGTGGTAACATGAGCTCTGTTGATGACTGAGTATCGGTGTTAGCTACTAGCCAACGGTAAACAGTAACACAATAGTTACCCTCTATTCATGGCATGAAACAAGACACTGCATCAGTTACAATAATAGTAGTGACTATTATCTCCTTGATGATGACAACACAACTCCTTGACAACCTAACAACTACATCACTGTATTGTAGCAATGATGTGATCACCTCCTTATTAGTACTATGCTTAGGAACCTCTGTGATGTTCGCATCGCGAACCACTACACACTGTATACATGATGATGAAATGTGTTAAAAAGTGTTTGGTAGTGTGAGTTAGGATATGGGTGGGTGATTAATGAATTGTGTGTGTGAAGAGGGAGGGTGCTTGAGGAGGGTATGGTGATGGGATGTCGCGGGCTCCCTAAGAGGTATACCAGCCGCTATTGTATATTTGGTGTAACCCACCAATCGATGCTGAGTGCTTCAATAATAATCCGATGCCATGTTTTCCGGATTATACTTATGTTGAGTACATTAGTTTAGTGCAATGATGTTTGATCTGGACTAGTCCTTCTGACAAGGATGGATGGAGCCGCCTTGCCAATATAAGGATCAGTTCATTTGATCTCAACATAGTGAATTCGTACAACCACATAACCTGTATGGGCGGGACTCACCCTATCTT
This sequence comes from Tuctoria greenei, assembly GCA_036927565.1. Lineage (NCBI taxonomy): Eukaryota > Viridiplantae > Streptophyta > Magnoliopsida > Poales > Poaceae > Tuctoria > Tuctoria greenei. The sequence continues at coordinate 174,637,184 of JAYESD010000002.1, read as the reverse complement.
ATGGTAACTGACGCATGAGACAACTAGAGAGCCATGGAGGGCACGATGTACTAGGAAATGGCACAGAGACCATGGGTCATCTGTTGGCTGGCTGGGTAGGGTATGCCCGAATAGCTCCTGCGTCGGCCACGGTGTGATTGTGGGGTCACTCGGAAAAGATGGGATGAACGTCATGTCATACCCTTGCAAGGTGTGCGTGGTCATTGGATAAAGTGTACAAACTTTGTAGAGTATTAATCTATCTAGATAGCCGTTGTCACAGTCTTGGCGCACTATGATTTTGGTTTCTTATGATTAGCATTAGTGCATCTCCTTGAAGTGTGTGTGTGTGTGTGGGTAGCCAGGGCCGCAGTGTTTTGGGAAAGTGTTCGCATGCGTGCCGGAGTCATTATGGCCATGGGTCCGAAGACTCATCTAAAAGTGAGGGAAGTGGTGGCATGGTCTGAAACTCCCGCAAGGCCCGTCCACTTTGATAATATTGATTCAACTACTTCTCCCTCTTATTGCAAAACTCTTTTCAAAAAGAACCTTGCATGAAATGCTTTTCGGCAAAACTAATCCATATGGCCTCTCCTTCCTACAAGCCCCAATGTATGAAACATCTTTCCTTGAGTAGTTTTAAGGCTTGCGGAGTACCTTATGTACTTACTCTTGCTTTACTTGTGGTTTTATCAGAAAATTAAAAAGCTGAAGCATGAGAGGATGACGATTAGGTCTAGTCCTACTTCCCAAGTCTGCAAGTTGGGCATGGCACCGTTCTGTTTTGCTGTTCCAAGGATTTTTCCTTTTCATGTGGTCATATCCCGACCACGTTCAATGTAATCTACTTTATGTTTGTAACACTTATATTGATTATAAATAAATAATCATTATATGAATCTCGTTCTATTCTGTTGTGTGTACCAACTACTGATCCAGGGATTGGTACGGGATGCACAAGTGGACCCTTGAAAGGTGGGTCCTGACACTTACCTCGATTGATAATTTTCATATAAATTTGATATATTAATTTAATTTTGAGATCTAATCAGTAACATAAATATTTAGTTATCTACGTGCAGATCATCTTTAAACCACTAGAGCATTGCCGCTTTCCTTCCTTCCACTTCCTCTCGTGCTCTTTTTTTTCATGATTTTCAGATAATTTTTATGAAATGTTTCACTATGGGAAGGATTTATATAGCCTCTAAGGGGAGGCAGGGAATGGGCTCCCCGTTACTGGGCAGCCCATTCTCATGCCTAACAAAACCAAGTTGTCGAGCCATGGAGAGGCTTAACTGGGCTGCCCGGTAGCTGGGCGACTCACTTCCTCCGAAGTATGAGCAGCTCCACTACCAGATGGAATGTAACATATCGACAAGAGATTTAAACTGCACCCCATTTTTTAAAATTCGTACAATTCTTGGAGTTATTGCGAGCACCCTGGACCCACTGAGTGGTGAGGAGGGACGGGCAGGGCAGCAGGAGCATCATGAGCAGGAACGGGTGGTGCAGCAGGAGCAGCACGACGTTCAGGATGGAGGAGAGGAAGAGGGCGACTGTCGGATATCTACCACTCCTGTCGGTAACTAGCACTGATTCATGAATATACTGGTTCGTTTGATCGCGTTGCCGTCATTGGGCATGAATGACTACATGCATAGTATTGTATCCACTCACGCTAGCACTCAGATTCTCCCCGCTTTTGATTTCATACGTTCATTTCTCTTTGCTTGTTAGTCTTTGTTTTTCTTCGACTAAAGTAGCTCTGATTGATCAACAAGGGATATGAAGAACAGGCTTTTGATCAAAAGACTAACATTGGCGCCTGCAAAGGCTTCAAATCATAACCAGGTGGATCTGTTGTGTGCCAAAAAAATGGCCAGAGTGGTTGAAGTTACAATTGCGGCCACTTCCAGATCCAAAGTGAAGCATGGCGTGAAAGATCCAGTGATGTTTACAAATTCACTTCCTTGACCGATTTTGATGACACAGATTCAGTGGATGATCAGGCCGGCACGGTTTCTAGCACAGAACCGCTCGAGCGACATCGGGGGGCTCTAGGCGTGAAAAAGGTGGATCGGAATGATGATTCAAAAATCAAAACTAACTCTCCGGTTATTCCTAAGTGCAAAAGCTCAAAAAGATGTACCCAAGCCTGGAATTGCCATACCAGCCTGTAGAGGGCCTGGTGGCTTTGTTTGCACAGGCAGAGCACAGTCAATCGGTGCGATAGAGATGAAAACGGTCAGAAACAAATGGGAAAAGGGCGATTCGTTTTCATTTTCATATATAATTTTTGGAAACAGAACCATCAGAAATGGCATGATATCAGAAATTTTGAAAATACAGAAAATGGATATATCAGAACAAAAACATGTCGATATCGGAATGATTCCGAATTTTCTTTCGAACGACGCCCTAAAGAATTGTCATCAATGATCGTTAGCAAACCACGATACTTTTGTTGTGAAAGCTCAAGCTCAAATAAAGCAACTACAAAAGAAAAAAAACTCATTCCATGCTCATTGTACAAACTCCTTCATATTTCCACATAAGCTATCTGTTTTCATATGTAAGTGTAAAAGATGCAGAGATCTAAGCACAAACCAAAGCTTTCACCGGTCAGCAGTCTCAAGCCTCATAAAAGCATCCTACAAAGAAGACAAAGTAACTAAGAAATATAGAAGTATAAGAATTTGCATGTTAGCTGAATCGCAAAGAAAATCGATGGTGCATGCCTGGTCTTCGATGATTACACACACACCATCTCTAATGCCGGGCAGAGCAATGCTACTTTGGACATCTGGGTGAACAACGTCTTTTTGCAGCCATTCACCTTCAACGAGTGGGACGCCCACCCATACCCGGTGCTATGGCAACAAGATCAGGAGGATCGTGAGGCTGGTCACCAAGGGCACAGACGACAAGGCGATGGCTAACGCGAACATGAGCATCGAGCTCCTCCACCTCGGATTCTCATTCGGCAACATGATGACAAAGGAGATCCAGGGCCACTACAAGAAATATGTAATAAGACGTCGGGAAAGTTAAAGGTGTTGGATTCCGACAAATTTAATTGGTGTATCAGTGTCGGAGTTGGAGAACCAACGTACATCTCTTATAGCCGTCAGCTAACGTAAAAAACCGATGGACATAAATTATAGCCGTCTGCCTGTACAACGCAACTGACGCCTCAAAAAAAATGTCAGAGTACCCATAAAAACCAACGCTTTTATTAAAGCTGTCAGACTCCGAGCCGACGCGTCTACCTGCTCCTGTGATTAAAAAATTCCTATCTCCAGCTGTCCCTTCTACGTCAACCTCCTCCTGTGATTAAATAACCCTGGCCACCCCTTTCTACCTGCTCCAGTGATTAAAAAATCTCCATCTCCGACGGTCTGCTCCCACGCCCTGCTCCGACAGTCTGCTCCGATGCCCTGCTCTGTCGCCATGCTTCGACGGTCTGCTCCGACGCCTCTCACGCCTAGTGCCGTGTCCTCGGCCCCGCAACCGCGTCTTCCGCCGCTGGGCGGCTACTGCTGCCCAGATCCGCCCGTGGTGGCTGCCCTGGCGTTGATTTGTTCTTTGTGGGTGATCTATTGTCCTGTGTCATGTGGAGATTGTTCTTTGTGTGATATAAAGATTGTTGCGACACAGATTGTTCGGTGTATACGTTCTTGCCTCAAAATGAAGACTTGTTTGTGTTCATTTTTTTGTGTTCATCTGTTGTGACATAGTGAATATATGAAACTAAAAGAAAAAATAAAGCCTCTGAGTAATAAAAAACTAAGACCATCCGCAGTGGTTCACTGTAAAGCTTACTGGACTGGAAATATAGAGTAGATTACTGGAAATATAGAGTAGATTACTGGAAGTATAGAGTAAGTATCCAGAGTGAAATGCTGGAAGTATAGAGGATATACTGGAAGTATAGAGGGATAGAGTAAGTTTTAGAGGAAACCACTGCGGATAGTCTAAAGCCTCTGAGTAACACGATGTAAAAGCGTCCGGTTTAAAAAAAAAGAGTAAAAATGTCGGTCAGCGCAACTAAAGCGGACGGCCTTAAGAAATAAATGCGCCGGGTGGATGGCCGACAACCTTAAGACAATAGAGACGTCGGGTGTTGAAACCGACGTTTTTTTATCTTAAAGACGTCAGGACCGATGCTTTTAAGACATAAAAATGTCGAATAAGGAGCGTCGTCGAGAGCCGTTGGTACACCAACGTATATAAGTTATGGACGTCGGTTTTAGTAGCCAACCGACGGCTATACACCTGACGCCCTTTTACTCGTTTCTTGTAGTCGACCTGCCAGCCTATGAGTGTTTCTAGGACGATCACAACTCGCAGTTGACGTGGGCGAAGCCGCTAAGCCTAAACCAGCTCGAGGCGGTGATGCAGCAGCAGCTCAAGAACGTGCTGTCGTGCTATGCCGGCAAGGTCATCCATTGCACAAGTGAAAGGTGGGGGCAGCAGCTGTTGCCTGTGGGCACTACCGACGGCGGCGGAGAGTTGGAGCTTGGGAGGCGAGATGCATCGAGCGTCGGGTGTCGACTGTCGTTGTGACTCGCATCTGGCGGGCGAGTGCGGTATTAAGGTTCGCCCAACCTTTTGTTTGATCAATACATTGGTTGTGGCTTGCCTGGTTATATGGCCCGGGCGAATTGGGCCAAGTTAGCAAGGCCCTTAAGGGGATCTAACTTGGAATTTGTTTGGAAATTGCTAAATAAATATGGTATTTCGAGTATTCAGTTAGAATTTGCCAAAATCATTTTTATTCTGAGTTCTGAATATCAATTTCTGACTCATTTCTGAAATAATTCTGATAAAAATGGTAATTGGATCAGAAATTTTTGAAATCGGCATCGGATGGTCCGGAAAATTACTGTCCATATTTCATCCCTACGGTGCAACGTAAGATTCATGCCAACCCTACTATCTCATTTCACCAGTCTGGCGTAACAGCAGCTCACAAGTGCATGGACGGGGGCAGCAACCAGGGTGGCCAGAGGGACGGCACGTTCCACGGGAGTTTTGGTGCAATAGGCGTCCAATGAGGATTTGGTATCCGAAGTACTAAACCTAATGGATTAATCCCTGGTTACTCTTGTGTTTCTCGTGGATGCAGGAGGAACATGGTTCACGTCCACCTTGACGAGCGGGTGGGAGAAACTTAGAGTCCACGTCCACCAAGGAAATCGTGGACAGATGGGTTTCCATGGCAACAACAACTTTGGTACAAATCCGATCTATATTTCTTAAATTTCTCTGATTGGCAATGTGTAATTGAACCTCCCAATGCAAGCAGCGGCATTACTGCAACAAACTTTTGCATCATCTAAATCTGGGAGAAGATGCATACCCCAACATTGAATGATAGTCAGGAAGTGGTAAGCAGTCACGCAAAAGTGGAGCAGATCAAACCCATGTGCAAACCAAATGCGGTAGAAGTGCCAGAATATCATCAAAGAAGTGTAAAGATAATATTGGGAATAGGGCTTATTGTCACGGATGTCATAGCAAAGGACACAGCATGGAAGATTTTCTTGCACTATCTGAGAAAGGCTCATTCGAGACGTGCCCGTATAAAGAACAGAGACGCGCAGAACGCGCATCTCCATCGTCTACATGGTCATCGGAAACGCGCTCTTAGGCGCGTCGCCGATTAGTACACATGGGAGACAAGATTTAAGACGGTGTCTCTCCTTTTGGTAAGAAAACCGAGACGGTCGTTAAGGCAGCACGTCTCCATTTTCTAAGAAATCCGAGACGAGCTTGCTAGTCTCCTTTATGTAAAAAACTTGAGACGAGCTTTAAAGCCGCGTGTATCCTTTTTTATGATATCTGAGACGGTCTTTATGTCAGCTCCTCGTAGATTTGACGACTAATCCAAGACGGTCTTTTAGACTGCTCGTCTCCTTTTTGTAAGAAATAGGAGACTAATAGGAGACTATCCGAGGCGAGCTTTTAGTCTACTCGTCTCCTTTATGTAAGAAATATGGGATGTTCTTTATGTTAGCTCATCATGGATTTAACTATCGGTTGGGTCACTGTGGCACTTATAGGAGACACACTCTATTTAATGTTCGTCTCTTGTTAGATGCCCCCTGTTTATCTTGGTTGTTGGCTGCATCATTGACCTAGCCAGGATTTGGCAGCCGTATTGCCAAGGTCAGCAACATACACATACAGAAACATATGTATAGACAAATGGAGTTCACACATTAAATTATAATGACCAGTCAAATATTAACAAAGTGTCAATCGTTCTTACCAAGTAACTATTTACACAAAGAATGCTCCACTATTCATCCTGCTTATATACTAAGTAACTATTACACAATGAATGCCCCCTTGTTCATCTCGCCTACTGCTGACGGTCGTTATATATCAATTTCGATTGTCAATATAACTCAATTATGTGAGGGAATAATAATTTCTTACACACATCGTAGTTATAAATATCTAGTTCCACTTGTACTTGGAGACATTAATGCTTGCAGGTATTCTATACAGATTTGAGGTGAATGCATGACCACATGGAAAGGAAACACACTTCTGACCAATCAGACGATGCCATGTGTCCTCCAATGGATCCAATGGCCCACTTACAGGCGGGTACCCGTATGTTTCCACCCTGATTCATTTAGAAGGTTGATAAGGGCCCACATGTTAGTGTCCATGAGCAAGTGGGGGTCCAGTGGGGCCACCCCCAGTTTGGCCGACTTGGGGTGTTGGTCGAACTGGTAAGCATGCCAAACTCGGTCCACTGCACGTGTCGACCTTTGGTGGCTTTCATGACGCGGGAGTAAGTGAAAGCCCAAGATATTAGACCGCGAAACAAATAGGGGGAGTGCCTCAGCTCACTTCACACACACCACTCAAGCATTTTCTCTTGTTTACACTAGTTCTCTTAGTTCCTTAGTGGAGGTTAGGCTGTATAGAGGAGCCTATAGTACCAAGTCCAAATTCGGAAATGTATGGCTCATGTATCTTTTCTTTACTTTGTGACTTTATGCCTTATTATAATATTATTTAGCCTTTATTTATTCACATACTTGGACAAACCGTTCTTTGTTTGGTTCTGGAGTCCATGCACGTGCTAGGTGTAGATGTTATTATGATATAATCATAATGTTCATATGTTGTTATTGTAAACATCATACACCACCACTATAGTCTAATTAGGTAATAATATGATTATGTTAATATGAATATATTAATGCTTGGTCCCAATATTGGTTCAATGATTTTTATGTTAGTCAATGCTTGAGGATGGATCTTGTATTTCAACTCCTAAGATATTTATTTAACATATAAGTGTGGTGTTGAGATAGTTAAGTAGCGTTGGATGCTTCGTAGACCCACTGTTTGTAGGGGTAGACGGCCGGTGGTGATAGCTTGTCTGTTCTTTGTAACCCCCCACGTTCGGCTATGTCACAGGCTCGTGGCGGAAATCGTCCTGATGTTGTTAGGGCTAAACCCATGCCCGATGTGTTGGACCACTAAGCCCTAGTATCCACCATTAGAATATTCATGTGTCCTTTTTGGGCTATATATAAATAATTAGAGCTTAGTAGGAGTAGACCCTTCTCGTAGCTTAACCGTCACTAGGATAGCATTACCCTTAGAGTAGATTGTTAGCTGTGTGTCACACTGCCCCTATTATCATCTTGCCCCTGTTTTGATAAATACTTAGTAGCCTATACCTTGATCATAAGAATAGTGTTTACTTTACTTCAACGCCTTCCTTTAGGATAAATATAATACCATTCGGAATACTCTTGGGTGAAATGCTACAACGATATCTTCTGTGCGCTTGCGGATCATCATCTCTTACCGGAGATGATCTGTGGTATTAAGAAATGCCAACACTTACCAAGTAACTGACTATAAAAATCATAACTATCATCTAATATTATATATTGTATTAAATTTCTTCCTTTGCATCAATGATTTCAGAAATGATGAACCTGCACGTCATCTCTCTAATGTGCTCGAGGCTAGAACATGTTGTGTGTCGAAAAGAAGTTGCTAGATATTGCTAGGGTTACCCAATAATTACCTGTTTGAACGGTATGACTTGGAGCTCCTTATCACTGCAGTGTCTCATTGCCTTGACAAAATGCAAAACAACTTCTTTTCGACTGCTAGCCATTAGAATATTAGTTGTCGTTGATATTTGCGGGTCAAGATATGCAGGAGACTCCTTTCACGTTCTATGACAAGTAAGTTGTTGCATGTGCCTACATGCAAACTGCCAAATTTGTTAGACACATATAACACTTATATTGAGTATATATATTGAAGAACCTATTTTGAGGACTTACAATGCGAAGCAGCGTATTAGAGACATCCAACACGTCGAGGGTGAAATGATCGTATAGGTTGGACCATGAGATGAGAAATATGCCTTCACCCACCAGAAAGGGCTTTTCCTTGTATCCCACTATTAAGCCTTGCTGTTTTTTGTGATTTTTCATGCAATAGTTATGAAGGAGGATACAAGATTTACCTTCTTTGAGTGCACTAATAGTTAACATCGGCTTCCCCAATTGAAACTTCGGGTTAGCATGCGACATAGCTGTCGACAACATCGAGTTAGCTTTCGAATCTTTCTTTGGTCTCTTGCCAGTTTCCTTCGATAACATCTTCCATCACTGCCGGTGACTCTTGGCACGTACATCCTTCGTTGCCTTTGCCTGTGGCTGATCAAGTGTAGGGAGCAGTGTACTCTGTGTGCGAGGTGGAGACCGACACGACTGCTCTTCAAGTGGAGACTTCTGAGACAACTCTAGAGTTGAAGATGGATGTGATGATCTCGAATTGGAGACTTCTGTTGCTACTCTGTAATTGAAGGCAACTGCTCTTGAATTGGAGACTTCTGCTACTTCTCTATGATTGGAGGCAACTTGTCTTGAATTGTAGACATAACCATCTGCTCTTTATTTGGAGATGGAGGCAGACGTTCCTCAGGAGACATCGAAGCAGTAGAGGTTGATGTTGAAGCTGATGTTGCTGGGTCAACAACAATAGAAGTTCATCTCTACTAAACCCTTCTAGCTACTACATCTTGCATTGTCAGCGTTGTATTGTCTAGAGGCACTTCGAGCTTTAGGTCTTTTGAATTGTCATGCACCATGTCCACCTTGACCATAGCATAGCACAATGTGTCGACCTTGATGTCCGCAAGCATGGTCTAACCGGGATACACTAGCCCTCTCCTGACCTCCATTTGAAAGCTTCCTCCAACCAATAGCATAAGGCTACATGTTATTGGCCGAACCAAGTTATCTATAGTGTTCGACTCAATTGAAGGTCCATATCTTGGTGCTTGAAGGATCCTCATGTGGTCGTCCACCCCAGGCTATTGTACAGGCTAAGCTGCTCCTACGCTCCTCGTCACTTATCAACGCATAAAAGATATGGAATTGTATACTTGAGGCCTCCTGTATACGCTTCAAGTCTCGTAGAACGTCCTTTTCAGCTGTCTTTTCAGCTCCTCCACATCAACTTGTGGTGTTGAGGTCATTTTCCGCTTTCGATACATAGTTTTGTGTTCCAGAAAACCCTCCCTCCAGGTCAACATACTTGAAACACCACGAACACGACCTTGTGACTCCTTGGTTTATAGGGCCTTGCTGAGATCAATGTCTCCCATCGCACCATTTGTGTACTTTCTGCTCTGGTTCAAGGCCCTTTGAGTGAGATCCACAGTGCTCCAGATATAGTAGCTGACATCGCCTCACTCTGCCAGCTTAGAACGAGCACACATAAATGGTCTCATCCGTCCACAGAAATTATCGTATGGATTCTGAAGTCCTAGATGGGCCAATCGTTTAACCTCTTGTTGCCACCTCCTTTGTTTTCCAGCATAACCAGTGTTGCCGAGGTAGTGGTCAAGCTTGTTCTGCGTTCGGAGCCACTTCATATACTCATTGTTCGTGGAAAAGTTCTCTGATTCGCACTTTTCAACAAATCTAGCCCAGTCTTCTTCTGACAAATTTGTATACTTATCGAAGGGGGTGTCCTGGTTCCACCAAATATTCACAAGCTTACTCTTGTAGTACCTCCAAGCATGAGAGATGATCTTCATAGCTAGCTTCTTCCCCTTCTACTTTAGATCTTTTGGATACTGAATGTATGCTGTAATAGAGTTTATCCTTTTCATTTTTGGTCAAATCATCATATCCCTGCAGGGTTAGCGAGACCCTTTGTCAGGGAGCTAGACCACAAACCTTGGACAATCTCATATTCATTCTCGTGTCCAGGGGTAAGACTTCGACATTGAACTCACCAACACTCATAATGTCTGTTGTCCACGTCGTCTGTGATCTTTTCTTTCATTGACTAGAGGCAGGTTCTGAATGTGATCCAACCGATGCATCCTCTTCTAAGTCTGCTGCTAAGTCTGCTGTTGAGCCTTTTCATTATGTTGGTGACACTGCTGCTGTTGAGAAGTCTACTATTGAGCATCTTAGATATGTTGTTGATGCTCTAGCTGAGATATCTTCAAATTCAATAAAATCCACTAAAATCCTATAAAACATTATCAACTTTCAGTCACATTCGCACAAATAGTTGCATAAGGGAGCAAATATCTTTCAAGTTCATTCAATTCACATTCAAATTTGCACAAACAGTCACAAATAGTTAGAGCTATCATGACTGATATCAAGAATGGGACATATACTAAAGGATCATTCCAGAAAGTAGATGTACCTACTCATGCTGCACAGCGCAACGTAAAATGAATTCCAATACTGATATTTAAACTTGCAAAGGAATACCAAGGATAACTATGTTGAGCTATGCATGTATGTATGTACAAAACTTTGGAGTACAATACTTGCAAAGTGCAACTGCACCTATGAAAAACTCAGCATTCAGTTAGGACTAAAAATATTCCTGTTCATTTTTGCAGAATCCAGAAAATTGTATTGATTCTCCTCAAAGCACTTTATCCTCATACCAATGCCCTTAACTTTATTTCTTTTTGTAATTAGATAAAAATATTTCTTATTTATGTGTTATTCTTGTCAGTAGGGATATAAAGTTACAAAACATACCGAGGTCGGGGTCGAGGCGGAGTCGAGGTCGACGGCAGCAGCGTGAGAATGACCAAGAGCTTGAGTAAGAGGGACGGCAGCGTCACGCTCCGAGGGCAGGGTAGTTGCGGCAGTGTGCTCGGACGAGTACAAGGTGGCGGCGGTGCCAGCGCAATAGTTTCTAGGGCAGCAGTATAGCGAGAGAGCGCGAGGTCAAAAATTTGCCGAAAATTTTGCTAAGCGTTGGGAAGAGAGCGTGCGAGAGCTAGAATACCTAGGGAAACAATGGGAGATGAGCATACAAAACACCCGTCTCTCATTTATTTGTATGAGAGACGGGCCTCATGTGGGCGCGTCTCGCATTTTATTCAGATCAGACACAGGCTCTATAATGCGCGTCTGCTTTATGTTGAGATACCAGAGGAGCTTACTTAGAGCTCGTCTCCCTTTTGCTCCATCAGAAATAGAACACAAGGGTCCCACGGGTAATGATGCTCACATTTCAGTGACCTCTAATGCCTCCACATAGGACGTTGATCTGGCATCAAGCCGCGAAATTAATCATGCGTCTGTTGCCATTCGCGCGCAGGGCTGCCATCACGCACAGAATTTGAAGCACTCTCATAGTCTTCTCCGCACCATTTTGTATGAGAGACGAGCCTCATATGGGTGTGTCTCGCATTTAGTTAGATCGGAGACGAGCTCCATAATGTGCATCTCCAATATGTTCAGATACAAGACGCGCTAACTTAGAGCCCGTCTCCCTTTTGCTCCAGCAGAAATAGAACAGAAGGGTTCCACACGAAGTGGGACCCACATCAAGATTCGAAATTTATCGTGCATCCGTTGTCATTCGCGCGCAAAGTTGCCGTCACGCGCATAATATGAAGCACTCCAACTTCATAATCTTCTTCGCACCATTAGATAGTGACTTGGTATATGACATGTGGGACCATGCCACGTTGGTCCCACACAGCAGTGACTAAGTCACAAGTCAGGGGATCCTTTTCCCATTATATATAGGGGAGGCCTTCCCCTTCCCCTTCTCCTCACCATCACAATCTTTGTCTTCTTCGTCGCACTGTAGCCTTCCTCTTCCTTCAGACTTCCTTCCTAGACCTAGTGTTTCTCAATGGCCGCACCTCCGTCTCCAGCTCCAACCGCACCTCCGCCGCCTTTCGGGGCGGAAGAGAGACAATACTTGCTTGGAAAAATCGCTCACTATTGACGGTTGTTATATACCAATTTCGACTGTCAATATAACTCAATTATGTGAGGGAATAAATATTCCTTACACACACCATAGTTATATTTAATATAATTTCACTTGTGCTTGGAGAAATAGTGCATGTCAGAGTTTTAATGCAGAAATAATGGAGAATGAGGGGAGCTATCCTGAAAAGTGCCACCCCAACCAATCAGGCAATGGCATGTGGCAACACATGGATCCATTGACCCATTCCTAGGAGTATCCGAGAGAATCCAATGGCAATTCACGCGAGGAAGAAACATGGGCCCACATATCAGTCACCCAAGGGAAGCACAACCGAGAGGGGCCAAGACCAGGTCGGCCGACCCCCTAGCTCGGCCGACATGGCCCTGGTGCCAAATCCGATCAGCTTCGACGTGTTGGCTCCTCATCGCTCCCTGAATGCGGTGAAAACTGATTCGCGTGCTTATTGTTGCGGGAAATACCTCTACTTCGTGTATAAATAAGGGTGTGCCTAACTTCTCCCACACATGACCATAGCATTCTCTCTTGTATTACACTAGTGCTCTTTTTGTCCATAGTGAAGGTTAGGCTGTAGAGAGGAGTCTCTAGTCCCAAGTCCAAATTGGGAAAGATATGGCTCATGTATCTTTTCTTTTAGTTGTGAATTTATGCTTTACAATAACATTATAATTGGACATATTTATTCATATACATGGGCAAAGCGTTTGTTCTTCGGTTGTTGAGTCCATGTATGTGCTAGGTGTGAATGTTATTATGATCTAGTCATAATGTTCACATCTGTTATCATAAAAATTATACACCACCACTATAGTCTAATTATGTATTAATATGATTACCTTTAATGAATATGTTAATGCTTGGTCCCAACATTGGTTCAAAGATGTTTAGGTTAGTCATTGCCTTAGGATGATATTTGTATCCGGGCTCTTAAGGTATTAACTTTACATGTAAGCATGGTGCTTAGATAATTAAGTAGCGTTCGATGTCTCGTATACCCATTTATTATAGGGTTAGGAAGCAAGTGGTGGCAACCATTTCCGTCCTTTAGAATCAACCACGTTTCGATATGCCATAAGCTCGAGGCGGGAATCGTCATGGCATTGTCAGGGGTAAATCCGTGCCCCATTTGTTGGACCACTAAGCCCTAGTATTCATCGTTAGCATATTCATGTGTACTCTATTAGGCTATGTATATGAGTAATTATAGCACAATAGGAGTAGCTCCGTCTCGTACCGTAACCCTCATAAGGACAACCTTACCCCTTAGAATAGATTGCTTAGGTGTGTGTCATACTACCCCTATTATCATCTTATTCCTATTCTGATAATTACCTAGTACCCTATATCTTGATCATGAGGATAAGTTTACTTTACTTCATCGCCTTCCTTTGTGATAAATACGGTTCCCTTGGTAGTACTCTTGGGTGAAATGCTACAGCGGTATCTTTTGTGCGCTTGCGGATCTCATCTCTAACCGTGGATGATCATTGGTGTTAAGAAATACCAACAAGCATTTCTAGCGCCGTTGCCAGGAATGGCACATAAGCGAAGGATAGCTGTCACATACGATAAAGTTATAGGTACTAATAGTTATTAGACAGGATTACCCTTTCTTTGTTTTCTAAGTTGTGTGAAAACAGGGTAGTGTTTGGCTATCCCAGTCTTTGGGAAAGCCAGAAGAGGATGAAAAAACTTAACTCCAATAGTACTTCGAGGCGTTGCACGACAAACTATTCCCGTTGGGCAACATCATTGCCCACAACGAGAGGATTCTCCAACTTCCAGTAGGAGCCAAAGCCATCTATCCCCACTTGGGGGAGGCTCCAATATTATATCTTGGATTGCCTTCACCATAGGGGTGGATATTTGGTTCAATAATCCAACACTCCTACAACAGGTTGACTTCATCAGCCCGTTATCAAATTCTTGCTGAAGTTGGAGGTGACCTCCTCTCAATGACCATGAGAAGGATAAAGATTTAACTTAGTAGAAGGTCACCATTCAATAGGGTGGATCCATGAATGCTTTAGTTCCATTGGCATGACATGCACACCATTGACAAGGTTGACATGCTATCCACAAAACTGGGCCTTCTATTGAAAGATCAAGAGGTTCAAGCCATTGTAGAGATGTTTGGATGATTTAAGTCATGGATATTCACATGTTTTGTGAAAATCCATGTCAATATGGGACCCTTGGGGATTTATTTCCACAAGACCCATGAGGATCTTTCATTTCCAAGCAACTCCAAAGGCCGCCACCAACAAGGATGTCAAAAGTGGAATCAATACAATCAGGGAGGTTGTGTGAATTTGCTTTCCAACAAATCCAACTTCAACTAGCCTACCTTTAAGTATCTTGTCCATGGACAAGGGGAAATCAATGACAACATGAAGCATTTGGCCAATGACAAACCACATTGAAGGGCATTCCATATTTAAGGGTTCCACAGTCACTTGTTGGACCCTACACTTTGACCAAGCCCGTGCAACTTGGGCAAACTGGCAGTGTGGATGAAGTGTTTCTTATTTGATTGTGGAGTCCACATGTCGTTATGTCCAAGGAAGCCTCTTGATCCTAGATCGAGCATGGGTTAAATCAAAAGAATATCTTGAATGTCGAAGTGACACTCCCCATAAGTGGACATCCTCATTTTCCTTTATGGGGAATGAGGAGACTCTGTCATGTCATCCATGATGAAATTCTAATAATACGGAGAAGTTGAAGTTCTAATAATACGAAGAAGCCAGGACCATCTAAATGGAACAAGTCCACTAAGCCGCCAACAATGGATGGCGGAAGAAGGACAAGCCTCACAAGGTTCATGAAAGGATATCCTGAAGGATAAGTCGTTGCAACATCAACAAGTCTTCATCAAGGCGACAACGAGGCCGAGGCCACCACAGGCTCCACTTGTTCCTATGGTAGGCAAAGAAGGTTCGGCTTGTCAACAATAGAAGTCATCCACACCTTCATCTCCAAGTATTGGATGACATGACACCAAGCTAAACAGGATGGAGGTAAGTCCCGCTCATCAGACTTTAGAAAAATCTGTGAGTCTTTGCCAATAGGTTAATTGGTAGTAATATCATATTTGATTTTCCAATTGCATATTTTAATTTCTCATCAAACCCTGTATTCACATTTAGCATGTTTGAATTTTCACTTGCATGTTAGAAAGTAAAATCTTCAACCAACATAAAATTAAAATTTTGAATTTTGAAATAAATGTATTTGGATATGAACTTTAGGCATAAAAATTTGAATTTATCTTCCTAATCCAAACCAAAAGTATTTCCCTTATGAATTTGCAAGTTGTTTCAAGTTGCGCAAAACAATTTGAAAAAGGGTTCAATTTGCTTTTGAGCTAAAGTAACTCATTTTTGAGTTGTTCTGTTTGTTCATGCTTTTAGTGCAGCCAGGAGGAAACTTGTAAAGAGGTTGGAAGGCCTCATCAAGCCCAATGCATCATTGGGAGGCTTCAAGAGCATATCCCTCCACCGATCTCGTTTTGATTTCATGGTGGAGGAATGCTCAAGATGATGGCCTGATGGAAGAGCAAGATGAAGCTCATTGAACTCCAACATTAACTTGGCAAAAGACACCAAACATGAAGGCTACATCTAAATCCATGGTCATGAGTTTCACACACAACGACCTTCAGCCCGAACTGCTCTTCAATTAAGGTACGAGTTTAAAATTTTCCTTCATTTGAATTGCAATAGGATTGAATGATTTTTGCTTAAATTGGCAAGGAAGGTTTACACCTCCTCATTATTTAATTGTTATGCATACTCACGAGAGTAAGTGTTGGCATTGCTCTTTTTGATTCTTCAAAAAGGAATGTCACCTTAGATGGAATAAATTTAAACAAGTACCTAGAATTTCATAAGCATTGTTAAATTGACTTAAACAATTTTTGCCTAGGTTTAGTAAACAAAGCTTATGGAATGACTTAATGGTTGAATTGGCATGTAGCAGCCTAGGAATAGTGATGTCCATAATTTTGATTTGAAACTCATTCATGCATGGATCACGAAATTACAAATTCCTAGGCGAGAAACTAAATCTGTTTAGGAGGATAAAAATTGAGAATCTTGTTTGCCATGCTCCAAATCATAAACAATTTCTCTGGTAAAAGGTAAAGATGGTTAGAAAATTCAAGATGAAGGAATCCATAGAGTGTACATGTATTATTTGCATTGCTATAAGTAGGGGCTTTAGAAAATGTGCAAACTGATTAATTTATAAGGCTCCACTCTTATATCAATGAACAATATATTGTTATGGATGCACTCGAATTTGGACCCGTTGCATGTTTGTTCTTTTTCTTCCCCAGACGTACAAATGAAATTCGATCATCTAACCTGAAGTTTCGGCTCTACAAATGCAGAGAGCTAACCATTCCTCTCTATCCAAGAGGGGAAGCTTGCAGGAGTAATGTTTTTATGTAGGCATGCAAGAAGTTGATTTGGAGGCACCATTTCAACATCTCTTGGCCAATGAGTAACCAAGCATGGTCGAAACCTATCGGGATTTAATCCCAAGGGCCAATAATAGCTTTACAAGGCCGGAGGTTTGACATGGAAACCTTACATGAGCAACCAATGGGCTGTCATGAATAAGTGAGATCTCTATGCTCCCACTATTCTAAGCACCCATTGAAGCTCAAGGGAGTTGCCACCATCGTTGGATGCACATTTTTCCTCTGTGGCTAAAGGTTATTTTAACCTTAGCCAAGGAACGATAGATCACACCCAACACATGTTGGGTGCATGTTGTTCCTTTGTGGCTAAAGGTTATTTTGACCTTAGCCAAGGAATGACAGATCACACACAGCACATGATTGGTACACTTTATTCCTATGTGGTTAGAGGTTATCATGACCTTAGCTAAGGATTGAAGGATGACACCCGACATATGCGAGACCTTGAGGTGCGGCTGAGCGGCATCGACAACACTCTACTCGACCACACTCATGGCACTCATGGAAGACAACACAACATCGATACTCACCCCTCCAATGCCAATGCCATGCTGTATAAAGGTTAGGCCAATCTCATGGCCTACCTCTGTCGTTAGGGGTTGAACTCCTATCACGGACCTTGACAAGAGAACAAGCTTGGGGGAGGACCCCCACTTGAGGTAACTTGTATCACACCCCATTTGCATTTCCTTATTTTATTTCTTACTTTCAACCGCATCTGCATATATATATATATATATATATATATATATACATATATATATATATATATATATATAATATGTTAGGTTAATAAAATAAAAGATGTGCAGTAAGAATATTTTACTTTGCATAAGTTGAGATAACGAATAGTTGCTTTGTTTTATTTTCTCTATTCTCTTGCATACAACTTAGTATTCTCCAAGTACTGTGTTTATTGGCTTAGAATATCCTTGCCTTAAACTTGGAATCTGTATGTAGCAAAGGCTAAGTCCAATTCTTGGTTGTTGTGGGGTATGATATAGTGATAAGAGCTGCTATACCCTAGTTGAATGTGAAAATTGATTTCTCGGAGAAAATTTAAATGGGAGTTCCTCATTTTGTAGAAATTCCTACCAAGGCCATATCATGATTTGAATTTGATAAACCCTATGCACTCACATTAAGCCTAGTCAAACCAATATAAACCTATGTGAGAATCTTTTCATGCTTTTATGATCAAGATTGCACGGGCACATACAAAACTTCTACACTAGAAGTTAGCAAAAATCCATTATATTATTCCACCATCAAAAAGATACTCCATGTTTTCCTTGCACAATACTCTCTTCAAAATATTTGAAAAGAAAAGAGGAATATAATACATGGCTACAAGAAAAAAAAGAAAAAAATGCATGCTTATGTACAAGAGCATGAAAAAAAAAGAAAAAAGTAGCCATGTTTCATCCTCACAAGAAAATAGAGTGCATACAAAAGAGTCATCTTCATATTTCCACTCCACAAATATTCCATCACACTTGCACAAACCTTGATCAAAAAGTTTGATTTGTTTTCTCCTGAGGCTAACTCTTTTGGCTTAGCAATATATGTGTTGCAAATATGCCTACTCTTGATCCCTACCAAGCTCCACATACAAGCCTTAATTAGATGTAGGACGAGAAAGGCATTGCCTTGGTGAGAATTCAAATATCACTTCCCACATAGGAGTTATTGTGTGCATCATTTAGGGAATTTAATTCAAACAACATTTGAACTTCGCCAGAAAATCGAGTGGAACTCACACGTTAGGTTATGCATGCTCCCTTTGTTGTTCTGTCCTTCAACCACCCAAGCAAAGGATGAGGCATAAGCCTCATAATGACTAAGTAAAAGGGTGAGGTACCATAGCCAATTTATTCAATGCAAGGTAGAATATTTTGTTGTGCACTTTGTACTTTTGCAAAATAGGACATTTTAGCAACTCATGATCAACAACCTAAGTTTTTATCTTTGCTTCGAGACGAGCAAAGGGAAAGCTTGCAGGAGTTGTTGGCGATTATTATATACCAATTTTGAATGTCAATGTAACTCAATTATGTGAGGGAATAAATATTTGTTACACACAACATAGTTAGATTTAACATATTTCCACTTGTGCTTGGAGCAATAGAGCATGCGAATGTTTTTATACAGAAATGATAGAAAATGAGGGGAGCAATCCTGAAAAGTGCCACCCAAACCAATCACGTGACAACATGTGGCATCACATGGATACATGGACCCATTCCCAGATATTGCACGGGAATCCAACACCAATTCACGCGGGAAGGAACATGGGACAACATATCAATCACCTAGGGGAAGCACAACTGAGGGGGGGCTAGGACCAGGTCAGCCGACCCCCTAGCTTGACCGACTTGGTCCTGGCGCCAAACCCAGTTAGCTTCCACGTGTTAGCTCCTCATAGCTCCCTGAAGGCAGTGAAGACTGATCCACGTGCTAGCTGAGGCGGGAACAACCTATACTCTATGTATAAATGGGGGGGGGTGCCTCACATCTCCCACACAACACTCAAGCATCCTTTCTTGTATTACACTAGTGCTCTCTTAGTCCTTAGTGGAGGTTGAGCTGTAGAGAGGAGCCTCTATTCCCAAGTTCAATTTGGGAAAGGTATAGCTCATGTATCTTTTCTTTTATTTTTGACTTTATGCTTTATAATAATATTATTATTAGTCTTTATTTATTCATATACTTAGGCAAAGCGTTTCTTGTTTGATTGTGGAGTCCATGTATGGGTTAGTTGTAGACGTTATTATCATCTAGTCATGATGTTCACATCTTGTTATCATAAACACCTTACACCACCACTGTAGTCTAATTAGGTATTAATATGATTATGTTAACATGAATATGTTAGTGCTTGGTCCCGACATTGATTCATCAATATTTCTATCTAGACTCTTAATGTATTTACTTAACATGTAAGTGTGGTGATTAGATAGTTACATAGTCTTGGATGTCTCGTAGACCCACATGTTGTAGGGGTAGAAGGCAGGTGGTGCCAGCCCTGCCCGTCCTTGATGATCCCCACGTTCGGCTATGCCACACGCTCAAGGCAGAAATCGTCCTGACGTTGTCAGAGATAAACCCGTGCCCCATATGTCACACCACTAAGCCCTAGTATTCACCGTTAGGATATCATGTGTACTATATTAGGCTATGTATATGTGTAATTAGAGCATAGTAGGAGTAGCTCCGTCTCGTACCTTAACCATCACTAGGACAACATTACCCCTTAGAGTAGATTGCTTAGGTGTGTCACACTACCCCTATTATCATCTTATCCATGTTTTGATAATTACCTAGTACCCTATACCTTGATCATGAGAATAGTGTTTACTTTATTTCAGTGCCTTCCTTTGTAATAAATATGATACCCTTGAGAATACTCTTGGGTGAAATGCTACAACGGTATCTTTTGTGCGCTTGCGGATCTCATCTGTCACCGAAGATGATCCATGGTGTTAAGAAATACCAAGACTCACCTGAAGACTTTGGTTGCCGTCATATGAGAGGATAACGACCTTAAACTGTGCCGCGAGTAGGTGGCGAAGGATGTATTCAACAATACATCTGATGCCATGAGTCTTTGGGACATGTTCCCATTCCAGAATGTACTAAAATTGGTCGAGACTCTAACATAGGCCAGTACATCTTCGGGTTAAGCGCAATGGCCAGTTGTCTTCATGCGACAAGTGTGGGGCTCCATATCCATCGGAGGACTAGGCGATCGTCTGTTGTTTTCTTTTGTTGTTTGTAAAAATGTTTATTTTAATGAATGTTTGTTTGATGATGAATGTTTGTTATCGATTATGAAATGGTATGTTGTCTTTTTGTTTGATGCTAAATGCGCCCGCGACACTACTCAACTCCAAAGAGCTCTCCTGAGAAAACCTAGTATCCAATACTTCAGGAACGAAAGGAATATTAGCTGTAGTAATTGCTCGTTAGATAAAAAAGTAACTCAAAAAAGTCTTAAGAACCTATTAAAAACTCTATTTTTGTGTGGAGCATCCTGGCAACTTAATACGCTTCATACCAGTATGAATGTTTAGAAACTCTAAATTTAATACTTCTAATGCATACAAGTTACAATACAAGAGTGTCGAAGGGGAAACAGAACAACTGCCCGTTGATAGCTGTTATATACCAATTTCACCCTTCAATATAACTCAATTATGTGAAAGAATTGTCATTTCTTGCACACATCACCTTTCTATTTAACTTATTTCAACTTGTCCTTGGAGAAATAGTGCATGTAGGGAATTATTGAAAGAGGGGGAGGAACCCTATAAATATCATCCCAGCCAATCAAGTGCTGCATGTGGCACCACATGGATCAAATGACCCACAAACAGAAGTATCCGAGGTCATCCAACGGTGTAGCACCCATATAAAGGGATGGGACCCACCTGGTAGTGACCCGAAGAATGCACACAAGAAATGGTGCAAAGACCAGGTCGGCTGACCCCCTAGTCGATCGACTTGGTCCTGGCGCCATATTCGGTCAAATGCCACGTGTTGGCTTCTCCAAGCTTGAAGAAATCAGTGATGTCTGATTCGAATCCTTTTGGTGGCAGAAATCGACCCTTCTCCACCTATAAATAGGACCCCCTACCCTCACTTCACAGACACACCACTTGAGTATTCATTCCATTGTATCCACTATTCTCCATAGGTTTAGAGGAGTTTAAGGTGTAGAGAGGAGAGCCTCTAGTCCCTAGTCCAAGTAGGAGAGGAGTAGAAGGAGTCTCTTCCCAATTCTTAATTGGGAAAGGTATGGCTCTCATATTCCTATTTGTATATGTGACTTTGCTCTCAATAAGGATGTTATCTTTAGCCTTCTACTGTTCATATACTTGGATGAAGCATTTCTTGTTTGATTCTGCATTCCATATATGTGGAATGAGTAGTATTTATGATTATGCCATACCATTCTCTATATATCATCATCAACACTACAAACCCCCACTATAGTCTAATTAGCTATGACATGATTATGTTAATATGAATCGCTTATGCTATGTATTAACAATGGTTCAACGATGATTTAGTTCATTGCCTTAGGATGGCTTGTGCCTATGCTCTTAAGGTAATTACTTAATATGCAAGCATGGTGCTAGGAAAGATAAGTAGCATTGAATGTGTCGTAGACCCGCGGATTGAAGAGGTAGGTAGTAGGTGGTGACAGCCCTATCAGTCCTTTGTAATCCTCCATGTTCGGCTATGCCACAGGATCTTGGCGGGAGTCATCCAAGTATTGCTAGCGGAAAACCCGTGCCCTATGTGTTAATCAACTTAGCTTGAGAATTCATAATTAATATGATCATTAGTAACTAACTTAGGCTATTTATATTTATATTAGAAGCACAGTAGGAGTATCTACCTTACTCTTAGCCTAGTCCCTCTTTGCCTCATTTACCCCCTTAGGACAAAATGCTCTTATGTGTGTCACTCTACCTTCAATTATCATTTACCCGTCCTTGCTAGAACCCTACCTAGACCAACCTATCCTCTCCATTTGATGATTGCTTTTCTTCCACCTAGCCTTCCTTTGGGAGAATATAAATGACACCCTTTGGGAACAATCTTTAAGGAAAGATGCTACATCGATAGCTTCTGTGCACTTGCGGATTTATATTCGTAACATTAGTAGCGGTCAACAAGCATTTCTGACGCCATTGCCAGGGATGATTTGTTAGTGTTACTTAGGAACTATCAACAAGCATTTCTGGCACCCTTGCAAGGAAGGGCAGCCGAAGTATTGCATGATTGAGTGAATAGGATATGACCCTGGGTAGGTTTTAGTAGGATAACCTTTTTTTATTTTTGCATTTTATGTGAAAACAGGGTAGTGTACGTCTGGTTTTTGCTTGCCGAAAAACTTTGTTGAAGATCCTGAATCCCTTCTGAGATATCAACCTCATGTTGTTACTCCTCTGAAGCTTCGTGTGGCAAAGCAAGCCAGCGTACCTGCACCAACAACTGAAACACCAATGGTCAAAAGACCCTTTCTTAGTTTTTGGCTCCCTCTGTTAACAATGTTCCTGTTGGGCCCACTGTTAACATGGGAGACGTGAACATCGAAATAAAGACTGGCCTAATCACTATAGTGCAATCCAACCCATTTTGTGGGAAGGGTAACGAGGATGTAAATGCTCACCTGCAACAGTTCCTTGAGATTTGCAGCACTTTGAAGATCAAGGACGTATCCCCTGATGTCGTCCATCTTAGGGTATTTTTCGTTCTCCCTTATTGGGAATAGTTGTTCTACGCAAACTGAAGTGTTGTAGACACTTGGGAGAAGTGTTCTACGACATTCCCCGTCATGTTCTTTCCGTTGGGAAAGACCAATGCCCTATGTGAAAGGATTTCCATATTCGAGCAAGACGCTAAGGAGTCAATTCCCGAGGCTTGGGAAAAGCTTCAGGAGTACATCCTGGCCTGTCCCCACCATGGGATTGACGATTGGCTCATTATCCAAGACTTGTACAATGGGTTGATCCCTTCCGCCCGTGCCCATGTTGATGTTGCTGCTAGAGGTGCTTTCTTCTCATTGACCGTGCCCAAAGCCAAATATTTGATTGAGAAGATGGTGTCAAACATGGTCACGAGCAGAAGGGATCGACCCTCTAGTGAGGCATGCACACCTTGAAGGAGGTGGACATGATCACTGCCAAATTGGACCTCCTCATGAGGAAGATAGATGGACAAGCCAATCGGGATGTATGTGGCAATGCCTATGCCATAGACACTCACATCATATGTGAAGGCTGTGGCAACATGGGCAATTTGGGCACTGACTGCCCAGAAACCTGTGAGGATGCCCTATACGTAGCCAACAATGGGAACAACAATGGCTATCGTCTAGGAGGTCAAGGGTGGGGCCAACCACACCCATTCTTTCAAGGGGGATACAACAACAATGGCAACCATGCAAATGAACCCAACTTGAGAGAGCTTCCCATTAGCCAACTAAAGATCAATGATGCCCTATCCAAGAAGTTGTCGACTAATGAAAAGACCTTAGAGAGCATTAATGGAAAAATTGAAGGACTATCCTCGGCCTTTAAGAATCAACTGAGTTTCACACAAGATGCTGGAAACTGAATTAACTCAAATTGCAGCTGCTGTTCCACTAGTGGAGAATGGCAAGATGCCAGGACATCCTGAACCTCCCATGGAAAATATCAACACGATTTCACTACGGGAAGGCAACTTGCTGAAGGACCATGGGTGTCATACAATATCTTGCTCGATTGGGGTTAAAATCTTTGACAAGGCCCTTTGTGTCCTTGGAGCAAGTGTGAGTCTGATGTCCAAGGTGGTCTTCGACCAACTGAACTTCATGGAGCTTACTCCAACGCCAATGTAGCTCCATCTGGCTGACTCTTTAGTCTGTTATTCGGTAGGTATTGATGAAGATGTTCCAGTGAAAATTCAGAGTTGCTTCATACCCGTGGATTTCGTGGTGCTCAACATGGAGGTCGAGAAGGATATGCCGCTCATCCTTGGGCAACCACTCCTTAGCACCGCGAAGGCTCGCATAGATGTGGGAGCTGGAGAAATCCACTTCTATATGAACACTGACACCCTTAGAAGACAGAGAAGTTTGGGCCTCCTAAAAGGCCCAAGTCCACCAAGCACCAAAGTAGGAATGGTGGAAGAAGCAAGATAAGTCGTCCCAGCCCATCCCTCTGAGCCCGGATGTCAAGAAACGAGGAAGGAGGAATGTCCATCTCATAAAACGGTGGTGAGACCTAGCCAATAGGTTAAATTGGTAGCTATCTTTTCTTTGATTTTTCTTTTCTCTTCATTTGGTTTTTTCCAATTCTGTTTGACTTTTCCCCACTGCATATTTGACTTCTCTTAGCAAGTTGAGAATCTTATATTCTCAAGTATCATTTGTATTTCTTTATTTTTCACAAAATTAAAATTGTTGGGTTTGGAAAAAAGTGTTTTTATTCGGAAAAAAAAATTCTGAGCTGCAAAAGTGGTAATTCACCAATGTGCTAATTTCATAGCCGTTGGAGAACCACCTGCCAAAAGGGCGAACAGGGGGGCTCACATAGCAGTTCGGCCGACTCCCCTGTTTCAGCCGACCTGGGGAAAGATCCATTTTGGATCTCTCTCCTCCAACGGCTACATTTGATTCACTTGTGACCGTTAGGGGGTGTACACTATAAATGGTGGCCGTGAGGAGCACCCCTCTTCACACTTCACCTCATTTCACACCTGCCCAATGTCACCCTTGCTCACATTGTTTTTCTTGCTCTTCATTGAAGCACTCTTGGTCAAATCCCACTCAAAAAGATTTGATTTTTCTTGCCTTTGCAATTTGCTCTCAATATTCTTCAAGGTAAAATTTGTCGGGAGTTTTGCTTTCACTAATATCACCTCTTTCGGCTTTTTGCCTTCTTGTGTTCTTGTTGTTGTAGCCATGAAAGGAGTGAAGAGGTTATTTAGAAAGAGGAAGGGGTTGCAATCTCAACTCATGGTGGAGACTCAAGTGCACGTCCCTCTTCTGTTGCTACACCAATTCACAGAGGAGTGTATGTGAGGACACTCCCATGGGTGAGAGAAGCAACCCGCTTTAACTTCTCCCAGACGACGACCTCGACATAAAAAGTGAAGTTGAAGATCAATCACACAAGCTCCTCCAAGATCGTGAGTTTCCTCATACCAAAGCTTACGATACGGACTAGATCTCCAAAATAGGTATGGATTCCGAATTCTTTTCCATTTGGTGTGCACTAGGATGAGAAAACTTTGCTCACATAGAGGAGAGTGGTTCACGCCTTCTCTCCATACAATTCCTTTGCACACTCAAAGTAGGATTTGATGGAATTTATTTTAGATTATTTAAAAAAGAATTCAACATCCTATGGAAAGAATTAAGTGAAACCCTAGGCTTCCATAAACGTTGTTTGCTAGATTTGGACACTTTGCTTAAGTTTAACAAACAATGCTTTTGGAAAGAATTTACTAGTGAGGTCAAATGTAGTGCACCTAGGAATAGGCACTTGCACAACACTACTTTATGCTTCATGCATAGATGGGTGGCCATAACTATGTTCCCTATAGTAGATGTAAGGGTAGTGTGTGAAGATGAGCTGAAAATTTTATTTGCCATGGTTAAAAAGATAAAAGTTGCTCCAGTTATTGCCATGATGACATAATGGTTAGATTACATTCCAAGAACAGGGCTAATTGAATGCACTTCATTGATTACCCGTATTGCTACTAGGGTTGGAGCACTAGAATATTCTTCATATGAGTATATTGAAAATGAGAGAGAATTAGTGAATGAAGATTATTTAGTGCAAGGACATACCGTTAAGAATGATCAAGATGGCTCTTTGATATTTTATTATCCCAGCTTTGACAATGAAATTCGGTTACCTAACCCAGATTTTCATTTCTACAAATGCCGAAGCATAATCATTGACCTTCTTCCAATCAAGGAAGCGCGATGAAGTAATGTCTCTAGCAAGGTAACTAGAAGCCGTGCAAGGAGAGCGGTCATGCCTCTGACAACCTCCACGATACATGAGTACCAAGAGGAAGAGAACCCAACGTGGGATGCACCCGGATGGACTCAACCTCAATCGTATGAGGTCGAAGGCCCGTCTTCACATGGATGGTCGGGTGCCGCGTGGGAAACACCCCTATCTACTTCCAGCTCTAGCAACTTGCCTCAAACGTCCATGAGGAGATGTCGCTCCTCTTTGGCTAGAAGTCATCATGACTATGGCCAAGGAATGACGGATCTCACTTGATGTATGAAAGACTTTGAAGTGAGAATGGGTGACATCTACAACACTCTCATGTCCAAGGTACAAGACTGGCAACAACACATGGATGCTCAATTCACCACCATCAACTCGATGCTACAACAACAACAAGCCGATCTCGCAGCATACTTCCGTCATCAAGGGTTCAACCATCATCACGGAGGTGAGTGAAGAACAAGCTTGGGGGAGGACCCCCACTTGAGGTAAATGGTATCAACACCTTTGCATATTTATTTTCCATTCACCCATCATCCACATTGCATATAAAAATAATAAATAATAAGTAGAGTAGATTTTTTTCAAATAAAATAAAAGATGTGTAGTAAGAATTACTTGGAATTCACATAGATGAAATGATGAATAGTTGCTCTATTTTAATTTTCCTAAGTCTCTAGTTTACAACTTACTACTCTCCAACATATTGCTCTCATTGGCTTAAATTGCTTTTGCCTTGATTCAGAAATTATGAGTAGCAAAAGTTTAATCCATTCTAAGTTGTTGTGAGATATGATATAGTGATAGGGCTGCTACTCCGAGTTTGAAAGTGAAACTTAGATTTTCAGAGAAAATTCTAAAATATTTGAGTTACATTCATTTGATTGGAAATACCTACCAACGTCATATAATACATTAAATTAATATACATTATGCATATGCTATTTGTCTTCACATTGAGCTTTGTCAAACTAGTATAGACCTATGTGAGATTTCATTCATTTCTTTCGGCATTCAAGACTACACTTGCACATGCTATACTCCTACACTAGAAGTAAGAAAATTCCCATCATACCACCATTCCACAATAAACAGAGAAACTCCATACCCTTCATGCTTAGTACTCTCAAAAATTTATTACATAAAAAGGGAGTAGAAGAAATGGCTACAAGAAAAAGAAAAAGAAAATGCATGCTTACATCAAAAGCATGAGAAAAAAAGAGAGAGGAAAATAAATGTAGCCATGTTTCATCCCTGCAAAATAAGAGAGTCTACATAAATAGGAGTCCTCTCAAACATCCACATCCACTCCCATTACATCACACATGCACAAGTCTTAAATCAAATAGTTTTGAATTTATTTCTCGTAAGGCTTGCTTTTTTTACTTAGCAATATTATGAGTTGCAAATAGGCCTACTACATTCCCTACCAAGCTCCACATACAAGTCTTATTAGTGGTAGGATGAGCTTAGGCAAAATTCCTTGGTGAGGAGATATTTCCACTACACATAAAGGAGAGACTGAGAGAATCAAATTTAGGTACTTAAAATCTAAATTGAGCTCTCCGGAATTTGAGTTGAACTTGATTTCTAGGATATGTGTACTCCATTTACTATTTTATCTTTGAAACACCCATGAATACGAGAAGGCATAAGCCCCATAATGACTTGAGATGGGTGAAGTACCATGCCAATTTTTGCAACACTAGGCAGAGCATTTTGTTGTGCACATGGTACTTTTGAAAAAATAGAACATCGTAGCAACTCCTGATCATCAATCTAAAGTCTTGACTTTGCTCGAGACGAGCAATGCATAAGCTTGGAGGAGTTTGTTGACAGCTGTTAAATACCAATTTCATCCGTCAATATAACTCAATTACGTGCAGGAATTGTCATTTCCTGCACACGTCACCTTTCTATTTAACCTATTTCCACTTGTCCTTGGAGAAATAGTGCATGCAGAGAATTATTGCAGGAAATGAGGCAAAGGAGGGGGAGCAATCCTATAAAACATCATATCAGCCAATCAAGCGCCAACATGTGGCACCAGATGGATCAGATGGCCCACAAACAGAAGTATACGAGGCCATCCAACGGTGTAGCTGTAATATCCCGAACACTTAAAAAAAATAGACGTTCCCGCCATGAATACAAAGGGTTGACCAAATTTTGACTTCTTGAAGTTTTGATCCGATGGACGTTCCCGCCTGCTTGCTTCCTTGCCGCTGCTTGCTTGTTTAAGTGTGATTGCTTCTCAATCGCTGCTGCTGGTTTTGCCGAAAGGATTCTGTGGTGCTGTAGTAGGGGCAGCAAATGCTAAAGGAAAAAAAATACGTTGATTTATAATTATGCTCGTCTTATCAAGAGTAATCTATAACTAAATTGTAGAATTTTAGTACAGTTGCACAAGTCAGATTAAATCACAGTTTAGATTGGGGTGAATTATTAGAAAAAAATATTTGTTTTAAATATGTTCATAAAGTATTCATTTGCATTAATCAGTTAAGTAAATGAAAGAATTTATATTTATAGGCTTTGAGGGCTCCGATGTAGAAAGGACATCTACGGATTCACGCCGAGGTTAAGGCAAGTTCGTGATGAGACATTTTATGATATGTTTGATTTGCTCATTATTAATTTCCCTTGTATTGTTGACTCGTTATTTGTGTTTTCAAGATTCAATCGCTTTATGATTCTTTCTTTGAACATCAAGATTCAAGTTGTTCATTGAATCATCATTCAAGTACTGGTTACGTCCGGAGTTGTTCTTATATATATTCAAGTTACTGTGAGTAAGTGTTGGCCCCACTTGCTCGGCTTTACCGGTAAATGCTAAGGAGAATTCAAGTGTCGTCCGTTTCAGACGGAAACTACTATTTCATTGTTTCTTATTTCAAGTTCAAGTATCGCTATGTTTCATTCATTTGATTCGAATGTTCTTCGAGCTCTAAGTGTACTTGCTGAGTGTTTTTACTCACTCTTGTTTTATTGGTTTTTAGGTACCCGTTGATCAAGCATGCATTGGGAGAGGGTAGCATATGCACTTGAGCACGCGAACTATCTAGTAAGCTCAGTTTATCAATGTTCTTAGTTAATTGCATAATCTTGTATCATTGACATTGTGGTGTGATCATTTGGGCCTTTAATTCACTTGTGGGAATGAACTTGAGTTTAGTAGTACTGCTATATAATATTATGCCTATTATCGTGTTTTGTTGCCGCGGATGATAGAGTTTTCAAAGGAGACTATGCCGAAATTTTTAATATTTTTCTTACCTAGTGGTAATGTTTAAATATTTTTAGTAGCACCCAGGTGTGTTCATACCTGGGGCGTTACAGATGTAATATCCCGAACACTTAAAAAAATAGACGTTCCCGCCATGAATACAAAGGGTTGACCAAATTTTGACTTCTTGAAGTTTTGATCCGATGGACGTTCCTGCCTGCTTGCTTCCTTGCCGCTGCTTGCTTGTTTAAGTGTGATTGCTTCTCAATCGCTGCTGCTGGTTTTGCCAAAAGGATTCTGTGGTGCTGTAGTAGGGGCAGCAAATGCTAAAGGAAAAAATACGTTGATTTATAATTATGCTCGTCTTATCAAGAGTAATCTATAACTAAATCATAGAATTTTAGTACAGTTGCATAAGTCAGATTAAATCACAGTTTAGATTGGGGTGAATTATTAGAAAAAATATTTGTTTTAAATATGTTCATAAAGTATTCATTTGCATTAATCGGTTAAGTAAATGAAAGAATTTATATTTATAGGCTTTGAGGGCTCCGGTGTAGAAAGGACATCTACGGATTCTCGCCGAGGTTAAGGAAATTGCATGATGAGACATTTTATGATATGTTTGATTTGCTCATTATTAATTTCCCTCGTATTGTTGATTCGTTATTTGAGTTTTCAAGATTCAATCGCTTTATGATTCTTTCTTTGAACATCAAGATTCAAGTTGTTCATTGAATCATCATTCAAGTACTAGTTAAGTCCGGAGTTGTTCTTATATATATTCAAGTTACTGTGAGTAAGTGTTGGCCCCACTTGCTCGGCTTTACAGGTAAATGCTAAGGAGAATTCAAGTGTCGTCCGTTTCAGACGGAAACTACTATTTCATTGTTTCTTATTTCAAGTTCATGTATCGCTATGTTTCATTCATTTGATTCTAATGTTCTTCAAGATCTAAGTGTACTTGCTGAGTGTTTTTACTCACTCTTGTTTTATAGGTTTTTAGGTACCCGTTGATCAAGCATGCATTGGGAAGAGGGTAACATATGCACTTGAGCACGCGAACTATCTACTAAGCTTAGTTTATCAATGTTCTTAGTTAATTGCATAATCTTGTGTCATTGAGATTGTAGTGTGATCATTTGGGTCTTTAATTCACTTGTGGGAATGAACTTGAGTTTACTAGTACTGCTATATAATATTATGCCTATTATCGTGTTTTGTTGCCGCGGATGATAGAGTTTTCAATGGAGACTATGCCGAAATTTTTAATATTTTTCTTACTTAGTGGTAATGTTTAAATATTTTTAGTAGCGTCGGGTGTGTTCAAACCTGGGGCGTTCCAGTTGGTACTCAGAGCCTAGGCTTTATAGTTTAATTTTATATTTTAATGACTAGCAAGTAAAAAAAATTAACTACATAGATCTAAAATTAAATTTGACACACTTATGCACAATAGGACGGGTTCATGGGCATACCTTCCATTCTTCTTTTCGTTCCATTTTTCTCATGTTTATTTTTGTTATGATGATATGTTATTTAATTATACCTTTCTTGTACATTAGAATTATGCCGCCGCGACGGAGTGCACGTGTTGCCGCACGTGGAAGAGGTCGTGGTAGAGGTCGTGGTGGTGGTGGTCGTGGTAGAGGTGATGCTAACCAAGAGGTTGAGCATGAGCAATTAAACCAAGTAAACGAAGAGGTTGAAGGAGGGGAGGAACACTCAGTGGCTGTTGAAGTTCCTATTGCTCGGGGTGGTAATGTCGTGGCCTAGACAATGATGTTAGCTAGGTGGATGTCTATGCGATTGGACACCTTTGATGGTTCTGGGAACACATACTGATGCTACTGATTGGCTACGTAAGATGGAGAAGGTCATGACTGCTCGTAGGATGACAGAGGAGGAGATGATCTTATTCATTCCTCACCAGTTGACAGGTCAAGCTGATATTTGGTGGGTAGGAGTATGTGATGCTTGGACTCCTGCTCATGGTGCTATCACTTGGGAGGTCTTCTTGGAACAGTTCAGGGCTAAATATTATCCAGATTCCTTCAGAGACAAGATGAATGATGAGCTGAACCGTATCCAGCAGGGGGACAAAACGGTGGATGAGTATGAGTGAGATTTCAGCAACATCATTCGATTTGTGCCTAGTGTTGCAAGGAAAGAGCGTGAGAAATCTAGGAAGTTTTTCATGGGGCTTAACACTCGGTACAGAGAGGTGATTGGTAGGAACCCTCCCACTACATACATCACAGCAGTTGAGGAGGCTAGAGGTATGGAGACTCAGTTTCATCTTACAGCTCTACAGAAGAAACGTAATGGGAATGGGAGCAATACTGGAAATGATCATAAGAGGGTTCA
This sequence comes from Tuctoria greenei, assembly GCA_036927565.1. Lineage (NCBI taxonomy): Eukaryota > Viridiplantae > Streptophyta > Magnoliopsida > Poales > Poaceae > Tuctoria > Tuctoria greenei. Next base: position 174,605,314 of record JAYESD010000002.1, on the reverse strand, counting down.
TCATGAGGGAGGAGAGTCCTCTCAATATACCTCTTTCAAGAAGACTAAGACCAACAATTTCTATCAACAATCTTTCAAAACAAAATAGTCAGGTGCTCAATCTTCCACGGGGCAGCACACTTCGAGTGCTTCGTTTATGCGTCCTGTTCCAGGGCAGGGTTTGATTTGTTTCAAGTGTGGGAAGCCTCATCGTGCTTCAGAGTGTGGTTTTTCTGGAACCCGCCGTCTCTGTGGGAGAGAGGGACATATGGCTATAGTTTGCAAGCAAAATCCAGATTCTATTATCAAGTGGCAAAGGGCAAATTCTTCTTGACCAGGACCCATGTCTATGGCTAGCTCCAGGGGTTCAGCTCCGACAGTCAATGCTCCTCGTGGCACCATTCAGATGATGACTGGTCCTTCAGCTCCGCATTACCAGTTCCCTCAACAGCCTTTTCCTCCATCAGGCTACTACTGGCCCGCGCCTCAGCTTCCTACTCCACATGTCCCACTACAGCTGCCTGCTCCTCCTGCTCCTCCAGCTCAGTCTGCTTGACATATTGTAGGCGGGTCTTCTTCCGCTCCTGCTGGAGTCCACACCATGCCAACACAATCCTCTTTGGGTCGCCCAGATGTGGTTTCAGGTACTCTTATTGTTGACTCTCATGATGCTCATGTTCTATTTGATTCGGGTGCTACCTTTTCGTCCAATTCACTTGATTTCGTAAGAAAGGTAAATATCTCTAGTCAAGAGATATCTCAGTTGGTTCGTGTAAGCTCACCCGGGGGCTTGGTTTCTAGTTCTGTTGTGTGTTCTGGTTGCATTATTTCTATAGGATATGACGAATTCATAGCTAATCTAATGGTGATTCCACTATCGGTTTCTGATGTTATCCTTGGCATGGATTGGCTATATTGCTATCGAGCCATTATATCTTGTTTTTGGAAAACCTTAACGTTAGAGGCACCATCTAGTAAGATTATCACTTTTCAAGTGGATGCACCTCTTTGTTCTTTATCTATGATGGCAAATCTTTTTCCTGGTCGCTATCCCGTAAAGACCGGCTTCCTTTGGAGCCTTATTGAGAAGCAAACAAAGTCATTAGCGATTGAGGACATTCCTATAGTGCGAGACTATCCTGATGTCTTCCCTGATGAGCTGCCAGGAATGCTACCTAAGCGAGAAGTGGAGTTTCACATTGATCCTATACCTGGTACCCGCCCTGTATCCATAGCCACCTACCGATTATCTCGTCCTTTTCAAGAGGAGTTGAGGAAGCAGTTGGATGATCTATTGGCTAAGAAGTTGATACATCGTAGTGTTTCACCTTGGCGAGCTCTAGTATTGTTCACTAAGAAGAAAGATGGAAGTTGGCGTATGTGTGTGGATTATCGTGGTTTAAATGCCGTGATGATCAAGAACAAGTATCCATTACCACGCATTGATGTGTTATTTGATCAATTAATAAGAGCAAGAGTCTTCTCCAAAATTGACCTTCAATCTGGTTATAATCAAATTCCTGTTCGAGAAGAAGATATTGAGAAGACAACTCTTTCCATCATGTATGGTCATTATGAGTTCAAAGTTATGTCTTTTGGACTCACTAATGCACCCACATACTTTATGGAGACAATGAATAATATGCTTCCTGGATTGGAGGAGTTTGTAGTGGTATTTTTTGATGATATACTCGTCTTCTCCAAGTCCTAAGCAGAACATGAGAAACATTTGAGGAGAGTTCTTGAGACACTAAGGAGTCACAAGTTCTATGCCAAATTGAGAAAGTGTGATTTTTGGCTCTCGGAAGTTGGCTTTCTAGGTCATGTAATTAATCAAAATGGCATCTCGGTTGATCCAAGCAAAGTTTCTATAATAGCTGAATAGGAAAGACCAACCAATGTCAAGGAGGTTAGGAGTTTCTTGGGTATGGCTGGTTATTACCAACGCTTTGTAAAGGATTTCTCTCGCATTGCTAAGCCTATGACACAACTAACTCAAAAGAATTTCATGTTCTTTTGGACTCAGGAATGTGAGCATTGTTTCAATTATTGAAGGAGAAGTTGGTCACTGCCCCTATCTTTGCCCTTCCTGAGTCGGGTAGACGCTTCACTGTTTATTCTGATGCCTCTCGCGTGGGACTTGGTTGTGTACTTATGCAAGAACGAAAAGTGATTGCCTATGCCTCAAGACAGTTAAAGACGCATGGGCAGAATTATCCCACCCACGATCTAGAGCTTGCTGCTGTAGTTTTTGCATTGAAAATCTGGACACATTATTTATATGGGGAGTCATGTGACATTTTCACTGATCATAAGAGTCTTAAGTATATATTCACTTAGAAAGACTTAAATTTGAGTCAACGGAGATGGTTGGAGTTGATCAAGGACTATGACCTGAATATCCAATACACACCTAGTAAAGCAAATGTGGTGGCTGATGCATTAAGTGGTAGAGCTACTCCTCCTACTCTGAATTCTCTAATAGCTGATTTTGAACGGATGGATATTTCATATTTCTATGTTGGAGTTGTGGAGGTAGAGACTCAACTAATCTTATCATCAGATATTCCAGAACGAATCTTGGAGGCACAAAAACGAGATCACTTGTTGCTAGATGTTAACAAACAAATTCAAGAAGGAAAGATAGGAGATTTCACCTTGTATGCCGTTGGGGCCGTTCGGTTTCGTGGTCACTTATGCGTGCCACAAAGGTCTCCAGTTAAAAAAGATATTCTTAAAAAGGAACATCATGCTCGTTATACCGTACATCCTGGGGAGAATAAGATGTACCATGACTTGAAGAAAATATATTGGTGGAAGAGAATGAAGGTGGATGTAGAAAAGTATGTGGCTTCATATGGGGTTTGCCAAAGAGTGAAGGCTGAGCATAAGAGTGTCGCTGGGAAATTACAGCCTCTTGAGGTTCCCGTGTGGCCATGGGAGGATATCGGTATGGATTTTGTTGTTGGCTTACCACGTTCTCCATGAGGACGGGATACTATTTGGGTCGTAGTTGATCGTCTTAGTAAGGTGGCTCATTTTATTCCTATTCGGTCAACTAGTTCAGTGAGCGATTTGGTGCCTATTTATATGAGAGAAGTAGTATGATTGCATGGTGTATCTCGCACCATTGTTTCAGACAGGGATGCCAAGTTTGTCTCTAAGCTGTGGGAGAGCTTACAATTAGCGTTAGGAACAACACTAAAGATGAGCACTGCATTCCACCCTCAGACTGATGGACAGTCAGAGCGTATGATTCAAACCTTGGGAGATATGCTTAGATCATGCGTACTATCTTGGCATGGAAGCTGGGAGGATCACTTATCTCTTGTGGAGTTCTCTTATAATAATAGCTATCACTCTAGCATTGGATGTGCACCATATGAGGCTCTTTATGGAAGGAAGTGTAGGTTGCCCCTTTGTTGGGACGCGGTTGGTGAGAAAGCTGTTTTGGGTCCAGATTGGGTTCAACAATCGACTCAGCGAGTTACTGAAATTCGAGAACACATGCTGGCAGCACAAAGTAGGCAGAAGAGCTATGTCAACATTAGAAGACGAGACTTCGAGATTCAAGAAGGTGATGAGGTTCTTCTAAGGGTGTCGCCTACCAAGGGTGTTGTGAGATTTGGTACTAAGGGAAAGCTTAGTCCAAGATATATTGGACCTTTTGTTATCAAGCAACGAGTGGGAAAATTAGCATATCAATTAGAGTTGCCGGAGTCAATGAGAGGAGTTCACAATGTATTTCATGTCTCAATGCTGAGGAAGTATCTGAGGGATCCAGAGCAAGACATAGACGTAGAGCCAGCAACTATTGAACAAGATCTATCAGTTGTGTCTCATCCATTAAGGATTTTGGAGGCATCTGAGAGGGTGCTTAGACGCAAGTCATTCAAGTTTGTGAAGGTTTTGTGGACGAATCAAACTGAGCGTGAAGCGACCTGGGAACTTGACTTAGAGATGCGAGAGAAATACCCTAAACTATTTGAATCCGGTGAGCATTTATAGTTTCTTCAAATTATCAGTTTTGCACATTTCCCTATAACGATAATAAAGAATTCGAGGGCGAATTATGTTGAAGGGGGGATAATGTAATATCCCGAACACTTAAAAAAAATAGACGTTCCCGCCATGAATACAAAGGGTTGACCAAATTTTGACTTCTTGAAGTTTTGATCCGATGGACGTTCCCGCGTGCTTGCTTCCTTGCTGCTGCTTGCTTGTTTAAGCGTGATTGCTTCTCAATCGCTGCTGGTGGTTTGGCCGAAAGGATTATGTGGTGCTGTAGTAGGGGAAGCAAATGCTAAAGGAAAAAAATACGTTGATTTATAATTATGCTCGTCTCATCAAGAGTAATATATAACTAAATCGTCGAATTTTAGTACAGTTGCATAAGTCAGATTAAATCACAGTTTAGAGTGGGGTGAATTATTAGAAAAAAATATTTGTTTTAAATATGTTCATAAAGTATTCATTTGCATTAATAAGTTAAGTAAATGAAAGAATTTATATTTATAGGCTTTGAGGGCTCCGGTGTAGAAAGGACATCTACGGATTCTCGTCGAGGTTAAGGCAAGTGCGTGATGAGACATTTTATGATATGTTTGATGTGCTCATTATTAATTTCCCTTGTATTGTTGATTCGTTATTTGAGTTTTCAAGATTCAATCGCTTTCTTTCTTTGAACATCAAGATTCAAGTTGTTCGTTGAATCATCATTCAAGTACTGGTTAAGTCTGGAGTTGTTCTTATTTATATTCAAGTTACTGTGAGTAAGTGTTGGCCCCACTTGCTCGGCTTTACCGGTAAATGCTAAGGAGAATTCAAGTGTCATCCGTTTTAGACGGAAGCTACTATTACATTATTTCTTATTTCAAGTTCAAGTATTGCTATGTTTCATTCATTTGATTCTAATGTTCTTCAAGCTCTAAGTGTACTTGCTGAGTGTTTTTACTCACTCTTTTTTTATTGGTTTTTAGGTGCCCGTTGATCAAGCATGCATTGGGAAGAGGGTAGCATATGCACTTGAGAACGCGAACTATCTACTAAGCTTAGTTTATCAATGTTCTTAGTTAATTGCATAATCTTGTGTCATTGAGATTGTGGTGTGATCATTTGGGTCTTTAATTCACTTGTGGGAATGAACTTGAGTTTAGTAGTACTACTATATAATATTATGCCTATTATCGTGTTTTGTTGCCGCGGATGATAGAGTTTTCAAAGGAGACTATGCCGAAATTTTTAATATTTCCCTTACTTACTAGGAATTGTTTAGATGGTTTTAGTAGCGTCCAGGTGTGTTCATACCTGGGGCGTTACAGTAGCAGTTATATCAAGGGATGGGACCCTTCTAGCACACGAGAAATGGTGCAGAGACCAGATCGGTCGTCCCCCCTAGTCGGTCGACTTGGTCCTGGCGCCAACTTCGGTCAAACGCCACGTGTTGGCTCCTCCCGGCTTTAAGAATCAGTGATGACTAATTCGTGCGCTTTTTGTGGCGGGAACCGACCCTTCTCCACCTATAAATAGGACTCCCTACTCTCACTTCACAAACACATCACTTGAGTATTCATTCCATTGTATCCACTATTTTCCATAGGTTTAGAGGAGTTTAGGCTGTAGAGAGGAGAGCCTTTAGTCCATAGTCCATGTAGGAGAGGAGTAGAAAGAGTCTCTTCACAATTCTTAATTGGTAAAGGTATGGCTCTAATATTCCTATTTATATTTGTGACTTTGCTCTTAATAAATATGTTATCTTTAGCCTTCTATTGTTCATATACTTGGATGAAGTGTTTCCTGTTTGATTGTGGATTCCATATATGTGGTGGGAGTAGTATTTGTGATTATGCCATACCATTATCTTTATATCATCATAAACACTACAAACCCCTAACATCATAATATATTTCCATTTGTTGCACAACCAAAGAGGAAGGTTCGAAATTGTTAGCACGATTGGCCATGTGCTATGTGTGCTACTGCTCAAAAAAGGATTCATGCCATCAGTGCTCATTGCGATCCTAATATTCCTTGGATCAATGGCAAAATCTGGATTTCGTGGATCAATGTTTCGACACGGTGTGGCATCAGCAGGATGTCTTATCATTCCTGCATCCTACTTATGCTTCTTTTTGTGCCATCGAAACAATTCTGACTCCTTCCTATTGGCAAACCAACATTTCAAACGAGGAATGATAGAAAAGTACCAAAACACCTTTTTAGGTCCACTTTTTCGTTTCTGTTGCAGTTCTTGTCATCACTGTCATCTTTCCTACAAATGAATCGGCCGAGTCCATAAATAGGGCATTTCTCAATGTTTTCGTACTCAGGTCCACGATATAGAATGCAATTATTCTTGCACACGTGAATTTTCTCCACCTCCAAACCCAATGGACAAATTATATGTTTTGCCTCATAACCTGTGTTAGGGACTGTGTTGCCTTGGGGTAACATGTCTTTATAGAGCGTCAACATTCCTTTAAACTACAATCACTCCATCCGTTGCTCGCCTTCAACTGGAAAAGTGTCACCATCTCAAATAACCTCATGTACTGAGTCGCACAACCATGATACGATGGCTTCTTCGAGTCTTCAATTATCTTCTTGTACTTTGCAAGTTCAACATTACTATACTGATCATCATCGTCATGTCTCTCGACATTGTGTACCATCTCCTATATGTTATGCACCTAAAACTCAATGTCGCCATCGGTGAACCCTAATATACCTAGATCGTTCACATCGTCATCGTGATCTTCTTCGACACTGGCAGGGACCTCACTCTCCAGATATGAATCTCTCATATCTGCTTCATTAAGTTCCTCCTTACCATGTTTGCTCCAACATCGATAATCCACCATGAATCCATGCATGATCAAATGTGACCTCAACACATCATCTGTGCGATATCTGTTCTCATTCTTGTAATGTTTGCAAGGACGACAAATATTCCCTATAATGTTGTCCAACATGTCTTTCTTCGCGAAATCGATAAATGCATCTGCCCCTTTGATATACTCATTGAAAAGGCGCGGCCCATACATCCAACTTCGATCCGATGACATCTACGTACAGAAAAGAATAGCTAAATCAAAGAAATTCGAAGCCACTGATAGTAAGGGCTAAAAAAAATAGTAAGGAACGGGAGAGGAGGAAATGACTAACCCTTTGTTTTAAGGGCCACTAATAATCACCGTAAGATTTTTAGAAGGGCCTCTCCAAATAGGAAAATAAATGATTAGAACAGGGCAAGAACAAGGCAAATCTTGCTGCCACTGTCTTGTCATAGTTGGGAGCTCAGATAAGGGCATACAAAATCGAGAAGATCCTTTGTAACGCGCGCCTCTCTATAATGGGAATGGGAGACATGTTTGCTCCCATGATAAAAGGATTTGCACTCCAAGAAACGCTTGTCTCCTTTTCTTTCATAATAGGAGTCGCACTTTAGTAACGCGCGTCTCCCTTTTGTCAGAGAGGCGGGCGCGTTTCAGATACTAACTTAACTGAGAGAAGTTGTATGGTAGGTCGTATCATTTTACCCTCAACCAAGCCAGTTCTAGTCCTTGCTGATGCAAGCGAGTCACATTTTCCAGATTGTAGACGCTTGCCTTTGCGCTCGTCTCCAATCTTTGTCTCTGATTTGAGGTTCTTACGTAGTGTTAACGAGATGTACTGTGAAATTTGTGACTGTGATCAATGTTGATGATCCTTAAGTGTCATATTTAGATCGTCAATTCACCTCATAATGTGCACAGAAGAGAAACACAACACAGTGGTAGGGTTAAAAACTAAACGCTTCTACAAGTGTTGGTGTTTATTTGTATGCATGTGAATTATACCCAAAAATACCAAGACATGCAGAGAGTAATCAATTAAATTTTATTTTGACAAATCAGGCGAGGTCACGTGTCATCACATAGATCAAATGGCCCACAAACAAAAGTATCCGAGGCCATCCAACGGTATATCACCAATATTATTAAGGGGGACTCACCTGTTAGTGACCTGGAGAAAACACAACTCCAACAGAGCAATGAACAGGTCGGCTGACCCCCCTAGTCGGCCAACCTGGTCCTGACGCCAAACTCGGTCAATCGACACGTGTTGGCTCCTCCCAGCTTCTTGAAGACGGTGATGACTGACCCGCGCACATATGGTTGCGGGAACCAACCCTTCTACACCTATAAATAGCACCCCACACCTCACTTCACACACACACACCAAAAGTTGATAATAGAATACCACTCCTAAGGTTTAGAGTATTCCTAGAGGCTGCCAAGTACAAGGAGAGTGTGGTGAATAGTCTAGGCGAAAGAGGCTTCAGCTTGTCAAGGCCCTCTTCTACACTTGTACCCCTACAAAGGTTTGTTTCAAAAATCAAGTAAGCCTTTGTAAATTCATTTCATGTTTGATTCCCAATTCAAAGTAGTTTGCACAAGTAGTTACTTGTGGGTTCATTGCTTTAATTTATTAGAGGCTCTAGTTGTAGCTTTGTGTTCGAAACAACTAGAGTAGTGATTTAGAACGTAAGTGTGGTGCTTAAGCTAGAAATCACCAGTGAATATCTCGTAGACCCCCAGAATGAAGAGGTAGGCAGTAGGTGATGACAACTCTATCAGTCCTTAGTAATCCTGATAGTTCGGCTATGCCATAGGCTCTTGGCGGCAGTCATCCTAGTGTTGCTAGGTTGTAAAACCGTTCCCGAAGAAAGGATCTACTACAAATTCCTTTGAATTAGAATCAATACTTTAAATTCCTCTCTGTTCCTTGCCTACCAAAAAACTTTGTGGCACTGGTGAATTAGTTCGTAAGAGCACACATGTTCTTGGGATTCAATACCCTCATGAATACTCTTTAAACAGAAGTTCTATACGACAGTTTCCGTGCGCTTGCAGATTTTTATCTGTGACGTAAGAAACGTTGACAAGCATTTCTAGCACTATTGCCGGGGAACGGTTGCTATTAATCTTCGAACCTTATTGACTTTGTATCTATCTTCTTATCTTACCTTTCCTTTTCTAACCACCACCACATATATGGAGCAGCCCACCATTATTTCTTATTCTGCCCCAAAGGGCAAGTTCTATGAGCCACTGCCTTCGACGGAACCCATTTGTTCTACTAGCTATGAACTTCACCCTAGCTTTATAGCCATGGTTCGGGAACAGCACTTCTTAGGAACGAATTGTCAAAACCCTTACTACCATATACGAGAGTTCGAACAATTGTGTTCATGCCTTGTAACCAAGTGTATGACACAAGAAACTCTAAAATGGAAGTTGTTTCATTTCTCCTTTAAGGAAAAAGCCAAACAATGGTATGACCACAACGTTGGGAAGACAAACAGAAATGGGAATGAATTATGAGACATATTTTCTCTTGCTTTCATTCCAATTGCTCTAATTGTTTCCTTACTAAAGGAAGTATTATGCTTCCAGCAGATGGAGAAGGAGTCTATAGGTGCAGCTTGGGATAGATTTTCTCTTTTGAGAAATTCCGGTCCAGATTTGTCCATCCTTGATTTGTTGCTTTTGCAACACTTCTACATGGGATTGAACAAAGAGTATTCCCTACATCTTGTCATTACGGCTGGAGGATCTTTTCTCCACAAGACGCTGGAGGAAGGCAAGGATCTTCTAGATCGAATTCTAGAAAATTATTCCTTCATTATGGGTCTTAATGAGTCTCTTCAAGAGGAAGTCGTATCAAGAATCGAGGATAAACCCATGGACAAGGATGAACTCATTCTTTGCTTATCTCAAACCTTGCCGGAGGTATCCTGTTCCAAACCAGACACTACGAAGGAAGAAGAAATTCAACCTTCAAAGTTTCCCTTTTGCTTCGAGGAAGAAATATTTGAAGATTTTGGAAATATCTCGAAGTACTGTTGCCATAGGAAACCATCATTGCCACTAACTCCACCTGAGCCACCAGATGGAATGTTCGTCCAACAAACAGTCAATGAGTTAACCTCTACTCTATGCAGAGAATGGACTGCGGAAGTTGAGCAGTCACACGAAATCCTTTGAATGACCTCACCTTGTGCAACCATTCTATGTTTCATTAGAGAGACACCAATGACGGTCCTATACAACCCAACTATTCGAGCAAATCTCATTTCTAATTCTTCTGTTGTCGCCATCTTGGGCGACGTGCTGTGGCACCAACATATAAATCCTTCTGAGATTCTTTCGGAAACATCCTTGAAGGATGCAGGGCAACAGGTGTCTGTAAGACACAAAGATATTGAAGCTATCCTAGACTTCCATGTGTTCGGAATCCAAGATTTCAACGTTATGATTGCGATTCCCATTGTGAAACTGCTCATGGAAATTCTATTGGAGGGAAACCTCAATGCCCAACTTGGAGGGAGAAAATTCTCTATTCCTATCCTACATTCCAAGAACACATCCGCTAAATCTCCCATCCAAGATGAACCAATAGAGGAGGTTAGAACCCTTCAATTATTAGCACCACCTAAAATTGAAGGAGAAGAAGATTTCATCCATGAGGAGGATGAATTTCAGGAGGCAATTGAATTGCCAAAAGAAGAGTTCATCCCAAAACCTACTGTTGAGTTCAAAATTCTACCTCCAGGCCTATGTTGTGCCTTTCTAAACGGCAATTTGGAATCCTCTTCCATCATAAGTGACAAGCTTTCTGATGATGAGACACTCAAACTCATAGCCATGCTAGCAAATCATAGAACTATTTTTGGCTATTCACTAGAGGATCTCAAGGGGATTAGTCCAGTGTTATGCACCCATCGCATTCCTATTGACCCCAAGAGTGTCCCCTCAAGGGAACCTCAAAGGCGATCGAATAATGTGATGCGGGAAGTTGTCAAGAACTAAGTCTTGAAACTTCTTCATGCCGGTATTGTCTACCCTGTTCCTCATAGTGAATGGGTCAGCCCAGTTCAAGTAATGCCTAAGAATGGAGGTATGATGGTCTTTCAATGTGAGAAGAATGAATTAGTTCCTCAACAAAACGTCACGGGATGGAATATGTGCACGATTACCGAAAACATGACAAGGCTACAAGGAAGGATCATTTACCACTGCCTTTCATCGATGAGATGTTAGAGTTGTTGGCAAAACACTTCTACTTTTGCTTCCTTGATGGGTATTCGGGTTATCACCAAATCCCAATCCATCCAGACGGTCAAAGTAAGACCACATTCACATATTCTTATGTAACTTATGCCTACCGACGTATGTCCTTTGGACTGTGTAATGCTCCTACCTCTTTTCAAATATGCATGATGTATATGTTTTCTGACATGATCGAGGGGATCATGTAAGTTTTCATGGGCAATTTCTCTGTCTATGGAAAAACTTTGGATCATTTTCTAGAAAACATAGACAAGGTCATACAAAGATGACAAGAGAAGGACCTAGTACTTAATTGGGAAAAGTGCCATTTCATGGTCCGTGAAGGCATCGTTCTTGGACACATAGTGTTCGTAAGAGGGATAGAGTTTTACAAAGCAAAGATAGAAGTTATTGAAAAACTTCCACCTCCCATCAACATTAATGGAATCTGCAGTTTTTAGGTCAAACAGGGTTCTATCGACGATTCATCAAAGATTTCTCAAAACTCGCTAGACCCCTCACTAACCTATTAGCAAACGAAGCTCCCATTGACTTTGACGATGAATGCCTTAAATCATTTGATATACTCAAAATGGCACTCATCTTACCTCCAATAATCCAACCTCCTGATTGGACGATGCAATTCATGGATGATGCCAAGCCTAAGATAAAAAGCCTCATGCAATAGCCTACACTAGCAAAACTCTAACAAGATCTCAACTCAATTATGCCACAACCGAGAAAGAGCTCCTGGCTGTAGTTTTCGCCATCGGTAAGTTTAGGTCCTATTTGGTTGGAGCCAAGGTCATAGTCTACACAGACCATGCTGCCTTGAAGTACTTGCTCACCAAAAAGAATGCTAAACCAAGGCTAATCGGATGGATTCTTCTACTCCAAGAGTTTGAATACAAATCAAGGATAGGAAAAGAGTAGAGAATTCCATTGTAGATATTCTCTCACGTATGGAAGTCATGCAAACCATGGATATTCCTATCAATGACTTCTTACGAGATGATATTATTCTCAAGGTGACTGACTGTCAACCTTGGTATGGCGATATCGTGAACTTCATGGTCACGGGATATGTACCACCAGGGGAAAACAAAAAGAAACTCATCTATGAGAGTTGAAGACACCATTGGTATGACCCATACCTCTATCGAGTTTGTGTTGATGGCCTTCTTAGAAGGTGCATCCTATCAATCGAAGGCACCAAGATTATTGAGTAATGACATGCTAGCCACTTTGGTGGCCATTACGGTGTTTACTGTACCAAGGCAAAAATCTGGCAGAGTGGATTCTATTGGCCTTTTATGTATGAAGACACAAAAGAATTCATTCGTAGATGATGGAAATGCCAGAAGCATGGAGGAATTTATGCTCGCAATGTGATGCCCCTAACATATAATCTCCAAGTGGAATTATTTGATGTATGGGTATTGTTGACGGCTGTTATACACCAATTTCACCTATCAATATAACTCAATTATGTGAAGAAATTGTCATTTCTTGCACACCTCACCTTTCTATTTAACCTATTTCCACTTGTCCTTGGAGAAAGTAGTGCATTAAAGGATTCTATGCAAAAATGAAGTAAAACAAGGGGATGGATCTTATAAAATATCATTCCGACCATTCAAGCGATGACACGTGGCACCACATGGATCAAATGGCCCACAAATAGAAGTATCTGAGGCCATCCAACAGTGTAGCACCCATATCAGTCAATGGGACCCACCTGTTAGTCACCTGGAGAAAGCACACCGCAAAAGGTGCCAGAAATAGGTCGGCTGACCCCCCTAGTCGGCCGACTACTTTCTGGCGCCATTCTCAGTCAAACTCCACTTGGTGGCTCCTTCGGGCTTGAAGTGGTCATGGGTTACTGATTTGCGCACTTTTGGTGGCAGGAACCGACCATTCTCCAAGTTATAAATAGGACCCCTTACCCCTCACTTCAACACACACCACTTGAGTATTCATCCATTATATCCACTACTCCCCATAGGTTTAGAGGAGTATAGGCTGTAAAGAGGAGAGTCTCTAGTCCGTAATCCACGTAGGGGAAGGAGTAGAAGGAGTCTCTTTCCAATTGGGAAAGGTATGTCTCCCATATTCCTATTTGTATTTGTGACATTATTCATAATAAAGATGATATATTTAGTCTACTATTGTTCCTATACTTGGATGAAGCGTTTCTTGTTTGATAGTGAATTTCATGTATGTGGTAGGAATAATATTTATGATTTTTCTATACCATGCCCATTACATTATCGTAAACACTATAAACCTCCACTATAGTCTAATTAGCTATGATATGATTATGTTAACATGAATCACTTATGCTATGAATTAACATTGGTTCAACAATGATTTAGTTCATTGCCATAGGATGGCTTGTGCCTAGGCTCTTAAGGTCATTACTTAATATGCTAGCATGGTGCTAGGATAGAAAGTAGCGTTTAATGTCTTGTAGACCCACTTATTCAAAGGGTAGGAACTAGGTGGTGACATCCCTATCTGCCCTTTGTAATCCTCCACGTTCGGCTATGCCACACGCTCTTGGCATGAGTAGCCTAGTGTTGCTAGGGGTAAACCCGTGCCCGATGTGTTAATCCACATAGCATGAGAGTTCATAATTAACATGATCATTAGTAACTAACTTAGGCTATGTATATGTACATTGGAAGCTTTTGTGTGTGTCACACTACCTCAACTTATCATTTAACCCTTCCTTGCTAGAGCCCTAGCTAGACCAACCTAAGCCTTTCCACTTGATGATTGTCTTACTTCCACATAGCCTTCCTTTGGAAAAATATAAATGACACCCTTTGGGAATAATCTTTAAAGGGGAAATGCTACATCGATAATTTCTTTGCGCTTGCAGGCGTTCAATTGAGAATCAAAACCTACCAACATGCATTTTTGGCACCACTATCAGGGATGAATTGTTAGTAGTGCGTAGGAAATATCAACAAACATTTCTGGCGCCGTTGCCAGGGAAGGCAGCCAAAGTATTGCATGATTGAGTGGATAGGATAGGACCTTGGTAGGTTTTAGTAGGATGACCCTTCTTTATTTTCGCATTTTATGTGAAAACAGAGTAGTGTATGTCTGGTTTTTGCTTGCCAGAGAACTTTGTTGAAGATCCCGAATCCCTTCTGAGAGACTGACCTCGTATTGTAACCCCTCAGAAGTTTCAAGCGGCAAAGCAAGCCAGCACAACTACACCAACAACCAAAACACCAATGGCCCAGAAGACCCTTCGTGAGTTTTCGGCTCCCTCTGCTAACAATGTGCCTGTTGGACCCACTATTAACACGGGAGATGTGAACATTGAAATCAAGACTTGCCTAATCACTATGGTGCAAGCCAACCAATTTTGTGGGAAGGCTAATGAGGATGCAAGTGCTCACCAGCAACAGTTCCTTGATATTTGCAAGACATTTAAGATAAATGACGTATCTCCTGATGTGGTCCGTCTTCGGCTGTTCCCGTTCTCTCTTCTTGGGAGAGCGAAACTGTGGTTTTACGCAAACCGAAGTGGTGTAGACACTTGGGAGAAATGTTCTACGACATTCCTCGCCAAATTTTTCCCGTTGGGCAAGACCAATGCCCTACCAGGAAGAATTTCTGTGAGACCTATGTGTGCTGAATACATTGGCTTTGATGATAAATGTTTTGAATGCTGCAATAATATCTTTTTAGCAAGGTCCGACTCTAGTTCTGAGCTTCTGCAAGGTCCGACTTTCTTTATCTAGATCCGACATATTCTTGGGTAGCTCCGGTGAGCTTTGTCTTTAGCTCCGGCATGTCTTTGATAGCTCCGACATGTCTTTGTTAAGCTCCGATATGTTCTGCTAGGTCCGACTTATGTTGGTTAGCTCCGACATGTTTTTCCATCTCCGACTTTTGGGATGACTAGTTCTGACTAGCTTTGGTAAGCTCCGGCGCTAGTTTGTACTAGCTTTGGTAAGCTCCGGCTCAAGCTTCGGTTAGCTTTGGCAAGGTCCGGTGCTTGATTGCAATGTTCCGGCTTTTAATGTGAAATGTTTCGAACTTGCTTTACATTGTTAGATAGTTTGCTTTGTATTCTGTTACTAAGTTTTTGGTGCGTTTTGGTTGATATGTCTGATATCGTCTTGCTATGCTTTGCAACATCCTTATGTGAGGTGCTCACATAAGGTGTTGTGTTTGGAACTGACTTGAGTCAAGTCGCAGACTTGGGCTCATACAAATTGGTTATTTATTCATGTGGAGGTGTTGCTTGAGTTCAAGTCATGGCTGGTGACAGGATCTTTTGGACTAGTCTCAGGGAGGAGATGAGGTTCCAACAACCAAATTCAGGAGGAATTGTTGTTGAGCAGGTCAGGAGGTTGCGCAGGATGATTGAATCAAGGGAAGTGCATATGAAGGTCATTGGACATGGAAGGAAGGTGTTTGCACGTATGCATACGGTGCATGACCTGGCAACATGGTTCTGAAGATGGTTTATGGATAGGAAGATCTGGTTGGAAGGATCGGATCGTATCGGTTAATGACTTTGGCTGCGGCGGAGTCGGTTATGGCTCGGTATGGAAAGTATCGAGTTGGTTATGATAGGATTTCATGTGGGTCATGAATTTGAGTTGTTTTAGGAATGTGGGATATGTTCCTAAGGTTTTTGGAAGTCTTAAGATTGCTTCTATCTGCGTATAGAAGAGTCCTAAGCAATTATGGAAAGTTTCGATTTATGATCTGAGTAGGATTAGAGTCCTAGTTGAGATTGGGTTGGCCGAAGGGCTGGTTATATAAGCAAGGGAGTCCAGAGCTCGTGGTGCATGACTTTGAGGCTGTTCCTCTTGTGTTCTATTGAAGGAACTTTTGTGCCTTGTTCGTCCGACTTGTTCCAGACAAGTTTTACTCGTCGAGTTTCTGGACAGCACTACCTTTCGTTGGTGGTTTTATCATAACTCGAGTTTACAGATCCAATTGACATGATTCTTTTTGGGTTGTCTTCACAACTTGATTATGTATCATGTGTCAAAATTTTACGGTCATTGGGTTTGTGGTTTCTGATCTACACGAGTTTCTTTGCAGCGTTTCAGAACTGTTTTTCTCGGGTAGGACAGACTGACCTTTGTTCGATCTTTCGATCATAACTTGAGTTTCCCTCGATAGATTTGAGTGATTTTTTTTGTGCTTTCTTCGTGACTTGATTCTCTCAGATATATATATCACTTTTGTCACGGTGAAATACGTTTAGACTAGTTTCACACACGATTTCTCTAACAGACCGTTTTTCTGCCAAAGGGGTTGGGATTTAATTGTTTCCGCTGCGTAAGATTTTTAAATCTACCATTCACCCCCCCTCTAGTAGCTTTTCACGTGCTATTCGATCCTACAATTGGTATCAGAGCCACAGTGCTCCAATCATTGTGATTTGCACGTGTTTTTGACTAATCATCATGGAGAAATACTCTGCCAAACCTTGTGTGTTTGCTGGTATTGATTTTCAGGTTTGGAAGGCACGCATGTAGGCTTTCATCCAGGCGCAAGGCTTCGCAATATGGGAGAAGGTGTACAAGCCTTACAAAGTGCCACCTAACGATTAAGTTATGGCTACAAACCTACAGGATGTCAACAACAACAACAAAGCTCAAAACTTGATCATCCAAGGGCTCACTCAGAGCGACTTCGACCGCGTTGCACATCTCCGATTGGCATACGATGTATGGAGAGCACTTTGTGACTATAACGAAGGATCCAACATGATCAAGGAGGTAAGGAAAGACATGTTTAAGAAAGAATACATGCGCTTCAAGATGCAACCCGGTGAGTCCATCGATGATCTCTTTGCTTGCTTTAACGAAATTCTCAGTAACTTGCATAGTGTCAACGTTAATTTTTCTTATGCTAAAAAGGCTAGAAAACTTCATAGTGCTTTAGACATGTCAATCTGGGAGACGAAAGTTACATCTATTCGTGAATCTACTGTCATGAGTACACTTACTTTAGATGTTCTTTACTCTAAACTAAAAACTCATGAAGTTTATATCTTATCATGTAAGAACCCAAATAAGTCTATTGCATTTGTCTCACAACGTGATATGCCTAGCTCTGGCCAATCATCATCTTGCAATACTCTTGCTTTGTTGTCCTCACTAACCCTGGAGCAGATCGAGGAATTTCTAGAGGAGGAGCTAGCACTTCTCTCTACTAGGTTCTCAAAAGCATTGCAAAATGTGAGAACTAGAAGGAGAGGAAGCTCCGGACCACAACGATGCTTCGAATGTGGTAAGATAGGACACTTTCGTACAGAATGCCCTAACCTTTCAGGTTCTACTTCTCGAGAAGAAAAACAATCAAGGACGAAACACTCCTCAACAAATGATAAGAAGAAGAAGAAGAAGGGCTTTACAGGTCGCCAACTGGTGAACAGTTTTATCTCCGCACTCCAGGAACTTGGCTCAAGCTATGTGGACATTGAAAGTGACGAAGATGAAGATGATTTGGCCAAGTTATGCTTCATGGTGGGAAAAACAAGATCAAGATCAATTCAGGAGGATGCAGAACACAACACTGACGACGATGAGGTATGTTCTACCTGTAATGAAATGTGTGATGTAATTTCTCGTGCAACTATTATTGTTAAGAAAAAGGACAAAAATCTTAGGGATAATGATGCTAAATTGAATCACTAGAATCTGAAATCAACCATTTGAAAACCTTGATTCCTAGTGATGATTCTTGTCCCTCATGTGATTTAATCTATGAATAATTGTCCACATTAAGAACTGTACATTCCTCTACTCTAGATAGACTTGAACTTGAAATTGAAAAGAACAAAAAGCTTGCTGCACTTGACATTGGAAACTCAAAAGATGCTTCTGGTTCTACAATTGATTTACATTGTTCTAGTTGTGATGATCTTGAAAAGAAACTAAAAGATGCTATGAATGAAATTTCAATATTGAATAAAGTTTTGCGTTCTCATGAAGTTAAATATTGTTCCAATTGCAAATTCAAAGTAAAAACTTCATGTGAAAACTGCCATGATCTGTCCAATAAACTTGATAACATGCATAGGACATTAGATTGGTTTTGTAATGGGAATAAGAACCTAAACTTGCTGCTGAATTCTTCCAAGTCTTGCAATGATAAAACTGGTTTAGGTTTTGATTCTTATGCTCATTCTAAGGCACATCCACCTAAAATTGTAAATTCATTAGGAAGTGGTTTGATTCAAATAGTTCCTAAACAAAAAGAAGTGGTTTTCAAATCTGCAGGAGAGTTGTCTCATTCGGTTTCAAATAAAAATATTGCTTGCTCATCTAGACATGAACACAAAGTTAAATTTCATTGTACCTACTGTGGTAGAGATGATCATGTCATAGATTTTTGTTATAGACTAGCTAAACAACATAAAAGGGAAAGAATGATTGCTAGATGTCATAACTTTCATGCAAAATTTGCTGCACATATTAAATCGGATGCCAGGAACATGCAACTTGTTGTTATGAGTCAAAAACATTTAAAGTTTACCTCCGGACCTTCTGTTTTTGCCTTCGGAGCTACTGATTTTTGTGCTACACAAGTAACACCTTATAGGTCAGTAGTTAAGAATAAAAAACCTCAAACTTTGACTCATGAACCTGCTGTTTTATCTCATCTTTCGCGTGTTTTTCCTGCTGCACGTCGTGTGACTCAGTACTGGATACCTAAATGCCTTTTGACTAACCCCAGTATTGAGTCATCCACGTATTGTGCTTCTGTGTAGGTTACACGTTTGAGGAAGGAGAACATTTGGATTGTGGATTCAGGTTGCTCACACCACATGACCGGTAACAAAGATTGGTTCTCCTCCCTTTCTTTTGTGTCACATGTAGAGAATGTTACTTTTGCCGATAATTCTTCAATTCCTATAATTGCTAAGGGTTCGGTTAGAGTAAATGATCACTACACTTTGAAGGATGTGGCGCTTGTCAAAAATTTGAAATACAACTTGCTTTCTGTTTCACAATTGCTAGATGAAAATTTGGAAATTATTTTCAATAAAAACTGCTGCAAAGTTGTAGGTTCAAATAGTGAGCTTATTTTTAACATGTCACGGTGTGGAAGAGTTTTCAAAGCTGATTTTGATATGTCTTCCTCTAAGCATAGGTGTCTAGTTGCTAATGATTCCAAAGATTTATATTTTCGGCATCATAGACTTGGTCACGTAGGCTTTGATCATCTCATGCTTGTTAGTGCTCTTGATCACATACGTGGGCTGCCTAAGCTTAAAGGGGACAAAAAATTTGTGTGCTCTTCTTGTAGACATGCTAAGATGGTTGCAGGTTCACATACTCCTCTCACAATGATCATGACAACTGAATCGGGTCAACTTTTGCACCTTGACACCGTAGGACCTTCACGTGTTCAATCCTTCAGAGGTAAATGGTATGTTCTTGTTATTGTTGATGATTATTCTAGATACTCTTGGGTTTACTTTATAGCGTCTAAGAATGAATCTTTTAGTCACTTTAGAACTTTATTTCTTAGATTATCAATTGATCACCCAGGATCTTGAAAAGCAATTAGAAGTGATAACAGAACTGAATTTAAAATCAATCTTTTGATTGCTTTTGTGCTGAAAATGGAATAGAATATCAATTTTCTTCACCATATGTACCTCAACAAAATGGTGTTGTAGAAAGAAAGAACAGAACCTTAGTTGAGATGGCTAGGACTATGCTTGATGAAAATAAAACTCCTAGGAAATTTTGGGCTGATGCGATTGCAACCGCTTGTTATGTCTCAAATCGTGTTTTCTTGCATGCTAAGCTAGGTAAAACACCATATGAGCTCCGGTTTGGACATAGGCCTAGTGTTACGCACTTTACGGTCTTTGGTTGCAAATGCTCTGTTAAGAAACATGGTAATCTTGATAAATTTGAACCTAGATCTATTGATGGCATGTTTCTTGGTTATCCATCTCATACTAGAGGCTACCGTGTGCTTTTACTTGACACTAACATAATTGTGGAGACTTGTGAGGTGTCTTTTGATGAATCTAGCCCAGGTACTAGCTCAAACATTGCAGGTCCGAATCCATATCCGCAGGGGGAGAGCATTTTCGTCAAAGATTGTAAGGATCAAATGCCCAAGAGGGGGGTGAATGTGGCTTCTTTTAAAAAATTAAAACGATAAACACTTAATTACTAAAAGCCCAATTCCCTATGGAAACAACCTATGCAGTCAAGTGAATAGTAACTTTGCGATATATGAAATGCATAAGTGTAAGGGGAGAAAAAGAAAGCGCAAACTCCCGAGGAGACACGAAGACACGGAGATTTATCCCGTGGTTCGGCAAGATCGTCAAGATCTTCCTACATCCACGTTGTGGCACCCACCAAAGGGTATAGCCACTCCCAAGTCATCGAGACCAAGGATCTTCACTATACTTCTCCGTTCGCCAACCTCGGCAAGGTGGAGCTCAAGCCTTGTACAAGTAGGATCCTCCAGGCTTCCACAACCGTCTTGGCAAGCTCCGGAAGGCTCTCTCCAATACAATCACCAAGGGACACTCGCTTACAGCTCTCACTACACTAGAGACTCGAATCACCAAGAATGGAAGCACATAAGCACTATCTCTAGCAAGTTCTAGCCAATCTCTTGGTGTGTAAGTGGTGTAGATGATGTAGAAGTGGTAGCTCAACGTCTTGAATGCTTGAGAATGTGTAGAGTAGCTCTGGTTGACAAGACTTGTCGAATAGACAGGTTGAAGGGGTATAAATAGCCAGCCTCCATGAAATAGCCGTTTGAAAAGTAGGCTGACATCATTGTTCTGCGAACACCAGATGATCTGATGTTCCCCCTTCAGTTTTCATCGGTCGAATCCAAATTAGCTGATGTCACTGTGTCAGATATGACCGTTGTTAGACCGATATTACACTTGCCTTATCATCGGATGATCCGATGGCACTTCATCCAGAATTGGTTCAGAATTAATGCTTACTGGAGTGATTGACCGATGTGTTTATAGTTGTACATCGGTTGGTCCGGTGTTACACTTGGTCCAGGGAGATTGCTTATTGTACTGATGGACCGATGTAACATTCCCTTCATCATGGGATGATCCGGTGAGTACTTAGTTCTGAGGTCTTCTTCTTCTGCTAAACCAACTCGACTGATGCATTGTTTTCTAGAAACATCGGTTGATCCGGTGAGTTGATTTTGTTTGCTTCGAGTTGTTCTAAGTGATCTTTTGGAATTTGCTCAAGTGACCTCTTATACATTGGTTTGAAATATTCTTTTGATGATTATCAAGCATTGAGTGCTGTTAATATTGGTTGAATAATTTTGACATATGAGCTTTTTCTTCTAATCTTCATAAAAATCGATTGACCTCATAGAATGATTGTTTAGGGGTCTCCAATTATATCCAATGAGCAGTAGATGATATTTATATAGATTTCATTTGATTGTGATGAGTGATATGGGAGACCATGCATCCACAAATTCATTAGTAATATCCAACGGTTGTCATTAATCACCGAAACCATACCTCATGGGGGCCTAGATGCTTTCAAAGATGAGGAAGAGGTGGAGCTACTGCCTGAAAATTCAGCAGCTAATGACATTGTTCAAGCTCCTGATTTTTATCCACAGCCAGCACCGACGACCACCATTGCTAGTCCAGATCCTCCTCAAGTGACAAGCTCATTGATTTGTGATGAACATGAAGAAGAAGAATCTTGTGATGTGTCCACTCCCCTCTGGGTTCTCAAAATTCATCCTCCACAACAGATAATTGGAAGCTTGCACGAACGAGTCACGCGGTCTAGGTTTCGCAATACAAACTCTCATGCTCATTTTGCTTTTGTTGCCTCTTTTGAACCTGAAGATATATCACACACACTCACTAATGAATCTTGAATTATTGCCATGCAAGAAGAGTTAGAAAATTTGAAAGAAATAATGTTTGGAAACTTGTACCTCCTCCTCAAGGTCAAACTATAATTGGAACAAAATGGGTGTTTAAAAATAAACAAAGTGAAGATGGGGTTGTGGTCAGGAATAAGGCTAGGTTGGTTGCTCAAGGTTTCACTCAAGTTGAAGTTCTAGATTTTGATAAAACTTTTGCTCCTGTTGCTAGATTAGAAGCCATAAGAATTTTTTTAGCTTTTGCTGCATCTAAAGGTTTTAAGATATATCAAATGGATGTTAAAAGTGCTTTTCTTAATGGCTACATAGATGAGGAGGTTTATGTCAATCAACCACCGGGTTTTGAAAATTTAGATTTTCCTAATCATGTTTACAAACTGTCAAAAGCTTTGTACGGTCTCAAACAAGCCCCTAGAGCATGGTATGATAGGTTAAAAACATTCTTACTTGAAAAGGCGTTTACCATGGGCAAGGTTGATAAAACTCTTTTTGTGCTTAAGCATGGCAACGACTCATTATTCGTCCAAGTGTATGTGGATGATATTATCATTGGTTGTGCTTCTCATGATCTTGTGTCCAAGTTTTCAGCTATGATGAGTTCAGAAATTGAGATGAGTATGATGGGAGAACACACATACTTTTTGGGACTGCAAATCAAGCAAACCAAGGAGGGTACCTTTGTGCATCAAACGAAGTATACAAAAGACCTCCTAAGGTGCTTCAACATGGACAAAAGAAAGCCTCTTCGAACACCAATGGGAACAACAACAATACTTGAACTTGATGAAGATGGTGAACCCGTGGATCAAAAAGAATATAGAAGCATGATCAGATCACTTTTGTACCTTACGGCATCAAGACCGGACATACAATTCATCGTATGTCTTTGTGCACGGTTTCAAGCCTCCCATGTGCTTCACATCATCAAGCCGTCAAAAGGATTCTCACGTACTTACATGGAACTAAAGAATTTGGCATTTTTCTTCCTTCTTCCTCAACCGTTACTTTGAAAGCTTTTTCTGATGCTGATTTTGGAGGCTGTAGGATTGATAGGAAAAGTACTTCTGGTGCTTGTCATTTTCTTGGTAATTCACTTGTTGCTTGGTCCTCTAGAAAATAAATTTCAGTTGCACAATCCACAGCCAAATCTGAATATGTAGCTGCTGCTAGTGCTTGCTCACAAATTCTTTGGATTGTTCAAACACTTAAGGAGTATGGGGTTGATCTAGATAGTGTTCCACTATTTTGTGATAACACTAGTGCCATTTGAATTGCTAAAAACCCTGTGCAACATTCTAGAACTAAGCAAATTGACATTAGGTATCACTTTCTCCGTGTTAATGTTGAAAAAGGAAACATTGTACTTCACCATGTAGATACCGAACAACAATTGGCCGACATTTTTACAAAACCTTTGTATTTCACTCATTTTTGTTACATTCGTAGTGAAATAGGGGTTATGAATCCTCGAGGCTTAAAATGAGGGGGAGTTTTTAAACCCTAGAAGTCTATGTGTGAATCTAAAATTAAAATAATATGAGCATAATATTTCATACATATATGACTTTGTGATTCCTTTGACATACTGAAAGTTCTTACTACATTACTCGTGTTATACATTTTGTAGTTTTTGCCATGTCTAGTAATTGGAATAATTACTTAAACTAAATCTGGTCATGGTCGAACCTTCTTGCTATTTTGAACTTTTTCATGCTCACAAGTGCTTTTAATCATAAAGAATTAATAAAGTAATCAACTCACTTGTTCAGTTTTTTTATGAGCAAATATAAGTTGAGAAAAGATCAAGAGAATATGCATGCATCACACTTCTTCTTTTGAGATGGCTTATCATTGCACTTAGATATGAACTTGGAATAAGTTGTGTGTGACTAAAACCATTTCCTTAAGCTTCTGATTGTCAAATGACATAGGATTTGCTTGGTTGGTTACAATAAGTCAGATGCGCATATAATCTCTTGCAAATATCATATGATCTAAATTTGTGCTTTGAAAAATAATAAAATGCAGCAACAAGCGTCATGCTTTCACGTATTGAAATAGTTGAGTTGGTGAGATCATGACTTGCTTAAATTGAAAATTACATTTGATCTCTAGCATGGCTTACACTACTTTATGTATCTCATTGTTGTGATAGTGTAAGTTACTAGATAATATGACTTGGATGAGCTTTGTTTTATATGTATATGTTATAATATGCTCATAACAATTAAAATTTCTCTTTTGAACCTTGCTGAATACATTGTCAAAGGGGGAGAGATAATATGGTGAATTATGCAAGGGGAGAAATATGTATAGGGGGGGATTTATTCCTATCTCGTTTGATTTTCAAAAAGGGGGAAAATTGTTCTCAAAAATTTTCATGCCAATGTTCGGATTTTAAATGGTGTTGCCAATCCATTCATCAAGGGGAAGAACGTGAGACCTATGTGTGCTGAATACATTGGCTTTGACAATAAAAGTTTTGAATGCTGCAATAACATCTTTTTAGCAAGGTCCGACTCTAGCTCCGAGCTTCTGCAAGGTCCGACATAAGGTCCGACTTTCTTTGTCTAGATCCGACATGTTTTTGTGTAGCTCCGGTGAGCTTTGTCTTTAGCTCCGGCATGTCTTTGATAGCTTTGGCATGTCTTTGTTAAGCTCCGATATGTTCTGCTAGGTTCGACTTATGTTGGTTAGCTCTGATATGTTTTTCCAGCTCCGACTTTTGGGATGACTAGTTCCGACTAGCTTCGGTATGCTCTGGCGCTAGGTTGTACTAGTTTTGGTAAGCTCCGGCTCAAGCTTCGGTTAGCTTTGGCAAGGTCCGGTGCTTGATCGCAATGTTCCGTCTTTTAATGTGAAATGTTTTGAACTTTCATTACATTGTTGGAAAGTTTGCTTAGTATTCTTTTACTAAGTTTATGGTGCATTTTGGTTGATATGGATGATATCGTTTTGATATGCTTTGCAACATGCTTATGTGAGGTGCTCACGTAAAGTGTTGTGTTTGGAACTGACTTGAGTCAAGTCGCGGACTTGGGCTCGTACGGATTGGTTGTTTATTCATGTGCAGGTGTTGCTTGAGTTCAAGTCATGGCTGGTGACAGGATCCTTTGGACTTGTCTTAGGGAGGAGATGAGGTTCCAACAACCAAATTCATGAGGAATTGTGGTTGAGCGGGTCAGGAGGTCGTGCAGGATGATTGAATCAAGGGTAGTGCATATAAAGGTTACTGGGCATCGAAGGAAGGTGTTTGCATGTATGCATGCAGTGCATGACGTGGCAACATGGTTCTGAAGATGGTTTATAGATGGGAAGATCTAGTTGGAAGGATCGGATCGTATCGGTTGATGACTTTGGCTGCGGTGGAGTCGGTTATTGCTCGGTATGGAAAGTATCGAGTTTGTTATGATAGGATTTCGTGTGGGTCATGAATTTGAGTTGTTTTAGGAATGTGGGATATGTTCCTAAAGTTTTCGGAAGTCTTCAGATTGCTTCTATCTGCGTATAGAAGAGTCCTAAGCAGTCATGGAAAGTTTCGATTCGTGATTTGAGTAGGATTATAGTCCTAGTTGAGATTGGGTTGGCCTAAGGGATGGTTATATAAGCAAGGGAGGCCAGAGCTCGTGGTGCATGACTTTGAGGCTGTTCCTCCTGTGTTCTGTTGAATAAAATTCGTAGTTTGAAGGAACTTTTGTGCCTTGTTCGTCCGACTTGTTCCAGACAAGTTTTACTCGTAGAGTTTCCGGACAGCACTACCTTTTGTCAGTGGTTTTAACATAACTCGAGTTTTACAGATCCAATTGAAGTGATTCTTTTTGCGTTGTCTTCACAACTTGATTATCTATCATATGTAAAACTTTCACGGTCATTATTTGTGGTTTCTAATCTACACGAGTTTCTTTGCAGCATTCCAGAACTGTTTTTCTCGGGTAGGACATATTGACCTTTGTTCGATCTTTCGATCATAACTTGAGTTTCCCTCGACGGATTTGAGTGATTCTTTTTGGGCTTTCTTTGTGACTTGATTCTCTCTGATATAGATCACTTTTTTCATGGTGAAACACGTTTAGATTAGTTTCACACACGATTTCTCTAACAGATCATTTTTCTGCCGAAGGGGTTGAGATTTAATTATTTCCGCTGCGTAAGATTTTTAAATCTACCATTCACCCCCCACCCTCTGGTAGCTTTTCACGTGCTCTTCGATCCTATAATTTCCATCTTCCAGCAAGATGCCAAGGAATCTATTTCTGTGGCTCTGGAAAGGTTGCAGGGGTACATCCTAACCTGTCCCCACCATGGGATGGACGATTGGCTAATTATCCAAAACTTCTACAATGGGCTAATCCCTTCCGCTCATGACCATGTTGATGCTGCTGCTGGAGGTGTCTTCTTCTCATTAATGGTGCCCAAAGCCAAATATTTGATTGAGAAGATGGACTCAAACATGGGTTAAAGCGATGAGCGTCTCCGTACCCGCCAGCGAGGCATGCACACTTTGAAGGAGGTGGACATGATCGCTGCTAACTTGGACCTCCTTATGAAGAAAATTGATGGACAAGGCAATGGTTAAGTATGTGGCAATGACTATGCCTTAGACTCTCACATCACATTTGAAGTCTATGGCAACACGGGCCATTTTGGTAATGCCTGCCCAGAAACCCGTGAGGATGCCTTATACCTAGCCAATAATGGAAACAACAATGGGTATCGCCCAGGAGGTCAAGGGTGGGGCCAACCACAACCATTCTTTCAAGGAGGGTACAACAACAATGGCAACAATGGAAATCAACACAACTTGAGAGAATTTGCTATTAGCCAACTCAAGATTAATGATGCCCTATCCAAGAAGCTATCGGCTAATGACAAGACCCTAGAGAGCATTATGCCATGATTGAAGGACTATCCTCAGCCTTGGGAATCAATTGAGTTTCAAAAAGATGTTGGAGACTCAGTTGGCTCAACTAGCTGCAGTTGTTCCTCCAATGGAGAAAGTGAGTGCGATGGCCAACAGTTGATGATCAATTCAACCGCTTCATTTAGATAATCCAAAAAATCGATATTAATATGCCCTTGATTGATGCGATGCAAGTACCCACTCATGCTCGCTATCTCAAGGAAATATTGAGTAACAAGTGGCCCTTGCCCACGACTGAGGTTGTCAACCTTACGGAAGACTGCAGCGCTGCCATCCTCAATGGGCTTCCGAAAAGAAAGAAGGACCCTGGATGTCCTACAATCTCATGCTCAATTGGGGACAAGGCCCTTTGTGACCTTGGAGCAAGTGTGAGTGTGATGCACAAGGTGGTTTTCGACCAGCTGAACTTCACGGAGCTTACTCCAACACCAATGAAGCTCCAGCTGGCTGATTCCTCAGTCCGTTATCTGGCGGGTGCTTCAATAGAAGGCATTGAGGTCCAACACCAATAAAATCCAGGACTGCTTCATAATCGTGGATTCTGTTGTGCTCGACATGGAGGTCGAGAAGGATACACCGCTCATTCTTGGGCGCCCATTCCTAAGCACCGCGAAGGCTCGCATAGATGTGGGAGCTGGAGAAATCCACTTCCATATCAATGGCAAGAAGAAGAAGTTTAACTTTTTCCCAAAATTGTAGCAATGCTCCATGATCCGTATCAAGTATGGGCCGAATGTTAAACACATTCAAGAGGTCGAAATCACACCCCCAAATGTGTACCCTCTCATTGCATTCATGAGGGAATTAATCTATGCGGAAAACCCGTCTTATCGTCCACGCTGACACCCTAAGAAGACGGAGAAGTTCGGGCCTCCTCAAAGGCCCAAGTCCACCAAGCCGCCAAAGAAGGAATGGTGGAAGAAGCAAGACAAGTCATCTGAACCCATCCCTCCAGGCCCGGACGTCAGGAATTGAAGAAGGAGGAATTTCCATCTCATCGGACGGTTGTGAGACCTAGCCAACTAGTTAAATTGGTAGTTATCCTTTTCTTTGTTTTTCTTTTTTCTTTATTTTATTTTCCCCATTTAGTTTGATTCTCCCACTGCACATTTGATTTTCTTAGCAAGTTGAGAATCTTAAATTCTGAACTATCATTTTTATTTCTTTATTTTTCAAAAAGAAAATTGTTGGGTTTTGATAAAGGAGTTTTATTTGGAAAACAATTTTTCTGAGCTACGAAAGTGGTATTTCACCAACGTGCTTATTCCACAGCCATTGGAGAGCCACCTACCAAAAGGGAGAATAGGGCGCCCACCTGTCAGGTCGGCTGACCCCCTGCTAGCTGACTAGGGGAAAGAGCTAATTTGGCTCTCTCTCCTCCAACTGCTACATTTGGTGCCCTAGTGACCGTTGGGGATTGAACTCTATAATTGGTTTTCATGAGGATCTATTCTCTTCACACTTAACCTCATTTGATACGTCCCCAAAGTCACTCTGGCTCAAATTGTTTTTTCTTGCTCTTCATTACAGTACTCTTGCTCAAAATCAAACCCAAAAAGATATGCTTTTGTTTGCATTTGCAACTTGCTCTCAAGATCTTTAAGGGGAAATTCGTAGGGGTTTTGTCTTCACTAACATCACCTTTTTCGAGTTTTTGCCTTGTTGTGTTCTTGCTTGTTGTGGCCATGAAATGAATGAAAAGGTTGTTTGGAAAGAGGAAGGAGACTGCAAGCTCAAGCCATGGCAGAGACTCAAGTGCACACCCCTCTTCTGTTGCTACACCAAGTTCATGAAGGAGGAGTGTAGGAGAGGACACTCTTATGGGTGAGAGGAGCAACCCTCACCAACTTCTTCATGACGACGACCTCAACATCCAAAGTGAAGTTGAAGATCAAGCACGCAAGCTCCTCCAAGCTCGTGAGTTTTCTCATACGAAAGCTTATGATCCGGATTTGATCTCCACAATAGGTATGGATTCCGAATTCTTTTCCATTTGGCATGCACTAGGATGGGAAAAATTTGCTCACATAGAGGAGAAAGGTTCACGCCTTCTCTCTATACAATTCCTTTGCACACTCAAGATACGATTTTATGGTATTACTTTTAGATTATTTCAAAAATAATACAACATCCTATGGTAAGAATTAAGTGAAATCCTAGGCTTCCATAAACGTTGTTTGCTAGAATTAGACAAATTGCCTAAGTTTAACAAACAATGTTTTTGGTAAGATTTAACTGGTGAGGTAAGATGTAGTGCACCTAGGAATAGCCACTTGCACAACCCCACTTTACGCTTCATGCATAGATGGGTGGCTATGACTACGTTCCCTAGAGGAGATGTAAGGATAGTGCGTGATGATGGGCTGAAAGTTTTATTTGCCATGATCAAAAAGATAAAAGTTGCTCCAGTTATTGCCACGATGACACAATGGTTAGACTACATTCCAAGGGTAGGGCCAATTGAATTCACTTCAATTATTACCCGTATTGCTACTAGGGTAGGAGCACTTGAATATTATTCATTTGAATACATTTACAATGAAAGAGAATTAATTGATGAAAAATATTTATTGCAAATGACATACCCTTAAGCATGATCAAGATGGCTCTTTGATATTTTATTATCGCAACTTTTTTAATGAAATTCGGTTACCTAACCCGGATTATCATTTGTACAAATATTGGAGGCTAACCAATGATATACTTTCCATCGAGGAAGCTAGAAGAAGTAATATCTCTGGCAGGGTAACTAGAACCCACACAAGGAGAGCGGCCATGCCCCCAACAACCTCCACGGTCCATGAGTACGAAGAGGAAGAGAACCCAACGGGTGATGCACCCAGATGGACTCAACCTCTATCATATGAGACCGAAGGTCCGTCTTGGCATGGATGGCCAGGAGATACATGGGAGACATCCCTATCCACTTCATGCTCTAGCAGCTTGCCTCCAACATCTATGAGAATATGTCATTCCACTTCGGCTAGAAGTCATCACGACTATAGCAAAGGAATGATGGACCCCTCTAGACATTTGGAGGAGCTTAAAGTAAGGACGGGTGACATCCACAACATTCTCCAAGCGCATGTCCAAGGTACCCAAGACTGGCCACAACACATGGACTCTCAATTCACCAACTTCAACTCCATGCTACAACAACAACAAGCCGATCACGTGGCATACTTTCGTCATCAAGGGTTCAAAACTCAACACGGAGGTGAGTGAAGAACAAGCTTGGGGGAGGACACCCACTTGAGGCAAATTGTATCAACCACTCTGCATATTTATTTTCCAGTTACCCAACATCCACCTTGAATCTAAATAATTATAATAGGATAGTTTTATTTTTAAATAAAATAAAAGATGTGTGGTAAGAATGACTTGGAATTCACATAGATGAAATGATGAATAGTTCTGTTTTAATTTTCCTAAGTCCCTAGTTTACAACTTACTACTCTCCAACATATTGCTTTCATTGGCTAGAATTACTTTTGCCTTGATTTGGAAATTGTGAGTAACAAAATCTTATTCCATTCTAAGTTGTTGTGAGATATGATATAGTGATAGGGCTGCTATTCCTAGTTTGATAGTGAAACTTAGTTTTTTGGAGAATTTCTAAAAAGATTTGAGTTATCCTCATTTGATTGGAAATACCCACCAAAGCCATATGATACATTACACTGATAGACCTTATGCATATGCTATTTGCTTTCACATTGAGCTTTGTCAAACTAGTATGGACCTATGTGAGATTTTTTTCATTACTTTTTGAATTCAAGACTTCACTAGCACATGCTATACTTCTACACTAGAAGTAAGCAAATTTCCATCACACCACCACTCCACAATAAAAAGAGAAACTCCATATCATTCATGCTTAGTACTCTATCCAAAATTCATTGCATAAAAAAGGGAGTATAAGACATGGCTACACGAAAAAAATAGAAAATGCCTGCTTACATTATAAGCATGAGAAAAAAAAAGAGAAAAGCAGCCATGTTTCATCCCTGGAAAATAACAGAGTCCATTCAAAAACAAGTCATCTCAAAATATCCACATCCACTCAATTCCATCACTGTAGGATCGAAGAGCACGTGTAAAGCTACCAGAGGGGAGTGAATGGTAGATTAAAACTTTTCAGCGGAAGCAAGGAAAACACCCTTTGGCAGAAAACTGATCTGTTAAAGAAACTGCGTGCGCGAGTAATCTAAACGTGTTCAACTATGAAAGAACTAGTATAGATTATAGAGAATAAATTAAAGAAGACGTCACAACAAGAATCACAAAAATCCGTTGAGGGAAACTCAAGTTACGATCGAAAGATCGAACAAAGGTCAATCTTCTCTACCCGAGAAAAACAGTTCTGGTACACTGCAAAGAAACTCATGTATATCAGAAACCACGAATCTAATGACTGTGAAATTTTCCCGGATGATAGAAAATCAAGTTATAAAAACAACCCAAAAAGAATCACGTCAATCAAATTTGTAAAACTCGAGCTATGATAAAACCACCAAAGCAAGATAGTGTTGTGCAGAAACTCGACGAGAAAGACTTGAACAAAACAAGTGGGACGAACAAGGCACAAAAGATCCTTTAGACTATGAATTTTATTGATCAAAACTCACAAGGAGCAGCCCCAAAGTTGTCTCACACAAGCTCCGGCCTCCCTTGCTTATATAACCAGCCCTTAGGCCAACCCAAACCTAACTAGGAGTCCAATCCTACTCAATTCACGAATCGAAACTTTCATAACTGCTCAAGACTCTTCTATACGTAGATAGAAGCAATATTAAGACTTCGAAACACCTTAGGAATGTATCCCACATTCCTAAAACAACTCAAATTCGTGACCCACATGAAATCCTATCATAACTAACTCAAAACTTCCCATATTTATGTCGAACACGACTCAGCCGCAACCTGAGTCCATATCCGAGTCGGTTCGACCTTTCCGACCAATTTTTTACATCCACATCTCTTTATCACGCCTCGGAACCATGTAGCTGCGTCCATGCACTCCTTGCACACGAGCAAACATCTTCCAACAACATCCACGATACCTTCATATGCATTGTTCTTGATTCAAACATGTTGTGCAACCTCCCGATGAACTCAACCACAATTCCTCCTGAACTTGGTTCTTGAACCTCATCTTCTCTCTAAGACTAGTTCAATAGATCTCGTCACCAGCCATGTCTTTAACTCAAAAAACACCTGCACATGAATAAAAAACCAATAATTTCGAACACAGGTCCTCGACTTGACTCTTGTTAGTTCCGATAACCACAACACCTTACGTCAGAACCTTACATAAGTATGTTGCAAACCTTAGCAAAAAAATATCAACCATAACCACCAAAACACACCAAAAACTTAGTAAAATAAAACTAAGCAAACTTTCCATAATCCAAAAAGGATGTTCAAAACATTTCAAATTAAAAGAAGAACCACTGCGATGAAGCTCCAAACCTTGCCAAAGCTAACCAGACCTTGAACCGGAGCTCCCGAAACTAACAGGATCTAGTGCCAGAGCTAACCAAAGCTAGCAGGACCTAGCACCGGAGCTAACCAAAGCAAGTCGGACCTTACGTCGGACCTTGCTGGAGATCGGACCTAGAGTCGGACCTAGATGATAAAGGTGTTTTGGTAGTATTCAAAACTCTTATCGCCATAGCCAATGTATTGGCAACACCACTTAAAATCCGAACATTGGCATGAAATTTTTTGAAAACAATTTCTCCCCCTTTTTGAAAATAAAATGAGATAGAAATAAATTTCTCCCCCTTGCATACTTATCCCCATTTGACAATGTATACAGCAAGGTACACAAAAGAAATTTTAATTTGTTATGAGCACATTATAACATATACATATAGAACAAAGCCCATCCAAGTCATTCTATCAAGTAACTTACACTATCACAACAATGAGATACATAAAGTAGTGTAATACATGCTAGAGATCAAATGTAATTTTCAATTTAAGCAAGTCATGATCTCACAAACTTAACTATTTCAAAACCTGAAAGTATGACACTTGTTGCTGCATTTTATTATTTTTCAAAGCACAAATTTAGATCATATGATATTTGCAAGAGATTATATGCGCATCTGCCTTATTCTAACCAACCAAGCCAAGCCTATGTCATTTGACAATCAGAAGCTTAAGGACATCGTTTTAGTCATACACAACTTCTCCCAAGTTCATATCTAAGTGCAATGATAAGCCATCTCAAAAGAAGAAGTGCGATGCATGCATATTCTCTTGATCTTTTCTCAATTTATATTTGTTCATAAAACTCAACATGTGAGTTGATTACTTGATTAATTCATTATGATTAAAAGCACTTATGACCATGCAACAAGTTCAGAATAGCAAGAAAGTTCGATCATGACCAGATTTAGTGTAAGTAATTATTCCAATTACTAGTCATGGCAAAAACTACACAATGTATAACATGAGTAATGTAGTAAGAACTTTTAGCATGTAAAAGGAATAAAAAAGTCATATATGTACGAAATACTATGCTCATATTATTTTATGTTGAGATTCACACATAGACATCCAAAGTTTCAAAACTCCCCCTCAATTTAAGCCATGAGGATGCATAACCCCCATTTCACTACGAATGTAACAAAAACGAGTGAAATCTAAAGGTTTTGGGAAAATGTCAGCCAATTGTTGTTCAGTATCTACATGGTGAATCACGATGTTTCTTTTTTCAACATTATCACGGAGAAAGTGATACCTAATATCAATGTGCTTAGTTCTAGAATGTTGCACAAGATTTTTAGCAATGAAAATGGCACTAGTGTTATCACAAAACAATGGAACACTATCTAGATCAACCCCATAGTCCTTAAATGTTTGACCAATCCAAAGAATTTGTGAGCAAGCGCTAGCAGCAGCAACATATTCAGATTTGGCTCTGGATTGTGCAACTGAGTTTTGTTTTCTAGAGGACCAAGCAACAAGTGAATTACCAAGAAAATTACATGCACCCGGAGTACTTTTTCTATCAATCCTACAACCCCCAAAATCAGCATCCGAAAAGGCTTTCAAAGTAACGGTTGAGGAAGAAGGAAGAAAAATGCCAAATTATTGAGTTCCATGTAACTACCTGAGAATCCTTTTGACGGCTTGACGATGTGAAGCACGTGGGGAAGATTGAAACCATGCACAAAGACAAATGTTGAATTGTATGTCCGGTCTTGATGCCGTGAGGTACAAATGTGATCCAATCATGCTTCTATATTCTTTTTGATCCATGGGTTCACCATGTTCATCAAGTTAAAGTGTCGTTGTTGTTCCAATTAGTGTCCGAAGAGGCTTTCTTTTGTCCACGTTGAAGAGTTTGAGAAGGTCTCTTATATACTTCATTTGATGCACGAAGGTTCCCTCCTTAGTTTGCTTGATTTGCAGCCCAAAAAGGTACGTGTTCTCCCATCATACTCATTTCAAATTCTGAACTCATCATTGCTGAAAACATGGACACAAGATCATGAGAAGCACAACCGAAGATAATATCATCCACATACACTTGAACGAATAACGAGTCATTGCCATGCTTAAGCACAAAAAGAGTTTTATCAACCTTGCCCATGGTAAACCCCTTTCCAAGTAAGAATGTTTTTAACCTATCATACCATGCTTTAGGAGCTTGTTTTAGACCATATAGGGCTTTAGTCAGTTTGAAAACATGATTAGGAGAATCTAGATTTTCAAAACCAGGTGGTTGCTTAACATAAACCTCCTCATCTATGTAGCCATTAAGAAAATCACTTTTTACATCCATTTGATATAACTTGAAACCTTTATATGCAGCAAAAGCTAACAAAATTCTTATGGCTTCTAATCTAGCAACAGGAGCAAAAGTTTCATCAAAATCTAGACCTTCAATTTGTGTGAAACTCTGAGCAACCAATATAGCCT
This sequence comes from Tuctoria greenei, assembly GCA_036927565.1. Lineage (NCBI taxonomy): Eukaryota > Viridiplantae > Streptophyta > Magnoliopsida > Poales > Poaceae > Tuctoria > Tuctoria greenei. Next base: position 174,570,481 of record JAYESD010000002.1, on the reverse strand, counting down.
TATTCCTAATCACAACCCCATCCTCACTTTGTTTATTTTTAAACACCCATTTAGCTCCAATTAAACTGTGATCTTGAGCTAAAGGTGCATGTTTCCAAACATTATTTCTTTCAAAATTTTCTAACTCTTCTTGCATGGAAACAATACAAGATTCATTAGTGAGTGCGTGTGATGTACCTTTGGGTTCAAGAGAAGCAACAAAAGAAGAATGAGCATGAGAATTGGGGTCGGAAAACATGGATCTTGTAACTCGTTCATGCAAGCTTCCAATTATCTATTGCAGGGGATGATTCTTGTAAATATGTAGGGGAACAGATGTGATCATTGTGAGAGGAGTATGTGAAACTGCAACCATCTTAGCATGTCTATAAGAAGAGCACACAATTATTGTGTCCCCTTTAAGCTTAGGCAGCCCATGTATGCGATCGAGAGCACTAACCCGCATTAGATGATCAAATCCTACGTGACCAAGTCTACAATGCCAAAATTATAAGTCCTTTGAATCATTAGCAACTAGACACCTATGCTTAGTGGAAGACATATCAAAATCAGTTTTAAAAACTCTTACAAACCGAGGCATGTTAAAAATAAGCTCACTATTTCAATTTACAACTTTGCAGCAATTTTTAGTGAAAATAATTTTCAGATTTTCATCTAGCAGTTGTGAAACAGAAAGAAAGTTGTATTTCAAATTTTTAACAAGTGCCACATCCTTCAAAGTGTGGTGATCATTTACTCTAACAAAACCCTTAGCAATTATAGGAGTTGAAGAATTATCGGCAAAAGTAACATTCTCCACAAGTGACACAAAAGAGAGGGAGGAGAAAAATTCTTTGTTACCGGTCATGTGGCGTGAGCAACCTGAATCCACAATAAAAGTTTTCTCCTTCCTCAAGCGTGTAACCTACATAGAAGAACAATACGTCGATGACTCAATACTGGGGTTAGTCAAAAGGCATTTAGGAATCTAGTACTGAGTCACACGACGTGCAGCAGGAAAAACACACAAATGTTGAGAGAAAACAACAGGTTTATGAGTCAAAGTTTGAGATTTTTTGTTCTTAACTACTGACCTATAAGATGTTACTTGCGTGGCACAAAAATTTGTAGCTCTTGAGCCAAAAACAGATGTTCTGGAGGTAACAACAGAAGGTCCAGAGGCAAAAACTGAAGCTCTGGAGGTAAACTTTGAATGTTTTTGACTCATAACAGCATGTTGCATATTCCTGACATCCGGTTTAGTATGTGCGGTAAATTTTGCATGAGAGTTGTAAGATCTAGCTTGCATTTTTTTTCCTTTTTATGTTGTTTAGCTAGTCTATAACAAAAATCTATGACATGACCATCTCTACCACAATGGGTACAATGAAATTTAACTTCGTGTTCATGTCTAGATGAGCATGCAGTATGTTTATTTGAACCCGAATGTGACAACACTCTTGCAGATTTAAAAGCCACCTCTTTTGGTTTAGGAACTGTTTTAATCAAACCACTTCCTAATGACTTTACACTTTTAGGTGTATGTGCTTTAGCATGAGCATGGGAATCAAAACCTAAACCAGTTTTATTATTACAAGATTTGGATGAATTCAGCAGCAAGTTTAGATTTTTGGTCCCAAAATAAAACTGCTCTAGTGTCCTATTCATGTCATCATGTTTCTTAGACAGTTCTAGTTAGTTTTCACATGAATTGTTTCCTTTTAGTTTGCAATTAGAACAATATTTAACTTCATAAGCACATAAAGAATTGTTCAGTATTGAAATTGACCAGAGCTAGGCATGTCACGTTGAGAAACAAAAGAAATAGACTTGTTGGGGTTCTTACATGATATCATGTCAATTTCATTAGTTTTTAACTTGGTATATAGAACATCTAAAGTAAGTGTACTCATGACAATAGATTCACGAATGGATGTAACTTTCATCTCCCAGATTGACATGTCTAATGGATTTAGTAATTGCCTAGCATTCTCAGCATCTGAAAAGTTAACATCAACACTACGCAAATTGTTGAGAATCTTGTTAAAGCGAGCAAAAAGGTCATCAATGGACTCATCGGGTTGCATCTCAAAGCGCATGTATTCCTGTTGAACATATCCTTCTTTACCTTCTTGATCATGTTGGATCCTTCGTGGTAGTCACAAATTGCTCTCCACACATCGTATGCCGGTCGGAGGTGTGCGACACGGTCGATGTCGCTCTGAGTTAGTCCTTGGATTATCAAGTTGCGGGCTTTGTTGTTGTTGTCGACATCTCTTATGTTTGTAGCCGTGACTTGATCGATTGGCGGGACGTCATAAGGCTTGTACACTTTTTCCCATATTGCGAAGCCTTGTGCCTGGATAAAAGCTTCCATGCGCCTTCCAAACCTGAAAATCAATACACACAAACACACAAGGTTTTGCCGAGTATTTCTCCATAACGATTAGTCAAAAACATGTGCGAATCACAAAGATTAGAGCACCGTGGCTCTGATCCCAATTTTAGGATCGAACAGCACGTGTATATCTACCAGAGGGGGTGAATGGTAGATTAAAACTTTTCAGCGGAAGCAACAAAAACACCCCTCGACTGAAAACCGATCTGTAAAAGAAATCGTATGTGCGACTAATCTAAACGTGCTCAACTGTTAAAAAACTAGTATAGATTGTATAGAATCATGTCAGGAAGACGTAACAACAAGAATCATGAACATCCGTCGAGAGAAACTCAAGTTACGATCGAAAAATCGAACAAAGATCAATCTGTCCTACCAGAGAAAAACAGTTCTGGAACACTGCAAAGAAACTTGTGTAGATCAAAAACCACAAATCCAATGGCCGTTAAATTTTCATGGATGATAGAATATCAAGTTTTGAAGACAACCCAAAAAAATCATGTCAATTGGATCTGTAAAACTCGAGTTATGATAAAACCACCGAAGCAAGGTAGTGTTGTGCACAAATTCGACGAGAAAGACTTGAACAAAACAAGTCGGACGAACAAGGCACAAAAGCTCCTTTAGACTACAAATTTTATTGATCAAAACTCATAAGGAACGGCCCCAAAGTCGTCTCACACGATCTCTGGCCTCTCTTGCTTATATAACCAGCCCTTAGGCCAACCCAAACCTAACTAGGACTCTAATCCTACTCAATTCACGAATTGAAACTTTCAATAACTGCTCAAGACTCTTCTATAAGCGGATAGAAGAAATCTTAAGACTTCCAAACACCGTAGGAACGTATGCCACAATTTTAAAACAACTCAAATTCGTGACCCACACGAAATCCTATCATAACCAACTCAAAACATTCCATATTTAAGTCAGACACGACTCAGCCGGAGCCTGTGTCCATAACTGAGTCGGTTGGACCTTTCTGACCAATTTTTTTCATCCACATCTCTTTATCACGCCTCGGAACCATGTAGCCACGCCCATGCACTCCTTTAGCACGTGCAAACATCTTCCAATGACATTCACAATACCTTCATATGCATTGTTCTTGATTCAAACATGTTGCGCAACCTCCCGATCAACTCAACCACAATTCCTTCCAATCTTGGTTGTTGAACCTCATCTTCTCCCTAAGACTAGTTCAATGAATCTCATCACCAGCCATGTCTTGAACTCAAGCAACACCTGCACATGAATAAATAACCAATACTTCCGAGCACAAGTCCTCAACTTGACTCTCGTTAGTTCCGATAAGCACAACACCTACGTGAGAACCTCACATAAGTATGTTGCAAACCTTAGCGAAAAGATAGCAACCATAACCACCAAAACACACCAAAAACATAGTAAAAGAAAACTAAGCAAACTTTCCGTAGTCCAAAAAGGTAGTTCGAAACATTTCAAATTAAAAGCAGAACCACCGCGATTAAGCTCTGAATCTTGCCAAAGCTAACCGGACCTTGAACTGGAGCTTACCGAAACTAACAGGATCTAGCACTAGAGCTAACCAAAGATAGCAGGACCTAGCGCCGGAGCTAACCAAAGCTAGTCGGACCTAGTGCTGGAGCTAACTAAAGCAAGTCGGACCTTATGTCGGACCTTGCTGGAGCTAAGACCTAGATGGTAATGGTGTTTTGGTAGTATTCAAAACTCTTATCGTCATAGCCAATGTATTCAGCACACATAGGTCTCACAATCACACATGCACAAGTCTTGAATCAAATTGTTTTGAACTAATATCTCCGAAGGCTTGCTCTTTTGACTTAGCAATATTATGTGCTGCAAATATGCCTACTATATTCCCTACCAAGATCCACATACAAGTATCTAGAGGTAGGATGAAATCAGGCACAATGCCTTGGTGGGGACATATTTCTACTACACAAAAAGGAGAGACTTGAGAGAATCAAATTGAGACACTTCAAATCTAAATTGAACTCTCCAAAATTTGAGTGGAACTTAATTTCTAGGGTATGTGTGCTCCATTTGTTGTTCTATCTTTCAACCACCCATGAATAGGAGATGGCACAAGCCCCATAATAACCTAAGACAGGTGCAATACCGTGCCAATTTTTGCAATACTAGATATAGTATTTTTTTGTGCACATGGTACTTTTGAAAAGTAGAACATAGTAGCAACTCCTAATCATAAACCTGAAGTCCTGACTTTGCTCGGGGCAAGCAAAGGATAAGCTTGGGGGAGTTTGTTTACAGCTGTTATAAACCAATTTCACCCGTCAATATAACTCAATGATGTGAAGGAATTGTCATTTCTTGCACACATCACCTTTATATTTAAATTATTTCCACTTGTCCTGGAGGAAATAGTGCATGCAGGGATTCTATGCAGAAATGAAGTGAAACAAGGGGATAGATCCTATAAAATATCATTTCAGCCAATCAAGCAACGACACATGGCACCACATGGATCAAATGGCCCACAAATAGAAGTATCCGAGGCCATCCAATGGTGTAGCACCCAAATCACTCAATGGGACCCACCTGTTAGTCACCTGGAGAAAGCACACCGCAAAAGGGCCAGGACCAGGTCGGCCGACCCCCCTAGTCGGCCGACTCGTTCCTGGCGCCATTCTCGGTCAAACCCTCCAGGCTTGATGTGGTCATGGGTGACTGATTCACGCGCTTTTGGTGGCGGGAACCGATCATTCTCCAAGCTATAAATAGGACCCCTCACCCCTCACTTTAACACACACCACTTGAGTATTCATCCATTGTATCCACTACTCTCATAGGTTTAGAGGAGTATAGGTTGTAGAGAGGAGAGTCTCTAGCCCATAGTACAAGTAGGAGAAGGAGTAGAAAGAGTCTCTTCCCAATTGGGAAAGGTATGTCTCCCATATTCCTATTTGTATTTGTGACATTATTCATAATAAAGATGATATCTTTAGTCTACTATTGTTCATATACTTGGATGAAGAGTTTCTTGTGTGATTGTGGATTCCATGTATGTGGTAGGAATAGTATTTATGATTATGCTATACCATGCCCATTACATTATCATAAACACTATAAACCTCCACTATAGTTTAATTATCTATGATATGATTATGTTAACATGAATCACTTATGCTATGAATTAACGATGGTTCAAAGATGATTTAGTTAATTGCCTTAGGATGGCTTGTGCCTAGTCTCTTAAGGTAATTACTTAATATGCCAGCATGGTGCTAGGATAGAAAGTAGCATTGAATATCTCGTAGACCCACAGATTGAAGAGGTAGGCAGTAGGTGGTAACAACCTTTCTGTCCTTTGTAATCCTCCACGTTCGGCTAAGCCACAAGCTCGTGGCGGGAGTCGCCTAGTGTTGCTAGGGGTAAACCCATGCCAGATGTGTTAATCAACATAGAATGAGAGTTCATAATTAACATGATCATTAGTAACTAACTTGTGGGGACCGGGGGTCCACACATTCTAGGAAACGCATTGGGTGGTGCCGTGCGATGCGGCACCCAATAGCACACAAGAAAAGTCTTACAAGATAACCAACACAAATATTTTATTTCACAAGATAATCCTCTTTTACAACATAATATACAACGCAGCGGAAAATATATACTCATACTCTCAACTAGCTATGCACAAGAGAAGTCATTTATGCCCACGGACGCTTCTCACTAGCAACACGAAACAGAGAGCAGCGGCAAGGTTTCCGTGAGAGATACATCTCGGCAAGCTCGAGGTCTCACAGACAACCATAACATAAGAATAAGCTAATAATACCTGCAGAAACCACAATAGCAACCGTGAGCAAAAGGCTCAGCAAGACTTAACCGTCTCACCTAAACATGAAACTCTACATGCTCGAAACTTTAAAGACTAGAAAGCTTAATTTGCAGGAATGGAGCCGCCGAAAGTAAATTCTTAGTGGTCGGTTTTAAAGTAGCATACGCGATCCATGGGCATAGCATCATTGTGAATTCCACGATCAAACAAGAAACGCTTCACCCACGATGATACTTGGTCAAGGTTGCATAAGTCTTATTCAAGTTAAATGTTTGAAAATTGTAAATTTAATTATGCTATCTCTATAGCAGCCAAGGTTGCAATACAAGAATTATTCATAACATCATATTCATAATCTTTCCATTCAACTTTCTTACTACGTCAAAACTCAGTGTCCATGTATACTCAAATAACCGCGAGCGAGGTGATTGCAACCAGTAGACACCCGGACTGCACGACACGTACGCCCATACTCGGAGTTGCCTCGGCACACTCCACTGATGTCGCACGCATCCACCTTTCCCCAAATTCAACCATATTGAAACAGTTCGATCGACTCGAACAGTGAGCTCCCCTCAAGGTGCACCTCCTCTGTGAGATGTTCATGAGTGAGTTACCTCACACTGTACTAACAGCCGACAGCTTAAGCCGATTGAAAAGGTTCCAACATAGGATCCTCAAGGTACATCGATTTCCTGGGTTCCATATAGCCAGTATGCATCCGGTACATTTCAAACTTTTTCGACAGGGCCAAGCACGAGACGGGCCTTAACCGACACAGACGGGGCTACCAATTCAACTCCCAACAACTGCCTCACCATTACCGACCCAGGCACGATGTGGGCAAACCAACCTATACAAATCCCCGTCCACGTCTCATATTTAATAGTTAATGTTATGGTAACAACTCACGAGTAGGTTTCCCTCACTCGACTTCTCTTGCATGTAGAATTCAACTCCTTGACTTGTGATCAATAAAATGCGACAGATCTTGCGAGTAGTATCCAACATACTCGACTTCTACCGATCTTCTAACGAAACATTAAGCATAGCAATATAACTCGAGGGAGTCTTATACTACCCATCCACTCCAACGATTATTTGGTCATGCATGTGGAGTATTCAATCAACATAGACCTAATGCACATATCAAGTCTATTCAATACAGTGTGTATAAAAGCAAAATTTTAAAAGCACTTAAATGCAAACTGGGGCTTGCCTTTCGGTTGCGATAAAATTTAGCGACGATCAGTCAGTATTCTTCGATGAGAATTCATGCCACAGCAGATCCAATAGAGAATTCCACTCCTCCAGATTGTGTTTCTCGTTGGCCACCTTCGTCGCGAACACTATCAAAATGAAATGCAATTAAGAAATTGCAATTTATTAATATAACAATTGAAGTTGATTACAACTCAAGAAGGAGTAATATTAGTTAGGACTTGAAGTTTTGTTTTCTAGACTGGACAGCAACAGAAAGGAAACAAGATGAATTTAGGCAATGGACATATGAAGTGAAATAAACATTGTTTTGTACATAGGGATGTGATCTCAATTTATACAGATTCAACAGATTCCCTGAGCCTGAGAAAATTACAGAGAGTTCACATGGTCATGTAGGAATAACCAGGTAAGTTTCAGGTACAGCAATTGAATATAGTGGTCTACAAAATTTCTTATGTGTTTAGCATTATCTAAATTTTGGTTGTAGTTCTGGAAGTCTATCATGGCTACCAGTGGCTTTATCATACATAGGGGGTCTCACTGGTTCTATGAAAATTTGTTTCATAATTTTCTAAGCATTATATTGTGAGATATTGAATTTATAAGTGGGGATATTTTAGTGAATTGTTTCTGTTGTTTTTGGGCTTTATGTGACCAGTTAGGAAAATGTTCAGATTGAACCAGGATAATAAAGTCCAATGAAGCTTAAATGTTTACAGGAATTCAGAAACTTACTAAAGAACATTTTGGCAAAATTTCAGGTTTTTCTATGAAGTGAATCATCAGATAAAAATCAAAAATGATTTTGCTTTGAAGGGCTCTACAGGAAAAACTAAAGATTTTCATGAAGATTGGGTTGTGGGTCTGGTTAGTGTGGATAAATATCAAACCAATAAAGTTGGTTTGACAAATTTTAAATCCTTACACTGATAGATATTCAACTTAGAAGTTTGCACAAGTTTCTGTACAAATTCTAAATGAATTGGCTATTTTTATGTGCATAGAGAATATACCGGTGATCTGACCAGGTAAATGAAGTCTAATAACCCTGAGAGTTTTACTGGAGCTCAAGAATATTCAAATGAAGGTTCTGAAAAAATTTGGAAATTTTCCAAAGAGCAGAACTATAGGAATCAATTCTATGAAAATTTTGCTTATTTGAATTATGGAGAAATTTCTATGGACTTTCATACAATTCCAAGTGCACCTCTGGAAAGTATTCTTCATGGTGGTTCTAACAAAATTGATTTGGGAATTTTTGGACAACTCTACTAGGAGATATGGGTTTTTAAGTGGGAACTAAATCTGGAATTTAAATTTCAATTGCAAAAAGGTTTGAATAATGGCTGGGCCCACATGATTTAAATTGGGCACAGGGTTCCGGGATGTAGCCACACGCGATCCATGGCCGCACCAGATCTGGGCACACGCGTTACACTCGTTGACGACTGGGCCCCATGGGTCGTCGTCTACCTCCCGCCAGGCGTGAGACCGCAGCGGTGCCTCATCGGAGCTCTCGCCGCCCGTAGATCCACGGCACGTCTCCATGCCAAGCTCGCTGCCCAACCCTATTTTGAGGTGTTGAGCACGCCGGTGGGGTCAGCGCACGCCGGCGATGGCCGGAAAGGCTTGCGCGACGGTGGCGGCGGCGATTAGGCTTCGGGCCATGTCGTCTGAGCCCTACGGTGGGTGAAACAGATCGGGAAGACCTCGGGAAGATTCATGGAAGCACGGGGAACAATAATCTGGCCATAAGAGGGACGGAAAGGGCTTGGAAACTGGTGGCGACTACAGACCGGGGAGGGAAAAATCCGCGGTTGGGGAAAAATGTGATTCCGGTGGGGATACCCGATGAAACTCGATGACTCTTGTTCGAGGTGATGCGCCTGGCCATATAGAACAACATAGAACAGGTGCACAAGGAATAAACAAACGTGCAAAAATAATTTTGCGCGCGAACAGACTGTACTGGTAATCAAAGATCGTCGGAAGAAATGGAAATACGGGGCTAGGAAGCATGGCATGAACTGAAACTGTACAAGCATGAACTAGACGTGTTTGCGAACCTTTTTCCTTAAAGGATCATAGCGTGAAGACGCTTTCATCACCGGGGCGTCGAGGGAGCAGAGGCGGCAGAACAGGGAAGTTCACCGGCGGTCCGCGGAACTTCAAAATACGGGCAATACACTAAGCAAAACGATAGACCAAATGGTGGAGATGATAGAGCAACGAGATGGGTTCCTTTTCTCTCCTTGGAGCACGGCGGAACACTACTTCTTTTGGCCCGCAAGCTTGATCGACGGCAAGGTGGTGCTGTGCGGACGGGCGGACGAAGGACAGGGAAGAAATGCCGACCAGAGGGAGGAGGATGAAGAAATAGCACCAAGCTTGGTTTTATAAGGGAAAGGGCATCTGTGGACAGGCTGTTGACAGGAGGTGGCACATGCAAATGGAGTGGTGTTGCCATGGGAGAAGCAGAGAAGTGAAACACGTTCAGCTGAGCTCCATCTCTGTATGACAAGTGGGTCCCACAGCCCCCTCCACTCAAACCTTCTCTGTACAAAGAAATATCCCACCAACTTGTGTCCAAAATTCATGAAACTTGGTAGATAGGCTCAAACAAATATCTAGGATCTGATTCTGAAAATGGATTTCAAGTTTGGATATGTTTCATGTGAAATTCAAATTCAAATTTGAATTTGACTAGAATTCAATGTACCCATTGAATTAAATACAATTAGTGCTCCAAATATTATGAAAATTTGCAGGGGTGCTATTTTGAATATTTGCAATTAAATGGTGAACTGATTTTTATCTTGTCAAAGTTTGAACATGAATTAAATTTGAATTTTTGAATTCTCTCAATTGAGGTTTAAATTGGTTTGAATTTTTCAGATTCTAGTTAAATTTCTTTTTCCCCTCCAAATTCCAATATCTCCCATATGAACTTTGCCTTTGTAATTTAGGGCTTTTACATTCCTCCCCCCTTAAAAGAATCTCGTACCGAGATTACAAATAAAAGAGACATTGGTAAAAGATTACCGGAGATATGACGATAACATGTCCGGATACTTTGTGTGGAGATAGTCTTCACTCATCCATGTTGCTTCCTCGATGGTGTGGTTACTCCATAGAACTTTATAAAACCACATCGTCTGATTCCTTGTGACGCGAGACTTTTCATTTATAATCCGGATTGGATGCTCGACGTAGGTGAGATCCGGTTTCAATTCTTCCAATTGTTCAATACTGATGTCGGTAGATGGTTTGAGACATTTCCTTAATTGAGATATGTGGAAAATGTCATGAACACCAGCTGGAGTTTTTGGTAACTCCAATCTGTAAGCAACAGGACCACATCTTTCAGTGATAGCAAATGGACCGATAAACCGCGGAGCCAACTTTCCTTTTACTCCAAACTGATGAATTCCTTTCATCGGAGAGACACGAAGATACACGTGGTCTCCGATGCTGAAGCTTAAAGGACGACGCCTTTTATCCGCATTACTCTTTTGTCAAGACTGAGCGGCTTTGAGATTAGCTTGAATAACTTTTACTTGCTCTTCAGCTTCATTTACTAAATCAATTCCATGTACCGCTCGTTCACCAGATTCGCACCAGTTGAGTGCTGTGCGGCACTTTCTGCCATAGAGAGCTTCATAGGGTGCCATTTTGATACTAGATTGATATCCGTTGTTGTACAAGAATTCCGCCAACGGTAATTGATCATCCCAATTTATAGCATGGTGTATGGCACATGCTCTTAACATATCCTCAAGTATCTGATTTACCCTCTCGGTTTGTTCGTCGGTTTGAGGGTGATATGCGGAACTACAAATAAACTTTGTTCCCAATGATGCATGCAGCTGCTCCCATAAACGAGCAACAAACAGCTATCCTCTATCCGATACAATGGTGCGGGGAACTTCATGTAAGCACATAACTCTTGATATGTATAAGTCCGCATATTTCTTCGCATTATAAGCGGTATGCACTGGAATAAACTGTGCCGACTTAGTTAACCGGTCAACGATCACCCAAATGGAATCGTGTCTGTGAAAGGTGAGAGGCAATCCGAGAATGAAATCCATACTCAGATCCTCCCATTTCCATGCCGGTATTTTCAATGGATGTAGCATTCTTCTTTTCCTCATGTGGTCAGCTTTCACTCTCCGACATGTGTCACACTCAAACACATACTTTGCTATTTCTCTCTTCATATGTGTCCACCAAAATTTAGTACGGAGATCTTGGTACATTTTAATTCTTCCTGGGTGGATGGAATATTTGGACAAGTGAGCCTCATCCAAAATCTTTTTCCGTAGGTCCATGTCCCGGGATACCACTATTCGATTCTTGAACCATGATGTTCCTTGTTCGTCTTCCCGGAAACATTTCATTTCTCCAATTTGGATTCTCCTCCGAATATGAGACATTCCCTTGTCTTTCTTCTGAGCCTCTACAATCTCCTCTCCGATGGTAGGTAGGAGAGCAAGGTTATACAAAGCGCCATAAGGAATCACACGTAGACTTGGTTCATCTTCTTCCATAGGACCGATGGTCAAATTATGAACGTGAGACTTTCGACTAAGTGCATCGGCAACCACATTGGCCTTCCTGGGATGATAATGAATCTCAAGCTCATAGTCTTTGATTAACTCTAACCATCTTTGTCGTCTTATATTTAATTCCTTCTGAGTGAATATGTACTTCAAACTTTTATGATCTGTGTAGAGATGCACTAGATTTCCCATTAAGTAGTGCCTCCACATCTTCAGTGCAAGAACTACTGCTGCCAACTCTAAATCATGTGTCGGATAATTGAGTTCATGATTTCGGAGTTGTCTTGATCCATATGCAATTACTCTTCCATCTTGCATAATTACGCAGCTCAATCCGATGTCGGATGCATCACAATAAACATCAAACGATTTCGTCGTATCTGGTTGAGCCAAGACCAAGACTGTTGTGAGATGCTTCACTAGAGTTTCGAAGGCTTCCTCACATGATTCACTCCATACATACTTGCTTCCCTTCTTTAATAAATCTGTCATAGGTTTAGCAATCTTTGAGAAACTCGGAACGAATCTCCGATAATAGCCTGCTAAACCGAAGAAACAACGGACTTCATGTACGGAAGTGGGAGATTGCCATTTCAGCACTTGTACCACTTTACTCGGATCCACAGCTATGCCTTCCGCTGAAATAATATGACCAAGGAATGGAACTTGATTAATCCAGAATTCACATTCACTGAATTTGTCATATAGCTTGTGATCATGCAGTCGTTGAAACACAATCTTGAGATGTTCAGTATGTTCCTCTTCTGACTTGGAGTAGACCAAAATATTGTCGATGAACACCACGACAAACTTGTCTAACTCTGGCATGAATACTGAATTAATCAAGTACATGAAATGTGCTGGGCATTTGTGAGACCAAAAGACATAACCAAATACTCATAAAGTCTATATCTAGTTGAAAATGCCGTCTTCGGTATATCTTCTATTCGTATCTTAATCTGATGATAACCATACCGAAGATCCATTTTGGAGAATACCCTAGCACCCACTAATTGATCAAAGAGCAGATCAATATGTGGTAGTGGATACTTGTTCTTGATAATCATGGCATTAAGCGGACGATAATCCACACATAACCTCAATGTCTTGTCCTTCTTCTTGACAAAGAGAGCCGAGCATCCCCATGGTGATGAGCTCGGGCGAATTGAACCTTTACTCAATAAGTCATTTAGCTGCTCCTTTAATTCAGCTAACTCCTTAGGTGCCATTTTATATGGTCTTCGAGAGATAGGTGTAGTTCCCGGTATTAATTCAACCTTGAATTCCACATCTTGGTCGGGTGGCATACCCGGCAGATCATCAGGGAATACATCCGGGAAATCACGGACCACTGGAATGTCTTCCAACTTACTTGTTTCAGAATGATCTGCACTTTCTTGAACCGTGTTCTCAAGAATTAAGGTGTGGTTGCCGTGAGTTTAAGAGTTGAGCTCAACGGTGCGAGGACTGATGTTTAGAACAGCTTCGTGGTTGCTTAACCATGAAATTCCCAAGATTACATCAATATTTTGACCTTCAAGTATGATAAGAGTAGTGGGATATATTCTACCACCCAGACATAATGGTGCTCGGGAGATAACATCACTTGCGGTAATATTACCTCCGGGAGAGGATATAAGATAACGATGTTTTGTGGTAGTGGTTGGAAGCTGGTGCTTGAACACAAAGGATTGACTTATGAAATTATGTGTAGAACCGGAATAAAAGTGAATCAATATAGGTATATTGTTGAGAGTGAACATCCCCGTTAACATGGGTTCTCCTTCTGGTATACCCTCAATGGTAGTATAGTGGACACTGCCAAGCTTTGATTTCTTTTGCTGCTGATTGGGAAACTAACTTGAATGTAGAAATGATGACTGGCTGCAGCTTTGATTTCTCTCTGGACAATATCTAGTAAAGTGACCCATAAGACCACAAGTGAAGCACGGATATTTAGTCGGTTCAGTGCTGACTTGTGGATGAGAACTGGGTATCTCTTGCTGCAGTGAAAATGGACAAGAACTTATGTGCTGCTGCTGCGGGGGTGATTCAAAACTTGATGGAAGCAGCGGGCGACTTTGATATGATGGTTGGACAGATGGCTACCATTCTTGACCGGATGGCGAACGATATACCAACCGATATTTTTGAGCAACCACACTAGCATTGTCTTGCAGAATACTCTGCTTTCTCTTATCCGCTTGGAGAAATGATCTGTCTTTTCTTGTAGGATAGCTGCACTGACTAATTTGTTGTACTTGCCATGATTGAACAACGCCAACCTATCTTGAAGTTTTACCCTCAGCCCTCTGAAGAAATGATCACATCTTAACCATTCTGTTTTCACATAGTCGGGCGCATATTGTGCCAAACAGTTGAACTCCTTAAAATGCTCATGGACACTCATGTCTCCTTGCTTGAGTTCAATGAATTTCTCATACTTGGTCTTTATAATCCCTGTCGGAATATGACGAGCACGGGAAGCCTCACGGAACTCACAACATGCTATCCGATGACCTTTAGGGCGAGTCGCACTATATTCTGCCCACCAAGCTCCGGCAGCTCCATGGAGTTGTTGAGCAGCGAACAATGTCTTCTAATAATCGTCATAGGGAAACACACCAAATTTGGATTCCATTACACGAACCCAATGATCTGATTCTAATGGTTCAGTTGCTTCCGTGAAATTGGCGGTTGTGTTGCCAAGAAATCCAAATAACCGTTTTGAGGTGGAATAACTTGCTGCGTTTGATGAATTAGGCCTTGCTGCACAAGAGATTGAACTTAGTGTTCTAATGGAAAGACTCTTACCTGTTATGTTTCAAGGCTATCTAGATGATGCGGTGTGGAAGGTTTTAGCCGAGCTCAGCTATTTCTATAGACAGCTTTGTGCTAAAGAAATCAAGATCGGGATGACGGATAAGCTAGAGAAGGAGATACCCATACTTTTATGTAAGATGGAAAAAATTTCCACTGGGTTTCTTCAATCCAATGCAACATCTGCTTATCTATCTTCCATTCGAAGCTAAAGTTGGCGGTCCTGTGCAATATAGGTGGATGTATCACATTGAAAGAGCGCTACGATATCTGAAACCAATGGTTGGCAACTGGGCAAGGGTGGAAGAGTGCATTGCTGAAGCATATGCTCTGAAGGAAGTAGGATACTTTTCAAGTGTCTACTTTGCGGAAGAAAACATTATCAATACTTCGGCGATGCGGTAAAATGTGGACGAAACACCCCCTTTAAGCGACCTTTCCATTTTTCAAACAGGAGGCACCACCGTTAGTAGCTACACGACCTACTTGCTATCCGAACATGAAAGGATTGTTGCTTTACTCTACATGTACGCAAATATAGAAGGCATGCAGGATTACTTTGAGTAAGTGTTTGTCCTACATTTATGCTAATCGACATATTTTGCTACACATGTATTCTAAAAGATGTTTTTTCACGTTCAGCGAGTTCCACAGACAATGTTGGCCACATAGGTATCAACCTACGACCCAACAAGTAGAAGGGATGCGAAAAGAAGGAATAAATGGGGGGCTGAGTTTCCTATCCTGGTTTCGATATTATGTAATATTCTCTCGTCTTCTGTGTATTATAAGTTACTATTATTAAAGAAATATCATTTTAACTTACGATCATTTATGACAGTGTCGGACTCACAATGTCCATGAAGATTTGCGGCAGCTATCTTATGGATTGTTGAATGTAAGAAGCTATGGTCGATATGACGTAAATGGCTTTTGATTCCGTAAAACTCATTTCGAAGCTCTTCATCCTCTCGCGGCAACATCAAATTTCGGTGTTGTGACGAGAGCAATGGACACTCAAGGGAATTTAACTGATTATTATGGGATCATTGACAAAATCCTTGAATTTACTTTTACCGAAAATAAGACCCTTTGAGTTGTCTTCTTTGACTGTGACTGGTTTGATCGCACTCGTGGAACTCGAGAAAACCAATTTGGAATGGTGGAAGTGAAACATAAGGACCGACTAAGAGGTTATGATACATTTGTTCTTGCACATCAAGTGGAACAAGTGTATTATCTATCTTATCCATGCACAAAGCTCAGTGCTTGGTGAGTGGTATATAAGGTGAATCCTCGTGAACGGTTATATACTCCTGGGGATGATGGTTACCATGATAGCAAAGACGCTGAAGAAGTGTACCAAGAAGAAGAGTTGCCAGCCACTTTTATCGTCGAGCTTGGTGCAGGAATCGATCAATTAGTTGGAGATGTTGAAGACGTTGAAGATGTAGAGACAGATGATATGCAAAAACGGAAATTAGAACAGGCCATGATGGAAGATTGTTGGGCTGGTTTAAGGAGTAGGGCACATGCACATGATAATGATGTTGAAGAATTTTGAAAGTGATTACAAGTAATGTTTTCTTGAAAATAGTAACATGAATTTTGTATATTTTATTTGCATATTTAGTGAATATCTAATTAAAATAGGATGCCATCAAAGAAGGGTAAGAAGGTGCCTCCGACGAGGGGGTTCTACCCCTGTAGACCTGAGGACGCTTTCGCTGGTGCCTCGTCGACTGGGAGTAGAGGCTCTCAGCTGCTGGGGCACGTTCTGAGCAGCTCTAGATCTTTGTCACAGGTAAATTTCTTTCGTTTTTGACAAATTATTTAAATTTAATTTCACATTAAACTTACTCATGAATCATTTGAATGTTGTAGTCCTCACGGGCTGACTCAGAGGCTACGGCGCCAGTTGACCTTGGCTACTCTTCGGAGCCAGCCCTTGGCTAGCCAGCCCTTGGCCAGGCAGCCCTCGGCCAGCCAACCCTCGGTTGGTGATCCTTCTGTTCCTGAAGCCTTTGGCTCGTCTGTTGACGAGTCGTCTAGGTCACCTGACGTGGCGTCCCAGGAGACGCGGAGGACGAGGAGGACTCACTTTGTCAATCCTCCTGCGGTCCCTTCATAGAGGGTCGTTATTCGTCCAGTCGGAGACAGGTAATAAAAATTATAGTGTTCAATTTTAGTTTCTTTTGGCTACCTAAGTAATGAATCAATAAATATCTTGCAGGGTTTGGAAAGACACGTCTTTCACCGGTGAGATACACCAAAGACTGGTGAACGGTGTCCTCGGGCCCTTATTGCGTTTGCACTATCCCGGGTTCATCGACGGGGTGCCTGCTCTTTCGTGGGAGGACTACGCACGCGTCCATCACCAGGAGCACGGCAATCTTCAGGACGCCGTATGGGCTGATTTTATGGTAAGTATGTTAAAAATAGTTTCTAAGTTTTAACTCTTAAACTCTTTTAATGAACATCTCTTCAATATATTCTTTATCACAAGCAAGGTATATCTTAGAGGACCCGAACGACCCTCGCATGGTTGAGGATACGAGAAGAGTGTTTCACTACAATGCTGCCAAGGCACTTCGACAAGCTTTGTCGAATGCTCGTGTTCAAATTATTAATGAGCACTTGAAGGCGAACCAGCACCACGTGCTACACTTCCGGCTAGAGAGCGAGAGGCACCTGACGGAGGAGGAGTACGCGCAGGTACGTGGGGTGTAATAAGTATTTTATAATAATTTCCTCGATGGTATTTTTAACAACTTCCAACTATGTGCAGGGCCACGTGAGCTGGTTGCAGGGTCGGACCGATGCATTTCGGGCCCTTTGTCGCTGGCGACTAAGAAAATCAGTTTGTTTATATAATGATTTGAGAGCATAGTGGAGTCAAGAGGTTTGGTCAAAATGACATTGATCGGGAGGTAACCTTACGTAGTCTGCCTAGACGCACCTAATCTGTCTTTGGATGATGTGTAAGGTTTTTAGGATTCAGGGTTTAGGGTTAGGGTTTAGTGTTCCGTACCCGGAACTGATTTTAATAGTTTTTTTGCCTCTAATTCATTTTAATATTTTTCCTTTTTGTGTTGCATTATGTTAAACATGTATTAGAATGAATGCAATGCTTGATGGATGAAATTGAAGGTGTTACAAACCTACCCCTTAGAATGAATCTCGCCCTCGAGATTCGATGTAGATGGAAAAAGATAGGAAAATTCTCTCTTGAGGTCTTCTTCCCGCTCCTAAGTTGCTTCAGATTTAGTATGATATGCTCATTGTACTTTGCATCATCGAATCACCTTGCTTGTTGTGACTCTCTCCCTTGTATCCATGATTTTGATAGGTTGCTCAGCATAAGTCAAATCCTTCCCTAGCTCCAATTCGTTCATTGGTACTTGCTCTTTTGGTACCCTTAAGTACTTCTTGAGTTGAGAAACAAGAAATACATTATGAACATCTGAAAGATTTGCTAGCATCTCCAATTGATACGTCACTTCTCCACGTTTTTTCCAAAATCTTTAATGGTTCAATGTAGCAAGGTGCCAATTTGCCTTTAATGTTGAATGGCTTATGACCTTGCATAGGCAACACCTTGAGATACACGAAGTCTCCCACTTCGAAAGCTAAGTATCTTCGCCTATTATTTGCATAGCCCTTTTGTCGTGATTGAGCAACCTTCAAGTTTTCACGGATTATCTATACTTGCTTTTTGGTGTCCTATATAACATCAGGCTCAAATACTTGGGTTTATCCCATGTCATTCCAAAACAGAGGTATTCTACATCTTCTTCCACACAATGCCTCATATGACGACATCCTCAAACTTGCTTGGTAGTTGTTGTTGTAGGAGAATTCTGCATACAATAGACATTTATACCATCTCCCTCCATACTTTAGTGCACACACTCTATGCATGTATTCCAGTATCCTATTCGTCCTTTCGGTTTGCCCATCCATTTGGGGATGATATGCAGAACTGAAATCCAGCCGGATTCCCATAGACTCGTGCAGTTTCTGCCAATTACCTAGAGGTAAATTGAGAACCTTTGTCGGACACTATCCTCTTAGGTACTCCGTATAAACACAATATTCTTCCCATATAAAGTTTTGCCAACTTCGCACCACTATAGGTATTCTTGACAAGGATAAAATGCGCAGACTTGGTCAACCAATCCAGAATAACCCATATCGAGTCATATACCGACGGGATGCGCAGTAAACCAATGATGTTCGGCCTTCACTCATTGGCATACATCACATAATGCAACATAATTAGCTTTGTCCTTATTTACTCTATCCCACTAGTAGCATGTCTTCAAGTCCTTGCACATTTTTGTACAACTCAGATGAATGGAGTAAGTTGAGTTATGTGCCTCCTGCAATATCGTCTCCCGGATATGCTTCACATAAGGCACGACAATTCGTTTCCCAAGCCATAGTGTTCCATCGTCATCTCCGTCAAACCTCCATTCTCTCTCATATTGGATCCTTTTCTTGATCTCTTGGATTTCCTCATCTGCTGTTTGACCCTCTCGTATTTCCTGTTATAGTTTTGTGTTTACTTCCATTGCTGCTATTTCATTCACAAATCTTTGATGCAACCGTTCAAATTCCTTATAGAGCTCGGATGGCAACTCCCGAGCCATGAGTTGGTGACTTACCCCTTTTCGGCTTAAGGCATCTACCACTATATTGGCCTTCCCTGGGTGATAGTTGATCCCATTATAATCCTTGATGAGTTCCAAGCATTGTCCTTGCCTCAGATTCAGATCCGTTTTCGTGAATATGTACTTAAGACTCTTGTGATCCGTGTAAATCTCACATCTATGACTAATAATGTAGTGCCTCCAAAACTTCAATGTATGCACTACAGCTGCGAGTTCAAGATCATGCGTTGGATAACTTAGCTCATGTTTCGTTAGTTGTCTTTATGCATAAGCTACTACTCGACCTTCTTGTATCAATACATAGCCAAGTCCTTGCCTCGATGCATCACAATATACATCAAAGATTTTGCTCACGTCTGGTAATGTCAACACTAGTGCAGTTGTTAATCTCTTCTATAGCTCCTCAAAACTACCGTGACAACCTTGAGTCCATTTGAATGGCTTCTCCTTCATTAGTAGTTCAGTCATGAGCTTCGCTATCATGGAGAAGTCCTTGATGAAACGTCGATAATATCCAACCATTCCTAAGAAACTTCGAATTTCCTTCATATTCTCTAGTGGACTCCAATTTAACACATCTTTCACTTTATCTGGATCAATAGATACTCCTCCTTCGGAGATGATATGGCCTAAGAATGATATCTCCCTCAAATAGATTTGCGCTTATTAAGCTTGGCATACAACTGGTGCTCTTGCAATTTCTGCAATGTCGACCTTAAATGCTCTTCATGCTCTTCTTCGCTTCTCGAGTATACCATAATATCATTGATGAACACTACGATGAACTGATCCAAATAATCCATGAAGACGTTATTCATGATATACATAAAGTATCCAGGTGCATTCGTAAATCCAAATGACATAATGGTATGCTGATATGACCCATCGTAATCTTTGTCACAGGTAAATTTCTTTCGTTTTTGACAAATTATTTAAATTTAATTTCACATTAAACTTACTCATGAATCATTTGAATGTTGTAGTCCTCACGGGCTGACTCAGAGGCTGCGGCGCCAGTTGACCTTGGCTACTCTTCGGAGCCAGCCCTCGGCTAGCCAGCCCTTGGCCAGGCAGCCCTCGGCCAGCCAGCCCTCGGCTGGTGATCCTTCTGTTCCTGAAGCCTTTGGCTCGTCTGTTGACGAGTCGTCTAGGTCACCTGACGTGGCGTCCCAGGAGACGCGGAGGACGAGGAGGACTCACTTTGTCAATCCTCCTGCGGTCCCTTCATAGAGGGTCGTTATTCGTCCAGTCGGAGACAGGTAATAAAAATTATAGTGTTCAATTTTAGTTTCTTTTGGCTACCTAAGTAATGAATCAATAAATATCTTGCAGGGTTTGGAAAGACACGTCTTTCACCGGTGAGATACACCAAAGACCGGTGAACGGTGTCCTCGGGTCCTTATTGCGTTTGCACTATCCCGGGTTCATCGACGGGGTGCCTGCTCTTTCATGGGAGGACTACGCACGCGTCCATCACCAGGAGCACGACAACCTTCAGGACGCCGTATGGGCTGATTTTATGGTAAGTATGTTAAAAATAGTTTCTATGTTTTAACTCTTAAACTCTTTTAATGAACATCTCTTCAATATATTCTTTATCACAAGCAAGGTATATTTTAGAGGACCCGAACGACCCTCGCATGGTTGAGGATGCGAGAAGAGTGTTTCACTACAACGCTGCCAAGGCACTTCGACAAGCTTTGTCGAATGCTCGTGTTCAAATTATTAATGAGCACTTGAAGGCGAACCAGCACCACGTGCTACACTTCCGGCTAGAGAGCGAGAGGCACCTGACGGAGGAGGAGTACGCGCAGGTACATGGGGTGTACTAAGTATTTTATAATAATTTCCTCGATGGTATTTTTAACAACTTCCAACTATGTGCAGGGCCACGTGAGCTGGTTGCAGGGTCCGACCGATGCATTTCGGGCCCTTTGTCGCTGGCGACTAAGAAAATCAGTTTGTTTATATAATGATTTGAGAGCATAGTGGAGTCAAGAGGTTTGGGCAAAATGACATTGATCGGGAGGTAACCTTACGTAGTCTGCCTAGACGCACCTAATCTGTCTTTGGATGATGTGTAAGGTTTTTAGGATTCAGGGTTTAGGGTTAGGGTTTAGTGTTCCGTACCCGAAACTGATTTTAATAGTTTTTTTGCCTCTAATTCATTTTAATATTTTTCCTTTTTGTGTTGCATTATGTTAAACATGTATTAGAATGAATGCAATGATTGATGGATGAAATTGAAGGTGTTACAAACCTACCCCTTAGAATGAATCTCGCCCTCGAGATTCGATGTAGATGGAAAAAGATAGGAAAATTCTCTCTTGAGGTCTTCTTCCCGCTCCTAAGTTGCTTCAGATTTAGTATGATATGCTCATTGTACTTTGCATCATCGAATCACCTTGCTTCTTGTGACTCTCTCCCTTGTATCCATGATTTTGATAGGTTGCTCAGCATAAGTTAAATCCTTCCCTGGCTCCAATTCGTTCATTGGTACTTGCTCTTTTGGTACCCTTAAGTACTTCTTGAGTTGAGAAACAAGAAATACATTATGAACATCTGAAAGATTTGCTAGCATCTCCAATTGATACGTCACTTCTCCACGTTTTTTCCAAAATCTTTAATGGTTCAATGTAGCAAGGTGCCAATTTGCCTTTAATGTTGAATGGCTTATGACCTCGCATAGGCAACACCTTGAGATACACGAAGTCTCCCACTTCGAAAGCTAAGTATCTTCGCCTATTATCTGCATAGCCCTTTTGTCGTGATTGAGCAACCTTCAAGTTTTCACGGATTATCTATACTTGCTTTTTGGTGTCCTATATAACATCAGGCTCAAATACTTGGGTTTATCCCATGTCATTCCAAAACAGAGGTATTCTACATCTTCTTCCACACAATGCCTCATATGACGACATCCTCAAACTTGCTTGGTAGTGTTGTTGTAGGAGAATTCTGCATACAATAGACATTTATACCATCTCCCTCCATACTTTAGTGCACACACTCTATGCATGTATTCCAGTATCCTATTCGTCCTTTCGGTTTGCCCATCCATTTGGGGATGATATGCAGAACTGAAATCCAGCCGGATTCCCATAGACTCGTGCAGTTTCTGCCAATAACCTAGAGGTAAATTGAGAACCTTTGTCGGACACTATCCTCTTAGGTACTCCGTATAAACACAATATTCTTCCCATATAAAGTTTTGCCAACTTCGCACCACTATAGGTATTCTTGACAAGGATAAAATGCGCAGACTTGGTCAACCAATCCAGAATAACCCATATCGAGTCATATCCCGACGGGATGCGCAGTAAACCAATGATGTTCGGCCTTCACTCGTTGGCATACATCACATAATGCAACATAATTAGCTTTGTCCTTATTTACTCTATCCCACTAGTAGCATGTCTTCAAGTCCTTGCACATTTTTGTACAACTCAGATGAATGGAGTAAGTTGAGTTATGTGCCTCCTGCAATATCGTCTCCCGGATATGCTTCACATAAGGCACGACAATTCGTTTCCCAAGCCATAGTGTTCCATCGTCATCTCCATCAAACCTCCATTCTCTCTCATATTGGATCCTTTTCTTGATCTCTTGGATTTCCTCATCTGCTGTTTGACCCTCTCGTATTTCCTGTTATAGTTTTGTGTTTACTTCCATTGCTGCTATTTCATTCACAAATCTGTGATGCAACCGTTCAAATTCCTTACAGAGCTCGGATGGCAACTCCCGAGCCATGAGTTGGTGACTTACCCCTTTTCGGCTTAAGGCATCTACCACTATATTGGCCTCCCTGGGTGATAGTTGATCCCATTATAATCCTTGATGAGTTCCAAGCATTGTCCTTGCCTCAGATTCAGATCCGTTTTCGTGAATATGTACTTAAGACTCTTGTGATCCGTGTAAATCTCACATCTATGACTAATAATGTAGTGCCTCCAAAACTTCAATGTATGCACTACAGCTGCGAGTTCAAGATCATGCGTTGGATAACTTAGCTCATGTTTCGTTAGTTGTCTTTATGCATAAGCTACTACTCGACCTTCTTGTATCAATACATAGCCAAGTCCTTGCCTCGATGCATCACAATATACATCAAAGATTTTGCTCACGTCTGGTAATGTCAACACTAGTGCAGTTGTTAATCTCTTCTATAGCTCCTCAAAACTACCGTGACAACCTTGAGTCCATTTGAATGGCTTCTCCTTCATTAGTAGTTCAGTCATG
Organism: Tuctoria greenei; assembly: GCA_036927565.1. Lineage (NCBI taxonomy): Eukaryota > Viridiplantae > Streptophyta > Magnoliopsida > Poales > Poaceae > Tuctoria > Tuctoria greenei. The sequence goes on along the minus strand of JAYESD010000002.1, from coordinate 174,546,781 downwards.
AGCTTCGCTATCATGGAGAAGTCCTTGATGAAACGTCGATAATATCCAGCCATTCCTAAGAAACTTCGAATTTCCTTCATATTCTCTAGTGGACTCCAATTTAACACATCTTTCACTTTATCTGGATCAATAGATACTCCTCCTTCGGAGATGATATGGCCTAAGAATGATATATCCCTCAAATAGATTTGCGCTTATTAAGCTTGGCATACAACTGGTGCTCTTGCAATTTCTGCAATGTCAACCTTAAATGCTCTTCATGCTCTTCTTCGCTTCTCGAGTATACCATAATATCATTGATGAACACTACGATGAACTGATCCAAATAATCCATGAAGACGTTATTCATGATATACATAAAGTATCCAGGTGCATTCGTAAATCCAAATGACATAATGGTATGCTGATATGACCCATACGTGTTTGAAAGCCTATTTTTGGAATGTGTGCAGGTCTGAGTTTCAGCTGGAAGTATCCTGATCGAAGATCAATCTTAAAGAATATTTGTGCTCCCTTCATTTGGTCAAATAGGTCTTCAATGCAGGGCAGTGAATACTTATTCTTGATTGTCACCTCATTGAGAGACCGGTAAACCACACACATCCTTTGGGATGCATCCTTCATATCTACAAAGAGCACTGGGGCTCCCCATCATGACGAACTCGATCGTATAAAACCCTTTTCTAGTTGCTCTTGAATCTGCCTCTTGAGCTCCACTAATTCATTAGCAGGCATCCTATGTGGCCTTTTAGCTATAGGTGTAGTTCCAAGCATTAGATCAATGACAAACTCGATGTCACGATCGGGTGGCAAACTTGGCAATTCTTTATAGAACACCTCTGGATATTCACGGACAATCAGAATTTCCTTCACTGTCACACGTTCCACGCGGTTTAGCATTGCCTTTCCAGTTGTTGGTTGAACTTTATTGAATTCTATACTGTCTCCCTCGTCATTTGTCAACTGCACTGTCCGTATGGCACACTGGATCACTCCATTATGCTTTCACAGCCAATCCATTACAACTATTATTTCCAATCCTTGTGAATTTAGAACTATAAGGTTTGCGAGGAAATCTACTCCCCTTGTCATAGGACTTACTTAGGACATATTATATTTGTCCTCATCTCCCCTCTAGGGGAATTAACTAACCTGGTATACATCATGTAGGATATAGGCATACTATACTTTGCGACATACTTCGAAGAGATGAACTAATGAGAGGCCCCAAAATCAAATAATATAGTAGCGGGGTTGGAGTTTGCAAGGAACGTACCAATCACAACATCATCGGCTTTCTGGGCCTCTTTTGCAGATACGTGGTTCACCTTGCCACGAGCGAAATTATGTTGTCCATGGTTGCCTTAAGTTGCTCCTCCATTCGTCCTAGGATTCTGCCTTGGTGCATTGTTCATCTGTCCCTGTCCTGCCTTTGGGCATTGATTAGCAAAATGTCTCACCTGACTACAAGTGTAGCATGTCTTGTTACCTAGGGCGCCAGAGAAATTAGGGCGAGGCTGATGTTGAAGATAGGCACCTAAATTAGGACGAGGTGCTGGCAGCATGGGTAAGCGATGTGCTTGCATGGGTGGGTATTACTGTTGTGGCTGATTTGGGCACGGTGGATAAGATGGGCGGTATGCAGAAGCAGTGGGTTGTAGTATGAAGCGGTAGGTGGTGCATAGTAAGGGCGGACACTGCTTCCTTGTGGTTGTCCTTGATATGGCATCTTCCTCTTTCCGTTCGGTTCAATTTCACGAACCTTGTTCTCAACCACAGTGGCCTTGTCAACAAGCTTCTAGAAGTTGGCATAGTCACTGTTGAGCAATTGAACTTGAATTGCATTATTCCGACCCCTCATGAATGATCACTGTTGTCTGCTGTCTATGTTTATATCCTCTGAAGCATACCTTTACAGTTGAGTGAATTTATTAAGGTACTCTCTCGCACTCATCCTTCCTTGCCTGAGGCTTTCGAATTCCTGCCACTTCAATATCATTACTCCCTCAGGTACATAGTGCGAGAAGAAACTCTCCTTAAATTTAGACCAAGTAATTCTTTCATGATTAGCGTGGGCATTGCAAAGAGCTTCCCACCAATCAGCGGCGGCTCCAACTATCTCGTGTGATGCAAAAAGAACCTTCTCCTAGTCACTCCATTGAATAATAGCAATCTTCTTCTCAATAGATTTCAGCCAATCATAAGCTTACATAGGATCATTGGCTTGAGCAAAAGTAGGCGTCCTAGTCCTCATAAACTCCCCTAGACGATTGTGGGGTGGTGTGGCAAGCGGTGGCGGTGGTGGCGCAGGCATGTGGTTCTGGTTGTTGTTGTTGGCTTGCAGCTGTCCCAAGGTTTGCATCATGGTCTGCATGAGCTGGTTTTGCATAGCTATGAGGCGCTCCATATTGCTGGCATCATATCCAAGGTTGACATTCTGAGGAGCCTCAACATTGTCATCATCACCATTAGCATTTCTTTGGTTACGGGTTACCCTCGGCATCTATGGGTGGAAAGGAGTACGAGATGGAGGGATTTAAAATTTGAAAGAAAATGTCCCCCAACTATATGCATCAAGGTGTATGAAACTAAGCAACTCCTTTCTATTAAATAAACCCTATATGAGGATATGACAAGTGCCAAAGCATCCCACATCTCTCCACTATGTGCGAATGTGGACAAATCGCCAAAGCGGTCCACAACTCACACCAAGCACACAATCACAGGCAAATACCATGGAAAATTCAGCACACCACACAACTATAGCTATTACGATCTAAATGCCTTTAAACTTCTCTACAGGAGAACTAGACTTAATTGTGAGAGTCGTGGTTGTTCTGGCCCTGAGGCAGCGAAGACGACAGCGGCGGTGAGTCATACATGGGTGCACGCCAAGGTGAACTGGTCGTCCATGTAGGTGCTTGTGAGCTCACCACAACATGTATTTCGACAGTGGCACGGACCTCCTCTTGCTTTTCTTTGATGTACAATCTCTTGCAGAGGTAGAGTATCTCTTCCATAGAGTCAGCATTGTGATTTCCCAAATTCACAAGTATCGTCTGAGATCTGTGAATAGCATGGGGACTAGGCTGATCTCCTTCTTGTGGTCCCATGATTTCTCTTGTTCCACTCTTGCAATGCAGGTGTAGCACAAAGCTAGTACCTCCAAGATTCTCACGGTAGGAGTAACACAATCTAATGAGTGCTTCCCAAGCAACATCATCAATAGCCTGCTCCCTGCTGGATCTCCATCTAGCCGCAAAGTGTCGGGTGACCACAATGTCCTTAGCGAGAACAATAACTTGAGCCTTCCATTCTGCACGTCCATAGTGAGGAAATGTAAAACCCCACTTTTATGGCATGTAAATTCAGTTATGAGTTTTGTGATCAACTATATTAAAGATCCAATATAGTGGTACACATGAACTTAATATCATCCAAACCTTTCTTGCACTCATGGTTAAATTTTATTAACATGAGTATTGGACTTCACCACTAATTCTAGAATGATTCTATTCACCCCTCATCAAATTTTAGAATTATTTGGATGAAGTTTATTAAGGCAATTTAAAGTGCAGTACTAATTGGACCTGCAAAAAATATTCAAATTAGAGGCTCTATATTTTTCCTTGACCTTCTAATATTCTCAATAGCTTGCCTGCAAAATTTCAAGATTTTAGGAACTCATTTGCTATTTTATTTGAGGCGCCTAGAAAATTTGAATCAAATTCAAATCTGAATTTTAAATCCTTTTCCAACTTCTTTGAACATAAGATTTGAGTTCGCCATTGTGTTCAGAATAATTCATTTACCATCTCCACAAAATTTCATGATTTTTGGAGTTGATCTTCCATTTTTAAATGAATTTTTAACTTTACTGTTGGGGTCTGACTGACCTGTGGGCCCCACATGTCAGCCTCTGCTGAACGGGTCAGGTCGGCCGCCAGCCATCTCTGCACCGGCGCTCGCCCGCTCGACAGCACACGCGCATGCAAGCTCCAACGAGCTGCTTGCTTGCTTGCCGCGGCGCTATAAAAGGCCGGCCGACGCTCCGATATTTCCCCTTCCCCGTTCGGTGCTTCACCTCTCGCTGGTTCTTCTCCGCCGCGCGCCATCGTCGCTGCCCACCTCTGCTCCGTGGTGCGCCGCCGTTTCGCGCAGTTTCAAGCCTCGATCCCAAAATCTTAAAGGTACGCCTAGTCGTGCTCTAACTCGCGGTGCAAACCGTTTCCCTTTTCATTGAGAAATGAGCAAGTTATCGTTCTTCTTCTTTCCGGCCGATGTGAGGAAGCTCGCTAGGTTTCTGTTTCAATTCCGTTTCTACAAGTAAATATTCTTTGCAATTGCTTAGAGATAGTTTCTATAGGTCCTAGCGCTCCTACCTGAGCAAAAACCCCTAAAAGTTATCGAGCAACGGCCGAGGAAATCGAGTTTTGCTCGCTGCCGGTGAGGAAACCTCGATTCGCCGTCGAGCTCATAGTTTCCGATTGTTTCCTCCTCTCCCACGTCCAGTTCCTTGATCGGCATCGTCCTAGGAAGGTTTTGAAGAAGATCCCGAGTGATTTGAGCTACTCTGGAGCGAGTTCCAGGTTGCCCGAGTGCTCACCGCCACCGCCGCCGTCGCACGGCCATTTCCGACGAGTTCCGGATCCCACCGACCTCACCGTCGTGCTCAGCGACTCCAAAAACCTCCAGGCGGCGAGTTTGAGCGATTTTGGCCCGTCGGTTTAGCCGGCGGCGAGCTCGCCGGCGAGTCACCGCCGCGGGCGCCGCCTTGCGCGGGCGTTGGCCCGAGGTAGAAGACAACCCCGTGGGGCCCCACCTGCCAGCGGCTGCAGGATCAAGGTGCGGCTGGGATTCCGTACGGCTGCGCGCGAATAAATATGTGGACCGCGGTGTTGCATTGACCAGAGCACGCCACGTGGCCCATGGGACCCACCCGATTGAATTTGAATTCTGGCGCCGATATGTTATTAAATTAATTCTAGAAAATTGTTCAAACTTCTAAATTGAATATCTCTCTGTAGACTACTCCAAAAATCCTCAAACAAATTTTGTTTGAAAGCTCTTGAGCTCTAGTTTCTCTCAGTACCAGCTCGCAGTTAAATTCTGTAGTAGATAATCTTTCCAAATGCAAATACAATTTTTCCTTACAAAATAGCCACTGGAAAAATCCCCAAAATTCACATAAAATTTAGTGTCCTATTTTTGACTACCAGAAAAAGTTTGGGAGCCATTGCATCTGTTTAACCCTCTGTATAGTTCAATTACCTTTCTCAGTTATTGAATTTTCACAGATGTTCAGTTGCTTTACTATGTCTCAAATTAGGACTGAGTTTTCCTTTAGTCATACACTAGTTCCTGTAAAAATCTTGGATTTAATTGACCTACCATCCTAGTCCTAATTCAGTCACAAACTGAATATTGAGTAAAGGGCTAAAAATTCAATTATAAATTAAATCCAGAAATTCTTGCCAACTTATAAATACAATAACTCCTTCACCAGCGCTTAGAAAATTATGAAACAAATTCTGCTAGTACCAGGACAATTTCCTCTATCTTGATTATCAACTGATAGCTATGTTCAAGCTACAGTTTCTTCTCTAAAATTTTTGGAAGATAATTGCTTGCCATCATTTTGGAGACAACAACCTACTTTGATCATCTCCTGTTCTTTGCAAGAGCATCTCTCATATTCCCTAATACCTACCTTCAAAGTTCCCAAGCCCATTAAGTCTTTATCACATAATGGTCACCATAAATTAAATCATGGTCTTGGTAATAATTATTTTTCAAAGTCATTCATATACGTATTCTATGCACATCGTATAGTGACCGGAGTCGAGGAGGAGCCAGAAGCCTTGGAAGAGCACCTCCCAAATATTAACTCAGACTCTGACCTGCAACAAGGCAAGCCCCGGTTTGCATTTAAGTCGTTTATAAAATTTTGCTTTTTCGCTATGATGAGTAGTATATGAATTGTGCATTACGTTTAGGATGATTGATACTCCACTTGCATGACTAAAAATCCCAGGGATTGGTTGAAACGAGTTACTGTTTCACCTGTAGTAACTGCTTTGCTAATGTATAGGAAATCCGGTAGAAGTTGAGTAGTTGGAATCTACCCGCGAGAGATGTAGGACATATCTCACCGGATTGGTTAGATAGAAAATGGCTTAATATAATGAAATTGATACCAGGCAGGGAATGGATAGGAAGCGGCGAGAATTGAGTCTCGGTCGCATAGCCCCGCCTGTGTCGATTAAGGCACGTCCGTATGCAGCCCCTTCGGACAAGCTTGAATTGTACCGGCAATATAATGGACATATGGAATCCAATAAACTGATGTAACTTGATAACTGGGGTGTCGAGGCCCATTAACTCACCATCGATAGGGGTGGGTTGAGGACAGTAAGGTGTAAATCGGTCGGCGGACATATGAGGTGTTCCGTGCGGAGACCTTCTATTCGCGGATGTGAGACGGGCTCGACGTTCGAGTTTCTTGTGAAAGGTGGCCATATACGCCTAGTACTGAAGTGTTATGTAGGTAAAGGTGTACTCGCTGACATTTCCGAACGACGTATGTGTCGTGTTGTCCGAGTGTGTCCTGATTGCAATCACTGTCCCTCGCAGTAATAGAGTACCACTTGTTCATTGAGCGATGACGTAGTAAATACTAAAGAAGCCAGAAAATCATATTGTATTGAATTATAATTACTTTACAACCTTGCACGATTTAGAGATAGTACAATTAAAAGTGTACAGTTTCCCCATACTTTAGCTGTAATAGCATTATGTGCTCTGGGCATGTCATATCATCGGTAAAGCGTTTCTTGTTTGATTGTGGAGCCCATGATGTGCCGTGCTCGTAGAATGTCATTTGCTACATAAAACCTGATTATAAGGATCCACTTGTAGGCGAGTCATTTACGCTTCACATCACCTATGTTTTAGTGTTACCCTTGCATATGTCTAGTGAGACGGGTTAGTCTTGCTGAGCCTTATGCTCACGTTTGCAGTTAACGAGTTTTTGCAGGTTATACAGTTGATGAAGGGTTTGATGATGAGGCTGCACCCCCTCCATGGTGTACAGCCGAGTGGGAACCCTGCACGCCGCCCTAACTGAGTGTTGCTAGCGCAAAGTATCCAAGGCATGGATAACATTGCTTTTGCATAGCTAGTGCTGAGAGCGTAGCTATGATATATATATATATATATATATATATATATATATATATATATATTTCTTTACTTCCGCTAGTATTGTAAAAACTTCCGCTGTATGATAAATAAAAGACTTCGTCTTGTAATTTTAATCAGTTTCTATTCCTGTATACTGTTGGGTTTCACATCGCACGACACCACCCAATGGGATCCTCGGACGTCGGGATTCCGATCCCCACAGGAATCCTCTTAACATAATACTCTGGTTGCATATTATATTGGTGAAGGAACTCCTTCAATTCCCTAGCTGCAAATCCTCCATCGGTTCCATCGGAACGGAATTCTTGAGCGAAGCGGAAAATTGGACCATTATCCTCCTTTCTAGCTCCAATAGGCCCGAGTGCACCTTCTTGGACTGCGGGTACATTCTGTTGAGTGCAGGTTCATCCCCTCGGTTGTCTACTCATGGCTCATCCTCATGGGGTTCCTCATCCTCATGTGCTTAATATTCACCCTCATCATGTGACTCATCTTTAGCTTCATCATCACCATACAAATCCACCTCCTCAAGATCTTCCTTCGTTGTGTTGGAGTACTCATGCTCAACCTCCTTTGCAGGGGGAGCTCACTTCCTCCTCTTCTTGGACTTATTCTCTTAGTTGTTCCTTGTAAGACATAATCCTGCTTCCAAGAGGTGGCATACAGGTTTTCTTGCACGCCTTCATTTTTGTGTGAGGCCTGTATGGAGAAAACATAAAAGTATTAGAGGAAAGTGTAAACGTGATGCTGAAATTGTAGCAGTCATAAAACAAGGTGAGAGAATATGCAATAACTCAACAAGATGGAAAAGGGGTAAAAATTATGCAGCAGCATCAGCAAAACCACACATTTTTTAAACAAAATATTTAGTAGAAGGCAAAATAGTGCCAAAACAGGAAGATTAAAAGGAAGGAAGTCCTTATTGGTTTAGGGTGTCCATTCTATCTAGGTTTGCATCCTACGATCAAATCTGGCTCTGATACAATTTGTGACACCCGGTTCTAAGAATGAATCAAGTCTGACGCATATGTGTGTCCAGGATGCTTAACACATATACATAAGTGCATCACAAATGATATTCAGATTAAAATCATGTCTTGAATAATAATAATACCTTATTACAATATCCATATAGTCTCAAATTTACTCTAGTAACAATATTACAGTGGAAAACTAAACACTAATAGACTCCATCAGCACAGACAGTTCGACGGTAACACCCACGCCTAGTACTCCTCATAATCCCCTAGATATTCCAGATTATCTCTTGTTACTGAATTAATGTGGGAATAGCAAGGGTGAGCACATGTCGTACTCAGCAAGTATGGAAAAGTATGACATGTAGCTTAAACAAGGATGAAAATAATGGTTTATTGCAGAAAAGTACATTTCATTCATAAAGGTAAGAAAATGCGACTTATGATTACTATGTGAGGTCCAATCAAATAATAACCCAAATACCAATAATACCATGTCCAGTGCCATCAGGTCAACATAATTAACAATAATCATCCATAAATATCCATATCCAACTCATCATAACCAAACCCATATCCCAATCCCAACTCCATATCCAATTCCAACCATTATTTAATACTCAGGTCCATAACTCTAATCATGTGAGGGTCCAGGTCGCTCGTAACCGGGAGCACAGCTATCATGATAGTTTTACACTCTGCAGAGGTGACACCACTTTACCCACATGTTTGTGATTTCATCACCTTTTGGGGACTAAGAACCTCTATGTTGCCATGTCACACTTCCGATGGTGTGCGCCCAAGAGATCAAAAAATAGCCTTTACAAAGTGACTACCAGGAAGTCGCGGACCCACTAAGGTTTCACCGGAGGTGATGTCTCCAACTGAGCACATCCATCCAAGGCCCCCATCTCGTGTCGTTCGGATCACAGGGTAGTCCAACCACTATCGCAAACCCAATCGACTCCTATTCCCCGAGCCTTCCATATGATCCAGATGACGCTGGCAATACACTAATTAGTTGGCTAAGCCGCAACCATACTTGGCCCTGTGGTGGCACTTTAATTTTGGGTGGTCACTTCATGAACCAATCCTTATGTCTAAAGCAAGCAAAACCACCAAATCATTCCAACCCATTCCACATAACCGGCTTGCTTAGGTCCCTAGGTTCCATGTTGCTAAAGGGTCATTATCATCATCTTACATAGTTCATATGTTCACTAGTTCATAATTAAGCCATTTGGTTATTCCCAATCCCAATTAAGCAAAGCGGGGCAAAAGTGTAAAATACCCTTTCCAACTCTCTACATTACATCCCGAGTGACAAGGATGGGCAGACAAGTCTAGTAAACACCTATTCATGGGTTTCCCATCAATTTGACACAAACGTGCAATTTTGCAAACAAAACATTTAAAAACAAGATCAAAATTTTCAAGGACACTTTCCTTGCTCCGGTTGCTGGTTTGGATCAAGAGCTTCAAAGTTTTGGTGTTGAAGGTCCTCGTAAGCACCTTCTACAGCGTTTTCTTCTATTCCTTGACAAACATGCGAACAAGCATTACAATCAATAAATACTCATATAGTACTCAATATGCCATGATATACATGAATGATGCAATTATGAGGTAGTATATGTTATTAGGTTATTGTTGCTTACTAACCAGTTACAATTGAGTTTTACATGTTTGGGCAAGTTTTGAGTCATTTTATGAAAATCTGAGGAAGTTTCAGGATTTCATTATTCAGAGGCCGGACTAGTCCGCACTGGACCGGACAAGTCCGCTATGTCCAGGATTTTTGAAACTTCCCAACTAGGGCATGGTTTGAATCAAAAGTGGGATCAAATTGACGTGGAAGGTTGAATCTAGGGCAAATACTGTGAAGGCAAAGGTTCAACAGTCGAGGATTAGGTGTAACGCATGAAACTTGACGTTTAAAATTTTCGACGACGAATCGGCGGCAAGACGTAGAAGAAGAACGTTGACGTCGAAGAGTTGATGAAGAAGAAAGCAGTGGCAGCAACGATCTTCCTTGATTCTTCCTTTTTTTCTTCTTCTTCTTCCTCCTCCTCCTTCTCTTCCTTGCGGAGAGAGCTTCCTCTCTCAGAACGGTAGCTTACGGTGAGGAGGCAAGGCGGTGGGGTATTCTCACATGGGCAGAGGTGTGAGGAGGGCTTTGGGTTGTTTATATAGGAGGAGGAGTGGTGGGGTTCGGGTGGAATCCAAGTAGGAAACGGTGGGGACAAGTAGGGCCTTGGTGGGGTCCCACTTGGGCTCCTCAAGGGTGAGGCACGACATTTTAGAGTCAAATAACTCAATTACCCAATAATTCATCATGGAGAAAAATAAGGATTCGAGTCAAAACCCTAGAAATCGGACTAGTGCCTATGAGGCCGAACAAGTCCATTCAGGTACAGAGAGGAATATCGGGCAAGTAGGGTGTTGTACCAGATAAGTTTGCTAACTTATAGTGAGTTGGTCCGAAGTATTTCACTGATAAATTTGAACTGGTCCGCAGCTATAACGGAGAAGTCCGGGGGAAAACAGAAACAAAGCCTGAATAGACCATAATTTATCGGACAAGTCCGGACGGGAACATAAACAAATTCGGACTAGCTTGTACCATATGTCAGACAAGTCCGTTGTTTGTGAAGAAAACTGTATTAAGCTAGAGTAGAGGGGTATACCGGACTAGTCCGTAGGTAGCTCCGAACAACTCTATAACCAAAACTGATTTTAATAGTAGTTTTACCTCTAATTCATTTTAATCTTGTTCCTTTTATGTTGCATTTTGTTAAACATGTATGAGAATGGATGCGATGCATGATGGATGAAAATGAGAGTGTTATACGGTCACTCTTGCCGTCGTAAATAAGGTAGCCCAGACCAGAACGTGGCACGGGCCCTTTTTACAACGACTACGGGCTGCATTCATAAATAAGCTAATTTATGACAGCGGTAATCGTAAACTAGATTATTTACAAAGATTTAATTATGACAGCAAAAAACCATTGTGTATAACTTAATTACAATGATTTTAAACTTAATTACGACAGTTTAGACTGTTAGTCGTATCCTCGTAGTGTTTATAGCAAAAGGAGGTTCGACAGTGGCCGAATTATTGGAAATTTACTAACTCATATGTGTATGTTGCTACTGTAGTCAATGTGATCGGTTTGTCCTTGCTGCAGGGCTACCACAGAGCAGTTTCGTCAGCCTAGGCTCGCACCATGAGTCAAATCTTTCCGTTAGGTCATGATAAAATCGTTTTTGAGAATCATCCTTCCTGAAGGACACCTAGGTAATCTCCACTGTCCGTATTAATTACTGACTCCCACATCTTACGGACTGAAATTTTACATGTGGGCCCTGCTCCTCCTGGTTCCACTTGTCAGCTGGAGTAACTGCTCTGCAGTTACTACAGACGATTTGAGTCCACGTCTTACCAAGGATTGTTAGGACATGAAGCAACACCCAACTATGACTCGTCTGCAAGGAGGTCGAAGAACCTTTCATGGTTGGGGTCCACCATGACTCTAGCTCGATGGAACCCGATCCCTTCATTGTTGGGGACCTCTTTCCGTGGTCGGGTTTCCGGTTTCCTACTGTTCTCAGGCTACCCCAAGGTCGGCGTTCATTCACTCGCGCTTAGTGCAGGCTTGTTGTGAAACCATGAGTTAGTGCTGATGACGGTGACCGTTGTCCTTATATCAGCACAATAGCGTTCCCTTATAGCCCAATCGGTTAGTACAGTAATGCTGTAAATTAATTTTCAAGTCATTTGAGCCCAATATTTGTCTTTTTGCCTGGCACCCTTAACCTAGGCTGCTCAATTGTGAGCGAGTCCACAGCAAATTTCTTTCTCCCGGCCGGCCGGCCGGCCGGCAATTAATAAGTTGGCGACTACGAAAATCAGTCTGTTTATATAATGATTTAAGAGCATAGCGGAGTCAAGAGGTTTGTGCAAAATGACATTGATCGGGAGGTGACCTTACTTAGTCTGTCTAGACGCACCTATAGTCTGGCATTTTTTTCAAACGCCAGGTCCAGTCCAGCTTCATGCTCAGCCTAGGCCGGGTCAGGTGGCCTGGTCTGTATGTCAAACTATTTCACCTAAGACAAATCAATCGGTTATACTCCCTCCGTTACGAAAAGGTTGTCATTTTGAAGTTCATTTTTGAACTACAAAGCGATAAACTTTTTGGGACGGAGGAAATATACTACAGTTTCCTTCATGCATATCCCCTCCAAGTCGATTTTGTTGTGGTTAGGAGATGCTGCTTAGTATGAGTTTGAACAAAGTGGCCAGCCCATATAATAAAATAAAAAAAAAATCCACAGGCAGTAGTACGAACTGAAACCCTGTTAATCATCGAAGCCACCTTCTTCTGGTTCATCTCAGGCACTTTCAGTTAAGCGCTAGTAACAAAGAGGATGTAGAAAAGAAAAAATGAAGTTTCGTTTCTTTTTACTCGGACATCCAGATATGTGCCACTGCCTAGTACAAGAGAAGTGTTCCACGATAGTTCTCTTTGCAAGGATCTGAGATCAAATATAATATATAATTCTCTATGTTAATCGTTCCTTAAATTGCTTTAGTGTTAAGTACTATATATATGAACTGGTTTCATGCCAGATAGAACCGCCCGTTTAGGGCACGAAATCAACAAGACCAATTTAGTGGTAACGTAAAGCAAGCGTCTAGACGAGCACGGAGGCGAACGACGATGGTAAGGACAACAAGCACTCGCAAAGCGTGGATGGCAAGGACTCGCAACAGACTCTTTCATGTTCCTTTCTCGTTCTCTCTCTCGTTCTTTCCTCTCTCTCTCTTAAATGACTGAAAAATGAACGAAAATGTAACCTATATTATATGCATCACCTGTTTCCCACCGGCTCGTTTCACATGCGTTAAACATGTGAGACGTGTTAATTCGGAATTGTCCCTTATCGTACAGCCTGAGAGTGATCGAGGGGGCGTGGCCTTTGACGAGACGCGGGTTTGGATCTGGACGAGAATTCGACGACATAACCTTGTTGTTCTTTGCTACACCATTTTCGGACGTGCATTGGAGAATATCGTGGTTATGCTGCCGAAATTTCGTCCAGATCCAGACCGCACATCTCATCATGAGCACGCTCTGCTCGGTCACTCTTGGGTGGGTTTAGGATCTATCCTGGACAATAAATGTAGGGCCATGACATTAAACAAAGTATGAAATAATCATAAGTTATCTGGCTTTATACTACAGATCAGTCAAATATGGGTGAAGACCGCAGTTAGATGTATACTGGTTGGAAGAGCAGAACTAGTGGTCACCATCTTGAGTGGTTCGCTAAGTTATATCAATTTTGGATCAGGAATTTTCATTGTCTATGGATGATAAGGTCTGGTGCCCATGTACGAAATGCTGGAACACCAAGTGTTTGAATAGAATGGAAGTTTTGATGCACTTGTGTTAAAACGATTTCACGCCACATTATGCGGTGCGGACCTTCCACAACGAGACTAAATCTCGAGTCGTAGAAGAAGTTGATGATGATGCTAGCACGAGGGTTGATAGGACGGATTAGATGCTAGAAGCTATGGAAGCAAAGGATCTTCTTATAATGGAGGCAAACAAATTCTTCGAGCAGCTCAAGGCATCAGAACACTCGTTGTGTGAACACAAGAATGTGACAATCATTGGTTTTATGACTTGATTTATGGCAATTAAGTCTAAGTACTTCTTTTCCATCAATTGCTACAACGATCTCATGAAACTGATCTGCGATATCCTTCCACAACCTCACAAAGCATCTAAAGATATGCATCAGTCGAAGAAATTGATATCTGGTCTCGGTATAGACTATGTGAAAATTGATGTGCGCCTAGACAACTGCATGCTATTTGTTGACAGCTACTAAGAAACATTAACAAATCATCACTGGCAACGGCGCCAGAAATGCTTGTTGAAGTTTCTTAACGTCACAGATTATCTGTAGAAAGAGATGAGGTCTACAAGCGCACAGAAACTATCGTGAAGCATTTCACCCAAGAGTATTCCACAGGGTATCGTATTTATCCCAAAGGAAGGCAATAAAGTAAAGTAAACACTACTCTTATGATCGAGCTATGGGATACTAATCAATTATTAATGCAGGGGTAAGTTAATAATATGGGTAGTGTGACACACACCTAAGCAATCTATCCTAAGGGTAAATGGGTCCTAGTGGAGATTAGACTAAGAGTTGGAGAGTTACTCCTACAATGCTTCTAATATACATGTACATAGCCTAGGTTAGGTACTAACAAGCATGTAAATGGTGAATACTTATGCTAAGTTGTTCAACATATCGGGCACGGGTTTATCCCTAGCAATACCAGGATGACTCCCGCCAAGAGCCTATGGCATAGCCGAACGTGGAGGATTACAAAGGACAGATAGGACTGTCACCACCTACTACTTACCTCTTCAATCCATGGGTCTACGAGACTTCCAAAAACACTACTTACTATCCTAGCACCATGTAGCATACTAAGTAAATACATTAAGAATCATGACATCCTAAGGCAATGACTAACCAAACATCATTAACCAATGTTGAGACATAGTATACATTATTCATATTAACATGATCATATCATAACTAATTAGACTATAGTGGGGGTTGGTAGTCTTTATGATGATAGATTAAAAGTGATATGGCATAATCATAAAGACTACTCCTACCACATACATGGAATCCACAATCAAATAAGAAACGCTTCATCCAAGTATATGAATAAAAGAAGACTAAAGATCATATCTTTACTATGCATAAATTCACAAATATAAGAAAAGATACATGGGCCATACCTTTCCCAACTTTGACTTGGGACTAGAGGCTCTCCTCTCTATAGCCTAACTCCACAATGGACTAAGAGAACTAGTGTATACAATAATATGATGCTCAAGTGGTGTGTGTTGAAGTGAGGGGTGAGGGGTCCTATTTATAGGTGTTGAAGGGTCGGTTCCCGCCACCAAAAGCGCGCAAATCAGTCACCCATGACCTCTTCAAGCTGAGATGAGCCAACACATGGCATTTGACCGTGTTTGACGCAAGGACCTATTCGGTCGACTAGGGGGGTCGGCCGACCTGGTCCTGGCTCCAAACGGCCAGTTCTTCCTCCAAGTGACTGACAGGTGGGTCTCATTCCATGATATGGGTGCTACACTGTTGGATGGCCTCGGATACTTCTGTTTGTCGGCCATTTGATCCATGTGGTGCCACATTCGATGCTTGATTGGCTGGGATGATATTTTATAGGATCCATCCCCTTGTTTCACTTCGATTCTGTGTAAAATGCCTACATGCACTAATTTCTCCAAGTACAAGTGAAAATAGGTTAAATAGAAAGGTGATGTGTGCAAGAAATGATATTCCCTTCACATAATTGAGTTATATTGACGGGTGAAATTGGTATATAACAGCCGTCAACAAACTCCCCCAAGCTTATTCTTTGCTTGTCCCAAGCAAAGTCAAGACCTTAGGTTGATGATCGGGAGTTGCTACAATATTCTACTTTTCAAAAGTAACATGTGCACAACAAAATACTCTATCTAGTATTGCAAAAATTGGCATGGTACTTCACCCATCTTAAGTCATTATGGGGCTTATCCCATCTCCTATTCATGGGTGGTTGAAAGATAGAACAACAAATGGAGGACACATATCCAAGAAATCAAGTTCCACCCGAATTCCGAAGAGTTCAATTTAGATTTTGAGTACCTCAATTTGATTCTCTTGGTCTCTTCTTTGTGTGTAGTGGAAATATTTCGTCACCAAGACATTATGGCTGAATTCATCCTACCACTAAATATGGATTATATGTGGAGCTTGGTAGGGATATAGTAGGCATATTTACAACACATAATATTCCTAAGTCAAAAGAGCAAGCCTTAGGAGAAATCAATTAAAAATAATTTGATTCAAAACTTGTGCATGTGTGACGGAATGAAGTGGATGTGGATATTTGAGATGACTCCTTTTTGAGTGGACTCTCTTATTTTGCAGGGATGAAACATGGCTAATTTATTTTATTTTTTTCTCTCATGCTTATAATGTAAGCATGCATTTTTTTCTTTTTTGGTAGCCATGTCTTCTACTCCCTTTTATGCAATAAATTTTGAAGATAGTACTAAGCATAAATGAGATGGAGTTTCTCTTTTTATTGTGGAATGGTGGTATGATGGAAATTTGCTTACTTATAGTGTAGAAGTATAGAATGTGCAAGTGAAGTCTGAATTCAAAAAGAAATGAATGAAATCTCACATATGTCTATACTAGTTTGACGAAGCTCAATGTGAAGACAAATATCATATGTATAAGGTCTATCAATGTAATGTATCATATGGCTTTGGTAGGTATTTCCAATCAAATGAGAGTAACTTAAATATTTTTTTAGAAATTTCTTCGGAAATCTAAGTTTCACTTTCAAACTAGGAATAGCATCCCTATCACTATATCATATCTCACAACAACTTAGAACTGGATTAAGCTTTTGCTACCCACAATTTCTAAATCAAGCCAAAAGTAATTCTAGCCAATGAAAGCTATATTTTGGAGAGTAGTAAGTTGTACTAGGGACTTAGGAAAATTAAAACAGAGCAACTATTCATCATTTCATCTATGTGAATTCAAAGTCATTCTTACCGCACATCATTTATTTTATTTGAAAGCAAATCTACTATACTTATTTTTAAGTTTTTTTTATATGCAAGGTGGATGATGAGTGAATGGAAATAAATATGCAAGGAGTGTGATACAAGTTACCTCAAGTGGCGGTCCTCCCCCAAGATTGTTCTTGTCCAAGGTCCGTGATAGGGGTTGAAATGCTAAGGACAGATATAGACCATGAGGCTGGCCTATCCTTGTTGCAGCATGACTTTTGAATGGTAGGGTTGAGTGTCGATGTTGGATTGCCATCCACAGGTTTAATGTGTGTGGTCGAGGACAGTGTTGCCGATTTTGCTCATCCACGCTTCAAGGTTTCCATAGGTTGGATGTACCTTGTTATTCCTTTGCTAAGGTAGTGATAACCCTTAGCACAAAGGCATGACGCGCACTCAACATGGTTGAGTATGTTCCATCATTCTTTGGCTGTGGTGTAGCAAACCTTCTTGCCATAAAGAAATAATTTGTACCTCTCATGCATTGGGTGTGATCCGTCATTCCTTGACTAATGTACTGATACCCTTTAGCCACAAAGTAGTGATATGTACCCAACACGTGTTGAGTACGATCCGTTATTCCTTGGCTAATGTACAACATACCAATAAACACAAAGGGATGACATGCACTCAAGATGGGTTGAGTGTGACCCGTTGTTCCTTGGCTAAGGTATAAAATACCTTCTGGCCACATAGGAACAACTTGCACTCAACATACATTAGATGTGATCTTGTCATTCCTGGTTAAGGTACATCATACCTTTTAGCTACAAAGGAATAACTTACACCCAATGATGTCGGCAATTCCCTTGAGCTCGAATAAGTGCTTAGAATAGTTGAGAGCATAATGCCCTCACATATTTGTATCAGCCCATTGGTTGCTCACAGAGAGTTTTCATGTCAAATATCCGGCCTCATGTAGTTATAGTTGACCTTCGGGCTTAATTTATGATGGGTAGCAACCATCCTAATTTACTCCTTGGCCAAGAGTTATTGAAACGAAATCCTCTTAGGGTTTCCAACAATCGGATCTTTGAATGCCTGCATAGTAATAATACTCATGCAAACTTCCCCTCTATGATAGAGAGGGATGGTTAGCTCCTGATACTTGTACAAATGAATTTTAGGGTTAGGTAACCAAATTTTCATTTGTACATACGGGGATGATAAAAATCAAAGATGCATTGGGTCCAAATTCAAGTGTATCCATAAACAATGTATAAACCTTTGGTAGGAGTGGGGCTTTATGGATAAATCAAGTTGAACATTTTCTAAAGCTCCTACTAATAGCAATGCAAGTGATATAAATACACTATATGAATCCCTTCAACTTGTAAATTTTCTAACCATCATAGTTTTTGACAAGAGCAAATAATTATCATTTGGTTCATGGCAAACAAGATTCTCAATTTTATCCTACCGAGCATTTTTAATTTTTTGCCTAGGAATTTGAAATTTAGTGATTCATGCATAAATCAGTTTCAAATAAAAATTATGGACATCACTATTCCTAGGTTGCTACATAGCAATTCAACCATAAAGTCATTCCATAAGCATTACCTAGGCAGAAAATGTTTAAGTCAATTTTAGCAATGCTTATGAAATTCTAGGTACTTGTTTAAATTTATTCCCAAGTAAGGTGACATTCCTTTTTGAAGAATCAATAAGAGTAATGCCAGCACTTACTCTCTTGAGGATGCATAAGAATTGAATGATGATAGGTGTAAACCTTTCTTACCAATGTAATTAAAAATCATTCAATCCTAATGTAATTCAAACGACAGAAAATTTTAAAATTGTACCTCAAGTTGAAGAGCAATCTTGGTTGAAGGTCATTGTGTGAGAAACTCAAGACCATATATTTTGGTGTAGCCTTCATGTTCAATGTCTCCTACCAAGTCGAGGTTGAAGTTGAAGGAGCTTCATCTTACTCCTCAATTAGGCCACAATTTTGAGCATTCCTCGACCATGAACTCAAAATGAGAATGATGGAGGGATATGCACTTGATTGGGCCTACCAACCTTTTTGCAAATTTTTTCTTGGCTGCACTAAAATCAAGAACAAACAAAACAACTCAAAAACAGGGTTACGTTAGCTAAAAAGCATGTTGTAACCTATGTCAAATTGTTTTGCCCAACTTGAAACAACTTGCAACTGCAATGAATATTAAGGGAAATATTTTTGGTTTGAATTAGGAAGATGAATTCAAGTGGTTACGCCCAAGGTTCATATTCAAATAAATTTATTTCCTAATTCAACATTTTAGATTTATGATGGTTGGAAATTTTATTTTCCAACATGCAAGTGTGAAAATTCCAACATGCTAAATGCAAATGCAAAGATTGATGGGAAATTCAAATATGCAATTGGGAAATCAAATATGAGATAACTACCAATTTACCTATTGGTAAGAAATCACCAAATTTTTGAAGTCCGATGAGTAGGACTTACCTCCGTCCATTTTAGTGTGATGATTTGTTGTCCAATCCCAGAGTTGAAGATGTGGACAACTTCTCTTAATTGACATGCCAAATATCCTTTGGCATGTTAGTTGGACATGTGGGCCACATGGTGGCCCTAGCCTCTCCGTCATCTTGAGGAAGACTTATTGATGTAGTGATGGCTTTTCCTCTTAAAGATATTCTTTCATTAGCATGGTGAGGCTTGTCCTTCTTTAGGGGTGTCACTTTGACCTTCTTGATATTCCTTAAGGTCAACCCATACTTTGATCATAGATCAAAACGTTCCTTGGGCATGATGACATGTGGGCTCCACAATAAAACAAGAAACACCTCTTCCACAATGTCACTTGCCCTTGGGTGCATGGGCTCGGTCGAAGTGTAGGAATCACAACAAATGATTGTGGGATATCTTGGATCTTGAATGCTCTTTAAGTTTCTTGTCCTTGGCCAATGGCTTCATATGGATGTTGTCTTGATTTCTTGCTTGGTCACAGACAAGATACTTTAAGGTAGGCTAGTTAAACTTAAATCCCTTGAAATACCTATAGCCTCCTTGATTACATGGGTGATTTTGATTCCACCCTTGACCTCCTTATAAATTATAGCCATTGGAGTTGTGTTTGGAAGTAAGAGTCCTCATGGGTCTTAGGGAAATGATTCCCCAAGTGCCCCATATTGACATGGATTTTCACAAATCATGTGAATATCCATGGCTTGGATAATTCCAATCACTTCTCCATTGGCTTGGTCTTCATTGTACTTCAATGGGAGGTTTAGTTCCATAGCTAGCATGTCCACATTACTAATTATACTATAGTGGGGTTTGGTAGTCTTTATGATGATAGATTAAGTGTGATATGGCATAATCATAAAGACTACTCCTACCACATACATGGAATCCACAATCAAACAAGAAACGCTTCATCCAAGTATTTGAATAAAAGAAGACTAAAGATAATATCTTTACTATGCATAAATTCACAAATATAAGAAAAGATACATGAGCCATACCTTTCCCAACTTGGACTTGGGACTAGAGGCTCTCCTCTCTATAGCCTAACTTCACTATGGACTCAGAGAATGAGTGTATACCATAGAATGATGCTCAAGTGGTGTGTGTTGAAGTGAGGGGTGAGACGTCCTATTTATAGGTGGAGAGGGGTGAGTTCGTGCCACCAAAACGCGCGAATCAGTCACCCATGACCTCTTCAAGCCGGGAGGAGCCAATACGTGGTGTTTGACCGCATTTGGCACCAGGACCTAGTCGGCCGACTAGGTGGGTTGGACGACCTGGTCCTGGCTCCAAACGGCCAGTTCTTCCTCCAAGTGACTGACAGGTGTGTCCCATTACATGATATGGTTGGTACACCGTCGGATGGCCTCGAACACTTCTGTTTGCGGGCCATTTGATCCATGTGGTGCCACATGTCTGAACATAGGCCTAGAGGGGGATGAATAGGCCTTTTTGAATATTGTCGGATCCAGCAACACTCAACAACCAGTTCAATACCAGAGATATCGGACTAGTCCGGTAAAGTGCGGACTAGTCCGGTGTTCACGGACTAAGTTGATTAAACTTGATTGATTGGTTTGATTCTTTTATGTGTGCAACGGAAATATAGAATCAAACAACAGTTTAAAGGTTATGTACTGGATTATATCACATTTAAGTCTTATGTTCAACAATTTAACGTAAGATGAACAATGTGTATGAAACCCTAGATTGAGTTGATTAATTAGAATGATGAACACTAAAACAAGACACAACAATTCATCCCGTGGTTCGGCTACCACGAAGGCAACCTACGTCCAAGTTGAGGAGTCCACAAAAGGACCGGGTCTTCTCCAACCCTACCCTCATTGGATCGCCACGAAGGCCAATCCTCTTCCACTAATCACAAAGGGGTGAATAACCGAATTCAAGGGGCGTTCTCACATGTTGAGAGCTCCCTTAGATTACAAATCACAATGCCATCGAAAACACACTCAAAAGTTACAATTGAAACGCAGGAGTGTGTTAGAGAATCAAACCAATAGCTCAATGTGGTGTTGGAAGTGTCTCTCTAATGATCTAGAGTGAATCCTCAAGGGATTGATCGATGTTGCACTTAATTTCGTGGAGAGATATCGTTTTTGAGACTCTTGGGAGGTGTGACGGCGCTAGGGTTCGAGAGATTTTGAAATTGTGTCGTGCACCTCTATTTATATGGGGTTTCTAAAAGTTACCGTTAGGGTTCAGAAAGTTCGGACTAGTCCGTGGTGGTCACCGGACTAGTCTGGTGTGCTGTGTGTAGCAAACCCTAAGTGTCCTGAAATATCGGACTAGTCCGGCTGAAAACGAACTTGTCCGATTTCGTTACTGGAAATCTTCGGACTAGTCCGATATCTATCGGACTTGTGCGGACATGTGAAACCCTAAGTGTGTTGGATGACAAGTCCGCACTTAGAGGACTTGTCCGATTTAGATCAGTGGGTTTTTCGGACCAGTCCGTGTGAATATCGGACTTGTCCGAAGTGGATCAGAAAGGATATCGGACTAGTCCAGTTAATAACGGACTTGTCCGATTTTGTGTGACTTGTGTAGTGTTTTGAGGACTAGTCCGCACTAGGGAGGACTAGTCCGATTCTAGTCAGAAAGATATCGGACTAGTCCGACAGATATCGGACTTGTCCGATCTAGTGCAGAAAGGTTATCGGACTAGTCCGGTTGTGATCGGACTAGTCCGGTCCTTTGTAACTTTGTGCACTGTGTGTGTTTGATTTTTATTGAGGTCTTGGGGTGTGTTTCCTTAACACACTTCATACACAATAATCTACAACTCTTTTTCCTTGAGCTCACTTCCACTTTGCTCCTCATCATCCCTTCTTTTTGGTATTTTATTAATTTTTCTATTGTAGGCCTGCATTCATCTCAACAAAGAGGTTAGGATCCCAATTGCTTGTCATAAATCATCCAAAACCCACAAGGGAGTCCTAGATGCACATTCAGTGTCGATGCTTGATTGGCTGGGATGATAATTTATAGGATCCATCGCCTTGTTTCACTTCAATTCTGTGTAAAATGCCTGCATGCATCAATTTCTACAAGTACAAGTGGAAATAGGTTATATAAAAAGGTGATGTGTGCAAGAAATGATATTTCCTTCACATAATTGAGTTATATGGATGGGTAAAATTGGTATATAACAACCTTCAACACTATTCTAGAAAGAGAACACCAACAAGAACAAGTGCTTGAAATGTGGTAAACCGAGGTTGTTGGTATTCGACATAATTGGTACCCTCGCGTGCAAGATAAAGTCACCTAAGTGTCCTGCCTTCCTACCAAGGCAGGGTCCAAGGACGCCATGTGTCCAGAAGGCCCGAACCCGTCCCTACCTAAAATATGGGCTCTGACGCATTTACATGGACCTGAAGAAGGGGTCCAGCTCCCTCGAGGAGAGGGGCTCCCAAGCAGCCACGTGTCCAGAAAAACGAGACGCCGCTCCCGCATGGGAGAGGGCTCCAGTGCTACCACGTGGTTCGAAGCACCAGGTTGGCCACCTCCCGTGGAGGCAAGCTCTTGCTCTAACACGTGTCTTGCGGCCCTAGATCCCCAGCTTTACTCAGGAACGGGCTATGGGCTGCCACGTGGTCTGCGGATCGGGACCCGACCTCCCCCATAGAGGCTAGCTCCCGAGCTGCCACGTACCCTGCAACTAGCTCTGGACGGTGGGTTGCAGGAGTTGAGGGGGGGGGGGTGCACCTTGTCTAATCAAGCATTGAAGACACGCGCCTTCCCTAAGCGCATGACACGGCGTACGCCTACTGTTAGGTACCACAACGCTCAATCGCATCGCAGTGAAGATTCGCAGGCCTACCCCACTCCGCCAAGTGGGTATCTTACGGTGATAGGACAGTAGGACGAGACATCCTCTGCCATCATCAACGACTATGCATGTGCCACTAGCGTCTGAGGCAGCGAGACGGTAGGTCTTCAAGCAGCGGTCAGAGGAATCTTATATGAGAAGCCTTAGATCTTTTAGGATAAAATCGCCCGGGGGCCCCCTGTCGGGCTCAGACCCCAATTGTAAGGCATTTGGCCTTGTCTATAAAGGACCGGACCGCCACTGTTACAAAGAATCCAATCTCAACGCAGACACATGCTACACACGCATTCACACCAGCATTACAAGCCTTACCGTGGAGTAGGGTATTATGCTCTAACAGACATAAAATCACTGCCTCACCATCTCTTGTATGAGCAATCCCTCTTGAGGACCAAGCCCTGCCAATCAAGAACCTCCGCGGGCGGCTCTCATAGCAGGTCCGAAGAAAGTGTCGCAAGGACACTTCCATATTTGGCGCAACAGATAGGGTCCTTTTCCCCAAAAAAGTGGTTGCGCTTTCACTGCAATGTTGTTCATCGAGCTTGTGGACGGTGGTTTCTGTGGCCTTCGTCCAGTGACTAGATCCTTCACCTGGGCGGCACAGTCTAGACCATCATGCCAAAGCATTGATGCAGCTGACCAGGGCAGTGTATCCAGGCACATCCTGACATAGTCGGCGCTCCTGTAGCCGCCGGCTGCGAGTCCGGAGAGCGCTCTGGCAGCAGCCAGGGCCCGCGAGTCCGGAGAGCGCTCTGGCAGCAGCCAGGGCCCTTCTCTAGCACCCACCATTCCTTAAAGCTTCCAGGGAGCGACTCAACAGTGGGTCCAACACATCAACCACTTTGCCATTGCGGCCATCAATTCTCCCAACAAAGGGAGGCATGACGTTTCGCTGTTGCGCACGTCGTCAATCGACCGTCGCTTAGCCAACTCCCGTTCGACCAGGCTTACTAGTGCTTGTTGGATCCTCACGATGGACCTGAGGGTCGAGCTTTACCGTCGTCAAGCTCAGTTATATGGTTGCGTCATTATTGAGTGGCAGTGGGAGAGATGGTGCAACCGTGACTCCGAATATGGCCCTCAAGGGCCTGAGCAGGAGGCGTCCTCCGTCCAAGGTGCATCATAGGTAAACCCTCCACCACCCCCTCAGTAAGATTATGTTTGGTCGGCCGCCCCCTTGCTGTACTCTGTGCAGAAGTTGCCTCAGCAGCAGTACTTGGCTTGGCAGGTTCCACAACAGCAACTCTTGGCATAGCAGGTGCCACAGGAGCAACACTTGGCATAGCAGGTGCCACAACAGCAAGCTCCGCAACAGCCACACATTGCGCAGCAAACCTCATGGGGTATGTCGTTCCGTAAGCCTCTCTGATAAAGCCCAGCGGAGTGTGCATGGCTTTGGCTCCATACCTCTCCCTGACGATGTGGGCGTGCAAGTTCCGACCACACCTGCCGGAGAAGTTTGACAAAAGCATCAACCCAGTCTTGTTCCTGCAGATCTACACCATGACACTCCTTGCTGCAGGAGCGAATGAGCTCGTCCTGGTGAACTACTTCCTTGTCGCCCTGTCTGGCTCGGCCTGGTCATGGCTGATGAACCTGCCTGAGGGGTCCACAACCTCTTGGGATGAACTTCGACAGCTCTTACACGCGCCCCGGCAACGAGCTCGACCTCCACACCGTGCACCAGCAACCCAAGGAGACGTTGCGATCGTTCATCGATCGGTTCTCCCACGTACACATCTGCATCTCCAACATCCCAAATGCTTTTGTCATAGTGGCATTCTGGCAGGGAGTGCATGGCAGGAAGATGCTCGAGAAGTTAGCCATGCACAACGTGCAAGATGTCTCCACGCTCTTCTCCATTGCCGACTGGTGCGCCACGGCGGCAGAAGACCGTGACTGGCACACCCAGCCCGCCTCTGGGTGGGCAGATCCATCCAGACCAGTGAAGGTGCCATTACCCTGGGTAGCAGCAAAAAGAAGAACAAGAACTGGGGCGGTGGCCAGAACAAGCCATTGCATGGGGCACTCGTCACGGCAGCAGCTGCAACCGGTTGCGACATACTCCCATGCTTCGAGAAATGCCCACATCAGCAACCCACTACTGATGATGGCGTTGAACCCTGCCTGGTGCACAAGATTCACGACCACATCGCGAGTGAGAGCTGGGAGATCAAGAGGTGCACCGAGCGATACTAAGAGCGGGCATAGCAGCGTCTTAAAGGCAATTCCTTCCGTTGGCGGGAGGGCAAGTAGAAGGTCGACCCCCAGGTTGACGTCGACGAGGAGACGAAGTACCACAAGCATGAAAGGGCCATCAAGGTGGTCCACCAGGATGATGACACTGACGCCAGCAGGGACCATGAGCATCGCAAGACACTCCACATCATCTTCGGGGGGTCTTGGGATCTCGCGTCCCAGAACTCGGTCAAGACCCTATGCCGAGCAATGGCCTCAATAGCCGTTGCCCCCACTCCGACGCTGCACCACAAGTGGAAGGAGAAACCCATCAGCTTCACACCTCTGACTGCCCCAAGAACAATGCAGGAGCCAAGATCCAGCCTCTCATGGTCGCCCCCACCATCGCCAAAGTCAAGCTCCACTATGTCTTGATAGACGGCAGAGCCAGCTTCAACCTCATCAGTTGTGCGGCCTCCGACCAGCTGCTAATCCTGGTTTCCAAGCTCACCCCCTCGAGCACGTTCGACGTCGTAGAGGTAAGCCTGTACGGCAACATACACCTTAGGGTGAACTTCAGGACACTAAAAAACTTTAGGACGGAGAGCATCCTTCTCGACGCCCAGAGGTCAACCTCCCCTTCAACGCCATCATCAGCATGCCTAGCTTGTACCAATTCATGGTCGTAGCCCACTACGGCTACCTTGTCCTGAAGATTCCGACCCCCTCTATGTTCTTAGGATCCGCGAAGATTGCACCGTTGTGCTGTTAACCTTGGAGAAGCTCCAAGCCCTCACAGTAGACCCAGCACCTGTTCCGGGCGACGCTGGAACAAGTCAGCCTCCGCCGAGCTCGTGCAGCGCGACTCGTCCACTACACCCCGTCTGCAGCCTTCTGAGAGCACCAATGCTCCTATGAAAGCTGTCAGGATAAGTTCCGGCTCTGCTCAGACCACCCGCAAGGCGAGGGGCCAAACCAGAAAGTAGGGACACCTGCTTATCGCCCCACTGGTAGCAACGACGACAGGTTGCCCGACCATTGTCACAACTATCCTCGAAGCTTTGAGCGCCCCTATAAGTTAATCTTAGCTTAGTAGTAGGACAGTGTAAATGTTTCAAAGAGTCTAGGAGCAACATTTAGGACAACCAAGCTCCGTGAGGGTCAGGTCCAGAGTGCACAATCATCTTAGTCTGGTCCCGAACCCTAAGCCTGTGCACCATGCCTCCATCGTCATCCAAAAGCAAGCCGTTGCCTTCTTTTGTAAAAGCTTGTCTCCTCCTATGAATGACGATATAGAAGAATCACTGTCTTACTTTATGTTTCCCTAACAATGCTCATTTAATTAAGCGTTAATTTTATGATGGACCATGCTAGGCTCGTTTATTGTATATTGCCTTCATATACATGGTTGTACGCTCTGTATCTCACCCATGGTGGAGTTGTGCAATCCTACTACAGGCGGGTCTGCTTGAGGTACCTGCAATGTGTGAGGGGTTCTCTTGACAACCCCCATCCTTGAAGTCCTATGACGCTGGATGGCCTCCCAGGAAAGGTCTACGCCAAGCCAGAGGTCCAGGGGGTGTGAATTGCTTAGTCTAGTCCTGTATCCTAAGCACGCACACCCCTGCCTCCCATTGCTACGGCCGAGTACTGGAGCCAGAAAGTTTGCACCCTAAGGATGGAGGGAGCCGGACCCCGAAGCACTAACGCATTGAATTACCCAAGCCCCTTGTGTCAGCTCAGGATAGTAAGACATGACAAAGCTAAGGAGGAGAAAGTTGTAAAACAGGCGAGCAAACTAGTCCCTCCTTTATCATGTGCGAAGGACAGCCAACACCGGCACCTCCCAGGGGGCCGCCGTCGATATCCATGAATGTCAATGACAGTAACAAGTGTAGATTCGTGAGTACAATCTCCCGTCCAGATCTTGTTGCTAATAGGGTTCTCTTGGTTGTTCTCTTGTGGTAACCTATATACCAAGGGCCAGTCGTTGAAGTTGCTACACATCGGTGGTGGACGACGTCGTAGCAGGCAGCTCGAGCACCATCCAGGGTGCGCGCCATCAACGTCCCAGAATGTCGATGACAGTTACAAGCGCAGATTCGTGAGTACACTCTCCCGTCGTGCTCTTGTTTCTAAGAGGGTTCTCTTATGGTAACCTGTATACCAGGGGCCAACCGTCGAAGTTGCTACACATCGGTAGTGGACAACACCGAAGTAGCCAGCTCTAGCACCACCCAGGGGGCCCGCCGTCGACGTTTCTACAACAATGGTTGGTGACGCCAGAGCAGCTAGCCCTGGCACCATCCAGAGGGCCTGTCGTCGACGTTCCTACAACGATGGTGGGCGACTCTAGAGCAGCTAGTCCTAGCACCACCCAGGAGGCCTGCCGTCAAAGTTGCTACACATGGGTGGTGGATGACGCCGAAGCAGCCAGCTCCAGCACTACCCAGGAGGCCTGCCGTCGACGTTCCTACAACGATGGTGGCTGACACCAGAGTAGCCAGCTCTAGCACCACCAAAGGGACTTGTAATCAATGTTTCTACAGCGATAGTGGGCAACGCCTAAGCAGCTAGCTCTAGAACCACCCAAGGGGCCTGCCTTCGACATTTGTACAATGATGGTGGGCGACGCAAGAGCAGCCAGCTCGGGCACCACCCAAGGGGCCTGCCTTCGACGTTGCTACTACGACAATGGGTGACATAGGAGCACCTAGCTCAGGCACGACCCAAGAGGCCTGTCGTCGATGTTTCTACAACGATGATGGGTGACACCGGAGCAGCCAGCTACGGCACCACCCAAGGGTCTACCGTCGACGTTCCTACAGCAATGGTGGGTGACGCCAGAGCAGCCCGCTCCAGCACCACCAAGGGGGCCTGCTGTCGACGTCTCTACTGAGACAAAGCTTGGCGCCCCCGGAGGGGCCTGTCAAATTCCGTCGACATGTTTGGCGGCATCCTTGACTTCTGGCGTTGTCACCTCCTCGCACACCTTGACGGGGCCTTCGAAAACCAGGTGCAGCAGTATCTCAGGGTACTAACTCCGGCAGCACAACAGAATGTAGGATGCCATTGTCTTCGTCAGCGCTCTACCCTTGTCCTCCAGACGACAGTTGTTGACGGCTATTATATACTGATTCCACCTGTCAATATAACTCAATTATGTGAAGGAGATATCATTTCTTGCACACATACCTTTCTATTTAACCTTGTGAGACCTATGTGTGCTAAATACATTGACTTTGACGATAAAAGTTTTGAATACTGCCAAAACACCCTTTTAACTAGGTCTGATTCTAGGTCTGACCTCCAGCAAGGTCCGACAATAGGTCCAACTTGTTTTGGGTAGCTCCAACAATGCCTGACGTATGGTTCGACTTGCTTTGTCTAGGTCCGACTTATTTTGGCTAGGTTTGACTTCTTTGTCTATGTCCGACTTGCTTTGGACGATCATTGTTAAAAGGATATCGGGAGTAGTCGGTGTGACTACTCCCCTTCTTCTTCTTCTCTTCAACTTTCCCTTTCCCTTTGGAAAGTGCCTTCTTTCTGAGGAGTGCCTTTAGCTCCAGCGTCTCCTCATCATCGTCCTCGAAGTCTTGAATGGCTTCGAGGTACTTCTCCACTTTTTGGATCTTGTCGTTGTTAACCTCCTCTTGGTTGTTGATTTTGTGGACGTCCTTCATGTCCGACATGATCTCTTCGAGTGATTAGACTCTTTCTTGAAGAACCTGCTCTGATACCAATTGAATGTAGGCCTAGAGGGGGGTGAATAGGCCTTTTTGAATATTGTCGGATCCTGCAACACTCAACAACCAGTTCAATACCAGAGATATCGGACTAGTCCGGTAAAGTGCGGACTAGTCTGGTGTTCACGGACTAAGTTGATTAAACTTGATTGATTGGTTTGATTCTTCTATGTGTACAGCGGAAATATAGAATCAAACAACAATTTAAAGGTTATGTACTGAATTATATCACACTTTAAGTCTTATGTTCAACAATTTAACGTAAGATGAACAATGTGTATGAAACACTAGATTGAGTTGATTAATTAAAATGATGAACACTAAAACAAGACACAACAATTTATCCCGTGGTTCGGCAACCACGAAGGCAACCTACGTCCACGTTGAGGAGTCCACAAAAGGACCGGGTCTTCTCCAACCCTACCCTCGTTGGATCGCCACGAAGGCCATTCCACTTCCACTAATCACAAAGGGGTGAATAACCGAATTCAAGGGGCGTTCTCACACGTTTAGAGCTCCCTTAGATTACAAATCACAATGCCACCGAAAACACACTCAAAAGTTACAATTGAAACGCAGGAGTGTGTTAGAGAATCAAACCAAGAGCTGAATGTGGTGTTGGAAGTGTCTCTCCAATGATCTAGAGTGAAAGGGATTGATCGATGTTGCACTTAATTTTGTGGAGAGATGTCGTTTTTGAGACTCTTGGGAGGTGTGACGGCGCTAGGGTTCGAGAAATTTGAAATTGTGTCATGCACCTCTATTTATATGGGGTTTCTAAAAGTTACCCTTAGGGTTCAGAAAGTTCGGACTAGTCCGTGGTGGTCACCGGACTAGTCCGTTGTGCTGTGTGTAGCAAACCCTAAGTGTCCCGAAATATCGGACTAGTCCTGCTGAAAACGGACTTGTCCGATTTCGTTACTGGAAATCTTCAGACTAGTCCGATGTCTATCGGACTTGTGCGGGCATGTGAAACCCTAAGTGTGTTGGATGACAATTCCGCACTTAGAGGACTTGTCCGATTTAGATCAGTGGGTTTTTTGGACTAGTCCGTGTGAATATCGGACTTGTCCGAAGTGGATCAGAAAGGATATCAGACTAGTCCGGTTAATAACAGACTTGTCTGATTTTGTGTGACTTGTGTAGTGTTTTGAGGACTAGTCCGCACTAGGGAGGACTAGTACGATTCTAGTCAGAAAGATATCAGACTAGTCCGACAGATATCGGACTTGTCCGATCTAGTGCAGAAAGGTTATCGGACTAGTCCAGTTGTGATCGGACTAGTCCGGTCCTGTGTAACTTTGTGCACTGTGTGTGTTTGATTTTGATTGAGCTCTTGGGGTGTGTTTCCTTAACACACTTCATACACAATAATCTACAACTCTTTTTCCTTGAGCTCACTTCCACTTTGCTCCTCATCATCCCTTCTTTTTGGTATTTTATTCATTTTTTTCTATTTTAGGCCTGCATTCATCTCAACAAAGAGGTTAGGATCCCAATTGATTGTCATAAATCATCCAAAACCCATAAGGGAGTCCTAGATGCACTTTCAGTGTCGACGCTTGATTGGCTGGGATGATAATTTATAGGATCCATCGCCTTGTTTCACTTCAATTCCGTGTAAAATGCCTACATGCATCAATTTCTACAAGTACAAGTGGAAATAGGTTATATAAAAAGGTGATGTGTGCAAGAAATGATATTTCCTTCACATAATTGAGTTATATGGATGGGTAAAATTGGTATATAACAACCTTCAACACTATTCTAGAAAGAGAACACCAACAAGAACAAGTGCTTGAAATGTGGTAAACCGAGGTTATTGGTATTCGACATAATTGGTACCCTCGCGTGCAAGATAAAGTCACCTAAGTGTCCTACCTTCCTACCGAGGCAGGGTCCGAGGACACCATGTGTCCAGAAGGCCCGAACCCGTCCCTACCTAAAATATGGGCTCCGGCGCATTTACATGGACCTCAAGAAGGGGTCCAGCTCCCTCGAGGAGAGGGGCTCCCAAGCAGCCACGTGTCCATAAAAACGAGACGCCGCTGTCGCATGGGAGAGGGCTCCAGTGCTACCCCGTGGTTCGAAGCACCAGGTTGGCCACCTCCCGTGGAGGCAGGCTCTGGCTCTAACACGTGTCTTGCGGACCTAGATCCCCTGCTTTACTCAGGAACGGGCTATGGGCTGCCACGTAGTCTGCGGATCGGGACCCGACCTCCCCCATAGAGGCTAGCTCCCGAGCTGCCACGTACCCTGCAACTAGCTCTGGATGGTGGGTTGCAGGAGTTGAGGGGGGGGGGGTGCACCTTGTCTAATCAAGCATTGAAGACACGCGCCTTCCCTAGGCGCATGACACCGCGTACGCCTACTGTTAGGTACCACAACGCTCAATCGCATCGCAGTGAAGATGCCGCAGGCCTACCCCACTCCGCCAAGTGGGTATCTTATGGTGATAGGACAGTAGGACGAGACATCCTCTGCCATCATCAACGACTACGCATGTGCCACTAGCGTCTGAGGCAGCGAGACGGTGGGTCTTCAAGCATCGGTCAGAGGAATCTTATACGAGAAGCCTTAGATCTTTTAGGATAAAATCGCCCGGGGGCCCCCTGTCGGGCTCAGACCCCAATTGTAAGGCATTTGGCCTTGTCTATAAAAGGACCGGACCGCCACTGTTACAAAGAATCCAATCTCAACGCAGACACATGCTACACACGCATTCACACCAACAATACAAGCCTTACCGTGGAGTAGGGTATTATGCTCTAACAGCCCGAACAACATAAAATCACTGTCTCATCATCTCTTGTATGAGCAATCCCTCTTGAGGACCAAGCCCTGCCGATCAAGAACCTCCGCGGGCGGCTCTCATAGCAGGTCCGAAGAAAGTGTCGCAAGGAAACTTCAACATTTGGCGCAACAGATAGGGGCCTTTTCCTCCAAAAAAGTGGTTGCGCTTTCACCGCAATGGTGTTCATCGAGCTTGTGGACGTTGGTTTCTGTGGCCTTCGTCCAGTGACCAGATCCTTCACCTGGGCGGCACAGTCTAGACCATCATGCCAAAGCATTGATGCAGCTGACCAGGGCAGTGTATCCATGCACATCCCGGCACAGTCGGCGCCCCTGTAGCCGCCGGCTGCGAGTTCGGAGAGCGCTCTGGCAGCAGCCAGGGCCCGCGAGTCCGGAGAGCGCTCTGGCAGCAGCCAGGGCCCTTCTCCAGCACCCACCATCCTTGAAAGCTTTCAAGGAGTGACTCAACAGTGGGTCCAACACATCAACCACTTTTCCATTGCGGCCATCTACTCTCCCAACAAAGGGAGGCATGACGTTTCGCTATCGCGCACGTCGTCAATCGACCATCGCTTCGCCAACTCCCATTCGACCAGGCTTACTAGTGCTTGTTGGATACTCACGATGGACCTGAGGGTCGAGCTTTACCGTCGTCAAGCTCAGTTATATGGTTGCGTCATTATTGAGCGGCAGTGGGAGAGATGGTGCAACCGTGACTCCGAATATGGCCCTCAAGGGCCTGAGCAGGAGGCGTCCTCGGTCCAAGGTGCATCATAGGTAAACCCTCCACCGCCCCCTCAGTAAGATTATGTTTGGTCGGCCGCCCCCTTGCTGTACTCTGTGCAGAAGTTGCCTCAGCAGCAGTACTTGGCTTGGCAGGTTCCACAGCAGCAACTCTTGGCATAGCACGTGCCACAGGAGCAACACTTGGCATAGCAGGTGCCACAGCAGCAAGCTTTGCAACAGCCACACATTGCGCAGCAAACCTCGTGGGGTATGTCGTTCAGTACGCCTCTCCGATAAAGCCCAGCGGAGTGTGCATGGCTTTGGCTCCATACCTCTTCCTGACGATGTGGTTCTGCAAGTTCCGACCACACCTACCGGAGAACTTTGACAAAAGCATCAACCCAGTCGAGTTCCTGCAGATCTACACCATGACACTCCTTGCTGCAGGAGCGAATGAGCTTGTCCTGGTGAACTACTTCCTTATCGCCCTGTCTGGCTCGGCCTGGTCATGGCTGATGAACCTGCCTGAGGGGTCCACAACCTCTTGGGATGAACTTCAACAGCTCTTACACGCGCCCCGGCAACGAGCTCGACTTCCACACCGTGCGCCAGCAACCCAAGGAGACGTTGCGATCGTTCATCGATCGGTTCTCCCACGTATGCATCTGCATCCCCAACATCCCAAATGCTTTTGTCATAGTGGCATTCTGGCAGGGAGTGCATGGCAGGAAGATGCTCGAGAAGTTAGCCATGCACAACGTGCAAGATGTCTCCACGCTCTTCTCCATTGCCGACCGGTGCACCACGGCGGCAGAAGGCCGTGACTGGCACACCCAGCCCGCCTCTGGGTGGGCAGATCCATCCAGACCAGTGAAGGTGCCGTTACCCTGGGTAGCGGAAAAAAGAAGAACAAGAACTGGGGCGGTGGCCAGAACAAGCCGTTGCATGGGGCACTCGTCACGGCAGCAGCTGCAACCGGTTGCGACATACTCCCATGCCTCGAGAAATGCCCACATCAGCAACCCGCTACTGATGATGGCGTTGAACCCTGCCTGGTGCACAAGACTCACGACCATATCGCGAGTGAGAGCTGGGAGATCAAGAGGTGCACCGTGCGATACTAAGAGCGGGCATAGCAGCGTCTTGAAGGCAATTCCTTCCGTCGGCGGGAGGGCAAGTAGAAGGTCGACCCCCAGGTTGACGTCGACGAGGAGACGGAGTACTACAAGCATGAATGGGCCATCAAGGTGGTCCACCAGGACGATGACACTGACGCCAGCAGGGACCATGAGCATCACAAGACACTCCACAACATCTTCGGGGGGTCTTGGGATCTCGCGTCCCAGAACATGGTCAAGACCCTACACCGAGCAATGGCCTCAATAGCCGTTGCCCCCACTCCGACGCTGCACCACAAGTGGAAGGAGAAACCCATCAGCTTCACACCTCTGACTGCCCCAAGAACAAGGCAGGAGCCATGATCCAGCCTCTCATGGTCGCCCCCACCATCGCCAAAGTCAAGCTCCACTATGTCTTGATAGATGGCAGAGCCAGCTTCAACCTCATCAGTTGTGCGGCCTCCGACCAGCTGCTGATCCTGGTTTCCATGCTCACCCCCTCAAGCACGTTCGACGTCGTAGAGGTAAGCCTGTATGGCAACATACACCTTCGGGTGAACTTCAGGACACTAAAAAACTTCAGGACGGAGAGCATCCTTCTCGACGTCTAGAGGTCAACCTCCCCTTCAACGCCATCATCAGCATGCCTAGCTTGTACCAATTCATGGTCGTAGCCCACTACGGCTACCTTGTCCTGAAGATTCCGACCCCCTCTACGTTCTTAGGATCCGCGAAGATTGCACCATTGTGCTGTTAGCCTTGGAGAAGCTCCAAGCCCACACAGTAGACCCAGCACCTGTCCTGGGCGACGCTGGAACAAGTCAGCCTCCGCCGAGCTCGTGCAGCGCGACTCGTCCACTACACCCCGTCAGCAGCCTTCTGACAGCACCAATGCTCCTATGAAAGCTGTCAGGATCAGTTCCGGCTCTGCTCAGACCACCCGCAAAGCGAGGGGCCAAAGCAGAAAGTAGGGACACCTGCTTATCGCCCCACTGGTAGAATCGACGACAGGTTGCCCGACCATTGTCACAACTATCCCCGGAGCTTTGAGCGCCCCTATAAGTTAATCTTAGCTTAGTAGTAGGACAGTGTAAATGTTTCATAGAGTCTAGTTGCAGCATTTAGGACAACCAAGCTCCGTGAGGACCAGGTCCAGAGTGCACAATCATCTTAGTCTGGTCCCGAACCCTAAGCCTGTGCACCATGCCTCCATCGTCATCCGAAAGCAAGCCATTGCCTTCTTTTGTAAAAGCTTGTCTCCTCCTATGAATGACGATATAGAAGAATCATTGTCTTACTTCATGTTTCCCTAACAATGCTCATTTAATTAAGTGTTAATTTTATGATGGACCATGCTAGGCTCGTTTATTGTATATTGCCTTCATATACACGGTTGTACGCTCTGTATCTCACCCATGGTGGAGTTGTGCAATCCTACTACAGGCGGGTCTGCTTGAGGTACCTGCAATGTGTGAGGGGTTCTCTTGACAACCCCCATCCTTGAAGTCCTATGACGCTGGATGGCCTCCCAGGAAAGGTCTACGCCAAGCCAGAGGTCCAAGGGGTGTGAATTGCTTAGTCTAGTCCTGTATCCTAAGCACGCACAACCCTGCCTCCCATTGCTACGGCCGAGTACTGGAGCCAGAAAGTTTGCACCCTAAGGATGGAGGGAGCCGGACCCCGAAGCACTAACGCATTGAATTACCCAAGCCCCTTGTGTCAGCTCAGGATAGTAAGACATGACAAAGCTAAGGAGGAGAAAGTTGTAAAACAGGCGAGCAAACTAGTCCCTCCTTTATCATGTGCGAAGGACAGCCAGCACCGGCACCTCCCAGGGGGCCGCCGTCGATATCCATGAATGTCAATGACAGTAACAAGTGTAGATTCGTGAGTACAATCTCCCGTCCAGATCTTGTTGCTAATAGGGTTCTCTTGGTTGTTCTCTTGTGGTAACCTATATACCAAGGGCCAGTCGTCGAAGTTGCTACACATCGGTGGTGGACGACGTCGGAGCAGGCAGCTCGAGCACCATCCAGGGTGCGCGCCATCAACGTCCCAGAATGTCGATGACAGTTACAAGCGCAGATTCATGAGTACACTCTCCCGTCGTGCTCTTGTTGCTAAGAGGGTTCTCTTGTGGTAACCTGTATAACAGGGGCCAACTGTCGAAGTTGCTACACATCGGTAGTGGACAACACCGAAGTAGCCAGCTCCAGCACCACCCAGGGGGCCCGCCGTCGACTTTTCTACAACAATGGTCGGTGACGCCAGAGCAGCTAGCCCTGGCACCATCCAGAGGGCCTGTCGTCGACGTTCCTACAACGATGGTGGGCGACTCTAGAGAAGCTAGTCCTAGCACCACCCAGGAGGCCTGCCGTCAAAGTTGCTACACATGGGTGGTGGATGACGCCGAAGCAGCCAGCTCCAGCACTACCCAGGAGGCCTGCCGTCGACGTTCCTACAACGATGGTGGCCGACACCAGAGTAGCCAGCTCCAGCACCACCAAAGGGACTTGTCATCAATGTTTCTACAGTGATATTGGGAAACGCCTAAGCAGCTAGCTCTAGCACCACCCAAGGGGCCTGCCTTCGACATTTGTACAATGATGGTGGGCGACGCCATAGCAGCCAGCTCGGGCACCACCCAAGGGGCCTGCCTTCGACGTTGCTACAACGACGATGGGTGACACAGGAGCAGCCAGCTCAGGCACGACCCAAGAGGCCCGCCGTCGATGTTTCTACAACGATGATGGGTGACACCGGGGCAGCCAGCTACGGCACCACCCAAGGGTCTACCGTCGACGTTCCTACAGCAGTGGTGGGTGACGCCAGAGCAGCCCGCTCCAGCACCACCAAGGGGGCCTGCTGTCGACGTCTCTACTGAGACAAAGCTTGGCGCCCCTGGAGGGGCCTGTCAAATTCTGTCGACATGTTTGGCGGCATCCTTGACTTCTACCGTTGTCGCCTCCTCGCACACCTTGACGGGGCCTTCGAAAACCAGGTGCAGCAGTATCTCAGGGTACTGACCCCGGCAGCACAACAGAATGTAGGATGCCATTGTCTTTGTCAGCGCTCTACCCTTGTCCTCCAGACGACGGTTGTTGACGGCTATTATATACTGATTCCACCTGTCAATATAACTCAATTATGTGAAGGAAATATCATTTCTTGCACACATACCTTTCTATTTAACCTTGTGAGACCTATGTGTGCTAAATACATTGACTTTGATGATAAAAGTTTTGAATACTGCCAAAACACCCTTTTAACTAGGTCTGATTCTAGGTCTGACCTCCAGCAAGGTCGACAATAGGTCCAACTTGTTTTGGGTAGCTCCAACAATGCCTGACGTATGGTTCGACTTGCTTTGTCTAGGTCCGACTTATTTTGGCTAGGTTTGACTTCTTTGTCTATGTCTGACTTGCTTTGGCAAGGCCCCTGGAGGGGCCCGCCGAATTGCGTCGACATGTTTGGCAGCATCCTTGACTTCTGCCATTGCCGCCTCCTCGCGCACCTTGACGGGGCCTTCAAAAACCAGGTGCAGTGGTATCTCAGGGTACTTACTCCGGTAGCACAACATAATGTAGGATGCCACTATCTTCGTTAGCGCTCTACCTTTGTGCTCCAGATGCCTGTTGTTGACGGTTGTTGTATACCGATTTCGCCCGTCAATATAACTCAAATATGTGAAGGAAATATCATTTCTTGCACACATCACCTTTCTATTTAACCATGTGAGACATATGTGTGCTTAATACATTGGCTTTGACGATAAAAGTTTTGAATATTGCCAAAACACCCTTTTAACTAGGTTTGATTCTAGGTCCGACCTCCAGCAAGGTCCGACAATAGGTCCGACTTGTTTTGGGTAGCTCCAACAATGCCTGACGTAAGGTCCGACTTGCTTTGTCTAGGTCCGACTTATTTTAGCTAGGTTTGACTTATTTGTCTAGGTCCGACTTGCTTTGGCAAGGTTTGACTAAGCTTTAGTAAGCTCCAGCGCTAGGTCTTACTAGCTTTGGTAAGCTCTGATGCTAGATCCTGCTAGGTTTGTTAAGCTCTGGCTCAAGGTCCGGTTAGTTTTGGCAAGGTCCGGAGCTAGATTGCAATGGTTCTGCTTTTACTTTGAATTGACTCGAACTTGCTTTAAATCTATAGAAAGTTTGCTCAGTATTCTTTTACTTAGTTTGTGGTGTGTTTGTTTGTTATGGTTGATATCTTTTTGCTAAGTTCAGCAACATGCCTATGTGAGGTGCTCACCTAAGGTGTTGTGGTTTCGGAACTAATGAGAGTCAAGTCGAGGACTTGTGCTCGATAGTATCAGTTGTCTGTTCATGTGCAGATATTGCTTGAGTTCAAGACATGGCTGGTGATGGGATCCATTGAACTAGTCTTAGGGAGAAGATGAGGTTCAATGACAAAGTTCAGAAGGAATTGTGGTTGAGTTGATCGGGAGGTCGCACATCATGTTTGAATAAAAAACAATGCCATTGAGGTATCATGGACGTCGTTGGAAGGTGTTTGCATGTGTGCAAGGAGTGCATGGACGTGGCAACATGGTTCCATGGTGTGATAAAGAGAAGCGGACGTAAAGAATTGGTCAGAAAGGTCCAACCGACTAGGTTATGGACTCAGCCTGTGGCTGTGTCGGGTTTGACTCAAATATGTAAAGATTTGAGTTGGTTATGATTGGATTTCGTGTGGGTCACTAAGTTGGGTTGTTTTAGGAATGTGGGATACGTTTCTAAGGAGTTTGGAAGTCTTATGATTGCTTCTATCTGTGTATGGAAGAGTCTTGAGCAGTTATAAAAAGTTTCAGTTGAAACTGAGTTGGATTTGAGTCCTTGTTAGGATTGGGTTGGCCTAAGGGCTGGTTATATAAGCAAGGGAGGCCAGAGCTCATGGAACATGACTTTGGAGCTGTTCATTTTGTGTTTGATCAATAAAATTTGTAGTCTAAAGGAGCTTTTGTACCTTGTTCGTCCGACTGATTTCAGACAAGTTTTTCTCGACAAGTTTCTACACAGCACTACCTTGCTTTGGTGGTTTTATCATAACTCGAGTTTTACAGATCTAATTGACGTGATTCATTTTTTGTTGTCTTCAAAACTTGATTATCTATCATCAGAAAAATTTCACGGTCATTTGATTTGTGGTTTTGGATCTGCACGAGTTTCATTGCAGTTTTACAGACTTGGTTTTTCTCAGGTAGAACAGATTGACCTTTGTTCAATCTTTCGATCGTAACTTGAGTTTTTCTCGATGGTTTTTTGTGATTATTGTTGTAGTGTCTTCGTGACTTGATTCTCCACGATATGGATTGGTTTTTTCACGATTGATCACGTTTAGATTAGTCGCACACATGATTTCTTAACATATTGATTTTCCACCGAGGGGTTTTTGTTGCTTCCGCTGAAAATATTTTAAATCTACCATTCACCGCCCGGTCTGGTAGATTTTCACGTGCTCTTCGATCCTACAATTGGTATCAAAGCCACGGTGCTTTAATCTTTAAGATTTGCACGTGTTTTTGAATAATCATCATGGAGAAATACTCCGTCAAACCTTGTGTGTTTAGTGGTATTGATTTTCAGGTTTGGACGGCATGTATGGAAGCTTTCATTAAGGCACAAGGCTTTGCAATATGGGAAAAGATGTACAAGCCTTATGACGTTCCTTCTAATGATCAAGTCATGGCTACAAACATGAGAGATGTCGACAACGACAAGGCTCGCAAGTTGATCATACAAGGATTAACTCAGAGCAACTTCAACTGTGTTGCTCACCTCCGATCTGCATATGATGTATGGAAAGCACTCTATGACTACCACGAAGGATCCAACACGATCAAGGAGGTAAGGCAAGACATGTTCAAAAAAAAGAGTACATGCGCTTTGAGATGCAACCAGGTGAGTCCATCGACGATCATCGCTTTAATAAAATTCTCAGCAACGTGCGTAGCGTCAATGTTAATTTTTCAAATGCTGAGAATGCTAGGCAATTACTAAGTGCATTAGACATGTCAATTTGGGAGGTGAAAGTCACATCTATTCATGCATCTACTGTCATGAGTACACTTACTTTAGATGTTCTATATTCTAAATTGAAAACTCATGAAATTGACATAATCTCACGTAAGAACCCTAGCAAGTCTCTTGCATTTATTTCCCAACATGACATGCCTAGCTCCGGTCGATCTTCATCTTGTAGAACACTTGCTTTGTTGTCCTCTCTAACCCTAGAACAGATTGAAGAGTTTCTAGAGGAAGAACTTGCACTTATCTGTACTTGTTTCTCAAAACCATTGCAAAATGTGAGAACTAGAAGGAGAGGAAGTGCCAGACATCAACGATGCTTCGAATGTGGTAAGACAGGACATTTTTGCATGGATTTCCCTAACCTTTCAGGTAATACTTCCCGTGACGAAAAAAAAACAAGAACAAAACACTCTTCTGCAAACAACAACAAGTAAAAGAAGAGTTTTACAAGACGCCAATTGGTGAATAGTTTTATCTCTACACTTCAAAAAACTTGGCTCGAGCGATGTGGACATCGGAAGTGATGAAGATGAAGATGATTTGGCAAACTTGTGTTTCATGGCGGGCAAGTCAAGATCAAGTATGCAGGAGGAAGAACACAACAGCGACACTGAAGATGTATGTCCTACTTGCGAAAAAATGTGTGATGCTATTTCTCGTGCCATTGTTATAGTTAAGAAAAAAGGACAAAAAACTTAGGGACAGTGCTATTGAAATTGAGTCACTAGAATCTGAAATTAATCCTTTGAAATCTTTGATTCCTAGTGATGATCCTTATTCTTCATGTGATTTAATATAAGAACAATTGTCCTCTCTAAGAAGTGCACACACCTCCACAATTGATAAACTTGAACTTGAGATTGAAAAGAACAAAAATCTTGCTGCACTTAAGGATAAAAACTTGAAAGATGCCTGTTGTTCTACAATTGATTTGCATTGTTCTACTTGTGATGATCTTGATAAGAAACTACAAGATGCTATGAATGAAATTTCTATATTGAACAATGCTTTACATTCTTATGAAGTTAAATATTGTTCCAATTGAAAATTAAAAGGAAAAAATTTCATGTGAAAATTGCCTTGATCTGTCAAATAAACTTGATGACATGCATAAGACATTAGATCGATTGTGTAATGCAAATAAGAACCTAAACTTGCTGCTGAATTTCTTTAAATCTTGCAATGATAAATCTGGTTTAGGTTTTGATTCTCATGATCATGCTAAGGCACATCCGCCTAAAATTGTGAAGTCATTAGGAAGTGGTTTGATTCAAACAATTCCTAAAAAAAAAGAAGTGGTTTTCAAATCTGCACGAGTGTTGTCTCATTTGGTTTCAAATAAAAATGTTGCCTGCTCATCTAGACATGAAAACAAAGTTAAAATTCATTGTACCTACTGTGGTAAAGATGGTCATGTGATAAATTTCTATTGTAGACTAGCTAAACAACAGAAAAAGGAAAGAATGATTGCTAGATCTCATAACCTTCATGCAAAATTCGCTGCACATGCTAAACCCAATGATAGGAACATGCAACCTACTGTAATGAGTCAAAAACATGCAAAGTTTGCTCCCAAACCTACTGTTTTTCATGCTACACATGTAACACCTCGTAGGTTAGTAGTTGGCTACAAAAACCCTCAAGCTTTGGCTCATAAACCTACTCCTACTCGACATCTTGTGACTCAGTACTAGTTCCTAAATGCTTTTTGACTAACTATAGGATCGAAGAGCACGTGAAAAGCTACCAGAGGGGGGTGAATGCTAGATTTAAAAATCTTATGCAGCGGAAACAATTAAATCCCAACCCCTCGGCAGAAAAATGATCTGTTAAAGAAATCGTGTGTGAAACTTATCTAAACGTGTTTCACCTGGACAAAAGTGAAAGATATCTGAGAGAATAAAGTCACGAAGACGACACAAAAAGAATCACTCAAATCCGTTAAGAGAAACTCAAGTTATGATCGAAAGATCGAACAAAGGTCAATCTGTCCTACGCGAGAAAAATAGTTCTGGAATGCTGCAAAGGAACTCGTATAGATCAGAAACCACAAATCCAATGACCATGAAATTTTGATAGATGATAGATAATCAAGTTGTGAAGACAACCAAAAAATAATAATGTCAATTGGATCTTTAAAACTCGAGTTATGATAAAACCACCGACGAAAGGTAGTGCTGTACAGAAACTCGACGAGTAAAACTTGTCTGGAACAAGTCGGACGAACAAGGCACAAAAGTTCCTTCAAACTACGAATTTTATTCAATAGAACACAAGAGGAACAGCCCCAAAGTCTTGCACCACGATCTTTGGGCTCCCTTGCTTATATAACCAGCCCTTAGGCCAACCCAATCTCAACTGGGACTCCAATCCTACTCCGATCACGAATCAAAACATTCCATATCTACTTATAACTCTTCTATACGCAGATAGAAGCAATCTTAAGACTTCCAAACACCTTAGGAACGTATCCCACATTCCTAAAACAACTCAAATTCGTGACCCACATGAAATCTTATCATAACCAACTCGATACTTTCCATACCGAGCCATAACCGACTCCGCCGCAGCCAAAGTCATCAACCGATACGATCCGATCCTTCCTACTCCATCCATAAATCATCTTCGGAACCATGTTGCCATGTCATGCACCGCATGCATATGTGCAAACATCTTCCTTCGACGTCCTGTAACCTTCATATGCACTGCCCTTGATTCAATCATCCTGCGCGACCTCCTGACCCGCTCCACCACAATTCCTCCTGAATTTTGTTGTTGGAACCTCATCTCCTCCCTGAGACCAGTCCAAAGGATCCTGTCACCAGCAATGACTTGAAATCAAGCAACAACGCACATGAACGAACAACCAATCCGTACGAGCCCAAGTCCGCGACTTGACTCAAGTCAGTTCCGAACACAACACCTTACGTGAGCACCTCACATAAGCATGTTGCAAAGCATATCAAAACGATATCAGCCATATCAACCAAAACGCACCAAAAACTTAGCAAATGAATACTAAGAAAATTTTCCAAGAATATAAAACAAGTTCGAAATATTTCAAGATAAAAGCAGGAACATTGTGATCAAGCTCCGAACCTAGCCAAAGCTAACCGGAGCATGAGCCGGAGCTTACCAAAGCGAGTACCTCGTAGCGCCGGAGCTTACAAAAGCTAGTACAACCTAGCGCTGGAGCTTACCGAAGCTAGTCAGACCTAGCGCTGG
Organism: Tuctoria greenei; assembly: GCA_036927565.1. Taxonomy (NCBI): domain Eukaryota; kingdom Viridiplantae; phylum Streptophyta; class Magnoliopsida; order Poales; family Poaceae; genus Tuctoria; species Tuctoria greenei. Next base: position 174,503,752 of record JAYESD010000002.1, on the reverse strand, counting down.
AGCTAACCAAAACTAGTTGGAACTAGTAATCCCAAAATCCAGAGCTAGAAAAACATGTAGAAGCTAACCAACATAAGTCGGACCTAGCAAAACATATCGGAGCTTAACAAAGACATGCCGGAGCTATCAAAAACATGCCGGAGCTAAAGACAAAGCTCACCAGAGCTACTCAAAAAAATGTTGGATCTAGACAAAGAAATTTGGACCTATTGTCGGACCTTGCAGAAGCTCGGAGCTAGAGTCAGACCTTGCTAAAAAGACGTTATGGTAGCATTCAAAACTTTTATTGTCAAAGCCAATGTATTCAGCACACATAGGTCTCACAATCTCCCCCTTGATGAATGCATATGCAACACCATTTAAAATTCGAACATTGGCATGAAAAGTTTTGAGAACAATTTTCCCCCTTTTTGAAAATCAAATAAGATAGAAATAAAACAATTTCCCCCCTATACATATTTCTCCACCTTGAATAATTCACCATATTACCTCTCCCCCTTTGACAATGTATTCAGCAAGGTTCAAAAGAGAAATTTTAGTTGTTATGAGCATATTATAACATATACATATAAAACAAAGCCCATCCAAGTCATGCTATCAAGTAACTTACACTATCACAACAATGAGATACATAAAGTAGTGTAAGCCATACTAGAGATCAAATGTAATTTTCAATTTAAGCAAGTCATGGTCTCACAAACGTAACTATTTCAATACCTGAAAGCATGACACTTGTTGCTGCATTTTATTATTTTTCAAGGCACTAATTTAGATTATATGATATTTGCAAGAGATTATATGTGCATGTGCCTTATTCTAACCAACCAAGCCAAGCCTATGTCATTTGACAATCAGAAGCATAAGGACATGGTTTTAGTCATACACAACTTCTTCCAAGTTCATATCTAAGTGCAACGATAAGCCATCTCAAAAGAAGAAGTGCGATGCATGCATATTCTCTTGATCTTTTCTCAACTTATGTTCATTCATAAAAAATCAACATGTGAGTTGATTACTTGATTAATTCTTTATGATTGACAGCACTAGTGAGCATGCAACAAGTTCAAAACGGCAAGAAAGTTCGACCATGACCAGATTTAGTGTAAGTAATTATTCCAATTATTAGACATGGCAAAAGCTACAAAATGTATAGCACGAGTAATGTAGTAAGAACTTTTAGCATGTAAAAGGAATCACAAAGTCATATATGTATGAAATACTATGCTCATGTTATTTTAATTTCATATTCACACATAGACTTCTCAAGTTTGAAAACTCCCCCTCAATGTAAGCCATGAGGATGCATAACCCCTATTTCACTACGAATGAAACAAAAACGAGTGAAATCTAAAGGTTTTGTAAAAATGTCAGCCAATTGTTGTTCGGTATCTACATGGTGAAGCACAATGTTTCCTTTTTCAACATTATCACGGAGAAAGTGATACCTAATATCAATGTGCTTAGTTCAATGTTGCACAAGGTTTTTAGCAATGCAAATGGCACTAGTGTTATCACAAAACAGTGGAACACTATCTAGATCAACCCCATAGTCCTTAAGTGTTTGAACAATCCAAAGAATTTGTGAGCAAGCACTAGCAACAGCTACATATTCAGATTTGGCTGTGGATTGTGCAACTGAATTTTGTTTTCTAGAGGACTAAGCAACAAGTTAATTACGAAGAAAATGACAAGCACCGGAAGTACTTTTTCTATCAATGCTACAACCTCCAAAATCAGCATCGGAAAAAGCTTTCAAAGTAATGGTTGAGGAAGAAGGAAGAAAAATGTCAAATTCTTGAGTTTCATGTAAGTACCTGAGAATCATTTTGACGGCTTCACGATGTGAAGCACGTGGGGGGGATTGAAATGATGCACAAAGACATACGTTGAATTGTATGTCCGATCTGGATGCCGTGAGGTACAAAAGTGATCCAATCATGCTTCTATATTCTTTTTGATCCACGTGTTCATCATATTCATCAAGTTCAAGTGTTGTTGCTGTTCCCATTGGTGTCCGGAGAGGCTTGCTTTTGTTTATGTTGAAGCGCCTTAGGAGGTCTTTTGTATACTTCATTTGAAGCACAAAGGTACCCTTCTTGGTTTGCTTGATTTGCAACCCCAAAAAGTACGTGAGTTCTCCCATCATACTCATCTCAAATTCTTAACTCATCATAGCTGAAAACTTGGATACAAGATCATGAGAAGCATAACCAAAGATAATATCATCCATGTACACTTGAACGAATAATGAGTCATTTCCATGCTTAAGCACAAAAAGAGTTTTATCAACCTTTCCCATGGTAAACCCCTTTTCAAGTAAGAAAGTTTTTAACCTATCATACCATGCTATAGGGGCTTGTTTGAGACCGTACAAGGCTTTGGACAATTTGTAAACATGATTAGGAAAATCTGGATTTTCAAAACCCGGTGGTTGTTTGACATAAACCTCCTCGTCTATGTAGCCATTAAGAAAAGCACTTTTAACATCCATTTGATATAGCTTAAAACCTTCAGATTCAGCAAAAGCTAACAAAATTCTTATGGCTTCTAATCTAGCAACAGGAGCAAAAGTTTCATCAAAAATCTAGACCTTCAACTTGAGTGAAACCTTGAGCAACCAACCTAGCCTTATTCCTAACCACAACCCCATCCTCACTTTGTTTATTTTTAAACACCCATTTAGTTCCAATAAAAGTGTGACCTTGAGGAGGAGGTACAAGTTTCCAAACATTATTTCTTTCAAAATTTCCTAACTCTTCTTGCATGGCAATAATCCATGTTTCACTAGTTAGTGCGTGTGATATATCTTTGGGTTCCAAAGAAGCAACAAAAGCAGAATGAGCATGAGAGTTTGGATCGCAAAACCTGGAACGTTTAACTCATTCGTGCAAGATTCCAATAATCTGTTGTGGAGGATGAATTTTGAGAACTCGGAGGGTAGTGGACGCTTCACAAGCTTCTTATTCTTCATGTTCATCACAAATCGATGAGCTTGTGACTTGAGGAGGATCTAAACCAACAATGGTGGTCATCGGTGCTGGCTGTGAATCAAAATCAGGAGCTCGAACAATGTCATTAGCTGCTGAATTTTCGGGTAGCAGCTCCACCTCTTCCTCATATTCAACGAAAATGCTCTCCCCCTGCGGATATGGATATGCACCTGCAATGTTTGAGCTAGTACCTGGGCTAGCTTCATCAAAAGACACATCACAAGTCTCCACAATTTTGTTAGTGTCAAGTAAAAGCACACGGTAGCCTCTAGTATGAGATGGATAACCAAGAAACATGCCATCGATGGATCTATGTTCAAATTTATAAAGATTACCATGTTTCTTAACAGAGCATTTGCAACCAAAGACCCAAAAGTGCGTAACACTAGGCCTATGTCCAAACCGGAGTTCATATGGGGTTTTACCTAGCTTAGCGCGCAAGAAAACACGATTTGAGACATAACAAGCGGTTGCAACCGCATCAGCCCAAAATTTCCTAGGAGTTTGATATTGATCAAGCATAGTCCTAGCCATCTCAACTAAGGTTCTGTTTTGTTTTTTCTTCTTTCTATGACACCGTTTTGTTGAGGTACATGTGGTGAAGAAAATTGATGATCTATTCCATTTTCAGCACAAAAGTGATCCAAAGATTGATTTTTAAATTCAGTCTCGTTGCCACTTCTAATTGCTTTTAAAGATCCTAGATGATCAATCGATAATCTAAGAAATAAAGTTCTAAAGTGACTAAAAGCTTCATTCTTAGATGCCATAAAGTAAACCCAGGAGTATCTAGAATAATCATCAACAATCACAAGAACATACCATTTACCTCCGAAGGATTGAACACTTGAAGGTCCTACGGTGTCAAGGTGCAAAAGTTGACCCGGTTCAATTGTCATGATCATTGTAAGAGGAGTATGTGAACCTGCAACCATCTTAGCATGTCTACAAGAAGAGCACACAATTTCTTTGTCCCCTTTAAGCTTAGGCAGCCCACGTATGTGATCAAGAGCACTAAAACGCGTTAGGTGATCAAAGCCTACGTGACCAAGTCTACGATGCCAAAAATATAAGTCTTTTGAATCATTAGCATCTAGACACCTATGCTTAGAGGAAGACATATCAAAATCAGCTTTAAAAACTCTTCCAAACCGAGACATGTTAAATATAAGCTCACTATTTGAACCTACAACTTTGCAGCAATTTTTATTGAAAATAATTTCCAGATTTTCATCTAGCAATTGTGAAACAGAAAGCAAGTTGTATTTCAAATTTTTAACAAGTGCCACATCCTTCAAAGTGTAGTGATTATTTACTCTAACCAAAACCTTAGCAATTATAGGAGTTGAAGAATTATCGGCAAAAGTAACATTCTCTACACGTGACACAAAAGAGAGGGAGGAGAACCACCCTTTGTTACCGGTCATGTGGCGTGAGCAACCAGAATCCACAATCCAAATGTTCTCCTTCCTCAAGCATGTAACCTACATAGAAGCACAATATGTCGATGACTCAATACCGGGGTTAGTCAAAAGGCATTTAGGTATCCAGTACTGAGTTACACGACGTGCAGCAGGAAAAACACACAAAAGCTAAGATAAAACAGCAGGTTTATGAGTCAAAGTTTGAGGTTTTTTACTCTTAACTACTGACCTATAAGATGTTACTTGAGTAGCACAAAAATCAGTAGCTCTGGAGGCAAAAACAGAAGGTCCGGAGATAAACTTTGAATGTTTTTGACACATAACAGAAGGTTGCATGTTTCTGGCATTCGGTTTAATATGTGCAACAAATTTTGCATGAAAGTTATGAGATCTAGCAATCATTCTTTCCCTTTTCTGTTGTTTAGATAGTCTATAACAAAAATCTATGACATGACTATCTCTACCACAGTAGGTAAAATGAAATTTAACATTGTGTTCATGTCTAGATGAGCAAAGAACATTTTTATTTGAAACCTAATGAGACAACACCCCTGCAGATTTGAAAACCACTTCTTTTTGTTTAGGAACTGTTCGAATCAAACCACTTCCTAATGACTTTACAATTTTTGGTTGATGTGTCTTAACATGAGCATAAGAATCAAAACATAAACCAGTTTTATCTTTGCAAGACTTGGAAGAATTCAGCAGCAAGTTTAGGTTCTTATTCCCATTACAAAACCGATCTAATGTCCTATGCATGTTATCATGTTTATCGGACAAATCAAGGCAATTTTCACATGAAGTTTTTCCTTTTAATTTGCAATTGGAACAATATTTAACTTCATGAGAATGTAAAGCATTATTCAATATAGAAATTTCATTCATAGCATCTTTTAGTTTTTTTTTCAAGATCATCACAACTAGAACAATGCAAATCAATTGTTGAACAAGAAGCATCTTTTAAGTTTCCAATGTCAAGTGCAGCAAGCTTTTTGTTCTTTTCAATTTCAAGTTCAAGTCTATCTAGAGTGGAGGAGTGTGCTGTTCTTAGTGTGGACATTTGTTCATAGATTAAATCATATGAGGAACAAGAATCATCACTAGGAATCAAGGTTTTCAAACGGATGATTTCAGATTCTAGTGATTCAAATTTAGCAGCATTATCCCTAAGCTTTTTATCCTTTTTCTTAACAATAATAGTTGCACGAGAAATTGCATCACACATTTCATTACAGGTAGAACATACCTCATCATCGTCACTGTTGTGTTCTGCATCCTCCTGACTTGATCTTGATCTTGTTTTGCCCGCCATGAAGCATAAGTTGGCCAGATCGTCATCATCTTCATCACTTTCAAAGTCTACATCGCTTGAACCGAGCTCTTGAAGTGCAGTGATGAAGCTGTTAATCATCTTGCGACGTATGGTACCCTTCTTTTTCTTGTTGGGGATTCCAGGGGTAGTCTTGACCTTGTTCTGTTTTTCTTCGCGGGTAGTAGGACCTAAAAGGTTAGGACATTCTGTACGAAAGTGTCCTATCTTACCACATTCAAAACAGTGTTGAGGTCCGGAGCTTCCTCTCCTTCTAGTTCTCACATTTTGCAATGCTTTTGAGAACCTAGTAGAGATTATTGCTAACTCCTCCTCTGGAAATTCCTTGATCTGCTCCAGCGTTAGTGAGGACAAAAAAAGCAAGAGTATTGCAAGATGATGATTGGCTGGAGCTAGGCATATCACGTTGTGAGACAAATGCAATAGACTTATTTGGGTTCTCACGTGATAAGATGTCAATTTCATGAGTTTTGAGTTTAGAGTAAAGCACATCTAAAGTAAGTGTACTCATGACAGTAGATTCACGAATAGATGTGACTTTCATCTCCCTAATTGACATATCTAATGCACTTAACAATTGACTAGCATTTTCAACATCTGAAAAATTAACATTGACACTACGCAAGTTGCTGAGAATTTTATTAAAGCGAGCAAAAAGGTCATCAATAGACTCACCGGGTTGCATCTCGAAGCGCATGTATTCTTTCTTGAACATGTATTGCCTTACCTCCTTGATCGTGTTGGATCCTTCGTGGTAGTCACAAAGTGCTTTCCACACATTGTATGCAGATCAGAGGTGTGCAACACAGTCGATGTCGTTTTGAGTTAATCCTTGTATGATCAAATTTCGAGCCTTGTTGTTGCTGTCGTCATCTCTCAGTTTTTTAGCTTTAACTTGATCATTTGACCGCACTTCGTAAGGCTTTTACACCATATCCCATATTGTAAAGCCTTGCGCCTGGATGAAAGCCTCCATGCGTGCCATCCAAACCTGAAAATCAATACCAGCAAACACACAAAGTTTGGCAGAGTATTTCTCCATGATGATTAGTCAAAAACACGTGCAAATCACAATGATTAGAGCACCGTGGCTGTGATACCAATTATAGGATCGAAGAGCACGTGAAAATCTACCAGAGGGGGGTGAATGGTAGATTTAAAAATCTTACGCAGCGGAAACAATTAAATCCCAACCCCTTCGGCAGAAAAACGATCTGTTAAAGAAATCGTGTGTGAAACTAACATAAACGTGTTTCACTGGGACAAAAGTGAAATATATCTGAGAGAATCAAGTCACGAAGACGACACAACAAGAATCACTAAAATCCGTCAAGAGAAACTCAAGTTATGATCGAATGATCGAACAAAGGTCAATATGTCCTACGGGAGAAAAACAGTTCTGGAATGCTGCAAAGGAACTCGTATAGATCAGAAACCACAAATCCAATGACCATGAATTTTTGACAGATGATATATAATAAAGTTGTGAATACGACCAAAAAATAATCACGTCAATTGGATCTGTAAAATTCGAGTTATGATAAAACCACCAACAAAAGGTAGTGCTGTCCATAAACTCGATGAGTTAAACTTGTCTGGAACAAGTCGGACGAACAAGGCACAAAAGTTCCTTCAAATTACGAATTTTATTTAATAGAACACAAGAGGAACAGCCCTAAAGTCGTGCACCACGAGCTTTTGGCTCCCTTGCTTATATAACCAGACCTTAGGCCAACCCAATCTCAACTAGGACTCCAATCATACTCCGATCACGAATCAAAACTTTCCATAACTGCTTAGGACTCTTCTATACGCAGATAGAAGCAATATTAAGACTTCCAAACACCTTAGGAACGTATCCCACATTCCTGAAACTAGTCAAATTCGTGACCCACACGAAATCCTATCATAACCAACTCGATACTTTCCATACCGAGCCATAACAGACTCCGCCTCAGCCAAAGTCATCAACCGATACGATCCGATCCTTCCAACCACATATTTCCATCCATAAACCATCTTCGGAACCATGTTGCCACGTCATGCACTGCATGCATATGTGCAAACATCTTCCTTCAATGTCCAGCAACCTTCATATGCACTGCCCTTGATTCAATCATCCTGCGCGACCTTCTGACCCGCTCAACCACAATTCCTCCTGAATTTGGTTGTTGGAACCTCATCTTGTCCCTGAGACTAGTCCAAAGGATCCTGTCACCAGCAATGACTTGAACTCAAGCAACACCTGCACATGAACAAACAACCAATCCGTACAAGCCCAAGTCCGCGACTTGACTCAAGTCAGTTCCGAACACAACACCTTAAGTGAGCACCTCACATAAGCATGTTGCAAAGCATATCAAAATGATATCAGCCATATCAACCAAAATGCACCAAAAACTTAGCAAAAGAATACTAAGCAATCTTTCCAAGAATATAAAACAAGTTCGAAATATTTCAACATAAAAGCAGGAACATTGCGATTAAGCTTCGAACCTAGCCAAAGCTAACCGGAGCTTACCAAAGCTAGTACCTCACAGTGCCGGAGCTTACAAAAGCTAGTACAACCTAGCACCGGTGCTTACCAAAGCTAGTCAGAACTAGCGCCGGAGCTAACCAAAACTAGTCGGAACTAGTCATCCCAAAAGCCGGAGCTAGAAAAACATGTCGGAGCTAACCAACATAAGTCGGACCTAGAAAAAAATATCGGAGCTTAACAAAGACATGCCGGAGCTAAAGATAAAGCTCACCGGAGCTACCCAAAAACATGTCGGATCTAGACAAAGAAAGTCGGACCTATTGTCGGCCCTTGTAGAAGCTGAGAGCTAGAGTCGGACCTTGCTAAAAAGACGTTATGGTAGCATTCAAAAGTTTTATTGTCAAAGCCAATGTATTCAGCACACATAGGTCTCACACTAACCCTAGTATTGAGTCATGGACGTATTGTGCTTCTATGTAAATTACACGCTTGAGGAAGGAGAACATTTGGATTGTGGATTCAGGTTGCTCACGCCACATGACCAGTAACAAATAATGGTTCTCCTCCATCTCTTTTGTGTCACATGTATAGAATGTTACTTTTGCCGATAATTCTTCAACTCCTATAATTGCTAAAGGTCCGGTTAGAGTAAATGATCACTACACCTTGAAGTATGTGGCACTTGTCAAAAATTTGAAATACAACTTGCTTTTTGTTTCACAATTGCTAGATAAAAATCTGGAAATTATTTTTAATAAAATTGCTGCAAAGTTGTAGGTTCAAATATTGAGCTTATTTTTAACATGTCTCGGTTTGGAAGTGTTTTTAAAGCTGATTTTGATATGTGTTCTTCTAAGCATAGGTGTCTAGTTGCTAATGATTCAATGGACTTATATTTTTGGCATCGTAGACTTGGTCACGTAGGATTTGATTATCTCACGCGTGTTAGTGCTCTTGATCGCATATGTGGGCTGCCTAAGCTTAAAGGAGGACAAAGAAATTGTGTGCTCTTCTTGTAGACATGCTATGATGGTTGCAGGTTCACAAGCTCCTCTCACAATGACCATGACAACTGAAGCGGGTCAACTTTTGCATCCTGACACCGTACAACCATCACGTGTTCAATGATTCAGAGGTAAATGGTATGTTCTTGTGATTGTTGATGACCATTCTAGATACTATTGGGTTTATTTTATGGCATCTAAGAAGAAGCTTCTAGTCACTTTGGAACTTTATTTCTTGATTTATCAATTGATCACCCATGATCTTTAAAAGCAATTAGAAGTGATAATGGAACTAAATTTAAAAATCAATCTTTTGATCTATTTTGTGCTGAAAATGGAATAGATCATCAATTTTCTTCACCATATGTACCTTAACAAAACGGTGTTGTAGAAAGAAAGAACAAAACCTTAGTTGAGATAGCTAGGACTATACTTGATGAATATCAAACTCCTAGGAAATTTTGGGTTGATGCAATTGCCTCCGCTTGTTATGTCTCAAATCGTGTTTTCTTGCAGGCTAGGCTAGGTAAAACACCATATGAACTTTGGTTTGGACATAGGCCTAGTGTCACACACTTTAGGGTCTTTGGTTGCAAATGCTTGTTAAGAAACATGGTAATCTTTATAAATTTGAAGCTAGATCTGTTGATGGAATGTTTCTTGGTTATCCATCTCGTACTAGAGGCTACCGTGTGCTTTTACTTGACACTAAAAAAATAGTGGAGACTTGTGAGGTTTCTTTTGATGAAGCTAGCCCAGGTACTAGCTCAAATATTGCAGGTCCGGATCCATATCCGCAGGGGGAGAGTATTTTAGTTGAAGATGAGGAAGAAGTGGTGCTACTGCTCGAAAATTCATCAGCTAATGACATTATTCCAGCTCCTAATTTTGATTCACAACCAGCACCGATGACCACCATTGCTGGTCAAGATCGTCCTCAAGTCACAAGCTCATCGATTTGTGATGAACATGAAGAAGAAGCTTGTAAAGTGTCCACTCCCCTTTGGGCCCTCAAAAGTCATCCTCCACAACAAATCATTGGAAGCTTCCACGAACGAGTCACATGGTCCAGGTTTTGCGATCTAGACTCTCATGCTCATTCTGCTTTTGTTGCTTCTTTTTAACCCAAATATATATCACACACACTCACTAATGAATCTTGGATTATTGCCATGTAAGAAGAGCTAGAAAAGTTTGAAAGAAATAATATCTGGAAACTTGTACCTCCACTTCTAGGTCACAGCTTAATTGGAACTAAATGGGTGTTTAAAAAATAAACAAAGTGAGGATGGGGTTGTGGTTAGGAATAAGGCTAGGATGGTTGCTCAAGGTTTCACACAAGTTGAAGGTCTATATTTTGATGAAACTTTTGCTTCTATTGCTAGATTAGAAGCCATAAAAATTTTATTAGCTTTCTCTACATCTAAAGGTCTTAAGCTATGTCAAATGATTTTAAAAGTGCTTTTCTTAATGGCTACATATATGAGGAGGTTTATGTCAAGCAACCACCGGGTTTTGAAAATCTAGATTTTTCTAATCATGTTTACAAACTGTCTAAAGCCTTGTATTGTATCAAACAGGCCCCTAGAGCATGGTATGATAGGTTAAAAATATTCTTACTTGAAAAGGGGTTTACCATGGGCAAAATTGATAAAACTCTTTTTGTGCTTAAGCATGGCAATGACTCATTATTCGTTCAACTGTACGTGGATGATATTATCTTTGGTTGTGCTTCTCATAATCTTGTGTCCAAGTTTTCATCTATGATGAGTTCAGAATTTGAGATGAGTATGATGGAAGAACTCACGTACTTTTTGGGGCTGCAAATCAAGCAATCCAAGGAGGGTACCTTTGTGCATCAAAGAAAGTATACAGTAGACCTTCTCAAGCGCTTCAACATGGACAAAAGCAAGGCTCTACAGACACCAATGAGTACAACAACAACACTTGAACTTTATGAAGAAGGTGACCCAGTCGATCAAAAAGAATATTGAAGCATGTTTGGATCAATTTTGTACCTTACGGCATCAAGACCAGACATACAATTCAGCGTATGTCTATGCACGATTTCAAGCTTCCCCACGTACTTCACATCATCAAGTCGTCAAAAGAATTCTCAGTTATTTACATGGAACTCAATAATTTGGCATTTTTCTTCCTTCTTCCTCAACCGTTACTTTGAAAGCTTTCTTGGATGCTGATTTTGGGGGTTGTAGGATAGATAGGAAAAGTACTTCCGGTGCTTGTCATTTTCTTAGTAATTCACTTGTTGCTTGACCTCTGGAAAACAAAGTCCAGTTGCACAATCATAGCCAAATCTGAATATGTAGCTGCTACTAGTGCTTGCTCACAAATTCTTTGGATTGTTCAAACACTTAAGGATTATGGGGTTGATCTAGATAGTGTTCCATTATTGTGTGATAACACTAGTGCTATTTGCATTGCTAAAAACGCCGTGCAACATTCTAGAACAAAGCACATTGACATTAGGTATCACTTTCTCCGTGATAATGTTGAAAAAGGAAACATTATGCTTCACCATGTAGATATCGAACAACAATTGGCTGACATTTCTACAAAACCTTTGGATTTCACTTGTTTTTGTTTCATTCATAGTGAAATAGAAGTTATGCATCTTCATGGCTTAAATTGAAGGGGAGTTTTGAAACTTGGGAAGTCTATGTGTGAATCTGATATTAAAATAATATGAGCATAGTATTTCATACATATATGACTTTGCGATTCCTTTTACATGCTGAAAGTTCTTACTACATTACTCGTGTTATACATTTTGTTGTTTTGTCCATCACTAGTAATTAGAATAATTACTTACACTAAATTTGGTTATGATCGAACTTTCTTGCTGTTTTGAACTTGTTGCATGATCACAAGTGCTTTTAATCATGAAAAATTAATCAATCAACTATTCTCATATTGAGCTTTTATAATCAAATATAAATTTAGAAAAGATGAAGAGAATATGCATGCATCACACTTCTTCTTTTGAGATGGCTTATCATTGCACCTAGATATGAACTTGGATGAAGTTGTTTATGACTAAAACCATGTCCTTAACTTTCTGATTATCAAAGGACATAGGCTTGGCTTGGTTGGTTAGAATAAGGCATATGCGGCATATAATCTATTGCAAATGTTATATGATCAAATTTGAGCTTTAAATGATATCGAAAAAATGAAAAATACAGCAACAAGTGTCATGCTTTCATGTTTTGAAATAGTTAAGTTTATGAAATCATGACTTGCTTAAATTGAAAATTCACTTGATCTCTAGCATGGCTTACACTACTTTATGTATCTCATTGTTGTGATAGTGTAAGTTACTTAATAGTATGGCTTGGATGAGCTTTGACTTATATGTATATGTTATAATGTGCTCATAACAAAGTAAAATTTCTCTTTTCTACCTTGGTGAATACATTGTCAAAGGGGGGGAAGTTTGCAAGAGGGAGAAATATGTATATGTAACACCCTCATTTTCATGCATCATGCATTGCATACATCATTAACTATGTTTAGCATTAATCTATGTAAAATGGAACAAGTTTAAAATCAATTAGAAGCAAAACTGCGCTTAAAAAGTTCGGGGGGTGCGGACTAGTCCGATTTGCCCCGGACTAGTCCAAATTTCTCTCTAGACCCTTTTTGGACTTGTCTGTTTTTTTGCAGACTAGTCCATTTTTCTCTCTGTACTGATTTTGGACTTACTCGGCCTATTGCGGACTAGTCCAGTCATCCCGTCCTTGAAATTTTGCTAAGTCCCCGGACTTGTCCGGACATGTCCGTTTTCAAACGAACATATCCGTTTTCCTCTCTGACTAAGTTCGGACTTGTCCGATATAGTCTGGGCTTATCTGTTTTCGCCTCTGTCTAATATCGGACTAGTCCGGCCTAGTGCGGACTTGTCCGGTGATCGCAATTCTGAGTTCAAATTTTGTTCCACGATGTGTTTTTGGGTTTTAGAGTAAGTGGGCCTAAGGGCATCGTGTCTAACCCTTTTTTGGAGCCCATGTGGGACCCCACACCGGCCTCCACCCACCCCAAACTCGAAATCCATCAAACACTACACCTCCACCCCTATATAAACAACCCAACACCCCACCCTTTTACCACTTTGCCTCAATTGAAAGACCAACAAACCCTAGTTCGTGGGAGCTGCAACCAATGGGAGATCCAGCAGCAAGGAGATGAAGGAGATCACGAAGAAGGACCAACCAATCAAGATCTTTATCAACTTTATGTTCTTCATCACCAATTCATCGTTAACTCTCCATCATCAACCATAGATCGTCAAGATCCAAGTGTTGCCTCCAAACTCTTGATCCTTGGAGTTCTAAACACGTGGTACACCTTCTATTTCCTTTTTTCCACGTGTATTCAACCCCAATTCTCCAAATTCACGTCGATCTAGAAAGACCCTAATTCGTTGGTTCTCCGTAGGGCGGACTAGTCCGGCCCTACAGCGGACTTTTCTGGCCTCTAGATTCGTTTAATGATGAATTAATTCCAAATTGATGTAAATTAACTTGAAACATGTATAAACTTGTCATGAACCATTGTAATTGATTAGTAAATATTAAAAACAACTCATTAACTAGTTTTACTTCGCATTTGCATTAGTCATGCATGCATGTCATGTTATATTGAATAATATATGTGCACTTATTTGTAATTCTTGTCTTTTATGTTTGTTGCGCAGTTTAGATGGATTTGCGCTATAGGGTGCTGCGGAGGACCTACAGCTCTAGGAATTTGAAGTATTTGACCCGAACCAAGCCCAAAAGAAAGGCAAGTGTCCTTGAACATATTGATCCTGTTTTTAAATAAATGTTCATTTTCAAAATTGCATGCTTGTGTCAATTTGACGGGAATTCCTATGATAGGAAGTTTACTAGCTTTGTTTAACCACCCTTATCTCCTGGAATACATGGTGGAGAGTCGGTTAGGGCTTTTTACCTTTGCTTCGCTTAATTAATTGGGATGGGAAAACAACTATACCATTTAACTTTGCATTAATGAGATTATGGTTAATATGAACTGGTTAATATGATATGGTAATGGATGATTTAAGAACGCTTGGTATGTGGATGGGTTGTAAGACATGGTGGTTGCTTGCTTTAGATCTAAGGACCGATTCATGCGAGAATATGCCAGGACAACAGTGCTACCACATGGCCATGTATGGGTGCGGCGTAGCTGATTAATTAGGGTATTGCTAGTAATGTGCGAATCATTTGGCGCACCGGGGAAGGGGAGTAAGATTGGGTTTGGATTTGTGGTGGGACTCCATGGGATTCGAATGGCACAAGAGGGCGCCCTTGGTTGATGATGTGCTCAGTTGGAGGCATCGCCACCGGTGAAACCTCAGTGGGTCCGTACATGCTAGTAGTCTCTTTGTAAAGGCTATTTCATGATCATAAACCAAAGGAAGTGTAATTTGCACAAGGGAGGTTTTCTTTAGTCGCCAACGAGTGTTGAAATCACAAACACGTGGGTAAAGCGGTACGAACTCTGCAATGTGGTTAAAACTATAATGACAGCCGTGCTCCCGGTTAAGAGCACCTGGATGACCTACACTATTAGAGGGGTTTCGGATTGGGATGGTATTATGGTCTATGGCAATGGATATGGTTAATGGTAATGAGAAATCTGGAATATGGATGATGTGTATAGAAATATGGACTAGAATTATGATAACTACATGGTTTATGATGGGTTTACTTCACATACATACAATATATTGTTTTTCAAATGTTTTAATGTACTTTTAAGCATTTAGCCGTTATTATATTCATCATTTGTATCAGCTACATGTCATACGTTCCTACACTTGCTGAGTACGACATGTACTCACCCTTGCAATTCCCCCACCAATAGTTGCAGGTCAGATTGGGAGTATCACGATGTTAATGTGGAGTACTAGGCTGTTTGTAGCCGTCAGCTTTGCCTGTGGTGTTGCTTGGAGCCGCGCTACCCTTAATGCTAAGTTTGCTTAGTTTGCTTAATTAGATTATTTTTGCTGCAGTAGTATTATCATTAATGATCATTAGAGTTGTAATTTGAGGGTTACTTTAATAATTTAATAAAGGTACTTATTTAACTTGTGTTGTGGTAATTATCTGTTTATCATTTGTGAATCCCTTGTGTATGTGTGTTAAACATCCTGAGCACACATATACTGCACTTGGTTCATTATCCGGAACCGGGTGTCACAAATTGGTATAAGAGCCACAGGTTGACCGTAGGACGCAACCTAGATGGAATGGACACTTTAGAGCACATAGGAGCACTCAGGTATGAATGTGTTTTTGCTTGGTGTGCTGATTGCTATGTATTGCTGCTTGTGTGCTTAGTAGAGGATTGTTGGATGCTCTAGCATTGCCACGTCCATATAGGCTTTATAGTTTGTTGTTTAGTTTCATATCCCTTGATGCATATAGTTGAGGATGTTTTCTAAATTCTTGTCTCTTGCTTTTCTTCAGATAGTGAGGACTCGTAACCAGAGGGATGGCAATGATAAGGAGGAGAACAACAAAGCACCTCAGAACAACAATGGACAAGTGAAAGTGCATCTAGGACTCCCTTGTGGGTTTTGGATGATTTATGACAAGCAATTGGGATCCTAACCTTTTTGTTGAGATGAATGCAGGCCAATAATGAAAAATGAGCAAAATACCAAAAAGAAGGGATAATGAGGAGCAAAGTGAACTTGAGCTCAAGGAAAAGAAATAGTAGATTATTGTGTATGGAGTGTGTTAAGGAAACACACCCAAGAGCTCAATCATATTTAAGCACACACACATATTGCACAAAGTTACACAGGACCGGACTAGTCCGATATCAACCGGACTAGTCCGATATCCTTTCTGCACCAGATCAGACAAGTCCGATATCTGTCGGACTAGTCCGATATCTTCCTGACTTGAGTCGGACTAGTCCTCCCCAGGGCGGACTAGTCCTCAACACACTTCACAAGTCACACAAAATCGGACAAGTCCGTTGTTAACCGGACTAGTCCGATATTCCTTCTGACCCACTTCGGACAAGTCCGATGTTTACACGGACTAGTCTGAAATACCCACTGATCTAAATCGGACAAGTCCTCCAAGTGCGGACTTGTCATCCAACACACTTAGGGTTTCACATGGCCGGACATGTCCGATGGCTATCGGACTAGTTCGAAGATTTCCAGTAGTGAAATTGGACAAGTCCGTTTTCGACCAGACTAGTCCGATATTTCGGGACACTTAGGGTTTGCGACACACAGCACATCGGACTAGTCCGGTGACCACCACGGACTAGTCCGATCTTTCTGAACCCTAACGGTCACTTTTGGAAACCCCATATAAATAGAGGTGCACGGCCCACTTTCATATACTCTCGAACCCTAGCGCCGTCACACCTCCCAAGAGACTCAGAAACCACTTCTCTCCACGAAATTAAGTGCAAGATCGATCAATCCTTTGAGGATCACTTCTAGATCATTGGAGAGACACTTGGCACACATCATTGAGCTCTTGGTTTGAATCTCTAACACACTCCTGCGTTTCAATTGTAATTTCTGAGTGTGTTTTTGGTGGCATTGTGATTTGTAATCTAAGGGAGCTCTCAACGTGTGAGAACGCCCCTTGAATTTGGTTATTCACCCCTTTGTGATTAGTGAAAGAGGGTTGGAATTCGTGTCGATCCGACGAGGGTAGGGTTGGAGATGACCCAATCCTTTTGTGGACTCCTCAACGTGGACGTAGGTTGCCTTCGTGGTAGCCGAACCACGGGTTAAATCGTGTGTCTTGTCCTTTTTGTGTTCATCACTCAAATTGATCAACTTACTCTAGGGTTTGATACACATTGTTCAATTTACAATAAATTGTAGAACACAAGCCTTAATTGTGATACAATCCAATATACAACTGTTAAACTGTTGTTTGATTCTATATTTCCACTGCACACATTGAAGAATCAACCTAATCGATTAATCTTGATCAACTTAGTCTGTGAACACCGGACTAGTCCGCACTTTACCGGACTAGTCCAATTTCTCTGATATTGAACTTGTTGTTGAGTGTTGCAGGATCCGACAAAAAAATTTCAAAAGGCATATTCACCCCCCCTCTAGGCCTACATTCAATTGGTATCAGAGCAGGTTCTTCTAGAAAGAGTTTAACCACTCGAAGAGATCATGTCGGACATGAAGGACGTCCACAAAATCAACAACCAAGAGGAAGTCAACAACGACAAGACCCAAAAACTGGAGAAGTACCGCGAAGCCATTCAAGACTTCGAGGACGACGATGAGGAGACGCTGGAGCTAAAGGCGCTCCTCAGAAAGAAGGCACTTTCCAAAGGGAAAGCGAAAGTTGAAGAGAAGAAGAAGGGGAGTAGTCACACCGACTAATCCCGATATCCTTTTAATTATGATCGTCTAAATTCCAATAACAATCACTACTTATCTATCCCACTTGGAAAAGCCCCACACTTCAATGGGAGTGATTACTCCATGTGGAGGCAGAATATGAAGATGCATTTGATTTCCCTCAACCCAAGTTTATGGCATGTTGTATGTACAGGGATAGATATTCCGGATGACGACGAAGAGATCACCCCAAGTAAAGAGCAGGCCATCCATAGAAACGCTCAAGCCACAGCCGTAATCACCTCCTCTCTCAGTCGAGACGAGTTCACCAAGGTGGATGGACTCGAAATTGCTATGGAGATATGGGATACACTACAAACAGCACATGAAGGTGACCGGCATGTGCGTGAGGCAAAAATTGAAATGATCGAAGGCGAACTAGGAAGATTCGCAATTGAGGAAGACGAGTCACCCCAGGATATGTACAATCGATTGAAGACACTTGTCAACAAGGTTCGATCATATGGGAGCAAGAAGTGGAACGACCACGAGGTGGTAAAGCTCATCCTTAGAGCTTTTATGCCTCACAATGTCACGCTATGCTCAATGATCAGAGAAAGCCCCGGTTACAAAAGGATGACTTCGGATGAATTGCTTGGTAAAATTATCAACTTTGAAATGATGGAGAAACAAGCCAAGCACGTCAAAGAAATTGCCGACCTCACCTCGGCCAAGAAGAAAGGAGTTGCCCTAAAATCTACTCTCAAGCCTCTATCCAAAGAAGCAAGAGAAGCACAACTAGAGGAGGACAGTGATGACGAGAGTAGTGAGCTAGATGAAGAGGATATGATTTTGTTCATGAAAAAGTTCAAGAGAATAATGCAGAAGAGACAAGGAACAAAATCAAGTGAAGGAAAGTACAAGGAAAGGACGAAGCCAAAGATGAGGCAGGCGTGCTATAATTGTGGTGAGTATAACCACTTTATAGTCGATTGCCCGTATGAGGACAACAAGAAGAAAACTAAAGAAACCAAGCCTCAAACTAAGAAATTCTTCAAGAAGAAGAAACAAGCCAAAAAAGCACACATAGGGAAGGAGTTGGACTCAAACGATGAGTCCTCATCATCCGATGAAGAAGAGATGGCTAGCATAGCCATAGAAAGCACATCCAAGAAATCAACACTCTTCCCCACACTCGGTGCAAAGAAGGGAAATGGCACTTGTCTCATGGCAAAGGAAGGTAAACGCAAGGTAAACATCAAAACCCCTTCCATGAATTCCTACTCTAGTGATGATGAACTAGATAGTGATGATGAGGATATGCTAAATGGACTAGATAGGAAAACTGCCACTAAAATGAAATTTTTACTTGACCAACTTGTTGAGAATGAGAGGTTAATTGATCGTCAAGAGGACATGATTATCTCACAAAAGGAGAAGTATGTCAAACATGACAAACTCCAAGAGCATGAAAAGGAGAAAAACAGTTCACTAGAGCTTGAGCTAGCTTCAAGCAAGAAATCTTGCTTGGAGTTAACCGACTCAAATGTTGCAATCAAGGACCAACTTGCTGACCTGATCAAGGTTAACAAAATCCTTGAAGTGCAAGTTGAGTCACTCAAGCTAAGTGAACCTTCCTCCTCTTCAAGTTCACCTTCTCAACCCACTAAAACTGATCTTGTTCATATGTGCACATGTAGTAAAATCAACACCAGTTTGAAGGAGAAGTCAACCACCACAAAGGATAAAAATCCTACCCAGTATGGAATATTTGACAAGGAGAAGATCAACTATGCACGTAGTGCATACTTGGTCCAAAGACCTCCAAATGCCAAATATGGCATTGGTTACTCTTATGATGAAAAGCAACATGTTGGAAGTCATAAGAATAACAGGGGAAGGATCTCCTTTGTGAAGGGAAGATCCTCTCAAACTGATAAGTTGAAGAATAAGAAACTGAACTCGCATGAATAGCGGACTAGTCCGGTCGGTGTCCGGACAAGTCCGGTCATCCTGACAAGTCCGGCCACCCAGACTAGTCCGATTCATAAACAACAGCAGCTTCTATTTAAAACTTTTGATGCCTCTTATGTATTAATGAGAAACAATCTTGGTAAGGTTTATGCTTATTATGTTGGGCCACACCATGGGAACACAAAATCCCATGTGTGGGTGCCCAAATGTATCGTAACTAACCTCCAAGGACCCAAGCAAGCTTGGGTACCTAAAACCAAAGCATAATTTGTTTTTGCAGGCCTATTCCTCCGGTGGATCTAAATGGGTGCTAGACAGTGGATGCACCAACCACATGACCGGAGAAAGGAGGATGTTCGTGGAATATGAAGAAAACGAGGACCCAAATGAAGGCATGTACTTCGGAGATAATAGTCAAGGACAGGTGTTGGGTACCGGTAAAATTGCAATATCCTCTGAACACATGCTTTCTCATGTTTTACATGTTGAATCTTTAGATTATAACCTGCTGTCCATATCTAAACTATGTGACAAAGGTTATAATTGCTTGTTCACTAACGAGGGTGTGACCGTCTCAAGGAGGAGTGATGGTTCCGTTGCATTCAAGGGTATGTTGAAGGGATTGTTGACTTCAACAAGGATAAAGCCGAACTCGACACATGCTTGATTGAAAAAAACAACATGGGTTGGCTGTGGCATAGACGGCTAGCGCATGTTGGTATGAGGAATCTTCAAAAACTCCTCAAGGGCGATCACATCCGAGGTTTGAAAGATGTTGTTTTTGAGAAAGACAGGCCTTGTAGCGCGTGCCAAGCCGGGAAGCAAGTTGGAGCACATCATCCCGCAAAGAACATCATGACTACAACAAGACCGCTCGAACTACTTCACATGGACTTGTTTGGTCCAGTTGCTTACATAAGCATCGGCGGTAACAAATACGGTTTGGTTATCATTGATGATTTTTCTCGCTTCACTTGGGTTTTCTTTTTGCATGATAAGTCAGAAACACATGGAACACTCAAGAAATTCTTTAAGCGAGCTCAAAACGAGTTTTCATTTTCAATCAAGAGTATTCAAAGCGACAATGGCACGGAGTTCAAGAACATACAAGTGGAGGAGTACCTTGATGAAGAGGGCATCAAGCACGAATTTTCAGCGCCATACTCACCACAACAAAATGGAGTTGCCGAAAGGAAGAACCGAACGCTCATAGAGATGGCAAGAACAATGCTCGATGAATACAAGACTTCAGATCGATTTTGGGCGGAAGCGATTAACACCGCTTGCCACGACGCAAATCGGCTTTATCTTCATCGACTACTCAAGAAAACTCCCTATGAGCTACTCACCGGTAACAAACCAAATATTTCATACTTTCGAGTTTTCGGTTCTCCATGTTATATCCTGAACAAGAAGCCCAGGACTTCAAAGTTCGCTTCGAATTCCGATGAAGGTTTCTTGCTCGGTTACGATTCGAACACCTACGCCTATCGTGTTATCAACAAGGCCTCCGGACTTGTTGAAGTAGCACGTGATGTAGTGTTCGATGAGACTAACGGCTCCCAAAAGGAGCAAGTTGATCCATGTGAATTAGGTAAAGAAGAAGCTCCTTGTCTAGCATTGAAAAGAATGGCTCTAGGTGAAGTTCGACAACAAGAGTCACCTTCACACATAAATGAGGAAAATGAACCACAAGAGGAGACCAACAATCAAGGGGGAGCTTCAATACAAGCACGAGAGTATGAAGATGATCAACAAGTCAACGAGGGCAACCACTCAAGGGGAGAAGAAAACGATCATGAAGACACAACTCCCCAAGTGCCCCGCCCAAGAGTACACCAATGCATTCAAAGGGATCACCCAATCGACAATCATCGGTGACATCCAAAAGGGAGTAACCACTAGATCTCGCATAGCTAACTTTTGTGAGCATTACTCGTTTGTCTCCTTTTTGGAACCACGCAGGATTGAGGATGCATTGAAGGATCCAGACTGGGTGGTGGCAATGCAAGAAGAATTGAACAACTTCAAGAGGAACGAGGTGTGGGAACTTGTGGCAAGACCCAATGCAAACATAGTGGGCACCAAGTGTGTCTTCCGCAACAAACAAGACGAACACGGAGTGGTAACAAGAAACAAGGCACGACTTGTGGCCAAAGGGTACTCACAAGTCGAAGGTTTGGATTTCGATGAGACTTTTGCTCCAGTAGCTAGGCTTGAATCTATTAGAATATTACTTGCATATGCTACTCACCATGATTTCAAGCTGTATCAAATGGACGTGAAAAGCGCCTTCCTCAACGAACCGATCAAGGAAGAAGTGTACGTGGAGCAACCACCTGGGTTTGAAGACGAAAAATTCCCCAACCACGTATATAAATTGCGTAAGGCTCTCTACGGCCTCTAACAAGCTCCTAGAGCTTGGTATGAGTGTCTTAGAGATTTCTTAATTGGAAATGGTTTTCAAATTGTCAAAGTAGACTATACATTATTCACAAAGAATTTAGATAATGATCTTTTTATCTGTCAAATCTATGTTGATGACATAATATTTGGGTCAACTAACCAATCCTTCTGTGAAGAATTTAGTAGAATCATGACAGACAGGTTTGAAATGTCAATGATGGGAGAATTGAAGTACTTCTTGGGATTCCAAGTACGGCAACAAAGGGAAGGAACGTTCATAAGCCAAACCAAGTACACGCAGGACATACTCAAGAAGTTTGGCATGGACAAGGCAAAGCCCATAAAGACCCCCATGGCAACGAATGGCCACTTGGATCTCAATGAAGATGGACCTAGAGTCGATGAAAAGGTATATTGCTCCATGATTGGATCTCTACTTTACTTATGTGCATCTAGGCCAGATATTATGTTGAGTGTATGTTTGTGTGCACGATTTCAAGCCAACCCTAAGGAATGTCACTTGACAGCCGTAAAAAGAATCTTGAGATATTTAGTTCATACACCCAACCTTGGTCTTTGGTACCCAAAAGGCTCAAAATTCAATCTCATTGGTTACTCTGATGCATATTATGCCGGGTGCAAAGTAGATAGAAAAAGCACCTCTGGCACATGCCAATTCCTAGGGAGATCCTTAGTTTCTTGGTCATCCAAGAAACAAAATTCCATTGCTTTATCCACAGCCGAAGCGGAGTATGTTGCAGCCGGGAGTTGTTGTGCACCACTCCTTTGGATGCGACAAACTCTAAGATATTACGGTTACAATATGAACCATATTCCTCTCCTTTGTGACAATGAGAGTGTCATTAAAATGGCCCATAATCCAGCTGAGCACTCTAGAACTAAACACATAGACATAAGACATCATTTCTTGAGAGACCATTCCGTGAAAGGAGACATTACCATCTCACATGTCAACACCCAAAAACAATTGGCCGACATATTCACCAAGCCACTTGATGAAAAGCGTTTTTGCGAACTCCGAAATGAACTAAATATCCTTGATTCTCGGAGTGTGGCTTGAAAAGTTGCATACCTGTATGACCGCTTCCAAATTTTGACTGAATTGTGAAAATCATCCCTCTTCATTTTTTCTCGAAAAACTATGTCAATTATTAGATCTTGATGAATTATGATCATTGTGTGATTGTTGTATGCTTACTGGTCAAATTCATCAAGATTAATTGATTGGTTTTGTCCCACCTATTCTCTATTAAAGAACCTTCAAATATATATGAATGGGCTATGCAATTTCTCCTGGTGACCACGAACTAGTCCGTGGTTACCCAGACTAGTCCACTCTTGCAGACTAGTCCGCAGAGTGCCGGTTAGACCGGACTAGTCCGATAGACCACGGACTAGTCCGATATAGCTCTCTAGATGACTTCGGACTAGTCCGGTCATGTCCGGACTTGTCCGATTTTCCGTGTCCATAACCCTAGCCGCCACCAAACCCTAATCTTCTCATCCCCACATTTGCTCACGCCTTCCTCTCTCTTGCGCTCGAGCCACCAAGGCGATTCTCTGCTCCCTCCATCGAAAAAGTCCACATTTGGGCGGAGATCAAGCTTGACCTCTTGGGGATTGAAGCTAGCGGACTTGTCCGGCCTCCAACCCCCAAACCTTCAAGCGTCAATCGATTTCTTCGGTAACTTTCTTCAAAACCATAGAAATCTTGTTTTTCTCCATTGTTGATCGTATAGCCTACCATCCTTCACTAGATACATGCTTATTTGATGTACTACGTGTATGCTAGACTAGATTTGCATTAGGAATCATTCCTTGACCAATCTGTTAGGTTTTTGAGGATGAACACCGGACTAGTACGGTCCATGCACGGACAAGTCCGGTCCTCCGGACTAGTCCGTGCCTGTGCACCGGACAAGTCCGATGTTTCTGAACTGAAAACCTAATTTTTCAATTCCTCAATGCAATTCTTTGCTATCTTTTCATACTTACGCCTTGTATCACTTACCATCATTCTTGCAAAATCATTCTTAGATCATGTCGAGCTCAAACAACGAAATCTCCGACTTTGAGGCCGAGTTGGACCACGAAGTGGCACCTTGGTCCTCGACGGGTCTTGGAAAGAAACGCCAAGAAAGACCCTCGGAGCTAGCTCCTTCACCTCCTTAGGTTCGGAGGAAGGTGCTGGCAAAGAAGCCAGTGTCAAAGGCAGCAACATCCTCAGGTGCCTCTCGCCAAGCCAAGGGCAAGGGCAAGGGGATAGCAACGGGGCCTGTCGGGCCCTTGAAGCTCCATGCTCCCAGGGAAGGGGTCCGAGACCCTACTGAGGAGAAGTTCAACGGCAAGGGCAGTGACTCTGCAGCCATGTTCAGAAGCATTGACTGGTATGGCAGGCCAAAGCAAGCTGTCGATGGAAGGTTTTGGTGCAACTTCCATGCAGACTTCTACAAATCGGTGTATCTCCCAATGAAGACACCGGTGGTGCGCAGTCAGTGGATTGACTGGGCACACCTTGAGAAGAAGAAGTGCTCAGCTTTTGATGAAGTCATTGCAGCAGTTGAGAGGCATGGCCTGAAGGATCTCTTTGCCTTCAGGCATAACTGGAATGATGAAGTGATTGCACAGTTCTTTGCAACTTGCCACTTCTCGAGTGAGGATGAAGAGAGTGTTACTTGGATGACACACGGATCTATGTATAGTATCACTCAAGAGGACTTCACTAATCTGCTCCATCTGGACACCTCTGGACATGACAGGCTGATCATCCACAACATAGGTGTCATGGAGAAGGATAGGATGAAATTCCTATATGAGCCAAACTCAAAGTATGTCCCTCCCTCTACAAAGAACATGAAACCATTCTTTGTGGTCCTCAAGAGAGTGCTGAGGAAGACTATTGCTCCTAAAGATGGAGACGCTGGGAGCGTGCAAGGATACCTCCGGACTCTGATGAGATTCATAAGCAAGGACCGCCCATTTGATGTGGCGGAATACATTTGGAATGATATGGTAAACATATCCTGCACGCCTAACAGGTCATGTGGCTATGCTCCCTACCTCATGTATATGATTGAGAAAGTCACAGGTATTGAGTTCGTGGAGGATGTGGAGCACACTCCTTTGAGGCCTCAGAAGCCTCAACCAGTGAGTGTCCAGGCTGCTCCCTCGCCGGCCTCCAGTCCCAAGGCTCGAGCAAGATCAAGAAGAGGTGCTAGGGCTGTCCCTACCTCTAGGGAAGCACCTCAGAGAGGATCAGCTAGTGGGATCCTCAAGTACCTGACCTCCATATTCTCCTCCTGCAAAAAGACCGAAGTGAAGGTCCACAAGCTCAACAAGAGAAGAAAGGAGGACATGAAGTATATAAAGGCCAATATGAAGCAAATCTGCCAGAAGCTGGTGATCGACCCCATTGAATCTCCATTGATTTCTGAGGAGTCCGACCCGGACTTCACTGAGCTCGGGCCTCTGAACCCCTCCGAGCTTGCCTACTTTGGCATTGGGGGCTCGAGCGACTCCGTCCCTCCTCCTTCCCCTCCTCGTCAAGCTGATGATGATGAAGACGAAGACGACGACGAGAGGACCGACAGTGAAGAGTGAAGACCCTAGGACCCTCCTCTCCTTCTTTTTGGTGTCTTGATGCCAAAGGGGGACAGATTGAGGGGGAGTCTTAGCTTTAGCAATGGTAGGGTGCGAGGAGAGAGTTCTCTTTATCTTTCTTTGTGATTGTAATGCTTTAACGCTGTTTTCATGTTAACTATGGTTCTGTGTTGAAATGCTTAATTAACTTGCAAGTATGTGTTGAAATCTACAACTTTGCTCCTGAAATGACATATGTACTTTGTATTGATTCATCAATGTAAATTATGTCATTCTCAATGTTTCAATGCACTTAGTTATGCATACCACCATAAAGAATGCACATATGGATATTTCTCTTATTGCTTGATGTATTTTTGAGACATATGTGCATACTTTATGAAAATCTCATCTCCTTTTGTAATATTTTGTGCAATCTCAATTGGTTGTCATCAATTACCAAAAAGGGGGAGATTGAAAGTGCATCTAGGACTCCCTTGTGGGTTTTGGATGATTTATGACAAGCAATTGGGATCCTAACCTTTTTGTTGAGATGAATGCAGGCCAATAATGAAAAATGAGCAAAATACCAATAATAAGGGATAATGAGGAGCAAAGTGAACTTGAGCTCAAGGAAAAGAAATAGTAGATTATTGTGTATGGAGTGTGTTAAGGAAACACACCCAAGAGCTCAATCATATTTAAGCACACACACATATTGCACAAAGTTACACAGGACCGGACTAGTCTGATATCAACCGGACTAGTCCGATATCCTTTCTGCACCAGATCGGACAAGTTCGATATATGTCCGACTAGTCCGATATCTTTCTGACATGAGTCGGACTAGTACTCCCCAGGGCGGCCTAGTCCTCAACATACTTCACAAGTCACACAAAATCGGACAAGTCCGTTGTTAACCGGACTAGTCCGATATTCCTTCTGATCCACTTCGGACAAGTCTGATGTTTACACGGACTAGTCCAAAATATCCACTGATCTAAATCGGATAAGTCCTTCCAGTGCGGACTTGTCATCCAACACACTTAGGGTTTCACATGGCCGGACATGTCCGATGGCTATCGGACTAGTCCGAAGATTTCCAGTAGTGAAATCGGACAAGTCCGTTTTCGACCGGACTAGTCCGATATATCGGGACACCTAGGGTTTGCTACACACAGCACACCGGACTAGTCCGGTGACCACCACGGACTACTCCGATCTTTCTGAACCCTAACGGTCACTTTTGGAAACTCCATATAAATAGAGGTGCACGGCCCACTTTCATATACTCTCGAACCCTAGCGCCGTCACACCTCCCAAGAGACTCAGAAACCACTTCTCTCCACAAAATTAAGTGCAAGATCGATCAATCCTTTGAGGATCACTTCTAGATCATTGGAGAGACACTTGGCACACATCATTGAGCTCTTGGTTTGAATTTCGAACACACTCCTGCGTTTAATTGTAATTTCTGAGTGTGTTTTTGGTGGCATTGTGATTTGTAATCTAAGGGAGCTCTCAACGTGTGAGAACGCCCCTTGAATTTGGTTATTCACACCTTTGTGATTAGTGGAAGAGGGTTGGCCTTCGTGGCGATTCGACGAGGGTAGGGTTGGAGAAGACCCGGTCCTTTTGTGGACTCCTCAACGTGGACGTAGGTTGCCTTCGTGGTAGCCGAACCACAGGATAAATCGTGTGTCTTGTCCTTTTTGTGTTCATCACTCAAATTGATCAACTTACTCTACGGTTTGATACACATTGTTCAATTTACAATAAATTGTAGAACACAAGCCTTAATTGTGATACAATCCAATATACAACTGCTAAACTATTGTTTGATTCTATATTTCCGCTGCACACATTGAAGAATCAACCTAATCGATTAATCTTGATCAACTTAGTCCGTGAACACCGAACTAGTCCGCACTTTACCAGACTAGTCCGATTTCTTTGGTATTGAACTTGTTGTTGAGTGTTTCAGGATCCGACAAAAAAAATTCAAAAGGCCTATTCACCCCCCTCTAGGCGTACATTCAACAAGGACCTGCCTAGGGAGCTGTCAACCTTAAGCAACTATTGGCTATGCAAAACCAGCTCATGCAGACCATGATACAGACTATGGGACAGCAGCAGGGTGGAAACAACAACCATCAACCTCACATGTCTCCACCGCCTCCCCCACCTCCCAATAACCGATTGGGAGAGTTCATGAGAACCAGGCCGCCGACTTTTGCTCAAGTTGTTGACCCTATGGATGCCGATGATTGGATCAAGTCCGTGGAGAAGAAACTTGCAATAGTCCAATGCAGTGACCAGAAGAAGATGCTATTTGCATCTCATCAACTTGTTGGAGCAGCTGCCGATTGGTGGGACTCTTTGTGCAACACCCATGAAGACCAAGAGAGAATTACTTGGGCTGAGTTCAAGGATAATTTTTGCTCTCATTACGTGCCCTAGGGACTTATGATCTTGAAGAGGCAAGATTTGAAAACTTGAGGCAAGGAAGATTGAGTGTGGGTGAATATATCAACAAATTCACTCAACTCTCAAGATATGCACCCGAGGATGTGAGCCGGGACAGTCGGAAACAATACTTGTTCATGAGGGGCATGAACAATGAGATCCAGGTACAATTGCTGAATTATGATTATGTCAACTTCCAGAAGCTAGTGGACAAGGCAATTGTTGTGGAGAATAAAGTCCGTGAGATGGAGCTAGATAACAAGAGGAAGGCGCCATATCAGGGACAACAACAAGGAAGTAATGTGCGCCCCCGCTTTGCGCCACCTAATGCGCCCCATTACAGCTCTTCTGCTCTTGTACAACGCCCTGGTTATGCACCACGCCCAACTCGGTTTGTGCAACAACTCCCTATCGTGCAAGACCCTAGGCCTCCAATGCCTTTTGCACCTCGTGCCAACTTTTCCTTGTGCAAATGTTCAGAACCAAGTTTGTCCCAATAATTCTGATGCAGTTAGGAAGTGCTATAAATGTGGAGAAGCGGGACACTTTGAAATTCAATGTCCTAAGTTAGGCCTTGGTCAAGGAAGCAACGCTCCAAGACAAAACCCAAGACCCAATGGAGAATAGCCGCAAGGGAACCATGGACAGCAAAATCTTGTATGTGGCAACCTAAACCATGTCTCTATGGAGGAAGCTCAACAAGCGCATGACGTGGTTATTGGTATATTTCTCGCAAACTCCAACCCGGCGACTATGTTATTTGATCCTGGAGCATCACATTCATTCATTGCATCAAAATATGTTGTCAAGTATAGTTTACCTATCTCTCATATGAAGTATACATTGTTGGTTAAGTCTTTTGGAGGAGAGATGAGGACAAATATATTATGTCCGAAAGTAAGCCCTAGAATAAGGGGGGTAGACTTCTTTGCCAACCTCATTGTTTTGGATTCTCAAGGATTGGACATTATACTTGGTATGGACTGGTTGAGGAAGCACAATGGGGTCATTTAATGTGCCACAAAGATGGTGAAGTTGACCAACGAGGAAGGAATTAGCATAGAGGTTGAAACAACTCAACATGCACCGAAACAAGTGGAGCTGAATCACATAGGTGGTGCTGCAATTGAGGAGATCCCAGTGGTATGTGAATTTTTGGACGTGTTTCCGGATGAGTTGATAGGTATGCCACCTGATCGAGACATAGAGTTTGTAATTGATTTAATACCTGGAACTGGACCTATAGCTAAGAGGCCCTATAAGATGCCTCCTAAGGAGTTAGCGGAGCTCAAGAAGCAGATTCAAGAGCAACTGGAGAATGGTTTTATTCGCCCAAGCTCTTCACCTTGGGGAGCGCCCGTACTTTTCGTGGACAATAAGGATGGATCCCAAAGGATGTGTGTGGATTACCGAGCTCTCAACGAGGTGACAATCAAGAACAAGTATACCTTGCCCCGTATTGAGGATTTGTTTCATGAAACGAAAGGTTCTTGTGTTTTCTCCAAGATTGATTTGAGGTCAGGTTACTTCCAAATGAAGATAGACTGTCGGATATACCCAAAGTAGCTTTTCGGAGACGATGTGGATCCTATATGTACACTATTATGTCCTTTGGATTGACGAATGTGCCTGCATACTTTATGTACCTCATGAATAAGGTCTTCATGGAGTAATTCGATAAGTTTTTTGTGGTGTTCATTGATGACATTATGATATACTCGAGAAGCAAGGAGGAACACGAGGAACACTTGAGGCTCACGGTGCAGAAATTGAGGGAGAATCAATTGTACGCAAAATTCAGCAAGTGCCAGTTTTGGTTGCAGAAGTGTCATTCTTGGGCCATATCATATCTGGAGGACGAGTATCTGTTGACCCAGTGAAAGTAAGAGACATACTGAAATGGGAGCAACCGCAAAATGTAAAGGAAATAAGGAGTTTTCTTGGGATGGATGGATATTACCGTAGGTTCATCAAGGACCTCTCCAAAATAGCCAAGCCAATGACTGAGTTGTTAATGAAGGGGAAAACATTCCAATGGACATAAGCTTGTCAAGACAGTTTTGAGGAGCTGAAGAGGAGGTTAACCACAACCCCAATTTTGGTTTTTTCAGATGTAAGCAAGAGCTTTGATATCTATTGTGACGCCTCAAGACAAGGGCTTGGATGTGTGCTCATGCAAGAAGGTCAAGTGGTTGCCTATGCATCGAGACAATGGAAGAAACTTGAGCAAAATTATCCAACGCATGATCTCGAACTTGCAGCCGTGGTATGTGCCTTAAAGATTTAGAGACATTACAATCCTGGTCATAGGTGTGAGTCTCAAGTACATATTCACACAAACGGACCTGAATTTGAGGCAATAAAGATGGTTGGAGCTCATCAAGGATGATGATGTGGGGATCAATGACCATCCAGGGAAGGCTAATGTAATGGCCGATGCTTTCAGTCGGAAAGGAGTAAGTCACCAGCTCACGGTTCGAAAATTACCATCCGAGTTATGCAAGGAGTTTGAACGGTTGAATCTTGGATTTGTGAATGAGATGGGAATAATGGAGTTAAATGCAACCTTGGAGCAAGAAATTCTAGAAGAATAAACAAAGCATAAGAAAACCCATGAGATCAAGGAAAGGACCAAAGAGGGAAGAGAATTCAGGTTTGATGAGGATGATCATGGTACCTTATGGCTTGGAAAAAGGATTGTCGTGCCTAATGTGAAGCATATTCGGGAGACAATATTGAAGGAGTCACATGACTCGCCATACTCAATTCATATCGGATGTACAAAGATGTACACGGTCTTGAAAACATGTTATTTGTGGGCTAGCATGAAAAAGGACATAGCTGAATATGTAGCCTTGTGTGATGTGTGCCAGCGAGTCAAAGCCAAACATCAAAGACCAGCCGGATTACTGCAGCCATTAAAGATTCCATAATGGAAGTGGAAAGAAATCGGCATGGACTTTATAGTTGGATTGTCGCGTACCCTGTCCAGTTATGACTCCATATGGGTAATTGTGGATCAGTTAACTAAGTCAGCTCATTTTATTGCTGTCAAGACCACATATACCACCGCGAAGCTGGAAGAGTTGTATGTGGAGCATATTGTGTGCCGAAATGGAGTACCAAAAAGATAGTATCGAAAAGAGGTTCTCAATTTACCTCTAGGTTCTGAGAGAAACTACATGAAGCATTGGGAACAAGGTTGAATTTCAGCTCAGCATATCACCCTCAAACGGATGGACAAACTGAGAGGACAAATCAGGTTTTGGAGGACATGTTAAGAGCATGTGCTTTGAAGCATGGAAGAAGTTGGGACAAGAGCTTGCCGTATGCGGAATTTTCATATAACAATAGTTACCAAGCAATCTTGAAAATGTCGCCCTATGAAGCACTATATGGAAGGAAGTGTAGGACAGCCTTGTTTTTGAATGAGACAGGAGAGAACCAAGTGTTTGGACCGGATGTGTTGCAAGAGGCTGAAAGGCAAGTACAAATAATCTGCGAGAATTTGAGGGCCGCTCAAACAAGACAAAAGGGCTATGTGGATAATACGCAGAGAAGCTTAGACTTTGACGTGGGAGACTTTGTTTACATCAAGGTGTCACCAATGAGAGGTCATGCGAGGTTTAACATAAGAGGCAAGCTAGCACCTCGATACATTGGACCTTTCAAGATTCTGGAGAGAAGAGGAAAAATAGCATATAAGTTGGAGATGCTAGCTCACTTATCAGATGTTCATGATGTCTTTCATGTTTTCTAGCTCAAGAAGTGCTGGAGAGTGCCGGAACAACAAGTGTCAATGGAAGAGTTGGAATTGGAGGCAGATTTGACGTATGCCGAGCAACCGGTCACGATCTTGGAACCAAGGAGAGGGTCACAAGGAACAAGATTATTAGATGGTTTAAAGTTCAATGGAAGCATCACACAGAATCAAAGACAACTTGGGAGCTGAAAGATGATCTCAAAAAATAATTTTCCCTATCTCTTTCCTTCTACGTCGAATCTCAAGGGTGAGATTCATTTTAAGTGGGGTAGGTTTGTAACACCCTCATTTTCATGCATCATGCATTGCATACATCATTAACTATGTTTAGCATTAATCCACGTAAAAAGGAATAAGTTTAAAAAGAATTAGAAGCGAAAGCTCACTTAAAAAGTCTAGGATGTGCTGACTAGTCCGATTTGCCCCATACTAGTCCGAATTTTCTCTAGACCCTCTTTGGACTTGTCTGTTTTTCTTCGGACTAGTCCGTTTTTCTCGCTTTACTGATTTTGAACTTGTCCGGCCTATTGCGGACTAGTCCGGTCATCCCGTCCTTGAAATTTTGCTAAGTCCCCAGACTTGTCCATTTTCAACGGGACTTGTCCGTCTTCCTCTATGACTAAGTTCGGACTTGTCCGATATAGTCTGGACTTATCCATTTTCGCCTCTGTCTAATATTCGACTAGTCCATCCTAGTGCGGACTTGCCCGATGATCATGATTCCGAGTTGATCTTTTGTTCCACGACATGTTTTTGTGTTTTACCTTAAGTGGGCCTAAGGACGTCATGTCTATCCCTTTTTGGAGCCCATGTGGGACCCCACACCAGCCTCCACACACCCCAAACTCGAAATACATCAAACCCTACACCTCCATCCCTATATAAACAACCCAACACCCCACCCTTTTACCTCTTTGCCTCAATTGAAAGACCACCAAACCCTAGTTCGTGGGAGCCGCCACCAATGGGATATCCTGCAACAAGGAGAGGAAGGAGATCACGAAGAAGGACCAAGAAATCAAGATCTTCATATACTTTACGTTCTTCATCAGCAATTCACCCTCAGTTCTCCATCATCAACCCTAGATCATCTAGATCCAAGTGTTGCCTCCAAACTCTTGATCCTTGGAGTTCTAAACACGTGGTACACCTTCTATTTCCCTTTTTCCACGTGAATTCAATCCCAATTCTCCAAATTCACGTCGATCTAGAAAAACCCTAATTCGCTGGTTCTACATAGGGCGGACTAGTCCGGCCCTACAACGGACTTGTCCGGCCTCTAGATTCGTTTAATGATGAATTAATTCCAAATTGATGTAAATTAACTTGAAACCTGTATAAACTTTTCAAGAACCATTGTAATTGATTAGTAAACATTAAAAGGAACTCATTAACTAGTTTTACTTCACATTTGCATTAATCATGCATGCATGTCATGTCATATTGAGTAATATATGAGCACTTATTTGTAATTCTTGTCTTGTATGTTTGTTACATGGTTTAGACGGATTTGCGCTAGAGGCTGCTGCGGAGGACCTCCAGCACTAGGAATTTGAAGTATTTGACCCGAACCAAGCCCAGGAGCCAGGCAAGTGTCATTGAACATATTGATCCTATTTTTAAATAAATTTGTTTTCAAAACTGCATGCTTGTGTCAATTTGATGGGAATTCCTGTGATAGGAAGTTTACTAGTTTTTTTAACCGCCCTTGTCACCTGGAATTCAAGGTAGAGAGTCGGGAAGGGCTTTTTACCTTTGCTTCGCTTAATTAATTGGGATGGGAAAACAACTATACCATTTAATTATGTATTAATGAGATTATGGTTAATATGAACTGGTTAATGTAATATTGTAATGGGTGATCTAAGCAAGCCTGGTATGTGGATGGGTTGGAAGACATGGTGGTTGCTTGCTTTAGATCAAAGGACTGGTTCATGCGAGAATATGCCAGGACAAAAGTGCTACCACGAGGTCAAGTATGGGTGCGGTGTAGCTGATTAATTAGGGTATTGCTAGTATTGAGTGGATCATTTGGCACACCGGTGAAGGGGAGTCGGATTGGGTTTGGATTTGTGGCAGGACTCCCTGGGATCTGAATGGCACAAGAGGGGGGCCCTTGGTTGAAGATGTGCTCAGTTGCAGGCATCGCCACCGGAGAAACCTCAGTGGGTCCGTACATGCTAGTAGTCCCTTTGTAAAGGCTTTTTTGTGATCTCTTGGCCATACACAAAAAGAAGTGTAATTGGCATAAGGGGGTTTTCTTTAGTCACCGACGGGTGATGAAATCACAAACACGTGGTAAAGCGGTACGAACTCTGCAGAGTACTGAAAACTATCATGATAGTCGTGCTCCCGATTAAGAGCACCTAGGTGACCTACATGATTAGAATGGTTTTGGATTGGGATGGTTTGGTACTGGTTATGGGATGGTATTATGGTCTATGGCAATGGATAAGGTTAATGGTAATGAGAAATCTAGAATATGGATGATGGTAAAGAAATATGGACATGTATTATATGATAACTACATGGTTTATGATGGGTTTACTTCACATACATACATTATATTTCTTTTCAAATGTTTTAATGTACTTTTCAGCACTTAGCCATTATTATATTCATCATTTGTATCAGCTACATGTCATACTTTCCTACACTTGCTGAGTACGACATGTACTCACCCTTGCAATTCCCGACCAACAGATGCAGGTCGGGATTGGGAGTATCACGATGTTAATATGGAGTACTTGGCTGTGTGCTGCCGTCAGCTTTGCTTGTGGTGTTGCTTGGAGCCGCGCTACCCTTTATGCTCAGTTTGCTTAATTAGATTATTTCCGCTGCAGTAGTATTATCATTAATGATCATTGGAGTTGTAATTTGAGACTTATTTTTATAATGTAATAAATGTACTTATTTAACTTGTGTTGTGGTAATTATCTGTTTATCATTTGTGAATCACTTGTGTATTTGTGTTAAACATCCTTGGCACACAACTACTGCACTTGGTTCATTTTTCGGAACCTGGTGTCACAGTATAGGGGAAGAAATTTATTTCAAAAAGGGAGAGAAATTGTTTTCAAAACATTTCATGTGGATAAGCCAATATTCAGATTTTAAGTGGTGTTGCCAATGCATTCATCAAGAGGGAGATTGTGAGACTTATGTGTGTTGAATACATTGGCTTTGACGATAAAGTTTTTAATACTGCCAAAACACCCTTTTAACAAGGTCCGACTCTAGGTCCGATCTCCAGCAAGGTCCGACAATAGGTCCGACTTGTTTTGGGTAGCTCCAGCAAGGTCCGATGTAAGGTCCGACTTACTTTGTCTAGGTCCAACAAATTTTGGCTAGGTTTGACTTCTTTGTCTAGGTTCGATTTGCTTTGGCAAGGTCCAACTAAGCTTTAGTAAGCTCCAACGCTAGGTTCGACTAGCTTTGGTAAGCTTCGGGTCAAGGTCCGGTTAGTTTTGGCAAGGTTCGGAGCTAGATTGCAATGATAACGCTTTTATGTTGAATTGATTCGAACTTGCTTTAAATCTATAGAAAGTTTGCTTAGTATTCTTTTACTAAGTTTTTGGTGTGTTTTAGTGGTTATGGTTGATATCTTTTTGCTAAGGTCTGTAACATGCTTATGTGAGGTGCTCACGTAAGGTGTTGTGGTTTCGGAACTAATAAGAATCAAGTCGAGGACTTGTGCTTGAAAGTATTGGTTGTTTGTTCATGTGCAGGTTTTGCTTGAGTTCAATACATGGCTGGTGACGGGATCCATTGACTAGTTTTAGCAAGAAGATGAGGTTCAACAACCAAGTTCGAGAGGAATTGTGGTTGAGTTGATCCGGAGGTTGCGCAACATGTTTGAATAAAAAACAATGCATATAAAGGTATTGTGGACATCATTGGAAAGTGGTTGCACATGTGCAAGTAGTGCATAGACGTGGCAACATGGTTCTCAGGTGTGATAAAGAGAAGCGTATATAAGGAATTGGTCGAAAAGGTCCAACCGACTAGGTTATGGACTTAGGCTGCGGCTGAGTCGGGTTTGACTCAAATATGGAAAGATTTGAGTTGGTTATGATAGGATTTCGTGTGAGTCATGAAGTTGGGTTGTTTTAGGAATGTTGGATAGGTTCCTAAGGTGTTTGGAAGTTTTAAGATTGCTTCTATCTGCGTATGGAAGAGTCTTGAGCAGTTATGGAAAGTTTCAGTTGAATCTGAGTAGGATTTGAGTCCTAGTTAGGATTGGGTTGGCATAAGGGCTGGTTATATAAGCAAGGTAGGCTAGGGCTTGTGGTACACGACTTTGGGGCTGTTCCTTTATGTTTTGATCAAAAAAATTCGTAATCTAAAGGAGCTTTTGTGCCTTGTTCGTCCGACTTGTTTCAGACAAGTTTTTCTCGTCGAGTTTCTGTGCAGCACTACCTTGCTTCAGTGGTTTTATCATAACTCGAGTTTTACAGATCCAATTTATGTGATTCTTTTTTAGTTCTCTTCCAAACTTGGTTATCTATCATCTGTAAAAATTTCACGGTCATTGGATTTGTTTTTTTGGATCTGCACAAGTTTCATTGTAGTGTTGCAGACCTGGTTTTTCTCGCGTAGAACAGATTGACCTTCGTTCAATATTTCGATCGTAACTTGAGTTTTTCTTGACGGTTTTTGTGATTCTTGTTGTCATGTCTTCATGACTTCATTCTACATAATCTATACTGGTTTTGTCATGATTGATCTTGTTTATATTAGTGGCACACATGATTTCTTAAGAGATTGATTTTCTACTAAGGGGTTTTGTTGCTTCCGCTAAAAAAGTTTTAATTCTACCATTCACCCCCCTCGTATCTTTTCACGTGCTCTTCGATCCTAAATACATTCCACTTGTACATGGAGAAATTGGTGCATGCAGGAATTTTACACAGAATTGAAGTGAAACAACAGGATGGATCCTATAAAATATCATCCCAGCCTATCAAGCATCAACACGTGGCACCACATGGATCAAATGGCCAACAATCAGAAGTATCTAAGGCCATCCAATAGTGTAGCATCCATATCAAGGAATCGGACCCACCTGTCACTCACCTAGAGGATGAACTGGCCGTTTGGAGCCAGGATCAGGTCGGTCGACTAGGTCCGGGCGCCAAATGCAGTCAAACGCCACGTGATGGATCATCCTGGCTTGAAGAAGTAATGGGTGACTGATTCGCGTGCTTTTGGTGGTGGGAACCGTCCCTTCTCCAAGCTATAAATAGGATCCCTCGCTTCAACACACACCACTTGAGCATCATTCTATTGTATACACTAGTTCTCTTAGTCCTTTGTGGAGTTAGGCTATAGGGAGGAGAGCCTCTAGTCCCATGTCCAAGTTGGGAAAGGTATGGCTCATGTATCTTCTTATATTTGTGACTTTATGCATAATAAAAATATTATGTTTAGTCTTCTTTTATTCATATACTTGGATGAAGCGTTTCTTGTTTGATTGTGGATTCCATGTATATGGAAGGAGTTGTCTTTATGATTATGCCATACCACTCTTATTCTATTATCATAAACACTACAAACCCCAACTATAGTCTCATTAGTTATGATATGATCATGTTGATATGAATAACTCATGCTATGTCTCAACATTGGTTCAGCGATTTTATGTTAGTCATTGCCTTAAGATGGCTTGTGTCATGACTCTTAAGGTATTTACTTAATATGCTAGCGTGGTGCTAGGATAGTTAAGTAGCGTTGGATGTCTCGTAGATTCACGGATTGAAGAGGTATGCAGTAGGTGGTGATAGACCTATCTGTCCTTTGTAATCCTTCATGTTCGGCTAGGCCAAAGGCTCTTGGCGAGAGTCGTCTTAGTATTGCTAGGGGTAAACCCGTGCCCGATATGTTGAACAACCTAGCATAAGTATTCACAATTAACATGCTCATTAGTATGTGACCTAGGTTGTGTATATGTATATTAGAAGCATAGTAGGAGCAACTGCCCAATCCTTAGTCTAACCTCCATTAGGACTCATCTACACTTTAGAATAGATTGCTTAGGTGTGTGTCACACTACTCATGTATTATCAACTTACCCCTATCTTGATAATTCATTAGTATCCCATAGCTTGATCATAAGAGTAGTGTTTACTTTACTCCATTGCCTTCCTTTGGGAATACTCTTGGATGAAATGCTACACGACTGTTTCCGTGCGCTTGTAGACCTCATCTCTTTCGAGAGATGATCTATGATGTAAGAAACATCAACAAGCATTTATGACGCTGTTGCCGGGGAAGGCAAACGAAGTGAAGGATAGCTATCACTTGTGATTAGGCTATAGGTGCTAATAGTTATTTGACAGGATTACCTTGTTTGTTTTATCCTTTTTGTGGTAAAAATAGGGTAGTGTTTGCTAAGACATTTCATCGGATGGCCAACGAGGAC
Source organism: Tuctoria greenei (assembly GCA_036927565.1). NCBI lineage: Eukaryota > Viridiplantae > Streptophyta > Magnoliopsida > Poales > Poaceae > Tuctoria > Tuctoria greenei. The sequence goes on along the minus strand of JAYESD010000002.1, from coordinate 174,465,524 downwards.
GCTAGTTCTCAACTGCAAGATGATTGAAGGCGTACCTCAACAAATTTCAGCTAGGCAACATCATTGCCTTTCGCAGAAGAATTTCAACTTCTAGTAGAAACCAAAGTCATCCAACCCCAAGCTTGGCGGAGGCTCCAAGAGTTCTTGGTGTGCCTTCATCATGTGGTGGATAGTTGGCTCCTCATCCAACATTCATGGCATGGATTGGCTACACCAATCCATGACCACATTTATGCTGGAGCTAAAGGAGTCCTATTCTCATTCATCTTGGATGAGAACATGGTCTCCACTCAAAGGGTGAATTGAAGAATGATCTAGTTCCTTTATCTTGTCATGCACACCACTTAACATGGTGGAAATGCTAGTTATGGAACCGCACCTCCCATTGAGTAACATGAAGATCAAGCCAATGGAGAAGTGTTTGGATGATCCAAGCCATGGATATTCACATGATTTGAGAAAAACCATGCCAACATGGGCCACTTAGGGGATCATTTCCCTAAGACCCATGAGGATTCTTCCTTCCAAACACAACTCCAATGGCTATAACCAACAAGGAGGTCAAGGGTGGAAACAATATCACCCTTGAAATCAAGGAGGCTATGAGGATTTCAAGGGATTTATGTTCAACTAGCCTACCTTGAAGTATCTTGTGCATGGACAAGCAAGAACTCAAGACAACATCAACATGAATCCCTTGGCCAAGGACATGAAAATTAAAGAGCATTCAAGATCCAAAATGTCCCAAAATTACTTGTTGGGATTCTTACATTCGACCAAGCCCATGCAACCTGGGCCAAGTTACATTGTGGATGAAGCGTTTCTTGTTTGATTGTGGAGTCCACATGTCATCATGCCTAAGCAAGATTTTGATCGATGATCAAAGTATTGGTTTACCTTACGGAATATCAAGAAGGTCGAAGAGACACCCATAAAGAAGGATGCTCCTCACAATGCGAATGAGAAAATATCTTCTAGAGGAAAGTCATAACTACATCAACAAGTCTTCATCAAGATGACGGAAGGGCTAGGGCCACCATGTGGCCCATATGTCCAACTAACATGCCAAGCTAGACTTGGCATGACAATTAAGAGAAGTTTCCCACATCTTCAACTCCGGGATTGGACAACAAATCATTGCACTAAAATGGACGGAGGTAAGTCCACGCATCGGACTTTAAAAATTCGGTGAGTCCTTGCCAATAGGTTAATTGGTAGTTATCTCATATTTGATTTCCCAATTGCATATTTGAATTTTTCATTTACATTAGGCATGTTTAAATTTTCACACTTGCAAGTTGGAAAGTAAATTTTCCAACCAACATAAAACTAAAATTTTGAATTGGGAAATAAATTTATTTGGATATGAACCTTGGGCATAACCACTTGAATTCATCTTCCAAATTCAAACAAAAATATTTCCCTTAATATTCAATGCATTTGCAAGTTCTTTCAAGTTGAGCAAAACAATTTTGCAAAGGGTACAACATGCTTTTGGGCTAATGTAACCCGTTTTTGGGTTGTTTTGTTTGTTCTTGATTTTATTGCAGCGAGGCCAAAATTTGTAAATAGGTTGGAAGACCCCATCATGTGCATATATCCCGATTGATCTCATTTTGAGTTCATGGTGGAGGAATGCTCAAGTTGGTGGTCCAAAGGAGGAACAAGATGAAGCCCATTCAACACGAACCTCAACTTGGCAGAAGACGTTGAACATGAAGGCTACACCAAATTTCATGGTCCTGAAATTATCACACAACAATCTTCAACCAAGACTGCTCTTCAATTGAGGTACAAGTTTAAATTATTTTGTTGTTGGAATTACATTAGGATTGATTTATTTTTTCTTACATTGGTAAGGAAGGTTTACACCTTCTCGTCATTCAATTCTTATGCATCCTCACGAGAGTAAGTGTTGACATTTTTTTTTGATTCCGCGGAAAGGAATGTCACCTTACTTGGGAATAAATTTAAACAAGTACCTAGAATTTAATAAACATTTCTAAGATTGACTTAGACATACTTTGCCTAGGTAATGCTTATGGAATGATTTAATGGTTGAATTGGTATGTAGTAACATAGGAATAGTGATGTCCATAATATTGATTTGAAACTCATTCATATATAGATCACTAAATTTCAAATTCCTAGGAAAAAAGTTAAAAATGTTCAGGAGGACAAAATTGAGAATCTTGTTTGCCATGATCCAAATGACAAACATGTGCTCTTGTGTAAAAGCCTATGATGGTTAGAAAATTTACAAGATAAAGGGATCCATATAGTGTATTTATATCACTTGCATTGCTATGAGTAGGAGCTTTAGAAAAATGTGCAAATTGATTTATCCATAAAGCCCCACTCCTAGCAATGATTCATACATTGTTCATAAAGACACTTGAAATTGGACCCACTACATCTTTGATTTTGTTCTTCCCTGTGCGTACAAATGAAGATTCGGTTACCTAACCCGAAAATTCATTCGTACAAGTATCGGGAGCTAACCATCCCTCTGTATCATAGAGAGGAAGTTTTCGGGAGTAAAATAACTATGCAGGCATTCCAAGATCCGATTGTTGGAAACCCTAAGAGGATTCTATGTCAACATCTCTTGTCCAAGGAGTAAATTAGGATGGTTGCTACCTATCGGAAATTAAGCCCGAAGGTCGACCATAACTATATGAGGCCGGAGACATGATATGGAAACCCTCCATGAGCAACCAATGGGCTGCTACGAATATGTAAGAGCATTATGCTCTCAACTATTCTAAGCACTCATTCAAGCTCAAGGGAATTGCCACCATCATTGGGTATAAGTTATTCCTTTGTGGCTAAAAGGTATGATATACCTTATCCAAGGAATGACAAGATCACATCCAATGTATATTGGGTGCAAGTTTTTCCCATGTGGCTAGAAGATATTTTATACCTTAGCGAAGGAACAATGGATCACACTCATCCCATGTTGAGTGCACGTCATCCATTTGTGGTTATAAGTATGTTGTACCTTAGCCAAGGAATAACAGGATCGTACTCAACACATGTCACTCCTTTGTGGCTAAAGGTTATCATTAACTTAATCCAAGGATTGACGGATCACACCCAACGCATGAGGGGTACAAGTTATTTCTTTATTGCAAGAAGGTATGATACACCATAGCCAAAGAATGATGGAACACACATTCAACCATCTTGAGTGCACGCCAATCCTTTGTAGCTAAGGGTTATCATTACCTTAGCCATGGTATAACAAAGTACATCCAACCTATGGGAACCTTAAAGTGTGGATGAGCAACATCGAGAACAATCTTTGTGACCATACTCATGAAACCCATGGAGGGAAATCCAACATCAACACTCAACCCTCCAATGCCAAAGCCATGCTGCAACAGGGTTAGGCCACCATCATAGCCTACATCCTTCATTAGGATTTCAGCTCCTATCGCAGATCTTGACCAAGAACAAGCTTGGGGGAGGACCCCACTTGAGGTAACTTGTATCACACCTCTTGCATTTTTATTTCCATTCACCCATCATCCACCTTGCATATAAAAAAAGGGTAGAGTAGATTTTCTTTCAAAATAAAATAAAATATGTGTGGTAAGTATGATATGGAATTCACATAGATGAAATGATGAATAGTTGCTCTGTTTTAATTTACTTAAGTCCCTAGTTTCAACTTACTACTCTCCAAAATATTACCTTCATTGGCTAGAATTACTTTTGCTTTGATTTAGAAATTGTGGATAGCAAAAGCTTAATCCAATTCTATGTTGTTGTGAGAAATGATATAGTGATGGGGCTGCTATTCCTAGTTTGAAAGTGAAACTTAGATTTCCGGGGAAATTCTAAAAATATTTAGGATACTCTCATTTGATTAGAAATACCTACCAAAGCCATATAATACATTACATTGATAGACCTTATGCATATGCTACTTGTCTTCACATTGAGCTTTGTCAAACTGGTATAGACCTATGTGAGATTTCATTCATTACTTTTTAAATTCAAGACTTTACTTTCACATGCTATACTTCTACACTAGAAGTAAGCAAATTCCCATCATACCATCATTCCACAATAAAAATAGAAACTCTATACCCTTTGTGCTATGTACTCTCTCCAAGTTTATTGCATAAAAAGGGAGTAGAAGACATGGCTACAAGAAAAAATATAGAAGAAGAAGAAAAAAAGAAAATGCGTGCTTACATCATAAGCATGAGAAAAAAGAGAGAAAAAGAAAAGTAGCCATGTTTCATCCTTGAAAAATAAGAGTGTCCACTCAAAAAGGAGTCATCTCAAATATCCACATCCACCTCCAGTCTATCACACATGCAAAAGTCTTAAATCAAATAATTTTGAATTGATTTTTCTTAAGACTTGCTTTTTTGACTTGGCAATATTATGTGTGGCAAATATGCCTACTATATTCCCTATCAAGCTCCACATACAAGCTTTATTTAATGGTCGGATGAATTTAGGCAAAATGCCTTTGTGAGACATATTTCCACTACATATATTTGAGAGACTGATAGAATCAAATTGAGGTACTTATAATATAATTGAACTTTCCGGAATTTGAGTGGAACTTGATTTCTAGGGTATGTGTGCTCGATTTGTTGTCCTATTTTTCAAACACCTCTAAATAGGAGATGGCATAAGCCCCATAATGACTTAAGATGGGTGAAGTACCATGCCAATTTTTGCAATATTATGTAGAGTATTTTGTTGTGCACATGGTTCTTGTAAAATATAGAAAATTGTAGCAACTCCTGAACATCAACCTAAAGTATTGACTTTGATCGGGACGAGCAAAGGATAAGCTTGGAGGAGTTTGTTGACGCCTGTTATATACCAATTTCACCCATCAATATAACTCAATTATGTGAAGGAAATATCATTTCTTTCACACATCACCTTTCTATTTAACCTATTTCCACTTGTACTTGGAGAAATTGGTGCATGCAGGCATTTTACAGAAAATTGAAGTGAAACAAAGGAATGGATCTTATAAAATATCATCCCAGCCAATCAAGCGTCGACACGTGGCACCACATGGATCAAATAGCCCAAAAACAGAAGTATCTGAGGCCATCCAATGGTATAGCACCATATAATGGAATGGGACCCACCTATCAGTCACATGGAAGAAGAACTGGCCGTTTGGAGCCAAGACCAGGTCGCCCAACCACCCTAGTCGGTCGACTAGGTACTGGTGCCAAACGCGGTCAAACGCCATGTTTCGGCACCTCTTGGATTGAAGAAGTCATGGGTGACTGATTCGCGTGCTTTTGGTGGCGGGAACCGACCCTTCTCCAAGCTATAAATAGGACCCCTCACCCCTCACTTCAACACACACCACTTGAGCATCATTCTATTGTATACACTAGTTCTCTTAGTCCATAGTGGAGTTAGGCTATAGGGAGGAGAGCCTCTAGTCCCAAGTCCAAGTTGGGAAAGGTATGGCTCATATATCTTTTCTTATATTTGTGACTTTATGCATAATAAAGATATTATCTTTAGTATTCTTTTATTCATATACTTGGATGAAGCATTTCTTGTTTGATTGTTGATTCCATGTATGTGGTAGGAGTAGTCTATATGATTATGCCATATCACTCTTATTCTATTAACACAAACACTACAAACCCCCACTATAGTCTAATTACTTATGATATGATCATGTTGATATGAATAACTTATGCTATGTCTCAACATTGGTTCAACGATGTTTAGGTTAATCATTGCCTAAAGATGGATTGTGTCATGACTTAAGGTATTTATTTAATATGCTAGCATGGTGCTAGGATAGTTATATAACGTTGGATGTCTCCTAGACCCACAGATTGAAGAGGTAGGCAATAGGTGGTGACAGCCCTATCTGTCCTTTGTAATCCTCCATGTTCAGCTATGCCATTGGATCTTTGCGTGAGCCGTCCTAGTATTGCTAGGGGTAAACCCGTGACCGATATGTTGAACAACATAGCATAAGTATTCACCATTAACATGCTCATTAGTATCTAACCTAGGCTATGTATATGTATATTAGAAGCATAGTAGGAGCAAATCCCCAATCCTTAGTCTAACCTCCATTAGGACCCATCTACCCTTTAGAATAGATTGCTTAGGTGTGTGTCACACTACCCATGTATTATCAGCTTACCCCTGTCTTGATAATTGATTAGTATCCCATAGCTTGATCATAAGAGTAGTGTTTACTTTACTCCATTGCATTCCTTTGGGATAAATACGATACCCTTGGGAATACTCTTGGGTGAAATGCTACACGACATTTTCCGTGCTCTTGCGTACCTCATCTCTTTCGAGAGATGATCTTTGACGTAAGAAACATCAACAGCGGGCCAGCTGTCGCTCCTGCAGATCGAGCTCCCGAGCGCGTCTCTCCAAAGTCTGCTCCTGAGCCCCAACGTCAAGCTCTTGCAGGAGTTCCTGGCGCTTAGCTAGGTGCTGCTCCCGATCCTGTGCCAGGTTGCTCTCTCGAAGATTAAGGTGTTCGATGAGAGACTTTGGCCTGTCCTGATCTATCTCAGCCCGAGTCCTCATCACCTAGGCCACCGCCTCTTGCTCAGCAACAACGACCTCCCGCATAGCAACAGTGGCCTTTTTGTGACCCATGGCTGCTCGACCCTCTCCAAGTTCACTCACGCGGGCGTCAGTCGCCCAATTGGTCGCCTTGACGTCGTCCAAAATCTTTTGGAATGTTGCGTCCATGGTTTTGCCAAGCGGCGCCTCAACTCCAGCTGCTCACCCTCCTTCTGGTGTTTCTCCTTTTCTTGATCGATCCTGGACCTCAAAAGATCAATCCAGGCCTCGAGACGCTCGTCCTCAGCTCACAGCTTCTTCGACTCAGTGACGAGGGCACCCTGCGCTTTGCGAAGGTTGGACTGCACCATGTTGATGCTAGACTGCGCCCAGTCAATGACATCGGAGAGGCACTCTAGTTCTGCCGAAGCTATTGAGGCCTGCCCATTTATCATCTCAGGAACCTCTTCCCCCCGCGACGATGAAGGCAAGTCCAGCAGCGCTGAGGGCCTCGTTCCCAAGAACTATGCGAAAGTTGAGGCACCACCCGAAGTGGCATCACCACCATCACCTGAGTTGTTGCCTTCCGGATCAACAACCTTGGAGGCTGAGGCCTCAGCTTGCTAAGTCGAATCTGATTGTACCCCCAGCATGACAGCCGGGGTGCTTCAATACCCGAGCTCAATGCGGGCGCCGGAGCAACGCTCCTTTGTACCGGCATGGTAGTCTGCTCTACTAATGCAGCTGTGGCCCCCTAGGTTAACTTTGGAGCACTCCGGGTTACTACCCCCGGCCTTAATGGTGTAATAATAGCTGACATAGACCGGTCGATTGAAATCAATGCCTGTTCAAACAAGAGAATAGATGAGACAACAATGCAAGCTTTGGTAAGAATGCCTTACCGACGCCCCCGGAAGCTCCAGCGGGCCTTGACTTTCGGCGGCTATGAGTCTGCGGGCTCTGCTAGCGATGTGGCGGGCAGGGTTGATCTGACTGGTCCTCCACTAGAACCATCGACACTGTTGCCGACCGCATTGGCGTGTCTCCACCGACTCCAAAGGCACCACTCCCAGAGCCTCCTCTCAAGCCGCCACCAACGTCCATTACCAAACATGGGGCAAGATCACTAGCGGCCAGAGGCCTCTTGGCCTGAGGCTTCATTGGTGTACCGCTCCTGAAGCTCTCTTCGGCACCTTGGACTCCCCCTGTGGCGGAGATGCCGGCTGGTGCACTGGCCGCAATCGATAGCGCATTCATCCCTTGGTGGACTGGGCCTCCTCATGAAGAACCGCCAACACCAGAGGCTGGGGAGGGGTGCTCCATAGGACATTGACTTGGAGCAAGGACCGCCCTCGGCGGTGCCCTCGCCGGTAATCGAGGGTGTCTTGCCTTCATGACCTAAAACAACGGCGACTTCCCCTTCTCTCTATTGGGGAACAACATCTTGCCTTTTCCTCTATAAGCAACTTCCACCCTCAGCACATTGGAGCATGGAAGAGGTGCAAACTCTTGCAGTGTGCTGGAGATGATTAGACCATGGTCTGCGTCTCCAACCTGTCACTGCGCAAGGCCAAGCGAGTCCAATTTTGTCATCTCCCTGAGAATCTTCACCCCGAGGTCTCTATCCGTGCAAAGGGGCGGACATGGCCGCGGGAGAGTGAAGACGTCAAAAGACAACGGGTCATCACACACCTTGGACATCATGGTGAACACCTCTTTCAGGGTCATCTTGTCGTCCTGCATCCCGAAGTATAGCCACGCCGTGGGGCAACAATGCTGGAGAGGGGCCAGGCATCGACTCACATAGTCTGTCAGCACCATCAACAATGAGAAACCGTGGTCTGCGAGGTATTGTATCCTCTCCATCACTGGGGTATACTTTGGCTCCAACTACGGGTGCTCCTCCCTGGTCTTCTTTCTTAGCGCTGGCCAGTCGGTGGGCAGGACCATGCGATCGTGGGCATCAGCAAGTAGGATCACCCAGTCGCCACTTTAGCCATCCCACCTCGCGGCGGAAAGCAGAGTGATGTACTTGAAGGGACTATTGGTCCGATGTTGGAAGCAGTAGTCATCAGTGAAGTTCAACTTGTTCTTCCTAGTCCGCCTCAGTACGAAGAACTAATTGAACATCAACACATAGGGGTACACTCCGATGAACATCTCACAAAAGTGCAATAACACCGCCACCACCACCAAAGAGTTTTGCGACAAGTGATGAAGCTTGAGCCCGAGGACCTCAAGAAGCATCAGAAGGAAGGAGGAAACGGGTGGAACGAACTTGGAGTACGTGTACAAGGTGAAGAAGATGATTTCTTTCTCCTCCAACTTCTGAGGTAGAGAACCGGGGCGAATCAGATTCAGCCACTCCTCGTCCTCCCAACCAAGCATCTGCCTCACGGGAGCTATGTTCACCACACGGGAAGGAGGCAAGCCCGGGGCCATTAGAGCAGGAGTCGAGAACTTCTAAGGTGGGGAAAGCTCGGGTGATCAAGGAGGAAGACATAGGCTCGAACATTGGGGTGTGAGTAAGGGAGGAACCACCTCTGCCTGAAAAGGTTTCCTTTTAAACACCCTGGCGATGTTTGAGCGCACCATACAAATTGCATGGGCCAAAAACCCGCTGCTCAACCGACAGCGTACATGACAGCGGGGCCCTGGTCCCTTGTATGATAGATTGGCCCGAGCGGGCCCCGACCTGAGAAGGCAACCCGGTGGTTCCCATAAATGCGGAGCGAGAGCAGCAGAAGCACAACAGCCACATTACGAACCATTGCAATAAAGAAACTGCAACAAGTAAAGATCCTATCACCATGAACCCTAACGGGAGGGGAACGTGTGGCCATGATGGCAGAGGCACGCACCGCTTCGACTGATCAAGACAAAATCAAAATATAGCACGGGGAAAGTAGGGATAGGGATCCACCCTCAGGCTTATCACCTCCCCCATGGTGGTCCCAGAGGCCACTATCGTTACTCGACATACTGGGTAACCTTGCGCATAGGCTAAAGTCACCTAAGTGTCCTCCCTTCCTGCCGAGGTAAGGTCTGAGGGCGCCACGTGTCCAAAAGGCCTGGACCCCTCCCTACCTCAAATATGGGGTCTGGCATATCAATATGGACCTCAAGGTGGGGTCTAGCTCCTCCGAGAAGACGGGCTCCCAAACGGCCACGTGTCCAGCAAGACGAGACCCCGCTCCCCTATGGGAGAGGGCTCCTATGCTGCCACGTGGTTCGAAGCACTAGGTTGGCCACATCCCACGGTGGCGGGCTCCGACTCTACCACATGTTCCGTGGGCCTGGATCCCCCGCTCTACTTAATAAATGGTTCCGGGGATGCCACATGATCCGCGGATTGGGATTGGCCTACGCCATAGAGGCTAGCTCCCGAGCTGCCACGTACCCTACAACTTGCCCAGGATGGTGGGTTGCGGGAGTTAAGAGGGTGGTGCACCTTATATAATTCAAGCATTAAAGACACATGCCTTCCAAGGCGCATGACGCGGCACACGCCTACTATCAGGTACCTCTATGCCCAATAGCATCACAGTGAAGACGTCGCAGGCCTAGCCCACTCCGCCAAGTGGCTATCTTACGGTGATAGGACAGTAGAACGGGACATCCCATGCCATCATCAATGACTACGCATGGGGCACTGGCGTCTAATGTGGCGAGACGGTGGGTCTTCAAGCCTCAGTCAGAGGAAGCTTATGCGAGAAAACTAAGATCTTTTAGGATAAGATCGCCCCGGGGCCACCTGTCAGGCCACGAACCCCAGTGTTGTCTTTTAAAGGACTGGACCGCCATTGTTACAAAGAATCAAATCTCAACGTAGACACACACTACACACGCATTCATACCAGAAATACAAGCCTCGGCGTGGAGTAGGGTATTACGATCCGGTGGCCGGAACCACGTAAAACCACCATCTCACCATCTCTCATACGCGCAATCCCTCTTGAGTACTAAGCCCTGCCGATCAAGAACCTCCGTGGGATGCTCTCATAGAAGGTCCAGGGGAAGTGTCGCAAGAACACTTCGCCAGATGTATATCGAAGTTGTTAATGATGATGACGACAATGTGACGACAGATGTTGCACATAAGCAGCTTCGTTACTTGCCCGTGACCCCTCAATTGAAGCAGGTTTTCTTTGAAAAAGAACCACAAGACACATGATATGGTACAAAGAAGGTAAATGTGATAACAAAGAATTCTTGACGCGTCCGTTCGACCATGATGCATGGAAGGCGCTTGTAACACCCTCATTTTCATCCACCATGCATTGCATACATTATTATACATCTTTAACATTAAGAAACACAAAAAGGACCAAGTTTAAAATGAATTAGAATAGAAATAGCGGCTAAAAAGCCAGGGACAGTGCGAACATGTCTAGACTGGACCCCGCACTAGTTCGATTTTCCCTCTGTTGTTTCTCGGACTTATCCGCTTTTGCTGCGGATTAGTCCAAAAATGATTCTGTTGTTGTCTGTACTTGTCTGTAATCAAGTACAGACTAGTTCAATCTTCGCTACTGGAAACATTCAGAGTTGTCCAGTAATTCCTCAACTTTAGTCCGATTTTTAAAAATTTGACAAACCTCCGGACTAGTCGAGCCCCATATCGTACATGTCTATTTTTCTCTCTGGAACCGATCGAACTTGAACAGACCTTCACTGAACATGTCCGTTAATCATTCTGTTCCATATCAGACTTGTTCGGCTCCTGAACGGACTAGTCTCGTGTGCCCGACTGAGATTCTATTTTTCCCTCCTCGACGAGCATTTGGCTTATTACCTTAATTGGGCCCAAGAACGTCGTGCCCAACCCCTGTGGAGCCTAGGTGGGACCCCACCAAGGCCTCCACTGCCTTATACTTGAATTCCACCCAAACCCTACCACCTCCACCCTATATAAACACAACACCACCCACCCTTTCATCTCTTTGCCAGATTAGAGGAAACCCTTAACCCTAGTTCGTGGGAGCTGCCATTGAGGAGAGAGGAGCTCGCAGCCAGGAGAAGGAGGAGGATTGAAGGATCAAGTAAGATCGGTCTTTGCCAGCTCATCGGTGTCATCGTCAATTCTCCAGCAACTCTTCGCCATAAACCCTAGATGTCAAGATACAAGTGTTGCACACAATTCTCAACCTTTGAACCCATGGATTCATGGTAAATACCTTAGATGCATCTTTTCTACGTAAACTATGGTTCCACATTAACTTTAACTATGCTCTAGTTGAAAATTCGCCAAAACCCTAGCCATAACATACTTGTCCGGTCCCAGTGCGGACTAGTTTGATTTCCTTTCTGTTCCAGAACGGACATGTCCGGCCCTGATGCGGACTAGTCCGGTCTTCCTGTGTTGAAAATTCCTGGAACTTCTTTAATATCCTACAAAATTACTTGGAACTTGTTCTAAGATGTAAAACTTAATTGGGACTAGTTAGTAAGCAAAGATATCAACCTAATAACATGCATTACCTCATAATTGCAATATTCATGCATGTCATGACATATTTAGTGATATATGAGCATTTATTGATTGTAATGCTTGTTTTGTATGTTTGTTGCGCGGAATAGAAGATATTGCTCTAGACGGTGCTGTCGAGGATCTCCAGCACCAGAACTTCAAAGATTTTAATCCTAATCAGTCTCAAGAGCAAGGCAAGTGTCCTTGATCATTTTGATCTTGTTTTTAAATGTTTTGTTTGAAAAAATGCATACTTGTGTCAAATTGATGGGAAACCCAAAGTAGGTGTTTAATAGACTTGTTTAACCATCCTTGTGGCTTGGAATACATTGTAGAGAATCGGGAAAGGTATTTTACCTTTTTGCTTTGCTCAAATTAATTGGGATGGGAAAGACAATCAAATGGCTTAACTATGAATTAATGAGCATGTATATGATGAGAATTGATGAATTTGGTTAATTTGTAACATGGGACTTGGGAGATATCAGCATGCATGGATTGTGGACTGGGCTGGATGTTATGATAGCTTCGCTTGCTTTAGATCTAAGGACCAGTTCGTGGAGCAACCATCCAAGATTTACAGTGCCACCACAAGGCCAAGTATGGGTGTGGTGTAGCTGAATAATTAAGTGTCTTGCTGGTATTGTATGGACCATTGGATGGTGTGGGGAATGGGAGTAGAGGAAGGCTACCATGGGAACCGCATGGCACATGAGCGGGCCCGTGGGTGGGAGAATGGAGATTCAAGCCTGCTGGTCAAACCTTAGTGGGTCCGTACATACTAGTAGTTCCTTTGTAAAAGCTATTTTGTGATCTCTTGGCCACATACTAAATGAAGTGTAGGACGGCACAAGGGAGGTTCTTAGTCATCGAAAGGTGATGAAATCAAAAACGTGTGAGTAAAGTGGTACAACATCTGCAGAGTGTTAAAAACTATCATGATAGTCGTGCTCCCTCTTAATGGTGACCTGGACCCTCACATAATTATAGTGGAAACTAGGTTTTGGGATGGCTTGGTTATGGTTATGGTTTGAGTTGTGATAAACGAACAAGGTTGATGATGATGTTAAGGAATTGGTATTTGGATGGATAATTATTGATGGATGTAATATGATGGTAATTGATGGTGTTGGACACATCATTGGTGATTATTTAGGATATGTTGGGATTAATTCACATAGACATTGTAGGATGCTTTTTACATGTTTTAATTGCACTTTTCGGCAAATAGACACTATTTATTATCATTCCTTGTTTAAGCTACATGTCATTATATTCTCACACTTGCTGAGTACAACATGTGCTCACCCATGCAATTTCCCTACCAATAGTTTCAGGTGATCTTTGAGAGTACCCTGTGGATAATGAGGAGTATTAGGTTGTGTGCTCCCATCGACTTACTTGTGGTTATGCTTGGAGCCGCGCTATATCCCATATGTTTAGTTTGCTTAGTTTAGATTATTTCCGTTGCAGTATTAGTAGTATTGATAATAATGATCATTAGAGTTTGTAATTTGAGAATTATTTGAATATTGTAATAAACATATTTATTTTCTAGTTTGTGTTGTGGTAACTTCTGTATATTGTTTGTGATGCAATCGTGTATGTGTGTTAAACATCCTGGGCACACATATGTGTTGCACTTGGTTCATTTTTGGAACTGAGTGTCACCAATTGGTAACAGAGCCATAGGTTGACCGTAGGATGCAGCCTAGATAGAATGGACACTTTAGAGTACATAGGAGCACTCAAGAATACTTAAGGTTTGTTGGTGTGCTTATTTGACATGTAATGTTTGCTTGTCTGCTTAGTAGATGATTGTGGGGTGCTTTGGCACTTTCCACATACATATAGGCTTTTATAGGTAGTTGCTTAGTTTCATATCCCTTGATGCATATAGTTGGGGATGTTTTATAAATTCTTCTATCTCTTGCTCTTTTCTTCCGATGCTGAGGACTGGCAACCAAATGAATGCCAATGAGGATGAGGAGAATCATGGAGCACCCCAGAACAACAATGGACTTGAACCTGAGGATAGCAACCTTGAGCAGTTGTTGGCTATGCAGAATCAGCTTATGAAGACCGTGATGCAAACTTCGGGACATCTGCAGGCCAATAAACAGAATCAACCCCATATGCCTCCACCGCCACCACCCCCGTCGCCACATAACAGATTGGGAGACTTTATAAGAACTAGGTCACCCAATTTTGCTCAATCCAATGATCCTATGAAAGCTAATGATTGGATGATATCTGTGGAGAAGAAGCTTTCTATTGTCCACTGTAGTGACAGCGAGAAGGTCCTTTTTGCCTCCCATCAACTAATTGTAGTAGCTGCGGATTGGTGGGACTCGCTGTGCAATGCCCATGAAAATCAAGAGAGGATCACTTGGGATGAATTCAAGGAGAAATTCCGTTCTCACTTTGTGTCCTAAAAGTGTTATGATCTTAAAGAGCCAGGAAGTTGAGAACCTAAGGCAAGGAAGGTCGAGTGTGAGTATCTCAATAAATTCACTTAACTCTAAAGGTATGCTCCAGAGGATGTCAACCGGGACAGCCGCAAGAAATATTTGTTCATGAGAGGCCTAAATAATGAGATTCAAGTCCAATTGCTCAATTGTGACTATGTAAATTTCCAGAAGCTTGTGGAAAAGGCCAATGTGGTTGAAAACAAGATTTGTGAGATGGAACAAGACAATAAGAGGAAGATGCCATACCAAGGGCAGCCATGAGGGAGCAATGTCCGTTCTCACCTTGTGCAGCCAAGTGCGCCATATTACAACCCCTCCGCTCCTACTTATCGAGCTGCTTATCCTTCACACCCAAACCAGCAGTAGCAACGCCCTATTATGCAAGTGCCTTGCCTGCCTGTGTTGTTTGCATCGCGCCAAGATCTGGTGACTAACTCTAAAAATCAGCAGCGCCCGAGTTTCCCTAGTGTTTCGGGCAGCAAGACGTGCTATGTTTGTGGAGAGGCTGGACACTTTGCAAGTCAATGCCCCAAGGGGAGCTATGGTCCAATGAATAATGCACTAATGCAAAACCCATGACCGAATGGAGGAGTGCCACAAAGCAACCATGGACAGTAGAATGTCACTCATGGCAATGTGAATCACGTCTCTATTGAGGAGGCCCAGCAAGCGAATGACGTCATGATTGGTATGTTCCTCGCCAACTCCAACCCCGCGACCATGTTCTTTTATTTGGGATCATCTTATTCATTCATCTCATCAAAATATGTTTCCAATTATAATCTACCTATAGCTCTTTTGAAACACACTATGTTGGTAAAATCTCTTGGAGGAGAGATGAGGACAAATATACTGTGTCCGAGGGTAAGCATCAAAATAAGGGTGGTAGACTTTCTTGCGAATCACGTCATCCTGGATTCCCTAGTGATAGATATAATACTTGGTATGGATTGCTTGACCAAGTATAATAAAGTGATTTAATGCACTGAGAGGATTGTGCAATTGACAAGTGAGCATGGCACCCGTATTGAAGTTCAGATAGCCCAACCCACAGCGGATAAAGCAACACTGAGTCACATGGAAGGTGTGACATTGGAGAGCATCCCGATTGTTCGCGAGTATCCATATGTGTTCCCGGACGAGTTGTCAGGTATGCCGCCTGATCGTGATATCAAGTTTGTCATTTAATACCTGGAACTGCACGTATAGCTAAGAGGCCGTATAGGATGCCTCCTACGGAGTTAGCGGAGCTCAAGAAGCAAATTCAAGAGTAGCTAGAGAAGGGGAGAAGGGTTTTATTCACCCAAGCTCTTCACATTGGGGACACCAGTGCTTTTCGTGGACAAGAAGGATGGGTCCCAAAGAATTTGTGATGGTTACCGAGCTCTTAGTGAGGTGGCGATTAAGAACAAGTATGCAATGCCCCATATAGAAGATTTGTTTGATCAAATGAAGGACGCCTGTGTTTTCTCCAAGATTGACTTGAGGTTAGGTTACTTCCAAATGAAGATTAGACCGTTGGATATAACCAAGATAGCTTTTCGGACACAGTACGGATCCTATGAGTACACCATCATGTCCTTTGGATTGACAAAAGCACCAGCATAATATATGTATCTCATCAACAAGGTCTTCATGGAGTACTTGGATAAATTCGTTGTGGTGTTCATTGATGATATTATGATCTACTCGAGAAGCGAAGAGAAACATGAGGAGCATTTGAGGCTCAAAATGCAAAAATTAAAGGAACACAAATTATAAGCCAAATTTAGCAAGTGCCAGTTTTGGTTAAGGGAAGGATAATTTTTGGGTTATATCATCTCTGGAGGAGGAGTATTGGTTGACCAGGGAAAAGTGAGAGATGTGTTGAAGTGGGAACCGCCATAGAATGTGAAGGGAATTAGGAGTTTTGTTGGAATGGCTGGATATTACCGTCGATTTATCAAGGATTTCTCCAAAATAGCCAAGTCCATGACAGAATTATTAATGAAGAGAAAAGCATTCCAATGGACTCAAGCTTGCCAAAACATATTTGAGGAGTTAAAGAGGTTAACAACAGCACCTGTGTTGGTATTGCCTGATGTGAGCAAACGTTTCGATATCTATTGTGACGCATCCAGACAAGGACTTGGATGTGTGCTTATGCAAAAAGGACAAGTGGTAGTCTATGCATCGAGGCAATTGAAGAAACATGAGCAGAATTATCCTACGCGTGATCTCGAACTTGCAGCCATAGTGCATGCCATGAAAATTTGGAGGCATTACATTCTTGGTCATAGGTGTGAAATTTATACGAATCAAAATTGCCTAAGTACATTTTCACACAAACGGACCTAAATTTGAGGCAACGAAGATGGTTAGAAATCATCAAGGATTATGATGTTGGAATCAACTATCACTCGGGGAAGGCTATTCTAGTGGCCGATGCTTGAGTAGGAAAGGAGTAAGCCACCTACTCACAGTTTGGGAGTTGCCATCCGAGCTAGGCAAGGATTTCTAATGGTTGAATCTTGGATTTGTGAATGGGATGGGAATAATGGAGTTAAATCCGACCTTGGACCAAGAAATTCGAGAGGGTCAACCAAAGGATGAGAAAGTCCAGGAAATTAGGGAAAGGACCTAAAAAGTGAGAGAATTCAGATTCGATGAGGATGATCAAGGCACTCTATGACTTGGAAAACAGATTGTTGTTCCTAATGTGAAGCGCCTTCGAGAGACGATATTAAAGGAGGCACATGACTCACTTTACTACATCCATCCCAGCTGTATGGAGATGTACAAGGATTCAAAAACCTGCTATTGGTGGGATGGCATGAAAAGGGACATTGCTGAATAGGTTGCATTGTGTGATGTGTGCCAACGGGTGAAGGCTAACACCAAAGGCCAGCTAGACTATTGCAGCCATTAAACATACCATAATAGAAGTGGGAAGAAGTTGGTATGGACTTCATAGTTGGTTTACCTTGCATTTCGGAAGGTTATGATTCAATATGGGTTATTGTGGATCGATTGACGAAATCAGCTCATTTCATTCCGGTCAAGACTACCTATATTGGAGCAGAGTTGGCAGAATTGTATATGGGAAGGATAGTGAGTATACATGGATACCAAAGAATATAGTGTTCGATAGATGTTCTCAATTGACCTAAAGGTTCTGGCAAAAGCTATACGAGTCGATGGGAACCCAATTGAATTTCAGTTCTGCGTATCACCCTCAAACGAATGGACAAACCGAGAGAACAAATGAGATATTGAAGAACATGCTAAGAGCTTGTGCACTGAAGTGTGGATGAAGTTGGGCCAAAAGTGTGCCATATGCTGAATTTTCCTACAACAACAGTTACCAACAAGCTTGAAAATGTCACCATATGAAGCATTGTATGGGAGAAGGTGCAGAACACCTTTGTTTTGGAATGAGATAGGAGAAACTAAATTATTTGGACCGGATGTAATACAGGATGCTGAAAAGCAAGTTCAGACGATCCGAGAGAATTTGAGGGTTGCTTAGTCAAGATAAAAGGGCTATGCGGATAATAGGTAAAGAAACTTAGCCTTTGATGTGGCAGACTTCGTATATATCAAAGTGTCACCTATGCAAGGTCATAAGCGATTTAACGTTAGAGGCAAGTTGGCACTCTGATATTGTACTATTCAAGATTTTGAGCAAATGTGGAGAAGGTGCATATAAGTTGGAGATGCCAGCACAACTTTCTGATGTTCATGATGTGTTCCATGTTTCACAGCTCAAGAAGTTCTTAAGGGTACCGGAAGAACAAGTGCCAATGGAAGAATTGGAATTAGAGGCAGATTTGAGTTATGCGGAGCAACCTGTCAAGATTTTGAAAACCAAAGAGAGAGTCACAAGAAACAAGGTGATTCGATGGTGCAAAGTACAATGAAAGCATCATGTAGAATCAGAAGCGACTTGGAGCCGGAAGATGATATCAAGAGAGAATTTATCCATCTCTTCCCTTCTACATCGAATCTCGAGGGCGAGATTCAATTTAAGGGCGTTAGGTTTGTAGCACCCTCATTTTCATCTATCATGCATTGCATACATTCTTATAAATGTTTAACATTAAGCAACACAAAAAGGAACAAGTTTAAAATTAAATATAACAAAAATAGCAGCTAGAAAGTTTGGGTCTGTGCGGACTTGTTCGTACTAGACCCCGGACTAGTTTGATTTTCCCTCTGTTATTTCCCGGACTTATCCGCTTTTGCTGCGGATTAGTCCAGAAATGTTTCTGTTGTTGTCCGGACTTGTCCGTTATCATGAACGAACTAGTCCGATCTTCTCTACTGGAAACTTTCGGAGTTGTCCAGTAATTCCTCAACTTTTGTCCGATTTTTGAGAATTTGACAAACCTCCAAACTTGTCCAGCCCCTTACCAGACATGTCCGTTTTTCTCTGTTGACTCGATCGGACTTGTCCGGACCTTCATCGGACTTGTCCGTTAATCGTTATGTTCCATATCGAACTTGTCCGGCCCCTTAGCGTACTAGTCTGGTGTGCCCGACTCGAATTTTGCTTTTCCCTCCCCGACGAGTTTTTTTCGTAATTACCTTAATTGGGCCCAAGAACGTCGTGCCCAACCCTTGTGGAACCCAGGTGAGACCCCACCAAGGCCTCCACCGCCTTATACTCGAATTCCACCCAAACCCTACATCCTCCACCCTATATAAACACACCACCACCCACCCTTTCATCTCTTTGCCACATTAGAGGAAACCCTTAATCCTAGTTCGTGGGAGCCACCATCGAGGAGAGAGGAGCTCACAGCAAGGAGAAGGAGGGAAGGATAGGAGGATCAAGCAAGATCTATCTTCGTGAGCTCATCGGCATCATCGTCAATTCTTCACCAACACTTCGCCCTCAACCCTAAACGTCAAGATCCAAGTGTTGCACCCAATTCTCGACCTTTGAACCCTTAGATTTTTGGTAAATACCTTAGATGCATCTTTTCTACGTAAATTATGGTTCCACATTAACTCTAACTATGCTCTAGTTGAAAATTCACCAAAACCCTAGCCATAACGGACTTGTCCGGTCCCATTGCGAACTAGTCCGATTTCCTTTCCGTTTCAGAACGGACATGTCTTGCCCGGGTGTGAACTAGTCTGGTCTTCCTGTTCTAAAAGTTCCTGGAACTTCTTTAATATCCTCCGAAATGACTTGGAACTTGTTCTCACATGTAAAACTTAATTGGGACTAGTTAGTAAGCAATGATATCAACCTAATAACATGTATTACACCATAGTTTCACTATTCAATCATGTTATGACATCTTGAGTAATATATGAGCATTTATTGATGGTAATGCTTGTTTTGTATGTTCGTTGTGCGGAATAGAAGATATTGCTCTATACGGCGCTGTCGAGTATCTCCTGCACCAGAACTTCGAAGCTTTTGATCCTAACCAGTCTCAAGAGCAATGCAAGTGTCCTTGATCATTTTATCATGTTTTTAAATGTTTTGTTTGAAAAACTGCATACTTGCGTCAAATTGATGGGAAACCCAAAGTAGGTGTTTACTGGACTTGTTTAACCATCCTTGTCACTTGCAATACATTGTAGAGTGTCGGGAAAGGTATTTTACCTTTTTGCTTTGCTCAAATTAATTGGGATGGGAAAAACAATCAAATGGCTTAACTATGACTTAATGAGCATGTATATGATGAGAATTGATGAATGTGGTCAATTTGTAACATGGGACCTAGGAGATCTAAGAAAGCATGGATTGTGGACTGGATTAGATGTTATGGTGGTTTCGCTTGCTTTAGTTCTAAGGACTGGTTCGTAGAGCGACCATCCAGGATTTACAGTTCCACCACAACGCCAAGTATGGGTGCGGCGTAGCTGAATAATTAGATTTGTTGCTCGTAATGTATGGACCATTGGATGGTGCGGGGAATGGGAGTCAAGGAGGGCTACCCTAGGAACTGCATGGCACATGAGGGTGCTCGTGGGTGGGAGAGTGGAGATTCAAGCCTACTGGTGAGACCTCAGTGGGTCCGTACATACTAGTAGTCCCTTTGTAAAAGCTATTTTGTGATCTCTTGGCCACACACAAAAAGAAGTGTGAGACGGCATAAAGGAGTTTCCAAGTCACCAAAAGGTTATGAAATCATAAACGTGTGAGTAAAGTGGTACAACATGCGCAGAGTGTCAAAAACTATCATGATAGCCGTGCTACTGGTTATGGGCGACCTGGACCCTCACATGATTTTAGTGGAAACTGGGTTATGGGAAGGTTTGGTTATGGTTATGTTTTGAGTTGTGATAAATGAACAGGGTTGATGATGATGGTAAGGAATTGGTATCTGGATGGATAATTATTGATGGATGTAATATGATGGAAATTGATGGTATTGGACACATAATTGGTGATTATTTGGTATATGTTGGGATTAATTCACATAGATACTGTAGGATTCTTTTTACATGTTTTAATTGCACTTTTCAGCAAATGGCCATTATTTATTATCATTCCTTGTTTAAACTACATGTCATTATATTCCCACACTTGCTGAGTACGACATGTGCTCACCCTTGCAATTTCCCCACCAATTGTTTCAGGTGATGTTTGGGAGTACCCTGAGGATAATGCGGAGTACTAGGTTGTGTGATGCTGTCAACTTGCCTGTGGTTATGCTTGGATCCACGCTATATCCCATATGTTTAGTTTGCTTAGTTTAGATTATTTCCGCTGCAGTATTAGTAGTGTTGATAATAATGATCATTAGAGTTTGTAATTTGAGAATTATTTGAATATTGTAATAAAATTACTTATTTACTAGTTTGTGCTGTGGTAATTTCTGTATATCGTTTGTGATGCACTAGTGTATATTTGTTGAACATCTTGGGCACACATATGTGTCGCACTTGGTTCATTTTTAGAACCGAGTTTCAAAATGCTAGACTGTTTCCATCCAGATTTTGCGCATGATGCGAAAAATGTTTCCATCAGTTTAGCGACAAATGGATTTTCTCCATTCAGTACAAACGCCACGCCATACTCCTATTGGCATGTCTTTGTCATTTCGTACAACTTGCCCTTGACTTTTTCTATGAAATATGAGTTCATGTTCCTCAACCTCATTGTGCCTGGGTTGGATCATCCTCGGTCACGTGTCAATGTGATGTTGAAACTACTAATCGAAGAATTGAATATGTTGTGGATAGGAGTCAAAGCATACGACAGCGACAAGAAGGACAAATTCAACCTTCGAGCTGGTTATTTGTGGTCCGTCCATAATTTGTCGACATACGACATGTTTTCCGGATGGAGCTCTCACGAGTGTCTGACGTGTCCAATATGTGCTTCGGACATGGATTGCTTTCGACTAACTCATGGAGGCATGATATCTTACTTAGATTGTCACAGACGTTGTCACTAAAGCACCATTGAAATGTATTAACGGGTTAGAAATTTCAGATATGTTGGAAAAACTAGAGCTAGATGAAGGTCATCCTGGATATTTTGTAGGTTACGGAGAAGAAAACAATTTGACTCACATATGGGACTTTGGGAGACACCGTATGTGAAGTCGTTGATTCTAATATACAACAATAATGTGCAGCACTTTTGGCAGAAGAGCGACGAGCACCTGATGGAGGAGGAGTACGCGTAGGTACGTCAGGTGTAGTAAATATTATTTTTGATAATTTTGTCAACAATATTTTTAACTACCTACCAATATGTGCAAGGTCAGGTGAGCTGGTTGCAAGGTCAGTCTGATGCATATCGGGCCCTTTGTCGGTACTGGGCTAGTGATGAGTCCAAAGCTAAGTTTGACAAGGCTCGGGGGTGCAGAGCGGTCGATGAGAAGCACAATCACGGCCAAAATAACCATTTGAGTTTAGCTAAACGCATGGTAAAAGTGTATGTCGAAGTGTTATTGAGACACATCCCCTGGATCTGCTATGGAGCAGCACGCGGAGGTTCTTGGATTGGGAGGACTTAGTCCTCTATTGAGTGATTGTGGGTATGAGATTTGTGAGATGGTGGTTTTTACGTGGTTCGGGCCGCAAATGCGTAATACCCTACTTCACATTGAGGTTGTATTGTAGGTGTGTAGTGTGTGAATGTGTAGATTGGGGATCCTTTGTAATGGTGGCGGTCCACTCCTTTTATAGATAAGGCCAGACACCTTACAAGTGGGGTCCAAGGCCCGACAGTTGGCCCCTGGGCGATCTTATCCTAAAGATCTATGGCTTCTCGCATAAGCCTCCTCGGACCATGGCTTTGAAGACTCGTCGTCTTCCCGCCTTAGTCGCTAGTGGCACATGCGTAGTCACTGAAGGTGTTAGGGGATGTCCCTTCTATCTCTCTTGTCGTCGTAAGCTACCCACTTGGCGGAGCGGGGTAGGCCCACGGCGTCTTAACTGTGATGTGATTGGGCGCAGCAGTCTCTGACTGTTGGCGTGCTCCGCGTTATCCGTCGGAGTTGGGGTGCTCCACGGCGTCTTCAATGCTTGATTTAGAAGGGGTGGACCATCACTTTACTACCGCAGGCCACCGCCCAGGGTGAGTTGTGGGACCGTGGCAGCTTTGGGGCTGGCCAGTGCCAGGGAGGTCGGGCTTGGATCTTTGAGGCACGTGGCAGCTCTGGAGTCCTTCGAGGTACATGGCAGCTTCGGATACCTTCGGGGCATGTGGCAGCTCCGAAGCCCTTCTCTGTGGGAGGCATTCGGCCTAGTGCTTCGAGCCACGTGGTTGAACCAGAGCCCAACCGTATACAAGGGTGAGGTCCTGCCAAAACACGTGGCATCTTCGGAGCCTGTCACACCGGAGGAGTCGTGTCCCATCTTTCAGCTCCACGTGGTAGTGCCGGATCCCCACTTGTGGAAGGTTGGGGTTCGGCACCTGCTGGACACGTGGCGCCACCGGACGTACCTAGGTACTTTCAGCCTGTATGCGAAGGTACCCCGTATGCGGGGTAGTGACAGTGGCTCCTGGGTCCACCTTGGGGGGGGGGGTGATGAGCCCGAGGGTAGAGCTCTTTCCATGTTTTCCCGCACTGCCTTTTGAATTTTGTCTTTGTCAGTCGAAGTGGTGGGTGCTTCTGCCAACGTAGCCACGCATCCGCTCTTGTTTGCGGGACTATGGCTACGAGATCTTTGCTTGATGAAGTATCTCTGTCTTCTACGGCGCCTTTAACCGCAATGGTTCCCAATGTATCTATAGAACTTACTTTTGCTCCGCCTTTATGGGAACCGCTTCAACTTGTCTTGTCAGGTGGCTGACTGCTTGGGCCATCACTTCTAACAGGGACCCTAGCCCCCATTGACATTGACGTTGTTGGTTGAGTAGTGCAGGCTGAGCCTTGGCGATCTGCACGAGGTTCTTAGGCGCAGCAGGAGTGGTCAAAAAGGAAACCTTTGTTACAGGGGACAATTCCTTCCTCAATCACATCCTGCCGCAGGAGGCTGCGCCTTCTTCCTTTAGCGCCCAAGCCTTCACCACTCAGCAAAAGCTCTCATGCTTGCTTACTCTGATGGCCTCCAAGATGCCTCCTTCTCGTTTCTAGACAGCCAAGGATCTGGTTGGGTGGCAGCGGAGCATGGATAGATGATCCGCTACAGATCTCCCACCCTTCAATACCTTTGCGAAGATGAGATTGTTCTCTTCATCGCCTACATGTCTGTGGGGCTTTGGCTCCCATTGTCGAGGTTCTTCCTGGATATGCTGGGGGAGTATGGGCTGCAGCTTCACCATTTGTCGCCGAACTCCATCGCCGTGATTGCCGTGTTCATTCACTTTTGTGAGGCGTTCATGGGCACCCCGCCAACGGTGGAGCCGTTCCGGTTCATATTTGTGATGAAGACCACCGTAAAGAGCGCGACGGGCCATGTGGGAGCCTACTACTTCCGGCAAAAGGACAAGACCCTTCGGACTTACATCGCTTTGCTCAAAGGTGGCTAGTGGAGCAGCTGTAGCGAAGATTGGGCAATCATGTGGACTGAGGCCCATGCCTCGCTGAAGATGCCCTCTGAAGGACCAACCTTGGATCCCACCACTTGGGAAGCATTCAAGCGGTTGATGAACGAGTACAAGCTAGTGCTGAAGAGGATCCGATTCTTGGTGAACAAGGGCTTGACCTTGCTGATGGTGTTGGCAGACATCTTGCATCGCTGCACCGCCCCCCCCCCCCCCCATTTAGAGGTGCCTGTACGGGGCCTGGGTCTAGACTGGCACGTACGACTGGTGCTGGCTAGATCTGGATGACTCAACCCCCTAGATGCTGGAGGAGATGTTGAAGGTGGTGAACTGCGACACTATTGAAGATGAGCACGTCTCCATCCCAGACCACTGTCAGGCACTCTTCATGACCCATAGCCTAAGGGTTGAAGTGCGAAGCTTAATGTCGAAGGTCAACATGTTCAGCGTTGTTCGGCTACAGCATGAAGAGACGACTGGGGCTTCGGTGGTCATGTAGTCGTGCCGCTCTGCAACACAACCAATGTCGGGGTCTACCTCTCGTACTTCGGAAAGGGCGGAGGTAGGGCCCCCAACAACCTCTGACTGGGTGGAGGACAACTATCCATCGCCAGTTCCAGCTCCGAGAAAGCATTCTCGTACCTTGGCCGTGGGTTCTGCCACTGCTGTGCCGAAGAGGTGGAAGCTGACGTGAGGGGACGGCACCCTAATCTCCCATTGTGAGGGAGCCGGAGTAGCCAAAGCCTCTATCATCGACCTGGTCTATAATTCTAGTGGCGGAGAGGTGCAGAGGAGTCTACGCCTATGGCCACGTAGACGCAAGCCGACCCGATGCTGGTGCTAGGGGGCCTCAATTCGCCACGCGAGTTGGGGGGCTAGGGTCTTTCAAGCAGATCGGCCTGCCGGTAAGGCGCGACTTCTTCCTCCGTGTTTTTTTCATTGTTTCTTTGCTCTGACGGAGTTGGTTTTGTCTTTTTAGGGCGTCGTCAGCCGACATAGTGCCCTTTGTGCTTCCAGGGGTGCGCTTGGTCGCTCCCGCACCTCCCAAAACTGGAACGGGGTCTGCTGCACCGCATTATACACCTTAAGGTGCACCGGCTTCTGGTGGTGCCGATGTTCCTGCTCCTCCATCTATCACAGCAGATGGGGCTAGGGCGGTGCTAGGCGAGGAGGTGGCCACCTTGGCCGTCGCAGCTACCCCTGGTGGAGCAGACTTGCCCACCGCTAATACTACGACAATGCCCGATGTCATTGGTGTGCAAGACGGCGACTCTCCACTGACGGTCGATGATACCTTTGTGGCAGGGGAGTGCTTTTGTCGCTGGTCAAGGACGCACTGATTCCTAATGCTCCGGCCGGGGAGCCATCTGGTCCCTAGGAATTGGTGTCTGCCGCGGAGTTGCCAGAAGAGGCAGAGAGGCAGCCGTTTGTGCCGACGGCCATGTCGATTCCCCTCTCCGATGCTGTTATCGCGGCCCAGTCCGCCTTGCACCAGATGAAGGCTACTTTCACCTGGGAGTGGGATCAGCTTGCTGAGGAGCGGCGCCTGGTGAAGTTGGTCGACGCCAATAATAAGGAGCTCGAGGCGAAGACCCTGAAGGCTTGTGCTGTTGTCGAAGCCCGCCTTAAGCTGTGCAAGGATAAGCGGCTAGAGTTGGTCCACTACTAGGTTGCCATTCCTGATGTGGAACGAGACTTAGCGGCCAGGGTAGAAGAGGTCTCCCGGGGCCTTGGCGTGCTGGAGGAGAGGTGCCCAGTCGTGCAGGACTCGGAGCTCGCTATTAAGTGCTGGGAGGATGACATGGTGTGACGTGCTTGGGATCTCGCCGACCGGGAGGAAGCGGCGCGGGGAGAGGTAGAAGGCCACCAAGTCTCCCATGCAACCGAGGCGCAAGGGATCGGGGACTTCTTGGCCCGTGCCGGGGCGTTGTGGGAACCCCTCGGGCTTGGTCTTGTGCCGCGTGGGGAGCCATCTCATGGGGTGGCCCAGCTGATCCCAGCCTTCGACTCCTTCTAATCGACGTTGGGGTCAGTGAACACTATCCTCGCAAGACGGCTGGAGGTCGAAGGAAAGGAGCTAGCAGAGTAGGTGGCTTTTGATGTCTCTGTGTGCTTCCAAAGCTGGTACCCGATGATCCCGCTGGAGTCAATAGAGAAAGGCCCCTTTGATGAGCGAGAGGAGCAGGCCCGACATTTGACATGGCTAATCTGTCATCATATGACGTCCTGCTTAAGGAACCCCCTTAGAGGCCCCCTAGTAGATGTGGACAGGTGGCTGGGCACACCTACCACTTGATCGTAGGATGTCTTCGACGGGGCCCCAGCAGAGCGGGGGAGTTTTGAGTGGATGGCCTTAGCGTGGCCCCTGCAGGGTCTCCGAGCTTTGTTTGAGTAGAAGTGTCGATGGCAGGCCCCTTGGGTGGTGCATGAGCTAGCTGCTCCGGCATCCCCCACCATCATCGCAGAGACGTCAACAGCAGGCCCCCTGGGTGGTGTCGAGGCTGGCTGCTCTGGCGTCGCCCACCATCGTCGTAGGAACGTCGACGGCAGGGCCCTTGGGTGGTCCTAGAGCTGGCTGCTCTGGCGTCGCCCACCATAGCTGTAGAAACATCAACGTCAGGCCACCTTGGGTCGGGCTGGAGCTGGCTGCTTCGATGGCACCCACCATCATCATAAAAACATCGACGGCAGGCCCATGGATGGTGCCGGAGATAGCTGCTCCAGCATCGCCCACCATCATCGCAGATACGTCAACGACAGGCCCCCTGGTAGGTGCTGGGGCTGGTTACTCCGGCATCACCCACCATCATCACAGAAATATCAATGGCTGGCCCCTTGGATGGTGCTGGAGGTGGCTGCTCCAGTGTCACCCACCATCACTGTAGAAACAACGATGGCAGGCCCCTTGGGTGGCGCCCGAGCTGGCTGCTGCGGCGGAGCTCACCATCACCACATAAAACATCGACAGCAGGCCCCTTGGGTGGTGCTGGAGCTGGCTGCTCCAGCGTCGCCCACCATCGCTATAGAAACATCGACAGCAGGCCCCTTGGGTGTTGCCGAAGCTGGCTGCTCTGGTGTCGCCGATCATTATTGCAGAGACATCAACAGCAAGTCCCTTGGGTGGTGTCGGAGTTGGCTGCACCAGCGTCGCCCACTATCACTGTAGAAATGTAGACGGCATGCCACTTGGATGGTACTGGAGCTAGATGCTCCGACGTTGCCCACCGTTATTGCATAGACGTCGACGGCAGGCCCCCTAGTTGGTGCTGGCGCTGGCTGCTCCGGCGTCACCCACCACCACCGCAGAAACATCAATGGCAGGCCCCTTGGGTGGTGCCGGAGTTGGCTGCTCCGGTGTCGCCAACCATCTCTGTAGAAACGTCAACGGCAGGCCCCTTGGGTGGTTCTGAAGCTGGCTGGTCTGGCGGCGCCCACCATCGTCACAGAGACATCGACGGCAGGCCCCTTGGGTGGTGCCAGGGATGGCTGCTTCAGCGTCACACACCATCGTTGTAGAAACATCGACGGCAGTCCCCTTGCTGGTAGGAAACCAAATAAACCTTGTTTGCAACAAAAGCGGGACGAGGGAGCGTACTGATAAATCAACACTTATTTCCATTATGTAGAATAGCTTCGATGCAGACCCACTAGGAGGTGTCTGAGCTGGATGCTCCGGCGTCATCTACATCAACGTGTAGGAACGTTAATAGCGGGCTCCCTTGGTGATGTGTACCTCACCGATGCTGTTGCTGGTTGTGCGTGAATCGACCTGTTTTGTATGTCCTGCACACACAACAGGGGGCATAATTTTGCTCATCGGTGATCTTTTCCTACTCTTTAGTTTTGCCAAGTCTTACATTCCTGGGCTGGTATGCGGGGCTTGGGTAACTCAGTGCGTTAGCCCTCGAGATCCAGCTTCTGCCTTACTTAGGGTATGGGCATCCTGGCCCTTAGTACTTAGCCGCGGTACTAGGAGGCAAAGTGTGCATGGTTAGGGTACAGGACCCGACTAAGCAGGCTGTGCGCCATGGATCTCCATCTCGGCATAGGCCTTTCGTGGGGGACCATCTGGCACCACAGGGCCCCAAGTAAGAGGGCAGCCGCGAGATCCCGAAACACCTTGCAGGTACCTCATACAAGTCCGCCTTCAGCAGGGTTGCATAACTCCACTAGGGGTGATATAGAGAAAAAATTTACCTGGTATATGAGGATCATATACAAAAAACGAGAATAGCTTGATGATCACAAAATTAACAGATATTTAAGTGAACATAAGAGAAAGCACAGGGTGAGATAGAGATTCTTTCAAATTGGCATTCATAGGAGGAGACTGGCTTTACAATAAGGCAACAATCCACTCCGGTTGGCAAGGGAGGCAGAGTGTTCATCCTTAGGGTACAGGACCAAGCTAAACGGGTGAACACTCTGGACCTGTCCCCCCCCCCCCCCCCCACCAGAGCTTGGTTGTCCAAAGTGTCGTTCCTTGGCACCATGACACCATACACTGTCCTATTTTTATGCTTAGGTATATAACTTACAGAGGTGCTCTATGTTCTAAGGGTTGGGGAGGGGCTCTCCTTCTTCAGTGGCCAGGCGGACCCACCCAGGACGGGATACTTGTGTAACCCGAAAGAGGCCCTCAAAACAGGGGGAGAGTTTGTGCGCCCCTTCTCGTGAAAGTATTTGCCACAACACCAGATCGCCCATCTGGAGCTTTCTACTCCGCACGAACCATTTCTGGTAGAGCCGGAGCGCTTGCCAGTACCGTGCGTTTCGGATGGTAGCATCCTACCTTGCTTCGTTGATGTGGTTGACATCTTCGCGTTGGAGCTGGTCCTGCATAGGTTCATCGAATGTCCAGACTCAGAGGGAGCCCACTTCAATCTCTAGGGGGAGTACAGTGTAAAAGCCGGTTTTTAGAAGAACAAAAATGCAAAAATGCAAACTTAAAAAATTTTAAAAGTGGAATTTGCAATTCGAATTCACATGAAATCATGTTAGTTACCAAATGATCACCAAAATGAGGAATAGTTAAAAAAAACTTCAAGCATTATCTGGAAAATGTCACATAAACTGTTAAAGCTTCAAGTGTTAATTCAAATTCCAGTTTAACATCAACTTGAGCAACATCATGGTGTTTACAATGTAGATAACACCTTGGGTGGGGCCCACTTGTCGGGTGGCCCACCAGTCAGCTCTCATCAAACGTCGTTTGGTTTCCTCCTCTGCTCGTTCTTATCGGGAACCATCTCGATGGGTGTGCCAATGATGCTTCATGCACAAGCTAGTTTTGAGGCTGTCCTTATCATCGATCCTGGCAGTACCCACGTGTTCTCTCTCTACTTCGACTCATGGCACCAATTAGAAATTTGGGTCCATAAAGAATAAAAATCAAACCATGCGAAGGATAAAATCCAAACAAATTTCGAGCTTAATGTTTAAATTTACAAAATGTTGGGCTTAGAACCCTTAGTTGATTAAGGAAAATTATTTAGGATTTCTATTGGTTTTTATAAAAGAAAATAGACAAATAATAAACGCAAAAGCCTAGGGTGCTTTTAAATTCAAATTTGAATTTGAAATTCAATTGATTCAATTCTCAAATTCTGTCCAAAATTTGGGATTATTCATATATCAAATAACCAGCCCAAGGTTATTGTGCTTTTAGATTATTTAGACATGGTTTGAATCTGAGAAAAAGAAAAAGAGGATAGTATCCATTGGTGGGGCCCACGTGTCAGTCTTATCCTCACAAGTGAAGTGCTCTGTTCTGTTTGTTCTTCTCTACGTGGCTTCCACTCTACCGCGCCATGGTCTGCTCACTGCCTCGCTACGCTCCTCCATCCGGCCACCATGGCGCGCCGCTCGCCCCACGCCGATCGCCGGTTCATCTCCCTGCACACGCCGATTCGCCTCCCTGCTCATCGACCCGTGCTCCTGGCCGCGCGCACGATCGTTCATGGCACCGCCCCACGCCGATAGCGTGCTCAACACCAGCCCCACCGCCGGCTGGCTTTGTTCGTGCCTCCCACGCTACCGCCGCACTGTATCCCAGTGCCGCCCCACCGATGCTTACCTCCCCGCGATCGTGCCTCTGCCCCACCTCGCCGCCGCCGCTTCAAGCCCAACGGGGCAGCGCGCACCACGCTCTGGCGGTGATCTACTCCAACGTACGGCCTCCTGGCCGCCACGCTTGTCCCCTGTCGAGCGCCGCCATGCGCACCGCCCCACCACCTGCGCCGCCAGCGGCGCTCTGCCCTTCCCGCGCCACGCCCTCCACCGGTGTGCCATGGTCGCCTTCTGGTCGTCCCTGCATCCGCGCCAGCCGTGAGCACTACGCGTGCCATGCCCACAATGACGACAGTTTATGCTGCACCCTGCCCACCTGCCAAGCGCCATGGTCATTGCGGTGCTCGTCGTTCTCCCTTGCCGCTGTCCAAGTCCAGCAACCAGGCGCTGATGCTTGTCAACAGCGCAGTGTCCTCGCTGTTATTCCCCCCGCACCGCGTTCCTCGCCGCTGCGCCTCCGGCACAACGGTGAATGTCCTCCATGCAAACATTTGCTGATCGTTCCCACTATCTGTTGTGCGTTCCAATCTCAAGGCACCGTTCAAGGGCAGGTTCAAATGAGTGTTGTGTTGCTTCGTCCTTTGCTGCCGTAACTTCAACACATACAAGGCATCGTCGCGATGATCCGCGCTGTGGCAGTGCCCTGGTAGTGAGCAAGTTATGTATGTGCTGCACATGATGCGCGAACACATTGATGATGCATTGGCAATGACAATCGATCAAAGGTTAGCTCTGATTTGTGCAAGAATTGGTCGAGACATTGCTGCAGCCAAGGTGTTCGATGAAATGGTTATAAGGCAAAACCAGATGTGTTGACGTTCAATGCTGGTCTATGGATGCAGGTCTGTTGTGGGGTGGCAATAGACAAGGATATGTGCCAAGATGCTCTTTGAATGTTGATGAAGTGACCGGATCGGGAACACACCCAAGATATTCGGTGAAATGAACAAGGTGAGCATGCTTATAAGGATAGAAAGGTAGCGCAACTGGATTACCTAAAAGTGATTTGAATGTTGTGTTGGTACTACGTCAGGTTAGCAGTGCTTGTGATGACGTCTTAAGTCCAAGCAATGTTGATCTCACTTCACTCCCAAGTGTCACTAGGGTTTCTCTTTGATTCATCCTTATCAGAACCCTGCGACCACACTTATCACTGAACTAGGTTTACTCCTTTATGAGTTGAAACAACTTCTTTGGTCGACTTCTGAGTCGCGACCTCTTGTTGCATAGTTCACTCATATCATGATCTCTTAATGTACCACATGATCCCATGGACATCCTTACCTGAATTAGTCGAACAACCCTTCACCATTCAGTCTTATCAATCTTGAGTGGCATAGCTCCAAGTGTTAAGTGAATACTTGCATTGCGGGCTAGAATTGCACCTTTTGATTCACGTCCCGAAACTACTATGACCACTTGACTTATCCATTTTTTCTCCACCCATCCAAGACATATCTAATCTTCCTAGTCAAGCCTCTTCTTCTTAAGGTTTATACAACTCGTCGAGGCAATTAATAGATTACCTAAATTACTTATATGCATATCATGTCGATAGGAACGTGATGATAGGTGATCAACGAGAAGCTTCTCTTGGAGGAGAAGGCCGAGGAGTTCCAACTTCAAGACTCCATGGCAGATTCTCCAGAGGAAGACCAAGCCATAAAAACTGACATTGCTATAGAGTCGCAAACAAGGCAAGCCCCGGTTCGCATTTAAGTTCTTTACAATGTTTTTACAGTTTTCATTCACCTTACGTATTCAAATGTTTGTGCAGTACGTTTAAGGTGTTTGACATCCACTTGCATGACCAAATAACACAGGGAGTGGTTAGAATAGCTCGCAGACTCGTATAGCAACTGCCATGCTAATATTGTCAAGAAACCGGTAGAAGTCGAGTAGTTGGAATCTACTCGCAATATAGAAAGATGACACTCATCTACACTAGGTCGGGTAAATATAAAGAATGGTTGTTAATATGAACTGGAGACCGGTCAGAGACGAGTAGGAAGCGACGAGACGTGGTCTTGGTTGCATAGCTATGACCGTGTCGATTAAGGCCCGCGCCGTATGCGGCCCTGCTAGACAAGCTTGAATTGTACTGGCGACATACTGGAGAAATGGGTTCTAGCAAACTGACGTAGCTTGATACTTGTTTGTAGAGGAATACCCTTTTGTTTTAGAGGCATGGGTTGAGGGCAGCAAGGTGTAAAACAGCTGGTGAGCACGTCAGAGTACGCCCCACACAGGGACCTCCTGCCCTTGACAGATCGATCAGTTCGGCATTCGAGTGTTGGGTGAAAGGTGGCCATATACGACTAGTACCAAATTCTTATGTAGGTACTGTTGTAAGTACTCGCTGGAGCTTCCGAAAGTGCGTATGTGTTGTGTTGTTCGGGTGTGTCCTTATTGTAATCACTGTCCCTCGCGGTAATAGAGTACCACTTGTTCACTGTGTCGTGACGTAGTAAATAAGAGTAGTTGGAACATGATGAAAATGCTCTATTGATTATTATATATTATTGTATTGCAACTATGTATGGATTAGCTGTAGCACAATTAAAGTTTATAACTTCTGAACACTTAACCTGTCTACGGCTTATGTACTTTGGATATGTCATATCATCGATGAAGCGTTTCTTGTTTGATTGTGGAGTTTGCGATGTGCCGTGCCCAAGGAATGTCAATTGCTATTTAAAACTCAAAAAATAAGGATTTACTATTAGGCGAGTCCTTTATGCAATTCAACTTTCCTATATTACTGTCCCCTTGCATGTAGTGTCTCATAGATAGTGAGACGGGTCAGTCTTGCTGAGCCTTATGCTCACGTTTGCGCTTTAACGATTTTTGTAGGTATTAGGTTTTTTTTTCTGCTGTTCAGGTTGTACATGAGAACCACGCCGCTGCTGAATGTTCTTCTTGTTGCTAGTGAGAAGTGTCCTAGGGCATGGACGTCTTCTCTCCCGCCTAGTTAAGTGAGATTATGAGTATGTATTTTCCGTTGCGTGTGTACCTCTGTTGTACACCGTTTTGTAAACTCTTCTTATTGTGAAATTAAAACTTTGCTTGTTTTGCATTCTTTTCGTGTGTGTTGTTAGGTGCCGCATCGCATGACACCACCCAATGATATCCTTGGACGTCAGGACTCCGGTCCTCACAGACATGGTATAAGAGCTTCATTGGGAATAAGACGCTCGAAAAGTGTCTATTTACGAAAACTCCAAAGTAGTCGAGTGAGGATTAGCTATATGCCCATTAAGGACTATTACTAGTATAAGTTATAAAGATGGTGAACTAACTTACTTGTTATCTTATTCTGTAACGACGTTTTGTCTTCAAGGTAAGAGGTAAGGTACGCCACCGAGAGTGGATCAATCTTGGTAAGATCTACATACGAGGTGTGGTATGTGATATTTCCGTGGCTTAGCACGGAAAGTCAATATGAGTCTCTGAAACTATTCATGTTTCTGGGAACATATGACAGGCGGTACCCCAGCATGACACAAAATCAGTGGGAGACCCCGTCGGGTGGTAGATAACCCGATAGTATGCTTCTCTAGAACTATTCATGTTCTATGGGAACATGCGAAACACGTTTGCCCAAGCGTGTATAAGCCGGTTCGTACAGGAGTCTTTGCTGTACAGACGTAGTACAACCATGTACCTCGAGACATGACTTCGCTCGAGGGCGACTCACACCAGGGTCGTATGCATTTACTTTCATATATATTATTTTGACTGCCTGTTGTGTTTCCCCGTGTCGCCCTTAAGGTGTGAAGGTGTGAAAGGGGATTGTTTGTCTTCTGCAAGTACACTAACTACGGTAGCGACTTGTGTAGCAAAAGCTTGTGCGTGATCGATAATAGGACCACCTATAGACGTATCCAGATATACCTAAAAGTGATTTAAATGTTGTCTTGGTACTATGTCAGGTTAGCAGTGCTTGTGATGACATCTTAAGTCCAAGCAATGTTGATCTCACTTCACTCCCAAGTGTCACTAGGGTTTCTCTTTGATTCATCCTTATCAGAACCCTGCGACCACACTTATCACTTAACTAGGTTTACTGCTTTATGAGTTGAAACAACTTCTTTGGTCGACTTCTGAGTCACGACCTCTTGTTGCATAGTTCACTCATATCTTGATCTCTTAATGTCCCACATGATCCCTTGGACATCCTTACCTGAATCAGTCGAACAACCCTTCACCATTCAGTCTTATCAATCTTGAGTGGCATAAATCCAAGTGTTAAGTGAATAATTTCATTGTGGGCTTCCATTGCACCTTTTGATTCACGTCCCGAAACTACTATGACCACTTGACTTATCCATTGTTTCTCCACCCATCCAAGACATATCTAATCTTCCTAGTCAAGCCTCTTCTTCTTAAGGTTTATACAACTCGTCGAGTCAATTATTAGATTACCTAAATTACTTATATGCATATCATGTCGATAGGAACATGATGATAGGTGATCAACGAGAAGCTTCTCTTGGAGGAGAAGGCCTAGGAGTTCCAACCTTAAGACTCCATGGCGGATTCTCCGGAGGAAGACCAAGCCATAACAACTGACATTGCTATAGAGTCGCAAACAAGGCAAGCCCCGGTTCGCATTTAAGTTCTTTACAATGTCTTTGCAATTTTCATTCACCTTACGTCTTCAAATGTTTGTGCAGTACGTTTAAGGTGTTTGACATCCACTTGCATGACCAAATAACACAGGGAGTGGTTAGAATAGCTCACAGACTCGTATAGCAACTGCCATGCTAATATTGTCAAGAAACTGGTAGAAGTCAAGTAGTTGGAATCTACTCGCGATATAGAAAGATGACACTCAAATTCCGCAACGGAGAAACGGTGGATGAGTTTGGTGTGCGCATCAGTCGCCTTGCCACACAACTCGAGATGCTTGGCAACGGGTATACTGAGGAAGAAATTGTGAGAAAATTCCTACAGGCTGTGCCGCCCAAGTTTGAGCAGATTGCTGCAGCTATCGAAACCTTACTAGATCTGAGTGAGGTAACGGTAGATGAGCTGATCGGGCGACTCAAAGCCACGAAGGAGAGGCTTGGCACTGGTAGTGCCGGTGGCGATACATCGGCAAAGCTGAACCCAACAGAGGATGAGCTGGTGGCACGGCTGTCCTCACGGCTCAAGCTGGACAGGAGGAGGCGTACACACACACACACAACTTACGGAAGAGAGACGCTGGGAATTTTTTTGTGGTACTGGCTTATTCTTCCTTTCCTCGCCAGGCCGTTTTTTTTATATTAAAACAAAGCAAAAAAAGAATACAGTGGCCACCACCGAGACTTAAGGCCTCATCTGCATGCACGTTCTGAACGTCATGCAAAGATCCGATCTCACCGGCCACTACACCCGTATGCATACCATGCAGAACTACGACTCACTCCACACTGCCCGCTTCGCACGCCAACTCCCGCAAGCTACGCCACAATGTGCAGCTCTTGCATGCCGTGTGATGCGGCACGAATATCAGACGCGCCTGACTACCTCTCAGGCTCACAACTGACTTTGACCAAAGGAATAAACTAACTTAGACTGACTAAACAAAAACTAAGTAACATTCCTGATTTATTCAACATTCTCCCCCTAAGACAGGAATCGTTTACTTCAGTTTGGTGACCCCAATCTGCTCCCGGAGGTCCTGGAATTTCGACTTCCCAAGCGACTTTGTCAGGATGTCCGCGAGCTGCTCCTGAGTACTTGTGAATGCTAGTCGAACTGCGCCACTTTCAACACATTCCTGAACGTAATGAAATTTTGTGTTGATATGCTTACTTCGATCATGAAGAACCGGGTTCTTGCTGAGAGCAATCGCGGACATGTTGTCCATCTTGAGCAGTGGAGGCATCGGCTTCATACCCTCGATGTCAGAGAGTAGACGTGCGAGCCACACACCCTGGCATGTAGCTGCTTCTCCGGCAATGTACTCAGCTTCGCACGAGGATAAAGCCACCACTTTCTGTTTCTGGGATTGCCAAGCCACCAGGTTGCCATGGAGAAAGAAGATGATGCCACTCGTGCTTTTCCTGTCGTCGACATCGCCTCCCATGTCACTATCGCTGTAACCAACAAGGCCAGGCTCGGTGCTGCTCCTTGTGTACACCAGGCCACAGTCGGTTGTGCCAGCAACGTACCTTAGCAGGTGTTTCATTGCTGCCATGTCCTCCTGCTTAGGATCCTCCATAAATCGGCTCAGGTATCCCACTGCGAATGCAAGGTCAGGACGAGTGTTCATCAAATACCGCAAGCTACCAATCAAGCTGCAATATTCTGTTGAGTCAACCCACGGCGATGAACTTTGCTTGGACAGCTTGAGTCTCGTCTCCATAGGTGTCGCACATGGATTGCATGTCCCCATACCCGCTTTGATACCAATTGTCCCGGTAAACCGACGACCACGGGCAGCCAAGACGAAGAGAGTGATGGACAGGAGGAGGCGTACACACACACACAACTTACGGAAGAGAGACACTGGGAATTTTTTTGTGGTACTGGCTTGGTCTCTTACTTTCATCGCCAGGCCGTTTTTTTTATATTAAAACAAAAGAAAAAACAGAATACAGTGGCCACCATCGAGACTTAAGGCCTCATCTGCATGCACGTTCTGAACGTCATGCAAAGATCCGATCTCACCGGCCACACTACACCCGTATGCATACCATGCAGAACTACGACTCACTCCACACTGCCCACTTCGCACGCCAACTCCCGCAAGCTATGCCACAAAGTGCAGCTCTTGCATGCCGTGCGATGCGGCACGAATATCAGACGCACCTGACTACCTCTCAGGCTCACAACTGACTTTGACCAAAGGAATAAACTAACTTAGACTGACTAAACACAAACTAAGTAACATTCCTGATTTATTCAACATTCTCCCCCTAAGACAGGAATCGTTTACTTCAGTTTGGTGACGCCGATCTGCTCCCGGAGGTCCTGAAATTTCGACTTCCCAAGCGACTTTGTCAGGATGTCCGCGAGCTGCCCCTGAGTACTTGTGAATGCTAGTCGAACTGCACCACTTTCAACACATTCCCGAATGTAATGAAATTTTGTGTCGATATGCTTACTTCGATCATGAAGAACCGGGTTCTTGCTGAGAGCAATCGGGGACATGTTGTCCATCTTGAGCAGTGGAGGCATCGGCTTCATACCCTCGATGTCAGTGAGTAGACGTGTGAGCCACACACCCTGGCATGTAGCTGCTGCTCCGGCAATGTACTCAGCTTCGCACGAGGATAAAGCCACCACTTTCTGTTTCTGGGATTGCCGAGCCACCAGGTTGCCATGGAGAAAGAAGATGATGCCACTCGTGCTTTTCCTATCGTCGACATCGCCTCCCAAGTCACTATCGCTGTAACCAACAAGGCCAGGCTCGGTGCTGCTCCTTGTGTACACCAGGTCATAGTCGGTTGTGCCAGCAACGTACCTTAGCAGGTGTTTCATTGCTGCCATGTGCTCCTGCTTAGGATCCTCCATAAATCGGCTCAGGTATCCCACTGCGAATGCAAGGTCAGGATGAGTGTTCATCAAATACCGCAAGCTACCAATCAAGCTGCGATATTCTGTTGAGTCAACCCCCGGCGATGAACTTTGCTTGGACGGCTTGAGTCTCATCTCCATAGGTGTCGCACATGGATTGCATGTCCCCATACCCGCTTTCTCGAGTACCTTCTTGGCATAGGCGGCCTGTGACAGCTCGATGTGGTGCCGCCCTTGCTTGACTTCAATGCCAAGGTAATACGAGAGAGACCCCAGATCGCTCATGCTAAAAAGGGACTTCATCTCCTTCTTGGATGTGGTGATCTCAGCTTCAGACTCCCCCGTGATGATGAGATCATCAACGTAGATTCCCACCACAAGCCGGGACTGTTCGACGCCACGCGTGTACAGTCCGTGCTCACACTTGCTCCTGGAGAAACCAAGCTCATGCAGGCTGGTATTGAGCTTGGCATTCCAAGCGCGAGGCGCTTGTCGAAGACCATAATGTGCCTTGTGCAGCTTCAGCACCTTGCGCTCGTGCCCAGCAGCAACAAAACCAGGTGGCTGCGGCACATATACCTTTTCTTCCAGGTCGCCATTGAGGAACGCCGATTTGACGTCCATATGATGCACTACCCATGCCCGGTGAGCAGCAACAGCTAAGAGCATCCACACAGACTCCATCCTCGCCACCAGTGCAAAGACCTCTTCATAGTCAATTCCTTGGTGTTGCACGTACCCCTTGGCGATGAGGCGAGCTTTATACTTGGTGATGTCGCCGTGCTCGTTACGCTTGAGCTTGAACACCCATTTCAGCCTGATGGCACGCTGTCCAGCAGGTAGGTCCGGGAGAGACCATGTCTTGTTGTGTTCAATGGAAGCCATCTCTTCAAGCATTGCTGCACGCCACTCCTTGGTCTGCAGCGCCTCCTCCACTTTTGCAGGTTCATCCTCGAGTGCCACCAATAGTTCCTGTACCACCTCCTGCTTGGCCAAGCCAAGAGATGTTGATGGCCCAAGAATATTTTCCAATGCACGAAACTTGAGAGGAGCATGATCATGGTCATTGTCAAGATCGAGTTCACCCACAGGTGGTGATGTAAACTCAATCCCAGGAGCCGGTGCAGCCAATGATGTGCGAGGCTCAGACCCGCACATGGGCATTGCCGCACCGGCCGGCGTCGTCGGGTCCTGTGGTGGTGGTGTCACAGCTGGCATCAATGGCGACTCCAACTCCCCTTGCATACCACTGCTGGTCTGCACTGTGATGAACTCGACGCGAAACGGGTCTGCATCATCCTCCGATCCAGATCCCTTCTCTGCGCCCCAATTCCAGCCACGTTCCTCCTCGAACACGACGTCACGAGAGATGTGTACGCGCCGTGTTGTCGGATTGTAGAGACGGTACGCCTTGGTTCCTGGTTCATAACCAACAAATACCATGGGTGTGCTCCTGTCATCAAGTTTGGACAGGTGCTTACCGACGGTCTTGACGTGAGCGACGCAGACAAACGTTCGGAGAAAATGTACTGGAGGTATGGTCCCATGCCACACCTCGTACGGCGTCTTCCCTTCAATGCTTTGTGTTGGTGCTCGGTTCAGGATGAAGACAGCGGTGGTGACTGCCTCCCCCCAGAACCAGCCCGGCATTGCCACGGCCTTCATCATGCTTCTGGCCATCCCCATCACAGTTTGATTACGTCGTTCCACCATGCCATTTTGCTGAGGCGTGTACGGCGCAGTCAGATGGCGATTGATCCCGTGCTCGGCGCAGTATTCAGCGAATGTGCGCGCCGTGAATTCTCCACCACGATCGGTACGTAGCGTACCCAGCTTGCTCCCTGCTTCAGCTTCAGCCACACCCTTGAATTGTGTAGTTGCTGCAGCAGCCTGATCCTTGGACTCAAGCAGAATGAGCCACATATAGCGGCTCAGGTCATCGACGTAGAAGAAAATACTTTTTGCCACTGGGTGTCTCGGGCGTCACCTGTCCGCAAAGGTCACCGTGCACCAAATCAAGCTTGTGCTGCGCACGGTACTTTGCGTGGGATGGAAACGGTAGGCGCCGTTGTTTCCCGGCCCAGCAACTGTCACAAACCTGATCAACATTATCAAGCCGTGGCAGCCCTCTCACCATTTCGCCTTGCGCTAACAGCTGTAGCGCACGAAAATTCAGATGGGGGTTAAGCCGCCTGATTCTCAAACTGGGCTGTTCCTGGTTCGCTCGCCGTTACTAGGAGAATCCTTGTAAGTTTCTTTTCCACCGCTTATTTATATGCTTAAATTCAGCGGGTAATCCCGACTGACCTGGGGTCGCCGTTACTAGATCGGGTAAATATAAAGAATGGTTGTTAATATGAACTGGAGACCGGTCAGAGATGAGTAGGAAGCGACAAGACGTGGTCTTGGTTGCATAGCTATGACCGTGTCGATTAAGGCCCGCGCCGTATGCGGCCCTGCTAGACAAGCTTGAATTGTGCCGGCAACATACTGGAAAAATGGGCTCCAGCAAACTGACGTAGCTTGATACTTGTTTGTCGAGGCATACCCTTTTGTTTTAGTGGCGTGGGTTGAGGGCAGCAAGGTGTA
This sequence comes from Tuctoria greenei, assembly GCA_036927565.1. Taxonomy (NCBI): domain Eukaryota; kingdom Viridiplantae; phylum Streptophyta; class Magnoliopsida; order Poales; family Poaceae; genus Tuctoria; species Tuctoria greenei. The sequence continues at coordinate 174,424,933 of JAYESD010000002.1, read as the reverse complement.
AAACAGCTGGTGGGCACGTCAGAATACGCCCCACGCACGGACCTCCTGCCCGTGACGGATCGACCGGTTCGACATTCGAGTGTTGGGTGAAAGGTGGCCATATACGACTAGTACTGAAGTCTTATGTAGGTACCGCTGTAAGTACTCACTGGAGCTTCCAAAAGTGCGTATGTGTCGTATTGTCCGGGTGTGTCCTGATTGCAATCACTGTCCCTCGCGGTAATAGAGTACCACTTGTTCACTGTGTCGTGACGTAGTAAATAAGAGTAGTTGGAACATGATGAAAATGCTATATTGATTATTATATATTATTGTATTGCAACTATGTATGGATTAGCTGTAGCACAATTAAAGTTTATAACTTCTGAACACTTAACCTGTCTACGGCTTATGTGCTTTGGGTATGTCATATCATCGATGAAGCGTTTCTTGTTTGATTGTGGAGTTTGCGATGTGCCGTGCCCAAGGAATGTCAATTGCTATTTTAAACTCAAAAAATAAGGATTTACTATTAGGTGATTCCTTTATGCAATTCAACATTCCTATATTACTGTCCCCTTGCATGTAGTGTCTCATAGATAGTGAGACGGGTCAGTCTTGCTGAGCCTTATGCTCACGTTTGCGCTTTAACAATTTTTGTAGGTATTAGGTTTTTTTTCTGCTGTTCAGGTTGTACATGAGAACCACGCCGCTGCTGAATGTTCTTCTTGTTGCTAGTGAGAAGTGTCCTAGGGCATGGACGTCTTCTCTCTCGCCTAGTTAAGTGAGATTATGAGTATGTATTTTCCGTTGCGTGTGTACCTCTGTTGTACACGGTTTTGTAAACTCTTCTTATTGTGAAATAAAAACTTTGCTTGTTTTGCATTCTTTTCGTGTGTGTTGTTAGGTGCCGCATCGCACGACACCACCCAATGATATCCTTGGACGTCAGGACTCCGGTCCTCACAGGCATGGTATCAGTGCTTCATTGGGAATAGGACGCTCGAAAAGTGTCTATTTACGAAAACTCCAAAGTAGTCGAGTGAGGATTAGCTATATGCCCATTAAGGACTATTACTAGTATAAGTTATAAAGGTGGTGAACTAACTTACTTGTTATCTTATTCTGTAACGACATTCTGTCTTCAAGGTAAGAGGTAAGGTGCGCCACCGAGAGCGGATCAATCTTGGTAAGATCTGCATACGAGGTGTGGTATGTGATATTTTTGTGGCTTAGCACGGAAAGTCAATATGAGTCTCTGAAACTATTCATGTTTCTGGGAACATATGACAGGCGGTACCCCAGCGTGACACAAAATCAGTGGGAGACCCCGTCGGGTGGTTGATAACCCGATATTATGCTTCTCTATAACTATCCATGTTCTATGAGAACATGCGAAACCCGTTTGCCCAAGCGTGTATAAGTCGGTTCGTACGGGAGTCTTTGCTGTACAAATGTAGTACAACCATGTACCTCGAGACATGACTTCGCTCGAGGGCGACTCACACCAGGGTCGTATGCATTTACTTTCATATATATTATTTTGACTGCCTGTCGTGTTTCCCCGTGTCGCCCTTAAGGTGTGAAGGTGTGGAAGGAGATTGTTTGTCTTCTGCAAGTACACTAATTACGGTAGCGACCTGTGTAGCAAACGCTTGTGCGTGATCGATAATAGGACCACCTATAGACGTATCCGGATATACCGGGTTAGACTTTTATTTTGGTAAAGAACGTAGTACTGTCAGTATCACATTTGATACTTTGACCATCGCCCACAGAAGAAATGGCTTCATATTCATATTTGGTCCAAGTATCAGTTGTTGGTATCAATGGACAATGTAAAATGTTTCTTTTCAAGAGTAGGTGAACCAAAGTTCTTTGTTTCTTGTGAGAGTTTAGCTCGACTTCGCCGGGTTGAGACTTTGGTTAAGCATCAAGGACCATAGTGACATGCTATAGATGAGTAGATCATTAAGTCTTTTCACATAGTTCCAATTCAGCTTCTAGGCAAGCATCAAGGTGTAAAGCAAGTTCTAATGATCAAGCTCCGGTTTTGGAACTCAGTTTCAAAGTTTGAGTTTGTTTCCAATTTATGGGTTTCGAAGCCGGTGAGTTCTGTTTTCTAAGAGAATTTGACCTGACTTTGAAAAGTCATATCTCTTTGTCTGTTGAACCAATAGAGGTGTATGTTATATGGTCAAAAGGATTAGAAGGTCTTCTAAATAGTTTCTGTTCATATCGACAGTCGACTCCGTCGATAACCTATTCTAATTTTTAGTTCTCGAACCTTGTCGAAGCTGGACTGAAACTGGCAGATTTGGACCTTCTACATTTTGATCATAATCCTGGTAGATTTCTTTTCTATAGGCCTATCTTATATGGATGGAAAGTTTAGAGAGTCCTCTACCACTTTTCTATTGAACTCCAGGTGGAACTCAACGAAAAACTCGAAGTTCCAAACTTTATCGAATCTGAACACCTAGCGGACAGTTCTGTATACAGTCACAATTTCGACCATAACTCCTGGTAGAATGGTCGAATAGCTTCGTGTAATACATTTCCGGAAACCTTACGACATGTACAACAAGTTTGTAATTTAAATTTCTGTAAAGTTGTGATGTTATCTATTTGAAAATCAGGGATCAAACCAGCCACAAATAAAGTAAATTTTGTCAAATTCACTTCTGAAATCTGGTAGCAATGTCCAACTTTAAAAAAAATCCATATTTCTTCAACCTGAAGGACTATGGAGCAAATGAATATTTTTTTAAAATCTCTTGAAGTATTCTATAAGTTTTTTATTGACCTCTAAGCCAATAGACTGTAAGGTGATGAAAATCTTCTCTAACTAAATCAACTGTTGTTCTGAAACTGTATGAACAAGCATCTGAATTTTTTCCTTAATTATCTTTAGAAAGCTCTTCTAGTCTATTGTGATACGTTTTTGGGAAGGGGAAGAGCTATTGTACAACTTTTCTATTCATTGTTACCTCAAATTCGGTTTAGAACTAATTAGAAACTGGAGTTGAAGTTAGTACCTGTGTACAGTGCTATCTGAAACAGCCAGAAAACTTCTGAACTTGAACAGCCATAACTCTTAAATTAGAAAAGCAACCTATGCATATCTATACATGTCTGGAAATCATAAAAAGTCCACTATTAATTTCCTACTCAACACTAAGGCTAAAACTCGCAATAACCAGGTCTAAATCAATGTATCATTTAAGGTGTCGTAACAGTCCAGAATCTGGACAGTTATGTACTCAGTTGCTGTTTGGATCGTAATTTCTAGTAGGATCGTCAAAAGACTTCATAATTGAAATTTATGGAATCCTGAGGATGTGTGTAACAAGTTTGCAATATATTGTTTTTACAAATATCAATATTTTTCTATTTGAAAATTGTGGAACAAAAATCAGCAACATACAAAGGAAGCTCTGCCAAATTTCAGTTAAAAATCTGAGAACTTGGTCAAACTTTAAAATTCCATATCTCCTCAACCAAAAGTTCTATGAGGTCAAGTAAATACTCTTTATAAATTGGATGTCCTATACAAGTTTAATATTCAACTCAAGACCAGAATCCTTTTCTAAGTGGGTGAAATTTGGAAAATCGCAGAAACTGTTCGGAATCAACCAAACTGGACAGCAATCTGTGTATTTCTTAATTTGAACCCTAACTCGCAGACCATACATCCAATAGGATCACACGAGTAACTGTTGGAAAGGTTAGAGAGTCAGGTACAATTTTTGTAATTGGCTCCAGATCTGAATTGGTCATATACCTATCCCAAATCGAGTTTGAATGCATGGTGGTCAGTCTTCTGAATGCTGAATTTTTAGCAAACTTCAAAAATTCATATCTTTTGAACCATGACTGATATGCATACAAATAAATACATTCTGGAAATATTATTACATTGGCTAGAACTTTGTAAATAATAATATTTTCAGATTTCGAACAGAACGGTCTGAAAACTTTAGATCAAAACTGCTACTTTTTAAGCAGATTCTGCTGAAAGGGCAGAAAAATCGGCAAATTTTAAAATAGCATAACATGCAAACCAGAGATGATCTAGAGGCAAGCCAATACTTTTTGGAAATTTCTTGAAGTCTACTTTTACTTTGTTTTTCACCTCAAGATCTGACTTCGACATTTGCTGAACCAAAACTGAAGTTGCGTACAGGCGGGTCTGGTTGCAACCGAAACTGAATCAGTGTGTACATTTTGTTTTGGTTAGGTAAATGGTCTTCGACTTCATTTCGAGAAACTTCAAAACCACCAGGTGTTGTGACTCAACCATTTACTGATGGAAATCGGGTGCTTGACTCAATCCAACCGCAATTCTTTTGATGGTCATGGTTGTGCCTTATTTATGTGACTTGCCACATCACATCTTGTGATGTTGAACGCAGGTCGCAATTACTCGAGTTGCATCTCGTCTTCCCATGAGGATTGTTTGAAGTACGCTTCGACATCCTGGTTTGAAACTTTAAGGGGGAAGGCGAGCACTCAAATAATTGCAGTGTTCAACCATCAACCTTGGTTACAACGAGTCGTGTCAACAAGAAGACGATCAATTGAGATTACAACTTCAAGAGGATTCAACCTCCACCACCAGGTTGAGTTACTCTAGAAGAGTGTGACTTCAACTCAACTATAGTAATCAAGAAGGATATAAGTTCCTCCTGCCAAATCAAAACGAAGGTTAAGTGAAGCATCACTAGAGACAACAGTTAGTTGTTTTCTCTGGTTGAAGTTACTCCTCGAGTCAACTGGTACCTCTAAGACCTAGTCGAAGATACAATCAAGTTGGGTAGTACATGAACAAGCTTTCGAAAGGTGGAGGTAACGTGGTATATTTCCCACATTCCTTGTCAATCGTTCTGTTATGAATTCCTTAACTGTGGTCGAGTGATGAAAGTAACGCTACTCATTGAGTGTCTTTCACGACCACAATATCCAATCCTTACAAATTATCAGATAGTACTTGAGTTTTGTGTGTGTTGTTCAATTAGTCTTGCTCAAACTACAAAAGTTACTGCACCCTACATATGCACCATTTGCACCATACCATGTGCATATTCATTGCACCATACAACATATGACGCATCATGAAGCATCATTACCAATGAAGTATGAATGATAGAATGCATGATAATACTAAAATTCAGAGCAAGATTATGTACTTCCATTAAGACTATTCCAAGGTGTCTAATGACTATAATCATTTCACCATCTTCATTTGACTTCTTATATGGTTGATCTCTCTTTCATTGAGTGATACCTGGGCAACCGATCACTCAACCTCCCTTGCAACTAAACAAACACTTGAACTTCCGTCCTTGACTTGTTTTTGTTCAAGTGCTTTGATTGTTGCACTTATACCGTTCTTCATCGTGTGATCACCGATTAGATGATCAACCTTGTACAATCTATGATTCTCATTACTCTCAAAGGTTCCATTTAATTATCAACCTCGCGAAACTCCTTGAAGCTCCTATAAGTTCTTGACTTGGTATATGCTAACCTTGATAACCTTGTAGTTACCATATGATTGAGTTCTTTGATGTGTTGGGAGCATGTGAGGATACTGAATCCATAAATCTTCATATGCCACCACGAAGAGTCTTCATCTTCTATTTCTATTGTTTGAAGATGTTGAGATACCCAAAAGCCTTGTAGTCACCATATCTTCAGTATTCCTGCTGTTTTGATCATATAAGAGTGTTGAGTGCTTTGCTACTCTTATGCTACAGCTAAGGGATCCTATGGTTGGCTAAACATCAAACGAGGTTAATGATTGTTGTTTAACCTCGTAAATCATCTTAACTCATGTCAGGGAAAATACCACATGAAGTTGTAAGGACCTATGCAAAAACCAAGCAAGCAACAGAGAACCAATACTAAGATAGTTTCAAACTATCGAGGTTCTTTTAAGGGGGAACGATTGTAAAAGTCCGCTTTTCAGAAGAACAAAAACACAAAATTGCAAACTTAAAAAATTTTAAAAGTGGAATTTGCAATCCGAATTCACATGAAATCATGTTAGTTACCCAATGATCATGAAAATGAGGAATAGTTAAAAAAACTTCAAGCATTATCTGGAAAATATCACATAAACTGTTAAAGCTTCGGGTGTTACTTCAAATTCCATTTTAACCTCAACTTGAGCAACATTGTGGTGTTTTCAATGAAGATAACACCTTGGGTGGGGCCCACTTGTCAGGTGGTCCACCAGTCATCTCTCATCAAACGTCGTTTAGTTTCCTCCTCTGCTCGTGCTTATCGGGAACCATGTTGATGGGTGTGCCAATGATGCTTCATGCACAAGCTAGTTTTGAGGTTGTCCTTATCGACGATCCCGGCAGTACCCACGTGCTCTCTCTCTACTTCGACTCTTGGCACCAATTAGAAATTTGTGTCCGTAAAGAATAAAAATAAAACCGTGTGAAGGATAAAAATCCAAACAAATTTCGAGCTTAAAGTTTGAATTTACAAAATGTAGGGCTTAGAACCCTTAATTGATTAAGGCCAATTATTTAGGATTTCTATTGGTTTTTAGAAAAGAAAATAGATAAAGAATAAAAGCAAAAGCCTAGGGTGCTTTCAAATTCAAATTTGAATTTGAAATTCAATTGATTCAATTCTCAAATTTGGTTCGGAATTTGGGATTATTCATATATCAAATAACCAGCCCCAGGTTATTGTTCTTTATGATTATTTAGACATGGTTTGAATCTAAGAAAAAGAAAAAGTGGATAGTATCCATTGGTGGGGCCTACGTGTTAGTCTTATCCTCACAAGTGAAGTGCTCTGTTCTGTTTGTTCTTCTCTACGTGGCTTCCAATCTACCGCGCCATGGTATGCTCACTGCCGCGCTACGCTCCTCCATCCGGCAGCCACGGCGCACCGCTCGCCCCACGCCGACCGCCGGTTCGTCTCACAGTACGCGCCGCTTCGCCTCCCTACTCGCCGACCCGCGCTCCTGGCTGCGCGCCCGGTCGCTCACGGCAACGCCCCATGCCGACAACGTGCTCAACACCAGCCCTGCCGCCGGCCACCTCTGTCTGCACCTCCCAAGCCGCCGCCGCACGCTATCCCGGCACCGCCCCACGCACTGCTCACCTCCCCGTGGCCGTGTCTCTGCCCCACCTTGCCACCGCCACTTCAAGCCCGACGGGGCCGCGTGCACCGCGCCCTGGCGGTGCTCTACTCCGGCGTACGGCCTCCTGGCCGCCATGCTTGTCCCTTGCCCAGCGCCGCCATGCGCGCTGCCCCACCGCCTTCACCGCCAGCTGTGCTCCGCCCTTCCCGCGCCATGCCCTACACTGGCGTGCCATGGTCGTTATCTGCTCATCCACCCATCCGCGCCGGCCGCGAGCACCACGCGCACCATGGCCACAGCGACGACAACTTTTTCTGCACCCTGCTCAACTGCAAAGCGCCATGGTCATTGTGGTGCTCGTCGTCCTCCCTCGCCGCTGTCCAAGTCCAGCAACCAGGCGCCGATGCTTGTCAACACCGGAGTGTCCTCGCTACTGCCCCCCCCCCCCCCCCCCCCCCCCCCGTGCACCGTGTTCCTCGCCACCGCGCCTCCGGCACCACAGTGACCATCCTCCATGCAACCATCCGTTGATCATTCCCACTATCTACTGCGCGTTCCAATCTCAAGGCACCGTTCGCGGGGAGGTTCCAACGAGTGCTGTGTTGCTTTGTCCTTTGCTGCCACAACTTCGTCACATACAAGGCGTCGTCGCGATGTTCCGAGCTGTGGTAGTGCCCTGGTAGCGAAGCAAGTTATGTATGTGTTGCACATGATGCGGGAACACATTGATGATGCATTGGCGATGACAATCGATCCAAGGTTAGCTCTGATTTGTGCAAGAATTGGTCAAGACAGTGCTGCAGCCAAGGTGTTCGATGAAATGGTTACAAGGCAAAACCAGATGTGCTGATGTTCAATGATGGTCTATGGATGCAGGTCTGTTGTGGGGTATCAATCGACAACGATATGTGCCAATATTGTCTTTGAATCTTGATGGAGTGACCGAATCAGAAACACACTCAAGATATTCTGTGAAATGAACAAGGTTAGCATGCTTATAAGGATAGAAAGATAGCGCGACTGGTTTACCAAAAAGTGATTTGAAAGTTGTCTTGGTACTACGTCAGGTTAGCAGTGCTTGTGATGACTTCTTAAGTCCAAGCAATGTTTATCTCACTTCACTCCCAAGTGTCGCTAGGGTTTCACTTTGATTCATCCTTATCAGAACCATGCGACCACACTTATCACTTAACTAGGTTTACTCCTTTATGAGTTGAAAAAACATCTTTGGTCGACTTCTGAGTCACGACCTCTTGTTGCACAGTTCACTCATATCTTGATCTCTCAATATCCCACATGATCCCTTGGACATCCTTACTTGAATCAGTCGAACACCCCTTCACCATTCAGTCTTATCAATCTTGTGTGGCATAGCTCCAAGTGTTAAGTGAATAATTGCATTGTGGGCTTGCATTGCACCTTTTGATTCACGTCCCGACACTACTATGACCACTTGACTTATCCATTGTTTCTCCACCCATACGAGACATATCTAATCTTCCTAGTCAAGACTCTTCTTCTTAGGGTTTATACAATGCGTCGAGTCTATTATTAGATTACCTAAATTACTTATATACATATCATGTCGATAGGAACGTGATGTAGTTGGAATCTACTCGCAATATAGAAAGATGACACTCATCTACACTAGGTCGGGTAAATATAAAGAATGGTTGTTAATATGAACTGCAGACCGGTCAGAGACGAGTAGGAAGCGACAAGACATGGTCTTGGTTGCATAGCTATGACCGTGTCGATTAAGGCCTGCTCCGTATGCGGCCCTGCTAGACAAGATTGAATTGTACCGGTGACATACTGGAGAAATGGGCTCCAACAAACTGGCGTAGCTTGATACTGGTTTGTTGAGGCATACCCTTTCGTTTTAGAGGCGTGGGTTGAGGGCAGCAAGGTATAAAACAGCTGGTGGGCATGTCAAAGTACGCCCCACGCAGGGACCTCCTGCCCATGACGGATCGACCGGTTTGCCATTCGAGTGTTGGGTGAAAGGTGGCCATATACGAGTAGTACTGAAGTCTTATGTAGGTACTGCTATAAGTACTCACTGGAGCTTCTGAAAGTACATATGTGTCGTGTTGTTCGGGTGTGTCCTGATTGCAGTCACCTTCCCTCGCGGTAATAGAGTACCACTTGTTCACCGTGTCGTGACGTAGTAAATAAGAGTAGTTGGAACATGATGAAAATGCTCTATTGAATATTATATATTATTGTATTGCAACCATGTATGGCTTAGCTGTAGAACAATTAAAGTTTATAATTTGTGAACACTTAACCTGTCTACGGCTTATGTGCTTTGGGCATGTCATATCATCGATGAAGCGTTTCTTGTTCGATTGTGGAGTTTGTGATGTGTCGTGCCCAAGGAATGTCAAATTCTACTTAAAACTTGAAAAATAAGGATTTACTATTAGACGAGTCCTTTATGCAATTCAACTTTCCTATATTGCTGTCCCCTTGCATGTAGTATCTCATAGACAATGAGATGAGTCAATCTTGCTGAGCCTTATGCTCACGTTTGCGCTTTAATGATTTTTGCAGGTATTAGGTTTTTTTTTTGCTGTTCAGGTTGTACATGAGACCTCGAGGTGTCGAGATGAATCTCATGTGAACCACGCCGCTGCTGAATGTTCTTCATGATGCTAGTGAGAAGTGTCCTAGGGCATGGACGTCTTCTCTCCTGCATAGTTAAGTGAGATTATGAGTATGTATTTTCTGTTGCGTGTGTACCTCTGTTGTACACTGTTTTGTAAACTCTTCTTATTGTGAAATAAAAACTTTGCTTTTTTTGCATTCTTATCGTGTGTGTTATTAGGTGCCGCATCGCACGGCACCATCCAATGAGATCCTTGGACATCGGGACTCCGGTCCTCACAGACGGCCTCGGCCTCGTACACCAGGAAGAAAGGCATTTCGCCCGTGACCAGGCTGGGCGATGTCCGGCTGGCCCACAGCGCACATGGGAATTCGTCAACCCACTTGGCACCATGCTTATCAAGCAGTCATATGTTCGTGTCATGAGGCCCCTGAGGATCTCAGCCTTGGCCCTTTTAAATTGACTGTTGCTCTTTGGGTGTGCCACAGACGCATAACAAAGTTGGAAGCCAAGGTATTTGCAGTAGTCTTGGAACGCTACGCTGGTGAACTGGGTCCCGTTGTGGATAAGGATATTGTTCGGGACCTTGAACTTGCAGACAATCAACTTGATGAACTTGACTACAGACTCCTTGTTAATGTTGATCACTGGGGTGGCCTCCAGTTACTTGGTGCACTTGTCTACAATGACTTAGAGGAACTGGTACCCTCCGACTACCCTAAGGAAGGGCCCCAGGATATCCAACCCCCAGACCGCCAATGGCCAGGAGCGTGGGATCATCTGCAGTGTTTTGCGCCGGAGTGTGAATCTGCTTGGCGTGGAACTAGCATGCCTTGCACCTTTTCCACCAGCTTGACGATGTCTTGAAGTGTTGTTGGCCAATAGAAGCCATGTCGGAAGGCTTTATCGACCAGCATGCGGGAAGCAACATGATACCCGCACTCTCCTTTGTGGATCTCTACGAGCAAGTCGCAACCCTCCTCCCGAGTTATGCACCGTAATAGTACGTCGTTGGCACCATGCCGACAGAGGTCTCTTTCTACTAGAGTGTAGTGTTTCGCCATCCTTACGATCCGCTCAGCGGATACGTGTTCCTCCGAAAGCATGTTGTCTTTAAGCTAAACCTCGATCTTCGTAATCCATGCATTAGGACTCTACTGAGCTTGTGGATCTTGGGCGCCGGGTAATCTGGGGTCTCCGATGACACACAAGAACCTCGATGGGCCCCACTATTGTAGGGCCGCCGAGGTCGTCAGCTCCGAGGTGTCGGGCTTGCCTTCTTAGTTAGGCAATGCGGGCCTAGCGGTTGGTCGCACTAATCTCCTGCCGAAGACACCTTCAAGAACTGGGGCCCCAGTGGACGCCGTTGTTGACAAGGCATCGACGATGGAGTTGTTAGCGCACTGCACGTGGCAGAGGTCCAAAGCCTCGAAAATAGCTTGAAGCTTATTGACATGCAGTAGCTACGACGTGAGCTGAGGGTCGTTGCAACAGCATTCTCCTCAGACCTGCTTGATGATCAGCTGGGAGTCTCCCTTGACCAGCATTTTCTAGACACTGAGACCCTGCATAGCTATTAGCACAAAGACGAGGACTTCATACTGCTCCATGTCGTTGGTCGCCTTGAAGTCAAGGCACACCGCGTACTTGGACTGCTGCCCTGTTGGCGAGGTGAGCAGTACACCGGCTCTGGCCCCTTGCTTTCACGATGAACCATCGAAAAAGAGTGTTCAGTGCGGTCCAATAAGCACTAGTGCCCTGGGCTTCGGCTCACTGACCTCCAGGCCCCTTGGGTTGCTTGGTGAGGGAGTCCACTTAGCAATGAAATCTGCTAGTGCCTGGCTCTTGATTGCATGCCGCGGTAAGAAGTCAAGCTCGAACTCTGCCAGTTCCGCCACCCATTTGGCAATGTTGCCAGTCGTGTTGGGACTGCGGAACACCGCCCTAGTGGGAACTAGTTCACCACTGAAACTTTGTGTGCCTGAAAGTAATGACAGAGCTTCCTCGACGCGATTAGCACTGCATACAGTAACATGTGTACTTCAAGGTACCTTCTTTTTGCTTCATGTAGTACTTTGCTGATGAAGTAGACGGAGTGCTTGATAGTCCGGACCCTCCTCGGGGAATCTGGTGCATCCTCTTCCATTTGCTCTAGGCCTAGAGACTCTATGTTCCCTAAACCGGGGACGTTCTCTAGGGGCTAGGACCCAGAGGCTTCTTGATCTCCGGGGCCGCCTAGAGGGACCCGGGTACCCTATGGGGGCTGGGACCTGGAGGCCTATTGGTTATTGGGGTCCCCTGCGGTCTCCAAGCCTTGGGGCTTAGAATTAGCAGCAGGGGCCCTGTCCGTCTCTTGAGGCTGCAGGGTACCAGGTCATTCCGCCACCAAGACCATGCTTACCACTTCTGTCATGGCAGCGATGTAGAGGTACAAAGGCTCCTTGTGCTCCGAGGCCACCATGATGGGCAGCAACGTAAGTTGTTGCTTCAGTTCGCGGAACAACTTTTCTGCCTCCTCAGACCAGACGAACGGCCCAGACTGGCAAAGCAGTTTGAAAAATGGTAGGGCCCGTTCAGCCAGTCTAAAGATAAACCAGCTGAGCGCTGCGAAGCAACATGCAAGCTTCTGTAGATCCTTGATGCGGGCTGGAGGCCGCATCATCTCTACCGCCTTGATCTTCTCCGGGTTTGCCTCGATCCCCTGGTGTGATACCAAGAAACCAAGGAGCTTCCCGGCTTTGACTCTGAACACTCACTATCTGGGTTATGCTTTGATGAGGACATCACTTCTATGGATACAAACAACACTCCGTTGAACATACAAGATGCGATCCATATAGTTCACACACAACAATTAATTCCAGAGGTGAGCTCGTTCTTATATGTTTCTTTATATATGTTTGAGAATAGATTGGTACCTAATAATTCAATTGTGATTAGGATACATGGAGTGATTCAAGGAGTAATTGGAGGAAGGTTTTGGGGTGTGGAGTAACAGGTAATATGTTCAATGAAGATGGAAACCGACCCCAACTCAAAATCATGTCGAACTCGGAGTCCAGGAGCAGTTCGCACTAAAACGGATGCCCAAGATGCATACGAACTCTGTTTTGGACGTTCTATATATGCATGGAAAGAGGAGAAGATAAAGGTTCCAATGGAGCTGGTCAATTGTCAAAATTCTTTGGGGTCTACGGGAATTGTCAAAACAAAATAAAGTTCACAATCTGTCAGGGTGGTGCGCCACCGTATTGGGCCATTAGGTCTTGTATCAAGTCTAAGTCTATTATTTTTGTGTCTTAGGGTTAGGTCACGACCCCAAGACCTCCTTAGAGTTGGTTTAGTAGTTTAGTATATCTACTAAACTACAAGGCTCCTTGTCCTCCCGCCTATATATACTCCATGGTGGTTTCCATAAACAATTGGGTTTTGCTTAGATTAATAATATCGCCGTTCTACAGCTTGTGAGACCCCAACTTCACGATTTCAGATCGTGTCTTCTATGTTCTTGCTTGTGTTCAAGGTTGCACTTGCAGGGATTAGCCTTCCTGGCGAGGTCAATCGTGTGCAGCATGCACGGTTGATAACCAACGGTTGATGTACAAAAAAACCACAAAAAAACTTGTAGTTTAGTAGATCTATTCATCACATTGTCCAAACCACCATTGAGCCTTTGTAATTTTGTTTTTAAGTTCGGTTTTGTTGAGTTTGTGTCCTTGGTTGAGTCATATTGCTGGTTTACAAAGTCTTTTTGGTCTTAGTTTGAGTTTTGCATTGTGTTGATTCATCCTTTGTAATCACGTCCTGACGTCCAGATTAGAATAATCTTTATCTAGTTCGGTATTTTCATCATATCGCACTCATACCAACTTGGATTTTGGAGTTCTTGAACTTTCTGGAAATCTTAAGAAGTTTTCTACAACTCTTGTATTCACAGTTTTCCCAGAAAACGGAGTTATCATGGTCAAAGTGCATTAGATCTGAATCTATTCTTAACCTAGAATTTCTAAACAGTCTGTGTTCGGTGGCAATATCTCCTATTATTCTGGTCCAAAGTAGGTCTTTATATATTAAAATTCGAGACGAGAGATAAATCTACAATCTTGTTGTTGTAAGTTTTTCTATTTGGAGCCTCTAAGTATGCCTATTTGTCTTTGGAAGATTGAGCAGAAAATTTGTGACAGACTCAAGAGATATCTATGATTGCTTTTCGTTATGTTCTTCTTTTGCAGCACATTCTGAATAGGAAGGCAAAAGAAAAAGGCAAGTGCCACTGCAAGGATCCAGGTTTATCGCAAAAAAAAAATCATCGTTTTTTATCGCAATAGGTCACTGTTGCAACGAAAAAGAGTGTGGCTATAATTTTTATGAATCGTCGTCATAATTCCCGTGGCGATCGGTTATTGTGACGCCTTGACATCAGTGGCAAATAATATGGTATTGCAAGGATTTCACATCAGTGGCAAATAGGACGCTATTGCAACGATTTCAGGTATTGCGACGATTTAACGTATTGCAATGAATAGTACGATATTGCAACGGGTTCACAATCCTGACAAATAGTACGGTATTGCAACGATTTCATATGTGTGGCAAATAATATATTGTTACAATGATTTAGCATACTGCAACGATTTAATGTATTGCAACGAATAGCATGGTATTGCAACGACTTCACATTCGTGGTAATTGTATGTGGTTGCAACGATTTCAATGTCGTGGCAAAAGTACGGTATTGCAACGATTTCACATTCGTGAAAAATAGTATGCTATTGCAACGATTTAGCGTATTGCGATGATTTAACGTATTGCAACGAATAGCATGATATTGCAACAATTTCACACTCGTGGTAATAGTATGTGATTGCAACGATTTCTCATTCGTGGCAAATACTACAGTATTGCAACAAATTTTCACAGCCGTGGCAAATAGTACGGTATTGCAACGATTTAATATATTGCAATGAATATCACGGTATTGCAACGATTTCACATTCATGGCAAATAGTATGGTACTGCAATAATATCACAACCATCGCAAATTGTATGATACTACGACGTTTTAATATCCGTGGCAAATAGTATGTTATTGCAACGAGTGCACAAACGTGGTGAATAGTAGTGTATTGCAACGATTTCAAATCCATGGGAAATAGTATGGTACTACAACGATTTCACATCCATGGCGAATAGATTGGTATTGCAAGGATTTCTTATTTGTGGCAATAGGTTTCTAATGCAACATTTCTGATCTGTGGCAATAGGTTTCTAATGCAACGTTTCCTGATCTGTAGCAATAGGTTCATAATGCGGCATTTTCTGATCTGTGGCAGTACGGTTGTAATGCAACATTTAATGATTTGTGGTGATAGAAGTGTAATGCAACATTTTCTCATCTGTGGCAATAGTGTTGTAATGCAACGTTTTCTGCGTGGTGACAATAGTAGTATAGTGCAACGTTTTTTGAGTCGTGGCCAAAAGTTTATACTGCAATGTTTTGTAATTCGTGGCAATAGCTTCCTATTGTAACAATTTATCATTCATGACAAGAAATTCGCAATGCCACATTTTATAATTAGTGGCAGTAGAATCCTAATGCATCAGGTTTGAAAATTAGTGGCAACAGAATCACGAGTTTAACAATAAACGTCCATCAATTGATATTGCAACACGCATAACAACTCTCAAGTATTACGTTGTTCGCGACGTGTTTGCATGTAATTTTGCCTAAGCTGACCGGAACTAATTGTTGCAGCAGGTGGCTTTTGGCGGTTCCTTTGGTATACCTTTTGTGGAGTGGTCTCCATCATCATTTTGTGAATTTCAGCCATTGAGGCGCGCATGTCCTGCATTTCCTTAGCTGTCTGTTCACGATCAGCTGCTATCTAACCTTGTAAGTTCTGGACTTGAACATTTAACTCTTCATTCTTCTGGTTTATACAGTCCATCAGTGTGGTTAAGCTATCATTTATTGCTTCCAACTCCTGCACTTGGTGATTGAGGCCTGCATTTCTATCTTCTAAGTTTTGAACTTGGTGGTTGAGGTATAAAGACATTTGGATACGCATACGTTCACGTTCAAGGCCAGTAGGGTTAGCCATATAACCACGACCCCAAACCCGTGATCCTGCACAACCAATTGAGGATATATAACAACGCTGGAAGATGTGGTTTCTCTCCTCATTTGGAATTCGGTCTCCCTGCTCAGCTTCCATCTCGTCCACTTGGCTACGTGCCTGCATCTATATAGGAAAAGAAAAGTCACAAATAAATTTCAAATATATATTTAATTGGGGATTGTTTGAAGTGTTACTCACATTTATAGCTTCTGTCAGCTTGTTTGCCCAGTCACCGTTCTCCAACAAATGGCTTGCCTTCCACAGTTGTATGTCATCAGGTTCTTCTCCGGTTTTTGGGTCTCCCTACATAAAATACAAGTAAAATTCAACATGTCGGTATACATATTGTTTGCAGCGCAAAGTAAAAGCGTGATTTATTTTTCATACCTCCTCGTAACTAAGTTGGGCGTAGGATTTGGAGCCAAGCAAGTGACTCGCCTTTTGTCTTCTTCGATTTTGAGAATTGGTCCTGCTTATTGAATGCAATAATTTTAAGAATTAATTCCACGAATGAAAGTAAATCAAATTTTTTGTATGATGCTAAGCTATTAAAAAGTTAGATGACCTTGAATCGCTCAGACCCAAAATATTCTATTAGGTGCAATCACTCGGGCGCCATTATGTCAGCAGGCTTGTTTTGTATACGTTCTTCATTGGTAGAATAAATCTTATAGGTGGAATGCAAAGTCGAGCGCCACCCCTTGTATTGCTCACCAGCAATTTTCAAAATTTTTCTTGCGCTCTGCGGTGTGTCCTCCATGTCCCATGAATCTTGTAAATTGTATAACAAGTTGCTATAAACATACAAGATGCACATTGCAAGAGAAAAATACTTGTGTAGGCATGTGACAACACTAACCAGAATGTATTGTACTATATCTCTCTTGTTACTATGGCCAACCTCTGCCCACTTCCTTGCACCACTGAGGGATGCATGTCTTTTTGTAAACATAACCACATCATCAACAAAGTGCCGCTGATTAATACCAACCGTAGCACCAAACCTAGCAGAGAATTGAATTAGTAGCTTCACATGCTCCGTTCTACTAACTTGGGATGCATAGCGTATTCTGCCAACCTTAAGTCCTTTACCCACACTTCTTCCTAGCTTCCTTCCTTGTGTTACAATGATACAAACAGTAAACATTTAAAGCAAATTACCGCCTGAACAAGTTTAGTATCATGTACAAATAGTGTGAAAAGAAGAAAAGTCTGATGTTCATACCATCTTCAGGACGAGTGAGATAAATACGAGTGTGGGATGACCACGTCCCAGCACAATTTTTTTTCTATATTACTCCCTCCTGGTTTATATTAATTGTCGTATCAGACCAACAAATGAATTAAAAGTGAACTAGTTAGGACTGTACGAACGACAACTATTTTGATCGGGGTGGGGGGGAGTAAATTGTTGACTTCTTGTTGCTGTTCATACCCTAAAATGTGCCATCAGGTACACATGTCGGTGACGCTACTGCACTCGTAGTACTGCAGTGGATTTTCAGTCTAGCAACGAAGCAGGCAAGACTGAGGGAGCGGGCATGCAGCTGGCAATGCTAGACTAGACAAAGATAGGGTTCGTCAGTTCGGTCTGACTGACATCAGCCGAGCGCGTCTGGAAGAGAATTATTAGTTGCAGGGCAAGTAATGAATGCCAGCGGTAGCAGGTGGCGAATGCAAGACAGATAAGGCAGTCAACATGCGGGATTGAAATCCTCTGCAGTACCGCACCTGCATTAGCTACCACTGACATGTGGGCCCATGAGGCATCGGGTCCACCTGTCAGTGGCGGCTACTGCAGGTGCAGTACTGCATAGTCCTTGCTTGCGACACTTAACAAAGAGAGGGTTTGATCTGGCCGAGATCACCAAGAGCAACTCTTGAGGAGGATTGGTGGCAGGGCGAGTAATGGCTAGGGATTTGCGGGCGGCGGGGGCATCATGGCACGCGAAGGATGGGACGTGGCGATGGGCGAGGGAGACGCGTTGAGGAGGACACTGAAGTGACCAGCAGAAGGGCGTGGGCACCGGTGCTGGCCGGAGTGGCTTGCGGCGAGAGAGCACAGCGTGGAGGCATCAAAAAATCACGCCATCACACAGACTGATGAACTGTTAACTATAAAGACTACTAAGAAAGTAGAATCGCAAGGCATGCTAAAAGAATTAATAGATCCTAGGAAAGAATGCAGGTGACCATGATACACCCATCATCAATACATCAAAAGGACAAAGCCTAGGAAAGAACGTAGTCTCTCAAAATTCTCCAAATTCAATGCCAAAGGAGTAAAAAACTACTCCCTCTTTATTTTTTTGTTTGAAATTCGGACATCAGTTCCAGGTCATGTGTAGTTCACTTTTTTTTTGTGTGAAACGTCAGTAAAAAGATAAGGAGGTAGTAACACGCTCTGCCAAAACAAATGGCACAGTAGAGAGGCAGGTAGTAATGTGATGTGATATGAGTAGTTGGAAGCTACCAATATAGGTTGAGTGGGACATTTTTTAAGCTCCAAAAGTAAAGTTATACTAGGGCGGAAGGAGTATTTCTAGTTTGTATAACTATACCTGTTGTTGGTTCATGCATCATAGTACCAGGGAGTGAAGAACCTCGGGGTTCCTGAACATCATGTGCTCCAATATTCTCTGCATACCATGCAAAGGATTTAATGTTTTCTAAATTTTTTTAATTTTCATGGTAAACACGTTTGTAGTTATACCAGGTGCTTGTTGGCAACCATAAATGCTTGTAGACGACATCACGATTTGATGTCCTGTTCCTAATGTAAAGAGCATTGTAAGTAGTCATTCCAAATAATAGTGATAACGTAAGATTACATGACCAACGTAGATTTTGGATAGGACGGTGTGGTTTCTATAAACTGCAGTGTTTGTTTGAACGGAGGAATTAGAAATGAAGGAATAGAAAAAAACGTACGATACGAGAAAGGCACAAGAAAGAAAAAAGTGTAAAGACCCTGTGAACTGAAAATCTTAGGAATAAAAATTTGTAAAACAGGAACGAGAGTACAACATTTGGTGTGGTTGATTAGATAACTCGTGCGTAATTTACTTCTAAATCCAGAAATTACATACTACCTCCGGTTTTAGTATTTGTCGTTCCCGGCCAGGAAATGAACTAGAAATACACTACTGTAATAAGCTGTCGGAGCGACATTTATTTCAGAACAGATGTAGTATATGCTATTTGTTAATTTCAGTACAAATTCGTGAAACAGAAGACCACATTTTTTCTTTGTTAATTTATTTAATCTTCGTATATCAGGATGGATTGTGTAGAACTTAACTAGCCCAAAACTGCATCGATTGTGTAGAACCTAGCCAATATAGCTCTATAAAAAGACGGCATGGATCGTGTAGTTTACCTAGCACAAAACTAGAGTCTGGGATGCGATGTCGCAGGGAGGTGTCGACGACGAAGAGCTTCGGTAGAGCCCGTCAAACTTGGTCGCCCGACATTGTACCCAGGAGTCAACACCACCAAGAGCTTCGATGCGTCACTGCGAGATCCATGGGGAAAAAAATTGTAAAAACCGAGGGAAATGAAAACACGGGAATTTCTTAGGAATACAAGTATGGAACATAGGACAGAGAGACAACACATTTGGAGTACAACGAGATCACCGGAAGAGCGGGGCAGCGGTTTGTCGGGAACACAGACAAGTGTTTCCATTTATACTCATCGTGGGTGAAATAGGGTTACAAAAGGCGGGACTGAAATTGGAGGTGCAGGGAGTGAAACTGAATTTTCAAAATCTTAATTGTGGCGTGCTAAGAAGAACGAAATAATTTTTGTGGGCGTGGAGAATTTGACGCTAGCCGTGCTGTTGTGCATACATGCAATTGTGATTAATTACATGTCATGTCGCGTCGATTCCTGCACATGGTGCGTGTAGCTAGAGCAGTAGACTTCTTCGGACAACTTGCCCGCTTCTTAATTCATCTTTGTTGCCATGCATGGAGATATAAATCTAAAAGCAGTCATCTGCTAGGTAGTGGGACATTCCAAAAAAATACGAACAAAAATATGAATAGCCAAATGTATATGTGCTAAAGCAAACGATATGCAAATACAAAACACCCAAGTTCACGAAAGGACGATGACAAACAATCAACATTCTTTAACATTAATCACAATGAAATGATAACATGTAGTATATACTACTACTAAAAATATATTTTCACATGCGCCGACTACAAATGAAAAAATTGAGTGAAAGAACACAAAAGAGGAGCAACGCAGCCTCAACCACGATCTCAATGTAGTTTCAAGCAAGAGTCGTCGATTGTCGCAACAACAAATTCTTGGCTAGACATTGAACAACAGTTATCTCGCCCCTTTTCAGAAAGGAGTTGTTTTTCGATACTGCATAGTAGGACACATTGTTCATGAGCAAAAAAAAACATTTATCATTAATATAAAAACAACAAATATTACAAACAAGAACTACGAAAGCGCATAGAAAACAAGAAAAGGAAAAACTACAAATATTACTCTACTCGCAGTCGGAGGAGATCTCCTCCACCTCCTTCTCCGCTGCTGCCACCTCCTCCTCCTTCGCAGCTACCGCTGCTGCCTCCGCCTCCTCTGCTGCAGCCGCTGCCTCCTCTGCTGCCGCCACTGCTATTGCCTCCTCCGGCAATCAAGTCTGAAGCTTCTGGACGACGGTCTACAAAAGATGTTGTTGGCCCTCCACCCCATCCACCTCCCCGATCGTCTCGTAGAGGATGTTGAGATGACCAACCACAAACCCTAACCCAAAACAGTAGTGGCCGGCGGTGTCCATGCTTGTGCAGACGGGAAGTTTCCCAAGACCCAGACGGTCACACGAGCAAGATGTATCGGAAAATACATCCCGCGCCAATTTGTCGAGCTTTTTTGTGTGCCCGGCGGTGGCAGAAAGGTGCTCAGTGGCCTCCTTCAGGCGCCGATCGAGTTCATCGAAGTGGTATTCGACGAGGCGGATAGTCTCGTGAACCCAAACGGGATGAGGAGGTGCGGGCGCCGTGGGCGAAGAAGGGGATGGAGGAGGTTGGGGCACCGCCTCTAGTTCCACCAACATTGGTTGCGATAGAAATAAAGAAGAAGGAGGTTCGGAGGACGTCGACGGCCTAGAGCGCTTGGGTGCGGGGCTACCCATTTGTGCGGCGACGGAGGTGCGGAGAAAGATTGAGAGGTGGTCGCTGATGGTGCAGCGGTTCTGAAGCAAGAGAAGTTTGGAGGCTATGATCGATGGAGTGGTACGGCGGAGACGCAAGAGTACGGGTGTGCCTTTATAGCGGGTCGTCGTCTAAGTGAACGAGTGGAGATGATCGGATGCTTCGAAAACTGCCCTTTCGAACCGGTGGGTGGGTCAGAGTTAATCCAAACCGCGGTTTGCCTCCTTTAGGTTATCGCAACGGCTCGACGCGTCCCATCTCGGCATCACAAGTAGTTTTTTAATTTGACACGCAAAGCGTCCAGGGTATGTAGTGGCCCACCTGGCATACTGTGTAGGTCCGTCCGGCTGTGTTTCAGTTTTTCAGTTCCAGTTTTTAAGTTTGACACGAAAGGGCCCATCGGCCCAAGGCATATGTAATGTTCCAGTTTTTTCAGTTGAAAGATTGTGAAATTTGAGGCTCGTTGATCATGTTTGGGATGTAGCAAGCATGGACAAGTAACATGCACTTGAAAACCTCGCGATCATGTTTGATGACAACATTATTACGTGTTTTCTCTGCTTTCTGTTGAAACATCATCATATATAGTTTGAGGATCGTGACCATGTTTTGGGCGTGACAACTAACATGTTATATATATAGTTTTCTATTTTTGTTGAAAGATTGTCATATATATATAGTTTGAGGCTCGTTGATCATATGTTTGGGGCGTAGCGTAGCAAGCATGGACAACTATGTCGGTACCCTGGGAACCGTACACCCCTTGAGATTACAAAGATCTCTAGGGAAAGTCATCTACTTGATTTGAAGACCTTCGGAGGCCCACATGTCAGACATAATCGGACCCGCTTCTCCAACATGGTTAGTCCCAGGGTCGCCACGTGTACTATCAAACCGAAGCTACCGCCCACAAGGGGGAAGCTTCGGGCTATGTACCGAAATGGCACCCCCGGACCTAACCCCAGACCGAGAGAAGCTCCAGAACTGACACGTGTCAGGTAGCTCACGACCTATCTGTTTCCCACAGTATGCTCCGGAGCTGCCACGTGTCCAACCATCGGATCTTCGGCCTCTAACCTCCGGAAGACTCCACAACGGCTCCGGATCTTCAAAGGGGAATCAAGGACTTCAAGACCCGATCAAGTGTCATTAATACTATATTAATGACACACGATCGGACGACCTTAATTACCAGTAACGGTGCTGTCAAAGCCCATAACTCGGTCATTAAGGGCAATTAAATGTGTTGAATGTGTATCAATATCAGTAACTGCTGGGGCCACATGTCGGGTCAGGCTAACTTGTAACGGCCTGCCCTTGTACTATAAAAGGACAGGCCGACGATACATAGGACACGCTCCATACACTCTCTGGACACACGCAGAACACATAGACGTGACACGCTCACTCTGCACCATGAACTCACTTTGAGCTCATATAGCCAATACAACACCAACACATCCCGTGGAGTAGGGTATTACGCTCAGGCGGCCCGAACCACGTAAATCTTCGTGTCTACTGTGTCATTTACACTTCACTTTCTTGAATCTCCGCGCACCCACACCGAATCTCAAACTCCTCTAACACTTTAGTAGTGTCGGGAGATCTGCCGGATCAAAACCACCGACACTTGGAGCGCAAGGTAGGGGCGCCTGAGATTTCAAGAATGGTGAACTCAGCCGCTGGATCATCCGATGGTCATCCCGCTGTTCAAGCTGTTGGGGGTAATCCCTCCAATATGCAGCCACCAGCAGGAACCACGGTTCCAGCAAGAGTCACACTTCCACCACCACCGCCTCCACCAGCAAATCAAGCTGGACAACGCGATGGTGCACCGGCGTCAATCACTGTGTCTGCAAATCATGACAACCTGGAACACGCGCTCCATGCAGCACGTGCTCTTCTCCAACGCCCACCACCTCCGGATGCATCTCGGGATGCACTGGAGCAGTGGAGGGCCAATGTGGAACACTTGGTTGCAGCAGCAGCCGACTGCATTAGCAACCAGGGTCCTCCTCCTCCAGGACGGGCCCTGTCGCAGCGACGGACCTTGTCTGGCAGACTTGGTCCGCACGTTTCCAACAACAGGAGACGTGCTGCATCACAGCAGGTGATGTCGTTGCCCACCGAGGCACGACGCACTCACACGGTATCAAGGCTTTCAACTCATGACCTCCGGGCGGAGCTTGATCACCGATATCGCCAACAAGATGGCCGAGTCCATATAGAGCGTGCTCGTGAAAGACGAGAAGCTCAAGACATGCTCCTGAAGGAGTAGGAGGAGGCTGTTCAGCTCTGGCCATGCATCTGCGTATGGTCAGGTGGCCACAGAAGTTCCGGCCTCACTTGCCGGAGAAGTTCTACGGGACTGTTAATCCTGTCGAATTTCTTCAGATTTACTCCACTGCTATCTTGGCAGCTGGAGGAAATGAGGCTGTAATGGCCACTTATTTCCAAGTGGCTTTAACTGGGACCGCCAGGTCCTGGTTTATGAGCCTTCCACCCAACTCCATCAACAGTTGGGAGGAGCTGTGCCGGCAGTTCACCGCCAACTTCGGGAGTTCATACACCCGACCAGGCACCGAACTGGACCTTTTTGCAGTCGTGCAAAAAGGGGGAGAATCCCTGCGATCATTCATCCAGAGGTTCTCTCAGATACGAAACACTATACCTTGTATCTCTAGCGCTTCTGTCATTGTGGCATTCAGACAGGGTGTACGGGATAAGAAGATGCTGGAGAAACTGGCGATCAAGGAGATTACCAGTGTCACGGAATTCTTCAACCTGGCTGACAAATGTTCCAGAGCTGCGGAGGGCCGTGCGGATCACAAGAAATCCTCTAAAGGAGAAGCCGCTACCTCCGGGAGTGGCAAGAAGAAGAAAAAAAACCAACGGCAAGAAGAAGCCGTCGGCCGGTGCATCCAATGCTGCAGCTGCTGCAGCTCCGGGTGGCCGGGGGCCATGCCCCGAGAAGCGACCTCGACCGTCTTCTGAAGACGGTGGCAAACCCAAGGTGTGGTGTCCAATTCACAAAACGGACAGCCACAGTTTGGAAGACTGTCGGGAGGTCCAAAACCTTGCCGAGCGCTACAACAAGCGCCGGGAAGAAGCTCCTTTCCGACAGAGGGAAGGAAAAGAAAAAGTTGACGAAGCTCCGGCTGAAGAGGAGTTAGGTTTTCAGGATCCCAAAAAGGTCCTAAAGGCCGTCTACACCTCCGTCGACGACGATTCCGACGTCTCTGACAACGAGCGTCGGAAGACCATGAACACCATTTTTGGTGGATCATGGGACATCACCTCCCTCCTACAGCCAGGGCGGAGCCTCATCGGAAGTGGATGGACACAACCATCACTTTTGATGCTTCGGACTGCCCTCGAAGCATGGTTGGAGCAAGTCAGCTACCTTTGATGGTATCTCCTACCATCAATAACATCCAGCTCCACCATGTTATGGTAGACGAAGGTTCGGGGCTCAACCTCACAAGCTTCGAAGCTTTTACCAAGCTTCAGCTCCGACCTTCGGATCTCCACCCCTCCTGACCTTTCTCCAGAGTAGGTCTGTGAGCCATTACCCCACTCGGAGCTATTACCCTCCCCGTTACCTTCAGGACCCAAGAGAAGTATCGCACTGAGAAGTTGGTCTTTGACGTTGCTCAGATCAACTTACCCTTCAATGCCATCTCGGGTAGGCCTTCCTTGTACAAATTTATGGCAGCTGATCATTATGGCTACCTGGTGTTAAAGATGCCAACACCAGTAGGCGTTCTCCAGATCCGCGGAGATCGTACTGCCGGAGTAACTGCTTTGGAAGAACTCCATGCGCTTACTACAGCGCAAGAGGAGGACTCCAGGCAGGATCAAGCTCCAAAACCACCGAGCATTCATCAGCAAGGCTTGACTTCTGCACCTCGTGTGCAGCCAAGCGGCGACACCGACATTCCGGTCAAAGTCGTCCAAATCGGTTCCGATGCCGCTCAGACCACCCGTATATCAGGGGGGATTGAACGACAAATAGGAACTCGCGCTCATCGCTTTCCTCCGGGCTAATGTCGACGTGTTTGCCTGGCAACCGTCACAAATGCCTGGAATCCCCAGGGAAGTGATTGAGCACAATCTGAAGATCTACCCCAACGCCCAGCTTGTGCATCAGAAGCCTTAGAAGCAATCCGTAGAGCGACAGAACTTCATTCGACAAGAAGTGAAGAAGTTGCTCGAAGCTGGATTCATCCGAGAAGTCTTCCATCCAAAATGGCTGGCAAATCCAGTCGTTGTGCCCAAGGCCGGCGGGAAGCTTCGGATGTGTATCGACTACACAACACTAAATAAGGCATGTCCAAAAGATCCATTCCCATTACCTAGAATAGATCAGATAGTGGATTCCACCTCCGGGTGTGAATTACTGTGTTTCCTAGACGCATATTCTGCGTATCATCAAATCAGAATGTCTAGGGAAGATGAAGAGCATACCTCTTTCATCACAGTAGATGGATTGTACTGTTATACAGCCATGCCATATGGTCTCAAGAATGCAACTTCAACCTTTGTACGAGCTATGTACAAAACCTTTGAAGAACTCATTAGAGACATAGTGGAAGTGTACGTCGATGACATCGTGGTCAAGGTCAAGAACAAGGAGTCACTCCTTGACACCTTGCAGGCTGTCTTCGACAAGCTGTCGGTCACCCGCACAAAGCTAAACCCAGACAAGTGTGTCGTCGGGGTTAGCTCCGGAAAACTTCTTGGTTTCCTGGTAAGTCACCGAGGCATAGAGGCTAATCCGGCGAAGATCAAAGCCATTGAAGACATGCGGACACCAGCTCGCATCAAGGATGTCCAAAAGCTAACTGGATGTCTAGCAGCCCTCAGCTGGTTCATTTCAAGACTAGCAGAACGGGCACTCCCTTTCTTCAAGTTATTGAGGAAGTCCGGACCATTCCAATGGTCTGAAGAAGCAGAAAAGGCGTTCCAGGAGCTAAAACAGTTCCTCACCACCCTACCAACTCTGGTAGCTCCGAACCCTGGTGAGCCTTTGCTGCTTTACATTTCAGCCACTGACAAAGTCGTCAGTATGGTCCTAGTTGCGGAGAGACCAGAACCATCCCATACTCAGGAGTCTAGACCCCTTCAGGAGGGTCTGGAGGTTCCTGAAAGCGAGTCTGGGTCCCAGCTCCAAGACTTGAATCCACATGAAGTTACTTCAGAAGACCCAGACCCCTCCGGGAGGGTCCAAGTCACTTCTGAAGAAGCTTCGGGTTCCTCCAGCCAGGAACCGGAGGTCCCCGAAGAAAATCCGGATCCCTCCGGGAGGATCCGGGTCAGTGGAGAGGAAGCTCCGGGCCCCTCCGGGAGGGTCCGGACCATTCAGCGCCCAGTGTACTTTATTAGTGAAGTACTTCATGACGCCAAGACTCGATACCTAGAGGTGCATAAGCTGCTCTATGCAGTTCTTATTGCCTCCAGGAAGCTTCTCCATTATTTCCAAGCTCACAAGATCTCAGTGGTGACTTCTTACCCACTTCGAGCAATCTTGCATAATCCCAACTCAACTGGGAATATTGCAAAGTGGGCAGTAGAATTGGCTGAATTCGATCTCGAATTCATTTCAAGGCAAGCAATCAAGAGTCAAGCATTGGCAGACATCGTGGCGGAATGGAATCCCTCTCCATCAAACCCTGGGGGCTCCAGCGAGCAGAAGCCAGAACACAAGGCTCCGGTCTTCACCGAGCCTCACTGGACTCTCTACTTCGACGGCTCCATGCAAAAGCAGGATGCCAGAGCTGGAATCCTCCTCCTCGCACCAACTGGAGAGAAGGTAAAATACATGGTACACCTTGACTTCAAGGTGACCAACAATATGGCGGAATATGAAGCACTCATTTACGGACTAAGGGTGGCACTGTCATACGGTGTCAAGCAACTGCTGGTCAAGGGAGATTCACAGCTCATCATTAAGTAAGTGAAGGGTTAATTCTCCTGCAACAATCTCCAGCTAGCTGCTTACCTCCTTGAAGTCCAAAGGCTTCAGAAGGACTTTGAAGTCCTAGATCTCCACCATGTCCAGCGTGCCCACAACGCTGAAGCCGATGAACTCTCGACGAAAGCGTCAACCGGAGCTCCGGCTCCTGACGGAACTTTTGTCCGGAGGTTGTCAAAACCAACAGCTCAACCTGCCGAACTGAGCGAAGGGGGCGTGATCAGCATCCTGAAGTTGACGGTCCCGATGGCCCTGTTACCATGGCAGCCATCAAGGGTCGTAGGTGCTGCCAGAAGCTCCGAGCAACCCAGCACGCAAGACTCAAAAGCGTAAGTTAGTTCCGATGCATGGATCTCGGAGATCCGGAACTACTTGAAAGACAACATCCTTCCTGACGATGATGTATCCACTGGCCAGGTAGTTAGATTGGCTAAAATATACACGTTGGTAGAAGGGGATCTCTACCGGCGCGGTGCCAACGGCATCCTAATGCGGTGCATCACAAGGGAAGAAGGCTGCATGCTCCTCGCAGAAATCCATGGAGGCGAGTGTGGGAACAACGCGTCTTCCCGCACGCTGGTTGGTAAAGCCTTTCGGCATGGCTTTTACTGGCCTACAGCACTCCAGGATGCAACTGAACTAGTTAAGAAATGCGAAGCATGTCAATTTCATGCAAAGCAAATTCACACACCAGCTCAGCCCCTACAAATGATACCTCCTACATGGCCCTTCTCTGTGTGAGGGATGGACATCTTGGGACCTTTCCCAAGAGCCGTCGGAGGTTACAATTTCCTGTACGTTGCCATTGACAAGTTCACCAAGTGGCCGGAAGCAACTCCAGTTGTGACAATCAACAAGCAATCTGATATCAACTTTTTGCAGTCCATTGTATGCAGATTTGGAGTCCCAAACAAAATCATCACTGATAATGGGACCCAATTCACAAGCTCTGCATTTCAAGGATATTGCAAAGACCTCGACATTCAAGTTTGCTACGCCTCCGTAGCTCACCCAGCAAGCAATGCCAAGCCGAGAGAGCAAATGCTGAAATCCTTAAAGGACTCAAAACGCGCACCTATGAGCGCTTGAAAAAAAATGGAGCCAACTGGATTGAAGAGCTTCCGCCCACTTTATGGGCCAACAGGACAACTCCAAACCGGTCAACTGGAGAGACACCCTTCTTCCTGGTGTATGGAGCTGAAGCAATCCTTCCTCCGGAAATCACCTTGGGGTCACTCCGGGTCCGGACCTTAGACGAAGCCACGCAGGACCAGTTCCGGCGTGAAGACCTAGACCTCCTTGAGGAGGGAAGGTGCCAAGCAGCTATTCAGAGTGCCCGACACCGCCAAGCCCTTCGGCGCTATCATCAGCGACATGTACACAATCGACAGCTCGAGGAAGGCGATCTGGTACTATGGAGAATACAATCCAGAGAAGGGTTAAACAAACTCTCCCCCAGCTGGTAGGGACCCTTCCGAGTGATTAAAGTATCCCGTCCCGGAAGCGTTCGCTTGGCTACCGAGGATGGGACACCTCTCCCAAATCCTTGGAACATTGAGCACCTCCGTAAGTTCTACACTTAACATCACGGAGGTGAGTCTGTAGTAACTTGAGGTGTATGTTATAGAGTCATTGTACAGATTCGGGTAGTTCCTCCGGAAGAACAACCGGACCTTTCCCGGAAGGTCCGCAAAGTTCATGCAACACTTGTCACAGTCTCAGGACTAAAAGTGTGGCTAGCTACCCTGGGTTAAATGAGAAATGAAACACGCTTAGCCTGGTTCTGTACCCTAAGAGTGTACTTGTTTCCCCTGTACCCCGGACCTATAATGAAAGACATCTTCATGTGAAACAAACTCCACGTGCATTTATTTTGTACAGGCTCAACATTTTTTATTTTTCTCTTTCTTGTCTATAACAAAGACGTGCAATTCTTAAGAAATTTTAGTTCGCCGGTTCATATACGATTCGAGGTGTATTGTCGATTCTTTTGGATTCAAATATTGTTCATGGCCCACTCGCCTGAATGCCACCAAGCCAAACTAGGGCCGGAGTGTGCTATCGACTTAGCCTGGTCAACCACCCTAAGTACGCCACTCTACCTACACCCCGACATGCCGAAGTAAGGCGGGTCCAAGTACAATTGGATCTGCAAGAAAAGACAACACATTCGGTTGTATTTAGAATCGCGTTTGACGTAAAATTTTCTTGAGAATCGTAAGCTGCGACGAAGTTATAGGCAAGAAACGAATTTTACTATTTTTCTTGGCTTCAGTGTGCAGGAAAAATAAAAAATCTACATTGATGGAGAAAGGCTGGAGCCAACAAAGCTCTGACTCCCCAAGGTGGCTTGTAATCGATGTTAAGCGTTGAAAACGAGCATCACCGGAGCAACCAAGCTCCAGTAGAGCTAGGGGGGCCAGCCATCGATGCTAAATAAAAGATGGTGAGAAGACCCCACAAACGGAGTCTGCTGCCAACAAACTACGTGTTGGCAAAGGTCACTGCCGGAGCTACTAGCTCCGACACCCCAGAGGACTAACTATCAATGCTCTACGTGTTGATAGGGACTATTGCCGGAGCTACTAAGCTCCGACGATAGACAATGCCGAAGCTTCTAAGCTCCGACAACCTCAGGGGGCCTTCACTATCGAAGACTTCAGACCTACACTTTACAAGTTCAAAGCAAATGAGTCTTCAACAAAACACAATATCCTCTTGGTACATGTTCACAATAAAATTGTGTACATCTACCAGGGGGCCAAGTGAAGACAAAAGTGTTGAAGACAAAAAGTGAAATTCACAAAAATTTGGGGATTTCATTCATCTAGAGAGAAGGGATTACAAAATTGAGGAATAAAAAGAGAGAATACAAGTGGGAGCTACGAAGATGGTCCTAGACCCTATGAAAGAACTAGGCGACCTTCTGGGCAACCTCCGACACGTTGGCTCGGGCGGCTTCACCTTCTCCTTCGACGGGACCTTCAAGCACCGGGTCCAGAAGGAATTGGGGATTCCAGCTGGTGTAGCACGTCAGCACATACTCTGCGACATTCCTCGCCAGGGATTGCCCCTCAACCTCCAATTGGTCCGCGATGACGTCGTCCACCTTGGAGAGTTTGTTACCTGCCGAGCTCAACACCTGCAACGCCAGGTCCGGCTCCGGCTCCGGACCATCCGGACGAACGGACTGAAGCCCATCGGTGTCAGCGCGTCGTTGGTCTTGCCCAGGAACTCCCAAATCTGTAGGGAGTCCGCAGTCCTCAAGCCCTTCAATTCTTCCAAGGATCTTCTAGCCGCCACCAGTTCATAATTCTTGCGAGCAAGGCGCTCAACTTCTTTGGCATTTTGCTGAATCTTTTCAGCAACTCGCTTCTCGAGTTTTCCAAGCTCCTCCTTCCGGAGGTGGATCTTGTTCCGGCGGTCAACCAGGTCCTTCTCCCTGCCTCTCACTTTCTTTTCCCTGGCTGCGATGGCACACTCTTGCTCGTAGAGTTCCTGCCCCCGCACCCAGGCCTTCTCCTCCTCCTCAGTGCAGCGCTCTTCCAATTTCTTAGCACGCTCCTCGAGGCCCTTGTCAGCCAGAGCCACCTTTTCGGTGAGCTCCTCCTCCCTCTTCAGGATGTCATCCCACAGCTCAAGGAGTTTCTGATATTCATCTTCGAGCCTCTTCTCCCTCTCCTCAAGTGCCTCCCGGCGCTTGATGATAGTAGTGTTAATGGCTTCCAGCCTTTCTTGGCGTTCATCAGTCGCACTATTAGCTGCTTTGGCCTGCTCATAAATGGCCCGGGATTGAGCGTCGAGGGTGTGAGTCATGCTCTCCCTGTCATCCAATAATTTGCCCCAGTATTCCAGGCAGACCTTCTCCCGCTTAATCCACTCTTTGTCATCTGCTAGCCTCGACTGCGCCAGCTTGGTCTCGAAGTAGAGCCGGTTACGCCACCGCCTAAGGGTTTGGCGCTCCTCTTCAAGAGCCTTGCTGTCGTGGAAGAATGCCAGCTGAACTTGATGCAGACTGTAGCAGGCGTTGTCAATAGACAATGACTACGGGATAGGTTCCGGACCTGCTGGGGTCTCCTCCACTGGTTCCAGCGGGTTTTCAATTACAAAAATTGGGTCCCACTCCACAAGAGTGGTCCCCTGAGCCTCTATGGCACTAGGGTTGTCCTCCGGGATGGCCTCAGTCACCATCAAGGAAGGTCCCGCTGATGAAGTTCTGACCTTCGGATGTGGTTCCGAAGGCCCCGCCGCCAGATCTTCATTTGCCCCCTCAGGTAGGGGGCCAGCAACCTCTTTTGGGCACTCCGGCTCAGCCGCGAGAACCTCCGGCGTCGTCATTCCTGGAGAGGGGGCTGCTTCTAGCTCCGGCCTGGGCACCTCCTCTACTGGGGGCTCGAGTGCCGACGCCTCTACAACAACCGGCTCGAGAGTCGGAAGGTCTTCAACATCAACCGGCCCTGCGGCCGGAGCTCCAACAACGACGGGCTCTGTGACCGATGCTTCAGAGGTAGCCGGCCCAACCGCCGGGACTTCCTCAACATCCGGTGCGCATGCCGGGACTTCAATTACCTCCGGCTCAACCGCAGGAGTTTCGACAATTCCCGGCTCTGGGGCCGGAATTACTGCTTCCTCCGGCCCAACGGTCGGAGCTTCCATCATCTCTGCACCAGGACCCGGAGCTTCAACCTCCGGGGCAGGTGCCACTGGCGCATCTTCTCTCCCGCGGTCTGGCGCTACCACGGGAGTCTCTGGGGATGAGTCGAGGTCTATGACCACGATAGCTGGCGCCGGAGCTATCGCAGCTTCAGCCACCACTTGGGGCGGCACCGGAACAGGAGCAGGAGCTTCCGCCCTCACAGCTTCAGCTGCTGTGGCTGAGGGTGGAGCCTCACTCCTCTTCTTGGGAATGCTGCAGATGATGGATGAAGAAACTTAAAAAACAGTTACTACAACAAAATAACTGTCTGAGGTAAAGATTAAACATTACCTTGGGAGGCTTCCGCACCAGATTGTGCGGAACCTCTATCCCGGGCATTCTGGGCTGACCATAGCCGCCGCCGGTGTGGAAGCTCCGGAAGGCCCCCTAGAACTCGTTGCAGCCATGTGCGTTTCCATAGTCGAGGCCCCCCTCGATCGGGAAGAACCTCCGGACCTAGAGTCCTCAACCGGCCCTGGTCCTGGAGTCGCATGCCTGGAGCTAGCACCCCGGGAGGACGCCGCTGCAGGTACAGTCGCCGCGGTTGTAGAAGACCTCCCCCTCCGGGGAGAAGGAGCTGATGCAGAGGTTGCAGGCCTAACGGACCTTGCGTCGGCATGCTGAAGCTTCCTCTTCCGGCTCAAGGGTTCGTCTGTCGGCTCCTTGCCCTTACCGAGGATTTTGATCCTTAGCTTCGGGGCAGGGTCGGAGCCACCTTCGGAAGCCCCAGGGATCACCACCCTGGAGGTCGATCTTCTCTCGACGACACCAAGGTCGTCAAGCACAGGCATCTTCCGCCGGAGCTCCCTGCTAAACTCTACTTCCATGTTCAGAGGGAGAAAAGCTGATGGCGGAGTCAAGTCATCACCCGCGACGTCGATGCCATGCTGGAACTTCTTGAGATGAAACTGCAAGGTTGTCCCCGCCATTTTGGACTTCAGCCCGGTCTCGACCCGGTCGTCGTCCATCACACTGTTGAGGGCCCAAGCGAGTTTTTCTCTCCTCTTCAGCGGTGCCCACCTGTTGACCAGGAAGTTGCAAAACACCGCCTGAGGAGTTAATCCTCCCTCCACGCACTGGCGGATCCTGGTCAGAGCAGGGTTGAAGGCATCCACCAGCATGGGAGCTTCACTCCAAACTGTAAAGTCGATGTTCGGGAGGCCTTCGGGCAGCTCCAGCCTGTCGTGCTCCTCCACCCGGATGACTACCTAGTCCATCTTCCAATCATCCCATTTCCCAGAGGGAAACGATCGGAGGTACTTGAATGGGCACTTCTTGCGCTTCACGAAGTAGTAGAAGCCAAGGTACTCATTGCTTATACCGGTGGTATGGACGGTGAAGAAGGTCCGGAAGAGTTCAATGCATGGGGGGATGCCCACCCACATCTCATAGAAGTGGACGAAGACGGACACAAGAAGAATGGAATGGGGGCCAAGGTGGTACAGCTGCAGACCATAAAAGTCTAACAGCATGAAGAAAAAGGAGGAAAAAGGTGGGATCAACCCCACCATGGCGTACGAAGAGAAGTACACCATTTCGCCGGCGTGCTCCTTCTCAAACGGGAGCTCTCCCTCGGCGCGGACCAGACGGTTGAAGAAGTCCGGGGACCATCCTATGAGGGCCTGGACCATCTTCAGGTCACTGTCGGTCTTCAAACAGCTCTCGCGGAGACCCAACTCCATCGCAGCACAGCAAGGCAAGAGAGGAAAAGCGAGCACAAGTTGGGAGTTTGAGCGCAAGATCAGATGAGAGGCGTAAAGAACTCCAGACGGTGCACGCCTTCCTTCTTAAGTAAGCCCTCGCACGCTTGGATGGAAACCGCAAGGAAGTCGAAAATACTACTCAAAAATCCTACCCTGCCGATGACAAGAGGGCCCGGGACCGCTCTGACGATCAAGTCGAGGTTCTTACCCAGGCGAATGATTGTCATCATGAGGCGGGAAGCACGAAGGCGGCGGCCTGACAAGGCACGCAGAACCGATACGATTTTCGTATCGAGAATTGCGTGAGATCCGCACGCCAAAGATCTCATCTGCCGTACACGGGATACGCTATGCGGCGAGGATTTAACTCCAAACCATCGCCAATGGCACATCCGAAGACCTTTGAAGACTCAGTTCAAAAGTCGCAAGGATGGATCCACCTCCGGCGGAATGACTTCACCCAAGGGGTCTTCCCCAGAGGTGGGCCCAGGGGGCCACTGTCGGTACCCTGGGAACCGTACACCCCTTGAGATTACAAAGATCCCTAGGGAAAGTCATCTACTTGATTTGAAGACATTCAGAGGCCCACATGTCAGACATAACCGGACCTGCTTCTCCAACATGGTTAGTCCCAGGGTCGCCACGTGTACTATCAAATCGGAGCTACCGCCCACAAGGGGGAAGCTTCGGTCTATGTACCAAAATGGCACCCCCGGACCTAACCCCAGACCGAGGGAAGCTCCGGAATTGACACGTGTCAGGTAGCTCCGGACCTATCTGTTTCCCACAGTATGCTCCAGAGTTGCCACGTGTCCAACCGTCGGATATTCAGCCTCTAACCTCTGAAAGACTCCACAACGGCTCCGGATCTTCAAAGGAGAATCAAGGACTTCAAAACCCGATCAAGTGTCATTAATGCTATATTAATGACACACAATCGGACGACCTTAATTACTAGTAACGGTGTTGTCAAAGCCCATAACTCGGTCATTAAGGGCAATTAAACGTGTTGAATGTGTATCAATATCAGTAACCGCCGGGGCCACATGGCGGGCCAGGCTAACTTGTAATGGCCTGCCCTTGTACTATAAAAGGACAGGCCGACGATACATAGGACACGCTCCATACACTCTCTGGACACACGCAGAACACATAGACGCGACACGCTCACTCTGCACCATGAACTCACTTTGAGCTCATACAACCAATACAACACCAACACATCCCGTGGAGTAGGGTATTACGCTCAGGCGGCCCGAACCACGTAAATCTTCGTGTCTACTGTGTCATTTACACTTCACTTTCTTGAATCTCCGCGCTCCCACACCGAACCTCAAACTCCTCTAACACTTTAGTAGTGTCGGGAGATCTGCCGGATCAAAACCACCGACAAACTATAACATGCATGTGAGAGAGACGTCGATGATCATATATGATGATGTTATGCGTGTTTTTTCTCTTTTTGTTGAAAGATCATATATATATATATATATATATATATATATATATATATATATATATATACACTCCCCCCATCTCCATGAACTTGTCGCTTTGTAGTTCATTTTTTAACTACAAAGTGACAAGTTTGAGGCTCGTTGATCATATGTTCGGGACATAGCATATATATATGCACGGACAACTATAACATTATGCAATGACTAGTATGCAATCTGACTTATGGTGCAATCATGCAATCATCCATCATCAATCATTGGATGTTCATCCTAGGGTGGTTGCATTTTTTCACTTAACCCCCTCCACCACATAGGGGAGTTAAGTGAAAAATGCAATCACCCTAGGATGAACATCCAATGGTTGATGATGGATGATTGCATGATTGCACTATAAGACAGATTGCATACTAGTCATTCCCATAACATTAATGTGAGAGAGACGTCGACGATCATGTAAGATATGACATTACGCGTGTTTTCTCTCTTTTTGTTGAAATATCGTCATGTTTGAGGCTCGTTGATCATATTTGGAGCGTAGCAAGCATGGACAAGTAACAACATGCACTTGAAAACCTCGCGATCATGTTTGATGACAACATTACATGTTTTCTCTTTTTGTTAAAAGATCGTCACACACACACACACACACAGATATATATATATATATATATATATATGTATGTATATAGTTTGAGGCTCGTTGATCACGTGCTGATTATTAGTTGCCGCATCAGAGGAGCTTGTTTATTGGCTCATGGGCAAGGAAAATTCTTTGTACGTAGTAACAAAAAGTATATGTTGCTCGGCGTTGCAGTTCGTACGCGAAGGATGCGGCCAGGTAGTTGCTCTTGCAGGTGTATGCTAATTGCGTGAGTGTTTGGTCGGGACATGTGGTTAGTCCACGATGCATCTTAAACCCGGTGTTGAGGTCGTGTATTTGTGCATACACTCTAGTGACATGTGACAAAGTTCTCAGTCATCAATTACATTTGGTTTGACGTCGAAGTTAGATTGGAGATATAGGATCATCCATTTCTTTATGTCTTGGATCATCTTAAAGGTAGGCCCGACTCTGGGCCTAGGCGGGAGGGGCTACTGCCTAGGTCCAGGCCAGGGGGGCACGATGACAGCTGGTAAAGAGAAAAGAAATAAAATTAATTAGTATTTGCATCATCCGGATGCGATATACAGTTACATGGTCTAGCTTTTTATTTTCATATTTTGTTTTGAAATATAATAATACTACGTACGTCCTAATGTGTTTAATATTTATTAGATATAATATTACTAATGTGTTAATTTTCCATATGTGATGTTTTTTGATAAAAGGAAGAGTTTTTTGTTAATGCATGTCCTGTAGGACACATTGTTCACGAACGTAAAAGACATTTTTCATTAACATAAAAACAACACATATATTACAAACAAGAAAAAACACATAGAAAACAAAAGAAAAAACTACTACTAATCCTACTCTACTCGGAGGAGGACGTGTCCACCTCCTCCTTCGCCGCCTCCGCATTCGCCGGTGGAGCATCCTCCAACACCAGATCGAACTTCTTCCGGCCGAAGGCGTTCACCAGTTGCTCGTGAAACTCCAGCCCAGCCTCCTTAGCGATCAACTCGTAGAGGTAGTCGAGACGAGCGGCCACAAAGCCTAACCCGAAGATGTAGTAGCTGGCGAAATCCATGCTGGTGTGGTGGGGAAGGGTCCCAGGTCCCAGTCAGCGATAGGAGTGAGATGTATTGTCAAATACATCCTGTGCCATTTTGTCGAGTGCTTTTGCTTGCACATCGGCGGCGAACAGGTTGTCGGTGACCTCCTAAAGCTTGTCGTCGAGTTTGTCGATGTGTTTGTCGATGAGGCGGACAGTCTCATCATATTCGGATGGAAGAGGTGCGGGCGCCGCAGGTCGAGACGGGGGTGGAAGAGGTGCGGGCACCACCTCCAGTTCCATCGGCATTGGCGGCAATGGAAATGGAGAAGGAGGTTTAGAGGACATCGTTGACCTGGAGCTCTTCGGCGCGGGGCTACCCATTTGTGCAGCGACGGAGGTGCGAACAAAGAGAGAGAGGTGGTCAATGGCGGTGTGGCGGAGAAGCAAGAGGAGAAGT
Organism: Tuctoria greenei; assembly: GCA_036927565.1. Lineage (NCBI taxonomy): Eukaryota > Viridiplantae > Streptophyta > Magnoliopsida > Poales > Poaceae > Tuctoria > Tuctoria greenei. The sequence goes on along the minus strand of JAYESD010000002.1, from coordinate 174,387,997 downwards.
TTGGAGGCTAAAATCAATCAAGAGGTGCGGTGGAGAAGAAGAGGGCGGTGTGCCTTTATAGCGGGTCGTCGTCTAACCGCGTGAGTGGAGATGATCGGACGCTTCAGAAATTGTGCTTTTGAATCGACGGTCAGAGTTACTCCAAACCGCAGTTCACCTCCTCTTGGTTATCGCAACGGCTCGACACGTCCCATTGGCCCATTTTTTAATTTGACACACAAAGGGCCCAAGATATGCAATGGCCCACCTAGCATACTTTGTAGGTCCGTCCCGCGGTGTTTGTAACATTTCGTGCTTTCAACGAGGTGCGGAGATTGACGTGAACGTGCGTGAAAATTGACCGAGAGTCCATATCATTTTTTTTAATGATCCAACCATTGTCGATCGAGAGTCCACATCGAACCGATGATAATTGTCGTGATCATGTATGATGGTGGAGATGAATATAATGCATGTGAAATAGACTCACGATCAAGCATGTTTGGTCACGTGTTGAGCATTTTTGTGCCCCCTTGTTGAGGAACATGTTAATTTGATGACACTGAGGATCGGATGTGGCGTACGTGTTTTCACAAGTGTGTTCATTTGTTCCTAAAATCAAAACATGTAGCGGCTAGCGACTACACCTGTCGTTGCTTCAAAAGAAGAGTACATCGATACATAATAGCAGCATGCGATCAATTATTTTGATGAACCACGTACGTAGTGAGAGATGTGTGCTTATTAGACGATAGTAGTCCACATTCTATCCTCGTACCGTCGAGGGAACATTCTTGTGTCAAATTTGTTATCTCCATTGATGACAGGATAATATTCTTCATTAGTGTAGTAGATAAACTGCCATATAGGTTGAGAGCTTACACATGCATGGTAGAGAATATGATAAATATCGAAATATATATACATGGTAGGAAATATTCTATTCTTGGAATACATGTTGGCGTAGCATGCATATGTACGTCTAACATCCATGTGAAAGACCTCGATCATGTGTTACGTGTTTTCTCTTTTTGTTGAAAGATCGTCATGTTTGAGGCTCGTTGATCATGTTTGGGGTGTACCATGCATGGACAACTAACATGCATGTGAAAGACCTCGATGCATGTGAAATAACATGCATGTTTTTAAAAGCAAAATATAGTGTTTCCTAAAGAAAAAATAATTTTATGAGAGATTGGGCGCACAAGCAGAAATGCTAGAACTTTACTGATGCACCTGCGAGTTCCATGCCGGGTTATCGACGGCAGCCGATCCGCAAACTCGGTGGTTAGATCAGTAGTCGCCAGAGAGCAGCTTGCGGCCGACCTCAAAGGAGATGAAGGCGTCGATGCACGCATAGCTGATATGCTCGCCAGAGAGATTGCACGCGTCCCAGTTGCTCGTCCTCACCCGGTAAGGCTTCTCCATGTCGACGCCCATCACGGCGCTCGCGATGTCCTTCAGCCCCAGTACTTCCAAAGTCTGTCGGCATCACCTTCCAGGTGCACGCCAACAAAGCGATAGTCGGAATCGCCAAGGAAATCTTCCAGCTCGCCGGGGAAGTAGTCGTCGTGGATGACTTGGAAGATGAGGCAGCGACGGCCGATGCAGAGCTGCAGAACAGCGACGGTGATGAGTACATCACTTCTATGGATACAAACACTACTCCAATGAACATACAAGATGCAATCAATAGAGTTCATCCACAACAATTAATTTCAGATGTGAGCTCGCTCTTATATGTTTCCTTATATGTTTTTGAGCATAGATTGCTACCTAATGATTTAATTGTGATTAGGATTCATGGATATGTTCAAGGAGTACATGGAGGAAGTATTAGGGACGTGGAGGACCAGAGAATTCGTTCAAAGAAGATGGCAACCAAGCCAAACTCAAAATTGTGTCCAACTCGGAGTCCAGGAGCAGTCCGCACTAAAACGGATGCCCAGGACGCATACCATTTCTGTTTTGGATGTTCTACATATGCACAGAAAGGGAAGAGGACAGCCTTTGCAATCGTATGGTCCCATGTCAAAATTCCTGCAGAGTCGACAGGAATATTCGAAACAAAATCGAGTTCAGAATCTGTCAGGGTGCTGCGCCACCATATTGGGCCATTGTCCCTTGTATCAAGTCTACATCTCTTATTTTTGTGTCTTAGGTTTGGGTCACGACCCCAACACCCCCTTGGACGTCCTCCCACCTATATATACTCCATAGTAGCCACCATAAACAATTGGGTTTTACTTAGATTAATCTGTTATACACAGTTTTGCCGTTTATTGGTTTGTGAGACCCCAACTTAGCAATTCAGATTGCTTCTACCTTGTTCTTGCTTGTATTCTCAGTTGCACTTGCAGAGATTAGCCTTCTTGGCGAGGTCAATCATGTGAAGCACGGTTGATAACCAACGGAGCGGTGGTGTAGTGATTGCAGGGTCCGTTCGTGTTCTACGCGAGAGCCTCAAATCATCAATGTCGAGATCTCCACATCAATCGACTTATCCATTACCTTTCGGAAGATCGGGCCTAAACCTACTTATCAACTGGTATCAGATTTCCAGGTTGCCTGTTAGGTAATTCATCTATCCGTTACATTAGTTTTGTTTTTCATATCTAGAGTCCACAAAAAAGCCACAAAAAACATGTAGTTTAGTAGATCTGTTCATTACTTTGTCCAAACCACCATTGAGCCTTTGCAACTTTCATTTTCAGTTTGGTTTTGTTGAGTTTGTGTCTGTTGTTGAGTCATATTGCTGTTTTATAAAGTGCTTTTGGTATTAGTTTGAGTTTTGCATTGTGTCAATTCATCTTTTTGAATCACGTCGTCACGTCTAGATTAGATTCATCTCCGTTCAGTGCGGTAGTTTGATCATATCTCACACATACGAACTTGGAATTTGGAGTTATTGTACTTTCTGGAAACTTAAGAAGTTCTCTACAACTTTTGCGTTCATAGTTTTTCCAGAAAACGGTGTTATCGTGGTCAAAAGTGCATTAGATCTGAATCTGTTCTCGACCTAGAATTTCTGAATAGTCTGTGTTTTGGGGGCAATATCTACTATTGTTCTTCTCCAAAATATTTCTTCCATATATTTAAATTAAAGAGGATAGATATATCTACAATCTTGCTGTTTTATGTTTTTTCTATTTGGAGCCTCTAAGTATGCCTATTTGTCCTTGGATGATTGAGCAGAAAATCTGTGACTAACCCACGAGATATCTTTGATTGTTTTTCATTGTGTTCTTCTTTTGCAGCACATTCTGAAATAAAAGGAAGAAAAAAGAAAAAGGCAAGTGCAAAACAAGATACAAAAGCAACACAAAAAAAGGAGAATAAAAAACAACAACAAAACATAAGTGCTTGCATTCTTTGTGTCATCTAGTTTTGTCTCATGTCTTGCTAGCTTGAACTACAAGGAACACATTTAGGCCAGCAACTTTGCCAAGTACTTCGGACACTTATTCAACATTACTATCTGATTGCACTGTTGCTAATCATTGCTACATATAAAGTGTTATCCAAGCTACACTTTACTCTTGAGCAGAATCGATACACCTTTGCAATCATCCCACGCTTTATTGATTTCTTCATACCGACGATCGTTTGCCACCTGCAGTGTTGATAAGAACACTTGTAAGAGCGTGGTAAGACACTTGAGAGTGCGTGATTCCACTTCCACATTGCCATTATCCTTTGTAGTTGATAGGGATAATATATTCTTTTGTTATCTTCTGTTTGCTACTAACAATGTCAAGTAAAAGTAAGAATAATGCATTATATGCTGAGATGATTGACATCATGAAGACGGCGATGGAGTTGCTTGCTAAGAATCAAACATCAACCAAGGTTTCACATGACATTCAGACCATCTTTACAACTCCTTCCACAGAAAGTAATTACATTCTCCCGTCTCTTCCTTGTTATGATGGTTTTAGTTACGATGAATATATTGCTTGGGAAATAGAGTTGGATAAAATCTTTGGACAATGTCATATGTGTGAGAGGAGAAAGAATATAAATGTTGCAAGTGCATTAGTAGATTGTGCATTAACTTGGTGGAACAATTTAAATGACTTAGAAAAACCTCGAACATGGAAGGATATGAAAATTTGTATGCGAGAAACTTTTATGAATATATCTAATTGCAAAGATGAAGTGCATAAATTTGAGGAGAAATTTCTTGTTGTACCTCCTTTTGTGTCTAACATTTTGCAGGACAATATAGAAAATAATATAGATGATGCAAAAGAGAACCAGGCTTTTGACAACACTTGTGAAATTTTAGATGGATCAACTCACAATGCACTCAAAATCACTTCTGAAAATGGTAAGACAAAACATTCTACAAATACAGAAGGTGAGAAGTTTTTGGATGTTCTAAATTTTTTCACCAATCATGCTATTTTTGAGGATCAACTATTAGAATCGTTTATTTAAACACCATTGTCACATGTTGATTTTCCTGCTGATCGTTGGGCTAAGAAAGAGTTGTGTGCTGATAACTCTATTATACCTATGCAAAAACAAGTTAATGTACTAGATGATTGTGTTTTGAATTCACCTACTCGTACTGAAATTCATAATTTTATCACCGCTACTGCTGAAAATGATGAGCTGAAATTGTTGTCTTCTCGAAATACTTTGGGTTATATTGAATTCGACACTCTTTGTGATCTAAATATTGTAGGGAGGAGAATATTTTCCCAATCTGAATTGCCTATGTTAAATAGAGATATTTTTCATGCTATAGACAACTATGACAATAGTGGTGAATTTATGGTGCATAAAGTTTACATATGCTCAAATGAGAAATCCCATTTTGTGCTGCAACAACATGGTGAAATGAATAGATGCACTAACACTAATAATTCTTTGTCAAGTTTTTCTAGTATTTTCTTCTTGCAGCCTGGACAATATTGAATAGAGGAGTATTGTTTGCCACGGTTGTGCAATATGGACAACTCTCATTCTACACCCAAAGCAAACCTCTTTGCTGGGCATATGAGCAAGCCGAGGACGGCTTGTCATAAAGAAGGGGAGAATGACGAGATCATGCATTGTATCATTGCACCTACAAACATGAAACAATGTTTATTTTTTTGAGATCCTGGCTCAAATGAATGTGCACTCTTATTTGATGGACAAGATCAAGATGGCGCACTATGTCGTCCACCACCTTGGCCTCCTCCATTCATGCATACAAAAAGATTTGATGGCGTTGCACATTTGGACCAACACATGAGAGAAGATGAACTTGAGTTGAGGACGACTCCAATTCAAGAAGAAGAGGATGATGAGGACATCACTTCTATGGATACAAACAACACTCCATTGAACATACAAGATGCAATCAATAGAGTTCATACACAACAATTAATTTCAAAGGTGAGCTCGTTCTTATATGTTTCCTTATATGTTTCTGAGCATAGATTGCTACCTAATGTTTTAATTGTGATTAGGATCCATGGAGAGGTTCAAGGAGTACTTGAAGGAATTATTAGGGACGTAGAGGACCAGAGAATTTGTTCAAAGAAGATGGAAATGGAGCCAAACTCAAAATCATGTCCAACTCGGAGTCCAGGAGCAGTCCGCACTAAAACTGACGCCCAGGACGCATACGATCTCCATTTTGGATGTTCTACATATGCACAAAAAGGAGAGAGGATAATCATACCAATGCCGCTGGAGTCGACGGGAATATTCGAAACAAAATTGAGTTCAGAATCTGTCAGGCTGCTGCGCCACCATATGTGGCCATTGGGCCTTGTATCAAGTCTACATCTCTTATTTTCGTGACTTAGGTTTAGGTCACGAACCCAACACCCCCTTGTACGTCCTCTCACCTATATATACTCCACAATAGCCACCATAAACAATTGGGTTTTTCTTAGATTAATCTGTTATACACAGTTTCGCCGTTCATCGATTTGTGAGACCCCAACTTAGCAATTCAGATTGCTTCTACCTTGTTCTTGCTTGTGTTCTCGGTTGCACTTACAAGGATTAGCCTTCTTGGCAAGGTCAATCGTGTGAAGCACGGTTGATAACCAATGGAGCGGTCGTGTAGTGATTGCAGGGGCTGTTCATGTTCTACGCGAGAGCCTCGGATCTTCAACGTCAGTATCTCCACATCAATCGACTTATCCATTACCTTTCGGAAGATCGGGACTTAACCTAGTTATCAGATGGGGTTCTGGTCGGCGGAGTAGGTGGGGTGCCACTTGACGTCGAGCCCGACGACGAGCTTGTGAAGGCGCCGACGATGGACGGAGAGGACCTCGTCGAGCCAGTCCTCGACGGCCTCGCCAGAGGACGTCACGGTGGTGGTGATCACATCTTCCTCGAATGTCACGTTGTACACATGAGTCCCCACCATTGTGTCCTCTCTCCTTGTCGTCTCTATGGTTGCTGTCTACGGTGGCGCGGCGCAACTTCTCTCATGTGCAAAACCTTTGTCTACACCTTTAGTTTGGATTTTATTTGGAAATGGGACTGGATATATAACTGATGCAATTAACATATGAGCGGAGGAGTTTCCGAATTTAACAGGCCCGAGCTCGGTGTAAAGAGAGCAATGAAGATTTTTGAATCTGATATACTCTTTCTAATTTTTATATCTTATCGTTGTGACCACAAGTTGCATTATATCAACCTAACACCACGTACAACAACAACAACATTTCTCAGGGGCCCACCCACTGGGTATGCCGGTTGGCCATGGGATACCCTGGGTCCAGCCACCAGAGATTAGCTAGTGTGAATGCATGCTGGAGAGATCAGCGGAATAGGGAACCGTCCAATGAGATGTCATCGGTCTCACAATTCATGTTTCGAAATGCGCACCATCCTTTTTCTTCTTCCCTTTTTCTTATACTGTATGTATTATGGCCACCAATCTTCTAGCCCTCCTTTATTTGAAGTTGTACGGTTGGATCAGGATACATGGCCGGTGTGAGGCGGGAGCCGTGTGTGCAACACCAGGTGGAACATCGTGGAGAGACGTTGCTCCCCTTGTTGAATTTGATGACGTTGAGGATCGGATGTGGCGTACGTGTTTTGACAACTGTGTTCATTCATTCCTAAAATCTGAACACGTAGCGGCTAGGGCCTACGGTTGTCGTTTCTTCGAAAGGACAAGTACAGCATGGTTGGAAATTGTACTGTAGCAAGGCATGCAATTAATTTGATGAACCGCGTACATAGTGAGTTGTTCCTAGGAGGTATTCTATCCTCAAACCCTCGAGGGAACATTCTTCATGTTAAACATGCACGACGAGAGTGAGGACGGCGCTCGGTGGATGGCATTTTGTTAATCTGCGCTAAAGTTTTTTTAGATAATAGATAATTGCACACTTGCACATAAGTTCGGATTGCATAGCAGTCGTTGCCATTAAACCGACCATTTCCTCACTACAGAGTACGGCCACACTGATACACCAAGTTGTGAAGATCAACAACAAAAGACTCAACATGACACACTAGTGAAAGTAAAACACCCGATACATTTTATAATATGGAAGTCTATAACTAAAACTCAATCCAAGTCGGGCAAAAACTTCGATGACCCTGACTTCTAGTACTATGTCTTTGCAAGCTACCTGAATCATGTCTTTTTTGTCTTCACCCTTTTGCAATGACGCCCACGAGCATTTAATCTGGGCTAGAGTTGATACTCCAGAAACTGTTGTAGCGTCTTTTGTGATTTACTACGTACTTTGCTGTTTGATTGCTCATTATGTTGGATCCGTGTTGGGTTTGAACATAGAGAGTGGGCACAGGGTGAGGGGGAAGGTTCTCCTTGCTGGTGCTGTCAGATAAACTAGGTGATAGTCACTTTCTGGATCTCCAGCTCAGTAGAGTTGGAAGTGGAAATATATTCCATTCTAAAGAATAAAAGAGATAAATAGTCCACTAGTTCATCGTCAGAACAACAACATTAGAACAATTTTTGCGAATCAATGAACAGCAAAATAAAGTTCATTATCTTAAGACGATACATTACAAACAAGAAAAAAAACATAAACTACAAACAAGAAAAGAAAAACAACACAACTAAGAATAAGAAAAAAAAACTACTTCTCCTCCACCTTCACCTACTTCTCCTCCTCCTCCTCCTCCTCGTCCTCCTCCTTCTTGGGCTCCTGGCAGGGCGGGGGCACCTCCTGCGGCGGAGACGTAAAGTCTTGTTTTCTGGACATCGCCGCCACCAGGTTGTCCCGGCCGGCGACGCCAAGCTTGTCTGCCAACGTGTCCTAGAGGACGTCGAGGCGACCGGCCAAGTGCGTCATGCTGAAGACGTAGTGGCCCATGGTCCCCATTGCAGTATACTCCAGAAGGTGACCAAGCCTAAGGCGACGCATGGAGCGCGATGTATTGTCAAATACATCGTGCGCCATCTTCCGGAGAGCCCACTCCTTGTCTGGGGGGAGTTTGATCGGGGATGCTTCCCCTTGGCGTCCTTCGGCAGGCTTGGCGGCGGCGTTTTCTTGTCAGCCATGATGTTCTTGGCGCGGTTTTGGGAAGATAGGAAGATTGGTTGTGCGAAGAAGACGATAGCGTGCCCTGGTGATCTTATAGCGTAGTAGCAGCCTGGTTGTTCGTCTCTCAATGCGCGCAGTAGTGGTGATGGGACAAGGAGCGGTTCCAATTGAATTCAAAGATGTGCATGCGCTGCGCGCATTTAAGGCGCCTCGGTAACTGGCGTGCACGTAAGCTCGGTGCGCCCGATCGCATCAGCCGACTGTACACGGCTTCAAGGACCGAACCTTGTGCGGCAAACAGCAACATATATACTTCCTTCACCCCAACTCAACTCTATTTCTATTTTGGTCAAACTTACCTTTGACCAATGATTTATATGGAATTTATTAACTTCGACAACATGTACAGTACTAGATTGTATATTATGGAAATATTTTCATGGTGAATCTAAAAGTACAATTCTTGTATTGTTAAAACAGATTTAAATTACGTAAATCATTGGTTAAAGATAGATTTGATGAAATCTAAGGCTCTCTTTGGATAAGGAATTGAAAAGCACAGGAATAGGAAAAATATAGGAATTGAAATTGTATGTTTTTGCAATCCTATAGGAATTGAAAATATAGGAATTGAGATGAGAAGCCCTTTGGCAGCATCATAGGAAAAACAAAGGAACCATGAGCCAAGAAAGAAAAAACAGGCCCAAGCTCATGTTATATTTCCTACAAAATTTAGCGAAGTAATTCATTCCTATAGAAACTACCCTTTGTTTTTCCTGTGAGTCAAATGGTCACGTAGGAAAAATCCTTTACAAATCCTATCCTTCAAAATTCCTTTGTCATTCCTTCAATCCAAAGTGAGCCTAAAAATAGAGTTGACATAGGACGCACGACAGAGATTATGGTGCACCGGCACACCCGGACCGTACATGCACTACAGGAAAAGCGATCATTTGCGACGGCTATATTTATTTGCGACGGCCAGCCGTCGCAAATAGAATAAATTGCGACGGCCCGCCACTGGCCGTCGCAAATAACACGACCATCACAAATAACAGCTTATTTGCGACGGCCAACCCTAGAGCCGTCGCAAATAAACACTTATTTGTGACGGCCAACCCTAGTACAGTCGCAAATAAGGTAGCCATCGCAAATAAGTGTTTATTTGTGACGGCTGCTAAAAGGGCCGTCGCAAGTAACGTTAATTGCGATGGCCACATGGTCGGGCCGTCACAATTTAAGGCGCCGTCGCAAATAAGGGCCTTCATCCCGACCCGACTCTTCATTCTCGTCCACTCACGACTCATTGCCCCCGCCGCCCTCCGCGCGCCGCGCTGCCGCCCTCCGCCTCCCCGCACCGCCGCCCGAGCGTGCCCCGCTGCCGCCGCCCGAACGCTCTGTGCCACCGCCGCCCTCCGCCTCCCCGCGCCGCCGCCCGAGCGCGCCCCGCCGCCGCCGCCCGAGCGCGCTGCGTCGCCGCCTCCCGAGCGTGCCGCGCCGCTGCCCTGCCCGAGCGCCCTGCCCGAGGACCGGCCTCCTCGCCGCCCAAGCACCCCGGCGGCCCCGGCCTCCCCGTCGTCGCCGCCCGCGCGCCCCGTCGACCTCGCCGCCCGCCCGCCCCGGCCTCCCTGCCGTCCGCGCACCCCGGCCTCCTCGTCGTCGGCGATCGTCAAGTAACCCCCTTGTTTAGTTGTTAATGATGTTGATTATGCAAATTTGTTGTGGATTTCATGATATTTGATGTGGATTGTTCAATCTTCGAATGATTGTTGATCGAATGAGTAGAAATTGTTGCTCGATCTTGATGTTAATTATGCTTAGTTGTTAATGATATTGGTTATGCAAATTTGTTGATAATGATGTTGATTATGTAGATGTTAAGCATGCTTATATTTTGCTTTAGTATTCTTAATGTTTATGTTCATTGCTGCTTATCGTTATTGAATTAAGTTATTAAATGTTCAAATTTTGATTAATTGTTATGTTTCTTTTAGCATGTTTAATGTTCTTTGTATATATAAATATATAAATATATAAATATATATATATATATATATATATATATATACATAAGCGGGTTAAAACTGGCACAATCCGATTATAGCGCGTTAAAAGTTGATTATAGTCAAGCATTAAAAGTTGATTATTGTCGTAACATATGCGTCAAGATGATCACAGAGGCGAACAACGATAATGTGGACGGCCCTGACTATGAAACTTTCAACTCTGACCCACTCTTCTCCTCACTCTCGTTCTCTTTCCTCATTCGTAAATGATTTATAAATGAACATGAGCAATGTAACCTATAGCAATTGATTACCCGTTTCGGATCGGCACGTCTCACATGCTATTGGCATGTGAGACGTGCAGGTTCGGAATTGTCCCTTTTTGGATAGCCTCGGAGTGACTGAGGGGGCGTGGCTTGTGACGAGACGCGAGTCCGGATTTGGACGAGATTTCGGTGGCGTAACTCTGTTGTTCGCCGCTGTACCATTTTTGGGCGTGCAGTGGAGAACAGCAGGGTTATGCTGCCGAAATTTCGTTCGAATCCGGATCACGCGTCTCGTCATGAGCACGCTCCGCTCGGTCACTCTTGGGTGGGTTTAGGATCTATCTGCCTAGGTTGTAGGGCCGTGACATAACACAACAATACATTAACGACAATTTCTTTCGTGTTAAACTTCAGAGCCAAACATGGGTGAAGACCACAGTTGGATGTATACTGGCTGGAAGAGTAGAACTGGTGGTCACTCCGATGAGTGGTTTATCAAGTTAGATCAATTTTTGGATCGAGCATTTTCGTTGTCAACGGAAGATATGGTGCGGTGCCCATGTACAAAATGCCGGAACTCCAAGTTTTTGAGAAGATTAGAGCTTTCGTTTCACTTATGTCGAAACGGTTTCACTCCACATTATGAAGTGTGGACCTTTCACGGCGAGACTAATTCTCGAGTCATAGCAGAAGTGGATGAGGATGATGATATAACAGAGGTTGATAGGATGGATGAGATGCTAGAAGCTCTAGAAGCAGAGGATCCTCTTACAAATGAGGCAGAGAAGTTCTTCGAGGAGCTGAAGAAATCACAAGAGCCGTTGCATGAAAACACGGCTATGACCGTACTTGCTTTCTTGACCAGATTTATGGCAATTAAGTCCAAGTACTTTTTTTCCATCAAATGCTACAATGATCTCATGAAATTGATCTGCGATATCCTTCCACAACCTCACAAAGCGCCACCAGATATGTATCACTCAAAGATAAAGATATCTGGTCTCAGTATGAAGTATGAGAAAATCAATGTGTGCCCAGACAACTGCATGCTATTCTGGAAAGAGCACGCCAATGAGAAGATGTGCTTGAAATGTGGTAAATCGAGGTATGTCGAAGTTGTTAATGACGATGGCGATAATGTGATGACAGAAGTCGCACATAAGCAGCTTCGTTACTTGCCTGTGACACCTCGGTTGAAGCGGATGTTTCTCTCAAAAAGAACCGCAAGACACATGAGATAGCACAAAGAAGGTAAACGTGAGAACAAAGAATTCTTGACACATCTGTCCGACGGTGATGCATGGAAGGCGCTAGACCGTTTCGATCCAGACTTCTCTCGTGATGCAAGGAATGTTCGCATCAGATTAGCGACAGACGGATTCTCACCGTTCAGTACGAACACCACACCATACTCATGTCGGCCTGTCTTTGTCATTCCGTACAACCTGCCACCTGCTTTTTGTACGAAGAACGAGTTCATGTTTCTCAGCCTCATTGTACCTGGACCTGATCATCCCGGGTCACGTCTCAACGTGATGTTAAAACCGCTGATCGAAGAATTGAAAGTCTTTTGGACAGGAGTCGAAGCGTACGACAGTTACAAGAAGCAGAAATTCAACCTTCGAGCTGCTTATTTGTGGTCCGTCCATGATTTGCCGGCATACGGCATGTTTTCCGGATGGAGCACTCACGGTCGTCTGACGTGTCTGATATGTGCTTCAGACACGGATTGCTTTCGACTAACTCATGGAGGCAAAATATCTTACTTCGATTGTCACAGACGTTGGCTGCCCTCGAATCATATATTTAGGCAGCAGAGGCATGTCTTTCGAAAGAACACTGTTGTTACTAAAGGACCACCGAAGCGTCTCAACGGGTCAAAAATTTCTGATATGTTGGACAAATTGGTGCCTGATGAAGGTCGTCCTGGATATTTCGTAGGTTATGGAGACGAACACAATTGGACTCACATATGTGGACTTTGGGAGCTACCATATGTGAAGTCGTTGATTCTAATGCACAACATTGATGTCATGCATCAGGAGCGTAATATGAGCGAAAGTATCATAAGCAATTGCATGGATATGCCTGGCAAAACGAAAGACAATTATAAAGCTAGACTAGATTTGGCAGACATTTGTCACCGTCCAACTCTTGAAATCTCCGAAAGTGGTGGAAAGCCACGTGCTTCTTTCTGTCTCCGATCGAAAGAAAAGAAAGAAGTTATGAAATGGATGAAAACTTTGAAATTCCTAGATGGTTACGCAGCTAGCCTGAAACGAGCGGTAAATGTTAACACAGGAAATCTCACTGGGTTGAAGAGTCATGATTATCACATTATAATGGAAAGACTCCTACCTGTTATGTTCCGAGGCTATCTAGATGAGACGGTGTGGAAGGTTTTAGCCGAGCGCAGCTATTTCTATAGACAGCTTTGTGCTAAAGAAATTAAGATCGGGATGATGGATAAGTTAGAGAAGGAGATACCCATACTTTTATGTAAGATGGAAAATTTTTTTCCACCGGGTTTCTTCAATCCAATGCAACATCTGCTTATCTATCTTCCATTCGAAGCTAAAGTTGGCGGTCCTGTGCAATATAGGTGGATGTATCACATTGAAAGAGCGCTACGATATCTGAAACCAATGGTTGGCAACAGGGCAAGGGTGGAAGGGTGCATCGCTGAAGCATATGCTCTTAAGGAAGTAGGATACTTTTCAAGTGTCTACTTTGCGGAAGAAAACAATATCAATACTTCGGCGATGCGGTACAATGTGGAAGAAACACTCCCTCTAAGCGACCTTTCCATTTTTCAAACAAGAGGCGCCACCGTTGGTAGCTACACGACCTTCGTGCTATCCGAACATGAAAGGACTGTTGCTTTACTCTACATGTACGCAAATATAGAAGGCATGCAAGAATACTTCGAGTAAGTGTTTCTCCTATGTTTATGCTAATCGATATATTTTGCTACACATGTACTCTAAAAGATGTTTTTTCATGTTCAACGAGTTCCACAGACAATATTGGCCACATAGGCATCAACCTACGGCCAAACAAGTAGAAGTGATGCGAAAGGAAGGAATAAATGGGGGGCCAAGTTTTCTATCCTGGTTTCGAGAATATGTAATATTCTCTCGTCTTCTATGTATTATAAATTACTATTATTAAAGAAGTATTATTTTAACTCACGATCATTTATGACAGTGTCGGACTCACAATGTCCATGAAGATTTGCGGCAGCTATCTTATGGATTGGTGAATGTTAGAAGCTATGGTCGATATGACGTAAATGGCTTCCGATTCCGTACAACTCATTTTGAAGCTCATCGTCCTCTCGCGGCAACATCAAATTCCGGTGTTGTGACAGGAACAATGGACACTCAAGGGAATTTAACCGATTATTATGGGATCATTAACAAAATCCTTGAATTTACTTTTACTGGAAATAAGACCCTTCGAGTTGTCTTCTTTGACTGTGACTTGTTTGATCGTACTCATGGAACTCGAGAAAACCAATTTGGAATGGTGGAAGTGAAACATAAGGACCGACTACGAGGTTACGATACATTTGTTCTTGCGCATCAAGTTGAACAAGTGTATTATCTACCTTATCCATGCACGAAGCTCAGTGCTTGGTGGGTGGTATATAAGGTGAATCCTCGTGAGCGGCTATATACTCCTGGGGATGATGGTTACCATGATAGCGAAGACGTTGAAGAAGTGTACCAAGAAGAAGAGTTGCCAGACACTTTTATCGTCGAGCTTGGTGCAGGACTCGATCAATTAGTTGGAGATGTTGAAGATGTTGAAGATGTAGAGGTAGATGATATGCGAAAATAAAAATTAGAACAGGCCACGGTGGAAGATCGTTGGGCTGGTTTAAGGAGTAGGGCACAGACACATGACAATGATGTTGATGAATTTTGAAAGTGACTACAAGTAATGTTTTCTTGAAGATAGTAACATGAATTTTATATATTTTATTTGCATAGTTACTAATTATCTAATTATAATAGGATGGCGTCAAAGAAGGGTAAGAAGGTGCCGCCGACGAGGGGGTTCTACCCCTCTAGACCTGAGGACGCTTTTGTTGGTGCCTCGTCGACTGGTAGCAGACGCTCTCAGCTGCTGGGGCACGTTCAGACCAGCTCTAGAGCTTCGTCACAGGTAAATGTCACTTTTTTTGACAAATTCTTTAAATTCAATTTCACATTAAACTTACTTATGAATCATTTGAATGTTGTAGTCCTCACCGGCTGACTCAGAGGCTGCGGCGCCTTCGGTGAGCCAGCCCTCAGCGTGTCAGCCCTCAGCGAGCCAGCCCTCGGCGAGCCAGCCCTCGGCAAGCCAGCCCCCGGCTGGCGATGAGTTTGTTCCTGAGGCCATTGACTCGGCTGGTGAGGAGCCGTCCGGGTCACCTGACGTGGCACCCCAGCAGACGCGGAGGACGAGGAGGACTCACTTTGTCAGTCCGCGCGCGGTCCCTTCACAGAGGATCGTGATTCGTCCAGTCGGAGACAGGTAATAAAATTATAGTGTTCAATTTTAATTTCTTTTGATTACTCAAGTAATGAATGCATAAATATCTTGCAGGGCTTGGGACGACATGTCTTTCACTGGTGAGAGACACCACAGACCGGTGAACGGTGTCCTCGGGTCCATAGTGCGTTTGCACTATCCCGGGGTCATCGACGGGGTGCCTGCTCTTTCGTGGGAGGACTACGCACGAGTCCATCACCAGGAGCATGGCAACCTTCAGGAGGCCGTATGGGCCGATTTTATGGTAAGTATGTTAAAAAAGTTTCTATGTTTCAACTCTTATACTCTTTTAGTGAACACCTCTTCAATATATTTTTTATCGCAGGCAAGATATACTTTAGAGGACCCGAACGACCATTGCCAGTTTTGAGGATGCGAGGCGAGTGTTTCACTACAACGCTGCCAAGGCGCTTCGACAAGCTTTGTCGAACACCCGCGTTCAACTTGTTAATGAGCACTTGAAGGCGCACCAGCAGCCCGTGCTACACTTCCGGCAAGCGAGCGAGATGCACCTGACGGAAGAGGAGTACGCGCAGGTACGTGGAGTGTAGTAAGTTTTTATTTTGATAATTTTCTCGATGGTATTTTTAATGACTTCCAACTATGTGCAGGGCCACGTGAGCTGGTTGCAGGGTCAGACCGATGCATTTCGGGCCCTTTGTCGCTACTGGGCTAGCGATGAATTTAAATCTAAGTCTAAGAAGGCTCGAGACTGCAGAGAGGTCGAGGGGAAGAGCAGGCACGGGCAAGATAACCACTTGCATTTAGCTAAACGCATGGTAAGTGTGTGTAACTTATGTTTATATATTAATAATATATTGTTCGTACTAACACGTATTGACAGGAGCGCGAGACGGGGGTGCCGCCCACCCCTGCTGAGGTCTGGAAGAGAGGTCACAGGGACCCTTCTCAGCCGACGGGGTGCAGTCAGGCTGCAGCCGAGCGGTTGGTAAGTTTAGAAAGCATTCATATTAAATATAACTATATAGATTGTTGAACTTACACAGTTTTCTTGTTTTGCAGGCTAAGTACGGGGAGGAGGCAAGGAAGATACACGGCGAGGATTTTGATTGGGAACGTCAACTGATCGATCCTCAAGCCGCGTATGCAATTGGTGGTGGAAAAGCACACGGAAGGTGAGTTTACAAGTCATTTTATCGTTTTCAATTCCAAGTAATCAAGATATTTCAATTTCATATTACTGACTCTCTTTTTTATAGGCTCGCCATATTCGACGGAGTCGTCGACTCTAGGGCGGGAAGACCTGCGAGAGGCAGCTCCACGCAGGCTTCTTCGGTGGGCACGACTAGTCGTCGCGCCTCCCAGAGGGACATTGAGATGCAGTCCCTCTTCAGGCGTCAGGAGGAGTCGGAACGCCAAAGGATCATGATGGAGGCCACGATCCAAAGCCAGGTAGCAGCGTTGGCGCAGAAGCGGGAAGCAATGGAGGTAACAAAATAAAAACTAAAGGTTTCATTAATTCAGCGTAAATGACTTACTAATAGATAGCATTTAATGTTTGCAATGACAGGCCATGGCTCGGGCGTAAGGTCTGGGAATCCAGCTACCGGTACTACCACCGGTCCTTCCTGGCGATCTTTCTTCAGCGAGTCAGGTAAGTTTCTATGTAATCCTTCTTCTCCGGCGTAATTAGATTGAGATAGATGAAAGAGAGAGATAGTTAAATAGAAGAAAATGATTGAGATAGAAGAAAGAGAGAGATAGAAGAAAGAGAGACAGAAGAAAGAGTGAAAGATAGTTAGACAGAGTAAGAGGGTAATGAAGAGAGAGAGTAAGATGTAGATGGAGATAGATGGAGAGGGCAAGATAGAGGGAGGGAGATGTAGATGGAGATAGAGGGAGGAAGATAGAGGGAAAATGATAGCAATAGAGAGATAAAGTGAGAGAGAAAGATAGAGTGAGAGACAAAGAGAGAAATGAAAAGAGAGAGGAAGAGAGGGTGATCTAGATGAAGATAGAGGGAGAGGGAGGGAGAGAGATGTTGATGCATTTATATTCTAACTCTAAGTTTTATTAATTGCAGGGATCTGCGACGGCTGCACAAACACCGCCGCCTTCGCTACCGCCGCCTGGAATGAGGCGCGACGACGACGACTTCGACTTCGGAGGTGGCTCCGGAGGTCAGATGGGCAAGTGAGCCCTTTTATTTACTTTGTTGATGACGATGTGAGATGTATCGGAATTTTAGTTTGTGATTGTGATGATGTTTGTGTATGCTGTATATATATTGTGTATATTGTGTTTGTTGTGATTCTGGCCATCGAGCCGGGTAGTATTTTCTGTTTTTAAAAAAAAATAAAAAACCTTATTTGCGACGACTTTTTATAGAGTACCATCGCAAATAAGGACCCAAGCCGTCGCAATTAAACCACTGTTATTTGCGACGGCCTGGCCGTCGCAAATAAGCATTAATTGCGACGGCCGGGCCGTCGCAAATAGCGTCGTGGGTCCCGGTGGAGGACACGTGGGCCCTGCCCACTGAACTTATTTGCGATGGTCGGGCCGTCGCAAATAGAGGCCCTTAATTGCGACAGTCTGGCCGTCGCAAATAAGCATTAATTGCGACGGATAGGCCGTCGCAAATAATTTTGCGGGGCCCACCAGCTCGCAGCAATAACTTGCGACGGCCTCTCCTAGCCGTCGCAAATAAGCTTATTTGCGACGGTGGCCGTCGCGAATAAGCTTATTTGCGATGTCGTATTTGCGATGGCCGAAAGCCGTCGCAAATAAGAAAAGCCGTCGCAAATAGCTTATTTGCGACGACATTTGGCTTATTTGCGACGGCCCCGACCGTCGCAAATCGTCGAGATTCCTGTAGTGATGTACCCGGCCAGCAGTGTAGCTTCATTTTATATTTTATTCCCTAGGCTTAAAGTTTCCTCATCCTCCCTGCTTGCTCTTCCCTAGGCTTAAAAGTTTTATATTTTACAATATTTTTACATATTTAATATGCACATAGTATATATCACTTGATATTTTTGCAAAAAAACATGGAGGGGAAATATGTATATTCCATGCAACTTCATAAATCCACCCGAATTAATTAGCTAGTTACTTTTTAAGATGACATAAAATTATTATCTTTTCTAAGTGAGGTGGTCGGGGTACATGATGTGGCATAATAGCTTATGTGGCATGCCATGGTTGTGTGAAGTCGAGGGACTAAATAATTAACCCATTTGAAAGTTCAAGGACAAAAAACTGAGTTTTGATTCATAGTTTGAGGATGAAGTTGAGCTTGAGAGCTTGATGAGAACCATCATTGTTTTGAGCAGTGATTAGTTTATGGCATCATCAAACCTGGAGTAATTTTTCTAGATCATTTGGGGCCGAAAAATTAGTTAACACGCTATATATGAGGAGAAAGATTAGGATATGCTACCTTTTGCTTGTGTTGAATAACCCTGTGCCGTGGACAACATATGCGACACATCATTCTGGTCGCCAGGATCATTCTGCCCAAGTCATCTGGGGCAGCAGGCGAAGGACCTTGATCATCAGGATAAGGACCAGGCAAGAAATCATTTGTCAAAGGTAAGTTTGACCAAAGATAAAAATAGAGTTGAGTTGGGACGGAGGGAAGAGTACTTTTTACAGACTGCTTTGCAGGCCCCATTGCGGGCGATCCCTTGCCTCCTGACAACTCCAACAGCTAAAGTAGCGTACAACTGCACTTTAGAAGCCATAACTCCAGCGCTCGTCTTTTGTTTAGCCCAGTTTGCATCAAAAGAAACTCACGGGACAGTTTAAAGGAATGGAATCCAGCGGAAGGGAAAGACATTCATACGTACTATAGTTTCATAAGTAGCATTCCAAATGGTGCACTTTATACGCCATAACCATCACTTTGCGCATCTGCATGCGTCTCATCATCTTCTCCTCCCGTACTAATAAAGGCACAACATCCTCTTGTCCGCAACACAAAGGCCACCCTCTTCTCCGCGCATACTCTTCCTCTTCGTCTCTGTCGCACACGCCCTTATTGGTTCCATTCGAATCCCATGGAGTTCCCCTTGCCACATGATATTGCGGTCCTAATCGCGGGGTGGGTCGCCGCAACATCCCCGCAGCCCATGGATGACCTCTCCAGTCTGCGCGCCACCTGCAAGGCCATGCATGCAACGTGCTGAGATCGCACCGCGGGCAGGCGCGTGGCGCTGGAGCAGGAGAGCATCTGGAAGCTTAACGGGAGCTATGACGCCCTCGTGGAGCGCCTGGCAATCGTCGGCGACCCTCATGTGTGCTACGTCACCGGGTTCGACCTCATCTTCCTGGACGGTCGCGCGTAGCCGGGTACCCAGTTCCTTGCCCAGGCAGTCGCGAACGGCCACATGGTGGCGGCCTACATCCTCACCATGCTCCGCTACGACACCGACTGTGGGGCCCGCAATGCCCTCGAGTATATCTGGCAGGTCGAAGGTGTGGCCCACGTCGGCTACAGCGCGGTCGGGTCTGTCACGTTGAAGTGGACCAACAAGGAGTGTTGTCGGTGTCGGCATGAAGCCATGAAGAGTGTCTATGGTGTCGTCTTGAGGTTCCTGGGCAGGCCTCGTCCGGGAGCGCCGCCGGTGGCAGTTCCCAACATTAACGATGACGCTTGGGGCTGCCCAACAGGGGAGAACCAGGGAACTTCCCGCTGTGGCGGGCAAGGGTGGGAGGAGTGGAGAGTCTTCTGTACTGCGAACTGTAGGACTAAGAACGAGCATGACTGATTTTGCCATGAGGCGTTGTATTCTATGGGTTATATTCCCTCCATTCCATTTTGGATGCATCCTAGTTCTCCCAACTTGTATTTGTTTCCCCTATGCGCGCTCGTCTCTGATGAATGTTGCACTTGTTTTGTTTCCCCTATGCACGCTCGTCTTTTGTTTAGCCCCATTTGCATCAAAGGAAACTCATGGGACAGTTTAAAGAAATGGATTCTTCTGGAAAATAAATACATTCAATCATACGGTAGTTTGGAACAAAGGAAATCAGTGTTCCCTTCCGAAGGAAATACATTCGACATGGGGATCTGCTCGGACTAAAGCATCTTTCTCCAGTTTTTTTTTTGTAACTCGTACTATATGCCAATCCCATGGGGATGTGCACCATAAGTAACTAGTACGTGCATTCTTGCCTCAACTTGGATGAACACTGCTATCTGGTCTATAAATTCATCGGAGTTAGTACCTCATTTGTGACTGCAACCGCATATTCCTCATTTTTCTTCGCAATTTCGCCAGATATTTGGCACAGCGAACCACCATCTTCTAGGATCATCAGCTGCGGACAAAACCGACGGGGGTCGATGGAGAAGTTTGCCATTAAAGAGCGATGAGCCGCGAAGAAACAAATTTGCCTGAGAGGAACAAAGGGTGTACTACTATAGTATTTGGAGGTTGCGGTTTCTTGGGAGTCTCCGGAGTATTAAATGGGGGTCGCGCGCAGTGATGGTTCGGCTTCTGGCGGTGGAGGATTCCACATCCTCTGCAGTACTGCAGGTGCATTAAGGGTGGATAACATGTGAACCCACAGCCTATGGGACCCAAGCCTCTCGCATCCACTGATGGGACACGCGAAGTAATGGAACCGCTCTGTTCTCAACATCAGCACAAGAATAACATTCTTTCATCAATAGAGGTAACATACTATGTTTGATAGTAATCTGTGCCAAACATTTCCTGTTTTACAGTACTACTTATCTTTTTCTAACATTTTTCTCGTCCTTTCTTTTTTTTCTCTGTTCATTGTCTCCACTTTTCATTCCAATCGTCGCTAGTCGACATAACTAGTTGTTACATAATCCCCAGTAAACACAAATTAAACTAATCGGCACATCTAGTCCGCAACACTTCCCTTCAAGAAGTGGTAATAACTTCTGGCCGCATAAAGGAGTAGAGGTAATGATTACACCGCATATAGGGGCATAGAGCCAGTGGTACGTTGGAGTTCTACCTATCTTTTTCTAGCATTTTTCTCGTCCTTTCTTTTCTTTCCCTCTGTTGATTGTCTCCACTTTTCTTTTCAGTAGTCGCTACCTGTTAGTGTTGTATACTACTTTACAGATCACTTTGCAGGGCCCGCTGCGGGCAATCTCCTGACACCTCCAGCGGCTAAAGTATCGTACAAGCTACTTTAGAGGCCACCGGCAGTGGGGAGGGTCGTTCATTAACAGAGAATACAAATAGAACAGACAGTTCACTAAACAGCAGATAGAAAAAAATAACAGATGGAACAAACGAACAACATTGAGATCATTATCATAAAACATTACTCCCCTCTTCCTATATTACTTGTCATTAGAAC
This sequence comes from Tuctoria greenei, assembly GCA_036927565.1. Taxonomy (NCBI): domain Eukaryota; kingdom Viridiplantae; phylum Streptophyta; class Magnoliopsida; order Poales; family Poaceae; genus Tuctoria; species Tuctoria greenei. Next base: position 174,366,412 of record JAYESD010000002.1, on the reverse strand, counting down.
ATGTATTGTAAACCATAGGTCCTAATTATTAACGACAAGTAATATGGAAAGGAGGAAGTACAAAACATGAAAAACAGCATCACGAAACAAGAAAAAGTAAAACATCATCAAACAAAAAATAGAAAAACATCACGACTAGATTAATCTGTGTCAAAAGATTTCCCGTTTTAAAGTTGGTTTCAGCTAGAATGTAATCAGATGTTTGGTGCAATCGTGCAATCAACCATCTTCAACCGTTGGATCGATCTACATTATGGTCGTTGAATCTTTTTATTTAACCCCCTCCACCAGGTGGAGGGGTGGTGGTGGTGGTGGAAGGGGTTAAATGAAAAGATGTAATACCCATAAGATGTAGATCCATCTTTGATTACACGATTGCACCAAAACTTTAATTGCATGTAGGGCTGTCAATGAGTCGAACTCGAGCGAGTTTGTTTCTATCATATATAAAAATTGTGTCCCATAGAACATTTTTAATAGAATTATATAGTTTAGTTAATCATACGTACGTATCATAGATGACAACAACAAATGAGCTTACTCAAACTTTTCGAGCTTGAGCTCATCAAGCTGGCAATACTAACTTCATCCTCAAACATTCAATCAAAACAAAGTTTGGTCCCTGAACTTTCAAATGGGTCAATTATTTAGTCCATCAACTTGAAAAAACCATTTCACTTTCATCCTTAGTCTGAGTTGGACATCCACACTGGCATGCCACATAAGCTATTATGCCATGTACATCATCTACCCCGGCCACCTCACTTAGAAAAAGATAGTAATTTTTATCATCTTAAAAAATAACTAGCTAATTAACTGGGGTGGATTTGCGTAGTTGCATGGGATATACATATTTCTCCTCCATTTTTGTTTTGCAAAATCATCAAGTGATATATCCTATGTCATATTACATATGTAAAAATATTGTACAATATAAAACTTTTAAGCCTAGGGAACAGCAAACAGAGCAAAAACAGAGAGGAAGAGCAAACATTTAAGCATAGGGAATAAAATATAAAATGAAGCTACGCGGATGGCCGGGTACGCGTACAGTCCGGGCCGGTGTGCCGGTGCACCTTAACCCCCGTCGTGCGTCCCCGGTGGTTGTTGGGAAGACCCTTGCAGGTAGACCAGGATCGCCTGACGTAGTGAATTTTACTGCATCCTATTTTCAGGAGTCTTTTTAAATATGGTATTTTTTCATTAATTATTGTGTCCATCTATACGATACTTCATGCTCTAGGCAAAAAAGAAAAAATATTGTACTTCATATTGATGCAAACAAGAGGCAATTAAAATAAAAACTCTTGAGTTCTTGTCATGTTTACAAAATGAAAGCATCGTAACCCTCCCTAATGTCCTTGATAGTTAATGTGTTTTTGATCCTGTTAATTTGTTATAGAAGTTTGTTTTATTTAGATGTTTGAAGTATGCATCGTTATATGCATGTAAACTCTTTCTCATGTTGAAGCGAGCAGGCAAGAGTTTAAGAAATGATTTGAATGGACCCCTTAGTTGGATAGTTGGGAAGTACAACCGTTGGATCAAAACAAACGATGGATGCAGTCTTTACTGCACGCATGCAGTAAAATGTCGCTACGTCAGGTGATCCTGGTCCAAGCAGGTATGCTCCGATTCCTGTCCTCCAACTCCATCTAGGCTTCCGATGATTCAAGCGGTTCACCACCAGACTGTAGAAAGGATAAGTACACAAACATGTAACAGTCATTGTTGACTGCGTTGGTCTAACTTCAATGTTTGACTGCATTGGCCTACGTTTTGTCATTAATGCTATCCTTTAAATTTGTGTAGTGTGAAAGGGTTTAGTTTTGGTTTCACACTACACTAGCTATCCTATATAAAATGTATCTGTGTTCCGAGATGAACATACAACAAACATTCTCCATACAGAATAGTCTCGAGACCAGTAATCTTTCCCTGCATGCTTCCACTTTCTTCTGCCATGACGTCGAGTCCAAAACCAGCAAAGCCTCGGTGATGAGCGGCATGTAAGTTTCTTGATGAGAAACTGACTGCGGGGGCGGGCCTCAACCATGCATGTTTCACAGGAAGGATGTTCCCTTGAGTGTTTGAGGATAAAAGGTACTCCTCCATTCCAAAATAATTGTCGTCTTGGACAAGATTTTTAGTTCATTTTGAACTAAAAATCTTGTCCAAAACGACAATGTTATGGAAAGGAGGGAGTATACCATCTAGGCAGCCAGCCGGAGGTTCGAAACAAACTAGTACACGGCTGGTCGGGTACACGTACGGTACGGGTGTGCTGGTGTACCTTAACCCCCTATCGTCCATCCTCGGTGCTTGTTGGGAAGAGCCTTGCAGGTAAGCTCTGATTCCTATCCTCCAACTCCATCTCTAGGTTTCCGATAACGCAGGCAGTTTACCACCAGACAAACCAACAAAGCCTCGGTTTTGAGAGGCATGCACGTTTTTTTATGAAAAACTGACTGTGGCCCCCGCGGTCAATTTTTCAAAAAAAAACTTGCATGCCGCCCGCTTGCCTCCTCCCATTTGTACTCCCATGCGTTCTCCCGCTAACGTGTCATCATCTTATTTGTTGTGAAGGTATGGTAGTTAAACTCAGCATTAATAAAGGGACCAACATTTTGACATATCAGCAGGAGGGCACATGGGAGGATAGAACGGGAGGAGAGAAGCCGCATCCATCACCGGCCCCCGCAGTCAGTTTTTCATCAAGAAACTTGCATGTCGCTCATCACTGAGGCTTTGCTTGTTTGTCTGGTGGTGAACTGCATGCGTCATCGGAAACCTCGATGGAGTTGGAGGACAGGAATTAGAACAAACTTGTAGGGGTCTTACAACCACCACCGTGGACGCATGACGGAGGTTAAGGTACACCGGCACACCCGGACCGTACATGTGCCGGTAAAGATGGAACTCAGCAGTCTCACGGTTATGGATAGAAAGAAGGAAGAAGAAAAAGGATGGCGCCTGTTTCGATCCATGAGCCGTGAGACTGTTGAGTTCCATTTTAATTGGCCAGTTCCCAATTCCGCTGAGTCATTATTGTTGTACGTGGTCTTTGGTTGATACAATGCAACTTGTGGTCATAACGATAAGAATTAAAAAGAGGAGTATATCAGATTCAAAAAACTTCATTACGCCAGGTCGTATAATGGACTGACACTCTCCAATCCACTTAGATTGAAGTGGATCCACTCCTACCCAAACGAGGAAAAAAAATTTACGAATACCGTATGCATATCCATGGTTGTGCATACCGTTCCAGATTTGTGACATGTGTCCACATGAACAGACGGATGAAGCAGTTGCATGACTGTGAAATGTGTCCACATGAACAAACGAGGTCGTATGATGGCCGGACATGACAGGGATAACGCCAGGATTAATTCCAAAAATCGTATTCTCATCACTTGCAATCTATGCACCACCTAGGCCCAGGTTGTGCACTGGTCACCTGGCATATTCCCTACATCTACACTTGCGCACGGTGTCCGTATCGTATTCGTGCGAGCGATTTTGGCAAGCTTTGAACGATTTGTCCCACCTCGAAAAGTTGAGCTCGTTGCAACGAGAATATAAGGCAGCATGCGCTATTGTAGTTAGACATCCGATTGAAAAAGGATGTTGCACAAGACTTCTCCACGCTTCGTTCGACATCGTTCGCTCGCCCGGTCAAAGTCAAATGGAACGTGTAGGAGGCGTGTACGAGGCGGATAAGCACTGGGCCCTTTCTGTGTCAAATTAAAAAATTGTCACTGATGCCGATGGGACACGTCGAGCCATTGCGATAACCGAGAGGGATGCAAACCGCGGTTTTTTATAAGCATAATTTTTTCCCCTCATATGCTTGGCCCTTTGCGTGTCAAATTAAAAATTTCTCCTTCTATCGAAAAACATTTCCTTTAACGACGCACCGGAGAGCAAGTGCATACCGTTCTCAGATGGTGCCACGTACTTCCTTCGTGTCTTCAATTGCCGTTCCTTGATCATGGCACCATCTATATACCACTGGCCCCAACGTAACACTGGCCCAATGCCCCTATACGCGGTGTAATCATTACCACTACTCCTACACGTGGCCAGAAGTTATTATCACTGCTTGAAGGGAAGTGTTGCGGACTATATGTGCCAATTAGTTTATTTTATGTTTATTGGGGATTATGTAACAGCTAGTTCTGTCGATTAGTTTGTTGCCTGGAATGGTACATTGAACACTACTGGGCCCCGCAGTCTCACAGTTATGGATAGAAAAAAAGGAAGAAGAAAAAATATGGCGCGCGTTTCGATCCATGAACCGTGAGACTGCTGACTTCCATTTTAATTGGCCAGTTCTCGATTCCACTGAGTCATTGTTGTTGTACGTGGTGTTTGGTTGAGACAATGCAACTTGTGGTCATAACGATAAGAATTAAAAAAGAGGAGTATATCAGATTCAAAAATCTTCATTACGCCAGGTCGTATGATGGACGGACACTCTCCAATCCACTTAGATTGAAGTCGATCCACTCCTACCCAAAAGAGGAAAAACATTTTATGGATACCGTATGCATATCCAAGGTTGTGCATACCGTTCCATATTTGTGACATGTATCCACATGAACGGACAGATGAAGCAGTTGTATAACTGTGACATGTGTCCACATGAACGAACGAGGTCGTATGATGGCCGGACATGACAGGGATAATGCCAGGATTAATTCTAGGAATCGTATCCTCGTCACTTGCAATCTATGCACCATATGGGCCCAGGTTGTGCACTGGTCACCTGGCATATTCCCTACGTTTGCCCATGCGCACGGTGTCCATAACGAATTCGTGCGAGCAATTTTGTCAAGATGTGAATGATTTGTCCCACCTCGAAAAGTTGAGCTCATTGCAACGAGAATATAAGGCAACGCGCGCTATTGTCGTTACACATCCGATTGAAAAAAGATGTCGTACAAGACTCAGTCACGCTCCATTCGACATCGTCCGCTTGCCCAGTTGAGGTCGAACGGGACGTGTATGTGGCGTGTATGGGGCGGATGTTTTTTATATAAGCCCTAGGCCCTTTTCGTGTCAAATTAAAAAACTACCAGTGAAGCTGATGGGACACGTCGAGCTGTTGCGATAACCGAGAGGGATGCAAACCGCAGTTTTTTAGAAGCATAATTGCTAGAGCCAGATGCGGTTTTTTATAAGCATAATTTTTCCCACATACGCTGAGCCCTTTGCGTGTCAAATTAAAATTTCTCCTTTTATCAAAAAACATCTCCTTTAACGACGCCAAATTTTCCCCTTTAACCCACTTTGTGTGTGTATCGAATTGTGTGACCCTCCACCCGGGGGCCTTTAGAGTGGAGACAATGAACTCCATAAAAGAAAAGAAAAGCGGAGACAATGAACTCCAAAAAAAAGGAAGAGAAAAATGTTAGAAAAAAATAGGTACTACGTACGAGATTTAAGGTGGAAGAGTCTGGAGAACGAAACTGTAAAACCAGAAATCGATTGACGCAAATTAGTCTAAGTCGTGATGCTGTGCTTCTGATCTTGTTTTTTTTATGTTTTTTCTTTTCACGTTTTGTCATGTTGTTTTCCTGCCAAAATCTGAACAGTCACGATGTTATTATTGCAAAGACTGGAACAGTCGCGTATGCTTTTTTTTATCGGAATACCACCCCCATTTCTACATTAACTTATTTAGATAAAAAAATGCCAGAGCCTGAAGCGCGCCCGTAGATGGGCTCACACGTCATGGGTACAAGCACCAAGCGTCCCAGCGCAGTTTCGGCCCAGGAATAGACTCAGCGCAGTCTCAGCCCACGAATAATAAGCAGCCCATCACAGTATTGGGCCTACTCTGATAGCTTCACGTACGCTTTGTCCTGACTGCCTCCCCATCGAACCCTTTGATACACAACAGCACTCTCCCGATTGCACGAAACGCGCCTGGAGGAGCATCCACCGGCCGCCACGCTCTTGGAGAAGCATCTGCCAGCCGCCACGCTCTTGAAGGAGCATCCGCCGGCTGCAAAGCTCTTGGAAGAGCATCCGCCGTCCACCGGCGTGGAGGAGCATCCACCGACCACCGCACATGGAGGAGCAACAGTGCTAGGTACAATTGCTCACATAATGTTATTGTAGTTCTATCCTATTACAAATACGCTAATTGAATTGTAGGAAGCGATGTCAGAAGATAAGACATGGATGGGAAAACGACAGGCGTACGAAGGAGTGGCAAGATGGAATGAAGTCATTTTTAAATTTAGCATTCCAGGGCACTCGTGAAGAAGAAAATAAGCCTTGTCCTTGCACTAAATGTCATAATATTTGTCACGGGACACACAAGGAAGTTCATCTTCACTTGCTTCGTAATGGGTTGTCACTTGATTATACTATTTGGGTACACCATGGAGAAAAACGAGTTGAGAAAAATATTGCTGAGCAATCAGCAAATAATGAGGAGATAATTTCTAATAATGCTGCTATGGAAAATATGTTGTCCAGACTACTTAGAGGCACTGATCATGGTGGTACTTCAGTAGATGTTGATGATATAGAAAATGCTATAAACCAGCAGGAGCCAACTGGGTGTATAAAGGCATTCTATGACTTATTAAATTATGCCAAAAAGGACTTGTATCCAGGTTGTGAGAAGGTGACCCAATTATCCTTCATTGTCAGGTTGTACCAGATAAAGTGTTTAACTGGTTTGAGAAAAAAAAAACATGTGAGTTTATCCTTGAACTATTCTCATATGTGCTTCCAGAGGGGCATTCCATTCCTAATACACTTGATAATGTTCAGATGGTTGTTCATGACCTCGGGCTGAGCTAAGAAAAGATCGATGCATGTGTCAATGACTGTGTGTTATTCCGGAAGGACTATTCTCTGCTGGATCGATGCTCAAAATGTGGTGAATTAAGATAGAAAAATAGTACTTGTGGGGATGCAAGAGAGGCTTTACCTTGTGAAAAGGCCAAGAAGCCTGTAGCACGCAAGATTCTATGATACTTCCCTCTTATTTCCCGTCTTCAAAGGTTTTATATGGTAGAATCAACAGCATCAAACATGCGCTGGCACAAAGAAGAACGTATTGATGATGGAATATTACGCCACCCTGCAAATTTGAAAGCATGGAAGCATTTTGATAGCATTCACCCAAATTTCTCATCTGATCCTCGCAACATAAGACTTGGCCTAGCATCTGATGGTTTCAATCCTTTTGGAGTGATGAATGTTTCTTGCAGTACATGGCCTGTGATTCTAATCCCTTATAATCTACTACCTTGGTTGTGTATGAAGCAGCCTTATTGGTTGATGTCAATGATAATTCCTGGGCCAAAGTCACCTGGAAACAACATTGATGTGTATCTGTAGCCCTTGATTGATGAGCTACTAAAATTATGTTCTGATGGTGTTGAAACATACGACAGTTTAAAGAAAGAGACATTTCTCATGCGAGCTTCTATATTGTGGACAATAAATGATTTTTCCAGCATATGCAATGCTATGTGGATGGAGCACAAAAGGTAAGCTAGCATGTCCAAACTGACATGTAAACACTGACGCCTTGTGGTTGAAACATGGACGAAAGTATTGCTACATGGGTCATCGTCGTTTCCTACCTTAGAATCACAGGTGGCGTCGAGACAAAGCTTCTTTCAACAACAAGATAGAGAATAGAGAGTTTTGACCATGTGATTTTTGGACAAACGAATAATAAGAGAAAGCGTACCGAGGAAGATAGGTGGCATAGTAGGAAGAAGAAAAGTATATTTTTTCATCTCCCGTATTGGAAGACATTGCTAATAAGGCATAACTTGGATGTCATGCACATTGAGAAAAACATTTGTGATAGCATATTGGGGACATTGCTTAATATGGATGGTAAAACAAAAGATAGTCTACAAGCTCGTCTTGATATGGAGGAAATGGGTATACGGCCAAAGCAAAATCCGATGGGTATGAAAGGGAAGTATGATTGTCCATCAGCATCATATACTTTGCAAAAAGATCAGAAGACCACCTTGTGCAAGTTTTTGGTGGATGTGAAGATGTACGATGGTTATGCCTCAAACATCAAGAGATGTGTGGACATAACAACACGTAAGGTATCAGGTCTAAAAACTCATGACTGCCATATTATATTTCAGAAGCTCCTTCCTATTGCAATATGTGACATATTGCTTGAAAAGGTTGTTGCACCTTTAACTGAGTTTAGCAGATTCTTTTTTGGAATTTATTCTAAATAATTGGCAGAACTAGATTTGGATAAGATGATTAAACAATTTCCTGATACAATTTGTAAGCTTGAGATGTTGCTTCCTCTTGTTGTCTTTGATAGCATGGTACATCTTCCAATCCATCTTGCCAAAGAAGCTCGCTTGGGTGGACCTGTTTCTTACAGACGGATGTATCCAATTGAGAGGTACCTTGGTACTTGAAGAGGTATGTACGTAACAGAGCTCACCCGGAGGGTTCTATAGCTGAGGGATATATTATGGAAGAGTGTATGACTTTTTGTAGTCAGTTTTTTATAACAGCACCAAGCTTAATAGGCCAGAACATTATGAAGCTGCAGCTAGGAATGAACCTTCCCTCGAGTCTAATATATTTACAGAAGTTGATAATTCTAAAAAAGGGTTTAAATGGGGCCAACTTACTATAGTGGAACTACATAACATCAGGAATTATATTATTTCTAATGTTGAAGACGCCGCTCCATGGATCAAGTACGTATAACTCAGATGTTCTATACTATATTGGATCATGCTTATTGTAGATGGCTAATTTAATTTTGTACCCTTTTAAGTGAGCATTTTGAAGAGTTGAAAAAGATTCATTCTCATGATATTGAAAACACCATAGAGATGAGTTTGTTTATTGGTTTCAGAAACGAGTAAGTACATGCAAGTTTTTACTTTGATGAAATATTGAACAAATATGTGTTGTGAAGTTGGTTTGTCGATGACCCCTTTATACTAATTAATTTTTACAGATTACGATATTACACAATGAAGGCAAAGTAACTGATTATTTGTATGCATTATCTAGAGGACCTGATCGTCGGGCACGTTTTTTTAGTCGATCATTCATAAAGGGCTTCTTCTTTTGAAAAGCAGAGGTGGAAAAAGATTTACAGATGCAAAATAGTGGTGTTGTTGTTTGGGGTAGTGATCAATATGAGTTGTATGGATAAATCAAGAAAATGATTTCCATTGATTTATCAAAAAATCAAGAGGTTCTGTTATTTGAATGTGACTGGTTTGATCACCCTCGTTCCGGTCAGAGCCAAAGTAGAGGCTACAAAATGGATCGATATGAAATGATAGATGTTGACACTACTCTCTCAATTTAAGTATGAGACTTAAATTCTAGCCACCCAAGCAGAATACGTTTTTTTCTGTTGGAAGTGTGAAGCAACCTAAATGGGCTACAGTTGTTAAAACGAAGCCATGAAACCTTTTTGCCATGCCCCATGGAGACAGTGAAAATAATTTCACTGATATGATGGAAGCTGAGACATTTGATGATCGACGACTTACTGATATAAATGAGGATAGGACCGCATGGGATTGGAATGACATTGAGCGAGCAACCGATGATGCTTCCGCTCTTCAAATGAGAACATGTGATCAGTTTGAGACACATAGAGTTTCATCAGAAAATGAAGATGATGACGACGATGATGACAATGATACATATATCAATGATGGTATTATACCTCCAATATTGGGCGGGGGGGGGGGGGGGGGGGGGACAGCGAAGATGATGAATTTTTTATATAAGTACTGTGTGAGCTAGCTGTACGTGAACTATTTGATTTTTTGAAAAGATAGAAGCCACTATTCTATTTAGCAGCAAGCTTAGAAGCAAGCCGATATTAAATCGTGGTGAATCGTGGCAAAAGTTTGTAATGCAACGATTATGTTCCTTGACGAAATATCCTAACGCCACGAACAGGTAAATCGTAGCAAAAGTTCGTAATGCAACGATTGTGTTCCGTGGCGATAGATCCTAACGCCAGGACCTGGTGAATCATGGCAAAAGTTCCTAATGCAACAATTGTGTTCCATGATAATAGATCCTATCACCGTGAACTAGTGAACCGTGGTAAAAGTTCGGAATGCAATGATTGTGTTTTCATGGCGATAGATCCGAATGCCATGAACTGGTGAATCATGGCAACAGATCCTAATGCAATGATTTTGTGCTATGGCGATAGATCCTAACGCCACGAGCTGGTGAAGCATGGCAAAAGTTCCTAATGAAGCGATCGTGTTTCGTGGCGATAGATCCTAATGCCACGAACTGGTGAATCATGGCAAAAGTTCCTAATGCAATGATTCTATTCTGTGGCGATAGATCCTAACGCCATGAACCGGTATTTCGTGACAACAAATCCTGATACAATGATAGTGTTTGGTGGCGATAGATCCTATTGCCACGAACTGGTGAATCGTGGCAAAAGTTCCTAATGCAACATTTGTGATTTGTGGCGATAGATCCTAATGCCACGAACTGGTGAATCATGGCAAAAGTTCATAATGCAACGTTTGTGTTCCATGGCGATAGAACATAACACCACGAATTGGTGAATCGTGGCAAAAGTTCCTAATGCAACGATTCTGTTCCGTGGCGATAGATCCTAACGCCACGAACCGGTAGTTTGTGGCAATTGATCCTAATGCAACGATTGTGTTTATGGTGATAGATTCTATCACCACGAGCTGGTGAAGCGTGGCAAAAGCTCCTAATGCAACGACTGTGTTCTATGGCAATAGGTGCTAACGCCACAAACTATTGAATCATGGCAACAGATCCTAATGCAACGATCGTATTCCGTGGCGATAGATGCTAACGCCACGTACTAGTGAATTGTGGCAACAGATCCTAATGCAATGATCGTGTTCCGTGGCGGTAGATGATAATGCCACGAACTAGTGAATCGTGGCAACAAATTCGTGGCAATAGATCCTAATGCCACGAAATAGTGAATCGTGGCAACAGATCCTAATGCAACGACCGTGTTCTGTGGCGATAGATGCTAATGCCACAAACTAGTGAATCATTGCAAAAGACCAAGCTTACTGCAACGATTTAGTATTCGTTGCAGTACAATCATTGCAACAGGGTAGAATCCTTGTAGTGTGCAAAACAAGATACAAAAGCCGCACAAAAAAAAAAGAGGAGAAAAAAAAACAACAACAAAATAGAAGTGCTCGCATCCTTTGTGTCATCTAGCTTTGTCTCCTCTCCTGCTAGCTTGAACTACTAGAAACACATTTAGGCAAGCAACTTTGACAAGTAGTTGGACACTTACTCAACTTTACTATCTGATTTCATTGTTGCTAATCTTTGCTACGATATAAAGTTCCTTCAAAGCTACACTTTTCCGTTGAGTTTAATTCGTAGACCTTTGCAATCACCCCACTCTTGATTGGTTCTTCACAACGGCCACCGTTCGCCACCTGCAGTGTCACTAAGAACACTTGTAAGAGCGTGGTAAGACGCTTGAGGGTGTGTGATTCCACTTTCATGTTGTCATTGTAACATATTTTTGTTGTCTTCTATTTTCTACTAACAATGTCAGGTAAAAGAGATAGTGGTGAATGTGCTCTAAATGTTGAGTTACATGACATGATGAAGACGATGATGGGGCTGCTCACCAAGAAACAAACACCAGTCGCAGCTGCACATGACATTTAGACCACCTCTACAACTCCTTCCACAAGAAGAATTGCATTCTTCCATCTCTTCCTTTTTATGACGGTTTTGTTTATGATGAATATATTACAAGGGAAACAGAGATGGATAAAATTTTTGGACAATGTCGTATGTGTGAAAGGAGAAAGATTACGAACATTGCTAGTGTATTAGTTGATTGTGCATTAACTTGGTGAGACAACTTAAGTCATTCAAAAAAACCTCGAACATGGAAAGATATGAAAATTCTTATGCGAGAAACTTTTGCTAATGTATCTAATTGCAAAGATGAAGTGCATCAATTTAAGGAGAAATTTCTTGTTGTACCTCCTTTTGTGTCTAATGTTTTGTAGGACAATATAGAAAATAATGTAGATGATGCAAAAGAGAACATGGTTTTCGACACACTTGTAATATTTTAGAAGGATCAACTCATAATGCACTCGAAATCACTGCTGAAAATAAGGATAAAGGTAAGGCACAATATTCTACAAATACAGAAGCTGAAAAGTTTTTAGATGTGCTGAATTTTTTGACGAATCACACTATTGTAGAGCACCACTTATGAAACCTTTAAAGATTTACCTTTGTCACAAGTTAATTTTCCTACTAGTCTTTGTGATAAAGAGAAGTTGGGTGTTGATAATTTTGTTATACCTATGCTAGAGCAAGTGAATGGGTTTGATATGTTATCACCCACATGTTCTGAAATTTAGCGTTTGATTCTTATTACTTGTGGAAACAATGAACTAAAATTGTTGTCTTCTCTGAATACCTTGGGATATATTGAATTCGATACTCTTTGTGATCTAGATATCGTAGAGAAGAGAATATTTTCCCAATCTGAATTGCCTTTGTTAAGTATAAATATTTTTCATGCTATAGGCAACTATGAAGATAGTGGTGAATTTATGGTGCATAAAGTTTACATATGTTCAAATGTGCAAGCTCCTTTTGTTTTACAACAACATGGTATAGTAAATAAATGTATTAATGCTAATAATGCCTTGTCAAGTTTTTCTAGTATTTTTTCCTTGCAATGGAGACAACAAATAAAAGAGAAGCATTGTTTGCTGCGGTTGCGCGATATTGACAGTGCTCATACTATCCCCCAAAAGTCTCTTTCCTGGACATACGAGCAAGCCGAGTACGGCTTGTCATAAAGAAGGGAAGAATGACGAGATCACGCACGTTATCATTGCACCTACAAACATGACACACTATTTATTTGTTTGAGATCCTAGCTCAAGTGAATGTGCTTGCTTATTTGATGGAGAACAAGAAGATGGTGCACTATATCGTCTACCACCTTGGCCTCCTCCTTTCATGCATACAAGAAGATTTGATGGCGTTGCACATTTGGACCAACACGTGAGCGAAGATGAACTTGCATCGAGGACGACTCCAATTCAGGAATAGGAGAATGATGAGGACATCACTTCTATGGATACAGACAAGACTCCATTGAACATACAAGATGCAATCAATAGAGTTCACACACAACAATTAATTCTAGAGGTGAGCTCGTTCTTATATGTTTTCTTATATATTTTTGAGAACAGATTGCTACCTAATAATTTAATTGTCATTAGGATATATGGAGCAATTCAAGGAGTAATTGGATGAAGATTTAGGGGTGCGGAGGACCAGAGAATATGTTCAATGATGATGAAAACCGAGCCCAACTCAAAATCGTGTCCAACTCGGAGTCCAGGAGCAGTTCATACTAAAACGGACGCCCAGGACACATATGTACTCCGTTTTGGACGTTCTACATATGCACGCAAAGGGGAGAGGATAAACTTTCCAACAGCACTAGTACCATTTCAAAATTCTTTCGTGGTCGACGGGAATGGTCAAAACAAAATTGAGTTCAGAATCTCTTAGGGTGTTGCGCCACCGTATTAGGCCATTGGGCCTTGTATCAAGTCTAAGTCTATTGTTTTGTGTCTTAGGGTTAGGTCACGAACCCAACAGCTCCTTAGACGTCCTCCCACCTATATATACTCCATGGTGGTCGCCATAAACAATTGGATTTCGCTAAGATTAATAATATCACCATTCTACAGTTTGTGAGACCCCAACTTCACGGTTTTAGATCGTGTCTTCTATGTTCTTGCTTGTGTTCTCGGTTGCACTTGCAAAGATTAGCCTTCTTGACTAGGTCAATTGTGTGTAGCACGGTAGATAACAAACGGAGCGGTGGTGTAGTGATTGTAGGGCTTCTTCGTGTTCTACTCAAGAGCCTCGGATCATCAACGTCGAGATCTCCATCAATCGACTTATCCATTAGCTTTCGGAAGATCGGGCCTAAACCTTCTCAATAAGCTTTGTGCGTGTGCTCCGTAATCTATCGAAGACTAGGGCGAGGTTGTCTAACAATGATGTATGTGTCTGGATTTTGACAACGATATCGTCAATGTACATCTCTACCAGGTCCCAAATGAGGTCCCCAAATGTTTTATGCATGGCACGTACAAAAGTAGGGAGGGCATTCTTAAGACTGTAAGGCACGGAGACATAGTAGTAGAGGCCATCTACGGTTATAAATGCAATATGTTCTTCATTCTCTCTAGACATGGGGATTTGGTGAAACCCTGAGTAAGCATCTAGAAAGTAGAGCAAGTCACATCCTAAGGTTGAATCTACGATTTGCTTTATCCTAGGGAGAGGGAAAGGATCTTTAGGACATGCCTTGTTGATGTTGATGTAGTCGATGCACATGCGAAGCTTCCCGCTAGCTTTGCGGATGACGACGGGATTGGACAACCACCTGGGATGATGGACTTCTCGAATGAAACACGCATCAAGCAACTCCTTGATCTCTTTGCAGATGAAGTTCCGTCACTCAATGTACTACTTTCGTGGCCTCTGCTGTCCACCCGGGCATTAAGGTAGATCTTCAGGTGGTGCTCGATCACTTCCCCGGGGATGCCGGGCATCTGAGACGGTTGCCAGGCAAACATGTCGACATTAGCTCGTAGAAAGGCGATGAGCGCTGATTCCTGCTTGCTGTCTAGACTACCTGCAATGCGGGTGGTCTGGGCAGCATCAGAGCCGATCTGGATAGCCTTGATGGGTACGTTGCCGCTGTTGGAGGGCTGCACCCGTGGTGCAGCGACGTAGTCGTGCTCGCGCGAGCTCAACGAAGGCTTACTAGGTCCAGCATCGCCCGGGGCAGGTGCTGGGGCTACAGCTAGTGCTTAGAGCTTCTTCAAAGCAGACACCACCACAGTGCGACCTCTGCAGATCTTATGGACACCGGAGTGGACTACAGCCATGAATCGGTGCAGGGTTGGCTTACCGATGATGGTGTTGTAGGGGAGGCTGATCTCCGCGACATCGAATAGGATATTCTCTGTCCTAAAGTTCTCAGGTGTCCCAAGGGTCACCCAGAGGTGGATGTCAATGTACGGGATAATCCTCCCTGACCCTACTCCTGATAATGGTCTCAATGGGACGAGCTTCGACACAGGGATCTTTAGCTTGTCGAAGGTCGCACGACTGATGAGCTTGAGGCTGACCCTGCCATCTATTAGGACGTGGTAGAACTTGATGTTGGCGATGGTGCGGGCGGCGAGGAGGGTGCAGAAGCCAGGATCCCGCCATGTTCTCAGGGCAGTAAGAGGCATCGAAGCTGATCGGCACCTCCATCCATTTGTGATGCAACACCGGCGCGTCAGTAGGATCTAGCGACGCTACCGCTCAGCGCAGGTTCTTGATCGCATTCCAGGATCGGCTTCCCAAGATCCCCCACAGATGACATGGAGTGCTTTGTGACGCTCTTGGTCACCGTTGAGGTCAAGGTTCATAGCCTGGTGGACCATTTCAAAGGCCCGTTCAAGCTTTTGGAACTCCATCTCCAAGTCTTTGCTGACCTACTGGTCGACCTGTCGGAGGGTAAATCTGGCAGATCTCTCGGCACTACTGTTAGTAGTCCGTGGAGTTTGTATTTCGGTAATGGGCGCGCAGAGATTCAAGAGATGGTGGCAAATTGACATAGAGGTTTACGTGGTTCGGGCCGCCTGAGCGTAATACCCAACTCCACGGGGTGTGTTGCTGTTGTATATAGTGTCTTGAAGTCTTTGATATGGTATTAATGACACTTAATTGGGTCTTGTAATATGGTATTAATGACACTTAATTGGGTCTTGTAATATGGTATTAATGACACTTAATTGGGTCTTGAAGTCTTTGATTGCCCCTTGAAGGTCCGAGCCGTTGGGGGTCCACCAGTCTGATTATTGAGGTTGAAGGCCCGGCGGTTCAGACACGTGGCAGCTCTGCAGCTTACCGTCGTGGACGGGTAGGTCTGGTGCTGTTGGACACGTGTCGGTACCGGAGCTTCCCTTTGTCTAGGGTTAGGTCCGGGGGTGCCATACTGGTATCCAGTCCAGAGCTTTCCCATGTGTGGGCGGTAGCTCCAGTCTTATGATACACATGGCGGTCCTGGGACTAACCATGTCGGGGAAGCAGGTCCGGTTTGCGGCTGACATGTGGGGCCTTCGGAGGTCTTCAAATCTGGTAGATGAAGTTTCCTTGTGATCTTTGCAATACCAAGGGGTATCCGGTACGCAGGGTACCAATAGTGGCCCCCTGGGCCCACCTCTGGGAGAGACCTTTTGTATGAAGTCATTCTGTCAGAGGTGGGTCCATTCTTTGGTTTTTGAGCCGTGTCTTCAAGGGTCTTCGGATGTGTCATTGGTGGTAGTTCGCAGTTAAACCACCGCCGTGTGGCATATCCTGGATGCGGCAGGTGAGATCTTAGCGTGCGGATCTCATGCAATTGAAGGTCGCCGGTTCTCAATACGAAAATCATATTAGTTCCGCGCGCCCTGTCAGGCCGCTGCCTTCGGGTTTCCCGCCTTTCATGATGACAACCGTTCGTCTGGGGTAAGGGCCTCGACTTGATCGTCGGGGTGGTCCCGGGCCCCCCTTGTCATTTGTAGGGTGAAATTTTTGAATGGTATCGTCGGCTCCTCTGCGGTTTCCATCCAAGCGTTGCGGGGGCTTACTTTAGAAGGAAAGAACGCATCGTTTGGGGGTTCTTTATGCCTTTCGTTCGAACTTGCGCTCAAATCCTCCAAACTTTTGCTTGCTTTTCATCTCTCGCCCCGCTGTGCTGCAATGGAGTTGGGTCTTCGCCAGAGCCGCCTGAAGACTGACGCTGATTTGAAGAAGGTCCGGGCCCTCATGGGGTGGTCCCCTGACTTCTTCAACCACCTGGTCCGCGCCGGCAAGCTTCCTTTCATGAAGGAGCACGCCGACGACATGGTGTACTTCTCCGGGTACGCCATGGTGGGACTGATCCCACCTTTCTCCACTTTTTTCTTGATGCTGCTCGACTTCTATGGTCTGCAGCTGTACCATCTTGGCCCCTACTCCATTCTTCTCGTGTCGATCTTTTTCCACTTCTGCGAGATGTGGGTGGGCATTCCCACCTGCGTTGAGCTCTTCCGCACCTTCTTCACCATCCAGACCACTGGCAAGAGTGATGAGTTCCTTGGCTTCTATTATTTTGTGAAGCGCAAGAAGTGCTCGTACAAGTACTTGTGGTCGTTCCCTTGTGGGAAGTGGGATGACTGGAAGAAGGATTGGATCGTCATCAGGGTGGAGGAGCATGAGAAGTTGGAGCTGCCCGAGGGCCTCCCCAACGTCGACACTACAGCTTGGAGCGAAGCTTCGGTGTTATCGGACGCCTTCAACCCTGCTCTGACCAGGATCCACCAATGCGCGGCAGGAGGGGTGACTCCTCAGGTGATATTTTGCAACTTCCCTACCAACAGGTGGGCTCCACTGAAGAAGAGGGAGAAGCTTGCTTGGGCCCTCAACAGTGTGCTTGACGACGACCAGATCGAGACCGGTTTGAAGTCCAACATGGAGGGCGCAACTTTGGAAATTCACCTCAAGAAGTTCCAGCACGGCATCGACGTCGAGGGTGGCGACTTGACTCTGCCAGCGGCTTTCCTCCCTCTGAACATGGAGGCAGAGTTCAGCAGAGAGCTCTGGTGGAAGATGCCAGTGCTTGACAACCTTAGTGTCGTTGAGAGGCATTCGATCACCGGGTTGGTGATCTCCGAAGCTTCCGAGGGTGGTCCCCCTTCCATCACGAACAGAGAGTTGAAGTCGTGGGCAAGGGTCAAGAGTGGACCGAGCCCTCGAGCCGTAAAAGGAAGCTGAAGCACTCTGACAGGAGGTCCGTCAGACCTGCTCCTTCCACGGTGGCTCCTTCTCCACATAGGGGAAGGTCTTCATCGGTGGCAACTACTCCAGCATCGACATCTCCTCGGGGTGCTAGCTCCGGCCATGCGGCTCCAGTACCAGGGCCAGCTGAAGGCTCTGGGTCCGGAGGTCCTTCCCGATCGAGGGGGGCCTCAACCCAAGTGACGCTGATAGCAGCAGCGAGCTCTGGGAAACCTTCCAGAGCCACCACGCCAGTGGTGATAGGGTCCGGCTCCGAGCGTCCGGAAAAGAGGTTCTGTGCTAACTGGTGTAGAAGCCTTCCGAGGTAATTTTTGATTTTTACCTCAGTTGCTTATTTTCTATTGTAACTGGATTTTGAGTTTCTTCGTCCTTCATCCGCAGAGTGCCCATGAAAAGGGCTGAAGCTCCGGTTCCTGCAGCAGCAGCTGAGGCTGTGCAGGCGAAAGCTCCGGCTCCTATTCCAGCGCCGCCCAAGAGGTGGCTGAGCCTGCGGCAGCTCCGACGCCGGCTGTCGTGGTCTTGGACCTCGACTCATCCCCAGAAGCTCCCGTGGTAGCACTGGACCACGGGAATGAAGATGTACAAGTGGCACCTGCCTCGGAGGTTGAAGCTCCGGGTTCAGATGCTGAAATGATGGACGCTCCAGCCTCAGAGCCGGAGGTAGCTGCTATTCTGGCCCTAGAGTGAGATGTTGTTGAAGCTCCAGTGGTCAAGCCGATGGTTGATGAGGCCCCGACGGTAGAGCCGGGTGTTGATGAAGTTCCGGTGCTTGAGCCGGTTGTCGAGGAAGCTCTGGCGGTAGAGCCGGTTGCTGCAGAAGTTTCGGCGGTAGAGCCGATCGTCGAAGAAGTACTGGCGCCTAAGCCAGTTGCTATAGAGGTGCCAGCGCTTGAGCCCATGGTGGTCGAAGTGTCAGCACCGGAACCGGTGGTGGAGGAGGCGCCAACGTCGGAGCCGAACGTGGCTTCAGCTCCGGCAGAATCTTATACGCCCGCCCCGGAAGTAGTGGTTCTGGAAGTGCCCGCACCTGAGCCAGGGTGCCAAGATGAAGCTGTCGGCCTCCCGCCTGAGGGGCCAGTTGTTGATGACCTGGCGGCGGGACCTTCGGATCCAATTCCGGAGGTCGAAACTCCTACTGCAGGACCTTCCTCGGCGGCGGCCGAGGCTATCCCAGAGGACAGCCCTAGTTCCATAGATGCTCAGGAGACCGCTCTTGTAGAGTGGGACCCAATTTTTGTCACGGAGAACCCGCTGGAATCGGCAGAGATGACCCCGGTAGGTCCTGACCCGATCCCCCTGTCGTTGTCTATTGACAACACCTGCTCCAGTCTTCGTCAGGTCCAGGTGGCTTTCTACCACGATAGCAAGGCCCTCGAGGAGGAGCGCCAAACTCTTAGGAGGTGGCGCAACCGGCTCCATTTTGAGACCAAGCTGGCGCAGTCGAGGCTGGCTCACGACAAGGAGTGGGTGCAGAGGGTAAAGGTCCGCCTGGAATACTGGGGTAAGCTACTGGATGAGAGGGAAAGCATGACACGATCCCTTGATAACCAGTCCCGGGCCATCTACGAGTAGGCCAAAGCTGCTAATAGCGCATCGGATGATCGCCAACAGAGGCTCGACGCTATCCACACTAGTCTCGTCAAGCGCCGGAAGGCTCTTGAGGAGCGGGAGAGAAAGCTCGAGAATGAAGAGCAAAAACTTCTGGAGCTGCGGGACGACGTCGTGAAGAGGGAAGAAGATCTTACTTAGAGGCTAACTCTGGGTGACAAGAGTCTCGAGGAGCACACCAATAAATTGGAGGAGCGCTACGAGAGAGAGGAGAAGAAGGCCTGGGGGCGATGGCAGGAACTCCAAAGGAGGGAGAATGCCATTGCTGCCAGGGAGAAGAAAGTGTGGGGCCGGGAGAAGGACCTGGTCAACCGCCGGAACAAGATCTACATTCGGGAGGAAGAGCTCGGAAAACTCGAAAGGCAAATTGCTGAAAAGATTCAGCAGAACGCCAAAGAGGTTGAGCGCCTTGCCCGTGAGAATTCGGAGCTTGCGGCAACCAGAAAATCCTTGGAGGAGTTGCGAGGCTCGAGGACTGTGGAGTCCCAGCAAGTTTGGGACTTCCTGGGCAAAGCCAATGATGCGGTGACGCCAATGGGTTTTAGTCTCGTGCGTCCGGATGATCCGGAGCCGGAGCTGGACCTGGCGTTGCAGGCATTGAGTTCGGCAGGCAACAAACTCACCAAGATGGGTGATGTCATTGCGGACCAGCTGGAGACCAAGGGACAATCCCTGGCAAAGGACGTTGCAGAATTTGTGCTGACGTGCTACACAAGTCAGGACCCTCAATTCCCCATGGACCCGGTGCTTGAAGGACCTATCGAAGGAGAGGGAGAAGCTGCCCAAGCCAGCGTATCGGAGGCTGCCCAAAAGGTCGCCTCGTTCTTCCATAGGGTCTAGGACCATCTCTTTCTAGCTCCCACTTGTATCCTCTCTTCTCTTTCTCCAATTTTGTAATCTCTTGTCTCCATATGAATGAAATCCAAGTTTTTTGTGAATTTCATTTTTTGTCTTCAACACCTTTGTCCCACTTGGCCCCCTGGTAGATGTACACAATTTGATTGTGAACATGTACCTAGAGGATGTAACAGTTGTAGAACGTAGGTTTGAAGTCTTCGATAGTGAAGGCCCCCTGAGGTTGTCGGAGCTTAGTGGCTCCGGCATTAACCATCATCGGAGCTTATTAGCTCCGGCAGTAGTCTCCATCAACGCGTAAAGCATCGATGGTTAATCCTCTAGGGTGTCAGAGCTTGGTGGCTCCGGCAGTGACCTCTGTCAACACGTGGTGTGTCGATAGCAGACTCCACTATAGAGTCTTCCCACCATCTTTTCTTCACGTTGACGGCTGGCCCCCAAGCTTTACCGGAGCTGAGTAGCTCCAGCGACGCTTGCTATCAATGTTTGAACATCGATCACAAGCCGCCTAGAGGATGTCGAAGCTTTGGCAGCTCCGGCTTCATTCACCATCATCATGGAATATTTATTTTTACTGCACACTGAAGACAAGAAAAACATTAAAATCCATTTTCCTATCTATAACTTCATTGTGACTTACTATTCCCGAGAAATTTTTAGGTCGAACACAATTCCTAATACTATCAAGTGCACTGCCTTGTTTCATTCAGATCCGATCATTTCTGGACTCGCCTTACTTCGGGCTGCCGGGGTGTAAGTAGAGTGGCGTACTTAGGGTGCATCACCAGGCTAAGTCGATAGCACACTCCGGACCTAGATAGGCATGGCGGCATTCAGACGAGTAGACCATCAACAATGTTTGGACCCAGAAGAGTAAATGATGCAACTCGAATTGTACATGAACTGATCGAGCTAAAGTTTCTTAAGAACTGCACAACTTTGTTATAGACAAGAAAGAGAAAATAAAAAATATTGAGTCTGTACAAAGTAAATGCACGTGGAGTCTGTTTTCACACAATGACGTCTTTCATTATGGGTCCAGGGTACAGGGGAAACAAGTACACTCTTAGGGTACGGAACCAGACTAAGTGTGTTTTGTTTCTCATTTGACCCAAGTTAGCTAGCTTCACTTTTAGTTCTAAGACTGTGACAAGTGTTGCATGGACGTTGCGGACCTTATGGGGTAGGTCCGACTGTCCTCCCGGAGGAGCTACCCGACTCTGTACAATGACTCTATAACATACATCACATGTAACTACAGACTCACCTCTGTGATATTAAGCATAGAACTAACGGAGGTGCTCAATGTTCCAAGGATTTGGGAGAGGTGTCCCATCCTTGGTTGCCAAGCGAACGCATCCAGGACGGGATACTTTGATCACTCGGAAGTGTCCTTCCCAGCTGGGGGAATGTTTGTTTAACCCTTCTCTGGATTGTATTCTCCGTAGCACCAGATCGCCTTCCTCGAGCTGTCAGTTGTGAACATGCCATTGGTGATAGCGCCGAAGATCTTGGCGGTATCGGGCATTCTGAACAGCTGCTTGGCACCTTCCCTCTTCAAGGAGGTCAAGGTCTTCACGCCGGAGCTGGTCCTGCGTGGCTTCATCGAAGGTTCGGACCCGGAGCGACCCCAAGGTGATTTCCAGAGGAAGGACTGCTTCAGCTCCGTACACCAGGAAGAAGGGTGTCTCTCCAGTTGATCGGTTTGGAGTTGTCCTTTTGGCCCATAGAGTGGGCGGAAGCTCTTCGATCCAGTTGGCTCCATGTTTTTTCAGGCGCTCATATATGTGTGTCTTGAGTCCTTTTAGGATTTCTGCATTTGCTCTCTCGGCCTGGCCGTTGCTTGCCGGGTGAGCTACGGAAGCGTAGCTGACTTGGATGCCGAGGTCTTCGCAATATCCTTGGAATGCAGAGCTTGTTAACTGGGTCCCATTATCAGTTATGATTTTGTTTGGGACTCCAAATCTGCATACGATGGACTGCAAGAAGTTGATAGCTGATTGCTTGTCTATTGTCACAACTGGAGTTGCTTTTGGCCATTTGGTGAATTTGTCAATGGCAACATATAGGAACTTGTAACCTCCGACAGCTCTTGGTAAAGGTCCCAAGATATCCATCCCCCACACAGTGAAAGGCCATGTAGGAGGTATCATTTGTAAAGGCTGAGCCGGTGTATGAATTTGTTTTGCATGAAACTGGCATGCTTCACATTTCTTCACCAGCTCAGTTGCATCCTGGAGCGCTGTAGGCCAGTAAAAACCATGCCAAAAGGCTTTACCGACCAGCGTGCAGGAAGGCGCGTGGTTCCCACACTCGCCTCCATGGATTTCCGTGAGGAGCTCACGACCTTCTTCCCTTGTGATGCCACCGCTTTAGGACGCCGTTAGCACTGCGCCGGTAGAGATCCCCTTCTACCAACGTGTATCTTTTAGCCAATCTGACTATCCTGCCAGCGGATACATCATCGTTAGGAAGGATATTGTCTTTCAAGTAGCTCCGGATCTCCGAGATCCATGCATCGGAGCTTGCTTGAGCATTTGAGTCTTGCGTGCTGGGTTGCTCGGAGCTTTCGGCAGCACTTGCGACCCTTGATGGCTGCCATGGTAACAGGTCCATTGGGACCGCCAGCTTCTGGATGCTGGTCTCGCCCCCTTCGCTCAGTTCGGCGGGCTGAGATGTGGTTTTTGACAATCTCCGGATGAAGGTTCCGTCGGGAGCCGGAGCTCCGGTTGATGCTTTCGTCGAGAGTTCGTCAGCTTCAGCATTATGGACACGCTCGATATGGTGGAGGTCCAGGACTTCGAAGTCCTTCTGAAGCCTCTAGACTTCAAGGAGATAAGCAGCTAAATGGGGATTGTTGCAGGAGCATTCACCCTTCACCTGTTTAATGATGAGCTGCAAATCTCCCTTGACCAATAGCTGCTTGACACCATATGATAGTGCCACCTTTAGTCCGTAAATTAGTGCTTCATACTCCGCCATGTTGTTGGTCGCCTTGAATTCAAGGTGGACCATGTATTTTACCTTCTCCCCGGTTGGAGCGAGGAGAAGGACTCCAACTCCGGCCCTCTGCTTTTGCATGGAGCCGTCGAAGTAGAGATGCTAGTGAGGCTCGGTAAAGACCGGAGCCTTGAGTTCCGGCTTCTGCCCACTAGGGCCGCCAGTGTTTGATGGGGAGGGGGTCCATTCTGCCACAAAGTCCCTCAGTGCTTGACTCTTGATCGCTTGTCTTGGGACAAATTCTAGGTCAAACTCGGCCAATTCCACTGCCCACTTTGCAATGTTCCCAGTGGAATTGGGATTATGCAAGATCGCACGCAGTGGATAAGAGGTCACTACTGAGATCTTATGTGCTTGGAAGTAATGGAGAAGCTTCCTGGAGGCGATAAGAACTGCATAGAGCAGCTTATGCACCTCTAGGTATCGAGTTTTGGAGTCATGGAGTACTTCGCTAATGAAGTACACAAGGCGTTGGACTGTCCGGACCCTCTCGGAGGGGCCCGGAGCTTCCTCCTCATCGACCCGGATCCTCCCGGAGGAGTCTGGACCTTCTTCGGGGACCTCTGAGTCCTTGCTGAAGGAACCCGGAGCTTTTTCTGGAGTGACCCGACCCTCCCAGAGGGGTCTGCATCCTCTTGTTCAACAAGAGTAACTCCTTGTAGATCCAAGTCTGGGGGCTGGGACCCAGACTCGCCTTCAGAAACCTCCTGACCCTCCCGGAGGGGTCTAGATTCCTGAGCTTGTGAGAGTTCTGGTCTCTGTGCAACCAGGACCATGCTAACAACTTCGTCAGTTGCTGAAATGTAAAGCAGTAAAGGCTCACCAGGGTTTGGAGCTACCAAGGTTGGTAGGGTGGTGAGGAGCTGCTTCAGCTCCTGGAAGGCCTTTTCTGCTTCTTCAGACCACTGGAATGGTCCGAACTTCCTCAATAGCTTGAAGAATGGTAGTGTCCGTTGTGCCAGTTTTGAGATGAACCGGCTGAGGGCAGCTAGGCATCTAGTCATCTTCTGGACATCCTTGATGCGGGCTAGTGGCTGCATATCTTCAATGGCTTTAATCTTGCCAGATTTGACTCTATGCCTCAGTGGTTCACCAAGAATCCAAGAATCTTTCTGGAGCTAACCCTGAAGACACACTTGTCTGGGTTCAGCATTGTGCGGGTGACCTGCAGCTTGTCGAAGACAGCTTGCAAGGTGTCAAGAAGTGACTCCTTGTCCTTTATTTTGATGACGATGTCATAAACATACACTTCCACTACGTCTCTGATGAGCTCTCCAAAGGTTTTGTACATAGCTCATACAAATGTTGAGGTTGCATTCTTGAGACCAAATGACATGGCAGTATAACAATACAATCCATCTACTGTGATAAAAGAAGTGTGCTCTTCATCTTCCCTAGACATTCTGATTTAAGGTACCCAGAATATGTGTCTAGGAAACCCAGTAATTCACACCCGGAGGTGGAATCCACTATCTGATCTATTCTAGGTAGTGGGAATGGATCTTTTGGACATGCCTTATTTAGTGTTGTGTAGTCGATACACATATGAAGCTTCCCGCCGGCCTTGGGTACAACGACTGGGTTTGCCAGCCATTTTGGGTGGAAGACTTCTCGGATGAATCCATCTTCGAGTAACTTCTTCACTTCTTGTCGTATGAAGTTTTGTTGCTCTACTGATTGCTTCCGAGGCTTATGATGTACAGGCCGAGCATCAGGATAGATCTTCATATTATGCTCGATGACTTCCCTAGGGATCCCAGGCATTTGCGACGGTTGCCAGGCAAACATGTCAACGTTAGCTCGGAGGAAAGTGATGAGCGCGAGTTCCTATTTTTCATTCAGACCTCCCGATATACGGGTGGTCTGAGCGGCATCGGAACCGATTTGGACGACTTTGACGGGGATGTCGGTGTCGCTGCTTGGTTGCACACGGGGTGCATAGGTTGAGCCTCGTTGACGAATACTCGGGGGTTTCATAGCTTGCTCCTGCCTGGACTCTTCCTCCTGTGCTGTAGCAAGCGCATGAAGTTCTTCCAGAGCAGTCACTCCAGCAGTGCGGTCTCCGCGGATCCGGAGAACACCAGCTGGTGTTGACATCTTCAACACCAGGGAGCCATAATGAGCAGCAGCCATGAACTTGTACATGGCTGGCCTTCCCAGAATGGCGTTAAAGGGTAGGTTGATCTGAGCAACGACAAAGACCAACTTTTTAGTGCGATAATTCTCCCGAGTCCCGAAGGTCACGGGGAGAGTAATGGCACCAAGTGGGGTTATGGCCCCTGGACCTACTCCAGAGAAAGGTCGGGACGGGCGAAGGTCCGGAGGTTGGAGCTGAAGCTTGACGAAAGCTTCGAAGCTTATGAGGTTCAGCTCCGAACCTCCGTCCACCATTACATGGTGGAGTTGGATATTGTTGATGGTCGGAGATACCATCAATGGGAGTTGGCCAGCTCCAATCATGTTCCAAGGGCAATCTGATGCATCAAAAGTGATGTTAGTGTCCATCCACTTTCGATGCAGCTCCGCCCTGGCGGT
The DNA here is from genome assembly GCA_036927565.1 of Tuctoria greenei. Taxonomy (NCBI): domain Eukaryota; kingdom Viridiplantae; phylum Streptophyta; class Magnoliopsida; order Poales; family Poaceae; genus Tuctoria; species Tuctoria greenei. The sequence goes on along the minus strand of JAYESD010000002.1, from coordinate 174,340,516 downwards.
GCAGCTACTGAAGCCATGTCTCGCTGCATGGTCTTGAGGACACGGCGGGAGGTGATGTCCCATGAACCACCAAAAATGGTGTTCATGGTTTTCCGACATTCATTGTCAGAGACGTCGAAGTCATCGTCAACGGAGGTGTAAACGGCTTTCAAGACCTTTTTAGGGTCCTAAAAACCTAACTCCTCTTCAGTCGGAGCTTCGTCGACTTTCTGTTTTCCTTCCCTTTGCCAGAAAGGAACTTCTTCCCGACGCTTGTTATAGCACTCGGCAAGGTTCTGGACCTCTCGGCAGTCTTCCAGGTTGTGGTTTTTCGACTTATGTAAAGGACACCACATCTTTGAGTTGCCGCCGTCTTCAGATGACGGCCGAGGTCGTTTCTTGGGGCGTGGCCCCCGGCCACCCGGAGATGCAGCAGCTACAGCAGTAGGTGTGCCGGCCAACGGCTTTTTCTTGCCGTTGGACTTTGTCTTCTTTTTGCCACTCCCGGAGGTAGTGGCTTCGCCCTTGGAGGATTTTTTACTATCCTCCGAAGGTGGTTTAGAGTGCATTTCATGGCCCTCCGCAGCTTTGGCACACTTGTCTGCCAAGCTAAAGAGCTTCGTGATGCTGGTGATCTCCTTGATCGCCAGCTTCTCCAGCATCTTCTTGTCTCGTACGCCCTAAATTCCACAATAACAGAGGCGCTGGAGATAGAAGGAATAGTGTTCCGTACCTGGGAGAACCTCTGGATGAAGGAACGCAGGGATTCTCCCCCTTCTACGTGACAGCAAAAAGGTCCAGTTTAGTGCCTGGTCGGGTGTATGAACTCCCGAAATTGGCGGTGAACTGTTGGCACAATTCCGCCCAACTATTGATGGAGTTGGGTGGGAGACTCATGAACCACGACATGGCGGTCCCAGTTAAGGCCATGGGGAAGTAGTTGGCCATTACGACCTCGTTACCTCCGACTGCAAGGATTGCAGTGGAGTAAATCTAGAGAAATTCAGCGGGATTAACAATCCCGTCGAATTTCTCCGGAGGGTGAGGCCGGAACTTTTGTGGCCATCTGACCATGCGCAAGTGCATGGCTAGGGCAGAACAGCCTCTTCCTACTCCCTCGGGAGCAGGACTGTCTCGAGCCTCTCGCCATTCGCGAGCACGCTCGATTTGAACGCGGCCGTCCTGTTGACGGTAACAGCGATCAAGCTCCGCCCGAAGGTCATGAGTTGAAAGACTCGTTACTGTATAGGTGCACCGCGCCCCGGCAGGCAGCGATGTAACTTGCTGAGACGCAGCACGCCTCCTATTTTGGGAAGCGTGTGAACCAAGTCTGCTCGAAAAAGTCCCATGCTGTGATGGGGCCCGCCCCGAGGGGGGAGGACCTTGGTTGCTGATGCAATCAGCTGCTGCTGCAACCAAGTGTTCCACATCAGCCCTCCACTGCTCCATTGCACCCTGGGATGCACCCGGAGGTGGTGGGAGTTGGAGGAGAGCACGCGCTGCATGGAGCGCGTGTTCGGGGTTGTTGTTGTTCACCAATGCGGTGACCGACGCAGATGCTTCCTCCTGCTGTCCAGCTTGATTTGCTGGTGTAGGGGGTGGTGGCGGAGGCATGACTCCTGCTGGAGCCACGGCACCGGCTAGTTGTTGCATGTTGGAGGGATTGCATCCAGCAGGTTGCGCAGCGAGGTTGCCGTTGGACGATCCAGCAGCTGAGTTCACCATTCTTAAAATCTCGGGCACCCCCTACCTGGCGCGCCAACTGTCGGAGGGTAAATCCAGCAGATCTCCCAGCACTACTCTTAGTAGTCCGTGGAGTTTGTAGTTCAGTAATGGGCGCGCAGAGATTCAAGAGATGGTGGCAAATTGACACAAAGGTTTACGTGGTTCGGGCTGCCTGAGCTAATACCCTACTCCAAGGGGTGTGTTGCTGTTGTATTGAGCGTCTAGGAGTGTCTGAGTGTATCCGATAGAGTCTAAGTGTCTAAGAGAGCCTGAGAGCCCCTCTGTATCGTCCACCAGTCCTTTTATAGTACAAGGACTGGTCGTTACACCGTTAGCCTAGCCCGACATGTGGCCCTGGCGGTTACTAATATTTAATACACAATAAATGGGGTTAATTACCCTTAATAGCGTGGTAACGGGCCTTAATAGTGCTGTTACTGGTATTAAGGGCCTTCCGATTAAGTGTCATTAATATGGTATTAATGACACTTAATTGGGTCTTCAAGTCTTTGATTGCCCCTTGAAGGTCCGAGCCATTGGGGGTCTACCGGTCTGATTGTTGAGGTTGAAGGTCCGGCGGTTCGTACACGTGGCAGCTCTGGAGCTTACCGTCGTGATGAAGTTTCCTTGTGATCTTTGCAATCCCAAGGGGTATCCGGTACGCAGGGTACCGACACGACCTTTTGCGGCTTGATCTTGCCGCTGCTTGCAAGCTTGATGCTTACCATTGCGATGATAGTGCAACAACTTTTTTGTGGAAAAACCCCTACCTGGCGAGCCAAATGTCGAAGTGTTATTGCGATACTTCACCCAAATCTACTATGGAGCAACCCGCGAAGGTTCTTTGATCGGCAGGGCTTAGTCCTGTCTCGAGTGATCGCGCGTATGAGATTGGTGAGACAATGGTTTTTACGTGGTTTGGGCCGCAAGAGCGTAATACCCTACTCCACGGTGAGGTTGTATTGCTGGTGTGTAGTGTGTGAATGTGTAGATTGGGGATCCTTTATAACGGTGGCGGTCTGGTCCATTTATAGACAAGGCTAGGTGCTTTACAAGTGGGATTCGGGGCCCGTCAAGTGTCCCCGGGGCAATCTTATCCTAAAGATATATGGATTCTCACATAAGTCTCCTCTGACCTTGGCTTTGAAGACTCGCCGTCTTGCTGCCTCAGTCGTCAGTGGCCCATGCATAGTCGCTGAAGGTGTCAGGGGATGTATTGTCCATCTGTCTTGTCGCCGTAAGCTACCCACTTGGTGGAGCGGATTAGGCCTGCGGCATCTTCCATGTGATGTGATTGGGCACAGCGGTCTCTGACCGTTGGCATGCAATGCGTTATCCGCTGAAGGTGGGTGCCTGTCTTCAATGCTTGATTTGGATCGGGTGCACCATCCCTTTAGTCCCGCACCCCATTTCCCAGGGTGAGTTGCGGGACACGTGGCAGCTTCAGGGCTGGCCACTGATGGGGAGGTCAGGCTTGGATCTTCATGGCACGTGGCAGCTCTGGAGCCCTTCGAGGTACATGGCGGCTTCAGAGCCCTATGGGGCACGTGGCAACTTTGGAGCCCTTCTCTATGGGAGGCGTCCGGTCTGGTGCTTCGAGCCACATTGTTGCACCGGAGCCCAACTCTATAGTAGGGTGAGGTCCTGCCCAAACATGTGGCATCTTGAGAGCCCGTCACAGTGGAGGAGTCGGGTCCCTTCTTTGAGATCCACGTGGCAGTGCCGGATCCTTCACTTGAGAAAGGTTTGGGTTCGGCACCTTCTTGACATGTGACGCCACCGGACGTACCTAGGTACTTTCAGCCTGTGTGCGAGGGTACCTCGTATGCGGGGTATCGACAATGTCTAAGTTATAATTATATATTCATAATATATTGTTTGTACTAACACGTATTTATAGGAGCATGAGATGAGGGTGTCCTCGACCCCTGCTGAGGTCTGGAAGAGAGGTCACATGGACTCTTCTCAGCCTTAGGGATGTAGTCAGGCCACAGCCGAGCGGCTGGTAAGTTTAAATATCATTCAAATTAATTATAATGATATCAAATGTTAAACTTACACGATTTTCTTGTTTTTCAAGTTAGGTATGGGGAGGAGGCTAGGAGGATACAGGACAAAGGTTTCGATTGAGAACATGAACCAATCGATCCTCAAGCTGCGTATGCAAGCGGAGGCAAAAAAGCCCACGGAAGATGAGTTCATAATTCATTTTATCATTTTCAATTCAAGATATTTCAATTTCATAGTACTGATTCTTTTTTATAGGCTCGCCATATTTAACGGAGTTGTCGACTCGAGGGCGGCGCGACCTACGAGAGGTAGCTCCACGCAGGCTTTGTCGGCGGACCCGAGTCGCCGTGTCTCGCAAGTGGAGACTCTCGCCCGTAATGTCCAGGAGGCAAAGGTGGAGATGGTGGCGTAGAGGGCGGCGATGGAGGCCACCATCTCCTACCAGCAAGCCTACAAGGAGCAGATGCGGGAGGCGATGCAGGTGCAAAGGCGGGTGATGGCAGTAAGTTAAAGTAATTTAAATTTATCGCATTTTTAATAATATTTAATAACCTATAACGTTTGCAATGACATGCACTATTTCAAGGCCAGGGAGGCCAGGGGGTGAAGCTCGAGCTACCTCCACCGCCACCGCCACAGGTGCACTATTGCCGCCAGTGCACCCTTCTCCGGGTTTTTAAGTAATGAGAAACATTCTTACTTAGTCTTAATTCATCAAACATAGGCAAATCTAATTCAACTTAGCTATTATAGTCTTACTTAGTCTTAATTAATCAAACATAGTGAAATCTAACAGAAATTAGCTATAGTAAGTTCAATATGATCAATTCTACCTTGTTTAATCAATTATAGTCAAAAATGAAGTTTGAAACTAATCAATATTGTGAACAACTTCTATGTATTGCAGGGATCGGCGATAGAGGCTCAAACTTCATCGCCGTTGATACTAGCGCCTGGACTGACGCGCAGCGAGGACGTTCGTGGCTCGAGAGGTGGTAGCGTGTAGCCCTCTTTTTCGTTTTCCGACTTTGTGTGGGATACGCGGACTTTGTAGTTATGTGGTGACATTGTATATATTTGTTGTGCTGATGTTATTTGTTGTTTATTTGTTGTTATATTTGTCTATCCGGCCATCGAGTGGGGCAGCATTTTCTATTTTTTTAAAAAAACCTTATTTGCAAAGCTTTTATACAGTACCATCGCAAATAGGACCACTGTTATTTGTGACAGCTTATGTGGACATCACAAATTAACCTTAATAATTTGCGACGGCCAGGAACAGCTGTTGCAAATAGGGCTTAATTGTGACAGGACTGATTAGCAGCAGCAATTTTTCGGGCCCGGGCCATTATTTGCAACGGCTGTCGCTGGCCATCGCAAATAAGTTTAATTGCGAAAAAAAATCGAGCGAAGGGCAAAAACCATCGCAAATAAAAAAAACGGCGAAAACCATCGTTTTGGCCATCGCAAATCATCGGTGATGGAGGCTCACACTCCATTGTCACAGCTACCGACACCGGGAGGGACGCGCGGAGACAAGTTCTTTGGCTTTGGAGGTAGTCATGAGGCTGGTGTTTAGCCATTTGGATTTTGTGATGTGTTTTATGTTTCTGGATGTATTTGTGGCTTTTTCCTCCTATTTTTGATTGTATATTATTTGTATATGTGCTTTATGAGCTAGCCATCGTACCAGGTTAGTCATTTTATGTTTTTTAAAAAAAAACCTTATTTACAATGGACTAAGCAGTGACTTTCATTAATAAGACCTTTGTCATATACGACGATCACCCTCGCAGTCGTAAACAAGCACGTGTTATTTACAATGGTCTGTGACACCCGGTTTCGAAAATGAACCAAGTGTGATGCATATGTGTGCTCAGGATGTTTAACGCACATACATAAGTGCATCACTAATTATAATCAGATTAAAACCATCTCTCGAATAATAATAATAATAATAATAATACCTTATTACAATATCCAAATAGTCTCGAATAATAGCTCTAGTAACAATAATGCAGCGGAAAACTAAACACTTGTAGACTCTATCTTCACAGAGTTCGACGGTAATACGCACGCCTAGTACTCCTCATAATCTCCTAGGTACTCCAAATTATCTCCTGTTACTGAATTAATGTGGGAATAGCAAGGGTGAGCACATGTGAGGTCAAATCCCATAATAACCTAAATACAAATAATACCATGTCTAATGCCATCAATGTAACATAATTAACCATAATCATCCATAATTATCCAAAACCAACCATATCCAACTCATCATTACCAAACCCATATCCCAATCCCAGTTCCATATCCAATTCCAACCATTATTCAACACTTAGGTCCATAACTCTCATCATGTGAGGGTCCAGGTTGCTCGTAACCGGGAGCACAACTATCATGATAGTTTTACACTCCGTAAAGGTGACACCACTTTACACACAAGTTCATGATTTCATCACTTTTCGGCGACTAAGAACCTCTATGTTGCTCTGTCACACTTCCGACGCTATGCAGCCAAGAGATCACAAAATAGCCTTTACAAAGTGACTACCAGCATGTTGCGGACCCACTAAGGTTTCACCAGAGGTGATGTCTCCAATTGAGCACATCCATCCAAGGGCCCTCTCTTGTGCCGTTCAGATCCCAGGGTAGTCCCGCCATTATTTTAAACCCAACCGACTCCCGTCCCCCGAGCCTTCCATATCCGAATGATGCTGACAATACACTAATTAATTGGCTAAGCCGCACTCATACTTGGCCCTGTGGTGGCACTATTATCCTGTGTGGTTGCTCCACGAACCGGTCCTTAGATCTAAAGCAAGCAAAACCAACAAATCGTTCAAACCCTTTCCACATAACCAGCTTGCTTAGATCCTTAGGTTCCATGTTTCTAAAGGGTCATTATTATCATATTACATAGTTCATACGTTCATTAGTTCATAATTAAGCCATTTTATTATTCTCAAATCCAATTAAGCAAAGTGGAGCAAAAGTGTAAAATACCCTTTCCGACTCTCTACATTACATTCAGAGCGATAAAGATGGGCATACAAGTCTAGTAAACACCTATTCATGGGTTTCCCACCAATTTGACACAAACATGAAAATTTTGCAAACAAAACATTTGAAAACAAGATCAAAATGTTCAAGGGCACTTGCCTTGCTCCGGTGGCTAGTTTGGATCAATAGCTTCAAAGCTATGGTGATGAAGGTCCTCGTAAGCACCTTCTAAAGTGTTTCCTTCTATTCCGCGTGAAAACATGCAAACAAGCATTACAATCAATAAATGGTCATATAGTACTCAATATGCCATGATATGCATGAATGATGCAATTATTAGGTAGTACATGTTATTAGGTTACTATTGTTGCTTACTAACTAGTTACAATTGAGTTTTACATGTTTGGGCAAGTTTGGAGTCATTTCAAGAAAAACTCAGAAAGTTTTAGGATTTTAGAATTCAGAGGTCGGACTAGTTCGCGTTGGGGGACGGACTCTTCTTCGAGTATACCATAATATCACAACAAACTGATCCAAATATTCCATGAAGACGTTATTCATGAGATACATGAAGTATGCAGGTGCATTCATAAATCTAAATGACATAATGGTATACTCATATGACCCATACGTGTTCAAAAGGTTGTTTTGGGAATGTCCGCAGGTCTAATTTTCAGCTGGAAGTATCCTGATCAAAGATCAATCTTAGACAATATTCGTGCTCCCTTCATTTGGTCAAATAGATCTTCAATGCAGGGCAGTGAATACTTATTCTTGATTGTCACCTTATTGAGAGATCGGTAATCCACACACATCCTTTGGGATCCATCCTTCTTATCTATGAAGAGCATTGGGGCTCCCCATGGTGATGAACTCGGGCGTATAAAACCCTTTTCTAGCTGCTCTTGAATCTGCTTCTTGAGCTCCACTAATTCATTAGCAGGCATCCTATATGGCCTTTTAGCTATAGGTGCAGTTCCAGGTATTAAATCAATGACAAATTTGATGTCACGATCAGGTGGCATACTTGGCAATTCTTCCGGGAACACCTCTAGATATTTGTGGACAATTGGAATTTCCTTCAATGTCACACCTTCCACGAGGGTTAGCATTTCCTTTCCAGTTGCTAGCTGAACTGCCTTGAATTCTATATTGAATCCTTCGTAATTTGTTAACTGCAATGTCCGTGTGGCACACTGGATCACTCCTTTTTGCTTTCATAGCCAATCCATTCCAAGTATTATGTCCAAACCTTGTGAATTCAGAACTATAGGGTTGGCGAGGAAATCTATCCCCCTTATCATAAGACTTACTTTTGGACATATTATATTTGTCCTCATCTCCCCTCTAGGAGAATTAACCAACATGGTATATTTCATGTAGGATATAGGCATACTATACTTTGTGACATACTTCAATGAGATGAAAGAAGGAGATGTTCCAGAATAAAAAAATATTATAGTAGCGGGGTTGGAGTTTGCAAGGAACTACCAATCACAACATCACCAGCTTGCTGGGCTCCTTCTGCAGATACATGGTTCACGTTGCCACAAGCAAAATTTTGTGGCCTACGATTACATTGAGTTACTCCTCCATTTGGCCTAGGACTCTGCCTTGGAGCATTGTTCGTCTATCCCTCTCCTGCCTTTGTGCATTGATTAGCAAAATGTCCCACCTGACCACAAGTGTAGCATGTCTTGTTACCAAGGGTGCTAGAGAAACTAGGGCAAGGCTGATTTTGAACATAGGCACCCATATTAGGACGAGGTGCAGGGCAGCATGGGTAAGCGAGGTGCTTGCATGAGAGGGCTTTGCCGTGGTGGCTGATTTGGGTGCAGTGGATAAGCAGAGCGGTATGCAGAAGCAGATGGGTTATAGTATGATGCGGTAGGCGGTTCATAGCGAGGGCGAACACTGCTTCCTTGTGGTTTTCCTTGATATGACATCTTCCTCATTCTGTCCTGTTCCATCTAACGAACCTTGTTCTTAACCGCAATGGCCTTGTCAACAAGCTTCTGGAAGTTGGCATAGTCACTGTTGAGGAATAGAACTTGAATTTCATTATTACGACCCCTCATGAATAAGTGTTGCTTCCTGCTGTCTGTATTGATATCCTCTAGAGCATACCTTTAAAGTTGAGTGCATTTATTAAGGTACTCACTTGCGCTTATCCTTCGTTGCTTGAGGCTTTTGAATTCATGCATCTTCAGTATCATTACTCCCTTAGGTACATAGTGCGAGCGGAAACTCTCCTTAAATTCAGCCCAAGTGATTCTTTCTTGATTAGCATGAGCATTGCAAAGAGCTTCCCACCAATCAGTGGCGGCTCTAACTAGCTGGTGTGACGCAAAAAGAACCTTATCTCGGTCACTCTTGAACAATAGCAAGCTTCTTCTTAGCCAATCATCAGCTTCCATAGGATCATTGGCTTGAGCAAAAGTTGGCGGCCTGGTCCTCATAAACTCCCCCAGTCGATTGTGGGGCTATGGGGATGGCGGTGGCGGTGGTGGCACAGGCATGTGGTTCGGGTTGTTGTTGTTGGCTTGCAGCTGTCCCAAAGTTTGCATCATGGTTTGTATGAGCTGGTTTTGCATAGCTATGAGGCGCTCCATATTGATGGCATCAGGTCCAAGGTTGACATTCTCAAGAGCCTCAACATTGTCATCATCACCATTGGTGTTCTTTTTGTTATGGGTTACCCTCGGCATTTGGGGGGGGGACTACGAGATAGAGGGATTTAGAATTTGAAAGAAAATGTCTCCCAACTATATGCATCAAGTTGTATGAAACTAAGCAACTCCTTTCTATTAATTAAACCCTATATGAGGATATGGACAAGTGCTGAAGCATCCTACATCTCTCTACTATGTGCGAATGTGGACAAATCACCAAAGCGTTCTACAACTCACACCAAGCACACAATCAAAAGCAATCACCATAGAAAACTCAGCACACCATACAACTATAGCTATTACAATCTAAACGCCTTTAAACTTCTCTACAGGAGACCAAGACTTAATTGTGAGAGTCGTGGCTGTTCTAGCCGTGACGCGGCGAAGGCGACGGCGGTGGTGAGTCATACACGGGCGCACACCAAGGTGAATTGTCCATCCATGTATGTGCTTGTGAGCTCGCCACACCATTGATTTCCACAATGGAACGGACCTCCTCTTGCTTTTCCATGATGTACAATCTCTTGAAGAGGTAGCGTATCTCTTCCATAGCGTCAGTGTTGCGATTTCCCAAATTCACAAGTATCCTCTGAGATCTGTCAATAGCATGGGGACCGGACTGATCTCCTTCTTGTGGTCCCATGATTTCCCTCGTTCCACTCTTGCGACGCGGGTGTAGCACAAAGCTAGTACCTCCAAGCTGCTCACGGTAGGAGTAACATAATCTGGTGAGTGCTTCCCAAGCAACATCATCAACAACTTGCTCCCTGGTAGATCTCCATGTGGGCGCAAAGTTTTGGGTGACCACAACGTCCATAGCGAGAATAGTAACTTGAGTCTTCCATTCTTCACATCCATAGCAATGAATACTCTTAACATAATACTCTAGTTGCATATTATATTGGTCAAGGAACTCCTTCACCTTAGCTGCAAAGCCTACATCAGTCCCATCGAAATGGAATTCTTGAGCAAAGCAGAAAATTGGACCTTTATCCTCCTTTCTAGTTCCAATAGGTGCGGGTGCACCTTCCTGGACTACAGGTACATCCTCTTGAGCTGCAGGTTCATCCCCTCGATTGTCTTCTTGTAGCTCATCCTCATGGGGTTCCTCATCCTCATGTGCTTCATCTTTATCCTCATCATGTGACTCATCTTCATCATCACCATAGAACTCCACCTCTTCAATATCTTTCCTCCGTCGTGTTGGAGTGATCATGCTCAACGGCCTTTGCGAGGGAGCTCACTTCCTCCTCTTCTTGGACTTGTTCTCTTGGTGGTTCCTTGTAAGGCATAAGCCTGCATCCAAGAGGTGGCATACGGGCTTTCTTTATTGATCGAAAGAGAGGAATGGTGTTACAGGAGTTGTAAATGATCGATGCCTGTGTGCTAAGTCGTGTGTGCGTGAGAGAGTCATCTGCGTTCGTTTGTTGAACGCCTCTCTCCTTTTTGGCGAAGGTGGCCTTTGGGCCCGTTTTTTATGTAGCACGGGCATGTCTTGTGTGAACTTCTATCTATCCCCAGCTCTCATCATAAATGAGGCGGGGGTCACAATGTTTTTTATCTCTTCAGTGTATTCTCTGATGTGCCTTGGGGCGAGGTCTGGTCAAAGAAGTCATCATTGCGCCTGCCCTAGTCTCATCGCCTATCAGTTGTGTGTTACAGTGCGCGCTTGCTACCGTGTCGGATTGGATGGTGTAGGGAAAGATGTCGGTAAGGTGTGTGACTGTTGTCAAGATAAGCTCGAGCGTGCTCATCCTTCCGCTGCTGAAGACATTCGAGAAGCTCATGCCGCATTGAATGCTGAAACCTAACATGCTCCCTAGCTTGGGCTTGAGCTGGTTCACCCCGACCTCAATGGTTGGTGGTCAGGCAGGTTTGTGGTGGACCTAGACGGTCGAGGATCGAGCGGTTCATCTATAACCTGGGTAGTCGAGGATCCGATAGGTTTGTCAAACACGGCTGAGTGCCATATTTTATCAGATTCGAGCTCAGGCTCGGGGTGTCTCGTCCTGACCTTGATGGTCGAGGCTCGTTTGTTGATCCACGCTCTTTGGTAGTCGTAGTACAAAACCCTATACAACACGATGCTAATCGATGATCGAAACACCAAAAACTTAAATCTCAAAGATACATGTGGAAGGAAGGTTTATCAAAAGAACTAGCAAAATAGACGATCGACTGCTCGAAAACGACCAACACGTACACCTCAGGACCTTTATTGGGTCGGTGTCGGCGCTGCAACACCATATTGCATGCTACAAGTGACATATGTTTGGAATTACATAAATAAGTTCATTTTTGTAGAATTATTATTTGATTTTCACAAAATAATATATGCAGCGAAAGTACGATTTATGACGTTACTTTAACTCTCATAATATAGATATAGCAAAAGTGAAGTGCTTAGCCCACAAGCACACCACACTAGCAACACTAACATATTAGCAGCTTTGTAGGTGAGCTTGACCATACTCATGATACCTGAAAAAGGTTAAACAACAAGCGGTGAATCCTCATGACTCGACAAGACTTATCCAACAAAATAAAGTCCTAAACATCTATCCAATATGCAAGGGTAAAATAGACATAATAGGAGGGTTATGTTGCATAAAAGCACTAAAGGTGGGTCTTTAATTGCATATTTTAGCAACAAGTTAATGGTTAATGGAAATGTAAATTTTAGTTAGCGTCTATTTCTAAAAATACAAGGTTGAAAAATAATAATTTTAAATGCAAGCGACTAATCACAGTTTATAATTTGACATGTTCTTACTACGTGCCGATGCAGTGAACAAGCGGACTCATTCATCGCGAGTGAACGGCGATTTGTACCAATTTCTAACCCTGCTGCGAGAAATCCGACTGCACGACACGTACATCTGTTCGGAAGTAGCCCACGACACACTTCCCTCCACGTTGTACGTGGCAACCTTTACCAAACCACCAAGCTGAAAGAATATCTGCCATCCAAGACAGCAGGTCCTCTACATGAGATGCGTGTCTTGGACGCCACCCACTAGAAGATTTACTCCCCAAACTATCCTCTTGACTCCAAACAAGGATGGCGGCAAGGACGTTTGACTTGATGTTGAGGTACATCAGTTTATTAGGTCCCATATACCTAGCATGCACGCGATACAATTCAATGCTTGTCCAAGGGGTCGACTACGATACGGTTCTCAATCAACATGAGCAGGCCTACACACACAAGACCACGCATTGTTGCTTCGTACCCACGTGCCTAATATCCAATTCCATCATTTTTTATCCTAGGTTTCCACTTTCATTTTCTAAATTTCCCCACAAAAACCTACAATCTCGCGAGCGGATTCCAACCACTCGACTTCTACTGATCACCTATAGTTAGCAAGCGGCTAATAAAGTAGGGGAAACTCTTTCCCATGCCAAAAAGGGTTCTTTGGTTATGCAAGTGGAGTTACAACCAACACTTAGATCTAATGCACATAAAACAATAAAATATACACTAGATTGTGTATAACGAATTGAAAAGGGGTTTATGATTAAACGGAGCTTGCCTGCCTCTATGTTAGTGATTAAGTTAGGTGAAGATTCCGTTGTTCCTCCTCCTTCTCACTACAGGAAACGCGATCATTTGCGACGGCTGCATTTATTTGCGACGGCCAGCCGTCGCAAATAGCGTAATTTGCGACGGCTTGTTGTCCGCCGTCGCAAATAAAGAAGCTGTCACAAATAACCTATTAATTGCGATGGCCAACCCTAGGGCCGTCACAAATAACCACTTATTTGCGACGGCCAACCCTAGCGCCGTCGCAAATAAGGAGACCGTCGCAAATAAGAGGTTATTTGCGACGGCTTCAAAAAATGCTGTCGCAAATAAACATAATTGCAAAGGCCGTGGACTGATGCCGTCGCAATTAAGGAAGCTGTCGCAAATAAGGGCGTCTATCTGACGCCCCCGACCCCGACGGTTCATTCACCTCCACAGCCGCCTGCCTCGCCCCTGCCGCACTGCCGCGACCCCGCCGCCGGCCCGCCGTCGCTGCCCCACCGCCGCCACCCCCGCTCCCGTCGCCGGCCTGCCGCCGCCCCGCCCCCGCGATGCCGCCCCGACCCCGAGCCGCGCCCTCGCCCCACGCGCCGCCCCAACCCCGAGCCGCCCCCGCCGCCAGGCCGCAATAGCCGCCCCGCCGCCGCCGCCGTCGCCCCCGCTTCGGACGCCGGCATGCCGCCTCCCCCCCCCCCCCCCCCGCATGCCGCTCCAACCACGAGCCGCCTCACGCCACCAACCAACCTTCACCGCCCCGCCACCGCCTGCCCCGCCCCTGTAGCGCCACCCCTCCGGCCGCCGGCCCGCCTTCACCGCCCCACCGCCGCCTGCCCCGCCCCTGCAGTGCCGCCCCTCCGGCCGCCGGCCATCCGCGCCACAGGCTCCGTGCCCCAGCCTCGGATAGCAGCGCCGCCGTCCCTGCGACACCGCCGGCCGCCGACCTCCTCCAACGCCGTCTCCTCCAACGCTGCCGTCCCTCAACGCCTCCGCCGACTAGGTATGGGAATGCGTTTGAATGATCGAATGTCACGATGATGCAATGTTTAGATGATGGATGTTTGATGCAATAGTTAAATTTTCAAGTTTTGTTTGGTAATGCATGATGGACGTTTGAATGATGGAATGATTAGATGATGCAATGTTTAGATGATGCAATGTTTATATGATGCAATGTGGTAATGTTTAGATGATCCTACTTTATTGCTAGTTATGTTTAGATGATGCAATGTTTTAAATTGTGTGTGCTCATATACGTGCTCATATATGATCATACATTGCTAGTTATGTTTAGATGATCCTGCTTTATTGCTACTTCATTGCCAATGATCATACACATGCTCATATAACATATTGTCTATTGTTTGATATTTATTTTTTTATTGGTTCTTATTGTTTATTGATATTTAATGTTTTTGAGTGACTACTGAATATATGTAAATAAAGGGGTTTTGGTCCGGCTCGGACCAACCCGGAAGGGCACGACACACAATAAGTGTGATCATGCCGTATAGACCATAGTAGTGATACCGTATGCATCAAGGCGACATGGAAGCATGGAAGCGAATGGGTTGGTCAGGACGTCAATGACCCGCGATTGCGTGGACGGTGGAAATGGATGTGGAATTGTCATCTAAGAGAAACTTTCCTCTCACTCTTTCTCTAGTTCTTTCCTATCTCTTAAATGATCTGAAAATGAAAATGAGCAACGTAACCTATAGCAATGTATTACCCGTTTTGGATCGGCACGTCTCACATGCCATTGGCATGTGAGACGTGTAGGTTCAGACTTGTCCCTTTTTGGACAGCCTCGGAGTGACCAAGGGGCCGTGGCTTGTGACGAGACACGGGTCTGGATTTGGACGAGATTTCGATGGCGTAACCCTGTTGTTCTCTGCTACACCATTTTTTGGCGTGCAGTGGAGAACAGCGGGGTTATGCTGCCGAAATTTCGTTCGAATCCGGATCACGCGTCTTGTCATGAGCACGCTCCGCTCGGTCACTCTTGGGTGGGTTTAGGATCTATCTGCCTAGGTTGTAGGGCCGTGACATAACACAACAATACATTAATGGCAATTTCTTTCGCGTTAAACTGCAGAGCCAAACATGGGCGAAGACCGCAGTTTGATGTATACTGGCTAGAAGAGCAGAACTGGTGGTCACTCCGATGAGTGGTTTATCAAGTTAGATCAATTTTTGGATCGAGCATTTTCGTTGTCAACGGAAGATATGGTGCGGTGCCCATGTACAAAATGCCGGAACACCAGGTTTTTGAGAAGATTAGAGCTTTTGTTTCACTTATGTCGAAATGGTTTCACTCCACATTATGAAGTGTGGACATTTCACGGCGAGACTAATTCTCGAGTCATAGCCGAAGTGGATGAGGATGATGACATAACAGAGGTTGATAGGATGGATGAGATGCTAGAAGCTCTGGAAGCGGAGGATCCTCTTACAAATGAGGCAGAGAAGTTCTTCGAAGAGCTGAAGAAATCACAAGAGCCGTTGCATGAACACACAACTGTGACCGTACTTGCTTTCTTGACCAGATTTATGGCAATTAAGTCCAAGTACTTTTTTTCCATCAACTGCTACAATGATCTCATGAAATTGATCTGCGATATCCTTCCACAACCTCACAAAGTGCCACCAGATATGTATCAGTCAAAGATCAAGATATCTGGTTTCGGTATGAAGTATGAGAAAATCGATGTGTGCCCAGACAACTGCATGCTATTCTGGAAAGAGCACGCCAATGAGAATATGTGCTTGAAATGTGGTAAATCGAGGTATGTCGACATTGTTAATGACGATGGCGATAATGTGATGAAAGATGTCGCACATAAGCAGCTTCGTTACTTGCCTGTGACACCTCGGTTGAAGCGGATGTTTCTTTCAAAAAGAACCGCAAGACACATGAGATGGCAAAAAGAAGGTAAACGTGAGAACAAAGAATTCTTGACGCATCCGTCCGACGGTGATGCATGGAAGGCGCTAGACCGTTTCAATCCAGACTTTTCTCGTGATGCGAGGAATGTTCGCATCAGATTAGCGACAGACGGATTCTCACCGTTCAGTACGAACGCCACGCCATACTCATGTTGGCCTGTCTTTGTCATTCCGTACAACCTGCCACCTGCTTTTTGTACGAAGAACGAGTTCATGTTTCTCAGCCCCATTGTACCTGGACCTGATCATCCCGGGTCACGTCTCAAAGTGATGTTAAAACCGGTGATCAAAGAATTGAAAGTCTTGTGGACAGGAGTCAAAGCGTACGACAGTTACAAGAAGCAGAAATTCAACCTTCGAGCTGCTTATTTGTGGTCCGTCCATGATTTGCCACCATACGGCATGTTTTCCGGATGGGGCACTCACGGTCGTCTGATGTGTCCGATATGTGCTTCAGACACAGATTGCTTTCGACTAACTCATGGAGGCAAAATATCTTACTTCGATTGTCACAGACGTTGGCTACCATCGAATCAAATATTTAGGCAGCAGAGGCATGTCTTTCGAAAGAACACTGTTGTC
Organism: Tuctoria greenei; assembly: GCA_036927565.1. Lineage (NCBI taxonomy): Eukaryota > Viridiplantae > Streptophyta > Magnoliopsida > Poales > Poaceae > Tuctoria > Tuctoria greenei. The sequence continues at coordinate 174,324,070 of JAYESD010000002.1, read as the reverse complement.
ACTAAAGGACCACCGAAGCGTCTCAACGGGTCAGAAATTTCTGATATGTTGGACAAACGGGTGCCTAATGAAGGTCGTCCTGGATATTTCGTAGGTTATGGAGAGGAACACAATTGGACTCACATATGTGGACTTTGGGAGCTACCATATGTGAAGTCGTTGATTCTAATGCACAACATTGATGTCATGCATCAGGAGCGTAATATGAGCGAAAGTATCATAAGCACTTGCATGGATATGCCTGGCAAAATGAAAGACAATTATAAAGCTAGACTAGATTTGGCAGACATTTGTCACCGTCCAACTCTTGAAATCTCTGAAAGTGGTGGAAAGCCACGTGCTTCTTTCTGTCTTCGATCGAAAGAAAAGAAAGAAGTTATGAAATTGATGAAAACTTTGAAATTCCCAGATGGTTACGCAGCTAGCCTGAAACGAGCCGTAAATGTTAACACAGGAAACCTCACTGGGTTGAAGAGTCATGATTATCACATTATAATGGAAAGAATCATACCTGTTATGTTCCGAGGCTATCTAGATGATGCGGTGTGGAAGGTTTTAGCCGAGCTCAGCTATTTCTATAGACAGCTTTGTGCTAAAGAAATCAAGATCGGGATGATGGATAAGTTAGAGAAGGAGATACCCATACTTTTATGTAAGATGGAAAAAAAATTTCTACCGGGTTTCTTCAATCCAATGCAACATCTGCTTATCCATCTTCCATTCGAAGCTAAAGTTAGCGGTCCTGTGCAATATAGGCGGTCCTACAAATTTTTCCACCGGGTTTCTTCAATCCAAGAGAGGTCACAGGGACCCTTCTCAGCCGACGGGGTGCAGTCAGGCTGCAGCCGAGCGGTTGGTAAGTTTAGAAATCATTCATATTAAATATAACTATATAGATTGTTGAACTTACATGGTTTTCTTGTTTTGCAGGCTAAGTACGGGGAGGAGGCTAGGAAGATACACGGCGAGGATTCCGATTGGGAACGTCAATTGATCGATCCTCAAGCCACGTATGCAACCGGTGGTGGAAAAGCACACGGAAGGTGAGTTTACAAGTCATTTTTTTGTTTTCAATTCAAAGTATTCAAGATATTTCAATTTCATATTACTGACTCTATTTTTTATTGGCTCGCCATATTCGACGGAGTTGTCGACTCGAGGGCGGGGAGACCTGCGAGAGGCAGCTCCACGCAGGCTTCGTCGGTGGGCACGGCAGGTCGCCGCGTATCGTAGAGGGACATTGAGATGCAGTCCCTCCGAGAAATTGTAGAAGAAAACCAAAGGCGACATGAGGGGGAAAGGAGGGAGGCGGAACGCCAAAGGATCGCGATGGAGGCCACGATCCAAACCCAGGCAGCCTGGATGGCGCAGATGCGGGAAGCAATGGAGGTAAAAAATAAAAACTAAAGTTATCATTAACTTAGCGTAAATGACTTACTAATAGGTAACATTTAATGTTTGCAATGACAGGCCATGGCTCGAGCGCAAGGTTTGGGGATCCAACTACCAGTAATACCACCGGTCCTTCCAAGCGATCCTTCTTCAGTGGGTCGGGTAAGTTTCTATGTAATCCTTCTTCTCCAGCGTAATAAGATTGAGATAGATGAAAGAGAGAGATAGTTAGATAGAAGAAAATGATTAAGATAGAAGAAAGAGAGAGATAGAAGAAAGAGAGAGACAGAAGAAAGAGTGAAAGATAGTTAGATATATAGGCGGTTAGTTATGCTTCAATACCCGCCTGTGAAGACACATTATCATAGGCGGTTAGTTATGCTTCAATACCCGTCTGTGAAGACATATTATCATAGGCGGTTAGTTATGCTTCAATACCCGTCTATGAAGACAAATTATCATAGGCGGTTAGTTATGCCTCAGTACGTGTCTGTGAAGACACATTATCATAGGCAGTTAGTTATGCTTCAGTACCCGTCTGTGAAGACACATTATCATAGGCGGTTTGTTATGCTTCAATATCCGTTTGTGAAGACACATTATCATATGCGGTTAGTTATGCTTCAATACCCGTCTATGATAAGACATTTATCACAGGCGGTTATATATGCTGCACGACCCGCCTGTGATAAAGTATCTTCACAGGCGGCTAGCCTAAGTAAAGAACCATCTATGATAATGTTTCTTCACAGGCGGCTAGCCTAAGTAAAGAACCGCCTATGATAATATGTCTTCACAGGCGGTATCACTTCTCCGCCTGTGAAATTGCGGATTATCACAGACTCTTTGTTTCAGGCGGTTTTAAAAGTCGTTTGTGATAATAGGTTTGGAGCCGCCTGTGATGAGGCTTATTGTAGCAGTGATAGAGTAGGAGGGGAATGAAGAGAGAGAGAGTAAGATGTAGATGGAGATAGAGAGAGGGAAAGATAGAGGGAGGGAGATGTAGATGGAGATAGAGGGAGGAAGATAGAGGGAAAAGGATAGCAATAGAGAGATGGAGTGAGAGAGAAAGATAGAGTGAGAGACAAAGAGAGAAATAAAAAGAGAGAGGAAGAGAGGGGGACTAGATGAAGATAGAGGGAGAGGAAGGGAGGGAGAGAGATGTTGATGCATTTATATTCTAACTCTATGTTCTATTAATTGCAAGGATCCGCGATGGCTGCACAAACGCCATCGCCATTGCTATCACCGCCTGGAATGAGGCGCGACGACGACTTCGACTTCGGAGGTGGGTCCGGAGGTGGCTACGGAGGTTAGATGGGCGAGTGAGCCCTTTTGTTTGCTTTGTTGATGATGATGTGAGATGTATCGGAACTTATTACTTTGTGATTGTGATGATGTTTGTGTGTTATATAGTGTGTGTATTGTATCTGTTCTGTGATTCTGGCCATCGAACCGGGTAGTATTTTCTGTTTTTTAAAAAAAAAAACCTTATTTGCGACGGCTTTTTATACACTACCGTCGCAAATAAGTTTCCAGGCCGTCGCAATTAAGCCACTCCTATTTGCGACGGCCTGGCCGTCACAAATAAATATTAATTGCGACGGCCCGGCCGTCGCAAATAGCGGCGTGGGTCTCGGAGGAGGACACGTGGGCCCTGTCCACTGAACTTATTTGCGACGGCCAGGCCGTCGCAAATAGAGACACTTAATTGCGACAGCCTGGCCGTCGCAAATAACTTTTAATTGTGACGGTCTGGCCGTCGCAAATTCTGTGGCGGGGCCCACAGGCCCGCGACATTAACTTGCGACGGCCGCTGCTAGCCGTCGCAAATAAACTTAATTGCGGCGACTTATTTGCGACGGCCAGAAACCGTCGCAAATAAGCAAAGCCGTCGCAAATAGCTTATTTGCAACGGCCCTGGCTGTCGCAAATCGTCGGGTTTCCTGTAGTGTCTGGTGTGTCATCCCCTTATTCACGTGGACCTATTGTCATGCCATGAATATGCAAGTGAAGAAAACATCACTATGTTCACAATGATGACATGGAGGGGAATGATTTAATTGGAAAGCAAATAAATGAGAAGTTAAGTTATGATATAGAAAGTTCACATTAGTAAGGAGGAGCAATCGTGTTTCATATTTTTGCAAGTCAAGGTCATTATTCATATATTGATATTGGCTCATGGTCAAATTCCTGTTCGATTAGTTCCAGGTTTAAAAAGTAGTCTGATGTACCAGGGTAAACCGAATCTAACCTGCCATTCAATGTGGGTATAAAAACTGCATTAAGATTTCTAGGGAACTAATTAAATATTACCGTTCATGAGAAGCATACGAATTATATATCAATTGATTATTTCGATTATCCTCTCCCCTCTATTCTTCCCTTATTTTCCCTGCTGCGACAGCAAACAATCGGAACGTGGAGCAGCAGGCAACCCAATACCGTGGCAAGGTGCAGACAAGGAACAAGCGGGACCAAGATTTGCAGCAAGTGCACAGCGGTTAGTCAAGGCTGACAGTGTACTTCATCGACTTGGGATGGTGCATGTGTGCGTTCGTGTGAGTGTTTCCTGTTTTTGCTTTACGTCTTGTGTTAGCCAGGTTGTCAGGTAGGAAATAAACGAGCGTACTAGCCTGGGTTGTGTCCAGTGCCGCACGACTCGATCATCGGTTGTTTGGTGCATGAGGATTGTGGGGCAACTGGTGGCAACCGATTCTCCAGCGACGTGGACTTGGCATCGTGATCCTGGAAATCGGGATGTGCACCGTTGAGCCATGACTGTTACGTGCTATTTATTTGGATCAAAGATTCACGGAGGCAAGTTTTGCTCCTCCAAAAATAACAACTGTTCTGCGTCTGTTCCTTTTTCAGCTCCATTCCGCACTGCTGAGCGATTGAATCCGTAACAATTGGCATCAGAGCCAGGTTCATCGCCAAAACAGGGAGCTTTGATAGTCTCAGGTTTCATCGCATCAGCAAAGCTATTACTTATCTTAAAGTGCCTATTAGGTTTTTGGATTGTTAGAAAACAATGCACTTTAGAGATAAAATTAATTCCTAAAACTACAGCAGTATGCATGACAGATAGTCCACAGAACATGAACAATAACATACAAATAAAGCAGATTATATCTATCATATTCATGCGTAGAAAACTCATCTTTTACTTATAGTGTTGACGCTTCCTGCTTGAAAAATGATGAGTGAAGTGTGTGAAGAAGGCTGTAGAGGAAGCAGATTTTCTATCGAGCAGTCGCGCGAACGCTACCCAAAAACCTAATTTGCCCCAATCCGTGCAGATTCTTTACTGGGATGTGGTTTCGGAGACACTGCTCTCACGTCGGTGACATGCCAACGGGAGGGATGGACTAGCCTGTAGCAGACGCTCAACACAGTGGACTAGTGAGTCTGTTCCCCTCTATATTTTAGAATGAAAGCACTTATTCTGCATATATAGTGATAGACTCTAGTAACTGAAAGAATTACATATACAGTAAAGCAGCACGATTAGACTCTAGTAGCTGAAGACAATAAACTTAAGTATTTGCAGCATAATTGTGTCAGTTACTGTAGATCATTATCTTACAGAAAATGACTCATAAAGTGCCACGAATTGCAGCAAATTAAAGTCATATTAGTGTCAATTTTATCAAAAGAGAGAGTACAAATTTACTGAGCCAGTCGTCACATCGCAAGTCACAAGTCACGCGTTAACTCACGCAAAAATACGGGAATAAGCGAACACGCGCGCGCGCGTCCGTGTGATTTGTTTGTGGCTATAGCCATCCTTCTCTCATATATTCCACACATAGAAAATAGGTTCCCTTATAAATAAGTGCTACTCTCCTCAAATAGTCAATATGGGATAAATGTCTCCTTTAGACCTTTAGAATTCAATAGAGAATAGTTGGGCCTAGGCCCAAATATTCCAACAATCCCCACTAAATTCCAAGGGCGTAGCTGACACTACTTGTCGTATGTCCACAATGTTATTTAATATATCAGTTTAACGATGGAGACCTATTCGGTTGAACATCCATCTAGATCTAAAAAATTTGCCAACTCACAACTACCCAATGGACTATGCCTTGAATTGGTAGTTTTGCGCGAGGTGGTTTCATTTAAAGACCAAACTGATATTAGGCATCTATTGGGCCTGTCATCGGGTGGAGCCTATAAGTCATGCTCCTGTGTCTCTTTCATGAGCTTCTTAGAGAATTCCCAAATCTCAGAAACTGCGACCAACAGTCAGCTCCTATAGGTGTGTTCGTACAAGAATACTCTGTAGGACAGTATCTCGCACTATAGCCTCCGAACAAATTAAGACTTAAGTCAGCCTTCCTTACAGAATGGAGCGTGTTGCATCTTCACTAGAGAGGGTACTACATAGTTATATACTCTCCTAGTTATACATAATGCTTGTTCTTCCTAAATTCTAATTCACAGGATCTCCGATCACATAGATTTGGGTTACCGCTGTGTATAACTCACGTGGGTCTCAATCCCATCTCCTTCGATGCACTATCTATCACATTTCTTGATAGACCTTTTGTATACGTATCTGCCAGATTTTTTGCTGTTTGAGCATAATCAATGGCTATCACTTCGGAGTTTCTCAATTTTCTAACAGATTTTCAGATTTTAACCGTCTTTTTACATGTCTTGAGGATTTTATATTATCATTTGTACTTGACACCTTCGCAAGAACTGTTTGATGGTCATAGTACACAAGAATTGGAGGAATTGGTTTTTCCACTACTGGTAAATCCATCAAGAGTTCGTTCAGCCACTCTGCTTCTACAGAAGTTGTGTCTAATGCTGTAAGCTCTGCCTCCATGGTTGACCTCGTCAAAATAGTCTGTTTACAAGACCTCCATGAGACAGCTGCTCCTCCAAGAGTAAAGACATTACCACTTGCTGCCTTTATCTCATCAGCATCAGAAATCCAATTTGGAATCACTATAACCCTCTAAAACTTTGGGGTCTCCTGTATAGTGAAGTCCATAGCTCATTGTACCACACAAATAGCGCATAACTTGCTCATGCGCGCGCCAATGATCATCCCTTGGGTTAACAGTAAACCGGCTCAATTTGCTGACCGCGAAGGAAATGTTTTGAGAATATCTTAGTTGGTCTCTTCCTAGTCTTTTATTCTTCCGAAGAATTATACTAGGGTCGTATGGTGTTTGTGAAGGCTTGCTGTCCAAATAGCCAAAACGGCTCAAGACCTTCTCAACATAATGGGACTGTAAGAGAGTAATCTCATTCTCATTTCTTATCAGCTTGATGTTTATGATAACATCTGCCTCCCCTAAGTCTCTCATATCAAAATTTTGGAACAGAAAAGATTTTACCTCATTTATTACATCAATATCAGTTCCAAAAATTAATATATCATCTACATATAAACACATGATCACTCCTCTACCCCCACCATATCGATAATATAAACATTTATCAGCCTCGTTGACAACAAAGCCTGCTTGTGCCATGGTACTATCAAATTTCTCATGCCACTGCTTTTGTGCCTGTCTAAGACCGTATAAAGATTTCTTTAACTTACACACCTTATTCTCTAGACCGGGTATCTCAAAATCTTCTGGCTGATCCATATAGATCTCCTCATGCAACTCTCCATTAAGGAAAGCCGTATTCACATCCATTTGATGGACTAGAAGAACATGTGAGGCAGCCAAAGAAAGAAGTAACCGAATAGTTGTCATTCTAGCAACGGGTGAGTAAGTATCAAAGAAGTCTTCTCCTTATTTTTGTGTATAACCTTTCGCCACCAGCTTGGCCTTGTACTTCTCAATAGTACCATCAGACCTAAGTTTTTTCTTGAACACCCACTTACACCCAATCGTTTTACAACTAAATGGACGATCCACTATATCCCAAGTTCCGTTAGTCATGATGGATTCTATCTCACTACAGACTGCTTCCTTCCAATCGTCTGCATCAGGAGATGCAAACGCCTCTTGGATGGATCTGGGTGTATCATCCACAAGGTAAACAATGAAATCATCACCAAAGGATTTTGAGATCCTATGTCTCTTGCTCATTCTATGAGTTGTTTCATTGTTTTCTCCATCATACGATTGTAATAGATTTTCTGATGGTGTAAGAAGAGCTTGTTTTAAGGTTTTGAATGGATGATAATTTGTGTCATGCGTATGACCATATGAATTACGTGCATCATCCATATGAAAAATACTTTCAAAAAACTTGGCATCTCTAGATTCAACTATTGTATCAACAAGTACAAGTGGTGAATCAGATCTAAAAATCTATAAGCAGGACTATTCGAAGCATAGCCAATAAAGATGCAATCAACAGTATTAGGTCCGAGTTTACGCTTTTTAACTATTGGTATATTTACCATAGCCAAACACCCCCATGTGCGCAGGTAATAAAGAGATGGTTTTCTTCCTTTTTGGCCTTCATATGGAGTTTTCTCACTATTTTTAGTGGGAACTCTATTCAGTACATGGTTTGCAGTCAAAACTGCCTCCCCCTACCATTTCTTAGATAAACCAGCAGTATCTAACACGACATTCACCAAGTTTGTTAGAGTGCGGTTTTTCCTCTCGGCAACCCCATTTGATTGAGGTGAGTAGGGTGGTGTTCTTTCATGTACAACTCCATTCTCAACACAAAATTGGGTGAACTCATTGGATAAATACTCTCCCCCACGATCAGATCTAATTCTTTTGATTTTCCTTTCTAGTTGATTCTCAACCTCAGGCTTATAGATTTTAAAGTGATTTAATGCCTCATCCTTTGATTTAAGTAAATACACATGACAATAACGAGTTGAGTCGTCAATAAATGTCATTAAGTATTTCTTTTCTCCTTTAGTTAATACACCATTCATGTCACAAAGGTCTGAATGAATGAGTTCCAAAAGTGTCGTATTTCGTTCATCAACAACAAAGTGAGGTTTTCTTGGCTGTTTAGCTTGCACACAAGCTTGACACTTGGAACCTTTCACTATAGGAATTTTAGGAATTAAATTCAAGGTAGATAGCCGTGAGATGCATCCAAAATTTATATGACATAAATGCGAGTGCCAAACACTCGCTTCATCATCTTTATTCAAAAAATTCACCACAGAGCTACTAGAATGTGAAAGGGAAAAGCGGAACAAGCCTCCGCTGTCATAGCCTTTTCCAATAAAGAGTCCACATTTTGACACGACTACTTTATTAGACTCAAACACCAAATTAAATCCGTCTCGGCACAACAAAGAGCGAATGATGAGATTTTTATTTATTGAGGGGGCATGTTGCACGTTCTTCAGCTGCATGGTCTTTCCTGAAGTGAACTTCAGACTGATCGTACCAACACCATGAACAGAAGCACGTGAGGCGTTTCCCATCAGGACGGAGGCACCATGGGTAGCCTGATAAGAAGAAAACATAGATACATCAGCACAAACATGAATATTAGCCCCTGTATCAATCCACCATTTAGTAGGTTGACATGCTATTAAAACAGCATATGTATTACCATACCCTGCTGTTCCAGCATCGCTAAGAACCATGTTGGCAGATTTTTGCTGAGTTTTCTTGCCTTTTCTATCTGTGCACTTTTTGGCAAAATGCCCAACCTTGCCACAGACATAGAATTCAACCTCGGCCATGTTTATCTTCTTCTTCTCCTTTCTCTTGAAGTCGGTGGTCTGTACAACTTTATTTTTCCCTTTCTTTGGTCCAGCATGCTGCATGACATTAGCACTGGACTGTCCTTCATGCACCTTGGATGCACCATCTTTTGCCCGAGTTTTCTCCTCCACATCAAGAAAAGCCAACAAATCCTCAAAGGAAATGTTCTGTCTCTTATGTTTCAGAGATGTGGCAAATCCCCTTCAAGATGGAGGTAATTTGGCAATAATGCCCCCAGCCACGAATCGATCACGCAAATTAGTCCGAGTTGTTGGAGCTCTCCAACAATAAGTTGTATTTCATGAGCCTGCTCAACCACTGAACAGTTTTCTGCCATCTTAAAGTTGTGATAGCGCTCCATGACATACAATGCATGTACAGCATCCGATGCACCGTACTTGTGTTCGATGGCCTCCCAGAGCTCTTTTGCGCTCTTATGAGTCATATAAACATCACACAGTTTTTTGGACAACACACTCAAAATACAACCCACTGCCATCACATTATCCTTATCAAACGCAACCAGTTTTTCAATAGTCATGGGTCGATCTAGAGGCTTTAGAACATAAGATATGTCCATAGAAGTGAGCCACAAGTCAAGTTTTGTAGCCCATCTCTTAAAGTTTGAACCAGCGAACTTCTCAGGTTTCAAAAAAACTTGCATGCCACCCGCTTGCCTCCTCCCATTTGTACTCCCATGTGTTCTCCCGCTGACGTGTCATCATCTTATTTGTTGTGAAGGTATGGTAGTTAAACTAAGCATTAATAAAGGGACCAACATTTTGACATATCAGCAGGAGGACGCATGGGAGGATAGAACGGGAGGAGAGAAGCCGCATCCATCACCGGCCCCCGCAGTCAGTTTTTCATCAAGAAACTTGTATGCCGCTCATCACCAAGGCTTTGCTGGTTTGTCTGGTGGTGAACCGCATGCGTCATCGGAAACCTAGATAGAGGTTGAGGACGGGAATTAGAACAAACTTGTAGGGGTCTTACAACCACCACCGTGGACGCACGATGGGGGTTAAGGTACACCGGCACACCCAGACCGTACATGTGCCGGTAAAGATGGAACTCAGCAGTCTCACGGTTATGGATAGAAAGAAGGAAAAATAAAAAGGATGGCGCGCGTTTCGATCCACGAACCGTGAGACTGTTGACTTCCATTTTAATTGGCCAGTTCCCAATTCTGCTGAGTCATTATTGTTGTATGTGGTGTTTGGTTGAGACAATGCAACTTGTGGTCACAACGATAAGAATTAAAAAAGAGGAGTATATCAGATTCAAAAAACTTCATTACGCCAGGTCGTATAATGGCCGGACACTCTCCAATCCACTTATATTGAAGTGGATCCACTCCTACCCAAACGAGGAAAAAAGTTTTATGGATACCGTATGCATATCCAAGGTTGTGCATACCGTTCCAGATTTGTGACATGTGTCCACATGAACGGACGGGTGAAGCAGTTGCATGACTGTGACATGTGTCCACATGAACAAACGAGGTCGTATGATGGCCGGACATGACAGGGATAACGCCAGGCTTAGTTCCAGAAATCGTATTCTCATCACTTGCAATCTATGCACCACCTGGGCCCAGGTTGTGCACTGGTCACCTGGCATATTCCCTACATCTACACCTGCGCACGGTGTCCGTATCGAATTCGTGTGAGCGATTTTGATAAGCTTTGAACGATTTGTCCCACCTCGGAAAGTTGAGCTCGTTGCAACGAGAATATAAGGCAACATGCACTATTGTAGTTGGACATCCGATTGAAAAAAGATGTCGCACAAGACTTCTCCACGCTCCGTTCAACATCGTTTGCTCGCCCGGTCAAAGTCAAACGGAACGTGTAGGAGGCGTGTACGGGGCGGATGTTTTTTATATAAGCCCTGGACCCTTTCCGTGTCAAATTAAAAAACTGTCAGTGAAGCCGATGGGACACGTCGAGCTGTTGCGATAACCGAGAGGGATGCAAACCGCGGTTTTTTATAAGCATAATTTTTCCCCTTATACGCTTGCCCTTTGCGTGTCAAATTAAAAATTTCTCCTTCTATCGAAAAACATTTCCTTTAATGACACACCGGAGAGCAAGTGCATGCCGTTCTCAGATGGTGCCACGTACTTCCTTCGTTTCTTCAATCGCTGTTCCCTGATCGTGGCACCATCTATGTACCACTAGCCCCAACATAACACTGGCCCAATGCCCCTATACGCGGTGTAATCATTACCACTACTCGTATACGCGGCCAGAAGTTATTACCACTGCTTGAAGGGAAGTGTTGCAGACTATATGTGCCAATTAGTTTATTTTGTGTTTATTGGGGATTATGTAACAGCTAGTTCTGTTGATTAGTTTGTTGCATGGAATGGTACATTGAACACTACTGGGCCTAGTAGTCTCATGATTATGGATAGAAAAAAGGAAGAAGAAAAAAGATGGCACGCGTTTCGATCCATGAACCGTGAGACTGGTGACTTCCATTTTAATTGGCCAGTTCTCGATTCCAATGAGTCGTTAATGTTGTACGTGGTGTTTGGTTGAGACAATGCAACTAGTGGTCATAACGATAAGAATTAAAAAAGAGGAGTATATCAGATTCAAAAATCTTCATTACGCCATGTCGTATGATGGCCGGACACTCTCCAATCCACTTAGATTGAAGTCGGTCCACTCCTACCCAAAAGAGGAAAAATATTTTATGGATATCGTATGCATATCCAAGGCTGTGCATACCGTTCAAGATTTGTGACAAGTGTCCATATGAACGGACGGATGAAGTAGTTGTATGACTGTGACATCTGTCCACATGAACGAACGAGGTCGTATGATGGCCGGACATGACAGGTATAACGCCAGGATTAATTCCAAGAATCGTATCCTCGTCACTTGCAATCTATGCACCATATGGGCCCAAGTGTGCACTGGTCACCTGGCATATTCCCTACGTCTGCCCCTGCGCACGGTGTCCGTAACGAATTTGTGCGAGCGATTTTGACAAGATGTGAATGATTTGTCCCACCTTGGAAAGTTGAGCTCGTTGCAACGAGAATATAAGTCAACGCACACTATTGTCGTTACACATCCGATTGAAAAACGATGTCGTACAAGACTCAGCCACGCTCCGTTCGACATCGTCTGCTTGCCCAGTCGAAATCGAACGGGACGTGTATGAGGTGTGTACGGGGCGGATGTTTTTTATATAAGCCCTAGGCCCTTTCCGTGTCAAATTAAAAAACTGCCAGTGAAGCCGATGGGACACGTCGAGTCGTTGCGATAACCGAGAGGGATGCAAACCGCAATTTTTTAGAAGCATAATTGCTAGAGCCAGACACGGTTTTTTATAAGCATAATTTTTCCCGCATATGCTGATCCCTTTGCATGTCAAATTAAAAATTTCTCCTTTTATCAAAAAACATCTCCTTTAACGACGCCAAATTTTCCCCTTTAACCCACTTTGTGCGTGAATCGAATTTTGTGACCCTCCACACTGGGGGCCTCTAGAGTGGAGACCATGAACTCCAGAAAAGAAAAGAAAAGTGGAGACAATGAACTCCAGAAAAAAAAGGAAGAGAAAAATGTTAGAAAAAAATAGGTACTACGTACGAGATTTAAGGTGAAAGAGTCTGGAGAATGAAACTGTAAAACCGGAAATCGATTGACGCAGATTAATCCAAGCCGTGATGTTGTGCTTCTATTCTTGTTTTTTTGATGTTTTTCTTTTCACGTTTTGTCATGTTGTTTTCCTGCCAAAATCTGAACAGTCGCGATGTTATTATTGCAAAGACTGGAATAGTCGCGTATGCTTTATTTTGATCGGAATACCACCCCCATTGCTACATTAGCTTCTTTAGATAACAAATTGCCAGAGCCAAACGCGCGCCCGTAGATGGTCTCACGTGTCATGGGGACAAACACCAAGCGTCCCAGCGCAGTTTCGGCCCAGGAATAGACTCAGCCCACGAATAATAAGCGGTCCAGCGCAGTATTGGGCCTACTCTGATAGCTTCATGTACGCTTTGTCTTGGCTGCCTCCACGCCAAATCCTTTGATACACAACAACCCCTCTCCCGATTGCACGAAACGCGCCTAGAGGAGCATCCACCGGTCACCACGCTATTGGAGAAGCATCCGCCAGCCGCCATGCTCTTGGAGGAGCATCCGCCGGCTACCACACTCTTGGAAGAGCATCCGCCGACCACCGGCGTGGAGGAGCATCCACCGACCGCCGCACATGGAGAAGCAACAGCGCTAGGTAAAATTGCTCACATAATGTTATTGTAGTTCTATCCTCTTACGGATACGCTGATTGAATTGTAGGAAGCGATGTCAGAAGATAAGACATGGATGGGAAACGACAGGCGTACGAAGGAGTGGCAAGATGGAATGAAGTCATTTTTAAATTTAGCATTCCAGGGCACTCGTGAAGAAGAAACTAAGCCTTGTCCTTGCACTAAATGTCGTAATATTTGTCACGGGACACGCAAGGAAGTTCATCTTCACTTGCTTCGTAATGGGTTGTCATTTGATTATACAATTTGGGTACACCATGGAGAAAAATGAGTTGAGAAAAATATTGTTGAGCAATCAGCAAATAATGAGGAGATAATTTCTGATAATGCTGTTATGGAAAATATGTTGTCCAGACTACTTAGAGGCACTCATCATGGTGGTACTTCAGTAGATGTTGATGATCTAGAAAATGCTATAAACCAGCAGGAGCCAACTGGGCATGCAAAGGCATTCTATGACTTATTAAATGATGATAAAAAGGACTTGTATCCAGGTTGTGAGAAGGTGACCCAATTATCCTTCATTGTCAGGTTGTACCAGATAAAGTGTTTAACTGGTTTGAAAAAAAAATGTGTGAGTTTATCCTTGAACTATTCTCATATGTGCTTCCAAAGGTCCATTGCATTCCTAATACACTTGATAATGTTCAGAAGGTTGTTCATGACCTCGGGTTGAGCTATGAAAAGATCGATGCATGTGGCAAAGACTGTGTGTTATTCCGGAAGGACTATTCTCTGCTGGATCGATGCTCAAAATGTGGTGAATTAAGATAGAAAAATAGTACTTGTGGGGATGCAAGAGAGGCTTTACCTTGTGAAAAAGCCAAGAAGCCTGTAGCATGCAAGATTCTATGATACTTCCCTCTTATTTCCCGTCTTCAAAGGTTTTATATGGTAGAATCAACGGCATCAAACATGCACTGGCACAAAGAAGAATGTATTGATGATGGAATATTACGCCACCCCGCAAATTTGAAAGCATGGAAGCATTTTGATAGCATTCACTCAAATTTCTCATCTGATCCTGGCAACATAAGACTTGGCCTAGCATCTGATGGTTTCAATCCTTTTGGAGCAATGAATGTTTCTTGCAATACATGGCATGTGATTCTAATCCCTTATAATCTACTACCTTGGTTGTGTATGAAGCAGCCTTATTGGTTGATTTCAATGATAATTCCTGGGCCAAAGTCACCTGGAAACAACATTGATGTGTATTTGTAGCCCTTGATTGATGAGCTACTGAAATTATGGTTTGATAGTGTTGAAACATACGACAATTCAAAGAAAGAGACATTTCTCATGCGAGCTTCTATATTGTGGACAATAAATGATTTTTCCAGCATATGCAATGCTATGTGGATGGTGCACAAAAGGTAAGCTAGCATGTTCATACTGCCATGTAAACACATACGCCTTGTGATTAAAACATGGACGAAAGTATTGCTACATGGGTCATCGTCGTTTCCTACCTTAGAATCACAGGTGGCGTCGAGACAAAGATTCTTTCAACAACAAGATAGAGAATAGAGAGGCTCCAACATCACTCTGTGGTCACGAAGTACTCAAACAATACGAGACTTTTGATCAAGTGACTTTTGAATAGACGAATAATAAGAGAAAGCGTACCGAGGAAGATAGGTGGCATAGTTGGAAGAAGAAAAGTATATTTTTTCAGCTCCCGTATTGGAAGACATTGCTAATAAGGCATAATTTGGATGTCATGCACATTGAAAAAAACATTTGTGATAGCATATTGGGGACATTGCTTAATATGGATGGTAAAACAAAAGATAGTCTACAAGGTCGTCTTGATATGGAGGAAATGGGTATACGGCCAAAGCAAAATCCGATGGGTATGAAAGGGAAGTATGATTGTCCATCAGCATCATATACTTTGCAAAAAGATCAGAAGACCACCTTGTGCAAGTTTTTGGTGGATGTGAAGATGCCCGATGGTTATGCCTCAAACATCAAGAGATGTGTGGACATAACAACACGTAAGGTATCAAGTCTAAAAACTCATGACTGCCATATTATATTTCAGAAGCTCCTTCCTATTGCAATATGTGACATATTGCTTGAAAAGGTTGTTGCACCTTTAATTGAGTTTAGCAGATCCTTTTCTGGAATTTGTTCTGAAGAATTGGCGGAACCAGATTTGGATAAGATGATTAAACAATTTCCTGATACAATTTGTAAGCTTGAGATGTTGCTTCCTCTTGTTGTCTTTGATAGCATGGTACATCTTCCAATCCATCTTGCCGAAGAAGCTCGCTTTGGTGGACCTGTTTCTTACAGATGGATGTATCCAATTGAGAGGTACCTTGGTACATTGAAGAGGTATGTACGTAACAGAGCTCACCCGGAGGGTTCTATAGCTGAGGGATATATTATGGAAGAGTGTATGACTTTTTGTAGTCAATTTTTTTATAACATCAGCACCAAGCTTAATAGGCCAGAACATCATGAAGCTGCAGCTAGGAATGAACCTTCTCTCGACTCTAATATATTTATAGAAGTTGATAATTCTAAAAAAGGGTTTAAATGGGGCCAACTTACTATGGTGGAACTACATAACATCAGGAATTATATTATTTCTAATGTTGAAGAGGCCGCTCCATGGATCAAGTACGTATAACTCAGATGTTCTATACTATATTGGATCATGCTTATTATAGATATCTAATTTAATTTTGTACCCTTTTCAGTGAGCATTTTGAAGATCTGAAAATGATTCATTCTCGTGATATTGAAAAACACCATAGAGATGAGTTTGTTTTTGGTTTCAAAAACGAGTAAGTACATGCAAGTTTTTACTTTGATGAAATATTGAACAAATATGTGTTCTGAAGTTGGTTTATCGATGACCCCTTTAGATTACGACATTACACAAAGAAGGCAAAGTAACTGTTTATTTGTATGCATTATCTAGAGGACCTGATCGTCGGGCACGTTTTTTTAGTCGATCATTCATAAATGGCTTCTTCTTTTGAACAGCAAAGGTGGAAACAGATTTACAGATGCAAAATAGTGGTGTTGTTGTTCGGGGTGGTGATCATGAGTTGTATGGAGAAATCAAGAAAATGATTTCTATTAATTTATAAAAAAATAAAGAGGTTTTGTTATTTGAATGTGACTGGTTTCATCGGCCTTGTTCCAGTCAGAGCCAAAGTAGAGGCTACAAAATGGATCGATATGGAATGATAGATGTTGACACTACTCTCTAAATTTAAGTATGAGACTTAAATTCTAGCCACCCAAGCAGAAAGTTTTTTTACGTTGGAAGTGTGAAGCAACCTAAATGGGCTGCAGTTGTTTAAACGAAGCCATGAAACCTTTTTGCCATGCACCATGGAGACAGTGAAAATAATTTCACTGATACGACGGAGGCTGAGATATTTGATGATCGACGACTTACTGATATAAATGAGGATAGGACCGCATGGGTAGGAATGACATTGAGGGAGCAACTGGTGATGCTTCTGCTCTTCAAATGAGAACATGTGATCAGTTTGAGACACATAGAGTTTCATCAGAAAATGAAGATGATGACGACGATGATGACAATGATACACATATCAATGATGGTATTATACCTCCAATATTGGGGGAGGACAGCGGAGATGATGAATTTTTTATATAAGTACTGTGTGAGCTAGCTGTACGTGAACTATTTAATTTTTGAAGAGATAGAAGTCACTATTCTATTTAGCAGCAAGCTTAGAAGCAAGCCAATATTAAATCGTGGTGAATTGTGGCAAAAGTTCGTAATGCAAAGATTGTGTTTCGTGGCGATAGATCCTAACGCCACGAACTGGTGAATCATGGCGAAAGTTCCTAATGCAACAATTTTATTCTGTGACAATAGATCCTATCGCCATGAACTGGTGAACCGTGGTAAAAGTTCAGAATGCAACGATTGTGTTTTCGTGGCGATAGATCCTAATGCCATGAACTGGTGAATCGTGGCAACAGATCCTAATGCAATGATTCTGTGCTGTGGCGATAGATCCTAACGCCAAGAACTGGTGAAGCGTGGCAAAAGTTCCTAATGCAACGATTGTGTTTCGTGGCGATAAATCCTAACGCCACGAACTGGTGAATCGTGGCAAAAGTTCCTAATGCAATGATTCTATTCCGTGGCGATAGATCCTAACGCCACGAACCGGTAATTTGTGGCAACAGATCCTAATACAACGATAGTGTTTGGTGGCGATAGATCCTATTGCCACGAACTGGTGAATCGTGGCAAAAGTTCCTAATGCAACGTTTGTAATTTGTGGCGATAGATCCTAATGCCACGAACTGGTGAATCATGGCAAAAGTTCATAATGCAACGTTTGTGTTCCGTGGCGATAGAACCTAACACCACGAATTGGTGAATCGTGGCAAAAGTTCCTAATGCAACGATTATGTTCCGTGGCGATAGATCCTAATGCCACAAACTGGTATTTCCTGGCAACAGATCCTGATGCAATGATTGTGTTCATGGCGATAGATTCTATCACACGAGTTGGTGAAGCATGGCAAAAGCTCCTAATGCAATGACTGTGTTATATGGAAATAGGTGCTAACGCCACAAACTAGTGAATCATGGCAACATATCCTAATGCAACGATCGTATTCCGTGGCGATAGATGCTAGCGCCACGAACTAGTGAATCGTGGCAACAGATCCTAATGCAACGATCGTGTTCCGTGGCGATAGATGATAATGCCACGAACTAGTGAATCGTGGCAACAGATTCGTGGCAATAGATCCTAATGCCACGAACTAGTGAATCGTGGCAACATATCCTAATGCAACGATCGTGTTCTGTGGCGATAGATGCTAATGCCACAAACTAGTGAATCGTTGCAAAAGACCAAGCTTACTGCAACGATTTAGTATTCGTTGCAGTACAATCATTGCAACAGGGCAGAATCCTTGTAGTGTGCATAACAAGATACAAAAGCCGCACAAAAAAAAGAGGAGAGAAAAAAAACAACAACCAAAACAGAAATGCTTGCATCCTTTGTGTCATCTAGCTTTGTCTCCTGTCTTGCTAGCTTGAACTACTAGAAACATATTTAGGCAAGTAACTTTGACAAGTACTTTGGACACTTACTCAACTTTACTATCTGATTTCATTGTTGCTAATATTTGCTACGATATAAAGTTCCTTCAAAGCTACACTTTTCCCTTGAGTTGAATTCGTAGACCTTTGCAATCACCCCACTCTCGATTGGTTCTTCACAACGGCCACCGTTTGCCACCTGCAGTGTCGCTAAGAACACTTATAAGAGCGTGGTAAGACGCTTGAGAGTGTGTGATTCCACTTTCATCTTGCCATTGTCATATGTAGTTGTTAGATATAACATATTTTTGTTGTCTTCTATTTGCTACTAACAATGTAAGGTAAAAGAGACAGTGGTGAATGTGCTCTAAATGTTGAGTTACTTGACATGATGAAGACGATGATGGGGCTGCTCACCAAGAAACAAACACGAGTCGCAGCTGCACATGGCATTCAGACCACCTCTACAACTCCTTCCACAAGAATAATTTCATTCTTCCATCTCTTCCTTTTTATGACGGTTTTGGTTATGATGAATATATTACAAGGGAAACAAAGATGGATAAAATTTTTGGACAATGTCGTATGTGTGAAAGGAGAAAGATTAGGAATATTGCTAGTGTCTTAGTTGATTGTGCATTAACTTGGTGGGACAACTTAAGTGATTCAGAAAAACCTCGAACATGGAAAGATATGAAAATTCTTATGCGAGAAACTTTTGCTAATGTATCTAATTGCAAAGATGAAGTGCATCAATTTGAGGAGAAATTTCTTGTTGTACCTCCTCTTGTGTCTAATGTTTTGTAGGACGATATAGAAAATAATGTAGATGATGCAAAATAGAACAAGGTTTTCGACACACTTGTAATATTTTAGAAGGATCAACACATAATGCACTCGAAATCACTGCTGAAAATAAGGATAAAGGTAAGGCACAATATTCTACAAATACAGAAGCTGAGAAGTTTTTAGATGTGCTGCATTTTTTGACCAATCACACTATTGTAGAGCACCAACTTATGGAACCTTTAAAGATTTACCTTTGTCACAAGTAATTTTCCTACTAGTCTTTTTGATAAAGAGAAGTTGGGTGTTGATAATTTTTTTACACCTATGCTAGAACAAGTGAATGGGTTTGATATGTTATCACCCACATGTTCTAAAATTAAGCGTTTGATTCCCATTACTTGTGGAAACAATGAACTAAAATTGTTGTCTTCTCTAAATACCTTGGGATATATTGAATTCGATACTCTTCGTGATCTAGATATCATAGAGAAGAGAATATTTTCCCAATCTGAATTGCCTTGGTTATGTAGAAATATTTTTCATGCTATAGGCAACTATGAAGATGGTGGTGAATTTATGGTGCATAAAGTTTACATATGTTCAAATGTGCAAGCTCCTTTTGTGCTACAACAACATGGTATAGTAAATAAATGTATTAATGCTAATAATGCCCTGTCAAGTTTTTCTAGTATTTTTTCCTTGCAACGGAGACAACAAATAAAAGAGAAGCATTGTTTGCTGCGGTTGTGCAATATTGACAGTGCTCATACTATCCCCCAAATGTCTCTTTCCTGGACATACGAGCAAGCCGAGTACGGCTTGTCATAAAGAAGGGAAGAATGACGAGATCACTCACGTTATCATTGCACCTACAAACATGACACACTATTTATTTGTTTGAGATCCTAGCTCAAGTTAATGTGCTTGCTAATTTGATGGAGAAACATGAAGATGGTGCACTATATCGTCTACCACCTTGGCCTCCTCCTTCCATGCATACAAGAAGATTTTATGGCGTTGCACATTTGGACCAACACGTGAGCGAAGATGAACTTGCGTCGAGGACGACTCCAATTCAGGAATGGGAGAATGATGAGGACATCACTTCTATGGATACAGACAAGACTCCATTGAACATACAAGATGCAATCAATAGAGTTCACACACAACAAGTAATTCTAGAGGTGAGCTCGTTGTTATATGTTTTCTTATATATTTTTGAGAATAGATTGCTATCTAATAATTTAATTGTCATTAGGATATATGGAGTAATTCAAGGAGTAATTGTATGAAGATTTAGGGGTGCGGAGGACCAGAAAATATGTTCAATGATGATGAAAACCGAGCCCAACTCAAAATCATGTCCAACTCGGAGTCCAGGAGCAGTTCGCACTAAAATGGACGCCCAGGACACATATGTACTCCGTTTTGGACGTTCTACATATGCACGCAAAGGGGAGAGGATAAACTTTCCAATGGCACTGGTACCATGTCAAAATTCTTTCATGGTCGACGGGAATGGTCAAAACAAAATCGAGTTCAGAATGTCTTAGGGTGTTGCGCCACCGTATTAGGCCATTGGGCCTTGTATCAAGTCTAAGTCTATTGTTTTTGTGTCTTAGGGTTAGGTCACGAACCCAACAGCTCCTTATACATCCTCCCACCTATATATACTCCATGGTGGTCGCCATAAACAATTGGGTTTGGCTAAGATTAATAATATCGCCATTCTACAGTTTGTGAGACCCCAACTTCACGTTTTCAGATCGTGTCTTCTATGTTCTTGCTTGTGTTCTTGGTTGCACTTGCAAAGATTAGCCTTATTGACTAGGTCAATTGTGTGTAGCATGGTTGATAACCAACGGAGCGGTGGTGTAGTGATTGTAGGGCTTCTTCGTGTTCTACTCGAGAGCTTTGGATCATCATCGTCGAGATCTCCATCAATCGACTTATCCATTAGCTTTCGGAAGATAGGGCCTAAACCTTCTCATCAAGCTTTGTGCGTGTGGTCCGCAATCTATCGAAGACTAGGGCGAGGTTGTCTAACAATGATGTATGTCTCTGGATTTTGACAACGATATCATCGATGTACATCACTACCAGGTCCCGAATGAGGTCCCCAAATGTTTTATCTATGGCACGTACAAAAGTAGGGAGGGCATTCTTAGGACTGTAAGGCAAGGAGACATAGTAGTAGAGGCAATCTATGGTTATAAATGCAATATGTTCTTCATCCTCTCTAGACATGGGGATTTGGTGAAACCCTAAGTAAGCGTCTAGAAAGCAGAGCAAGTCACATCCTGAGGTTGAATCTACGATTTGCTTTATCCTAGGGAGAGGGAAAGGATCTTTAGGACATGCCTTGTTGAGGTTGATGTAGTCGATGCACATGAAAAGCTTCCCGCTAGCTTTGGGGATGACGACGGGATTGGCCAGCCACCTAGGATGATGGACTTCCCGAATGAAACCAGCATCGAGCAGCTTCTTGATCTCTTTGCGGATGAAGTTCCGTCGCTTGATGTACTGCTTTCGTGGCCTCTGATGTCCACCCGGGCATTAAGGTAGATCTTCAGGTGGTGCTCGATCACTTCCCTGGGGATGCCGGGCATCTGAGACGGTTGCCAGGCAAACATGTCGACATTAGCTCGTACAAAGGTGATGAGTGCCGATTCCTGCTTGCTGTCTAGACTACCCGCAATGCGGGTGGTCTGGGCAGCATCGGAGCCAATCTAGATATCCTTGATGGGTACGTTGCCGCTGTTGGAGGGCTGCACCCGTGGTGCAGCAACGTAGTCGCGCTCGCGCGAGCTCGGCGAAGGCTTACTAGGTCTCGCATCGCCCGGGGCAGGTGCTAGGGCTATAGCTAGTGCTTAGAGATTCTTCAAAGCAGACACCACCACAGCGCAATCTCTGCAGATCTTATGGACACCAGAGTGGACTACAACCATGAATCGGTACAGGGTTGGCTTACCGATGATGGCGTTGTAGGGGAGGCTGACCTATGCAACATCGAATAGGATATTCTCTGTCCTAAAGTTCTCAGGTGTCCCAAGGGTCACCCAGAGGTGGATGTTGCCGTACGGGATAATCCTCCCTGACCCTACTCCTGATAATGGTCTCAATGGGGCGAGCTTGGACACAGGGATCTTCAGCTTGTCGAAGGTCGCACGACTGATGAGGTTGAGGCCGGCCCCGCCATCTATTAGGACATGGTAGAACTTCATGTTGGCGATGGTGGGGCGACGAGGAGGGTGCAGAAGCCCGGATCCCGCCATGTTCTCAGGGCAGTCAGAGGCATCGAAGCTGATCGGCGCCTCCATCCATTTTTGATGCAGTGCCGGGGTGTCAGTAGGCTAGCGATGCTACCGCTCAACGCAGGGTCTTTATCGCATTCCAGGATCGGCTTCCCAAGATCTCCCACAGATGACATGGAGTTTTTTGTGACACTCTTGGTCGCCGTTGAGGTCGAGGTTCATAGCCTGGTGGACTGTTTCAAAGGCCTGTTCAAGCTTTTGGAACTCCATCTCCAAGTCTTTGCTGACCTGCTGGTCGACCTTTTACGGCTTGATCTTGCCGCTGCTTGCAAGCTTGATGCTTGCTATTGTGATGATAGCGCAACCACTTTTTTGATGAAAAACCCCTACCTGGCGAGCCAAATGTCGAAGTGTTATTGCGATACTTCACCCAGATGTGCTATGGAGCAACCCGTGAAGGTTCTTTGATCGGTAGGGCTTAGTCCTGTCTCGAATGATCGCGCGTATGAGATTGGTGAGACAGTCGTTTTTACGTGGTTTGGGCCACAAGAGCGTAATACCCTACTCCACGGTGAGGTTGTATTGTTGGTGTGTAGTGTGTGAATGCGTAGATTGGGGATCCTTTGTAACGGTGGCGGTCTAGTCCTTTTATAGACAAGGCTAGATGCCTTACAAGTGGGGTTTGGGGCCCGTCAAGTGTCCCTGGGGCAATCTTATCCTAAAGATATATGGCTTCTCACATAAGTCTCCTCTGACCTTGGCTTTGAAGACTTGCCGTCTTGCTGCCTCAATCGTCAGTGGCCCATGCGTAGTCGCTGAAGGTGTCAGGGGATGTCTTGTCCATCTGTCTTGTCGCCGTAAGCTACCCACTTGGCGGAGCGGAATAGGCCTGCGGCGTCTTCCCTGTGATGTGATTGGGCACTGCGGTCTCTGACCGTTTGCATGCACAGCGTTATCCGCCGAAGGTGGGTGCCTGTCTTCAATGCTTGATTTAGATGGGGTGCACCATCCCTTTAGTCCCGCACCCCATCACCCAGGGTGAGTTGCGGAGCTTCGGGGCTGGCCACTGATGGGGAGGTCAGGCTTGTATCTTCGAGGCACGTGGCAGCTTTGGAGCCCTTCGAGGCACGTGGCAGCTTTGGAGCCCTTCGAGGTACATGGCAGCTTCGGAGCCCTACGGGGCACATGGCAGCTCCGTAGCCCTTCTCTGCAGGAGGCGTCCGGTCTGGTGCTTCGAGTCACGTTGTTGCACCGGAGCCCAACTCTATAGTAGGGTGAGGTCCTGCCCAAACATGTAGCATCTTGGGAGCCCGTCACACTGGAGGAGTCGGGTCCCTTCTTTGAGGTCCACGTGGCAGTGCCGGATCCCGCACTTGAGAAAGGTTTGGGTTCGGCACCTTCTGGACACGTGACGCCACTAGACGTACCTAGGTACTTTCAGCCTGTGTGCGAGGGTACCTCATATGTGGGGTACCGGCAGTGTCTAAGTTATAATTATATATTCATAATATACTATTTGTACTAACACGTATTTACAAGAGCACGAGATGAGGGTGTCCTCGACCCCTGCTGAGGTCTGGAAGAGAGGTCACATGGACTCTTCTCAACCTTAGGGATGTAGTCTGGCCGCAGCCGAGTGGCTGGTAAGTTTAAATATCATTCAAATTAATTATAACGATATCAAATGTTAAACTTACACGATTTTCTTGTTTTTCAAGTTAGGTACGGGGAGGAGGCTAGGAGGATACAGGACAAAGGTTTCGATTGAGAACATGAACCAATCGATCCTCAAGCTGCGTATGCAAGCGGAGGCAAAAAATCCCACGGAAGGTGAGTTTATAATTCATTTTATCGTTTTCAATTCAAGATATTTCAATTTCATAGTACTGATTCTTTTTTATCGGCTCGCCATATTCAACGGAGCTGTCGACTCCAGGGCGGCGCGACCTACGAGAGACAGCTCCACGCAGGCTTTGTCGGCGGACCCGAGTCGCCGTGTCTCGCAGGCGGAGACTCTCGCCCGTAATTTCCAGGAGGCAAAGGTGGAGATGGTGGCGCAGAGGGCGGCGATGGAGGCCACCATCTCCTACCAGCAAGCCTGCAAGGAGCAGATGCGGGAGGCGATGTAGGTGCAAAGGCGGGAGATGGCGGTAAGTTAAAGTAATTTAAATTTATCGCATTTTTAATACTATGTAATAACCTGTAACGTTTGCAATGACATGCACTATTTCAAGGCCAGGGAGGCCAGGGGGTGCAGCTCGAGCTACCTCCACCGCCACCACCACAGGTGCACCTATTGCCGCCAGTGCACCCTTCTCCGGGTTTTTAAGTAATCAGAAACATTCTTACTTAGTCTTAATTCATCAAACATAGGCAAATCTATTTCAACTTAGCTATTATAGTCTTACTTAGTCTTAATTAATCAAACATAGTGAAATCTAACTGAAATTAGCTATAGTAAGTTCAATATGATCAATTCTACCTTGTTTAATCAATTATAGTAAAAAATGAAGTTTCAAACAAATCAATATTGCGAACAACTTCTATGTATTGCAGGGATCGGCGACAGAGGCTCAAACTTCATCATCGTTAATACTGGCGCCTGGACTGACGCGCAGCAAGGACGTTCGTGGCTCGAGAGGTGGTAGCGTGTAGCCCTCTTGTTCGTTTTCCGACTTTGTGTGTGATGCACGGACTTTGTAGTTATGTGGTGACATTGTATATATTTGTTGTGCTGCTGTTATTTGTTGTTTATTTGCTGTTATATATGTCTATCTGGCCAACGAGTCGGGCAGCATTTTCTATTTTTTTTAAAAAAACCTTATTTGCAAAGCTTTTATACAGTACCATCGCAAATAAGACCTCTGTTATTTGTGACAGCTGATGTGGACGTCGCAAATTAACCTTAATAATTTGTGACAGCCAGGAACAACTGTTGCAAATAGGGCTTAATTGCGACAGGACTGATTAGCAACCACAATTTGTCGGGCCCAGCCCATCTGCCTAGCCTGGGCCATTATTTGCGACGGCTATCGCTGGCCATCGCAGATAAGTTTAATTGCAAAAAAATTCGAGCGAAGGGCGAAAACCATCGCAAATAATAAAAACGGCGAAAACCATCGTTTTGGTCGTTGCAAATCATCATTGATGGAGGCTCACACTCCATTGTCACAGCTACCGACACTGGGAGGGACGCACGGAGACAAGTTCTTTGGCTTTGGAGGTAGTCGTGAGGCTACTGTATAGCCATTTGGATTTTGTGATGTGTTTGATATTTCTGGATGTATTTGTGGCTTTTTCCTCCTATTTTTGACTGTATATTATTTGTATATGTGCTTTATGAGCTAGCCATCGTACCAGGTTAGTCATTTTATGTTTTTCAAAAAAAAACCTTATTTACAATGGACTAAGCAGTGACTGTCATTAATAAGACCTTTCTCATTTACGACGATCACCCTTGCAGTCGTAAACAAGCCTGTGTTATTTACAATGGTCTGTGACACCCAGTTCTGAAAATGAACCAAGTGTGATGCATATGTGTGCTCAGGATGTTTAACGCACATACATAAGTGCACCACAAACTATATTTAGATTAAAACCATCCCTCGAATAATAATAATACCTTATTACAATATCCAAATAGTCTCGAATATAAGTTCTAGTAACAATAATGCAGCGGAAAACTAAACACTAGTAGACTCCATCTCCACAGAGTTCGACGGTAATACGCACGCCTAGTACTCCTCATAATCTCCTAGGTACTCTAAATTATCTCCAGTTACTGAATTAATGTGGAAATAGCAAGGGTGAGCACATGTGAGTTCAAAACCCATAATATCCTAAATACAAATAAAACCATGTCTAATGCCATCAATTCAACATAATTAACCATAATCATCCATAATTATCCAAAACCATCCATATCCAACTCATCATAACCAAACCCATATCCCAATTCCATATCCAATTCCAACCATTATTCAATACTTAGGTCCATAACTCTAATCATGTGAGGGTCCACGTTGCTCGTAACCGGGAGCACGACTATCATGATAGTTTTACACTCCGTAGAGGTGACACCACTTTACACACAAGTTCATGATTTCATCACTTTTCGGCGACTAAGAACCTCTATGTTGCCCTGTTACACTTCCGACGCTATGCGGCCAAGAGATCACAAAATAGCCTTTATAATGTGACTACTAGCATGTCGCGAACCCACTAAGGTTTCACCGGAGGTGATGTCTCCAACTGAGCACATCCATCAAAGGGCCCTCTCTTGTGCCGTTCAGATCCCAGGGTAGTCCCGCCATTATTGTAAACCCAACCGACTCCCATCCCCCGAGCCTTCCATATCCGAATGATGTTGACAATACAATAATTAATTGGCTAAGCCGCACTCATACTTGGCCCTGTGGTGGCACTATTATCCTGGGTGGTTGCTCCACGAACCGGTCCTTAGATCTAAAGCAAGCCAAACCACCAAATCGTTCCAACCCTTTCCACATAACTAGCTTGCTTAGATCCTTAGGTTCCATGTTTTTAAAGGGTCATTATGATCATATTACATAGTTCATATGTTCATTAGTTCATAATTAATCCATTATGTTATTCTCAAATCCAATTAAGCAAAGCGGAGCTAAAGTGTAAAATACCCTTTCCGACTCTCTACATTACATTCAGAGCGACGAAGATGGGTTTCTCATCAATTTGACACAAACATGCAAATTTTGCAAACAAAACATTTGAAACAAGATCAAAATGTTCAAGGGCACTGCCTTGCTCCGGTGGCTAGTTTGGATCAATAGCTTCAAAGTTATGGTGATGAAGGTCCTTGTAAGCACCTTCTAAAGTGTTTCCTTCTATTCCGTGTGAAAACATGCAAACAAGCATTACAATCAATAAGTGCTCATATAGTACTCAATATGTCATGATATGCATGAATGATGCAATTATGAGGTAATACATGTTATTAGGTTACTATTATTGCTTACTAACTAGTTACAATTGAGTTTTACATGTTTGGGCAAGTTTGGAGTCATTTCAAGAAAAACTCTGAAAGTTTTAGGATTGTAGAATTCATAGGTCGGACTAGTTCACGTTGGGGGACGGACTCTTCTTCGAGTATACCATAATATCAGAACAAACTGATCCAAATATTCCATGAAGACGTTATTCATGAGATACATGAAGTATGCATGTGCATTCATAAATCTAAATGACATAATGGTATACTCATATGACCCATACATGTTCAAAAGGTTGTTTTGGGAATGTCCGCATGTCTAATTTTCAACTGGAAGTATCCTGATCGAAGATCAATCTTAGAAAATATCCGTGCTCCCTTCATTTGGTCAAATAAACCTTCAATGCAGGGCAGTGAATACTTATTCTTGATTGTCACCTTATTGAGAGACCGGTAATCCACACACATCCCTTGGGATCCATCCTTCTTATCTATGAAGAGCATTGGGGCTTCCCATGGTGATGAACTCGGGCTTATAAAACCCTTTTCTAGCTACTCTTGAATCTGCTTCTTGAGCTCCACTAATTCATTAGCAGGCATCCTATATGGCCTTTTAGCTATAGGTGCAGTTCCAGGTATTAAATCAATGACAAACTCGATGTCACGATCGGGTGGCATACTTGGCAATTCTTCCGGGAACACCTCTAGATATTCGTGGACAATTGGAATTTCCTTCAATGTCACACCTTCCATGCGGGTTAGCATTGCCTTTCCAGTTGTTGGCTGAATTGCCTTGAATTCTATATGGACTCCCTCGTAATTTGTTAACTGCACTGTCCATGTGGCACACGGGATCACTCCATTTTGCTTTCATAGCCAATCCATTCCAAGTATTATGTCCAATGCTTGTGAATTCAGAACTATAAGGTTGGCGAGGAAATCTATCCCCCTTATCATAAGACTTACTTTTGGACATATTATATTTGTCCTCATCTCCCCTCCAGGAGAATTAACCAACATGGTATACTTCATGTAGGATATAGGCATACTATACTTTGTGA
Organism: Tuctoria greenei; assembly: GCA_036927565.1. Classification (NCBI taxonomy): domain Eukaryota; kingdom Viridiplantae; phylum Streptophyta; class Magnoliopsida; order Poales; family Poaceae; genus Tuctoria; species Tuctoria greenei. Next base: position 174,295,585 of record JAYESD010000002.1, on the reverse strand, counting down.
CATACTTCGATGAGATGAAAGAAGGAGATGTTCCAGAATCAAATAATATAGTAGCGGGGTTGGAGTTTGCAAGGAACATACCAATCACAACATCATCAGCTTGTTGGGCCCCTTCTGCACATACATGTTTCACGTTGCCACAAGCAAAATTTTGTGGCCTACGGTTACCTTGAGTTACTCCTCCATTCGGCCTAGGACTCTGCCTTGGAGCATTGTTCATCTATCCCTGTCCTGCCTTTGTGCATTGATTAGCAAAATGTCCCACCTGACCACAAGTGTAGCATGTCTTGTTACCAAGGGTGCTAGAGAAACTAGGGCGAGGCTGATTTTGAACATAGGCACCCATATTGGGACGAGGTGCAGACAGCATGGGTAAGCGAGGCGCTTGCATGGGAGGGCTTTGCCGTGGTGGCTGATTTGGGTGCAGTGGATAAGCAGGGCGGTATGCAGAAGCAGATGGGTTATAGTATGATGCGGTAGGCGGTGCATAGCAAGAGCGAACACTGCTTCCATGTGGTTGTCCTTGATATGACATCTTCCTCTTTCTGTCCTATTCCATCTAACGAACCTTGTTCTCAACCGCAATGGCCTTGTCAACAAGCTTCTGGAAGTTGGCATAGTCACTGTTGAGGAATCGAACTTGAATTTCATTATTACGACCCCTCATGAATAAGTGTTGCTTCCTGCTGTCTGTATTGATATCCTCTAGAGCATACCTTTACAGTTGAGTGAATTTATTAAGGTACTCACTCGCGCTCATCCTTCGTTGCTTAAGGCTTTTGAATTCATGCATCTTTAGTATCATTACTCCCTCAGGTACATAGTGCGAGCGTAAACTCTCCTTAAATTCAGCCCAAGTGATTCTTTCTTGATTAGCATGAGCATTGCAAAGAGCTTCCCACCAATCAGCAGCGGCTCTAACTAGCTAGTGTGACACAAAAAGAACCTTCTCTCGGTCACTCCATTGAACAATAGCAAGCTTCTTCTTATCCAATCATATGCTTCCATAGGATGATTGGCTTGAGAAAAAGTTGGCGGCCTGGTCCTCATAAACTTCCCCAGTCGATTGTGGGGCTATGGGGGTGGTGGTGGCGGTGGTGGCACAGGCATGTGGTTCGGGTTGTTGTTGTTGTTGGCTTGCAGCTGTCCCAAGGTTTGCATCATGGTTTGTATGAGCTGGTTTTGCATAGCTATGAGGCGCTCCATATTGATGGCATCAGGTCCAAGGTTGACATTCTCAAGAGCCTCAACATTGTCATCATCACCATTGGCGTTCTTTTGGTTATGGGTTACCCTCGGCATTGGGGGGGGGGGGGTAAAGAGTACTTGATGGAGGGATTTAGAATTTGAAAGAAAATGTCTCCCAACTATATGCATCAAGTTGTATGAAACTAAGCAACTCATTTCTATTAATTAAACCCTATATGAGGATATGGACAAGTGCTGAAGCATCCCACATCTCTCTACTATGTGCGAATGTGGACAAATCACCAAAGCGTTCTACATCTCACACCAAGCACACAATCAAAAGCAATCACCATAGAAAACTCAGCACACCATACAACTATAGCTATTATGATCTAAACGCCTTTAGACTTCTCTACAGGAGACCTAGACTTAATTGTGAAAGCCGTGGCTGTTCTAGCCGTGACGCGGCGAAGGCGACGGCGGTGGCGAGTCATACACGGGCGCACGCCAAGGTGACTTGTCCATCCATGTATGTGCTTGTGAGCTTGCCACACCATTGATTTCCACAATGGAACGGACCTCCTCTTGCTTTTCCATGATGTACAATCTCTTGCAGAGGTAGCGTATCTCTTCCATAGCATCAGCGTTGCGATTTCCTAAATTCACAAGTATCCTCTGAGATCTGTCAATAGCATGGGGACCGGACTGATCTCCTTGTTGTGGTCCCATGATTTCCCTTGTTCCACTCTTGCGACGCGGGTGTAGCACAAAGCTAGTACCTCCAAGTTGCTCACGGTAGGAGTAACATAATTTGGTGAGTGCTTCCCAAGCAACATCATCAACAACTTGCTCCCTGGTGGATCTCCATGTGGGCCCAAAGTGTCGGGTGACCACAATGTCCATAGCGAGAACACTAACTTGAGTCTTCCATTCTTCACATCCATAGCGATGAATCCCCTTAACATAATACTCTGGTTGCATATTATATTGGTCAAGGAACTCCTTCAATTCCTTAGCTGCAAATCCTCCATTAGTCCCATCGGAATGGAATTCTTGAGCAAAGCAGAAAATTGGACCTTTATCCTCCTTTCTAGCTCCAATAGGTGCGGGTGCACCTTCCTAGACTGCAGGTACATCCTCTTGAGCTGCAGGTTCATCCCCTCGATTGTCTTCTTGTGGCTCATCCTCATGAGGTTCCTCATCCTCATGTGCTTCATCTTCATCCTCATCATGTGACTCATCTTCATCTTCATCGTCACCATAGAACTCCACCTCTTCAATATCTTCCTCCGTCGTGTTAGAGTGATCATGCCCAATTGCCTTTGCGAGGGAGCTCACTTCCTCCTCTTCTTGGACTTGTTCTCTCGGTGGTTCCTTGTAAGGCATAAGCCTGCATCCAAGAGGTGGCATACGGGCTTTCTTTATTGATCGAAAGAGAGGAATGGTGTTACAGGAGTTGTAAATGATTGATGCTTGTGTGCTAAGTCGTGTGTGCGTGAGAGAGTCATCTGTGTTCGTTTGTTGAACGCCTCTCTCCTTTTTGGTGAAGGTGGCCTTTGGGCCCCTTTTTTATGTAGCACGGGCATGTCTTGTCTGAACTTCTATCTATCCCCGGCTCTCATCATAAATGAGGCGGGGGTCACAATGTTATTTATCTCTTCAGTGTATTCTCCGATGTGCCTCAGGGCGAGGTCGGGTCAAAGAAGTCATCATTGCGCCTGCCCTAGTCTCATCGCCTATCAGTGGTGTGTTACAGTGCGCGCTTCTTGCCGTGTCGGATTGGATGGTGTAGGGAAAGATGTCGGTAAGGTGTGTGACCATCGTCAAGATAAGCTCGCGTGCTCATCCTTCCGCTGTTGAAGACATTCGAGAAGCTCATGCCGCATTGAATGCTGAAACCTAACATGCTCCCTAGCTTGGGCTCGAGCGGGTTCGCCCCGACCTCAATGGTTGGTGGTCAGGCAGGTTTGTGGTGGACCTCGACCGTCGAGGATCGGGCGGTTCATCTATAACCTAAGTAGTCGTGGATCCGGTAGGTTTGTCAAACACGCCTAAGTGCCATATTTTATCAGATTCGAGCTCAGGCTCAGGCTGGCTCGTCCTGACCTCGATGGTCGAGGCTCGTTTGTTGATCCACGCTCTTTGGTAGTCGAGGTACAAAACCCTGTAAAACACGATGCTAATCGATGATCGAAACACCAAAAACTTAAATCTCAAAGATACATGTGGAAGGAAGGTTTATCAAAAGAACTAGCAAAATATTATAGTCCCACCGTTTGACGATCGACCGCTCGAAAACGACCAACACGTACACCTCAGGACCTTTATTGGGTCGGTGTCGGCGCTGCAACACCATATTGCATGCTACAAGTGACATATGTTTGGAATTACATAAATAAGTTCATTTTTGTAGAATTATTATTTGATTTTCACAAAATAATATATGCAGCAAAAGTACAATTTATGACGTTACTTTAACTCTCATAATATAGATATAGCAAAAGTGAAGTGCTTAGCCCACAAGCACACCACACTAGCAACACTAACATGTTAGCAGCTTTGTAGGTGAGCTTGACCATACTCATGATACCTGAAAAAGGTTAAACAACAAGCGGTGAATCCTCATGACTCAGCAAGACTTATCCAACAAAATAAAGTCCTAAACATCTATCCAATATGCAAGGGTAAAATAGACATAATAGGAGGGTTATGTTGCATAAAAGCACTAAAGGTAGGTCTTTAATTGCATATTTTAGCAACAAGTTAATGGTTAATGGAATGTAAATTTTAGTTAGCATCTATTTCTAAGCATACAAGGTTGCAGAATAATAATTTTAAATGCAAGCGACTAATCACATTTTATAATTTGACATGTTCTTACTACGTGCCGACGCAGTGAACAAGCGGACTCATTCACCGCGAGTGAACGGCGATTTGTACCGATTTCTAACCCTGCTGCGAGAAATCCGACTGCACGACACGTACGTCTGTTCGGAAGTAGCCCACGACACACTTCCCTCCACGTTGTACGTGGCAACCTTTACCAAACCACCAAGCTGAAAGAATATCTGCCATCCAAGACAGCAGGTCCTCTACATGAGATGCGCGTCTCGGACGCCACCCACTAGAAGATTTACTCCCCAAACTATCCTCTTGACTCCAAACAAGGATGGTGGCAAGGACGTTTGACTTGATCTTGAGGTACATCGGTTTATTAGGTCCCATATACCTAGCATGCACGCGGTACAATTCAATGCTTGTCCAAGGGGTCGACTACAACACGGTTCTCAATCGACACGAGCAGGCCTACACACACAAGACCACGCATTGTTGCTTCGTACCCACGTGCCTTATATCCAATTCCATCATTTGTGATCCTAGGTTTCCGCTTTCATTTTCTAAATTTTCCCACAAAAACCTACAATCTCGCGAGCGGATTCCAACCACTCGACTTCTACCGATCACCTATAGTTAGCAAGCGGCTAATAACACTTAGGTCTAATGCACATAAAACAATAAAATATACACTAGATTGTGTATAACGAATTGAAAAGGGATTTATGATTAAACGGAGCTTGCCTGGCTCTATTTTAGTGATTAAGTTAGGTGAAGATTCCGTTGTTCCTCCTCCTCCTGGTGTGTCATCCCCTTATTCACGTGGACCTATTGTCATGCCATGAATATGCAAGTGAAGAAAATATCACTATGTTCACAATGATGTCATGGAGGGGAATGATTTAATTGGAAAGCAAATAAATGAGAAGTTAAGTTATGATATAGAAAGTTCACATTAGTAAGGAGGAGCAATCGTGTTTCATATTTTTGCAAGTCAAGGTCATTATTCATATATTGATATTGGCTCATGGTCAAATTCCTGTTCGATTAGTTCCAGGTTTAAAAAGTAGTCTGATGTACCTGGGTAAACCGAATCTGACCTGCCATTCAATGTGGGTATAAAAACTGCATTAAGATTTCTAGGGAACTAATTAAATATTACCGTTCATGAGAAGCATACGAATTATATATCAATTGATTATTTCGATTATCCTCTCTCCTCTATTCTTCCCTTATTTTCCCTGCTGCGACAGCAAACAATCGGAACGTGGAGCAGCAGGCAACCTAATACCGTGGCAAGGGGCAGACAAGGAACAAGCGGGACCAAGATTTGCAGCAAGTGCACAGCGGTTAGTCAAGGCTGACAGTGTACTTCATCGACTTGGGATGGTGCATGTGTGCGTTCGTGTGAGTGTTTCCTGTTTTTGCTTTACGTCTTGTGTTAGCCAGTTGGTCAGGTAGGAAATAAACGAGCATACGAGCCTGGGTTGTGTCCAGTGCCGCACGACTCGATCATCGGTTGTTTGGTGCATGAGGATTGTGGGGCAACTGGTGGCGACCGATTCTCCAGCGACGTGGACTTGGCATCGTGATCCTGGAAATCGGGACGTGCACCGTTCAGCTATGACTGTTACGTGCTATTTATTTAGATCAAAGATTCACGGAGGCAAGTTTTGCTCCTCCAAAAATAACAACTGTTCTGCGTCTGTTCCTTTTTCATCTCCATTCCGCACTGCTGAGCGATTGAATCCGTAACAATTGGCATCAGAGCCAGGTTCATCGCCAGAACAGGGAGCTTTGATAGCCTCAGGTTTCATCGCATCAGCAAAGCTATTACCTATCTTAAAGTGCCTATTAGGTTTTTGGATTGTTAGAAAACAATGCACTTTAGAGATAAAATTAATTCCTAAAACTACAGCAGTACGCATGACAGATAGTCCACAGAACATGAACAATAACATGCAAATAAAGCAGGTTATATCTATTATATTCATACGTAGAAAACTCATCTTTTACTTACAGTGTTGAAGCTTTCAACTTGAAAAATGATGAGTGTGTGAAGAAGGCTGTAGAGGAAGCAGATCTTCTATCGAGCAGTCGCACGAATGCTACCCAAAAACCTAATTCGCCTCAATCCGTGCAGATTCTTCACTGGGACGTGGTTTCGGAGACACTGCTCTCCCACACGTCGGTGACACGCCGACGGGAGGGATGAACTAACCTGTAGCAGACGCTCAACACAGTGGACTAGTGAGTCTGTTCACCTCTATATTTTAGAATGAAAGCACTCATTCTGTATATATAGTGACAGACTCTAGTAACTGAAAGAATTAAGTATACAGTACAGCAGAACAATTAGGCTCTAGTAACTGAAGACAATAAACTTCAGTATTTGCAGCATAATTGTGTCAGTTACTGTAGACCATTATCTTTCAGAAACTGACTCATAAAGTGCCACAAATTGCAGCAAATTAAAGTCATATTAGTGTCAGTTTTGTCAAAAGAGGGAGAACAGATTTATTGCGCCAGTCGCCATGTCGCAAGTCACAAGTCACACGTTAACTCACGCGAAAATACACGAATATGCGAATACGCGCGCGCGCATGTGATTTGTTTGTGGCTATAGCCATCCTTCTCTCACATATTCCACAAATAGAAAATAGCTTCCCTTATAAATAAGTGCTACTCTCCTCAAATAGTCAATGTGGGATTAATGCCTCCTTTACACTTTTCAAATTCAATAGAGGACAGTTGGGCCTAGGCCCAAATATTCCAACATCGACCGAGTACGAAAGGCAAAGGCAGGCACACTCAAGCGCGAGTTTGATTCGCTCGCGTTCAAAGCCGGCGAGTCGATCGACGACTTTGGCGCACGCCTTAGTCGGATCACCAACCAGCTAGCTATACTCGGTTTCGAGTACAAGGAGGAGGAGATCGTGAGGCGATTTCTCATTGTGCTGCCTCCCAAGTTTGAGCAAATCGCGACGTCGATCGAGACTCTATGTGATCTTGAAACGACTACAGTTGATGAGCTAATCGGGCGTCTCAAGCCTTCGGAGGAGCGGCTCAACCGGAGCCACAGCAAGTCGATTGCTAGTCTCAACCTGACAGGGGATGAGCTGGTGGCTCGGCTATCCTCGCGTCTGAAGGTGTCCGGCAGTGGCGGCACTGATCGTCAAAAGGAATCTTCATCTGGAGATGGCAAGCGCGGTCGCAGTAGTGGAAAGGGTCGTGGCAGCGGCCCTGGTGGTCGTGGCGGCGGCCGTGGCGGCAACCACACGGGTGATCGAGGAAACGGCACTGCCGGCCATGGTAGTGGTGAGGGACGCAATGAAGTTGCAAGAGATGAATGTCGCTACTGCGGCAAGAAGGGGCATTGGGCCTTTGAATGCATAAAGAAGAAGCGCGATGAGGAGGTTCATGCCATGCAATCTGAGAAAGAAGAGGAGCCCACGCTGCTCTTGGATAATACAGCCATGATCAATCCAGATGTGACCCATGCACACCCGTCGGCAGTGCATTTGCATAAAGGAGAACTCTTCGCTCAGTCCGGGGAGAAGGGTGGCGGTGATGGTACTTGCTGGATTCTGGATTCAGGAGCTACCAATCACATGACAGGTGCGCGCACAGCATTCTCTGACATTGATGTCAGGGTACAGGGCACTGTTCATTTCGGGGGCAGATCGGTGACCAACATTGAAGGACGCAGCACGATCTTGATCAAGTCAAAGACCGGCGAGCACAAGGCCCTGACAGGGGTCTAGTATATCCAGCGCCTGACTGCGAACATCGTCAGCCTGGGGCAGATGGAGGAGGCGGGATATAGAATTGTGTTGGAGAAGGGCTACCTCAAGCTCTGGGATCATACAGGAGCGCTGATCGCCAAGGTGGAACGTGGCGCCAATCGACTAGACACGCTCCAGCTCGACATCGACAAACCAGTGTGTCTGGCGACACAAGGAACATGCCCGGCATGGCGCTGGCATGCGAGGCTTGGACACCTGAACTTCCGTAGCCTCAGGCGTCTAGCTGAAGATGATATGGTTAGAGGGTTGCCGCAGATCAAACATGTCGAACAGGTCTGCAACAGCTGCCTCGCAGGGAAGCAAAAGCACGCCATGTTCCCATCAGAAGCCAAGTATCGCGCGGAGCAGAAGTTGGAACTGGTGCACGGGGACCTCTGAGGTCCAGTGACGCCGGTGACGACGGGCGGAAAGCGATATTTCTTCCTGCTGGTCGACGATACGAGTTGCTACATGTGGCTCGTAATGCTGGGAACCAAGGATGAAGCACTGGAAGCCTTCACCGCTTTCCAAGCTCGAGCAGAAGCCCAGGCGGGGAGGAAGATGGGAACTCTCCGCACTGATCGTGGTGGTGAGTTCACGAGCCAAGACTTCGTCGAGCACTGCCCCCGACACGGCCTGTAGCGACACCTCACGGCCCCGTATACACCAGAGCAGAACGGGGTCGTGGAGAGGAGGAATCAGTCTTTACTTGGCATGGCACGGAGCATGCTCAAAGCCATGTCAATGCCGAACTGGTTTTGGAGGGAGGCGGTGACCATGGCGGTGTTCATCCTGAACCACTCTCCGACTCAAAGCATCAACGGCATGACGCCGTATGAGGTATGGCACGGGATCAAACCTTCAGTCAGTTTCTTCCGTACTTTTGGATGTGTTGCACACGTCAAACAAGTTAGCAAGCAACTTGGCAAGTTGGAAGACCGTAGCACCATGATGGTGTTCATTGGTTACAGGCCGGGGTCCAAAGCCTAGAAATTCTACAACCCGGTACAAGATGAGTTCACCTGTCACGTGATGCCGTCTTTGCAGAAGATCGTGCATGGGACTGGAGTGCGGAGGAAGAAGAGAATAGTGAGCCATTCCATGTGGAGTACATCGTCGCTGGCGCGTCGGGCACGGGTGAATTCTGGACGGCGTATCCGGAGTCGCACACACGCCAACCTGTGGTGAGCTCCCCGGCAAGATCCATGCCAAGGAGTGTGGGAATACCCACGTGCGGGTCTGAGCCGCACGCACCTCCCGTCCGGAACGGTCGAGCACGTCTCACCACCTGAAGACACCCCAGCTGATCTAGAGAAGCAGCTGATGGCATTCCACTTCGGTTCAGGACCGTTGCTGGCCTACTGGGTACGGCGCCACATCGGGATACAGTTGATAGTCGTCTTAGAGATGAATTGCTGGCTGCAATCATTGATGAGCCGGCCACTGTTGAAGAAGCCTTGAAGATCAAAGAGTGGCGTGCTGCAATGATGGAAGAACTGAGTTCGATCAGAGAGAACAAAACCTGGTCTCTGGTAGATTTGCCGAGAGGGCATAAGGCTATCGCCTTGAAGTGGGTGTTCAAGGTCAAATATAATGAGCATGGTCAGATCATGAATCACAAAGCGAGACTCGTGGCGAAGGGTTATGTTCCACGGCAAGGTGTGGACTTTGAGAATGTGTTTGCACTGGTCACGCGCATGGAATCAGTGAGAGTCATGCTTGCAGTAGCAGCTCACCATGGATGGACAGTCCATCACATGGACGTAAAGTCCGCTTTTCTGAATGGTGATCTCGCCGAGGAAGTATATGTACACCAACCACCAATATTTGTCTCAGAAGGGACGGAGAAGAAGGTTCTGCGACTACACAAGGCCCTGTATGGATTGAGGCAGGCGCCTCGAGCTGGAACACCAAGCTGATTACAGTACTGCTGGAGCTCGGTTTCTCTAGGTGCAAGTCAGAGCACGGGTTGTACACCCGCATGAGAAACAGAATGAGGCTTGTAGTTGGGGTATATGTTGACGATCTTATTATCATGGGAGAATTGGAGAAAGAAGTGGCTGCGTTCAAACAGGAGATGAAGAAGGTATTTCGTATGAGTGATCTCGGTGCTTCATCTTTCTACTTGGGGATAGAGGTGAAGCAAGGACAGCAAGGAGTTGAGCTCTGCCAGAGCTCATATGCTGTCAGGCTGCTTGAAAGAACCAGGATGAAGGATTGTAACCCTGCAGCCACACCAATGGAGGAAAGACTGAAGTTGTCGAAGGACAGTGTAGAACAAGCTGTGGACACCACTGAGTACAGGAGCCTGATAGGGAGTCTCAGGTACTTACTGCACACAAGGCCTGATCTGACTTTTAGTATGTGCTACCTAAGCCGTTTCATAGAAGCACCAAAGCAAGACCATCTAAATGCTGTCAAGAGAGTATTGTGATACATCGTGGGGACAATTGATCTTGGACTGATGTATCCAAGAGGATCGGAAGGTGATATCAAACTCACCGGGTATAGCGACAGTGACATGGCAGGGGACATGGATGACTGCAAAAGTACATCAGGGGCTATCTTCTTCATTGGCGAGGGCGCAGTGACATGGAGCACACAGAAGCAGCGGGTTGTGGCACTCTCGTCATGTGAGGCTGAGTACATAGCTGGCACAGGAGCAATGTGTCAAGGAGTGTGGCTCCATCGACTGCTTGAAGAAATGGTGGGTGCTGTGATGTCGCCACCACGTATCAAAATAGACAATTTGTCTGCTATTGCGTTGAGCAAAAATCCCGTCATGCATGATAGGGATAAGCATATCAGAACCCGTTATCATTTTATCAGGGAATGCGTGGAGCGAGGTGATGTCTTGCTGGAGTTCGTTGGAACAAAGGATCAACTGGCCGATATGTTCACAAAGGCACTTGGAAGGGTGCGTTTCCAGCAGCTGCGTGAAGAAATCGGAATCAGGAAGATCACAACGCCCAAGTCAATGAAGTAGGGGGAGATTGACAGTGTACTTCATTGACTTAGGAAGGTGCATGTGTGCGTTCGTGTGAGTGTTTCCTGATTTTGCTTTACGTCATGTGTTAGCCAGTTGGTCACATAGGAAATAAACGAGCGTACGAGCCTGGGGTGTGTCCAGTGCTGCACGACTCGATCATCGGTTGTTTGGTGCATGAGGATTGTGGGGCAACCGGTGGCGACCGATTCTCCAGCGACGTGGACTCGATCATGATCCTGGAAATCGGGACGTGCACCGTTGAGCCATGACTGTTTCGTGCTATTTATTTGGATCAAAGATTCATGGAGGCAAGTTTTGCTCCTCCAAAAACAACTGTTATGCGCCTGTTCCACCGCCTTTCATCTCCATTCCGCACTGCTGAGCGATTGAATCTGTAACAAAAGCAAATAGCTGGTGGCGGAAGCAGCAACAAGCAAAGCTAATACCAGCAGCAAGCAAGGCGGAGGAAATAAATGGAGCAAAACTAACAGAGTTCCACGGTAGAAAATAAGCAAGGAATAGGAAATCTCAAGTTACCTGCCACCCCTTCCTCCCGTGCTCTGCCCCCACTGCAACAAAGAAGCACCAAGAAACCAGCAGCAAAACACAGGCAGCGCGTGCATCAGCAATATGGCGTCCCTTGGCCGGCGGCATGCACCCGCCGACGTGAGAGTCGCAGATGATCGCCGGCGAGCGATTGGCTAAATGGAAGTGCACAGAAAGACCACAAGATTTAGTACGATTTGCACTACTACAAAAAGCATTTTTACAGGCGCCTCAATTTTTCAAACACAGGCGGTCCTTAAAAATATGCGACTGTGATGACGAATGATATAATAACCGTCTGTGATGAAAGAACAACACAGGCGGATTTTAAAGAACAACCGCCTGGGTAAATACATGATCTTCAGAATCGGTTCTTAATTAAGAACCGCCTGTAATGCAACGAACTTCACAGACGGATTTTAAGAAACAACCTTCTGGGTAAATACATGATCTTCACAGACGGTTATTAATTATTAACCGCCTGCAATGCCATGAACTTCACAGACGGATTTTAAGAAACAACCGTCTGGGTAAATACATGATCTTCGTTGGCGGTTCTTGATTAATAACCGTCTGTAATGCAATGAACTTCACAGATGGATTTTAAGGAACAACCGTCTGAGTAAATACATGATCTTCGTTGGCGGTTCTTAATTAATAACCGTCTGTAATGCAATGAACTTCATAGCCGGTTCTTGATTAACAACGACCTAAGAAGATCATGTATTTTCAGTGGCGGTCATTGTTTAATTATCATAAGCGGTTTTCATTGAAATTACAGGGATGTAGTTGCAATTATATATCACAGCCGCATGTAGTCGTGCAGGCAAAATTGTATCAGGAAAAAAACACAGATGAGCTAGCGGATACTAGTACAGTAATGCATTATAGGAAATGCTCGATCACCAGTGAGGCTGGCTTAATTGTGATAATACACCATTAGAGGTTTTACAATTGTTCAAAGATAATTTCTTTACACACTGAACAAAAATCATGCTACATTCATTGTAGATCGACGATGAAGCTCCCATCGATCAATCTAAATTGTACCGTCCTGCTTGCTCCCGAACACGTCTCTTATATTCCGCTGGATCCTGAAAATATTGACATTATTTATATTAACAAATGTCGAAGGAGGAATGAATAACCTACATTGGTCACTAAGTCAAAGTGTCATCTAACCTTGATAAGTAGATTATAGCAATCATTTTCAACATCAGGCACATTTGGCTGATGCAGCAAACGCTGAACTTCAAGTAGTATAGTTTTGATTGTAAAAGCACTGCACCACCCCTACGAAATATAATTTAAGCAATATAAGAAACCAGTTCAAATAAGTTCGACAAAAATTATAAGTAATAATTACATGAACAAAATAGGTCTATCTTACAGTCTCTTGATCAAGAATCCCGATGCAGAGTGCTCCCGAACGATGGACATTTGGGTGGAAGAACCCAATTGGAAAGGAGCATCTTGGAGGCACCAAGGGATAGTCCTCAGAGAAGGAGATTGTCAGGGGGTAGTAACCATCTTCTCATTCAGTCTGCAAAAGAAATTTATTAATAGGAGGACGATAGTTAAACTCATATTGTGCTTGTTCTTCATGACTTACCCCTTCTTTACCGGGGACGATGCACTGCCACTTCAATAAATCTCCCGATTCAGGCTTCGCAGAGAAACCCTACGCGGAGAAATTGAAAATACCAAAAACAAACAACACGGAAAAACAAACTACAGTTAAGTTCATCAGTCCATTACAGATACATATGTATATACAACCATGTGACCGGTGTGCCATATGTACATACATGGGGATGGTTCTTGCGCCACGCCAAGCGCTCCTCCTTCAATCGGCTACACGCCCGAGACATCATTATCTGAAGAAAGACCAAACTTCCAAACTTCCAAATCATTGAGTCCAAACGCATATGTACACAAATGCAAAAGGACACAATCCATATACCAACATTGTTCTAAGTTGATTTCAGAAGATACAAATATATACAATATATATCATCTCGCATTGCTATATACATTTTTTCCAGCATTGACATCTTCTCGCATATAGGGTTTCAAATTCTTTTTAATGCTTCTCTCTACGCGCTTGATGTTTTCTGGTTCGGTGTAAAGGTACATCTCTTCATACTGATTATATTCCTCTTCATTATCTCCCACATTGTCAACCCCAACAATATTTTGCTTTCCAGAAACAACTACGTGCAACTTCTCAGTTTCTGGATCTTGAACATAAAAAACTTGTGCAACATTATCGGCGAGAACCCACAGGTCATCTTTGTAACCCACTTTATTCAAGTCTACCAGTGTCAGTCCGTAATTGTCCACTTTCAAACCATCAGGATGTTTGACCCATTGGCACTTAAATACGGGCATTACCATTCTTTCGCCATAATCGAGTTCCCATATTTCCTCTATGAACCCGAAGTATGTGGTCTTCTGCCCTTGTGAATCATAAGCCTCAATACGAACACCACTATTTTGTGCAACACTCTTACCGTCTTTTTCTTTAGTGTAAAATGTGTAACCATTGATGTCATATGCTTGCCATGATGTTACCAAAGCAGATGGGCCACAAGCTAACTTTTTCATTGTTGCCTCTTCTATAGTGTTTCCGTATGATATATTTTTATCCATTAACCATTCAGTGAAACATCTTCTGTGCTCTTTCATGATCCAGTCCTCTTTGCGGTCTTGGTTTTTATCACGAAGCTCAATTTGGTGTTCCTCGATGTACGGCTCAGCTATTGCGAGCTGTTGTAGTACACCAAAATGTGCACGGTGTACATTCTTGTAATCTTGAACAATAAAAGTTTTCTTACCCACTTTGCCTCTCCCACGTAGTCTACCCTCATGTACCGGTATAGGCACACCTATCGATTTTCCATCTTTGATGTAATCAGCGCAACCCTCAATCACTTCTTCAGTGGTGTATCCTTCCATAATTGAACCCTCTGGGTGAGCACGGTTCCGCACATAACCTTTTAATACTCCTAAATATCTCTCCAACGAAAACATATGATGTAAATATAGTGGCCCCAATGCTTTTATCTGATCAACAAGATGTATGATTAGGTGTACTTGCATATCAAAAAAGGATGGTGGGAAACACATCTCAAGCTTGCACATTGTCTCGACGATGTATGTTTTCAGATAGTCTAAATCTTCACGTGCTATCACCTTTTGCGATACTGCATTGAAGAAGTAACACAAACGTGTGATGACAACTTTTATATGCTCAGGTTTGATTACTCTTATTGCAATGGCAAGGAAAACTGTCATCATCATGTGACAGTCGTGAGAATTATAACCGAATAAAGACAAGTCTTTCATCGAGACTAGTTTGCGGATATTGGATGAGAAACTTGTGGGCACTTTGATCCCACGCAAGCATTCGCAAATTGCTTTTTTCTCTTCTAGCGTCAAGTTGTAGCTGGCTGGGGGAAGGTAATGCTTCCCGTTCGCCTTTTCTACTGGATGAAGCTCTGGTCTCAAATCAAGATTTACTAGGTCCATACGTGAATTTAATCCATCCTTTGTCTTCCTCGGCATGTCCAGCAAGGTCCCAATGATGCTGTCAAATACATTCTTTGTAACGTGCATCAAATCAATACTATGGCAACATTCCAGATTCTTCCAATACGGAAGATACTTGAAAAAAATTGATTGTTTCTTGAAAGCCATGTCAGTTGTATCATCCGAAGATGTACTTTTCTTTCTCTTAATTCCTTTACTCTTTTTTCCCTTACCGAAAGCAATATGAATGTTCTTGACCATTTCAAACACAAGTTTTCCACTGTAAGGTTTCGGTGCAGTATCTTTTTCGATTTTGTTATCAAATTGTTCTTTCATCTTCCTATACTTGTGTGTATCTGTCAAGAACCGTCGATGTCTCATGTACACCGTCTTTCTGGATGAAGTGAGGTATAGATATCCAGTTCTATCCACGCACCTAACGCAACCTTTCTTCCCTTTCATTTGTCCCGATAATGTAAACAGTCCGGGATAATCATGCACGGTAACGAATATCATTGCTCTTAGCGTGAAATACTCCCGCTTGTACTCATCCCATGTACGTACCCCTTCATTCCACAATTTCGCCATATCTTCCATTAAAGGTTCCAAGAACACATCAATTTCGATGCCGGGTTGTTTCGGACCTTGGATAAGAACAGATAATAAGATATATTTCCTTTTGTGACACAACCACGTCGGTAGGTTGTACATAGTTAAGACCACGGGCCATGTGCTGTGTATGCTCCTTTTTTCACCAAACGGATTCATTCCATCTGTACCCAAGGCAAACCTCACATTTCTGATTTCCTTCGCAAATTCTGGATACTGAATATCAAAATTTTTCCACTGTGTTGCATCACCAGGGTGTCGTATATGTTTTTCATTCTTCTTGCGTTCCTCGGAATGCCAACGCATAAGTTCAGCCTCCCTAGGGTTTGAGAACAAACGCTTCAAGCGATCAATTACCGGAAGGTACCACATCACCAATGCAGGAATTTTTCTCTTATTCTTTCCGTCTGCATCGCCAGAAGTATCGTCATCGTCACCTTCAGGACCAATAATAAACTTCTTATTCTTCTGAGTCTTTTTCATGTTGGTAACATACTGGTGATTGTAGTCCTTCTTATATCTACTGACACCACAAATGGGGCATCTAGTTGCGAGCTCATGCTCTTTGCGATACAGAATACAATGGTTCACACAAGCGTGTATTTTTGTCACACCTAGTGCCATCGGGCAAAGAAGTTTCTTCGCTTTATAAGTGCTTCTAGGCAGTTTATTTGGATTTGGAAGAATTTCTGCCAGAAGATTCAAAAGATCAGAGAAACTACAATCGGACCATCCGTGCGTAGCTTTCAACTTTAGTAGTTCTAAGACTGCACGCAATGTAGTAAACTCTTTATCACAACCGTTTGATTCATCATATAAAAGCTCTGTGGCCGCATTCTGCAATGTCTCCATTTTACTTAAACCTTTGCTTGCTCCCATAGAAGTCAGTACATATGGTTCAATGTGACGCAACATCTCCTCACAATCGAACTCATCATCATTATCACCAGCTTGATTGTCACTACCATCATCGATATGAACATTATCATCATCTGAGCCTCTCTCATCATCTTTATCCACATCATGTGTATCTAACTCACCATGCTCTGTCCATATTGTGTAGTTATTTTTGAAACCTCTTTTCACCAAATGAGATTGGATTACTATAGTATCCGTCCAAGCAATCTTATTTTCGCAGTCGATACATGGACATAATATGTCATCTATCTTTTGCAACTTCGCATGTCTCTTGGATGCTTCAATAAAATTTGCAACATTACGAATGTACATAGGATCGGGTCTTGGCATGTTATACATCCACGCTCGACGGTCCATGCTTCAATAATAGAATTTTTTGTCAGATTTACAAAATTTGGCCACAAATATTCTCTAAAGGTCTTCTATAAAATGAATTTACAGAGACATAACAAGTATGATTAGGGCGACTAATGTAGGAGACGGGCGACGTCTTGAGGCGGACGGAGTCAAAGGGGGAAACAGGCCCAGCAGCATGGGCTAGGTCTGGGTGGGATCCAGTCTGTTATATCGGGAAACAAGGCCCAGATGCATCTTATATATATTACAATAGCATCTGTTAATTAAACATCATATTCATGTCACATAATAGGTACAAAAATGAAACAATCCATATAGTCCATACATCAATATACCAGAACACAATCCATACAGTCCTTACACATGCAAAAGGACAGAATCCATATACCAGAACACACAAAACTAACAGCTTATCAGCTAATGAAAATATACAAAGAAAAAGTAAGGAAACTACATTTACCTTGCAGAGGCGTCAGCACGGTGGGCCGGCTGGGTGGAGAAGTGGCGGTGCGGGGTTGAGCGGCGGCGCGGCAGTATGGGCTGGGCGGCGGAGCGGCGGCGCGGCGCAGGGGAAATTTCAACAGCCTGGCGGCGTCGATATAAATTCTCCAGGGTTGCGTTTTGACTGCGGTGAGGGGTCCTTATATAGACGTAGGTTTTTCACAGGCGGTTTTTAACTTTATCGCAGGCGGGTTTTACTTACCAACCGCCTGAGATGATGTTTATTAATTAAGAAGTAAATATCTTCACAGGCTGTTGGTACTTAATAACCGCCAGGGAAGATTTTTATCTCAGGCGGGTATTACTTAACAACCGCCTGAGATAATGCCAACTGAACGAAATATTTTTAAAACTTGTATACATGTATGAATTTTTTTAATTTTTTTAAAAGCACTCCAACATGTCAAACTTCAAATTATCCACCAGTATTCATTGACACTTGATTGAAATATGTACAAAACACAAGAAAAATGTACAAGAACACTTGATTGAAATCCTAAAACTACACTACGGCCCCGCCTCCTCCATCCTCTCCGCCAGCTTCTCAAACCAAGCCAAGCGGTCCTCCTCCGACTCGTCGTCGTCGTCGTCGTAGTCGTCACCATGGTGGTGGTCGCCGTCGTCGTCGTCGCCGTCGTCAGTGGACGACTCGTCGTCGCCGTCGTCGGTGGACGACTCGTCGTCGCCGTCGTCGGAGGACGACTCGTCGTCGCCGTCGTCGGAGGACGACTCGTCGTCATCATCGTCATCATCGTCGTCATCGTCGAAGTCGTCCTCCTCCTGCTCCTCCTCCTCCGGCGACGATGCAGCAGGAGAGAGGGTCGGCTTCTCCGGCTGAGCCGATTGCTCCGGCTGTACCGGTGGCTCCGGCTGCACCGGCGGTGGAACGCGCTGGTCGTCATTCACCCTCTCGGGGGAGCTGCAGCGTATCCGCTTGCATGGCTGCCTCGGCGGGCTAGGTGGTGGAAGGTTGGCCATGGCTGTGGTGGTTAATCGGCGGCGGGCTAGGAGAAGAAGAAAGGAGTGGAGAAAAGTTTTGTGCTTGTCCATAACCGACGACGCGCCTTATATAGGTCTGTGCGGAGTAGACGAGGGAGCGGTTCGTTTCCCGCGCATTGAACTCTTTGCAGACCTCGTGCGGCGCACAATTAAACCACTGCGGAAGACGATCTTGAGAGATCCTTGCACGCGTCCCTGCACCACGGCTTCTCAACTTCTCCGCAGACCTCGTGCGGCGCGTCAGTTTCAAAAATGATTATCTCAGGCGGTTATTACTTATGAACCGCCTGAGAAAAAAGAAGTAAAAATCTTCACAGACGGTTGGTACTTAACAACCGTCTACAAATATGTTTATCTCAGGCGGGTATAACTTAACAACCGCCTGGGATAATGCCCGATACTCTTCTGCAGTTTCCTTATCCCTTGCTTCTTTTTTATTTAGATTCCAATATAAATACTCAAACATGTTTACATTCTGCAAATTGTGTTCAAATTCGATGATTCTTTCTTCTACATTTGTATTAAATTAACATCTACCAACTGAACAAAATATTTAGTTCATTGCGCATTGAACTCTTTGCAGACCTCGTGCGGCGCACCATTAAACCACTGTGGAAGACGATCTTGAGAGATCCTTGCACGCGTCCCTGCACCACGGCTTCTCAACTTCTCCGCAGACCTCGTGCGGCGCGTCAGTTAATTAACACTTCTCAGGCCGTTAATTAACATATTGTAGTTTAAAAATGATTATCTCAGGCGGGTATTACTTATAAACCGCCTGAGAAAAAAGAAGTAAAGATCTTCACAGACGGTTGGTACTTAACAACCGTCTACAAATACGTTTATCTAAGGCGGGTATAACTTAACAACCGCCTGGGATAATGCCCGATACTGTTCTGCAGTTTCCTTATCCCTTGCTTCTTTTTTATTTAGATTCCAATATAAATACTCAAACATGTTTACATTCTGCAAATTGTGTTCAAATTCGCTGATTCTTTCTTCTACATTTGTATTAAATTAACATCTACCAACTGAACAAAATATTTTGTTCATTGCGCATTGAACTCTTTGCAGACCTCGTGCGGCGCACAATTAAACCACTGTGGAAGACGATCTTCAGAGATCCTTCCGTCGCACGCGTCCCCTGCACCACGGCTTCTTAACTTCTCCGCAGACCTCGTGCGGCGCGTCAGTTAATTAACATAGCATTTGTTGTATGTTTTTTATGTTCTGACAAATTTAAAAGGATTTATGAAGTGAAATTTAATGTTAACCTTTACTTATCAATAATATTACAAGAAGGTGGATTTTTGCCTTTTTAAAGGACCACATTTAATCAAGAATATTAAATAAGAAGAAGTAAATATCTTCACAGGCGGTTATTGCTTAACAACCGCCTGAGATAATGCCCGATACTGTTCTTCAGTTCCCTTATCCCTTGCTTCTTTTTTATTTAGATTCCAATATAAATACTCAAACATGTTTAGATTCTGCAAATTGTGTCCAAATTCGATGATTCTTTCTTCTACATTTGTATAAAATTAACATCTACCACCTGAACAAAATATTTTTAAAACTTGTATAGCTGACATTGTAATGTTTTGGTAAATATCAAATTAATTTCTACTCACATATTATTCACATTTGTGTATCTCATAAAAAAAAAGGTTCCTTCACTCAAAATTGTTGGTATGAACATATTTGTATAATTTATACATGTATGAATTTTTTTAATTTTTTTAAAAGCATTCCAACATGTCAAACTTCAAATTATCCACCATTCTAACTAAATGCTCATATTCATATGAGGCATTCATCAAATTATGAACACACATTGATTCCAAAAAATTTAAAAAAATATGAAAAAATTCCTAGATGTTGGTATGATGATTAAAAATGTCCACTGAAAAAATAAATGAAAAAAACATTATATTCATCAAGATAGAAAAATGAAAAATAGCATTTGTTGTATGTTTTTTATGTTCTGACAAATTTAAAAGGATTTATGAAGTGAAATTTAATGTTAACCTTTACTTATCAATAATATTACAAGAAGGTGGATTTTTGCCTTTTTAAAGGACCACATTTAATCAAGAATATTAAATAAGAAGAAGTAAATATCTTCACAGGCGGTTATTGCTTAACAACCGCCTGAGATAATGCCCGATACTGTTCTTCAGTTCCCTTATCCCTTGCTTCTTTTTTATTTAGATTCCAATATAAATACTCAAACATGTTTAGATTCTGCAAATTGTGTCCAAATTCGATGATTCTTTCTTCTACATTTGTATAAAATTAACATCTACCACCTGAACAAAATATTTTTAAAACTTGTATAGCTGACATTGTAATGTTTTGGTAAATATCAAATTAATTTCTACTCACATATTATTCACATTTGTGTATCTCATAAAAAAAAAGGATCCTTCACTCAAAATTGTTGGTATGAACATATTTGTATAATTTATACATGTATGAATTTTTTTAATTTTTTTAAAAGCATTCCAACATGTCAAACTTCAAATTATCCACCATTCTAACTAAATGCTCATATTCATATGAGGCATTCATCAAATTATGAACACACATTGATTCCAAAAAATTTAAAAAAATATGAAAAAATTCCTAGATGTTGGTATGATGATTAAAAATGTCCACTGAAAAAATAAATGAAAAAAGCATTATATTCATCAAGATAGAAAAATGAAAAATAGCATTTGTTGTATGTTTTTTATGTTCTGACAAATTTAAAAGGATTTATGAAGTGAAATTTAATGTTAACCTTTACTTATCAATAATATTACAAGAAGGTGGATTTTTGCCTTTTTAAAGGACCACATTTAATCAAGAATATTAAATAAGAAGAAGTAAATATCTTCACAGGCGGTTATTGCTTAACAACCGCCTGAGATAATGCCCGATACTGTTCTTCAGTTCCCTTATCCCTTGCTTCTTTTTTATTTAGATTCCAATATAAATACTCAAACATGTTTAGATTCTGCAAATTGTGTCCAAATTCGATGATTCTTTCTTCTACATTTGTATAAAATTAACATCTACCACCTGGACAAAATATTTTTAAAACTTGTATAGCTGACATTGTAATGTTTTGGTAAATATCAAATTAATTTCTACTCACATATTATTCACATTTGTGTATCTCATAAAAAAAAAGGTTCCTTCACTCAAAATTGTTGGTATGAACATATTTGTATAATTTATACATGTATGAATTTTTTTAATTTTTTTAAAAGCATTCCAACATGTCAAACTTCAAATTATCCACCATTCTAACTAAATGCTCATATTCATATGAGGCATTCATCAAATTATGAACACACATTGATTCCAAAAAATTTAAAAAAATATGAAAAAATTCCTAGATGTTGGTATAATGATTAAAAATGTCCACTGAAAAAATAAATGAAAAAAGCATTATATTCATCAAGATAGAAAAATGAAAAATAGCATTTGTTGTATGTTTTTTATGTTCTGACCAATTTAAAAGGATTTATGAAGTGAAATTTAATGGTAACCTTTACTTATCAATAATATTACAAGAAGGTGGATTTTTGCCTTTTTAAAGGACCACATTTAATCAAGAATATTAAATAAGAAGAAGTAAATATCTTCACAGGCGGTTATTGCTTAACAACCGCCTGAGATAATGCCCGATACTGTTCTTCAGTTCCCTTATCCCTTGCTTCTTTTTTATTTAGATTCCAATATAAATACTCAAACATGTTTAGATTCTGCAAATTGTGTCCAAATTCGATGATTCTTTCTTCTACATTTGTATAAAATTAACATCTACCACCTGGACAAAATATTTTTAAAACTTGTATAGCTGACATTGTAATGTTTTGGTAAATATCAAATTAATTTCTTCTCAGACGTGAAATTTTAATTAACGATGAACACACTACATCCATTAACAATATTCAATCATTCACACAGTTCAAGAACACACAAGATACTCATTCATTAACAATATACACATCTCACAAAAGAACACACAAGATGCACAATATTTACACAAGAACACACAAGAACACAAAAGATACACAAGTAATATTCAATCACATAGATGAAAAAAGATAGATTTCATTCATTAACAATATTTACAAAACAGAAGCAACTAAAAACAACAAAAAGAAAAACTAATTAAATCCTACTCCTACTCCTCTTCCATCTCCTCCTCCTCGTCCTCCGGCGGCGACTCCGGCACCGGCTGCACCGGCTGCACCGGCTGCACCGGCTGCACCGGCTGCACCGGCTGCACCGGCGGTGCAACCCCGAGGTTGCTAGCCGTCGCCTCCACCAGCGTTCTACGGCCCTCGGGGCCAAGAACCTGGGCCATCGTCGCGAACAGAATGTCGAGACGATCAGCCACCCCCACGAGGGCGTAGAGGTAGTGGCCCAAGGTACCCATTCCAGTATACTCTGGAAGGGTACCCAGCCCCAAGGCACTCATGGCGCGAGACGTATTGTTGTACGCCTCTCGCGCCATGAGGAGGCGCTGCTCGGCGTTGATCTTCTCGGGGGAGCTGCAACATTGTTTCTTGCAAGGTGGCTCCCTCGGAGGGCTTGGCGGCGGAAGGTCGGCCATAGTGGTGTTGGGTCGTCGGAGCGGAGGAAGACGAAGAAAACAAGAGGATTCAAAGTGAGCGATGCGCTTGTGAGCCATAGTGGTGTTGGGTCTTTAAGGCCGCGCGGAGTGGAAAAGAAAGGTCGCACCTCGGGGAAAAGAAAGGTCGCGCACGCGTGACATGGTCACTGACGTGTGGGACCGGGTCCACATGTCAATGACCGCTGATTAAGTCAGGGGATCCTCATCCCGGTTGGTGAGGGGTCTTTATGTAGGCGTTCATCAAATTAAGAAGAAGTAAATATCTTCATGTTTAACTCAGGCGGGTGTTACTAACCAACCGCCTGAGATAATTGTATCTTCTCAGACGGGTGTTACTAACCAACCGCCTGAGATAATTGTATCTTCTCAGGCGGTTGGTAAGTAAAATCCGACTGAGATAACAGTCTTCCCTGACGGTCGGTACTTAAAATCCGCCTGAGAAAATGTGAGTCTATATATACCCCTCGGCAGCATTGGAAAAACCTAACCCGGGCGAAACACTTAGACGCCGTTAGGCTGCCAAAATTTCGTTTGCCGCCAAGTGTTCCCCCTCGTCACTTCCAGGTACGCCGCCGAGCTTCGCCGTCGCCGAGCTTCGCCGTCGCCGCCGAGCTTCGCCCTCCTCACTTCCAGGTACGCCGAGCGAAGCCATTTCCGTCACCGCCGAGCTTCAAGGTAAACCCTAAACCCTTCGACCTTCCATCCTCCTTCGCCGTGCCGCCTCCCTCCCCGCCCTCGCTGCCGCCTTGCATATCCTTGGTTAGGGTTCGGGAATTAGATAATGGTAGGCATCCTTGGTTAGGGTTCGGTGGAATTCGAAAAACTGTCAAGTTCGGTGGCATCTTTGGTTAGGGTTCGGTGGGCAAGATTTATGTGGATGGTTATATCACGATAAATTGGTAGTTGGTTCTGTGTGTCTGAAACTGTTCCGACACATTAGTGGTAAACATGATTCTAGACTCTAGTAACAGCAGTATATTCCCTATTTCTGTCATCGGCCTTGCATATGCCACATAATTCTCTATTAGGGGCAAGATTTAGCTATATTTGGTTAAGTTGACCAAATTTGGCTAATTTTGGCTAAGTTACATTAGATATAGTTATACTTGACTAATTTTGACTAAGTTATGCTATATTTAGCTATATTTGGCTACTTTTGCTTAGAGTTAGCTATGCTAGACTAAGTTTGGCTAAGTTTGCTTTTATTTCTCTAAGTTTCATTTGAGCAATTGTAGCTAATCTGTGCTACCAAAGATGTCTGCACTTGTGGCTCCATCAGCTTCATTTTAGCAATTGTACCTAATCTGAGCTACCAAAGTTATGCTATATTTAGCTCTGAAGCCAAACAAAAGTTGCTGGCCAACTCATTTGTGATGCCAGGAGCATCCTCACGCCCATATCTAGGTAACACTAGGTGTGGCGATGGAGTCTGAGCATATGATGCCGATCTCTATGATACAAGAATTTAGTTAGACCTATATAACTTCAAAAATGTGTTTTGGCTAAATTTACTTAATTGAGCCAAAATTGAGAAAATTTGTTTTAAATATGACCAAATTTAGTTATGCCATTTATTAGATTTTTTGTCTTATTAGATCTAGCATGGAAAGCCCTAAGAAGACTGGTCCTGATTGTAACAACAAAGAAGACAATATGGAGTTTACTGACTCCAGCAGTTCAGGCTCCTATCACAGTCCTTCGGATCCTTTTCCGAATATAAAAATTAAAAAGACTTCAGTGGATCTAGACCCGGAATATGATCCTGCCGACGAGGTATGGATCACGAATCTTAACTTCAGCAGTTCAAGTTAATGTTGGTTGTCAAGTATACGAAGTCTTATAATTTTTTTCTACCTAGATTAATCTCGAAGACAATGAGGTGACATCGGCTCCTAAAACCGCAGAAGGTTCACCAATGGATGAATCCTCAGCTTCACTCAAGCGGAAACGAGGGCAACGAGGTCCCAATAAGGGTCTATTGGACCGCATCATGTACATAACAAGGGTCGGTCCAAGTGGGCTTCCCCAAGAACCACTGGATTCAGTTACCAAGTACCGTAATGCATGCGGTTTTCTTGTTAGGGAGGTTGTGCCGATCACAACCGAGAATTGGAGGAAATTACACGAGCAGACCAAGAATGAGTTGTGGGAAAAGATAAAGAAACAATTCAAGTTCCCGAAAGGCACAGAAGAAGCTGTAAAGAAAGCAACATTGGTCTCTTGCGGCAAGAAGTTTCGATGCTAGAAGAGTGAAATGAATGCTTATGTTAAGGCCAATAAGGTCCCTAGCCCGAGGAAGATGGGAAAAATCACACAAGCTCAGTGGCAAGAGTTTGTTCGTCAAAAGAGCACACCTGATGCTAAAGCTCTAAGTGCAACTAGGTCAGAGCTTGCAAAAAAGAACAAATACCATCATCGCTTGGGGTCTGCCGGATATGGCCCCAAAGTCCAGAAATGGAATAAGATAATAGACGACATTCTTAGTAAGGGCAATCCTCACCCATTAGAAGGGTGCGATGAGCGAACTCAACGCTGGGTCTTTGCTCGGTCAGGTTTGACCAGCGAGGGCAAACTTGAAAAGCCCGACTCTCTGAATGAAGTAGAGGATAAAATGAAAGAAGTAATTGAAAAGCAACAGAAGGGTCTCTTCAAGCCGAAGAGGGAGAATGACCAACTTACCGCTATCTTGGGAAACCCTGAACACAGCGGACGGGTTCGAGCGGTCTCTTCTCAAATGTCTTGGCTAGATGGTTTCCCTAAAGATAAAGACACATATAGAAGACGTGAGAAGTTTAACAAAACACTTGATGAAACAATTGCTCAAAAGGTCAAAGAAAATATGCAAGAAATTATGGAACAACTTAGACAATCAGGACAATTAGTGGCACCGAGTACAATGATGGTTCCGGTGCAAAAGGAGCAATTAGTATCTCCAACTGCCTACCCTAGCAGCGTTGGTTCCGTGCCAGGCTCAGGGTCAGCCCATAAGTTCCCTGTCGATGATATTGCTAACGACAAATCTTGTCGTCTTCTTGTCCCGATAGGCAGAGCAGGGAACAAAACCAAACAGGTTGCCACTGCTATGGCAAAGCCTGATCGTGACTTCAACGGGAGTCCACTTCCGTTGTATTATTCTGTGGTGCAAGTTCTTCAGATCATTGATAATGATTATGAAGATTATGAAATAGACCACGTCACACCTGAGGGGATCGCGACTCTGAGGCAGGCTGTCAACCAATTAATCCTTTGGCACCGACGCGATATCGTGTTGGACGATGAGCCAATTTCTAGCCCCGTCGCATCTCCAAATACTGCAACCCCATCTTCTAAGGCGAAAGTGCATGAAGATCCACTCCCAGTCCGGGAAGATCCACTCCCCCTATGTCTGAGCAAGGATGATGATATCCAAGAGCAACAAGTTGGACAACAACTTCAAGCAGTACCAGAGCAAGCTGTTGCTAGTAAAGAGCAACTAGTTGAGCAACAGCTTGAAGTAGTACTAGAGCCAGCTGCTGGGAGTAAAGAGCAATCAGTTGAACAACAGGTTCAACAACAAGCCAGTGTCCAACTTCCGACGACTACTCCTCGATCATCAGTGCCTGTCAAAGTTAGCTCATACGAAAATAAGAAACCTTCATCAGAAGTGACAAAGTATTTGGAAGCTATGAAGGAAAATATTAGAAAATCGAGTGCATCTCGTTCTTCTCATGAGCCAGCATTAGAAGATATCGAGGAGTGGGAAGAAGACGGTGTCATGTATAATCGGCGGACGGCTTTAGTTAAACCAGGAGTTCCAATATACAAGCTTGAGGATGTTCCTCCTAAATTTGAGAATGGGAAGCCGTTAATGACATCCGTACAACTTAGCAAACAACCCGTCGCGCTCAGAAGAATGCATGAGTGGTACATCACTGCCAGCACAAAATATGGTCTTCAGTGCGTCACATTTCGTATTCCAAAAGAAGCATTCTGGAGCACTGGAGTAGATAAACGAGTCATTTTATTTGAAGAGCTGCTTTCCCTTTTCCATCGGGGCATGCTCGAAATCAACCTGCTGCTCGTCTGGTGCTTGTAAGTGCTCTAATATTTTGTATTTGCTTTTCTTACTACACGCATACGCATTTTATGAGATTATAACAATTCTGGACTTCTTCAATAGGATGCAATACATGGATAATGAAAAGTTGGCGCACAAGACAGGTATCCTTGACCCTACTAGGATTGCAAAGTCGCTATTCGACGTCCAGGCAAATCGAGAATCAAGCCAGTACAAACACATGAAAAAAAAAAGATTTTGAAAGAGCAATTGCAAAACTTAAGAAGGATAGAAAGGCAGAAGTTGCAGCTTACATAGGACATGCGATGTTTAACTTTGTCAGAGACGGCCAGGACCTCGTAAAGGCTCCGTACCACTTCGAGTAAGTTCGACACATGGCATTGAAATAGCAATTATTGGTAATTGTTAACACGTGTGTTTGTATGTTTGCAGTAATCACTACATAATGATCTTCATCAAGCCAACGCAGGGAATGGCAACAGTCTTGGACTCGGCCGATTACCCACCAGATCGTTACAAAGATTTCCTTTCCATTTTGAAAAAGTACGTTTATTCAATAATTTTAATTTACGCACATTTAGAATGTGTTGACAAGTTTTATATGACATTTCTTGTATTACAGCGCTTGGCGGTTTTACGCGGAACAGCTTGGCGGTCAGAGACCTCCTAATACGAATGCATTGGACATTAAAACGTATTATGCTTGTCCGAAGCAGCCTGCTGGGAGTGTCTTATGCGGGTATTATGTATGCGAGCATCTTCGGACCGCCGCCGTATATAGAGTCAATCGTGAGGATGTAAGTTATCCTTAATGTCGATACCTTATTTTCTTACTTTTGTGTTTCATTTTCATTGTAACTAGCATAGTTTAATGCTTATATTCTCTGCTGTTCAATATTACCAGAAACATTATTTTCATATTTTGATTC
The DNA here is from genome assembly GCA_036927565.1 of Tuctoria greenei. Taxonomy (NCBI): domain Eukaryota; kingdom Viridiplantae; phylum Streptophyta; class Magnoliopsida; order Poales; family Poaceae; genus Tuctoria; species Tuctoria greenei. Next base: position 174,267,711 of record JAYESD010000002.1, on the reverse strand, counting down.
CAACTTCAAAATTCAATTGCTCATAGTACAACTGCTCCAAAAATACCTACTAAATTCTTGTATACTCTCACTTTGATCTATACTTTGAGATTGTTCAAACCAACACATTCTAAACCTTGTTATGTGTTATATTGCAGCACAAGAAGAATCTGAACGAAGAATGGCCGGTTTGTAGAAGTATTCCTGATGGAGGAGCCGACAGGATTGCTTCTGAACTCTGTCAGTTCATTCGTCGCGAAATTTTGCACAAAACGGGGAAGTTCTTTGATAAGAGAGGTTCAGCAGCTGATGTGCCAGAACTTTGCGACTATACCAATCTAAACAGTTTTTAGTGAAAACTTGTAAACTTTGAGATGAAATTGTATCTGTAACTTGTACATATGTATATTGTTTTAGTGAAATTGACTTCTGTGATGATAATATTGTTGTCTTTTGTTCTGTGATGATTGTTGTTTTTTGTTCTGTGATTATATTGAATTGACCTGGAAATTAGAAATAACAGCAGTAGTACTGCATGACTGTGAAAAACAATTATCACAGGCGGCTAGATACAAGTAAAGAAACATCTGTGATAACCTAATTTTCACAGGCGGTGTCTGTTATGGTAGAAACCGGCTGCGTTAAAGGGTCTTCACAGACGGCTGATATAGGTAAACTCCGTCTGTGATAACTTCATTATCATAGACGGGTTAGTTATGCTTCAATAACCGTCTGTAAAGACACATTATCATTGACGGTTAGTTATGCTTCAAAACCCGCCTGTGAAGACATATTATCATAGGCGGTTAGTTATGCTTCAAAATCCGCCTGTGAATACAAATTATCATAGACGGTTAGTAATGCTTCAATACCCGTCTGTGAAGACTTCTTATCATAGACGGTTAGTTATTCTTCAATAACCGTCTGTGATAAGACGTTTATCACAGACGGTTATATATGCTGCACGACCCGTCTGTGATAAAGTATTTTCACAGACGGCTAGCCTAAGTAAAGAACCGCCTATGATAATCGATCTTCACAGGCGGCTATCCTTAGTGAAGAACCGCCTATGATAATTAGTCTTCACAGACGGTTTCACTTCTCCGCCTGTGAAATTGCGGATTATCACAGACTCTTCGTTTCAGGCGGTTTTAAAAGCCGTCTGTGATAATAGGTTTGGAGCCGCCTGTGATGAGGCTTATTGTAGTAGTGTTGGTTGTTATTTCTGTTATGCCTCCTCACCGTGGAGTTCTCTATTTTTATAGGTACATGAATACGGTAGCCCACACATCAGCTCTATAAGCTAGGTCCACATGACAGGCGATCCACACTCCAACACGAGCCCACATGGCTGAGTCATGACACCTCCTCTCCTCGAAACAGTGGTTGCACTCAAGCACTCCATGCCGGAAATCACCGGCTCATCACCTCCCAATCTTCCCAGGTCGATGCCATTGGCAATAGTCCCATCCATGAGACGTGCACCTGTGGAACCGCCTGATTCCCCTTCTTGACGAGGCGGCGCTCCAAGATCTGGTCTGGCTCTAGCGGACTGCGCTCCAGATCCAGCGTCGACAGAAACTCAGAGAAGACCGGCATGTAGGACAGGATGAAGGGATTGAGTTGCGAAATATGAAAAAACAGGTGGATCTGTGCCCCTGCAGGTAAGTCGAGCTTGTACGTGACTGAGCATAGTGGGAGCCAAAGTACTTGAATGGGAGCTTTGGATAGGATCGATTCACTACGGTAGTCTGAGCATAGTATTGCAAGCGTAATAGCACCATCTCCCCAGTCTGCAACTCCTTCTCAGTGCGATTCTTGTCAGCTTTTTGCTTCATCTTGTTCTGAGCAGCCGCAAGATTTGATTTTAGAAGCTCGGTATGAAGGGCCCTCTCATTCAGTAACTCAGATATTGACCTCTCAGTTTCAGGCAAAAGTACTGGAGCAGCCATGGTGTTTGGCTCATGACCATAAAATGCACGAAAGGGAGAACACCCTGATGCTAACTGAAATGTGGAATTGTACCAGAACTCAGCAAGAGGTAACCAATTCCTCCATTTCTGTGGATCTTCTTGTATTGAGCATTGTAGGTATTGCTTTAAACATTGATTAACCTGCTCTGATTGCCTATCAGTCTATGCGTGATAGGAAGTACTTAAGAGTAGCTTAGTCTCAATCAGTGTGAACATTTGCTTTCACATTGTGCTAGTAAATACTTTGTCCCTATCTGAGAGCATAGTTCTAGGAATTCCATATAGCTTGATCACAGTGTTCAACAATACCCTAGCCACTTGGACAGCAGTATATGGATGCTTTAATAGTACGAAATGGGCATATTTGGAAAACCTATCAACAACCACCAATATTGTATTATCCCTCAGATCTAGGAAGACCTTCCACAAAGTTCATTGTAATGTCCTGCCAAGCCTCAGATGGCACTAGTAAGGACTGCAACGGTCTAGTTGGGTGAATCCATTCACTCTTAGCTTGCTGACACACCCTACATTGTTGACCAAACTCCTTCACATTCTGTCTTAATCCCTTCCAATAGAAACAACCTCTTTACTCTCTGGTAGGAGGCCTGAATGCCAGAATGCCCCCCACCATACTGTCATGCAGAGCTGCAATTAATTTTGTTGTCAAAGCTGAATTAGCTCCCACCCAGATTTGATCTCCCCTTCCGATTATACCTTGCTGCAAGGTAAAACCATTCTCATCAGGATTGCATAGAGCCAACTTAGCCAGTAGCTCATGTGCCTCCAAATTAATGGCATATGAATTCAAGACTTCTTGAATCCATAAAGGCCTCACCTCTGTAACAGCAGAAATAGCAAAGAGATGTCCCAACCTTGACAAAGCATTTGCTGCTACATTTTCTTTCTCTTTTCTGCAGATAATTTTGAAATTCAACCCATAAGTTTGGCCATAGACTTTCTTTGTAGATCAGATTGTAGTTGATGTCCCTCAAAGAAAATTAGACTTGATGATCAGTTTTAATCAAGAACTCAGTCCTCTATAAATATGGCCTCCACCTTCTCACTCAGTGCCTTGCTCAAATAAGCTATTGGCCTACCCTGCTGCATCAGTACTGCCCCGAAGCCAATGTCACTAGCATCTGTCTCAATGACAAAGGTGTCTTCAAAATTTGGTAAGTCCAACACTAGTGTAGATGACATAGCTTTTTTAAGGATAAGAAGGCCTCCTGAGCATGAGAATCCCACTGAAAGTGTTTCTTCTTAAGTAGATTAGTAAGTGGTTTGACAATGACCTCATATCCTCTCACAAACTTTCTATACTAATCAGTAAGGCCTAGAAAACCCCTCAGTTCAGAGAGAGGCTGATGAATATGACTGTTCCATAGTAGAAGTCTTGCTTGGGTCAGTAAAAACTCCCTCACCAGAAATAATATCACCCAAGTACTTCAGTTCTGCTTTTGCAAAAGTGCACTTGGACCTTTTCATATAGAACTAATGTACCTACAACTTGGATAGGACTTGTTGCAAGTGTTCTAAATGCATTTCTATAGTAGGACCTATATATCAAAATGTCATCTATGAACACTGATACAAACCTTAGCAAATAAGGAGGAAGAATCGAGTCCATAGCGCACTAAAAGGTAGCAGGTGCATTAGTCAACCCAAAAAGCATTGCCGTGAACTCGTTGTGCCCACTATGAGTTTTGAAAGCCGTTTTAAACTCCTCTCCTTTTCTCACCTGAATCTGGTGGTACCCTACCCTCATGTCCAGTGTAGAGAAATACTATTCACTAGCCAATTCATCGAGAATTTCATCCACCAAGGGCATAGGGAACCTGTTTTAAAGGTCAAATGATTGAGCTTCCGATAATCCACACAAAAGCGCCACGTGCCATCCTTCTTTCGAAGTAATAAGACTGGAGCTGCAAAAGGACTAACACTATTTTCAATAAGTCCTTTTACTTGCTTCTCAATCTCAGTTTTGTGTAGAAGAGAGTAACGATAGGGTTTGGAATTCACAGGCACTGCTCCTGGAACCAAATGAATGGTATGATCAAAATCCCTAGTTGGAGGCAGATGCTTAGGCTCCTCAAACACCCCAGCATAACTCTTTAGCAAGGCATTAACAGCTAAGTCATATACGTGTACCTGTTTCCCATCTTTAGAATCCTCACTCTGCAGTACCATGGCCAAAGACCAAACCTCATTATTGCCTTTAATCCATTTCTATAACTGCATTGCATATGGCTCAGTTACATCAGTTCAAACTTGCTTTCTCACACCTTGTAGCTGAATCTGCGCTCCTTTATACTTGAATGATAAACACTTATCCACCCAAATACATGTCATAGGAGTATACTGTTTTAACCTGTCAAATCCCAAAATAGCATCATAAGCCCCTAATGGTAAGACCTTCATATATGTTGAGAAAGAGTGACCATCACACCACCACTGCAAATTCTTTACTTCTCCATGGCACCCCACCCATTCACCATTAGCTAGCTTCACCTTACTGGAGCACAGGGTTTTGTCTGTAATCCAGCCTTTGTCAAAAAAGTGGAGTTACCAAAGGTCCCTGAGCTTTCTGAGTCCACTAAGAGCAAGAACATCTCGCTCTTATGTAGATCTCTTAGAGTTAAGCAACTTTCTCCCCCTGTTCGAGCTATAGCATTCAGTGAGACCTCACATTCAGCCTCTGCTTCTACAGCCTTCTTCTCCAATGTAACCAACACTTCTTCAGATAACTCCATCTGCATATCTCCACTGTCAGGTTGTTAAGCTGCAGTTAAAGTCCTCCTAGGGCACTTCGTGGAGTGGCCTGGTTCATATTTCTCTCCACACCTATAGCATAGCCCATTCAATCTCCTATAATCCTCAACTGTCTCTCTTTAGATAATTCAGGCACCACATATTATCACCCCTGAGACCTGTGTTCTATTTGCCAAGCATGTGTTGTTTGAGCCCTTTTATTCTACCCTGCTCTTGCACATTCTGTTGCACCCTTGCCAGCAACACAACTTTGTTGACTTAAGAGGGAACTTGAGACGTAACTGAACTTAGCAATTTCAGCTTCAGCCCATTGACAAAATGAGTGGCAAAGAAGACCTCATCTAACTGAAGCTTATGTACAGCAGTGGCATAGCGCAATTCTTCAAACTTAGCAATATAATCCTCCAGTCCCCCTTGGTGTCTCAGATGTATCAGGTCATACATGCCCCTAGGGTACTCATAGGCTTCAAATTTCTCCTTCACTGCTCTTCGAAACTGCTCCCAATTCCTCAACCCTACTGTCAATTTATAGAACTGCAACCACCTCACAGCATTACCGTCCATATTCATCGATGATGCTCTCACCCACAATGCCTCATTGACTTAGAAAATGGAGAAATAGTCCAACCACTTATCCAACCAAATGGTGGGATCCTCCCCACTGAACTTAGGGAAATTCAACTTCAGTAAAGACCTGCCACCATTCCCTCATCCATCCTAGGTTTAAAGCAATCCACCCTGCCTCCATTGTGGCAAGACCCACTAGACTCCACCAAATCATCCCCAGTACCCTTGCTTCTCTCCCTGTTCTCCAACTCCTGACGTGGATTCAAGCTGAGGGTTCTCCCTGATGTCATTCACACCGTACATTCCACACCTCTCACCAGAGTCAAATCTGCCGCTCGCCTTCCTACCTTGGCAATTTGCTGCAGCATGACATCTCTCTCCTTCCCTGATTCCTTGCTAACTTCTCTACTAAATCCTACCTCCCTAAGAGCTGCTTCTACACCGACTCAACCCCCTCAAGCCGCTAAGCAATGGAATACAGAGTAGAGACTACCTGCTCCCAACGCTTCTCCACCGCCTTCGATGTCTCCTCCATGAGGTCGATGATGAATCGAGTCTGTGCTAATGGCTTGGACTTCAGCGCCGTGATGAATCAATGATCATCGGCGAGCGACTCCCGGTCGCCAAAATTTTGGTCGCTTGGTGAAGGCGATCGCGTCTCCCCCCCCCCCCCCCCCCCCCCCCCCCAGAGAATCACCTTGCCCTGATGCCACCTGTGATGTTCATTGGCCGGCGGCGTGTGCCCGCCGATGTGAGAGTCGCAGATGATCGTCAGCAAGCGACCAGAGAAATGGAAGCGCACAGTAAGACCATGAGACTTTGTATGATATGTTGTTATTTCTGTTATGCCTCCTCATCGTGGAGTTCTCTGTTTTTATAGGTACATGAATAGGTGACCCACATGTTTGCTATACAGGCTGGGTCCACATGACACGCGATCCCCACTTCAACACACGCCCACACGACGGAGTCGTCACAAGCAAGGTAGCAGCAGCTGAGCGATTTTATCCATCCCTCAGGACAAGTGTAAGAGAGAGCAAGAACGGAAGAACAACACAACTCGACAGGGAGGAAACAACCAGCAAAACTTTAAGAGTAGATTCAAGACACACTCGTGCAACACATATATGATAGGATCACCTCATCTCTCTTCCATTTCGATCAACTTGTAGCACAAGAATAGTTCAAAGAGGGGTATTTGGGGTAGAAGAGAGAACAGTTCAAGTGGGAGAGGTAAATAGAGAAAACAGACTCGGTTACAGCCTAAGCACACACAACATGCCACCGTTGGTATTTAAACATGTCGAGTGGGCCGGTACTCCATGACACCAGTTGGGCCTGAGTGAACTCCCACTGGCCCAAGCTCCCCGTTTGAAGTATCTTTAGTGCCTTCTCCCTCTTTTGTGCCCTCGGCTTATTTCTCTTGCTCAGTCGTCACCAGCACCCTGGAGATAGTCTCCCCCTCTAGAGCACCTGCTTGTCCCCATGCAACAATGGAAGGAAAACGGGTCTTGAGGATACAGTAGTCTTCCCACATAGCCGAAGACTCAGGAAGAGAATCCCACTACAAGTCTGCACCAACACCTGAACAATGGTGCTGTTACCCTTCTTGACCAACCGATGACCCAGTATCATTACCGCCGATAGGTCAACAAAAACGAGCACAGGAACTTGTGGTAGAGTAGTGAACACCGCACCATATCACATGTCACCGCGGTCGCCTCCCAGATAGTGCGATCCTTCCGTTTCGAGGCCTCGAACGCCATGCTGAGCTCCGGGGGCCACAGAACCAGCTCTAGTCATCTTTGAGGCGCTCTAAGCACGGAAGTAAAAAATTGTGTGCCCGACCACTCGAGCGGTGCTCAGTTCCTGGTCCCGTGCATCCAAAAATCCTCCGCACGCATGATCCGGGATCAAAAAACAACCTTCTGACTTCTCCCGGGCGGTATCAACCTCGACGCAGACCTTGGACAGCTTATCAGCAGACTCCTGCACTGTCGGGGCTAGTTGGTCCAGATCATTCTGGCCCACAGAATTTGTGGTAGAGTAGTGAAAATCACAACAACGGTCGGACTTGTCTTCCCTCAGGGGCCATACTAGTCCGGTGCACCAGATCGGTCTGTTCTCAACCGGAATAAAAAGTTTTTTGTGAGATCAAACTAGTTTGTTCTAGGACGGACTAGTCTATAGTTTAGTGACTGTTTGAATTCAAAAGGTGGTGGGGGACTTTGTGGTTGGTCAAGGGTGACATCACTGGTCCCCAGGGCAAGACTACTCCGCACTTTTTCTGGTGGCAACGGCTACCTGTCGAAATCCCTATAAAAAGGGATCCCCCAGCCTCCAAAGGCCCACTCTTGAACCCTAGCACTGCTACAACCTACCTAGAGCCATCCTAGCCCTCTCTCAACTATTCTTGGAATCCTAAGAGCGATTCTTGAGGATTTGTGAGTTGTGGAAGAGAGGAGAGAAGGGTTTGCTTGATCTTGAGCTCTTTGTTGATTCTCTCGGTTTGACTGATTGATTTGAGTTTGTGTGGGTTTTGATCTTCGATCTTTTCGAGTTGTAAACTTGTGGGAGCGTCAAGTTGTGAGTTTCCCCACGTATTTGGTGATTACCCCCGTGATTTAGGCCCTGTTTGACACAGCTGGAACTTGTTACAAAAGCAGCTTGTTTGAAAAGCTGGTGGAAAACAACTTCTGCTTATGTCTTGCTTTTAGTTCATTCTGAGAAGCAGCTGACCTAATAAGCTATTACAAAAGCTTCCTGTTTGGCACACCCTTAGCTTATTTTTATGAAGAAGTTGCAGCAGAAGCTGTGCCAAACAGGGCCTTAGTGGAAGAGTTGCTGACCTTTGTGGTGGCTAAGCGATGAAAGGGTTGAGTGGAACCCTACCTTTCGTGGGCATTCACAACATGGATGTAGGCTCCTATTGTGGGCTGAACCACGAGATAAATCCTATGTATTGTGTCTTTGATTTGACTTCCTCATTCTTCGCGAGATCAAGTTAGGGCTACTTACGTTCTTCATCTCAATCTTGTGAACCGCCTTGATCTAGTTGCTTTTACTTCATCCACATCATCTACTATGTTGCTAGGTTCATACACTTTGCGTTCCATCAAGTTAAGTCCATTGGACCGCATAAAAATATCACCTTTGGTCAAGTTTATCATCCTAACCGGACTAGTCTGCCCCCAGTTCGGACTAGTCTGCACTCTGTAATTTGATAGCTTTTATTGAGTTAAATTTCAGGTTATCCGCCTATTCACCCCCCACCCTCTAGGCAACTTTCAATTTGTATCAGAGCCTAACTCTCCCAAAAGCTTAACCGCTTGGAGAGGAGATGGGGGAAAACGGTGAGAAGAAGATCAAAGCTTAACCGCTTGGAGAGGAGATGGGGGAAAACGGTGAGAAGAAGATGTTGATCGTAAACACCACTAGCACTGGCGAGAACAGGCACACCTAAGGACAAGGATCCAATCCTTTGCATGATAAGACCGGCGACACCAGCAAGTACAAGCCAAGGCCTCCTCCCTTCGATGGTGAAACCGAAGATGAAGATGAAGAAGTGAAGCACCTTGAGGACCTTCTTCAAAAAGCTAGAGATGTGGCAAGAGGAGGAGAAGGCTTAAAAAGGAGAAGAAGCTCAAGAAGCCCGAGGAGGACTACATGCGATATCTTTTTAACTATGAGTGCCTCAATTCACATTCAAACTACCTTTCTATTCCAATGGGCAAAGCTCTACATTTTGATGGGACTAACTACACTATGTGGAAACACAACATGAAGTTGCATCTTATTTCTCTCAATCCTACACTTTAGCATGTTGTGTGCACATGCACAGATATCCCCGTGGACAACGAAGAGCTGACCCCAGAACAAGAACAACTCATTCACCGCAATGCTCAAGCGGACGTCGTGCTCAACTCAGCCTTGAACCAAGAAGAATTTAATAAAGTGGATGGGTTGCATCAAGCCAAGGAAATTTGGGACACTCTCAAGATTGCACATGAAGGCAACCGGTCCGTGATGGAAGCCAAGATTGCGATGATCGAGGGGGATCTTGGAAGATTCGCCATGGAAGAAGGCAAGACCCCTCAAGAGATGTACAACTGACTCAAGGCTCTTATCAATAGGAGTCTAGAATACAGATGCAAGAAGTGGACCGAACATGAAGTGGTCAAGACGATTATAAGAGCCTTCATGCCTTGCAATGTGATGCTTTGCACTCTCATCCGTGAGAGTCTCAACTTCCACAAGATGACTTCAGATGAGGTGCTTGGCAAGATCATCAACCACGAGATGATGGAGATGGAAGCACTCCATGTCAACAACCTAGCCATGATCACATCCTCCAAGAAGAAAGGCATTGCTCTCAAAGCCTCACCCAAGTCCAAAGGCAAAGAGGTGCAAGCTTCAAGAAATGACAATGAAAGTGAAGAAGAAGAAAGCACTGACATGGATGAAGAGGAAATGGCCTTCTTCATCAAAGGATTCAAGAGGATCATGAGGAAGAGAAGAGGGTCAAACTATGAAAGCAAGGGCAAGGACAAGTACAATACAAGACAAAGGAGAGTGTTCTACAATTGTGGTGAGTATGGGCACTTCATTGTGAATTTCCCATACGAAAAGGAAGATGACAAGAAGAAGAAGATCAATGATGAGAAGCCTCAAGAGAGAAAGATGTTAAAGAAGAAGAAAGCACATGGGCACGCTCATGTTGGCAAGGAGTGGGACTCCAACGATGAGTCCTCCTCCGATGATGAAGCGGGAGTGGCAACCGTCGCCATCAAGAAGCCAACAATGAAGAAGACTCTCCTACCAAAAAAGGGAGAGTGGAAAAGCTCAAGCCACACTTGTCTTACAGCGATGAAAAGAAAACGAAAGATTAAATCTAAAATTTCCTTGCGTTCCATTAAAGATGAGGATTTTGATAGTGATAGTGAGAATGAGTATATGTTTGAAGGTTTAAGTAAAAGCACTATTATTAAAATGAAAAAGCTTTCCGATGAAATTTTAGACAAGGAAGAACTTCTCGAGGAAAAAGATGAATTGCTTGCCAATGGGAGGCAAAAGAATCTTAACCTTGAGTAGCTTCTTGAGCTTGAGAAGGAAAACAACAAGGCACTTGAACTTGAACTTGCGAAATGGAAGAAGGCTTCCTTAAGGCTCAAGAGTTCGAATGTTGTGCTCCAATATGAACTTGTGAGCTTGAACAAATTCCACAAGAGCCTTGAGGCACAATTCGCAACTCTCAAGTCAAGTTTCCTTTCTTCTCCCTCAACAAACTCAAACCTGCCTAAAATGGAATCACACACCAAAGCTTCCAATTGTGCTAACCTTGTGCTTGACCTAAAGAATGAGCTTGACTTGCCAAAGAGAAAGAGAACACCTAAGGGTGACATCTTTGACAAGGAGAAGATCAAGTACGCATGTAGTGCATACTCGATCACAAGATCTCCCTTGGTCAAAGATGGTATTGGCTATTCAAGAGAAGGAAAGGAAAATGCTAGAATTCTCAGGAATAACAATATGCAAACTGAATTTGTCAAGGAGGGTTCATTTCAAGTCAAGAATGAATTTCATGCATCTACCTCTAGTGAAATAGTGAAACTTGACAAAAATGCCAAAAAATGTCAACTTAACCATGTTTCATGACTTTGATGCATCTTATGTGCTAATGAGAAACAAATTTGGTTATACTTATGCGAAAAATGTTGGGTCACACTGCAAGATCCCAAAGCCTTGTGTGTGGGTGCCCAAATGCCTTGTCACTAACCTCAAAAGACCCAACCAAGCTTGGGTACCTAAAACCAAAACCTAAACTTGTCTTGTAGGCTTAGTCCTACATCGGTTCAAAATGGGTGCTAGATAGTGGTTGCACCAATCACATGACCGGAGCAAGAAGGATGTTTGTGGAGTATGAAGAAAACAAAGATCCAAGTCAAGGTATCTAATTTGGCGACAATAGTCAATGTAAGGTACTAGGTATGGGTAAAATCTCTATTTCTCCACAACACACCATTTCAAAAGTCATGCAGATTGAGTCCTTAGATTATATTCTCTTATCCATTTCTCAATTATACGAAAAGGGGTATAATTGCCTGTTTTCTAATGAGGGTGTGATTGTCACTAGAAGAGTGGATAACTCGATTGTCTTCAAGGGTGTGCTCAAAAGAAAGCTTTATCTCGTAGACTTCACCGCGGATAAAACTCAACTTGACACATGCTTCATTGCAAAGACCAACATGGGGTGGTTATGGCATCGAAGGCTAGCCTATGTTGGTATGAGGAATCTTCACAAACATCTAAAAGGCAATCACATCTGAGGTCTTAAGAATGTTGTCTTTGAGAAAGATAGGCCCTGTAGCGCATGCCAAGCCAGGAAACAAGTTGGAGCAGCTCATCTCGCCAAGAATCTGATGATGAAAACAAGACCGTTGGAAATGTTGCACATGGACCTTTTCGGTCCCATTGCTTACATAAGCATTGGCGGTAACAAATATGGTTTAGTTATTGTTGATGACTTTTCCCACTTCACTTGGGTGTTTTTCTTGCATGACAAAAGTGAAACACAAGGTGTCCTCAAGAGTTTATTGAGGAGAGCTCAAAATGAGTTCTCCTTGAGAATCAAGAAGATAAGAAGCGATAATGGCACCGAATTCAAGAACACGCAAGTTGAAGAATACTTGGACGAGGAGGACATCAAGCATGAGTTTTCGGCACCCTACTCACCTGAACAATATGGGTGCCAAAAGGAAGAAACAAATTCTAATAGAGATGTCAAGTACCATGCTTGATGAGTACAAAACCTCCAATAGGTTTTGGGCGGAAGCGGTCAACACTGCTTGCCATGCCACAAACCGCCTCTACCTCCATCGCCTATTGAAGAAGACTCCATATGAACTTCTAACGGGCAACAAACCGAACATCTCCTACTTTAGAGTCTTTGGTAGCAAATGTTACATTCACAACAAGAAGCCTAGAATTTTGAAGTTCACTTTGAAATTCGATGAAGGTTTCTTGCTTGGTTATGACTCAAACACCTACGCCTATTGTGTTTCCAACAAAACCTCCAGTTGTGTTGTAATCGCATGTGACGTGGTGTTTGATGAGACTAATGGCTCCCAAGTGGAGCAAGTTGATCAATGTGTGCTAGATGAAGAAGAAGCACCATGTGTTGCGTTAAGAAGGATGGCGCTTGGTGGTGTAAGACCTCAAGAGCATCAAGGCCCAATTGACCCAACTCCATCACAAGAGGTGCCTCAAGTACAAGATCAAGTCCAAGATCCCCAAGACCAACAACATGATCAAGATCACCATGATCAATAAATGGAAGATCAACATGGTGGCAATGGTAACGGGGGATACTATGAAGATGATGGAGGTGAAGAAGTTGACTCAAGATCAAGTGTACCACACCAAAGAGTTCATCAATGTATTCAACGGGATCATCCCTTTGACAACATACTTGGAGACATCTCCAAGGGGGTAATGAGTCGCTTTCATATGTCTAATTTTTGTGCTCACTATTCTTTTGTGTCTTCTTTTGGGCCATTTAAGGTCGAAGATGCTCTATGAGATCCGGATTGTGTGATAGCCATGCAAGAGAAACTCAACAACTTCAAGAGGAACAAAGTATAAGAGCTCGTGAGAAGACCTAATGCCAATGTTCTAGGCACCAAGTGGGTCTTCCGCAACAAGCAAGATAAGCATGATGTGGTAACAAGAAACAAAGCTAGACTTGTAGCCAAAGGATACTCTCAAGTTGAAGGTTTGGATTTCAATGAAACTTTTGCTCCAGTAGCTAGGATTGAATATATTCGCATATTATTGGCCTATGCTACTCACAAAGATTTCAAGTTGTATCAAATGTACATGAAAAGGGGCTTCCTCAATGGACCGATCAAGGAGGAGGTGTATGTGGAGCAACCGCCTGACTTCAAGGACGATAAGTATCCTAACCATGTCTTTAAGCTTCATAAAGCTCTCTACAGTCTCAAACAAGCTCCTAGAGCTTGGTATGAGTGCCTTAGGGACGTTCTCATTGATAATGGTTTTAAGATAGGAAAGAACGATTATACACTCTTTATAAAGAACATGGATGATGATTTATTTGTATGCCAAATTTATGTTGACGACATAATATTTGGTTCTACTAATCAATCTTTTTGTGAAGAGTTTAGCAAAATCATGACAAAAAGATTTGAGATGTCGATGATGGGAGAGTTGAAGTTCTTTTTAGGTTTCCATGTAAAACAATTCAAGGAAGGCACCTTCATATGTCAAACCAAGTATACTCAAGACATCCTCAAGAAGTTCGACATGGAGAAGGCCAAGCTCATCAAGACGCCAATGGCGACGAATGGACATCTCAGTCTCAATCAAGACATCCCTAGCATCGACCAAAAGGTATACTGTTCAATGATTGGATCACTCCTTTACCTTTGTGCATCTAGGACCGACATTATGTTAAGTGTATGCATGTGTGCAAGGTTTCAAGCCACTCCGAAGGAGTGTCACTTGACAGACGTAAAGAGAATCTTATGATATTTTGTTCATACACCTAACCTAGGGTTGTAGTATCCAAAGGGTCCATGTTTAACCTCATCGGATACTCCAATGCGGATTATGCCAGATGCAAAGTGGATAGGAAAAGCACCTCCGAGACTTGCCAATTCTTGGGTATGTCTCTAGTGTCATGGTCATCCAAGAAACAAAATTCCATTGCCCTATCCACAACTGAAGCGGAGTATGTCACAGCCAGAAGTTGTTGTGCACAACTTCTTTGGATGCGACAAACTCTAAGTGATTATGGTCTCAATATGAACCATATTCCACTCCTATGAGACAATGAGAGTGCCATTATGATTGCCCATAACCCCGTTGAACACTCTAGAACCAAACATATTGACATCTGGCACCATTTCTTGAGAGACCATTTAATGAAGGGAGATATTGTCATTTCACATGTGAGAACCGAAAAGCAACTAGCCGATATGTTCACCAAGCCACTAGATTAAAAATGCTTTTGCAAACTTAGGAATGAACTAAATATCCTCGATTCTAGAAATGTGTCTTGAGATGTTGCACATCTGATTGCTAGTTTTGTATTCACTTCAAAATTATGCATGCTTTAAAAAACTTGCCTCCCTCAATTTTCTATCAAATTATTTTCAATTATTGTCTTCTTGAATCATGGTCATTGTATGAATGTTTGTGTGCTTTAGTGACCATATTCATTTAGAATATTTGTGAAAACTTAGTCCATATGCATCATTCCTTGCAAATTCCTCAATATATATGAGAATTTGCTGTCTAGGACCGGACTAGTCCATCCATGGGGTCGGACAAGTTCGGCATCCTGGACATGTCTGGACAGGCACAGACTAGTCCACATCAAACTAGTCTGGCCTGTCATCGAACTTGTTCGGACTTCTAGTTTAGTCCGTACCTAGCCCGGTGCCCGTACATGTCCGGTATACCCAACGGACTAGTCCGGACTTCTAGGGACTTAACCCCCAGCGTTGGGCCTGACCCTTATCATTCTTTATCTCACATCTCAAACGTCCGCCCCTCTCCATAAACCGCCCCATTGGCAATTTTTGGTTCCATCCCTCAAAATCTTCAAGGAATCCGTGTGGAAGCTTTTTCGGAGTGTCGGGAAGGAACCTAGTGTTAACTCCTAACTTAGTGAATTTTCTACACTTCTACCGCAATATCTTGCTTGATCCCACCTTATATCCTTCAGTTATCCTTTTTTTAGCATGTCTAGGAAGAACACCTCTCCTCTTTCAAATCCGAAAAAGGAGGTGGCTCGTCAAGAGTGCTATCGCTGAAGGGATGAGGAGGAAGCAGCTATTGCAGCGGAACTTGATTGCATATGTGAAGCTCGGATCAAGAAGAAACATGATCGAGATGTAGCCCAAGCTCAAGTAGCCGAAGAGCAAGCAAGCCGAAGGAAAAGGATTGTCAGGGTGGGTGAGAAGCGAAAGGCCCAAGCGACCGATAAGGGAAAAGCACCCATGGGAGAGAGCAGTCAAGCTAAGGGCAAGGAAAAAGGAGCCCGCACAGAATATGCCACTTAGAAAGGCTCCTCCTACGAAGAAAACTCTTGTAGGGAGAGGCTTGGTCATTCGTGACCAACTCGCGGAGCCTCATGGTCTTCCACAAGGCCCCGTTGGTCCATTGTTCATGACTACTCCCGTGCATGACCCAAACTGGCAACCTCAGCTAGGAAGCAATGTCTTTCGTGGAAAAGGAGCTGAGAAAGCAAAGAGACTCAGATTGTAGGACCCATACAAATATGATAAGGCCACAGCTAATCCTCGCTTATGGTGTGATTTTCACTGCAATTACTATCGCCTAGTCTACCTATCCAAGAAGACTCCAGTGACAGATGCTCAATGGGTAGATTGGGCCTATATGGAAAAGAAGGATCATCAAGCTTTCAATGTAGTAATTCGAGTTGTTGAGCATCATGGCCTCAAAGAGTTACTTGAATTCAGGTACAACTGGAACACAGAGGTGGTGGCTCAATTCTACACCACATTATACTTCTCCACATTTAATGATAGAAGAATCACTTGGTTGACCAATGGAGTTCAATACTCAGTTCTCTGTGATGATTTTGCTAGGATTCTTGGGCTTAAGGAGTTTCTAAACCATGACTTGATCATTCACAATCTCAACGCTCTAGATCTAGGGGAGATGGAGTTCATGTATGAAGTTGGTTTCTACAATCCCCCCATAGCCAAGATTCTTCGCCCCTTCTTTAGTGTGCTCAATCGGATATTGAGAAAAGCCCTAACACCTAAGGATGGGGACGCAGGCATGATCCAAGGAAATTTGAGGCACATGATGAAGTTGATAGTTGAAGATGAGAAGTTCAATGTCTTTGACTATATGTACAATGAAATCTTCAACATATCCCACACTCGAAACCGCTCATGTGGATGTGCTCCTCTTATCATGTGCTTGATTGAGAAGGTTTCAGGCTTGGAATTTATGAAGGACGTCAAGCACAGAGCTCTCCATCCTCAGATTCCTCCTCCTGCGCCGAAGATTGGCAGAGCCTCGAGGAGAGGTACCTCTTTGTTCCTTTTCCTCCTCCTGCTCCGGCCGCCTCCTCCACCTCCGGCGACCTTGCTAGTGCTACTCCCAAGTTTCTCAAGTCAATCTTCACCTCGTATCAGAAAGCGGAAGTGAAGCCTCACAAGACCGCAAAGAAGCACGACAAGTACCTTCGCAAGCTTTGCAAGAAGACTAACATTCCTATGTCACGGGAGGCCTCCGAGGTTGAAGACATCACAACCTTTCTAGAGCTCTCGGAGGCGGAGGCTGCACTCTTTGGTGGTGGGGGTGATCCCTCTAGCGCTGCTCTTGCTGCTGAAGAGGTTGAAGATGATGATGACGAAAAGGATGATGCTCAAGATGATGACGATGAAGAAACGGAAAGCGACCAAAACCGTGGAGAGGCGAGCGAGAGTGACGATGAGTAGATTTAGGCTCTCTCTTCTCCCTTACTCTTTTTCCTTTTTGGTGTCTTGATGCCAAAGGGGGAGAGATTGAGGGGGAGTATTAGATCCATGGACTATGCTATGTTTTTAAAATTTGGGTTCTAATGTTAACTTTTGCTACTTGTTATTATTTGGTTTGTAATGACATTATGACTATGCTATCGCTCTATGTTATGTGAATCTTATTATCTATTTTGTCATGTTGATTCTATTGAATATCATTCTAGTCAAATATGTGTGATGATACTAAATTAAAATTTTAGATGCATGCTTCACTCCACTTTTCACATCTCAACACTTGCATCACATGTAGGCACCCCACCATAACACACATGTATAAGTCTCCCATAGACTTCATTCTTCTGCATTAAATTTAGTGCAAATCTTCCATGGACGCATTTAGGGGGAGATCCTTATACACGTGTGTGTTATGAAAATCAACTAAATTATACGTTTTATCTAAAACCTCAATGTGATTTTATCAAATCACCAAAAAGGGGGAGATTGAAAGTGCATCTAAGCTAATCCCCATGGGTTTTGATGATTAATGACAACACTTAAGGGACTAATGAGCATTATAAGTGTAAGTACAGGTGATTGAAAGTTGGACGGCATTGAATGCACTCAAAAAGGAAAAGGAGAAGAAAACAGCAAAGAACTCAAAGGATAGAATTTAGGTTTTTAAGTTCTTTGTTTCGAGTTCAGCTACTTAGATTGAGTGTGTTCAATGAGTCAAGTGTTGAGAATCTCCTAAGAGCTCATAGTCTAAGCTAGACTAGACTGGGAGATGAGTTGAGGCAGCCCTAAGTCAGGGTCGGACTTGTCCGGGCTGGAAGGTCGGACTAGTCCGACCACATCGGATCGATCCAATGTTAGGCGGACCTAGAGTCTCTGTCTAAGTTTTGGCTTGTCCGTTTTGGGACGGACTAGTCCGTGGTGAGTGTGTCTGTGTCCTTCTGTGACTAAGTCCTGAAGGACCGAACTAGTCCGCCCTGGGGGGCCGCACTAGTCCGCTTGGACAAACTAGTCCATTTCTGTCCCGAAAAGTAGTTCTTGACTAAGATCAGACTAGTCCGTTTTGTGTCTGACTAGTCCGTAGTGGACTTGTTGGAGGCTGCTGGGACTGAGTCCTGGACGGCCGGACTTGTCCGCCCTCAGGGGTTGGACTAGTCTGGTGGCCAGATTGGTCCGTTCTCAACCGGAACAAACAATATTGTGTGAGATCGGACTAGTTAGGACAGACTAGTAAGTGGTGTAGTGACCGTATGAATTCAAAAGGTGGTGGGGGACTTTGTGGTTGGTCAAGGGTGACATCATTGTCCCCACAGGCCGGACTAGTCTAGGGTCAAAGGCCGGACTAGTCCGCACTTTTTCTGGTGGCAACAACTACTTATCGAAATCCCAATAAAAAGGGATCACCCGGCCTCCAAAGGCTCACTCTTGAACCCTAGCGCCGCCACGGCCTTCCTAGAGCCATCCTAGCCCTCTCTCAACCATTCTTGGATTCCTAAGAGCGATTCTTGAGGATTTGTGAGTTGTGGAAGAGAGGAGAGAAGGGTTTGCTTGATCTTGAGCTCTTGGTTGATTCTCTCGGTTTGACTGATTGATTTGAGTTCGTGTGGGTGTCGATCTTTGATATTTTTGAGTTGTAAACTTGTGGGAACCTCAGGTTGTGAGTTGCCCCACGGATTCGATGATTAAGCCCGTGATTTAGTGGAAGAGTAGCCGGCCTTCATGGTGGCTAAGTGAGGAAAGGGTTGAGTGAAAACCTACCTTTTATGGGCATCCTCAACATCGATGTAGGCTCCTTTTGTGGGGTTGAACCACAGGATAAATCCTGCGTCTTGTGTCTTTGATTTGACTTCCTCGTTCTTCGCTAGATCAAGTTAGGGCTACTTACGTTCTTCATCTCAATCTTGTGATCCGCCTTGATCTAGTTGCTTTTACTTCATGCACACCACCTACTAGATTGCTAGGTTCATACACTTTATGTTCCATCAAGTTAAGACTGTTGGATCGCATAATAATCTCACCTTTGGTCAAGTTTATCATCCTGACCAGACTAGTCTGCCCCCAGGTCGGACTAGTCAGCACTCTGTAATTTGATTAGCTTTTATTGAGTTAAATTTCAGGTTATCTGCCTATTCACCCCATCCCCATCTAGGCAACTTTCAGAGCCTAACTCTCCTAAAAGCTTAACCGCTTGGAGAGGAGATGGGGGAAAACGGTGAGAAGGAGATGTCGATCGTCGATACTACTAGCACCGACGAGATTAGCCACAACAAAGAACAAGGATTCAATCCTTTGCATGACAGGACTAGCGACACACTATAGGAAACACAATCATTTGTGACGGCCAAAGTTATTTGCGACGATCGGCTGTCGCATAGAGCATTATTTGTGACGGCCGACACCGAGCCGTCACAAATATCTAAAGCCGTCGCAAAGAGGTTGTTAATTTGCGACGACCGGCCCAAAATCCGTCGCAAATGCGCCGTCTATCGCAAATAGGGGTTATTTGCCACGACCAGAAAAATAAGTCGTCGCAAATACCTTTAATTGCGACGGCCAACCCTAGGGCCATCGCAATTAAAGAGGTCGTCGCAAATTAAAGCGATATACCCCGGTCCTCCATTGGCCCAACTCACTTAGTTCCAACCGCGCACGACATCGCCGCTGCTTGGTCCTCAGAACGCACGCCGCCGCCGCGCCCGCCGCTGCCTTCGCCACCGCCTGCTGTTGCCTCCCGATGCTACCTCTCAGGTAAGCTCCTCCCCTCCCCTCACTCCATGGCCGACCCTCCTCCCCTCCCTCCATGGTTGAGCCCCACCTCCCCTCCTCTCCGTGGCCGATCCCCTCCCCTCCCCTCCCTCCATGGTCGAGCTCTTCACCTCCATGGCCGAGCTCTTCACCTCCATGGCCGAGCTCCCCCCTCCCCCTCCCTCCATGACCGACCCCCCCCTCCCTCCATGGCCGCCCCCCGCTCCCTTTCCTCCATGGCTGACCCCCCCCTCCCCTCCCTCCATGGATTATGCAATTCATTTTGCAATTCAATTTTGAAATAGAATTGTTGATTATGCAATTCAATTTTGAAATACAATTGAATTTAGAAATTCAATTTAATTGTTGATTATGCAATACAAATTTGAATTATGTTAATTACATGTTTATTAAATAGTTGATTATGGAATTAAATCTCAATTTTTAATTGTTAATATAATTACATGTTAATACTTACATGCAATTGCCTTCATGCTTTTTTATATCTAATTGCTTATGTTTAGGTCAATGCTTAATTATGTCTATGTTTAAAATAAAATTGTTTATGTTTAGAATTATGTTTATTAATTGATAAATTATAATTTAATAATTGTTATGTTTGAAATTGTTTACATTTAATTGAATTGCTTAGTTCTTTAGATTATGGTTATAATTATTAATTTGATTGCTTGAGTGTTACTATATGTACAAAAATGGGATTCGGGTTGCCTTGATCTGACACGACCCATTTAGGGCCCAACAAGGCCCATTTAGTTGGAAGTTAAAGTATGCATCTAAACGGACACGAAGACAAACGATGACGGTGCAGACGGCAAGCACCCGCGCGTGTGTATGGCGGACCATGTTGGATCCACTTCCCTGTCTCTCTCTCTTTCTTTCCTCTTCTCTCGTCTTGAAGAGCTGCAGCCCCCGGCGAGTGGCGAACGCGGCGGTGGACCTGACGAGCGGCATACGCTGTGGCTCCGAGACAGCACGGAGGCGAACCGCAATAGTAACCGTCGCAAATAAAGTCTCAAGCCATAATTGGTGACGATTACCGTCGTTCGTCCACAGGATATTGTTACTTACGACAAGATCCCGCGTGTGGACAGTGGGCCCCAACGGGTGTTTTTCTCCCGTTCATTCCTCCTCTTTCATTCTTTCCTCACCTCCTCCGTTGTTGTTGTACTGTTGACCCCAAATTTTGAAGAACTGTACCATTTTTGGGGGATGCAGTGTAAAACAAGCGAGGTTATGCTGCCGAAATTTTGTTCGGATTCAGGTTTTGTGTCTCGTCGGAAGAAAGATAAATCATGCATACATTAACAATGATTTCTTCCACTTTAAACTATAGAGTCAAACATGGGTGAAGACCGCAGTTGGATGTATACTGGTCACTTGGATGAGTAGTACATCAAGTTACATAAATTTTTGGATCGAGCATTTTCGTTGTCAACGGATGATAAGATGCGGTGCCCATGTACAAAATGTCGGAACACCGAGTTTTTGAGCAGTTCGGATCTTTTGTTTCACTTATGTCAAAACGGTTTCACGTGTGGACCTTCCACGACAATACTAAATCTCGACTCATAGTAGAAGTGGATGAGGATGATGATATAACGGGGGTTGATAGGATGGATGAGATGCTATAAGCTCTGCAAGCGGAGGGTCCTCTTACAAAGAAGGCAAACAAGTTCTTTGAGGAGCTCAGGAAATCACAACAGCCGTTGCATGAACACACGGATGTGACCGTCCTTGCTTTCTTGACCAGATTTATGGCAATTAAGTCTAAGTACTTTTTTCCATCAACTGCTACAATGATATCATGAAATTGATATGCGATATCATTCCACAACCTCACAAAGCGCCTAAAGATATGTATCAGTCAAAGATCCGGATATCAGAGGGGGGTGAATGGTGGATTACAATTTTTTAGTGGAAGCAACAAAAACCCCTTGGGAGAAAATCAATATGTTAAGAAATTGTGTGTGCGACTAATCTAAATTTGATCAATTGTGACGAAACCCGTATATATTGTGTAGAATCAAGTCACGAATACGTCACAACAAGAATCACAAAAATCCGTCGATAAAAACTCAAGTTACGATTTAAATATCAATCTGTTCTACCTGAGAAAAATCAGATCTACAACACTGCAAAGAAACTCGTGTAGATCAGAAACCACAAATCCAATGACCGTGCAATTTTCACAAATGATAGATAATCAAGTTGTGAAGACAACCCTAAAATAATCACATCAATTGGATCTGTAAAACTCGAGTTATGATAAAACCACCAAAGCAAGGTAGTGTTGTGTAGAAACTCGACGAGAAAAACTTGTCTGAAACAAGTCGAACGGACAAGGCACAAAAGTTCCTTTAAACTACGATCTTTATTCATAACCTAGTCGTTTGGATATTTCCGACCAATTCTCTATGTCCACATCCCTTCATCACGCCTTGGAACCATGTAGCCACGTCCATGCACTCCTTGCACACGTGCAAACATCTTCCAACAACGTCCATGATACCTTTATAAGCATTGATCTTCATTCAAACATGTTGTGCGACCTCCCGACCAACTCAATCACAATTCCTCCCAAACTTGGTTGTTGAATCTCATCTTCTCCCTAAGACTAGTTCAATGGATCACGTCGCTAGCCATGTCTTGAACTCAAACAACACCTGCACATGAATAAACAACCGATACTTCCAGGCACAAGTCCTCGACTTGACTCACGTTAGTTCCGAAACCACAACACCTTACATGAGCACCTCACATAAGCATGTTGCAAACCATAGCAAAAACATTAACCACCATGATCAGTAAAAACGCATCAAAAACATAGTAAAATAATACTAAGTAAACTTTTCATAAGTATAAAGCAAGTTCAAAATATTACAAGTTAAAATCAGAACCATTGCAATCTAGCATCGGATCTTGCCAAAGCTAACCGGACCCTGGAACTTACCAAAGCTAGCTGGACTTAGTGCCTGAGCTTATCAAAGCTAGTCGGACCTAGCCATAGCAAGTTGGACCTAACCAAAATAAGTCGAACCTAGACAAAAAAGTTGGACCTGGCCAAAGCAAGCCAGACCTTACTTCGGACCTTGCCGAAGCTACCCAACACAAGTCGGACCTTGCAGGAGCTCAGACCTAGAGTCGGACCTTGTTAAAAGGGTGTTTTGGTAGTATTCAAAACTTTATCGTCATAATCAATGTATTCAGCACACATTGGTCTCACAATCTCCCCCTTGGTGAATGCATTGACATCACCATGTAAATCCGAACATTGGCTTATTCACATGAAAAGTTTTGAAAACACTTTTATCCCCAAAATATTTCTCCCCCTTTGCGAATCAGAAATAAAATAAAAGAAAAAAAATCTCCCCCTAAGAAGAATCGTGCCAAAACACTTGTGAAAATGTGCAATGTGTGATCAATTTCTCCGCCTTTGACAATGTATTCAGCAAGGTACAAAAGAGAAATTTTAATTTGTTATGAGCATACTATATACATATAAAACAAATCTCATTCAAGTCATAGTATCAAGTAACTTACACTATCACATCAATGAAATATATAAAGTAGTGTAAGCCATGGTAGAGATCAAATGTAATTTTCAATTTAAGCAAGTCATAATCTCAAGATCTTAAGTATTTCAAAACCTGAAAGCGTGACACTTGTTGTTGCAGTTTTCATTTTTCAATATTATTTAAAGCACAAATTCTGATCATATAACAGTTGCAAGAGATTATATGCCGCATCTGCCTTATTCTAACCAACCAAGCCAAGCCTATGTGAAAGCATCTAGGCCCCCATGAGGTACGGTTTCGGTGATTAATGACAACCATTGGATTTTACTAATGAATTTGTGAATGCAAGGTCCCCATAATCACTCAATCAAATGAAATCTATATGTCATTGGAGACCCATATACAATCACTTTATGAGATCGAATCAATGATATGAAGACAAGAAGTAAAAGCTCTTATGTCAAAGTCATTCAACCACAATTGATGACACTTAATGCTTGAAAACCATTAGAAGTACATTTACAACAAAAGTCTAAGAGGTCAATCGAGCAAGACACAAAAGAATCACTTAGAAACAACTCGAAGCAAACAAAATCAACTCACCGGATCAACCGATGATTTCTGAGAACAACACATCAGTCGAGTTGGTTCAGCAGAAGAAGAAGACCTCAGAACAAAGTACTCATCGGATCATCCGATGTTAAGGGCTCAGCTACATCGGTCCATCAGTACAGTTTGCAATATCCTTGGACCAAGTGTAGCACCGGATCATCCGATGTACGGAAATACACACATCGGTCAATCACTCCAGTAAGCATCAAGTTTGAGCCCATTCTGGAGGAAGCGCCACCGGATCATCCGATGAGAAGACAAGTGAAACATCGGTCTAACAACGGTCATATCTGACACAATGACGTCAGCTAAAGTAAACTTGACCGATGATAACTAAAGGGGAGACATCGGATCATCCGATGTTCGCAGAAAAGTTCTGTCAGCCTACTTTTCTAACGGCTATTTCGTGGAGGCTGGCTTTAAATACCCCCTAAACCCGTCATTTCGACAAGTCTTGATCACAAAACATTCTCTACACATCCACAAGCGTTCAAGACCAAGAGCCATCACTTCTACATCATTTCGAGCACCTACACACCAAGAGATAGGCTAGAACTAGCTAGAGAGAGAGCTTGTGTGCCTCCATTCTGGGTGAGTGGAATCTCTAGGATAGTGAGAGCCTCAAGGGAGTGCCCCTTGGTGTTTGTAACTGTGAGAAGACTTCCGGAGCTTGCCAAGGCGTTTGTGGAAGCCCGGAGGGTCGAAGTTGTACAAGGCTTGAGCTCCACCTTGCCAAGGTTGGCAAACGGAGAAGAATAGTGGAGATCCCTCGTCTCGGTGACTTGGGTGTGGCTAAACCCTTTGGTGGGTGCCACAACGTGGATGTAGGAAGATCTTGACGATCTTGCCGAACCTCGGGATAAATCCTCGTGTCTCCTCGGGAGTTTGCATCCTCTTCCTCTCCCTTACGTTTATGCATTTTATATTCCGCGAAGTTGCTATTTACCTCAATGCATAGATAGTTTGCGTAGGGAATTGGGCTTTTAGGAATTAAGTTTTTAGATTTTTGAAAATAAGCCCAATTCACCCCCCCTCTTGGGCATTCGATCCTTACAATTGGTATCAGAGCAAGGTTGCTCATAGGATCATTCTAGCTTCACCGCTAGAGAGCTAAAATGGCCAAGGTTGGGGGTTCAGTTCCTATCTTCGAGGGCAAGAACTTTGCCTATTGGAAAGCACGCATGCGCGCTTATCTAGAGGCTATTGCTCCCGAAGTATGGGAAGCGACCCACGCAGGGTTTGGAGAACATAACTATGTTGGTGATCAAATTAAATGGGATGCTAAAGCTAGGAATGCAATCTATGAGTGCATTAGTCAAGATGTTTTTTCTAGGATTGCTAGCAAAGAAAAGGCATGTGAAATTTGGGCTTGCTTGATAGAAATTCATGAGGGTTCTTCTCGTGTGAAAGAACTTAAATATCACATGCTTAAAGCAAAATATGATGAATTTAAGATGCTACCTCATGAAAATGTTAATGAGATGTTCTCTCACTTGAATGTACTTATTGAAGAAATTAATGCTCTTGACATTGCTTCTCTTGGCAAGGGACTCATCAACCGCAAGATCCTCATGCTCCTTCCCAAGCCAAAGTAAAACATCATCAACTCCATGCTCCAAAAAGAGTCTCTTGACCACATTGAAGTTTCAGAGGTCATTGGAGAAATTCACGTCATGAGATGAGTGTACTTGGGATGATGGAGCAATCATCTTCAAAAACAATTGCTCTAAAGGCCTCCACCAAGAAAACAAGCCTCAAGAAGAAGAAGGTGGTTGAGCCTAGCTCAAGTGAAGAGGAGCAATCATCAAGTGAAGATGAAGATGATGAGCTTGCATTGATGATGAGGAAGTTCTCACGCTTGAACTCCAAGATTACCAAGAAGGGATACACCTTTGATCCCAAGAAGAAAGCATTTCTACCAAGGAGAGATGATCACAAGACTTGCTACAATTGTGGTGATCAAGGCCACATCTACTATGATTGTCCAAAACCGGACAAAAGAAGAGAGAACCACAAAAGCAAGCATCGCAAGCTTGAAGAAAGTGATGATGATGAAGAAGAGGCCAAACCCAAACCAAGAGCTTTTGGGAAGAGGAAACATGACAAGGGAAAGAAGGCAAGACTCTTCCCAAAGAAGAGAAATGGCCCACAAAAGGTGTTCATGTGTGAGGCAAATGAATGGGTCACCGACGAAGAAACAAGTGATGAAGAGAGCAGTGTTATCCTAATCGGCCTAAACGGTCTGTTTAAACGCGTTTAAACGCTAAATAGAGGGCAACTGCACAATTTAGCCCCTAAACAGTGGATTAAACGGTTGACCCGTTTAAACGGGTCAACGCTCGTTTAAACGAGCTAAACGGGTAAACAAAATGGATTTTAAACATGTTTAAACGTGTTTAGAACCGTTTAGGCAAAGTGAACTTACAATTCTAAGTCAAATGCAAATTTAAAATTAATATCACCAAATTGATTAAAATCAATATATTTTCTAAGCTTCACTTAAACACATCAGAAGTAATATTACTCGTGTTTCAAAAAATATAATAAAACAACCATTAGCCGCTGAAGTTTAAAATATTTGTTTAGGGCACTACATGCACTGTTTTCAGTCTCAATATTATTTTTTTGGTGGTGTGGTATTGTGATCGACTCTTTAATTTTATATGATGTCGAACTTAAATTGATTCTTATTTTCAAATACGAGTTTGAACTTGATTTGAACATCTACCGTTGAGCAGGGTAGTAAAAAAATTCTTGTTCTTGCTGCTACAGTACACACCGTTTAATCCGTTTAAACACCGTTTAAATGCCGTTTAAACCTTCTAAACAGTAAACAGAGCTCCACCGACTGTCTACCGTTTACAGTTTAGGATAACACTGGAAGAGAGTGAAGCAGAACAAGAAAGCTTGGCTGGCCTCGCCATTGCCAACAATGATGACTCACCTCTTCATCCACCGCCCATGTGCCTCATGGCAAAAGGTAACACCAAGGTATGTGACGACTCTAGTGATGATGAGCTTTCCCCCGATGATTTAACTTCCTTGATAAATGAATACCATGCTATCATTAAGAGGGAAAAGAGTAAGGTTAAAGCTCTTGAAGAAACTCATGCTAGACTTGAGAGTGCTAACCTCGATTTGCTTGACAAGTATGAAAGCATACTCAAAGAGCATGACACGCTCAAGTCTCATGTCAAGCAAATTGAGAAAGAAAAGGCTAAAATCAAGTTAGATAATCATGAGCTTAACTTTGCACACCAAACACTCTTGGAAGAGCACAACAAGTTAGTACAAGAACATCAAACACTTAACCTTGCTCATGACATGCTTGATCAAGAGTTGAAAAATACAAAGAAGCAAACTCTTAATGATAGGATATCCATTACTTCTCATGTCACTAATGCCTTGAACAAGTCTTTGCCTTTGAAAGCAAATGCTAGGGAGAAGGACTTGTTGGAAGAAATTGAGAGTCTCCACACTAGTGTGGCTAGACTTTCAAAAGGGGAAGTCAAACACAAGGAAATACTCTTCCAACAAGCAAAGGCCTTCAACAAGAGAGGACTTGGATCCTTCCCGGTGCCTAACAAAGGAAAGGTGCCCTCACTGGAGCTTAGAACAAGCTTCATCAAGGAAGTTGGTTCTTATTGCCAAGATTGTGAGGTCACCGGTCACCACACAAGGGAGTGTCCTCTTCCTAACCGACCTTCTCCAAAGTTGCCTATTAATTACAAATCTACTTTCAATGATCGTTATTATCTCTTAAGTAAAGTAGATGGCAAGGTGAAGGCTAGGTTCATCGGCAAAGACATGAAGGACATGAAGGGGAAGCTCCCCAAGCAACTTTGGGTCCCAAAGACACTTGTATCACACATACAAGGACCTAAGTTGGCTTGGGTGCCTAAAGTTAAAAAGTGAATTCATGTGTGTAGGTGAACTACAAAGCCTGAGGAAAGCATTGGGTACTCGATAGCGGGTGCACCCAACATATGACCGGCAATGATGGTATGTTCACCACCACAGAAAACCCCGGCAATCATGAACAAGTCACCTTTGGTGATAATTCTAAGGGAAAGGTAATTGGGTTAGGTAAAATTGCTATTTCAAATGATTTATACATTTCTAATGTTTTGTACGTTAAGTCACTTAGCTTTAATTTACTTTCTATTGCACAACTATGTGATCTTGGACTAACATGCACATTTAGCAAAAATGATGTTGTTGTGAGTAGTGAAACAAGCCAAGACATAGTCTTCAAAGGATTTCGGCATGGACATCTCTACCTAGTAGATTTCTCAAACAAGAATGCTAGCTTATCCACTTGTCTTTTCACTAAGACAAGCTTGGGTTGGCTATGGCACCGACGCATAGCGCATATAGGGATGAGCAAACTCAAGAAGTCATTCAAGCTTGGGATGCTGACCGGCGTGAAGGATGTCACATTTGAGAAGAACAAGCTTTGTAGCGCTTGTCAAGCCGGGAAGCAAGTTGCTTCACACCACCCAATGAAGACAATGGTGTCAACCTCCAAGCCACTTGAGCTACTCCACATGGACCTCTTCGGGCCGTCCACATATCAAAGCCTTGGCGGTAACCTCTATTGTCTTGTTATAGTTGATGACTATTCTCGCTATGCTTGGACTCTATTTCTAGGTGACAAGAGTGAAACTCCGGAAGTGTTCAAGACCTTCGCCAACTGCGCTCAAAGGGAATTTCAACTTCCCATCATCAAGGTCCGGAGTGACAACGGCACTGAATTCAAAAACTACAACATTGGGGAGTGGTGTGACTGTGAAGGCGTGAAACATGATTATCGGCCACATACACTCCTCAACAAAACGGTGTCGTTGAAAGGAAGAACAAGACACTCATCACTCTTGCGAGAGCAATGCTTGATGACTACGTCACATTGGAGAAGTTTTGGGCCGAAGCAATCAACACGGCGTTCCATGCCGCAAATAGGGTCTATCTCCATCGACTAGTTCAAAAGACCCCGTACGAGCTTCTCATTGGGAGAAAGTCCAACATCTCCTACTTTCGAGTCTTTGGATGCAAGTGCTACATCTACCGCAAGAAAAGGCTCGGTAAGTTTGAAAGAAGATGTGATGTTGGTATATTTCTTGGTTATGCATCAAACTCAAAAGCATATCGAGTATTCAACCAAACCTCTGGTTTAGTTGAGGAAAGTTGTGATGTTGAGTTTGATGAATCTAATGGCTCCCAAGAGGAGAGTTTTGGTCATGATGAAATAGATGATGAGCCTCTACGAGAAGCCATGAAGAACATGACCATTGGAGACATCAAGCCTGAAGTTGAGGAGTGCCATAATCAAGGGGGAGCCTCAAGTTCCAACAACAACACCTCTATGGCGCCTCAAGTTGACGAAAAAGAGAAGGATGATCCATTGCCGACTCATGACTCACAAGCCCAACAACATCAAGAAGAAGAAGAAGTCCATGATCAAGTCCAACCACAAGAGGAGCAACACGCATCACCTTCGCCAAGTGCTTCACAACCACTTATGAGGCATGGACGCATCTCCAAGGCGCATCCGATGGACCAAATCATTGGAAGTCCGTCAAGGGGTGTAAGTACACGTTCTCGCCATTTCGCTTCATTTTGTGAGCACTACTCGTTTGTTTCATGTGTAGAACCCACTCATATTGAGGAAGCACTCCAAGACCCAAATTGGGTGATGGCCATGCAAGAAGAACTCAACAACTTCATCCGTAATAAAGTTTGGGTGTTGGAGGAGCGACCCAAGGACAAGAACGTCATCGGAACAAAGTGGGTGTACCGCAACAAACAAGACGAGAATGGCGTTGTGGTCCGCAACAAGGTAAAACTTGTGGCCAAGGGGTTCTCGCAAGTTGAAGGACTAGATTTTGGGGAGACATTTTGATAGGAGAATTTGTCCCGATCTTCCGAAAGGTAATGGGTAAGTCGATTGATGGAGATCTCGACGTTGATGATCCGAGGCTCTCGAGTAGAACACGAACAACCTCTGCAATCACTACACCACCGCTCCGTTGGTTATCAACCGTGCTGCACACGCTTGACCTCGCCGAGAAGGCTAATCCCTGCAAGTGCAATCGAGAACACGAGCAAGAACGTAGAAGAAGCAATCTGAAATTGCTGAATTGGGGTTTCACAAACCGATAAACGGCGATATTATTGATCTAAGCAAAACCCAATTGTCTATGGCGGCTACCATGGAGTATATATAGGTGGGAGGACGTCCAAGGGGGTGTTAGGGTCGTGACCTAACCCTAAGACACGAAAATAATGGACTTAGACCTGATACAAGGCCCAATGGCCCAATACGGTGGCGCAGCACCCTGACAGATTCTGTACTTGATTTTGTTTCGACGATTCCCTACGACTCCGAAGGAATTTTAACATGGGACCGGTGCCATTGGAAAGGTTATCCTCTCCCCTTTCCGTGCATATGTATAACGTCCAAAACGGAGTTCGTATGCGTCCTGGGCGTCCGTTTTAGTGCGTACTGCTCCTGGACTCCGAGTTGGATACGATTTGGAGTTTGGTTCGGTTTCCATCTTCTTTGAACGAATTCTCTGGTCTTCCACGTCCCTAATACTCCCTCCAAGTACTCCTTGAACCTCTCCATGGATCCTAATCACAAATAAATCATTAAGTAGCAATCTATGCTCAAAAACATATAAGGAAATATATAAGAACGAGTTCACCTCTGAAATTAATTGTTGTGTATGAACTCTATTGATTGCATCTTGTATATTCAGTAGAGTGTTGTTTGTATTCATATAAGTGATGTCCTCATCATCCTCCCCTCCTTGAATTGGAGTCGTCCTCGACTCAAGTTCGTCTCCTCTCATGTGTTGGTCCAAATGTGCAACGCCATCAAATCTTCTTGTATGCATGAATGGAGGAGGCCAAGGTGGTGGACGACATAGTGCGCCATCTTGATCTTGTCCATCAAATAAGAGTGCACATTCACTTGAGCCAGGATCCCAAACAAATAAATATTGTGTCATGTTTGTAGGTGCAATAATAATATGCATGATCTCATCATTCTCCCCTTCTTTATGACAAGCCGTCCTCGGCTTGCTCGTATGTCCAACAAAAAGACTTGCTTTGGGGGTAGAGTTTAGGCCCGAGTGAGCACTGTCCATATTGCACAACCGCAGTGAAAAATGTTTTTGTTGTCCCTGCTGCAAGGAAAAAATACTAGAAAAACTTGACAAGATATTATTAGCGTTAGTACATTCATTTACTTGACCATGTTGTTGCAACACAAAAGGAGCTTCCTCATTTGAACATATGTAAACTTTATGCACCATAAACATACCACTATGTTCATATTTGCCTATAGCATAAAAAATATTTCTACTTAATAAAGGCAATTCAGATTGTGAAAATATTCTCCTCTCTACAATATTTAGATCACAAAGAGTGTCAAATTCAATATAACCCAAAGTATTTAGAGAAGACAAAAATTTCAGCTCATCATTTTCAGCAGTAGCGGTGATCAAATTATGAATTTCAGCACAAGTAGGTGAATTCAAAACACAATCATCTTGTACATTAACTTGTTTTTGCATAGGTATAATAGAGTTATCAGCACACAACTCTTTCTTAACAGAAGGATCAGCTGGAAAATCAACATGTGGCAATGGTGTATCAATAAAAGATTCCACTAGTCGCTCCTCGACAATAGCATGATTGGTGAAAAAATTCAGAACATCCAAAAACTTCTCACCTTCAACAGGTGTGTTGTGATATTCGTTACCTTTATTCTCATTTTCAGCAGTAATTGTGGGTGGAATATGAATTGATAGATCTGAATTTTCACAGGAGTTGTTGAACACCTCATTCGCTTTTGGATTTTCTACAATTATTGGTTCTTGTTCCTGCAAAAGGTTAGTCACAGGAGGAGGTACAACAAGGAAATTCTTCTCAAGCTCATGTATTTCATCTTTGCAATTGGATACACTAGTAAATGTTTCTCGCATAAGAATTTTCATATCTTTCCATGTTCGAGGTTTTTCTAAATCATTTAAATTGTTCCACCAAGTTAATGCACAACCTACTAATGCACTTGCAACATTTCTAATCTTCCTCCTCTCACACATATGACATTTTCCAAAAATTTTATCCAACTCTATTTCCCAAGCAATATATTCATCGTAACCAAAACCATCATAAGAAGGAAGAGATGGGAGAATGTAATTACTTCTTGTGGAAGGTGTTATAAAGGTGGTCTGAATGTCATGTGAATCCTTGGTTGATGTTTGATTTTTAGTGAGCAACTCCATCGCCGTCTTCATCATGTCCATCATCTCAGCATATAATGCATGATTCTTGCTTTTACCTGATATTGTTAGTAGCAAATAGAAGACAACACAAAAAATATGTTATCCCTATCAACTGCAAAGGATAATGGAAAAGTGGAAGTGGAATCACACACTCTCAAGCGTCTTACCACGCTCTTACAAGTGTTCTTACCGACACTGCAGGTGGCAAACGGTGGACGGTATGAAGAAACCAATGAAGCGTGGGATGATTGCAAAGGTGTATCGATTCTGCTCAAGAGTAAGGTGTAGCTTGGATGGCACTTTCTATGTAGCAAGGATTAGCAACAATGAAATCAGATAGTAAAGTTGAATAAGTGTCCAAAGTATTTGTCAAAGTTGCTGGCCTAAATGTGTTCCTAGTAGTTCAAGCTAGCAAGACATGAGACAAAACTAGATGACACAAAGAATGCAAGCACTTCTGTTTTTTTATTGTTTTTTTCTCCTTTTTTGTGCGGCTTTTGTATCTTCTTTTGCACTTGCCTTTTTCTTTTTTCTTCCTTTTTTTTCAGAATGTGCTGCAAAAGAAGAACACAATGCAAACACTCAAAGATATCTCGTATGTCTGTTACAGATTTTCTGCTCAATGTTCTAAGGACAATTAAGCACCTTTATAGTCCCCAAATCTAAAAACTTTGAACAGAAGTATTATAGATCTATCTCTCCTCTTTAATTTCAGTATATGGAAGATCTATTTTGGATAAGAACAATGAGAGATATTGCCCCCGAAATATAGACTGTTCAGAATTTCTAGATCAATAACAGATTCAGATCTATTGCAATTTCGACATCGATAACTCTATTTTCTGGGAGAGTGATGAATAAGAAATTTATAGACAACTTCTTAAGCTTTCCAGAAAGTACAAGAACTCTAAAATCCGAGTTCGTATGAGCGAGATATGATGAAAATACCGAATTGGACAGAGGCGAATCTAATCTGGACGTGATGACGTGATTCAAAAGGATGAATCACACAATGCAAAACTCAAACTAAGACCAAAAACACTTTCTAAACCAGCAATATGACTCAACCACGGACACAAACTCAACAAAACCAAACTGAATAACAAAGTTGCAAAGGCTCAATATGGTTTGGACAAAGTAATGAACAGATCTACTAAACTGCAAGTTTTTTTGTGGCTTTTTTGTAGACTCTAGGTATGAAAAACAAAACTAATGTAATGGATAGATGAATTACCTAACGGGCAACCTGGAAATCTGATACCAATTGATAGGAGAATTTGTCCCGATCTTCCGAAAGGTAATGGGTAAGTCGATTGATGGAGATCTCGACGTTGATGATCCGAGGCTCTCGAGTAGAACACGAACAACCTCTGCAATCACTACACCACCGCTCCGTTGGTTATCAACCGTGCTGCACATGCTTGACCTCGCCGAGAAGGCTAATCCCTGCAAGTGCAATCGAGAACACGAGCAAGAACGTAGAAGAAGCAATCTGAAATTGCTGAATTGGGGTTTCACAAACCGATAAACGGCGATATTATTGATCTAAGCAAAACCCAATTGTCTATGGCGGCTACCATGGAGTATATATAGGTGGGAGGACGTCCAAGGGGGTGTTAGGGTCGTGACCTAACCCTAAGACACGAAAATAATGGACTTAGACCTGATACAAGGCCCAATGGCCCAATACGGTGGCGCAGCACCCTGACAGATTCTGTACTTGATTTTGTTTCGACGATTCCCTACGACTCCGAAGGAATTTTAACATGGGACCGGTGCCATTGGAAAGGTTATCCTCTCCCCTTTCCGTGCATATGTAGAACGTCCAAAACGGAGTTCGTATGCGTCCTGGGCGTCCGTTTTAGTGCGTACTGCTCCTGGACTCCGAGTTGGATACGATTTGGAGTTTGGTTCGGTTTCCATCTTCTTTGAACGAATTCTCTGGTCTTCCACGTCCCTAATACTCCCTCCAAGTACTCCTTGAACCTCTCCATGGATCCTAATCACAAATAAATCATTAAGTAGCAATCTATGCTCAAAAACATATAAGGAAATATATAAGAACGAGTTCACCTCTGAAATTAATTGTTGTGTATGAACTCTATTGATTGCATCTTGTATATTCAGTAGAGTGTTGTTTGTATTCATATAAGTGATGTCCTCATCACATTTGCCCCGATCACCCGGCTAGAAGCCATCCGTATACTTCTTTCCTTTGCATCACATCATAGTATTAGACTTTATCAAATGGATGTGAAAAGTGCCTTTCTTAATGGTTACATTAACGAGCTTGTTTATGTTGAACAACCTCCCGGGTTTGAAGATCCGAGGAATCCTAATCATGTGTATAGGTTGCACAAGGCGCTCTACGGGCTCAAGCAAGCACCTAGGGCGTGGTATGAACGACTAGGGGATTTCCTTATCATGCAAGGATTCAAGATCGGGAGGGTGGACACTACGCTCTTCAACAAAGACATCAACGGAGATTTGTTTATTTGTCAAACTTATGTTGATGATATTATTTTTGCTTCAACTAACGAAGCTCTTAGCCATGAGTTTGGCAAAATGATGTCTAGGGAATTCGAGATGTCAATGATTTGAGAGCTCAACTTCTTCCTTGGATTTCAAATCAAGCAACTTCAAGAGGGGACCTTCGTCTATCAAGAGAAGTATACCAAGGACCTCTTGAAGAAATTTGAGATGGGAGATTGTAGCTCAAGAAGCACTCCAATGGCAACAAATTGTCATCTCAACGCGGATAAGGATGGTAAACCTATTGACCAATCTAACTACCGTTCTATGATTGGCTCATTGCTTTATCTTACCTCATCTAGGCCCGATATCATGTTTAGTGTATGCTTGTGTGCTCGCTTTCAAGCGGCACCTAAAGAATCGCATAGGAAGGCGGTCTTTAGGATACTTAGGTATCTTAAGCATACCCCTAGTATGGGTTTGCGGTACCCTAAAGGTGCAAAATTCCACCTCTTGGGATACTCGGATTCGGACTTTGCCGGATGCCGCGTGGATCGCAAGAGTACCTCCGGTGGGTGCCACTTGCTTGGGCGTTCCCTAGTATCTTGGTCTAGCAAGAAGCAAAATTCCGTCGCCTTGTCCACAGCGGAAGCAGAATATATTGCGGCCGGTGCTTGTTGTGCCCAAATTCTTTATATGAAGCAAACCCTTTTGGACATTGGTATTAAACTTGGCTGTGTGCCTCTCCTTTGTGATAATGAAAGTGCCGTTAAGATAGCTAAAAACCCCGTTCAACACTCCCGCACTAAGCACATTAATATTCGCCATCATTTCATGAGGGACCATGAAGCTAAGGGAGACATCTCATTGCGAGGTGTTAGGTCCCAAGAACAATTGGCGGATATCTTCACTAAACCACTTGATGAGAACCTTTTCTAGACTAAGAAGTGAGTTAAATGTGCTAGATGCAACAAACGTCATGTAAGAATGCACTTCATATAGGTCTTGCCTAACTCTCAAAGGATAGGGGTGAGCAAGGGTTAGCTTGGGATGGAGGTTCTTTCGGGTTTCCCCAAGGTTTGGAGAGTGGCTCTCCCTCAAGAAGCCTTTGAAAGGTTCAAATATGGCAAGATAGATTTATTTTATGCCTTGCATGATGCCTGCCATATAGACTTGTAATTTCTTGCACTATAAAATTGCTTGGCATTGCATACGGTAGATTGTCACAAAGGGGAACCCACCTCATGAGAAAAAGACTTGTTTGAAATGCAATATCTGAACTCATATGTGGTGGAAAGAACAAAATGTTAGGTTCGTTAATGCCTAGAGGAACATGCTTTAAAGAGACAGAAGTCTTCATACTCTACCTCACAAAGCATGGGCCTTACATTTTATTTGGATGATTTCCTCCTATTTTTCTCGGTGTTCCATTTGCTTTAAGGCCTAGCCAAGATATTGGCATATTAGTATTTTTGAGGGGTAAGGGGTTGCCCAAAAAGTCCTAAGACATGTGTTTCTCATTGTTTGTTTGGTCAAAGGACATATATGGGATGTTGCTGTTTAGTAGTCATCTGATTATCCGATGCTTAGGTCAGACCATCATCGGATCAGTTGGTGTTGAAAAGCCAAGAGTCAGACCAGTCAGCAACACAAATAACCGACGCGTTCATTTGGAGAAACATTGGTCCATCTGGTGCTCACAATTCTGGAACTGTGACGAATTCCACCGATAATATTCCCTTCCACATCGGTCCATCCGATGTCAACGGTATCTTTTTGAATACCTATACTGTGACATTCGACCGATGCTATCTCTTTGCACGTCGGACCATCCGGTGTCAATGACACTTTTTTTAATACCCTTACTGTGCCACTCGATCGATGCTTCTAACGTTCAACATCGGTCCATCCGGTGTTAAATTTACGGCTAGGGTTTGGGACCCACTATTTAAACGGCAGTTCACCTCCGTCGTTTCTCTCTCCCCGACCCCGACTCACCCGCGCTCATCTCCGCCGCTGCTGCTCTTCCTGCCCGCGCCACCACCGTCGCCGGTCGCCGCCGCCGCCCTCCGGTCGCCGCCACCCTCCGGCCGCCACCGCCGCCGCTGCACCATCGCAGCCGCCGCCTCCGCACCAACGCAGCTGCAGCCGCCGCTGCCACTCGCCTCCACCACAGCCGCCGCCGCTGCTCCACCCAAGCGCCGCCGCTGCCTCTCCCCACCACCACAGCCGCCCCACGCACAGTCTCACCACCGTGGTGCCTCTCCCAAACGGTCGTGTCTCCTCGTCGGTAGGGTTTCTCGGCCCCGTCAATCTCCGTGTCGCCGTTCCATGCATTCGACTTCGTCGACTTCGTTCACGCGCCCGATCACAATGGCTCGTGACAAGAAGAACAAGGGCTAGGCCATTGCGGAGCCGGGCGCGAAGAAGCAGAAGCTCTCGAAGGAGGAGAAGAAGGCGTTAATGGCCGCTCGCGCCGCCGAGGAGCAAGAGCGAGGCCGAGGAGGATCACTGAGGATCCGCGAGGCTCGTCCGAGGCAGCCTCCCGTGATCGATGAGTCCGGGGCCGAAGAAGAGCCAGAAGAGCCTCTCGTCCGCCGGCGCTCAGCCCGGACCCATGGCGGGCATCCCGCGGCAGCACCACATCCGAGACCGACGACTGCCGACCGTCGTGAGGACAGGGAGGCCCAGAGAGCCATCTACGAGATGGACACCACCGTCCGTGTCGGTGAAGGTGTCCCATTGACAGATTACCAGAAGATGAAGGCCAAGCAACTCCGAAGACTCAGATGGAGTGTGTTGCTTGAGGAGTGGTACCCGCAGCCCAGAGAGGCTCTTGTGGACAGTCGTTTCTGATCTGTGACACAGGCGTCGCTCCATGAGACCTACAGACGCCGAGGCCACAAGTTATTCCAGCACAACTTTTTGGACTGGGATCAGCTCGCCCTGGCTGCAGAGACAGAGATACGCCCCTACTTTGAGAGGTACAGAGGGCTGGTTCAGTTGATGTCCTATGAGAGGAGTGCTTATGTGGAGGATTGGGTACGCGTGTTCTACGCTACCCTATACGTCTTTGAGGGCCGCAGGTCGATTGACTTCATGTTCATGGGCCAGCACTATCACTTGACGAGGCAGACGCTGGCACAGCTGCTGGGAGTGTACCTGCACGACACTTGCGTGCATGAGAGGGTATACGGATAGGAAGACCCGCCGAGGAGGCCGCTCACTGGAGGAGTGGCACCACCACTGGAGGAGATCCGCTCTCTGTTCGGACCGACCTTCTCCCTAGACCAGCCGAGGGTACCGGCACTGCTGACTCCTACTGCGTGCACAGTGCACCTTGCCTTGCGCTGCACTCTCTTGCCGAGGTCCGGTTACTTAGAGGGGTTCACCAGCCTGCAGCAGACCCTCCTATTCTACATCATGAACGGGATGGAGTTTGATATAGTGGACGTCCTCATATGCGAGATGGAGGATGTGATCACTGACGGAGTGGGCATGATAAGGCATCTTGTGTATGGACACTGGATCAGCTACCTGCTCTCCATGATGGTCCCTGAGGAGTCCGCCGTGCATGACCGTCTCACTGACGAGAGTGTCACACGGTTTGGTCACTACCGTGCCCCAGCTCCTAGAGACCACCGCCTTGGCCGTCCAGTCGAGCATGAGGTCAGGGCTCGTCTATCTGAGGAGGACTGGTCTGATCTGGAGAAGGAGGATGAGAGGCTGGCTGAGACAGAGGCACAGGGTGAGGAATTGCAGCACATATGGTCTGAGAGCGACACGGATTACAGTGTCGAGGAGTACTTCCCTCCTCCTCCCTCACCCAGGCAGCACGATGCGGAGGCTGGAGGCTCTATAGTGCCACCCCCTACTCCACCTCCCGTCTCAGAGGCACAATTTTCTCAGCTGTCCGAGCTCACATCCCTCCTTCAGCAGATGGTTGAGCAGCAGCGCTTGGACCGGCTTGCAGCTGAGCAGGCTCGAGCGGAGCAGGCCGCACGCCTTCTAGAGCTCCAGCAGCAGCAGCAGGATATGCAGCGCCAGATCGCCCGTGAGAGGCGAGAGGACACTGACCGGTTGACTGGGCTCATAGACCAGATGCACCAGCGCTCCCTCAACCAGCAGCAGCAGACGCAGCAGGCGATGATGGGCATCCTGGGGTTGATCACCAACCTCTACACCCATACCGGGATTGCCCTCCCGTCGCAGCTGCCAGGAGTTGCTCCACCTCCACCTGTCCTTACTCCAGCCACCGCTCTGGTGCCGACTACGCCGATCCCTTCGATCAGCATGTCTCCACTGCTGGCTCCCGGCGCACAGATTCACTCTCCACTGCCGGCCACGACACTGTTCCAGCAGACGCCAGCATCAGTCGTCAGTGCCCCTGTTCCAGCAGCTCCTACCCAGCAGGCACCGACGACGGCTTCTACGGCTCCTACGGCTCTGACAGCTCCTTCTACCTCTACTCCAGGCAGCAGCTCCGACGACAGCGACGGTGACCAGTTCGTCATCTCGCCTAGTACTCAGGGTCCTTAGGCACTCGGATCCCTTTTTGGTGTCTTGATGCCAAAGGGGGAGAAGAGTTAGAGGAGTCAGGGGGAGGATAGCTTAGTCTCAGGGGGAGTGTCCTAGACTTAGGGGGAGTTTACCTATATCATCTTTTGTAATTCCATATTATCATCTTTTGTAATTCGATACTTTTGCTACTCATTTGGTGTTTATTGAGTACTCTTAAGTGGTTAATCGATTGAGCTTATTTGGTGCCTATCTTATGATCACTTATTCACTTGAGTTATTCTTTGATTGAGCTTTCAAATTTTTAAGTGTAATAATCTTGTATTCATTGCATATCCTCTTAAGCTTCGTACTATCAAATTCATTACTATTGTGCTTTAAATTGTTGTGTTGTCATCAATCACCAAAAAGGGGGAGATTGAAAGCATCTAAGCCCCCATGAGGTATGGTTTCGGTGATTAATGACAACCATTGGATTTTACTAATGAATTTGTGAATGCAAGGTCCCCATAATCACTCAATATGAAATCTATATGTCATTGGAGACCCATATACAATCACTTTATGAGATCGAATCAATGATATAAAGACAAGAAGTGAAAGCTCTTATGTCAAAGTCATTCAACCACAATTGATGACACTTAATGCTTGACAACCATCAGAAGTACATTTACAACAAAAGTCTAAGAGGTCAATCGAGTTAGACACAAAAGAATCACTTGGAAACAACTCGAAGCAAACAAAATCAACTCACCGGATCAACCGATGATTTCTGAGAACAACACATCGATCGAGTTGGTTCAGCAAAAGAAGAAGACCTCAGAACGAAGTACTCACCGGATCATCCGATGTTAAGGGCTCAGCTACATCGGTCCATCGGTACAGTTTGCAATACCCTTGGACCAAGTGTAGCACCAAATCATCCGATGTACAGAAATACACACATTGGTCAATCACTCCAGTAAGCATCAAGTTTGAGCCAATTCTGGAGGAAGAGCCACCGGATCATCCGATGAGAAGACAAGTGCAACATCGGTCTAACAACGGTCATATCTGACACAATGACGTCAGCTAAAGTAAACTTGACCGATGATAACTAAAGGGGAGACATCGGATCATCCGATGTTCGCAGAAAAGTTCTGTCAGCCTACTTTTCCAACGGCTATTTCGTGGAGGCTGGCTTTAAATACCCCCTAAACCCGTCATTTCGACAAGTCTTGATCACAAAGCATTCTCTACACATCCACAAGCGTTCAAGACCAAGAGCCATCACTTCTACATCATTTCGAGCACCTACACACCAAGAGATAGGCTAGAACTAGCTAGAGAGAGAGCTTGTGTGCCTCCATTCTGGGTGAGTGAAATCTCTAGGATAGTGAGAGCCTCAAGGTCCTCTCCCTTACGTTTATGCATTTTATATTCCATGAAGTTGCTATTTACCTCAATGCATAGATAGTTTGCGTAGGGAATTGGGCTTTTAGGAATTAAGTTTTTAGATTTTTGAAAAGAAGCCCAATTCACCCCCCCTCTTGGGCATTCGATCCTTACACTATGTCATTTGACAATAAGAACCTTAAGAACTTGGTTTTAGTCATAAAAAACTTCTTCCAAGTTCTTATCTAAGTGCAATGATAAGCCATCTCAAAAGAAGAAGTGCGATGCATGCATATTCTCTTGATTTTTCTCAATTTTTCATTTGAACATAAAAACTCAACATGTGACTTGATTACTTGATTAATTATTCATTATTAAAAGCACTTGTGAGCATGCAACAAGTTCAAAACAGCAAGAAAGTTCAATCATGACCAGATTTAGTGTAAGTAATTATTCCAATTACTAGACATTGCAGAAACTACAAAGTGTATAACATGAGTAACGTAGTAAGAACTTTCAGCATGTAAAATGTATCACAAGGTCATATATTGTAACACCCTCATTTTCACGCATCATGCCCTACATACACCCATATACACGTTTAACATTAACCCACAACAAGAGGAACGAGTTTAAAATTGATTTGGATCAAAACCGCACTTAAAACACAGGAAAGTGCAGACTAGTCCGATTTTGCTGAGGACTAGTCCGATTTCTCTCTGACTAAAAATGGACTTGTCCGTTTTTGCTGTGGATTAGTCCAATTTTTGGCACTGGAAACTTTCGGACTTGTCCGATTTTGTGCGGACTAGTCCGGTATTCCAAGAATCCTTGAAAAATTTGCTAAGTCCCTGGACTTTTCCGGACTAGTCTGGTGTTCCAGCGGACTTGTCCATTTTCCTCCCTGTTCAAATTCGGACTTGTCCGATGTTTGGCCAGACTTGTCCGATTTTCTCTATGGATGACTTCGGACTAGTCCGGTCCTGTCCGGACTTGTCCGATATTTCGTGACTCCAGGTTGATATTTTGTTTTACGACTTGTTTCTTGGGTTTCACGTTAAGTGGGCCTAGGTACATCGTTCCTAACTCTTTTAGAGCCCATGTGGGACTCTAAACCGGCCTCTACTCATCCCAAAACTCGAAATCCATCTAACCCTAGCCTCCACCTCTATATAAACAGCCCCACCCCTTGGTTTGATATCTATTTGCCACTTTTCCACCCACCCAAACCCTAGTTCGTGGCGAGCCACCATCAAGGAGGGAGGAGAAGATCCCAAGCACGAAGAAGAAGAGAAGGAAACGAAGGAGGATCAATATCTCCACCAAGTTTCGTCCTTCACCACCAATTCATCACCAACCCTAGATCACCAAGATCCAAGTGCTATCTCCAAGTTTCTTGATTCATTGGAGTTCTAAACACCTGGTATACCTTCTATTATCTTTTCCTTACGTGAATTCAACCCCTAATCTCCGAATTCACGTAGATCTAGAAAACCCTAATCTGCTGATCTCGCGGAGGGTGGACTTGTCCGGTCCCTAGCGGACTAGTCCGGTCTTCCTGGTTAAATTGTGTTGAATTGATTCTAAAATTTGATCTAATCGAATCCAAACCTGTATAAACTTAATAAAATCTATTAAAACTAGTTGGTGATCATTAAAAGCAATCTAGTAACAAGTTCTACCTTGCATTTGCATCAATCATGCATGTCATGTCATATTGAGTAATATTTGTGCACTCTTTGATTGTGTTTCTTGTCTTGTATGTTTATTGTGTGGATTAGACAGATTTGCGCTAGAAAGTGCCGCGGGGGATCTCCAGCACCAAGAGTATGAAGGCTTTGATCCTGATCAACCGCAAGAGCAAGGCAAGTGTCCTTGAAGCATATTGATCCTGTTTTTTAAATAAATGTTTTGTTTGCAAAACTGCATGCTATGTCAAATTGATGGGAATCCTATGATAGGAAGTTTACTAGAATTGTTTACCAACCCTTGTCACCTGGAATTATGGTAGAGAGTCGGGATGGGATTTTTACCTTTTTACTTCGCTTAATTATTTGGGATGGGAAAACTACACTACACATTTAATTATGTATTAATGATATTCTGGTTAATGTGAACTGGTCAATATGATATG
Organism: Tuctoria greenei; assembly: GCA_036927565.1. Classification (NCBI taxonomy): domain Eukaryota; kingdom Viridiplantae; phylum Streptophyta; class Magnoliopsida; order Poales; family Poaceae; genus Tuctoria; species Tuctoria greenei. Next base: position 174,225,207 of record JAYESD010000002.1, on the reverse strand, counting down.
TTAATGGGTGATCTAAGCAAGCCTGATATGTGGATGGGTTCGATGTTATGGTGGTTTGCTTGCTTTAGATCTAAAGACCGGTTCATGCGAGAATAAGCCAGGACTACAGTGCCACCACGAGGCCAAGTATGGGTGCGGTGTAGCTGATTAATTAGGGCTTTGCTAGTGCTGTTTGGACCATTGTGGATGCTCGGGGAAGGGGTAGTCGGATTGGGTTTGTTGAGGATTGGTGGGACTACCCTGGGATCCGAATGGCTCAAGAGGGGGCCCTTGGTTGAAGATGTGCTCAATAGGAGACATCGCCACCGGTGAAACCTCAGTGGGGTCTAAATAGACTAGTAATCCCTTTGTAAAGGCTATTTTGTGATCTCTGGGCCATACACCAAAGGAAGTGTAATTGGCATAAGGGAGGTTCTTTAGTCGCCGACGGGTGATGGAACCACAAACACGTGGGTAAAGTGGTACAAACTCTGCAGAGTATTAAAACTATCATGATAGCCGTGCTCCCGGTTATGAGCACCTGGACAACTTCCATGATTAGAGGGAATTGGTATTGGGATGGTATTTGGGATGGTTATGGTTTGGTAATGGTTATGGATGGTTATGGGTTTATTTCTGGTATTGAATATGGTTATTGGCAAATGGTGAAATATGGAATTATTGATGAGGATGGTGAATTGTGGACTGGTATTATGGTATTACTTATGCTTATGATGGGTTTATTTCACATACATATAATATATTGCTTTTCAAATGTTTTTTTTATGCTTTTCAGCACTTTGCCATTATTATTGTCGTCATTTGAATCAGCCACATGTCATACTTTCCACACTTGCTGAGTACGACATGTACTCACTCTTGCAATCCCCCCCAACAGTTGCAGGTCAGGATTGGGAGTTTAATGGTGATAATGCGGAGTTCTAGGCCATGTCTACCGTCAGCTTTGCCTGTGGTGTTGATTGGAGCTGCGCATACATACCCTGTCGCTTATGCTGCATAGTTGCTTAGTTTGCTTAATTAGTTTATTTCCGCTGCATTAGTTGAACTTGTCATTAATATTCATTAGAGCTTGTATTCGAGGATAATCTGGTTTGTGTAATAAAATTTGGTTAATTAATCTTTTTCTGTGGTAATTTTCTGTATACTCTTTTGTGATTGCACTCGTGTATGTGTGATGAACATCCTGGGCACACATATACGTTAGCTTGGTTCATTTTTCAGAACCGGGCATCACATATATGTAGAAATAGTATGCTTATATTCTTTTAAATTCAGATTCACACATAGACTTTCCAAGTTTCAAAACTCCACCTCAATTTAAGCCATGAGGATGCATAACCCCTATTTCACTACGAATGAAACAAAAATGAGTGAAATCCAAAGATTTTATAAAAATGTCAGCCAATTGTTGTCCGATATCTACATGGTGAGTGCACAATGTTTCCTTTTTCAACATTATCACGGAGAAAGTGATACCTAATGTCAATGTGCTTTGTTCTAGAATGTTGCATGGGTTTTTTTTGCAATGCAAATGGCACTAATGTTATCACAAAACAGTGGAACACTATCTAGATCAACCCCATAGTCCTTAAGAGTTTGAACAACCCAAATAATTTATGAAAAAGCACTAGCAGCAGCTATATATTCAGATTCGGTCGTAGATTGTGCAACTGAACTTTGTTTTCTAGAGGACCAAGCAACAAGTGAATTACCAAGAAAATGACAAGCACCCAAAGTACTTTTCCTATCAATCCTACAACCCCTAAAATTAGCATCCAAAAAGGCTTTCAAAGTAATGGTTGAGGAAGAAGGAAGAAAAATGTCAAATTCTTGAGTTTCATTTAAGTACCTGAGTATCCTTTTGACGGCTTGACAATGTGAAGTACGTTCGGAAGCTTGAAACCGTGCACAAAGACATACACTGAATATGTCCGGTCTTGATGACGTGAGGTACAAAAGTGATCTGATCATGCTTCTATATTCTTTTTAATCTACGAGTTCACCATCTTCGTCAAGTTCAAGTGTCGTTGTTGTACCCATTGGTGTCCGAAGAGGCTTGCTTTTGTCCATGTTGAAAAGCTTAAGGTCTTTTGTATACTTCATTTGATGCACAAAGGTACCCTCCTTGGTTTGCTTGATTTGCATCCCCAAAAAGTACGTGAGTTCTCCCATCATAGTCATCTCAAATTCTGAACTCATCATAGCTAAAAACTTGGTCACAAGATCATGAGAAGCACAACCAAATATAATATCATCCACATACACTTGAACGAATAATGAGTCATTTCCATGCTTAAGCAAAAAAAGAGTTTTATCAACCTTGCCCATGCTAAACCCCTTTTCAATGTTTATAACCTATCATACCATGTTGTAGGGGCTCATGTTTAAAACTTGGACCGTGTGACTCATTCGTGCAGGCTCCTAATGATTTGTTGTAGAGGATGACTTTTGAGGATGCGGAAGGGGAGTAGACACTTCACAAGATCCTTGTTCTACATGTTCATCATAGATCAAAGAACTTGTGGCTTGAGGATGATCTGTACCAGCTGCAGTAGTTGTTGGTGCTGGTTGTGGTGCAAAATCAGCAGCGTGATCAACGTCATTTGCTTCTGTCGAGCAGCAGCACCACTTCTTTGTCTTCTTCGATGAAAATACTCTCCCCCTGCGCATATGGATCTGGAACTACAAGATTAGAGCTAGTACCTGGGCTAGCTTCATCCAAAGAAACTTCACAAGTCTCCACAATTTTGTTAGTGTCAAGTAAAAGCACACGGTAGCCTCTAGTATGAGATGGATAACCAAGAAACATGCCATTAACCGATCTAGCTTCAAATTTATCAAGATTACCATGTTCCTTAACAAAGCATTTACAACCAAAGACCCGAAAGTGTGTGACACTAGGCCTATGTCAAAACCGAAGTTCATATGGTGTTTTTCCTAGCTTAGCACACAAGAAAACACGATTTGAGACAAAACAAGCAGTTGCAATTGCATCTGCCTAAATTTTTCTAGGAGTTTGATATTCATCAAGCATAGTCCTAGCCATCTCAACTAAAGTTCTTTTATTTTTCTCTACAACACTGTTTTGTTGAGGTACATAAGGTTAAGAAAATTGGTCATCTATTCCATTTTCAGCACAAAAGTGATCAAATGATTGATTTTTAAATTTGGTCCCGTTATCACTTCTAATTGATTTTAAAGATCCTAGGTGATCAATTGATAATCTAAGAAATAAAGTCCTAAAGTGGCTGAAAGCTTCATACTTAGATACCATAAAGTAAACCCAAGAGTATATAGAAAAATCATCAACAATCACAAGAACATACCATTTAGCTCCGAAGGATTGAACACGTGTAGGTCCTACAGTGTCAAGGTGCAAAAGTTGACCCGATTCAGTTGCCATGGTCATTGTGAGAGGAGCATGTGAACCTACAACCATCTTAGCATGTCTACAAGAAGAGCACACAATTTCTGTGTCCCCTTTAAGCTTAGGCAGCCCACGCATGCGATCAAGAGCACTAAAACGCGTTAGATGATCAAAGCCTTAGTGACCAAGTCTACGATGCCAAAAATATAAGTCCTTTGAATCATTAGCAACTATACATATATACTTAGAGTATGATATATCAAAATCAGCTTTAAAAACTCTTCCAAATCGAGACATGTTAAAATAAGCTCATTGTTTCAATCTACAACCTTGTAGCAATTTTTAGTGAAAATAATTTTCAGATTTTCATCTAGCAATTGTCAAAAAGAAAGGAACTTGTATTTCAAATTTTTAACAAGTGTGACATCCTTAAAAATGTAGTGATTATTTACTCTAACTGAACCTTTAGCAATTATAGGAGTTGAAGAATTATCGATAAAAGTAACATTCTCTACACGTGACACGAAAGAGAGGAAGGAGAACCAATCTTTATTACCAGTCATGTGGCGTGAGCAACCTGAATCCACAATCCAAATGTTCTCCTTCCTCAAACGAGTAACCTATATAGAAGCACAACACGTCGATGACTCAAAATTGGGATTAGTCAAAAGGCATTTAGAAATCCAGTACTAAGTCACACGATGTGCAGTAGGAAAAACATGCGAAAGCTGAGACAAAACAGCAGGTTTATGAGCCAAAGTTTGATGATTTCTGTACCCAACTACTGAGTTACGAGGAGTTACATGTGTAGCACGAAAAACAGTAGGTTTGTGAGAAAACTTTGCATGTTTTTGACTCATAACAGCAGGTTGCATGTTCTTGATATTTGGTTTAGCATATGCAGCAAATGTTGCATGAGAGTTATGAGATCTAGCTTGCATTTTTTCATTTTTCTATTGTTTAGCTAGTCTATAACAAAAATATATGACATGACCATCTCTACCACAGTGGATACAATGAAATTTAACTTTTTGTTCATGTCTAGATAAGCAAGCAACATGTTTATTAGAAGCTGAATGAGACAACTTTTGAATCAAACCACTTCCTAATGACATTACAATTTTAGGTGCATGTACCTAAGCATGAGCATGAGAATCAAAACCTAAACCAGTTTTATTATTGCAAGACTTGGAAGAATTCGGCAGCAAGTTTATGTTCTTATTTGCATTACAAAACCGATCTAATGTCCTATGCATGTCACCAAGTTTATTGGACAGATCAGGGCAATTTTCACATGAAGTTTTTCTTTTTAATTTGCAATTAGAACAATTTTTAACGTCATGAGCATGTAAAGCATTGTTCAAAAAAGAAATTTCATCCATAGCATCATGTAGTTTCTTATCAAGATCATCACAAGTAGAACAGAAAGCAAGTTATATTTCAAATTTTTGACAAGTGCCACATCCTTCAAAGTGTAGTGATCATTTACTCTAACCGAACCCTTAGAAATTATAGGAGTCGAAGAATTATCGGCAAAAGTAACATTCTCTACACATGACACGAAAGAGAAGGAGGAGAACCATTCTTTGTTACCGGTCATGTGGCGTCAGCAACCTGAATCCACAATCCAAATGTTCTCCTTCCTCAAGCATGTAACCTCTTTATTGTCGCTGTTGTGTTCAGCCTCCTCCATACTTGATCTTGACTTGCTTGCCATGAAGCACAAGTTTGCAAAATCATCTTCAGCTTCGTCACTTCCAATTTCCACATCGCTCGAGCCAAGTTCTTGAAGTGCGGAGATAAACTGCTCACCAATTGACGTCCTGTAAAACCCTTCTTTTTCATTGTATCTTTTGCAGAGGAGTGCTTCATCCTTGTTTGCTTTTCATCCTGGGAAGTAGGACCTGAAAGGTTTGGGCAATCTGAACAAAAATGTAGTGTCTTACCACACTCGAAACATCGTTGAGGCCCGGAGCTTCCTCTCCTTCTAGTTCTCACATTTTGCAATGCTTTTGAGAACCTAGTAGAGAGAAGTACTAGCTCCTCCTCTGAGACTCCTGAATTTGTTCAAGGGTTAGAGAGGACAACAAAGCAAGTGTACAACAATATGAAGATTGGCCAGAGCTAGGCATATCACGTTAAGAAACAAATGCAAGAGACTTGTTGGGGTTCTTACGTGAGATTATGTCAATTTCATGAGTTTTCAATTTAGAATATAGTATATATAAAGTAAGTGTACTCATGACAGTGGATTCACGAATCGATGTAACTTCATCTTCTAAATTGACATATCTAATGCCCTTAGTAATTGCCTAGCATTTTCAGCATCTGAAAAATTAATATTGACGCTACGCAAGTTGTTGAGAATTTTATTAAAGTAAGCAGAGAGATCATCAACCGACTCACCGGGTTGCATCTCAAAGCACATGTATTCTTTCTTGAACATGTCTTTCCTTACCTCCTTGATCGTGTTGGATCCTTCATGGTAGTCACAAAGTGCTTTCCACACATCATATGCAGATCATAGGTGTGTAGCACGGTCAAAGTCGTTTTGAGTTAATCCTTGTATGATCAAGTTCCAAGCCTTGTTGTTGTTGTCGACATCTCTCAGATTTGTAGATGTAACTTGATCGTTTGATGGCACTTCGTAAGGCTTGTATACCTTCTCCCATATTGCGAAGCCTTGTGCCTAGATGAAAGCTTCCATACGTGCCTTCCAAACTGAAAATCAATACCACTAAACACACAATGTTTGGCAGAGTATTTCTCCATGATGATTCATCAAAAACACGTGCAAATCATAAAGATTTGAGCACCGTGGCTCTAATACCAATTGTAGGATCGAAGAGCACGTGTAAATCTACCAGAGGGGGGTGAATGGTAGTTTAAAACTTTTTCAGCGGAAGCAACAAAAACCCCTCGGCAGAAAAACGATCCGTTAAAGAAATTGTGTGTGAGACTAATCTAAACGTATTTAACAATGACAAAACTGATAGATATCAGAGAGAATCAAGTTACGAAGACGACACAACAAGAATCACTCAAATCCATCGAGAGAAACTCAAGTTACGATCGAAAGATCGAACAAAGGTCAATCTGTCCTACCCGAGAAAACAGTTCTGGAACACTGCAAAGAAACTCGTGTAGATCAGAAACCACAAATCCAATGATCGTGAAATTTTGAAAGATGATATAAAATTAAGTTGTGAAGACAACCCAAAAATAATCACGTCAATCGGATCTGTAAAACTCGAGCTATGGTAAAACCACCGAACCAAGGTAGTGTTGTGCAGAAACTCGATGAGAAAGATTTGACAGAAACAAGTCGGACGAACAAGGCTCAAAAGTTCCTTCAAACTACGAATTTTATTGATCAAACCACAGGAGGAACAGCCCCAAAGTCGTCTACCACAAGCTCTAGCCACCCTTGCTTATATAACCAGCCCTTAGGCCAACCCAAACTCAACTAGGACTCTAATCCTACTCAATTCACGAATCGAAACTTTCCATAACTACTCAAGACTCTTCTATACGCATATAGAAGCAATCTTAAGACTTCCAAACACCTTAGGAACGTATACCACATTCCTAAAACAACCCAAATTCGTGACCCACACAAAATCTTTCCATATTTGAGTCAAACATGACTCAGCCGCAGCCTGAGTCCATAACCTAGTCGGTTGGACCTTTACGACCAATTATTTGTGTCCACATCTCTTCATCACACCTCTGAACCATGTAGCCACGTCTATGCACTCCTTGCATATGTGCAAACATCTTCCAACGACATCCACAATACCTTCATGTGCATTGTTCTTGATTTATACATGTTGCACGACCTCCCGATCACCTCAACAACAATTCCTCCCGAACTTGGTTGTTGAACCTCATCTTCTCCCAAAGACTAGTTCAATGGATCCCGTTACCAGCCATGTCTTGAACTCAAGAAACACTTGCACATGAATAAACAACCAATACTTCCGAGCATAAGTCCTCGACTTGACTCACATTAGTTCCGAAACCACAACATCTTATGTGAGCACCTCACATAAGCATGTTGCAAAACCACAGTAAAACGATATCAGCCATATCAACCAAAACACACCAAAAACATAGCAAATGAATACTAAGCAATCTTTCCAACAATGTAAAGCAAGTTCGAAACAATTCATAGTAAAAACAAGAACATTGCGATCAAGCTCCGAATCTTTCCAAAGCTAACCGGAGCTTGAGCCAGAGCTTACCAAAGCTAGTACAACCTAGCGCTGGAGCTTACCAAAGCTAGTACAACCTAGTGCCAAAGCTTACCAAAACTGGTCGGAACTAGTCAACCCAAAATCAGGAGCTAGAAAAACATATCGGAGCTAACCAACATAAGTTGGACCTAGCAAAACATATCGGAGCTTAACAAAGACATGCCGGAGCTAAAGACAAAGCTCACCGAAGCTACCCAAAACAAGTCGGACCTATCGTCGGACCTTGCTGGAGCTCAGAGCTAGAGTTAGACCTTGCTAAATAGGGTGTTTTGACAGAATTTTAGAACTTATATTATCAAAGCCAATGTATTCAGTACAAGCCAATGTATTAAGGACACATAGGTCTCACAATCCCCCCCTTGATGAATGCATTGGCAACACCACTTTAAGTCCAAATATTGGCTTATTCACATTAAAAGTTTCGAAAACAATTTATCCCCCTTTGTAAAACAGAAATAAAATGAGAAGAAAAACAAATTCTCCCCCTGAGAAGAATCGTGTCAAAACAAATGTGAATATGTGATGTGTAAACAATTTCTCCCCCTTGCATACTTATGTGATGTGTAATCAGTTTCTCCCCCTTGTATACTTATCTTTTTTAAAAATTCACATATTGTCTCTCCCCCTTTGACAATTTATTCAGCAAGGTACAAAAGAGAAATTTTAATTGTTATGAGTATATTATAACATATACATATAAAACAAAGTTCATCCAAGTTATACTATGAAGTAACATACACTATCACTATAATGAGATACATAAAGTAGTGTAAGTCATGCTAGAGATCAAATGTAATTTTCAATTTAAGCAAGTCATGATCTCACAAACTTAACTATTTCAATACCTGAAAGCATGACACTTGTTGCTGCATTTTATTATTTTTCAAAATACAAAATTAGATCATATGATATTTGTAAGAGATTATATGCGCATCTGCCTTATTCTAACCAACCAAGCCAAGCCTATGTCATTTGACAATCAGAAGCTTAAGGACATAGTTTTAGTCATACACAACTTCTTCCAAGTTTATATCTAAGTGCAATGATAAGCCATCTCAAAAGAAGCAGTGTGACGCATGCATATTCTCTTGATCTTTTCTCAATTTATATTTGTTCATAAAAAACTCAACATGTGAGTTGATTACTTGATTAATTCTTTATGATTAAAAGCACTTGTGAGCATGCAACAAGTTCAAAACAGCAAGAAAGTTCGACCATGACCAGATTTAGTGTAAGTAATTATTCCAATTACTAGACATGGCAAAAACTATAAAATGTATAACACGAGTAATGTAGTAAGAACTTTCAGCATGCAAAAGGAATCACAAAGTCATATATGTATGAAATAATATGCGCATATTATATTAATTCAGATTCACACATAGACTTCCCAAGTTTCAAAACTCCTCCTCAATTTAATCCATGAGGATGCATAACCCCTATTTCACTACGATGTAACAAAAACGAGTGAAATCCAAAGGTTTTGTAAAAATGTCAGCCAATTGTTGTTCGTTATCTACATGGTGAAGCACAATGTTTCCTTCTCGACATTATCACAGAGAAAGTGATACCTAATATCAATGTTCTTAGTTCTAGAATGTTGCACGCGGTTTTTAACAATGCAAATGGCACTAGTTTTATCACAAAACAGTGGAACACTATCTAGATTAACCCCATAGTCCTTAAGTGTTTGCACAATCCAAAGAATTTGTGAGCAAGCACTAGCAGCAGCTACATATTCAGATTCAGCTGTGGATTGTGCAACTGAGTTTTGCTTTCTAGAGGACCAAGCAACAAGTGAATTACCAAGAAAATGACAAACACCGGAAGTACTTTTCCTATCAATCCTACAACCCCAAAATGAGCATCCGAAAAAGCTTTCAAAGTAACGGTTGAGGAAGAAGGAATAAAAATGCCAAATTCTTGAGTTCCATGTAAGTACCTGAGAATCCTTTTGACGGCTTGACGATGTGAAGCACGTGAGGAGGCTTGAAACCGTGCACAAAGACATACGCTGAATTGTATGTCCCGTCTTGATGCCGTGAGGTACAAAAGTGATCTGATGATGCTTCTATATTCTTTTTGATCCACGGGTTCACCATCTTCATCAAGTTCAAGTGTTGTTGTTGTTCCCATTGGTGTCCGAGGCTTGCTTTTGTCCATGTTGAAGCGCCTTAGGAGGTCTTTTGTATACTTCATTTGATGCACAAAGGTACCCTCCTTGGTTTGCTTGATTTGCAGCCCCAAAAAGTATGTGAGTTCTCCCATCATACTCATCTAAAATTCTGAACTCATCATAGCTAAAAACATGGACACAAGATCATGAGAAGCACAACCAAAGATAGTATCATCCACATACACTTGAACGAATAATGAGTCATTGCCATGCTTAAGCACAAAAAGAGTTTTGTCAACCTTGCCCATGGTAAATCCTTTTTCAAGTAAGAATGTTTTTAACCTATCATACCATGCTCTAGGGGCTTGTTTGAGACCGTACAAGTCTTTGGACAATTTGTAAACATGATTAGGAAAATCTGAATTTTCAAAACCCAGTGGTTGTTTGACATAAACCTCCTCATCTATGTAGCCATTGAGAAAAGAACTTTTAACATCCATTTGATAAAGCTTAAAACCTTTAAATGCAGCAAAAGCTAACAAAATTCTTATGGCTTCTAATCTAGCAACAGGAGCAAAAATTTCATCGAAATCTAGACCTTCAACTTGAGTGAAACCTTGAGCAACCAACCTAGCATTATTCCTAACCACAACCCCATCCTCACTTTGTTTATCTTTAAACACCCATTTAGTTCCAATTAAAGTGTGACCTTGAGGTGGAGGTACAAGTTTCCAAACATTATTTCTTTCAAAATTTTCTAACTCTTCTTGCATGGCAATAATCCAGGATTCATTAGTGAGTGTGTGTGATATATCTTTGGGTTCAAAAGAAGCAACAAAGGCAGAATGAGCATGAGAGTTTGGATCGCAAAACCTTGATTGTGTGACTCGTTCGTGCAAGCTTCCAATAATTTGTTGTCGAGGATGACTTTTGAGAACCCGGAGGGGAGTGGACACTTCACAAGCTTCTTCTTCTTCATGTTCATGACAAATCGATGAGCTTGTGACTTGAGGAGGATCTGGACCAGCAATGGTGGTCGTCGGTGCTTGCTGTGAATCAAAATTAGTAGTTGGAACAATGTCATTAGCTGCTGAATTTTCAGGCAGCAGCACCACTTCTTCCTCATCTTCAACGAAAATGCTCTCCCCCTGCGGATATGGATCCGAACCTGCAATGTTTGATTTAGTATATGTGCTAGCTTCATCAAAAGACACTTCACAAGTCTCCACAATTTTGTTATTGTCAAGTAAAAGCACACGACAGCCTCTAGTATGAGATGGATAACCAAGAAACATGCCATCAGTGGATCTAGGTTCAAATTTATCAAGATTACCATGTTTCTTAACAAAGCATTTGCAATCAAAGACCCAAAAGTATGTAACACTAGGCCTATGTCCAAACCGGAGATCATATGGTGTTTTACCTAGCTTAGCACCCCAGAAAACACGATTTGAGACATAACAAGCGGTTGCAATCGCATCAGCCCAAAATTTCCTAGGAGTTTGCTATTCATCAAGCATAGTCCTAGCCATCTCAAATAAGGTTCTACTCTTTATTTCTACAACACCATTTTGTTGAGGTACATATGGTGAAGAAAATTGATGATCTATTCCATTTTCAGCACAAAAGTGATAAAAAAAAATTGGTTTTTAAATTCGGTTCGTTATCACTTCTAATTGCTTTTAAAGATCTTGGGTGATCAATTGATAATCTAAGAAATAAAGTTCTAAAGTGACTAAAATATTCATTCTTAGATGCCATAAAGTAAACCCAAGAGTATCTAAAATAATCATCAACCATCACAAGAACATACCATTTACCTCTGAAGGATTGAACACGTGAAGGTCCTACGGTCTCCAGGTGCAAAAGTTGACCCGGTTCAGTTGTCATGATTATTGTGAGAGGAGTATGTGAACCTGCAACCATCTTAGCATGTCTACAAGAAGAGCACACAATATCTTTGTCCCCTTTAAGCTTAGGCAGCCAACGTATGCGATCAAGAGCACTAACACGCATTAGATGATCAAAGCCTACGTGACCAAGTCTACGATGCCAAAAATATAAGTCCTTCGAATCATTAGCAACTAGACACCTATGCTTAGAGGAAGACATATCAAAATCAGCTTTCAAAACTCTTCCAAACAGTGACATGTTAAAAATAAGCTCACTGTTTGAATTTACAACTTTGCAGCAGTTTTTAGTGAAAATAATTTCCAGATTTTCATCTACTAGTTGAGAAACAGAAAGCAAGTTGCATTTCAAATTTTTGACAAGTGTCACATCCTTCAAAGTGTAGTGATTATTTACTCTAACTGAACCCTTAGCAATTATAGGAGTTGAAGAATTATCGGCAAAAGTAACATTCTCTACACGTGACACAAAAGAGAGGGAGGATAACCATTCTTTGTTACCGGTCATGTGGCGTGAGCAACCCGAATCCACAACTCAAATGTTCTCCTTCCTCAAGCGTGTAACCTCTTCATTGTCGCTGTTGTGTTCAGCCTCCTCCATACTTGATCTTGACTTGCTCGCCATGAAGCACAAGTTTGCCAAATCATCTTCATCTTCATCACTTCCAATGTCCACATTGCTTGAGCCAAGTTCTTGAAGTGCAGAGATAAAACTGCTCACCAATTTACGTCCTATAAAACCCTTATTTTTCTTTGTATCATTTGCATGGGAGTGCTTCGTCCTTGTTTGCCTTTCATCCCGGGAAGTAGGACCTAAAAGGTTAGGGCAATCTGAACGAAAATGTCCTATCTTACCACATTCGAAACATCATTGAGGTCTGGAGCTTCCTCTCCTTCTAGTTCTCACATTTTGCAATGCTTTTGAGAACCTAGTAGAGAGAAGTACTAGCTCCTCCTCTGGAAACTCCTCAATCTGTTCAAGGGTTATAGAGGACAACAAAGCAAGTGCACCACAGGATGAAGATTGGCCGGAGCTAGGCATATCACATTGAGAAACAAATGCAAAAGACTTGTTGGGGTTCTTACGTGAGATTATGTCAATGTCATGAGTTTTCAATTTAGAATATAGTACATCTAAAGTAAGTGTACTCATGGCAGTGGATTCACGAATAGATGTAACCTTCATCTCCTAAATTGATGTATCTAATGCACTTAGTAATTGCCTAGCATTTTCAGCATCTGAAAAATTAACATTGGCGCTACGCAAGTTGCTGAGAATTTTATTAAAGCGAGCAAAGAGATCATCAACGGACTCACCAGGTTGCATCTCGAAGCGCATGTATTCTTTCTTGATCATGTCTTGCCTTACCTCCTTGATCGTGTTGGATCCTTCGTGGTAGTCACAAAGTGCTTACCACACATCGTATGCAGATCGGAGGTGTGCAACACAGTCAAAGTCACTTTGAGTTAATCCTTGTATGAGCAAGTTCTGAGCCTTGTTGTTGTCGTCGACATCTCTTAGATTTGTAGCTGTAACTTGATCGTTTGACGGCACTTTGTAAGGCTTGTATACCTTCTCCCATATTGCGAAGCCTTGTGCCTGGATGAAAGCTTTCATACGTGCCTTCCAAACTTGAAAATCAATACCACTAAACACACAAGGTTTGGCGGAGTATTTCTCCATGATGATTAGTCAAAAACACGTGCAAATCACAAAGATTTGAGCACCATGGCTCTGATACCAATTGTAGGATCGAAGAGCATGTTTAAAGCTACCAGAGGGGGTGAATGGTAGATTAAAACTTTTCAGCAGAAGCAATGAAAACCCCTCGGCAAAAAAAGCGATCCGTTAAAGAAATTGTGTGTGAGACCAATATAAATGTATTTCATTGTGAAAAAAGTGATAGATATCAGAGAGAATCAAGTCACGAAGAGGACACAACAATAATCACTCAAATCCGTCGAGAGAAACTCAAGCTACGATCGAAAGATCGAACAAAGGTCAACCTGTCCTACCCGATAAAACAGTTCTGGAACACTGCAAAGAAACTCGTGTAGATCAGAAACCACAAATCCAATGATCGTGAAATTTTGATAGATTATAGAAAATTAAGTTGTGAATACAACCCAAAAAGAATCACTCAATCGGATCTGTAAAACTCGAGTTATGATAAACCTCCGAACCATGGTAGTGCTGTGCCGAAACTCGATGCGAAGGACTTGACAGAAACAAATGGGACGAACAAGGCACAAAAGTTCCTTCAAACTATGAATTTTATTGATCAAACCACAGGAGGAACAGCCCCAAAGTCGTATACCATGAGCTCTGGCCTCCCTTACCTATATAACCATCCCTTAGGCCAACCCAAACTCAACTAGGACTCTAATCCTACTCAATTCACGAATCGAAACTTTCCATAACTGCTCAAGACTCTTCTATACGTAGATAGAAGCAATCTTAAGACTTCTAAACACCTTAGGAACGTATCCCACATCCTAAAACAACCCAAATTCGTGACCCACACGAAATCTTTCCATATTTGAGTCAAACATGACTCATCCGCAGCCTGAGTCCATAACCTAGTCGGTTGGACCTTTCCGACCAATTCTTCATGTCCACATCTCTTCATCACACCTCGGAACCATGTAGATACGTCCATGCACTCCTTGCATACATGCAAACATTTTTCAATGACATCCACGATATCTTCATATGCGTTGTTCTTGATTTATACATGCTGTGTGACCTCCCAATCAATGCAACCACAATTCATCCCGAACATGGTTGTTGAACCTCATCTTATCCCTAAGACTAGTTCAATGGATCTCGTCACCAGCCATGTCTTGAACTCAAGCAACATCTGCACATGAATAAATAACCAATACTTCCAAGCACAAGTCCTCGACTTGACTCACGTTAGTTCCGAAACCACAACACCTTATGCGAGCACCTCACATAAGCATGTTGCAAAACCACAGTAAAACGATATCAGCCATATCAACCAAAACGCACCAAAAACTTAGAAAATGAATACTAAGCAATCTTTCCAACAATGTAAAGCAAGTTCGAAACAATTCATAGTAAAAACAAGAACATTGTGATCAAGCTCTGAATCTTGCCAAAGCTAACTGGAGCTTGAGCCGGAGCTTACCAAAGCTAGTACAACCTAGCGTTGGAGCTTACCAAAGCTAGTACAACCTAGCGTCGGAGCTTACCAAAACTGGTCAGAACTAGTCAAACTAAAAGTCGGAGCTAGAAAAAACATCTCGGATCTAACCAACATAAGTCGGACCTAGCAAAACATATCGGAGCTTAACAAAGACATGTCGGAGCTAAAGACAAAGCTCACCGGAGCTACCCAAAACAAGTCGGACCTATCGTCGGATCTTGCTGGAGCTAGAGTCGGACCTTGCTAAATAGGGTGTTTTGCCAGAATTTTAGAACTTATATTATCAAAGCTAATATATTTAGCACACATAGGTCTCACAAAGTAGGACATTCCCCTTCATTGTCGCTGTTGTGTTCTACCTCCTCCATACTTGATCTCTACTTGCCCACCATGAAACACAAGTTCGCAAAATCATCTTCATCTTCATCACTTTGAATGTCCACATCACTCGAGCCAAGTTCTTGAAGTGTGGAGATAAAACTATTCAATAAGTGGTGTCCTATAAAATCCTTCTTTTTCTTGTTGTTGTTTACAGAGGAGTGATTCGTCCTTGTTTGCTTTTCGTCATGGGAAGTAGTACCTGAAAGGTTAGGGAAATCCGTGCAAAATGTCCTATCTTACCACATTCGAAGCATCATTGAGGTCCGGCACTTCCTCTCCTTCTAGTTCTCACATTTTGCAATGCTTTTGAGAACCGAGTAGAGATGAGTGCAAGTTCATCCTCTGGAAACTCTTCAATCTGTTCAAGGGTTAGAGAGGACAACAAAACAAGTGTTCCACAAGATGAAGATTGGCCGGAGCTAGGCATGTCACATTGAGAAACAAATGCAAGAGACTTGTTGGGGTCTTTACGTGAGATTATGTCAATTTCATGAGTTTTCAATTTAGAATATAGAACATCTAAAGTAAGTGTACTCATGACAGTAGATTCACGAATAGATGTGACTTTCATCTCCCAAATTGACATGTCTAATGCACTTAGTAATTGCCTAGCATTTTAAGCATTTGAAAAATTAACAATGACGCTACGCAAGTTGCTGAGAATTTTATTAAAGCGAGCAGAGAGGTCGTTGATAGACTCATCTAGTTGCATCTCAAAGCGCATGTACTCCTTTTCGAACATGTTTTGCCTTACCTCCTTGATCGTTTTGGATCCTTCATGGTCATCACATAGAGCTTTCCTAACATCATACGTAGATCGGAGGTGAACAACACGGTCAAAGTCGCTTTGAGTTAGTCCTTGTATAATCAAGTTCTGAGCCTTATTGTTGTTGTTGACATCTCTCAGACTTGTAGTTGTAACTTGATCATTTGGTAGCACTTCGTAAGGCTTGTACACCTTTTCCCATATTGCAAAGTCTTGCATCTGGATGAAAGCCTCCATGCATGTCTTCCAAACCTCAAAATCAATACCACTAAACAAACAAGGTTTGGTAGAGTTTCTCCATGATGATTATTCAAAGCACGTGCTAATCTCAAAGATTAGAGTATCATGGCTCTGATACCAACTATAGGATCGAAGAGCACATGAAAAGCTACTAGAGGAGGGATGAATGGTAGATTACAATTTTTTTCAGCGGAAGCAACGAAAACCCCTTGGCAGAAAATTGATCTGTTAAAGAAATTGTGTGTGCGACTAATCTACATGTGATCAATTGTGAAAAAACCAGTATAGAATGTGGAGAATCAAGACAAAGGCACAACAATAAGAATCACGGAAAACTGTCGAGAAAAACTCAAGTTATGATCAAATGATCGAACAAAGGTCAATCTGTCCTACCCGAAAAATAACAGTTTGCCACACTGCAAAGAAACTCGTGTAGATACGAAACCACAAATCCAATGACCGTAAAATTTTCACAGATGATAGATAAATGAGTTTTGAAGACAACCCAAAAAGAATTACGTCAATCGGATCTATTAAACTCGAGTTATGATAAAACCACCAAAGCAAGGTAGTGTTATGCAGAAACTCGATGAGAAAACTTGTGTGAAACAAGTTGGACGAAGAAGGCACAAAAATTCCTTCAAACTACGATCTTTATTCAATATAACACAAGAGGAAAAGTTCAAAATATGTGCACCACGAACTCTGGCCTCCCTTGCTTATATAATCAGCCATGAGGCCAACCCGAACTAAACTAGGACTCATATCCTACTCAGTTTCCACCGAAATTTTCCATAACTGCTCAAGACTCTTCTATATGCAGATAGAAGCAATCTTGAGACTTCCAAACACCTTAGTAATTTATCCCACATTCCTAAATACAACTCAAATTTGTGACCCACACGAAATCCTATCATAGCCAACCCAAATCTTTTTATATTCGAGTCAAACGCGACTCAGCCGCAGCCAAAGTCCATAACCTAGTCGGTTGGACCTTTCCGAACAATTCTTTACATCCACATCTCTTCATCATGCCTTGGAACCATGCAGTCATGTCCATGCACTCTATACACACATGCAAACACCTTCCAACAATGTCCACGATACATTCATATGCATTGTTCTTGATTAAAAATGTTGCACGACCTCCCGATCAACTCAACCACAATTTCTCCCGAACATGGTTGTTGAACCTTATATTCTTCCTAAGACTAGTTCAATGGATCCCGTCACCAGCCATGTCTTGAACTCAAGCAACAACTGCACATGAATAAAAAATTGATACTTCCGAGCACAAGTCCTCGACTTAACTCATGTTAGTTCCGAAACCACAACACCTTACGTGAGCACCTCACATAAGCATGTTGCAAACCATAGAAAAATGTTAACCACCAAGATCAGAAAAAATGCATCAAAAACTTAGTAAAAGAATACTAAGCAAACTTTCCATAAGTGTAAAGAAAGTACAAAACATTGCAAGTTAAACGGAGAACCATTGCAATCTAGCACTAGACCTTGCCAAAGCTAATCGGATCTTGAACTGAAGCTTACCAAAGCTAGCAGGACCTAGCGCTGGAGCTAACCAAAGCTAGTCAGACCTAGCACTGTAGCTTACCAAAGCTAGTCGGACTTAGCGCCAGAACCTGTTGGATCTAGACAAAGAAGTCGGACATAGACAAAGAAGTCGGACCAAGCTAGAGCAAGTCGAACCTAGCCCAAATAAGTCGGACCTTACGTCGGACCTTGCTGGAGCTACCCAAAACAAGTCGGACCTATCATCGGACCTTGCAGGAGCTCAAACCTAGAGTCGGACCTTGTTAAAAGGGTGTTTTGGAAGTATTCAAAACTTTTATCGTCATAGCCAATGTATTCAGCACACATAGCTCACAGTAATAACCTGTAACGTTTGCAATGATAGAGTTTCTTTCAAGGCTACGAAGTCCAGGGGTTGCACCTCGAGCTACCTCCACTGCCACTGCCAATTCCACCGCCAGAAGTGGAGCTACTACCGCCGGTGCACACTTCTCTGAGTTTTCAGGTAATCAAAAACGTTCTTACTTAGTCTTAATTCATCAAATGTAGTCAAATCTAATTCAACTTAGCTATTGTAGTCTTACATAGTCTTAAATAATCAAACATAGCAAATCCAACTCAAATTAACTAAAGTAAGTTCAATATGATCAATTCTAGCTTGTTTAATCAATTCTAGTGAAAAACAAAGTTCAAAACTAATCATTATGTCAAACAACTTCTATGTGTTGCAAGCATCGGTGATGGAGGCTCAAACTCCATCACCATCTATATCGATGCTTGGACTGACGCACAACAAGGACATTGGCAGCTCCGGAGGTTGTGGACGCTAGCGGATAGCCTCTCGTCTTTGTTTTATGTTCTTGTGATGAGATGTGAGACACTTCTGTGTTGTGATGGATGGAGATGTTATATATTGTGTTTTGGAGATGCATGTGTGACTATTGCTGCTGTTGTTATGTGTTGTTATTTGAATTGTCTTTGTCATGTTTCTGGCCATCAAGTCGGGCAAAACATTCTATTTTAAAAATAAAAAACCTTATTTGTGGCGGCTTTTATACAGTACCGTTGCAAATAAAGCTTCTGGCCGTCACAAATTAACCATTGTTATTGCGACGGTAGGGTCGTCGCAAATAGAACCTGTGTTATTTGCGGCGGCCAAAGTAAGTCATCGAAAATGAGTCCTTATTTGCGATGGCCACAGCCAGCCGTTGTAAATAGTGGCCATCACGAATAACCTTAATTGCGACAAACACGAGCAACGGATGAAAACCGTCACAAATAAGGAAAACCGTTGCAAATTGCGACGTTTATTTTTTTTGCTTTTTTGCGACGGCCCTGACCGTCGCAAGTCATCGAGATTCATGTGTAACACCACCAAGAGCAAGCCAAAGCCTCCTCCTTTCGATGGCGAAACGGAAGATAAAGATGAAGAAGTGAAGCGCCTTGCGGACCTTCTTCAAAAAGCAAGAGATGAGGCCAAGAGGAGGAGAAGACTTGAGAAGGGGAAGAAGCTCAAGAAGCCTGAGGAAGACTACATGCGATATCCTTTTAACTATGAGCATCTCAATTCACATTCAAACTACCTTTCTATTCCAGTGGGCAAAGCTCCACACTTTGATGGGACTAACTATACTATGTGGAAACACAACATGTAGTTGCATCTTATATCTCTCAATTCTACACTTTGACATGTTGTTTTCACAGGTCTAGATATCCTCGTAGACAACAAAGAGCTGACCCCGGAACAAGAACAATTCATTCACTGCAATGCTCAAATGGCGGTTGTGCTCAACTCAGCCTTGAACCAAGAAGAACTCAAAAGAGTGGATGGGTTGGAGCAAGCCAAGGAAATTTGAGACAAACTCAAGATTGCACATGAAGGCAACCGGTCCGTGAGGGAAGCCATGATTGAGATGATCGAGGGGGAGCTTGGAAGATTCGGCATGGAAGAAGGCAAGACCACTCAAGTGATGTACAGCCGACTCAAGACTCTAATCAATAGGACTGTGGTGTATGGATGCAGAAATGGACAGAACATGGAGTCATCAAGAGGATGATAAGAGCTTTCATGCCTCGCAATGTGACTCTTTGCACTCTCATCCGCAAGAGTCCCAACTTCCACAAGAAGACTCCGGATGAGGTGCTTGGCAAGATCATCAACCACAACATGATGGAGATGGAAGAAAACCATGTCAACGACCTTGCCAATATCACATCCTCTAAGAAGAAAGGCATTGCTCTCAAAGTCTCACCCAAATCCAAAGCCAAAGAGGTCCAAGCTTCAAGCAATGACGATGAAAGTGAAGAAGAAGAGAGCACTAACATGGATGAAGGGGAAATGGCCTTCTTCATCAAAAGATTCAAGAGGATGATGAGTAAAAGAATAGGGTCAAACTATGAGAGCAATAGCAAGGACAAGAGCAAGTCAAGACCAAGGAGAGCTTGCTACAACTATAGTGAATATGGGCACTTCACTGTGAATTGCACATACGAAAAGGAAGATGACAAGAATAAGAAGTTCAAGGATGAGAAGCCTTAAGAGAGGAAGATGTTCAAGAAGAAGAAAGCACATGGACACGCTCATGTTGGCAAGGAGTGGTACTCCAACGATGAGTCCTCCTCCGATGATGAAGCGGGAGTGGCAACCATCATCAAGAAGCCAACTATGAAGAAAACTCTCTTACCAAACAAGGGAGAGTGGAAAAGCTAAAGTCACACTTGCATTATGGCCAAGGAGGGAAAATGAAAGGTTAAATCTAAATGCTCCTTGCGTTCTATTAAAGATGAGGATTTTGATAGTGATAGTGAAATTGAATTCATGTTTGAAGGCTTAAGTAAAAGTGCTATTATTAAAATGAAAAAGCTTTCCGGTGAAATTTTAGCAAGGAAGAACTTCTCGAGGAACAAGACGAATTGCTTGTCCATGAGAGGCAAAAGAATCTTAACCTTGAGAAGCTTCTTGAGCTTGAGAAGGAAAAGAACAAGGCACTTGAACTTGGACTAGCAAAATGCAAGGAGGCTTCCTCAAGCCTCAAGAGTTCGAATGTTGTGCTCCAAGATGAACTTGTGAGCTTGAACAAAGCCCACAAGAGTCTTGAGGCACAATTCGCAACTCTCAAGTCAAGTGTCCCTTCTTCTCCCTCAACAAGCTCAAACTTTCCTAAAATGGAATCAGACACTAAAACTTGCAAATGTGCTAACCTTGTGCTTGACCTAAAGAATGAGCTTAACTTGGAAAAGAGCAAGAGCGCACCTAAGGGTGGCATCTTTGTCAAGGAGAAGATCAAGTATGCACGTAGTGCATACTCAATCACAAGATCTCCCTTGATCAAAGATGGTCTTCGCTATTCAAGAGGAGGAAAGCAAAATGCTAGAATTCTCAAGAATAACAAGATGCAAATTCAATTTGTCAAGGAGGGTTCATTTCAAGTCAAGTATGAACATCATGCATCTACTTCTCATGAAATAGTGAAATTTGAAAAAAAAAATGCCCAAAATGCTAAAAATGTCAAATTAACCATGTTTCATGACTTTGATGCATCTTATGTGCTAATGGGAAACAAATTTGGTTATACTCATGCGTAATATGTTGGGCCACACCGCAAGAGCCCAAAGCCTTGTGTGTGGGTTCCCAAATGCCTTGTCACTAACCTCAAAGGACCCAACCAAGCTTGGGTACCTAAAATCAAAGCCTAAACTTGTCTTGTAGGCTTACTCCTCCAGCGGTTCAAAATGGTTACCAGATAGTGGTTGCGCCAATCACACGACCGGAGCGAGAAGAGTGTTTATGGAGTATGAAGAAAATGAGGACCCATGTCAAGGTATCTACTTTGGCGACATAGTCAAGGTAAGGTACTAGGTATGGGTAAAATTTCTCTCTCTCCACAACACACCATTTCACAAGTCATGCATGTTGAGTCTCTATATTATAATCTCCTATCCATTTCTCCATTATGCGAAAAGGGGTATAATTGCTTGTTTTCTAATGAGGGCGTAATTGTCACTAGAAGAGTTGATAACTCGATTGCCTACAAGGGAAAGCTTTATCTCGTGGACTTCACTGCGGATAAAACTCAACTTGACACATGCTTGATTGCAAAGACCAACATGGGTGGTTGTGGCACCGTTGGCTAGCCCATTTTGGAATGAGGAATCTTCACAAACTTCTAAAAGGTCATCACGTCTGAGGTCTTAAGAATGTTGTCTTTGAGAAAGATAGGCCTTGTAGTGTGTGCCAAGCCGGTAAACAAGTCATATCAGCTCATCCCACCAAGAATGTGGTGATGACAACAAGACCGTTGGAGATGTTGCACATGGACCTTTTCGGTCTCATTGCTTAAATAAGCATTGGCGGTAACAAATATGGTTTAGTTATTGTTTATGACTTTTGCCGCTTCACATGGGTGTTTTTCTTGCATGACAAAGGTGAAACACATGGTGTCCTTAAGAGTTTCTTGAGGAGAGCTCAAAATGAGTTCTCCTTGAAAATCAAGAAGATAAAAAGTGATAATGGCACCAAATTCAAGAACACTCAAGTTGAAGAGTACTTGGACGAGGAGAGCATCAATCATGAGCTTACGGCACCCTACACACCCGAACAAAATGAGGTGACTAAAAGGAAGAATCGAACACTAATAGAGATGTCAAGGACTATGCTTGATGAGTACAAGACTGTCGATAGGTTTTGGGCGAAAGCTGTCAACACCGCTTGCCATCCCACAGACCGCCTCTACCTCCATTGCCTATTGAAGAAAACTCCATATGAACTTCTAACAGGTAACTAACAAAACATCTACTACTTTAGAGTCTTTGGTAGTAAATGTTGCATTCTCAACAAGAAGCCTCGAATTTCAAAGTTCACTTCAAAATCCGATGAAGGTTTCTTGCTTGGTTATGATTCAAACAACTACGCCTCTCGTGTTTTCAATAAAACCTCTGGTCGTGTTGAAATGGCACGTGACGTGGTCTTTGATGAGACTAATGGTTCCCAAGTGGAGCAAGTTGATCAATATGTGCTAGATGAAGAAGAGGCACCATGTGTTGCGTTGAGAAGGATGGCGCTTGGTGATGTAAGACCTCAAGAGCAACAAGGCTCAAGTGACCCGATTCCATCGCAAGAAGTGCCCCAAGCACAAGATCAAGTCCAAGACCCCAAAGATCAACAACATGATCAAGATCACCATGATCAAGAAAAGGAGGATCAAAATGGTGGCAATGTTGGGGAGACTATGAAGATGAGGGAGATGAAGAAGTTGACTCAAGACCAAGTG
Source organism: Tuctoria greenei (assembly GCA_036927565.1). NCBI lineage: Eukaryota > Viridiplantae > Streptophyta > Magnoliopsida > Poales > Poaceae > Tuctoria > Tuctoria greenei. The sequence continues at coordinate 174,202,198 of JAYESD010000002.1, read as the reverse complement.
TACCACACCCATGAGTTCATCAATGTGTTCAACAGGATCATCCCGTTGACAACATACTTGGAGACATCTCCAAGGGGGTAATGACTCGCTCTCGTATGGCTAATTTTGGTGATCACTATTCCTTTGTGTGTTCTTTGGAGCTATTTAAGATTGAAGATGCCCTACAAGATCCGGATTGGGTGATAGCCATGCAAGAGGAGCCCAACTACTTGAAGAGGAACAAAGTATGGGAGCTCGTGAGAAGACCTAATTCCAATGTGGTAGGAACCAAGTGGGTCTCCTGCAACTAGCAAGATGAGCATGACATGGTAACAAGAAACAAAGCTAGACTCGTAGCCAAAGGATACTCTCAAGTCGAATTTGTATCAAATGGACGTGAAAAGCGCCTTCCTCAATGGACCGATCAAGAAGGAGGTGTATGTGGAGCAACTGCCCGGCTTCGAGGACGATAAGTATGCTAACAATGTCTTTAAGCTTCATAAAACTCTCTACAGTCTCAAACAAGCTCTTAGAGCTTGGTATGAGTGCCTTAGGTATTTTCTCAGTAACAATGGTTTTAAGATAGGAAAGGCCAACTATACACTCTTTACTAAGAACTAAATGATGATTTATTTGTATGCCAAATTTATCTTGACGATATAATATTTTGTTCTAATAAGCAATCTTTTTGTGAAGAGTTTAGCAAAATCATGACGGAAAGATTTGAGATGTCGATGATGAGAGAATTGAAGTTCTTTATAGGTTTCCAAGTAAAGCAACTCAAGGAAGGAACATTCATATGTCAAACCAAGTATACTCAAGACATATTTAGGAAGTTTGACATGGAGAAAGCCAAGCCCATCAAGATGCCAATGATGACAAATGGACATCTCAATCTCGACCAAGACAGCACTAGCGTCGACCAAAAGTTATATCGTTCCATGATTGGATCACTTCTTTACCTTAGTGCATCTAGGCCCGATATTATGTTAAGTGTATGCATGTGTGAAAGGTTTCAAGCTGCTCCTAAGAAGTGTCACTTGACAACCGTAAAGAGAATCTTGCGCTATTTAGTTTATACACCTAACCTAGGGTTATGGTATCCCAAAGGGTCCAAGTTTAATCTCATCGGATACTCCGAGCAGATTATGTTAGATGCAAAGTGAATAGGAAAAGTACCTTCGAGATTTGCCAATTCTTGGGTAGGTACCTAGTATCATGGTAATCCAAGAAACAAAATTCCATTGCCTTATCCACAGCTGAAGCGGAGTATGTCGCAGCCGGAAGTTGTTGTGCACAACTTCTTTGGATGCGACAAATTCTAAGGGGTTATGATCTCAATATGAACCATATCCCACTCCAATGTGACAATGAGAGCGCCATCAAGATTTCCCATAACCCCGTTGAACACTCTAGAACCAAACACATTAACATCCGGCACCATTTCTTGAGAGACCATTCAATAAAGGGGGATATTGTCATTTCACATGTGAGAACCGAAAAAAAACTAGACGATATCTTCACCAAGCCACTACATAAAAAATGCTTTTGCGAACTTAGGAATGAACTAAATATCCTTGATTCTCGAAATGTGGCTTGAGATGTTGCACATTTGATTGTTAGTTTTTGTTTTCTCTTCAAAATTTTGCATGCTTTTAAAAACTTGCCTTCCTCGATTTTTTATCAAATTATCCTCAATTATTGTCTCCTTGAATCATGGTCATTGTATGAATGTTTGTGTGCTTTACTGGCCATATTCATTGAGATATTTGTGAAAAATTAGTCCATATGAATCATTCCTTGAAAATTTCTCAATATATATGATAATTTGATGTCTAGGACTGGACTAGTCCGTCCATGGGGCCGGACAAGTCCGATGTCCTAGACTTGTCCGGACAGGCTCACACAAGTCCACACCGGACTCGTCCGACCTGTCATCGGACTTGTCCGGACTTCCAATTTAGTCCGGACCTAGTCCGGCGCCCGGACTTGTCCGGTATACCCAACGGACTAGTGCAGACGTCTGGGGAATTAACCCCCCTGCGTCGAGCCCGACCCTTCTCATTCCCTCACAATCTCAAATGTGCGCCCCTCTCCGAAAACTGCCCCCCATTGGCGATTTTTTATTCCAACCCTCAAAATCTTTGAGGAATCCATGTGAAAGCTTCTCCGGAGTGTCGGGAAGGTGAATCCCAGACTACTCCGCCCTTCCATCTGCGGATTTCTCCGATTTTCTCATCTCAAGGTGAGTTTTTGACCTAACTTGAACTTTTTCGATTCCGCTGATTCTAGGTCGTTTCTTTTGTGACTTAAAATCTCCTTTGCATAACTATCACCTTGTGATCTTTCCCTGTGATATTGCGCCTTGGTATTGAACTTTGTAGAAAAATCAGATAGTTAGGTTTTAACACTGGGTGGTCCGAAGGACGGACAAGTCCGGCCTAACCTAGGGTTAACTCCTAACTTAGTGAATTTTCTACATCTCTACCACAATATCTGTTTGATCTCACCTCAGATCCTTCTGTTATCCTTGTTTCAGCATGTCTAGGCAGAACAACTCTCCTCTTTCCTATCCGGAAAGAGAGGTAGCTCGTCAAGAGTGTTATCGCCTAAGGGATGTGGAGCAAGCAGCCATTGCAGCGGAGCTTGAGTGTATTATTGAAGCTCAGAAGAAGAAGAAGAAGCATGATCGAGATGCATCCCAAGCTAAAGTGACTGAAGAGCAAGCAAGCCGAAGAAAGAGGATTGTCACAGTGGGTGAGATGCAAAGGGCCCAAGCGGCTGATAAGGGAAAAGCACCAATTGGTGAGAGCAACAAAGCAAAGGGCAAGGGAAATGAGCCTGCAAAGAAGATGCCACTCAGAAAGGCTCCTCCTAGGACGAAAGCTCTTGCAGGGAGAGGCTTGGCCATTCGTGACCAACCCACGGAGCCTTGTGGACCTCCACAAGGCCCTATTGGTCCATTGTTCATGACTCCTCCCCTGCATGACCCAAATCGGCAACCGCAGCTGGGAAGCAATGTTTTCCAAGGAAAAGGGGTCGAGAAAGCAAATAGGTTAAGATTGTAAGATCCATACAAATATGAGAAGGCTACCGCAAATCCTCACTTTTGGTGTGACTTTCATAGTGATTATTATCGCTTAGTCTACCTATCCAAGAAGACACCAGTAATAGATACACAGTGAGTGGATTGGGCCTCTATGGAAAATAAGAACCATCAAGCTTTCAGTGCAGTGATCCAGGATGTTGAGCACCATGGACTCAAAGAGTTGCTTGAATTCATGTACAACTGGAACACGGAGGTGGTAGCTCAATTCTACACCACTTGCTAATTTTCCACCTTTGGAGGCAGGAGAATCACTTGGTTGACAAATGGTATTCAATACTCTGTTCTTTATGATGAGTTTGTTAGGATCATTGGTCTTGAGGTGTTCCTAAACCATGATTTGATCATTCACAATCTCAAGGCTATAGATTTGGGGGGAGATGGAGTTCATGTATGTTGTATGAGGTTGGTTTCTACAACCCCCCCCCCCCCCCAACCAAGATTCTTTGCCCTTTCTTTAGTATGCTCAATCGGATATTGAGAAAAACCCTAGCACCTAAGGATGGGGATGCAGGCATGATCCAAGGCAACTTAAGGCACTTGATGAAATTGATAGTTGAGGATGAGAAGTTCAATGTCTTTGACTATATCTACAATGACATCTTCAACATATCCCACACTCCCAACCGCTCATGTGGATATGCTCCTCTTATCATGTGCTTGATTGAGAAGGTCTCAAGCTTGAAATTTGTGAAGGATGTCAAGCATAGAGCTCTCCATCCTCAAATTCCTCCTCCTACGCTGAAGATTGGCAAAGCCTCGAGGAGAGGTACATCTTTTGTGCCTTCTACTCCTCTAGCTCCTGCATCTTCCTCCTTCGACGACATTGCAAGTGCCACTCTCAAGTTTCTCAAGTCAATCTTCAACTCATGTCGAGAAGCGGAAGTTGTTGGTACCCTGCGTACCGGGTATCCCTTGACACTGCAAGCAAAGCCGAAGAGTTACTATGTCAAAATGGAGAACATCCAAAGGGGATACACATCCTGTGGAATCGGATCTACCTCCCACCGTAGGGTAGCTCCGGTGTAGCCATGAGTCCAAAAGAGTCGGGCCTGCCTCCCTCGTTTGGGTAGCTTCAGTGCCACCACGTGTCCTGTAGAGCCAAACTTGTCTCCCTCCTTAGGGAAGCTCTGGCACTGTCACGTGTCTAATGGCCTCAGACCTATCCCTTAGTAGAGGGAAGCTCTGGAGCTTCCACGTGTCATCGCTCAGACCTACGTCAGCAATAGGAAGACAGCAGGATCTCCAATGGTGCGGACATTCAAGGTTATCAATTAGCTTTGACAAGGCCTGGTTAATGCGTCATTAATGCTATATTAATGATGCACGATCAGAGGACTATCAAGGTTGGTAACGCTGTTATTAGGCACGTTATCACACAATTAACCCCTCATAACACTGTAGATCGTGTACAGAGTAGTTAATACAGTCGGGGCCACTTGTCGGGCTAGGCACAAATTGTAACAGTCAGTCATTTGCATATAAAAGGGATGCACTGCACGGTAGAAAGACAGACGATCACAAGCTATCTGAAGTGATATCAAGCCAACTCATACACAATCAAGCTAAAACAATCAACACACACCCCGTGGAGTAGGGTATTACGCTCAGGCGGCCCGAACCACGTAAAACCCTTGGTGTTCACCTCTCTTCTGGATCTTGACTCGTGCCCCAACCGAATATGAACCTCCACGGACTACTTCTTAGTAGTACTGGGGAAAGTGTTCTAGTCCACACTTCGACAGAAGTGAAGGCTCAAAAGATGGCAAAGAAGCAAGACAAGTACCTTGGGAGACTTTGTGAAAAGGCAGACATCCCTATGTCACCGGAGACCTCTGAGGATGATGATATCACACCTTTTTCGAAACGGGGAGACGGAAAGTGACCCAGGCTATGGAGAGGCGAGCGAGAGCGGTGATGAGTAGATATAGGCTCTCTCTTCTCCCTTACTCTTTTTCCTTTTTGGTGTCTTGATGCCAAAGGGGAGAGATTGAGGGGGAGTATTCAATCCATGGACTATGCTATGTTTTTTAAAAAAATTGGGTTATAATGTTAACTTTTGCTACTCTTTCTTATTTGGTTTTTAATGACATTATTACTATGCAATCGTATTTGGTTTCTTATCACTCTATTTTTCATGATTGATCCTATTGAATATCATTCTAGTTCATATGTGTGATGATGCTAAACTAAAATTTGAGATGCATACTTCATTCCACTTTTCACATCTCAACACTTGCATCACACGTAGGCACCCCACCATAACACACATATGTATAAGTCTCCCATAGACTTCATTCTTGTGCATTAATCTTATTGCAAATATCCATGCACACATTTAGGGGGAGCTCCTTATACACATGTTTGTTATGAAAATCAACTCAATTATATATTTTATCAAAAACCTCAATGTGTCGTCATCAAATCAACAAAAAGGGGGAGATTGAAAGTGCATCTAGGCTAATCCTCGTGGGTTTTGATGATTAATAACAACACTTAAGGGACTAATGAGCTTTACAAGTGTTAGTATAAGTGATTGAAAGATGGATGGCATTGGATACCCTCAAAAAGGAAAAAGAGAAGAAAAAGGCGAAAAACTCCATGGATAGAATTTAGGTGTTTAAAATTCTTTGTGTCGAGTTCAACTACATAGCTTGAGTGTATTCAATGTGTCAAAGTGTTGAGAATATCCTAAAAGCTCATAGTCCAAGGTAGATTAGATTGAGATATGAGTTGAGGCAGCCCTAAGGACAAAGCCGGACTTGTCCGGGCTAGAAGGCTAGACTTTCGACCACATCGGACTGATCCGATGTTAGGAGAACCAAGAGTTTCTTTGTGAGTTCGGACTTGTTCGTTTGGGGACGGACTAGTCTGTGGTGAGTGAGTCTATGTCCTTTAGGGACTAAGTCCCGAAGTATCGGACTAGTCCGGAGTAGTCCGCTCAGACAGACTAGTCCGTTTTAGACCCAAAAAGTAGTTGATGTCTGAGATTGGACTAGTCCGTTTTGTGTCAGACTAGTCTAGTGTGCCAGACTGGTCCGTTCTTAACCGGAACAATTGTTTCTATGTGAGATCGGACTAGTCCATTCTAGGAAGGACTAGTCTGTGGTGTAGTGACCGTTTGAATTCAAAAGGTTGCGGGGACTTTGTGGTTGGTCAAGGGTGACATCCCTGTGTGAGACCTATGTGCTGAATACATTGGCTTGTACTGAATACATTGGCTTTGATGATATAAGTTCTAAAATTCTGCCAAAACACCCTTTTTAGCAAGGTCCGACTCTAGCTCCAAGCTCTAGCAAGGTCCGACGTAAGGTCCGACTTGCTTTGGCTAGGTCTGACGTCTTTGGTTAGGTCTGACGTCTTTGGCTAGGTCCGACTTCTTTGTCTAGGTCCGACTAGCTTTGGTTAGCTTCGGCTCTAGATCCGACTGGCTTTGGTAAGCTCCGTCGCTAGGTTGTACTAGCTTTGGTAAGCTCCGGCGCTAGGTTCTACTAGCTTTGGTAAGCTCCGGTTCAAGGTCCGGTTAGCTTTGGCAAGGTTCGGAGCTTGATCGCAGGGGTTCTGCTTTTATCTTGCAATGATTCGTACTTGCTTTACATTGATGGAAAGATTGCTTAGTATTTTTTACTAATTTTTTGGTGTGTTTTGGTGGTTATGGTTGATATCATTTTTCTATGGTTTGCAACATGCTTATGTGAGGTGCTCACGTAAGATGTAGTTTCAGAACGAACGAGAGTCAAGTCGAGGACTTGTGCTCAGAAGTATTGGTTGTTTATTCATGTGCAGGTGTTGCTTGAGTTCAAGACATGGCTTGTGACGGGATCCATTGAACCAGTCATAAGGAGAAGATGAGGTTCAACAACCATGTTCGGGAGGAATTGTGGTTGAGTTGATCGGGAAGTTGCGCAACATGTTTGAATCAAGAACAATGCATATGAAGGTATCATGGACGTCGTTGGAAGATATTTGCACGTATGCAAGGAGTGCATGGACATGGATACATGGTTCTGAGACGTGATGAAGAGATGTGGACGTAAAGAATTGGTTGGAAAGGTCCAATCGACTAGGTTTTGGACTCAGGTTGCGGCTCAGTCGGGTTTGACTCAAATATGGAAAGTATCGAGTTAGTTATGATTGGATTTTGTGTGGGTCACGAATTTGGGTTGTTTTAGGAATGTGGGATACGTTCCTAAGGTGTTTGGAAGTCTTAATATTGCTTCTATCTTTGTATAGAAGAGTCCTAAGCAGTTATAGAAAGTTTTGATTTGTGATTTGAGTAGAATTAGAGTCCTAGTTGTTATTAGGTTGGCCTAAGGGCTGGTTATATAAGCAAGGGAGGCCAGAGCTCACGGGAGATGACTTTTGGTCTGTTCCTCTTATGTTCTATTCAATAAAATTCGTCGTTGAAAGGAACTTTTGTGCCTTGTTCATCCGACTTGTTCCAGACAAGTTTTTCTCGTCGAGTTTCTGCACAGCACTACCTTATTTCAGTGGTTTTATCATAACTCGAGTTTTGCAGATCCAATTGGCATGATTCTTTTTGTGTTGTCTTGAAAACTTGATTATCTATCATCTGTCAAAATTTCACGGTCATTGGATTTGTGGTTTCTGATCTACACAAGTTTCTTTGCAGCGTTCCAGAACTGTTTTTCTCAGGTAGGACAGATTGACCTTTGTTCGATCTTTCAATCGTAACATGAGTTTCTCTCGACGGATTTGAGTGATTCTTGTTGTGTTGTCTTTGTGACTTGATTCTCTCTGATATCTATCACTTTTTTCACGGTGAAACACGTTTAGATTAGTCTAACACACAAAATCTTTAACAGATCATTTTCTGCCGAGGGGTTAGAATTTAATTGTTTCTGCTGCGTAAGCTTTTTTAATCTACCATTCACCCCCCCCCCCTCTGGTAACTTTTCATGTGCTCTTTGATCCTACACACTGGTCTCCACAGGCCGGACTGGTCCGCACTTTTTATGGTGGCAATGGCTACTTGTCGGGATCCCTATAAAAAGGGATCCTCCGGCCCCCAAAGGGCCTCTCTCGAACCCTAGCATTGCCACACCATCCTAGAGGCATCCTAGCCCTCTCTCAACCATTCTTAGAGTCCTAAGAGCAATTCTTCAGGATTTGTGAGTTGTGGAAGAGGGGAGAGAAGGATTTGCTTGATTTTGAGCTCTTGGTTGATTCTCTCAATTTGGCTGATTGATTTGAGTTCGTGTGAGTGTTGATCTTCGATCTTTTTTAGTTGCTTGCCAAAAATAAAAAAAAATGCTAGGTAAGGATATGGGGCGCACCAAATCTGATTGCCTCCTTTCACTTTCCTTCTTTTGCTTTTTTTATTCTGCACCGTGCCTTTGATTATTTCCTTTGTTGTTTCTTGCCTTCCTTCTTCTTTTTTTGTTTTTTATAACCAGATGAGGCACCTGTGCCACGCAGAAAGAATAGAAACTTGCCAAATGAGAATAGTAGGGAGCAAGGTAAAAACGTGGGATGTATGAATGAAAGAAGAAAGGTGGTGAACAACGGAAACACGAGGCGACCAACATGTGACGTAAATGCGCGCAAATTCAACAACACAATATTACTGAAAGAAAAGTGCAAGGCCAAAAGGTTCGGGCACAAGGTTCTAACCTGAGTTTTTTTTTTGTAGTTTTTCTGGTGGACGATAGGATGATGAACAACTCTCAAATTAAAGGGGTAAAACTCGATAAAACTCACCGATCAACCTGTAATCTGATACCACTTGATAGAGCTGAAGTGACAGATCTTTTGGTGAGGTGGATAATTTCGATTGGTGGAGGAGGTGACTCTCGCAATCCAACTACGAACGAAGAGGTCGTGGTGCCTTAGCAATCGCCGAACCAACTCCAAACGGTTATTGACCGTGCAAGTGACAAGGTCAACCTGAACACGAGGTTTTATTCCTGCGAGCAATCGAAGAAACAAGCAAGAACAAGATGTAGGCAAAACTGAATATCAATTACTCACGAATTGGGGTTAGCTATGGCTGACCACAGGTGGTCGTTGAGCACAACTGCAATACAAGATGTTTGCACAAGGGCTAAACCTATCAAAGAAAACCAAACCAAAAGAGGAGGCGCAACCCCTAGCTAAATAGAGGGGAGGGGTGGGCGTCCAGCCTGCCCACAAGGCAGGGAACAACCGCCCAATCAGCCATGCTATCTCCTTTATCCCTTTAAAATTAGGTGGTACAGTACCTTTCTGGTTATTTCTTGACAAACTAAAAATAGATAGATGATGCAACACCTAGGCTTTATTCTGGGCAGGTTCACCATGAGCATAGATGGCGCATGCACTTAGGAAGCTTCTGGTCCTTCATTATTCAGAATCATTACGAAGTTTAATTCACGTGCACGTGCACGTGCACGAGCTCGAGTGAGTGGTCCTGGTGGCGCCTAAGCTGGTTTAGTCGGAGTAGCCGTTCCATTGTCGGGGTTCATGTCCTCATCAACCACTGTCCCGGCATTCCAGGAATCACATTGGATGGTGCAGTACGATGCGACACCTAACAACACAACACAGAGAATACACATTTACAATACATAGTGCTTTTATTCCATAGTACTGTCGAGTTACAAATAATGTACATCATTACAAGCGGAGAGATAAGAATACACTCACGACTATAAGCGATAATAAGTAGTAGCTAAGTCATTCGATCCTCGGACGCTTCGCTTTAGCAACAATCAAATATCACGGTGGCATGCAAGTTCCTAGTGGGCTTCGCAACCCTCATCAGGTGCTTCCTCACTCAGATCACCCTCATCCATAATGTTGTCGTATGCAACGTTACCTGCAAAAGAATGGATCAACAAACCATGAGCTTATGCTATGCAAGACCTAACCGTCTTTCCTAGCTATGAAACTCTACATGCCGCACTAGAAAGATGTAATGCAATAGTGATATAAAGTAAAGCTTGTAGTACTAATCTAGTTTTAGCTCAAGTTGTTTATTAACATGCTGTAGACTTATAACATAACTTTAGTGGACAATAAATTTGAATCCTACAAGTTGCTGATCAATGATTGCAAGAGCATATAAAGTGCAAGTTAATTACTACGTCACAACTCAGTGAACAAGTATGCCCTCTTTCACGAGCGACGATGATTCGAATCAAGATACACCCAGCTTGCATGTCATGTGCACCCGTCTAGAAGAGGAAATCAACCAATTCTGTTAACGTTGTACACAACCACCTTTAATAAGACACCCAAGCATTGAACTGGTCCCACTATCCCGGTAGCAAGATTCACATGACGACCTATGTCGTAGTGATCTTTGCCCTCCTGTCGACGTGCATCGTGTCTAAGGTAGTGTGGTATGCCTCAATACCCAGGTTAACATGTTACGTTTGTTTATTGAGTTCACTAAAACCAGTATGCATCCGGTACAAGTTCAAACTTGTCCAGCAGAACCGCATACGGTACGGTCCTTAATTGACACAAGTAGGCCTATGCAAATAGATCTCGAGTCTACCGCTTCCTACCCGTGTTGCCCGGTCTCATTTTCCCTTTAGTGAATGATTCCCAATCCTTTCCCTCAGTTCACTTTACAATTTGTAACCCATCATAGCATTCCAAATATCATGTCACTAATTCTAGCCATCCCTGATAGGAACATTTAGCCATCCAATTGGAGTATCAAAACATTCATAGACCTAATGCAATAATCATCCATATTAAGATATTACAATAAAAGTAAGTTCGGAATCAGTTTTAGATGCATTCGGGGTTTGCCTTGTTGATGAATCAGTTTTAGATGCATTCGGGGTTTGCCTTGTTGATGAATCAGTTTTAGATGCATCCGGGGCTTGCCTTGTTGATGATAAAAGTCAAAATCCGCCTCTGGAGGGATGAAGTCAAACGGCACCGGCTTCTCCTCGCGACGAGTTACTATCAATATGAAACAATACAATATATCAAAGTATAGACTTATAGACTTCAGAGATAAAAGAATTAATTCTTAGTGAAGATGAATTATACTGCAGCTGAAAATTAAACAGTAGACTGGTAATAACAAAAGAGTGTGATGAGAAAATGTTCAGATTTTTATACCATAGTTGCTGTTCATGAAAATTCCTAACTTCTTTGTTCAAATTTGAATTACCAAGAAATTGTACCAGGTTTGGCATGCTAATGGACCTGATAAACAGCTAGGGTAGGTCTCTATGAGTCTAGCAAAATTTGTTTCATAAAATTCTGAGCTTTATACAGGTCGCAATGGAATTTCCAATTGCTACAAATTTTCTGAATAACTTGCTGTTCAGTTTTGGGATTTTCCTGAAGCTTTGGCAAGATCATGTTTGTATCCCTACTTAATCGTACCCATTGGTCATGAATTTTTTTTACTGGAAGCTATAGTATACTGGTGGAGGGTTCTGACCAAGTTTCATATTTTTCTATGGTATAGAACTCCTCCAATGAATTTATTATGGTTTATCACCTCTGGAATTTTAAAGGAAAAACTGGGGACTTTCATGATCCCTAACATGTACCACTGCAAAGTAGAGGCCAAAAGGGTTCTGGCAAAATTTATTTCGCAATTTTTAAAGTAGTATGCTAGGAGTTATGAATTTTCTAACTTTGGCAATTTTCTGTTATTTAATTTCGGTTGCAAACTCTTTTAAACTGACAGCAGGGACCCACACATTTTAAACCAACTACTCAGAACAATGCCACACGGGTCTACAGGGATAAAAGACTACAGCCACATTGGATTCGTAGGCACAGAAGATCCTTCTTCTTCAACCTCCAGCCACTGCACCCATGGGGACCGACAGCCAGCGGCGGCAGCGGCGTTCCCCTCGCCGGAGCTGTGTTCCCAGCCATGGGATAAAGGACAAACGACCCTAGGAACATCAAACGACCAATGGGCAACCCAGCAAGGCACGGCATCGCCGGCAAGGACGATCCCGATGGTGAAGGCGGCAGCACCAATGGCTGCCATGGTGCGCCCCCAGCACCTAACCCTAAAACAATGCGCGAAGCTTCCAGGAAGCAATAGTGGGGTATGGAGATCGCAAAAATGGAGCTAATCTGGAACGAAATGGCTGGAACAGGGGGTAAGCCGACGACCTAGGGTTTGCTCAGGGCGGACACGAAAACACTTCGGAAATCTCATCCTGACCACGGCCTTCCCTACTTTTTCCATTTATGGATTAGAAATGTTCAGTAGTTCACAATATCCCAACGAACTGAAGCAATAACGATCTAATAAACTAAATTTCTATTTTTCCCCAACTCTGGTTCATGCCCCAAACTGCATGAACACGAAGGCGCCCGGGCAAATTGAGACACAACATGAAAGAACGAGTTGCCAAACATGGTCAAGGTGGGATGGCGCACCTTTTGGCGCCGCAGAGGATAAGAGAGGTGGCTCGGGGCGTCGGGAATGCGATGTTGCCCACGGCAGTTCCAAGAACGGTCGGCGCCGAACTGCAAAATACCACACGGTAAGCTAAATACTCGAGGAACTGAGTTGATACAAAGGTAGAGCACAGACTTGGGATGAGGTTTGCTGTTGGGAGCGAGCTCAAACGAGGCGGCAACCGGCGATGAGCAAAGAAGGCAGCGTCAATGGTGGCTGGACGGGCAGAGAAGCGAAAAGTACTGATGTTTCAGCTTGGAGGTTTTATATACGCGGCCAGCAGCTGGATTAGGTCGGTTTGGAGGTCAGCCAATGGTAGAAGTTGGCAAAGACCGTGAGTAGAGCTGGCAATCGGGTCGTGTCGGGCTGGCACGGTCCGGCCCATTCGTGCTATGGGCAAAAACGGCTCAAGGCTCGAAAGCACGACGGGCTGGCTCAGACCGGACCGTCCGTGATGGCTGTCGAAATTTGCAGCTCAAGCACGTCCGAGCACGGTCCAATAGAACACTGCAGCAAATAAAATAAAATGAAAAAAGAAAAAAAAAAGCAACAGCTACAGCCCATTTAGCAGCAGCCCACCAATTTCAGGCACTGCCCATCAGCACTAAAAGAGCCCACCAACAGCAGTCCAACAACAGCATTTAAAATATGATTTTGAGAAGAAATTTTTTTTTGAATACATAGACAAAAACACTTCAAAAAATATGAAAAAAATAGGGAAGGTTAATGAAGTTGATTTACATGTTCTTACACAATTTGACATTCAAAAGACAAATATATTACTGAGAATAAAAAAACAAGGAAAATGAATTTTGTCTTTTGTGATTTTGAAAAAATACAATGATTTTTGACATGAACTTTGTGGTGCAATTGTTATATTACAATAAGAATCTATGTGATTTTTTCAAAAAAAATTATCATTTTTTACATCAATTTGTGTTGAAATATTAAGAATGATTCATATGTTTATGAGCATATAAGTGAAAATGTGGGGCAACTTGAGATTTTGCATGTTGAAATACTTCAAAAAATTTAAAAATTATACATGTAGACATAGACAATATGTACATACAAAACAAATTTCAATTGAAGATCATTTTTTGTTGAAGAGATATAAAAAAATGAACAATATGTTCATAGGAATTAATTTGAGTTCTATCAAAACATACAAAAGTTACTTTTATAAGTTTGAAAATAATTATTCCAAGTTGTAGAGAGTAATTTTTTAAGAATATAGAAAAAAATTCAATTAATTTGGACTTATTTTGCGAAATCTATACAAGTTTGAATATTTAAATTGGAATCAAAATAAAAAATAGTGCAAACAAAGAACAGCCGCTCGTGGGCCCCTCCTGCCAGCTAGCAGAAGCGCTCGTGAGCTGCCTGCGGCAGAGCGCGCGCTCGTGGGCCGCCGGGAATTCGGCCCACATGCGGTCACATGTGCTGCCTGAGGTGCATCCAAGCATTTAGTCCCACCTCGCCTCTTCAGTGGGCGCGGGACCAGCATATAAGGAAGGACAGTTCAGTGCACTCAAATTCATTTGAGCATTTCCCGCCAGAAGTTTGCTCGGTTGGGCCTTCTCGCGCCAATGGGTTGGACTGTCTTTGTTGGTTCATTGAGCTTAATGAGGTGTGGCCTGGCTTGGCAGTTGAAATTTTTTTCAGGCTGCTGGGCCGATTTTGTGCTTGGGCTGTTCTCGGGCCGCCAGGCTGGTTTCGTGTCGTGCTGGCCCGAGCACGGCCCATTGCCCGTGCCGGGCCGTGCCGCCTATCGTGCCCGAGATCTAGGCACGGCACGGTCCGAGAGTCCGTGTCGGGGCGCCATGGCCCGATGATCCTTCGTGTCGGGTCGGGCTTTGTGTCGGGATGCTACCCCGTGCTTCGGGCCGTCCGTATTTAGCCCGGCCCAATTGCCACCTCTAACCGTGAGGGGGAGGTGGCGGCATGCAGATCGTGCGTGTCGAACGGGGGAAGAAGGAAGGAACCGTGAGTTATGTGGTGGTCTCACTGGTGGGACCCACATGCAAGACACACAGAACATCGAAATTCCATTTGAAAATGGAAATCAACTCCAAAAATAGCCAAATTTGATCGTCCCCACAATTTGGACATGAGGAATCCCATGTGGGCTCAAATTTTCCATTGAAGCTCACAAAATATCTCTAAATTTTCCAGTGCTCATTCCCTCCTCTTTTGAATTTCCAAATAATTTAAATTGTTAATTGAGATAGGTTGACTCGATCCCCTGCTGAACATTGTACCATAAAAGTGGACCTTCACAATCCTGCGTCCTTAAAGGAATCTTGTCTCGAGATTAAGAAAGGAACGAGATGGAAGAAAATGTTACCGGAGGTACGACGATAACAGTTCCGGATGATTGATTCAGAGGAATTCTTCGCTTTTCCATGTTGCTTCGTCGGCGGTGTGGTTATTCCATAACACCTTATAGAACCACAATGCTCAATTTTTTGTAGTACGAGCCTTCTAATCGATGATTTGCAGTTGTTCAGTATAGGTGAGATCTGGGTGTAAAGTCTCCATTCCTCCCATAAGAACTTCGGTCGGCTTCTTCAAATACTTTATTTGTTGTGATACATGGAAGATGTCATGAATTTCAGATAATGATGTTGGCAGTTCCAAGCTATATGCGACAGGTCAGCACTTTTCTGTGATAGGGAACGGACCCACAAAACGAGAAGCTAGTTTCTCTTTCACTCCGAAGCAATGAATCCCTTTCATCGGTGAAACACAGAGATAGACCTGATCCCCGACTTCAAAGTGTAATGGACGGCGTCGTTTGTCTGCATAATTTTTTTGACAAGACTAAGCTGCTCTGAGGTCGGCATGAATCAGCTTGACTCGCTCCTCATCTTCTTTGACGATGTCAATTCTAAATATAACTCTCTCGCCTGATTCACACCAATTAAGAGGTGTGCGACACTTTCCTTCCATAGAGCGCTTCATAAGATGTCATCTTAATACTTGACTGATAACCATTATTGTAAGAGAATTCCGCTAATAATATATGGCCATTCCAATTCTTCCCATGATCAATGGCATAAGCTCTTAATATATCCTCCAGAATCTAATTCACTCTTTTAGTCTAATCGTCAGTCTGAGGATGGTATGCTGAACTTCAAAGTAACTTGATTCCCATGGACTCATGTAGTTGCTCCCAGAAACGAGTACAAACAATGAGCCTCGATCCGATATAATAGTGTGAGGAACACCGTGTAAACACACGATCCTTGAAAACTCTTCATATTGCTTAGCAACATAAGCAATATTGGCTAGAATGAAGTATGCTGATTTTGTTAATCGATCCATGATTTCCCAAATAGAATCATGCTTATGGAACGTGAGACGTAGTCCAACAATAAATTTCATCCTGATGTCCTCCCATTTCCAGGTTGGAACACTTAATAGTTGAAGTGCTCCCGCTTTCTTCATATGATCAGCTTTAACACTTCGGCACGTATCACACTCTGATATGTATTTAGCAATTTCCCACTTCATCCTAGTCCACCAAAATTTAGTTATGAGATCTTGATACATCTTGTTGCTGCCTGAATGTATTGAATACTTGAACAAGTGTGCCTCATCCAAGATCTTCTTTCTTAACTTCAGATTTTGGGGCACCACTATCTGATCTTTAAACCATAGAGTTCCTTCATTATCCTTTCGGAAACATAATCTTTCTCCATCATTAATCTTGTTCCGAAGCCTTATCATTGCTTTGTCTCTCTTCTGAACATTTACAATCTCTTCCCTAATTGTAGGAACAAGAGCTAGATTATACAATGAACCATAGGGCATTATGCATACACTTGGTTCTTCCTCCTCTTCCGTAGTAAATGTAAGGTTATGAACATGAGACTTCCGACTAAGTGCATCGGCCACTATGTTTGCTTTTCCTGTATGGTAGTGTATCTCAAGTTCATAGTCTTTAATCAGCTCCAACCATCTTCGCTGCCTCATGTTTTTGTCCTTTTGAGTGAATATGTACTTGAGACTCTTATGGTCGGTATAGAGATGCACTAAATTTCCCAGTAGATAGTGCCTCCACATCTTCAATGCATGAACCACTGCAACTAACTCAAGATCATGTGTTGGATAGTTCTGCTCGTGAATGCAGAGTTGTCTTGAGCCATACGCAATCACACATCTATCTTGCATCAGCACACATCCCAAACCAGTACCTGATGCGTCACAATAAACATCAAATGGCCTGGTAGTATACGGTTGCGCTAATACCGATGCTGTGGTGAGATGTTTCCTCAGAATCTGGAAGGCTTCTTCACAATTTGCAGTCCACACATACTGGTTGCCTTTTTTAATAACTCCATCATTGGCTTAGCAATTTAGGAGAAGCTCGGAACAAACCTTCGATAATATCCAGCTAGTCCTAAGAAACTACGAATCTGATGGACTGACTTCAGAGATTCCCACTTTAGTACTTGTACGACCTTACTTGGATCCACAGTCACACCTTCCACTGAAATAATATGTCCAAGAAAAGGTACCTTGTAAATCCAAAACTTACACTTGCTGAATTTAGCATATAACTTATGCTCTCGTAATCATTGGAGTATGATATGGAGATGTTCAGCTTGCTCTTCTTCTTATTTGGAGTATATGAATATGTCGTAAATACAAACCACGACAAACCGATCTAACTCTGGCATGAATACTAAATTCATGAGGTACATGACGTTTGCTGGTGCATTCGCCAGACCAAATGACATGACCAGATACTCATAAAGACCGTGTCGAGTCGAGAATGTTGTCTTTGGAATATATTCTATCCATCTTGGAAAACACACTAGCACGCACTAGTTGATCGAATAATATATCAATGCGGGGTAGTGGATACTTGTTCTTGATCATCACAACATTCAATGGACGATAATCCACGCAGAGCCTTAGTGTCTTATCCTTCTTCTCCACAAACAAAGCTGAGCAACGCCATGGTGATGAACTCGGTCGGATGAATCCCTTGTCTAGAAGTTCATTTAATTGTTCCTTGAGCTTAGCTAATTCTTATGGTGCCATTTTGTACGGCTGACGAGATATTGGGGTGGTTCTTGGTATCAATTCTATCTTGAACTCCACATCTCGATGAGGTGGCATACCTGGGAGATCATCAGGAAATACATCTGGATATTCCCGGACCACCAGGATGTCTTCAAGTTTAGTGGTCTCAGAATGATAGGTGGCTGAAATTTTAGAATTAAGACCTTCAAGATTGAGAGTATGAAGACCATGGATGGGAGAGTCTAACTGAATACTTCGAGGATTGATTTCAAGAACAGCGCCATGGTATTTCAACCATGCCATTTTCAGAATAACATCAATTTGCTATCCTTCCAAGACAATAAGTGTGGTAGGATACATTTTTCCACTTAAGCATAAAGGTGCTTTGACTACCACTTCACTAGCGGCTATATTGCCTCTAGGTGAGCTAATGAGGTAGTGATTACTTGCAGTAGCAGTAGGTAATGCAGCATTGCACACAAATGAAGCACTGATGAAATTATATTTGGCCCCAGAATCAAATAGAACAGATAGGGGTAGTTTATAGAGTGAACGTACCCGCAAGCATAGGTTCTCCTTCCGTTATGTCGTCCAGAGCGGTATTATAAACGTTGCCCCCTTTTGGTACTGGCCTCTTAGGTGGAGCGTGGGGTTGACTCGCACTCTGCACTGGCGCTTTTCCACTGTCCTGCTGAGCTTGTGGGCAGTCTCTGGCAAAGTGACCCTAACGGCCACATGTGTAGCAGGTATACCACATCTGTTCTCCACTGATCAGGGGATGATAAGTGGGTGCATTCTGCTAGGGATAAGATGCATGTGGAGGGATATGTTGCTGCTGCTGCCACTGTCACTGCGGTTGCTGCCAATGTTGTTGCGGTTGCTGCACCGTTTCTGCTGATGCGATCAAAATCCCGAATAATGGAATTGACAACCCTGATATTGTGGCGGTTGCATAGGGGGTCGGACGTGCTGACCATATGGTGTTCGGTACACCATCCGGTACTTCTGTGGAGTGGAATTCCCACTACCTGTAGGTGCATTCCTATTCCTGTCCTTCACCTGAGTTTGGAGGTTTGCATCTTCAATCTTTATTGCAGTATTGAATAGTGTGGTGAAGTTACTGCGATCTATCAACAAAAGTCGTTCCCTCCGCCTAGCATTGCAGCCACAGAAGAAACGGTCGCATCTATGTGCCTCCGTACTCACTTGTTCAGGTGCATACTGAGACAGATGATTGAATGCCTTAACATAATAATGGACGCTCCTCCCTCCTTGTTTTAAGTCCAAGAACTCTTGAAGCTTCCTGTCCATGATCCCAGATGGAATATAATAAGCACAAAATGCATCACCGAATTCAGTCCAGGTAACCTGATGTCCGGCGGGTAGGGAGGCAAGGTGAGTTGCCCACCATGCACCAGCGGAACCTTGAAGTTGTTGCGAATAGCGCCTTTTGATGTTCGGTGCACTACAGCAGCTCGAACTTAGATTCGATAGCGTGGATCCAGTTGTCCGCCTCCAAAGGTTCATCGTCCTCCATGAATACTGGTGGGTGTGTCCCCAGGAAGTCTGAATAAGTAGCTTGTGGAGGGTGATTATTCTCTCCATCTTGACGCCCTCTTGGTCGGGACGTGTTCTGCATAATAGTCTGCAAGATGTCTGTCTGCTCATCTCGCGAACCCACAGGGACAGCCACGACGTCTTCTAGAGTTAGTAGAGGTGGAGGTGGTGGCTACTGTTGCGGAGTCTACTGCTCCGCGTGTGGAGATTCATCGCCACCCTGGCCACTACCGCCGCCCACCTCGAAAGTGGAGCGAGTACACACCATTCTGCAATGCAATGAACATCATCAGTCTCTATATCATCTCTTGATTTATTCCATATAGTATAAAAGATGTCAAAGTCAAATACATAGTCATTCCATTCAAGTTGCAACATCAACTGTCAAATATTCCTAATTCTGGTTGCACTCTGTCCAGCCAGACCAGTTCTGACTCAATTTAGATATTGACTATGTAAACAACATTTTCATGACATGATCTCTATAAAAAAGTTGTAGCTGACTCTCATACCTTTCCAAAGGTTACCCACATGCCCCCGTAGCATCAAGGGTTATAGAGATATGGTGGTTTAAAGCTGACAGATTTCTGGCAATTTTGATAGAACCTCCCCTAAAATGGGTGTTTTTTGCCACAGTTTTCATGATATAATCAAAATATGCATCAACTTCACTTTACAAAATTGTAGTATAACATTACAGCTTCCCATAAATGTACACATCAATAGATTACATCTTTCATACATGTGCATTATCGGCAAAGTTCCAAACTATGTACACAAGGATTAGAATCTTGACAGCCAGGCCACGTTCGACGAAAATTCGAATTTGGACCAGTTACAGTCAAATTCAGCTGAAGAGTTGAATACAGAGTTGATAGATGGCTCTCTAACATTTCCATCAATGTATGTATATATATATATATATATATATATATATATATATATATATATATATATATATATATATATATATATATATATATACCTATGATACAATTATAGAATACAACATATGGCTGTTCCAAGTTCACGGAAAATCTGGTAGAGTCTGGCAACAATTGTGCAAGTGTACCAGTTTGAACTCCAATTTAAAAGACCTTTTGTGCCTAATTAGGAACAACTTTGAATTACAATATTGTAGCACATCTCCTCCCCTTTCCATAAATGTATGACAATTCTCCAGAAGATGAACCTACATGGTGATATTGTAAAAAGACTGAGGCTGGTTCACTAACCAAGGAAGTTGTAGCAGTTTTAGAAATTTCAACTTTTGACCAACTTTGAATGTGTTACTGTCCTGGAGTGATATAGAAAATTTTTAGAAGACTCTTCAAACTTTCCAGAACTTCTTGACACACACTCATTGCCCAAATATTCACTGAGATACACACTGTGCAATTTCAACCATGAAACTGCCCCAAAACAGGGGATCCCAATATGGGGCCTATATCACTCCTCTCCACCATACTTAACCCAATTAAGTCTTTATATTCACATTTGACTTGATTTATTGAACTTTTACAGAAGATTCAGGTATTGGGATAAGATAGGTGTACATGCATCATTTTTTACCATGCGGTACTACGTGCCTCACAAATGGAAAATCCTAACCGGATTACCACGGCACATATGTCTCATAGGTGGCACTAAAACCGAGCACTCGCAAACGAATACTACTCGCAATACGCCTAACATGGTTAGTATACCTGCATAAGACACGCAATTTACAAACATTCATTATGGTGTCGTAGGGCACAGCTCGCACAAGCAATCATTTCAATCAGTCATAATAATATATATAAAAGTAAGAACATCCGTCCCATATCATTCTATATGGGCCGCCCTGAGTTGAGCCACGTCTCGAGGTACATGACCGTGTTTTCTACCACCCAACGGGGGTCCCACGTCTTTGCCTAATGTTGCACCAGTAGGAGGCGCTTTCACGTGTTTCTTAATAAAATACACTACGTGCTTTTGAACTGCACGATAGGTGGACACATCATTTATCTCTTGAGCTAGGGATCAGTGTTGGGTATGGTCCTTTGACATTGAACGTTCAAGAGTAGCATACTTCGTGTTTTTGTCCACACGATGGGGTATCCTCGCTTTTTCCTAAAGCACGCCAGGGAGCAGCGTTTTCATATGTTTCCAGAACCATGAAGAGTTTCAAAGGCTCATATTAACTCGCGTGTCAAGCCAAGGGGAACCATCACCGTACTACCTCTCGTACAGGGGATCACACCGCAATTGATCTGCTTGCGGCGGTGTACCTTACCTCTTACCTGACATCGGAGCATCGTTACTGAATATAATAACAAGTATGTTATCTTTGCCAACTTAAGTAACTATGCTAATAGCAATCCTTATGTCAGCCTAGTACCGATTCCTCACTCAAAGATTTAAGTTTTTCAAAATACGTGTCATTCTAGGTGCGCTGTTCCCAATGCGGCTCTGATACCAGTATGTGGGGACCACTATCCCAACATTCAAAGAATCGAATTGGGTGGTGTCGTACGATGCAACACCTAATACCACAACATAGAGAATACACATTTACAATACATAGGTCTTTTATTCTATAATATTTTCAAGTTACAAATAATGTACATCTGTACAAGCAACGGAAATGTAGGATCGAAGAGAATGTGAAAAGCTACCAGAGGGGGTGAATGGTAGATTAAAACTTTTTCAGCGGAAGTAACAAAAACCCCTCGGCAGAAAATCAATGTTAAGAAATTGTGTGTGCAACTAATCTAGACGTGATCAATCATTAAAAAACCAGTATAGATTGTGGAGAATCAAGTCATGAAGACACGACAACCATAATCACGAAAAACCATCAAGAAAAACTCAAGTTATGATCGAAAGATTGAACGAATGTCAATCTTTTCTACCCGAGAAAAATCAGATCTGCAACACTGCAATGAAACTTGTGTAGATCAAAACCCACAAATCTGATGACTGTGAAATTTTTACAGATGATAGATAATCAAGTTGTGAAGACAACCTAAAAAGAATCATGTCAATTGGATCTGTAAAACTCGAGTTATGATAAACCACCGAAGCAAGGTAGTGTTGTGCGGAAACTCGACGAGAAAGACTTGACAGAAACAAGTCGAACGAACAAGGCACAAAAGCTCCTTTAGACTACAGATTTTATTGATCAAGACATAAAAGGAACAGCCCCAAAGTTGGGCCCAGGCCCGGGCCAGCGGGCGAGCGACCCGTGCGGCTGCACAGGGCCCCCATTTCTCAGGGGCCTCCTTTTTCCCTCTCTACCAGAGGTGACTAGGCCGAATTCTGTTCGAGATTGAGAACTGTAGTCGTGGGCCAGCCAATTATCGCAGCGTGAAGGCACAACCCAATGTTGCCAATCTAGCGTCGGTCTAGTGGCTGCCGAAGTCAGAACTCAGAAGCACACGCCAGGTCCCTAGGTCGTACGGCCGAACAACGTACGTACACGCGGCCACAATGCCGATTGCAGAGCATCTCTGAAGTAAATTGTTCCTGTCGTTGTGTTTAAGAATAAAAAATTCTGGTTCCGGCAATATGGTGATTACTTCATACATTTGTTTTCTTCATCATTTAATGAAGAACAACCAAAGCGTAACTGGGATTTCAGTCTAATTTAGTTTTTTACTATACAACCATGTCTTCTAGGAAGTATAAACAAGATTTTAAAAACATTAGAAAAAACAATGGATAGAGAATGTATCTCATTCTTAAAATGGACTATGGACAAATTTTTTATTAAAAGAAATCAAGAATATATATATATATATATATATATATATATATATATATATATATATATATATATATATATATATATATATATGTTTCTTGATACAGTGTATTGTTATATAAGATGTTATTATATTATACTTTCTCATTTTTCAAAAGATTATCATCTTTTAGTAAAAAAATGAATTAGAAGGTGACAATCTTTTAAGAAATAAAAGAGTATATATTTATAATATTATTTTTCTATAAAAAATAAACAATTGTAATATTTCGTACGGGGCCTCGGATTTTGTCGGCTCGGCCCTGGTTGTGCCCCACGAGCTCTGCCCTCCCTTGCTTATATAACCAGCCCTTAGGCCAACCCAATCCTAAATAGGACTCAAATCCTACTCAGATTCAACTAAAACTTTCCATAACTCCTCAAGACTCTTCCATACGCAGATAGAAGCAATCTTAAGACTTCCAAACACCTTAGGAACATATCCCACATTCCTAAAACAACCCAACTTCGTGACCCACACGAAATCCTATCATAACCAACTCAAATCTTTCCATATTTGAGTCAAACCTGACTCAGACGCAGCTAGAGTCCATAACCTAGTCAGTTGGACCTTTCCGACCAATTCTTTACATCCACATCTCTTCATCACGCCTCGGAACCATGTAGCCACGTCCTTGCACACATGCAAACACCTTCCAATGATGTCCACGATACCTTCATATGCATTGTTCTTGATCCAAACACGTTGCGCAACCTCCCGATCAACTCAATCACAATTCCTCCCGAACTTGATTGTTGAACCTCATCTTCTCCCTAAGACTAGTTCAATGGATCTCGTCACCAGCCATGTCTTGAACTCAAAGAACACCTGCACATGAATAAACAACCAATACTTCCGAGCACAAGTCCTCGACTTGACTCACATTAGTTTTGAAACTATAACACTTTACGTGAGCACCTCACATAAGCATGTTGCAAACCATAGCAAAATGATATCAGCCATGTCGAGATGTCTAAACTGACACCTCCCCCGGACCTACTCGGGAGTGGTCCGCCAAGGTTCGATGTGTTATCGGGGGGCTAGTCCTAGCAAGATCTAATGCAGTGGACGATGAACACGAGGGATTTACGTGGTTCGGGCCGTCTGAGCGTAATACCCTACTCCACAGTGGTTTGTGTGTTGTATTCCTTGAGTCTGTATCTTAGTCTGTGTGATGTTGTCTAAGTCGGTGTCCACTCAGTCCTTTTATAGTCCAAGGTCGAGCAGCTTACAAGTGGGGCCCGAGGCTCGACAAGTGGCCTTGGGCATACCGAATCCTCCCTAAGATCTGGGAGTAAATGTTATCCCCTGACAACGGCTTCAATGTGTCTCCTGCCCACACCCTGCTGCAGGGCTACGAATAGTCACCTCATCATGGTTGGCCCTGTCTTGTCTGTCCTGTCGGGGCTTCTCATTGGTCTGCCGTACGTAGTAGTTCGGCTCTGACCCATTATGACAAGACCGGCCACAGTCCACTTGACTTATGAGTGCGAGCTCCCGTTTGACTAGGGAACATGCGCGTCCTAGCTTTGGCGTCTTGGGCACGCCTCCCATCTCTGAGCCTTCCGTAGGAAAGCTCAGGCTCGGCGCCTCCTGTCACGTGACACCTCCCAGCCCTTACCTTAGCGGGATGCTCAGTTCCCAGAGGTTGGGTTCGGAGCAGCTGGAAACTAGCAGCGTAGGACCCTCAGAGGGACGTCCGGGTCCATGGGGTGGACCTGGAGCTATAGGGATTGTCGCAGTACCGGACCCTCTTCCCAGGAGGATGTCCGGAGCTGCTATTCTAGCGGCCTCGTCGGATCATTCCCTAGCGAGGTGGTGGGCCCAGGGCTGCGGTCGGCGAGGAGGCACTGGACTTTCCCTCGACGGAGGGAGCCACTGCACCACTTCCCATGTAGCGCTTTGGGCCCCTGTCAGGCCCCGCCCCGATGGCGGTGGGACCAGTGTTCTTTTATCCCTATACCCAGGGATACCCGGTTCGCCAAGCACCGACAGTGGCCCCCGGGCCCACCTCGGGGAGGAACTTTCTTGGAGAGGCAGTTGTACCCATGGTGGGGCCATTCTAAATCCTCGTGCGGTGGCTTTAAGGACTTCCTTCAATGCGACGGACAAAATCTTTGTCCGCTGATATTGCTCCACTGACAGGCGTCGGTTCCTGATACAAAATTCGTTTCGGTTCCACGCGCCCATTACGTCTTCGCACTAGAGTTTTGAATTCCCCCCTACAAAAACAGCTACCTTGAGGCGGCCGCTTGGCCTTCCCGCCGGTTCAGGCTCTTGGTCCACCAGTCATAGGGCAGGTAGTCCCAATATCTTGGTGACAGCGGTTTCCTTCCCAACTCCACGGGCCTGTACTTAAGAAGAGACTAGCACAAGTCACATACTCTTCACCCCTCCATTTCCGCCCGCACTTTGAGCCCTTGTTTCCTTCTCACATCCTTCAGCTTCGAACCCTAGCTTTCTTCTCATCCAACCTTTCCAACCTCCAACTTGCCGCCATGTAGTTGGGTCTTCCCGCCAACAAGATCAAGATCGAGAAGGGGCTGAAGAAGTTCCAGGCCTACATGGGATGGTCCCATGAGTCCTTTGACGGCAGTATCCGCACCGGCGAACTCCCTTTCGAGAAGAAGAATGTCGGCGACATGGTCTTCTTCCAGGGGTATGCCATGGTCAGCCTGCTTCCCCCTTTTCATCCTTCTTAATGACCTTGCTAGAGTTCTACGTCATCCAGCTACACTTCCTCGGGCCCCACTCCATCCTGTTGGTCACTATCTTCACCCACTTCTGTGAAATGTGGGTGGGGGTACGGCCCTGTCTGGAGCTATTCCGAAATATCTTCACTCTGCAGACTACCAGGAAGGTGAACGAGTTGATCGGGATGTACTACTTCGTGAAGCGTAAGCGGACCCCTTTCAAGTACTTGGACACCTTTTCCTCCGGCAAATGGGATGAGTGGAAGAAGGAGTGGGTGATCATCACCGTGGACTTGCATGAGAAGTTGGATCTGCCTGAGTGCCTTCCGAACGTGGACATGGACCTCTAGAACGAGGTCCCAGAGCTTCCGTCAGCATACAAGCCCGTTGTGGCTAGGATCAAAGGCTGTGTAGATGGCGGAGTAAGCCCCCAGATGGTCTTCGAGAATTTCCTGAGGAACAGGCGGGCACCACTGAAGTTCAGGGAACAGATGGGTTGGACATTCACACCGCAGGATGCAAACACTCAGGTAAAAGACGAATCACTGAAGGACTTGCTGAAGAAGTTCCAGAGCAAGCCCAGTATCTCACTCGAGTCTCTTGAGCCTCCAACATCCTATCCACCTCTGAACACAGTTCCTGATTTCTGTCGGGAGCTCCAGAAACTGTTGCCAAGGCTGGATGACATATGGATCGCGGCTAGGAGAGCTCCTTCGGCAACTAGCGCCCCGGGGACCTCCGAGGGTTCGACCCCAGTTCCCTCTGCCCAGGGGGGCAGAGTCGTCAGCTCCGGCAAGGGAGAGGCCTCGGTGGAGCCTTCCAGCCGCAAGAGGAAACTGGTGCGGGGTGATGGAAGTCACGTTGGTACCTCCGGTGAGCTACCCCACCCGGCTCCGGGGCCTCCTGCGAGCTCCGGCTCCAGGGGGCCACCTCCCGCCATGGTGCCAAGTACAAGACCAAGCTCCAGAGGTTCCCTTCAAACAGAGGCTACTCCGGCCAGGGAGGTCGCAGCTTTGGCTCTGGGTCAAGCTCCTGAGAGGCCTGAGGCTCCGGCCACATCGGGTCCTTCAGGCACTGACTCTAGCCCTGCCCCAAAACGGCTCCGTCTCCGCGGCACCTGAAGCTTCTTGAGGTAAGCAACCGGGCTCCCCGCTTCGGACCTTCTTCAGGTCAAGGTCTTCCTTTAAACGTTTCTCTCTTGGTTGTGTAGTGCTTCCAAGGATGGCGAGGCAACCGCCGTACCCCCGGCATCACAGGGGGTCAAGCAGGTAGGTGCTTCAGCTCCTACTCCTGCACCTGCCCAGGTGACGACGGTGGCCCCGGCCGGGACAAGGGCAGTTCCAACCCTAAGCGCGACTGCGGCCGATCTAGAGGTTCCGGCTGTTGATGTGGTGGCAACCGAAGCTCTAGCGGCGAAGCCAGTGGCCCCCGAGGCTCCTATAGAGGCAGAGGTGGTAAACGTCGGCCCTGCTCAAGAGTTGGCAGAAACTCTGCTCTCGGTGTCTTGGGCCGCCGAGGAGATGGTTCCTGCGCCATCCTCCGAGGGGGTTCCGGAGCTCCAGCTGGACCAGGAGTCATCGGTATCCCAACTCTTAGTGTCGGGTGCCACTGAGGAGTCAGCTCCCGTGCCGTCTCCCGAGGGGGTCCCGACGTCTCAGCTGGACATAGCTGAGGGGCCGTCCCCCTTGTCAGGCACTGAGGGGGTTCCGGCCTACGAGCCGGGGGCGGTAGACGAGTCGGCCCCCCTACCTACTGCTGCAACAATTGGGGAGGCTGTCCCGACGGTGGTCGTAGTATCGGCTCCCACCCCAGTGCCTCAGACAGCGGCACCAAGCATGCCCGTGGAAATGTTTCCAGTCGCGTAGGCTCCGGGCACATGCCTCGCTTTTCAGGCATCGGGGGTGGAGCCAGAAGCATCCGCGGTTGCACCGGAGGGTCCGGCGGAGGCCCCAAGTGTCTTGAGCCTGCAAGTGCCACCGCCTTCACAAGGTAGTCCCTCCCAGTTGACGGTGGGCGACTTGGTGGAGACAGGGGTTGGAGTGCCCCTATCCGGTCCAGTGCCCATTCCTCTGAAGCTAGCCATTGACAACGCTCGCTCCAGTTTTCATCAAGTTGTCGCGTTAGCACACCTCGAGGCTCTGGAGGAGGAGCGTAGGGGGCTCCGTGAGCGTGAAGAACGGGTCAAGGGTGAGGAACCCGGCTGGCCGAACAAAGAGGGCTTCTCGACACGAGGGAGGCTACATCGATCAGAAGGCCCATCAGATTTATGAGGAAGCTACGAAATGCCACAGAGCTACGGACCAGTGCCAAAGTGGCCTAACCGCTTGGCATGAGACCCTCCAGAAGTGCCAGCAGGATCTCAACTTGGGTGAGTCCAAGATCGCCGAGGAGCTGGAGGACCTGACTAGGAGAGAAGAGGAGATCTCCCGGAAGTTGTCGGCGGGCGAGCAGAGCTTGGCGGACCGCCGCAAACAACTTGAAGCGCAGTACAAGCTCGAGGCAGACAGGCTCTAGGAGCAGGGGCAAGGCCTCAACACGCGGGAGACCGACGTCTCTGCCAGGGAAGCCACTGTCCGGGGCCAGGAGGAATACTTGGTGGAGCGCTGAAACTGCATCCTTGCCAGGGAATCGGAGCTCACTGATCGCGAGCGGCAACTCGCCAAGAGCATCCAACAGCATGGCAAGGAGGTTGAGCGCCTCGCAAAGGAGGGTGTAGAGCTGGAAGCCACCAGGAGGGCTCTGAAAGAGTTGTAGGGCTAGTGGGCGTTCGAGTCCCAGCGAGTGTGGGACTTCCTGGAGCGTGCGGACGGAGCGCTGGCACAGTTTGGTCTCAGCCCTGTACGTCCGGCCCACCCGGCGCCGGATCTACACGATGTGTTGTCGACCCTTGGCTCTGTTGGCCGCAAGCTTCATGCAGTGATTGACGTCATTGCCGACCAGCTAGAGACAGAGGGGAGGTCCCTGACCAAGACTGTCGCTGAGTACGTGCTAGCATGCTACCGGAGCCAGGACCCCCACTTCCCCCTAAGTCTAGCAGTCGAAGGGCCAATCGCGGCAGGGCTGGACACTGCTCGGAAGGTGTTCAGGAGGCCACCGAGGCTGTTGCCTTAGCTATCCGCAGAACTTAGGTCTCTTCTCTCTCGCTCCCTCTTGTATGCTTCCAACTTTTGTAAGAAAATCTTTTAATTGAATGGAGTCCTCTTGATCTTTGGTCGCGATATTTTTGTGTCATGCTCCCTGATATATGCACGCAACTCTGATCATGTACTTGTACCAAGGGGAACTAGGACTTGCTTCGGGAACACCGGCCCTCCTGGGTTGCCGGAGCTTAGGAGCTTGGGCAACATTCGCGGTCTCAATGGGAGGTGCCACCACCGGGCCCCCAGGGGTTGTCACATCTTAGGAGCTCTGGCAGGGTCGGACCTTCATAGGAGACATGGCACACCACCTAACCACCGCCGGGCCCCCGGGGTTGTCAGAGCTTAGGAGCTCCGGTAGGGCCGGACCTTCGTAGGAGATGTGGCACACTGCCTGAACTGCCGGGCCCCCTACCGGACCGCACCTTCGTAGGAGACGTGGCATACCTCCTGGTTCCCTGGGGTTGTAAGAGCTTTTAGGGGCTCCGGCAACACCCATGATAGCGGTAGGACGTCGACACTATGTCCCCGACAACTGGTGGAGCTCAGGAGCTTAGGGGCTGTACCGTAGGGACCTGCACATATGACAGACAAAAAGGTAATTCCACTCTCGATTCAATCTTTTACCTACACTCTACTAGTGTCGCTTGTCTCACGTTCCGCTGCCATTGTGGAGGCTTGAGCAAGTACCCAAATCGGCCTGCCGGCAAATGGATTGCAAAGCTCCCACTATTGCAGAGACAAAGGAAAGATTGACTACACCCACGCTAGGTGAAGAGCTAATGGTAATTGCATGACACCATTCATAAGAACTAAAGATAATTTCAAATGAACAAGGCATTCCAGGGTATGGCAAACAACTTTTTCGTTATAACTTCTCATGGTTAAGAATGGGCTTTACATGAGGAACTACCTCTGGTTATGGATAGAACTTACAGAGGTGTTCGATGTTCCATGGATTGGGTACCGGCTGTCCATCCTCCGTAGCTAGACGGACACACCCTAGGCGACAAACCTCTATGACCCGGAAGGGACCCTCCCACTTGGGGGAGAGTTTGTTTGTCCCTTCACGGGAAAGCAGACATCGCAGAACCAGGTCGTTCACCTTGAGCTCCCTACTGCGCATGGTCCGCTGGTGGTAGCGTCGGAGCGCTTGCCTGTACCGTGCGTTCCGGAGGGTAGCCCGTATGCGTCCTTTGTCGACGAGGTCGATATCTTCGCGCCAGAACTGGTCCTGTGCGGCTTCGTCGTACATACAGACACAGGGGGAGCCCAGGTGATCTCTGGGGGAAGGACGGCCTCTGCCCCGTACACCAGGAAGTAGGGCATTTCTCCCGTATCCCGGCTTGTTGATGTCCGGCTAGCCCACAGCGCGTATGGCAGCTCATCCACCCAGTTCGCACCATGCTTCTCGAGGCTTGAGTATGTACGAGTCCGGAGGCCCTTGAGAATTTCGGCATACGCTCTCTCTACCTGCTCATTGCTCTTGGGATGGGCGACAGAGGCATAAAAAACTTGGATCCTAAGGTCCTCGCAGTATTCTTGAAATGCCGCACTCATGAATTGGGTCCCGTTATCGGTGATGATTCTGTTCGGGACTCCAAACCTGCAGACAATCGACTTGATGAACTTCACTACGGACTGTTTGTTGATGGTGACGACTAGGGTGGCTTCTGGCCATTTGGTGAACTTATATACGGTGATGTAGAGGTGCCGAAATCCTCCAACGGCTCTCGGGAAGGGTCCCAGGATGTCCAGTCCCCACACGGCGAATGGCCAGGAGGGAGGGATCATCTGCAGTGCTTGAGCTAGTGTGTGGATCTGCTTGGCATGGAACTGGCACGCCTTGCATCTCCTAACCATGTCAGTGGCATCCTGGAGTGCTGTGGGCCAATAGAAGCCATGTCGAAAGGCTTTACCGACCAGCGTACGGGCCAACGCGTGGTTCCCGCACTCACCTCCATGGATTTATGCGAGCAAGTCGCAGCCCTCCTCCCGGGTAATGCAGTATAGTAGGATGCTGTTGGCGCCACGCCGGTAGAGATCGCCCTCTACCAGCGTGTATCTTTTAGCCATCCGCACAATCCGTTCTGCCAGGGCATGCTCTTCGGGAAGGTAGTTGTCCTTCAAGTAGTCCCAGACCTCCGAGATCCATGCATCGGGACCTTCTTGAGCTTCTGGTTCTTGGGCGCCTAGCTGCTCGGAGCTGCTGGAGGCGCATAGGAACCTTGGCGGGCACCACGGCTGTAGTGCCGCCAGAGTTGCTAGCTTTGAGGTGCTAACTTCGCCCCCTTCGCCCGGTTCGGCAACTCGGGCGGTTGGTCGCAATAACGTCCTTGCAAAGACTTCTGTAGGCACTGGTGCCTCTGTAGAAGCCTTTGTTGACAGGTCGTTCGCAACTGAGTTCTCAGCTCGGGGCACATGGCATAGGTCTAGGACTTTGAAATCTTTTTCCAGCTTCCTCACGTGCAGGAGGTGCGCTGCGGTCTGGGGGTCATTGCAACTGCAATCCCCTTTGACCTGCTTGAAGACTAATTGGGAGTAACCCTTGGCAAGGAGCTGGTGGACGTTGAGGGACAGTGCCATCTTTAGCCCATAGATAAGGGCCTCGTACTCTGCCATGTTGTTGGTGGCTTTGAAGCCAAGACGCACCATATATCTGAAATGTTCCTCCGTTGGGGCTATGAGCACCGCGCCAGCCCTGGCCCCCTGCTTCCAGGAAGAACCATCGAAGTAATGTAGCCACGGGGTTTCAATGAAATCCGGTCCCCTGGACAGTGTATCCCCATTGATTGGGCTTCCAGGGTTGTCAGGCGACGGAGTCCATTCAGCCAGAAAGTATGCCAGAGTCTGGCTTTTGACCGCATGCCGAGGAAGGAACTCGATTTTGAACTCTGCTAGCTCGGCTGCCCATTTGGCAACGTTGCCGGTGGCATTAGGGCTGTGGAGGACCGTCCTCAGTGGAAAGGAGGTGACCACTGAGACCTTATGTCCCTGAAAGTAGTGTCGGAGCTTCCTCGATGCTATCAACACGGCGTACAATAGCTTATGTATCTCCTGGTATCTTGTCTTTGCTTCATGGAGGACTTCGCTGATGTAGTAAACTAGACTCTTAATGGTTCGGACTCTGTCCGAGAGGTCCGGTAGCTCCTGCATTGGATCCAGGTCCAGGGGTTCTTGGCTCCCGGGACCTGCATCACATCCCGGGGGCTGGGAGCCAGCGACTTCCAGGCTCCCGGAGCCTACTTGAGAGAGGTGCACGACTTGGTCTGGGACCGGAGGCTCGGCGCTGCGGGCTCCTCCTTGCGTATGTTGCTGTTGCGGCTCGGACCGCTCTGCGACTAAGACCATACTGACCACTTCAGCTGTTGCAGCAACATATAGCAGCAGGGGCTCTCCGGGCTCTAGCGCCACCATAACCGGGAGGGACGTAAGGTGCCTCCTGAGCTCCTGGAACGCTGCTTTCGCTTCTTCCGTCCAAGCAAATGGACCGACCTTGTGCATAATCTTGAAGAAGGGAAGTGCTCATTCTGCCAAGCTCGAGATGAAGCGGCTAAGGGCCGCTAGGCAACCGGCAAGCTTATGTACATCCTTGATACGCACCCGGGGTCGCATCAGTTCTATTGCCTTGATCTTCTCTGGATTGGCTTCGATCCCCCGGTGAGAAACCAGAAATCCCAGTAACTTCCCAGAAGAGACCCCGAGGACACACTTTTCGGGGTTCAACATCGTGCGCGTAAGGCGCAACCTGCTGAAGACTTGTGCTAAGCTGTCTAGGAAGAACATGTGGTCTTTGATTTTGACCACGATGTCATCAACAAACACTTCAACCAGGTCTCTAATGAGGTCCCCAAATGTTTTATGCATCGCACGTACAAAGGTGGGGAGAGCATTCTTAAGACCATAAGGCATGGAGACATAACAATACAGGCCATCTACTGTTACAAAAGCAGTGTGTTCCTCATCATCTCTAGACATAGGTATTTGATGAAAACCGGAATACGCGTCGAGGAAACACAGCAGATCACAGTTTGACGTAGAGTCTACAATTTGATCTATCCTGGGGAGCGGGAAAGGATCCTTCGGACATGCCTTGTTTAGGTTGGTGTAGTCGATGCACATTCAAAGTTTTCCGCCAGCCTTGGGGACGACAACAGGATTGGCCAACCACCGAGGGTGGTGAACTTCCCGGATGAAGCCAACGTCGAGCAACTTCTTGATATCCTCCTAGATGAAGTTCTGGAGCTAAATGGATTGCTTCCGGGGCTTCTGTTGTATCGGGCAGGCATCACGGTAGATCTTCAAATGGTGCTCAATCACGTCCCTGGGCATCCCGGGCATCTGCGATGGTTGCCAGGCAAACACATTGATATTGTCCTCGAGGAAGGTGATGAGCGCGAATTCCTATTTGTTGTCCAGGTTACCCGCTATGCGGGTCGTTTGGGCAGCCTCAGGGCCGATCTTGAGGACTTTCACTAGGACATCATCTTCGGCAGGCAGCACGTGCGGGGCTGCGGTGGGGGTTCATTGAGGCGCCCCCTGACTTGGTTGGCCCTGCCTTGCATCGTCCAGGTTCGGGGTTCGACCCGCAGCGAGTACTTGGAGCTGCTCCAAGGCTGATACCGCTACGGTGCGATCCCCCCGGACCCTGAGAACTCCAGAAGGCGTTGGCATCTTCAGGACCAGATAGCCGTAGTGGGCTACGGCCATGAACCGGTAGAGCGTCGGCCTTCCGGTGATGGCATTGAAGGGGAGCTCAACATCTGCCACATCGAATAAGATATTCTCCGTGCAGTAGTTCTCCGGGGTACCAAAGGTAACCGGGAGGTGGATACTTCCACTGGGCACAATTCGCCCCGGGCCCACGCCTGAGAACGGGCTCGACGGAGCGAGTCGGGACATGGGTATCTGCAGCTTCCGGAAAGCTACAGTGGAGATGAGGTTGAGGCCGGCCCCGCCGTCGATCTGCATGTAGTGGAGCTTTACGTTGGCGATAGTTGGGGCCACGAGCAGCGGGAGCACCCCAGCTCCTACCATGTTCTTCGGGCAGTCCGAAGCATCGAAGCTGATAGCCATGTTCATCCACTTGCTGTGGGGAGCCAAGCTTGGTACTGGAGCCACTGCCGCCACGGCGCGTCGCAAGACTTTCACTGCGTTTCGAGACACGGGGTCTGAGGCGCCCCTGTAGATGACGTAGAGGAGTTTTCGGCGCTCCTGATCACTGCTAGTGTCCGAGTCGGCGCCCGTGAACACTGCTTTCACTGCTCTATGGGGCTCCTGGTACCCCATATCATCGTCCTTCTCTTCCACCGGGTCAACCTTCCGCTTTCCCTCCCTCTGGCGGGGGGGGGGGGGGGGGGGGGGGTGGGGGGTCGCTCTCCTGACTCCGCCGTTTCTGCCGTTGTTCGCAGAAATGCTCTGCGAGTTTCTTGACTTCCCGGTACTCGCTCGCACTGTGACCATTGGTCCGATGCACCAGGCATCTGAAGTCAGCATCATCCCTTTTGGGGGACGGGCGCAGGCGCTTATCCTGACGTGAGCTCCGAGCTCCGCCAAGTGCCGCGATAGCAACCATGGGAACTCCCGGCCCCGGCCTACTCCTGTTGCGACTCCCGTTCTTCCCCTTGCCTCCTCTGACAGCAGCCTCTGCTTCAGACTAAACGGGCTCCCCGCTTTCTGAGGAGGCTCGGGTGTGCCAGTTACACCCTTCTGCAGCCTTGGCACCTCTGTCCGCCAGGGCAAACAGCTCGAAGACATCACGCACGTCATGCGTGGCAAGCTTTTAGAGCATCTTCTTGTACCTCAAACCCTGTCTAAACGCAACTATGACAGATGCATTCGATATGTGGGGAATGGTATTCCGTACCTGGGAGAACCGCTGGATGAAGGCCCGCAGCGGTTCTCCCGATCGCTGTCTAACAACGTGAAGGTCAAGCTCTGTGCTGGGACGCTCGTACGAACTTCCAAAGTTTGCCACGAACTGTCGGCACAGCTCCTGCCAGGAGGTAACGGATCCTGGGGGCAGGTTCATGAGCCATGATCGGGCCGGGCCAGCCAAAACCACGGGGAAGTAGTTGCCCATGGTGACCGCATCACCTCTTGCGACCAGTATTGAGGTGGAGTAGATCTGTAGGAACTCACTCGGGTTGACGCTCCCATCATACTTCTCCGACGTGTGTGGCCGGAACTTGTGGGACCAAACCACCCTTCGCAGGTGGGGAGTTAAGGCTACGCAACCACCTCCTGTGCTTGCAGGTGGCAAGTTTGGCGCTACATGGCCATAATGAGCTGGTTGCGTCGCGTATATCGGTTGCTGGGGTATTGCGGCTGGCGCTTGGTGCAACGGGGGCACACCATATGCTTGCGGTGGAGGAGGAACAGCATACGCTTGGTGCGGGGGGGGGGGGGGGGGGGGGGGGTGGCGTCATGTACGCCTGGTGCTGCTCGGGAGGTGCCGCATTCACCTGACGTGGTGGACGAGCGTCGTGCACCTGGGCCCCGGCACCCAGCAGGTTGTAATCAACTTTGAGGTTGCGATGTTGCTCCCGTTGTCGCTTGATAATGACCCGACAGTCCTCGCCGGCTCTGTAGCGACGCTGCAACCTCGTCCGCAGGTCCGCCGACGAAAGCCTAGTTGAACGGTTGTCGGCAGTTTGCCTGTCGACCGTAGGCGTGCGTGACAACGAAACAAATGTTGTTGCCGCTCGCCTTCTACCCTGT
Source organism: Tuctoria greenei (assembly GCA_036927565.1). Classification (NCBI taxonomy): domain Eukaryota; kingdom Viridiplantae; phylum Streptophyta; class Magnoliopsida; order Poales; family Poaceae; genus Tuctoria; species Tuctoria greenei. Next base: position 174,166,796 of record JAYESD010000002.1, on the reverse strand, counting down.
GGAGTCGCCTGGAGCGCGGCGACGGCCAGATGGTCAACGTCGTTTACCCACTTCTGGGTTGCCCCCTGTGGGGCCCCTGCAGTTGGTGCGTTGCGGAGCAACTCCCGCGCAGCTAGAAGCGCACTCTGTGGACTTGCCGCCGGTGGTGCCATGACGGTTGTCGCTGCTGGGGTTCGCCGAGCCCCATCGTGCTGGCCTGCAGTCGATGGGGTGGCCGTTCGGCGACACGACGACCCAGATTTTCCCGCCCTAGAGCGGGACCCGTCTCTGGGGTGAGATGAAGCTTGGTCCTCTCGCGCCACTTGCTGACGAGGCTGCGGACTGGAGGAACTAGCATTGGAGCAAGTGTTCACCATACTGCTGGTGAAGATTCTTGCAGGAGGAAAGCCCCCTACCTGGCGCGACAAATGTCGAGGTGTCTAAACTGACACCTCCCCCGGACCTACTCGGGAGTGGTCTGCGGAGGTTCGATGTGTTATCCGGGGGCTAGTCCTAGCAAGATCTAATGTAGTGGACGATGTACACGAGGGATTTACGTGGTTCGGGCCGCTTGAGCGTAATACCCTACTCCACGGTGTTTGTGTGTTGTATTCCTTGAGTCTGTATCTTAGTCTACGTGAAGTTGTCTAAGTCGGTGGCCGCTCGGTCCTTTTATAGTCCAAGGTCGAGCAGCTTAGAAGTGGGGCCCAAGGCCCGACAAGTGGCCCCGGGCATACCGAATCCTCCCTAAGATCTGGGAGTAAATGTTATCCCCTGACAACGGCTTCAATGTGCCGCCTGCCCACACCCTGCTGCGGGGCTACGAATAGTCCCCTCATCATGGTTGGCCCTGTCTTGTCTGTCTCGTCGGGCTTCTCATTGGTCCGCCATACGTATTATATCGGCTCTGACCCGTTATGACAAGACATTCCACTTGACTTATGAGTGCGAGCTCCCGTTCGCCTAGGGAACATGCGCGTCCTAGCTTTGGCATCCTGGGCACGCCTCCCTTCTCTGAGCCTTCCGTGGGAAAGCTCAGGCTCGGCGCCGCCTGTCACGTGGCACCTCCCGGCCCTTTCCTCAGCGGGATGCTCAGTTCCCGGAGGTTGGGTCCGGAGCTGCTGGAAACTAGCAGTGTAGGACCCTCAGAGGGACGTCCGGGTCCAGGGGGTGGACCCGGAGCTGTGGGGATTGTCGTGGTACGGACCCTCTTCCCAGGAGGGGAGGTCCGGAGCCGCTATTCTAGCGGCCTCGTCGGATCATTCCCCATCGAGGTGGTGGGCCAGGGATGCGGTCGGTGAGGAGGCACTGGACTTTCCCTCGACGGAGGGAGCCACTGCACCACTTGCCACGTAGCGCTCTGGGCCCCTATCAGGCCCCGCCCCGGTGGCGGTGGGCCAAGTGTTCTTTTATCCCTGTACCCAGGGATACACGATTCGCCAAGCATCGACAAGCCATAACCCCCCAAAACACCAAAAATTTAGTAAAATAATACTAAGCAAGCTTTCCATAGATGTAAAGCAAGTTCGAAACATTGCAAGGTAAAAGCAGAACAATTGCAATCAAGCACCGGACCTTGCCAAAGCTAACCAGACCTAGAACCGGAGCTTACCAAAGCTAACCGAACCTTGAACCGGAGCTCACCAAAGCTAGCAGGAACTAGCGCTGGAGCTTATCAAATCTAGTCGGACCTTGCGCCAGACCTAGCAAAAACATGTTGGACCTAGCCACAGCAAGTCGGACCTAACTAAAACAAGTCAAACCTAGACAAAGTAAGTCGGACCTTACATCGGACCTAACATCGAACCCTGCAGGAGCTACCCAAAACAAGCCGAACCTATCGCCGGTCCTTGCAAGAGCTCGAACCTAGAGTACGTGTTTTGGTGATATTCAAAGCTTTTATCGCCATAGCCAATGTATTCAACACACATAGGTCTCCAATTCTCCCCCTTGATGAATGCATTGGCAACACTGTTTATAATCCGAACATTGGCTTATTCACATGAAAAGTTTTGAAAACAAAATTCTCCCCGAAATATTTCTCCCCTTTGTAAATCAGAAATAAAATGAGAAGAAAAAAAAATTCTCCCCCTGAGAAGAATCGTGCCGAAAACACTTGTGAATATGTGCAAATGTGATCAATTTCTCCCCTTTGACAATATACTCAGCAAGGTACAAACAAGAAATTTTAATTGTTATGAGCATATTATAACATATACATATATAACAAAGCTCATCCAAGTCATACTATCAAGTAACTTACACTATCACATCAATGAGATGCATAAAGTAGTGTAAGCCATGCTAGAGATCAAGTGTAATTTTCAATTTAAGCAAGTCATGATCTCACAAACTTAACTATTTCAAAACCTGAAAGCATGACACTTGTTGCTGCATTTTATTATTTTTCAAAGCACAAATTTATGTCATATGATATTTGCAAGAGATTATATGCGCATCTGCCTTATTCTATCTAACCAAGCCAAGCCTATGTCATTTGATAATCAGAAGCTTAAGGACATGGTTTTAGTCATACACAACTTCTTCCAAGTTAATATCTAAGTGCAATGATAAGCCATCTCAAAAGAAGAAGTGTGATGCATGCATATTCTCTTGATCTTTTCTCAATTTTTCATTTGATCATAAAAACTCAACATGTTAGTTGATTACTTGATTAATTCTTTACAATTAAGAGCACTTGTGAGCATGCAACAAGTTCAAAACAGCAAGAAAGTTCGATCATGAACAGATTTAGTGTAAGTAATTATTTTAATTACTAGTCATGGCAAAAACTACAAAATGTATAACACGAGTAATGTAGTAAGAACTTTCAGCATGAAAAAGGAATCACAAAGTCATATATGTATGAAATATTATGCTAATATTGTTTTAAATTTGGATTCACACATATACTTCCCAAGTTTCAAAACTCCCCCTCAATTTCAGCCATGAGGATGCATAACCCCTATTTCACTAAGATTGAAAAAACGAGTGAAATCGAAAGGTTTTGTAAAAATGTTAGCCAATTGTTGTTCGATATCTACATGGTGAAGCACAATGTTTCCTTTTTCAACATTATCATGGAGAAAGTGATACCTAATGTCAATGTGCTTTGTTCTAGAATGTTGCACGGAATTTTTAGCAATGCAAATGGCACTAGTGTTGTCACAAAATAGTGGAACACTATCTAGATCAACCCCATAGTACTTAAGTGTTTGAACAATTCAAAGAATTTGTGAACAAGCGCTAGCAACAGCTACATATTCAGATTTGACTGTGGATTGTGCAACTGAACTTTGTTTTCTAGAAGACCAAGCAACAAGTGAATTACCAAGAAAATGACAAGCACCCGAAGTACTTTTCCTATCAATCCTACAACCCCTAAAATCGGCATCCGAAAAAGCTTTCAAAGTAACGGTTGAGGAAGAAGAAAGAAAAATTCCAAATTCTTGAGTTCCATGTAAATACCTGAGAATTCCTTTGATGGCTTGACGATGTGAAGTATGTGGTGAAGCTTGAAACCGTGTACAAAGACATACGCTGAATTGTATGTTCGGTCTTGATGTCGTGAGGTACAAAAGTGATCCAATCATGCTTCGATATTCTTTTTGATTGACTGGGTCACCATCTTCATCAAGTACAAGTGTTGTTGTTGTACCCATTGGTGTTTGAAGAGGCTCACTTTTGTCCATGTTGAAGTGTTTGAGAAGGTCTCTTGTATACTTCGTTTGATGCACAAAGGTACCTTCCTTGATTTGCTTAATTTGTAGCCCCAAAAAGTATGTGAGTTCTCCCATCATACTCATCTCGAATTCTGAACTCATCATAGCTGAAAACTTGGACACAAGATCATGAGAAGCACAAACAAACATAATATCATCCACATACACTTGAACGAATAATGATTCATTGCCATGCTTAAGCACAAAAAGAGTTTTACCAACCTTTCCCATGGTAAACCCCTTTTCAAGTAAGAATGTTTTTAACCTATCATACCATGCTCTAGGGGCTTGTTTGAGACCGTACAAGACTTTGGACAGTTTGTAAACATGATTAGGAAAATCTGGATTTTCAAAACTAGGTGGTTGCTTGACATAAACCTCCTCATCTATGTAGCCATCAAGAAAAGCACTTTTAACGTCCATTTGATAAAATTTGAAACCTTTAGATGTAGAAAAAGCTAACAAAATTCTTATGGCTTCTAATCTAACAACGGGAGCAAAAGTTTCATCAAAATCTAGACCTTCAATTTGTGTGAAACCTTGAACAACCAACCTAGCCTTATTCCTAACCACAACCCCATCCTCACTTTGTTTATTTTTAAACACCCATTTAGTTCCAATTAAAGTTTGACCTTGAGGTAGAGGTACAAGTTTCTAAACATTATTTCTTTCAAAATTTTCTAACTCTTCTTGCATGACAATAATTCAAGATTCATTAGTGAGTGCGTGTGATATATCTTTGGGTTCAAAAGAAGCAACAAAAGCAGAATGAGCGTGAGAGTTTGGATCGCAAAACGTGGACCGTGTGACTCGTTCGTGCAAGCTTCCAATAATTTGTTGTGGAGAATGACTTTTGAGAACCCGGAGGGGGGTGTAAACTTCACAAGCTTCTTCTTCTTCATGTTCATCACAAATCGATGATCTTGTGACTTGAGGACGATCAAGACTAGCAATGGTGTTCGACGGTGCTGGTTGTGAATCAAAATTATGAGCTGGAACAACGTCATTAACTGCTGAATTTTTGGGCAGCATCACCTCTTCTTCCTCATCTTCAATGAAAATACTCTCCCCCTGCGGATATGGATCCGGATCTGCAATATTTGAGCTAGTACCTGGGCTAGCTTCATCAAAAGAAACCTCAAAAGTCTCCACAATTTTGTTAGTGTCAAGTAAAAGCACACGGTAGCCTCTAGTATGACATGGATAACCAAGGAACATGCCATCAACAGATATATCTCAAAATTTATCAAGATTACCATGTTTCTTAAAAAAGCATTTGCAACCAAAGACCCTAAAGTGTGTGACACTAGGCCTATGTCCAAACTGAAGCTCATATGGTGTTTTTCCTAGCCTAGCACGCAAGAAAATACGATTTGAAACATAACAAGCGATTGCAATTGCATCTGCCCAAAACGTTCTAGGAGTTGATATTCATCAAGCATAGTCCTAGCCATCTCAACTAAGGTTCTGTTCTCTCTCTACAACACCGTTTTATTGAGGTACATATGATGAAGAAAATTAATGATCTATTCCTTTTTCCGCATAAAAATGATCGAAGGATTGATTTTTAAATTCAGTTCCATTATCACTTCTAGTTGCTCTTAAAGACCCTAGGTGATCAATTGATAATCTAAGAAATAAAGTTCTAATGTGACTAAAAGCTTCATTATTAGATGCCATAAGATAAACCCAAGAGTATCTAGAATAGTCATCAAGAATCACAAGAACATACCATTTACCCTCGAAGGATTGAACACGTGAAGGTCCTACGGTATCAAGATGCAAAAGTTGACCCGGTTCAGTTGTCATGGTCATTGTGAGAGGAACATGTGAAATTGCAACCATCTTAGCATATCTACAAGAAGAGCACACAATTTATTTGTCCCTTTTAAGCTTATGCAACCCACGTATGTGATCAAGAGCACTAACACGCGTGAGATGATCAAAGCCTATGTGATCAAGTCTAAAACGCCAAAAATATAAGTCTTTTGAATCATTAGAAACTAGACACCTATGCTTAGAAGAAGACATATCAAAATCAGCTTTAAAAACACTTCCAAACCAAGACATGTTAAAAATAAGCTCACTATTTGAAACTACAACTTTGCAACAATTTTTATTGAAAATAATTTCCAGATTTTCATCTAGCAATTGTGAAACGGAAAGCAAGTTGTATTTCAAATTTTTGACAAGTGCCACATCCTTCAAAGTGTAGCGATCATTTACTGTAACCGAACCCTTAGCAATTATAGGAGTTGAAAAATTATGGGTAAAAGTAACATTCTCTACACGTGACATAAAAGAGAGGGAGGAGAACCATTCTTTGTTACCGGTCATGTGGTGTGATCAACCTGAATCTACAATCCAAATATTCTCCTTTCTCAAGCGTGTAACCTACATAGAAGCACAATACTTCGATGACTTAATACTGGGGTTAGTCAAAAGGCATTTAGGAATCCAGTACTGAGTCACATGACGTCTAGCAAGAATAACACGTGAAAGTTGAGATAAAATAGCAGGTTTATGAGCCAAAGCTTGAGGATTTTTGTACCCAACTACTGACCTATTAGGTGTTACATGTGTAGCAATAAAAACAGTAGGTTTGGGAGCAAACTTTGCATGTTTTTGACTCATTACAGCTGGTTGCATATTCCTATCATTCGGTTTAGAATGTGCAGCAAATTTTGCATGAAAGTTATGAGATCTAGCAATCATTCTTTCCTTTTTCTGTTGTTTAGCTAGTCTATAACAAAAATCTATGACATGACCATCTCTACCACAGTAGGTACAATGAAATTTAACTTTGTGTTCATGTCTATATGAGCAAACAACATTTTTATTTGAAACCGAATGAGACAACACTCTTGTAGATTTGAAATCACTTCTTTTTGTTTAGGAACTGTTTGAATCAAACCACTTCCTAATGACTTTACAATTTTAGGAGGATGTGCCTTATCATGAGCATGAGAATCAAAACCTAAACCAGATTTATCATTACAAGATTTAGAGGAATTCAGCAGCAAGTTCAGGTTCTTATTTGCATTACAAAACCGATCTAATGTCCTATGCATGTCATCAAGTTTATTTTACAGAACAAGGCAATTTTCACATGAAGTTTTTCTTTTTAATTTGCAATTGGAACAATATTTTACTTCATGAGAACGTAAAACATTATTCAATATAGAAATTTCATTCATAGCATCTTGTAGTTTCTTATCAAGATTATCACAAGTAGAACAATGCAAATCAATTGTAGAACAGCAAGCATCTTTCAAGTTTTTATCATTAAGTGCAGCAAGCTTTTTCTTATTTTCAATTTAAAGTTCAAGTTTATCAAGTGTGGAGGTGTGTGCACTTCTTAGAGAGGACAATTGTTCATATATTAAATCACATGAAGAACAAGAATCATGACTAGTAATCAAAGATTTCAAACGATTAACTTTAGATTCCAGTGACTCAATTTTAACAGCATTGTCCCTAAGCTTTTTGTCCTTTTTCTTAACTATAACAGTGGCATGAGAAATAGCATCACACATTTCTTCGCAAGTAGGACATACCTCTTCATTGTTGCTGTTGTGTTTTGCCTCCTCCATACTTAATCTTGACTTGCCCGCCATGAAACACAAGTTTGCCAAATCATCTTCATCTTCATCACTTTCGATGTCCACATCGCTCGAGCCAAGTTCTTGAAGTGCGGAGATAAAACTGCTCACCAATTGACATCCTGTAAAACCCTTCTTTTTCTTCTTATCGTTTGCAGAGGAGTGCTTCGTCCTTGTTTGCTTTTCATCACGGAAAGTAGGACCTGAAAGATTAGGGAATCTGTACGAAAATGTTCTGTCTTACCACATTCGAAGCATCGTTGAGCACCGGCGCTTCCTCTTCTTCTAGTTTCACATTTTGCAATGCTTTTGAGAACCGAGTAGAAAGAAGTGCTAGCTCCTCCTCCAGAAATTCTTCAATCTGTTCAAGGGTTAAAGAGGACAGCAAAGCAATTATACTTCCTGATGAAGATGGGCCGGAGATAGGCATGTCACGTTGAGAAACAAATGCAAGAGACTTATTGGGGTTCTTATGTGAGATTATGTCAATTTCATGAGTTTTCAATTTAGAATATAGCACATCTAAGGTAAGTATACTCATGACAGTAGATTCACGAATATATGTAACTTTCATCTCCCAAATTGACATGTCTAATGCACTTAGTAATTGCTTAGCATTCTCAGCATCTGAAAAATTAATATTGACACTACACAAGTTGCTGATAGTTTTATTAAAGCGAGCAAAGAGATCGTCAATGGACTCACCTGGTTGCATCTCAAAGCGCATTTACTCCTTTTTGAACATGTCTTGCCTTACCTACTTGATCATGTTGGATCCTTCGTGGTAGTCGCAGAGTGCTTTCCACACATCATATGCAGATCGAAGATGAGCAACACAGTCAAAGTCGCTTTGAGTTAATCCTTGTATGATCAAGTTGCGAGCCTTGTTATTGTTGTTGAAATCTCTCATGTTTGTAGTTGTGACTTGATCATTTGACGACACGTCGTAAGGCTTGTACACCTTTTCCCATATTGCGAAGCCTTGTGCCTGGATGAAAGCTTCCATACGTGCCTTCCAAACCTGAAAATTAATACCACTAAAAACATAAGGTTTTGCGAAGTATTTCTCTCTGATGATTAGTCAAAAACACGTGCAAATCACAAAGATTAGAGCACCATAGCTCTGATACCAATTTTAGGATCGAAGAGCACGTGAAAATCTACCAGAGAGGGGCGAATGGTAGATTAAAACTTTTTCAGCAGAAGCAACAAAAACCCCTCGGCAGAAAATCTATCTGTTAAGAAATTGTGTGTGCAACTAATCTAGATGTGATCAATTGTGAAAAAAAAATAGTATAGATTGTGGAGAATCTAGTCACGAAGACACGACGACAAGAATCATGAAAAACTGTCGAGAAAAACTCAAGTTACTATCGAAAGATTGAACGAAGGTCAATTTGTTCTACACGAGAAAAACCAGATTTGCAACACCGCAATAAAACTCGTGTAGATCCAAAACCACAAATCAAATGACCGTGAAATTTTCACTAATGATATATAATCAAGCTGTGAAGAGAACCCAAAAAGAATCATGTCAATTGGATCTGTAAAACTCAAGTTATGATAAAACCACCGAAGCAAGGTAGTGTTGTGCAGAAACTCGACGAGAAAGACTTGACAGAAACAAGTCGAACGAACAAGGCACAAAAGCTCCTTTAGACTACAAATTGTATTGATCAAAACACAAAATTAACAGCCCTAAAGTCATGCCCCACTAGCTCTAGCCTCCCTTGCTTATATAACCAGCCCTAAGGCCAACACAATCCTAACTAGGACTCAAATCCTACTCAAATTCAACCAAAACTTTCCATAACTGCTCAAGACTCTTCCATACGCAGATAGAAGCAATCTTAAGACTTACAAACACCTTAGGAATGTATACCACATTCTTATACAATCCAACTTCATGACCCACATGAAATCCTATCATAACCAACTCAAATCTTTCCATATTTGAGTCAAACCCGACTCAGCCACAGCTAGAGTCCATAACCTAGTCGGTTGGACCTTTTCGACCAATTCTTTACGTCCACATCTTTTTATCATGCCTTGAAACCATGTAGTCACGTCCATGCACTCCATTCACACGTGCAAACACCTTCCAACGACGTCTATGATACCTTCATATGCATTGTTCTTGATCCAAACATGTTGCGCGACCTCCTGATCAACTCAACCACAATTCCTCACAAACTTGGTTGTTGAACTTTATCTTCTCCCTAAGTCTAGTTCAATGGATCCCGGCACCAGCCATGTCTTGAACTCAAGCAACACCTACACATGAATAAACAATCAATACTTTCGAGCACAAGTCCTCGATTTGACTCACGTTAGTTTTGAAACTACAACACCTTACGTGAGCACCTCACATAAGCATGTTGCAAACCATAGCAAAATGATATCAGCCATAACCACCAAAACACACCAAAAATTTAGTAAAATAATACTAAGCAAACTTTCCATAGATGTAAAGCAGGTTTGAAACATTGCAAGGTAAAAGAAGAACAATTGCAATCAAGCATCAGACCTTGCCAAAGCCAACCGAACCTAGAACTGGAGCTTACCAAAGCTAACCAAACGTTGAACCGGAGCACACCAAAGCTAGTAGGATCTAGTGCCGGAGCTTATTAAAGCTAGTCGGACCTTTTGCTGGACCTAGAAAAAACATGTTATACCTAACCAAAACAAGTCAGACCTAGACAAAGTAAGTCGGACCATACATCGGACCTAATGTCGAATCTTGCAAGAGCTACCCACAACAAGCCGAACCTATCGGTGGTTTGGAACCGGCAGATCTCCTGACACTACTAATGTGTTAGAGGAGTTTGATGTTCGGCGTGGGCGTGCGGAGATTCAAGAAGGTGAATTGTAAATGACGCAGGAGACACAAGAGTTTACATGGTTCGGACCGCCTGAGCGTAATACCCTACTCCACGGGTGTGTTGGTATTGTATTAGCTGTATGAGCTTGTGACGAGTGTCTATGGCGCGTGTGTAGCGTCCCTGAACGTGTAGAGTCCGTCGTCGGCCTGTCCTTTTATAGTACAAGGGCAGGCCGTTACAAGTTAGCCTGGCCTGGCATGTGGCCCCGGCGGTTACTAGTATTGACACTTATTCAACACATTTAATTGTCCTTAATGACCGGGTAATGGGTTTTGACAGCACCGTTACTGGTAATTAAGGTCATCCGATCGTGTGTCATTAATATGGTATTAATGACACATAATCGGGTCTTGAAGTCCTTGATTCCCCTTTGAAGATCCGGAACCGTTACGGAGTCTTCCGGAGGTCAGAGGCTGAAGCTCCGACGGTTGGACACGTGGCAGCTCCGGAGCATACTGTGGGAAACAGGCAACTCCGGAGCTACCTGACACGTGTCAGGTGCGGAGATTCTCTCAGTCTGGGGTTAAGTCCGGAGGTGCCATTTCGGTACATGGCCCGGAGCTTCCCCCTTGTGGGCGGTAGCTCCGGTTTGATAGTACACGTGGCGACCCTGGGATTAACCATGTTGAAGAAGCGGGTCCGGTTATATCTGACATGTGGGCCTCCGAAGGTCTTCAAACCAAGTAGATGACTTTCCTTTGATATCTTTATAACCTCAAGGGGTGTACGGTTTCCAGGGTACCGACAGTGGCCCCCTGGACCTACCTCCGGGGAAGACCACTGGGGTGAAGTCATTCCGCCGGAGGTGGGTCCATCCTCGTGACTTTTGAACTGAGTCTTCAAAGGTCTTCGGAGGTGCCGTTGGCGAGGATTTGGAGTTAAATCCTCGCCGTGTGGCGTATCCCGCGTGCGGCAGATGAGATCTTTGGCGTGCGGATCTCACACAATTGAAGGTCGTCGGTTCCCAATACGAAAACCGTATCGGTTCCGCGCGCCTTGTCAGGCCGCCGCCTTCGGGTTTCCCGCCTCATGATGACAACCGTTTGCCTGGGTAAGAACCTTGACTTAACCGTCAGGGTGGTCCCGGGCCCCCTTGTCATCGACTGGGTGGAATTTTTGAATGGTATCTTCGACTTCCTTGTGGTTTCCATCCAAGCGTTGCGAGGGCTTACTTAAGAAGGAAAGCACGCACCGTCGGGAGTTCTTTACGCCTCTCATCTGTTCTTGCGCTCAAACTCCCAACTTGTGCTTCGCTTTTCTTCTCTTGCCTAGCCGTGCCGCGATGGAGTTGGGTCTCCGCGAGAGTCGCTTGAAGACCGACAGCGACCTGAAGAAGGTCCGAGCCCTCATGGGATGGTCCTCGGACTTCTTCAACCGCTCGGTCCGCGCCGGTGGAGAGCTTCCATTCGAGAAGGAGCACTCCGGCGAAATGGTGTACTTCTCCTCGTACGCCATGGTGGGGTTGATCCCACCTTTTTCTTCTTTTTTCTTGATGCTGCTGGACTTTTATGGTCTGCAGCTATACCACCTTGGCCCTCACTCCATTCTCCTTGTGTCTATCTTCATCCACTTCTGTGAGATGTGGGTGGGCATCCCCCCCTGCATCGAACTCTTCCGGACCTTCTTCACCGTCCATACTAACTGTAGGAGCAATGAGTACCTTGGCTTCTACTACTTCATGAAGCGCAAGAAGTGCCCATTCAAGTACCTCCGGTCGTTTCCCTCTGGGAAGTGGGATGACTGGAAGAAGGACTGGATAGTCGTCCGGGTGGAGGAGCACGAGAGGCTGGAGCTGCCTGAAGGCCTCCCCAACATTGACACGACGATCTGGAGTGAAGCTCCGGTGCTGGCGGACGCCTTCGACCCTGTTCTGACCAGGATCCGCCGGTGCGTGGAGGGGGGATTAACCCCTCAAGCGGTGTTTTGTAACTTCCTGGTCAACAGGTGGGCACCGCTGAAGAAGAGAGAGAAACTCGCTTGGGCCCTCAACAGCGTGATGGATGACGACCGGGTCGAGACCGGGCTGAAGTCTAGCATGGTGGGGAAAACCTTGGAGTTCCACCTCAAGAAGTTCCAGCACGGCATCGACGTCGATGGTGATGACTTGACTCCGCCATCGGCTTTTCTTCCTCTGAACGTGGAAGTTGAGTTCAGTAGGGAGCTCCGGCAGAAGATGCCCGTGCTTGACGACCTTGGTGTCGTCGAGAGAAGATCAACCACCAGGGTAACAATCTCCGGAATGCCCAAGGATGGCTCCGACCCTGCTCCGAAGCCGAGGGAAGTGGTCGTCGGCAAGGGCAAGGAGCTGGCGGATGAATCCATGAGCCCGAAGAGGAAGCTGCAGTATGCCGACGGAAGGTCCGTGATGAGGACATCACTTCTATGGATACAAACAACACTCCATTGAACATACAAGATGCAATCAATAGAGTTCATACACAACAATTAATTTCAGAGGTGAACTCGTTATTATATATTTCCTTATATGTTTTTGAGCATAGATTGCTACTTAATAATTTAATTGTGATTAGGATCCATGGAGAGGTTCAAGGAGTACTTGGAGGGAGTATTAGGGACGTGAAAGACCAGAGAATTCGTTCAAAGAAGATGGAAACCGAACAAAACTCCAAATCGTATCCAACTCGGAGTCTAGGAGCAGTACGCACTAAAACGGACGTCCAGGACGCATACGAACTCCGTTTTGGACGTTCTACATATGCACGGAAAGGGGAGAGGATAACATTTCCAATGGCGCCGGTCCCATATCAAAATACCTTCAGAGTCGACGGAAATCGTCGAAACAAAATCAAGTACAGAATCTGTCAGGGTGCTGCGCCACCGTATTGGGCCATTGGGCCTTGTATGAAGTCTAAGTCAATTATTTTCGTGTCTTAGGGTTAGGTAACGACCCTAAAACCCCCCTTAGACGTCCTCCCATCTATATATACTCCATAGTAGCTGCCATAAACAATTGGGTTTTGCTTAGATCAATAATATTGCCGTTCTTCGGTTTGTGAGACCCCAACTTCGCGATTTCAGATCGTGTCTTCTACGTTCTTGCTTGTGTTCTCGGTTGCACTTGCAGGGATTAGCCTTCTTGGCGAGGTCAATCGTGTGAAACACGGTTGATAACCAACGGAGTGGTGGTGTAGTGATTGCAAGGGCTGTTCGTGTTCTACTCGAGAGCCTCGGATCATCAACGTCGAGATCTCCACATCAATCGACCTATCCATTACCTATCGGAAGATCGGGACTCATTTTTTTTACTATTAATTGGTATCAGATTTCCAGGTTGCCCGTTAGGTAATTCATCTATCCATTACATTAGTTTTGTTTTTCATACCTAGAGTCCACAAAAAAAAGCCACAAAAAACTTGCAGTTTAGTAGATCTGTTCATTACTTTGTCCAAACCACATTGAGCCTTTGCAACTTTGTTATTCAGTTTGGTTTTGTTGAGTTTGTGTTCTTGGTTGAGTCATATTGCTGGTTTAGAAAGTGTTTTTGGTCTTAGTTTGAGTTTTGCATTGTGTGATTCATCCTTTTGAATCACGTCATCACGTCCAGATTAGATTTGCCTCTGTCCAGTTTCGTATTTTTATCATATCTCGCTCATATGAACTTGTATTTTGGTGTTCTTGTACTTTATGGAAAGCTTAAGAAGTTCTCTATTACTTTCGTATTCATCATTGTCCCAGAAAATATAGTTATCGATGTCCAAATTGTATTATATCCGAATCTGTTATTGACCTAAAAATTCTGAACAGTCTGTATTTCGGGGGTAGTATCTCCTATTGTTCTTTTCCAAAATAGGTCTTCCATATATTGAAATTGAAGAGGAGAGATATATCTACAATACTTCTGTTATAAGTTTCCAATTTAGAGCCTATAAGTGTGCCTATTTGTCCTTGGAAGATTGAGCAGAAAATCTGCGACAGACACACGAGATATCTTGGATTGATTTTCATTGTGTTCTTCCCTTGCAGCACATTCTGAAAAAAAAAGGAAGGAAAAAAAAAGAAAAAGGCAAGTGCAAAACAAGAAACAAAAGCCGCACAAAAAAAGAGGAAAAAAAACAACAAAAAGCAGAAGTGCTTGCATTCTTTGTGTCATCTAGTTTTGTCTCATGTCTTGCTAGCTTAAACTACTAGGAACACATTTAGGCCAGCAACTTTGACAAATACTTTGGACACTTATTCAACTTTACTATCTGATTTCATTGTTGCTAATCCTTGCTACATAGAAAGTGCCATCCAAGCTACACCTTACTCTTGAGCAGAATCGATACACCTTTGCAATCATCCCACGCTTCATTGGTTTCTTCATACCGGCCACCGTTTGCCACCTGCAGTGTCGGTAAGAACACTTGTAAGAGCGTGGTAAGATGCTTGAGAGTGTGTGATTCCACTTCCACTTTGCCATTATCCTTTGTAGTTGATAGGGATAACATATTTTTTTTGTTGTCTTCTGTTTGCTACTAACAATGTCAGGTAAAAGCAAGAATCATGCATTATATGCTGAGATGATGGACATGATGAAGAAGGCGATGGAGTTGCTCACTAAAAATCAAACATCAACCAAGGTTTCACATGACATTCAGACCACCTTTACAACACCTTCCATAAGAAGTAATTACATTCTCCCATCTCTTCCTTCTTTTGATGGTCTTGGTTATGATGAATATATTGCTTGGGAAATAGAGTTGGATAAAATTTTTGGACAATGTCATATGTGTGAGAGGAGAAAGATTAGAAATGTTGCAAGTGCATTAGTAGGTTGTGCATTGACTTGGTGGAACAACTTAAGTGATTTAGAAAAACCTCAAACATGGAAAGATATGAAAATTCTTATGCGAGAAACATTTACTAGTGTATCCAATTGCAAAGATGAAATATATGAGCTTGAGAAGAATTTTCTTGTTGTACCTCCTCCTATGCCTAACCTTTTGCAGGAACAAGAACCAATAATTGTAGAAAATCCAAAAGCGAATGAGGTGTTCAACAACTCCTGTGAAAATTCAGATCTATCAATTCATATTTCACCCATAATTACTGCTGAAAATGAGAATAAAGGTAACGAATATCACAACACACTTGTTGAAGTTGAGAAGTTTTTGGATGTTCTGAATTTTTTCACCAATCATGCTATTGTCGAGGAGCGACTAGTGGAATCTTTTATTGATACACCATTGCCACTTGTTGATTTTCCTGCTGATCCTTCTATTAAAAATGAGTTGTGTGCTAATAATTATATTGTACCTATGCTAGAACAACTGAATGACTTTGATACTTTATCACCCACATGTGCTGAAATTAAGCATTTGATCCCAACTACATGTGAAAGGGATGAGCTAAAATTGTTGTCTTCTCTAAATACTTTGGGCTATATTGAATTTGACACTCTTTGTGATCTAGATATCGTAGAGAAGATAATATTTTCTCAATCTGAATTGCCTTTGTTAAGTAGAAATATTTTTCATACTATAGGCAAATATGAACATAGTGGTATGTTTATGGTGCATAAAGTTTACATATGTTCAAATGAGGAAGCTCCTTTTGTGCTGCAACAATATGGTGAAATAAATGGATGCACTAACACTAAAAATGTATTGTCAAATTTTTCTAGCATTTTTTTATTGCAGCAAGGACAACAAATAAAAAAGAAGCATTGTTCGTTGCGGTTGTGCAATATGGACAGTGTTCATTCTACCCCCAAAGCAATCCTTTTGCCTGGACATACGAGCAAGCCGAGGACGACTTGTCATAAAGAAGGGGAGAATGATGAGATCATGCACATTATTATTGCACCTACAAACATGACACAAATTTATTTGTTTGGGATCCTGGCTCAAGTGAATGTGCACTCTTATTTGATGGACAAGATCAAGATGGCGCACTATGTCGTCCACCACCTTGGCCTCCTCCTTTGATGCACACAAAAAGGTTTGATGGCATTGCATATTTGGACCAACACATGAGAGAAGATGAACTTGAGTCGAGGACGACTCCAATTCAAGAAGGGGAGGATGATGAGGACATCACTTCTATGGATACAAACAACACTCCAATGAACATACAAGATGCAATCAATAGAGTTCATACACAACAATTAATTTCAGAGGTGAACTCATTCTTATATATTTCCTTATATGTTTTTGAGCATAGATTGCTACTTAATAATTTAATTGTGATTAGGATCCATGGAGAGGTTCAAGGAGTACTTGGAGGGAGTATTAGGGACGTGAAAGACCAGAGAATTCGTTCAAAGAAGATGGAAACCGAACCAAACTCCAAATCATATCCAACTCGGAGTCTAGGAGCAGTACGCACTAAAATGGACGTACAGGACGCATACAAACTCCGTTTTGGACGTTCTACATATGCACGGAAAGGGGAGAGGATAACCTTTCCAATGGCGCCGGTCCCATATCAAAATTCCTTCGGAGTCGAAGGAAATCGTCGAAACAAACTCAAGTACAGAATCTGTCAGGGTGCTGCGCCACCGTATTGGGCCATTGGGCCTTGTATGAAGTCTAAGTCCATTATTTTCGTGTCTTAGGGTTAGGTAACGACCCTAACACCCCATTGGACGTCCTCCCATCTATATATACTCCATAGTAGCCGCCATAAACAATTGGGTTTTGCTTAGATCAATAATATCGCCGTTCTTCGGTTTGTGAGACCCCAACTTCGCGATTTCAGATCGTGTCTTCTACGTTCTTGCTTGTGTTCTCGGTTGCACTTGCAGGGATTAGCCTTCTTGGCGAGGTCAATCGTGTGAAGCACGGTTGATAACCAACGGAGTGGTGGTGTAGTGATTGCAGGGGCTGTTCGTGTTCTACTCGAGAGCCTCGGATCATCAACGTCGAGATCTCCACATCAATCGACCTATCCATTACCTATCGGAAGATCGGGACTCATTTTTCCTATCGGTCCGCCAGGCCCGCTACTTCTGCGTCGGCTCCTTCTCCCCGGAGGGGAAGGTCTTCCACAACTTCGACGACTGTCCCCGTAGTGGGGTCCTCCCGGGGCGAGACTGTTCCCGCAGTGGGGTCCTCCCGGGGTGTTAGCTCCAGGCATGCGACTCCGGCACCTGGGCTGGTGGAGGCCTCTAGGTCCGGGAGTTCTTCCCGATCGAGGGGGGCCCCGACTCGGGAAACACCCGTGGCCACGACGAGTTCCGGGGGGCCTTCCAGAGCTTCCACGCCGGCTATGACCAGCCCAGAACGCCCGGGAAAAAGGTTCCGCGCAAGCTGGTGCGGAAGCCTCCCAAGGTAATTTTTAATCTTTACCTTGGATAGTTGTTTTAATTGTAGTATCTATTTTTTAAGTTTCTTCGTTCATCATCAGCAGTGTCCCTAAGAAGGGGAATGAGGCTCCACCCTCAGCCACGGTGGCTGAAGCCGTGAGGGTGGAAGCTTCTGCTCCTGTCCCGGTGCCGCCCCAAGTGGTGGCTGAAGCTGCGACAGCTCCGGCGCCGGCTGTCGTGGTCATGGACCTCGACTCATCCCCAGAGGCTCCCGTGGTAGCGCCGGACCACGGAAGTGAAGATGCGCCAGCGGCACCTGTCCCGGAGGTTGAAGCTTCGGGTCCTGGTGCTGAGATGATGGAAGCTCCAGCCGTTGAGCCGGATGAAGCTGTGATTCTGGCCTCCGAGCCGGAAATTGTCGAAGCCCCGGTGGTTGAGTCGGAGGTGATTGAAGCCCCGGCGTGCGCGCCGGAAGTTGAGGAAGTTTCGGCAGTTGGGCCGGCTACCTCCGAAGCATCGGCCGCAGAGCCGGTCATTGTTGAAGCTCCGGCCGCAGGGCTGGTCGATGTTGAAGATCTTCCGGTTCCCGAGCCGGTTGTTGAAGTGGTGACGGAGCTCGAGCCCCCATCGGAGGAGGTGCTAAGGCTGGAGCCAGAAGCGGTCCCTGCTCCGGAAGTGATGACGTCGGAGGTACTCACGGCCGAGCCGGAATGCACAAGCGAAGTTGCTAGCCTCCTGCCTGAGGGGGTGAACGAAGACCTGGCGGCATGGCCTTCCTCGATGGCGACTGAGGCCATCCCGGAGGACGGCCCTAGTGCCATGGAGACTCAGGGGACCACTCTTGTGGAGTGGGACCCAATTTTTGTATCTGAAAACCCGTTGGAACCAGTGGAAGAGACCCCAACAGGTCCGGAACCTATCACGTTGTCACTGTCTATTGACAACGCATGTTCCAGTCTGCGTCAAGTCTAACTGGCCTTCTTCCATGACAGCAAGGCTCTTGAAGAGGAGCGCCAAACCCTTAGGCGGTGGCGTAACCGGCTCTACTTTGAGACCAAGCTGGCGCAGTCGAGGCTAGCGGATGACAAAGAGTGGATCAAGCGGGAGAAGATCCGCCTGGAGTACTGGGGCAAGTTACTGGATGACAGGGAGAGTTTGACTCGCGCCCTCGACACTCAATCCCGGGAGATCTATGATCAAGCCAAAGCAGCCAATAGTGCGGCCGATGAACGCCACGAAAGGCTTGAGGCCATTAACACTACACTCATCAAGCGCCGAGAGGCACTTGAAGAGAGGGAGAAACGGCTCGGAGATGAAGAGAAGAAACTCCTAGAGCTGCGGGATGATGTCCTGAGGAGGGAGGAGGAGCTCGCCGAGAAGGTGGCTCTGGCTGACAAGGGCCTCGAGGAGCGCGCCAAGAAATTAGAAGAGCGCTGCCAGGAGGAAGAGGAGAAGGCCTAGGTGCGAGGGCAGGAACTCTACGAACAAGAGTGTGCCCTTACTGCCAAGGAGAAGAAAGTGAGGGGTAGAGAGAAGGACCTGGTCGACTGCCGGAACAAGATCCACCTCCGGGAGGAGGAGCTCGAAAAACTCGAAAAGCGGGTTGCTGAGAAGATTCAGCAGAACGCCAAAGAAGTTGAGCGCCTCGCCCGTGAGAATTTTGAACTGGTGGCGGCCAGAAGATCCCTAGAAGAAATAAAGGGCTTGAGGACTGTGGACTTCCTACAGATTTGGGAGTTCCTGGTCAAGGCCAACGACGCGCTCACACCGATGGGTTTCAACCCCGTGCGCCCGGGTGATCCGGAGCCGGAGCCGGACCTGGCGTTGCAGGCGTTGAACTCGGCAGGCGGCAAACTCTCCAAGGTGGGCGATGTCATCGCGGACCAATTGGAGGTTGAGGGGCAATCCCTGGCGAAGAACATCGCAGAATATGTGTTGACGTGCTACACCAGCCGGAACTCCCAATTTCCTCTGGACCCGGTGCTTGAAGGTTCGGTTGAAGGAGAAGGCGAAGCTGCCCGAGCCAACGTATCGGAGGTTGCCCAGAAGGTCGCCCAATTCTTCCATAGGGTCTAGGACCATCTCTGTAGTTCTCACTTGTATTTTCTCTTCTTCTTCCTCAATTTTGTAATCCCTTGTCTCCAGATGTAATTCCTTGTCTCCAGGTGAATGAAATCCCCAAATTTTTGTGAATTTCACTTTTTGTCTTCAACAATTTTGTCTTCACTTGGCCCCCTGGTAGATGTACACAATTTGATTGTGAACATGTACCAAGTGGATATTACGTTTTGTTGAAGACTCATTTGCTCCGACTTGTAGAATTTAGGTTCGAAGTCTTCGATAGTGAAGGCCTCCTGAGGTTGTTGGAGCTTAGAAGCTCCAGCATTGTCTATTGCCGGAGCTTAGTAGCTCCGGCAATAGTCTCTATCAACGCGTAGAGCATCAATAGTTAGTCCTCTGGGGTGTCGGAGCTTAGTAGCTCCGGCAGTGACCTTTGCCAACACTTAGTTTGTTGGCAGCAGACTCCGTTTGCGGGGTCTTCTCACCATCCTTTATTCAACGTCGACGGCTGACCCCCCTAGCTTTACCGGAGCTTGATTACTCCGGTGATGCTCGTTTTCAATGCGTAACATCGATTACAAGCCACCTAGGGGAGTCGGAGCTTTTGTTAGTTCTGGCTTTTCTCCATCAACGTGTATTATATTTTTCCTGCACACTAAAGTCAAGAAAAATAGTAAAATTCATTTCTCGCCTATAACTTCGTCGCAGCTTACGATTCTCATGAAAGTTTTAGGTCAAACGCGATTTTAGACACAATCGAATGCGTTGCCTTTTCTTCCGGATTCAATTGTATTTGGACTCGCCTTACTTCGGCCTGCCGGGGTGTAGGTAGAGTGGCGTACTTAGGGTGCTTGACCAGGCTAAGTCGATAGCACACTCCAGCCCTAGATTGGCTTGGCGGCTTTCAGGCGAGTTGGCCAGGAACAATATTTGAATCCAAAAGAATTGACAATACAACTCGTATTATATATAAACCGGTCGAACTAAAATTTCTTAAGAATTGCACGTCTTTGTTATAGACAAGAAAGAGAAAAATAAAAAATGTTGAGCCTGTACAAAATAAATGCACGTGGAGTCTGTTTCACATGAAGATGTCTTTCATTATAGGTCCGGGGTACAGGGGAAACAAGTACACTCTTAGGGTACGGAACCAAGCTAAGCGTGTTTCATTTCTCGTTTGACCCAGGGTAGTTAGCCACACTTTTAGTCTGGAGACTGTGACAAGTGTTGCATGAACTTTGCGGACCTTTCGGGAAAGGTCTGGCTGCTCTCCCGGAGGAACTACCCGACTCTGTACAATGACTCTATAACATACATCTCAAGTTACTCAAGACTCACCTCCGTGGTATTAAGTGTAGAACTTACGGAGGTGCTCGATGTTCCAAGGATTTGGGAGAGGTGTCCCATCCTCGGTAGCCAAGCGAACGCTTCCGGGACGGGATACTTTAATCACTCGGAAGGGTCCCTCCCAGTCGGGGGAGAGTTTATTTAACCCTTCTCTGGATTGTATTCTCCGTAGCACCAGATCGCCTTCCTCGAGCTGTCGGTTGTGTACATGCCGCTGATGATAGCGCCGAAGGGCTTGGCGATATCGGGCATTCCGAACAGCTGCTTGGCACCTTCCCTCCTCAAGGAGGTCTAGGTCTTCACGCCGGAGCTGGTCGTGCGCGGCTTCGTCGAAGGTCCGGACCCAGAGTGAACCCAAGGTGATTTCCGGAGGAAGGATTGCTTCAGCTCCGTACACCAGAAAGAAGGGTGTCTCTCCAGTTGACCGGTTTGGAGATGTCCTATTGGCCCATAAGGTGGGCGGAAGCTCTTCGATCCAGTTGGCTCCATGTTTTTTCAAGCGCTCATAGGTGCGCGTCTTGAGTCCTTTAAGGATTTCAGCATTTGCTCTCTCGGCTTGGCCATTGTTGGCTGGGTGAGCTACGGAGGCGTAGCAAACTTGTATGCCGAGGTCTTCGCAATATCCTTGGAATGCAGAGCTTGTGAATTGGGTCCCATTATCATTGATGATTTTGTTTGGGACTCCATATCTGCATACAATGGACTGCAAAAAGTTGATGGCAGATTGCTTGTTGATTGTCACAACTAGAGTTGCTTCCGGCCACTTGGTGAACTTATCAATGGCGACGTACAGGAACTTGTAACCTCCGACGGCTCTTGGGAAAGGTCCCAAGATGTCCATCCCCCACACAACGAAAGGCCATGTAGGAGGTATCATTTGTAGGGGTTGAGCCGGTGTGTGAATTTGCTTTGCATGAAATTTACATGCTTTACATTTCTTCACCAGCTCAGTTGCATCCTGGAGTGTTGTAGGCCAGTAGAAACCATGCCGAAAGGCTTTACCAACCAGCGTGCGGGAAGACGCGTGGTTCCCATACTCGCCTCCATGGATTTCTGCGAGGAGCTCGCAGCCTTCTTCCCTTGTGATGCACCGCATTAGGATGTCGCTGGCACCGCGCCGGTAGAGATCCCCTTCTACCAACGTGTATCTTTTAGCCAATCTGACTACCCGTTCAGCGGATACATCATCATCAGGAAGGATGTTGTCTTTCAAGTAGTTCCGGATCTCTGAGATCCATGTATCGGAACTAGCTTGAGCTTTTGAGTCTTGCGTGCTGGGTTGCTCGGAGCTCCCTGCAACACCTACGACCCTTGATGGCTGCCATGGTAACAGGGCCATCGGGACCGTCAGCTTCGGGATGCTGATCTCGCCCCCTTCGCTCAGTTTGGCAGGCTGAGCTGTTGGCTTTGACAACCTCCGGACAAAAATTCCGTCTGGAACCGAAGCTCCGGTTGACGCTTTCATCGAGAGTTCGTCTGCTTCAGCGTTATGGGCACGCTGAACATGGTGGAGATCTAGGACTTTGAAGTCCTTCTGAAGCCTCTGGACTTCAAGGAGGTAAGCAGCTAGCTGGAGATTATTACATGAACATTCACCCTTCACCTGCTTAATGATGAGCTGCGAATCTCCCTTGACCAGCATTTGCTTGACACCATATGATAGTTCCACCTTTAGTCCGTAGATGAGAACTTCGTACTCTGCCATGTTGTTCGTCACCTTGAAGTCAAGGTGTACCATGTATTTCACCTTCTCCCCGGTCGGTGCAAGGAGAAGGATTCCAGCTCCGGCCCCCTGCTTCTGCATGGAGCCGTCGAAGTAGAGGGTCTAGTGAGGCTCGGTGAAGGCTGGAGCTTGATGCTCCGTCTTCTGCTCACTAGGGCCCCCAGGGTTTGATGGAGAGGGAGTCCATTCTGCCACAAAATATGTCAATGCCTGACTCTTGACTGCTTGTCTTGAAATAAATTCAAGATCAAATTCAACCAATTCCGCTGCCCACTTTGCAATATTCCCAGTTGAATTGGGATTATGCAAGATTGCTCAAAGTGGGTAAGAGGTCACCACTGAGACTTTGTGAGCTTGGAAGTAATGGCGAAGCTTCCTGGAGGCAATAAGAACTGCATAGAGCAGCTTATGCACCTCTAGGTATCGAGTCTTGGCATCATGTAGTACTTCACTAATGAAGAACACTGGGCGCTGAATGGACCGGACCCTCCCGGAGTGGTCCGAAGCTTCCTCTTCACTGACCCGGATCCTCCCTGAGGAATCCGGATTTTCTTCGGGGACCTCCGGGTCTTGACTGGAGGAACCCAGAGCTTCTTCAGAAGTGACCTGGACCCTCCCGGAGGGGTCTGGATCTCCTGAAGTAACTTCTTGTGGATTCGAGTTTGGGAGCTGGGACCCAGACTCGCTTTCAGGTACCTCCGGACCCTCTCGAAGGGGTCTGGATTCCTGAGTATGAGGTAGTTCTGGTCTCTCCGCAACCAGAACCATACTGACGACTTCGTTAGTAGCTGAAATATAAAGCAACAAAGGCTCACCAGGGTTCGGAGCTACCAGAATCGGTAGGGTGCTGAGGAACTGTTTCAGCTCCTGGAATGCCTTCTCTGCTTCTTCGGACCATTGGAATGGTCCGGACTTCCTCAATAACTTGAAGAAGGGGAGTGCCCGTTCCGCCAGTCTTGAAATGAACCGGCTGAGGGCTGCTAGACATCCAGTTAACTTTTGGACGTCTTTGATGCGGGTTGGTGGCCGCATGTCTTCAATGGCCTTAATCTTCGCCGGATTAGCTTCTATGCCCCGGTGACTTACCAGGAAACCGAGAAGTTTTCCGGAGCTAACCCCGAAGACACACTTGTCTGGGTTTAGCTTTGTGCAAGTGGCCCGCAGCTTGTCGAAGACAGCCTGCAAGGTGTCAAGGAGTGACTCCTTGTCCCTGACCTTGACCACGATGTCATCGACATACACTTACACTATGTCTCTAATGAGTTCTTCAAAGGTTTTGTACATAGCTCGTACAAAAGTTGAAGCTGCATTCTTGAGACCAAAGGGCATGGTTGTATAACAGTACAATCCATCTACTGTGATGAATGAGGTATGCTCTTCATCTTCCCTAGACATCCTGATTTGATGATACCCGGAATATGCGTCTAGGAAACACAGTAATTCACACCCGGAGGTGGAATCCACTATCTGATCTATTCTAGGTAGTGGGAATGGATCTTTTGGACATGCCTTATTTAGTGTGGTGTAGTCGATGCACATCCGAAGCTTCCCGCCGGCCTTGGGCACAACGACTGGGTTTGCCAACCATTTTGGATGGAAGACTTCTCGGATGAATCCGGCTTCGAGTAACTTCATCACTTCTTGTCGGATGAAGTTCTGTCGCTCTACGAATTGCTTCCGAGGCTTCTGATGCACAGGTCGGGCGTCGGGGTATATCTTCAGATTGTGCTCAATCACTTCCCTGGGGATCCCAGGCATTTGTGACGGTTGCCAAGCAAACACGTCGACGTTAGCCCGGAGGAAAGTGATGAGCGCGAGTTCCTATTTGTCGGTCAGTCCCCCCGATATATGGGTGGTCTGAGCGGCATCGGAACCAATTTGGACGACATTGACGGGGATGTCGGTGTCGCCGCTTGGCTGCACACGAGGTGTAGAAGTCGAGCCTCGTTGACGAATGCTCGGGGGTGATGGAGCTTGCTCCTGCCTGGAGTCCTCCTCTTGCACCGTGGTGAGTGCATGGAGTTCTTCCAGAGCAGTTACTCTGACAGTACGATCTTCGCGGATCCAGAGAACGCCTACTGGTGTTGGCATCTTCAACACCAGATAACCATAATGAGCAGCTGCCATGAATTTGTACAGGGCAGGCCTACCCAAGATGGCATTGAAGGGTAAGTTGATCTGAGCGACGTCAAAGACCAACTTCTCGGTGCGGTACTTCTCCCGTGTCTTGAAGGTAACGGGGAGAGTAATAGCTCCGAGTGGGGTAATGGCCCCCGAACCTACTCCAGAGAAAGGTCGAGAGGGGTGGAGATCCGAAGGTCGGAGTTGAAGCTTGGTAAAAGCTTCGAAGCTTATGAGGTTAAGCCCCGAACCTCTGTCTACCATGACGTGGTGGAGCTGGATGTTGTTGATAGTAGGAGATACCATCAAAGGTAACTGACCTGCTCCAACATGCTCCGAGGGCAATCCGAAGCATCAAAAGTAATGGTTGTGTCCATCCACTTCCGATGAGGTTCCGGCCTGACTGTAGGAGCTACAACAGCCATATCCCGACACATAGTCTTGATGACGCGGTGGGAGGTGATGTCCCATGATCCACCAAAAATGGTGTTCATGGTCTTCCGACGCTCGTTGTGAGAGACGTCAGAATCATCATCGACAGAGGTGTAAACGGCCTTCAGGACCTTTTTGGGATCCTGAAATCCTAACTCCTCTTCAACCGGAGCTTCGTCGACTTTTTGCTTTCCTTCCCTCTGTCGGAAAGGAGATTCTTCTCGGCGCTTGTTGTAGTGCTCGGCAAGGTTTTGGACCTCCCGACAGTCTTCCAAACTGTGGCTGCCCATTTTGTGAATGGGACACCACACTTTGGGTTTGCCACTGTCTTCAGAAGACGGTCGAGGTCACTTCTAGGGGCGTGGCCCCCGGCCACCCGGAGCTGCAGCAGCTGCAACGTTGGATGTGCCGGACGGCTTCTTCTTGCTGTTGGTCTTCTTTTTCTTCTTGCCGTTCCTGGAGGTAGCGGCTTCTTCTTTGGAGGATTTCTTATGACCCTCCGGGGTTGGTTTGGAGTGCATCTCACGGCCCTCCGCAGCTCTGGCACATTTGTCAGCCAAGCTGAAGAGTTTCGTGACGCTGGTGATCTCCTTGATCGCCAGTTTCTCCAACATCTTCTTGTCCCGTACACCCTGTCTGAATGCCACAATGACAGAGGCGCTAGAGATAGAAGGGATAGTGTTTCGTACCAAAGAGAACCTCTGGATGAATGATCGCAGGGATTCTCCCCCTTTTTGCACGACTGCAAAAAGGTCTAGTTCAGTGCCTGGTCTGGTGTATGAACTCCCGAAGTTGGCGGTGAACTGCCGGCACAGCTCCTCCCAACTATTGATAGAGTTGGGTGGAAGGCTCATAAACCAGGACCTGGCGGTCCCAGTTAAGGCCACTGGAAAATAATTGGCCATCACGGCCTCGTTTCCTCCAGCTGCCAAGATTGCAGTGGAGTAGATCTGAAGAAATTCGGTGGGATTGACAGTCCCGTCAAATTTTTCCGGCAGGTGAGGCTGGAACTTCTGTGGCCACCTGACCATACGCAGATGTATGGACAGAGCTGAACAACCTCCTCCTACTCCTTCAGGAGCAGAAAGGTCCTGAGCTTCCCGTCTTTCACGAGCACGCACAATATGGACTCGGCCATCTTGTTGGCGGTATCGGCGATCAAGCTCCGCCCGGAGGTCATGAGTTGATAGCCTAGATACCGTGTGAGTGCATCGTGCCACGGAGGGCAATGATGTCACTTGTTGTGATGCAGCACGTCTCCTGCTATTGGAAACGTGCGGACCAAGTCTACTAGACAAAGTCCGCCGTTGCGATGGGGCTCGTCCCGAAGGAGGAGGACCCTGGTTGCTGAGGCGTTCGGCTGCTGCCGCAACCAAATGCTCTACATCGGCCCTCCACTGTTCCAGTGCATCCCGGGATGCATCCGGAGGTGGTGGGCGTTGGAGAAGAGCACGCGCTGCATGGAGCGCGTGTTCCGGGTTGTCATGATTTGCCGACGCAGTGATTGACGTCGGCGCACCATCGTGTTGCCCAGCTTGATTTGCTGGTGAAGGCGGTGGTGGTGGGAGTGTGACTCCTGCTGGTGCTGAGGCTCCTGCTGGTGGCTGCATGTTGGAGGGATTGCCCCCAACAGCCTGAGCAGCAGGTTGACCGTTGGATGATCCAGCAGCTGAGTTCACCATTCTCAAAATCTCAGGCGCCCCTACCTGGCGCGCCAACTGTCGGTGGTTTGGAACCGGTAGATCTCCCGACACTACTAAAGTGTTAGAGGAGTTTGATGTTTGGTGTGGGCGCGTGGAGATTCGAGAAGGTGAATTGTAAATGACGTAGGAGACACAAGAGTTTATGTGGTTCGGGCCGCCTGAGCGTAATACCCTACTCCACGGGTGTGTTGTGTTGTATTAGCTGTATGAGCTTGTGACGAGTGTCTATGGCGCGTGTGTAGCGTCCCTGAACGTGTAGAGTCCGTCGTCGTCCTGTCCTTTTATAGTACAAGGGCAGGCCGTTACAAGTTAGCCTGGCCCGACATGTGGCCCCGGTGGTTACTAGTATTGACAATTATTCAACACATTTAATTGTCCTTAACGATCGGGTAATGGGCTTTGACAACACCGTTACTGGTAATTAAGGTCATCCGATCGTGTGTCATTAATATGGTATTAATGACACATAATCGGGTCTTGAAGTCCTTGATTCCCCTTTGATGATCCGGAACCGTTACGGAGTCTTCCGGAGGTCAGAGGCTGAAGCTCCGACGGTTGGACACGTGGCAGCTCTGGAGCATGCTGTGGGAAACAGGCAGCTCCGGAGCTACCTGACACGTGTCAGGTCCGGAGCTTCTCTCGGTCTGGGGTTAAGTCCGGAGGTGCCATTTCGGTACATGGACCGGAGCTTCCCCCTTGTGGGCGGTAGCTCCGGTTTGATAGTACACGTGGCGACCCTGGGATTAACCATGTTGGAGAAGCGGGTCCGATTATATCTGACATGTGGGCCTCCGAAGGTCTTAAAACCAAGTAGATGACTTTCCTTTGATATCTTTATAACCTCAAGGGGTGTACGGTTTCCAGGGTACCAACAGAACCTATCGTCAGTCCTTGCAGGAGCTCGAACATAGAGTCAAACCTTGTTAAAAAAGGTGTTTTGTGATATTCAAAACTTTTATCGCCATAGCCAATGTATTCAGCACACATAGGTCTCACAGGAAATATTAGAATACACTCACGACTATAAGCTATACTAAGCAATAGCTAAGTCATCCAACCCTCTGACGCTTCGCTTTTGCACAACCAAGTATCACGAGCATGTGGAGTTCCCAGTGGGATTCGCAACCCTCATCGGGTGCCGCCTCACTCGGATCACCCTCATCCATAATGTTGCCATATGCACTGTTACCTGCAAAAGAATGGATCAACAAACCATGAGCTTATGCCCAGCAAGACTTAATCGATGTTCCTAGCCATGAAACTCTACATGCCGAACTCAGAAGATGTAATGTAATAGTGATATAAAGTAAAGTTTGTAATACTAATCCAGTTTTAGCTCATGTTGTTTATTAACATGCTGTAGACTTATAAACATAACTTTAGTGGACAATGAATCTGAATCCAACAAATTGTCGATCATGGATTACAAGAAGCATATTAATAAAGTGCAAGTTAATTACTACGTCACAACTCAGTGAACAAGTATGCTCCTTTTCGCGAGCGACGGTGATTCGAATCAAGATACACCCAGCTTGGACGTCATGTACACCCGTCTAGAAGAGGGGATCAACCAATTATGTTAACGTTGTACACAACCACCTTTCACAAGACACCCAAGCATTAAATTGGTCCCACCATCTCGGCAGCAAGTCACATGATGACATATGCCACAGTGATCTCTGCCTGCCTGTCAACGTGCATGGTGTCTAAGACGATGGGGTATGCCTCAATACCTAGGTTAACATATTATATCAGATTCTTGGGTTCACTAAAGCCAGTAGGCATCCGGTACAAGTTCAAACTTGTCTAGCAGGACCGCACATGGTACGGTCCTTAATCGACATAGGCAGGCCTATGCACACAGATCTCCAGTCCGTCGCTTCCTACCCGCCAGATTGGTCTCTTTTTCCTCTTTAGTGAAGGATTTCCAATCCCTTCCCTCAATTCACTTTCCAATTTGGAACCCATCATAGCATTCCAAATATCATGTCACTAATTCTACCCATACCTGATAGGAACATTTGGCCATGCAATTGGAGTATCAAAACATTCATAGACCTAATGCAATAATCATCCATATTAACATATTACTATAAAAGTGAGTTTGCAATCAGTTTTAGATGCATCCGGGGCTTGCCTTGTTGATGATAAAAGTCAAAATCCGCCTCTTGAGTGATGAAGTCAAACGGCACTGGCATCTCCTCGCAACGAGTTACTATCGATATGAAACAATGCAATATATCAATGTATGGACTTATAGACTTTAGATATAAAAGAATTAATTCTTAGTGAAGATGAATTCTACTGCAGCTGAAAATTAAACAGTATACTGGTAATAGCAGAAGAGTGTGGTGAGAAAATTTTCAGATTTTTATACCATAGTTTCTGTTCATGAAAATTTCTAACTTCTTTGTTCAAATATGAATTACCAAGAAATTGTACCAGGTTAGGCATGCTAATGGACCTGATAAACAGATAGGGTAGGTCACTATGAGTCTAGCAAAATTTGTATCATAACTTTCTGAGCCTTATACAGCTCACAATGGAATTTCCAAGTTGCTACAAATTTTCTGAATAACTTGCTGTTCAGTTTTGGGATTTTTCTATAGCTTTGGCAAGATCATGTTATTATCCCTACTTAATCGTACCCATTGGTCATGAAATTCTTTTTACTGTAAAGCAATAGGATACTAGTGGAGGGTTCTGACCAAGTTTCATATTTTTCTGTGGTATAGAACTCCTCCAATGAATATCTTATGGTTTATCACTTCTGCAATTTTAGAGGAAAAACTGAGGACTTTCATGATCCCTAACCAATACCACTGCAAAGTAGAGGCTTCTGGCAAAATTTATTTCACAATTTTTGAAGTAGTATGGTAGGAGTTATGAATTTTCTAACTTTGGCTATTTTCTGTTATTTAATTTCGGTTGCAAACTCTTTTAAACTGACAGCTGGGACCCACACATTTTAAACCAACTACTCAGAACAATGCCACACGGGTCTACAGGGATAAAAGGTTACAGCCACATTGGATCTGGAGGCACAGAAGATCCTTCTTCTTCAACCTCCAGCCACTGCACCCATGGGGACCGACGGCCGGCGGCGGCAGCGGCGTTCCCCTCGCCGGAGATGTGTTCCCGGCCATGGGAGAAAGGAAAAACTACCCTAGGAACATCGAACGACCAATGGGCAACCCAGCAGGGCACGGCATCGCCGGCAAGGACGATCCCGATGGTGAGGACGGCGGCACCCATGGCTGCCATGGTGCGCTCCCAGCACCGAACCCTGTAACGATGCACCAAGCTACCTGGAAGCAACAGTGGAGTATGGGGATCGCAAACATGGAGCTAATTTGGCACGAAATCGGCTGGAACACGGGTAAACCGACGACCTTGGATTTGCTCAGGGCGGACACAAAAACACTCTGAAAATCTCATCCTGACCACGGCCTTCCCTCCCTTTTGCATCTATGGATTAGCAATGTGCATTAGTTCACAAGACCCCAACGAATTGAAGCAAGAACGATCCAATAAACTGAATTTCTATTTTTCCCCAATTCTGGTTTATGCCCCAAACCGCATGAATACGAAGGCGCCCGGGTAAATCGAGACACAACATGGAAGAATGAGTTGCCAAACATGGTCAGGGTGGGATGGAGCACCTTTTGGCACGGCATAGGAGAAAAGAGGTGGCTCTTGGCGTCGGGAACGCGACGGTGCCCACGGCAGCTGCAAGAACGGTCGGCGGCGAACTGCAAAATACCACACGGTGAGCCAAATACTCGAGGAACTGAGTTGATAGAAAGGTCGAGCAGAAACTTGGTACGAGGTTTGCTGGCAGCCAGCAGCTGGATTAGGTCAGTTTGGACGTCAGCCAATGGTAGAAATCGGCAAAGACCGTGATGGGGAGGTGGCGGCATGCAGATTGTGCATGTCGAACAGAGGAAGAAGGGAGGAACTGTGGATTATGTGGTGGCCTGACTGGTGGGCCCCACATGCAAGACACACTGAACTTCAAAATTCCATTTGAAAATGGAAATCAACTCCAAA
This sequence comes from Tuctoria greenei, assembly GCA_036927565.1. Classification (NCBI taxonomy): domain Eukaryota; kingdom Viridiplantae; phylum Streptophyta; class Magnoliopsida; order Poales; family Poaceae; genus Tuctoria; species Tuctoria greenei. The sequence goes on along the minus strand of JAYESD010000002.1, from coordinate 174,135,928 downwards.
AATAGCAAAATTTGGTAGTCCCCCTAATTTGGACATGAGGAATCCCATGTGGGCTCAGATTTTCCATTTGAAGCTTGCAAAATATCTATAAATTTTCCAGTGCTCATTCCCTCCTCTTTTGAATTTCTAAATAATTTAAATTGCTAATTGAGATTGGTTGACTCGATCACATACTGAACATTGTACCATAAAAGTAGACCTTCACATGTAACGATATGGGCAACTGTTAAACCGGTGTGGAGTTAGGCATCAGAGATATAACATGGTCATTAGTTCTTGATGGTGGCAGGTTAGTGGGCTCTTCAAAGATTAAGGCAAACTCATGTATCAAGTTCTGTATTTCCCTTGGAATCACTGTCAGAGAATAAAGATCATTGGTAGGATCTTCAGCAGAAGGTTGAATCAACACTGAAGCCCATATTTCATTAAACTTACATCACTCTGTAAGCTGCTCCCCAGAGGCTTCAGAGATGGTTAGAGAAGTGGATGGAAGGAGACCTTGCAATTTCACTCTGTCCCATATTGAAACTGAATCCACTTATCCTTCGAATGACAGTGCATAGGACTATATAATTTCAGCCAGTCCATGAATAAAACCAGATCGTAGGCCCCAATATCTAATATGTTGACTGTATGTTAAATGTTAGCCCTTGTAAATACCAGCTGAAATCCTTGATCTCAGCAGAACAAGGCAGAATATTACCATTAGCAACTATACCATTCAGTACAGGGGTAGCAGTCTAAAGGTCCTGCACTGAGAAAGGTATCAGAACTCCCGGAGTCAAGCAATATCAATAGTGACTGGTTTTGTGCCATAGCAGTCAACTGAATAACTTTGTGGCGAGGGTGTCCAGATAGAGCATACAATGACAAATTGGAATTATCATCAGTCATATGTAGTTGAGAGAGCTCAAGGATAGACAAAGTTTCACCGGATAAAAGTCCTCCACCATCAGTAGAGACAGACTCCTGAATGTGAAGTTGGGGTGAAGAATTAACCGAACATGTATGTGTTGGAGTATACTTGTGCCCACACTTGTAACAGAGATTATTAACTCTTCTGTAATCCATCAACTGACGGTATTTCCACAATTCCGACTGTTGGATTGTGTATGTAGGATTTATTGAGCCAGACCTATGTATCTAGCCCTGAGGGCTATATGTACTCTTGACATTATATTATGTAACTCTAATCTATTATTCTCCTCCAATATGGTATCAGATTAGGTTCCCTCCTCACTCTCTCCCATGGAGCAGCAGCCACGGGCCGCCGCCACACCACCGCCGGCCGCCGCCCTCGGTAGGAGCCTGATGCGCTCCCATGGCGCCGCCGCCGCTGCGGCTGCCAGGGCGGCTGCTGCATGCGCGGGGCAAGACCACCGCGGCGCAGGACATAGCGGCGCACCACCTCGACCACACCTTCCTTGTGCGCCCTTCACCGTCACTGTCTGGGCCCCTCGGGCCACTGCCACCTGGCTGAATCCAGCCGCCGCCACCTTCTTCTGTGTGCCATCTCCGCTGGACCTTCGAGCACTGCTGCCGCCAGGCCTCCGCGCGCTGCCGGTCCTCCGTGCGCAGCCACCGAGAGCTCGTCCCGCGCTACTAGCCCCTGGTCCTGCACCTACCGCCCGATTCACGCCGCCTGGTCCTACACCTACCGCCTGATCCGTGCCGCCACCAGCAGGATTTGCGGCTTCGGCCGCTGGATTCGAGCCGCCGATCGCTAGAGCCACGCCGTCGGCTGCCGGATATGCACCACCACCTCCTGCTGCTGGCATTGCCCCCTCATTATCGCGCGTAGGCATGCCGCTGCTGTTGAGCGCGGTCGCGCCGCTGCAGTTCGCGCCTGCCACTGCCAACGTCAGGCCAGCTGCCACCCTCGATCAGAGGACCGCCGCCGGTGCCACACCTTGGACGTCTGCTGTCCAACCCCGATCCGACGTGCTAGCACCTGATCCGGCCATTGTTTTCTTTGTTGGCACGGCTACTAGCAGTCAAGGCGTACTGCCTCCCTCCCTGGTGTCACCTTCACCGCCTCCACCATGCCCGCCTTGTCCTGAGCCTGCCTGTGTGGTCGCTCTAGCATACAGCGGACCCGTCTGCACTAGCGATGGACACTGGACGATGACCTCTGGCGGGCCGAGCCACCCTATAGCTGGTCTGTTCGCTCTGGCCTATTGGGCTTCGGGGAACCCAGTCGGCGAGTCTGCGTTTTCAGGTACGCTTGCTATCCTAATCTCTTCGCCACGACCTCCATAAGCTTGCGTCTCGCTCGACTCGGTGTGTCTTCCTTGGGTACTCCCTCGGCCATAAGGGGTACCGGTGCCTTGACTTTACTACCCGTCGTATCTTGATCTCTCGACATGTCGTCTTTGACGAGTCATCTTTTCCCTTCTCCAATTCGTTCTCTGACTCTGTTGCTGAGTTGGATTCCTTCTTCTCTACTGACCTCGAGGTTGCTCCTGTACAGCGATCTTGTGTTTTACCTCCTACAGGTTATCCACACGATGCGCGACGCGTGGTACCGGCGTCCCTGATGCCACTAGTTGCACCACGTGCGACCCCACTGTCATCGATGCCACCGGTTGCGCCTTGCGCTGCCCCAGCGTTGCCCGCTGCGCCACCCGCGGCACCGGAGTCCCTGACGCCACTAGTTGTGCCACGCGCGACCCTGATGTCCTTGATGTCAACAGCTTCGCCTTATGCTGCCCGGACTTCACCCGCTGCGCCACGCGCGGCCCCGGTGTCCTCGACGCCACCGATTGCACCTTGTGCTGCTCTAACATCGCTGTTGCGCCACGCGCGGCCCCGACATCACCAACGTCGTCCGCTGCACCACGCGCGGCCCGGCTGCGCCACGCGCGGCACCGGCATCCCCGACGTCGCTTGCTTCACTAGGTGCGACACCGGTGTCCCTGACTTCGCCCGCTGTTCCATGCAGGGCCCCTACGTCGCGGTACGCTGACCCCACCCTTGCCTAAAAGCGACGAGCGGGGCTGGTGTTCTGACCTCCTCCCGCACCGAGCCCCCGGTGTACCACCCCCTACTGCTCTACCGTGACCCTAGCCATGTTCACCCATGGTGACAAAACGTGTCACTGGGGTCCTCCGGTCGTTGGAGCGCTTCTTCGGGATTGTCCTCTCCTCGACGACCTCTACATTGTCTGCCTCCTCACCCATCTGGCATATTCCCTCCTCTATCCGTAGAGTCCTCATCGATCCTCACTAGGGTCAGGCTATGAAGGAGGAGTATGTGGCCCTGCTTGCTAACTGGACCTGGGACTTGGTTCACCGTCCTTGGGTCGTGGCAATGTTGTCACGAGCAAGTGGGTATTTATGCATAAGAGAAAGGAGGATGGGTCTATGGAGAGGTAAAAGGTTTGGTGGGTTCTTCGGGGCTTCACTTAGCGCCCCGGTGTCGACTACGATGAGACCTTCAACCCGATGGTGAAGCCAGAGACGGTTTGGACCGTTCTATCGCTAGCTCTCTCGTGTTCTTGGCTTGTTCACTTGTTGGACGTCAAGAACACATTCCTCCACGGCACGCTGATAGAGACGGTGTACTGCAGTCAGTCGATAGGGTTCGTTGATTTAGCTTGTCCAGACATGATCTGTCGGCTGAACAAGTCCTTGTTCTGTCTGAAGCATGCACTTTGGGCTTGGTACAACCGGTTTGCCTCCTTCTTGGTCTCGCTCGTCTTCGTTGAGTCCAAGTCGGACACCTCGCTCTTCATTTATAGGCATGAGGGTGACACTGTATACCTCCTTTTGTACGTTGACAACATCATCCTCACAACGTCGAGTCCTACTCTCCTTCAGTGCACAATCTTCGCCCTGTAGCAGGAGTTCATGATGAAGGACCTGGACTAGCTTCACCACTTCTTGGGCGTTACGGTCGAGCACCACCCGTGCATACTGTTCCTCCATTAGCGACAACACCCTCCAGTGAGCGGGCATGGCTGATTGCAAGTCATGCTCCACTCTGGTGGACACCCAGGCGAAGGTCTCCTCCACCGATGGCGCCCTGTCGCTGACCCCACTATTTTACAGGAGTCTTGCAGGTGCTCTCCAGTAGCTCACCTTCACTAGGTCGGACATCTCCTACGCGTTTCAGGAGGTGTGCCTCCACATGCATGATCCACATGAGCCGCATCTCACTGCCGTGAAGCGGATCCTTTGGTACCTGCACGGCACCCTCGACTACGACCTCCTCCTTCGGGGTGACTCAACTTCTAACCTCGTCGTCTAAAAAGACGTTGACTGGACGGGTTGCCCGAACACCTGTCGGTCCACCTCTGGTTACGCCGTCTTCCTGGGCGGCAATCTCGTCTCCTGGTCCTTGAAGCAGCTGCCCGTGCTGTCACGCTCGAGTGTCGAGGCGAAGTACCGCGTTGTAGCCAATGGCGTGGTTGAGGCCTCCAAGATCTAGCAGCTGCTTCAGGAGCTCCACTTCCCTGTCGCCCAGAGCACTTTGGTGCACTGCGACAATGTTAGCGTTGTCTACCTCTCCACGACCCCCGTCCAACATCAGCGCATGAAGCATGTGAGATTGATCTTCACTTCATTCGTGAGATGGTTGCCCGTGGCGAAGTACGGGTTCTCCACGTCCCGACGACGTCGCAGTTCGCCAACATCTTCACGAAGGGCCTTCCTTTGTCGTTGTTCTCCGAGTTTTGGCCCAGTCTCAACATCTGTCGTGGCTAGATGTTGGGACTGCAGGGAAGGGGGGTTGGACTGTGTATGTGGGGTTTATTGGGCTAGACTCATGTATCTAGCCCTGAGAGCTATATGTACTCTTGACATTCTATTATGAAATCCTAATCCATTATTCTCCTCCAATACCGAGGTCAACAGAGATGACTTGGTATCTGGTTTGTGCTGAGGTTGGGTAGTACATTTCAGACTGAGACCCTTCCACTATTTAGCTCACTACGTAAGAAATCCAAATAGGAGACAAAGATGGGCGACACGCTCAAAGGTGGCGTCTCTGATAATGTTAAGCGAGACAAGCTCACTTCAACGAGGATCTGACATGGCTCGACTGAAAGTACAAGGAGAAGCGTTAAAACAAAGCTCGTATCAGTTAAATTGGTATCCGAGACCCGATATCCTCTCTGAAAAGCGAGAGACACACATAAAACACAGCACGTCTCCTATGACCGACGTCTCCCTCTCCTCTGCTAAAAGAGAGGCGCGCTCTAATTGAAAGCGCGTCTCCGATTCCTCACGTCACCTTTAGCTTCATGATTTCTCCATTTTGCTTCGGTTCACTGTTGATATCACACATCACTGAACTCAGAGCACATTCTCACTTAATACCTGAATATAATCAAATCCTTCCTTATGATACCTAAGAACACGATGAACACACCACACATTCATTCATTCACACAGTTGAAGAATAAACAAGATAATATTCAATCACATATATAAACAAAGATAGAATTCATTCATTAACAATATTTACAAAACAGAAGCTACTAAAAACAACAAAGAAAAACTAAATCCTACTCCTACTCCTACTTCTTCTCCTCCTCCTCCTCCTCCTCCGGCGGCGACTCTGGCGCCGGTGCAACAGGAGCCTGGGTCGGCTGCTCCGGCTGCGCCCGCTGTTCTGGTGGTGCAACCCCGTGAACGAGGTTGCTCTCCGTTGCCTCCACCAGGTTTCTGTGGCCCTCGGGGCCAAGCACCTGGGCCATCGTCTCGAACAGAATGTCGAGATGATTGGCCAACCCCGTGAGGGCGAAGAGTTAGTGGTCGATGGTACCCATTCCAGTAAACTAGGGAAGGGTACCCAGACCCAAGGAACTCATGGCGCAAGACGTATTTTTGTACGCCTCTTGCGCCATAAGGAGGCACTGCTCGGTGTTGAACCTCACGGGGGAGCTGCAGCACAGTTTCTTGCAGGATGGCTCTCTCGGTGGGCTTGGCGGCAGAAGGTTGTCCATGGTGGTGATGGATTGTCAGGGCGGAGAAGATGATGGAAGAAAAGAAGATGATTCAAAGTGAGCAATGCACTTGTGGAGAACTCACTGGTGATGGCGCGTCTTAAATAAGGTCCGCGCGGAGTCGTCAAGGGAGCGATTGGTTTCCCGCGCATTGATGGAACGATGGGACGCATCGATACCACCTCGGGGAAACGAAAGGTCGCGCACGGACGTCGCACGCGTCTCTCCACCATGCCGCCAAAATTAAGATCTCCGCAGACCTTGTGCCACGCGTCTCTCTTTCAACAATGGAAGACACGCTCTAGCTTAAAGCTCGTCTCTATTTGTTATAGCGTGTCTCGTATTTATCTCCCTCGTCTCTTCGACAATGGAAGACACGTTTTAGCTTAACTCTCGTCTGTAAAATCCCAGTTTTTCCTTAATATAAAGTTCAATTACCAGTTGGTTATCAACCATAGTGGAGCTCAATTATGGTTGTACACATGAACTTGATCCCATCAAAAATATTTCTTTTACTCATAATTAAATTTTATTAACATGGGGATTGGACTTCACCAATGACCCTAGAATAATTCAAGTGACCTTTCTACAAATTTTGGAATTTATTTGAATGGGAATTGCTAGGGCAAAAACCATATGCAGTACTAAATATATTCAAATTATTTCAAAACTTGAATATAGCTACCGTACATTGGGGCCATGGCAAAATATTCAAATCTGAGGCTATACATTTTCCCATGGCCTCATAATATTCCAAATAGCACCCTACAAATTTTCATAACTTGAAGCTCATTTGCTGTTTAATTCAGTGACTCCATTGAATTTCATTCAAATTCAAATTCAAATTTGAATTTGAATTCCAATTGAAACCTGTCCAATTTTTAAATCAAATTTCATATTATGAATCTCCACATTTGATTTGGCTCCTCCACAAAAATATAGGATTTTTGGATTAAGTTTGGTAAGGGAATTAAAGTTCCAAAGAGGATAGGCTTAAGGGGCAGTGGGACCCACTGGTCATAGACACATTCCCGTGAGTGCTCTGCCGCCGAAATCCCGTCGCCGCTCTGCTTGACACTGCACGCATGCAAAGCTCCAGCGAGCTGCTTGCCATCTTGATAGCACCTCGACATCCTCCTTATCCCCCACCCCCCCCCCCCCCCCCCCGTGGTCCCTTCTTCACGACATCGACGAGCCTGGCTGCGCCGCTCACTTTTCTTCTCTCCCGCGAAGCACAGCACCGCCGCCTACGTTCCTCACCGGTAAGCATCTCCTCCTTGCCTTATTTCTCTTCGATGCAAACAGTAAACATGACGCCAAGGCTATGCTCTACCATCCTCACCCTTTGTCTCATCGTTTTGCTCATTGTGTTGGCCGTAGTTTGAAGTTTCATGGACGCCACCAGAGTCGGGGACGAACATCGCCAGTAATCTTCAAGCCGCGTGACAACTCAACCTCAACAGCAAAAAGGATCGCCATCCTGAGCTCTTTCTCACGGTAAAAGTCGTGCCTCTTTTACTTCAGTATCGAGTGCATGGTTTGAGTTTTACCGATGCTAGTTCATACCGAGGTCCATAGATCATCGGTTTAATTCTTTTTCTTCGTGCAACTATTCTTCAATCTAGTTAAGGATTATAGTCCATACCTCCTAGCGCACCCCTCTGCCAAAAATCAGTGGACGCTATCGAGTAAAGGCCGAGATATTCAATTTTTCCCCACCGCCAATGGGAATCCGTCGTTCTACCGTCGAAGTCGACGTTGCCGGCGATTTCACCCCTTTTTCTCCCCTTGGTCATCTTCCTCATGCTCCCAGGAAGGTTCCCAATTTTTTCCCGAGCCTCTTGCGCCATTCTCGAGCGAGTTTGACATAGCCGAAACCCTAGCCGCCGCCGACGTCGTCGCGCTGCCATCTCCGACCGTCGCCGCCACGATTGCACCCCACCAATGGCTTGCGCGGGCAATTTTATGTTAGGCGGTCAAGGCTAGGCTAGGAGGAGGTCGATGCAACCGTTCCGGTGAGCTCGCCAGCGCTGCGCCGCCGCGGTCGAGCGACGCGTCGGGAGGTAGACGAAGACCCCCTGGGCCCCGCCTGTTAGCGACGCCTGCGAGAACGCGGATCGGCTGCGGTACCAGATCCGGTGAGGCTTGAAAGCATCTAGGCCCCCCTCATGTAGTACGGTTTTGGTGATTAATGACAACCATTGAACTTTACTAATGAATTTGTGAATGCAAGGTCCCCATAAACACTCAATAAAATGAAATGAACATGTCATTGGAGACCCATAGATACTCAACTTTCGAGATCAAATTCATGAGATAAAGACAAGATGTGAAGGCTCTATGTCTAAGTCACTCAATCAAAAATTGACAACATACAATGCTTAAGAATCATCAGAGAGCCTTGTGGAACAAATGTCTAAGAGGTCATTCAAGCAAGACACAAAAGATTCACTCAAAACAACTCGTAGCAAACAAAATCAACTCACCGGATCAACCGATGATTTCCAAAATGAACACATCGGTCGAGTTGATTCAACTGAAGAAAAAGACCTCAGACAAATGAACTCACCGGATCATCCGATGTGAAGGGCTCAACAACATCGGTGCATCAATACAGTTTGCAGTACAATTGGACCAAGTGAAGCACCAGATCATCCGATGTGCAGACTTACACACATCGGTTGATCACTCCAGTAAGCATCAAGATCAAGCAAATTCTGGAGGAAGAGCCACCGGATCATCCGATGAGAAGACAGGGGGCAACATCGGTCTAATAACGGTAATATATGACAAAATGACGTCAGCCGAAGTAATTACACCGATGATAACTAGAGGGGAGACATCGGATCATCCGATGTTCACAGTAAAGTTCTGTCAGCCTACTTTTCCAACGGCTATTTCAGTTAAGCTGGCTATAAAACCCCTCTAACCCTGTCATTCCGAAGAGTCTTGATCACCTGAAGCCAACTACACATCCAAGAGCATTCAAGACTATAGAGCATACATTTCCACACTTTTAGATCATTTGTAATAGGCTAGAGAGAAGTTTGTGTGCATTCTTTCTTTGTGATTGAACTCTCTAGGCTAGTGAGAAGTTGAAGAAGATCGTTCCGGAGCTTGCCAAGGTGTGTGTGGAAGCCCGGAACATCGAAGGTTGTACAAGGCTTGAACTCCACCTTGCCGGAGATGGCGAACGGAGAAGATTAGTGAAGACCCCATTGTCTCGGTGACATTGGAAGTGGCAAAACCCTTCGGTGGGTGCCACAACGTGGACGTAGGAAGATCCTTGCGATCTTGCCGAACCACGGGATAAACCTTCGTGTCCCCTAGCGTTTGCATTTCTCTCCCTCTCTTTACATTATTCAATCTTTACTTCACAAGTTATATCTACGTTGATTGCATAGTTAGAACCGCATTGGGAATTGGGCTTAAGTAGTTCGTTTTTAATTGCCCTAAAATTTGAAAGAAAGCCCAATTCACCCCCCCTCTTGGGCGTTTCGATCCTTACAATTGGTATCAGAGCAAGGTTGCTCATAGGATCATTCTAGCTTCACCGCTAGAGAGCAAAAATGGCCAAGGTTGGGGGTTCGGTTCCTATCTTCGAGGGCAAGAATTTTGCCTATTGGAAAGCACGCATGTGCACTTATCTTGAGGCTATTGCCCCCGAAGTTTGGGAAGCGACTCATGCAGGATTTGGAGAACTTAACTATGTGGGTGATCAAGTTAAGTGGGATGCTAAGGCTAGGAATGCTATTTATGAATGCATAAGTCAAGATGTCTTCTCTAGGATTGCTAGTAAGGAGAAAGCTTGTGAAATTTGGGCTTGCTTGATAGAAATCCATGAGGGCTCATCTCGTGTAAAGGAACTTAAATATCACATGCTCAAAGCTAAATATGATGAATTTAAGATGCTTCCTCATGAAAATGTTAATGAAATGTTTTCACGCTTAAATGTTCTTATTGAGGAAATTAATGCTCTTGACATTGCGTCTCTTGGCAAGGGACTTATTAACCGCAAGATCCTCATGCTCCTTCCCAAGCCGAAGTACAACATCATCAACTCCATGCTCCAAAAGGAATCACTTGACAACATTGAAGTTTCGGAGCTCATTGGAGAAATACACGCTCATGAGATGAGTGTACTTGGGATGATGGAGAAATCATCATCAAAAACAATTGCTCTAAAGGCCTCCACCAAGAAGACAAGCTTCAAGAAGAAGAAGGTGGTTGAGCCTAGCTCAAGTGAAGAAGAGCAAGCGTCAAGTGAAGATGACGATGATGAGCTTGCCTTGATGATGAGAAAGTTCTCACGCTTGAACTCCAAGATCACCAAAAAGGGATACACCTTTGATCCCAAGAAGAAGGCATTTCTACCAAGAAGAGACGATCGCAAGATATGCTACAATTGCGGAGATCAAGGCCACATCTCCTATGATTGTCCAAAACCGGACAAAAGGAGAGAGAACTACAAAGGCAAGCAACGCAAGCTTGAAGAAAGTGATGATGAAGAAGAAGAAGCCAAGCCCAAACCAAGAGCCTTTGGGAAGAAGAAGCAAGACAAGGGCAAGAAGGCAAGACTCTTCCCAAAGAGGAGAAGTGGTCCACAAAAGGTGTTTATGTGTGAGGCAAATGAATGGGTCACCGACGAAGAAACAAGTGATGAAGAGAGTGAAGAAGAAGAAGAAAGCTTGGCCGGCCTTGCCATTGCCAACCATGATGACTCACCTCTTCCTCCACCACCCATGTGCCTCATGGCTAAAGGTAACACCAAGGTATGTGACGACTCGAGTGATGATGAGCTTTCCCCCGATGATTTAACTTCTTTGATTAATGAATATCATGCTATCATTAAGAGAGAGAAGAGTAAGGTTAAAACTCTTGAAGAAATTCGTGCTAAACTTGAGAGTGCTAACCTTGATTTGCTTGACAAGTATGAAACATACTTAAAGAGCATGACACGCTCAAATCTCATGTCAAGCAAATTGAGGAAGAAAATGCTAAAATCAAGGTGGACAATGATGAGCTCAACATAGCACACCAAACTCTCTTGGAGGAGCACAACAAGCTAACTCAAGAATACCAAACACTTAACATTGCTCATGACATGCTTGATCAAGAGTTAAAAGATGCAAAGAAACAAACTCTTAATGATAAGATATCCATTACTTCGCATGTCTCTAATGTCTTGGACAAGTCTTTGTCTTTAAAAGCTAATGCTAGGGAGAAGGACTTGTTGGAAGAAATTGAGAGTCTCCGCACTAGTGTGGCTAGACTTTCAAAAGGTGAAGTCAAGCACAAGGAAATCCTCTTCCAACAAGCAAAAGCCTTCAACAAAAGAGGACTTGGATCCTTCCCGGTGCCCAACAAAGGAAAGGTGCCCTCACCGGAGCTTAGAACAAGCTTCATCAAGGAAGTTGGTTCTTATTGCCAACATTGTGAGGTCACCAGTCACCACACAAGGGAGTGTCCTCTTCCTAACCGACCTTCACCTAAATTGCCTACTATTTTCAATGATCGCTATTATCTTCTTAGTAAAGTGAATGGCAAGGTGAAAGCTAGGTTCATTGGCAAAGACATGAAGAGCATGAAGGGGAAGCTCCCCAAGCAACTTTGGGTCCCAAAGACACTTGTATCTCACATACAAGGACCTAAGTTGGCTTGGGTGCCTAAAGTCAAAAATTAACTTCATGTGTGTAGGTGAACTACAAAGCCGGAGGAAAGCATTGGGTACTCGATAGCGGGTGCACTCAACACATGACCGGCAATGATGGTATGTTCACCACCATAGAAAACCCCGGTAATCATGAACAAGTCACTTTTGGTGACAATTCTAAGGGTAGGGTAATAGGATTAGGTAAAATTGCTATCTCTAATGATTTATCCATTTCTAATGTGTTGTATGTTATGTCGCTTAGCTTTAATCTACTTTCCATTGCACAACTTTGTGATCTTGGACTAACATGCACATTTAGCAAAAATGATGTTGTTGTGAGTAGTGAGGCAAGCAAAGAGCTAATCTTCAAAGGGTTTCGGCATGGACATCTCTACTTAGTAGACTTCTCCAACAAGAATGCTAGCCTAACCACTTGTCTCTTCACTAATACAAGCTTGGGTTGGCTATGGCACCGACGCATAGCACATATTGGAATGAGCAAACTCAAGAAGTCATTCAAGCTTGGGATGGTGACCGGCGTGAAGGATGTGACGTTTGAGAAGAACAAGCTTTGTAGCGCTTGTCAAGCCGGGAAGCAAGTTGCTTCACACCACCCAATGAAGACAATGGTGTCAACCTCCAAGCCACTTGAACTACTCCACATGGACCTCTTCGGACCGTCCACATACCAAAGCCTTGGCAGTAACCTCTATTGTCTTGTTATAGTTGATGACTACTCTCGCTATGCTTGGACTCTATTTTTAGGTGACAAGAGTGAAACTCCGGAAGTGTTCAAGACCTTCGCCAACCGTGCTCAAAGGGAATTCCAACTTCCCATTATCAAGGTCCGGAGTGACAATGGCACCGAATTCAAGAACTACAACATTGGGGAGTGGTGTGACCGTGAAGGTGTGAAGCATGAATTCTCCGCCACATACACTCCTCAACAAAACGGTGTCGTTGAGAGGAAGAACAAAACCCTCATCACTCTTGCAAGAGCAATGCTTGATTACTACGGCACGTCGGAGAAGTTTTGGGTCGAAGCAATCAACACGGCGTGCCATGCCGCAAACAGGGTCTATCTTCACCGACTACTCCAAAAGACCCCATATGAGCTTCTCATTGGGAGAAAGCCCAACATCTCCTACTTTAGAGTCTTTGGGTGCAAATGCTACATCTACCGCAAGAAAAGGCTCGGTAAGTTTGAAAGAAGATATGATGTTGGCATTTTTCTTGGTTATGCATCAAACTCAAAAGCATATCGAGTATTCAACCAAACCTCCGGTCTAGTTGAAGAAAGTTGTGATGTTGAGTTTGATGAGACTAATGGCTCCCAAGAGGAGAGTTTTGGTCATGATGAAATAGATGATGAGCCTCTACGAGAAGCCATGAAGAACATGACCATTGGAGACATCAAGCCGGAAGTTGAAGAGGGCCATGATCAAGGGGGAGCTTCAAGTTCCAACAACAACACCTCCATGGCGCCTCAAGTAGACGAAGAGGAGAAAGATGATCCATTGCCAACTCAAGACTCACAAGCAATACAACATCAAGATGAAGAAGAAGTCCCTGATCAAGTCCAACCACAAGAGGAGCAACACGCTTCACCACCGCCAAGTGCTTCACAACCACTTATGAGGCATTGACGCATCTCCAAGGCGCATCCAATGGACCAAATCATTGGAAGTCCTTCAAGGGGCGTAAGTACTCGTTCCTGCCACGTTGCCTCATTTTGTGAGCACTACTCGTTTGTTTCGTGTGTAGAACCCACTCACATTGAGGAAGCACTCCAAGACCCAAATTGGGTGATGGCTATGCAAGAAGAACTCAACAACTTCATCCGCAATGAAGTTTGGGTGTTGGAGGAGCGACCCAAGGACAAGAACGTCATCGGACCAAAGTGGGTGTACCGCAACAAACAAGACGAGAATGGCGTTGTGGTCTGCAACAAGGCAAGACTTGTGGCCAAAGGGTTCTCGCAAGTCGAAGGACTAGACTTTGGGGAGACATTTGCTCCAGTCGCCCGGTTAGAGGCAATTCGTATTCTCCTTGCTTTTGTTTCACATCATAATATTACTCTTTATCAAATGGATGTGAAAAGTGCCTTTCTTAATGGCTACATTAATGAGCTTGTTTATGTTGAACAACCTCCCGGGTTTGAAGATCCAAGGAATCCTAACCATGTGTATAGGTTGCACAAGGTGCTCTACGGGCTCAAGCAAGCACCTAGGGCGTGGTATGAACGACTACGGGACTTCCTCATCATGCAAGGATTTAAGATCGGGAGGGTGGACACCACACTCTTCACCAAAGACATCAACGGAGATTTGTTCATTTGTCAAATTTATGTTGATGATATTATCTTTGGTTCAACTAACGAAGCTTTTAGCCATGAGTTTGGCAAAATGATGTCTAGGGAATTCGAGATGTCAATGATTGGAGAGCTCAACTTCTTCCTTGGATTCCAAATCAAGCAACTTCATGAGGGAACCTTCGTCTACCAAGAGAAATACACCAAGGACCTCTTGAAGAAATTTGAGATGGGAGATTGTAGCTCAAGAAGCACTCCAATGGCAACAAATTGCCATCTCGACGTGGATAAGGACGGTAAACCTATTGACCAATCTCACTACCGCTCTATGATTGGTTCATTGCTTTATCTTACCGCATCTAGGCCTAATATAATGTTTAGTGTATGCTTATGTGCTCGCTTTCAAGCGGCTCCTAAAGAATCGCATAAGAAGGCGGTCTTTAGGATACTTAGGTATCTTAAGCATACCCCTAGTATGGGCTTGTGGTACCCTAAAGGTACAACCTTCCAACTCTTGGGATATTCGGATTCGGACTTTGCTGGATGCCGCGTGGATCGCAAGAGTACCTCCGGTGGGTGCCACTTGCTTGGGCGTTCCCTAGTGTCTTGGTCTAGCAAAAAGCAAAACTCCGCCGCCTTGTCCACGGCGGAAGCGGAGTATATAGCGGCCGGTGCATGTTGTGCCCAAATTCTTTACATGAAGCAAACCCTTTTGGACTTTGGTATTAAACTTGGTTGTGTGCCTCTCCTTTGTGACAATGAAAGTGCGGTTAAGATAGCTAAAAACCCCGTTCAACACTCCCGCACTAAGCACATTGATATTCGCCACCACTTCTTGAGGGACCATGAAGCTAAGGGAGACATCTCATTGCGAGGTATTAGGTCCGAAGAACAATTGGCGGATATCTTCACTAAACCACTTGATGAGAAAACATTTTCTAGGCTTAGAAGTGAATTAAATGTGCTAGATGCAACGAACGTCATGTAAGAATGCATATCATGTAGGTCTTGCCTAACTCTCAAAGGATAGGGGTGAGCTAGGGTTAGCTTGGGATGAAAGTTCTTTTGGGTGTACCCAAGGTTTGGAGAGTGGCTCTCCCTGAAGAAGCCTTTGAAAGGACCAAATTTGGCGAGATAGATTTATTTTATGTCTTGCATAGTGCCTGCCATATCTATTGCATTAAAATGTTTGGCATTGCATAACGGTAGATTGTCACAAAGGGGAACCCACCTCATGAGAAAGAGACTTGTTTGAAATGCAATATCTCAACTCATATAAGGTGGAAAGAACGAAATGTTAGGTGCGTTAATGCCTAGAGGAACATGCTTCATTGAGATAGTAGTCTTCATACTCTACCTCACAAAGCATGGGCCTTACATTTCATTTGGATAATTTCCTCCCATTTTTTCTTGTTTGTTCAAATTGTTTTAAGGACTAGCCAAATTATTGGCATATTAGTATTTTTGAGAGGTAAGGGGTTGCCCAAAAAGTCCTAAGACATGTGTTTCCCATTGTTTGATTGTTTGGTCAAAGGACATATATGGGATGTTGGTGTTTAGTTATCATCGGATTATCCGATGCCTAGGTCCATCCCCCATCGGATCAGTAGGTGTTCAAAATCCAAGTGCCAGTTAAGTCAATATCCAAAATCGACTGATGAGTTCAAACAGAAAAACATCGGTGATATGCCCACACCGACCATACCATCAAGTATACCGATTACATCAAGCAAGATGGAACAATCATCAAGTCAAGCTGCACCAGCTCATGTTGTCGATGGACCAATTACTCGTAGCCGAGCTAAACAGCTACAACAAGAGGTGCACGCGCTACTTTGTGAAATTCCATTTATTAATGAGAATTATATACTTCCTAAATCGTACATGTTTCTATTACTCAGGTTCACCAAGGAGGATGACAAGGACACGCCAAGACTGAACCAGAGAGGAGAACTACGTCGAACCAGTTCGGCCTGGCAGAACTGTCATGAAGAAACAGTCATATCTCTTGATTCATAGAAGCTGTGAAGGTCCATGAGTACTTGTTGGAAAGGTGTTGAAGTCAACTTTCAAATGCCACTAAGTGCCGAGTGCTTTAGAGGTTCCAGCTTGGCAGCCGAGTGCTTTTGGTGCAGACTGTTTAGAAGATCATCAGTCAGCCTGATATCCAAGTTTCCGTGAGAAACTGTATCACTCTACAATATTTCGTGAAGCATGCTACACATTGTGTGAAAGGTTATCAAATTATCTTTCCAACGCATCTGGTCCCATGTCTTTTGGATGTCTCTAGGTGGAGTTATGATTAAAACACTGAAGACCACCCAGAAGGCCAGAAGACATGCGGGAAATTGATGACCACTGCATGAATGATCAAGCCAGTTGGCCTTCCACCTTCCCACGTGGATTTTTCAGTTCACACCTATTCTTAGACTAGTTGTTGGTATAAATATCCCTCTTTTGTAAGCCAAGGGCAACTCTTTGATGAATTAAGATTATTCCAGTGAAATTTGCAGCCGAGCTGCTTGAGTGTCTTACTCAACCCTTGTTCTTCCTTGTTCTTCTTGAACTTGTGGGGAGATCTCTCTGAGATCCACTAATTCGTGCTCTGCGGGTTCCAGTACGGCTGCCCCGTCTTGTGTGGATTAGCTCCGGTTGTGGTTCTGCGGTCGTTCGGAGATCGAGTCGAAGTCTTCGCGGTTTCGGTGTCTCTCTCCCCGTCGCTTGGTCGCATCCAACCTTGGTCAGGTATAAAGCTAGTTATCCGCGCTGTTTATACAGCAAGTTATCTTTTTCTTGAACCTCCTGTCGTGAAGATCGGGCCACCCTTCGCCGAACCAAATTCGGTGCATACCATGTGGTAATCAGAGCTATCGTTGTCACGGTAGGTTCATTTTTTTTTATCACCCACCCTCCCACCCTTTTTCAATCCGCTACAGTTTTCACCATCCACATATTCATTCCAGTGTTTATCTTTTACATATATTTGTTTGTCCTATAGTCCAAAGCCTAAAAAAAATATACCTATAGCCCTTTGACGATATTGTTATCTTGTGTTTGTTTTCTTCCAGTTGCTCGTCACCACCGGTTACCTATATCTTTTGTAATCAGCACCCCTGTTAGTGTTATAAAAAAAAAGAATACAGTAAAAAAAAAAGAGAGCACAAGTGAAAAGATTGTGAAGAATTTTGTGTTACGGTTGGGTGTTGAAATTTTCAGTTTTCAAATCCAAGTTGGTGGTAATCTTGATAGCAGCAAAAAAAAATTATCTTTTGAGCACATCATTTTTTCACTTGATTGGCAGTACCGTAGCCTGCCTTGTTCAGCCACCTATAGCTCCACTAAAAACATAAACCGGGACTTTCAATTTGTACTCCTTACGGCCTCTTACCACCTCCGTTGAAGCTGTCACACCAGCACCATCACAATTCTTGAGATCAGGCAAGAACTTGGGTAAGTAAGAGGTGAGATCGAGTGTGTCCACATATATATTTTTTTTCTTGCTGCTCCTAACATGGCAGGCTCAGATTCAAGTGTTCATGGTGGACACCATGGTGATAGGGAACCCCCTGTCTCATGGGATGAGATGCGTCGCATGGCTGATTCACTAATGGAGGCCATGGGCAGGCTCCTCGATGAGCGTCTTCCCGCGGCTGGAGGACGTCGAGCATGTCGTGATCAAGAGGACCGTCATCGAGAGGAGTCCGGCGATGAGAATTCTGGTTTCAGCCATGAATTCAATCGCTTCGGACATGGCCCTGACGGATCTGGTGGTGGTCGCCATGCTGATTTTAATAATTACCATGGTGGGCGTCGCGCACATAGGCGCAATGCTGATGGTCGCCGCGTGCATTTTGAAGACGATGAGTTTGAAGATCAAGATCATGAAGAAGGATCTCATGATGATGAAAATCCTTTCGGTCGACGTGGCAGGTTTGTTCGGCGTCATCATCGCCGGTCTGCTGATTTTGAAGAAAGGGAATACCATCGTGGTCGACGTCCTCATGACAACCCAGATAACATCGCTCGTGTCAAATTGAGTATTCCAAAGTTTACTGGAAAGGAGAATCCTGATGAATTTCTTGAATGGGTTGAGCAGTGTGATCAAATATTCCGAGTACATAATCTTTCGGCTCAGCACCGTGTGAATCTTGCTTCGGTGGAATTCTCTGGATACGCTCTCACTTGGTGGAACCAAGTGCAGGAGAATCAACGTGATTTGGGACGTGGATATATCAATACATGGGAGGAGATGAAGCAAGTGATGAGAAGGCGATTCGTGCCATCTAGCTATCAGCGTGATCTCAGGAACCGGTTGCAAATGTTAAAGCAAGGGAAGAGATCAGTTGATGAGTATTTCAAGGAGATGGAGCTGCTGTTGGTGCGGGCGGGAATAAGAGAAGATGCAGAGTCAACAATGGCAAGATTTCTAGGAGGTCTTAATGAAGAAATTTCTGGTTTTGTGGAGATGTTTCCATATCGTACATTGCAGGATCTTGTTGATCAAGCTATGCGAACAGAGAACAAGATTCAGCAAGAGTCACGTGGAAAATCTTATGGAAGTTATTCTATTTCTGCCCCATGGCGCAAACAGCAGTCAAGTACTTCCTATGGTGGAGGACGATATCAAGGGGCTGCAGCCAGGTCTTCTCAATCATTTGTTCCATCGAAGATGGCAGCCTCCACCGCGTCATCACCAACAACTCAGCAGCGACCCGCTGCAAGTTCAGCAGCCCACAGCAATGCCTCGGGAGCTACATCTTCTTCTCGAAGCAGAGAAATTGTATGCCATAAATGCCACGGCCGTGGGCACATTGCTGCCCAATGCCCAAGCAAGAGGACCATGTTGTTGAATGAGAAAGGTGAATGGGAATCCGAGAGTGATCCGGAGGATGCTGGACAGATATGTGATGAAGAAATTGAGGAGGAAGGGAATGAGATCCAGCCTGAAGAAGGAGAACATAATTGCTTTATTTCTCTACGAGTGCTTAGTGTAACAGCAGAAAAGGAAGACAACGGGCAGCGACATAATTTGTTCCATACCCGTGGAATAATCAAAGATAAGGTGTGTCGCATCATCGTTGATAATGGTAGCTGCAACAATATTGCTAGCCAAGAATTGGTGGACAGATTGGGACTGAAACCACGGCGTCATCCTAGTCCATACAAGATGCAGTGGCTTAATGATTGTGGTGCGCTACGTGTCAGTCATACTGTGACTGTACCATTCTCTGTTGGTAAATATAATGATCATGTGGAGTGCGACGTGGTGCCTATGCAAGCCTGCCAGCTTCTGCTCGGTCGACCATGGCTATATGATCGTGATGTCCAGATTTTTGGAAGGACCAACAAGCTGTCTTTTGTGTACAAAGGAGAGCGAATTTCCTTGCTTCCTTTGACACCGGAAGAAATTTTGAAGGATGATATCAGGAAGAAACAACGCGAGAGCGAGCACCACTTGCGAGTGAGCCACAAAAATAGTAAGGAAGAGTGTCCACAGCCAAATCAAACCCCACAGCTGCAAGGAACCCAGAAACTGGGAAAAGAGGGTTTAGTAATGATGGCTAGGAAGGGGGATATCAAAGCATTGAGTGAACCCAATGCCATGTTCTTTGTACTTATGTACAAGGACACTTTTCTTTCTACTAATGCCTTACCCTCTACCCTGCCGAGTACTCTTTTGAATGTTTTGCAGGAATATGAAGATGTCTTTCCGGACGAAGTACCACCAGGACTGCCACCTAAGAGAGGGATCGAGCATCAAATTGACTTGGTTCCTGGTGCGTCACTTCCGAACAGGGCTGCATACCGCACCAACCCAGAGGAGACAAAAGAAATTCAGCGACAAGTGGAGGAATTGATGAAAAAAGGGTATGTACAGGAAAGTCTTTCCCCTTGTGCTGTCCCTGTTCTTTTAGTGCCTAAGAAAGATGGGTCTTGGAGACTATGTGTGGATTGTCGTGCAATTAACAACATCACAGTAAGATATAGGCATCCCATTCCTCGCTTAGATGACATGCTTGATGAACTTAGTGGTGCTAAATTTTTCACTAAAATTGACTTAAGAAGTGGCTATCATCAGATTCGTATGAAAGAAGGAGATGAGTGGAAAACAGCCTTCAAAACAAAATTTGGATTGTATGAATGGTTAGTGATGCCCTTCGGTTTAACCAATGCACCCAGTACATTTATGCGATTAATGAATCATGTGCTTAGAACTTTCATTGGTAAATTTGTTGTGGTTTATTTTGATGACATCCTAATCTACAGCAAAACACTTGAAGAACATGTTGCACATATCCAGAGCGTACTTGTTGTCCTGCGTAAACAAAAATTGTACGCTAACCTTGAGAAGTGCACCTTCTGCACCGACAAGGTAGTTTTCCTTGGTTTTGTTGTTTCAGGACAAGGCGTGGAGGTGGATGTTGAGAAAGTCAAGGCTATACACGAATGGAGGCCCCCACAGAACGTGAGCCAAGTGAGAAGCTTCCTTGGACTTGTTGGTTTCTACCGGCGCTTCGTGAAAGATTTCAGCACGATCGCTGCTCCAATCAATGAGCTGTCCAAGAAAGACATACCATTCAAATGGGGAGAAGCACAACAAAATGCTTTTGAAGAATTAAAGAGGAAGCTCACAACATCCCCAGTCCTTGCACTTCCTGATTTCAACAAGACATTTGAAATTGAATGTGATGCAAGTGGAGTTGGGATTGGAGGCGTGCTGATGCAAGAAAAGAGACCAATTGCATTCTTCAGTGAAAAGCTAAGTGGCCCGACTTTGAATTATTCAGTTTATGATAAAGAATTATATGCTCTCGTTCGGAGTTTGGAAACTTGGCAACACTACCTTTATTCTAAAGAATTTATAATACATTCAGACCATGAATCATTGAAACATATTAAGGGACAACTAAAACTGAATAAACGACATGCTAAGTGGAGTGAATTTATTGAGTCCTTCCCTTATATTGTCAAATATAAGAAAGGTCAAGACAATATTGTAGCTGATGCTTTATCTCGACGTCATGCTTTGCTCACACAACTTGATGCTAAAATTCTTGGATTGGAAAGTATAAAGGAATTATATGCCACTGATTCGTACTTTGCTGAACCATATGCCAAGTGCCGTATTGGAAAAGGATGGGAAAAGTATCATGTGCATGATGGATTTTTATTTCGCACTAACAAACTTTGTATTCCAGATTGCTCTGTTCGACTTTTACTCGTGCAGGAAGCTCATGCAGGTGGACTTATGGGCCATTTTGGAGCCAAGAAGACGGAGCAAGTGCTGGCCGACCATTTCTTTTGGCCAAAAATGCGACGAGATGTAGAGAGACATGTTCTTCGCTGCGAAAACTGTCACAAAGCTAAGTCTCGTCTGAACCCTCATGGTTTATATACTCCCCTTCCTATTCCTAATGCACCTTGGGAGGATATTTCAATGGATTTTGTTCTTGGGTTACCAAGAACCAAAGGGGGAAGGGATTCAATTTTTGTTGTGGTTGATCGTTTCAGCAAAATGGCACATTTTATTCCTTGCCACAAGAGCGACGATGCTTCCCGTATTGCTGAATTATTTTTCAGGGAAATCGTGCGACTACATGGAATGCCACGTACCATTGTGTCGGATCGTGACACCAAGTTCTTGAGCTACTTTTGGAAGACATTGTGGGGCAAACTTGGGACAAAACTGTTGTTCTCCACAACATGTCATCCGCAAACGGACGGCCAAACTGAAGTTGTGAATCGAACACTATCAATGTTGCTCCGAGCTGTCCTTAAGAAGAATCTGAAACTATGGGAAGAAAGCTTGCCACACGTTGAGTTTGCATACAATAGGGCAGTACACTCAACCACTAAATTTTGTCCATTTGAAATTGTATATGGATTCACACCCACTGCTCCCACAGATCTTTTGTCTCTACCCATGCAGGAACGTGTGAACTTTGATGCAAGCAAGCGAGCTGAATTTGTCAAGAACATTCATAATAGGGCTCGGGCCAATATTGAAAAGATGACCAAGAAGTATGAGAAGCACGCTAACAAGGGTCGCAGGAAGGTGTTGTTCGAACCAGGGGACTTGGTTTGGGTGCACCTTCGAAAGGATCGTTTTCCAGAGCTGCGCAAGAACAAGTTGCAACCCCGGGCTGACGGACCATTCAAAGTTCTGCGCAAGATCAATGACAACGCTTATGAAATTGATCTGCCAAGTACTTATGGTGTAAGTACCAGTTTCAATGTGTCCGACCTCTCTCCATTCTTTGGATTGGAAGAGTCGAGGACGACTCTTTTTCAAGGGGGGGAGGATGATATGCCCACACCGACCATACCATCAAGTATACCGATTACATCAAGCAAGATGGAACAATCATCAAGTCAAGCTGCACCAGCTCATGTTGTCGATGGACCAATTACTCGTAGCCGAGCTAAACAGCTACAACAAGAGGTGCACGCGCTACTTTGTGAAATTCCATTTATTAATGAGAATTATATACTTCCTAAATCGTACATGTTTCTATTACTCAGGTTCACCAAGGAGGATGACAAGGACACGCCAAGACTGAACCAGAGAGGAGAACTACGTCGAACCAGTTCGGCCTGGCAGAACTGTCATGAAGAAACAGTCATATCTCTTGATTCATAGAAGCTGTGAAGGTCCATGAGTACTTGTTGGAAAGGTGTTGAAGTCAACTTTCAAATGCCACTAAGTGCCGAGTGCTTTAGAGGTTCCAGCTTGGCAGCCGAGTGCTTTTGGTGCAGACTGTTCAGAAGATCATCAGTCAGCCTGATATCCAAGTTTCCGTGAGAAACTGTATCACTCTACAATATTTCGTGAAGCATGCTACACATTGTGTGAAAGGTTATCAAATTATCTTTCCAACGCATCTGGTCCCATGTCTTTTGGATGTCTCTAGGTGGAGTTATGAGTAAAACACTGAAGACCACCCAGAAGGCCAGAAGACATGCGGGAAATTGATGACCACTGCATGAATGATCAAGCCAGTTGGCCTTCCACCTTCCCACGTGGATTTTTCAGTTCACACCTATTCTTAGACTAGTTGTTGGTATAAATATCCCTCTTTTGTAAGCCAAGGGCAACTCTTTGATGAATTAAGATTATTCCAGTGAAATTTGCAGCCGAGCTGCTTGAGTGTCTTACTCAACCCTTGTTCTTCCTTGTTCTTCTTGAACTTGTGGGGAGATCTCTCTGAGATCCACTAATTCGTGCTCTGCGGGTTCCAGTACGGCTGCCCCGTCTTGTGTGGATTAGCTCCGGTTGTGGTTCTGCGGTCGTTCGGAGATCGAGTCGAAGTCTTCGCGGTTTCGGTGTCTCTCTCCCCGTCGCTTGGTCGCATCCAACCTTGGTCAGGTATAAAGCTAGTTATCCGCGCTGTTTATACAGCAAGTTATCTTTTTCTTGAACCTCCTGTCGTGAAGATCGGGCCACCCTTCGCCGAACCAAATTCGGTGCATACCAATCGGTCCATCCGATGTTCACAATTCTGAAACCTTGATGAATTCCACCGATGCTTTTCCATCTAACGTCGGACCATCCGGTGTCAACTTCCCTCTCCTGAATACCCTTACTGTGCCATTCATCCGATGATCAAAACCCTAAACGTCGGTCCATCCGATGTCTTCAGTGACTCTTTGAATATCCATACTGTACTATTCGACCGATGTCCACATCGATAAGCATCGGTCCATCCGGTGTTTAAAAAATGGCTAGGGTTTGGGACCCACTATTTAAACTCGGCCGTACCTCCTTTCGTCTTCCTTCTCCCGATCCCGACGCCGCCAGTCGATTCTTCTCGCGCCCTCCATCTCCTCCGCCGCCGGACGCCGCCGCCGTCGCCCTCAGGCCGCGCCGCCGTCTCCGGCCACCTCCCACACTCCACCGCCGTCACCCACGCCACCGCGCCGCCGCCGCTCGCCGCACCGCCGCTCCACGTGCCGCCTCCATCCACGCACCCACGCGCCGGCTTTGCCCACCTGTGTCGTCTCCACCGCCATCGACCTCGCCGCCGCCTCTCCTCGCCGCTGCCGTTTCCACCGCTTCCAAGCATCACCACTGACCAACCCCATCGCCACCAAGCTCCACCATCACCTTCCACGTCCTCGTCGCCGCTAGGGTTTCCGGCCGCCCAACGTCGTTCCACGTCTTCAAGTTCATTCTCCCGCATCGCTATGGCTCGCGACAAAAGAAACAAAGGCAAGGCGATCGCGGAGCCCGCCGCGAAGAAACAGAAGCTATCCAAAGAAGAGAAGAAGGCACTAATGGCCGCTCGCGCCGCCGAGGAGCGTGAGCGCGGCCGAGGGGGATCCCTGAGGATCCGCAAGGCTCGGCAGCCTCCTGTGATCGACGACTCCGACATCGAAGAGGAGCCGGTTGAGCCTCTTGTCCGCCGGCGCTCAGCCCGGACACGTGGGGGTCAGTCCCCAGCCGTTCCTCGTCCAAGACCGACGGCCGCCGACCGTCGTGAGGACAGGGAAGCTCAGCGGGCCATATACGAGTTGGACACCACTGTCCACGTGGCCGAGGGAGTCCGGTTGACGGACTACCGGAAGATGAAGGCCAAGCAGCTACGCAAGCTTCGATGGAACGTGCTGCTTGAGGAGTGGTACCCACAGCCCCGAGAGGCTCTTGTGGACAGTCGCTTCTGGACTGTCACCCAGGCGTCTCTCTACGAGACCTACAGACGTCGGGGGCACAAGCTATTTCAGCATAACTACCTGGACTGGGAGCAGCTTGCATTGGCAGCGGAGAAGGAGGTCCGTCCGTACTTTGAGAGATACCGAGGATTGGTGCAGCTGCTAGCTTACGAGAGGAGTGCATATGTGGAAGATTGGGTCCGTGTCTTCTACGCGACCCTGTACATCTCTAAGGGCAGGAGGTCGATCGACTTCATGTTTATGGGTCAGCACTACCACCTCACGAGGCAGACATTGGGGCAGCTTCTTGGTATGGACCTGCACGACACCTGCGTGCACGAGAGGGTATACGGGCAGGCAGATCCACCAAGGAGGCCACTTACTGGAGGGGTGGCACCACAACTTGAGGAGATCTGGTCCCTGTTCGGCCCCACGTTCTCTCCGGACCAGCCGAGAGTTCCAGCACTTCTGACCCCAGCTGCGCGCATTGTGCACCTCGCCTTGCGCCGCATGCTCCTGCCGAGGTCGGGGTACTTGGAGGGGTTCACTAGTTTACAGCAGACCCTCCTGTTCTAAATAATGAACGGGATGGATTTCGACATTGTGGACATTCTCCTGTACGAGATGGAAGACGTGATCACAGATGGGGTAGGCATGATGAGGCAGATGGTCTACAGGCACTGGATCAGTTACCTATGCACTATGATGGTGCCTGAGGGGGATGCAGCACAGGTCAGACTTGCTGACGAGAGTGTGACTCGCTTTGGTCACTACCGTGCCCCGGCTCCTGGAGACTGCCGCCTTGGTCGTCCAGTTGAGCGCCAGGTCAGGGCCCGTCTGACAGAGGAAGATTGGTCCGAGCTAGAGCGGGAGGACGAGAGACTTGCAGAGGCTGAGGCTCAGGGGGAGGACCTGCAGCACATTTGGTCAGAGAGCGACACTGACGACAGTGTCGAGGAGTATTTCCCTCCTCCCCCCTCTCCCCGACAGCATGACGCGGAGGCTGGAGGTTCTACAGCACCACCACCCACTCCACCTCCCATCATTGAGGCGCAGGTCACGCAGCCGTCTGAGCTGACTTCGCTCCTCCAACAGATGGTCGAGCAGCAGAGGCTAGACAGGCTGGCCGCCGAGCAGGCCTGCGCGGAGCAGGCTGCACGTCTTCTTGAGCTCCAGCAGCAGCAGCAGGAGATGCAGCATCAGATCGCCCGTGAGAGGCGTGAAGACACTGACCGGTTGACGGGGCTCATCGACCAGATGCACCAGCGCACTCTGGACCAGTAGCAGCAGACGCAGCAGGCGATGATGGGGATCCTGGGGTTAATCACCAACCTCTACACCCAGACCGGGATCGCCCTCCCATCGCAGCTGCCTGGAGTAGCTCCTCCGCCTCCCGTCTTGGCTCCAGCTGCTGCACCAGTGGCTCCAGTTCCCTCCACTCCGATCCCTTCATTCAGCATGTCCCCACTGCTGGCTCCTGGTGCTCCTCTTCACTCCCCACTGCCGGCCACGACACTGTTTCTTCAGACGCCGGCCTCCGTCACCAGTGCCCCTGCTCCTGCACCTCCTCCTCAGCAGGCACCGATGGTGGCACCTTCGGCTCCGGCAGCACCCTCCTCCGCTACTCCGGCCAGCAGCTCCGACGACAGCGGCGGTGACCAGTTCGTCATCGCGCCCAGCTCTCAGGGTCCGTAGGCGCTCGGATCCCTTTTTGGTGCCTTGATGCCAAAGGGGGAGAAGAGTTAGGGGGAGTCCTAGTGTAAGGGGGAGTCGAGTCCAGCTTATCTTTGCTTATCTTTATTGTATTTGCGTATTTGCTACATTTGGTGTGTAATGAACCTATTTCCATGAGTTGTTAATCATTTGAACTCATTTGATGTTTATCTATGATTATGATCTCTTTGAATTCACACTTGTGTTATTAATTGATGTTTAAAGCTTCAAGTGTGAAATCCGTATTCATTGCATATCTCATTCTATCAAATTCACTACCATTGCGCCTTGATTATTGTGTTGTCATCAATCACCAAAAAGGGGGAGACTGAAAGCATCTAGGCCCCCCTCATGTAGTACGGTTTTGGTGATTAATGACAACCATTGAACTTTACTAATGAATTTGTGAATGCAAGGTCCCCATAAACACTCAATAAAATGAAATGAACATGTCATTGGAGACCCATAGATACTCAACTTTCGAGATCAAATTCATGAGATAAAGACAAGATGTGAAGGCTCTATGTCTAAGTCACTCAATCAAAAATTGACAACATACAATGCTTAAGAATCATCAGAGAGCCTTGTGGAACAAATGTCTAAGAGGTCATTCGAGCAAGACACAAAAGATTCACTCAAAACAACTCGTAGCAAACAAAATCAACTCACCGGATCAACTGATGATTTCCAAAATGAACACATCGGTCGAGTTGATTCAACTGAAGAAAAATACCTCAGACAAATGAACTCATCGGATCATCCGATGTGAAGGGCTCAACAACATCGGTGCATCAATACAGTTTGCAGTACAATTGGACCAAGTGAAGCACCAGATCATCCAATGTGCAGACTTACACACATCGGTTGATCACTCCAGTAAGCATCAAGATCAAGCAAATTCTGGAGGAAGAGCCACCGGATCATCCGATGAGAAGACAGGGGGCAACATCGGTCTAATAACGGTAATATCTGACAAAATGACATCAGCCGAAGTAATTACACCGATGATAACTAGAGGGGAGACATCGGATCATCCGGTGTTCACAGTAAAGTTCTGTCAGCCTACTTTTCCAACGGCTATTTCAGTTAAGCTGGCTATAAAACCCCTCTAACCCTGTCATTCCGAAGAGTCTTGATCACCTGAAGCCAACTACACATCCAAGAGCATTCAAGACTATAGAGCATACATTTCCACACTTTTAGATCATTTGTAATAGGCTAGAGAGAAGCTTGTGTGCGTTCTTTCTTTGTGATTGAACTCTCTAGGCTAGTGAGAAGTTGAAGAAGATCATTCTGGAGCTTGCCAAGGTGTGTGTGGAAGCCCGGAACATCGAAGGTTGTACAAGGATTGAGCTCCACCTTGCCGGAGATGGCGAACGGAGAAGATTACTGAAGACCCCATTGTCTCGGTGACATTGGAAGTGGCAAAACCCTTCGGTGGGTGCCACAACGTGGACGTAGGAAGATCCTTGCGATCTTGCCGAACCACGGGATAAACCTTCGTGTCCCCTAGCGTTTGCATTTCTCTCCCTCTCTTTACATTATGCAATCTTTACTTCACAAGTTATATCTACGTTGATTGCATAGTTAGAACTGCATTGGGAATTGGGCTTAAGTAGTTCGTTTTTAATTGCCCTAAAATTTGAAAGAAAGCCCAATTCACCCCCCCCCTCTTGGGTGTTTCGATCCTTACAAGGCTGCGCGGGTTAACCCTCCCCCTGTGTGGCCCAGCTGCGACTGGTTGATTTTAAACCAGTGGGCCCGACTGCATTATATAAACTTTTCCAACTTTAAAATAATTCCAAATTTCTATCAAACTTCAAAATTTCATTACTCCTAGTAGATTTGCTCAAACAATTCCAAATAAATTCTGGTAGACTCATTTCAATCTCAAATTTTCAGTGGTGCAATTTGTTGGACATGAAACTCCCAGAATTTTTATAATTAATTCCTATGAGCTAACTGCTTGGGAAATTAATTACCACTGTTTTGTTAAGTGGAAAATTCCAAATTTTGGTCAGAACACTCTTAATAATACAATCTCCAGTAAAAATTTCAAGTTCATTGGAATTCATTTACTAGGTTGATAAGTGTTCCAAATCTCTATGTAATTGAAAAATTGGGAAAAATACAGAAAACATTCCAGAATTTCTCCCAAACTTGTAAAATCAATGTCTCCCTGTAGGAAGCTTAGAAAATTGTAAAACAAATTTTCCTAGAACCAGTGAGACCCCCTCTACATGGTACAACCACAGGTAGCCATGATAGACCTCCAGAATTACAATCAAAATTCTGAGAAAGTTATTGCTTACCATAATTTTTAGAGACAACAAACTTCCTTGATCATCTCCTGTTCTTTGCAAGAGTCTCCATTATAGTCCCTAGTATCTACCATAAAAATTCCAAATCCAATTAAGATCATTATCTTATTTTGATCACCTGATATTAGCTTGTGACCTTAAATATATTAATTATTTTCAAAGTGATTCATATATAATTTATGCTTATCGTGTAGTAATTGAAGTTGAGGAGCAGCCGGAAGCCTTGGAAGTCCATCTGCTGGAGACTAACTTAGAACCTGCCTCGTTTTCAGGCAAGCCCCGGTTTGCATTTAAGTTCCATACAGTGTCTTTGCATTTTTCATTCACCTTACGTCTTCGGATGTTTATGCATTATGTTTAAGGCGTCTGATATCCACTTGCGTGACCCACAGATCCCATGGAGTCTTGGGTAGGCTACAACCTGTTGAGTAGA
This sequence comes from Tuctoria greenei, assembly GCA_036927565.1. NCBI lineage: Eukaryota > Viridiplantae > Streptophyta > Magnoliopsida > Poales > Poaceae > Tuctoria > Tuctoria greenei. Next base: position 174,106,900 of record JAYESD010000002.1, on the reverse strand, counting down.
AACTGCCATGCTTATATTCATAGGGATCCGGTAGAAGTCGAGTAGTTGGAATCTACTCGCGAGACAGGATTTTATCACACGGGATGAATTGGATCAAGAAATGGTTTATGAATATGAAATTGAGACTGAGCAGCAGGTAGGATGCAGCGAGACACGGACTCACATGCGTAGCCCTGCTTGTGTCGATTGAGGATCGATCCGTGTGCGGCCCTGTTGGACAAGCTTGAATTGTACTGGCGACATACTAGAGAAATGGGCTCCAGCAAACTGACGTAGCTTGATACTGGTTTGTCGAGGCATACCATTCTTTTTTATAGGCGTGGGTTGAGGGCAACGGGGTGTAAATCAGCTGGTGGGCACGTCACAGTACGCCCCGCGCAGGGACCTCCTGCTCGTGACGGATCGACTGGTTCGACATTCTAGTGTTGGGTGAAAGGTGGCCATATGCGACTAGTACTGAAGTGCTATGTAGGTACTACTGTAAGTACTCGTTGGCGCTTCCGAAAGTGCGTATGTGTCGTGTTGACCGGGTGTGTCCTGATTGCAATCACCGTCCCTCGCGGTAATAGAGTACCACTTGTTCATCGTGTCGTGACGTAGTAAATACTGAAGAAGTCAGGAGAATACGATGTATTGAATTATAATTATTTTGGAACTTTGATTGCTGTCCAATATGATCACTAAAGTTATTTTCATTTAACTGGTAAGCTGCTGATAATAACTTGAAAGCTAAGGATTCACTTGTAGGCGAGTCCCTTACTGCTTTACCTTACCTATGCTTAGTATTCACCCTGCATATGTCTAGTGAGACGGGTCAGTCTTGCTGAGCCTTCAGCTCACGCTTGCAGTTAACAAGTTTTTGCAGATTGTACGACTGATGACGGGTTCGACGACGAGGCTACAACCCCTCCAGGGTTTACAGCCGAGTGAGAGCCCTACACGCCGCTGTAAGTTTGGTGTTGCTAGTGCAAAGCATCTAGGGCATGGATGACTTTGGTTTTGCATAGCTAGTGCCGAGAGCGTAGCTATGATGCATAGGTCGCTTTCCTTTCCGCTTAGTATTGTAAAACTTCCGCTGTGTTTATAAATAAAGACTTGGTATTGTATTTTATTCTTGTTCTTTTCTTGTATATTGTTGGGTGTCGCATCACACGACACCACCCGATGAGATCCTTGGGTGTCGGGATTTCGGTCCCCATAGCATGGTATCAAAGCATCATTGGGGACAGTGTGCTTGAAAAGAGCATATTTTAAAGAACTTACGATTATATGAGTGAGGAATTAGCTATATGCTCCTATAAGGAGTATTATTAGTATAAGATATAAAGGTGTTAAACTAACTTATGTGTTATTATATTCTGTAACGACGCTCCGACGTCAGGTAAGAGGTAAGGTACGCCACCACAAGCGGATCAATTGCGGTAAGCTCACCATGCGAGAGGTAGCATGTGTTATTTCTGTGGCTTGGCACGGAAATGTTAATATGAGTCTCTCAAACTTTCCATGTTTCTGAGAACATATGACACGCGGTACCCCAGCGTGCTTCAAAGTTAGTGGGAGCCCCCGTCGGGTGGTGGATAACCCGATAGTATGCATCTCTAGAACTATTCATGTTCTATGGGAGCATGCGAAACACATATGCCCGAGCGTGTATAAGCCGGTTCATGCGGGAGTCTTCGCTGTACAGACGTAGTACAACCATGTACCTCAAGACATGACATCACTCGAGGGCGACTCACACCAGAGTCGTATGCATTTACTTTCATATATATTATTGTGACTACTTATCATGTTTACCCAAACCGCCCTTGTGGTGTGCAGGTGTGAAAGGAGATCGTTTGTCTTCTGCAGCTACATTGACTACGGTAGCGACCCGTGTAAAACACGTTTGCGAGTGAACGATACTAGGGCCACCTATAAATGTATCCGGATATACCGGTTAGAATTTTCTTTGGTGAGGCACGTAGTACCATCAGTATCGAATTTGATACTTGACCATCTCCAACGACAGAATGGATGCATTGTGTTTGAAGTCCCACTATCATTTGCTGGTAGGTTTGGACTTGTGTCATTGGTTATCGGCTCGACAAAGGGTTAGAACCAAGATTCTTAATCTCTAGCAGAAGTTTGCTCAACTTCGCTGGATTATGATCTTGGTTAGTTGTTAATTAACATAGGGGTATGCTATATGGATGGAAATATCTTGAAGACCTCTACAAATTTTCTGTTGACCATCAAGGCAGAAAAGCTTGATATTCTGTTGAAATTTGGAGTATATTTAAACTGCTCCAGATTACCATACCATTGTACCAGTCTCTGTATTTTTGCCATAACTCACTGTAGAAAAATCTCCTGCCTTATTGTGATACATATATGGAAAGGGTAGAAGGATATATACAGATTTGTTATTCAAAGTTTTTCCTGATTAGAATTTGAACCAAATCAAATTTTGAGTTCAAAACAGTGAACTGCAGGACTGCTGGTGAAAACCAGTCAGTTCATCTGTTAAGTTTGGATAGTTATGGCTTTTGGTCCAGGAAGTGACATGGTCATATATATACCTTTCTGGAAAGCTTAGTAAGTCCTCTATCAACTTATATTGCACTAATGGCCTGAATATTGGTGTAACTGTGTTTAATTCTTATTGTTGCAAACTTGGTTCTGGCAGACCAGGACTTGCAACAGTTTGCGCATAGTTTCGAATTTGCGCGCTATACCTGTATAAAAATTGTTTCAAGGCTGAACTCTTTTACTTCTGGATTTTTAACTTAATTTTATACAACGTTTATTTTGTCATTACCTCAATATATTGTTATGATATACCTGTATAAATTGTGGAAATAACCACATATGCAGGGGAGGTTCAGTCAAAATTTCCAGAAAACATTGGTCAACTTTAGACCTGTATAGATTCTACTTCCTAGCTCACCTGGAGCTTTATGAGTACAATATGGAAAGGTTGTTAGGTGTACTACAACTTTTGTATTCATCCCAACGTCTGGTTCTGACATTTGCTGTATGAAAATTTTGAATTTATACAGGAAGGTCAGCTGGAACAGACTGTGATTACTACTCCAGCTTTAAATTTTACTTGAACTTTTGGATGTTGGAAACCTTTTCATTTTTCAACTATCCTTTCCACAGATGGAGGATTTGATGGTACACTTACCGAACGGATGGGTGTTCGTGACGTGTGCTATTCGAAAACGTTTTTCGGAGTTGTCGATAGCGCTGCTTCAACGGTTCGGGTATCGCGACATACCGAGCTATTGGGGCAGGGAATTCGATGACGGAGGTGTGACAAGATGCACCATCTATGTAGATGTGCCTGCTGGTCCGTCATATATTGGATGGGCTCCTTTCTCCATCCAGATGAAAGGGACTCAGTTGGAAGACATGTGGTGTTTTGCCGCGAGTGTTGCTATTATGAGATTTTGCAAGCTTCATTATCGTCATACGGCGGGCACCCCGTTCGCGCTCTTTCCAGTCGACGGTAGAGCTGGTGATGAGTGGGCAAGTCGAATGAGTGCAGATTATGGCATTCACAGAGAGGTACCCAAGATAATCTTGGCGTTATATGCAGTATCATCGTGTCAAGTGAGCTTTACACAGCATGCTAGCATTGGAGGGTTAATGAGTGATCTGAAAAAAGCTATCATTCGAGGAGATCATTTTGAGTGGGCCAATGACTCACTTAGAGTCATGATTGCTCCTCTCAATCGACGTTTAAACGTTAAGGAGAATCAGTGGCACCGAGCAGTTCAAGATCTATCGGAAGCTCGCCAAGAAGCACACTGCGCAGAAAGCGCGTTGGAGGCGAGTCAACTTGAGGTGCAGCTGCTGGATGATCAGTTGGGTACGGTGACTCAAGAACGGGATCAATCCAAGGAGGAGACTCAGGATTGGAAAGCCAGTTGCGAGCATGCACAAAAGGAACTGGAAGACTATAAGTTGTTTCTTCTACAGGCTGATGTGCAATCATTAGTTGCCACGACATCATCGATGGCGGGTGAGGCAGCAGCTCCTGCTCCAGCACCTGCACCTGTGGCATCAAATCCTAAGGACGAGGACAAAGAAGATCCTGAGATACTCGAGTACGCCGAAGACGTATCGGAGTAGGATGGGGCAACACTCCTGCCATCACGGGGCAACGTATAGTTAGTAGTTGCTCGTGTTTATTTTGTGGACATGTTTGTGTCATATTAAAAATAGTAGTGGGTGTGTATAAGATGACAAGGTGTGTATAACGTCTCATGGAGACCAAGTATAGTAGGGATGCACTTCCGTAGTGGGTGTCTGTCATTTTGGAGTTCACTACTATAAACTTGGTCATAAGATAATATATCTTGTATAAAGTTTGTACTTTATCAATATATGTGAATGTTATGCACTTATTTCCTTGTCAAGATTCACACTACTGTAATATGAAACAGAGGAAGGAAAAACAAACATGTTGCTGACTTTTAAATCATGTGGATGCAACATGGTGCGTACGCGTTCGACGCCAAAGATGGGAGGCTCGAGCCGTGGTCGTGAGGACGAAACTCCGACCCGAGAGCAAGCTGCGACACCGCAGCAACAAGTTCCACCACCACCACCTCCTGAACTTCTGAGGATCTCGCAGAGGTTCTCGCCGCAGTGCTCGACTCGCGCGATGAGCAAACCGAGTTGTTGTGGACCTTGGTTCAACATTTGTCCCGTCAAGGGGGGCGACTAGATGCGGGTCCACGACAGCCCTATCCGAGTTCATACTCGGACTTCATGTCGACGCACCCGCCGGTTTTCATGGAGGCCGATGAACCATTGGAGGCGGAAAATTGGCTCCGCTCCATAGAGGGAATGTTTGGTTTGCTGCGAATAACCGAATAGCAGAAGACCTATTCGCAGCACAACAATTGCAAGGATCTGCTGGGGCGTGGTGGGCAAATTATTTTGCCACATGACCAGCAGACTATGCTGTGAGCTGAGAGGAGTTCCGGGAGGCGTTCCGCACCTATCATATACCTCTCGGGATCATGAGGAGGAAGCTTCAAGAGTTCTTGGAGCTGAAGCAAGGAGGAAGGAGTGCTTACGTGTACTCCAAGACCTTCAACCACTTGGACCAGTATGCTCAGGACCAAGTGAGTACTTAAGATAGGAAGCGTGAGTGCTTCTACCGGGGTTTGAACCCCAAGATGAAGGACAAGCTTGACTTGTTCAATCGCGATAACTTCAACGACATTGTCAACACCGCGATCGTACAGGAGGACGCTACTAGGGAGCTGCCCTCTGACAAGAAGAAGAGGAGTGCTCCACAGGGTAGCGGAGGTGGTGCTCCTCAGAAGTACCTAATGGTGTATCAATCACCATCCGGCCAGAGGTGGCAGCCGTCATCGCGATCACCGATGTTTCGTGATCACCAGTTCACCAATGCTGGTTTTCATCCGCAGCGGCAGCAGTGGATGATTCCACGTGCACCTCCACCTCTACCGCGTGCACCGGGATTCCGTACTCCTTCTGGCCGGTCCGACCCCGTACACATGTTTCACGGGTGGTCGTACAGAGCACTTTGCCAAGGATTGCCCGTGGGACAGGCAAGGCGGGGGACAATCTTCGTACCAGGGGGCAAACCAGCCCCGCAACCAGCCCAAGAAGCCAACCACCAGAACTGGCAACGTCCACCACCTCTCCATCGAGGACGTTCCGGAAGGCACACCCGTACTCACGGGTACGTTCTCTCTCCTTGGTCATCTCGTAGTCATCCTCTTTGACTCCGGTGCTTCCCACAACTTTATTAGCAAATCTTATGTCATTCAATATCAGTTGCCTATCGTTCCCACAAAACCCCATATGTGATTTGTTCTCCGGGTGGGAAAGTAGTAGCAGATGAGATGGTCCATAGGGTACCTCTTAATCTGGGTGGGAACATATACCCTACCTCTCTCATTATACTGGAGAGTCAGAAGTTACATGTCATCTTAGGAATGGCATGGTTGCAATACAATAGTGATATTCTTGACATCGTTCCTCGGAGGATATATTTGAATTCTCCACTCCACCCTCCCCAAGCTATAATTCTTGAGGATATTATCCGAGTGACTCTAACTACTTACAACATCGAGGCCATTAAACTTGAGGATATTCCAGTGGTATGTGAGTATCCGAACGTATTTCCCGAGGATCTTCCTGGTATTCCACCAGAAAGAGATGTCGAGTTTAAGATTGAACTTGTACCGAGAATATTGACGATCTCGAGGAAGCCAAATAAGATGGCACCGAAGGAACTTGCAGAACTGAAGGAACAACTGAAGGAACTTATGGACAAGGGTTTCATTCGTCCATGTTCATCACCTTGGGGCTGTTCTGCATTGTTCATGGAGAAGAAGGATAAGACGTTGAGACTATGTGTGGACTATCGTCCCCTCAATGTTGTCACAATCAAGAATAAGTATCCACTACCACGCATCGATATTCTTTTCGATCAATTGTTGGGTACTAAGGTATTCTTGAAGATGGATCTTCGTTCTGGGTATCATCAGATCAGGATTCGGCCAGAGGATGTACCTAAAATGGCATTCTCGATGAGGTACAGATTGTATGAGTACCTTGTCATGTCCTTTGGATTGACCAATGCACCGACTCATTTCATGTATCTCATAAATTCGGTGTTCATGCCGGAATTGGACAAGTTTGTCATGGTCTTCATCGACCACATCCTTATGTATTCAAAATCCAAAGAAGAACATGCTCAACACTTGCGCGTCATGCTTCAACGATTACGAGACCACAAGCTGTATGCTAAGTTCAGCAAATGTGGGTTCTGGATCAGCCAAGTGCCATTTTTAGGACACATCATCTCTGTTGAGGGGATTGCAGTTGATCCAAGCAAGATTAAGCAAGTACTCAAATGGAAGTCTCCAAAGTCTGTACATGAAGTCCGAAGCTTCCTGGGTTTAGCATGATATTACTAGAGGTTCGTTCCAAATTTCTCCAAGATAGCTAAACCTATGACGGAACTTCTGAAGAAAGGGAAGAAGTATGTATAGACGAAAGAATGTTAGGAGGGTTTTCAAGCATTAGTGAAACACCTTACCACAACACCGGTGTTAGACCAACCGGACACAACCAAGTCATTTGATGTTTATTGTGAGGCATCTGGGATTGGTTTGGGTTGTTTATTGATGCAAGACAGAAGGGTGATCGCTTATGGATCACGGCAGCTTCGGAACCATGAGCAACATTATCCGACTCATGATCTTGAGCTCGCTGCCGTGGTGCTTGCATTAAAGATGTGGAGACATTATCTGTTGGGCAACCTAGTGCATATCTACACCGATCACAAGAGGTTGAAATAAATCTTCACCCAGAAGGACTTGAATATGCGGTAGCGAAGATGGTTGATATTGATCAAAGACTATGAGATTGTGATCCACTACCATCCAGGCAAAGCGAATGTAGTTGCAGATGCGCTGAGTCACAAGTCCCATGTCAATAATCTTTCCATCACCTCATTGGAAGAAGATGAGCCGAGTCTCTACTTGGTTCCATATGGAGCGCTCTACAATCTAGCTCTCATTCCTACCATAAGGGAAGATATTGTAGAGGCTCAAAGGGGAGACAAGGGCATGTCGCACATTCGCCGAAGAATGAGGAAAGGGGAGATGAAGTGTTTTCGATGTGACGATGATGGTACCATCTGGTTCAAAGACCGCATCGTGGTGCCCTGCAATATGGAACTTCGGAAGAAGATGTTGGACGAAGCTCATTTGTACAAGTATTCTATTCATCCGGGAAGTAACAAAATGTACCAAGACTTGAAGAAGAAATTCTAGTGGTCCTGGATGAAGCGTGAAATAGCGAAGTATGTATCAGAATGTGATACATGTTTGCGAGTGAAAGCCGATCATTTGAGGACAGCTGGACAGCTACAACCTTTAAGCATACTGGCCTGGAAATTGGAAGACATCAGCATGGACTTCATCGTTGGATTGCCTCTCCATTTCGTAAATATGATTCCATTTGGGTGATAGTTGATCGATTGACCAAGTCAGCTCATTTTATACCCATCAATATCAACTACCATGCACCGAAGTATGCAGAGTTGTATATTGCTAGAATCATGTGCTTACACGAAGTACCCCGCACCATCATCTCAGATCGCGGAGTTGTATTCGTTGCTCGATTTTGGGAGCAGGTCCGCGCATCGTTGGGTACTAAGTTGATTCGAAGCTCAGCTTACCATCCTCAGACTGATGGTCAAACGGAGTGAGTAAACCAAGTGCTAGAGGATATGCTCCGCGCCTGTGCCATCCATTATGGTAAGAATTGGGAGGATCATCTACCATTGGTGGAGTTTTCATACAACAATGGTTATCAGGCTAGCATCCAGATGGCACCATATGAAGCTCTTTATGGATGGAAGTGCCGCACAAACTGGTGTGAGTCCGGTGAATGAGTGATATATGGTATGGACTTGGTGAATGAAGCCGAAGAACAAGTACAAATTATTCAAGCCAACCTCAAGGCTGCTCAGTCTCGTCAGAAAAGCTATGCGGACAAACGGCATCGACCCCTTCACTTCGATGTCGGGGATTATGTTTATCTTCGTGTATCCCCAATGAAAGGGACTCATCGCTTCGGAGTAAAAGGGAAGCTAGATCCACACTTCATTGGGCCGTTCACAATAATTGAACAATGTGGACCTGTGGCCTATCGGCTGGAGCTACCAGTGTTGCTTTCAGGGGTCCACAATGTGTTTCACATTTCACAGTTGCAGAAATGTCTCAAGGCCCCAGCTGATGTCCGTATGGAGGATTTGGAAGCTCTCCAACCAGATCTTACTTACTTTGAGGATCCAACCCAGATAATAGATAAGAGGACTCGCACCATAAGAAGCCGCACCTTGCATTTCTACAAGGTCTTGTGGGGCAACCACACCGCTGAATAAGGAACGTGGGAAAGCGAGGAATACCTTAGAACGAACTATCCGGACTTATTAGCAGCATATGTTCATTAGATCTTTTTCTTTTATCCTTCCTGTTGTAATCTCGAGACAAGATTCTTTTAAGGGGGGAGGAATGTAAAATCCCAGTTTTTCCTTAATATAAAGTTCAAGTACCAGTTGGTTATCAACCATAGTGGAGCTCAATTATGGTTGTACACATGAACTTGATCTCATCAAAAATATTTCTTTTACTCATAACTAAATTTTATTAACATGGGGATTGGACTTCACCAATGAACCTAGAATAATTCAAGTGACCTTTCTACAAATTTTGGAATTTATTTGAATGGGAATTGCTAGGGCAAAAACCATATGCAATACTAAATATATTCAAATTATTTCAAAACTTGAATATAGCTACTGTACATTTGGGCCCTGGGAAAATATTCAAATCTGAGGCTATATATTTTTCCATGGCCTCATAATATTCCAAATAGCACCCCTGCAACTTTTCATAATTTTTGAAGCTCATTTGCTATTTAATTCAGTGACTCCATTGAATTTCATTCAAATTCAAATTTGAATTTGAATTCCATTTGAAACCTGTCCAAATTTGAAATCAAATTTCAGATTCTGAATCTCCACATTTGATTTGGCTTCTGCACAAAAATCTAGGATTTTTGGATCAAGTTTGGTAAGGGAATCAAAGTTCCAGAGAGGATAGGCTTAAGGGGCAGTGGGACCCACTGGTCATAGACACATTCCCGTGAGTGCTCTGCCGCCGAAATCCCGTGGCCGCTCCACTCGACACCGCACGCATGCAAAGATCCAGCAAGCTGCTTGCCAGCTTGATAACACCCCGGCGTCCTCCTTATCCCCCCCCCCCCCCCCCGGTGGTCCCTTCTCCACGGCATCGACGAGCCTGGCCGCGCCACTCACTTTTCTTCTCTCCTGCGAAGCAGAGCACCGCCACCTCCGTTCCTCACCAGTAAGCGTCTCCTCCTTGCCTTATTTCTATTCGATGCAAACAGCAAACATGACGCCAAGGCTATGCTCTACCATCCTCACCCTTTGGCTCTTCGTTTTGTGCATTGTGTTGGCCGTAGTTTTAAGTTCCGCGGACGCAACTGGAGTCGGGGATGAACATCGCCTCTACTCCATCGTCGCCAGCACTCTTCAAGCCGCGTCACAACTCGACCTCAACAGCAAAAACGATCGCCATCCCGAGCTCTTTCTCACGATAAAAGCAGTGCCTCTTTTACCTCAGTATCGAGCGCATGGTTTGAGTTTTATCGACGCTATTTCATACTGAGGTCCGTAGATCATCGGTTTAATTCCGTTGCTTTGTGAAACTATTCATATATTCAGTTAAGGATTATTGTCCATACCTCCTAGTGCACCCCTCTACCAAAAATCAGTGGACGCCATCGAGTAAAGGCCGAGATATTCAAGTTTTCCCCACTGCCAATGGAAATCCATCAGTCCACCGTCGAAGTCAACATTGCCGGCGATTTCACCCCCTTTTCTCCCCTTGGTCATCTTCCTCATGCTCCCAGGAAGGTTCCCAGCTATTTCCCGAGCCTCTTGCGCAATTCCCTAGTGAGTTCGACATAGCCGAATCCCTAGCCGCCGCCGCCGTCGTCGCGCCGCCATCTCCGGCCGTCGCCGCCATGATTGGACCCCACCATTGGCTTGTGTGGTCAATTTTATGGTTAGGCGGTCTAGGCTAGGCCGGGAGGAGGTCTATGCAACCGTTCCGGCGAGCTCGCCGGCGCTGCGCTGCCGCGACCGAGCGACACGTCGGGAGGTAGACGAAGACCCCCTGGGCCCCGCCTGTCAGCGACGCGTGCGAGCGCGCAGATCGGCTGTGGCACAGTATCAGGTGCGGCTGCGCGGGTTAACCCCCGTGGCCCCCTGTGTGGCCCAGCTGCGATTGGTTGATTTTAAACCAGTGGGCCCGGCTGCATTATTTAAACTTCTCCCACTGGAAAATAATTCCAGATTTCTATCAAACTTCAAAAATCCATTACTCGTAGTAGATTTGCTCAAAAATTTCCAAATAAACTCTGGTAGACTCATTTTAATCTAAAATTTTCAGTGGTGCAATTTGTTGGACATGAAACTCCCAGAATTTTTATAATTAATTCCTATGAATAACTGCTTAGGAAATTAATTACTATTGTTCTGTTAATTGGAAAATTCCAAATTTTAGTCAGAACACTCTTAATAATATAGTTGATCTCCAGTAAAAAAATTCAAGTTCATTGGACTTCATTTACTTGGTTGATCAGTGTTCCAAATCTCTATGTAATTGAAAAATATGGAAAAGTACAGAAAACATTTCAAAATTCTCCCAAACTTGTAAAATCAATTTCTCCGTGTAGGAAGCTTAGAAAATTGTGAAACAAATATTCCTAGAACCAGTGAGACCCCTCTACATGGTACAACCAGAAGTTTTTGCATATCGTGTAGTAACTGAAGTCGAGGAGCAGCCGGAAGCCTCGGAAGTCCATCTGCTGCAGACTAACTTAGAACCGGCCTTGTTTTCATGCAAGTCCCAGTTTCCATTTAAGTTCCATACAATGTCTTTGAAGTTTTCATTCACCTTATGTCTTCAGATGTTTGTGCATTATGTTTAAGGTGTTTGATATCCACTTGCATGACCCACAAATCCCATGGAGTCTTGGGTAGGTCTACAGCCCGATGAGTAGAAACTGTCATGCTTATATTCATAGGGATCCGGTAGAAGTCGAGTAGTTGGAATCTACTCGCGAGATAGGATTTTATCAAGAAATGGTTTATGAATATGAAATTGAGACCGAACAGCGGGTAGGATGCGGCGAGACGTGGTCTCACGTGTGTAGTCCTGCTTGTGTCGATTGAGGACCGATCCATGTGTGGCCCTGCTGAACAAGCTTGAATTGTACCAGCGACATACTAGAGAAATGGGCTCCAGCAAACTGACATAGCTTGATACTCGTTTGTAGAGGCATACCGTCCCATTTTATAGGCGTGGGTTGAGGGCATCGGGGTGTAAATCAGCTGGCGGGCATGTCAGAGTACGCCCCATGCAGAGACCTCATGCTCATGATGGATCGACCGGTTTGGCATTCTAATGTTGGGTTAAAGGTGACCATATACGACTAGTACTGAAGTGCTACGTAGGTACCGCTGTAAGTACTCACTGGCGCTTCTGAAAGTGCGTATGTGGCGTGTTGACCGGGTGTGTCCTGATTGCAATTACCATCCCTCGCGGTAATAGAGTACCACTTGTTCACCGTGTCGTGACGTAGTTAATACTGAAGAAGTCAGGAGAATACGATGTATTGAATTATAATTATTTTGGAACTTTGATTGTTGTCCAATAAGATCACTAAAGTTACTTTCATTTAACTGGTAAGCTGCTATTAATAACTTGAAAGCTAAGGATCTACTTGTAGGCGAGTCCTTTACTACGTTACCTTACCTATGCTTAGTATTAACCCTACATATGTCTAGTGAGACGGGTCAGTCTTGCTGAGCCTTAAGCTCACATTTGCAGTTAACAAGTTTTTGCAGATTATACGACTGATGACGGGTTCGACGACGAGGTTGCACCCCCTCCAAGGTTTACAACCGAGTGGGAGCCCTGCACGCCGCTATAAGTTTGATGTTGCTAGTGCGAAGCATCCAGGGCATGGATTACTTTGCCTTTGCATAGCTAGTGCCGAGAGCGTAGCTATGATGTATAGGTCAATTTCCTTTCCACTTAGTATTGTAAAACTTCCACTGTGTTTATAAATAAAGACTTGGTATTGTATATTATTCTCATTCTTTTCTTGTATATTATTGGGTGTCGCATTGCGCGACACCACCCGATGAGATCCTTGGGTGTCGGGATTCCTGTCCCCACATCGTCTCTCTTTGTTATAGCGCGTCTCGCATTTATCTCCCTCGTCTCTTCACCTCTGGTGCTCCTTTACTAATCGTCCAATGGTCCTTTACTAATCAACCAACTCCAGTGTGACCGCCTCCTCTGTTCGCCATCACCGTTGTCGTCGTCGTCGTCGTCGCCATCCTCATCACCGTCGCCGTCGTCGTCGTCATTGTCGCCTTTTTCCTCGTCATCGTCACTGTTCATGGCTGGTATCGTCTTGGTGTGTAGCCGATTGAAGGTGGAGCGCTTGGCGTGGAGCAATAACCATCCCCATGTATATACATATGGCACACCGGTCGCATGGTTGTTTATATGTAGATCTGCAATGGACTGATGAACTTAGCTGTAGTTTTGTTTCTCCGTCTTGTTTGTTTTTGGTATTTTCAATTTCTCTGCGTAGGGTTTCTCTGCAAAGCCTGAATCGGGAGATTTATTAAAGTGGCAGTGCATCGTCCCCGATAAAGAAGGGGTAAGTCATGAAGAACAAGCACAATATGAGTTGAACCATCTTCCTCCTATTAGTGAATTTCCTTTATAGATTGAATGGGAAGGTGGTTACTACCCCCTGACAATCTCCTTCTCTGAGGACTATCCCTTGGTGCCTCCAAGATGCGCCTTTCCAAGTGGGTTCTTCCACCCAAATGTCCATCGATCAGGAGCACTCTGCATCGGGATTCTTGATCAAGAGACTGTAAGATAGATCTATTTTGCTCATGTAATTAGTACTTAATTGTTGCCCAACTTATTTGAACTGGTTTCTTATGTTGCTTAAATTATATTTCGTAGGGGTGGTGGACTGGTTTTACAATCAAAACTATACAACTTGAAGTTCAGCGTTTGCTGCATCAGTCAAATGCGCCCGATGTTGAAAATGATTGCTATAATCTACTTATCAAGGTTAGACAACACTTTGAGTTAGTGAAATTTGAGTAGGTTATTCATTCCTCCTTGGACATTTGTTAATTTAAAAGAATGTCAATATTTTCAGGATGCATGTGAATATAATAGATGTGTTCGGGAGCAAGCTGGATGGTACAGTTTAGATTGATCGATGGGTGCTTTAGAAATAATTTAGATTCAAAATTTGTTTAGAGGGCACACAATGTATGAACTATAAAATTCATTGAGTTGCAAATTATCTCTGAATTGTAATGTCATTGCATTTGTTTATCCCTGCAACGGTTCACGATTTCCTGCGAGTGGCAATGCGGAGAGAGCATGAGAGATGAACTTTAGAAAGGCACGTCTCAAGTACCTGATATTTGGCAAAAGGGAGACGGGCCTTACACGAATCGTCTACGATTTACGCTGAAGATCTTTTGTTCCGCCTCGGAAAGCTAAGCGCAATGCAACGATCATATAAGGCATTGCGCACAGTTGCCAGTTGGACACGTCGGAATGTCCTGGATGTTTTTAGTGGCTTCAGCACACCGTGGCACATCTAGGACACTCCAGGGTGTCCGGGGCATCAAAATAATATAAGACGCGCCTTCCGTTGGCCCGTCTCCGATTTACGCCAAAGATATTTTGTCCCACCGCGGAAAGCTAAGCGCATTGCAACGATCATATAAGACATTGCGCACAGTTGCAGTTGGCCATCATCCAGTATGCGAATGAGATGTTCCTTGCTTCAGCACCGTTGCGCATCTTTCGCATATTGGGTGCCCGTTCTACCGACAAAATAGTGCGAGACGAGCGTTATATACGCCCGTCTCCAATTCCTGATGAAGAGCTAATGCGAGACGTGCATTATATACGTCCTCTCCAATTGTTGTTCCTAGTTTCAGCAAACGGAATGTCTTTAGCAAAACGTGGCGCATCTAGGACACTCCATCGTGTCTGGGGCCTCAAATTAATGCAAGACGCGTCTTCTGTTGGCGCGTCTCCGATTTACGCCAAAATGTTTTTTCCATCGCGCGCTCTCTCCCAACATATGGCAAAAAATTTTAGCTTTCGCGTGCTCTCTTGACCTATACACCGCAGATCCTGAGCATGCCGCCGCCGTCGACCCCGACCTTCGCGTCATTAGAGAGTTGAGCATGCTGCCTCGTCTCCTATCCCCGGAGCACGCCGCCGTCCCTCTTTCTCAACTCGCTCTTCATCATTGACGCGCTGCCGGCGTCGACCCCTACCCCGCCGTCAACCCCGACCTTCGACATAAGAGAGTTGAGCACGCTGGAGCACGCTGCCTCATCTCATGTCCCCGAAGCACACCGCCGCCTCGACCTCGACCTCGGTAATTGGTATGTTCTCCCTGTCCCTGGAGCACGCCGGGCTGCTGTCATCAGAGAGTTGAGGAACCGCCACTCTGGTGCCTCCGCCAGCTCGTCCCAGAGCACGCCGCCGCGTCCCCTGTCCCATGAGCATGCCGCCACCTCGACCCTATCCTCAGAGCGTGCATTCCACTGATTTTATTGAACTTGAGGATGTCCAATGAAGGCTCATCATTAATAAAGTCATTGATACAAAGGGAGAATTTTCATTACGGTATACATTCGTCTTCCTTGTTTATGTCCAATGCAGAAGTAATATATTTGTTTGGACTATCAATGTATAATAATTCTGATTCGCAAATCCTTGAAACTGCAGGAACTGTGGTTGACACTAGCATTTGCCATCCAACTGTGTTTGATTTCTACCTCTGCAGCCATGCATGAATCAAGGTACCTGTGCGATAATTGGTGTTTCTCTCACGAGTTTTTGATATCACGCTATAAAAGCATCAGTGGAATGTAAATTGTTTGTTTTTTATGGGACAGGCAAACCAGCTCAGTACCAACCATGAGAACAATTTCTCTGCTAATGCCTTGCAGATGCTCACCAACTGCATGTTCTACAAGTAAGTTCTGTTCTCCGTTCACTAACGGTTCCTGTGTTTATTACAATTGTATACCAATTTGTTCTTGTGTTTATTAAGTTGAATTTTAGGATGTCTCAGTCGGAGCATTAGAGTCTATGAAGGCTCATCGTCAATGAAGTCATTGATCGGGAGAATTTTCATTACGGTATACAGGATTAGATGATGACATTTATGATGTGTGTAATTAGTTACATTGTAATCAGGATGAACAGTCTTCGTTGTGTAATTAGTATACTTGATAACCACGGTTGACACTTTGGTAATATTTGATTGGTCATTATAATTTAACCTGTGATAATTTTGTCTATGCATATGTTCATGAACAGTATGTTGCTGACACTGGTAATACGGCTGCCAAATCTTGGCTAGCTCCTAATAATAGTGCTTGTAAACAATCCGCGGTGAGCTGTAGCAGAGAGCGTCTCAGATAACCTACATAAAGGAGACAAGCTTCTATAAAGCTCGTCTCACATAAGTTAATGAATCTGCGACGCGGTATATAACAGAGCGTCTCAGATTAGTCAATATATCTGTGACGTGCCATGTAAGGCTTGTCACGCTTGTAAGCTGGTGGGCGACGCGCGCCAGCGGCGTCTCCAATGACACTGTAAAGACTGTCAGTTATGACAAAAAGAAAGGAGACGCACTTCTTTTGAGCGTGTCTCGCACCTAGTTTGATCGGCGACGCGCCTTGAAGCTTGTCTCTGATGCCGAAGTATTGCGAGACGCGACGACGGAGACGCACAATTTGTTCGTCTCCCTTCTTTGTTCGGACCCGTCTCGTGTGAGCCTTTCTTACGTTGTGGCTCGTGATTTCTCATGTAACTGCTCGTGCACCAGTGCCAACGTGGCAGCTTGAGACACCGTGGACGGCAAATGCATCTCAACAGTAGCTTTCAACTCCTCTTTCAAACTCATAATGAATTGGGTTACGAGCAAAGTTTTACGAAGTGACGAATCATAGAGACATATGTGATAAACCAGCTGCTTGAAAGCCTCACGGTACTAAATAACAGTGCCATTTTGCGGAAGACTAAGGAGCTCTGGTACTAGTGAGATGCTCTACCCACCAAGTGTAAACTAGCAGCAGTGACTTGAAAACAAGCAGAGATATCACATAACTGAAAATATGTGACACACTTATTGAGCCACATCAACACATTAGTACCATCAAACTTTGGAAAATCAGGTTTAACCTATCTCAACAGGGAAAACAGCGAAACCACCACCAACGGGAGATGCAAACAGACAGCCATACTTGAAATGCGTATTCAATATCCACTGTAGCACCAAATATAGCCCTCCAATGGAGCACTCAAAAAGGCTTATGCATTCTAGGGGATAAGTGGAACGCCACGCATATATGTGTTCTTTCCATCGAGTAACCAGACACTGTGCGTCAACTACCGAGGAAAAAAAAGGACGAGTGACGGGCGATCCAGGCACTTGTGGAAGTAGCGTGGCGGCGACCAGCTGGAGGAGGCGGAGGCCACGCTGGAGCGATTCTTCCCTCCCCTACACTCGCCGCCGTCTTCCAAAGCTCGACTCCGCACCGTCCCCCTCAGCTTTCTTGCTTCCCCTCCGGCTCTGGATCGTGGCCTACGTTTTCATGGACGGATCTCGGCCTTGTCCCGGCGCACGCGTTGGTGTGCCGCTGGAGTTTCCCGTCTAAGAGCCACCGCTTCGGATGTCGCCGATGCGGCGGCCCTCATGGTCTCTCGCGCGGAGGTCGGGGACTTCGAGGAGGCGCGGTCCATGTGGGCGCAACTCCTGCATAGCTCCGCTGCGGCGTGCCTCTCCCGGTCGCGGCGCCGCGCCTCCTCTCGGCATACGCGCGCCTCGACCGCTTTGACGAGATCATCCTCGCCGTGCGGGAGCTCCACGCGCGGGACCCCGACGCGGCGCCCAGACTCTACCCGCTCTACCTGCTTCGACGCCACCAGCGAGCTCGCACGCATGGAGGACACCGTGCTCGAAATGGGGCGCCTTGGCCTCCGCGTCGACTTCGCCACCGGCGACGCCTTCGTTCGAGCCTATGCCGCCTCCGACACCGTCCCGCAGATGGAGGCAGCCTACCGCCAGCACATGAGGACGACGGGGCTCCTCGTCTCTCTGGACGCGATCCGCGCTGTGGTGTCCGCTTACATCTCCCGGCAGAAGTACTACAATCTGGGCCACGGCGATCCGCGTTGTGGCGTTCGTGACCGACGTCGGCCTCGGCCGGCGCGATGCCGGGAACCTGCTCTGGAACCTGTACCTCCTCTCCTTTGCGGCCAACTTCAAGATGAAGGGCATGTTTGGTTTATGTACTAAGATAGCAACAATTTGCCATAAATTTTTGCCTAATTTGACTAAGGTTAGGTGCTCAAATTTTGAGCCACAACTTGGCAAGCCTAAGGAAGTCTTGCCACACTTTTTCGAGTGTTTGACATGTGGGACCCAGTTAGATGGCAAGGAATCTTGCCACAATTGTGGCTATGAACCAAACAATGACTAAGTTGGTCAAACTTGACTAAACTTAGGCGTGGCAAAATGTGGCAAGTTTTGGCTTCAAACCAAACAAACCCGAAGTCCCTGCAGCGCGCGTTCCTGAAGATGACGGCCGCTGGGTTCCGGCCGGACCTGACCACCTTCAACACCAGGGAGGATAGAGGCGACGGTGATGCAGGCCTCGGCTGAAGGGATTGGAGAACTGGAAGGTTCGAGGTCGATTTGGCAGGCGCGCTGGAGTCTACGGCAACGGGTCCGGGCCTTTCGGTGAACTAACGGTAGTATTCCTTTTGAGTGCGCTGTTGGAGACCATCAATGTAGGAACTGCTCCTGGCCACTGTAGCTACCTATATCTTCATTTGAGTGCTGGAATTTGCATGTCACCGTTGGAGTCAGCCCGAGGAAGATGATCCGTACTGTGTTTGGGTGAGGTCCCATATGCTTCAGCACCAGGGCACCAGGCGGAGAACTATCGGAGAATAACACAGAAAGTTGGCTGGCGGCCGGGTAGATGCAGCGGCGGGACGTCAGCTCGACCGGGTGGAATTGTCAAGTCCCCATGGCTGCCGGCTCTCCGGACCGGCACGTGAGGTGCGCAAGCCGCTGGAAGCGGGGTGATGAGCCACCGGAGCGAGCGAGCGAGATAAAGACGATAAGATTCGATGATTTCTGTTTTGTGTGATGATTCCCCCGTGGGATCCACGCGTCAGATTACAACAGGTGAAGCCCGCCACTCGGCCCACCGGCCCACACGATGCACAGGGCCCACTGGCCCACACTTCACTTAGGTAGGGGCATGACATCTCAGCCTGCCTCAGATGATGCTTGTCCTCGAACATCTAGCTCCAAAATACAGAAACAACGTCTTCAGAAACAACATCTTCAGTGACACTGACCCATTGTTCTTCATGGTCGACCCTGCGAAGCATAGTGACTTGGTGTTGGGAAATCGACAGTATGCTACTCTATCAACTCTACCGCATCACCCAAGAAATATGCGAGTATAGAGGTCATAGATCATTACCACTAGACGCGCAGTGCAGCAGAACGTAGACACGCATCAGTGTAGGGAAAGTAGACGATCTCGTTCGTCTCCTCCTCGACCTCTTGGCAGCAGCACTAGATGAACACGTTCATCGTAGCCGATCAGCGCAACAGTAGCAGTAGCGCCTCCATGGAGTCCACACATACGGAGAGGAACGCCATGCGCCTGTGTGCTAGCACCATGTGCGCGGCAAGGGTCTCGGCGTGAGGCCTTTGAGAGGTGGCGGCTAGGGCTATCAAGTGGTGGAGTAATTAGCCCCTAACCCAACCCCTCATATTTATAGGCGTACTAATGGGATTTTAGGTCGCAGGCCCATTAGTACTCTAAGTGCTTATAGATCAAATATCTAATAGACCTTAACCTGAATTGTTATGATTGCCTCTTGGGCATATCACCAACACTTGGGCCCCATCGGAATCTCCCAGACAATCCTCTGTGTAGCAGAAAGCAGGAACCCATCAGCCTTGGTTTCATTTTAACCTGATGTCTCAGTTGCATTCCCTTTGAAGTCCACATCGTCCAGTGCATATTGCAACGATCCCACTGGTACTAGGTAGTTTGGTTCGGGAATAATCCGTGACACCCTAAAAATCGAATGAAAAAGGAAAGAGAAAGAAAAAAAAGGGAAAGAACTTCCCAGGCCGAAGCCCATTCTAGCCCACAACCCACCGCACCCTCTCTCTCTTTTCCCTACTCAATCTGCCGTGCAGGTCCCACTCTGTCAGCTTCTTCCTCCAACCATCTCACAGCGCCACGGGAGCATTTTATCGAGCAACTCACGTGCGAACCGCGCTTCGACAACCGCCGTGTTGGATCACGCCCATCCCGTGCCCCTTTGCACATCACCCACGTTCCTTGGCAACCGCACAACACCAAGCAATTGTTCCTCCTTCAAATACTCGTTCGCTCCTGTTCCCACATTCTCCCCACCCCGAAACCTAGCCGCCACCATAGGCGCTGCCGTTCCCCATGATTCACCAGCTACTTCTCTGTTTTGTTGTGCCTCTCATGCTCGCCGTGCCCCAGAACATGCCCTGGGCAAGGAGGCGCAGAAGAATCGCCACCGAGGCACCACGGCGATGTCCACCCTAACACCCGTCAGCCTCCAACATTGTTGCTCCTTCTCCGCACAGTTTCGGAACCCGAAACCCTCCTAGGTGAGTTCGCAGTGCCCCTCTCCTTCATTTTTGATGATCAGAGCCAGGGATTAGGCCCCTTAGGCATGCTTCGGCGAGCTCACCATGCCATCCATGGCGGTGCAGCCATGTTGGCTGGAGGAAGAAGAAGCCCATGACTTCATTTTGTTTCAGTCGTTAGCTCTTGCTCTAACACCCTAGATTAGAATGGAAGGATACCCCTTCGTATCTTAAATCCAGGCCGTGCATATTAAATCCAATGGTTCACATTAAAATATCCACATACCCAATCGCAGATTTACAACTTGGTCCCTGGACTTTTATAAATTATTGCGCATAAGCCCCTTGTCATTGTAGAGATAACCCTAACCTTTGTTGTAATAAGGAAACAATATGTAAATAAGCAAGAATAACAGTGAAGCCCCTATAATTATATTGAATCAGACTTTAACCACTGCTCAATTAGGAAAACTCAAACAACAGCCCCTAGACTTGTATTTAATTGTAGGATATTGATTAAAAGTACATTTAGTGAGTAGAATATGTTTGTAAATGAGAAAATAAATATAGAAATGTTAGGAAAATTTATTGTAAAATGTTTTAAACTACAATAAAATGGTAGAGTACATATAAAATATATTTTGACCACAGAAAATTTATTAAAAATGTATTCAACTATAAATAAATACTAAAAATGGAGAATAAATGTAGAAATATCAGAAAAAATATTTATAAAACCTTTTAGACTAAAATAAAATTTGTAAAATGATTATATAAAATATATTTTGACTATGGGAAATCAATTAATAATGTTTCTAACATATAAATAAATACTGAAAATGGAAAATAAATGGTACATGCATTTCTAGGACTATGAAAAATAATAAATACTTCGTAGGGACGTATCAGCATATGATTTTATGCTTATGTGAATATTTTGGTGTATTGTTTTTCAATGTTTTTTATTTCTCTTTGGATGATAGTTTATACGCATTTGTGTCACGATCATGGAGCAACACAAAGAATATGAAGATCAAGAGTTCATTGTAGAAGAACTGAGAAGCTATATAACAACAGGCAAGTGCCCTTGACCATCTTGTGCCTATTTTAGGAATTATAGTTAGTTGTATGCTTAATTAATGTGAATCTTATTTTATTTAGCCGTTCCATATAATTCCTTATCATCCGGGTTGGATTGGTTTGGTTTTGGGTATTGTTATCACGCTTAGCCATGCTTAGTAGTTGGGATGGAAATATGGACACATGGTTATATTTTAATTCTGATCATTATGTTACATTGGACACATGATAGTGGTTGATAGGAATCTGGCGGTTGGATGGTTTGGTGTGGTGCAGTTTGCACGAGACCCAGATTTGGGGTTTGACACCAACGAATTCTATGGACCGGTTTATGGAGGAAGCCTCGGAGTTCCACAGTATCACCACGAGACCGAGATGGGGCGGCTTGGTCAATTAACTAGGTTTATCCCGACGAAATGCTAGTAGTTGGAAAGTGCGGGGAATGATGCAGGGGTACTGCTCTGAGATCCGCATGGCTCAAGATGGGGCTTATGAGGCGGAGGGTTACTCTAGGAATGCCTCAGCGGTATAACCTTAGAGAGCTAGAACTAGTTGGGAGTACCTTTGTAAAGACTATGTAGTGATCTCTTGGCCACACACCAAAGGAAGTGTGAAATATTATTGACGGGTCACGGGCGATAGGGATGTTTACTCAGTCCACCTGGCAACAGAGGATGAAATCAGTGCTTGTGGGTAAAGGATACACACTCTGCAGAGTTTTGCCAAACTATCTAGACACCTGCTCACGGACAAGAGCGGCTTTGGGCCTGTTCATAATTAGTTGATGGTTGAGATGATTGTTGGAAATGATATTGATATTATTGCATCACTATTATTATTGTTATGGTTGATAATATACATCTAGATGTAGGTTGCTAATGAAAGCTAAGGATAGGTTTAATGCTTAGTGCTTAAACAACTATCAACCTTTTTCTACTTGATTGGCCTTCATGTCATTTATTTCCCACACTTGTTGCGTACTCTATATACTCATGCGCTTAATATTATTTTTCATAAATGTTGCTCAGTGAAAAGAAGATCAAATGAAGACAAGTGCAAATTGAAGACGATGTGTCTGAAGGTCGCGTAGCTGCCAGTCGATTCGCCTATGGTTGCCCTAGAGTTTTTCCTCTTTTGCTGTTATTTTACAACTCTTTTAAAGGTATAAACGTTATTTGTATTTGAAATAGAACAATTTATCACTATTTTTCATACATGTATAGTGAAACTGATCCTGACATACATGTATTTTACAGTTGATTTTATGCTTAATAAAACCGGGTGTGACAAAGTGGTATAAGAGCTATATATCGACTCTAGGCATGTGACCTTAGTTTGAATGAACTTATTAGACATGCATTTCACCTCGCTCATGAAGACGAAGATTCAACTCAACCGACACGACCTTGAAGATCGCATTATGAGGATGATGCAAAGAGTGAAAAAAGACTCTATAAGATAATAACATGTCACTCGCTTAGGTTCCATTTTGCTTAGCGGGTGAAGTCCATGCCTTGATCATAACGAATTTGTAACACGTTGCTTGATGTAGTGCATTAGGTTTATGATAATAACAACAAAAAATATATCATTTATCTGTTTCACGGGGGTAGCCGACCGCTAGTAAATTTTATCCTCTCTCCTTCGTGCAACCCACTTGAATCTCGAGGACGAGATTCCTTGTAAGGTGGGTGGGATTGTGACCCTCATATATATATAAAAAATAAAAGAAATTAAAAAAATAAATATAGTAATCATGACAATGCATTTAACATGAAAGACTTTAAACTTCAAACCACAAAGGACACTAGGCCAAATTGAAAATAATAAAAACGATAAGAATAAGAGTAGTAATGTATAAGAGAATAAAAATAATATATGGTGTTGTGTGGCAATACTTTTAAATTGAACCAATCTCACACATTTTGTGTGAAAAATGCAAATTATAAGTGTAGAGAAAATGTTAAATTCAAATAAAATCTAAAAAGACAAAGAAAACTTTACCAAACCTAGTAACACCCCATTTAAATAATAATAGTGTAGATAATAATAATAATAATAATAATAATAATAATAATAATAATAATAATAATAATAATAACAACAACAAATATAAATAATAATATGGTGTAAAATTTAGTAGTAACAAAATATTTTCTTAAAACAATTTTAAACAAGATCATCATGTTTTTATTCTTGCATTGTGTGATGTATTAGACTTAGAAAAATTTAGAATAAATATTTCAAAACCAAATAGGAAAATAAAATTATAAATAATAATAATAAGATACTTTCTAATGGGGTAGCTTTCCGATTTACAAAAAAAACTAAATCTTCTTCTTAGTCCAACCTTCTAGAATCTCAGAGCGAGATTCCGTTTAAGGAAATAGAATTGTAACACCCTAAAAATCAAATAAAAAAAAAGAAAGAAAAAAGGGAAAGAACTTCCCTGGCCGAAGCCCATACTAGCACACAGCTCACCGTACCCTCTCTCCCTCTTTTCCCTACTCTCTCTATTGTGTAGGTCCCACTCTGTCAGCTTCTTCCTCCAACCATCGCCCAGTGCCGTGGGAGCATTTTATCTAGCAACTCACGTGCGAACCGCGCTCCAACAGCCACCACGTTGATTCACTCCCATCCCTTGCCCTTCCTACATCACCCACGTTCCTTGGCAACCGCACAACACCAAGCAACTGTTCCTCCTTCTAATACTCATTCACTCCTCTTTGCACATTCTCTCCACCCCGAAACATAGCCGCCACCATAGGCACCACCGTTCCCCATGATTCACCCGCTACTTCTCTGTTTTGTTGTTCCTCTCATGCTCGTCGTGCCCCAGAACATGCCCCAGGCAAGGAGGCGCAGAAGAATCGCCACCGTGACGTCCACCCTAACACCCGTCAGCCACCAGCGCCGCTGCTCCTTCTCTGCACCATTTCGAACCACGAAACCCTCCTAGGTGAGTTCGTTGTGCCCCTCTCCTTCATTTTCGACGATCAGAGCCATAGATTAGGTCCCCTAGGCGTGCTCTGGCGAGCTCACCATGCCATCCATGGCGGTGCAACCATGTTGGCTGGAGGAAGAAGAAGCCCATCACTTCATTTTGTTCCAGCTGTTAGGTCTTGCTCCAACGTCCTAGATTAGAATGGGAGGATACTCCTTCGTATTTTAAATCAGGCTATGCAAATTAAATCCAATGGTTCACATTAAAACATCCACATACCCCTTCGCAGATTTACAGCTTGGTCCTTGGACTTTTACTAATTATTGCGCATAAGCCCCTGTCTTTGCAGAGATGACCCTAACATTTATTGTAACTAAATAATATGTAAATAAGAAAGAATAATAGTGAAGCCCCTGTAATTATATTGAATCACACTTTTAACCACTGTTCAACTAGGAAAACTCACGAAACAGCCCCTGGACATGTATTTAGTTGTAGAATATTGATTAAAAGTACATTTAGTGAGTAGAATATGTTTGTAGATGAGAAAATAAATATAGAAATGGTAAGAAAATTTATTATAAAATATTTTAAACTGCAATAAAATGGTAGAGTACATATAAAATATATTTTGACCACGGAAAATTTATTAAAAATGTCTTTAACTATAAATTAATACAACAAATGGAGAATAAATGTAGAAATAGTAAAAAAAATATTTATAAAACCTTTTAGCCTAAAATAAAATTTGTAAAATGCATATAAAATATATTTTGACTATGGGAAATCAATTAATAAAGTTTTTTAACATATAAAGAAATACTAAAAATGGAAAATAAATGGTAAATGTATTTCTTTGACTATGAAAAATAATAAATACTTTGTAGGGACCTATCAGCATACGGTTTTATACTTATATGAATATTTTGGTGTATTTTTTCTTGAATTTTTTTTATTTCTCTTTTGACGGCAATTTATACACATTCGTGTCACGATCACGAAGCAACACAAAGAATATGGAGATCAAGAGTTCAATGTAGAAGAACTAAGCAACTATATAAAAACAGGCAAGTGCTCTTGACCATCTTGTGCCTATTTTACAAATTATAGTTAGTTGCATGCTTACTTAATTTGAGTCCTATTTTATTTATTTGTTCCATATAATTTCTTGTCGTCCGGGTTGGATTGGGTGGTTTTGTGTATTGTTATCACGCTTAGTCATGCTTAGTAGTTGGGATAGAAATCTGGACACGCGATTATTTTTTTAATTGTGATCATTATATTACATTGGACGCATGATAGTGGTTGTTAGGAATCTGATGGTTGGATGGTTTGGTATGGTGCAGTTTGCACGAGACCCAGGTTTGGGGTTTAACACTGCCAGATTCTAAGGACCGGTTTATGGAGGAAGCCTCTGAGTTCCATAGTACAACCACAAGACTGAGATGGGACGGTTTGGTCAATTAACTAGGTTTCTCCCGACGAAATGCTAGTAGTTGGAAGGTGTGGGGAATGATGCAGGAGTACTGCTCTGGGATCCGCATGGCTCAAGAGGGTGCCTTTGAGGTGGAGGGTTACTCCAGGAATGCCTAAGCGTTGAAACCTTAGAGGGCTAGCACTAGTTGGGAGTACCTTTGTAAAGACCATGTAGCGATCTCCTGGCCACACATCAAAGGAAATGTGAAATGTGATTGACGGGTCATGGGCGACAGGGAGGTTTACTCAGTCCACCTGGCAACAGGGATGAAATCACTGCTTGTGGGTAAATGGTACATACTCTGCAGAGTTTTGCCAAATTGTCTAGACAGACGTGCTCACGGACAAGAGCGGTTTGGGGCTAGTTCATAATTAGTTGATAGTTGAGATGATCGTTGGGAATGATATTGATATTATTGCATCACTATTATTATTGTTATGGTTGAGAATTTACATCTAGATGTAGGTTGCTAATGAAAGCTAAGGATAGGTTTAATGCTTAGTGCTTAAACCACTATGAGTCTTTTCTACTTGATTTGCTTTCATGTCAATTATTTTCCATACTTGTTGAGTACTCTATGTACTCATGCGCTTGCCATTATTTTTCACAAATGTTGCATAGTGAAAAGAAGATTAAATAAAGACAAGTGCAAATTGAAGACGGTGTGTCTGAAGATCGCGTAGCTACCAATTGATTTGTCTGTGGTTGCCCTAGCTGTTGTTTCAGAACTATTTTAAAGGTATAAACGTTATTTTTTTTGATATAGAACTGGTTATCACTATTTGTTATACATGTATGGTGAAACTGATTCTGGTATATATGTATTTTGCAGCTGGTTTTATGCTTAATAAACCGGGTGTGACATAATCCCAGTGGTCTTGTGAACTGCCTTCTTCTTGCTGTGCCTCCTGCCCCATTGCATGAGTCGCGCTGTCGGGATGACAGATGGCTTCAGAGAGAGAGACCTTGCTCAAAGTCAGTGGCAGCAGGTAGTGTGGAAAACACAGGTTTAAAATTGGGATTCAAGGTCTTGAGCTGTGAGACAAGGAAAACTTGGTGAATCTGTGCACCAGCTGGCAAATCCCATTTCTATGCAGAAATAAGCTTGGAAAAACACGATCAACAACATACACCACGTCCTCCCGTATCAGTAATGTCTCAGCGTGTTAGTTGACATCACAACTTCCAGTTTCCCTTTTGATTTCCTGTGATATCCATTCTCCTTTCCAGAATCTTCAACGTCCTTAGCATCTCTTAACAGAGCAGTAGTATTAATAATATTATGCTTGTCAGGCACCCCTGCATCCAACTCAACTGACTGTTCCCCACTCAACATGTCTCATACCTCTGTACCCAACTGGCGAATTTATTTCATTGCTTGCAGCTAGACAGCCTCCCTTCGGTCCATAAACTGGAGATGTCCCTTACCCTAGCCATCAGTATCTTTCAGCTCTCCGGGATCATACTCATATAAAATTGTGAACTGAGAACACCCAAAAGAGGAGTGGTAGTCAGGATTATACAAAGATCTGTTAACAGAAACCAATCTTCCCAAACATGAGTTTCATCTGTCTGTGACATAGATCTCTGTTGATTAGTCTAATAAGAGGCCGGACCTTCAGAAGGGGTACTTCCAATTCTGAAACATGCTGATGCAATCCTTGCCAAACTAAACTTCACCTTGTAGGGATCCAAATACAGGGTAAGGCCTGATCACCCCAATACTATCAACATTCCATCACACCTGTCATCATACCACTTATAAAGTTTGCATCCACACCATCACAGTCTACCTTAGAGTGGACTGGTTTCAATCCCAAAAATAACTCATCAACATCAGGCTTTGGTGTGACACACTTTATGATCCTCAAGCTTAACCCTACAGCATCCTTGTCTTGCTCTTTCTTTAGCACTGCCACCCTTTCTCCACCAGACTCCACACTACTGTCCAACTCAAAACAACACCTTTAGCTACATGTTTTGCCAGCAGTCCTATGGTTTCCTTAAGAATCCTCTTTCCTTGGTCCGAATTAGTACCGTATAACCGAACAACAACAGGAACCTTTAGATCGACCAGTTTAGTAGCATTTACCATTCCACTTGCAATCACATCACATTTCTTGACGCCCCCCAAAAGTGTTCACCAAAACTTCCTTCACTCTATCATATGAAATTAGTATCTTAAATGCTTCCACAACCTGATCCTCAGATGCACTTCTGCCAACCTCCACCTCATCTGCCGTGATTGATTCCAGTTTCCCACGAACAAAATCAGCCAGTGTTCAGAATTCTTCCTCAACACAACCACCTTGATCATGGAATAATTTGAATTCATATATAGCTTTAATTGGCAGTGCATAATCTTCATCTCTACCACCTCTGTCATCATCATCACTATCTCCATATTCAGTCACTGCAGCTTCTCCTTCTCCCTTCTCACATACAGGCACCACCTTATCTTCAACATCTTTCTCTTCACATTCTTCACCAAACACAAGTTTTTCAACATTTCAAATAGGAAGCAATTCTTCTTCCTTACCAGCACCACCTTTTGTCACAATAGCTGAAGTAATCTGCTTGGGAAAATGAGCAAGCTCAGTAGTGAAACCATCTTCCTTGATGCCCTCCCCACCAGCAGCAATTGTCTTATCGTCATCCCAGATCACAGCCTTTGCTTACACCATAGCTTCTGATTTATCCCAGGTCATGGCCTTCGTATAATCCTTTGCCTCTTCAAAACCACTATCACCCTCACCAAACCTTGCAGTCCGCTGATAATTCACTGATACTTCATTCAAAGTGCATTCCCTTGAAAAATTCTCTCTGCATCCAGCATTTCCTGCAATAGAATCCATAAGGAGTGAAGGTACTCTATCATCAGAGTTGTCTGTGATCTTGCATTTACCCATTTTCTGCACACTTTGAACCATAACATCAACAGGGTCAGTAACTTAATGAACTTTCTTTTGGCAAACAAGATCTGAGCTCCTCCTAAGTTGTCCTTAAGAAATGGTTGTTGACAAGCCACAAGAAACGTCAATATCAGAACCTTGAAATGTCCCTCTCTCATGTTTCTTGTACAGGCTCTCAAACTTCTCTGCCAATACCAAATTGCGGTTCGTAGTATCATACCTCAGTGCATCACAATCATGTAATCTGAGAAGTGACCTTTTGTGTCGCACTTCATCTTTATCTCCAGCCTCTCTGCTCTGCTTTGGATGAACCTTCATCACTCCCCTTGCGTGCCTTACCCCCATGAACTCCTGATCACTTCTGGAACTCTCTCTCTCTCTCTTTCTCTGTCCAAACCCACATCGCGGCTTCTCCTATCCACCCTTGGAAAATGATCCTCCATTCCACGAGCCAACCCCGTCTCCATCCTCCTCTCAGCCAGGGCTACAAGGCACTTGTAAGTCTCAGCAATTTGCTTGAAGAGCAGATCCCTCTTCCTGTCTGCTTGCCTCACAACTATGGCTGCCCACTTATTGCCGGTTTCGGCAAGTTGCTTCTAAACCTCATTCTCCCCCTCAAGCCGCTGTGAGATCCTCTCAAGAGTATATACCATCTTCTCCCATCTCTCCCTGTTGTCTTCACCTAAATCTCCAACGCTTGCAAATAAACTCAACAACCGATGGCCACCTAAATCACCATTAACAAAGGAACATAATTTAAATTTTATTGCATTGTCTGAAACGATTGCAAAAAAATTTAGTATTAATTTTTGGAACAACTTATGTGTTGGGAGAGATTATAGATGGCATTACAAAGAACTTAAAGGCCGTTCTGGTGGCTCGTTGTTGGGAATGGATTTACTTTATTTTCATATCGAGGCCATTGATGAAGGAGACTACTATGTTAAGTTCTGCTTATGCAATAAAAATGGTGGCTTTAAGTGGACACTTGTAGCTATCTATGGCCCTGCTCAAAATAAAGATAAACAAAACTTCCTAGTGGAATTAGTGAATATGTGCTCGCACAAACCGCTACCCATGCTTATACGGGGAGATTTTAATATAATGAGGCATCTGGAGAATAAAAAAACAAAGAGAATTTCAACAATTGGTGGCCATTTTTATTTAACACCATAATCGACAGCCTTAATCTTTGGGAGCTAGATCTTACTGGAAGAAAGCATACATGAGCAAACGCGATGCCAAATCCCACGTATGAACGGTTGATAAAATTTTAGTGAAAACTGAATGGGAGCAAAAATATCCGTATTCTACGACAATAGCACTTCCCAGAGGCATCTCAAATCACACACTGGTGTTGACATTTCTTACATACAAAATAAATTCCGAATGCGCACAGAAACTATCGATGTAGCATTTTCCCTAAAAAGAGTAGTCCAAGGGTGTCATTTATTTTATCCCAAGGAAAGGCTAGGTGGAAGTGTAGCAATCATCAAATGAAAAGGGTAGAATGGTCTAGGTAGGGTTCTAGTAAGGATGGATATTAGATAATTGGAGGTAGTGTGACACACACAAGAGCATTCTATTCTAAGAGGGATACATGTATGGGTCCTAATGGAGATTAGACTAAGAGTTGGTGAGTTGCTCCTACAATGCTTCTAATATATATATATATATATAGCCTAGGTTAGATACTAATGAGCATGTCAATGGTGAATCCTTATGCTAAGTTATTCAACACATCGGGCACGGGTTAACCCCTAGCAATACTAGGATGACTCCCATCAAGAGCCTGTGGCATAGCCGAACGTAGAGGATTATAAAGGACAGATAGGA
This sequence comes from Tuctoria greenei, assembly GCA_036927565.1. Lineage (NCBI taxonomy): Eukaryota > Viridiplantae > Streptophyta > Magnoliopsida > Poales > Poaceae > Tuctoria > Tuctoria greenei. Next base: position 174,076,281 of record JAYESD010000002.1, on the reverse strand, counting down.
CTGTCACCACCTACTGCCTACCTCTTCAATTCGTAGGTCTACGAGACATTCAACACTACTTATATATCCTAGAACCATGCTAGCATATTAAGTAAACACCTTAGGAGTCATGGCACAAGCTATCCTAAGGCAATGAACTAACTCATCATTGAAACCAATGTTGAGACATATCATAAGTTATTCATATTAACATGATCATATCATAACTACTTAGACTATAGTGGGGTTTGTAGTGTTTATGATGATAGAATAAAATCATTATGGCATAATCATAAAGACTATTCCTACCACATACATGGATTCCACAATCAAACAAGAAACGCTTCATCCAAGTATATGTATAAAGGAAGTCTAAAGATAACATCTTTATTATGCAGAAAGTCACAAATACAAGAAGGAATACATGAGCCATACATTTCCCAATTTGGAATTGGGAAGAGAGACTCCCTCTACTCCTTTCCCAATTTGGACTTGAGACTAGAGACTCTCCTCTCTACAGCCTAAACTCCTCTAAGACTATGTAAAATAGTGGATACAATAGAATGAAGCTCAAGTGGTGTGTGTTGAAGTGAGGGGTAGGGGGTACTATTTATAGCCTGAGAAGGGTCGGTTCCCGCTACCATAAGCGTGCGAATCAGTCTTCATCATTATCAGGGCACCACAGGGAGTCGACACATGCAAGTTGATCTCATGTGGTGCCAGGAAGAGGTCGGTCGAACCACCTATTCGGCCGATATGGTCTTTGCGCCACTCTGTGTGTGCTTCCTCGGGGTGACTTACAGGTTGGTCCTATTGACTTATATGGGTGATACACCATTGGATCTCCTTGGATACGTCTGTTTGTGGGCCATTTGATCCATGTGATGCCATGTGTCATCGCCTGATTGGTCAAGATGTTATGTTTTAGGATTGCTCCCCCTCTTTCACCTCAATTCCTGCATAAAAAACTTGCATGCACTATTTTTCCAAGGACAAGTGAAAATAGGATAAGTAGAAAGGTAATGTGTGCAAGAAATGACTTGTCCTTCACATAATTGAGTTATATTGATGGGTGAAATTGGGATATAACAACCATAAATAAACTCCCCCAAGCTTATCATTTGCTCATCCCGAGCAAAGTCAGGACTTTAGATTGATGATCAGGAGTTGCTACATTGCACTATTTTCAAAAGTACCAAGTGCCAAATAAATACTCTAGCTAGTATTGCAAAAATTGGCTATGATACTCTACCCTTCTTAAGTAATTATGGAGCTTATGCCTTCTCTTATTTATGGGTAGTTGGAAGATAGAATAGTAAATGGAGCAGGCTAGCCTAGATATCAAGTTCCACTTAAATTCCGAAGAGTTCAATTTAGATTCTAAGTACCTTAATTTGAGTCTCTCAATCACTCCTTTTTGTGTAGTGGAAATATATTCTCACCAAGGCATTTTCCTATACTTATTCTATCGCTAAATAAGGCTTATCTGTGGAGCTTAGTAGGGAATGAGAGTAGGCATATTTGCAACACATAATATTGCTAAGTCAAAAGAGTAATCCTTAGGAGAAATCAATTGAAAACATTTTGATTCAAGACTTGTGCATGTGTGATGTAAGTGGAAGTGGATGTGGAAATATTGAGATAACTTCTTTTGATGTGGACTCTCTTTGTTGCAGGGATGAAACATGACTACTTTTTTTTGTCATGCTTATGATATAAGCATGCATTTTCTTTTCTTTTTTGTTTTTCTTGTAGCCATGTCTTCTACTCCCTTTTTATGCAGTAAATTTGAAGAGAGTACTAAGTATGGAAGGCATTAAGTTTCTCTTTTTATTGTGGAATGATGATATGAGGGAAGTTTGCTAGCTTCTAATGTAGAAGTATAACATGTGCAAGTAAAGTCTTGAATTCAAAAAGAAAATGAATGAATTCTCCCATAGGACTATACTAGTTTGACTAGGCTCAATGTGAAAGCGGATAGCATATGCATAAGGTTTATCAATGTAAAACATCATATGGCTTTGATAGGTATTTCCAATCAAATGAGGGTAACTTAAATCCTCTTTTTTATAATTTCTCCGGAAATCTAAGTTTCACTTTTAAACTAGGAATAGCAGTCTTATTACTATTTCAAATCTCAAACAACCTAGAACTAGATTAAGCTTTTGCTACCCACAATTTCTTAATTAAGGCAAAGTTTTTAGCCAATAAAAGCAATATTTGGAGAGTAGCAAGTTGTAAACTAGGGAGTTAGGAAAAATAAAATAGAGCAACTACTCATCATTTCATCTATGTGATTTTTAAAGCATTCTTACTGCACATATTTATTTAATCGAAAGCAAATCTACATTGCTTTTTTTTATTTTTTATATGCAAGGTGAATGGTGGAAATGGAAAATAAATATGCAATGGGTGTGATACAAGTTACCTCAAGTGGGGGTCCTCCCCCAATCTTGTTCACCAATCACCTCCGTGATAAGGGTTGAACCCTTGATGACAAAAGTATGCCTCGAGATTGGCTTGCTGTTGTTATAGCGTGGAGTTGAAGTTTGTGAATTGAGTGTCCATGTGTTGTTTCCAGTCTTGGGTACCTTAGGACATGGTCTTGGAGTGTGTTGTAGATTTCTCCCATCCTCACTTCAATGTCTTCCATACGTCATTCCTTGGCTATAGTCATGATGACTTCTAGCTGAAAAGGAACGACGTCCTCTCATTGACATTGGAGGCAAGCTGCTAGAGCTTGAAGTGGATAGGGATGGCTCCCATCTTGTACTCGACCATCCATGCAAAGTCGACCCTCCGGCCTCATACGGTAGAGGTTGACTCCATTCGGGTGCATCACCTATTGGGTTCTCTTCCTCTTGGTACTCATAGACCGGGGAGGTTGTCGGAGGCATGCCCATGGCTGCACTCCTTGCACGGCTCCTGGTTACCCTGCTATAGACATTACTTCTTCTAGTTTCCTCGATGGGGAAAAGATGAATGGTTAGTTTCCGGTATTTGTACAAATGAAAATCCAAATTAGGTTACCGAATTTCATTGACAAAAAGCGGAGATAGAAAAATACCAAAGAGCCAGTATGATCATGCTTAAGGGTATGTCCTCGCACTAGATAATCTTCATTAATCAATTCTCGTCCAGTTTCAATGTACTCAAATGAAGTATATTCTAATTCTCCTACCCTAGTAGCAATGCGGGTAATTAATAAAGTGCATTCAATTGGCCATGTTCTTGAAGTATAATCTAACCATTGTGTCATATTGGGTTTAACTGTAGCAACTTTTAATTTCTTAATCATGACAAACAAAATTCTTAGTTCATCATCACGAACTACTCTAACATCTCCTCCAGGGAACAAAGTCATAGCCACCCATCTATGCATGAGGTGTACCATAGGATTTTGCAAGTGGCTATTTCTAGGAGCACTACATGTGACCTCACTAGTCAATTAATGCCAAAAACTTTGTTTGTTAAATCTAGGGAAATTGTCTAAATCTAGCAAACAACGTTTATGGAATCCTAGGATTTCACTTAATTCTTACCATAGGATGTTGTATTCTTTTTGTTCTAAAAGAAATACCATCAATTCCTATTTTGAGGGTTGTTGACGGCTGTTATATACTAATTTCACCCATCAATATAACTCAACTATGTGAAAGAAATATCATTTCTTGCATACATCACCTTTCTATTTAACCTATTTCCACTTGTTCTTGGAGAAAATAGTGCATGCAGGTATTTTGTACAGAATTGAAGTGAAACAAGAGGATGGATCCTATAAATTCATGAGGAACAAGAATCATCACTAGGAATCAAGGATTTCAAACGATTAATTTTGGATTCTATTGACTCAATTTTAACAGCATTGTCCCTAAGATTTTTGTCCTTTTTTCTTAACTATAACAGTGGCACGAGAAATAGCATCACACATTTCTTCACAAGTAGTACATACATCTTCATTGTCGCTGTTGTGTTCAGCCTCCTCCATACTTGATCTTGACTTGCCAGCCATGAAGCACAAGTTTGCATAATCATCTTCATCTTCGTTAGTTTCAATGTCCACATCGCTTGAGCCAAGTTCTTGAAGTGCGGAGATAAAACTACTCACATATTGACATCCTGTAAACCCTTCTTTTTCTTTGTATCTTTTGTAGTGGAGTGATTCGTCCTTGTTTGCTTTTCATCCTGTGAAGTAGGAACAGAAAGGTTAGGACAATATGAACAAAAATGTCCTGTCTTACCACATTTGAAACATCGTTGAGGTCCGGAGCTTCATCTCCCTCTAGTTCTCACATTTTGCAATGCTTTCGAGAACCTAGTAGAGAGAAGTACTAGCTCCTCCTCTAGAAACTCCTCAATCTGTTCAAGAGTTAGAGAGGACAACAAAAAATGTGTACCAGAAGATGAAGATTGCCTGGAGCTAGGCATATCAGGTTGAGAAACAAATGCAAGAGACTTGTTGGAGTTCTTACGTGAAATTATGTCAATTTCATGAGTTTTCAATTTAGAATAAAGAACATCTAATGTAAGTGTACTCGTGATAGTAGATTCATGAATGGATGTGACTTTCATCTCCCAAATTGACATGTCTAATGCACTTGGTAATTGCCTAGCATTTTCAGCATCTGAAAAATTAACATTGACCCTACGCAAGTTGCTGAGAATTTTATTAAAGCGAACAAATAGGTCATCAATGGCACACCAGGTTGCATCTCAAAAAGCATGTATTCATTTTTGAACATATCTTGATTTACCTCCTTGATCGTGTTAGATCCTTCGTGGTAGTCGCAAAGTGCTTTCCACACATCGTATGCAGATCGTTGGTGTGCAACACGGTCGAAGTCGCTTTGAGTTAATACTTGTATGATAAAGTTTTGAGCCTTGTTGTTGTTGTCGACATCTCTCAGATTTGTAGCTGTAACTTGATCGTTTGACGGCACTTCGTAAGGCTTGTACACCTTCTCCCGTATTGTGAAGCCTTGAGCCTGGATGAAGGCTTCCATACGTGCCTTCCAAACCTGAAAATCAATACCACTAAAGACACAAGGTTTTGCAGAGTATTTCTTCATGATGATTAGTCAAAACACGTGCAAATCACAAAGATTAGAGCACTTTGGCTCTGATACCAATTGTAGGATCGAAGAGCACGTGAAAAGCTACCAGAGGAGGAGGGTGAATTGTAGATTTAAAACTTTTTCAGCGGAAGCAATGAAAATCCCTCGGCAGAAAAACGATCTGTTAAAGAAATCATGTGTGAGACAAATCTAAACATGTTTCACAATGAAAAAAGTGACAGATATCAGAGAGAATCAAGTCACAAAGACGACACAACAAGAATAACTCAAATCCGTTGAGAGAAACTCAAGTTACGATCAAAAGATCAAACAATTTTCAATTTGTTCTACTGAGTAAAAAACAGATCTGCAATACTGCAAAGAAACTCGTTTAGATCAAAAACCGCAAATCCAATGACCGTGAAATTTTTACAGATGATAGATAATCAAGTTGTGAAGACAACCCAAAAATAATCACGTCAATTGGATCTGTATAACTCGAGTTATGATAAAACCACCAAAGAAAGGTAGCATTGTGCAGAAAACTTAACGAGAAAAAATTGTCTGGAACAAGTTGGACGAACAACGCACAAAGGTTCCTTTAAACTACGATTTTTATTCAATAGAACACAAGAGGAACAGCACAAAAGTCGTGCACCATGAGCTCTGTCCTCTCTTTCCTATATAACCAGCCCTTAGGCCAACCCAAACTTAACTAGGACTCTAATCCTACTCAATTCACGAATCGAAACTTTCCATAACTACTCAAGACTCTTATATACGTAGATAGAAGAAATCTTAAGACTTCCAAACACTTTAGGAACATATCCCGCATTCCTAAAATAACTCAAATTCGTGACCCACGCGAAATCCTATCATAACTAGCTCAAATCTTTCCATATTTGAGTCAAACCCGACTCAGCCACAGCCTGAGTCCATAACCTAGTCGGTTGGACCTTTCCGACCAATTTTTTACGTCCACATCTCTTCATCATGCCTCGGAACCATGTAGCCATGTCTATGCACTCCTTGCATACATGCAAACATCTTCCAACAACGTCCACAATACCTTCGTATGCAATGTTCTTGATTCAAACATGTTGCGCAACCTCCCGATCAACTCAACCACAATTCCTCCCGAACTTGGTTGTTGAACTTCATATTCTCCCTAAGACTAGTTCAGTGGATCCCATCACCAGCCACATCTTAAACTCAAACAACACCTGCACATGAATAAACAACCAATACTTCCAGGCACAAGTCCTCGACTTGACTCTCGTTAGTTTTGAAACTACAACATCTTACGTGAGCACTGTTGACGGTCCTTAAGTACCACATTTTGACTGTCAATTCACTTCATAATGTGCATAAAAGAAACACAAAACATAGTGGCAGGGTTATACACTAACCCAATTCCACAAGTGTTGGTGTTTATTTGTATGCGGGTAAATTATTACCCAAAAATACCAAAACATGTAGGGATGAATCCATGAAAATGGATTTCAATGAATCAGGCGATGACACGTGGCAACACATGGATCAAATGGCCCACTAACAAAAGAATACGTGGAGATCCACTGATGTTGCACCCATATATAAGAGGGCCCACCTAGAAGGCACCTGGAGGAAGCACTCCCCGAGGGGAGCCTTGACTAGGTCAGCCGAACCCCCTGGTCGGCCGACCTATTCCTGGTGCCAAACTCGGTCAAACGACATGTGTTGGCTCCTCCCGACTCCCTGGAGTCAATGGTGATTGATTCGCACGTTAATTGTGGTGGGAACCGACCCTTCTCCACCTATAAATAGACCCCCTCACCTCACTTCTCACACACACCAAAAGTTGAGAATAGTGCTACACTCCAAAGGTTTAGAGTAGTCCTATGGGCTACCAAAGTAGAAGGAGAGTGTGGTGAAGAGTCTAGGAGAAGGAGGCTTGGGCTTGTCAAGTCCCTCTTCTACACTTGTACCCCTACAAAGGTTTTACTCAATCAAGTAAGCCATTATGAATTCAGTACAAGTTTGATCTTTTATTCTTAGTAATTTTCACAAGTAGTTACTTGTGGGTTCACTACTTTAATTCATTAGAGGCTCTAGTTGTAGTTTTGTGTTCGAAACAACTAGAGTAGTGATTTAGAACGTAAGTGTGGTGCTTAGGTTACAAATCATCAGTGGATATCTCGTAGACCCACGGATTGAAGAGGTAGGCAGTAGGTGGTGACAGGCCTATCTGTCCTTCGTAATCCTCCACGTTTGGCTATGCCATAGGCTCTCGGCGGGAGTCGTACTAATATTGCTAGGAGTAAGCCCATGCCTGAAGCAAGCATCTACGGCAAACTACCTGTAATTAGGATCAATACTTTAGATTCCTCTCTGTTCCTTGCCTACCAAACAACTTTGTGTCCTTGGGTGAGCTAGTTCGAAAGATTAGCACACACGTTCTTTGGATTCGATACCCTTCGGAATACTCTTTAAGGGGAAGTGCTACAATGATATTTCCGTGCGCTTGCGGATAACTCTGTGGTGTTAAGAAATACCAACAAGCATTTCTGGCGCCGTTGCTGGGGAACGGTTGTTGTTAATCTTGGAACCAAGATCACCCTCGTATCATATCCCCCTTATCTATCATCTTACCTTTCTTATTCTTACCTTACCACCACCATATAAATGGAGCAACCCACCATTCTTTATTACTCTGCTCCGAAGGGAAAGTTCTATGAGCGACCGCATTAGGCAGAACCTATTGGTTCAACCAGCTATGAAATTCGCCCTGGCTTTATAGCCATGGTTCGGGATCAATCCTTCTCGGGAACGGATTGTGAAAACCCTTACCACCATCTACGAGAGTTTGAACAACTGTGTTCATGCTTTCTAATCAAAGGTATGACATAGGAAACTCTCAAATGGAAGTTGTTTCCTTTTTCCCTCAAGGAGAAAGCCAAACAATGGTACAACCACTACTTCGGGATGACAAACGGTGATTGGAGTGAATTACGAGACAAATTTTGTCTTGATTTCTTTCCCATTGCCCGAATTGTTTCCTTACGAAAGGAAGTACTATGCTTCCAGCAGATGGAAAAGGAATCCATAGGTGCAGCTTGGGACAGATTTTCTCTTTTGAAAAATTCGGGCCCGGATTTATTAATCCCTGATCCAATGATTTTGTAACATTTCTTCATGGGATTAACAAAGAGTTTGCCCTATATCTTGACATTACGGTTGGAGGATCTTTCCTCCATAAGACTCTAGAAGAAGGCAAGGATCTTCGGGACAGAATTCTAGAAAATTCTTCCTTCATTATGGGTCTTAATGAGCCTCCCCAAGAGGAAGTCGTGTCAAGAAGGAAGGATACACTCTTGGACAAGGATGAACCCATTTCTTGTTTACCCCATGCCTTGCAAGAGGAATCCTCTCCCGAACCTGAGACTACAAAGGTAGAAGAAATTCAACCCTCGCAGTTTCCATTCTACTTCGAGGAAGAGCTTTTTGAAGATTATAGAAATACCTCGAAGTATTGTTGCTATAGGAAACCTTCATTGCCACCAACTCCACCTGAACCGCCTGACGAGGTGTTCGTCCGTCAGACGGTCAAGGAGTTGACCTCTATCCTGAGCATAGAGTGGACAACTGAATTCGAGAATTCACCCAAAATTCTTCGGATGACCTCACCTTTGGCTACCATTTTATGTTCTATTAGAGGGACACCAATGAGAATCCTATATAACCCTACTGTTGGAGCAAATCTCATTTTCGATTCTTGTGCTCTCGCCATTCTTGGAGGATGTGGGGTTCTGCAACATGTGTCTGTTAGACACAAAGATGTTGAGGCTCTCGTAGAGTTTCACGTGTTCGAAATCAAAGATTTCGACATCATGATAGGGATTCCCATCGAGAAATTTCTCATGGAAGTTCCTTTGGAAGGAAGCCCCAATATCAATCATGGAGGGAGAAAATTCTCCATACCTATTCTGCGCTCAAAGAACACATCTACACAATCTCCCATCCTAGATGAGCCAATGGAGGAGGTTAGGACTCTTCAATTTTTAGAACCCCATCAAATTGAAGGAGAAGAAGACTTCGTCCAAGAGGAGGATGAATTTCAAAAGGAAATTGAATTCCAAAAGAAGAGCCCTCCCGAAAACCTCCTGTTGAGCTCAAGATTCTACCTCCAGGCCTACGTTATGCCTTTCTAAATGGCGATTGGAAGCCACTGTCATCATAAGTGACAAGCTTTCAGATGATGAAATGCTCAAACTCATAGCCATGTTAGAAAGGCATAGAACTGTTTTTGGATATTCACTTCAGGATCTCAAGGGAATTAGTCCAGCGTTATGCACCCATCATATTCCTATTGACCCTGAGAGTGTCCCCTCAAGGGAACCTCAAAGGCAATTTAATAATGTGATGCAGGAAGTTGTCAAGAAAGAAGTCTTGAAACTTCTGCATGTCGAGATTATTTACCCTGTTCCTCATAGTGAATGGGTAAGTCCAGTTCAAGTAGTGCCTAAGAAGGGAGGTATGACGGTCGTTCAAAACGAGAGGAATGAATTAATTCCTCAACAGACCGTCACAAGATGGAGAATGTGCATTGACTATCGAAAACTTAACAAGGCAACAAGGAAAGACCATTTTCCATTGCCGTTCATCGATGAGATGTTAGAGTGATTGGCAAAACACTCCTACTTCTTTTTCCTTGATGGGTATTCGGGATATCATCAAATTCCTATCCATCCCGATGATGAAAGTAAGACCACATTCACATGTCCTTACGGGACCTATGCCAACCGGCATATGTCCTTTGGACTATGTAACGCTCATGCCTCTTTATAGAGATGCATGATGTCTATAATTTTAGACATGATCGAGGATATCATGGAAGTTTTCATGGACGATTTATCCATCTATGGAAAAACTTTTGATCATTGTCTAGAAAATTTAGACAGGGTCTTACAAAGATGCCAGGAGAAGGACCTCATGCTTAATTGGGAAAAGTACCATTTCATTGTCTGGGAAGGCATCGTTCTTAGACACTTGGTGTCCGAGAGAGGGATAGAGGTGGACAAAGCTAAAATTGAAGTTATTGAAAAACTTCCACCTCCTATCAATGTTAAGGGAATCCGCAGCTTTTTAGGTCATGCGGGGTTCTACCGACGATTTATCAAGGATTTCTCCAAAATCGCTAGACCCCTCACCAACCTATCAGCTAAAGAAGCTCCCTTTGATTTCGATGATGAATGCCTTAAATCATTTGATATACTCAAAAAGGCACTCATCTCAGCTCCAATTATCCAACCTCCTGATTGGACGCTGCCATTCAAAATCATGTGTGATGCCAGTGACTTTGCTGTTGGTGCTATCTTAGGCCAAACCAAATATAAAAAGCATCACGCAATAGCCTACACTAGCAAAACTCTAACAGGAGCCCAATTCAATTATGCCACAACTAAGAAAGAGCTCCTAGCAGTAGTTTCTGCTATCGACAAGTTTAGATCCTTTTTGGTTGGAGCAAAGTTCATAGTCTACACAGACCATGCTGCTTTGAAATACCTGCTTACCATAAAGGATGCTAAACCCAGGCTAATTCGATGGATTTTTCTACTCCAAGAATTTGATTTGAAAATAAGTGATAAGAAAGGAGTAGAGAATTCAGTAGCATATCACGTATGGAAGTCACACAAACCATGGGCATACCTATCAATGACTTCCTATGAGATGATATGCTCCTCAAGGTGACAGACTCTCACCCTTGGTATGCGGATATCATGAATTTTATGGTCATGGGATACGTACCACCGGGGGAGAACAAAAAGAAACTCATTTATGAGAGTCGTAGACACCTTTGGGATGACCCTTACCTCTATCGAGTATGTGCCGATGGCCTTCTTGGAAGGTGCGTCCCATCAATCGAAGGCACCAAAATTATAGAGAAATGCCATGTTAGCCCCTATGGTGGTCTTACGGTGTTTACCGTACTCAAGCAAAGATCTGGCAGAGTGGATTCTATTGGCCTTCAATGTATGAAGATACGAAGGAATTCATTCGTAGATGTTGGAAATGCCAGAAGGATGGAGGAATCACTGCTCGCAATGCCATGCCTCTAACATACAATCTCCAAGTGGAATTATTTGATGCATGGGGTATTGATTTCATGGGACCTTTTCCTACGTCTTATGATTGCAAGTATATTCTGGTTGTCGTTGGTTATGTGTCAAAATGGGTAGAAGCATTGCCATGCAAGAATGTTGATTCCAAGCAAGCAAGGAAAATGTTCCATGAGATCATTTTCCCACGCTTTGGAACTCCCCGTATGGTCATAAGTGATGAAGGGTCTCATTTCATAGATAAGACCTTCCGGAACTTTTTAAGGGAACCTTGAGTCCAGCATAACATTGCTACCCCATACCACCCACAGACAAGTGGTCAAGCAGAAACATCTAATAAGCAAATTAAGAATATTCTGCAAAAGGTTGTCTTGGAAATGGGAATGGGATGGAAGCAAAAGCTACCCGATGCATTGTGGGCATATCGTAATGCCTACAAAACACCTATCGGCACGTCTCCTTTCCAACTTGTCTATGGAAAGACTTGTCATCTTCCCATAGAATTGGAACATAGAGCGTATTGGGCCATCAAGCGGTGGAACATGAATCTTAACGAAGCTAGAAATCACCGATTGAAGCGAATCTCTAAGTTGGAGGAATGGAGAGATAAGGCGTGCCACAATGCCAGAATTTATAAAGAGAGAACCAAAAGATGGCACGATAAGAGGATTACGTCGAAAGAGTTCAAGCCTGGAGATAGAGTTTTACTCTTTAACTCTAGGGTTAAATTCTTTGGACATGGGAAGCTTAGAAGTAAATGGGAAGGACCCTTCACTGTAGTAGAGACTTCGTCCCATGGAGCAATCACGCTCCAAGGTGATGACGGTCAACTATTCGAAGTGAATGGGCACCGACTCAAATTATTTCTCGATTCCCAAAAGGATACAGAAAAAGAATTTGACGTGGTAAATCTAATCGATTTCCATGCCATTTATTTCAATTATGTTTAAATCCTCCACGTCCAAATAATGGGCCCATCCAATTCTTCTTCTAGAAGGCCCATTTGATCAACCGAGAAAATTTGGCCCAAACGGACCCGAAAACAGTTCAGCCGAACCCTAGGGTCGGCCGACCTTCTCTTCGCACCGTTCACGTTTTGTTTTCTTGTGTTTATCCTCCCCGATATCTTCCACAAAATCCTCGGTGAAACGGGTCGTTCCCCGCCTATTTGAAGGACGGAAATAGAGAGGAAAGCTCCACCTCATTAAATAATCATCTTCCTCCCGTCCTCGTCATGGCCGACAAGAAAATTGTGCCTCATGCCTCCTCCAGCTCAACCTTCAACCTGAGCAGAGACATTAAGCCGGCCAATGACAAACCTTCCCTCGCTTTGGAGTCCGTCATGGCGATCGATGTCAACCCTCTTTCCATGATCCCGCCTGCGACGACTCCACTCGGGCGCAACCCTACACCTCATAGCGCTATCCGGTCGATCTCCCCTCGGAGAACGCCAATGAAGTCGACGACGTTAGGACGTTCACCTTTGGCTGGGCTGAGCCCGGTTAGGACACCTCTTTTCCTTGGAAAAGATGAGGCTCTCCCATCGTTGTAGCCCGGTGAGGAGTTCATGTATACCTTGAAGACTAAGCTGGGCGATGTAGTGAGCCACCACTACAAGACGCCCACCTGTACCTTGCCGGAACGCATGGGAGATCGCTTTCTTATCCACGGGGTGCGCAAACCCGAAGGAGGCTACGCTAAGGGCCTATTCAAGCTTGTGGATAATCTAGCAATGGAGGAGTCGACGGGCTCATCGCCCTCCAAGATTAGGCGACACATCCCTCCACCTGCCATCAACGGTCCTCCCGGCCAGTTTGAGGGCAGTGATGAGGATTCTCCTCGTGCCCTATTGTGGCACGGCTGAACAATGAGTTCACTTCTCTCCGCTTCGAGAACAAGAAGCTAACTGACTTGGTGGCTGAAGGGCGCATTGACAGGGCAGAACTGAAGGACAAAATCGTGGCCCTCAAAGAGGAGATTGACGGTGTTCACCGTGGCATGAGCGCCAAGCTGCAGCGCTTGTGCAATGCCGTCGGGGAGCCCAACATCTACAACGCACCATAGTTTAGATGTCCCGACAACATAGGATGCTTACTACATAGGATTTTTATTCTTTTCCAATCTTTTGTTTTCCAAAGTTAGGTTGAATAATGTAAGCATCCCCATATTTTGATTTCAATAAAATGAACTTGCCGGTTCATCTAACACTGGTAAAGTTCCCCCTTTAGTTTATTTTGTTGAATAAATAATTCAGGAAACAAGTGTGGAGGAAACATGTCTCCAATTCACGAAATCCCGACGTGAAAAATTAACGTTGCATATCAAAACACATTGCGACCGAATGAGCAAAACGACTTGACGAAACAGAGCCACAGAAGAGCCACCAGGAGGTCGGCCGAACCCCCTGGTCGGCCGACCTGTTCTCTGCTCCTTACGACTCCGTTTCGCTCCAGAAAATTGGTTTGGATTTCCTATCCCCACTTTTTTGCACTACCCTGCTGTTTGAGTTTATTTTATATTTTTCATTGCATATCTAAATGAATCAACTCAACAAATGAAATAAAATTTGGTAGTCAAGAATTTGCTTAGACTGAAAATTGGAATACTTTATATTTCAATTTATTACCTTGTTTATGATTCCCATAATTCAATAGGAAAAACACATCATCTAGGTATTTGACTAGTGTGATATGGTAACTGAGTTCTTTAGAAATCATCCTTTTGCTTGAAATTGATTTTGACATTTGTAACCATTTGAAGTCTTGGACTTTGCCTAAATCTCTCATTGGAAATTTATATACCCACCAAGGCCATATGATATATTCATCGAAAACCACAAGCATATGCCACTTTGCTTTTCATTGAACTTTGTCAAACTCGTGACCCAATTGAGTGACATGCATGAACTTTTTGAATTGAAAACTCTTGTGCACTCCATTCATGCAAAACTTCTCACATTGAGAGTTTGCATCCATCAATTATCCATCCGCCAAAAAGAAACTCCATACAATACAAATGAAAGCCTCTCTAAAAAATAAAAAGGAGTAGAAGACATGGCTACAAGAAAAAAAAAGAAGAAGAAGAAAAAACATCCTCTCTTGAAAAAGAGTAAGAGTGCTCAAAAAAAAAGTCGCCATGTTTCATCCTTAAGAGAGAGCAAATTCATGTGAGTTATCACCTCACCCCTCCATTTCATTCATGTGCACAAGAATTTTCTCTTCACTTTGTTCATTGCATAAGTATCTCATAGGATCAAGTTTTTGACTTAGTAACATATGAATTGCAAATGTGTGCCACATTCATCCCTACCAAGCTCCAGATATAGCCACTTTTAGTATAGGGACAAGAATTGGCAAAACATGCCATGGTGAGGACTCAAACACTTTGAGATATTTGAGAGATTCCAATCGAGAAGGCAAAGGCAAAAGTTCCTATGACTTTCAAATATAGCAATTGCCTAATTATTTCAGTAGAGAATGATACAAGGGAACTTCATTCTAACTGTTCCACTTTTCAAACACCCAAGATTGATGTGGTAGCCACATACACAAAGGGAATCCATGAATCCAGCTATAAGTTGAAATATCTAGTATCCTTATTTTCTACCTTATAGCAATTTCATGGCAACACTCTAGTTCTTCTTGCCTTCACTCGAGGACGAGCAAAGGACTAAGTGTGGGGGAGTTTGTTGACGGTCCTTAAGTACCACATTTTGACCGTCAATCACCTCATAATATGCATAAAAGAAACACAAAACATAGTGCTAGGGTTATACACTAACCCAATTCCACAAGTGTTGGTGTTTATTTGTATGCAGGTGAATTATTACCCAAATGTAAAACCCCACTTTTATTGCATGTAAATTCAGTTATGAGTTTTGTGATCAACTATATTAGAGATCCAGTATAGTGGTACACATGAACTTAATACCATCCAACCCTTTCTTGCACTCATGGTTAAATTTTTTTAACATGAGTATTGGACTTCACCACTAATTCTAGAATGATTCTATTCACCTCTCTTCAAATTTTTGAATTATTTGGATGAAGGTTATTGAGGAAATTTAAAGTGCAGTACTGAATATGTTACTGTAAAAAAAATTGGCCTTGCCAAAAATATTCATATTAGAGGCTCTAAATTTTTCCTTGACCTTATAATATTCTCAATAGCTTGCCTGCAAAATTTCAATATTTTGGGAACTCATTTGCTATTTTATTTGAGACGCTTAGCAAATTTGAATCAAATTTAAATCTGAATTTTAAATTCTTTTCCAAATTCTTTGAGCATAAGATTTGAGTTCACCATTGTGTTCAGAATAATTCATTTACCATCTCCATAAAATTTCATGATTTTTGGAGTTGATCTTCTATTTTTAATTGAATTTTTTACTTTACTGTTTGAGTCTGACTGACCTGTGGGCCCCACAGGTCAGCCTCTGCTGAACGGATCAGCTCCACCGCCTGCCATATCTGCACCGGAGCTCGCCTGCTCAACAGCGCACGCGCATGCAAGCTCCAGCAAGCTGCTTGCTTGCTTGCCGCGGCGCTATAAAAGGCTCGGCCGCCGCTCAGGTGTTTCCCTTCCCCGATCGGTTTTCCCCCTGTCGCTATTTCTTCTCTGCCGCGCGCCATCGTCGCCACTCGTCTCTGCTCCGTGGTGTGCCACAGTTTCACGCAGTTTCAAGCCACGATCCTAAAAGCTTAAAGGTGTGCCTAGTCGAGCTCTAACTCGCGGTGCAAACCGTTTCCTTTTTCATCGACAAATGAGCAAGTTATCAGTCTTCTTCTTTCCGGCCGATGTGAGGAAGCTCGCTCGGTTTCTGTTTCAATTCCGTTTCTACAAGTAAATATTCTTTGCAATTACTTAGAGATAGTTTCTATAGGTCCTAGCGCTCCTACCTGAGCAAAAACCCCTAAAAGTTATCGAGCAACGGCTGAGGAAATCGAGTTTTGCACGCCGCCGGTGAGGAAGCCTCGATTCGCCATCAAGCTCATAGTTTCCGATGGTTTCCTCCTCTCCCACGTCCAGTTCTTGATCTACATCGTCCCAGGAAGGTTTTGAAGAAGGTCCCGAGTGGTTTGAGCTATTCTGGAGCGAGTTCCAGGTTGCCCGAGCGCTCACCGTCGCCGCCGCCGTCGCACAGCCATTTCCGGCGAGTTTCTGGTCCCATCAACTTCACCGTCGTGCTCAGCGACTCCAAAAAACCCCAGGCGGCGAGTTTGGGCAAGTTTGGACCGTCGATTTAGCCAGCGGCGAGCTCGCCGACGAGTCACCGCCGCGGGCGCCGCCTCGCGCGGGCCAACGCCCGAGGTGGGAGACAACCCCGTGGGACCCACCTGCCAGTAGCTGCGGGATCACGATGCGGCTGGGATTCCGTGCGGCTGCGTGCAAAGAAATCTGTGGATCACGGTGTTGCATTGACCAGAGCACGCCACGTGGCCCAGGGGACCCACCCGATTGAATTTGAATTTTGGCACCGATATTTTATTAAATTAATTCCAGAAAATTTTTCAAAGTTCTAAATTGAATACCTTTCTGTAGGATGCTCCAAAATTATTCAAACAAATTTTGTTTGAACGCCCTTGAGCTCTAGTTTCTGTCAGTACAAATTAGGTTCTGTGAAACTCGAAGTTAAATTCTGTAGGAAATAATCTTTCCAAATGCATATACAATTTTTCCAGATAACATATCCAATGGAAAAATCCCCAAAATTCGCATAAAATTTAATGTCCTATTTTTGACAACCAGAAAAAGTTTGGGAGACATTGCACCTTTTTAACCCTCTGTATAGTTCAATTACCTTTTTCAGTTATTGAATTTTCACAGATGTTCAGTTGCTTTATTATGTCCCAAATTTGGACTGAGTCTTCCATCAGTCGTGCACTAGTTCCTGTAAAAATCTTTGATTTAATTGACCTACTATCCTAGTCCTAATTCAGTCGCAAATTGAATATTGAGTAAAAGGTTAAAAATTCGATTACAAGATAATTCCAGAAATTCTTGCCAACTTAGAAATTCAATAACTCCTTCACCCAAGCTTAGATATTTATGAAACAAATTTTGCTAGAACCAGGACAATTTCCTCTATCTTGATTATCAACTATTAGCTATGTTCAAGCTACAGTCCTCTCTAGAATTTTTGGAAGTTGATTGCTTGCCATAATTTTGGAGACCACAATCTACTTTGATCATCTCCTGTTCTTTGCAAGAGCTTCTATCATATTCACTAATACCTACCTTCAAAGTTCCAAAGCCAATTAAGTCATTATCACATAATGGTCACCATAAATTAAATCATGGTCTTGTTAATAATTATTTTTCAAAGTCCTTCATATACGTATTCTATGCACATCGTATAGTGACCGAAGTCGAGGAGGAGCCAGAAGCCTTGGAAGGGCACCTTCCAAATATTAACTCAGACTCTGACCTGCAACAAGGCAAGCCCCGGTTTGCATTTAAGTCATTTATAAAATTTTGCTTTATCACTATGATGAGTAGTATATGAATTGTGCATTACGTTTAGGATGATTGATACTCCACTTGCATGACCAAAAATCCCAGGGATTGGTTGGAACGAGTTACAGTTTGACCTGTAGTAACTGCTTTGCTAATGCATAGGAAATCCGGTAGAAGTCGAGTAGTTGGAATCTACTCGCGAGAGATGTAGGACATATCTCACAGGATTGGTTAGATAGAAAATGGCATAATATAATGAAATGGAGACCGGGTGGGGAATGGATAGGAAGCGGCGAGAATTGAGTCTCGGTCGCATAGCCCAGCCTGTGTCGATTAAGGCCCGTCTGTATGCGGTCCCTTCGGTCAAGCTTGAATTGTACCGGCAACATAATGGACATATGGAATCCAGTAAACTGACGTAACTCGATAACTGGGGTGTCAAGGCCCACTAACTCACCATCGATAGGGGTGGGCTGAGGACAGTAAGGTGTAAATCGGTCGGCGGACACATGAGGTGTTCCGTGCGGAGACCTTCTGTTTGCGGAGGTGAGATGGGTTCGGCGTTCGGGTTTCTTATGAAAGGTGGTCATATATGCCTAGTACTGAAGTTTTATGTAGGTACAGGTGTGCTCGCTGACACTTCCGAACGACGTATGTGTCGTGTTGTTCGGGTGTGTCCTGATTGCAATCACTGTCCCTCGCAGTAATAGAGTACCACTTGTTCCTGCGCCGTGACGTAGTAAATACTAAAGAAACTAGGAAATTATATTGTATTGAATTATAATTGCTTTGCAATCTTGTATGGCTTAGAGATAGTGCAATTAAAAGTTTACAGTTTCCCCATACTTTAGCTGTAATAGCATTATGTGCTCTGGGCATGTCATATCATCGGTAAAGTGTTTCTTGTTTGATTGTGGAGCCCATGATGTGCCTTGCCTGGAGAATGTCATTTGCTACATAAAACTTGATTATAAGGATCCATTTGTAGGTGAGTCATTTATGCTTCACCTTACCTATGTTTAGTGTCCCCTTTGCAAATGTCTAGTGAGACGGGTTAGCCTTGCTGAGCCTTATGCTCACATTTGCAGTTAACGAGTTTTTGCAGGTTATACAATTGATGAAGGGTTTGATGATGAGGTTGCACCCCCTCCAGGGTATACAGCCGAATGGGAACCCAGCACGCCACCGTGATTGAGTGTTGCTAGTGCAAAGTATCCAAGGCATGGATGACTTTGCTTTTGCATAGCTAGTGCTGAGAGCGTAGCTATGATATATATATTTCTTTACTTCCGCCAGTATTGTAAAACTTCCGTTGTATTATAAATAAAAGACTTCGTCTTGTATTTTATTCAGGTTCTATTCTTGTATATTGTTGGGTGTCGCATCGCACGACACCACCCAATGAGATCCTCGGATGTCGGGATTCCGGTCCCCACAGACATGGTATCAGAGCATCATTTGGAACAGTGTACTTGAAAAGAACATATTTTCAAAAATTAGGATTTGAGTAAGGAATTAGCTATATGCCTTTATAAGGAGTATTATTAGTATAAGATATAAAGGTGGTAAACTAACTATGTGTTATTATATTCTGTAACAACGCCCCGACGTCAGGTAAGAGGTAAGGTACACCGCCGAGAGCGGGTCAATCTCGGTAAGCTCAACATATGAGGAGTGGTATGTGAAATTTCCGTGGCTTGGCACGGGAAGTTAATAGGAGTCTCTAAAGCTCTCAATGTTTCTGAGAACCTATGACACGCGGTACCCCAGCGTGCTTCAAATTTAGTGGGAGCCCCCATCGGGTGGTCTATAACCCGATAGTATGCCTCTCTAGAACTATCCATGTTCTATGGGAGCATGCGAAACACGTATGCCCGAGCGTGTATAAGCCGGATCGTATGGGAGTCTTTGCTGTACAGACGTATTTACAGCCATGTACCTCGAGACATGACCTCGCTCGAGGGCGACTCACACCAAAGTCGTATGCATTTATTTTCATATATATTATCGTGACTGCCTGTCGTGTTTCCCCATACCACCTTTGAGGTGTGAATGTGTGAAAGGGGATTGTTTGTCTTTTGCAGCATTAACTACGGTAGAAGACCGTGTAGAAGCCGTTTGCGAGAGAACGATATAGGAACCACCTATAGACGTAACCGGAAATACCGGATAGAATTTTCTTTGGTGAGATACATAGTACCGTCAGTATCAAACACGATACTAGACCATCCCCAACGACAGAATGGATGCATAATGCTTTGGAAAGTCCAAATATCAGATGCTGGTAGGTTTGGACTCCGTAAAAAGGGACTCCGACTCGATAGGGTAGATAGAATCAAGATTCTTGATTTCTGGCAGAAGTTGGCTCGACTTCGCCAGGTTGTAATCTTGGTTATCGAATAGATAACATAAGAGTATCATATATGGATGGAAATCCCGTGAAGACCTCTACAACCTTTCTGTTAACCATCAGGGCAGAAAAGATTGAAATTCTATTGAAATATGGAGTATACTAAAACTGCTCCGGATGACCCAACCATTGTACCAGTTACAGAAATATTGCCTTAACTCACTGTAGGAACATCTTCTGCCTTATTGTGACACATGTCTAGAAAGGGCAGAGGCAAGTCTACAGATTTGATAATTAGAGTTTTTCCTAATTCAAATTTGATTTAAATCAAATTTGGGACTCAAAACAGTGGACTGCAGGACTACTGGTGCAAACCAGTCAGTTCAACTGTTTAGTTTGGATAGTATAACTCTTAATACAGATTAGTGAAATAGTCACATATATACATATCTGGAAATCTTAGGAAGTCCTCTATAAACTTTATTTTGCATTCCTGATCTAAATCTGGGTATAGTGGTGTCTAATACCATTTGTCGCAAACTTGGTTCTGGCAGTCCAGAACTTAAAACAGTTTGCACCTATTTGTGAATTCACGCGCGATACCTGTATATCAAACGTTTCAGGGGTTAAACCTTTACTTCTGGATTGTTAACTTGATGTTATACAAAGTTTATTTTGTCATTACCTCAAAATATTATCATGATAGACCTGTATAAATGGTGGACATCACTACATATACAGGGGAGGTTCTGTCAAAAAAAAATTCCAGAAAATATGGGTCAACATAAAACCTGTATAGATTCTATTTCCTAGCTCACTTGTAGCTGTATGAGTACCATATGGAAAGCTTGGAAAGTATACTACAACTTTTGTATTCATCCCAACGTTTGGATCTGACGTTTCCTGTATGAAATTGTGGAATTATACAGGAGGGTCAGCTGGAACAGACGGTGATTATAGCTCCAGTTTTAAAAATTTTCTGAAAACTGTTGAAAGTTGGAAACTTTCTCACTGTTCCAGTATTCTTTCTATAGATGACGGGTGTGAGGATCTTACTACCAGACGGATGGGTATTTTCCACTTGCGATGGTCATCCGGGCTTCCCAAGTATGCTGCGGGAAGTGCTCCAACAATTTGGCTTCACCGAGATGCCATGCTATTGGGGTAGGGAAGCGATCGACAGAGGTGTTCGGTCGTGCACCATCTTGGTGGACGTTCTGGCTAGTCCACGTCGATATGGATGGGCTCCTTTCTCGGTTACCATCGAGGGGGCTCAGTTAGAGGACACTTGGGCAGTTGCTGCAAGCGAGGCACTAATGAAGCTTTGTGAGCTTCATCAAGATGCCATGGCAGGGACTCAATTTGCCCTTATTTCAGTCCGTGGTATGGCCGGCTTTGAGTGGCAACGTCGTATGGTTGCTGCATATACGCCATTTGGCGACACAACCACGACGACACTGGGAACATATGCGGCTGCTTCCAATATGGCAGTTGCGATGCAAAGCACCATTATTTTGGAGCAAGTCGAGACTCTGCGGGAAGCGACGGAGCGGGGTGATACCCTTGATTTTATCAACAAAGATCTACGTTCGCTCATAGCTCCAACGAATCACCGACTAGATAAGTGCGAGAGTCAGTTACATTATGCTCGCATTAGGATACGGAAGGCTCGTGCCGCACAACGACAGACTCACACTGAACTGCAGCAAGCTCGTGGTGAGCTGCAAGCAAGTCAGTTGGAGGTGCAACAACAGCAAGAGCAGCTGTTAGTAGTCACTGAAGAGCGGGACACCGCTATTGAGACAGCTCAAAATTGGGAGTATGAAGCAGGAGAACTACAGGATAATGTAATTGAGGCCGAGGCACAATTACAACCAGTGGTGTATCCACCGGCCCATAACATACCATTAATTATGGGTGAACAATTACCTTCAGATGATGAAGCAGAAGAAGAAGATCTCGAGGAACTTGAATTCGTCGAGTAGGACGTGTTAAAGTAGGATGTGGCAGCACTTCCGCCGACACGGGGAAGCCTATAGTTTAATAGTTGCTCGTGTTTTTCTTTTGTGACCATGTTTGTGTCATATTAAGAGTAGTGGTGGTTATGTCTAGATAACCAAATGTGTACGACATCTCAAGAGGACCAGGCATGGTAGAGATGTATTTCCATAGTGGGAGTCCATCATTTTGGAGTTTACTACTGTAAACTTGGTCTAGAGATAATATATCTTGTATAAAGTTTGTACTTTATCAATATATGTTGATGTTGTATATTTTCTATCGTCGTTTACCGCATTACTAATTATATGGAAGGATGAACTTGAGGCAGTGAGACTTATGGTGCGAATCGTTGTATTGCAGCATGGTGCGTACACGTGCAGCCCCAGAAGTGGGAGGCTCAAGTGGAGGGCAGGGGGATGACACACCACCCCCGGGCAGAATACGCCTCAGATGCAGCCACCTCCACCACCTCCACCCACACTTCCCAGAAGTCTCACGGAGGTTCTCGCAGCAGTACTCGGCTCGCGCGACGAGCAAACCGAGTTGTTGCAGACCCTTGTACAGCACTCGTCCCGTCAAGGGGGGCGACATGTTGAGGGGCCACGTCTGTCATATCTAAGTTCCTACTCGGATTTCTCATCGACGCATGCACCGATCTTCAGGGAGGCCGATGAGCCTTTGGAGGCGGACAACTGGCTCCGCACTATTGAAGGGAAGTTCGGTTTACTTGAGGTAACCGAACAACAGAAGGCTCTGTTTGCAGCTCAGCAACTGCAGGGTTCTGCCGGTGCGTGGTGGGCAAACTACCTCGCCGCACGCCCCGCAGGCTATGTCATGAGTTGGGCAGAATTCCGGGAGGCGTTCCGCGCCTATCATATTCCTCCCGGGATTATAAGGATGAAGCTTCAAGAGTTCTTGGAGCTGAAGCAGGGAGGAAGGAGTGCTTACGAGTACTCCAAGGTCTTCAACCACTTGGCCCAATATGCACAGGACCAAGTGAACACAGAAGACAGGAAGCGAGAATGCTTCTACCGGGGGCTGAACACCAAGATGAAGGACAAGCTGGTCTTGTTCAACCGCGGCAGTTTCAATGACCTGGTCAACGTCGCGACCATGCAGGAGGATGCTACTCGAGAACTGTCCTCAGACAAGAAGAAGAGGAGTGCTCTACAGAGTAGCGGAGGTGGTGCTCCTCAGAAGTACTGAATGGTGTAACGATCACCATCCGGCCAGAGGTGGCAACCGCCCTCACGACCACCAACGTTCAGTGGTCGCAGGTTCGGCAACTCCGGGTTCCGACCGCAACAACAGCAGGGGATGATCCCACGTGCACTTTCACCTCCACCATGTGCACCGGGATTCCGTTCTCCCATTCGTACTGGCCAAACCCCGTACACTTGTTTCACGTGTAGCCGCACGGGGCACTTCGCCAAGGACTGCCCGCAGAGTAGGCAAGGCGGAGGACAATCATCATACCAGGTGTAACACCCTAAATTTTCGCATCCTGCATTGCATACATGATCGTGCATTAAACATTAGTAGGATAAAAGAAAGATAATAAAAGATAAAACATATATATATGGTGTAGCAAAAAGAAGAAATAGAAAATAATAAAACATGTATTAGGGAATAAATATAAAATAATAATAATAATAATATATAAAAAGAAATATATATAAATAAATTATATAATGATAAATAAATATATATATAATAACTGTATAAAAAATATAAATAATAATAAAAATAAATAAGTAATATATAAAAAATAGTAATATATTTATAAAAAAGAAAAAAACCCGCCGCTGACTCCGCAGCCCCGCACCGCCCAACGCGCGATGCCACGCCGTACCGCACGCCCGCGTCCCACGTCCCGCGCTCCCGCGACCCCGCCCTGCGCCTGCCCCGCCGACACGCGCCCGAGCGCGCCGCCCCGCAGCCGCCTGGCCCCGGCCCCACCGCACCGAACGCGACGCAGCGCGACTCCCGGCCGGACCGCAGCCCGCACGCGCACGCAGCCGCCTGGGTCCCGCACCCTAGCCCCGGCGCAGCACGCCCCGCGCTGCCCACTCCGCTCGCGCCCATCCCGCGGCCGACCCCGACGCACGCAGCGCGTCCGCTCCCGCCACGCGCCTTGGACTGCACTGCCGCCTTGGCTCACGCGCGATGCTCACGCGCTAGCCCCCCGTGTCGACCCCCCATGCGCCGGCCCTAGACGCCGGAAAAACCCTAGCCGCCCGGTATAAAAGCCACGGGGCCTCGCGTTTCCCGATGCCAGAAAAGCAGCCACCACCAAAAGGGAAAAGGAGCCCTAGCTGCCCAAAAAAAAAAAGAAAGGAACAGAGGAGAGGCTGCGCCGCCAGGGAAGAAAAGAGGGAAGAAAAAGAAGGGAAGAAGAGGAAGGAAAAGAGGAGAGTACCGCCGTCTCCGTCGTCGTGCCGCCGAAGGACTGCTGCGCCATCCACCTCGCCTACGCGTTGCCATCATCCCTCGATCTTCGAAGCCATCGCATCTACGGTAGGATTCGTTTTTCCAATGCAAATTTTAGTGACGTATTAGATCTAATAGACTTAAATTGATTTTAGTTGCACCATAATTTTATTTTCAGCAGCATTAATCCACTCTAAAACCCCCGTAAACTCATATGAAAACGAATGAACTAGTTGCATCTAATTAATAAACAACCGTGGTTAATTAATTATTAAACTTTGCATGCATGCATATCATCGCATGTTGATTAATGTGTGTGCATCGTGTTGATTTGTATGTATATTCTTGTATGTGTGATCACGAGTAGAGGGAAGTGCTGAAGAGATCGTGTACGAGGATTTCGAGAATCAAGACTTTGAAGCGCTTGAGCAACCCTATCCGCCGGAGCAAGGCAAGTGTCCTTGAAGCATATTGATCCTGTTTTAAATTAAATATTTTGTTTGCAAAACTGCATGCTGTGTCAATTTGATGGGAAATGCTATGGTAGGAAGTTTACTAGAATTGTTTAACCATCCTTGTCACCTGGAATATATGGTAGAGAGTCGGGAAGGGCTTTTTACCTTTTTGCTTCGCTTAATTAATTGGGATGGAAAACAACACTACACATTTAATTATGCATCAATGATATTCTGGATAACGTGAACTGGTCAATATGGTATGGTAATGGGTGATCTAAGCAAGCCTGGTATGTGGATGGGTTGGATGTTATGGTGGTTTGCTTGCTTTAGATCTAAGGACCGGTTCATGCGAGAATAAGCCAGGACTACAGTGCCACCACGAGGCCAAGTATGGGTGCGGCGTAGCTGATTAATTAGGGCTTTGCTAGTGCTGTTTGGACCATTGTGGATGCTCGGGGAAGGGGTAGTCGGATTGGGTTTGTTGATGATTGGTGGGACTACCCTGGGATCCGAATGGCTCAAGAGGGGGCCCTTGGTTGAAGATGTGCTCAGTTGGAGGCATTGCCACCGGTGAAACCTCAGTGGGGTCTGAATAGACCAGTAATCCCTTTGTAAAGGCTATTTTGTGATCTCTTGGCCACACACCAACGGAAGTGTGTAATGTGACCGACGGGTCATGGGCATAAGGGAGATTCTTAGTCGCCGAAAGGTGATGAAATCACGAACACGTGGGTAAAGTGGTACAAACTCTGCAGAGTATTAAAACTATCATGATAGTCGTGCTCCCGGTTATGAGCACCTAGACAACTTCCATGATTAGAGGGAAATTGGAAATTTGGGATGGTTATGGTTTGGTAATGGTTATGGATGGTTATGGATTGATTTCTGGTATTGAATATGGTTATTGGCAAATGATGAAATCTGGAATCATGGATGAGGATGGTGAATTTGGACTGGTATTATGGTATTATTTATGGTTTATGATGGGTTTACTTCACATAAATATGATATATTGCTTTTCAAATGTTTTACTGTACTTTTCAGCACTTTGCCATTATTATTGTCGTCATTTGAATCAGCCACATGTCATACTTTCCACACTTGCTGAGTACGACATGTACTCACTCTTGCAATCCCCCCCAACAGTTGCAGGTCAGAATTGTGAGTTTAATGGCGATAATGCAGATATCTAGGCCGTGTCTACCGTCAGCTTTGCCTGTGGTGTTGCATGGAGCTGCGTTATCCCTTTTGCTTAGTTTGCTTAGTTGTTTAATTAGTTTATTTCCGCTGCATTAGTTGAACTTGTCATTAATATTCATTAGTGTTTGTATTCGAGGATATTATGAATTATGTAATAATAGTACTTATTTAATAATTTGAGCTGTGGTAATTATCTGGTTATCATTGTGAATCACTCGTGTACATGTGTTGAACATCCTGGGCACACATATGCGTTAGCTTGGTTCAGCTTTCGGAACCGGGCGTCACAGATTGGTATCAGAGCCACAGGTTGACCGTAGGACGCAGCCTAGAGAGAATGGACACTTTAGAGCACATAGGAGCACTCGAGAATCGATGTGTTTTTGCTTGGTGTGCTATTTGCTATATATATTGTTTGCTGGTGTGCTTAATAGAGGATTTTGGGATGCTTTAGCATTGCCATGTCCACCTAGGCTAATATAGCTAGTTAGTTAGCTTCATATCCCTTGATGCATATAGTTGGGGACGTTTGTTAATTCTTACCTATTGCTCTCCTTCAGATGGTGAGGACTCGCAATCAGAGGGATGTCAATGGTGAGGAGGAGAACCATGGAGTACCTCAGAACAACAATGGACAAGGACCTGCTCATGGAGCTATCAATATTGAGCAGCTACTGGCTATGCAAAACTAGCTCATGCAGACCATGATACAAACTATGGGATAGCTGCAGGCTGGCAATATCAACAATCAGCCCCACATGCCTCCACCGCCACCCCCACCTCCTCATAACCGATTGTGAGAGTTCATGAGTACTAGGCCGCCAACCTTTGCTCAAGCTGCTGACCCTATGGATGCTGATGATTGGCTCAAGTCCGTGGAGAAGAAGCTAGCCATTGTCCAATGCAGTGACCGGGAGAAGGTCCTATTTGCTTCTCATCAACTCGTTGGAGCAGCTGCAGATTGCTGGGATGCTTATTGCAATGCTCATGAGAATCAAGAGAGGATCACTTGGGAAGAATTCAAGGAGAACTTCCGTTCTCATTATGTGCCGGAAGGTGTTATGATCTTGAAGAGACAAGAATTGAGAACTTACGGCAAGGAAGATCAAGCGTGAGTGAATATCTCAATAAGTTCACTCAACTCTCAAGGTATGCGCCTGAGGATGTTAGTCGGGACAGCCGGAAGCAATATTTGTTCATGAGAGGCTTGAACAATGAGATCCAAGTGCAACTACTCAACCGTCACTATGCCAACTTCCAGAAGCTTGTGGATAAAACAATTGTGGTTGAGAACAAGATCCATGAGATGGAGCAAGAAATCAAGAGAAAAGCGCCATATCAAGGACAGCAACAAGGAAGTAATATGCGCCCTCGCTTTGCGCCGCCCAATGCGCTTTACTACAGCTCCTCCATTCCTGCTCAGCGCCCTGGTTATGCACCACACCCAACTCAATTTGTGCAGCAGCGCCCTGTTATGCAAGCAATGCCTTATGCGCCTCGTGCTGATTTTTGGAACCAATGCTCAAAACCAAGCTCGTCCCAATAATTCTAGTGGAGTTAAGAGGTGCTATACTTGTGGAGAAGCTGGACACTTTGCGAATCAATGTCCTAAGTCAGGCCTTGGTCAAGGAAGCAATGTGCCGAGGCAAAACCCAAGACCCAATGGAGGAAATCCACAAGGGAGCCATGGACAGCAGAATTTTGCTCGTGGCAACGTGAACCATGTCTCTACGGAGGATGCTCAACAAGCGGATGACGTGGTCATTGGTATGTTTCTCGCAAACTCCAACCCCGCGACTATGTTATTGATTCTGGAGCATCGCATTCATTCATTGCATTGAAGTATGTTGCCAAGTATAGTTTGCCTATCTCTCATATGAAGTTTACTCTGTTGGTTAAGTCTCCTGGAGGAGAGATGAGGACAAATATAGTATGTCCAAAAATAAGCCTTAGAATAAGGGGGGTAGACTTCTCCGCCAACCTCATTGTTTTGGATTCACAAGGAATAAGAGGATCCGTTGGTGCAAAGTGCAATGGAAACACCATACGGAAACCGAAGCTACATGGGAACATGAAGAAGACTTGAAGACAGAATTCCCTCACCTTTTCTCCACGCTATCGAATCTCGAGGGCGAGATTCACTTTAAGGGGGTAGATTTGTAACACCCTAAATTTTAGCATCCTGCATTGCATACATGATCATGCATTAAACATTAGTAGGATAAAAGAAAGATAATAAAAGATAAAACATACATATATGGTGTAGCAAAAAGAAGAAATAGAAAATAATAAAACATGTATTAGGGAATAAATATAAAATAATAATAATATATAAAAAGAAATATATATAAATAAATTATATAATAATAAATATATATATATAATAACTGTATAAAAAATAAAATATAAATAATAATAAAAATAAATAAGTAATATATAAAAAAATAGTAATATATTTATAAAAAAAAAGAAAAAAAACCCGCCGCTGACCCCGCAGCCCCGCACCGCCCGACGCGCGATGCCCCGCCGTACCGCACGCCCGCGGCCCACGTCCCGCACTCCCGCGACCCCGCCCTGCGCCTGCCCCGCTGACACGCGCCTGCCCCGCCGACACGCGCCCGAGCGCGCCGCCCCGCAGCCGCCTGGCCCCGGCCCCACCGCACCGAACGCGACGCAGCGCGACTCCCTGCCGGACCGCAGCCCGCACGCGCACGCAGCCGCCTGGGTCCCGCCCCCTAGCCCCGGCGCAGCACGCCCCGCGCTGCCCACCCTGCTCGCGCCCATCCCGCGGCCGACCCCGACGCGCGCAGCGCGTCCGCTCCCGCCACGCGCCTTGGACTGCACCGCCGCCTTGGCTCACGCGCGATCCTCACGCGCGAGCTCCCGCGTCGATCCCCCATGCGCTGGCCCTAGACGCCGGAAAAACCCTAGCCGCCCGGTATAAAAGCCACGGGGCCTCGCGTTTCCCGATGCCAGAAAAGCAGCCGCCACCAAAAGGGAAAAGGAGCCCTAGCCGCCCAAAAAAAACGAAAGGAACAGAGGAGAGGCTGCGCCGCCAGGGAAGAAAAGAGGGAAGAAAAATAAGGGAAGAAGAGGAAGGAAAAGAGGAGAGTACCGCCGTCAACTGGAGATCGTCGCCGTCGTCGTGCCGCCGAAGGACTGCTGCGCCATCCACCTCGCCTACGCGTTGCCATCATCCCTCGATCTTCGAAGCCATCGCATCTACGGTAGGATTCATTTTTCCAATGCGAATTTTAGCGACATATTAGATCTAATAGACGTAAATTGATTTTAGTTGCACCATAATTTTATTTTCAGCAGCATTAATCCACTCTAAAACCCCCGTAAACTCATATGAACACGAATGAACTAGTTGCATCTAATTAATAAACAACTGTGGTTAATTAATTATTAAACTTTGCATGCATGCATATCATCGCATGTTGATTAATGTGTGTGCATCGTGTTGATTTGTATGTATATTCTTGTATGTGTGATCACGAGTAGAGGGAAGTGCTCAAGAGATCGTGTACGAGGATTTCGAGAATCAAGACTTTGAAGCGCTTGAGAAACCCTATCCGCCGGAGCAAGGCAAGTGTCCTTGAAGCATATTGATCCTGTTTTAAATTAAATGTTTTGTTTGCAAAACTGCATGCTGTGTCAATTTGATGGGAAATCCTATGGTAGGAAGTTTACTAGAATTGTTTAACCACCCTTGTCACCTGGAATATATGGTAGAGAGTCGGGAGGGGCTTTTTACCTTTTTGCTTCGCTTAATTAATTGGGATGAAAAACAACACTACACATTTAATTATGCATCACTGATATTCTGGATAACGTGAACTGGTCAATATGGTATGGTAATGGGTGATCTAAGCAAGCCTGGTATGTGGATGGGTTGGATGTTATGGTGGTTTGCTTGCTTTAGATCTAAGGACCGGTTCATGCGAGAATAAGCCAGGACTACAGTGCCACCACGAGGCCAAGTATGGGTGCAGCGTAGTTGATTAATTAGGGCTTTGCTAGTGCTGTTTGGACCATTGTGGATGCTCGGGGAAGGGGTAGTCGGATTGGGTTTGTTGATGATTGGTGGGACTACCCTGTGATCCGAATGGCTCAAGAGGGGGCCCTTGGTTGAAGATGTGCTCAGTTGGAGGCATCGCCACCGATGAAACCTCAGTGGGGTCTGAATAGACTAGTAATCCCTTTGTAAAGGCTATTTTGTGATCTCTTGGCCACACACCAACGGAAGTGTGTAATGTGACCGACGGGTCATGGGCATAAGGGAGATTCTTAGTCGCCGAAAGGTGATGAAATCACAAACACGTGGGTAAAGTGGTACAAACTCTGCAGAGTATTAAAACTATCATGATAGCCGTGCTCCCGGTTATGAGCACCTGGACAACTTCCATGATTAGAGGGAAATTGGAAATTTGGGATGGTTATGGTTTGGTAATGGTTATGGATGGTTATGGATTGATTTCTGGTATTGAATATGGTTATTGGCAAATGATGAAATCTGGAATCATGGATGAGGATGGTGAATTTGGACTGGTATTATGGTATTATTTATGGTTTATGATGGGTTTACTTCACATAAATATGATATATTGCTTTTCAAATGTTTTACTGTACTTTTCAGCACTTTGCCATTATTATTGTCGTCATTTGAATCAGCCACATGTCATACTTTCCACACTTGCTAAGTACGACATGTACTCACTCTTGCAATCCCCCCCAACAGTTGCAGGTCAGAATTGTGAGTTTAATGGCGATAATGCGGATATCTAGGCCGTGTCTACCGTCAGCTTTGCCTGTGGTGTTGCATGGAGCTGCGCTATCCCTTTTGCTTAGTTTGCTTAGTTGTTTAATTAGTTTATTTCCGCTGCATTAGTTGAACTTGTCATTAATATTCATTAGAGTTTGTATTCGAGGATATAATGAATTATGTAATAAGAGTACTTATTTAATAATTTGAGCTGTGGTAATTATCTGGTTATCATTGTGAATCACTCGTGTATGTGTGTTGAACATCCTAGGCACACATATGCGTTAGCTTGGTTCAGTTTTCGGAACCGGGCGTCACACCAGGGCGCCAACCAACCTCGCAACCAGCCCAAGAAGCCAGTTCCCAGACTCGGCAACGTCCACCACCTCGCCATTGAGGATGTTCCGGAAGGCGCACCCGTACTCACGGGTACGTTCCCTATCTTCGATCATCCCATAGTCATACTCTTTGACTCCGGAGCTTCACACAATGTCATTAGTAAGTCTTTTGTCATTAAAAGTCAATTGCCTATAATCTCTACAAAAACTCCATATGTGATTAGCACTCCAGCCGGGAAAACAGTAACAAATGAATTGGTTCCTGGGATGCCACTTAACCTAGATGGAACCATATATCTTATTTCACTTCTGATACTAGAGCATCAGAAATTAGATGTCATCTTGGGAATGGCATGGTTACAATACCATGGTGCTATTCTAGATCTGGTCCCTCAAAAAATATATCTAAATTCTCCACTCCATCCCTCTCAAGTCCTCAATCTTGAGAAAGCCATTCTAGTGAATTCATCTACTCACAATACCGAGATTATGGAACTTAAGGATATCCCGGTAGTATGTGAATACCTGGACGTGTTTCCCGAAGATCTTCTTGGTATGCCCCCAGAAAGAGATATAGAATTCAAGATTGAACCTGCACCGGGAACAGTGCCAATTTCAAGACCACCCTACAAGATGGCACCCAAGGAACTTGCAGAACTTAAGGAGCAGTTAACCAAACTTGAGAACAAGGGTTTCATTAGTCCAAGTTCATCACCATGGGGTTGTTCTGCACTGTTCGTAGAGAAGAAAGATAAGACCTTGAGACTGTGTGTAGACTATCATCCACTCAATGTTGTCACTATCAAGAACAAGTATCCACTACCACGCATTGATATTATTTTCGATCAATTAGTGGGTGCTAAAGTATTTTCGAAGATGGATCTTCGTTCTGGTTATCATCAGATCATAATCGACCAGAAGACATACCAAAGACAGCATTCTCGACGAGGTATGGACTGTATGAGTACCTTGTTATGTCCTTCGGATTAACCGACGCACCGGCTCATTTCATGTATCTCATGAACTCGGTATTTATGCTGGAATTGGACAAGTTTGTCGTGGTCTTCATTGACGACATACTTGTGTATTCAAAGTCCGAAGAAGAACATGCTCAACACTTGCGTATCGTGCTTCAACGATTACGGGACCACCAGCTATATGCTATGTTCAGCAAGTGTGAATTCTGGATCAGCCAAGTGCCATTTTTAGGGCACATCATATCAGTAGAAGGGATTGCAGTTGATCCAAGCAAGATCAAGCAAGTCCTCAAATGGGAGTCTCCAAAGTGTGTACATGAAGTTCGAAGTTTCCTAAGTTTAGCTGGGTATTACCGGAGGTTCATTCCCAGTTTCTCCAAAATAGCTAAATCAATGACAGAACTTCTGAAGAAGGGAACGAAGTATGCATAGACTGAGGCAGGTTTTCAAGCATTAGTAAAACACCTCACAATGGCACGAGTATTAGCTCAACCGGACACAACCAAATCTTTTGACGTGTATTGTGATGCATCAGGAATTGGTTTGGGTTGTGTGTTGATGCAGGATAGACGAGTGATCGCTTATGGATCACGACAGCTTCGGAACCATGAGCAGCACTATCCGACTCATGATCTAGAACTCGCTGCTGTGGTACTAGCATTGAAGATGTGGAGACATTATCTACTGGGTTATTTAGTACATCTCTACACCGATCAAAAGAGCCTAAAGTACATCTTCACCCAGAAAGATTTAAATATGCGACAGTGTAGATGGTTGGAGTTAATCAAGGATTATGAGATTGAGATCCACTACCATCCAGGCAAAGCGAATGTAGTCGCAGATGCTCTAAGCCGCAAGTCCCATGTCAACAATCTTTCCATTACCTCAATGGAAGGAGAAGAAGAACCGAGTCTCTACTTGGTTCCATATGGGGCACTCTACAACCTAGCTCTCATTCCTACTATCAAGGAGGATATTATGGCAGCTCAGAAGGAGGACAAAGGGATGTCACATATTCGGCAAAGAATGAAGAAGGGGTAGATGAAATGTTTCCGATGTGACGATGAGGTAACCCTTTGTTTAAAAACCGTATTGTGGTACCCCGAAACATGGAACTTCGGAAGAAGATATTGGATGAAGCTCATTTATCCAAGTATTACATTCATCCGGGAAGTAACAAAATGTACGAAGATTTGAGAAAGAAGTTCTGGTGGACTCGGATGAAGAGAGAAGTAGCAAAATACATATCCGAATGTGATATGTGTCGATGAGTTAAGGCTGACCATATGAAGGCAGCGGGACAGCTTCAACCTTTAAGCATACCAGCTTGGAAATGGGAGGATATCAGTATGGATTTCATTGTTGGGTTGCCTCCCACTCTCCATAAGCACGACTCAATTCGGGTGATCGTTGACCAGTTGACCAAATCGGCTCATTTCATACCTGTCAGTGTCAAGTAAGATGTAAAGCGGTATGCAAAACTTTATATCTTCAGAATAGTGTGTCTACATGGTGTACCCCGCACTATCATTTCAGATCGTGGATCTATTTTTGTTGCTCGCTTTTGGGAGCATCTCCACGATGCACTGGGTACCAAACTGATTTGAAGCTCGGCTTATCATCCTCAGACTGATGGATAAACCGAACGGGTGAATCCAGTGCTAGAGGATATGCTTCGTGCTTGTGCCATCCACCATGGTAGGAATTGGGATGATCATCTACCCTTGGCGGAATTTTCGTACAACAGCGGTTACCAGGCTAGTATCCAGATGGCGCCATATGAAGCTCTTTATGGCCGAGAGTGTCGCACACCCTTGAACTGGTGCGAATCTGGTGAAGGAGTGGTATATGGCATCGACTTAATAAAAGAAGCCGAAGAGCAAGTACGCATTATTCAAACAAATCTCAAAGCCGCTCAGTCTCGTCAGAAGAGCTACGCGGACAAACGACGTCGACCTCTTCACTTCGAGGTTGGGGATCAAGTTTATCTTCGGGTATCCCCTATGAAAGGTATCCATCGATTCGAAGTGAAAGGGAAGCTAGCTCCACGTTTTATTGGGCCGTTCGCAATAATCAAAAGATGCGGACCTGTGGCATATCAATTAGAGTTACCGCCATCGCTGGCAGGGGTCCATAATGTGTTTCACATTTCTCAGTTGCGGAAATGTCTCAAAATCCCAGCGAATATACGTATTGGGGATTTGGAAACCCTCCAACCAGATCTTACGTATTCCGAGCATCCAACCCAGATCATTGATGAGAAGAATCGCACCACAAGAAGCCGCACCTTGCGTTTCTACAAGGTCTTGTGGAGCAACCACAGTGCTGAAGAAGCCACATGGGAAAGCGAGGAGTATCTTAGAACGAACTATCCGGAATTGTTAACGGCATATGTTCGTTAGATCTTTTCCTTTTGCCTTCTTTTGTAATCTCGGGGCGAGATTCTTTTAAGGGGGGAGGAATGTAAAACCCCACTTTTATTGCATGTAAATTCAGTTATGAGTTTTTTGATCAACTATATTAGAGATCCAGTATAGTGGTACACATGAACTTAATACCATCCAACCCTTTCTTGCACTCATGGTTAAATTTTATTAACATGAGTATTGGACTTCACCACTAATTCTAGAATGATTCTATTCACCTCTCTTCAAATTTTTGAACTAGTTGGATGAAGTTTATTGAGGCAATTTAAAGTGCAGTACTGAATAAGTTACTGTAAAAAAATTGTCCCTGCCAAAAATATTCAAATTAGAGGCTCTAAATTTTTCCTTGACCTTCTAATATTCTCAATAGCTTGCCTGCAAAATTTCAAGATCTTGGGAACTCATTTGCTATTTTATTTGAGACGCTTAGCAAATTTGAATCAAATTTAAATCTGAATTTTAAATTCTTTTTCAACTTCTTTGAACATAAGATTTTAGTTCACCATTGTGTTCAGAATAATTCATTTACCATCTCCATAACATTTCATGATTTTTGGAGTTGATCTTCTATTTTTAAATGAATTTTTAACTTTACTGTTGGAGTCTGACTGACCTGTGGCCCCCACAGGTCAGCCTCTGCTGAACGGATCAGCTCGACCGCCTGCCATCTCTGCACCGGAGCTCGCCCGCTCGACAGTGCACGCGCATGCAAGCTCCAGCGAGCTGCTTGCTTGCTTGCCGCGGTGCTATAAAAGGCCCGGCTGCCGCTCTGGTGTTTCCCTTCCCCGATCGGTTTTCCCCCTCTCGCTATTTCTTCTCCGCCGCGCGCCATCATCGCCGCTCGCCTATGCTCCATGGTGTGCCGCCGTTTCACGCAGTTTCAAGCCATGATCCTAAAAGCTTAAAGGTGCGCCTAGTCGAGCTCTAACTCGCGGTGCAAGCCGTTTCCTTTTTCATTGAAAAATGAGCAAGTTATCAGTCTTCATCTTTCCGGCTGATGTGAGGAAGCTCGCTCGGTTTCCATTTCAATTCCGTTTCTACAAGTAAATATTTTTTGCAATTGCTTAGAGATAGTTTCTATAGGTCCTAGCGCTCCTACCTGAGCAAAAACCCCTAAAAGTTATCGAGCAACAGCCGAGGAAATCGAGTTTTGCTCGCCGCCGGTGAGGAAGCCTCGGTTCGCCATCGAGCTCATAGTTTCCGATGGTTTCCTCCTCTCCCACGTCCAGTTCCTTGATCTACATCGTCCCAGGAAGGTTTTGAAGAAGGTCCCGAGTGGTTGGAGCTATTCTGGAGTGAGTTCCAGGTTGCCCGAGCGCTCACCGCCGTCGTCGCACAGCCATTTCCGGCGAGTTTCTGCTCCCATCGACTTCACCGTCGTGCTCAGCGACTCCAAAAAACCCCAGGAGGCAAGTTTGGGCAAGTTTGGCCCGTCGGTTTAGCCGGCGGCGAGCTCGCTGACGAGTCACCGCCGCGGGCGTTGGCCCGAGGTGGGAGACAACCCCGTGGGGCCCACCTGCCAGTAGCTGCGGGATCACGGTGTGGCTGGGATTCCGTGCGGCTGCGCGCAAAGAAATCTGTGGACCGCGGTGTTGCATTGACCAGAGCACGCCACATGGCCCATGGGACCCACCCAATTGAATTTGAATTCTGGCGCCGATATTTTATTAAATTAATTCCAGAAAATTGTTCAAATTCTAAATTGAATAACTTTCTGTAGGTTGCTCCAAAATTATTCAAACAAATTCTTTTTTGAAAGCCCATGAGCTCTAGTTTCTGTCAGTTCTAATTAGGTTCTGTGAAACTCAGAGTTAAATTCTGTAGGAAATAGTATTTCCAAATGCAAATACAATTTTTCCCTATAAGATAGCCACTGGAAAAATCCCCAAAATTCACATAAAACTTATCGTCCTATGCTTGACTACCAGAAAAAGTTTGGGAGCCATTGCACCCGTTTAACCTTCTGTATAGTTCAATTACCTTTTTCAGTTATTGAATTTTCACAGATGTTCACTTGCTTTATTATGTCTCAAATTTGGACTGATAGTCATACACTAGTTCCTGTAAAAATCTTGGATTTAATTGACCTACTATCCTAGTCCTAATTCAGTCGCAAACTGAATATTGAGTAAAAGGTAAAAATTCGATTACATTATAATTCCAGAAATTCTTGCCAACTTATAAATTCAATAACTCCTTCACCCAAGCTTAGAAATTTATGAAAAAATTTTTGCTAGAACCAGGACAATTTCCTCTATCTTTATTATCAACTGTTAGCTATGTTCAAGCTACAGTTTCCTCTCTAGAATTTTTGGAAGTTGATTGCTTGCCATAATTTTGGAGACCACAATCTACTTTGATCATCTCCTGTTCTTTGCAAGAGCTTCTACCATATTCCATAATACCTACCTTCAAAGTCCAAAGCCAATTAAGTCATTATCACATAATGGTCACCATAAATTAAATCATGGTTTTGGTAATAATTATTTTTCAAAGTCATTCATATACGTATTCTATGCACATCGTATAGTGACCGAAGTCCAGGAGGAGCCAGAAGCCTTGGAAGGGCACCTTCCAAATATTAACTCAGACTCTGACCTGCAACAAGGCAAGCCCCAGTTTGCATTTAAGTCGTTTATAAAATTTTGCTTTATCACTATGATGAGTAGTATATGAATTGTGCATTACATTTAGGATGATTGATACTCCACTTGCATGACCAAAAATCCCAGGGATTGGCTGGAACGAGTTACAGTTTGACCTGTAGTAACTGCTTTGCTAATGCATAGGAAATCCGGTAGAAGTCGAGTAGTTGGAATCTACTCACGAGAGATGTAGGACATATCTCACAGGATTGGTTAGATAGAAAATGGCATAATATAATGAAATGGAGACTGGGCAGGGAATGGATAGGAAGCGGCAAGAATTGAGTCTTGATCGCATAGCCCTGCCTGTGTCGATTAAGGCCCGTCTGTATGCGAACCCTTCGAACAAGCTTGAATTGTACCGACAACATAATGGACATATGGAATCCAGTAAACTGATGTAACTCGATAACAAGGGTGTCGAGGCCCACTAACTCACCACCGATAGGGGTGGGCTGAGGACAGTAAGGTGTAAATCGGTCGGCGGACACATCAGGTGTTCCATGCGGAGACCTTCTATTTGCGGAGGTGAGATGGGTTCGGCGTTCGGGTTTCTTGTGAAAGGTGGCCATATACGCCTAGTACTGAAGTGTTATGTAGGTACAGGTGTGCTCGCTGACACTTCCGAACGACGTATATGTCGTGTTGTCTAGGTGTGTCCTGATTGCAATCGCTGTCCCTCGCAGTAATAGAGTATCACTTGTTCACTGCGCCGTGACGTAGTAAATACTAAAGAAACCAGGAAATTATATTGTATTGAATTATAATTGCTTTGCAACCTTGTATGGCTTAGAGATAGTGCAATTAAAAGTTTACAGTTTCCCCATACTTTAGCTGTGATAGCATTACGTGCTCTGGGCATGTCATATCATCGGTAAAGTGTTTCTTGTTTGATTGTGGAGCCCATGATGTGTCGTTCCTGGAGAATGTCATTTGCTACATAAAACCTGATTATAAGGATCCATTTGTAGGCGAGTCATTTATGCTTCACCTTACCTATGTTTAGTGTCCCCTTTGCATATGTATAGTGAGATGGGTTAGTCTTGGTGAGCCTTATGCTCACGTTTGCAGTTAACGAGTTTTTGCAGGTTATACAATTTATGAAGGGTTTGATGATGAGGTTGCACCCCCTCCAGGGTGTACAACCGAATGGGAACCCTGCATGCCGCCGTGATTGAGTGTTGCTAGTGCAAAGTATCCAAGGCATGGATAACTTTGCTTTTGCATAGCTAGTGCTGAGAGCGTAGCTATGATATATATATTTCTTTACTTCCGCTAGTATTGTAAAACTTCCGCTGTATTATAAATAAAAGACTTCATCTTGTATTTTATTCAGGTTCTATTCTTGTATACTACTGGGTGTCGCATCGCACGACACCACCCAATGAGATCCTCGGATGTCGGGATTCCGGTCCCCACATCAAAAATACAAAAACATGTAGGGATGAATCCAAGAAAATGGATTTTAATGAATCAGGCGATGACACGTGGCAACACACGGATCAAATGGCCCACAAACAAAAGAATACGAGGAGATCCACTGGTGTTGCACCCATATATATCAAGAGGGCCCACCTGGAAGCCACCTGGAGGAAGCACTCCCCGAGGGGAGCCTTGACCAGGTCGGCCGAACCCCCTGGTCGACCGACCTATTCCTGGTGCCAAACTCGGTCAAACGACAAGTGTTGGCTCCTCCCGACTCCCTGGAGTCAATGGTGACTGATTCACGTGTTAATTGCGGGAACCGACCCTTCTCCACCTATAAATAGACCCCCTCACCTCACTTCTCACACACACCAAAAGTTGAGAATAGTGCTACACTCCAAAGGTTTAGAGTTGTCCTAGAGGCTACCAAAGTAGAAGGAGAGTGTGGTGAAGAGTCTAGGAGAAGGAGGGTTGGGCTTGTCAAGTCCCTCTTCTACACTTGTACCCCTACAAAGGTTTTACTCAATCAAGTAAGCCATTGTGAATTCAATACAAGTTTGATCTCTTATTCTTAGTAATTTGCACAAGTAGTTACTTGTGGGTTCACTGCTTTAATTCATTAGAGGCTCTAGTTGTAGCTTTGTGTTCAAAACAACTAGAGTAGTGATTTAGAACGTAAGCATGGTGCTTAGGTTACAAATCATCAGTGGATATCTCATAGACCCACGGATTGAAGAGGTAGGCAGTAGGTGGTGATAGCCCTATCTGTCCTTCGTAATCCTCCACGTTCGGCTATGCCATAGGCTCTTGGCAGAAGTCGTCCTAATATTGCTAGGAGTAAGCCCGTGCCCGAAGCAAGCATCTACCACAAACTACCTTGAATGAGGATCAATACTTTAAAATCCTCTCTATTCCTTGCCTACCAAACAACTTTGTGTCCTTGGGTGAGCTAGTTCGAAAGATTAGCACACACGTTCTTTGGATTCGATACCCTTGGGAATACTCTTTAAATGGGAAGTGCTACAACGTTATTTCCGTGCGCTTGCGGATAACTCTGTGGTGTTAAGAAATACCAACGAGCACCTCACATAAGCATGTTGTAAATCTTAGCAAAATGATATCAGCCTTAACCACCAAAACAGACCAAAAACTTAGTAAAAGAATACTATGCAAACTTTCCATAAGTGTAAAGCAAGTTTGAAATATTGCAAGATAAAAGCAGAACAATTGCAATCAAGCTCCGAACCTTGCCAAGCTAACACAAACATGAGTTGGAGCTTAATAAAAAGATGTTTTGGGAGTATTCAAAACTTTTATTGTCAAAGTCAATGTATTCAGCACACATAGGTCTCACAGTGGGGGATTACGATGGACGGACAGGGCTATCACCACCTACCGCCTACTCTTACAATTTGTGGGTCTACGAGAAATCAAACGCTACTTAACTATCTAAGCACCACACTTACATTTTAAGTATATACCTTAAGAGCACTACAACGATTTTGCCCCTGTTGCGGCGATTTTACTGCAACAAATACTAAATTGTTGTAGTAAGCTTGGTCTTTTGCCATGATTCAGTAGCTCGTGGAATTAGGCTCTATTGTCATGGAACACAATCATTGCATTAGAATTTGTTGCCACAATTCACTAGTTCATGGCATTAGGAACTATCGCCACGGAACACAAATGTTGCAATAGGATATGTTGCCACGAATTAGAAAAATGTTGCATTAGGATCCTAATGCAACAGAACACAATCGTTGCATTAGGATATGTAGCCACGAGTCACTAGTTCGTGTCATCGGGATCTATTGCCACGTAACATAATTGTTGCATTATGATCTTTTGCCACGATTCACTAGTTCGTGGCGTTAGGATCTATCACCGTGGAACACAATCGTTGCATTAGGATCTGTTGCCACGAATCACTAGTTTGAGGCATTAGGATCTTTCACCATGAAACACAATCGTTGCATTAGGATCTATTGCCACGATTGTACTAGTTCGTGGCCTTAGGATCTATTGCCACGGAACGCAATCGGTGCATTAGAATTTGTTGCCACGATTCACTAATTCGTGGCATTAGGATCTATCGCCACGGACCACAATCGTTGCATTAGGATCTGTTCCCACGAATCACTAGTTCGTTGCATTAGGATCTTTCGTCATGAAGCACAATCGTTGCATTAGGATCTGTTGCCATGATTATACTAGTTCGTGGCCTTAGGATCTATCGCCACAGAACACAATCATTGCATTGGGATTTGTTGCCATGATTCACTAGTTCATGGCGTTAGGATCTATCGCCACGGAACACAATCGTTGCATTAGGATATGTTGCCACGATTCACAAGTTCATTGCATTAGGATCTTTCACCACGGAGCACAATCGTTACATTAGGATATGTTGCCACGATTGTACTAGTTCGTGGGCTTTAGGATCTATCGCCACGGAACACTATCGTTGCGTTAGGATTTGTTGCCACGATTTACTAGTTTGTGGTGTTAGGATCTATCACCACAGAACACAATCGCTGCATTAGGATCTGTTGTCACAATTCGCTAGTTCGTGCACGAAAGGGAATCAAGGCAGGGGAGGATGCTGACGGTAGTGGGCCCACTTGCCAGTGAAATCGATCGAGAGAACCATGCACAAATTCCATGAGTTCATTTGATTTCTGTTTTTGTGCGTGAACCCTTTTGCACTTGATCGATCATGCTTACAGGAACACAATTGTCACAGCTCACACAGTACTTATATAAAATTGTTGCATTAGGATCTATCATCATAAATAGTTCACAGCTCACACAGTACTTATATAAAAAATCATCATATTCGTTGTTGCCCCCCCCCCCCCCCCCAGGTGGAGCTACATGACCATCATTGATATATGTATCGTCGTCGTCGTCGTTGTCTTCATTTTCTGATGGAACTCCATCTGCCTTAAATTGATCACATCTTGGCATTAGAAGAGCAGAAGCATCATCGCTTCCTCCATCAATGTCATTCCTAGCCCATGCGGTCGTATCCTCATTTATGTGTGGCATATTGATATAACTAAGACGATCATCAAATGTCTCAGCCTCCATTGTCTCTGTCACATTATTTTAATTGTATCCATGGGGCATGGCAAAAAGGTTTCATGGCTTTGTTTCAACAATTGTAGCTCATTTAGGTTGCTTCACACTTGGAACGTAAAAAACTTGTTCTGCTTGGGTGGCTAGAATGTAAGGCTCATACTTAAATCGAGAAAGAGTAGTGGCCTCTGATTTGGTTCTGATAGGAAAAAAACCGATCAAACCAGTCACATTCAAATAACATAACCTCTTGCTTTTTTTCAAAATCAACAGAAATCATTTTCTTGATTACGCCAAACCAATCATGATCAATACCCCAAACAGCAACACCACTGTTTTGGGTCCGTAAACATTTTTACATCTTCCATTCAAAAGAAGAAGCCATTGATGAATGATCGACTAAAAAGACGTGCCCGACGATCAGGTCTTCTAGATAATGCATACATATAGTCGGTTACTTTGCCTTCTTTATGTAATGTCATAACCTGTACACATAAGTATAAAAGGGGTCATCACACTACTACAAAAAGCATTTTTACAGGCGCCTCAATTTTTCAAACACAGGCGGTCCTTAAAAATATGCGACTGTGATGACGAATGATATAATAACCGTCTGTGATGAAAGAACAACACAGGCGGATTTTAAAGAACAACCGTCTGGGTAAATACATGATCTTCAGAATCGGTTCTTAATTAAGAACCGCCTGTAATGCAACGAACTTCACAGACGGATTTTAAGAAACAACCGTCTGGGTAAATACATGATCTTCATAGACGGTTATTAATTATTAACCGTCTGCAATGCAATGAACTTCACAGGCGGATTTTAAGAAACAACCGTATGGGTAAATACATGATCTTCACAGACGGTTATTAATTATTAACCGTCTACAATGCCATGAACTTCACAGACGCATTTTAAGAAACAACCGTCTGGGTAAATACATGATCTTCGTTGGCGGTTCTTGATTAATAACCGTCTGTAATGCAATGAACTTCACAGATGGATTTTAAGGAACAACCGTCTGAGTAAATACATGATCTTCGTTGGCGGTTCTTAATTAATAACCGTCTGTAATGCAATGAACTTCATAGCCGGTTCTTGATTAACAACGGCCTGAGAAGATCATGTATTTTCAGTGGCGGTCATTCTTTAATTATCATAAGCGGTTTTCATTGAAATTACAGGGATGTAGTTGCAATTATATATCACAGCCGCATGTAGTCGTGCAGGCAAAATTGTATCAGGAAAAAAACACAGATGAGCTAGCGGATACTAGTACAGTAATGCATTATAGGAAATGCTCGATCACCAGTGAGGCTGGCTTAATTGTGATAATACACCATTAGAGGCTTTACAATTGTTCAAAGATAATTTCTTTACACACTGAACAAAAATCATGCTACATTCATTGTAGATCGACGATGAAGCTCCCATCGATCAATCTAAATTGTACCGTCCTGCTTGCTCCCGAACACGTCTCTTATATTCCGCTGGATCCTGAAAATATTGACATTATTTAAATTAACAAATGTCAAAGGAGGAATGAATAACCTACATTGGTCACTAAGTCAAAGTGTCATCTAACCTTGATAAGTAGATTATAGCAATCATTTTCAACATCAGGCACATTTGGCTGATGCAGCAAACGCTGAACTTCAAGTAGTATAGTTTTGATTGTAAAAGCACTGCACCACCCCTACGAAATATAATTTAAGCAATATAAGAAACCAGTTCAAATAAGTTCGACAAAAATTATAAGTAATAATTACATGAACAAAATAGGTCTATCTTACAGTCTCTTGATCAAGAATCCCGATGCAGAGTGCTCCCGAACGATGGACATTTGGGTGGAAGAACCCAATTGGAAAGGAGCATCTTGGAGGCACCAAGGGATAGTCCTCAGAGAAGGAGATTGTCAGGGGGTAGTAACCATCTTCCCATTCAGTCTGCAAAAGAAATTTATTAATAGGAGGACGATAGTTAAACTCATATTGTGCTTGTTCTTCATGACTTACCCCTTCTTTACCGGGGACGATGCACTGCCACTTCAATAAATCTCCCGATTCAGGCTTCGCAGAGAAACCCTACGCGGAGAAATTGAAAATACCAAAAACAAACAACACGGAAAAACAAACTACAGTTAAGTTCATCAGTCCATTACAGATACATATGTATATACAACCATGTGACCGGTGTGCCATATGTACATACATGGGGATGGTTCTTGCGCCACGCCAAGCGCTCCTCCTTCAATCGGCTACACGCCCGAGACATCATTATCTGAAGAAAGACCAAACTTCCAAACTTCCAAATCATTGAGTCCAAACGCATATGTACACAAATGCAAAAGGACACAATCCATATACCAACATTGTTCTAAGTTGATTTCAGAAGATACAAATATATACAATATATATCATCTCGCATTGCTATATACATTTTTTCCAGCATTGACATCTTCTCGCATATAGGGTTTCAAATTCTTTTTAATGCTTCTCTCTACGCGCTTGATGTTTTCTGGTTCGGTGAAAAGGTACATCTCTTCATACTGATTATATTCCTCTTCATTATCTCCCACATTGTCAACCCCAACAATATTTTGCTTTCCAGAAACAACTACGTGCAACTTCTCAGTTTCTGGATCTTGAACATAAAAAACTTGTGCAACATTATCGGCGAGAACCCACAGGTCATCTTTGTAACCCACTTTATTCAAGTCTACCAGTGTCAGTCCGTAATTGTCCACTTTCAAACCATCAGGATGTTTGACCCATTGGCACTTAAATACGGGCATTACCATTCTTTCGCCATAATCGAGTTCCCATATTTCCTCTATGAACCCGAAGTATGTGGTCTTCTGCCCTTGTGAATCATAAGCCTCAATACGAACACCACTATTTTGTGCAACACTCTTACCGTCTTTTTCTTTAGTGTAAAATGTGTAACCATTGATGTCATATGCTTGCCATGATGTTACCAAAGCAGATGGGCCACAGGCTAACTTTTTCATTGTTGCCTCTTCTATAGTGTTTCCGTATGATATATTTTTGTCCATTAACCATTCAGTGAAACATCTTCTGTGCTCTTTCATGATCCAGTCCTCTTTGCGGTCTTGGTTTTTATCACGAAGCTCAATTTGGTGTTCCTCGATGTACGGCTCAGCTATTGCGAGCTGTTGTAGTACACCAAAATGTGCACGGTGTACATTCTTGTAATCTTGAACAATAAAAGTTTTCTTACCCACTTTGCCTCTCCCACGTAGTCTACCCTCATGTACCGGTATAGGCACACCTAT
Organism: Tuctoria greenei; assembly: GCA_036927565.1. NCBI lineage: Eukaryota > Viridiplantae > Streptophyta > Magnoliopsida > Poales > Poaceae > Tuctoria > Tuctoria greenei. The sequence goes on along the minus strand of JAYESD010000002.1, from coordinate 174,031,299 downwards.
CGATTTTCCATCTTTGATGTAATCAGCGCAACCCTCAATCACTTCTTCAGTGGTGTATCCTTCCATAATTGAACCCTCTGGGTGAGCACGGTTCCGCACATAACCTTTTAATACTCCTAAATATCTCTCCAACGAAAACATATGATGTAAATATAGTGGCCCCAATGCTTTTATCTGATCAACAAGATGTATGATTAGGTGTACTTGCATATCAAAAAAGGATGGTGGGAAACACATCTCAAGCTTGCACATTGTCTCGACGATGTATGTTTTCAGATAGTCTAAATCTTCACGTGCTATCACCTTTTGCGATACTGCATTGAAGAAGTAACACAAACGTGTGATGACAACTTTTATATGCTCAGGTTTGATTACTCTTATTGCAATGGCAAGGAAAACTGTCATCATCATGTGACAGTCGTGAGAATTATAACCGAATAAAGACAAGTCTTTCATCGAGACTAGTTTGCGGATATTGGATGAGAAACTTGTGGGCACTTTGATCCCACGCAAGCATTCGCAAATTGCTTTTTTCTCTTCTAGCGTCAAGTTGTAGCTGGCTGGGGGAAGGTAATGCTTCCCGTTCGCCTTTTCTACTGGATGAAGCTCTGGTCTCAAATCAAGATTTACTAGGTCCATACGTGAATTTAATCCATCCTTTGTCTTCCTCGGCATGTCCAGCAAGGTCCCAATGATGCTGTCAAATACATTCTTTGTAACGTGCATCAAATCAATACTATGGCAACATTCCAGATTCTTCCAATACGGAAGATACTTGAAAAAAATTGATTGTTTCTTGAAAGCCATGTCAGTTGTATCATCCGAAGATGTACTTTTCTTTCTCTTAATTCCTTTACTCTTTTTTACCTTACCGAAAGCAATATGAATGTTCTTGACCATTTCAAACACAAGTTTTCCACTGTAAGGTTTCAGTGCAGTATCTTTTTCGATTTTGTTATCAAATTGTTCTTTCATCTTCCTATACTTGTGTGTATCTGTCAAGAACCGTCGATGTCTCATGTACACCGTCTTTCTGGATGAAGTGAGGTATAGATATCCAGTTCTATCCACGCACCTAACGCAACCTTTCTTCCCTTTCATTTGTCCCGATAATGTAAACAGTCCGGGATAATCATGCACGGTAACGAATATCATTGCTCTTAGCGTGAAATACTCCCGCTTTTACTCATCCCATGTACGTACCCCTTCATTCCACAATTTCGCCATATCTTCCATTAAAGGTTCCAAGAACACATCAATTTCGATGCCGGGTTGTTTCGGACCTTGGATAAGAACAGATAATAAGATATATTTCCTTTTGTGACACAACCACGTCGGTAGGTTGTACATAGTTAAGACCACGGGCCATGTGCTGTGTATGCTCCTTTTTTCACCAAATGGATTCATTCCATCTGTACCCAAGGCAAACCTCACATTTCTGATTTCCTTCGCAAATTCTGGATACTGAATATCAAAATTTTTCCACTGCGTTGCATCACCAGGGTGTCGTATATGTTTTTCATTCTTCTTGCGTTCCTCGGAATGCCAACGCATAAGTTCAGCATCCCTAGGGTTTGAGAACAAACGCTTCAAGCGATCAATTACCGGAAGGTACCACATCACCAATGCAGGAATTTTTCTCTTATTCTTCCCGTCTGCATCGCCAGAAGTATCGTCATCGTCACCTTCAGGACCAATAATAAACTTCTTATTCTTCTGAGTCTTTTTCATGTTGGTAACATACTGGTGATTGTAGTCCTTCTTATATCTACTGACACCACAAATGGGGCATCTAGTTGCGAGCTCATGCTCTTTGCGATACAGAATACAATGGTTCACACAAGCGTGTATTTTTGTCACACCTAGTGCCATCGGGCAAAGAAGTTTCTTCGCTTTATAAGTGCTTCTAGGCAGTTTATTTGGATTTGGAAGAATTTCGTCCAGAAGATTCAAAAGATCAGAGAAACTACAATCGGACCATCCGTGCGTAGCTTTCAACTTTAGTAGTTCTAAGACTGCATGCAATGTAGTAAACTCTTTATCACAACCGTTTGATTCATCATATAAAAGCTCTGTGGCCACATTCTGCAATGTCTCCATTTTACTTAAACCTTTGCTTGCTCCCATAGAAGTCAGTACATATGGTTCAATGTGACGCAACATCTCCTCACAATCGAACTCATCATCATCATCACCAGCTTGATTGTCACTACCATCATCGATATGAACATTATCATCATCTGAGCCTCTCTCATCATCTTTATCCACATCATGTGTATCTAACTCACCATGCTCTGTCCATATTGTGTAGTTATTTTTGAAACCTCTTTTCACCAAATGAGATTGGATTACTATAGTATCCGTCCAAGCAATCTTATTTTCGCAGTCGATACATGGACATAATATGTCATCTATCTTTTGCAACTTCGCATGTCTCTTGGATGCTTCAATAAAATTTGCAACATTACGAATGTACATAGGATCGGGTCTTGGCATGTTATACATCCACGCTCGACGGTCCATGCTTCAATAATAGAATTTTTTGTCAGATTTACAAAATTTGGCCACAAATATTCTCTAAAGGTCTTCTATAAAATGAATTTACAGAGACATAACAAGTATGATTAGGGCGACTAATGTAGGAGACGGGCGACGTCTTGAGGCGGACGGAGTCAAAGGGGGAAACAGGCCCAACAGCATGGGCTAGGTCTGGGTGGGATCCAGTCCGTTATATCGGGAAACAAGGCCCAGATGCATCTTATATATATTACAATAGCATCTGTTAATTAAACATCATATTCATGTCACATAATAGGTACAAAAAGGAAACAATCCATATAGTCCATACATCAATATACCAAAACATAATCCATACAGTCCTTACACATGCAAAAGGACAGAATCCATATACCAGAACACACAAAACTAACAGCTTATCAGCTAATGAAAATATACAAAGAAAAAGTAAGGAAACTACATTTACCTTGCAGAGGCGTCAGCACGGTGGGGAGGCGTCAGCACGGTGGGCCGGCTGGGTGGAGAAGTGGCGGTGCGGGGTTGAGCGGCGGCGCGGCAGTATGGGTTGGGCGGCGGAGCGGCGGCGCGGCGCAGGGGAAATTTCAACAGCCTGGCGGCATCGATATAAATTCTCCAGGGTTGCGTTTTGACTGTGGTGAGGGGTCCTTATATAGACGTAGGTTTTTCACAGGCGGTTTTTAACTTTATCGCAGACGGGTTTTACTTACCAACCGCCTGAGATGATGTTTATTAATTAAGAAGTAAATATCTTCACAGGCTGTTGGTACTTAATAACCGCCAAGGAAGATTTTTATCTCACGAGGGTATTACTTAACAATCGTCTAAGATAATGCCAACTGAACAAAATATTTTTAAAACTTGTATAGCTGACGTTGAAATGTTTTGGTAAATATCAAATTAATTTCTACTCACATATTATTCACATTTGTGTATCTCATAAAAAAAGATCTTTCAATCAAAATTGTTGGTACGAACATATTTGCATAATTTATACATGTATGAATTTTTTTAATTTTTTTAAAAGCACTCCAACATGTCAAACTTCAAATTATCCACCAGTATTCATTGAAACTTGATTGAAATATGTACAAAACACAAGAAAAATGTACAAGAACACTTGATTGAAATCCTAAAACTACACTACGGCCCCGCCTCCTCCATCCTCTCCGCCAGCTTCTCAAACCAAGCCAAGCGGTCCTCCTCCGACTCGTCGTCGTCGTCGTCGTTGTCGTCACCATGGTGGTGGTCGCCGTCGTCGTCGTCGCCGTCGTCAGTGGACGACTCGTCGTCGCCGTCGTCGGTGGACGACTCGTCGTCGCCGTCGTCGGAGGACGACTCGTCGTCATCATCGTCATCATCGTCGTCGTCGTCGAAGTCGTCCTCCTCCTCCTCCTCCTCCTCCTCCGGCGATGATGCAGCAGGAGAGAGGGTCGGCTTCTCCGGCTGAGCCGATTGCTCCGGCTGTACCGGTGGCTCCGGCTGCACCGGCGGTGGAACGCGCTGGTCGTCATTCACCCTCTCGGGGGAGCTGCAGCGTATCCGCTTGCAGGGTGGCTGCCTCGGCGGGCTAGGTGGCGGAAGGTTGGCCATGGCTGTGGTGGTTAATCGGCGGCGGGCTAGGAGAGGTGGAACGATGGAAGAAGAAGAAAGGAGTGGAGAAAAGTTTTGTGCTTGTCCATAACCGACGACGCGCCTTATATAGATCTGTGCGGAGTAGACGAGGGAGCGGTTCGTTTCCCGCGCATTGAACTCTTTGCAGACCTCGTGCGGCGCACAATTAAACCACTGTGGAAGACGATCTTAAGAGATCCTTGCACGCGTCCCTGCACCACGGCTTCTCAACTTCTCCGCAGACCTCGTGCGGCGCGTCAGTTAATTAACACTTCTCAGGCCGTTAATTAACATATTGTAGTTTCAAAAATGATTATCTCAGGCGGGTATTACTTATAAACCGCCTGAGAAAAAAGAAGTAAAAATCTTCACAGACGGTTGGTACTTAACAACCGTCTACAAATATGTTTATCTAAGGCGGGTATAACTTAACAACCGCCTGGGATAATGCCCGATACTGTTCTGCAGTTTCCTTATCCCTTGCTTCTTTTTTATTTAGATTCCAATATAAATACTCAAACATGTTTACATTCTGCAAATTGTGTTCAAATTCGATGATTCTTTCTTCTACATTTGTATTAAATTAACATCTACCAACTGAACAAAATATTTTGTTCATTGCGCATTGAACTCTTTGCAGACCTCGTGCGGCGCACAATTAAACCACTGTGGAAGACGATCTTGAGAGATCCTTGCACGCGTCCCTGCACCACGGCTTCTCAACTTCTCCGCAGACCTCGTGCGGCGCGTCAGTTAATTAACACTTCTCAGGCCGTTAATTAACATATTGTAGTTTAAAAATGATTATCTCAGGCGGGTATTACTTATAAACCGTCTGAGAAAAAAGAAGTAAAGATCTTCACAGACGGTTGGTACTTAACAACCGTCTACAAATATGTTTATCTGAGGCGGGTATAACTTATCAACCGCCTGGGATAATGCCCGATACTGTTCTGCAGTTTCCTTATCCCTTGCTTCTTTTTTATTTAGATTCCAATATAAATACTGAAACATGTTCTCCCATAACGTGTTGTACACTATGGGTTATATTAATTAAAAAGAAGTAAATATGAAAAAAGCACTATATTCATCAAGATAGAAAAATGAAAAATAGCATTTGTTGTATGTTTTTTATGTTCTGACCAATTTCAAAGGATTTATGAAGTGAAATTTAATGGTAACCTTTACTTATCAATAATATTACAAGAAAGTGGATTTTTGCCTTTTTAAAGGACCACATTTAATCAAGAATATTAATTAAGAAGAAGTAAATATCTTCACAGGCGGGTATTGCTTAACAACCGCCTGTGATAATGCCCGATACTGTTCTTCAGTTTCCTTATCCCTTGCTTCTTTTTTATTTAGATTCCAATATAAATACTCAAACATGTTTAGATTCTGCAAATTGTGTCCAAATTCAATGATTCTTTCTTCTACATTTGTATAAAATTAACATCTACCACCTGAACAAAATATTTTTAAAACTTGTATAGCTGACATTGTAATGTTTTGGTAAATATCAAATTAATTTCTACTCACATATTATTCACATTTGTGTATCTCATAAAAAAAAGGTTCCTTCACTCAAAATTGTTGGTATGAACATATTTGTATAATTTATATATGTATGAATTTTTTTAATTTTTTTAAAAGCATTCCAACATGTCAAACTTCAAATTATCCACCATTCTAACTAAATGCTCATATTCATATGAGGCATTCATCAAATTATGAACACACATTGATTCCAAAAAATTTAAAAAAATATGAAAAAATTCGTAGATGTTGGTATGATGATTAAAAATGTCCACTGAAAAAATAAATGAAAAAAGCATTATATTCATCAAGATAGAAAAATGAAAAATAGCATTTGTTGTATGTTTTTTATGTTCTGACCAATTTCAAAGGATTTATGAAGTGAAATTTAATGGTAACCTTTACTTATCAATAATATTACAAGAAAGTGGATTTTTGCCTTTTTAAAGGACCACATTTAATCAAGAATATTAATTAAGAAGAAGTAAATATCTTCACAGGCGGGTATTGCTTAACAACCGCCTAAGATAATGCCCGATACTGTTCTTCAGTTTCCTTATCCCTTGCTTCTTTTTTATTTAGATTCCAATATAAATACTCAAACATGTTTAGATTCTGCAAATTGTGTCCAAATTCGATGATTCTTTCTTCTACATTTGTATAAAATTAACATCTACCACCTAAACAAAATATTTTTAAAACTTGTATAGCTGACATTGTAATGTTTTGGTAAATATCAAATTAATTTCTACTCACATATTATTCACATTTGTGTATCTCATAAAAAAAATTTCCTTCACTCAAAATTGTTGGTATGAACATATTTGTATAATTTATACATGTATGAATTTTTTTAATTTTTTTAAAAGCATTCCAACATGTCAAACTTCAAATTATCCACCATTCTAACTAAATGCTCATATTCATATGAGGCATTCATCAAATTATGAACACACATTGATTCCAAAAAATTTAAAAAAATATGAAAAAATTCGTAGATGTTGGTATGATGATTAAAAATGTCCACTGAAAAAATAAATGAAAAAAGCATTATATTCATCAAGATAGAAAAATGAAAAATAGCATTTGTTGTATGTTTTTTATGTTCTCACAAATTTAAAAGGATTTATGAAGTGAAATTTAATGGTAACCTTTACTTATCAATAATATTACAAGAAAGTGGATTTTTGCCTTTTTAAAGGACCACATTTAATCAAGAATATTAATTAAGAAGAAGTAAATATCTTCACAGGCGGGTATTGCTTAACAACCGCCTAAGATAATGCCCGATACTGTTCTTCAGTTTCCTTATCCCTTGCTTCTTTTTTATTTAGATTCCAATATAAATACTCAAACATGTTTAGATTCTGCAAATTGTGTCCAAATTCGATGATTCTTTCTTCTACATTTGTATAAAATTAACATCTACCACCTGAACAAAATATTTTTAAAACTTGTATAGCTGACATTGTAATGTTTTGGTAAATATCAAATTAATTTCTACTCACATATTATTCACATTTGTGTATCTCATAAAAAAAAGTTCCTTCACTCAAAATTGTTGGTATGAACATATTTGTATAATTTATACATGTATGAATTTTTTTAATTTTTTTAAAAGCATTCCAACATGTCAAACTTCAAATTATCCACCATTCTAACTAAATGCTCATATTCATATGAGGCATTCATCAAATTATGAACACACATTGATTCCAAAAAATTTAAAAAATATGAAAAAATTCGTAGATGTTGGTATGATGATTAAAAATGTCCACTGAAAAAATAAATGAAAAAAGCATTATATTCATCAAGATAGAAAAATGAAAAATAGCATTTGTTGTATGTTTTTTATGTTTTGACAAATTTAAAAGGATTTATGAAGTGAAATTTAATGGTAACCTTTACTTATCAATAATATTACAAGAAAGTGGATTTTTGCCTTTTTAAAGGACCACATTTAATCAAGAATATTAAATAAGAAGAAGTAAATATCTTCACAGGCGGTTATTGCTTAACAACCGCCTGAGATAATGCCCGATACTGTTCTTCAGTTTCCTTATCCCTTGCTTCTTTTTTATTTAGATTCCAATATAAATACTCAAACATGTTTAGATTCTGCAAATTGTGTCCAAATTCGATGATTCTTTCTTCTACATTTGTATAAAATTAACATCTACCGCCTGAACAAAATATTTTTAAAACTTGTATAGCTGACATTGTAATGTTTTGGTAAATATCAAATTAATTTCTTCTCAGACGTGAAATTTTAATTAACGATGAACACACTACATTCATTAACAATATTCAATCATTCACACAGTTGAAGAACACACAAGATACTCATTCATTAACAATATGCACATCTCACAAAAGAACACACAAGATGCACAATATTTACACAAGAACACACAAGAACACAAAAGATACACAAGTAATATTCAATCACATAGATGAAAAAAGATAGATTTCATTCATTAACAATATTTACAAAACAGAAGCAACTAAAAACAACAAAAAGAAAAACTAATTAAATCCTACTCCTACTCCTCTTCATTCTCCTCCTCCTCGTCCTCCGGCGGCGACTCCGGCACCGGTGCAACAGGAGACAGGGCCGGCTGCACCGGCTGCACCGGCTGCACCGGCTGCACCGGCGGTGCAACCCTGAGGTTGCTAGCCGTCGCCTCCACCAGCGTTCTACGGCCCTCGGGGCCAAGAACCTGGGCCATCGTCGCGAACAGAATGTCGAGACGATCAGCCACCCCCACGAGGGCGTAGAGGTAGTGGCCCAAGGTACCCATTCCAGTATACTCTGGAAGGGTACCCAGCCCCAAGGCACTCATGGCGCGAGACGTATTGTTGTGCACCTCTCGCGCCATGAGGAGGCGCTGCTCGGTGTTGATCTTCTCGGGGGAGCTGCAACATTGTTTCTTGCAAGGTGGCTCCCTCGGAGGGCTTGGCGGCGGAAGGTCGGCCATAGTGGTGTTGGGTCGTCGGAGCGGAGGAAGACGAATAAAACAAGAGGATTCAAAGTGAGCGATGCGCTTGTGAGCGATAGCGCGTCTTTAAGGCCGCGCGGAGTGGAAAAGAAAGGTCGCGCATGCGTGACATGGTCACTGACGTGTGGGACCGGGTCCACATGTCAGTGACCGCTGATTAAGTCAGGGGATCCTCATCCCGGTTGGTGAGGGGTCTTTATGTAGGCGTTCATCAAATTAAGAAGAAGTAAATATCTTCACAGGCCCATGTTTAACTCAGGCGGGTGTTACTAACCAACCGCCTGAGATAATTGTATCTTCTCAGGCGGTTGGTAAGTAAAATCCGACTGAGGTAACAGTCTTCCCTGACGGTCGGTACTTAAAATCCGCCTGAGAAAATGTGAGTCTATATATACCCCTCGGCAGCATTGGAAAAACCTAACCCGGGCGAAACACTTAGACGTCGTTAGGCTGCCAAAATTTCGTTTGCCGCAAAGTGTTCCCCCTCGTCAATTCCAGGTACGCCGCCGAGCTTCGCCGTCGCCGAGCTTCGCCGTCGTCACCGAGCTTCGCCGTCACCGCCGAGCTTCGCCCTCCTCACTTCCAGGTACGCCGAGCGAAGCCATTTCCATCGCCGCCGAGCTTCAAGGTAAACCCTAAACCCTTCGACCTTCCATCCTCCTTCGCCGTGCTGCCTCCCTCCCCGCCCTCGCTGCCGCCTTGCATTTCCTTGGTTAGGGTTCGGGAATTAGATAATGGTAGGCATCCTTTGTTAGGGTTCGGTGGAATTCGAAAAACTGTCAAGTTCGGTGGCATCTTTGGTTAGGGTTCGGTGGGGCAAGATTTATGTGGATGGTTATATCACGATAAATTGGTAGTTGGTTCTTTGTGTCTGAAACTGTTCTGACACATTAGTGGTAAACATGATTCTAGACTCTAGTAACAGCAGTATATTCCCTATTTCTGTCATCGGCCTTGCATATGCCACATAATTCTCTATTAGGGGCAAGATTTAGCTATATTTGGTTAAGTTGACCAAATTTGGCTAATTTTGGCTAAGTTACATTAGATATAGTTATACTTGACTAATTTTGACTAAGTTATGCTATATTTAGCTATATTTGGCTACTTTTGCTTAGAGTTAGCTATGCTAGACTAAGTTTGGCTAAGTTTGCTTTTATTTCTCTAAGTTTCATTTGAGCAATTGTAGCTAATCTGTGCTACCAAAGATGTCTGCACTTGTGGCTCCATCAGCTTCATTTGAGCAATTGTACCTAATCTGAGCTATCAAAGTTATGCTATATTTAGCTCTGAAGCCAAACAAAAGTTGCTGGCCATCTCATTTGTGATGCCAGGAGCATCCTCACGCCCATATCTAGGTAAAACTAGGTGTGGCGATGGAGTCTGAGCATATGATGCCGATCTCTATGATACAAGAATTTAGTTAGACCTATATAACTTCAAAAATGTGTTTTGGCTAAATTTACTTAATTGAGCCAAAATTGAGAAAATTTGTTTTAAATATGACCAAATTTAGTTATGCCATTTATTAGATTTTTTGTCTTATTAGATCAAGCATGGAAAGCCCTAAGAAGACTGGTCCTGATTGTAACAACAAAGAAGACAATATGGAGTTTACTGACTCCAGCAGTTCAGGCTCCTATCACAGTCCTTCGGATCCTTTTCCGAATATAAAAATTAAAAAGACTTCAGTGGATCTAGACCCGGAATATGATCCTGCCGACGAGGTATGGATCACGAATCTTAACATCAGCAGTTCAAGTTAATGTTGGTTGTCAAGTATACGAAGTCTTATAATTTTTTTCTACCTAGATTAATCTCGAAGACAATGAGGTGACATCGGCTCCTAAAACCGCAGAAGGTTCACCAATGGATGAATCCTCAGCTTCACTCAAGCGGAAACGAGGGCAATGAGGTCCCAATAAGGGTCTATTGGACCGCATCATGTACATAACAAGGGTCGGTCCAGGTGGGCTTCCCCAAGAACCACTGGATTCAGTTACCAAGTACCGTAATGCATGCGGTTTTCTTGTTAGGGAGGTTGTGCCGATCACAACCGAGAATTGGAGGAAATTACCCGAGCAGACCAAGAATGAGTTGTGGGAAAAGATAAAGAAACAATTCAAGTTCCCGAAAGGCACAGAAGAAGCTGTAAAGAAAGCAACATTGGTCTCTTGCGGCAAGAAGTTTCGATGCTGGAAGAGTGAAATGAATGCTTATGTTAAGGCCAATAAGGTCCCTAGCCCGAGGAAGATGGGAAAAATCACACAAGCTCAGTGGCAAGAGTTTGTTCGTCAAAAGAGCACACCTGATGCTAAAGCTCTAAGTGCAACTAGGTCAGAGCTTGCAAAAAAGAACAAATACCATCATCGCTTGGGGTCTGCCGAATATGGCCCCAAAGTCCAGAAATGGAATAAGATAATAGACGAAATTCTTAGTAAGGGCAATCCTCACCCATTAGAAGGGTGCGATGAGCGAACTCAACGCTGGGTCTTTGCTCGGTCAGGTTTGACCAGCGAGGGCAAACTTGAAAAGCCCGACTCTCTGAATGAAGTAGAGGATAAAATGAAAGAAGTAATTGAAAAGCAACAGAAGGGTCTCTTCAAGCCGAAGAGGGAGAATGACCAACTTACCACTATCTTGGGAAACCCTGAACACAGCGGACGGGTTCGAGCGGTCTCTTCTCAAATGTCTTGGCTAGATGGTTTCACTAAAGATAAAGACAGATATAGAAGACGTGAGAAGTTTAAGAAAACACTTGATGAAACAATTGCTCAAAAGGTCAAAGAAAATATGCAAGAAATAATGGAACAACTTAGACAATCAGGACAATTAGTGGCACCGAGTACAATGATGGTTCCGGTGCAAAAGGAGCAATTAGTATCTCCAACTGCCTACCCTAGCAGCGTTGGTTCCGTGCCAGGCTCAGGGTCAGCCCATAAGTTCCCTGTCGATGATATTGCTAACGACAAATCTTGTCGTCTTCTTGTCCCGATAGGCAGAGCAGGGAACAAAACCAAACAGGTTGCCACTGCTATGGCAAAGCCTGATCGTGACTTCAACGGGAGTCCACTTCCGTTGTATTATTCTGTGGTGCAAGTTCTTCAGATCATTGATAATGATTATGAAGATTATGAAATAGACCACATCACACCTGAGGGGATCGCGACTCTGGGGCAGGCTGTCAACCAATTAATCCTTTGGCACCGACGCGATATCGTGTTGGACGATGAGCCAATTTCTAGCCCCGTCGCATCTCCAAATACTGCAACCCCATCTTCTAAGGCGAAAGTGCATGAAGATCCACTCCCAGTCCGGGAAGATCCACTCCCCCTATGTCTGAGCAAGGATGATGATATCCAAGAGCAACAAGTTGGACAACAACTTCAAGCAGTACCAGAGCAAGCTGTTGCTAGTAAAGAGCAACTAGTTGAGCAACAGCTTGAAGTAGTACTAGAGCCAGCTGCTGGGAGTAAAGAGCAATCAGTTGAACAACAGGTTCAACAACAAGCCAGTGTCCAACTTCCGACGACTACTCCTCGATCATCAGTGCCTGTCAAAGTTAGCTCATACGAAAATAAGAAACCTTCATCAGAAGTGACAAAGTATTTGGAAGCTATGAAGGAAAATATTAGAAAATCGAGTGCATCTAGTTCTTCTCATGAGCCAGCATTAGAAGATATCGAGGAGTGGGAAGAAGACGGTGTCATGTATAATCGGCGGACGGCTTTAGTTAAACCAGGAGTTCCAATATACAAGCTTGAGGATGTTCCTCCTAAATTTGAGAATGGGAAGCCGTTAATGACATCCGTACAACTTAGCAAACAACCCGTCGCGCTCAGAAGAATGCATGAGTGGTACATCACTGCCAGCACAAAATATGGTCTTAATTGTGTCACATTTCGTATTCCAAAAGAAGCATTCTGGAGCACTGGAGTAGATAAACGAGTCATTTTATTTGACGAGTTGCTTTCCCTTTTCCATCGGGGCATGCTCGAAATCAACCTGCTGCTCGTCTGGTGCTTGTAAGTGCTCTAATATTTTGTATTTGCTTTTCTTACTACACGCATACGCATTTCATGAGATTATAACAATTCTGGACTTCTTCAATAGGATGCAATACATGGATAATGAAAAGTTGGCGCACAAGACAGGTATCCTTGACCCTACTAGGATTGCAAAGTCGCTATTCGACGTCCAGGCGAATCGAGAATCAAGCCAGTACAAACACATGAAAAAAAAGATTTTGAAAGAGCAATTGCAAAACTTAAGAAGGATAGAAAGGCAGAAGTTGCAGCTTACATAGGACATGCGATGTTTAACTTTGTCAGAGACGGCCAGGACCTCGTAAAGGCTCCGTACCACTTCGAGTAAGTTCGACACATGGCATTGAAATAGCAATTATTGGTAATTGTTAACACGTGTGTTTGTATGTTTGCAGTAATCACTACATAATGATCTTCATCAAGCCAACGCAGGGAATGGCAACAGTCTTGGACTCGGCCGATTACCCACCAGATCGTTACAAAGATTTCCTTTCCATTTTGAAAAAGTACGTTTATTCAATAATTTTAATTTACGCACATTTAGAATGTGTTGACAAGTTTTATATGACATTTCTTGTATTACAGCGCTTGGCGGTTTTACGCGGAACAGCTTGGCGGTCAGAGACCTCCTAATACGAATGTATTGGACATTAAAACGTATTATGCTTGTCCGAAGCAGCCTGCTGGGAGTGTCTTATGCGGGTATTATGTATGCGAGCATCTTCGGACCGCCGCCGTATATAGAGTCAATCGTGAGGATGTAAGTTATCCTTAATGTCGATACCTTATTTTCTTACTTTTGTGTTTCATTTTCATTGTAACTAGCATAGTTTAATGCTTATATTCTCTGCTGTTCAATATTACCAGAAACATTATTTTCATATTTTGATTCCAACTTCAAAATTCAATTGCTCATAGTACAACTGCTCCAAAAATACCTACTAAATTCTTGTATACTCTCACTTTGATCTATACTTTGAGATTGTTCAAACCAACACATTCTAAACCTTGTTATGTGTTATATTGCAGCACAAGAAGAATCTGAACGAAGAATGGCCGGTTTGTAGAAGTATTCCTGATGGAGGAGCCGACAGGATTGCTTCTGAACTCTGTCAGTTCATTCGTCGCGAAATTTTGCACAAAACGGGGAAGTTCTTTGATAAGAGAGGTTCAGCAGCTGATGTGCCAGAACTTTCCGACTATACCAATCTAAACAGTTTTTAGTGAAAACTTGTAAACTTTGAGATGAAATTGTATCTGTAACTTGTGTGTATGTATATTGTTTTAGTGAAATTGACTTCTGTGATGATAATATTGTTGTCTTTTGTTCTGTGATGATTGTTGTTTTTTGTTCTGTGATTATATTGAATTGACCTGGAAATTAGAAATAACAGCAGTAGTACTGCATGACTGTGAAAAACAATTATCACAGGCGGCTAGATACAAGTAAAGAAACATCTGTGATAACCTAATTTTCACAGGCGGTGTCTGTTATGGTAGAAACCGGCTGCGTTAAAGGGTCTTCACATACGGCTGATATAGGTAAACTCCGTCTGTGATAACACCATTATCATAGACGGGTTAGTTATGCTTCCATAACCGTCTGTAAAGACACATTATCATTGACGGTTAGTTATGCTTCAAAACCCGCCTGTGAAGACATATTATCATAGGCGGTTAGTTATGCTTCAAAATCCGCCTGTGAATACACATTATCATAGGCGGTTAGTTATGCTTCAATACCCGACTGTGAAGACTCATTATCATAGGCGGTTAGTTATGCTTCAAAATCCGCCTGTGAAGACAAATTATCATTGGCGGTTAGTTATGCTTCAATACCCGGCTGTGAAGACTTCTTATCATAGGCGGTTAGTTATTCTTCAATAACCGTCTGTGATAAGACGTTTATCACAGACGGTTATATATGTTGCACGACCCGTCTGTGATAAAGTATTTTCATAGACGGCTAGCCTAAGTAAAGAACCGCCTATGATAATCGGTCTTCACAGGCGGCTATCCTTAGTGAAGAACCGCCTATGATAATTAGTCTTCACAGGCGGTTTCACTTCTCCGCCTGTGAAATTGCGGATTATCACAGACTCTTCGTTTCAGGCGGTTTTAAAAGACGTCTGTGATAATAGGTTTGGAGCCGCCTGTGATGAGGCTTATTGTAGCAGTGTCAACAAACTAATTTCAGAACACATATTTGTTCAATAATTCATCAAAGTAAAAACTTGCATGTACTTACTTGTTTTTGAAATCAATAAACAAACTCATCTCTATGACGTTTATCAACATCACGAGAATGAATCTTTTTCAGTTTTTTAATATGCTCGCTGAAAAGGGTATAAAATTAAATTATCCATCTACAATAAGCATGATCCAATATAGTATAGAAGCTCTGAGTTATACGTACTTGATCCATTGAGCGGCCTCTTCAATGTTAGAAATAAGATAATGCCTAATGCTATGTAGTTCCACCATAATAAGTTGGTGTCATTATACCCATTTTTAGAATTATAAACTTCTGTAAATATATTACACTCAAGAGAAGGTTCATTCCTAACTGCAGCTTCATGACATTCTGGCCTATTAAGCTTGGTGCTGATGTTATTCAAAAATAGACTACAAAAAGTCATACGCTCTTTCATAATATATCCCTTAGCTATAGAACCCTCCGGGTGAGCTTTGCAACAAATTTTGACCTATTGCAACAAATTTTTTTGTTGTGATAAACCTGATTCCTTGTAGTGTAGTCTGGATACAAATATCATCCAAAGGCAGTGACTAATCTAAACATCATTGAACCAATGTTCGGACAAAGCACTAAAATATTCATATTAATATAATCATAATAATACTTAATTAGACTATAGTGGTGGTGCATGATGTTTATGATAACAAGATATGAATACTATGACTAGATCATAATAACATCTACACCTAGCACATACATGGACTCCACAATCAAACAAAAAACGCTTTGCCTAAATATATGAATAAATAAAGTCTAATAATAATATAATTATAAAGTATAAAGTCATAAATAAAAGAAAAGATACATGGATCATACCTTTCCCAATTTGGACTTGAGACTAGAGGTCCCCTCTATAACCTAACCTCCACTAAGGACAAAGAGAGCACTAGTGTAATGCAAGAGAGAATGTTTGAGTGGTGTGTGCGAGAAGTGAGGCACCCCCCCATTTATACAGGGAGTAGAGGCGGTTCCCGCCATGATAAGCGCGCGAATCAGTCTTCACCGCCTTCAGGGAGCCATGAGGAGCCAACATGTGGAACCTGACCGGGTTTGGCGCCAAGGCCAAGTCGACCGAGCTAGGAGGTCGGACGACCTGGTCCTGCCCCCCCCCCCCCCCCCCTCGGTTGTGCTTCCTCCGGGTGATTGATATGTGGGCCCATGTTCCATTCCCGCGTGAATTGCTGTTGGATTCCCTCGATACGTTTGGGAATGGGTCCATGGATCCATGTGATACCTCATGTCGTCGCATGATTGGTTGGGGTGGCACTTTTTAGGATTGCTCCCCTGATTCTCCATCATTTCTACATAAAAACTCCTACATGCACTATTTCTCCAAGTACAAGTAGAATTATGTTAAATATAACTATGGTGTGTGTAAGAAATATTAATTCCCTCACATAATTAAGTTATATTGACGGCTGAAATTGGTATATAACACCTGTCAACAACGCGTCGGGCATTGCTGTCTTCAGCCTCCGGGCTATGATGTCGCTCCCGGCGACTAGGACACTTGGCAGTTCGGGGTTGTCACTTCCGTCGGGCGACCAAGTCTTGGTGGACCGTCCTGTGTCTCCCATTAGTACGCTTGTTATGTCAGCACCCATCCCACTAACGGACTTCTGTGTCTCCTTAAGGTTAGTAATCCTCTTCCTACCTATGGGTTTCCTCTTTGGTTTGGCTTGAGCTGCTTCACGACTTTCCTCGCTCCATTGGCCCATCGCATGGAGTATCGGTCGGGGGTGATACCCCTTGTGCAGAGTCTGGTAGACATGACCATCTGTCTGTAGGGCATTCCTCCGCCATCGAGCTTCTGTCGTTGGGGGAGCTGGTGTCAAATTCTGACGGAGCGTTAAAGCCCGCATCTTTGGAGATGCATGACGTGTGTCGTGCCGCCTCGGCTCTACTACATGTGTCATGCAACCAGGAGAACATGGCAGCATCGGGGGCACACTTGTCTTGGTATTGCGGCCTATCTAGTGGTTCTATCCCTTGCCAGAGGGCGAGGGGTCTGTCGATGCGGACATGACCAGGGAGTAAGCTGAGTGAGAGCGGCTCTTCGAGGGCGTTACCCACGCCTACTCCCAACTTTCCAATGCCTAGACAAATATCAAAGACGGGTGTTGGGACCTCTCCGCGATGCTCAGTCGCTAAGGAGGGCGTCTCCAGACGACTCAGTATGTTCCTGTCTTCACTTGGCGTTTCGCGGGTGCTTTCATCCTTAACCCATTTTGAGGGGTGGTATCTTGTATTTGCTCAAAGTAGACATAGCAGGTTGCAAGAGTGATGCAGGATGTCAAAGTGTGCCAATGACACTTCCTCTGGTACTACTAAGAAGTGGTCCGTGGAGGTTCGTATTTAGGCGGGGCGCTAATCAAGATCAAGAGCAATGGTGAACACATAGGTGTTTTATGTTGTTCGGGCTGCCTGAGCGTAATACCCTACTCCACAGGGTGTTTGAGTATTGTATATTGTGTAAGCCTGAGCTTGGCGTGTGCTTGGATTCTACCGTGCAGCACAACTCTTTTATATGCTAAGGACTGGTTTTTACAGTATGCGCCATGGCCCGATATGTGGCCCCGGCTGTAATAACTGCCCTATACACGATCTATGGATGTTAAAGGGTGTTAATATATTGATAACGTGTTCTAATGGAAGCATTACCGGTCTTGACAATCCTCTGATTGTTTGTCATTAATATAGCATTAATGACACATTAACTATGTCTTGTAACGGCCAATTTAAAGCGATTGAATGTCCGCACCGTTGGAGATCCTGAAGTCTTACCATCACAGACATAGATCTTGCTATGTGACACATGGTATCTCTAGAGCTTCCCTCTGCGGGGAGGCAGGTCCGAAGCTACTAGACATGTCACAACACTGGAGCTTTTCATGTCGGGGAGGCAGGTCCGGCACCCCGGGACATGTGGCAGCACCGGAGCCACCCTATGGAGGGAGGCAGGTTCGGCACTGCGGGACACGTGGCAGCACAAGAGCCGCCCCAATGAGGGAGGTCGGTCCGACATTGCAGGAAACGTGGCAGGACCGGAGCCACCCTAAGGAGGGAGGCAGGTCCAGCACTACAGGACATGTGTTTCCTCCGGAAGTCCACAATACTGGAAAGTGGAACTCGACGCGTCTTCTTCTGGTACGAAAGGATACCTGGTCTACAAGGTATCGACAGTGGCCCCCGAGCCCACCTCTAGTGAGATTATGAGGTTTCAATGCTGGAGGTTGGGTCATTATCTCTCCCACACTACTGCTTCAGGCTACCCCTTATGATACGCGGATTTTTTGATTTGGTAGATGAGATACATGACGTGTTGATCTCACGATATTGAAGGACATCGGTTCCTAATACAATTTTCGTATCGGTTCCCAGCGTAATACTTGTAGCTCTGTTAGGCCAGAGACCTCGGGCTTCCAACTTCTCAATATGACAACAATTCACTTGGTGCGACTTTTAAACAATGTGGACTTGTGACCCTTGTCATTAACAAGGCAACTTTGCAGAACATGATTATAGTCCAAATGTAGTTGCCATCCAAGCGTTGTAGAGGCTTAATGAAGGAAGAGGTGCTGCAAGGTGGGACAATTCTTATGCATCGATCTATTCATTCCATAGAGTTCTCCGCTTGACCCCTTGTGTCCCGCTCCCACTTTTGCTCCACTTTGCGGCGATGGAACTCGGACTTCCCCCCAGCAAGATTGTGAGCAATGATGAACTCAAAAGAGTCCGGAAGCTGATGGGTTGGCAAAGTGAATCCTTCAACAATGCTATTCGCTGCGGCAAGCTCCCATTCAATAGGGAGTCTTCTGGCGACATTGTTTACTTCTCGGCATACGCCATGGTTGGGCTGGTTCTGCCGATGTCCAACTCTTGTTGATGCTGCTGGAGTCGTACGGGCTCCAACTACAGCACCTCGGACCTCACTCCATCTTGCTGGTGGCAATCTTCATCTACTTCTGTGAGATGTGGGTGGGTGTGCCACCCTGCATCCCTTTGTTCTGAACCTTCTTCACTCTACGGATGACAGGCAAAGGTAACTACTTGTTAGGGTTCTACTACTTCATAAAGCTTAGAAATGCCCCATTTAAGAACATCAAGACCTTTCCTTCCAGGAAGTGGGAGACTTGGAAGACCGATTTGGTAGTGATCCGGGTGGACCCTCATGATCGGTTGGAGCTGCCAGAAGGGCTTCTGACGATGTATTCTGACTCCTAGGAGGTGCTCCTAGAGCTTTCTAAGAAGTACAACCCCATGCTAACAAGGATCTGACACCTGGTGGATGGAGGATTAACAAATATGATAGTGCTCGACAACTTTGTGACCAACTGTTGGGTGCCGCTTAACGAGCGAGAGTTCGTGGCCTGGTCTTTCTCTGGAGAAATGGATTTTCTTCGGATGGAGGTTGGTCGGGGCACCAATCTTGACGAGTGTGCCTTGAAGCTCCATCTGTAGAAGCTGAACAATGGAACTTTTCAAGGGACAACCTCGGACCTTTGGCTGAGTTCCTGCCTCTGAACGTAGTTCCAGAGGTTAGGAGAGAGTTGCACAAGATGATGCCAATGCTTGACGACTGTTGACGGTTCCTATGCACTACTAACAATTCATCTCTAGCAGTGGTGCCATAAATGCATGTTAATAGATTTTAGATTATACAAATAAATCTGAAAGCGCACGGAAACTATTGATGTAGCATTTCCCCTCTAAGAGTATTCTCAAAGGGTGTCATTTATATTCTCCTAATGGAAGGCTAGATGGAAGTAAAAAATCATCAAGTGGAGAGGCTAGATTGGCCTAGTTAGGGTTCTAGCAAGGATGGATAATTGATAAATTGGAGTAGTGTGACACACACAAGAGCATTCTATCCTAAAAGGGATAAGTGAGGTTAAGGGGGACTAAGCTAAGAGTTAGGTATAGACTCCTAGTATGCTTCTAATGTACATATACAAAGCCCAAGTTAGTTATTAATGATCATGTCAATTATGAATTCTCATGCTAAGTGGATTAACACATCGGGCACGGGTTTACCCCTAGCAACACTAGGATGACTCCTGCCAAGAGCCTGTGGCATAGCCGAACATGGAGGATTACAAAGGACAGATAGGGCTGTCACCACCTACTGTCCACCTCTTTAATTCGTGGGTCTACGAGATATTCAATGCTACTCTGTATCCTAGCACCATGCTAGCATATTAAGTAATTACCTTACAAGCCTAGGCACAACCCATCCTAAGGCAATGAACTAAATCATTGTTGAACCAATGTTAATTCATAGCATAAGTGATTCATGATAACATAATCATGTCATGGCTAATTAGACTATAGTGGGGGTTTGTAGTGTTTATGATGATATAATGATAATGGTATAGCGTAATCATAAATACTACTCCTACCACATACATGGAATCCACAATCAAACAAGAAATGCTTCATCCAAGTATATGAACAATGGAAGACTAAAGATAACATCTTTATTAAGAATAAAGTCACAAATACAAATAGGAATATGAGATCCATACCTTCCCAATTAGGAACTGGGAAGAGACTCCTTCTACTCCTCTTCTACTTGGACTATGGACTAGAGACACTCCTCTCTACAGCCTATACTCCTCTAAACTTATGGAGAGTAGTGGATACAATGGATGAATACTCAAGTGGTGTGTGTTGAAGTGAGGGGTGAGGAGTCCTATTTATAGCTTGGAGAAGGGTCAGCTCCCCAACCAAAAGCACGCGAATCAGTCACCACATGGCTCAAATGGCCTACAAACAGAAGTATCCGAGGCTATCCAACGGTGTAGCACCAATAACAGTCAATGGGACCCACCTGGCAGGGACCATTGCATCAGGAAAGGTATGTCTCCCATATTCCTATTTGTATTTGTGACTCTATTCATAATAAAGATGATTTCTTTAGTCTTCCATTGCTCAAATACTTGGACGAAGTGTTTCCTTTTTTATTGCAGATTCCATGTATGTGGTAGGAATAGTATTTATGATTGTGCTATACCATGCTCATTACGTTATCATAAACACTATAAACCTCCACTATAGTCTAATTAGCTATAATATGATTATGTTAACATGAATCACTTATGTTATGAACTAACATTTGTTCGGCGATGATTTAGTTAATAGCCTTAGGATGGCTTGTGCCTAGGCTCTTAAGGTAATTACTTAATATGCTAGCATGGTGCTATGATAGAGAGTAGCGTTGAATGTCTCCTAGACCCACGGATTAAAGAGTTAGGTAGTAGGTGGTGACAGCTCTATCTGTTCTTTGTAATCCTCCACGTTCGACTATACCACAGGCTCTTGGCGGGAGTCGCCTAGTGTTGCTAGGGTTAAACCCGTGCCCAATGTGCTAATCCACATAGCATGAGAATTCCTAATTATCATGATCATTAGTAACTAACTTAGGCTATGTATATGTACATTAGAAGCATAGTAGGAGTATCTACCTAACTCTTAGCCTAGTCTCTCTATTACCTCATATATCCCCTTGGAATAGGATGCTCTTGTGTGTGTCAAACTACCTCCACTTATCATTATACCCATCCTTGCTAGAATCCTACCTAGGCCAACCTAGCCTTTACACTTCATGATTGCTTTACTTCCATCTAGCCTTCCTTTGGGAAAATACAAACGACACCCTTTGGAGATACTTTTGAAAGGGGAAATGCTACATTGATAGTTTTCGTGTGCTTGCGGACATTCACTTGAGAATTAAAACCTACCAACAAGCATTTCTGGCACCACTGCTAGGGATGAATTGTTAGTAGTGCGTAGGAAATATCAACAAGCATTTCTGGCGCCGTTGTTGGGGAAGGCACCCGATGTATTACATGATTGAGTGAATAGGATAGGACCCTGGTAGGTTTTAGTAGGATGACCCTTCCTTATTTTTGCATTTTATGAGAACAGGGTAGTGTATGTCTGGTTTCCGCTTGCCGAAAAACTTTGTTGAATATCCCGAATCCCTTCTGAGAGATCGACCTCATGTCGTTACCCCTCAAAAGCTTCGAGCAGCAAAGCAAGCCAGCACAACCACACCAATAACCGAAACACCAATGGCCCAGAAGACCCTTGGTGAGTTTTCGACTCACTCTGCTAACAATGTGCCTGTTGGGCCCACTGTTAACACGGGCGATGTAAACTTCGAAATCAAGACTGGCCTTATCACTATGGTGCAAGCCAACCCATTTTGTGGGAAGTCTAACGAGGATGCAAGTGCTCACCTGCAACAGTTCCTTTAGATCTGCAATACTTTTAAGATTAAGGACGTATCCCCTGATGCTGTCTGTCTTAGGCTATTCTCGTTCTCTCTTCTTGGTAGAGCAAAACAGTGGCCCTACATGAACTGAAGTGTTGTAGATACATGGGAGAAATGTTCTACGGATTTCCTCACCATGTTTTTCCTGTTGGGCAAGACCAATGCCCTACATGGAAGAATTTCCAGCTTCTAGCAAGATGTCAAGGAATCTATTCCCGAGGCTTGGAAAAGACTTCAGGAGTATATCCTAGTCTGTCCCCACCATGAGATGGATGACTGGCTCATAATCCAAAACTTCTACAATGGGTTGATCCCTTCCGCCCGTGACAATGTTGATGCTGCTGCTGGAGGTGCCTTCTTCTCATTGACGGTGCCCAGAGCCAAAGATTTGATTGAGAATATGGTGTCAAACATAGGTTGGAGTGACGAGTGTCTCCATATCCGCCAGTCAGGCATGCACACCTTGAAGGAGTTGGACCTCCTTATGAAGAAAATTGATGGACAAGGCAATGGTGAAGTATGTGGCAATGCCTATGCCTTAGACTCTCACATCACTTGTGAAGTCTGTGGCAACACGGGCCATTTGGGCAATGACTGCCCAAAAACCTATGAGAATGCTTTGTACATTGCCAACAATGGCTATTGTCCAGCAGGTCAAGGGTGGGGCCAACCACGCCCATTCTTTCAAGGAGGGTACAATAACAGTGGCAACAATGGAAATCAGCCCAACTTGAGAGAACTTTCAATTGGCCAGCTGAAGATCAACGAGTCTATATCCGAGAAGTTGTCGGCCAATGACATGACCCTAGAAAACATTAATTCCAAGATTGAAGGACTATCCTCAGCCTTCAAGAATCAATTGAGTTTCAACAAGATGTTGGAGACTCAGTTGGCTCAACTGGTAGCTGATGTTCCTCCAATGGAGAATGGCAAGATGCCAGGACAGCCCGATCCTCCCGTGGTAAATGTCAACCTGATTTCTCTACAAGGAGGCAACTGGCTGAAGGACCCTGGATGTCCTACAATTTCATGCTCAATTGGGGCACACCACTTTGACAAGGCCCTTTGAGACCTTGGAGCAAGTGTGAGTGTGATTCCCAAGGTGGTTTTCGACAAGCTTAACTTCATGGAGCTTACTCCAACACCAATGCAACTCCAATTGGCTGATTCCTTAGTCTGTTATCCGGCGGGTATTGCCAGTGAAAATCCAGAACTGCTTCATACCCGTGAATTTCGTGGTGCTCAACATGGAGGTTGAGAACGATACGCTGCATATACTTGGGCGTCCATTCGTAAGCACCATGAAGGCTCGCATAGATGTGGGAGCTGGAGAAATCCACTTCCATATCAATGGCAAGGAGGAGAAGTTTAACTTTCGCCCAAAGTTGGAGCAATGCTCCATGATCCGTATAAAGTATGGCCGAATGTTAGGCACATTCAAGGTTGAAATCACACCTCCAAAGGTGGAACCACTCATTGCATTCAAGAGGAATTTGATCTATGCAAAAAACCCGTCTTATCGTCCACACCAACACCCCAAGAAGACAAAAAAGTATGGGCCTCCTCAAAGGCCCAAGTCCACCAAGCCGTCAAAGAGGTATGGCGGAAGAAGCAAGACAAAAAAGTATGATGTCAATAAATGAAGAAGGAGAAATGTCCGTCTCATCGGACGGTGGTGAGATCTAGCCAATAGGTTAAATTGGTAGTTATCCTTTTCTTTGTTTTTCTTTTCTCTTTATTTGGATTTACCCATTTAGTTTGATTCTCCCCACTGCATATTTGATTTTCTTAGCAAGTTGAGAATCTTATATTCTCAACTACCATTTTTTATTTCTTTATTTTTCACAAAAATAAAATTGTTGGATTTTGAAAAAAAAAATCTTTATTTGGAAAACAAATTTTTGAGCTGCAAAAGTGGTATTTCACCAACGTGCTGATTCCATAGCCGTTGGGGAGCCACCTGTCAAAAGGGAGAACAGGGGGCCCACCTGGCAGGTCGGTTGACCCCCCTGCTCGGCTGACTAGGGAAAAGAACCATTTTGGCTCTCTCTCCTCCAACCGCTACATTTGGTTCCCTAGTGACCGTTGGGGAATGCACACTATAAATGGTGGTCGTGAGGAGCTCTTCTCTTCACACTTCACCTCATATCATACATCCCCAAAGTCACTCTTGCTCACATTGTTTTCTTGCTCTTCATTGAAGCACTCTTGCTCAAGATCCAACTCACAAATATTTGCTTTTGTTTTCATTTGCAATTTGCTCTCAAGTTCTTCAAGGGAAAATTCGTCGGGGGTTTGTTTTCACTAACATCACCTCTTTCGAGTTTTTGCCTTTGTTGTGTTATTGCTTGTTGTGGCTATGAATGAAAAGGTTGTTTGGAAGGAGGAAGGAGGCCACAAGCTCAAGCCATGGTGGAGATTCAAGTGCACGCCCCTCTTCCGTTGCTACACCAAGTTCACGGAGGAGTGTAGGAGACGAAACTCCCATGGGTGAGAGGATCAACCCACACCAACTTCTTCACGACGACGACCTCGACATCCAATGTGAATTTTAAGATCAAGCACACAATCTCATTCAAGATCGTGAGTTTTCTCATACAAAAGCTTATGATCCGGATTTTATCTCCAAAATAGGTATGCATTCCGAATTCTTTTCCATTTGGCGTGCATTAGGATGTGAAAACTTTGCTCACATAGAGGAGGTTCACACCTTCTCTCCATACAATTCCTTTGCACACTATAGGTAGGATTTGATGGTATTACTCTTAGATTATTTAAAAAAGAATACAACATCCTATGGAAAGAATTAAGTGACATCCTAGGCTTCCATAAATATTATTTGCTAGATTTAGACACTTTGTCTAAGTTTAACAAACAAAGTTTTTGGCAAGACTTAACTGGTGAGGTCAGATGTAGTGCACCTAGGAATAGCCATTTGTACAACCCTACTTTACGCTTTATGCACAGATGGGTGTCTATGACTATGTTCCCTAGAGGAGAAGTAAGGATAGTGTGTGATGATGAGCTCAAAATTTTGTTTTCCATGATGACACAATGGTTGGATTACATCCCAAGGGTAGGGCCAATTGAATGTACCTCATTGATTACCCGCATTGCTAGTAGGGTGGGAGCACTAGAATATTGTTCATTTGAGTACATTGAAAATGAAAGAGAATTAATTGATGAAGATTATTTAGTGCAAGGACACACACTTAAGCATGATCAAGATGGCTTCTTGATATTTTATTATCCTGACTTTGTCAATGAAATTCAGTTACCTAAACCAGATTATCATTTGTACAAATGTTGGAGGCTAACCATTGACCTACTTCCCATCGAGGAAGCTGGAAGAGGTAATATCTCTTGCAGGGTAACTAGAAGCACACAAGAGAGTGGCAATGTCCCCGACATTCTCCACAGTCCATGAGTACGAAGAGGAAGATAACCCAATGGGTGATATACCCGGATGGACTGAACCTCCATTGTATGAGACCGAAGGTCCGTCTTGGCATGGGTGGCCACGTGCTACATGGGAGAGACCCCTATCCACTTCAAGCTCTAGTAGCTTGCCTCTAACCTCTATGAGAAGATGTCATTCCACTTTGGCTAGAAGTCATCATGACTATAGCCAAGGAATGATGGACCTCTCTAGACGTATGGAGGAGCTTAAAGTAAGGACGGGTGACATCTACAACACTCTCCAAGGGCATGTACAAGGTACCCAAGACTGGCAACAACACATGGACGCTCAATTCATCAACCTCAACTCCACGCTACAACAACAACAAGCTGATATCGCGATATACTTCCGACATCAAGGGTTCAACCCTCATCACGGAGGTGAGTGAAAAACAATCTTGGGGGAGGACCCCACTTGAGGTAATTGTATCAACCCCTTGCATATTTATTTCCACTTACCCATCATCCACGTGCATCTAAAAAAATAGGGTAGTTTTGCTTTCAAATGAAATAAAAGATGTGTGGTAAGAATGACTTTGAATTCACATAGATGAAATGATGAATAGTTGCTCTGTTTTAATTTTCCTAAGTCTCTAGTTTACAACTTACTACCCTCCAAAATATTGCTTTCATTGGCTAGAATTACTTTTGCCTTGATTTAGAAATTGTGGGTTACAAAAGCTTAATTCATTCTAAGCTGTTGTGAGATATGGTATAGTGATAAGGCTGCTATTCCTTATTTTATAGTGAAACTTAGATTTCTGGAGAAATTATAAAAAAGATTTAAGTTATTCTCATTTGATTGGAAATACACACCAAAGCCATATGATACATTATATTGATAGACCTTATGCATGTGCTATTTGCTTTCACATTGAGCTTTTTCAAACTAATATAGACCTATGTGAGATTTCATTCATTATTTTTTGAATTAAAGACTTCACTTGCACATGCTATACTTCTACACTAGAAGTAAGCAAATTTCCATCATACCACCATTCAACAATAAAAAAGAAACTCCATATCATTCATGCTTACTACTCTCTCCAAAATCCATTGCATAAAAAGGAGTAGAATACATGGCTACAAGAAACAGAAAAAGAAAATGCATGCTTACATCATAAGTGTGGGGACCGGGGTCCCGATGTCCAAGGATCTCATTGGGTGGTGCAGTGCGATGCGGCACCTAACAGCACACACAAAAATAATTACCAAAATATGCAAAGTTTTCATTTCATAAATATAATTAGAGTTTACAAAATAATGTACAATAGAGATACACACGCAGCAGAACTACATACTCGTATTCTCACCTATCTAAGCATGAGAGAAGATATCCATACCCTAGGACGCTTCTCACTAGCAACATGAAGAACATCCAGCAGCGGCGTGGTCCATACGAGATTCTTCTCGACACCTTGAGGTCTCAGGTACAACCTGAGCAAAACAAATAAACTAATACCTGCAAAAATTGTTAAAGCGCAAACGTGAGCATAAGGCTCAGCAAGACTGACACGTCTCACTAGACATATGCAAGGTAAAGTCTAACCATGGGTAACGAATAGAATAAATAGACTCACCTACAAGTGGATCCTTATAATTAGGTTTTAAGTAGCAAATGACATTCTTCAAGCACAGCACATCATAGACTCCACAATCAAACAAGAAAAGCTTTGCCAATGATATGACATGCCCAAAGCACATAATGCTATTACAGGATAAATACTTGGAAACTGTAAAATTTTAATTGGGCTATCTCTAAGCCACACAAGGTTGCAAAACAATTATAATTCAATACATCATATTCTTCTGGCTTCTTTAGTATTTACTACGTCACGACAGCGACAAACAAGTGGTATTCAAATAACCGCGAGGGATGGTAACTGCAATCAGGACACACCCGGCTACACAACACGCACACCCGTGTGGGAGACACATACGTGCTCTCCTCCCTGCATCATACATGTCCACTTTTCACCAAAGACCCCAATGTCGAAAAACCTCTTCATCTCGAGCAAAAGGTCCCCTACACGGACACGTCGAAGTTGCCCGCTAGAAGATTTACACCTTTATGCCTTCGCATCTCCATTCAAGGACAACTGAGGAGTATCCACACTACAGTCTGGAGTTACATCAGTTTACTGGGCCCATATCCCATTATGCAACCGGTACAGTTCAAGCTTTCCCAACGGTGCCGCATACAGCACTGTCCTCAAGCGACACAGGCAGTACTATGCTCCCGAGACTCCATGTCGTCGACTCCTATTCCCCCTGTCTGGTCTCGTATTCATCTCATAAGCCATTCTTTCATCTTTCGTCCTCATATGAACAGTCATTCCTATCTTGCAAGTATATTTCCAACTACTCGACTTCTACCGGCATATCTACAATATTAGCATTGGCATTTCTACACGTCGAGCTGTAAACCTTTCCAACCCTCCCATAGGATTTGTGGATATGTAAGTGGAGTGGTCTTTCTCTGGAGAAATGGATTTTCTTCGGATTGAGGTTGGTCGGGGCACCAATCTTGACGAGTGTGCCTTGAAGCTCCATCTGTAGAAGCTGAACAATGGAACTTTTCAAGGGACAACCTCGGACCTTTGGCTGAGTTCCTGCCTCTGAACGTAGTTCCAGAGGTTAGGAGAGAGTTGCACAAGATGATGCCAATGCTTGACGACTGTTGACGGTTCCTATGCACTACTAACAATTCATCTCTAGCAGTGGTGCCATAAATGCATGTTAATAGATTTTAGATTATACAAATAAATCTGAAAGCGCACGGAAACTATTGATGTAGCATTTCCCCTCTAAGAGTATTCTCAAAGGGTGTCATTTATATTATCCTAATGGAAGGCTAGATGGAAGTAAAAAAATCATCAAGTGGAGAGGCTAGATTGGCCTAGTTAGGGTTCTAGCAAGGATGGATAATTGATAAATTGGAGTAGTGTGACACACACAAGAGCATTCTATCCTAAAAGGGATAAGTGAGGTTAAGGGGGACTAAGATAAGAGTTAGGTATAGACTCCTAGTATGCTTCTAATGTACATATACAAAGCCCAAGTTAGTTATTAATGATCATGTCAATTATGAATTCTCATGCTAAGTGGATTAACACATCGGGCACGGGTTTACCCCTAGCAACACTAGGATGACTCCTGCCAAGAGCCTGTGGCATAGCCGAACATGGAGGATTACAAAGGACAGATAGGGCTGTCACCACCTACTGTCCACCTCTTTAATCCGTGGGTCTACGAGATATTCAATGCTACTCTGTATCCTAGCACCATGCTAGCATATTAAGTAATTACCTTACAAGCCTAGGCACAAACCATCCTAAGGCAATGAACTAAATCATTGTTGAACCAATGTTAATTCATAGCATAAGTGATTCATGTTAACATAATCATGTCATAGCTAATTAGACTATAGTGGGGGTTTGTAGTGTTTATGATGATATAATGATAATGGTATAGCGTAATCATAAATACTACTCCTACCACATACATGGAATCCACAATCAAACAAGAAATGCTTCATCCAAGTATATGAACAATGGAAGACTAAAGATAACATCTTTATTAAGAATAAAGTCAAAAATACAAATAGGAATATGAGAGCCATACCTTCCCAATTAGGAACTGGGAAGAGACTCCTTCTACTCCTCTTCTACTTGGACTATGGACTAGAGACACTCCTCTCTACAGCCTATACTCCTCTAAACTTATGGAGAGTAGTGGATACAATGGATGAATACTCAAGTGGTGTGTGTTGAAGTGAGGGGTGAGGAGTCCTATTTATAGCTTGGAGAAGGGTCAGCTCCCCAACCAAAAGCACGCGAATCAGTCACCACATGGCTCAAATGGCCTACAAACAGAAGTATCCGAGGCTATCCAACGGTGTAGCACCAATAACAGTCAATGGGACCCACCTGGCAGGGACCATTGCATCAGGAAAGGTATGTATCCCATATTCCTATTTGTATTTGTGACTCTATTCATAATAAAGATGATTTCTTTAGTCTTCCATTGCTCAAATACTTGGACGAAGTGTTTCCTTTTTTATTGCAGATTCCATGTATGTGGTAGGAATATTATTTATGATTGTGCTATACCATGCTCATTACGTTATCATAAACACTATAAACCTCCACTATAGTCTAATTAGCTATGATATGATTATGTTAACATGAATCACTTATGTTATGAACTAACATTTGTTCGGCGATGATTTAGTTAATTGCCTTAGGATGGCTTGTGCCTAGGCTCTTAAGGTAATTACTTAATATGCTAGCATGGTGCTAGGATAGAGAGTAGCGTTGAATGTCTCCTAGACCCACGGATTAAAGAGTTAGGTAGTAGGTGGTGACAGCTCTATCTGTCCTTTGTAATCCTCCACGTTCGACTATACCACAGGCTCTTGGCGGGAGTCGCCTAGTGTTGCTAGGGTTAAACCCGTGCCCAATGTGCTAATCCACATAGCATGAGAATTCCTAATTATCATGATCATTAGTAACTAACTTAGGCTATGTATATGTACATTAGAAGCATAGTAGGAGTATCTACCTAACTCTTAGCCTAGTTCCTCTATTACCTCATATATCCCCTTAGAATAGGATGCTCTTGTGTGTGTCAAACTACCTCCACTTATCATTATACCCATCCTTGCTAGAATCCTACCTAGGCCAACCTAGCCTTTACACTTCATGATTGTTTTACTTCCATCTAGCCTTCCTTTGGGAAAATACAAACGACACCCTTTGGAGATACTTTTGAAAGGGGAAATGCTACATCGATAGTTTTCGTGTGCTTGCGGACATTCACTTGAGAATTAAAACCTACCAACAAGCATTTCTGGCACCACTTCTAGGGATGAATTGTTAGTAGTGCGTAGGAAATATCAACAAGCATTTCTGGCGCCGTTGTTGGGGAAGGCACCCGATGTATTACATGATTGAGTGAATAGGATAGGACCCTGGTAGGTTTTAGTAGGATGACCCTTCCTTATTTTTGCATTTTATGTGAACAGGGTAGTGTATGTCTGGTTTCCGCTTGCCGAAAAACTTTGTTGAATATCCCGAATCCCTTCTGAGAGATCGACCTCGTGTCGTTACCCCTCAAAAGCTTCGAGCAGCAAAGCAAGCCAGCACAACCACACCAATAACCGAAACACCAATGGCCCAGAAGACCCTTGGTGAGTTTTCGGCTCACTCTGCTAACAATGTGCCTGTTGGGCCCACTGTTAACACGGGCGATGTAAATTTCGAAATCAAGACTGGCCTTGTCACTATGGTGCAAGCCAACCCATTTTGTGGGAAGGCTAACGAGGATGCAACTGCTCACCTGCAACAGTTCCTTGAGATCTGCAATACTTTTAAGATTAAGGACGTATCCCCTGATGCTGTCTGTCTTAGGCTATTCTCGTTCTCTCTTCTTGGTAGAGCAAAACAGTGGCCCTACATGAACTGAAGTGTTGTAGATACATGGGAGAAATGTTCTACGGATTTCCTCACCAAGTTTTTCCTGTTGGGCAAGACCAATGCCCTACATGGAAGAATTTCCAGCTTCTAGCAAGATGTCAAGGAATCTATTCCCGAGGCTTGGAAAAGACTTCAGGAGTATATCCTAGTCTGTCCCCACCATGAGATGGATGACTGTCTCATAATCCAAAACTTCTAGAATGGGTTGATCCCTTCCGCCCGTGACAATGTTGATGCTGCTGCTGGAGGTGCCTTCTTCTCATTGACGGTGCCCAGAGCCAAAGATTTGATTGAGAATATGGTGTCAAACATAGGTTGGAGTGACGAGTGTCTCCATATCCGCCAGTCAGGCATGCACACCTTGAAGGAGTTGGACCTCCTTATGAAGAAAATTGATGGACAAGGCAATGGTGAAGTATGTGGCAATGCCTATGCCTTAGACTCTCACATCACTTGTGAAGTCTGTGGCAACACGGGCCATTTGGGCAATGACTGCCCAAAAACCTATGAGAATGCTTTGTACATTGCCAACAATGGCTATTGTCCAGCAGGTCAGGGGTGGGGCCAACCACGCCCATTCTTTCAAGGAGGGTACAACAACAGTGGCAACAATGGAAATCAGCCCAACTTGAGAGAACTTTCAATTGGCCAGCTGAAGATCAACGAGTCTATATCCAAGAAGTTGTCGGCCAATGACATGACCCTAGAAAACATTAATTCCAAGATTGAAGGACTATCCTCAGCCTTCAAGAATCAATTGAGTTTCAACAAGATGTTGGAGACTCAGTTGGCTCAACTGGTAGCTGATGTTCCTCCAATGGAGAATGGCAAGATGCCAGGACAGCCCGATCCTCCCGTGGTAAATGTCAACCTGATTTCTCTACAAGGAGGCAACTGGCTGAAGGACCCTGGATGTCCTACAATTTCATGCTCAATTGGGGCACACCACTTTGACAAGGCCCTTTGAGACCTTGGAGCAAGTGTGAGTGTGATTCCCAAGGTGATTTTCGACAAGCTTAACTTCATGGAGCTTACTCCAACACCAATGCAACTCCAATTGGCTGATTCCTTAGTCTGTTATCCGGCGGGTATTGCCAGTGAAAATCCAAAACTGCTTCATACCCGTGAATTTCGTGGTGCTCAACATGGAGGTTGAGAATGATACGCCGCATATACTTGGGCGTCCATTCGTAAGCACCATGAAGGCTCGCATAGATGTGGGAGCTGGAGAAATCCACTTCCATATCAATGGCAAGGAGGAGAAGTTTAACTTTCGCCCAAAGTTGGAGCAATGCTCCATGATCCGTATAAAGTATGGCCGAATGTTAGGCACATTCAAGGTTGAAATCACACCTCCAAAGGTGGAACCACTCATTGCATTCAAGAGGAATTTGATCTATGCAAAAAACCCGTCTTATCGTCCACACCAACACCCGAAGAAGACAAAAAAGTATGGGCCTCCTCAAAGGCCCAAGTCCACCAAGCCGTCAAAGAGGTATGGCGGAAGAAGCAAGACAAAAAAGTATGATGTCAATAAATGAAGAAGGAGAAATGTCCGTCTCATCGGACGGTGGTGAGATCTAGCCAATAGGTTAAATTGGTAGTTATCCTTTTCTTTGTTTTTCTTTTCTCTTTATTTGGATTTACCCATTTAGTTTGATTCTCCCCACTGCATATTTGATTTTCTTAGCAAGTTGAGAATCTTATATTCTCAACTACCATTTTTTATTTCTTTATTTTTCACAAAAATAAAATTGTTGGATTTTGAAAAAAAAAATCTTTATTTGGAAAACAATTTTTTGAGCTGCAAAAGTGGTATTTCACCAACGTGCTGATTCCATAGCCGTTGGGGAGCCATCTGTCAAAAGGGAGAACAGGGGGCCCACCTGGCAGGTCGGCTGACCCCCCTGCTCGGCTGACTAGGGAAAAGAACCATTTTGGCTCTCTCTCCTCCAACCGCTACATTTGGTTCCCTAGTGACCGTTGGGGAATGCACAATATAAATGGTGGTCGTGAGGAGCTCTTCTCTTCACACTTCACCTCATATCATACATCCCCAAAGTCACTCTTGCTCACATTGTTTTCTTGCTCTTCATTGAAGCACTCTTGCTCAAGATCCAACTCACAAATATTTGCTTTTGTTTTCATTTGCAATTTGCTCTCAAGTTCTTCAAGGGAAAATTCGTCGGGGTTTTGTTTTCACTAACATCACCTCTTTCGAGTTTTTGCCTTTGTTGTGTTCTTGCTTGTTGTGGCTATGAATGAAAAGGTTGTTTGGAAGGAGGAAGGAGGCCACAAGCTCAAGCCATGGTGGAGATTCAAGTGCACGCCCCTCTTCCGTTGCTACACCAAGTTCACGGAGGAGTGTAGGAGACAAAACTCCCATGGGTGAGAGGATCAACCCACACCAACTTCTTCACGACGACGACCTCGACATCCAATGTGAATTTTAAGATCAAGCACGCAATCTCATTCAAGATCGTGAGTTTTCTCATACAAAAGCTTATGATCCGGATTTTATCTCCAAAATAGGTATGCATTCCGAATTCTTTTCCATTTGGCGTGCATTAGGATGTGAAAACTTTGCTCACATAGAGGAGGTTCACACCTTCTCTCCATACAATTCCTTTGCACACTATAGGTAGGATTTGATGGCATTACTCTTAGATTATTTAAAAAAGAATACAACATCCTATGGAAAGAATTAAGTGAAATCCTAGGCTTCCATAAACATTATTTGCTAGATTTAGACACTTTGTCTAAGTTTAACAAACAAAGTTTTTGGCAAGACTTAACTGGTGAGGTCAGATGTAGTGCACCTAGGAATAGCCATTTGTACAACCCTACTTTACGCTTTATGCACAGATGGGTGGCTATGACTATGTTCCCTAGAGGAGAAGTAAGGATAGTGTGTGATGATGAGCTCAAAATTTTGTTTTCCATGATGACACAATGGTTGGATTACATCCCAAGGGTAGGGCCAATTGAATGTACCTCATTGATTACCCGCATTGCTAGTAGGGTGGGAGCACTAGAATATTGTTCATTTGAGTACATTGAAAATGAAAGAGAATTAATTGATGAAGATTATTTAGTGCAAGGACACACACTTAAGCATGATCAAGATGGCTTCTTGATATTTTATTATCCCGGCTTTGTCAATGAAATTCGGTTACCTACAACGGATTATCATTTGTACAAATGTTGGAGGCTAACCATTGACCTACTTCCCATCGAGGAAGCTGGAAGAGGTAATATCTCTTGCAGGGTAACTAGAAGCACACAAGAGAGTGGCAATGTCCCCGACATTCTCCACAGTCCATGAGTACGAAGAGGAAGATAACCCAACGGGTGATATACCCGGATGGACTGAACCTCCATTATATGAGACCGAAGGTCCGTCTTGGCATGTGTGGCCACGTGCTACATGGGAGAGACCCCTATCCACTTCAAGCTCTAGTAGCTTGCCTCTAACCTCTATGAGAAGATGTCATTCCACTTCGGCTAGAAGTCATCATGACTATAGCCAAGGAATGATGGACCTCTCTAGACGTATGGAGGAGCTTAAAGTAAGGACGGGTGACATCTACAACACTCTCCAAGGGCATGTACAAGGTACCCAAGACTGGCAACAACACATGGACGCTCAATTCATCAACCTCAGCTCCACGCTACAACAACAACAAGCTGATCTCGCGATATACTTCCGACATCAAGGGTTCAACCCTCATCACGGAGGTGAGTGAAAAACAAGCTTGGGGGAGGACCCCACTTGAGGTAATTGTATCAACCCCTTGCATATTTATTTCCACTTACCCATCATCCACGTGCATCTAAAAAAATAGGGTAGTTTTGCTTTCAAATGAAATAAAAGATGTGTGGTAAGAATGACTTTGAATTCACATAGATGAAATGATGAATAGTTGCCCTGTTTTAATTTTCCTAAGTCTCTAGTTTACAACTTACTACCCTCCAAAATATTGCTTTCATTAGCTAGAATTACTTTTGCCTTGATTTAGAAATTGTGGGTTACAAAAGCTTAATTCATTCTAAGCTGTTGTGAGATATGGTATAGTGATAAGGCTGCTATTCCTTATTTTATAGTGAAACTTAGATTTCTGGAGAAATTATAAAAAAGATTTAAGTTATTCTCATTTGATTGGAAATACACACCAAAGCCATATGATACATTATATTGATAGACCTTATGCATGTGCTATTTGCTTTCACATTGAGCTTTTTCAAACTAATATAGACCTATGTGAGATTTCATTCATTATTTTTTGAATTAAAGACTTCACTTGCACATGCTATACTTCTACACTAGAAGTAAGCAAATTTCCATCATACCACCATTCAACAATAAAAAAAAAGAAACTCCATATCATTCATGCTTACTACTCTCTCCAAAATCCATTGCATAAAAAGGAGTAGAATACATGGCTACAAGAAACAGAAAAAGAAAATGCATGCTTACATCATAAGTGTGGGGACCGGGGTCCCGACGTCCAAGGATCTCATTGGGTGGTGCAGTGCGATGCGGCACCTAACAGCACACACGAAAATAATTACCAAAATATGCAAAGTTTTCATTCCATAAATATAATTAGAGTTTACAAAATAATGTACAATAGAGATACACACGCAGCAGAACTACATACTCGTATTCTCACCTATCTAAGCATGAGAGAAGATATCCATACCCTAGGACGCTTCTCACTAGCAACATGAAGAACATCCAGCAGCGGCGTGGTCCATACGAGATTCTTCTCGACACCTTGAGGTCTCAGGTACAACCTGAGCAAAACAAATAAACTAATACCTGCAAAAATTGTTAAAGCGCAAACGTGAACATAAGGCTCAGCAAGACTGACACGTCTCACTAGACATATGCAAGGTAAAGTCTAACCATGGGTAACGAATAGAATAAATAGACTCACCTACAAGTGGATCCTTATAATTAGGTTTTAAGTAGCAAATGACATTCTTCAAGCACAGCACATCATAGACTCCACAATCAAACAAGAAAAGCTTTGCCATTGATATGACATGCCCAAAGCACATAATGCTATTACAGGATAAGTACTTGGAAACTGTAAAATTTTAATTGGGCTATCTCTAAGCCACACAAGGTTGCAAAACAATTATAATTCAATACATCATATTCTTCTGGCTTCTTTAGTATTTACTACGTCACGACAGCGACAGACAAGTGGTATTCAAATAACCGCGAGGGATGGTAATTGCAATCAGGACACACCCGGCTACACAACACGCACACCTGTGTGGGAGACACATACATGCTCTCCTCCCTGCATCATACCTGTCAACCTTTCACCCAAGACCCCAATGTCGAAAAACCTCTTCATCTCGAGCAAAAGGTCCCCTACACGGACACATCGAAGTTGCCCGCTAGAAGATTTACACCTTTATGCCTTCGCATCTCCATTCAAGGACAACTGAGGAGTCTCCACACTACAGTCTGGAGTTACATCAGTTTACTGGGCCCATATCCCATTATGCAACCGGTACAGTTCAAGCTTTCCCAACGGTGCCGCATACAGCACTGTCCTCAAGCGACACAGGCAGTACTATGCTCCCGAGACTCCATGTCGTCGACTCCTATTCCCCCTGTCTGGTCTCGTATTCATCTCATAAGCCATTCTTTCATCTTTCGTCCTCATATGAACTGTCATTCCTATCTTGCAAGTAGATTTCCAACTACTCGACTTCTACCGGCATATCTACAATATTAGCATTGGCATTTCTACACGTCGAGCTGTAAACCTTTCCAACCCTCCCATAGGATTTGTGGATATGCAAGTGGAGTATCAAACACCTTATACGTAATGCACAATATCAACTGAAGACGTAAGTGAATAAAACTGGAAAACTTTGAAAAGCTCTTAAATGCAAACCGGGGCTTGCCTTGTTTGCGACTGTAAAGCAATGTCAGTTGTTATGGCTTGGTCTTCCTCCAGAGAATCCACTATGGAATCTTGAAGTTGGAACTCCTCGGCCTTCTCCTCCAAGAGGAGCTTCTCGTTGATCACCTATCATCACATTCCTATCGACATGATATGCATATAAGTAATTAAGGTAATCTAATAATGGACTCGACGAGTTGTATAAACCTTAAGAAGAAGAGGCTTGACTAGGAAGATTAGATATGTCTCGGATGGGTGGAGAAACAATGGATAAGTGGTCATAGTAGTGTCGAGACGTGAATTGAAAGGTGCAATGAAAGCATGTAATGCCATTATTCACTTAACACTTGGAGCTATGCCACTCGAGAAGGCTGAGACTGACTGGTGTGGAAGTGTTGGACTGATTGGGGTAAACAAGACCCAAGAATCAAGGTGGGACATTGAAAGCTTGAGTATGAGTGGAGTGTGTAACAAAGAAGGTCGCGACTTAGAAGTCGACTAATGAAGTTATACAAACTCACTGAGGTGTAAACCTAGTTAAGTGAGAAGTGTGGTCACAGAGTTCTGAAATAGGATGAATCGACATGAAACCCTAGCAACACTTGGAAAAGAAGTGAGATTGGCATTGCTTGGACGCACAGAGTCATCACAAGCACTGCTAACCTAACATGAGTACCAAGACAACGTTCAAATGACCTTTATGTAAATCAGTCGCTACGACTATCTTCGCAAGCATCATCCAAGTTCTTACATGACACTATTGCAGTGTCCTTTGCAAGATTGTCCAGATGAGCTCGATAAACTCCTGGAACTTGAACATAATGCATTACTATGCTGGGACAACATGCTTTGCCATCTCGTGATGGTCGTCTCATCGATGTTCACATCGACTTGGACTCGTCAATAGTGGTCAGCGGAATCCCGAACACCACCTTATGAGTCTCAAGGTTAGTTATAATGACTCGATCGTCGGCAAGCGACTCGACGAACATGTCATCAATGAAATGACACACCTAGGTAAGCAATTCTACGGACAGTTAGGAAACATCATCGACACGAACAAGAAACTATTATCCAAGGTTCCCCTTGGTCTAGTTTTCCTTGTCGGTCGCAACGTTCTCGCATTACTCAACCACAGGTCACCAACAACCTTGGTTTGACCTGGAAGGCATTTTATCGAGCACCTTGGCTACACCAAGGACTCGATCACCCTCACATTGACTAAAACCTAATATGGCTTGACAACCATTGTCCGGCGAGTTGTGTTTGTGTTTCAGCACCACACACATCACAGACATCTTTCATCTCGATGCCAAGGCACAATGATAGCTCAAAATGTCACGACGATGTCATGAGGTCAATGACATCGACGCGGCTCATGGTGGAGCATCACGAGCACGCACGGACAAGCCAACGTGATACAGAAGACAAAGAAGGTCAACTTGTGGATTTATATAGGAATGATATCAATGTGGAACATGGATGCACGGCTTGAAGAAAAATGAGTACTATTGGAGGTCACCACGAACGGACTTCGGCGGCGTCAAGCAAGGGATTTCAGGGCATGGCTCACCTTGTAAGCATTTTAGCGAACATCTTGGTTGTTTTCTTGATCCGGTCACTTCATCAACATTCATAGAGCACCTTGGCACGTATTTTTGTCGATTGCCACCCCACAACAGACCTGCATCCATAGACCAGCATTGAACGTCAATACATCTTGTTTCGCCTTGTAACCATTTCATCGAACACCTTGGTTGCAATACTGTCTCGACCAATTCTTCACAAATCAGAGCTAACCTTGTCCAAATTGTCGTTTCCATTATGTCGATGTCGTGTTCCTGCATCTTATCCATCACACACATCACATTCATCACTGGTTGGGCGCTGCCATGGCGTGGAACATCGTGACAACATACCGAGGGCGGGGAGCGCGAGCAGGGACGGCACAGTGGGCAACAAGGAGTCTCGCTGGCGGACACACGGACATGGCTTCATAGCGGTCCCGGTCGACGCGGCAAGGCGCGACCAGCAGGGACACGGCGGGCGGGCATCTGCACTTGGTGCCTGGCCTGGACAGTGGCAAGGGCGGACGACCGTCGCCGGCATGGGTGCAATGTGAGCAAGGTAGCTGTCGGTGACAGCAGGGCTTGACGCGCGCTTGGTCGTGGGCGTGCAGAAGCAGGCGGCTGTGGTCCTGGCATTGGGGAATGGAGCAGTCGGCAGTGCGCGAGAAGCAGTGGACTGGGCTGGTGAGCACTAGTGGACGTGGAATACGACGAGGCGCACGGGCGAGCGGCCAACACCATGCCGGTGCGAGCAGAGCACGCTCGGCTAGCGCAAAGAGCAGGAGGCGGTGAGCCATGGCGCGGATGACAGCGGGCGAGCAACAGGGAGGCGTGTGAAGTCGTGCAGGAGAGGTCCGGGCGACGCTGGCAAGCTAGGAGCGCGCCGGAGCGGGAGGACAGAGCAGGACAGTGGGTTGCAGGCAAAGGTATGGCAGCACTACCGGCGCTGCTGTGGCCGAGACGACGCGCGAGTACGGCGCGGTGGGGTGGCACGCTTGGCGGCACTGGGCAGGGGACAAGCGCGGCGGCCAGGAGCGCGGGTCGGCGAGCAGGAGCACGACCTGGGGGTGCGCGGGCACTGGGTGTGGCAAGGGAGGCGAGCCGGGTCAGGCGGCGCGGCCAGGCGAGCGGTGCGGTGCTTGAAGAGGAGCGGCGCGTGGGGCAGCGCCTTGGATGGCTTGAGCGCACGGTGCGGGGAGGTGAACCGACGGCCGGCGTGGGCGAGCGGCAGACGACCCTGGCGCACTGGCGGTGGGGGGCAAGGACAACGCCTTGGTGCACAGGGGTGTCGAGCTGGAGGGAGGAAGAGCAGGTATGGTTGTTCCACGGGAGTGAGGAAGAAGAAGCAAAAATGGTTTTCTACCTCTGAAGATAAACATGACATGTGGGTCCCACTTCCTCCCTCTTCCTTATCCTCTCTTCAAAGTTTAATTTAAATAGCTATTGAGTTCTAAATTTCACAAACTTTGGCAGGTTACAAAATAGGGTGAGGTATAACAACTTAGTGCATTCAAATTAAGTTTCTGACTAAGTTAAATTTGTATTTTGAATTTCAAATTTCGAATTTGGATCCTTCTTTTAAGGCTTGTTTTACCTTACCACTTCAATTATATTTAATCTATTTTCTTCCTCCTCCTTACTAATTTCAGATCTGACAGGAATTCTTTTATTTAAGATTTTATTCTTGCTTGGAGTATAACTTGAAATTTGAATTTGCTTCTGCATTCAAAATTCAATTCAATTTTATGGTTTACTTGGGGTTTTGACTAACTCCAACATTATATTTATTTATTTACTCTTTTCTATCTAGACACTATTCTATGTAAATAATTTAGCTCATGTTATTCGAATGGAACTTTAAATTTCCTGACTTTTGCAATTACTTACTTAAATTAACACATACCCGAATATTTTTACAAGTGACGGTTAAAAGTTTTCGAATGTTCATATTTTGAACATCATTTGTTAACTACATAGTTCATTTCGAAAAGCGGGCTTTTACAATCCTTCCCACTTAAAGGAATCTCGTCCCGAGATTCTATCGGGTAGAATAATAGAAACAAGTAGGGAATGATCCGTAAAAGAGAGTCATTGACTAAGGAAACTGACAATGCCCTTAAAGACTTGAGTTCTACGAAGTAGTGATCATCTTAAGGCATCTTATGAAATTCTAAAGTTTGCTTTGGGTGATTCCAGTCTTTAGGTTGATAATCTTGATAGGAAGTTCGACATGATAATATCACGTCGTAAAACTCGCACGTATGTTACTGAACTTTTATTATTGTACTCTTACACTGCATTATATCTTGTCCTGTCCTAGTCTTGACTTGAAGAATCAGCACTTGTTCTTTGCTCCTCTAGGTCACCTCGATAGTTAGAAACTATCTTTGCAGTGATTCTTGGTTGCTTGCTTTGTTTTGCATAGGTCCTTACAACTTAATGTGGTATTTCTCCTGACATGAGTTAAGATGGTTTACGAGGTTAAACAACAATTATTAACCTCGTTTGATGTTTAGTCAACCATAGGATCCCTTAGCTGTAGCATAAGAATAGCAAAGCACTCAACGCTCTTATGTGATTAAAACAGCAGGAATACTGAAGATATGGTGACTACAAGGTTTTTGGGTATATCAACATCTTACACAATAGAAATATAAGATGAAGACTCTTCACGGTGCCATATGAAGACTTACGGATTCAATATCCTCACATGCTCCCGACACAGCAAAGAACTCAATTATATGGTAACTACAAGGTTATCAAGGTATCAACGTTACCATATACCAAG
The DNA here is from genome assembly GCA_036927565.1 of Tuctoria greenei. Classification (NCBI taxonomy): domain Eukaryota; kingdom Viridiplantae; phylum Streptophyta; class Magnoliopsida; order Poales; family Poaceae; genus Tuctoria; species Tuctoria greenei. Next base: position 173,989,817 of record JAYESD010000002.1, on the reverse strand, counting down.
TCAAGACTTATAGGAACTTCAAGGAGTTTCGCGAGGTTGATAATCGAACGGAACCCTTGCGAGTAATGAGAATCATAGATGGAACAAGGTTGATCATCTAACCGGTGATCACACGATGAAGAATGGTATAATTGCAACAATCAAAACACTTGAACCTAAACAAGTCAAGGACGGAAGTTCAAGTGTTTGTTTAGTTGCAAGGGAGGTCGAGTGATCGGTTGCCTAGGTATCACTCAATAAAAGAGAGATTAACCATTGAAGAAGTCAAATGAAGATGGTGAAATGATCGTAGTCATCAGACACCTTGGAACAGTTTGAATGGGGTACACAATCTTGCTCTGAGTTTTAGTATTATCATGCATTCTATCATTCGTACTTCATTGGTAATGATGCTTCATGATGCGTCATATGTTGTATGGTGCAATGAATATGCACATGGTATGGTGCAAATGGTGCATATGTATGGTGCAAATGATGCACATGTATGGTGCAAATGGTGCACATGTATGGTGCAGTAGCTTTTATAGTTTGAGCAAGACTAAGTGAACCACGCACACACAACTCAAGAACTAACTCATGATTTGCAAGGCTTGGATACCGTGGTCGTGAAAGACACTTAATGAGTAGCGTTCCTTTCATGACTCGACCATAGTTAACGAATTCATAACAGAACGATTGACAAGGAATGTGGGAAATATACCACGTTACCTCGACCTTTCAAAAGCTTGTTCATGTACGACTCGACTTGATTGTATCTTCAACTAGGTCTTAGAGTTACCAGTTGACTTGAGGAGTATCTTCATCAAAAGAAAAACAACTAACTATATGTCGAAGGTTATCCCTAGACACCTGGTCGAGATCACTAGACACATCTCTAGTGATACTTCACTTAACCTTCACTTCGATCATTCAGGGGGAATGGATATCCTTCTCGATCACTTTAGTGGAGTTGAAGTCACACTCTTCTTAGAGTAACTCAATCTGGTGGTGGAGGTTGGATCCTCTTGAAGATGTAATCTCAGTTATTTGCATTGTCTTTGAAGCATCTTAGTGTGCCAAAGAGTGCTAATTGAACACTATAGTTACTTGAGTGCTCACCTTCCCCCATAAATTTTCGAACTAGGATGTCGAAGCGTACCTCAAAAAATCCTCATGGAAAGACGAGATGCAACTCGAGTAATTGCGACATGCGTTCAACATCACAAGATGTGATGTGGCAAGTCACATAAATAAGGAACAACCATGACCATCAAAAGAATTGTGGTTGGATCGAATCAAACATCCGATTTGCATAAGTAAATTGTTGAGTCACAACACCTGGTGGTTTCAAAGTTTCTCAAAATGAAGTCGAAGACCATTTACCTAACCAAAACGAAATATACACACTGATTCAGTTTCGGTTGCAACCAGACCAGCCTGTAAGCAACTTCAGTTTTGGTTCAGCAAATGTCGAAATAAGATCTTGAGGTGAATAACAAAGTTAAAGCACACTTCCAGAGTTTTCCAAAAAGTATTTGTTTGCCTCTAGATCATCTCTGGTTTGCATGTTATGCTATTTTAAAGTTAGCAAAATTTTCTGCACTTTCAGCAGAACCTGCTTAAAAAGTAGCAGTTTTGATCTATAGTTTTCAGACTGTTCTGTTCGAAATCTGGAAATATTCTTATTTACAAAGTTGTAGCAAATGTAATAAGATTTCCAGAATTTATTTATTTGTATGCATATCAGTCCTGGTTCAAAATATATGAATTTTTGAAGTTTGCTAATAATTCAGCATTCAGAAGAAATGGGGTTCAGTTCAGACTGACCACCTTGCATTCAAACTCGATTTGGGATAGGTAGATGACCGATTTAGGTCTGGCGCCAATTATAAAAATTGTATCTGACTCAATAACCTTTCCAACGGTTACTCGTGTGACCCTATTTCATGTAAGGTCTGCGAGTTATGGTTAAAATTCAGAAATACACAGATTGCTGTCCAGTTTGGTTGATTCCGAACAGTTTCTGTGATTGTCCAAATTTCACCTACATAAGGATTCTGGTCTTGAGTTGAATAGAAAACTTGTAAAGGACTTCCAAATATTTCTGTAGAGTATCTACTTGCCCTAATATCACTGCTGGTTGAGGAGATATGGAATTTCAAAATTCGACCAAGTTCTCGGATTTTTAACTGAAATTTGAAATTTGGCAGAGCTTACTTTGTATGTTGCTGATTTTGTCCACAATTTTCAATAGAGAAACATTGATATTTGTAGAAAAAAAATATATATTTCAAACATGTTACACACATCCTCAGGATTCCATAAATATAAATTATGAAGTCTTTTGACAATCCTACTAGAAATTACGATCCAAACAGCAATTGAATACATAACTGTCCAGATTCTGGACTGTTATGATACCTTAAACGATACTTCAATTTAGACCAGGTTATTTCGAGTTTTGGCCTTAGTGTTGAATAGGAAATTGATAGAGGACTCTTGAATCTTTCCGGACACGTATAGATATGCATAGGTTGCTTTTCTAATTTAAGAGTTATAGCTCTTCAAATTCAGAAATTTTCTGGCTGTTTCAGATAGCACTGTACACAGGTACTAATTTCAACTCCAGTTTCTAATTAGTTCTAAACAGAATTTGAAGTAACAATGAATAGAAAAGTTGTAGAATAGCTCTTCCCCTTTCCATAAATGTATCACAATAGACTAGAAGAGCTTTCTACAGATTATTATGCCAAAAATTCGGATGCTTGTTCATACAGTTTCAGAACAACAGTTGATTTAGTTAGAGAAGATTATCATCCCCTTACAACGGTCTATTGGCTTGGAGGTCAATATAAAAAATATAGAATACTTCAAGATCTTTCCAAAAAGTATTCATTTGCATCCATAGCCCTTCAGGTTCAAGAGATATGGATTTTCAAATCAGGTCAAATTTTGTTAGAAAACAGAACTCACCAGCTTTGAAACCAACAGCTTCGAAACCCATGAACTGGAAACAAACTCAAACTTTGAAACTGAGTTCCAAAACAAGAGCATGATCACTAGATCTTGCTTTACACTTTGATCCTTGTCTAAAAGCTGAATTGGAACTTTGTGAAAATGAAAGTGCATCTACGAATCCCTTGTGGGTTTTGGATGATTTATAACAAGCAAATGAGATCCTAACCTCTTTGTTGAGATGATCACAGGTTTTATAGCAAAATAAGCAAAGTGTCAAAAAGAATGGAGAATGAGGAGCAAAGTGGAAATGAGCTCAAGGAAGAAGAATAGTAGATCATTGTGTATGGAGTGTGTTAAGAAAACACACACCAAGAGCTCAATCACAAATAAACACACACATTGCACAAATTTATACAGGACCGGACTAGTCCGAATGTCATGGGACTAGTCTGATATCCTCTCTGCACAAGATCGGACAAGTCCGATATCCATCGGACTAGTCCGATATCTCTCTGACTAGAATCGGACTAGTCCTCCCCAGTGCGGACTAGTCCTCAAAACACTTCACAAGTCACACAAAATCGTACAAATCCTATCATCACCGTACTAGTACGATATTCATTCTGATCTAAATCGGACAAGTCTGATATTAGCACGGACTAGTCCGAAAAACTCTCTGACCTAAATCGGACAAGTCCTCCAAGTGCGGACTTGTCCCCATAACCACTAAGGGTTTCACTGTCCGGACAAGTCCGAAGTCCATCGAACTAGTCCGAAGATTTCCAGAAGCGAAATCGGACAAGTCCGCTCCTAGCCGGACTAGTCCGATATTTCGGGACACTTAGGGTTTGCTACACACAGCACACCGGACTAGTCCGGTGTCCACCACAGACTAGTCCGATCTTTCTAAATCCTAACGGTCACTTTTAGAAACCCCATAAAATTAGAGGTGCATTGCCTAACTTGAATACCTCTCAAACCCTAGCGCCGTCACACCTCCCAAGAGCCTCAAAAACACATCTCTCCACAAAATTAAGTGCAACAAAGATTATTCCTTTGAGGATACACTCTAGATCATTGGAGAGACACGTTCAACACTCATTGAGCTCTTGGTTTGATTCTCTAACACACTCCAGTGATTTCATTGTAATCTTTTGAGTGTGTTCTTGGTGGTATTTCGTGTTGTAATCCAGGGGAGCCCTCAACGTGTGAGAAGGCCCCTTTGAATTCGGTTATTCACCCCTTTGTGATAAGTGGAAGAGAATTGGTCTTCGTGGCGATCCGACGAGGGTAGGGTTGAAGAAGACTCGGTCCTTTTGTGGACTCCTCAACGTGGATGTAGGTTGCCTCTGTGGGAGCCAAACCACGGGATAAATCACTTGTGTCTTGCTTTGTTTTCATTGTTCTTATTCATTACAACAATCTAGGGTTTGAATCAATATTGCTTACTTTACATTGAATCACTAAGTATAAGATTGAATTGTGATATATCCTAGTACATCATCTTGCAACACTTAAATTAACTGTATATTTCCGCTGCATACGTCGTAGAATCAAACTAATCGATCAAACTTAATCAACCTAGTCGGTACACACCGGATTAGTCCGCACTTTAACAGACTAGTCTGATATCTCAAGTTTTGATCTGGTGATTAAGTGTTGCAGGTTCCGACAAATATCAAAAAGGCCTATTGACCCCCCCTCTAGGCCACATTCAATTGGTATCAGAGCAGGTTCTTCAAGAAAGAGACTAACCGCTCGAAAAAGATCATGTCGGACATGAAGGACATCCACAAGAGCAACAACCAAGAAAAGGTTGATGATGACAAGAACCTAAAGGTGGAGAAGCTCCTCGAAGCCATTCAAGACTTCGAGGACGACGATGAAAAGACGCTAGAACTAAAGGAGCTCCTAAGAAAGAAGGCACTTTCCAAAGGGCAAGTGAAGATTGAAGAAAAGAAGAAGGGGAGTAGTCACACCGACTACTCCCGATATCCTTTCAACTATGATCATCTCAATTCCAACAATAATCATTATCTGTCTATCCCATTTGGAAAAGACCCACATTTTGACGGAAGTGATTACTCAATGTGGAGGCAAAATATGAAAATGCATCTAATCTCTCTCAATTCAGGTCTATGGCATATTGTGTGCACAGGAATAGATATCCCGGACGACGACGAAGAACTCACACCAGTCCAAGAGCAGGCAATTCACCGAAATGCTCAAGTCGCGGTAGTAATCACCTCTTCGCTCAGTCGGGACGAGTTCACCAAGGTGGATGGACTCGAGATTGCTAAGGGGATATGTGACACACTGCAAACTGCACATGAAGGTGACCGACATGTGCGTGAAGCAAAGATCAAAATGATCGAAGGCGAATTAGGAAGATTCGCAAACGAAGAAGACGAGTCACCTCAAGATATGTATAACCGATTAAACACACTCGTCAACAAGGTTTGATCTTATGGAAGCAAGAAGTGGAATGACCACGAGGTGGTGAAGCTCATCCTTAGAGCTTTCATGCCTCGCAACGTCACCTTATGCTCAATGATTAGAGAAAGCCCCGGATACAAGAAAATGACTCCGGATGAATTACTTGGAAAAATCATCAATTTTGAGATTTTTGAAAAACAAGCAAAGCATGTCAAGGAAATTGCCGACCTCACCTTGGCAAAGAAGAAAGGGGTTTCTTTGAAGTCCACCCTCAAGCCCTTATCTAAAGAAGCTCGAGAAGCTCAGCTAGAAGAAGACAGTGATGATGAGATCAGTGAATTAGATGAAGAAGACATGATATTGTTCATGAAGAAATTCAAGAGAATAATGAAGAAGAGACAAGGTGCTAAATCAAGCGAAGGAAAGTACAAGGAAAGAACAAAGCCATAGTTGAGGCGGGCATGCTATAATGTTGGTGAGTATAGCCACTTTATAGTTGATTACCCATATGAAGAGAACAAGAAAAAGACCAAAGAAGCCAAGCCTACCCAAGAAATTCTTCAAGAAGAAGAAACAAGCCGAACAAGCTCACATAGGGAAAGAGTGGGACTCAAATGATGAGTCCTCATCATCCGAAGAAGAAGAGATGGCTAGCATAGCCATCGAGAAGACATCCAAGAAGTTTACTCTCTTCCCTACACTCGGCGCATGGAAGCGAAATGGCACTTGCCTCGTTGCAAAAGAAGATAAACGCAAGGTAAACACCAAACCCCCTTTCGTGCATTCCTATTCTAGTGATTATGAAATCAATAGTGATAATGAGGATATGCTTATTGGACTAGATAGGAAAACGGCCACAAAAATGAAATTTTTACTTGATCAACTTATTGAGAAGGAGAGGTTGATAAATCGTCAAGAGGACATTATCATCTCCCAAAAGGGGGAATATATCGAACTTGACAAGCTTCTAGAACTTGAGAAGGAACGAAGCAAATCACTAGAGCTTGAGTTAGCTTCAAGCAAGGAAACTTGCTTGGAGTTAACCGACTCAAATGCTACAATCAAGGACCAACTTGCTGACCTGATCAAGGTTAACAATATCCTTGAAGTGCAAGTTGAGTCACTCAAGCAAGGTGAACCTTCATCCTCTTCAAGTTAACCTTCTCAACCCACTAAAACTGAGGTTGCTTATGCTTGTACATGTAATAAAGTTGACACCAGTTTGAAGGACAAGCCAACCTCTACAAAGGATAAGCATCCTGCCCAAAGTGGCATATTTGACAAGGAGAAGATCAAATATGCACGTAGTGCATACTTGGTCAAAAGACCTCCAAATGTCAAATATAGCATTGGTTACTCTTATGGTGAAAAGCAACATGCTAGAAGCCATAAGAGTAACAAGGAGATGATTACCTTTGTAAAGGGAAGACCCTCCAAACTGGAAAGTCAAATATTAAAACATTAAACACCCATAAACAACAGACTAGTCCGGTCGGTGTCCGGATAAGTCCGGTCCTCCGGACAAGTCCGGCCTCCTAGACTAGACATCTACATAAACAACAACCGTTATCGTTTAGAACCTTCGATGCCTCGTATGTCTTAATGAGAAATAATTTTGGCAAAGTTTATGCTCATTATGTTGGGCCACACCATGAGAACACCAAGTCTCATGTGTGGGTGCCCAAATGTCTTGCAACTAACCTCCAAGGACCCAAGCAAGTTTGGGTACCTAAAATCAAGGCATAAATTGTTTTTGTAGGCCTATTCCTCCAGTGGATCTAAATGAGTGTTAGACAGTGGCTGCACCAACCATATGACCGGAGAAAGAAGAATGTTTGTTGAATATGAAGAGAATGAGGATCCAAATGAGGGCATCTATTTTGGAGATAATAGTCAAGGGAAGGTGCTCGATACCGAGGATTGATGGTTCCATTGCATTCAAGGGTATGTTAAAGGGAAAGCTCTATCTTGTTGACTTCAACAAGGATAAAACTGAACTTGACACATGCTTGATTGCAAAAACCAACATGGGTTGGCTGTGGCATAACGGCTACCGCATGTTGGTATGAGGAACCTTCAAAAACTCCTCAAGGGCGATCACATCCGAGGTTTAAAGGATGTTGTGTTTGAGAAAGATAGGCCTTGTAGCGCGTGCCAAGCTGGGAAGCAAGTTGAAGCACCTCACCCCGCCAAGAACGTCATGACTACAACAAGACCGCTTGAGCTACTTCACATGGACTTGTTTGGTCCAATTTCCTACATAAGCATCGGCGGTAACAAATATTGTTTGGTAGTTGTTGATGATTTTTCTCGCTTCACTTGTGTTTTCTTTTTGCATGATAAGTCAAAAACACAAGGAATACTCAAGAAGTTCTTCAAGCGAGCTCAAAACGAATTCTCTTTGACAATCAAGAACATTTGAAGCGACAACGGCATGGAGTTCAAGAACACACAAGTGGAGGAGTACCTTGATGAAGAAGGCATAAAGCACGAGTTTTCAGCTCCGTACTCCCCTCAACAAAACGGAGTTGCCGACAGAAAGAATTGAACTCATAGAGATGGCAAGAACTATGCTTGATGAGTACAAGACCTCAAATCGATTTTTGGGCAGAAGCGGTCAACACCGCTTGCCATGCCATAAATCGACTTTATCTTCGTCGACTACTCAAGAAGACATCCTATGAGCTACTCACCGGTAACAAACCCAATATTTCATATTTTCGAGTTTTCGGTTGTCCATGCTACATTTTAAACAAGAAGCCTGATGAAGGTTTCTTGCTTGGTTATGATTCGAACACTTACACCTATCGTGTTTTTAACAAGACCTTCGGACTTGTTGAAGTAGCATGTGATGTAGTGTTTGATGAAACTAATGGCTCCCAAAAGGAGCAAGTTGATCCATGTGTACTAGGTAAAGAAGAAGCTCCTTGTCAAGCATTGAGAAGAATGGCCTTAAGTGAAGTTCGACCACAAGAGTCACCTCTACACGTGTATGAGGAAGATGAGCCACAAGAGGAGGTCAACGATCAAGGGGGAGCTTCCACATAAGATCAACCACAAGAATACAAAGATGATCAACGAATCAACGAGGACAACCATTTAGGGGGAGAAGAAGATGATCATGAAGATACAACGCTGCAAGTGCCACACCCAAGAGTACACCAATGCATCCAAAGGGATCACCCAATCGACAATATCATCGGTGACATCCAAAAGGGAGTAACCACTAGATCTCGCATAACTAACTTTTGTGAGCACTATTCGTTTGTATCCTTTTTGGAACCGCGCAGGGTTGAGGATGCATTAAAAGATCCGGACTGGGTGGTAGCAATGCAAGAAGAATTGAACAACTTCAAGTGGAACGAGGTGTGGGAACTCGAGGCAAGACCCAATGCGAACATTGTCGGCACCAAGTGGGTCTTCCGCAACAAACAAGATGAACACGGGGTGGTGACAAGGAACAAGGCACGACTTGTGGCCAAAGGGTATTCACAAGTCGAAGGTTTGGATCTGGATGAGACTTTTGCTCCCGTAGCTAGACTTGAATCTATTAGAATATTACTTGTATATGCTACTCACCATGATTTCAAGCTCTATCAAATGGATGTGAAAAGCGCCTTCCTCAACGGACCAATCAAAGAGGAGGTGTATGTGGAGCAACCCCCTGGGTTTGAAGACGAAGAGTTTCCCGACCACGTATTTAAATTGCGTAAGGCTCTCTACGGCCTCAAATAAGCTCCTAGAGCTTGGTATGAGTGTATTAGAGTTTTCATAATTGATAATGGCTTTAAGATTGGCAAAGTAGATTATACACTATTTACAATGAATTTTGACAATGATCTTTTTATTTGTCAAATTTATGTTGATGATATAATCTTGGGGTCAACTAATCAATCTTTTTTGTGAGAAATTTAGTAAAATCATGACAGATAGGTTTGAAATGTCAATGATGGGAGAACTAAAGTACTTCTTGGGATTCCATGTGCGGCAACAAAAGGAAGGGACGTTCATAAGCCAAACCAAGTACACGCAAGACATACTCAAAAAGTTTGGTATGGACAAGGCGAAGCCTATAAAGACTCCCATGGCAACAAATGGCCACTTGGATCTCAATGAAGATGGACCTAGCATCGACCAAAAGGTATATCACTCCATGATTGGATATCTACTCTATTTATGTGCATCTAGGCCAGATATTATGTTGAGTGTATGTTTGTGTACAAGATTTCAAACCAATCCTAAGGAGTGTCACTTGACAGCTGTAAAAAGGATCTTGAGATATTTAGTTCATACACCCAACCTTGGTCTTTGGTACCCAAAAGGCTCAAAATTCAATCTCATTGGTTACTCCGATGCAGATTATGCCGGATGCAAAGTAGATAGAAAAAGTACCTCCGGTACATGCCAACTCCTAGGGAGATCTTTAGTTTCTTGGTCCTCCAAGAAACAAAATTCCATTGCCTTATCCACAGCCGAAGCGGAGTATGTTGCAGCCGAGAGTTGTTGTGCACAACTCCTTTGGATGCAACAAACTCTAAGGGACTACGGTTACAATATGAACCGTATTCCACTCCTTTGTGACAATGAGAGTGCCATTAAAATTGCCCATAATCCTGTTGAGCACTCTAAAACCAAAAACATAGATAAGGCATCACTTCTTGAGAGACCACTCCATGAAAGGAGATATAGCCATTTCCCATGTCAACACCCAAAAGCAATTGGCCGACATATTCACCAAGCCACTTGATGAAAAGCGCTTTTGTCAACTCCGAAATGAGCTAAACATCCTTGATGCTCGAAGTGTGGCTTGAAATGTTGCATACCTGTATGAATTCTTCAAAATATGTTGATTGGATTGTGAAAATATCTCTCTCAAGTTCCTTCCAAAAAGCTTTGTTAATTATTAGATCTTGGTGAATTATGATCATTGCTTGATTGTTGTATGCTTACTGATCATATTCATCAAGATTATTTGATTTGATTTGCCTCCCTATTTTCTAAATATGTACCTTCAAATATATATGGATGGGCTAAGAAATTCTTGCCTGGTGACCACGGACTAGTCCGTGGTTACCCGTACTAGTCCGCCCATGCAGACTAGTCCGCAGAGTGCCGGTTAGGCCAGACTAGTCCGGTAGACAACGGACTTGTCCGATATAGCCTATGGAAATGTTCGGACTAGTCCGGTCGTCTCCGGACTTGTCCAATTTTTCATGTCCATAACCCTAGCTGCCGTCAAACCCTAATTTCTTCACCTTCACTCTTCCCTCACACGTTCTCTCTCTCCCACTCGAGCTCCCAAGGCGATTTTGCATCCCCTCCACCAAAAAGCTCCATATTTGGGTGAAAATCAAGCTTCCTCCCTTGAAGATTGAAGTTCTCGGACAAGTCCGGACTTCAACACCTCCTTCTTCGAGAATCAAGCGAATTCCTTGGTAATTTTCACTCAAACCCTAGAAATACCAAATTTCTTCATTGTTTATCGAATAGCCTAGCATATTTCACTATATACATGCCTCCTTGATGTATTACGTTTATGCTAAGCTAGTTGTGCATTAGGAATCACCATTTGTCTAGTTGCTTAGGTTTTTGAGGATGAATACCAGACTAGTCCGGTCCATGCACGAACAAGTCCGATCACCCCGAACTAGTCCGTGCCTGTACACCGGACAAGTCCAATTTTTCTGAACTCAAAACCTAGACTGTCAATTCCTCAATGCAATGTCTTGTTATTCTTTATCAACCATGCCTTGTATCATCCATTATCATTCATGTCTTGCTCAACTCATTCCCAGGAAATGTCAAGCACGAATGATGAGATTTCAGATTTCAAGGCCGAGATGGACCACGAGGTGGCACCTCAGCCCTCGACGAGCCTTGGCAAGACACGCCAAGAGCGTCCTTCCGAGCCAGCTCTGTCTCCTCCACATGCTCAGAGGAAACTGCTAGCGATGAAGCTGGCCTCCAAGGTGCCAGCTTCTAGGGCTACCACCGGTGGTGGCCCTAGCTCGGCAAGTGCCCGCCTAGCCAAGGGCAAGGACAAAGGAATAGCAACGGGTCCAGTTGGCCCGTTGAAGCTGCATGCTCCGAGGGAAGGGGTCCGAGACCCCACTAAAGAGAAGTTTCATGAAAAGGGCAGTGACTCAGCGGCCAAGTTCCGTGGTGTGGATTGCTACAGTCATCCAAAGCAAGCTGCAGATGGAAGATTCTGGAGCAATTTTCATGTTGACTATTACAGGGCTATATACCTGCAGATGAAGACATCGGTGGTGCGCAGTCAGTGGATTGACTGGGCACATCTTGAGAAGAAGAGATGCTCCACATTTGATGAAGTGATTGCGGCAGCTAAAAGACATGGCTTGAAGGACCACTTTGCCTTCAAGTACAATTGGAATGATGAAGTGGTGGCCCAGTTCTATGCCACTTGTCACTTTGCAAGCTATGAAGAAGAAAGGGTGACTTGGATGACTCATGGATCCAAGTACACTGTCACATATGAGGATTTTGCAATGATGTTGCATCTTGACACCTCCAGCAATGACAATGTGATCATCCACAATATTGGTGTCATCGAGAAGGAAAGGATGAAATTCCTTTATGAGCCAAACTCAAAGTTCATTCCTCTCTCCACAATGAACATGAAGCCCTTCTTTGTGGTCCTAAATAGAGTCTTGAGTAATACGATTGCTCCCAAGGATGGAGATGCTGGGAGTGTGCAAGGGTTATCTTCGGACCCTGATGAGAGTGATAAGCATGGATCGTCAGTTTGATGTGGCTGACTACATTTGGAACGATATGATCAACATCTATAGTACTCCCAACCGATCCTGTGGCTATACCCCTTATCTCATGTTCATTATTGAGAAAGTCACAGGGATCGAGTTTGTCAAGGATGTGGAGCACACACCATTGAGGCCTCAGAAGCCTCAACAAGCAAATGTCCAGGCTGCTCTCTCGCCGGCCTCCAGTTCTGAGGCACCGGTAAGAAGTGAAGATGCCAGAGCTGCCCCTGCCAGTAGAGTAGCCCCTTAAAGGGGATCTGCTAGTGGGATCTTCAAGTACTTGGCTGCAATATTTGCTTTCTGCAAAAAGGCAGAAGTGAAGGCCCATAAGCTTAACAAGAGAAGAAAGGAAGACATGAAGTATGTGAAGGCCAATGTGAAGAAAATTTGCCAGAAGTTAGACACTGAGCCCATTGGATCACTTGTGATATCTGATGATTCCGATTCATACTTCACTGAGCTCAGGCCCTTGACCCCCTCCGAGCTTGCCTACTTTGGCATTGGGGGCTCGAGTGGCTCCGCACCTCCTCCTCCTCATCATCATCAGCCCGAAGACGACGATGAAGACGATGAGAGGACCGATAGCGAGGAGTGAAGACTTTAGGTCCCTCCTCTCCTTCTTTTTGATGTCTTGATGCCAAAGGGGGAGAGATTGAGGGGGAGTCTTAGTCTTAGCTGTAGGATGCGAGGAGAGAGCTCTCTTTTATGCTTTTTAACTATTTTGCGGGTTGTAAAGCTTTAACTATGTTCTTAAGTTAATTATGGTTATGTGATGCAATGTTATGATCTTTTGAGAAGTAATTGTTGAGTTATGTGATTTTGCTCCTAGAATGACATATATGCTTGGTTTTGGTTGATTAATGTTAATTATGTCATTCTCATTGTTTCAAGATACTTAGTTATGTATCCCACCATAAAGAATGCACATATTGATTATGTTTTCATTGCTTGATGTATTTTAGACTCATATGTGCATGCTTTATGAAAATCTCAATTTTTATCACATTTTTTGAAATCTCAATTGGTTGTCATCAATCACCAAAAAGGGGGAGATTGAAAGTGCATCTAGGAATCCCTTGTGGGTTTTGGATGATTTATGACAAGCAAATGAGATCCTAACCTCTTTGTTGAGATGAGCACAGGTTTTAATAGCAAAATAAGCAAAGTGCCAAAAAGAAGGGAGAATGAGGAGCAAAGTGGAAATGAGCTCAAGGAAGAAGAATAGTAGATCATTGTGTATGGAGTGTGTTAAGGAAACACACCCCAAGAGCTCAATCACAAATAAACATACACATTGCACAAATTTATACAGGACCGAAATTGTCCGAATGTCACCGGACTAGTCCGATATCCTCTCTGCACAAGATCGGACAAGTCCGATATCTCTCTGACTAGAATCGGACTAGTCCTCCCCAGTGCGGACTATCCCTCAAAACACTTCACAAGTCACACAAAATCAGACAAGTCCGATCACCACCGGGCTAGTCCGATATTCATTCTGATCTAAATCGGACAAGTCTGATATTAGCACGGACTAGTACGAAAAGCTCTCTGACCTAAATCGGACAAGTCCTCCAAGTGCGGACTTGTCCCCATAACCACTTAGGGTTTCACTGTCCGGACAAGTCCGAAAATTTCCAGAAGCAAAATCGGACAAGTCCGCTCCAAGCCGGACTAGTCCGATATTTCGGGACACTTAGGGTTTGCTACACACAGCACACAGACTAGTCCAGTGTCCACCACAGACTAGTCCGATCTTTCTAAACCCTAACAGTCACTTTTAGAAATCTCATATAAATAGTGGTGCACGGCCCAACTTGAATATCTCTCGAACCCTAGCGCCGTCACACCTCCCAAGAGCCTCAAAGACACATCTCTCCACGAAATTAAGTGCAACAAAGATCAATCCTTTGAGGATACACTCTAGATCATTGGAGAGACACGTTCAACACTCATTGAGCTCTTGGTTTGATTCTCTAGCACACTCCTGTGATTTCATTGATCTTTTGAGTGTGTTCTTGGTGGTATTTTGTGTTGTAATCTAGGGGAGCCCTCAAGGTGTGAGAAGGCCCCTTTGAATTCGGTTATTCACCCCTTTGTGATAAGTGGAAGAGGATTGGCCTTCGTGGCGATCTGACAAGGGTAGGGTTGGAGAAGACCCGGTCCTTTTGTGGACTCCTCAACGTGGATGTAGGTTGCCTCTATGGGAGCCGAACCACGGGATAAATCACTTGTGTCTTGCTTTGTGTTCATTGTTCTTATTGATTACAACAATCTAGGGTTTGAATCAATATTGCTTACTTTACATTGAATCACTAAGTATAAGATTGAATTGTGATATATCCTAGTAAATCATCTTGCAAAACTTAAATTAACTGTATATTTCCACTGCATACATCGTAGAATCAAAGTAATCGATCAAACTTAATCAACCTAGTCAGTACACACCGGACTAGTCCGCACTTTACCGGACTAGTCCGATATCTCAAGTTTTGATCTGGTGATTAAGTGTTACAGGTTCCGACAAATATCAAAAAGGCCTATTCACCCCCCCCCTCTAGGCCACATTCAGAAAAGACTTAACGACCTACTCATCCATAGCATATCACTATGGATCTTTTGGCTTAACCAAAGTCTCACTCCGGCAAGTCGAGCTAACCTCTCGCCAGAAACAAAGAACTTTGGTTCGCCTAATCTTGAAGAGATATATTTTCTATTGTCCATAAGATACCAACAACTGATACTTGGACTTAATATGAATATGAAGCCATTCTTTTGTGGGGGATGATCAAAGTATCGAATGTGATACTGACAGTACTACGTTCCTTGCCAAAAGAAAAGTCTAACCCGGTATATCCGGATACATCTATAGGTGGTCCTAATATCGATCACTCACAAACGTTTGCTAAACGGGTCGCTACCGTAGTTAGTGTACCTGTAGAGGACAAACAATCCCGTTTCACACCTTCACACCTCAAAGGCAGCACGGGGAACACGACAGGCAGTCACAATAATATATATGAAAGTAAATGCATACGACCCTAGTGTGAGTCGCCCTCGAGCGAAGTCATGTCTCGAGGTACATGGTTGTACTACGTCTGTACAGCAAAGACTCCCACGCGAACCGGCTTATACATGCTCGGGCATATGTGTTTCGCATGCTCCCATAGAACATGAATAGTTCTAGAGATGCATACTATCGGGTTATCTACCACCCGACGGGGTCTCCCACTGATTTTATGTCACGCTGGGGTACCGCATGTCATATGTTCCCAGAAACATGAATAGTTTCAGAGACTCATATTGACTTTTCGTGCTAAGCCACGGAAATATCACATACCACACCTTGTATGCAGAGCTTACCGAGATTGATCCGCTCTCAGTGGCGTACCTTACCTCTTACCTTGAAGACAGAATGTCGTTATAGAATATGATAACAAGTAAGTTAGTTCACCACCTTTATAACTTATACTAGTAATAGTCCTTAATGGGCATATAGATAATCCTCACTCGACTACTTTGGAGTTTTCAAAAATAGGCTCTTTTCGAGGGTGCTATTCCCAATGAAGCTCTAGTACCATGTCTGTGGGGACTGGGGTCCCGACGTCAGAGGATCTCATTGGGTGGTGCCGTGTCATGCGGCACCTAACAGCACAAACGAAAAGAATTACCAAAATATGCAATGTTTTCATTTCATAAATATAATTAGAGTTTACAAAATAGTGTACAATAGAGAGACACATGCAGCGGAATTACATACTCATATTCTCACCTATCTAAGCATGCGAGAAGACGTCCATACCCTAGGACGCTTCTCACTAGCACATCAAGAACATCCAGTAGCAGCATGGTCCACACGAGATTCTTCTCGACATCTCGGGGTCTCATGTACAACCTGAACAACAGAAATAAACTAATACCTGCAAAAATCGTTAAAGCGCAAACGTGAGCATAAGGCTCGACAAACTGACCCGTCTCACTAGACATATGCAAGGTAAAGTCGAACCATAGGTAAGGAATAGCATAAATAGACTCGCCTACAAGTGGATCCATATAATCATGTTTTAAGTAGCAAATGACATTCTTCAAGCATGGCACATCATAGACTCCACAATCAAACAAGAAACGCTTTGCCGATGATATGGCATGCCCAAAGCACATAATGCTATTACAGGATAAGTATTTGGAAATTGTAAACTTTTAATTGGGCTATCTCTAAGCCACACAAGGTTGCAAAACAATTATAATTCAATACATCATATTCTTCGTGCTTCTTCAGTATTTACTACGTCATGACAGCAATGGACAAGTGGTACTCAAATAAATACGAGGGACGGTGATTGCAATCAGGACACACCTGGCTACACGACACGCACACCCGCGTGGGAGACACATACGTGCTCTCCTCCCCGCGTCATACATGGCCACCTTTCACCCAACACCCCAATGTCGACAAACCACTTCATCCCGAGCAAAAGATCCCCTACACGGACACGTCAAAGTTACCCGCTAGAAGATTTACACCTTTATGCCTTTGCATCTCAATTCAAGGACAACCGAGGAGTCTCCACACTACAGTCTGGAGTTACATCAGTTTATTGGTCCCATATCCCATTATGCAACCGGTACAGTTCAAGCTTGCCCAACGGTGCCGCATACAGCACGGTCCTCAAGTGACACAGGCAGGGCTATGCGCCTGAAACTCCATCTCGTCGACTCCTATTGCCCCTGCCCGGTCTCGTATTCATCTCATAAGCCATTCTTTCACCTTTCTTCCCCATATGAACTGTCATTCCTATCTCGCGAGTAGATTTCCAACTACTCGACTTCTACCAGCATATCTACAATATTAGCAATGGCATTTCTACACGTCAAGTTGTAAACCTTTCCACCCTCCCATTGGATTTGTGGATATGCAAGTGGAGTATCAAACACCTTATACGTAATGCACAATATCAACTGAAGACGTAAGTGAATAAAACTAGAAAACTTTGAAAAGCTCTTAAATGCAAATTGGGGCTTGCCTTGTTTGCGACTGTAAAGCAATGTTAGTTGTTATGGCTTGGTCTTCCTCCGGAGAATCCGCAATGGAATCTTGAAGTTGGAACACCTCGGCCTTCTCCTCCAAGTGGAGCTTCTCATTGATCACCTATCATCATGTTCCTATCGACATGATATGCATATAAGTAATTAAGGTAATCTAATATATGTTCTTACATGACACTATTGCAGTGTCCTTTGCAAGATTGTCCAGATGAACTCGATGAACACCTGGAACTTGAA
The DNA here is from genome assembly GCA_036927565.1 of Tuctoria greenei. Classification (NCBI taxonomy): domain Eukaryota; kingdom Viridiplantae; phylum Streptophyta; class Magnoliopsida; order Poales; family Poaceae; genus Tuctoria; species Tuctoria greenei. The sequence goes on along the minus strand of JAYESD010000002.1, from coordinate 173,972,379 downwards.
TATAATGCATTACTATGCCGTGACAACATGCTTTGCCATCTCGTGAAGGTCCTCTCATCGATGTTCACTTCGACCCGGACTCATCAACAATGGTGAGCAGAATCCCGAACACTACCTTAAGAGTCTCAAGGTTAGTGATGTCGACTCGATCGTCGGCAAGCGACTCGACGAACCTGTCGTCGATGAAACAACACACCTAGTTAAGCAATCCAGCGGACGGTTAGGAAACATCATCGAAATGAACAAGAAACTCTTATCCAAGGTTCCCCTTGGTCTAGTTTTCCTTGTCGATCGCAACGTTCTCGCATTACTCAACCACAGGTCACCAACAACCTTGGTTTGACCTGGAAGGCATTTTATCGAGCACCTTGGCTACACCTAGGACTCGATCAACCTCACATTGACTAAAACCTAATTTGGATTGACAACCATTGTTCGACGAGTCGTGTTTGTGTTTTAGCACCACACACATCACAGGCATCCTTCATCGCGATGCCAGGGCACGATGACAGCTCAGAACGTCACGACGATGTCATGAGGTCAACGATGTCGACGTGGCTCATGGTGGAGCATCACGAGCATGCATGGACAAGCCAACGCGATACAGAAGACAAAGAAGGTCAACTTGGGGATTTCTATAGGAATGATTTCAATGCGTAACATGGACGCACGGCTTGATGACACACGAGTACTATTGGCGGTCACCACGAACGAACTTCGGCAGCATCAAGCAATGGATTTCAGGGAAGGCTCACCTTGTAAGCATTTTAGCGAACATCTTGGTTGTGTTCTAGATCTGGTCACTTCATCAACATTCAAAGAGCACCTTGGCACGTATTTTTTGTCGATTGCCACCCCACAACAGACATGCATCCATAGACCAGCATTGAACGCTAATACATCTGGTTTTTCATTGTAACCATTTCATCGAACACCTTGGCTGTAGTACTGTCTCGACCAATTCTTCGCAAATCAGAGCTAACCTTGGCCTAATTGTTGTTTACATTGTGTCGATGTCGTGTTTCTGCATCTTATCCATCACACACATCACATTCATCACTGATGGGCGCTGCCACAGCGCGGAACATCGCGATGACGTACCGAGGGTGATGAGCGTGAGCAGGGACGGCACGGTGGGCAGCAAGGAGTCTTGCCGACGGATGCACGGACATGGCGTCATGGTGCTCGTGGTCGACGCGGCAAGGCGTGGCCAGCAAGGACACGGCGGGCGGGCATCTGCACTTGGTGCTTGGCCTGGACAGTGGCAAGGGCGGACGACCGTCGTCGGCACGGGTGCCATGCAAGCAAGGTAGCCGTGGGTGACAGCAGGGCTGGACGCGCGCTTGGCCGTGGGCGTGCAGAAGCAAGCAGTTGTGGTCCTGGCATTGGGGAATGGAGCAGGCGGCAGTGCGCAAGCAGCAGTGGATTGTGCTTGTGAGCACTGGTGGACGTGGAATACAGCAAGGCACACAGGCGAGCAGCCAACACCATGGCGGTGCGGGCAGAGCATGCGCGGCTGGCGCAAAGAGCAGGAAGGTGGTGGCGCCATGGCGCGGATGACAGCAGGCAAGCAACAGGGACCCGTGCGACATCGTGCAGGAGAGGTGCAGGCTACACTGGCAAGATAGGCGCGCGTCGGAGCGGGAGGACGGAGCAGGACAGTAGGTTGCAGGCCAAGGTACGGTGGCACTACTGGCGCTGCTGCGGCCGAGACGATGCGCGAGCAGGGCGCGGTGGGGCGACGCGCATGGCGGTGCTGGGCAGGGGACAAGCGTGGCGGCCAGGAGCGCGGGTCGGTGAGTAGGAGTAGGACACAGGGGGGTGGGGCGGGTGCTGGGCGCGGCAGGGGGGCGAGCCGGGTCAGGCGGCGCGGCTAGGCAAGCGGCGCGGTGCTTGCAGAGGCGCGGCACGTGGGGTAGGGCCTTGGACGGCTGGAGCGCGCGGTGCGGTGAGGTGAACCGGTGGCCGACGTGGGCGAGCGGCAGATGACCCTGGCGCACCGGCAGTGGGCGGCAAGGGCAACGCCATGGCGCACAGGGGCGTCGAGCTGGAGGGAGGAAGAGCAGGTATGGTTGTTCCACGGGAGTGATGAAGAAGAAGCAAAATTGGTTTTCTACCTCTGAAGATAAACATGACATATGGGTCCCACTTCCTCCCTCTTCCTTATCCTCTCTTCAAAGTTTAATTTAAATAGCTAGTGAGTTCTAAATTTCACAAACTTTGGCAGGTTACAAAATAGGGTGTGGTGGAACACCTTAGTGCATTCAAATTAAGTTTCTGACTAAGTTAAATTTGTATTTTGAATTTCAATTTCGAATCCTTCTTTTGAGGCTTGTTTTACCATACCACTTCAATTATATTTAATCTATTTTCTTCCTCCTCCTTACTAATTTTCAGATCTGACAGAAATTCTTTTATTTAGGATTTTATTCTTGCTTGGAGTATAACTTGAAATTTGAATTTGCTTCTGCATTCGAAATTCAATTCAATTTTATGGTTTACTTGGGCTTTTGACTAACTCCCCCATTATATTTATTTATTTACTCCTTTCTATCGAGACATTATTCAATGTAAATAATTTAGCCCATGTTGATTCGAATGAAACTTTAAATTTCCTAAATTTTGCAATTACTTACTTAAATTAACACATACCCGAATATTTTTACAAGCAATGGTTAAAAGTTTTCTAATGTTCATATTTTGAACATCATTTGTTAACTACATAGTTCATTTCGAAAAGCGGGCTTTTACAATAAGCATGAGAAAAAGTAAAAAAGAGAAGTAGCCATGTTTCATCCCTTCAAAATAAGACAGTCCACTAAAAAAAGAGTCATCTCAAAACATCCACATCCACTCCATTCCATCACGCATGCACAAGTCTTGAATCAAATTGTTTTGAATTGATTTCTCCTAAAGCTTGCTCTTTTGACTTAGCAATATTATGTGTTGCAAATATGCCTACTATATTCCCTACCAAGCTCCACATACAAGCCTTATGTAGAGGTACCCTGAATTTAGAAACAATGCCTTGGTGAGGACATATATCCACTATACAAAAAGGAGAGACTTGAGAGAATCAAATTAAGATACTTAAAATCTAAATTGAACTCTCCATAATTTGAGTGGAACTTGATTTCTAGGGTATGTGTGCTCCATTTGCTGTTCTATCTTTCGACCACCCATGAATAGGAGATGACATAAGCCCAATAATGACTTAAGATGGGTGAAGTACCATGCCAATTTTTTTAATAGGTAGAGTATTTTATTGTGCACATGGTCCTTTTGAAAAATAGAACATAGTAGCAACTCCTGATCATCAACCTAAACTTTGGACTTTGCTCGGGACGAGCAAAGGATAAGCTTGGGGGAGTTTGTTGACGGCTATTATACACCAATTTCACCTGTCAATATAACTCAATTATGTGAAGGAATTGTCATTTCTTGCACACATCACCTTTTTATTTAACCTATTTCCACTTGTCCTTGGGGAAAGGAGTGCATGCAGGGATTCTATGCAGAAATGAAGTGAAACAAGGGATGGATCCTATAAAATATCATTCCAGGCAATCAGGCGACGCCAAGTGGTACCACATGGATCAAATGACCACAAACAGAAGTATATGAGGCCATCCAACGGTGTAGAACCAATATCAGTCAATAGGATCCACCTGTTAGTCACCTAGAGGAAGCACACCGCAAAAGGGGCAAAGACCAGGTCGGCCGACCCCCCTAGTCGGCTGACTAGGTCCTGGAGCCTTTCTCGGTCAAAACCCACGTGTAGGCTCCTCCTGGATTGAAGAGGTCATGGGTGACTGATTTGCACGCTTTTGGTGGCGGGAACCAACCCTTCTTCAAGCTATACATCGGACCCCTCACCGCTCACTTCAACACACACCACTTGAGTATTCATCCATTGTATCCACTACTCTCCATATTTTAGAGGAGTATAGGTTGTAGAGAGGAGAGTCTCTAGCCCATAGTCCAAGTAGGAGAGGAGTAGAAGGAGTCTCTTCCCAATTGGGAAAGGTATGTCTCCCATATTACTATTTGTATTTGTGACTCTATTCATAATAAAGATGATATCTTTAGTCTTCCATTGTTCATATACTTGGATGAAGCAATTCTTGTTTGATTGTGGATTCCATGTATGTGGTAGGAATAGTATTTATGATTGTGCTATACCATGCTCATTACATTACCATAAACACTATAAACCTCCACTATAGTCTAATTAGCTATGATATGATTATGTTAACATGAATCACTTATGATATGAATTAACATTGGTTCAACAATGATTTAGTTCAATGCCTTAGGATGGCTTGTTCATAGGCTCTTAAGGTAATTACTTAATTTGCTAGCATGGTGCTAGGATAGAGAGTAGCATTGAATGTCTCATAGACCCACAGATTGAAGGGGTAGGCAGTAGGTGGTGACAGACCTATCTGTCCTTTATAATCCTCCACGTTCGGCTATGCCACAGGCTCTTGGCGGGAGTCGCCTAGTGTTGCTAGGGGTAAACATGTGCCCGATGTGTTAATCCACTTATCATGAGAATTCTTAATTAGCATGATCATTAGTAACTAACTTAGGCTATGTATATGTACATTAGAAGGATAGTAGGAGTATCTACCTAACTCTTAGCCTAGTCCCTCTATTACCTCATTTATCCCATTAGGATAGGATTCTCTTGTGTGTGTCACACTACCTCTACTTATCATTATACCCATCCTTGCTAGAACCCTACCTAGACCAACCTAGCTTTCCACTTGATGATTGTTTTACTTCCATCTAGCCTTCCTTCGGGAAAATATAAATGACACCCTTTAGGAATACTCTTAAAAGCTGAAATGCTACATCGATAGTTTCCATGCGCTTGCGGACGTTCACTTGAGAATTAAAACCTACCAACAAGCATTTATGGCACCACTGCTAGGGATGAAATGTTAGTAGTGCATAGGAAATATCAATAGTGTCACATGCCGTCACTTGATTTGCTAGAATGATATTTTATAGGATCAGTCCCCTTGTTTTACTTCAATTCTGCATAGAATTCCTGCAAGCACTACTTTCCCCTAAAGACAAGTTGAAATAGGTTAAATAGAAAGGTGATGTGTGCAAGAAATGATATTTCCTTCACATAGTTGAGTTATATTGACGGGTGAAATTGGTATATAATAGCCGCCAACAACGACTCACGTCTTGTGGTGCGTCAAAGGAGCACTCCACCAGTGCGGATTGTAATCCCCAAAGCTTCGCCCCCCTGCTCGCATGAAGGGTCTGACTCTTCGCCTGTCAGCAGGAAGGGCAAGGCTCCTGCAGATCCAAGGCAGAAGGAAGCTGACTCAAGTCGGGGCAAATGCAAGGAGCCCATCGACACCTCCAGTCAAATGAGGAAGTTGACACGGGCTGATGGCAGCTCTGTCAGATCAACTTCGACGCAAACGGTGCCACCACCTTGACCAGGCCTCAAGTTAGTGCTGGTTGTGCCTCTAGCAATGGCATGTCTGGCTCCAATGGAGAGATCATCCTCGGATCCAGGTGCCTGGCACTAGGTTTGACAGGTCTTCTCTAGTTCTGATGCTGCCCGCGAGCTCTAGGTCTTCTCGGACATCCGAGACTTCATCGGAGGCTGCACCGGGGGATGCAACGACCCCTGGGACAAAGCCCGAAGCTTCTACCACACCGATGATGGTGGGTTCTGACTCTGGGCGCCCCAAGAAGAAGTTCTGCTTTGTCTGGAGTGGCAGCGTCCCTAGGTAAGGGTCGGCTCTTTAGCTTGTTTTGTTTTTGCTTTTTGCTTTTTCTTGAATTCTCTATTTTATATTTCCAAAGTTTCAAGAGGAGAAGCTACTGCTCCAGTGCCCGCCAGCATTGCAGCCATGGAGATCGCACCAGCTGAGATCCCTGCTATTGATTCGGCTCTTCGTATGGTCATGGTGGATAACACGGTAGCTCCGGCACCGGCTGTTGTCAAGACAACTTTAGCGCCGATAGCTGAAGAACCCGTGGTTGCGCCGAACTGTGAAGAAGAATTATCAAAGCACGCTTCTGTTGCTCCGGAGCCAGCATCGGAGGTACCAGCTCCGGAAGTTGCGTTAGAAGCACTGGAGGCAACAGCGTCACTAGCTGATGTTGAAATGCCAGAAGCGACCATGCCTGTGCCAATTCCTGAAGATCTAGCTGTGGGACATTCAACATCTCTATCGAATGTCAATGAGCTTTCGGAGCTTAGCCCCACTGATGTTGATCTGTTGGAGTCCATGCTCGTGCCATGGGCTCCGACGACTATTCGAGAGGATTTGGTGGAGCCAGAGAAGGAATCTCTAGCAGGTCCTAAACCAATCCCCTTGGATATGTCGATCGACAATGCCTGCTCAAGCCTCCGCCAAGTCTAGCTCGCCTTCGACTATGACCGCAAGACCCTAGAAGAAGAGCGTGAGACCCTGAGGTGCCGGCGGAAGCTGCTCTACTTCAAGACGAAGTTGACGCAGTCTCGGCTAGTGGGCCAAAGGGAGTGGCGGGAGGCTAAGAAAGCTCGGCAGTCACGTCTAAACAAAGAGCTGGACAAAAGAGAGGCTGCTATAAAAGCTCTAATGACAAGACCTGGGAGATCTATGAGGACGCCAATAAGGCCAATGAAGTGGCCGATAGTCGCTCAGAGAGTCTCAACGTTGTGAGGGAATAGCTCCTCAAACACCGGGATGATCTTGATAATAAGGAGGATGAACTTCAAAAGAGAGAGGATGAAATATCTCAGAAGCTAGCACGCGGCGAGCAGGACTTAGCTGACTGCATGGAAAAATTCAAGTCCTGTTGCAAAAAAGAGAAGCACCAAGTCTGGCTAGCAGGTAAGGAGTCAGCAAAAGAGAGAACGTTGTCTCTGCCAAGGAGAACAAGGTGAAGGCAAAGGAAAAGGACCTTGCAGAAAGGTGAGGCCGCTTGCACCTTCGAGAGAAGTAAATTGCTGAGCAAGAGAGGCTACTGGCTGAACGGATCCAGCGGCACGCCAAAGAGATTGAGCGTCTCATGAAAGAGGGTTCAATAGAGCTATCATCCGCAAGGAAGTCATTGGAGGAGCTCCATAGCACAAGAGCATATGAGTCACAACAGGTCTAGGACTTCCTAGGGCGTGCGAATGGAGCTCTGGTGCCTTTGGGATTTAGCCCGGTCCGAGCGGTTGACCTAGAGCCAGAGATGTACAAGGCCTTAGTGGCGCTTAACTCTGCGGGTACTAAGTTGGATGCACTGTGATATGTGGTCGTCGACCAGCTCAAGACTGAAGGAAAGTCTCTAGCTAGGAACGTCGCAGAATATGTGCTGACGTGCTTTCAAAGCCAAGACCCTTCGATATCTTTAGCTCTGGTGGTCGAAGGACCCATCGCTGAGGAAGAAGAAGCTGAGAAGGCTAGCATCCAAGAATCCGCCCAGAAGATTGCTTCATACTTCATGCGGAACTCTAGTAGCTAGGACTTTTTCCTTTGTACCTTCATCTTGTAAATCTCCAAACTTTGAATGATTGAAATCCTTTCAAATTCCGTTTTTGCCTTCAATACATTGCCTTTATCTTGTTGGCCCCCTCGTAGATGTGCTCAATTGATTGAGGACATCTACCATAAGGAATTTGACAATGTCTTGAAAACTTGATTGCTCCGAACTTGTAGATAGTATAATAGCTCCGAGGTCTGAGGCTTGGTTCCAAAATCTCCAAGGACCCTTTGTTTACGTCGACGGCGGGCCCCCTGGGAGTTGTTGGAGCTTAGTTGCTTCGACGGCACCCACTGTCAACACATAAAACGTCGACTGTGGGTCCCCTAGGAGTTGTTGGAGCTTTATTTCTTCGACGGCGCCCACTATCAACGCATAAAACATTGGCGGCGGGCCCTCTGGGAGTTGTCGAAGCTTGATTGCTTTGACGGCGCCAACTGTCAACGCATGAAACATCAACAGCGGGCCCCCTGGGGTCCATAGGAGCTTAGTTGTTTTGGCAGCGCCCATTGTTAATGCATAAAACATCAACGGCGGGCACCTGGCGGTTGTTGGAGCTTGGTTGCTTCAACAGCACCCACTGTCAACACATAAAACGTCAAGAGCAGGCTGCCTGTGGTTATCAAAGCTTGGTTGCTTTGATGGTGACCACTATCAACGCATAAAACGTCGATGCGGGTCCCCTTGGTGATGTTGGAACTAAGTGCTCTGGCAGCATCCACCATCCCCGTGCAGGTTGTTGTCAATTATTCACTTTTCCGGCGCATGAAAGATAAGAAAAGCTGTAAAATTCATCCTCTTGCCCATAGCTTTGTTTTCGTCTTATTACCCTTCTTTGAATTTTAGATCCTAACAAACTCAAGGTGACACCATAAGTATATTGATGAAACTTTCTTAGGTCTGTATTCTTTCCGGACCCGCCTTACTAAAACCCACCAGAATAGGTAGAGTGGCGTACTTAGGATGTTGGACCAGGCTAAGTCGATTGTGCACTTTAGACCTATCATTGGCTTTGGATTTCAGGCGAGTAGACCATCTAGCAATACTAAGATCCAATAGAAGAATACCAATAAAATTTATATATCACATGAATTTTTAGGACAAAATTTCAAGTGGATTGCACAGCATTGCTATTGACAAGAAGGTAAAGGATGATAAAAATAATGAGCATGTGCAAAATTAATGCATGTAGAGTCTGTTTGCACATAAATGTATTTCATTATAGGTCCAAATAACAAAGGAGATAAGGACACACTTAAAGTAGAGGACCAAGTTAAGTGTGCTTTTGTTCTAGGACCAACTCGACTCTGTTCATAGACTCTATAAAATACATTTTATACAAATACAGACTCATCTCCGTGTAACTAAGTGTAGAACTTATGAAGCTTCTCAATGTTCCAGGGGTTGGGAAGTGGTATCCCATCCTCTGTTGCCAAGCGAACGCACCTGGGATGGAAAACTTTTACTACTCCAAAGGGAACTACCCAGCTGGGAGAAAGTTTGTTCACCCCTTGGCGAGTAAGTATTCGCCGCAGCACCAGGTCGCCTTCTTCCAACTGCCGGTTGTGCACATACCTTTAATGATAGCGTCGGAGCACTTGGCGGTATCTCGCGTTTCGGACAGCTACTTGGCATCTTGCCTCGTCAACAAGGTCTAGGTCTTCGTGCTAGAGCTAGTCCTATGTGGCTTCGTCGTAGGTCCGGACCTGGAGAGAACCCATGGTGATCTCCGGAGGAAGCTTCGTACACCAAGAAGAAGGGTGTCTCTCCTGCTGTCCAGCTAGGTGTTGTCCAGCTCACCCACAGTACGGACGGAAACTCATCTATCTAGTTGGCACCATGGTTCTTCAAGCACTCATAAGTGTGCATCTTGAGTCCCTTGAGTATTTCTGCGTTTGCTCTGTCAGCTTGGCCATTTCTTGCCAGATGAGCTACTTATGCATAGCTGACTGATATGCCGAGGTCTTCGCAGTAATCTTGTTATGCTTCACTTGTAAATTGGGTTTTGTTGTCTGTGATGACTCTGTTTGGAACTCCAAATCTGCAGACAATGGACTTCAAGAACTTGATAACAAATTGCTTGTTGATTGTCAAACAACAGGAGTAGCTTCTAGCCACAGTGAACTTGTCGATGGCAAAGTATAAGAATCGGTACCCTCCGATGGCTTTTGGGAAAGGTCCCAAAATATCCATCCCCCACAGCGAATGGCCATGAGGGAGGAATCATTTGCAGTGACTGTGCCGATGTATGAATTTTTTTCTCGTGTAATCGCCACACTTCACACTTTTTTACCAGCTCGACTGCGCACTGGCGTGTTTTAGGCCAGCAAACACCACGCCAAAAGGCTTTACCGACCAGCATGTGGGACGATGTGTGATTCCCACACTCGCCTCCATGGATCTCTATGAGAGTTTGCAGCCTTCTTCCCGGGAAATGCACCGCATTAGAACGCTGTTGGCACCATGTTGGTAGAGATCCCTTTCTACCAATATGTATCTTTTAGCCAATCTGACAATTCGCTAAGAAGATGCACCATCTTTAAGAATAATGTTGTCCTTAATGTGGTCCTGGACCTCCGAGATCCATGTATCGGGACTGAATTGAGCTTCTGGATCTTCTGCGCTTGGTTGCTCGGAGCTTCCAGCAGCGCCTACGATCATTGGTTGATGCCATGGTAACAAGGCCACCAGGACCACCAGCTTCAGGGTGCTGGTCTCGCCCCCATCACTCAGTTCGGCAGGCTGAGCGCTAGTTGTTGGTAGTCTACTGACAAAAACTCCATCGGGTGCTTGAGCCCTGGTCGTCAAGAGATCATCAGCTTCAGTGTTGTGGAGACACTGGACATGGCAAAGGTCCAGGACGTGGAAGTCTTTCTGCAACTTCTGGACTTCAAGTAGATATGCAGCAAGCTGAGGGTTATTGCAACTACATTCACCTTTGACTTGTTTGACAATGAGTTGCGAGTCACCCTTCAGCTTTGATAGAGGAGAAAGGTTTTCACGAGCAAGTCGCCTCTCGTGAGTACGCTCAATGTTAACGAGGCCGTCCCGAGCAATTTGTTATATGACGATCTCAACATATGTGAGAGGATTACTGCTGAGACCATAATTCTATAATTTCAATAATCAAAGATATCAAATAATCTAGACGCATGTAGGAACTGAAAAGCAACATATACAAATGAAGCGGTTAGTATATTACCTTAACATTGAGATCTGCTCCACCCCGGTCCCACATGTCAATGAATTTTAGCATGGAATGAAACATATATAATGCACAGGTGTTATTTCCAGCCGGTTGGATACAAAAATTGATGTCATCGATGGTTCTGATGAATAATTGTTTTACGAATAATCGGCGATGCACACTCTTTCTATGGAGCCCATACATTGGTACATGTGTAGTTATAAAATATAAGTTTAATTGGGCAAAATCATTTTAACGTGTCATTACAAAGCAATAATTAAACAATTAATTACTTTTGTACACAGACTTCAAGATCTTTCCAGCACTCTCTTTCTCTTCTCCTGGAGTCTCGGACATACATGGTGCTCTCCTCTAATTCAATAACAAATAATTTCCAATGAAAAATATACAAATTTCATTGCAACCAGTTACTCATAAGTTATAAAGAACATTACTCAAATGTAGAACAATCAGGCTTAAAGCTAAACACATACTTCAAACAATAAGGTTAGAAGATAAATTTCTTGCTTCGAGAATTCAGAAAAAATTCAAATATGTGATCCTCTACTGTTTATGGTTGCTTGAGTGCCATGGTTTTATTTACCATCAGTGGGCCGATGTAGGCTATACTCTTGATACCATTGTTGGCACATATTTTTGTTTGCATTCTACATGTGAATATGAATAAGGTTAGACACTCCATTTATTAAGACAGTAATGTATTATGAATCAGATAAATATAAGACTTACAATTTCTACAAACGAGTCATCTGGACACTAACTGTATCTGATTTCAGTAGTTTAGAGAAATCATCCCAAAAAAGCGTAATCTCATTGGTACCCCCAAAGAAGACGTCGTGGCCGAATCGAGCACACACCTACGTTTGTCAGCCTTAAATCGATGCATGTAGCCCTTGTTGAATTTTTGCAAGTTGGACCGGAGTTAAACTAAAATTCAGCAACAATGGTTTTGCAAGGCTTCCAGTTCTCTGAAATAGTTCCACTTTCAATGATGTCATTATAAAAAACTTCCAAAACTTCCACTGTAATCTTAGCATCCTTAGGAAATGCTCCTAATTTTCATTTGATAATATTAGTTGATGTTGATGTTGTTGTTGTTGTTGGTCTTCTCGCTGCTCCACCCTTATCTTTCTTCTGTGTGATGCTCTGCATGGTGGTTAAGCCCATTTAGGCTTTTGCAGAGACCACATGCCCTGATGTGTTGTTTCTATCTCGCCAGCAGTCATCCCAGGAACACTAGGTTTTGTCAAAAACTATGTAATGCTAGTGTTAACTGGCTTTTCAATTTGCTCTCCAGCTGACTTCTTAGGAGACCCTTGCAGCTATGATGAAACTACCTTTGTGGACAGTGCTATCAGCTTCTTGGACTGTGATGGCTGTTGTGGTGCGATCGACTTTGCGGTCTGCTCTTGCTGTTTTTGAAATGTAGCTTGCTGTTGTGGACCCAATGAATGAGTTGACTCTCTTAACTGAGGCATAATTGGTGCTGCCAACTTCTCTCTTGTTTGTGTCTGTCAGTACCCTGGATACAAAGGTACCCCTGATACTGCACTTAAAAACAAGGAGTACCTATGTCCGAGTTGAAAACTTCCGAAGGCAACACGTGTCTGATGGCACTGCGCCCGCATCCCTTGTTTGGATAGCTCTGGTGCTACCACGTGTCCTACAGGACCGAACCTACCTCCTTTCACAGGGAAGCTCCAAAGCCCCCATGTGTCCAGCAACCCCAGACGTAACCCGCCGTAGAGGGAAGTTCTGATGTCGCCACGCGTCAAGTGGCTCCGGGCCAACCTCTCCCGAGAGGGAAGCTCCAGAGCCACCACATGTTGGACCTTCGGACCTAAGCCTCCAATGGGAAGACTACATGATCCCTAATGGCACGAACATTCAAGAGGCTATTAACCAGCTATTACAAGACCTGATTAATGTGTCATTAATTCAGCATTAATGACATACAATCAGAGGACCATCAAGACAGGTAACGCCGCCATTAAGGCGCGTTATCACACTATTAATAATGATTATGCATGTTGATCATGTATAGGTGGATTATTACAGCCAGGGCCACCTGTCGGGCCAGGCATACACTGTAATGGCCAGTCCTTAGCATATAAAAGGCCTGCATCGAACAGTAGAGGACAACTAAGCTCATATGCACACTAGCATCCACAGAGACTCGCCATATTCACACATACTCAATCAACAACCACCCCGTGGAGTAGGGTATTACACTCAAGCAGCTCGAACCACGTAAAAATTTTGTGTCATCATCTTGTTCCTGATCTTACGCGCCCCATCCATATACGAACCTTCGCGCACTACGATTTAGTAGTACCAGGGGAAGTGTTGTTGCAACACTTCGACATTTAGCATGCCAGGAAGGGGCGCTAAGATCTCAAGATGGTGAACTCTGCCGCAGCTTCATCCAATGAATTGGTTGAGCAGCCTGTTGGAGGAAATCCCTCCAACGTGCAGCAGCTAGCCAACACCGTTGTCCTGGCGGGTGTCGTTCCACCACCACCTCCACCATTTCAGTGAGATGGTATATTCATGTCGGTCACTGCATCGACGAATAATCCTAAGAATGCGTGAAACGCAGCGTGAACTCTTCTTTAGCGTCCTCCAGTGCCCGAAGCACCTCAATATGGCATGGAACAGTGGCGCACTGATGTGGAGCATTTGGTTGCAGCTGCAGCCGATGCCATATACAATCAAGTTTCACCCTCTGCTGGGCAGGCACCTTCAAGGAACAGGACCTTGTCTGGCAGACTTGGTCCTCAGGCGTCGCAACACAGGAGACGTGTGCCCTCCCAGCAAGTGATGTCATTGCCCTCCGCGTCACTCCGCACTCATACGGCATCGAGCCTCTCTATGCATGATCTTCGGTTGGATCTCAACCGCCAATACATGAGGCAGGACGGTCGCATCCACATCAAGCGCACTCGCTAGAGGCGAGAAGCTCAAGAAAACCCTTCTCCCTTAGGAGTGGGAGGCGGATGGTTGGCCCTTTCCATGCATCTCCGCATGGACAACTGGCAACCTAAGTTCCGGCCTTATCTGCCTGAGAAGTACGACGGGACTGTCAACCCCGTCGAATTCCTTCAAATCTACTCCGCCGTTATCCTCGCAGCTGGAGGCAATGAGGCGGTGATGGCCAACTACTTCCTAGTGGCTTTAATCGGGATGGAAAGGTCCTGGTTCATGGCTCTACCTCCTAACTCCATCTAAAGTTGGGTGGGGGGGGACTTTGTTCCTAGTTCACCGCCAAATTCAGGAGCTCCTACACCTGACCTGGCATGGAGCTAGACCTCTTTGTCGTATAGCAGAAGGCGGAAGAATCACTGCGATCATTCATCCATCGATTTTCTCATGTACGGAACAGTATTCCTTCTATCTCAAATGCTTCCGTCGTCGTTGCATTCCGATAGGGAGTACAGGATAAGAAGATGTTGTCATCACCTTCGATGCTTCAGATTGTCCGAAGAACATGACCGGAGCGGGTCAGCGGCCGTTGATGGTCTCTCCTACCATCAACAACATTCATCTCTATCATGTCTTGGTGGATGGAGGCATAACACTCAACCTCCTTGCTTCGCGGCTTTCACGAAGCTCCATCTCAGCCTATCGGATCTGAGGCCCTCACGTCCTTCCTCCAGAGTAGGTCCGGGAGCCATCACTCCTCTCAGATCTATTACAATTCCAATGACATTCGGGACCAGGGACAACTATAGGTTCGCGAAGCTTGTGCTTGATGTGGCGTACATCAGCCTTCCCTTCAATGCCATCCTAGGTAGGCCAGCCCTGTATAGGTTCATGGTCGTAGCTCATTACAGCTACATGGTGTTGAAGATGCTGACTCCTGCAGGCATCCTCCAGATCCGTGGGGATCGCACTGTTGGAGTCATTGCGCTAGAAGAACTTCATGCGCTCACAACAGCGCAGGAAGAAGAATCTGGCAAGGAGCGACCAGCTCAACAACCTTCGAGCTCACGTCAGCGTGGATCAACTTCTACACCTCGTGTGCAACCAAGCGGCGACACCACAATTCTCGTCAAAGTCGTCCAAATTGGTTCCGATGATGCCCAGACCACTTATATATCGGGAGGTCTGGACGACAAATAGGAACTTGCGCTCGTCACTTTCCTTCGGGCAAATGTCAACATGTTTGCATGGCAACCATCACAGATTCCTGGGATCCCTCGGGAGGTGATTGAGCACAACCTGAAGATGTACCTCGATGCACGATTGTACATCAGAAGCCCCAGAAGCATTCAGTCGAGCGGCAAAACTTCATTAGACAAGAAATCAAGAAGCTGCTCGACGATGGTTTCATCCAGGAGGTTCACCATCCATGGTGGTTGGCAAAACCAGTCATTGTACCAAAGGCCGGTGGGAAGCTTCGGATCTGCATTGAATACACCACCTTGAATAAGGCATGCCCAAAAGATCCATTTCCACTTCCTAGAAAAGATCAGATAGTGGATTCTACCTCTGGGTGTGAGTTACTGTGTTTCCTAGACGCATATTCTGGATACCATCAGATTCAAATGTCTTGGGAAGATGAAGATCACACTGCCTTCATTACAATAGATGGGTTATATTGTTATACTATCATGCATTTCGGTCTTAAAAATGTTGCTTCAACTTTTGTGCACAAAATGTTTGGAGAGCTCATCAGGGACTTGGTGGAGGTCTATGTCGATGACTTCATGGTCAAGGTGAAGAACAAGGAATCACTCCTTGACAATCTGCAAGCCATCTTTGACAAGCTGCGCTTGACGCGAACGAAGCTCAACCCGAACAAGTGCGTCTTTGGGGTTAACTCCGAAAAGCTCATTGGTTTCTTGGTGACTCACAAAGAAATTGAGACAAATCCGATCAAAATCAAGACGATTAAAGAGATGCGGCCCCCAGCCCGCATCAAGCATGTCCAAAAGCTAACTGGGTGTCTAGCTGCGCTCAGCCAGTTCATTTCAAGACTGGTAGATCAGGCACTTCCCTTCTTAAAGCTATTGAGGAGGTCCTGGCCATTTCATTGTTCCGAAGAAGAAGAGAAGGCGTTCCAAGAGATCAAGCAGCTCCTCACCAGACTACCAGTTCTCATAGCTTCGGAGCCTGGTGAGCCTCTTCTGCTTTACATTTCGGCAACTATGGAGGTTGTCAACATGGTCCTGGTCGTGGAGACACCAGAGCCAACTATAGCTCAGGAGCCTAGACCCCTCCAGGAGGGTCCGGAGCTACCTGAAGGCGAGTGTGGGTCCTAGCCCCCCACACATGGATCCTAAAGGCAAGAGGCCGGAGGATCAACCTTTCTCAATCGAGGGAGTTCCTGCGGAACAAGAACAAAATTCGGACCCCTCCGGGAGGGTCTGAGTTGCTCAAGAAGAAGATTCGAACCCCTCTAGAGGGCCCAAGTTGATGGAGAAAAAGCTCCAGACCCCTCCAGGAGGGTCCGGACCGTCCAGCAGCCAGTGTACTTCATCAGTGAAGTGCTCCACGACGCCAAGACTTGCTACATTGAGGTGCACAAGCTTCTATATGCAGTCCTTATAGCCTCAAGAAAGCTATGTCACTACTTCTAGGCCCACAAGATATCAGTGGTAACATCGTTTCCACTGCGTGCCATATTACATAATCCAAATTCTACTGGAAATATTGCCAAGTGGGCTACGGAGCTGGCAGAATTCAACCTCGAATTCCTACCTCGACATGCTATTAAGAGTCAGGCACTGGCTGACTTCATTGCAGAATGGACTCCTACTTCATCAACTCCAGGGGTCCACAGTGATCAAAAGCTGGAACCTAAGATCCCCGTCTTCACTAAGCCTCACTAAATATTCTACTTCAACGGCTCCGTGCAGGAAGCAGGGGGCTGGAGCTAGAATCCTTCACCTCGCTCCGATCGGAGAGAAGGTCAAGTACATGGTACACCTTGACTTCAAGGCAACCAACAACATGGCGGAATATAAAGCTCTCATCTACGGACTCAAGGTAGTGCTATCATATGGCGTCAGGCAGCTATTGGTGAAGGGTGACTCTCAATTCATCATCAAGCAAGTCAAAGGTGAATGCAGTTGCAACAACCCCCAACTCGCTGCTTATTTACTTGAAGTCCAGAAGATGCAGAAGGACTTCCATGTCCTGGATCTCTGCCATGTCCAGCGTCTCAACAATGCTAAAGATGATGAATTTTCGACGAAGGCTTCAACAGGAGCTCAAGCTCTAGACGGGGTTTTTGTCAGAAGATTATCAGGACCTGCCGCTCAGCCCGTTGAACTGAGTGATGGGGGCTAGACCAGCACCTCGAAGCTAGCAGTCCCGATGGCCCTATTACCATGGCGCCCATCAAGGATCGTAGGCGCTGTAGGAATCTCCGAACAACGCGGCGTGCAAGATACAGAAGCTCAAGTTAGCTCGGATGCATGGATCTCAGAGATTCGGAGCTACTTGAAAGACCATATCCTTCTAGAAGACAGTGCTTCCGCTGATCGAATTGTTAGATTGGCTAAAAGATAGATGTTGGTAGAAGGGGATCTCTACCGACGCGTTCCAACAACATTCTAATGCGGTGCATTTCCCATGAAGAAGGTTGCGAGCTTCTCACGTAGATCCATGGAAGCGAGTGTGGGAACCACCCGTCTTCCTGTACGTTGGTCGGTAAAGCCTTCTAGCATGGCTTTTACTGGCCTACAACACTCCAGGATGCAGTCGAGTTGGTAAATAAGTGAGAAGCGTGCCAGTTCCACGCAAATAAGATTCATACACCGGCTTAGTCACAGCCAATGATACCTCTCACATGGCCATTCGCTGTGTGGGGGATGAACATTTTGGGACCTTTCCCAAAAGTCGTCGGGGGTTACAGGTTCCTGTACGTCGCCATCTACAAATTCACCATGGAGCCAAAAGCTACTCCAGTTGTCACAATCAACAAACAATCAGCTATCAATTTCTTGAAGTCCATAGTCTGCATATTTAGAGTTTTGAACAAAGTCATTACGCACAACGGAACCCAATTTACAAGTGTAGCATTCCAAGAGTACTGCAAACATCTCGGCATACAAATCAGCTATGCATTAGTAGCTCACCCGGCAAGCAATGGCAAAGTTGAAAGAGCAAATGCAGAAATACTCAAGGGACTCAAGACGCGCACATATGAGCATTTGAAGAAACATGGTGCCAACTAGATAAAGGAACTTCCGTCTGCATTGTGGGCAAGCAGGAAAACAACTAGCTGGGCAACCGGAGAGACACCTTTCTTCTTTGTATACGGAGCTGAAGAAGTCCTTCCTCTGGAGATCACCATGGGTTCTCTTTAAGTTCGGACCTTCGATGAAGCCACGCAGGACAAGCTCCAGCGTGAAGACATGGACCTCGTAGATGAGGCAAGGTGCCAAGCAACTATTCGGAACGCACGATACCACCAGGTGCTCCGGCGTTATCAATAAAGGTTCATACGCAATGGCAATTAGAAGAAGGCAATGTAGTGTTGCAGAGAATATTGACTCGCAAAGGGATGAACAAACTATCCCTAGGCTGGGAAGGTCCCTCCGAGTTATCAAAGTATACTGCCCTAGATGCGTTCACTTGGCGGCAGAGGATGGGACTCCGCTTCCCAAACCATGGAACATTGAGCACCTCTGTAAGTTTTACGCTTAGGTACATGGAGGTGAGTCTGTTTGTATAATTTGAATCACTTGTAGTCCATGGACAGAGTAGTTAAGGGTCCTAGTGCACATAACTTGGTTATGTACTTTAGGTGTGTCTTTACTCTCTTTGGGATAGATCAAGATGAATAGCACACTTAACTTGGTCATTGCACTTTAAGTGTGTTCTTGTCTTCCCCTGTAATTCGGACCTTAATGAGAAACATTTTATACAGCGGACTCTACGTGCATTTCATTTGTACAAGCTCATTTTCTTTTATCTTCCTGTCTATAATAATGTTGTGCAATCCCTTTGAAATTTAATCCATGGTATTTATGTGATACAAAAGTTGTATTGGTAATATTCTTTTGGGTTATAGCATTGGCGTATGGTCTACTCGCCTAAAACCAAAGCCAATGACAGGTATGAGTGTGCTATTGACTTAGACTAGTCAGGCACCTTAAGTACACCACTCTACCTATATCCTAGCGAGTCCCAGTAGGGTGGGTCCGGAAGACATTCGGGTCTAAAGATATTCAATCAATACACTTATGTCGTCATGTTAAATTCCTCATGATTTAAAATTCAAAGAAGGATAATAAGCCACAAATAATTTATAGGCAAGAGGATGAGTTTTACTGTTTTTTATGCGCACGAGAAATGAACATTCGATGGCACTTGGCTCAGTGATGGTGAATGTTGCCAGAGCACTAGCTACGTCAACCCAGAGGGGCCCACTGTTGACATTCTACGCAGTCACAGTGGGCGCCGTCGAATCTACCATGCTCCGATAACCCCTAGGGGACCCGTCGTCGACGTTCTACGTGTTGACAGTGGGTGCCATCAAAGCTATCAAGCTCTACAACCCCCAGGGGCCGTTTTCGACGTTCTATGCATTGACACTGGACGGTGTTGAAGCTACCAAGCTCCGACAACCCGCATGGAACCCGCCGTTGACGTGCTACGCATTGATAGTAGGCGCTGTCGAAGCTACCAAGCTTGGACACCTCCCAGGGGACCCGTCGTTGATGTAAGAAAGGGTCCCTGGAGATATCGGAGGCAAGACTCGGAACTCGGAGCTATCGAGTTTTCAAGACATTGTATAAATCCTCATGGTAGATGCCTTCAATTCACTAAACACATATACCAGGGGGGGCAACAATATAAAAGGCAATACATTAAAGACAAAAAAAATGGAATTCGGAAGGATTTTGGATTTCATTAATTCAAAATAAGGATTACAAGATGAAGGCAAAAAAGGAAACGTCCTAACTACTGGAGTTCCTAATGAAGAATGAGGCAACTGTTTGGGCAGCTTCTTGAATGTTGGCCCTGGCGGCTTCTTCCTCCTCGACAACGGGTCCTTCGAGCACTAGAGCTAAGGACATCTGGGGGTCCCGGCCCTTGAAACATGCCAACACATATTCAGCAACGTTCTTGGCACGGGTCCTTCCTTCCGTCTACAGTTCGTCGATGACCAAATCACCCACGGTTTCAAGTTTCTTGCCGGCGGAGGTCAATGTCACCAGAGCCTTGTCCATCTCCGGCTCCGAGTCAGTCGGACGTACCGGGCTAAAACAAAACGGCACCAGATCTTCATTAGCTTGCCCCAAGAAATCCCAAACTTGTTGGGACTCAATTGCTCTCAAGCTCCTTAGTTCCTCCAATGACTTCCTGGCAGCCAAAAGTTTTGCAGAACCTTCCTTGGAGAAGCGCTCAACTTCCTTAGCGTGCTGCTGGATACTTTTAGCCATCCTGTTTTCTTGGTCGCTGAGCTCTTTCTCCCGGAGGTAGATATGGTTCCTCCGCTCTGCCAAGTCCTTCTCCTTGGCCTTCACCTTATCCACCCTGGTGGAGATTTCAGTCTCTCTTCTGGATACGTCTACTCCCACATGCCATATTCGCTCCTCTTGATCGCACCACTTATAAAATTGTTTGGCGCGATTAGCTAAGCTCTACTCTCCCAGTGATAGCCTCTGGGTGAGCTCCTCTTCCCTCTTCACGAGGTCTTCCTCTTTCTCCAGGAGCTTATTCTCCTTTTGATCGAGGGCTTCCCGGTGCTTGAGTAGATGCTCATTCAGCTCATTAAGGTTGTCCGAACGATCGTCGTCTGCCTCATTGACCTCCTTAGAATCTCAAATATCTCCCTGGTCTTATCATTGAGAGCCTTAATCATGGCCTCTCTTTCATTGAGCGTGCGGTACAACCGCGCCAGCCGATCCTTCTCCTTGGCCCACTCTTTCTAGTCAGTCAGCTGGGACTGCATCAGCTTCGTCTCGAAATGAAGTCTGTTGCGCCAATGCCTTAAGGTATTGCGCTCTTCTTCGAGGGTCTTGCTTTCGTGGTCAAAGGCAAGCTAGACCTAGCGAAGGCTTGAGCACGCGTTGTCGATAAACAACGCCAAGGGGATCGGCTTTGGGCCCGCCTGAAGTGCCTCAACGGGCTCCAGTGGGTCTTCCGAAACCACTATCAGATTCCATGGCGCGAGCATGTTATCCAGCAGCTCCACATCATCGGGGCCGACTTTCGGGAGCTCAACAATATTCACCACGGCAGAAGAAGGTTCCATCGCGGGAGCTTTAACCTCTGTGGCTGACGAAGAGGGTCCCTCGGCCGGATCTTCAATCATTAGCTCAGCATATGAAGGACCCGCACCCGGATCTTTGGGTTGCACCGGCTCAGACATAACCACCTCCGAAGATGCCACTTCCGGAGCTGACACTTAAGCATTGGCCGGAGCTTCACCCACTTCCGGCACCCATGCTGGAGCTTCTACAGCAGGCTCCGGAACTACCGGAGCTTCAACAAATTCTTCCTTCGCGTGGTCCGGCGCTACCACGGGAGCTTTGGTTGCCGGCTCTGGACTTTTCTCCACGACAGCCAGTGCCGGAGCTATCATGTCATCTGCCACATCTACTGGAGGAGAGGCAGGAGCCAGTGCGGGAGCTTCAACCGATGCAGCCTCCAGAGCAGTTGTGCTTGTTCTTGACATTCTAGAAACAGAAAGTAGGAAATTCAAGACAAAGCAAAGAATAAAATCAAAACAAAAGTTAATGAGTTGATTCATACCTTGGTGTATTGCCGCTCCAATCGGTGCAGATATTTTTCCTCGGGCGCGCGGAGCTAGAGCCTGTCGTTGCCGGTGTGGCAGACGCTCCAGGGCCCGAACCTGGAGTTGAGGCGGCCACAGGCTCCGCCACCTCAGGGACCTCCGTCATCGGAGGTTGCACTCCGGACCCAGAGCCACCAGCTGGCATCATGGCGGGAGTTGACATGCTGAATTTAGTGCCCTCTTCGAGCACTGGAGCCGAAGAACCAGCTGGAGCTGGAGGCCCAATCACCCCGGACCTAAGCCGAGGTTGAGGGGTCACTTCTGTCGGAGCTTCCCTCACTCTGCTCCCATCGCTCCTCGTCAGCTTCCGCTTATGAGTCGGAACCTCGACGAGAGCTTTCTCTTTGCCTCGACCAGACGTTGACCTCTTGGGAGCAAAAGTTGCGGGACCTTTGCCTTTGCCGCTGACGGGAGCAGGTTTGGAGACTTCGTGGGAGCAGGGAGCTCCGGGGATAACAATCCCCGCCGGAGGAGTGCTCCAATGCTTGTCCACGAGGCCCGGATCATTAAGAGTTGGCATCTTCTTCTACAGCTCCCTCCTGATCTTTGGCACCATGTTTAAGGGAAGGAAATCCGTCGGAGGAGTCAGATCATCGTGGCAAATGATTCCGTGCTGCAACTTTTGGAGATGAAGCTTCAAAGCTCCTTCATTCAAATTGGAATTGAAGCCCGTCTTGATCCGGTTGTGATCGTGCTCTCCACCGAACGCCCAGGTGGGCCACTCCCTCGGCTTCAGCAGATCCCACCAGTTAGTCAGAAAGTTTGCGATGACTATCGGAGGAGTCACTCCTTCTTCAACGCACTCCTATATCCTTGTCAAGATCAAGTTGTACTTCTCTCATAGCATTGGAGTCACCTCCCAAGCATCGGTGTTGATGGCCAGAAGGCTGTCAGGCAGATCTGCATATCATGGTGATCCACCGTGATGGCCACCCAGTCTTTCTTCCAGCTGTCCCACTTCCCAGAAGGGAAGTCTTCAGGTACTTGAGCAGTGAGTTCTTGCGCTTCACGAAGTAGTAAAAGCCAAGGTACTCGTTGCTCTTCCCAGTTGCATCGACCGTGAAGAAGGTCCGGAAGAGCTCGATGCTGGGTGGCACACCCACCCATATCTCGCAAAAGTGGACGAAATTCACCACTAGCAAGAAGGAGTGGGTGCTGAGGTGATGAAGCTGCAGGTTGTAGAAGTCCAGCAACATCAATAGGAAGCTTGAGAATTGTGGAATGAGCCCCACCATGGCATACAATAGGAAGTAGATGATCTCGCCAGGGTTCTCCTTCTTGAAGGGGAACTTGCTGATGCGTATCAAGTTCTTGAATGAGTCACTTGACCACCCCATGTAGCTGCGGACCTTCGACAAGTCTTCATTTTTCTTGATCTGGCTCCGAGGAAGTTCCAACTTCATCGCTGCAAAGTGGAGCAGAGGAGGAAGAAAGGTTGCAAGGGTAGAGATCTCTAAGTGCAATGTCAGATTAGGCATCAAGAGTTATCTCCTTCTGCAGACTTCCCCCTTTAGTAAGCCTCTACAGCGCTTCGATGGAAACTACCTCCAGACCTGAATCGCAATTGACCTCGTCGATGACAAGAGGGCCCGGGTCCACTTTGCTTAAAAAGTTACACCAGGTGAACCGTTGTCATGATGAGAAGTTGGAAGCCCGAGGGCGGCCGCCTGACAAAGCTACAAAGATTACGCTGTGAACCGATATAAATTTTGTATTGGGAACTAGCAACCTTTAATTGCGTGAGATCAGCACGCCAGGATCGCACGCGCCGTACCAAAAAAGAGCCATGTGGCGATGGCATAACTCTTTGTCGTCGCCACAACTGCCCGGAAAAATACTTTGAAGTCGACGCGCGGGAATCGAAGATAGCACCACCTCTGGTAGTATAACTTCACCCGGAGGTGGGCCTTGGGGCCACCACTGTGGGTACCCTAGATACCAGGTACCCCCTGATACAAAACAAGGAGTTCCTATGTCCGAGTTGAAGACTTCCGAAGGCAAGACATGCCTGACGGTAGTGGGCCTACATCCCTCGTTTGGATAGCTTTGATGCTACTACGTGTCCTACGAGACCGGACCTACCTCTCTTCACAGGGAAACTCTGGTGCCGCCACGTGTCGAGCAACCCCGGACCTAACCCCCAATAGAGGGAAGCTCCGGTGCCGCCATGCGTCAAGTGGCTCTGGACCTACCTCTCCCCAGAGGAAAGCTCCAGAGCTGTCACGTGTTGGACCTCTGGACCTAAGCCTCCAATGGGAAGAAAACAGGATCTCCAATGGCATGAACATTCAAGAGGTTATGAACCAGCCGTTACAAGACCTGATTAATATTTCATTAATTCAGCATTAATGACACACAATCAAAGGACTATCAAGACAGGTAACACCACCATTAAGCCGTGTTATCACACCGTTAATCACGATTATGCATGTAGATCGTGTATAGGTGGATTATTATAACCGAGGCGACCTGATGGGCTAGGCATACACTGTAATGGCCAGTCCTTAGCATATAAAAGGGTTGTGTCGCACGGTAGAGGACAACTAAGCTCATACGCACAATAGCATCCTCACAGACTCGCCATATTCACATATACTCAATCAACAGCCACCGCGTGGAGTAGGGTATTACGCTCAGGCGGCCCGAACCACGTAAAAATTGTGTCATCATATTGCTCCTGATCTTACGCGCCCCATCCGAATACGAACCTCCGCAGACTATGCTTTAGTAGTACCGAGGTGAGTGTCATTGCAACACTTCGATAGTGTCAATGGTCATGAATCTACAAGTATTTTGATATTAAAAATAAATAATATATTTTTCCATAAATTTGGTAAAAGTTAGATTTTTTTGACTTTCACCAATTTCAGAAATAAACTTGGAATGGGACGGAGGGAATAGCTAGTATGCACTTGCATTTGCCTACTACCATTTTATATACAAAGGAGGCGCACCCGTAAGGTCCCAGAGATCAAGTCATGAGTTCTCGGACGGTTTTCATGGGAGAAGAGAACAACAACACGCGGGCCCACCACCACCTGCAATGTCAACACTACAGTCGACTACCTACACCACCGATGTCGTCATGGTGGACGGCACCGTGATCAAGACCATTGTCAAGTCCTTCACTGCCATCGTGGAGCGCTTCCTCTGAGAGATTTGCGAGAACCAGCAACACATCATTGTTGGCATTGACACCAAGTGGTGCGTCGTCTTTGATCCAGACTGGCCCTGCTCATACCGGATGGCTGTCCTGCAGCTCTGCATGGGTTGCCGCTACCTCGTCTTCCAAATCGTTCAAGCAAACTTTTTCACGGTGACGGTCCGGGAGGACTTCTTCACCTGTCTGTACCATTGCTTTGTCGGCGGCGCTATCGCCGGAGACATCTAGCGGCTGTCCGAGGACTACGGTTTTAGAAACACGAAGTCAGTGGAGCTCAAGAACATCGCCGCGGAGGTGCTTGGCTGCCCGGAGCACAAGACAGCGGGGCTCAAGACCCTTACTCATGAAGTGCTTGGTGTGGTCATCGACCTGAAGTGGGTGACCATGAGCAAGTGGGACGTGTATCACCTGTCGCAGGAGCAGGTAAACTGTGCAAGCATTGACGCTTTTATGACTTTTGAGGTTGGCCGTTTGCTGCTCTCCTGTAGGTCATCACTGAAATCGTGACGAATCTTTGAATTCTTGAGAATTCACTGACTTGTAGGAACAAAGAAATCTATGGCCCACATGTCGATAGAAAAAATGTACATGTAGTATTGCACCTTACTAATGTACATGTAGTCTTTGCACCTCTGGTTTGTCAAAGGATCTCTCATGCTTTTGCTCCTCCACTGCAATTGGACTGGACACACGATCCATCACTTGAATTTTCCCAAGCATCCATGATGCATGAAATGGCAGTCATTGACAAACCTATGCACCCTATTATCCACACGTTAGTGAGTTCCAATGCAAATGTAGTTCCCAAGGGTATGCTCCCGCTTACCTAACTATCTCGGTTCAGGTACTTAAGAGATAGGGTTTTATTCATCATTTAGTATTAATGTTTACATTGAGACATAGGAGGTGTTTTCAGCAACATTTGACAGCTACAGTCCACGCATTAGTGACTACAGTTTAAGTTAAAGGATCCCTGTTCAAGATGTTCCCGCTTCATCTCCTTCACGGTAATAAATTTGACTATACAGAAAGCCTAAACCGTCGCTCCCCTTTTCTCTCTGATATGATACATGACAACATGTCCGTTCAGCTGACAATGTACTATCTTGCACGATCTTATCTTCCCGTCGTTCACAGTTATTATCGATTAATCAGCTATGGGAGTATTTGACTGATTTCCCTTTACACTGTTCATCCCTCATACAGATGGCGCATGCCCAAATCCTCTGTTGTCATTGACATGTGGGTCCAATCTCACATGTTTGTGACGAAGTTACACCTTGCAATAAAGTCACGATCCCTTACAGTTTGTAAACCAACCTGTATAAATAGTTTGTATCAGAACCGGGTTATAATCGTACCCAGTTCCGATACTACTTACTATATATACAATATCTTTTGTTTCTTATAAGGTAGGGTTTATTCAATTTAGTATCAATGTTTACATTAAGATATAGGACATTGGTTCAGCGACATTTGACCATTACGGCCCACACGTCAGTGACCACAGTATAATTTAGAGCATCCTTGTTCAATATGCTCCCGCTTCGGCTCTTCTGCTGTAATAAATTCGACTAGACAAAAAGCCTAATCCGTCGCTCTTCTCTCTCCGCAAGTATGAGACATGACGATTTGTCTCTTCACCTGAAGACATGTCTCCTCACATGCAAGATCGTGTTTTTCTGCCAGTTGCACGCGTATCTTTGCATTGCTATTGTTTCTTAAAAAAAAAAGAACTCATACCTATCGGAGACCGGTTTGGAAAATCAACAGGTATAAATAGGTCATATTAAAATCGGGTTATATTTGTTCCCATTTCCAGTACTACTTCATAATTTTTTATGTTGGTGGTTGAAGTCCTGACTTTTTCCTCCTAGAAGATTATGGCTAGACAATTTTTTTGGTTTTAAAAGATAGGGGTTTATTCAATATTTAATATCAATTTAAAATTAAGAAATATACGAGGTGAGTTTAACCACATTTGACCGCTATGGCCTACACTTCAGCTACCATGGTTTAATTTAGAGGTCTCAATTCAATATGCTCCCACTCGGCTCCTTCGCGATAATAAATTCGACTAGGCACAAGGCGCCCCCATTCTCTCTCTACTAGTATGGGACATGACGACATGTCTCTTCACCTGATGACGTATCTTGTACGATCTTATCTTTATGCACTTTGCACGTGTATCTTGGCATTACTGTTGTTCCTCAAAAAGAACTCATACAGAATCAAAAAAAATCATACCAAAATATCAGAAACGGTTTGGAAAAACAACCTTTATAAATAGTTAGTGTCAGAAGCAGGTTATTTTTATACTCGGTTCAGATACTACTTGCTATTTTTTAGATGATGGTAGTTAAAGTCCCGACCTTCCTCTCATAGGAAGTTACGGCTAAATAATGTTTTCTGTTTTTAGAAGATGAGTTTCATTTAATATTTAGTATCAATGGAAACATTAACAAATACTCCTTTATGAGGTGAGTTTAACCATATTTGACTGATGCGGTCCGCACGTCAGTGACCATGGTTTAAGTTAGAAGATCCCTGTTCATTATGCTCCCACTTTGGCTTCTACACGGTGACAAATTCGACTAGAAAAAATCTGAATCGGACGCTCTCCGTCTCTCTCTGATATGGGACATGACGATATGTCTCTTCACCTGACAATGTATCTTACACGATCTTTTCTTTCTGCTCATTGCAGTAGATACCGATTACTCTGCTATGGGAGTATTTGACTAATTTTCTTTTGCACTGTTCATCTTTCAAAACTATGTATGCGGGTGCGCGCCCGAATCCTCTGCAGTACGGCCCATTCAGCACAAGTCCCTGACATGTGGACAGGAAGGTATCACAGTCTCTTATGTCAGTGACTACTACAACATATGCAAAAATGCTTCAGAGTAGCTGACATGTGTAGTACTTCTACTACATGTCAGCAATATTGCTGCATCTTCAGAGTTTGAAATTTTTCTAAACCGGTTTATGTTTGGAAAATGTTTAGTTGTTCGTAGACTGTTGGTTCTTTACTACAAGGGCAATGTGAAAGGAGGGTAAAGATCGACATGCAGTCAAGTGGGCAGCGAAGGCTAGCAGTGGGTGACACATAATGATCATAGAAGAATTTTCATGGAAACAAAGTTAATATCTCCGTTTCTTTTCAAGATCAGCATTATTTCATTACAAGACTCAAAGATTCATTAAAAGACTAGGAAGATTTTCATACAGGATTTGGAAACCACCTTACAAGGATTATAAGAAGATATGCCAAACTGATATTTTCTAATTACAAGATCCGAAAACTTTAATAAAAGATTTGGACAATGCCTTAGAAGATTCTAAGAACATATGTCGAACTGTTGGAGCATCCTTATCAGGCATCAAAGAGAAGGACCAACAGTATTATCCTCAACCAGTACCGTCCTCCTAATTCACCATACCATGTTAAGAAAGAGGACGAAACATTGGCCCCCTACTTTGATGCCTACTCCAATAGTATCAATAGACTTCCCTTCATGACCCCACGCAAAAATGACGAAAGTCGATGTCATCCCCAAACGTTTAACGAGAGGAGCGACGAATGTCTGGTGGTTCAACAAGAAGACCAACGACCATCAAAACATAATTGTTCGCTTGTCGATAGGGCCCACATGATAGTGAATCTTACTGCATATATGTGAAGTGTAATGCAGAGCATTTTAGGGACGCATAGTACGAATTGAACAAGTATTTCATACCTGCAGTCTCAGAACTGCGGGACCATGTGAGACCTATGCGCTGAATATATTGGCAAATAGGCTAAAAGGGACGGTAGACGTGCAAAGTTTTGAGTATAGCCAAGACATCTACTTCGGAATGTCCGAACTTTTTAAAATGGACTGCGGTGTGCAGTTCGGACTGTCCAAACTTAGCGCACGTGAGCTGCACATGTTTTCACCTTGGAGTGTCTGAACTTTTCAGTTGTATTGCGGGAAGGTTGTTTGGATTATTCAATCTCACTACTTGAATTGTGTGACAGCTCCATTTTTCATTTAGAATGATTTTAAGCATTCTTTTATCTCATGGGAAGGGTTGCTTAGTATTCTTATACTGAGTTTTGATGTATTTTGGTTAATCATGGTGGATATTATTTTGCTAAGTTGTGCAACATGCTTATGTGAGGTGCTCACATAAGGTGTTGTGGTTTTCGGACGTGAGCCAAGTCGCGGAGTTGAGCTCGGTAAAAGTTGCTTGTTTTTTTCATGTGCAGGTGTTGCTTGAGGTCAAGACATGGCTGGTGATGGTGATCCATTGAATTAGTCTTAGGGAGAAGATGAGGTTTAACATCCAAGTTCGGGAGGAATTGTGGTTGAGTTTATCGAGAGGTCACACAGCATGTTTGGGTCAAGAACAATACATATCACTACGTAAGAAACCCAAATAGGAGACAAAGATCAGAGACAAGCTCAAAGGTGTTCGTCTCTGATCTGCAAAAATGAGTCGCACCAGCATCAGCGAGGATCAGAGCTGGCTCGGTTGAGGGTAGAAGGAGACGGGCTATTTTAAGGGGTGTCTCAGTTAAGTAAGTATCTTAGATGTGCCCGCTTCTCTGACAAAAGGGAGACGACCATAACTAGATCGCGACTCATATTAGTAAAGTAAAGGAGATGGTATTTCCTTGGCGGTCGTCTCCTTTTATCATCGAAGCGAGTGCGTCTCCAATACCCACCGGTCGAGCGCGTCTTCTTTTTTCATGGAAGCGGACTCGTCTCCCATTCCCTATATAGAGAGACAATCATTAAAAGGATCGTCTCGGTTTTCTATTGCCCTTATACGAGTTCCAAGCTATGGCAGAACAAGTGGCTACCAGATCTGCCTTGTTCTTTCCCTCTTTTCGTTGCTCTTCAAAAAATCTTGCAGTGATTATCAGTGGCCCTTATAACCAAGAGTTAGTCCTCTCCTCCTCTCATGTTCCTTACTAATTTTTTACCCTTTTAGATCTTGACTTTTAGTAGCTTCGAATTTCTTTGGTTTAGCTCTTCTTTTCTGTACGTAGATGTCGTCGGATCAAAGTTGGAGGTATGGGACGCGCCTTTGCAATGATTATATCAAAGGGGTAGATGGATTTATCAATTTTGCGAAGAAAGACATGTTCAACAACATTAGAGGGAATATTTGTTATCCTTGCAAACATTGCAAGAATGAGAAGAGATATCGCACATATGGAGAGTTGAGGTCACATTTGATAACGCATGGATTCATGGTAAATTATCGATGTTGGAACAAACATGGGGAGGAGGGGCTTAATGAAGCAGAGATGAGAGATTCATATCTAGAGAGGGAGGTCTCTACCAGTGCCGAAAAAGATCACGACGATGATGTGA
Organism: Tuctoria greenei; assembly: GCA_036927565.1. NCBI lineage: Eukaryota > Viridiplantae > Streptophyta > Magnoliopsida > Poales > Poaceae > Tuctoria > Tuctoria greenei. The sequence goes on along the minus strand of JAYESD010000002.1, from coordinate 173,942,398 downwards.
ATGAGCTAGACATATCATGGTTGACAATGATGACATTGAGTTTCAGGTGCATAATATAGAGGAGATGGTATGCAATGTCGAGAGACATGAATACGATGATCAGTACAGTAATGGTGAACTTGCAAATTACAAGAAGATGATCGAAGACTCAAAGAAGCCATTGCATCATGGGTGTGCGACTAAGTACACAAGACTGTTTGTGATGATAAAACTTTTCCAGTTGAGGGCGAGCAATGGATGGAGTGATTGTAGTTTTAAGGAATTGTTGATGCTCCTTAAGGACATATTACCACAAGGCAACACAGTCCCTACGACAGTTATGAGGCAAAATAGATAATATGTCCACTGGGTTTGGAGGTGGAGAAAATCCACGTGTGCAAGAATAATTGCATTCTATATGGTGGACCTGAGTATGAAAACCTTGACAAATGCCCTATTTGTGGACTCGGCCGATTCAATCGTAGAAAAGACGACGGTGATGAGGAGAACTGCAATAGAAGAAAAAAAGACCTAAAAAGGTGTTTTGATACTTTCCTATAATTCCTTGTTTGAAGAGTTGGTTTGCAAACAAGAAGTCAAAATTGTCGTGATAGCACAAAGAGAAGCATAAGCAGGATACAAGAATGATAAGACGTCCCGCTGATGCCACATAGTAGTGAAACATTGATTCATTAAATCTTGAATGTGCCATTAATCCGATGAGTATTAGGATCGCAATGAGCACCGATGGCATGAATCCTTTTTTTGAACAATAGCACACATAGCACATGGCCAATCATGCTAACGATTTTGAACCTTCCTCCTTGGTTGTGCAACAAATGAAAATATGTTATGTTGTCAGGACCGATACCTAGGCCATAACAACCTGGTATTGACATCGATACTTATTTCAAGCCTCTAGTTGAAGATCTGAAGCAGTTGTGGTACAACGATGGAGTGCAGGTTTGGCATGAGGACAAGCGTGAGTACTTTGGTCTCAAAGCCATTTTATTTGCGACTGTTAGTTATTCTCTAGCGGCACGTACGTAACTTGTTCGGACAGAGTAAGAAAGTAGGTTGCAGATGTCCACATTGTTTGAGAGCAACACACTCACAGTATTTGAGCGAGTCACGAAAAATACTGTACATGGGACATTGATGCTACATTCCAATGAAGCACCCATTTCGGAGTATGAAGGATAGATTCAATTGTAACACTGAGAAGAGGCGTCCTCCACACCATCTCAAGGGTCATTTTTGACGGTTGTTATATACCAATTTCACCCATCAATATAACTCAATTATATGAAGGAAATATCATTTCTTGCACACATCACCTTTCTATTTAACCTATTTCCACTTGTACTTGGAGAAATTGGTGCATGCAGGTAATTTATACAGAATTAAAGTGAAACAAGAGGATGTATCATATAAAATATCATCCCAACCAATCAAGCACCGACATGTGGTACCACATGGATCAAATGGCCCACAAACAGAAGTATCTGAGGCATCAAATGGTGTAACACCCATATCAAGGGATGGGACCCACCTGGAAGTCACCACAAGAAAGACAGACTGTTTGGAGGACTTACCAAGTCGGCGAACCCCCCTAGTCGACCGACCTGGTCTTTCCTCCAAACTCGGTCGGCTTCCTCCTGGCTTGAAGAAGTCAGTTGTGACTAGTTCGTGCGCTTCTGGTGGCGGGAACTAACTGAATGTAGGCCTAGAGGGGGGGTGAATAGGCCTTCTTGAATTTTCTCGGTTCCTGTAGCACTTCAACAACAAGGTCAAAAACAGATATATCGGACTAGTCCGGTAAAGTGCGGACTAGTCCGGATTTCACGAACTAGGTTGATCAAGTTAGATTAATTTGATTGTTTAGTTGACGTTTGCAGCGGAAATATAAACTTCAATAACAGTTCAATGATTGTATGTCAAGTTTTATTGCAAGTATGATTCTTGTTCAACTATTTAACCTAAATTCAACAAGATGAATCAAACCCTAGATAATGTTGATCAACTAGAATAATGAACACAAACGAACAAGACACAAGATTTATCTCGTGGTTCGGTTACCACGAAGGCAACCTACGTCCACGTTGAGGAGCCCACAAAAGGACCGGGTCATCACCAACCCTTCCCTCGTCGGATCGCCACGAAGGCCAATCCTCTTCCACTAAACACAGGGGTAAATCACCAAGTTGAAGGGGCGATCTCACAAGTTGAGAGCTCCCTTGATTACAAGTTTCAAGACCACCAATAACACACTTCGAAATATACAGATTGAGATGCAAGAGTATGTTAGAGATTCAAACCAAGAGCTCAATCGTGTGCCAAGTGCCTCTCCAATGATCTAGAAGTGATCTTCAATGGATTGATTGATTTTGCACTTAATTTCGTGGAGAGAGATGGTTTTTGAGTCTCTTGGGAGGTGTGACGGCGCTAGGGTTCGAGAGGGGGTGAAAGTGGGCCGTGCACCTCTATTTATATGGGGTTTCTAGAAGTTACCGTTAGGGTTCAGAAAGATCGGACTAGTCCGTGTTGGTGACCGGACTAGTCCGGTGTGCTGTGTGAAGCAAACCCTAAGTGTCCAGGAATCTCGGACTAGTCCGGTTCAAAACGGACTTGTCCGATTTCGCTACTGGAAAGCTTCGGACTAGTCCGATTGTCATCGGACTTGTCCGGATATATGAAACCCTAAGTGTTTAGGATGACAAGTCCGCACTTGGAGGACTTGTCCGATTTAGATCAGGGTGTATATCGGACTAGTCCGTGTGGACACCGGACTTGTCCGAAGAGGACAGAATGAATATCGGACTAGTCCGGGTCACAACGGACTGGTCCGATTTTGTGTGACTTGTGCATTGATAAGGACTAGTCCGCACTGGGGAGGACTAGTCCGAAGTGGAACAGAAAGATATCGGACTAGTCCGGTGGTGACCGGACTTGTCCGATCTGGTGCAGAATGTGATATCGGACTAGTCCGGCTGATATCGGACTAGTCCGGTCCTGTATAGCTTTGTGCATTGTGTGTGTGTGATTAAGTGAGATTGAGCTCTTGGGTGTGTTTCCTTAACACACTCCATACATACTAAACTACTAATTTCTTCTCCTTGAGCTCAACTTCATTTTCCTTCTCAATTTCCCTCTTTTTGGTACTTTGCTCATTTTTCATGATTTTCCAGCATTCATCTCAACAAAAGGATTAGGATCCCAATTGCTTGTCATAAATCATCCAAAACCCACAAGGGAGTCCAAGATGCACTTTCAATCTCCCCCTTTTTGGTGATTGATGACAACCAATTGAGATTTCATAAAATGAGGTATAAAATGAGATTTTCATAAAGTATGCACATATGACTCAAAAAATACATCAAGCAACAAGATAATTATCCATATGTGCATTCTTTATGGTGGGATGCATACTAAGAGCATGAATGCATTAAGAGTGACAGAATTTGCATTGATCAACTAATATCAAGTGAATGTGGCATTTCAGGAGCAAAAATTCAGATTTCATCACACACTTGCAAATTAATTGAGCAATTTAACACAGTACCAACCATGATATGAAAAAGAGTTAACCAAATACAATCACAATTAAAAAATACATAGAGAGCTCTCTCCTCGCATCCTATTCAGCTAAAGCTAAGACTAGAGACTCCCCCTCAATCTCTCCCCCTTTGGCATCGAGACACCAAAAAGAGAGAGAGGAAGGTCCTAGGGCTTCACTCTTCGCTGTCAGTCCTCTCGTCGTCTTCATCGTCTTCATCGCTTTCCGCTTGACGAGGTTGAGAGGGCGGAGGAGGAGCGGAGCTGCTCGAGCCCCCAATGCCAAAATAGGCAAGCTCGGAGGTAGTCAAGGGGCTGAGCTCAGTGATGTCCGGATCAGAATCTTCAGAAAGTACTAGAGATCCAATTGGGTTGATCTCCAGCTTCTCACTCAGTTGCTTCACATTGGCTTTTATGTACCTCATGTCCTTCTTCCTCTTCTGATTTAGCTTGTGAAGCTTCACTTCAGTTTTCTTGCATGAGGAGAAAATTGCAGCCAAGTACTTAAGGATCCCACTGGCGGATCCTTTCTGAGGGGCTATTCTGGAGGGAGGAGGAGCACTAGCAGCTTCTTCTTGCCTTGCTGGTGCCTCGGGGCTTGAGGCCGGCGATGGAGCAGCCTGGACACTCACTAGCTGAGGCTTCTGAGGCCTCAGTGGAGTGTGCTCCACATCCTTCACAAACTCAATCCCTGTGACCTTCTCAATCATAAACATCAAGTAAGGGGCATAGCCACAGGATCGGTTGGGGGTACTTGAGATATTGACCATATCATTCCAAATATAGTCTGCAACATCAAACTATCTCCTCTTGCTTATGACCTTCATCAGGGTCTGGAGGTAGCCTTGCACACTCCCTGCATCCCCATCCTTGGGGGCAATGGTCTTCCTGAGGACTCTGTTGAGGACCACAAAGAAAGGCTTCATATTCTTTGTGGAGGGAGGAATATACTTAGAGTTGGGCTCATACATGAACTTCATTCCATCCCTCTCAATGACCCCAATGTTGTGGATAATGAGGTGGTCATGTTCTTCAGAGTCAAGGTGCAGCAGGTTGGCAAACTCTTCCTGAGTAATGGAATACTTGGATCCATGAGTCATCCAAGTCACACTTTCTTCGTCTTCGCTTGAGAAGTGGCACGTTGCATAAAATTGTGCTATTACTTCATCATTCCAGTTGTGTCTGAAGGCAAAGAGATCCTTCAGACCATGTCTCTCTGCAGCTGCTATCACTTCATCAAAGGCTGCACATTTCTTCTTCTCAAGGTAGGCCCAGTCAATCCATTGACTGCGCACCACCGGGGTCTTCATCGGCAAGTAGACCAGCTTGTAGAAGTCAGCATGGAAATTTGACCAAAACCTGCCATCAGCTGCTTGCTTGGGCCTTGCATAGCAATCAACACTTCTCAACTTCATAGCCACATCGCTACCCTTGCCATTGAATCTTTCCTCATTGGGGTCCCGGACCCCTTCTCTGGGAGTATGCAGCTTTAGGGGCCCAACAGGCCCTGTGGCAACCCCCTTGCCCTTCCCTTTAGCTTGGCGAAGGCCACTTGAAGGAGTAGCAGCCTTCGAGGCGGGCTTCTTGGCACACACCTTCCTCCGAACCTGGGGAGGTGAGGGAGCAGGCTCGAAGGGTCTCTCTTGGCGTTTCTTGCCAAGACCCGCCGAAGACCGAGGTGCCACCTCGTGGTCCAACTCGGCCTCGAAATCGAAGATTTTGTTGTCGGAGCTCGACATGATCTGAGAATGAGTGATCAAGAGAAAGGACAAGTTATACAAGGTATTGGTGAGGTAAGATGGCAATGGAAGGCATTAGGGAATTAAAGAATTAGGTTTTGGTTCAGAAACAACGGACTTGTCCGGTGCACAGGCACGGACTAGTCCGGGGGACCGGACTTGTCCGTACCTGGACCGGACTAGTCCGGTGTTCATCCGCAAAAACCTAACAGACTGGACAAAAATTGATCCCTAAGGTAAAACTAGTCTAGCATACACATAGTACATCAACTAGACATGTAACTAGTGAAGAATGCTAGGCCAAACGATAAGCAATAGAGAAATTTGTGATTTCTTAGGGTTTTGAAGAAAATTTACCAAGAAATCAAAGGAAGCTTGAGATTTTGGGGGTTGGAGGCCGGACTTGTCCGCTAACTTCAATCCCCGAGTCTTCAAGCTTGATCTCCGCCCAAGATTGAGGCTTTTCGACGGAGGAATCAAGGATTCACCTTGGGAGCTCGAGCGCAAGAGAGAAAGCTTGGGGGCGAGTGTGGGGTGAGGGAATTAGGGTTTGGTGGCGGCTAGGGTTATGGACACGAAAAATCGGACAAGTCCGGACATGACCGGACTAGTCCGAAGTCCTCCAAAGACCTAAGTCGGACTAGTCCATGGTCTGTCGGACTAGTCCGGCCTAACCGGCACACTACGGACTAGTCTGCAATGGCGGACTAGTCCGGGTAACCACGGACTTGTCCGTGGTCACTAGGAAAGAATTGCATAGCCCATTCATATATATTTGAAGGTCCAATAATTGAGAGTAGAGAGAGGCAAAACAATTCAAATAATCTTGATGAATTTGACCAGTAAGCAAACAACAATCATACTATGATCAAGAATTCATCAAGATCTAATAATTGACATAGTTTTTCGAGAGAAAAATGGGGAGGGTTAATTTTCACAATTCAATCAATATTTTGAAGCAATCATACAGGTATGCAACTTTTCAAGCCACACTCCGAGAATCAAGAATGTTTAGCTCATTTCGGAGTTCGCAAAAACGTTTTTCATCAAGTGGCTTGGTGAATATGTCGGCCAGTTGTCTTTGGGTGTTGACATGAGAGATGGATATGTCTCCTTTCATGGAATGGTCTTTCAAGAAATGGTGTCTTATGTCAATGTGTTTAGTCCTAGAGTGTTCAACTGGACTGTGGGCTATTTTAATGGCACTCTCATTATCACAAAGGAGAGGAATATTGTTCATATTGTAACCGTAATCCCTTAGAGTTTGTCGCATCCAAAGGAGTTGTGCACAAAAACTCCCGGCTGCAACATACTCTACTTCGGCAGTGGATAATGCAATGGAATTCTGTTTCTTGGATGACCAAGAAACTAAGGATCTTCCTAGGAATTGGCAGGTGTCGGAAGTGCTTTTTCTATCAACTTTGCACCCGGCATAATCTGCATCGGAATACCCAATGAGATTGAATTTTGAGCCTTTTGGGTACCAAAGGCCAAGGTTGGGTGTATGAACTAAATATCTTAGGATTCTCTTTATGGCTGTCAAATGACATTCCTTAGGGTTGGCTTGAAATCTTGCACACAAACATACACTCAACATAATATCTGGCCTAGATGCACATAAGTAAAGTAAAGATCCAATCATGGAGCGATATACCTTTTGGTCGATGCTCGGTCCATCTTCATTGAGATCCAAGTGGCCATTCGTTGCCATGGGAGTCTTTATGGGCTTTGCCTTGTCCATGCCAAACTTCTTGAGGATGTCCTGTGTGTACTTGGTTTGGCTTATGAATGTTCCTTCCCTTTGTTTCCGCACTTGGAATCCCAAGAAGTACTTCAATTCTCCCATCATTGACATTTCAAATCTGTCTGTCATGATTTTACTAAACTCCTCACAGAAAGATTGATTAGTTGATCCAAAAATTATATCATCAACATAGATTTGGCAAATAAAAAGATCATTATCCAGATTTTTCGTGAATAGTGTATAATCTACTTTGCCAATTTGAAAGCCATTATCAATTAAAAAATCTCTAAGACACTCATACCAAGCTCTAGGAGCTTGTTTGAGTCCATAGAGAGCCTTACGCAGTTTATACATGTGGTCGGGGAACTCTCCATCTTCAAATCCGGATGGTTGCTCCACGTACACCTCTTCCTTGATCGGTCCGTTGAGGAAGGCGCTTTTCACGTCCATTTGATACAGCTTGAAATCATGGTGAGTAGCATATGCAAGTAATATTCTAATTGATTCAAGCCTAGCTACTGGAGCAAAGGTTTCATCAAAATCAAAACCTTCGACTTGTGAGTAACCTTTGGCCACAAGTCGTGCCTTGTTTCTTGTCACCACTCCGTGTTCGTCTTGCTTGTTGCGGAAGACCCACTTGGTGCCCACTATGTTTGCATTGGGTCTTTCCACAAGTTCCCAAACCTCGTTTCTCTTGAAGTTGTTCAACTATTCTTGCTTTGCCACCACCCAGTCCGGATCCTTCAATGCATCCTCAGTCCTGCGGGGTTCCAAAAAGGAGACAAACGAGTAATGTTCATAGAAATTTGCTATACGAGATCTAGTGGTTACTCCCTTTTGGATGTCGCCGATGATGTTGTCGATTGGATGATCCCTTTGAATGCATTGGTGTACTCTTTGGTGTGGCACTTGGGGGGTCGTATGTTGGTGCTCATCTTCTTCTCCCCCTGAGTTGTTGTCCTCGTTGATTTGTTGATCATGTTCATATTCCTGTGATTGATCTTGTATCGAGGCTCCCCCTTGATTGTTGATCTCCTCTCGTGGTTCACTTTCCTCTTGTATTTGTGCCGATGACTCTTGTGGTCGTACTTCGCCTAGAGCCATCCTCTTCAATACTTGATAGGGGGCTTCCTCTTTACCTAATTCACATTGATCAACTTGCTCCTTTTGGGAGCCATTAGTTTCATCGAACACCACGTCACGTGCCACTTCAACAAGTCCGGAGGCCTTGTTGAAAACACGGTAGGCGTAAGTGTTCGAATCATAACCAAGCAAGAAACCTTCATCGGACTTCGAAGCGAACTTTGAAGTCCTAGGCTTCTTGTTCAAAATATAGCAAGGAGAACCGAAAACTCGAAAATATGAAATGTTCGGTTTGTTACCGGTGAGTAGCTCATAGGGAGTCTTCTTTAGTAGTCGATGAAGGTAGATTTGATTTGTGGCATGGCAAGCGGTGTTGATTGCTTCCGCCCAAAATCGATCCGAAGTCTTGTATTCATCGAGCATTGTTCTTGCCATCTCTATGAGCATTCGGTTCTTCCTTTCGGCAACTCCGTTTTGTTGTGGAGAGTATGGTGCTGAGAATTCGTGCTTGATTCCTTCCTCATCAAGGTATTCCTCCACTTGTATGTTCTTGAATTCCGTGCCGTTGTCGCTCCGAATACTCTTGATTGATAGTGAGAACTCGTTTTGCGCTCGCTTGAAGAATTTCTTGAGTGTTCCTTGTGTTTCTGACTTGTCATGCAAAAAGAACACCCAAGTGAACCGGGAAAAATCATCAATAATAACTAAACCGTATTTGTTACCGCTGATGCTTATGTAAGCAATTGGACCAAACAAGTCCATATGAAGTAGTTCGAGCGGTCTTGTCGTGGTCATGATGTTCTTCGCAGGATGTTGTGCTCCAACTTGCTTTCCTGCTTGGCACGCGCTACAAGGCCTGTCTTTCTCAAACACAACATCTTTCAAACCTCGGATGTGATCGCCCTTGAGGAGTTTTTGAAGGTTCCTCATACCAACATGTGCTAGCCGTCTATGCCACAGCCAACCCATGTTGGTTTTTGCAATCAAGCATGTGTCGAGTTCGGCTTTATCCTTGTTGAAGTCAACAAGGTAAAGCTTTCCCTTTAACATACCCTTGAATGCAACGGGAACCATCACTTCTCCTTGAGAAGGTCACACCCTCGTTAGTAAACAGGCAATTATAACCTTTGTCACATAACTGAGATATGGACAACAGGTTATAATCTAAAGATTCAACGTGTAAAACATGCGAAAGAGTATGTTCAGAGGATATTGCTATTTTACCGGTACCGAGGACCCTTCCTTGACTGTTATCCCCAAAGTAGATGCCTTCGTTTGGGTCCTGGTTCACTTCATACTCCACAAACATCCTCCTTTCTCCGGTCATGTGGTTGGTGCATCCACTGTCCAGCACCCATTTGGATCCACCGGAGGAGTAGGCCTGCAAAAACAAATTATGCCTTGGTTTTAGGTAAACAAGCTTGCTTGGGTCCTTGGAGGTTAGTAACAATACATTTGGGCACCCACACATGGGATTTTGTGTTCCCATGGCGTGGCCCAGCATAATAAGCATACACTTTACCAACATTATTTTTCATTAATACATAAGAAGCATCAAAGGTTTTAGACAAGAGTTGTTGTTGATTATGGGTCGGACTAGTCTGTGTGACCGGACTTGTCCGGATGACCGAACTTGTCCGGACCACAACCGGACTAGTCCGGATTTCATGAGAGTTCAGATTTTTAGTTTTCGAGTTACCAGGTTGTGAGGGTCCTCCCTTCACAAAGGTAATCCTTCCCTTGTTATTTTTATGATTTCCAGCTCTTTGCTTTCCATCATGAGAGTAACCAATGCTGTACTTGACATTTGGAGGTCTTTGGACCAAATATGCACTACGTGCATAGTTGATCCTCTCCTTGTCAAATATTACACATTGGGTAGGATTTTTGTCCTTTGTGGAGGTAGAATTTTCCTTCAACCTGGTGTTAATTTTATCACATTTGCAAATATGAGCGATATTAGTTGAAGTGGGTTGAGAGGGTAGGGTTGAAGAGGAGGAAGGTTCACTAAGCTTGAGTGACTCAACCTGCACTTCAAGGATCTTGTTGACCTTGATTAGGTCATCAAGTTGATCCTTGATTGCAACGTTTGAGTTGGTTAACTCCAAGCAAGTTTTCTTGCTTGAAGCTAGCTTAAGCTCTAGTGAGTGGTTTCTCTCCTTTTCAAGAGCTAGTAGATTGTCAAGTTCGACATGCTTCTCCTTTTGGGAGATAATCATGTCTTCTTGATGATCAATTAGCTCTTCCTTCTCAACAAGTTGGTTAAGCAAGAATTTCATTTTAGCAGCAGTTTTTCTATCTAAACCAATTAGCATATCTTCATTATCACTATCTAAATCATCATCACTCGAGTAAGAATGCAAGGAAGGAGTTTTGATGTTTACCTTGCATTTACCTTCCTTAGCCATGAGGCAAGTTCCATTTGCTTTCTTTGCACCGAGCGTGGGGAAGAGTGTGGGTTTCTTGGACATGCTTTCAATGGCTATGCTAGCCATTTCTTCTTCATCGGACGATGAGGACTCATCGTTTGAGTCCCACTCCTTTCCGATGTGTGCTTGTTCAGCTTGTTTCTTCTTCTTGAAGAATTTCTTCGGTTGAGGCTTGGACTCTTTATTCTTCTTCTTGTTGTCCTCATATGGGCAATCAACTATAAAGTGATTGTAGTCACCACAATTATAGCATGCCCGCCTCATCTTCGGCTTTGTCTTCTCCTTGTATTTTCCTTCACTCGATTTTGTTCCTTGTCTTTTCTTCATAATTCTTTTGAACTTCTTCATGAACAAAATCATATCTTCTTCGTCCAGCTCGCTGCTTTCATCATCGCTGTCCTCCTCAAGATGTGCTTCTTTTGCTTCTTTGGATAGAGGCTTGAGTGAGGACTTTAAGGCAACTCCCTTCTTCTTGGCCGATGTGAGGTCGGCTATTTCTTTGACGTGCTTGGCTTGCTTCTCCATCATCTCAAAGTTGATGATTTTGCCAAGCAGTTCATCCGGAGTCATTTTCTTGTACCCGGGACTTTCTCGGATCATAGAGCAAAGTGTGACGTTGCGAGGCATAAAGGCTCTAAGGATGAGCTTTACAACCTCGTGGTCATTCCACTTTTTGCTACCATATGATCGAACCTTGTTCACAAGAGTCTTCAGTCTGTTGTACATGTCCTGGGGAGACTCATCTTCCTCAATCGCGAACCTTCCCAGTTCGCCTTCAATCATCTCAATCTTTGCCTCCCGCACATGCCTGTCACCTTCATGTGCTGTCTGTAGTGTGTCCCAGATTTCTTTAGCAATCTCCAATCCGTCCACCTTTGTGAATTCATCTCTACTTAGAGATGAGGTGATAACGGCTGCGGCTTGGGCATTCCTGTGGATGGCTTGCTCTTGACTTGGTGTGAGTTCTTCATCGTCATCAGGGATGTTTATTCCTGTGCACACAATATGCCATAAACTTGGGTTGAGAGAAATCAAGTGCATCTTCATATTTTGCCTCCACATGGAGTAATCACTCCCATCGAAGTGTGGGGCTTTTCCGAGAGGAATAGATAGATAATGACTGCTGTTGAAATTTAAACGGTCATAATTAAAAGGATATCGGGAGTAGTCGGTGTGACTACTCCCCTTCTTCTTTTCTTCAACTTTAGCTTTCCCTTTGGAAAGTGCTTTCTTTCGGAGCAGTGCTTTCAGCTCCAATGTCTCCTCATCATCATCATCGAAGTCTTGAATGGCTTCGAGATACTTTTCAAGCTTTTGGTGCTTGTCATTGTTCATTTCTTCCTGGTTGTTGATTTTCTGGACTTCCTTCATGTCCGACATGATCTCTTCGAGTGGTTGCACTCTTTCTTGAAGAACCCGCTCTGATACCAATTGAATGTAGGCCTAGAGGGGGGGTGAATAGGCCTTCTTGAATTTTCTCGGTTCCTGTAGCACTTCAACAACAAGGTCAAAAACAGATATATCGGACTAGTCCGGTAAACTGCGGACTAGTCCGGATTTCACGAACTAGGTTGATCAAGTTAGGTTAATTTGATTGTTTAGTTGACGTTTGCAGCGGAAATATAAACTTCAATAACAGTTCAATGATTGTATGTCAAGTTTTATTGCAAGTATGATTTTTGTTCAACTATTTAACCTAAATTCAACAAGATGAATCAAACCCTAGATAATGTTGATCAACTAGAATAATGAACACAAACGAACAAGACACAAGATTTATCCCGTGGTTCGGTTACCACGAAGGCAACCTACGTCCACGTTGAGGAGCCCACAAAAGGACCGGGTCTTCACCAACCCTTCCCTCGTCGGACCGCCACGAAGGCCAATCCTCTTCCACTAAACACAGGAGTAAATCACCAAGTTGAAGGGGCGATCTCACAAGTTGAGAGCTCCCTTGATTACAAGTTTCAAGACCACCAATAACACACTTCGAAATATACAGATTGAGATGCAAGAGTATGTTAGAGATTCAAACGAAGAGCTCAATCGTGTGCCAAGTGCCTCTCCAATGATCTAGAAGTGATCTTCAATGGATTGATTGATTTTGCACTTAATTTCGTGGAGAGAGATGGTTTTTGAGTCTCTTGGGAGGTGTGACGGCGCTAGGGTTCGAGAGGGGGTGAAAGTGGGTCGTGCACCTCTATTTATATGGGGTTTCTAGAAGTTACCGTTAGGGTTCAGAAAGATCGGACTAGTCCGTGGTGGTGACCGCACTAGTCCGGTGTGCTGTGTGAAGCAAACCCTAAGTGTCCAGGAATCTCGGACTAGTCCGGTTCAAAACGGACTTGTCCGATTTCGCTACTGGAAATCTTCGGACTAGTCCGATTGTCATCGGACTTGTCCGGATATATGAAACCCTAAGTGTTTAGGATGACAAGTCTGCACTTGGAGGACTTGTCCGATTTAGATCAGGGTGTATATCGGACTAGTCCGTGTGGACACCGGACTTGTCCGAAGAGGATCAGAATGAATATCGGACTAGTCCGGGTCACAACGGACTGGTCCGATTTTGTGTGACTTGTGCATTGATAAGGACTAGTCCGCACTGGGGAGGACTAGTCCGAAGTGGAACAGAAAGATATCGGACTAGTCCGGTGGTGACCGGACTTGTCCGATCTAGTGCAGAATGTGATATCGGACTAGTCCGGCTGATATCGGACTAGTCCGGTCCTGTATAGCTTTGTGCATTGTGTGTGTGTGATTAAGTGAGATTGAGCTCTTGGGTGTGTTTCCTTAACACACTCCATACATACTAAACTACTAATTTCTTCTCCTTGAGCTCAACTTCATTTTCCTTCTCAATTTCCCTCTTTTTGGTACTTTGCTCATTTTTCATGATTTTCCTGCATTCATCTCAACAAAAGGATTAGGATCCCAATTGCTTGTCATAAATTATCCAAAACCCACAAGGGAGTCCTAGATGCACTTTCACTAACCCTTTTCCAAGCTATAAATAGGACCCCTCACTTCAACACACACCACTTGAGCATCATTCTATTGTATACACTAGTTCTCTTAGTCCTTAGTGGAATTAGGCTATAGAGAGGAGAGCCTCTAGTCCCAAGTCCAAATTGGGAAAGGTATGCCTCATGTATCTTTTCTTATATTTGTGACTTTATGCATAATAAAGATATTATCTTTAGTCTTCTCTTATTCATATACTTGGATGAAGCGTTCCTTGGTTAATTGTGGAGTCCATGTATGTGGTAGGTATAGTCTTTACGATCATGCCCTAATGTCATTATACTATCATCATAAACACTATAAACCCCCACTATAGTCTAATTAGCAACGATATGATCATGTTGATATGAATTTCATATGCTATGTTTCAACATTGGTTCAATGATGTTTAGGTTAGTCATTGCCTTAGGATGGCTTGTGCTGCAGCTCCTAAGGTATTTACTTAATATGATAGCATAGTGCTAGGATAGTTAAGTAGCGTTGGATGTCTCGTAGACCCACAGATTTAAGAGGTAGGCAGTAGGTGGTGACAGCCATATCTGTCCTTTGTAATCCTCCCCGTTCAGCTATGCCACAGGCTCTTGACTGGAGTCGTCCAAGTATTGCTAGGGGTAAACCCATGCCCGATGTGTAGCATAAGGATTCACCATGTACATGCTCATTAGTACCTAACCTAGGCTATGTATATGTATATTAGAAGCATTGTAGGAGCAACTCCCCAACTCTTAGTCTAACCTCCATTAGAACCCATTTACCCTGTAGAATAGATTGATTAGGTGTGTGTCACACTACCCATGTATTATGAACTTACCACTGTCATGATAATCTATTAGTATCCCATAGCTTGATCATAAAAGTAGTGTTTACCTTACTCCATCGCCTTCCTTTGGTATAAATACGATACCCTTGGAAATACTCATGGGTGAAAAGCTACACGACATTTTCCGTGCGCTTGCGGGCCTCATCTCATACTAGAGATGATCTGTGATGTTAAAAAACATCAACAAGCATTTCTGGCGCCGTTTGCCGAGGATGATTTGTTAATGTTTCTTAGTAGCTATCAACAGTCATGAAGTCTATGAAATGGTCAAGGATATCCATGTTGTCCTTGGTAAGCTGAGCAGGACTGGCAAAAATACCGGCAAAGATGACATGTGGAAGAAACAATCAATTTTTTGGGAGCTACCGTATTGGAAAGACTTAGATGTTCGTCATTCGATTGATGTGATGCACGTTGAGAAGAATGTGTGCGAGAGCCTACTCGGGACATTTCTTCACACTGATGGGAAAACTAGGGACCATGGACATGCACGAGCATATCTAAATAAAATAGAAATTAGGCCTGAGTTGTGGCTCGATGACCCGATAAAAGTAACGGAACTACCCACATCATGCATCACCCTTTCGAAACATGAGAAGAAAGAGTTTTGTCAGTTCTTGAAAAATGTGAAAGTACTATCCATCTACTCGCCGATCGTCTCAAGGCTTATTTCATTTTCAAATCTAAAAGTAGCTCCCGGTGTGAAGTCTCATGATTACCATGTATTGCTTATGCAGATGATTGATGTTGGAATTCGAAATATCGTACCGTTCAATATTTGGAAGGCTATAATGAACTTTTTCTTTTTCTTCAATGCAATTAGTCAAAAAGTACTATGTGATAAAGATCTCAAGTCATTGGAAAAAGGCACTATGAAACTTTATGCTTTTTTGAGATGTATTTTCCACCTGCCTTTTTTGACATCGGCGTTCATTTTACAACTCATCTTATTAAGGGGATAAAGCTACTTGGCCATGTGTTCCTTCACCAGATGTATGTGTACGAGAGACTCAACAACATACTGAAGTCTTTCATTAAAAATCGAGCTTACCGTCAGGGCAGCATGGTACAAGGATACTGTACAGAGGAAGTTGTGGAGTGGTCTCTAAACTACACTGACCCGAGTAACCCGATTGGTGTTCTAAAATCTCGTCATGAGGGGAGGCTCACAGGAAAATGGACCATTGGGAAGAAGGCTATAACTACATATCCACATTTATTCTTCTGCGCTCATTTCCACGTATTGCGATTGATGTCCATTGTGTCGAAGAACTTCGATGAACACAAGGAGGTGTTGCCTATAGACAATCATGGCCGCAACGAATCATGGTTAGCAAATGAACACAGGAGAAAATTCATTGGCTGGCTCCGGGGTTAGATTTCTCACTCATCGGTACTCAAACAAGTGAATACCTAAAAAAGTTGGCTCATGGTCCTATATTTGCAGTTATTACATATCAAGGGTATGACATAAATGGATACACGTTCTACACTATTGAATAATATAAGAAAAGCATGTATCAGAATACTCGTGTCTATGTTGATGCTTATGATGCTATGGGCCAAGACAAAAACATGTACTATGGAGCTTGACTTTCAATGATTCAAGAGTCCTCTTTTATGTTGCAACAGGGTTCATGGAATCGAAGGTGTTGTACAAGATAAGTACGGGTTCACTATTGTTGACCTTAACCATCAAGGATATAAGTCGGAGCCTTTCGTGTTAGCAGAAAACGTTCCTCAAGTGTTCTATGTTCTAGACACAACAAATAAAAGACTTAAGGTGGTTACACCTAGAAAACAACGAATCATCGGAGTCGAGAATGCCATCGATGAGGAAGAGTTTGATCAATTTGATGAGATTCCACCTTTCGTCACCTCGATGATCAAGCGAAGAATACCATCAGCCAACAAAGCTCCTTACTTGCACAACGACCATCATGAAAAAGTCAAAAATTTCAAAAAAAAAAAAACCAAGACCGCAATGGAAAGTAGCAAAATAATTGTGTGAAATATGCTTAAAATGTGAAAATATGGTTTGAGTGAAAATTTGACTTTCATTTGGATATTTGTGTGATATATGCTCAAATGTGTGAAAATATTGTCATTTGAGTGAAAATTTGACTTTCATCGGTCATATGTGAAATATGCTAAATGTGTGAAAATATGGCCACTTGATGCCTTATGTTTTGTTTCTGATGGAGCACTACTGAATCTGGCACTTGTTCTGCCCTGAACGAAGTACAAGGGAGAGCTGCTCTAAGAAAGATTGTCTCGTATGCCGCAGTGAAGGTCTCACCATGAAAGAAAAAGAGAGACGAGCTTTAAGTAAGATTGTCTCATATAACTTCATGAAGGTCCCACCACGGAAGCAAAAGGGAGACAAGCCATATGAAGCGCGTCTCGCATGAGGCTGTGGAGACCTTTTGTCCCACCTCGAAAAGTTGAGCACGTTCCAACGAGCATATAAGGTGAGGCGTTGCACGGTTGGCATCAGGTTCAGTGTGTACGGTCTTGATGTCAAGTTAACAAAATTTAATCTGGCAATCAAGAGTGTTCACACCGAATTTGAACTTTTTCATGGAGCTAATTAAGTTTTGGTCCCACCTTTGAAAGTGAGGTCCCACCACAGAAGAAAAAGGGAGATGGTCCCATATGAAGCTCGTCTCGTATGCAGTAATGAAGATCTTTTGTGGCCAGGTAACGAGAGACAAGTTGTCCATGCACGTGTCTCTAATTTGGACGCGCACGCGCTAATGCTAGATGCTCCTTCCACTAGCTCATCTCTGATTCTGGCACTTGTTCTGTTTCCCCTTCTACATCTGTATTTTAACTTGTTTGTATTGTAACTTGTTTATATTGTAACTTGTTTGTATAACTTGTTTGTAACAAACTTGTATGCTTTATTTACCAACTATTGAATGCTTTATTTACAAACTGGAATGTTTGTATAACGATATGTGCCGCGGGCGCATTCGATAGTTGATAACAAAAAGACAACAAACCATTCTATAATCGATAATAAACATTCATCATCAAGCAAACATTCATTAACATTTCATTAAAACAAACATTATTACAAACAACAAAAGAAAAAACAGATGATCGCCTGGTCCTCCGATGGGTACTCCGCCCCACACTTGATGGTGATCGCCTTGACCAAACCACTGCGGCCTTCCACCCCAAGCACCTCACTGACCGTCTCCCGCATCGCGTGAAGACGATCAGCCACTGTGCTTAACATGTAGAGGTAGTGGCCGATGTTGGTGTCATGCTCGCCCATTCCAATACATTCTGGAAGGTGACTAAGACCCAGAAGCCGCATGGCATGAGATGTACTGTTAAATACATCCATTGCCATCAGTTCGCGGCAGTCTTTAAGGTCATGCTCTTTTTAAATGACGGAGACAAAATACTCCAGTTGAGCGATTTTCCCTAGCAGGTATTGTCGCTCTTACACCAAGGAAGGTGGCAGAGGTGTAGTTGGAGCTGGGGACGAAGGTGCGGTTGGAGCTGGGGATAGAGGAGCGGCAATTGAGCTGGGGATAGAGGACGAGCAAGAGGAAGGCTACTGTGATGGTGCAGAGAAGGAGAAGGCATCCCCTATATATACAGAGTATCCCCCTAACTTGTGACTTGATCACTGCCATGTGAGGCCCACGTGGCACGGTCCCACATGTCATAGAACAAGTCACTATATAATGGTACAGAGAAGACAATGAGGTCGGAGCGCTTCGAATTCTACACAGGAATGGCATTATTGCAAAGGAGGCACAATTAATTATGCAGCTTGATGTGGTCCCACTCTTTGTGTGGAACCGTTGTGGTTTTTGATGGAGAAAAGGGAGAAGCGCCCGAACCAAGTGCGTCTCTGTTGTGGGACAACATACATGTTGGATCCTGAAAGTGCATCTAGGCATCCCTTGTGGGTTTTGGTTGATTAATGACAAACAAATGAGATCCTAACCAAATTGTTGAGATGAGCGCAGGTTTTAATGAAAACATGAAGAAAGCGCAAAAAGAAAGGAGAGTGAGAAATCAAGTTGGAAAGATCTCAAGAGATGAATAGAATAATCTTTATGGATGCAGTGTGTTGGAGGAACACACCCCAGGAGCTCAAGCATATTTTAATCCTCTCACTGCACAAATTCATACATGTCTGGACTAGTCCGATATCACCACGGACTAGTCCGATATCACCACAAGAATATTGCGAGGGGAAAAAATATTGGAACTGGGTCAAAAGATTAACTGGTGTAGTAATATATTCAGCCCATATCGGTCACTACAATGCCACACATCGTGCTGCCCGCTGGTTTAGTACGGACGGGGATGCCATGACTTTACAACACACTTAACTTGGTCACTAGCATGCACTACATGAGAAAGTCTCATCCGAGACGAGCCAGAACGAAGAATGGAGACGAACAAACAGTGCGTCTCCATCACCGCGTCTCACATTACGTAGTCATCAGAGACGGGCAGCAGGCGTGTAGCTGATCATCATAAGTGCGATACAAGCACAAAGATAGCACATCTCCTTTCTTTGAGTCATACCTAACATGCTTTACAGAGTCATCGGAGACGAGCAACTAGCTCGTCGCCCTTCAGCATACATGCGAGACAAGCTCTAATATAGTGTGTCGTAGATTTATTGACTGATCTGAGATGTACTTTATTGTAGCGCACGCAGATTTGTTGACTGTTCTGAGATGAGCTTTAAGAAAACTGGTCTCCTTTATTTAGATAATCCGAGATGATCTTTGTTACAGATCATCGCAGATTGTTTACAGGCAGGGTCTCCTATTACGTGTCCCCCATCCTTGATTATCCTGATTGTCGGTTGCATCCTGGAGCTAGCCAAGATTTGGCAGCCGCATTGCAAGTGTCAGCACATACACATACATGAACTTATGTATAGCCAAAAAGATCACACCTTAAATTATATTGACCAATCAAATATTAACAAAGTGTCAATCGTGATTATCAAGTATACCAATTACACAAAGAATGCCCCCCTATTCATCCTGATCACATTGTAACTAATTACTCACATCATAACTGTTATCATCTAATCATGTATACCATAATGAAAATTCTCCCAATCAGTGCCTTTATTAACGATGAGCCTTCATAGCCTCTAATGCTCTAACAGAGACAGTCACAAATTCAATAAAATTACTAAAATCATATAAAACATACGACGGGCCTTAATAGAGCGTGTCTCTCATTCGCCCTTCTCCCTTTTGTCGGAGGTCAAAAATTGGAGATGCGCCTGCTTGATATTCATCTCTCATGTGTTCATCTCCCATTTGCTACTCGCACAACATCGTGAGCGTCTGTTGCCAATTCAGGGATATAATTGGAATTCAGGGATAAACAAACGCAATGACGTTACAATTCAGAGATATAATTGGAATTTAGGAATAAACAAACACGATGACATTGCAATTCAGAGATAATTTGCAACTCAATAAATTTCATAGTTCATACACATTGCGCCATGAGTAAGGCATACAATAGTACATCTCGTGCCATGAGTTCCTTGGGTCTGGGTACCCTTCCAGAGTTTACTCAAATGGGTACCACCAACCACTACCTCTACATCCTCACGGCACTGGCCGGTCGTCTCGAACAGGCCCAGGTGCTCAGCACCAAGGGCCGCAGTAACTTGGTGGCAGCGACGGAGAGGAATCACGGTCACAGGATTGCACCGTCGGTGCAGCCAGAGCAATTGGCTCAGTTGGAGCAGCCGGCCCAGGCTCCTGTTACACTGGTGCCGGAGTCACCGTAGGAGGAGGAGGATTTATTTTTTTCTTTGTTGTTTTTAGTTGATGTTTTTATTTTATTGTGTCTTCTTATACTTTTTTCTTATGTTTTATAATATATAGTGTTAATGAATGAAATTTATCTGTGTTCATCTGTGTGAATGAATATTGTCTTCTGTTTTCAACTGTGTGAATGAATGAATGTGTGGTGCGTTCATCGTGTTCCTCGGGAATCATAAGGAAGGATTTGATTATTTTTTAGACAAATGAATGATTTAGTTATCAAGTGAATGTGCTCTAAGTTCAGTAATGTGTTGTTTGTGTGATATCAATAGTGAACCGAAGCAAAATGAAGAAAATCACGAAGCTAAAGGAGGCGTGGGGAATAGGAGACGCACATTGCCGTTAAGCTCATCTCCCTTTTGGCGGAGGAGAGGGAGGCGTTGAAAATGGGATACGCGCTTCGTTATAAGCTCGTCTCCCTTTTGCATCGTGTACTCCGCCCGGACCTTATATAAGGTGCACCCTCAGTTCTCCACAAGTGCATCTCTCCTTTTGTATCAGTCTCTCCTCTTCCTCGTTCGTTTTCTCCGCGCAGACAACCCACCTTAGTCAATGTTTTGCCGCCAAGCCCACCGAGGGAGTCACCCTACAAGAAACAGTGTTGCGGCTCCATCGAGATGCTCAACAACGAGCTGCTCAAGACGATGCCCCAGGTGCTCGAGGGGTTGTATGACAGGCTGTTCGAGAGGCTGTTCAAGATGATGGTTGAGGTACTCGGCGCCGAAGGCTGCAGTAACCTAGTGGTGGTGATAGCAAGGAAGCTCAGTTGCGAGGTTGCACCGTCGGACCAGCCGAAACAATTGGTGGAGCAGCCGGCCAGGGCTCCTGTTTCACCAGCGCCGGAGTCACCGCCGGAGGAGGAGGAGGAGGATTTAGTTTTTCTTTTGTTGTTTTTAGTTGATGTTGTTTTTCTTTTCTTGTGTCTAGTACTTTTTTTTGTGTTTTGTAATATATTGTTAATGAATGAATGTGTTATTTGCGTTCATCTATGTGAATGAATATTATCTTGTGTGTTCAACTATGAATGAATGAATGGTGTGTTCATCAGGTTCCTCAGGAATGACAATTCTTAAGCAAGGATTTGATTATTTTTTGGATTTAAAATACTATAGTGAAGGTACTCTATATTGGAATGATTATTTAGTTATCAAGTGAATGTGCTCTATATTCGTTCAGTGATATGCTCATGTCAGTCTGTAACCAAAGCCAAAGAAAACGTGCTTTCTGTAAAGTTCGTCTTATTTCTTTCGCAAATAGGAGACGCGCTCTGTTAGTCACTCGTATCCCGTTTGTAAGAGGATCGGGCTCGTCTCGGATATTTAATTAAATGCTACGCGCCTTATAGTACCTCGTCTCCTTTCACTCTTAGTTGCGCCTTTCTTTTGTGAACTAGAATCCTCGCTAAGGCGGGCTCGTCTCGTTTACCCATATCCGTGATGATCGCCTTTGCGCTAGTCTCTGATCTTTGTCTCCTATTTGCATTTCTTACATACTGATGTGGGGATCATATAAAGACGGTCCCACATGGCAGTGATCATGATAATTTCGGTGCCTTATACACTTATAAACAGAGACATGGCGTATACACATTAATCATGTATAACAACCGATAACAGATTCTTGGCATTTGCTTACCTGACCTTCACGTGCATCTGTATTATTATATATCTATCTCAGTAAACCCATATTGTGTGTATCTAATTTTCTTCAAATTCAGCTCCAAACAATCTTAGTACACTATCGGTCGTCTTGCATGCCTCATACCAGCTTTTCAAGGTGCGGACGAAGCTGATATGATTTTGTCTCCAACACCAACACTACGTAAGAAAACCAAATAGGAGACAAAGATGGGTGACGTGCTCAAAGGCGGTCGTCTCTCATCAGCTTAAGCAAGATGAGCCCACTTTAGTGAGGATCGGATATGGCTCGGTTGAACATTCAAGGAGATGTGTTATATTACAGCCTGTCTCAGTTAAGTATGGATCCGAGACGGGCCTACTCTCTAGACAACCGGAGACGCACTTGTAGCACAGCGCGTCTCCTATAAGCGAGTGAAATGAGACGTCTTTACCAAAAGCACGTCTCATTTGTCTTCGCTTGCAGACATACATGAACACGACTCTGAACGATGACCACATTCATTCACAGTTGAACACACAAAATAATCATCACACAGACGAACACATAAAACACATTCAATCATTTACACAATTGATCACAGATAACAAATATATTACAAAACACAAGAAAGAAGTACAAGATACAAGAATAGAAAAACATCAACTAAAAAACAACAAAAGAAAACCTAAATCCTACTCCTCCCACCACTCCTCATCCTTCGGCTGCTCCGCCGGTTGCTCCGGCTGCTCTGCCGGTTGCTCTAGCTGCTCCGTCTGCTCCGCTGGTTGCTCCGGCTGCTCCGGTTGCTCTGCCGCTTGCTCCGGTTGGTCCAGATCCGGCGATGGAACCTCGCAACCGAGGTTCCTCGCCATCGCGGCCACTAGGATATTGTGGCCCTCGGCACCAAGCACCTCGGCTATCGTCTCGAGCAGCCTCTGGAACCGGTCGAACACCCTGTCGAACAGCATCTCGAGTAGCTCTCTTTGTTGAGCCTCTTGGGGGAGCGGCAACGCTGTTTCTAGCAGGGTGGCTCTCTCGGTGGGCTTGGCGGCGGTACGTTGGCCATGGTGGGTTGTCTTAGTGGAACAAAGCAAAGAGGAGAGACTGAGAGCCCCTTATATAAGGCATATGCTGTAACGCAAAATGGAGACGAGCTTCGTTGTGAAGCGCGTCTCCTATGATCGACGTCTCCCACTCCTCTGCAAAGGAGAGACGTTCTCTAATGGAAAGTGCGTCTACAATTCCATATGTGACCTTTAGCTTCGTGATTTTCTCCATTTTGCTTTGGTTTACTGTTGATACCACACATGTCACTTGATAACTAAATCATTCTCTTGTCCCGAATATAATCAAATCCTTCCTTATGATACTTGAGGAACACGATGAACACGATACACATTCACTCGTTCACACAGTTGAAGAACACACAAGATAATATTTAATCACATAGATGAACAAAGATAGATTTCATTCATTAACAATATTTACAAAACAGAAGTAGCTAAAAACAACAAAGAACAACTAATCCTACTTGTACTCCTACTCCTCCTCCTCCTCCTCCTCCTCCTCTTCCTCTTCCTCCTCCTCCTCCTCGTCCTCCGGCGGTGACTCCAGCACCAGTGCAACCTCATGAATGAGGTGCTCTTCGTTGCCTCCACCAGGTTTTTGTGGCCCTCAGGGCCAAGCACCTGGGCCATCGTCTCGAACAGAATGTCAAGACGATCAGCCACGCCCGTGAGGGCGAAGAGGTAGTGGCCGATGGTACCCATTCTAGTATACTGGGGAAGGGTACCTAGACCCAAGGAACTCATGGCGCGAGACTTATTGTTGTATGCCTCTTGCGCCATAAGGAGGTGTTGCTCGGTGTTGAACCTCTCGGGGGAGCTGCAACACAGTTTCTTGCAGGGTGGCTCTTGGCGGGCTTGGCGGCGGAAGGTCGACCATGGTGGTGGTGGGTCGTCGGGGTGGAGAAGACGAAGAAAATAAGAGGATTGAAAGTGAGCGACGCACTTGTGGAGAACTCATTGGTGATGGTGTGTCTTAAATAAGGTCCGCGCGGAGTCGTCGAGGGAGCGTTTGGTTTCCCGCGCATTGATGGAACGGTGGGACGCATCGATACCGCCTTGGGGAAACGAAAGGTCACGCACGGACATCGCACGCATCTCTGCACCACGCTGCCGAAATTAAGTTCTCCGCAGACCTCGTGTCGCGCGTCTCTCTTTCGACTATGGAAGACGCGCTTTAGGTTAACACGCGTCTCTCTTTAATAGCGCGTCTCGCATTTATATCCCTCTTCTCTTTATCTCTTCGACAATGGAAGATGCTCTTTAATTTAATGCGCATCTCGCATTTATCTCTCTCGTCTCTTCTTCGCCTCTGGTGCTCCTTTATTACTAATCGACCAACGGTCCTTTACTAATCGACCAACTCCAGTGCGACTGCCTCCTCTATTCGCCATTGTCGTTGTTGTTGTCATCGTTGTCCTCGTCGTCGTCATTGTTGCCATCCTCGTTGTCGTTGTCGCCGTCCTCGTTGTCATCACTGTTCATGGCTAGTATCGGCTTGGCGCATAGACGACTGAAGGAGCGCTTGGCGTGGCACAAGAATCATCCCCATGTATGTACATATGGCACACCGGTCGCATAGTTGTATATATGTAGATCTGCAATGGACTGGTGAATTTAACTTTAGTTTTGTTTTTCCGTCTACGTAGGGTTTCTCTGCGAAGCCTGAGTCAGGAGATTTATTGAAGTGGCAGTGCATTGTCCCCGGTAAAGAAGGGGTAAGTCATGAAGAACAACCACAATATGAGTTTAACCATCGTCCTCCTATTAATGAATTTCCTTTGTAGACTGACTTGGAAGGTGGTTACTACCCCCTGACAATCTCCTTCTTAGAGGATTATCCATTGTTGCCTCCAAGATGCGCCTTTCCAAGTGATTTCTTCCATCCAAATGTCCATCGCTCAGGAGCACTCTACATTGGGATTCTTGATCAAGAGACTGTAAGATAGACCTATTTTGCTCATATAATTAGTAATTGTTGCCGAACTTATTTGAATTGGTTTCTTATGTTGCTTAAATTGATATTTCATAGTGGTGGTGCACTGGTTTTACAATCAAAACTATACTACTTGAATTTCAGCGTTTGCTACATCAGCCAAATACGCCCGATGTTAAAAATGATTGCTATAATCTACTTATCAAGGTTTGACACTTTGTGTTAGTGACCAACGTAGGTTATTCATTCCTCCTTCAACATTTGTCAATTTACAGAATGTCAATATTTTCAGTATCCACGGCAATATAAGAGACGTGTTCGGGAGCAAGTTGGACGGTACAGTTTAGATTGATCGATGGGAGCTTTAGGAATAAGTTTAGATTCAAAATTAGTTTAGAGGGCATGCAATGTATGAACTATGAAATTCATTGAGTTGCAAAATTATCTCTGAGTTGCAATGTCATTGCATTTGTTTATACCTGAATTCTAATTAATCCGTGAATTGCAATGTCATTGTGTTTGTTTATCCCTGCAACGGTTCACGATTTTGTGCGAGTGGCAATGTTGAGAGTGCATGAGAGATGAACTTTAGAAAGGCGCGTCTCAGATACCTGATATTCGGCAAAATGGAGATGGGCCTTACACGGGCTCGTCTCCGATTTGTTCCGAAGATTTTTGTCCCACATCGTAAAGCTGAGCACGTTGCAATGATTGTATAAGGCATTGCGCATAGTTACCAGTTGGAAACGTTGGAATGTCCTGGATGTTGTTCTGGCTTCAGCACATCGTGGCGCATCTAGGGCACTCCAGCATTTTTGGGGCCATAAAATAATGTGAGACGCGCCTTTCAGTGGCTCGTCTCTGATTTGCACCGAAGATCTTTTGTCCCACCTCGGAAGACTGATCACAATGCAATGATCATATAAGGCATTGCGCAAAATAGCCAGTTGGACACGTCGTAATGTCCTGGATGTTGTTCCTGGCCGGCTTCAGCACACCGTGGCGCATCTAGGACATTGTGGCGTGTCCGGGGCCACAAAATAATGAGAGACGCGCTTTACACTGGCACATCTCCGATTTACGCTGAAAATTTTTATCCATCGCGCGCTCTCTCCCAACATTTGGTCAACATTTTTGGTTGTCGCGCGCTCTCTCGACCTATAAACCGCAGATCCTGAGCATGCCGCCGCCGTCGACCTCGACCTTCGCGTCATCAGAGAGTTGAGCACACTGGAGCATGCTGCCTCGTCCCCTGTCCCCAGATCACGCCGCTGCCATCCCTCTTTCTCAACTCGCACTTCATCATTGTCGCGTTACCGGTGTCGACCACTACCCTGCTGTCAACCCCGACCTTCATCATCATAGAGTTGAGTACGGTGGAGCACACCGCCTCGTCCCCTGTCATCGGAGCACGCCGCCGCCTCGACAACGACCTCAGTAATCGGTATGTTCTCCCTGTCCCCGGAGCATGCCAGCCTGCTATCATCAGAGAGTTGAGGAACCGCCACTCCGGCGCCTCCGCCAGCTTGTCCCGGAGCACGCCGCTGCGTCCCCTGTCCCCTGAGCACGCCGCCGCCTTGACCCCGCCCTCACGGCGGGCATTCCAGTGATTTTATTGAATTTGAGGATGTCCAATGAAGGCTCATCATTAATGAAGTCATTGATCCAAAGGGAGAATTTTCATTACGGTATACATTCATCTTCCTTGTTTATATCCAATGTAGAAGTAATGTATTTGTTTGGACTATCAATGTATAACAAATTCTGATTCGCAAACCCTTGAAACTGCAATAACTGTGGTTGACACTAGCATTTGCCATCCAACAGAGTTTGATTTCTACCTCTGCAGCCATGCTGGAATCAAGGTACCTACGCGATAATTGGTGTTTCTCTCACGAGTTTTTGGTACCAGACTATAAAAGCATCAGTGGAATATAAATTGTTTGTTTTTTAGGAGACAAGCAAACCAGCTCAGTACCATGTCCTTTACCATGAGAATAATTTCTCTGCTGATGCCTTACAGATGCTCACCAACTTCATGTGCTACAAGTAAGCTCTGTTCTCTATTCACTAACAGTTCCTGTGTTTATTACAATTGTTTACCAATTTGTTCTTGTGTCTATTACAGTTGAATTTTAGGATGTCTCAGTCAGAGCATTAGAGGCTATGAAGGCTCATCGTCTATGAAGTCATTGATCGGGAGAATTTTCATTATGGTATATAGGATTAGATGATAGCAGTTATGATGTGTGTAATTAGTTACATTGTAATTAGGATGAACAGTCTTTGTTGTGTAATTAGTATACTTGATAACCACAATTGACACTTTGGTAATATTTGATTGGTCATTATAATTTAACGTGTGATAATTTTGGCTATACATATGTTCATGAACAGTATGTTGCTGACACTGGTAATACAGCTGTCAAATCCTGGCTATCTCCTAATAATAGTGCCTGCAAACAATCTGCGACGAGCTGTAGCAGAGAGCGTCTCGGATAACCTACATAAAGGAGACAAGCTTCTATAAAGCCCGTCTCACATAAGTTAATGAGTCTGCGATGCGCTACATAACAGAGCGTCTCGGATAGTCAATATATATGTGACGTGCTTTGTAAGGTATGTCACGCTTGTAAGCTGGTGGGCAACGCACGCCAGCGGCGTCTCCAATGACACCGTAAAGATCATCTGTTATGAAAAAAAGAAAGGAGGCACGCTTCTTTTGAGCGTGTCTTGCACCTAGTTCGATCGACGACGCGCCTTGAAGCCCGTCTCTGATGCCAACGTAATGCGAGACGCGACGACGGAGACGCACAGGTTGTTCATCCCCCTTCTTCGTTCGGACCCGTCTCGTATGAGCCTTTCTTACGTAGTGCAATACTTAGCAGTATGTGAAGTAACAAAACTGGTTGGCAAAACGAACCGAATCTGTATCACATTACAGTTTCGGTTTCATTAATGTAATGGTATAGAAAATCTGCCAAGTGTCAAAACCGGTTGTACAGGTTGATTACATCATATTTCAGTGTCACTTGTATTTAAGAACTGGTACAAAAAATTAAGGAAGTATCAAATCTGGTAGCACAAGAAAAATTGAATCTGATTACTGGTAATTTAAGTGTCGATTCCCAATATGAAATCATACAGAAAGTTTTTGCGGTTTCAAAATCGGTTGTTTGTACGAACAGAATCATTAGTGCCGGTTTATGTTACAAAGTAGTATAAAAGTATCAAAACCGGTTACTTATAGGAATTATATCTGATTTGTTCATATACCAGTGCCGGTTAATGTTACGAACGGGTACAGAAAGTCTTCTATTATCAAAACCGGTTTCTGATACTGTCTGATATTTATAAATTTTTGTGCCAGTTAATGAGAAGAACGGGTAAAGTTTTTTTTAATACCTTTCAGTACTGATTTTTCTTAAAATCCGATTTTATTATGATCTAGCTGCACCGGTTATTGACATCTCAACTTGAAATAAGATCACGGAGGTAAAGAACTAGTACTGATAACATTTCTAAATGGGTTCTATACCAACCGGCTCTGATGTGCCGATCCAGATAGCTGTTTTTATTGTAGTGATTGTTTATTATCACACTGCTCCTTTTATATAGCATCATATACTATTGACATGTCTACCCGTTTGAGAAAATATAAAATGATAGCTTGCAAGAGAGATGGTGGTTCCTGAATTCCCAATTTCTTAAATATTGGCGGAACATACCTATGCATTATGCATTTGCTTTTGTGTTGGATCCTAGAGCTAAGACGAAAGGTTTTAATAACCTCTTTTAGATTTTATCTGGTAATGTTGGTTCTGATTACTCTATTAATTACATGACCGTGACTGGATTTAACTAACATGTTTGATGGAGTTAGATTGTAGAAACCACCACAACTAAAAAACTGGCACCGGCAATGTGAGGATCGGGTCCCAACAACTAGGATCACATCAGGTGGTGTCCCGTGATGCAACACCACAGATAGCACCATACAAATGGAATCAAAAATATTTATGACAAGTGTACTTATATTACATCAGTGTGTAGTTTGAAACACAGTTTACAACCAAGCCAGACTAACTCGCGAGCAATTCCATAGCTGCGGTAAAAATTCGCAAGCGGACTGCTGAACGGATCGTTCCATGCATGAAATCAGTTGTGCGATGAAATTGCAAAGTCCCTACATGCGTTGGCAGTTGGCTGGCCCAGGGTATGCCGGGGCCCACCCGGCATACCCCCTAGGTGTTAGGAAATCAGCGGAAAGCTAATCTAGCAACTCTACCGCATCACCCAGGAAACATGCGAGTACAGCGGTCATGGATCGTTACCACTAGATGCGCAGCGCAGCGGAACGTTGATGCGCGTCGGTGTAAGGGAAGTAGACGATCTCGTTCGTCTTCTCCTCGTCCTCGTCACAGCAGCAGGTAGACGATCACGATCGTCGTAGCCGATCAGCGCAGCAGTAGCAGCAACGCCTCCACGGAGTCCACACGTACGGAGAGGAACGCCGTGCACCGGTGTGCTAGCACCGCGTGCGCGGTAAGGGTCTCGGCGTGAGGCCTGCGAGGGGTGGCGGCTAGGGCTGTCACGTGGTGAGATGATTAGCCCCTAACCCTACCTCTCATATTTATAGGCGTACTAATGGGCTTTTAGGTCGCAGGCCCATTAGTACCCTAATTGCTTATGGATCAAATATCCAATAGGCCTGAACCCGAATTGTTATGATTGCCTCTTGGGCACATCACCAACAATCTCCCACTTGCACTAGAGACAATCATCTAGCCAAGATTTTCGATATTCCAACTCCTTAAGTGTGTGACCCGTTAGGTTCATGAGCAGTCGGTTGTGAATGGAAACCATTTCCAACCACAAGTCAGTAGAGGTACCTAGCAGGATATACTGACTCCCGACTGTACATAAAGATCATATCGGCCGAACCTAGATACATTCAACATGCTAATCCCTTTGCCTCACGATACCAGTCAAGCTCAAGGCGAGATGCGTGCCATCCTTGTGATAGCTCGACCATTCACTCGATCAAATAGTGGATTCATTCCGTGACTAACTTTTAGTCACTGTGATTAACCTTTAATCACCTTGGCATGGCCATGCACTTTCAAATCCAACTATCTCGAGGGGCCCATAGATATCTCTCCTGTTATTTAGGAGGGGCAAATCCCATCTTGATCCGCGCACATCACATTCTATGTTTCATTATATACCCGAAGACTACTTTTATGACTACCCAGTTACGGAGTAGCGTTTGGTAGTCTCAAAGTACACAACTATGCATAGTGAGAAACAATGGCGATCTCAGGTCTAAGGATCTAGCAGGTGTATCACTCAAGACCAACTGATGGCACATATGGAAATAACAATCCCAGCAGTGTCTTGGAGTGGGTCAATCCAACACCATGTTCACTAACATGTGTTCACATTATTAATTTGATATCTCTATATCTATGATCCGTGAAACGTGATCATCAATTAATACATGTGCTAGTCTGTATGCAATCATTATCTCATATAATGATATAGACTAGGGATCATCTAGAGTAACATTACTTTTAACAAAGAGTTTCACGAACAAGTCACATACTTGATGATCAATGTAGATAATGATTACTCATATAACAATTTATTTAATAGTACATAAACATAGCTGTGACACAAGTCTCCCACTACACATTATGATCACTGATGTAAGTATCTAATACCCATAGATCTCGTGTGTGCCTCATGCTTTGATTGTGGAAGAGGCTTTGTCAACGGATCTGCAATATTCAAATTCGTGTGCACCTTGCATATCTTCACATCACCTCGGTCGATGATCTCTCGAATGAGGTGATAGCGTCGTAGTATGTGTTTGGATCGTTTGTGTGATCTAGGCTCCTTTGCCTGTGCGAT
Organism: Tuctoria greenei; assembly: GCA_036927565.1. Classification (NCBI taxonomy): domain Eukaryota; kingdom Viridiplantae; phylum Streptophyta; class Magnoliopsida; order Poales; family Poaceae; genus Tuctoria; species Tuctoria greenei. Next base: position 173,911,661 of record JAYESD010000002.1, on the reverse strand, counting down.
GGCTCCACTATTGTCACAGTAGAGATCCACAGGACTGGACGCGCTAGGAACAACACCCAACTCAGAAACAAATTTTCTGATCCAAACAGCCTCCTTTGCAGCTTCAGAAGCTGCAATATACTCCGCCTCTGTGGTTGAACCTGCTACTGTATCTTGCTTGGAACTTTTCCAGCTCACTGCCCCTCCATTGAGGCAGAATACAAAACCGGATTGCGATCTAGAATCATCCTTATCAGTTTGGAAGCTGGCATCAGTGTAACCTTTTACAACCAGCTCTTCTTCACCTCCAAACACTAAGAATGCATCCTTAGTTCTTCTTAAGTACTTAAGGATGTTTTTGACAACGGTCCAATGAGCCTCACCAAAATCTGATTGATATCTACTCGTGATACTTAGAGCATAAGATACATCTGGGCGTGTACATAGCATGGCATACATGATGGATCCAATAGCCGAAGCATAAGGAATCGCTCTCATCCTCTTTTGCTCATCAGGTGTCGAAGGACACTGACTCTTGCTTAGAGTAATGCCATGTGACATTGGCAAGAAACCTTTCTTGGAATCTTGCATATTGAACCGATTCAATATCTTGTCAATATATGTATCTTGACTTAATCCAATTAGCCTTTTAGATCTATCTCTATAGATCTTTATGCCCAAAATATACGTTGCCTCTCCTAAATCCTTCATTGAGAAACTTTTTCTTAATGAGGATTTAACATCATCAAGCATTGAAATGTCATTTCCGATCAATAATATGTCATCTACATATAGGACCAGAAATACATGTGTGCTCCCACTAAACTTCTTGTAAATACAAGGTTCTTCTACGTTCTTGATGAAACCAAACCCTTTGATTACTTCATCAAAACGCAGATTCCAACTCCGAGATGCTTGCTTCAGTCCATAGATGGACTTTTGAAGCTTGCATATTTTACTAGCATTTTTAGGATCGACAAAACCCTCAGGTTGTGTCATGTACACATCCTCAGTCAGACTTCCATTAAGAAAGGCTGTTTTGACATCCATTTGCCATATTTCATAATCAAAATATGCAGCAATTGCTAGAAGAATCCGAACAGACTTAAGCATTGCAACGGGTGAGAAAGTTTCATCATAATCAACACCTTGAATTTGTTTGAAACCTTTCGCTACCAATCGCGCTTTATAGATGTGAACATTTCCATCCATATCAGTCTTTTTCTTGAAAATCCATCTACAATCGATAGGTCTCACACCTTCAATTGGATCAACCAAGTTCCAAACTTGATTTTCATGCATGGATTCAATTTCAGATTTCATGGCTCCAAGCCACTTCTCAGAGTCGGGTCCCATCATTGCTTCAGTATAGGTCGTGGGCTCATTATTGTCTAACAATACCATGTCATGCTGCTCCGTGGTTAGAAGCGTTAACTTTTCAGTTGCACGACGTACCCTCGTAGACCTTCGTGGGGCTGGTGTTTCATCAACTGGTTGCACAACATCTTGTACATCCTGTATAGGATCGGTGGGTGTTGAAACATTTTCAGGTATTTCTTGAATTTCTTCAAGATGCACCTTGCTCCCACTAACTCCTTTTGAGAGAAACTCTTTCTCCAAGAAGACACCATTGCGAGCGGTAAACACTTTACCCTCTGCTTTATTATAAAAATAATACCCTTTGGTTTCCCTAGGATATCCCACAAAGAAGCATTTGTCTGATTTTGGAGTGAGTTTGTCTGACGTCAAACGTTTGACATAAACATCACATCCCCAAACTTTGAGGAAAGACAATCCGGGACGTTTCCCGGTCCACATCTCATATGGTGTCTTCTCAACAGACTTAGTTGGGACTCTGTTTAGTGTAAACGCAGCAGTTTCAAGAGCATAACCCCAAAAGGATAGTGGAAGATCTGCTTGGCTCATCATCGACCTAACCATGTCCAACAAGGTTCGGTTCCTCCGCTCGGACACCCCATTCCATTGAGGCGTTCCAGGTGGAGTCAATTGTGGAACAATTCCACATTGTTTCAAATGATCATAAAATTCATGGCTCAAATATTCACCCCCACGATCAGATCGTAGAAATTTGATTGTCTTGCCCAATTGATTCTGTACTTCATTCTGAAATTCTTTGAACTTTTCAAAGGATTCAGACTTGTGCCTCATTAGGTAGACATAACCATATCTACTAAAGTCATCGGTAAATGTGATGAAGTACTGAAAACCACCTCTGGCAATTGAACTCATTGGTCCACATACATCTGTGTGTATAAGTCCCAACAAGTCAGTCGCCCTCTCACTTTGACCAGTGAAGGGTGCTTTGGTCATCTTCCCAAACAAACAAGATTCGCATGTGTCAAGTGATTCAAAATCAAATGAGCTTAGTAAACCATCTTTATGGAGTTTTTCAATGCGTTTCTCATTTATATGACCTAAGCGACAATGCCAAATAAAAGTGGGACTTAGATCATTATGACGAGCCCTTTTGGTATTAATGTTACAAACAGTTTTATCCTCAAGATCAAGAACATATAATCCATTCACCAATGGACATTGAGCATAGAAAATATTATTGTAATAAATAGAACAACATTTGTTCTTTATTACAATCTCATAACCATCAACTTCTTCTAAACACGAAGAAGAGATAATATTCTTGCTCAAAGTAGGAATGCAATAACAATTATTCAATTCCAAAACTAATCCTGAGGGTAATGACAAGTGGTAAGTTCCGACAGCTATGACCGCAACCTTTGCTCCATTGCCAACACGAACATCCAACTCGCCTTTTGCAAATCTTCTAGTCTCACTTAGACCCTGCAATGATTTGCAAGTGTGAATCATCGATCCGGTATCAAATACCCATGATTCACTAGAAGATAATGCAATGTTAATTTCTATAACATTTATACCTGAAGTGGAAGTCTCACTTCCCTTCTTCTTCTTCATATCCTCCAAGTACTTCTTGCAGTTCCTAGACCAGTGTCCCTTACCATGACAGTGAAAGCATTCATCATCAGGAGAAGGGCCAGATTTGCCCTTTGGCTTAGACTTTGAGCTTGAGGGCTCATCGGGAACCTTTCCCTTGCCTTTGCCTTTAGGATGCGTCACACGCTTCCTCTTTTTATTCTCCTTTTGTACCATCATCACATGATTGGCATTTTTCTTAATGCTTTCTTCGGCTGTTTTAAGCATCCCATGCAATTCAGCCAAAGTTTTCTCCATGCCATTCATTTGAAAATTCAATATGAATGGCTCGTAGCTCGGTGGGAGTGACTGGAGAACAACGTCAATAGCCAGATCATCCTTGAGTTCAGAACCAAGTTTGCCCAAAGTTTCAATGTAACCAATCATCTTGATTACATGAGGGCTGACCGGGCTACCCTCCGCCAGCTTGCATGAGAACAAGGACTTTGAGATATTGTATCTTTCAGCTCTTGCTTGATTCTCAAACATTCCACGCAGTCCCTCAATCATAGAATAAGCATCTGTATGCTCATACTGTTTTTGTAGATCAGGGGACATAGTGGCAAGCATGAGGCAGCTTACATTAAGCGCATCATCGCAGTGCTTCGTATAAGCTCTACGTGCTGCATTAGTTGCATCAGCTGGGAGGTCATCAAGGTAAGGCTGCAGAAGAACGTACTCGGTTTTCTCTTGCCTGAGAACGATTCTCAGGTTGCGGTACCAATCGATAAAGTTAGCTCCATTGAGCTTTTCCTTTTCAAGCACAGATCGCAAATTGAAACCGGAATTGTTACTAGCAGACATGATCTACAATAGAAAATAAATATGCAAGATTTAGCACTATGTTATGTACCAATCTTCTATTAACAGTTTAATAAAAGATATTACCACTATATTATCATCGTCTTCCCTCTAACGATATATAGTGGTTCAAGATCTATATTCAATAATTCCTAGTGAGCTTTGGCTTCACGGCTAGGAAAATAGTGACATAGGTAAACAACAATTGTTAATCATATCCCTATATGACTCTTGTTTGTTGGGTGACATCCAATGCCCCGGCTCCCAACTCTATGCCATAAAGCCCAAAACCGTTTTGATAGCTTTGTTGAGTAAACCAACACTATGCATGTGAATGTCCAACATTCACCCTATGAATTATGATAGATGATGGTACTTTGCTTTGGCAAACCTACCACACAACGATCAAAATAACATAGGTGCAGCTATTGGTAAATGGCATCAAATGCTCAACTTTTGTGAGGGAAGCTATTCTATCATGACAAAACATCCACCATATGAAGAGCATGAAAAGAAAGTAATAAGCATCACAGGCATATGATAATATCACATTGTGAATAGTATGGCCTTTAGAATCATAATGGTCTCCATCGCCATGGTTCCATTAAGATCTGAGCTGCCATGCTTCCCTTCTTGTGGTGATCTCCATCTCCACCATGCTTGAGGACATCTCCATGATAGTAAAAGAAGCTAATACAATTAATAGCTACCAAATAAATTACAAGAGAGATCAAGCATCACAGGTCGACACGCAGGTCGTTATACAATTATGTGACAACCTCAACCCGGTTGTGTTAATTTTGCAGCACGCAGGCCGCACGAATATTACACACAGATTATCACATCACATTAGGCCATACCATTCACATCATTCCCTGCAAAAACGAGTTAAGCGTAGAACGGTTTCTAGCGCAAAACGATATTATGTAATCGCTATAGCAGACAGCAAAACGGCGGGTTTCAGGGCAGCGCCCTGAACACCAAACGGAATTACATAGATCACATCTATGAAATCACTATGAAAATCTCATCGGATTGATCAAATCGCCCCGAATCCGAGACATTCAGAATGTCTCAAATTTTCAATGTGATCGGTTATTCATGAGTAGATCGCGACTCATGACTGTGGTCTGTTGGCTCAATCTGTTAGCTATGTACGCGATTAGTCCCGATGGTGATTCCAGCCGGTAGGGACAGGTTGCGCACACAGCAGAGAAGGAGCACGAACTGACCCTTTAGTCATATACGATCGCAATCTACTCTAACCAATTCCAAACCCCAAAAACCGTGCGAAAAATTCATCGTATGAACATGTCTGCAGTAGATCCAGACCAAAAACTATGCAAGTCGGCTCTGATGCCACTGTTAGGAAATCAGCGGAAAGCTACTCTAGCAACTCTACCGCATCACCCAGGAAACATGCGAGTACAGCGGTCATGGATCGTTACCACTAGATGCGCAGCGCAGCGGAACGTTGATGCGCATCGGTGTAAGGGAAGTAGACGATCTCGTTCGTCTTCTCCTCGTCCTCGTCACAGCAGCAGGTAGACGATCACGATCGTCGTAGCCGATCAGCGCAGCAGTAGCAGCAACGCCTCCACGGAGTCCACACGTACGGAGAGGAACGCCGTGCACCGGTGTGCTAGCACCGCGTGCGCGGTAAGGGTCTCGGCGTGAGGCCTGCGAGGGGTGGCGGCTAGGGCTGTCACGTGGTGGGATGATTAGCCCCTAACCCTACCTCTCATATTTATAGGCGTACTAATGGGCTTTTAGGTCGCAGGCCCATTAGTACCCTAATTGCTTATGGATCAAATATCCAATAGGCCTGAACCCGAATTGTTATGATTGCCTCTTGGGCACATCACCAACACTAGGTCCGCCCCTGATTACAACACGATGATCCTAAGGTCTACACAAAAGTGGATCCATCCAGCCTGACGATGCACCACGCTAGCAGCACAGAAAGTTTCACGGCAGTCAGCATGGCTCCCAATGAACTGTACAACCATCAGGGGGTGACAACTCATGGGCATATTCCCTTCACAGACGCCAGCATCATCATAACTAACATTACCTGAGAAGCATGCAACGAATAACCCTGAGCAATAAGTTCAGCAAAACTTAACTGTTTCGAAACCACTAAAGACCTCTACATGATGGGGTTTGACACCAAAAATTCCTTTGAAAAATACTTGCATAATTTTAGATCCTTAATTTTCAAGTTTTACCGATCAGACTAACGGTTCATGAAGATCAAAATTTAATTAGCACTATCCATACTTACTACAAGTCGCAATATAATTAATAATACAAATGTTCAGGATCTCAGATTATCTCCTTATTCTCTTATTATTACGCGACCACGTAGTGAATAAACGGCACTCAATAACCGTGGGGGAAGATGACTCGAATAGATATACTCATGCAGTGATACCGATGTTGCATGACATGTACGCCCTTCAGTGAAGTTGTATGTGACCACCTTTTGCAAGACACCCTAATGTTGAATCAGTTATCTGTACCGAGCAGAAAGTCCCTACATGTAGCATCCGTCCTAGACGTTGCTCGTTAGCGGATTTATACCTAACTGCCGTCGCATCTCCATTCAAGGACGACTTGGAAATTTCGACACCAGTGTGATCAAGTTACACTAGTTTACTAGTTCCCGTATGCTAGCATGCAACCAGGACATTTAAACTTGTCCAACAAGGTCAACTTCGGCACGATCCTTAATCGACAAAAGCAGACCTAACGCTCATAGGACCTATGTCTTGTTGCACATACAACACCTACTCTGTCTCCATTTAATATAATATGTTCCAACCACGCATTAATCACATGAGGTCCAAAATATTGTCTCACCGGATATGAAATGCAACCTTCTACTAAACTAATAGTATGGGGGATAATATATTTTCCTCTAATTAGTACCCTAAGGAAGCTCTTTTTTTCTGCTTTTAGCAAAAGCTGCCCTACGAGGTCGTATTGATTGGTTGAAAGGCCTGAAAGAAAATGTAGTTATGGGCGTTCGGCTATAATGGAAACCCTCGAATCTAGAGTTGTTTGGCATTCCAATCCAGTCCTATAACATGAGAGTAGATTCAAAATACTCAACTTCTACCGAGTACCGACTATTCTAAATCATTAGCATATCATTTAAGAATTTAACTCTATGTATCCATCCACTTAAAGAAATTTAGGTTATGCAATTGAAAGTCTACCAATTCCTAAACTTAATGCACATCTTACCACTAATCTATTTTGATGTACAAAAGAAAAAAATTATAAAACTGGTTAATGTAAATGGGAGCTTGCCTCTGATGTGCAACAAGAAAACTGTCCGGGCCAGGGCAGATATTTGGTACTTTTGATTCTTTTGCCCCTAATGGCTCTGTGTCTCTACTGGCAGCTCCTTCAATCTCTACAGGGCATGGACACGTGTCTGAGCTATCATTGTATCTTGAGAGTGACATTGTCACTCAGTTTGATGGTAACTTTGACAATCTCAGTTGGTGGGCACACAAACAGACTTACCTTATCTATTTTAACAAATGGTGTTACAATTGGTCCTGCTTTAAGTATTAGTTTTGAATCTATTTTTCGTCTTACCGACTGGGTTATTAAGGATTGACGGCGTTCCCTGATGAGCGACACGATGAATATCCTGGCATGCTTGAAAGATTGGGAGCTACTAGATCCCCATCCCCGGGAGCAACACAACTTGGAGAACAAAATGAGCTGAAAGCTTCCTTTGCCAGCATGTTCCTTGATGCTTAAACTAGTCAGTCAAGTGAGGGTGAGGGTGATCATGGTGATCTAGTGTCAGTGCTAGAAGTTTGTAATATGTAGCAATGTAGATGATATTTCAGACATTTGTAGACTGGGATTGTATTTTTTCTCTTTATAGTGTTTTCTCATGTAATTTATAGAAGTTTTTTTACATATAAAGATTTTTAATGAGGCAGCCGACAATTGTATGGAACTCAATTTCAATTAATTTGCTATTTATGATCTATATTATGTCATACTGATGCTTTGTTCTGTAATTTTGTGAAACTACACTACAGGAAACACGATCATTTGCAACGGCTGGATTTATTTGCGACGGCCAGCCGTCGCAAATAGCTTAAATTGCGACGGCCCGCCTTTGGCCGTCGCAAATAACGTGGCCGTCACGAATAAGACTTTATTTGCGACGGCCGTCGGACTGGCCGTCGCAAATAAGAGTTTATTTGCGACGGCCAACCCTAGGACCGTCGCAAATAACGGAGCCGTCGCAAATAAACACTTATTTGCGACAGCCTGTCCCACGTCCGTCGCAAATAGGATTTAATTGCGACAGCCGTAAGTCAAGGCCGTCGCAATTAAGCCAGCCGTCGCAAATTAGGGCTAATATCGGGACCCTCCGGCCGCGACTCTTCATTCACTTCACTCCACCGCCGCCGCCTATTGTGCCCCCGCCGCCTGCCGCGCCGCCGTCGCCCTGTCGTGCCCCCGGCTCCGCCGCCGGCCCGCCGCCTGTCGCGCCCCCCGCCGCCTGCTGCGCCGTCGTCGCCCTGCCGCGCCCCCGGCTCCGCCGCCGGCCCGCCGCCCCTGCGCCCTCATCGGCGGCCCGCCCCCGGCTCCAGGCGCGCCTCCACGCCCCAGCCGCCGCCCGCCCCCACCGCTGGCCCGCCCCCGGCCCCGCCACCCCTGCGCCAGCCCCGCCACCGGCTCGCCCCCGGCTCCGCCGCCCCTGCGCCCTCGGCCCCGCCGTGAAACACAGGTATTTCCTCGCTTCTCCCCCCGCCACCGGTTCTGTCCAGCAAGATCAGTTTAATTACACTTGGGAGTAAGTGCTTTGCTATTTTGAATCAAGAATGTGATCTTATTTGCTATGATAAACATATGAGATATATATGTGACCTAAGTTATAGGAGGAGCAGATTAGGAAAACATGAGAGACATCATGGAACATTCACGGTGGATAGATTGGGACGGCTCAAAAATAATTTCTATTTTAATTGCAGAGTGGAGCATTAACCTCCCCGTCGTCGCCGTCCGCGCGCCCCGGCGACCTCGCCGCCCGCGCGCCCCGGCCTCCCTGCCGTCCGCGCACCCCGGCCTCCTCGTCGTCTCCGATCGTCAAGTAATGATGTTGATTATGCAAATTTGTTGTAGATTTCTTGATATTTGATATGGATTGTTCAATCTTCGAATGATTGTTGATCGAATGAGTAAAAATTGTTGCTCGATCTTGATGTTAATTATGCTTAGTTGTTAATGATGTTGGTTATGCAAATTTGTTGATAATGTTGTTGATTATGTAGATGTTAAGCATGCTTATGTTTTTCTTTAGTATTCTTAATGTTTATGTTCATTGCTGCTTATTGTTATTGAATTAAGTTATTAAATGTTCAAATTTGATTAATTGTTATGTTTCTTTTAGCATGTTTAATATTCTTTATATATATAAATATATAAATATAAATATGTATATATATATATATACATAAGTGGGTTAAAACGATAATGTATCAGAAGAAATATCAAAAGAGAGAGGAGATATTCTACGCCATATCGCGTGCGGCGAGCATGACAGCGGTGAGACCGAAGCCGGTGGCGGTGGTCTTGGTAGCGGCAGAGGATCCTCTGGAAGGCGTGGACGGCAGCGGAGGAGAGGCTCCGGGAGCGAGGGCTGGTGGCCGTGCAGGTACCCATCGATCTGATCACCGGGGAGGAACCTCTTGGAGGCGACCCAGTTGGCGTAGTTGGTCTGCAGGTCCCAGGAGCCGCTCGGCTCGCCGACGTTGTACGTTGCCGCCGACGCCATGCCGAACACGGCCACGACCATGAAGGACACGACCAACTGCAAGAGCTCTCGCCATGGCAACTGCTGCCTTCGTTCTAGCTGGAAGGGGCGATCGAGCAGAGCTGCTACCCGGTCAAAACCTAGCTTGTGGTAGAGCTTTTGTTGCAGAAAGCTAGAAGGTCGTTGTGGATGCTTGGCTCGTTGATCTTTCGAGTTGGGTTTGCGTGCATATATATAGACACAATTATCGTGGACGGCCCTGACTATGAAACTTTCAACTCTGACCCACTTTTCTCCTCACTCTCGTTCTCTTTCCTCATTCGTAAATGATTTATAAATGAACATGAGCAACGTAACCTATAGCAATTGATTACCCGTTTCGGATCGGCACGTCTCACATGCCATTGGCATGTGAGACGTGCAGGTTTGGAATTGTCCCTTTTTGGACAGCCTCGGACTGACCGAGGGGGCGTGGCTTGTGACGAGACGCGGGTCTGGATTTGGACGAGATTTCGGTGGCGTAACCCTGTTGTTCTCTGCTGCACCATTTTTGGGCGTGTAGTGGAGAACAGCGGGGTTATGCTGCCGAAATTTTGTTCGAATCCTGATCACGCGTCTCGTCATGAGCACGCTCCGTTCGGTCACTCTTGGGTGGGTTTAGGATCTATCTGCCTAGGTTGTAGGGCCGTGACATAACACAACAATACATTAACGACAATTTCTTTCGCATTAAACTGCAGAGTCAAACATGGGTGAAGACCGCAGTTGGATGTATACTGGCTGGAAGAGCAGAAATGGTGGTCACTCCGATGAGTGGTTTATCAAGTTAGATCAATTTTTGGATCGAGCATTTTCGTTGTCAACGGAAGATATGGTGCGGTGCCCATGTACAAAATGTCGGAACACTAAGTTTTTGAGAAGATTGGAGCTTTCGTTTCACTTATGTCGAAACGGTTTCACTCCACAATATGAAGTGTGGACCTTCCACGGCGAGACTAATTCTCGAGTCATAGCCGAAGTGGATGAGGATGATGATATAACAGAGGTTGATAGGATGGATGAGATGTTAGAAGCACTTGAAGTGGAGGATCCTCTTACAAATGAGGCAGAGAAGTTCTTCGAGGAGCTGAAGAAATCACAAGAGCCGTTGCATGAACACAGGGCTGTGATCGTACTTGCTTTCTTGACCAGATTTATGGCAATTAAGTCCAAGTACTTTTTTTCCATGAACTGCTCCAATGATCTCATGAAATTGATCTGCGATATCCTTCCACAACCTCACAAAGCGCCACCAGATATGTATCAGTAAAAGATCAAGATATCTGGTCTCGGTATGAAGTATGAGAAAATTGATGTGTGCCCAGACAACTGCATGCTATTCTGGAAAGAGCTCGCCAATGAGAAGATGTGCTTGAAATGTGGTAAATCGAGGTATGTCAAAGTTGTTAATGACGATGGCGATAATGTGATGACAGATGTCGCACATAAGCAGCTTCGTTACTTGCCTGTGACACCTTGGTTGAAGCGGATGTTTCTTTCAAAAAGAACCGCAAGACACATAAGATGGCACAAAGAAGGTAAACGTGAGAACAAAGAATTCTTGATGCATCCGTCCGACGGTGATGCATGGAAGGCGCTAGACCGTTTCGATCTAGACTTTTCTCGTGATGCGAGGAATGTTCGCATCGGATTAGCGACAGACGGATTCTCACCGTTCAGTACGAATGCCACGCCATACTCATGTTGGCCTGTCTTTGTCATTCCGTACAACCTGCCACCTGCTTTATGTATGAGGAACGAGTTCATGTTTCTCAGCCTCATTGTACCTGGACCTGATCATCTCGGGTCACGTCTCAACGTGATGTTAAAACCGCTGATCGAAGAATTGAAAGTCTTGTGGACAGGAGTCGAAGCGTACGATAGTTACAAGAAGCAGAAATTCAACCTTCGAGCTGCTTATTTGTGGTCCGTCCATGATTTGCCGGCATACGGCATGTTTTCCGGATGGAGCACTCACGGTTGTCTGACGTGTCCGATATGTGCTTCAGACACGGATTGCTTTCGACTAACTCATGGAGGTAAAATATTTCACTTCGATTGTCACAGACGTTGGCTGCCCTCGAATCATATATTTAGGCAGCAGAGGCATGTCTTTCGAAAGAACACTGTTGTCACTAAAGGACCACCGAAGCGTCTCAACGGGTCAGAAATTTCTGATATGTTGGACAAACTGGTGCCTGATGAAGGTCGTCCTGGATATTTTGTAGGTTATGGAGAGGAACACAATTGGACTCACATATGTGGACTTTGGGAGCTACCATATGTGAAGTCGTTGATTCTAATGCACAACATTGATGTCATGCATCAGGAGCATAATATGAGCGAAAGTATCATAAGCACTTGCATGGATATGCCTGGCAAAACGAAAGACAATTATAAAGCTAGACTAGATTTGGCAGACATTTGTCACCGTCCAACTCTTGAAATCTCTGAAAGTGGTGGAAAGCCACGTGCTTCTTTCTGTCTTCGATCGAAAGAAAAGAAAGAAGTTATGAAATGGATGAAAACTTTGAAATTCCCATATGGTTACGCAGCTAGCCTGAAACGAGCCGTAAATGTTAACACAGGAAACCTCACTGGGTTGAAGAGTCATGATTATCACATTATAATGGAAAGACTCCTACCTGTTATGTTCCAAGGCTATCTAGATGATGCGGTGTGGAAGGTTTTAGCCGAGCTCAACTATTTTTATAGACAGCTTTGTGCTAAAGAAATCAAGATCGGTATGATGGATAAGTTAGAGAAGGAGATACCCATGCTTTTATGTAAGATGGAAAAAAATTTTCCGCCGTGTTTCTTCAATCCAATGCAACATCTGCTTATCCATCTTCCATTCGAAGCTAAAGTTGGCAGTCCTGTGCAATATAGGTGGATGTATCACATTGAAAGAGCGCTACGATATCTGAAACCAATGGTTGGCAACAGGGCAAGGGTGGAAGGGTGCATCGCTGAAGCATATGCTCTTAAGGAAGTTGGATACTTTTCAAGTGTCTACTTTGCGGAAGAAAACAATATCAATACTTCGGCGATGCGGTACAATGTGGACGAAACACCCCCCCCTAAGCGACCTTTCCATTTTTCAAACGAGAGGTGCCACCGTTGGTAGCTACACGACCTACGAGCTATCCGAACAGGAAAGGACTGTTGCTTTACTCTACATGTACGCGAATATAGAAGGCATGCAGGAATACTTCGAGTAAGTGTTTCTCCTATGTTTATGTTAATCTACATATTTTGCTACACATGTACTCTAAAAGATGTTTTTTCATGTTCAGCGAGTTCCACAGACAATATTGGCCACATAGGCATCAACCTACGGCCAAACAAGTAGAAGCGATGCGAAAGGAAGGAATAAATGGGGGGCAGAGTTTTCTATCTTGGTTTCGAGAATATGTAATATTCTCTCGTCTTCTATGTATTATAAATTACTATTATTAAAGAAGTATTATGTAATATTCTCTCGTCTTTTATAACAGTGTCGGACTCACAATGTCCATGAAGATTTGCGGCATCTATCTTATGGATTGGTGAATGTTAGAAGCTATGGTCGATATGACGTAAATGGCTTCTGATTCCGTACAACTCATTTTGAAGCTCATCGTCCTCTTGCGGCAACATCAAATTCCGGTGTTGTGACGAGAGCAATGGACACTCAAGGGAATTTAACCGATTATTATGGTATCATTAACAAAATCCTTGAATTTACTTTTACCGGAAATAAGACCCTTCGAGTTGTCTTCAATGACTGTGACTGGTTTGATCGTACTCATGGAACTCGAGAAAACCAATTTGGAATGATGGAAGTGAAACATAAGGACCGACTACGAGGTTACGATACATTTGTTCTTGCGCATCAAGTTGAACAAGTGTATTATCTACCTTATCCATGCACGAAGCTCAGTGCTTGGTGGGTGGTATATAAGGTGAATCCTCGTGAGCGGCTATATACTCCTGGGGATGATGGTTACCATGATAGCGAAGAGGTTGAAGAAGTGTACCAAGAAGAAGAGTTGCCAGACACTTTTATCGTCGAGCTTGGTGCAGGACTCGATCAATTAGTTGGAGATGTTGAAGACGTTGAAGATGTAGAGGCAGATGATACGCGAAAACGAAAATTAGAACAGGCCACGATGGAAGATCGTTGGGCTGGTTTAAGGAGTAGGGCACAGGCACATGACAATGTTGTTGATGAATTTTGAAAGTGACTACAAGTAATGTTTTCTTGAAGATAGTAACATGAATTTTATATATTTTATTTGCATATTTACTAATTATCTAATTACAATAGGATGGCGTCAAAGAAGGGTAAGAAGGTGCCGCCGACGAGGGGGTTCTACCCCTCTAGACCTGAGGACGCTTTCGTTGGTGCCTCGTCGACTGGCAGCAGACGCTCTCAGCTGTTGGGGCACGTTCAGACCAGCTCTAGAGCTTCGTCACAGGTAAATGTCACTCGTTTTTGACAAATTCTTTAAATTCAAATTCACATTAAACTTACTTATGAATCATTTGAATGTTGTAGTCCTCACCGGCTGACTCAGAGGCTGCGGCGCCTTCGGTGAGCCAGCCCTCGGCGAGGCAGCCCTCGGCGAGGCAGCCCTCGGCGAGTCAGCCCTCGGCGAGCCAGCCCTCGGCCAGCCAGCCCCCGGCTGACGATGAGTTTGTTCCTGAGGCCTTTGACTCGGCTGGTGAGGAGCCGTCTGGGTCACCTGACGTGGCGCCCCAGCAGACGCGGAGGACGAGGAGGACTCACTTTGTCAGTCCTCCCGCGGTCCCTTCACAGAGGACCGTGATTCGTCCAGTCGGAGACAGGTAATAAAAATTATAGTTTTCAATTTTAGTTTCTTTTGATTACTTAAGTAATGAATGAATGAATAAATATCTTACAGGGCTTGGGACGACTTGTCTTTCACCGGTGAGAAACACCAAAGACTGGTGAACGGTGTCCTCGGGTCTATAGTGCGTTTGCACTATCCCGGGGTCATCGACGGGGTCCCTGCTCTTTCGTGGGAGGACTACGCACGCGTCCATCACCAGGAGCACGGCAACCTTCAGGAGGCCATATGGGCCGATTTTATGGTAAGTATGTTAAAAAAGTTTCTAAGTTACAACTCTTAAACTCTTTTAGTGAACATCTCTTTAATATATTCTTTATCGCAGGCAAGATATACTTTAGAGGACCCGAACGACCGTCGCATGTTTGAGGATGCGAGGCGAGTGTTTCACTTCAACGCTGCCAAGGCGCTTCGACAAGCTTTGTCGAATGCCCGTGTTCAAATTATTAATGAGCACTTGAAGGCGAACCAGCAGCACGTGTTACACTTCCGACAAGAGAGCGAGAGACACCTGACGGAGGAGGAGTACGCGCAGGTACGTGGAGTGCAGTAAGTATTTTTTTCTGATAATGTCCTCGATGGTACTTTTAACGACTTCGAACTATGTGCAGGGCCACGTGAGCTGGTTGCAGGGTCGGACCAATGCATTTTGGGCCCTTTGTCGCTACTGGGCTAGCGACAAGTTCAAAGCTAAGTCTGAGAAGGCTCGAGACTACAGAGGGGTGGAGGGGAAGAGCAGGCACGGGCAAGATAACCACTTGTGTTTAGCTAAACGCATGGTAAGTGTGTGTAACTTATGTTTATATATTAATAATATATTGTTCGTACTAACACGTATTGACAGGAGCGCGAGACGGGGGTGTCGCCCACCCCTGCTGAGGTTTGGAAGAGAGGTCACAGGGACCCTTCTCAGCCGGCGGGGTGCAGTCAGGCTGCAGCCGAGCGTTTGGTAAGTTTAGAAATCATTCATATTAAATATAACTATATAGATTGTTGAACTTCACGATTTTATTGTTTTGCAGGCTAAGTACGGGGAGGAGGCTAGGAAGATACACGGCGAGGATTTCGATTGGGAACGTCAACCGATCGATCCTCAAGCCGCGTATGCAACCGGTGGTGGAAAAGCACACGGAAGGTGAGTTTGCAATTCATTTTATCGTTTTCAATTCAAAGTATTCAAGATATTTTAATTTCATATTACTGACTCTCTTTTTTATAGGCTCGCCATATTCGACGGAGTTGTCGACTCGAGGGTGGGTAGACCTGCGAGAGGCAGCTCCACGCAGGCTTCAGGCACGGGAGGTCGCCGCGTGTCGCAGAGGGACATTGAGATGCAGTCCCTCCGAGAAACTGTAGAAGAAAACGAAAGACGACATGAGGAGGAAAGGAGGGCGATGGAGGCCACGATCCAAACCCAGGCAGCAGCGTTGGCGCAGATGCGGGAAGCAATGGAGGTAACAATCTAAAAATTAAAATTCTCATTAATTCAGCGTAAATGACTTACTAATAGGTAGCATTTAATGTTTACAATGACAGGCCATCGCTCGGGCGCAGGGTCTGGGAATCCAGCTACCGGTACTACCACCGGTCCTCCCAGGCGATCCTTCTTCAGCGGGTCAGGTAAGTTTCTATGTAATCCTTCTTCTCCAGCGTAATAAGATTGAGATAGATGAAAGAGAGAGATAGTTAGATAGAAGAAAATGATTGAGATAGAAGAAAGAAAGAGATAGAAGAAAGGGAGACAGAAGAAAGAGTGAAAGATACATAGAGTAGGATGGGAATGAAGAGAGAGTAAGATGTAGATGGAGATAGAGAGAGGGGAAGATAGAGGGAGGGAGATGTAGATGGAGATAGAGGGAGGAAGATAGAGGGAAAAGGATAGCAATAGAGAGATAGAGTGAGCAAGAAAGATAGAGTGAGAGACAAAGAGAGAAATGAAAAGAGAGAGGAAGAGAGGGTGATCTAGATGAAGATAGAGGGAGAGGGAGGGAGAGAGATGTTGATGCATTTATATTCTAACTCTAAGTTTTATTAATTGCAGGGATTCGCGACGGCTGCACAAACGCCGTCGCCTTCGCTACCGCTGCCTGGAATGAGGCGCGACGACGACGACTTCGACTTCGGAGGTGGCTCCGGAGGTCAGATGGGCGAGTGAGCCCTTTTATTTACTTTGTTGATGACGATGTGAGATGTATCGGAATTTTAGTTTGTGATTGTGATAATGTTTGTGTATGCTGTGTATATATTGTGTATATTGTGTATATTGTGTTTGTTGTGATTCTGGCCATCGAGTCGGTTAGTATTTTCTGTTTTTAAAAAAAATAAAAAACCTTATTTGCGACGGCTTTTTATACAGTACCGTCGCAAATAAGAGTACAAGCCGTCGCAGTTAAACCACTGTTATTTGCGACGGTCAGGCCGTCGCAAATAAGCATTAATTGCGACGGCCTGGCCGTCGCAAATAGCGTCGTGGGTCCCGGAGGAGGACACGTGGGCCCTGCCCACTGAACTTATTTGCGACGGCCATGCCGTTGCAAATAGTGGCCCTTAATTGCGACGGCCAGGCCGTCGCAAATTAGCATTAATTGCGACGGCTTGGCCGTCGCAAATAAATCTGCGGGGCCCGCCAGCCCGCAGCAATAACTTGCGACGGCCACTTCCAGCCGTCGCAAATAAGTTTATTTGTGACGGTGGCCGTTGCAAATAAGCTTATTTGCGACGCCAAACTTGTGACGGCCAGAAGCCGTCGCAAATAAGGTAAACCGTCGCAAATAGCTTATTTGCGACGGCATTTGGCTTATTTGCGACGGCCCCGGCCGTCGCAAATCGTCGGGATTCCTGTAGTGCTAGGAACCGTGATCTAGTAATTTTTTGAACTTCTTTATAATTTTCTGACTCGAACAAATATTTCGATAAACTATGGCCAAATGAGCCATTGGGCTGCCGTGTCTGAGTGCTAAATGGACCTGCATGACACAACAAAGTGAATTTCGTGTCATGTTGTGGGCCACCACCTATGCCCATGGGCTAGCACAGTACAACCCGCTTTGGCAATCGGGTTGTGTCGTGCTTTGTCCAATGGGTTGGTATTGGGTGGTCCTATATAGTTTGGATTGGGTGAGTCAAATGCCTAGGTATAACGCTATGGAATAGCTCGAGCTCAGCTCGGTGGAGCTTGTGAGTAGGATAGATGTTTGATCGGTCTCGTTCACTGGCAAAACTACGTGGGCTTCCCTAGTGCACTGGCACCAAACTGCAAATCAAGATTAAGTTTTCATTATCGAATTTTAACCATTGGTGCACAAGATTGGGCCAAAAATGTGCACTAGTGAACTGCTACAAGGGCCTGATTAAGTGAAAATCAATTCACTCTCTCACAGCCCAACAACCAGGCCCAGCTAGCAACTAACAGAGAGCAACACGGATTGTGTGTTTAGCTTCCTCTGGAAGCCACAGTAACTTCAGTTGTCACTCAACTACTTGCAGTTCCCCTACTCCGCCGCACTCACTAATCTTAGAGATATGGTAGAAAGAAAGTATTAGAAAAATGGGCCTTGTCAATCTCGGACTCATGATTTTCCAAGCACTAAAATTGATAGTAAAAATAGAAGATTCAATCCTGAATGGTTCAATGAATTTGGTAGATGGCTTGAGTACAGTGCACAGATAGAGTCTATTGGAAGCCCTCATAATGAAGCGCAAAAAAATTGTGATGCTTTTCTGAAAATAAAAAACAACATATTGATGTTGCTCTACATAAGCAGAGTGAAATTTCTAGAAATTCTTATTTTGTGTGACTTAATGGCGCAATTGAAGCTGCTAGATGGCTACTAATGCAAGGATTGCCATTCCGAGACCATGACGAGTCAAAGACATCTTATAACAAGGGGTTTTTAAGGAATTTATTGAGTGCTTAGAATGTAATAATGAAGCTTTAGCCAAGGCACTGACAATTGATGCTGCAGATAATAATCAAGATATTGTGATTGCTATTAATTGTGAGAGCAACTAGAAGTTGTTTGGATGAACTTAGAAGAGAGGGTTGGGACAAATTACTAGCTAAAGTGTATGTGTTTTGTGATAATTATGACATTCCCAAGTAGGAATTGGATTAGGCATATGTTGACACAAGGAATGTAAAGAAGAAAATTGGAATTACCAACAAACATCATTTTCAGGTGGAATGCTTTAATGATGTTATTGATTGGGTACTTCAAGAGCTTGATAATCGCTTCAATAAGACAACATTTGAACTACTTATTTGTTAATTTGCTCTAAATCCGAAAGATAAATTATGTGATTTTAATGCAGAGAGGTTGATAAGCTTAGCTAAATTATATCCCAATGATTTTGATTCCAAATATCTAAAGGAACATGACCACATTCTCTCTCTTTACATAGGTGATGTGTTGGAAGATGAATGATTCTCCAAGTTACATACTATTGTTGAGCTTTCTCAAAAAAAAATGGTGGAGACAAACGAACATAAGTGCTATCCTTTCATTTATCGACTTGTGAAGGTAGAGCTTGTATTGCCCATTGCTACTCCCACTATAGAGAGACTCTTCTCATCCATGAAAATTGTGAAAACATATTTGTGGAATCGTATTGGCGATGAATACATGAGTCATAGTCTTATTGGCTATTTTGAGAAACAAGAGATAAAGTTACGAAAGATATTGTGGTTCGTCGCTTCAAGGCCATGGTTGAACGCAAATATTAGAAGGTAATGCATCTATTTCCTTTGATCTTTTCTATTCTCATTCAAATTCAAAAAATTAGTAATTTTTGTTTACATATTTTACAGGTTATCGATGGTAGTAGGTTCATTTTGCTCAAGGAATTATGTCTAGTTCGTATTTTTTTACTTTCTTTACTTTTGATCACTATTTTAACTAGTAGCATGACATTGCTTATCTAGTAAATGTTTATATCAGTCACTTCTTCTTAGCGATTGTATATCTGTAGTATGTAAGCCTATTATATTGTGCACTCGGGTGCCTGGAGCTCTAGCTTCGCCACTGGTCTCATTAATATATTGTTTTTGTTTGGGTGGGTGTTGACGATTGCTACGTCACATATAAAATTCGTAAGCGCATGAAGACTGTTGTAGAACTTCACCTCGAGAGTACTCTCAAGGGTATCGAGCCACAAGGAACGTGTGTGCTAATCTTCTAATGAGTTCACCCTAGAATACTAAGTTTTATGGTAGGCAAAGGGTATAGAGGAATTCTAAATAAGATGTTCCTAATCAGCCTAAGGGATAGTTGTTTGCTTCCAGCATGGACTTGCAAGGTTTGTCACGTGATTCCCGCTAAGACCATGTTACATAGTCGAACCTGGGGATTACAAAGGATGGACAGGTCCGTCAGCACCTACCGCTTACCCTTCAATCTGTGGGTCTACCAAACATTCACCGGTAATGACTAACCTAGAAACCACACTACGTTATCACTTCTCTAATCCCTGGCCATGATGATATAGGACTAGGAGTCCTATAACCCCTAGCAGTGAACCCGCAAACTACTTGAATAACTTGTTATGAATTGAAGAACAAAAGTTGAATGAACTTCACGAAGACTTACTCATAAAAGAAACATTCGTCAAATTACAAGAGCAAAAGATGTTCGACGTATCTGAACCCATTCCTTAAGTGGAGGAAGCCCAATAAACCTGAGCCTCCTCCTCCTTCTCACCCTCAATCTCTTCCTATTCTTCCAAGCACTCAAGCAACCCTACACCTTTTGAATGGAGCTCAATACTCAAACTTGTGGTGTGTATGTAAGTGGGAGAGTGAGAGATCGTATTCATACTATTTCTAGAGATGGTTCAGACAGTAATTCATGCAGGATTCAGTCAGCACCGCATTCAAGATACCATAGGGAGTCGACACATAGAAGAAGCCCGAGTTCGGGGCCAAGACGCATTCGCGGTGTTCTTCCTCCAGGAAATTTCCATGTGGACCCTCACACCTTCTAGATTATTTGCGATGGAATTCTCTTGGATACGCAAGAAAGTGGGCTCATGGATCCATGTACTGCAACATGTCAGCTCGTGAATTTTTGGAAAATATTTTAATATTTTCTTGGGTTGGTTCCTGCTGATCCATTTAATTGTGGGTATAATTCACCCGCATATAAAATTACCCAAAACTTGTGAAAACCGTTCGTAAATAGGTCCTACCACTATGTTAGTTGTCCAATTCATATCTTTTATGTAGATAATTGACGATCAGATTTCGTACTTAAGGGTTGTCAACAATGGGTCAAAGGGCGAAATATTTTATCATTATCAAATGGCAATGGCAATTGACATGCGTTGATATGCCACAGAAATAAGTATCAGAACCCAATACATTTCATCAAGGTATTATTTTAGACAAACAAAACACATTTCTCAATCCATTAAGAACCACATACACATAGGGGTGAAAACGGTACGATAATTTTCAGGATCATCCGACGCCGTTTTTGAGAAAATCTGACCCTATTACCATTTTCTTAGAAAATATTAGAAATAAGTCAGAAATAGGAAATTCTAATTTGGAAATCGAAACAAAAACAATGAGAGTCGATTTCAGATCGAATTGTCAAAATACCATATTTATTCAGAAATTATCGAAACAAATTCCGAATTCGTTCCAAGTTACCCAGGCACCCAGGGTCCCAGGCGGCCCGACCCATCCACCGTCACTCAGGCACTCGCCCACTTCCCAAAGTCCCCGAGATTCCAACCCCTATCCCGATCGGTCGCTGCCTGCCTAAGTCTAATCGGCCTCGCCCTCTCCCAGTCGGCCGCCTCACCCAAACCATAATTGGCCTCTCCCTCTCCCAGTCGATCGCCGCACCCCGAACCCTAGTTGTGCTCTCCCTCTCCCAGTCGGCCGCCGCCTCTCGGCTCTTGCGCTCACCCTCTCGCAGTCCACAATCGCTGATTCGCCTGTGGTGCTAGCGCGTCCCTGTGTCGAGTGCGTATGTTGCTGGCACCGTCGCCTGTGCCGCCGCTGCCTGTTCACTTCGCTCCTTGCTCAAAGATGGCCCCAATAGGAGAGAAGCCTCCCCCCCCCCCCCCACAATGTCGGCCACGCGCCACATCATATTGGAACATGTTCGCTCCTTGCTCGTGTCCTTTATTTTGTTTGCAGTTATCAGTGATCATGGATCATGTGTTTGTGATATGCCCAAGAGGCAATCATAGCAATTCGGGTTGAGGCCTATTTGATATTTGATCTATAAGCAATTAGGGTACTAATGGGCATGTGACCTAAAAGCCCATTAGTACGCCTATAAATATGAGGGGTAGGGTTGGGGTTGGGAATTGGTTAGAGTAGATTGCGATCGTATATGACTAAAGGGTTAGTTCGTGTTCCTTCTTTGCTGTGTACGCAACCTGTCCCTACCGGCTGGAATCACCATCGGGACTAATCCCGTACATAGCTAACAGATTGAGCCAATAGACCACGGTCATGAGCCGCGATATACTCATGAATAACCGATCACATTGAAAATTGAGGCATTCTGAATGGCTCGGATTTGGGACCGCCGTTTTGCTGTCTGCTATAGCGATTACATAATATAGTTTTGCACTAGAAATCGTTCTACGCTTAACTCATTTTTGCAGGGAATGATGTGAATGGTATGGCCTTAACGTGATGTGATGATCCGTGTGTAAATTTGTACAGCCTGCGTGTTGCAAATTTAACACAACCGGGTTGAGGTTGTCACATAATTGTATAACGACCTACGTGTCGACCTGTGATGCTTGATCTCTCATATAATTTATTTGGTAGCTATTAGTTGTATTAGCTTCTTTTATTATCATGGAGGTGTCTTCAAGCATGGTGGAGATGGAGATCACCACAAGAAGGGAGGCATTGCAGCTCAGATCTTGATGGAACCATGGCGATGGAGACCATTATGATTCTAAAGGCCATACTATTCACAATGTGATATGATCATATGCCTGTGATGCTTATTACTATTCTATTCGTGCTTTTCATATGGTGGATGTTTTGTCATGATAGAATAGATTCCCTCACAAAAGTTGAGCATTTGATGCCATTTACCAATAGCTGCGCCTATGTTATTTTGATCGTTGTGTGGTAGGTTTGCCAAAGCAAAGTACCATCATCTATCATAATTCATAGGGTGAATGTTGGACATTCACATGCATAGTGTTGGTTTACTCAACAAAGCTATCAAAACCGTTTTGGGCTTTATGGCATAGAGTTGGGAGCCGGGGCATTGGATGTCACCCAACAAACAAGAGTCATATAGAGATATGATTAACAATGGTTGTTTACCTATGTCACTAATTTCCTAGCAGTGAAGCCAAAGCTCACTAGGAATTAGTGAATATGGATCTTGAACCACTATATGTCGTTAGAGGGAAGACGATGATCATATAGTGGTGATATCTTTTATTAAACTGTTAATAGAAGATTGGTACATAACATAGTGCTAAACTTTGCATATTTATTTTCTATTGTAGATAATGTCTGCTAGTAACAATTCTGGTTTCAATTTGCGATCTGTGCTTGAAAAGGAAAATCTCAATGGAGCTAACTTTATCGATTGGTACCGCAACCTGAGAATCGTTCTTAGGCAAGAGAAAACCGAGTACGTTCTTCTGCAGCCTTACCCTGATGACCTCCCAGCTGATGCAACTAATGCAGCACGTAGAGCTTATACGAAGCAATGCGACGATGCGCTTAATGTAAGTTGCCTCATGCTCGCCACTATGTCCCCTGATCTGCAAAAACAGTATGAGCATACATATGCTTATTCTATGATTGAGGGACTGCATGGAATGTTTGAGAATCAAGCAAGGGCTAAGAGATACAACATATCAAAGTCCCTGTTCTCATGCAAGCTGGCGGAGGGTAGCCCGGTCAGCCCTCATGTAATCAAGATGATTGGTTACATTGAAACTTGGGCAAATTTGGTTCTGAACTCAAGGATGATCTGGCTATTGACGTTGTTCTCCAGTCGCTCCCACCGAGCTACGAGCCATTCATATTGAATTTTCAAATGAATGGCATGGAGAAAACTTTGACTGAATTGCATGGGATGCTTAAAACAGCCGAAGAAAGCATTAAGAAAAATGCCACTCATGTGATGATGGTACAAAAGGGGAATAAAAAGAGGAAGCGTGTGACGCATCCTAAAGGCAAAGGCAAGGGAAAGGTTCCTGATGAGCCCTCAAGCTCAAAGTCTAAGCCAAAGGGAAAATCTGGCCCTTCTCCTGATGATGAATGCTTTCACTGTCATGGTAAGGGACACTGGTCTAGGAACTGCAAGAAGTACTTGGAGGATATGAAGAAGAAGAAGGGAAGTGAGACTTCTGCTTCAGGTATAAATGTTATAGAAATTAACATTGCATTATCTTCTAGTGAATCATGGGTATTTGATACCGGATCGATGATTCACACTTGCAAATCGTTGCAGGGTCTAAGTGAGACTAGAAGATTTGCAAAAGGCAAGTTGGATGTTCGTGTCGGCAATGGAGCAAAGGTTGTGCTCATATCTGTCGGAACTTACCACTTGTCATTACCCTCAGGATTAGTTTTGGAATTGAATAATTGTTATTGCATTCCTACTTTGAGCAAGAACATTATCTCTTCTTCGTGTTTAGAAGAAGTTGATGGTTATGAGATTGTAATAAAGAACAAATGTTGCTCTATTTATTACAATAATATTTTCTATGCTCAATGTCCATTGATGAATGGATTATATGTTCTTGATCTTGAGGATAAAACTGTATGTAACATTAATACCAAAAGGGCTCGACGTAATGATCTAAATCCCACTTTTATTTGGCATTGTCGCTTAGGTCATATAAATGAGAAACGGATTGAAAAACTCCATAAAGATGGTTTAGTAAGCTCATTTGATTTTGAATCACTTGACACATGTGAATCTTGTTTGCTTGGGAAGATGACCAAAGCACCCTTCACTGGTCAAAGTGGGAGGGCTACTGACTTGTTGGGATACATACAGATGTATGTGGACCAATGAGTTCAATTGCCAGAGGTGGTTTTCAGTACTTCATCACATTTACCGATGACTTTAGTAGACATGGTTATGTCTACCTAATGAGGCACAAGTCTGAATCCTTTGAAAAGTTCAAAGAATTTCAGAATGAAGTACAAAATCAATTGGGCAAGACAATTAAACTTCTACGATCTGATCGTGGGGGTGAATATTTGAGCCATGAATTTTATGATCATTTGAAACAATGTGGAATTGTTCCACAGTTGACTCCACCTGGAATGCCTCAATGGAATGGGGTGTCCGAGTGGAGGAACCGAACCTTGTTGGACATGGTTAGGTCGATGATGAGCCAAGCAGATCTTCCACTATCCTTTTGGGGTTATGCTCTTGAAACTGCTGTGTTTACACTAACCAGAGTTCCAACTAAGTCTGTTGAAAAGACACCATATGAGATGTGGACCGGGAAACGTCCCGGATTGTCTTTCCTCAAAGTTTGGGGATGTGATGTGTATGTCAAACATTTGACGTCAGACAAACTCACTCCCAAATCAGACAAATGCTTCTTTGTGGGATATCCTAGGGAAACCAAAGGACATTATTTTTATAATAAAACAGAGGGTAAAATTTTTACCGCTCGCAATGGTGTCTTCTTGGAGAAAGAGTTTCTCTCAAAAGAAGTTAGTGGGAGCAAGGTGCATCTTGAAGAAATTCAAGAAATAGCTGAAAATGTTTCAACACCCACTAATCCTATACAGGATGTATAAGATGTTGTGCAACCAGTTAATGAAACACCAGCCCCACGAAGGTCTACGAGGGAACGTCGTGCAACTGAAAAGTTAATGCTTCTAACCACAGAGCAGCATGACATGGTATTATTGGATAATAATGAGCCTACGACCTACATAAAAGCAATGGAGGGACCCGACTCTGAAAAATGGCTTGGAACCATGGAATCCGAAATTGAATCCATGCATGAATATCAAGTTTGGAACTTGGTTGATCCAATCGAAGGTGTGAGACCTATCGATTGTAAATGGATTTTCAAGAAAAAGACTGATATGGATGCAAATGTTCACATCTATAAAGTGTGATTGGTGGTGAAAGGTTTCAAACAAATTCAAGGTGTTGATTATGATGAAACTTTCTCACCCGTTGCAATGCTTAAGTCTGTTTGGATTCTTCTAGCAATTGCTGCATATTTTGATTATGAAATATGGCAGATGGATGTCAAAACAGCCTTTCTTAATGGAAGTCTGACTGAGGATGTGTACATGACACAACCTGAGGGTTTTGTCGATCCTAAAAATGCTAGTAAAATATGCTAGCTTCAAAAGTCCATCTATGGACTAAAGCAAGCATCTCGGAGTTGGAATCTGCGTTTTGATGAAGTAATCAAAGGGTTTGGTTTCATCAAGAACGTAGAAGAACCTTGTATTTACAAGAAGTTTAGTGGGAGCGCACATGTATTTCTGGTCCTATATGTAGATGACATACTATTGATCGGAAATGACATTCCAATGCTTGATGATGTTAAATCCTCATTAAGAAAAAGTTTCTCAATGAAGGATTTAGGAGAGGCAACGTATATTTTGGGCATAAAGATCTATAGAGATAGATCTAAAAGGCTAATTGGATTAAGCCAAGATACATATATTGACAAGATATTGAATCGGTTCAATATGCAAGATTTCAAGAAAGGTTTCTTGCCAATGTCACATGGCATTACTCTAAGCAAGAGGCAGTGTCCTTCGACACCTGATGAGCAAAATAGGATGAGAGCGATTCCTTATGCTTCAGCTATTGGATCTATCATGTATGTCATGCTATGTACACGCCCAGATGTATCTTATGCTATAAGTATCACGAGCAGATATCAATCAGATTTTGGTGAGGCTCATTGGACCATTGTCAAAAACATCCTTAAGTACTTAAGAAGAACTAAGGATGCATTCTTAGTGTTTGGAGGTGAAGAAGAGCTCATTGTAAAAGGTTACACCGATGCCAGCTTCCAAACTGATAAGGATGATTCTAGATCGTAATCCGGTTTTGTATTCTGCCTCAATGGAGGGGCAGTGAGCTGGAAAAGTTCCAAGCAAGATACAGTAGCAGATTCAACCACAGAGATGGAGTATATTGCAGCTTCTGAAGCTGCAAAGGAGGCTATTTGGATCAGAAAATTTATTTCTGAGTTGGGTGTTGTTCCTAGCGCGTCCAGTCCTGTGGATCTCTACTGTGACAATAGTGGAGCCATCGCATTGGCAAAGGAGCCTAGATCACACAAACGATCCAAACACATACTACGACGCTATCATCTCATTCGAGAGATCATCGACCGAGGTGATGTGAAGATATGCAAGGTGCACACGGATTTGAATGTTGCAGATCTGTTGACAAAGCCTCTTCCACAATCAAAGCATGAGGCACACACGAGATCTATGGGTATTAGATACTTACATCAGTGATCATAGTGTGTAGTGGGAGACTTGTTTCACAGCTATGTTTATGTATTATTAAATAAATTGTTATATGAGTAATCATTATCTACATTGATCATCAAGTATGTGACTTGTTCGCGAAACTCTTTGTTAAAAGTAATGTTACTCTAGATGATCCCTAGTCTATATCATTATATGAGATAATGATTGCATACAGACTAGCACATGTATTAATTGATGATTACGTTTCACGGATCATAGATATAGAGATATCGAATTAATAATATGAACACATGTTAGTGAACATAGTGTTGGATTGACCCACTCCAAGACACTGCTGGGATTGTTATTTTCATATGTGTCATCAGTTGGTCTTGAGTGATACACCTGCTAGATCCTTAGACATGAGATCGCCATTGTTTCTCACTATGCGTAGTTGTGTACTTTGGGACTACCAAACGCTACTCCGTAACTGGGTAGTCATAAAAGTAGTCTTCGGGTATATAATGAAACATAGAATGGGATGTGCGCGGATCAAGATGGGATTTGCCCCTCCTTAATAACAGGAGAGATATCTTTGGGCCCTCAAGATAGTTGGATTTGAAAGTGCATGGCCATGCCAAGGTGATTAAAGGTTAATCACAGTGACTAGAAGTTAGACATGGAATGAATCCACTATTTGATCGAGTGAATGGTCGAGCTATCACAAGGATGGCACGCATCTCGCCTTGAGCTTGACTGGTATCGTGAGGCAAAGGGATTAGCATATTGAATGTATCTAGGTTCGGCCGATATGATTTTTATGTACATTCGGGAGTCAGTATGTCCTGCTAGGTACCTCTACTGACTTATAGTTGAAAATGGTTTCCATTTACAACCGACTGCACATGAACCTAACGGGTCACACACTTAAGGAGTTGGAATATCGAAAATTTTGGCTAGATGATTGTCTCTAGTGCAAGTGGGAGATTGTTGGTGATATGCCCAAGAGGCAATCATAACAATTCGGGTTGAGGGCTATTGGATATTTGATCCATAAGCAATTAGGGTACTAATGGGCATGCGACCTAAAAGTCCATTAGTACGCCTATAAATATGAGGGGTAGGGTTAGAGGCTAATCACCCCACCACGTGACAGCCCTAGCCACCACCCCTCGAAGGCCTCACGCCGAGACCCTTGCCGCGCGCGCGGTGCTAGCACACCGGCGCACGGCGTTCCTCTCCGTACGTGTGGACTCTGTGGAGGCGCTGCTGCTACTGCTGCGCTGATCGGCTACGACGATCGTGATCGTCTACCTGCTGTTGTGACGAGGACGAGGAGAAGACGAACGAGATCGTCTACTTCCCTTACATCGACGCGCATCTACGTTCCGCTGCGCTGCGCGTCTAGTGGTAATGATCCATGACCTCTGTACTCGCATGTTTCCTAGGTGATGCGGTAGAGTTGCTAGAGTAGCGTACCGCCGATCTCCGAACATCATGTCATTTTAGTATATCATTATATGTGATCATGTAACCTGTATATTGCAGATCAATATGTCCAGACCAGAAGCATGTTTAGATAAACTGAAGCAGTATTGCCTCCAAGGAACTGCACACATCCAATATTTTCCAAGATCTATTTTTGTCTTAGTGCTTTTTAAAATCAAAATATGTAATGAATTACTGTGTTCTATGAACTGATGTATCTAGTGCATCTTGTCGAATGTTTTGATGACCCGAAATTGTCAGTTGAATAGACGCTTCTTGTGTGAATTGTGATGAAACATTTTGATTTGAATGAACATTTATTTTTATTATGGATGTACAATGTTGTGGGGCATTTTTCAGAGAAAAATTTTAAAATTGTTCCGATGTCGACATATTCCCGTTCCGATATATCCATTTCCGATATTTCCGAAACTTCTGACCGTAATCGTTTCCGATAATTCCGTTCCCGATTCTATTTTCAAAAATTTTATATAAAATAAAAACGATTTAGCTCATTTTCCACTCGTTTCTGACCATTTTTCATCCCTACATACATGTTCAGGTTCAAACAATAGTCTCAACAATCAGGAATTAAGAAGAATGCTAACTTTGCAGCTAAGAACCACAACAGAGAACTATTTCAATATGCCAGTTAAGCAAGAAAGAACGTTAACCCTATACGTTATGGGTAATAGATGGGCCTTTATGGGCCAGCGCGGTACAGTAGCAGCTCGCTACAGTATTGACGGTTAAGGTTTTGAGGTAGTCCCCTCTATATGAAGAGGATCATTGTGTATCCCAGGGGTGAAGCAATAAAATAAATCTAAAGACTACTCAGAGCCTCCAAGACGAAACGACTTAGTGGATCTATCTTGCTAATTATACTTGAATAATCCTAATCATACATCTTGGTATTCAAAGTCAAGTCATCTACTCTGCCGTTCTCATCAATCTTCAAATCTCATCCAACCCACCCCTTATTTCAATCTAATCCTACCATAGCAACACAGAAGATTAAGAGATTCATGAACACATCAAGGAGGTTTATGAACAGATGAAGGAGATTGGAGACATGCTCTGGTCGATGTGCGTCGACAAAAAATATCTCACTAGTAAAGTGGAGATTATGGTGGGCACACAACAGGCAGAAATTATTGTTGCAGGAGCCGAACAGATCGAAGATGTTGCTGCAACTGCGGTTAAGGTCGGTCCTGACCAACACCGCACCCTCCTTCCCCTCCACCCCAGGACCGGGAGGTCGAACCGAGCCAGATCCAACCGCAAAAGTTATACCCAAACCAGAGGCAGCAAGCATCAACCACAGATACCCTCGCCGTACTTCGGGACTATGCCGCCCGCAACGACCTGGACACGATCATCTTCTCAGGCCTGGTCCACTTGGGAGTCGTTGATTCGTAGCCACGTTGCCCGTCAGGTTCATCTCGGCCCCAGCCATTCGCTTGTCACCATCTCCGACTCCCACGCACGTAACGAGCTGCGAGAAAATCGGATCGAGCCCGTCATCCGTGCACACCTTGATCCCGCACCAAGGAGTTCATCTGAGCAGTCAGCGCCAGGATCGGCGGATCCATCACCGCGGAACTACACATCCTCCGCCACCGAAGCGATGCAACCGCGACGATCGGCAAATCCCACTCCTTGCCACGAATCGAGAGGCGGGGCAGCTTGACCCACACCACAGCTATGCAGATCGAGTCGAAGTCAAGATCCGGTGGTCCCTCTCATGTGTGGTACGGCGGCGATCGCCATCTCGCTTGCGGCACGACAGCCCGACGGTTTGTTCTCGGCTGCCTCGCGTGCGGCTTCTTGGTGGCGACGCATGTTGGGCGGCAAGCAAGCAAGCTGCCTGCACTGCATAACCGCCCCGGCCTAGTGGTGCATGGCGCTGCCTAGGGCCTCAACTACAGGCAGCAAGGGCAACGCGCTCTAGGTGATTTGTGGCCAGGAGCACACTCAGGTGGCCACCTTGTTCGACCAAGTCACCGGCGTAGGCCCATCTTCTGGTGCCTCCTCTTCAGCAGTGGCAGCGCCAACTCCACCATACAGCTCGAGGTGGCCGGCTAGGGACCTTGTCGGTGCTCTGGATGATGTGCAAAAGGAAGAGGATGAAAGATATAACCCATGTGAGGAGAACCCCAGATGTCTTGGAGTCTTAGTGTGTGATTCCAGAAAACACTGAGGATATGTTGGATGAGTTACAAAAACATGTTGAATCCATTGACATCGCAAATGATCTACATTCTATTGGTGGTTTACATCCTCTGCTTGGTTACTTGAATTCACATGCTGGCATAGAAGTAAAGGTAGCGGAAGCTGAGTACAATTGTGCAAAATAATCCTAATAGCCAGAAGCTTGTCATGGGATCCAATGGACTTGAGCACTGCTGGGGAACTTCATATCTGACCCCAATACCAATGCACAAATTGAACCTCAAGATACAACCTCAAGGGCAGATTCATGATCCAGGCTGTCCTTGACGACATCAGTTCAGAGGATTGCCCTGATGATATCTCCTTCCCGCACTGGGCCACAAATCGGAATGAAGCATACACCAGGCTCCCTGAGGCTAAAGCACTCGCTTGGTGGATTAGCAGGAGCAATAGGGTTCCGGAGGGGACATACGCTGATTGGACAATAAAGACGCCGAGTCTTTCATGAAGCTCCTCTGGAACCAGTGATGACATACTTTGCTGTTCTCTGAAGGCTTCTCCTAGGTTCTACACTAATCAAAGTACTATTCCTAGAGCTAATGATGCTATGGATAGCGTATGAATAGTCTCAGATCGAGATGTAAAAAAAAAAACTGATTTTGAGTTACTTTTTTTTAGTCGAAACGTGTAATGACTGCAGCTTGTGAACGAGCTGAGGGATGGAATGTTATGACTAATAGATAGACCCTTATGGGCCATAGGGTTAGGGTTTTTGTAATCGCCTCTATATAAAAAGGGTCATTGTGTGCTCTAAGAGTCAAGCAAGAAAATAAATCTAAAGGTTACTCAGAACCTCCAAGATATTGCGACTAAGTGGATCTATCTTGCTAATTATCACCATAACACTAACATAACCAAAATTTTCTATCTGTGGTAGAGACAAGACTCTCTTGATTGTTAGTTAGTTTCATAATGTTTCTGTTTGGGATGGTGGGCATATGCCCCGGCGGTGAATCTGTCAATCTGCTGTGCTTGGAACACATCAAAGTATGCAGGCCAAAATACGCACCAAGGAGCATGTGCACTTGCATACGGCTTGACAGTTCTTAGACACTCATTTGACATGGTAAGAGTGAAATCTGGGCTATCGAGTAACCATTGTAGCCCTTGATAAAATGTGGAAAATAGAATCCATGTAATTCACTGCCTTTGGTCTTCAAACTGCAATAGCAGAAAAAATGACTTCAAAATTTTCTGCCGCTTTAAAGTACAGTGTAACAGTAATGGGGGTTTCAAAACTTGAAATATATTACTTACAATATTTACTAGAGAATCAAAAATTGTGACATCATTATAACTTTGAGACTTTGACTATAGCAATGAGATCACAACCAACAAAGGAATTAGATCTAGATGATAATCAATGGCTTAGATCCTTTTCTCCATAAATATACTATTGATATAAACCTATGAAGTTCCAATATAAATAATGGAATGTAGGTAGAGAAAACTACAGGTAATATGAATGCTATAACAGGATGGTACAGTGCGAACATGGGCATTGTTGGTGGTTTTGATCCGGCAGATCTCCCGATACTACTAAAAGTGTTTGCGGAGTTTGAAGTTCGGTGTGGGCGCGCGGAGATTCAAGAAGGTGAAATGTAAAATGACACAGGAGACACAAAGATTTACGTGGTTCGGGCCGCCTGAGCGTAATACCCTACTCCACGGGGTGTTGGTGTAAAGTGGAGCAGAGGAGGAAAAAGGTTGCAAGGGCAGAGATCTCTAAGTGCAATGTCAGATTAGGCGTCAAGAGTTATCTCCTTCTGCAGACTTCCCCCTTTAGTAAGCCTCTGCAGCGCTTCGATGGAAACGACCTCCAGACCTGAATCGCAATTGACCTCGTCGGTGACAAGAGGGCCCGGGTCCACTTTGCTTAAAAAGTTACACCAGGCGAACCGTTGTCATGATGAGAAGTTGGAAGCCCGAGGGCGGCCGCCTAACAAAGCTACAAAGATTACGCTGCGAACCGATATAAATTTTGTATTGGGAACTAGCAACCTTTAATTGCATGAGATCCGCATGCAAGGATCGCACGCGCCGTACCAAAAGAGCCATGTGGCGATGGCATAACTCTTTGTCGTTGCCACAACTGCCCGGAAAAAGACTTTGAAGTCGACGCGCGGGAATCGAAGATAGCACCACCTCTGGTAGTATAACTTCACCCGGAGGTGGGCCCTGGGGCCACCACTGTGGGTACCCTAGATACCAGGTACCCCCTGATACAAAACAAGGAGTTCCTATGTCCGAGTTGAAGACTTCCAAAGGAAAGACATGCCTGACGGTAGTGGGCCTGCATCCCTCGTTTGGATAGCTTTGATGCTACTACATGTCCTACGAGACCGGACCTACCTCTCTTCACAGGGAAACTCTGGTGCCGCCACGTGTCGAGCAACCCCGGACCTAACCCCCAATAGAGGGAAGCTTCGGTGCCGCCATGCGTCAAGTGGCTCTGGACCTACCTCTCCCCAGAGGAAAGCTCCAGAGCTGCCACGTGTTGGACCTCTGGACCTAAGCCTCCAATGGGAAGAAAACAGGATCTCCAATGGCACAAACATTCAAGAGGCTATTAACCAGCCGTTACAAGACTTGATTAATGTTTCATTAATTCAGCATTAATGACACACAATCAAAGGACTATCAAGACAGGTAACACCACCATTAAGTCGTGTTATCATACCGTTAATCACGATTATGCATGTAGATCGTGTATAGGTGGATTATTATAACCGAGGCCACCTGATGGGCTAGGCATACACTGTAATGGCCAGTCCTTAGCATATAAAAGGGTTGTGTCGCACAGTAGAGGACAACTAAGCTCATACGCACAATAGCATCCTCACAGACTCGCCATATTTACATATACTCAATCAACAACCACCGCGTGGAGTAGGGTATTATGCTCAGGCGGCCCGAACCACGTAAAAATTGTGTCATCATATTGCTCCTGATCTTACGCGCCCCATCCGAATACGAACCTCCGCAGACTACGCTTTAGTAGTACCGAGGGGAGTGTCATTGCAACACTTCGATAGTGTCAATGGTCATGAATCTACAAGTATTTTGATATTACAAATAAATAATATATGTTTCCATAAATTTGGTAAAAGTTAGATTATTTTGACTTTCACCAATTTCAGAAATAAACTTGGAATGGGACGGAGGGAATAGCTAGTATGCACTTGCATTTGCCTACTACCATTTTATATACAAAGGAGGCGCACCCGTAAGGTCCCAGAGATCAAGTCATGAGTTCTCGGACGGTTTTCATGGGAGAAGAGAACAACACCACGCGGGCCCACCACCACCTGCAATGTCAACACTACAGTCGACTACCTACACCACCGATGTCGTCATGGTGGACGGCACCATGATCAAGACCATTGTCAAGTCCTTCACTGCCATCGTGGAGCGCTTCCTCTGAGAGATTTGCGAGAACCAGCAACACATCATTGTTGGCATTGACACCAAGTGGTGCATCGTCTTTGATCCAGACTGGCCCTGCTCATACCGGATGGCTGTCCTGCAGCTCTGCATGGGTTGCCGCTACCTCGTCTTCCAAATCGTTCAAGCAAACTTTTTCACGGTGACGGTCCAGGAGGACTTCTTCACCTGTCTGTACCATTGCTTTGTCGGCGGCGCTATCGCCGGAGACATCAAGCGGCTGTCTGAGGACTACGGTTTTAGAAACACGAAGTCAGTGGAGCTCATGAACATCGCCGCGGAGGTGCTTGGCTGCCCGGAGCACAAGACAGCGGGGCTCAAGACCCTTACTCATGAAGTGCTTGGTGTGGTCATCCACCTGAAGTGGGTGACCATGAGCAAGTGGGACGTGTATCACCTGTCGCAGGAGCAGGTAAACTGTGCAAGCATTGACGCTTTTATGACTTTTGAGGTTGGCCGTTTGCTGCTCTCCTGTAGGTCATCACTGAAATCGTGACGAATCTTTGAATTCTTGAGAATTCACTGACTTGTAGGAACAAAGAAATCTATGGCCCACATGTCGATAGAAGAAATGTACATGTAGTATTGCACCTTACTAATGTACATGTAGTCTTTGCACCTCTGGTTTGTCAAAGGATCTCTCATGCTTTTGCTCCTCCACTGTAATTGGACTGGACACACGATCCATCACTTGAATTTTCCCAAGCATCCATGATGCATGAAATGGCAGTCATTGACAAACCTATGCACCCTATTATCCACACGTTAGTGAGTTCCAATGCAAATGTAGTTCCCAAGGGTATGCTCCCGCTTACCTAACTATCTCGGTTCAGGTACTTAAGAGATAGGGGTTTATTCATCATTTAGTATTAATGTTTACATTGAGACATAGGAGGTGTTTTCAGCAACATTTGACAGCTACAGTCCACGCATTAGTGACTACAGTTTAAGGATCCCTGTTCAAGATGTTCCCGCTTCATCTCCTTCACGGTAATAAATTTGACTATACAGAAAGCCTAAACCGTCGCTCCCCTTTTCTCTCTGATATGATACATGACAACATGTCCGTTCAGCTGACAATGTACTATCTTGCACGATCTTATCTTCCCGCCGTTCACAGTTATTATCGATTAATCAGCTATGGGAGTATTTGACTGATTTCCCTTTACACTGTTCATCCCTCATACAGATGGCGCATGCCCAAATCTCTGTTGTCATTGACATGTGGGTCCAATCTCACATGTTTGTGACGAAGTTACACCTTGCAATAAAGTCACGATCCCTTACAGTTTGTAAACCAACCTGTATAAATAGTTTGTATCAGAACCGGGTTATAATTGTACCCAGTTCCGATACTACTTACTATATATACAATATCTTTTGTTTCTTAGTAGGGTTTTATTCAATTTGTATCAATATTTACATTAAGACATAGGACATTGGTTCAGCGACATTTGACCATTACGGCCCACACGTCAGTGACCACAGTATAATTTAGAGCATCCTTGTTCAATATGCTCCCGCTTCGGCTCTTCTGCTGTAATAAATTCGACTAGACAAAAAGCCTAATCCGTCGCTCTTCTCTCTCCGCAAGTATGAGACATGACGATTTGTCCCTTCACCTGAAGACATGTCTCCTCACATGCAAGATCGTGTTTTTCTGCCAGTTGCACGCGTATCTTTGCATTGCTATTGTTTCTTAAAAAAAAAAGAACTCATACCTATCGGAGACCGGTTTGGAAAATCAACAGGTATAAATAGGTCATATTAAAATCGGGTTATATTTGTTCCCATTTCCAATACTACTTCATAATTTTTTATGTTGGTGGTTGAAGTCCTGACTTTTTCCTCCTAGAAGATTATGGCTAGACAATTTTTTTGGTTTTAAAAGATAGGGGTTTATTCAATATTTAATATCAATTTAAAATTAAGAAATATATGAGGTGAGTTTAACCACATTTGACCGCTATGGCCTACACTTCAGCTACCATGGTTTAATTTAGAGGTCTCAATTCAATATGCTCCCACTCGGCTCCTTCGCGGTAATAAATTCGACTAGGCACAAGGCCTATCCGTTGCCCCCATTCTCTCTATACTAGTATGGGACATGACGACATGTCTCTTCACCTGACGACGTATCTTGTATGATCTTATCTTTATGCACTTTGCACGTGTATCTTGGCATTACTGTTGTTCCTCAAAAAGAACTCATACAGAATCAAAAAAAATCATACCAAAATATCAGAAACGGTTTGGAAAAACAACCTTTATAAATAGTTAGTGTCAGAAGCAGGTTATTTTTATACTCGGTTCAGATACTACTTGCTATGTTTTAGATGATGGTAGTTAAAGTCCCGACCTTCCTCTCATAGGAAGTTACGGCTAAATAATGTTTTCTGTTTTTAGAAGATGAGTTTCATTTAATATTTAGTATCAATGGAAACATTAACAAATACTCCTATATGAGGTGAGTTTAACCATATTTGACTGATGCGGTCCGCACGTCAGTGACCATGGTTTAAGTTAGAAGATCCCTGTTCATTATGCTCCCACTTTGGCTTCTACACGGTGACAAATTCGACTAGAAAAAATCTGAATCGGACGCTCTCCGTCTCTCTCTGATATGGGACATGACGATATGTCTCTTCACCTGACAATGTATCTTACACGATCTTTTCTTTCTGCTCATTGCAGTAGATACCGATTACTCTGCCATGGGAGTATTTGACTAATTTCCTTTTGCACTGTTCATCTTTCAAAACTATATATGCGGGTGCGCGCCCGAATCCTCTGCAGTACGGCCTATTCAGCAC
The DNA here is from genome assembly GCA_036927565.1 of Tuctoria greenei. Taxonomy (NCBI): domain Eukaryota; kingdom Viridiplantae; phylum Streptophyta; class Magnoliopsida; order Poales; family Poaceae; genus Tuctoria; species Tuctoria greenei. The sequence goes on along the minus strand of JAYESD010000002.1, from coordinate 173,874,842 downwards.
GAGTCCCTGACATGTGGACAGGAAGGTATCACAGTCTCTTATGTCAGTGACTACTACAACATATGCAAAAATGCTTCGGAGTAGCTGACATGTGTAGTACTTCTACTACATGTCAGCAATATTGCTGCATCTTCAGAGTTTGAAATTTTTCTAAACCGGTTTATGTTTGGAAAATGTTTAGTTGTTCGTAGACTGTTGGTTCTTTACTACAAGGGCGATGTGAAAGGAGGGTAAAGATCGACATGCAGTCAAGTGGGCAGCGAAGGCTAGCAGTGGGTGACACATAATGATCATAGAAGAATTTTCATGGAAACAAAGTTAATATCTCCGTTTTTTTTCAAGATCAGCATTATTTCATTACAAGACTCGAAAGATTCATTAAAAGACTAGGAAGATTATAAGAAGATATGCCAAACTGATATTTTCTAATTACAAGATCCGAAAACTTTAATAAAAGATTTGGACAATGCCTTAGAAGATTCTAAGAACATATGTCGAACTGTTGGAGCATCCTTATCAGGCATCAAAGAGAAGGTCCAACAGTATTATCCTCAACCAGTACCGTCCTCCTAATTCACCATACCATGTTAAGAAAGAGGACGAAACATTGGCCCCCTACTTTGATGCCTACTCCAATAGTATCAATAGACTTCCCTTCATGACCCCACGCAAAAATGACGAAAGTCGATGTCATCCCCAAACGTTTAACGAGAGGAGCGACGAATGTCTGGTGGTTCAACAAGAAGACCAACGACCATCAAAACATAATTGTTCGCTTGTCGATAGGGCCCACATGATAGTGAATCTTACTGCATATATGTGAAGTGTAATGCAGAGCATTTTAGGGACGCATAGTACGAATTGAACAAGTATTTCATACCTGCAGTCTCAGAACTGCGGGACCATGTGAGACCTATGTGCTGAATATATTGGCAAATAGGCTAAAAGTGACGGTAGACGTGCAAAGTTTTGAGTATAGCCAAGACATCTACTTCGGAATGTCTGAGCTTTTTAAAATGGACTGCGGTGTGCAGTTCGGACTGTCCAAACTTAGCGCACGTGAGCTGCACATGTTTTCACCTCGGAGTGTCTGAACTTTTCAGTTTGTATTGCGGGAAGGTTGTTTGGATTATTCGATCTCACTACTTGAATTGTGTGACAGCTCCGTTTTTCATTTAGAATGATTTTAAGCATTCTTTTATCTCATGGGAAGGGTTGCTTAGTATTCTTATACTGAGTTTTGATGTATTTTGGTTAATCATGGTGGATATTATTTTGCTAAGTTGTGCAACATGCTTATGTGAGGTGCTCACATAAGGTGTTGTGGTTTTCGGACGTGAGCCAAGTCGCGGAGTTGAGCTCGGTAAAAGTTGCTTGTTTTTTTCATGTGCAGGTGTTGCTTGAGGTCAAGACATGGCTGGTGATGGTAATCCATTGAATTAGTCTTAGGGAGAAGATGAGTTTTAACATCCAAGTTCGGGAGGAATTGTGGTTGAGTTGATCGAGAGGTCACACATCATGTTCGGGTCAAGAACAATACATATCACTACGTAAGAAACCCAAATAGGAGACAAAGATCAGAGACAAGCTCAAAGGTGTTCGTCTCTGATCTGCAAAAATGAGTCGCACCAGCATCAGCGAGGATCAGAGCTGGCTCGGTTGAGGGTAGAAGGAGACGGGCTATTTTAAGGGGTGTCTCAGTTAAGTAAGTATCTTAGATGCGCCCGCTTCTCCGACAAAAGGGAGACGACCGTAACTAGATCGCGACTCATATTAGTAAAGTAAAGGAGATGGTCTTTCCTTGGCGGTCGTCTCCTTTTATCATCAAAGCGAGTGCGTCTCCAATACCCACCGGTCGAGCGCGTCTTCTTTTTTCATGGAAGCGGACTCGTCTCCCATTCCCTATATAGAGATACAATCATTAAAAGGATCGTCTCGGTTTTCTATTGCCCTTATACGAGTTCCAAGCTATGGCAGAACAAGTGGCTACCAGATCTACCTTGTTCTTTCCCTCTTTTCGTTGCTCTTCTAAAAATCTTGCGGTGATTATCAGTGGCCCTTATAACCAAGAGTTAGTCCTCTCCTCCTCTCATGTTCCTTACTAATTTTTTACCCTTTTAGATCTTGACTTTTAGTAGCTTCGAATTTTTTTGGTTTAGCTCTTCTTTTCTGTACGTAGATGTCGTCGGATCAAAGTTGGATGTATGGGGCGCGCCTTTGTAATGATTATATCAAAGGGGTAGATGCATTTATCAATTTTGCGAAGAAAGACATGTTCAACAACATTAGAGGGAATATTTGTTATCCTTGCAAACATTGCAAGAATGAGAAGAGATATCGCACAGATGGAGTGTTGAGGTCACATTTGATCACGCATGGATTCATGGTAAATTATCGATGTTGGAACAAACATGGGGAGGAGGGGATTAATGAAGCAGAGATGAGAGATTCATATCTAGAGAGGGAGGTCCCTACCAGTGCCGAAAAAGATCACGACGATGATGTGCATGAGCTAGACATATCATGGTTGACAATGATGACATTGAGTTTCAGGTGCATAATATAGAGGAGATGGTACGCAATGTCGAGAGACATGAATACGATGATCAGTACAGTAATGGTGAACTTGCAAATTACAAGAAGATGATTGAAGACTCAAAGAAGCCATTGCATCATGGGTGTGCGGCTAAGTACACGAGACTGTTTGTGATGATAAAACTTTTCCAGTTGAGGGCGAGCAATGGATGGAGTGATTGTAGTTTTAAGGAATTGTTGATGCTCCTTAAGGACATATTACTACAAGGCAACACAGTCCCTACGACAGTTTATGAGGCAAAATAGATAATATGTCCACTAGGTTTGGAGGTGGAGAAAATCCACGTGTGCAAGAATAATTGCATTCTATATGGTGGACCTGAGTATGAAAACCTTGACAAATGCCCTATTTGTGGACTCGGCCGATTCAATCTTAGAAAAGACGACGGTGATGAGGAGAACTGCAATAGAAGAAAAAAAACCTAAAAAGGTGTTTTGATACTTTCCTATAATTCCTTGTTTGAAGAGTTGGTTTGCAAACAAGAAGTCAAAATTGTCGTGATAGCACAAAGAGAAGCATAAGCAGGATACAAGAATGATAATACGTCCCGCTGATGCCACATAGTAGTGAAACATTGATTCATGAAATCTTGAATGTGCCATTGATCCGATGAGTATTAGGATCGCAATGAGCACCGATGGCATGAATCCTTTTTTTGAACAATAGCACACATAGCACATGGCCAATCGTGCTAACGATTTTGAACCTTCCTCCTTGGTTGTGCAACAAATGAAAATATGTTATGTTGTCAGGACCGATACCTAGGCCATAACAACCTGGTATTGACATCGATACTTATTTCAAGCCTCTAGTTGAAGATCTGAAGCAGTTGTGGTACAACGATGGAGTGCAGGTTTGGCATGAGCACAAGCATGAGTACTTTGGTCTCAAAGCCATTTTATTTGCGACTGTTAGTTATTCTCTAGCGGCACATACGTAACTTGTTCGGACAGAGTAAGAAATTAGGTTGCAGATGTCCACATTGTTTGAGAGCAACACACTCACAGTATTTGAGCGAGTCACGAAAAATACTGTACATGGGACATTGACGCTACATTCCAATGAAGCACCCATTTCGGAGTATGAAGGATAGTTTCAATTGTAACACTGAGAAGAGGCGTCCTCCACACCATCTCAAGGGTCATTTTTGACGGTTGTTATATACCAATTTCACCCATCAATATAACTCAATTATATGAAGGAAATATCATTTCTTGCACACATCACCTTTCTATTTAACCTATTTCCACTTGTACTTGGAGAAATTGGTGCATGTAGGTATTTTATACAGAATTAAAGTGAAACAAGAGGATGTATCGTATAAAATATCATCCCAACCAATCAAGCACCGACATGTGGTACCACATGGATCAAATGGCCCACAAACAGAAGTATCTGAGGCATCCAATGGTGTAACACCCATATCAAGGGATGGGACCCACCTGGAAGTCACCACAAGAAAGACAGACTGTTTGGAGGACTTACCAAGTCGGCGAACCCCCCTAGTCGACCGACCTGGTCTTTCCTCCAAACTCGGTCGGCTTCCTCCTAGCTTGAAGAAGTCAGTTGTGACTAGTTCGCGCGCTTCTGGTGGCGGGAACTAACCCTTTTCCAAGCTATAAATAGGACCCCTCACTTCAAAACACACCACTTGAGCATCATTCTATTGTATACACTAGTTCTCTTAGTCCTTAGTGGAATTAGGCTATATGGAGGAGAGCCTCTAGTCCCAAGCCCAAATTGGGAAAGGTATGCCTCATGTATCTTTTCTTATATTTGTGACTTTATGTATAATAAAGATATTATCTTTAGTCTTCTCTTATTCATATACTTGGATGAAGCGTTCCTTGGTTAATTGTGGAGTCCATGTATGTGGTAGGTATAGTCTTTACGATCATGCCCTAATGTCATTATACTATCATCATAAACACTATAAACCCCCACTATAGTCTAATTAGCTACGATATGATCATGTTGATATGAATTTCATATGCTATGTTTCAACATTGGTTCAATGATGTTTAGGTTAGTCATTGCCTTAGGATGGCTTGTGCTGCAGCTCCTAAGGTATTTACTTAATATGATAGCATAGTGCTAGGATAGTTAAGTAGCGTTGGATGTCTCGTAGACCCACAGATTTAAGAGGTAGGCATTAGGTGGTGACAGCCATATCTGTCCTTTGTAATCCTCCCCGTTCAGCTATGCCACAGGCTCTTGACCGGAGTCGTCCAAGTATTGCTAGGGGTAAACCCATGCCCGATGTGTAGCATAAGGATTCACCATGTACATGCTCATTAGTACCTAACCTAGGCTATGTATATGTATATTAGAAGCATTGTAGGAGCAACTCCCCAACTCTTAGTCTAACCTCCATTAGAACCCATTTACCCTGTAGAATAGATTGATTAGGTGTGTGTCACACTACCCATGTATTATCAACTTACCACTGTCATGATAATTGATTGGTATCCCATAGCTTGATCATAAGAGTAGTGTTTACCTTACTCCATCGCCTTCCTTTGGTATAAATACGATACCCTTGGAAATACTCATGGGTGAAAAGCTACACGACATTTTCCGTGCGCTTGCGGACCTCATCTCATACTAGAGATGATCTGTGATGTTAAAAAACATCAACAAGCATTTCTTGCGCAGTTTGCCGGGGATGATTTGTTAATGTTTCTTAGTAGCTATCAACAGTCATGAAGTCTATGAAATGGTCAAGGATATCCATGTTGTCCTTGGTAAGCTGAGCAGGACTGGCAAAAATACCGGCAAAGATGACATGTGGAAGAAACAATCAATTTTTTGGGAGCTACCGTATTGGAAAGACTTAGATGTTCGTCATTCGATTGATGTGATGCACGTTGAGAAGAATGTGTGCGAGAGCCTACTCGGGACATTTCTTCACACTGATGGGAAAACTAGGGACCATGGACATGCACGAGCATATCTAAATAAAATAGAAATTAGGCCTGAGTTGTGGCTCGATGACCCGATAAAAGTAACGGAACTACCCACATCATGCATCACCCTTTCGAAACATGAGAAGAAAGAGTTTTGTCGGTTCTTGAAAAATGTGAAAGTACTATCCATCTACTCGCCGATCGTCTCAAGGCTTATTTCATTTTCAAATCTAAAAGTAGCTCCCGGTGTGAAGTCTCATGATTACCATGTATTGCTTATGCAGATGATTGATGTTGGAATTCGAAATATCGTACCGTTCAATATTTGGAAGGCTATAATGAACTTTTTCTGTTTCTTCAATGCAATTGGTCAAAAAGTACTATGTGATAAAGATCTCAAGTCATTGGAAAAAGGCACTATGAAACTTTATGCTTTTTTGAGATGTATTTTCCACCTGCCTTTTTTGACATCGGCGTCCATTTTACAACTCATATTATTAAGGGGATAAAGCTACATGGCCATGTGTTCCTTCACCAGATGTATGTGTACGAGAGATTCAACAGCATACTGAAGTCTTTCGTTAAATATCGAGCTTACCGTGAGGGCAGCATGGTACAAGGATACTGTACAGAGGAAGTTGTGGAGTGGTCTCTAAACTACACTAACCCGAGTAACCCGATTGGTGTTCCCAAATCTCGTCATGAGGGGAGGCTCACAGGAAAATGGACCATTGGGAAGAAGGCTATAACTACAGATCCACATTTATTCTTCTGCACTCATTTCCACGTATTGCGATTGATGTCCATTGTATCGAAGAACTTCGATGAACACAAGGAGGTGTTGCCTATAGACAATCATGGCAACAACGAATCATGGTTAGCAAATGAACACAGGAGAAAATTCATTGGTTGGCTCCGGGGTTAGATTTCTCACTCATCGGTACTCAAACAAGTGAATACCTAAAAAAGTTGGCTCATGGTCCTATATTTGCAGTTATTACATATCAAGGGTATGACATAAATGGATACACGTTCTACACTATTGAATAATATAAGAAAAGCACGTATCAGAATACTCGTGTCTATGTTGATGCTTATGATGCTATGGGCCAAGACAAAAACATGTACTATGGAGCTTGACTTTCAATGATTCAAGAGTCCTCTTTTATGTTGCAACAGGGTTCATGGAATCGAAGGTGTTGTACAAGATAAGTACGGGTTCACTATTGTTGACCTTAACCATCAAGGATATAAGTCAGAGCCTTTCGTGTTAGCAGAAAACGTTCCTCAAGTGTTCTATGTTCCAGACACAACAAATAAAAGACTTAAGGTGGTTACACCTAGAAAACAATGAATCATCGGAGTCGAGAATGCCATCGATGAGGAAGAGTTTGATCAATTTGATGAGATTCCACCTTTCGTCACCTCGATGATCAAGCGAAGAATACCATCAGCCAACAAAGCTCCTTACTTGCACAACGACCATCATGAAAAAGTCAAAAATTTCAAAAAAAACCAAGACCGCAATGGAAAGTAGCAAAATAATTGTGTGAAATATGCTTAAAATGTGAAAATATGGTTTGAGTGAAAATTTAACTTTCATTTGGATATTTGAGTGATATATGCTCAAATGTGTGAAAATATTGTCATTTGAGTGAAAATTTGACTTTCATCGGTCATATGTGTGAAATATGCTAAATGTGTGAAAATATGGCCACTTGATGCCTTATGTTTTGTTTCTGATGGAGCACTACTGAATCTGGCACTTGTTCTGCCCTGAAAGAAGTACAAGGGAGAGCTGCTCTAAGAAAGATTGTCTCGTATGCCGCAGTGAAGGTCTCACCATGAAAGAAAAAGAGAGACGAGCTTTAAGTAAGACTGTCTCATATAACTTCATGAAGGTCCCACCACGAAAGCAAAAGGGAGACAAGCCATATGAAGCGCGTCTCGCATGAGGCTGTGGAGACCTTTTGTCCCACCTCGAAAAGTTGAGCGCGTTCCAACGAGCATATAAGGTGAGGCGTTGCACGGTTGGCATCAGGTTCAGTGTGTACGGTCTTGATGTCAAGTTAACAAAATTTAATCTAGCAATCAAGAGTGTTCACACCGAATTTGAACTTTTGCATGGAGCTAATTAAGTTTTGGTCCCACCTTTGAAAGTGAGGTCCCACCACAGAAGAAAAAGGGAGATGGTCCCATATGAAGCTCGTCTCGTATGCGGTAATGAAGATCTTTTGTGGCCAGGTAACGAGAGACAAGTTGTCCATGCACGTGTCTCTAATTTGGACGCGCACGCGCTAATGCTAGATGCTCCTTCCACTAGCTCATCTCTGATTCTGGCACTTGTTCTGTTTCCCCTTGTACATCTGTATTTTAACTTGTTTGTATTGTAACTTGTTTATATTGAAACTTGTTTGTATAACTTGTTTGTAACAAACTTGAATGCTTTATTTACCAACTATTGAATGCTTTATTTACAAACTGGAATGTTTGTATAACGATATGTGTCGCGGGCGCATTCGATAGTCGATAACAAAAAGACAACAAACCATTCTATAATCGATAATAAACATTCATCATCAAGCAAACATTCATTAACATTTCATTAAAACAAACATTATTACAAACAACAAAAGAAAAAACAGATGATCGCCTGGTCCTCCGATGGGTACTCCGCCCCACACTTGATGGTGATCCCCTTCACCAAACCACTGTGGCCTTCCACCCCAAGCACCTCACTGACCGTCTCCTGCATCGCGTGAAGACGATCAGCCACTGTGCTTAACATGTAGAGGTAGTGGCCGATGTTGGTGTCATGCTCGCCCATTCCAATACATTCTGGAAGGTGACTAAGACCCAGAAGCCGCATGGCATGAGATGTACTGTTAAATACATCCATTGCCATCAGTTCGCAGCAGTCTTTAAGGTCATGCTCTTTTCAAATGACGGAGACAAAGTACTCCAGTTGAGCGATTTTCCCTAGCAGGTATTGTCGCTCTTCCACCAAGGAAGGTGGCAGAGGTGTAGTTGGAGCTGGGGACGAAGGTGCGGTTGGAGCTGGGGATAGAGGAGCGGCAATTGAGCTGGGGATAGAGGACGAGCAAGAGGAAGGCTACTGTGATGGTGCAGAGAAGGAGAAGGCATCCCCTATATATACAGAGTATCCCCCTAACTTGTGACTTGATCACTGCCATGTGAGGCCCATGTGGCACGGTCCTACATGTCATAGAACAAGTCACTATATAATGGTACGGAGAAGACAATGAGGTCGGAGCGCTTCGAATTCTACACAGGAATGGCATTATTGCAAAGGAGGCACAATTAATTCTGCAGCTTGATGTGGGCCCCACTCTCTGTGTGGAACCGTTGTGGTTTTTGATGGAGAAAAGGGAGAAGCGCCCGAACCAAGTGCATCTCTGTTGTGGGACAACATACATGTTGGATCCTGAAAGTGCATCTAGGCATCCCTTGTGGGTTTTGGTTGATTTATGACAAACAAATGAGATCCTAACCAAATTGTTGAGATGAGCGCAGGTTTTAATGAAAATATGGAGAAAGCGCAAAAAGAAAGGAGAGTGAGAAATCAAGTTGGAAAGAGCTCAAGAGATGAATAGAATAATCTTTGTGGATGGAGTGTGTTGGAGGAACACACTCCAAGAGCTCAAGCATATTTTAATCCTCTCACTGCACAAATTCATACATGTCTGGACTAGTCCGATATCACCACGGACTAGTCCGATATCACCACAAGAATATTGCGAGGGAAAAAAATATTGGAACCGGTTCAAAAGATTAACTGGTGTAGTAATATATTCAGCCCATATCGGTCACTACAATGCCACACATCGTGCTGCCCGCTGGTTTAGTACGGACGGGGATGCCATGACTTTACAACACACTTAACTTGGTCACTAGCATGCACTACATGAGAAAGTCTCATCCGAGACGAGCCAGAACGAAGAACAAGAGACGAACAAACAGTGCGTCTCCATCACCGTGTCTCACATTACGTAGTCATCAGAGACGGGCAGCAGGCGTGTCGCTGATCATCATAAGTGCGATACAAGCACAAAGATAGCACATCTCCTTTCTTTGAGTCATACCTAACGTGCTTTGCAGAGTCATCGGAGACGAGCAACTAGCTCGTCGCCCTTCAGCATACATGCGTGACAAGCTCTAATATAGCGTGTCGCAGATTTATTGACTGATGTGAGATGTACTTTATTGTAGCGCATCGCAGATTTGTTGACTGTTCTGAGACGAGCTTTAAGAAAACTGGTCTCCTTTATTTAGATAATCCGAGATGATCTTTGTTACAGATCATCGCAGATTGTTTACAGGCAGGGTCTCCTATTACGTGTCCCCCATCCTTGATTATCCTGATTGTCGGTTGCATCCTGGAGCTAGCCAAGATTTGGCAGCCGCATTGCAAGTGTCAGCACATACACATACATGAACTTATGTATGGCCAAAAAGATCACACCTTAAATTATATTGACCAATCAAATATTAACAAAGTGTCAATCGTGGTTATCAAGTATACCAATTACACAAAGAATGCCCCCCTATTCATCCTGATCGCATAGTAACTAATTACTCACATCATAATTGTTATCATCTAATCATGTATACCATAATGAAAATTCTCCCAATCAGTGCCTTTATTAACGATGAGCCTTCATAGCCTCTAATGCTCTAACTAAGACAGTCACAAATTCAATAAAATTACTAAAATCATATAAAACATACGACGGGCCTTAATAGAGCGTGTCTCTCATTCGCCCTTCTCCCTTTTGTCGGAGGTCAAAAATTGGAGATGCGCCTGCTTGATATTCATCTCTCATGTGTTCATCTCCCATTTGCTACTCGCACAACATCGTGAGCGTCTGTTGCCAATTCAGGGATATAATTGGAATTCAGGGATAAACAAACGCAATGACATTGCAATTCAGAGATATAATTGGAATTTAGGAATAAACAAACACGATGACATTGCAATTTAGAGATAATTTGCAACTCTATAAATTTCATAGTTCATACACATTGCGCCATGAGTAAGGCGTACAATGGTACATCTCGCGCCATGAGTTCCTTGGGTCTGGGTACCCTTCCAGAGTTTACTCAAATGGGTACCACCAACCACTACCTCTACATCCTCACGGCACTGGCCGGTCGTCTCGAACAGGCCCAGGTGCTTAGCACCAAGGGCCGCAGTAACTTGGTGGCAGCGACAGAGAGGAATCACGGTCACGGGGTTGCACCGCCGGTGCAGCCAGAGCAACTGGTTCAGTTGGAGCAGCCGGCCCAGGCTCCTGTTACACTGGTGCCAGAGTCACCGTAGGAGGAGGAGGAGGAGGAGGATTTATTTTTTTCTTTGTTGTTTATAGTTGATGTTTTTATTTTATTGTGTCTTCTTATACTTTTTTCTTGTGTTTTATAATATATTGTGTTAATGAATGAAATTTATCTGTGTTCATCTGTGTGAATGAATATTGTCTTCTGTTTTCAACTGTGTGAATGAATGAATGTGTGGTGCGTTCACCGTGTTCCTCGGGAATCATAAGGAAGGATTTGATTATTTTTTAGACAAATGAATGATTTAGTTATCAAGTGAATGTGCTCTAAGTTCAGTAATGTGTTGTTTGTGTGATATCAATAGTGAACCGAAGCAAAATGAAGAAAATCACGAAGCTAAAGGAGGCGTGGGGAATAGGAGACGCACATTGCCGTTAAGCTCATCTCCCTTTTGGCAGAGGAGAGGGAGGCGTTGAAAATTGGATACGCGCTTCATTATAAGCTCGTCTCCCTTTTGCATCGTGTACTCCGCCCGGACCTTATATAATGTGCACCCTCAGTTCTCCACAAGTGCATCTCTCCTTTTGTATCAGTCTCTCCTCTTCCTCGTTCATTTTCTCCGCGCAGACAACCCACCTTAGTCAATGTTTTGCCGCCAAGCCCACCGAGGGAGTCACCCTACAAGAAACAGTGTTGTGGCTCCATCGAGATGCTCAACAACGAGCTGCTCGAGACGATGCCCCAAGTGCTCGAGGGGCTGTATGACAGGCTATTCGAGAGGCTGTTCAAGATGATGGTTGAGGTACTTGGCGCCGAAGGCCGCAGTAACCTAGTGGTGGCGATAGCAAGGAAGCTCAGTTGCGAGGTTGCACCGTCGGACCAGCCGAAGCAATTGGTGGAGCAGCCGGCCAGGGCTCCTGTTTCACCAGCGCCGGAGTCACCGCCGGAGAAGGAGGAGGAGGATTTAGGTTTTCTTTTGTTGTTTTTAGTTGATGTTGTTTTTCTTTTATTGTGTCTAGTACTTTTTTCTTGTGTTTTGTAATATATTGTTAATGAATGAATGTGTTATTTGCGTTCATCTATGTGAATGAATATTATCTTGTGTGTTCAACTGTGAATGAATGAATGGTGTGTTCATCATGTTCCTCAGGAATGACAATTCTTAAGCAAGGATTTGATTATTTTTTGGATTTAAAATACTATAGTGAAGGTACTCTATATTGGAATGATTATTTAGTTATCAAGTGAATGTGCTCTATATTCGTTCAGTGATATGCTCATGTCAGTCTGTAACCAAAGCCAAAGAAAACGTGCTTTCTGTAAAGTTCGTCTTATTTCTTTCGCAAATAGGAGACGCGCTCTGTTAGTCGCTCGTATCCCGTTTGTAAGAGGATCGGGCTCGTCTCGGATATTTCATTAAATGCTACGCGCCTTATAGTACCTCGTCTCCTTTCACTCTTAGTTGCGCCTTTCTTTTGTGAACTAGAATACTCGCTAAGGCGGGCTCATCTCGTTTACCCATATCCGTGACGATCGCCTTTGCGCTAGTCTCTGATATTTGTCTCCTATTTGCATTTCTTACATACTGATGTGGGGATCATATAAAGACGGTCCCACATGGCAGTGATCATGATAATTTCGGTGCCTTATACACTTATAAACAGATACATGGCATATACACATTAATCATGTATAACAACCGATAACAGATTCTTCGCATTTGCTTACCTAACCTTCACATGCATCTGTATTATTATATATCTATCTCAGTAAACCCATATTGTGTGTATCTAATTTTCTTCAAATTCAGCTCCAAACAATCTTAGTACACTATCGGTCGTCTTGCATGCCACATACCAGCTTTTCAAGGTGCGGACGAAGCTGATATGATTTTGTCTCCAACACCAACACTACGTAAGAAACCCAAATAGGAGACAAAGATGGGTGACGTGCTAAAAGGCGGTCGTCTCTCATCAGCTTAAGCAAGACGAGCCCACTTCAGTGAGGATCGGATATGGCTCGGTTGAACATTCAAGGAGACGTGTTATATTACAGCCTGTCTTAGTTAAGTATAGATCCGAGACGGGCCTACTCTCTAGACAACCGGAGACGCACTTGTAGCACAGCGCGTCTCCTATAAGCGAGTGAAATGAGACGTCTTTACCAAAAGCACGTCTCCTTTGTCTTCGCTTGCAGACATACATGAACATGACTCTGAACGATGACCACATTCATTCACAGTTGAACACACAAAATAATCATCACACAGACAAACACATATAACACATTCGATCATTTACACAATTGATCATAGATAACAAATATATTACAAAACACAAGAAAGAAGTACAAGATACAAGAATAGAAAAAAATCAACTAAAAAACAACAAAAGAAAACCTAAATCCTACTCCTCCCACCCCTCCTCATCCTTCGGCTGCTCCGCCGGTTGCTCCGGCTACTCTGCCGGTTGCTCTAGCTGCTCCGTCTGCTCCGCTGGTTGCTCCGGCTGCTCCGGTTGCTCTGCCGCTTGCTCCGGTTGGTCCAGATCCGGCGATGGAACCTCGCAACCGAGGTTCTCGCCATTGCGGCCACTAGGATATTGTGGCCCTCGGCACCAAGCACCTCGGCTATCGTCTCGAGCAGCCTCTAGAACCGGTCGAACACCCTGTCGAACAGCATCTCGAGTAGCTCTCTTTGTTGAACCTCTTGGGGGAGCGGCAACGCTGTTTCTTGCAGGGTGGCTCTCTCGGTGGGCTTGGCGGTGGTACGTTGGCCATGGTGGGTTGTCTGAGGGAACAAAGCAAAGAGGAGAGACTGATGGCCCCGTATATAAGGCATATGCTGTAACGCAAAATGGAGACGAGCTTCACTGCGAAGCGCGTCTCCTATGATTGACGTCTCCCACTCCTCTGCAAAAAGAGAGACGTTCTCTAATGGAAAGTGCATCTACAATTCCATATGTGACCTTTAGCTTCGTGATTTTCTCCATTTTGCTTCGGTTTACTGTTGATACCACACATGTCACTTGATAACTAAATCATTCTCTTGTCCTGAATATAATCAAATCCTTCCTTATGATACTTGAGGAACACGATGAACACGCTACACATTCACTCGTTCACATAGTTGAAGAACACACAAGATAGTATTCAATCACATAGATGAACAAAAATAGATTTCATTCATTAACAATATTTACAAAACAGAAGTAGCTAAAAACAACAAAGAACAACTAATCCTACTTGTACTCCTACTCCCCCTCCTCCTCCTCCTCCTCCTCCTCCTCCTCCTCTTCCTCTTCCTCCTCCTCCTCCTCCTCGTCCTCCGGCGGTGACTCCAGCGCCAGTGCAACCTCATGAATGAGGTTGCTCTTCGTTGCCTCCACCAGGTTTTTGTGGCCCTCAGGGCCAAGCACCTGGGCCATCGTCTTGAACAGAATGTCGAGACGATCGGCCACCCCCGTGAGGGCGAAGAGGTAGTGGCCAATGGTACCCATTCTAGTAGACTGGGGAAGGGTACCCAGACCCAAGGAACTCATGGCGCGAGACTTATTGTTGTACGCCTCTTGCGCCATAAGGAGGTGTTGCTCGGTGTTGAACCTCTCGGGGGAGCTGCAACACAGTTTCTTGCAGGGTGGCTCTCGGCGGGCTTGGTGGCGGAAGGTCGGCCATGGTGGTGGTGGGTCGTCGGGGTGGAGAAGACAAAGAAAATAAGAGGATTGAAAGTGAGCGACGCGCTTGTGGAGAACTCATTGGTGATGGTGTGTCTTAAATAAGGTTTGCGCGGAGTCGTCGAGGGAGCGGTTGGTTTCCCGCGCATTGATGGAACGGTGGGATGCATCGATACCGCCTTGGGGAAACGAAAGGTCGCGCACGGACATCGCACGTGTCTCTGCACCACGCTGCCGAAATTAAGTTCTCCGCAGACCTCGTGTCGCGCGTCTCTCTTTCGACTATGGAAGACGCGCTGTAGGTTAACACGCGTCTCTCTTTAATAGCGCGTCTCGCATTTACCTCCCTCTTCTCTTTATCTCTTCGACAATGGAAGATGCTCTTTAACTTAATGCGCATCTCGCTTTTATCTCTCTCGTCTCTTCTTTGCCTCTGGTGCTCCTTTATTACTAATCGACCAACTCCAGTGTGACCGCCTCCTCTATTCGCCATTGTCGTTGTCGTTGTCATCGTTGTCCTCGTCGTCGTCATTGTCGCCATACTCTTTGTCGTCGTCGCCGTCCTCGTTGTCATCACTGTTCATGGCTAGTATCGGCTTGGCGCATAGACGATTGAAGGAGCACTTGGCGTGGCGCAAGAATCATCCCCATGTATGTACATATGGCACACCGGTCGCATAGTTGTATATATGTAGATCTGCAATGGACTGGTGAATGTAACTTTAGTTTTGTTTTTCTGTCTACGTAGGGTTTCTCTATGAAGCCTGAGTCAGGAGATTTATTGAAGTGGCGGTGCATTGTCCCCGGTAAAGAAGGTGTCGACTGTTGGAGTCGGCAGATCCCCTGACACTACTAAAGTGTTGAAGGAGTTTGTAGTTCGGTTTGGGCGCGCGGAGACTCAAGAAGGTGAATCACGATTGGACACGAGAGACATAGTTGTTTACGTGGTTCGGGCCGCCTGAGCGTAATACCCTACTCCACGGGCGTGTGTGTGTTGTATTAACTTGTGAGCTTGAGAGCGTTCGAGGGTCCTCTCCCCTCGTGTACCGTCGGTTTGTCCTTTTATAGTACAAGGACAAACCGTTACAAGTCAGCCTGGCCTGACATGTGGCCCTGGCGGTTACTAGTATTGATACACGAGATTAATTGTTGTTAATAACCCTGTAACAGCTCCGACAGTGCCGTTACAGGTGTTAAGATTGTCCGATTAAGTGTCATTAACGTGGAATTAATGATAATTAATCGGGTCTTGAAGTCCGCGGCTGTCCTTTGAAGATCCGGAGCCGTTACAATGTCTCCCGGAGGTTCGAAGCGGCCAGCTCCGACGTATGGACACGTGGCAGCTCCGGAGCTTGCTTGTGGGAAGCGGGAAGCTCCGGGGTGGCCTGGCACGTGTTAGGTCCAGAGCTTCTCTCGGTCAGGGGTTAAATCCGGAGGTGCCGTTTCGGTACCTAGCCCGGAGCTTCACCCTTGTGGGTAGTAGCTCCGGTCTGGCAGTACACGTGGCAACCTAGGGGTTAACCATGTTGGAGAAGCAGGTCCGGTTATGTCTGACAAGTGGGCCCCCGAGGGTCTTCAACTTGAGTAGATGTCCTTCCCTTGAGATCTTTGTAACCTCAGGGGGTGTATGGTTTTTTGGGTACCGACAGTGGCCCCCTGGACCTACCTCCGGGGAAAGTCACCGGGGTGAAGTCATTCCGTCGGAGGTGGGTCCACACTCGCGACTCTTGAACTGGGTCTTCAAGGGTCTTTGGAGGTGCCGTTGGCAGGGCTTTACAGTTAAGTCCCGACGCGTGGCGCACCTCAGGCGGCAGATAGGATCTTTGATGTGCGGATCTCTCGCAATTGAAGGTCGCCGGTTCCCGATACGAAAACCGTATCGGTTCCGCGTGCCTTGTCAGTTCGCCGCCTTTGGGTTTCCCGCCTCGTGATGACAACTGTTTGCCTGGGTAAGAGCCTCGACTTGATCGTCAGGGTGGTCCCGGGCCCCCTAGTCATCGGCAGGGTTGAATTCTTGAGTAGTATCCTTGACTCTCCTGCAGTTTCCATCCAAGCGTTGCGAGGGCTTACTTAAGAAGGAAAGAGCACCGTCGGGAGTTCTTTACGCTTCCCATCTGTTCTTGCGCTCAAACTCTAGACTTGTACTTTGCTCCTCTTCTCTTGCCTAGCTGTGCTGCGATGGAGTTGGGTCTGCGTGAGAGTCGCTTGAAGACGGAAAGTGATCTGAAGAAGGTCCGGGCCCTCATGGGGTGGTCTTCGGACTTCTTCAATCGTTCGGTCCGCGCCGGCGGAGAGCTTCCCTTTAAAAAGGAGCACTCTGGCGAGATGGTGTACTTTTCCTCGTACGCCATGGTGGGGCTGATCCCACCGTTTTCTTCTTTCTTCTTGATGCTGCTGGACTTCTATGGTCTGCAGCTGTACCACCTTGGCCCTCACTCCATTCTCCTTGTGTCCATCTTTGTCCACTTCTGTGAGATGTGGGTGGGCATCCCTCCCTGCATCGAGCTCTTCCGAACCTTCTTCACCGTCCAAACCACCGGCCGAAGCGACGAGTATCTTGGCTTCTACTACTTCGTGAAGCGTAAGAAGTGCCCATTCAAGTACCTCCGGTCATTCCCTTCCGGGAAGTGGGATGACTGGAAGAAAGATTGGGTAGTCGTCCGGGTGGAGGAACATGAGCGGTTGGAGCTGCCAGACGGTCTGCCCGGCATTGACACGTCGGTATGGAGCGAAGTTCCGGTGCTGGCGGGAGCTTTCGACCCTATCTTGACCAGAATCCGCCAATGTGTGGAGGGAGGATTGACTCCCCAGGCGGTGTTCTGCAACTTCCTGTCCAACAGGTGGGCGCCGCTGAAGAGGAGGGAGAAGCTCGCCTGGGCCCTCAACAGCGTGATGGACGAGGACCGGGTTGAGACCGGGTTGAAGTCCAGCATGGTGGGGAAGACCTTGGAGTTTCACCTCAAGAAATTCCAGCACGGCATCGACGTTGAAGGAGATTACTTGACTCCGCCGCCGGCTTTCCTCCCTCTGAACGTGGAAGTTGAGTTCAGTAGGGAGCTCCGGCGGAAGATGCCTGCGCTTGATGACCTCGGCGTCGTCGAGAGAAGATCAACCACCCGGTTGGCGATCCCCGGGTTGTCCGAAGGTGGCTCCGCCCCTGCTCCACAGCCAAGAGCTGAGGTCGTCGGCAAGGGCAAAGAGTTGGCGGAGGAGCCGGAGAGCCGGAAGAGGAAGCTGCGACATGCTGACGGAAGGTCCGTCGGGCCTGCCACTTCCCCCCCAGTTCCCCGTCCTCAGGAAGGAAGATCCTCCGCCGCCGTGGCGGCTGTCCCCGTGGTGGGGTCTTTCCGGAGCGCTACTGTTCCGGCGGTGGGATCCTCCCGGAGTGCGACTGTCCCCGTGGTGGATCCCTCCGGAGGTGCCAGCTCCGGGCACGCGACTTCGCCATCTGGAGCGGTGAGGGCCTCCAGGTCCAGGAGTTCCTCCCGATCAAGGAGAGCTCCGACCCGGGAAACGCCCGCGGCTGTATCAAGTCCTAGGAGTCCT
The DNA here is from genome assembly GCA_036927565.1 of Tuctoria greenei. NCBI lineage: Eukaryota > Viridiplantae > Streptophyta > Magnoliopsida > Poales > Poaceae > Tuctoria > Tuctoria greenei. The sequence continues at coordinate 173,856,828 of JAYESD010000002.1, read as the reverse complement.
CCCGGAGCTCCGACGCCGACCGTGGCCAGCCCGGATCGTCCGGGAAAGAGGTTCCGCGCAAGCTGGTGCGTGAGTCTCCCAAGGTAATCTTTCTTTTTTACCTCGATTAACTTTTTAATTGTAGCATCTGTTTGCTCAATTTCTTCGTTCTTCATCTGCAGCGTTCCCAAGAAGGGGAGTGAAGCTCCACCCTCAGCCACGGTGTCTGAGGCTGCGAGGGTTTCTGCTCCAGCTCCGGTGCCGCCCCAAGCGGAGGCTGCGACAGCTCCGGCGCCGGCTGTCGTGGTCATGGACCTCGACTCGTCTCCAGAAGTTCCTGTGGTAGCGCCGGACCACGGGGATGAAGATGCGCCAGCGGTACCCGTCCCGGAAGTAGAAGCTCCGGGTCTTGGTGCTGCAGTGGTAGAAGCTCCGGCTGTTGAGTTGGAGGGAGTAGCAGTCCCGGCTTCGGAGCCGGACAGTGCTGAAGCCCCGGCGATTGAGCCGGAGGTGGCTGAAGCCCCGGCATGCGGGCCGGAAGTTGAAGTAGTTCCGGCAGTTGAGCCGGTTACTTCCGAAGCTCCGGTCGCAGAGCCGATGATTGTTGGAATGCCGGCCGCAGAGCCGGTGAATGTAGGAGCGCCGGCCGCAGAGCCGGTGATTGTTGGAGCGCCGGCCGCAGAGCCGGTGATTGTTGGAGCGCCGGCCGCTGAGCCGGCGGCTGAAGAGGCGAGGGAGCTTGAGCCTCCCTCAGAAGAGGTGTCCCGGCCGGAGCTAGTGGAGGCGACGACGTCGATGGTACCTGTGGCAGAGCCAGAGTGCCTGAACGAAGTCGCCGGCCCCCAGCCTGAAGGGGCAAATGAAGACTTGGTGGCGGGACCTCCTTCGATGGCGACTGAAGCCATCCCGGAGGAGGGCCCTAGCGCTTTGGAAGTTCAGGGTTCCACTCTCGTAGAGTGGGACCCAATTTATGAAAGTGAAGACCCGCTGGAACCAGCGGAAGAGATCCCAGCAGGTCCGGAGCCTATCTCGTTGTCGATGTCCATCGACAACGCCTGCTCCAGTCTACGTCAAGTCCAACTGGGCTTCTTCCACGACAGCAAGGCTCTTGAAGAGGAGCGCCAAACCCTTAGGCGGTGGCGTAATCGGCTCCACTTCGAGACTAAGCTGGCGCAGTCGAGGCTTGCGGATGACAAAGAATGGATCAGGCGGGAAAAGGTCCGCCTGGAGCTCTGGGGTGAGCTGCTGGACGAAAGGGAGAGCATGACTCACGCCCTCGACGCTCAATCCCGGCAGTTCCATGACCAAGCTAAGGCTGCTAACGACGCGACCAATGCTCGGTTTGATCAGCTCGAGGCCATCAGCACCGCACTCATCAAGCGCCGAGAGGCACTTGAAGGGAGGGAAAGACGGCTCGAGGATGAGGAGCAAAAACTCCTGGAGCTACGGGATGACGTCTTGCGACGGGAAGAAGAGCTCGCCGAGAAAACAGCTCTGGCAGACAAGGGCCTCGAGGAGCGCGCTAAGAAATTGGAAGAGCGCTGCCTCGAGGAGGAGGAGAAGACCTGGGTGCGGGGGCAGGAACTCTACGAATACGAGTGTGCCCTTGTCGCCCGGGAAAAGAAAGTAGAGGCGAGGGAGAAGGACCTGGTCGACCGCCGGAACAAGATCCACCTCCGGGAGGAGGAGCTCGGAAGACTTGAGAAGCGGGTTGCTGCGAAGATCCAGCAAAACGCCAAAGAAGTTGAGCGCCTCTCCCGCGAGAATTCGGAGCTGACGGCGGCCCGGGGATCCCTGGAAGAGATGAAGAACCTGAGGAAGGCGGACTCCCTGCAAATTTGGGAGTTTCTGAGCAAGGCCGACGATGCGCTGGCGCCGATGGGTTTCAGCCCCGTGCTCCCGGATGATCCGGAGCCGGAGCCGGACCTTGCGTTGCAAGCATTGAGCGCCGCGGGCAGCAAGCTCTCCAAGGTGGGCGACGTCATCGCGGACCAACTGGAGGTCGAGGGGCAATCCCTGGCTAGGAACGTCACAGAATATGTGTTGATGTGCTACACCAGCCGGAACCCTCGATTTCCTCTGGACCCAGTGCTTGAAGGCCCCGTCGAAGGAGAAGGCGAAGCTACCCGAGCCAGCGTGTCGGAGGTCGCCCAGAAAGTCGCCGAGTTCTTCCATAGGGTCTAGGACCGTCTCTCTTAGCCTTTACTTGTATCTTCTCTTCTTCCTCAATTTTGTAATCCCTTGTCTCCAGATGTAATCTCCGGTCTTCAGATGAAATGAAATCCCCAATTTTTTGTGAATTTCATTTTTTTGTCTTCAACTCTGTCTTCAACATCTTTATCTTCACTTGGCCCCCTGGTAGATGTGCACAATTTGATTGTGGACATGTACCAAGAGGATGTTGAGTTTTGTTGAAGACGAATTTGCTTCGAACTTGTGGAATTTAAGTCCGAAGTTTTTGACAGTGAAGGTCCCCTGAAGTTGTCGGAGCTTAGAAGCTCCGGCACTGTCCACCGCTGGAGCTTAGTAGCTCCGGCAATAGCCTCTATCAACACGTTGAGCGTCGATAGTCAATACTCCAGGGTATCGGAGCTTAGCAGCTCCGGCAATGACCTTTGCCACACTTAGTTTGTTGGCAACAGACTCCAGTGACGGGGTCTTCTCACCATCTTTTAGTCAACGCCGGCGGTTGACGTCCTGGTGGGAGTCGGAGCTTGGTTAGCTCCGGTTTTTCTCCATCAGCGTAGGGTTCATTTTTCCTGCACACTTAAGCCAAGAAAAATAGTAAAATTCGTTCCTTGTCTATAACTTCGTCGCGGCTTACGGTTCTCAAGAAAATTTTAAGTTGAACACGATTTTTAATACGACTGGATGAATTGTCTTTTCTTTTAGATCCAATTGTCCACGGACCCACCTTACTTTGGCCTGCCGGGATGTAGGTAGAGTGGCGTACTTACGGTGCTTGACCAGGCTAAGTCGATAGCGCACTCCGGCCCTAGAATGGCTTGGCGGCTTTCAGGCGAGTTGGCCACAGACGATATTTAAATCCAAAAAATCTGACAATTCAACTCGAATCGTATGTAAACCGGTCAAACTAGAACTTCTTAAGAATTGCACGTTTCTGTTATAGACAAGAAAGAGAAAAATAAAAAATGTCGAGCCTATGCAAAAATGAATGCACGTGGAGTCTATTTCACATGAAGATGTCTTTCATTATAGGTCCGGGGTACAGGGGAAACAAGTACACTCTTAGGGTACGGAACCAGGCTAAGTGTGTTTGGTTTCTCGTTTGACCCAGGGTAGTTAGCCACACTTTTAGTCCGGAGACTGTGTCAAGTGTTGCATGAGCTTTTCAAACCTTTCGGGGAAGGTCCAGCTGCTCTCCCGGAGGAACTACCCGACTCTGTACAATGACTCTATAACATACATTTCAAGTTACTTAAGACTCACCTCCGTGGAATTAAGTGTAGAACTTACGGAGGTGCTCGATGTTCCAAGGATTTGGGAGAGGTGTCCCATCCTCGGTAGCCAAGCGAACGCTTCCGGGACGGGATACTTTGATCACTCGAAAGGGCCCTTCCCAGCCGGGGGAGAGTTTGTTTTGCCCTTCTCTGGATAGTATTCTCCGTAGCACCAGATCGCCTTCCTCGAGCTATCGGTTGTGTACATGCCGCTGGTGATAGCGCCATAGAGCTTGGCGGTATCGGGCATTCCGAACAGCTGCTTGGCACCTTCCCTCCTCGAGGAGGTCTAGGTCTTCGCGCCGGAGCTGGTCCTGCGCGGCTTCGTCGAAGGTCCGGACTCGGAGGGAACCCAAGGTGATTTCCGGAGGAAGGATCGCTTCAGCTCCGTACACCAGAAAGAAGGGTGTTTCTCCGGTTGCCCGACTTGGAGAAGTCCTGTTGGCCCATAGAGTGGGCGGAAGCTCTTCGATCCAATTGGCTCCGTGTTTCTTCAAGCGCTCATAAGTGCGTGTTTTGAGTCCTTTAAGGATCTCTGCATTTGCTCTCTCGGCTTGCCCGTTGCTGGCAGGATGAGCTACAGAAGCGTAGCAAACTTGTATGCCGAGGTCTTCGCAATATCCTTGAAATGCGGAGCTTGTGAATTGAGTCCCATTATCAGTGATGATCTTATTTGGGACTCCGAATCTACTCACGATAGATTGTAGAAAATTGATTGCGGATTGTTTGTGGATCGTCACAACAGGAGTAGCTTCTGGCCACTTGGTGAACTTGTCGATGGCGACGTACAGGAACTTGTAACCTCTGACGGCTCTTGGGAAGGGTCCCAAGATGTCCATCCCCCCACAGCGAAAGGCCATGTAGGAGGTATCATTTGTAAGGACTGAGCAGGTGTATGAATTTGCTTTGCATGAAATTGGCATGCTTTGCATTTCTTCACTAGCTTAGTGGCATCCTGGAGCGCTGTAGGCCAGTAGAAGCCGTGCCGAAAGGCTTTTCCGACCAGCGTGCGGGAAGATGCGTGGTTCCCACACTCGCCTCCATGGATTTCTGCGAGGAGCTCGCAGCCTTCTTCCCTTGTGATGCACCGCATTAGGATGCCGTTGGCACCGCGCCGGTAGAGATCCCCTTCTACCAACGTGTATCTTTTAGCCAATCTGACTACCCGGTCAGCGGATACATCATCGTCAGGAAGGATGTTGTCTTTCAAGTAGCTCCGGATCTCCGAGACCCATGCATCGGAACTGACTTGAGCATTTGAGTCTTGCGTGCTGGGTTGCTCGGAGCTTCCGGCAGCACCTACGACCCTTGATGGCTGCCATGGTAACAGGGCCATCGGGACCGTCAGCTTCGGGATGCTGATCTCGCCCCCTTCATTCAGTTCGGCAGGCTGAACTGTGGGTTTTGACAACCTCCGGACAAAGGTTCCGTCAGGAGCCGGAGCTCCAGTTGACGCCTTGGTCGAGAGTTCGTCAGCTTCAGCGTTGTGAGCACGCTGAACATGGTGAAGGTCTAGGACTTCGAAGTCCTTCTGAAGCCTCTGGACTTCAAGGAGGTAAGCAGCCAGCTGGAGATTATTGCAGGAGCATTCACCCTTCACCTGCTTGATGACGAGTTGTGAATCTCCTTTGACCAGCAATTGCTTGACACCATATGAAAGTGCCACCTTTAATCCATAGATGAGTGCTTCGTACTCCGCCATGTTGTTGGTTGCCTTGAAGTCAAGGTGTACCATGTATTTCACTTTCTCCCCGGTTGGTGCAAGGAGAAGGATTCCAGCTCCGGCTCCCTGCTTCTGCATGGAGCCGTCGAAGTAAAGGGTCCAATGAGGCTTAGTGAAGGTTGGAACTTGAGGTTCCGTCTTCTGCTCGCTGGGGCCCCCAGGGTTTAATGGAGAGGGAGTCCATTCTGCCACGAAATCTGCCAACGCTTGACTTTTGATTGCTTGTCTCGGAATGAATTCAAGATCGAATTCAGCCAATTCCGCTGCCCACTTTGCAATATTCCCAGTTGAATTGGGATTATGCAGGATCGCTCGAAGTGGATATGAGGTCACCACCGAGACTTTGTGAGCTTGGAAATAGTGTCGAAGCTTCCTTGAGGCAATAAGAACTGCATAAAGCAGTTTATGCACCTCTAGGTATCGAGTCTTGGCATCATGTAACACTTCACTGATGAAGTATACCGGGCGTTGAATGGTCCGGACCCTCCCGGAAGGGTCCAGAGCTTCCTCTTCATTGATCCGGACCCTCTCGGAGGGGTCCAGACTCTCTTCGGGGACCTCCGGGTTCTGGGTGGAGGAACCCGGAGCTTCTTCAGGAATGACCTGGATCCTCTCGGAGGGATCCGGGTCTTCTGAAGTGGCTTCTTGTGGGTTCAAGTCTGGGAGCTGGGACCCAGACCCGCTTTCAGGAACCTCCGGACCCTCCCGAAGGGGTCTGTATTCCTGAGTATTGGGTAGTTCTGGTCTCTCCGCAACCAAAACCATACTGACGACTTCGTCAGTAGCTGAAATGTAAAGCAATAAAGGCTCACCAGGGTTCAGAGCTACCAGGACTGGTAGGGTGGTGAGGAACTATTTCAGCTCCTGGAATGCCTTCTCTGCTTCTTCAGACCATTGGAATGGTCCGGACTTCCTCAGTAACTTGAATAAGGGAAGTGCTCTTTCCGCCAGTCTTGAAATGAACCGGCTGAGAGCTGCTAGACATCCAGTTAATTTTTGGACGTCTTTGATGCGGGTTGGTGGCCGCATGTCTTCAATGGCTTTTATCTTCGCCGGATTAGCCTCTATGCCCCGGTGACTTACCAGGAAACCAAGAAGCTTTCCGGAACTAACCCCGAAGACGCACTTGTCTGGGTTTAGCTTCGTGCGGGTGGCCCGCAGCTTGTCGAAGACAGCCTGCAAGGTGTCCAAGAGGGACTCCTTGTTCTTGACTTTGACCACGATGTCATCGACGTACACTTCCACTATGTCTCTGATGAGTTCTTCGAAATTTTTGTACATAGCTCGTACAAAAGTTGAAGCTGCATTCTTGAGACCAAAAGGCATGGCTGTGTAACAATACAATCCATCTACTGTGATGAATGAAGTATGCTCTTCATCCTCCCTAGACATCCTGATTTGATGATATCCAGAATATGCGTCTAGAAAACACAGTAACTCGCACCCGGAGGTGGAATCCACTATCTGATCTATTCTAGGTAGTGGGAATGGATCTTTTGGACATGCCTTATTCAGTGTGGTGTAGTCGATGCACATCCGAAGTTTCCCGCCGGCCTTGGGCACAACGACTGGGTTTGCCAGCCATTTTGGATGGAAGACTTCTCGGATGAATCCGGCTTCGAGCAACTTCTTCACTTCTTGTCGGATGAAGTTCTGTCGCTCCACAGATTGCTTCTGAGGTTTCTGATGCACAGGCCGAGCATCGGGATAAATCTTCAGATTGTGCTCAATCACTTCCCTGGGGATCCCAGGCATTTGTGACGGTTGCCAAGCAAATACGTCAACCTTAGCCCGGAGGAAAGTGATGAGCGCGAGTTCCTATTTGTCATTCAACCCACCCGATATACGGGTGGTTTGAGCAACATCGGAACCAATTTGGACGACTTTGACGGGTATGTCGGTGTCGCCGCTTGGCTGCACACGGGGTGCAGAGGTCGAGCCTCGTTGACGAATGCTCGAGGGTTTCGGAGCTTGCTCCTGTCTGGAGTTCTCCTCTTGCGCCGTGGTGAGTGCGTGGAGTTCCTCCAGAGCAGTTACTCCAGCAGTGCGATCTCCGCGGATCCGGAGAACGCCTACTGGTGTTGGCATCTTCAACACCAGGTATCCATAATGAGCAGCTGCCATGAATTTGTACAGGGCAGGTCTACCCAAGATGGCGTTGAATGGTAAGTTGATCTGAGCGACGTCGAAGACCAACTTCTCGGTGCGATACTTCTCCCGGGTCCCGAAGGTAACGGGGAGAGTAATAGCTCCGAGTGGGGTAATGGCCCCCGGACCTACTCCGGAGAAAGGTCGAGAGGGCTGGAGGTCCGAAGGTCGGAGCTGAAGCTTAGTGAAAGCTTCGAAGCTGATGAGGTTAAGCCCCGAACCTCCGTCTACCATGACATGATGGAGCTGGATGTTGTTGATGGTGGGAGATACCATCAAGGGTAATTGGCCAGCTCCGACCATGCTTTGAGGACAGTCCGAAGCATCAAAAGTGATGGGTGTGTCCATCCACTTTCGATGTGGCTCCGGTCTAGCTGTAGGAGCTACAGCAGCCATATCCCGCCGCATAGTCTTGATGACACGACGAGAAGTGATGTCCCATGATCCACCAAAGATGGTGTTCATGGTTTTCCGACGCTCGTTGTCGGAGACGTCGGAGTCATCGTCGACGGAGGTGTAGACTGCTTTTAGGACCTTTTTGGGGTCCTGAAACCCTAACTCCTCTTCAGCCGGAGCTTCATCGACCTTTTGTTTTCCCTCCCTCTGTCGGAAGGGAGACCCTTCCCGGCGCTTGTGATAGCGCTCGGCAAGGTTTTGGACCTCCCGGCAGTCTTCCAGCCTGTGGCTGCCCGTTTTGTGAATGGGGCACCACATTTTGGATTTGCCACCGTCTTCGGAAGACGGTCGAGGTCGCTTCTCGGGGCGTGGCCCCCGGCCACCAGGAGTTGCAGTGGCTGCAACGTTGGATGTGCCGGCCGACGGCTTCTTCTTGCCGTTGGTCTTCTTTTTCTTCTTGCCACTCCCGGAGGTAGCGGCTTCTTCTTTGGAGGATTTTTTGTGATCCTCCAAGGCTGGTTTGGAGTGCATTTCACGGCCCTCCGCAGCTCTGGCACATTTGTCAGCCAAGCTGAAGAGCTCCGTGACGCTGGTGATCTCTTTGATCTCCAGCTTCTCCAACATCTTCTTGTCTCGCACACCCTGTCTGAATGCCACAATGACAGAAGCGCTTGAGATAGAAGGGATTGTGTTACGTACCTGAGAGAACCTCTGGATGAATGACCGCAAAGATTCTCCTCCTTTTTGCACGACCGCAAAAAGGTCCAGTTCAGTGCCCGGTCGGGTGTATGAACTCCCGAAGTTGGCAGTGAACTGACGGCACAGCTCCTCCCAACTGTCAATAGAGTTGGGTGGAAGGCTCATAAACCAGGACCTGGCGGTCCCAGTTAAGGCCACTGGAAAGTAGTTGGCCATTACGGCCTCGTTTCCTCCAGCTGCTAGGATTGCAGTGGAGTATATCTGCAGAAATTCTACGGGGTTGACAGTCCCGTCGAATTTTTCCGGCAAGTGTGGCCGGAACTTCTGAGGCCATCTAACCATGCGCAGGTGCATGGCTAGGGCGGAACAGCCTCCTCCTACTCCTTCCAGAGTAGAAAGGTCTTGAGCATCCCGTCTTTCTCGAGCTCGCTCGATATGGACACGGCCATCCTGTTGGCGGTATCGGCGATCAAGCTCCGCCTGGAGGTCATGTGTCGAAAGCCGAGATGCAGTATGGGTGCGTCGTGCCCCAGAGGGCAACGATGTCACTTGCTGTGACGCAGCTCGTCTTCGGTTGTTGGAGACATGTGGACCAAGTTTTCCAGACAACGTACGTCGTTGCGACGGGGCCCGCCCTGAAGGAGGTGGACCCTGGTTGTTGAGGCGTTCGGCCGCTGCTGCGACCAAATGCTCAACATCAGCCCTCCATTGCTCCATGGCACCTTGAGATGCATCCGGAGGTGGTGGTCACTGGAGAAGAGCACGCGCTGCATGGAGCGCGTGTTCCGGGTTGTCTCGACTTGCCGGCGCAGTATGTGACGCCGGCGCACCATCATGTTGTCCGGCATGTCTTGCCGGAGAAGATGGTGGTGGTGGGAGTGTGACTCCTGCTGGTGCTGAGGCTCCTGCTGGTGGCTGCATGTTGGAGGGATTGCCTCCGACAGCCTGAGCAGCAGGTTGCCCGTTGGATGATCCAGCCGCAGAATTCACCATTCTTGAAAATCTCAGGCGCCCCTACCTGGCGCGCCAACTGTCGACTGTTGGAGTCGGCAGATCCCCTGACACTACTAAAGTGTTGAAGGAGTTTGTAGTTCGGTTTGGGCGCGCGGAGACTCAAGAAGGTGAATCACGATTGGACACGAGAGACACAGTGGTTTACGTGGTTCGGGCCGCCTGAGCGTAATACCCTACTCCACGGGCGTGTGTGTGTTGTATTAACTTGTGAGCTTGAGAGCGTTCGAGGGTCCTCTCCCCTCGTGTACCGTCGGTTTGTCCTTTTATAGTACAAGGACAAACCGTTACAAGTCAGCCTGGCCCGACATGTGGCCCTGGCGGTTACTAGTATTGATACACGAGATTAATTGTTGTTAATAAACCTGTAACGGCTCCGGCAGTGCCGTTACAGGTGTTAAGATCGTCCGATTAAGTGTCATTAACGTGGAATTAATGATAATTAATCGGGTCTTGAAGTCCGCGGCTGTCCTTTGAAGATCCGGATCCGTTACAATGTCTCCCGGAGGTTCGAAGCGGCCAGCTCCGACGTATGGACACGTGGCAGCTCCGGAGCTTGCTTGTGGGAAGCGGGAAGCTCCGGGGTGGCCTGGCACGTGTCAGGTCCGGAGCTTCTCTCGGTCAGGGGTTAAATCCGGAGGTGCCGTTTCGGTACCTAGCCCGGAGCTTCACCCTTGTGGGTAGTAGCTCCGGTCTGGCAGTACACGTGGCAACCTAGGGGTTAACCATGTTGGAGAAGCAGGTCCGGTTATGTCTGACAAGTGGGCCCCCGAGGGTCTTCAACTTGAGTAGATGTCCTTCCCTTGAGATCTTTGTAACCTCAGGGGGTGTATGGTTTTTTGGGTACCGACAGAAGGGGTAAGTCATGAAGAACAACCACAATATGAGTTTAATAATCGTCCTCCTATTAATGAATTTCCTTTGTAGACTGACTTGGAAGGTGGTTACTACCCCCTGACAATCTCCTTCTTAGAGGATTATCCATTGTTGCCTCCAAGATGCGCCTTTCCAAGTGATTTCTTCCACCCAAATGTCCATCGCTCAGGAGCACTCTACATTGGGATTCTTGATCAAGAGACTGTAACATAGACCTATTTTGCTTATATAATTAGTAATTGTTGCCGAACTTATTTGAATTGGTTTCTTATGTTGCTTAAATTGATATTTCATAGTGGTGGTGCACTGGTTTTACAATTAAAACTATACTACTTGAATTTCAGTGTTTGCTACATCAGCCAGATACGCCCGATGTTAAAAATTATTGCTATAATCTACTTATCAAGGTTTGACACTTTGTGTTAATGACCAACGTAGGTTATTCATTCCTCCTTCAACATTTGTCAATTTACAGAATGTCAATATTTTTAGTATCCAGGGCAATATAAGAGACGTGTTCGGGAGCAAGTTGGACGGTACAGTTTAGATTGATCGATGGGAGCTTTAGGAATAAGTTTAGATTCAAAATTAGTTTAGAGGGCATGCAATGTATGAACTATGAAATTCATTGAGTTGCAAAATTATCTCTAAGTTGCAATGTCATTGCGTTTGTTTATACCTGAATTCTAATTAATTCGTGAATTGCAATGTCATTGTGTTTGTTTATCCCTGCAACGGTTCACGATTTTGTGCGAGTGGCAATGTTGAGATGCATGAGAGATGAACTTTAGAAAGGCGCGTCTCAGATACCTGATATTCGGCAAAATGGAGACGGGCCTTACACGGGCTCGTCTCCGATTTGTTCCAAAGATTTTTGTCCCACATCGTAAAGCTGAGCACGTTGCAATGATTGTATAAGGCATTGCGCATAGTTACCAGTTGGAAACGTTTGAATGTCCTGGATGTTGTTCTGGCTTCAGCACATCGTGGCGCATCTAGGGCACTCCAGCATTTCTGGGGCCATAAAATAATGTGAGACGCGCCTTTCAGTGGCTCGTCTCCGATTTGCATCGAAGATCTTTTGTCCCAGCTCGGAAGACTGATCACAATGCAATGATCATATAAGGCATTGCGCAAAGTAGCCAGTTGGACACGTCGTAATGTCCTGGATGTTGTTCCTGGCCGGCTTCAGCACACCGTGGCGCATCTAGGACATTGTGGAGTGTCCGGGGCCACAAAATAATGAGAGACGCGCTTTACACTGGCACATCTCCGATTTACGCTGAAAATTTTTGTCCATCACGCGCTCTCTCCCAACATTTGGTCAACATTTTTAGCTGTCGCGCGCTCTCTCGACCTATAAACCGCAGATCCTGAGCACGCCACCGCCGTCGACCCCGACCTTCGCGTCATCAGAGAGTTGAGCACGCTGGAGCATGCTGCCTCGTCCCCTGTCCCCAGAGCACGCCGCTGCCATCCCTCTTTCTCAACTCGCACTTCATCATTGTCGCATTACTGGTGTCGACCACTACCCTGCTGTCAACCCCGACCTTCATCATCATAGAGTTGATCACGGTGGAGCACACCGCCTCGTCCCCTGTCATCGGAGCACGCCGCTGCCTCGACACCGACCTCGGTAATCGGTATGTTCTCCCTGTCCCCGGAGCATGCCGGCCTGCTATCATCAGAGAGTTGAGGAATCGCCACTCCGGCGCCTCCGCCAGCTTGTCCCGGAGCACGCCGCTGCGTCCCCTGTCCCCTGAGCACGCCGCCGCCTTGACCCCGCCCTCACGACGGGCATTCCAGTCATTTTATTGAATTTGAGGATGTCCAATGAAGGCTCATCGTTAATGAAGTCATTGATCCAAAGGGAGCATTTTCATTACGGTATACATTCATCTTCCTTGTTTATATCCAATGTAGAAGTAATGTATTTGTTTGGACTATCAATGTATAACAAATTCTGATTCGCAAACCCTTGAAACTGCAATAACTGTGGTTGACACTAGCATTTGCCATCCAACTGAGTTTGATTTCTACCTCTGCAGCCATGCTGGAATCAAGGTACCTACGCGATAATTGGTGTTTCTCTCATGAGTTTTTGGTACCAGACTATAAAAGCATCAGTGGAATATAAATTGTTTGTTTTTTTAGGAGACAAGCAAACTAGCTCAGTACCATGTCCTTTACCATGAGAACAATTTCTCTGCTGATGCCTTACAGATGCTCACCAACTTCATGTGCTACAAGTAAGCTCTGTTCTCTATTCACTAACAGTTCCTGTGTTTATTACAATTGTTTACCAATTTGTTCTTGTGTCTATTACAGTTGAATTTTAGGATGTCTCAGTCAGAGCATTAGAGACTATGAAGGCTCATCGTCTATGAAGTCATTGATCAGGAGAATTTTCATTATGGTATATAGGATTAGACGATGGCAGTTATGATGTGTGTAATTAGTTACGTTGTAATTAGGATGAACAGTCTTTGTTGTATAATTAGTATACTTGATAACCACAATTGACACTTTGGTAATGTTTGATTGGTCATTATAATTTAACGTGTGATAATTTTGGCTATACATATGTTCATGAATAGTATGTTGCTGACACTGGTAATACAGCTGTCAAATCCTGGCTAGCTCCTAATAATAATGCCTGCAAACAATCTGCGACGAGCTGTAGCAGAGAGCGTCTCGGATAACCTACATAAAGGAGACAAGCTTCTATAAAGCCCGTCTCACATAAGTTAATGAGTCTGCGATGCGCTACATAACAGAGCGTCTCGGATAGTCAATATATATGTGACGTGCTTTGTAAGGTATGTCACGCTTGTAAGCTGGTGGGCGACGCACGCCAGCGGCGTCTCCAATGACACCGTAAAGATCATCTGTTATGAAAAAAAGAAAGGAGGCGCGCTTCTTTTGAGCGTGTCTTGCACCTAGTTAGATCGGCGACGCGCCTTGAAGCCCGTCTCTGATGCCAACGTAATGCGAGACGCGACAACGGAGACGCACAGGTTGTTCGTCTTCCTTCTTCGTTCGGACCCGTCTCGTATGAGCCTTTCTTACGTAGTGCAATACTTAGCAGTATGTGAAGTAACAAAACTGGTTGGCAAAACGAACCGAATCTGTATCACATTACAGTTTCGGTTCCATTAACGTAATGGTATAGAAAATCTGCCAAGTGTCAAAACCGGTTGTACAGAGGAAACAAAGTTGACTACATCATATTTCAGTGTCACTTGTATTTAAGAACTGGTACAAAAAATTAAGGAAGTATCAAATCCGGTAGCACAAGAAAAATTGTATCTGATTACTGGTAATTTAAGTGTCGATTCCAAATATGAAATCATACAGAAAGTTTATGCGGTTTCAAAATCGGTTGTTTGTACGAACAGAATCATTAGTGCCGGTTTATGTTACAAAGTAGTATAAAAGTATCAAAACCGGTTACTTATAGGAATTATATCTGATTTGTTCATATATCAGTGCCGGTTAATGTTACGAACGGGTACAGAAAGTCTTCTATTATCAAAACCGGTTTCTGATACTGTCTGATATTTATAAATTTTTGTGCCAGTTAATGAGAAGAACGGGTAAAGTTTTTTTTAATACCTTTCAGTACTGATTTTTCTTAAAATCCGATTTTATTATGATCTAGCTGCACCGGTTATTGACATCTCAACTTGAAATAAGATCACGGAGGTAAAGAACTAGTACTGATAACATTTCTAAATGGATTCTATACCAACCGGTTCTGATGTGCCGATCCAGATAGCTGTTTTTATTGTAGTGATTGTTTATTATCACACTGCTCCTTTAATATAGCATCATATACTATTGACACGTCTACCCGTTTGAGAAAATATAAAATGATAGCTTGCAAGAGAGATGGTGGTTCCTGAATTCCCAATTTCTTAAATATTGGCGGAACATACCTATGCATTATGCATTTGCTTTTGTGTTGGATCCTAGAGCTAAGATGAAAGGTTTTAATAACCTCTTTTAGATTTTATCTGGTTATGTTGGTTCTGATTACTCTATTAATTACATGACTGTGACTGGATTTAACTAACATGTTTGATGGAGTTAGATTGTAGAAACCACCACAACAAAAAAACTGGCACCGGCAATGTGAGGATCCGGTCCCAACAACTAGGATCACATCAGGTGGTGTCCCGTGATGCAACACCACAGATAGCACCATACAAATGGAATCAAAAATATTTATGACAAGTGTACTTATATTACATCAGTGTGTAGTTTGAAACACAGTTTACAACAAAAGCAGAAAACTGATGAGATATTACAACACGATGATCCTAAGGTCTACACAAAAGTGGATCCATCCAGCCTGACGATGCACCACGCTAGCAGCACAGAAAGTTTCACGGCAGTCAGCATGGCTCCCAATGAACTGTACAACCATCAGGGGGTGACAACTCATGGGCATATTCCCTTCATAGACGCCAGCATCATCATAACTAACATTACCTGAGAAGCATGCAACGAATAACCCTGAGCAATAAGTTCAGCAAAACTTAACTGTTTCGAAACCACTAAAGACCTCTACATGATGGGGTTTGACACGGAAAATTCCTTTGAAAAATACTTGCATAATTTTAGATCCTTAATTTTCAAGTTTTACCGATCAGACTAACGGTTCATGAAGATCAAAATTTAATTAGCACTATCCATACTTACTACAAGTCGCAATATAATTAATAATACAAATGTTCAGGATCTCAGATTATCTCCTTATTCTCTTATTATTACGCGACCACGTAGTGAATAAACGGCACTCAATAACCGTGAGGGAAGATGACTCGAATTGATATACTCATGCAGTGATACCGATGTTGCATGACATGTACGCCCTTCAGTGAAGTTGTATGTGACCACCTTTTGCAAGACACCCTAATGTTGAATCAGTTATCTGTACCGAGCAGAAAGTCCCTACATGTAGCATCCGTCCTAGACGTTGCTCGTTAGCGGATTTATACCTAACTGCCGTCGCATCTCCATTCAAGGACGACTTGAAAATTTGGACACCAGTGTGATCAAGTTACACTAGTTTACTAGTTCCCGTATGCTAGCATGCAACCAGGACATTTAAACTTGTCCAACAAGGTCAACTTCGGCACGATCCTTAATCGACAAAAGCAGACCTAACGCTCATAGGACCTATGTCTTGTTGCACATACAACACCTACTCTGTCTCCATTTAATATAATATGTTCCAACCACGCATTAATCACATGAGGTCCAAAATCTTGTCTCACCGGATATGGAATGCAACCTTCTACTAAACTAATAGTATGGGGATAATATATTTTCCTCTAATTAGTACCCTAAGGAAACTCTTTTTTTTCTGCTTTTAGCAAAAGCTGCCCTACGAGGTCGTATTGATTGGTTGAAAGGCCTGAAAGAAAATGTAGTTCTGGGCGTTCGGCTATAATGGAAACCCTCGAATCTAGAGTTGTTTGGCATTCCAATCCAGTCCTATAACATGAGAGTAGATTCAAATTACTCAACTTCTACCGAGTACCGACTATTCTAAATCATTAGCATATCATTTAAGAATTTAACTCTATGTATCCATCCACTCAAAGAAATTTAGGTTATGCAATTGAAAGTCTACCAATTCCTAAACTTAATGCACATCTTACCACTAATCTATTTTGATGTACAAAAGAAAAAAATTATAAAACTGGTTAATGTAAATGGGAGCTTGCATCTGATGTGCAACAAGAAAACTGTCCGGGCCAGGGCAGATATTTGGTACTTTTGATTCTTTTGCCCCTAATGGCTCTGTGTCTCTACTGGCAGCTCCTTCAATCTCTACAGGGCATGGACACGTGTCTGAGCTATCATTGTATCTTGAGAGTGACATTGTCACTCAGTTTGATGGTAACTTTGACAATCTCAGTTGGTGGGCACACAAACAGACTTACCTTATCTATTTTAACAAATGGTGTTACAATTGGTCCTGCTTTAAGTATTAGTTTTGAATCTATTTTTCGTCTTACCGACTGGGTTATTAAGGATTGACGGCGTTCCCTGATGAGCGACACGATGAATATCCTGGCATGCTTGAAAGACTGGGAGCTACTAGATCCCCATCCCCGGGAGCAACACAACTTGGAGAACAAAATGAGCTGAAAGCTTCCTTTGCCAACATGTTCCTTGATGCTTAAACTAGTCAGTCAAGTGAGGGTGAGGGTGATCATGGTGATCTAGTGTCAGTGCTAGAAGTTTGTAATATGTAGCAATGTAGATGATATTTCAGACATTTGTAGACTGGGATTGTATTTTTTCTCTTTATAGTGTTTTCTCATGTAGTTTATAGAAGTTTTTTTACATATAAAGATTTTTAATGAGGCAGCCGACAATTGTATGGAACTTAATTTCAATTAATTTGCTATTTATGATCTATATTATGTCATACTGATGCTTTGTTCTGTAATTTTGTGAAACTAGGAACCGTGATCTAGTAATTTTTTGAACTTCTTTATAATTTTCTGACTCGAACAAATATTTCGATAAACTATGGCCAAATGAGCCATTGGGCTGCCGTGTGAGTGCTAAATGGACCTGCATGACACAACAAAGTGAATTTCGTGTCATGTTGTGGGCCACCACCTATGCCCATGGGCTAGCACGGTACAACCCGCTTTAGCAATCGGGTTGTGTCGTGCTTTGTCCAATGGGTTGGTATTGGGTGGTCCTATATAGTTTGGATTGGGTGAGTCAAATGCCTAGGTATAGCGCTATGGAATAGCTCGAGCTCAGCTCGGTGGAGCTTGTGAGTAGGCTAGATGTTTGATCGGTCTCGTTCACTGGCAAAACTACGTGGGCTTCCCTGGTGCACTGGCACCAAACTGCAAATCAAGATTAAGTTTTCATTATTGAATTTTAACCATTGGTGCACAAGATTGGGCCAAAAATGTGCACTAGTGAACTGCTACAAGGGCCTGATTAAGTGAAAATCAACTCACTCTGTCACAGCCCAACAACCAGGCCCAGCTAGCAACTAACAGAGAGCAACACAGATTGTGTGTTTAGCTTCCTCTAGAAGCCACAGTAACTTCAGTTGTCACTCAACTACTTGCAGTTCCCCTACTCCGCCGCACTCACTAATCTTAGAGATATGGTAGAAAGAAAGTATTAGAAAAATGGGCCTTGTCAATCTCAGACTCATGATTTTCCAAGCACTAAAATTGATAGTAAAAATAGAAGATTCAATCCTGAATGGTTCAATGAATTTGGTAGATGGCTTGAGTACAGTGAATCCACAGATAGAGTCTATTGGAAGCCCTCATAATGAAGCGCAAAAAAATTGTGACGCTTTTCTGAAAAGAAAAAACAACATATTGATGTTGCTCTACATAAGCAGAGTGAAATTTCTAGAAATTCTTATTTTGTGTGACTTAATGGCGCAATTGAAGCTGCTAGATGGCTACTAAAGCAAGGATTGCCATTCCGAGACCATGACGAGTCAAAGACATCTTATAACAAGGGGATTTTAAGGAATTTATTGAGTGCTTAGAATGTAATAATGAAGCTTTAGCCAAGGCACTGACAATTGATGCTGCAGATAATAATCAAGATATTGTGATTGCTATTAATTGTGAGAGCAACTAGAAGTTGTTTGGATGAACTTAGAAGAGAGGGTTGGGACAAATTACTAGCTAAAGTGTATGTGTTTTGTCATAATTATGACATTCCCAAGTAGGAATTGGATTAGGCATATGTTGACACAAGGAATGTAAAGAAGAAAATTGGAATTACCAACAAACATCATTTTCAGGTGGAATGCTTTAATGATGTTATTGATTGGGTACTTCAAGAGCTTGATAATCACTTCAATAGGACAACATTTGAACTACTTATTTGTTAATTTGCTCTAAATCCGAAAGATAAATTATGTGATTTTAATGCAGAGAGGTTGATAAGCTTAGCTAAATTATATCCCAATGATTTTGATTCCAAATATCTAAAGGAACATGACCACATTCTCTCTCTTTACATAGGTGATGTGTTGTAAGATGAATGATTCTCCAAGTTACATACTATTGTTGAGCTTTCTCAAAAAAAATGGTGGAGACAAACGAACATAAGTGCTATCCTTTCATTTATCGACTTGTGAAGGTAGAGCTTGTATT
This sequence comes from Tuctoria greenei, assembly GCA_036927565.1. NCBI lineage: Eukaryota > Viridiplantae > Streptophyta > Magnoliopsida > Poales > Poaceae > Tuctoria > Tuctoria greenei. Next base: position 173,838,370 of record JAYESD010000002.1, on the reverse strand, counting down.
GCCCATTGCTACTCCCACTATAGAGAGACTCTTCTCATCCATGAAAATTGTGAAAACATATTTGCGGAATCGTATTGGCGATGAATACATGAGTCATAGTCTTATTGACTATGTTGAGAAACAAGAGATGAAGTTACGAAAGATATTGTGGTTCGTCGCTTCAAGGCCATGGTTGAACGCAAATATTAGAAGGTAATGCATCTATTTCCTTTGATCTTTTCTATTCTCATTCAAATTCAAAAAATTAGTAATTTTTGTTTACATATTTTACAGGTTATCGATGGTAGTAGGTTCATTTTGCTCAAGGAATTATGTCTAGTTCGTATTTTTTTACTTTCTTTACTTTTGATCACTATTTTAACTAGTAGCATGACATTGCTTATCTAGTAAATGTTTATATCAGTCACTTCTTCTTACCGATTGTATATCTGTAGTATGTAAGCCTATTATATTGTGTACTCGGGTGCCTGGAGCTCTAGCTTTGCCACTGGTCTCATTAATATATTGTTTTTGTTTGGGTGGGTGTTGACGATTGCTACGTCACATATAAAATTCGTAAGCGCATGAAGACTGTTGTAGAACTTCACCTCGAGAGTACTCTCAAGGGTATCGAGCCACAAGGAACGTGTGTGCTAATCTTCTAATGAGTTCACCCAAGAATACTAAGTTTTATGGTAGGCAAAGGGTAGAGAGGAATTCTAAATAAGATGTTCCTAATCAGCCTAAGGGATAGTTGTTTGCTTCCGGCATGGACTTACAAGGTTTGTCACGTGATTCCCGCTAAGACCATGTTACATAGTCGAACCTGGGGATTACAAAGGATGGATAGGTCCGTCAGCACCTACCGCCTACCCTTCAATCTGTGGGTCTACCAGACATTCGCCGGTAATGACTAACCTAGGAACCACACTACGTTATCACTTCTCTAATCCCTGGCCATGATGATATAGGACTAGGAGTCCTATAACCCCTAGCAGTGAACCCGCAAACTACTTGAATAACTTGTTATGAATTGAAGAACAAAAGTTGAATGAACTTCACGAAGACTTACTCATAAAAGAAACATCTGTCAAATTACAAGAGCAAAAGATGTTCGACGTATCTGAACCCTTTCCTTAAGTGGAGGAAGCCCAATAAACATGAGCCTCCTCCTCCTTCTCACCCTCAATCTCTTCCTATTCTTCCAAGCACTCAAGCAACCCTACACCTTTTGAATGGAGCTCAATACTCAAACTTGTGGTGTGTATGTAAGTGGGAGAGTGAGAGATCATATTCATACTATTTCTAGAGATGGTTCACACAATAATTCATGCAGGATTCAGTCAGCACCGCGTTCAAGATACCTAGGGAGTCGACACATAGAAGAAGCACCAGTTCCGGGCCAAGACGCATTCGCGGTGTTCTTCTTCCAGGAAATTTCCATGTGGACCCTCACACCTTCTAGATTATTTGCGATGGAATTCTCTTGGATACACAAGAAAGTGGGCTCATGGATCCATGTACTGCAACATGTCAGCTCGTGAATTTTTGGAAAATATTTTAATATTTTCTTGGGTTGTTTCCTGCTGATCCATTTAATTGTGGGTATAATTCACTCGCATATAAAATTACCCAAAACTTGTGAAAACCGTTAGTAAATAGGTCCTACCACTATGTTAGTTGTCCAATTCATATCTTTTATGTAGATAATTGACGATCAGATTTCGTACTTAAGGGTTGTCAACAATGGGTCAAAGGGCGAAATATTTTATCATTATCAAGTGGCAATGGCAATTGACATGCATTGATATGCCACAGAAATAAGTATCAGAACCAATACATTTCATCAAGGTATTATTTTAGACAAACAAAACACATTTCTCAATCCATTAAGAACCACATACACATAGGGGTGAAAACGGTACGATAATTTTCAGGATCATCCGACGCCGTTTTCGAGAAAATCTGACCCTATTACCATTTTCTTAGAAAATATTAGAAATAAGTCAGAAATAGGAAATTCTAATTTGGAAATCGAAACAAAAACAATTAGAGTCGATTTCAGATCGAATTGTCAAAATACCATATTTATTCAGAAATTATCGAAACAAATTCCGAATTCGTTCCAAGTTACCCAGGCACCCAGGGTCCCAGGCGGCCCGACCCATCCACCGTCACTCGGGCACTCGCCCACTCCCAAAGTCCCCGAGATTCCAAACCCTATCCCGATCGGTCGTCGCCTGCCTAAGTCTAATCGGCCTCGCCCTCTCCCAGTCGGCCGCCACACCCAAACCATAATCGGCCTCTCCCTCTCCCAGTCGGTCGCCGCACCCCGAACCCTAGTTGTGCTCTCCCTCTCCCAGTTGGCTGCCGCCTCTCGGCTCTTGCGCTCACCCTCTCGCAGTCCACAATCGATGATGCGCCTGTGGTGCTAGCGCGTCCCTGTGTCGAGTGCGGATGTTGCTGGCACCGTCGCCTGTGTCGCCGCTGCCTGTTCACTTCGCTCCTTGCTCAAAGATGGCCCCAATAGGAGAGAAGCCTCCCCCCCCCCTCCACAATGTCGGCCACGCGCCACATCATATTGGAACATGTTAGCTCCTTGCCCGTGTCCTTTATTTTGTTTGCAGTTATCAGTGATCATGTATCATGTGTTGGTGATATGCCCAAGAGGCAATCATAACAATTCGGGTTGAGGCCTATTGGATATTTGATCTATAAGCAATTAGGGTACTAATGGGCCTGCGACCTAAAAGCCCATTAGTACGCCTATAAATATGAGGGGTAGGGTTGGGGTTGGGAATTGGTTAGAGTAGATTGCGATCGTATATGACTAAAGGGTTAGTTCGTGTTCCTTCTCTGCTGTGTGCGCAACCTGTCCCTACCGGCTGGAATCAGCATCGGGACTAATCGCGTACATAGCTAACAGATTGAGCCAACAAACCACGGTCATGAGGCACGATCTACTCATGAATAACCGATCACATTGAAAATTGAGGCATTCTGAATGGCTCGAATTTGGGACCGCCATTTTGCTGTCTGCTATAGCGATTACATAATATAGTTTTGCACTAGAAATTGTTCTACGCTTAACTCATTTTTGCAGGGAATGATGTGAATGGTATGGCCTTAATGTGATGTGATGATCCGTGTGTAAATTTGTACAGCCTGCGTGTTGCAAATTTAATACAACCGGGTTGAGGTTGTCACATAATTGTATAACGACCTACGTGTCGACCTGTGATGCTTGATCTCTCATATAATTTATTTGGTAGCTATTAGTTGTATTAGCTTCTTTTATTATCATGGAGATGTCTTCAAGCATGGTGGAGATAGAGATCACCACAAGAAGGGAGGCATTGCAGCTCAGATCTTGATGGAACCATGGCGATGGAGACCATTATGATTCTAAAGGCCATACTATTCACAATGTGATATGATCATATGCCTGTGATGCTTATTACTATTCTATTCATGCTTTTCATATGGTGGATGTTTTGTCATGATAGAATAGATTCCCTCACAAAAGTTGAGCATTTGATGCCATTTACCAATAGCTGCACCTATGTTATTTTGATTGTTGTGTGGTAGGTTTGCCAAAGAAAAGTACCATCATCTATCATAATTCATAGGGTGAATGTTGGACATTCACATGCATAGTGTTGGTTTACTCAACAAAGCTATCAAAACCGTTTTCGGCTTTATGGCATAGAGTTGGGAGCCGGGGCATTGGATGTCACCCAACAAACAAGAGTCATATAGAGATATGATTAACAATGGTTGTTTACCTATGTCACTAATTTCCTAGCAGTGAAGCCAAAGCTCACTAGGAATTAGTGAATATGGATCTTGAACCACTATATGTCGTTAGAGGGAAGACGATGATCATATAGTGGTGATATCTTTTATTAAACTGTTAATAGAAGATTGGTACATAACATAGTGCTAAACCTTGCATATTTATTTTCTATTGTAGATAATGTCTGCTAGTAACAATTCTGGTTTCAATTTGCGATCTGTTCTTGAAAAGGAAAATCTCAATGGAGCTAACTTTATCGATTGGTACCGCAACCTGAGAATCGTTCTTAGGCAAGAGAAAACCGAGTACGTTCTTCTGCGGCCTTACCCTGATGACCTCACAGCTGATGCAACTAATGCAGCACGTAGAGCTTATACGAAGCAATGCGACGATGCGCTTAATGTAAGCTGCCTCATGCTCGCCACTATGTCCCCTGATCTGCAAAAACAGTATGAGCATACAGATGCTTATTCTATGATTGAGGGACTGCGTGGAATGTTTGAGAATCAAGCAAGGGCTAAGAGATACAACATATCAAAGTCCCTGTTCTCATGCAAGCTGGCGGAGGGTAGCCCGGTCAGCCCTCATGTAATCAAGATGATTGGTTACATTGAAACTTGGACAAATTTGGTTCTGAACTCAAGGATGATCTGGCTATTGACGTTGTTCTCCAGTCGCTCCCACCGAGCTACGAGCCATTCATATTGAATTTTCAAGTGAATGGCATGGATAAAACTTTGACTGAATTGCATGGGATGCTTAAAACAGCCGAAGAAAGCATTAAGAAAAATGCCACTCATGTGATGATGGTACAAAAGGGGAATAAAAAGAGGAAGCGTGTGACGCATCCTAAAGGCAAAGGCAAGGGAAAGGTTCCTGATGAGCCCTCAAGCTCAAAGTCTAAGCCAAAGGGAAAATCTGGCCCTTCTCCTGATGATGAATGCTTTCACTGTCATGGTAAGGGACACTGGTCTAGGAACTGCAAGAAGTACTTGGAGGATATGAAGAAGAAGAAGGGAAGTGAGACTTCTGCTTCAGGTATAAATGTTATAGAAATTAACATTGCATTATCTTCTAGTGAATCATGGGTATTTGATACCGGATCGATGATTCACACTTGCAAATCGTTGCAGGGTCTAAGTGAGACTAGAAGATTTGCAAAAGGCGAGTTGGATGTTCGTGTCGGCAATGGAGCAAAGGTTGTGCTCATAGCTGTCGGAACTTACCACTTGTCATTACCCTCAGGATTAGTTTTGGAATTGAATAATTGTTATTGCATTCCTACTTTGAGCAAGAACATTATCTCTTCTTCGTTTTTAGAAGAAGTTGATGGTTATGAGATTGTAATAAAGAACAAATGTTGCTCTATTTATTACAATAATATTTTCTATGCTCAATGTCCATTGATGAATGGATTATATGTTCTTGATCTTGAGGATAAAATTGTCTGTAACATTAATACCAAAAGGGGCTCGACGTAATGATCTAAATCCCACTTTTATTTGGCATTGTCGCTTAGGTCATATAAATGAGAAACGCATTGAAAAACTCCATAAAGATTGTTTAGTAAGCTCATTTGATTTTGAATCACTTGACACATGTGAATCTTGTTTGCTTGGGAAGATGACCAAAGCACCCTTCACTAGTCAAAGTGGGAGGGCGACTGACTTGTTGGGATACATACAGATGTATGTGGACCAATGAGTTCAATTGCCAGAGGTGGTTTTCAGTACTTCATCACATTTACCGATGACTTTAGTAGATATGGTTATGTCTACCTAATGAGGCACAAGTCTGAATCCTTTGAAAAGTTCAAAGAATTTCAGAATGAAGTACAAAATCAATTGGGCAAGACAATTAAACTTCTACGATCTGATCGTGGGGGTGAATATTTGAGCCATGAATTTTGTGATCATTTGAAACAATGTGGAATTGTTCCACAGTTGACTCCACCTGGAATGCCTCAATGGAATGGGGTGTCCGAGTGGAGGAACTGAACCTTGTTGGACATGGTTAGGTCGATGATGAGCCAAGCAGATCTTCCACTATCCTTTTGGGGTTATGCTCTTGAAACTGCTGCGTTTACACTAACCAGAGTTCCAACTAAGTCTGTTGAAAAGACACCATATGAGATGTGGACCGGGAAACGTCGCGGATTGTCTTTCCTCAAAGTTTGGGGATGTGATGTTTATGTCAAACATTTGACGTCAGACAAACTCACTCCAAAATCAGACAAATGCTTCTTTGTGGGATATCCTAGGGAAACCAAAGGATATTATTTTTATAATAAAATAGAGGGTAAAATGTTTACCGCTCGCACTGGTGTCTTCTTGGAGAAAGAGTTTCTCTCAAAAGGAGTTAGTGGGAGCAAGGTGCATCTTGAAGAAATTCAAAAAATAGCTGAAAATGTTTCAACACCCACTAATCCTATACAGGATGTACAAGATGTTGTGCAACCAGTTAATGAAACACCAGCCCCACGAAGGTCTACGAGGGCACGTCGTGCAACTGAAAAGTTAACGCTTCTAACCACAGAGCAGCATGACATGGTAATATTGGATAATAATGAGCCTACGACCTACATAGAAGCAATGGAGGGACCCGACTCTGAAAAATGGCTTGGAACCATGGAATCCGAAATTGAATCCATGCATGAATATCAAGTTTGGAACTTGGTTGATCCAATCGAAGGTCTGAGACCTATCGATTGTAAATGGATTTTCAAGAAAAAGACTGATATGGATGCAAATGTTCACATCTATAAAGTGCGATTGGTGGTGAAAGGTTTCAAACAAATTCAAGGTGTTGATTATGATGAAACTTTCTCACCCGTTGCAATGCTTAAGTCTGTTTGGATTCTTCTAGCAATTGCTGCATATTTTGATTATGAAATATGGCAGATGGATGTCAAAACAGCCTTTCTTAATGGAAGTTTGACTGAGGATGTGTACATGACACAACCTGAGGGTTTTGTCGATCCTAAAAATGCTAGTAAAATATGCTAGCTTCAAAAGTCCATCTATGGACTGAAGCAAGCATCTCGGAGTTGGAATATGCGTTTTGATGAAGTAATCAAAGGGTTTGGTTTCATCAAGAACGTAGAAGAACCTTGTATTTACAAGAAGTTTAGTGGGAGCGCACGTGTATTTCTGGTCCTATATGTAGATGACATACTATTGATCGGAAATGACATTCCAATGCTTGATGATGTTAAATCCTCATTAAGAAAAAGTTTCTCAATGAAGGATTTGGGAGAGGCAACGTATATTTTGGGCATAAAGATCTATGGAGATAGATCTAAAAGGCTAATTGGATTAAGCCAAGATACATATATTGACAAGATATTGAATTGGTTCAATATGCAAGATTCCAAGAAAGGTTTCTTGCCAATGTCACATGGCATTACTCTAAGCAAGAGTCAGTGTCCTTCGACACCTGATGAGCAAAAGAGGATGAGAGCGATTCCTTGTGCTTCGGCTATTGGATCCATCATGTATGCCATGCTATGTACACGCCCAGATGTATCTTATGCTATAAGTATCACGAGCAGATATCAATCAAATTTTGGTGAGGCTCATTGGACCGTTGTCAAAAACATCCTTAAGTACTTAAGAAGAACTAAGGATGCATTCTTAGAGTTTGGAGGTGAAGAAGAGCTCAATGTAAAAGGTTACACCGATGCCAGCTTCCAAACTGATAAGGATGATTCTAGATCGTAATCCGGTTTTGTATTCTGCCTCAATGGAGGGGCAGTGAGCTGGAAAAGTTCCAAGCAAGATACAGTAGCAGATTCAACCACAGAGGTGGAGTATATTGCAGCTTCTAAAGCTGCAAAGGAGGTTGTTTGGATCAGAAAATTTATTTCTGAGTTGGGTGTTGTTCCTAGCGCGTCCAGTCCTGTGGATCTCTATTGTGACAATAGTGGAGCCATCGCATTGGCAAAGGAGCCTAGATCACACAAACGATCCAAACACATACTACGACGCTATCACCTCATTCGAGAGATCATCGACCGAGGTGATGTGAAGATATGCAAGGTGCACACGGATTTGAATGTTGCAGATCCGTTGACAAAGCCTCTTTCACAATCAAAGCATGAGGCACACACGAGATCTATGGGTATTAGATACTTACATCAGTGATCATAGTGTGTAGTGGGAGACTTGTTTCACAGCTATGTTTATGTACTATTAAATAAATTGTTATATGAGTAATCATTATCTACATTGATCATCAAGTATGTGACTTGTTCGTGAAACTCTTTGTTAAAAGTAATGTTACTCTAGATGATTCCTAGTCTATATCATTATATGAGATAATGATTGCATACAAACTAGCACATGTATTAATTGATGATTACGTTTCACGGATCATAGATATAGAGATATCGAATTAATAATGTGAACACATGTTAGTGAACATGGTGTTGGATTGACCCACTCCAAGACACTGCTGGGATTGTTATTTTCATATGTGTCATCAGTTGGTCTTGAGTGATACACCTGCTAGATCCTTAGACATGAGATCGCCATTGTTTCTCACTATGCGTAGTTGTGTACTTTGAGACTACCAAACGCTACTTCGTAACTGGGTAGTCATAAAAGTAGTCTTCGGGTATATAATGAAACATAGAATGGGATGTGCGCGGATCAAGATGGGATTTGCCCCTCCTTAATAACAGGAGAGATATCTTTGGACCCCTCAAGATAGTTGGATTTGAAAGTGCATGGCCATGCCAAGGTGATTAAAGTTAATCACAGTGACTAAAAGTTAGACACGAAATGAATCCACTATTTGATCGAGTGAATGGTCGAGCTATCACAAGGATGGCACGCATCTCGCCTTGAGCTTGACTGGTATCGTGAGGCAAAGGGATTAGCATGTTGAATGTATCTAGGTTCGGCCGATATGATTTTTATGTACATTCAGGAGTCAGTATGTCCTGCTAGGTACCTCTACTGACTTATGGTTGAAAATGGTTTCCATTTCCAACCGACTGCACATGAACCTAACGGGTCAGACACTTAAGGAGTCGGAATATCGAAAATTTTGGCTAGATGATTGTCTCTAGTGCAAGTGGGAGATTGTTGGTGATATGCCCAAGAGGCAATCATAAAAATTCGGGTTGAGAGCTATTGGATATTTGATCCATAAGCAATTAGGGTACTAATGGGCACGCGACCTAAAAGCCCATTAGTACGCCTATAAATATGAGGGGTAGGGTTAGGGGCTAATCACCCCACCACGTGACAGCCCTAGCCACCACCCCTCAAAGGCCTCACGCCGAGACCCTTGCCGCGCGCGCGGTGCTAGCACACCGGCGCACGGCGTTCCTCTCCGTACGTGTGGACTCTGTGGAGGCGCTGCTGCTACTGCTGCGCTGATCGGCTACGACAATCGTGATCGTCTACCTGCTGTTGTGACGAGGACGAGGAGAAGACGAACGAGATCGTCTACTTCCCTTACATCGACGCGCATCTACGTTCCGCTGCGCTGCGCGTCTAGTGGTAACGACCCATGACCTTTGTACTCGCATGTTTCCTAGGTGATGCGGTAGAGTTGCTAGAGTAGCGTACCGCCGATCTCCGAATATCATGTCATTTTAGTATATCATTATCTGTGAGCATGTAACCTGTATATTGCAAATCAATATGTCCAGACCAGAAGCATGTTTGGATAAACTGAAGCAGTATTGCCTTCAAGGAACTGCAAACATCCAATATTTTCCAAGATCTATTTTTGTCTTAGTGCTTTTTAAAATCAAAATATGTAATGAATTACTGTGTTATATGAACTGATGTATCTAGTGCATCTTGTCGAATGTTTTGATGACCCGAAATTGTCAGTTGAATAGACGCTTCTTGTGTGAATTGTGATGAAACATTTTGATTTGAATGAACATTTATTTTTATTATGGATGTACAATGTTGTGGGGCATTTTTCAGAGAAAAATTTTAAAATTGTTCCGATGTCGACATATTCCCGTTCCGATATATCCATTTCCGATATTTCCGAAACTTCTGACCGTAATCGTTTCCGATAATTCCGTTTCCGATTCTATTTTCGAAAATTTTATATAAAATAAAAACGATTTAGCTCATTTTCCACTCGTTTCTGACCATTTTTCATCCCTACATACATGTTCAGGTTCAAACAATAGTCTCAACAATCAGGAATTAAGAAGAATGCTAACTTTGCAGCTAAGAACCACAACAGAGAACTATTTCAATATGCCATGTTAAGCAAGAAAGAACGTTAACCCTATACGTTATGGGTAATAGATGGGCCTTTACGGGCCAGCGCGGTACAGTAGCAGCTCGCTACAGTATTGACGGTTAAGGTTTTGAGGTAGTCCCCTCTATATGAAGAGGATCATTGTGTATCCCAGGGGTGAAGCAATAAAATAAATCTAAAGACTACTCAGAGCCTCCAAGACGAAACGACTTAGTGGATCTATCTTGCTAATTATACTTGAATAATCCTAATCATACATCTTGGTATTCAAAGTCAAGTCATCTACTCTGCCGTTCTCATCAATCTTCAAATCTCATCCAACCCACCCCTTGTTTCAATCTAATCCTACCATAGCAACACAGAAGATTAAGAGATTCATGAACACATCAAGGAGGTTTATGAACAGATGAAGGAGATTGAAGACATGCTTTGGTCGATGTGCGTCGACAAAAAATATCTCACTGGTAAAGTGGAGATCATGGTGGGCACACAACAGGCAGAAATTATTGTTGCAGGAGCCGAACAGATCGAAGATGTTGCTGCAACTGCAGATAAGGTCGGTCCTGACCAACACCGCACCCTCCTTCCCCTCCACCCCAAGACCGGGAGGTCGAACCGAGCCAGATCCAACCGCAAAAGTTATACCCAAACCAGAGGCAGCAAGCATCAACCACAGATACCCTCGCCGTACTTCGGGACTATGCCGCCCGCAACGACCTGGACACGATCATCTTCTCAGGCCTGGTCCACTTGGGAGTCGTTGATTCGTAGCCACGTTGCCCGTCAGGTTCATCTCGGCCCCAGCCATTCGCTTGTCACCATCTCCGACTCCCACGCACGTAACGAGCTGCGAGAAAATCGGATCGAGCCCGTCATCCGTGCACACCTTGATCCCGCACCAAGGAGTTCATCTGAGCGGTCAGCGCCAGGATCGGCGGATCCATCACCGCGGAACTACACATCCTCCGCCACCGAAGCGATGCAACCGCGACGATCGGCAAATCCCACTCCTTGCCACGAATCGAGAGGCGGGGCAGCTTGACCCACACCACAGCTATGCAGATCGAGTCGAAGTCAAGATCCGGTGGTCCCTCTCATGTGTGGTACGGCGGCGATCGCCATCTCGCTTGCGGCACGACAGCCCGACGGTTTGTTCTCGGTTGCCTCGCGTGCGGCTTCTTGGTGGCGACGCATGTTGGGCGGCAAGCAAGCAAGCTGCCTGCACTGCATAACCGCCCCGGCCTAGTGGTGCATGGCACTGCCTAGGGCCTCAACTACAGGCAGCAAGGGCAACGCGCTCTAGGTGATTTGTGGCCAGGAGCACACTCAGGTGGCCACCTTGTTCGACCAAGTCACCGGCGTAGGCCCATCTTCTGGTGCCTCCTCTTCAGCAGTGGCAGCGCCAACTCCACCATACAGCTCGAGGTGGCCGGCTAGGGACCTTGTCGGTGCTCTGGATGATGTGCAAAAGGAAGAGGATGAAAGATATAACCCATGTGAGGAGAACCCCAGATGTCTTGGAGTCTTAGTGTGTGATTCCAGAAAACACTGAGGATATGTTGGATGAGTTACAAAAACATGTTGAATCCATTGACATCGCAAATGATCTACATTCTATTGGTGGTTTACATCCTCTGCTTGGTTACTTGAATTCACATGCTGGCATAGAAGTAAAGGTAGCGGAAGCTGAGTACAATTGTGCAAAATAATCCTAATAGCCAGAAGCTTGTCATGGGATCCAATGGACTTGAGCACTGCTGGGGAACTTCATATCTGACCCCAATACCAATGCACAAATTGAACCTCAAGATACAACCTCAAGAGCAGATTCATGATCCAGGCTGTCCTTGACGACATCAGTTCAGAGGATTGCCCTGATGATATCTCCTTCCCGCACTGGGCCACAAATCGGAATGAAGCATACACCAGGCTCCCTGAGGCTAAAGCACTCGCTTGGTGGATTAGCAGGAGCAATAGGGTTCCGGAGGGGACATACGCTGATTGGACAATAAAGACGCCGAGTCTTCCATGAAGCTCCTCTGGAACCAGTGATGACATACTTTGCTGTTCCCTGAAGGCTTCTCCTAGGTTCTACACTAATCAAAGTACTATTCCTAGAGCTAATGATGCTATGGATAGCGTATGAATAGTCTCAGATCGAGATGTAAAAAAACTGATTTTGAGTTACTTTTTTTTAGTCGAAACGTGATGACTGCAGCTTGTGAACGAGCTGAGGGATGGAATGTTATGACTAATAGATAGACCCTTATGGGCCATAGGGTTAGGGTTTTTGTAATCGCCTCTATATAAAAAGGGTCATTGTGTGCTCTAAGAGTCAAGCAAGAAAATAAATCTAAAGATTACTCAGAACCTCCAAGATATTGTGACTAAGTGGATCTATCTTGCTAATTATCACCATAACACTAACCATAACCAAAATTTTCTATCCGTGGTAGAGACAAGACTCTCTTGATTGTTAGTTAGTTTCATAATGTTTCTGTTTGGGATGGTGGGCATATGCCCCGGCGGTGAATCTGTCAATCTGCTGTGCTTGGAACACATCACAGTATGCAGGCCAAAATACGCACCAAGGAGCATGTGCACTTGCATACGGCTTGACAGTTCTTAGACACTCATTTGACATGGTAAGAGTGAAATCTGGGCTATCGAGTAACCATTGTAGCCCTTGATAAAATGTGGAAAATAGAATCCATGTAATTCACTGCCTTTGGTCTTCAAACTGCAATAGCAGAAAAAATGACTTCAAATTTTTCTGCCGCTTTAAAGTACAGTGTAACAGTAATGGGGGTTTCAAAACTTGAAATATATTACTTACAATATTTACTAGAGAATCAAAAATTGTGACATCATTATAACTTTGAGACTTTGACTATAGCAATGAGATCACAACCAACAAAGGAATTAGATCTAGATGATAATCAATCGCTTAGATCCTTTTCTCCATAAATATACTATTGATATAAACCTATGAAGTTCCAATATAAATAATGGAATGTAGGTAGAGAAAACTACAGGTAATATGAATGCTATAACAGGATGGTACAGTGCGAACATGGGCATTGTCGGTGGTTTTGATCCGGCAGATCTCCCGACACTACTAAAAGTGTTTGCAGAGTTTGAAGTTCGGTGTGGGCGCGCGGAGATTCAAGAAGGTGAAATGTAAAATGACACAGGAGACACAAAGATTTATGTGGTTCGGGCCGCCTGAGCGTAATACCCTACTCCACGGGGTGTGTTGGTGTTGTATTGGATGTATGAACTCAACTCAGGTGACGTGAGTTGAGAGCGCGTGTGAGCCAATTAGACCAGATCAAATCAGATCAGCCTCCCTTTCTATGTATCGTCGGTCTGTCCTTTTATAGTACAAGGACAGACCGTTACAAGTTGGCCTGGCCCGACATGTGGCTCCGGCGGCTACTAATATTGATACACATTTGATGCGCTTAATTACCCTTAATGACCGAGTTACGACGCTGTCAAATATGTATCAATATTAGTAGCCGCCGGAGTCACATGTCGGGTCAGGCCAACTTGTAACGGCTTGTCCTTGTACTATAAAAGGACAGACCGACGATACATAGAAAGGGAGGCTGATCTGATCTGATCTGGTCTAATTGGCTCACACGCGCTCTCAACTCACGTCACCTGAGTTGAGTTCATACATCCAATACAACACCAACACACCCCGTGGAGTAGGGTATTACGCTCAGGCGGCCCGAACCAAGTAAATCTTTGTGTCTCCTGTGTCATTTTACATTTCACCTTCTTGAATCTCCGCGCGCCCACACCAAACTTCAAACTCCGCAAACACTTTTAGTAGTGTCGGGAGATCTGCCGGATCAAAACCACCGACAGTTGGCGCGCCAGGTAGGGGGCGCCTGAGATTTCAAGAATGGTGAACTCAGCTGCTGAATCATCCAATGGTCATCCCGCTGTTCAAGCTGCTAGGGGCAATCCCTCCAATATGCAGCCACCAGCAGGAACCTCAGTTCCAGCAGGAGTCACACTTCCACCACCGCCGCCTCCACCAGCAAATCAAGCTGGGCAGCACGATGGTGCACCGGCGTCAATCAATGCGTCAGCGAATCATGACAACCCTGAACACGCGCTCCATGCAGCACGTGCTCTCCTTCAGCGCCCACCACCTCCGGATGCATCCCGGGATGCAATGGAGCAGTGGAGGGCTGATGTGGAACACTTGGTTGCAGCACCAGCCGACCGCATCAGTAACCAGGGTCCTCTTCCTTCAGGACGGGCCCCGTCGCAGCGACGGACCTTGTCTGGCAGACTTGGTCTACACGTTTCCAACAACAGGAGACGTGTTGCGTCACAGCAAGTGACGTCGTTCCCTCCGGAGCGCGACGCACTCACACGGTATCAAGGCTTTCAACTCATGACCTCCGGGCGGAGCTTGATCGCCGATACCGTCAACAAGACGGCCGAGTCCATATCGAGCGTGCTCGTGAAAGACGAGAAGCTCGGGACATTCCTGCTCCTGAAGGAGTAGGAGGAGGCTGTTCAGCCCTGGCCATGCATCTGTGTATGGTCAAGTGGCCACAGAAATTCCGGCCTCACCTGCCGGAGAAGTTTGACGGGACTGTTAATCCCATCGAATTTCTTTAGATTTACTCCACTGCTATCCTGACAGCTGGAGGAAATGAGGTCGTAATGGCCAACGATTTTCCAGTGGCTTTAACTGGGACCGCCTGGTCCTGGTTTATGAGCCTTCCACCCAACTCCATCAACAGTTGGGAGGAGTTGTGCCGACAGTTCACCGCCAACTTCGGGAGTTCATACACCCGACCAGGCACCGAACTGGACCTTTTTGCAGTCATGCAAAAAGAGGGAGAATTCTTGCAATCATTCATCCAAAGATTCTCTTAGGTACGAAACATTATCCCTTCTATCTCTAGCGCTTCTGTCATTGTGGCATTTAGACAGGGCGTACGGGATAAGAAGATGTTGGAGAAACTGGCGATCAAGGAGATCACCAGTGTCACGGAACTCTTCAGCTTGGCCGACAAATGTGCCAGAGTTGCGGAGGGCCGTGAAATGTACTTCAAACCATCTCCGGAGGATCGCAATAAATCCTCCAAAGGCAAAGCCACTAACTCCGGGAGTGGCAAAAAGAAGAAAAAGACCAACAGCAAGAAGAAGCTGTCGGCCGACGCATCTAATGTTGCAGCTGCTGCAGCTCCGGGTGGCCGGGGGCCATGCCCCGAGAAGCAACCTCGACCGTCTTCTGAAGACGGAGGCAAACCCAAGGTGTGGTGTCCAATTCATAAAACGGACAGTCACAGTTTGGAAGACTGTCGGGAGGTCCAAACCCAAGGTGTGGTGTCCAATTCATAAGACGGACAGTCACAGTTTGGAAGACTGCCGGGGGGTCCAAAACCTTGTCGAGCGCTACAACAAGCGCCGGGAAGAAGTTCCTTTCCGACAGAGGGAAGGAAAACAAAAAGTTGACGAAGCTCCGGCTGAAGAGGAGTTAGGTTTTCAAGATCCTAAAAAGGTCCTGAAGGCCGTCTACACCTCCGTCGACGACGATTCTGACGTCTCTGACAACGAGCGTCGGAAGACCATGAACACCATTTTTGGTGGATCATGGGACATCACCTCCCGTCGCGTCCTCAAGACAATGCGTCGGGACATGGCCGCTGTAGCTCCTACAGCCAGGGCAGAGCCTCATCGGAAGTGGATGGACACAGCCATCACTTTTGATCCTTCAGACTGCCCTCGAAGCATGGTTGGAGCAGGTCAGTTACCTTTGATGGTATCTCCTACCATTAATAACATTCAGCTCCACCATGTCATAGTAGACGAAGGTTCGGGGCTGAACCTCATAAGCTTCGAAGCTTTTACCAAGCTTCAGCTCCGACCTTCAGATTTTCACCCCTCCCGACCTTTCTCCGGAGTAGGTCCGGGAGCCATTACCCCACTCGGTGTTATTACTCTCCCCGTTACCTTTGGGGCCCGGGAGAAGTATCGCACTGAGAAGTTGGTCTTTGACGTTGCTCAGATCAACTTACCTTTCAACGCCATCTTGAGTAGGCCTGCCTTGTACAAATTCATGCCAGCTGCTCATTATGGCTACATGGTGTTAAAGATGCCAACACCAGTAGGCGTTCTCCGGATCCGCGGAGATCGCACTACCGGAGTAACCACCTTGGAAGAACTTCATGCGCTTACTACGACGCAAGAGGAGGACTCCAAGCAGGAGCAAGCTCAAAAACCCCCGAGCATTCGTCAACGAGGCTCGACTTCTGCACCTCGTGTGCAGCCAAGCGGCGACACCGACATTCCCGTCAAAGTCGTCCAAATCGGTTCCGATGCCGCTCAGACCACCCGTATATTGGGGGAACTGAATGACAAATAGGAACTCACGCTCATCGCTTTCCTCCATGCTAATGTCGACGTGTTTGTCTGGCAACTGTCACAAATGTCTGGGATCCCCGGGGAAGTGATTGAGCACAATCTGAAGATCTACCCTGACGCACGGCCCGTGCATCAGAAGCCTCGGAAGCAATCCGTGGAGCGACAAAACTTCATTCGACAAGAAGTGAAGAAGTTGCTCGAAGCTGGATTCATCCGAGAAATCTTCCATCCAAAATGGCTGGCAAACCCAGTCGTTGTGCCCAAGGCCGGCGGGAAGCTTCGGATGTGTATTGACTACACAACACTAAATAAGGCGTGTCCAAAAGATCCATTTCCACTACCTAGAATAGATCAGATAGTGGATTCCACCTCCGAGTGTGAATTACTGTGTTTCCTAGACGCATATTCTGGGTATCATCAAATCAGAATGTCTAGAGAAGATGAAGAGCATATCTCTTTCATCACAGTAGATGGATTGTACTGTTATACAGTCATGCCATTTGGTCTCAAGAATGCAGCTTCAACCTTTGTACAAGTTATGTACAAAACTTTTGAAGAACTCATTAGAGACATAGTGCAAGTGTACGTCGATGACATTGTGGTCAAGGTCAAGAACAAGGAGTCACTCCTTGACACCTTACAGGCTGTCTTCGACAAGTTGCGGGTCACCCGCACAAAGCTAAACCCAGACAAGTGTGTCTTCGGAGTTAGCTCCGAAAAACTTCTTGGTTTCCTGGTAAATCACCGGGGCATAGAGGCTAATCCGGCGAAGATCAAAGCCATTGAAGACATGCAGCCACCAGCCCGCATCAAGGATGTCCAAAAGCTGACTGGATGTCTAATAGCCCTCAGCTGGTTCATTTCAAGACTGACGGAACGGGCACTTCCCTTCTTCAAGTTATTGAGGAAGTCCGGACCATTCCAATGGTCTGAAGAAGCAGAAAAGGCGTTCCAGGAGCTAAAACAGCTCCTCACCACCCTACCAACTCTGGTAGCTCCGAACCCTGGTGAGCCTTTGCTGCTTTACATTTCAGGAACTGACGAAGTCGTCAGTATGGTCCTGGTTGCTGAGAAACCAGAACCATCCCATGCTCAGGAATCCAGACCCCTCCGGGAGAGTCTGGAGGTTCCTGAAAGTGAGTCTGGGTCCCAGTTCCCAGACTTGAGTCCACAAGAAGTTACTTCAGAAGACCCGGACCCCTCCGGGAGGGTCCAGGTCGCTTCTGAAGAAGATCCGGGTCCCTCCAGCAAGGACCCGGAGGTCACCGAAGAAGGTCCAGATCCCTCCGGGAGGATCCGGGTCAATGAAGAGGAAGCTTCGGGCCCCTCCGGGAGGGTTCGGACCATCCAGCGTCCAGTGTACTTCATCAGTGAAGTACTTCATGACGCCAAGACTCGATACCTAGAGGTGCATAAGCTGCTCTATGCAGTTCTTATTGCCTCCAGGAAGCTTCGCCATTACTTCCAAGCGCACAAGATTTCAGTGGTGACTTCTTACCCACTTCGAGCAATCTTGTATAATCCCAATTCAACTGGAAATATTGCAAAGTGGGCAGCGGAATTGGCCGAATTCGATCTCGAATTCATTCCAAGACAAGCAATCAAGAGTCAAGCATTGGTAGATTTTGTGGCGGAATGAACTCCTTCTCCATCAAACCCTGGGGGCCCCAGTGAGCAGAAGCCGGAACACAAGGCTCTGGTCTTCATCGATCCTCACTGGACCCTCTATTTCGACGGCTCCATGCAAAAGCAGGGGGCCGGCTGGAATCCTTCTCCTCGCACCAACCGGGGAGAAGGTAAAATACATGGTACACCTTGACTTCAAGGCGACCAACAACATGGCGGAGTACAAAGCACTCATCTACGGACTAAAGGTGGCACTGTCGTACGGTGTCAAGCAGCTGCTGGTCAAAGGAGATTCACAGCTCATCATTAAACAAGTGAAGGGTGAATGCTCCTGCAACAATCTCCAGCTAGCTGCTTACCTCCTTGAAGTCCAGAGGCTTCAGAAGAACTTCAAAGTCCTAGACCTCCACCACGTCCAGCGTGTCCACAACGCTGAAGCCGATGAACTCTCGACGAAAGCGTCAATCGGAGCTCCAGCTCCTGACAGAACTTTTGTCCGGAGGTTGTCAAAACCCACAACACAGCCTGCCGAACTAAGCGAAGGGGGCGAGATCAGCATCCCGAAGCTGACGGTCCCGATGGCCCTGTTACCATGGCAGCCATCAAGGGTCGTAGGTGTTGCCGGAAGCTCCAAGCAACCCAACACGCAAGACTCAAATGCTCAAGTTAGCTCCGATGCATAGATCTCGGAGATCCGGAGCTACTTGAAAGACAACATCCTTCCTGACGATGATGTATCCGCTGACTGGATAGTCAGATTGGCTAAAAGATACACGTTGGTAGAAGGGGATCTCTACCGGCGCGGTGCCAACGGCGTCCTAATGCGGTGCATCACAAGGGAAGAAGGTTGCGAGCTCCTCGCAGAAATCCATGGAGGCGAGTGTGGGAACCACGCGTCTTCCCGCATGTTGGTCGGTAAAGCCTTCCGGCATGGCTTCTACTGGCCTACAGCACTCCAGGATGCAACTGAGTTGGTGAAGAAATGTGAAGCATACCAATTTCATGCAAAGCAAATTCACACACCGGCTCAGCCTCTACAAATGATACCTCCTACATGGCCCTTCGTCGTGTGGGGGATGGACATCTTGGGATCTTTCCCAAGAGCCGTCGGAGGTTATAAGTTCCTGTATGTCGCCATTGACAAGTTCACCAAGTGGCCGGAAGCAACTCCAGTTGTGAGAATAAACAAATAATCAGCTATCAACTTTTTGCAGTGCATACAGTCCATTGTATGCAGATATGGAGTTCCAAACAAAATCATTACTGATAACGGGATCCAAATCACAAGCTTTGCATTTCAAAGATATTGCGAAGACCTCGGCATTCAAGTTTGCTACGCCTCCGTAGCTCATCCGGCAAGCAATGGCCAGGCCGAGAGAGCAAATGCTGAAATCCTGAAAGGACTCAAAACGCGCACCTATGAGCGCTTGAAAAAACATGGAGCCAACTGGATTGAAGAGCTTCCGCCCACTCTATGGGCCAACAGGACAACTCCAAACCGGTCAACTGGAGAGACACCCTTCTTCCTGGTGTACGGAGGTGAAGCAATCCTTCCTCCAGAAATCACCTTGGGATCACTCCGGGTCCGGACCTTCGATGAAGCAACGCAGGACCAGCTTCGGCGTGAAGACCTAGACCTCCTTGAGGAGGGAAGGTGCCAAGCAGCTGTTCGGAATGCCCGATACTGCCAAGCCCTTCGGCGCTATCATCAGCGGCATGTACACAACCGACAGCTCGAGGAAGGCGATCTGGTGCTACGAAGAATACAATCCAGAGAAGGGTTAAACAAACTCTCCCCCAGCTGGGAGGGACCCTTCCGAGTGATTAAAGTATCCCGTCCCGGAAGTGTTCGCTTGGCTACCGAGGATGGGACACCTCTCCCAAATCCTTGAAATATTGAGCACCTCCGTAAGTTCTACACTTAATATCACGGAGGTGAGTCTGTTGCAACTTGAGGTGTATGTTATAGAGTCATTGTACAGAGTCGGGTAGTTTCTCCGGGAGAACAGTCGGATCTTTCCCGCAAGGTCCGCAAAGTTCATGCAACACTTGTCACAGTCTCAGGACTAAAAGTGTGGCTAGCTACCCTGGGTCAAACGAGAAATGAAACACGCTTAGCTTGGTTCTGTACCCTAAGAGTGTACTTGTTTTCCCTGTACCCCGAACCTATAATGAAAGACATCTTCATGTGAAACAGACTCCACGTGCATTTATTTTGTGCAGGCTCAACATTTTTTATTTTTCTCTTTCTTGTCTATAACAAAGTTGTGCAATTCTTAAAAAATTTTAGTTCGACCAGTTCATGTACAATTCGAGCTGTATTGTCAATTCTTTTGAATTCAAATATTGTTCATGGCCCACTCGCCTGAATGCCGCCAAGCCAATCTAGGGACGGAGTGTGCTATCGACTTAGTCTGGTCAAGCACCCTAAGTAAGCTACTCTACCTACACCCCGGCAGGTCGAAGTAAGTCAGGTCCAAGTACAATTGGATCTGGAAGAAAGAAGGCAACGCATTCGGTTGTATTCAGAATTGTGTTTGACCTAAAACTTTCTTGAGAATCGTAAGCCGCAACGAAGTTATAGGCAAGGAGCGAATTTTACTATTTTTCTTGGCTTCAGTGTGCAGGAAAAATAAATAATCCACGTTGATGGAGAAAAGCCAGAGCTAACAAAGCTCCGACCCCCCTAGGTGGCTTGTGATCGATGTTAAACATTGAAAACGAGCATTACCAGAGCAACCAAGCTCCGGCAAAGCTAGGGGGGTCAGCCGTCGACGCAGAATAAAAGATGGTGAGAAGACCCCACAAGCGGAGTCTGCTGCCGACAAGCTACGCGTTGGCAAAGGTCACTACCGGAGCTACTAAGCTCTGACACCCCGGAGGGCTAACCATCGATGCTCCACGCGTTGATAGGGACTATTGCCGGAGCTACTAAGCTCCGACGGTAGTCAATGCCAGAGCTTCTGAGCTCCGACAACCTCAGGAGGCCTTCACTATCGAAGACTTCAGACCTACACTCTACAAGTTCGAAGCAAACGAGTCTTCAACAAAATACAATATCCTCTTGGTACATGTTCACAATCAAATTGTGTACATCTACCAGGGGGCCAAGTGAAGACAGAAGTGTTGAAGACAAAAAAAGAAATTCATTAACAAATTGTGGATTTCATTCATCTGGAGACAAGGGATTACAAAATTGGGGAAGAAAAAGAGAGAATACAAGTGGGAGCTACAGAGATGGTCCTAGACCCTATGGAAGAACTGGGCGACCTTCTGAGCAACCTCCGACACGTTGGCTCGGGTGGCTTCACCTTCTCCTTCGATGGGACCTTCAAGCACCGGGTCCAGAGGAAATTGGGGATCCCGGTTGGTGTAGCACGTCAGCACATACTCTGCGACGTTCTTCGCCAGGGACTGCCCCTCAGCCTCCAACTGGTCCGTGATGGCGTCACCCACCTTAGAGAGTTTGTCACCCGCCGAGCTCAACACTTGCAACGCCAGGTTCGGCTCCGGCTCCGGATCATCCGGACGTAAGGGACTAAAGCCCATTGGTGTCAGCGCGTCGTTGGCTTTGCTCAGAAACTCCCAAACCTGTAGGGAGTCCGCAGTCCTCAAGCCCTTCAGTTCCTCCAAGGATCTTTTGGTTGCCGCCAGTTCAGAATTCTCACGAGCAAGGCGCTCAACCTCTTTGGCATTTTGTTGTATCTTTTCAGCAACCTGCTTCTCGAGTTTTCCGAGCTCCTCCTCCCGGAGGTAGATCTTGTTCTGGCGGTCGACCAGGTCCTTCTCCCGACCCCTAACTTTCTTCTCCCTGGCAGCGATGGCACACTCTTGCTTGTAGAGTTCCTGCCCTCGCACCCAGGCCTTCTCCTCCTCCTCAACGCAACGCTCCTCCAACTTCTTGGTGCGTTCCACGAGGCCCTTGTCAACCAGAGCCACCTTTTCGGCGAGCTCCTCCTCCCTCTTCAAGACATCATCCCACAGCTCTAGAAGTTTTTGCTCTTCGTCTTCGAGCTTCTTCTCCCTCTCCTCATGTGCCTCCCGACGCTTGATGAGTATAGTGTTAATGGCTTCAAGCCTTTCTTGGCGATCATCAGCCGCACTATTAGTTGCCTTGGCCTGCTCATAAATGGCCCAGGATTGAGTGTCGAGGGCACAAGTCAAGCTCTCTCTATCATCCAATAATTTTCCCCAGTATTCCAAGCGGACCTTCTCCTGTTTGATCCACTCCTTGTTGTCTGCCAGCCTCGACTGCGCCAGCTTGGTCTCGAAGTAGAGCCGATTACGCCACCGCCTAAGGGTTTGGCGCTCCTCTTTAAGAGCCTTGCTGTCGTGGTAGAACGCCAGCTGGACTTGACGCAGACTGGAGCAAGCGTTGTCAATGGACAACAATAGGGGAATAGGGTCCAGACCTGCTGGGGTCTCCTCCGCTGGTTCCAGCGGGTTCTCGCTTACAAAAATTGGGTCCCACTCCACAAGAGTGGTCCCCTGAGCCTCCACGGCACTAGGGTCGTCCTCTGGGATAGCCTCAGTCGCCACCGAGGAGGGTCCCGCAGAAGAAGTTCTGACCTCCGGAAGTGGTTTCGAAGGCCCTACCGCTAGGTCTTCATTTGCCCCCTCACGCAGGGGGCCAGCGACTTCATCAGGGCACCCTGGCTCAGCAGCAGGCACCTCCGCCGTCATCACATCCGGAGCAGGGGCTACTTCCGGCTCCGGCCTGGGCTCCTCCTCCGCTGGTGGCTCGGGTGTTGGCGCCTCGACCATCATGGGTTCGAGTGTTGATGCCTCCGCAACGACCGGCTCGGGCGCCGGAAGGTCAACAACAACCGACCCTGAGGCCGGAGCTTCAACCTCAACCGGCTCAGGCGCCGGAAGGTCTTCAACTGCAACCGGCTCTGCAGCCGGAGCTTCAGTGGCAACCGGCTCTGAGGCCGGAGCTTCGGAGGTAGCCGGCTCAACCGCCAGGACTTCCTCAACATCTGGCTCGCTCGCCGGGACTTCAATAACCTCCGGCTCAACCGCCGGGACTTCGACAATTTCCAGCTCTGAGGCCGGAATCACTGCTTCCTCCGGCTCAGCGGCTGAAGCTTCCAACATCTCAGCATCAAGACCCGAGGCTTCAACCTCCGGGGCAGGTGCCGCTGGCGCATCTTCTCTCCCGTGGTCCGGCGCTACCACGGGAGTCTCGGGGGATGAGTCGAGGTCCATGACCACGACAGCTGGCGGTGGAGCTGCTGCCGCAGCTTCAGCCACCACTTGGGGCGGCACCGGGACAGGAGCAGAAGCCTCCGCCCTCACAGCTTCAGCTGCTGTGGCTGAGGGCGGAGCCTCACTCCTCTTCTTGGGGACGCTGCAGATGATGGATGAAGAAACTTAAAAAACAGTTACTACAACAAAACAACCGTCTGAGGTAAAGATTAAAAATTACCTCGGAAGACTTCCGCACCAGCTTGCACGGAATCTCTTTCCCGGGCGTTCTGGACTGACCATGGCCGCCGCCGGCGTGGTAGCTCCGGAAGGCCCCCCGGAACTTGTTGCAGCCGCAGACATTTCCCTAGTCGAGGCCCGCCTCGACCGGGAAGGACCTCCGGACCAAGAGACCTCAGCTGGCCCTGGTAATGGAGTCACATGCCCGGAGCTAGCACCCCGGGAAGACACTGCTGCAGGTGCAGTCGCCGCAGTTGTAGAAGACCTCCCCCTCCGGGGAGAAGGAGCTGCTGCACAGGGTGCAGGCCTGACGGACCTTCCGTCGGCATGCTTTAGCTTCCTCTTCCGGCTCGAGGGTTCGGCCGCCGGCTCCTTGCCCTTGCCGACGACTTCGGTCCTTGGCTTCAGGATAGGGGCGGAGCCACCTTCAAAAGCCCCAGGGATCACCACCTTGGAAGTCGATCGTCTCTCGACGACACCGAGGTCGTCAAGCACTGGCATCGTCCGCCGGAGCTCCCTGCTGAACTGTACTTCCACGTTCAGAGGGAGGAAATCTGATGGCGGGGTCAAGTCATCATCCGCGACGTCGATGCCGTGCTAGAACTTCTTAAGATGAAACTTCAAGGTCGCCCCCTCCATGTTGGACTTCAGCCCAGTCTCAACCCAGTCGTCGTCCATCACACTGTTGAGGGACCAAGCGAGTTTTTCTCTCCTCTTCAGTGGTGCCCACATGTTGACCAGGAAATTGCAAAATACCGCCTGGGGAGTTAATCCTCCCTCCACACAATGGCGGATCCTGGTCAGAGCAGGGTTGAAGGCATCCGACAGCACCGGAGCTTCACTCCAAACTGCAGTGTCGATGTTGGGGAGGCCTTCGGGCAGCTCTAGCTTCTCGTGCTCCTCCCCCCGGATGACTATCCAGTCCTTCCAATCGTCCCACTTTCCAGAGGGAAACGACCGGAGGTACTTGAATGGACACTTCTTGCGCTTCACAAAGTAGTAGAAGCCAAGGTACTCATCACTCTTTCCGGTGGTATGGACGGTGAAGAAGGTCCGGAAAAGTTCAATGCTGGGGAGATGCCCATCCACATTTCACAGAAGTGGACGAAGACAGACACTAGAAGAATGGAGTGGGGGCCAAGGTGATACAGCTGCAGACCATAGAAGTCTAGCAGCATCAAGAAAAAGGAGGAAAAAGGTGGGATCAACACCACACATGACGTACGCAGAAAAGTACACCATCTCGACGGCGTGCTCCTTCTTGAATGGGAGCTCTCCCCCGGCACGGACCAGGTGGTTGAAGAAGTCCGGGGACCACCCCATGAGGGCCCGAACCTTCTTCAGATCACTTTCGGTCTTCAAGCGGCTCTTGCGAAGACCCAACTCCATCGCAGCACAGCGAGGCAAGGGAGGAAAAGCAAGCACATGTTTGGGAGTTCGAGCGCAAGTTCAGATGAGAGGCGTAAAGAACCCCAGACGGTGCGCACTTTCCTTCTTAAGTAAGCCTCTGCAACGCTTGGATGGAAACCGCAGGGAAGCCGAAGATACTATTCAAAAATTTCACCCTGCCGATGACAAGAGGGCCCGGGACCACCCCGACGATCAAGTCGAGGTTCTTACCCAGGCGAACGGTTGTCATCATGAAAGGCGGGAAGCCCGAAGGCGGCGGCCTGACAAGGCGCGCGGAACCGATACGATTTTCGTATTGGGAACTGGCGACCTTCAATTGTGTGAGATCCGCACGCCAAAGATCTCATTTGCTGCACCCGGGATATGCCACGCGGCGAGGATTTAACTCGAAAACTATCGCCAACGACACATCTGAAGATCTTTGAAGACTCGGCTCAAAAGTCGATGGATGGACCCACCTCCGGCGGAATGACTTCACCCAAGGGGTCTTCCCCAGAGGTGGGCCCAGGGGGCCACTATCGGTACCCTGGGTACCGTATACCCCTTGAGATTGCAAAGATCTTAAGGAAATGTCATCTACTTGATTTGAAGACCTTCAGAGGCCCACATGTAAGACATAACCGGACCCGCTTCCCCAACATGGTTAGTCTCAGGGTCGCCACGTGTACAATCAAACCGGAGCTACCGCCCACAAGGGGGAAGCTCCGGGCTATGTACCATAACGACACCCCCGGACCTAAACCCAGACCGAGGGAAGCTCCAGAACTGACACGTGTCTGGTGGCACCGGACCTATCTGTTCCCTACAGTATGCTCCGGAGCTGCCACGTGTCCAACCGTCGGATCTTCAGCCTCAAACCTCTGGTAGACTCCACAACGGCTCCAGATCTTCAAAGGGGAATCAAGGACTTCAAGACCCGATTAAGTGTCATTAATACTATGTTAATGACACATGATCAGACGACCCTTATTACCAGTAACGACGCTGTCAAAGCCCGTAACTCGGTTATTAAGGGTAATTAAGCGCATCAAATGTGTATCAATATTAGTAGCCGCCGGGACCACATGTCGGGCCAGGCCAACTTGTAACGGTCTGTCCTTGTACTATAAAAGGACAGACCGACGATACATAGAAAGAGAGGCTGATCTGATCTGGTCTAATTGGCTCACACGCGCTCTCAACTCACGTCACGTGAGTTGAGTTCATACATTCAATACAACACCAGCACACCTCGTAGAATAGGGTATTACGCTCAGGCGACCCGAACCACGTAAATCTTTGTATCTCCTGTGTCATTTTACATTTCACCTTCTTGAATCTCTGCGCGCCAATACCGAACTTCAAACTCCGCAAACACTTTTAGTAGTGTCGAGAGATTTGCCGGATCAAAACCACCGACAGGCATGATCAACAAGATAACCACGGCAGACAAATGAGCAAGAGGCAAATAATAACAGTGCCACACTCCTAATGTACATCATGTTATCTAGAAAGACAAACATCAATATGCATGTACAATTATGTAATTTTGATTACCAGATGAGAGTAAAAGTTGCATTTTACTCATCTTCCAAACAACCTTAATGCAAGTGAATACACATCTTTCTTCTTAGCCGAGGTAGCTTCGGTAACCAATTTAACAGCCTACAAAAGAGAAACAATAATTCAGAAAAAACAGAATAAGAAATAATCACATGACAATTTCACATAATGATATTATTTGTCCAGTTAAAATTTTAATATCTCAAATTTTGCATTTTGAGCATGCACCTCTGATAGTGTGTGTCCCTTTGCTGTAAGTTCTCTAAGTTCATGCTCCAGAAATTCTTGTGATGGAGTTTCATCATCTGACGTTAACTTCCCCTCAATCAGGATTGTGATCTCTCCCTTCGGCTGTCGAGTGGCAAAGGCTTCATTTGCTTCACCTAAAGTTCCACGCCAAAACTGCAAGATATAGGCAAAGCTCAGGACTGTATATAACGAATTTGAATGGAATGGGATGAATTTTAGCTTATGTTTGCAGCTATAGAGGTATAGTTAGCCACGTTGTGAATAAGGGCAGCTGGAACGCTAAAATGGACACAAGTATTTCAGTCTAATTGGATGCCAAATACTAATCAAGTGGGACTGGTCGAACACTTAGTTGGTTCAGCAACACAACTCCACAAACTTAGCACTACAGGAGAAAATACCTCTCTACGGTGGGATATAGTATCTACTGTAGTTATAAACTCAAGTATTAAAATTGTACAAGCAGTAGAAAATGCCATGGGAAAGGAACATATAAATTAAAAAAAAATGGAAGATCACCTCTTCATGTAACTTGGTT
Organism: Tuctoria greenei; assembly: GCA_036927565.1. Classification (NCBI taxonomy): domain Eukaryota; kingdom Viridiplantae; phylum Streptophyta; class Magnoliopsida; order Poales; family Poaceae; genus Tuctoria; species Tuctoria greenei. The sequence goes on along the minus strand of JAYESD010000002.1, from coordinate 173,811,173 downwards.
ATCTCCCTTGCAATGACACATGACCTGGATATCAACACAAAAATAAAAACAAGACCATTAGGCTTGCACAAAGAACCACCAGACTCATAATATTCTTTTGTATCAAACCTGCAAATACAATAACAACAACCAACCCACAAATACAAGTACACTGAAATTAATTATTGCAACACAAATATTTCACATTGTGGCTATACATACAAAAGCAAATATTACTGTGGCTGCCATACAATATGACATAACAGACCAATTTCTAAATCAGGTAATGGCATGCAGGGGTAACTGAGTTTGCATTACCTAGAATCACCAAAAGATGAAGCAGCATCAACAAGAAACTGATGGATGCTATGGGGAGGAACATAGAATATTTGTGTTGCAGCTTCACGAGAAGATATCTCAAGTTTGTATCTTCTTGACCGAGCATGCTTCGGTAAAAACCCAACTAAAATTAAAAATCAGGACTGACTCCATATTTTGAGAAAATCGTAAATTGGGTACACAAGTATAGTTTACCAAATGTGAATTCATTACACGGGAATCCTGAGGCCGAAAGGGCAGCAATTGCAGCAGAAGGCCCAGGAATGGGAATGACAGGGATCTTCTCAGTCGCACATAATCTAGCCTGCGAACAACAGACACCATGCTTAGCATGAAACATGTTAAGGAGAAGCACAGGACTTAGAAAGAATTTGATACTATTCACTAATAATAACAAATTTTCTGCTAGTAATTTGCTGATAACAAATTCATTTACAAGAATGTGACTGGCACAGTTATCCTTTAATTCTTCATAATAATAGATGGCAGGCACAGGAAGAAATATTCATCTATCAGATAGTGTTGTGTATGGTACTATGGTGCAATTTTCTTAAGTGAGATTCATTGACTCACCAATTCCATGCCAGGGTCACTAATGCCTGGAGTACCAGCATCACTTATCAACGCAACCGCTTCTCCTTCATGAAGCCTCTTTATAATACTGGGCTCTCTCTCACGCTCATTGAATTTATGGAAGCTAAGCTGCGTACTTAAATATTATGTTTTTAAGTTTAATGTTTATATCCTGCAACAAGGTGCAAATCTTGAACCACTTGTGCACTTAAGCACAAAATTAACTCACAAGAGGTGTTTTGATGTTATAGTGTTGAAGCAGCCTTCCAGAATGCCTTGTGTCTTCTGACAGTATCACATCAGCACATTTAAGGACACGCAGTGCTCTGCAGGAAGAAACACCAACTTATTGCCAGGAATTTGTTTCAGGAATATAGCATGTAGCTGCCAGTCAATTTCCATGTATTGATAAAGATCAAGGTGGGAAAACTGAAGATCGAAGCACGATAACAATTTAAAAGATATTTTGCTGAAAATAAAGTCCAGTATGGCCACATCCACAGTTCCACACACTAAGTTGAAGAGGTTTGAGAGGAATATTGATGCCTACTGTTCCACAGAGCTGCAAGATATATTATCATCAATCTGAATGTGAGGAAAATATTTCTTTGTACTTGACTTTAACTTTTGTTAAAGACAAAGGGTCAGAAACTTTAATATCTCATTGAAAATTTTAGAAACTCCAATAGGAATGTAATCAAAGGTCAAACAACAATGGGCAGAGCTCTTGCCCTACACTTGAAAAAGAAAATATTGATGAATATGTGCCATACTTGTAAGTATCATAAATTATTCCGTAACCTAAATCCACTGAAGGTTTTTTAATGTGTGAGCAGATTAGGAATCCAGGCAGTAAGAACCAAAAAAGTAAAAAGGATAAACAGTCAAAGCAAAGGACCTTAAGGTGATATCTTCAAGGTTTCCAATTGGCGTTGCCACAAGATACAGGCCTGTTTCCAGATCCTGCATAATAAAATGAGATAACAACAGGGAGGCACTATGAAACAGGTAATGGACAATCACTGATTCAGTTTTTCTTTTTTTCACTCATCAAAGCAAGTTGATGCCTAAAGTGAGAGGGAAAAGGCAAAGTGAAAAGGTGTATGTTTTCAAAAAAAAATGTGAAAAGGGGTAGCAGGTAGACCTGCTGTCCATTTTTACATTTCAGATCATTTCTCTCTAGTCGATCTAATTTTGCAATGTCATGCAGTGCACTCAGAGAGGTACAGCTTCCTCTACGTAATCTACCACTCAATCTGACCAGCTATATTCCTAATAGTGCTGCATGCATTGAAAATTTGGAAAGGCATTCGATTTTCTTTTCAAAATCAAATCAATTGCAAAACTCTTCATAAGGTCTAACTACCACAAAATTATGCCTGCATAAAAACTCAAGACACATCTGTCTATCCCAAATCGCCACACTACAACCTGTCATCAAACATTCTTTTCATTACACATGATAACTGCGGACGCTCATGTAACTGAATTCTACCTTAGTCGTCACAACTCTTATAACTTGTCCCAAGCCGGACCAAATGCACAAATGAAATGTTCTGAAGCAGCAAAATCTTCTAAACCCCTCGGAACCGCACCCCAAAACCGCTGTGTCCATACTAGCATCCCACTCCAACAAGCACTACCCGAAATTCATTGGGACTGTGCTCGGGACAGGGCGTTACCGGTTCCGAAGCCGCCTGCTCCGGGTAGCCACTGGGAGCGGCAGTGGAGAGGCGGCGAGCGACAGGGGCTGTTGACGCGGAGGCCACGCGGAGAGAGGAGTGGTGGCCGCGGCGGCGGGGGATGGTTAGGGCAGGTGCGACGAGGGCTTGGAAGCGGAGCAGCGACGCCATGGGAGCTGGCGGCGGCGCGCGGAGCGGAGGAAGCTCTACTGCGAGTAGATATCGCATGAGCCGCAGTCACAGTTGGATTTGTGTACAAATTCGGAGATACGTTAATTACCGGTTTACGCTATCCGCATCAGTGCTGAAACATAGTCTATACACTATTTTTTTACTTTATAGTATGTACTCTAAATTACATTACGATACAGTATATCCAGTATACTTTACATTATACCACTACAAGCTATCTTAGGTTGTGTCCAACAAAGTACTTCATCCGTCATACCCAAAGTTCATTCATTTGTAGGATTCAAACACCATATGAAGACAGAAAAAATAACCATAGTACTATGATTCAATACATATCAATCTCACACAACATTAAATGTTCTATTCATTTGATGTTAGGAAGGCAAAATAGTTTCAGACAAGTGTCATCATTATCATATCCCACCAAGTGAAAACATTCACTAGCCAATGAAACAAAAGTATGAACCGAAAATATCACAGATGTCAAAATTTTGAGCTTGAAACATGCTATACTTGACTCATAAAAAAGCTGTGATACATACTCTTTACATTCCCCTCTTCTTCAATTTAGAGTAATCCTACAATCCGCTCTTTTTCTCCGTAATGATCTTTGATCTAAACTCAATACTATGGTCTGTAGCTCGTCTGTAGCAGCAACGATTGGCACCTCTGCAGGGGCAGCGACCGACTCCTTGCCGATGGCCTCCACCTCCCACCTCTGTCCTTAACTTCATTTTCTTCCTTCGAGTGTGGAACGTAGGGAACGACGCTTGTCAAATAGCACGCTAACCCAACTGCCATCGCTTCGGATCCAACCGTGGGTGTCTTCAGTCTTGACGGTGCGGAAAGTCCGCTTTCGGATCCCGCTCATGCAGCCTCTCATGGTGTCGCGGCGAAACTTTGTTTTCTTGTTTCTTGCACAATTCCATATTGCAGCTTCACAAGGTTGAGTGCGCGTCGCCGCCGTCGTACAGCCCCAGCCCACACTTGTGTTTCTTCTCTGACTCCGGTAAGAAGCACTTCTTCTCCAAGAGAAGTGCCACCACTCTGCGCTACATGGCTCTGCTTCTGCTGTCCGCTCCGGCCTCTATGGCTGAGCGTAGATCTTGGGAGCTTGATGCACAAGCGGAAAGAACAGAGAAGGGAATGTACGACTTGGAAGTGAATGTGAGGAGCACGTATTGGGAAAAGAAAAAGGTTTGACATTGAAGAGAGCAGGACGGCAGTTAAGAGGTGGCGGGGGAGAGAAATGTTGCAAATAGAGTTCCAGTGAGGCAATGCTTCAATGCTAGGGATAAAGTTTTGGGCTTCGTGAGCGCTGTGGATCAAAGCTTTTTTTTGGAGCTGTCCAACAGAGAGCTGAGAATAGAGTACCATTTTATCGGGGGAATATTTTACAGCATCGTCTTCCCACTACATAGACGGCGACGGTGCCGAGCGAAGATACCCACTTCTCGCTCAAGTTGGGTTTGAGGAACAGCTCGATTGCTGTCACTATCGCCATCGCGACCACAGACAGAGGCGGTGGCCCGCCATGGAGGCCACACATACGAAGGCGGAGGCTCATGGCGTGTAGGACTCGCTCTTTCACTCTTTCTTTATCGTGTGGGACTGTGTTGGCGTTTGATTTAGGTCCGTAGTGGAGGAGGAAGTCGGGAGAACTTCAGTACAAGAAGAAAAGCTATGGGAAGGAAGAACTAGTGGAATACTTTGTCTGCTTCAAACTTTTCCTTGTTTCAGATAGTCCAGTGCTCATGAGCCATGGGGTCTGTTAGGAGGACGAAACAGAGTTCATATTCCCCGAATTTTTTCATATATCATGTGTACATTGTGGTCAGCCATGGAATATGGTAGGAGGAAGACAGAATATAATTTTTCTGATCTTTAAATTTTGTGTATTGTCATACATTATTGTCAGTTCAGACACAAAATATATCTAGCTTTTTGTGTTTCATACATAAGTACATGAAGCATCACAGAGAGGGAAAACGATTTCAGTTACGGTCTTTTGTAATTTTCGTAATTTGTATTTTCAGTGTTGTTCAAGTGAGACAGAGAAAAACAATATCAGTGGAACCCCTATCTTATGTTTTGTTCTGTACTTTCAGTTGTTCCATGGCATTTTCACCGCTGGCATTTCTTCTGTACGGGATAAAAAGGGGAATAAATAATTTTTGAAACAGTGTCAAGCGCAACCAATTTGGGATCGTTCTGCTCAATAATCTGCAATACTATGGGGTGTGTAAGTGTGTTAGGTTTGGAACTTTCGAAATTTTGATTTTACCTGTCAGCTATGAAAATTTTGATGTGAATTGAGATAAAAATAGAGAAAATGATACGGATATATAGCCAATAGTAGTTGGCTATTTTTCATCCAATGACTGGATAAGAATCTGAGAAATCTAGAGTTAGGGCATATTCTTATTTGTACTAGGTGTCGGCGTTTCGAAAACCGACTAGTAAATTTATATTGAATCACGTTCATCTTCATATAGCTAGCTGTAAAGAACAAGAGATTTATCCTTGTTCGAGAAAAAAAAACCCCTACGTTGATAGAGAGTCTTCCGTGATCTTTATTAGCTCAAAAGGCGAGAGAACAAATTATAATCGGGTCTTGCCTGAGTATATGAACTCTAAAAAGGTAAGAACTTCTAGGAAAGTTATGCTTAAGCGTAGAAGCATACAGACGTATGAAAAGTAATACACGAATGCAAGTGCGTCAAAGGAAAAAGGTGCAAAAGCACCAAAGAAAAAGGATGCAAGAGTACTAAAGGAAAAGTGCGTAAAGAAATGCGTATAGTAACCACTAATATAGAGTGAATTTCCAATAGTAGTTGGCTATTTTTCATCCAATGACTGGATAAGAATCTGAGAAATCTAGAGTTAGGGCATATTCTTATTTGTACTAGGTGTCGGCGTTTCGAAAACCGACTAGTAAATTTATATTGAATCACGTTCATCTTCATATAGCTAGCTGTAAAGAACAAGAGATTTATCCTTGTTCGAGAAAAAAAAACCCCTACGTTGATAGAGAGTCTTCCGTGATCTTTATTAGCTCAAAAGGCGAGAGAACAAATTATAATCGGGTCTTGCCTGAGTATATGAACTCTAAAAAGGTAAGAACTTCTAGGAAAGTTATGCTTAAGCGTAGAAGCATACAGACGTATGAAAAGTAATACACGAATGCAAGTGCGTCAAAGGAAAAAGGTGCAAAAGCACCAAAGAAAAAGGATGCAAGAGTACTAAAGGAAAAGTGCGTAAAGAAATGCGTATAGTAACCACTAATATAGAGTGAATTTGCCACCCTAGCCGAAGGCCTTCGGGTCCTTTTATAGGGGGTCAAGACAGTCCTATCTATCTGATATTCCTCATAGTGGGGCCGATTTTAAAGTGTTCGTCCTATGTACCCAGTCTTTTTGGAGAGCAAAATCTTCGGTCTTAGCTTCTTCTTGGTCTCGAAGGCACCATCTTGTGGGTGAGGTTACCGCCCTTCTTATGATAGATGAGACTGATGGTAGACTTATCCTCCAACAGGTCACATCATGGGTTATTCCCCCCTGACGAAGAAGTTACCGCGCCCATCATCCGTCATAAATGCTCCCAACTACTCGCCTCTCCCAAGCTCGAGCTCAGGAGGAATCGTCTGCTTGACCTCTCGGATGGGACTTGGGAAGGTTGGATACCCGACCTCGAATGGCTGTGGCGTTAATGGCGAGCCCCTCCATGAACGGAGGGTAGATTTAGTTTGTAGCCGCGTAGTGGTCACATACCGTCGGGTCTCATATGTTTGGCACCCTGGGTACAAAACTTTGTCTGTACCCCCCGAACCTTCATCTGAGTCTTCGTGGAGTTGGTCGTAGGTTGGACTCGCCCTCGCGCCGGGGACCCTAAAAAACAAGAGCTCAAAAACGTGTTAGTATCGATTTGATTACATTCCTGACCACTAGCGATCGAACTAATTCTGGCAAGGCGTCAGCGGCCTTTTGTCATTAGCCAAGATCGGGTGGCGGAGCTCAAACCTCTAACAAGGTCAGGTTGTTAGCAGCAAGTTTGTTTGCGCCACACCGACGAGCCATTTGTCTGCTCGGAGGGGTGAGTAGGCCAGGAAATTACCACAGTAGGGTCGAAATGTTGCGCTCAGTGAAGTATCTAACGGGTAGTCCAGGTAAAACCCGGTCGAGCCAGTTCGTTTGGCGTGACCGAAACACATCCACCGTTGTTCGTTAATGATGGCAGTACATCGGGACACGAATGCCCGCATTTCATAAATCCGCCCGGGGACATATACATAGTTCTCGGGTCCACCGAGGGACCCGAGTGGTTCAGGAACCAACCCATTGTTGGGATACTAAGGAGTCGTGAAGCTAAGATTTGGACATAAATAGTTGGAGATATCGAGAGGAACAACAACCCGAGTACACACAATGTTGGTCATCTCGAGTCACCCACCCCTCACTTTTGTTCGTTCAGGGTAGTAACACTACGACCTTTCAGACATGTGGGCACCCCAAACTACACGAGCCCCAAAAGTGAGCTGAAAACTTACCTACTTACCTGGGACTGCTGGCCACCAAGCCTCGCTTGTGGGAGACGAGGAGGTGCCGCACAACTTGGAGGCAATGCTGGTACCAATTAGAAGGAGGAGGGTCACCACAACATTCTTTTAGGTTACCGCCAATTTTCAAGGGTTTCGACGATGCCGCGTGCGAAACTAGATATTGGAAGCGACGTCGGTTACGAGGAGTGTTGACAGTCGTTATATACCAATTTCGACCATCGATATAACTCAATTATGTAAGGGAATAAATATTTCTTACACACATCATAATTAGATTTAACATAATTCCACTTGTACTTTGAGAAATAGTGCATGCAAGAATTTTTATGCAGAAATGATGGAGAATGGGGAGAGCAATCCTGAAAAGTGCCACCCCAGCCAATTACACGATGACATGTGGCATCACATGGATCTATGAACCCATTCTCAGGCGTATCCGAGAGAATCCAACGGCAATTCGCACGGGGATAGAATATGGGCCCACATATCAGTCACTCGGAGGAAGCACAACTGAAGGGTGGCCAGGACTAGGTCGGTCGACCCCCCTAGTCGGCCGACTTGACGCTAGCACCAAACCCGGTAGCTTCCACGTGTTGGCACCTCATGCTCCCTTAAGGCGGTGAAGACCGATTCGCGCGCTAATTGTAGCTGGAACTGCCTCTACTTCGTGTATGAATAGTGGGGATGCCTCACTTCTCCCACACACCACTCAAGGATTCTCTCTTGTATTACACCAGTGCTTTCTTAAGTCCTTAGTGGAGGTTAGACTGTACAGAGGAACCCCTAGTCCGATGTCAAATTGGGAAAGGTATGACTCATGTATCTTTTTTTTGTATTTGTGACATTATGCTTTATATTAATATCATTAGTCTTTACTTATTCATATACTTGGATGAAGTGTTCCTTGTTAGGTTGTGGAGTCCATATATGTGTTAGGTGTAGATGTTACTATAATCTAGTCATAATGCTCATATCTTGTTATCATCACTGCAGGAATCCCGACGATTTGCGACGGTCGGAGCCATCGCAAATATCCATAAAACCGTCACAAATAAGCTATTTGCGATGGTTCTTCTTATTTGCGTTGGTTTCTGGTTGTCGTCCGTTTTTTGTCACACTTTAACTATTTTGCGACGGCCACCGTTGCAATTTGACTTAATTGTGATGGTAGACTGTAGCCGTTGCAAACAAGGGCCCAAGCCCGACGAATGGGTTGGGCCCCATTAATTGCGATGGCTGACCCATGCCGTCGCAATTAAGGACTTATTTGCGATGGATGTCGTTGGCTGTCGCATATTATTAGGGTTAATTTGCGATGGTCTAGGCAGCCATCGCAAATTATTAATGCTTATTTGCGATGGTACTGTATAAAAGTTGTCGCAAATAAAGATTTTTATTTAAAAAAAATAGAAAATACTGGCCGACTCCATTGCCAGAAACACAAACAAAATATATATAACAACAACAACAGCAGCAGCACAACAACATAAATATCACATGTACATAACACAATGTCCTCGCATCACTCCACAAAGTCAGAAAACGAACAAGAGGGCTACATGCTATCACCTCTACTACCTCTCGAGCCACGAACGTCCTCGCCGCGTGTAGTCCAGGCTCCGGTATAGACGGCGATGAAGTTTGAGCCTCCGTCGCCGATCCCTACAATACATAGAAGTTGTTTGACATATTTATTACTTTGAAACTTCTTTTTTGACTAGAGTTGATTAAACAATCTAGAATTGATCATATTGAACTTACTTTTGCTAATTTGAGTTAAATTTGGCTATGTTTGATTAATTAAGACTAAGTAAGACTAGAATAGCTAAGTTGAATTAGATTTGCCTATGTTTGATGAATTAAGACTAAGTAAGAACATTTTTCATTACCTGAAAACCCAGAGAATGGTGTACCAGCGACGGTAGGTGCATCTGTAGCGGTGGCGGTGGCAGTGGAGATAGCTCGAGCTGCACCCCCTTGGCCTCCCTAGCCTTGAAATAGTGTTTGTCATTGCAAATGTTACAGGTTATTACATATTATTAAGAATGCGATGAATTGAAATTACCTTAACTTACCTCCATCTTCCGCCTTTGCACCTCTATCGCCTCCAATATCTACTCCATGCAAGCTTGCTAGTAGGAGATGGTGACCTCCATCGCCGCCCTCAGTGCCTCCATCTCCGCCTTGCCCTCCTGGACCTGACGGACGAGAGTCTCCACCTGCGAGACACAGCGACTCAGGCCAGTCATCGAAGCCTGCGTGGAGCTACCTCTCGAAAGTCGCGCCGCCCTCGAGTCGAAAACTCCGGCGAATATGACGAGCCTATAAAAAATAAATCAGTAATATGAAATTGACATATCCTAAATTGAAAATGATAAAATGAATTACTAACTCACCTTCCATGGGCTTTTTCGACTCCGCTTGCATACGCGGTTTGGGGATCGATTGGTTCATTTTCCCAATCATAACCTGGGTCGTGTATACTCAGAGCCTCCTCCCCGTACCTAGCCTGAAAAATAAGAAAACTGTGTAACTTCAACAATCCATATATTTAGAAATAATTTGAATGATTTGTAAACTTACCAACCGCTCGGTTACGGCCTGACTGCACCCCTCAGGCTCAGAAGGATCCCTGTGACCTCTCTTCCAAACCTGAGTGGGGGTCGGTGGCACCCCCTTCTCGCGCTCCTGTCATGAACAATGTATTATGAATATATAAACATAAGTTAGACACACTTACCATGCTTAGCTAAACGCAAGTGGTTATGTTGGTCGTGGTTGTGCTTCCCGTCGACCCCTCTGCACCTGAGCTCTGTTGGACTTAGCGATGAATGCATCGCTAGCCCAGTACTTACAAAGGGCCCGATATGCATCGGACCGACCCTGCAAACAACTCATATGGCCCTGCACATATTTGTAGGTCGTTAAAATACTGTTGACAAAATTATCAGAAATAATATTTACTACAGCCAATGTACCTGCACGTACTCCTCCTCTTTAGGTGCCTCTCGCTCTCCTACCGGGAGTGTGGCACGTCGTACTGGTTCGCCTTCAAGTACTCGTTAATCACTTGAGTACGAGCGTTCGACAAAGCTTGCAAAACCGTCTTCCCAGTGTTCAAGTGAAACACTCTCTTTGCATGCTCAAGCATGCGAGGATCGTCTGGGTCCTCTAAAATATACTTTTCCTATAATAAAGAATATATTGAAGAGATGTTCATTAATAATTTAAAAGAGTTTAAGAGTTGAAACTTAGAAATTATATTTAATGTACTTACCATAAAATTGGCCCATATGGCCTCCTGAACGTTGTGGTGCTCCTGGTGAGGGGCGCGAGCGTAGTCCTCTCACGAAGTAGCGGGCACCCCGTCGATGACCACGAGATAGTGCATACCCACTAAGGACCCGAGGACACCGTTCACCGGTCTGTGGTTCCTGTCATCAGTGAAAGACACGTTGTGCAAGCGCTGCAAGATATTTATTGATTCATTACTTAAGTAACCAAAAGAAACACGAATTGAACACTACAATTTTATTACCTATGTCCAACCGGCCAAATCACGATCTTCTGTGAAGATACCAAAGGAGGACAGACAAAGTGAGTCCTCCTCGTCCGCCACCTCTACTGGGGCACCATGTCTGGTGACTAGAAGGCTCGTCACTTGCCGAGCCAAAGGGTTGAGCAACCGAGGGCTCGCCAGCCCACGGCTGGCTAGCCGAAGGGTGGCAAGGCTCAACTGGCCCCCCTAGCCTCAGAGTCAGACGGTGAGTCAGACTGCAACGTTCAAATGATTCATAAGTAAGTTTAATTAGAAATTGGATTTTAAGAATTTGTCAAAGACTAGTGAAATTTACCTCTGTGCATTGCTGTGACGAAGTCCTAGCGTTGGTCCAAACGTGACTCATCAGTTGAGAGCGTCTGCTCGCAATCGACGAGGTCCCAGCGAAAGCCTCCTCAACCCTAACGAGGAACTCCCTCGTCCCCGCCACCTTCTTACACTTCTTTGACGACATCCTATTTTAAGATATATAAAATTCTTGTTACAAAATATGCAGATAAGATATACAAAATTCATGTGACAAGATATGCAAATAACATATACAAAATTCATGTTACTATCGTGAAGAAAATGTTACTTGTAATCGCTTTGAAAATTCATCAACATCATTATCATGTGTCCTACTCCTTAAACCAGCCCAATGATCTTCCATCGTGACTTGTTCCCATTTTGGTTATCGCATATCATCTATCTCTACGTCTTCAATGTCTCCAACTAATTGATTGAGTCCTACACCAGGCTCGACGATAAAAGTGTCTTGCAACTCTTTTTCTTGGTAAACTTCTTCAACTTCTTCACTATCATGGTAACTATCATATCTAGGAGTATATAACCACTCACGAGGATTGACCTTATTTACCATCCACCAAACACTAAGATTTGTGCATGGATAAGGTAGATAATACACTTGCTCCACTTGCTGTGCAAGAACAAATGTATTGTAACCTCGTAGTCGGTCCTTGTGTTTGACTTCCACCATTCCAAATTGGGTTTGTCGAGTTCCATAATTGCTATCAAACCAATCACAGTCAAGGAAGACAACTCAAAGTGTCTTATTTTTGGTAAAAGTAAATTCAAGTATTTTGTTAATGATCCCATAATAATTGGTTTCATGCCCTTGAGAGTCAGTTGCCCCCCGTTTCTTCTTCCGCTCCGTATTTATCTACTCATAACTCTGGAATTTTATGTTGCCACGAGAGGATGAAGAGCTTCAAAATGAGTTGTACAGAATCGGAAGCCATTTACGTCATATTGACTATAGCTTCTATCTTCCACCAATCTATAAGATAGCTATAGCAAATCTTGATGGAAGTCGTGAGTCATGCACTGTCCAAAATGATCGTAAGTTGTAAGAATACTTCTTTAATAATCGTAACATATAATATAAGCAAGACGAGAGAGTATTACATAATCTCGAAACTAGGATAGGAAATTCGACCCTCTATTTAATCCATCTCATCGCATCCCTTCTACTTGCTTGGTCGTAGGTTGATTGTGAGACCTATGTGTGCTGAATACATTGGATTGTACTGAATACATTGGCTTTGATGATATAAGTTCTAAAATTCTGCCAAAACACCCTTTTTAGCAAGGTCCAACTCTAGCCCGAGCTTCTGCAAGGTCCGACTTGATTTGTCAAGGTCCAACATGTTTTTGGGTAGCTCTGGTGAGCTTTGTATTTAGCTTCGGCATGTCTTTGATAGCTCTGGCATATCTTTGTTAAGCTCCGATATGTTTTGCTAGGTCCGACTTATGTTGGTTAGCTCCGACATGTTTTCTAGCTCTGGCGCTAGGTTGTACTAGCTTTGGTAAGCTCCGGCGCTAGGTTGTACTAGCTTTGGTAAGCTACGACGCTAGGTTGTACTAGCTTTAGTAAGATCTGACGCTAGGTTCTGCTAGCTTTGGTAAGCTCCGGCTCAAGCTCCGGTTAGCTTTGGCAAGATTCGGAGCTTGATGGCAATGTTCGTACTTTTACTGTGAAATGTTTCGAACTTGCTTTACATTGTTGGAAAGATTGCTTAGTATTCATTGGCTAAGTTTTTGGTACGTTTTGGTTGATATGGTTGATATTGTTTTACTGTAGTTTTGTAACATGCTTATGTGAGGTGCTCACGTAAGATGTGGTAGTTTTGGAACTATCATGAGTGAAGTCGAGGACTTGTGCTCAGAAGTATTGGTTGTTTATCCATGTGCAGGTGTTGCTAGAGTTCAAGACATGGCTGGTGATAGGATCCTTTGGACTAGTCTCAAGGAGGAGATGAGGTTCCAACAACTAAATTCAGGAGGAATTGTGGTTGAGCGGGTCAGGAGTTTGCGCGGGATGATTGAATCAAGGGCGGTGCATATGATGGTTACTGGACATCGAAGGAAGGTGTTCGCATGTATGCATGCAGTGCATGATGTGGCAACATGGTTCTGAAGATGGGCTAAGGAAGGAAAGATTAGGTTGGAAGGATCGGATCCTATCGGTTGATGACTTCGGCTGCGGCGGAGTCGATTATGGCTCGGTATGGAAAGTATCGAGTAGGTTATGATAGGATTTCGTGTGGGTCACAAATTTGAGTTGTTTTAGGAATGTGGGATACGTTCCTAAGGTGTTTGGAAGTCTTAAGATTGCTTCTATCTGCGTATAGAAGAGTCCTAAGCAGTTATGAAATGTTTCGATTCGTGAACGGAGTAGGATTAGAGTCCTGATTTGAGTTGAGTTGGCTTTCGAGCTAGTTATATAAGCAAGGGAGGCCAGAGCATGTGGGAGATGACTTTGGGGCTATTCCTATTGTGTTCTATTGAATAAAATTCATAGTTGAATGGAACTTTTGTGCCTTGTTTGTCCAACTTGTTCCAGACAAGTTTTTCTCGTCGAGTTTCTGCACAACACTACATTTCTTTGGTGGTTTTATCATAACTCGAGTTTTATAGATCCAATTGACATGATTCTTTCTGGGTTGTCTTCAAAACTTGATTATCTATCATCTGTAAAAATTTCACGATCATTGGATTTGTGGTTTTTAATCTACACGAGTTTACTCGGTAGAACAGATTGACCTTTGTTCGATCTTTCGATCGTAACTTGAGTTTCTCTCGACGGATTTGAGTGATTCTTGTTGTGCCGTCTTCTTGACTTTATTATCTCTCATATATATCACGTTAGTCACGGTGAAACACGTTTAAATTATTCTCACACACGATTTATTTAACAGATTGTCTTTCTATCGAGGGGTTTTCATTGCTTCCGCTGAAAAAGTTTTAAATCTACCATTCACATTTTATCACGTAAGAATCCAAATAAGTCTATTGCATTCGTTTCATAACGTGATATGCCTAGCTCTGGCCAATCATCATGTTGCAATACTCTTGCTTTGTTGTCCTCACTAACCCTTGAACAGATTGAGGAGTTTTCAAAGGAGGAGCTAGCACTTCTCTCTACTAGGTTCTCAAAACCACAACAAAATGTGAGAACTAGAAGGAGAGGAAGCTCCGAACCTCAGCACTGCTTTGAATGTGATAAGACAGGACACTTTCATAGAGAATGCCCTAACCTTTCAGGTTCTACTACTCGTGAAGAAAAGTAGAACAAGGTCAAGACCACCCCTGGAAACTCCAACAAGAAAAAGAAGGGTTCCATAGGACGCAAGATGATAAACATCTTCATCACCGCACTTCAAGAGCTCAGTTCAAGTGATGTAGACTTTGGAAGTGATGAAGATGATGACGATCTGGCCAACCTATGTTTCATGGTTGGCAAAACAAGATCAAGATCAAGTCAGGAGGATGCAGAACACAACAGTGATGACGATGAGGTTACATGCTTGAGGAAGGAGAACATTTGGATTATGGATTCAGGTTGCTCATGCCACATGACCGGTAACAAAGAATTGTTCTCCTCCCTCTCTTTTGTGTCACGTGTAGAAAATGTTACTTTTATCGATAATTCTTCAACTCCTATAACTGCTAATGGTTCGGTTAGAGTAAATGATCACTACACTTTGAAGGATTTGTCACTTGTTAAAAATTTGAAATACAACTTGCTTTCTGTTTCATAACTGCTAGATGAAAATCTGGAAATTATTTTCACTAAAAATTGTTGCAAAGTTGTAAATTCAAACAGTGAGCTTATTTTTTGACATGTCACGATTTGGAAGAGTTTTTAAAGCTGATTTTGATATGTCTTCCTCTAAGCATAACTGTCTAGTTGCTAATGATTCAAAGAACTTATATTTTTGGCATCGTAGACTTGGTCACGTAGGCTTTGATCATTTAACTCGTGTTAGTGCTATTGATCGCATACGTGGGCTGCCTAAGCTTAAAGGTGACAAAGAAATTGTGTGCTCTTCTTGTAGACATGCTAAGATGGTTGCAGTTTCATATACTCCTCTGACAATGATCATGACAACTGAACCAGGTCAACTTTTGCACCTTAACACCGAAGGACCTTCACGTGTTCAATCCTTCGGAGGTAAATGATATGTTCTTATAATTGTTGATGATTATTCTAGATACTCCTGAGTTTACTTTATGGCATCTCAGAATGAAGCTTTTAGTCACTTTAGAACTTTATTTCTTAGATTATCAATTGATCACCCAGGATCTTTAAGAGAAATTAGAAGTGACAATAAAACCAAATTTAAAAATCAATCTTTTGATCACTTTTGTGCTGAAAATGGAATAGATCATCCATTTTCTTCACATTATGTACCTCAACAAAACGGTGTTGTAGAAAGAAAGAACAGAACCTTAGTTGAGATGACTAGTACTATGCTCGATGAATATCAAACTCCTAGGAAATTTTGGGCTGATGCGATTGCAACCTCTTGTTATGTATCAAATCGTGTTTTCTTGCGCGCTGAACTAGGTAAAACACCATATGAGCTCCGGTTTGGATATAGGCCTAGTGTTACACATTTTTGGGTCTTTGGTTTCAAATGCTTTGTTAAGAAACATGGTAATCTTTATAAATTTGAACCTAGATCCATTGATGTCATGTTTCCTGATTATCCATCTCATACTAGAGGCTACCGTGTGCTTTTACTTGACACTAACAAAATTGTGGAGACTTGTGAGGTGTCTTTTGATGAAGCTATCACAGGTACTAGCTCAAACATTGCAGGTCCGGATCCACATACGTAGAGGGAGAGCATTTTTGTTGAAGATGAGGAAGAGGTGGAGCTGCTGCCCGAATATTCAACAGCTAATGACATTGTTCCAACTCCTGATTTTGATTCATATCGACGACCACCATTGCTGGTCCAGATCCTCCCCAAGTCACAAGCACATCGATTTGTGATGAACATGAAGAAGAAGAAGGTTGTGAAGTGTCCACTCCCCTCCGGGTTCTCACCCACATCAAATTATTAGAAGCTTGCACGAACGAGTCACACGGTCTAGGTTTTGCGATCTAAACTCTCATGCTCATTCTGCTTTTGTTGCTTCTTTTGAACCCAAAGATACATCACACGCGTTGACTTATGAATCTTGAATTAGTGCCATGCAAGAAGAGTTAGAAAATTTTGAAAGAAATAATGTTTGGAAACTTGTACCTCCACCTCAAGGTCACACTTTAATTGGAACTAAATGGGTGTTTAAAAATAAACAAAGTGAGGATGGGGTTGTGGTTAGGAATAAGGCTAGGTTGGTTGCTCAAGGTTTCACTCAAGTTGAAGGTCTAGATTTTGATGATTCTTTTGCTCCTGTTGCTAGATTAGAAGCCATAAGATTTTTGTTAGCTTTTGCTGCATCTAAATGTTTTAAGCTATATCAAATGGATGTTAAAAGTGCTTTTCTTAATGGCTACATTGATGAGGAGGTTTATGTCAAACAACTACCGGGTTTTGAAAATCCAGATTTTCCTAATCGTGTTTACAAACTGTCCAAAGCCTTGTAAGGTCTCAAACAAGCCCCTAGAGCATGGTAAGGATGGAAAGATCTGATTGGAAAGATCGTATCGTATCGGTTGATGACTTCAGCTGCGGCGGAGTCGGTTATGGCTCGGTATGGAAAGTATCGAGTAGGTTATGATAGGATTTCGTGTGGGTCACAAATTTGAGTTGTTTTAGGAATGTGGGATACGTTCCTAAGGTGTTTGGAAGTTTTAATATTGCTTCTATCTGCATATAGAAGAGTCCTAAGCACTTATGGAAAGTTTCGATTCGTGAACGGAGTAGGATTAGAGTCCTGATTTGAGTTGAGTTGGCTTTCGAGCTGGTTATATAAGCAAGGGAGGCCAGAGCTCGTGGGATATGACTTTGGGGCTGTTCCTCTTGTGTTCTATTGAATAAAATTCGTAGTTGAAAGGAACTTTTATGCCTTGTTCGTCTGACTTGTTTCAGACAAGTTTTCTCGTCGAGTTTCTGCACAACACTATCTTTCTTTAGTGGTTTTATCATAACTCGAGTTTCACAAATGCAATTGGCGTGATTCTTTTTGGGTTGTCTTCACAACTTGATTACCTATCATCTTTCAAAATTTCACGGTCATTGGATTTGTGGTTTTTAATCTACACTAGTTTCTTTGAAGTCTTGCAGATCTGTTTTTTTTACTCGGTAAAACAGATTGACATTTGTTTGATCTTTCGATCATAACTTGAGTTTCTCTCGACGGATTTGAGTGATTCTTGTTGTGTCGTCTTTGTGACTTGATTTTGTCTGATATCTGTCACTTTAATCTTGGTGAAACACGTTTAGATTAGTCTCACAAACAATTTCTTTAACAGATGTTTTTTGTGCCGAGGGGTTTTCATTGCTTCCGCTGAAAAAGTTTGAAATCTACCATTCACCCCCCTCTGGTAGCTTTTCATGTGCTCTTCGATCCTACATTGATGCCTATGTGGCCAATGTTGCCTCTGGAACTTGCTGAATGTGAAAAAACACTTTTTAGAATACATATGTAGCAAAATATGTTGATTAGCAGAAATGTAAGACAAACACTTAATCAAAATATTTCTCCTTGCCATCTCTATTTGCGTACATGTAGAGTAAAGCAGCCGTCCTGTCACGTTCGGGTAGGTCGTAGGTCGTGTAGCTACCAACAATAGTTCCTCTTGTTTGAAAAATGGAGAGATCGCTACAAAAGGGTGCTTTGTCAACAAGGTACCGCATCTCCAAGGTATTGACATTGTGTTCTTCTGCAAAGTAGACACTTGAAAAGTATCCTACTTCCTTAAGAGTAAATGCTTTAGCGATGCACCCTTCCACACTTGTCCTGTTGCTAACCATTGGTTTCAGATATTGTAGCACTTTTTTGATGTGATACATCTACCTGTATCGCACATGACCACCAACTTTAGCTTCGAATGGAAGATGGATAAGCAGATGTCGTATTGGATTGAGGAAACCTAGCGGAAATGTTTTCCCATCTTACATAATAGTAATGATATCTCCTTATCTAACTTATCCATCACCCCTATCTTTATTTCTTTAGCACAGAGCTGTCTATAGAAATAGCTGAGCTCGGCTAAAACCTTCCACACCGCATCATCTCGATAGCCTCTAAACATAACAGGTAGGAGTCTTCCCATAATTATGTGATAATCATGACTCTTCAACCCAGTGAAGTTTCTAGTGTGCACATTCACGGCTTGTTTCAGACAAGCTGCGTAACCATCTGGAAATTTCAAAGTTTTCAACCATTTTATGACTTCTTTCTTTTCTTTAGATCGAATACAGAAAGAAGCATGTGGCTTACCACTACTTTCAGAGATATCAAGAGCTGAATAGTTACAAATCTCTGCGAAATCCTGTCTAGCTTTTATATTATCTTTCATTTTGCCAGTCATATCCATGCATGTGCTTATGATACTTTCGCCCATGTTACACTCTTGATGCATGGCATTAATGTTGTGCATTAGAATCAACGACTTCACATATGGTAGCTCCCAAATCCACATATGTGAGTCCAATTGTGTTCCTCTCCGTAACCTACAAGATATCCAGGATGATCTTCATCTACCACCAGTTTGTCCAATATATTAGAAATTCCTGGCCCCTTAAGATGTTTCGGTGGTCCTTTAGTGGCAACAATGTCCTTTTTGAAGACATGCCTCTGTTGTCTAAATATGTGATTCGGAGACAACCAACATCTTAACAATCGAAGCAAGATATCGTGCCTCCATGAGTTAGTCGAAAGCAATCCTTGTTCGAAGCACATATTGAACACGTCAGACGACAGTGAGTGCTCCATCCATAAAACATGCCGTATGCCGGCAAATCATGGACGGACCACAAATAAGCAGCTCAAAGGTTGAATTTCTGCATCCTATAACTAGCGTACGCTTCGACTCCTGTCCACACCAATTTCAATTCTTTGATCAACAGTTTCAACATCACGTTGAGATGTGAACTAGGATGATCCGGCCCAAGCACAATGAGGTTGAGGAACATGAACTTGTACTTCATACAAAAAGAAGGTGGCAAGTTGTATGGAATGAAAAAGACGGGCCAACAGGAGTATGGCGTGGCGTTTGTATTGAACGGTGAGAATCCATCTATTGCTAACCCGATGTGAACATTTCTTGCATCATGAGGAAAATCTGGATCGAAACAGTCCAACGCCTTCCATGCATCATCGTCGGACGAGTGCGTCAAGATTTCTTTATTCTCACGTACACCTTCTTTGTACCATCTCATGTGTCTTGCGGTTCTATTTGAAAGAAAGAACCGCTTCAACCGAGGAGTCATGGGCAAGTAATGAAGCTGCTTATGTGCGACATCTGTCATCACATTATCGCCATCGTCATTAACAACTTCAACATACCTCGTTTTATCACATTTAAAGCACCTGTTCTCACTGGCGTGCTCTTTACAGAATAGTATGCAGTCGTCCGTGCTCACATCAATTTTCTCATAATCCATACCGAGACTAGATATCAATTTCTTCGACTGATACATATCTTTAGGAACTTTGTGAGGTTGTGGAAGGATATTGCAAATCAATTTAATGATATCATTGTAGCAGTTGATGGAAAAGAAGTACGTAGAACTAATTGCCATAAATGTCGTCATGAAAGCAAGGATGGTCACATCCGTGTGTCCATGCAACGTTGTTCTAATGCCTTGAGCTGCTCGAAGGACTTGTCTGCCTCCATTGTAAGAGGATCCTCTGCTTCCATAACTTCTAGCATATCATCGATCCTATCAAACCCCGTGCTATAATCATCCTCATCCACTTCTTCTACCACTCAAGATTTAGTATCGTTGTGGAAGTTCCACACCTCATAATGTGGCATGAAATCGTTTTGACTCAAGTGCATCAAAAGTTCCATTCTGTTCAAAAACTTGGTGTTCTGACATTTCGTACATGGGCACTGCACCTTATAATCCGTTGACCGAAAATGTTCTGTAGGATCGAAGAGCACGTGAAAAGCTACCAGAGGGGGGGGGGGGTTGAATGGTAGATTAAAAAAATCTTACGCAGCGGAAACAATTAAATCCCAACCCCTTCTGCAGAAAAATAATCTGTTAAAAAAATCGTGTGTGAGACTAATCTAAACGTGTTTCACCATCACAAAAGTGATATATATCAGAGAGAATCAAGTCACTAAGAAAGAACAAAAATAATCACTCAAATCCATCGAGGGAAACTCAAGTTATGATCGAAAGATCGAACAAAGGTCAATCTGTCCTATCCGAGAAAAACAGTTCTGGAACGCTGCAAAGAAACTCGTGTAGATCAGAAAACACAAATCCAATGACCGTGAAATTTGTACATATGATAGATAATCAAGTTGTGAAGTCAACCCAAAAAGAATCACATCAATTGGATTTGTAAAACTCGAGTTATGATAAAACCACCAACGAAAGGTAATGCTGTCTAGAAACTCGACGAGTAAAACTTGTCTGGAACAAGTCGGACGAACAAGGCACAAAAGTTCCTTCAAACTACGAATTTTATTCAATATAACACAAGAGGAACAGCCCCAAAGTCGTCTGCAGCGAGCTCTGGGCTCCCTTGCTTATATAACCATCCCTTAGGCCAACCCAATCTCAACTAGGACTCTAATCCTACTCAGATCGCGAATCGAAACTTTCTATAACTGCTTAGGACTCTTCTATACGCAGATAGAAGAAATCTTAAGACTTCCAAACACCTTAGGAACATATCCCATATTCCTAAAACAACTCAAATTCGTGACCCACATGTCCTAACATAACCAACTCGATACTTTCCATACCGAGCCATAACCGACTCCGCCGCAGCCAAAGTCATCAATCGATACGATCCGATCCTTCTAACCAGATCTTCCCATCCATAAACCATCTTCGGAACCATGTTGCCACGTCATGCACCGCATGCATATGTGCAAACACCTTCCTTCGACGTTCAATAACCTTCATATGCACTGCCCTTGATTCAATCATCCTGCGCGACCTCCTGACCATCTCAACCACAATTCCTCCTGAATTTGGTTGTTGGAACCTCATCTCCTCCCTGAGACTAGTCCAAAAGATCATGTCACCAGCCATTAATTGAACTCAAGCAACACCTGCACATGAACAAACAACCAATCCATACGAGCCCAAGTCCGCGACTTGACTCATGTCAGTTCCAAACACAACACCTTACGTGAACACCTCACATAAGCATGTTGCAAAACCATAGTAAAACGATATCAACCATATCAACTAAAACGCTCCAAAAACTTAGCAAATGAATACTAAGCAATCTTTCTATAGATGTAAAACAAGTTCGAAACATTTCACAGTAAAAGCAGGAACATTGCGATCAAGCTCCAAACCTAGCTAAAGCTAACCGGAGCTTGAGCCGGAGCTTACCAAAGCTAGTACAACCTAGCGCCGGAGCTTACCAAAGCTACTCGGAGCTAGCGCCAAAGCTTACCAAAACTAGTCAAAACTAGTCATCCCAAAAGTCGGAGCTAGAAAAATATGTCGGAACTAACCAACATAAGTCGGACCTAGCAAAACATATCAGAGCTTAACAAATACATACCGGTGCTATGAAAGACATGCTAGAGCTAAAGAAAAAGCTCACCGGAGCTACCCAAAAACATGTCGGACCTAGACAAAGAAAGTCGGACCTATTGTCGGACCTTGCAGAAGCTCGGAGCTAGAGTCAGACCTTGCCAAAAAGATGTTATGGCAGCATTCAAAACTTTGATTGTCAAAGCCAATGTATTCAGCACACATAGGTCTCACATGCTCAATTCAAAAACTGATCTAACTTGGAGAACCACTCATCCGAGTCACCACCAGTTCTGCTCTTCCAATGAGTATACATCCAATTATGGTCTTCACCCATATTTGACTGATATGTAGTATAAAGATAGAGAAGTTATGGTTATTTTATACTTTGTTTAATGTCACGGCCCTACATCTATTATCCAGTATAGGTTCTAAACCCACCAATGAGCGATCGAGCGGTGCGTGCTCATGACGAGACACACGGTCTAGATCCGGATGAAATTTCAGCAGCATAACCCCGCTATTCTCGAACTTAACGCCTGAAAATGGTGCTGCAGAGAACAAGGTTATGCCGTCGAAATCTTGTTTAGATCCAGACATGCGTCTCTTCACAAGCTACATCCCCTCGGTAACTCCCAGGCTTTCTAAAAAGGGACAATTCCGGACCAACACGTCTCACATGCTTAACGCATGTGAAACAAGCTGGTTTGAAATAGGTGATGCATATTATATAGGTTACATTTTCTTTCATTTTTCAGTTATAGAGAGAGAGAGAGAGAGTGAGAGAGAGAGAGAGAGAGAGAGAGGAAAGAACGAGAGAGAGATGGAGAAAAGAACAAGAAAGAGTATGTTGCGAGTCCTTGTCGTCCATGCTTTGCGAGTGCTTGTCGTCCTGACCGTCATTGTT
The DNA here is from genome assembly GCA_036927565.1 of Tuctoria greenei. Classification (NCBI taxonomy): domain Eukaryota; kingdom Viridiplantae; phylum Streptophyta; class Magnoliopsida; order Poales; family Poaceae; genus Tuctoria; species Tuctoria greenei. Next base: position 173,788,471 of record JAYESD010000002.1, on the reverse strand, counting down.
CACCTCCGTGCCCGTCTAGATGCTTCCTTTACCTTACCACTAAATGGGCCTTGTTAACGTCGTGCCCTAAACGGTTTGTGCCAGTTCTATCCGGCATGAAACCCGTTTATATATATAGTACTTAAACACTCAAGCAATTCAAGGAATGATTAACATAGAGCTAACAAAACGATTAACATATAGCTAAATGAACAATTAACATAGAGCTAAATGACATAGTAGCACCATTAACATAGATCTAAATGAACAATTAACATATATACATCAATTAACATAGAGCTAACTGAACATAGAGCTAAATGAACATAGCAACGGCATTAACATAGAGCTAAATGAACATAGCAGCAGCATGTCAAATAACATAAACAATACCATCGCAAATAACATTGCTAACATTGCTCACATGTCAAATAACATTGAAAACATTTCAAATAACATTGCTAACTGTAACACCCTAATTTTTGCATCATGCATTGCATACATAATCATGCATTAAACATTAATAGAATAAAAGAAAAATAATAAAAGATAAAACATACGTATAATATGTGTAGCAAAAGAAGAAAAGAAAATAATAGCGTAAAACATGTATTAGGGAATAAATATAAAAATAATATATATATATATATATATATTTGTGAAACCTAAAGAAACAAATATATATATATATATAAAATAAAATATATAATAATAATAATAATAAAGAAGAAAGTATAAAAAAAGAAGAAAAAAAACCCAGCGCCGCCCGGTCGGCCAGGCCGCCCGAGCCGGCCCGCTCCCGCGCCCCACCCAGCACGCGCCTCCCGCGCGTCCGACCCCACCCGCGCGAGCTCCCGCGCGCCGAACCACGACGCCAGCACCCCCGCGCGCCTGCCCCGGCCCCACCCGCCAGCGCACCCCGCCGCCCCGCGCGCCCCAGTCAACGCGCGCCCGTGAGTCAACCGCGCCCGAGCCAGCGCCCGGTATAAAAGCCCCGGAGGCTTCGTAATTTTTCCCTCGACGCCAGAAACAACGCTGCCATCCAGAAAACCTAGCGCCGCCGTAGAAAGAATTAGAGGACAGAGGTGCCGCCAGGAAGAAAAAGAGAGGAAAAGAAGGGAGGAAGAGGAAGAAAAAGAGGAGGGTACTGTCGTCCGCCGGAGTTCGTCGCGCCGCCATCGTCCCACGATCTTTGAAGCCGTCGCATCTACGGTAGGATTCGTTTTTTCGATGCGAATTTTAGCGATGTATTGGATCTAATAGACGTAATTTAATCGTAGTTGCACCATAATTTATTTTCAGCAGCATAAATTATCGCTAAAAGCCCCCGTAAACTCGTATGAACACGCATGAACTAGTTGCATCTAATTAATAAGCAACCATGGTTAATTAATAATTGATCTTTGCATGCATGCATATCATCGCATGTTGATTAATGTGTGTGCATCATGTTGATTTGTATATGTTTTCTTGTATGTGTGATCACGAGTAGAGGTTAGTGCTAAAGAGGTCGTGTACGAGGATTTTCAGAACCAAGACTTTGAAGCGCTTGAGCAACCCTATCCGTCGGAGCAAGGCAAGTGTCCTTAAAGCATATTGATCCTGTTTTTAAAATAAATGTTTTGTTTGCAAACTGCATGCTGTGTCAATTTGATGGGAAATCCTATGCTAGGAAGTTTACTAGATTTGTTTAACCACCCTTGTCACCTGGAATTATGGTAGAGAGTCGGGATGGGCTTTTTACCTTTTTTCTTCGCTAAATTAATTGAGATGGGAAAACAACACTACACATTTAATTATGTATTAATGATATTCTGGTTAATGTGAACTGGTCAATATGATATGGTAATGGGTGATCTAAGCAAGCCTGGTATGTGGATGGGTTGGATGTCATGGTAGTTTGCTTGCTTTAGATCTAAGGGTCGGTTCACGCGAGAATAAGTCAGGAATACAGTGCCACCACGAGGCCAAGTATGGGTGCAACGTAGCTGATTAATTAAGGCTTTGCCAGTGCTATTTGGACCATTAAGGATGCTCGGGGAAGGGGTAGTCGGATTGGGTTTTTTGATGATTGGTGGGACTACCCTGGGATCCGAATGGCTCAAGAGGGTGCCCTTGGTTGAAGATGTACTCTGTAGGAGACATCGCCACCGGTGAAACCTCAGTGGGGTCTAAATAGGCTAGTAATCCCTTTGTAAAAGGCTATTTTGTGATCTCTTGGTCACACACCAACAGAAGTGTTTAATGTGACCGACGGGTCAAGGGCATAAGGGAGGTTCTTAGTCACCGGAAGGTGATGAAATTACGAACACGTGGGTAAAGTGGTACAAACTTTGCAGAGTCTAATAAAACTATCATGATAGCCGTGCTCCTAGTTATGAGCACCTGGACAACTTCCATGATTAGAGGGAACCTGGTTTTGGGATGGTTTTTGGGATGGTTATGGTTTGATACTGGTTATGGCTCGTTATGGATTAAACTATGACATTGAATATGGTTAATGGTATGATGGTGATGGATATGGAATATGAATTGGTGCTATGCAATTAATTATGGTTTATGATGGGAATACTTCACATATATATAACACATTGCTTTTCAAATGTTTTAATGTACTTTTCAGCACTTAGCCTATTACATTTCGTCATTTGTATCAGCTACATGTCATACTTTCCACACTTGCTGAGTACGACATATACTCACCCTTGCAATCCCCCACCAGCAGTTTTGGGTGATGGTTGGGAGTGTCTTGATGATAATGCGGAGTTCTAGGCCGTGTCTGCCGTCAGCTTTGCCTGTGGTGTTTCTTGGAGCCGCGCTACCCTATTTTCTTTGTTTGCATAGTTGCTTTCTTAGATGATTCTGCTGCATTAGTTCAAACTTGTCATTAATATTCATTAGAGCTTGTATTCGAGGATATTTTGAATTGTGTAATTAAAGTACTTATTTAATAACTTGAGCTGTGGTCATTATCTGTTTATCATTTGTGAATCACTTGTGTATGTGTGTTACACATCCTGGGCACACATATATTGTACTTGGTTCATTTTCGGAACCGGGTGTCACAAATTGGTATCAGAGCCACAGGTTGACCGTAGGATGCAACCTAGATAGAATGGACACTTTAGAGCACATAGGAGTACTTAGGAATCGATGTGTTTTTGCTTGGAGTGCTGTTTGCTATGTATTTTTTTTGCTTGTGTGCTTAATAGAGGATTTTGGGATGCTTTAGCATTGCCATGTCCACCTAGGCTAGTGTAGCTAGTTGGTTAGTTTCATATCCCTTGATGCATATAGTTGGGGACGTTTCTAAATTCTTACCTATTGCTTCTCTTCAGATGGTGAGGACTCGCAACCAAAGGGATGTCAATGATGAGGAGGAGAACCATGGAGTACCTCAGAACAACAACGGACAAGGACCTGCTCATGGTGCTATCAATATTGAGCAGCTACTGGCTATGCAGAACCAACTCATGCAGACCATGATACAAACTATGGGACAGCTGCAGGCTGGCAATAACAACAATCAGCCCCACATGCCTCCACCGCCACCCCCGCCTCCTCATAACCGATTGGGAGAGTTTATGAGGACTAGGCCGCCAACCTTTGCTCAAGCTGCCGACCCTATGGATGCTGATGATTGGCTCAAGTCTGTTGAGAAGAAACTTGCTATTGTCCAATGCAGTGATCGGGAGAAGGTGCTATTTGCTTCTCATCAACTCGTTGGAGTGGCTGCGGATTGGTGGGATGCTTATTGCAATGCTCATGAGAATCAAGAGAGGATCACTTGGACAGAATTCAAGGAGAACTTCCGTTCTTATTATGTGCCTGGGGGTGTTATGATCTTGAAGGGGCAATAATTTGAGAACTTGAGGCAAGGAAGATCGAGCGTGGGTGAATATCTCAACAAATTCACTCAACTCTCAAGATATGCACCTGAGGATGTTAGTCGGGACAGCCGGAAGCAATACTTGTTCATGAGAAGCCTCAACAACGAGATCCAAGTGCAATTGCTCAACTGCGATTATGCCAACTTCCAAAAGCTTGTGGACAAAGCAATTGTGGTGGAGAATAAGGTTCATCAGATGGAGCAGGACTCGAACCCAGAACTAGTCGGACAATAAGAGGAAGGCGCCATATCAAGGACCGCAACAAGGAAGTAATGTGCGCCCTCGCTTTGCATCACCCAACGCGCCTTATTTCAGCTCTTCTATTCCCGCTCAACGCCATGGTTATGCACTGCGCCCAGCTCAGTTTGTGTAGCAGCGCCCTGTCATGCAAGCACCTAGGCCTCCAATGCCTTTTCCACCTCGTGCCAATTTTCTTGGAGCCAATGCGCAAAATCAAGTCCGTCCAAATTCTGGTAGAGTTAAGAAGTGCTATACTTGTGGAGAAGCTGGACACTTTGCACATCAATGTCCTAAGTTAGTCCTTGGTCAAGGAAGCAATGCGCCGAGGCAAAACGCAAGACCCTGTGAGTCCTATTTGTGCTGAATACATTGGCTATGGCGATAAAAGTTTTGAATACTACCAAAACACCTTTATCATCAAGGTCTGACTCTAGGTTCGAGCTCCAGCAAGGTCCGACAATATGTCTGACTTTCTTTGTCTAGATCTGACATGTTTTTGGGTAGCTCCGGTGAGATTTGTCTTTAGCTCCAGCATGTCTTTGATAGCTCCGTCATGTCTTTGTTAAGCTCCGATATGTTTTGCTAGGTCCGACTTATGTTGGTTAGCTCTGACATGTTTTTCTAGCTCTGACTTTTGGATGACTAGTTCCAACTTGTTTTGGTTAGCTCCGGTGCTAGGTCCGACTAGTTTTGATTAGCTCCGGTGCTAGGTCCAACTAGCTTTGGTAAGCTCCGGCTCAAGCTCCGGTTAGCTTTGGCAAGGTTCGGAGCTTGATCGTAATGTTCCAAATTTTCATGTGAAATGTTTCAAACTTGCTTTTAACTTATGGAAAGGTTTCTTAGTATTCTTTTACTAAGTTTTTGGTGTGTTTTAGTGGTTAAGGCTAATATCATTTTGCTGTGCTTTGCAACATGCTTATGTGAGGTGCTCACGTAAGGTGTTGTAGTTTCGGAACTAACTTGAGTCAAGTAGCGGACTTGGGCTCGTACAGATCGGTTGTTTTTTCATGTGCAGGTGTTGCTTGAGTTCAAGTCATGGCTGGTGACAGGATCCTTTGGACTAGTCTCAGGGAAGAGATGAGGTTCCAACAACCAATTTCAGGAGGAATTGTCGTTGAGCGGGTCAGGAGGTCGCGCAGGATGCTTGAATCAAGGGCAGTTCATATGAATGTTACTGGACGTCGAAGGAAGGTGTTTGCATGTATGCATGCGGTGCATGACATGGCAACATGGTTTTGAAGATGGTTATTGATGGGATGATCTGGTTGGGAGGATCGGATCATATCGGTTGATGACTTTGGCTGCGGTGGAGTCGGTTATGGCTCGGTATGGAAAGTATCGAGTTGGTTATGATAGGATTTCGTGTGGATCACAAACTTGAGTTGTTTTAGGAATGTGGAATACATTCCTAAGGTGTTTGGAAGTCTTAATATTGCTTCTATCTGTGTATAGAAGAGTCCTAAGCAGTTATGGAAAGTTTCGATTCGTGATCTGAGTAGGATTAGAGTCCTAGTTGAGATTGGATTGGCCTAAGGGCTGGTTATATAAGCAAGGGAGGCCAAATCTCGTGGTGCACGACTTTGGGGCTGTTCCTCTTGTGTTCTATAAAATTCGTAGTTTTAAGGAACTTTTGTGCCTTGTTCGTCCGACTTGTTCCAGACAAGTTTTACTCGTCGAGTTTCTGGACAGCACTACCTTTTGTCGGTCGTTTTATCATAACTCTAGTTTTACAGATCCAATTGACGTGATTTTTTTGGGTTGTCTTCACAACTTTATTATCTATCATCTCTCAAAATTTCACGGTCATTGGATTTGTGGTTTCTGATCTACACGAGTTTCTTTGCAGCGTTCCAGAACTGTTTTTCTCGCGTAGGACAGATTGACCTTTGTTTGATCTTTCGATCATAACTTGAGTTTCTCTCGACGGATTTGAGTGATTATTTTTGTGTTTTCTTCGTGACTTGATTCTCTCTGATATATATCTCTTTTGGCACGGTGAAACACGTTTAGATTAGTTTCACACACGATTTCTCTAACATATCGTTTTTCTGCCGAAGGGGTTGGGATTTAATTGTTTACGCTGCGTAAGATTTTTAAATCTACCATTCACCCTCCTACGGTAGATTTTCACGTGCTCTTCGATCCTACAATTGGTATCAGATCCACGGTGCTCCAATCATTGTGATTTTCACATGTTTTTGACTAATCATCATGGAGAAATACTCCGCCAAACCTTGTGTGTTTGCTGGTATTGATTTTCAGGTTTGGAAGGCACGCATGGAGGCTTTCATCCAGGCGCAAGGCTTCACAATATGGGAGAAAGTTTACAAGCCTTACGAAGTGCCACCTAACGATCAAGTTACGACTACAAACCAACGGGAGGTCGACAACAACAACAAAGCCCGAAACTTGATCATCCAAGGACTCACTCAGAGCGACTTCGACCGCGTTGCACATCTACGATCGGCATACGATGTATGAAGAGCACTTTGTGACTATCACGAAGGATCCAACATGATCAAGGAGGTAAGGCAAGACATGTTCAAGAAAGAATAAATGCGCTTCGAGATGCAACCCGGTGAGTCCATCGATGATCTCTTTGCTTGCTTTAACAAAATTCTCAGTAACTTGCATAGTGTCAACGTTAATTTTTCTGATGCTGAAAATGCTAGGTAACTTCTTAGTGCATTAGACATGTCAATCTGGGAGATGAAAGTTACATCTATTCATGAATCTACTGTCATGAGTACACTTACTTTAGATGTGCTTTACTCTAAACTCAAAACTCATGAAATTGACATCTTATCACGTAAGAACCCAAATAAGTCTATTGCATTTGTCTCACAACGTGATATGACTAGCTCCGGCCAATCATCATCTAGCAATACTCTTGCTTTGTTATCCTCACTAACCCTGGAGCAGATCGAGGAATTTCCAGAGGAGGAGCTAGCACTTCTCTCTACTAGGTTCTCAAAAGCATTGCAAAATGTGAGAACTAGAAGGAGAGGAAGCTCCGAACCTCAACAATGCTTCGAATGTGGTAAGACATGATATTTTCATACAGAATGCCCTAACCTTTCAGGTTCTACTTCCTGAGAAGAAAAACAATCAAGGGCTTTACAGGTCGCCAACTGGTGAACAGTTTTATCTCCGCACTCCAGGAACTTGGCTCAAGCGACGTGGACATTGGAAGTGACGAAGATGAAGATGATTTTGCCAACTTATGCTTCATGGCGGGCAAAACAAGATCAAGATCAAGTCAGGAGGTGTGATGCAATTTCTCTTGCAACTATTATTGTTAAGAAAAAAGGACAAAAATCTTAGGGATAATGCCGCTAAAATTGAATCACTAGAATCTGAAATCAACCATTTGAAAACCTTGATTCCTAGTGATGATTCTTGTCCCTCGTGTGATTTAATCTATGAACAATTGTCCACATTAAGAACTACACATTCCTCTACTCTAGATAGACTTGTACTTGAAATTGAAAAGAACAAAAAGCTTGTTGCACTTGACATTGGAAACTTAAAAGATGCTTCTTGTTCTACGATTGATTTGCATTGTTCTAGTTGTGATGATCTTGAAAAGAAACTAAAAGATGCTATGAATGAAATTTCAATATTGAATAATGCTTTACATTCTCATGAAGTTAAATATTGTTCCAATTGCAAATTAAAAAGAAAAACTTCATGTGAAAATTGCCTTGATCCGTCCAATAAATTTGATAACATGCATAGGACATTAGATCGGTTTTGTAATGGGAATAAGAACCTAAACTTGCTGCTGAATTCTTCCAAGTCTTGCAATGATAAAACTGGTTTTGGTTTTGATTCTCATGCTCATGCTAAGGCACATCCACCTAAAATTGTAAAGTCATTAGGAAGTGGTTTGATTCAAAAAGTTCCTAAACAAAAATAAGTGGTTTTCAAATCTGCAGGAGTGTTGTCTCATTCGGTTTCAAATAAAAATATTGCTTGCTCATCTAGACATAAACACAAAGTACCTACTATGGTAGAGATGGCCATGTCATAGATTTTTGTTATAGACTAGCTAAACAACAGAAAAAGGAAAGAATGACTGCTAGATCTCATAACTTTCATGCAAAATTTGCTGCACATATTAAACCGAATGCCAGGAATATGCAAACTGCTGTTATGAGTCAAAAACATTCAAAGTTTACCTCCGGAACTTCTGTTTTTGCCTCCGGAGCTACTGATTTTTGTGCTACACAAGTAACACCTTATAGGTCAGTAGTTAAGAATAAAAAACCTCAAACTTTGACTCATAAACCTGCTGTTTTATCTCAGCTTTCGCGTGTTTTTCCTGCTGCACGTCGTGTGACTCAGTACTGGATACCTAAATGCCTTTTGACTAACCCCAGTATTGAGTCATCGACGTATTGTGCTTCTATGTAGGTTACACGTTTGAGGAAGGAGAACATTTGGATTGTGGATTCAGGTTGCTCATGCCACATGACCGGTAACAAAGATTGGTTCTCCTCCCTCTCTTTTGTGTCACGTGTAGAGAATGTTACTTTTGCCGATAATTCTTCAACTCCTATAGTTGCTAAGAGTTCGGTTAGAGTAAATGATCACTACACTTTGAAGGATGTGGCACTTGTCAAAAATTTGAAATACAACTTGCTTTCTATTTCACAATTGCTAGATGAAAATCTGGAAATTGTTTTCAATAAAAACTGCTGCAAAGTTGTAGGTTCAAATAGTGAGCTTATTTTTAACAAGTCTCGGTTTGGAAAAGTTTTTAAAGCTGATTTTGATATTTCTTCTTCTAAGCATAGGTGTCTAGTTGCTAATGATTCAAAGGACTTATATTTTTGGCATCGTAGACTTGGTCACATAGGCTTTGATCACCTAACGCGTGTTAGTGCTCTTGATCGCATACGTGGGCTGCCTAAGCTTAAAGGGGACAAAGAAAATGTGTGCTCTTCTTGTAGACATGCTAAGATGGTTGCAGGTTCACATACTCCTCTCACAATGATCATGACAACTGAACCGGGTCAACTTTTGCACCTTGACACCGTAGGACCTTCACGTGTTCAATCCTTCAGAGGTAAATGGTATGTTCTTGTTATTGTTGATGATTATTCTAGATACTCTTGGTTTTACTTTATGGCGTCTAAGAATGAAGATTTTAGTCACTTTAGAACTTTATTCCTTATATTATCAATTGATCACCTAGGATATTTAAAATAAATTAGAAGTGATAATGGAGCTGAATTTAAAAATCAATCTTTTGATCACTTTTGTGCTGAAAATGGAATAGATCATCAATTTTCTTCACCATATGTACCTCAACAAAATGGTGTTGTAGAAAGAAAGAACAGAACCTTAGTTGAGATGGCTAGGACTATGCTTGATGAATATCAAACTCCTAGGAAATTTTGGGCTGATACGATTGCAACCGCTTGTTATGTCTCAAATCGTGTTTTCTTGCGCGCTAAGCTAGGTAAAACCCCATATGAGCTCCGGTTTGGACATAGGTCTAGTGTTACACACTTTCGGGTGTTTGGTTGCAAATGCTTTGTTAAGAAACATGGTAATCTTGATAAATTTGAACCTAGGTCCATCGATGGCATGTTTCTTGGTTATCCATCTCATACTAGAGGCTACCATGTGCTTTTACTTGACACTAACAAAATTGTGGAGACTTGTGAAGTGTCTTTTGATGAAGCTAGCCCAGGCACTAGCTCAAATATTGCAGGTCTAGATCCATATCCGCAGGGGGAGAGAATTTTCGTTGAGGAAGAGGTGGAGCTGCTGCCCGAAAATTCAGCAGCTAATGACATTGTTCGAGCTCCTGATTTTGATGCACAACCAGCACCGACGACCACCATTGCTGGTCCAGATTCTCCTCAAGTCACAAGCTCATCGATTTGTGATGAACATGAAGAAGAAGAAGCTTGTGAAGTGTCCACTCCCCTCCGGGTTCTCAAAATTCATCCTCCACAACAGATTATTGGAAGCTTGCACTAACGAGTTACATGGTACAGGTTTTGCGATCCAAACTCTCATGCTCATTCTACTTTTGTTGCTTCTTTTGAACCCAAAGATATATCACACGCAATCACTAATGAATTTTGGATTATTGCCATGCAAGAAGAGTTAGAAAATTTTGAAAGAAATAATGTTTGGAAACTTGTACCTCCTCCTCAAGGTCACACTTTAATTGGAACTAAATGGGTGTTTAAAAATAAACATAGTGAGGATGGGGTTGTGGTTAGGAATAAGGCTAAGTTGGTTGCTCAAGGTTTCACTCAAGTTAAAGGTCTAGATTTTGATGAAACTTTTGCTCCTGTTGCTAGGTTAGAAGCCATAAGAATTTTGTTAGCTTTTGCTGCATCTAAAGGTTTTAAGCTATATCAAATGGATGTTAAAAGTGCTTTTTTTAATGGCTACATAGATGAGGAGGTTTATGTCAAACAACCACCGGGTTTTGAAAATTCAGATTTTCCTAATCATGTTTACAAACTGTCCAAAGCCTTGTACGGTCTCAAACAAGCCCCTAGAGCATGGTATGATAAGTTAAAAACATTCTTACTTGAAAAGGGGTTTACCATGGGCAAGGTTGATAAGACTCTTTTTGTTCTGAAGCATGGCAATGAATCATTATTCGTTCAAGTGTATGTGGATGATATTATCTTTGGTTGTGCTTCTCATGATCTTGTGTCCAAGTTTTTAGCTATGATGAGTTGAGAAATTGAGATGAGTATGATGGGAGAACTCACGTACCTTTTGGGGCTGCAAATCAAGCAAACCAAGGAGGGTACCTTTGTGCATCAAACGAAGTATACAAAAGATCTCCTAAGGCGCTTCAACATGGACAAAAGCAAGCCTCTTCGGACACCTATGGGCACAGCAACAACACTTGAACTTGATGAAGATGGTGAACCTGTGGATCAAAAAGAATATAGAAGTATGATCAGATCACTTTTGTACCTCACGGCATCAAGACCGGACATACAATTCAGCGTATGTCTTTGTGCATGGTTTCAAGCCTTCCCACGTGCTTCACATCGTCAAGCTGTCAAAAGGATTCTCAGGTACTTACATGGAACTCAAGAATATTGCATTTTCTTCCTTCTTCCTCAACTGTTACTTTGAGAGCTTTTTCTGATGCTGATTTTGGAGGTTGTAGGATTGATAGGAAAAGTACTTCCGGTGCTTGTCATTTTCTTGGTAATTCACTTGTTGCCTGGTCCTCTAGAAAAAAAATTCAGTTGCACAATCCACAACCGAATCTGAATATGTAGCTGCTGCTAGTGCTTGCTCACAAATTCTTTGGATTGTTCAAACACTTAAGGATTATGGGGTTGATCTAGATAGTGTTCCACTGTTTTGTGATAATACTAGTGCCATTTGCATTGCTAAAAACCCTGTGCAACATTCTAGAACTAAGCACATTGATATTAGGTATCACTTTATCCGTGATAATGTTGAAAAAGGAAACATTATGCTTCACCATGTAGATACCGAACAACAATTGGCTGACATTTTTATAAAACCTTTGGATTTCACTCGTTTTTGTTTCATTCGTAGTGAAATAGGGGTTATGCATCCTCATGGCTTACATAGAGGGGGAGTTTTGAAACTTGGGAAGTCTATGTGTGAATCTGAAATTAAAATAATATGAGCATAGTATTTCATACATACATGACTTTGTGATTCCTTTTACATGCTGAAAGTTCTTACTACATTACTCGTGTTATACATTTTGTAGTTTTTGCCATGTCTAGTAATTGGAATAATTACTTACACTAAATCTGGTCATGGTCGAACTTTCTTGCTGTTTTGAACTTGTTTCATGCTCACAAGTGCTTTTAATAATGAAAAATTAATTAATCAACTATTCACATGTTGAGCTTCTATGATCAAATAAAAATGAGAAAAGATCAAGAGAATATGCATGCATCACACTTCTTCTTTTGAGATGGCTTATCATAGCACTTAGATATGAACTTGGAAGAAGTTGTGTATGACTAAAACCATGTCCTTAAACTTCTAATTATCAAATGACATAGGCTTGGCTTGGTTGGTTAGAATAAGGCAGATGCGCATATAATCTCTTGTAAATATCATATGATCTAAATTTGTGCTTTGAAAAATAATAAAATGCAGCAACAAGTGTCATGCCTTCAAGTTTTGAAATAGTTAAGTTTGTGAGATCACGACTTGCTAAAATTGAAAATTACACTTGATCTCTAGCATGGCTTACAGTACTTTATGTATCTCATTGATGTAATAGTGTAAGTTACTTGATAGTATAACTTGGATGAGCTTTGTTTTATATGTATATATTATAATATGCTCATAACAATTAAAATTTCTCTTTTGAACCTTGCTAAATACATTGTCAAAGGGGGAGATATAATATCGTGAATTATGCAAGGGGGAGAAATATGTATAGGGGGAGAAATTTATTTCTATATCATTTGATTTTCAAAAAAGGGAAAATTGTTCTCAAAACTTTTCATGCCAATGTTCGGATTTTAAATGGTGTTGCCAATGCATTCATCAAGGGGGAGATTGTGAGACCTATTTGTGCTGAATACATTGGCTATAGCGATAAAAGTTTTGAATACTACCAAAACACCTTTATCATCAAGGTCCGACTCTCGGTTCGAGGTCCAGCAAGGTCCGACAATAGGTCCGACTTTCTTTGTCTAGATCCGACATGTTTTTGGGTAGCTCCGGTGAGCTTTGTCTTTAGCTCCGACATGTCTTTGATAGCTCCGGCATGTCTTTGTTAAGCTACGATATGTTTTGCTAGGTCCGACTTATGTTGGTTAGCTCCGACATGTTTTTCTAGCTCCAACTTTTTGGATGACTAGTTCCGACTAGTTTTGGTTAGCTTCGGTGCTAGGTCCGACTAGTTTTGGTTAGCTCCGGTGCTAGGTCCGACTAGCTTTGGTAAGCTCCATCTCAAGCTCTGGTTAGCTTTGGCAAGGTTCGGAGCTTGATCGTAATGTTCCAAATTTTCATGTGAAATGTTTCAAACTTGCTTTTCACTTATGGAAAGGTTTCATAGTATTCCTTTACTAAGTTTTTGGTGGTTTTGGTGGTTAAGTCTTATATCATTTTGCTGTGCTTTGCAACATGCTTTTGTGAGGTGCTCACGTAAGGTGTTGTAGTTTCGGAACTAACTTGAGTCAAGTCGCGGACTTGGGATCGTACAGATTGGTTGTTTTTTCATGTGCAAGTGTTGCTTGAGTTGAAGTCATGGCTGGTGAAAGGATCCTTTGGACTAGTCTCAGGGAGGAGATGAGGTTCCAACAACCAAGTTCAGGAGGAATTGTGGTTGAGTGGGTCATGAGGTCGCACAGGATGATTGAATCAAGGGCAGTGCATATGAAGGTTACTGGACATCGAAGGAAGGTGTTTGCACATATGCATGCGGTGCATGACATAGCAACATGGTTCTGAATATGGTTTATAGATGGGAAGATCTGGTTGGAGGATTGGATCGTATCGGTTGATGACTTTGGCTGCGGCGGAGTCGGTTATGACTCGGTATGGAAAGTATCGAGCTGGTTATGATAGGTGGGTCACAAATTTGATTTGTTTTAGGAATGTTGGATACGTTCCTAAGGTGTTTGGAAGTCTTAAGATTTCTTCTATCTGCGTATAGAAGAGTCCTAAGCCGTTATGGAAAGTTTCGATTTGTGATCTCAGTAGGATTAGAGTCGTAGTTGAGATTGGGTTGGCCTAAGGGCTGGTTATATAAGCAAGGGAGGCCAAAGCTCGTGGTGCACGACTTTGGGACTGTTCCTCTTGTGTTCTGTTGAATAAAATTCGTAGTTTGAAGGAACTTTTGTGCCTTGTTCGTCCGACTTGTTCCAGACAAGTTTTACTCGTCGAGTTTCTGGACAGCACTACCTTTTGTCGGTGGTTTTATAATAACTCGAGTTTTACAGATCCAATTGACGTGATTCTTTTTGGGTTCTCTTCAGAACTTAATTATCTATGATCTGTCAAAATTTCACGATCATTGGATTTGTGGTTTCTGATCTACACGAGTTTCTTTGCAGCGTTCTAGAACTGTTTTTCTCGCGTAGGACATATTGACCTTTGTTCGATCTTTCGATCATAACTTGAGTTTCTCTCGACGGATTTGAGTGATTCTTTTTGTGTTTTCTTAGTGACTTGATTCTCTCTGATATATATCAATTTTGTCACGGTGAAACACATTTAGATTAGTTTCACACACGATTTCTCTAACAGATCGTTTTTCTGCCGAAGGGGTTGGGATTTGATTGTTTCCGCTGCGTAAGATTTTTAAATCTACCATTCACCCCCCTCTGGTAGATTTTCACGTGCTCTTCGATCCTACAGACCCAATGGAGGACAGCCAAAAGGGAACCGTGGACAGCAGAATTTTGCTCGTGGCAACGTGAACCATTTCTCTACGGAGGATGCTCAACAAGCGGATGACGTGGTCATTGGTATGTTTCTCGCAAACTCTGACCCCGCGACTATGTTATTTGATTCTGGAGCATCGCATTCATTCATTGCATCGAAGTATGTCGCCAAGTATAGTTTGCCTATCTCTCATATGAAGTTTACTCTATTGGTTAAGTCTCCTGGAGGAGAGATGAGGACAAATATAGTATATCCAAAAGTAAGCCTTAGAATAAGGGGGGTAGACTTCTCCACCAACCTCATTGTTTTGGATTTCCAAGGATTGGATATTATACATGGTATGGACTGGTTGAGGAAGCACAATGAAGTTATTAAGTGTGCCACGAAAACGGTGAAGTTGACCAATGAGGAAGGGATCACTATAGAGTTCGAAGCATCTCAAACCGTACCAAAGCAATTGGAGCTGAATCATATGGACAGTACCGCAATTGAGGAGATTCTGGTGGTGTGTGATTTTTTTGGATGTTTTTCCAGATGAGTTGCCAGGTATGCTACCCGATCGAGACATTGAGTTTGATATTGATTTAATATCTGGAACTGCACCTATAGCTAAGAGGCCATATAGGATGCCTTCTATGGAATTAGCGGAGCTCAAGAAACAAATTCAAGAGCAACTAGAGAAAGGTTTTATTCGCCCCAACTCCTCACCTTGGGGAGCACCCATTCTATTTGTGGACAAGAAGGATGGGTCGCAAAGGATGTGCATAGATTACCGAGCTCTCAACGAGGTAACAATCAAGAACAAGTACACCTTGCCACACATAGAAGACTTGTTTGATCAGATGAAGGGTGATTGTACCTTCTCTAAGATTGATTTGAGCTCGGGATACTTTGAAATGAAGATTAGACCATCGGATATACCCAAGATAACTTTTAGGACGTGGTATGGATCTTATAAGTACACCGTGATGTCTTTTGGATTGACAAATGCGCCTGCCTACTTTATGTAACTCATGAATAAGGTCTTCGTGGAGTACTTGGATAAGTTTGTTGTGGTGTTTATTGATAACATTATGATCTACTCGAAGGATGAGAAGGAACATGAGGAACACTTGAGGCTTACGTTGCAGAAATTGAGGGAGCATCAATTGTATGCCAAGTTCAAAAAGTGTCAGTTTTGGTTGAAAGAGGTGTCGTTCTTGGGTCATATAATCTCAGGAGGAGGAGTATCGATTGACCCCGGAAAAGTGAGAGATGTGCTAAAAGGGGAACCCCCACAAAATGTAAAGGAAATAAGGAGTTTTCTTGGAATGGCTGGATATTATCGTTGATTCATCAAGGACTTTTCCAAGATAGCCAAGCCTATGACGGAATTGCTAATGAAGGGAAAGGCTTTCCAATGGACTCAAGCTTGTCAAAACAGTTTTGAGGAGTTGAAGAAGAGGTTGAAAACAGAGCCAGTTTTGGTACTGCCGGATGTAAGCAGGAGTTTTGACATATATTACAACGCATCAAGACAAGGACTTGGATGTGTGCTTATGCAAGAAGGTCAAGTGGTCGCCTATGCATCAAGACAATTGAAGAAACATGAGCAGAATTACCCAACACATGATTTAGAACTCGCAGCCATGGTACACGCATTGAATATTTGGAGACACTATATTCTTGGACATAGGTGTGAAATTTATACGGATCATAAGAGTTTGAAGTATATTTTCACACAAACGGATCTGAATCTGAGGCAACGAAGATGGTTGGAGCTCATCAAAGATTATGATTTGGGGATCAACTATCATCCGGGAAAAGCAAACATTGTGGCCGATGCTTTGAGTAGAAAAGGAGTAAGTCATCAACTCACAGTTCAAGAATTGCCATCCGAGTTATGTAAGGAGTTCAAACATTTGAACCTTGGATTTGTAAATGAGATGGAGATGATAGAGTTAAACCCAACATTGGAGCAAGAAATTCGGGAATGTTAAACTAAGGATGAGGAAATTCAAGAAATTAAGGAAAAGACCCAAGAGGGGAGAGAATTCAGATTTGATGAGGATGAACATGGTACTCTATGGCTAGGTAAGAGGACTGTCGTGCCTAATGTGAAGCATATTCGGGAGATAATATTAAAGAAAGCACATGACTCGCCATACTCAATTCATCCCGGTTGTACAAAGATGTACAAGTATTTGAAGACATGCTATTGGTGGGTCAGCATGAAAAATGACATAGCCGAATATGTTGCGTTGTGTGATGTGTGCCAACGAGTTAAAGCTGAAAATCAAAGGCCAGATGGATTATTGCAACCATTAAAGATCCCAAAATGGAAGTGGGAAGAAATCGGAACAGACTTCATAGTTGGGTTACCACGTACCCAGTCCGGTTACGACTCAATTTGGGTAATTGTGGATCGCTTAACCAAGTTAGCTCATTTTGTCCCTGTGAAGACCAAATATACAGCTGCACAATTGGCCGAAATATACATGGAGCATATTGTGTGTCGACACGGAGTACCGAAGAAGATAGTCTCAGATAGTGGTTCTCAGTTTACCTCCAGATTTTGGCAGAAATTGCACGAAGCATTGGGAACAAGGTTGAACTTCAGTTCGGCATATCACCCTCAAACGGATGGACAAACCGAGAGGACCAATCAAATTTTGGAAGACATGTTAAGAGCTTGTGCTTTGAAGCATGGGAAAAGTTGGGACAAGAGCTTGCCATATGCAGAATTTTCATACAACAATAGTTACCAAGCAAGTTTGAAAATGTCACCCTATGAAGCACTATACGGAAGGAAGTTTAGGACACCCTTGTTTTGGAATGAAACAGGAGAGAACCAAGTATTTGGTCCTGATGTGTTACAAGATGCTGAAAGGCAAGTTAAAATAATTCGTGAAAACCTAAGGGCTACTTAGTCGTGGCAAAAAGGTTATGAGGATAATCGACGAAGGAATCTGGTATTTGAAGTTGGAGATTACGTATACCTCAAAGTGTCACCTATCCGAGGGCAACGCCGGTTTAACATCAAAGGAAAACTGGCACCTCGCTATATCGGGCCATTTAAGATTCTGGACAAGCGAAGAGAGGTAGCTTATCGACTTGAGCTGCCGACGTATCTCTCCGATGTACATGATGTGTTTCACGTGTCTCAACTCAAGAAGTGTCTGAGGGTGCCAGAAGAACAGGTGCCGATGGATGAGCTAGAACTTCAGGAGAATTTGTCCTATGTCGAGCAACCTATCAAGATCTTGGACGTGAAGGAAAGGGTCATGAGGAATAAGAGAGTTTGTTGGTGCAAAGTGCAATTGAAACACCATACGGAAGCCGAAGCTACGTGGGAACGTGAAGAAGACTTGAAGACTGAATTCCCTCATCTTTTCTCCACGCTGTAGAATCTCGAGGGCGAGATTCACTTTAAGGGGGGTAGGTTTATAACACCCTAATTTTTGCATCATGCATTGCATACATAATCATGCATTAAACATTAATATAATAAAAGAAAAATAATAAAAGATAAAACATACGTATACAAATATGTGTAGCAAAAGAAGAAAAGAAAATAATAGCTAAAACATCTATTAGGGAATAAAAATAAAAATAAGAATATATATATATATATATATATTTGTGAAACCTAAAGAAACAAATAAAAAATATATAAATAATAATAATAATAATAATAATAATAATAATAATAATAATAATAAAGTATTAAAAAAAAAGAAGAAAAAGGAACCCAGCGCCACCCGGGCGGCCAGGCCGCCCGAGCCGGCCCGCTCCCGTGCCCCACCCAGCGCGTGCCTCCCGCGCTTCCGACCCCACCTGCGCAAGCTCCCGCGCGCCGACCCGCGCCGCCAACACCCCCGCACGCCTGCCCTGGCCCCACCTGCCAGCGCACCTGGCTGCCCTGCGCGCCCTAGTCAACGCGCGCCCACGCGTCAACCACGTTCGAACCAGCCCGCTCCCGCGCTGGTCCCAGGCTGAGTCGGCCATGGTACCGACTGCGCCCCGCTCGCGCCCGGCTATAAAAGCCCCGGAGGCTTCGTAATTCTTCCCTCGACGCCAGAAACAACGCCGCCATCCAGAAAACCTAGCGCCGCCATAGAAAGAATTAGAGGACAGAGGTGCCGCCAGGAAGAAAAAGACAGGAAAAGAAGGGAGAAAGAGGAAGAAAAAGAGGAGGGTACCGTCGTCCGCCGGAGTTCGTCGCGTCGCCATCGTCCCGCTATCTTCAAAGCTGTCACATCTACGGTAGGATTCATTTTTCCGATGCGAATTTTAGCGACGTATTGGATCTAATAGACGTAATTTAATCATAGTTGCACTATAATTTATTTTCAGCAGCATAAATTCTCGCTAAAACCCCCCGTAAACTCGTAAGAACACATATGAACTAGTTGCATCTAACTAATAAACAACCATGGTTAATTAATAATTGATCTTTGCATGAATGCATATCATCGCATGTTGATTAATGTGTGTGCATCATGTTGATTTGTATATGTTTTCTTGTATGTGTGATCACGAGTAGAGGGAAGTGCTCAAGAGGTCATATACGAGGATTTTCAGAACCAAGACATCGAAGCGCTTGAGCAACCCTATCCGTCAGAGCAAGGCAAGTGTCCTTGAAGCATATTGATCCTGTTTTTAAAATAAATGTTCTGTTTGCAAATTGCATGCTGTGTCAATTTGATGGGAAATCCTATGCTAGGAAGTTTACTAGATTTGTTTAACCACCCTTGTCACCTAGAATCATTGTAGAGAGTGGGGATGGGCTTTTTACCTTTTTGCTTCGCTTAATTAATTGGGATGGGAAAACAACACTACAAATTTAATTATGTATTAATGATATTCTGGTTAATGTGAACTGGTCAATATGATATGGTAATGGGTGATCTAAGCAAGCCTGGTATGTGGATGGGTTAGATGTCATGGTGGTTTGCTTGCTTTAGATCTAAGGACCGGTTCATGCGAGAATAAGCCAGGACTACAGTGCCATCACGAGGCCAAGTATGGGTGCGGCGTAGTTGATTAAATAGGGCCTGGCCAGTGCTATTTGGACCATTAAGGATGCTCGGGGAAGGGGTAGTCGGATTGGGTTTGTTGATGATTGGTGGGACTACCCTGGGATCCGAATGGCTCAAGAGGTGGCCCTTGGTTGAAGATGTGCTCTGTAGGAGACATCGCCACCGGTGAAACCTTAGTGGGGTCTAAATAGGCTAGTAATCCCTTTGTAAAGGCTATTTTGTGATCTCTTGGTCACACACCAACAGAAGTGTGTAATGTGACCTACAGGACATGGGCATAAGGGAGGTTCTTAGTCACTGAAAGGTGATGAAATCACGAACATGTGGGTAAAGTGGTACAAACTCTGCAGAGTCTAATAAAACTATCATGATAGCCGCGCTTTCGGTTATGAGCACCTGGACAACTTCCATGATTAGAGGGAACCTTGTTTTGGGATGGTTTTTGGGATGGTTATGGTTTGGTACTGGTTATGGCTGGTTATGGATTAAACTATGACATTGAATATGGTTAATGGTATGATGGTGATGGATGTGGAATATGAACTGGTGCTATGTTATTAATTATGGTTTATGATGGGAATACTTCACATATATATAACATATTGCTTTTTAAATGTTTTAATGTACTTTTCAGCACTTAGCCTATTACATTTCATCATTTGTATCAGCTACATGTCATACTTTCCACACTTGCTGAGTACGATATGTACTCACCCTTGCAATCCCCCACCAACAGTTTTAGGTGATGGTTGGGAGTTTCTTGATGATAATGCAGAGTTCTAGGCCGTGTCTGCCATCAGCTTTGCCTGTGGTGTTACTTGGAGCCACGCTACCCTATTTGCTTAGTTTGCATAGTTGCTTTCTTAGATGATTCCGTTGCACTAGTTCAAACTTGTCGTTAATATTCATTAGAGCTTGTATTCGAGGATATTTTGAATTGTGTAATTAAAGTACTTATTTAATAACTTGACTTGTGGTAATTATCAGTTTATCATTTGTGAATCACTTGTGTATGTGTGTTACACATCCTGGGCACACATATACTGCACTTGGTTCATTTTCGGAACCGGGTGTCACAAATTGGTATCAGAGCCACAGGTTGATCGTAGGATGCAGCCTAGATAGAATGGACACTTTAGAGCACATAGGAGCACTTGGGAATCGATGTGTTTTTGCTGGGAGTGCTGTTTGCTATTTGCTTGTGTGCTTAATAGAGGATTTTTGGATGCTTTAGCATTGCCATGTCCACCTAGGCTATTGTAGCTAGTTGGTTAGTTTCATATCCCTTGATGCATATAGTTGGGGACATTTTTAAATTCTTACCTATTCCTTCTCTTCAGATGGTGAGGACTCGCAACCAGAGGGATGTTACTGATGAGGAGGAGAACCATGGAGTACCTAACAACAACAATGGACAAGGACCTGCTCATGGAGCTATAATTTATGAGCAGCTACTGGCTATGCAGAACTAGCTCATGCAGACTATGATACAAACTATGGGACAGCTGCAGGCTGACAATAACAACAATCAACCCCACATGCCTCCACCACCATCACTTCATTTATCCATCCTATCGGATTCCTTACTAGAATACCCTCTTCTATCCTTGACTTTTCCACTCTTCTACCTTGCCTTCCTTTGGTATAAACAAATACGATACTCTAGGAAATACTTTCAGGTGAAATGCTACAACGGTACTTTCTGCGCGCTTGTGGAATTCATCTTGCTTTGACTTAGGTTAGCCTAGTGGCTCTGCAGAACTAGCCTTGTTGCTAGGATGACCAGTAGATGTTACTAAATACCAACAAGCATTTCTTACGACATTGCTGGGGAAGGCATAGAAGATTTGCATGATCATGTGGTAGATAGGATTCTAGTAGGCTTTTAGTAGGATAACCCTCCTTTGTTTTCGCATTCTTTGATGTGAAAACAGGGTAGTGTATGACCGGTTTCTGTTTGCAGGCAAACTACGTAGAAGATATCGAGTCACTGCTGAGAAGAGTTTGACCTCGTGTTGTTCCTCCTCAGGTGATCTTGTTAGTAGGAAACACGTCAGCTCCGCACCATCATGCTGCAAGCCAATGGCCCAGAAGACCCTTCATGAGTTCTTGACTCCCTCTACTAACAATGTGCCTACTGGGCCAATGTCAACACAGAAGACGTGAACTTCAAAATCAAGATTGGCCTAATCGCCATGGTGTAGGCTAACCCCTTCTGTTGTAAAGCCAACGAGGATGTCAGTGCTCACCTACAACAATTCCTTGATATTTGTAACACTTTCAAGATCAAGGATGTCACACCTAATGCCATCCATCTTCGACTGTTTCTATTCTCCCTCCTTGGGAGAGCAAAGCTATGGTTCTACATGAACTGAAGTGCTATAAACACTTGGGAAAAGTGTTCTACAACATTCCCCACCAAGTTCTTCCCATTGGGCAAGACCAATGAACGTCCTATGTGGAAGAATTTCAAGCTTCTAGCAAGAGCCCAAAGAATCCATTTGAGAGACTTGGAAAAGGCTGCAGGAGTACATCCTGGCCTGTCCCTACCATGGGATGGATGATTGGCTCATCATCCATAACTTCTACAACGAGGTGACATCGATAACCCGTGACCATGTGGATGCTGCTGCTAGAGGAGCCTTCTTCTCGCTTACAGTGCCCAAAGCTAAAGAGTTGATTGAGAAGATGGTTTCCAACACGGGTTGGAGCGATGAGCATCTCCAGTCTCGACAACGAGGCATACACATCTTGAAAGAGGTGGACACGATTGCTGCCAAATTGGAGCTCCTCATGAAGAAGTTGGACTGTCAAGTCAATGGCGAAGTATTTAGCACCATCCAAGCCTTAGACTCTCACATGACATGTGAAGTCTGTGGCAACGGAGGTCATATGGAGATTGACTGCCCGGAGACCCGTGGGGATGCCTTATACTTAGCCAACAACGGGAGTTACAACAATGGCTACCGTTTAGGAGGTCAAGGGTGGGACCAACCACACCGTTTCTTTCAAGGGGGCTACAACAACAACAATTGCAATGGAAGCCAACCACCCTTGAAGGAACTTGCCATTAGCCAACTCAAGATCAATGATGCCTTATCCAATAATTTGTTAGCTAATGACAAGACCCTAGAAAGCATTAATGCTAAGGTTGAAGGCTTAGCTTCTGCCTTCAAGAACCAGTTGAGCTTCAACTAGATGTTGGAGACCCAATTAGCTAAACTGGCAGCTGTTGTCCCGCATTAGGGAATGGCAAGATGCCAGGACAACCTGAGCCTCCCATATAGAATGTCAACATAATCTCTATACGGGAGGGCAACTGGTTGTAGGACCCAGGATATCCCACTATATCCCGCTCCATCGGCACACAACACTTTGACAAGGCACTTTGTGACCTTGGTGCAAGTGTTAGTGTCATGCCAAAGGTGGTATTCGACAAGCTGAACTTCACCGCATTTTCTCCAACAACAATGCATCTCCAGCTTACCGACTCATCGGTCCGCTGCCCCATGTGATCACCGAAGACGTTCTGATAAAAATCCGGAATTTGGATTTTGCATTTGCATTCGCAAGTTGATCTCAAGTTGACAAGACAATTCATCGAAGATTTCCATTTGGTTTTCACACCCGTTTCGAGTTTGTTTTGTTTGTTCTCAAGTTTTGCATCCATGAAGAGCATGAAGAAGTTGTTTGGGAAGAGGAAAGGACCTTCATCAAGCTCAAGCCATGGGAGGAACTCAAGCTCACACCTCTACCCCGAGCCTACACCAAGTCCACGGTGGAGATGTGCGCATGACAACGTTTGGAAGGAGGAAGATGATGCGCCGCTCCACCACCTCAACGATGACGACCTCGACTTGAGGCATGACGTTGAACAACAAGCCTACAACCTTCTCCGAGATCGTGAGTTCGGCCACACGAAGGCCTACATCCGGCGCTACTCTCCAAAATAGTTATGGTTCTGAATTTTTTACCATTTGTCATGCATTAGGATGGGATAATTTTGCTCAAGTAGATGAGGAAGGTTCATGCCTCCTCACTATTCAATTCCTATGCACCCTTAAAATAGGATTTGAAGGAGTTTCTTTTAGGTTTTTCTGAAAGGAATACTTTATCCTACGGAAAGAACTTAGTGAACTCCTAGGCTTCCATAGACGTTGTTTAATAGATTTAGACACTTTGCCTAAATTTAACAAACAAAGTTTTTGGCAAAACTTGACTAGTGAGGTAGTATGTAGGAACCCTAGAAATAGCCACATTCAAAACCCCACTGACGTTTCATGCATAGATGAGTGGCTATGACTATGTTTCCTAGAGGGGATGTTAGGATTGTGCGTGATGATGAACTTAGAACCCTTTATGCCATGGTTAAAAAGATTAAAATTGCTCCTATTAAGGCTATGATGTCACAATAGTTAGAAAACACTAAAATGACAGGATCAATTGAATGTACTTCATTAATTACCTGCATTGCTATGAAAGTAGGGGCTTTAGAAAATGGTTTAATTGAATATATTCCAGCAGCTCGCTACTTAATAGATGAGGATTATCTAGTGCAAGGACACGCTTTTAAACATGTTCTAGATGGATCCTTAGGGGTTTTCTATCCCAGCTATGTAAATTAAATTCAGTTACCTAACTCGGATTTTCATTTATAGAAGTGTCGGGAACTAACCGTTGCTCTTCAATCTATCAAAAAGGTTCGTAGGAGTAATGTCTTTGGCAGGGTTTCGAGGAGCTATTCACGTAGAGCAGCCATGGAGATGCCACCATGATATACTCTTGCCTATGAGTACCTAGAGGAAGCGGATCCAACGGGTGATGCACCCCGTTGGTCCCAACCTCAAACGTATGAGGCAGGGGGATCGTTGTGGCAGGAGTAAACTATCACCGGAGGTAGCTCAAGCTAAAGTAGCTTGCCTCCTCCACTGATGGGAACACGTTGTTCCTTTTCGGCTCGAGGTTCTCGTGACCTTGGCCAAGGAATGACGTAACTCACTCAAAGGATGGGACACCTTGAAATGAGAATCGGTGACGTCCTCAACACACTTTAAGACCTTATCCAAGTTAACCACGACTAGCAACAACAAATCGACGCACAGTTCAACAACGTCAACACCACACTGCAGCAACAACATGCCCACCTTATGGCCTACTTCCGTCATCAAGGGTTCAACCCTTATCATAGAGATTGAGAAGAACAAGCTTGGGGGAGGACCCCCACTTGAGGTAACTTGTATCACACCCGATTTGCATTTCTTTATTTTATTTATATCTTTCCACCAACATTTGTATATAAAAATAACAATAATAATGTACTACAGGTTTCGTTAATAAAAAAAGATGTGCGGTAAGAATATTTTTACTTTGCACAAGTTGAAATGATGAATAGTTGCTTTGTTCTATTTTCTCTAGTCCCTAGCATACAACTTGGTATTCTCTAAGTATTGAGTTTATTGGCTTAAAATACCCTTGCCTTAAAATTGGAATTTCTGGGTAGCAAAAGCCAAGTTCAACTCAAGGTTGTTGTGGGGTATGATATAGTGATAAGAGCTGCTAATATCCTAGTTGAACGTGAAACTTAATTTCTCAGAGAAAATTTAAAATGGAAGTTCCTCATTTGATAGAAATTCCTACCGAAGCCATATGATGATTTGAATTTGATAAACCCTATGGATATGCTATTTGCCTTCACATTGAGCCTAGTCAAACTAGTATAGACCTATGTGAGAATCTTTTCATGCTTTTAAGATCAATATTGCACGCGCACATGCTAAACTTATACGCTAGAAGTTAGCAAAATTCCATCATACCATTCCACCATCAAAAATATACTCCATGTTTTCGTTGCATAATAATGTCTTCAAAATATTTGAAAATAAAAGAGGAGTAGAAGACATGGCTACAAGGAAAAGAAAAGAAATGCATGCTCATGTACAAGAGCATGAGAAAAAAGAGAGAGAGAGAATAAGTAGGCATGTTTCATCCTCACAAACAGAAAGAGTGCATACAAAGGAGTCATCTTCATGTTTTCCACTCCACAAATACTCCATCACACTTGCACAAATCTTGATCAAAAGTATGATTCATTTTCTCCTAAGGCTTACTCTTTTGATTGCACAATACATGTGTTGCAAATATGCCTACTCTCCCTACCAAGCTCCACATATAAGCCTTATTTAGATGTAGGACAAGAAAGGCATTGCCTTGGTGAGGATACAAATACCACTTCCCACATAGGAGTGATTGAGTGCATCATTTGAGGAACTTAAACCCAAACACCATTTGAAATTCTGAAAAATTTTAGTGGAACTCACACATTAGGTGATGCATACTAACTTTGCCGTTCTGTCCTTCAACCACCCAAAAAAGGATGAGGCATAAGCCCCATTATGACTAAGAAAAAGGGTGAGGCACCATAACCAATTTATTCAATGCATGGTAAAATATTTTGTTGTGCACTTGGTACTTTTGAAAAATAGGACATTGTAGCAACTCCTGATGAACAACCTAAGTCATTATCTTTGCTTCGGGACGAGCAAAGGGTAAGCTTGGGGAAGATTGTTTATGGTCGTTATATACCAATTTTGGCCATCGATATAACTCATTTATGTGAGGGAATACATATTTCTTGCACACATCATAGTAACGTACTTCCACTTGTACTTGGAGAAATAGTGCATGCAGGAGTTTTTATGCAGAAATAATGGAGAATGAGGGAGCAATCCTGAAACGTGCCATCCCAACCAATCACGAGACGACATGTGGCATCACATGGATCCGTAGACCCGTTCCCATAAGTATTCGAGGGAACCCAACGACAATTCACGTGGGGATAGAACATGGGCCCACATATCAATCAATCGGAGGAAGCACAACCGAAGGGGGCAAGGACCAGGATGGCCGACCCCCCTAGTCGACCGACTTGGCCCTGGCGCCAAACCTGGTCAGCTTCCACGTGTTGGCTCCTCATGGCTCCCTGAAGGCAGTGAAGACTGATCCGCGCGCTAATTGTGGCGGGAACCACCTCTACTCCATGTATAAATAGGGGTGGGCACTACGTAAGAAACCCAAATAAGAGACAAAGATGGGCAACGCACTCAAAGGCAGTATCTCTGATAATGTTAAACGAGACGAGCCCGCTTCAGCAAGGATCTGACATGGCTCAGCTGAAAGTACAAGGAGACGCATTAAAGCAAAGCCCGTCTAAGTTAAATTGGTATCCGAGACACGCCATCCTCTTTGAAAAGCGGGAGATGCGCATAAAACACAACATGTCTCCAATATGCGCAAGAAATGAGATGTACTCTACACAAAGCCCGTCTCCTTTGTCTTCGCTTATAGACTCTTGTCGCCGAATGTTTAATTCATTCATTCACAGTTGTACACATATAACACAGATGAACACACAAAATATTCATCACACAGATGAACACATATATTCATTAACAAAATATATTACAAAACACAAGAAAAAAGTACAGGACACAAGAAAATAAAAACAACATCAACTAAAAACAACAAAAAACCTAAATCCTACTCCTCCCCCTCCTCCTCCTCCGGCTGCTCCGGCTGCTCCGCCGGTTGCCCCGGTTGGTCCGGATCCGGCGCTGCAACCTCACAACTGGGGTTCCTCTCCATCGCTGCCACCAGGATACTGCGACCCTCGGTGTTGAGCACCTCGGCCATCGTCTCGAGCAGCCTCTGTAACCGGTCGAACAGCCTGTCGAACAACATCTCGAGCAACTCTTTGTTGAGCCTCTCGGGGGAGCGACAACAGTGTTTCTTGCAGGGTGGCTCCCTCGGTGGGCTTGGCGGCGAAACATTGGCCATGGTGGGTTGTCTGAGCAGAACAAAGCGAAGAGGATAGACTGATGGCGCCTTATATAAGGTATGTGCCATAACGCAAAATAGAGACTGGCTTCCCAGCGAAGAGCGTCTCTTATGACCGACGTCTCCCTCTCCTCTACTAAAAGAGAGATGCAATCTAATGAAAAGCGCGTCTCCAATTCCACACGTCACCATTAGCTTCATGATTTTCTCCATTTTGCTTTGGTTCACTGTTGATATCACACGTCACTGAACTCAGACCACAATCTCACTTGATACCTGAATATAATCAAATCCTTCCTTATGATACCTGAGGAACATGATGAACACACCACACATTCATTCATTCACACAATTGAAGAACATAGAAGATAATATTCCACATAGTTAAATAGAGATATAATTCATTCATTAACAATATATACAAAAAAGAAGCTACCAAAAACAACAAATAAAAACTAAATCCTACTCCTACTCCTCCTCCTCCTCTAGATCCTCCTCCTCCTCGTCCTCCGGCTGCGACTCCGGTGCCGGTTTAACAGGAGCCTGGGCCGGCTGCACCAACTGCACCGGCGGTGCAACCCCGAGAACGTGGTTGCTCTCCGTCGCCTCCACTTGGTGTCTGCGGCCCTCGGGGCCAAGCACCTGGACCATTGTCTCAAACAGAATGTCAAGATGATCGGCCACCCCCGTGAGGGCAAAGCGGTAGTGGCCGATGGCACCCATTCTAGTAAACTAGGGAAGGGTACCAAAACCCAAGGAACTGTTGGCGCGAGACATATTGTTGTACGCCTCTTACGCCATAAGGAGGCGCTGCTCGGTGTTAAACCTCTCAGGGGAGCTGCAACATAGTTTCTTGCACGGTGGCTCCCTCAGAGGACTTGGTGGCGGAAGGTCGGCCATAGTTCTGGTGGGTCGTCGGGGTGAAGAGGATGAAAGAAAGAAGAGGATTCAAAGTGAGTGACGCGCTTGTGGAGAACTCACTGGTGATGGCGCGTCTTAAATAAGGTCCGCGCGGAGTCGTAGAGGGAGCGGTTGGTTTCCTGCGCATTGATGGAATGATGGGATGCATCGATACTGCCTCGGGGAAATGAAAGGTCATGCACGGACGTCGCACGCGTCTCTACACCACACCACCAAAATTAAGTTCTCCGTAGACCTCGTGCCGCGTGTATCTCTTTCGACAATGGAAGACACACTTTAGGTTAATGCTTGTCTCTCTTTGTTATAGCGTCTCATTTATCTTCCTCGTCTCTTCGTCTCTTCGACAATGGAAGATGCTCTGAACTATGAATAAGTTTAGATTCAAAATTAGTTTAGAGGGCACGCAATGTACGAACTATCAAATTCATTGAGTTACAAATTATCTCTAAATTGCAATGTCATTGCGTTTGTTTATCCCCGAGTTCCAATTAATCATGAATTGCAATGTCATTGCGTTTGTTTATCTCCGCAACCTACGTTCACGATATCGTGCGAGTGGCAATAGGGTGAAGAGTGCATGAGAGACGAACTTTAGAAAGGTGCGTCTCAGATACCTGAGATCCGGCAAAAGGGAGACAAGCCTTACTCGGGATTGTCTCTGATTTGTTTCGAAGATCTTTTGTCCCACCTCGTAAGGCTGAGCACGTTGGTATAAGGCATTGCGCACAGTTGCCAGTTGGAAATGCCAGAATGTCCTGGATGTTGTTCTGGCTTCAGCACACCGTGGCGCATCTAGGACAGTCCAACATTTTCGGGGCCACAAAATAATGCGAGACGAGCCTTTCAGTGGCGTGTCTCCAATTTAGGCCAAAGATCTTTTGTCCCACCTCGCAAAGTTGAGCGCAATGCAACGATCATATAAGGCATTGCGCACAGTTACCAGCTAGACACGCCGTTATGTCCTGGATGTTGTTCCTAGCTTCAGCACACCGTGGCGCATCTAGGACACTGCGGTGTGTTCGGGGCCAGAAAATAATGAGAGACGTGCCTTACATTGGCTTGTCTCCAATTTACGCCGAAGATCTTTTGTGCCACCTCGGAAAGCTGAGCGCAATGCAATGATTATTTAAGGCATTGCGCACAGTTGCCAGTGGTACATCCCTGCATGTGAAAGATGTTCTCACCTTGAGCACACCGTGGCTCATCTTTTTCATGCAGGAAAATACCCTGAAGCGAAAGATGATAATGTGAGATGTGCGTTATATATGTGCGTCTCCGAGTTTTATTTTAAACTCCTCGAGCGCTCTATGGCAAAAATTTGGCGCTCTCTCGACCAAAGAATGCTGAAATGCGAGAGATAGGTGCTATTTTTATCCATCGCGCACTCTCTCCCAACATTTGGTGAAAATTTTTAGCTCTCGCACGCTCTCTCGGTCTAGAAACCGCAACTCCTGAGCACGACACTGCCGTCGACCCCGACCTTCGTGTCAGCAAAGAGTTGAGCACGCTGGAGCACGCCGGCTCGTCCCCTGTCCCCAGAGCACGCCGCTGCCGTCCCTCTTTCTCAACTCCCACTTCATCATTGTCACGCTGCCGCTGTTGACGCCTACCCCACCGTCAACCCCGACCTTCGTCGTCAGAGAGATGAGCACGCTGGAGCACGCCGCCGCTTCGACGCCGACCTCAGTAATCTGTATGAGCATTCCGCCACCTTCACATAAGTGGAAATGTTCTCCCTGTCCCCGGAGCACGCCGGCCCGCTGTCATCAGAGAGTTGAGGAACCTCCACTCTAGCGCCTCCACCAGCTTGTCCCAGAGCACGCCGCTGCGTCCCCTGTGATTTTATTGAATTTGAGGATGTCCAATGAAGGCTCATCATTAATGAAGTCATTGATCCAAAGGGAGAATTTTCATTACGGTATACATTCATCTTCCTTGTTTATGTCCAAGGCAGAAGTAATGTGTTTATTTTGACTATCAATTTATATAATGAATTCTGATTTGCAAACCCTTGAAACTGCAGGAATTGTGGTTGACACTAGCATTTGCCATCCCAGTGAGTTTGTATTCTACCTGGAATCAAGGTACCTATGCTAGAATTAGGCTATAAATGCATCATTGTAAATTCTTTGTTTTTTCAGGGGACAAGCACACCAACTCACTACCATGTCCTTTACCATTGCAACAATTTTTGTGCTGATGCTTTGCAGATGCTCACCAACTGCCTGTGCTACAAGTAAGCTCGGTTCTCGTTTCACTAACAGATATTTGCTACCTTATGTGACTGGTTAAGCGAATGTGACTGAAATTTGATAATGTTTTATATGATTTTAGTGATTTTATTGAATTTGAGGATGTCTCAGTCGGAACATTAGAGGCTATGAAGCCTCATCGTTAATGAAGTCATTGATCGGGAGAATTTTCATTACGGTATACATGATTAGATAATGAAAGTTGTGATGTGTGTAATTAGTTACATTGTAATCAAGATGAACAGTTTTTGTTGTGTAATTAGTATACTTGATAACCACGATTGACACTTTGTTAATATTTGATTGGTCAATATAATTTAACGTGTGATCTTTTTGGCTATACATATGTTCATGAATAGTATGAACAGTATGTTGCTGACAATGGTGATACGGCTGCCTAATCCTGGCTAGCTCCATGATGCAGCCGGCAATTAGGATAATCAGGGGTGGTGGCACCTAATAGGAGACCCTGCCTGTAAACAATTCACGACGAGCTGTAGCAGAGAGCGTCTCGGATAACCTTCATAAAGGAGACAAGATTCCATAAATCCCGTCTTAGATAAGTTAATAAATCTGCAACACACTACAATATAGATCGTCTCGGATCGGCCAATATATCTGTGATGTGCTTCATAAGGGCCTGTCACGCATGTATGCTGATGGACGACGCGCGCTACAGGCGTCTCCAATGACCCCGTAAAGTTTGTCTGTTATGACACAAAGAAAGGAGACGCGATTCTTTTAAGCATGTCTCACACCTAATCTGATCGGCGACGTGCCTTGCCGCCCGTCTCTGATGACAACGTAATGTGAGATGCGATGACGGAGACGCAAAGTTTGTTCGTATCCCTTCTTTTGGGCGCGTGTCGTATGAGCCTTTCTTACGTAGTGGGGGTGCCTCACTTCTCCCACACACCATTCAAACATTCTCTCTTGTTTTACACTAGTACTCTCTTAGTCCTTAGTGGAGGTTAGGCTATAGAGAGGAGCCTCTAGTCCCAAGTACAAATTGGGAAAGATATGGCTCATGTATCTTTTCTTGTATTTGTGACATTATACTTTATATTAATATCATTAGTCTTTACTTATTCATATACTTGGATGAAGCGTTCCTTCTTTGGTTGTGGAGTCCAAATATGTGCTAGGTGTAGATGTTACTATGATCTACTCATAATGCTCATATCTTGTTATCATAAACATCATACACCACCAATATAGTCTAATTAGGTATTAATATGATTATGTTAATATGAGTAAGTTAGTGCTTGGTCCCAATATTAGTTTCAACGATGTTTAGGTTAGTCATTGCCTTAGGAAGGTACTTGTATTGCAGCTCTTAAGGTATTTTACTTGTTATGTAAGCATGGTGCATAGATAATTAAGTAGCATTGGCTGTCTCGTATACCCACAGTTTGTAGGGGTAGGTGGCAGGTGGTGACATCCCTGTCTGTCCTTCGTAATCCCCCACATTCGGCTACGCAACAAACTCGTGGCAGGAATCGTCCTGATATTGTCAGGGGTAAACCCTATAAAAGCCCTATATTCAAAGTGCAAAGTTCAGAAAGGAAAAGTTAAAATTTGAATGGGGAAAAGAAATCAAATGGAAATTGGGAAATTAAACCAATTCAAACTTCAATAGAAGGGATTCAAAAATTCAAATTTAGCTCCTGTTCAAACTTTGCCAAAATAAAAATATGAGTTTATCATTAGCTTCCAAATATTCCAAATAGCACCCCTGCAAATTTTCATAATATTTGGAGCACTGATTCTATTTAATTCAATGGGTACATTGAATTCTATTCAAATTCAAATTTGAATTCTAATTTCACATGAAACCTGTCCAAATTTAAAATCCAATTTCAGAATCTTAATCTCCATGTTTGAATTGGCC
Source organism: Tuctoria greenei (assembly GCA_036927565.1). Lineage (NCBI taxonomy): Eukaryota > Viridiplantae > Streptophyta > Magnoliopsida > Poales > Poaceae > Tuctoria > Tuctoria greenei. Next base: position 173,756,067 of record JAYESD010000002.1, on the reverse strand, counting down.
TCTCCACAAAAATCTAGCATTTTTGGACATGTTTAGGTGGAAGAATTGAAGTTCCAGAGAAGGATTGGGGTGAAAAGGGCAATGGGACCCACTGACAGCCTCTCCCACTCGATGGAACCAACTGAATGCTCTGTATATGGCTGTCTCCGCACTTCAACGTCAGCAAAACTCGCCACCGCGACAAGGCATGCAAAGCAAGCAGCTCCGTGGCACCCAAAGTGGATTTAGACGCCTCCCCTCGTGTCTAGTCGGCCATATTCATCCCACACACCGCCGTTGCTCCTTTACGCGCCGCAAAAACAGAACCGCACCGCCTGCCCGTCGCTTGACTTGCCGGCCAAACAACACCAGATTTCACCATGCTCCCAACAGAGAAAGGTAGCACAACTTGGTGCTCTTCCTTCCCATCACCTTGCTTGATTGATTCACTACTTATCGGCGTGGTATTTTGAAGTTTTTCCGGATCTTGCGGGTGAAGCCGCCGGTGAGCTCTCTGCTTCGTGAAGACAAGCTAATACAAGCAAGTTCTCGTCTTCATCCTTGAAGCAATAAGGCTCGCAAAGGTACATAGATGCTTCTGGTGAAGTTCCAGACCCTATCGTGCCTCCTAGCTTCCGTATATCGAGTTTCACCGTGGCTAGTTCATACCGAGGTCACTAGATCATCGGTTTAATTCTGTTTCTACGTGCAATGATTTTTCAATCCAATGAAGTATTATCTTCTAGATCTCCCGGTGCACCATCTCACCAAAAATGAAGGAAAGTCATCGAGAGACGAGGTCAGATTACATGTTTTTGAGGCCGCCAATAAAAATCCGTCGGTCCGCTGTCAAACCCGTAGTTGTTGGCCGTTCCACCCCGTTTGCACCTGCAAATCATCATCCTCATGCTCCCAGGAACATTCCCAGCTTTTTCCCGATGTGCTTGAGCCATTTCTGAGCAAGTTCGACATAGCCAAAACCCTAGCCACCGCCGCCATCGTCGCACCACCATCTCCGGCCGTCGCTGCCGCGATTGGACCTCACCATCGTGTTGCGCGGCCGATTCTAGGGTCAGGCGGCCAAAGCCGTGCTGAGAGGAGGTTGACGCAGCAAGCCCGGCGGAGCGCAGCCACGGTTCCGGCGAGGAACGCCGCCGCATCGCGAGGTAGACAAAGACTGGCGGGCCCCGCATGTCAGTCGCTCGGCGAGAGGATCTGCTGTGGCCTTCATATCCGGTGCGGCTGCCCGGTTTAACCCTGTGGCCCTCGGTGCGGCCCAGCTCTGATTGACCCATTTTAAATGAGTGGGGCCGGGCTGATTTATTTAAACTTTCCAATTGGAAAATAATTCCAGATTGCAATCAAACTTCTAAAATCCATTACTCCCAGTATATTTGCTCAAAAACTTCCAAATAAATTCTGGTAGACTCATTTTGTTCTCAACTTTGCAGTGGGGCAATTTGTTGGACATGAAACTCCTAGAATTTTATAATTAATTCCTTCGAGCTAATTGCTTGGGAAATTAATTAACCCTGTCCTGTTAATTAGATCATTCCCAATTTTGTCAAGAACACTCTTAAAAATACACTTGATCTCCAGTAAAAATTTCAAGTTCTTTGGCCTTCATTTACTGGACAAAACAGTGTTCAAAGCACCTATGTCAATTGAAAAATTGAAAATGTCCAGAAACCTTTTCAACATTTTCCCCCAACTTGAAAAATCAGTTTCTCCTTGTAGAAATCTCAGAAAAATGTGAATTTTTTCCCAGAACCAGAAGAACCTCCTATTCCAGGATCATCCTCTTTTAACCATGACAAAGCTCCAGAAGTTAAACCAGAATTCAGAGAAGCTTTTTACTTCCTGGAATTTTGGAGACAACAAGCTTCCTTGAACATCTCCAATTTTTGGTCCATATCTTCCTCATAGAACCTAGTGTCAACTATAAAAATCCCAAAGCCAATTAAAACCATTTACATACCTGATCAATGTTTATAAGATCTTCTCTATAATTTCAATATCACTCATGTACTTTATATATTGCATATCATATAGTGACCAACATCGAGGAGGACCCGGAGCCCTTGGAGACTCTACTTACAGAAGCTAACTTCCCCTCTGACTCAGAGCCAGGCAATCCCCGGTTTGCATTTAAGTGTTATTTCAAATTTTCTATTTGTATCACTTATGTCTAGGATGAATTTTGTGCATTAGGGCTAAGGTGCTTGTTACTCCACTTGCATGGCCCACAAATCCCATGGAGTATTTGGTAGGTCTACAGCCCGACGAGTAGAAAATGCTATGCTTATGTTCATAGGAATCCGGTAGAAGTCGAGTAGCTGGAATCTACTCGCGAGATAGGATTTTATCATATGGGATGAATTGAATCAAAGAAGGGTTTAGAAATGTGAAATTGAAACCGAGCAGCGGGTAGGATGCAGCAGATGTGGTCTCACGTGCGTAGCCCCGCTTGTGTTGATTGATGACCGATCCGTGTGCAGCCCTGCTAGACAAGTTTGAATAGTACCGGATGCATACTGGGCATATGGAACCCAGGAAACCAATGTAACATGATAACTTGGATGTCGAGGCATAGACCATTGTTGATAGGGGTGGGATGAGGGTAGTAAGGTGTAAATTCACCGACGGGCACATACACGCTCTGTGTAGGAACCTTATGCCCGCGATGGTGGGACCGGTTCGGCATTTGAGTTCTCTTATGAAAGGTGGCTGCGTATGACGTGGTGAGGAGCACGACATGCTCCTTAGACATGGGTGTACGTGACGTGTTATCTGGGTGTGTCCTGATTGCAATCACCATCCCTCGTGGTTATTTGAGTACCGCTTATTCATTGTGTTGTGACGTAGTAAATACTGAAGAAGTGAGGAGAATACGATGTTTTTGGTACCCTGCATACCGGATATCCTTTGGGACTACAAAGAGCAGAAAGGAACTCCATCTATTTGAGTTGAAGACCTGCGAAGGCCCCACATGTCATACGGAACCAGACTTGCCTCCCTTCTATGGTTAGTCCCAGTGCTGCCACGTGTATCATAAAACCGGAGCTACATTCCATACATGGGAAAGCTCCGGACTAGATACCTGTGTGGCACTGCCGGACCTAACCCATGACAGAGAGAAGCTCCGGTACTGACACGTGTACAACAACACTGGACCTACTCGTCCAAGATGGTAAGCTCCAGAGCTGCCACGAGTGCAACCACTGGACCTTCAACTTCAACAGACAGATTGGTGGACCTCCAACGGCTCGGACCTTCAAAGAACAATTAAAGCTTCAAGACCCGATTATGTGTCATTAATGCCATCTTAATGACACACGATCGGAGGACCTTTAATATCAGTAACGCCGCCATCAAGGTGCCTTATCACGCTGTTAAGGGTAATTAAGTAAATTACTGTGTATTAAGGATCAGTAACCGCCAGGGCCACATGTCGGGCCAGGCTGAAAGATGTAACGGCTAGTCCTTGTACTATAAAAGGACTGGCCGAGCGATACACGGGGGGACTCTTCCAGAAACGCTCAAGACACCCGTGGAGTATGGTATTACGCTCAGGCGGCCCGAACCACGTAAATTCTTGTGTCAAATCGCCACCTTCTTCTGAATCTCTGCGCGCTCACAACCGAACTACAAAACTCTGCGGGCTACCAACAGTAGTACCGGGAGAATTGCCGGAATCACTCTCCGACAGTTGGCGCGCCTGAGATTCGAAGATGGTGAATTCTGCTGCTGGATCATCCAACAGTAACCATGCTGTGCAACCTGCTAGAGGCAACCCCTCCAACATGCAGCAGCCAGTAGGTGTTGTGGCTCCAGCAGGAGTCATGCCACCACTGCCACCGTCCGCACCGGCGAATCAAGCTGGACAGCGAGATGGGGCGTCTGCGTTGATCACTACATCGGCAAACAACAACCCTGAACATGCGCTTCATGCGCCGCGTGCTCTTCTCCAATGTCCACCGCCTCCAGGAGCGTCCCAGGGAGCGATGGAGCAGTGGAGAGCTGATGTGGATCATTTGGTTGTGGCAGCAGTCGATTGCATCAGCAATCAAGGTCCTCCCCCCTTGGGGCGGGCCCAATCACAACATCGAACCTTGTCAGGTAGACTCGGTCCGCATGCTTCAAAGCACAGGAGGCGTGCTGCATCCCAACAGGCGACGTCGCTGCCTTCCGGGGCGCGACGTACTCACACAATAAAGAGGCTTTCGACTCATGACCTCCGGGCTGAGCTCGATCGTCGTTATCGGCAACAGGATGGCCGCGTCCACATCGAGCGTGCTCGCGAGAGGCGAGAGGCTCAGGATAGCCCTGCTCCTGAGGGAGTAGGAGGGGGCTGTTCTGCCTTGGCCATGCACCTACGCATGGTCAGATGGCCGTAGAAGTTCCGACCTCACCTGCCGGAGAAATTTGACGGGACTGTTAATCCCGCCGAATTTCTTCAAATAAACTGCACAGCTATCCTTGCGACTGGGGGAAATGAGGCCGTGATAGCCAACTATTTCCTTGTGGCTTTTACTGGGACTGCCAGGTCCTGGTTCATGAGCCTTCCGCCTGACTCCATCAACAGTTGGGCGGAGTTATGCCAATAGTTCACCGCCAATTTCGGGAGCTCATACACCCGACCAGGCACAGAACTGGACCTTTTTGCTGTCAAGCAAAAAGGGGGAGAGTCCTTATGATCTTTCATCCAGAGGTTCTCCTAGGTACGGAATACCATTCCTTCTATCTCAAGTTCTTCTGTTATTGTAGCATTCAGACAGGGCGTTCGAGATAAGAAGATGCTGGAGAAGCTGGCGACTAAGGAAGTCACTAGCGTCACGAAACTCTTCAGCTTGGCAGACAAGTGTGCCAAGGCTGCGGAGGGCCATGAAATGCACTCCCAACCACCTCCGGAGGTCAACAAAAAGTCCTCCAAGGGTGAAGCCACTACCTCCAGGAGTGGCAAGAATAAGAAAAAGTGCAACGACAAGAAGAAGCCGTCGGCTGCTGCAGCTCTGGGTAGCCGGGGGCCATGCCCCAAGAAACGACCTCGGCCGTCGTCTGAAGATGGTGGCAACTCCAAGATGTGGTATCCCATACACAATACGAATAGCCACAACTTGGAAGGCTGCCGAGAGGTCCAAAACCTCACCGAGCGCTACAACAAGCACCGGGAAGAAGCTCCTTTCCGTCAAAGGGAAGGGAAACAAAAAGTCGACGAAGCTCCGGCTGAAGAGGAGTTAGGCTTTCAGGACCCCAAAAAGGTCTTGAAGGCTGTTTACACCTCCGTCGACGACGACTCCGACGTCTCTGACAACGAGCGTCGGAAGACCATGAACACCATCTTTGGTGGTTCGTGTGACATCACTTCCCGCCAAGTCCTCAAGACAATGCGGCGATACATGGCCTCTGTAGCTCCCACTGCCAGGGCGGAGCCTCATCGGAAGTGGATGGATACTGCCATCACCTTCGATGCTTTGGACTGCCCTCGGAACATGATCGGAGCTGGGCAACTTCCACTCATGGTATCTCCGACCATCAACAACATCCAGCTCCACCACGTAATGGTGGATGGAGGTTCGGGGCTAAACCTCATAAGCTTCAAAGACTTCATCAAGCTTCTGCTCTGACCTTCGGATCTTCACCCCTCCCGACATTTCTCCAGAGTAGGTCTGGGGGCCATAACTCCACCCGGCGCCATTACTCTCCCGGTGACCTTCGGTACTCGGGAGAATTACAGGACCAAGAAGTTGATCTTCGATGTGGCACAGATCAACTTGCCATTCAACGCCATCTTGGGCAGGCCAGCTTTGTACAAATTCATGGCTACTGCTCATTATGACTACTTGGTATTGAAGATGCCAACACCCTCAGGCGTTCTCCAGATCCGCGGAGACCGCACCGCTGGAGTTACTACTCTGGAAGAACTCCATGCGCTTGCTACAGCGTAGGAGGAAGAATCCAGAAAGGAACAAGCTCCGAAGTCCCCGAGCATTCGGGCTCAACTTCCGCACCTCGTGTGCAACCAAGCGACGACACTGACATTCCCGTCAAAGTCGTCCAAATCTGTTCCGACGCTGCTCAGACCACTCATATATCGGGAGGTATGAATTACAAATAGGAACTTCCACTCATCACTTTCCTCCGGGCTAATGTTGACGTGTTTGCCTGGCAACCATCACAAATTCCTGGGATCCCTAGGGAAGTGGTTGAGCACAATCTGAAGATTTATCCCGACGCTCGGCCTGTACATCAGAAGCCTCAGAAGCAATCAGTAGAGCGACAAAACTTCATGCGCCAAGAAGTGAAGAAGTTGCTCGAAGCTGGATTCATCCGGGAAGTCTTCCACCCAAAATGGCTGGCAAACCCAGTAGTTGTACCAAAGGCCGGCGGGAAGCATCGGATGTGTATCGACAACACTACACTGAATAAGGCATTTCCAAAGGGTCCATTCCCACTACCTAGAATAGATCAGATAGTGGATTCCACCTCCAGGTGTGAATTACTGTGTTTCCTAGACGCATATTCTAGATATCATCAAATCAGAATGTCTAGGGAAGATGAAGAGCATACTTCCTTCATCATAGCAGATGGATTGTATTGTTACACCACCATGCCATTCGGTCTCAAAAACGCTGCTTCAACATTTGTGCGAGCTATGTACAAAACTTTTGGAGAGCTCATAAGAGATGTAGTGGAAGTGTACATCGATGACATCGTCGTCAAGATCAAGAACAAGGAGTCATTTCTTGACACCTTACAAGCTGTCTTCGACAAGTTGCGAATTACACGCACCAAGCTGAACCTAGACAAGTGTGTCTTTGGGGTTAGCTCCGAAAAGATTCTTGGATTCTTGGTCAACCACCGAGGAATAGAGGTGAATCCAGTGAATATTAAAGCTATTGAAGACATGCGACCACCAGCCCGCATCAAGGATGTCCACAAGCTGACTGGATGTCTAGCTGCCCTCAGCCGGTTCATCTCAAGACTGGCAGAACGGGCGCTACCCTTCTTCAAATTATTGAGGAAGTCTGGACCATTCCAATGGTATGAAGAAGCAGAAAAGGCTTTCCAAGAGCTGAAACATCTCCTCACCACTCTACCAACTTTGGTAGCTCCGAACCCTGGTGAGCCACTTCTACTTTACATTTCGGCAACTAACGAAGTTGTCAGCATGGTCCTGGTTGCGGAAAGACCAGAACCATCCCCAGTTCAGGAATCCAGACCTCTTCGGGAGGGTTCGGAGCTACCTGAAGGCGAGTCTTGGTCCCAACCCCCAAACCCGGATCCTCGAGGTGAAATGCCAAAGGATCAACCTCCTACAAATGAAGGAGTTACTGTTGCTGAACAATAAGATCCGGACCCCTCTGGGAAGATCCGGGTAACTTCAGAAGAAGCTCGGGTTCCTCTAGCAAGGACCTGGATGTCCCCAAAGAAGGTTCGGACCCCTCCGGGAGGGACCGAGTTGATGAGGAGGAAGCTCCAAGCCCCTCCGGGAGGGTCTGGACAGTACAGCACCAGTGTACTTCATAAGCGAAGTACTTCATGATGCCAAGACTCGGTACTTAGAGGTGCATAAGATGCTCTATGCAGTTCTTATTGCCTCTAGGAAGCTTCGTCACTACTTCCAAGCTCACAAGATTTCAGTGGTAACCTCTTATCCACTGCGTGCTATCTTGCATAACCCTAACTCTACTAGGAATGTTGCAAAGTGGGCAGCGGAATTGGCCGAGTTCAATCTTGAATTCGTCCCAAGACAAGCGATCAAGAGTCAATCATTGGCGGACTTCATGGCGGAATGGACCCCCTCTCCATCAAATCCTGGGGGCCCCAGTGAGCAGAAGCCAGAACCCAAGGTTCCGGTCTTCATTGAGCCTCACTAGACTCTCTACTTCGACGGCTCCGTGTAGAAGCAGGGGGCCAGAGCCGGAGTCCTTCTCCTCGCTCCGACCGGGGAGAAGGTCAAATACATGGTTCGCCTTGACTTCAAGGCAACCAACAACATGGCAGAGTATGAAGCATTAATCTATGGGCTCAAGGTGGCACTATAATATGGTGTCAAACAGTTGTTGGTACAGGGAGATTCGCAGCTCATTATAAAACAAGTCAAATGTGAATGCTGCTGCAACAATCCTCAACTAGCTGCATATCTACTTGAAGTCCAGAAGCTTCAGAAGGACTTCGAAGTCCTGGATCTTTGCCATGTCCAGTGTCTCAACAACGCTGAAGGTGACAAACTCTCGACGAAAGCTTCAACCGGAGCTCCGGCTCCCGATGGAACTTTCGTCCGGAGATTGTCAAGACCAACAGCTCAGCCTGCCGAACTGAGCGAAGGAGGCGAGACCAGCACCTCGAAGCTGGCGGTCCTGATGGCCCTGTCACCATGGCGTCCATCAAGGGTCGTAGGTGCTGCAGGAAGCTCCAAGCAACCCAGCACGCAAGACTCAGAAGCTCAAGTTAGCTCCGATGCATGGATCTCAGAGATCCGGAGGTACTTGAAAGACAACATCCCTCCTGAAGACAATGTATCTGCTGACCGGATAGTCGGATTGGCTAAAAGATACACACTAGTAGAAGGGGATCTCTACCAGCATGGTCCCAACGGCGTCCTAATGCGGTGCATTACAAGGGAAGTAGGCCGCGAGCTCCTCGAGGAAACCCATGGAGGCGAGTGTGGGAACCACGCGTCTTCCCGCACGCTGGTCGGTAAAGCCTTCCGGCATGGTTTTTACTGGCCTATTGCACTCCAGGATGCAACTGAGCTAGTGAAGAAATGTGAAGCATGCTAGTTTCATGCAAAGCAAATTTACACACCATCTCAACCTCTACAAATGATACCTCCTACATGGCCATTCGCTGTGTGGGGGATGGATATCTTGGGACCTTTCCCAAGAGCCGTCGGAGGTTACAAGTTCTTGTATGTCGACATCAACAAGTTCACCAAATGGCTGGAAGAAACTCCAGTTGTGACAATAAACAAGAAATCAACTATCAACTTCTTGCAGTCCATAGTATGCAGATTTGGAGTCCCAAAAAAGATCATAACTGACAATGGGACCCAATTCACAAGTTCTGCATTCCAAGGATATTGCAAAGACCTCGGCATTCAAGTCAGCTACGCTTTCATAGCTCACCCGACAAGCAATGGCCAAGCTGAGAGAGCAAATGCAGAAATCCTAAAAGGACTCAAGATGCACACATATGAGCGTCTGAAAAAACATGGAGCCAACTGGATTGAAGAGCTTCCGCCCACCTTGTGGGCAAACAGGACAACTCCAAACCGTTCAACTGGAGAGACACCCTTCTTCCTGGTGTACGGAGCTGAAGCAGTCCTTCCTCCGGAAATCACTTTGGGGTCGCTCCGGGTCCGAGCCTTCGACGAAGCCATGCAGGACCTGCTCCGGTGTGAAGACCTTGACCTCGTTGAAGAGGGAAGGTGCCGAGCGGCGGTTCGAAATGCACGATACCGCCAGGCGCTCCGGCGCTATCATCAAAGGCATGTGCATAACCGACAGCTCGAGGAAGGCGATCTGGTGCTACAGAGAATACAAACTTGAGAAGGGTTAAACAAACTTTCCCCCAGCTGGGAAGGACCCTTTCGAGTGATCAAAGTATCCCGTCCTAGATGCGTTCGCTTGGCAACCGAGGATGGGACACCGCTCTCTAATCCTTGGAACATTGAGCACCTCCGTAAGTTCTACACTTAATATCACGGAGGTGAGTCTGTAATTACATATGATGTATGTTATAGCATCATTGCATAGAGTAGGGTAGCTCCTTCGGGAGAACAGGCGGACCTTTCCTGGAACGTCCGCAAAGTTCAGGCAACACTTGACACAGTCTCAGAACTAAAAGTGTAGCTAGTTACCTTGGGTTAAACAAGAAATGCAACACACTTGTCCTGGTTCCATACCCTAAGAGTGTACTTGTTTCCCCTGTACCCCAGACCTATAATGAAAGACATCATTATGTGAAAACAGACTCCACGTGCATTTATTTTGTACAGACTCAATATTTTTTATTTTCCTCTTTCTTGTCTATAACAAAGTTCCGCAATTCTCAAGAAACTTTAGCTCGAACAATTCATGTATAATTCAAGTTGCATTGGTAATTCTTTCGGGTCTTAACATTGTTGAATGGCCTACTCGCCTGAATGCCAAGCCAATCTAGGTTTGGAGTGTGCTATCGACTTAGCCTGGTCCTGCACCCTAAGTACACCACTCTACCTACACCCCACCAGGCCTGAGTAAGGTGAGTCCAAAAAATGATCGGACCTAGAGGAAATAAGCAAATGCACTTGATTGTATATAGAATTGCGGTCGACCTAAAAATTTCATTCGGGAATAGTAAGCCGCAAACGAGTTATAGATAAGAAATGGATTTTACGGTTTTTCTTGACTTCAGTGTGCAGGAAAAATAAAAATCTCATGACGATGGTGGATGATACCGGAGCTACTAAGCTCCGACAACCCCAGAGGGCCAACTGTCGACGCTCTACGTGTTGACAATGGTCGCTGCCAAAGCTACTAAGCTTCGAAAACCTCACGGGGCCCCTGCTGTCGACGACTTCGGACCTATACTCTACAAGTTCGAAGTGCTCAAGTCTTCAACAAAATGCTACATACTTTTGGTACATGTTCGCAACCAAATTATGTACATCTACCAGAGGGCCAAGTGAGACAAAGGTTGAAGACAAAAAATGAAATTCATAAATTTCTTGGATTTCATTCATCTGAGGACAAGAGATTACAAAATTAGAGAAAAGAAGAGAAGATACAAGTGGGAGCTACAAGGATAAAGTTCTAGATGCTACAGAAGAATGAGGTGACATTCTGGGCAACCTCTGACACGCTGGCCTTGGTGGCATCTCCCTCTTCGTCGATGGGACCTTCAAGCACCGGATCTAGTGGGAGTGAGGATCCCGGCTTGTGTAGCACGCCAGCATGTATTCTACGATGTTCTGCGCAAGGGATTTTCCTTTAGTCTCCAACTGATTGCGATGACATTGCCCATCTTGTTGAGTTTGCTGCCCGCTGATCTAAATGCCTAGTCCAGCTCCGGCTCTGGATCATCCGGACGCACATGACTAAATCCCAGCAGCGTCATCGCGTCATTGGCTTTTCCCAAGAAGTCCCATACTTGTTGGGACTCCGCAGCCCTTGAGCCTCTCACCTCTTCCAAGGACCTCTTGGTCGCCGCAAGCTCCAAACCCTCCCGGGCAAAGCGCTCGACCTCTTTGGCGTGCTACTGAATCTTTTCAGCAACTTGCCTTTCGAGTTTAGCAAGCTCCTCTTCCCGGACGTGGATCTTGTTCTGGCGGTAGACTAGGTCTCTCTCTCGGCCCCACACTTTCTTCTCCCTGGCACCAACTTCATTCTCCCTCTTGGTGAGGTCCTGTCCCCACTGCCAGGCCTTCTTCTCCTCGCTCTCGCAGAGCTCCTACAGCTTCTTGGTGCGCTCCGCGAGGCTCTTGTCACCCAGAGCCAGCCTCTGAGCAAGCTCCTCATCCTTCTTCACGAGGTCATCCCGCAGCTCTAGGAGTTTTTGCTCTTCATCTTCGAGCGTTTCCTCCCGCTCTTCTAGAGCCTCCCGACGCTTGATGAGGCTGTCGTGGATCACACTGAGCTTCTACTGGCGATCATTTGCTGCTTCATTAGCAGCCACGACCTGTTCGTGGATGGCTTGTGACTGGTTATCGAGGGATCGCACCATGCTTTCCCTCTCGTCTAGCAGCTGGCCCCAGTACTCCATCTGGGCTTTGTCCCTTTTGACCCACTCCTTGTCGTCAACCAGCCTTGTTTGCGCCAGTTTGGTCTCAAATTGGAGTCGGTTGCGCCACCTCCTAAGGGTTTGGCGCTCCTCCTCGAGGACCTTGCTGTCGTGGTAAAAGGCCAGCTGAAACTGACGAAGGCTGGAGTAGGTGTTGTCGATGGATAACGACAAGGGGATTGGCTCCGGACCTGTCGGGGTTCTCTCCGCTGGCTCCAGCGGGTTCTCCATAACAAAAATTGGGTCCCACTCTACAAGAGCGGCCCCCTGAGCTTCCGCGGCACTAGGGCCTCCCTCCGGTATAGCCTCGGTCATCGCCGAGGAAGGTCCTGCAACGGAAGTTCCTACCTTTGGAGTCGGCTCCGAAGGTCCCGCCGCCAGGTCATCAGCAATTGGTCCCTCTGGCAAAGGACTGGTCGCTTCGTCTGGGCACCCTGGCTCGGGCACGGGTACCTCCGGAACCACCACCTCCGGGGCAGGCGTTGAAGATTCGGCCGGAGCTGAGGCCACTTCTGGCTCCAGTGCTGGTGCCTCCTCCACTGCTGGTTCATGCACCAGCGCTTCGTCCTCCACCGGTTCTGGTGCCGACACCTCCGCGACAACCGGCTCAGGCGCCGAAACTTCATCAACCACCGGCTCCGCCGCTGGGGCTTCAATAACATTCGGCTCTAAGGCCGGAACTGCAGCTACCTCTGGCTCTAAGGCCGGAGCATCCATCATCACAACATCCAAAACCGGAGCTTCAACCTCCGAAGCTGGCGCCGCTGGTATGTATTCATTCCCATGGTCCGGCGCTACCATGGGAGCTTCGGGAGATGAGTCGAGGTCAAGGAACACGATAGCTGGCGCCGGAGCTGCCGCAACCTCAGCCACCACCTGGGGCGGCGCTGGAACTGGAGCCTGAGCCTCCGCCTGTACAGCATCAGTTGCTATCGCAGGAACCGGAGCTTCAGCCCCTTTCTTGGATATCCTGTGGATGAAGTATGAAGAAACTCAAAATATGACTACAACAAAAACAATCAACTGAGGTAAAATAGCAAATTCACCTTGGAAGACTTCCGCTCTAGCTAGCGCGAAACCTCTTCACCGGACGCTCAGAGCTCGACCCATTTGCAACTGGGGTAGTTGCTCCGGAAGGCCCTTCAGAGCTTGCTGCTGCCGCTAGCGACATCTTGGTTGAGGCCCCCCTCGACTGAGAAGGACCCTCGAACCTAGAGCCCTTAGCTGGCTCCTACGCCGGAGTCACCTGGGCGGAGCTGGCATTCCGGGGAGATGTCGATGCTGGAGTGGTTGTCGCCGTCGAAGACGTCCCCCGTCGGGGAGAAGGAGCTGTCGTGGAAGGAGCAGGTCTGACGGGCCTCCTGTCAGAGTGCTTCAACTTCCTCTTTCGGCTCGAGGGCTTGGCCATGTCTTTGCCCTTGCCTACGACTTCAACTCTTTGTCTCGGGGCAGGAGCAGGGTGACCCTCAGAAGCTCCGGGGATCGCCAGTTTGGTGGTCGAACACCTCTCAACTTCACCGAGGTCGTCAAGCACCGACATCTTCTGCCGAAGCTCCGTGCTGAACTCCGCCTCCGTGTTCAGAGGGAGGAAAGCCATCGGTGGAGTCAAGTCGTCGCCCTCGACGTCAATGATGTGCTGGAACTTCTTGAGATGAAGCTCCAAATCTGCGCCTTCCAGATTGGACTTCAAACCAGTCTCAATCTGATCATCGTCCATCACGCTGTTGAGGGCCCAGGCGAGCTTCTCCCTCTTCTTCAGTGGAGCCCACCTGTTGACCAGGAAGTTGCAGAAGACTGTCTGGGGGTCACTCCTCCTTCCACACATTGGCGGATCCTGGTCAAAGCAGGGTTGAAGGCCTCCGACAGCACCGGAACTTCACTCCAGGCTTCAGTGTCAACGTTGGGAAGGCCTTCGAACAACTCCAGCTTTTTGTGCTCCTCTGCCATGACGACAATCCAGTCCTTCTTCCAGTCGTCCCACTTGCCAGAAGGGAATGACCTCAAGTACTTGTATGGGCATTTCTTGTGCTTCACAAAATAGTAAAAGCCAAGATACTCGTCACTCTTGCCAGTGGTGTGGATGGTGAAGAAGGTGTGGAAGAGCTCGACGTAGGGGGGAATACCCACCCACATCTCGCCGAAGTGGAAGAAGGTTGACACCAGAAGAATGGAGTGGGGGCCAAGGTGGTACAGCTGCAGACCATAAAAGTCTAACAGCATCAAGAGAAAAGTTGAGAAAGGTGGGATCAGTCCCACCATGGTGTACGCCAAAAAGTACACCATGTCGCCGGCGCGCTCCTTCTTGAACGGGAGCTTGCCGGCGCGGACCAGGTGGTTGAAGGTGTCGCTGGACCACCCCATGTAGGTCCGGACCTTCTTCATACCGCCGTCGGTCGTGAGACGGCTCTTGTGGAGACCCAACACCATCGCAGCACGGTGGGGCGAGAGAGGAAAAGCAAGCGAAAGTTTGGAGGATTCGAGCGCAAGTTCAATTGAAGGCGTAAGGAATCCCCAAATGGTGTGCGCTTTCCTTCTTAAGTAAGCCCCCACAACGCTTGGATGGAAACCACAGAAGGGCCAAAGATACAGTTCAAAAATTTCACCTTGCCAATGACAAGGGGGCCCGGGGCCACCCTAACGATCAAGTCGAGGTCCTTACCCAGGCGAATAGTTATCATCATGAGAGGCGGGAAACCTGAGGGCGGCGGCCTGACAGGGCACGCGGAACCGATACGGTTTTCGTATTGGGAACCAGCGACCTTCAATTGCGTGAGATCTGCACGCGCAGATCTCACCTGCCGCATCCTGAAGATGCCACACGGCGATGGTTTAATTGCGAACCACCACCTCAATGGCACATCCAAAGACCCTTAAATACACGGCGCAGAAATCGAAAGATGGACCCACCTCCAACAGAATGACTTAATCCAAAAGGTCTCTCCCAGAGGTGGGCCCAGGGGGCCCCTGTCGGTACCCTGCGTATCGGATATCCTTTGGGACTGCAAATAGCGCAAAGGAATTCCATCTATTTGAGTTGAAGACCTGCGAAGGCCCCACGTGTCATATGGAACCGAACCTGCCTCCCTTCTATGGTTAGTCCTAGTGCCACCACGTGTATCATAAAATCGGAGCTACATTCCATACATGGGAAAGCTCCGGACTAGATACCTGTGTGGCACTCCCGGACCTAACCCCCGATAGAGGGAAGCTCCAGTACCGACACGTGTACAACAGCATCTGACCTACTCGTCCAAGACGGTAAGCTCCAGAGCTGCCACGCGTCCAGCCACCAGACCTTCAACTTCAACAGACAGATTGGTGGACCTCCAACGGCTCGGACCTTTAAGGAACAATTAAAGCTTCAAGACCCGATTATGTGTCATTAATGCCATCTTAATGACACACGATCGGAGGACCCTTAATACCAGTAACGCCGCCATCAAGGCGCGTTATCACGCTGTTAAGGGTAATTAAGTACATTAACTATGTATTAAGCTTCAATAATTGCCAGGGCCACATGTCAGGCCTAGCTAATGATGTAACAGCCAGTCCTTGCACTATAAAAGGACTGGCCGAGCGATACACGGGGGGACTCTTCCAGACACGCTCAAGACACTCTAGTCTCTGACACTCAAGCGCTCAGACGCTCAATAAAACAACAACACACCCGTAGAGTAGGGTATTGCGCTCAGGCGGCCCGAACCACGTAAACTCTCAAATCGCCACATTCTTCTGAATCATCGTGCGCCCACAACCGAACTACAAAACTCTGCCGGCTACCAATGTTAGTACCGGGAGAATTGTCAGAATCACTCTCCGACAGATGTAATGAAATATAATTGTTTTGCCAATATGATTGCTATAGATTAGGCTCATTAAAGTTATTGTTATGGCTGAATGCTCTGTTTACGGCTGGCCTCGCGCTTCAACATCGGCAAACCTCGCCACCACGAGAAGGCATGCAAAGCAAGCAGCTCCGTTGCACCCAGAGTGGATTTAGACGCCTCCCTTTGTGTCTTGTCGGCCATACTCATCCCACACACTACCGTCGCTCCTTGACTCGCCGCAAAAACAGAACTGCACTGCCTGCCCGTCGCTTGACTTGCCGGCCAAACGACGCCAGCTTTTGCTGTGCTTCCAACAGAAAAAGGTAGCACAACTTGGTGCTCTTCCTTCCCATCACCTTGCTTGCTTGATTCACTACTTATCGGCGTGGTATTTTGACGTTTTTCCGGAGCTTGCGGGTGAAGCTGCCGGCGAGCTCTCTGCTCCATGAAGACAAGCTAATACAAGCAAATTCTCATCTCCTTCCTTGAAGCAATAAGGCGCGCAAAGGTACATAGATGCTTCTTGTGAAGTTTCAGCCCCTATCGTGCCTCCTAGCTTCCATATATCGAGTTTCACCGTGGCTAGTTCATACAAAGGTCACGAGATCATCGGTTTAATTCCGTTTCTATGTGCAACGATTTTTGAACCCAATCAAGTATTATCTTCTAGATCTTCCAGCGCACCATCTCACCAAAAATGAAGGAAAGTCATCGAAAGACGAGGTTGGATTTCGAGTTTTTGCGGCCGCCAAACAAAATCTGTCGGTCCACCGTTGAACCCGTAGTTGTCGGCCCTCCCATGCCGTTTGCACCTCCAAATCGTCATCCTCATGCTCCCAGGAACAGTCCCAGCTTTTCCCCGATGTGCTTGAGCCATTTCCGATCAAGTTCAACATAGCCGAAACCCTAGCCGTTGTCGCCGCCGTTGTCGCACCGCCTTCTCCAGCCGTCGCCGCCGTGATTGGACCTCACCATCGTGTTGCGTGGCCGATTCTAGGGTCAGGCGGCCAAAGCCGTGCCTCGAGGAGGTCGACGCAGCAAGCCCGGCGGAGCGCCGCCACGGTTCCGGCGAGGAACGCCGCTGTGTCGCGAGGTAGACGAAGACTGGCGGGTCCCACATGTCAATCGCTCGACGAGAGGAGAATGATCTGGTGTGGCCTTCGGATCTGGTGTGGCTGCACGGGTTAACCCTGTGGCCCTCGGTGCGGCCCAGATCTGATTGGACCATTTTAAATGAGTGGGGCCAGGCTGATTTATTTAAACTTTCCAATTGGAAAATAATTCCAGATTTCAATGAAACTTCTAAAATCCATTACTCCTCGTATATTTGCTCAAAAATTTTCAAATAAATTCTGGTAGACTCATCTTGTTCTCAACTTTGCAGTGGTGCAATGTTTCGGACATGAAACTCCAAGAAGTTTCATAATTAATTCCCTTGAGCTAATTGCTTGGGAAATTAATTAACCCTATTCTGTTGATTGGAAAATTCCGAATTTTTTCCAGAACACTCTTAAAAATACACTTGATCTCCAGTAAAATTTCAAGTTCATTGGACTTTATTTACTTGACCAAACAGTGTTCAAATCACCTATGTCAATTGAAAAATGGAAAATGTCCAGAAACCTTTTCAACATTTTCCCCAAACTTGAAAAATCAGTTTCTCCTGGTAGAAAGCTCAGAAAAATGTGAAACAAAATTTTCTAGAACTAGAAGAACCACGTCTACCAAGATCATCCCCTGTTGACCATGACAAAGCTCCATATGTTAAAACAAAATTTAAAGAAACCTTTTACATCTTGGAATTTTAGAGACAACAAGCTTCCTTGAACATCTCCAATTTTCGGTCCAGATCTTCTTTATAGAACCTAGTGTCCACAGTAAAAATCCCAAAGCCAATTAAAATCATTTAGATACCTGATCAATGTTTATAAGATCTTCTCTACAGTTTCAATATCACTCATGTACTTTATATATTGCATATCATATAGTGACCGAGATCGAGGAGGACCAGGAGCCCTTGGAGACTCTACTTCTAGAAGCTAACTTCCCCTCTGACTCACAGCCAGGAAAGCCCCAGTTTGCATTTAAGTGCTATTTCAAATTTTCTATTTGTATCACTTATGTTTAGGATGAATTTTGTGCATTAGGGCTAAGGTGCTTGTTACTCCATTTGCATGACCCACAAATCCCATGGAGTATTGGGTAGGTCTACAGCCCGACGAGTAGAAAATGTTATGCTTATGTTCATAGGAATCCGGTAGAAGTCGAGTAGTTGGAATCTACTCGCGCGATAGGATTTTATCACACGAGATAAATTGAATCAAAGAATGGTTTAGAAATGTGAAATTAAGACCGAACAACGGGTAGGATGCAACAGATGTGGTCTCACGTGCGTAGCCCTGCTTGTGTCGATTGAGGACCAATCCGTGTGCGGCCTTGCTGGACAAGTTTGAATAATACTGGATGCATACTGGGCATATGGAACCCAGGAAACCGATGTAACTTGATAACTTGGATGTCGATGCATAGCCCATTGTCGATAGGGGTGGGCTGAGGGTAGTAAGGTGTAAATTCACCAGCGGGCACAGACACGGTCCGTGCGGGAACCTTATGCCCGCAATGGTGGGACCAGTTCGGCGTTTGAGTTCTCTTGTGAAAGGTGTCTGCGTATGACGTGGTGAGGAACACGACATGCTCCTTAGGCACGGGTGTACGTGACGTGTTATTTGGGTGTGTCCTGATTGCAATCACCGTCCCTCGCGGTTATTTGAGTACCACTTGTTCACTGTGCTGTGACGTAGTAAATACTGAAGAAGTTAGGAGAATACGATGTAATGAAATATATTTTTTTTGCCACTATGATTGATATAGATTAGGCTCATTAAAGTTACTGTTATTAAACATTTAAAGCTGCTGCTATTAACTAGTAAAATGATGATCAATTTATATGCAAGTCATTTACTGCTATATCCATCCCTATGTTAAGTATCCCTGCATGTAGAGTTTCATATTTAGGTGAGACGATTAAGTCTTGCTGAGCCTTCGTGCTCACGGTTGCTATATTAAGTTGTTTGCAGGTGAGAATTATGAGGAAGGGCCGGAGGATGAGGCGACGCCCCCGTCGAGGTATACCGCCGAGTGGGAGCTCTGCACGCCGCCGTAAATTTGTGTGTGGCTAGTGTGCAGCGTTCGCGGGCTGGACGGCTGTACTTTTGCATATCTAGGCTGAGAGTTTAGCTATGAATATTACTTCCACTATATATTAAGTATTGTAAAAGAATTCCGCTGTTTATATAAATAAAACTTTGTATTTTGTCGTATTCTTTTCGTGTGTGCTGTTGGGTGCCGCATCGCATGGCACCACCCTTTGCGATTCCTGGATTGTGTGGACCCGGTCCTTACAAACCCACGCCTGATGTGTTGGACCATTAAGCCCTAAACTAATCATTAGCATACCCATATGTACACTAGTTAACTATGTATCTGAATACTTAAAGCATAGTATGAGCAGCTCCATCCTTAACTTAGCCTCCATTAGAACATTCTTACCCTTTAGAGTAGTTTGCTTAGGTGTGTGTCACACCAGCCCATCACTTCATTTATCCATCCTACCATATTCTATCCTTGACTTCGCCACTCTTCTACCTTGCCTTCCTTTAGGATAAACAAATACGATACCCTAGAGAATACTCTCGGGTGAAATGTTACAGCGGTACTTTCCATGCGCTTGCGGAATTCATCTTGGTTTGGCTTAGGTTAGCCTAGTGCCTCTACAAAACTATCCTTTTTGCTAGGATGACATGTAGACGTTAAGAAATACCAACAAGGTGTTAGGGGCATGTGGCACCCCCGTGACCGCTTCGGCCGTCGAGCCCGCCACGACGCGGCAGGCGTGCGGGCTCGTCCTAAATGACGGCCCCCACGTCTGTCGCTTCACGCGGGTCAAGGCTTCTTCCTATAACCTCCGCACCATGTGGCATAAAAGGACCTTGGCTATTGTTCCCCTTCTCCTCGATGTTTCCTTGATTATCTCACTCCTTGCGCTTTGGCCTGCCTGTCTAAAAGAAAACTTAAGTGTTAGTCATTTGGAGTGGGTGAAAGAAGATGAAGAGTTCACCATCCGCCTTGCTTTCATCCAATGGCAAAGTGGTCAAAGTGATGAGAAATTCTAAGCCCGATCTTCCGAAAGGTAATGGATAAGTCGATTGAGGTGGAGATCTCGACGTTGATGATCCGAGGCTCTCGAGTAGAACACGAAAAATCCCTGCAATCACTACACCACCGCTCCGTTGGTTATCAACCGTACGACACACGATTGACCTCTCCAAGAAGGCTAATTCCTGCAAGTGCAACCGAGAACACAAGCAAGAACAAGGTAGACACGATCTGAAATCGCGAAGTTGGAATTTCACAAACTGTAGAACGGCGATATTATTAATCTAAGCAAAACCCAATTGTTTATGGCGGCTACTATGGATCATATAAAGGTGGGAGGACGTCCAAGGGGGTGTTGGGGTCGTGACCTAACCCTAAGACACGAAAATAATAGATTTAGACTTGATACAAGGCCCAATGGCCCAATACGGTGGCGCAGCACCCTGACAGATTCTGTACTCGATTTGTTTCAACAACTCCCGTCGACTCCGAAAGGATTTTGACACGGGACCAGTTCCATTGGAAAGGTTATCCTCTCCCCTTTCCATGCATATGTAGAACGTCCAAAACGGAGTTCGTATGCGTCCTGACCATCCGTTTTAGTGCGTACTGCTCCTGGACTCCGAGTTGGACACGATTTTGAGTTGGGCTCGATTTCCATCTTCTTTGAACGTATTCTATGGTCCTCCACATCCCTAAGACTTCGTCCAAATACTCCTTGAACCTCTCCATGGATCCTAATCACAATTAAATAATTAGGTAGCAATCCATTCTCAAAAATATATAAGGAAACATATAAGAATGAGCTCACCTCTGAAATTAATTGTTGTGTGTGAATTATATTGATTGCATCTTGTATGTTCAATGGAGTGTTGTGTAGATCCATTGGAGTGATGTCCTCATCATCCCCCCCTTCTTGAATTGGATTCGTCCTCGACTCAAGTTCTTCATCTCTCATATGTGGGTCCATATGTGCAACGCCATCGATTCTTCTTGTATGCATGAAAGGAGGAGGCCAAGGTGGTGGACGACATAGTGCACCATCTCCATGTTCTTCATCAAATACACATGCACATTCACTCAGGCCAGGATCCCAAACAAATAAACATTGTTCCATGCTTATATGTGCAATGACAATGTGCTTGATCTCATCATTCTCCCCTTCTTGATGACAAGCCATCCTCGGCTTGCTCGTATATCCAGTAAAGAGGCTTTTGGGGATAGAGTGAGCGTTGTCCATATTGCACAACCGCAGCGAACAACATTTCTCTTTTTTTTGTCCCTGCTACAAGAAAAAAATACTAGAAAAACTTGACAAGGCATTATTAGCGTTAATGCGTCCATTTACTTTACCATGTTGTTGTAGCACAAAAAGAGCTTGCACATTTGAACATATGTAAACTTTATGCACCATAAACATGTCACTATTTTCATATTTCCCTAGCATGAAAACTATTTTTTGCCAACAAAGATAATTCAGTTGTAGAAAATATTTTTCTCTCTACAATATCTAGATTATAGAGAGTTTCAAATTCAATATAACCCAAAGTATTTAGACAAGACAACAATTTCAGCTCATCCCTTTCACTTGTAATTGGAAAATGCTTAATTTCAGCAAATGTGGGTGATAAAGTATCAAATTCATTCAGTTGTTCTAGCATAGGTACAATATAATTATTAGCACACAACTCATTTTTAACAGAAGGATCAGCAGGAAAATCAACGTGTGGCAACAGTGTATCAATAAAAGATTCCACTAGTCGCTCCTCAACAATAGCATGATTGGTGAAAAAATTCAGAACATCCAAAAACTTCTCACCTTCAACATGTGTGTTGTGATATTCGTTACCTTTATTCTCATTTTCAGCAGTAATTGTGGGTGAAATATAAATTGATAGATCTGCATTTTCACAGGAGTTGTTGAACACCTTATTCGCTTTTGGATTTTCTACAATTATTGGTTCATGTTCCTGCAAAAGGTTAGGCATAGGAGGAGGTACAACAAGAATATTCTTCTCGAGCTCATGTATTTTATCTTTGCAATTGGATACACTAGTAAATGTTTCTCGCAAAGAATTTTCATATCTTTCCATGTTCAAGGTTTTTCTAAATCACTTAAGTTGTTTCACCAAGTTAATGCACAACCTAATAATACACTTGTAACATCTAATCTTTCACCTCTCACAAATATGACATTGTCCAAAAATGTTATCCAACTCTATTTCCCAAGCAATATATTCATCGTATCCAAAACTATTATAAGAAGGAAGAGATGGGAGAATGTAATTACTTTCTGTGGAAGGAGTTGTCAAGATGGTTTGAATGTCATGTGAAACCTTAGTTGATGTTTGATTCTTAGCAAGCAACTCCATCGCTGTCTTAATCATGTCAATCATCTCAGCATATAATGCATGATTCTTGGTTTTACCTGACATTGTTAGTAGCAAACAGAAGACAAAAAAATGTTATCTCTATCAACTACAAAGGATAATGGCAATGTGGAAGTGGAATCACACTCTCAAGCATCTTACCACACTCTTACAAGTGTTCTTACCGACACTGCAGATGGCAAACGATGGCGGGTATGAAGAAACCAATGAAGCGTGGGATGATTGCAAAGGTGTATCGATTCTTCTCAAGAGTAAAGTGTACCTTGGAAAGCACTTTATATGTAGCAAGGATTAGCAACAATGAAATAATATAGTAAAGTTGAATAAGTGTCCAAAGTGCTTGTCAAAGTTGCTGGCATAAATGTGTTCTTAGTAGTTCAAGCTAGCAAGACATGAGACAAAACTAGATGACACAAAGAATGCAAGCACTTCTATTTTTTTTGTTGTTTTTTTCTCCTTTTTTGTGCGGCTTTTGTATCTTGTTTTGCACTTTCCTTTTTCTTTTTTCTTCCTTTTTTTTTCAGAATGTGCTGCAAAAGTAGAACACAATAAAAAGCAATCAAAGATATCTCGTGTGTCTGTTACAGATTTTCTGCTCAATCTTCCAAGGACAAATAGGCACACTTAGAGGCTCTAAATAAAAAACCTACAACCGAAAGATTGTAGATAGATCTCTCCTCTTTAATTTCAATATATGTAAGAACTATTTTGGAAAAGAACAATAGTATATATTGCCCCCGAAACACAGACTGTTCAGAAATTCTAGGTCGAGAACAGATTCAGATCTAATGCACTTTTGACAATGATAACTCCATTTTCTGGAAATCCAATGAATAAGAAAGTTGTGGAGAACTTCTTAAACTTTCCAGAAAGTACAAGAACTCAAAATTCCAAGTTTGTATGTGTGATATATGATCAAAATACCCAACTGGACAGAGATGAATCTAATCTGGACGTGATGACGCGATTCAAAAAGATGAATCGACACCATGCAAAACTCAAACTAATACCAAAAACACTTTCTAAACCAGCAATATGACTCAACAACGGACACAAACTCAACAAAACCAAACTGAAAACTGTTGACAGCTGTTATATACCAATTTCATCTGTCAATTTAACTCAATTATGTGAAGGATTTATCATTTCTTGCACACATCACCTTTCTATCTAACCCAATTCCACTTGGACATGGAGAAATATGTGTATGCAGAATTTTCTGCAGGAAATGAGGAAATGTAGAGGGACCAATCCTATAAAATATCATCCTAGCCAATCAGGAGACGACATGTGGCATCCCATGGATCAAATGGCCCACAAACAGAAGTATCCGAGGAGATCCAACGGTGTATCACACAGATACATCAAGGGGGCCCACCTGGCAGCCACCTGGAGGATGCACTCCACGTTTGACGTGCTGATCAGGTCGGCTGAACCAGGGGTTCGACCGACCTCTTCCTGGCGCCAAACGCGGTCAAACGACGCGTGTTGGCTCCTCCTGGCTTGAAGGTGTCATTGGTGACTGATTCGTGCACTTTTGGTGGCGGGAACCGACCTCAACACTAGTATAAATAGGACCCCTACCCCTCACTTCAACAAACACCACTTGAGCTTCATCTCTATTGTATACACTATCATCCATAGTCTTAGAGGAGTTAGGTTGTAGAGAGGAGAGTCCCTAGTCCCAAGTCCAAATTGGGAAAGGAGTAAGGAGTCTCTCTCTTCCCAATCCTACATTGGGAAAGGTATGGCTCATGTATTCTTTCTTGTATTTGTGACTTTATGCATAATAAAGATAGTATCTTTAGTCTCTATTTATACACATACTTGGGCAAAGCGTTTCTTGTTTGATTGTGGAGTCCATGTATGTGGAAGGTATAGCTTTTATGACTGTTTCATCATGAACATATCTCATTATCATAAAACCTATAGACCCCCACTATAGTCTAGTTAACTATAACATAACTAGGTTAGTATGGATAATTATGTTGTGTATCAACATTGGTTCAATGATGATTCAATTCATTGCCTTAGGATGGATTGTGCCTAGGCTCTTAAGGTAATTACTTAATATGCTAGCATGGTGCTAGGATAGCTAAATAGCATTGGATGTCTCGTAGACCCAAAGATTGAAGAGGTAGGCAGTAGGTGGTGACAACCCTATCTGTCCTTTGTAATCCTCCACGTTCGGCTATGCCACATGATCTTGGCGGGAGTCACCCTAGTATTGCTAAGGGTAAGCCCGTGCCCGATGTGTTGAACAACATAGCATAAGTATTCACTATTGATCTAGCTTATGGATGATTAGTTTAGACTATGTATATGTACAATAGAGCATAGTAGGAGTACATCCATAACTCTCAACCTTAACTAACCTCTAGGATCCTCTTACCCCCCTTAGACTTGAAAGCTTTTGTGTGTGTCACACTACCTCCACAATTATTTTATCCATCCTTACTAGATTCTTACCTAGACCTTTCTACCCATTCCACTTGATGAATGATATATCTCTTCCCTACCTTCCTTTGTGAATGTGGCCTAGAGGGGGGGGGGGGTGAATAGGCCTTTTGAATTTCATGCACACTTAATAAAATCATCAAAACTTGGTTGGCCGGACTAGTCCGGTCGTGTGGGCGGACTTGTCCGGTGTGCTAGAAATATGTGTGTTGATCAGGTGTTATTTGGGAAACTAAATTTCTTTAGCAGCGGAAAGGAGAACAACTGATATTTTTGTTTGAGACTAATGTAAGAATGCAAGTGAAAACTTATAATTGCCTTAGATTGATGTTTAGCACTCAAGTGATCTAATGAACAAAATGTAAAGGAAATAAGGCGCAAGACACACGAATTTTTCCCGAGGTTCGATCTCACCATGAGATCTACGTCCTCATTGAGGAAGCTCACACAGAGCCGGGTCTCTATCCCTTTCCCTCTTCAAGTCACCATGAAGGCCGACTTGATTCCACTATCACGGGTAATCACCAAGTTTGTGGGGCAACCTCACACGTTGAGGGCTCCCACGAGAATTACAACGAAAGAAGTGATCAAATACACTCAAAAGTATTACAATGCAGAGTATGAGTGTAGAAAGATCAAACCCCAAGAGCTCACAATGAAGGAACGACGATCTCCCAATCCCGAATCCAAGTGTTCAATTGATTTCACTCTTTTTGCACTTTAGATGTGTGGGGAGATGTGTTTTGGGCTCTTGGGACGAAGTGGCGGCACTAGGGTTTTTGTTTGCAGTAGTATGTGTCATGTATGTATTTTGGAAGGTTGTGGATTCTCTATTTATAGGGTTTCCAAAGAGTAACCATTGAAAAACCGTAACACCGGACTAGTCCGATGCAAGTCTGGTCCAAGCTCGGACTAGTACGATGCTGTGTGTAGGTGAACTCCAGAAAGTTCAACGGACTAGTCCGCGGACTAGTCCGATCTCCATAGAAGGGAGACTCCAGAAAGATCAACGGACTAGTCCGGTGAACACACGGACTAGTCCGGTCTCTCAATATGAGAGGCTACAGAAAGTTCAACGGACTAGTCCGGTGGACACATGGACTAGTCCGGTCTCCCAATTTGAGAGATTCCAGAGAGTTAAACGGACTAGTCCGGTCCATGATCGGACTAGTGAAGTGCATTGTGAATTTTAAGTTAATTTTAAGCCCTTACCCCAGTGCAAAGTTGTGAGCTCTTGAAGTGTGTCTTTCATACACTCCCTATACATTCAAAGACTAATTTTGATCTTCCAAGCTCCATCAAAGTATCCCTCTTTGGACACCACTCCATTTTTCACTTTTTTTGTGTGCACCGAGCTGTTTCACTTATCTGTCCTGCAGTCATCTCAATAGTTTCATTAGGATCTCATATGTTTGTCATCAATTAGCCAAAACCCACAAGGGATATCCTAGATTTACTTACAATCTCCCCCTTTTTGGTGATTGATGACAACCATTTGAGATATCACAATTGAGAATAAAAAAAAACTTGATTTTCATAAGGTGTGCACATATGAGAATAACGATAATCCACAGAAAGCTTCTCACATATGCACAACCCTTATGGTGGGGTGCCTAACAGGTGTGTGATCAACAAGGTGTGATGAAGTAAAGGTAATCAATAATGAGCATAGAGATAATCATTCAAGCAACAATAAGCATCACACATAAGAGAAGAAATAGTGCATTACAAGGTTTTAAAAATAAGTACATGTCCTTGATCACAAAAACATAAAGACACCAACTAGAGATGGTCTCAAACTACTAGTCTCAATCTCTCCCCCTTTGGCATCAAGGCACCAAAAAGGGAAAAATTGAGGGGAATCACTCATTGCCACTCTCTTCTTCAGTCTCGGTCCGATCCTCATCTTCACCACCATCATCATAATTCGCCGGAGCAAACTCTTCCTCGGAGTCCTCGAAGGCGGGCGGGGATCCCACCGGCTCAATCTCCAGCTTGTCACAGATAGCTTTGATGTTGGCATTGACATATTGTTGATGCTTCTTCTGCCTGACTTCAATCTTGCGGCAGGAGGCAAAGATAGAGGTGAGCATTTTGAGCACACCACCGGAGGGTTCATGGGCAGGTGCAGAGCTAGGAGGAGCAGCTAAAGATCTTGTGGCATTCACATCCCGAGTTTGTTTAGTCCTCCTCTCAGCTTCAGGGGGGGAGGTGCATCAGGAGCTGAGGGTAGAGTGTAGTCGGTGGGCTTTTGCAGTTTCAACCCCGTATGATGAACATCCTTGACAAACTCAAGTCCAGTCACTTTCTCAATCATGTACATGATGTACGGGGCATACCCGCAAGATCTGTTTGGAGTGATTGAGATGTTTACAATGTCATTGTAGATGTATTCAAAGACATTGAACGGTCTCCTCCCACCAATGACCTTCATTAGGGTCCTCAAGGTTCCTTGAATAGTCCCTGCATCTCCATCTTTCGGGGCTATTGTCTTCCTCAAAATTCTGTTGAGGACCACATAGAAGGGCTTCAAATACATGATAGTGGGAGGGACATATGGCATCCTTGTGTCATAGAGAAATTTGAGCTCATCCTTCTCCAAGGGTTGCAGATTGTGGATGACAAGATCATGATCCAAAGTGTGCTCAAGGTGGAGGATCCTTGCAAATTCATCATAAGTGACACTGTACTTGGAACCATGAGTCATCCAAGTAAGACTGTCTCCATCACCACGAGCAAAGTAGAGGGTAGAGTAGAATTGGGTGATGACCTCATTGTTCCAGTCACACTCAAAGGCAAACAGATCCTTCAAGTTGTGCCTCTCCAGGGCCTCAACCACCTCACGAAAGGCAGGATATCTCTTCGACTGTAAGTATCCAACATTCACCCATTGACTCTCTACCACGGGATTCTTCATCTTCATGTACACATGCTCGTAGTATTCAGCATGGAAGTTGCTCCAAAATCTTGGGTTTGAGCATTGCCGAGGTTGATCATACACATTAACCCGCCTGAAGCTATCGGCAAGCTCACCCTCTTTTCCGGTGAAATCCTTACTCGAGCGCTGCCTGTTGCGGTGACTTGGGTTCTTCATCTTCAGGGGTCCGATGGGCCCACTAGCAAGCCCCTTTCCTTTGTTGAGAGTCCTCTTTGGCCCTGAGGAGCTCTCGCCAGCTTTTCCTTGGGCCTTCTTAACAATCACCTTCCTTTTCTTGGGCAAATTGTTGTTGGAGGGTGGAGAGTGCACATTGACATCATGTCTTTTCTTCATGTACCTCTCCTTGGCTCTCTTCACTTTTTCACATTCAACTTCTTCATCAACGTGGAAGGAGCTGTCATATGAGCTTAAGGACATTGTGCCTAATAAAGAGTTCATGGTGTAGACGAGAAAGAACCAAGAATTGAACGAGATGTGAGGATTCAAATGTCAAATACCGGACATGTCCGATTTCAGAGTGCGGACTTGTCCGGTGCACCAGACTAGTCCGTATCTGGGAGCCGGACTAGTCTGGCCTGGCATAAGAACCCTAACAACACCTATGAATCACATCTTCTATCTAAGGATGCAAGAGGGCATGAAAGAGAAAGGAATACATCTCTGAAGCTAATGTACTGCCTTGGAATCAAGGGAAACAAGCTAGAACTAGAAGAGTTGAGAGTTCGATTTTAGGGAGAAATTTACCGAGATTTGAAGATTCGCGTTGAAGGAGCACGAATCTGTTCGGATGAGTTCGGAGTGGAGTATCAACTCGTCGAGGGGAGGATTTCCCACGGAGAAAACTTGGATTTTGAGGGCTCAACTCGAAAATCACTTCTGGGGGCTAGGGTTTGAGAGGTGAGGGCTCAACTCAAAGTGGAGGGAGGTTCGAAATTTGGGCCGGCCAGCTGCTTATATACGCGGCCGACTGGACTAGTCCGGTGCCCTTGGAAAACCTAGGAAAGAGGGACTGTCCGGACTAGTTCGGTGGCAAACCTGACTAGTCTGGTGACACTGGAAAAAATAAGTATTTAGAGATAACTAATAGTGATCCAAGGACAAGTTTTGCAAATAATCTTGGTACTTATGACCAGAAGGCAATCAACAATGAAAAGTTGTCATAAACTCCAAGATTTCTTCATTAAAATTAGTTTTCTTAGAAGAAAAAGAGGTGAGGGGCAGTTTTAGCAATAAAATGTAACATTTGAAGAATCAACCAGATGTGCAACATTTCAAGCCACATTTCAAGAGTCAAGAATATTAAGTTCATTTCTAAGCTCACAAAACCTTTTCTCATCCAATGGTTTGGTAAAAATATCAGCAAGTTGTTTTTCAGTCCTAACATGTGAAATAGCAATGTCACCTTTTAATGAATGATCTCTAAGAAAATGATGACAGATATCTATGTGCTTAGTTCTTGAGTGCTCTACAGGGTCGTGTGCAATTTTTATAGCACTTTCATTGTCACATAGAAGCGGTATATGGTTAAGATTGTAGCCGTAGTCCCTAAGGGTTTGTCACATCCAAAGTAGTTGTGCGCAACAACTACCGGCTGCAACATATTCTGCTTCTGCTGTGGAAAGAGCAATGGAGTTTTGCTTTTTAGATGACCAAGAAACTAGGGACCTACCAAGAAATTGACAAGTCCCTGACGTGCTCTTTCTATCGACTTTGACAAGTCCCTATCAAGATAAATTTGGATCCTTTGGGAGACCAAAGGCCCAAGTTGGGTGTGTGCACAAGGTACCTTAGGATTCTTTTTACCGCAATTAAGTGACACTCTTTAGGTGCGGCTTGAAACCTTGCACACAAGCAAACAGTAAGCATAATATCTGGCCTAGATGCACATAAATAAAGTAAGGAGCCGATCATGGACCGATATACCTTTTGGTCCACATTTGGACCGTCTTCATTGAGGTCGAGATGTCCGTTAGTGGCCATGGGTGTCTTGATGGGCTTGGCTTTGTCCATATTGAATTTCTTGAGAATGTCCTGTGTATATTTGGTTTGGCTTATAAATGTACCTTCTCTTAATTGCTTCACTTGGAATCCCAAGAAGAACTTCAATTCGCCCATCATTGACATCTCGAACCTATCTGTCATAATTTTGCTAAATTCTTCACAGAAAGATTTGTTAGTGGATCCAAAGATAATGTCATCAACATAAATTTGACATACGAATAGGTGATCATCACAATGTTTAGTGAAAAGTGTATGGTCAGATTTACCAATTTTGAATCCATTTTGAATTAGAAAATCTCTAAGACACTCATACCAAGCTTGAGGAGCTTGTTTGAGGCCATAGAGAGCCTTACGCAGTTTGTAGACATAGTTGGGATACTTTTGGTCTTCGAATCCTAGTGGCTGCTCCACATAAACTTCCTCCTTGATTGGACCGTTTAAGAAAGCGCTTTTGACGTCCATTTGATACAACTTAAAATTATGGTGAGTAGCATATGCCATTAAAATATGAATGGACTCAAGTCTAGCTACAGGAGCGAAAGTTTCATCGAAGTCCAAACCTTCGACCTGAGAATAACCTTTGGCCACCAATCTTGCTTTATTTCTTGTTACTACTCCATGTTCATCTTGCTTGTTCCGAAAGACCCATTTGGTTCCAACTATGTTCGCCTTTGGTCTCTCCACCAGCTCCCACACTTCATTTCTCTTGAAGTTGTTCAGCTCCTCTTGCATTGCAATCACCCAGTCTGGATCCCTTAAGGCTTCTTCTAACCTATATGGTTCCAGAAAATACACAAAAGAATAGTATTCACAGAAATTTGCAACTCGAGATCCATTAGTTACTCCCTTAGCAATATCTCCAATGATATTGTTGACAGAGTGGTCTCTATGCACGCTCTGGTGTACTCTTGGGTGTGGAGCTTGTGTAGTTGCTTGTTCTTCATTATCTTCATGTGCATTGTCTCCCCCTAGATCATTGCTTCCATGATTGTCCTGATCTTCTTGATCTTCCTCCTCTTGACCGTGTGCAAGAGCTCCCCCTTGATCATTGCCTCCGTGTTGAGGTTCATCTTGTGCATTTGAGTCGAATGTTTGCTCTTGTGGTAAGATATCACCAAGTCCCATTTTCTTCAGTGCTTCATATGGAGCTTCCTCTTTATCTAGCACACAATTATCAACTTGCTCCACTTGTGAGCCGTTAGATTCATCGAACACTACGTCACGTGCTACTTCAATAAGGCCGAACACCTTGTTGAAGACACGATAGGCGTAGGCATTCGATTCATAACCGAGCAAGAATCCTTCATCGGACTTTGAAGCGAACTTCGAGGCCCTCTGTTTCTTGTTCAGAATAAAACATTTGCAACCAAAAAATTTAAAATAAGAAATATTAGGCTTTTTACCGGTAAGGAGCTCATACAGAGTTTTCTTCAGTAGTCGATGGAGGTACAGTCGATTCATGGCGTGACAAGCGGTGTTCACCGCTTCTGCCCAAAATCGATCTGACGTCTTGTATTCATCCAACATAGTTCTGGCCATTTCGATCAATGTTCTGTTCTTTCTTTCGGCCACTCCATTTTGTTGAGGGGAGTAGGGTGCCAAGAATTCATGCTTTATCCCTTCTTCATCAAGAAACTCTTCAACTTGGAGGTTCTTGAATTCTGTCCCGTTGTCACTTCTGATGTTCTTTATGGTTGATGAGAATTCGTTCTGAGCTCTTTTCAAGAACTTCTTGAGGATCCCCTGAGCTTCTGATTTATCATACAAGAAAAATACTCAGGTAAATCTTGAAAAATCATCAACAATTACTAAACCGTATTTGTTACCGCCGATGCTGATGTACGAAATTGGATCAAAGAGATCCATGTGGAGGAGTTCTAGCGGTCTTGCGGTAGTCATCACATTCTTGGCGGGGTGTGGTGCTCCGACTTGTTTTCCTGCTTGACAAGAGCTGCACGGCCTGTCTTTTTCAAAAACCACATCCTTAAGACCACGGATGTGACCACCTTTTAGATGTTTCTGCAGATTTCTCATCCCAACATGGGCTAGCCGTCTATGCCACAACCATCCCATGTTGGTCTTAGCAACCAAGCAAGTGTTGAGTTCGGCTTTATCTTTGTTGAAGTCAACAAGATAAAGCTTTCCCTTCAACATTCCCTTGAATGCAATTGAGCCATCGCTTCTTCTAAAAATGGTCACACCCTCATTAGTGAATAAACAGTTGTAACCTTTGTCGCATAGTTGGGATATTGACAAA
The DNA here is from genome assembly GCA_036927565.1 of Tuctoria greenei. NCBI lineage: Eukaryota > Viridiplantae > Streptophyta > Magnoliopsida > Poales > Poaceae > Tuctoria > Tuctoria greenei. The sequence continues at coordinate 173,724,297 of JAYESD010000002.1, read as the reverse complement.
ATGTTATAATCTAGATAATCTACATGTAAAACATTGGATAATGTGTGTTGAGCGGATATTTCAATGTTATCGCTACCAAGGACCTTTCCTTGGCTGTTGTCTCTGAAGTATATGCCTTCACTTGGATCCTTGTTATATTCGTACTCCACAAACATACCTCTCTCTCCGATCATGTGATTTGTGCATCCGCTATCTACCCATTTAGACCCACCAGAGGAATAAGCCTGCAAAAAAGAATTATTCCTTGGTTTTAGGTACCCAAGCTTGCTTGGGTCCTCTCAGGTTAGTCACAAGAGTCTTGGGCACCCAGACACAAGTTTTTAAGTTCTTGTGGCGTGGCCCTGTATATTTAGCAATGACTTTTCCATGTTTGGCTTTCATAAGAACATAGGAAGCATCAAATGTACAAAACAATATTTGTAAATCAGATTCATGGGATTTTTCCTTAACAAAGACAATTCCATTCTTAGCATGTTTGGGAGTAGACATGTTTTTGTTCCTATCAAAACCAAGGCCATCTTTGACATTAGGAGGTCTAGTGACCATATATGCACTGCGTGCATATTTGATCTTCTCCTTATCAAAGATGCCGCTTGGAGGGGCATGTATATTATGAGAAGTTGAAGTATTAGAAATAACATTCTTCTTACTATAGCAAGTGCAAGTTCTGATTGTTGTCGAACTCATATCTTTGGAGGAAGAGCTCTTGGAGGAAGAGGAGTCACTTTTCTTGAGCGACTCAACTTGCACCTCAAGGATCTTGTTAACTTTTGACAAGTTAGCAAGTTATTCCTTGATTGCAATATGTGAGTCTTCTAGCTTTGAGTAAGTTTCCTTACTCAAGGCTAGCTCAACCTCAAGCGACTCGTTCTTCTCTCTTTCAAGCTCAAGAAGCTTTTCAACTTCTTGATATCTCTTCCTTTCACGGAGGAGCATATCTTCTTGTCGCTTAAGAAGTTCCTCTTTTTCAAAGATTTCGTTCGACAACATTTCCATTTTCTTTAGAGCAATTTTACTTAGTCCTCTAAACATTTCTTCATTATCACTAGAGCTATCAAAGTCATCAATAGAGGAATTTAGCGTAGGAGGAGTGAGTCATACCTTTTTCTTGCCTTCCTTAGGCATAAGGCAAGTGTGGTTGTTCATATCCCATCCTTCCATGTTTGGGAAGAGTGTGGCCTTCATAGTAGGTTTCTTGATTGTGATAGTGGCCATCTCTTCTTCTTCATCGGAAGAGGACTCGTCGTTTGAGTCCCACTCCTTGCCAATGTGAGCTTGATGGGCTTGTCTTCTCTTTCTGAAATTCTTCTTTTCTTGAGGTCTTGTTTCCTTCTTCCTTTTGTTTTTTCATAAGGGCAGTCCATCATGAAGTGACCATACTCTCCGCAGTTGTAGAAAGTGCGTCGAGCCTTGGATTTTCCTTTATCCTTGCTTTTGCCTTCATTTGAGTTATTGCCGTGTCTTCTTTTCATCATTCGCTTGAACTTCTTGATAAAGAGTACCATTTCTTCATCATCAAGATCGGTGCTCTCGTCGCTTGTATGCCCATCGTCTTGATCTTCATGAGTTTCTTTGAGTTTGGGTCGGCATGTTGCTTTGAGAGCAACCTCTTTCTTTTTGGAGGAAGTGAGTTCGGCCAAGTCTTTGACGTATTGTGCCTCTTTCTCCATCATTTCATGATTTATGATCTTCCCCAAAAACTCATCAGGAGTCATTTTGTGAAACCCGGGGCTTTCTCTAATCATTGAGCAATGTGTGACATTTCTTGGCATGAAGGCTCTAATCATTCTCTTGACCACCTAGTGATCCATCCATTTCTTACTTCCATAGGCACGAATTTTGTTGATGAGTGCCTTCATCCGGTTGTACATGTCTTGAGGTGATTCGCCTTCTTCAATAGCAAATCTCCCCAACTCTCCTTCAAGCATTTCGATTTTAGCTTCACGAACCGACCTATTTCCTTCGTGAGCTGTCTTGAGTGTATCCCATATTTCCTTTGCACTTTCTAAGCCATCGATCTTGGTATTCCTCTCTGCTTAGTGATGATGTGATCACGGCGACGGCTTGTGAATTTCTGTGAATCTCTTGTTCTTGTTCTGGGGTGAGTTCTTCATCTGTGTCTGGGATATCTATGCCAGTGCAAACAATGTGCCACAGACTAGGGTTTAGGGATATTAGATGCATCTTCATGTTGTACTTCCACATGGTATAGTCGCTTCCATCAAACTATGGAGGTTTTCCCATAGGAATGGAAAGATAGTGATTGTTTGAATTGAGACGGTTGTAGTTGTAAGGATGTCGGGAGTAGTCGTGATGACCACTCCCCGTCGTCTTCTCTTCTTCTTTTCCCTTTTGTCCTAGCAGTTTCTTTCTCAGGAGTGCCTTTAGTTGTCGCACTTCTTCATCATCGTGTGGGCTCTCTTTCAGCACATCAAAGGCTTTAGTTTCTTGTTCCTCCTCATTAATGTTCATCTTCGAGATATCGTTGTTCTTCTTAGAGGCCATTGATCTCTCCGAGATGTGAGTCTCGTTAGTGGAGAACCTCGCCCTGATACCAATTGAATGTGGCCTAGAGGGGGGGGTGAATAGCCCTTTTGAATTTCCTGCACACTTAATAGAATCGTCAAAACTTGGTAGGCCGGACTAGTCCGGTCGTGTAAGCGGACTTGTCCGGTGTGCTAGAAATATGTGTGTTGATCAGGTGTTACTTGGGGAACTAAATTTATTTAGCAATGGAAATGAGAACAACTGATATTTTTGTTTGAGATTAATGTAAGAATGCAAGTGAAAACTTATAATTGCCTTAGATTGATGTTTAGCACTCAAGTGATCTAATGAACAAAATGTAAAGGAAATAAGGCGCAAGACACACAAATTTTTCCCGAGGTTCGATCTCACCACGAGATCTACGTCCTCATTGAGGAAGCTCACACAGAGCCGGGTCTCCAACCCTTTCCCTCTTCAAGTCACCATGAAGGCCGACTTGATTCCACTATCACGGGTAATCACCAAGTTTGTGGGGCAACCTCACATGTTGAGGGCTCCCACGAGAATTACAACGAAAGAAGTGATCAAATACACTCAAAAGTATTACAATGCAGAGTATGAGTGTAGAAAGATCAAACCCCAAGAGCTCGCAATGAAGGAACGATGATCTCCCAATCTCGAATCCAAGTGTTCAATTGATTTCACTCTTTTTGCACTTTAGATGTGTGGGGAGATGTGTCTTGGGCTCTTGGGACGATGTGGCGGCACTAGGGTTTTTGTTTGCAGCAGTATGTGTCATGTATGTATTTTGGAAGGCCGTGGATTCTCTATTTATAGGGTTTCCAAAGAGTAACCGTTGAAAAACCCTAACATCGGACTAGTCCGTTGCAAGTCCGGACTTGTCCGGTCTCAGTGTACTTTGAAGTCCAAAAAGTCTGCCGGACTAGTCCGGTCCAAGCTCGGACTAGTCCGGTGCTGTGTGAAGGTGAACTCCAGAAAGTTCAACGGACTAGTCCGCAGACTAGTCTGATCTCCACAGAAGGGAGACTCCAGAAAGATCAACGGACTAGTCCGGTGAACACACAGACTAGTCCGGTTTCTCAATATGAGAGACTACAGAAAGTTCAATAGACCAGTTCGGTGGACACACGAACTAGTACGGTCTCCCAATTTGAGAGATTCCAGAGAGTTAAACGGACTAGTCCGGTCCATAATCGGACTAGTCCGGCGCATTGTGAATTTTAAGTTAATTTTAAGCCCTTACCCCAGCGCAAAGTTGTGAGCTCTTGAAGTGTGTCTTTCATACACTCCCTATACATTCAAAAACTAATTTTGATCTTCCAAGCTCCATCAAAGTATCCCTCTTTGGACACCACTCCATTTTTCACCTTTTTGTGTGCACCGAGCTGTTTCGCTTATCTGTCCTGCAGTCATCTCAATAGTTTCATTAGGATCTCATATGTTTGTCATCAATTAGCCAAAACCCACAAGGGATATCCTAGATGCACTTACACTTTGGGATCAAATAAATGACACCCTTGGGAATACTCTTAAGGGGAAATGCTACAATGATATCTCTGTGCGCTTGCGGAATTCACTCTGTGATCCAATAGAACCATTAACAAGCATTTCTGACACATCAGTTGGAATGTTTAGTTAATGGTGTATAAGAAATACCAACAAGCATTTCTGGCACCGTTGCTGGGGATGATTTGTTAGTATATCTTAGGAGCCATCAACAAGCATTTCTAGCGCTGTTGCCGGGGAAGGAAAATAGATATAACATGACCGAGTGAATAGGATAGAACCCTGGGTAGGACTTTAGTAGGATAACCATTATTTGTTTTCACATTTTAAATGTGAAAACATGATAGTGTATGTCTAGTTTCCAACTGCCGGAAAACTTTGTTGAAGATCCCAAATCTCTTCTGAGAGACCGACCCCGTGTCGTTAATCCTCAAAAGATTCGAGCGGTAAAGCAAGCTAGCATTTTTGCACCAACAATTCAAACGACAATGGCTCAGAAGACCCTTCGTGAGTTCTCAGCTCCCTCTGCTAACAATGTGCCTATTGGGCCCACTGTTAACACGGGAGATGTGAACTTCGAGATCAAAACTGGCCTTATCACTATGGTGCAAGCCAACCCATTCCGTTGGAAGGCTAACGAGGATGCAAGTGCTCACCTGCAACAATTTCTCGAGATCTGTAGCACTTTTAAGATCAAGGACGTGTCTCCGGATGCGGTCCGTCTAAGACTGTTCCCGTTCTCTCTCCTTGGGAGAGAGAAACAGTGGTTCTTCGCGAACCAAAGTGCTGTAGACACTTGGGAGAAGTGTTTTATGGCATTCCTCGATAAATTCTTCCCGTTGGGCAAAACCAATGCCCTACGTGGAAGGATTTCCAGCTTTCAGCAAGAGCTCAAGGAATCTATTCCCGAGGCATGGGAAAGGCTTCAGGAGTACATCCTAGCCTGTCCCCACCATGGGATGGATGATTGGCTCCTTATTCAGAATTTCTATAATGGGCTGATCCCATCAGCTCGTGACCATTTGGATGCTGCTGAAGGAGCCTTCTTCTCATTGACGTTGCCAAAAGCTAAAGATCTTATTGAGAAGATGGTGTCCAACATGGGATGGAACGATAAGCGTCTCCATACCCGACAGCGAGGCATGCACACCTCAAAGGAGGTGGACATGATCACTGCAAAATTGGACCTCCTAATGAAGAAAATTGATGGACAACCCAGTGGTGAAGTGTCTGGCAATGCCTATGCCCTAGACTCTCACATCACGTGTGAAGTCTATGGCAACACAATTCATATGGGCAATGATTGCCCAAAAACTCGTGAGGATGCCCTATACCTCGCCAACAATGGAAAATTCAACAACAACAATGGCTATTGTCTGGGAGGTCAAGGGTGGGGTCAACAACACCCATTCTTTCAAGGAGGTTACAACAACAATGGCAACCCTGGAAATCAGCCCAAGTTGAGAGAACTTGCCATTAGCCAGCTCAAGATCAACGATGCCCTATTCAAGAAGCTGTCAGCTAATGACAAGACCCGTGAAAACATCAATGCCAAGATTGAAGGACTATCCTCAGTATCCAAGAATCAACTAAGCTACAACAAGATGTTGGAGACTCAGCTGGCACAACTTGCTGCAGTTGTCCCTCCATTGGAAAACAACAGAATTCCAGGGCAGCCAGAAGCCCCAGTGGAGAACGTCAATGCAGTGGTTACGAGAGGAGGAAAGACCACTCGTGACCCACCATATCCCACACAAGAAAAGAGGACAACTGAGCCTGATGACGGAGGAATGTCCATCTCATCAGACGGTGGTGAGACCTACGCCAATAGGATAAATTGGTAATTATCACACTTTGTTTTTCTTTCTTTCTTTTTCCACCCCATTTGGATTTTCCCACTGCATATTTGATTTTCCCTAGCAAGTTGAGAATCTTATGTTCTCAACTATCATTTTTCTTTCTTTCTTTTCAAAAGAAAATTTTTATTGGATTTGAAAAAAAAGGTTTTTATTTGAAAAACAATTTTTTCTGAGCTGCACATGTGGCATTTCACCAACGTGCTAACTTTATAGCCATTGGGGAGCCACTTGCCAAAAGGGGAACCAGGGGGGCCACCTGTCTGGTCAGCCAAACCCCCTGGTCGGCCGAGCAGGGAGTGGAGCCAAATTGGCTTCCCTTCCTCCAACAGCTATATTTTGAACCCAAAGTGACCGTTGGAGGGTGCACCCTATAAATTGTAGCCGTGAGGAGCACCTCTCTTCATGCACCGTATAATTTTACACCTCCCAATGTCACTCTCTAGCTCACCTTGTTTTTCTTGCTCTTCATTGCAACACTCTTGCTCAAATCCATCCCCAAAAAGATTTTCTTTTGTTTGCATTTGCATTTTACACTCAAGCTTTCAAGAGGAGAAAATTCATTGAGAGTTTTGTTTTCCAAAAATCGCTTCTTTTCGGATTTTTCTCGCCTTGTTTTGTTCTTGCTTGTTGAACTCAAAAAGACATGAAGAGGTTGTTCGGAAAGAGGAAGGGGGATGCAAGCTCAAGCCATGGTGAAGGTTCTAGTGCACGCCTCTCTTCCATGGGTACAAGTCCAAGGATGAGAAGTGTGTGTGAGGACACTCCTATGGAAGAGAGAAGCAACCCACACAACCTTCTTCATGACAACGACCTCGACATACGAAGCGAAGTTGAAGATCAAGCACGCAGGCTTCTCCAAGATCATAAGTTCCGCCACACCAATGCTTACGATCCACATTTGATCTCCAAAATAGGTATGGACTCCAAATTTCTTTCCATTTGGCATGCAATTGGATTTGATGACTTTGCTCACATAGAGGAGAAAGGTTCACGCCTTCTCACTATCCAATTCCTTTGCACGCTAGGATTTAATGGTATTACTTTTAGATTATTTCAAAAAGAATACAACATCCTATGGAAAGAATTAGGTAGCATCCTAGGCTTCCATAAACGGTGTTTGCTACATTTAGACAATTTGCCTAAGTTTAACAAACAAAGTTTTTGGCATGAGCTAACTAGTGAGGTCACATGTAGAGCTCCTAGGAATAGCCACATCCAAAACCCTACCTTACGCTTCATGCATATATGGGTGGCTATGACTATGTTCCCTAGGGGAGATTTAGGGTTGTGCGAGATGATGAATTGAAAATTTTGTTTGCCATGACTAAAAAGATAAAAGTTGCTCCAGTCAAAGCTATGATGACACAATGGTTATATTACATTTTAAAATCAGGACCAATTGAATGCACTTCATTGATTACTCATATTGTTGATAGGGTAGGAGCACTTAAATACTCTTCATTTGAATATATTGAAACTGAAAGAGGATTAATTGATAAAGACTATTTAGTGCAAGGACATACCTTTAAGCATGATCATGATAGCTCCTTGATATTTTTCTATCCCGGCTTTGTCAATGAAATTCGGTTACCTAACCCGGATTTTCATTTGTACAAATGTCGGAGGCTAACCATTAATCTTCTTCCCCTTGAGGAAGCAAGAAGAAGTAATGTCTCTGGTAGGGTAACAAGGAATCGTGCGAGGGCTGCAGCCACAGGCATGCCACCGATAATCTCTCCGGTCCATGAATACCAAGAGGAAGAGAACCCAACGGGTTATGCGCCCGGATGGACTCAACCTCCGACGTATGAGACTGGGGGTTCATCTTGGCAAGAATGGCAAAGGGATCCACCCTTATCCACTTCAAGCTCTAGCAGCTTGCACCCAACATCCATGAGAAGATGTCGTTCCTTTTCGGCTAGAAGTCATCATGACTATAGACAAGGAATGACGGACCTCACTAGAAGTATGGGAGAACTTGAAGTGAGAACGGGTGACATCCACAGCACACTCCAGGAGCATGTTCAAGGTACCCAGGATTGGCAACAACACATGGATGCTCAATTCACCAACTTCAACATGGCGCTACAACTACAACAAGCCGATCTTGCAGCGTACTTCCGTCATCAAGGGTTCAACCCTTATCGCGGAGGTAGTTGAAGAACAAGCTTGAGGGAGGACCCCCACTTGAGGTAACATGTATCACATTCCTTGCATATTTATTTTCCATCCATCCATCATCCACCTTGCATTTAAAAAATATATATATATATAAAAAAATAGGTTAGATTTGCTTTCATCAAATAAAGATGTGCGGTAAGAATGATTTAGAATTCACATAGATGAAATGATGAATAGTTGCTCTGTTTTATTTTCCTAAGTCTCTAGTTTACAACTTGCTACTCTCCGAATATTGCTTTCATTGGTTTGAAATACTTTTACCTTAATTTGGAAATTGTGGGTAGCAAAAGCTTAATCTAATTCTAGGTTGTTGCAAGATTAGAATTAGTAATAGGGCTGCTAGTCCTAGTTTGAAAGTAAAACTTAGATTTCCGCAGAAATTCTAAAAGATTTAAGTTTCCCTCATTTGATTGGAAATGCCTACCAAATACATATGATATTCATACATAGACAAAACCTTATGCATATGCTATTTGCTTTCACATTGAGCCTAGTCAAACTAGTATAGACCTATGTGAGAAATCATTCAACTCTTTTTGAATTCAAGACTTCACTTGCACATGCCAAACTTCTACACTAGAAGTAAGCAAAACATCCATCATACCCACCATTCCACAATAAAAAGAGAGACTCCATGTTATTCATGTTTGGTACTCTCTTCAAAATTCATTACAAAGAAAGGGTGTAGAAGACATGTCTACAAAAATGAAAAAAAAAGCATGATTACATCATAAGCATGAGAAAAAAAAGAGGAAAGAAAAGTAGCCATGTTTCATCCCTACAAAAGAAAGAGATATTATACCAAAAAGGAGTTATCTCAAGTATCCACATCCACTTCTGCTCCATCACACATGCACTAGTCTTGAATCAAAAAGTTTTGATTTGAATTCTCCTAAGGATTACTCTTTTGACCTAGCTGTAGGATCGAAGAGCACGTGAAAAGCTACCAGAGGGGGGGGGGAGTGAATGGTAGATTTACAAATCTTACGCAGCGGAAACAATTAAACCCTAACCCCTTCGGCAGAAATCGATATCTTAAAGAAATCGTGTGTGAGACTAATCTAAATGTGTTTCACCATGACAAAAGTGATGGATATCAGAGAGAATCAAGTCACGAAGACAACACAAAAGGAATCACTCAAATCCGTCGAGAAAAACTCAAGCTATGATCGAAAGATTAAACAAGGTCAATCTGCCCTACCCAAGAGAAAACAGTTCTGGAATGCTGCAAAGAAACTCGTGTAGATCAGAAACCACAAATCCAATGACCGTGCAATTTTGACATATGATATATCATCAAGTTGTGAAGACAACCAAAAAAGAATCGCGTCAATTGGATCTGTAAAACTCGAGTTATGATAAAACAACCGACAAAAGGTAGTGCTGTCCAGAAACTCGACGAGTAAAACTTGTCTGGAACAAGTCGGACGAACAAGACACAAAAGTTCCTTCAAACTATGAATTTTATTCAATAGAACACAAGAGGAACCGCCCCAAAGTTGTGCACCACGAGCTCTAGGCTCCCTTGCTTATATAACCAGCTCGAAAGCCAACTCAACTCAGATCAGGAACCTAATCCTACTCTATTCACAAATAGTAACTTTCCATAACTGCTTAGGATTCTTCTATACGCAGATAGAAGCAATCTTAAGACTTCCAAACACTTTAGGAACGTATCCCATATTCCTAAACAACTCAAATTCGTGACTCACACGAAATCCTATCATAACCAACTCAAATCTTTCCGTATTTGAGTCAAACCCGACTCAGTCGCAGCATGAGTCCATAACCTAGTCGGTTGGACCTTTCCGACCAACTCTTTATGTCCACATCTCTTCATCACGTCTCGGAACCATGTAGCCATGTCCATGCACTCCTTGCACACGTGCAAACATCTTCCAATGACGTCCACGATACCTTCATATGCATTGTTCTTGATTCAATCATGCTGCGCAACCTCCTAATCAGCTCAACCACAATTCCTCCTGAATTTGGTTGTTGGAACCTCATCTCCTCCCTGAGACTAGTCCAATGGATCCTGTCACCAGCCATGTCTTGAACTCAAGCAACACCTGCACATGAATAAACAACCAATCCATACGAGCCCAAATCCTTGACTTGACTCAAGTTAGTTCCGAACACAACACCTTACGTGAGAACCTCACATAAGCATGTTGCAAAGCATAGCAAAACGATATCAGCCATATCCTCCAAAACGCACCAAAAACTTAGTAAAAGAATACTAAGCAAACTTTCCAACAATGTAAAGCAAGTACGAAACATTGCAAATGAAAAGCAGAAGCACTGCAGTCAAGTTCCGGACCATGCCAGAGCAACCCGGACCTTGAGCCGGAGCTAACAAAAGCTAGTAAAACCTAGCGCCGGGGCTAACCAGAACTAGTCGGAACTAGTAAACCCAAAAGCCAGAGCTAGAAAAATCAACTCGGAGCTTAGCAAAAACACGCCGGAGCTATCAAAAAACATGTCGGAGCTAAAGACAAAACTCACCAGAGCCCGGAGCTAGAAAAATGAACTCGGAGCTTAGCAAAAACACGCCGGAGCTATCAAAGACATGTCGGAGCTAAAGACAAAACTCACCCGAGCTAACCAAAACTAGTCGGACCTTAATAAAAGGTGTTTTGGTGATATTCAAAACTTTTATCGTCAAAGCAAGTGTATTCACTACAAGCCAATGTATTCAACACACATAGGTCTTACAATCTCCCCCTTGATGAATGCATTGGCAACACCATTTAAAAATCCGAACATTGGCTTATTCACATAAAATTTTTGAAGGCAATTTCTCCCTCTTTGTAAATCAAAAGTAAAATGAGAAGAAAATCCAATTCAAAATCCATATTATCTCTCCTTATGCACATATTCTCTTTCTCTTCATGCTTATCTCTCCCCCTTTGACAATGTATTCAGCAAGTCATGAGCATATAAACAAATTATCTCTCCCCCTTTAGTTGTTATGAGCATATTATGACATATACATATAAACAAAGGTCATCCAAGTCATACTATCAAGTACCTTACATTATCACATCAATGAAATACATAAAGTAGTGTAAGCCATGCTAGAGATCAAATGTAATTTTCAATTTAAGTAAGTCATGATCTCACAAACTTAACTATTTCAAAACCTGAAAGCATGACACTAGTTGCTGCATTTTATTATTTTTCAAAGCATAAATTTAGATCATATGATATTTGCAAGAGATTATATGCGCATCTTCCTTATTCTAACCAACCAAGCCAAGCCTATGTCATTTGACAATCAGAAGCTTAAGGACATGGTTTTAGTCATACACAACTTCTTCCAAGTTCATATCTAAGTGCAATGACAAGCCATCTCAAAAGAAGAAGTGTGATGCATGCATATTCTCTTGATATTTTCTCAATTTATATTTGTTCATAAAAACTCAACATGTGAGTTGATTACTTGATGAATTCTTAATGATTAAAAGCACTTGTGAACATGTAACAAGTTCAAAACAGCAAGAAAGTTCGACCATGACCAGTTTTAGTGTAAGTAATTATTCCAATTACTAGACATGGCAAAAACTACAAAATGTATAACACGAGTAATGTAGTAAGAACTTTCAGCATGTAAAAGGAATCACAAAGTCATATATGTATGAAATACTATGCTCATATTATTTTAATTTCAGATTCACACATAGACTTCCCAAGTTTCAAAACTCCCCCTCAATTTAAGCCATGAGGATGCATAACCCCTATTTCACTATGAATGTAACAAAAACGAGTGAAATCCAAATGTTTTGTAAAAATGTCAGCCAATTGTTGTTCGGTATCTACATGGTGAAGCACAATGTTTCCTTTTTCAACGTTATCTCAGAGAAAGTGATACCTAATGTCAATGTGCTTAGTTCTAGAATGTTGCACGGGGTTTTTAGCAATGCAAATGGCACTAGTGTTATCACAGAACAGTGGAACACTATCTAGATCAACCCCATAGTCCTGAAGTGTTTGAACAATCGAAAGAATTTGTGAGCAAGCACTAGCAGCAGCTACATATTCAGATTCGGCTGTGGATTGTGCAACTGAATTTTGTTTTCTAGAGGACCAAGCAACAAGAGAATTACCAAGAAAATGACAAGCACCGGAAGTACTTTTCCTATCAATCCTACAACCCCCAAAATCAGAATCCGAAAAAGCTTTCAAAGTAACAGTTGAGGAAGAAGGAAGAAAAATGCCAAATTCTTGAGTTCCATGTAAGTACCTGAGAATCCTTTTGACGGCTTGACGATGTGAAGCACGTGGGGAGGCTTGAAACCGTGCACAAAGACATAAGCTGAATTGTATGTCCGGTCTTGATGTCGTGAGGTACAAAAGTGATCCAATCATGCTTCTATATTCTTTTTGATCCACGGGTTCACCATCTTCATCAAGTTCAAGTGTTGTTGCTGTTCCCATTGGTGTCCGAAGAGGCTTGCTTTTGTCCATGTTGAAGCGCCTTAGGAGGTCTTTGGTATACTTCGTTTGATGCACAAAGGTACCCTCCTTGGTTTGCTTGATTTGAAGCCCCAAAAAGTAAGTGATTTCACCCATCATACTCATTTCAAATTCGGAACTCATCATTGCTGAAAACTTGGACACAAGATCATGAGAAGCACAACCAAAGATAATATCATCCACATACACTTGAACGAATAATGAGTCATTGCCATGTTTAAGCACAAAAATAGTTTTATCAACCTTGCCCATGGTAAACCCCTTTTCAAGTAAGAATATTTTTAACCTATCATACCGTGCTCTAGGAGCTTGTTTGAGATCATATAAGGCTTTGGACAATTTGTAAACATGATTAAGAAAATCTGGATTTTCAAAACCCGGTAGTTGTTTGACATAAACCTCCTCATCTATGTAGCCATTAAGAAAAGCACTTTTAACATCCATTTGAAATAGCTTAAAACCTTTAGATGCTGCAAAAGCTAACAAAATTCTTATGGCTTCTAATCTAGCGACAGGAGCAGAAGTTTCTTCAAAATCTAGACCTTCAACTTGAGTGAAACCTTGAGCAACCAACCTAGCCTTATTCCTAACCACAACCCCATCCTCACTTTGTTTATTTTTATATAGCCATTTAGTTCCAATTAAAGTGTGACCTTGAGGTGGAGGTACAAGTTTCCAAACATTATTTCTTTCAAAATTTTCCAACTCTTCTTGCATGGCAATAATCCAAGATTCATTAGTGAGTGCGTGTGATATATCTTTGGGTTCAAAAGAAGCAACAAAAGCAGAATGAGCATGATAGTTTGGATCGCAAAACCTGGACCGTGTGACTCGTTCGTGCAAGCTTCCAATCATCTGTTGTGGGGGATGATCTTTGTAAAACCGTAGGGGAACAGATGTCTCACAAGCTTCTTCTTCTTCATGTTCATCACAAATTGATGAGCTTGTGGCTTGAGGATGATTTGAATCAGCATTGATGGTTGTCAGTGCTGGTTGAGAATTAACATCCGGAGCTAAACCAAAGTCTTTAGCTACTGAATTTTCTGATAGCAACTCCAATTCTTCCTCATCTTCAATGAAAATGCTCTCCCTCTGTGGATATGGATCTGAACCTGCAATGTTTGAGCTAGTACCTGGGCTAGATTCATCAAAAGACACTTCACAAGTCTCCACAATTTTGTTAGTGTCAAGTAAAAGCACACGGTAGCCTCTAGTATGAGATGGATAACCAAGAAACATGCCATCAATGGATCGAGGTTCAAATTTATCAAGATTACCATGTTTCTTAAGAAAGCATTTGCAACCAAAGACCCGAAAGTGTGTAACACTAGGCCTATGTCCAAACCGAAGCTCATATGGTGTTTTACCTAGCTTAGCACGCAAGAAAACACGATTTGAGACATAACAAGCGGTTGCTAACGCATCAGCCCAAAATTTCCTAGGAGTTTGATATTCATCAAGCATAGTCCTAGCCATCTCAACTAAGGTTATGTTCTTTCTTTCTACAACACCGTTTTGTTGAGGTACATATGGGGAAGAAAGTTGATGATCTATTCCATTTTCAGCACAAAAGTGATCAAAAGATTGATTTTTAAATTCAGTTCCGTTATCACTTCTAATTGCCTTTAAAGATCCTAGGTGATCAATTGATAATCTAAGAAATAAAGTCCTAAAGTGACTAAAAGCTTCATTCTTAGACGCCATAAAGTAAACCCAAGAGTATCTAGAATAATCATCAACCATAACAAGAACATACCATTTACCTCCGAAGGATTGAACACGTGAAGGTCCTACGGTGTCAAGATGCAAAAGTTGACATGGTTCAGTTGTCATGATCATTGTGAGAGGAGTATGTGAACCTGCAACCATCTTAGTATGTCTACAAGAAGAGCACACAATTTCTTTGTCCCCTTTAAGCTTAGGCAGCCCACGTATGCGATCAAGAGCACTAACATGCGTTAGGTGATCAAAGCTTACGTGACCAAGTCTACGATGCCAAAAATATAAGTCCTTTGAATCATTAGCAACTAGACACCTATGCTTAGAGGAAGACATATCAAAATCAGCTTTAAAAACTCTTCCAAACCGAGACATGTTAAAATAAGCTCACTATTTGAACCTACAACTTTGCAGCAGTTTTTATTGAAAATAATTTCTAGATTTTCATCTAGCAATTGTGCAACAGAAAGCAAGTTGTATTTCAAATTTTTGACAAGTGCCACATCCTTTAAAGTGTAGTGATCATTTACTCTAACTGAACCCTTAGCAATTATAGGAGTTGAAGAATTATCGGCAAAAGTAACATTCTCTACACATGACACAAAAGAGAGGGAGGAGAACCAATCTTTGTTACCGTTCATGTGGCGTGAGCAACCTGAATCCACAATCCAAATGTTCTCCTTCCTCAAACGTGTAACCTACATAGAAGCACAATACGTCGATGACTCAATACTGGGGTTAGTAAAAAGGCATTTAGGAATCCAGTACTGAGTCACGCGACGTGCAGCAGGAAAAACACGCGAAAGCTGAGACAAAACAGCAGGTTTATGAGTCAAAGTTTGAGATTTTTTATTCTTAACTACTGACCTATAAAGTGTTACTTGTGTAGCACAAAAAACAGTAGCTCCGGAGGCAAAAACAGAAGGTCTGGAGGTAAACTTTGAATGTTTTTGACTCAAAACAGCAGGTTGTACATTCGGTTCAATGTGTGTAGCAAATTTTGCATGAAAGTTATGAGATCTAGCAACCATTCTTTCCCTTTTCTGTTGTTTAGCTAGTCTATAACAAAAATCTATGACATGACCATCTCTACCACAGAAGGTACAATGAAATTTAACTTTGTGTTCTTGTCTAGATGAGAAAGCAATATTTTTATTTGAAACCGAATGAGACAACACCCCTGTAGATTTGAAAACCACTCCTTTTTGTTTAGGAACTATTTGAATAAAACCACTTCCTAATGACTTTACAATTTTAGGTGGATGTGCCTTAGCATGAGCATGAGAATCAAAACCTAAACCAGTTTTATCATTGCAAGTCTTGGAAAAATTCATCAGTAAGTTTAGGATCTTATTCCCATTACAAAACCGATCTAATGTCCTATTTATGTCATCAAGTTTATTGGACAGATCAAGGCAATTTTCACATGAAGTTTTTCCTTTTAGTTTGCAATTGGAACAAAATTTAACTTCATGAGAACGTAAAGCATTGTTCAATATAGAAATTTCATTCATAGCATCCTGTAGTTTCTTATCAAGAATATCACAAGTAGAACAATGCAAATCAATTGTAGAACAGCTAGCATCTTTCAATCTTTTATCATTAAGTGCAGCAAGCTCTTTGTTTTTTTCAATTTCTAACTCAAGTTTATCAAGTGTGGAGGTGTGCACACTTCTTAATGAGGACAATTGTTCATATATTAAATCACATGAGGAACATGCATCATCACTAGGAATCAAAGTTTTTAAACGGTTGATTTCAGATTCTAGTGATTCAATTTTAGTAGCACTATCCCTAAGCTTTTTGTCCTTTTTCTTAACAATAATAGTGGCACGAGAAATGGCATCACACATTTCTTCGCAAGTAGGACATACCTCTTCATTGTCGCTGTTGTGTTCTGCCTCCTCCATACTTGATCTTGACTTGCCCGCCATAAAGCACAAGTTTGCCAAATCATCTTCATCTTCATCACTTCCAATGTCCATGTCGCTTGAACTAAACTCTGGAAGCGCGGTGATGAAACTGTTGATCATCTTGCGTCCTATGGTACCTTTCTTCTTCTTGTTGGAATTTCCAGAGGAGGTCCGAACCTTGCTTTGTTTTTCTTCCCGGTTGGTCGGACCTGAAAGGTTAGGGCATTCTGTACGAAAGTGTCCTGTTTTACCACATTCAAAACAGCGTTGAGGTCCGGAGCTTCCTCTCCTTCTAGTTCTCACATTTTGCAATGCTTTTGAGAATCTAGTAGAGATGAGTGTCAACTCCTCTTCTGGAAATTCTTCCATCTGCTCCACGGTTAGTGAGGACAACAAAGCAAGAGTATTTCAAGATGATGATTGGCCGGAGCTAGACATATCACGTTGTGAAACAAATGCAATAGACTTATTGGGGTTCTTACGTGAGATTATGTCAATTTCATGAGTTTTTAACTTGGAATATAGCACATCCAAAGTAAGTGAACTCATGACAGTTGATTCACGAATAGATGTGACTTTCATCTCCCAAATTGACATATCTAATGCACTTAGCAATTGCCTAGCATTTTCAGCATCTGAAAAATTAACATTGACACTCGCAAGTTGCTCAGAATCTTATTAAAGCGAGCAAAAAGGTCATCAATAGACTCACCGGGTTGCATCTCGAAGCGCTTGTATTCTTTCTTGAACATGTCTTGCATTACTCTTTGATCGTGTTGGATCCTTCGTGGTAGTCACAAAGTGCTTTCCACACATCGTATGCAGATCGAAGGTGTGCAACACGGTCGAAGTCGCTTTGTGTTAATCCTTGTATGATCAAGTTCCGAGCCTTGTTGTTGTTATCGACATCTCTCATATTTGTAGCTGTAACTTGATCGTTTGTTGGCGCTTCGTAAGGCTTGTATACCTTCTCCCATATTGCAAAGCCTTGTGCCTGGATGAAAGCCTCCATGTGTGCCTTCCAAACCTGAAAATCAATACCAGCGAACACACAAGGTTTGGCAGAGTACTTCTCCATGATGATTAGTCAAAAACACGTGAAAATCACAAAGATTAGAGCACCGTGGCTCTGATACCAATTGTATGATTGAAGAGCACGTGAAAAGCTACCAGAGGGGGGTGAATGGTAGATTTAAAAATCTTACGCAGTGGAAACAATTAAACCCCAACCCCTTCGGCAGAAAATCGATCTCTTAAAGAAATCGTGTGTGAGACTAATCTAAATGTGTTTCACCGTGAAAAAAGTGATGGATATCAGAGAGAATTAAGTCACGAAGACAACACAAAAGGAATCACTCAAATCCGTCGAGAAAAACTCAAGCTATGATCGAAAGATTAAACAAGGTCAATCTGCCCTACCCGGGAGAAAACAGTTCAGGAATGCTGCAAAGAAACTCGTGTAGATCAGAAACCACAAATCCAATGACCGTGAAATTTTGACATATGATAGATAATCAAGTTGTGAAGACAACCCAAAAAGAATCACGTCAATTGTATCTGTAAAACTCGAGTTATGATAAAACCATCGACGAAAGGTAGTGCTGTCCAGAAACTCGACGAGTAAAACTTGTGTGGAACAAGTCGGACGAACAAGGCACAAAAGTTCCTTTAAACTACGAATTTTATTCAATAGAACACAAGAGGAACCGCCCCAAAGTAGTGCACCACGAGCTTTGGGCTCCCTTGCTTATATAACCAGCTCGAAATCCAACTCAACTCAGATTAGGAACCTAATCCTAATCTATTCACGAATCGTAACTTTCCATAACTGCTTACGATTCTTCTATACGCAGATAGAAGCAATCTTAAGACTTCCAAACACTTTAGGAACGTATCCCATATTCCTAAACAACTCAAATTCGTGACCCACATGAAATCCTATCATAACCAACTCAAATCTTTCCATATTTGAGTCAAACCCGACTCAGCTGCAGCCTGAGTCCATAACCTAGTCGGTTGGACCTTTCTGACCAACTCTTTACGTCCACATCTCTTCATCACGTCTCGGAACCATGTAGCCATGTCCATGCACTCCTTGCACACGTGCAAATATCTTCCAATGACGTCCACGATACCTTCATATGCATTGTTCTTGATTCAATCATGCTGCGCAACCTCCTAATCAACTCAACCACAATTCCTCCTGAATTTGGTTGTTGGAACCTCATCTCCTCCCTGAGACTAGTCCAATGGATCCCTTCACCGGCCATGTCTTGAACTCAAGCAACACCTGCACATGAATAAACAACCAATCCATACGAGCCCAAGTCCTTGACTTGACTCAAGTTAGTTCTGAACACAACACCTTACGTGAGAACCTCACATAAGCATGTTGCAAAGCATAGCAAAACGATATCAGCCATATCATCCAAAATGCACCAAAAACTTAGTAAAAGAATACTAAGCAAACTTTCCAACAATGTAAAGCAAGTATGAAACATTGTAAATGAAAAGCAGAAGCACTGCGGTAAAGTTCCGGACCTTGCCAGAGCAACCCGAACCTTGAGCTGGAGCTAACAAAAGCTAGTAAAACCTAGCGCCGGGGCTAACCAGAACTAGTAAACCCAAAAGCCGGAGCTAGAAAAATCAACTCGGAGCTTAGCAAAAACACGCCGGAGCTATCAAAAAACATGTCGGAGCTAAAGACAAAACTCACCGGAGCCCGGAGCTAGAAAAATCAATTCGAAGCTTAGCAAAAACACGCCGGAGCTATCAAAGACATGTCGGAGCTAAAGACAAAACTCACCGGAGCTAACCAAAACTAGTCGGACCTTAATAAAAGGTGTTTTGGTGATATTCAAAACTTTTATCGTCAAAGCAAGTGTATTCACTACAAGCCAATGTATTCAACACCCATAGGTCTTACACTAGCAATATATGTGATGCAAATATGCCTACTTACTTTCCTTACCAAGCTCCACATACAAGCCATATTCAATGAGGTGAGGAAATATTTCCACTATCCACAAAGGAGTGATTGAGAGAATCAAATTGAGGTACTTAATATCTAAATTGAATTATCTGGGATTTAAGTGGAACTTGATTTTTAGGCTATGTTTGCTCCATTTGCTATTCTACCTTTCAACTACTCATGAATATGAAAAAGAATAAGCCTCATGATAACTTAAGAAAGGTAGAGTATCATAGCCAATTTCTGCAATACTAGGTAGAGTATCTTGTTGTGCATTAAATACTTTTGAAAATAAGACATTGTAGCAACTCCTGATCATCAACCTAAAGTCTTGACTTTGCTCGGGACGAGCAAAGGATAAGCTTGGGGGAGTTTGTTGATGGCTGTTATATACCAATTTAATCCGTCAATTTAACTCAATTATGTGAAGGATTTGTCATTTCTTGCACACATCACCTTTCTATCTAACCCAGTTGCACTTGGACTTGGAGAAATATGTGTATGAAGCATTTTATGCAGGAAATGAGGAAATGTAGAGGGACCAATCCTATAAAATATCATCCCAGCCAATCAGGAGATGACACGTGGCATCCCATGGATCAAATGGCCCACAAACAGAAGTATCCGAGGAGATCCAACAGTGTATCACCCAGATACATCAAGGGGGCCCACCTGGCAGCCACCTGGAGGAAGCACTCCACGTTTGGAGTGCTGACCAGGTCGGCCAAACCAGGGGTTCGACGGACCTCTTCTTGGCGCCAAACGCTGTCAAACGACGCGTGTTGGCTCCTCCTGGCTTGAAGGAGTCAATGGTGACTGATTCGCGCACTTTTGGTGGCAGGAATCGACCTCAACACTAGTATAAATTGGACCCCCTACCCCTCACTTCAACACACACCACTTGAGCTTCATCTCTATTGTATACACTATCATCCATATTCTTAGAGGAGTTAGGTTGTAGAGAGGAGAGTCTCTAGTCCCCAGTCCAAATTGGGAAAGGAGTAAGGAGTCTCTCTCTTCCCAATCCTACATTGGGAAAGGTATGGCTCATGTATTCTTTCTTGTATTTGTGACTTTATGCATAATAAAGATAGTATCTTTAGTCTCTACTTATACATATACTTGGGCAAATCGTTTCTTGTTTGATTGTGGAGTCCATGTATGTGGAAGGTATAGCTTCTATGACTGTTTCATCATGAACATATCTCATTATCATAGAACCTATAGACCACCACTATAGTCTAGTTAATTATAACATAACTAGGCTAGTATGGATAATTATGTTTTGTATCAACATTGGTTCAATGATGATTCAATTCATTGCCTTAGGATGGATTGTGCCTAGGCTCTTAAGGTAATTACTTAATATGCTAGCATGGTGCTAGGATAGCTAAGTAGCGTTGGATGTCTCGTAGACCCACAAATTGAAGACGTAGGCAGTAGGTGGTGACAGCCCTATCTGTCCTTTGTAATCCTCCACGTTTGGCTATGCAACAGGCCCTTGGCGGGAGTCACCCTAGTATTGCTAGGGGGAAGCCCGTGCCCGATGTGTTGAACCACATAGCATAAGTATTCACTATTGGTCTAGCTTGTGGATAACTAGTTTAGACTATGTATATGTACAATAGAGCATAGTAGGAGTACCTCCATAACTCTCAACCTTAACTAACCTCTAGGATCCTCTTACCCCCCTTAGACTTGAAAGATCTTATGTGTGTCACACTACCTCCACTATTATTTTATCCATCCTTACTAGATTCTTATCTAAACCTTTCTACCCTTTCCACTCGATGATTGTTATATCTCTTCTCCGCCTTCCTTTGGGATCAAATAAATGACACCCTTGGGAATACTCTTAAGGGGAAATGCTACAATGATATCTCCATGCGCTTGCGGAATGCACTATGTGATCTAATAGAACCATTAACAAGCATTTCTGACACATCAGTTAGAGATGTTTAGTTAATGGTGCATAAGAAATACTAACAAGCATTTCTGGCGCCGTTGCCAGGGATGATTTGTTAGTATATCTTAGGAGCCGTCAACAAAAACGAAAGTTGCAAAGGCTCAATGGTGGTTTGGACAAAGTAATGAACAGATCTACTAAACTACAAGGTTTTTGTGGCTTTTTTGTGGACTCTAGGTATGAAAAACAAAACTAATGTAATGGATAGATGAATTACCTAACGGGCAACCTAGAAATATGATACCAATTGATGAGAAAGTTTAAGCCCGATCTTTTGAAAGGTAATGGAAAGGTCGATTGAGGTGGAGATCTCGACGTTGATGATCCGAGGCTCTGGAGTAGAACATGAAAAACTCCTGCAATCACAACACCACCGCTTCGTTGGTTGTCAACCATTCTGCACACAATTGACCTCGCCAAGAAGGCTAATTCCTGCAAGTGCAACTGAGAACACAAGCAAGAACAAAGTAGACACAATCTGAAATCGCGAAGTTGGGGTTTCACAAACCGTAGAACGGTGATATTATTAATCTAAGCAAAACCCAATTGTTTATGGCGGCTACTATGGAGCATATATAGGTAGGAGGACGTCCAAGAGGGTTTTGGGGTCGTGACCTAACCCTAAGACACGATAATAATAGATTTAGACTTGATACAAGGCTCAATGGCCCAATACGGTGGCGCAACACCCTGACAGATTCTATACTCGATTTTATTTCGACGACTACTATCGACTCCAAGGAATTTTGACATGGGACCAGCTCCATTGGAAAGTTTATCCTCTCCCCTTTCCGTGCATATGTAGAACGTCGAAAACGGAGTTCGTATGCGTCCTGGGCGTCCATTTTAGTGTGTACTGCTCCTGTACTTCGAGTTGGACACGATTTTGAGTTGGGCTCGGTTTCCAGCTTCTTTGAACGTATTCTCTGGTCTTACACATCCCTAAGACTTCCTCCAAATACTCCTTGAACCTCTCTATGGATCCTAGTCACAATTAAATCATTAGGTAGCAATCTATTCTCAAAAATATATAAGGAAACATATAAGAACGAGCTCACCTCTGAAATTAATTATTGTGTGTGAATTCTATTGATTGCATCTTGTATGTTTAATGAGTGTTGTGTAGATCCATAGGAGTGATTTCCTCATCACAAAGTCATGTGTGGGGGAAAAGCAAGTCGCCATCCTAGTGGATAGACTGGTTCAACCACTGACTGATCTCTATGCCTTCCGTGTCCTCGAGAACTATGCCTCCCGTGATTTGAAGCCTGACGAGGTGGTCTCCTTTCTTCCCATCCACGAGCGGGGCCTAGGGCTACTGGCGTGCCTCTTCTTCTGGTCGCTCTTGCAAGAATGGAGGCTGGAAATCAAGCAGCTGACGCCTCTTTGCGTCATTCACATTTCTTTGTTCATTACCTTGTGCAAGGCCTTCCTGGGCATCTTCCCAGCCTCTCGCTCGTGAGACATTTCTTTTGGGTGCGCTGGTTGGAGAGAAAGGTTAGTTTTAGATTTTGGGTTGCGCTGTTATTGAGCTCCGGTCGGCGAGGGAATCAAGCTACATCAAGCTCCCCACTTCGAGCGCACTCATGAATTCGCGGCAGGCCTCAATCTACGTCTGGAACTCCGAATTCGAGGTTCCATCCTTCTTCAGACTCTTCTAGAGGAACGGGATTCTAGGGACCGCTGCGTCACCTGGGAGGAAGAACACGAGGTCGAGCAATACATTTCCGCTGTGAGGTCCATGAAGGAGGCCGGCCTCACAGAGGTGGCGGTTCTCTGAGTCTTCGCCGAACGGAAGATTCAGGCAATTTGAGATAGGTCGTCTTTGAGGTGTGAATATGTTCCTTTAGAGCCAGGATCCACCCGAAGCTGTTTGAGACTGAGATCGTCAGGCGGGTCGAGAGCATGACCAAGAAGAAGATGGGGGTGGCTAGAACTAGTCTGCTCCCGTTGTCGACGGACCGACCTTCCATCTGGCCTTTTAGTAGATCCGACCGTCTGCCTGTCGCACTCTGACGTGACAACGCGAGGGTGGCCAAAGTGTGAGGTGCCACCGGTATGGATGGAATGGGGACGGCAAAGACGGTTGCCTCTGCCGGGGAAGGCCGGGGGAGAACAGGGGCGATGAAGGTTGCTTTTGTCGCTAAGAAGGGAAAGGAGAAGGTGGGGACATCTAAGGCCACCTCCATTGTGAAGGGCAAGGGGAAGGCGAGGGCATTGACAGTCATTGTAGCTGCTGAAGAAAGAGGGGGTTCGGTGAGGGCGATGAGCGTCCTTGTCGCCCAGGGTGAGGACTCTGAGGCCGCCCCCCTGGCGCGAAAGAGGCCGACGAGATAGGACGCGGGATGCCTCACAAAGGGCGAGGGCGGACGTCGTGGTAGACCAGGCGTCTTGCGTTGCACTGGATGCAACTGCCCCTGGTTCTGAGGCCATGATGTCGCTCTTGGCAACAAGGACTCTCTATAGTTCAGTGTCGTCGCCACCGCCGGTCGACCAGGTCTCGGGGACCCGACCGGCGTCCCCCACCACTACGCTCATTCCCTAGGCCCCCATCCCATTGACAAAGTTTCGTGTATTTTTGAGGTTGGTAATCTCCTTCTCGCTTTTTTGGGTTTTCTCCCTAGTCCAGCTTGAGCCGTTTGATAGCCCTCATCGGTTTTTCTTTCTCCTTGCAGGGAATATCGATCGGGGGTGGCACCCTTGGAGCGAAGTCTGGTAGGACCCAACCGTTTGTTCGCGGAAGCCTCCACTTCCATTGAGATTTTGATGCTGCAGGAACCAACACCAAACCCCGCCAGAGCGCAAGAGATGGTGATTCCAGAGACGTTTGTTGTGTCTTGTGCTGTCATTGCCCTATGACTCGCACTGTCATGTATGAAGGCTGGGATGGTGCCAGAGGGCATGCCGATCATGATGCCACGACCTGTTGTGTGCTCCGATCCCCTGCCAGAGGTTGAAGGGTTCGTGGGTGCAGACCCGATCGGGGAGGAGCCCGAGTGGGAACGACACTATTGGGACATTACTCCTGCCTACTCTCAGCTCTTCAATGCCCGGACGAATCTTAAACCAAGTGTTGGGACCTCTCCACAGTGCTCCATCGCCTAAGGGGGGAGGCTTTCATTTACTCGCTGTGTCCTTGCCTTTGTCTGGTGTTTTGCGGGTGTGTTCACTCCCACCCGTCTAACGAGAAGGGTCTTATGTTTGCTCGGAGTTGCCCCAACAAGTTGCCGGAGGGACGCGGGATTCTTCCAGAGACAAACTTCACCTTGGTCCGACGGGGACCGAGCGGATGTGTCTGCGGGTGGAGCTCGAGCATGCCTGGGCGAACGCGTGTCTGGACGTCGAGCTGAGAGGTTGGACGTGCAGGAGACAGCCGCGCGTGAGAGGTTGGATGTCGAGCTGGTCTGGTCACGTATCCAAGCGCAAGAGCCTCATGATAGCCTAGAATGGGCCCAGACATAAACAAACGGTTAGCCTTCCCCTTTGTTGCGTTTGGACTACTTTCACCTTTTAGTCGACTGTACTAACTCGTCGGGCCTTTCGTAGCCCTGAAGATGTCCTTTCAGCGGATGGAGCATACTACCCAAATCTAGCGGGACGAGGTGGATGCCCTTCAGAGGGTCGCGGTCCATGTCTCCATCAAAGTGCATGGGCCGTCAGGGGTGGAAACCCGCTAGGAGACTCGCCTAGGGGGCATCCATGCTCGGCTCGCCGTTGTCTGGGAGGAAGTTGTGGAGATTCGCTCCACCGCGGTGGTGGTTTCCAAGTTGATGCTCGGGTTGTTGGCACCCGGGGTTGCAAGAGAGGGCTCTCTAGCAACCCGACTTCACGAGATCCTGGATCAAGTGATGGCTCGGAGCACGGAGCTCAAAAGCTCGGGGGCCCTTTTAGGGGCTCACATCACCCTTGAAGTTGTGGCATCTCACTATGACGGTGTGGATCCTCGGGCCATGGGTGAATGGTACACAGTCGGGAGATTAGCAGAGGGGCTCAATCAAAATTGCTCGAGACATGGAGCCCACGGTTGCCTCATTGTCGGCACTTGCGACTCCCAAGGCAATCTAGTGTCTATCTCAGGAATCGGGTAGGAAATGAGTCCCACCATTGCGTAAGGTTATGTGCGGACACTTCCATCCCATAATTTTATGTAAAGGTGTTCTTTGTATCGGCGTCGAGTCGACGTATGGAGATATTATTTTTTTTGCCAGCTCTCCTCTTTTTGCTCTCGTGTCTACTTCTGAACCGCAACGAGTAAATTAGATCATTGCGCACTGTCGCTCACCGGATGGGTCCTATAGGAGGCCAGTGGGCACGCTGAAGATGGGGTTTTCTGGGTCAGGGCTAGGGTTTGCGGGCCCCTTTCCTTTCTCGCTCGAGCCGCTGGCTTTTGTTCTGAGAAAGTGCTTGAGAAGGATGCAATCCTTGAGGGCGTGCTGGACTGGGGTCGCATGATGGGCGCATGGTTTTTCTAGGATTTTTTCAAAGTATTCGGTCAGCGGTTGGTCCGTCTCTTGTCCTTGCACTGATCGGCAACGACAACTAGCCCCTGATCGTCCATCCAGGGGCGACGTCTGTTGGGGCCGGTCTTGCTCTCGTCATGGCAGGGTGTCGAGTCCTTCTTCCTTCTGCTTCAAATATATTGTCACCAGCCTCTTGGTTGGAGGCGTGGTTGGTTGCCATGTCGAGCAGCTCCCTCGTGCTCCTTAGCTTGGCACAGCTGAGATTGTGAACTAGGGACTCGCACGTGATCTCGGAGAAGAATGATGTAACGACGTCGACATCGACAAGTAATATGAATTCCCTAGATGCACCTATGTGACCTAAAATTATCGGTGAAGACGGATTTGAGCTCAGCCAAATTGATGATGGTGTCAATAGGCTGATACTCGAGCCAAGCCCGAGCCGAGTCGGCCAGGTAGAGGAGGAGGTAGTAGATGATGAATTGGTCATCCATGGAGCCTCCAGCCCGACACGCCAGAAGGTAGTCCTCCAACCATACGTTGGCGTTTGTTTTGCCTTTGTACTTGGCGATGTTGTTTAAAGCGCGGAAACAGGGTGGAAACATCATGCCGCACACTCATTTACCTAAGGCTTTCGATTCAAGAGCATCAGGGCCCGGAATCCGGCCTTCCTCATTATTGTGGTAGCATCCCAGACAAGGCCAACAACGTGGGACCCCTGATCTGAGTGCTTGGATGAAATCTCAGGTCCGCCGTCGTGCTTCGGCGATCCTGCAGGAATTGGAGTCACTGCTACACTCATAAGTGGAGTTGTGCATTAGGGCCGACGATCCTGCTCCTCCAATCTCCCTTACCCCGGCTAGGGCGTGCGGCCCTATTGGTCCGATTGTGCCCATACCTTGTCCTTGACTCCCGCTCCGGTCTGACACCTCTTGCTGTCGGGCGAGTGAGCTTTCTGCGTGCTAGTGGCCGTCTGATCCAATAGGGATTGGAGGTTTCGGTAGGCTTGTCGAGATTCGGGCTCAGCAGGTTCTGGCATGCCACACAGTATGGCGAATGCCGCCGCTACATTTTGACTGGACTGCCCAAAATGCGGGGATCGTGCGTGTTGTTGACGATCCTTAAATGCCAAATCCGACCATCAATTCTCTGCATAAAAGATATAAATTGGACAACCAACATAGTGGTAGGATTTATTTACTAACTATTTCCACAAGTGTTGGTGCAATTCTGTATGCAGGTGAATTATGCCCATAATTAAAGGTATTTACAGGGGCCAATCCAGGAAATAAACTTTCTGACCAATTAAGTGCAAGTACGAAGATTCATGGGCCCCCACGGGGGAGAAAACTGACTAAAAATGATGGGAATCACCTATACCCATGATGGGGGCCCACAATATAGCCTCTCGGAGGACAACACCGCGTTTTGGCCCACCAGAAAGTTGGCCGATCCCTGGGGTTGCCCGACCTAGTATTCACCCCAAACTCAGTTAGCCTCCATGTGTTGGCTCCTCAGGCCTCCCTGATAACGATGGCGACTGATTCCCTCACATATTCTGGCGCCAAACCGACCTTTGGAGGGTATAAATAGAGGGTAGAGGCTCCCTCACTTCATACACAAAAATCTTGAGTCTAGCATTCCACTCCAAAGGCGTAGCTGCCCAAGTGCTTAGAAAATAGGGAGAGAGAGAGAGAGATATAGAGAAAGAGAGAGAGAGAGAGAGAGAAAGAGGAGGAGGCCTTGGCTTGTCGGGCTTCTTCCACTCATGGATAGGGTTTGGGCTTGTCGAACCCTCTCCACCTTTGTACCTCGACAGTTCTTTCCATCTCAAGTAAGGTACAAGATTTCCATTTGAGTTCATTTACTTAATTTAAGCAAGTTACTTCCCTAGTTGCTTGTTTGTTCGTTGCTCTATTCATTTAGAGGCCCTAGTCTTTGCTAGAGAGGTTAGGGAAGTAATCGATAGCGTAGACGTGGTGTCTAGGCTTGAATTACCTTTGATTATCTTGTAATCCACGGGTTGTAGAGGTAGGTAGGTGGTGACAACCCTATCTATTCGTTGTAATCCTCCACGTTCGACTGCGACGTAGGCTCTTGGCGGGAGTCACTAGGCAAACCATGGTAAGCCCGTGCCCAATACAAGGTGCTATTGATCGACTTGCTTTGAATTAGAAACCATTCTTTTAGGAAATCCACTCTATCCCTTGCCTACCACCAATCTTTGAATCCTTGGGTGAACTAGTTAGAAGATTAGCACACACATTCCTTGGATTCGATACCCTTGGGAACACTTTTTAAGGGGAAGTCATACAACGGTTTCTTCGTGCGCTTGCGGATTTTTATCTGTGGCGTACCAACCATCAACACGCGTCGGCGAGGATGCCAGTACGAATGTGAAATGCTCAGGAGGGTGCCATGCCTAGATCTTGGAGGGGGCATGGCACGGGCCAGTACGCGACTCTTCCATGCCTGATCATGATGGTGTGGCGTGGGTTGTGATACCCAGTGTTGCCAGCAGGTCAGGCTGCTCTACAACTGCCATCGACGCTTTTCCTAGCCAAAGAGTCTGTGCCTCTAGCTGCGCTGGTTTGAACTTCGACAGAGTCTTGGCGGGGCTTCGATTGTGGATGCCTTCACCTACTTTGCTGACAAAAGCATTCACGACGAATTACTTACCTTGGTGGCGTCGTCAGAGTTGGAGTCACTGCCGATGATTTCCTTCGAGATTTGTTGGAGAAGTGGGGCGACATGGTCGATCATCACGATGAAAGATTTGTTGGCATGGGCATCGTAGACTCTATGGAGGATTCAGGCATCATCGACGATGAAATCCAGGCTTCCGAAACAGAAAGCCTGGCCAGGGGCAAAAATGGAGTCGACCTTTAGCCCCCTGATGATTTTGACGAGGAACTCAAAGTCACGGTGCACACCTCCTCGCCGAGGACGAAGATTGGTGTCGACAAAACCGTAATGAAGCTGATGAGAACGCGCAATAGTGTTCCCCGACTTGGCACGCCAACTGTCCGCACTTCAGAAACCGACTAGTAAATTTGAACTGAATCATGCTCATATTCGTATGGCTAGCTGCAAAGAACAAGAGATTTATCCTAGTTCGGGCAAAAAAGGCCCTACCTCAAGTGGGAGTCTTCTGTGATCTTTGTTAGCTCAAAAGGCGAGAGAACAGATTACAAGTGGGCCTTGCTCGAGTATATGAACTTTAAGAAAGTAAGAACTTATAGGAAAGTAATGCATAAGCATAAACGCACATGGGCATCAGAAAAGTAATGCACAAACGAAAGTGTGTCAAAGGAAAGGGGTGCAAGAGCACCAAAGGAAAAGAGTGCAAGAGCACCAAAGGAAACATGCATAAGAAAATGCATAAAGTAAATGCGTGTAGTAACCGTGAATAGAGAAAGAATTCACCCCCTCCTCGCAGAAGGCCTTGGGGGTCCTTTTATAGGGAGGCGAGGTGGTCCTATCTATATGACATTCCTTATATTGGAGCTGGTTTTACAATGTTCATTCTATGTATACAGTCTGTCTGGAGAGCGAAAGCTTTGGTCTTGGCTTCTTCTTGGTCTCCAAGGCACCGTCTTGTGGGTGAGGTTCCCGCCCTTCTGAAGATGGATGGGACGAATGGTAGACTTATCCTGCAACAAGTAACATCAAAGGTTCTTCCCCCTACTGAAGTTACCACGCCCACCATCCGTGATGAATTCCCCTAACAACCTGCCTCTCTGGGGCTAGAGCTTGAGAGGAATCGTCTACCTGACGTCTCGATTGGGACTTGGGCAGGTTGTATGCCCTGACCTCAAACGACTGTGGTGGTTGTTGTGGGGACCGGAATCCCAACATCCAAGGATCTCATCGGGTGGTGTCGTGCGATGCGACATCCAACAGTATACATGAAAAGAACCAGAATAAAATACAAACCAAGTCTTTTATTTATAAACACAGCGGAAGTTTTTACAATACTAAACGAAGGAAAGAGTTATACATCATAGCTACGCTCTCAGCTCCAGCTATGCAAAAGCAAAGTCGTCCATGCCATTAGGACGATTTGCACTAGCAGCACTCACTATCCTTATCACGACGGCGTGCACGACTGCCACTCAGCCGTGAACCCTGATGAGGGTAAGGCATCATCGACAAGCCCTTCTTCAATGGTATAACCTGCAAAAACTCGTTAACTGCAAATGTGAGTATAAGGCTCAGCAAGACTAACCCGTCTCACTAGACATATGCAACGTAAAGACTAAACATATGTAGGAAATAGCATAAGTTGACTCGCCTACAAGTGTATCCTTTGTTTTCAAGTTATTGGCAGCAGCTTAAAGGTTCAATAAAAGTAACTTTAGTGAGCATATTCTATAGCAATCATAGTTGCAAAGCAATTATAATTCAATACATCATATTCTTCTGGCTTCTTCAGTATTTACTATGTCACAGTGCAGTGAGCAAGCGGCGCTCAAATAACCACGAGGAACAGTGATTGCAATCAGTAGACACCCGGATAACATGTCACGCACACCTGTGCGTAAGAAGCATGCAGTGCTCCTCACGACGTCATACACAACAACCTTTCACAAGAAAATCAAACGTCGAACCGCTCCCACTGTCGCAAGCATAAGGTCCCTGCACAGAGCGTGTCTGTGCCCGCGGGCAAATTTACACCTCGCTGCCCTCAACCCACCCCTATTGACAGTGGGTATGTCTAGACACCTAAGTTATCAAGTTACCTTGGTTTCCTGGGTTTCATATGCCCAGTGTGCATCTGGTACAGTTCAAACTTGTCCAGCAGGGCCACACACGAATCGGTCCTCAATCGACACAAGAAGAGCTACGCACGTGAGACCATGTCTCGCTGCATCCTATCCCCCTGCTTGGTATCAAATTCATATTCATAAACCATTCTTTGATCAAGTCCAACCCTTGAGATAAAATCCTCTCTTGCGTGTAGATTTCAACTACTCGACTTCTACCAGATTCCTTAAGACATTAGCATGGCATTTTCTACTCGTCAAGCTGTAGACCTACCCAATACTCCATGGGATTTGTGGGTCATGCAAGTGGAGTAACAAGCACCTTAGACCTAATGCACAAAACTCATCCTAGACATAAGTGATACAAATAGAAACTTTGAAATAACACTTAAATGCAAACCGGGGCTTGCCTTTGGTTACAGAAATAAATGTCAGTGAAGATCAGTTAATAAACTCCGCCATGGACTTCATCACAGATGACTCAACAGAGAAATCCTTGCTTCCGGGCTGTGCTTCTTGTCAATCGCCTTCATCGCGTTCACTATCGAAATAAATATGCGTAAAAGAGAAAGTGACCTAGTAATAGAATTAGTGATGATGTTTATAACCTAAGAAGAGGTGAACCTATCTAGGCAAGAGATCTTAGCCTCTGTTGTGCAGATAAATAGAAAAGAAACATGGGAACAATATTGGATCATGGAGTCAATAAAGCATGTAGCATATAAGATCATATGGTTTAGCAAAAGAAGAGAACTATGAACGCCAAAAGGAAACAACCTTTTGTACAATGTTTACAAGAGGGTCTCTGCTGTGTACAGGAAACAACAGAGAAGAAACCAAAGTGCAACATAGGAGAATTGGAGGTGAAATAGAATAGGCATTGTTTTGACTTAAGAAACTCATTATCAACAAACTAGAGTTAAATAGATTAACTGAACTGAAGATTTTTACAGTGGCTTCCTAATGTCATGTAGGATCACCCAGAAATGTTTCAGCTATGCCAAGTAATGTTTGTGATCTACAAAATTCCTTAAGGGTTTAAGCCTCTATTAATTTTCATTTTGAATCTGGAGCTTTGGCATGGGCAAAAGTTGGTTTTTGTTTAGAATAATTCAAGAGTGAACCAAAACAATTGGTTTCATAATTTTCTATGCATTCTACTGTGAGATATTGATTTGACAGTTTGCTATGAAATTCTGGAATTGTTCTGTTAATTAAATGGGATTTTCAATTAACATACCGGTTTGCAATGCTATTTGGATCAGTAAATAACGTCAATTAAGTTTGAAATTTTTACAATAGATCAGGTGTATATGGAAGAGTATTCTGTAAAAATTTGGGAGATGTCACATAAGGATAATAAGAGTAATCAAATTATCAAAGCTTAACAGATTTTATTCTTCAGTTTCTGGGACTTCCTGATCAAGTGGCTTGAACTAGAGCAAAGTATAGATCAAATTGAGTATAAAGGAATTTATATGTTATTTGTTTGAGTAGTTATACTATGAGTAATTGAATTTTTGAAGTTGGCAATTAATCTGGAATTATGGTTCTGTTAATATTCAACAGTTTTAGTGCAGCACTCAAAGAAATGGAATCTGGGTATGTTATGCAGGTCCAATG
This sequence comes from Tuctoria greenei, assembly GCA_036927565.1. Classification (NCBI taxonomy): domain Eukaryota; kingdom Viridiplantae; phylum Streptophyta; class Magnoliopsida; order Poales; family Poaceae; genus Tuctoria; species Tuctoria greenei. The sequence goes on along the minus strand of JAYESD010000002.1, from coordinate 173,692,346 downwards.
TCTATGAAACATTTACTGGGGTTCAGGAACACCTATGGAGAGATTTTGGTATTTTTTGGGATTTTCTAGTGTAAGGATCAGCTGGGATAATTCCCTATGTGTTTAGAGAACATGAGTTACACAAAAACTAATTCGACTTTTATGCCCAACCAATTGCACCACTGCAAAATATAGATCAAAAGGAGTCTACAGGGATTTATTTGAGATTTTTGGAGCAAGTCTACTGCAAGTAGTTCATTTTTGAAGTTGAGCAACTTCTCTGGAATTCGGAAAAAGAATTCACAGGCTGACAGTGGGACCCACGTGCAGGTCCTTCTTCAGCCTCCACCCAGCCCGATCTGGGGGGTTCCTAGTGACTTCGTGCGGCCGTTTCCGCTTGTAGGAGCATCAAATGGAAATGACACAAAAACAAAAATTGCTTCCTGCACCCTGGAACACGTGTTGGACATCATTTCCTGGTGCGGCTGCCACGAGAACGTTTCCAGCAACGGTGGCAGCGGTGCTGAGCTCCACAGTGACATGGGGCATGGCTTGGGAATGGGGTAACAAGTTTGTAATTTGATACTAAAGTAGCTTGGGACCACGGGAAACACGAATCCGCCCTCCAATTGAGGAGACACGGAGTCAAACATCAAGTCCACCGACGACCTAGGTTGAGGTGCGGTGGCCATGAAAATTTGGTATCTCGGCTTGACTGAGCTACGGTGGTTCAATCGACAGTTGGAGTGTGGAGAGGGCAGCCTCACGAACCTCAGGACGTGCTGGGCGCAGCTGGAGAGTTGCTGGTGTGGCCGTGCGACGTGGAGGCGTAGTGGCGGCCAGAACAATGTCGAGGAAGGTGAGCTCTGCCTGCTGCAAACCAACAGCTCGAGGAGGAACTAGTTGAATGCTCCGGGGAGATGATGAAGAAGGCCGTGCGGCCTCCCACCAACTTGGTGGAGCGAGGACTGGCCACAAGCACCGGGCACCATGGTCCAGCTTCAAGCTTGACAACGGAAAAAAAAACCAAACACATGGTCGATTGCTCTGGACTGAGAGGAAGAAGAAAAATAAAATCAAGGAGAGGATAGCACCCGCGCTATGGAGTAGATAAGAGGAATAAGTTTTTCAGCTTCGGCTAAGGGCGACGCTGGCACATGCAACAATCACCGTGGCACTCTGTAACGCAGAGACAGAGGCGGTTCTTTTCTGGTGATGATGACATGTGGGTCCCACAACAACCTTCCCCCTTATCTTCGCTGTTGAATTAATTCACCTCTCAAACAATCTCCAAAACTGCTCAAAATTGGCAGCTAGGCAAAATAAAATATGTGGAACCCAAATGTGAACTTTATTTTGAGAATTGACCAAATTTGAATGAAATAGAAAATTGAATTTGAATTCAAATGCATTTCAATGATTTTATTGAACTAAATAGCAATTGAAATTTAAAAATTATGAACATTGGTATGGAGTATTTGAGGTATGGGTAGTTAAGTGGTGAGTCCAAATTTGATGCATGACTATTTTTCTTTGAACTTTGTGTTTGACTCTGAAACTCCTTCATTAGGGTTTAGTAAATTTGTTCTTTTTTTTTTTCTGTTTTGCTTTTCCCTTCTCATTTTCATAGCTGAGATGGACACCTGAACATCAGGGATTTTACATGTATTACTGGCTCAAGCTCTCATACCCATGAGCAATCTTCTAAACAATACTTAAAGTTTTAATAACTTTCTACTTTTGAACATAACACAAGTAGTAAATAAATTCATGCGAGTTTGATTTTCCAACTCAACTCAAAAAAAAAATTTTAAGTTCATATTTTCGTGTTCTTGCTCTACTCAAATGTGGGCTTTTACAACCCTTCACCATTAAAGGAATCTTGTCCCGAGATTCTAGAGAAATGAGAAAGTTAGAACGAGTTGTTGATGAGATGACTCCATCGTTCCACGTGATTGGAGGAAAGACACTCTTCGTCTTCTTCTGCAGGTTCTTGATGTTGTGGCTAGTCCAGCTTACATTGTAAACCACATCATCTAGCTTTGGTGGTTTGCATCTTTGTACTGCAACTCAGATTCGGATGCTCAACATGACTAAGATTACACCGTAAAGTTTGTGTCTGAGCAAATTATGTTGATGTAGCTAGGCTGTGTGGAGATCCTCTTCTTTCTGTCAAAATGAAATAATCTTCTTCATAGTAGGAACACTATTAATTCTATGATATTGGGCATCCTTAACTCGTGACATTCTTCTCATGAAGACCTTACTGCCCTAGTCTTGTATTCTGAGAATCAGTACTTGTTCTTCAACTCTCTTGAGTTTCCTGATGACCTTGATACCAATTGCTTTCAACTTTGGCTTTTTGTACTGAGTCCTTTAAGCTGGGTGTAGTATTACTCAATACAGAATCAATGGAGTTTGCGAGATTAAACAATGAATCATTAATCTCGTCTAGATTGAGTTTTGTAATTAGGTAGTCAATAATTAGACTACTTTACCGTGACCTAAGAGTAGTAAAGATGTCATCTCTATTATGTGGTCAAAAAGGCAAAGTTACAATGTGTATGGCAACTACAAGATTCCCAACATATCAATGTCACCATTCACTATGAATCAAGGAGTTTCGCAAGCTCAACATAAATGAAAATCTTGCAAACAGAGAAGATCAAGGGTTATTGGGAATGATCAACTTGCAAGGAATTGTGATCTCAATAAACTAGTCAAAGGATGACATTCTTGGTACTCGACATAAGAGAATTCAAGTTTTGGTTTCTATTATGTCGTCAGAATACAAAGATGTCTAATACATGGCATCTACAAGGTCGTCGGACAAAACAAAGTTACCATGCATTACCCGTCAAAGGGTTCTCAGAGAATGATCTCACGAATAGAAAGAATAAAAGGTTCTCGCGGGGTTGAGAAGCCATAAGGAGAGCCCTCGCAAAGTAGAAACAATCAGCTTTCAGCAATCAAGGTGATTGAGCCTTAACAAGTAATGGATAAAGACTTAAGTGTGTTTTGGTCACAAGGTGCATCTAGAGGTTGATCAATTGAGGAAGAACCTCACGAATCAAGAGTATGAGTGTTTACACAACCATGACAATTGAACCCACACAAATCAAGGATGAGGGTTCAACTCATAGTTGTACTACAAAGAGGATTGGATAATCGGTTTCCTTGGTATTACCCAATGAAGGCAAATCAACTAGAACGTTGATCAAAAGAGCTGGAGACAATCAAGACTAGCAGACATCACTTAAGTACTTGAATGGAGATACATATTCTTGCTCAATGTTAATTAAGACTCTTGTATATGGTGCATTACAAACTGGATGATGTTATGCAGACACAATGCAATGCCGGGAAAAACTATGCATAAGGTATGATGGATTCATCTTTGTTTTTTGAGCAAAAGTATGTATAACGATTCAAACACGATAAGGACTATCTCAAGTTCACAATGTTCGGATCAACTTGCTCATGAGAAGTGTTGGACAAGGAACATCCTTCTCATAGGTTGATCAAGATAGAAGGATTCAAGTCTAACCATGGAAACAAGGAGCGGTGGGCAATATACTACACAATCTTAACCTTCATAACTTGTACACATTCTAACCAGTATATCCACTTGTCTCCCTAGGACCTTGTTGCATCTGCCGAGTCACAAACTCATCTTTGCTCGAGAAATCCACTAACTAGGTTACCTTGATGACTTGATACTATTCAATATGGGGTCAAAGTTACTAGAGTTCACGTAGTGGTGTTTCGCTTAATCTTCTCTTCGATCATGTAGTGGTGATTGACATCTTCCATGATAATGCTGATGGAGTTGAGGATGCATTCCGTCTATAAGGTGCTAACCTCGTGCTTGAGGTTGGATTCTCTTGAAACTGTAGCTCCACTTGATCACTTAAGTTACTTGGATACACACCTTCCCCCTTAAAGTTTCGAACTAAGAGTTCGAAAAGTTTTATTTCAACTAAACCTTATGGGGAGGTGATGTGCAACTACTGGAAGTGCAACCACTGCTTAAGTAATCCGCAAGCGTGATTATCCAAAGTCACTTGAGAAAGAATCACTACTCTGTGCGGATCGTTATCCAAAATCTTGGATCCTTAACATCAATGGAGAAGGTATAACTCTATACAAGATATGTCGTCTCTAGAGCAACTTTACAATAGTGAGTTCCAAAATAATGGACTCCATATATGAAAGTTCATTATCACTATTGTTGATCATCCCGTGATGGCATACGCTTTACCATCCACATAATCTCATTACCGCAATGAGACACAACATGGCCGTCGATTGACATGGTATTCTAAATGTGTTAACTACTCAAATTCAACTCGCCATGTCGAACAACAGCTGCAGGACCTGAGAATGACACAAAGAAAATTGAAACCAACTGATCGAATTTCAAAATTCAGACCACTGTCCAGGTTCTGGTACAGCTGACCACTATGGAGAAATTCAAATTTTTCGACTAGTTAGAGGAAAAATATAGATTGGAGTTGAACTACAAAGTGATATTAAACTCAATTTCCTTTACAGAATTTATTTGTTTGCCATCAAAGCATTACTGGTAGAGGATATATGGCTTTGCAAGTTGACAGTTTTTCCTGGAAATTTAGACATCACCTCCTTTGTTTATGACTGATCTTGTCCACAGTTTTCAGATATATAAACATCACAATTTGCAGAAGTCATAAACTAAAACATTGTTATATACATCCTAAGGATTCCATAAATGTAAAACACAAAGCATCTAGATGATTCTTCTAGAAGGCATGGTCAAAACAGTAACTGAATATAAATCTGTCCAGATTCTGTGCTGTCAAGACAACTTCAACGATACTTCGATTTAAAACCTGTTATTGCAAGTTTTAGCCTTAGTGTCGAATAGAAACTTGTTAGAGGACTCCTTAAGATTTCCATACATGTATATATATTCCTATGTTGCTGTTTGGATTCAGGACTTATATCTGTTCAAAGTTCACAATTTTCCTGGCTGGTTCAGGTAGCACATATACTCTTGTTCCAGTTTTTAACTCAAGTTTACAAATACTTCTGATCTGAATTTGGGGAAACAATGAATAAAAAAGTTGTAGCATAGATATTTCCCTTTCCAAAACTGCATCGCAATGGCCTAGAAGAGTTTTCTATGAAGAGATATGGCAAAAATACAGCTGCTGGTTCACAGTTTCAGAACAGAAGCATTTGTGATTATGGTGCACTTTCATCATCTTAAATAGGTTTTTTGCTTGGAGGTCAATATAAAACTTATAGAAGACTTTCAAATATTTCCAAAAAATATTCATTTTCCTCCATATCCTTTCTGGTTGAAGAGATATGGAATTTTACAATGCGACATTGCTACCAGAATTCTAAGAAAATTCTGACAGGACTGATTTCTTTAGAACTGATTTTAAGATAGATAAACTTTAACATTTGACAGAAAGTTGCATTACAAATTTTTTTCACATGTCGCAAGCTTTCCGGGAATGTATCATATGAAGTCATATGAGGATCTATAAAGAGTTATGGTCAAAAGAGTAAAGGTTTCAGAAGCTGTATTCAGATTCTGTGCAGCCTCGACAATGTTTAGAAATCTGAACTTTCGTATGGTTTACAGATGGATCCAGATCTGGTGATGAATAGAAAAATTTTAGAAGAATTCCTCATCTTTCCAAACAAGTAAAGTACAACTCTATTGGATTAATGAACTGGGAGATGTGGCTTTTCAAAGTCAGGTCAAATTCTGCTTGAAAACAGAACTCATCGACTTTGAACTACATGAGTTGGAAACAAACTCAAATTTTGAAACCTCGTTCAAAATTAGAGCTCGATAACTAGAATTTGCTTTACATATTGATCTCTTCCGTAGCACTGAATTGGAACTGGTAGAGGACTTGACGACCTTCCCATACATATAGCATACCCCTATGTTTATTGCTATCTAACCAAGACTGCAACCTAGCAAAGTTGAGCTAACTTCTGCCAGAAACAAAGAATCTTAGTTCTATACCTTCCTCGAGCTGATAACCAATGACACAAGTCCAAAAATACCATCAACTGATAGTCGGACTTCAAACACAATGCATCCATTCTATCGTGAGGGATGGTCAAGTATCAAATGTGATGCTGACGGTACTACGTGACTCACCAAAATAAAAATTCTAACCGGTATATCCGGATACATCTCTAGGCGGCCCTACTATCGATCACTCGCAAATGTGTTCTACATGGGTCGCTACCATAGTTAGTGTACATGCAGAAGACACACAATCCCAATTCACTCAATCACGCCTCAAGGGCAGCCAATGGGAAGCACAACAGACAATCACAATAATATAGTTGAAAGTAAATGCATACGACTCTGGTGTGAGTCGCCCTCGAGTGAAGTCATGTCTCGAGATACATGGTTCTACTACGTCTGTACAGCAAAGACTCCTGCACGAACCGGCTAATACACACTCGGGCATACATATTTCGCATACTCCCATAGAACATGAATAGTTCTAGAGAAGCATACTATCGGGTTATCCGCTACACGATGGGGCTCCCACTAATTTTGAAGCACGCTGGAATACTGCGTGTCATATGTTCTCAGAAACATAGAGAGTTCATAGACTTATATTAACTTTTCGTGCTAAGCCACAGAAACAATCACATACCACATCTCGTATGGAAGAGCTTACTGAGATTGATCTGCTCTCGATGGCGTACCTTATCTCTTACCTGACCTCGGAGCGTCGTTACATAAATAATAACAAGTATGTTAGCTTACCACCTTTATATCTTATACTAGTAATACTCCTTATATGGGCATATAGCTAATTCCTCACTCATATACTTCTAAGTTTCTGAAAATATGCTCTTTTCAGGCACACTTTTTCCCAATAGCGCTCTGATACCATGCTGTGGGACCGGAGTCCCGACATCCAAGGATCACATCGGGTGGTGTCGTGCGGTGCGAGACCAAATAGTATACATGAAAAGAACAAGAAAAAAATGCAAACCAAGTCTTTTATTTATAAACACAGTGGAAGTTTTTACATTAGTAAACGAAGGAAAGAGTCTATACATCATAGCTACGCTCTTAGCTCTAGCTATGCAAAAGTAAAGTCATCAATTCCCTGACACTTCACACTTGCAGCACTCACTCTCCTTATCACGACGGCGTGCAAGGCTCCCACTCAGCCGGGAACCCTGATGAGGGTAAGGTGTCGTCGTCACGCCCTTCTTCAATGGTATAACCTGCAAAAACTCGTTAACTGCAAATGTGAGCATAAGGCTCGGCAAGACTGACCCGTCTTACTAGACATATGCAAGGTAAAGACTAAACATAGGTAGGAAATAGCATAAGTAGACTCGCCTACAAGTGGATCCTTAGTTTTCAAGTTATTGGCAGCAGCTTAAAGGTTCAATAAATGTAACTTTAGTGAGCATATTCTATAGCAATCATAGTTGCAAAGCAATTATAATTCAATAAATCATATTCTTCTGACTTCTTCAGTATTTACTATGTCACAGTGCAGTGAACAAGCGGTGCTCAAATAACCACGAGAGATGGTGATCGTAATCAGTAGACATCCGGATAACACGTCACACACACCTGTGCGTAAGAAGCGTGCGGTGCTCCTCACGACGTCATACGCATCAACCTTTCAAAAGAAACTCAAACGTCGAACCGGTCCTACCCTCGCAGGCATAAGGTCCCTGCACGAAGCGTGTCTATGCCTGCCGGTAGATTTACACCTTGCGGCCCTCAACCCACCCCTATCGACAGTGGGCTATGCCTTGACACCCAAGTTATCAAGTTACATCGGTTTCCTAGGTTCCATATGCCCAGTATGCATCCGGTACAGTTTAAACTTGTCCGGCAGGGCCGCATACGGATCGGCCCTCAATCGACACAAGTAGGGCTATGCACGTGAGACCACGTCTCGCTCCATCCTATCCCGGTACCCGCTCTCAAATTCATTTTCATGAACCATTCTTTGATCAAGTCCATCCCCTGAGATAAAATCCTCTCTTGCGAGTAGATTCCAATTACTCGACTTCTACCGAATTCCTTAAGACATTAGCATGGCATTTTCTACTCGTCAAGCTATAGACCTACCCAATATATTCCATGAGATCTGTTGGTAATGCAAGTGGAGTAACAAGCACCTTAGCCCTAATGCACAAAACTCATCCTAGACATAAGTCATACAAATAGAAACTTTGAAATAGCACTTAAATGCAAACCGGGGCTTGCCTTGGATTACAAAAATAAATGTCAGTGAAGATCAGTTAATAAACACCGCCATGGACTTCATCACAGATGACTAAACAGAGAAATCCTCGCTTACGGGTTGTGCTTCTTGTCAATCGCCTTCATCGCATTCATTATCGAAATAAATATGCATAAAAGAGAAAGTGACTTATTAATAGAATTAGTGATGATGTTTATAACCTAAGAAGAGGTGAACCTATCTAGGCAATAGATCTTGGCCTCTGTTGTGCAGAGAAATAGAAATGAAACATGGGAACAATATTGGATCATGGAATCAATAAAGCATGTAGCATATAAGATCATATGGTTTAGCAAAAGAAGAGAACTATGAACGCCAAAAGGCAACAACCTTTTGTAAAAGGTTTACATGAGGGTCTCTGCTGTGTACAGGAAACAACAGAGAAGAAACAAAAGTGCAACATAGGAGAATTGGAGGTGAAATAGAATAGGCATTGTTTGGACTTAAGAAACTGATCATCCACAAACCGGAGTTAAATAGAATCACTGGACTGAATATTTTTACAGTGGATTCCTAATGTCATGAAGGATCACCCAGAAAAGTTTCAGCTACAACAAGTAAAGTTTGTGATCTACAAAATTCCTTAAGGGTTTAAGCCTCTATAAATTTTCATTTTAAATCTGGAGCTTTGGCAAGGGCAAAAGTTGGTTTTCTATTTAGAATAGTTCAAGAGTGAACCAAAACAGTTGGTTTCATAATTTTCTAATTATTCTACTGTGAGTTATTTATTTGACAGGTTGCTATGAAATCCTGGAATTGTTCTGTTAATTAAATGGGATTTTCAATTAACATACGGGTTTGCAATGCTATTTGGATCAGTAAATGACGTCAATTAAGTTCAAAATTTTTACAGTATATCAGGTGTATATGGAAGAGTATTCTGTAAAAATTTGGGAGATGTCACATGAGGATAACAAGAGTAATCAAATTATGAAGTACAAAGCTGAACAGATTTAATTCTACACTTTCTGGGACTTCCTGATCAAGTGGTTTCAACTACAACAAAGTATAAATCAAATTGAGTATAAATGAATTTATATGGTATTTGTTTGAGTAGTTATACTATGAGTAATTGAATTTTTGAAGTTGGCAATTAATCTGGAATTATGGTTCTGTTAATATTCAACATTTTTAGTGCAGCACTCAAAGAAATGGAATCTGGGTACGTTATACAGGTTCAATATCTATGAAACATTTACTAGGATTCAGGAACACCTATGGGGAGATTTTGGTAATTTTTGGGATTTTTCTAGTGTAAGGATCAGCTAGGATAATTCCCTATGTGTTTAGAGAACATGAGTTACACAGAAATTAATTCAACTTTTCATGCCCAACCAATTGCACCACTGTAAAATATAGATCAAAAAGGAGTATACAAGGATTTATTTGAGATTTTTCGAGCAAGTCTACTGCAAGTAGTTCATTTTTGAAGTTGGGCAACTTCTCTGGAATTAGGAAAAAGAATTCACAGGCTGACAGTGGGACCCACGTGCAGGTCCTTCTTCAACCTCCACCCAGCCCGAGCTGGGGGCTTCCTAGTGACTTCTTGCGGCCGTTCCCGCTCCTAGGAGCACTGAATAGAAATGATACAAAAACAAAAATTGCTTCCTGAACCCTGGAACACACGTTCGACATCATTTCCTGGTGCGGCTGCCACGAGAACGTTTCCAGCAACGGTGGCAGCGGCGCTGAGCTCCACGGTGACATGGGGCATGGCTTGGGAATGGGGTATCAAGTTTGTAATTTGATCCTAAAGTAGCTTGGGATCACCGGAAACTCAAATCCGCCCTCCAATTGCGGAGACACGGAGTGAAACATCAAGTCCACCGACGACCTAGGTCGAGGTGCGGTGGCCATGAAAATTTAGTATCTCGGCTTGACTGATCTATGGTGGTTCAATCGACAGTGGAGGCGCAGTGGCGGCCGGAACAACGTCGAGGAAGGTGAGCTCTGCCTGCTGCAAACCAACAGCTCGGGGAGGAACTAGTTGAATGCTCCGGGGAGATTATGAAGAAGGTCGTGCGGCCTCCCGCCAACTTGGTGGAGCGAGGTCTGGCCACCAGCACCGGGCACCGTGGTCCAGCTTCAACCTTGACAGCGGGAAAAAAACCAAGCACATGGTCGATTGCTCTGGACTGAGAGGAAGAAAAAAAAATCAAGGAGAGGATAGCACCCGTGCTATGGGGTAGATAAGAGGAAGAAGTTTTTCAGCTTCGGCTAAGGGCAACGCTGGCACATGCAACAATCACTGTGGCGCTCTGTAACGCAGAGACAGAGGGGGTTCTTTTCTGGTGAGGATGACATATGGGTCCAACAACAACCTCCCCCCCCCCCACCCCCCCCCCCCCCCCCCCCCCCCCGCGTATCTTCACTGTTGAATTAATTCACCTCTCAAACAATCTCCAAAACTGCTCAACATCTACAACTAGGCTAAATAAAATATGTGGAACTCAAATGTGAACTTTATTTTGAGAATTGACCAAATTTTAATGAAATACAAATTTGAATTTCAAGTCAAATGCATTTCAATGATTTTATTGAAATAAATAGCCATTGAAATTTAAAAATTATGAGCATTGGTATGGAGTATTTGAGGTATGAGTAGTTTAGTGGTGAGTCCAAATTTGATGCATGACTATTTTTCTTTGAAGTTTGTGTTTGACTTTGAAAATCCTTCATTAGGGTTTGGTAAATTTATTCTTTTTTTTTCTGTTTTTCTTTTCCCTTCTCATTTTCATAGCTGGGATGGACACCTGAACATCAGGGATTTTACATGTATTACTGGCTCAAGCTCTCATACCCATGAGCAATATTCTAAACAATACTTAAAGTTTTAATAAGTTTCTACTTTTGAACATAACACAAGTAGTAAATAAATTCATGTGAGTTTGAGTTTCCATCTCAACTAAAAAAAATTAAGTTCATATTTTTGTGTTCTTGCTCTACTCAAATGCGGGCTTTTACAGTTGTGGCAGGCCCCTCCTCGAACGGAGGGTAGCTTTTGTCCGTAGCTGCGTAGTGGTCACATGCCATCACATCCGATATGTTTGGTACCTGTTGGTATTTCTTAATGTCTACAGTTCATCCTAGCAGGAAGTGCTAGTTCTACAGAGGCACTAGGCTAACCTAAGCGAAAGCAAGATGAGTTTCGCAAGCGCATGGAAAGTACTGTTGTAGCATTTCACCCAAGAGTATTCCCTAGGGCATCATATTTATTTTATCCCAAAGGAAGGCAAGGGAAGAGTGGCAAGATCAAAGGAAGAATATAGTGTTCTAGTGAGGAATCATGTAGGATGGGTACATGACGTAGTGAGGTACTGTGACACACACCTAAGCAATCCACTCTATGCGGTAATAGTATCCTAGTGGAGGTCAAGTTAGGGATGAAGCTACTCCTACTATGCTTTAAGTATTCATATACATAACCTATCAGTGTACACATGAGTATATGCTAACGATGAATACTAGGGCTTAGTGGTCAACACATCGTGCATGGGTTTACCTCTAACAATACCAGGATGATTCCCGCCTCGAGCCTGTGGCGTAGTTGAACAAGGGGGATTAGAAGGATGGACAAGGCTGTCACTACCTACTGCCTACCCCTACAACCCTTAGGTCTACAAGACATCTAGCGCAACTTAACTATCTATGCACCACGCTTACATGTTAAGTAAATACCTTAAGAGCTATAGTACAAGTACCTTCCTAAACCAATGACTAATCTAAACATTATTGAACCAATTTTGGGACCAAGCACTAACTTACTCATATTAACATAATCATATTACTACCTAATTAGACTATAGTGGTGGTTGTTGATGGTCTTTACGTGCCATATTTAGACCGTCAATCCACTTCATAATGAGAACAAAAGAGAAACACAACATAGTGGTAGGGGTAAAAAACTAGCCAATTCCACAAGTGTTGGTGTTTATTATATGCAGGTGAATTTATACCCAAAATACCAAGACATGCAGGGAGTAATTCATTAATTTGTATTTTGATGAAACAGGCGATGACACGTGACATCACATGGATCAAATGGCCCACAAACAGAAGTATCTGAGGCCATCCAACGGTGTATTACCCATATCAGTTAATGGGACCCACCTAGAAGTCACCTCGAGGAAGCACAATGGAATTGGTCCAACTTTCTGTTTGGCAGACTAGGGGGTTCGGCCGATGCCTTCCTGACGCCAAACTCGACCAGCTTCCACGTGTGGACTTCCTGTGGTGCCCTGATAACAATGAAGACTGATTCGTGCACTTTTGGTGACAGGAACCGACCCTTCTCCAGCTATAAATAACACCCCACACATCACTTCACACACACCAAAAGTTGAGAATAGAATATCACTCCTAAGGTTTAGAGTAGTCCTAGATGCTGCCAAGTAGAAGGAGAGTGTGGTGAAGAGTCTACGAGAAGGAGGCTTGGGCTTGTCAAGTCCCTCTTCTACACTTGTACCCCTACAAATGTTTAATTCAAAATCATGTAAGCCTTTGTGAATTCACTTTAAGTTTGATTTCTAATTCAAGTTAGTTTGCACAAGTAGTTACTTGTGCGTTCATTGCTTTAATTTATTAGAGGCTCTAGTTGTAGCTTTGTGTTTCAAACAACTAGAGTAGTGATTTAGAACGTAAGCGTGGTGCATAAGTTAGAAATCTCCAGTGAATATCTCGTAGACCCACAGTGGTGAAAGCCCTATCTGTCCTTAGTAATCCTCCACGTTCGGCTACGCCATAGGCTCTTGGCAGGAGTCGTCCTAGTGTTGCTAGGGATAAACCCATGCCCGAAGCAAGCAGCTACTGCAAATCTCTTTGAATTAGAATCAATGCTTTGAATTCCTATCTATTCCTTGCCTACAAAACAACTTTGTGTCCTTGGGTGAATTAGTTTGTAAGACTAGCAAATATGTTCCTTGGATTCAATCCACATGGGAATACTCCTTAAGGGGAAGTGCTACACGACAGTTTCCGTGCGCTTGCAGATTTTTTTCTGTGATGTCAGAAATGTTAACAAGCATTTCTGGTGCCGTTGCCGGGGAATGGTTGCTATTAATCTTTGAACCTTGTTCACTCTCGTATCTATCTTCTGACCTTTCCTTTCCTTTTTTTTCCTTACCACCACCACATATATGGAGCAGTCCACCATTCTTTCTTATTCTACCCCAAAGGGCAAGTTCAGTGAGCCACCGCCTTTGGCGAAACCCATTTGTTCTACTAGCTTTGAACTTTGCCCTGGCTTTATAGCCATGCTTTGGGAACAATCCTTCTTAGGAACGGATTGAGAAAACCCTTACCACCATCTACGAGAGTTTGAACAACCGTGTTCATGCCTTCTAATCAAAGGTATGACACAGAAAACTCTCAAATGGAAGTTATTTCCTTTTCCCCCCAAGGAAAAAGCCAAACAATGGTACGACCACAACATTGGGAAGACAAATGGAAATTGGAATGAATTACGAGACAAATTTTGTCTTGCTTTCTTTTCAATTGCTCGAATTGTTTCCCCACGAAAGGAAGTACTATGCTTCTAGCGGATGGAGAAGGAATCCATAGGTGCAACTTGGGATAGATTTTCTCTTTTGAGAAATTCTGGCCCAGGTTTGTGCATCCCTGATCCGTTGCTTTTGCAACACTTCTACATGGGATTGAACAATGAATCTTCCCTACATCTTGATATTACGTCTGGAGGATCTTTCCTCCATAAAACACCAGAAGGAGGTAAGGATCTTCTGGATAGAATTCTAGAAAATTCTTACTTCATTATGTGCCTTAATGATCCTCCTCAAGAGGAAGTCGTGTCAAGAACCGAGGATAAATCTATGGACCAGGATGAACCCACTTCTTGCTTATACCAAACCTTGCCGGAAGAATCCTCCCCCGAACCAGAAACTACGAAGGAAGAAGAAATCCAACCTTTAGAATTTTCCTTTTACTTTTAGGAAGAAATATTCGAATATTTTGGAAACACCTCGAAGTACTGTTGCCATAGGAAACCATCAATTCCACTAACTCCACCTGACCCACTTGATGGAGTGTTCGTCCAACAGACGTTCAAGGAGTTAACCTCTATTCTAAGCAGGGAATGGACTGCAGAAGTTGAGTAGTCACCCAAAATCCATCGGATGACCTCACCTTTGGCGACCATTCTATGTTTCATTAGAGGGACATCGATGAAGGTTCTATACAACCCCACTGTTGGAGCAAATCGTATTTCCAATTCTTGTGCTCTCGCCATTCTGGGTGATGTGCCATTGGCACCAACATGTAAATACTTTCGATATTCTTTTGGAAGCATCCTTCAAGGATGTAGGATTTTGCAATAGGTGTCTGTAAGACACAAAGATATTGAGGCTATCCTAGACTTCCATGTGTTCGAGGGATTTCGACATTATGATTGGGATTCCCATTGAGAAATTTCTCATGGAAATTCCCTTGGAAGGAAACCTCAATGTCAAACTTGGAGGGAGAAAGTTCTATATTCCTATTCTGCGTTCCAAGAACACATCCGTAGAATCTTCGATCCAAGATGCACCAATAGAGGAGGTTAAGACTCTTTAATTCTTATCACCCCTTGAAATTGAATGAGAGGAAGATTTCATCCAAGAGGAGGATAAATTTTAGGAGGCAATTGAATTGCCAAAAGAAGAGTTATTCCCAGAACCTCTTGTCGAACTCAAAACTTTACCTCCAGGACTATGCTATGCCTTTCTAAATCGCGATTTGGTAGCCCCTGTCATCATAAGTGACAAGCTTTCAGATGATGAGACACTCAAACTCATAGCCAAGTTAGAAAAGCATAGAGCTATTTTTGGCTATTCAATAGAGGATCTCAAGGGGATTAGTTCAGCATTATGCACCCATCACATTCCTATTGACCCTGAGAGTGTCCCCTCACAGGAACCTCAAAGGCGATTGAATAATGCGATGCGGGAAGTTGTCAAGAAAGAAGTCCTGAAACTTTTGCATGCCGGGATTATTTACCCTGTCCCTCATAGTGAATGGGTCAGTCCAGTTCAAGTAGTGCCTAAGAAGGGAGATATGACGGTCATTCAGAATGAGAAGAATGAACTAATTCCTCAATTAACCGTCATGGGATGGAGGATGTGCATTGACAACCGGAAACTTGACAAGGCTACAAGAAACGATCATTTTCCACTGCCCTTCACCGATGATATGTTAGAGCTGTTGGCAAAATACTCTTACTTTTGTTTCCTTGATGGGTATTCGGGTTATAATCAAATCCCAATCCATCCCGACGATCAAAGTAAGACATTCACGTGTCCTACGGGACTTATGCCTACCGGCGTATGTCTTTTGGACTATGTAATGCTCCTGCCTCTTTCCAAAGATGCATGATGTCTATATTGTCCGAATTGATTGAGGAGATCATGGAAGTTTTCATTGACAATTTCTCCGTCTATGGAAGAACTTTTTATCATTGTCTGGAAAACTTAGACAAGGTCCTACAAAGATGCCAAGAGAAGGACCTAATACTTAATTTGTAAAAGTGCCATTTCATGGTCCGTGAAGGAACCAATCTTGGACACTTAGTGCCTGAGAGAGGGATGGAGGTGGACAAAGCAAAAATTGAAGTTATTGAAAAACTTCCACCTTCTATCAATGTTAAGGGAACCCGCAACTTTTTAGGTCATGCGGGGTTCTATCGGCGATTCATCAAAGATTTCTCAAAAGTCGCTAGACCACTAATCTATTAGCTAAGGAAGCTTCCTTTGATTCGATGATGAATGCCTTAAATCATTCGACATACTCAAAAGGACACTCATCTCAGATCCAATCATCCAACCTCCCGATGGGACACTGCCATTCGAAATCATGTGTGATGCTGGTGATTTTGCAGTTGGTGCGGTCCTAGGCCAAACCAAAGATAAAAACCATCATGCAATAGACTACGCTAGCTAAACTCTGACGGGAGCTCAACTCAATTATGCCACAACCAAGAAAGAGATCTTGGATGTAGGTTTTGCTATCAATAAGTTTAGGTCCTATTTGGTAGGAGCCAAGGTCATAGTCTACACAGACAATGCTGCCTTAAAGTACCTGCTCACCAAAAAGGATGCTAAACCTAGGCTAATCCGGTGGATTCTTCTACTCTAAGAATTTGACTTGGAAATTAAGTATAAGAAAGGAGTAGAGAATTTCATGGTAGATCATCTCTCACGTATGGAAGTCACGCAAACCATGGACATTCCTATCAATGACTTCCTACGAGATGATATGCTTCTCAAGGTGACTGACTCTCACCCTTGGTATGCGGATATCATGAATTTTATGGTCACGGGATACGTAACACCAGGGGAAAACAAAAAGAAACTCATCTATGAGAGTCGTAGACACCTTTGGGATGACCCATACCTCTATCGACTTTGTGTTGATGGCTTTCTTAGAAGGTGTGTCCCATCAATCGAAGGCACCAAGATTATTGAGAAATGCCATGCTAGCCCCTATAGTGTCCATTACAGTGTTTACCTTCTCAAAGAAAATATCTGGCAGAGTGGATTCTATTGGCCTTCTATGTATAAAGACACAAAAGAGTTCATTCGCAGATGTTGGAAATGCCAGAAGCATGGTGGAATCTCCACTTGCAATGCGATGCCCCTAAAATATATTATTTAATGTGGCCTAGAGGGGGGGTGAATAGGCTTTGAAAATTTCCTGCACACTTAATCAAACAGTCAAAAACTTGATTGACCGGCCTTGTCTGGTTGTGTGAGCGAACTAGTCCGGTGTGCTTGGTTTATGCCAATTTGACTAAGTATTGATACAGGATTTAAATTCTTTTAAGTAGTGGAAATGTGAATGAAATATAAGATTACTTGAATCTACTCCTCGTTGAAGCCCACACAGAGTCGGGTCTCTTCAAACCCTTTCCCTCTTCAACTCACCACACAAGGCCGACTTGATTCCACTATCATGGGCAATCACTGATTTATGGGGCAACCTCACACATTGAGGGCTCCCACAAGAATTACAATGAGAAAATGATCAAATACAATAAAAAAGATTACAAGAAAGAGCACGAGTGTCAAGAGATCAAACCCCAAGAGATCAACGACGTGTAGACAATGATCTCCCAATCCCAAATCTAAGTGTTCAATTGGTTTTCACCTTTTTGGACTTTAGATCCGTGGGGAGATGTGTTTTTGGGCTCTTGGGACAGGTGGCAGCGCTAGGGTTTATGATTTTGACAGTAGGAATCAAAAGTTATGATTGTGGGGCCGTGGATCTCCTATTTATATGGTTTCCAAAAAGTTAAAAAGACTTGAGCTCTTGGGATGTGTTTCTCACACACATCCTATACATTTAAGTCTACTGTGCGCTTCAGTTGTCAGTTGGGCTTTTTTCTTTTGTACACCACATCATTTTTCACCTTTTTGAGTGCACCAAACTATCTTATTTTGCTTAACCTGTAGTCATCTCAACAAATTCATTAGGATCTCATTTGTTTGCCATCAATCGTCCAAAACCCACAAGGGATTGCCTACATGCACTTTCAATCTCCCCCTTTTTGGTGATTGATGACAACCAATTGGGATATCACAATTAAGAGTAAAAAGTCAATTTTCATAAAGTGTGCATAAATGAGAATAAAGAATGAGTAACAAAATACTTCTCACATATATGCACTCTTTATGATGGAGTGCCTAACAAGTGTGTGATACTGTGATCAAAATATGTGATGAGCAATACAAAAGCATTTGACAATTATAGCAACAATCATGACATTAACATTAACTAAGCACCACACATTAAGTAAATTAGGCACATGCAAAATAAATTACAATAGTTTGAAAATGAGTACATGTCCTTGATCACAAGTCCTTAATGGCTTAAAAACTACAACCTAGAAAACTAGTCTCAGTCTTTCCCCATTTGGCATCAAGGCACCAAAAAGGGAAAAATTGAGTGGAATCACTCATCGTCACTGTCTCTCTCACTCTCAGTCCTCTCTTCATCTCCTTCTTCATCTTCAGGTGCTTGAGGAGGAGGAGGAGCAGAGGTACCAGCCAGTCCAAACGAGGCCAACTCTTGGTCAGTTAAAGGAGCCATCTCAGTGATATCTTCTTCAGAGTCATCTAAAATCCGAGGTGACCCTACTGGTTCAATCTCTAGCTTGTCATAGATGGATTTGATGTTGGCCTTCATATATCTTTGATGCTTCTTCCTGTCCCGACACTCCTTATGCTGCTTGATTTCTACTTTGTGACATGAAGCAAAGATGGACGACATCATCTTCAGATTTCCACTGGATGACTCTCTAGGAGGTGGAGGAGCAGGAGCTGCAGCCTTAGGTCTTGTGCCTTTTTTAGCCCTCTTGGATCTTCTTTCCTCTGCAGGTGCAGTAGGAGAAGAGGGGACAATGTAGATGGTAGGATTATTGGGTCTGTGTCTAGTGTGAGGCACATCCTTGACAAATTCCAGTCTTGTCACCTTCTCAATCATGTACATGATGTAAGGTGCATAGCCACTGGACCTGTTAGGAGTGATGGATATGTTCACAATATCATTGTACATGTACTCAAAAACAATGAAAGTTCTTTTCCTGCTTATGACCTTCATCAATGTTCTGAGGGTGCCATGAAAAGTCCCAGCATCTCCCTCTTTTGGAGCAATGATCTTCATCAGGATCCTGTTAAGGACAACATAGAAAGGCTTCAAATACTTAGTGGTGGATACTTGAATGACATCTTTGTATCATAGAGAAAGTCAACCTGATCTTTCTCCAGAGGCTTCAGATTATGGATAATGATGTTATTCTCCAAAGAATCTTCTAGGTGAAGAATTCTCGCAAACTTCTCATAAGTGACACTGCATTGTGCTCCATGTGTCATCCAGATCATCCTGTCACTCTCATCACGAGCAAAGTAGAGGGTGGAGTAAAATTTAGTGACGACCTCAATGTTCCAGTCCCACTGGAAGGAGACTAGATCCTTCAGTCCATGCAGCTCCAAGGCTTCCAGAACCTCTTCATAGGCTTGACATCTTCTGGATTGGAGATAGCTGATATCAACCCATTGACTTTCAATGACAGGATTCCTCATATTTAAATACACATGCTCATAGTAATCAGCATGGAAATTACTCCAAAGTCTGGGATCAACTGATTGTTTGGGCTGATCATAGACTTCTATCTTCCTGAATTTGTCAGCTAGCTCACCACCTTTGCTAGTGAAATCAGCACTAGATGGCTGTCTGTTGTGGTGAGTAGGGACTTTCATCTTCAATGGACTAATAGGGTCACTAGCAAGTCCTTTGCCCTTATTGAGGGCTCTCTTGGGCCCCGATGAGCTCTCAGGTGCATCCTTGCCCTAAGCTTTCTGCACTACAACTCTCCTTCTCTTAGGAAAAGTGTCGTCAGAAGGAGGAGAGTGGACACTGACATCATGTCTTTTCTTCATCACCCCCACCTTGGCTCTTTGCACTCGAGCACGCTCTACCTCTTCATCAAAATGAAAGAAATTGTCCTCTGAACCTGAAGACATCGTACCTGACAAGGATGTTCAAGGTTTAGATAAAAATGGATTGGAGACTAAGTACAATTAGGAATTTAGAAGTACAGATGTACGATACCGAACTTGTCCGTTTTCAGAGTGCAGACTTGTCCGGTGAACCAGACTTGTCCGCACCTAGACACCGAACTAGTCTGGTATGGCATAAGAATCCTAACTTTCCTATTTGAACCAAATCTAGCTCGAATTAATGCACAAGGACTAGGAAACAGTAGGAGTACATCTAGAGAAGTAATGTATGCCATAGGAATAAAGTGAAATAGGCTAGAATCAAGAAAAGTTAAGAGCTAGGGTTTGAGGGGGACTTTACCGAAAAGCGAAGATTCGCGTTGAATGAGCGGACTTGGGGCCGGATTAGTCCATAGTGGGCAAGCTCTGCGCGGAGAAGAAGACTTTCCTTGTAGAAATCCACAATTTTGGTGGCTAGATGTGAAATTGCCTTTGAGGCTCACGGAAGAGGAGAGAGAATGCAATGGAGGTTGTGAGAGGTGGAAGAAGAGCTCCTGGCGGCGGATTAGGGTTAACCCCGAGAACTCCGGACTAGTACAGTGGACATCGCACAAGTCCGATGTGTCGGACTAGGGCCGAACTAGTCTGCAACAACGGACTAGTCCGGTCCTGAAGCCGGACAAGTCCGGTGTCAGCAGGATAGAATTGAATTGAAACAACTAGATTTTGGTTGTTTGATCTAATACTGATCTAAAGGACATTATTTCACAAACAATCTTGATGAACATGACCAGTAAGCAAACAACAATCATACAATGGCCATAGTTCACCAAGATTTACTCATTTAAATAGTTTTCTTGAGGAAATCAAGAAAAAGGGAAATTTTGGCAAAAATGAGTAAACTTTGAAATCACAATTAGATATGTAGTGTTTCAAGCCACATTCCGAGAGTCAAGTATATTTAGCTCATTTCTTAGCTCACAAAACCTGTTCTCATCTAATTGTTAAAAATATCTGCAAGTTGTTTTTCAGTCCTAACATGTGAAATTACAATGTCACCTTTTAATGAATGATCTCTTAGGAAATGGTGACGAATATCTATGTGCTTAGTTCTTGAGTGCTCTACTGGATTGTGTTCAATTTTTATAGCACTCTCATTATCGCATAGGAGTGGAATATGGTTCAGATTGTAACCATAGCCCCTTAGAGTTTGTCGCATCCAAAGTAGTTGTGCGCAACAACTACCGGCTGCAACATACTCCGCTTCGGCTGTGGAAAGAGCAATAGAGTTTTGCTTTTTGGATGACAATGAAACTAGGGATCTGCCAAGGAATTGACAAGTCCCCGACATGCTCTTTCTATCGACTTTGCATCCTGCATGGTCGGCATTGGTATGACCTATCAAGTTAAATTAGGATCATTTGGGATACCAATTACCCAAGTTGGGTGTGTGTACAAGGTATCTTAGGATTATTTTTACAGCTATTAAATAGCACCCTTTAGGTGCGGCTTGAAACCTTGCACACATGCATACACTAAGCATAATATCTGGCCTAGATGCACATAAATAGATTAATGAGCCAATCATAGACCGATATACCATTTGTTCCATATTTGGACCATCTTCATTGAGGTCGAGATGTCCGTTAGTTGCCATGGGTGTCTTGATCGGCTTGGCCTTGTCCATATTGAACTTCTTGAGGATATCTTGTGTGCACTTGGTTTGACTTATAAAGTGCCTGCTCTTAGTTGCTTCACTTGGAATTCCAAGAAGAAGTTCAATTCGCCCATCATCGACATCTCGAACCTATCTGTCATAATCATGCTAAACTCTTCACATAATGACTTATTAGTAGAACCAAAGATAATATCATCAACATAGATTTGACATACAAATACATGATCATCAAAGTGTTTTGTGAACAGAGTATAATCAGCTTTTCCAATTGTAAAACCATTTTTAGTTAGAAAATATCTAAGGCACCCATACCAAGCTCGAGGAGCTTGTTTGAGGCCATAGAGAGCCTTATGGAGTTTATAGATATGGTTGGGGTACTCCTGATCTTCAAATCCTGGTGGCTGCTCCACATACACTTCCTCCTTAATTGGACCGATGAGGAAGACACTTTTGTCGTCCATTTTATACAACTTGAAATTATGGTGCGTAGCATATGCCAATAAAATATGAATGGGCTCAAGTCTAGCTACGGGAGCGAAAGTTTCGTCGAAGTCCAAACCTTCGACTTGTGAGTAACCTTTAGACACAAGTCTCGCTTTATTTCTTGTTACCACTCCACGTTCATCTTGTTTGTTCCGAAAGACCCATTTGGTTCCAACAATGTTCGCCTTTGGTCTTTCCACCAGTTCCCACACTTCATTTCTCTTGATGTTGTTCAACTCCTCTTGCATTGCCACCACCCAATCTGGATTTTTAAGGCTTCTTCTACCCTGTATGGTGTCAGAAAAGATAAAAAATAGTAATATCCACAAAAATTTGCAATGCGAGATCTAGTAGTTACTCCCGTAGCAATATCTCAAATGATGTTGACAGGATGATCTCTTTGCACACTCTAATGTACTCTTGGGTAAGGGACTTGTGAAGTTGCTTGCTCTTCATTGTCTTCACTGTCATTGTCTCCCCCTAAATCATTGCTTCCGTGGTTGTATGGATCTTCTTGATCTTCTTGATTTTGATATTGTGCATGAGCTCCCCCTTGATCATTGCTTCCTTTTTGAGGTTCATCTTGTGCACTTGAGTCTTGTGGTTGCTCTTGAGGTAGAATATCACCAAGTGCCATTCTTCTCAACGCTCACATGGGGCTTCTTCTTGATCTAGCACACACTTATCAACTTGCTCCACTTGGGATCCGTTAGTCTCATCGAACACTACGTCACATGCTACTTCAACAAGGCCAGAGACTTTGTTGAAGACACAATAGGCGTAGGCATTCGAATCATAACCGAGCAAGAACCCTTCATCAGATTTCGAAGTGAACTTCGAAGACCTCAATTTCTTGTTCAGAATAAAACATTTACAACCAAATACTTTAAATATGAAACATTTGTTTGTTACCAGTAAGAAGCTCATATGGTGTTTTCTTCAAGAGATGGTGAAGATACAACCGATTTGTGGCATGACAAGCGGTGTTCACCGCTTCAGCCCAAAACCGGTCCGATGTCTTGTATTCATCCAACATTGTCCTCACCATTTTAATTAGTGTTCTGTTTTTCCTTTCAGCCACCCCGTTTTGTTGAGGGGAGTAGGGTGCCGAAAACTCGTGCTTTATTCCTTCTTCATCAAGGTACTCCTCAACTTGTGTATTTTTGAATTCTGTCCCGTTGTCACTTCTAATATTCTTCAAAGTTGATGAGAATTTGTTTTGAGCTATTTTTAGGAATTTCTTGAGGATTTGCTAAGTTTCTGATTTATCATTCAAGAAAAATACCCAGGTGAATCTTAAAAAATCATCAACAACAACTAAACCGTATTTGTTACCGCCGATGCTTATGTAAGCAATTGAACCGAAAAGGTCCATGTGAAGAAGTTCCAGCGGTCTTGTAGTAGTCATCATGTTCTTGGTGGGGTGCGGTGCTCCAACTTGTTTTCCCGCCCGGCAAACGCTGCATGGTCTGTCTTTGTCAAAAATAACATATTTTAAACCTCCGATGTGACCACTTTTTAGTAGTTTTTGCAGATTTCTCATCCCAACATGGGCTAGCCGTCTATGCCACAACCATCTCATGTTAGTTTTAGCAACCAAGCCAGTGTTGAGTTTGGCTTTATCTTTGTTGAAATCAACAAGATACAGATTTCCCTTCAACATTCATTGAATATAATCGAGCTATCGCTTCTTCTAAAAACGGTCACACCCTCATTAGTGAATAAACAGTATTAACCCTTGTCGCATAGCTAAGATATTGATAGAAGGTTATAATCTAAAGAATGTACATGTAAAACATTCGAGAGATTATGTTGAGAAGAGATTTCAATTTTACCGCTACCAAGGACCTTTCCTTGGATGTTGTCTCCAAATTATATCACTTCACTTGGATCTGCGTTGCGCTCATACTCCACGAACATGTTCCTCTCTCCGGTCATGTGATTTGTGCATCCGTTGTCTAGCACCCATTTTGATCCACCAGAGGAGTAGGCCTGCAAAACAAGATTATTCCTTGGTTTTAGGTACCCAAGCTTGCTTGGGTCCTCTTAGGTTAGTCACAAGAGTCTTGGGCACCCACACACAAGTTTTCGAATTCTTGTGGCATGGCCCAACATATTTAGCAAATACATTTCCAAATATGTCTTTCATAAGTACATACGAAGCATCAAAAGTACGAAATAATATTTGCAAGTTAGATTCAGGGCGACTTTTCCTTAACAAAGGTAATTTTCTTCTTAGCATGATCATTTGTGGACATGTGTTTATTCTTGTTAAACTCAAGACCATCTTTGACGTTAGGAGGTGTAGTGACCATATATGCACTACGTGCATATTTGATCTTATCCTTGTCAAAGATGCCACTTTGGGAAGGATGCTTTGCATGAGAAGTAGAAGAATTAGATTTGAAAACATTTTTCTTAATAGAACGTGTGCAGGTTGCAATTGTTATTGATCTTACAGCTTTGGAAGGTGAGCTTTTGGAGGAGGAGTCACTTTTCTTGAGTGACTCAACTTGCACTTCAAGAATCTTGTTAACTTTTTACAAGTTAGCAAGATCATCCTTGATTGCAAGGTGCGAGTCGTCTAGCTTTGAGTAAGTTTCCTTACTCAAAGCTAGCTCATGCTCAAGTGACTTGCTCTTCACTCTTTCAAGCTCAAGGAGTTTCTCGACCTCTTGGTATCTCTTCCTTTCACGGATGAGCATATCTTCTTGTTGGTTTGACAAGCTCCTCCTTCTCAAAGATTTCATCTGACAACATTTTCATTTTCTTTAATGCAGTTTATTTCCTCATTTTCACTAGAACTGCCAAAATCATCAATAGAGGAATTTAGTGAGGGAGGAGTGAGTCAAACCTTCTTCTTTCCTTCCTTAGCCAGAAGGCAAGTGTGATTGTGAGTATCTCGTACTCCCATGTTTGGGAAGAGTGTAGGCCTCTTCGTGGGTTTCTTGATGGCAATGGTGGCCATCTCCTCTTATTCATCGGAGGAGGACTCGTCGTTTGAGTCCCACTCCTTGCCGATGTGCGCTTGATGAGCTTGTCGCCTTTTTCTAAAGATCTTCTCTTGAGGCTTTGTTTCCTTCTTCCTCTTGTTCTCTTCATAGGTGCAGTCAATCATGAAGTGTCCGTACTCGCCACAGTTATAGCAAGTGCGTAGAGCTTTGGATTTTCCTTTCTCTTTGCTCTTCTCTTCATTTGAGTTGCTGCCATGTCTTCTTTTCATCATGCGCTTGAATTTCTTGATGAAGAGTACCATCTCTTCATCATCTAGATCGGTGCTCACGTCACATGTATCTTGCTCGCCTTGAGCTTCACGAGTTTCCTTTCCTTTAGGCCTGCACATTGCTTTGAGGAGTTGAGCTCAGCTAGATCTTTGACATATTGGGCTTCCTTCTCCATAATTTCATGGTTTATGATTTTGCCCAATAGCTCATCTGAGGTCATTTTGTGGAACCCAGGGCTTTCTCGGGTCATTGGGCATAATATGATGTTTCTTGGCATAAAGGCTCGAATCATCCTTTTAACGACCTCATGGTCAGTATACTTCTTGCTTCCATAGGCGCGGATCTTATTGATGAGCGCCTTCATCCGGTTGTACATGTCTTGAGGTGATTCACCTTCCTCAATAGCGAATCTCCCTAACTCTCCTCCAAGCATCTCAATTTTGGCTACTCGGACTGACTTATTTCCCTCATGAGCTGTTTTAAGTTTATCCCAGATTTCTTTTGTGCTTTCCAATCCATCAATCTTGGTGAACTCCTCTATGCTTAGTGATGAGGTGATCACTACAGCAGCTTATGCACTGCGGTGGATCTCTTGTTTTTGTTCCAGAGTGAGCTCTTCGTCCGTATCCGGGATATCTATACCTGTGCACACAATATGCCAAAGACTAGGATTTAAAGATATTAGATGCATCTTCATATTGTATTTCCACATGGTGTAGTCATTTCCGTAAAATTGCAGAGGTTTCCCCATGGGAATAGAAAGATAGTGATTATTTGAATTAAGACAATTATAATTGTAAGGATATCAGGAGTAGTCGTGATGACTACCCCCCGTCGTCTTCTCATCTTCTTTTGCCTTTTGTGCCAGCAATTTCTTCCTCGGAAGTGCCTTCAGTTGATGTACTTCTTCATCATCAAGTGGATCGTCTCTTAGTACATCGAAGGCTTTAGTTTCTTGCTCTTCCTCGGTGTTGAGCACCTTCAGGATCTCGTTGTTTCTTCTAAGAGGCCATTGATCTCTCTGAGCAGTGAGTCTCGTTGATGGAGAACCTGCTCTGATACCAATTCAATGTGTCCTTGAGGGAGGTTAATATGCTTTAAAAATTTCCTGCACACTTAATCAAACAGTCAAAAACTTGATTGACCAGACATGTCGGGTTGTGTGAGGGGACTAGTCCGGTGTGCCTGGTGTATGCCGATTTTACTAAGTATTGATACATGATTTAAATTCTTTTAAGAAGCTAAGATTATGATAAGATTACTTGAATTTACAATTGATGACGTATGTTGCACGTGAAAAACAATTTGCAATTCAAGTTATGATATTGATCAACTATGTGCCCTAATCAAGATGCAAAAGTAAAGAAGCACACAAGACTCTAATTTTTATAGAGGTTTGATCTCACCAAATAGATCTACTCCTCGTTAAGGAAGCCCACACAGAGCCAGGTCTCTTCAAACCCTTTCCCCCTACAAGTCACCACACAATGCCTACTTTATTCCAATATCACGGGCAATCACCGAGTTTATGGGGCAACCTCACACGTTGAGGGCTCCCACAAGAATTACAATGAGATCATGATCAAATACACTCGAAAAGATTACAAGAAAGAGCACGAGTGTCAAGAGATCAAACCCCAAGAGCTCAATGTCATGTAGACGATGATCTACCAATCCCAAATCTAAGTGGTCAATTGGTTTTCACCTTTTTGAACTTTAGATGCATGGTGAGATGTGTTTTTGGGCTCTTGGGACAGGTGGTGGTGCTAGGGTTTATGATTTTGACAGTAGGAATCCGAAGTTATGATTGTGGGATCGTGGATCTCCTATTTATAGGGTTTCCAAAATGTTACCGTTAGAAATCATGATGACCGGACTATTCTTTACTAGGTACCAGACTTGTCCGCTGTGCTGTGTGAAAGTTGGCGTGGAATGCAGCACACTAGAAACCCTAATTGAGTGAGGTATACCGGACTAGTCCGGTGGATGTCTGGACTTGTCCGGTGCCATGTGTAATTCAACTCTAGAGCTTTGAACGGACTAGTCCGATCCAAGAACGGACTTGTCCAGTGCTATGTGTAATTGGACTCCAGAGAGTTCAACAGACTAGTCCTGTCCTGTGAACGGACTTGTCCGGAGTGCACTGAAAAGGATTTATAGAGTCAGTAACGGACTAGTCCAGTCCATTATCGAACTAGTCCGGTGCACTGTGTTATTGAATTCCATAAGGGTTAACGGACTAGTCCAGTCCACAATCGGACTAGTCCGGTGCACATTGTACTTGGACAACAGAGAGTTTAACGGACTAGTTCGGTCCATGAACGGACTAGTCCGATGCTCAGTGAATTTTTAGGTGTTATTAACCCCTTACCCCTACGCAAAGACTTGAGCTCTTGGAATGTGTCTCTCACACATCCTATACATTTAAGTCTACTTTGCGCTTCAGTTGTCAGTTGGGATTTTCTCTTCTGTACACCACTTCATTTTTCACCTTTTTGAGTGCAGCAAACTACCTCATTTTGCTTAACCTGCAGTCATCTCAACAAATTCATTAGGATCTCATTTGTTTGTCATCAATCGTCCAAAACCCACAAGGGATTGTCTAGATGCAAGTGGAATTATTTGATGTGTGGGGTATTGATTTCATGGGACCTTTCCCTAGGTCTATGATTGCAAGTATATCCTGGTGGCCGTAGAATATGTGTCAAAATGGGTAGAAGTCTTGCCATGCAAAAATGTTGATTCCAAGCAAGCTAGGAAAATGTTCCATGAGATCATCTTTCCACGCTTTGGCACTCCTGTATGGTCATAAGTGATGGAGGGTCTCATTTTATAGATAAGACCTTTTGGAACTTTTTGAGGGATCTTGGGGTCCAGCATAAAATTGCCACTCCATACCACCCACAAACAAGTGGTCAAGCAGAAACATCTAATAAGCAAATTAAGAATATTCTGCAAAAGTCCCTCTTGGAATAGGAACGGTGTGGAAGCATAAGCTACCTGACGCATTGTGGGCCTACCGTACATAGTACAAAACCCCCATCAACATGTCTCCATTCAAACTTGTCTATGGGAAGACTTGTCATCTATCTGTAGAATTGGAACATAGAGCCTATTGGGCCATCAAGCGGTGGAACATGGACCTCCATGAAGCCGGAAAACACCAACTGAAGCAAATTTTCAAGTTGGAGGAGTGGATAGATAAGGCGTGTCATAGTGCCAAAATCTACAAAGAAAGAACCAAAAGATGCCACGATAAGAGAACTACACCAAAAGAGTTCAAACCTGAAGATAAAGTTTTACTCTTCAACTCTAGGGTTAAACACTTCGGACATGGGAAGCTTAGAAGTAAATAGGAAGGACCCTTCACTATAATAGAAACCTCATCCCATGTAGCAATCACACTCCAAGGTGATGATGGTCAGCTATTCAAAGTGAATGGGCACCAACTCAAATTATTTCTTGAATCCTAGGAGGAGGCGGAAAAAGAAATCGATGTGATAAATCTTATTGATTTTCACGCTGTTTCTTTAAACTTTTTCTAAAATGCTCACGTCCAACTGATAGTCCCATCCAATTAATCATCTATGGGGCCCATTAAGTCGACCCACGGAAACCTGTCCCGAGCGGAGAATGAAAGGGTTCGGCCGAACCCTAGGTTCGATCGACTACCCCTTCACACCGCCAACACTCTGTTTTTTTTGTACGGACTCTCCTGACGTATCCAAACAAGATTTTCCATGATATCGTGTTTTTCTCGCTTTTGTTGACGGGAACAGAGAGGGGAACCTTGCACCTCCCACAAAAATATTCATCTCCTGTTCCTTCCATCTAAGTCATGGCCGACAAGAAGATTGTCCCTCATGCCTCCTCTAGCTCAACCTTCAACCTGAGTGGAGACATCGTGCCGGCCAACGACAACACCACCCTCTCTTTGGAGTCCATCATGGAACTAGATGCTAAACCTCTCGCCATGATCCCACCACCGATGATGACTCCACATTGGCATTGCACCACACCTTGTGGTTGTGCATGATCGCTCTCCCCTCGGAGGACTCCCATGAAGACGACAACGCCTACACGTCTTCTGACTGTGGCTAGCCTTAAGCCAGTCAGGACCATAATTTTCATAAAAAAGACGAGTCTCTCCCAAAGCTGCAGCCTGGCGAGGAGTTTTTGTACACCTTGAAGACCAAAGATGGTGATGTAGTGAGCCACCACTACAAGTCACCTACGCGTTCTTTGCCTGAGCGTATGGGAGACCGCCTCATTATCCACGGGGCGCACAGGTATTAGGTTGACTATGCAAAAGGCTTTTTCAAGCGCATGGATAATTTGGTGATGGAGGAGTCAACGGGCTCGTCGCCCTCCAAGATTAGGTGTCACCCTTCACCGCCTGCCATCAGAGGGCCACCTGGCCAATTTGAGGACATCGACGGGAAATCTCCTCGTGCCCCTAAAGTGGCACATCTTTTTAAGGAGTTAGCTTCTCTCCGTTTAGAGAAGAAGAAGCTATATGACGTGGCTGAAGGGCGCATCGAGAGGGCGGAGCTGAATGATGAACTCATCTCTCTCAAGGAGGAGATTGACAGTGTTCGTCGTTGCATGAGCGCGAAGCTGTGGCATTTACACAATGCCGTTTGGGAGCCCAATATCTACAACGCACCGTAGTTTACATGTCCCGACAGCATAGGATGTTTACTAGTTTAAGTTTAGTTTTGATCCATATTTTTATTCCTCAAGTTTAGATCGAATAATGTAAGCATCCCCAATATGTTGAATCCAATAAAGTAAACTTACCGGTTCATCTAACCCGGTAAAGTTTCCCTTTAGTTTATTTTTATTGAATAAAGAGCCCAGGGAACAAGTGTGGAGGAGGCACCCCAAATCGCGAAATCCCGACGTGCAAAAATAGCATTGCATCTCGAAACACATCGCAACCGAGCATACAACTCAACTCGTCGAAACAGAGAAATAGAGAGGCCAAAAGGGGGTTGCCGAACCCCCTGGTTGACAGACCTGGTGTGGCCCCCACATGGCCCTGTTTCGCTCCACAAGTTTCATTTGGATCTCCTGTCTCCGAATATATGTGCTACGTTGCTGTTTAAGTTGATTTCCTATTTAAAACTGAATATGTAAAACGAATCAACTCAACATTTGAGATTAAAACTTGGTAGTCAAAATTTGCTTGAGCTGAAAATTTGAATACGTTATATTTCAATTTATTGCCTCATTTGTGATTCCCAAAATTTAAGTAGGTAAAACACGTCATCTAAGTATTTGACTAGTGTGATATGGTAAATGAGGTATTCAAGGAGATATCTCTTTGCTTGAAATTGATTTTGATGTTTGCAAAAAATTTGGAGTCTTGATTTGCCTGATTCTCTCATTGGAAATTTAAAATACCCACCAAGGCCATATTATACACTTATTGAAAACCACATGCATATGCCACTTTGCTTCTCACTGAATTTTGTCAAACTCATGACCTAATTGAGTGATATGCATGAACTTTGGACTTAGAAATTCTTGTGCACCCCATTCATGCAAAATATCTCACAATGAGAATTTGCATCCACCATTCATCCATCCAAAAAATAAACTCCATACATTATGGTTATCAAAAGCTCCCTAGAAAAAAAAGCAATATAAGACATGGCTACAAAAAATTAAAAAAGAGCATCTACTCTTCAAAAGAGGAAGTATGCAAAAAAAAAGAATAGAAAAAGTAGCTTTGTTTTATCCTTAAAGAGAGAAATCCAAGGAGTCCACATTTATCCATTCCATTCATGTGCACAAGGATTTTCTTTGTCAAATTTTTTGTTGCATAAGTCTCTCATAGGATCAAATTTTTGACTTAGTAATATATGGATTGCACTAGGTGCCACATTTATCCCTAGAAGGCTCCAGATATAGCCAGATTTAGTACAAGGACAAAATTGGCAAAACATGCCAAGGTGAGGATCAAAAAACTTTGAGATATTTGAGAGATTCCAAATGAGAGATAAATGAAATTGTTTCTTTGACTTTTCGAATATAGCAAATTGTCAAATCATTTCAGAAGGAGAAGATACAAGGAAACTACATTCCAACCATTCTGCTCTTCAAACATGTAAGAATGATGTGGTAGCCACATTCCAAATAGGGAATCCATGAATTGAGGTATGAGTTGAAATATCTAGTACTCTCATTTTCTATCTTATAGCAAATTTATGACAACATCTTGGTTCTTCTTCTTGCCTTCACTCGAGGATGAGCAAACGACTAAGTGTGGGAGAGTTTGTTGATGGTCCTTACGTGCCATATTTAGACCGTCAATCTACCTCATAATGTCCACAAAAGAGAAACACAACATAGTGGTAGGGGTAAAAAACTAACCAATTCCACAAGTGTTGCTGTTTATTTGTATGCAGGTGAATTTATACCCAAAAATACCAAGACATGCAGGGAGTAATCAATTAATTTGGATTTCGACGAATCAGGTGATGACACGTGGCAACACATGGATCAAATTTCCCACAAATAGAAGTATCCAAGGCCATCCAATGGTGTATAACCCATATCAGTCAATGGGACCCACCTGGAAGTCACCCCGAGGAAGCACACTGGAATTGGTCCAACTTTCTTCGGTCGACTAGGGGGCTCGGGCGACGCCTTACTGGCGCCAAACTCGGTCAGCTTCCACGTGTTGACTCGTTTTGATGTCCTGATAACAATGAAGACTTATTCGCGCACTTTTGGTAGCGAGAACTGACCCTTCTCCAACTATAAATAGAACCCCACACCCCACTTCACACACAAACAACAAAAGTTGAGAATAGAATACCACTCCTAAGGTTTAGAGTAGTCCTAGAGGCTGCCGAGTAGAAGGAGAGTGTGGTGAAGAGTCTAGGAGAAGGAGGCTTGGGCTTGTCGAGTCCCTCTTGTACCCTTGTACTCCTACAAAGGTTTGATTTAAAATCACGTAAGCCTTTGTGAATTTATTTAATGTTTGATTCCCAATTCATGGTAGTTTGCACAAGTGGTTTCTTGTGGCTTCATTTCTTTAATTTATTAGAGGCTCTAGTTGTAGCTTTGTGTTCGAAACAACTAGAGTAGTGATTTAGAACATAAGCGTGGTGCTTAAGTTAGAAATAACCAGTGAATATCTCGTAGACCCACGGATTGAAGAGGTAGGCAGTAGGTGGTGATAGCCCTATCTATCCTTAGTAATCCTCCACATTCGGCTATGCCATAGGCTCTTGGCGAGAGTCGTCCTAGTGTTGCTAGGGGTAAACCCGTGCCCAAAGCAAGCAGCTACTGCAAATCTCTTTGAATTAGAATCAATATTTTGAATTCCTCTATATTCCTTGCCCACAAGACAACTTTGTGTCCCTGGGTGAATTAGTTCGTAAGATTAGCACATATGTTCCTTGGATTTGATACCCTTGGGAATACTCCTTAAGGGGAAGTGCTACACAACAGTTTCCGTGCACTTGCGGATTTTTATCTGTGATGTAAGAAACGTCAACAGTGGTGTATGGTATTTATGATAACATAATATGAGCATTATGACGAGATCATAACAACATCTACACCTAGCACATACATGGATTCCACAATAAAACAAGAAGCGCTTTGCCCAAGTATATGAATAAATAAATACTAATAATATCATTATCATAAAGCATAAAGTCACAAAATAAAGAAAAATTACATGAGCCATACCTTTCCCAATTTGGACAAGGGACTAGAGGCTCCTCCCTACAGCCTAACCTCCACTAAGGAACTAAGACAGCACTAGTGTAATACAAGAGAGAATTCTTGAGTGGTGTGTGTGAGAAGTGAGGTCTCCCCCCTATTTATACATGGAGTAGAGGCGGTTCCCGTCACCAAAAGCATGTGAATCGATCTCCACCATCTTTAAGGAACCACAAGAGAGCGCCACGCGTCGGCTAACCTAGTTTGGCACCAAGATGTAGTCGGTCGAGCCAAGGGGTCGGCCGACTTGGTCCTGCCCCGCCCCCCTCGGCTATGCTTTCTCCTGGTGGCTGACAGGTGGGTCCATGCCTCACCTCCGCGTGAATCTACGTTGGATTCTGTCGGATTCGCCTAGGAATGGGTCCATGGATCCATGTGATGCCACATGTCATCCCGTGATTGGTCAAGTGGCATTTTTCAAGATTGCTCACCTCATCTGGGACCGGAATCCCGACATCCAAGGATCTCATTGGGTGGTGTTGTGCGATGCGACACCCAATAGTATACAAGAAAAGAACAAGAACAAATTACAATACCAAGTCTTTATTTATAAACACAGCGAAAGTTTTACAATACTAAGTGAAAAGGAAAGATAACTATACATCATAGCTACGCTCTTAGCACTAGCTATGGAAAAGCAAAGTCACCCATGCCCTGGATACTTCGCACTAGCAACACCCAACTTACGGCGGTGTGCATGGTTCCCACTCGGCTGTAAACCCTGGAGGGGGTGCAGCCTCGTCATCAAACCCGTCATCAGTCCTATAATCTACAAAAACTTGTTAACTGCAAACGTGAGCTTAAGACTCAGGAAGACTGACCCGTATCACTAGACATATGCAGCGGTGAATACTAAGCATAGGTAAGGAATAGCATAAAGGACACACCTACAAGTGGATCCTTATAATCATGTTTTAAGTAGCACATGATATTCTTCAGGCACGACACATCATAGACTCCACAATCAAACAAGAAACGCTTTGCCGGTGATATGACATGCCCAAAGCACATAATGCTATTACAGGTAAAGTATGGGGAAACTATAAACTATTAATTGTACTATTTCTAAGCCATACAAGGTTGCAAAATAATTATAATTCAATATATCATATTCTCCTGACTTCTTTAGTATTTACTATGCCACGACACAGTGAACAAGTGGTACTCTATTACCGTGAGGGACGGTGATTGCAATCAGGACACACCTGGTCAACACGACACATACACTTTCAAAAATTCCAGTGAGTACTTACAACAGTACCTACATAGCACTTCAGTACTAGTCGTATATGGCCACCTTTCACCCAACACTCTAATGTCGAACCGGTCGATCCGTCATGAGCAGGAGGTCACTGCGTGGGGCATACTCTGACGTGCCCACAAGCTGATTTACACCTTGCTACCCTCAACCCACACCTATAAAATGGAACAGAATGCCTCGACAAACCAGTATCAAGCTACGTCAGTTTACTGGAGCCCATTTCTCCAGTATGTCGCCGGTACAACTCAAGCTTGTCCAACAGGGCCGCACATGGCACAGGCCTTAATCGACATGGTCAGAGCTATATGACCAAGACCATCTCTTGTCGCTTCCTACTCATCTCTGACCGGTCTCAATTTCATATTTATTAAACATTTCTTGATCCAATTCATCCCGTGTGATAAAATCCTATCTCGCGAGTAGATTCCATCTACCCGACTTCTACCGGATCCCTATAAACATAAGCATGGCAGTTACTACACGAGTCTGTGAGCTATTCTAACCACTCCCTGGGTTATTTGGTCATGCAAGTGGATGTCAAACACCTTAAACATAATGCACAAACATCTGAAGACGTAAGGTGAATGAAAACTGCAAAGACGCTGTAAGGAACTTAAATGCAAACTGGGGCTTGCCTAAATGCGAGTTCGAGTCTATGTTAGTTTCTGGCATCTAGACTTCCAAAGCTTCCGGCTGCTCCTCGACTTCAGTTACTACACGTTATGCATATAATATATATGAATGACTTTGAGAATAAAAATAATATGTTTAAGGTCACAAGCTAATATGTTGTGAAACAAATAAGATTATAATCTTAATTGGCTTTGGAACTCTTATGGTAGATACTAGGGACTATAGTGGAGACTCTTGCAAAGAACAGGAGATGATCAAGGAAGTTTGTTTCCCTAAAAATTATGGTAAGTAATAACCTTCTCTAAATTTTGGTTGAAAATGGAGATCTATCATTGTTACCAGTGGTTGTACAATGCAGAGAGGGTCTCACTGGTTCTAGGAAAATTTGTTTTACAATTTTCTAAGCATTCTAGTGTGAGATATTGAATTTAGAAGTTTGGACAATTTTCTGCACAATTTTTAATGAATTTGGCTATTTATATGTGCATAGAGAATACAAAGGTGACCAGACCATGTAAATGATGTGTAATGACCGTGAAATTTTTACTGGTGTTCAAGGCTATTCAAATGAAGGTTATGGAAAATTTTGGTAATTTTCTAAAGAGCAGAACTATAGGAATTAATTCTATAAGAACTTTGCTTATTTGAATTATGGAGAAATTTCTATAGACTTTCATACAAATCCATGTGCACCACTGGAAAGTATTCTTCATGCTAGTTCTAACAAATTTTATTTGGGAATTGTTTGACAATTCTACTAGGATTTATGGATTTTCCAAGTTGGTTGAATTTTGGAATTATTTTCCAAAGGGAAACATTTAAATAAAGCAGCCGGGCCGACTGGTTTTAAATCAACCAATCGCAGCTGGGCCGCACCGGGGGCCACGGGGTTAACCCGCACAGCTGCACAGAGATCTGGAGCCGCAGCTGATCCCGCGCGAGGGAATCGGTCGCTGGCGGGTGGGGCCCATAGGCCTTCGTCTACCTCGCGACGCACCGCCCGGCCGCAACGGCACTGCGCCGGCGAGCTCGCCGCGATAGCTGCGTTGACCTCTATTCGACTCGGCCCTGACCGCCTAGCCATAGAATCGACCACACAACACGATGGTGATGTCCACTTGAGGTGGCGACGGCCGGAGATGGCGGCGCGACGACGGCGACGGAGCTAGGGTTTCGGCTATTGTCGGAATCGCTCAATAATGGTGCAAACGGCTCGGGAAAAGGTCGGGGAGGCTTCTGGGATCATGGGGAAAACTCCTAGGTGGTGTAAACGGCGTGGAACCGCCGGGAAACACAAGTTCATTGTTGAACAGGAGATGTCTCAATGGCGGAGGGGAAAACTTGAATATCTCAGACTCTACTCGATGGCGTCCACTGATTCTTGTCAGAGGGGTGCGCTAGGAGGTACGGAGTAAAATCCTTACTTGGATTGAATAATCATTACACGTAGAAATGGAATCAAACCGAGAAGTGATCTAGTTCATGGGCTATGGCCGAAAGCAAAACTTGAATAACTTGCTCGATACTTAAGGAAGTGAAGAACGGGTTTTTCAGTGAGAAAGATCTCGTGATGGTGATCCTTTCTGCTGTTGGAGTCGAGGCTCGACACCGCTTGTTGAGGGCTGTTGACGGTGACACAGAGGCGTCGCTCTTCCCCAACTTCGGCGACATCTGCGGAACTCCAAACTACGGCCAACCCCAGGAGCAAAACGATAAGCTAGTTGGCGTAGATGATAGAGCACGAACTTGGCAGCAACTTTGCTGTTTGCATCGAAGGGAATCGAGGTAAGACTGAGGTGCTTACCGGGAGGAAAGGAAAGCGGCAGTGTTGTGCGACGGCGGGGCGAAACTGTGGTGAGGGGAAGCGAAACGGGGATGGAACTCGACGCCGTCAGTCGGGAGGGGTAGATATAGGCCAGGGGAGGCGTTTAGGCCATGCAGCTGCCTACTTTCCATGTCTTGTCGTGGTGGCGAGCTCCCCCGATGTTGAAGCGTGGGGACAGCCGTAAACAGAGCGCTTCGGTGGTTCATCGAGTGGGAGAGGCTGACAGTGGGTCCCACAACTCCTCTTAAGCCCTATCCTTTCTGGAACTTTAATTCCGCTACCAAACTTGATCCAAAAATCATGAAAATTTGTGGATAGGCTCAAATGAATATCTGGAATTTGGTTCTGAAATCAAAACTTCAAATTGATCAAGTTTCAGTTGAAATTCAAATTTGAATTTGAATTTGAATTAGATTCAATGGAGCCACTGAATTAAATAGCAAATGAGTTTCAAAAATTGTGAAACTTCTTGGATAAGTTCAGAAAGTCATGCTGCTCGTGATGGTGTGTTCAAATTTTTATGTTCAAATAGGTTTGAACAGAGTTCAAAATTTAAACTTAAATATATCTTGAATTTGCGAAGCGTCTCAAATAAAATAGCAAGTGGAATTCACAAATCTTGAAACTTGGCAGGTAGGCTATTTGAAATATTTTGAGGCTATGGAAAAATGTATAGCCTTAGATTTGTATATTTTGATAGGTCCTAAATGTACAGTGCTATATTTAAATTAATTTGAATATATTTAATACTGCATAGTGTTTTGCCCTAGCAAAATCCATTCAATAAAATCCAAATTTTTGCAGGAAGGTCACTTGAATTATCCTAGGGTCATTGGTGCAGCCCATCCCTTATGTTAATAAAATTTTAGGTATGAGGGAAAGAATTATTCTTGATGATATCAAGTTCATGTGTACAACCATAATTGATCTTTACTATGGTTGAAAATAAACTAGTAACTGAACTTCATATTAAGGAAAATCTAGGATTTTACATTCTTCCCCCCCTTAAAAGAATCTCGTCCCGAGATTACAAAAGGAAGGATAACTAAAAAAGATCTAATGAACATATGCTGCTAGCAAGTTCGGATAGTTCATTCTTAGGTATTCCTTGCTTTTCCCACGTTGCTTCTTCAGCGGTGTGGTTTCCCCACAAGACCTTGTAGAAATGCAAGGTGCGGCTTCTTGTAGTGCGAGTCTTCTCATTGATTATCTGGGTTGGATACTCAGAGTAAGTAAGATCCAGTTGGAGAGCTTCCAAATCCTCCATACGGACGTCGGCTGGGGCCTTGAGACATTTCTGCAACTGTGAAATGTGAAGTACATTGTGGACCCCTGAAAGCGACGCTGGTAGCTCTAGCCGATAGGCCACCAGTTCGCATTGTTCAATTACTGCAAACGGCCCAATGAAGTGTGGAGCTAGCTTCCCTTTTACTCCGAAGCGATGAATCCCTTTCATGGGGGATACACGAAGATAAACGCGATCCCCGACATCGAAATAAAGAGGTCAACGTCGTTTGTCCGCATAGCTTTTCTGACGAGATTGAGCAGCCTTGAGGTTGGCTTGAATAACTCGTACTCGTTTTTCGGCTTCATTCACCAAGTTGATACCATATATAACTCATTAACCGGATTCACACCAGTCCAACGGTGTGCGGCACTTCTGGCCATAAAGAGCTTCATATGGTGCCATCTGGATGCTAGCCTGATAACCATGGTTGTATGAAAACTCTGCCAATGGTAGGTGATCATCCCAATTCTTACCATGGTGGATGGCACAGGCACGAAGCATACCTTCTAGCCCTTGGTTTACTCGCTCCGTTTGACCATCAGTCTGAGGATGGTAAGCTGAGCTTTGAATCAACTTGGTACCCAGAGATGCGTGGAGCTGCTCCCAAAGCTGAGCAAAAAATAAGGTTCCACGATCTGATATGATACTGCGGGGTACACCTTGTAGGCACAAGATCCTGGCAATATACAAATCTTCATATTGTTGTGCCACATAATTGACATTGACTGGAATAAAGTGAACCGACTTGGTGAGTCGGTCGACTATCACCCTATTCGAGTCATGCTTGCGAAAGGTGAGAGGTAATCCAACAATGAAATCCATGCTGATGTCCTCCCATTTCCAGGCCAGTATGCTCAAAGGTTGAAGCTGGCCGGCTGTCTTCAAATGGTCAGCTTTCACCTGCCGACACGTATCACATTCCGATACGTACTTCGCTATCTCTCTCTTCATCTGAGTCCACCAAAATTTGTTCTTTAAGTCTTGGTACAATTTGTTACTCCCCGGATGAATTGAATACTTGGACAAATGAGCTTCTTCCAATATCTTCTTCCAAAGTTCCACATTGCAGGGCACCACGATGTGGTCTTTAAACCAGATGGTACCGTCATCGTCACATCGGAAACACTTCATCTCCCCCTTCTTCATTCTTCGGCGAATATGCGATATGCCCTTGCTTTCTTCTAAGCCTCCACAATATCCTCCCTTATGGTAGGAATGAGAGCTAGATTGTAGAGCGCCCCATATGGAACCAAGTAGAGACTCAGCTCATCTTCTTCTATCAAGGTGATAGAAAAATTATTGACATGGGACTTGCGACTCAGCGCATCTGCAACTACATTCGCCTTGCCAGGATGGTAGTGGATCTCAATCTCATAGTGTTTGATCAATTCCAACCATCTTCACTGTCGCATGTTCAAGTCCTCCTGGGTGAAGATGTACTTCAAGATTTTGTGATCGGTGTAGAGATGCACTAGGTTGCCCAATAGATAGTGTCTCCATATCTTCAATGCAAGTACGACGACAGTGAGCTCAAGATCATGAGTCAGATAATGCTGCTCATGGTTCCGAAGCTGCTGGGATCCATAAGCGGTCACCCTTCTGTCTTGCATTAATACACAACCCAAACCAATCCCACATGCATCACAATAAACATCAAATGACTTGATTGTGTCTGGTTGGGTTAATACCGGTGCGGTTGTGAGGTTTTTCACTAATGCTTGAAAACCTTCCTCACATTCCTTCATCCATACATACTTCATCCCTTTTTTTCAGAAGTTCCGTCATTGGTTTAGCTATTTTGGAAAAACTTGGAACGAACCTCTGGTAAAATCCTGCAACCCAGGAAGCTTCAAACTTCATGTACATACTTTGGAGACTCTGACTTGAGTACTTGCTTAATCTTGCTTGGATCAACTGCAATCCCCTCAGCATAGATGATGTGCCCTAGAAATGGCACTTGGCTGATCCAGAACTCACATTTGCTGAATTTGGCATACAACTTGTGGTCTCGCAATCGTTGAAGCATGATGCGCAAATGTTGAGCATGTTCTTCTTCGGATTTCGAATACACAAGGATGTCGTCGATGAAGACCACGACAAACTTGTCCGATTCCGGCATGAACACCTAATTCATGAGATACATGAAATGAGCCGATGCATTGGTCAATCCAAAGGACATGACAAGGTACTCATACAATCCATACCTCATCGAGAATGTCGTCTTAGGTATATCCTCTGGTCGAATCCTGATCTGATGATATCCAGAACTTAGATCCATCTTCGAGAATACCTTAGCACCCACAAATTGATCGAACAGAATATCTATACGCGGTAGTGGATACTTACTTTTAATCGTGACAGTATTGAGTGGACGATAGTCCACACATAGTCTTAATGTCTTATCCTTCTTCTCCACCAACAATGCAGAATAGCCCCAAGGTGATGAACTTGGACGGATGAAACCCTTTTCCATAAGTTTCTTCAGCTGCTCCTTCAGTTCTGCAAGTTCCTTCGATACCATCTTACACGGCTTCCTCGAGATCGGCACTATTCCCGATACAAGTTCAAACTTAAACTCGACATCTCTTTCTGGTGGCATACCAGGAAGATCCTCAGGATACTCACATACCACTGGAATGTCCTCAAGTTTAAAGGCCTCAGTGTTGTAAGTAGTTAGAGTCACTTGGTTAATACCCTCAAGAACGTGAGCTTGGGGATAATGGAGTGGAGAATTCAAATATATCCTCCGAGGAACGATGTCAAGAATAGCACAGTTGTATTGCAACCATGCCATCCCTAGGATGACATCTAACTTCTAATGCTCCAGAATAATGAGAGGGATAGGGTATATGTTCCCACCCAGATTAAGAGGCACCCTATGGATAATCTCATCTGCTACTACTTTCCCACGTGGGGAACAAATCAAATATGGGGTTTTTGTGGAAACGATAGGCACCTGATATTGATTGGTATAAGACTTGCTAATAAAGTCGTGTGAAGCACCGGAGTCAAAGAGGATGACTATGGGATGACCAAGAAGAGAGAACGTACCCGTGAATACGGGTGGGCCTTCCAAAACGTCCTCGATGGCGAGGTGGTGGACGTTGCCAGCTCTGGGGACTGGCTTCTTGGGCTGGTTGTGGGGCTGGTTTGTCCCCTGGTACAATGACTGTTCTCCGCTCTGAGGGCAGCCTTGGCGAAGTGCCCCGTACGACCACACGTGAAACACGTGTACGGGGTCTGACCAGCACGAAAGGTAGGACAGAATCCCAGTGCACGGGATGGGGGTGGAAGTGCACGCGGAATCATGCCCTGCTACTAATGTGGACTGTGAGACCTATGTGTGCTGAATACATTGGCTATGGCGATAAAAGTTTTGAATACTACCAAAACACCTTTTTAACAAGGTCCGACTCTAGTTCCGAGCTCCGGCAAGGTCCTACATGAGGTCCGACTTTCTTTTTCTAGGTCCGACTAGCTTTGGTAAGCTCTGGCGCTAGGTTGTACTAGCTTTGGCAAGGTTTGGTGCTTTATTGCAGTGTTTCTGCTTTTATCTTGCAATATTTCGAACTTGCTTTACACTTATGCAAAGGTTGCTTAGTATTTATTTTCTAAGTTTTTGGCGCATTTTGATTGATATGGCTGATATCATTTTACTGTGGTTCTGCAACATGCTTATGTGAGGTGCTCAAGTGAGGTGTTGTGTTCGGAATTCATTTGAGTCAAGTCGCGGACTTGGGCTCGTACGGATTTGTTGTTTATTCATGTGCAGGTGTTGCTTGAGTTCCAGACATGGCTGGTGACGGGATCCATTGAACTAGTCTTAGGGAGAAGATGAGGTTCAACAACCAAGTTTGGGAGGAATTGTGGTTGAGTTGATCGGGAGGTTGTGCAACATGTTTGAATCAAGAACAATGCATATGAAGGTATCGTGTACGTCGTTGGAAGATGTTTGCACGTGTGCAAGGAGTGCATGGACGTGGTTGCATGGTTCCAAGGCGTGATGAAGAGATGTGGACGTAAAAATTGGTCGGAAAGGTCCAACCGACTAGGTTATAGACTCAGGCTGCGGCTGAGTCGGGTTTGACTCAAATATGGAAAGATTTGAGTTGGTTATGATAGGATTTCGTGTGGGTCACGAATTTGGGTTGTTTTAGGAATGTGGTATACATTCCTAATGTGTTTGGAAGTATTAAGATTGCTTCTATCTGTGTATAGAAGAGTCCTAAGTAGTTATGGAAAGTTTTGATTTGTGATTTGAATAGGATTAGAGTCCTAGTTGAGATTGGGTTGGCCTAAGGGCATGTTATATAAGCAAGGGAGGCCAGAGCTCGTGGGAGGCAACTTTGGGGCTGTTCCTTTTGTGTTCTATTGAATAAAATTCATAGTTGAAAGGAACTTTTGTGCCTTGTTCGTCCGACTTGTTCCAGACAAGTTTTTCTCGTCGAGTTTCTGCATAGAACTACCTTTCTTCGGTGTTTTTATCATAACTCGAGTTTTACATACCCAATTGACGTGATTCTTTTTGGGTTGTCTTCACAACTTGATTATCTATCATCAGTCAAAATTTCACGGTAATTGGATTTTTGGTTTCTGTTCTACACGAGTTTCTTTGCAGCGTTCCAGAACTGTTTTTCTCGTGTAGGACAGATTGATCTTTGTTTGATATTTCAATCGTAACTTGAGTTTCTCTCGACGGATTTGAGTGATTCTTGTTGTGTAGTCTTTGTGACTTGATTATCTCCGATTTCTATCTCTTTTGTCATAGTGAAACACGTTTAGATTAGTCTCACACACGATTTCTTTAACAGATCATTTTTCTGCCGAAGGGGTTGGGATTTAATTGTTTCCGCTGCGTAAGATTTTTAATCTTCCATTCACCTACCTCTGGTAGCTTTTCACATGCTGTTCGATCCTACAAATGGTCTCAGAGCCACGGTGCTCTAAGCTTTGTGATTTGCACATATTTTTGACTAATCATCATGGAGAAATACTCTGTCAAACCTTGTGTGTTTAGTGGTATTGATTTTCAGGTTTGGAAGGCACGTATGGAAGCCTACATCCAGGCTCAAGGCTTCGCAATATGGGAGAAGGTATACAAGCCTTACGAAGTGCCGTCAAATTATCAAGTTACAGCTACAAATCTGAGAGATGTCGACAACAATAACAAGGCTCGGAACTTGATCATACAAGGATCAACTCAAAGCGACTTCGACCGTGTTGCACACCTCCAATCTGCATACGATGTGTGGAAAGCACTTTGTGACTACCACGAAGGATCCAACACGATCAAGGAGGTAAGGCAAGACATGTTCAAGAAAGAATACATGTGCTTCGAGATGCAACCCGGTGAGTCTATTGATGACCTTTTTGCTCGCTTTAATAAAATTGTCAGCAACTTGCGTATTGTCAATGTTAATTTTTTAGATACTGAAAATGCTAGGCAATTACTAAGTGCACTAGACATGTCAATTTGGGAGATGAATGTCACATCTATTTGTGAATCTACTGTCATGAGTACACTTGCATTAGATGTTCTTTATTCTAAATTGAAAACTCATGTAATTGACATTTTATCATGAAAGAATCCAAATAAGTCTATTGCATTCGTCTCACAACGTGAAATGCCTAGCTCCGGTCAATCATCATCTTGCAATACTCTTGCTTTGCTGTCCTCACTAACCCTGGAGCAGATCAAGGAATTTCCAGAAGAGGAGTTAGCACTCATATCTACTAAATTCTCAAAAGCATTGCAAAATGTAAGAACTAGAAGGAGAGGATGCTCCGGACCTCAGCGCTGTTTTGAATGTGGTAAGACAGGACACTTTCGTACAACATTCCCTAATCTTTCAGGTCCTTCTACCCGTGAGGAAAAGCAAAACAAGGTCAAGACCACCTCTGGAAACTCCAACAAGAAAAATAAGGGTACTATAGGACGCAATATGATAAACAGCTTCATCACCGCACTTCAAGAACTTGGCTCAAGCGATGTGGACATTGAAAGTGACGAAGATGAAGATGATTTTGCAAACTTGCGCTTCATGGCAGGCAAGTCAAGATCAATTATGGAGGAGGCTGAACACAACAGCGACAATGAAGAGGTATTTCCTACTTGCGAAGAAATGTGTGATGCTATTTCTCGTGCCACTTTTATAGTTAAGAAAAAGGACAAAACGTTGAGGAACAATGCTATTAAAATTGAGTCACTAGAATCTAAAATTAATCATTTGAAATTTTTTATTCCTAGTGATGATTCTTGTTCCTCATGTGATTTAATATATGAACAATTGTCCTCACTAAGAAGTGCGCACACCTCCACACTTGATAAACTTGAGTTTGAAATTGAAAAGAACAGAGAGCTTGCTGCACTTAATGATAAA
Organism: Tuctoria greenei; assembly: GCA_036927565.1. NCBI lineage: Eukaryota > Viridiplantae > Streptophyta > Magnoliopsida > Poales > Poaceae > Tuctoria > Tuctoria greenei. The sequence goes on along the minus strand of JAYESD010000002.1, from coordinate 173,648,072 downwards.
AACTTGAAAGATGCTACCTGTTCTACAATTGATTTGCATTGTTCTACTTGTGATGATCTTGATAAGAAACTACAAGATTCTATGAATGAAATTTCTATATTGAACAATGCTTTACGTTCTCATGAAGTTAAATTTTGTTCCAATTGCAAATGAAAAGGAAAAACTTCATGTGAAAATTGTCTTGATCTATCTAATAAACTTGATAACATGCATAGGACATTAGATTGGTTTTGTAATGGGAATAAGAACCTAAACTTGCTGCTGAATTCTTCCAAGTCTTGCAATTATAAAACTGGTTTAGGTTTTGATTCTCATGCTCATGCTAAGGCTCATCGACCTAAAATTGTAAAGTCATCAGGAAGTGTTTGATTCAAACAGTTCCTAAACAAAAAGAAGTGGTTTTCAAATCTGTAGGGCTGTTGTCTCATTCGGTTTCAAATGAAAATGTTGCATGCTCATCTAGACAAGAACACAAAGTCAAATTTCATTGTACCTACTGTGGTAGAGATGGTCATGTCATAGATTTTTGTTATAGACTAGCTAAACAACAGAAAAAGGAAAGAATGATTGCTAGATCTCATAACTTTCATGCAAATTTTTCTGCACTTGCTAAACCGAATGATAGGAACATGAAATCTGCTGTAATGAGTCAAAAACATGCAAAGTTTGCTCCCAAATCTACTGCTTTTCGTGCTACACATGTAACATCTCGTAGACAGTAGTTGGGTACAAAAATCCTCAAGCATTGGCTCATAAGCCTGCTGTTTTATCCCAGCTTTTGCGTGTTATTCCTGCTGGACGTCGTGTGACTCAGTACTGGATTCCTATATGCCTTTTGACTAACCCCAGTATTGAGTCATCGACATATTGTGCTTCTATGTAGGTTATGCGCTTGAGGAAGGAGAACATTTTGATTGTGGATTCAGGTTGCTCACGCCACATGACTGATAAAAAGAATTGTTCTCCTCCCTCTCTTTTGTGTCACGTGTAGAGAATGTTACTTTTGCCAATAATTCTTCAACTCCTATAATTGCTAAGGGTTTGGTTAGAGTAAATAATCACTACACTTTGAAGGATGTGGCACTTGTTAAAAATTTGAAATACAACCTTCTTTCTGTTTCACAACTGCTAGATGATAATCTGGAAATAATTTTCACTAAAAATTGCTGCAAAGTTGTAAATTCAAATAGTGAGCTTATTTTTAACATGTCACGGTTTGGAAGAGTTTTTAAAGCTGATTTTGATATGTCTTCCTCTAAGCATAGGTGTATAGTTGCTAATGATTCTAAGGACTTATATTTTTGGCATGTAGACTTGGTCACATAGGCTTTGATCATCTAACACGTGTTAGTGCTCTTGATCGCATATGTGGGCTTCCTAAGCTTAAAGGGGACAAAGAAATTGTGTGCTCTTCTTGTAGACATGCTAAGATGGTTGCAGGTTCATATACTCCTCTCACAATGATCATGACAACTGAACCAGGTCAACTTTTGCACCTTGACATCGTAGGACCTTCACATGTTCAATCCTTTGAAGGTAAATGGTACTAGCTCAAACATTGCATGTCCGTATCCATATCCGCGGGGGGAGAGCATTTTCGTTGAAGATGAGGAAGAAGTGGTGCTGCTGCCCGAAAATTCAGCAGCTAATGATATTGTTCTAGCTCCTGATTTCGATTCATAGACAGCACCGACGACCACCATTGTTGGTCCAGATCCTCCTCAAGTCACAAGATCATCAATTTGTGATGGACATGAAGAAGAAGAAGCTAGTGAAGTGTCCACTCGCCTCCGGGTACTCAAAATTCATCCCCCACAACAAATTATTGGAAGCTTGCACGAACGAGTCACGCGGTCCAGGTTTTGCGATCCAAACTCTCATGCTCATTCTACTTTTGTTGCTTCTTTTGAACCCAAAGATATATCACACGCACTCACTAATGAATCTTGGATTATTGCCATGCAAGAAGAGTTATAAATTTTTGAAAGAAGTAATGTTTGGAAACTTGTACCTCCACCTCAAGGTCACACTTTAATTGGAACTAAATGGGTGCTAAAAAAAACAAAGTGAGGATGGGGTTGTGGTTAGGAATAAGGCTAAGTTGGTTGCTCAAGGTTTCACTCAAGTTGAAGGTCTAGATTTTGATGAAACTTTTGCTCCTATTCCTAGATTAGAAGCCATAAGAATTTTGTTAGCTTTTGCTGCATCTAAAGCTTTTAAGCTATATCAAATGGATGTTAAAAGTGCTTTTCTTAATGGCTACATAGATGAGGAGGTTTATGTCAAACAACCACCGGGTTTTGAGAATCCAGATTTTCCTAATCATGTTTACAAACTGTCCAAAGCCTTGTACGGTCTAAAACAAGCCCCTAGAGCATGGTATGATAGGTTAAAAACATTCTTACTTGAAAAGGGGTTTACCAAGGGCAAGGTTGATACAACTCTTTTTGTGCTTAAGCATGGCAATGACTCATTATTCGTTCAAGTGTATGTGGATGATATTATCTTTGGTTGTGCTTCTCATGATCTTGTGTCCAAGTTTTCAGCTATGATGAGTTCAGAATTTGAGATGAGTATGATGGGAGAACTCACGTATTTTTTGGGGCTGCAAATCAAGCAAACCAATGAGGGTACCTTTGTGCATCAAACGAAGTATACAAAAGACCTTCTATGGCGCTTCAACATGGACAAAAGAAAGCCTCTTCGGACACCAATGGGAATAGCAACAACACATGAACTTGATGAAGATGGTGAACCCGTGGATCAAAAAGAATATAGAAGCATGATCGGATCACTTTTGTACCTCACGGCATCAAGACCGGACATACAATTCAGCGTATGTCTTTTTGCACGATTTCAAGCCTCCCCACGTGCTTCACATCGTCAAGCAGTCAAAAGGATTCTTAGGTACTTACATGGAACTCAAGAATTTGGCATTTTTCTTCCTTCTTCATCAACCGTTACTTTGAAAGCTTTTTCAGATGCTGATTTTGGGGGTTGTAGGATTGATAGGAAAAGTACTTCCGGTGCTTGTTATTTTCTTGGTAATTCACTTATTGCTTGGTCCTCTAGAAAACAAAACTCAGTTGCACAATCCACAACTGAATCTGAATATGTAGCTGCTGCTAGTGCTTGCTCACAAATTCTTTGGATTGTTCAAACACTTAAGGACTATGGGGTTGATCTAGATAGTGTTCCACTATTTTGTGATAACACTAGTGCCATTTGCATTGCTAAAAACCACGTGCAACATTCTAGAACTAAGCATATTGACATTAGGTATCACTTTCTCCGTGATAATGTTGAAAAAGGAAACATTGTGCTTCACCATTTAGATACTGAACAACAATTGGCTGACATTTTTACAAAACCTTTGGATTTCACTTGTTTTTGTTACATTCGTAGTGAAATAGGGGTTATGCATCCTCATGGCTTAAATTGAGTGGGAGTTTTGAAACTTGGGAAGTCTATGTGTGAATCTGATCTTAAAATATTATGAGCATAATATTTCATACATATATGACTTTGTGATTCCTTTTACATGCTGAAAGTTCTTACTACATTACTCATGTTATACATTTTGTAGTTTTTGCCATGACTATTAATTGGAATAATTACTTACACTAAATCTGGTCATGATCGAACTTTCTTGCTGTTTCGAACTTGTTGCATGCTCACAAGTGCTTTTAATCATAAAGAATTAATCAAGTAATCAACTCACATGTTGAGTTTTTATGAACAAATATAAATTGATAAAAGATCAAGAGAATATGCATGCATCACACTTCTTCTTTTGAGATGGCTTATCATTGCACTTAGATATGAACATGGAAGAAGTTTTGTATGACTAAAATGATGTCCTTAAGCTTCTGATTATCGAATGACATAGGCTTGGCTTGGTTGGTTAGAATAAGGCAGATGCGGCATATAATCTCTTGCAAATATCAGATGTTAACAGTTTGTGCTTTAAATAATAGAATGCAGCAAGAAGTGTCATGCTTTCAGGTTTTGAAATAGTTAAGTTTGTGAGATCATGACTTGTTTAAATTGAAAATTACATTTGATCTCTATCATGGCTTACACTACTTTATGTATTTCATTGATGTGATAGTGTAAGTTACTTTATAGTATGACTTGGATGAGCTTTGTTTTATATGTATATGGTATAATATGCTCATAACATTTAAAATTTCTCTTTTGAACCTTGCTGAATACATTGTGAAAGGGGGAGAGATAAGAGGTAATATGTGAATTTTTAAAGATAAGTATGCAAGGGGAGAAATTGATTACACATTGCACATATTCACAATTGTTTTTGGCACGATTCTTCTCAGGGGGAGAATTTCTTTTTCTCATTTTATTTCTGTTTTACAAAGGGGGCAAAATTGTTTTCAAAACATTTAATGTGAATAAGCCAATGTTCGGATCTTAAGTGGCGTTTCCAATGCATTCATCAAGGGGGAGATTGTGAGACCTATGTGTGTTGAATACATTGGCTATGGCTATAAAAGTTTTGAATACTACCAAAACACTTTTTTAACAAGGTCCGACTCTAGGTCTGAGCTCTGGCAAGGTCCTACATAAGGTCCGACTTTCTTTGTCTAGTTCCGACTAGCTTTGGTAAGCTCCAGCGCTAGGTTGTACTAGCTTTGGCAAGGTCCGGTGCTTGATCGCAGTGTTTCTGCTTTTATCTTGCAATATTTTGAACTTGCTTTACACTTATGGAAAGGTTGCTTAGTATTCATTTGCAAAGTTTTTGGCGTGTTTTGATTTATATGGCTGATATCGTTTTATTGTGGTTTTGCAACATGCTTATGTGAGGCGCTCACGTGAAGTGTTGTGTTCGGAACTAATTTGAGTCAAGTCGCGGACTTGGGCTCGTACGGATTGGTTGTTTATTCATGTGCAGGTGTCGCTTGAGTTCAAGACATGGATGGTGACGGGATCCATTGATCTAGTCTTAGGGAGAAGATGAGGTTCAACAACCAAGTTCGGGAGGAATTGTGGTTGAGTTGATCGGGAGGTTGCGCAACATGTTTGAATCAAGAACAATGCATATGAAGGTATCATGGATGTCGTTGGAAGATCTTTGCACGTGTGCAAGGAGTGCATGGACCTAGCTGCATGGTTCCAAGGCATGATGAAGAGATGTGGACGTAAAAATTGGTCGGAAAGGTCCAACTGACTAGGTTATGGACTCAGGCTGCGGTTGAGTCGGGTTTGACTCAAATATGGAAAGATTTGAGTTGGTTATGATAGGATTTCATGTGGGTCACAAATTTGGGTTGTTTTATGAATGTGGGATACGTTCCTAATGTGTTTGGAAGTCTTAAGATTGCTTCTATCTGTGTATAGAAGAGTCCTAAGCGGTTATGGAAAGTTTCAATTCATGATTTGAGTAGGATTAGAGTCCTAGTTGAGATTGGGTTGGCCTAAGGGCTAGTTATATAAGCAAGGGAGGCCAGAGCTCGTGGGAGGCGACTTTGGGGCTGTTCCTCTTGTGTTCTATTGAATAAAATTCGTAGTTGAAAGGAACTTTTGTGCCTTGTTCGTCCGACTTGTTCCAGACAAGTTTTTCTCGTCGAGTTTCTGCACAGCACTACCTTTCTTTGGTGGTTTTATCATAATTCGAGTTTTACAGATCCAATTGATGTGATTCTTTTTGGGTTGTCTTCACAACTTCATTATCTATCATCGGTAAAAATTTCACGGTCATTGGATTTGAGGTTTCTGTTCTACAGAGTTCATTTGCAGCATTCCAGAACTGTTTTTTCTTGTGTAGGACAGATTGATTTTTGTTCGATCTTTCAATCGTAACTTGAGTTTCTCTCGACGGATTTGAGTGATTCTTATTGTGTCATCTTCGTGACTTGATTCTCTCTGATTTCTATCTCTTTTTACATGGTAAAACACGTTTAGATTAGTCTCACACACGATTTCTTTAACAGATAATTTTTCTTCTGAAGGGGTTGGGATTTAATTGTTTCTGCTGCGTAATATTTTTTAATCTACCATTCATCCCGCCTCTGGTAGCTTTTCATGTGCTCTTTGATCCTACATGGACGAAAGCTGACGTTGTTGAACGGGCGACCACGAAACATCGGTGGTCGCGATGGCGGCTGCCACCTCTGCCCAGATGGTGATCGATACACCATTCGGTACTTCTGAGGAGCACCCCCTCCGCTGCTCTGCGGAGCACTCCTTTTCTTCTTGTTAGAGAACAGCTCCCTACTAGCATCCTCCTGCACAATCGTGGCGTTGACCATGTTGTTGAAGCTACCACTGTTGAACAAGGCAAGCTTGTCCTTCATCTTGGAGTTCAAACCCCAATAGAAGCATTCACGCTTCCTATCTTCCGTATTCACTTGGTCCTGAGCATACTGGGCCAAGTGGTTGAATGCCTTGGAGTACTCGTAAGCACTCCTTCCTCCCTGCTTCAACTTCAAGAACTCTTGAAGCTTCCTCCTCATAATATAGGGAGGTATATGATAGGCGCAGAACGCCTCCCGGAACTCCTCCCAGCTCACGGCATAGTCAGTTGGTTGTGCAGCAAGATAATTTGCCCACCATGCACCAGCAGACCCTGTAACTGTTGGGCCGCGAACAGGGTCTTCTGTTTTTCGGTCATTCGTAGCAAACCGAACATTCCTTCGACGGAGCGGAGCCAGTTGTCCGCCTCCAACGGTTCATCGGCCTCCATGAAGACCGGTGGGTGCATTGACATGAAGTCCGAGTATGAACTCGGAGAGGGCTGTCATGGACCCACATCTGGTTGCCCCCCTTGATGGGACAAATGTTGAACTAAAGTCCACATCAACTCAGTTTGCTCATCGCACAAGCCGAGCACTGCGGTGAGAACCTCCGCTATACTCCTTGGAAGTTCAGGAGGTGGGGGTGGCGGAACTTGTTGCTGCGGTGTCGCAGCTGGCTCCTGGGTCAGAGATTCGTCCTCACGACCACAACTTGAACCTCCCATGTCAAGCGTCGAACGTGTACGCACCATTCTGCAGCCATATGTTAACAATCAGCAACATGTTTGTTTTGCCTTCATCCATTTCCTATTACAGTAGTGCGAATATTGGCAAGGAAATAAGTGCATAACATCCACATATATTGATAAAGCATAAACTTTATACAAGATATATTATCTCATGACCGAGTTTATAGTAGTGAACTCCAAAACGACGGACTCCCACTACAAAAGTGAATCTCTACCATACTTGGTTCGCATGAGACGTAATACACACCTTGTCATCTTATACATACCCACTACTATTTTTAATATGACACAAACATGGCCACAAAATAAACACGAGCAACTACTAAACTATACGTTGCTCTGTGATGGCAGGAGTGCTGCCCCCATCCTACTCCGATACGTCATATTCGACGTACTCGAGTATCTCAGGATCTTCTTCTTCCTCCTCGTCATCCGAAGGCACTTGCTCACCCATATTCAGTGGTATATCATGGGCCGATGGATAAACTACTGGTTGCAATTGTGCTTCGGCCTCAATCACATTATCCTGAAGTTGTTCTCCCTTGTATTCCCAATTCTGAGCTTCCTCAATGGCTGTGTCTCGTTGCTCGGTGACTACCAACAGCTGCTCCTGCTATTGTTGCACCACCAACTGACTCGCTTGCAGCTCACCACGAGCTTGCTGGAGTTCATTGCGAGTTTGCCGTTGTTCGGCACGAGCTTTCTGTAGTCTAGTGCGATCGTGAAGCAGCTGACTCTTGCACTTATTGGGCCGGTGATTTGTTGGAGCCAGGAACGAACATAGGTTCTCATTGATATAATCAAGAGTATCTCCCCGTTCAGTCGCTTGCCTCAAGTATTCGACTTGCTCCTGAATAATTGCACCTTGAGCAAGAACCACCATATTGGATGCAGTCGCATACGTTCCAAGTGTTGCCGAGGTTTTGTCGCCATACGGGGTATATGCTGCAACCATATGACGCTGCCACTCAAAACCAGCCACACCACGGACCAGAAGAAGAGCAAATTGACTCCCAGCCATGGCATCTTGATGAAGCTCGCAAAGCTTCATAAGCGCTTTGCCCGCTGCGATTGCCCAAGTGTCCTCCAAATGAGCTCCCTTGATAGTGACCAAAAAAGGAGCCCATCCATAACGATGTAGACTAGCAGGTATGTCAACTAGGAAGGTGCATGACAGAACGCCTCTGTCAACCGTTTCTTGACCCCAATAGCATGGCATTTCGATGAAGCCAAACTGTTGGAGCACCTCCCGCAGCATACTCGGGAAGCCCGGACGGCTAGCGCACGTGGAAAATATCCATCCGTCCGGCAATAGCATCATCTCATCCGCCATCTGTGGAAAAGATACCTGAACAATGAGAAGGTTTCCAACTCCCAACAGTTCAAGAAAAATTTAAAACTGGAGTTGTAATCACAGTTTGTTCCAGCTGACCTTCCTGTATAAATTTAAAATTTGCATACAGGAAACGTCTGAACCAGATGTTGTGTTGGATACAAAAGTTGTAGTACACTTTACAACCTTTCCATATTGTACTCATACAGATCCAGGTGAGGTAGGAAGTAGAATCTATACAGGTTTAAAGTTGACCCAAATTTTCTGGAAATTTTGACAGAACCTCCCCTGTATATGTGGTGATTTCCAGAATTTATACAGGTATATCATAACAATATATTGAGGTAGTGACAAAATAAACATTGTATAATATCAAGTTAACAATCCATAAGTAAAATAGTTCAGCCTTGAAACATTGGTTATACAGGTATAGCGTGCAAATTCAAAACTATGCGCAAACTGTTTCAAGTTCTGGTCTGCCAGAACCAAGTTTGTGACAATAGGAATTAAACACCGTTACACCAAGATTCAGGTCATAAGTACAACATAAAGTGGATAGAGGACTTCCTAAGATTTCTAGAAATGTATATATGTGACCATTTCACTACTCTGGATTAAAAGCTAGAGCTATCCCAACTTAACAGATGAACTGACTGGTTTTTAACAGCAGCCCTGCAGTTTACTGTTTTGAACTCGAAATTTGAATTGCCTCAAATTCGAATCAGGAAAAACTATGAATAACAAATCTGTAGGTATCCTTATACCCTTTCCAGATACGTATCACAATAAGGCAGGAGATTTTTCTACAGTGATTTATGGCAAAAATACAGAGACTGATACAATTGTATGGTCATCTCGAGCAGTTGAAGTATACTCCAAATTTCAACAGATTATCAAGCTTTTCTGCCTTCATGGTCAACAGAAAAGTTGTAGAGGTCTTCATGATCTTTCCATCCATATAGCATACCCCTAAGTTTATTCATAACTAACCAATATTACAACCTGAAGAAGTTTAGCAAACTTCTGCCAGAGATCAAGAATCTTGGTTCTAACCCTTTGTCGATTCGAAACTCATTTTGCGGAGTCCGAACCTACCAGCACCGGATAGTCAGACTTTACAAAATGTAATGCAACCATTCTGTCATTGGGTATGGTCAAGTATCAAAGTCGATACTGACGGTACTACGTGCCTTACCAAAGAAAATTCTAACCGGTATATGCGGATACGTTTATAGGTGGCCCTAGTACCGTTCACTCTCAAACGTGTTCTACACGGGTCGCTACCGTAGTTAATGCTGCAGAAGACAAACAATACCCTATCATACCTGCACACCACAAGGGCGGTTTGAGGAAACACGATAGGCAGTCACAATAATACTATATATGAAAGTAAATGCATACGACTCTGGTGTGAGTCGCCCTCGAGCGATGTCATGTCTCGAGGTACATGATCGTACTACGTCTGTACAGCAAAGACTCCCGCACGAACCGACTTATACACGCTCGGGCATACGTGTTTCACATGCTCCCATAGAACATGAATAGTTCTAGAGACGCATACTATCGCGTTATTCACCACCCGACGGGGGCTCCCACTCACTTTGAAGCACGTTGGCGTGCCGCGTGTCATAGGTTCTCAGAAACATGGAAAGTTTCAGAGACTCCTATTAACATTCCCGTGCCAAGCCATGGAAAGACTTCCATGCTGCCTCTCGCATGGTGAGCTTACTGCAATTGATCCGCTTACGGTGGCGTACCTTACCTCTTACCTGACGTCGCAACGTTGTTACAGAATATAATAACACATAGTTAGTTTGCCACCTTTATATCATATACTAATAATACTCCTTAAATGGGCATATAGCTAATTCCTCACTCAATAATCCTAAGTTTTGAAAATATGCTCTTTTCAAGCACACTGTTCCCAATGATGCTCTGGTACCATGCTGTGGGGACCGGAATCCCGACATCCAAGGATCTCATTGGGTGGTGTCGTGCGATGCGACACCCAACAGTATACAAGAAAAGAACGAGAACAAATTACAATACCAAGTCTTTATTTATAAACGCAGCGAAAGTTTTACAATACTAAGTGAAAAGTAAAGAGAACTATACATCATAGCTACGCTCTCAGCACTAGCTATGCAAAAGCAAAGTCATCCATGCCCTCGATACTTCGCACTAGCAACATCCAACTTACGGCAGCGTGCAGGGTTCCCACTCGGCTGTAAACCCTGGAGGGGGTGCAGCCTCGTCATTGAACCCGTCATCAGTTGTATAATCTGCAAAAACTTGTTAACTGCAAATGTGAGCTTAAGGCTCAGCAAGACTAACCCGTCTCACTAAACATATGCAGGGGTGAATACTAAGTATAGGTAAGGAATAGCATAAAGGACACACCTACAAGTGGATCCTTATAATCATGTCTTAAGTAGCACATGCCATTCTTCAGGCACGGCTCATCATAGACTCCACAATCAAACAAGAAACGCTTTGCCGATGATATGACATGCCCAAAGCACATAATGCTATTACAGGTAAAATATGAGGAAACTGTAAACTTTTAATTGTACTATCTCTAAGCCATACAAGGTTGCAAAACAATTATAATTCAATACATCGTATTCTCCAGACTTCTTTAGTATTTACTACGTCACAACACAGTGAACAAGTGGTACTCTATTACCTCGAGGGACGGTGATTGCAATCAGGACACACCCGATCAACACGACACATACGCACTTTCAGAAATGCCAGCGAGTACTTACAGCAGTACCTACATAGAACTTCAATACTAGTCATATATGGCCACCTTTCACCCAACAAATGTCGAACCGGTCGATCCGTCACGAGCAGGAGGTCACTGCGTGGGGCGTACTCTGACATGCCACCAACTGATTTACACCTCGCTGCCCTCAACCCACACCTATAAAATGGAACAGAATGCCTCGACAAACCAGTATAAAGCTACATCAGTTTACTGGAGCCCATTTCTCTAGTATGTCGTCGGTACAATTCTAGCTTGTCCAGCAGGGCCGCACACAGCACGGGCCTTAATCGACACGATCAGAGCTATACGACCAAGACCATCTCTTGTCGCTTTCTACTCATCTCTGACCGGTCTCAATTTCATATTATAAAACATTTCTTGATCCAATTCATCCCCTGTGATAAAATCCTATCTCGCGAGTAGATTCCATCTACTCGACTTCTATCGGATCCCTATGAACATAAGCATGGCAGTTACTACACGAGTCTGTGAGCTATTATAACCACTCCCTGGGTTATTTGGTCATGCAAGTGGATGTCAAACACCTTAAACGTAATACAAAAACATCTGAAGACGTAAGGTGAATGAAAACTGCAAAGACGTTGTAAGGAAATTAAATGCAAACCGGGGCTTGCCTGAATGTGAGTCTATGTTAGTTTCCGGCAGCTGGACTTCCAAAGCTTTCGGCTGCTCCTCGACTTTAGTTACTACACGTTATGCATATACTATATATGAATGACTTTGAAAATAAAAATAATATGTTTAAGGTCACAAGCTAATATCTTGTGAAACAAATAATATTATGATCTTAATTGGCTTTGGAACTTTTATGGTAGATAATTGGTACTATAGTGGAGAATCTTGCAAAGAACAGGAGATGATCAAGGAAGTTTGTTGTCCCTAAAAATTTTGGTAAGCAATAACCTTCTCTAAATTTTGGTTGAAATTTTGGAGATCTATCATGGCTACCAGTGGTTGTACCATACAGAGGAGGTCTCACTGGTTCTAGGAAATTTTGTTTCACAATTTTCTAAGCATTCTAATGTGAGATATTGAATTTAGAAGTTTGAACAATTTTCTGCACAACTTTTAAATGAATTTGGCTATTTATATGTGCATAGAGAATACATAGGTGATCAGACTATACACATGCATGTAAATGACGCCTAATGACCCTGACATTTTTACTGGAGTTCAACGCTATTCAAATGAAGGTTATGAAAAATTTTGGTAATTTTGCAAAGAGCATAACTATAGGAATTAATCCTATAACAATTTTGCTTCTTTGAATTATGGAGAAATTTATATAGATTTTCATACAAATCCAAGTGCACCACTGGAAAGTATTCTTCATGCTGGTACTAAATAAATTTATTTAGGAATTTTTGGACAATTATACTAGGATTATGGATTTTCCAAGTTGGTTGAATTCTGGAATTATTTTCCAAAGGGAAACATTTAAATAAAGCAGCCAGGCCCACTAGTTTTAAATCAACCAATCACAGCTGGGCCGCACCGGAGGCCACGGGGTTAACCCGCGCAGCCGCACTGGATCAGGAGCCGTTGCTGATCCTGCGCGAGGGAATCGGTCGCTGAAAGGCGGGGCCCATAGGCCTTCGTCTACCTCACGACGCGCCGCCCGGAAAAGGTCGGGGGGGCTTCTGGGATCATGAGGAAAACTCCTAGGTGGTGTAAACGGCGTGGAACTGCCAGGAAACACAAGTTCGTTGGTGAAGAAGGGAGGTCTCAATGGCGGAGGGGAAACTTGAATATATCAGACTCCACCCGATTATGTCCACTTATTCTTGGCAGAGGGGTGCGCTAGGAGGTACAGAGTAAAATCCTTACTTGGATTGAAGAATCATTACACGTAGAAACGGAATCAAACCGAGAAGTGAGCTAGTTTATGGGCTACGACCGAAAGCAAAACTTCAATAACTTGCTCGATACTTAAGGAAGTGAAGCACAGGTTTTACCGTGAGAAAGATCTCGTGATGGCAATCCTTTTTGCTATTGTAGTCGAGGTGTGACACCGCTTGTTGAGGCTGACGATGGTTGCACAGAGCCGTTATACTTCCCCAACTTTGGCGACATCCGTGGAACTCCAAACTATAGCCAACCCCAAAAGCAAAATGATAAGCTAGTTGGTGTAGATGATAGAGCATGAACTGGGCGCCAACTTTGCCGTTTGCATCGAATGGAATAGAGGTACGACCGAGGTGCTTACCGGGAGGAAAGGAAAGCGGCGGTGTTTTGCGACGGCGGGGCGAAACTGCGGCGAGGGGAAGCGAAACGGGGATTGAACTCGACGCTGTTAGTCGGGAGGGGTAGATATAGGCCAGGGGAGGTGTTTAGGCCACACAACTGCCTGCTTTGCATGGCTTGTCGCGGTGGCCTAATGATATGCATTGAAATTGGTTTGGCGAAGGGTGGCCCGATCTTCACGACAAGAGGTTCACGAACAAGATAACTTGCTGTAGAAACAGCACGGATAACTAGCTTTATACCTGACCAAGGTTGGATGTGACCAAGCGACGGGGAGAGAGACACCGAAACCGCGAAGACTTCGACTCGATCTTCGAACGATCGCGGAACCACAACCGGAGCTAATCCACACAAGACAGGGCAGCCGTACTGGAACCCGCAGAGCACGAATTAGTGGATCTCAGAGAGATCTCTCCACAAGTTCAAGAAGAACAAGGAAGAACAAGGGTTGAGTAAGACACTCAAGCAGCTCGGTTGCAAATATCACTAGAATAATCTTAATTCATCAAAAAAGTCCTTCTTGGCTTACAAAAAAGGGGTATTTATACCAAAAACTAGTCTAAAAATATATGTGAACAGAAAAAGCCACGTGGGAAGGTGGAAAGGCCAACTGGCTTGATCATTCATGCAATGGTCATCAATTTCCCGCATGTCTTCTGGCCTTTTGAGTGGTCTTCAGTGTTTTAATCATAACTCCACCTAGGGACATCCAAAAGACATGGGACCAGATGCGTTGGAAAGATAATTTGTTAACCTTTCACACAATGTGTAGCATGCTTCACAAAATATTGTAGAGTGATATAGTTTCTCATGGAAACTTGGATATCAGGCTGACTGTTGATCTTCTAAACAGTCTGCACCAAAAGCACTCAGCTGCCAAGCTGGGAGCTCTAAAGCACTCGACACTTAGTGGCATTAAAAAGTTGACTTCAACACCTTTCCAACAAGTACTCATGGACCTTCACAGCTTCTATGCATCAAGGGATATGAATGTTTATTCATGATAGTTCTGCCAGGCCGAACTGGTTCGACGTAGTTCTCCTCTCTGGTTCAGTCTTGGCGTGTCCTTGTCATCCTCCTTGGTGAACCTGAGTAATAGAAACATGTACGATTTAGGAAGTATATAATTCTCATTAATAAATGGAATTTCACAAAGTAGCGTGTGCACCTCTTGTTGTAGCTGTTTAGCTCGGCTACGAGTAATTGGTCCATCGAAAACAGGAGCTGGTGCAGCTTGACTTGATGATTGTTCCATCTTGCTTGATGTAGTCGGTATACTTGATGATGTGGTCGGCGTGTGCATATCATCCTCCCCCCCCCTTGAAAAAGAGTCGTCCTTGACTCTTCCAATCCAAAGAATGGAGAGAGGTCGGACACATTGAAACTGGTACTTACACTATAAGTACTTGGCAGATCAATTTCATAAGCATTGTCGTTGATCTTGCGCAGAACTTTGAATGGTCCGTCAGCCCGGGGTTGCAACTTGTTCTTGCGCAGCTCTGGAAAATGATCCTTTCGAAGGTGCACCCAAACCAAGTCCCCTTGTTCGAACAACACCTTTTTGCGACCCTTGTTAGCGTGCTTCTCATACTTTTTGGTCATCTTTTCAATATTGGCTCGAGCCCTATCATGAATGTTCTTGACAAATTCAGCTCGCTTGCTTGCATCGAAGTTCACACGTTCCTGCATGGGTAAAGACAAAAGATCTATGGGAGCAGTGGGTGTGAATCCATATACAATTTCAAATGGACAAAATCTAGCGGTTGAGTGTACTGCCCTATTGTATGCAAACTCAACATGTGGCAATCTTTCTTCCCATAGTTTCAGGTTCTTCTTAAGGACAGCTCGGAGCAACATTGATAGTGTTCGATTCGCAACTTCAGTTTGGCAGTCCGTTTGCAGATGACATGTTGTGGAGAACAACAGTCTTGTCCCAAGTTTGCCCCACAATGTCTTCCAAAAGTAGCTCAAGAACTTGGTGTCACGATCCGACACAATGGTACGTGGCATTCCATGTAGTCAAACGATTTCCCTGAAAAATAATTCAGCAATACAGGAAGCATCGTCGCTCTTGTGGCAAGGAATAAAATGTGACATTTTGCTGAAACGATCAACCACGACAAAAATTGAATCCCTTCCCCCTTTGGTCCGTGGTAACCCAAGAACAAAATCCATTGAAATATCCTCCCATGGTGCATTAGGGATAGGAAGGGGAGTATATAAACCACGAGGGTTCAAACGAGACTTAGCTTTGTGGCAGTTTTCGCAGCGAAGAACATGTCTCTGTACATCTCGTCGCATTTTTGGCCAAAAGAAATGGTCAGCCAGCACTTGCTCCGTCTTCTTGGCTCCAAAATGGCCCATAAGTCCACCTGCATGAGCTTCCTGCACGAGTAAAAGTCGAACAGAGCAATCTGGAATACAAAGTTTGTTAGCGCGAAATAAAAATCCATCATGCACATGATACTTTCCCATCATTTGCCATTACAGCACTTGGCATATGGTTCAACAAAGTACGAATCAGTGGTATATAATTCCTTTATACTTTCCAATCCGAGAATTTTAGCATCAAGTTGTGTGAGCAAAGCATGACGTCGAGATAAAGCATCAGCTACAATATTGTCTTGAACTTTCTTATATTTGACAATATAAGGAAAGGACTCAATAAATTCACTCCACTTAGCATGTCGTTTATTCAGTTTTAGTTGTCCCTTAATATGTTTCAATGATTCATGGTCTGAATGTATTACAAATTCTTTAGGATAAAGGTAGTGTTGCCAAGTTTCCAAACTCCGAACGAGAGCATATAATTCTTTATCATAAACTGAATAATTCAAAGTCGGACCACTTAGCTTTTCACTGAAGAATGCAATTGGTCTCTTTTCTTGCATCAGCACGCCTCCAATCCCAACTCCACTTGCATCACATTCAATTTCAAATGTCTTGTTGAAATCTGGAAGTGCAAGGACTGGGGATGTTGTGAGCTTCCTCTTTAATTCTTCAAAAGCCTTTTGTTGTGCTTCTCCCTATTTGAAAGATACATCTTTCTTGGTCAGCTCATTGATTGGCAGCGATCGTGCTGAAATCTTTCACGAAGCACCGGTAGAAACCAACAAGTCCAAGGAAGCTTCTCACTTGGCTCACGTTTTGTGGGGGCCTCCATTCGTGTACAGCCTTGACTTTCTCAACATCCACCTCCGCGCCTTGTCCTGAAACAACAAAACCAAGGAAAACTACCTTGTCGGTGCAGAATGTGCACTTCTCAAGGTTAGCGTACAATTTTTGTTTATGCAGGACAACAAGTATGCTCTGGATATGTGCAACATGTTCTTCAAGAGTCTTGCTGTAGATTAGGATGTCATCAAAATAAACCACAACAAATTTACCAATGAAAGTTCTAAGCACATGATTCATTAATCGCATAAATGTACTAGGTGCATTGGTTAAACCGAAGGGCATCACTAACCATTCATACAATCCAAATTTTGTTTTAAAGTTTGTTTTCCACTCATCTCCTTCTTTCATACGAATCTGATGATAGCCACTTCTTAAATCAATTTTAGTGGAAAAATTAGCACCACTAAGTTCATCAAGCATATCATCTAAGCGAGGAATGGGATGCCTATATCTTACTGTGATGTTGTTAATTGCGCGGCAATCCACACATAGTCTCCAAGACCCATCTTTCTTAGGCACTAAAAGAACAGGGACATCACAAGGGGAAAGACTTTCATGTACATACCCTTTTTTAATCAATTCCTCCACTTGTCACTGAATTTCTTTTGTCTGCTCTGGGTTGGTGCGGTGTGCAGCCCTGTTCGGAAGTGACACACCAGGAACCAAGTCAATTTGATGCTCGATCCCTCTCTTAGGTGGCAGTCCTGGTGGTACTTTGTCCGGAAAGACATCTTCATATTCCTGCAAGACATTCAAAAGAGTACTCGGCAGGGTAGAGGGTAAGGCATTAGTAGAAAGAAAAGTGTCCTTGTACATAAGTACAAAGAACATGGCATCGGGTTCACTCAATGCTTTGATATCCCCCTTCCTAGCCATCATTACTAAACCCTCTTTTCCCGGTTTCTGGGTTCCTTGCAGCTATGGGGTTTGATTTGGCTGTGGACACTCTTCCTTACTATTTTTGTGGCTCACTCGCAAGTGGTGCTCGCTCTCGCGCTGTTTCTTCCTGATATCATCCTTCAAAATTTCTTCCGGTGTCAAAGGAAGCAAGGAAATTCGCTCTCCTTTGTACACAAAAGAAAGCTTGTTGGTCCTTCCAAAAATCTGGACATCACGATCATATAGCCATGGTCGACCGAGCAGAAGCTGGCAGACTTGCATAGGCACCACGTCCCACTCCACATGATCATTGTATTTACCAACAGAGAATGGTACAGTCACAGTATGACTGACACGTAGCGCACCACAATCATTAAGCCACTGCATCTTGTGTGGACTTGGATGACACCGTGGTTTCAGTCCCAATCTGTCCACCAAATCTTGGATAGCAATATTGTTGCAGCTGCCATTATCAACGATGATGCAACACACCTTATCTTTGATTAGTCCACGGGTATGGAACAAATTATGTCGCTGCCCGTTGTCTTTCTTTTCTGCTGTTACACTAAGTACTCGTAGAGAAATAAAGCAATTATGTTCTCCTTCTTCAGGCTGGATCTCATTCCCTTCCTCCTCAATTTCTTCATCACATATCTGTCCAGCATCTTCCGGATCACTCTCGGATTCCCATTCACCATTCTCATTCAACAACATGGTCCTCTTGCTTGGGCATTGGGCAGCAATGTGCCCACGGCCGTGGCATTTATGGCATACATGCTTCGGGAAGAAGATGTAGCTCCCGAGACATTGTTGTGGGCTGCTGAACTTGCAGCGGGTCGCTGCTGAGTTGTTGGTGATGACGCGGTGGAGGCTGCCATCTTCGATGGAACAAATGATTGAGAAGACTTGGCTGCAGCCCCTTGAGATCGTCCACCACCATAGGAAGTACTTGACTGCTGTTTGCGCCATGGGGCAGCAATAGAATAACTGCCATAAGATTTTCCACGTGACTCTTGCTGAATCTTTTTCTCTGTTCGCATAGCTTGATCAACAAGATCCTGCAATGTACAATATGGAAACATCTCCACAAAACCAGAAATTTCTTCATTAAGACCTCCTAGAAATCTTGCCATTGTTGACTCTGCATCTTCTCTTATTCCAGCCCGCACCAACAGCAGCTCCATCTCCTTGAAATACTCATCAACTGATCTCTTCCCTTGCTTTAATATTTGCAACCGGTTCCTGAGATCACGCTGATAGCTAGATGGCGCGAATCGCCTTCTCATCACTTGCTTCATCTCCTCCCATGTATTGATAAATCCACGTCCCAAATCACGTTGATTCTCCTGCACTTGGTTCCACCAAGTGAGAGCGTATCAAGAGAATTCCACCGAAGCAAGATTCACACGGCGCTGAGCCAAAAGATTATGTACTCGGAATATTTGATCACACTGCTTAGCCCATTCAAGAAATTCATCAGGATTCTCCTTTCCAATTAACTTTGGAATACTCAATTTGACACGAGCGATGTTATCTGGGTTGTCATGAGGACGTCGACCACGATGGTATACCCTTTCTTCAAAATCAGCAGGCTGGCGATGATGACTCCGATCAAACCTGCCTTCTTGACTGAAAGGACTTTGATCATTATGAGATCCTTCTTCATGATCTTGATCTTCAAACTCTTCGTCTTCAAAATGCGCGCGGCGACCATCAGCATTGCGCCTATGTGTACGAAGCCCACCATGGTAATTATTAAAATCAGCATGGCGACCACCACCAGATACGTCTGAGCCATGTTCGAAGCGATTGAATCCATGGCTAAAACCAGAATTCTCATCGCCGGACTCCTCTCGATGACGGTCCTCTTGATCACGACATGCTCGACGTCCTCCAGCCGCGGGAAGACGCTCATCGAGGAGCCTGCCCATGGCCTCCATGAATGAATCAGCCATGCGACGCATCTCATCCCGTGAGATAGGGTGTTCCCTATCACCATGGTGTCCACCATGAACACTTGAATCTGAGTCTTCCATGTTAGGAGCAGCAAGAAAAAGAAAAAGATATATATATATATATATATATATATATATATATATATATGTGGACACACTCGATCTCACCTCTTACTTACCCAAGTTCTTGCCTGATCTCATGAATTGTGATGGCGCTGGTGTGACAGCTTCAACGGAGGTGGTAAAGAGGCCGTAAGGAGTACAAATCGAAAGTCCCAGTTCAGGTTTTTGGTAGAGCTATAGGTGGCTGAACAAGGAGGGCTACGGTACTGCCAATTAAGTGAAAAAAGATGTGCTCAAAAGATAAATTTTTTTTTTGCTGCTATCAAGATTACCACCAACTTGGATATGAAAACTGAAAATTTCAACACCCAACCGTAACAAAAAATTCTTCAGAATCTTTTCACTTGTGCTCTCTTTTTTTTTACTGTATTCTTTTTTTTATAACACTAACAGGGGTGCTGATTACAAAAGATATAGGTAAGCGGTGGTGATGAGCAACTAGAAGAACACAAACACAAGATAACAGTACCGTCAAAAGGGCTATAGGTATTTTTTTTGCTTTGGACTATAGGACAAACAAATATATGTAAAAGATAAACACAGGGATGAATATGTGGATCGTGAAAACTGTAAAAGATTGAAAAAGGGTGGGTGATAGAAAAATGAACCTATCGTGGCAACGATAGCTCTGATTACCACATGATATGCATCAAAATTGGTTCGGGGAAGGGTGGCCCGATCTTTACGACAGGAGGTTCACGAACAAGATAACTTGCTGTAGAAACAGCACGGATAACTAGCTTTATACCTGACCAAGGTTGGATGCGACCAAGCGACGGGGAGAGAGACACCGAAACCGCGAAGACTTCGACTCGATCTCCGAACGACCGCAGAACCACAACCGGAGCTAATCCACACAAGACGTGGCAGCCGTACTGGAACCCGCAGAGCACAAGTTAGTGGATCTCAGAGAGATCTCTCCACAAGTTCAAGAAGAACAAGGAAGAACAAGGGTTGAGTAAGACACTCAAGCAGCTCAGCTGCAAATATCACTGGAATAATCTTAATTCATCAAAAAAGTCCTTCTTCGCTTACAAAAGAGGGGTATTTATACCAACAACTAGTCTAAAAATAGATGTGAACTGAAAAAGGCACGTGGGAAGGTGGAAAGGCCAACTGCCTTGATCATTCATGCAATGGTCATCAATTTCTCGCATGTCTTCTGGCCTTTTGAGTGGTCTTCAGTGTTTTAATCATAACTCCACCTAGGGACATCCAAAATACATGGGACCAGATGCGTTGGAAAGATAATTTGATAACCTTTCACACAATGTGTAGCATGCTTCACGAAATATTGTAGAGTGATACAGTTTCTAATGGAAACTTGGATATTAGGCTGACTGTTGATCTTCTGAACAGTCTGCACCAAAAGCACTCGACTGCCAAGCTGGGAGCTCTAAAGCACTCAGCACTTAGTGGCATTAAAAATTTTACTTCAACACCTTTTCCAACAAGTACTCATGGACCTTCACAGCTTCTATGAATCAAGGGATATGATTGTTTCTTCATGACAGTTCTGCCAGGCCGAACTGGTTCGACGTAGTTCTCCTCTCTGGTTCAGTCTTGGCGTGTCCTTGTCATCCTCCTTGGTGAACCTGAGTAATAGAAACATGTACGACTTAGGAAGTATATAATTCTCATTAATAAATGAAATTTCACAAAGTAGCGCGTGCACCTCTTGTTGTAGCTGTTTAGCTCGGCTACGAGTAATTGGTCCATCGAAAACATGAGCTGGTGCAGCTTGACTTGATGATTGTTCCATCTTTCTTGATGTAGTCAGTATACTTGATGGTGTGGTCGGCGTGGGCATATCACCTAAACACCTCCCCTGGACTATATATACCCCTCCCGACCGACGGTGTCGAGTTCAATCCCCGTTTCGCTTCCCCTCGCCGCAGTTTCGCCCCGCTGTCGCACAACACCGCCGCTTTCCTTTCCTCCCGGTAAGCACCTCGGTTTTACCTCTATTCCCTTTGATGCAAATGGCAAAGTTGGCGCCAAGTTCATGCACTATCATCTATGCCAACTAGCTTATCGTTTTGCTCCTGGGGTTGGCCATAGTTTGGAGTTCCACGGATGTCGCCGATGTTGGGGAAGAACAACAGCTCTGCGCCACCATCGTCAGCCCTCAACAAGTGGTGTCGCACCTCGACTCCAAAAGCAAAAAGGATCGCCATCACGAGATCTTTTTGCGAGCTCCCCCGACGTTGAAGCACGGGGACAGCCGTAAACAGAGCGCTTCGGCGGTTCATCGAGTGGGAGAGGCTGACAGTGGGTCCCACCGCCCCTCTTAAGCCCTATCCGTTTTGGAACTTTAATTCATCTACCAAACTTGATCCAAAAATGATTAAATTTTGTGGATAGGCTCAAATGAGTATCTGGAATTTGATTCTGAAATCAAAACTTCAAATGATCAAGTTTCAGTTGAAATTCAAATTTGAATTTGAATTTGAATTAGATTCAATGGAGCCACTAAATTAAATAGCGAACGAGTTTCAAAAATTGTGGAACTTCTTGGATAAGTCCAGCAAGTATGCTGCTCATGATGGTCTTTTCAAATTTTTATGTTCAAATAGATTTGAACAGAGTTCAAAATTTGAACTTAAATATAGCTTGAATTTGCTAAGCGTCTCAAATAAAATAGCAACTGGAATTCACAAATCTTGAAACTTGGCAGGAAGGCTATTTGGAATATTATGAGGCCATGGAAAAATGTATATCCTCAGATTTGAATATTTTGACAGGGCCTAAATGTACAGTGCTATATTCAAATTAATTTGAATATATTTAATACTACATAGTGTTTTGCCCTAGCAAAATCCATTCAATAAAATCCAAATTTTTGCAGGAAGGTCACTTGAATTATCCTAGGGTCATTGGTGAAGCCCATCCCTTACGTTAATAAAATTCTAGGTATGAGGGAAAGAATTATTCTTGATGATATCAAGTTCATGTGTACAACCATAATTGATCTTTACCATGGTTGAAAATAAACTGATAACTGAACTTCATATTAAGGAAAAGCTAGGATTTTACATCTCATTCTCCGTCAATTCTGCATAAGAACTTTTGCATGCACTATTTCTCCAAGTACAAGTGGAACTTTGTCAAATCTAGGTATAATGTGTGGAAGAAATATTTATTCCTTCACATATCTGAGTTATATTGACGATTGCAATTGGTATATAATGACCGTCAACAAACTCCCCCAAGCTTACCCTTCGCTCGTCCCGAAGCAAAGATTAGTAGTCGCTACAATGTCATTTTTTTAAAAGTACCAAGTGCACAACAAAATATTCTACCTTGCACTGAATATATGGGCTATGGTACCTCACCTCTTTTTCTTAGTCATTATGGGGCCTATGTCTCATCCTTTTCTTAGGTGGTTCAAAGATAGAACAACAAAGTGAGCACGCATCACCTAATGTTTAAGTTTCACTCAAATTTCCAAAGAGTTTTGAATGGTGTTTGTTCCTCAAATGCACTCAATCACTCCTATGTGGGAAGTGGTATTTATATCCTCACAAAGGCAATGCCTTGCTTGTCCCGCATCTATCTAAGGCTTATATGTGGAGCTTGGTAGGGATCAAGAGTAGGCATATTTGCAACATATTTATTGGTAAGTCAAAAGAGTAAGCCTTAGGAGAAAACAAATCATAATTTTTGATCAAGATCTGTGCAAGTGTGGTGGAATATTTGTGGAGTAGAAATGTGAAGATGACTCCTTTGTATGCACTCCTTTATTGTGAGGATGAAACATGGCTACTTATATAATTTTTTTCTCATGCTCTAATACGTGAGCATGATTTTTTTCTTTTTCTTGTAGCCATGTTTTCTACTCCTCTTTTCTTTTCAAATATTTTGAAGAGATTATTATGCATTGAAATCATGGAGTATCTTTTGATGGTAGAATGGTATGATGGAATTTTTCTATCTTCTAGTGTAGAAGTTTAGCATGTGCCCGTGCAATCTTGATCATAAAAGAGTGAAAAGATTCTCACATAGGTCTATACGAATGCGGCTTCCCTCCTCCCATTCGGTCCTCCCATGAGTCCTCCCGTTGACGTGTCAAAATATTATTGGTTCTTCATTAATACTTAGTTTAATTACCATATCTTCACAACAAATAAGATGATGACACACCAGCGGGAGGACGCATGGGAGGACAAACGGGAGGAGGGAAGCCGTGTCCAGGTCTATACTAGTTTGAATAGGCTCAATGTAAAGGCTAATAGCATATGCATGGGGTTTATCAAATTCAAATCATCATATGGATTTGGTAGGAATTTCCATCAAATGAGGGACTTCCATTTTAGATTTTTTTTCCAAAATTCAAGTTTCACTTTTAGTTAGGATATTAGCAGCTCTTATTATAGTATCATATCCCTCAACCACCCATAATTGGACTTAGCTTTTGCTACCCCCAAATTCCAAGTTTTAAGGCAAGATTATTCTAAGCCAGTAAACGCAATAATTGGATAATACTAAGTTGTATACAAGGGACTTGGAAAAATAAAAATATTCATCATTTCAACTTATGCAAAGTAAAGAAATATTCTTACCGCACAACTCTTATTTTATTATCCTAACCTATACTACATTTTTTGAATGCAAATGTGGTGAAAAGAAAGAAATAAAATAAATGAATGCAAATGGGGTGTGATACAGGTTACCTCAAGTGGGGGTCTCCCCCAAGCCTTTTCTTCTCAATCTCCGTGATAAGGGTTGAACTCTTGATGACAGATGTAGGCCATAAGGTCGGCCTATTGTTGTTGCAGCGTGGTGTTGACGTTGTTGAATTATGCATTGATTTGTTGCTGCCAGTCGTGGGTACCTTGGATGTGGTCTTGAAGTGTTTTGAGGATGTCCCCAATCCCCACTTCAACGTCTCCCATCCATTGAGTGAGTTCTGCCATTCCTTGGCCAAGGTCACGAGAACCTCTGGCCGAAAAGTAACGACGTGTACTCATCGGTGGAGGAGGCAAGCTACTAGAGCTTGAGCTGGACCCGTAAGGATCCCATCTTCATCTGGTGGTAGTCAACTCTTGCCACGAAGTCCTTCGGCCTCATACGTTAGAGGTTGGGTCTAACCGGGTGCATCACTCGTTAGATCCACTCCCTCTTGGTACTCATAGGCAGGAGTAGATCACGACGGCATCTCCATGGCTATTGTCCATGAATGGCTTCTTGTGACCCTGCTAGAAACGTTACTCCTACGGACCACTTCAATAAGTTGAAGATCAATGGTTAGCTACCATCGCTTCTATAAATGAAAATCTGGGTTAGGTAACCGAATTTCATTTATACATCTGGGATAGAAAAACATTAAGGATCCATCTAGATTATGTTTAAGAATGTGTACCTGTACTAGATAGTCCTCATCTATTAAGTAGTGTCTTGTTGAAATATATTCAATTGAAATATTTTCTAAAGCGGCCACTTTCATAACAATGCGGGCAATTAAAGATGTACATTCAATTGGCCCCGTTCTTTTAATGTTTTCTTACCATTGTGACATCATAGCCTTGATAGGAGTAGTTTTGATCTTTCTAACCATGGCATAAAGGGTCCTAAGTTCATCTTCGTGCACAATCCTAACATATCCTTAAGGAAACATAGTCATAGCCACCCATCTATGCATGAAGCGTAAAGTGAGATTTTGCAAGTGGCTATTCCTAGGACTCCTACATGCTACCTCACAAGTCAAAACTTTGTTTATTAAATTTAGGCAAAGTGTCTAAATCTATTAAACAACATCGATAGAAGCCTAGGAGTTCACTAAATTCTTTCCATACGATAAAGTATTCTTTTCGAAAAAACCTAAAAGAAACACCTTCAAATACTACTTTAAGGGTGCATAAGAATTGAATAGTGAGGAGGCATGAACCTTCCTCATCTATTTGAGCAAAACTATCTCATCCTATTGCATTCCAAATGGTAAAGAATTCAGAATCCATACATATTAGGAAAGTAGTGTCGGATCTTGAGCCTTCGTGTGAGCGAACTCACGATCTCGGAGGAGGTTGTAGGCTTGTCATTCAACATCATGCTTCAAGTCGAGGTCGTCGTCGTTGAGATGGCGCAGTGTAGCATCGTCTTCTTCCATCGGGACATCATCTTGCACACCTCTCCACCGTGGACTTGGTGTAGGCTCGGGGGAGAGGTGTGAGCTTGATTCCCTCCCATGGATTGAGCTTGATGATGGTCCCTTCCTCTTCCAAAACAAGTTCTTCATGCTTTTCATGGCTGCAAAACTTGAGAACAAACAAAACAAACTTGAAACTGGTTACACTAGTGAAAACCAAGCGAAAACCCTTGATGAATTGTTTTGTCAAACTTGAGAGCAACTTGAAAATGCAAATGGGGATGAAAGAAAATATATTTTGCTTGAAATTGGGAGAAGTGTTTCAACAAAGAGCAAAACAACTATTGAGCAAGTGTGTAAATGAGTTGGGGAGGTGAAAATGAGGTGAAGTGTGAAGCAACACACTCAGCCGGGCATGTATAAATAGTGTAGCACCCCCCAACGGTCACCAGAGGAAAGAGTATAGCCGTTGCAGAAATGTGTAGGATCGAAGAGCACGTAAAAAGTTACCAGGGAGGGGTGAATGGTAGATTAAAACTTTTAGAGTGGAAGCAACGAAAGCCCCTCAGTAGAAAATCAATCTGTAAAGAAATTGTGTGTGCAACTGATATAAACGTGTTCAACCGTGACAAAAGTAGTAGATATTATAGAGAATAAAGACACAAAGACACAACAACAAGAATCACGAAAAACCATCAAGAAAAACTCATGTTATGATCGAAATATCGAACAAAGGTCAATCTATTCTACCAGAGTAAAGAACAAGATCTGCAGCACTGCAAAGAAACTCGTATAGATCAGAAACCACAAATCCAATGACCGTGAAATTTTCACAGATGATAGATAATCAAGTTTCGAAGAGAAACCAAAAATAATCACATCAATTGGATCTACAAAACTTGAGTTATGATAAAACACCAACGAAACGTAGTGCTGTGCAGAAACTCAACAAGAAAAACTTTTCTGGAACAAGTGAGATGAACAAGGCACAAAAGCTCCTCTAAACTATGAATTTTACTGATAAAAACACAATAGGAACATCCCAAAGTCATCTCACCATGATCTCTGGCGTCCCTTGCTTTTATAACCAGCACTAAGACCAACCCAATCCAAACTAGGACTCTAATCCTACTCAGTTTCAATCGAAACTTTCCATAATTGCTCAGGACTCTTCCATACGCAGATAGAAGCAATCTTAAGACTTCCAAACACCTTGGAAGATATCAAACATTCCTAAAGCAACTTGATCTCGTGACCCAAATGAAATCTAACAAGAACCAACTCAAATATTTCCATATTTGAGCCATAACCAACTCAGTCGCAACCTGAGGCATAATCCAGCCGGTTGGACCTTTCCGACCAATTCTTTACATACACTTTTCTTCATCATGCCTTGGAACCATTTTTCCATATTCATGTACTCCTTGCACACGTGAAAACACCTTCGTACGACGTTCATGATACCTTCAGATGCATTGTTCTTGACCCAAACATGTTGCGCGACCTCCTGATCAACTCAACCACAATTCCTCCCGAACTTGGTTGTTGAACCTCATCTTCTCACTAAGACTAGTTCAATGGATCCCATAACTAGCCATGTCTTGACCTCAAGCAACACCTGCACATGAACAAACCACCAATTCTTCTGAGCACAAGTCCTCGATTTGACTCACATTAGTCCGATAACCACAACACCTTATGTGAGCAACTCACATAAGCATGTTGCAAACATAGCAAAATAATATCCACCATGATCAACCAAAAAACATCAAAAACTTAGTCGAAAAGTACTAAGAAAATCTTCCCATAAGTGTAAAGCAAGTTAGAAACATTGCAAATAAAAAACATAGCAGCCATACGATTATTTCACCACATAGAAAGTTCGGACAGTCAAAAATAGCCGCTATGCATTATACAAGAAAAGTTCGGACATTTCCGGAATGCAAAACACGTGCAGCTCACGTGCATCAAAAGTTCAAATAGTGTGAAGTGTGTTTCTCATGTATGTTCAAAACTTTGTGTGTAAACCTTCATGTTTAATATCATTGCCAATGTATTCAGCACACATAGGTCTCACAATCTCCCCCTTGATGGATGCATTAGCAACACCACTTAAAATCCGAACATTTCCTTATTCACATGAAATGTTTTAGAAACAATTTTATCCCCCTTTTGAAAATCAAATGAGAAAGAAATCTTTTAAAAAAATATTTCTCCCCCTATACATATTTCTATACATATTTCTCCCCCTTTGACAATGTATGCGACAAGGTCCAAAAGAGAAAGTTTAGTGGTTATGAGCATATTATAACCTATACATATAAAACAAAACTTATCCAAGTCATACTATCAAGTAACTTACACTATCACATTAATGATATACATAAAGTAGTGTAAGCCATGCTAGATATCAAGTGTAATTTCAATTTAAGCAAGTCATGATCTCACAAACTTACTATTTCCAGACCAGAAAGTATGACTCTTGTTGTTGTATTTTTCATTTTTCAATATCATTTAAAGCACAAATTCTGCTCATATAACATTTGCAAGAGATTATATGTCGCATCAGTCTTATTCTAACAAACCAAGCCAAGCCTATGTCATTTGACAATCAGAAGCTTAAGGACATGGTTTTAGTCATACACAACTTCTTCCAAGTTCATATCTAAGTACAATGATAAGCCATCTCAAAAGAAGAAGTGTGATGCATGCATATTCTCTTGATTTTTTCTCATTTTTTTATTTGATCATAAAAGCTCAACATGTGGATAGTTGATTGATTAATTTTTCATTATTAAAAGCACTTGTGAGCATGCAAAAAGTTCAAAATAACAAGAATGTTCGATCATGACAAGATGTAGTGTAAGTAATTATTCCAATTACTAGTCATGGCAAAAACTACAAAATGTATAACACGAGTAATGTAGTAAGAACTTTCGGCATGTAAAAGGAATCACAAAGTCATATATGCATGAAATACTATGCTCATATTATTTTAAATTCAGATTCACACATAGCCTTCCCAAGTTTCAAAACTCCCCCTCAATTTAAGACATGAGGATGCATAACCCCTATTTCACTATAAATGAAATAAAAATGAGTGAAATCCAAAGGTCTTGTAAAAATGTTAGCCAATTGTTGTTCCTTATCTACATGGTGAAGCAAAATGTTTCCTTTTTCAATATTATCACAGAGAAAGTGGTACCTAATGTCAATGTGCTTTGTTCTCGAATGTTGCATGGGGTTTTTAGCAATGCAAATGGCACTAGTGTTATCATAAAACAATGAAACACTATATAGATCAACCTCATAATCCTTAAGTGTTTGAACAATCCAAATAATTTGTGAGCAAGCGCTAGTAGCAGCTACATATTCAGATTCGGGCGTGGATTGTGCAACTGAATTTTATTTTCTAGAGGACCAAGCAAGAAGTGAATTACCAAGAAAATGATAAGCACCCGAATTACTTTTCCTTATCAATCCTACAACCCCCAAAATCAGCATCCGAAAAAGCTTTCAAAGTAATAGTTGAGGAAGAAGGAAGAAAAATGCCAAATTCTTGAGTTCCATGTAAGTACCTAAGAATACTTTTGATGGCTTGACGATGTGAGGCACGTGGGGAAGCTTGAAATCATGCACAAAGACATACACTGAATTGTATGTTCGTTCTTGATGCCGTGAGGTAAAAGAGTGACCCGATCATGCTTCTATATTCCTTTTGATCCACGGGTTCACCATCTTCATCAAGTTCATGTGTCGTTGCTGTACCCATTGGTGTCCGAAGAGGGTTGCTTTTGTCCATGTTGAAGCACTTAAGAATGTCTATTGTATACTTCTTTTGATGCACAAAAGTATTGAAAGTGCATCTAGGCATCCCCGTGGGTTTTGAATGATTAATGACGACAATTAAGAGGCTAATGATCTTAGTTGATCTTAAGCACAGGTACAAGGATTGAAATGGGATGAAAAACGTCAAAAAGGAAAAGGATACCACAGGCATCAAAGACTCAAGCGTAGAAATTAGGGTTTCTATAGTGTTGAGCTTCTATGAGCCGTTTCATGTGAGAGGGTGGATGTATCATGTGCAATGAGATCATTCTAGAGTGCTCAAAGTGATGGTTTAGAGAAAAACCCTAGGAGGCCGGACTAGTCCAGGCCTCAGGGCCGGACTAGTCCGGCCATGGCAGACAAGTCCGTTTTTGTACGGACCAAACATCTCTGGAGTGTTCCCGAGTGATTTTGGAGCTATGTCAGAGAAGTTCGGACTTGTCTGTTTTTGGACAGACCAAAGCTCTCTGGAGTAGTTTGGATTTGTCCACTTGGGTACGGACTTGTCCGTTTGGGACTTAGTGTGACAAACCGAGAGAAAACCCTAGGGGGCCGGACTAGTCTGCCCCTATGGCCGGACTAGTACGCACCAACCCAGAAGAGTCCGTTTTAGAACGGACCAAATGGTTATGTTCCACTTCGGACTAGTCCGTTATGGGCCGAACTAGTCTGGTTTCTAGTGACCGTTTGAATTTGGAAATTTGGCGGGTAGCATGACGATCGTTGCTCAGTGTGGCAGTTGTCGGGAACTGATCAGGGGGGCAGTGGTCCCATAGGGCTGGACTAGCTTGGGGCCTAAGGTCGGACTAGTCCGCCCCTTTGCTGATGTAAGCAAAAGGGGTTTGGGACCTCTATAAAAAGGGGATCCCCAAGCTCATTTGAACTACACTTGAACCCTAGCGCCGCCACAAGCATCCTAGAGCCTTCCAAAGCCTTCTACTCATCCTACTAACCCCTTAATAGCAAATCTTGAAGAGATTAGGGTTTGGGAAGGAGAGTAAAGGAAGATCATCGCGCTTTGGCTCTCGGTTTGATCTCTTGCACATTGTGTTGTGTTTTGTGGCTTGTGTGAGTTGAGCTTCGTGTGCTCATCATTGTATTGATTTGTGGGAGCCTCAAGTTGTGAGTATCCCCTTCAAACTTTGTGATTGCCCATTGATATAGTGAAAACCAAGCCAGCCATTGTGGTGGCTTGGTGAGAGAAGAGTCAAGTGAGACCTGATCCTTGTGTTGACTTCTCAACGTGGATGTAGGCTTCTTCGTGGAGTTGAACCACGGGGTAAATCTCGTTTCACTTGTTTTGCATTTTTCATAATCTCTAGCATTGCTATTAGGGTTCACATTTGTCTTATTGCCTTACACTTGATCACTATTGTAAACTTGCAATCTAAGTGTTTAAACATCACAATCTGAGCTTCACAAGTTTGTTACATATTGCTCTCATTCTTGGTGAACATTGATTCCGCAAACAACTTGTAGAAATCAAGTTTTAGGGTTTCCACCCTGTGCTGAGCGGACTAGTCTGGCCCTGACCAGACTAGTCCAACCACAGAGAATTAATCTCGTTTAATTAAGTCAATTCAGGTATTATTGCCTATTCACCTCCCCCTCTAGGTGACTTTCAAGTACCCTCCTTGGTTTGCTTGATTTGCAGCACCAAAAAGTACGTAAGTTCTCCCATCATACTCATCTCAAATTCTAAACTCATCATAGCTGAAAACTTGGACACAAGATGATGAGAAGCACAACCAAAGATAATATCATCCACATACACTTGAACGAATAATAAGTCATTGCCATGCATAAGAACAAAAAGAGTTTTATAAACCCTGCCCATGGTAAAACCCTTTTCAAGTAAGAATGTTCTTAACCTATCATACGATGCTCTAGGGGCTTGTTTGAGACCATACAAGGTTTTGGATAGTTTGTAAACATGACTAGGAAAATTTGTATTTTCAAAACCCATGGTTGCTAGACATAAACCTCCACATCTATGTAGCCATTAAGAAAAGCACTTTTAACATACATTTGAAATAACTTGAATCCTTTAGATGCAGCAAAAGATAACAAAATGCTTATGGCTTCTAATCTAGCAACAGGAGCAAAAGTTTCATCAAAATCTAGACCTTCAACTTATGTGAAACCTTGAGCAACCAACCTATCCTTATTCCTAACCAAAACCCCATCCTCACTTTGTTTATTTTTAAACACCCATTTGGTTCCAATTAAAGTGTGACCTTGAGGTGGAGGTACAAGTTTCCAGACATTTTCTTTCAAAATTTTCTAACTCTTCTTGCATGGCAATAATCCAAGATGAATTAGTGAGTTTGTGATATATTTTTGGGTTCAAAAGAAGCAACAAAAGCAGAATGAGCGTGGGAGTTTGGATCGAAAAACCTGGACTTTGTGACTTGTTCGTGCAAGCTTCCAATAATCTTTTGTTGAGGGTGACTTTTGAAGATTTGGAGGGGAGTAATCACTTCAAAAGCTCTTTTTTTCTTCATGTTCATCACAGATCGAAGAACATGTGGCTTGAGGAGGATATGTACCAGCTGCAGTAGTTGTTGGTGCTGGTTGTGGTGCGAAATCAGCAGCGTGATCAAAGTCATTTGCTTCTGAATTTTTGGGCAGCAGTACCACTTCTTCGTCTTCTTCGAAGTAAAATATTCTCCCCTAAGGATATGCATCTGGACCGGTGATATTGGAGCTAGTACCTGGGCTAGCTTCATCAAAAGAAACCTCACAAGTCTTCACAATTTTGTTAATGTCAAGTAAAAGCACACGGTAGCCTCTAGTATGATATGGATAACCAAGAAACATGCCATTAACAGATCTAGCTTCAAATTTATCAAGATTACCATGTTTCTTAACAAAGCATTTGCATCCAAAGACCCTAAAGTGTGTGACACTAGGCCTATGACCAAACTGAAGCTCATATGGAGTTTTTCCTAGATTAGCAGGCAAGAAAACATGATTTGAGACATAACAAGCGGTTGCAATTGCATCATTCCAAAATTTTCTAGGAGTATGATATTCATTAGACAAAGTCCTAGCCATCTCAACAAGGTTCTGTTATCTCTCTCTACAACACCATTTTGTTGTGGTACATATGGTGAAGAAAATTGATGATCTGTTCCATTTTCAGCACAAAAGTGACCAAATGATTGATTTTTAAATTCGGTTCCGTTATCACTTCTAATTGCTTTTAAAGATCCTGGGTGATCAATTGATAATCTAAGAAATAAAGTTCTAAAGTGACAAAAAGCTTCATTCTTAGATGCTGTAAAGTAAACCCAATAGTATCTAGAATAATCATCAACAATCACAAGAACATATCATTTACCTCCAAAAGATTGAACACGTGAAGGACCTACGGTGTCAAGGTGCAAAAGTTGTTCCGGTTTAGTTGTCATCGTCATTGTGAGAGGAGCATGTGAACCTGCAACTATCTTAGCATGTCTACAAGAAGAGCACATAATTTCTTTATCCCCTTTAAGCTTAGGCAGCCCACGTATGCGATCAAGAGCACTAACACGCGTGAGATGATCAAAGCCTATGTGACCAAGTCTTTCGAATCATTAGCTACTAGACACCTATTCTCAGAGGATGCCATATCAAAATCAGCTTTAAAAACTCTTCCAAACCGAGACATGTTAAAAATAAGCTCACCATTTGAATCTACAACTTTGCAGCAATTTTTAATAAAAATAATTTCCAGATTTTCATCTAGTAGTTGTGAAACAGAAAGCAAGTTGTATTTCAAAATTTTAACAAGTTCCACATCCTTCAAAGTGTAGTGATTATCTTCTCTAACCAAACCCTTAGCAATTATAGGAGTTGAAGAATTATCAGCAAAAGTAATATTTTCCACACGTGACAAAAAAGAGAGGGAGGAGAACCATTCTTTGTTACCGGTCATGTGGTGTGAGCAACCTGAATCCACAATCCAAATATTCTCTTTCCTCAAGCGTGTAACCTACATAGAAGCACAATACATCGATGACTCAATACTGGAGTTAGTGAAAAGGCATTAAGGAATTGAGTACTGAGTCACACGGCGTCCAGAAGGAATAACACGCGAAAGCTGAGATAAAATAACAGGTTTATGAGCCAAAGTTTAAGGATTCTTGTACCCAACTACTGACCTACGAGGTGTTACATGTGTAGCACTAAAAACAGTTGATTTGGGAGCAAACTTTGCATTTTTTGACTCATTATAGCAGGTTGCATGTTTCTAACTTTCAATTCACCATGTGCATCAAATTTTGCATGAGAGCTCAGAGATCTAGCTTGCATTCTTTCCTTTTTCTGTTGTTTAGCTAGTCTATAACAAAAGTCTATGACATGACCATCTCTACCACAGTAGGCACAATGAAATTTAACTTTGTGTTCCTGTGTAGATGAGCAAGCAACATGTTTATTAGAAATTGAATGAGACAACACTTCTACAGATTTGAAAACCACTTCTTTTTGTCTAGGAAATGTTTGAATCAAACCATTTCCTAATGACTTTAAAATTTTAGGTGGA
The DNA here is from genome assembly GCA_036927565.1 of Tuctoria greenei. Taxonomy (NCBI): domain Eukaryota; kingdom Viridiplantae; phylum Streptophyta; class Magnoliopsida; order Poales; family Poaceae; genus Tuctoria; species Tuctoria greenei. The sequence goes on along the minus strand of JAYESD010000002.1, from coordinate 173,614,129 downwards.
TGTGCCTTAGCATGAGCATTGGAATAAAAACCTAAACCAGATTTATCATTACATGATTTAGAGGAATTCAGCAGAAAGTTCATATTTTTATTCCCATTACAAAACCGCTCTAGTGTCCTATTCATGTCATCTAGTTTCTTAGACAAGTCTAGGCAATTTTCCACATGAAGTTTTCCTTTTAGTTTGAAATTAGAACAATATTTAACTTCATGAGCACGTAAAGCATTGTTCAAAACAGAAATCTCATTCATAGTATCATATAGTTTCTTGTTAAGATCATCACAACTAGAACAATGCAAATCAATTGTTGAACAATTAGCATCTTTCATGTTTTTATTGTTAATTGCAGGAAGCTTTTTTTGTTCTTTTCAATTTCAATCTCAATTTTATCAAGAGTGGAAGTGTGCGCACTTCGTAAAGAGGACAATTTTTCATATATTAACTCACATGAGGAACAAGAGTCATCACTAGGAATCAAAGATTTTAACCGATTAAATTCAGATTCTAGTGATTCAATTTTAATAGCATTGTCCCCAAGTTTTTTGTCCTTTTTCCTAAGTATAACAGTGGCACGAGAAATAGCATCATACATTTCTTCGCAAGTAGGACATACCTCTTCATCATTGTTGTTGTGTTCTGCTTCCTCCATACTTGATCTTGGGTTGCCCACCATGAAACACATAGTTGCCAAATAGTCTTCATCTTCATCACTTCTGGAGTCACATCACTCAAGTTGTTGTCTAGTAGAGCATAGAGGATATGGTCCACCACTTGGCGTTTTGTGAAAGTCCTTTTTTTGTTGTTGTTGCCAGAAGAGGACTTGAACTTATTTTGCTGTTCATCACGAGTAGAAGGACCTGAAAGGTTAGGACAATCTAAACGAAAACGTCCTGTCTTACCACATTCAAAGCATTGTTGAGAACCACCACTTCCTCTCCTTCTAGTTCTCACATTTTGCAATGCTTTTGATAATCGAGTGGAGAGAAGTGTCAACTCCTCTTCTGGAAATTCTTCAATATGTTCAAGGGTTAGAGAAGACAGCAAAGCAAGTGTACCACATGATGAAGATCGGCTAGATATAGGTGTGCCACGTTGTGAAACAAATGCAGGAGACTTGTTGGGATTCTTACGTGAGATTATATCAACTTCATAAGTTTTTAACTTGAAAAATAGCATATCTAATGTAAGTGTACTCATAACAGTGGATTCACGAATAGATGTAACTTTCATCTCCCAAATTGACATGTCTAATGCACTTAGTAATTGCCTAGCATTCTCAGCATCTAAAAAATTAACATTGACGCTACACAAGTTGCTGAGAATTTTATTAATGCGAGCAAATAAATCGTGATGGACTCACCTGGTCGCATCTCAAAGCGCATATATTTTTTCTTGAACATATCTTTCCTTATCTCCTTGATTGCGTTGGATCCTTTGTGGTAGTCGCAAAGTGACTTCCACACATTGTACGTTGATCGGAGGTGTGCAACACGATCGAAGTTGCTTTGAGTCAATCCTTGTGTGATCAAGTTCCTCGCCTTGTTGTTGTCGACATCTCTCATGTTCGTAGCCGTGAGATGATCGTTTGGTGGCTTGTCATAAGACTTGTACACCTTTTCCCATATTGCGAAGCCTTGCACCTGGATAAAAGCCTCCATACGTGCGTTCCAAACCTGAAAATCAATGCCACTGGATACACAAGGTTTTACGGGGTATTTCTCCATGATAATTAGTCGAAAACACGTGCAAACCATAAAGAATAGAGCATTGTGGCTCCGATACCAATTGTAGGGTAAAAGAGCACGTGAAAGCTACCAGAGGGGGGTGAATGGTAGATTAAAATTTTTCAACGGAAGCAACGGAAACCCCTCGGTAGAAAATCAATCTATTAAGAAACCGTGTGTGCAACTGATATAGATGTGTTCAACCGTGAAAAAAGTAGTATATACTATATAGAATCAAGTCATTAAGACACGCCAACACGAATCACGATAAACCGTCGAGAAAAACTCAAGTTATGATCGAAAGATCAAACAAAGGTCAATCTGTTCTACCCGAGTAAAAAACCAGATCTGCAACTCTTCAAAGAAACTCTTATAGATCAAAAACTACAAATCCAATGACTGTGAAACTTTCACAGATGATAGATAGTCAAGTTTTTATGACAAGCCAAATAGAATCACAGTAATTGGATCTATAAACTCGAGTTATGATAAAAACACTAACGCAACATCGTGTTGTACAGTAACTCAACAAGAAAAACTTGTCTGAAACAAGTCGGACGAACAAGGTACAAAAGTTCCTATAAACTACAAATTTTATTGATCAAAACACAAGAGAAACATCCCAAAGTCGTGTCCCCACGAGCTCTGGCCTCCCTTGCTTTTATAACCAGCCCTAAGGCCAACCCAATCCAAACTAATTAGGACTCTAATCCTACTCAGTTTCAACTGAAACTTTCTATAACTGCTCAAGACTTTTCCATATGCAGATAGAAGCAATCTTAAGACTTCCAAACACCTTAGGAACATATCAAACATTCCTAAAACAACTCAATTTCGTGACCCATATGAAATCTAACCAGAACCAACTCAAATCCTTCCATATTTGGGCCATAACCACCTCAGCCGCAGCCTGAGGCATAATCTAGCCAGTTGGACCTTTCCGACCAATTATTTACGTCCACTTCTCTTCATCATGCCTTGGAACCATGTTGCCACGTCCATGTACTCCTTGCACACATGCAAAGACCTTCCAACAACAAGCACGATACCTTCATATGCATTGTTCTTGACCCAAACATGATGTGTGACGTCCCGATGAACTCAACCACAATTCCTTCCGAACTTGGTTGTTGAACCTCATCTTCCCCCTAAGACTAGTTCAGTGGATCACATCACCAGCCATGTCTTGACCTCAGTCAGCGCCTTCACATGTAGAAACAACAATTTCTTCCAAGCACAAGTCCTCGACTTGACTCACATTAGTCCGATAACCACAACACCTTATGTGAGCACCTCACATAAGCATGTTGCAAACATAGCAAAATAATATCCACCATGATCAGCAAAAACACATCAAAAACTTAGTCAAAAAGTACTAAGCAAATCTTCCCATAAGTGTAAAGCAAGTTTGAAACAATTCAAATGAAAAACATAGCAGCCACACGATTGTTTCAGCACATAGAAAGTTCGGACATTCCGAAACAGCTACTATGCATTATACAAGAAAAGTTCGGACATTTTCGGAACGCAAAACACGTGCAGCAAAAGTTCGGACACTGCAAAGTGTGTTTCTCAAAACTTTGTGTGTAAACCTTCACGTTTAACATCATTGCCAATGTATTCAACACACATAGATCACACAGAAAGAGAGCAAAAATGACACTCTTTCCTAGTCGACCGACAAGGGGGCTTGGCTGTCTTGTAGGTGGGTCCCCTCTGGTCCCTCTTTTGGCATGTGGCTCCCCAACACCTATATTTCGAGCTAGTGGGTGAATCAACCACAAAATTGCTCCGAAAAATTGTTTTTTCCAAATAAAACTTTCCAAAATCCAATATTTTTATTTTTTTATTTTCAAAAATCAAAGAAAATAAATCTAAGTTGAGATTACAAATTCCTAACCTTAAGGAAAAGCAAATATTCTATGTAAAATGCAAAATCCAAATGGGGAAAATTCAAATGAGGATGAAAAAGTAAAAATGAGATAAATACCAAAATAACCTATTGGCGAGGTCCCATCCAAAATCCGATGAGGTGGATTTTTCCTTCATCTTCATTGAAGCTCAATTTTTAGCCTTCAGCTTCAGAGAAGTGGGCACGGCTGGCTTGCCTTGCTTCTTCTGCCATTCCTTCCTTGGCGGTTTAGTGGACTTGGGCCGTTTAGATGGCCTTGACTTATCCATCTTTTTTAAATGTCGATGTGAGCGAAAAGATGGAGTCTCCTCATAGATTAATTTCCCCATAACGCAGTGAGGGCGTCCACTTGAGGTGGTGTAACTTCGACCTCCATGATGTGTTTGACATTCGGGCCGTACTTGATTTTGATCATGGAGCATTGCTCCTTCCTTGGCCAAAAGTCAAACTGTCCTCCTTGCCATTGATATGGAAGCGGATTTCTCCTGCTCCCATATCGATGTAGGCATCTGAGGTGCTAAGGAAAGGGCGCCCAAGAATGAGCAGTGTTTCCTTCCCGACCTCCATGTCGAGCACCACGAAATCCAGGGGTATGAAGCAGTTCTGGATTCTCACCAAAACATCTTCAACAATACCCGTAGGGTAGCAGACTAATGAATCGGCCAACTGGAGCTGCATCGGCATTGGATATAGTGTGATGAAGTTGAGCTTGTTGAAGCCCACCTTTGGCATGACACTAACACTTGCACCCGAGTCAAAAAGTGCCTTGTCAAAGTGTTGTGTACCAATGGAGCAGGATATAGTAGGGTATCATGGATCCTTCTTCCTTGTTGGAAGCATGTTGAGGATAACAGCGCTGCAATCCTCGGTGAGCTTGACAACTTATGTGGTGGGCAATGGTCGCTTGTTGTTCAACATGTGCTTGAGATAGCGAGCATAAGTGGGTACTTGCATCACATCTATCAATGGAACATTCGTGTGGATCTTCTAGATGACTTCAACAAAGCTATTGAATTGCTCATCTATAGTTGGCTTCCGATTTCTCTTAGGGGATGACATGAAGGTAGTATCCTCAAATTCTCTTGCCATTCTCTCATTGAGCTTTTGTCCCTTTTTAGAAGGGACTTCCTCCTTGTTCTTCTCAATTGTTTTCTCCTCTTGAGTGGGGTATGGTGGGTCACGAGTGGTCCTTCCAACTCTCGTAGCCACTGCACTCACATTCTCAAGGGAAGCCTCGGGCTGCCCGAAATCTTCAAATTTTCCAATAAAGGGACAATAGCTGCCAGTTGAGCTAATTGAGTTTCTAGCATCTTGTTGAAGCTCAACTAGTTCTTGAAGGTAGACGCTAAGCCTTCAACCTTGGCATTAATATTCTCTACGGTCTTATCATTAGCCGATAAGTTCTTGGATAGTGCATTATTGATCTTGAGTTGGGTAATGGAAAGTTCCTTCATGTTAGGTTGGTTCCCGTTGCCATTGTTTTTGTAGCCTCCTTGAAAGAAAGGGAGTGGTTGGCCCCACCTTTGACCTCCTTGATAGTAGCCATTGTTGAAATTCCCGTTGTTGGATAAGTATAGGGCATCCTCACAGGTCTCGGGGCTAACTCCCCATATGACTCGTGTTGCCATAGACCTCACACGTCTTGTGAGAGTCTAAGGCTTGAGCGGTGCCAAATATTTCTTCATTGTCTTGACAGTCTAGCTTCTTCATTTGAAGGTCCAGTTTGGCAGCAATCATGTCCACCTCTTTCAAGGTGTTCATGCCATGTTATCGGGGCTGGAGACGCTCATCTCTCCAACCCATGTTGTATACCATCTTCTCAATCAATTCTTTGACTTTAGGCACCGTAAGCGAGAAGTAAGCTCCTCTAGCAGTAGCAGCCACACGATCACGAGCTGACAAAGTCAGCCCATTATAGAAGTTTTGGATGATGAGCCAATCATCCATCCCATAGTGGGGACATGCCAGGAAGTACTCCTACAGCCTTTCCCAAGCCTCAGGAATGGACTCCTTGGGCTCTTGTTGGAAGCTTGAAATCCTTCCATGTAGGGCATTAGTCTTGCCCAATGGGAAGAATTTGGTGAGCAATGTTGTAGAACACTTTGCCCAAGTGTTTATAACACTTTGTGTAGTATCAAAGAGCACATGAAAAGCTACCAAAGTGGGGTGAATAGTATATTAAAACTTTTTCAGCGGAAGAAACAAAAACCCATCGGCAGAAAGTCAATCTGTTATGAAACCGTGTGTGCAACTGATCTAAACGTGTTCAACCGTGACAAAAGCAGTAGTCGGTACCCTAGAAACCGTACACCCCTTGAGGTTATAAAGATCTCAAAGGAAAATCATCTACTTGGTTTGAAGACCCTCGAAGGCCCACATGTCAGACATAACCGGACCCGCTTCTCCAACATGGTTAATCCCTGGGTTGCCACGTGTACTACCAAACCGGAGCTACCGCCCACAAGGGGGAAGCTCCGGGCCATGTACCGAAATGGCACCTCCGGACTTAGCCCCAGACCGAGAGAAGCTCCGGACCTTACACGTGTTGGGTAGCCCCGGAGCTTCCCGTTTCCACAGTATTCTCCGGAGCTGCCACGTGTCCAACCGTCCGATCTTCAGCCTCTAACCTCCGGAAGACCCCACAATGGCTCTGGATCTTCAAAGGGGAATCAAGGACTTCAAGACCCAATTAAGCGTCATTAATACCATATTAATGACACTTAAACGGATGATCTTAACACCAATAACGGTGCTGTCAAAGCCCGTTACAGGGTCATTAAGAGCAATTAAATGTGTTAAATAAGTGTCAATACTAGTAACCGCCGGGGCCACATGTCGGGCCAGGCTAACTTGTAACGGCCTGCCCTTGTACTATAAAAGGACAGGCCGACAACACGTTCAGGGGGCTAGAGAGACTCACACGCCATTGACGCTAAACACAAGCTCATACAGCTAATACAACAGCAACACATCCGTGGAGTAGGGTATTACGCTCAGGCGGCCCGAACCACGTAAACTCTTGTGTCTCCTGTGTCAATTCCTACTCACCTTCTTGAATCTCCGCGCACCCATACCGAACTTCAAACTCCCCTATCACTTTAGCAGTGTAGGGAGTTCTGCCGGTTCCAAATCACCGACAGTTGGCGCGCCAGGTAGGGGCGCCTGAGATTTCGAGAATGGTGAACTCAGCTGCTGGATCATCCAACGGTCAACCTGCTATTCGGGTTGTTGGAGACAATCCCTCCAATAGGCAGCCACCAGCAGGAGCCTCAGCACCAGCAGGAGTCACACACCCACCACCACCGTCTCCTCCAGCAAATCGTGCTGGGCAGCGTGATGGTGCGCCAGCGTCAATCACTGCGTCGGCAAATCATGACAACCCGGAACACGCGCTTCATGTAGCGTGTGCTCTTCTCCAACGCCCACCACCTCCGGATGCATCCCGGGATGCACTGGAGCAGTGGAGGGCCGATGTGGAGCATTTGGTTGCAGCAGCAGCCGAACGCCTCAACAACCAGGGTCCTCCTCCTTTAGGAAGAGCCCCGTCGCAGTGGCGGACTTTGTCTGGAAGACTTGGTCCGCACGTTTCCAATAGCAGGAGACATGTTGCGTCACAACAAGTGACGTCATTGCCCTCCGGGACACGACGCACTCACACGGTATCCAGGCTTTCGACTCACGACCTCCGGGCGGAGCTTGATCGCCGATACCGCCAGCAGGACGGCCGAGTCCATATTGAGCGTGCCCGTGAAAGACGGGAAGCACAGGACCTTTCTGCTCCTGAAGGAGTGGGAGGAGGTTGTTCAGCCTTAGCCATGCACCTGCGCATGGTTAGGTGGCCACAGAAGTTTCGGCCTCACCTGCCGGAAAAATTCGACGGGACTGTCAATCCCGCCGAATTTCTTCAGATCTACTCCACTGCAATCTTAGTAGCCGGAGGAAACGAGGCCGTGATGGCCAATTACTTTCCAGTGGCCTTAACTGGGACTGCCAGGTCCTGGTTTATGAGCCTTCCACCCAACTCTATCAACAGTTGGGAGGAGCTGTGCCATCAGTTCACTGCCAACTTCAGGAGTTCATACACCCGACCAGGCACTGAACTAGACCTTTTTGCGGTCGTGCAAAAAGGGGGAGAATCCTTGTGATCATTCATCCAGAGGTTCTCTCAGGTACAAAACACCATCCCTTCTATCTCTAGCGCCTCTGTCATTGTGGCATTTAGACAGGGTGTACGAGACAAGAAGATGTTGGAGAAATTGGCGATCAAGGAGATCACCAGTGTCACGGAACTCTTCAGCTTGGCTGACAAATGTGCCAGAGCTGCGGAGGGCCATGAGATGCACTCCAAACCAACCTCGGAGGGTCACAAGAAATCCTCCAAAGAAGAAGCCGCTACCTCCGGGGGTGGCAAGAAGAAAAAGAAGACCAACGGCAAGAAGAAGTCGTCGGCCGGCACATCCAACGTTGCAGCTGCTGCAGCTCCGGGTGGCCGGGGGCCACACCCCGAGAAGCGACCTCGACCATCTTCTGAAGACGGTGGCAAACCCAAAGTGTGGTGTCCCATTCACAAAACGGGCAGCCACAGTTTGGAAGACTGCCGAGAGGTCCAAAACCTTGTCGAGCGCTACAACAAGCGCCGGGAGGAATCTCCTTTCCGATAGAGGGAAGGAAAGCAAAAAGTCAACGAAGCTCCAGCAGAAGAGGAGTTGGGGTTCCAGGATCCCAAAAAGGTCCTGAAGGTCGTCTACACCTCTGTCGACGATGATTCTAACGCCTCTGACAACGAGCATCGGAAGACCATGAACACCATTTTTGGTGGATCATGGGATATCACCTCCCGTCGCATCATCAAGACTATGCGTCGGGATATGGCCGCTGTAGCTCCTATAGTCAGGCCGGAACCTCACTGAAAGTGGATGGACACAGCCATCACTTTTTATGCTTCGAATTGTCCCCAGAGCATGGTTGGAGCAGGACAGTTACCCTTGATGGTATATCCTACCATCAACAACATCCAGCTCCACCACGTCATGGTAGACGGAGGTTCGTGGCTTAACCTCATCAGCTTCGAAGCTTTCACTAAGCTTCAGCTCCAACCTTCGGATCTCCACCCCTCTGGACCTTTCTCCGGAGTAGGTCCGAGGGCCATCACCCCACTCGGAGCTATTACTCTCCCTGTTACCTTCAGGACACGGGAGAAGTACCGCACCGAGAAGTTGGTCTTCGATGTCGCTCAGATCAACTTACCCTTCAATGCCATCTTGGGTAGACCTGCCCTGTATAAATTCATGGCAGCTTCTCATTATGGTTATCTGGTGTTGAAGATGCCAACGCCAGTAGGCGTTCTCTGGATCCGCGGCGATCGCACTGCCGGAGTAACTGCACTAGAAGAACTCCATGCGCTCACCACGGCGCAAGAGGAGGACTCCAGGCAGGAGCAAGCTCCAAAACCCTCGAGCATTCGCCAACGAGGCTCGACTTCTACACCTCGAGTGCAGCCAAGCGGCGACACCGACATTCCCGTCAAAGTCGTCCAAATTGGTTCTGATGCCGCTCAAACCACCCGTATATCGGGAGGATTGAACGACAAATAGAAACTCGCGCTCATCACTTTCCTCCGGGCTAACGTCGACGTGTTTGCTTGACAACCGTCACAAATGCCTGGGATCCCCAGGGAAGTGATTGAGCACAATCTAAAGATCTACCCCGATGCTCGGCCTGAGCATCAAAAGCCTCGGAAGCAATCCGTAGAGCGACAGAACTTCATCCGACAAGAAGTAAAGAAGTTGCTCGAAGCCGGATTCATCCGAGAAGTCTTCCATCCAAAATGGCTGGCAAACCCAGTCGTTGTGCCCAAGGCCGGCGGGAAGCTTCGGATGTGCATTAACTACACCACACTAAATAAGGCATGTCCAAAAGATCCATTCCCACTACCTAGAATAGATCAGATAATGGATTCCACCTCCGAGTGTGAATTACTGTGTTTCCTAGATGCATATTCCGGATAACATCAAATCAGGATGTCTAGGGAAGATGAAGAGCATACTTCATTCATCACAGTAGATGGATTGTATTGTTACACAGCCATGCCCTTTGGTCTCAAGAATGCAGCTTCAACTTTTGTACGAGCTATGTACAAAACTTTTGAAGAACTTATTAGAGACATAGTGGAAGTGTATGTCGATGACATCGTGGTCAAGGTTAGGAACAAGGAGTCACTCCTTGACACCTTGCAGGCTATCTTCGATAAGCTGCGGGCCACCCGCACAAAGCTAAACCCAGACAAGTGTGTCTTCGGGGTTAGCTCCGGAAAACTTCTTGGTTTCCTGGTAAGTCACCGGGGCATAGAAGCTAATCCGGCGAAGATTAAGGCCATTGAAGACATGCGGCCACCAACCCGCATCAAGGACGTCCAAAAATTAACTGGATGTCTAGCAGCCCTCAGCCGGTTCATCTCAAGACTGGCGGAACGGGCACTCCCCTTATTCAAGTTATTGAGGAAGTCCGGACCATTCCAATGGTCCGAAGAAGCAGAAAAGGCATTCCAGGAGCTGAAACAGTTCCTCACCACCCTACCAATTCTGGTAGCTCCGAACCCTGGTGAGCCTTTGTTGCTTTATATTTCAGCTACTGACGAAGTCGTCAGTATGGTTCTGGTTGCGGAGAGACCAGAACTACCCCATACTCAGGAATCCAGACCCCTTCGGGAGGGTCCGGAGGTTCCTGAAAGTGAGTCTGGGTCCCAGCTCGCAGATTCGAATCCACAAGAAGTCGCTTCAGGAGGCCTAGACCCCTTCGGGAGGATCCAGGTCATTTCTGAGGAAGCTCCGGGTTCCTCCAGCCAGAACCCGGAGGTCCCTGAAGAAAATCCAGACTCCTCCGAGAGGATCCGGGTCAGTGAAGAGGAAGCTCCGGACCCCTCCGGGAGGGTCCGGACCATTCAACGCCCAGTGTACTTCATTAGTGAAGTACTACATGATGCCAAGACTCGATACCTAGAGGTGCATAAGCTGCTCTATGCAGTTCTTATTGCCTCCAGGAAGCTTCGCCATTACTTCCAAGCTCACAAAGTCTCAGTGGTGACCTCTTACCCACTTCGAGCAATTTTGCATAATCCCAATTCAACTGGGAATATTGCAAAATGGGCAGCAGAATTGGCTGAATTTGATCTTGAATTTATTTCAAGGCAAGCAGTCAAGAGTCAAGCATTGGCAGATTTTGTGGCAGAATGGACTCCCTCTCCATCAAACCCTTGGGGCCCCAGTGAGCAGAAGACGGAGCATCAAGCTCCAACCTTCACCGAGCCTCACTGGACCCTCTACTTCGATGGCTCCATGCAGAAGCAGGGGGCCGGAGCTGGAATCCTTCTCCTTGCACCAACTGGGGAGAAGGTGAAATACATGGCACACCTTGATTTCAAGGCAACCAACAACATGGCAAAGTATGAAGCACTCATCTACGGACTAAAGGTGGCACTGTCATATGGTGTCAAGCAATTGCTGGTCAAGGGAGATTCACAGCTCATCATTAAGCAGGTTAAGGGTGAATGCTCCTGCAATAATCTCTAGCTAGCTGCTTACCTCCTTGAAGTCCAGAGGCTTCAGAAGGACTTTGAAGTCCTAGATCTCCACCATGTTCAGCGTGCCCACAACGCTGAAGCCGACGAACTCTCGACGAAAGCGACAACCGGAGCTCCGGCTCCTGATGGAACTTTTGTCCGGAGATTGTCGAAACCCACAGCTCAGCCTGCCGAACTGAGCGAAGGGGGCGAGATCAACATCCCGAAGCTGACGGTCCCGATGGCCCTGTTACCATGGCAGCCATCAAGGGTCGTAGGTGCTGCCGGAAGCTTCGAGCAACCCAGCACGCAAGACTCAAATGCTCAAGTTAGTTCCGATGCATGGATCTCGAAGATCCGGAACTACTTGAAAGACAACATCCTTCCTGATGATGGTGTATCCGCTGACCGGGTAGTAAGATTGGCTAAAAGATACACGTTGGTAGAAGGGGATCTCTACCGGCGCGGTGCCAACGACATCCTAATGCGGTGCATCACAAGGGAAGAAGGTTGCGAGCTCCTCGCAGAAATCCATGGAGGCGAGTGTGGGAACCACGCGTCTTCCCGCACGCTGGTTGGTAAAGCCTTTCGGCATGGCTTCTACTGGTCTATAGCACTCCAGGATGCAACTGAGCTGGTGAAAAAATGCAAAGCATGTCAATTTCATGCAAAGCAAATTCACACTCCGGCTCAGCCCTTACAAATGATACCTCCTACATGGCCCTTCGCTGTGTGGGGGATGGACATCTTGGGACCTTTCCCAAGAGCCATCGGAGGTTACAAGTTCCTGTACGTCGCCATTGACAAGTTCACCAAGTGGCCGGAAGCAACTCCAGTTGTGACAATCAACAAACAATCTGCTATCAACTTTTTGCAGTCCATTGTATGCAGATTTGGAGTCCCAAACAAAATCATCACTGATAATGGGACCCAATTCACAAGCTCCGCATTCCAAGGATATTGCGGAGACCTCGTCATACAAGTTTGCTACGCCTCCGTAGCTCATCCAGCCAGCAATGGCCAAGCCGAGAGAGCAAATGCTGAAATCCTTAAAAGACTTAAAACGCGCACTTATGAGCGCTTGAAAAAACATGGAGCCAACTGGATTGAAGAGCTTCCGCCCACTCTATGAGCCAACAGGACATCTCCAAACCGGTCAACCGGAGAGACACCCTTCTTTCTGGTGTACGGAGCTGAAGCAATCCTTCCTCTGGAAATCACCTTGGGTTCACTCCGGGTCCAGACCTTCGACGAATCCACGCAGGACCAGCTCCGGCGTGAAGACCTAGACCTCCTTGAAGAGGGAAGGTGCCAAGCAGCTGTTCGGAATGCCCGATATCGCCAATCTCTACGGCGTTATCACCAGCGGCATGTACACAACCGACAGCTCGAGGAAGGCGATCTGGTGCTACGGAGAATACAATCCAGAGAAGGGTTAAACAAACTCTCCCCCGGCTGGCAGGGACCCTTTCGAGTGATTAAAGTATCCCGTCCCGGAAGCGTTCGCTTGGCTACCGAGGATGGGACACCTCTCCCAAATCCTTGGAACATCGAGCACCTCCATAAGTTCTACACTTAATACCACGGAGGTGAGTCTTGAGTAACTTGATATGTATGTTATAGAGTCATTGTACAGAGTCGGGTAGTTCCTCCGGGAGAGCAGCTGGACCTTTCCCGAAAGGTCCGCAAAGCTCATGCAACGCTTGTCACAGTCTCAGGACTAAAAGTGTCGCTAACTACCCTGGGTCAAACGAGAAATGAAACACCCTTAGCCTGGTTCCGTACCCTAAGAGTGTACTTGTTTCCCCTGTACCCCGGACCTATAATGAAAGACATTTTCATGTGAAATAGACTCCACGTGCATTTATTTTGTACAGGCTCAACATTTTTATTTTTCTCTTTCTTGTCTATAACAAAGACGTGCAATTCTTAAGAAATTTTAGTTCCACCGGTTTATATATGATTCGAGTTGTATTGTCAATTATTTTGGATTCAAATATTGTTCATGGCCAACTCGCCTGAAAGCCGCCAAGCCAATCTAGGGCTGGAGTGTGCTATCAACTTAGCCTGGTCAAGCACCCTAAGTACGCCACTCTACCTACACCCCGGCAGGCCGAAGTAAGGCGGGTCCGTGTACAGTTGGATCTAGAAGAAAAGACAACACATTCGGTTGTATTTAGAATCGCATTTGACTTAAAATCTTCTTAAGAGTCATAAGCCGCGACGAAGTTATAGACAAGAAACAAATTTTACTATTTTTCTTGGCTTAAGTGTGCAGGAAAAATAAAATCTACGTTGATGGAGAAAAGCCGGAGCTAACTAAGCTCCGACTCCCCTAAGGGGGCCAGCCGTTGACGCTAAAAAAAAAGATGATGAGAAGACCCGTAAATGGAGTCTGCTGCCAACAAACTGAGTGTTGGCAAAGGTCACTGCCGGAGCTGCTAAGCTCCGACACCCCAGAGGATTAACTATCGATGCTCCACGCGATGATAGAGACTATTGCCGGAGCTACTAAGCTCCAACGATAGACAATGCCGGAGCTTCTAAGCTCCGACAACCTCAGGAGGCCTTCACTATCGAAGACTTCGATCCTAAATTCTACAAGTTCGGAGCAAAAGAGTCTTCAACAATGCACAATATCCTCTTGGTACATGTTCACAATCAAATTATGTACATCTACCAGGGGGCCAAGTGAAGATAAGAGTGTTGAAGACAAAAATTGAAATTCACAAAAATTTGGGGATTTCATTTATCTGGAGACAAGGGATTACATCTGGAGACAAGGGATTACAAAATTGAGGAAGAAGTAGAGATGGTCCTAGACCCTATGGAAGAATTGGGTGACCTTCTGGGCAACCTCCGATATGCTGGATCGGGTAGCTTCGCCTTCTCCTTCGACGGGACCTTCAAGCACCGGGTCCAGAGGAAATTGGGAGTTCCGGCTGGTGTAGCACGTCAGCATGTACTCTGCGACGTTCTTCGCCAGGGATTGCCCCTCAACCTCCAGTTGGTCCGCGATGACATCGCCCACTTTGGAGAGCTTGCTACCTGCTGCGCTCAACGCCTGCAGTGCTAGGTCTGGCTCCGGCTCCGGATCATCCAGGCGCACGGGGCTGAAACCCATCGGTGTCAGTGCATCATTGGCCTTGCTCAAGAACTCCCAAATCTGTAGGGAGTCCTCAGCCCTCAAGCCCTTCATCTCTTCCAGGGATCTTCTGGCTGCCACCAGTTCAGAATTCTCACGGGCAAGGCGCTCAACTTCTTTGGCGTTTTGCTGAATCTTTTCAGCAACCCGCCTTTCGAGTTTTCCGAGCTCTTCCTCCCAGAGGTGGATCTTGTTCCAGCGGTCAACCAGATCCTTCTCTCTACCCCTCACTTTCTTCTCCCTAGCAGTAAGGGCACACTCTTGTTCGTAGAGTTTCTGCCCTCGCACCCAGGTCTTCTCCTCTTCCTCTTGGCAGCGCTCTTCCAATTTCTTGGCGCGCTCCTCGAGACCCTTGTCAGCCAGAGCCACCTTCTCGGTGAGCTCCTCCTCCCTCCTCAGGACTTCATCCCGCAGCTCTAGGAGTTTCTGCTCTTCATCCTCGAGTCGTTTCTCCCTCTCTTCAAGTGCCTCTCAGCGCTTGATGAGTGCAGTCTTAATGGCCTCAAGCTGTTCGTGGCGTGCATCGACCGCATTATTCGCAGCTTTGGCCTGATCGTAGATCTCCCGGGATTGAGCGTCGAGGGCACGAGTCATACTCTCCCTGTCATCCAGTAACTTGCCCCAATACTCCAGGCGGATCTTCTCCCGCTTAATCCATTCCTTGTCATCCGCTAGCCTCGACTACGCCAGCTTGGTCTCGAAGTAGAGCCGATTACGCCACCGCCTAAGGGTTTGGCGCTCCTCTTCAAGAGCCTTGCTGTCGTGGAAGAAGGCCAGTTGGACTTGACGCGGACTAGAACATGCGTTGTCAATGGACAGCGACAACGGGATGGGTTCCGGACCTACTGGGGTCTCCTCCGCTGGTTCGAGCGGGTCTTCGGATACAAAAATTGGGTCCCACTCTACAAGAGTGGTCCCCTGGGTCTCCATGGCACTAGGGACGTCCTCCGGGATGGCCTCAGTCGCCATCGAGGAAGGCCCCACCGCCAAATCTTCGCTCACCCCCTCAGGCTGGGGGCCAGCGACTTCGCTGGGGCACTCCGGCTCGGCCGCAGGTACCTCCGACGTCGTCGCTTCCGGAGCAGGAGCCGCTACTGGCTCCGGTCTGGGCACCTCTTCCGATGAGGGCTCAAGCTCCGTCACCTCTTCAACAACCGGCTCAGAAGCCGGAAGATCTTCAACATCGACCGGCCCTGTGGCCGGAGCTCCAACAATGACTGGCTCAGCGGCCGGTGCTTCGGAGGTAGCCGGCCCAACTGCCGAAACTACCTCAGTTTCCGGCGCGCACGCCGGAGCTTCAATCACCTCCGGCTCAACCGCCGGGGCTTCAACAATTTCCGGCTCAGAGGCCGGAATTACTGCTTCCTCCGACTCAATAGCCGAAGCTTCCATCATCGCAGCACCAGAACCCGGAGCTTCAACCTCCGGGGCAGGTGCCACTGCGCATCTTCACTCCCGTGGTCCGGCGCTACCACGGGAACTTCTGGGGATGAGTCGAGGTCCATGACCACGACAGCCGACGCCGGAGCTGTTGCAGCTTCAGCCACCACTTGGGGCGGCACCGGGACAGGAGCAGAAGCTCCCGCTCTCACAGCTTCAGCCACTGTGGCTGAGGGTGGAGCCTCACTCCCCTTCTTGGAGACGCTGCAGATGATGAACGGAGAAAATTAAAAAATGGTTGCTACAATTAAAACAACTATCCAAGGTAGAAATCAAAAGTTACCTTGGGAGACTTCCGCACCAGCTTGCGCGGAACCTTTTTCCGGGCGTTCTGGGCTTGCCATCGCCGGCGCAGAAACTCCGGAAGGCCCCCCGGAACTCGTCGCGGCCACGGGTGTTTCCCGGGTCGAGGCTCCCCTCGATCGGGAAGAACCCCCAGACCTGGAGGCCTCCACCGGCCCACGAGCTGGAGTAGCACACCCGGAGCTAACACCCCGGGAGGACCCTACTGCGGGGACAGCCGCGCTCCGAGAGGACCCCACCGAGGGAACAGTCGCGTTCCGGGATGACCCCACTACGGGAACAGTCGCCGCAGCTGTGGAGGACCTTCCCCTCCGGGGAGAAGGAGCCGATGCAGAAGTAGCGGGCCCGACAGACCTTCCGTCAGCGTACTGCAACTTCCTCTTCCAGCTCACTGGTTCATCCGCCAGCTCCTTGCCCTTGCCGACGACTTCTCCCCTCGGCTTAGGAGCAGAGCCGGAGCCATCCTTGGGTACTCCGGGGATCACTACCCCGGAGGTTGGTCTTCTCTCGACAACACCAAGGTCGTCAAGCATGGGCATCTTCCGCCGGAGCTCCCTGGTGGACTCCACTTCTACGTTCAGAGGAAGAAAAGCAGACGGCGGAGTCAAGTCGTCGCCGTCGACGTCGATGTCGTGCTGGAACTTCTTGAGGTGGAACTCCAAGGTTTTCCCCACCATGTTGGACTTCAACCCGGTCTCAACCCGGTCATCGTCCATCACGCTGTTGAGGGCCCAAGCGAGTTTCTCCGTCCTCTTCAGCGGCGCCCACCTGTTGACCAAGAAATTGCAAAATACTGCCTGAGGAGTCAATCCTCCCTCCACGCATTGGCGGATCCTGGTCAAAGCAGGGTTGAAAGCTTCCGCCAGCACCGGAGCTTCACTCCAGATCGTTGTGTCGATGCCGGGAAGACCATCGGGCAGCTCCAACCTCTCGTGCTCCTCCACCCTGATGACTATCCAGTCTTTCTTTCAGTCATCCCACTTCCCAGAGGGAAATGACCGGAGGTACTTGAACGGGCACTTCTTGCGCTTCACAAAGTAGTAGAAGCCAAGGTACTCATTGCTCCGGCCAGTGGTGTGGACGGTGAAGAAGGTCCGGAAGAGTTCAATGCAGGGTGGGATGCCCACCCACATCTCACAGAAGTGGACGAAGATGGACACGAGGAGAATGGAGTGAGGTCCAAGGTGGTATAACTGCAGACCATAGAAGTCTAGCAGCATCAAGAAAAAGGAAGAAAAAGGTGGGATCAACCCCACCATGGCGTATGAGGAGAAGTACACCATTTCGTCGGCATGCTCCTTCTCGAATGGGAGCTCTCCACCGGCGCGGACCGAACGGTTGAAGAAGTCCGAGGACCACCCCATGAGGGCCCAAACCTTCTTCAAATCGCCACCGGTCTTCAAGCGACTCTCGCGGAGACCCAACTCCATCGCGGCACAGCTAGGCAAGAGAAGAAAAGCGAAGCACAAGTTGGGAGTTTGATCGCAAGAACAGATGAGAGGCGTAAAGAACTCCCGACGGTGCGCACTTTCCTTCTTAAGTAAGCCCTCGCAACGCTTGGATGGAAACCGCAAGGAAGTCGAAGGTACCACCCAAAAATTCCACCCAGCCGATGACAAGCGGGCCCGGGACCACCCCGACGATCAAGTCGAGGTTCTTACCCAGGTGAACGGTTGTCATCAAGAGGCGGGAAGCCCAAAGGCGGCGGCCTGACAAGGCGCGCGGAACTGATACGATTTTTGTATCGGGAACCGGCGACCTTCAATTGCGTGAGATCCGCACGCCAAAGATCTCATCTGCCGCACGCGGGATACGCCACGCGGCGAGGATTTAATTCCAAGTCCTTGCCAACGGCACCCTCAAAGACCCTTGAAGACTCAGTTCAAAGGTCGCGAGGATGGACCCACCTCCGGCGGAATGACTTCCCCGGAGGTAGGTCCAGGGGGGCCACTGTCGATACCCTAGAAACCGTACACCCCTTGAGGTTATAAAGATCTCAAAGGAAAATCATCTACTTGGTTTGAAGACCCTCGAAGGCCCACATGTCAGACATAATCGGACCCGCTTCTCCAACATGGTTAATCCCTGGGTCGCCACGTGTACTACCAAACCGGAGCTACCGCCCACAAGGGGGAAGCTCCGGGCCATGTACCGAAATGGCACCTCCGGACTTAGCCCCAGACCGAGAGAAGCTCCGGACCTGACACGTGTTGGGTAGCCCCGGAGCTTCCTGTTTCCACAGTATGCTCCGGAGCTGCCACGTGTCCAACCGTCGGGTCTTCAGCCTCTAACCTCCGGAAGACCCCACAACGACTCCGGATCTTCAAAGGGGAATCAAGGACTTCAAGACCCGATTAAGCGTCATTAATACCATATTAATGACACTTAAACGGATGATCTTAACACCAATAACGGTGCTGTCAAAGCCCGTTACAGGGTCATTAAGAGCAATTAAATGTGTTAAATAAGTGTCAATATTAGTAATCGTCGGGGCCACATGTTGGACCAGGCTAACTTGTAACGGCCTGCCCTTGTACTATAAAAGGACAGGCCGACGACACGTTCAGGGGGCTAGAGAGACTTACACGCCATTGACGCTAAACACAAGCTCATACAGCTAATACAACAGCAACACATCCGTGGAGTAGGGTATTACGCTCAGGCGGCCCGAACCACTTAAACTCTTGTGTCTCCTGTGTCAATTCCTACTCACCTTCTTGAATCTCCGCGCGCCCATACCGAACTTCAAACTCCCCTATCACTTTAGCAGTGTAGGGAGATCTGCCGGTTCCAAATCACCGACAGCAGTAGATATTATAGAGAACCAATTCACAAAGACACGACAATAAGAATCACAAAAAACCGTCAAGAAAAACTCATGTTATGATCGAAAGATCGAACGAAAGTCAATCTGTTCTACCCGAGTAAAAACAGATGTGCAACATTCCAAAGAAACTCATGTAGATCAGAAACCTCAGATCCAATGACCTTAAAACTTTCACAGATGATAGATAATAAAGTTTTGAAGACAACTCAAAAAGAATCACATCAATTGGATTAATAAAACTCAATTTATGATAAAACACTAACGCAACATTGTGCTGTGCAGAAACTCGACGAGAAAAACTTGTCTGAAATGAGTCGGGCAAACAAGGCACAAAAGCTCCTCTAAACTACGAAATTTATTGATCAAAACACAAGAGGAATGGCCCAAAGTCCTCTCTCGATGAGCTCTGGCCTCCCTTGCTTTTATAACCAGCCCTAAGGCCAACCCAATCAAAACTAGGATTCTAATCCTACTCGATTTAAAATGAGAAAGAAAGAAATTTCAAAAACAAATATTTCTCCCCCTATACATATTTCTCCCCCTTTGACAATGTATTCAGCCTGTTCAAAAGAGAAGTTTCAAAAATTATGAGCATATTATAACATATACATATAAAACAAAGTTCATCCAAGTCATACTATTAAGTAACTTACACTATCACATCAATGAGATACATAAAGTAGTGTAAGCCATGCTAGAGATCAAGTTTAATATTGAATTTAAGCAAGTCATGATCTCACAAACTTACTATTTCAAGACCTAAAAGCATGACACTTGTTGCTGCATTTTTATTATTTTTCAAAGCACAAATTCAGATCATATGATATTTGCAAGAGATTATATGCCCCAACTGCCTTATTCTAACCAACCAAGCCAAGCCTATGTCATTTGATAATCAGAAGCTTAAGGACATGTATTTAGTCATATATTACATCTTCCAAGTTCATATCTAAGTGCAATGATAAGCAATCCCGAAAATGAGAAGTGCGATGCATGCATATTCTCTTGCTCTTTTCTCAATTTTTCATTTGAACATAAAAACTCAACATGTGAGTTGATTACTTGTTTAATTCTTCATGATTAAAAGCACATGTGAGCATGCAACAAGTTCCAAACAACAGGAAAGTTCGATCATGACCAAATTTAGTGTAAGTAATTATTCTAATTACTAGACATGGCAAAAACAACAAAATGTATAACACGAGTAATGTAGTAAGAACTTTTAGCATGTAAAAGGAATCACAAAGTCATATGTGTATGAAATACTCATATTATTTTAAATTCAGATTCACACATAGACTTCTCAAGTTTCAAAACTCCCCCACAATTTAAGCCATGAGGATGCATAACCCCTATTTCACCTACAAATGAAACAAAAACGAGCGAAATCCAAAGGTTTTATAAAAATGTTAGCCAATTGTTGCTCGGTATCTACATGGTGAAGCACAATGTTTCCTTTTTCAACATTATCATAGAGAAAGTGATACCTAATGTCAATGTGCTTTGTTCTCGAATATTGCACGGGGTTCTTAGCAATGCAAATGGCACTAGTGTTATCAAAAAATAGTGGAACACTATATAGATCAACCCCATAGTCCCTAAGTGTTTGAACAATCCAAAGAATTTGTGAACAAGCGCTAGCAGCAGCTACATATTCAGATTCAGCCGTGGATTATGCAACTAAAATTTTTTTCTAGAGGGCCAAGCAACAAGTGAATTACCAAGAAAATCACAAGCACCCGAAGTACTTTTCCTATCAATCCTACAACCCCCAAAATCAGCATCCGAAAAAGCTTTCAAAGTAACGGTTGAGGAAGAAGGAAGAAAAATGCAAAATTCTTGAGTTCCATGTAAGTACCTGAGAATCCTTTTGAAGGCTTGACGATGTGAGGCACGTGGGGAAGCTTGAAATCGTGCACAAAGACATATCCTAAATTGTATGTCCGGTCTTGATGTCGTGAGGTACAAAAGTGACCCGATCATGCTTCTATATTCCTTTTGATCCACGGGTTCACCATCTTCATCAAGTTCAAGAGTTGTTGCTGTACCCATTGGTGTCCAAAGAGGCTTGCTTTTTTCCATGTTGAAGAGCTTAAGAAGGTCTCTTGTATACTTCATTTGATGCACAAAAGTACCCTCCTTGGTTTGTTTGATTTGTAGCACTAAAAAGTATGTGAGTTCTCCCGTCATACTCATCTCAAATTCTGAACTCATCATAGCTGAAAACTTGGACACAAGATGATGAGAAGCACAACCAAAGATAATATCATCCACATACACTTGAACGAATAATAAGTCATTGCCACGCTTAATCACAAAAAGAGTTTTATCATCCCTGCCCATGGTAAAACCCTTTTCATGTAAGAATGTTCTTAACCTATCATACCATGCTCTAGGGTCTTGTTTGAGACCGTACAAGGTTTTGGATAGTTTGTAAACATGACTAGGAAAAATTGGATTTTCAGAACCCATGGTTGCTTGACATAAACCTCCACATCTATGTAGCCATTAAGAAAAGAACTTTTAACATCCATTTGATATAACTTGAATCCTTTAGATGCAGCAAAAGCTAACAAAATTCTTATGGCTTCTAATCGAGCAATAGGAGCAACAGTTTCATCAAAATCTAGACCTTCAACTTGTGTGAAACCTTGAGCAACCAACCTAGCCTTATTCCTAACCACAACCCTATCCTCACTTTGTTTATTTTTAAAGACCCATTTGGTTCCAATTAAAGTGTGACCTTGAGGTGGAGGTACAAGTTTCCAAACATATTCTTCCAAAATTTTCTAACTCTTCTTGCATGGCAATAATCCAAGATGAATTAGTAGTAGATATTATAGAGAATCAAGTCACGAAGACACAACAACAAGAATCATGAAAAACCATCAAGAAAAACTCATGTTATGATCGAAAGATCGAACGAAAGTCAGTCTGTTCTACCGAGTAAAAACAAATCTGCAACAGTGCAAAGAAACCCGTGTAGTTCAGAAACCACAGATCCAATGACCGTGAAATTTTCACAGATGATATATAATCAAGTTTTGAAGACAACCATAATATAATCACATCAATTGGATCTATAAAACTCGAGTTATGATAAAAACATTAACGCAACATAGTGCTGTGCTGAAACTCGTGGAGAAAAATTTGTCTGAAACAAGTCGGGCGAACAAGGCACAAAAGCTCATCTAAACTACGAATTTTATTGATCAAAACACAAGTGAAAAAGCCCAAAGTCTTCTCTCCCTGAGCTCTGTCCTCCCTTGCTTTTATAACCAGATCTAAGGCCAACCCAATCTAAAGTGGGACTCTAATTCTACCCAGTTTCAACCGAAACTTACCATAACTGCTCAAGACTCCTCCATACGCAGATAGAAGCAATCTTAAGACTTCCCAACACCTTAGTAACGTCCTAAAAATTCCTAAAACAACTCAACTTCGTGACCCACATGAAATCTTACAAAAAAACTCGAAACTTTCCATAAATGAATCATAACCACCTCAGCCGCAGCATGTGGCATAATCCAACTGGTTAGACCTTTCCGACCAATTCATTACGGCCACTTCTCTTCATCATGCCTTGGAACCATGTTGCCACGTCCATGCACTCCTTGCACACGTGCAAACACCTTCCAACAACATCCAAGATACCTTCATATGCATTGTTCTTGATCTAAACATGTCGTGTGACCTCCCGATCAACTCAAGCATAATTCCTCCCGAACTTGGTTGTTGAACCTCATCTTCTCCCTAAGACTAGTTCAATGGATCCCATCACCAGTCATGTCTTGAACTCAAGCAATACATGCACATGAACAAACAACCAACTCTTCCGAGCACAAGTCCTCGACTTGACTCTTGTTAATCCGATAACCACAACACCTTATGTGAGCACCTCACATAAGCATGTTGCAAACATAGCAATATAATGTCCACCATGATCTGACAAAACACATCAAAAACTTAGTCCAAAAGTACTAAACAAATCTTCCCATAATTGTAAAGAAAGTTTGAAACATTGCAAATGAAGAACATAGCAGCCACACGATTATTTCAGCACATAGAAAGTTGGGACTGTCCAAAACAACCGTGATGCACTATAAAAGAAAAGTTCGGACATTCCAGAACGCAAAACATGTGCAGCTCACATGCAGCAAAAGTTCAGACAGTGTGAAGTGTGTTTCTGACGTATATTCAAATCTTTGCCTGTAAACCTACACGTTTAACATAACTGCCAATGTATTCAGCACATAGGTCTCACACTTTGGTTCGCATAGAACCACTGCTTCGCTCTCCCAGGGAGGGAGAACGAAAACATTCGAAGACGGGTGGCATCACGCGTGACATCCTAGATCTTGAAAGTGCTACAAATCTCAAGGAATTGTTGAAGGTGAGCACTTGCATCCTTGATGGCTTTACCACAGAAGGGATTAGGCTGCACCATAGTGATTAGGCGAGTCTTGATTTTGAAGTTTACGTCTCGTGTGTTGACATCGAGCCCAACAGGCACATTGCTGGTAGAGGGAGCCGAAAAGTCTTTTGGGCCATTGGCTTGCAGCGTGATGGTGCAGAGATGGCGTGTTTCCTTGCCGACAAGATCACATGAGTAGGAACGACATGAGGTTGAACTCTTCCCAAAAGTGATTCGGGATCTTCAACATAGTTTGCCGGCAAATGGAAACCGGTCATACACTACCCTATTTTCACATTAAAGAATGTGAAAACAAAGCAAGGTTATCCTACTAAAAACCAACTAGAATCCTATCTACCACACGATCATGGTCTTATGTGTCTTCCTTGGCAACGGCACCAGAAATGCTTGTTGGTATTTCTTAATGACTACAATTTATCCTAGCAGCAAGTGCTAGTTCTGCAGAGGCACTAGGCTAACCTAATACAAAGCAAGATGAGTTCTGCAAGCGCACGGAAAGTACTGTTGTAGCATTTCACCCAAGGGTATTCCCTAGGCTATAGTATTTATTTTATCACAAAGGAAGGAGAGGGAAGAGTGGCAAGATCAAATGAAGAATAGGGTGTTCTAGTGAGGAATCCGATAGGATAGGTAAATGACATAGTGGGGCTAGTGTGACACACACCTAAGAAATCTACTCTAAGGGGAAAAAATATCCTAGTGGAGGTCAAGTTAGGGATTAAGCTACTCCTACTGTGCTTTAAGTATTCATACAAATACCATATTAGTGTACACATGAGTATGTTAACGATGAATACTAGAGCTTAATGGTCTAATACATCGGGTACGAGTTTACCCCTAACAATATTAGGATGATTCCCGTCTCAAGCCTGTGGCGTAGTGGAACATTGGGTATTATGAAGGATGAACAGGATTGTCACCACCTGCCGCTTACCCCTACAACCCGTGGGTCTACGAGACATCCAATGCTACTTAACTATCTAAGCACCATACTCACATGTTAAGCAAATGCCTTAAGAGCTGCAGTACAAGTACCTTCCAAAGGCAATGACCAACCTAAACATCGTTGAACCAATGCTGGGACCAAGCGCTAACTTACTCATATTAACATAATCATATTAATACCTAATTAGAAATAGTGGTGGTGTATAATGTTTATGATAACATGATATGAGCATTATTACTAGATCATAATAACATCTACACCTAGCACATACATGGACTCCACAATCAAACAAGAAATGCTTTTCCCAAATATATGAATAAATGAGGATTAATAATATCATTATCATAAAGCATAAAGTCACCAAATAAAGAAATGATACATGAGCCATACGTTTTCCAATTTGGACTTGGGACTAGAGGAACTAAGAGAGCACTAGTGTAATAGAAGAGAGACTACTCGAGTGGTGTGTGTGTAAAGTGAGGCCTTCCACCCCCTATTTATACATGGAGTAGAGGCGGTTCCCACCACCAAAAGTGTGCAAATCAGTCTCCACTGTCTTCCGGCCACCACAGGAGAGTGTCATGCATCAGATGACTCAGTTTGGCACCAGGATCTAGTCGGTCGAGCCAGAGGGTCGGCCGACCTGGTCCTGGCCCCCCTCGGTTGTACTTTCCCCTGGTGGCTGACAGGTGGGTCCATGCCTCATCCCCTCGTGAATCAACGTTGGATTCCCTCGGATATGCCTGGGAATGGGTCCATGGATCCATGTGATGCCACATGTCATCTCGTGATTGGTTGGGGTGGCACTTTTCAGGATTGCTCCCCTTATTCTCCATCAATTCTACATAAAAACTCTTGCATGCACTATTTCTCTAAGAACAAGTGGAATTATGTTAAATCTATGTATAATTTGTGTAAGAAATATTTATTTCTTCATATATTTGGGTTATACTGACGGTCAATATTGGTATATAACGACTGTCAACAGTACCCCTGGTATAGAACTCCGTCACTAGGAAATCCACATATTCTCAAAATCTGCTTTGCAGTAAAACCTCTTTAGTTCAGATTTCACATTCTGAGTAGTGAATCTATTTTGTGAAGTTTAATCAAACGAGGCCTTATCAAATAGTTTCTTGGATAAATGATTCTCGACTCGTTTTATGAAATGGTTATCTGAAATAAATTAAGAGGTTGTGAGCTGAAAGTAGCTTCTTCTAATTTACTAATATAAAGGATCACTTTCAACCATATAGTTAGTTCTTCAAAGAAGCGAAAAGTCTATTTTACTACCCTTAAGTATTACTGTTGTTCACTTAACCATTTAAAGAAAATGTAAATCAAATTTACCCCTGAACTATTTAGATTGGTTCAATTCCCTACTCCTGCATTGTTTCTTTTTATTCTTTTTTGTATTGGTTATGTTTGAAGTTTAATTTTTGTAGAATGGTATATGACACCATATACTATGCTAGAAAATACTTCTACATTTTTATAATTTTTTGTTGTGTTATTTCATCTCCCATGCAAAATTGGTTTACACGCTTTAAAAGTACAAAAAACCTAAAAATTATTGAGATATTTTTATTTAATTAGATATATATATATATATATAATATCACAAATTTTTACCCTCAGATATGATGTTTACAAAGAGAAATGAAGAAAAAACAATACAGGTAAATTGAACCAATCTAAATAGTTCAGTTGCGTAAGTTGAACTAAAAATTTCTTTAGGGGGTTAAAACAACGATAAAACTTGAGGGTAGTAAAATAATTTTTCCCCTTCGGAGAATGACTTTCACTTTCACAAGTAGAAACACTGAGACAATCATCTTCACTCAAGTATACTATTATTCATCTAAATGCACCTTTCGACGATTAAAAACCAAGGTAAAATCCAACTTTAATCATCAAACACAAAAGTACATCATCTACCAATTCTCAGCGCAACATGCTTATTTTGCATCTTATCTTTCACAACATCAATGGAACATCTCTCGACATGAAAATCCCATTGAAACATGAATGTTTTATGTCCTGCAACACAAAATTTAAGTTTCCATACAAAAATATGAAAAATCTGTTGTGACATCAAAAACCATTAGCTACAACATACTGATTTACCAATTTCAACATAAATAAACAAAAAATCAATAGCTTTTTCATAGAGCAACAAAATTAGATCTATGTCTCTATATATAGTTTTGTGGATGTTGCAATCCTACTTTGAATACGTTGCGATTTTTATTTTTTGCATGGAAGTATCTTATTTTGAATGTTGCACTCATTTGTAAAATAAAGCTGAGAATATATTGAATAAAACATCAAAGTTATGCTACATTGATATTTTCTCTTGTTTGCACTGAAGGGTGCTATTGTCTTCATAAAATTTTGCTTCACATAATTAACTTAGTACCCTGATCAGAGCACTACAACTGCCTGCCAGTAAAAAATATCTTGTCTTTTTTAGTTATCCCCTAGCTTAGAACAAAATATGTGTAGAAACATTCATGAACAATCGATTTGGCATAAAATTTTTGAGTCATAATGCAATTTACAAGTGGTCAACACATTAAAAAAGTTATTAGTTGTATTTTTTTGAAAAAAAAAAGGAACGACAGCACGGAGGGCCTGCTGTTAGAATTATATATTGAAATATAAATAGCAATGCACAAACATATTGTACAACCCAAACTTTGCCAGAGAACATGAAAGAGAAAGGAAAACAAAGACATTAACACATATGGTCAAGGTTGTCCACCCGGGCACAAAATGATACCATATCCAGATTGCTAAATCTGTGAAGTTGTAGCTTGCATTCCTTTTTCAAATGCTCTTGGCAAGAGGTTACTCAATGCATGATGTTTTCAAAGTTTTTCCCATTTTCTTGCTTCCAAATAGACCAGCAGATCATTATCTCCATCGCTACAGAAAATAAGTGAACTTACGACGGTGCCAGTTATTTATGACGATCGAAGTCAGGCCCCTCATAAATAAAGTTATTTATGATGGCCAGAAACAGCCTTTGTAAATAATAGGATAGCTTACGATAGTCATAGCAAGGCCGTCGTAATTAAGCCTAACATAGGACGGTCCGGGGCTCAACCATCCTAAATAATCTTATTTATGACAATTCAGCATTACCCGTCGTAAGTTATCAACTAGGTTAATGGTCCGCACGCCACGTGCGCCTTCTCTTACTCTTGATCGCGCCATCATCTTTGCTGCCGCTGCCCTGCCATCACTGTTGTTGCCATTTACGCCGCTGCACCCACCCCTTGCCTCCTCCCTGCCCCAGCATCACGCTGCATTGGCACGCGCATGCCGCCGCCATCGGCTCCATTCCGCTCGTCACCCCCACCTCCCTCCTCCCTCTGCATCCCGCCGCTGTCTCCCTCCTTCAGCGCACGTTGTTGCCGCCTGCCTCCCCTCCCCCCCTCCTCACCCCTGTGCGCCGCCGCCTCCCTCCTTCCCCCACGTGCCGCCGTCACCAACCCCTGCCGCCACCACCCTCCACCCCCTCCCCCCCCCCCCCCGCCCACCCCACCTCAGCCCACGTCCCCACCCCACCCGCTGCTTTTGATTAGTTAATTAATCAATTAATTGATTAATGTTTAATAGTTTTATTAGTTGATTAATTGATTAATGTTTATTAGTTTTGAAGAGTTGATCCATTGGTTAATGTTTACTAGTATTGATTAGTTTATTAATTGTTAATGTTTATTAGTTTTGATTAGTTGATCATTGTTTATTATTCTTGATTAAGTTGATTAATGTTTATTAATTGATTAGTACATTTTATTGATTGAGTTTTGCTAATGTTTATTTGTTGATTAGTATTTATTGATTGAGTTGGCTAGTTGATTGATATAGGAATCCCGTTGATTTACGACGGCTAGATGTTGTCATAAATAAGGAGAAAATTGTCTTAGATAAGCTTATTTACAATGGTATTGAATGATTCAAAATGAATAATGTAACCTATACATCACTTGTATCGAACCGACACGTCTCACATACGCTATGCATGTAAGATGTGCAGGTTCGGAATTGTCTTTTTGATAGCATAACAGTGATCGAGGGAGCGTTCTAATGACAAGAAGCGGGGTCCGGATCTGAACAAAATTTCGGCAGCTAACCCTGATTTCCTTCACGGCATCATTTTTGGGTGTGCAGTTATAGAACAGTGGGGTTATTCCACTGAAATTTCATCTGGATTCATACCTTGTGTCGCATCATAAGCACGCTTCCTCGATCACTCTTGGGTTAGTTTAAGACATATCCTTCTTAATAGATGTAGGAGCATTATGCAAAGTAAGTGATAATCTAATTATGATTTGCTTGACTTTAATCTATAGCTTTAAATATGGGTGAAGATCGCAGCTAGATGTATGGTTGGAACAAGAATGTGCCTCACTCATATGAGTGTGTGACCAAGACTACGACTTTTGTAGACCATGATTTTTCATTATCAAATATCAATAAGGTGTGGCGCCCATTGTAGCATATCCTTGAATACGAGGTGTTTCGACAAAAGAACAATTTCAATAGACTTGTGTCGATATGGTTTCGTACCATATTATGAGTTGTAGGTCTTTCGTGGCGAGTCAGCTAACTGAAGCCATAGAAGAAGTGAAAGAGAATGATTATGTTATGGGAGTTGATTGGATGGACAAGATGCTCAAAGTTATACAACCAGATTTTATGGAGGATCCTTTTACATTAGAGGTTGAAGCATTCCTCAAGCTTCTCAAAGCTTCAGAGAGCGGTTGCATGAACACACAAAAGCGACCCTCCTTGTTTCCTTGACCCGCCTTATAGTAATTAAGTGTAAGTATTTCTTCTCCAGAAACTGCTACAATGACTTCCTCAAAATGATCAGCAATTTCCTTCCACAGTCCCATGTTTATGCAAAAGTGCTCACAAGGTAAACAAGTGAATCTTTAAGCATAATATATGTAGATTTCCATCTTTTTGGAATATCAAGATTGAGAAATGGTTTGTTGGTCAACTTCTCTTCCTCTACAATTTTCTTAAATTTCATAATTCATGCACCACCATTCTGATATATCGAACAATAGCTCTAACATGCTTGACAGAGAGGTCAACTTCTTTTAGGCCATCTTGTACAATGAGGTTAACAATGTGTGTTGCACACCTCACGTGCAAATATTTACTATTAGCTACATTAGTTCCATTCAATTGCCTCCTCAAATAACCAATACCAGTGTCATTGGCACTTGCATTGTCAACGGAAATGGTCATTACTCTTTCTAGACCCCATTCAGCCATGCACGCATCACATTTTTTTGAATGACATCTCCTATGTGCCACTTCACCATGAAAAAAACAAATAACCTTCTTATGCAGTCTCCAATTGTCACTAATAAAACTTGCAGTCACAGTCATATAGTCATCTTGCTATTGTGAGGTCCAACCATTTGTTGGTAAGCAAACCCTTTGATAAGAATCACTAAAAATTGCTTTAGCTTGGCTTTCTCTTGGAAGAAAACACACACTACATCTCTAGTATATGTTACTCAAGCTGGATGTTGGAACCACGGGCATGTTTTGGCCATAAACTTTCTAAATCCTGGTTTCTCACCAAAACAAAATGGTTTCTAATCTTCTATAACCATCTCAGCAAATGCAGCCCTAAGATCTTCTTGATCAAATCTCCAAGTGCCAATTAGTTCACCTTGAGTTGCTTGTAGAACACCTTGCTTTGGACATTTATTAAATTTATGTGGATTGCGCTTTGAAATGTCTCTTCAAATATGATGTACCATTTGATTTGAAATTTGCCTTTATGATATGACTATAATATTTGCACCTAGCACTTCTAACAATACGTTTATCATCTTTAATCTTAACAAAGTGTTAACACATCTCTGACCTTGATGCCATCTCCTTTCTACACCCTTCTGCTTCATTCTTGTCCAACTCAATAACTTCCTTTTCACCATCTAACCCTTTTGAATGTGATCCTCCAATTGCATTTTGATTGTTTTTTTATGCTTGCGTATCCACTAGTATTGAGTCTGATTCAACCTCCATCTCCGTGTGTGAATTACATTCTATCATCTAGTAACCTCACATAATGATTTTGAAATATGAGAATCAAACTATACAATTGATATGGCATGAAGTAATCAAAGTAACACAATATAAAATAGTAGTATTCTATTCTATATTCATTTAATCAATTGTTGATTAAATTGTACATGGCATGAAATAATTAAACTAAGAAAACATAAAATATTTCTATGTCTACTTCTACAATCCATCATACAATCTATTCATGATTAATCACAAGTAAGATATAACTAAAAGCAAAGTATACAAACAACAAAGAATGTGCTCACCACTTCATGAATCACGAGTAGTTGCAAGCTGTTGTGACCTGTAGGGGCTGTTCTTGGTGCTCAGAGAGAACCGTCAGGATAACGAGCATGGATTGTGAGCCTGTGAGTCCGTGACCACTTCATCACCACTACATGCTGCAGAGAGGGGGCGGGGTGCAAGTTCTTAGTTAATCACTAAGCATGATTGAACTAACAGTGAGGTCCACAACCACAAGTAACAAAGCACGAACTAACTCACCGGGAGGCGCCTCTGCTCTGTGACTGTCATCAGCGGCCTTGCAGGGGCACGCCGACGCTGCGTTGTTTGGGGTGTGGCAGCAAGGGAGCTCGGGCTGCGGGGCTGGTGGCCGCACACACTGCCTATCATCGGGGGCGGGCACTTCAAAAATCGGCCTGATTTACGATGCTCGTAGCCGTCGTAAATAAGCTATTTACGGCGGTTTTCCTTATTTGCAATGGTTTTTTGCCGTCATAAATTATTCATCGTAAATAAGCTTATTTATGATAGCTTCTGTTGTAAATAATATTACTTACGACGGTGGCCCATAGCCATCGTGAATAAGGGCCCG
Organism: Tuctoria greenei; assembly: GCA_036927565.1. Lineage (NCBI taxonomy): Eukaryota > Viridiplantae > Streptophyta > Magnoliopsida > Poales > Poaceae > Tuctoria > Tuctoria greenei. The sequence continues at coordinate 173,582,902 of JAYESD010000002.1, read as the reverse complement.
GGCCATGTGGGTGGGATGGGCCTCTTTATTTACGACGACTATTGCGGTCGTCGCAAATAAGGGGTGGTTACTGCAGCCGCCGTAAATAAGTATGGCTTATTTATGATGATCAGGTTAGCCGTCGTAAATAACAAATATCTTATTTACGATGGTATTGTATAAAAACTGTCGTAAATATGGTTTTTGTATAAAAAAAAAAAAGAAAATGGCTACCCAGCGCGATGGCCAGAAACACATATTTCACATACAATAATAACAACAGTTAAACAACATCCATACAACATCAACCAACATATACATAGCACAACGTGCTCACATCACATCACAAAAAGTCAAAAAAACGAACAAGAGGGGCTATACACTAGCCCCTCTACTACCTCCGGCGTCGTAGATGTCGTCTCCGCGAGTCACTCCAAGCGCCAGTAGCGACGACGACGGAGTTTGAGCCTTCATTGCTGATCTCTGCAATACAAGTAAGTAGTTAGACATATTTATCGGTTTGAAACTACGCTTTTATCTACAATTGAGTAAATAAGCTAGAATGGATCGTCTTTAGCTTAATTTAGTTAAGTTGAGTTAGATATGGATATATTAATGAAGTAATACTAAAACAAGTATGGTTTGAAACTTTAACATGAAGTTATATTTGGTTACCTGAAGGTGCGTCTAGCGTGGGCTGCACCGGGTACCGTCATTGCAAACATTAGAGGTTATATATTATTAAAATGTGATGAATTTAAATTATATTAGTTTATATTTCTTACCTCCACCGCCTCTTGCATCTGCGCCGTGCAGGCGGTCTCATACTCCATCGTGGCCCTGCACGTCTCCTCTTGTTGCGCAAGCTTCTATTTAAATATTTGTCGGATGGCCTGCAACTCTATGTCTCTCTGTGAGACACGGGGACTTGACATGTCCACCGACAAAGCCTGCATGGAGCTACCTCTCGAAGGTCGTGCCGCCCTCGAGTCAACAACTCCATTACATATGGCAAGCCTACAAAAAAAGAATCGGCGATATTAAATTTAATTATCTTGAATTGAAAACAATAAAATGAAAGACCAATTCACCTTCTGTGAGCTTTGCCATCTCCGCTTGCATACGCGGCTTGAGGATCGATTGGCTCATATTCCCAATCAAAATGTTTGCCATGTATCCTCACATCGTCCTGACCATACCTAGTCTGAAAAACAAGGAAATCGTGTAAGTTCAACAATCAAGATAGTTGCAATTAATTTGAATGTTTTTGAAACTTACCAGGCACTCGACTGTGACCTGACTGCACTGCTCACGATGAGAAGGGTCACTTAAATTGTGACCTGTCTTCCAGACCATAGTAGGGAACAGTTCCACTCATGTCTCATGCTCCTATCAATACACGTTAGTACAAATAGTATATTATAAATATATTAAAAGAAGTTAGACACACTTACCATGCGTTTAGCTAAATGCAACTGGCCATCTTGGCCATACCTGTATTTCCCGTCGACCCCTCTGCACTTTCGAGCCATGTTGGACTTAGCGATGAACTCATCGCTAGCCCAGTACCTACAAAGGGACCGGTATGCATCGGGTTGACCCTACAACCAGCTCGTGTTGCCTTACACATATTTATAGATCATTAAACACCATTAACAAAATTATCAGGAAAAATATTTGCTACACCCAAATTACCTCCGCGTACTCCTACTCCGCCAGGTGCCTGTCGCTCTCCTATTGGAACGCTACAAGTCGTGCTGGCTTCGCCTCAAGTAGTCATCAATAGCTTGAGTATGAGCATTCGACAAAGCATGCGCAACCACCTTACGAGTGTTCCCGTTGAACATGCCCCTTGCGTGCTCAACCTAGATTGGATCCTCCGGATCCTTTAAATGACTCCTTTCATTTAGGAAAGGATATATTCAAGAGATATACATTAATAATTTAAAAAAAGTTTAAGAATTGAAATTTAGAAATTTTATTTAACGTACTTACCGTAAAATCGGCCCATACAGCCTCCTGAATGGTGTCGTGCTCCTGGTGAGGGACGTGAGTGTAATCGTCCCACGACGTAGCAACCGCTCCACCGATGACACTGGGATAGTGCGTACGCACTAAGGACCCGATGACACCAGTCACCGGTTTGTGGTGTGTAGCACCAGTGAAAGACGAGTCACACCAGAATATGCAAGATATTTCTTTAGTCATTAAGTAACCAAAATAGAACACTACGATTTTCTTACTTGTCTCCAACCAGCTGAATCACAATCTTTTCTATAGTAGTGGAGTAGGACCGACAAAGTAAGTCCTCCTCGTACGCCGCCTTTGCTGCGGCACCATGTCTGGTGACTCAGAAGGCTGGTCACTAGTCAAGCCAGAGGGCACACTAGCCGAGGGTTGTCTACCCGAGGGCTGCCTACTCGAGGACTGGCTAGCTGAGGGCTGGCTACCCGAAGGGTGGCCAGGCTCAATTGGTGCCCAAGCCTCTGAGTTAGACTGCAAAATTAAAATAATTCATAAGTAAGTTTATTTGGAAAGTGGAATTTCAGATTTTGTCAATGACTAGTGAAATTCACCTCTTTGCGCTGCTGTGAAGCCACACCGCTGCCCGGCAGCTCCGTCAACTGACTCATCAGCTGAGAGTGTCTGCTCCCAACTGAAGAGGCACCCTTCAAAACTTCCACTGCCTTGGTGAGGAACCCCCTCACCCTAACCACCTTTCCCCCCTTTGTCCAACAACATCCTATTGTAAGCAATAATTGATAAATATGCAAAGAAGATATACAAAATTAATGTTACCTTCCTGAATAAAATGTTACTTGTAGTCAGTTTCAAAAATCATCAACATCATGATCATGTGCCCTTCTCCTTAAACTAGACCAATGATCTTTCGTCGTGACCTGCTCTCATTTCCGTTTTTGGATATCAGATGTCTCTACACCTTGAACGTCTCCAACTAAGCGATCAACTCCTACAGCAAGCTCGACGATAAAAGAGTCTGACAACTCTTTTTCTTGGTAAACTTCTTCAATCTCTCCACTGTGGATGGTAGCCATCATCATCTGGAGTATATAACTTCTCACTAGGATTCACCTTATGTACCACTCACTAAACACTAAGCTTTTTGCACAGAAAAGTTAGATAATCCACTTGCTCCACTTGGTGTGCAAGAACAAATGTATCGTAACCTCGTAGCCGTTCGTTGTGATTGACTTCCACCATGCCAAATTTCTTTGTCGAGTTCCATGATTGTTATCAAACAAATCACAATCAAAGAAGACAACTCAAAGTTTCTTATTTTTGGTAAAAGTAAATTCAAGGATTTTGTTAATGATCCCATAGTAAATGGTTTCATGCCCTTGAGAGTCGGTTGCCCTCGGCACAACTCTGGAATTTGATGTTGTCGCGAGAGTACGAAGAGCTTCAAATTGAGTTGTACAAAATCAAAAGCTGTTTTCATCATATTGATCACAGTTTCTAACTTTCAACAATCCATAAGATAGTTGTCGCAAATCTTGATGGACGTTGGTATTCACGCAGTGTCCATGATTATGTGATAATCATGACTCTTCAACCTGGTGAGCTTTCCAGTCTTCACATTCATGGCTCATTTTAGGCTAGCTGCATAACCATCTAGGAATTTCAAAGTTTTTAACCATTTCATGACTTCTTTCTTTTCTATATGTCCAAGACAGAAAGAAGCACATGGCTTACCACCACTTTCAAAGACCTCAAGAGTTGGACGGTTACAAATCTCTGCTGAATCCTTTCTATCCTTTATATTGTCTTTCGTATTGCTTGTCATATCAATGCATGTGCTTATGATACATTATCCCATGTTAATCTCCGGATGCAAGACATGAATGTTGTGCATTAGTATCAATGACTTCACATATGATAGCTCCCATAGCCCACATATAAGAGTCCAATTGTGATCCTCTCCATAACCGAGAAAATATCCAAGACGACCTTCATCTGGTACCAGTTTTTCTAACATATCAGATATTTCTGACCTATCAAGATGTTTTAGTGGTCCTTTACTGACAATGGTGTCTTTTTCGAAGACATTCCTCTGTTGACTAAACTTGTGATTTGGAGGCAGCCAACGTCTATGACAATCGATGTAGCATATCTTACCTCCATGAGTTAGTCGAAAATAATCCGTGTCAGAAGCACATATCGGAAATGTCAAATGATTGTGAGTGATCCACCCAGAAAACATGTCGCATGCCGAGAAATCATGTTCATACCACAAATAAGCTGCTCGAATGTTGAATTTCTGCTTGTTGTAGCAGTCGTACGCTTCGACTAATACCCACAACATTTTCAATTCTTCGATCAGCGGTTTGAACATCACATTGAGACTTGGCCCAAGTACAATGAGGCTAAGGAACATGAACTCATACTTCATACAAAGAGCCAGTTGTAGATTATTCAGACTGATAAAGACGGACCAACAGGAGTATGACATAGCATTTGTACTGAACGGTGAGAATCCATTTGTCGCTAACCCGATGCGAACATTTCTCACATCACTATTAAAATATGGATGGAAATGGTCCAGCACCTTCCATGCATCACCGTCGGACGGGTGCGCCAATACTTTTTTTGTTCTCAGGTACACCTTCTTTGTGCCATCTTATGTGTATGGCAGTTCTTTTTGAAAGAAATAGCCACTTAAACCGAGGTATAACATGCAAGTAACAAAGCTTCTTATGTGCAGCTTCTGTTATCGCATTATCACTGTCGTCATTTACAACTTCGATATACCTCATATTATTACATTTGAAGCACTTGTTCTCTTTGTCATGCTCTTTCTTGAAAAGCATGCATTGTGTGGACACACATCAATTTTCTCATATTTCATATCGAGGTCGGATTGCAACTTCTTCGACTAATACATATCTTTAGGCACTTTATGAGGTTGTGGAAGGATATGGCTGCTATATTTAATGAGATTGTTGTAGCAGTTATTGGCGAAGAAGTACTTAGATTTAATTGTCATAAGTCTAGTCATGAAAGTAAGGAGGGTCACCTCTGTGTGTTCATGCAACGGCTGTTCTGAAGCATTGAGAAGCTTGAAGAATGCGTCTGCCTCCATTGTTGGAGGATCCTCTGTTTGTATAGATTCTAGCATCTCATACATCCTATCAACCCCCGTGCATCATCATCCTCATCCACTTCTTTTATGACTCGAGAAGTAGTTTCTCCGTGGAATCTTCACATCTCATAATGTGGCATGTAACTGTTTCAACACAATTGTATTGAAATTGTCATTTCGTCCAAAAAATTTGTGTTCCAGCATTTTATACATAGGCACCGCACCTTATCAATCTTTGACAAAGAAAATTCTCAATCGATAAAATCATCTGTCTTGGCGAATCACTCATCTGAGTGATGACCATCTTTCTTGTTACAATCAGTATACATCCAACTGCGATCTTATCCATGTTTAACTTTGTTGTTTAAAGCCAACGAAATTATCGTTACTTTATACATTGTTTCATGTCACGGCACTACATCTATTATAAAGGATAGGTCCTATACCCACCCAAGGGTGACCAAGAGGAACGTTCTTATGACGAGACATGGGGTTGGATCCAGACAAAATTTCGACAGCATAACCCTGTTGTTCTCAAATGCACGAACGAAAATGGTGCAATGGAGAATATTAGGGTTACGCCGTCGAAATCTCGTCTGGATCCGGACCCGGCGTCTTGTCATAAGATCGCCCTCTCGGTCACTCCAATGCTATCGAAAAAGGGACAATTTCAAACCTACACGCCTCACATGCGTAACGCATGTGAGACGAACCGGCTCGAAACGGGTAATGCATATTGTATAGGTTACGTTAAGCTTTTATTTTGAGTCATTTATGAGAGAGATGAAAGAATGAGAGGGAGGAGGAAAGAACGAGAGAGAGTATGTTATGCCTCGTCGGAGCCTGTCGTTAACTTACGACGGCTTAAGAGATAGCCGTCATACTTTATGCCTTGTCGGGCCCACCGTTAACTTACGACGACTTTAGGGTTAGCCGTTGTAAGTGGATCAAAGATGAAACCGCTCTGTTGGGGTACGCCATTCACGGGTGCTTGCTGTCCTCATCGTCGCCGTTCGCCCCCGTGCCCGTCTAGACCCATTCTTTACCACTAAATGGGCCTTATCGGGCCCTATATGGGCTATGTCGGGCCAAGTCGACCTGAAGCCCATTTATGTACATCTAGTAATTAAACACTCAAGCAATCATAATAATAACTAATCAGTAATCAATCAAACTACGAAACTAAACTCATATGCATTAATAATCTAAGCAATTAACAATTCATCTAAACAAGCATAATTACAATAACTAACAAGCATATCAATTCTAAGCAATTCGAAAAATTACACCTAGGCAATTCATATAAACGTAGGTAAGAATTAAACCTAAGCATATCAATTCATGTAAACCTAAACATAACAAGCATATCAACTAAACCTAAAACATAACAAGCATATAAATTAAATCTAAGCAATTCAAAAAATCGACTATAATTCAAAGAACCTAAGCAATTCAATTAAACCTAAACATAACAATTATAAGCATAACAATTCTAACCATACTAATTCATCAATTGATCAATTCTAAGCATTGATTGACAATAATTCTAAGCATAGCAAATCATCAATTGTAAGAAAAATACGAAAAAATTGACCTAGCTAGCTAGGTGTAGTGAGCCGACGAAGGATAGCAGCGCCGACCGCTGGGGGCGGCGATGAAGGGGAGCTGAGTCCATTGGGGGCCCGGGCATCGCGGGCGGGCGTCAAGTGCCGAGCTCAGGTGCTCCGGCCTTGGAGGAGTGTGGCGACGGGGGCGGTTGGCCGTCGCGGTGCCCGGACGTTGGGGACGGCGAGGGCTGCGACTAGGAACAACAAGGGTGGAGGCATCGGGAGAGACAGGCTGATAAGATCATGCACATTATCATTGCACAAATAAACATGGCATGATGTTTATTTGTTTGGGATCCTGGCTTAAGTGAATGTTCGCTCTTATTTGATGTATAAGATCAAGATGGTGCACTATGTCTTGGCCTCCTCCTTTCATACATACAAGAAGATTTGATGGTGTTGCACATTTGGACCAACACATGAGAGAAGATGAACGTGAGTTGAGGACGACTCCAATTCAAGAAGGGGAAGATGATGAGGACATCACTTCTATGGATACAAACAACACTCCATTGAACATACAAGATGCATTCAATAGGGTTCACACACAACAATTAATTTCAGAGGTGAGCTCATTCTTAAATGTTTCCTTAAATGTTTTTGAGAATAGATTGCTACCAAATGATTTAAATGTGATTAGGATCCATTGAGAGGTTAAAGGAGTACTTGTAATAAGTGTTAGGTACGTGGAGGACCAGAGAATACTTTCAAAGAAGATGGAAACCGAGCCCAACTCAAAATCGTGTCCAACTCGGGGTCCAGGAGCAGTACGCATGAAAATAGACGCCCAAGACGCATACGATCTCTGTTTTGGACGTTCTACATATGCACGGACAGGGGAGAAGATAAACTTTCCAATGATGCTGGTCCCATGTCAAACTTCTACAGGAGTCGATGGGAATCATCGAAACAAAATCGACTTCAGAATCTGTGAGGGTGCTGCGCCACCATATTCGGCCATTGGGCTTGTATCAAGTCTACATCTCTTATTTTCGTGTCTTAGAGTTAGGTCACAACTCCAACACCCCCTTGTACGTCCTCCCACCTATATATACCCCATAGTAGTCGCCATGAACAATTGGATTTTGTTTAGATTAATCTGTTATACACAATTTTGCCGTTCATCGGTTTGTAAGACCCTAACTTAGCAATTCAGATTGCTTCTACCTTGTTCTTGCTTGTGTTCTCGGTTGCGCTTGCAGGGATTAAACTTCTTGATGAGGTCAAGCGTGTGCAGCACGGATAACCAACGGAGCGATGGTGTAGTGATTGCAGGGGTATTCGAGCAGCTCGAGTGCCGCGGATCATCAAGTCGAGTTCTCCACCTCAATCAACTTATCATTACCTTTCAGAAGATCCGGACTCATACTACTCATCAGAGGCGGCGGCAGCATTGTGTGAGGAAGAGAAGAGAGTCGGGCTACATGGGCCGAGGTATATCCCCTTATGTATGACGGCTCGATAATTTACAATGACATTATTGTTAGCCGTCGTAAGTTAAGCTCTTATTTATGACGACGCGCTAACTTACGACGGTTTAGGGTTAGGCCATTGTAAGTTAAGCTCTTATTTATGATGGCGCTCTAATATAGGACAGCTATGGGCCGCAGCCATCGTTAACAACCTAATTTACCAGTACGGGCCGTCGTAAGTAAAGTAATTTACAATGTCCGTTCCTCATAAATTACCGTAGTTATTGTAAATGATCAAGTTTCTTGTAGTGAGGGGCTGGCGGCCGTGCATGCCGTGTCGCTGCCTATCGCTGAGGGTGGCTCGGCGATACTTCGATTCAATTGATTGAGACGAAGGCAGCTGGGGTTACCTCGAACGATACTCGCGGTCGTGGTCTCGCCTCTCATGCCTACTGGTGATGCCGTGGGGCCCAGATACAAAGTGCTGAAGCGGCCAAGCGGGTTTCGGACTTCCGGAGCAGAGCGGACTGCCGAGTGCGGAGCTGCAAGAGTCGGGTATTTGGCTTATTCAGATACCAGGTGTCACAACCCAAAATACACGAAATAAATTCAGGTTTTGCAAGTCTAGACCCGAAAAATGACTTTGGGTATGGTCTTCGGGTATTTCGGGTTCGGTTTCAAGTAATTTCGGGTATGTATTTCAGGTTCAGACTTTTTGCCCACCGCTACTCTTCATTGAATCAGCCAAGAATCATTTATTCTGAAAAACATTGTTTGACATGGCTCCCTTGATTCTGTCTAAGAATAAGCTCTGTAAAACTTTGACAAAGGGAGGTCTAAGCAAGTGACGTTGGGCTCAAGAGGGCATACATTACTAGCTGAAGTTTTATCATATCTCCTCACCCATTTAAAGCAGCTTATTTTTTTTCTTCTTTTGGGGCAATTGTATTTTGACAATAAATTTGGAGTATAATTGTGATCTAGAACCCGATTTTCAAATTTTTGCATTTTCACCACAACTTTTTTCACTTGAAGCTCTATACTACCAAAAGTCCGTTTAGTGCCACTAATGGTGTTAGCTTTGAGGCAAAAATACAACTTTATCCTTTGTGATTTTACCATAATTTTAATGTCAGACATTGTATTTGTACCATATTTTGAACATGTACAATTGTAAATTGACTTTGAACAATCGAACAAACTTACAAATAGTTCGTCAAAAAATTTAACTTTTTCTTACCAAATTTTAAAATTTGGACATAATTTCCTTTTTCAAAATCTTGTAAAAACTAAACATACTTGTAACACCAATTAATTTATTCAGGAGAGGCAAATGAAATGTCCAGTGACAAAAAATGGTGTAAAAGTGAAATGCTGGTCAGACATCACATACAGTGCATAACCTCGGCATGCAAATCCGAGGGAAAAAAATGGAACTTGTAATAAGCCTTGTTACAGTATAATACGCATAAGATGGAAATCAAACACAAACGTAACTGCACAAAAACTTGAGTTATTCACAGTGTTAAAGTTACACTCGTGTGCTGTGCTAATTCGAGTTATGATGGACCATCATGGTAAGGTAACAAGCTAGAGCTGAAGATATGCGTTTGTGTGTTGAGCAGCTTAACCCTTGTTTGCACGAGCGCTGCCATCCTCTTGTAGGAGCACACCACCACGGAGGCCGACGCCGACATGACCTGCCACAATATTAAAGAGCGCTGCTGACGCGGACACCGTGGCCACAGCGGACTCGGCCAGCAGCTCGACCACCTCGACCTCCGCGGCTCTTGCGCCGTGGAAGCCAAGGTGTGAGTGCCCCATGCCATCCCCTGCCACGGCCACATGAGCCTTGCGAGCTCCTTGCCGGCCTTGCGCTGCGACCTGAGTGCGGAGGCGAGGTGAGACGCGGCCCTCGTGGTGGCAGATGGCGACCAGAGCCACGCCTGCTGCTGTCCCGCTTGCCCGAGCCCGCCGCGCCCTCGCTCGGACGCTGGCCTGTCATCGCTGCCGGCATCAGAACCCACAGGGTTTCTCGCCGCCGCTCACCACTGTGATACCCTTGGCCACAACACGTGAACACCGTGACGTGAGCGAGCACAAATGGGCGCCGGGGAGCAGCCGGCGATCACGTAAAGGAGGAAGAAAGGGGTTTGTGGGTGTTCAGCCTTTTTGCTTTTTTCTTTCTTGCTTTCCAAGTCTGGGCACCACGGCCTATACATACGACACACAGGTCTGTGCACAGGGTTCCAACCCATTACAACAATCACACAAACACCCTTAAAGTAAAGTACTAATGACAATTAAGAAACAACAACATATGCAAATAAGGACTCCAGGTACGCAATTCACATGTCAGGACGACGGTCCGTGACATCTCCCCCTTCGCCGGAAGAAGCTTGGCCCCAAGCTTCAATCTCTGGAAACTGCTGCACCAATGAATTCCAATCTTCCCAAGTGCTGGTACCGGGTGGTGTGTGTGACCATGACACTTTAACTTGAACAATTGCAGTATTTCCCTTCTTCACAAGACGGCTGTCCAGTATAGCTTGTGGTTGCAGCAGAATTTGATCAAGATTGACTGAAGGAAGTAATTCTGAATAAACCGGCTGATAGTTTGGCATATATGGTTTGAGCTGGGATATGTGAAAGACAGGATGAATCTTAGCATTGGCCGGTAACTCAAGCTTGTAAGCTGCTCTACTAATTCTTTCAATCACCTTATATGGCCCAAAGAACCGAAATGATAGCTTGGGACAGGTCTTGTTGATCACTGATGTCTGACAATAAGGCTGCAACCTCAGCAAAACAGAATCACCCACTACAAATTCTCTATTCACCCTTTTTTTATCAGCTTGCTGCTTGACTCTGTTTTGAGCAGAGGCCAAATGAGTCTTCAGTATTGCAGTGTGAACTTTCCTGTCAAGCAATAATTCAGACACCGACTGGCCAACTTCGGGAGATATAGTAGGAGGAACAATCAGGGTAGGATCATAACCATATAGTGCCTTAAATGGTGAGCAGCCTAAGGAAGAATGATGAGAACTGTTGTACCAAAACTCAGCCAATGGCAACCACTTCTTCCATTTTGTTGGAGTGGCATTGACAGCACACCTCAAATACATCTCCAAACATTGGTTCACTCGTTCACTTTGTACATCAGTTTGAGGGTGGTAGGCCGTGCTCATCAATAACTTGGTGTCTAGGAGTTGGAATAACTGTCTCCAAACTGAACTTGTAAACACCTTGTCAACATAGTCTTTGGTAGGCCATACAATTTAACAATGTTGTCCAGTAGAATGTGAGCCACAGTCAAGGCAGAGAATGGGTGTTTTAGTGGGAAAAAATGAGCAACCTTTGAAAACCTGTCCACTACCACAAGAATAGTGTCATAACCTTCTGATTTTGGAAGACTCTCGATGAAATCCATGGTTATTTCTTGCCAGACGCCCTGAGGGATAGGAAGAGGCTGAAGAAGGCCCGCTGGGTGCTGTTTTTCAGTTTTAGCTTGCTGACATGTTAAGCATTGTTTCATATACTCAGAAACATCCTTTTTCATGCCTTTCCAGTAGAAGAGCTTTCTGAGTCTCATATATGTGACATGACCACCAGAGTGTCCACCCATGACAGTGCCATGAAATGCCGAAATAAGCTTTGTCCTGGTGGCTGAGTTGTTTCCAATGAGTATCTGATCTCCATGCCGAATGATATCCTGATGGATAGAGTATCCCTCCTCGTTAGGACTGTGCAGAGCTAACTGAGCCAGGAGTGTTTGAGCCTCTAAATCAGTAACATAAGAGTTAATGATCTCTTGAATCCACATTGGTTTGGCCTCTGTGATTGCTGAGATACTCATGATATGACCAACCCTGGAAAGGGCATCCGCATCAATATTATCCCTGCCTTTGCGATACACAATTTTGAAATGCAAGCCCATTAGTTTAGACATGGCACGTTTCTGTAAGTCTGATTGCAGACATTGAGCATCCAGAAAACTCAAGCTATGATGATCTTTTCGTATAATGAATTCACCCCGTTGCAAATATGGCCTCCAGCGCTCCACTGCCATGATCAGGGCAAGAAATTCCTTCTCGTAAATAGAAAGTTGACGGTTCTTCTCTGTTAATGCTTTACTGAGATATGCGATGGGCTTCCCTTTTTGCATAAGTACAGCTCCCAGACCTATGTCGCTTGCATCGGTCTCAACTTCAAATGTCACTGCAAAGTCCAGCAATGCAAGTACAGGGGTATGAACCATATCATTTTTGAGCTCATTGAAAGCTTTGTTAGCTTGCTCTGACCAGAAGAATGCCTTCTTTTTGAGTAGTGAGGTCAGTGGTTTAGCCATAATGCCATAACCCTGGACAAATCGTCGGTAATACCCTGTCAATCCAAGAAAAGCTCTGAGCTCAGTCACTGAAGTTGGAGTGGGCCACGTTTGCATTGCCAACGTCTTCTCTGGGTCAGTAGCGACTCCCTCACCTGATATAATATGTCCTAAATACCTCAATCTGGTCTGCACAAAAGCACACTTGGAACGTTTAATATAATAATGATTATCACGCAGAGTAGAGAAGACCTGCCGAAGATGATCCAAATGAGCTTCCAAAGTGGGGCTATAAATCAATATATCATCCATGAAGACAATGACGAACTTGCGCAAATATGGTCCAAGCACTGCATTCATCGCGCATTGAAATGTTGCTGGCGCGTTCGTCAACCCGAAAGGCATCACTTTGAACTGAAAATGACCATTGTGCATTTTAAATGCTGTCTTGAACTCTTCACCACTTTTCATGCGTATCTGATGGTAGCACGAGCGCATGTCCAAGCTGCTGAAAATAGTTGTGCCGGCAAGCTCATCCAAGATCTCCTCAACCAAGGGCATCGGAAAACGATTCTTTATAGTCATGTCGTTCAACTTGCGGTAGTCAACACAAAACCGCCAACTGCAATCTTTCTTTTGGACCAACAAGACCGGCGAGGCGAATGGACTGACACTGTTTTCTATCAAACCAGACTTCAGCAGCTCTGCAACTTGGCACTCGATTTCATCTTTGTGATGTGGGCTGTAGCGATAAGGTCGCGAGTTGACTGGTATAGAGCCAGGTAAAAGTGATATAACATGATCAAATTGGCGCTCGGGAGGTAAAGCCTTAGGCTCATCAAACAGTGACTGAAACTCAGTCAATAAACTTTGCATCCTTGGGTCCAATACTGGATCTTCAGAAATTCTGTCAGAGTCCTTGTGATGATCAATGACTGCAAGTGCCCAAACCTCATTCCCCACAATCCACTTTTCTAATTGGCAGGCTGATAATTGTGGTAAAGCAGTCATAGGTCCATTGATCACTCCTGTCAATGCCACTTGCTGACCTTTGTGCTAAAACTGAATTGTTTTGTCAGCCCAATGACATACCATGGGACTATGAGATTTGAGCCAATCATAGCCCAAGATTGCATCATACGCCCCTAAGGGAAGGACCCTCAAATCAGTCTTGAAAGTATGGCCTGCACACCACCATTCCACACCTTTCACCACAGAGTCACTTCGCAATTTTTCTCCATTTGCAACCTTTACTATGAGAGGAGCACATTTGTCTGCAACCAAACCCGCCCTATCAACAAATGCTGCATTGATAAATGATGTTGAGCTTCCTGAATCCACCAACTGTAAGAAGACTTGATTCTTGAGCAATGATCTCAGCCTTAGATTATTTGTTCCTTCAGTACCAGAGATTGCATGTAGAGATAATTCACCCTCTTCTTCATTCTGGATATCCTCTTCAGCCAGTTTAGCTAGAATCTCTTCCGACAATACCATTTCCAAGTCTTCTGTGGACAATGTATTCAGTTGTGGTACAACTCGCTTTGGACAAGTAGCTGAATGTCCTGGCCCAATTTTTTCTCCACAGACATAACAGAGACCATGCATACGCCTATAATCACGTAATTGTCTCTCTTTTCCCAAGTCCACATCAGCACTTTGTTTCAGCTCTGTTTTACTGCTGGAGCTAGGTTTAGAAAACCCTGAAGATTTCAGATATTTGGGTCTCTGCCTCTCCTGCAGATCAGCCTGCACTCTTGCCGGCAACATGGCCCTATTGACAGTCTCAGGAATTTGTGAGAGTACTGGGCCTTGTAAATCATGTTTCAACCCCTTCACAAACTGAGACACAAAAAAATCTCATCAAGATCTGGATTGTGAATGGCATTAGCATACCGCAACTCATCAAACCGAGTAATGTACTCTTCCAAATCAGAAGTTTGCCTGAGGTTCAGTAGATCAGTCATTGCCTTCGGATACTCATACCTCTCAAACTTTGCCTTAACAGCCGCCACAAACTCATCCCAATTCCCCAAACCATGCGTCAACTTGTATACATGAAGCCAACGTGCTGCTGCTCCCTCCATGTGCAACGAGGCCGCACGTACCCAAAACGTCTCGTGCACTCTGAAAATAGTGAAGTAGTCGATGCACTTATCTACCCATATGGTTGGATTTTCTCCAGAGAACTTGGGAAATGATAACTTCATATATGATCGATCCCTTCCTCCCGACGCTGACGTGCGTGATCAGGAACACCACGACGAGGAACATAAGCACGAGGAAACTCACCCAGATCTGGCGGCAGCTCTCTGTCCTAAACACGATCATCCCAGCCTCTGCGTCCATGATGTGCACGATCCTCCAAGAAACGCTCCATTTCTTCCGCCATACGTTCCAGCGTAAGGGCATCCACCTTCCTTCCCGTCTCAGCAACCTGCGAGAATAGCAGATCGCGCTCCTTTCCAGCTTCATCGAGCCTCTGTCGGAGTTGCTTCTGGACCTCGTCGACGATGTCGAAACGCTGAGAGATCGCGTCCAGCGCCTCGAACAACTTGTCCCAATGCTGCGCGTCAGAGTTCGCCGTTTCTTCCATCGCGTCCAGGAGGATGCGAGTCTGAACCGAGGGCTTGGTAGGAGCCGTCGCGACCGCCGCAAACCGAACGAACCAGAGGGGGATTTACAGGAGAACGGCTCGACGCAAGAGCTTTGCCGGAATTGTAGAGATCTTGCCCTCGCTCCCAGGCCTCAAGGTCGACGGAATATGGCCGCGAACACCTCTCCCGAATGCCCTCCCCTCCACAAAAAGGGACCGGCTCTGATGCCACTTGTGATACCCTTGGCCACAGCACGTGAACACCGTGATGTGAGCGAGCACAAATGGACGCCGGGGAGCAGCCGGCAATCACGTAAAGGAGGAAGAAGGGGTTTGTGGGTGTTCAGCCTTTTTGCTTTTTTCTTTCTTGCTTTCCAAGTCTGGGCACCACGGCCTATACATACGACACACAGGTCCGTGCACAGGGTTCCAACCCATTACAACAATCACACAAACACCCTTAAAGTAAAGTACTAATGTCAATTAAGAAACAGCAACATATGCAAATAAGGACTCCAGGTACGCAATTCACATGTCAGGACAACGGTCCGTGACAACCACGCAGGAGAGGATCGAGTATTCGAGTCTCCCTTGGGTAGAATAAACCGACACATAACAATGGGTATTATGGTCATTTCGTGGTTTCCAAACGTTTTTTTCTTTTTTTATTCAGTTTATTTGAATAGAACTAACGGTGTTACAAGTTTGTGATAAACGGATGATTCGGATGAAAAAAATTATGGTAAAAACACAAAATCTCAAAATCAGGGTCCAAATTACAGTTGGACACGAAATCTATGGTCAAAAACAATGGTTCTTTTTTAGAGAGTTTTTAATCTTATGCCCATGGTTTAAGCTGAATAAACAGCAGACCTGCCCTTTGCAATGATTACTACGATTACTGTAGACAAGCAAATGGAGCAGAAAGGAGAACAAAACTGTCTCACCCTGCCAGACTTTCCATTTAGGCCACGCCCAACTTCTGAGGTATTTCCTTACGACTAGAAGCCAGCTTGCGAGATCGAATTAATATCCAAATCTCTTTTCAGATTCTCGAAGACAACAGTGTCTGGAATGGTAACGGAATTGAAATTCAAAATTTAATTAGAAGCTTTCAAACTCGCAACTAACCTGAGGCTTCCAATGGGCTTGATTTGGCTATTCAGAATGCTCCTGTTGCCAAAGAATCGTTTGCAGTCGGACGAGTTGAGATCAATTGGACATTATGCTGTATGCTAACATCTTGCCAAATTTTGCTTAAGAGTTCTCAAAAGTTGCTTCTCGCAATCAGTTAAGTAGCTTAGTTGCACAATTAACGCGTCAGACTATAAGCAAATATAAGCAAACAAGTCCAAGTAACATAGTTGAAAAGCAAATTTGGTGAGTAAAAATGTCTCTCAATAAGTAGTTTAGGATAGTTTGGTTGAATAGAAAAATTTGCATAAATTAAGCAAAATAGATATAATTACGTATGTTCTGGATGCCTTTCACTACTACAAAAAGCATTTTTACAAGCGCTTTGATTTTTTACTCAGACGGTCCATAAAAAAAATATGCATGTGATGTCGAATAATTTAATAAACATCTGTGATGATCAAATATCACCGGCGGCTCCCAAATAAGAACCACCTGGGTAAATATCGAAATTTTCACAGGCGGCGCTTAATGAAGAACCGCCTATAATCAACACATCGATCACACGTGGTTCTCAATAAATACCGCATATGATTTTCCGATGTTTTTACAAACGAACTTTACTTAGGGACCGCTTCTAAAGGATCCGCAAGCACAAATCGAGGCATACGATCACAGTCGGCTCTACTAAATAACCGCCTGTGAAAATTTTTCAAAAAATCTTATTACGTTTCCAAAGCATTTTATATTAACATATTATGTAAATGATATTTGTATATTATGTATATGTATATGTATATGTATATGTATATGTATATGTATATGTATATGTATATGTATATGTATATGTATATGTATATGTATATGTATATGTATATGTATATGTATATGTATATGTATATGTATATGTATATGTATACGTATATGTATATGCATATGTATACGTATATGTATATGCATATGTATACGTATATGTATATGCATATGTATATGTATATGTATATGCATATGTATATGTATATGTGTATGTGTATGTATATGTATATGTGTATGTGTATGTATATGTATATGTGTATGTGTATGTATATGTATATGTATATGTATATGTATATGTATATGTATATGTATATGTATATGTATATGTATATGTATATGTATATGTATATGTATATGTATATGTATATGTATATGTATATGTATATGTATATGTATATGTATATGTATATGTATATATCATGTATAAAAAGAGAAAAAAAATAAAAATATGTCAAATTCAAAATATTACAGCTTCATTACAATATTACAAATATATAAAATATCTATTAAATTCATTAGTAAGAAATATAAAGTCTTTTATGCATGGCAACTGAAATTTATTTCATACATTTTTTCCAGTAATGACATCTTCTCGTATATAGGGTTCGAATCCTTTTTAATGCTTCTTTCTACGCACTTGATATTTTCTGGATCAGTGAAAAGGTACGTCTCTTCATATTGATTATATTCCTCTTTATTATCTCCCACATTCTCAACCTCAACAATATTTTGCGTTCCAGAAATAATTATGCGCATCTAGTGAGTTCTCGGATCCTGTACATAAAAAACTTGCGCAACGCGATCGGCGAGAACCAACAGGTCATTTTTATTACCCACTTTGTTCATGTTTACCAGTGTCAGCCTGTAGTTGTCCACTTTAACACCATCATGATGTTTGACCCATTAGCACTTGAACACGGGCATTTGCATTCTTTCACCATAATCGACTTCCCATATTTCCTCTATGAACCCGAAGCATATGGTCTTCTGTCCTTGTGGATCATAAGCCTCTATACGAACGCTACTATTTTGTGCAACACTCTTAGTGTCTTTTTCCTTAGTGTAGAATGTGTACCCATTGATGTCATATGCTTGCCATGATGTCACCAAAGGAGATGGGCTAGAAGATAACTTCTTCATTGTTGCCTCTTCTATAGAGTCTATGTGGGGACCGGAATCCCGACCTCCAAGTATCTCATTGGATGGTGTCGTGCGATGCGACAGCCAACAGGATACAAGAAAAGAACAAGAACAAAATAAAATACCAAGTCTTTATTTATAAACACAGCAGGAAGTTTTACAATACTAAATGAAAAGGAAAGAGAACTATACATCATAGCTACGCTCTCGGCACTAGCTATGCAAAAGCAAAGTCATCCATGTCCTGGATACTTCGCACTAGCAACACCCAACTTACGGCGGCGTGCAGGGTTCTCACTCGGCTATAAACCCTAGAGGGGTGCAGCCTCATCATTAAACCAATCATCAGTCGCATAATCTCCAAAAACTTGTTAACTGCAAATGTGAGCTTAAGGCTCAGCAAGACTAACCCGTCTCACTAGACATATGCAGAGGTGAATACTAGACATAGGTAAGGAATAGCATAAAGGACACGCCTACAAGTGGATCCTTATGGTCATGTTTTAAGTAGCACATGACATTCTTAAGGCACGTCACATCATAGACTCCATAATCAAACAAGAAACGCTTTGCCGATGATATGACCTGCCCAAAGTACATAATGCTATTACAGGTAAAGTATGGGGAAACTGTAATCTTTTAATTGTGCTATATCTAAGCCATACAAGGTTGAAAAACAATTATAATTCAATACATCATATTCTCCTGACTTCTTCAGTATTTACTACGTCACGACACAGTGAACAAGTAGTAATCTATTATCGCGAGGGACGTTGATTGCAATCAGGACACACCCGGTCAGCAAGACACTTATGCACTTTCGGAAGCACCAGCGAGTACTTACAGCAGTACCTACATAGCACTTCAGTACTAGTCGTATATGGCCACCTTTCACCAAACACTCGAATGTCGAACCGGTCGACCTGTCACGAGCAGGAGGTCACTGCGTGGGGCGTACTCTAGCGTTCCCACCAGCTGATTTACACCTCATTGCCCTCAACCTACGCCTATAAAACGAAACGGTATGCCTCAGAAAACCAGTATCAAGCTACTTCAGTTTGCTGGAGCCCATTTCTCTAGTATGTGACCGGTACAATTCAAGCTTGTCCAGTAGGGTCGCACACAAATCGGTCCTCAATCGACACAAGCAGGGCTACACACGTGAGACCACATCTCGCTGGATCCTACCCGCTGCTCGGTCTCAATTTCATATTCATAAGCCATTTCTTCATTCAATCCATTCGTGTGATAAAATCCTATCTCGCGAGTAGATTCCCACTACTCGACTTCTACCGGATCCCTATAAATATAAGCATGACAATTACTACACGAGTCTATGAGCTATTCTAACCACTCCCTGGGTGATTTGGCCATGCAAGTGGATGTCAAACACCTTAAACGTAATGCACAAACATGTGAAGACGTAAGGTGAATGAAAACTGCAAAGACACTTTAAGGAACTTAAATGCAAACCGGGGCTTGCCTGAATGCGAGTATGACTCTATGTTAGTCTCTGGCAGCTGGACATCCAAAGCTTCCGGCTGCTCCTCGATTTCAGTCACTACACCTTATGCATATACTATATATGAATGACTTTGAAAATAATCAATATGCTTAAGATCATAAGCAAATATCTTATGATAAAAATAAGATAATGATCTTAATTGGCCTTGGGACTTTTATGGTAGATACTAGTGACCATATTGAAGACTCTGGCAAAGAATAGGAGATGATCAAGGAAGTTTGTTGTTCCTAAAAATTATGGTAAGCAATAAATTTCTCTAATTTTTGGTTTAAATCTTGGAGATCTATCATGCTACCAGTGGTTGTAATATGTAGAGGGGCTCTCACTGGTTCTAGGAAAATTTGTTTCAGAATTTTCTAAGCTTCCTAGAGGGGGAAACTGATTTTACAAGTTTGGGGAAATTTCTGAAATTAATTTTGTATTTTTCTCAATTTATAGCTACATAGAGATTTGGAACACTGATCAACCCAATAATTGAAGTCCAATAAACTTGAAATTTTTACTGGATATCAAGTCTATTAATAATAGTGTTCTGATCAAAATTCGGAATTTTCCAATTAACAGAATAGGAGTAATTAATTTCCCAAGCTGTTAGTTCAAAAGAATTAATTATAAAAACTTTGGGAGTTTCATGTCCAATAACTTGCATTACTGCAGAGTAGATATTGAGTTGAGTCTACAAGAATTTATTTGGAAATTTTGGAGCAATTCTACTAGGAGTTATGGATTTTCTAAATTGGGGCAAAATCTGGAATAATATTTCATTTGGAAATTATTTGAATAAAGGGTTGGGCCCACGGATTTGAAATGGGCCAATCGGGTTGAAGCCGCACGGGGGCCACAGAATCAACCCGCGTAGCAGCACTGGATCCGTGTCCACAGCTGATCCGCGCGCTCGCACGCGTCACCGACACGTGGGGCCCGTGGTCTTCGTCTTCCTCGCAACGCGCCGCTCGGCCGCGGTGACGCTGCGCAGGCGAGCTCGCCGCGACGGCTGCGTCGACCTCCACTCGCCTCTGCACTGACCGCCAAACCATAAAATCTACCGCACAACACGATGGTGAGGTCCAATCGCGGCGGCGACAGCCGAAGATGGCGGTGCGACGACGGCGGCGGAGCTAGGGTTTCGGCTATCGTCAAAATCGCAAGGGGATGACGTAAAAGGCTCAGGAAAAAGTTATAAACATTCCTGGGAGTATGAGGATGATGATTTTGATGTTAGCAAGGGGTGACATTGTCGGCAAGGTCGACATCGTTGATGGACCGACGGGGTTCTATCGACGGTGGGGAAAACTTGAATATCTCAAGCTTCATTCGATGGCGTCTACTGATTTTTGGCAGGGGGGTGCGCTAGGAGGTACTGAATAGAATCCTTATATAGATTGAAGAATTATTACATGTAGAAACGGAATTAAACCGAGAAGTGAGCTAGTTCAATGGCAAGGGCCGAAAGAAAGACTGGAAGATACTGCTCGATACTGAATGAAAAGAGGCACGACTTTTACCAGGAGAAAGAGCTCGGGATGGCGATCATTTTTTGTTGAGGTGGAGTTGTGGCGCCGCTTGTTGAGGACTGGCGACGGTGGAGCAGAGGCGGCGTTCGTCCTCAACTTCTGTGGTGTCTGCGAAAATCCAAACTACGGCCAACACAATGAGCAAAACGCTAAGCGAGTTGGCGTAGATGATAGAGCACAGACTTGGCACCAACTTTGCTATTTGCATCGAAAGAAATAGAGGTAAGACTGAGGTGCTTAACGGGAGGAAATGGAAACGGCAGTGTTGGGCGACGGCGACGCAAAGCTAAGACAGAGCTCGACACTGACGGCCAGGGGACGAGTATTTATAGGACAGGGGGGTGTTTAGGCCACGCAACTGCCTGCTTGCAGCCCGTGTCGCCGTGGCGACTGCTCCCGGCGTCGATCGGCGGGGACAGCCGTATACAGAGCACGTCCATCGGTCAACCGAGTGTGTGAGGCTGACAGCGGGTCCCACCGCCCCTTATCCTCTTCTCGTCTCTGCAACTTTAATTCTCATACCAAACTTGATCCAAAAATTCTAGATTTTCGTGGGGAGGATCAAATAAATATCTGTAACTTGACTCGTAAATTGGATTTCGAATTTGGTCAAGTTTCATTTGAATTTCAAATTTGAATTTGAATTTGGATGAAATTCAATGTGGCCACTGAGTTAAATAGCAATTGAGCTTCAAAAATTTTGAAACTTTGTGGATAAGTCAAGCAAGTTATGCTGAACATGATGGTGTGTTAAAATCTTGATGTTCAACTAAGTTGAACAGAATTCAAAATTTGAACTCTAAATATGGCTAGAATTTGCTAAGCGTCTCAAATAAAATAGCAAATGGAATTCAAAAATCTTGAAACTTGGCAGGAAGTCTATATGGAATATTATAAGGCCATGGAAAATTTTATGGCCTCAGATTTGAATATTTTGGCAGGGCCTAAATGTACAGTGCTATATTCAAATTAATTTGAATATATTAGTACTGCATAGTAATTTGCCCCAGAAATTTTTATTCAATAGCTTCCAAAATTTGTAGAAAGGTCACTTAAATTATTCTAAGGTCATTGATGAAGTTCATTCCTTCTGTTACTAAAATTTCAATATGAGTAAAAGAAAGATTATTGATGATATCAAGTTTATGTGTACAACCATAATTGATCTTTACTGTGGTTGACAATCAATTGGTACTGAACTTGATGATAGGAAAACTGGGATTTTACATTCTCTATATGGTATATTTTTGTTCATTAACCATTCTGTGAAACAACTTCTGTGCTCTTTCATGATCAAGTCATCTCCGCGGCCTTGGTTTTCTCTGTGAAGCTCAATTTAGTATACCTCAATCTACAACTCAACTATAGCGAGTTGTTGTAGCACACCAAATTATGCACAATGTACTGATTTGTAATCCTGAACGATAAAAGTTTTCTTACCCACTTTGCCTCTCCCACGTAGTCTACCCTCATGTATTGGTATAGACACACCTATCTACTTTTCATCCTTGATGTAATCAACGCAACCCTTGATCAATTATACAGTAATGTATCGTTCCATAATTGAACTCTCTGGGGGAGCACGATTCCGCACATAACCCTGTAATACTACTAAATATCGCTCCAATGGAAACATATGATGTAAATATAGTGGACCAATGCTTTTATCTAATCCACAAGATTTATGATTAGGTGTACTTGCGTATAAAAAAGGATGGGAGGAAACACATATCAAGCTTGCACATAGTCTCGAAGATGTACATTTTCAAATAGTCTAGGCCTTCAAGGACTATCACCTTTTGTGATACTACATTGAAGAAGTAACACAAACGTGTGATGACAACTTTTATATGCTCTGGTTTGATGACCCTTATTGCAATGGCGAGGAACACTATCATCATCATGTGACAGTTGTAAGAATTATAGCCGAATAGAGACAAGTCTTTCATCGAGACTAGTTTGTGATATTGGATGAGAAATTTGTGGGCACTTTGATGCCACGCAAGCATTCGCAAATTGTCTTTTTCTCATTTAATGTCAAGTTGTAGCTAGTTGGAGGAAGGTAATTCTTCCCTTTGGCCTTTTCTACGGGTGAAACTCTTGTCTGATATCAAGATTTACTAGATCCATACGTGATTGTAATCCGTCCTTTGTTTTCCTCAGCATGTCCAACAAGGTTCCAATGATGCCGTTGAATACATTCTTTGTAACGTGCATCAAATCAATACTATGGAAAATTTCCAGGTCTTTCCAGTACATCGATTGTTTCTTAAAAGTCGTGTCAGTTGAATCACCCGAAGATGTAGTTCTTTCACTTTGTTTCTTTACATTTGTTGCCCTTACCAAAAGCAACCTGAATGTTCTTGAACATTTGGAACACGGGTTTTCCACTGTAAGGTTTTGGTGCAGCATCTTGTCCGATTTTGCTATCAAATTGTTCTTTCATCTTACGATACTTGTGTGTATCTGTCAAGAACCGCCAGTGTCTCGTGTACACCGCCTTTCTGGATGAAGTGAGGTACAAAAAACCAGTTCCATCCACGCACCTCACAAAACCTTTCTTCCCTTTTATTTGTCCTGATAATGTAAAGAGTCTGAGATAATCACATACGGTAACAAATATTATTGCTCTTTGCGTGAAATACTCCCACTTGTACTTATCCCATGTACGTACCCCTTCATTCCATAGCTTCATCATATCTTCCATTAGAGGTTCCAAGAACACAACAATTTCGAGGTCAGCTTGCTTCGGACCATGGATAAGAATAGATAACAAAATATATTTCCTTTTGTGACACAACCAGGTCGGTAGGTTGTTCATTGTTAAGACCACGGGCCGGGTGCTGTGCATGCTCCTTTTTTCACAAACTGGATTCATTCCGTCTGTACCCAATGCAATCTTTACATTTCTGATTTCCTTTGCAAACTCTGGATACTGATATCAAAAGTTTTCCGTTGTGTTGCATCAATAGGGTGTCCAATTTGCTTACAATTCATCCTGCAGTACTCGGAATGCTAACACATAAGTTCAATATCCATGGGGTTTGAGAACAAACGCTTTAAGCAATACATTACTGGAAGGCACCACATCACCAAGGTAGGAATCTTTCTCTTATTCTTCTCGTCTGCATCGTCAGAAGTATCGTCATCGTCACATTCAAGGCCAGTCAAACTCTTCTTATTCGTCAGGGTCTTACTCGTGTTGCTAACATATTGGTGATTGTAGTCCTTCTTGTATCTACTACCACCGTAGACGGGGCATCTAGTTGCGAGCTCATGCTCTTTACGATACAAAATACAATGGTTCACACAAGCGTGTATTTTTGTCACATCTAGTGACATTGGGCAAAGAAGTTTCTTCGCTTTATAAGTGCTTCTAGGTACATTATTAGGATTTGAAAGAATTTATGCCAAAAGATTCAAAAGATCACAGAAACTACAATCGGACCATCCATGTGTGGCTTTCAACTTTAGTAGTTATAGGACTGCACACAATATATTTATGCCAAAAGATTCAAAAGATCACATAAACTACAATTGGACCATCCATGTGTGGCTTTCAACTTTAGTAGTTATAGGACTGCACACAATATATTAATCTCTATATCAAAACCCTTTGATTCATCATATAAAAGCTCCGTCACGGCATACTGCAAGGTCTCCATTTTACTTAAACCTTTAGTTGCTCCCCTAGAAATCAATACATGTGGTTCAATGTGATGCAACATCTTCTCACAATCAAACTCATCATCATCGTCATCATCATCCTGATTGTCAATACTATCATCGACATGAGCATTATGGCCATCAGAGCCTCTCTCATCATCTTTATCCACTTCATGTGTATCTAACTCACCATGCTCTGTCCATATTGTGTAGTTTTTTTTAAACCTCTTTTTACTAAATGAGATTGGATTACAATAGTATCTATCCAAGCAATCTTATTTTTGCAGTCGATACATGGACATAATATGTCATCTATCTTTTGCAACATCGCATGTCTCTTGGACGCTTCAATAAGGTTTGCAACATTTTGAATAAACATAGGATCATGTCTTGGCATGTTGTACATCCACGCTCGGCGGTCCATCTTCTATGTCAAACTGTAAAAATAAAAATAAGATATCATTTCATTTTCATTAAATAACACTGGATAAAAAACATTGTCTTTTTGCTTTACATTTTTCAACACAAGGTCCTCTTATATGTCTTTTTGCATTTTTCAGCTGTCCTAACGACAACTATTAAGAAACAGAGGGAGTAGGCAGAAGGGAAGAGGGAGATGTACAGGGACGGCGACCGCAATGGGGATCGACAACGAGGGCGAGGGCGAAGACAACAACGAAAAGATGCTTGGCGGCGAGAGCGAGGACAACGTGGCTCAACAGCGAGGGTGAGGACGATGGTGTCAGCGGCAACGACCAGGACGGCGGCATCGGCATCGAGGGCCAAATAAAAATTTTGGCAGCCTCACGACGTCGATGTAAAATCTCCCGGGTTAGGTTTTTGCGGTGCCCCAACAGCTTCTTATATAGTCGTCAATTTTCATAGACGGCTTTTATGTGTAACACCGTTTGGGATAATATCACTTTGCAGGAAGCCCACATGTGACTGACTGTCGAAAAAACAGTTCGTTTTGAACGGTCTTGATTGCCAGATTAAATTTGTTAACTTGACATCAAGATCGTCCACGCCGAACTTAATGTCAACCTTGCAACACCTCGACTTATATGCTCGTTGCAACGCGCTCAACTTCCCGTGGTGGGCAAAAGATCTTCAAGGGCTATAATAAGTGAACCACTGCCTCGGATAATACCTCTTCGTAGGCGGTTTTGAAGTTAAACACTGCCTGTAATAAAAGCCAGTCCAGTGCAGCTGACTTGTGGGGCCCATAGTGCTCCCCTCTTATCTCCATTCTCCGTTAAATTTAATTTCCTACACAAACTTTGTCCAAAAATGCCCCAACTTTGCAGGAAGACGAAATAAATTGTGTAGAACCCAATTATAAACTCAAATTTGAGAATTGGCAAAGTTTGAATCTTATTCAAATTTGAATTTGATATCAATTTCATTTCAATGATTTCATTTAATTAAATAGCAAATGTGCTCTAAAATTTATGAAATTTGACATAGGGGCACTGTCCGAGTTATGAGGAACTCAAAGGTGAACTGAAATATGAGATTTGACTTGGTTTAAATAGAAGCTAAGTTTGAAATTTTGAATCTCTCCTTCTAGGTTTAATTAAATTTCATTTTCTTTGGTTCCTTTAATTTGTTTTTTCCTTTTTTTATTTTTGATCTCTACTAGCTCGAGTACATACTTTGTCCAAAAATGCCCCAACTTTGCATGTAGACTAAAAAAATGTGTAGAACCCAATTATAAAATAAAATTTGATAATTGACAAATTTTGAGTCAGATTCAAATGTGAATTTGAACTCAAATGCATTTCAATAATTTCATTTAATTAAATAGGAAATGTGCTCTAAAATTTACGAAATTTGACACAGGGGCACTGTTTGAATTATGAGGAACCCAAAGGTGAACTCAAATTTGAGATTTGACTTGGTTTGAATAGAAGCTAAGTTTGAAATTTTGAATATCTCGTTCTAGGTTTAATTTAATTCCATTTCTTTGGTTCCTTTAATTTGTTTTTTCCTTCCCATTTTGATCTCTACTAGCTCAAGTACAAACTTTATCCAAAAATGCCTCAACTTTGCATGTAGACAAAATAAAATGTGTAGAACCCAATTATAAACTGAAATTCGAGAATTGACAAAGTTTGAGTCATATTCAAATTTCAATTTTAATTCAAATGCATTTCAATGATTTCAATTAATTAAATAGCAATGTGCTCTAAAATTTATGAAATTTGACACAGGGGCACTGTTTGAAATATAAGGAACTCAGAGGTGAACTCAAATTTGAGAATTGACTTGGTTTGAATAGGAGCTAAGTTTTAAATTTTGAATTTCTCCTTCTAGGTTTAATTAAATTTCATTTTCTTTGGTTCCTTTAATTCCTTCTCATTTTTGATCTCTACTAGATCAAGTACAAACATTGTCCAAAAATGCCCCAACTTTGCACGTAGACAAAATAAAATGTTTAGAACCCAATTATAAACTCAAATTTGAGAATTGACAAAGTTTGAATGTGATTCAAATTTGAAATCTAGACTTCGAACACATAAATATGAATTTGATATTTCAACAATTTTGAAACTTGATTTTGAATTACCATGTTTTTTCCAAGTAAAAAAATTCGAATTCAAAAAATTAATTTTAACTCGACATTTTGAACTTAAATGCAAACTTTAATTTTTAAATTCCAAATTTAAATTAAACTTTATATTGAACTTCAGTCTTTCAAGTTCGAGTTTGAAGTCTTAGATTAAATAGAAATTTAGGTTTTTGCATTCTTACCGCGAGAGTCAACAATTTTCACATATGGCTTCTAAGTGAACCACCACAGGAGATAATTTATTTCCACAGGCAGGCTTTACTAAACACTGCCTGTGGAAATAGGTGCATATATAATGTCGCTCGGTGTCCTAAGAAAAACCTAACGCGGGAGATTTCACGTAGACATCGTCAGCCTGCCAAAATTTTCATTTGCCGCCAAAGCCCTCGCCGCCGAGCGCCGACACCAAAGCCCTCGCCGCCGAGCCATTCCCATTGCCATTCCCCGTCGCCGTTGCCGTCTCTATACGCCTCCCTCCTCCCTTCTCTGTCCCTCTCCGAAACGGTCTCCGCCGCACCCCCGCGCCTTCATCCTCCCTGCGTCGCCTCCCTCCCTCCCTCACTCCCACAGTCAGACTGCCAAAATTTTCATTTGCTACCAAAGCCCTCGCCGCCGAGAGCTGACGCCAAAACCTTCACCACCGAGCATTGACGCCTTTCCCTTGCCTCCGAGCCGTTGATGTTGCCATTCCCCCTCTCTGCCGAGCTGTTGCCGTCTCTGTATGCCTCCATCCTACCTTCTCTGTCCCCCTGCAACACGGTCTCCGCTGCACCCTCGCGCATTCATCCTCCCCGCGCCGCCTCCCTCCATCCTCCCCACGTTGCCTCCCTCCCTCCCTCCTCCCTGCGCCGCCTTCCTCCCTCCCTCCGTCTTCCCCTCGCCACTTTCATTGTGTAACAATCCATGGTGGAGTGGCTAGAGGATTTGGAGATTGGGAGGAAGAACAGAGGAGATGAAAAGATGACTTGAGGAAGAAGAAGCAAATGACTATTCAACTTGTCTCTCAACAACGTGTGTTACATTCTTTTTATACTCTCCACTTCCACTTTTCCTCTCTTTACATATGAGCGGGCCCACGTGTCATGACATTATCACCCTCTTGAGAACCTGCTTGCCCTCAAGCAGGAATCTGAAGTTCTTGTCGTATACACCCTGCAATGCGAACTCTGCTACTTCTAGCCCAGCTCTAGCCCAGCATCGTTTCTTGCAGGCAAGAGCACTGCTTCGTCCTTTTTCACGCTCAGTCGAGTCTTTCATTGCTTCATAGAAAGTGATCATTAGACCAGCAAAAGAAACATCCCTGACAAGCGTAAACCAGTATCCTGCATAAAGTCCCTTCAGATCATGATCTCTCCAGATAGAACAAGCAGCATGGAACGTCCCATTGTAGCACCCATACATATGAATGTCCTGGATAATGAAGTGTGCTTGTAGTACCGTCACGAGCTCAATGGAGACGTGCAACAAAATCTGAATCAAATACCCATAAAGAATGAGCACTGTAATGAGATGGAATATCCCATAAAGAGAAGGTTGTGTCGGGTGATCCAATTTGTGGAAGTTCTGCGGCTATAAATACCACCAGTGGGCCATATCTAATTTGATCCTCACAGCAAAACCAATCGAACTGATGAGTGATATCAATGCAGAAACAGCAAACAGAATGTATATGATCAGATCCATGTTTGTCTCACTGCTGCTTCTCCTGGACGATGACTCAGTTGAGTTCTGCATTACCTTGCTGTCATGGCCAGTAAAAATGACCACTCCATAGATAAAGGATGTATTCCTCTTTACTGCATCTCTCTCCCGATCATCCAGACACTCACTGGGCACACTCGTATAAAACAACTTATGCAACTGGCTCAATTCTTCAGAATATTCACATTCTTCCCTTGTAAGAACTGAAGAATCCCTTGCTGACCACAACCTCAAAGTTGTCCTGCTCATATTCACATCATTACCTCCATAGCTTAGCATTTCATCAGCAATTATATATGAAAGCCCTTCCATGAACCAGATCATTGCTGACAAACATTGCAAACTTGCTGCCCTCTCAAGGTTGCTGATGAATCTCGCTAAAGGCTGACAATCAAGAGTGTGAATGTTCTCTTGCCTGCTCTCCAAAAGCTCAGTAAATATGTTCACCAAGCTGGTGGCGAAATAGGCCATCTGCTCATTGCAAGAGAAGAGTAGTTTGTTGTAAGCTTCAGTGACGATTCTGATAATGTTGACATGCAAAGATCGAAGCTCTTGGTGACTGCTATGTTCCACAGACTTCTCAATCTTTGGTATGCGCGCGTTGGGCTCGACGAGCACCCGCACGGAGATGAAGCCGCGGATGATGGCCGCCCATGGGTCGACCACTCTGCACCCAACAGTGACGACCATGAATCCTCCAAGCAGGCCTTTGCAGACAGCGATCATGTTCCAGTGCCTCACGAGGAACGCCGAGTAATTGAGGTAGACGACGGACTGCATCCACTCAACGATGGGACCCGTGGCGGACATTTCCTTGAACAGGTTGCAAGGGAGCTCAGGTGGTGGCGGCCATGGTGGTGGAGGTGGCCCTCGGTGCTTGGAGCAGAGCGACTGCTTGCACCCAATCTTCACGAGGATTCCAGTGTTGCAGGAGATGACGTTTCGTGTCAGCATTTCGTCGAACAGGTTGTGCGCGAATGGTGGTGGCCATGGCAGAGCAGCAATCCTGAGCAGCGCCATGCCAGCAAGCAGGGGCATGTCCAGCACCCTCCGCTTCTCATCCACTACCACCAACGCCAAATCCACTGCCCCTAGCACCCGGCGTGTCTTCTCGTGATCAGCATAGTCGAGCACGATGTTGTAGGTGACGAGCAAGAGCACCACCCCCTGGTGCCACATCTCGTGGGAGAACTTGAGCGCACGCTCGTACTGCTCGGACAAGCAGAGTGTGCCGCGTCCCGATGGGTGCACGGCGAGCCACTCGGCGGCCTTGTTGCACGGTAAGGCGCGGAGCGCGGCCACTAGCGTGAAGCCATTGGTGTAGATGCCGGGGTCGAAGACGACCATGCGCTTGAGGTCGAGGAGGAGGCCCGGGTCGGACATGTTGGCGACGTCGCCCTGAGCGCGGATGTTAACGGTGAATTTCACCGGGCGTTGCTCGCCCCCCGCTGCCGGAAGGAATCGACGCAGGGCGACGCTGACGCCGGGGTCGCGCCCGATGGCGAAACAGCAGAGTGCGCTGGAGGGTTTCGCGGCGAGGAGGTAGGAAGACGGGTCGATGTAGTTCTTCACCTCCATACGTGGCACCACGAACTCCCTTGGGCCGATGCGCGAGTGGTAGGTGACCGTGAAGGGGATCCCCTCGGCGGCGAGGCGCGAGGAAAGGGTGACGTCGGGGACCTCGCTATAGCGGACGGAGTCGGGATTTGCAGGTTCGATGCAGAGGCCGCCATCGGCGCAGGTGCGGTTGTTGTTGATGCAGATCAGCGCACGGGTGACCTTGATGACGACGGGGATGAAGCCGCGCGTGACGATGAGGGCACCCTCAGAGTTCTCGTCGATGGAGTCGTGCTCCGCGCGGGCGAAGCGAGACTCATCCTTCTGCTCAGATCCGGCAAGCGCGGAGCGGTCGCCAGCGTCGGGATCTGTCGAGGCAGCTGTGATTTGAGTCAGAGGAAGAGGAGACAGATCGGGTACGGGCTCGTCGGTGTCACCTCCTAGGATCTTCCCTCCCGCGATCTGAGCCTCCTCGTCGGCAGCCTGAGCAGCTCGGAGCGCCTCTCTCCGAATGATTGCCTGGCGTAGTTTCTCGATTTCCTGGCGGAGCTCACCCATGCCTTCACGTAGTACTGCCGATGACTTCGCCACCTCAGCGAATCCATCGTGTGCTTGCTTCAGCGACTCCTGCATCCTGTTGAACAACAGTATAGTGTTGGGATCTACTCGAGGATCGTAGGCTCTGATACCAATGTAACAATCCATGGTGAAGTGGCTAGTGGATTTGGAGATTGGGAGGAAGAACACAGGAGATGAAAAATGACTTGAGGAAGAAGAAGCAAATGACTATTCAACTTGTCTCTCAACAACGTGTGTTACATTCTTTTTATACTCTCCACTTCCACTTTTCCTCTCTTTACATATGAGCGGCCCACGGGTCATGACACATTGTTAAGGTTTTGTCTTTCTATGTTTTTACATATGCTATAATCTTATGGAATGAACGCTTTCATAGTCTTTATATGCTTTCATTTATATATATACATCCATTGTAGATAATTTCATTGTTATTTCTATATATATTATTTCAGAAACCAATGAGTAATGTATTGATTGCATAAATGCAAGTTTGCTGAATATAACTACTGCATGTCACAACCTTGATAACTAAATAGGTGCAAGTATAATAGACCTCTGTTCATGGTGTCCTAGTTCTAACACTGAATACCTAACATATATTCTTGTACTTTACATTAAAGTGGGACACATTTTTAGTCTTATCAATACTAACATGGGAAGCCATAAGAAGACCGTCCCGTAAGGCAATGGTGCTGGTAGTAACAATGAACTCCCCAATATTGAGATTAGTGACTCTAGTAGTTCAGACTCGTATCACAGTCTATTGGATCCTTTTGCACATATTGTAAAAACTAAAAAGACCTAAGAGGATGTTGACTCAGAATATGATCTTGTCGGCGGGGTATGGATAACGAATCTTAACTCCAGCAGTTTAAGTTAATGTCGGTTGTCAAGTATATGAAGTTTTTTAATTCTTTTCTACCTAGCTTAATTGCGAACAGAACGAGGCTTCAAAAATCGCAGAAGGTTCTCTAATGGTTAAATCCTCGGCTTCACTAAAGTGAAATCAAAGGCAACAAGGTCCAAATAAGGGTCCACTCAACCGCATCATATACATAACAAGTGTAAGTTCAGGTGGACTCCGCCAAGAACCACATGATTCTGTTACAAAGTACCGAAATCCATGTGGTTGTCTTGTTAGAGAGCTCGTGCCGATCACAACGGAGAATTGGGGAAAATTCCCCAAGGCAGGCAAGAATGAGTTGTGAGAGAAGTTGAAGAAACATGTCATGTTCTGAAAAGACATGGAAGAAGCTGTAAAGAAAGCAACATTAATCTCTTGCAGCAAGAAGCTTTGTGGCTGAAAGAGTGAAATAGATGCTTATGATAAGGACAATAAGGTCCCTATCCCAAAAAAGATTGTAATAATCAAGCAAGCTCAATCGAGGGAGGCTGACCAACTGATTGCAAAGTTCAGAAATGTTCGTCAAAAGAACACGCATGAGGCTCAAGCCCTAAGTCAATCTAGGTCCGAGCTTGCGAAAAAGAACATATACCATCACTGCTTGGGGTCTATCAAATATGCCCCAAAAGTTCAGAAATGGAAGAAAATATTAGAGGAAACCGCCAACGGGGGCAATCCTAATCCACTACAAGGTTGTGATGAGCGAACTAAGCGGTGGGTGTTAGCTCGGTCAGGTTTGACAAACAAGGGCAATCCTGCAAAGCCCGACTCTGTGAACCAAGTAGAGTAGAGAATGAAAGAAGTAATTGGAAAGCAATAGAAGGGTCTCTTCAAGCCGTTGAGGGAGAATGACCAACTTACTGCTATCTTAGGAAACCCTGAACACGATGGATGGGTTCGAGCAATCTCTTCTCAGATGTCCTAAAAAGGGGTTTCCAGAAGGATAAAGACTTATATAGAAGGCGTGACAAGTTCAAGAAGACACTTGAAGATACGATTGATCAAAAGATGAAGGTGTCTCTTAAATAATATTGGATGAACTTAGAGAATCCGGGCAATTACATTATTAGAATAAACTGTTCATTCCTGTGACAAATGGGCAATTGTTGTCTCCAACAGCCTATCCTAGAAGTGTAGGTTCTCTGCCAAGCTCAAGGTCAAGTATTATGTTCCCTATCATTTGAGGACACGTCTTGTTGTCTTCTTGTGCCAATCGGCAGAGCAGGGAACAAAATAAAACAGTTTGCCACTGCTATGGGAAAACCGAATCTTGTATTCAACGGCAATTCACTTCTGTTGTATTATGCTGTGGTGCAAGTTCTTCAGATCATTGAAAATGATTATGAAGATTATAAAATAGACCACATCACTCCTAAGAGGATCATGACTCTGCGGCAGGATGTCAACCAGTTAATCCTTTGGCCCCGACCCAAAATTGTGCTGGACGATGAGCCGAATTTTATCCCCCTCGCAACTCGGGAGACTGCAACCCCGTCTTCATCGCCGAAAGTTTAGAAATATCCACTCCTGCTATGTCCTAGCAAGGATGATAGTAAAGATAACTAAGAGCAAATAGTTGAACAATAGCTTGAAGCAGTGCCAGAGCAAGCTGCTAGTAAAGAGGAACCCATTGAACAATAGCTTGAAGCAGTACGAGAGCAACCTGATAGTAAAGAGCAACCAATTGAACAATAGTTTGAAGCAGTACGAGAGCAAGCTAATAGTAAAGAAAAACCTGTTGAACAACAGGTTAACCAACAGGCTAATATCCAACTTCCGATGACTACTCCTTCATCAGTGTCTGTGAAAGTTAGCTCATATGAAATAAAGGAACCTTCTAAAGAATGGGCAAAATATTTGGAAAGATTGAAGCAAATAAATACAAAAATATCATGCATCTCATGCTTCATATGAGCCAGCATTAGAAAATATTGAGGAGTAGGAAGAAAACGACAAAAAGTATACTCGGAAGACGGCTTTAGTTAAACTAGGAGTTCCGGTATACATGACTCTAGACGTTCCTCCTAATTTTGTGAATGGGAAGTAATTCATGACATTGGCACAGCTGAGCGAACAATCTTTCCCGCTCAAGAGAATGCATGAGTATCACCGCCAACACTAAATATGAACTTGATTGTGTCACATTTCGTGTGCCGAAAAAAGTGTTCTATGGTGCAGGAAAACTTAAACGAGTCATTCTCTTTGAAGATCTGTGGAGCCTGTTCTATCCAGACATGCTCGAAATCAATCTGTTACTCATCTAGTGTTTGCAAGTGCCTTTAATATATTGTACTTGCTTTTCTCACAACGCGCACACATGTCATGAGATTATAACGATTTTGGACTTATTCTTTGATAGGATGGCTATACATGGATAATGAAAAACTGAAGTCCATTACGGGTATTCTTGACCCTACAATAATTGCAAAGTCAAATTTTGACTTTCAGGTGAAACATGACTCATAACAGTATGGGCACATGTCACAAAAAGAGGGTGACACTCTACATAGCACTTGCCATGTTTAACTTTGTGAAAGATGGCAAGGACCTCATAAAGGCCTCATACCACTTGGAGTAAGTTTGACACATGACATTGAAATAGCAATTTCTCGCTAATTGTTAACTTAATACGTGTATTCGTACGTGTGTAGTAAACACTACATAATGAACTTCATCAAGCCACCACAAGTTTTGGCAACGGTCTTGGACTAAGCCAATTACTCATCAAATAATTACTGAGATTTCCTTAACATTTTGAGAAGATACATATTTTTGATACTTTTAATATACACGCATATATAGGTTGACAATTCTTATATGGCATTCCTTGTGTGACAGCACTTGGCAGTATTACTGGAAACATCTTGGTGGTGAGTGACCTGCTAATAAGTATGCAATAAAAATATCAACATACTTTCCTTGTGCCAAGCAGCGTCCTGGTAGTGTCTTATGTAGGTATTACGTATGCGAGCATCTTCGAACCGCATGCGAATATAGTGAACTATGACGATGTAAGTTATCCTTAATGTTGATATTGTATTTTAATACTTTTGAGATAAATTTTCATTGTCACTTGCCTATTTTAATACTTATATTGTGTTTTCATTGTCACTAACACATTCTAAACCTTATTATGTGTTTTATTGCAGCATAAGAATGTGAACGAAGAATGGCCAGTTTCTAGAGATATGCCTGTTTGAGGAGTTGATAAGATTGTGGGTGAACTGCGTCTTTTCATGCATCGCGGGGTTTTTCACTAAAAAGGGTTGTTCTTCGACAACACTGGTTCACTTGTTGATGTCCCGGAACTTAGCTAGTATGAAAATCGGAACAATTTTTATTGATGAACACATGTAAACTATGAATTGAGATTGTCGGTACCCTGAGTACTGTATACCCCTGAGATTGCAAAGATCTCAAGGAAATGTCATCTAGTTGATTTGAAGACCTTTGGAGGCCCACATGTCAGACATAACCGGACCCGCTTCCCCAACATGGTTAGTCCCAGGGTCGCCACGTGTACCATCAAACTGGAGCTACCGCCCACAAGGGGGAAGCTCCGGGCTATGTACCATAACGTCACCCCCGGACCTAACCCCAGACCGAGGGAAGCTCCAAAAATGACACGTGTCTGGTGGCACCGGACCTATCTGTTCCCCACAGTATGCTCCAGAGCTGCCACGTGTCCAACCGTCGGATCTTCAGCCTCAAACCTCCGGTAGAATCCACAACGGCTCCGGATCTTCAAAGGGGAATCAAGGACTTCAAGACCCGATTAAGTGTCATTAATACTATGTTAATGACACACGATCAGACGACCCTTATTACCAGTAACAGCATTGTCAAAGCCCGTAACTCAATCATTAAGGGTAATTAAGCGCATCAAATGTGTATCAATATTAGTAGCCGCCAGGGCCACATGTCAGGCCAGGCCAACTTGTAACGGCCTGTTCTTGTACTATAAAAGGACGGGCCAACGATACATAGAGAACATCTGGTCTAATCGGCTCACACGCGCTCTCCACTCACTTCACCTGAGTTGAGTTCATACATCCAATACAACACCAACACACCTCGTGGAGTAGGTTATTACGCTCAGGCGGCCCGAACCACGTAAATCTTTGTGTCTCCTGTGTCATTTTACATTTCACCTTCTTGAATCTCCGCACGCCCACATCGAACTTCAAACTCCTCAAACACTTTTAGTAGTGTCGGGAGATCTTCCGGATCAAAACCACCAACAGTTGGCGCGCCAGGTAGGGGGGCACTTGAGATTTCAAGAATGGTGAACTCAGCTGCTGAATCATCCAATGGTCATCCCGCTGTTCAAGCTGCTGGAGGCAATCCCTCCTTTATGCAGCCACCGGTAGGAACCTCAGTTCCAGCAGGAGTCACACCTCCACCACCGCCGCCTCCACCAGCAAATCAAGCTGGGCAGCGCGATGGTGTACCAGCGTCAATCAATGCATCGGCGAATCATGACAACCCGGAACACGCGCTCCATGCAGCACGTGCTCTCCTTCAGCGCCCACCACCTCCAGATGCATCCCGGGATGCAATGGAACAGTGGAGGGCCGATGTGGAACACTTGGTTGCAGCAGCAGCTGACCGCATCAGTAACCAGGGTCCTCCTCCTTCAGGATGGGCCCCGTCGCAGCGACGGACCTTGTCTGGCAGACTTGGTCCGCACGTTTCCAACAACAGGAGACGTGTTGCGTCACAGCAAGTGACGTCGTTGCCCTCCGGGGCGCGACGCACTCACACGATATCAAGGCTTTAAACTCATGACCTCCGGGCGGAGCTTGATTGCCGATACCGTCAACAAGATGGCCAAGTCCATATCGAGCGTGCTCGTGAAAGACAAGAAGCTCGGGACATTCCAGCTCCTGAAGTAGTAGGAGGAGGCTGTTCAGCCCTGGCCATGCATCTGCGTATGGTCAGGTGGCCACAGAAATTCCGGCCTCACCTGCCAGAGAAGTTTGACGGGACCGTTAATACTGTCGATTTTCTTCATATTTACTCCACTGCTATCCTGGCAGCTGGAGGAAATGAGGCTGTAATGGCCAACTTATTTCCAGTGGCTTTAACTAGGACCGCCCGGTCCTGGTTTATGAGCCTTCTACCCAACTCCATCAACAGTTGGGAGGAGTTGTGCCGACAGTTCACCGCCAACTTCGGGAGTTCATACACTCGAACAGGCACCGAACTGGACCTTTTTGCAGTCATGCAAAAAGGGGGAGAATCCCTACGATCATTCATCCAGAGATTCTCTCAGGTATGAAACACTATCCCTTCTATCTCTAGCGCTTCTGTCATTGTGACATTTAGATAGGGCGTACGGGATAAGAAGATGTTGGAGAAACTGGCGATCAAGGAGATCACCAGTGTCACAGAACTCTTCAGCTTGGCCGACAAATGTGCCAGAGCTGCGGAGGGCCGTGAAATGCACTCCAAACCACCTCCGGAAGATTGCAAGAAATCCTCCAAAGGCGAAGCCACTACCTTCGGGAGTGGCAAAAAGAAGAAAAAGACCAATGGCAAGAAGAAGTCATTGGTCGGCGCATCTAATGCTGCAGCTGCTGCAGCTCCGGGTGGCCGGGGGCCACGCCCCAAGAAGCAACCTCGACCGTCTTCTGAAGACGGTGGCAAACCCAAGGTGTGATGTCCAATCCATAAGACGGACAGCCACAGTTTGGAATACTACCGGGAGGTCCAAAACCTTGCCGAGCGCTACAACAAGCGTCGGGAAGAAGTTCCTTTCCGACAGAGGGAAGGAAAACAAAAAGTTGACGAAGCTCCGGCTGAAGAGGAGTTAGGTTTTCAGGATCCTAAAAAGGTCCTGAAAGCCATCTACACCTCCGTCGACGACGATTCTGACGTCTCTGGCAACGAGCGTCGGAAGACCATGAACACCATTTTTGGTTGATCATGGGACATCACCTCCCGCCACGTCCTCAAGACAATGCATCGGGACATGGCCGCTGTAGCTCCTACAGCCAGGGCGGAGCCTCATCGGAAGTGGATGGACACAGCCATCACTTTTGATGCTTCGGACTACCCTCGAAGCATGGTTGGAGCAGGCCAGTTACCTTTGATGGTATCTCCTACCATCAATAACATTCAACTCCACCATGTTATGGTAGACGGAGGTTCGGGGCTGAACCTCATAAGCTTCGAAGCTTTTACCAAGCTTGAGCTCCGACCTACGGATCTTCACCCCTCCCGACCTTACTCCGGAGTAGGTTCGGGAGCCATTACCCCACTCGGTGCTATTACCCTCCTCGTTACCTTTGGGACCTGGGAGAAGTATCGCACTGAGAAGTTGGTCTTTGACATTGCTCAGATCAACTTACCTTTCAACGCCATTTTGGGTAGGCCTGCCTTGTACAAATTCATGGCAGCTGCTCATTATGGCTACCTGGTGTTAAAGATGCCAACACCAGTAGGCGTTCTCCGGATCCGCAGAGATCGCGCTACTGGAGTAACCGCTCTGGAAGAAATTCATGCGCTTACTACGGCGCAAGAGGAGGACTCCAGGCAGGAGCAAGCTCCAAAACCCCCGAGCATTCATCAACGAGGCTCGACTTCTGCACCTCGTGTGCCGCCAAGCGACGACACCGACATTCCCGTCAAAGTCGTCCAAATCAGTTCCGATGCCGCTTAGACCACCCGTATATCGGGGGGACTGAATGACAAATAGGAACTCGGGCTCATCGCTTTCCTCCGGGCTAATGTCGACGTGTTTGCCTGGCAACCATCGCAAATGCATGGGATCCCCAGGGAAGTGATTGAGCACAATCTGAAGATCTACCCTGACACACGGCCCGTGCATCAGAAACCTCGGAAGCAATCCGTGGAGCGACAGAACTTCATTCAACAAGAAGTGAAGAAGTTGCTCGAAGCTGGATTCATCCGAGAAGTCTTCCATCCAAAATGGCTGGCAAACCCAATCGTTGTGCCCAAGGCCGGCGGGAAGCTTCGGATGTGTATTGACTACACAACACTAATTAAGGCGTGTCCAAAAGATCCATTCCCACTACCTAGAATAGATCAGATAGTGGATTCCACCTCCGGGTGTGAATTACTGTGTTTCCTAGACGCATATTCTGGGTATCATCAAATCAGAATGTCTAGGGAAGATGAAGAGCATACCTCTTTCATCATAGTAGATGGATTGCACTATTATACAACCATGCCATTTGGTCTCAAGAATGCAGCTTCAACCTTTGTACGAGCTATGTACAAAACTTTTGAAGAACTCATTAGAGACATAGTGAAAGTGTACGTCGATGACATCGTGGTCAAGGTCAAGAACAAGGAGTCAGCTGTCTTCGACAAGGTGCGGGTCACCCACACAAAGCTAAACCCAGACAAGTGTGTCTTCGGGGTTAGCTCTGGAAAACTTCTTGGTTTCCTGGTAAATCGCCAGGGCATAGAGGCTAATCCGGCGAAGATCAAAGCCATTGAAGACATGCGGCCACCAGCCCGTATCAAGGATGTCCAAAAGCTGACTGGATGTCTAGCAGCCCTCAACTGGTTCATTTCAAGACTAGCGGAACGGGCACTTCCCTTCTTCAAGTTATTGAGGAAGTCCGGACCATTCCAATGGTCTGAAGAAGCAGAAAAGGCGTTCCAGGAGCTAAAACAGCTCCTCACCACCCTACCAACTCTGGTAGCTCTGAACCCTGGTGAGCCTTTGCTGCTTTACATTTCAGCAACTGACGAAGTCGTCAGTATGGTCCTGGTTGCGGAGAGACCAGAAGCATCCCATGCTCAGGAATCCAGACCCCTCCGGAAGGGTCCGGAGGTTCCTGAAAGCGAGTCTGGGTCCCAGTTCCCAGACTTGAGTCCACAAGAAGTTACTTCAGAAGACCCAGACCCCTCCGGGAGGGTCCAGGTCGCTTCTGAAGAAGCTTCGGGTCCCTCCAGCAAGGATCCGGAGGTCCGCGAAGAAGGTAAGGATCCCTCCGGGAGGATACGGGTCAATGAAGAGTGTAAGGATCGAATGCCCAAGAGGGGGGTGAATTGGGCTTCTTTTCAAAAATTAAGGCAATAAAACTTAATTACTAAATGCCCAATTCCCTAAGCAAACAACCTATGCATTCAAGTGAATAGTGACTTTGCGATATACGAAATGCATAAGTGTAAGGGAGAGGAAGATAATGCAAACTCCCGAGGAGACACGAGGATTTATCCCGTGGTTCGGCAAGATCGTCAAGATCTTCCTACATCCACGTTGTGGCACCCACCAAAGGGTATAGCCACACCCAAGTCACCGAGACTAGGGATCTTCACTATTCTTCTCCGTTTGCCAACCTCGACAAGGTGGAGCTCAAGCCTTGTACAACTTGGATCCTCCGGGCTTCCACAATCGCCTTGGCAAGCTCCGGAAGTCTCTCTCAATTACAGACACCAAGGGACACTCCCTTACAGCTCTCACTACACTAGAGATTCCAATCGCCAAGAATGGAGGCACACAAGCACTATCTCTAGTTAGTTCTAGCCTATCTCTTAGTGTACAAGTGGTGAAAATGATATGGAAGTGGTAGCTCAATGCCTTGAATGCTTGAGAATGTGTAGAGTAAGTCTGGGCTTCAAGTCTTGTTGAATAGACAGGTTGAAGGGGTACAAATAGCCAGCCTCCACGAAATAGCCGTTGGAAAAGTAGGTTGCCATCACTGCTCTGCGAACACTGGATGATTCGATGTCCCCCATTCAGTTATCATCGATCAAATCCAAATTAGCTGATGTCATTGTGTCAGATATGACCGTTGTTAGACCGATGTTGTACTTGTCTTCTCATCGGATGATCCAGTGGCACTTCCTCCAGAATTGGTTCAAACTTGATGCTTACTGGAGTTATTGACCGATGTGTTTAAGGTTGTACATCGGATGATCCGGTGCTACACTTGGTCCAAGGATATTGCTTACTGTACTGATGGACCGATGTAACATTGCCCTTAACATCGGATGATTCGGTGAGTACATTGTTCTGAGGTCTTCTTCTTCTGCTGAATCAACTCGGCCAATGTGTTGTTTTCTGGAAACATCGGTGGATTCGGTGAGTTGATTTTGTTTGCTTCGAGTTGTTCTAAGTGATTCTTTTGGAATTTTCTCGATTGACCTCTTAGACACTTGTTGTAAATATTCTTCTGATGATTGTCAAGCATTGAGTGTTGTCAATTATGGTTGAATAACTTTGACATATGAGCTTTTACTTCTAATCTTCATAACATTGATTGATCTCATCAAATGATTGTTTAGGGGTCTCCAATTATGTCCAATGATCAGTAGATGATGTTCATATTTATATAGATTTCATTTGATTGAGTGATATGGGAGACCTTGCATCCACAAATTCATTACTAACATCCAAAGGTTGTCATTAATCACCAAAACCGTACCTCATGGGGGCCTAGATGCTTTCAATCTCTCCCTTTTTGGTGATTGATGACAACACAACAAGTGAAGCATAATAGTAATGAATTTGATAATAGGATACTCAAGAAGATATGCAATGAGTACAAGGTTATCACACTTAAAAACTTGAAGGCTCAAAACCGATCAATAACTCAAAAGATCAATCGATGAATAACTCAAGAGAATAAGCTCAATCAATCAATAACTTAAGAGTACTCAATGAATAACAAAGGAGTAGCAAAAAACACCAAATTACAAAATATATAGATTTATATAGACTCCCCCTACAGCTAGGACTCCCCTTGAGACTAAGCTATCCTCCCCCTGACTCTCTCTAACTCTTCTCCCCATTTGGCATCAAGACACCAAAAAGGAAT
The DNA here is from genome assembly GCA_036927565.1 of Tuctoria greenei. NCBI lineage: Eukaryota > Viridiplantae > Streptophyta > Magnoliopsida > Poales > Poaceae > Tuctoria > Tuctoria greenei. Next base: position 173,540,975 of record JAYESD010000002.1, on the reverse strand, counting down.
CCGAGTGCCTAAGAACCCTGAGTGCTCGGAGCGACGACGAACTGGTCACCGTCGGGGGTGCTGTCGTCGGAGCTGCTGGCAACGGGGCACTGACAATGGATGCCGGCGTCTACTGGAACAACGTCGTAGCCAGCAGCGGAGAGTGGATCGGTGCACCTGGAGCAAGCAGTGGAGACATGCTGATCGTCGGGATCGGCATGGTCGACACTGGAGCTGCAGCTGGAGCAAGGACAGGCGGGGGTGGAGCAAAGCCTGGCAGCTGCGACGGCAAGGCAATCCTGGTCTAGGTGTAGAGGTTGGTGATCAACCCCAGGATGCCCATCATCGCCTGCTGCGTCTGCTACTGCTGGTCGAGGGAGCGCTGGTGCATCTGATCTATCAGCCCAGTCAGCCTGTCTGTGTCCTCTCGCCTCTCACGGGCGATCTGGCGCTGCATCTCCTGCTGCAACTGGAGCTCCAAAAGACGTCCTGCCTGCTCAGCTCGGGCCTGCTCAGCTACAAGCCGGTCCAGGCGCTGCTGCTCAACCATCTTCTGTGGAAGGGAGGTAAGCTCAGATGTCTGAGAGACCTGTGCCTCTGAGACGGGAGGTGGAGTAGGGGGTGGCACAATCGAGCCTCCAACCTCCACGTCGTGCTGCCTGGGTGAGGGAGGAGGTGGGAAGTACTCCTCAACGCTATCATCCGTGTCGCTCTCGGACCAAATATGCTGAAGGTCCTCACCCTGAGCCTCTTCCTGTACAAGTCTCTCATCTTCCTTCTCAAGGTCTGACCAATCCTCCTCGGATAGACGAGCACGGACCTGACGCTCAACTGGACGGCCATGGCGGCGGTCTCCAGGAGCTGGAGCACAGTAGTGGCTGAACCGTGTGACATTCTCGTCAGTGAGACTGTCACGCACGGTGGACCCCTCAGGAGCAACCATGTAGAGCAAGTAGCTGATCCAGTGTCCAAACACAAGCTGCCTCATCATGCCAACTCCATCAGTGATCACGTCCTCCATCTCACATATGAGGATGTCCACAATATCGAACTCCATCCCGTTCATGATGTAGAACAGGAGGGTCCGCTGCAGGCTTGTGAAACCCTATAGGTATCCGGACCTCGACAAAAGTGTGCGGCGCAAGGCAAGGTGCACTGTGCGCGTAGCTGGAGTTAGCAGTGCTGGTACCCTCGGCTGGTCTGGAGAGAAAGACGGTGCAAACAGAGAGCGTATCTTCTCCAGTGGTGGTGCCACTCCTCCAGTGAGCGGCCTCCTCAGCGGGTCTGCCTATCCATACACTCTCTCGTGCAGGAAAGTGTCGTGGAGATCCACTCCTAGCAGTTGTGCCAAAGTTTGTCTCGTCAAGTGATGGTGCTGGCCCATGAACATGAAGTCTATAGATCTGCGGCCCTCAGAGACATAGAGGGTAGCGTAGAATACGCGGACCCAGTCCTCCACGTAGGCACTCCTCTCGTAGGACATCAGCTCCACCAGCCCTCTATACCTCTCAAAGTAGGGGCGTATCTCTGTCTCGGCTGCCAGGGCAAGCTGATCCCAATCCAGAAAGTTGTGGTGGAAGAGCTTATGGCCTAGGCGTCTATAGGTCTCGTATAGCGACGCTTGTGTCAAGGTCCAAAACTGGTTGTCCACAAGTGACTCTCTGGGACGAGGGAACCACTCCTCAAGTAGAATGTTCCATCTGAGCTTCCTGAGCTGCTTGGCCTTCATCTTTCTGTAATCCGTCAGCTGGACACCCTCACCAACACGGACGTTGGTGTCCATCTCATAGACGGCTCTCTGGGCCGCCCTGTCCTCTCGAAGATTGGCAACAGATGGTCTCGAATGTGGTACTGCCGCGGGATGACCCCCACGGGTCCTGGCTGAGCGCCAGCGAACAAGCGGCACTTCGAGCTCTTCTTCTTCCTCGGACTCATCTAGCACGGGAGGCTGCCTCTGACGAGCCTCGTGGATCCTCAACGATCCTCCTCGTCCACGCTCTCGCTCCTCGGCGGCGCAAGCGGCCATCAAAGCCTTCTTTTCTTCCTTCGATAGCTTTTGCTTCTTTGTGGCCAGCTCCGCAATGGCTTTGCCCTTTCCTTTCTTGTCACGAGCCATTGCGATGGGACAAGTGATCATGCGCGAGAACGACAATGTCGGGCGTGCGGTCGCGGCCGGGAACCCTAACGGCGAAGAGACGGCGACCGTAGGGGAAGCACCACGGCAGCGCAGAGGGTGGCGGTGTGGCTGTGCTTGGGGCGGCGGTGGTGCACGGGAGGCGACTGTCGGCGGCGCCGAGTGGACAGAGGCGGCGGCGGTGGCGCTGGGGGGAAGTGTGGAGCGGCGGCGCTGGAGGGGAGCGGCGGTGGCGGTGCAGAGGCCGGAGGATGGTGGCGGCGGCTGGAGGGCGGCGGCGGCGGCCAAAGGCGGCGGCGGCCGGAGGCGGTGGTGGCCGGAGGGCGGCGACTAGAGGGCGGCGGCGGCGTGAGGCAGGGGAGGCATCGGGCGAAGGCGTCGGGGTCGGGGAGAGAGAAAGTGAGGAGGCAGAGAGGTGTTTAAAAGGTGGGTCCCAAACCCTAGCTTGAAATTTAACACCGGATGGACCGACATTAAAAGATAGGAGCATCAGTCCAATGGCACAGTAAGGGTATTCAAAAAGGTACCATTGACACCGGATGGTCCGACGTGGAAGGGAATAGCATCGGTGGATTTCAGCACAGTTCCAGAAATGTGAACATCAGATGCACCAATGTTTCTCAGAATGAACTCGTCGGTTGATTTGTGTTACTGTCTGAGCTGACCCTTGGCTTTTGAACACAAAGTGATCCGATGATGGTCTAGCCTAAGCATTGGATAATCTGATGACTACAAAACATCAACATCCCATATATGTCCTTTGACCAAACACACAAACAATGAGAAACACATGTCTCAGGACTTTTTGGGCAACCCCTTACCCCTCAAAAACGCTAATTTGCCAATAACTTGGCTAAGCCTTAAAGCGAATAGAACACCGATGAAAATAGGAAGGAAATCATCCAAATAAAATGTAAGGCCCATGCTTTGTGACCTAGAGGGTGAAGCCTTCTATCTCTTAAAAGCATGTTCCTTTAGGCATTAACGCACCTAACATTTTGTTCTTTCCACATCATATGAGTTGAGATATTGCATTTCAAACAAGTCTCTTTCTCATGAGGTGGGTTCCCCTTTGTGACAATCTACTGTATGCAATGTCAAACAATTTATAATGCAAGAAGTTTAAATATGAGTGCAAGTCTATATGGTAGGCATCATGCAAGACATAAAGTAAATCTATCTTGTCAAAATTTGAACCTTTCAAAGGCTTCTTCAGGGAGAGCCATTCTCCTAGCCTTGGGGAAACCCAAAAGAACCTCCATCCCAAGCTGACCCTTGTGCACCCCTATCCTTTGAAAGTTAGACAAGACCTATATGAGATGCATTCTTACATGATTATGGCAACTTACATGACGTTCGATGCATCTAGCACATTTAACTCACTCCTTAGCTTAGAAAAAGTTTTCTCATCTAGTGGTTTAGTGAAGATATCCGCTAATTATTCTTCAGACCTAACACCTCGCAAAGAGATGTCCCCCTTAGCTTCATGGTCCCTCAAGAAATGATGGCGAATATCAATGTGCTTAGTGCGGGAGTGTTGAACGGGGTTTTTAGCTATCTTAACCGCACTTTCATTGTCACAAAGGAGAGGCACACAACCAAGTTTAATACCAAAGTCCAAAAGGGTTTGCTTCATATAAAGAATTTGGGCACAACATGCACCGGCCGCGATATATTCCGCTTCCGCTGTTGACAAGGCGACGAAATTTTGCTTCTTGCTAGACCAAGATACTAGGGAACGCCCAAGCAAGTGGCACCCACCGGAGGTACTCTTGCGGTCCACGCGGCATCCGGCAAAGTCCGAATCCGAGTAACCTAAGAGATGGAATTTTGCACCTTTAGGGTAACACAAGCCCACACTAGGGGTATGCTTAAGATACCTAAGTATCCTAAAGAGTGCCTTCCGATGCGATTCTTTAGGTGCCGCTTGAAATCGAGCACACAAGCATACACTAAACATGATATCGGGCCTAGATGCGGTAAGATAAAGCAATGAACCAATCATAGAACGGTAGTTAGATTGATCAACAGGTTTATTGTCCTTATCCGCATCGAGATGACAATTTGTTGCCATTGGAGTGCTTCTTGAGCTACAATCTCCCATCTCAAATTTCTTCAAGAGGTCCTTGGTATACTTTTCTTGATAGACGAAGGTCCCCTCTTGAAGTTGCTTGATTTGAAATCCAAGGAAGAAGTTGAGCTCTCCAGTCATTGACATCTCGAATTCCTTCTCCGTCGATGTGTAGATGTTGGAACTTGAAGCTCCCCCTTGATCATGGCTCTCCTCAACTTTAGGCTTGTCACAACATCATTCTTGCTAAAGGTGCACGTTAGCCCAAAATCACAAAATTTGTGCAATAGAAAGCAAATTGAAACTAAGTGACTTAACATGCAACATATTTGAAATAAATAAACCATGTGAAAAATACAATCTTACCCAACCGAATTACCTTCCCCTTAGAATTATCACCAAAGGTGACTTGTTCATGATTGTCGGGGGTCCTCTGTGGAGGTGAACATACCATTTGTTGCCGGTCATGTGTTGAGTGCACCCGCTGTCGAGTACCCAATGCTTTCCACCGGCTTTGTAGTTCACCTACACACATGAATTCAATTTTTGATTTTTGGCACCCAAGCCAACCTAGGTCCTTGTATGTGTGATACAAGTGTTTTTGGGACCCAAAGTTGCTTCGGGAGCTTCCCCTTCATGCCCTCTATGTCCTTGCCGATGAACCTTGCCTTCACCTTGCCATCTACTTTACTTAAGAGATAATAATGATCATTGAAAGTATACTTGTAGTTAGTAGACAATTTTGGAGAAGGTCGGTTAGGAAGAGGACACTCCCTTGTATGGTGACCGGTGACCTCACAATGTTGGCCATAAGAACCAACTTCCTTGATGACGCTTGTTCTAAGCTCTGGTGAGGGAACTTTCCTTTGTTGGGCACCGGGAAGGATCCAAGTCCTCTCTTGTTGAAGGCCTTTGCTTGTTGGAAGAGGATTTCCTTGTGCTTGACTTCTCTTTTTGATAGTCTAGCCACACTAGTGCGGAGACTCTCAATTTCTTCCAACAAGTCATTCTCCCTAGTGTTCTTTTTCAAAGGCAAAGACTTGTGCAAGACATTAGTAGCATGAGAAGTAATGGATACCTTATCATTAAGAGTTTGTTTCTTTATATTTTTCAATTCTTGATAAAGCGCTTCATGATCAAGGTTAAGTATTTGATGCTCTTGGATCAACTCATTGTGCTTTCCCAAGAGTGCTTGGTGGGCTAAGTCAAGCTCATGATGATCTAGCTTGATTTTGAGCCTTATCCTCCTCAACTTGCTTGACATGGGATTTGAGCGTGTCATGCTCTTTAAGTATGCTTTCATACTTGTCAAGCAAATCAAGGTTAGCACTCTCAAGCTTAGCACGAGTTTCATCAAGAGCCTTAACCTTACTCTTTTCCCTCTTAATGATAGTGTGATATTCATTTATTAATGAAGTTAAATCATCGGGGGAAAGCTCATCATCGCTAGAATCATCACATACCTTGGTGTTACCTTTAGCCATGAGGCACATGGGTGGTGGATGAAGAGGTGAGTCATCATTGTTGGCAATGGCAAGGCCGACCAAACTTTCTTCTTCCGCTTCACTCTCTTCATCACTTGATTCTTCGTCGGTGACCCATTCATTTGCCTCACACATGAACACCTTTTGTGGACCATTTCTCTTCTTTGGGAAGAGTTTTGCCTTCTTGCCCTTGTCATGTCTCTTCTTCCCAAAGGATCTTGGTTTGGGTTTGTCCTCTTCATCATCCTCACTATCTTCAAGCTTGCGATGCTTGCTCTTGTGGTTCTCTCTTCTTTTGTCCGGTTTTGGACAATCATAGGAGATATGACCTTGATCACCACAATTATAACAAGTCTTGTTGTCATCTCTCTTTGGTATAAATGCTTTCTTTTTGGGATCAAAGGTGTATCCCTTCTTGGCAATCTTGGAGTTCAAGCGAGAGAACTTTCTCATCATTGATGCAAGCTCATCATCGTCATCTTCACTTGATGCTTGCTCTTCTTCACTTGAGCTAGGCTCAACCACCTTCTTTTTCTTGAGACTTGTTTTCTTGGTGGAGGCCTTTAGAGCAATTGTCTTTGAAGATGATTGCTCCATCATCCCAAGTACACTCATCCCATGAGCATGAATCTCTCCAATGAGTTCCGAAACTTCAATGTGGTCAAGAGATTATTTTTGAAGCATGGAGTTGATGATGTTGTACTTTGACTTGGGAAGGAGCATAAGAATCTTGCGGTTGATGAGTCATTTGCCAAGAGAAGCAATGTCAAGAGCATTAATTTCTTCAATAAGAACATTCAAGCGAGAGAACATTTCATTGACATTTTCATGAGGTAGCATTTTAAACTCATCATACTTGGCTTTAAGCATGTGATATTTTAGTTCCTTGACACGAGAAGAACCCTCATGAATTTCTATTAAGCAAGCCCAAATTTCACAAGCCTTTTCTTTGCTAGCAATCCTAGCAAACACATCTTGACTAATACATTCATAAATTGCATTCCTAGCTTTAGCATCCCATTTAATTTGATCACCAACATAATTGTGCTCACGAAACCCCGCGTGGGTCGCTTCCCATACTTCAGAAGCAATAGCCTCTAGATAAGCGCGCATGCGTGCTTTCCAATAGGCAAAGTTCTTTCCCTCGAAGATAGGAACCGAACCCCCAATCTTGGCCATTTTAGCTCTCTAGCGGTGAAGCTAGAATGATCCTATGAGCAACCTTGCTCTGATACCAATTGTAAGGATCGAATGCCCAAGAGGGGGTTGGTGAATTGGGCTTCTTTTCAAAAATTAAGGCAATAAAACTTAATTACTAAATGCCCAATTCCCTAAGCAAACAACCTATGCATTCAAGTGAATAGTGACTTTGCGATATAAGAAATGCATGTGTAAGGGAGAGTAAGAGAATGCAAAATCCCAAGGAGACACGAGGATTTATCTCGTGGTTCGGCAAGATCGTCAAGATCTTACTACATCCACGTTGTGGCACCCACCAAAGGGTATAGCCACACCCAAGTCACCGAGACTAGGGATCTTCACTATTCTTCTCCGTTTGCCAACCTCGGCAAGGTGGAGCTCAAGCCTTGTACAACTTGGATCCTCCGGGCTTCCACAATCGCCTTGGCAAGCTCCAGAGGTCTCTCTCAATTACATACACCAAGGGACACTCCCTTACAGCTCTCACTACACTAGAGATTCCAATCACCAAGAATGGAGGCACACAAGCACTATCTCTAGTTAGTTCTAGCCTATCTCTTGGTGTACAAGTGGTAAAAATGATATGGAAGTGGTAGCTCAATGCCTTGAATGCTTGAGAATGTGTAGAGTAAGTGTGGGCTTCAAGTCTTGTCGAATAGACAGGTTGAAGGGGTATAAATAGCCAGCCTCCACGAAATAGCCGTTGGAAAAGTAGGCTGACATCACTGCTCTGCGAACACCAGATGATCCGATGTCCCCCATTCAATTATCATCGGTCAAATCCAAATTAGCTGATGTCATTGTGTCAGATATGACCGTTGTTAGACCGATGTTTCACTTGTCTTCTCATCGGATGATCCGGTGGCACTTCCTCCAGAATTGGTTCAAACTTGATGCTTACTGGAGTTATTGACCGATGTGTTTAAGGTTGTACATCGGATGATCCGGTGCTACACTTGGTCCAAGGATATTGCTTCCTGAACTGATGGACCGATGTAACATTGCCCTTAACATCGGATGATCTGGTGAGTACTTTGTTCTGAGGTCTTCTTCTTCTGCTGAATCAACTCGACCGATGTGTTGTTTTCTGGAAACATCGGTTGATCCGGTGAGTTGATTTTGTTTGCTTCGAGTTGTTCTAAGTGATTCTTTTTGAATTTTCTCGATTGACCTCTTAGACACTTGTTGTAAATATTCTCCTGATGATTGTCAAGCATTGAGTGTTGTCAATTATGGTTGAATAACTTTGACATATGAGCTTTTACTTCTAATCTTCATAACATTGACTGATCTCATCAAATGATGGTTTAGGGGTCTCCAATTATGTCCAGTGATCAGTAGATGATGTTCATATTTATATATATTTCATTTGATTGAGTGATATGGGAGACCTTGCATCCACAAATTCATTAGTAAAATCCAAAGGTTGTCATTAATCACCAAAACCGTACCTCATGGGGGCCTAGATGCTTTCAAAGAGGAAGCTCCGGGCCCCTCCGGGAGGGTCCGGACCATCCAGCGCCCAGTGTACTTCATCAGTGAAGTACTTCATGACGCCAAGACTCGATACCTAGAGGTGCATAAGCTGCTCTATGCAGTTCTTATCGCCTCCAGGAAGCTTCACCATTACTTCCAAGCTCACAAGATTTCAGTGGTGACTTCTTACCCACTTCGAGGAATCTTGCATAATCCCAATTCAACTGGGAATATTGCAAAGTGGGCAGTGGAATTGGCCGAATTCGATCTCGAATTCATTCCAAGACAAGCAATCAAGAGTCAAGCATTAGCAGATTTTGTGGCGGAATGGACTCCCTCTCCATCAAACCCTGGGGCCCCCAGTGAGCAGAAGCCGGAACACAAGGATCCGGTCTTCATCGAGCCTCACTAGACCGTCTACTTCGACGGCTCCATGCAAAAGCAGGGGGCCGGAGTTGGAATCCTTCTCCTCGCACCAACCGGGGAGAACGTAAAATACATGGTAAACCTTGACTTCAAGGCGACCAACAACATGGCAGAGTACGAAGCACTCATCTACGGACTAAAGGTGGCACTGTCATACGGTGTCAAGCAGCTGCTGGTCAAGGGAGATTCACAGCTCATCATTAAACAAGTCAAGGTTGAGTGCTCCTGCAACAATCTCCAGCTAGCTGCTTACCTCCTTGAAGTCCAGAGGCTTCAGAAGGACTTCGAAGTTTTAGACCTCCACCACGTCCAGCGTGTCCACAACGCTGAAGCCGACGAACTCTCGACGAAAGCGTCAACCAGAGCTCCAGCTCCTGACGGAACTTTTGTCCGAAGGTTGTCAAAACCCACAGCTCAGCCTACCGAACTGAGCAAAGTGGGCGAGATGAGCATCCCGAAGCTGACGGTCCCGATGGCCCTGTTACCATGGCGGCCATCAAGGGTCGTAGGTGCTGCCGGAAGCTCCGAGCAACCCAGCATGCAAGACTCAAATGCTCAAGTTAGCTCCGATGCATGGATCTCAAAGATCCGGAGCTACTTGAAAGACAACATCCTTCCTGACGATGATGTATCCGCTGACTGGATAGTCAGATTGGCTAAAAGATACACGTTGGTAGAAGGGGATCTCTACCGGCGCGGTGCCAACGGCGTCCTAATGCGGTGCATCACGAGGGAATAAGGCTGCGAGCTCCTCGCAGAAATCCATGGAGGCGAGTGTGGAAACCACGCGTCTTCCCGCACGCTGGTCGATAAAGCCTTCCGGCATGGCTTCTACTGGCCTATAGCACTCCAGGATGCAACTGAGTTGGTGAAGAAATGCGAAGCATGCCATATTCATGCAAAGCAAATTCACACACCGGCTCAGCCTCTACAAATGATACCTCCTACATGGCCCTTCGCTGTGTGGGGGATGGACATCTTGGGACCTTTACCAAGAGCCGTCGGAGGTTGTTCCTGTACGTCGCCATTGACAAGTTCACCAAGTGGCCGGAAGCAACTCCAGTTGTGACAATAAACAAGCAATCTGCTATTAACTTTTTGCAGTCCATTGTATGCAGATTTGGAGTCCCAAACAAAATCATTACTGATAACAGGACCCAATTCACAAGCTCTGCATTTCAAGGATATTGCGAAGACCTCGGCATTCAAGTTTGCTACGCCTCCGTAGCTCACCCGGCAAGAAATGTCCAGGCCGAGAGAGCAAATGCTGAAATCCTGAAAGGACTCAAAACGCGCACCTATGAGCACTTGAAAAAACATGGAGCCAACTGGATTGAAGAGCTTTCGCCCACTCTATGGGCCAACAGGACAACTCCAAACCGGTCAACTGGAGAGACACCCTGGGAGTAACTGAAAAAACATGGAGCCAACTGGATTGTACGGAGCTGAAGCAATCCTTCCACCGGAAATCACCTTGGGGTCACTCCGGGTTCGGACCTTTGATGAAGCCACGCAGGACCAGCTCCGGCGTGAAGACCTAGACCTCCTTGAGGAGGGAAGGTGCCAAGCAGTTGTTCAGAATGCCCGATACCGCCAAGCAGTTGTTCAGCGCTATCATCAGCGGCATGTACACAACCGACAGCTCGAGGAAGGCGATCTGGTGCTATGGAGAATACAATCTAGAGAAGGGTTAAACAAACTCTCCCCCAGCTGGGAGGGACCCTTCCGAGTGATTAAAGTATCCCGTCCCGGAAGCGTTCGCTTGGCTACCGAGGATGGGACACCTCTCCCAAATCCTTGGAATATTGAGCACCTCCGTAAGTTCTTCACTTAATATCACGGAGGTGAGTCTGTAGTAACTTGAGGTGTATGTTATAGAGTCATTGTACAGAGTCGGGTAGTTCCTTCGGGAGAACAGCCGGACCTTTCTCGGAAGGTCCGCAAAGTTCATGCAACACTTGTCACAATCTCAAAACTAAAAGTGTGGCTAACTACCCTGGCTCAAACGAGAAATGAAACACGCTTAGCTTGGTTCTGTACCCTAAGAGTGTACTTGTTTCCCCTGTACCCCAGACCTATAATGAAAGACATCTTCATGTGAAACAGACTCCACATGCATTTATTTTGTACAGGCTCAACATTTTTTATTTTTCTCTTTCTTGTCTATAACAAAGTTGTGCAATTCTTAAGAAATTTTGGTTCGACCAGTTCATGTACAATTCGAGCTGTATTGTCAATTCTTTTGGATTCAAATATTGTTCGTGGCCCACTCGCCTGAATGTCTCCAAGCCAATCTAGGGCTGGAGTGTGCTATCGACTTAGCCTGGACAAGCACCCTAAGTAGGCACTCTACCTACACCCAGGCAGGCTGAAGTAAGGCGGGTCCAAGTACAATTGGATCTGGAAGAAAGAAGGCATCACATTCGGTTGTATTCAGAATTGTGTTTGAGCTAAAACTTTCTTGGGAATCGTAAGTCGCGATGAAGTTATAGGCAAGGAGCGAATTTTACTATTTTTCTTGGCTTCAGTGTGCAGGAAAAATAAAATCCACGTTGATGGAGAAAAGCCAGAGCCAACAAAGCTCCGACTCCCCCAAGGTGGCTTGTGATCGATGTTAAACATTGAAAACGAGCATTACCGGAGCAACCAAGCTCCGACAAAGCTAGGGGGGCCAGCCGTCGACGTAGAATAAAAGATGGTGAGAAGACCCCACAATCGGAGTCTGCTGCCGACAAGCTACGCGTTGGCAAAGGTCACTGCCGGAGCTACTAAGCTCTGACACCCCGGAGGGCCAACTATCGATGCTCTACGCATTGATAGGGACTATTGTCGGAGCTACTAAGCTCCGACGGTAGTCAATGCCGGAGCTTTTGAGCTCCGACAACCTCAGGGGGCCTTCACTATCAAAGACTTCGGACCTACACTCTACAAGTTCAAAGCAAACGTGTCTTCAACAAGATACAATATCCTCTCGGTACATGTTCACAATCAAATTGTGTACATCTACCAGGGGGCCAAGTGAAGACTGAAGTGTTAAGGACAAAAAATGAAATTCATTAACAAATTGTGGATTTCATTCATCTGGAGACAAGGGATTACAAAATTGGGGAAGAAAAAGAGAGAATACAAGTGGGAGCTACAGAGATGGTCCTAGACCCTATGAAAGAACTAGGCGACCTTCTGAGCAACCTCCGACACGTTGGCTCGGGTGGCTTCACCTTCTCCTTCGACGGGACCTTCAAGCACCGGGTCTAGAGGAAATTGAGGATCCCGGCTGGTGTAGCACATCAGCACATACTCTGCGACGTTCTTCGCCAGGGACTGCTCCTCAGCCTCCAACTGGTCCGCGATGGCGTCACCCACCTTGAAGAGTTTGTCACCCGCCGAGCTCAACGCTTGCAACGCCAGATCTGGCTCAGGCTCTGGATCATCCGGATGCACGGGACTGAAGCCCATTGGTGTCAGCGCGTCGTTGGCTTTGCTCAGGAACTCCCAAACCTATATGGAGTCCGCAGTCCTCAAGCCCTTCAGTTCCTCCAAGGATCTTTTGGTTGCCGCCAGTTCATAATTCTCACGAGCAAGGCGCTCAACCTCTTTGGCATTTTGCTGAATCTTTTCAGCAACCTGCTTCTCGAGTTTGCCGAGCTCCTCCTCTCGAAGGTGGATCTTGTTCCGGCGGTCGACCAGGTCCTTCTCCCGGCCCCTAACTTTCTTCTCCCTGGCAGCGATGGCACACTCTTGCTTGTAGAGTTCCTGTCCTCGCACCCACCCAGGCCTTCTCCTCCTCCTCAATGCAACGCTCCTCCAATTTCTTGGTGCGTTCCTCGAGGCCCTTGTCAGCCAGAGCCACCTTTTCAGCGAGCTCCTCCTCCCTCTTCACGACATCATCCCTCAGCTCTAGGAGTTTTTGCTCTTCGTCTTCGAGCTTCTTCTCCCTCTCCTCAAGTGCCTCCCGGCGCTTGATGAGGCTAATGTTAATGGCTTCATGCCTTTATTGGCGATCATCAGCCGCACTATTAGCTGCCTTGGCCTGCTCATAAATGGCCTAGGATTGAGTGTTGAGGGCACGAGTCAAGCTCTCCCTACCATCCAATAATTTTCCCCAGTATTCCAGGCGGACCTTCTCCTGTTTGATCCACTCCTTGTCGTCTGCCAGCCTCGACTGCACCACCTTGATCTCGAAATAGAGCCGATTACGCCACCGCCTAAGGGTTTGGCGCTCCTCTTCAAGAGCCTTGCTGTCGTGGTAGAACGCCAGCTGGACTTGACGTAGACTGGAGCAAGCGTTGTCAATGGACAACGACAGGGGAATAGGGTTTGGACCTGCTGGGGTCTCCTCTGCTGGTTCCAGCGGGTTCTCGCTTACAAAAATTGGGTCCCACTCCACAAGAGTGGTCCCCTGAGCCTCCACGGCACTAGGGCCATCCTCTGGGATAGCCTCAGTCGCCACCGAGGAGGGTCCCATAGAAGAAGTTCCGACCTCCGGAAGTGGTTCTGAAGGCTCTGCCGCCAAGTCTTCATTTGCCCCCTTAGGCAGGGGGCCAACAACTTCATCAGGGCACCCTGGCTCAGCAGCAGGCACCTCCGCCGTCATCACTTCCGGAGCAGGGGCTACTTCCGGCTCCGGCTTGGGCTCCTCCTCCGCTGGTGGCTCGGGTGTTGGCGCTTATACCATCATGGGTTCGAGTGCTGATGCCTCCGCAACGACCGACTCGGGCGCCGGAAGGTCAACAACAAACGGCCCTGAGGCCGGAGCTTCAACCTCAACTGGCTCAGGCGCCGGAAGGTCTTCAACTGCAGCCGGCTCTGCAGCCGGAGCTTCAGTGGCAACCGGCTCTGAGGCTGGAGCTTCGGAGGTAGCCGGCTCAACCGCCGGGACTTCCTCAACATCCGGCTCGCTCGCCGGGACTTCAATAACCTCCAGCTCAATTGCCGGGGTTTTGACAATTTCCAGCTCTGGGGCCGGAATCACTGCTTCCTCCGGCTCAGCGGCCGAAGCTTCCAACATCTCAGCATCAAGACCCGGTGCTTCAACCTCCGGGGCAGGTGCCGCTGGCGCATCTTCTCTCCCGTGGTCCGGCGCTACCACGGGAGTCTCGGGGGATGAGCCGAGGTCCATGACCACAACAGCTAGCGCCGGAGCTGTCGCAACTTCAGCCACCACTTGGGACGGCACCGGGATAGGAGCAGAAGCCTCCGCCCTCACAGCTTCAGTTGCTGTAGCTGAGGGCATAGCCTCACTCCTCTTCTTGGGGACGCTGCAGATGATGGATGAAGAAACTTAAAAAACAGTTACTACAACAAAACAACTGTCCGAGGTCAAGATTAAAAATTATCTCGGAAGGCTTCCGCACCAGCTTGCACGAAATCTATTTCCCGGGCATTCTGGATTGACCATGGCCGCCGCCGGCGTGGTAGCTCCAGAAGGCCCGCCGGAACTTGTTGCAGCCGCGGGCATTTCCTTAGTCGAGGCACCCCTTGACCGGGAAGGACCTACGGACACAGAGACCTCAGCTGGCCCTGGTACTAGAGTCACATGCCCGGGTCTAGCACCCCGGGAAGACACTGTTGCAGGTGCAGTCGTCGCGGCCGAAGCTTCCAACATCTCAGCATCAAGACCCGGGGCTTCAACCTCCGGGGCAGGTGCCGCTGGCGCATCTTCTCTCTCGTGGTCCGGCGCTACCACGGGAGTCTCGGGGGATGAGTCGAGGTCCATGACCACGACAGCTGGCACCGGAGCTGTCGCAGCTTCAGCCACCACTTGGGGCGGCACCGGGATAGGAGCAGAAGCCTCCGCCCTCACAGCTTCAGTTGCTGTAGCTGAGGGCGGAGCCTCACTCCTCTTCTTGGGGACGCTGCAGATGATGGATGAAGAAACTTAAAAAACAGTTACTACAACAAACAACTGTCCGAGGTAAAGATTAAAAATTATCTCGGAAGGCTTCCGCACCAGCTTGCACGGAATCTCTTTCCCGCGTGTTCTGGATTGACCATGGCCGCCGCCGGCGTGGTGGCTCCGGAAGGCCCCCCAAAACTTGTTGCAGCCTCGGGCATTTCCTTAGTCGAGGCCCCCCTCGTTCGGGAAGGACCTCCGGACACAGAGACCTCAGCTGGCCCTGGTACTAGAGTCACATGCCCGGGGCTAGCAGCCCGGGAAGACACTGTTGCAGGTGCAGTCGTCGCAGTTGTAGAAGACCTCCCCCTCCGTGGAGAAGAAGCTTCTACAGAGGGTGCAGGCCTGACGGACCTTCCGTCGGCATGCTTCAGCTTCCTCTTCCGGCTCGAGGGTTCGGCCGTCGGCTCCTTGCCCTTGCCGACGACATCGGTCCTTGGATTCGGGGCAGGGGCGGAGCCACCTTCAGAAGCCCCAGGGATCACCACCTGAGAAGTCGACCGTCTCTCGACGACACCAAGGTCGTCAAGCGCCGGCATCGTCCGCCGGAGCTCCCTGCAGAACTGTACTTCCACGTTCAGAGGGAGGAATGCTGGTGGCGGGGTCAAGTCATCACCCGCGACGTCGATGCCGTGCTGGAACTTCTTGAGATGAAACTCCAAGGTCGCCCCCTCCATGTTGGACTTCAGCCCGGTCTCGACCCGGTCGTCGTCCATCACACTGTTGAGGGTCCAAGCGAGTTTTTCTCTCCTCTTCAGCGGTGCCCACCTGTTGACCAGGAAATTGCAAAATACAGCCTGAGGAGTTAATCCTCCCTCCATTGGCGGCTCCTGGTCAGAGCAGGGTTGAAGGCATCCGACAGCACCGGAGCATCACTCCAGACTACAGTATCGATGTTGGGGAGGCCTTCGGGCAGCTCCAGCTTCTTGTGCTCCTCCACCCGGATGACTATCCAGTCTTTCTTCCAATCGTCCCACTTTCCAGAGGGAAACGACTGGAGGTACTTGAATGGGCACTTCTTGCGCTTCACAAAGTAGTAGAATCCAAGGTACTCATCACTCCTTCTAGTGGTATGGACGGTGAAGAAGGTCCGGAAAAGCTCAATGCAGGGGGGGATGCCCACCCACATTTCACAGAAGTGGACGAAGACAGACACTAGAAGAATGGAGTGGGGGCCAAGGTGGTACAGCTGCAGACCATAGAAGTCTAGAAGCATCAAGAAAAAGGAGGAAAAAAGTGGGATCAACCCCACCATGGCGTACGCAGAAAAGTACACCATCTCGCCGGCGTGCTCCTTCTCGAATGGGAGCTTTCCTCCGGCGCAGACTAGGTGGTTGAAGAAGTTCGGGGACCACCCCATGAGGTCCCGGACCTTCTTCAGGTCACTTTCGGTCTTCAAGCGGCTCTTGCAGAGACCCAACTCCATCGCAGCACAGCGAGGCAAGGGAGGAAAAGCAAGCACAAGTTTGGGAGTTCGAGCGCAAGTTCAGATGAGAGGCGTAAAGAACCACAGACGGTGCATGCTTTCCTTCTTAAGTAAGCCCCCACAACGCTTGGATGGAAACCGCAGGGAAGCCGAAGATACTATTCAAAAATTTCACCCTAACGATGACAAGAGGGCCCGGGACCACCCCGACGATCAAGTCGAGGTTCTTACCCAGGCGAACGGTTGTCATGATGAAAGGCGGGAAGCTCGAAGGCGGCGGCCTGACAAGGCGCGCGGAACCGATACGATTTTCGTATCGGGAACCTGCGACCTTCAGTTGCGTGAGATCCGCTCGCCAAAGATCTCATTTTCCGCACCTGGGATATGCCATGCGGCGAGGATTTAACTCCAAAACTATCGCCAACGGCACATCTGAAGACCTTTGAAGACTCGACTCAAAAGTCGAAGGATGGACCCACCTCCGGCAGAATGACTTCACCCAAGGGGTCTTCCCTAGAGGTGGGCCCAGGGGGCCACTGTCGGTACCTTGAGTACCGTATACCCCTTCAGATTGCAAAGATCTCAAGGAAATGTCATCTACTTGATTTGAAGACCTTCGGAGGCCCACATGTCAGACATAACCGGACCCGCTTCCCCAACATGGTTAGTCCCAGGGTCGCCACGTGTACCATCAAACCGGAGCTACCGCCCACAAGGGGGAAGCTCCGGGCTATGTACCATAACGACACCCCCGGACCTAACCCCAGACCGAGGGAAGCTCTGAAACTGACACGTGTCTGGTGGCACCGGACCTATCTGTTCCCCATAGTATGCTCCGGAGCTGCCACGTGTCTAACCATTGGATCCTCAGCCTCAAACCTCCGGTAGAATCCACAACGGCTCCGGATCTTCAAAGGGGAATCAAGGACTTCAAGACCCGATTAAGTGTCATCAATACTATGTTAATGACACACGATCAGACGACCCTTATTACAAGTAACGGTGCTGTCAAAGCCCGTAACTCGGTCATTAAGGGTAATTAAGTGCATCAAATGTGTATCAATATTAGTAGCCGCCGGGGCCACATGTCGGGCCAGGCCAACTTGTAACGACTTGTCCTTGTACTATAAAAGGACAGGCCGACGATACATAGAGAACATCTGGTCTAATCGGCTCACACGCGCTCTCAACTCACTTCACTTAAGTTGAGTTCATACATCCAATACAACACCAACACACCCCGTGGAGTAGGGTATTACGCTCAGGCGGCCCGAACCACGTAAATCTTTGTGTCTCCTGTGTCATTTTACATTTCACCTTCTTGAATCTCCGCGCGCCCACACCGAACTTCAAACTCCGCAAACACTTTTAGTAGTGTCGGGAGATCTGCCAGATCAAAACCACAGACAGAGATGTTTATGAGATGAGTTATATTTTGTGATGTGTGTCAATGTTGCTTGTCAAAATATATTGTTCGTACTATATGTGAATGTGTATTTGAATTTGAGCTGCAAATTATAAATAACATGACGCAGTACTGGAAAAGGGTATATTTTTTCACAGGCGGATTCCCGTATGTAACGCCCCAGGTACGAATACACCTGGGCGCTACTAAAATCATTTAACGTTCCTACTAAGTAAGAGAAATATTACAAATTTCAACAGAGTCTCCCCTGTAAAGTCAACTAGTCCGGGCAACACAATGCAGATTTAAGCACAATAACATCCACAAACAGTAATAAGCAGCATTCAACTATCATGACGGAGGTAAACATTAGAACGACCAAATGACCTCATGATAGTTATTAAAAAAACAATAACTCAGTAATTAATTAATAAAGTCTACGATCTAAGTTTAATATTTGGTTGGTTTGCTCAAGTGCAGGTGCTACCCTCTTCTCATGCATGCTCTGATCAACGGGTACCTAGAAACCAAATAAACACAAGAGTGAGTAAAAACACTCAGCAAGTACACTTAGAGCATGAAGAACAATAGAATCCCACCGAATGAAACATAGCGATACTTGAACTAGAAATGAGGAACAATGAAATAGTAGTTTCCGTCTGAAACGGATGACACTTGAATTCTCCTTAGCATTTACCGGTAAAGCCAAACAAGTGGGGCCAACACTTACTCATAGGAGCTTGAATATAAGAACGACTCTGGACTTAACCAGTACTTGAATGATAATTAAATGAATAACTTGAATCTTGAACATGGATAAAATAGAATCATGAAGCAATTGAATCTTAAAACCTCAAATAACCAATTCAATGCACGAGAAAGCTTAACCACAAGCAATTCACACATATTAGAATAAAAATCATCATGCATTTGCCTTAACATCGACAAAAATTTGAATACGTTCTCTCAATGTTGAAACCCTCCAAACCTATGGAGCATAAACTATACTTAGAATTGTACTCAGCACATAACGAAATCTTTTCAATGCATTTTTGTGTAAATATTTAAAGAAAAGGATAACAGTATGGTTATCAAGTTGTGGTACTCCTACTGTTGATATTTTTTCTAAACTAATTGATGGTGAAATAAAAGCATTATGAATATCTACAAAAATCATCTATCAACTCTACATTTGCAAGATTCAATTATTTTCTTCTATAAATGGTTCCAGTAAAAAGAATATAACTGATTATGCTAAAATATTTTAATCTAAGACAACAGTACTAAAATAGTGATTCCTTCCTACCGTTGACTGGAACTGCACAGGGTCAAAGTCGTTAGAATATCATTAGCTTATATTCAAATTATACACTGAATTTTGTCCCGATTTCTAAACCGTCCTAGTGATAAAGAATTAGGGTCCCTGAACACCCGCACATCGAATCTGACCAGCAATGTTAATCCAAGAACAAATAGAAATTTATTAGACTAACCAGAGATTTAGGCCATGGAATCGGAAGTCTAGTAACCTGCACCAACTTCCATTCTCTTTTGTTTACTTGCCTTGCTTCTTCTCCCAGCCGGAGGGCCATGCAAGAACAGTAGCCAGCTGTGATGACCGGTAACCCTAAGGAGGAGCGGCGACGGTCGGGGTTGGAAGTCATAGGTGTGTGTGGGTATAACGCGAAGATGCGTGAAATGTAATGGGCGAACTGGGCCGGAACCCGTATAAAAACCCACCGACTCTGGAAGTCCAAAGATAGAAAACAGAAACCAAAAAAAAAAATCTGTTACTCCGTTCCTCTTTTCCCTCGCGCGCTACCCATCTCCGCCGTGAGCTCGTCGGCGGGCTGCATCTCCTCATGTCGGCCGTAGCACGCCGACCACGGGGTGGTGACAGTTGGTATCAAAGCCTGCTCGTCCTCGGGCAGGTGGTGGGACAGATTCCTTGACGGAGGAGGAGGAATTTTGCAGGGAGGCGGCTGCGGCGAGGAATCCGGCACGACGGCGCCTCCTACCAAGCCCTCCGCCCGGACACAATTCATGTTGATGGCGATGGAGTCGAGTGCGAAGCTGGAGGAGGAGCACTGGGGCAAGGTCTTCGCGGTGCTCAATAGTCTGTCCAACCGGATGGATTCGCTAACTATGCGAATTGATGGAATGGAGGACACGCAACAACAATGGATTGGGAGGCAAATTCTAGCAATGAAGGCGGAAGAGTAGGCGAGCAAGGACTGAGACCTTCTATTCAAGCAACTGGATGATGTTGGTAAGCGTATCTCGCTCATAGCTGTGGATCGGGTGGAGGATTGGGATAGAGCACCTGTTGGTACTTCTACAGGAGGAGAGACTCAGGGTGAGGTGCATGGAGGAGAGAGGATGGAGTTACAGAGGGCTCGAAGGGATGATGGAGGTGGCATAGATCGTTCCTTGTTGAAACTACAATTTCCTAAGTTTCAAGGGGAGGATCCAACTATTTGGCTAGACGAATGTGTGGACTATTTCAACATTTTTAGAGTTCATGAGTCCTTGTGGGTGCGATCTGCGTCGATTCACATGGAGGGGAATGCTGCAAGATGGTTACAAGTGTATAAACTAACAGTTGGATTGGGAACTTGGGAGCAATTCAAGAAGGCAGTGAAGGATAAATTTGGGGCCTATGAATACCCTAAAGCCATGTATGATCTATTGCATTTGAGACAGAAGACTGGACTGGAGGAGTATATCAGTGCATTTGAGGAGTTGAGATATTCCACTTCAGTGCACAATCCAGTTTTAGATGAAGTATTCTTTGTTCAGCAGTTCATGAAGGGGTTGAGAAGTGAATTGCAAGGACCAGTTCTGGCTCAGGTGCCTCAGTCGATCAATAGAGCAGTGTTGCTAGTCAGGTTGCAATAAGAGATTCAGGATATGAACAAAATGAAGGGACAAAGAATAGGAGGTGCTAGGCAACCAGGAGGGTGGAAGTTGGATAATAGACCAGGTTCTGGACCAATTGACCTCAGCAAGGAACGCCAACTGAGAGATTTCAGAAAGGCGAATGTTCTTTGTTTTGGTTGTGGGGAAGAATTTGAACCAGGACATGCGGCCAAATGCCCTAAGAGGGTTGCTATGAGCCTGAATTGCTTAACTGCTGAAGATATGAATATGACATTGTCAGATGAGGTGTTGTTGATGCTGGAAACATAGGACAATCTGTCAGATGACTGTCAACTTTCATTGCATGCAATTTCTGGTACTGAAGGGAAGCACTATTTGAAATTGGAGGCATTGGTTCGCAATCAAAGATTTCTATTGCCAGTAGATTCTGGTAGTACAACAACTTTTGTGAATAAGGCATTTGTTCAGAAGTTGGGATTAACTAGCACGAGATGCACACCTTTCAAGGTGCATGTGGCTAATGGGGAAGTCTTATGGTGTGATTAGGAAGTGGTTGGAGTTGAATGGTGGTGTGGAGGACATTCCTTTATCACTAATATGAAGATCTTACCCTTGGGTGCTTATGATGCTATATTGGGAATGGATTGGCTCAATGCGCATAGTCCTATGCTGTGTAATTGGAAAAACAAGACATTGGAATTCAAGAGCAAAGGAGTGGAGGTGAAACTGCAAGGACTGCATAGCCAAGCTACAACAGAACTGTCAGAGTTGTCTGCTCAGCAACTTTGCAATTGGATTCAAGGAAATGAAGTATGGGCTATGGTGTTACTGGAGCCAATAAAAGAAGGTGAAGAGAAGCAGAAGTTACATACTTCAAAGGAATCAAGGGAATTGGTATCTCTGCTAAAAGAATTTCAAGGAGTGTTTGAGGATCCAAAGGAGTTACCACAATCCAGGGTATTTGATCATGCTATACCTTTGATTCCAGGATCCATTCCACTAAATTCCAGGCCTTATCGATATTCCCCACTACACAAAACTGAGATTGAAAAGCAAGTGAAGGAGCTTTTGGAAAAGGGGTTCATTGAGGAGAGTGTTAGTCCCTTTGCTTCTCCAGTGATTTTGGTGTAAAAAAAGGATGGCACATGGCGTTTTTTTGTGGATTATCATCGATTGAATGATTTAACCATCAAGAATCGGTTCCCTATGCCTTTGGTGGATGAGATATTGGATGAATTGGCTGGGGCAATGTGGTTTTCATCCTTGGACATGAGGGCTGGCTATCATCAAATTTGGATGCGACCAGGAGAGGAATTTTAAGACAGCCTTAAAACTCACAATGGTCATTATCAATTCAAGGTGATGCCTTTTGGATTGACTAATGCTCCTGCAACCTTCCAGTGTGCTATGAATTCTATATTATCTCCTTTTCTAAGGAAATTTGTGCTAGTGTTCATAGATGATATTCTCATTTATAGCCGAACCATGAAAGATCATCTAGAACATGTGAGATTGGTATTAACTAAGCTGCAGGAACACAAGTTTTATATTAAACAGTCCAAGTGTTGTTTTGCGCGACAGGAATTGAGGTATTTAGGACATATTATCTTTGGGCAAGGAGTGGCTACAGACCCAACAAAAACAGTGGCCATGGAACAGTGGCCTGTGCCTACCACTGTTACAGAGCTGAGAGGATTTCTTGGACTTACTGGATGTTACAGGAAGTTTGTAAGAGGCTATGGATGCTTGGCCAAACCTCTCACCAATTTGTTGAAGAAAAAGAACTTTTTTTGGACCAAGGAGGCTGAGGAAGCTTTTATGGCCCTAAAAAAAGCTATGTGTACCACTCCTGTGTTAGCTTTGCCAAACTTCGATGATATATTTGTGGTAGAGACAGATGCAGGTGACATTGGCTTTGGGGCAGTTCTGATGCAACAGGGGCGCCCTATTGCCTTCTTGAGCAAAGCATTGAATGAAAAAAAAGACACTTATCCATATATGAAAATGAATTCTTAGCGCTTATTCTAGCTGTGGAGAAATGGAGGCCATATCTACAAAGGTTAGACTTCATTACTAAGACGGACCACAAAAGCTTAAGCTTCCTGGATGATCAAGTATTGCACTCTGAGTTGCAGAGGAAAGCCATGGCTAAGTTGATGGGCCTAAATTTCAAGGTGGTCTACAAGAAAGGGAAAGAGAATTTGGCTGCTGATGCACTGTCTAGAGTGGGACATATGTGTGTTATCTCTGCTGTGACTGAAATTAAACCTCTTTGGTTACAAGAAGTGTTGAATTCATATGTCACAGATACTCAGGCATAGGACTTAATGGCCAAATTGGCTATTCAGAGCCCAGATGAGGAAGGATACTCTTTGCAACAGGGAATTATTAGGAAAGGAGACCAAGTCTGGATTGGTGAGAATTCAACTTTAAGAACTAAAATTATCTCTGCTCTCCATAGTAGTGTGGTGGGGGGCACCCTGGGTCACAAGCTACTTATCAGAGAGTGAGAAAGTCCTTTTAATGGAAAGGACTTAAGAAGGATGTCAAGGAGTATGTGCAACTATGTCAAATATGCCAACAAGCCAAGGTTGAGAGGGTTCACCCTGCAGGGCTTCTTCAACCATTGCCTATACCTCAAGGAGCCTGGCAGGAAATAACTATGGATTTTATAGAAGGTCTTCCAAAATCAGAAGGGTATAACACTATATTGGTTGTGGTGGATAGACTAACAAAATAAGCTCATTTTTTGCCCCTTAAACACCCTTACACTGCAAAAAGGTAGCTCAGACCTTGTTGGACAGTGTTACTAAGTTGCATGGTATCCCTAAATCAATGCTATCTAACAGAGATAAGGTGTTCACTAGTGCAGTATGGAAGCAATTATTCTCTGCTTTGGGCACTGATTTACTATTATCTACAGCATATCATCCGCAAACTGATGGGCAATCAGAAAGGGTAAATCAGTGCCTAGAAATGTACCTGAGGTGTGCTATTGCTGAAGTACCACAAAAATGGAGATCTTGGTTACCTCTGGCAGAATTCTGGTACAATACCTCCTATCACACCTCTTTTGGCTGTTCTCCATTCTTTGCTCTGTATGGGTATGATCCAGACCCGATGGTGGCTCCATCAGTTTCTGCAGAAACTGAGAAATCAGCGGCTGAGATCTTGCAAGAACAAGCTAAACAGTTGGAAATGCTAAAAGAACATCTGGCAGTAGCACAAAATAGAATGAAGCAGCAAGCTGACAAGAATAGAACAGATAGAGAATTTGTAGTGGGAGAAAGGGTACTGCTCAGACTTCAGCCCTATGCTCAGTCATCTGTGGTGAATAGAGCTTGTCCAAAGCTTGCATTCAAGTATTTTGGACCCTATAAGATTCTGGAAAGGATTGGCGTCACAGCTTACAAATTGGACTTACCAGATGGATCCTTGGTACATCTGGTATTTCATGTCTCTCAACTGAAGCCATTTTTGCCTTGCTATTCTCCCGTTTTCTCTACCTTGCCCTCGAAGTTGAATCTGGAAGCTGGAGACCTGACACCACAAGAGATCGTGGATAGGCGCTTGGTGAAAAAGGGGAATCGAGCAATAACACAAGTAAAGGTACGCTGGTCAGGAACTTCACCTGAGGATGCGACATGGGAGGACTAGTGTGTTCTTCGTCGAAGATTTCCAGAGTGGGATGCTTGGGGACAAGCATCAGCTTCGATGGGCGGGGAGGTGTGATGACTGGTAACCCTAAGGAGGAGCGGTGACGGTCGGGGTCGGAAGTCATAGGTGTGTGTGGGTATAACGCGAAGACGCGTGAAATGTAATGGGCCAACTAGGCCGGAACCCGTATAAAAACCCACCGACTCTATAAGTCCAGAGATAGAATACAGAAACCAAAAAAATCCATTACTTCGTTCCTCTTTTCCCTCGCGCGCTACCCATCTCCATCGTGAGCTCGTCGGCAGGCTGCATCTCCACACGTCGGCTGTAGCGCGCCGGCCACGGGGTGGTGACACCAGCACGAGGAAAATTAAGGGCGACATCAACATGTTAATTCTTCACGGGAAAAGCAGCAGCTCAAGGCCAAATACGACTTCATCTCCACAACAAGGCAGCAGCACCAGCTGAGGCAAAACAAGGCTGGAACACTAAGCGAAGGCAAAACAAGGCTGGAGAGAAGGCAGGGAAAAGAACAGCGGAGCAGAGTTGGTGGCGCTGGAAAGTCCTGATGGCGGCGGGGTGAGCAGGAAGATGGAAAAGGATTCACAAGACAGTTTTTTTTATAGACCATCTAATCTAATTTAACATCTAATGGTCCAAAATAAAACTCTCATCACGAACTCATCTGATCTCCGAATCAAGCATATGAGTATTGAAACGGACTCGTCTCGACGAGCTCTATGCATCTACGGTCTCCGATCATCCATGGGATCAAAGTTTCAAAAAGTCAAACTCCGATCAACCCCCTAGTGTTCGTCGCCTCGTTTCGACGAACTTAATGTATCTATGGCCTCTGATCGTCCATCGGATCCAAGATTCAAGGAGTCAAAGTTTGATCAACTGTTTATTGTTTCTCGAGTGATGTTTTTTCCTAAATATTCGGGATATTACATTATCCCTCCCTTCAATAGAATTCGCCCTCGAATTCTTTATTATCGCTTTAGGGAAAAGGATATGAAACTGATAATTCGAAGAAAACTATAAATGCCCATCGATGTTGAATAGTTCGGGGTATTTCTCTTGCATCTCAGACACGAGCTCCCAGGTGGCTTCATGCTCGGTTTGGTTCATTCACAAAACCTTCACAAACTTGAATGACTAGCGTCTAAGCACCCTCTTAGACGCCTCCAAAATCCTCAATGGGCGAGATAGAACCGATAGATCTTGTTCAATAGTCGTTGGCTCTACAACTATGTGATGCTTTAGATCCCTCAAATACTTTCTCAACATTTAGACGTGGAATACATTGTGAACTCATCTTATTGACTCTAGCAACTATAACCGATATGTTAATTTTCTCACTCATTGCTTGATAACAAAGGGTCCAATATATCTTGGACTAATCTTTCCCTTAATACGAAATCTCACAAGTCCCTTGGTAGGCGACACTCTAAGAAGAACCTCATCACCTTCTTGAAACTCCAAGTATCGCCTTCTAATGTCAACATAACTCTTTTGCCTACTTTGTGCGGCATCATGTGTTCTTGAATTTCAGTAACTCGCTAAGTCAATTGTTAAAACCCATCTAGACCAAAAATAGCTTTCTCACCAATTACGTCCCCACAAAGTGGTGACATGCACTTCCTTCCATAAAGAGCCTTATATGGAGCACATCGAATGCTAGACTAATAACGATTATTATAAGAGAATTCAACAATAGTAAGTGGTATTCCTAACTTCCTTTCCATGATAGTACACAACCTGAGGATATCTTCCAGAGTCTGAATTGTATGCACAGATTGTTCATCTGTCTAAGGGTGAAAACAATGCTCAACCTTAGGGTAGTGCCTAACGCTAATTGTCGGCTCTACCAAAACTTGGAGACAAACTTAGCATCCCTGTCTGAAAACAATGGTGCGAGATACACCATGCAATCACACTACTTCCCTCATATAAATGGGCACCAAATCACTCGCTGAACTAGTAGACCGAATACCGATAAAGTGAGTCACCTTACTTAGATGATCAACTACAACCCAGATAGTGTCTCGTCCTCTTGAATAACATGGTAATCCAACATCATAATCCATAGCGAGTTCTTCCCACATTCGCACGAAAACCTCTAGAGAGTGAGCGACACTCTTATGATCAGCCGTCACTCATTCGCAAACTCTACACGAACACACGTACATCTCCACATCCATTTCATCATATTCCACCCATAAATTTTCAAATCTCAATACATCTTATTCTTTCAATAATGCATGTTATATTGGGTATAATGTGCCATTTTAAGAATATCCTCCTTGACTTGAGCCTTTTATGGCACACATAGCAACCACGAAACCAAACGGTCCCAACAACATCCAAGGTAAAATCCCATCCTTTCCTCCACGAATCCGTTTATTAACATATCACAACGAGCAATCTCGTTGTTGTGCTTCTAGGACTCGTTCTAATATATCAAACGATAAGATTAGTTGATTCTATACTTTCGCAACTCCGGCATAGCAATAAAATATCCACCCGCTCAAAATCTGCTATCATGGAATTCATAGTAAGGGGACTAGCTCGCCGACTTAATGAATCAGCCACCACATTTACTTTATCAGGTGTGTACTAGATATTCAAGTCAATCATTGTTCAACTCCCACCATCTTCTTTGCCTCAGGTCTAAGTCCTTCTATGTGAATATATACTTGAAGCTCTTTTGATCAGTGAAAATGTGACATGACTCCTCATATAAATAATGTCTCCAAATCTTGAGTGCGAAAATTACGGCAGCAAGCTTTAAATCATGAGTGGGGCAATTCTGCTCATGCATCTTCAACTGCCTTGATGCATTGGCAATCCCTTTGCCTTCTTGCATAACGACACAACCAAGCTCCACGCGAGAGGCATCTAAATAGATGGGGAAACATTTACCAGGCTCAGGAAGGGAAAGGATAGGAGCGGTAATCAACTTCTCCTTAAATAATTGGAAGCAACACTCATATTTTTGAGTCCACAAGAACTTGACATTCTTTTGGGTACGTTGTGTCATAGGCTTAGCAATGTGAAATAAATCCTTTACAAAGCGACAGTAATAACCAGCCATACCCAAGAAACTCCTAACCTCCTTGACATTGGTTGGTCTCTCCCAATCAACTATATATTATAGAAACTTTGCTTGGATTGACAGTGATGCCATGTTGATTAATTACATGTCCTAGAAAGAAAACTTACGGGAGCCAAAACTCAGACTTCTTTAATATAGCATAGAACTTATGACTTCTCAGGGTCTCATGAACTCTCCTAAAATGTTTCTCGTGTTCAGCTTCACTCTTGGAGAAGACGAGTATATCATCAATAAAGACCACTATAAACTCCTCCAATCCATGAAGCATATTGTCCATAATCTCCATAAGGTATGCAGGTGCATTAGTGAGTCCAAAAGATGTAACTCTGAACATATAATGACCATACATGGTGGAAAAAGCTATTGTCGGTACCCTGCTTACCGTATACCCCTTGGGACAGCAAAGAGACCAAAAGAACTTCACCTGTCTGAGTTGAAGATCTGCGAAGGCCCCACGTGTCATAGGGGACCAGACCTGCCTCCCTTCTATGCTTAGTCCCGGTGCTGCCACGTGTATACTGCAACCAGAGCTACGTCCCACACATGGGAAAGCTCCAGGCTAAACACCTGCGTGGCACCCCCGGACCTAACCCCCGACAGAGGGAAGCTCCGGTACTGACACGTGTACAACTGCACCAGACCATCCCGTCATAGACAGTAAGCTCCGGAGATTCAACGTGTTCAATCGCCGGACCTTCAACTTCACAAGCAGACTGGTGTACCCCCAACGGCTCGGACCTTCAAGGGACAATCAAAAACTTCAAGACCCGATTAAGTGTCATTAATACCATATTAATGACACATGATCGGAGGGCCCTTAATACCAGTAACGGCACTATCAAGGCCCGTTACCACACTATTAAGGGTAATTAACCTCATTAATTGTGTATTAAGCATCAGTAACCGCCAGGGCCACATGTCGGGCCAGGCTAGCGATGTAACGACCAGTCCTTGTACTATAAAAGGACTGGTCGAGCGATACACAGGGGACGGTTCTTCCAGACCTCTCTTAGACTCAGCTCTGACACACACTCACAAGTGTTCAAACGCTTAATACAAGAACTACACACCCCGTGGAGTAGGGTATTACGCTTAGGCGGGCCGAACCACGTAAATCCTCGTGTATACTTGCCATCGTGTTCTGAATCTCTGCGCGCCCATTACCGAACTACAAACTCCGCGGGCTACCAATGGTAGTGCCGGGAGAATTTCTGGAACCAGACTCCGACAGTTGGCACGCCAGGTAGGGGGCGCCCGAGATTCAAGAATGGTGAACTCTGCTGCTGGATCATCCAACAGAAACCCTGTTGCGCAACCTGCTAGTGGCAATCCCTCCAACGTGCAGTAGCCAGCAGGTGTTGTGGCTCCAACAGGAGTCATGCCACCGCCGCCACCGTCCGCACCAGCGAATCAAGCTGGATAGCGGGATGGGGCGTCTGCATCGGTCACAGCGTCGGCGAACAACAATCCTGAACACACGCTTCATGCCGTGCGTGCTCTTCTTCAACGTCCACCGCCTCCAGGAGCATCCCAGGGTGCAATGGAGCAGTGAAGGGCTGATGTGGAACACTTGGTGCAGCCGCAGCCGATCGCATCAGCAACCAAGTTCCTCCCCCCTCGGGGCGGGACCCATCGCAGCATCAAACCGTGTCGGGCAAGCTTGGTCCGCACGCTTCCCAACATAGGAGGCATGCTGCATCTCAACAAGAGACATCGCTGCCTTCCGGGGTGCGACACACCCACACGATAACCAGGCTTTCAACTCACGACCTCCGGGCGGAGCTTGATCGCCGTTATCGTCAACTGGACGGCCGCGTCCACATCGAGCGTGCTCGCAAGAGGCGAGAGGCTCGGGACAGTCCTGCTCTCGAGGGAGTAGGAGGAGATTGTTCAGCCCTGGCCATGCACCTACACATGGTCAGATGGCCGCAGAAGTTCTGGCCTCACCTGCTGGAGAAATTTGACAGGACTGTCAATCCCGCTGAGTTTCTCCAAATCTACTCCACCGCAATCCTTGCGACTAGAGGCAATGAGGCCGTGATGGCCAATTATTTCCCCATGGCTTTGATTGGGACTGCCAGGTCCTGGTTCATGAGCCTCCAGCCTGACTCCATCAACATTTGGGCGAAACTGTGCCAACAGTTCACTGCCAACTTCGGAAGTTCATACACCCGACCAGGCACCAAACTGGACCTTTTTGCTGTCAAGCAGAAGGGGGAGAGTCCCTGCGATCCTTCATCCAGAGGTTCTCCCAAGTACAAAACACTATTCCTTCTATCTCAAGTGCCTCTATTATTGTGGCATTTAGACAGGGCGTATGAGAGAAGAAGATGCTGGAGAAGCTGGTGACCAATAAAGTCACCAGCGTCACAGAACCCTTCAGCTTGGTAGACAAATGCGCCAAAGCTGCGGAGGGCCGTGAAATGCACTCCCAACCACCTTCGGAGGACAACAAAAAGTCCTTCATGGGAGAAGCCACTACCTCCGGGAGTGGCAAGAAGAAGAAAAAGTCCAACGGCCAGAAGAAGCCATCGGCCGGCACACCTACAGCCGCTACTGCTGTAGCTCCGGGTGTTCGGGGGCCACACCCCGAAATGACCTTGGCCATCGTCTGAACACGGAGGCAGCTCCAAGATGTGGTGTCCTATACACAAGACGAACAACCACATCTTGGAAGGCTGCCGAGAGGTCCAAAACCTTGCCGAGCGCTACAACAAGCGCCGGGAAGAAGTTCTTTTTTGTCAAAGGGAAGGAAAACAGAAAGTCAACAAAGCTCCAGCCGAAGAGGAGTTAGGCTTTCAGGACCCTAAAAAGGTCCTGAAGGCTGTTTACACCTCCGTCGACAATGACTCCGACGTCTCTGACAACGAACGTCGGAAACCATGAACACCATCTTTGGTGGTTCGTGGGACATCACCTTCTGCCGTGTCCTCAAGACCTTGCGGCGGGACATGGCCTCAGTAGCTCCCACCGCCAGGGCGGAGCTGCACCGGAAGTGGATGGACACTGCCATCACTTTCGATGCTTCAGACTGCTCTCGGAACATGATCGGAGCTGGCCAACACCCATTGATGGTATCTCCGACCATCAACAACATCCAAATCCACCATGTAATGGTGGACGGAGGTTCGGGGTTGAACCTCATAAGCTTCAAATCTTTCGTCAAGCTTCAGCTCTGACCTTCGGATCTTTGCCCCTCCCGACCTTTCTCCGTAGTTGGTCTTAGGGCCATAACCCCACTCGGTGCCATTACTGTACCGGTGACCTTCGGGAACCGGGATAATTACCGCACCGAGAAGTTGGTCTTCGACGTGGCACAGATCAACTTACCATTCAACGCCATCATGGGTAGGCCAACCTTGTACAAATTCATGGCTGTCACATATTATGGCTACTTGGTGTTGAAAATGCCAACACCAGCAGGTGTTCTCCGGATCCGCGGGATCGCACAGCCGGGGTGACTGCTCTGGAAGAACTCCATGCGCTTGCTACAGCGCAGGAGGAAGAAACTGGAAAGGAGCAAGCTTCGAAACCCCCGAGCATTCGTCATCGAGGCTCAAACTCCGCACCTCGTGTGCAACCAAGCGGCGACACCAACATCCCTGTCAAAGTCATCCAAATTGGCTTCGACGCCGCTCAGACCACTCGTATATCGGGAGGTATGAATGACAAATAGGAACTTGCGCTCATCTCTTTCTTCCGGGCTAATGTCGATGTGTTTGCCTAACAACCGTCACAAATGCCTGGGATCCCTAGGGAAGTGATCGAGCATAATCTGAAGATTTATCCCGACGCTCGGCCTGTACATCAGAAGCCTATGAAGCAATCAGTAGAGCGACAAAACTTCATACGTCAAGAAGTGAAGAAGTTGCGTGAAGCTAGATTCATCCGAGAAGTCTTCCACCCAAAACGGCTGGCAAACCCATTCGTTGTACCCAAGGCCGGCGGGAAGCTTCGGATGTGTATCCACTACAATACACTGAATAAGCCGTGTCCAAAAGATCCAGTCCCACTACCTAGAATAGATCAGATAGTGGATTCCACCTTCGAGTGTGAATTACTGTGTTTCCTAGATGCATATTCTGGGTATCATCAAACCAGAATGTCTAGGGAAGATGAAGAGCATAGTTCCTTCATCATAGTAGATGGATTATATTGTTATATTGTCATGCCATTCGGTCTCAAAAACGCTGCTTCTACATTTGTACGAGCTATGTACAAAACTTTTGGAGAGCTTATTAGAGACGTAGTGGAAGTGTACGTCGATGACATTGTCATCAAGATCAAGAACAAGGAGTCATTCCTTGACACCTTGCAAGATGTCTTCGACAAGTTGCGAGTCACACGCACGAAGCTGAACCCAGACAAGTGTGTCTTCGGGGTTAGATTTGGAATGCTTCTTGGACTCCTGGTGAACCACCGAGGGATAGAAGCAAATCTGGCGAAGATAAAAGCTATTGAAGACATGCGACCACCAGCTCGCATCAAGGACGTCCAGAAGCTGACCGGATGTCTAACTGCCCTCAGTCGGTTCATCTCAAGACTGGCGGAACGGGCGCTACCCTTCTTCAAGTTGTTGAGGAAGTCCGGACCATTCCAATGGTTTGAAGAAGAAGAAAAGGCATTCCAGGAGCTGAAGCAGCTCCTCACCACTCTATTAACCTTGGTAGCTCCGAATCCTGGTGAGCCACTTTGGCTTTACATTTCGGCAACTGACGAAGTTGTGAGCATGGTCCTGGTTGCGGAAAGACCAGAACCATCTCCAGTTCAGGAATTCAGACCCCTCCGGGAGGGTCCGGAGCTACCTGAAGTCGAGTCTGGGTCCCAGCTCCAAGACCCGGATCCTCAAGGTGAGATACCAAAGGAGCCACCTCCTTCAAGTGGAGAAGTCACTGCTGCTAAGCGACAAGATCCGGACCCCTCCGGTAAGGCCCGGGTCGCTGCAGAAGAAGCTCCGGGTTCCTCCAGTAGGAACCTAGATGTCCCTGAACAAGGTTCGGACCCCTCCTGGAGGGTCCAGATTTATGAGGAGGAAGCTCCAGGCCCCTTCGGGAGGGTCCGGACAGTCCAATGCCCAGTGTACTTCATCAGCGAAGTACTTCATGACACCAAGACTAGGTACCTGGAGGTGCATAAGCTGCTCTACGCAGTTCTTATTGCCTCTAGGAAGCTCCGACACTACTTCCAAGCTCACAAGATTTCAGGGGTAGCTTCTTATCCACTGCGTGCAATCTTACATAATCCCAACTCTACTAGGAACATTGCAAAGTGGGCAGCAGAGTTGGCCGATTTCGACCTTGAATTCGTCCCAAGACAAGCAATTAAGAGTCAAGCACTGGCGGACTTCGTGGCGGAATGGACCCCCTCCCATCAAATCCTGGGGGCCCCAGTGAGTAGAATTCGGAACCCAAGGTTCCGGTCTTCACTTAGCCTCACTGGACTCTCTACTTCGACAGCTCCGTGCAGAAGCAGGGGGCCGGAGCTGGAGTCCTTCTCCTCGCTCCAACCGGGGAGATGGTCAAATACATGGTTCACCTTGACTTCAAGGCGACTAACAACATGGCGGAATATGAAGCACTAATCTATGGGATCAAGGTGGCGCTATCGTATGGTGTCAAGCAGATGTTGGTGAAGGGTGATTCGAAGCTCGTTATAAAACAAGTCAGAGGTGAATGCTGTTGCAACAACTCTCAACTAGCTGCATACCTACTGGAAGTCTAGAATCCTCAAAAGGACTTCAACGTCCTGGATCTTTGCCATGTCCAGCGTCTCAACAATGCTGAAGCCGACAAACTCTCAACGAAATCTTCAACCGGAGCTCCAGCTCCCAATGGAACCTTCGTTAGGAGATTGTCAAGACCAACAGCTCAACCTGCCGAATTGAGCGAACGGGGCAAGACCAGCACCTCGAAACCAGCGGTCCCGATGGCCCTGTTACCATGGCGTCCAACAAGGGTCGTAGGTGCTGCCGGAAGCTCCGAGCAACCCAGCACGCAAGACTCAAATCCTCAAGTTGGCTCCAATGCATGGATCTAGGAGATCCGGAGCTACTGGAAAGACAATTTCCTTCCTGAAGATAATGTATCCACTGACCGGATAGTCAGATTGGATAAAAGATACACAATGGTAGAAGGGGATCTCTACTGGTGTGGTGCCAACAGCATCCTAATGATGTGCATTACAAGGGAAGAAGGCTGCGAGCTCCTTGCAAAAATCCATGGAGGCGAGTGTGGGAACCACGCGTCTTCCCGCACGCTAGTCGGTAAAGCCTTCCAGCATGGTTTTTACTGGCCTACAGCACTCCAGGATGCAACTAAGCTAGTGATAAAATGCAAAGCATGCCAGTTCCATGCAAAGAAAATTCACACACCAGCTCAGCCTCTACAAATGATACCTCCTACATGGACATTCGCTGTGTGGGGGATGGATATCTTGGGACCTTTCCAAAGAGCCGTCGGAGGTTACAAGTTCCTGTACGTTGCCATTGACAAGTTCACCAAATGGTCGGAAGCAACTCCAGTTGTGACAATAAACAGGCAATGAGCTATCAAGTTCTTGCAGTCCATCGTATGCAGATTTGGAGTCCCAAACAAGATCATAACTGATAACGGGACCGAATTCACAAGCTCTGCATTCCAAGGAAATTGCAAAGACCTCGGCATTCAAGTCAGCTACGCCTCAGTAGCTCACCCGACAAGCAATGACCAAGCTAAGAGAGCAAATGCAGAAATCCTAAAAGGACTCAAGATGCGCACATATGAGCGCCTCAAAAAACATGGAGCCAACTGGATCGAAGAGCTTCCGCCCACACTGTGGGCCAACAGGACAACTCCAAGCCGGTCAACTGGAGAGACACCCTTCTTCCTGGTGTACGGACCTGAAGCAGTCCTTCCTCCGGAAATCACCTTGGGGTCGCTCTCGGTCCGGACCTTCGACGATGCCACGTAGGACCAGCTTCGGCGTGAAGACCTTGACCTCCTTGAAGAGGGAAGGTGCCGAGCAGCTGTTCAGAATGCCCGATACCGCCAAGCTCTTCGGCGCTATCACCAAAGGCATGTTCACAGCCGAAAGCTCAAGGAAGGCAATCTGGTGTTACGATGAATACAATCCAGAGAAGGGTTAAACAAACTCTCCCCCAGCTGGGAAGGACCTTTCCGAGTGATCAAAGTATCCCGTCCCGGATGCGTTTGCTTGGCAACTGTGGATGGGACACCGCTCCTTAATCCTTGGAACATTGAGCACCTCCATAAGTTCTATGCTTAATATCACGGAGGTGAGCCTGTAGTTACATGAGATGTATGTTATAGAGTCATTGTATAGAGTCGGGTAGCTCCTTCGGGAGAACAGCCGGACCTTCCCCAGAAGGTCCGCAAAGTTCAGGCAACACTTGTCACAGTCTCAGGGCTAAAAGTGTAGCTAGTTACCTCGGGTCAAATGAGAAACAAAACAGCCTGGTTCCGTACCCTAAGAGTGTACTTGTTTCCCCTGTACCCCGAACCTATAATGAAAGACATCATTGTGAATACAGACTCCACGTGCATTTATTTTGTACAGGCTCAATATTTTTTATTTTTCTCTTTCTTCTCTATAACAAAGTTGTGCAATTTTTAAGAAACTTTAGTTCGCCCAATTCATATATAATTCAAGTTGCATTGTCAATTCTTCCGGGTCTAAACATTGTTAATGGTCTACTCGTCTGAATGCCGCCAAGCCAATCTAGGTCTGGAGTGTGCTATCGACTTAGCCTGGTCCTGTACCCTAAGTACGCCACTCTACCTACACCCCGATAGGCCGAAGTAAGGCCAGTCCAAAAATGATCGGACCTAGAGAAAACAAGCCAGTGCACTTGATTGTATTTAGAATTGCGTCCGACCTAAACCTAAAAATTTCTTTCGGGAATAGTAAGCCGCAAACGAGTTATAGAGAAAAAAATGGATTTTACTATTTTTCTTGACTTCAGTGTGCAGGAAAAATAAAGATCCCATGATGATGGTGGATGAAACCGGAGCTATCAAAGCTCTGACACCCCCTAAGGTGGTCTACTGTCGATGTTTCAAACATTGATAATAGACATCGCCGGAGCTACAAAGTTCTGGCAAATCCAGGGGGCCAGCTGTCAACGTGAAGAAAAGATGGTGGGAAGACTCCCTAGTGGGGTCTACTGTCGACGCATCGCGTGTTGACAGTGGTCATTGCCGGAGCTGCCTAGCTCCAACAACCCCAGAGGACTAACCGTCAATGCTCTACGTGTTGATAAGGGTCACTGCCGGAGCTACTAAGCTCTGACAACCTCAAGGGGGCCCCTACTATCGGTGACTTCGGACCTACAAACTACAAGTTCGAAGCGCGCAAGTATTCAACAAAGTGCTACATCCTCTTGGTACATGTTCACAATCAAATTGTGTACATCTACCAGGGGGCCAAGTGGAACAAAGGTGTTGAAGACAAAAAATGTAATTCATAAAAAACTTGGATTTCATTCATCTGGAGACAAGAGATTACAAAATTGGAGAAAAAGAAGAGAGAATACAAGCGGGAGCTACAAAGAGAGAATCCTAGACCCTATGGAAGAACGAGGCAACCTTCTGGGCAACCTCCGACACTCTGGCTTTGGCGGCTTCTCACTCTCCATCGATGGGGCCTTCAAGCACCTGGTCCAGTGGGAAGTGAGGGTCCCGGCTTGTGTAGCACGTCAGCATGAACTCTGCGATGTTCTACGCCAAGGATTGTCCCTCGGTTTCCAGCTGCTCCGTGATGACATCTCCCATCTTGGTGAGCTTGTTGCCTGCCGAACTCAACGCCTGCAACGCCTGGTCCAGCTCCGGCTCCGGATCATCTGGGCGCACGGGACTAAAACCCATCAGCGTCAACGCGTCATTGGCCTTGACCAAGAAGTCCCAAACTTGTTGGGACTCCGCAGCCCTCGAGCCTCTCGTCTCTTCCAAGGATCTTCTGGTCGCTGCAAGCTCCGAATTCTACTGAATCTATTTGGCGACCTGCCTTTCAAGTTTACTGAGCTCCTCCTCCCGGAGGTGGATCTTGTTCCGGCGGTCGACTAGGTCCTTCTCCCGTCCCCGCACTTTCTTCTCCCTGGCAGCAATTTCATTCTCCCTCTTGTGGAGGTCCTGTCCTCGCTGCCAGGCCTTCTTCTCCTCCTTCTCGCAGCGCTCCTCCAGCTTCATGGTGCGCTCCGCGAGACTCTTGTCATCCAGAGTCGGCCTCTGAGTGAGTTTCTCCTCCCTCTTCACGAGGTCATCCCGCAGCTCCAGGAGTTTTTGCTCTTCATCTTCGAGCTTTTTCTCCCGCTCCTCAAGAGCCTCTCGGCGCTTGATGAGACTGTCGTGGATGGCGTCGAGCTTCTCTTGGCGATCATTTGCTGCATTATTAGCAACTACGGCCTATTCGTAAATGGCCCGGGACTGGTTGTCAAGGGATCGCATCATGCTTTCCCTCTCATCCAGCAGCTGACCCCAGTACTCCATCCGGACATTCTCCGTCTTCACCCACTCCCTGTCGTCAGCCAGCCTGGTCTGCGCCAGCTTGGCCTCGAATTGGAGCCGGTTGCGCCACCTCCTAAGGGTTTGGCGCTCCTCCTCGAGAGCCTTGGTGTCATAATAGAAGGCCAGATGCACTTGACGAAGACTGGAGCAGGCGTTGTCGATAGACAATGAGAGAGGGATCGGCTCCGGACCTGCTGGGGTCCTCTCTGCTGGCTCCAGCAGGTTCTCTACAACAAAAATTGGGTCCCACTCTACAAGAGTGGTCCCCTGAGCCTCCACGACACTAGGGCCGCCCTCTGAGATAGCCTCGGCCGCTGCCGAAGAAGGTCCTGCAGCAGAAGTTCCAACCTCCGGAGTCAGCTCCGAAGGTCCTGCCGCCTGGTCATCAGCAACTGGTCCCATAGGCGGAGGGTCAGCAGCCTTTCTCTTGGCACCGTGGCTCAGGCACAGGCACCTCCAGAACCATTACCTCCGGGGCAGGCGTTGAAGGTTCGGTCGGAGCTGAAGCCACTTTCTGCTCCGACGCAGGCGCCTCCTCCACCGCCGGCTCAGGCGCTGGTGTTTCGACCGCCATGGGCTCGAGCGCCAGCACTTCTTCGACAACCGGCTCAGGCGCCGGCACTTGTTCGACGACCGGCTCAGGCGCCGGAACTTCATCAACCACCGGCTCTACCGTCGAGGCTTCATTAACACTCGGCTCCACCGTCGGGGCTTCATCAACCACCGGCTCCGCCGCCGGGGCTTCAACAACCTCCGGCTCTAGGGCCGGGACTACAGCTACCTCCGGCTCTGAGGCCGGGGCGTCCATCATCTCAACATCCAAACCCGAAGCTTCAACCTTCGGGGCTGGTGCCGCTAGTACATCTTCATTCCCGTGGTCCGGCGCTATCGCAGGAGCTTCAAGGGATGAGTCGAGGTCCAGGACCATGATAGCTGGCGCCGGAGCTGTCGTGGCCTCAGCCACCTCTTGGGGAGGCGCTAGGATTGGAGCCGGATCTTCCGCCTGTATAGCCTCAGCTGCTGTTGCAGGAACCGGAGCTTCAGCCCCTTTCTTGGGTACTCTGTGGATGAAGGACGAAGACACTCAAAACACAATTACAGCAAAAACAATCAACTGAGGTCAAAAATCAAACTTACCTTGGAAGGCTTCCGCTCCAGCTAGCGCGAAACCTCTTCACTGGACGCTCGGGGCCGGACCCTGACGCCATTGGTGTAGTAGCTTCGGAAGGCTCCCCGGAGCTTGATGCCGCCAGCGGCGTCATCTTGGTTGAGCCCCCCCCCCCCCTCAGCTGAGAATGACCTTCGAACCTAGAGCCCTCAGCTGGCCCTGGTACTGGAGCCACATGGCCGGAGCTAGGGCCCTGAGGATATGCTGATGCTGGGGTGGTTACCACTGCCGAAGACCTCCTCCGCCAGGGAGAAGGAGCTGCTGTGGAAGGAGCATGTCTGACGGACCTTCCGTCAGCGTGCTTCAACTTCCTCTTGTGGCTTGTGGGCCCGGCCAACTCCTTGCCCTTGCCTAGGACTTCAGTTCTTGGCTTTGGGACGGGAACGAAGCCATCCCCTGAAGCTCCAGGAATCGCCACCCCGGAGGTTGATCGCCTCTCCACCAGGCCCAAGTCGTCCAACAACGGCATCTTCCTCCGGAGCTCTCTGCACTCCTCTGGTATCAAGGAAGGCTGTCGGTGGAGACACGTTGCCAGGGCTGATGTTCCCAGGCTGGAATTTCTTGAGATGGGTCTTGCAGGCTTCACCGGTCAGGTTGGTGTCCAAGCCAACCTCAATGCGGTTGGTGTCCATCTCACTATTGAAGGCCCAGGCAGGTCGGCTCCTAGCCCTCAACGGGGCCCACCTGTTCGTCAAGAAGTTGCTGAAGACCATCTGCGGGGTCACCCCACCTTCGACACATTCCTGGATTCGGTCCAGGATGGGCCTGTACTCCCTCGACAGCTCTGACACATCACTCCAAGTGTCAGTGTCAACACGAGGAAGGCCTTTTGTCAGCTCCAGCCTCTCGTGTCCTTTGACGGTGATGACCACCCAATCTTTCTTCCAGTCGTCCCACTTGCCAAAAGGGAAGGACCTCAAGTACTTGAGGGGAGAGTTTTTCTGCTTCACTAAGTAGTAGAAGCGGATGAACTCATCACTCTTCCCGGTCGGGTGGACAGTGAAGAAGGTCTGGAACAACTCCACGCAAGGTGGCACACCCACCCACATGTCGCAGAATTGGACGAAAGTCGCCACCAGCAAGATTGAGTGGGGGCCAAGATGGTGGAGCTGCAGACCATAGAAATCAAGCAGCATTAGAAAGAAAGTGGAGAAAGGCAGGATCAAACCCGCCATGGCGTACCCAAGGAAGTACACCATATCTCCGGCTCGCTCCTTCTCAAAGGGAAGCTTGCCGCAGCGAAGTCGTTGTCGAAGGAGTCGCTGGACCATCCCATGTAGGTCTGGACCCTAGACAACTCCTTCTTGCTCCCAATGCGGCTCTTGGTGAGTCCCAACTTCATTGCGGCACAGCGGGGCGAGAGATGAAAAGTAGGCTAAAGTTTGGAGGATTCGAGTAGAAGTTCAAATGAAGGCGTAAAGAATCCCAAACGGTGTGTGTTTTCCTTCTTAAGTAAGCCCTCACAACGCTTGGATGGAAACCGCAGAGGAGGCGATGACATAGTTCAAAGACTTCACCTTGCCAATGACAAGGGGGCCCGGGGCCACCCTAACAATCAAGTAGAGGTCCTTACCCTAGGCGAACGGTTGTCATCATGAAAGGCGGGAAGCCCGAGGGTGGCGGCCAAACAGGGCGCGCAGAACTGATACGGTTTTTGTATCGGGAACCGGCGACTTTCAATTGCGTGAGATCCGCACGCTCAGGTCTCACCTGCCGCATCCTGGATATCCCTCGCGGCGATGGTTTAACTGCAAGCTACTGCCAATGGCACATACGAAGACCCTTGAAGACATGACTTAAAAACCGAAGGATGGACCCACCTCCGGCAGAATGACTTCATCCAGAAGGTCTCTCCCAGAGGTGGGCTCAGGGGGCCACTGTCGGTACCCTACTTACCGTATACCCCTTGGGACTGCAAAAAGACCAAAGGAACTTCACCTGTTTGAATTGAAGTCCAGGTGCTGCCACGTGTATACTGCAACCGGAGCTACGTCCAACACATGGGAAAGCTCCAGGCTAAACACCTACGCGGCACCCCCGGACGTAACCCCCGACAGAGGGAAGCTCTGGTACCGACACGTGTACAACTGCACCAGACCTTCCCGTCACAGACAGTAAGCTCCAGAGCTACCATGTGTTCAACCGCGGGACCTTCAACTTCACAAGCAGACTGGTGTACCCCCAACGGCTCGGACCTTCAAGGGACAATCAAAGACTTCAAGACCCGATTAAGTGTCATTAATACCATATTAATGACACACGATCGGAGGGCCCTTAATACCAGTAACGACACTGTCAAGGCTCGTTACCACACTATTAAGGGTAATTAACCTCATTAATTGTGTATTAAGCATCAGTAACCGCCAGGGCCACATGTCGGGCCAGGCTAGCGATGTAACGACCAGTCCTTGTACTATAAAAGGACTGGTCGAGCGATACACATGGGACGGTTCTTCCAGACCTCTCTCAGACTCGGCTCTGACACACACTCACAAGTGTTCAGACGCTCAATACAACAACTACACACCCTGTGGAGTAGGGTATTACGCTTAGGCAGCCCGAACCACGTAAATCCTCGTGTCTACTTGCCATCGTGTTCTGAATCTCTGAGCGCCCATTACCGAACTACAAACTCCGCGGGCTACCAACGGTAGTGCTGGGAGAATTGTCGGAACTAGACTTCGACAGCTGTCTTCTCAATATCCCCCTCTCGAACAGGAATTTGATTATAGCCAGATTGAAGGTAAATTTTAGAAAAGACTTTGGCTCCTATTAATCGATCAAATAACACATCAATGTGAGGTAATGGATACTTGTTCTTAATCATCACAACATTTAAGCCACGATAATCCACACGCAGTAATAAGCAGCATTCAACTATCATGACGGAGGTAAACATTAGAATGACCAAATGACCTCATGATAGTTGTTAATAAACAATAACTCAATAATTAATTAATAAAGTCTACGATCTAAGTTTAATATTTGGTTGGTGTGCTCGAGTGCAGGTGCTACCCTCTTCCCATGCATGCTTTGATCAACGGGTACCTAGAAACCAAATAAACACAAGAGTGGGTAAAAACACTCAGCAAGTACAATTAGAGCTTGAAGAACAATAGAATCCAACCGAATGAAACATAGCGATACTTGAACTAGAAATGAGGAATAATGAAATAGTAGTTTCTGTCTGAAACGGACGACGCTTGAATTCTCCTTAGCATTTACGGTAAAGCCGAGCAAGTGGGGCTAGCACTTACTCACAAGAACTTGAATATAAGAACGACTCCGGACTTAACCGGTACTTGAATAACAATTAAATGAATAACTTGAATCATGAACATAAAAATAGAATCATGAAGCAATTAAATATTAAAACCTCAAATAACCAATTCAATGCACGAGAAAGCTTAACCACAAGCAATTCGCACATATTAGGATAAAACCCATCATGCACTTGCCTTAACCTTGACGAAAATTTGAATATGTTCTCTCAGCGTAGAAACCCTCCAAGCCTATGGAGCATAAACTATACATAGAATTATACTTAGCACATAACGAAATCTTTTCAATGCATTTTTGTATAATATTTAAAGAAAGGGATAGCAGTATGGTTATCATGTTGTGGTACTCCTACTGTTGATATTTTTTCAGGAAAAAGTCTACATAACTCCCCAGACTATGGTACGGTGACTACTTAACCCCCTCAACTTTAAAACCGGTTATTTAGCATCACAAACTTTGTAAAACCCTTTAAATAACCCCCTAATCTGGTTTTATAGGGTGGTTTTGCTATAATAACAGTTAGGATGACATTTTTACCCCTATCAATTATTTTCTCTCTTTTGAAATGTTTAATTATCTAAACATGGTAATTATGTAACCAACAAATCTCTCAATTGTTTGTAAAGAGAGGTCTTATCTTTATTGTACCATGAGTAGATCCATATCAAGGATTGAAAATGAAGTTCAAGAGATGATAGTAGTAAGATTCAACTGAAAGCAACACTCTAAAAATAAAGAAAAAAAATAAAATTACTAGGGGCATAAATGTCATCTTACTACCACCCATAGAAAAAACAACTATAAAACCAATTTAGGGAGTTATTTAGACGGTTTTGTAAAGGTTAGGGTGCTAAATAACCGATTTTAAAGTCGTGTGGGTTAAATGGTCACCATACCTTAGCTTAGGGGGTTATTTAGACTTTTTCCTATTTTTTCTAAACAAATTGATGCTGAAATAAAAGCATTATGAATATCTACAAAAATCATCTATCAATTCTCCATTTACAAGATTCAATTATTTTCTTCTGTGAATGGTTCCAGTAAAAAGAATATAACAGATTACGCTAAAATAATTTAAACTCAGAAAACAGTACGAAAATAGTGATTCCTTCCTACCCAGACTGGAACTGTACAGGGTCAAAGTCGCTAGAATATCATTAGCTTATATTCAAATTATACACTGATTTTTGTCAGATTTCTAAACCGTCCTAATGATAAAGAATCAGGGTCCCAGAACACCCGCACATCGAATCTGACCAGCAATGTTAATCCAAGAACAAATAGAAATTTATTAGACTCTAACCAGAGATTTAGGCCACGGAATCGGAAGTCTAGTAACCTCCTCCAACTTCCATTCTCTTCTGTTTACTTGCCTTGCTTCTTCTCCCAGCCGGAGGGCCATGCAAGAACAGTAGCCAGCACGAGGCAAATTAAGGACGACATCAACTTGTTAATTCTTCACGGGAAAAGCAGCAGCTCAAGGCCAGACACGGCTTCATCTCCACAGCAAGGCAGCAGCACCAGCTGAGGCAAAACAAGGCTGGAACACCAAGCGAAGGCAAAACAAGGCTGGAGAGAAGGCAGGGAAAAGAACAGCGGAGCAGAGTTGGTGGTGCTGGAAAGTCCTGATGGCGGCAGGGTGAGCAGGAATATGGAAAAGGATTCACAGGACAGTTTTTTTTATATACCATCTAACCTAATTTAACATCCAATGGTCCAAAATAAAACTCTTATCACCAACTCATCTGATCTCCGAATCAAGCATATGAGTATTGAAACGGACTCATCTCGACGAGCTCTACGCATCTACGGTCTCCAATCATCTATCAGATCAAAGTTTCAAAAACTCAAACTCCGATCAACCCCCTAGTGTTCCTCGCAGCGAAGTTAGTTTTTCCTAAGTCTATTCAACGAACTCAATGTATCTATGGCCTCCGATCGTCCATCGGATCAAAGATTCAAGGAGTCAAAGTTTGATCAACTGTTTATTGTATCTCGTGTGACGTTTTTTCCTAAATATTCGAGATATTACATCGTAGCTAACGAACCACCTGTGATAAGACATTTTCATAGTCAGATCCTCGTAGCTGAAGAACCACCTATGATAAATAATATTCACAAGCGAATACTCATATGCGAAAATTTTGTTATCACAGGGGGCCTTCTGACGACACAAACTGATTGTGGCAATTTATCTTCACAAACGGTTGCTTGAAGGTAATGAACCGCCTGAGAAAATTGTTTTATCACAGGCGGTCTACTTATGATATGAACCGCCTGTGATAATGAATCTTCACAGGCAGATGTTGTAACTTAATGACCACCTGTGATAAAGTTTTTCACAGGCAGATATTTTCTCCCCCTGTGAAAATGGCCTATTTTCACAGGCTATTAGTTTCAAGCAGTTTTGAAATCCACTTATGATAATATGTTTAGACCCGCCTGAGATAAAGCTTTTTATAGTAGTGTTTTTTGAAAAGCAATATCATAGAAAGAAAAGGCATCCACGTCAACAAATGAAGATAAATAAGATGTAGAATTAGTATTACTGCTTGTTATCAATAAAAGGTGTAGCTTGATTATTAGTATGATAAGAGTCGAATCAGAGTCCAAATAGGATATAGAACCGAATAAGGGTCTAAGTAGGACTTCAAGAGTTTGTTAGTAATTATAGGATTGACAAGCACGTGAGAAATACCAGTGGGGTGAATGGTAGATTAAAAACTTTTACGCAGACACGTCAAAACACCACTGTAGAAAATTAACATGATGTAGAACATTGTATGTGCAACTATTTATAAATATTTCAACTTTGACTAAACCAGAAGAGATTATAGAGAATCAAGTACACTAAGCAAGGATCACAAG
The DNA here is from genome assembly GCA_036927565.1 of Tuctoria greenei. Classification (NCBI taxonomy): domain Eukaryota; kingdom Viridiplantae; phylum Streptophyta; class Magnoliopsida; order Poales; family Poaceae; genus Tuctoria; species Tuctoria greenei. Next base: position 173,497,008 of record JAYESD010000002.1, on the reverse strand, counting down.
AAAATGTTTAGTAGAACTCGAATTATGACTAAAACTGAGCAAAGGCTAATATGTTCTACCCGAAAGAAAAACAAATTGATTTGTTACACAGAAACTCACGCTACGTGTAAACCGCGACTTTATGATTATAAAAACTTCACAAATAATAGATACATGAGCTGTGAAGGCAACACAAAAAGAATCACGTCAATTGGATAAAAAACACGAGTTTTGATCAAAATAGTGATGCAACATCAATCTGCAGGAAAACTCGACGAGAAAAGCTTGAACAAAAGAAGTCTGGCGATCAAAACACAAAAGATTTTCACTAACCATGAATTTTATTCATCAAAGCACAGGAAAGGCACCAACTTTTCATTATCTCCATGAAGTTTTGTCCTCTTGCCTATGTAGACATGTTTCTCACATACTTCAATCCAACTAGAACTCCCTACTCCTACTTGGATTCAACTGAATCTTTTCAGAACTACTCAGAACTCTTCTATATGAAGATAGATGCAATACTCAACCTCCCAAACACATTAGGAATGTCTAACACGTACCTAAAGTATCTTTAGTTCATGCCCCACATGAAATCATATCATAACAAACTCAAAAGTTTCCCAATTTACATTTAACCGCCTCAACTTCACCTTGAGCACATGAACAAACCGGTCGAACCTTTTCGATCATATCTTCACATCCATATCTATTCACCACATTTTGGAACAATGTTTCCATGTCTATGCACTCCTTGCACAGGTACACACACTTTTCATAAATGTCCATGATACCTTAATATTGTTTGATCTCAACCATATTGTTTGATCTCTTGATTGCCTCAACCACAATTCCACTCGAATTGGTTGTTGTACCTCAACTTTTGCCTAAGTTTATTTCAAGTATCACCATTACCAGCCATGTCTTGACCCCAAGCAACATCTGCACATGAGAAAATAACCAATCTTCACGAGCCCAAGTCCCCGACTTTACTCTCATTAGTCTGATACAAGCAACATCTTGTATGAGCACCTCATACAAGCATGTTGTCCAAAATCAAATACTATCCACCAAAAACCACCAAAGCACATTAAATCTTAATATATAAATACCAAACAAGCTTTCCCAAAAATCGTTGACAAGATTTGCTTTCCTTTTTTCACTTTAAATGTATCAGTCAAAGATAGCCAGTTCGAACAGTCTGAAGTGGGCTTCCTCAGTACAACATGATCAATTCGGATAGTCCAAAATATGCTTCTCGAGTATATTCAAAACTTTACATGTAAACCTTTACTTTTAACATATTTTCCATTGTATTTAGCACACTTAGGTCTTAAGAACTTCCCCTTGATGAATTCATTATCAACACCACCAAGAATCGAACTTGGCATATTCCAAATACGTGAAAAGTTTTGACAAAGAGAAAATTTTCCTCCCTTGAAAATCAAATGAGTAAGAAATAACCCCCTTATAAAATTATCCCTCTAAGAATGAACTCTCCTTGAGAACAATGTGTAAAGTACTTATGAACATGAAATGTGTGACCATACATCTCCATATATCGTCTATTTATCCCTCTTCGATAATGTATTCATCAAGACACAGAAAAGAGAAATTTGGATATGTTGTGAGTATAATATGATATATATACATATAGAAAAATGCTCCAAAGTCATACTATCAAATACCTTACACCATCACATCAATGAAATACGTAAATTAGTGTAAGCCATGCTAGAAATAAAATGTAATTCAATTTAAGTAAGTCATGATCTCACTATCTCTACCGTTTCAAAACTTAAAAGCATGACACTTGTTGCTTTATTTTTATAATCATTCAAAGTAAAGATTTAAATTTTATTAACTTTGCAAGACAAGCCTGTCATTTGATAATCAGAAGCTTAAGGACATTGTCTTAGTCATACACAACTCCTTCCAAGTTCATATCTAAGTGTAGTGATAAGCAATCTCAAAAGAAAAAATGTGATGCATGCATATTCCGTTGATCTTTCCTTTGATAATAAAAGCTTATATAAGTGGATTGATTAATTCTTCATGATTGAAATACTTGTGAGCATGCAACAAGTTCAAAATAGAAAGAAAGTTGATCATGAAAATTTAGTATAAGTAATTATTTCAATTACTTGTCATGGAAAAAACTGCAAAATATATATCTGAGCAATATAGTAAGAAACTTTCAGCATGTACAAGAAATCACAAAGTCATATATGTATGAAACACTAATGCTCATATTATTTTCTTGTTTAGATTCACACAAGACTTTTGAAGCATCAAAACTCCCCCTCAATTTAAGCCACGAGGGTACATAACCTCTAGCTCACCTCGAATAAAAGAAAAACTTGTGAAATCCAAAGGTTCTGTAAAAATATTAGTCAATTATTGTTTGGTATCTACATGGTGAAGTATAATGTTTTCTTTTTCAACATAATCATGACGAAAGTGGTACCTAATATGAATGTTTGGTTCTAAAGTGTTGCACAGATTTTTTGAGCAATGCAAATAGCATGGTGTTGTAAAAAAGAAGTGGAACATTATTAGATCAACCCTATAGTTCTTAATTGTTGAAACAATCCAAAGAATTTGTGAGCAAGTACTGATATTAGCTACACATTTAGATTCGACTGTGGATTGTGCAACTGAACTTTGTTTTTTAGAGGACCAAGTAACAAGTAAATTACCCAAAAAATGGCAACAACCCGAATGTACTTTTTCTATCAATCCTATAGCCCCGAAATCAGCATCCGAAAAAGCTCTCAAGGTAACAATTAAGGAAGAATGAAGAAAAATGTCAAATTCTTTAGTTTCATTTAAGTACTTGAGGATCCTTTTGACAGCTTGACGATATGATGCATGTGGGGAAGCTTTGAATCGTGACATAAGCTGAATTGTATGCCCGATCTTGACGTTGTGAGGTACAAAAGTGACCCTATCATGCTTCTATATTCTTTTTGATCTACGGGTTTACCATCTTCATCAAGTCCAAGTATTGGTGTTGTTCCCATCGGTGTTCGAATAGGCCTGTTATTTTCCATGTCAAAGCCCCTAAGGAGGTCTTTCGTATACTTCATTTGATGCACAAAGTTAACCTCCTTGGTTTGTTTGATTTGCAGCTCCAAAAAGTATGTGAGTTCTCCCATCATACTCATCTCAAATAATGAACTCACCATACCTGAAAACTTGGACACAAGATCATGAGATGCACAACCAAATATAATACCATCCACATACGGTTGAATAAAAAATGAGTCATTGCCATGATTGAGTACAAAGAGAGTTTTATCTACCTTGCTCATGGTAAAACCCTTTTCATGTAAGAATATTTTTAACCTATCATATCATGCTCTAGGGTCTCATTTGATATGATACAAGTCTTTTGACAGTATTTAAATATGATTAGATAATTCTGAGTTTTCAAAACCTGGTGGTTGTTTCGCATAAACCTCCTCATCTATGTAGCCATTAAGAAAACAACTTTTAACATTCATTTGATATAAATTGGAACCTTTAGATGCATAAAATGCTAAAAAAATTCTTATGCCTTCTAATCTAGCAACAAGAGCAAATGTTTCATCAAAATCTAGCCCATCTATTTTTGTAAAATCTTGAGCAGCCAACCCCATCCTTAATTTTTTTGTTTTAAACAACCATTTAGTACTTATCAATGTGTGACTATGAGGTGGAGGTAGGAGTTTCCAAACTTTACTTTCAATATTTTCTAACTCTTCATGCATAACAATGATTCGATATTTATTTGTGAGTGTGTGTGATACATCTTTGGGTTCAAAAGAAGCAACAAAAGCAGAATGAGCATGAAATTTGGATCACAAAACCTAGACCGTGTGACTCTTTTGTGCAAGCTTCCAATAATCTGTTGTGGAGCGTTGCATAAGTAGAGGGGAGAAGACACTTCACAAGCTCCTTCTTCTTCATGTTCATCACAAATCAAATAATATGTGACTTGAGGATGATCATGATCAGCAATATAGATGCTAGAGTTGACTGTGGAGCAGAATCAGGAGCATGAACGACATCATTAGCTTCTAAAATTTTGAGCAACAACTCTACTCTTCATCTTCAATAAAAATGCTCTCCCCAGTGGATATGCACCTTGACGTGCAACATTAGAGCTAGTAGATGACCTAGTTTCATCAAAAGAAACCTCACAAGTCTTCACAATTCTGATAGTAGTAACCAAAAGCAACACGGTAGCCTCTATTGTGAAATGGATAACAAAAAAAACATACCATCAACAAATCTAGCTTAAAATTTATCAAGATTACCATGTTTCTTTATTGAGAACTTGCAACCAAAGACTCTAAAGTGTGTGACACTATGTCCATGTCCATATCGAAGCTCATATGGTGTTTTCCTAGCTTAGCTCTTAAGAAACCCGATTGAAACATAACAAGCTATAGCAATTGCATCTGCCCAAAATATTCTAGGAGTGTGATATTTATCAAACATAGTCCTAGCCATCTCAACTAAGGTTTTGTTCTTTCTCTCTACAACACTATTTTTTGAGGTATGTACGATGAAGAAAATTAATGATCTATTACTTTTTAGCACAATAGTAATCAAATGATTGTTTTTTAATTGAGTTCTGTTATAACTTCTTATTGCTTTTAAAGATCATGGTTGATCAAGTGATAATCTAAGAAATAAGCCTCTAAACTGACTAAAAGTTTTATTCTTATATGCCATAAAGACAACCCAAAAGAATTTCGAATAGTCATTAACAATCACAAACACATACCATTTACCTCCAAAAGATTGAACATGTGAAGGACCAATGGTAGTAGGAGCCGCCCCAATTCTATTTTCATGGTCCTTGTGAGTGGAGCATGTGTACGTGCAACCATCATAACATGTCTACAAGAACAACACACAATATTGTTGTCTCCTTTAAGCTTAGGCATCCCACGTATGTGATCAAGACTACTAACTCATGTGAGGTGATCAAAATCTATGTGGCCAAGTCTAAGATGGCAAAAAAATAAGTCTTTTTAATCATTAGCAACTAGACACATGTGCCTAGAGAATGACATGTCGAAATCAGCTTTAAAACTTTTCCAAACCAAGACATGTTAAACACGAGCTCACCATTTGAATCACAAACTTCCAAATGCTTTTAGTGAAACTTACTTCTAGATTTTCATCTAGCATTTGTGAAATAGTGAACAAGTTGTATTACAAGTTCTTAACAAATGCCACATCTTTCAAAGTGTAGAGATCATTAACCCTAACTAGGCCCTTAGAAATTATAGGAGTAGATGAATTATTTGCAAAGGTAACATCTTCTACACATGACATATACGAGAGCAAGGAAAACCATTCGTTGTTAAAAGTCATCTGGAGTGAGCATCCCAAATCCACAAGCCAAATGTTCTCCCTCTTAAAGCGTGCGACTTACATAGCGGTAAAACATGTCGATGACTCAATACTGAGGTTAGTCAAAAGTGAAAGTGCATCTAGGCATCCCTTGTGGGTTTTGGTTGATTTATGACAAACAAATGAGATCCTAACCATATTATTGAGATGAGCGCAGGTTTTAATGAAAGAATGAAGAAAGTGCCAAAAAGAAAGGAGAATGAGGATCAATTCGGAAAAGAGCTCAAGAGCCGAATAGAATACATCATTGTGTAGGGAGTGTGTTTGTGTAACACATCCCAAGAGATCAAGCACAAAAATCCTCACACACTTCATATTTCACAGGAAAAACGGATTAGTCTGATATACACCGGGCTAGTCCGATATCCTCTCTGGACAGGTTCGGACAAGTCCAGCCAATGCGGACTTTTCCGCATCGGACTAGTCTGAAATGCCTCTGACTAAAATCGGACAAGTCCTCTAAGTGCGGGCTCGTCCTATATTCAATAAGGGAATCACCACACCGGACAAGTCAAATATCAGCACAGACAAGTCCGAAAACCGTTCTGACTAAAATCGGGCAAGTCCGCTCCTAGCCAGACAAGTCTGATATTTCTAGACACTTAGGGTTTCCTGCACGCTGCACACTGGACTAGTCCGGACTCCACCACGCACTAGTCCGGACCCTCAAAACCCTAACGGTAACTTTTGAAAACCCTAATATAAATAGATGTGCACGGCCCAACTATCATCGCTCTCGACCCCTGCACTGCCACACCCTCCAAGAGCCTAGAAAACACATCTCTCCATGAAATCCAACGCAAGAAAGATCAATCCCTTGAGGATTAACTTTGGATCATAGGAGAGACAAGATTCCACACGTTTGAGCTCTTGGGTTTGATCTCTAACACACTCATGTTGTTTTATTGTCGATCTTACGAGTGTGTTCTTGGTGGTGTTTGGATTGTAATCTTGGGGAGCCCTCAACTTGTGAGAAGGCCCCTTTAACTTGGTGATTTGCCCCTTTTTGATAGTGGAAGAAAAATTGGCCTTCGTGGCGATTCGACGAGGTTAGGGTTAGTGAAGAACCAGTCCTTTCGTGGGCTCCTCAAGATGGATGTAGGTTGCCTTTGTGGGAACCGAACCACGAGATAAAATCGTGTGTCAAACTTGTTCTTAATTTTCATATTGTATTCTAGGGTTTTGTCAATCTTGCATAACCTACGTTAAAACTTTGAAACAAGAATTGGTTTGCAATATACTTGGTTTCGTTCACTCAATACTCACAAGTTACATACTATATTCCATTGTGTACTATGTTTGTATTGAGATCATTGATCGAACTTGATCAATTTAGTCCACACGCACCGGACTAGTTCACACTATACCGGACTAGTCTGATATCTCAGGATTTGATCAGTTTGTTAAGTGTTGCAGGTTCCGACTAAATTTTGAAAAAGGCCTATTGACCCCCCTCTAGGCCACATTCAATTGGTATCAGAGTGAGGTTTCTTCACAAGAGACTAATCGCTCAAAGAAAACATGTAAGACATGTAGGATGTACACAAGAGTCTTAACCAAGAGAAGGTTGAACACGAAAAAGCTCAAAAGTTGGAGAAGCTCCTCGAGGCCATCCAGGACTTCGAGGATGACGATGAGGAGACGCTTGAACTCAAGGCACTCCTAAGGAAGAAAGGTCTCTCGAAAGGGAAAGTGAAGGTCGAGGATGAGAAGAAGAAGAAGGGGAGTAGTCACACCGACTACTCCCGATATCCTTTTAATTATGATCGTTTAAATTCTAATAATAATCACTACCTATATATTCCCCTTGGAAGAGCCCCACACTTTGATGGCAATGACTACTCAATGTGGAGGCAAAACATGAAAATGCACTTGATCTCACTCAATCCAAGCTTGTGGCACATTGTGGTTACAGGAATAGATATCCCCGACGATGATGAGGAGCTCACGCCTAGCCAAGAGCAAGCAATCCATCGAAATTCCCAAGTTGCAACAATCATCACCTCATCAATTAGTCGGGACGAGTTCACCAAGGTGGATGGACTCGAGATTGCAAATGAAATATGGGACACACTACAAACTGCACATGAAGGCGATAGTCATCTGCGAGAGGCAAAGATCCAAACGATCAAAGGTGAATTGGGAAGATTCACCATTGAAGAAGACGAGTTGCCAAAAGACATGTACACCCGCTTAAAGATGCTCATCAACAAGGTTCGAGCATATGGAAGCAAGAAGTGGAACGATCACGAGGTGCTGAAGCTCATCCTTAGAGCTTTTGTGGGTACCCTACATACTGAATACCCCTTGGAACTGCAAAGAGTGCAAAGGAACTCCACCTATCTGAGCTGAAGACCTCCGAAGGCCCCACGTGTCACTCAGAACTAGACCTGCCTCCCTCCTATGGTTAGTCCCAGTGCCGCCACGTGTATCATAAAACCGGAGCTACATTCCATACATGGGAAAGCTCCGGACTGGATACCTGTGTGGCACCCCCGTACCTAACCCCCCGACAGAGGGAAGCTCCCGTACCGACACGTGTACAACAGCACCGGACCTCCAAGACAGTAAGCTCCGGATCTGCCACGCGTCCAACCGCCGGACCTTTAACCTCAACAGACAGATTGGTGAACCTTCAACGGCTCGGACCTTCAAAGGACTTTAAGGACTCCAAGACCAGATTATGACCCTTAATACCAGTAACGCCACTATCAAGGCACGTTGCCACGCTGTTAAGGTGAATTAAGTACATTAACTGTGTATTAAGCATCAGTAACCGCCAGGGCCACATGTCGGGTCAGGATGATGATGTAACGACCAGTCCTTGTACTATAAAAGGATTGGACGAGCGATACAGGGAGGCTTCCAGACACTCTGGTCTCTCACACGCGCTGGAGACAGGCTAAGACTGGCTAGAGACTTTTCTTGGCCTCTCTCACACTCAAGCGCTCAAACGCTCAATACAACAACAACAACACACCCGTGGAGTAGGGTATTACACCCAGGCGGCCCAAACCACGTAAACCCTCATGTCAAATCTCCATCTTTTTCTGAATCTTCGCACGCCCTAATCGAACTATAAAACTCCGCGGGCTACTCACCGTAGTACTGGGAGAATTGCCGAAACCAGACTCCGACAGTTGGCGCGCCAGGTAGGGGGGCCTGAGATTAAAAGATGGTGAATTCTGCTGCTGGATCATCCAACGGTAACCACGCTGAGCGACCTGCTGGAAGCAATACCTCCAACATGCAGCAACCAGCAGGTGTCGTAGCCCAAGCAGGAGTCATGCCACCACCACCGTCCGCACCGGTGAATCAACCCTGAACATGCGCTTAATGCTGAGCGTGCTCTTCTCCATCGTCCACCGCGTCCAGGAACACCCCAGGGTGCGATGGAGCAGTGGAGAGCTGATGTGGATCATCTGGTTGCAGCAGCAGCCGATCGCATCAGCAATCAAGGTCCTCCCCCCTCGGGGCGGGCCCTATCGCAGCGTTGGACCTTGTCGGGTAGACTCGGTCCGCAAGCTTCCCAACACGGGAGGCGTGCTACGTCTCAACAGGTGACGTCACTGCCTTCCGGGGCGTGACGTACTCACACGATAACAAGGCTTTCGACTCACGACCTCCGGGCGGAGCTTGATCGTCGTTACCGGCAATGTCGCGTCCACATCGAGCGTGCTCGTGAGAGGCGAGAGGCTTGGGACAGTCCTGCTCCTAAGGGAGAAGGAGGAGGTTGTTCTGCATTGGCCATGCACCTACGCATGGTCAGATACCCATAGAAGTTCCAGCCTCACCTGTCGGAGAAATTTGACAGGACTCTTAATCCCGCTGAATTTCTTCAAATTTACTCCACCGCTATCCTTGTGGCTGAGGGAAATGAGGCCGTGATGGCCAATTATTTCCCTGTGGCTTTGACTGGGACTGTCAGGTCTTGGTTCATGAGCCTTCCGCCTAACTCCATCAACAGTTGGGCGGAGTTGTGCCAATAGTTCACCGCCAATTTCGGGAGCTCATACACCCGACCAGGCACAGAATTGGATCTTTTTGCTGTCAAGCAAAAAGGAGGAGAGTCCTTGCGATCTTTCATCCAGAGGTTCTCCCAGGTAAGAAATACCATTCCTTCTATATCAAGCACTTCTGTTATTGTAGCATTCATACAGGGCGTTCGAGATAAGAAAATGCTGGAGAAGTTGGCGACCTAGGAAGTCACCAGCGTCACGGAACTCTTCATCTTGGAAGAGAAGTGTGCCAAGGCTGCGGAGGGCCGTGAAATGCACTCCCAACCACCTCCAGAGGTCAACAAAAAGTCCTCCAAGGGTGAAGCCACTACCTTCGGGAGTAGCAAGAGAAAGAAAAAGTCTAACGGCAAGAAGAAGCCGTCGGCCGGCACACCTACTGCTGCAGCTGCTGCAGCTCTGGGTGGCTGGGGGCCACACCCCGAGAAACGACCTCGGCCGTCGTCTGAAGACGGTGGCAGCTCCAAGATGTGGTGTTCCATACACAAGACAGACAGGCACAACCTGGAAAATTTCCAAGAGGTCCAAAACCTCGCCAAGCGCTACAACAAGCATCGAGAAGAAGCTCCTTTCCGTCAAAGGGAAGGAAAACAAAAAGTCGACGAAGCTCCGGCTGAAGAGGAGTTAGGCTTTCAGGACCCCAAAAAGGTCTTGAAGGTTGTTTACACCTCTGTTTATGATGACTTCGACGTCTAGAACAACGAGCGTCGGAAGACCATGAACACCATCTTTGGTGGTTCATGGGACATCACTTTCCGCCGTGTCCTCAAGACAATGCGGTCGGACATGGCCTCTGTAGCCCCCACCGCCAGGGCGGAGCCTCATCGGAAGTTGATGGATACTGCCATCACCTTCGATGCTTTGGAATGCCCTCGGAACATGATCTGAGCTGGCCACCTTCCACTGATGGTATCTCCGACCATCAATAACATCCAGCTCCACCACGTAATGGTGGACGGAGGTTCGGGGCTGAACCTCATAAGCTTTGAATCCTTCATCAAGCTTCAGCTCCGACCTTTGGATCTTCGCCCCTCTCGACCTTTCTCCGGAGTAGGTCGTGGGGCCATAACTCCACTTGGTGCCATTACTCTCCCGGTGACCTTCGGAACTCAGGAGAATTACAGGACCGAGAAGTTGGTCTTCGACGTGGCACAAATCAACTTGCCATTCAATGCCATCTTGGGTAGGCCAGCTTTATACAAATTCATGGCTCCTGCTCATTATGGCTACTTGGTGTTGAAGATGCCAACACCCTCAGGCATTCTCCGGATCCGCGGAGATCGCACCGCTGGAGTTACTGCTCTGGAAGAACTCCATGCGCTTGCTACATCGCATAAGGAAGAATCTGGAAAGGAGCAAGCTCCGAAGCCCCCGAGCATTCGTCATCGAGGCTCAACCTCTTCACCTCGTGTACAACCAAGAGGCAACACTGACATTCCCGTCAAAGTCGTCCAAATTGGTTTCGACGCTGCTCAGACCACTCGTATATCCGAAGGTCTGAACGACAAATAGGAACTCTCGCTCATCACTTTCCTCCGGGCTAATGTTCACATGTTTGCTTGGCAACCGTCACAAATGCCTGGGATCCCTAGGGAAGTGATTGAGCACAATCTGAAGATTTATCCCGACACTCGGCCTGTACATCAGAAGCCTCGGAAGCAATCAGTAGAGCAACAAAACATCATACGTCAAGAAGTGAAGAAGTTGCTCGAAGCTGGATTCATCCGGGAAGTCTTCCACCCAAAATGGCTGGCAAACCCAGTTGTTGTACCTAAGGTCGGCTGGAAGCTTCGGATGTGTATCGACTACACAACACTGAATAAGGCATGCCCAAAGGATCCATTTCCACTACCTAGAATAGATCAGATAGTAGATTCCACCTCCGGGTGTGAATTACTGTGTTTCCTAGATGCATATTCTGGGTTTTATCAAATCAGAATGTCTAGGGAGGATGAAGAGCATACCGCCTCCATCACAGTAGATGGATTATACTGTTACACGGCCATGCCATTTGGTCTCAAAAACGCTGCTTCAATGTTTGTGCAAGCTATGTACAAAACTTTTGGAGAGCTCATTAGAGATGTAGTGGAAGTGTATGTCGATGATATTGTCGTCAAGATCAAGAACAAGGAGTCATTTCTTGACACCTTGCAAGCTGTCTTCGACGAGTTGCAAATCACATGCACAAAACTGAACCCAGACATGTGTGTATTTGGGGTTAGCTCCGGAAAGCTTCTTGGATTCTTGGTGAACCACTGAGGAATAGAGGCGAATTCGGAGAATACTAAAGCTATTGAAGACGTGCGGCCACCAGCTCGCATCAAGGATGTCCATAAGCTGACTGGGTGTCTAGCTGCCCTCAGCCAGTTCATATCAAGACTGACAGAATGGGCGCTACCTTTCTTCAAATTATTGAGGAAATCCGGACCATTCCAATGGTCTGAAGAAGCAGAAAAGACTTCCCAAGAGCTAAAGCAACTCCTCACCACTCTAACAACTCTGGTAGCTCCGAATCCTGGAGAGCCACTTCTGCTTTACATTTCAGCAACTGACGAAGTTGTCAGCATGGTCCTGGTTGTGGAAAGACCAGAACCATCTCCAGTTCAGGAATCCAGACCCCTTCGGGAAGGTCCAGAGCTACCTGAAGGCGAGTCTGGGTCCCAGCCACCAGACTCGGATCCTCGAGGCGAGACGCCAGAGGATCAACCTCCTTCAAATGAAGGAGTTACTGTTGCTAAACAAGAAGATCCGAACCCTTCCGGGAAGGTCTGGGTCACTACAGAAGAAGCTCCGGGTTCCTCTAGCAAGAACCTGGAGGTCCCCAAAGAAGGTCCGGACCCCTCTGGGAGGGTCTGGGTTGATGAGGAGGAAGCTTCGGGCCCCTCCAGGAGGGTCCGGACAGTCCAGCGCCCAGTGTACTTCATCAGCGAGGTACTCCATGACACCAAGACTCAGTACTTAGAGGTGCATAAGCTGCTCTACGCAGTCCTTATTGCCTCTAGGAAGCTTCGTCACTACTTCCAAGCTCACAAGATTTTAGTGGTAACTTCTTATCTACCGCGTGCAATCTTGCATAACCCCAACTCTACTGGGAATTGCAATGTGGGCAGCGGAATTGGCTGAGTTCGATCTCGAATTCGTGCCAAGACAAGCGATCAAGAGTCAAGCATTGGCAGACTTTGTGGCAGAATGGACCCCCTATCCATCAAATCCTAGGGGCCACAGTGAGCAAAAACCGGAACCCAAGGTTCCGATCTTCACAGAGCCTCACTGGACTCTTTACTTCGACGGCTTCGTGCAGAAGCAGGGGGCCGGAGCTAGAATCTTTCTCCTTGCTCTGACCGGGGAGAGGGTCAAATACATGGTTCACCTTGACTTCAAGGCGACCAACAACATGGCAGAGTATGAAGCTTTAATCTATGGGCTCAAGGAGACACTATCATATGGTGTCAAGCAGCTGTTGGTAAAGGGTGATTCACATCTCATTATAAAATAAGTCAAAGGTGAATGCTGCTGCAACAACCCTCAACTAGCTGCATATCTACTTGAAGTCCAGAAGCGTCAGAAGGATTTTGAAGTCCTGGATCTTTGCCATGTCCAGCGTCTCAACAATGCTGAAGCTGACGAACTCTCAACGAAAGCTTCAACCGGAGATCCGGCTCCCGACGGAACCTTCGTCCAGAGATTGTCAAGACCAACAGCTCAGCCTGCCGAACTTAGCGAAGGGGGCAAGACCAGCACCTCGAAGCTGGCGGTCCCGATGGCCCTGTTACCATGGCATCCATCAAGGGTCGTAGGTGCTGTAGGAAGCTCCAAGCAACCCAGCACGCAAGAATCAGGAGCTCAAGTTAGCTCCGATGCATGGATCTTGGAGATCCGGAGCTACTTGAAAGACAACATCCTTCCTGAAGACAATGTATCTGTTGAACGGATAGTCAGATTGGCTAATATACACACTGGTAGAAGGGGATCTCTACCGGCATGGTGCCAACGACGTCCTAATGCGGTGCATTACAAGGGAAGAAGGCCGCGAGCTCCTCGCAGAAATCCATGGAGGCGAGTGTGGGAACCACGCGTCTTCCTGCACGTTGGTCGGTAAAGCCTTCCGGCATGGTTTTTATTAGCCTACAGCACTCCAGGATGCAACCGAGCTAGTGAAAAAATGCGAAGCATGCCAGTTCCATGCGAAGCAAATTCACACACCAGCTCAACCTCTACAAATGATACCTCCGACATGGCCATTCACTGTGTGGGGTATGGATATTTTGGGACATTTCCCAAATGCCATCGGAGGTTACAAGTTCTTGTATGTTGCCATCGACAAGTTCCCTAAGTGGCCGGAAGCAACTCCAATTGTGACAATAAACAATCAATTAGCTATCAATTTCTGGCAGTCCATAGTATGCAGATTTGGAGTCCCAAACAAGATCATAACTGACAACGGAACTTAATTCACAAGCTCTGCATTCCAAGGATATTGCGAAGACCTCGACATTCAAGTCAGCTACGCTTCCGTAGCTCACCCTGCAAGCAATGGCTAAGCTAAGAGAGCAAATGCAGAAATCCTAAAAGGACTTAAGACGCGCACATATGAGCACCTGAAAAAACATGGAGCCAACTGGATTGAAGAGCTTCTGCCCACCTTGTGGGCAAACATGACAACTCCAAACCAGTCAACGGGAGAGACACCCTTCTTCCTGGTGTGCGGAGCTGAAGCAATCCTTCCTCTAGAAATCACCTTGGGGTCGCTCCGGGTCCGGACCTTCAACGAAGCCACGCAGGACCAGCTTCGGCGTGAAGACCTTGACCTCGTTGAAGAGGGAAGGTGTCGAGCAGCAGTTCGAAATGCATGATACTGCCAAGCGCTCCGGCGCTATCACCAAAGGCATGTGCATAACCGACAGCTCGAGAAAGACGTTCTGGTGCTACGAAGAATACAAATTCGAGAAGGGTTAAACAAACTTTCCCCTAGCTGGGAAGGACCTTCCGAGTGATCAAAGTATCCCACCCCTAATGCGTTCGCTTGGCAACCGAGGATGGGACATCGCTCCCTAATCCTTGGAACATTGAGCACCTCTGTAAGTTCTACGCTTAATATCACGGAGGTGAGTCTGTAATTACATATGATGTATGTTATAGCGTCATTGTACAGAGTCGGGAAACTCCTCTGAGAGGACAGCCGGACCTTTCTCGGAAGGTCTGCAAAGTTCAAGCAACACTTGACATAGTTTTAGAACTAAAACTATGGCTAGTTACCCTGGGTAAAACAAGAAATGCAACACACTTAGCCTGGTTCTTTACCCTAAGAGTGTACTTGTTTCCCCTGTACCCCGGACCTATAATGAAAGACATCATTATGTGAAAACAGACTCCACGTGCATTTATTTTGTACAGACTCATTCTTTTTTATTTTTCTCTTTCTTGTCTATAACAAAGTTGTGCAATTCTCAAGAAACATTAGCTCAAACAATTCATAAATAATTCAAGTTGCATTGTTAATTCTTTCGGGTCTTAACATTGTTGAATGGCCTACTCGCCTGAACGCCAAGCCAATCTAGGTCCGGAGTGTGCTATCAACTTAGCGTGGTCCTGCACCCTAAGTACGCCACTCTACCTACACCCCAGCAGGCCTGAGTAAGGTGAGTCCAAAAAACGATCGGACCTGGAGAAAATAACAAATGCACTTGATTGTATATAGAATTGCAGTCGACCTAAATTTTTTTGGGAATAGTAAGCCGCAAATGAGTTATAGATAAGAAATGGATTTTACTGTTTTTCTTGACTTCAGTGTGCAGGAAAAATAAAATCTCATGATGATGGTGGATGATGCCGGATGATGCCGGAGCTATCAAAGCTTTGACATCCCCTAAGGTGGCCCGTTGTCGATGTTTTAAACATTGATAGTAGGCGTCATCGGAGCTATCAAGTTTCGACAAATCCAGGGGACCAGCCATCAACATGAAGAAAAGATGGTAGAAGGACACCCCAATGGGGTCTGCTGTCGACACTCTACGTGTTGACAGTGGTCGCTGCTGGAGCTACTAAGCTCTGACAACCTCAGGGGGCCTCTGGTGTCGACGACTTCAGACCTATACTCTACAAGTTCAAAGCACTCAAGTCTTCAAAAAAATGCTACATCCTTTTGGTACATGTTCGCAATAAAATTGTGTGCATCTACCAGGGGGCCAAGTGAGACAAAGGTTGAAGACAAAAAATGAAATTCATAAATTTCTTGGATTTCATTCATCTGAAGACAAGAGATTACAAAATTGGAGAAAAGAAGAGATTATACAAGTGGGAGCTACAAGGAGAAAGTCCTAAATCCTACGGAAGAACGAGGCGACCTTCTGGGCAACCTTCGACACGCTGGTCTTGGCGGCATCTCCCTCTCCATCGATGGGACCTTCAAGCACCGGATCTAGTGGGAAATGAGGATCCCGACTTGTGTAGCACATCAGCATGTATTTTGCGACGTTCTGTGCAAGGGATTTTCCTTCAGTTTTCAACTGATCCGCGATGACATCGCCCATCTTGTTGAGTTTATTGCCAGCCGAGCTCAGCGCCTTCAACGCATGGTCCAGCTTCGGCTCCGGATCATCCGAACGCACGAGACTAAATCCCAGCGGCATCAGCGCGTCATTGGCTTTGCCCAAAAAGTCCCATACTTGTTGGGACTCCGCAACCCTTGAGCCTTGCATCTCTTCCAAGTACCTCTTGGCAGCCGCAGGCTCCGAACCCTCCCGGGCAAGGCGCTCGACCTCTTTGGCGTGCTGTTGAATCCTTTCAGCAACTTGCTTTTCAAGGTTGGCAAGCTCCTTCTCCCGGACGTGGATCTTGGTCCAGCGGTCAACCAGGTCTTTCTCCTGGCCTCACACCTTCTTCTCCCTGACAGTGACTTTGTCCTCCCTTTTGGTAAGTTCCTGTCCCCGCTGCCAGGCCTTCTTCTCCTCACTCTCGCAGAGCTCCTCCAGCTTCTTGGTGTGCTCTGCAAGGCTCTTGTCACCCAGAGCTAGACTCTGAGCGAGCTCCTCCTCCCTCTTCACGAGGTCATCCCTCAGCTCCAGGAGTTTTTTCTCTTCATCTTCGAGACTTTTCTCTCGCTCCTCAAGAGACTCCCGGCGCTTGATGAGGCTTTCGTGGATGGTGTTGAGCTTCTCTTGGCGATCATTTGCTGCTTCATTAGCAGCCACGGCTTGTTCATGTATAGCCCGGGACTGGTTGCTGAGGGATCGCACCATGCTTTCCCTCTCGTCCAGCAGCTGGCCCCAGTACTCCATCTGGCCTTCTCCTTCTTGACCCACTCCTTGTTGTCGGTCATCCTTGTTTGTGCCAGCTTGGTCTCGAATTGGAGCCGGTTGTGCCACCTCCTAAGGGTTTGGCGCTCCTCCTCGAGGGCCTTGCTGTCGTGATAAAAGGCGAGCTGGACCTGAGGAAGGCTGGAGCAGGCGTTGTAGATGGATAACAACAGGGGGATCGGCTCCGGACCTGCCGGGGTCCTCTCCGCTGACTCCAGCGGGTTCTCCATAACAAAAATTGGGTCCCACTCTACAAGAGTGGTCCCCTGAGCTTTTGTTGCACTAGGGCCGCCCTCGGGGAGTGCCTCAATCATCGCCGAGGAAGGTCCAGTGACGGGAGCTTCTACCTCCGGAGTCAGCTCCGAAGGTCCTGCCGCCAGGTCATCAGCAACTGGTCCCTCAGGTAGAGGACCGGCCGCTTCGTCTTGGCACCCTAACTCAGGCGCGGTTACCTCCGAAACTACCACCTTCGGGGTAGGCATTGAAGACTCGGCCGGAGCAGAGGCCACCTCCAGCTCTAGCGCTGGTGCCTCCTCCACTGTCGGTTCAGGCACCAGTGCTTCAACCTCCACTAGCTCGGGTGCCGGCACCTCCACGACAACTGGCTCAGGCGCTGGAACTTCATGAACCACCGACTCCGCCGCTGGGGCTTCAATAACATTCGGCTCGAAGGCCAGAACTGCAGCTACCTCCGGCTCAAAGGCTGGAGCCTCCATCATCGTAGCATCCAAAACTGGAGCTTCAGCCTCTGGAGCTGGTGCCGCTGGTACGTCATCATTCCCATGGTCCGGCACTACCATGGGAGCTTCGGGAGATGATTTGAGGTCTAGAACCTCGACAGCTGGTGCCAAAGCTGCCGAGACCTCAGCCACCACCTCGGGCGGCGCTAGAAAAGGAGCCAGAGCCTCCGCCTGCACAGCATCAGCTTCTATCACAGGCACTAGAGCTTTAGCCCCTTTTTGGATACCCTGTGGATGAAGGATGAAGAAACTCAAAATATGATTACAACAAAAACAATCAACTGAGGTAAAAAAGTCAATTTACGTTGGGAGACTTCCGCTCCATCTTGTGCGGAACCTTTTTGCCGGACGCTTAGAGCCCGACCGAGTCGCAACTAGGGTAGTAGCTCCGGAAGGCTCTTTGGAGCTTACTGCTACCGTCAGCGACATCTTTGTTGGGGCCTTCCTCGACTGAGAAGGACCCTTGGACCTAGAGCCCCTAGTTGGCTCCGGCGCCGGAGTCACCTGGGCGGAGCTGGCGTTCTGGGGAGACGCCGATGCTGGCGTTGGTGTCACCGTAGAAGACCTCCCCCGCCGGGGAGAAGGAGATGTTGTGGAAGGAGCAGGTCTGACGGGCCTCCCGTCAGAGTGCTTCAACTTCCTCTTTCGGCTGGAGGGCTCAGCCAACTCTTTGCCCTTGCCAATGACTTCAGCTCTCTGTCTCGAGGCGGGAGCAGGGCACCCTCGGAAGCTCCGGGGATCACCAATCTGGTGGTCAGACGCCTCTCTACCTCACTGAGGTCGTCAAGCACCGGCATCCTCCTCCAGAGCTCGCTGCTGAACTCCGCCTCCATGTTCGATGGGAGGAAAGCTGCCGGCGGAGTTAAGTCATCAGCCTCGACGTCGATGCCATGCTAGAACTTTTTGAGATAAAGCTCCAAAGCAGAGCCTTCCAAATTGGACTTCAAACTGGTTTCAATCCGGTCATCGTCCATCATGCTGTTGAGGCCCTAGGCGAGCTTCTCCCTCTTGTTCAACGGATCCCACCTTTTGGCCAAGAAGTTGCAGCAGACCGTCTGGGGGGTCCCCCTCCTTCAACACATTGGCGGATCCTGGTCAAGGCAGGGTTGAAGGCCTCTGATAGCACCGGAACTTCACTCCAGGCATCAGTGTCAACATTGGGAAGACCTTCAGGTAGCTCCAGCTTCTCGTGCTCCTCTACCGTGATGACAATCCAATCTTTCTTCCAGTCGTCCCACTTGCCAAAAGGGAATGACCTCAAGTACTTGTAGGGGCATTTCTTGTTCTTCACAAAATAGTAGAAGCAAAGATACTCATTACTCTTGCCGGTGGTGTGGATGGTGAAGAAGGTACGGAAAAACTCAACGCAGGGGGGAATACCCACCCACATCTCGCAGAAGTGGATGAATGTTGACAAAATAAGAATGGAGTGGGGGCCAAGGTGGTACAACTGCAGACCATAGAAGTGTAACAGCATCAGGAGGAAGGTTGAGAAAGGTGGGATCAGTCCCACCATTACGTACGCAGAAAAGTACACCATGTTGCCGCCGCGCTTCTTCTTGAACGGAAGCTCGCTGGCACGGACCAGGTGGTTGAAGGAGTCGTTGGACCACCCCATGTAGGTCCGGACCTTCTTCAAATCGTCATCAGTCTAGACGGCTCTTGCGGAGACCCAACTCCATCGCAGCACGGCAGGGCTAGAGAGAAAAATCAAGCGAAAGTTTGGAGAATTCGAGTGCAAGTTCAAATGAAGGCATAAGGAATCCCCAAATGGTGCGAGCTTTCCTTCTTAAGTAAGCCCCCGCAACGCTTGGATGGAAACCGCAGAAGGGCCAAGGATACAGTTCAAAAATTTCACCCTGCCAATGACAAGGGGGCTCGGGGCCACCCAGATGATCAAGTCGAGGTCCTTACCCTAGGCAAACAGTTGTCATGATGAGAGGCGGGAAACCCGAGGGCGGCGGTCTGACAGGGCGCGCGGAACCGATACGATTT
The DNA here is from genome assembly GCA_036927565.1 of Tuctoria greenei. Taxonomy (NCBI): domain Eukaryota; kingdom Viridiplantae; phylum Streptophyta; class Magnoliopsida; order Poales; family Poaceae; genus Tuctoria; species Tuctoria greenei. The sequence goes on along the minus strand of JAYESD010000002.1, from coordinate 173,477,574 downwards.
TCGTATTGGGAACCAGCGACCTTCAATTGCGTGAGATCCACACGCGCAGATCTCACCTGCCGCATCCTAAAGATGCCACGCAACGATTGCGAACCACCACCTCAATCGCACATCCAAAAACCCTTGAAGACACGGCGCAAAAATTGAAAGATGGACCCACCTCCGGCGGAACGACTTAATCCAAAAGGTCTCTCCCACAGGTGGGCCCAGGGGGCCACTGTCGGTACCCTGCGTACCGAATACCCCTTGGAACTGCAAAGAGTGCAAAAGAACTCCACCTATCTGAGCTGAATACCTCCGAAGGAACCACTGTCACTCGGAACCGGACTTGCCTCCCTCCTATGGTTAGTCCTAGTGCCGCCACGTGTATCATAAAACCGGAGCTACATTCCATACATGGGAACGCTCCGGATTGGATACCTGTGTGGCACCCCCGGACCTAACCCCCGACAGAGGGAAGCTCCGGTACTGACATGTGTACAACGGCACCGGACCTCCAAGACGGTAAGCTCCAGAGCTGCCACGCGTCCAACCGCTAGACCTTCAACCTCAATAGACAGATTGGTGAACCTTCAACGGCTCGGACCTTCAAGGGACTTTAAGGACCTCAAGACCTGATTATGTGTCATTAATGCTATCTTAATGACACATGATCGAAGGACCCTTAATACCAGTAATGCCACTATCAAGGAACGTTGCCACGCTGTTAAGGGGAATTAAGTACATTAACTGTGTATTAAGCATTAGTAACTGCCAGGGCCACATGTCGGGCTAGGCTGATGATGTAACGGCCAGTCCTTGTACTATAAAAGGACTGGCCGAGCAATACACAGGGAGGCTTCCAGACACTCTGGTCTCTCACATGCGCTGGAGATGGTCTAAGACTGGCTAGAGACTTTTCTTGGCCTCTCTCACACTCAAGCACTCAGATGATCAATACAACAACAACACCACACTCGTGGAGTAGGGTATCATGCTCAGATGGCCCGAACCACGTAAATCCTCGTGTCAAATCACCATCTTGTTCTGAATCTCCGCGCGCCCTAACCGAACTACAAAACTCCACGGGCTACTAACTGTAGTACTGGGAGAATTGCTGGAACCAGACTCCGACAGCTTTCATGCCTCGCAATGTCACCTTGTGCTCGATGATTAGAGAAAGCCCCAGGTACAAGAAAATGACCCCAGATGAGCTACTTGGGAAAATCATCAATTTCGAGATGATGGAAAAGCAGGCAACGCATGTCAAGGAGATTGTCGACCTCAACTCGGCAAATAATAAAAGGGTCGCTTTGAAGTCCACTTGCAACCCTTGTCTAAAGAAGCTCGAGAAGCTCAACAAGAAGAGGACAACGATGATGAGAGCAGCGACATCGACAAAGATGACAAGATCCTCTTTATGAAGAGATTCAAGAAAATGATGAAGAAGAGACAAGGGGGAAAATCATGTGAAGGAAAATATAAAGAGAAGTCAAGACCAAAGTTGAAGTGGGCATGCTATAACTGTGGTGAATATGACCACTTTATAGTTGATTGCCCATACGAAGAAAACAAGAAGAAAACAAAGGAAACAAGACCTCAACCCAAGAAATTCTTCAAGAAAAAGAAGCAAGCGGAACAAGCGCATCTAGGAAAGGAGTGGGAATCAAATGACGAGTCCTCATCCGAAGAGGAAGAAGAGATGGCTAGCATAGCCATCGAGAAGACAACCAAGAAGTCCACCCTCTTCCCACCTCTAGGCGCATAAAAGGGCAACAACACTTGCCTCATGGAAAGGAAGGTAAATGAAAGGCCTATTCCTCTGGTGGATCGAAATGGGTGCTATACAGAGGTTGCACCAACCATATGACCGGAGAAAGAAGGATGTTCGTTGAGTATGAAGAAAATGAGGATCCAAGTGAGGGCATCTATTTTGGAGACAATAGTCCAGGAAAGGTGCTCGGTACCGGTAAAATTGCTATATCATCTCAACATACTCCTTATCATGTGTTACATGTCGATTCCCTAGATTATAACCTGTTGCAGTCCATATCTCAATTATGTGACAAAGGTTATAATTGCTTGTTTACTAATGAGGGTGTGATCGTCTCTATAAGGGGTGATGGTTCCATTGCATTGAAGGGTATGTTAAAGGGAAAGCTTTACCTTGTTGACTTCAACAAAGATAAAGCCGAACTTGACAAAGACCAACATGGGTTGGCTGTGGCATAGACGGCTAGCACATGTTGGTATGAGGAATCTTCAAAAACTCCTCAAGGGCGATCAAATCCGAGGTTTGAAGGATGTTGTTTTTGAGAAAGACAGGCCTTGTAGCGCATGCCAAGATGGGAAGCAAGTTGGAGCACCTCACCCCGCGAAGAACGTCATGACTACAACAGGACCACTCGAGCTACTTCACATGGACCTTTTCAGTCCAATTGCTTACATAAGCATTGGCGGTAACAAATATGGTTTAGTGATTGTTGATGACTTTTCACGCTTCACTTGGGTTTTGTTTTTGCATGATAAGACAGAAACTCAAGGAACCTTGAAGAAGTTTTTCAAGTGTGCTCAAAATGAGTTTTCAATGACAATCAAAAACATTCGAAGCGACAATGAAATGAAGTTCAAGAACACCCAAGTTGAGGAGTACCTAGACGAAGAAGGCATAAAGCATGAGTTTTCAGCACCTTACTCTCCTCAACAAAACAAAGTTGCCGAAAGGAAGAACCAAACCCTCATAGAGATGGCGAGAACAACGCTCGATGAATACAAGACCTCAGATCGGTTTTGGGCAGAAGCGGTTAACACCGCTTGCCACGCCATAAACAGACTATACCTTCATCGGCTACTCAAGAAGACATCATATGAGCTACTCACTGGTAACAAGACAAATATTTCTTATTTTCTAGTGTTTGGTTCTAAATGCTATATTTCGAACAAGAAGCCAAGGACTTCAAAGTTTGCTTCGAAGTCCGATGAAGGTTTCTTGTTTGGCTATGATTCGAACACTTACGCCTATCGTGTCTTCAACAAAGTCTCCAGACTTGTTGAAGTAGCACGTGACGTAGTGTTAGATGAAACTAACGGCTCCCAAAAGGAGCAATTTGATCCATGTGTGCTAGATAGAGAAGAAGCTCCTTGTCAAGCATTGAGAAGAATGGCGTTGGGCGAAGTTCGACCACAAGAGACACCTTTACATGTGCATGAGGAAGATGAACCACAAGAGGAGGCCAATGATCCAGGGGGAGCTCCCATACTAAATCAACCTCAAGAAAACGAAGATCATCAACAAGTCAATGAGGGCAACCATATATGGGGAGAAGAAGAAGATCATGAAGATACAAGACCACAAGTGCCACACACAAGAGTACACCAATGCGTCCAAAGAGATCACCCAATTGACAACATCATCGGTGAACTCCAAAAGGGATTAACAACTAGATCTCGCATAGCTCACTTTTGTGAGCATTACTCGTTTGTGTCCTTTTTGGATCCACGCAGGATTTAGGATGCATTGAAAGATCCAGACTGGGTGGTGGCGATACAAAAAGAACTAACAACTTCAAATGGAACGAGGTGTGGGAACTCGTCGAAAGGCCTAACGCGAATGTCGTCGGCACCAAATGGGTCTTCCGCAACAAATAAGACGAACACGGGGTGGTGACAAGGAACAAGGCATGACTTGTGGCCAAAGGGTATTCACAAGTCAAAGGTTTGGATTTCGATGAAACCTTTGCTCCCGTAGCTAGACTTGAATCAATTAGAATATTGCTTGCATATGCTACTCACCATTATTTCAAGCTCTACCAAATGGATGTTAAAAGCACCTTCCTCAACGGTCCAATCAAGGAGGAGGTGTATGTGGAGCAACCTCCCGGTTTTGAAGACAAAGAGTTCCCCGACCACGTCTTTAAACTGCGTAAGGCTCTCTACGGCCTCAAACAAGCTCCTAGAGCTTGGTATGAGTGTCTTATTGATTTCTTAATTGAAAATGGTTTCAAGATTGGAAAAGAAGATTATACATTATTTACGAAACACTTCGAAAATGATCTGTTTATCTGTCAAATATATATTGATGACATTATCTTTGGTTCAACTAACAAATCCTTTTGGGAAGAATTTAGTAGGATTATGACAAATAGGTTTGAGATGTCAATGATGCGAGAACTGAAGTACTTCTTGGGATTCCAAGTGAGACAACAAAAAGAAGGAACATTCATAAGCCAAACTAAGTACACTCAAGACATACTCAAGAAGTTTTGGATGGACAAGGCGAAGCCTATCAAGACTCCCATGGCAACTAATGGACACTTGGATCTCAATGAAGATGGACCAAGCGTGGATCAAAAGGTATATCGCTCCATGATTGGATCCTTACTCTACCTATGTGCATCTAGGCCTGATATTATGTTAAGTGTATGTTTGTGTGCGAGATTTCAAGCCAATCCTAAGGAGTGTCATTTGACAGCCGTTAAAAGGATCTTGAGATATTTGGTTCATACACCCAACCTAGGCTTTTGGTATCCCAAAGGTTCCAAGTTCAATCTCATTGGATACTCCGATGCAGATTATGTCGGATGCAAAGTAGATAGAAAAAATACCTCCGACACCTGCCAATTCCTAGTTAGATCCCTAGTCTCTTGGTACTCCAAGAAACAAAATTCCATTGCCTTATCCACGGCCGAAGCGGAGTATATTGCAGCGGGGAGTTGTTGTGCACAACTCCTTTGGATGCGACAAACTCTAAGGGATTATGGTTACAATATGAGTTGTATTCCACTCCTTTGTGATAATGAGAGTGCCATCAAAATTGCTCATAATCCAGTTGAACACTCTAGAACAAAACACATAGACATCCGGCATCAATTTTTGAGAGACCATTCAATGAAAGGAGACATAGCCATTTCCCATGTCAACATCAAAAAGCAACTTGCTGATATATTTATGAAGCCACTAGATGAAAAACATTTTTGCGAGCTCCGAAATGAACTCAATATCCTTGATGCTCGAAATGTGGCTTGAAAACTTGCATACCTGTATGAAATCTTCAAAATATATTGTTTGAGTTGCGAAAATCATCTTTCTCAATATTCTCCAAAAAAACTATTTCAACTACTTGATCTTGATGAATTATGGTTATTGCTTGATTGTTGTATGCTTACTGATCATATTCATCAAGATTATTTGATTTGCTTTTCCTCCCTATTTTCTTAATAAGTACCTTTGAATATATACGAATGGGCTAAGCATTTCTTTCCCGGTAACCACGGACTAGTTTGTGGTTGCCTGGACTAGTCCTTCCATGCAGACTAGTCCGCAGAGTGACTGGTAGTCCAGACTAGTCCGATATAGGCTCTTGAAAAGTTCATACTAGTCTGATTATTTCCGGACAAGTCCGATTTTTTGACTCCATAACCCTAGCCGCCGCCAAACCCTAATCTTCTTCACCCTCACACTTGCCTCAAGCTCTCTCTCTTCTCGCTCGAGCTCCCAAAGGCGATTTCCTTCGTCCTCCATCAAATCTCTTCGTGTTTTGGTGGAAAACGACCTCCATTGCTCAAGGATTGAAGACCACAGACTTGTCCGCACCTTCAACTCCTCCACCTTCAAGAATCGAGCAATTTTGGTAAAATTTCTTCCTCAACCCTAGAAATCATAATTTCCTTCGTTGTTGGCCAAATAGCTTAGTTCCTTTCACCAAATACATGCTTCCTAGATGTATTACATTGATATTGAGCTATTCTTGCATTGAGCAACACCATTGGCCATCTAGTTAGGGTTTAGGGTGATGAACACCGGACTAGTCCAGTCCATGTACGGACAAGTCCGTACATTTGCCAGAAGCACATGCGGTACGTCAAAGAAAATGTGAAGCACATTTACCAGAATCTGGAGATCGAACCCATTGGATCTTCGGTCATTTCTGATGACTCAGCCTCAGATTTCACCGAGATCGGGCCCTTGACTCCATCCGACCATGCTTATTTTGGCATTGGGGGCTCGAGTGGAATTGCTCCTCGTCCTCCTCTTCCTCAACCCGAGAATGAAGACGAAGATGATGAGAGGACCGACAACGAGGGGACTGAAGATCTTAGATCCCTCCTTTCCTTCTTTTTGGTGTCTTGATGCCAAAGGGAGAGAGATTGAGGGGGAGTCATCAATAGATCTTAGCTGTAGGATGAGAGATGAGAGCCTCTCTTATGCGTCTTTTTATGTCTTTTGGATTGTAAGACTTAATATTATACTCTGTTGGTACTTTTAATCCTGTGATGAAATGCTATAAATGATTTATGCTCATATTCATGAAATCTATGATTTTGCTCTGTAATTGACATATATGCTTGTTGTTGATATATTGATGTCAATTACTTCACTGTCATCATGATTACTGCTCTCACTCATTTAGTTTTGCATCCCACCATAAAGAGTGCACATATGTATTATGTTGACATCGCTAAATAAGTTTCAAGCTCATATGTGCACACTTTATGAAATTTACGCATTTTTACGTATTTTGTGAAATCTCGATTGGTTGTCATCAATAACCAAAAAGGGGGAGATTGAAAGTGCATCTATGCATCCCTTGTGGGTTTTCGTTGATTTATGAAAAAAAAATGAGATCCTAACCATATTATTGAGATGAGCGCAGATTTTAATGAAAGAATGAAGAAAGTGGCCAAAAGAAAGGAGAATGGGGATCAATTTAGAAAAGAGCTCAAGAGCTGAATAGAATACATCATTGTGTAGGGAGTGTGTTGGTGTAACACATCCCAAGAGCTCAAGCACAAAAATCCTTACACACTTCACATTTCACAGGAAAAACGGACTAGTCCGATATACACCGGACTAGTCCGATATCCTTTCTGGACAGGTTCGGACAAGTCCAGCCAATGCGGACTTGTCCTCACCGGACTAGTCTGAAAAGGTCCAGACTAGTCCAATAATGCCTTTGACTACAATCGGAGAAGTCCTCCAAGTGTGGACTCGTCCTATATTCACTAAGGGCATCACCACACCGGACAAGTACGATATTAGCACGAACAAGTCCGAAAACCGTTCTGACTAAAATCGGACAAGTCCGCTCCTAGCCGGACAAGTCTGATATTTCTGGAAACTTAGGGTTTTCTGCACGCCGCACACCGGACTAGTCCGGACTCCACCACGGACTAGTCCGGACCCTCGAAACCCTAACGGTAACTTTTGAAAACCCTAATATAAATAGATGTGCACGACCCATCTATCATCGCTCTCGACCCCCTGCGCCGTCACACCCTCCGAGAGCCTAGAAAACACATCTCTCCACGAAATCCAATGCAAGAAAGTTCAATCCCTTGAGGATTCACTTTGGTTCATAAGAGAGACAAGATTCCACATGTTTGAGCTTTTGGGTTTGATCTCTAACACACTCTTGTTGTTTTATTGTCGATCTTACGAGTGTGTTCATGGTGGTGTTTGAATTGTAATCTTGGGGAGCCCTCAACTTGTGAGAAGGCCCCTTGAACTTGGTGATTTGGCCCTTTGTGATAGTGGAAGAAGAATTGGAAAGTGTGGCGATTCGACGAGGTTAGGGTCAGTGAAGACCCTGTCCTTTCGTGGGCTCCTCAACGTGGATGTAGGTTGCCTCTATAGGAACCGAACCATGGGATAAAATCGTGTGTCAAACTTGTTCTTAATTTTCATATTGTATTCTAGGGTTTTGTCAATCTTTCATAACCTATGTTAAAACTTTGAAACAAGAATTGGTTTGCATTATACTTGGTTGCGTTGACTCAATACTCGCAAGTTACATACTATATTCCGCTGCGTATTGTGTTTGCATTGAGATCATTGATCGAACTTGATCAATTTAGTCCGCACGCACCAGACTAGTCCGCACTATACCGGACTAGTCCGATATCTCGAGATTTGATTAGTTTGTTAAGTGCTGCAGGTTACGACTAAATTTCGAAAAAAGGCCTATTCACCCACCCCCTCTAGGCCAAGTTCAAAAAGGCATCATAAGAATCCAATACTGAATCACATGACTTCCAGCTGAAGCAACACGTGAAAGATGGGAGAGTACATCAGGTCTCTGAGCTAAAGTTTAAGAATTCTTGCACCCAACTACTGGCCTATGAGGTTTGACATGTTTAGTACAAAAAGTGTAGGTCTGGGAACAAGTTTTGTAAGTTTTTGACTCATAACAGCAGATTATATGTTTCTAACATTAGGTACAACACGTGCAACAAGTTTTGTTTGATTGTTACATGATCTAGCTAGTTTACTTCCCTTTTATATTATTTAGCTAGTCTATAACAAAAATCTACAACACGATCATCTCTACAACAGTATGAGCTGATTTTGCTTCCACTAGTAATCATTAAGGTTATGTTTTCAAATTAAATTTTGTGACCATCCTGAGTAATTTAATTAGAATATATTATGTCATCTTCCGTTGTAATTTGAAGTATGTTGATGTAAGTTTAAGTAATTTTTTATGTTTTTAAGTAATTAGTTATTATTTTAAAATTTAAGTATTTTGATAATTAGGCTAAGTATGATGCAATGTTTCTTGAATTTATAAATATTATGCTATGATCATTTTAGGTCTTTCATTTCCAAATTATATTTTCACCATTGTGAAAATTTGTTTGGGATGATGATTAAGCATAGCGTATGCACGGTAGTTCTATCTTGCGATCTACGTCGTTGATACATATTGATAATTTCCTCACAGTCGATTAAGTTTACTAAGTCCCATTACCTTTTATATATATGTGGTGCATCATGTGTGTTTTATAAAAACTCTAAGTTTCCACTGCTCTTATAAGTTAGTTGATTTCAATACTCTTCTAATTAAATTGGATCTAACGTGAAAATTTAGTTAGAGGAATAATTATGTGAACATGATAGTCATTATTATCCTGTATTTAGTAAGTTAATCGCAATGTTATTTATGATTAAACAAGTCAGAAATGACTCATTAGGCTGTCCCATTAATTTTATTCAATTTTGAATAATTAAGTATGGTAAGAACTAAGCTTCCACTGTGAACTTTGTTGAGATAAACTTATTGAGTAACCAACTCGAAAAATAAAATTACCATGCATTAAGATTATTTTTTTTGTACGTGGATCCTTTTTTTGAGTAACCAACGCAAAAAACAAAATTCCCATGCTTTAATGTTGCGTTTTGTCAATTAGCCAACGCGAAAGACAAAACACATCTATTTATTGTTTAAGTAATTTTAAGTTAATAAAGAATTTTTTTAGTGACCAACCTGATAATAAAATTTTCTATGTTTTGACTGTTGTGTTTTGTGAAGTAACCCACGCACAAGACATAACACAACTTTTCTACCCGATCAAGATATTTAAGTTATATGTAAATTTTGTCAAGTAACCAATATGAAAAAAAATTATTTTATTTTGAGATGTCTTGTGTAGGATCGAAGAGCACGTGAAAAGCTACTAGAGGGGGAGGTGAATGGTAGATTAAATTTTTTTCTGCGAAAGCTTCAAAACTTCTCCACAGAAACCAATCTGTTAAAGAAATTATGTGTGCAACTGATTTAAACATGTACAACCGCGAAATAATTAGTAGAGATTGTAGAGAATCAAGTCACGAAGACACGACATCAAGATTAACATAAAAGTGTCACGTAGAATTCAAGTTATAGCCAAAACCCTCTACAAAGGTCAATTTGTTCTAACAGAGACAAAACATATCAGCTATGCTACAAATAAACTCATGTAACTAAAAAAAAACAGGAAATCCAATGCCTGTGAAATTTTTGCAGATGAAAAACAATTGAGTTGTGAGGACAACACAAAAATAATCACGAAAATTGTATTAGTAAAATTCGAGTTATGATCAAAACACCAAAGCAATGTTAGCTGTGCAGAAACTCCACAAGAAAAACTTGCCAAAAACAAGTCGGACAAAGAAACACAAAAGCTCCTCTAAAACTACAAATTTTATTCAATGTAATACAGGAGGAATGGGAACAAGTCCTATACATACGAGTATTGCCTCTCTTGCTTATATAACCAGCCCTAGGGCAACTCCAATCCAACTTGGACTTCCTACTCCTACTTGGATTCAATCAAAATTTTTCATAACTGCTCAAGACTCTTCCATACGCAGATGGAAGCAATCTTAAGACTTCCAAACACCTTAGGAAAGTTCCAAACATTCATAAAACAACTCAACTTCGTGAACAATAGGAAATATAACTAAAACAAACTCAAAACAATCCATAAAAAAACCAAAACCACCTCAGTCGTAGCCTGAGCGCGTAACGCAGCCGGTTCGACCATTCCGGCCATATATTTATGTTCATAACTCTTCACCATACATTGGAACAATGTTTCTACATCCATACACCCCTTGCACACATGCAAGTACTTTTCAAAACGTTCACGATACCTTCATATGAATTTTTCTTGACCCAAACATGTTGCGTGACCTCCCGATCAGCTCGACGACAATTCCTCCCGAACTTGGTTGTTGAACCTCATCTTCTACTTATGACTAGTTGAATGGATCACCATCACCGGTCATGTCTTGACCTCAAGCAAAACCTGCACATGAACAAACAAGCATTTTTTTTCGAGCACAAGTCCTCGACTTGACTCACATAAATTTCGAAAACAACAACACCTTATGTGAGCACCTCACATAAGCGTGTTACAAAACATAGCAAAATATTATCCACAATGACCAGCCAAAACACATCAAAAAATTAATCCAAAAGTACTAAGAAAACTTCTCATAAGCCAAAAAGCAAGTTTAAAACATTGCAAATTAAAAGCAGAACAGCTGAAGATAAACATTAAAGATCGACAGTTTGAAACGTAAAGTAGTAATTGTTACAACCAATATGCACTGATAAAGTTCGAACAGCCCGAGCTGATAAAAAGTAATTGTTACTCTCGATATACATTTTAATGTTCGGACAATCCGAAGTAAAAACATGTGCAGCTCACGTGCAGCTAAGTTTGGACAGTGCAAAGTGTGTTCCCGCAAGTTTGAACATTCTGAAGTGAGTTTCTCGGTTATACTCAAAACTTTACATGTAAACTCTTATTTTTAGCCTATTTGCCAATGTATTTAGCACCTATGTCTCACAATATCCCCCTTGATAAATGCATTAGCAACACCACTTAGAATCCGAACATTGGCTCATTCACGTTTTATGAAAAGTTTTGACAAAAAGGAAATTTCTCCCTCTTTTTGAAAATAAAAACTCAAATGAGAAGAAACATCTCCCTTTTTTAAAGAATCCTTCATCTAAGGATGTGAACACTTGTCTCCCCCTTTGAAAATATATTCAACAAGGTTCAAAAGAGGAATTTGGTTTTGTTTATGAGCATAATATGACATATACATATAAATCAAAGCTCATCCAAGCTATACTATCAAGTAACTTACACTATCACACCAATGAGATACATAAGGTAGTGTAAGCCAAGCTAGAGATCAAGTGTATTTCAATTTGAGCAAGTTATGATCTCACAATCTAAACTATTTCAAAATTTGAAAGCATGACATATGTTGCAGTTTTTACTATCTTTTGAAGCACAAATTTGAATCATATGAACTTTGCAAGAGATTAATGCAACATCCGCCTTATTGCAACCAACCGAGCCAAGCCTATGTCATTTGACAATCAGAAGCTTGAGAACATGGTTTTAGCCATACACAACTCCTTCCAAGCATATATCAAAGTGCAATGACAAGCAATCTCAAAAGAAGAAGTGCAATGCATGCATATTCTCTTGATCTTTTATTTAGGTTTTTTATTTAATCATAAAAACTCAACATGTGAGCAATTAATTGATTATTTTTTCATGCTTAAAAGTACTTATGAGCATGCAACAAGTTCAACACAGCAAGAAAGTTCAATCATGACCATATTTTGTGCAAGTAATATTTCAAATTACTAGTCATGAAAAAAAAAACTACTATTGACGACTATTATATACCAATTTCATCTGTTAATATGACTCAATTATGTGAAGGAATTGTCGTTTCTTGCACACATCACCTTTCTATTTAACATATTTCTACTTGCCCTTGGAGAAATAGCGCATGCAGGGAATTATCTCAGGAAATGAGGTAAAAGAGGGGGAGCAATCCCATAAAATACCATCCCAGCCAATCAAGCGCCAACATGTGGCACCACATGGATCAAATGGCCCTCAAACAGAAGTATCTGAGGCCATCCAATAGTGTAGCATCCATAAGAAGGGATGGGACCCATCTGGCACTGACCTGGCGAAAGCACACGAGAAATGGTGCAGCGACCAGGTCGGGCGACCACCCTAGTCGGTCGACTTGGTCCTAGTGCCAAATTCGGTCAATCGCCTTGTGTTGGCTCTTCCCGGCTTGAAGTAGTATGTGGTGACTGATTCGCATGCTTTTGGTGTCGGGAACCAACCCTTCACCTATATATAGGATCCCCTACTCTCACTTCAAACACACACCACTTGAGTATTCATCCATTGTATACACTATTCTCCATAAATTTAGAGGAGTGTAGGCTGTAGAGAGGAGAACCTCTAGTCCATAGTCCAAGTAGGAGAGGAGTAGAAGGAGTCTCTTCCCAATTCCTAATTGGGATAGGTATGGCTCTTATATTCCTATTTGTATTTGTGACTTTGCTCTTAATGAAGATGTTATCTTTAGTCTTCTATGTTCATATACTTGGATGAAGTGATTCTTGTTTTATTTTGGATTCCATATATGTGGTAGGAGTAGTATTTATGATTATGCTATACCATTCTCATTATATCACCATAAACACTACAAACCCCAACTATAGTCTAATTAAGTACAATATGATTATGTCAATATGAATCACATATGTTATGTATTAACATTGGTTCAACGATGATTTAGTTCATTGCCTTAGGATGGCTTGTGCCTAGGCACTTAAGGTAATTACTTAATATGCTAGCATGGTGCTAGGATAGATAAGTAGCGTTGAATGTCTCATAGACCCACAGATTGGAGAGGTAGGCAGTAGGTGGTGACAGCCCTTTGTAATCCTCCACATTCAGCTGTGCCACAGGCTCTGGTCGAGAGTCGTCCGAGTGTTGCTAGGGGTAAACCCGTGTCCGATGTGTTAATTTACATAGCATGAGAATTCATAATCGATATGATCATTAGTAACTAACTTAGGCTATGTATATGTATATTAAAAGCCTAGTCGGAGTATCTACCTAACTCTTAGCCTAGTCCCTCTTTACCTCATTTACCCCCCTTAGGATAGAATGCTCTTGTGTGTGTCACACTAACTCCAAATTAACATTTATCCATCCTTGCTAGAACCCTACCTAGACCAACCTAGCCTCTCCATTTGATGATTGTTTTGCTTCCACCTAGCCTTCCTTTGGGAGAATATAAATGACACTCTTTGGGAATACTCCAAAAGGGGCAATGCTACATCGATAGATTCTGTGCACTTGCGGATTTATATTTGTGATTTAAGAACTATCAATAAGCATTTCTGGCACCATTGCTAGGAATGATTTGTTAGTATTGCGTAGGAAATATCAACAAGCATTTCTGGCGCCGTTGCTAGTGAAGGCAGCCGAAGTATTGAATGATTGAGTTAATAGGATAGGACCTTGGGTAGGTTTTAGTAGGATAACCCTTCTTGTTTTTGCATTTTATGTGAAAACAAGGTAGTGTATGTCTAGTTTCCGCTTGCTGGAAAACATTGTTGAAGATCCCGAATCCCTTTTGAGAGATCGACCTCGTGTCGTTACTCCACAGAAGCTTCGTGCGACAAAGCAAGCCAGCGTAACTGCACCAACAACCAAAACCCCAATGGCCCAGAAGACCCTTCTTGAGTTTTTTGGCTCATTCTACTAACAATGTGCATGTTGTGGTCACTATTAACACGGGAGATGTGAACTTTGAAATCAAGACTAGTCTGATCACTATGGTGCAAGCCAACCCATTTTGTAAGAAGGCTAACGAGGATGCAAGTGCTCACCTGCAACAATTCCTTGAGATCTGCAACACTTTTAAGATCAAGGACATATCTCCTGATGCTATCTCTCTTAGACTGCTTTTGTTCTCCCTTCTTGAGAGTGAAACAGTGATTCTACGGGAACCGAAGTGTTGTAGACACTTGCGAGAAGTGTTCTATGCCATTCCTTGCCAAATTCTTTCCATTGTGCACGACCAATGCCCTACGTGGAAGAATTTCTAGCTTCCAACAAGACGTTAAGGAATCTATTCCCGAGGCTTGGGAAAGGATTCGGGAGTACATCCCGGCCTGCCCCCACCATTGGATGTATGATTGGCTAATTATCCAAAACTTCTACAACAGGCTAATCCATTTCGTCCGTGACCATGTTGTTGCTGCTGTTGGAAAAGGCTTCTTCTCATTGACGGTGCCCAAAGCTAAAGATTTGATTAAGAAGATGGTGTCAAACATTTGTTGGAGCGACGAGCATCTCCAAACCCGCCAGCGAGGCATGCACACCTTGAAGGAGTTGGACACGATCGCTGCAAAATTGGACCTCCTTATGAAGAAGATTGATGGACAAGACAATAGTGAGGTATGTGGCAATGCCTATGGCCTAGACTCTCACATCACATGTGAAGTCAGTGGCAACACGAGCCACTTGGGAAATGACTTCCCAAAAACCCGTGAGGATGCCCTATATGTAGCCAACAATGGGAACAACAATGGCTATAGTCCAGAAGGTCAAGGGTGGGGCCAACAACAATGGCAATAACGGAAATCAACCCAACTTGAGAGAGCTTGCCATTAGCCAGCTGAAGATCAATGATGCTCTATCCAAGAAGCTATCGGCTAATTACAAGACCCGAGAGAGCATTAATGCCAAAATTTAAGTACTATCTCCGGCCTTCAAGAATCAATTGAGCTTCAACAAGATGTTGGAAACTCAGTTGTCTCCACTGGCAGCTGCTGTTCCACCAGTGGAGAATTGCAAGAGCCAGGACAGCCCGAACCTCCCATGGAATATGTCAACATGATTTCTCTATGGGAAGGCAACTGGCTGAAGGACCCTGGATTTCCTACAATATCTTGCTCGATTGGGGCTCACCACTTTGACCAGGCCCTTTGTGACCTTGGAGCATGTGTGAGTGTGATGCCCAAGGTGGTTTTCGACCAGCTGAACTTCACGGAGCTTAATCCAACACCAATGCAGTTGCAACTAGCTGATTCTTTAGTTTGTTATCTGGCAGGTATCGCTTAAGATGTTCTGATGAAAATCCGGAATTGCTTCATACCCGTGGATTTCGTGAGGCTCGACATGGAGGTCGAGAAGGATACGCCGCTTATCCTTGGGCAACCATTCTTAAGAACCGCGAAGGCTCACATAGATGTAGGAGCTAGAGAAATCCACTTCCATATCAATGGCAATGAGGAGAAGTTTAATTTTCGCCCAAAGTTGAAGCAATGTTCCATGATCCATATCAAGTATAGGCTGAATGTTAAAACACATTCAAGAGGTTGAAATCACACCTTCGAAGGTGTACCCACTCATTGCATTCATGAGGAATTTGATCTATGCGGAGAACCCATATTATCGTCCAAACTGACACCCCAAGAAGACAGAGAAGTCCGGGCCTCCCTAAAGGCCCAAGTCCACCAAGCGACCAAAGAAGGAATGGCGGAAGAAGCAAGACAAGCCATCCAAGCCTATCCCTCCAGGCTCGGATGTCAAGAAATTGAGAAAGAGGAATGTCCATCTCATCAGACGGTGGTGAGACCCAGCCAATAAGTTAAATCGGTAGTTATCCTTTTCTTTAATTTTTTTCTCTTCAATTGGTGTGCCCTATTTTGTTTGAATTTTCCCCACTGCATATTTGGTTTTTTTTAGCAAGTCGAGAATCTTCTATTATCAACTATAATTTTTATTTCTTTATTTTCACGAAAAGAAAATTGTTGGTTTTTGAAAAAAAATAAATGAGAATTTTTATTCAGAAAAAAAAAATCTGAGCTACAAAAGTGGTAATTCACTAACGTGCTAATTTCATAGCTGTTGGGGAATCACCTGCCAAAAGGGAGAACAGGGGGACCCAAATTGTAGTGCAACTGACCCTCCTGTACGGCCAACATGGGGAAAGGGCCATTTTGGCTCTCTCTACTCGAACGGCTACATTTGATTTCCTAGTGACTGTTGGGGAGTGTACACTATAAATGGTGGCCGTGAGGAGCACTCCTCTTCCCACTTCACTTCATTTGACACCTCCCCAAAGTCACTCTTGCTCACATTGTTTTTCTTGATTTTCATTGAAGTACTCTTGCTCAAAATCCAACTCAAAAAGATTTGCTTTTGTTTGCAACTGCAATTTGCTCTCAAGCTCTTCAATGGAAAATTCATCGGGGTTTTTGCTTTTGCAAACATCACCTCTTTCGAGTTTTTACCTTGTTGTGTTCTTGTTTGTTGTGGCTATGAAAGGAATGAAGAGGTTGTTTGGGAAGAGGAAGGAGGTTGCAAGCTCAAGCCATGGTGGAGATTCAAGTGAAACGTCTCTCTTCCGTTGCTACACCAAGTTCATGGAGGAGGAGTGTAGGTGAGGACACTCCCATGAGTGAGAGGAGCAACCCGCACCAACTTCTTCATGATGACGACCTCGACATACAAAGCGAAGTTGAAGATCAAGCACGCAAGCTCCTCCAAGATCATGAGTTTTCTCATACGAAATCTTATGATTCGGATTTGATCTCCAAAATAGGTATGGATTCCGAATTCTTCTCCATTTGGTGTGCACTACGATGGGAAAACTTTGGTCACATAGAAGAGAAAGGTTCACGCCTCCTCCATGCAATTCCTTTGCACACTCAAAATAGGATTTGATGGTATTTCTTTTAGATTATTTCAAAAAGAATACAAAATCCTATGGAAAGAATTAAGTGAAATCCTAGGCTTCCATAAATGTTGTTTGCTAGATTTAGACACCTTGCCTAAGTTTAACAAACAAAGTTTTTGGCACGATTTAACTAGTGAGGTCAGATGTAGTGCACCTAGGAATATCCACTTGCACAACCCTACTTTACGCTTCATGCATATATGGGTGGTTATGACTATGTTCCCTAGAGTAGATGTAAGGGTAGTGCGTGATGATGAGCTGAAAATTTTATTTGTCATGATTAAAAAGATCAAAGTTGCTCTAGTTATTGCCATGATGACACAATGGTTAGGTTACATTCCAAGAATAGGGCCAATTGAATGCACTTTAATTATTACACGTATTGCTACTAGGGTAGGAGCACTAGAATATTCTTCATTTGAGTATATTGAAAATGAAAGAGAATTAATTAATGAAGATTATTTAGTGCAAGGACATACCCTTAAGCATGATCAAGATGGCTCTTTGATATTTTATTATCCCGTCTTTGTCAATGAAATTCGGTTACCTAACCCGAATTATCATTTGTACAAATGTTGAATGCTAACTATTGACCTTCTTCCCATCAAGGAAGCCCGAAAAGTAATGTCTGTGGCAAGGTAACTAGAAGTCGTACAAGGAGAGCGACCATGCCTCCAACAACCTCCACGGTCCATGAGTACAAAGAGGAAGAGAACCCAATTGGTGATGTACCCGGATGGACTCAACCTCCATCGTATGAGACCGATGGTCCGTCTTCGCATGGATGGCCAGGTGCCGCATGGGAGCCACCCCTATCCACTTCAAGCTCTAGTAGCTTGCCTGCAACGTCCATGAGAAGATGTCATTCCTCTTCGGCTAGAAGTCATCGTGACTATAGACAAGGAATGACAGATCTTAGTAGACATATGGAAGACCTTGAAGTGAGAATGGGTGACATCTACAACACTCTCCAAGGGCATGTCCAAGGTACCCTAGACTGGCAACAACACATGGACACTCAATTCATCACCATCAACTCCATGATACAACAACACCAAGCAAATCTTGCAGCATACTTCCATCATCAAGGGTTCAACCCTTATCACGGAGGTGAGTAAAGAACAAGCTTGGGGGAGGACCCCCACTTGAGGCAAATTGTATCAAACCCTTGCATATTTATTTTTCAGTCACCCATCATCCACCTTGCATATAAAAAAATAAAAATAATAAGTAGGATATATTTGTTTTCAAATAAAATAAAAGATGTGCAGTAAGAATGACTCGGAATTCACATAGATGAAGTGATGAATAATTGCTCTGTTTTAATTTTCCTAAGTCCCTAGTTTACAACTTACTACTCTCCAACATATTGCTCTCATTGGCCAAAATTGATTTTGCCTCGATTTGGAAATTGGGGGTAGCACAAGCTTAATCCATTCTAAGTTGTTGTGAGATATGATATAGTGATAGGGGTGCTATTCCTAGTTTGAAAGTGAAACTTAGACTTCCGGAGAAAATTCTAAAAAGATTTAAGTTACTCTCGTTTGATTGGAATACCTACCAAAGTCGTATGATATATTACATTGATAGACCTATTGCATATGCTATTTATATTCACGTTGAGCTCTGTCAAACTAGTATAGACCTATGTGACATTTCATTCACTACTTTTTGAATTCAAAACTTCACTTGCACATGCTATACTTCTACACTAGAAGTAAGAAAAACTTCCATCATACCACCATTCCACAATAAAAAGAGAAACTCCATACCATTCATACTTAGTAATATCTCCAAAGTTTCTTGCATAAAAAGGGAGTAGAAGACATGGCTACATGAAAAAGGAAAAGAAAATGCATGCTTACATAAATGGCTTGGGAAAAAAAGTAGCCATGTTTCATCCCTACAAAATAAGAGAGTCCACTAAAAAAGGAGTCATCTCAAATATCCACATCCATCTCAATTCCATCACACATGTTGTGACACCCGGTTATGAAAATGAAACAAGTGCAGTATATGTGTGCCCAGGTTGTTTAACACACATACACAAGTGCATCACAAACGATATACAGAGAATTACCACAACACAAGTTAATTAAGTACTTTTATTACAATATTCAAGTAATCCTCAAATTACAGACTCTAAAGGTCGTTATTAATAAATTTAAAACTAATGCAGCGGAAATAATCTAAACTGGGCAAACCAAGCATATAGGCAATGCGCGGCTGAAAGTTGCCTAGAGGGGGGGTGAATAGGCTAATCGACCTGAAATGACTTAATAAAATGAGATTAATACTCATGGGGCGGACTAGTCCGGTCCAGGGGCGGACTAGTCCGGTCCACCTATAGGGAAAAGCCTAAAAAGGGTTTCTAACATGTTTTAGTTGATTCTTGAGATGCAAAGTGTGTTAGAATTCCTTAGTGAGCCTTAAAAAGTTATGAAGCAAAAGTGAGACTAAGGATCACGATGAAACAAGGGTGATGAGCAAAACCAGTAAAGCTAACCCTAGAAGCAATATGCGATGAATGAAAGCTAAGAACACAAGTGACACAAGGATTTTATCCCGAGGTTCAATCCTACAAAGGAATCTACGTCCCCGTTGAGGATTCCACGAAGGACCGGGTTCAACAACCCTTCCCTCACCAAGTTTACCGCATGGACCTAACTTGGTTCTCCACTATCACAAAGGGTGAATACAAGATTCGTTGGGGCTTCTCACAATATGAGGCTCCCACCAAAAATACAATCACAAATCACAAAACTTAACTCAAGCCACAGATCAAAAAGATTCACAAAGTGCAAGAGATCAAACTGAGAGCTAAAGAGCGGTGTTCTTCCTCTTCTTCACCTCACCAAACCCTAATCCACACAAGAATTAGTTTTAGAGGGAATGTAGGCAAGAAGGAGGCTTTTGGAGGCTCAAGGTTGCTGTGGCGGTGCTAGGGTTTCCACTTGCTCAAAGGTTGGTTCAAATGAACCCAGGGGTCCTCTATTTATAGTGGTTCCCAGCCCATACTGCTGACTTCAGCAGATGGGCGGACTAGTCCGGCCTACAGCCCGGACTAGTCCGGCCTAGGGGACCACTGACGTCCCTGACAACTATCGCACTGTGCGGCAATCGTCACACTACCCGCCAAACTTCAAATTCAAACGGTCACCTCAACAACGGACTAGTCCGGCCCTCACCGGACTAGTCCAATCTCACACAGAAGCTTTTGTTCCGTGTGAAAACGGACTAGTCTGAAGACCACGGACTAGTCCGGCCCCTAGGGCAGACTAGTCCGGCCTTCCCAAACTTAGTCTCTAAAGCACCGACTTCTCTCAAACCTAGACTAGTCCGATCTCAGTCAGGACCTCTTGGTCCGGACCAAAACGGACAAGTCCGTGGTTTTGGGACTTAGTCCCCAAAACCCACTTCATGACTACCCGGACTAATCTGTCCCACTACGGACTAGTCCGAACTCAGTCAGACCCTTCTGGTCCGGCTGAAAATGAACTTGGCCGGCCAGGAGCAAACTAGTCCGGCCACCAGCACGGACTAGTCCGGCCACTCCTGCCAGACTACTTCAAATTCTCTTCTCTCAAAAGGTTTGATCTCTAAACCGCTTTGAGCTTCCAACTTGATCTCAATGCACTTTACACACACATCCTCACACATATTTGTCTAGTCTAAACTCAACATACTAGAAACCCTAGTTTCTCCTTATCGAGTTGACATCGCCATTTTCATCCTTTTCCTTTTTGAGGGATTGTGTCTCCACTTGAATCCACACCTGTGCTTAAGATCACTGAGCTCATTAGTCACCTAATTGTCGTCATCAATCATCCAAAACCCACGGGGATCCTAGATGCACTTTCAATCTCCCCCTTTTTGGTGATTGATGACAACACATTAAGTCTTCACATATAAGAGTATAAATTTGTGGTTTTCATAACGTGCAGGTGTATGAGTGACTCCCCCTCAATGAATGCATCATAAAGGAGAGATTGAGGAAGTCCTTCATACATACACATGTTATGGTGGGGTGCCTACGTGTTGTGCTCAACAATTTGTGACAAGACATATTAAATATTAATATGATTAAAAGATAGACATTCAAAGCATCATATTGATATTGAACATTCAAAACATAGTCTTGCACAAATTTAAACAACCGATATGACATAAATATTACAATAAGAAGTGCAACATGTCCAAGGATCCAAAATAAAGGGGGTTACACCTAATTACCCTCCTTTCTAACTCTCCCCCATATAACCCCCATCTAACTCTCCCCCTTTGGCATCAAGACACCAAAAAGGAAAAGAAGAAGGGAACTACGAACCCTATCCACTTAGTTGTCGCCGTCCTCACTATCATCAACCTCAGTGTCGGAGTCGCTCTCCGTGGCCTCCGGGTCCTCGTGGTCGTCGTCGTCGTCGGAGGCATGAGTCGAAGGATTTGCCCAGGAAGAGCTCCTGTCCTCTTGGAGCTGGGCGAGCTCGTCGGCGATGAAGTTGGGGAATGGGGTGATCTCCCCGTCGCTCGCCTCCCGAGAGGACATAGGAATCTCCAGCTTGTCAGACACCGTCTTGAGGTACTTCTCTTGGCGCTTGTGTGCCCTCTGGTTCTGGATCTCCTGCTTCCGGCAGGAAGTGAAGATCGCTTTGAAGCACTTGAAGAAAGCGCTCATGGATTGAGGTAGAGGCGGGGAAGGAGGCGCCACGGGCCGAGAAGCTGGCATCGCCGAGTGAGATGGAGGCTCTGCATTCTTCCGGCGCGGAGGAGGCGGTACTGCAGGAGGCGTCTGAGGATGGAGTGGGTGATGAGTCACATCCTTGACGAAGGTCATGCCCGACACCTTCTCAATGAGATACATGATGTAGGGGGCATACCCGCAAGCACGGTTGGGGGTATGTGAGATGTTGAAAATGTCGTCGAAGATGTAATCGACGAGATTGAACTTCTCCTCCCCATTAATGAGAAGTAGCAGGTGCCTCAGGTTGCCTTGTATCACCCCTGCATCACCATCCTTTGGTGCTATTGTCCGCCTCAGGATCCTGTTCAGAATGTTGTAGAATGGCTTGATGTTGCGAGCATGCCCGACATCATACTGAACATGACTCGGATACATGTAGGCCAGCTCATCTCGGTCTACAGCCTTGAGGTTAGAGATGATTATCTCATGATCCAGGTGAGCCTCAAGACCTAGAATATTGGAAAACTCCTCAAATGTGACTGAAAGCTGCTCGCCATGCGTCATCCATATGATCTGTCTATCACGAGAGGTGGTGAAGTAGATGGTGGAATAAAACTGCAGGATGACTTCAACGTTTTAGTCGTACTTGAATCCCATGATCTTCTTGAGCACATGGCGCTCAGCTGCTTCAATGACCGCATCAAAAGCAGAATGTTGCTTCTTGGACATGTACTCCCAGTCTACCCATTGTGCTTCAATCACAAGCTTCTTCATGCTTTGGTAGACAAGACGGTAATAATCACAATGAAAGTCACACCAAAACCGAGGGCCAGCGGTGCTCCTTTCATACTTGTATACCTTGTCCATCCGGAGCCTTCTTGCTCTCTCGGCTCCCTTTCCATGGATGACATTGGCAGCTATTTCACGCTGCCATTTGGGACTCCTCTCGGGAGTGTGTACTTCCAGGGGGCCAATGGGTTTGGTTTTCCCTTTCTCCTTGATAGCAATGCCCTTGGCCTTCGCACCCGGGACCTTCACTGTGGGCTTCCTTTTCTTGGGCTCTACTGGAGCCGGAGCCTTGCCCTTCTTCGAATCTCCCTCGATCCGGTGTTCAGCAATTTCTCCTTGGGCTGGCTCCTTGCCCTTGTCTTTCTCTCCAAGTGTCACAAGTCTCTTCCTCTTTGAGACTTGTGCAGCAGCGGCCTGAGAGTTATGAGCCTCGCGCTCCTCTCTCTTCTTTTTCCGGAGTTCCATTGCTTCATCTTTGTTATAGGCCAAAGCTGCGGCCCTTGCTTGTTGCTTCTTGGCTGCTTTTGCCCTCACATGCTGCTCGAGAAACTACTCGGCAGCCTCAACCTCGGCTCTTGCCCGTTCTTCGCTGAGGCGAAGCTGCTCCGCCTCCCACTCACGGTTAGTGGGGGGAGAAGCGGAACGGCGAGGAGCAGCCATTTCAGCTGAAAAGAATAGAAGCCATTGTTTGGTGATGTGCCCAAGAGGCAATCATAACAATTCGGGTTGAGGCCTATTGGATATTTGATCCATAAGCAATTAGGGTACTAATGGGCCTGCGACCTAAAAGCCCATTAGTACGCCTATAAATATGAGCAGTAGGGTTAGGGGCTAATCATCCCACCACTTGACAGCCCTAGCTGCCACCCCTCGAAGGCCTCACGCCGAGACCCTTGTCGTGCACGCGGTGCTAGCACACCGGCGCACGGCGTTCCTCTCCGTACGTGTGGACTACGTAGAGGCGCTGTTGCTACTGCTGCGCTGATCGGCTACGATGATCGTGATCGTCTACCTGCTGCCGTGACGAGGATGAGGAGGAGACAAGATCGTCTACTTCCCCTACACTGACACGCATCTACGTTCCGCTGCGTTGGGCGTCTAGTGGTAACGATCCATGACCTCTGTACTCGCATGTTTCCTGGGTGATGCGGTAGAGTTGCTAGAGTAGCGTACCGCCGATCTCCTAACAGAGGTATCAGAGCCGACTTGCATAGTTTTTGGTCTGGATCTTCTTAGTAGATGGGATCTACTGCAGACATGTTCATACGATGAATTTTTCGTATGGTTTTTGGGGTTTGGAATTGGTTAGAGTAGATTGCGATCGTATATGACTAAAGGGTCAGTTCGTGCTACTTCTCCGCTGTGTGCGCAACCTGTCCCTACCGGCTGGAATCACCATCGGTACTAATTGAGTACATAGCTAACAGATTGAGCCAACAGACCACGGTCATGAGTCGTGATCTACTCATGAATAACCGATCACATTGAAAATTGAGGCATTCTGAATGGCTCGGATTCGGGTTGATTTGATCAATCTGATGAGATTTTTATAGTGATTTCATAGATGTGATCTATGTAATTCCGGTTGGTGTTCAGGGCGCTGCCCTGAAACCCGCGGGGGCCGGCTCCCCCCTCGATCCCGGTTGGTGTTCGGGGACCGCCGTTTTGCTGTCTGATATAGTGATTATTTAATATAGTTTCACGCTAGAAATTGTTCTACGCTTAACTCGTTTTTGCAGAGAATGATGTGAATGGTATGGCCTTAATGTGATGTGATGATCCGTGTATAAATTCATGCAGCCTACGTGTTGCAAATTTAACACAACCTGGTTGAGGTTGTCACATAATTGTATAACGACCTGCGTGTCGACCTGTGATGCTTGATCTCTCATGCAATTTATTTGGTAGCTATTAGTTGTATTAGCTTCTTTTATTATCATAGAGATGTCTT
The DNA here is from genome assembly GCA_036927565.1 of Tuctoria greenei. Lineage (NCBI taxonomy): Eukaryota > Viridiplantae > Streptophyta > Magnoliopsida > Poales > Poaceae > Tuctoria > Tuctoria greenei. The sequence goes on along the minus strand of JAYESD010000002.1, from coordinate 173,453,329 downwards.
CAAGCATGGTGGAGATTGAGATCACCACAAGGAGTGATGCATGGCAGCTCAGATCTTGATGGAACCATGGCGGTGAAGACCATTATGATTCTAAAGGCCATACTATTCACAATGTGATATGATCATATGCCTGTGATGCTTATTACTATTCCTTTCATACTTTTCATATGGTGGATGTTTTGTCATGATAGAATAGCTTCCCTCAAAAAAGTTGAGCATTTGATGCCATTTACCAATAGCTGCACCTATGTTATTTTGATCGTTGTGTGGTAGGTTTGGCAAAGCAATGTACCATCATCTATCATAATTCATAGGGTGAATGTTGGACATTCACATGCATAGTGTTAGTTTACTCAACAAAGCTATCAAAACGGCTTTGGGCTTTATGGCATAGAGTTGGGAGCCGGGGCATTGGATGTCACCCAACAAATAAGAGTCATATAGAGATATGATTAACAATGGTTGTTTACCTATGTCACTAATTTCCTAGCAGTGAAGCCAAAGCTCACTAGGAATTAGTGAATATGGATCTTGAACCACTATATGTCGTTAGAGGGAAGACGATGATCATATAGTGGTGATATATTTTATTAAACTTTTAATAGAAGATTGGTACATAACATAGTGCTAAACCTTGCATATTTATTTTCTATTGTAGATAATGTCTGCTAGTAACAGTTCCGGTTTCAATTTGCGATCTGTGCTTGAAAAGGAAAAGCTCAATGGAGCTAACTTTATCGATTGGTACCGCAACCTGAGAATCGTTCTTAGGCAAGAGAAAATCGAGTACGTTCTTCTGCAGCCTTACCCTGATGTCCTCCCAGCTGATGCAACTAATGCAACACGTAGAGCTTATACGAAGCACTGCGATGATGCGCTTAATGTAAGCTGCCTCATGCTCGCCACAATGTCCCCTGATCTGCAAAAACAGTATGAGCATACAGATGCTTATTCTATGATTGAGGGACTGTGTGGAATGTTTGAGAATCAAGCAAGGGCTGAGAGATACAACATATCAAAGTCCTTGTTCTCATGCAAGCTGGCGGAGGGTAGCCCGATCAGCCCTCATGTAATCAAGATGATTGGTTACATTGAACTTTGGGCAAACTTGGTTCTGAACTAAAGGATGATCTGGCTATTGACGTTGTTCTCCAGTCGCTCCCACCGAGCTATGAGCCATTCATATTGAATTTTCAAATGAATGGCATGGAGAAAACTTTGGCTGAATTGCATGGGATGCTTAAAACAGCCGAATAAAGCATTAAGAAAAATGCCACTCATGTGATGATGGTACAAAAGGAGAATAAAAAGAGGAAGCGTGTGACGCATCCTAAAGGCAAAGGCAAGGGAAAGGCTCCCGATGAGCCCTCAAGCTCAAAGTCTAAGCCAAAGGGCAAATATGGCCCTTCTCCTGATGATGAATGCTTTCACTGTCATGGTAAGGGGCACAGGTCTAGGAACTGCAAGAAGTACTTGGAGGACATGAAGAAGAAGAAGGGAAGTGAGACTTCTGCTTCAGGTATAAATGTTATAGAAATTAACATTGCATTATTTTCTAGTGAATCATGGGTATTTGATACCGGATCGATGATTCACACTTGCAAATCGTTGCAGGGTCTAAGTGAGACTATAAGATTTGCAAAAGGCGAGTTGGATGTTCGTGTCGGCAATGGAGCAAAGGTTGCGCTCATAGATTTCGGAACTTACCACTTGTCATTACCCTCAGGATTAGTTTTGGAATTGAATAATTGTTATTGCATTCCTACTTTGAGCAAGAACATTATCTCTTCTTCGTGTTTAGAAGAAGTTGATGGTTATGAGATTGTAATAAAGAAGAAATGTTGCTCTATTTATTATAATAATATTTTCTATGCTCAATGTCCATTGATGAATGGATTATATGTTCTTGATCTTGAGGATAAAACTGTATGTAACATTAATACCAAAAGGGCTCGACGTAATGATCTAAATCCCACTTTTATTTGGCATTGTCGCTTAGGTCATATAAATGAGAAACGCATTGAAAAAATCCATAAAGATGGTTTACTAAGCTCATTTGATTTTGAATCACTTGACACATGCGAATATTGTTTGCTTGGGAAGATGACCAAAGCACCCTTCACTGGTCAAAGTGGGAGGGCGACTAACTTGTTGGGACTTATACATACAGATGTATGTGGACCAATGAGTTCAATTGCCAGAGGTGGTTTTCAGTACTTCATCACATTTACCGATGACTTTAGTAGATATGGTTATGTCTACCTAATGAGGCACAAGTCTGAATCCTTTGAAAAGTTCAAAGAATTTCAGAATGAAGTACAAAATCAATTGGGCAAGACAATTAAACTTCTACGATATGATCGTGGTGGTGAATATTTGAGCCATGAATTTTATGATCATTTGAAACAATGTGGAATTGTTCCACAGTTGACTCCACCTGGAACGCCTCAATGGAATGGGGTGTCCGAGTGGAGGAACTGAACCTTGTTGGACATGGTTAGGTCGATGATGAGCCAAGCAGATCTTCCACTATCCTTTTGGGGTTATGCTCTTGAAACTGCTGCGTTTACACTAACCAGAGTTCCAACTAAGTCTGTTGAAAAGACACCATATGAGATGTGGACTGGGAAACGTCCCGGATTGTCTTTCCTCAAAGTTTGGGGATGTGATGTTTATGTCAAACGTTTGACATCAGACAAACTCACTCCAACATCAGACAAATGCTTCTTTGTGGGATATCCTAGGGAAACCAAAGGATATTATTTTTATAATAAAATACAGGGTAAAGTGTTTATCCCTCGCAATGGTGTCTTCTTGGAGAAAGAGTTTCTCTCAAAAGGAGTTAGTGGGAGCAAGGTGCATCTTGAAGAAATTCAAGAAATACCTGAAAATGTTTCAGCTTCCACTGATCCTATACAGGATGTACAAGATAGTGTGCAACGAGTTGATGAAACACCAGCCCCACGAAGGTCTACGAGGGTACGTCGTGCGACTGAAAAGTTAACGCTTCTAACTATAGGGCAGCATGACATGGTATTGTTGGACAATAATGAGCTCGCGACCTATACTGAAGCAATGATGGGAACCGACTCTGAAAAATGGCTTGGAGCCATGGAATCTAAAATTGAATCCATGCATGAAAATCAAGTTTGGAACTTGATTGATCCAATCAAAGGTGTGAGACCTATCGATTGTAAATTGATTTTCAAGAAAAAGACTGATATGGATGGAAATGTTCACATCTATAAAGCGCGACTGGTGGCAAAAGGTTTCAAACAAATTCAAGGTGTTGATTATGATGAAACTTTCTCACCCGTTGCAATGCTTAAGTCTGTTCGGATTCTTCTAGCAATTGCTGCATATTTTGATTATGAAATATGGCAGATGAATGTCAAAACAGCCTTTCTTAATGGAAGTCTGACTCAGGATGTGTACATGACACAACCTGAGGGTTTTGTCGATCCTAAAAATGCTAGTAAAATATGCATGCTTCAAAAGTCCATCTATGGACTGAAGCAAGCATCTCGGAGTTGGAATCTGCGTTTTGATGAAGTAATCAAAGGGTTTGGTTTCATCAAGAACGTAGAAGAACCTTGTATTTACAAGAAGTTTAGTGGGAGCGTGCATGTATTTCTGGTCCCATATGTAGATGACATATTATTGATCGGAAATGACATTCCAATGCTTGATGATGTTAAATCCTCATTAAGAAAAAGTTTCTCAATGAAGGATTTAGGAGAGGCAGCGTATATTTTGGGCATAAAGATCTATAGAGATAGATCTAAAAGGCTAATTGGATTACGCCAAGATACATATATTGACAAGATATTGAATCGGTTCAATATGCAAGATTCCAAGAAAGGTTTCTTGCCAATGTCACATGGCATTACTCTAAGCAAGAGTCAGTGTCCTTCGACACCTGATGAGCAAAAGAGGATGAGAGCAATTCCTTATGCTTCGGCTATTGGATCCATCATGTATGCCATGCTATGTACACGCCCAGATGTATCTTATGCTCTAAGTATCACGAGCAGATATCAATCATATTTTGGTGAGGCTCATTGGACCGTTGTCAAAAACATCCTTAAGTACGTAAGAAGAACTAAGGATGCATTCTTAGTGTTTGGAGGTGAAGAAGAGCTCGTTGTAAAAGGTTACACCGATGCCAGCTTCCAAACTGATAAGGATGATTCTAGATCGCAATCCGGTTTTGTATTCTGCCTCAATGGAGGGGCGGTGAGCTAGAAAAGTTCCAAGCAAGATACAGTAGCAGATTCAACCACAGAGGCGGAGTATATTGCAGCTTCTGAAGCACCAAAGGAGGTTGTTTGGATTAGAAAATTTGTTTCTGAGTTGGGTGTTGTTCCTAGCACGTCCAGTCTTATGGATCTCTACTGTGACAATAGTGGAGCCATCGCACAGGCAAAGGAGCCTAGATCACACAAATGATCCAAACACATACTACAACGCTATCACCTCATTTGAGAGATCATCGACCGAGGTGATTTGAAGATATGCAAGGTGCACACGGATTTAGATATTGCAGATCCATTGACAAAGCCTCTTCCACAATCAAAGCATGAGGCACATACGAGATCTATAGGTATTAGATACTTACATCAGTGATCATAGTGTGTAGTGGGATACTTATGTCACAGTTGTGTTTATGTACTATTAAATAAATTGTTATATGAGTAATCATTATCTACATTGATCATCAAGTATGTGACTTGTTCGTGAAACTCTTTGTTAAAAGTAATGTTACTCTCGATGATCCCTAGTCTATATCATTATATGAGATAATGATTGCATACAGACTAGCACATGTATTAATTGATGATCACGTTTCACGGATCATAGATATAGAGATATCGAATTAATAATGTGAACACATGTTAGTGAACATGGTGTTGGATTGACTCACTCCATGACACTGCTGGGATTGTTATTTTCATATGTGACATCAGTTGGTCTTGAGTGATGCACTTGCTAGATCCTTAGACCTGAAATCACCATTGTTTCTCAATATGCGTAGTTGTGTACTTTGAGACTACCAAACGCTACTCCGTAATTGGGTAGTCATAAAAGTGGTCTTCGGGTATATAATGAAACATAGAATGGGATGTGCGCGGATCAAGATGGGATTTGCCCCTCCTTGATAACAAGAGAGATATCTCTGGGCCCCTAGAGATTGTTGGATTTGAAAGTGCATGGCCATGCCAAGGTGATTAAAAGTTAATCACAACAACTAAAAGTTAGTCACGGAATGAATCCACTATTTGATCGAGTCAATGGTCGAGCTATCACAAGGATGGCACACATCTTGCCTTGAGCTTGACTGGTATCGTGTGGCAATGGGATTAGCATGTTAAATGTATCTAGGTTCGGCCGATATGATCTTTATGTACATTCGGGAGTCACTATGTCCTGCTAGGTACCTCTACTGACTTGTGGTTAGAAATGGTTTCCATTTACAACCGACTGCACATGAACCTAACGGGTCACACACCTAAGGAGTTGGAATATCAAAAATTTTGGCTAGATGATTGTCTCTAGTGCAAGTGGGAGATTGTTGGTGATGTACCCAAGAGGCAATCATAACAGTTCGGGTTTGGGCCTATTAGATATTTGATCCATAAGCAATTAGGGTACTAATGGGCCTGCGACCTAAAAGCCCATTAGTACGCCTATAAATATGAGGGGTAGGGTTAGGGGCTAATCATCCCACCACGTGACAACCCTAGCCGCCACCCCTCGAATGCCTCACGCCGAGACCCTTGCCACGCGCGCGGTGCTAGCACACCGGCGCACGGCGTTCCTCTCCGTACGTGTGGACTCCGTGGAGGCGTTGCTGCTACTGCTACTCTGATCGGCTACAACGATCGTGATCGTCTACCTGCTGCCGTGACGAGGACGAGGAGGAGATGAACAAGATCGTCTACTTCCCCTACACTAACACACATCTACGTTCCGCTGTGCTGCGCGTCTAGTGGTAACGATCCATGACCTCTGTACTCACATGTTTCCTAGGTGATGCGGTAGAGTTGCTAGAGTAGCGTACCGTCGATCTCCTAACAGCCATAAGATAGTAGGTCAAGGAGTCGGAATAATGCAAAAGAAATCTCGAGAAACAGCCAAAGTTGGAGTTTGACCTGTGTACACCGGACTTGTCCACCCCAGGGGCAGACTAGTCCGCCTGGCACCAGACTAGTCCGATTTACACAGGTTAAACCCTAACTCTAACGGTTTTTCGAGAAATTTTGGAATCAAGTCGCAATATTCCTAGGCTATGATCAAAAGGTCACTAGAAGCAACTTTAATGAAGAGGCATCTATCAAAAACTCAATGAATCAAGAATGAGGCAAGATTTTGAAAAGTGAGGGATACCTCTTCAAATCTTGAGAAAACGATGGAATCGGGGATGGATCGCGTTGTGAGTGATCGGTGAAAGTTTCCCACACCTCCTGGGCTTCCAATGCACGGATTGGAAATGATTTTTGGTGGTTGGAATCGAAAATCGCCGAAGGAGGGCGGTTTCGCCCGCGTGGGAGAGAGAGACAGCAAAAGGAGAAGTGTAGGGGTCGGTCGCCTCCTGGGGGGTTTAAGTCCCCAAGGGACGGACTAGTCCGGTAGAGGAGCCGGACTAGTCCGGTCAGCGGACAAGACCCGGACCAGTCCGGATCCGGACTTGTCCGGCCAAAGGGCGGACTAGTCCGGTCCAAGGAGGCTGAAAACATATATAATTGAGTTTTAGCCACAATAGTTGATCCTTTTGGACATATTGCCACAACAAAACTTTATGAATATGGTCAGTAATCAATCAACATTCAAACTATGACCATAACTCACAAAGTCATTAGTTTTTCAAAATATTTTGAAGAAAATCGAGATAGAGATGATTTTCTCAACCACATGCATTCTTTTGAATAAGGCAAAAAGTAAAAATTCAGATGTGCATGTTTCAAAGCCACATTTCGAGAATCTAAGATATTGAGCTCAATCCTAAGCTCACAAAATCGCTTCTCATCTAGAGGCTTGGTGAATATGTCGGCTAGTTGGTTCTCGGTTCTCACATGGGAAATCACTATATCCCCCTTTAAGGAATGATCTCTCAAGAAGTGGTGTCTAATGTCTATGTGTTTGGTCCTTGAATGCTCAATCGGATTATGGGCTATTTTGATGGCGCTCTCATTGTCACATAGGAGAGGAATATGGCACAAGTTTATACCATAATCCCTTAGAGTTTGTCTCATCCGAAGAAGTTGTGCACAACAACTCCCGGCTGCGACATACTCCACTTCGGTTGTGGAAAGAGAAATGTAATTTTGTTTCTTAGAGGACCAAGACACTAAGGATCTACCCAAGAATTGGCATGTCCCAGATGTGCTCTTTCTATCAACTTTGCACCCTGCATAATCCGCATCGGGATAGCCAATGAGGTTAAACTTGGATCCTTTGGGGTACCAAAGTCCTAGGCTAGGTGTGTGAACTAAATATCTAAGAATTCTCTTCATGGCGGTCATACGACACACCTTAGGTGCAGCTTGAAAACATGCACACATACACACACTAAGCATGATATCCGGTCTAGATGCACAAAGATATAACAAAGAACCAATCATGGAACGATATACCTTTTGGTCCACACCTGTACCATCTTCATTTAGGTCTAAGTGTCCATTTGTTGCCATAAGAGTCTTGATGGGTTTGGCCTTGTCCATGTCGAACTTCTTTAATATGTCTTGAGTGTACTTTGTTTGACTTATGAACATGCCTTCTTTGAGTTGCTTGACTTGAAAACCTAAAAAGAACTTCAACTCCCCCATCATGGACATCTCAAATCTCTCCGTCATTATCTTAGAAAACTCATCACAAAACACTTTGTTAGTAGAACCAAATATAATGTCATAGACATATATTTGGCACACAAAGAGATCATCATTAAAGTGCTTTGTAAAGAGAGTGTAATCAGCTTTTCATATCTTAAAACCATTTTGAATTAGAAAGTCTCTAAGACACTAATACCAAGCTCTAGGAGCTTGTTTGAGGCCATAGAGAGCCTTACGCAATTTGAAGACATGGTTTGGGAATTCTTGGTCTTCGAAGCCCGGTGGTTGCTCCACATAGACTTCCTCCTTGATTGGGCCATTTAGGAACACACTCTTGATGTCCATTTGGTAGAGCTTAAAATCATGGTGAGTAGCAAAGGCAAGTAATGTACGAATTGACTCTAGCCTAGCTACAGGAGCAAAGGTTTCATCAAAGTCCAAACCTTCAACTTGTGAGTACCTCTTCAACACAAGTTGTGCCTTGTTCCTTGTCAACACTATGTTCATCTTGCTTGTTGCGGAACACCCACTTGGTGCACACAACATTTGCTTGTGGACGCTTGACAAGCTCCCAAACTTTGTTCCTCTCAAAGTTGTTAAGATCCTCTTGCATGGCCACCACCCAATCCGGGTCTCTCAAGGCATCTTCAACCTTATGGGGCTCCAAAGAAGAGACAAAAGAGTAATGTTCACAAAAATTTGGAACACGAGAACGAGTGATTACCCCTTTAGTGATATCTCCTAGTATGTTGTCAACGAGGTGATCCCGTTGAACACTTTGATGCACACGAGGATGTGGAGGTTGAGCTCTTAAGTCATCATCATCTTCTTCTTGATCTCCCCCTTGATGAATGCCTCCCCCTTGACTTTCGTTTTCTTGATCGTGTTGAGGTGCCACTTGTCCATCTTCAACTTGATCGCGTGGGGGTGTCTTGCATCATCTTGTTGTTGGTCACTTGAGCATTGAGGTTGTTCTTGTGGTCAAACATCTCAAAGTGCCATCCTCCTATGAGCTTCTTGTGGAGAGTCTTCTTGATCTAGCACAATTTGATCAACTTGCTCCACTTGGGAGCCATTAGTTTCATCAAACACCACGTCGCGTGCTATTTCAACAATTCTGGTGGTTTTGTTGAAGACACGGTAGGCGTGGATGTTTGAGTCATAACCAAGCAAGAAACCTTCATCGGACTTTGAAGCAAACTTTGAAGTCCTAGGCTTCTTGCTGAGAATATAGCACTTGCTCCCAAAAACACGAAAGTAAGAGACATTGGGTTTCTTACCAACTAGAAGCTCATAGGGAGTCTTCTTGAGGAGGCGGTGGAGGTATAATCGGTTGACGGCGTGGCAAGCGGTGTTAACTGCCTCCGCCCAAAACCGATCCGATGTCTTGTACTCATCAAGCATTGTCCTTGACATCTCGATGAGTGTCCTATTCTTCCGTTCCGCCACCCTATTTTGTTGAGGGGGGTATGGAGCTGAAAATTCATGCTTGATGCCCTCCTCATCCAAGAATTCTTCCACTTGAGTGTTCTTGAACTCGGTGCCATTGTCGCTTCTTATAGCTTTGATTCTTGAGGCGAACTCATTTTGAGCTCTTCTCAAGAACCTCTTCAGGACACCGTGAGTTTCACTCTTATCATGCAAGAAGAACACCCAAGTGAAACGAGAAAAATCGTCAACAATAACAAGACCATATTTGTTACCGCCAATGCTAATGTAGGTTATTGGGCCGAAAAGGTCCATATGTAGCAGCTCCAACGGTCTTGTTGTCATCATGATGTTCTTGGAGGGGTGTTGAGCTCCCACTTGCTTCCCCGCTTGGCAAGCACTACATGGCCTATCCTTTTGAAAGACAACATTCTTCAAACCATGGATGTGCTTGCCCTTAAGAAGCTTTTGTAAGTTCCTCATCCCAACATGGGCTAGCCATCTATGCCAAAGCCATCCCATGTTGGTTTTCGCCATTAAGCATGTGTCAAGTTGAGCTTTATCCGAGGCAAAATCCACAAGATAAAGCTTTCCCTTGAGGACACCCTTAAAAGCGATTGAGTTATCACTCCTTCTAAGGACGCTCACACCCTCATTAGTGAAAACACAATTATTACCCTTGTCACATAGTTGTGATATGGAAAAGATGTTATAGTATAGAGAATCAATATGCAAAACATGAGAACGAGTGTGTTGGGGAGAGATGAAAATTTTACCGGAGCCAAGGATTTTCCCTCGGCTATTGTCCCCAAAGAGGATCCCTTCATTTGGATCATCATGTTGCTCATACTCCTCGAACATCTTCCTCTCTCCGGTCATGTGGTTTGTGCACCCACTATCGAGCACCCATTTGGATCCATCGGAGGAGTACGCCTGCAAAACAAGATTATGCCTTCCTTTTAGGTACCCAAGCGGAGTTGGGTCCTTTGACGTTAGTTGTGAGGCATTTGGGCACCCACACGCAAGGCTTGAGGCTCTTGCAGAGTGGCCCAACATATCTAGCATATACTTTGCCATATTGTTCCTCATCAAAACATATGATGCATCAAAATCATGAAATAGAGGATGCGGTACAGATTTAGGCAAGTAGGTGCTAGTTGAAGTATTCTTCTCAATTTTAGTTGGGGATGAGCTTCCTTTGACAAAGACAATCAAGTCTTTGCCATACTTGGAGGTTTTGGCATTTTGCTTTCCACCTCTAGTATAACCAAGACCATCCTTGACATTGGGAGGTCTTGTGATGGTGTATGCACTTCGTGCATACGCCACCTTCTCTTTGTCAAAGATGCCACCCTTAGGTGCTTGCTTGCCTTGAGTCAACTTAAGCTCATCCTTTAATTTAAGAATCAAGTTAGAACATTTGAAAGTTTATATAGCTTCGGATGCAACTTTTGAGGAGGATAAGCTTTTGGAGGAAGTGGCTACATTAGTCTTAAGGGACTCAACTTGAGTCTCAAGGATCTTGTTAACTTCTGCCAAGTTGCCAAGTTCGTCCTTGAGCTCAATGGTTGTCTCCTCAAGACTTTAGCATGTTTTCTTGCTTATAGCAAGTTCATGCTCTAATGCCTTGCTCTTCTCTCTCTCAAGCTCAAGGAGCTCAATGAGCTCTTTATATCTTTCCTTTTCTTGGATAAACAAGTCCTCTTGCCTATCTATGAGCTCCTCCTTCTCAAAAATCTCATCCAAAAGCAATTTCATTCTTCGCAATGTGCTCTTACTTATATCCTTAAACATGTGTTAATTTTTGCTAGCACTATCAAAATCATCATGGGAGGATATGGAAGAGGATGAGTTAGAATTAACCTTTCTCCTTCCTTGTTTTGCCATGAGGCAAGTTGGCTTGTGGTCGTAGAGAATGGGGAAGAGCTTGCTTCCCTTGGAGCTCCTCCCGATGGCTATGGTTGCCATCTTCTCCTCATCTTCGGACGAGGAGGACTCATCGTTAGAGTCCCACTCCTTGCCTAAGTGAGCATGACCGGAGGGCCTCTTCTTCTTGTAGAACTTCTTCTCTTGTGTCTTGCCCTCCTTCTTCTTCTTGCCATCTTCATGTGGCCAATCTACAATGAAGTGTCCATACTCGCCACAATTGTAGCAAGCCCTCTTGGTTTTGAGCCTTGCCTTTGCTCTCATGCTTGTATCCTCCTTTTCTTCTCCTCATCATCCTCTTGATGTTGTTGATGAAGAAGGCCTCTTCCTCATCGGTGTCAAGGCTCTCCTCATCATCTTCGGTTTGTTCTTTTGAGGAGGATGTCACTTTGAGTGCAACATCCTTCATCTTCGAGGCAGTGAACCTTTGGAGGTCATTGTAGAAGAGGACCTTCTTCTCCATGATCTCGTTGTTGATGATCCTTCCAAGGACCTCCTTCGGGGTCATTTTGGCAAACCCAGGGCTTTCTCGGATCATGGAGCAAAGAGAGACATTTCTAGGCATGAATGCCTGAATCATCCTCTTCACCACCTCGTGGTCCGTCCAATTGGTACAGCCATAAGATCTACTCTTGTTGATGAGTATCTTTAGGCGGTTGTACATCTCTTGGGGAGATTCACCATTCATAATGGCAAACCTCCCGAGCTCTCCTTCGATGAGCTCAATCTTTGCTTCTTTCACGACTCGGTTGCCTTCATCAGCCGTCTTGAGAGTGTCCCAAATGTCCTTGGCCACCTCAAGTCCATCCACTCGGTTAAACTCATCTCTTGAGAGAGATGAGATGATCACTCTGGCCGCTTGGGCATTACGGTGAAGGAGCACGGCTTGCTCCGAAGTGATATCTTCTTCATTCTTTGGGATGTGCACCCCGGTCAACACGATTTGCCATAGTGTGGGGTTGAGTGACACAAGGTGGATCTTCATGTTGTGCTTCCACATCTGTAGTCGGTTTCATCAAATTGGGGAGGCTTCTCCAATGGGATGGAAACGTAGTGGTTGTTGGAGACAAGGCGTTCATAGTTGGAGCCTTGTTGGTTGTAGTTGATTGTGCCACTCGATGTGGAGGTTGAGGTGTCAACTTTGGGAATCTTCAACTTCTCTCAAAGTTTAACCTTGAGCTGGCGAATCTCTTCGTCACTGTTGATTTGTCTTGATAGAAGAGAATCTATTATGGGGTTGCTTAGACCTCACTGGTTGAGACTTCTTCGTACCCCACTCCGGCCATCTTCTCTCCGAGTTGTTAGACTCTTTTGGGAGAGTTCTGCTCTGATACCAATTGAAAGTTGCCTAGAGGGGGGTGAATAGGCTAATCGACCTGAAATGACTTAATAAAACGAGATTAATACTCAGGGGGCGGACTAGTCTGGTCCAAGGGCGGACTAGTCTGGTCCACCTACAGGGAAAAGCCTAAAAAGGGTTTCTAACATGTTTTAGTTCGATTCTTGAGATGCAAAGTGTGTTAGAATGACTTAGTGAGCCTTAACAAGTTATGAAGCAAAAGTGAGACTAAGGATCACGATGAAACAAGGGCGATGAGCAAAACCAGTAAAGCTAACCCTAGAAGCAATATGCGATGAATGAAAGATAAGAACACAAGTGACACAAGGATTTTATCCCGAGGTTTGATCCCACAAAGGAATCTACGTCCCCGTTGAGGAGTCCACGAAGGACCGGGTTCAACAACCCTTCCCTCACCAAGTTTACCGCGCTGGCCTAACTTGGTTCTCCACTATCACAAAGCGTGAATACAAGATTCGTTGGCGCTTCCCAGAATTTGAGGCTCCCACCACAAATACAATCACAAATCACAAAAATTGACTCAAGCCACAGATCATAAAGATTCACAAAGTGCAAGAGATCAAACCGAGAGCCAAAGAGCGGTGTTCTTCCTCTTCTTCACCTCACCAAACCCTAATCTACACAAGAATTAGTTTTAGAGGGAATGTAGGCAAGAAGGAGGCTTTTGGAGGATCAAGGTTGTTGTGGCGGCGCTAGGGTTTGAACTTGCTCAAAGGTTGGTTCAAATGAACTCAGGGGTCCTCTATTTATAGAGGTTCCTAGTCCATACTGCTAACTTCAGCAGATGGGCGGACTAGTCCGGCCTACAGCCCGGACTAGTCCGGCGTAGGGGACCACTGACATCCCTGACAATTGTCGCACTGTGCGGCAATCGTCACACTACCCGCCAAACTTCAAATTCAAACGGTCACTTCAAGAACGGACTAGTCCGACCCTCACCAGACTAGTCCGATCTCACACAGAACCTTTTGTTCCATGTGAAAATGGACTAGTCTGAAGACCACAGACTAGTCTGGCCCCCAGGGCGGACTAGCCCGGTCTTCCCAGACTTTAGTCTCTGAAGCACTGACTTCTCTCAAACCCGGACTAGTCCGGCCCCCAGGGCGGACTAGTCCCATCTCAGTCAGGACCTCTTGGTCCGGACCAAAACGGACAAGTCCGTGGTTTTGGGACTTAGTCCCCAAAACCCACTTCAGGACTACTCGGACTAATCCTTCCCACTACGGACTAGTCCGAACTCAGTAAGACCCTTCTTGTCCGGCTGAAAACGGACTTGGCCGGCCAGGAGCAGACTAGTCTGGCCACCAGCACGGACTAGTCTGGCCACTCCTGCCAGACTACTTCAAACTTTCTTCTCTCAAAAGGTTTGATCTCTAAATCGCTTTGAACTCCCAACTTGATCTCAATGCACTTTACACACACATCCTCACACATATTTGGCTAGTCTAAACTCGACACACTAGAAACCCTAGTTTCTCCTTTTCGGGTTGACATCGCCGTTTTCATCCTTTTACTTTTTGAGGGATTGTGTTTCCACTTGAGTCCACACTTGTGCTTAAGATCATTGAGCTCATTAGTCACTTAATTGTCATCATCAATCATCCAAAACCCACGGGGATCCTAGATGCACTTTCAGCGGCTCCAAGCAACACCACAGGCAAGTCGACGACAACACACAACCTAGTACTACGCATTATCCTACGGATACTCCCAAACATCACCTGAAACTGTTGGTGGGGGGATTGCAAGGATGAGCACATGTCATACTCAGCAAGTGTGGGAAAATAATGACATGTAGTTTGAACAAAGAAATTGATATAAGTAATGGCTATTTGCTGAAAAGTACATTTAAAACATGAAAAAAGCATCACACTATGTCTGTGTGAAGTATTCTCTTCGTATCCCCATTAATTACCATTTATGAGTCCAATACCATCAATTACCATTATATCACATCCATCAATAATTATCCATCTATATGCAAAATTCTTACCATCATCATTGACCATACTTAATTACCATAACTCAGCCCATATCCATAATCAATAACAAACCACAACCCAACAATAACCAATACTGAACCATAACCCAACCATAACCAATACCGAACCATAGCCCAACCATAACCAACACCGAATCATAACCATCCCAAATACCAGTTCCACTCTAATCATGTAGGTCATCCAGGTGCTCTTAACCGGAAGAACCGCTATCATGATAGTTTTTAACACGTTGTAGAGTTTGTACCACTTTACCCAAAAGTACGTTATTTCGTAACTCGTCGCCGACTAAAGAAAACCTCCCTTACGCCAATTACACTTCCTTAGGTGTATGGCCAAGAGATCACAAAATAGCCTTTACAAAGGGACTACCAGCATATTCAAACCCACTAAGGTTTCACCGGTGGTGATGCCTCCAACAGAGAACATACAACCAAGGGCCCCCTCTTGTGCCACTCAGATCCTAGGGCAGTCTCGCCACTATTGCAAACCCAACCGACTCCCATTCCCCGCTCCTCCAAATGATCTGAATCAATGTTGGTAATACTCCTAATTAGTTGGCTAAGTCGCGCCCATACTTGGCCTTGTGGTGGCACTGTTGTCCTGGCTTATTCTCGCATGAACCAGTCCTTCGATCCAAGGCAATCAAACCACCATATCATCCAACCCATTCCACAAACCATGTTTGCTTAGATCTCCCAAGTCCCATACTACCAATTAACCATGTTCATCAATTCATATCATCCATAGGCTCATTAATTCATGATTAATCCATTTGGTTGTTTTCCCATCCAAATTAATTTAGAGCGAAGAAAAAAAGGTAAAATACTCTTCCCGACTTTCTACAATATGTTCCAAGTGACAAGGATGGTCAAACAAGACTAGTAAATACCTATCTCGGGTTTCCCATCAATTTGACACAAGCATGCAATTTTGCAAACAAAACATTTAAAAACAGGATCAAAATGATCAAGGACACTTGCCTTACTCCTGAGATTGATTATGATCAAAAGCTTCGAAGTTCTGGTGCTGGAGGTCCTCGACAGCACCCTCTAGAGCAACACCTTCTATTCCGTGCAATAGACATATAAAACAAACATTGCAATCAATAAACATATATTACTCAATATGCCATGACATGCATGAATAATGCAATTATGTGGTGAAACTTTTCATTGAGTTTCTATTAATGTTTACTAACTAGTTACAATGGTTTTTAACAAGTTTGAACAGGTTTCGAGTTGATTTGAGTCAATTTGGAATTAATTTAGCAACTTCAGATTCAGGTGGTCGGACAAGTTCGTAGAGGGGACCGGACTAGTCCGCCCTTGACATAAAAGTAAATCGGACTAGTCCACACTTGGCCGGACAAGTTCGCTCGGCTATGGTTTTTGGCAAAATTCCAATTAGAGTATAGTTTAAGTTGAATTATGGGACCAAGATTGAAGTAGAAAGATGATCTAAGGTAATTACCATGAATTCAACAACTCAAGGGTCGAGAATTTGATGAAACTCAAGATCTTGGCATCTAGATCCAAGGAAGATGGAGAACTGGTGGAGAATTGATGATGATGTTTATGATTTGACGAAGATTGAGTTTGCTTGATCCATCTTCTTCCTCCTTCCATTCTCCTGGCTGCGTTGAACTCCTCTTGACGGTGGCACACAAACTAGGGTTTGGGTTTTCTCCCAACTTGACAAAAAGATGAAAAGTTGCGGTGGTGGGGTGTTTATATAGAGGTGGAGAGGTAGGGTTTCATGGATTTTGAGTTCAAGGTGGTGGAGGACGTGTAGGGGTCCCACATGGGCTCCATAGGGGTTGGGCACGACATTCTTGGGCCCAATTAAGGTAAATACGCAATAGTAGGTCATGGAGGAAAAGATTGAATCTGAGTCGGGTACACTGGACAAGTCCGCTAGGGGGCCGGACTAGTCCGATATCAAACAGAGACTTGATCGAACAAGGCCGTTATTGTTCCAGACAAGTCTGATCTTGTCCAGAAAGGAAAACGGACAACTTCGGTATAGGGGTCAAACAATTTTGGGGTTTGGTAAATTTTCTACAAATCAAACTGAAAGGAGGGATTACTGGAAACCTCCGAAGAGTTCTAGTAGCGAAGGATGGACTAGTCCGTACCGGGTAACGAACAAGTCCGGAAAATCATCAGAAGCAAATTCGGACTAATTCGGAGCAGAAAGCGGATAAGTCCGTAGGACAACAGGGAGTCAAACGGACTAGTCCGGGGTCCCAACCGGACAAGTCCGCACTGCTGCAGAATTTCAATAGTGTTTTGGTTCTAATTCATTTTAATCTTGTTCCTTTATATGTTGCTTAATGCTAAAGATGTGTAAGAATGTATGCAATGCATGATGGATGAAAATGAGGGTGTTACACATGCACAAGTCTCGAATCAATTAGTTTTGAATTTATTTCTCCTAAGGCTTACTTTTTTGACTTAGCAATATTATGTGTTGCAAATATGCCTACTACATTCCCTATCCAGCTCCACATACAAGCCTTATTTAGAGGTAGGATGAATTTATGCAAAATAAAGGACAGATTGAGAGAATCAAATTGAGATGCTTAAAATCTAAATTGAACTCTCCAGAATACGAGTGGAACTTGATTTCTACGGTATGTGTGCTCCATTTGCTGTTCTATCTTTCAACCATCCATGGATAGGAGAAGGCATAAGCCCCCCAATGACTTGAGATGGGTGAAGCACCATGCCAATTTTTGTAATACTAGGTAGAGTATTTTGTTGTGCACATGGTACTTTTGAAATGTAGAACATTGTAGCAACTCCTGATCATCAACCTAAAGTCCTGACTTTGCTCGGGGCGAAGAAAGGATAAGCTTGGATGAGTTTGTTCATGGCTATTATATACCAATTTCACCCGTCAATATAACTCAATTATGTGAAGGAACTGTCATTTCTTGCACACATCACCTTTCTATTTAACCTATTTTCACTTGTCCTTGGAGAAAAGTGCATGTAGGGGACTATTGCAGGAGATGAGGCAAAAGAGGGGGAGCATCCTATAAACTACCATCCCAGCCAATCAAGCGCCAACATGTGGCACCACATGGATCAAATGGCCCACAAACGGAAGTATCCGAGGTCATCAAACGGTGTAGCACAAATATGAAGGGATGGGACCCACCTGGCAGTGATCTGGAGAAAGCACATGAGAAATGGTGCAGAGACCAGGTCCGCCGAACCCCTAGTCGGCCGACTTGGTCCTGGCACCAAACTCGGTCAATCGCCACGTTTTGGCTCCTCTCGACTTGAAGAAGTCATTGGTGACTGATTCGCGTGCTTTTGGTGGTGAGAACCGACCCTTCTCCACCTATAAATAGGACCACCTACCCTCACTTCACACACACACCACTTGAATATTCATCCTTTGTATATACTATTCTCCATACGTTTAGAGGAGTGTAGGCTGTAGAGAGGAGAGCCTATAGTCCATAGTCCAAGTAGGAGAGAAGAAGAAGGAGTCTCTTCCCAATTCCTAATTGGGAAAGGTATGTATCTCATATTCCTATTTGTATTTGTGACTTTGCTCTTAATAAAGATGTTATCATTAGTCTTCTATTGTTCATATAATTGGATGAAGTGTTTATTGTTTGATTGTGGATTCCATATATGTGGTAGGAGTATTATTTATGATTTTGCTATACCGTTCTCATTATATCATCATAAACACTACAAACCCCCACTATAGTCTAATTAGCTATGATATGATTATGTTAATATGAATCACTTATACTATGTATTAACATTGTTTCAACAATGATTTAGTTCATTACCTTAGGATGGCTTGTACCTAGGCTCTTAATGTAATTACTTAATATGGTAGCATGTGCTAGGATAGATAAGTAGCGTTCAATGTCTCGTAGACCCATGGATTGAAGAGGTAGACATTAGGTGGTGACAGCCCTGTCTGTCCTTTGTAATCCTCCACGTTCGGCTATGACACAGGCTCTTGGCAGGAGTCGTCCTAGTGTTGCTAGGGGTAAACCCGTGCCTGATGTGTTAATCCACTTAGCATGAGAATTTATAATTGATATGATCATTAGTAACTAACTTAGGCTATGTATATGTATATTAGAAGCACAGTAGGAGTATCTTCCTAACTCTTAGCCTAGTCCCTCTTTACCTCATTTACCCCCTTAGGATAGAATGCTCTTGTGTGTGTCACACTACCTCCAAATTATCATTTATCCATCCTTGCTAGAACCCTACCTAGAACAACCTAGCCCCTCCATTTGATCATTGTTTTGCTTCCACCTAGCCTTCCTTGGGGAGAATATAAATGATACCCTTTGGAAATACTCTAAAAGAGGAAATGCTACCTCGAAAGATTTTGTGCGCTTGCAAATTTATATCTGTGAGTTAAAAACTATCAACAAGCATTTCTGGCACCATTGCTAGGTATGATTTGTTAGTAGTACATAGGAAATATCAACAACTACAAAATATATAACACGAGTAATGTAGTAATACTTTCAACATGTAAAAGGAACCACAAAGTCATATATGTATAAAACACTTATGCTCATATTATTTTTTAATTTCATATACACATAGACTTTCCAAGTTGCAAAACTCTCCCGCAATTTAAGCCATGAGGATGCATAACACCTATTTCACTACAAATGAAACAAAAATGAGTGAAATTCAAAGGTTTTGTAAAAAAAAGTCAGCCAATTGTTGTTTGTTATCTACATGGTGAAGCACAATGTTTCCTTTTTCAATATTATCATGAAGAAAGTGATACCTAATGTCAATGTGCTTTGTTCTAGAGTGTTGCACGGGGTTTTCAGCAATGCAAATGGCACTTGTGTTGTCACAAAACAGTGGAACACTAACCCCATAATTCTTAAGTGTTTGAACAATCCAAAGAATATATGATCATGCACTAGCAGCAGCTACATATTCAGATTCGACCATGGATTGTGTAACTGAACTTTGTTTTCTAGAGGACCAAGCAACAAATGAATAGCAAGAAAGTGTAAAGAACCCGAAGTACTTTTCCTATCAATCCTACAACCCTAAAAATCAGCATCCGAAAAAGCTTTCAAAATAGTTGAGGGAGAAGGAAGAAAAAATGTCAAATTCTTGAGTTCCATTTAAATACCTCAGAATCCTTTTGACGGCATAACGATGTGAAGCGCGAGGGCCAGCTTGAAATCGTGCATGAATTGTAAGACCGGTCCTGATGCCGTGAGGTGCAAAAGTGACCCGATCATGCTTCAATATTCTTTTTTATCAATGGGTTCATCATCTTCATCAAGTTCAAGTGTTGTCGTTGTTCCCATTGGTGTCCAAACAGGCTTGCTGTTTTCCATGTTGAAATGCCTAAGGAGATATTTCGTATACTTCGTTTGATGCATAATTGTTCCCTCCTTAGTTTGCTTGACTTGCAGCTCCAAAAAGTATGTGACTTCTCTCATTATACTCATCTCAAATTCTCAACTCATCATAAAAAACTTGGACACAAGATCATGAGAAGTATAACCAAAGATAATATCATCTGAATACACTTGAATGAATAGTGAGTCATTGCCATGTTTAAGCATAAAAAGAGTTTCATCTACTTTGCATGGTAAACCCTTTTTCAAGTAAGAATGTTTTTAACATAGCATACCATGCTCTAGGGGCTTGTTGGAGACCATACAAAGGTTTGGACAGTTTGTAAACATGATTAGGAAAATCTGAATTTTCAAAACCTAGTGTTGGTTAACATAAACTTCCTCATCTATGTAGCTATTAAGAAAAGCACTTTTCACATCCATTTGATATAACTTGAAACCTTTAGATGCAGCAAATGCTAATAAAATTCTTATGGATTCTAATCTAGCAACGGAAGCAAAAGTTTCATCAAAATCTTGACCTTCAACTTGTGTGAAACCTTGAGCAACTAGCCTAGCTTTATTTCTAACCACAACCCCGTCCTCACTTTGGTTGTTTGTAAATACCCATTTAGTTCCTATCAAAATATGACCATTAGGTGGATGAACAAGTTTCTAAACATTATTTCTTTAAAAAATTTCTAACTCTTCTTGCATAGCAATGATCAAAAGATTCATTAGTGAGTGCCTGTGATATATCTTTGGGTTCAAAAGAAGCAACAAAAAGCAAAATGAACGTGAGAGTTTGGATCAAAAAAATTTGAACCGTGTGACTCGTTCGTGCAAGCTTCCAATAATCAGTTGTGAAGGATGAGTTTTGAGGATGCGGAGGGGAGTAGACACTTCTCAAGCACCTTGTTCTTCATGTTCATCATCAACCGAAGATCTTGCGGCTTGAGGATGATCCGGATTAGCAATGCAGATGTCGGCGCTGGTTGTGGATCAAAATCAGGAGCAGGAACAATGTTATTAGCCTCTAAATTTTCGGGCAGAAGCACCACTTCGACCTCATGTTCAATAAAAATACTCTCCCCTTGCGGATATGCATCTTGACCTGCAATGTTTGAGCCAGAACTGGGCTAGTTTCATCAAAAGAAATCTCACAAGTCTCCAAAATCTTGTTAGTGCCAAGTAAAAGAACACAATAGCTTCTAATATGAGATGGATAATCAAGAAACATGCCATTAACAGATCAAGCTTCAAATTTATCAAGGTTACCAGGTCTCATAACAAAGCATTTGCAACTAAAGACTCTAAAGTGTGCAAAACTAGGCCTATGTCCAAACCGAAGCTCATATGGGGGGTTTTCCTAGCATAGCTCTCAAGAAAACTCGATTTGAGACATAACAAGCTGTTGCAATTGCATCTGCCCAAAACTTCCTAGGAGTTTGATAGTCATCAAGCATAGTCCTAGCCATCTCAACTAAGGTTATCTTCTTTATCTTGACAACACCATTTTGTTGAGGTGCATATGGTGAAGAAAATTGATGATTGTAACACCCTCATTTTTATGAATAATGCATTGCATGCATCCTCATACATGTTTAACATTAAGCAACCTAAAAAGGAACATGATTAAAATGAATTTAGGGCTAATCAGCAATTAAATCCGGTTTGGGAGCGGACTTGTCCGTCCTCCAACCCGGACTAATCCGGTGTCCCTCTTCTACTTCAGAAAGTTCAGTTCTTCAGAACTTTGGACTTGTCCGGCACACTGCACAGACTAGTATGATCGTGGTTCTTATGTTGTCTGAACTTGTTCGACCTTTTAGGAGACTAGTTCGATGTTGGTCTTTGTTCAGATCAATTTACTTTCCAATCCTCGTGACTTATCCGTCCCCCAACACCGGACTTGTCCGAAATCACTTCTGTTCCAAAATGGACTTGTCCGGCCACCTTGCAGACAAGTCTGGTCTTCAGAGTCCAACTCGGATTCTATTTTCTTCCACGTTAAGTTATTGGGTAATTGCCTTTATTGGGCCCAAGAACTTCGTGCCCAACCCCAGAGGAGCCCAAGTGGACCCCACCATGTTCCTTATTCGTTCTCCACCGAATTCTACTCCAAATCTAACCCAAAACCCTACCACTCCACCCTATATAAGCAACTCAATACCCCACACCTCCCTACATGTTGAAAGCCCTCGCCACCATCTTTTCGTTGTGCACCATCGTCAAGAGAAAAGCCAGCAGCAAGGAGAAGGAGGAGAAGAAGGAGGACGATCAAGCAAGTGCGATATTCATCACTTTTCAACATCGACATTCTTCATTACCAAATCGTCCTCGACACCTCATTATAAAACCCTAGCATTGAGATTCAATCTTTGCACCCAACTCTTGGCCCTTGGAGCTCTAAACTTACGGTATACCCTGTACATCCAATTTTCCACGTGAGTTTAAACCCAATTCTCGTTGTCTAGAAAACCCTAACTTAAGTTTCTCGACAGGGCGGACTAGTCCGGCCCTGAGATCGGACTTGTCGGGCCCTGCAATCTATTGTTGCTGAACTAATTCCAATTTGACTCAAATCAACTCGAACTTGTTCAAACATGTTAAAATCCATTGTAAGTAGTTAGTAAACATTAATAGCAACACATTAACAAGTTTTACCTCACAATTGCACCAATCATGCGTATCATGCAATATTGAGTAATACTTGAGCAATATTGGATTGTAATGTTTATTTTTCATGTTTGTTGCACAGAATTAAAGGTATCACTGTAGAGAGTGCTTTCGAGGACCTGCAGAACCAGAACATCGAAGCTTTCGATCCAAACCAAGGTCAGGATCAAGGCAAGTGTCCTTGATCATTTTGATCCATGTTTTTAATGTTTTGTCTGCAAAATTGCATGCTTATGTAAAATTGATGGGAAAACCCTTTTATATGAGTTTACTAGTTTTGTATGACCACCCTTGTCGCTTGAACACAATGTAGAGAGTCGGGAAGTGTATTTTACACTTTTTTGCTTCGATATACGCAATTGGGTTTGGGAAACAATCATATTGTTTAATTATGAACTATTGAACATATGAATTATGATAATTGATAACAATGACCCTTTGGCAACATGGAACCTAGGGATCTAAGCAAGTCGGTTACGTGGAATGGGTTGGACTGTTTTGGTGGTTTTGCTTGCTATAGATCTAAGGACTAGTTCGTGGAGCGACCATCCAAGATTTACAGTGCCACTACAGAGCCAAGTATGGGTGCAGCTTACCTGACTAGTTAGTGTGTTGCCAGTACTATTTGGACCATTGAAAGCTCGGGGAAGGGGTAGTCGGTTGGGTTTGTAGTGATGGTGGGACTACCCTGGAACCGAATGACACAAAAGGGGGCCCTTGGATGGATGTGCTCAGTGAAAGTGCATCTAGTCAATCCCTTGTGGGTTTTGGACGATTGATGACAAACAAATGAGATCCTAATGAACTTGTTGAGATGACTGCAGGTTAAGCTAAATGAGATAGTTTGGTGCACTCAAAAAGTGAAAAATGAATTGGTGTACAAAAGAAAAAAGCCCAACTAACAACTGAAGCGCAAAGTAGATTTAAATGTATAGGACGTGTGTGAGAGACACATCCTAAGAGCTCAAGTCTTTGTGTAGGGGTAAGGGATTAAAATTACCTAAAAATTCACTGAGCACCAACTAGTTTGTTCATGGACCGGACTAGTCCGTTCAAGTCTCTGTTGCCCAAATACAGTGTGCACCGGACTAGTCCGACAATGGACTGGACTAGTCCGATAAACTTTCGGGAACCACTTTTCACAGTGCACCGGACTAGTTCGATCTTGCACCGGACTAGTCCGTTCAAGTCTCCGTAAACCCTTTTCACTACACTCCGGACAAGTTCGTCCATAGGACCGGACTAGTCCATTGAACTCTGTGATGTTCAATAACACATAGCACCGAAGATGTCCGTTCTTGGATCGGACTAGTCCGTTCAACTCTCTAGAGTACAATTTCACTTGGCACCGAACAAGTTCGGACAGCTACCGGACTAGTCCAGTGTACCTCACACAATTAGGGCTTCTAATGTGCTGCACATTTCACACTGACTTTTACACAATGCACCGGATAAGTACGGTTCCCAGTACAAACTAGTCCGGTCATCGGGATCCCTAACGGTAACAATTTTGGAAACACTACAAATAGGAGATCCACGACCTCACAAACAGATTTCACGCATTCTACTGTTCACAACTCAAACCCTAGCGCCGCCAATTGTCCCAAGAGCCCAAAAACACATCTCCCCACGCATCTAAAGTCCTCAAAGGTAAAAATCAATTGAGACTCAGATTTGGGGTTTGGAAATCCTTGTCTACACGTCGTTGAGCTCTTGGGGTTTGATCTCTTCATACTTGTGCCTTTATTTCTAATCTTTTTGAGTGTATTTGATCATCTTTTCACTGTAATTCTTGTGGGGACCCTCAACGTGTGAGGTTGCCCCATAAACTCGGTGATTACCCATGATAGTGGAATCAAGTTGGCCTTGTGTGGTGACTCGACGATTGAAAGGGTTTGAAGAGACTCGGCTCAGTGTGGGCTTCCTCAACGAGGAGTAGATCTCTTTGGTGAGATCGAACCTCGGAAAAAATCGGTGTCCCACGTCTTCTTTGTTTTTGCATCTTCATTGATTAGGGCACATAGTTGATCAATATTATAACTTGAATTGTGAATTGCTTTTCACGTGTAACTTCACAATATTGATTGATAATCCAAATGATCTCATTAGTTGTTCACATTTCCGCTGCTATAAAGTTCAATTCCTGAATCAACACTTACTCAACTCGACACATACTCTGCACACCGGACTAGTCCGCAACACCAATTGGACAAGTCCGGTCTATCAAGAATTTGACAATTTGATTATGTGTGCAGGAAATTTTCAAAGCCTATTCACCCCACCTCTAGGCCACATTCACTCAGTTGGAGATATCACCACTGGTGAAACCTCAGTGGGGTCCGAATATGCTAGTAATCACTTTGTAAAGGCTATTTTGTGAACTCTTGGCCACACACCAAAGGAAGTGTGAGACGGCATAATATAGATTCTTTAGTCATCGAAAGGGGACGAAATCACGAACTTGTGGTTAAAGCGGTACAACCTCTGCATAGTGTTTAAAAACTATCATGATAGTCGTGCTCCCGGTTATGAGCAACCTGAACCCTCACATGATTAGGGATATGGACCTTAAGAATGGACAGTGAGTTGAATATGGCATATTATTGATGGTTCTGAATTATCTACGTTGGAATTATGGTATTGGATATGGAATTAATTGTTTTTGGTTGTTAAGGGATTGACCTCACTTAATAATCATATTATTGCATTTTCAACTGTTTTGAATGTACTTTTATGCAAATAGCCATTTAATTATCATTCCTTGTTTAAGCTACATGTCATACTTTCCCACACTTGCTGAGTACGACATGTGCTTACCCTTGCTATTCCCCCAACAAATTTAGTCGCTGGCGACAACGTGAGTACCTGGAGGTCTTTGAGGAGTTCTAGGCGTGTGTTGGTATTTCTTAACACCACAGAGTTATCCGCAAGCGCACGGAAATACCATTGTAGCACTTCCCCTTAAGGAGTACTCCCAATGATATCGAATCCAAAGAACGTGTGTGCTAATCTTTCGAACTAGCTCACCCAAGGACACAAAGTTGTTTGGTAGGCAAGGAGTAGAGAGGAATTCAAAGTATTGATCCTAATTCAAGGTAGTTTGCAGCAGATGCTTGCTTCGGGAACGGGCTTACTCCTAGCAATACTAGGACGACTCCAGCCAAGATCCTATGGCATAGCCGAATGTGAAGGATTACAAAGGACAGATAGGACTGTCACCACCTACTGCCTACCTCTTCAATCCGTGGGTCTACGAGATATCCACTGATGATTTATAACCTAAGCACCACGCTTACGTTCTAAATCACTACTCTAGTTGTTTCGAACACAAATCTACAACTAGAGCCTCTAATGAATTAAAGCAGTGAACCCACAAGTAACTACTTGTGCAAACTACTAAGAATAAAAGATCAAACTTGTATTGAATTCACAATGGCTTACTTGATTGAGTAAAACCTTTGTAGGGGTACAAGTGTAGAAGAGGGACTTGACAAGCCCAAGCCTCCTTCTCCTAGACTCTTCACCACACTCTCCTTCTACTTTGGTAGCCTCTAGGACTACTCTAAACCTTTGGAGTGTAGCACTATTCTCAACTTTTGGTGTGTGTGAGAAGTGAGGTGAGGGGGTCTATTTATAGGTGGAGAAGGGTCGGTTCCCGCCACAATTAACGCACGAATCAGTCACCATTGACTCCAGGGAGCCGGGAGGAGCCAACACGTGTCATTTGACTGAGTTTGGCACCAGGAAGAGGTCAGCCGAACCCCTGGTTCGGCCGACCTGGTCAAGGCTCCCCTCGGAGAGTGCTTCCTCCAGGTGGGCCCCCTTGATATATATGGGTGCAACACCGTTGGATATCCTTGTATTCTTCTGTTTGTGGGCCATTTGATCCATGTGTTGCCACGTGTCGTCACGTGATTTGTTGAAATCCATTTTCATGGATTCATCCCTGCATGTTTTGGTGGTAATAATTCACCTGCATACAAATAAACACCAACACTTGTGGATTTGGGTTAGTGTATAACCCTACCACTATGTTTTTTGTTTCTTTTATGCACATTATGACGTGAATTGACGGTCAAAATGTGGTACTTAAGGACCATCAACAGCGTGCGTGTTACCGTCAAGCTTTCCTGTGGAGTTGGTGTCATTAGTGTTTAGTGTTTCCACTACTGCCTTATTAGAGCTTGTATCCAAGACTATTCGGAATTGTAATAAGGTACTATTATTAGTGTTATTATTTGAGACATAGTTATAATCTGGCTATCGTTTGTGAATCACTTGTGTATGTGTGTTAAACATCATGGGCACACATATCTATTACGCTTGGATTATTTCAGGAACCGGGTGTCACAAATTGGTATCAGAGCTGTGTTTGAACGTAGAACGCAATCCTAGGTAGAATGGACACCACAAATCACTTAGGACTTCTTCCCTATTCAAAATTTGTCTATTTTGCATTATTTTACCTTCCACTAGCTATATAATGTGGGAAAAATTTGTGCTTTTGATGCTGCTACAATTCTTGCCACTTTCCCATCTTCTTGAGCAAATGCCCATCCTCTATCTTAATTTATGGCTGCTACAATTTCAGAGTTGATATTTACGTTTTCCTCTAATATTCTCATGTTTTTTATAAATGGCTCACAACAAAATGACAGCCAGCAAGAGAGCTCGTTTGCCACCCCTTGGAAGCAAGCTTAGGCCTTGCGAGGAGCCGCGAATGGAACCAGCTCAATGGGAGGAAGAAGTGAGTTTTCCCGCAAAAGAAGTTGAGCATGAACACTCCAACACGATGGAGAAAGATCCTGAGGGGGTGGAATTATATGATGATGAGGAGGAGGAAGACCCTGAGGAGGTGGAATTCTATGATGATGAGGATGAGGAAGATTATACACATAAGGAGGGTGAAGATGAGGCACATGAGGAGGAGGAACCACGAGAGGTTGAACCTGCAGCCCCGAAGGAGGTACCCGAAGCTCAGAGGAGTGCATCACAACCTAGTGAAGCTAGAAAAGAGGATAAACGCCCAGTTTTCTGTTTCGCTCAAGAATTCCATTCCGATGGCACTAATGGAGGATTTACAACTAAGCAATTGAAGGAGTTCCTTGATTTATGCAAAATACACCTAGAATACTATGTTAAGACGATTCCTCGCCATGGACATGAAGAATGGAGGGCTCAAGTTACTTTTATTGCTAAAGATGAGGTGATCACTAGACACTTTGCGTCCACATGGAGATCCACCAGGGAGCAAGCTATTGATGATGTTGCTTGGGAAGCACTCACTAGATTGTGCCACATCTATCGAGAGCAGATTGGAGGTACTAGTTTTGTGCTGCACCCGCATCACAGGAATGAAACAAGGGAAATCTTAAGACCACAAGAAGGAGCTAAAACCACTTCTCATGCCATTGACAGAGCTCAGGAAGTATTGGTGAATTTGAGAAATTGCTATGTTGATGCCATGGAAGAGATCCGCTACCTCCGTAAGAAATATTTCGTCATGGAAAAGCGAGAGGAAGTATGTGCCATCGTCGAGGTCAATATTGCAGCAACCTCTCCAGCGCCTACATGGACGGCCAACTCAACTTGGCGTGCGCCCATGTATGACTCGCTGTCGCCTTCGCCTTCCCCATCTCACGGATAGGACAGCCATGGCTCAAACAATTAAGTCCTGGTCTCCTGTCTAGAAGTTAGAAAATTATTTAGATCTTAATAGTTATATTTAGTGTGGTGTGCTGAATTTTCATGTTTTGTGCTTGTGCTTGTGTGCTTGGTGCGAGTTGTGGGAAGTTTAGCATTTTATCCACATCTGCACGTAGTAGAGAGTTTGGGATGCTTGTCCACATCTTCAAATAGGGTTTTTAGTATAAATAAGAGAGTTGTTTAGTTACATATACCTTGATGCATATAGTTGGAGGGCATTTCTTTTCAAATTCTAAATTCTTCGCCCTCTACTATTCTTTCACCAACAGATGTCGAGGACTCGCAACCAAAGGAATGCCAATGGTGAGGAGGAGAACATTGGAGCACCTGAGAATAACAATCTTGGACCTAAGGCTAGTAACCTGGAGCAGTTGATGGCTATGCATAATTAGCTTATGCAGACCGTGATGCAAACTCTGGGACAGTTGCAAGCAAATAATCAGAATCAGCCCCACATGCCTCCACCACCACCACCCCCGCCACCCCAGAACCATCTCGGGGAGTTCATGAGGACCAGGCCGCCTACCTTTTGGTCAAGCCAATGATCCTATGGAAGCTGAATATTGGCTGAAATCTGTTGAGGAGAAACTTGCCATCATCCAGTGCAGTGATCGGGAGAAGTTTCTTTTTGCCTCACAACAGTTTGTTGGAGCTGCTGCAGATTGGTGGGAAGCCCTTTGCAATGCCCATGCTAATGAAGAGAAAATCACTTGGGCTGAGTTTAAGGAGAAGTTTTGTTCTCACTATGTACTTGAGGGAGTCATGATACTGAGAAGATAAGAATTTGAAAACCTCATCCAAGAAAGGATGAGTGTGAGTGAGTATCTCAACAGATTCACTGAACTGTCTATGTATGCTCCAGAAGACATTAGTATTGGCAGGAAGCAATACTTGTTTATGAGGGGTCTCAACAATGAAATTCTTGTCCAGTTGCTCAACACTAATTACGCTAACTTCCAGAAGCTTGTTGACAAGGCCATTGTGGTTGAGAACAAGGTTCACGAGATGGAACAAGACAACAAGAGGAAAATGTCATATCATGGACAGCAGCAAGGAAACAATGCCCGACCTCGCTATGCACCGCCTGATGCACCATATTACAACCCTGGAAACCCGTCTGCTAATGCATACCGCCCTGCTTATCTACTGCGACTGCAAAGAGCCAATGCATCAATGCCCTTCCATGCAAGCACCTCGCTTGCCTATGCAGCCTGCGCCACGTCCAAATATGACTGCCTATGCTTAGAATCAGCCTCGCCCAAATTTCTCTGGCGCCACTAGTGCAAAAACTTGCTTTACTTGTTGTCAAGTGGGACATTTTTCAAATCAATGCCCAAGATCAGGTCAAGGACAGATGGACAATGCTCCAAGGCAGAATTCTATGCCCAATGGAGGAGCAACTCAAGGCAACCGAGGACCACAAAATTTTGCTCGTGGCAAGGTGAACCATGTATCTGTAGAAGAGGCTCAACAAGCTGAAGATGTTGTGATTGGTATGTTTCTCACAAACTCTAACCCCACTACTATATTATTTGATTCTGGAGCATCTTTAATTCATCTCATCAAAGTATGTTACAAAGCATAGCATGCCTATATCATACCTGAAGTATACCCTGTTGGTTAAATGTCCTGGAGGGGAGATGAGAACGAATATAGTATGTCCAAAAGTAAGAATTTCCATAAGGGGGTAGATTTCCTCGCCAACCTTACAGTCCTGAATTCACAAGGCTTGGACATCATACTTGGAATGGATTGGCTAAGGAATCATAACAGGGTGATTTAGTGTGCCACTCGGACAGTGCAATTGACAAATGAAGAATGAGCCAGTATAGAATTCAAGGCAGTTCAGCCAACAACCGAGAAGGCAATGGTAAATCATGCAGAAGGAGTAACTTTGGAGGAAATTTTTGTTGTTCGTGAGTACCCAGAAGTGTTTCCTAAGGAATTTTTAGGTATGCCACCTGATTGCGACATCGAGTTCGTCATTTATTTAATACCTGGAACTGCACCTATAGCAAAGAGGCCACATAGGATGCCTCCTAAGGAATTAGTGGAGCTCAAGAAGCATATTCAGGAGCAATTAGAGAAGGGTTTTATATGCCCAAGCTCATCACCATGGGGAGCCCCAATGCTTTTTGTAGATAAGAAAGATGGATCCCAAAGAATGTGTGTGGATTACCGGTCTATCAAGGAGGTGACAATTAAGAATAAGTACACGCTGCCTCGCATAGAGGATCTCAGGAGAGAATTTCCCTATCTCTTTCCTTCTACATCGAATCTCGAGGGCGAGATTCATTTTAAGAGGGGTAGGTTTGTAACACCCTCATTTTCATGCATAATGCATTGTATGCATCCTCATACATGTTTAACATTAAGCAACCTAAAAAGGAACATGGTTTAAATGAATTTAGGGCTAATCATTAATTTATTCCCGTCTGGGAGCGGACTTGTCCGGCCTCCACCCCAGACTAGTCATGTGTCCCTCTTCTACTTCATAAAACTCAATTCTTCAGAACTCCGAACTTGTTCGGCACACTGCACAGACTAGTCCGATCATGGTTCTGATGCTGTTCGGACTTTTCTGACTTTTTATAGGACTAGTCCAATGTTGGTCTCTGTTCGGATCAATTTACTTGCCAAGCCTCATACTTGTCCGGCCCCCAGCACCGGACTTGTCTAAAATCACTTCTGTTCCAAAACGGACTTGTCCAGACACCTTGCGGACTAGTCCGTTTTTCAGAGTACAACTCGGATTCTATTTTCTTCCACGTTAAGTTATTGGGTAATTGCGTTAATTGGGCCCAAGAACTTTGTGCCCAACCCTAGAGGAGCCCAAGTGGACCACACCACGACCCCTATTTGTTCTCCATCAAATTCTACTCCAAATCCAACCCAAAACCCTACCACTACACCCTATATAAGCAACTCAATACCCCACACCTCCCCACACGTTGAAAACCCTCGCTGCCATCTTTTCTTTGTGCGCTGTCCTCAATAGAAAAGCCAACAGCAAGGAGAAGGAGGAGGATCAAGCAAGTGTGATCATCATCAACTTTCCTACATTGACATTCTTTGTCATCAAATCATCCTCAACACCTCATTATCAAACCCTAGCGTTGCGATTCAAGCTTTGCACCAACTCTCGACCATTGGAGCTCTAAACTCACGGTATACCATTTACATCCGATTTTCCACGTGAGTTTAACACCAATTCCTATTGTCCAGAAAAACCCTAAATTCCAGTTTCTAGACAGGGTGGACTAGTCCTGCCCTAACATCGAACTTGTCCGACCCCTGCACTCTGTTGTTGCTGAATTGATTCCAATTTGACTCAAAGCAACTCGAACTTGTTCAAACTCGTTAAAATGCTTTGTAACTAGTTAGTAAACATTAACAGCAACTCATTAACAAGTTTTACCTCACAAATGCACCAATCATGCATATCATGGCATATTGAGTAATATTTGAGCAATATTTGATTGCAATGTTTGTTTCGCATGTTCGTCGTGCGGAATAGAAGGTTTGTAGAGATTGCTTTTGAGCACCCAAAGAACCAGAACTTCGAAGCTTTCGATCCATACCAAGCTCAGGAACAAGGCAAGTGTTCTTGATCATTTTGATCCATGTTTTTAATGTTTTGTTTGCAAAATTGCATGCTTGTTCAAATTGATGGGACAACCCATTTATATGAATACCCTTGTCGTTTGAATACAATGTGGAGAGTTGGGAAGGGGTAGTCGGCGTGGTTTGTAGTGATGGTGGGACTACCCTAGGATCCGAATGGCGCAAGAGGGGGCTCCTGGATGGATGTGCACAGTTGGAGACATCACCACTGGTGAAATCTCAGTGGGGTCCGAATATGCTAGTAATCACTTTGTCAAGGCTATTTTGTGATCTCTTGGCCACACACCAAAGGAAATGTGAGACGGCATAATTGAGAGTCTTTAGTCACCGAAAGGGGACAAAATCATGAACTTCTTGGTAAAGTGGTACAACCTCTGTAGAGTGTTTATAAACTATCATTATAGTCGTGCTCCCAGTTATGAGCAACATGGACCCTCACATGATTAGTGATATGGACCTTGAACTTGGTTTAATGACTAGAATTGAAATGGGAATCGGTATTGTTACAGTAATTGAGTTTGGAACATGAAAATTGTAATATTGAGTCGAATGGACAGTTATGAGTTCAATATGGTATATTTTTTATGGTTCTGGATTATCTATGTTGGAATTATGGTATTGAATATGGAATTAATTGTTTTTGTGTTGTTAAGGTACTGACCTCACTTAATGATCATATTATTGCATTTTCAACTGTTTTGAATGTACTTTTATGCAAATAGTCATTTAATTATCATTCCTTGTTTAAGCTACATGTCATACTTTCCCACACTTGCTGAGTACGACATGTGCTCACCCTTGCTATTTCCCTCAAAAATTCAGTCGGGGGTGACAACGTGGAGTACCCGGAGGTCTTTGAGGAGTTCTAGGCGTGCGTGTTACCATCAAGCATGCCTGTGGAGTTGGTGTCATTAGTGTTTAGTGTTTCTGCTGCAGTCTTATTAGAGCTTGTATTCAAGACTATTTGGAATTGTAATAAGGTACTATTATTAGTGTTATTATTCGAGACATGGTTATAAGTTGGCTATCATTTGTGAATCACTTGTGTATGTGTGATAAACATCTTGGGCACACATATGCATAATGCTTGGTTCATTTCTGGAACCAGATGTCACAATGATCTATTCCTTTTTCAGCACAAAAGTGATCAAATGATTGGTTTTTAAATTATGTTCCATTGTCATTTCTAATTCTTTTAAAGATTCTGGATGATGAAGTGAAAGTCTAAGAACAAAACTTTTAAAGTGACTAAAATCTTCATTCTTAGATGCCGTAAAGTAAACCCAAGAGTACCTAGAATAATCATCAACAATCACAACAACATATCATTTACCTCCAAAAGATTGAGTACATGAGGGGCCTACGTATCAAGGTGTAAAAGTTATGTCAGTGCTATTATCATGGTCATTGTGAGTGGAGCATGTGAACCTACAACCATCTTAGCATGTCTAAAATAAGAGCACACATTTTATTTGTCCCCTTTAAGCTTAGATAACCCATGTATGCGATCAAGAGGACTAACTTGTTTGAGGTGATCAAAGCCTACGTGACCAAGTCTATGATGCTAAGAATATAAGTATTTTGAATCATTAGCAACTATACACCTATGCTTAAAGGGTGACATATCAAAATCATCTTTAAAAACTCTTCCAAACCAATATATGCTAAACATAAGCTCACCATTTGAATCTACAACCTCGCAACAATTTTTAGTGAAGCTAATTTCAAGATTTTCATCTAGCAATTGTGAAACAGGGAGGAAGTTGTATTTCAAGTTTTTAATAAGTGCCACATATTTTAAAGTGTAGTGATTATTAACTCTAACTGAACCCTTAGCAACTATGGGAGTTGAAGAATTATCGGTAAAAGTAACATTCTCTACACGTGACACAAAAGAGAGGGAGGAGAATCATTATTTGTTACCAGTCATGTGGCGTGAGCAACCTCAATCCACAAGCCAAGATTTCTCCTTCCTCAAACGTGTAATCTACATAGTATCAAAATACGTCGATGACTCAATACTAGGATTAGTCAAAGGCATTTAGGAATTCAGTACTCAGTCACACGATGTCCAGCGGGAATAACACGCGAAAGCTAAGAAAATACAACAGGTTTATGAGCCAAAACTTTAGAATTCTTACTCCCCACTACTAATTTACGAGGTGTGACATGTGTCGCATAAAAAACGGTAGGTTTAGAAGCAAATTTTGCATGTTCTTTATACATGACAGCAAGTTGCAAGTTTCTAACATTCGGTTCAGCACGTGCAACAAGTTTTGCTTGATTGTTACGTGATCTAGCTATCATTCTAGGCTTCTTTTCTTGTTTAGCTAATCCATAACAAAAATCTACAATATGGCCATCTCTACCACAGTAGGTACATTGAAATTTAACCTTATGTTCATGTCTAGAAGAGCAAGAACAATGTGAGTTAGCAACCGAATGAGACAACACCACTGCTTACCTAAAAACAACCTCTTTTTGTTTAGGAACTGTTTGAATCAAACCACTTCCTAGTTACTTAACAATCTTAGGTGGATATGCCTTAGCATGAGCATGTGAATCAATACTTAAACCAGTTCTATCATTACAAGTTTTAGAAGAATTCAGCAGCCAGTTTAGATTCTTATTCCCACTACAAAACAGCTCTATTGTCTTGTGCATGTCATCAAGTTTATTAGACAAGTCTAGGCTATTTTCACATTAAGTTTTTTCCTTTTAGTTTGCAATTAGAACAATAATTAACTTTATGAGAACGTAAAGCATTGTTCAAAACAGAAATCTCATTCCTAGCATCATATAGTTTCTTGTTAAGATCATCACAGCTAGACATTGCAAGTCAATTGTAGAACAACTATCATCTTTCATGTTTTTATCATTAAGTGCAGCAAGCTTTCTGTTCTTCTCAATTTCAAGTTCAAGTCTATCAAGTGTGGAGGTGAGTGCACTTCTTAGAGAGGACAATTGTTCATATATCAATTCACATGAGGAACAAGAATCATCACTAGGAATCAAAGATTTTAGCCTATTAATTTCTGATTCTAGTGATTCAATTTTAGCACCATTTTCCCCAAGTTTTTTGTCCTTTTTTTTTAAGTATGGTAGTGGCACGAGAAATAGCATCACACATTTCTTCGCAAGTGGGGCATACCTCATCGTTGTTGCTGTTAAATTCAACTTCCTCCATTCTTGAACTTGAGTTGCGCACCATGAAACAAACATTTGCTAAAGTTTATTCATCTTCATCCCTTGTGGTGTCTACATCGCTCGAGCGGAAATCTTGAAGCGATGAGATAAAGCTATGCACCGCTTTGTGCATTGATGAGTTCCTCTTTTTCTTGTTGATTTTCGCATAGGTGGGATTAAACTTAGATTGCTTTTCATCACGAGAAGTAGAACCTGAAAGGTTTGGGCAATTTTTGTATAAAAATGTCTATACTATCCGTATTCAAAGCATCTTTGCAAATCACCATTTCCTCTCCTTCTAGTTCTCACATATTGCTATGCTTTTGGGAACTGAGTAGAGAGAAGTACTAGATCCTCCTCTGGAAACTCTTCAATCTATTCAAGGGTTAGAGAGAAAAGCAAAGCAAGTGTACCACATGATGAAGATTAGCTAGAACTAGGCATGTCATGTTATGAAACAATTGCAAGAGACTTGTTAGGATTTTTACGTGATATAATGTCAAGTATGAGTTTTTAATTTGGAATATAGCACATCTAAAGTAAGTATATTCAAGACAATGGATTCACCAATCGATGTAACTTTCATTTCCCAAATCAACATGTCTAATGCACTTAACAATTGCCTAGCATTTTCAACATCTGAAAAATTAACATTGACACTACGCAAGTTGCTGAGAATTTTATTAAAGTGAGCAAAGAAGTCATCGATTGATTCATCGGGTTGCATCTCGAAGCACATGTACTCTTTCTTGAACATGTCTTGTTGTACCTATTTGTTTATGTTGGATCCTTCATGATAGTCGCATAGCACTTTCCACACATCATATGCAGATCGGAGGTGTGCAACACGATCAAAGTTGCTTTGAGTCAATCCTTGTATGATCAAGTTTCGCACCTTGTTGTTGTTGTCAACGTCCTTCATGCTAGCTGTATTGACTTCGTCATTTGGCGGCACGACATATACTTGTAGACCTTCTCCCATATGGCGAAGCCTTGTGCTTGTATGTATGCCTCCATGAGTGCCTTCCAAATCTAAAAAATCAATGCCAACGAACACACAAGGTTGTCTCGAATATTTCTCTATGATGATAAAGAATAACACGTGCAAATCACAAAGATTAGATCATTGTGGCTCTGATACCAATTTTAGGATCAAAGATCACGTTAAAAGCTACAAGAGAGGGGTGAATGGTAGATTAAAACTTTTATATGCGAAAGCTTCAAAAACCCCTCGGTAGAAACCAATCTTTAAAAAAATTGTGTGTGCAACTTGTCTAAATGTGTTCAACCATGACAAAAGTAGTTGATATTGCATATAATCAAGTCATGAAGACAACATAGAAAGAATCACCTGAAAGTCTCGAGTAGAACTCAAGTTATAGCCAAAATCCTCTACAAAGGTCAATCTGTTATGGTAGAGGGAAAACAGATCTGATATGCTGCAAAGAAATTCATGTAACTCAGAAAACCAAAAATCCAATGATAGTGAAATTTTTACATATGATAGACAATTGAGTTATGAATACAACACAAAATAAATCACGGTAATTGGATAAGTAAAACTTCAGTTATGATCAAAATACCAAATCAATGTCGGTTGTGCAAAAACTCAACAAGAAAAACATGGCAAAAATAAGTCGAACAAAAAAGGCAAAAAAAACTCCTCTAAAACTACGAATTTTATTCAATGTAACAAAAGAGGAACAACCACAAGTCGTATGTACACGAGTCCTGGCCTTCCTTGCTTATATAACCAGCCTTAGGCAACTCCAATCCGAGTAGGACTTCCTACTCCTACTTGATTCCATCGAAATTTTCTATAACTGCTCAAGACTCTTCCACATGCAAATAGAAGCAATCTTAATACTTCCAAACACCTTAAAAATGTCCTAAACATTCCTAAAATAACTCAACTTCATGACCAATATGAAATATAACCAACACAAACTCAAAACAATCAATAAACGAACCAAAAACCACCTCAGCCGCACCTGAGCGCGTAATCCAGTTGGTTGGACCATTCTGCCCATATCTTCACATCCATAACTCTTTACCATGCCTTGGAACAATGTTGCTACGTCCATGCAACCCTTGCACACATGCAAACTCTTTCCAAAACATTTGCGAGACCTTCATATGCATTATTCTTGACCCAACCTTGTTGCATGACCTCTCGATCAACTCAACCATAATTCCTCCTGAACATGGCTATTGAACCTCATATTCTCTCTAAAACTAGTTTAATAGATCACTGTCACCAGCCATGTCTTGGCCTCAATCAATACCTGCACATGAACAAACAAACAACTTTTCTGAGCACAGGTCCTCGACTTGACTCACATTAGTCCGAAAACCACAACACCTTATGTGAGCACCTCACATAAGCATGTTACAGAACATAGCAAAATAATATACACCATGATCAGCCAAAAGTACTAAGAAAACTTCCCATAAGCCGCAAATCAAGATTGAAATATTTCAAATTGAAAACAAAACAGCCGAAGATAAACATTAAACATCGGACAGTCTGAAAGGCGGAGTAGTAACCATTACTCCCAATATGCATTGAGAAAGTTCAGACAATATGTGCTAAGTAACAATAATTGTTACTCTCGATATACATTGAAAAGTTCGAACAAGCCAAATTGAAAACACGTGCAGCTCACGTGCGGCTAAGTTCAGACAATGCAAAGTGTGTTCCCTGCAAGTTTGAACATTTCATAGTAATTTTCTCGGGCATACCCAAAACTTTACATGTAAACCCTTTTTTTAGCCTATTAGCCAATGTATTCAACACCTAGATCTCACATCTTGAGTATTGTATTTTATTGAGTAACCAACACAAAAGATAAAATATAATGATTCTACTTAGTTTTGTATGCTTTATTTAGATTTTGATCTGAATGTTGCATACATTTATTTGACAGGACCAACACTGTTTCCGTAGCTAAGTTTAAGATTAATTTGGATTTATTTCTGAATTTATTCTCTCAAATATTAAAAGTATTTATCATGCCTTAAGTTTTGATTTTGATAATTTAGTCTCTTAATAGAGAACTATGTCGCATAACGAGAGAAGTGAGTATGGTTTTGTGTTGGTCTGCACTCTTAATAAGTAATGTCAATATGATCTATGTAAATAATGATCATGATGGGAGCATTTCCATTGTATCACTACTACATAGACAATTATTAAGGATTGGAGACTCAATTCACTATGTCTTCAAATACATATACTAGCACTCGCTAAGAGTAGCTGGTTATGCTAGATTTAATAGCGGTGGATCATAATAGCACATTATAAATGTGCAACACTATCACTAAGCTTAAGTTATTAGACATGAAACTCAAAGAGGGAAAGCATTAAGGCTTCACATTTGACATTGTCAAGTGTGTTAAGTATATCGATAAGAAAAGAATTATCTCATAATAATTCTAATCCTTCTTTTAAGCATCATCTCAACTCTTAAATAATGGCATTGAGAAAACTTCTACAATCTGAGAAGCACTGAAAAGAGGAGTGTACTCCCATTAGTATTAAGAGATGTTATAATGATATAATTAAACTAAGTAATAATAATATCTCCTCATATGTAGGAATTATGAATTCTCTTCGAAATTATGGCTCTATCGTGTAGGCCATATTTCGAGGAGCGGAATTGTAAGATCATAAACGTAAGATGATCGTGAGATCATAAGGTAAGATATTCTCACCGCTCGAACCTTTCAGACTCTAAGCAATGCTTTGTAGTAAAAATGATCTATGAGGTAAGGGAGAGTACTATTATTGTCTATTACCCCATAAAATTTATGGTAATTTCTTGGACATTTTTTTAAGTCCATAAAGGAATATAGCGTAATTAATGGAGGGAATATCGTAAGATGTGTATTAAGTATTTCCACTCCGTATTTTAAGTTCTTTTATTAAATAGGCCTTATTAAGTCGATGTCCAAAGCATCATATGTTATGAAATTACGAAACCTATACTAAATTGGTTAAGGAGTGTAGGGTCTTTTGAACTTAGATTTGAGAAGTTCAACCCAAATTAATGTCAGGTCGACATTAAGGAACAAAGTTATGATTTTGTTTTGTTTTTGTTAAGATTAAGTATTTTCATTTAGACTGTTTTGAAATGAGTTAATGCAGTCTTCTCAAAGACGACAAAATTAGGGGGGGGGGGGGGGGGGGCTTGACATTTGAAGACACTGGTCTTCAACCAAAATGGTGCATGTACCCACTCTTGGTTCAAGAGTAATTCTTTATGATGACTTGTCATCATTGTGTCAACAATGCAAGAGATTGTTGTCACAATACTTTTTATTTTCATCATTAATAGCGCTAATAATGATGCAAAGTGATAACAGCCCCACTAAGATTGTAATGAGACAACCCATATGTTA
Source organism: Tuctoria greenei (assembly GCA_036927565.1). Taxonomy (NCBI): domain Eukaryota; kingdom Viridiplantae; phylum Streptophyta; class Magnoliopsida; order Poales; family Poaceae; genus Tuctoria; species Tuctoria greenei. The sequence continues at coordinate 173,413,831 of JAYESD010000002.1, read as the reverse complement.
AGAAATTCAAATTGAGGATGATCTCACCTCATTTGAATAAGCCATGAGTTTTCTCAATCATCCGAGTCATTTAAGAATGATGAGTTTCCTAAAGGAGCCAAATCAGTAGGTTGTAATGGTCTACAAACATTAACGTGATTTCAAAGGGAATACTGAAAGATTTCATGCAAGAATCATGACACTAGTAGAATATCGTATTAGATGTGCATAGAATGGAGATTTATCAATTGATATGTTTTGAGAATGTCCATATGACTCAAGCCAAGTGTTTCGTCATGAAAACCAACGTATGAAATATTGATGAAGAAAATCCGTTTATAGATTTAAGTAAGTTTCTAAGTAATGATATCTGATAAAAAATAAGATTTGGTTTTGTAAGATACCTAGGAGGATAATTATATTTGCACTGAGATTAAGAGAAGAAAGTTTACTTTCTTTATTTCTGAGGATGATGTCCTACAGTAAGCAATAATGTTGATCAACTATTATAGAGTAAGAGTTTTGTCCTCCTAATCATGAAGTTAAGATCTTGGTGATGTTTCTAATACGTTAGTAATTTAGTTTCACCAAGATATATTAAAGGGGTATTTAGACCATCACATAATGTGTATCTACTAATGATTTTAGTAGTGTATTATGCATACATGCAAGTTCTCGCCAGCTCTAAAGGTCAAGGATGATAAGTATGGGAACCAATAAAAGATCGATCAAATAAAATCGCTTGCATATGCTTCTGCTATCGGAAGTTTTAGGTTTGCTTAAGTAAAACTCACCTTCACAAAGTTTAAGAGACCGGGGTGTTTTTGCCATAAGTTTTGATCCAAATATAGATCACTGGAATGAAAATAAGAATGCCTTGCAATTTTGCAAGTGAATAATACCTCATGATAAGTTGAGTAAGAATTGATATCATTCAAATAAAGATATATTAAGATCAGTTTTTGCGAGATGTATAGCAAAATCCACAATCAATTGCTAACACTCGCAATTTGGAGTTCTATTGTGGAAAAGCTCCAATCGAAGGGTCACTACATCAAGAGTGATGCATACAAAATCTTTATTATATATGAGGCCGTCGAGTAGGCACAAGAATTAATTTACTAGTTTAAGAGTGGTTGACAGCATGAAACCACTTAAGTTATTTTATTCCAATTACAGCAAGTCAAGTGTGCCACCAAACACATTGACATTAGGTTATAAATGATAAAATTCATGATCACACCATTTGTTTTGAGCAAATTAGTGACAAGCGATTGCTTGAGGATCCACTTACGAAAGGTTCCACCCAATGCGTTCTGTGAATACGAAGTCGACATGGGTAAAGGAAGGCTCTATGATTACCTGGATAATAAGGGACCAACTGAGAGTAAGGTTGTTTCTAAATGTGAGATGTATCGTGGTTGTTCGAGTCAGATAGTACGTAATTGTCTATTCTTGATGCCACGTGCCCTATATGTCAAACATGAAGAAGTTAACACTAAGTTCAGAAATAAGTAATGTCATTTGAATAATTAAGTTTTAGTAAGTCTTGATCCGTGGAGATCAAGAGTGAGATTGTTAGATTGATCTTCGACTGGGTTTGATTAGTGCGACCAAGTGCAGCCCATTAATTAGGTGTCCTAATCGGGGGCACACAAACATCCCGGTTAGCTGTTGGGCCCTTTCTCACATTGCGCGAGAGAGAGGCACACCACCCAAGGTGACGTGTCTTTTTTGCCTCCACACCACTCCACCGATCAGCAGGTGCAAGAGTGAGGGAAGGCCCCGGCCGTGACTGTTGAGGTGGCTGCTGCTACGCCTTGTTCCATGACGTGCACTTCCATCAACGCAGGTAGACACAGAGCAAAGGTATGATTAAATCCCAATTCCCTTCATACACATTTATATTCATGTTCCTCACATGGTCAGAATAAGGAATTCTATGATTTTGTTCAAGATTAAGTAAGATCCTGATAGTTAGGCCATTAGGAACATCTCAGAATTCTAACAATCCTGTCAAGCTCATAAAACTCATCCCATGCTTGCGAGGGCACCAGGGTATGGAACTAGTTATCAAAATCTTCAGTTAATAAACAGCGCCAGACTGATCCAGTTTTATGTTTACTGGAGTATAGACAAGGGAATTGTGTTGCTAAATGCTGGCCATTCCAAATATCCTTCCAGAATCTGACAGCGTCACCATAACCCACCTGACAATGAGCAATACCTTTATATCTGGGACTAAGCACAAGAATATCACGCCACCAGAAAGGACCCCTTATTGAGCTGTTCATGAGGAACAATGCCATCCCTATAACAAGACTGTCAAAGAAAATGGATGTAGGGAATATCCAGTTTCTTATTAAACTTATGCAGATGCTTGAGCAGCAAAGCTTCATTCTCACTTTGCAAATTGATGACTCCCAGGCCACCCTTGTCTTTAGGATTTTGACATTGATCCCATGCAATGAGGGACTTTGTACACCCTTCAATAGACGATCCATTCCAAAGATAAAGCTTCCTAATGCGGTCTTACTGCTCAAAAACCGTAAGGGGGATTTGTAAAGTGCACATGGTGTAAGTGAGCAGTGCAGATAAAACAGAGTTCACTATTTGTAATTTTTTTTGAAAAGCCCAGTAGACGTTTAATTATAAGAGAGATAAAAAGGCGTACCAGGGGTACAGCCTCAAAGTTGTAGTACACAGATTGAAACAAAAGGCGAGCAAAGAAAAGAAAAGAAAAAATTACTGAGAGAAATGGCAGAGGCACTAGCTAATCAGGTGTAACACCCTCAATTTTAAAACAAAGGTAGACAATTGAAATTTATTAGAGTTTATGATTTTTGTGCATTTGAGTGATTTTTTGAATTCAAAAGTTGGTAGAAACTTGTTTACAATTTGAAAGTAAAATCAAATTAAAAGAAAAAGAAAAAACAACAAAACCAACTGAGCCAGCCCACCCATTCCCTTCGGCCCAGCCCGGACCGCGCCCCCTTCTTTTCTCCCTCCATCTCTTTTCACCCCACCGGCCCAACTTCCAACCTCAGCCCAAGGCCCACCTCGCGCGCGCTAGGGTTGAACCCTAGCCGCGTCTGACCCTGACGTCGCCGCCCCGCTCGCACGAGGCCGCCGCCACCAACAACGTCCCTCCTTCCCTCTCTCCTTCTCTCTGTGCGTCGGGGCCCGCATGTCAGCTCCATCCCCTTCCTCACCCGCGCGCCCAGTGGAGCCCGTGACTCTCGCCGCCGACTCAAAATTCAGCCATAATCCCTCAGTTTAATGCCCTAAATGGCTTTCCTTCAAGGGGGATCACCTTCCAACCTTTCACCAGGCCTCCTCCCCTATAAATCCCGGTTGCGCCCCGCATTTTCCCCCTTTTCTCCCTACCCAAAACCCGAGCCACCATGGCCGCACCTTGGAGCTCGGCGCCCCACGATTTCGCGTCGCCCCGACCGCCCATTCTCTGCTCCCGAGCACGTAGACGCCGCACCTCCACCGTAGGACTCCTCTACGGCAACAGTAGACGGCCGAGGCGCCTCATCGTCAGCACCGAAGGCCGACCGCCGCTCCTCCTCGTCCATCTGCCATCTCCAACTGATTTCCCGCGCGTGCACTGCCATGGGTGAGTTCCCCACGCTCCCCTCTTTCTTCCAGTGCTCACCTCGTCAAGTTTGGTTCACCAGAGCGCCGTTCCGGCAATCCTCCGGCGAGGCTGACCATGGCGCCGCCGCCACCTCTGGAGCTCCGGCAGCCTGACTTGGCAAAGATGGTCCGCCACCGTTAGATCACGCAAGCACGGCTCAGTTAAAAGATGCATACCAGTTGGTTTTAATAAAATCTCGTACATTCATTTTAGATCGAACGATGTAGATTAGATCAACCGAAGGGGTACTCCCTCTAGTCCACCGTGGACCATGAACCGAGCACTTCACCTTGGTCTACGGGACCATGGACATAATCTATAGCATTTTCCTTTAGCGAAATAAATCCAAAATCCGGAAAAGAAAAAGCATTTTACACATAGGACCCTGGAACTATCAGAATAAATACAAACTGACCCTTGCTATTATAAAAGTATCCTTGGACTTTATTATAATCATGGTTTTGTTATAAATAAACTAGATTTTATGGAACAACCACTGGAATTAATAGAACTAGTATTTAAAATACTGGAATAGCCTCAATATTTACAAAAATGCCCTGTTGTGTTCTGTAATTGTGTTTTAGCCCCTGCAGTTATATTTAATTATTGAATAATGTTTAAAAATATATTTAGTGGTGTAAAATAAATATAGAAAATTAGTTATAAATCTTTTTAGGTTAAAATAAAATTGTACATGCATATAAAATATATTTGACCATGGAAAATTCAATGAAAATGTTTTTAGTTATAAATAAATACTAGATATAGAGAATAAATGTAGAAATAGTAAAAAAATATTTATAAAATCTTTTTAGCTGAAATAAAATTATAAAGTGCATATAAAATATATTTTGACTATGGGAAATTCATTAATAATGTTTTTAACATATAATTAAATACTAAAAATGATGAATAAATGTTATATGCATTTCTTTGGCTGAGAAAAATAATAAATCACACATAACTCTGATTTAAATTATTATCATAATGTATTCAATCATACTATTTGTATGATGTATTGTCCTTGATTGTTTTTTTGTTCATTTGACGGTAGTTTACACGCATTCGTGTCACGATCAAGAAGCGGCACGAAGATATGAAGACAAAGAGTACAATCAAGAATAACTGAGCAGCTATATAAAAACAGGCAAGTGCCCTTGACCATCTTGTGCCTCTTTTAAGGATTATAGTTAGTTGCAGGCTTAATTAATGTGAATCCTATTCTCTTTACTGTTCCATATAATTCCTTGTCGCCCGTGATGGAAAAGGTGGTACTTGGGATATTGACTTACGCTTAGCCATGCATAATAGATGGGGGGAAACAATTGATCATATATGTCACCTATGATTAATGATTATTTATTGAGATATGGAAAATGGATTGTAGTGGATAGGAATCTGGCGTGTTGGTTTGAATGGTATGGTGCAGTACGCACGAGACTCAGGATTGGAGTTTGGACCTTGCCGGATTCTAAGGACCGGTTTATGGATGAAGTCACTAAGCTTTATAGTATCGCCACAAGACTGAGTATGGGGCACCTTGGTCAATTAATTAGGCCTCTACTGGCGTAGTATTGGTGATTGGATAGTGCGGAGAATTGGTTCAGGGTGTACTGCCTTAGGATCCACATGGCTCAATAGGGGGCAACTGGAGTGTTGAGACGCGGTGTAGCGGCTCACACTTTTGTACAGGGGTGGAACCTCAGAGGTCTAGTACGCATCGGGAGAATCCTTTGTAAAGATCTCATAGTGATCTTCTGGCCGCACACCTACAGAAGTGTGTATTGTGGTTGGCCGCCACTGGCATCAGGGAGGTTTACTTAGTCCACCTGGCAACAGAGGATGAAATCACAGCTTGTGGGTAAAGGATACATTCTCTGCAGAGATTGGAAAACTGTCATGACAGCCGTGCTGGATAAGAGTGGCTTGGTGCTGAATTCATAATTAGACGATGGTTGAGATGATGTTTGGGATGATACTTGGGAATGATATTGGTATTATTACATTATTATCATTGTTATGGTTGGGATTATTCACTTAGATGTAGGTTGCTAATGAAAGCTAAGGATAGGTTTAATGCTTAGTGCTTAAGCCACCATCAGCCTTTCTTTTTGGTTGGCCTTCATGTCATTTATTTATCACACTTGCTGAGTACCACGGGATGGTACTCACGCTTGCTTTGTTGTACTTTTTTTTATAAATGCTGCCCAGTGAAGAGAAGATTGAACGAAGGCAAGTTTCTATTGAAGACGGTGTGTAGAAAGTCGCGTTGCTGCCAGTCGATTTGTCTGTGGTTGCTATAGAGTTTTTCCTCTTCCGCTACTATTCAAAACACTTTTGAAAGGTATAAATGTTGCTTTCATGCGATATAAAACTGTTTATCACTACTTGTCGTACATGTATGGTGAAACTGATCCTGGCATACATGTATTTTGTAGCTGGTTTTATACTTAATAAAACCAGGTGTGACATCAGGCGAGAGCATTGAAGTTGCCTCATGGTCATCCTGATCCCAGCCCACCACAAAGTTGAGCTTTTTGCATCCCGCGTGACACCAGTTCATAGCCTCACTTTGTATTTCAGAGAGCAGTTGGGTTGGTTGTTTCTCATTGCTCATGAAGACTCGTGCATTCCTCTCACGCCAGATTGTCCATAATATCAAGATAATGAGTGAACGGACACCCTGAGCAGTGCCACCCCCCTCGGGTATTTTAGAGTATGGAACCAGTCAGACCCGGACTCATGGGCATGCGGCCTGTGCGACCGCACAGGCCCCCATTTCCCAGGGCCCAGCGTTCAGCCCAAATGACCAGCCAGGCAGCCAACGTGAGCACGCGTGTGCTGCTGCGCTCGATGCGCGGACGCGAAGGCCAAGCTGGGCCACAAGTCAACTAGCGTGGCCTGCAGCTGCAGGCGTGCAGTGCAGCCCATGCGGCCAGCCGGCCAGCGGCCAGACACAGGCAGAAACCGAAACGACGCCGACTTCTGTCCGACTCGGCGCGATATGTTCGGCCTTCAGGACTCGGCGCTTTCGTTGCCCTATCACCGTGCACCCGTGCCGCTGCCGCCAATCGCCGAGTCGGCGAGTCGGCGATGCCGAGAACAGATCGTCGAGGCGAGTCTGCTGCAGTTCTTCACCACTCAGCAGTTCCAGTTCGGATCAGCACAATTCATCTCTAGTAAGTAAATTTGTTTCTCGTTTTTCCTGTTCTGTGTTCTTTGTCTACCGTCTAGATTCTAGCTTTTTTATTTTGTCTATTATTTTATGAATAACAATCAGGCGTAATTGAGATTTCAATCTAATTTAGTCTTTTTACTATAGAGTCATGTCATCTAGAAAGCATGAATTGGGTTTTCAAAAGCACAAGAAAAACACAAAGAATATAAGATATAACTCAGCCACAATATCACTTGAGAGTGATTTATTGGAGAAGATTGAATATGAGCATATGATTGAAGATTTCATTTCAAGGAATACGAAAAGAATAGGTCTATTGGATAAATGTTATGCATCAAGAGACAAATTTTCAATAATAGGTATGTTACTTGACATAATCTAGTGTTATGTAGAATGTTATTGTATTATTATAAATTTACAGTACTATTTTTCCTATGGAGATACGAACAACTTTCGTATTTCGAACGGGGCCCCGAATTTTGTCCCCTCGGCCCTGGAACCAGTCATCGACGGTTGACAACCGCGACCACATAGTTGGTTGCAAACCCGGAACGTGCGCCAAGGAGCTCACAGCTGACCAGACATCACAGGCTATGGGGCATTCAATAAATAGGTGATAGCTGGTTTTGAGGTTCTGATAACAAAGGGGATAGAAATACCCATTCGGCCACTCACGAAGAAGAAGGCGATCGGCGGTTCATAGACGATCCTGCAGGAGCCAAAGGAAAATTTTACACTTACTTGGTGCCCAAGTTTTCCAAACCAACTCGTGAAGAAACTCTGAAAGAACCGTAGAACTGCATTTTGTAGGCCGAGCTTGCTGTGTACACCCCTCCCGCAGTTACGATCCGGGTAATTGTGTCCAGCACGCCGTGTTGCAGCTGCAGGTTAGCTTCATTGATCATGGACAAAAGATCAACATAGTCAATAAGCAGATCTGCAGAGAAACCCGAAATGAGGTCTCGAATCCATGCTCCATTGGTGAGGGCAGCAGCGACTGTTTTTGACTTCCTGCGAGAGTGAAGGTAGAGCCTCGGGAATAATAGGTATGGTGCTCTTCCCTGCAGCCAGCTGGACCTCCAAAAGAGTATGCGGTTTCCATCACCTATACCGACCTTCGTCTGTCGGCAACTCCATTCCGCTCCACGGGCGGTTCGGGTGAGTCCATGAAGACCAAAGCCAGCAAAGCCGTAGTGTGCGACCAAATTTACGAAGGTCTAGGATCCTGTGTCCTCCACAATATAGTGGTCAGCAGACCTTGGTCCACACCACTTTACATTTACCTCCATGCATACGATCTGTATCAGCCCAGAGGAACCTGCGGCGAACCTTGTCGAGATCCTTCAGAACCTTTTTTGGCAGCTTTAAGGCGGTCAGCTAATATGTTACTAGCAAACTGTGAACAGAATGCACAAGTTACCACCGGCCGCCGATGTTCAGTAGGGAGGACTGTCAGCATGCGAGCTTTCTCAGTGCCTTGTCTTGAACACTTTGGAAATGCCCAGCCTTGAGCCGACCAAGAGTCAGGGGTAGGCCGAGATAGATAAGTGGCCATGAAGCCCTTTCTCCCTGAAAGTCTTGTAGAATCTCATCCAGATCAAGCAATTCACATCTTATAGGTGCTATGGTGCTATTTTGGATGTTGATTTTTAATCCCGCCGTCTCTCCAAAGCACTGCAGAATTTGCATTGCGGCTGCAATGTCACTACAGACCGGACTTAAGAACAGTACCATGTCATGAGCATATAAGGATATTTGTAGCGGTGCCCGGCGAGTGGGCAGCGATGAGATGACCCCTTCCTCTACACCACACTGGAAGAGCCTTTGCAGGGTGTCAATCCACTACAGGAAAAGCGATCATTTGCGACGGCTATATTTATTTGCGACGGCTGGCCGTCGCAAATAGAATAAATTGCGACGGCCCGCCACTGGCCGTCGCAAATAAAGCGGCCGTCACAAATAACGGCTTATTTGCGACGGCCAACTTCATAGCCGTCGCAAATAATCACTTATTTGCGACGGCCAACCCTAACACCGTCGCAAATAAGGGTGCCGTCGCAAATAATTCTTTATTTGCGACGGCTGCTTAAAGGGCCCTCGCAATTAACGCTAATTGCGACGGCCACGTGGCCGGGCCGTCGCAATTTAACTGGCCGTCGCAAATAATTGCCTTCATCCCGACCCGACCCTTCTTTCTGGTCCACTCACGACTCATTGAGCCGCCTCCCCGCGCCGCCGCCGCCCTCCGCCTCCCCGCGCCGCCGCCGCCGAGCGCGCCCCGCCGCCGCCCTCCGCCTCCCCGCGCCGCCGCCGCCCTCCACCTCCCCGCGCCGCCGCGCCGAGCGCGCCCCGCCGCCGCCCTCCGCCTCCCCGCGCCGCCGCCCGAGCGCGCCCCGCCACCGCCGCTCGAGCGCGCCGCCTCCCGAGCGCGCCGCCGCCGCACTCTGCCTCCCCGCGCCGCCGGCCGAGCGCGCCCCGCCGCCGCCGCCCGAGCGCCCCGCGGCCCCGGCGTCCTCACCGCCCGAGGCCCGGCCTCCTCGCCGCCCAAGCGCCCCGGCGGCCCCGGCCTCCCCGTCGTCGCCGTCCGCGTGCCCCGACGACCTCGCTGCCCGCGCGCCCCGGCCTCCCTGCCGTCCGCGCACCCCGGCCTCCTCATCATCGCCGATCGTCAAGTAATGATGTTGATTATGCAAATTTGTTGTGGATTTCTTGATATTTGATATGGATTGTTCAATCTTCGAATGATTGTTGATCGAATGAGTAGAAATTGTTGCTCGATCTTGATGTTAATTATGCTTAGTTGTTAATGATGTTGGTTATGCAAATTTGTTGATAATGTTGTTGATTATGTAGATGTTAAGCATGCTTATGTTTTGCTTTAGTATTCTTAATGTTTATGTTCATTGCTGCTTATCGTTATTGAATTAAGTTATTAAATGTTCAAATTTTGATTAATTGTTATGTTTCTTTTAGCTTGTTTAATGTTCTTTATATATATAAATATATAAATATAAATATGTATATATATATATATACATAAGCGGGTTAAAATGATAATGTATCAGAAGAAATATCAAAAGAGAGAGGAGATATTCTATGCCATATCGCCTGCGGCGAGCATGACAGCGGCGAGATCGAAGCCGGTGGTGGTGGTCTTGGTAGCGGCAGAGGATCCTCCGGAAGGCGTGGACGGCAGTGGAGGAGAGGCTCCGGGATCGAGGGCTGGTGGCCGTGCAGGTACCCACCGATCTGATCACCGGAGAGGAACCTCTTGGAGGCGACCCAGTTGGCGTAGTTGGTCTGCAGGTCCCAGGAGCCGCTCGGCTCGCCGACGTTGTACGTTGCCGCCGACGCCATGCCGAACACGGCCACGACCATGAAGGCCACGACTGCAACTGCAAGAGCTCTCGCCATGGCAACTGCTGCCTTCGTTCTAGCTGGAAGGGGCGATCGAGCAGAGCTGCTACCCGGTCAAAACCTAGCTTGTGGTAGAGCTTTTGTTGCAGAAAGCTAGAAGGTCGTTGTGGATGCTTGGCTCGTTGATCTTTCGAGTTGGGTTTGCGTGTATATATATAGACACAATTATCGTGGACGGCCCTGACTATGAAACTTTCAACTCTGACCCACTTTTCTCCTCACTCTCGTTCTCTTTCCTCATTCGTAAATGATTTATAAATGAATATGAGCAACGTAACCTATAGCAATTGATTACCCGTTTCGGATCGGCACGTCTCACATGCCATTGGCATGTGAGACGTGCAGGTTCAGAATTGTCCCTTTTTGGACAGCCTCGGAGTGACCGAGGGGGCGTGGCTTGTGAAGAGACGCGGGTCCGGATTTGGACGAGATTTCGGTGGCGTAACCCTGTTGTTCTCTGCTGCACCATTTTTGGGCATGCAGTGGAGAACATTGGGGTTATGCTGCCGAAATTTCGTTCGAATCCGGATCACGCGTCTCGTCATGAGCACGCTCCGCTCGGTCACTCTTGGGTGGGTTTAGGATCTATCTGCCTAGGTTGTAGGGCCGTGACATAACACAACAATACATTAACGACAATTTCTTTCGCATTAAACTGCAGAGTCAAACATGGGTGAAGACCGCAGTTGGATGTATACTGGCTGGAAGAGCAGAAATGGTGGTCACTCCGATGAGTGGTTTATCAAGTTAGATCAATTTTTGGATCGAGCATTTTTGTTGTCAACGGAAGATATGGTGCGGTGCCCATGTACAAAATGCCGGAACACTAAGTTTTTGAGAAGATTGGAGCTTTCGTTTCACTTATGTTAAAACGGTTTCACTCCACAATATGAAGTGTGGACCTTCCACGGTGAGACTAATTCTCGAGTCATAGCCGAAGTGGATGAGGATGATGATATAACAGAGGTTGATAGGATGGATGAGATGTTAGAAGCTCTTGAAGTGGAGGATCCTCTTGCAAATGAGGCAGAGAAGTTCTTCGAGGAGCTGAAGAAATCACAAGAGCCGTTGCATGAACACACGGCTGTGACCGTACTTGCTTTCTTGACCAGATTTATGGCAATTAAGTCCAAGTACTTTTTTTCCATCAACTGCTACAATGATCTCATGAAATTGATCTGCGATATCCTTCCACAACCTCACAAAGCGCCACCAGATATGTATCAGTCAAAGATCAAGATATCTGGTCTCGGTATGAAGTATGAGAAAATTGATGTGTGCCCAGACAACTGCATGCTATTCTGGAAAGAGCACACCAATGAGAAGATGTGCTTGAAATGTGGTAAATCGAGGTATGTCGAAGTTGTTAACGACGATGGCAATAATGTGATGACAGATGTCGCACATAAGCAGCTTCGTTACTTGCCTGTGACACCTCGGTTGAAGCGGATGTTTCTTTCAAAAAGAACCGCAAGACACATGAGATGACACAAAGAAGGTAAACGTGAGAACAAAGAATTCTTGACGCATCCATCCGACGGTGATGCATGGAAGGCGCTAGACCGTTTCGATCCAGACTTTTCTCGTGATGCGAGGAATGTTCGCATCGGATTAGCGACAGACGGATTCTCACCGTTCAGTACGAATGCCACGCCATATTCATGTTGGCCTGTCTTTGTCATTCCGTACAACCTGCCACCTGCTTTATGTACGAAGAACGAGTTCATGTTTCTCAGCCTCATTGTACCTGGACCTGATCATCCCGGGTCACGTCTCAACGTGATGTTAAAACCGCTGATCGAAGAATTGAAAGTCTTGTGGACAGGAGTCGAAGCGTACGACAGTTACAAGAAGCAGAAATTCAACCTTCGAGCTGCTTATTTGTGGTCCGTCCATGATTTGCCGGCATACGGCATGTTTTCCGGATGGAGCACTCACGGTCGTCTGACGTGTCCGATATGTGCTTCAGACACGGATTGCTTTCGACTAACTCATGGAGGCAAAATATCTTACTTCGATTGTCACAGACGTTGGCTGCCCTCAAATCATATATTTAGGCAGCAGGGGCATGTCTTTCGAAAGAACACTGTTGTCACTAAATGACCACCGAAGCGTCTCAACGGGTCAGAAATTTCTGATATGTTGGACAAACTAGTGCCTGATGAAGGTTGTCCTGGATATTTCGTAGGTTATGGAGAGGAACACAATTGGACTCACATATGTGGACTTTGGGAGCTACCATATGTGAAGTCGTTGATTCTAATGCACAACATTGATGTCATGCATCAGGAGCTTAATATGAGTGAAAGTATCATAAGCACTTGCATGGATATGCCTGGCAAAATGAAAGACAATTATAAAGCTAGACTAGATTTGGCAGACATTTGTCACCGTCCAACTCTTGAAATCTCTGAAAGTGGTGGAAAGCCACGTGCTTCTTTCTGTCTTCGATCGAAAGAAAAGAAAGAAGTTATGAAATGGATGAAAACTTTGAAATTCCCAAATGGTTACGCAGCTAGCCTGAAACGAGCCGTAAATGTTAACACAGGAAACCTCACTGGGTTGAAGAGTCATGATTATCACATTATAATGGAAAGACTCCTACCTGTTATATTCCGAGGCTATCTAGATGATGCGGTGTGGAAGGTTTTAGCCGAGCTCAGCTATTTTAATAGACAACTTTGTGCTAAAGAAATCAAGATCGGTATGATGGATAAGTTAGATAAGGAGATACCCATACTTTTATGTAAGATGGAAAAAAATTTTCCACCGGGTTTCTTCAATCCAATGCAACATCTGCTTATCCATCTTCCATTCGAAGCTAAAGTTGGCGGTCCTGTGCAATATAGGTGGATGTATCACATTGAAAGAGCGCTACGATATCTGAAACCTATGGTTGGCAACAGGGCAAGGGTGGAAGGGTGCAACGCTGAAGCATATGCTCTTAAGGAAGTTGGATACTTTTCAAGTGTCTACTTTGCGGAAGAAAACAATATCAATACTTCGGCGATGCGGTACAATGTGGACGAAACACCCCCCCCCCTAAGCGACCTTTCCATTTTTCAAACGAGAGGTGCCACCGTTGGTAGCTACACGACCTACGAGCTATCCGAACAGGAAAGGACTGTTGCTTTACTCTACATGTACGCGAATATAGAAGGCATGCAGGAATACTTCGAGTAAGTGTTTCTCCTATGTTTATGTTAATCTACATATTTTGCTACACATGTACTCTAAAAGATGTTTTTTCATGTTCAGCGAGTTCCACAGACAATATTGGCCACATAGGCATCAACCTACGGCCAAACAAGTAGAAGCGATGCGAAAGGAAGGAATAAATGGGGGGCAGAGTTTTCTATCTTGGTTTCGAGAATATGTAATATTCTCTCGTCTTCTATGTATTATAAATTACTATTATTAAAGAAGTATTATGTAATATTCTCTCGTCTTTTATAACAGTGTCGGACTCACAATGTCCATGAAGATTTGCGGCAGCTATCTTATGGATTGGTGAATGTTAGAAGCTATGGTCGATATGACGTAAATGGCTTCCGATTCCGTACAACTCATTTTGAAGCTCATCGTCCTCTTGCGGCAACATCAAATTCCGGTGTTGTGACGAGAGCAATGGACACTCAAGGGAATTTAACCGATTATTATGGTATCATTAACAAAATCCTTGAATTTACTTTTACCGGAAATAAGACCCTTCGAGTTGTCTTCTTTGACTGTGATTGGTTTGATCGTACTCATGGAACTCGAGAAAACCAATTTGGAATGGTGGAAGTGAAACGTAAGGACCGACTACGAGGTTACGATACATTTGTTCTTGCGCATCAAGTTGAACAAGTGTATTATCTACCTTATCCATGCACGAAGCTCAGTGCTTGGTGGGTGGTATATAAGGTGAATCCTCGTGAGCGGCTATATACTCCTGGGGATGATGGTTACCATGATAGCGAAGACGTTGAAGAAGTGTACCAAGAAGAAGAGTTGCCAGACACTTTTATCGTCGAGCTTGGTGCAGGACTCGATCAATTAGTTGGAGATGTTGAAGATGTTGAAGATGTAGAGGCAGATGATACGCGAAAACGAAAATTAGAACAGGCCACGATGGAAGATCGTTGGGCTGGTTTAAGGAGTAGGGCACAGGCACATGACAATGATGTTGATGAATTTTGAAAGTGACTACAAGTAATGTTTTCTTGAAGATAGTAACATGAATTTTATATATTTTATTTGCATATTTACTAATTATCTAATTACAATAGGATGGCGTCAAAGAAGGGTAAGAAGGTGCCGCCGACGAGGGGGTTCTACCCCTCTAGACCTGAGGACGCTTTCGTTGGTGCCTCGTCGACTGGCAGCAGACGCTCTCAGCTGCTGGGGCACGTTCAGACAAGCTCTAGAGCTTCGTCACAGGTAAATGTCACTCGTTTTTGACAAATTCTTTAAATTCAAATTCACATTAAACTTACTTATGAATCATTTGAATGTTGTAGTCCTCACCGGCTGACTCAGAGGCTGCGGCGCCTTTGGTGAGCCAGCCCTCGGCGAGGCAACCCTCGGCCAGCCAGCCCTCGGCGAGTCAGCCCTTGGCGAGTCAGCCCTCGGCGAGCCAGCCCTCGGCCAGCCAGCCCCCGGCTGACGATGAGTTTGTTCCTGAGGCCTTTGACTCGGCTGGTGAGGAGCCGTCTGGGTCACCTGACGTGGCGCCCCAGCAGACGCGGAGGACGAGGAGGACTCACTTTGTCAGTCCTCCCGCGGTCCCTTCACAGAGGACCGTGATTTGTCCACTCGGAGACAGGTAATAAAAATTATAGTTTTCAATTTTAGTTTCTTTTGATTACTTAAGTAATGAATGAATGAATAAATATCTTACAGGGCTTGGGACGACTTGTCTTTCACCGGTGAGAAACACCAAAGACCGGTGAACGGTGTCCTCGGGTCTATAGTGCGTTTGCACTATCCCGGGGTCATCGACGGGGTTCCTGCTCTTTCGTGGGAGGACTACGCACGCGTCCATCACCAGGAGCACGGCAACCTTCAGGAGGCCGTATGGGCCGATTTTATGGTAAGTATGTTAAAAAAGTTTCTAAGTTACAACTCTTAAACTCTTTTAGTGAACATCTCTTCAATATATTCTTTATCGCAGGCAAGATATACTTTAGAGGACCCGAACGCCGTCGCATGTTTGAGGATGCGAGGCGAGTGTTTCACTTCAACGCTGCCGAGGCGCTTCGACAAGCTTTGTCGAACGCCCGTGTTCAAATTATTAATGAGCACTTGAAGGCGAACCAGCAGCACGTGTTACACTTCCGACAAGAGAGCGAGAGGCACCTGACGGAGGAGGAGTACGCGCAGGTATGTGGAGTGTAGTAAGTATTTTTTTCTGCTAATATCCTCGATGGTACTTTTAACGACTTTGAACTATGTGCAGGGCCACGTGAGCTGGTTGCAGGGTCGGACCGATGCATTTCGGGCCCTTTGTCGCTACTGGGCTAGCGACGAGTTTAAAGCTAAGTCTGAAAAGGCTCGAGACTGCAGAGGGGTGGAGGGGAAGAGCAGGCACGGGCAAGATAACCACTTGCGTTTAGCTAAACGCATGGTAAGTGTGTGTAACTTATGTTTATATATTAATAATATATTGTTCGTACTAACACGTATTGACAGGAGCGCGAGACGGGGGTGCCGCCCACCCCTGCTGAGGTTTGGAAGAGAGGTCACAGGGACCCTTCTCAGCCGACGGGTGCAGTCAGGCTGCAGCCGAGCGTTTGGTAAGTTTAGAAATCATTCATATTAAATATAACTATATAGATTGTTGAACTTACACGATTTTATTGTTTTGTAGGCTAAGTACGGGGAGGAGGCTAGGAAGATACACGGCGAGGATTTCGATTGGGAACGTCAACCGGTCGATCCTCAAGCCGCGTATGCAACCGGTGGTGGAAAAGCACACGGAAGGTGAGTTTGCAAGTCATTTTATCGTTTTCAATTCAAAGTATTCAAGATATTTCAATTTCATATTACTGACTCTCTTTTTTATAGGCTCGCCATATTCGACGGAGTTGTCGACTCGAGGGCGGGTAGACCTGCGAGAGGCAGCTCCACGCAGGCTTCGGGCACGGGAGGTCGCCGCGTGTCGCAGAGGGACATTGAGATGCAGTCCCTCCGAGAAACTGTAGAAGAAAACGAAAGGCGACATGAGGAGGAAAGGAGGGTGATGGAGGCCACGATCCAAACCCAGGCAGCAGCGTTGGCGCAGATGCGGGAAGCAATGGAGGTAACAATCTAAAAATTAAAATTCTCATTAATTCAGCGTAAATGACTTACTAATAGGTAGCATTTAATGTTTGCAATGACAGGCCATCGCTCGGGCGCAGGGTCTGGGAATCTAGCTACCGGTACTACCACCGGTCCTCCCAGGCGATCCTTCTTCAGCGGGTCAGGTAAGTTTCTATGTAATCCTTCTTCTCCAGCGTAATAAGATTGAGATAGATGAAAGAGAGAGATAGTTAGATAGAAGAAAATGATTGAGATAGAAGAAAGAAAGAGATAGAAGAAAGGGAGACAGAAGAAAGAGTGAAAGATAGATAGAGTAGGATGGGAATGAAGAGAGAGTAAGATGTAGATGGAGATAGAGAGAGGGGAAGATAGAGGGAGGGAGATGTAGATGGAGATAGAGGGAGGAAGATAGAGGGAAAAGGATAGCAATAGAGAGATAGAGTGAGCAAGAAAGATAGAGTGAGAGACAAAGAGAGATGCATCAACATCTCTCTCCCTCCCTCTCCCTCTATCTTCATCTAGATCACCCTCTCTTCCTCTCTCTTTTCATTTCATATTCTAACTCTAAGTTTTATTAATTGCAGGGATCCACAACGGCTGCACAAACGCCGTCGCCTTCGCTACCGCCGCCTGGAATGAGGCGTGACGACGACGACTTCGACTTCGGAGGTGGCTCCGGAGGTCAGATGGGCGAGTGAGCCCTTTTATTTACTTTGTTGATGACGATGTGAGATGTATCGGAATTTTAGTTTGTGATTGTGATGATGTTTGTGTATGCTGTGTATATATTGTGTATATTGTGTTTGTTGTGATTCTGGCCATCGAGCCGGGTAGTATTTTCTGTTTTTAAAAAAAAAACCTTATTTGCGACGGCTTTTTATACAGTACTGTCACAAATAAGAGTACAAGCCGTCACAATTAAACCACTGTTATTTGCGACGGCCAGGCCGTCGCAAATAAGCATTAATTGCGACGGCCTCGCCGTCGCAAATAGCGTCGTGGGTCCCGGAGGAGGACACATGGGCCCTGCCCACTGAACTTATTTGCGACGGCCAGGCCGTCGCAAATAAGCATTAATTGCGATGGCTAAGCCGTTGCAAATAAATCTGCGGGGCCCACCAGCCCGCAGCAATAACTTGCGACGACCACACCCAGCCGTCGCAAATAAGTTTATTTGCGACGGTGGCCGTCGCAAATAAGCTTATTTGCGACGACAAACTTGCGACGGTCAGAAGCCGTCGCAAATAAGGTAAACTGTCGCAAATAGCTTATTTGCGACGGCATTTAGCTTATTTGCGACGGCCCCGACCGTCGCAAATCGTCGGGATTCCTGTAGTAATCACAAGGATAAAGCAATATGCTGAGATGGGATCACCTTGGCGAAGACCTCTGCGGTGGGCAATGGGTGGCCCTTGCAGTCCATTGAGAACCACCGAAGAAGAAGTCGTACTTAGGAGCAGCACGATCCACTCTCGCAAACGGGTGGAGAAACCTCGATTGGTCAAGAGCTCTAGCATATGCTCCCAGGATATAGAGTCAAATGCTTTACTAATGTCGAGCTTGATAAGGAGCATTGGTCTTCCCGTCCGGTGAAAGAAACGCGCCAAGTTCTTGACATACAAGAAGTTTTCCTGGATGCACCTTCTTTTGATGAAAGCACTTTGTGCCGATGAGATGAGGCCATCAATTTCCTTCTGCAGGCGCAGGACTAGCATTTTGGAGATGAGTTTAGAGATGGAGTGCAGAAGACTAATTGGACGATAGTCACCTGGTGCCTCGGTGACCCCTTTCTTGGGCAGTAAGATGATGTGATTTCTGTTGAGTTTCGGCAGAGGACCAGCTTGTAGGGAGTGAAAACAATTCATCACGGCCATGACATAATCCTTGATTATAGTCCAGCAAGTCCGAAAAAACAATCTCGTAAAACAATCGGGTCCTGGGGCCTTCTCCGCAGGAGTGTCGCAGATGGCGGACCAAATTTCTTGAGCGCTGCAGGGTTCATCCAGAGCTGTGTTCAGGAAGCAAGGAAGGTCTAGGTATTCCCAGTCAAAGGTGTGCATTCACCACCGTGGAGTGCCGATGATCTGAGAGAAGTATTGTGTTAGAACATCTTCTTTCTTCTCATTGCTCCATCTGAGTGTGCCATCGGCATCCCTTAAGGATGTGATGAAATTTTTACGAGCTCTCACATTGGCACGGATATGAAAGAATTTTGTGCACGCACCCCCCTCTCAATGGCGGAAAGACCAAGAGCGCGACATTTGAAATCCCTTCGTAGTGCAGACTCAGCATCAGACAACTGCCCCTGTTCCTGCGTAAGGTCTAGCCTGTGAAGGACTTCAAGTACAATGTGAAGTTTCAGCCTGACATTATCAAAAGTCTCTCTGCTCCAACGAGTCAGCGCCTTTTGCTGTGATCTGCAGCTTGTAATTAAGCTTGTTCAAGGGGGAGAGTCCAGGGACCGGGCTGTTCCAGGATGATGACACCACCTGCATAAATCCCTGTGTTATCCTAAACGGCCTAAACGGTCTGTTTAAACGCGTTTAAACGCTAAACAGGGGGCAACTACACAGTTTAGCCCCTAAACAGTGGATTAAAACGGTTGACCCGTTTAAACAGGTAAACGCCCGTTTAAACGGGCTAAACGGGCTAAACGAAACAGATTTTAAATGTGTTTAGAACCGTTTAAGCAAAGTGAACTTACAATTCTAAGTGAAATGGAAGTTTAAAATTAATATCACCAAATTGATTAAAATCAATATATTTTCTAAGCTTCACTTAAACACGTCAGAAGTAATATTACTTGTGTTTCAAAAAATATAATAAAACAACCATTAGCCGCTGAAATTTAAAATATTTGTTTAGGGCACTACATGCACTGTTTTTAGTCTCAATTTTTTTTGGTGGTGTGATACTGTGATCGACTCTTTAATTTTATATGATGTAGAAGTTAAATTGATTCTTATTTTCAAATATGAGTTTGAACTTGATTTGAACATCTACCGTAGAGCATGGCAGTAAAAAAATTCTTTTTCTTGCTGCTACAATACACACCGTTTAATCCATTTAAACACCGTTTAAACGACGTCTAAACCTTCTAAACGGTAAACAGAGCTCCACCGACTGTCTACCGTTTACCGTTTAGGATAATATTGATAAATCCTAGCACTTTAGTCCAGTAATTTTAAAATTTGAAGGTTGCTTTTCTGGGTGGGCGATGCTGCGGATACAGGAAAATGAGGCAGTGGTCTGAACCGAGAGGAACCGAGAGGTGGCTGAGCATCATTTTTCCATCTTATTAATCAAAGGACTATAATCCAGAACACGTGGCCTAGGTATACTTAAGGGAAGACCAAGGTACGGGAGAGGGAATGACTGATTCCGGCACCCAAATACGATTGACAACAGTTCAGCTTTCTCCTCTGAAACATTGATGGGCACCAGACAAGACTTTGCGTAATTATCTTTGAGACCGTGGAGAAGGAAAAGATGTGCAGCATACCCTTGAGATGAGTTCCTTCTGGGAAGCATTGGCAATGAGCAGTGTATCATCAGCATATTGAGCAATGGGGAGGTCCACAGAGGAGTCATCTGCAAGCGGATTGGAAAGGGTAGAGCATGACACGACCTCATTAACACTTACAGCAGGAAGGGTTACCCGGGACCCCATTTAACAAGATGGATGAAGAGCAAAAGTCCAGAATAGTTCTAACCCAATCGATCCACCCATTCGGGAATCCGATATGATGCATGATAGTGATGATTGTCCCATGCTCAACTGTATCGAATGCTTTGGAGAAATCAAGTTTGAGCAGTATTACTTCTTTTCCAGAATGTCCGTACCTGTGAATGTATTCATAGGCCCAATCAAGACAGTCTTGAATTGACCGGCCTTTGATAGATCCATATTGAATTGAATCGACAATTGTGATGATAACCCTTTGAAGCCTGTCAACCATCAACTTAGTGATGATTTTGAAGATAGTATTAAGCAAAGATATGGGCCAAAAATTACCAATGGCTACAGGGTTAGAAACCTTAGGTACAAGGGTAGTGAATGAGTTATTGATGGCCTTAAGGTCTATATTTTAGCCAAAGAATTGATCACATAGACGAAACACATCCTCCTTTATCAAAGGCCAACATTTTTTAAAAGTGCCCATTAAATCTATCCAAACCAGGGGCTTTATCTGAAGGCAGTCTATTAATTAATTGTTCAATCTCCGAATGTGTGAAAGGATCCCCCATGCTATCAAGAAGATCATACATTTGCATTATGTCACTGAGCTGAAACAGCATCACAGGACTGTCAGATTGCCACATTGCTCCCTTTAAAACTGTCTCTGCGCAGAAGTTCTTTATCCCTCTGCACCGTCACTTGGGTTCCATCCTCGCTCTCTAAAGAGGAAATAGAATTGAGTCGGTGTCGCTCAGTTGCAGCAACATGGAAAAATTTTGTAGATTGATCTCCCAATTGGGTCCAGCGTATGGTATACCTCTTCTTCCAATATTCATTCTTATACCGTAACAAATTTTTAATACGTCTCTTTAAGATTGGGAAAATTTCATTCCTGCCCAGAGAGGCCGTATTTCCTCAAGCTTGTCTAGTACAGTAGTACCTAAAGCGTTTGAGAACAATTTTTTAGTATCTTTGAAATATTGGCCCAAGAGTTGCTCCAAATTTTAATTCTCTCCTCAGCTTCATAAATTTATGCAAAAGGATGACATCCATGTTTGGGGACTTGTGCTCCGAATTGCATACTCCTTCCACAACTTCATAAAAACCGGGTATGTCAGTCCAATAATTTTCAAAGTGGAATATCGGGTGATGTTGGAGTATTGGTTCCAATCTGAGTTCTGCATGGCACATGATCATAGACAGTCCGTGCCAGAGAAGATATCAAATTATTAGGATACCTGCAACTCCATTCTGTGGGAATATTTGGGCCTAAGCCCAATTATTCTCTATTAAATTCCAAAGGTATAAAGAATGCATTTATCCCACAATGACTATTTGAGGAGAGTAGCTCTTATTTATAAGGGAAGCTATTTTCTATGTGTGGAATATATGAGAGAGATGACTACAGCCACAAATAAATCACGCGCGCGCGCGTATTCGTGTATTCGCGTATTTTCTCGTGAGTTAATGTGTGACTTGTGACTTGCGACGTGGCGACTGGCGCGGTAATTCTGCTCTCTCTCTCTCTTTTTGAATAGATTAACACTAATATGACTTTAATTTGCTGCAATTTATAGCACTTTATAAATCAATTTTTGAAGAATTATGGTGTGCAGTAACTGACATGATCTAATTATGCTACAAAAAATGAAGATTATCACATTTAGTTATTAGAGCTTAATTGTGCTGCTTTACTGCATACTCAATTCCTTCAGTTACTAGAGTATGTCACTATATATTCGGAATAAGAACTTTCATTCTCGAAGAGAGAGGTGAACAGACTCACTAGTCCACTGTGTTGAGCGTCTCCTACAGGCTAGTCCATCCCTCTCGTCGGCGTGTCACAGACGTGCGGCAGAGCAGTGTCGCCGAAACCACATCCCAGTGAAGAATCTGCACGGATTGAGGCAA
Organism: Tuctoria greenei; assembly: GCA_036927565.1. Taxonomy (NCBI): domain Eukaryota; kingdom Viridiplantae; phylum Streptophyta; class Magnoliopsida; order Poales; family Poaceae; genus Tuctoria; species Tuctoria greenei. The sequence goes on along the minus strand of JAYESD010000002.1, from coordinate 173,391,739 downwards.
ATCAGGTTTTTGGGTATCGTTCGCACGACTGCTCGATAGAAGATCTGCTTCCCCTACAGTCTTCTTCACACACTCAACTCATCATTTTTCAAGCTGGAAGCGTCAGCACTCCTAGTAAAGATGAGTTTTCTACGCATGAATATGATAGGTATAATATGCTTTACTTGCATGTTATTGTTCATATTTTGTGGATTATGTGTCATGCGTATTGTGGTAATTTTAGGAATTAATTTTATCTCTAAAGTGCATTGTTTTCTAACAATCCATAAACCTGATAGGAACTTTAAGATGGGTAATAGTTTTGCTGATACGATGAAACCTGAGAAATTCGCTGGTTCAAACTTTAAGAGATGGGCTACAAAACTGTACTTGTGTCTCACTGCTATGGACATATCTTATGTTCTAAAGCCTGTAGATCGACCCATGACTGTTGAAAAACAGGTTGAGTTTGATAAGGCTAATGTGATGACAGTGGGTTGCATTTGACTGTGTTTTCTGACAAACTGTGCGATATTTATAGGACTCATAAGAGCACAAAAGAGCTCTGGGAGGCCATTGAACACAGGTACGGTGCGTCAGATGTTGTACATGAGTTGTATGTTATGGAGCGCTATCACATTTTTAAGATGGCAGACGATCGTTTAGTGGTTGAGCAGGCTCATGAAATACAACTCATTGTCGGAGAGCTCCAACAACTTGGACTAGATTTGTCTAATCGATTTGTGGTTGGGGGCATTATTGCCAAATTACCTCCATCTTGGAGGGGATTTATTAGATCTCTGAAACATAAGAGACAGAACATTACTGTTGAGAATTTGTTGTCTTCTCTTGATGTGGAGGAGAAAGCTCGGGCAAAAGATGGTGCGTCCAAGGTGCATGAAGGATAGTCCAGTGCTAATGTCATGCAGTATGCTGAACCAAAGAAAAGGAAAAATAAAGTTGTACACACCACCAACTTCAAGAAAAAGGAGAAGAAGAAGATAAACATGAATGATGTTGCATGCTATGTCTGTGGCAAGGTTCGGCATTTTGCCAAAAAGTGCACAGACAGAAAAGGCAAGAAAAATCAGCAAAAATCTGCCAACATGGTTATTAGCAATGCTGAAACAGCAATGTATGGTAATACATATAATGTTTTAACAACATGTCAACCTACTGAATGGTGGATTGATACAGGGGCTAATATTCATGTTTGTGGTGATGTATCTATGCTTTCTTCTTATCAGGCTAACCACGGTGCCTCCATCCTGATGGGAAACGGCTCACATGCTTCTGTTCATGGGGTTGATACGGTCAGTCTGAAGTTCACCTCGGGAAAGACCGTACAGCTAAAGAACGTGCAGCATGCACCTTCAATAAATAAAAATCTCGTCAGTGGCTCTTTGTTGTGTTGAGACGGATTTAAGTTGGTGTTTGAGTATAATAAAGTAGTCGTGTCAAAATGTAGACTCTTTATTGGAAAAGGCTATGATAGTGGAGGCTTGTTCCGCTTTTCCCTTTCACATTTTCAGTAGCTTTGTGGTAAACTTTTTGAATAAAGATGATGAAGCAAGTGTTTGGCACTTGCGTTTATGTCATATAAATTTTGGATGCATCTCACGGATATCTACCTTGTCTTTAATTCCTAAAATTCTTATAGTCAAAGGTTCAAAGTGTCAAGCTTGTGTGCAAGCAAAACAACCAAGAAAACCACACTTGGCTGTGGATGAAAGAAATTCGATACTTTTAGAACTCATTCATTCCGATCTTTGCAAAATGAACGGTGTGTTGACTGTTGGAGGAAAGAAATACTTAATGATGTTTATTGGGGATTCAACTTGCTATTGTTATGTGTATTTACTTAAATCAAAGGATGAGACATTAAATTACCTCAAGGTCTATAAGGCATATGTTGAGAACCAACTAGAAAGAAAAATAAAAAGAATTAGATCTGATTGTGGAGGAGAGTATTTTTCCAATGAGTTCTCCCAGTTTTGTGCTGAAAATGGAGTCATACATGAGAGAACTCCGCCTTATTCACCTCAATCAAATGGGGTTGCCGAGAGGAAGAACCGCACTCTAACAGATTTAGTGAATGTCATGTTAGATATTGCAGGTTTATCTAAGGCATGGTGGGGGGAGGCAGTTCTGACGGCAAATCATGTATTAAACAGAGTTCCCACAAAAAATAGTGAGAAAACTCCATATGAAGGCTGGAAAGGAAGAAAACCATATCTTTCTTACCTGCGCACATGGGGATGTTTGGCTATGGTAAATATACCAATAGTCAAAGAGCGTAAACTTGGACCTAATATTGTTGATTGTATCTTTTTTTGTTATGCATCTAATAGTCCTGCCTATAGATTTCTAGTAATAAGGTCTGACTCACCTCTTGTGGTCGTTGTCACAATAGCTGAATCTAGAGATGCCACATTTTTTGAAAGTATTTTTCCTATGAATGATGCACATAGATCTTACGGTCATATACATGACAATGATTATATTTCATCTGAAATCTTAGAACAACCTGATTTTACATCATTAGAAAATTCATTACAACCATATGATGGAGAAAACAATGAAACAACTCATAGAGCAAACAAGAGACAAAAGATTCCAAAATCTTTTAGTGATGATTTCATTGTTTATCTTGTGGACGATACACCCAGATCCATCCGAGAGGCGTTTGCATCTCCTAATGCCGACGATTGGAAGGAAGCAGTCCGTAGCGAGATGGAATTCATCATGACTAACGAAACCTGGGATGTAGTGGATCGTCCATTCAATTATAAAACGGTTGGGTGTAAGTGGGTGTTCAAGAAAAAGCTTAGGTCTGATGGTAATATTGAGAAGTACAAGGTGATACTGGTGGCGAAAGGTTATACACTAAAAGAAGGAGAAGACTTCCTTGATACTTACCCACCCGTTGCTAGAATGACAACTATTCAAGTACTTCTTTATTTCGCTGCCTCACATGGTCTTCTAATCCATCAGATGGATGTGAAGACGGCTAGAGTTGGATGAGGATATTTATATGGATCAGACAGAAGGATTTGAGATACCCGGTCAAGAGAAAAAGGTGTGTAAGTTAAAGAAATCTTTATACAGCCTTAAACAGACACCAAAGCAGTGGCTTGGAAAATTTGATAGTACCATGACACAAGCAAGTTTTATTGTCAATGAGGCTGATAAATGTGTATATTATCGGTATGGTGGAGGTAGAGGAGTGATCATGTGTTTATATGTAGATGATATATTAATTTTTTGAACTGATATGGATGTGATAAATGAGGTAAAATCTTTTTTGTTCCAAAATTTTGATATGAAAGATTTGGGGGAGGCTGATGTTATCTTAAACGTTAAGCTGATAAGAAATGAGAATGAGATTACTCTCTTACAGTCCCATTATGTTGAGAAGGTCTTGAGCCATTTTGGCTATTTGGACAGCAAGCCTTCACCAACACCATACGATCCTAGTATAATTCTTCGGAAGAATAAAAGACTAGGAAGAGACCAACTAAGATATTCTCAGATAATTGGTTCGCTCGTGTACCTCGCTGGTGCTACTCGACCTGACATTTTCTTCGCGGTTAGCAAATTGAGTCGGTTTCCTGCTAACCCGGGAGATGATCATTGACGCGCGCTTGGGCGAGTTATGCGCTATTTGTGTGGTACAATGATGTCACAGCCCAAAATTTCAAACCATGTAAAAATCATTCCAATTAAAATTTTTGGGTAAAACACGGACAAACTTTAATCATTAATACAAGTCAAGGCAAATGAGTGTGCAGATACAAATACCTACCCATTTAAAAACGAATCTGACTATAAATAAAGTGGGAATGAAAATGAATGTGTATAGTATGTGGTCAATTTAAAAGTATACACATACATGGGAGATCACAGCTAATTAATATAAGCAAATTAAAGAGAACAATTTACTGATTAAATACCATAGAAGTTTAGGGCAAACCTAATCGAAGTATATTTCTAAATCAGAGGCAAGAATTAAATAATACATATAAGCAGTGTGGATATATAAGTATGTATGTATATATATATATATAACATATAAAGATTAAATAATTCTTATATAAGAATTAAATAATTCAATTAACAAATCAGATAGACTATATCCAACAAGAACCAGAATTTAAGTTACCCAAAATGGATTCAAACTCAAATCAGAGTGCCAAAGTAGATCCAAAATAGTGAATTAATTGAGCACAGTTTAAATTCGATAAAACCATAATTCGGATTACCCAAACTTGAATCAATACCAAAATCAAATCACTCGATCACCTCGGGAAAATTGACAGTTTAAAATATCTGCATAAAACGAACTGGGAACAAATCAGCTAAATCAAAACCAAACCCAAATTTAAATTGAATGAATCAATGCTGGAGAAAAATCATCAAACAAGCAAGCTCTGTTCGGGCTTGGCCCATTTTTCTCACCCTCTGGTTTCTCCACTTCGGCCCGCCTCCTTTTTTTTCCTTCTCCATTGCGTAGCCCAGCCTGGCGGAAGGGCGAACTGCCCTTCCTTCTCTCTTCCTACCGCGTGCCCCAGCTCCTCCCTTCGCCCGAGCCACCTCCCTCTCTCCTCTGCACGCACGCACGGCCCGGCCTGAAGCGCGGCCACCTTCGTCTTCCTTCGTTCCCAATCGAAGCCGACCGACACCCATTTTTCCCGCGACGCGACCGCTCTGGGAAGCCGCCTACGCCATGCCAGCTCTACCCGTCGCACCACCGTGTCACGTCGCCGCCTCCGCCCTGCCGCGCCATCATGGCCTCGACAAAACGCACGCGCCACGGAAGCCGCGGGCCAGCCACACCGCACCAAAAGGCGCGCTCGCCACCGCCTCTGCCGTGAACCGCCTTAATACGGCTATAAAACAGTCCCCCCTTCTCTGGTTTCTAGCGCACAACACCCCCTCTCACTCCCACCGCGCATAACCGAGCCCGCCCATCTCTCATCGAGGGGAATTTCACCATTCCCCATCTTCTTCCCCAATTCCGACAACATCACCGTTCCGACACGTCGGGGCTAAGGTAATACAATTAACCTCCCACATTGCTTTCAAATTATGTAGAACGCGTAGAACATCTGTTGTTTAGTAGCACAGAGCACGAGCGAGTAGATCACGATGGCCCCTCGCCGGTGCCGCCACGCGCCATCGTCGCCGGCGAGTTAGGTGCCCTTCCGGCTCGACCCATATTGCCAATAATCTTAGCCTAGACTTGTAGTACGTAGTGGGATACTTCTTTTGGGAAGAGGGGCAAGGTAGAACGGACGTCACCGAGCACCGCCATCCCCTGCCGCTAGCGCATGCCGTCGGTCACCGTGGTGACCTCCCCGGCCTATACGAGTGCCCTAACACGCTTACCATGCTCGAGAACACACGACTGACACGTTGGGTTGCCGAGAATGCACACGTTCGGGTAGATCGACGACTCACCACCGTGCGCGGCCGCCACCATCTGCCGTCGGCCGCCGTCGGTGCCCCTCCGGTCCGGTCTTGTGCACCTCCACACTCCATTAGTTCCTAGCGTCGTGTAGGTACAACCCGAACCGGGCTTAACTGCCCTCGCGCACGACTTCACTGAGCGCTACCCGAACTTGCTACGGCGGCTCATCGCCGGCCGCCGTGGGTGCCGCCATAGCCCGGCCGTGCCTGTAGAGTGCTTACCCACACTCCCGGACACGTTCCTGACAGCCCTTCGCAGTGAAAATCCGAGCGCACACGTAGTCCTGCAGTGCGCCGCTGCTGGCGAGCTCCCATGCCCACGGTTTCCCTGCCGCCTCCATTGTTCAGCCTCACTGGCGCTTACGTGGTGCACACGTGGTCGCCACCTGGGCGCCACCTTTTCCCAACGAGATACCAGGTCAGCGCCACGCACGCACCAGCTCCTAGGCCCATTGGGTACACCCGGTTCACGTAGACCGCACACTTAACAGTCTGTAGACCAAGTCTAGGTCCATAGGGCAATTCTCCCTACGCCACGGACGAATGGACCCTCCCTTGCCAGCCAAACAAAACGGTAGAGAAATTGCTAGGTGCACACACCCGTACACACAACTAAAACAAAGACCCACATCCAGCCTTACAGTACGCTAAGAAACTGCTAAGTCCACCCACAAGTGCACACAGAACAATAGAAATTTCATTCTAAAATGTAGGAAGACCTTTAAAAATACCTAAAATGGTATATTTACTCTTATAACATACTAGTGGTGATTGGTAGCTTAAATACTTGTAGAAATTAATAGAGTATTTGCAGCTTACCATAAATCATTTAATTAATAAAAAATTAGGAAAACCCCATGTTTAGTCCCAAACTTGAAAATCTCTCAATAAACAATTATATAGCAATTCCTAAATACATTAATTGGCTTATAGAATATAATGCAAGTGGTAACTGGTTAAATTGGCATATGGGATGGCAAAATAATTATGAAAATCCCAAAAATAACTAAATAAGTATAAATTAGGGAAAATAACATTGATGTATACATAAAATAATAGGTTTACTAAAATTTATCAAAAAATATCTAGGAATATCATTTGACATCTAGAATACGATGTAAGTCGAAGTAGGCTAATATAAATTATGGGATAGAAAAGTAGTTGTCATTCTCATAGGAAAATCGTATAGGTATTCATAGTAACAATGTGCATGTATAAGCTATTAATTAATCCCCTCATAAACAATATTTTAAATATTTCTAGGAAGATACTATTAGAACTTTAGAATGAAGAGTTACTAAAATAAAGTATGGGTCAATGAAATAATTATCATCGATAAAGAAAATAATTAGGGAATTATCAATAATAGAAACTCACATGCAAGAAATAAATAAAATGATGCCCTCACTAGTAATTCTAAAAGTCTCAATGGTCATATACTAGAGAGATACATAAACATGTCCATAGCTTTTGGAACATATCAACAAAATAATATATATTAATAAAATGAATAAATTGGTGAGGCGGACACCAGACATTCATTTAGATCAAAAATACTAGAACCTATCCTTAGTCTCTAAAATATTTGAGACCGGCATTAATAGAACATCACTCAGTATACTAAGATGGATATAGAATAACTATAAAGAAAGTATGGTTGATTCATCCACCAGAGTATAAGTAATTTATAGTATAAACTAGTGAGTTAACATCAATTTGCTATAAATCAAGTAAATGATTATAAGCCGGGAGAAAATTGTGTTAAACCTCAAACTTGGAAGTCATGTCAACATAAAGATATCACTAGAAACCTATAGCGTGATAAAACTTAGGATTAAGCAGTTAAACCAGAAGATCGATAAAATCGTTATAATCTTTCGATGACCGTTTGGTTGATCATAGAAATAATAATGTTTCCACATAAGCCACCAGTAGAATGACACATTCTTCAATAAGTGTTCTAAGGGTATAAATCATGTAGTTAAATGATTGTTTCTATTTATTGAAGTTTTATTTGGATTTCCTGAATCTTTATCGATAAATCGTACTTTCTTCGCTTAGCTATGTACTTAGTAATCGGAGAGTTCGCGGAGGAGATATTCAAGACACGAATCACGAAGAATAAGACAAGGACTTTGGTAAACCACCGTAAAGGCAAGCTCTAACTCCTTGATCATATTTCACTTATGTTTTGCAATCGCACCTATGGCCTGTTTTTATTTCATGACTGTATGTCTATTTTAAAATATTATTATGCTATGAACCACTTGATGTGGTAGCATGAGCTATGTTGATGACTGAGTATCGGTGTTAGCTACTAGCCAACGATAAACAGTAACACGATAGTTACTCGCTATCAATGGCTTAAAACAAGGCACTGTATCAGTTATGATAATAGCAGTGACTATCACAATCCCCTCCTTGACCTTGACAACACAACCCCTTGACAACCTAACAGCTTCACCATTGCGCTATAGGAGCGATGTGATCACCTCCTTGTTAGTACTATGCTTAGCAACCCCTGCGATGTTCGCATCACGAACCACTACACACTGTATACATGATTATGAAATGTGTTAAAACGTGTTTGGTGGTGTGAGTTAGGATATGGGTGGGATATTAATGAACTGTGTGTGTGAAGGGGATGGGTGGTCGAGGCGGGTATGGTGATGGGATGTTGTGGGATCCCCTAGAGGTATACCAGCTGCGGTTGTGTATTCGTTGTAACCCACCGATTGGCACTGAGTGCTTCTGTAATAGTCCGATGACCATGTTTTTCGGACTAGCCTTGTGCTGAGTACTTCAGTTTAGTTCAATGTTGGGTGTTCCGAACTAGTCCTCTAGCAAAGGACGGATGGAGCCGCCTCACTAATATAAGGACCAGTTCATTTGAACTCAACATAGTGATTTTGTACAACCACAAAACCTGTATGGGCAGGACTCTCCCTATCTTTCTGGTGACTGCCACATGAGAAAACCTGTAGAGCCATAGAGGGCACGATGGACCAGAAAATGGCACGGAGACCGAGAGTCATCCGGTGTCTGGCTGGGTAATTAATGCGCGAATAGCCCCTGCGTCGGGCCGAGGTGTGAATGTGGGGTTACTCGGGGAAGATGGGATGAGCGTTGTGTTACTCTCTGATCTGGAGTACGTAGCCTGTGGTTAAAGTGTACAAACCTTGCAAAGTCTTAATCTATACGGTTAGCTGTTGTCACAGTCTTGGCACACTATGCTTTGGGCTCCTATTGATTAGTATTAGCACATCTCCTTGAAGTGTGTGTGGATGGCCAAGGCCGCCGTGTTTTGGGAAAGAGTTGGCATGCGTGCCAGAGTCGTCAGGGCATTGGTCCGAAGACTCATATAAAAGTGAGGGAACTAGCGGGATGGTCTGAAACTCCCTCAGGGCCTGCCAATTATAATAATACTTATTAAACTACCTCTCTCTCTTATTGCAAAACTCTTTTCAAAGAGAACCTTGCATAAAATGCTTTTCGGTAAAACTAAGCCGTATGGCCTCTCCTTGCTACAAGCCTCAACGCATTAAACACCTCCCCTTGAGTAGTGTTAGGGCTTGCGGGATACCTTATGTACTCACTCTTGCTTTATATGTGGTTATATCAGAAGACAAAGAAGCTGAAGCGTGTGAGGATGACGACTAGGTCTAGTCCTACTTCCCAAGTCTGCCTGTTGGGCATGGCACCGTTCTGCTCCGCTGTTTTCAAGATTTCTTCTATTTTGGTGGTCATCTTCGATCACATCCATTGTAATTTAGATCATGTTTGTAAGACTTTTATTGATTATAAATAAATATTCGTTTTATGGATCTCGATCTATTCTGTTGTGCGTACCAACTACTGATCCAGGGATTGGTACGAGATGCACAAGTGGACCCAAGGAAGGCGGGTCCTGACAAATGAGCTATGGACTTCACTATACAGAAGATCCCAAAATTTAAGAGGGTTATAGTGATTCCAATTGGATTTTTTGATGCTGATAAGATAAAGACAACAAATGGTTATGTTTTTATTCTTGGAGGAGCAACTGTCTCATGGAGGTCTTGTAAACAGATTATTTTAACAAGGTCAACCATGGAGGCAGAGCTTACAACATTAGATACAACTTCTGTAAAAACAGAGTAGTTGAAGCAACTCTTGATGGATTGGCTGCTCTAGTGTTATTTTTTTCTCTTTTCAGTATCTCCCATAATGCCTGCGAATACTGCACTTTGCCTTTTGTATCAGTTTTTTCCCACTGGAGAAAAGAGGCCGTTTCTATCACCATGCGCTATACAGACGTCGGGCTGCGCTGAAATCCCGCACCTTGCAGGCATTAAAGAGGGGAAACGCCAAGTTTGGAAGGCAAGGCCGGCATTCTGCTCGCTCCTCGTTTCTCTCTCCTCTCTTCGTTCCCGCGAGCGTGGAGAGGGAGAGGGAGACCGGATCGAGCACCGTCCTCCGATCCTCTTTCCTGCCAAGGAACCGCATCTCCGGCAATCTTCTTGCGGATTTCCCAACACATTTCGTCGCCTTTTTCAGTTGATTCCCAGGTGGGGCCTTTTTACTTTATCTCTTTTTTTAAGAATGTGGGAATTATCATCTGCAAATGATTTTGGGACCTTTTTTATTTTATCAATTAATAAATTTTGATGAATGTAGCCAAGTACGGGATGGTTTTATTGCGAAAAAAAAAAATCTTGGATTAGCTTATCAAGGCAACAGAGAGAATTATCGGGGGCTGAAGGTTGATTATGGATGCTTGTCTCTGCAGAGAAATTCATCCGGCTGCAACGGCTGAAAATTTCCTTTTTTTTTCAACTGCGTCGGCGTGCTTCCTGTATTTGCAGCAGCAAACGGATATTGCGACTTCTGCGCTGCATTGAACAACGGCTTCTTGGAACTTTGAGCAAGCACTGTAACCTGCATGTAAACTTTGATGTGCAGCGCTCAAATATGGCTGCAAGAACTAGTTCAACGCCGCAGGACTTCTTGCAGCGTTTCTGGGCCACACTGTCCTACGCTTCGAGCGAGCTCTGCCTGATCGTACTGCTCCATGTAGCTGCGCTGGCGTCATATGCGGCAACGAGATTGGCGGGCATCCGCAGGCTCAAGGCGCCTTGCATCCTGTGCTCGAGGCTGGACCATGTCCTCCATGGCAAGCCATGGTTCTCTGCAGATTTGGTTTGCCCAGCCCATCGGTCAGAGATCTCATCCTTGGCTTACTGCAACAGCCATAACCAGCTTGCACGCTCTGAAGACTTCTGCAAACGGTGCCTCCTCGCGTGCAGCGGGTCTGCCGATCATCCAACTGAGGATGTGAACTCCCGGTCCAGATTGAGGTCCACACGGTTATGCTCTTGTTGTTCAGAGCCATTCAAGAATACTCACTGTGCTCCTCAGAAGCTTTTTGAAAATGCAAATGCTGTAGAGTCTCCATATAATGTGCACCGGACCAAGGAGACTGACGGCCTCAACCAAATTTATGCAAATGAGAACACTCGTGTCATGACACCCATGGTGGTATCTGGACAAGTTCCTCCAGATCATCTAAACGAAAAGAGTAAGCGTAGAGATCCCAACTGTTACATTTCAATTGTGTTCTATATGAATCGTTTTGAGATGTCCACTGATTGTGTGAATATTTCTTGATGTAGCTTTTGTCGTGGGTGTTGAGGAAATCAATGAATCTGATGGTTCACCACGCAGAGATGAACACTATGCAAAGGACAATGGTACTTCTGCAAATACTGGGACACCAAAGCCAGTGTCTACTAGATCATCTGCACCGTCACACATTTTTGTCAACCGCGACAGCAGTGTAAAGAATGCTTTCATTGGTAGGCTCAATCTGCCATCTCCTCGCCCGTCGGAAATAATTTTTGCCATGGATAACAATTCAACAACGCAGCAAGAAGTGAATGTACTCCTATCTCAGACTTCTTCAAGGGGCCTTGAAAATTCTTCGAGTGAAGGGACTCCGAGACCTGTTATCAGTGTTCAGCCTTATGAAAGCAATGCCATGGCTAGGACACCATCGTTTGAGAGGATTTGTTCAGTATTCGATCCTTCAGATGGGAACCTTGTCGATAATATTGAAGGGGGGAGTTCTATTGAGAATCTAAGGAAACAGCTTAAGCTTAGCAAGAAGTCATTGGCTGCTCTTTACAAAGAGCTTGAGGAAGAACGGAGTGCTTCAGCAGTCGCGGCTAGCCAGACGATGGCCATGATCCATAGATTGCAGGAGGAAAAGGCTGCAATGAAGATGGAAGCACTGCAATATCTCAGGATGATGGAAGAGCAGGCTGACCATGACCATGAAGAAATACAGAACCTACATGATCAACTTACAGATAGGGAGAAAGAATTGCTTGACCTGGATGCAGAACTTGCGAACTGCCGGAGGCTCCTCCAAAATGAGCCAATAGATGCTTGCAGATTTGATGGCACTGATACAATGAACAACGCAGGAGATGGAAGAAATGTGGCGTTTGAATTCATGAATGATACGGATTTTATGGGGAGCACAATGTCATATTTCGAAGACGAAAAGGCATATATTTTGGAATCCTTGAGCAGATTGGAGGAAAATTTCTGCATTTCCACGAGCAAACTTGCTTCTGATAATGGCAAAAATTGTCAAGAGGACATAATGTTAGAAGATCATCATACAAGGGCTGGTGGGCCGTGCATGGAGAATACCCAGTTGGATGGTCGGGACTCACGAGAGGGTCAAGAACACTTGGGTGACGAATTGACTTTTATTCATCAACATGACAAAAATAAATGTCCATTTTCTCCTTCTGAAATTTACAAGATGAATGATTTACCAAGTGTTAAGAGTGCAATTTTACTGTTGAATACAAGATTGAAGGCACTTGAAGTTGATCAAAAGTTTCTCAAGGATGTATTGAGCTCCCTAACATGTGGCAGTGATGGACTGCAGCGTGTACAAGAGGTAGCTAGCCATTTAGCAGAGCTGCGAAGAGTTGTGGCTCAAAGACGAGTAATGTCTTTGCCGTTAGTTCACACTATTTGGTCATGAGTCATGACTCATTGAGGTAGGAAATTTTCAGGTCATATTCAATAACCATGTTTTAGTAAATTGGAGACTCTTCAACATGTTCTTGAAAAAAAAGAAATTACAGTCGTGCTTACATGATATAAAGAAGGCCATCTAGCAAGAACCTGAAACCTTCGCTAGCTCTTTACTGAGTAAAGCATTGACATACTTATTCAATCTATTATGCAGTTCTGATATAGAGATCTACAACCTGGCAATGGTGCTTCTCGTGATTGCCCATATTGCAGTCAGTGTTACAAGGTACAGAGTTGAGGATTGATGTGCTTGCAGGATCACCTATGACTTCACTTTTGGTGTATCAATATATGGGAGGGTTGAGAACACATACCTGACTAAAAACTTTTCCATCCCATGCACTAAACATCCAGCTTCAATCGACCATGCTGGCTTGGCTTATTTCTGCTGTTCTTTTGTCATTACTTCAGCAGATTACTGGCGAATGAGGAGCAAGTTTGTAACTGTAGATGTGAAAATATGTATAGTTCTTGGAAAGAGGAGTTAAATAGTAAATGATATACCCCATTCATGTAAAATCAATGAAATACCCCCATTGCTTGAATCCTGCCGTTTTCCCAGTGGCTGATGATGGACATGCAATGATAATTTGCTAAAACTTTATTTACAAGTTTTTATCTCGTAAAAAACATTCGCACCAAAGTTGCTTCATGTAGACTCACTTGATTTATGTTTTCCATTTTATCGAAGTGACCATTTGCCACTTACCAATATTGCTACTTTATTCTCAATCTGTTGTGGAACGGCACCTACGGCATAACAAATGAGAGATCTAGGGCACATAATCTTACCTAAGGTAACTAGAAGTAGTCTTGCCACACTTTTGTGACAAGCAAATTGACCAACTAAGCTTAGGCAAAGTGTGACAAAAAATATTATCTATGACATGTGAGGAAAGTATGCAAAATAATCCCGCTGATTTGCAATGGCCGAAGCCATCACAAATAAGCACAAAACCGTCGCAAATAGCTTATTAGTGACGGTTTTTCTTATTTACCACGGTTTTCGACAGTCGCCATTGTTTCGTCGTAAATAAGCTTATTTGCAACAGCCACCCTCGCAAATAAACTAATTTGCGACGGTGGCTCGTGACCGTCGCAAATAAGGGCCCAGGCCCGGCGGATGGGTCGGGCCTATTTATTTGGAACGGCTGCGAAGGCTATCGCAATTAAAGGCCTAATTTGCAATGGCCATCCCCGACCGTCGCAAATAATAGATGTCTTATTTTCGACGGTACTGTATAAAAAGCCGTCGCAAATAAGATTTAAAAAAACAGAAAATGCTGCCTGACTCCATGACAAAAAACACAACAGTGACAACAATAATAATAGTATCAATAACAGCGGTTTGCAACACAACCAACACTACAACATCCACCCAACATATACATAGCACCTCCGGATCCCCAGACGTACACTCACATCACAAAGTCTCAAAACAAATAAGAGGAGCTACACAGTAAGCCCTTTACTACCTCCGGAGTAACAAAGGTCGTTGCGGCGCGTCACTCCAGGCACCGGTATCGGCGGCGACAGAGTTTGAGCCCCTGTCGCCTATTCCTGCCATACATGTAAGTAGTTTGACATATTTATGACTTTGAAACTTCGTTTTTGACTAGAATTAATTAAACAAGCTAGAATTAATCATGCTCTGCTTACTTTAGGTAAGTTGAGTTAGATTTGGCTATGTTAGATGAGGTAAAACTAGAATAGCTAGGTTGAGTTATATTTGCCTATGTTTGATGAAGTACGACTGAGTAAGTACATTTTTTATTACCTGAATAGCCGGATATGGAGTGTTCTGCATGGTCTACAGCGGCGGCGGTGGCTGCACCTGTGGCAGTGTCGGTGGCAGTGGCGGTAGCTCGATCTGCACCCTCTAAACTCCTTGGGCTCGAAATAATGTCTTTCATTGCAAACATTACAGGTTACATATGATTAAGAATACGGTGAATTTAAATTACTTTAGCTTACCTCTATCGCCTGCCTTTGCACCTTCATCGCTTGCCGCATCTGCGCCATGCAGGCTTGCTGGTACGAGATTGTAGCCTCCATTGCCACCTTTTGTGCCTCCTGTTCCTCACACCTCTCTTCAAACCGACGTGTGAGGATCTCCACCTATATGTATCTCTGTGAGACACGGCGACTCTGGCCCACCGACGAAGCCCGTGTGGAGTTGCCTCTCGAAGGTCGCACCGCCCTTGAGTCGATGACTCTGTCGAATATGGCCAGCCTACAAAAAAAGAATCAGTAATATGAGGTTGAAATATCTAGAATTGAAAATGATAAAACGAAGTACCAACTGAGCTTTCGTGGGCATTGCCGCTCTGCTTGCATACGCGGCTTGAGGATCGCTTGGTTTATTTTCCAAATCGAAATCTTGGTCGTGTATCCTCCTAGCCTCCTCCCCGTACTTAGCCTTAAAAATAAGAAAACCGTGTAAGTTCAACAATCGATATAGTTAGAATTAATTTGAATGATTTTTAAACTTATCAGGTGCTCGACTGCCACATGACTGCACTACATAGGTTGACAAGGGTTCCTATGACCTCTCTTCGAGACCTGAGCAGGGGTCGGTGCCACCCCCGTCTCGCACTCCTGTCAATATGTATTAGTACGAACAATACATTATGAATATATAGAAATAAGTTAGACACATTTACCATGCGTTTAGCTAATCGCAAGTGGTTATCTTGCATGTGGTTGTGCTTCCCGTCAAATCCTCTGCACCCCCGAGCCCAGTTGGACTCGATGAAATCCTTGCTAGCCTAGTATCTATAAAGGGCCCGATATGCATCAGATTGATCCTGCAACCAGAAATAATATTTACTACACCCAACGTACATGTGTGTACTCCTCCTCTGTTAGGTGCCTGTCGCTCTCCTATCGGAAGTGTCGCACGTCGTGCTGGTTTCCCCTCAAGTACTCGTTGATCACTTGAGTGCAAGCGTTCGACAAAGCTTGCCAAACCGTCCTCCGAGCATTGAAGTGGAACACGTCCCTTGCGTGCTAAAACATGTGAGGGTCGTCCGGTTGAGACCTCAGCCTCCCGCAAGATCCAGCCCCAGTGCTGCCACGTGGGGCACGAAGGATGGGATAAAGACCCTCAGGGGAGACGACCTCCCAAGGCGCCACGTGTTGAGGGGAGACCTCCCACAACCTCAGCGGAGAAGCTCCAGAGCTGCCACATAGCCTGGAGCACCAGACCAAGCGCCCTCCCTCTAAGGAGGGAGCGGAGCTGCCACATGCCCTAGGGAGCCCCGGAGCTTCCACGTGCCACGAAGGACCAGGGCTAGCCTCCCCAGCGAGGACCTGCTCCGACGCTATTGCGTGCCCCGCAGCACCCCCCAAACGGTAAGGTGCGGGAGTTAACAGCTGGAGCGCTCCACTCAGGACAGGCATTGAAGGTTCGCACCCACCTACGACACACGACGCGGAGCACACCAACGGTCAGAGACTGCTATGACCAATCACATCACAACGAAGGCGTTGCAGGCCTATCCCACTTGGCCAAGTGGGTAGCTTGCGGCAACAAGACAGGCTGACGGGAGACCATCTGCCATCGTCAGCAACGGCTCATGGGCTATTGACAAGGAAGGCGGCAAGACGGCGAGTCTCCACTGCCACGCTAAGAGAAGCTTATGCGGGAAGTCATAGATCTTTTAGGATAAGATCACCCCGGGGCCACCTGTCGGTCCTCGGGACCCCACTTGTAAGGTGTCAAGTCTTGGTTATAAAAGGCTCGGACCGCCTCTGATACAAGGGACCAGACTCAGAATCCCCAAGACACACACATATGCATACACACTCACCAAGCAGTACAATCCACCGTGGAGTAGGGTGTTACACTCCTTGCGGCCCGAACCATGTAAAAAACAACTGTCTCATACTATTCCGCTAGAACACTAGTTTGAGGCCTAAGCCCCGCTGAACAAGAACCTCCGCAGGCTGCTCCTTAGCATATTCGGGGGAAGTGTCGCATTGACCCTTCGACATTTGGCGCGCCAGGTAGGGGCTTTTTCCCTCAAAAAAGTGGTAGCACTTTCACCAACCATGGTGTTCATCAAGCCTGAGAGCTGCGGTGAAATCAAGACGCAAAAGGTCGAATATCATGTCGACGAGCACGTGGAGAAGGAGTTCCAAAGGCCGGAACGTGCCGTGGAAACGGTACACCAGGCTGTGAACCTCGACCTCAACAGCGACCACGAGCGTCGCAAAGCACTCCACGTCATATGTGGAGGATCTTGGGAACCCGCTTCTAGGAATGAGGTCAAGACCCTGTGCCGGGCAATGACTTCGTCAGCCTCTACGCATGCCCCGGCGCCACATCACAAATGGATGGAGGCGACAGTTAGATTCGATGCCTCCGATTGCCCCGAGAACATGGTGGGAGCCGGGCAGCTGCCCCTCCTCGTCGCCCCCACTATTGCCAACGTAAAGTTTTACCACATCTTGGTAGATGGTGGAGCCGGCCTCAACCTCATCAGCCGTGCGGCCTTCGACAAGCCGAAGATTCCCGTGTCTCAGCTCGCCCCAACAAGATCGTTCTCAGGGGTAGGACCAGAGAGTGTTACCCCGTACGACTGCATCCACCTCCGGGTGGCCCTAGGGACACCCGAGAACTTCAGGACGGAGAATATCCTATTCGACATCGCGGAGGTTAGCCTCCCCTACCACGCCATTATCGACAGGCCAGCCCTGTACCGGTTCATAGCAGTAGACCATTACGGTTACCTCGTCCTCAAGATGCCGACACCTTCCGACGTCCTCAAGATCTGTGGAGATTGTGCTGCTGCGGTGATGGTCTTGGAAAAGCTCTGAGCGTTGGCAACGGTCCCAACACCTATCTTGAGTGATGTTGAGCCGAGTAAGCCTTCGCCAGACCCACGCGCTCGCAGCCGCGCCGCTGCACCACGAGTGCATCCCTCCGACAACGACGACGTACCCATCAAGACAATCCATATTAGCTCTGATGCGGCTCAGACCACCCGTATCGCGGGGAGTCTAGACAGCGAGCAGGAATCGACACTCACTACCTTCCTGCAAGCCAACGTCGAAGTCTTTGCCTGGCAACCTTCGCAGATGTCGGGCATCCCCAGGGAAGTGATTGAGCATCGTCTGAAGATCTACCCCGACGCACGGCCGCAACAACAGAGGCCCCGTAAGCAGTCCATCGAGCGGTAGAACTTCATTCGTGAGGAGATCAAGAAGCTCCTCGATGCTGGCTTCATACGGGAGGTCCACCATCCCAGATGGCTGGCCAATCCGGTTTTTGTCCCCAAGGCTGGCGGTAAGCTTCGAATGTGCATTGACTACACCAACCTCAACAAGGCATGTCCTAAAGATCCTTTCCCTCTCCCTAGAATTGATCAAATTATAGATTCAACTTCGGGGTGGGATATGCTATGCTTTCTAGATGCATATTCAGAGTTTCCTCAAATTCCAACGTCTAGAGAAGATGAGGAACATACCACTTTCATAACAGTAGATGGTCTTTACTGTTATGTCTCCATGCCTTACGGTCTTAAGAATGCCCTCCCTACCTTTGTACGTTCCATGCATAAAACATTTAGGAACCTCATTCGGGACCTAGTAGAGGTTTATGTTGATGATATTGTAGTAAAAATCCAGTCACATACATCATTACTAGAAAACTTCGCCCTAGTCTTTGACAGACTGCGAACCACACACACAAATCTCAACCCAGACAAGTGAGTGTTTAGAGTCAAAGCTGGGAAGCTCCTCTGGTTCTTGGTCTCACACCGAGGAATCGAGGCCAACCCAGAAAAAATCAAAGCAGTGGAGCTGATGCAGCCTCCTGCCCACATCAACGACGTACAGAAGCTTGCAGGGTGCTTGGCAGCGCTCAACCGATTTATCTCTAGGCTGGCTGAGCGGACCCTTCCATTCTTCAAGCTCCTGCGCCAGTCCGGACCGTTTGTCTGGACCGATGAAGCGAAGAAGCCGTTCCACGAGCTAAAGCAGCAGCTGACAACGCTGCCAACAATGGTGGCACCTGAGCCCAGGGAGCCCCTGTACCTCTACATCGCCGCGACAACAGATGTGGTAATCATGGTTTTGGTTGCAGAGCGGGCCGGTCACCAGTAGGACCTACGAAAGGAAGGGGTCCCTACAGTTGATTCTGAGCCCCAGGGCTTGGAGCTAGCAGGGGGCCCTAACGACAGAGTAGCCTCTGGGTCCCAGCCCCTAGAGGACGTCCGGGTCCCCCAAGGGGGCTCCGGATACTGAGGAGCTTCTAGGTCCCAGCCCCCAGAGGACATCCGGGTCCCCCAAGGGGGCCCCAGAGTCCAAGGATCCTCTGGGTCCCATCCCCCAAAGGACGTCTGGGTCCCCCTAGGGGGCCCCAAAGAATTAGGAGCCTCTGGGTCCCAGCCCCAGAGGACATCCGGGTCCCCCTAGGGGGCCCTGGAGACCGAGGAGCCTCTGGGTCCCAGCCCCCAGAGGACATCTGGGTCTCCCAAGGGGGCCCCGGAGTCCAAGGAGCCTTTGGGTCCTAGCCCCCAAAGGATGTCCGGGTCCCCCAAGGGGGCCCCGGAGACCAAGGAGCCTCTAGGTCCCAGCCCCCAGAGGATGCCCGGGTCCCCCTAGGGGGCCCCAAAGCCTTTGCGTCCTAGCCCCCAGAAGAAGCACCAGGCCCAGGAGACATGGAATTGTTGGACCTGGAGCAGAGGGAAGAAGATGAGCCAGATTCTCTGAAAAAGTCCCGGACCATCCAACGCCCGGTCTACTTTATCAGCGAAGTATTGCTTGCATGAGGCAAGAAAAATATACCTGAAAGTGCACAAGCTGCTCTATGCGGTGCTAATCGTGTCGAGGAAGCTCCATTATTACTTTCAGGCACACCAAGTATCAGTGGTGACTTCGTTCCCACTGGGAGCAGTGCTACACAGCCCCAACGCAACTGGCAACATTGCCAAGTGGGCGGCTGAATTAGCGGAGTTCGAGCTTGATTTCTTGCCATGACATGCAATCAAGAGTCAAGCTCTGGTGGGCTTCGTTGTCGAACGGACCCCCTCACCGAGCAACCTAGGGGGATAGGAGATCAGTGAACCAGAGCCCAGGGCTCCGGTACTTACAAGACCTCACTGGACACTCTTCTTCGACGGATCTTCAAGGAAGCAAGGGGCTAGAGCCGGGGTACTGCTCATCGCGCGAATAGGGAAGAAGTCCAAGTATGCAGTGCGCCTCGACTTCAAGGCCACCAACAACATGGCGGAGTACAAAGCCCTCATCTTCGGGCTCACAGCTGCGCAAGGTCTTGGTGTCTTGTAGATGCTAGTTAAGGGAGACTCCCAGCTGATTATCAAGCAAGTCCGGGGTGAGTGCTGCTGCAACGACCCGCAGCTCGCGGCATATCTGATACATGTCAAGAAGCTAGAAGCTAGGTTCGAGGCCTTGGATCTCTGCCATGTGCCGCTCGCCAACAACTCCGTCGCTGATCCCCTGTCAACCATGGCATCCACAGAAGTTCCCGTTCCAGAAGGGGTCTTCAGTAGGAGGTTGGTATGGCCGACCGCTAGGCCAGCAGAGCCTAATAAAGAAGGTGAGCCCAACCCCACAGAGCTGGCAACCACGGCAACCCTACGACCATGGGGGCCACCAAGGTTCTTGAGCATCACCAGGGATCCCCAATCACCTAGCGCCCAAGATCTGGAAGTCCAGGACAGTCCCAATGCGTGGATCACGGAGGTCCGGGACTATCTGAGGGACAACCTCCTCCCGGAGGACCCAGCATCCGCTGAGAGGATCGTGAGGATGGCGAAATGCTACATGCTGGTAGAAGGTGATCTCTGCCAACGTGGTGCCAACGGCGTACTGTTACGGTGCATAACTCAGCAGGAAGGTTGCAACTTGCTCGAGGAAATCCACGAAGGAGAGTGTGGGAATCACGCGGCCTCCCGCACGCTAGTTGGCAATGCCTTCCGACATGGTTTCTACTATCCAACAACACTATAAGACACAATCAAACTAGTCAAGAAGTGCAAGTCGGGCCAGTTCCAGGCCAGGCAAATCCACACCCCAGCGCAGCCATTGCAGATGATCTCGCCCTCCTGGCCTTTCGCGGTCTGGGGGATGGATATCCTGGGACCCTTTCCCAGGGCAGTTGGAGGGTGCCGGTTCCTCTATGTCGCCATAGATAAATGCACCAAGTGGCCTGAAGCAGCCCCAATGATCAACATCAACAAGGAGTCCGCAGTCAAGTTCATCAAATAAATTGTGTCCAGGTTCGAGGTCCCGAACAGGATCATCACCGACAACGGGACCTAGTTCACCAGTGCAGCTTTCTAGGACTACTGCGAATACCTCGACATCCGAGTTTGTTATGCATCTGTGGCTCATTCAAAGAGCAACGAACAAGTCAAAAGGGCCAATGTTGAGATCCTTAGGGGCCTCAAGACACGCACATATGACAGCTTGGATAAGCATGGTGCCAAATGGGTCGACGAACTCCCCGGTGCACTGTGGGCAAGCAGGACGTCACCCAGTCGTGCCACAGGAGAAACACCTTTCTTTCTGGTGTATGGGGCTGTGGCTGTCCCCCCCCCCCCCCCCAGAAATCGCTATGGGCTCGTTCAGAGTCCGAGCGTTCGACGAAGCCTCACAGGAATAGCTCTGACGAGAAGATGTCGACCTCGTCGACGAAGCAAGGTGGCACGCCACCATCCGAAACGCACGTTACCGACAGGCACTGAGGCGCTACCAAGAGCGGTTCGTGCGGAGTAGAGAGCTCAAGACAGGTGACCTGGCGCTGTGACGCATACTCTCTCGAGAAGGGTCGCACAAACTTTCCCCTAGCTGGGAGGGCCCCTTCCGAGTGATACAAGTATCCCGCCTTGGGTGTGTCCGCCTCGCCACGGAAAAAGGAGAGCCATCCCCAACCCATGGAACATAGAGCACCTCCGTAAGTTCTATCCCTAAGCTTAATAGTAGGACAGTGTAGGGTGTCATGGTGCCAAGGAATGACATGTAGGACAACCAAGCTCTGGGAGGGACAGGTCCAGAGTGTTCAGCCATTTAGCTTGGTCATGTACCCTAAGCATGAACACTCTACCTCCCTTGCCAACTGGAGTGGGCCGTTGCCTTATTGTAAAGCCAATTCACTCTTGGGAACACCAATGATAAGAAATTCACTGTCTTACCATATGCTTTCTCTTATGCTCACTTACGTTACCTGTTAATTTTGTGATCAATCAAACTAGACTCGTCTTCCTTACATTGTCTTCGTGTACTTGGTGAGATCTTTTCTGTATCGCCCCTAGTAGAGTCATGCAACCATGCTGTAGGCAGATGTATTTGAGGTACCTGCAAGGTTTCTCGGAACCTTGCGGCTCCCCTCTTCCTTGGGGACCTGTGGTGCCAAATGGTTCCCTGCGAAAGGCCAACGATGAGCTGGAGGTCCAGAGCGCGCAACATGCTTAGCTTGGTCCTGTACCCTAAGCATGTGCGCTTTGCCTCCCAGTGCTGCGGCTAAGTACTAGGGGCCAGGATGCTCACACCCCGAATAAGAAGGAAGTTGGACCCCGAGCGCCAATGCACAAAATTACCAAAATCCCGTGTAACAGCCCAGGACTATAAGACATAACTATACTTAAGGATAGGAAAAGATCACCAGCGAGCAAAACAATATGCACCTACGTTATGTGTGCAGGACATACGAAGCAGGGTGCAACGTAGCATCCAGCTCCGGCACCTCCCGTCGACGTCCCAGAACGTCAGCGACAACACCAAGCGCGAATAAGTGAGTAAACTCTCCTGCCCTACACTTGTTGCTAACAAGTTTCTCTTGTGATAGCCCGTACACCAGGGGATTGCCGTCGATGACTTCACGATGATGTTAGACAACGCCGGAACATCTAGCTTCGACACCTCCCAGATGGCCCGCCATCAATGTTTCTACGTAGATGGTGGGCGACGCAAGAGCATACAACTCCGGCACCTCCCAGGGGGACCGTCGTCAATGTTTCTACGAAGATGGTGGGCGACACCGAAGCATCCAGCTCCGGCACCTCCCAGGGGGGCCGTCGTCGATGTTTATACAAAGATAGTGGGCGGCGCTGGAGCATCCAGCTCCGGCGCCTCCCAGGGGGCCCGCCGTCGACGTACATACGAAGATGGAGGTAGATGCCGGAGCATCCAGCTCTGGCAACTCCTAGGGGGCCCGCTGTCGACGTACCTACGAAGATGGTGGGCGACGTCGGAGCATGCAGCTCTGGCACTTCCCAAGGGGCCTCCCGTCGATGTCCCAGGATGTCAGCGACAGCACCAAGCGCGAATAAGTGAGTAAACTCTCCTGCCCCACACTTGTTGCTAACAGGTTTCCCTTGCGATAGCCTGTACACCAGGGGCCTATCGTCGATGACTTCACGACGATGGTGGACGACGCTGGAACATCCAGCTCTGGCACCTCCTAGAGGGCCCGCCGTCAACGTTTCTATGCAGATGGTGGGCGATGCCAGAGCATACCGCTCTGACACCTTGCAGGGGGACCGCCGTCAACGTTTCTATGAAGATGGTGGGCGATGCTGGAGCATCCAGCTCTGGCACCTCCCAGGGGGGCCGCCGTCGACATTTCTACGAAGATAGTGGGCGACGCTAGAGCATCCAGCTCCGGCATGTCCCAGGGGGTCCGCCGTCGACGTACATACGAAGATGGTGAGCGACACCAGAGCATCCAGCTCCGGCAACTCCCAGGGGGCCCGTCGTCGACGTACCTATGAAGATGGTGGGCGACGTCAGAGCATCTAGCTCTAGCACCTCCCAAGGGGCCTGCCGTCGATGTCCCAGAACGTCAGCGATATCACCAAGCACGAATAAGTGAGCAAACTCTCCTGCCCCGCACTTATTGCTAACAGGTTTCTCTTGCCATAGCCTGTACACTAGGGGCCTGCCTTCGACGACTTCATGATGATGGTGGTCGATGCTAGAAAATCCATCTTCGGCACCTCCTAGGGGGCCCACCATCAACATTTCTACGCCGATGGTGGGCGATGCAGGAGCATCCAGCTCCAGCACCTCCCTGGGGGCCCGCCTGTGGGGACCAAAATCCCAACCTCCAAGGATCTCATTGGGTGGTGCCGTGCGATGCGACACCCAACAGTATACAAGAAAAGGCGAGAACAATTTACAATACCAAGTCTTTATTGAAAAGCACAGTGGAAATTTTAAAATACTAATGAAAGGAAAGAGAACTATACATCATAGCTACGCTCTCAGCACTAGCTATGCAAAAGCAATGTCATCCATGCCCTGGATACTTCACACTAGCAACACACAAATCACGGCGGCGTGCAGGGTTCCCACTTGGCTGTAAACTCTGGAGGGGGTGCAGCCTCGTCATCAAACCCGTCATCAGTCGTATAATATGCAAAAACTTGTTAACTGCAAACGTGAGCATAAGGCTCAGCAAGACTAACCCATCTCACTAGACATATGCAAGGGTGAATACTAAGCATAGGTAAGGTAAAGCATAAAGGACTCGCCTACAAGTGGATTCTTATAGTCATGTTTTAACTAGCACATGACATTCTTCAGGCACGGCACATCATAGACTCCACAATCAAACAAGAAATGTTTTGTTGATGATATGACGTGCACAAAGCACATAATGCTTTTATAGGTAAAGTATAGGGAAACTGTAAACTTTTAATTGTACTATTTCTAAGCCAAACACAGTTGTCCAAGCAATTTGTAATCCCATATATCATATTCTCTTGACTTCTTTAGCATTTACTACGTCACAACGCAGTGAACAAGTGGTACTCTATTATCGCGAGGGACGGTGATTGCAATTAGGATACAGTCGGAACAACACGACACATACGCACTTTCGGAAATGTTAGCGAGTACTTACAGCAGTACCTACATAACATTTCAGTACTAGTCGTATATGGCCACCTTTCACTAAACACTCGAATGTCGAACCGGTCGATCCGTCATGAGCAGGAGGTCACTGCGTGAGGCGTACTTTGACATGCCCACCAGCTGATTTACACCTTGCTGGCCTCAACCCACGCCTATAAAACGGAATGGAATGCCTCGACAAACTAGTATCAAGCTATGTCAGTTTACTGGAGCCCATTCCTCCAGTATGTCGCCGGTAATATTCAGGCTTGTCTAGCAGGGCCGCATACGAAACAATCCTCAATCGACACAAGCAGGGCTACGCACGTGAGACCACGTCTCGCTGCATCCTACCCACTGCTCGATCTCAATTTCATATTCATAAACCATTTTCTGATTCCAGATCCTCCCGTGTGATAAAATTCCTATCTCGCGAGTAGATTCCAACTACTCGACTTCTACTGAATTTCCTATGAGCATAAGCATAGCAGTGTCTACTCAACGGGCCGTAGACCTACCCAAGACTCCATAGGATTTGTGGCCATGCAAGTGCATGTCAAACACCTTAAACGTAATGCACAATCATTTGAAGATGTAAGGTGAAATAAAAAACTGCAAAACACGGTAAGGAACTTAAATGCAAACTGGGGCTTGCCTGAATGCGAGTCTGAGCCTATGTTAGTTTATGGCAGCTGGACCTCCAAAGCTTCCGGCTGCTCCTCAATTTTAGCTACTACATGATATGCATATACTAGGTATGAATGACTTTAAAAATAATTAATATGCTTGAGGTGGTGTGAATATCCTCGGATGAAAATAAGATAATTATCTTAATTGGCTTTGGGATTTGTATGGTAGATACTAGTGACTATAGAGAAGACTCTTGCAAAGAACAGTAGATGATCAAGGAAGTTTGTTGTTCTTAAAAATTATGGTAAGGAATAACCTTCTCTAATTTTTGGTTGAAATTTTGGAGACCTATCATGGCTACTAGGGGTTTTATCATGTAGAGGGGGTCTCACTGGTTCTAGGAAAATTTGTTTCACTATTTTCCAAGCTTCCAACAGGGAGAAACTGAGTTTGCAAGTTTGGGTAAATTTCTGGAAATTGATTTTCCATTTTTCTCAATTTATAACTACATAGAGATTTGGAATATTGATCAACCCAATATTTTAAGTCCAATGAACTTGAAATTTGTACTGAAGATCAAGTGTATTAACAATAGTGTTCTGACCAAAATTAGGAATTTTCCAATTAACAGAACTGTAGGAATGAATTTTTTAAGCATTTTTTATCTGAATTATAGAGAAATTTCTATGGCTTCTCATAGAAATCCAAGTGCACCAGCCGAAAGTATTCTTCATGCTGGTTCTAAAAAAATTATTTGGGAATTTTTGGATAATTCTACTGGAAGTTCTGGATTTTCCAAATTTGGATTGGATCTGGATTTATTTTTCCTATTGGAAATTTCAAATAAAGGGGTCGGTCCCACTTCATTTGAATCGGGCCAATCAGAACTGAGCCACACCGGAAGCCATAGGGTCAACCCGCACAGCCACACCGGATCTGCATTCACAGCTGATCCCGCACGAGAGGGTGTCGTTGACAGGTGGGACCCGCACCCTTCGTCTACCTCCCGACGCGGCGACGTCTCTCACCGGAACCGCGGCGGCGCTTTGCTGGACCTAGTTGCGTCAACCTTCTTCCGGCCTCGCCTTGACTGCCCAACCATAAAATCGACCGCGCAAACTGATGGTGGGGTCCAATCGAGTCGGCGATGGCCGGAGACGGCGGTGCGACAGTGACGGCGGAACTAAGGTTTCAGCGTTTGTTGGAAACGCTCGAAAATGGAGCAATAGGCTCGGGAAAAGGTCAGGAGTGTTCCTGGAAGCACCAGAATGATGATTTGGGGGTTAGAATGGGGTGACATCGCCAGCAAAGCTAAGTTCGACAGCGAAGTATGATTTTTCACCCGGCGGTCATGAAATCTCGAAATCTAAGGTGCTCAGTTGATAACTTTCACGGTCCTTGGGCAGGGAGCTTCGTTAGGACATACAAAAGCTATCTGCTAACCAGATTAAAGGATGATTGTAAGAATGAAACGAATTTAAGCGCGAAGCCTTGCTATTCTATTGAGAAATCGTTCGGTTATCGAATAAGAACGCGAGCTACACTTCATGTCATAGGCTTAGATTCTGTGAGCATAAGCTAGGGAGGATTGCGAACCTTTTTGCTTAAAGGATCGAGGCTGGAGACGGCCTAGAACTGGAGCTCGACGGTGAGACAGGGAAGGTTCTCGGCGGCTTCCTCGACGTCGATCGGAAAACTTCAAATTAACCCAAGAAGGAGCTATGTCACGATCAAGGACCAAATGGAAAACGTAGAGGATGTTGTGACAAGCCTTTTATCTACTTACAGCTCAGGGAGAAACGGCTTCAATCGTCGGCAAAAACTCGATGGAACAGAGGCGGCGGTAATGGCGCGAACCGAGGTGGAGTTCAATGGCGACGATCAAGCGGGGTTATTTATAGGGACGGAGGGATGAGGGGAGCGCGCCACGGCGCAAGCAAGCAGGCAGCTCGGTGGTTGCATGCCGCGCGCTGCCGGCATCGATCGGCGGGGAGAGCTGGATACAGAGCACGCCGTGAGTTGCACTCAAGTGGTCAGGCTGACAGTGGGTCGCACCTCCTCTTATCCTCTTCCCCTCTCTGCAACTTCAATTCTCCTGACAAACTTGATCCAAAAATTCTATATTTTTGTGGGTAGGCTCAAATAAATATCTGGAATTTGATTCTGCAATTGGATTTCGAATTGGAGCAAGTTTCATTTGAATTTCAAATTTGAATTTGAAATTGGATGAAATTCAACAGTGTCACTGAATTAAATAGCAATTGAGTTCGAAAAATTGTGAAACTCTGAGGATAAGTCAAGCAAGTCATGCTGACCATGATGGTGTGTTCAAATCTTGATGTTCAATAAGGTTGAACAGAATTCAAAATTTGAATTCATAATATGGTTTGAATTTGCTAAGCGTCTCAATTAAAATAGAAAATGGAGTTCAAAATTTATGAAACTCTGCAGGAAGTCTATTTGGAATATTAGGAAACCATAGAAAAATTTATGGCCTCAGATTTGAAAATTTTTGACAGGGCCAAATGTACAGTAGCATATTCGATTTGTAATTAATTTGAATATATATTGGTTACTGCATATTAATTTGAACTAGGATCCTTCATTCAAATAATTCCAAACTTTGAAGAGAGGTCAAAAGAATTTATCTAAGATTATTGGTGAAGTCCATTCCTCATGTTAATAAAATTTAAGCATGAGTGGAAGAAAAGATTTGATGAGATGAAGTTCATAAGCATAGCTATAATTGGTCTCCATTAGGGTTGATAACCAACTTACAACTGAACCTCATATGAAGGAAAATGTGGGATTTTACATTCCTCCCCCCTCAAAAGAATCTCGTTCCGAGATTACAAAAGGAAGGATAAAAGAAAAAGATCTAATGAACATATGACATTAACAAGTCCGAATATTTGGTTCTAAGATACCTCGCTTTCCCACGTTGTTTCATCAGTGGTGTGGTTTCCCCACAAGACCTTGTAGAAATGCAAGGTGCGGTTTCTTGTGGTACGAGTCTTCTCATCGACTATCTGGGTTGGATGTTCGAAGTAAGTAAGATCTGGTTGGAGAGCTTCCAAATCCTCCATACGGACTTCCGCTGGGGCCTTGAGACATTTTCTCAATTGTGAAATGTGAAACACATTGTGGACCCCCGAAAGTGATGCTGGCAGCTCTAGCCGATAGGCTACATGTCCGCATTGTTCACTTATTGTGAATGGTCCGATGAAATGCGCAGCTAGCTTCCCTTTTACTCCGAATTGATGAATCCCTTTCATTGGGGATACACAAAGGTAAACGTGATCCCCGATATCAAAGTGAAGCGGTCAACGTCGTTTGTTCGCATAGCTTTTCTGGCGAGACTGAGCAACCTTGACGTTGGCTTGAATAACTCGTACTCGTTCTTCGGCTTCCTTTACCAAGTCTATACCATATGTTACTCGTTCACCGGATTCACACTAGTTCAAAGGTGTGCGGCACTTCCGGCCACAAAGAGCTTCATATGGTGCCATTTGGATGCTAGTCTGATAACCATTGTTGTATGAAAAACTCTACCAATGGTAGATGATCATCCCAATTCTTACCATGGTGAATGGCATAGGCGCGGAGAATATCCTGTAGCACTTGGTTTACTTGTTCCGTTGGAACATCAGTCTTTGGATGGTAAGCTGAGCTTCGAATCAACTTGGTACCCAAAGATGCGTGGAGCCGCTCCCAAAACCGAGCAACAAATAAGGTTCCACGATTTGATATGATAGTGCGGGGTACTCCGTGCAAGCATGAGATCCTGGCAATATACAGCTCTGCATATTGCCGTGCCACATACTTGACATTGACTAGAATAAAGTGAGCCGACTTGGTGAGTTGGTTGACTATCACCCAAATTGAGTCATGCTTGCGAAAGGTGAGAGGTAATGCAACAATGAAATCCATGCTGATATCCTCCCATTTCCAGGCCGGTATGCTTAAAGGTTGTAGTTGTCCGGCTGCCTTTAGATGGTAGGCTTTCACTCGTCGACACGTATCACATTCGGATACATACATTGCTATTTCCCTCTTCATCCGAGTCCACCGAAATTTCTTCTTCAAGTCTTGGTACAATTTGTTACTCCCCGGATGAATAGAATATTTAGACAAATGAGCTTTGTCCAAAATATTCTTCCAAAGTCCCATATTGCGGGGTACCACGATGCGGTCTTCGAACTAGCTGGTACCGTCATCGTCACCTCGGAAACACTTCATTTCCCCCTCTTTCATTCTTCGGCGAATATGCGATAGGCCCTTGTCCTCCTTCTGAGCCTCCACAATTTCCTCCCTTGTGGTAGGAATGAGGGCTAGATTGTAGAGCGCCCCATACGGAACCAAGTAGAGACTCGATTCTTCTTCCTCTATCAAGGTGATAGAAAGGTTATTCATATGGGACTTGCGACTTAGAGCATCTGCGACTACATTTGCCTTTCCGGGATGGCAGTGGATCTCAATTTCATAGTCCTTGATTAATTCCAACCATCTTCGCTGTCGCATATTCAAATCCTTCTGGGTGATGATGTACTACAAGCTTTTGTGATCGGTGTAGAGATGTACTAGGTTGCCCCATAGATAGTGTCTCCACATCTTTAATTCTAGTACCACGGCAGCGAGCTCAAGATCATGAGTCGGATAATGCTTCTCATGGTTATGAAGTTGTCGTGATCCATAAGCGATCACCCTTCTGTCTTGCATTAATACGCAACCCAAACCAATCCCAGATGCATCACAATAAACATCAAATGATCTTGCTGTGTCTGGTTGAGCTAATATTGGCCCTGTTGTGAGGTGTTTTACTAATGCTTGAAAACCTTGCTCACATTCCTTTGTCCATGTATATTTCTTTCCTTTCTTCATAAGTTCTGTCATTGGTTTAGCTATCTTGGAAAAGCTTGGGATGAACCTCCGGTAATATCCTGCTAAACCCAGGAAACATCGAACTTCATGCACAGACTTAGGAGACTCCCATTTGAGTACTTGCTTAATCTTGCTTGGATCAACTGCAGTCCCTTCGGCAGAGATGATGTGCCCTAGAAATGGCACTTGGTTGATCCAGAACTCACATTTGCTGAACTTAGTGTACACCTTGTGGTCCCGTAATCGATGAAGCACGATGTGCAAATGTTGTGCATGTTCTTCTTCGGATTTTGAGTACAAAAGGATGTTGTCGATGATGACCACGACAAACTTGTCCAAATCCGGCATGAACACCGAATTCATGAGATACATGAAATGGGCCAGTGTGTTGGTCAATCCGAAGGACATGACAAGGTACTCATATAATCCATACCTCGTCAAGAATGCTGTCTTAGGTATATCCTCTGATTGAATCCTGATTTGATGATACCCAGAGCGAAGATCCATTTTTGAAAATACCCGAGCACCCACCAACTGATCGAATAGAATATCGATACGGGGTAGTGGATACTTGTTCTTGATCGTGACAACATTGAGTGGACTATAGTCCACACATAGTCTCAACGTTTTATCCTTCTTTTCCACGAACAATGCAGAACAGCCCCAAGGTGATGAACTTGGACGAATGAAACCCTTGTCCAAAAGTTCCTTCAGCTGCTCTTTCAGTTCTACAAGTTCGTTAAGTGCCATCTTATACGGCTTTCTCGAGATTGGCACTGTTCCTGGTGCAAGTTCAATTTTAAACTCGACATCTCTTTCTGGTGGCATGCCAGGAAGATCTTTAGGAAAAACGTCCATATACTCACATACTATTGGAATGTCTTTGAGTTTACATGCCTCGGTGTTATAGGTAGTTGGAGTCACGTGGATATTACTCTCAAGAGTGAGAGTTTGGGGAGAGTGGAGCGGAGAATTTAGATATATCCTCCAAGGAACGAGGTCAATAATAGCACAGTTGTATTGCAACCATGCCATCCCTAAGATGACATCTAACTTCTGATGCTCTAGTATAATGAGAGAGATAGGGTATATGTTCCCACCCAGATTAAGAGGTACCCTATGGACCATCTTATCTGCGACTACTTTTCCTCTCGGAGAACGAATCATATATGGGGTTTTTGAGGAAATGATATGCAACTGGTATTGACTGACATAAGACTTGCTAATAAAGTTGGGGGAAGCACCGGAGTAAAAAAGGATGACTATGGGATGACCAATGAGAGAGAACGTACCAGTGAGTACGGGTGCGCCTTTCGGAACGTCCTCGATGGCGAGGTGGTGGACGTTGCCAGTTCTGGTGGCTGGCTTCTTGGGCTGGTTGCGAGGCTGGTTTGCCCTCTGGTACGATGACTGTCCCCTGCTCTACGGGCAGTCCTTGGCGAAGTGCCCCGTACGTCCACACGTATAACACGTGTACAGGTTCTGACCGGCACGGAATGGAGGACAAAATCCCGGTGCACGCGGTGGAGGTAGAGGTGCACGCAGAATCATCCCTTGTTGCTATTGTGGGCGAAAACTAGCGTTGTTAAATGGGCAACCACGAAACACCGATGGTCATGATGGCGGCTACCACCTCTTGTCAGATGGTGATCGATACACCATGCGGTACTTCTGAGGAGTACCCCCTCTGCTGCCTTGCGGAGCACTCCTTTTCTTCTTGTTAGAGAACAACTCCCTAGTAGCATCCTCCTGCATGATCGCGTCATTGACCATCTTTTGAAACTGCCGCTGTTGAACAAGGCAAGCTTGTCCATCATCTTGGGGTTCAAACCATGATAGAAGCATTCCCGCTTCCGATCTTCAGTACTCACTTGGTCCTGAGCATAATTGGCCAAGTGGTTGAATACCTTGGAGTACTCGTAAGCACTCCTTTCTCCTTGCTTTAGCTCCAGGAACTCTTGAAGCTTCCTCCTCATAACACCGGGAGGTATGTGATAGGCGTGAAACGCCTCCCGGAACTCCTCCCAGCTCGCGGCATAGCCGGCTGGTCGTGCGGCAAGGTAATTTGCCCACCACGCACCAGCAGACCCTTGTAATTGTTGGGCCGCGAACAGGGTCTTCTGATGTTCGGTCACTCGTAGCAAACCGAACTTCCCTTCGATGGAGCGGAGCCAATTGTCTGCCTCCAACGGTTCATCAGCCTCCATGAAGACCGGCGGGTGCGTTGACATGAAGTCCGAGTACGAACTCGGAGAAAGCTATCGTGGACCCGCATTTGGTCGCCCTCCTTGATGGGATGAATGCTGGACCAAAGTCCGCAGTAACTCTATTTGCTCATCACGCGAGCCAAGCACTGCGGCGAGAACCTCCGCTAGACTACTTGGAAGTTCAAGAGATGGTGGTGGAGGAACTTGTTGCTGCAGTGTCGCAGCTGTCTCCTGGGTCGGAGATTCGTACTCACGACCACGACTTGATCCTCCCATTTCAGGCGTCGAGCGCGTACGCACCATTCTGCATCCAAATGACTTAAAATCGACACATGTTGTCTTTTCCTTTATCCATTTCATTATTCAGTAGCACGACTTATTGACAAGGGAATAAGTGCATAACATTCACATATATTGATAAAGTACAAACTTTATACAAGATATATTATCCCATGACCAAGTTTACAGTAGTGTACTCCAAAATGATGGACTCCCCCTACGGAAGTGCATCTCTACCATACTTGGTCCCCATGAGATGTCATACACATCTTGTCATCTTAGACATAACCACTGCTATTCTTAATATGATACAAACATGGCCACAAAATAAACATGAGCAACTATTAAACTATATGTTGCCCCGTGACGGCAGAAGTGCTGTCTCATCCCACTCCAATACGTCCTACTCGACGTACTCGAGTTCCTCGGGATCTTCTTCTTCTTCTTCGTCGTTCGAAATTGGTGCCACAGGTGTGGTTGCGGAAGCAAGAGTTGCTACCTCACCCACCATTGATGATGTCGCGGCAGCTAAAGATTTAACATCAGCCTGCAGAAGAAACATCCTCAAGTCTTCCAGTTCTTTCTGTGCATTTTTGCAACTGGCCTTCCAATCTTGAGTCTCCCCTCTGGATTTATCCCTTTCTTGAGTCACCTCACTCAGCTGTATATCCAATAGTTGCACCTCGAGTTGACTCGCTTCCAACGCGCTTTCCGCGTGTTCCTTTTTTATGCGAGCCTCCAATCGAGCTTTAACAGCCCGATGCCACTGATTCTCCCTTAAGTTTAGATGGCGATTTAGGGGAGCAACTGTGGCCCCTTCAAAGTGATCCCCTCGAATCAGAGCCTGCTTCAGGTCACATCATTTTTCCAAGGCTAGCATGCTGATCAAGGCTCTCTTGACACGCTGATGCTGCATATGACGCTAAAATCATCTTGGGTACGTCTTCATTATGCCCATATGCTGCAACCATCTGACTTGCCCACTCATCACCGGCTCTACCGTCGACCGGAAAGAGCGTGAATGGAGTGTCAGCCATAGCACGGTAATGAAGTTTGCAAAACCTCATTATGGCAACACTTGCGGCATAACACCACGTGTCTTCCAATTGAATCCCTTGCACTTGGATGGAGAAAGGAGCCCATCCAATATTCAATGGAGCAGCAGGCACACCGACATAAATGGTGCATCTTGTCACACCTCCATCTTTGATCTCCTTGCCCCAATAGTCCGGTATTTCACGATACCCGAACCGTTGAAGCATTGCTATCAACAAATCCGGAAAACCCTTCAGAAGAGTACACTTCGTGAACACCCATCCGTTTGGTAAGTATACTATAGAATCAGCCATCTGTGAAAAACATACTGGAACAGTGAGAAGGTTTCCAACTCCCGATAGTTTAAGAAAATTTTTAAAACTGGAGTTGTAATTACAGTCTGTTCCAGCTGACCTTCCTGTATAAATTGAAAATTTTCATACAGGAAACGTCAGAACCATATGTGGGGTTGAATACAAAAGTTGTATTACACTTTACAATCTTTCAAGATTGTACTCAAACAGCTCCAGGTGAGCTAGGAAATAGAATCTATACAGGTTTGAAGTTGACCCAAATTTTAGGGAAATTTTGACAGAACCTCTCCTGTATATGTGGTGATTTCCACAATTTATACAGGTATATCATGACAATATATTGAGGTAATGACACAATAAACATTGTATAACATCAAGTTAACAATCCAGAGGTAAAACATTTCAGCCATGAAACATTTGTTACATAGGTATAGTGCACTAATTCGAAACTATGTGCCAACTGTTTCAAGTTCTGATCTGCCAGAACCAAGTTTGCAACCATAGGATTTTAACACAGCTACACCAAGATTTAGGCCATGAGTGCAACACAAAGTTGATAGAGGACTTTATAATATTTCCAAAAATGTATATATATGACCATGTCACTATTCTGGATCAAGAGCTAGAGCTATCTAAACTTAACAGATGAACTGACTGTTGTTCAACAGCAGCACTGCAGTTTACTGTTTTGAGCTCGAAATTTGAATTGCCTCAATTTCGAATCAAGAGAAACTTTACATAACAAAACTGTAGATCTACTTCTACCCTTTTCAGATATATATCACAATAAGACAGAAGATTTTTCTAAAGTGAGTTATTGCAAAAATACAGAGACTGCTACAATGGTAGGGTTGTCTGGAGCAGTTTAAGCACACCCCAAATTTCAACAGAATATCAAGCTTTTCTGCCGTAATGGTCAACAGAAAAGTTG
This sequence comes from Tuctoria greenei, assembly GCA_036927565.1. NCBI lineage: Eukaryota > Viridiplantae > Streptophyta > Magnoliopsida > Poales > Poaceae > Tuctoria > Tuctoria greenei. The sequence continues at coordinate 173,357,060 of JAYESD010000002.1, read as the reverse complement.
TAGAGGTCTTCGAGAACTTTTTATCCATGTAGCATACGCCTATGTTTGTTCCTAACTAACCAAGATTACAACCTGGCGAAGCTAAGCAAACTTAAGCCAAAAATCAAGAATCTTGGTGCTAACCTAATGTCGAATCAAATCTTATTTTGCGGAGTCCAAACCTACCAGCACCTGATAGTCAGACTTTCCAAATTATAATGCATCCATTTTTGTCGTTGGGGATGGTCAAGTATCAAAGTTGATACCGACGGTACTACGTGCCTCACCAAAGAAAATTCTAACCGGTATTTCCGGATACATTTATAGGTGGCCCTAGTATCGTTCACTCGCAAACGTGTTCTACACGGGTCGCTACCGTAGTCAATGCTGCATAAGACAAACAATCCCCTTTCGCACCTTCACACCTCAAGGGTGGCACGGGGAAACACGACAGGCAGTCACAATAATATATATGAAAGTAAACGCATAGGACTCTGGTGTGAGTCGCCCTCGAGCGATGTCATGTCTCGAGGTACATGGCTGTAATACCAAAGACTCCCACACGAACCGGCTTATACACGCTCGGGCATACATGTTTCGCATGCTCCCATAGAACATGAATGGTTCTAGAGATGCATACTATTAGGTTATACACCACCCGACGGGGGGTCTCCCACTAACTTTGAAGCACGTTGGGGTACCGCGTGTCATAGGTTCTCAGAAACATAGAAAGCTTCAGAGACTCCTATTAAAATTTCCGTGCCAAGCCACGGAAAGATTTCCATGCTACCTCTCGCATGGTGAGCTTACCACAATTGATCCGCTTATGGTGGCGTACCTTACCTCTTATCTGACGTCGGAGCATCGTTACAAAATTTATAACACATAGGTTTACACTGTTCCCAATGATGCTCTGATACCATGTCAGTGGGGACCGGAATCCCGACCTCCAAGGATCTCATTGGGTGGTGTCATGCGATGCGACACCCAACAATATAAAGGAAAAGGAAGAGAATAATTTACAATACCAAGTCTTTATTGAAAAGCAAGATGGAAGTTTTAAAATACTAACGAAAGGAAAGAGAACTATACATCATAGCTATGCTCTCAGCACTAGCTATGCAAAAGCAAAGTCATCCATGTCCTGGATACTTCTCACTAGCAACACACAACTCACGGCGGCGTGCAGGGTTCCCACTCGGCTGTAAACCCTGAAGGGGGTGCAACCTCGTCATCAAACCCGTCATCAATCTTATAATCTGCAAAAACTTGTTAACTGCAAACGTGAGCATAAGGCACATAATGCTATTACAGGTAAAGTATGGGGAAACTGTAAACTTTTAATTGTACTATCTCTAAGCCATACAAGTTTGCAAAGCAATTGTAATTCAATATATCATATTCTCCTGACTTCTTCAGTATTTACTACGTCACAGCGCAGTAAACAAGTGGTACTCTATTACCGCGAGGGACGGTGATTGCAATCAGGATACACCCGGAACAACACGACACGTACGCACTTTCAGAAATGTCAGCGAGTACTTACAGCAGTACCTACATAACATTTCGGTACTAGTCGTATATGGCCACCTTTCACTAGACACTCGAATGTCGAATCGGTCGATCCGTCACGAGCAGGAGGTCACTGCGTGGGGCGTACTCTGACGTGCCCACCAGCTGATTTACACCTTGCTGCCCTCGACCCACGCCTATAAAACGGAACAGAATGCCTCAACAGACTAGTTTCAAGCTACGTCAGTTTACTGGAGCCCATTTCTCCAGTATGTCTCCGGTACATTTCAAGCCTGTCCAGCAGGGCCGCACACGAAACGGTCCTCAATCGACACAAGCAGGGCTACGCACATGAGACCACGTCTCGCTGCATCCTACCCACTGCTCGGTCTCAATTTCATATTCATAAACCATTTTCTAATTCCAGATCCTCCCGTGTGATAAAGTTTCAATCTCGCGAGTAGATTCCAACTACTCGACTTCTACCGAATTTCCTATGAGCATAAGCATAGCAGTGTCTACTCAACGGGCCATAGACCTACCCAAGACTCCATAGGATTTGTGGCCATGCAAGTGGATGTCAAACACCTTAAACGTAATGCACAATCATCTAAAGACGTAAGGCGAAATAAAAAAACTGTAAAACACTGTACGTAACTTAAATGCAAATCGGGGCTTGCCTAAATGCGAGTCTGAGCCTATGTTAGTTTCTGGCAGCTGGACCTCCAAAGCTTCCGGCTGCTCCTCGATTTTAGCTACTACATGATATGCATATACTAGGTATGAATGACTTTATAAATAATTAATATGCTTGAGGTGGTGTGAATATCCTAGGATGAAAATAAGATAATTATCTTAATTGGCTTTGGGATTTGTATGGTAGATACTAGTGACTATAGAGAAGACTCTTGCAAACAACATGAGATGATCAAGGAAGTTTGTTGTTCTTAAAAATTATGGTAAGCAATAATTTTCTCTAATTTTTGGTTGAAATTTTGGAGACCTATCATGGCTACCATGGGTTGTATCATGTAGAGGGGGTCTCACTGGTTCTAGTAAAATTTGTTTCACTATTTTCCAAGCTTCCTACAGGGAGAAACTGAGTTTGCAAGTTTGGGTAAATTTCTGGAAATTGATTTTCCATTTTCTCAATTTATAACTACATAGAGATTTAGAATATTGATCAACCCAGTATTTTAAGTCCAATGAACTTGAAATTTGTACTGGATATCAAGTGTATTAACAACAGTGTTCTGACCAAAATTAGGAATTTTCCAATTAACATAACTGTAGGAATGAATTATTTAAACATTTTGCTTATCTGAATTATAGAGAAATTTCTATGGCTTTTCATACAAATCCAAGTGTACCACTGGAAATTATTCTTCATGCTGGTTCTAAAAAAATTTATTTGGGAATTTTTTGGATAATTCTACTAGAAGTTATGGATTTTCCAATTTTGGATTGAATCTGGATTTATTTTTCCTATTGGAAATTTCAAATAAAGGGGCCAGTCCCACTTCATTTGAATCTGGCCAATCAGAACTGAGCCACGCCGGAAGCCATGGGGTTAACCCGCACAGCCACACCGGATCCGCGTTCACAGCTGATCCCGCGCAAGAGGGCGTCGTTGACAGGTGGGACCCGCACCCTTCGTCTACCTCCCAACGCGGCGGCGTCTCTCGCCGGAACCGCGGCGGCGCTTCGCCGGACCTAGTTGCTTCAACCTCCTTCTGGCCTCGCCTTGACAATCCAACCATAAAATCGACCGCGCTAGCCGATGGTGGGGTCCAATCGGGTTGGCGATGGCCGGAGACGGCGGTGCGACGGTGACGGCAGAGCTAGGGTTTCAACGTTCGTTGGAAAAGCTCAGAAATGGCGCAATAGGATAGGGAAAAAGGTCGGGAATGTTCCTGTAATCACTAGGATGATGATTTGGGGGTTAGAATGGGGGTGACATCGCCAGCAAAGCTAAGTTCGACGGTGAAGTACGGTTTTTCACCCGGCGGCCGCGAAATCTCGAAATCTATGGTGCTCGGTTGATAACTTTCAGGGTCCTTGGGCAGGGAGCTTCGTTAGGACATACAGAAGCTATCTGCTAACCATATTAAAGGATGATTGTAAGAATGAAACGAGTTTAAGCGCGAAGCCTTGCTATTCTATTGAGAAATCATTCGGTTATCGAATAAGAACTCGAGCTACACTTCATGTTATAGGCTTAGATTCTGTGAGCATAAACTAGAGAGGATTGCGAACCTTTTTGCTTAAAGGATCGAGGCTAGAGACGGCCTAGAACTGGAGCTCGACGGTGAGACAGGGAATGTTCTCGGCGGCTTCCTCGACGGCGATCGGAAAACTTCAAATTAACCCAAGCAGGAGCTATGTCACAATAAAGGACCAAATGGAAAACGTAGATGATGTTGTGACAAGCCTTTTATCTACTTACAGCTCGTGGAGAAACGACTTCAATCGTTGGCAAAAACTCGATTGAACAGAGGATGCGGTAATGGCGCGAACCGAGGTGGAGTTCAACAGCGAGGGCCAAGGGGGGTTATTTATAGGGACGAAGGGATGAGGGGAGCGCGCCACGGCGCAAGCAAGCAGGAAGCTCGGTGGTTGCATGCCGCTTCGCGGTGTCGCGCGCTGCCGGCATCGATCGGCGGAGAGAGCTGGATATGGAGCACCCCGTGGGTTGCACTTGAGTGGTGTGGCTTACAGTGGGTCCCACCTCCTCTTATCCTCTTCCCCTCTCTGCAACTTCAATTCTGCTACCAAACTTGATCCAAAAATTCTAGATTTTTGTGGGGAGGATCAAATAAATATCTGGAATTTGATTCTGCAATTGGATTTCGAATTGGAGCAAGTTTCATTTGAATTTCAAATTTGAATTTGAAATTGGATGAAATTCAACGGTGTCACTGAATTAAATAGCAATTGAGTTCCAAAAATTGTGAAACTCTGAGGATAAGTCAAGCAAGTCATGCTGACCATGATGGTGTGTTCAAATCTTGATGTTCAATAAGGTTGAACAGAATTCAAAATTTGAATTCATAATACGGTTTGAATTTGCTAAGCGTCTCAATTAAAATAGCAAATGGGGTTCAAAATTTATGAAACTCTGCAGGAAGTCTATTTGGAATATTAGGAAACCATAGAAAAATTTATGGCATCAGATTTGAAAAATTTTGACAGGGCCAAATGTGCAATAGCATATTCAATTTGTAATTAATTTGAATATATATTGGTTACTGAATATTAATTTGACCTAGGATCCTTCATTCAAATAATTCCAAACTTTGAAGAGAGGTCAAAAGAATTTGTTTAAGATTATTGGTGAAGTCCATTCCCCATGTTAATAAAATTTAAGCATGAGTGGAAGAAAAGATTTGATGAGATCAAGTTCATAAGAATAGCTATAATTGGTCTCCATTAGGGTTGATAACCAACTTACAACTGAACCTCATATGAAGGAAAATGTTGGATTTTACACCGCCGTTGATGTTTCTAAGATGATGGTGGGCAACGCCGGAGCATCCAGCTCCGGCACCTCCCAGGAGCGGCACCGTCGACGTTCCTACGAAGATAGTGGGCGACGTTGGAGCATCCAGCTCCAGCACCTCATAGGGGGCCCGACGTAGACATACATACGAAGATGGTGAGTGACACTGGAGCATCCAGCTCCGGCAACTCCCAGGGGGCCTGCCGTCGATGTACCTACAAAGATGGTGGGTGACGCCAGAGCATCTAGCTCTGGCACCTCCCAAGGGGCCTGCCGTCGACGTCCTAGAACGTCAGCGACAGCACCAAGCGCGAATAAGTGAGTAAACTCTCCTGCCCCGCACTTGTTGCTAACAGGATTCTCTTGTGATAGCCTGTACACTAAGGGTCTTCCGTCCACGACTTCAGAACGATGGTGGATGATGCCGGAGCATCCAGCTCCGACACCTCCCAGGGGGCCCGCTATCGACGTTTCTACGAGGATGGTGGACGATGTCGGAGCATCCAGCTCTGGCACCTCCTTGGGGGCCTGTCGTCGATGACTTCATGACGATGGTGGACAACACCAGAGCATCCAACACCGACCCCTCCCAGGGGGCCTACCAGCGACGACAACACTTAGGAAAAGCCCGGTGTTCCCGAAAGGGGCACATGAGACCAGTCACTCACGCTCCCCCAGTCTGTTTGGCGCCTGTTGAAGACACCCTGCATTCAAGTGGTAGGTGTACCCAACTATCTGGCCACGCCTACCAAGGGGCCTCTCAGGGGGGGGGGGGGTTCCGTAGGCAAGGCGTCATCTAGTGACAAACCAGCCGTGTCAACTGTGCAAGCGTTGGTCCCTAAAAGGCTAACGGCGTCAACAAAGGCTCTTCAAGACCATACACAAGAGAAGGAATTGGGGCAAATTTTTGAAGCAAGCAACAAAGACAACAAGCAAAGCAACATAATCCCAAATTCATGAGCATTTACACAAAGGGGTCATCCCTGAATACAAAAACATGGTGCCTAGGTGCCACTGTCCTCAGCTACGCTGGAAAAAAGAAGCCACCTCTTAGCAAGACCCTGGACTTTGGCCCTATCCTCAGCCTCCCGCTCATCAAAGGGACCTTTCTCCACCGGCTCCAGCAGGATCTGCGGGTACCAACATCGGAAGCCCACCAGGACGTGGCATGCCACCAGCTCAGCCAGCACCTTTCCTTCGGCCTCCAACCGCCTTGCAAGGACTGTGTTCACCGACCCCAACAATGAACAGAGGGACTCCAGGGCAGGAATCAGCTGGGCCACTCCCTAAGATGGCTCCCCACACGGCACGGGACCAAGGCTAAGGGGTTCCAGCACCACCCCAGCACGGGCCAGGAAATCCTGGACCCCTTGGGCCTCGGCCATACGGGAGACCTGGAGGCTCTCCGCCTCTCTCTGCGCAGCCTCCTCCCAGTCAGCAAGCTCCCGAGCACGACGCTATAGATCATCCTCCCGACATTTGATGGTGAGCTCCAAGTCCTGCAAAGCCCATTGTTTCTTCTCCAGGCACTAGGAGACCACCCCCTCATTCACCGCCAAGTCCCGTTCAGCATCCGCAAGGGAAACATTGTGACGGACCAACTACAGACGTTGATCCTCGCACAACCTCATGTGGGCATCAGCAGTGGCATGGGCCTTCAGAGCCTCCACCTCAAGCTGCTTATTCTTGGGGTCGACCAGCTTCACCAAACATCGCTCCTCTACAAGCTGATCCCACTCCCGGGCGAAAGCAGTCTAAGTCTGGCATAAGATGGACTAGAATGTGGCAACAGCGTTGGAAAGAGGAATTGGAGGGACCATCACCACAGGCGACTGCCTCTCTGCCTCCTCCACCGATGCCACAACAGACACCGGTGGCTAGGGACCAGTTGGTGCCTCAGATGGAACTCCGGGAACCGCCGCACCGCTTCCCGATGCTGAAGCCCCCTCCTCCACTACAAGAGCGTCAACGATCGCCGGTGGCAAGTTGCCGCATTGAGCGACAATAACTTCAGGCGCCGGTGCCGCTTCGACGACGGGGGGAGCAGCCACGACCAGTGTATCCCCCTCCACGCCGAGTACCCCCTCGCCCGACACCTCCGCGCCTGGCACCTCCTCGCCCGACACCTCCACGCCAGGCACCTCCTCGCCTGGCACACCTATGCCGGGCACATCCTCGCCGGGCGCCCCCTCGCTGGGCACATCCTCGCCAGGCGCCCCCTCGCCTGGCGCTTCCTCGCTGTGCGCCACTTCAGCCCCACCTGCCTCGATAGACGAGAGCGTAGATTCATTGACAGCACCTGGGGCCGATGTGCTGTCGGGCGTAGGACGCAGCATGGCAGGCCTTGTCCCAGCTCTAGGCAGGGCAGGGCCTACCAAGCCTACCCTTGGGAGCACCAAAGGCACCAAGTTGGCTGATGACGCGCTGAAAAGCCAGTATGAAACTCCGTTAGAATGCGCATAAGGAAAGAAGGGAGAAGCAAAGGAAAAAAAATGCGCCTTACAGGCGGGTCAGACTGTTCCAGTGACCCTGTCCCTCCACTCTGAGTGATAGATTGAGACCACCAGCGCTTGACCGCACTGGCACCGCCGTCTCTGGTTCCACCTCTTGACCAGACTGCACTGGCATGGTCTCCTGCACAGACCCATCTACGCCCCCAGCGGAACCAGAGCCGCTATAGGAATTGGAAACCAAGTCAATGACGGGAGCTTCGGTCGATCCATCCCTATCACAATGAGAAGTTGGGGTGCTGCCCCCCCCCCCCCGCGTCTACTTCTGCTTCTTTGATGCAAGAATAGCGGAATCCATGGCCAGACGACGGGAACGTCTCTCTGACGATGGAGGTGGTATTGGCCGACTACCCTTCGGCCCGACAGAGGACGATGGCGACCCTACCTCTGCCTTCTCTGACGAGCGGGGGGAATCTGACCTTTGTTGCAGCATGACGTGGCACCACGGCAGAACCGCTGAAATCCCTGACGTCTCCTCGAAGTGCGAGCGGGTGACACCAAACACGTTGACCACCGGCATCGAGCTCAAAAGTTTGTCCCTCTCAACGGGGGTCATGAAGAGTGGGTGGCAGTCGACTGGGATGGAGACGTGCTCATCATCAACCGTATCACTGGTCACCAACTTCAGCAAATCATCCAACAACTTCATCTGGAGCCAGTTGACATTGATCACCAGTACTGGTATAGTACCAGGCCTCGTAGCGACGATTCTGCAAAGGGGCGGTACGATGACACAAGAAATTGGCCAGCACCATCAGGGAGGTCAAACCTTTGCTCACCAAGAATTATATCCTTCTAAGTATTAGCACATACTCCTTCGGCAGCCCCTGGAATGCTTCCCAGGTGGTGGGATTAGCAGCGGGACCTGCAGTGGGCATCTTCAGCACAGGATGGGCCTCAACCCGCACGATCGCCCAATCTTCCCTCCAGGTTTTCCACTTCCCCCCTTTGAGCAAAGGGATGTAGTGTCGGGTGGACTTTTCCTGGTGCCAAAAGTAGTAGGCACCCACCTGGGTAGTCTCGCTTTTCCCGGTGGTCTTTATCACGAGGAAGAGCCAGAACAACTCCACTGTTGGCTTGCAGCCCACGAACGCCTCACAGAGGTGGACGAACAATGTCATCACCGCAATATAGTTCGGTGACAGGTGGTGAAGCTGCAAACCATACTCCTCCAGCATGGCGAAGAAGAACCTCGTCCTGGTGCAAATCTTCAAGAGCAGAAGATCCACAGCGGATCATCCCCGCACGCTCCGATGCCGACCAGCCAAGCAGTTGCCGCATCGATGACAGGTCGTATGCTAACTGAAGGCGAGACGAGGGTAGTGGGGAGGCCATTGGAGCAAGCAAAGGGGGGAATCTTTGGCTAAAGTAAGGAAGCTCGAGGGCTCAAGGAGAAAGGCGAAAGCTTAGGATGCAGGGTGTGACTAGGGAAGTAAACGATTCCCCTAAAGGTTTCCTTTTTAAATCACCCCTGCAGTGCCTGAGTGCAGCAAGGCTAGGACCGACTTGCACCACTCCTGAACCCAGCGTCCATGACGATAGGCCCTACGCCCCTAGGTAGAAGCGTTGGCCCAGGCGGCCAGTCACCTGGAAAAATAATAGGTACATCTCCCATAGAGGCGGGGCGATGAAAGGGCAATAACTGCATTGGGAATCATAGCGGTTAAAAGTGCTGCAAAAGGCAGAGAAACGACAACAAGCAAAGATCTTGTCACCATAACCTCTCAACCTTTGGAAGACGCGTAGCGACGTTGGCAGGAGCGCCCACCGCTTCAACTACCCAAGACAAAATTCAAAGCCCAGTGTGGGAAAATATGGAAAGGCCTCCACCTTTCGGCTCCCCATCTTGCCCCAAGGTGGACCCTGGGGCCACTATCGGTACCCTGCAGATCGGGTACCCTCGCACACAGGATGAAGACACCGGGGCATGTCTGGTAGCGCCACGTGTTTAGAAGTTGTTGAGACCTCAACCTCCCGCAAGATCTAGCCCTAGTGTCGCCACGTGGGGCACGAAGGATGGGATAAAGACCCTTAGGGGAGACGACCTCCCAAGGCGCCACGTGTTGAGGGGAGACCTCCCACAACCTCAGCAGAGAAGCTCCAGAGTTGTCACGTAGCCTGGAGCGCCGGACCAAGTGCCCTCCCTCTAAGAAGAGAGCAGAGCTGCCACGTGCCCTGGGGAGCTCTAGAGCTGCCACGTGCCACGAAGGACCGGGGCTAGCCTCCCTGGCAAGGACCTGCTCTAGCGCTACCACGTGTCTCGCAACACCCCCCAGACGGTAAGGTGCGGGAGTTAACAGCTGGAGCACCCCACTCAGGACAAACGCCAACGGTTAGAGACCGCTATTACCAATCACATCACAATGAAGGCGTTGCAGGCCTATCCCACTTGGCCAAGTGGGTAGCTTGCGGGAAAAGACAGGCTGACGGGACACCATCTGCCACCGTAAGCAATAGCGCATGGGCTACTGACAAGGAAGGCAACAAGACGGCGAGTCTCCACTGCCACGCTCAGAGAACCTTTTAGGATAAGAGCACCTCGGGGTCACCTGTCGGGCCCCGGGACCCCACCTATAAGGCGTCCAGTCTTGGTTATAAAAGGCTTGTGCCGCCTCCGATACAAGGGACCAGACTCAGAATCCCCGATACACACACATATACATACACACTCACCAAGCAATACAATCCACCGTGGAGTAGGGTGTTACGCTCTTTGCGGCCCGAACCACGTAAAACAATTGTCTCATACTCTTCTACTAGAACACTAGTTTGATGCCTAAGCCCTGCCGAACAAGAACCTCCACGGGCTGCTCCTTAGCAGACCCGGGGGAAGTGTCGCATTGACTCTTCGACATATTCCATTTCTATAATAAAAGAGATATTGAAGAGATGTACATTAATAATTTAAAAGAGCTTAAAAATTAAAATTTAGAGATTTAATTCAACGTACTTACCATAATATAGGCCCATACAGACTCCTGAACGTTGTCGTGCTCCTAGTGAGGGGCGTGAGCGTAGTCGTCCCTCGAAGTAGCGGGCACCTCGTCGATGACCTCGAGATAGTGCATATGCACTAAGGACTCGAGGACACCGTTGAACGGTCTATAGTGTCTATCATCAGTTAAAGACGAGTCGTACAAGAGCTACAAGATATTTCTTAAATCATTACTTAAGTAACCAAAAGAAACCAGAATTGAACATTACGAATTTTTTACCTGTCTCCAACTGGCCGAATCACAATCAATTGTGAAGGAACTGGAGGAGTACTAACAGAAAGAAGCATGTGACTTGCCACCACTTTCAGAGATTTCAAGAGTTGGACAGTTACAAATCTCTGTCAAATCCTTTCTAGCTTTTATATTGCTTTTCACTTTGCCCGTCATATCCATGCATGTGCTATACATGCATGTGCTTCTAATAATTTCTCTCATGTTACACTTCAGATGCATGACATCAATGTTGTGCATTAGAATTAACAGTTCACATACGATAGCTCCCAAAGTCCACATATGTAACTCCAATTGTGTTCCTCTCCGTAACATACGAAATATCCAGGATGACCTTCATCTAGCACCAGTTTGTCCAACATATCAGAAATTCCTAACCCTTTAAGACGTTGTGGTCCTTTAGTGACAACGGTGTCCTTTTTGAAGACATGCCTCTGTTGCCTAAACATGTGATTCGGAGGCAACCAATGTCTGTTACAATCGAAGTAGGATATCTTGCCTCCATGGGTAAGTCAAAAGCAATCTGTGTTCGAAGAACATATCAAACACGTCAAACGATCATGAGTGCTCCATCCAGAAAACATGTCGTACGCCGACAAGTATTGGACAAACCACAAATAAGCAGATCGAAAGTTGAATTTCTGCTTCTTGTAACAATACGCTTCAACTCTTATCCACAAAATTTTCAATTTTTTGATCAGCGATTTCAAAAGCACTTTGAAACGTGACCCTGGATGATCCGGCCGAGGCACAATGTGGCTCAGGAACATGAACTCATACATCATAAGCTGATGGCAGGTTGTACGGAATGACAATGACGGGCGAACAGGAGTATAGCGTGGCGTTTGTACTGAATGGTGATAATCCATCTGTCATTAACCCAATGCAAAAAATTCTCGCATCACTAGCAAAATTTGGATCGAAACGGTCCAACGCTATTGGTACCCGACATACCGGGTACCCTCGCGCAAAGGCTAGAGCCGCCTAGGTACCTCACCTCCCAACAGGGACAGTGTGGGGACTGGAATCCCGACCTCCAAGGATCTCATTGGGTGGTGTCGTGTGATGCGACACCCAACAGTATACAAGAAAAGAATGAGAACAATTTACAATACCAAGTCTTTATTGAAAAGCACAGCGGAAGTTTAAAAGTACTAACGGAAGGAAATAGAACTATACATCATAGCTACGCTCTCAGCACTAGCTATGCAAAAGCAAAGTCATCCATGCTTTGGATACTTTGCACTAGCAACACACAATTCACGGCGGCGTGCAGGGTTCCCACTCGGCTGTAAACCCTGTAGGAGGTGCAGCCTCGTCCTCAAACCCGTCATCAGTTGTATAATCTGCAAAAACTCTTTATTTGCAAACGTGAGCATATGGTTCAACAAGACTAACCCGTCTCACTAGACATATGCAAGGATGAATAGTAAGCATAGGTAAGGAATCCCATAAAGGACTCGCCTACAAGTGGATCCTTATATTCATATTTTTAAGTAGCATATGACATTCTTCAGGCACGACACATCATAGACTTTACAATCAAACAAGAAAAGCTTTGCCAATTATATGACGTGCACAAAGCACATAATGCAATTACAGGTAAAGTATGGGGAAATTGTAAACTTTTAATTGTACTATCTCTATGCCAAACAAGTTTGTCCAAGCAATTTGTAAACCAATATATCATATTCTCCTGCCTTCTTTAGTATTTACTACGTCACGGTGCAGTGAACAAGTGGTACTCTATTACCGCGAGGGACGGTGATTGCAATCAGGATTCACCCGGACAAACATGACACATACGCACTTTCGGAAATGTCAGCGAGTACTTACAGTAGTACCTACATAACATCTCAGTACTAGTTGCATATAGCCACCTTTCACTAGACACTCGAATGTCGAACCGGTCGATCCGTCACGAGCAGGAGGTCACTGCGTGGGGCGTACTCTGACGTGCCCACCAGCTGATTTACACCTTGCTACCCTCAACCCACGCCTATAAAACAAAACGGAATGCCTCGAAAAACCACTATCGAGCTACACCAGTTTATTGGAGCCCATTTCTCTAGTATGTCGCCGGTACAATTCGAGCTTGTCCAGCAGAGCCGCACACGAAACGGTCCTCAATCGACACAAGCAGGGCTACGCATGGGAGACCACGTCTCTCTGCATCCTATCCTCTGCTCGGTCTCCATTTTATATTCATAAACCATTTTCTGATTCCATGTCCTCCCGTGTGAGAAAATTCCTATCTCGCGAGTAGATTCCAACTGCTCGACTTCTACCGAATTCCTATGGATATAAGCATTGCAGTGTCTACTTACTGGCCGTAGACCTACCCAAAACTCCATAGGATTTATTGGTCTTGCAAGTGGATGTCAAACACCTTAAACGTAATGCACAATCATCTGAAGACGTAAGGTGAATGAAAAACTGTAAAAACACTGTAAGGAACTTAAATGCAAACCGGGGCTTGCCTGAATGCGAGTCTGAGCCTATGTTAGTTTCTGGCAGCTGGACCTCCAAGGCTTCCGGCTGCTCCTCGACTTCAGTTACTACATGACTTGCATATACTAGGTATAAATGATTTTGTGAATAATTAATATGCTTAAGGTGGTGTGAGTATATTAGGATAAATTAAGATAATTATCTTAATTGGCTTTGGGATTTTTGTGGTGTATAGTAGATACTATAGGGAAGACTCTTGCAAAGAAAAAGAGATGATCAAGGAAGTTTGTTGTTCCTAAAAATTATGGTAAGCAATAATTTTCTCTGAATTTTGGTTGAAATTCTGGAGATGTATCATGGCTACCAGTGGTTGTATCATGTAGAGGGGGTCTCACTGGTTCTAGGAAAATTTCTTTCACAATTTTCTGAGCTTCCTACAGGGAGAAATTGATTTCAAGTTTGGGTAAATTTCTGGAATTTGATTTTCCATTTTTCTCAATTTATAACTACATAGAGTTTCGGAATTTGGATCAACCTAGTATTTTAAGTCTAAAGAGATTGAAACTTTTACTGGAGATCAAAGGTATTAACAATAGTGTTGTGACCAAAATTGGAAATTTTCCAGTTAACAGAACTGTGGGAATAAATTCTTTAAGCATTTTTCTTATCTGAATTATGGAGAAATTTCTATGGCTTTTCATACAAATCCAAGTGAACCACTGGACAGTATTCTTCATGCTTGTTCTACAAAATTTATTTAGGATTTTTTGGATAATTCAACTGGAAGTTATGGATTTTCTAAGTTTGGATTGAATCTGGATTTATTTTTCTATTGGAAAATTCAATTAAAGGGGCCGGTCCCACATCATTTGAATCGGGCCAATCAGAATGGAGCCACACCGGGATCCACGGGGTTAACCTGTGCAGCCACACCGGATCCGTGTCCACAGCTGATCCCACGAGAGAGGGTGTCGATGACAGGCGGGACCCGCACCTTCTTCTACCTCTCGACGTGGCGACGCTTCTCGCCGAAACCGCGGCGGTGCTTCGCCGGAGTTAGGTGTGTCGACCTCCTTTCGGCCTCGCCGTGACCGCTCAACCCTAGAATCGACCGCGCAAGCCGATGGTTGTGTCCAATCACATCGGCTATGGCTGGAGACCGCGACGCGACGGTGACGGCGGAGCTAGGGTTTCGGCCTTCGTCGGAAATGATCAGAAATGGCTCAATAGGCTCGAGAAAAGGTCGAGAAGGTTTCTGGGAGCATCAGGATGATGATTTGGGGTTTATATTGGGGTGAAATCACCGACAAGGCTGAGTTCGACGGCGAAGTGCGGTTTTTCAACAGGCGGCCGCGAAAACTTGAAATCTAAGATGCTCGGTTGATAACTTGCAGGGTTTTCGGGCATGGAGCTTCCTTAGGAAACATAGAAGCTATCTTCTAACCAGATTAAAGGATGATTGCAAGAATGAAATGAATTTAAGCATGAAGCTTTGCTGTTCTATTGAGAAATCGTTCGGTTCTCCAACAGGAACTCAAGTTACACTTCAGGTCATAAGCTTAGATTCTGTGAGCATGAACTAGAGAGGATTGCAAACCTTTTTGATTAAAGGATCATGGATGGAGATGGCCTAGAACGGGAATTCGATGGTGAGACAGTGAAGGTTCTCAGCGGCTTCCTCGACGGCGACTGGGAAACATCAAAATATGCCAAGCAGAAGCTATCTCACAATCAACGACCAAAGAGAATACGTAGAGGAGTTTGTGACAATCCTTTTATCTTCTTACAGCTCGGGGAGAAACGACATCAATCGTTGGCGAAAGCTCGATTGAACAGAGGCGGTGGAAATGGCGTGAACCGAGATGGAGCTCAATGGCGACGGCCAAGGGGGTATGATAGGAGAATTGGTCCGATCTTCCGAAAGGTAATGGATAGGTCGATTGATGTGGAGATCTCGACGTTGATGATCCGAGGCTCTCGAGTAGAACACGAACAGCCCCTGCAATCACTACACCATCGCTCCGTTGGTTATCAACCGTGCTGCACACGATTGACCTCGCTAAGAAGGCTAATCCCTGCAAGTGCAACCGAGAACACAAGCAAGAACGTAGAAGAAGCAATCTGAAATTGCTGAATTGGGGTCTCACAAACCGTAGAACGGCGATTTTATTGATCTAAGCAAAACCCAATTGTCTATGGCGGCTACCATGGAGTATATATAGGTGGGAGGACGTCCAAGAGGGTGTTAGGGTCGTGACCTAACCCTAAGACACGAAAATAATAAACTTAGACTTGATACAAGGCCCAATGGCCCAATACGGTGGCGCAGCACCCTGACAGATTATGTACTTCATTTTGTTTCGACCATTCCCGACGACTCCGAAAGAATTTTGACATGGGACCGGTGCCATTGGAAAGGTTATCCTCTCCCCTTTCCGTGCATATGTAGAACGTCCAAAACGGAGTTCGTATGCGTCCTGGGCGTCCATTTTAGTGCGTACTGCTCCTGGACTCCGAGTTGGATACGATTTGGAGTTTGGTTCGGTTTCCATCTTCTTTGAACGAATTCTCTGGTGTTCAACGTCCCTAATACTCCCTCCAAGTACTCCTTGAACCTCTCCATGGATCCTAATCACAAATAAATCATTAAGTAGCAATCTATGCTCAAAAACATATAAGGAAATATATAAGAACGAGTTTACCCCTGAAATTAATTGTTGTGTATAAACTCTATTGATTGCATCTTGTATATTCAGTAGAGTGTTGTTTGTATCCATATAAGTGATGTCCTCATCATCCTCCCCTCCTTGAATTGGAGTCGTCCTCGACTCAAGTTTGTCTCCTCTCATGTGTTGGTCCAAATGTGCAACGCCATCAAATCTTCTTGTATGCATGAATGGAGGAGGCCAAGGTGGTGGACGACATAGTGCGCCATCTTGATCTTGTCCATCAAATAAGAGTGCACATTCACTTGAGCCAGGATCCCAAACAAATAAATATTGTGTCATGTTTGTAGGTGCAATAATAATGTGCATGATCTCATCATTCTCCCCTTCTTTATGACAAGCCGTCCTCGGCTTGCTCGTATGTCCAACAAAGAGGCTTGCATTGGAGGTAGAGTAAGTGCTGTCCATAATGCACAACCACAGTGAATAATGCTTTTGTTGTCCCTGCTGCAAGGAAAACATACTAGAAAAACTTGACAAGACATTATTAGCGTTAGTACATTCATTTACTTGACCATGTTGTTGCAGCACAAAAGGAGCTTCCTCATTTGAACAAATGTAAACTTTATGCACCATAAACATACCACTATGTTCATAGTTGCCTATAGCATGAAAAATATTTCTACTTAACCAAGGCAATTCAAATTGAGAAAATATTATCTTCTCTACGATATCTAGATCACAAAGAGTGTCAAATTCAATATAGCCCAAAGTATTTAGAGAAGATAACAATTTCAGCTCATCCCTTTCACATGTAGTTGGGATCAAATGCTTAATTTCAGCACAAGTGAGTGATAAAGTATAAAATTCATTTGGTTGTTTTAGCATAGGTATAATATAACTATCAGCACACAACTCATTTTTTTTATAAGAATCAGTGGGAAAATCAACTAATGGTAAAGTTGTATTATGAAAAGGTTCATCTTGTTGCTGCTCATCGATAGTATGATTGGTAGCAAAATTCAGCACATCTGAAAATGTCATACCGTGGTTAACTGTAGAGCATTGTCCATTAACACTACTCTCATTTTCAGCAAGAAATTCAAATGCATTATAAGTTGATTCATCAAAAAATTCAGAAGAGTTGTTCAACACCTCACTCTCATTTGCATCTCCATTTATTTGTTCATGTTCCTGCAAAAGGTTAGGCAAAGGAGGAGGTACAACAAGAAAATTCTTCTCAAGTTCATGTATTTCATCTTTACAATTAGATATATTAGCAAAAGTTTCTCGCATAAGAATTTTCATATCTTTCCATGTTCGAGGTCTTTCTAAATCACTTAAGTTGTTCCACCAAGTCAATGCATAACCTACTAATGCACTTGCAACATTTCTAATCTTTCTTTTCTCACACATATGACATTGTCCAAAATTTTTATCCAACTCTATTTCCCAAGCAATATATTCATCGTAACCAAAACCATCATAAGAAGGAAGAGATGGGAGAATGTAATTACTTCTTGTGGAAGGTGTTGTAAAGGTGGTCTGAATGTCATGTGAATCCTTGGTTGATGTTTGATTTTTAGTGAGCAACTCCATCGCCGTCTTCATCATGTCCATCATCTCAGCATATAATGCATGATTCTTGCTTTTACCTGACATTGTTAGTAGCAAAGAGAAGACAACAAAAAAATATGTTATCCCTATCAACTACAAAGGATAATGGCAAAGTGGAAGTGGAATCACACACTCTCAAGCATCTTACCACGCTCTTACAAGTGTTCTTACCGACACTGCAGGTGGCAAACGGTGGCCGGTATGAAGAAACCAATGAAGTGTGGGATGATTGCAAAGGTGTATCGATTCTGCTCAAGAGTAAGGTGTAGCTTGGATGAAACTTTCTATGTAGCAAGGATTAGCGACAATGAAATCAGATAGTAAAGTTGAATAAGTGTCCAAAGTATTTGTCAAAGTTGCTGGCCTAAATGTGTTCCTAGTAGTTCAAGCTAGCAAGACATGAGACAAAACTAGATGACACAAAGAATGCAAGCACTTCTGTTTTTTTTTTGTTGTTTTTTTCCTCTTTTTTTGTGCGGCTTTTCTTTCTTGTTTTGCACTTGCGTTTTTCTTTTTTCTTCCTTTTTTTTTTCAGAATGTGGCAAGGGAAGAACACAATGAAAATCAATCCAAGATATCTCGTGTGTCTGTCGCAGATTTTCTGCTCAATGTTCAAAGGACAAATAGGTACACTTATAGGCTCTAAATTGGAAAACTTAGAACAGAAAGATTTTAGATATATCTCTCCTCTTTAATTTCAATATATGGAAGACCTATTTTGGAAAAGAACAATAGGAGATATTACCCCAGAAATACAGACTGTTCAGAATTTTTAGGTCAATAACAGATTCGGATCTAATGCAATTTCGACATCGATAACTATATTTTCTGGGAAAATGATGAAAAATAAAGTTGTAGAGAACTTCTTAAGCTTTCCAGAAAGTATAAGAACACGAAAATCCGAGTTTGTATGTGCGAGATATGATGAAAATACCGAACTGGACAGAGATGAATCTAATATGGACGTGATGACGTGATTCAAAAGGATGAATCAACACAATGCAAAACTCAAACTAAGACTAAAAACACTTCTAAACCAGCAATATGACTCAACCACGGACACAAACTCAACAAAACAAAACTGAATAACAAAGTTGCAAAGGCTCAATGTGGTTTGGACAAAGTAATGAACAGATCTACTAAATTGCAAGTTTTTTGTGGCTTTTTTGTGGACTCTAGGTATGAAAAACAAAACTAATGTAATGGATAGATGAATTACCTAACGGGCAACCTGGAAATTTGATACCAATTGATAGGAGAATTGGTCCGATCTTCCGAAAGGTAATGGATAGGTCAATTGATGTGTAGATCTCGACGTTGATGATCCGAGGCTCTCGAGTAGAACACGAACAGCCCCTGCAATCACTACACCACCGCTCCGTTGGTTATCAACCATGCTGCACACGATTGACCTCGCCAAGAAGGCTAATCCCTGCAAGTGCAACCGAGAACACAAGCAAGAACGTAGAAGAAGCAATCTGAAATTGCTGAATTGGGGTCTCACAAACCGTAGAACGGCGATTTTATTGATCTAAGCAAAACCCAATTGTCTATGGCGGCTACCATGGAGTATATATAGGTGGGAGGACGTCCAAGGGGGTGTTAGGGTCGTGACCTAACCCTAAGACACGAAAATAATAAACTTAGACTTGATACAAGGCCCAATGGCCCAATACGGTGGCGCAGCACCCTGACAGATTCTGTACTTGATTTTGTTTCGACGATTCCCGACGACTCCAAAGAATTTTGACATGGGACCGGTGCCATTGGAAAGGTTATCCTCTCCCCTTTCCGTGCATATGTAGAACGTCCAAAATGGAGTTCGTATGCGTCCTGGGCGTCCGTTTTGGTGCGTACTGCTCCTGGACTCCGAGTTGGATACGGTTTGGAGTTTGGTTCGGTTTCCATCTTCTTTGAACGAATTCTCGGGTCTTCCACGTCCCTAATACTCCCTCCAAGTACTCCTTGAACCTCTCCGTGGATCCTAATCAAAAATAAATCATTAAGTAGCAATCTATGCTCAAAAACATATAAGGAAATATATAAGAACAAGTTCACCTCTGAAATTAATTGTTGTGTATAAACTCTATTGATTGCATCTTGTATATTCAGTAGAGTGTTGTTTGTATCCATATAAGTGATGTCCTCATCAGGGTATTTATAGGGGCCGAGGGGTGAGGGGAGCGCGCCATGGTGCAAGCAAGCAGACAGCTCGGTGGATGCATGTTGCGTTGCGGTGTCGCGCGCTGCCAGCGTTGATCGGCGGGGCGATCTAGATACAGAGCACCCCCCGTGGGTTTCACTCGAGTTCTTTGGCTGACAGTGGGCCCCACCTCCTCTTATCCACTTCCCTTCTCTATAACTTCAATTCTCCTAACAAACTTGATCCAAAAATTCTAGATTTTTGTGGGGAGGCTCAAATAAATATATAGAATTTGATTCTGCAACTGGATTTTGAATTGAAGCAAGTTTCAATTAAATTTCAAATTCAAATTTGAATTTGGATGAAATTCAATGATGTCACTGATTTAAATAACAATTGAGTTCCAAAAATTGTAAAACTATGAGGATAAGTCAAGCAAGTTATGATGACCACGGGAGTGTGTTCAAATCCTGATGTTCAATCTAGTTGAATAGAATTCAAAATTTGAATTCAAAACATGGTTTAAATTTGCTAAGCATCTCAATTAAAATAGTAAATGGAGTTCAAAATTTATGAAACTTTGCAGGAAGTCTATTTGGAATATTAGAAAACCATAGAAAAATTTATGGCCTCTGAATTGAATAATTTTGACAGGGCCAAATATACAGTAGTATATATTCAATTTATATTAATTTGAATATCTATTTGGTACTGCATATTAATTTGACCTAGCAATCTTTATTCAATTAATTCCAAACTTTGAAGAGAGGTCAAAAGAATTAATCTATGTTTATTGGTGAAGTTCATTCCTCATGTTAATAAATTTAAGCATGAGTAGAAGAAGATATTTGATGAGATCAAGTTTATAAGCATGGCTATAATTGGTCTCCATTAGGGTTAACAGCCAACTTACAACTGAACCTCATATGAAGGAAAATGTGGGATTTTACATTCCTCCTCCCTTAAAGGAATCTTGTCCCGAGATTACAAATGGAAGGAAGAAAAAAAAGAAAGATCTAATGAACATATGATGCTAACAAGTCCGGATAGTTGGTTCTAGGATATTCCTCGCTTTCCCACGTTGCTTCATCAGCGGTGTGGTTTCCCCACAAGACCTTGTAGAAATGTAAAGTGCGGTTTCTTGTGGTACGAGTCTTCTCATCGACTATCTGGGTTGGATGCTCGGAGTAAGTAAGATCTGGTTGGAGAGCTTCCAAATCCTCCATACGGACTTCCGCTGGGGCCTTGAGACATTTTCTCAATTGTGAAATGTGAAACACATTGTGGACCCCTGAAAGCGATGTTGGCAGCTCTAGCCGATAGGCTACAGGTCCGCACTGCTCACTTATTGCGAATGGTCCGATGAAACACGGCGCTAGCTTCCCTTTTACTCCGAAATGATGAATACCTTTCATTGGGGATACACGAAGGTAAACATGATCCCCGATATCAAAGTAAAGAGGTCGACATCGTTTGTCTGCATAGCTTTTCTGGCAAGATTGAGCAGCCTTGAGGTTGGCCTGAATAATTCGTACTCGATCTTCGACTTCTTTTACCAAGTCTATACCATATGTTACTCGTTCACCAGATTCACACCAGTTCAAAGTTGTGCGGCACTTCCGGCCATAATGAACTTCATATGGCGCCATTTGGATGCTAATATTTTAACTATTATTGTATGAAAACTCCGCCAATGGTAGATGATCATCCCAATTTTTACCATGGTGGATGGCACAGGCGCTGAGCATATCCTCTAACACTTGGTTTACTCGTTCCATTTGACCATCAGTCTGTGGGTGGTAAGCTGAGCTTCGAATCAACTTGGTACCCAAGGATGCATGGAGATGCTCCCAAAATCGAGCAACAAACAAGGTTCCACGATCTGATATGATAGTGCGGGGTACTCCGTGTAGGCATAGGATTCTGGCAATATACAACTCTACATACTGTCGTGCCACATACTTGACATTGACTGGAATAAAGTGAGCCGACTTGGTGAGTCGGTCGACTATCACCCAAATCGAGTCATGCTTGCGAGAGCTGAGAGGTAATCCAAAAATGAAATCCATGCTGATGTCCTACCATTTCCAGGCCGGTATGCATAAAGGTTGTAGTTGTCCGGGTGACTTTAGATGGTTGGATTTTACTCGTCGACATGTATCACATTCAGATAAATACTTCGTTATTTCCCTTTTCATTCGAGTCCACTAAAATTTCTTCTTCAAGTCTTGGTACAATTTGTTACTCCCCGGATGAATTGAATATTTGGACAAATGAGCTTCGTCTAAGATTTTCTTCCGAAGTTCCACATTGCGGGGTACTACGATGCGGTCTTTGAACCAGATGGTATCGTCATCGTCACATCGGAAACACTTCATTTCCCCCTTTTTAATTCATTGATGAATATGTGATATGCCCTTGTCCTCCTTCTGAGCCTCCATAATTTCCTCCCTTATGGTAGGAATGAGGGCTAGGTTGTAGAGCGCCCCATACGGAACCAAGTAGAGACTCAGTTGTTCTTCCTCTATCAAGGTGATAGAAAGGTTATTGATATGAGATTTGCGACTTAGCGCATCTGTGACTACATTTGCCTTTCCAGGATGGTAGTGGATCTCAATCTCATAGTCTTTGATTAATTCCAACCATCTTCGTTGTCGCATATTTAAATCCTTCTGGGTGAAGATGTACTTCAAGCTTTTGTGATCGGTATAGAGATGTACTAGGTTGCCCCATAGATAGTGTCTCCACATCTTTAATGCTAGTACCACGGCAGTGAGTTCAAGATCATGAGTCGGATAATGCTGCTCATGGTTCCGAAGCTTCCGTGATCCATAAGCGATCACCCTTCTGTCTTGCATTAATACACAACCCAGACCAATTCCAGATGCATCACAATAAACATCAAAGGATCTTGTTGTGTCTGGTTGGGCTAATACTGGTGCTGTTGTGAGGTGTTTTACTAATGCTTGAAAACCTTCCTCACATTCTTTTGTCCATGCATATTTCTTTCCCTTCTTCAGAAGTTCCATCATTGGTTTTGCTATCTTGGAAAAGCTTGGGATGAACCTTTGGTAATATACTGCTAAACCCAGGAAACTTCAAACTTCATGCACAGACTTAGGAGACTCCCATTTGAGTACTTGCTTAATCTTGCTTGGATCAACTACAATCCTATTGGTAGAGATGATGTGCCCTAGAAATGGCACTTGGTTGATCCAGACTCACATTTGCTGAACTTAGCGTACAACTTGTGGTCTTGCAATCGCTTAAGCACGATGTGCAAATGTTGTGCATGTTCTTCTTTGGATTTTGAGTATACAAGGATGTTGTCGATAAGACCATGATAAACTTGTCCAAATCCGACATGAATAACAAATTCATGAGATACATGAAATGGGCCAGTGCATTGGTCAATCCGAAGGACATGACAAGGTACTCATATAATCCATACCTCGTCGAGAATGCTGTAGGTATATCCTCTGGTCAAATCCTAATCTGCTGATAACCAGAGCGAAGATCCATCTTCGAAAATACCCGAGCACCCACCAACTGATCGAACAGAATATCGATACGGGGTAGTGGATACTTCTTCTTGATAGTGAAAACATTGAGTGGACGATAGTCCACACATAGCCTCAATGTTTTATCCTTCTTTTCCACGAACAATGCAGAACAGCCTCAAGGTGACGAACTTGTGTACTGTAGAACACGAGCAACTATGAAACTATAGGTTGTACCGTGATGGCAGAAATGCTGCCACATCCCACTCCAATACGTCCTTCTCGACGTACTCGAGTTCCTCGGGATCTTCGTCTTCTTCGTCATTCGAAGGCAATTGTTCACCCATAATTAGTGGTCTATTATGTGCCGGTGGATACACCACTGGTTGCAATTGTGCTTCGGCCTCAATCACATTATCCTGAAGTTGTTCTGCCTCATACTCCCAATTATGAGCTGTCTCAATCACGGTGTCCTGCTCTTCAGTGACTACTAACAGCTGCTCTTGCTGTCGTTGCACCTCTAACTGACTTGCTTGCAACTCACCACAAGCTTGCTGCAGTTCAGTGCGAGCTTGCCGTTGTTCGGCACGAGCTTTCCGTAGCATAATGCGAGCATAATGCAGCTGACTCTCACAATTATTTAGCCGGAGATTTGCTGGAGCTTGCAGCGAACGTAGATTCTCATTGATATAATCAAGGGTATCTCCCCGATCAGTCGCTTCCCGCAAGGCTTCGACTTGCTCCAGAATAATTGCGCCTTGTGTAGAAACCACCATATTGGACGCAGCCGCATATGCCCAAAGTGTCGTCGAGGTTGTGTTGCCATACGGTGTATAGGCAGCAAACATACGACGCTGCCACTCAAAACCAGCCACACCACAGACTGGAATAAGGGCAAATTGAGTCCCAGCCATGGCATCTTGATGAAGCTCACAAAGCTTCATAAGCGCCTCGCCTGCTGTGATTTCCCAAGTGTCCTCCAAATGAGCCCCCTCGATAGTAACCGAGAAAGGAGCCCATCCATAACGACGTAGACTAGCTGGGATGTCTACCAAGATGGTGCATGACCAAACGCCTCTGTCGATCGTTTCTCTACCCCAATAGCATGGCATCTCGATGAAGCCAAATAGTTGGAGTACTTCCGGCAGCATACTTGGGAAACCCGGATCGCTAGCGCAGGTGGAAATTATCCATCCGCCCGGTAGTAACATCCTCACATCCGTCATCTATAGAAAGGAATACTGGAACAGTGAGAAGGTTTCCAATTCCCAAATTTTTTTAAAACTGGAGTTGCAATCACAGTCTGTTCCAACTGACCTTCCTGTATAAATTGAAAATTTTTATATAGGAAACTTCAGAACCAGGTGTTGGTTGAATACAAAAGCTGTAGTACACTTTACAACCTTTCCATATTGTACTCATACAGCTCCAGGTGAGCTTGGAAATAAAATCTATACAGGTTTTAAGTTGACCCATATTTTCTGGAAATTTTGACAGAACCTCTCCTGTATATGTGGTGATTTCCACAATTTATACAGGTATATCATGACAATATATTGAGGTAATGACAAAATAAACATTGTATAACATCAAGTTAACAATCCAGAGGTAAAATATTTCGGCCATGAAGCATTTGTTACATAGGTATAGTGTGCTAATTCTAAACTATGTGCCAACTGTTCAAGTTCTGATCTGCCAGAACCAAGTTTGCAACCATAGTAATTTAATACAGCTATACCAAGATTTAGGCTACCAGTAAAACACGTAGTTGATAGAGGACTTGCTAAGCTTTCCAGAAATGTATATATATGACCATGTCACTATTCCGGATCAAAATCTAAAGCTACCTAAACTTGACAGATGAACTGACTGTTGTTCAACAGCAGCCCTGCAGTTCACTGTTTCGAGCTCGAAATTTGAATTGCCTCCAATTTGAATCAAGAAGAACTTTAAATAAAAAAACTGTAGATCTGCTTCTCCCCTTTTCAGATATATACCGCAATAAGGCAGAAGATTTTTCTACAATGAGTTATAGCAAAATTTCCGAGACTGATACAACGGTAGGGTTATCTGGAGCAGTTTAAGCATACCCCAAAGTCCAACAGATTATCAAGCTTTTCTGCCTTGATGGTCAACAATAAAGTTGTAGAGGTCTTCGAGAAATTTTCATCCATATAGCCTACCCCTATGTTTATTCCTATCTAACCAAGATTACAACCTGGCGAAGTTGAGCAAACTTTAGCCAGAAATCAAGAGTCTTGGTGCTAACCCAATGTCAAGTCAAAACTTATTTTGCGGAGTCCAAACCTACCAACACCTGATAGTTAGACTTTCCAAAATATAATGCATCCATTTTTGTCGTTGTTGGGGGTGGCCAAGTATCAAAGTTGATACCGATGGTACTACGTGCCTCACAAAAGAAAATTCTAACCGGTATTTCCGGATACGTTTATAGGTGGTCCTAGTATCGTTCACTCGCAAACGTGTGCTACACGGGTCGCTACCGTAGTCAATGCTGCAAAAGACAAACAATCCCCTTTCACACCTTCACACCTCAAGGGCGGCACGGGGAAACACGACAGGCAGTCACAATAATATATACAAAAGTAATTGAACACGACTCTGGTGTGAGTCTCCCTCGAGTGATGTCATGTCTCGAGGTACATGGCTGTAATATGTCTGTACAGCAAAGACTCCCATACGAACCGGCTTATACACGCTTGGGCATACGTGTTTCGCATGCTCCCATAGAATATGAATGATTCTAGAGAGGCATACTATCGGGTTATACACCACCCGACGGGGGCTCCCACTAACTTTGAAGCACGATGGGGTACCGCGTGTCATAGGTTCTCAGAAACATAGAAAGCTTCAGAGACTCCTATTAACTTTTCCGTGGCAAGCCACGGAAAGACTTCCATACTACCTCTTGCATGGTGAGCTTACCGCAATTGATCCGCTTACGGCGGCGTACCTTACCTCTTACCTGACATCGGAGCGTCGTTACAGAATTAATAACATATAAGTTAGTTTACCACCTTTATATCTTATACTAGTAATACTTCTTATAAGGGCATATAGCTAATTCCTCACTCAAATCCTAATTTTTGAAAATATGCTCTTTTCAAGTACACTGTTCCCAATGTTGCTCTGATACCATGTCTGTGGGGACCGGAATCCTGACCTCCAAGGATCTCATTGGGTGGTGTCGTGCAATGCGACATCCAACAGTATACAAGAAAAGGATGAGAACAATTTACAATACCAAGTCTTTATTGAAAAGCACAGCAGCAGTTTAAAAGTTCTAACGGAAGGAAAGAGAACTATACATCATAGCTACACTCTCAGCACTAGCTATGCAAAAGCAAAGTCATCCATGTCCTGGATACTTTGCACTAGCAACACACAATTCACAGCGGCGTGCAGGGTTCCCACTCGGTTGTAAACCCTATAGGGGGTGCAACCTCGTTCTCAAACCCGTCATCAGTTGTACAATATGCAAAAACTCATTAACTGCAAACGTGAGCATAAGACTCAGCAAGACTAACCCGTCTCACTACACATATGCAAGGATGAATACTAAGCATAGGTAAGGAATCGCATAAAGGACTCGACTACAACTGGATCCTTATATTCATATTTTTAAGTAGCATATGACATTCTTCAGGCACGACACATCATAGACTCCACAATCAAACAAGTAATGCTTTGTCGATGATATGACGTGCACAAAGCACATAATGCTATTACAGGTAAAGTATGGGAAAACTGTAAACTTTTAATTGTACTATCTCTATGCCAAACAAGGTTGTCCAAGCAATTTGTAAACTAATTGAATGTAGGCCTAGAGGGGGGGTGAATAGGCCTTTTTGGATTTTTCTCGGTTCCTGTAACACTCAACAACACTATCAATACAGGAGATATCGGACTAGTCCGGTAAAGTGCGGACTAGTCCGGTTTTCACGGGCTAAGTTGATCAAGTTCAGTCAATTTGATTGATTTGTTAATGTAGGCAGCGGAAATATAGACTTAAATGACAGTCTAATAGTTGTATGTCAACTTCTATAACAATTAAGGCTCTTGTTTAACAAATTAACTCAAATTGAACAAAATGAATCAAACCCTAGATTAAGTTGATCAATTAAGATGAAGAACACAAAAGGACAAGACACAAGATTTATCCCGTGGTTCGGCTACCACGAAGGCAACCTACATCCACGTTGAGGAGCCCATAAAAGGACCGGGTCTTCTCCAACCCTTCCCTCGTCGGATCGCCACGAAGGCCAATCCTCTTCCACTAATCACAAAGGGTTAAATAACCAAGTTGAAGGGGCGTTCTCACACGTTGAGAGCTCCCTTGATTACAACTTACAAAGCCACCAATAACACACTCGAAAATTACAAATTGAAACGCAAGAGTGTGTTAGAGAATCAAACCAAGAGCTCAAAGATGTGTGCCAAGTGTCTCTCCAATGATCTAGAAGTGATCTTCAATAGATTGATCGATTTTGCACTTAATTTCGTGGAGAGAGGTGGTTTTTGAGTCTCTTGGGAGGTGTGACGGCGCTAGGGTTCGAGAGATTGTGAAAGTGGGCCGTGCACCTCTATTTATATGGGTTTTTAAAAGTGACCATTAGGGTTTAGAAAGATCGGACTAGTCCGTGGTGGTCACCGGACTAGTCCAGTGTGCTGTGAGCAGCAAACCCTAAGTGTCCAGGAATATCGGACTAGTCCGTTTGAAAACGAACTTGTCCGATTTCGCTACTGAAAATCTTCGGTCTAGTCCGATCGCCATCGGACTTGTCCGGACACATGAAATCCTAAGTGTTTAGAATGACAAGTCCGCACTTGGAGGACTTGTCCAATTTAGATCAGTGTGTATATCGGACTAGTCCGTGTAGACACCGGACTTATCCGAAGTGGATCAGTATGAATATCGGACTAGTCCGGATTACAACGGACTTGTCCATTTTGTTGTGACTTGTGCATTGTATTGAGGACTAGTCCGCATTGTGGAGGACTAGTCCGAAGTGAATCAGAAAGATATCGGACTAGTCCGGTGGCGACCGGACTTGTCCGATCTAGTGCAGAATGTGATATCGGACTAGTCCGGCTATTTTCGGACTAGTCCGGTCCTGTATAACTTTGTGCATTGTGTGTGTGTGCTTGTAAGTGATTGAGCTCTTGGATGTGTTTCCTTAACACACTCCATACATAATAAACTACTATTTTCTTCTCCTTGAGCTCAAATTTACTTTGCTTCTCATTTCCCTTCTTTTTGGCATTTTGCTCATTTTTCATCATTTGCCTGCATTCATCTCAACAAAAGGATTAGGATCCCAATTGCTTGTCATAAATCATCCAAAACCCACAAGGGAGTCCTAGATGCATTTTCAATCTCCCCCTTTTTGGTGATTGATGACAACCAATTGAGATTTCACAAAATAAGGCAAAAATTTCAGATTTTCATAAAGTATGCACATATGACTCAAAAATACATCAAGCAACAAGAGAATTATTCATATGTGCATTCTTTATGGTGGGATGCATACTAAGTGCATGGATACATTGAGAATGACAGAATTTACATTAATCAACCGATACAAAGTGCATATGACATTCCAGGAGCAAAAATGCAGTTTTCATCACATACTCGCAAATAAATTGAGCAATTCATCACAGGACCAAACTTAATAGGAAAACAGAGTTAAACTATTACAATCACAAATAAAAGATAAAGAGAACTCTCTCCTCGCACCCTACCACAGCTAAAGCTAAGACTCCTCCTCAATCTCTCCCCCTTTGGCATCAAGACACCAAAAAGAAGGAGAGGAGGGTCCTAGGGTCTTCACTCTTTACTGTCGGTCCTCTCGTCATCGTCTTCACCTGCTTCGCTTTCCGCTTGACGAGGAGGAGAGGGAGGATGAGGAGCAGAGCTGCTCGAGCCCCCAATGCCAAAGTAGGCAAGCTCGGAGGGGTTCAGAGGCCCGAGCTCGGTGATGTCAAGATCAGAATCTTCAGAAATTACTGGAGATCCAATGGGGTTGATCTCCAGCTTTTCACTCAGTTGCTTCACGTTGGCTTTGATGTATCTCATATCCTCCTTCCTCTTCTGATTGAGTTTATGAAGCTTTACTTCAGTCTTCTTGCAGGAGGAGAATATGGCGGTCAGGTACTTGAGGATCCCACTAGCTGATCCTCTCTGAGGGGCTTCACTGGAGGTAGGGACAACCCTGGCAGCATCTCCTTCTCTTGCTGGTGCCTCAGGACTTGAGGCCGGCGAGGGAGCAGCCTGGACACTCATAGGCTGAGGCTTCTGAGGCCTCAGAGGAGTGTTCTCCACATCCTTCACGAACTCAATACCTGTGACTTTCTTAATCATAAACATCAGGTAGGGAGCATAGCCACAGGACCTATTGGGGGTGCTTGAGATGTTGACCATGTCAGTCCATATGTAATCTGCAACATCAAACCGCCTCTTCTTGCTTATGACCCTCATTAGAGTCCGGAGGTAGCCCTGTACACTCCCTGCATTCCCATCCTTGGGGGCAATGGTCTTCTGAAGAACTCTGTTCAGGACCACAAAGAAGGGCTTCATGTTCT
Source organism: Tuctoria greenei (assembly GCA_036927565.1). Taxonomy (NCBI): domain Eukaryota; kingdom Viridiplantae; phylum Streptophyta; class Magnoliopsida; order Poales; family Poaceae; genus Tuctoria; species Tuctoria greenei. The sequence continues at coordinate 173,327,353 of JAYESD010000002.1, read as the reverse complement.
TTGTGGAGGGAGGAACATACTTAGAGTTGGGCTCATACATGAACTTCATTCCGTCCCTCTCAATGACCCCTATGTCGTGGATGATCAGCCTGTCATTGTCAGAGGTGTCCAAATGAAGCAGATTATTGAAGTCCTCTTGAGTGATACTATACTTGGATCCGTGGGTCATCCAAGTCACACTCTCTTCATCTTCACTCGAGAAGTGGCATGTTGCATAGAACTGTGCAATCACCTCATCATTCCAGTTATGCCTGAAGGCAAAGAGATCCTTCAGGCCATGCCTCTCAGTTGCTGCAATAACTTCATAAAACGTTGAGCACTTCTTATTCTCTAGGTAGGCCCAGTCAATCCACTGACTGCGCACCACTGGAGTCTTCATTGGCAGGTAAACCAGCCTGTAGAAATCTGCATGGAAGTTTGTCCAAAACCTTCCATCAGCTGCCTGCTTTGGCCTTGCATAGCAATCAATGCTTCTGAGCTTGGCTGCCACATCACTGCCTTTCCCATTGAATTTCTCTTCATTGGGGTCCCGGACCCCTTCCCTGGGAGCATGGAGCTTCAAGGGCCCAACTGGCCCCGTTGCTACTCCCTTGCCCTTTCCCTTTGCTTGACGAAGGCCGCTTGTGGACGGAGCAGCCTTCGAGGCGGCCTTCTTGACACAAAACTTCCTCCGAACTTGGGGAGGGGAAGTAGCAGGCTCGGAAGGTCTTTCTTGGCGATTCTTGCCAAGTCCCGCCGAGGACCGAGGTGCCACCTCGTGGTCCAACTCGGCCTCAAAGTCGGAGATCTCGTTGTCGGAGCTCGACATGATCTGAGAATGATTGAGCAAGAATAATGACAAGTTATACAAGGCATTGGTAAGGCAAGATAGCAATGGATGACATTAAGGAATTAAGGAATTAGGTTTCAGGTTTAGAAACATTGGACTTGTCCGGTGCTCAGGCACGGACTAGTCTGGGGTACCGGACTTGTCCGTGTATGGACCGGACTAGTCCGGTGTTCATCTTCAAAAACCTAACAGATTGGTCAAGGGATGATTTCTAATGCAAATCTAGTCTAGCATACAAGTAGTACATCAAATAAGCATGTATCTAGTGAAGGACGCTAGGCTATACGATCAACAATGGAGAAAAACAAGATTTCTAGGGTTTTGAAGAAATTTACCGAAGAAATCGATGGAGGCTCGAAGTGTTGGGGGTTGGAGGTCGGACTAGTCCGATAGCTTCAATCCCCAAGAGGTCAAGCTCGATCTCCGCCCAAATGTGGACTTTTTCGACGGAGGGAGGAGAAAATCGCCTTGGGAGCTCGAGCGCAAGAGAGAGGAGGCGTGCGCAAAAGTGGGGATGAGGAGATTAGGGTTTGGTGGCGGCTAGGGTTATGGACACGAAAAATCGGACAAGTCTGGACATGACCGGACTAGTCCGAAGTCATCCAGAGACCTATATCGGACTAGTCCGTGGTATATCGGACTAGTCCGTCCTAACCGGCACTCTGCGGACTAGTCTGCATGGGCGGACTAGTCCGGGTAACCACGGACTAGTCCGTGGTCACCAGGAAAGAATTGCATAGCCCATTCATATATATTTGAAGGTTCAATAATAGAGAATAGAGAGGCAAAACAAATCAAGTAATCTTGATGAATTTGACCAGTAAGCATACAACAATCATACAATGATCAAAATTCATCAAGATCTAATAATTGACATAGTTTTTCGAGAGAAAAATGGAGAGGGATGATTTTCACAATTCAATCAACATTTTGAAGCAATCACACAGGTATGCAAATTTTCAAGCCACACTCCGAGAATCAAGAATATTTAGCTCATTTCGGAGTTCGCAAAAACGCTTTTCATCAAGTGGCTTGGTGAATATGTCAGCCAATTGTTTTTGGGTGTTGACATGTGAGATGGTTATGTCTCCTTTCATGGAATGGTCTCTCAAGAAATGATGTCTTATGTCTATGTGTTTAGTCCTAGAGTGCTCAACTGGATTGTGGGCTATTTTAATGGCACTCTCATTATCACAAAGAAGAGGAATACGGTTCATATTGTAACCTTAATCCCTTAGAGTTTGTCGCATCCAAAGGAGTTGTGCACAACAACTCCCGGCTGCAACATACTCCGCTTCGGCTGTGGATAATGCAATGGAATTTTGTTTCTTAGATGACCAAGAAACTAAAGATCTTCCTAGGAATTGGCATGTGCCAGAGGTGCTTTTTCTATCAACTTTGCACCCGGCATAATCTGCATCGGAGTAACCAATGAGATTGAATTTGGAGCCTTTTGGGTACCAAAGACCAAGGTTGGGTGTATGAACTAAATATCTCAAGATTCTTTTTACGGCTGTCAAATGACATTCCTTGGGGTTGGCTTGAAATCTTGCACGCAAACATACACTTAACATAATGTCTAGCCTAGATGCACATAAGTAGAGTAAAGATCCAATCATGGAGCGATATACCTTTTGGTTGACGCTTGGTCCATCTTCATTGAGATCCAAGTGGCCATTCGTAGCCATGGGAGTCTTTATGGGCTTTGCCTTGTCCATGCCAAACTTCTTGAGTATGTCCTGCGTGTACTTGGTTTGGCTTATGATTGTTCCTTCCCTTTGTTGCCGCACTTGGAATCCGAAGAAGTACTTCAATTCTCCCATCATTGACATTTCAAACCTGTCTGTCATAATTCTACTAAATTCTTCACAGAAGGATTGGTTAGTTGACCCAAAAATTATATCATCAACATAGATTTGGCAAATAAAAAGATCATTATCTAGATTCTTAGTGAATAATGTATAATCTACTTTGCCAATTTGAAAACCTTTATCAATTAAGAAATCTCTAAGACACTCATACCAAGCTCTAGGAGCTTGTTTGAGGCCATAGAGAGCCTTACGTAGTTTATATACGTGGTCGGGGAACTCTTCGTCTTCAAACCCGGGTGGTTGCTCCACGTACACCTCTTCCTTGATCGGTCCGTTGAGGAAGGCACTTTTTACATCCATTTGATACAGCTTGAAATCATGGTGAGTAGCATATGCAAGTAGTATTCTAATTGATTCAAGCCTAGCTACTGGAGCAAAAGTCTCATCGAAATCCAAACCTTCGACTTGTGAGTAACCTTTGGCCACAAGTCGTGCCTTGTTTCTTGTCACCACTCCGTGTTCGTCTTGCTTGTTGCGGAAGACCCACTTGGTGCCCACTATATTTGCATTGGGTCTTGCCACAAGTTCCCAAACCTCGTTTCTCTTGAAGTTGTTCAACTCTTCTTGCATTGCCACCACCCAGTCCGGATCCTTCAATGCATCCTCAGTCCTGCGTGGTTCCAAAAAGGAGACAAACGAGTAATGCTCACAAAAATTAGCTATACGATATCTAGTGGTTACTCCCTTTTGGATGTCACCGATGATGTTGTCGATTGGGTGATCCCTTTGAATGCATTGGTGTACTCTTGGGTGTGGCACTTGGAGAGTTGTGTGTTGGTGATCATTTTCTTCTCCCCCTGAGTGGTTGCCCTCGTTGATTTTTTGATCATCTTCATATTCTTGTGATTGATCTTGTATAGAAGCTCCCCCTTGATTGTTGATCTCCTCTCATGGTTCACTCTCCTCTTGTATTTGTGACGATGACTCTTGTGGTCGAACTTCGCATAGAGCCATTCTCTTCAATGCTTGATAAGGAGCTTCTTCTTTACCTAATTCACATTGATCAACTTGCTCCTTTTGGGAGCCGTTAGTTTCATCGAACACTACGTCACGTGCCACTTCAACAAGTCCGGAGGCCTTGTTGAAAACACGATAGGCGTAAGTGTTCGAATCATAACCAAGCAAGAAACCTTCATCGGACTTCGAAGCGAACTTTGAAGTCTTGGGCTTCTTGTTCAAAATATAACATGGAGAACCGAAAACTCTAAAATATGAAATGTTTGGTTTGTTATCGTTGAGTAGCTCATAAGGAGTCTTCTTGAGTAGTCGATGAAGGTAGAGTCGATTTGCGGCGTGGCAAGCGGTGTTAATTGCTTTCGCCCAAAATCGATCCGAAATCTTGTATTCATCGAGCATTGTTCTTGCCATCTCTATGAGCGTTCGGTTCTTCCTTTCGGCAACTCCGTTTTGTTGTGGAGAGTATGGTGCTGAAAATTCGTGCTTGATTCCCTCCTCATCAAGGTACTCCTCCACTTGTATGTTCTTGAATTCCGTGCTGTTGTCGCTCCGAATACTCTTGATCGATAGTGAGAACTCGTTTTGCGCTCTCTTGAAGAATTTCTTGAGTGTCCCTTGTGTTTCTGACTTGTCATGCAAAAAGAACACCCAGGTGAAGCGGGAAAAATCATCAATAATGACTAAACCGTATTTATTACCGCCGATGCTTATGTAAGCAATTGGACCAAACAAGTCCATATGAAGTAGTTCGAGCGGTCTTGTCATAGTCATGATGTTCTTTGCGGGATGATGTGCTCCAACTTGCTTCCCGGCTTGGCACGCGCTACAAGGCCTGTCTTTCTCAAAAACAACATCTTTCAAACCTCGGATGTGATCGCCCTTGAGGAGTTTTTGAAGATTCCTCATACCAACATGTGCTAGCCGTCTATGCCACAGCCAACCCATGTTGGTTTTTGCAATCAAGCATGTGTCGAGTTCGGCTTTATCCTTGTTGAAGTCAACAAGGTAAAGCTTTCCCTTCAACATACCCTTGAATGCAACGGAACCACCACTCCTCCTTGAGACGGTCACACCCTCGTTAGTGAACAGGCAATTATAACCTTTGTCACATAATTGAGATATGGACAGCAGGTTATAATCTAAAGATTCAACATGTAAAACATGAGAAAGAGTGTGTTCAGAGGATATTGCTATTTTACCGGTACCGAGGACCCTTCCTTGACTATTATCTCCGAAGTAGATGCCTTCGTTTGGGTCCTCGTTTTCTTCATATTCCATGAACATCCTCCTTTCGCCGGTCATGTGGTTGGTGCATCCACTATCTAGCACCCATTTGGATCCACCGGAGGAGTAGGCCTGCAGAAACAAATTATGTCTTGGTTTTAGGTACCCAAGCTTGCTTGGGTCCTTGGAGGTTAGTTACAATACATTTGGGCACCCACACATGGGATTTTGTGTTCCCATGGCGTGGCCCAACATAATAAGCATAAACTTTACCAAGATTGTTTCTCATTAATACATAAGAGGCATCAAAGGTTTTGAACAAAAGTTGTTGTTGTTTGTTGATCGGACTAGTCTGGGTGATCGGACTTGTCCGGACCACAACCGGACTAGTCCGGTGTTCATGGGAGTTCAGGTTTTTAACTTTCGAGTTACCAGATTGTGAGGGTCCTCCCTTCACAAAGGTAATCTTTCCCTTGTTATTCTTATGACTTCCAGCATTTTGCTTTCCATCATAAGAGTAACCAATGCCATACTTGACATTTGGAGGTCTTTGGACCAAGTATGCACTACGTGCATAGTTGATCCTCTCCTTGTCAAATATTCCACATTGGGTAGGATTTTTATCCTTTGTGGAGGTAGACTTTTCCTTCAAATTGGTGTTGATTTTACTACATTTGAGCATATGAACAAGATTAGTTGAAGTGGGTTGAGAAGGTAGACTTGAAGAGGAGGAAGATTCACTTAGCTTGAGTGACTCAACTTGCACTTCAAGGATCTTGTTAACCTTGATCAGGTCATCAAGTTGATCCTTGATTGCAAAGTTTGAGTTGGTTAACTCCAAGCAAGTTTTCTTGCTTGAAGCTAGCTCAAGCTCTAGTGAGCTGTTTTTCTCCTTTTCAAGAACTAGAAGATTGTCAAGTTTGACATACTTCTCCTTTTGGGAGATAATCATGTCCTCTTGATGATCAATTAGCTGTTCCTTCTCAACAAGTTGGTCAAGTAAAAATTTCATTTTAGCAGCAGTTTTTCTGTCTAATCCCATTAACATATCTTCATCATCACTATCTAGTTCATCATTACTTGAGTAGGAATGCATGGAAGGAGTTTTGATGTTTACCTTGCGTTTACCTTCCTTTGCCATGAGGCAAGTGCCATGTCCCTTCTTTGTACCGAGCGTGGGGAAGAGTGTGGGTTTCTTGGATGTGCTTTCAATGGCTATGCTAGCCATCTCTTCTTCATCGGATGATGAAGACTCATCGTTTGAGTCCCACTCCTTTCCAATGTGTGCTTGTTCAGATTGTTTCTTCTTCTTGAAGAATTTCTTCGGTTGAGGCTTGACTTCTTTATTCTTCTTCTTGTTGTCCTCATACGGGCAATCGACTATAAAGTGGTTATACTCACCACAGTTATAGCACGCCCGCCTCATCTTCGGCTTTGTCCTCTCTTTGTACTTGCCTTCACTTGATTTCGTTCTCTGTCTTTTCTTCAATATTCTTTTGAACTTTTTCATGAACAAAATCATATCCTCTTCATCCAGCTCACTGCTTTCATCATCGCTGTCCTCCTCAAGCTGTGCTTCTCTTGCTTCCTTGGATAGTGGCTTGAGTGTGGACTTTAAGGCAACTCCCTTCTTCTTGGCCGATGTGAGGTCGGCTATTTCTTTGACGTGCTTGGCTTGTTTCTCCATCATTTCAAAGTTGATGATTTTGCCAAGCAGCTCATCTGGAGTCATCCTCTTGTACCCGGGACTCTCTCTGATCATAGAGCATAGTGTGACATTGCGAGGCATAAAGGCTCTAAGGATGAGCTTTACAACCTCGTGGTCATTCCACTTCTTGCTCCCATATGATTGAACCTTGTTTACAAGTGTCTTCAATCGGTTGTACATGTCCTGGGGAGACTCGTCTTCCTCAATTGCGAACCTTCCAAGTTCTCCTTCGATCATTTCAATTTTCACCTCCCTTCCAACATGTCGGTCACCTTCATGAGCTGTTTGTAGCGTGTCCCATATTTCCTTGGCAATCTCCAGTCCGTCCACCTTTGTGAATTCATCTCGACTTAGAGAGGAGGTGATTACGGCTGCGGCTTGAGCGTTTCTGTGGATGGCTTGCTCTTGACTTGGGGTGAGCTCTTCGTCGTCATCTGGGATGTCTATTCCTGTGCACACAATATGCCATAAACTTGGGTTAAGGGAAATCAAGTGCATCTTCATATTTTGCCTCCACATGGAGTAATCACTCCCATCGAAGTGTGGGGCTTTTCCAAGAGGAATAGATAGATAATGGCTGTTATTTGAATTTAAACGATCATAGTTAAAAGGATATCGGGAGTAGTCGGTGTGACTACTCCCCTTCTTCTTTTCTTCAACTTTGGCTTTCCCTTTGGAAAGTGCTTTCTTCCTGAGGAGTGCTTTCAGCTCCAGCGTCTCCTCGTCATCATCATCGAAGTCTTGAATTGCTTCGAGATACTTTTCCAGCTTTTGGTTCTTGTCGTTGTTCAATTCTTCCTGGTTGTTGATTTTCTGAACTTCCTTCATGTTCGACATGATCTCTTCGAGTGGTTGCACTCTTTATTGAAGAACCTGCTCTGATACCAATTGAATGTAGGCCTAGAGGGGGGTGAATAGGCCTTTTTGAATTTTTCTCGGTTCCTGTAACACTCAACAACACTGTCAATACAGGAGATATCGGACTAGTCCAGTAAAGTGCGGACTAGTCCGGTTTTCACGGGCTAAGTTGATCAAGTTCAGTCAATTTGATTGATTTGTTAATGTAGGCAACAGAAATATAGACTTAAATGACAGTCTAATAGTTGTATGTCAACTTCTATAACAATTAAGGCTTATGTTTAACAAATTAACTCAAATTGAACAAAATGAATCAAACCCTAGATTAAGTTGATCAATTAAGATGAAGAACACAAAAGGACAAGACACAAGATTTGTCCCGTGGTTCGGCTACCAAGAAGGCAACCTACATCCACGTTGAGGAGCCCACAAAAGGACCGGGTCTTCTCCAACCCTTCCCTCGTCGGATCGCCACGAAGGCCAATCCTCTTCCACTAATCACAAAGGGGTAAATAACCAAGTTGAAGGGGCGTTCTCACACGTTGAGAGCTCCCTTGATTACAACTTACAAAGCCACCAATAACACACTCGAAAATTACAAATTGAAACGCAAGCGTGTGTTAGAGAATCAAACCAAGAGCTCAAAGATGTGTGCCAAGTGTCTCTCCAGCGATCTAGAAGTGATCTTCAATAGATTGATCGATTTTGCACTTAATTTCGTGGAGAGAGGTGGTTTTTGAGTCTCTTGGGAGGTGTGACGGCGCTAGGGTTCGAGAGATTGTGAAAGTGGGCCGTGCACCTCTATTTATATGGGTTTTTAAAAGTGACCGTTAGGGTTTAGAAAGATCGGACTAGTCCGTGGTGGTCACCGGACTAGTACGGTGTGCTGTGAGCAGCAAACCCTAAGTGTCCAGGAATATCGGACTAGTCCGTTTGAAAACGGACTTGTCCGATTTCGCTACTGGAAATCTTCGGACTAGTCCGATTGCCATCGGACTTGTCCGGACACATGAAATCCTAAGTGTTTAGAATGAGAAGTCCGCACTTGAAGGACTTGTCCGATTTAGATCAGTGTGTATATCGGACTAGTCCGTGTAGACACCGGACTTGTCCGAAGTGGATCAGTATGAATATCGGACTAGTCCGGATTACAACGGACTTGTCTGATTTTGTGTGACTTGTGCATTGTGTTGAGGACTAGTCCGCATTGGGGAGGACTAGTCCGAAGTGAATCAGAAAGATATCGGACTAGTCCGGTGGCGACCGGACTTATCCGATCTAGTGCAGAATGTGATATCGGACTAGTCCGGCTATTTTCGGACTAGTCCGGTCCTGTATAACTTTGTGCATTGTGTGTGTGTGCTTGAAAGTGATTGAGCTCTTGGATGTGTTTCCTTAACACACTCCATACATAATAAACTACTATTTTCTTCTCCTTGAGCTCAAATTTACTTTGCTTCTCATTTCCCTTCTTTTTGGCATTTTGCTCATTTTTCATCATTTGCCTGCATTCATATCAACAAAAGGATTAGGATCCCAATTGCTTGTCATAAATCATCCAAAACCCACAAGGGAGTCCTAGATGCACTTTCACTAATATGTCATATTCTCCCGCCTTCTTTAGTATTTACTACGTCACAGCGCAGTGAACAAGTGGTACTCTATTACCGCGAGGGACAGTGATTGCAATCAGGATTCACCCGGACAAACACGACACATACGCACTTTCGGAAATGTCAGCGAGTACTTACAACAATACCTACATAACATCTCAGTACTAGTCGTATATGGCCACCTTTCACTAGACACACGAATGTCGAACCGGTCGATCTGTCACGAGCAGGAGGTCACTGTGTGGGGCGTAACTCTGACATGCCCACCAGCTGATTTACACCTTGCTGCCCTCAACCCACGCCTATAAAACGGAACAGAATGCCTCGACAAACCAGTATCGAGCTACGTTAGTTTATTGGAGCCCATTTCTCCAGTATGTCGCCGGTACAATTCGAGCTTGTCTAGCAGGGCCGCACACGAAACGGTCCTCAATTGACACAAGCAGGGCTACGCACGGGAGACCACGTCTCGCTGCATCCTATCCTCTGCTCGGTCTCAATTTTATATTCATAAACCATTTTCTGATTCCATGTCCTCCCGTGTGATAAAATTCCTATCTCACGAGTAGATTCCAACTACTGGACTTCTACCGAATTCCTATGGATATAAGCATAGCAGTGTCTACTTACAGGCCGTAGACCTACCCAAAACTCCATAGGATTTATTGGTCATGCAAGTGGATGTCAAACACCTTAAACGTAATGCACAATCATCTGAAGACGTAAGGTGAATGAAAAACTGTAAAAACACTGTAAGGAACTTAAATGCAAACCGGGGCTTGCCTGAATGTGAGTCTGAGCCTATGTTAGTTTCTGGCAGCTGGACCTCCAAGGCTTCCGGCTGCTCCTCGACTTCAGCTACTACACGATATGCATATATTAGGTATAAATGATTTTGTGAATAATTAATATGCTTAAGGTGGTGTGAGTATATTAGGATAAAATAAGATAATAATATTAATTGGCTTTGGGAATTTATGTGAATACTAGAAACTATAGAGAAGACTCTTGTAAAGAACAGGAGATGATCAAGGAAGTTTGTTATTCCTAAAAATTATGGTAAGCAATAATCTTCTCTGAATTTTGGTTGAAATTCCGGAGATGTATCATGGCTACCAGGGGTTGTATCAGGTAGAGGGGGTCTCACTGGTTCAAGGAAGAATTGTTTCACAATTTTTTGAGCTTCCTGCAGGGAGAAATTGACTTTTCAAGTTTGGGTAAATTTCTGGAATTTGATTTTCCATTTTTCTCAATTTATAAATACATAGAGATTTGGAATTTGGATCAACCTAGTATTTTAAGTCTAAAGAGCTTGAAACTTTTACTGGAGATCAAAGGTATTAACAATAGTGTTCTGACAAAAATTGGAAATTTTCTAATTAACAGAACTGTGGGAATAAATACTTTAAGCATTTTGCTTATCTAAATTATGGAGAATACGTAGAGGAGTTTGTGACAAGCCTTTTATCTACTTACAGCTCGGGGAGAAACAACGTCAATCATCGGTGAAAGCTCGATTGAACAGAGGCGGTGAAAATGGCGTGAACCGAGATGGAGCTCAACTGCGACGGCCAAGGGGGTATTTATAGGGGCCAAGGGGTGAGGGGAGCGTGCCACGGTGCAAGCAAGCAGGCAGCTGGGTGGATGCATGCCGTGTCGCGGTGTCGTGCGCTGCCGGCATCGATCGGCGGGGCGAGCCTAACTTCATTTCTCCTACCAAACTTGATTCAAAAATTAGATTTTTGTGGAGAGGCTCAAATAAATATCTAGAATTTTATTCTGCAATTGGATTTTGAACTGGAGCAAGTTTCAATTGAATTTCAAATTCAAATTTGAATTTGGATGAAATTCAATGATGTCACTGATTTAAATAGCAATTGAGTTCCAAAAATTGTAAAACTATGAGGATAAGTCAAGCAAGTTATGCTGACCATGAGAGTGTGTTCAAATCCTGATGTTCAATCTAGTTGTATAGAATTCAAAATTTGAATTCAAAACATGGTTTGAATTTGCTAAGCGTCTCAATTAAAATAGTAAATGGAGTTCAAAATTTATGAAACTTTGCAGGAAGTCTATTTGGAATATTAGGAAACCATAGAAAAATTTGTTGCCTCTGAATTGAATAATTTTGACAGGGCCAAATATACAGTAGTATATATTCAATTTATATTAATTTGAATATCTATTTGGTACTGCATACTAATTTGACCTAGCAATCTTTATTCAATTAATTCCAAACTTTGAAGAGAGGTCAAAAGAATTAATCTAAGTTTATTGGTGAAGTTCATTCCTCATGTTAATAAATTTAAGCATGAGTAGAAGAAGAGATTTGATGAGATCAAGTTTATAAGCATGGCTATAATTGGTCTCCATTAGGGTTAACAACCAACCTACAACTGAACCTCATATGAAGGAAAATGTGGGATTTTACAGACAGGGTCCGAGGGTGCCCACAAGCCATCCCGAAGGTGGCACTCTGCTCCACCTTGACTACAAGCTCCCAGGCAGCCACGTATCCAGCAGGACGAGACCCGACCTCCTCCGCGGAGGTAAGCTACCAAGCTACCAGGTGGCACACGAAGTCAAGACCCGACCTCCCCCACGGTGGCAAGCACCCAAGCTGGGGGGATATCTGGCTTCACCCTAGGAGGTGAGCTCCCGAGCTGCCACGTGGCCCGCGAGACGGGCGTGGCCTCCACCATGGCGGAGAGCTCACCAGCGGCCGCATGCTCAGTCCACTTGCCCTGAGCGGATAGTGAGGAAGTTAAGTGGGCGGTACGCCTTGTCTCCATCCAGCCTTGAAGATACGCAGCTTCCCCAGATGCATAGTGCGGCGCAAGCCTAATGTCACGTACCGCTACGAATAATCGCATCACAGTGAAGGCGCCGCAGGCCTATCCAACTCCGCCAAGTGGGTAGCTTATGGTGCCAGAGACAATTGGATGGGACATTCCCTGCCAATGTCAGCAACGGCGTTTGGGCTACTGACGATGCGAGCGACAAGACGGCGAGTCCTCAAGTCCGCGGTCAGAGCAAGCTTACAGAGGAAGCCTTAGATCTTTAGGATAAGATCGCCCAGGGACCACTTATCAGGCCCCGAGACCCCACTTGTAAGGCGTCCGACCTTGACTATAAAAGGCCTGGACGACCACCGATACAAGAACCACACTCAGAATCCCCGATACACACACATACGCATACACACTCACCAAGCAATAGAATCCACCGTGGAGTAGGGTGTTATGCTCCTTGCGGCCCGAACCACGTAAAAACAACCGTCTCATACTCTTCCGCTAGAACACTAGTTTAAGGCCTAAGCCCCGCCGAACAAGAACCTCCACGGGCTGCTCCTTAGCAGATTCGGGGGAAGTGTCGCATTGACCCGTCGACATTTGGCGTGCCAGGTAGGGGCTTTTTCCATCGAAAAAACTGGTAGCTCTTTCACCACCATGGTGTTCATCAGGCCCGTGGAAGGCGATTTTTGAGGCTGTCGCCCGGTAACTAGATCCGTCGCTCGAGCGGCACTCTCTGGTTCCCCCCCCCCCCCCCCCCCCCCCCGTGCAGGTATGACTGGCCAAGGTAGCATGTCGGTACACACCCCGGGTCAATCGGCTCCCTCAACAGCGAGCCCAAAGAATGCTGTGGCGGCAGCCAGAGCTCTCCTCCACCACCCGCCATCGCTGAATGCCTCTCAGGGGGCTCCACCACCTTGTCGTCACAGCCATGAACTCCCCTAACAGGGGAAGGCGCCTCGTGTCGCTGTCGCGTACACCGTCCATCGACCATCACATCGCCAACTCCCGCTCCTCCAAGCTTACGAGCGTTGGCCGGCTCCCCACGGAGGACCTCAGGGCTGAGCTTGACCGTCGTCAAGCTCACATGGACGATTGCGTCATCATCGAGCGGCAGCGAGAGAGGCGGCGCTATCTCTACGGGGAATATGGCACTCAATGCCCTGTTCACGAGGCATCTTCTGTCCAATGTGCACCGCAGGTAAACCCTCCGCCACCTGATCAAGAGCACGTTGGTTCGACAACCCCCCCTGTAATACTTGGTGCAGCAGGGTGGACAACAACAGTACATGGCACAACCAGTACTGTTGCAACAGCGCATGGCACAATCGGTGCCACAACAGCAGGTCCAGCAAGTGCCACACGTCGGGCAGCAGACCCTCGCAGGGTATGTTGTCCCATATGCCTCTCCGACGAAGCCTGTCAGAGGCTGCGCGGTGTTGGCTCCGCACCTCCACTTCGCGATGTGGCCGCGCAAGTTCCGGCCACATATCCTAGAGAGGTTCGACGGAAGCATCAATCCGATGTAGTTCCTGCAGATCTACACCACAACACTCCTTGCTGCGGGAGTGGATGAGACCATCCTGGCGAACTACTTTCCAGTCGCCCTGACTGGGTCAGCCCGCTCATGGCTGATGACCCTTCCCAAGGGGTCTATAACCTCTTGTGATGAGCTATGCTGGCAGTTCACGGCGAACTTCGGCATCTCCTACACGCGCCCCGGCACCGAGCTTGACCTCCACACCGTGCGAAAGCAACCCAAGGAGACGCTGCAGTCATTCATCCAGCATTTCTCCCAAGTACGCAACTCCACTCCCAACATTCCAAATGCCTCTGTCATAGTGGCATTCGCCAGGGAGTGCGAGACCGCAAGATGCTCAAGAAGCTAGCCCTGCACAATGTGCAAGACATCTCCGAGTTCTTCTCCATCGCCGATCGGTGTGCTAGAGCGGCAGAAGGTCGGGACTAACATGCTCAGTCCGCCCCCGGAGCGGACGGGGCTGGCCAGACTGGAGAAAGATCTGCTACCCCTTGTAGCGGCAAAAAGAAGAATAAGAACCGGGCTGGTGGCCAGAACAAGCCGCTGCACGGATCCCCCGTCGTGGCAGCAGCCTCAACCCGAGGAGGCAAGCCGCCACGCCTGGAGAAGCGTCCTCGTCAGCCACCAGCCGCTGACGAAGACGTCGAGCCCTGCCCGATGCACAAGACTCGTGAACACACCACGAGCGAGTGCCGATAGATAAAAAGGTGTGCCGAACGCTATCAAGAGCGCGCTCAGCAACGCCTGGACGGAGCCCCCACCCGCCAGCGGGAGGGCAAGCAGAAGGTCGAACCCAAGGTCGACAATGACGAAGAGCTGGAGTACCAGAAGCAAGAGCGGGCCGTCAAAGTGGTCCACCAAGATGAGGACTCTGACACGAGCAGCGACAACGAGCGTCGCAAGAACCTCCACGTCATCTTCGGAGGGTCTTGGGATCCTGCGTCTCGGAACGCGGTCAAAACTCTTTGTCGTGCGGTGGCTTCGATAGCCCCCGTAGCCACTGTGGCGCATCACCACCACCGGAACGAGACACCGATCAACTTCGATGCCTCCGATTGCCCCAAGAACATGGTCGGGGCAGGGGTACTACCTCTCCTAGTCACCACCACCATAGCCAACAACAAGCTCCATTTTGTCTTGATATATGGCAGGGCCGACCTCAACCTCCTCAGTCGGGCTGCATTTGAGCAGCTGCAGATCTCGGTGTCCAAGCTTGCCCCATCGATCCCATTTTCAGGGGTGGGACCTGGGAGCATCATCCCATATGGCAACATCGACCTACGGGTGACCTTTGAGACACCTGACAACTACAGGACGGAGAGCATCCTCTTTGACGTTGCCGATGTCAGCCTCCCCTTCAACATCATCATCGGTAGGCCTGTTCTCTACCAGTTCATGGCTGTAGCCCATTACAGCTACCTTGTCCTGAAGATGCCAACCCCCTCCGCCATCCTTAGGATCCGTGGTGATCGCACCGCTGCAGTTTTAGCCTTGGAGCAGCTCCAAGCATTCACAGCAGCCCAACACCCATCGCGGGCGGTGCTGGATCAAATTGACCTCCGCCAAGCAGCGTCAGCGCAAAGCACCCGCCACACCTCAGCCGCAGCCCCCCGACAACACCGACACCTCTGTCAAAGCTGCCAAGCCCAACGCCGGCACTGCTAGCACCACTCGCAAGACGAGCGGTCACGGCGGGAAATAGGGATAACTCGCTCATCACCCCTCTGAGTAGCTGTTGACAGCAAGGTTGCCCACCAACCATCACAGCTACCTCATCAGCCAGAGGCAAGCCGTTGCCCTCTTTTGTAAAATCCTATCTTCTCCTACAAACTCCTATCAAAAATTCACTGTTTTACTTAAAGGCTTCATTTGATTATGCATTAGTTTTATGATCATGCCATGATAACCTCGCTTACCATGTGTTACCTTCATATTCACCGTCACATACTCTGTAACTCATCCTAAGATAAAGTCATGCAATTCAGCTACAGGCGGGCCAACTTGAGATACCTGCAGTATGTTAAAGGTTCACCCGGCTGCTCTCATCATTAGGGACCCGTGATGCCGAAAGGTTCCCTCAGGAAAGATCTGTACCGAGCAGGAGGTCCAAGGGGTGCAAGTTGCTTAGCTTGGTCTTGCACCCTAAGCAAACACACCTGGCCTCCCAGTGCTACAGCTGAGTACTGGAACCATAGAGCTCACACCCTATGGAGGACACCAGCCGAGCCCTGAAGCTCCAATGCATCGAATTACCCAAGCCCCGTACGTCAGACCAGGACTGTAAGACATGGCATATCTAGGGAGATAAATGGGTATAACCGACGAACAAGGCTAGCCCCCCTCTTCCTATATGCAGGAGAAATTCTGGAACATCCAGCTCCAGCACCTCCCAAGGGGCCTGCCGTTGACGTCTACACGGAGATGGTGGACGACGCCGGAGCATCCAGCTCTGGCCTTCCCAAGGGGCCTGCCGTCGACGTGCTGGAATGTCAATGACAACACCAAGCGCGGATAAATGAGTAAACTCTACTAAAATGCTCTTGTTGCTAATAAGGTTCCCTTGCGATAGCCTGTAAACCAGGGGCCTGCCACCGACATCTACACGGAGATGGTGGACGACGCTAGAGCATCCAGCTCCAGCACCTCCCAATGTGCCTGTCGTCGATGTGCCGGAACATCAACGGCAGCACCAAGCATGGATAAATGAGTAAACTCTTCTAAAATGCTCTTGTTGCTAATAAGGTTCCCTCGCGATAGCCTGTAAACTAGGGGTCTGCCGTCGATGTGCCAGAACGTCAACAACAGCACCAAGCGCGGATAGATGAGTCAACTCTACTGCCCTGCTCTTGTTTCTAATAAGGTTCCCTTGCAATAGCTTGTAAAAAAGGGGCCTACCATTGACGTCTACACAGAGATGGTGGAAGACGCCGGAGCATCTAGCTCCGGCACCTCCAATGGGCCTGCCGTTGACGTCTACACGGAGATGGTGGATGACGCCGGAGCACCCAACTCCGGCACCTGCCAAGGGGCCTGCCGTCGATGTGCCGAAACGTCAATGACAACACCAAGCGCGAATAAATGAGTAAACTCTACTGCCCCACTCTTGTTGCTAATAAGGTTCCCTTGCAATAGCCTGTAAACCAAGGGCTTGCCATCGACGTCTATACGGAGATGGTGGACAACGCTGGAGCATCTAGCTCTGGCACCTCCCAAGGGGCCTGCCGTGGACGTCTACACGGAGATGGTGGACGACGCCAGAGCACGTAGCTCCGACACCTCCCAAGGGGCCTGCCGTAGACGTCTACACAAAGATGGTGGACGACGCTGGAGCATCCAACTCCGGCACCTCCCAAGGGGCCTGCTGTTGATGCCTACACGGAGATGGTGGATGATGCCAGAGCATCCAGCTCTGACACCTCCCAAGGGGCCTGCCGTCGACGTGCCAGAATGTCAATGACAACACCAAGCGCGGATAAGTGAGTAAACTCTACTGCACCACTATTGTTGCTAATAAGGTTCCCTTGAGATAGCCTGTAAACCAGGGGCCTGCCGTCGACGTCTACATGGAGATGGTGGACGACGTCGGAGCATCCAGCTCCGGCACCTCCCAAGGGGCCTGCCGTCGATGTCTACATAAAGATGGTGGACAACGCCAGAGCATCTAGCTCCGGCACCTCCCAAGGGGCCTGCCGTCGACGTCTTCACGGAGATGGTGGACGACGCCGTAGCATCCAGATCCAGCACCTCCCAAGGGGCCTGCCGTCGACATCTACATGGAGATGGTGGACGACGCTAGAGCATCCAGCTCCGGCACCTCGCAAGGGGCCTGCCGTTGATGTCTTCACGGAGATGGTGGGCGACGCTAGAGCATCCAGCTCCGGCACCTCCCAAGGGGTCTGCCGTCGACGTCTACAAGGAGATGGTGGATGACGCCCGAGCATCCAGCTCCGGCACCTCCCAAAGGTCCTGCCGTCGATGTCTACATGGAGATGGTGGACGACGCAGAAGCACCCAGCTCCGGCAGATGGTGGCGCTACGACACCCCAAACTCCCCCACTCCATTGGGGGCCAGTCCAAGACATTATGCGGTCAAGTGGTAGATGTGGGTAGCCAACTAACAACATCTACCAAGGGGCCTCTAACACGGTTCACATGCTGAAAATCAACGTACAACACTGCGGCCATGTCAGTTGTGCAAAATTGTTGGTCCTGAGAAGTCGACGAGCTGAACAAAGGTTCTGCAGAGTCTTACGATTCGGAACAACAGTTGAGAGTCACAGAGACAATGCAAGAAGCCAAACAAAAATTCAAATCCATTAAGGAATTTTTTTTACAAAGGAGGGTGAAACCCGGATACAAAAACAAGCCACTAGCCTCAGCCCTGACTGAACTGCGCTACGACTTGTTTGGCAGCTTCCTTAGCCTCCGCCGATGCTGCCGCCTCACGTTCTGCAACAAGGCCTTCAAAAAACTGGCTCCAGTGGCAGTTCAGGGTATCAGCTCCGGTAGCAGACCAAGACATGGGATGCCACCGTCTCCGCCTCCGCCCTACCCTCAGCTTCCATACGCTGAGTCAGCTGACGCTCCCAGCCGCGATGCTCTGCCGTGTGCTCCCAGGCTTGGATGTCAAGATCGTGCAGGAGGAGTTCCTGACGCTCAGTGTTGACGGTCCTTAAGTACCATATTTGGACCGTCTATTCACCTGATAATGTGCATAAAAGAAACACAAAACATAGTGGTAGGGATATACACTAACCCAATTCCACAAGTGTTTGTGTCTATTTGTATGCAGGTGAATTATTACCCAAAATACCAAAACATGCAGGGATGAATCCATGAAAATGGATTTCAACGAATCAGGCGATGACACGTGGCAACACATGAATCAAATGGCCCACAAAAAGAAGAATACGAGGAGATCCAACGGTGTTGCACCCATATACATCAAGGGGGCCCACCTATAAGCCACCTGGAGGAAGCACTCCTCGAGGGGAGGCTTGACCAGGTCGGCCAAACCAGGGGTTCGGCCGACCCCTTCCTGGCGCCAAACCCAGTCAAACGACGCGTGTTGGCTCCTCCTAACTCCCTAGAGTCAATGGTGACTGTTTCGCGCGTTAGTTGTGGCGGGAACCGACCCTTCTCCACCTATAAATAGACCCCCTCACCTCACTTCTCACACACACCAAAAGTTGAGAATAGTGCTACACTCCAAAGGTTTAGAGTAGTCCTAGAGGCTACCAAAGTAGAAGGAGAGTGTGGTGAAGAGTCTAGGAGAAGGAGGCTTGGGCTTGTCAAGTCCCTCTTATACACTTGTACCCCTACAAAAGTTTTACTCAATCAAGTAAGCCTTTGTGAATTCAATATAAGTTTGATCTTTTATTCTTAGTAGTTTGCACAAGTTCTTACTTGTGGGTTCACTGCTTTAATTCATTAGAGGCTCTAGTTGTAGCTTTGTGTTCGAAACAACTATAGTAGTGATTTAGAACGTAAGCGTGGTGCTTAGGTTATAAATCATCAGTGGATATCTCGTAAACCCAGGATTGAAGAGGTAGGCAGTTGGTGGTGATAGTTCTATCTGTCCTTCGTAATCCTCCATGTTCGGCTATGCCGTAGGCTCTTGGAGGGAGTCGTCCTAGTATTGCTAGGAGTAAGCCCATGCCCAAAGCAAGCATCTACTGTAAACTACCTTGATTGTGGATCAATACTTTGAATTCCTCTTTGTTCCTTGCCAACCAAACAACTTTGTATTTCCGTGCGCTTGCGGATAACTCTGTTGTGTTAAGAAATACCAACAAGCATTTCTGGTGCCGTTGCCAGGGAACGGTTGCTGTTAATCTTCGAACCAAGATCACCCTCGTATCATATACCCCTTATCTATAATCTTATCTTTCTTATTCTTACCTTACCACCACCATATAATGGAGCAACCCACCATTCTTTCTTACTCTGCTCCGAAGGGCAAGTTCTGTGAGCCACCACCTCCGACGGAACCTATTTGTTCAACCAGCTATGAACTTCACCCTGGCTTTATAGCCATGGTTCGGGAACAATCTTTCTCAGGAATGGATTGTGAAAATCCTTACCACCATCTACGAGAGTTCGAACAACTGTGTTCATGCCTCCTAATCAAAGGTATGACACAGGAAACTCTCAAATGGAAGCTGTTTCCTTTTCCCCTCAAGGAATAAGCCAAACAATGGTACAACCACTACGTTAGGAAGACAAACGGTGATTGGAGTAAATTACGAGACAAGTTTTGTCTTGCTTTCTTTCCAACTGCCGGAAGTGTTTCCTTACAAAAGGAAGTACTATGCTTCCAGCAGATGGATAAGGAATCCATAGGTGCAGCTTGGGACAAATTTTCTCTTTTGAAAAATTCTGGCCCAAATTTGTTAATCCCTGATCCAATGCTTTTGCAACATTTCTTCATTGGATAGAACAAAGAGCCCGCCCTATATCTTGACATTACGGCTGGAGGATCTTTCCTCCATAAGACTCTAGAAGAAGGCAAGAATCTTCTGGACAAAATTCTAGAAAATTCTTCTTTCATTATGGGTCTTAATGAGCCTCCCCAAGAGGAAGTCGTGTCAAGAACAAAGGATACACTCTTGGACAAGGATGAACCCATTTCTTGTTTACCCCAATCCTTGCCAGAGGAATCCTCTCCCGAACCTGAGACTACGAAGGTAGAAGAAATTCAACCCTCGTAGTTTCCATTTTACTTCGAGGAAGAGCTTTTTGAAGATTATGGAAATACCTCGAAGTAGTGTTGCTATAGGAAACCTTCATTGCCACCAACTGCACCTAAACCACCTAATGGGGTGTTCGTCCGTCAGATAGTCAAGGAGTTGACCTCTATCCTAAGAAGAGAGTGGACAGCTGAAGTCGAGAATTCACCCGAAATTCTTCGGATGACCTCACCTTTGGCTACAATTTTATGTTCTATTATAGGGACACCAATGAGAATCCTATACAACCCTACTGTTGGAGCAAATCTCATTTCTGATTCTCGTGCTCTCGCAATTCTTGGCGATGTGCCATTGGCACCAACACGCAAATCCTTCCGAGATTCATTTGGAACCATACTTGAAGGATGTGGGGTTCTGCAGCAAGTGTCTGTTAGACAAAAAGATGTTGAGGCTCTCCTAGATTTTCACGTGTTCAAAATCCAAGATTTCGACATCATGATAGGGATTCCCATAGAGAAATTTCTCATGGAAGTTCCTTTGGAAGGAAGCATCAATATCAATCTTGGAGAGAGAAATTTCTCCATACCTATTCTGCGCCCAAAGAACACATCTGCAGAATCTCCCATCCAATATGAGCAAATGGAGGAGGTTAGGACTCTTCAATTTTTAGAACCCCCAGAAATTGAAGGAGAAGAAGACTTCGTCCAAGAGGAGGATGAATTTCAGGAGGAAATAGAATTGCCAAAAGAAGAGCCCTCCCCAAGACCTCCTGTTGAGCTCAAGATTCTACCTCCAGGCCTACGTTATGCCTTTCTAAATGGCGATTTGGAAGCCCCTGTCATCATAAGTGACAAGCTTTTAGATGATGAAACGCTCAAACTCATAGCCATGTTAGAAAGGCATAGAGCTGTTTTTGGATATTCACTTCAGGATCTCAAGGGAATTAGTCTAGCGTTATGCACCCATCGTATTCCTATTGGCCCTGAGAGTGTCTCCTCAAGGGAACCTCAAAGGCGATTGAATAATGCGATGCAGGAAGTTGTCAAGAAAGAAGTCTTGAAACTTCTACATGCCGAGATTATTTACCCTGTTCCTCATAGTGAATGGGTAAGTCCAGTTCAAGTAGTGCCTAAGAAAGGAGGTATGACGGTCGTTCAAAACTAGAGGAATGAATTAATTCCTCAACGGACCGTCACGGGATGGAGGATGTGCATTGACTACCGAAAACTTAACAAGGCAACAAGGAAATACCATTTTCCATTATCCTTCATCGATGAGATGTTAGAGCGGTTGGCAAAACACTCACACTTCTGTTTCATTGATGGGTATTCGGGACATCATCAAATTCCTATCCATCCCAATGATCAAAGTAAGACCACGTTCACATGTCCTTACGGGACCTATGCCTACCGGCGTATGTCCTTTGGACTGTGTAACGCTCCTGCCTCTTTCCAAAGATGCATGATGTCTATATTTTCAGACATGATCGAGGATATCATGGATGTTTTCATGGACGATTTCTCTGTCTATGTAAAAACTTTTGATCATTGTCTACAAAACTTAGACAGAGTCTTACAAAGATGTCAGGAGAACGACCTTGTGCTTAATTGGGAAAAGTACCATTTCATGGTCCGGGAAGGCATCGTTCTTGGACACTTGGTGTCCGAGAGAGGGATAGAGGTGGATAAAACTAAAATTGAAGTTATTGAAAAACTTCCACCTCCTATCAATGTTAAGGGAATCCGCAGCTTTTTAGGTCATGCGGGATTCTACCGACGATTTATCAAGGATTTCTCCAAAATCGCTAGACCCCTCACCAACCTATTAGCTAAAGAATGTCCCTTTGATTTCGATGATGAATGCCTTAAATCATTTGATATACTCAAAAAGGCACTCATCTCAGCTCCAATTATCCAACCTCTTGATTGGACGCTGCCATTCGAAATCATGTGTGATGCCAGTGACTTTGCTGTTGGTGCGGTCTTAGGACAAACCAAAGATAAAAAGCATCACGCAATATCCTACGCTAGCAAAACTCTGACAGGAGCCCAACTCAATTATGCCACAACTGAGGAAGAGCTCCCAACAGTAGTTTTTGCTATCGACAAGTTTAGATCCTATTTGGTTGGAGCGAAGGTCATAGTCTACACAGACCATGCTGCTTTGAAATATCTACTTACCAAAAAGGATGCTAAACCCAGGCTAATTCGATGGATTCTTCTACTCCAAGAATTCGATCTGGAAATAAGAGATAAGAAATGAGTAGAGAATTCAGTAGCAGATCATCTTTCACGTATGGAAGTCACACAAACCATGGACATACCTATCAATAGCTTTCTACGAGATGATATGCTCCCCAAGGTGACAGACTCTCACCCTTGGTATGCGGATATCGTGAACTTTATGGTCACGGGATACGTACCACTAGGGGAGAACAAAAAGAAACTCATTTATGAGAGTCGTAGACACCTTTGGGATGACCCTTACCTCTGCCGAGTATGTGCAGATGGCCTTCTTAGATGGTGCGTCCCATCAATCGAAGGCACCAAAATTATAGAGAAATGCCATGCTGGCACCTATGGTGGTCATTACAGTGTTTACCGTACTCGGGCAAAGATCTGGCAGAGTGGATTCTATTGGCCTTCAATGTATGAAGATACTGAGGAATTCATTCACAGATGTTGGAAATGCCAGAAGCATGGAGGAATCTCTGCTCACGATGCGATGCCCCTAACATACAATCTCCAAGTGGAATTATTTGATGTATGGGGTATTGATTTCATGGGACCTTTTCCTATGTCTTACGATTGCGAGTATATTCTGGTTGCCGTCGATTATGTCTCAAAATGGGTAGAAGCATTGCCATGCAAAAATGCTGATTCCAGGCAAGCAAGGAAAATGTTCCATGAGATCATTTTCCCATGCTTTGGAACTCCCCGTATGGTCATAAGTGATGGAGGGTCACATTTCATAGATAAGACCTTCCTGAACTTTTTAAGGGAACTTGGAGTCTAACATAACATTGCTACCCCATACCACCGACAGACAAGTGGTCAAGCAGAAACATCTAATATATAAATTAAGAATATTCTGCAAAAGACTGCCTTGGAAATGGGAACGGGATAGAAGCAAAAGCTACCCGACGCATTGTGGGCATACGGTACTGCCTACAAGACACCTATCGGCATGTCTCCTTTCCAACTTGTCTATGGGAAGACTTGCAATCTTCCCGTAGAATTGGAACATAGAGCGTATTGGGCCATCAAGCTGTGGAACATGAATCTTAACGAAGCTGGAAATCACCGATTGAAGCAAATCTCTGAGTTAGAGGAATGGAGAGATAAGGCGTACCATAGTGCCAGAATTTATAAAGAGAGAACCAAAAGATGGCACGATAAGAGGATTATGCCGAAAGAGTTCAAACCTGGAGATAAAGTTTTACTCTTTAACTCTAGGGTTAAACTCTTTGGACATGGGAAGCTTAGAATTAAATGGGAAGGACCCTTCACTGTAGTAGAGACTTCATCCCATGGAGCGATCACACTCCAAGGTGATGACAGTCAACTATTCAAAGTGAATGGGCACCGACTCAAATGATTTCTCGATTCCCAAAAGGATACAGAAAAAGAATTTGACGTGGTAAATCTAATTGATTTCCATGCCATTTCATTCAATTCTGTTTAAATTCTCCACATCCAACTAATGGGCCCATCCAATTCTTCTTCTATGAGGCCCATTTAATCAACCCAGGAAAATGTGGCCCGAACGGAGCCAGAAGGGGGTCAGCCGAACCCTAGGGTCGGCCGACTCTCCTTTGTGCCGTTCGCGTTCTGTTTTCTCGTGTTGATCCTCCTCGATATCCTCCACAAAATCCTCGGTGAAACACGTCGTTTCCTGCCAATTTAAAGGACGGAAATAGAGAGGAAAGTTATACACCTCATCGAATCATCATCTTCCTCCCGTCCTCGTCATGGCTGACAAAGTTCAATAAAGACTTCAATAAAGTGAACTTACCGGTTCATCTAACACCGGTAAATTCCCCCCCTTAGTTTATTTTGTTGAATAAAGAATTCAGGAAACAAGTGTGGGGGAAACATGTCCACAAGTCACAAAATCCTGACGTGAAAAATTAACGTTGCATATCAAAACACGTCACGACCGAATGGGCAAAACGACCCAATGAAACAGAGGCATAGAAAATCCACCAGGGGGTCGGCCGACCTGTTTTCTACACCGTACGACTCCATTTCGCTCCAGGAAATCATTTTGGATTTCCTATCCCCTTTTATGCGCTACCCTGCTGTTTGAGTTGATTTCATATTTTTCATTGCATATCTAAAATGAATCAACTCAACAAATTGAAATAAAATTTGGTAGTCAAGAACTTGCTTAAGCTGAAAATTTGAATACTTTATATTTCAATTCATTACCTTGTTTATGATTCCCATAATGTAATAGGAAAAACACATCATCTAGGTATTTGACTAGTGTGATATGGTAAATGAGTTCTTTAGAAATCATCCTTTTGCTTGATATTGATTTTGACATTTGTAACTATTTGAAGTCTTGAACTTTGCCTAAATCTCTCATTGGAAATTTATATACCCACCAAGGCCATATGATATATTCATTGAAAACCACAAGCATATGCCACTTTGCTTTTCATTGAACTTTGTCAAACCCGTGACCCAATTGAGTGACATGCATGAACTTTTTGAATTGAAAACACTTGTGCACTCCATTCATGCAAAATTTCTCACATTGAGAGTTTGCATCCATTGATCACCCATCAACCAAAAAGAAACTCCATACAATACAAATGAAAGCCTCTCTAAAAATAAAAAGGAGTAGAAGACATGGCTACAAGAAAAAGAAAAAGCATCCACTCTTCACAAAGAATAAGAGTGCTAAAAAAAGTAGCCATGTTTCATCCTTAAAAGAGAGCAAATTCATGGGAGTTATCACCTCACCCCTCCATTTCATTCATGTGCACATGAATTTTCCCTTCACTTTGTTCATTGCATAAGTCTCTCATAGGATCAAGTTTTTGACTTAGTAACATATGAATTGAAAATGCGTGCCACATTCATCCCTACCAAGCTCCAGATATAGCCACTTTTAGTATAGGGACAAGAATTGGCAAAACATGCCATGGTGAGGACTCAAACACGTTGAGAGATTTGAGAGATTCCGATTGAGAAGGCAAGGGCAAATGTTCCTATGACTTTCAAATATAGCAATTGCCAAATCATTTCAGCAGAGAATGATCCACGGGAACTTCATTCTAATCGTTCCACTTTTCAAACACCCAAGATCGATGTGGTAGCCACATACACAAAAGGGGATCCATGAATTCAAGTATAAGTTGAAATATCTAGTATTCTTATTTTCTACCTTATAGCAAATTCATGATAACAATCTAGTTCTTCTTGCCTTCACTCGAGGACGAGCAAAGGACTAAGTGTGGGGGAGTTTGTTGACGGTCCTTAAGTACCATATTTTGACCGTGAATTCACCTCATAATGTGCATAAAAGAAACACAAAACATAGTGGTAGGGCTATACACTAACCCAATTCCACAAGTGTTGGTGTCTATTTCTATGCAGGTGAATTATTACCCAAAATACCAAAACATGCAGGGATGAATCCATGAAAATGGATTTCAACGAATCAGGCGATGGCATGTGGCAACACATGGATCAAATGGCCCACAAACAGAAGAATACGAGGAGATCCAATGGTGTTGCACCCATATACATCAAGGGGGCCTACCTGGAAGCCACCTGGAGAAAGCACACCCCGAGGGGAGGCTTGACCAGGTCGGACGAACCAGGGGTTCGGCCGACCCCTTCCTGGCGCCATACCTGGTCAAACGACACATGTTGGCTCCTCCCGACTCCCTGGAGTCAATGGTGACTGATTCGCGCGTTAATTGTGGCGGGAACCGACCCTTCTCCACTTATAAATAGACCCCCTCACCTCACTTCTCACACACACCAAAAGTTGAGAATAGTGCTACACTCCAAAGGTTTAGAGTAGTCCTAGAGGCTACCAAAGTAGAAGGAGAGTGTGGTGAAGAGTCTAGGAGAAGGAGGCTTGGGCTTGTCAAGTACCTCTTTTACACTTGTACCCCTACAAAAGTTTTACTCAATCAAGTAAGCCTTTGGGAATTCAATACAAGTTTGATCTTTTATTCTTAGTAGTTTGCACAAGTAGTTACTTGTGGGTTCACTACTTTAATTCATTAGAGGCTCTAGTTGTAGCTTTGTGTTCGAAACAACTAGAGTAGTGATTTAGAACGTAAGTGTGGTTCTTAGGTTATAAATAATGAGTGGATATTTCGTAGACCCACAGATTGAAGAGGTAGGCAGTAGGTGGTGACAGCCCTATCTGTCCTTCGTAATCCTCCACGTTCGGCTATGCCATAGGCTCTTGGCGGGAGTCATCCTAGTATTGCTAGGAGTAATCCCATGCCCGAAGCAAGCACTTACTGTAAACTACCATGAATTAGGATCAATACTTTGAATTCCTCTCTCTTCCTTGCCTACCAAACAACATTGTGTCCTTGGGTTAGCTAGTTCGAAAGATTAGCACACACGTTCTTTGGATTTGATACCCTTGGGAATACTCATTAAGGGGAAGTGCTACAACGGTATTTCTGTGTTCTTGCGGATAACTCTGTGGTGTTAAGAAATACCAATACTGAGCTAGGTGCTTTGCCCGGTCCCGCGCCAGATTGCTCTCATAAAGCTCAAGTTCTTCGAGGCGGGACTGCATCCTATCCAGATTGGCTTCAACCCGGGCCATCATCGCCTGTGCCACTGCCTCTTGTTCGGCAACCGCAACCTCCCTGTTGGCAACGCTGGCTTCTTGATGACTCAAGGCCTCTCAACCGGCAGCAAGAGCTAACACCTCTAGTTCCTTGTTCTCCTTCTAGTATTTTGCCTTCGCCTCGGCGATCCTGGAGCTCAGGAGACCCTCCGAGCCTCGGAGGCGCTCGCCCTCGGCATGCAGCTTCTCTCACTCTGCGGCAAGAGCCTCTTGCGCCCGGTGAAGGTTGGATTGCACCTGAAGGATGCTGGGTTGCGTCAAGTCCATGACGTCGAAAAGCCGCTCCGGCTGCGCTGAAGTCAGGGAAGGCCGTCCGGTGATCATCTCGGGGAACCCTTCCTCTTGTAGCAGTGAAGGCGAGGCCACCAACACTGGGGATCTTGCCCTCTGAGCCTGAGCAGGAGTTGCGGTGCCACCTGACACAACAGGGTCACCACCGCTCAAAGGGCTGACCGCCGAATCAGCAGCACTAGGGGCCAGACCCCCAACCCCCGAAGTCGACTCCGACATGGCCTCTGGCATGACGGCTGGAGGTGCCTCTTGTGCGACAACTGGAGATGCAATCAGAGATGCTTCAATACCCACGCCGAGCACAAACGCCTGAGCAGCACTCCCCTGAACAAGCATGGCATGCTGCCCCGCCAGCCCAACAGTAGCATCCTCGGTCGCCTTCAAAGCACTCTTGAGAACTACCCCCGGCGGTAGGGGCCTCACAATAGCTGACGTAACCCTGCAAATGAAGACCAAACCCTGACCAATCAACATAGGCAGGCGAGGTAATAGAGCATGCGTAGGCAAGAATGCCTTACCGACGTCCCTGGAAGCTCCAGTGAGCCTCCACCTTCGGCGACCCTAAAGCCGCGGGCCCTATCGATGGCGTAACATGCAATGCCATACCGGCAGGGCCTCCGCCATGGCCACCAGCAGTGCCGCAACACTATGCCAGTATACTCCCTCCAACCTCGACAGAGCCACCTCTCGAGCCGCCGACGACATCGGCTCGAGGCCTTTTTGCTTGAGGCTCTGAAGGTGTGATGCTCCCGGAGTCCCCTATGGCACCCTGGACTGTGCAGGTGGCGAAGACGCTTGATGATGTGCCGACCGCCAACGACCGAGGAGCCGCCGACTGGTGGACAAACTTCCCCCCGAAGAACCACCGATGCCAGGCACTGGAGAGGGGTGCGCTGGTGGACATTGACTTGGAGCAAAGGCCACCTATGACGGCGCCCTCGGTGGCGATCGAGGGCGTTTCTCCTTCACGACCTCGACCACCAGGGCCTTCCCTTTGCCTACGTCGGGGACCGATGCCTTCCCCTTACCTATGTCGGAGAGCATTGCATTGCCTCCCCACCAGCAGCGGGCGCCTCCTCCGCCATGGAGGCCTCGGAGCCTGAAGAAGGTGCGGACTCCTCCGAGGAGTCGATGATGGACAGGCCCCGGCTCTCATCGCTGACCTTCCGCGGCGCAAGACCAATCGCGTCCAAGTTGGGCATCTCCTTCAGAACCTTCGTCCGAAGGTCTCGATCCGTGCAAAGCGGTGGGAAAGCCTGCGACAGGTTAAAGACGTCACCCGACAGCAGGTCCTCGCACGCCTTGGACATTGCTTTGAACACCTCCTACGAGGTCGTCTCCATGTCGCGACCCTTCAGCAACCTGATCTTGGAGCCCGAAGTAGAGCCATGCTGGGCGACAACGGTGCTGGAGAGGGGCCAGACGGCGGTGAATGAAGTCGGCCATCACCGACAACTCCGACAGTGCCTGGTCTGATCGGATCCTCTCCATCACCGGCTTGTACGCCGCCGAGAGCTCCTGGCATTCCTCCCAGGCCGCCTTCCTATTCCCCGGCCACCCGGAGGGCAAGACCATGCGATCACGGGCATCGGCATGTACGATCACCCAGTCGCTCCTCCAGCCGGACCACTTCACTGGGGAGAGCAGAGTAATGTACTTAAAGGGACTGTTGGCCTGATGCTGGAAGCAGAAGCTGCTGAGGAAGTTGGCTTTGCTCTTCTTCCCGTTTCGCCTCAGCACGAAGAACTGTCGGAACACAGGCACACATGGGCACACCTCGACAAACATCTTGCAGAAACGAGGGCCACGGAGAGGCCACCGACGGGGGGACGGGGTGGCAACCGATGGCGGCGACTGAGCATCCGATGGAGAGACTTTGACCACAAGGAGGCGGTCGGAGCGTGGCGGCGGCAGCGGGAGCGTGTGGCAGAGGCGTGAAGCAAGGCGACGGTAGCAGCGATCGAAATGGGAGTCAGGTCGTGTGGGTCAAGGTATATGCCCTTAAATTGATACGGTCAGTTAAATTGCGACAGCAGTAGGGTTCACTGATGTAATTTATTTAATTTGCAACGGTTATAAGTTTGTCCATCGCATGCTAACCTTCTATTTGTGACAACCGCATTATCTGCGACGGCTTTAGGGCTGGCCATCGCAAATTAACCTTCTATTTGCGATGAGCTTTTATCTTGCGACGGCCGAGTGCGGGCCATTGCAAGTTACTTTATTTTCATTGGCCGTCTGTTGCAAATTTTTTAAGCCGTTGCAAATGATCGTCTTTCCTGTAGTGATAGTAAAATTAGTCAGACTTAATTGTGATTAGAATCAAAAACCGACTAAATTTTTTTAACTCATTAAGGTTATGCATGACAAATTGTAATTGTAATCCAAACAAGCCCCTATTCTTTTTCTTCCTTACCTACCTTTCCTGGGACTCACTACATCCTCTATATAGATGAGGTGCCCAACTAACCACACCCACACCAACAACCTAACTAACAATCCTTAATCGCTAACAAACTAGTTGATTAACTGCAGCTGCCACTGGCCAACGTTTTGTGGCCTTGTAAGGCCCACATTTTTAAACACATAAAAAATGTATAAATTATAAGTAATGTATTCTGTGCAGAAAAATTTCTGTAAAATTAATCTAGAATCAGTATATCATGTGATGTATGCATGTGGAAAAAGTTGAATTTCAAAAATGTTAGAAAAATCGTTTGAATTTGAAATCAGAAATTGAAAAGATATAAAAATGATTAAAACATTGTCAAATCAAAAACCGAGAGCCCCCAACTCCCCCCCACTCCCCCCACCCCCACCACTTCCCTTTCCCTTTCTCTCCATACGTGCAGCCCAGCTCACCTTCGGGCCAAGGCTCAACCGCACCCCCTCTCCTTTCCCTCACACTCCCTCTCACTACCTTGCGGGGACCACATGTCTGCTTTGTCTTCTTCGGCCTACCGCGCTGCACTCGAGCCGGTGATTCTGCCGTGTATCAAATGTCGACAATAATCTCCCATCTCATCACCCTATAAACATCGCAATTAGCCACATTCAGTTTTCATTTGTTTGCTCTATTAATCGTGGGCTGCTCTGTCCATTTTTCATTCCAATCTGATCCAGCAAACCCTAGCCCTAGGTGAGCGCCGATAATCCTTGGAAATTCATCATTCTCCTTCACCCGTTTAGTGCGCTTACGCCCCTATAACTTCATAAGAACAACGCAGCCTATCCGTGTCTTCGCCGAATTGATTCCGCACTGGAAAGTCTTGTTGTAGGATCAAAGAGCATGTGTAAAGCTACCAGGGGGGTGAATGGTAGATTAAAACTTTTCAGCGGAAGCAACAAAAACACCCCTCGACAGAAAACTGATCTGTTAAAGAAATCATGTGAGCGACTAATCTAAACATTTTCAACTGTGACAAAACTAGTATAGATTGTAGAGAATGAAGTTACAAAGAAGTCACAACGAAAATCACGAAAATCCGTTGAGAGAAACTCAAGTTATGATCGAAAGCTCAAGCAAAGGTCAATCTGTCCTACCCGAGAAAATTAGTTCTGGAACACTGCAAAGAAACTCGTGTAGATCAGAAACCACAAATCCAGTTGATAAAAAATCAAGTTGTGAAGACAACCCAAAAGGAATAACGTCAATCAGATCTGTAAAACTCGAGTTATGATAAAACCACCAAAGAAAGGTAGCACTGTGCAGAAACTCGACGAGAAAAACTTTTCTGAAACAAGTCGGATGAACAAGGCATAAAAGTTCCTTCAAACTAAAAATTTTATTGATAAAACACAAGAGGAACAACCCAAATTCGTCTACCACGAGCTTTGGCCTCCCTTGCTTATATAACCAGCCCGAAAGCCAACTCAACTCAAACTAGGACTCTAATCCTACTCAATTCACGAATCAAAACTTTCCATAACTGCTCAAGACTCTTCTATATGTAGATAGAAGCAATCTTAAGACTTCCAAACACCTTAGGAACGTATCCCACATTCCTAAAACAACTCAAATTCGAGACCCATATGAAATCCTATCATAACAACTCAAAACTTTCTATATTTGAGTCAAACACGACTCAGCCGCAGCCTGAGTCCATAACCTAGTCAATTGGGCCTTTCCGACCAATTCTTTACGTCCACATCTCTTCATCACGCCTCGGAGCCATGTATCCACGCCCATGCACTCCTTGCACATGTGCAAACATCTTCCAACGACGTCCACAATACCTTCATATGCATTGTTCTTGATTCAAACATGCTGCACAATCTCCAATCAACTCAACCAGAACTCCATCCGAACTTGGTTGTCGAACCTCATCTTCTCTCTAAGACTAGTTTAATGGATCCCGTCACCAGCCATGTTTTGAACTCAAGCAACACCTGCACATGAATAAAGCAATCAATACTTCCGAGCACAAGTCCTCGACTTGACTCTCGTTAGTTCCGATAACCATAACACCTTACGTGAGAACCTCACATAAACATGTTGCAAACCATAGCAAAAACGATATCAGCCATAACCACCAAAACACACCAAAAACTTAGTAAAAGATTACTAAGAAAACTTTCCATCATTTTAAAGCAAGTAAGAATCATTGGAAGTTAAAAGCAGAACCACTGCGATCAACCTCCGAACCTTGCCAAAGCTAACCGAACTTTGAACCGGAGCTTACCAAAACTAATAGGATCTAGCGCCGGAAATTACCAAAGCTAGCAAGACCTAGCGCCGGAGCTAACCAAAACTAGTTGGACCTAGCGCCAGAGCTAACCAAAGCTAGTCGAACCTAGAGCCGGAGCTAACCAAAGCTAGTCGGACCTTACGTCAGACCTTACCGGAGCTACCCAAAACAAGCTGGACCTATCGTCGGACCTTGTTGGAGCTTGGAACTAGAGTCGGACCTTGATGATAAAGGTGTTTTGGTAGTATTGAAAACTTTTATCGCTATAACCAATGTATTCAGCACAAATTGGTCTCACAATCTCCCCCTTGATGAATGCATTGGCAACACCACTTAAAATCTGAACATTTGTTTATTCACATGAAAAGTTTAGGAAACAATTTCTCCCCCTTTTTGAAAATCAAATGAGATAAAAATAAATTTCTCCCCCTATACTTATTTCTCCCCCTTGCATACTTCTCCCCCTTTGACAATGTATTCAACAAGGTACAAAAGAGAAATTTTAATTTGTTATGAGGACATTATAACTATACATATAAAAAAGCTCATCCAAGTCATACTACCAAGTAACTTACACTATCACAACAATGAGATACATAAAGTAGTGTAAGCCATGCTAGAGATCAAATGTAATTTTCAATTTTAGCAAGTCATGATCTCACAAACTTAACTATTTCAAAACCTTAAAGCATGACACTTGTTGCTGCATTTTATTATTTTTCAAAGCAAAAATTTAGATCATATGATATTTGCAAGAGATTATATGTGCATCTGCCTTATTCTAACCAACCAAGCCAAGCCTATGCCATTTGACAATCAGAAGCTTAAGGACATGGTTTTAGTCTTACACAACTTCTTCCAAGTTCATATCTAAGTGCAATGATAAGCCATCTCAAAAGAAGAAGTGTGATGCATGCATATTCTCTTGATCTTTTCTCAATTTATATTTGTTCATAAAACACAACATGTGAGTTGATTACTTGATTAATTCATTATGATTAAAAGAACTTGTGATCATGCAACAAGTTCCAAATAGCAAGAAAGTTCGATCATGACCAGATTTTGTGTATGCAATTATTCCAATTACTAGTCATGACAAAAACTACAAAATGTATAACATGAGTAATGTACTAAGAACTTTCAGCATGTAAAAGGAATCACAAAGTCATATATGTATGAAATACTATGCACATATATTTTAACTTAGATTCACACATAGACTTCCCATGTTTCAAAACTCCCCCTCAATTTAAGCCATGAGGATGCATAACCCCTATCTCACTACAAATGTAACAAAAACGAGTGAGCTCCAAAGGTTTTGTAAAAATATCAGCCAATTGTTGTTCGGTATCTACATGGTGAAGCACAATGTTTCCTTTTTTCAACATTATCACGGAGAAAGTGAAACCTAATATCAATGTTCTTAGTTCTAGAATGTTGCAAGAGGTTTTTCTCAATGCAAATGGCACTAGTGTTATCACAAAACAATGGAACACTATCTAGATCAACCCCATAGTCTTTAAGTGTTTGAACAATCCAAAGAATTTGTGAGCAAGCACTAGCAGCAGCTACATATTCAGATTTGGTTGTGGATTGTGCAACTGAACTTTGTTTTCTATAGGACCAAGCAACAAGTGAATTACCAAGAAAATGACAAGCACCTGAAGTACTTTTCTTATCAATCCTACAACCCCCAAAATTAGCATCCGAAAAAGCTTTCAAAGTAACGGTTGAGGAAGAAGGAAGAAAAATGCCAAATTCTTGAGTTCCTTGTAAGTATCTAAGAATCCTTTTGACGGCTTGACGATGTGAAGCACATGGGGAAGCTTGAAACCGTGCACAAAGCATACGCTAAATTGTATGTCTGGTCTTGATGTCGTGAGGTACAAAAGTGATCCGATCATGCTTCTATATTCTTTTTGATCCACGGGTTCACCATCTTCATCAAGTTCAAGTGTTCAAGTTGTTCCGATTGTTGTCCGAAGAGGCTTGCTTTTTTCCATGTTGAAGCACTTGAGAAGGCCCCTTGTATACTTCATTTGACACTTGAGAAGGCCCCTTGTATACTTCGTTTGATGCACAAAGGTACCTTCCTTGGCTTGCTTGATTTGAAACCCCAAAAAGTAAGTGAGTTCACCCATCATACTCATTTCAAATTCTGAACTCATCATTGTTGGATCTTGTAACTCGTTCATGCAAGATCCCAATTATTTGTTGCGGGGGATGATTCTTGTAAATTCGTAGGGGAGCAGATGTCTCATAAGCTTATTCTTCATTAGGTTCATCACAGATTGATGAGCTTGTAGCTTGTGGATGATCAGGACCAGCAGAGATGGTAGTGGGAGCTTGTTCAAAGTTTGGAGCTGGACACGTGTCAGCTTTGGAACTATCAGGCAATATCACCGACTCTTCTTCTTCTTCGAAAATAACCTCCCCCTGAGGATATGGATCCGGACCTGCAATGTTTGAGCTAGTACCTGGGCTAGCTTCATCAAAAGACACCTCGCAAGCCTCCACAATTTTGTTAGTTTCAAGTAAAAGCACACGGTAGCCTCTAGTATGAGATGGATAACCAAGAAACATGCCATCAATGGATCTAGGTTCAAATTTATCAAGATTACCATGTTTCTTAACAAAGCATTTGCAACCAATGACCCGAAAGTGTGTAACACTAGGCCTATGTCCAAATCGGAGCTCATATGGTGTTTTACCTAGCTTAGTGCGCAAGAAAACACGATTTGAGACATAACAATCGGTTGCAATCGCATCAGCCCAAAATTTCTTAGGAGTTTGATATTCATCAAGCATAGTCCTAGCCATCTCAACTAAGGTTCTGTTCTTTCTTTCTACAACACCGTTTTGTTGAGGTACATATGGTGAATAAAATTGATGATCTATTCCATTTTCAGCACAAAAGTGATCAAAAGATTGATTTTTAAATTTGATTCTATTATTACTTCTAATTGCTTTTAAAGATCCTGGGTGATCTATTGATAATCTAAGAAATAAAGTTCTAAAGTGACTAAAAGCTTCATTCTTAGATGCCATAAAGTAAACCCAAGAGTATCTAGAATAATTATTAACAATCACAAGAACATACCATTTATCTCCGAAAGATTGAACACATTAAGGTCCTACAGTGTCAAGGTGCAAAAGTTGACCCGGTTCAGTTGTCATGATCATTGTGAGAGGAGTATGTGGACCTGCAACCATCTTAGCATGTCTACCAAAAGAGCACACAATTTCTTTGTCCCAGTAAGCTTAGGCAGCCCACGTATGCGATCAAGAGCACTAACACGCATTAGATGATCAAAGCCTATGTGACCAAGTCTATGATGCCAAAAATATAAGTCGTTTGAATCATTAGCAACTAGACACCCAGGCTTAGAGGAAGACATATAAAAATCAACTTTAAAAACTCTTCCAAATCGAGACATGTTAAAAATAAGCTCACTATTTGAATCTACAACTTTGCAGCAATTTTTATTGAAAATAATTTCCAAATTTTCATTTAGGAATTGTGAAGCAGAAAGCAAGTTGTATTTCAAATTTTTGACAAGTGCCACATCTTTCAAAGTGTAGTGATCATTTACCATAACCGAACCCTTAGCACTTATAGGAGTTGAAGAATTATCAGCAAAAGTAACATTCTGTACACGTGACACAAAAGAGAGGGAGGAGAACCATTATTTTTTACCGGTCATCTGGCGTGATCAACCTGAATCCACAATCCAAATGTTCTCCTTCCTCAAGCGCATAACCTACATAGAAGCACAATACGTTGATGACTCAATACTGGGGTTAGTCAAAAGGCATTTAGGAATCCAGTATTGAGTCACACGATGTCTATCAGGAATAACACGTGAAAGCTGAGATAAAACAGCAGGTTTATGAGTCAATGTTTGAGATTTTTTGTTCTTAACTACTGACCTATGAGGTGTTACTTGTGTAGCACAAAAATTAGTAGCTCTAGAAGCAAAAACAGAAGGTCCAGAGATAGAAACTAAAGCTCCGGAGGTAAACTTTGAATGTTTTTGACTCATAAAAGCAGGTTGCATGTTCCTGACATTCGGTCTAGTATTTGCAGAAAATTTTGCATGAGAGTTATAAGATCTAGCTTGCATTCTTTCTTTTTTTATGTTGTTTAGTTAGTCTATAAGAAAAAAATGTGACATGACCATCTTTACCACAATAGGTACAGTGAAATTTAATTTTGTGTTCATGTCTAGATGAGCATGCAACATGTTTATTAGATTCCAAATGTGACAACACTCCAGCAGATTTAAAAACCACTCCTTTTTTCTTAGGAACATTGTAATCAAACTGATTCCTAATGACTTTATAACTTTGGGTGGATGTGCTTTAGCATGAGCATGGGAATCAAAACCTAAACCAGTTTTATCATTGCAAGATTTAGAAGAATTCAACAGCAAGTTCAAATTCTTATTCCCATTATAAAACTGCTCTAGTGTCCTATTCATCTAATAAAGTTTCTTAGACAAGTCTAGGCACTTTTGACATGAAGTTTTTCCTTTAAGTTTGCAATTAGAGCAATATTAACTTCATGTGAACGTAAAGCATTGTTCAAAACAGAAATCTCATTCATAGCATCTTGCGGTTTCTTATCAAGATCATCACAACTAGAACAATGCAAATTAATTGTAGAACAAGAAGCATATTTTAAGTTTGCAATATTAAGTGCAGCAAGCTATTTGTTCTTTTCAGTTTCAAGTTCAAGTTTATCAAGTGTGGAGGTATGTGCACTTCTTAGGGGGGACAATTGTTCATATATTAAGTGACATGAAGAATAGGAATCATCACTAGAAATCAAGGATTTTAAACGATTAATTTCAGATTCTAGTGACTCAATTTTAGCAGCATTATCCCAAGCTTTTTGTCCCTTTTCTTGACAGATAGTTGTCACACATTTCATTACAGGTAGAACATACTTCATCGTCGTCATTGTTGTGTTCTGCATCCTCCTGGCTTGATCTTGATCTTGTTTTGCCCGCCATGAAGCATAAGTTGGTCGGATCGTCATCATCTACATCACTTCCAATGTCTACATCACTTGAACTAAGCTCTTAAAGTGCAGTGATGAAGCTTTTTATCATCTTGCATCCTATGGAACCCTTTTTTTTCTTGTTGGAGTTTCAAGAGGTGGTCTTGACCTTATTCCGCTTTTCATCACGGGTAGAAGAACCTGAAAGGTTAGGGCAATCTGTACGAAACTATCCTGTCTTACCACATTCAAAGCATCGTTGAGGTCCGAAGCTTCCTCTACTTCTAGTTCTCACATTTTGTAATGCTTTTGAGAACCGAGTAGAGATGAGTGCTAGATCCTCTTCTAGAAATTCTTCAATCTGTTCCCGGGTTAGCGAAGACAGCAAAGCAAATGTATTGCTAGATGAAGATTGGCCAGAGCTAGGCATATCATGTTGAGAAACAAATGCAAGAGACTTGTTGGGATTCTTACGTGAGATTATGTCAATTTCATGAGTTTTCAATTTAGAATATAGCATATCTAATGTAATTTTATTCATGACAGTAGATTCATGAATAGATGTGACTTTCATCTCCCAAATTGACATGTCTAATGCACTTAGTAATTGCCTAGCATTTTTAGCATCTGAAAAATTAATATTGACGCTACGCAAGTTGCTGAGAATTTTATTAAAGCGAGCAAAGAGGTCATCAGTGGACTCATCGGGTTGCATCTCAAAATGCATGTATTCTTTCTTGAACATATCATGTCTTACCTCCTTGATCATGTTGGTCCTTCGTGGTAGTCGCAAAGTGCTCTCCACACATCGTACGCCGATTGGAGGTGTGCAACACGGTTGAAGTCGCTCTGAGTTAGTCCTTGGATTATCGACATATCTTAAGTTTGTATCCGTGACTTGATCGTTCGTCGGCACGTCGTAAGGCTTTTACACATTTTACCATATTGCGAAGCCTTGCGCCTGGATGAAAGCTTCCATGCGTGCATTCAAAACCTGAAAATCAATACCAACAAACACACAAGGTTTTGCCGAGTATTTCTCCATGAGGATTAGTCAAAAACACGTGCGAATCATAAAGATTAGAGCACCGTGGCTCTGATACCAATTGTAGGATCGAAGAGCACATGTAAATCTACCATAGGGGGGTGAATGGTAGATTAAAACTTTTAAGCGGAAGCAACGAAAACACCCCTCTGCTGAAAACCGATCTGTTAAAGAAATTGTGTGTGCAACTAATCTAAACTTGTTCAACTGTGACAAAACTAGTATAGATTGTAGAGAATCAAGTCACTAAGACGTAACAACTAGAATCACGAAAATACGTCGAGAGGAACTCAAGTTAGGATTGAAAGATCGAACAAAGGTCAATCTGTCCTACCCGAGAAAAACAGTTCTGGAACACTGCAAAGAAACTCGTGTAGATCAGAAACCACAAAATCAATGACCATGAAATTATCACAGATGATAGCACGTTGTGAAGACAACCCAAAATGAATCACGTCAATCGGAT
Source organism: Tuctoria greenei (assembly GCA_036927565.1). Classification (NCBI taxonomy): domain Eukaryota; kingdom Viridiplantae; phylum Streptophyta; class Magnoliopsida; order Poales; family Poaceae; genus Tuctoria; species Tuctoria greenei. The sequence goes on along the minus strand of JAYESD010000002.1, from coordinate 173,288,949 downwards.
CTGTAAAACTAATGTTATGATAAAACCACCAAAGCAAGGTAGTGTTGTGCTGAAACTCGACGAGAAAAACTTGTCTGAAACAAGTCGGACGAACAATGCAAAAATGTTCCTTGAAACTACGAATTTTATTGATCGAAACACAAGAGGAACAGCCCCAAAGTCGTCTACCACAAGCTCTGGCCTCCCTTGCTTATATAAGCAGTCCAAAAGTCAACTCAACTCAAACTAGGACTCTAATCCTACTCAATTCACGAATCAAAACTTTTCATAATTGCTCAAGACTCTTCTATACGCAGATAGAAGCAATCTTAAGACTTTCGAACACCTTAGGAACGTATCCGACATTCCTAAAACAACTCAAATTCGTGAGTCACATGAAATCCTATCATAACCAACTCAAAACTTTTGGTATTTGAGTCAAACACGACTCAACTGCAGCTTAGTCCATAACCTAGTCGGTTGGGCCTTTTCGACCAATTCTTTACGTCCACATCTCTTCATCACGCCTCGGAACCATGTAGCCACACCCATGCACTCGTTGCACACGTGCAAACATCTTCCAATGATGTCCACAATACCTTCATATGCATTGTTCTTGATTCAAACATGCTGCGCAACCTCCCGATCAACTCAACCACAATTCCTCCCGAACTTGGTTGTTGAACCTCATCTTCTTCCTAAGAATAGTTCAATGGATCCCATCACCAGCCATGTCTTGAACTCAAGCAACACCTGGACATGAATAAAGCAACCAATACTTTCCGATCACAAGTCCTCGACTTGACTCTCGTTAGTTCTGATAATCACAACACCTTACATGAGAACCTCACATAAGCATGTTGCAAACCATAGCAAAAACGATATCAGCCAAAACCACCAAAACACACCATAAACTTAGTAAAAGATTACTAAGCAAACTTTCCATCAATGTAAAGCAAGTATGGATCATTGCAAGTTAAAAGCAGAACCACTGCGATCAGGCTCCGAACCTTGCCAAAGCTAACCAGACCTTGAACCATAGATTACCAAAACTAACGGGATCTAGTGCCAGAAATTACCAAAGCTAGCAAGACCGAGCACCGGAGCTAACCAAAACTAGTTGGACCTAGCTGGAGCTAACCAAAGCTAGTCGGACCTAGAGCCGGAGCTAACCAAAGCTAGTCGGACCTTACGTCGGACCTTGCTGGAGCTACCCAAAACAAGCTAGACCTATCGTCAGACCTTGCTAGAGCTCGGACCTAGAGTCAGACCTTAATGATAAAGGTGCTTTGGTAGTATTCAAAACTTTTATCGCTATAGCCAATGTATTCAACACACATAGGTCTCACACTTGCACCATTGAGCTCCAGTGATTAGTCGCCGCCATTGCACGTTGTGTTGCCTCCTTGAGCATGATTTCATCCATTCTAACTCCCTTCCATGTGCAATGCTCCACCAGGAAGCTTTCGGGCAAGTCCGTTCGAAGATTTCATGACCCTGACGCCCGACGCCCGATACTGACTTTGATGAACGCCATTTCAACAAAGTCGTTCCAAGATGTTATGAGCCTCGAGAAGCCCCTAGGTAAGTGCTCAACATCATCATCATTCTAACTTGGTAGAAAATGGAGAGTTTTAGAGAGATATTACCCTTGGCCCAGGTCCAACAAACAAGTATTATATATCTATTGATATCTTGCCCTGTTATTTGCAACAGAAGAATACACAGCTGCTGGTGCAAGTTAGGGCTCTCTAGACAAAGCAAATCGGCGGTGGTGGCTGGTCCTTGCAAATTGCCAAACGTGAGGCCGTCACGAATTCCTAGGTCTTGGCTAGGCTTCCTGCATCTCTTCCACACTTGATCTCATCGTAACATTGCAGACTGCGATTATGATATTCATATAAATATTGTTTATTATATTATAGTGTATTTATTATTGATTATAATATACATATAAATATTGTTTTTCTTGCAACAGTTAAGTTAAGAAGAGAAGCAGAGACATTATATCTCTTTTTTCAGAAACATGCAGCAAAGAAGGCAGCCGCTGTTGATTCAAATCGTGCTCCATCTATGGATGAAACAGTTTTGGAAGAAAAAACTCAATAGCAAGTGGGTCAGAGATCAATTGAAGAAATAGTGAATCATATGTCCTCGGTCCCGTCCTCATCCCCACCAGTATCATCTACACCAATTTATGACATCAATCGTCTTTCACATGATCCAGGTGAAAGAAATCCCATTCAAAATTATTCTATCAATGATTAAGATGCAATTCGAAGAGCTTATATTATCAAAGGTCCATTCCAACCATATGCACATGATTTTCCAAAACGGAAGATTGGAGATAGATATCGTCAATTAAATTATGTTTGGATGTATAAATATGATTGGCTTGAATATAGTATTTAGAAGGATTCTGTATTTTGTTTCATATGTTACTTATTCAAGCAGGGTACTAGATCAGATACATTTACTGTTGATGGTTGGAGAAATTGGAACATAGGAGAGAAAGCAATTCTCAATCTTTTGGGTTCTAAAGCACATAGTGCAGCTCAGGAGAGATACATTGGCTTTAGATCCCAAGGTAGCAATTGATTATCACATTGAGAAGTGGACTGATGAGGATCTCCATCTTTACACAAAAAGGTTAACTTATTCTCTTAGGTGTATCAAATTTCTTTTGCATCAAGGATTTGCATTTCATGGACATGATGAAAGTGGAGAGTCTCGTAATAGAGGAAACTTTATTAAACTTTTGAAGTTTCTCGCTGATTATTCTATGGAAGTGAACAAGTATGTCTTGAACAATGCACCAGGTAATTGCACTTTAACTAGTCCAATGATACAAGTGGAAATTATTCACTGTTGTGCCATATAAACTAGGAAAAAAATAATTGAAGAACTTGGTGATGAGCCCTATGCAATTTTAGCTGATGAATCTAGTGACATATCACATAAGGAACAACTAGCTCTTTGCTTACGTTATGTTGATAAATTGGGAAGGCCATGTGAACATTTTATTGGAGTTGTTCATATAGATGATACTACATCATTATCTCTGAAAAATGCTATTGAAGCTTTAATTGTTAGTCATGGCTTGACTATGACTCAAATCCTTGGCCAAGGTTATGATGGGTCGCTGTTGCTAAGGGCAATATAGATTGTAAGTGTTTTTTTATCAAGTATCTCTTTTGTTGAATATTGTTGGTGTTTCTTGTAAACATCATGGTATGCTTCGAAATACAAGACTTTAGAATGTTAAGAAAGCACTTGATTGTGGTGATCTTGAATTTGGGATTGGATTAAATCAAGTAATGAGTTTGCCTAGACCTGGTGAAACTCGCTGAGGATCTATTTATAAAACCGTATGCAATATCTATGTATTCTAAAATTCATGATGTCCTAGTTGATCTTTGTGATGATAATTCACATAAGGATGATTGGACAAAGATACATTTCAGTTTATTTTCTTTGCCCATTTAATGTATGTTATTATTGGATACACAAATGAGTTATCTGAGTGTTTGCAGTGAAGAGAGCAAGATATTCTTAATGCAATCTCTTTAGTTAATGTGGCAAAGAATATAATGCAACAATTGAGGTCAGATGGTTGGGATCAATTTCTTATGAAGGTCAGCTCATTTTGTATTAAACATGGTGTTGAAGTTCCTTCTGTGAACCATAATTATGTTCCTTATGGAAAATTGGCAAGGTATGCTCGTGCCCGAAACCAGACAAATGATGATCATTACAGAAGAGAAGTATATATTGGTGTCGTTGATCAAATTAGTCAAGAACTTGATAATCGGTTTGATGAGATCAATATGGAGTTGCTCTCTTGTATGTCAATATTAAATCCTTGCAACTCATTTGCTTCTTTTGGTGCACAAAAGATTCTTAGATTGGCTGAGTTCTATCCTAAAGAGTTCTTGAACAACGATTTGTTGAAACTTGAATTGCAGCTTGAGAATTATATTGATGATATGAGACAAGATGATAGCTTCAAAGGTTTGAGTAATATTGTTGATCTATCAGTTAAGCTTGTTGGAACATAAAGACATAAAGTGTATGATATGGTTTACTTGCTTCTCAAATTGGTATTGCTTCTACCTGTGGCAACAATAAGTGTTGAAAGAGTGATTTTTGCTATGACTTTAGTAAAATCAAAGTTAAGAAATAAGATGGATGATAATTTTTTAGATGATTGTCTTGTCACGTTCATTGAGCGTGATATTTTCTTCGAAGTGGATGAACATGAGATAATCAAGACATTTATGTCATTTAGGAAGCGACGGGTAAAAAATTCTGCAAAATTGTGTTGTAAGTCTCCTTTCTACCTACATTTCAGAAATATCATATATTTGAACTATTTATATTGTCATTTGAAGAATTTAATATTTATCATGTTATTTAATGTAAGCATATGAATTTATAACAAATGCTACCATTTTTTACTGAATTGAGCAATAGTTTTGACGAGTTATTTTTTTGCGGCATACCCATTGATCAAATCCTGGCTACGCCACTAGGTAAAGGGTGTTTTGGCCATCACTGTCGAGATCATCGCCACGGTCCGTCGTACATCTCGCTGGCACAGATCGGGGGACGTCTCCCAGTCATGGACCTCAGATCTATTCGTAAGACCATGATTAAACTGTCACATACCCCTTCGCTTCATAAAATCCATACCGTCCATTTTAAATCCTACGAGCGCAAATAGATCTAGCCATACCTCTTCATCATTTACTTTTTGATCCCTAAGCATTTTAATAAAATTGTGAATAGGACAAAACATTTATAATAATGGCCTTGTCTTTTAGGTTAATCATCAAATTATTCGTAATTGTGTAAAAATTACATGAAAAACTCTGTTAATGTTATATATATATATATATATATATATATATATATATATATATATATATATATATATATATATTAACTTCTATAGTATGGTAATATTTACATAATAACCCTGAAAAAGAAAACATATATTTTATTATATAGAATATTATGTATTAAATATTTTTGCACCAGAATAAATATACTAAATTTCCAATTACCTTATTGAATTACTATATTAATTCTAGGAAATTCTAGTAAATCATAATAAATTCCAGAAATTTATGTTTACTGTTTTGTCATTGATATTTACCTGAATTAAATATTTTCATTCCTAATTAAATCAAAATTTATTAATTAATTTTTAAACCTTTACGGATAAATGCTACACATTATAATTGTGAAAACAGATGTATAAAGTATATTCTGATATTTAAAAGTTATGAAAAGCAATGTAAAATCGTGAACTTAGTTTTAAAAATAGTATAATCCATTAAATTATCCGAATTACAAGTAAAATATTATTAAAATGTGGAATAAATGGTAAAATGATATTTTTCGATTAAATAAGTAGACATAATTACACCCTCAGAATGAGAACTCTGATATAATATAATACATCACTCTTAATTTCGGTTTAAGCCATTTTTATGCAAAACACGTGTAATTGTTTAAGGTTGCATTCTATACCCCATAATTTATCTACAAAACTACATATGTCACTAGCAAAAAAATACTATCTTTGCATAATAATTTCAGGAAAATATCTATTGATGTATTTGAATCTTAAATTTGCTTAACACATCTATTTAGCATTCACAGTCATATTAAAATAATGTAAAACCTTATAAATAAAGATAATAAGAATATAAATCCATAGAAATACATTTTTCTTAAAAAACAATGATTTAAATATTGTACTTTATTTTTTGACTTAAACAACTAGCGTAATTACTCTACTAAAGTTAGTAGCTTTAATATAACATCATAAATCATTCATAATTCTGTTTTAAACCATTATTGTGTCAAAACCTCTTTCCATCGTGACCTATCCAACCATAGTGTTTTTATAGCTTGTATTATATGTGTGGTGTAATGTTCTTGATTGTTATTGTTTTCTTTTGACAAAAGTTTATGCGCGTTCATGTGACGATCAAGAAGTAGCACAAAGATCTTTAAGATCAAAGAGTTGTATCAAGAAGAATGAGCAACTATATAAGAAAAGGCAAGTGTCTTGACCATCTTGAAATGTTTCTAGGAATTTAGTTATTGGTTTAGATGCATGTTAATTTAAATTGAGTTCCATGATACACCATTACTAATCATTCCATATTATTCCTTACCACCGGAGTTGGATGAGTTTTATTTTATTATCTATTCACGCGTATCCATGCTTAGTGATGGGAGAAAGTGTGGCTCAAGAGGGGGCTTCTTCCTACGGAGAAAAAATGGACTTTAGATGCTTGAGTAGTGAAATCTCAGAGGGTCAATACAAGTCGGGTGAATCATCAAAAATATGTCGTAGAGATCTCTTAGCCACACACCAAAGAAAGTGTGAAAATGGGATGATCGAGGTTCGTTAGTCGCCGACGAGCAATGAAATAATGAATTGTGTATAAAGGTTACATACTCCGTGTAGGATCGAAGAGCACGTGAAAAGCTACCAGGGGGGGTGAATGGTAGATTTAAAAATCTTACGCAGCGGAAACTATTAAACCCAACCCCTTTGGCAGAAAATCGATCTCTTAAAGAAATCGTGTGTGAGACTAATCTAAATGTGTTTCACCGTGACAAAAGTGATGGATATCAGAGAGAATCAAGTCACGAAGAGAACACAAAAGGAATCACTCAAATCCGTCGAGAAAAACTCAAGCTATGATCGAAAGATCAAACAAAGGTCAATCTGCCGTACCCGAAAAAAAACAGTTCTGGAATGCTGCAAAGAAACTTGTGTAGATCAGAAACCACAAATCCAATGACCGTGAAATTTTGACATATGATAGATAATCAAGTTGTGAAGACAACCCAAAAAGAATCACGTCAATTGGATCTGTAAAACTCGAGTAATAATAAAACCACCGACGAAAGATAGTGCTGTCCAGAAACTCGACGAGTAAAACTTGTCTGGAACAAGTCGGACGAACAAGGCACAAAAGTTCCTTCAAACTACGAATTTTATTCAATAGAACACAAGAGGAACAGCCCCAAAGTCGTGCACCACGAGCTCTGGGCTCCCTTGCTTATATAACCAGCTCGAAAGCCGACTCAACTCAGATCAGGAACCTAATCCTACTCTGTTCACGAATCGTAACTTTCCATAACTGCTTAGGATTCTTCTATACGCAGATAGAAGCAATCTTAAGACTTCCAAACATCTTAGGAACGTATCCCACATTCCTAAACAACTCAAATTCATGACCCACACGAAATTCTATCAAAACCAACTCAAATCTATCCATATTTGAGTCAAACCCGACTCAGTCGCAGCCTGAGTCCAAAACCTAGTCGGTTGGACCTTTCTGACCAACTCTTTACGTCCACATCTCTTCGTCACGTCTCGGAACCATGTAGCCATGTCCATGCACTCCTTGCACACGTGCAAACATATTCCAATGACGTCCACGATACCTTCACATGCATTGTTCTTGATTCAATCATGCTGCGCAACCTCCTGATCAGCTCAACCACAATTCCTCCTGAATTTGGTTGTTGGAACCTCATCTCCTCTCTGAGACTAGTCCAATGGATCCCGTCACCAGCCATGTCTTGAACTCAAGCAACACCTGCACATGAATAAACAACAGATCCATACGAGACCAAGTCCTCGACTTGACTCAAGTTAGTTCCGAACACAACACCTTACATGAGAACCTCACATAAGCATGTTGCAAAACGACGGTAACACGATATCATCCATATCAACCAAAATGCACCAAAGACTTAGCAAATGAATACTAAGCAATCTTTCCAGAGATGTAAAGCAAGTACAAAACATTGCAAATGAAAAGCAGAAACACTGCGGTCAAGTTCCGGACCTTGCCAGAGCAACCCGGACCTTGAGCCGGAGCTAACAAAAGCTAGTAAAACCTAGCGCCGGGGCTAGCCAGAACTAGTCGGAACTAGTAAACCCAAAAGCTGGAGCTAGAAAAATCAACTCGGAGCTTAGTAAAAACACGCCGGAGCTATCAAAGACATGTCGGAGCTAAAGACAAAACTCACCGGAGCTAACCAAAACTAGTCGGACCTTAATAAAAGGTGTTTTGGTGATATTCAAAACTTTTATCATCAAAGCAAGTGTATTCACTACAAGCCAATGTATTCAACACACATAGGTCTTACAATATCCCCCTTGATGAATGCATTGGCAACACCATTTAAAAATCCGAACATTGGCTTATTCACATAAAAGTTTTGAAGGCAATTTCTCCCCCTTTGTAAATCAAATGTAAAATGAGACAAAAATCCAATTCAAAATCCATATCAAAATCCATATTATCTCTCCCTTTATTATCTCTCCTTATGCACATATTCTCTTTCTCTTCATGCTTATCTCTCCCCCTTTGACAATGTATTCAGCAAGTTATGAGCATATAAACAAATTATCTCTCCCCCTTTAGTTGTTATGAGCATATTATAACATATACATATAAACAAAGCTCATCCAAGTCATACTACCAAGTACCTTACATTATCACATCAATGAAATACATAAAGTAGTGTAAGTCATGCTATAGATCAAATGTAATTTTCAATTTAAGTAAGTCATGATCTCACAAACTTAACTATTTAAAAACCTGAAAGCATGGCACTAGTCGCTGCATTTTATTATTTTTCAAAGCATAAATTTAGATCATATGATATTTGCAAGAGATTATATGCGCATCTGCCTTATTCTAACCAACCAAGCCAAGCCTATGTCATTTGACAATCATAAGCTTAAGGACATGGTTTTAGTCATACACAACTTCTTCCAAGTTCATATCTAAGTGCATTGATAAGCCATCTCAAAAAAAGAAGTACGATGCATGCATATTCTCTTGATCTTTTCTCAATTTATATTTGTTCATAAAAACTCAACATGTGAGTTGATTACTTGATTAATTCTTTATGATTAAAAGCACTTGTGAACATGTAACAAGTTCAAAACAGCAAGAAAGTTCGACCATGACCAGTTTTAGTGTAAGTAATTATTCCAATTACTAGACATGGCAAAAACTACAAAATGTATAACACGAGTAATGTAGTAAGAACTTTCAGCATGTAAAAGGAATCACAAAGTCATATATTTATGAAATACTATGCTCATATTATTTTAATTTCAGATTCACACATAGACTTCCTAAGTTTCAAAAACTCCCCCTTAATTTAAGCCATGAGGATGCATAACCCCTATTTCACTACGAATGTAACAAAAACGAGTGAAATCCAAAGGTGTTGTAAAAATGTCAGCCAATTGTTGTTCGGTATCTACATGGTGAAGCACAATGTTTCCTTTTTTCAACGTTATCTCGGAGAAAGTGATACCTAATGTCAATGTGCTTAGTTCTAGAATGTTGCACGGGGTTTTTAGCAATGCAAATGGCACTGGTGTTATCACAGAATAGTGGAACACTATCTAGATCAACCCCATAGTCCTTAAGTGTTTGAACAATCCAAAGAATTTGTGAGCAAGCACTAGCAGCAGCTACATATTCAGATTCGGATGTGGATTGTGCAACTGAATTTTGTTTTCTAGAGGACCAAGCAACAAGAGAATTACCAAGAAAATGACAAGCACCGGAAGTACTTTTCCTATCAATCCTACAACACCCAAAATAAGCATCCGAAAAATCTTTCAAAGTAATGGTTGAGGAGGAAGGAAGAAAAATTCCAAATTCTTATGTTCCATGTAAGTACCTGATAATCCTTTTAACGGCTTGATGATGTGAAGCACGTGGGGAAGCTTGAAACCGTGCACAAAGACATATGCTGAATTGTATGTCCGGTCTTGATGCCGTGAGGTACAAAAGTGATCTGATCATGCTTCTATATTCTTTTTGATCCACGGGTTCACCATCTTCATCAAGTCAAAGTGTTGTTGTTGTTCCCATTGGTGTCCGAAGAGGCTTGCTTTTGTCCATGTCGAAGCGCCTTAGGAGGTCTTTGGTATACTTCATTTGATGCACAAAGGTACCCTCCTTGGTTTGCTTGATTTGTAGCCCCAAAAAGTAAGTGAGTTCACCCATCATACTCATTTCAAATTCGGATCATTGCTGAAAACTTGGACACAAGGTCATGAGAAGCACAACCAAAGATAATATCATCCACATACACTTGAACAAATAATGACTCATTGCCATGTTTAAGCACAAAAAGAGTTTTATCAACCTTGCCCATGGTAAACCCATTTTCAAGTAAGAATGTTTTTAACCTATCATACGATGCTCTAGGGGCTTGTTTGAGACCGTATAAGGCTTTGGACAGTTTGTAAACATGATTAGGAAAATCTGGATTTTCAAAACCCGGTGGTTGTTTGACATAAACCTCCTCATCTATGTAGCCATTAAGAAAAGAACTTTTAACATCCATTTGAAATAGCTTAAAACCTTTAGATGCTGCAAAAGCTAACAAAATTCTTATGGCTTCTAATCTAGAGATAGGAGCAAAAGTTTCATCAAAATCTAGACCTTCAACTTGAGTGAAACCTTGAGCAACCAACCTAGCCTTATTCCTAACCACAACTCCATCCTCACTTTGTTTATTTTTATATACCCATTCAGTTCCAATTAAAGTGTGACCTTGAGGAGGAGGTACAAGTTTCCAAACATTATTTCTTTCAAAATTTTCTAACTCTTCTTGCATGGCAATAATCCAAGATTCATTAGTGAGTGCGTGTGATATATCTTTGGGTTCAAAAGAAGCAACAAAAGCAGAATGAGCATAAGAGTTTGGATCGCAAAACCTGGACTGTGTGACTCATTCGTGCAAGCTTCCAATCATCTGTTGTGGGGGATGATCTTTGTAAAACCATAGGGGAACAGATGTCTCACAAGCTTCTTCTTCTTCGTGTTCATCACAAATCGAAGAGCTTGTGGCTTGAGGATGATTTGAATCAGCATTGATGGTTGTCGGTGCTGGTTGAGAATTAACATCCGGAGCTAAACCAAAGTCTTTAGCTGCTGAATTTTCTGGCAGCAACTCCAATTCTTCCTCATCATCAATGAAAATGCTCTCCCCCTGCGGATATGGATCTGGACCTGCAATGTTTGAGCTTGTATCTGGGCTAGATTCATCAAAAGACTCTTCACAAGTCTCCACAATTTTGTTAGTGTCAAGTAAAAGCACACGGTAGCCTCTAGTATGAGATGGATAACCAAGAAACATGCCATCAATGGATCGAGGTTCAAATTTATCAAGATTACCATGTTTCTTAACAAAGCATTTGCAACCAAAGACCCGAAAGTGTGTAACACTAGGCCTATGTCCAAACCGAAGCTCATATGGTGTTTTACCTAGCTTAGCACGCAAGAAAACACGGTTTCAGACATAACAAGCGGTTGCTAATGCATCAGCCCAAAATTTCCTAGGAGTTTTATATTCATCAAGCATAGTCCTAGCCATCTCAACTAAGGTTCTGTTCTTTCTTTCTACAACACCATTTTGTTGAGGTACATATGGGGAAGAAAGTTGATGATCTATTCCATTTTCAGCACAAAAGTGATCAAAAGATTGATTTTTAAATTCAGTTCCGTTATCAATTCTAATTGCCTTTAAAGATCCTGGGTGATCAATTGATAATCTAGGAAATAAAGTCCTAAAGTGACTAAAAGCTTCATTCTTAGACTCCATAAAGTAAACCCAAGAGTATCTAGAATAATCATCAACAATAACAAGAACATACCATTTACCTCCGAAAGATTGAACACATGAAGGTCCTACGGTGTCAAGATGCAAAAGTTGACATGGTTCAGTTGTCATGATTATTGTGAGAGGAGTATGTGAACCTGCAACCATCTTAGCATGTCTACAAGAAGAGCACACAATTTCTTTGTCCCCTTTAAGCTTAGGCAGCCCACGTATGCGATCAAGAGCACTAACACGCGTTAGGTGATCAAAGCCTACGTGACCAAGTCTACGATGCCAAAAATATAAGTCCTTTAAATCATTAGCAACTAGACACCTATGCTTAGAGGAAGACATATCAAAATCAGCTTTAAAAACTCTTGCAAACCGAGACATGTTAAAAATAAGCTCACTATTTGAACCTACAACTTTGCAGCAGTTTTTATTGAAAATAATTTCTAGATTTTCATCTAGCAATTGAGCAACAGAAAGCAAGTTGTATTTCAAATTTTTGACAAGTGCCACATCCTTCAAATTGTAGTGATCATTTACTCTAACCGAACCCTTAGCAATAATAGGAATTGAGGAATTATCGGCAAAAGTAACATTCTCTACACGTGACACAAAAGAGAGAGAGGAGAACAAATCTTTGTTACTGGTCATGTGGCGTGAGCAACCTGAATCCACAATCCAAATGTTCTCCTTCCTCAAACGTGTAACCTCTTCATTGTCGCTGTTGTGTTCTGCCTCCTCCATTCTTGATCTTGACTTGCCCACCATAAAGCACAAGTTTGCCAAATCATCTTCATCTTCATCACTTCCAATGTCCACGTCGCTTGAACTGAACTCTTGAAGCGCGGTGATGAAACTGTTGATCATCTTGCGTCCTATGGTACCTTTCTTCTTCTTGTTGAAATTTCCAGAGGAGGTCCGAACCTTGCTTTGTTTTTCTTCCCGGGTGGTCGGACCTGAAAGGTTAGGGCATTCTGTATGAAAGTGTCCTGTTTTACCACATTCAAAACAGCATTGAGGTCCGGAGCTTCCTCTCCTTCTAGTTCTCACATTTTGCAATGCTTTTGAGAATCTAGTAGAGATGAGTGCCAACTCCTCTTCTAGAAATTCTTCGATCTGCTCCACGGATAGTGAGGACAACAAAGCAAGAGTATTGCAAGATGATGATTGGCCGGAGCTAGACATATCACGTTGTGAAACAAATGCAACAGACTTATTGGGGTTCTTACATGAGATTATGTCAATTTCATGAGTTTTTAACTTGGAATATAGCACATCCAAAGTATGTGAACTCACGACAGTAGATTCACGAATAGATGTGACTTTCATCTCCCAAATTGACATATCTAATGCACTTAGCAATTGCCTAGCATTTTCAGCATCTGAAAAATTAACATTGACACTACGCAAGTTGCTGAGAATCTTATTAAAGCGAGCAAAAAGGTCATCAATAGACTCACCGGGTTGCATCTCGAAGCGCATGTATTCTTTCTTGAACATGTCTTGCCTTACCTCTTTGATCGTGTTGGATCCTTCGTGGTAGTCACAAAGTGATTTCCACACATCGTATGGAGATCAGAGGTGTGCAACACGGTCGAAGTCGCTTTGTGTTAATCCTTGTATGATCAAGTTCTGAGCCTTGTTGTTGTTGTCGATATCTCTCAGATTTGTAGCTGTAACTTGATCGTTTGATGGCACTTCGTAAGGCTTGTATACCTTCTCCCATATTGCAAAGCCTTGTGCCTGGATGAAAGCCTCCATGCATGCTTTCTAAACCTGGAAATCAATACCAGCAAACACACAAGGTTTGGCGGAGTACTTCTTCATGATGATTAGTCAAAAACACGCGCAAATCACAAAGATTAGAGAACCGTGGCTCTGATACCAATTGTAGGATTGAAGAGCACGTGAAAAGCTACCAGAGGGGGGTGAATGGTAGATTTAAAAATCTTACGCAACGGAAACAATTAAACCCCAAACCCTTCGGCAGAAAATCGATCTCTTAAACCACCGGAGTTGGATGAGTTTTATTTTATTATCTATTCACGCGTATCCATGCTTAGTGATGGGAGAAAGTGAGGCTCAAGAGGGGGCTTCTTCCTACGGAGAAAAAATGGACTTTAGATGCTTGAGTACTGAAATCTCAGAGGGTCAATACAAGTCGGGAGAATCATCAAAAATATGTCGTAGAGATCTCTTAGCCACACACCAAAGAAAGTGTGAAAATGGGATGATCGAGGTTCGTTAGTCGTTGACGAGCAATGAAATAATGAATTGTGATAAAGGTTACATACTCCGTGTAGGATTGAAGAGCACGTGAAAATCTACCAGAGGGGGGGGGTGAATGGTAGATTTAAAAATCTTACGCAGCGGAAACAATTAAAGCCCAACCCCTTCGGCAGAAAATCGATCTCTTAAAGAAATCGTGTGTGAGACTAATATAAATGTGTTTCACCATGACAAAAGTGATGGATATCAAAGAGAATCAAGTCACGAAGACAACACAAAAGGAATCACTCAAATCCGTCGAGAAAAACTCAAGCTATGATCAAAAGATCAAACAAAGGTCAATCTGCCCTACCCGGAAAAAAAACAGTTCTGGAATGCTGCAAGAAACTCGTGTAGATCAGAAACCACAAATCCAATTACCGTGACATTTTACATATGATATATAATCAAGTTTTGAAGACAACCCAAAAAGAATCACGCCAATTGGATCTATAAAACTCGAATTATGATAAAACCACCGACGAAAGGTAGTGCTGTCCAGAAACTCGACGAGTAAAACATGTCTGGAACAAGTCGGACGAACAAGGCACACAAGTTCCTTCAAACTATGAATTTTATTCAATATAACACAAGAGGAACATCCCCAAAGTCGTGCACCACGAGCTCTGGGCTCCCTTGCTTATATAACCAGCTCGAAAGCCGACTCAAGTCAGATCAGGAACCTAATCCTACTCTGTTCACGAATCGTAACTTTCCATAACTGCTTAGGATTCTTCTATACGAAGATAGAAGCAATCTTAAGACTTCCAAACACCTTAGGAACGTATCCCACATTCCTAAACAACTCAAATTCGTGACCCACACGAAATCCTATCAAAACCAACTCAAATCTTTCCATATTTGAATCAAACCCGACTCAGCCGCAGCCTGAGTCCAAAACCTAGTCGGTTGGACCTTTCCGACCAACTCTTTATGTCCACATCTCTTCATCACGTCTCGGAACCATGTAGCCACGTTCATGCACTCCTTGCACATGTGAAAACTTCTTCCAATGACGTCCACAATACCTTCACATGTATTGTTCTTGATTCAATCATGTTGCGCAACCTCCTGATCAACTCAACCACAATTCCTCCTGAATTTGGTTGTTGGAACCTCATCTCCTCCCTGATACTAGTCCAATGGATCCCGTCACCAGCCATGTCTTGAACTCAAGCAACACCTGCACATGAATAAACAACCAATCCATACGAGCCCAAGTCCTCGACTTGACTCAAGTTAGTTTTGAACACAACACCTTACGTGAGAACCTCACATAAGCATGTTGCAAAACCACAGTAACACGATATCATCCATATCAACCAAAACGCACCAAAGACTTAGCAACTGAATACTAAGCAATCTTTCCAGAGATGTAAACAAAGTATGAAACATTGCAAATGAAAAGCAGAAGCACTGCGGTCAAGTTTCGGACCTTGCCAGAGCAACCTGAACCTTGAGCTGGAGCTAACAAAAGCTAGTAAAACCTAGCGCCGGGGCTAACCAGAACTAGTCGGAACTAGTAAACACAAAAGCCGGAGCTAGAAAAATCAACTCGGAGCTTAGCAAAAACACGACGGAGCTATCAAAGACATGTCGGAGCTAAAGACAAAACTCACCGGAGCTAACCAAAACTAGTCGGACCTTAATAAAAGGTGTTTTGGTGATATTCAAAACTTTTATCGTCAAAGCAAGTGTATTCACTACAAGCCAATGTATTCAGCACACATAGGTCTTACACTCCGCACAGTTTTATCAAACTATCTGGACAGTCGTACTCACGTACATGAGCGACTTTTGACCGAATTCATAATTAGATAAATGGTTGAAATGGTTGGCGGGTTTGAATTGGATTTTGTTGACTAGTTTTCATTGGACTTGGTGGGTGTTGATGGTCCTTAAATTCTAAATATGACCATCAATTCAATATATAAAAATTGTGAAATGGGGAACACAACATAGTCGTAGGAGCTAAAACTAAAAAATTCTACAAGTGTTAGTGTCTATTCGGATGCAGATGAATTAAACCCAAAAAATACACAAGCATGCAAGGAGTAATCCAAAAAGTTATCATTTGACGAATTAGGTAATGACACGTGGCATCACATGGATCCATGACTCATTGTCAGGCGTATCCGAGGAGATCCAACGGTGTTGCACCTAGGAATGGGGTCAGGGCCCACCTGGAACTCACCCCGAGAAAGCACACCTGAGGGTGGTGGTGGTGGTGGGGGGGCAGGACCAGGTCAGCCGACCCCCTAGTCGGTTGACTCGGCCCTGGCGCCAAACTCGTTCAGCTTCCACGTGTTGGCCTTCTATGGCTCCCTGATGGCGGTAAAGACTGATTCACGCGCTAATTGTGGCACCAAACCGATTGAACTCATGTATGAATACCCACCCACTCCTTCACTTCTCCACACACCACAAGTTTAAAAATAGTACTCACCTCATAAGGTTTAGAGCTGCCCAAGTGGCCAGCTAAGTAGAAGGAGAGTGAGGAGGAGCTAGAGGCAGGAGGCTTGGGCTTGTCAAGTCTCTCTTCCACACATGTACCTCTACGAAAGTTCTGCCGGAATCGAGTAAGAAATCTTCGTGA
Source organism: Tuctoria greenei (assembly GCA_036927565.1). Classification (NCBI taxonomy): domain Eukaryota; kingdom Viridiplantae; phylum Streptophyta; class Magnoliopsida; order Poales; family Poaceae; genus Tuctoria; species Tuctoria greenei. The sequence continues at coordinate 173,272,427 of JAYESD010000002.1, read as the reverse complement.
ATTGAATTAAAGTTTGATTTCTATTTCATAGTAGTTTACTTTCATAACTGCTTGTGGGTTCACTGCTTTAATTCGTTAGAGGCTCTAGTCGTAGCTTTGCATTCGAAACTATTAGAGTTGTGAATTAGAACTTAAGCGTGTTGCTTAGGTTAGAATTCTTCATTGGATATCTCAGGGACCCAAGGGTTTAAGAGGTAGACAGTAGGTGGTGACATCCCTATCTGTCCTTGGTAATCCTCCACCTTCCGCTATGCCATAGGCTTGTGGCGAGAATAGTCTTGGTGGTTCCAAGGGTAAACTATGGGGACCGAAATCCCAACCTCTAAGGATCTCATTGGGTGGAGTCGTGCGATGCGACACCCAACAGTATTCAAGAAAAGAACAAGAACAAATAACATTACTAAGTCTTTATTAAAAAGCACAGCGGAAGTTTTATAATACTAACGAAAGGAAAGAGAACTATACATCATAGCTACGCTCTCAGCACTAGCTATGCAAAAGCAAAGTCATCCATGCCCTGGATACTTTGCACTAGCAACACCCAATTTACGGCGGCGTGCAGGGTTCCCACTCAGCTGTAAACCCTGGAGGGGGTGCAACCTCGTCATCAAACCCGTAATCAGTCGTATAATTAGCAAAAACTTGTTAACTAAGAACGTGACCTTAGGGCTCAACAAGACTAACCGGCCTCACTAGACATATGCAGGGGTGAATACTAAGCATAGGTAAGGAACAACATAAAGGACTCACCTACAAGTGGATCCTTATAGTCATGTTATAAATAGCACATGACATTCTTCAGGTCACGGCACATCATAGACTCCGCAATCAAACAAGAAATGCTTTGCCGATGATATGACATGCACAAAGCACATAATACTATTACATGTAAAGTATGGGGAAACTATAAACTTTTAATTGTACTATCTCTAATCCATACAAGGTTGCAAAGCAATTGTAATTCGATATATCATATTCTCCTGACTTCTTCAGTATTTACTATGTCACAGCGTAGTGAACAAGTGGTACTCTATTACCGCGAGGGACGATGATTGCAATCAGGATACACCCGGAACAACACGACATATACGCACTTTCGAAAATGTCAGCGAGTACTTACAGTAGTACCTACGTAACGCTTCAGTACTAGTCGTATATGGCCACCATTCACTAGACACTCGAATGCCAAACCGGTCAATCCATCACGAGTAGAAGGTCACTGCGTGGGGCGTACTCTGACGTGCCCACCAGCTGATTTGCACCTTGCTACCCTCAACCCACGCCCATAAAACAGAACAGAATGCCTCTACAGACTAGTATCAAGCTACGTCAGTTTACTGGAGCCCTGCAGTATGTTGCCGGTACATTTCAAGCTTGTCCAGCAAGGCTGCACACGAAACTGTCATCAATCGACACAAGCAGGGCTACGCACGTGAGACCACTTCTCGCTGCATCCTACCCCTTGCTTGGTCTCAATTTCATATTCATAAATCATTTCTTGATTCCAGAAACTCCCGTGTGATAAAATTCCTATCTCGCGAGTAGATTCCAACAACTCGACTTCTACCGAATTCCTATGAGCATAAGCATAGCAGTTTCTACATAACGGGCCGTAGACCTACCCAAGAATCCATGGGATTTTTGGGCCATGCAAGTAGATGTCAAACACCTTAAACGTAATGCACAAACATCTAAAGACGTAAGGTGAATGAAAACTTCAAAGACACTGTAGGGACTTTTAAATGCAAACCGGGGCTTGCCTGAATGCGAGTCTGAGTCTATGTTAGTTTCTGGCAGCTGGACTTCCAAAGCTTCCAGTTGCTCCTTGATTTCAGCTACTACACGATATGCATATACTAGGTATGAATGACTTTGAAAATAATTAATATGCTTGAGGTTATGATAATATCTCAGGATGAAAATAAGATAATTATCTTAATTGGCTTTGGGACTTTTATGGTAGATACTAGTGTCTGTAGTGGAGACTCTTGCAAAGAACAGGAGATGATCAAGGAAGATTGTTGTCCTTAAAAAATATGTTAAGCAATAATCTTCTCTATTTTTTTTGAAATTTTTGGAGACCAATCATGGCTACCAGTGGTTGTATCATGTAGAGGGGGTCTCACTGGTTGTAGTAAAATTTGTTTCACTATTTTCTAAGCTTCCTACAGGGAGAAACTGATTTTTCAAGTTTGGGGAAATTTCTGAAATTGCTTGTCCATTTTTCTCAATTTATAACTACATAGAGATTTGGAACACTGATTAATCCAGTAATTGAAGTCCAATGAACTTGAAATTTTTACTGGAGATCAAGTGTATTAATGATAGTGTTCTGACCAAAATTAGGAATTTTCCAATTAACAGAACTGTAGGAATGAATTCAATAACTGTTTTGCTTATCTGAATTATGGAGACATTTCTATGGACTTTCATACAAATCCAAGTGCACCAATGGAAAGTATTCTTCATGCTGGTTATAACAAAATTTATTTGGGAATTTTTGGATAATTCTACTGGAAGTTATGGATTTTCCAAGTTTGGTAATACTGGAATTATTTTCCAACGGGAAACATTCATATAAATCGGTCGGGCCCACTGGTTTAAAATCAACCAATCGCAGCAGGGCCGCACCGGGGGCTACCGGGTTAAACCGCGCAGTCACAACAGATCCCTGGCCACACCCTGATCACACAGCGACTGACTCCTGGGGTCAACGGTCGTCTTCAACCTCGGGCTGGCGCTCGCGCGCGGTGGCGCCCGCTGCGTTAGCTCGCTGGCGATCTCGCCGCCGGCCAAACTGCTGCGCCAAACTCGCCAAGACTTACCGCCTGGGGGTTTTTGGGGGCGCTGAGCACATTGGTGGGATCGGCATCGTCTGAAACAGACCGGAAACAACCGCGCGACAGCGGCGGTGGCAGAGAGGGCTCGGGCTTGCTTGAACTCACTCAACTCAAGCTCAAACAACTCGGGAACTTCTCCAAAATCTTCCTGGGATCTCAAGGATAAAGAATCTGGACTAGGGAAGAGTGGAAACACCCGCGAGATATGAGCTCGACGGTGAAGCACGGTCTTTCAACTGGCGTCCGCGAAATCTCAAAATCTAAGGTGCTTGGTTGATAATATTTGGGCTTTAGGGCAGGGAGCTGCGCTAGGACATATGTGAGCTATCTCCTAGCCAGGTTAAAGAATGATTGCAAGAATGAAACAAATTTATGCACGAATCCTTGTTGTTCTATCGAGCAACAACACGGTTATCGAATGAAATACTCGAGTTACAGTTCATATCATGGGCTCAAATTTGGTGAGCATAAACTAGAGAGGATTGCAAACCTTTTTTCTTAAAGGCTCAAGACTGGAAACAGCCTAGAAATGGAGCTCGACGGCAAGGTCGTGAAGGTTCCCGGCGGCTTCCTCGACGGTGACCGGAAAACTTCAAAATACCCCAAGCAGAAGCTATGTCACGATCAATGACCAAATAGAACACGTAGAGGATGTTGTGACAAGCTTTTTATCTACTTACAGATCAGTGAGAAACTGCTTCAATCACCGGCGAAAGCTCGACGAACAGAGGCGGCGGTGATGGCGCAAAACCGAGGTGGAGCTCGACGGCGATGGCCAAGGGTTGTATTTATAGGGATAGAGGGACAAGGGGAGCTCACCACGGCGCAAGCAAGCAGGCAACATTCTGGCTTGCATGCCGCGTCGCGGTGTCGAGCACTGCCGGCGTTGATCGGTGGGGACAGCCGGATACAGGGCACCTCCGTCGGTTCACCCAAGTAAGAGAGGCTGACAGTGGGTCCCACCTCCTCTTATCCTCTTCCCTTCTCTGCAACATCAATTCTCCTACCAAACTTGATCCAAATATTCCATATTTTTGTGGGGAGGCCAAAGTAAATATCTGGAATTTGATTCTGAAATTGGATTTTGAATTGGAACAAGTTTCAATTGAATTTCAAATTTGAAATTGGATGAAATTCAATGGTGTCACTGAATTAAATAGTATTTGAGCTTTGAAAATTGGGAAACTTTGAGAATAAGTCAAGCAAGTCATGCTGACCATGAGGGTGTGTTCAAATCTAGATGTAATAAGTTGAATAGAATTCAAAATTTGAATTCTAAATATGGTTTGAATTTTCTAAGTGTCTCAAATAAAATAGCAAATGGATTTCAAAATTCATGAAACTTTGCAGGAAGTCTATTTGGATGATTAGGAGGCTATGGAAAAATTTATGGCCTCAGATTTAAATATTTTGGTAAGGCCTAATGGACAATGCTATATTCAAATGATTTTGAATATATTAAATACTGTATAAAAATTTGCCCTTGAAATTTTCATTCAAAAATTCCGAAACTTGTAGAAAGGACACTTAAATTATTCTAAGGTCATTGATGAAGTTCATCCCTTATGTTAATAAAATTTAAGAATGGGTGAAAGAGAAATTCTTAACGATCTCAAGTTCAAATACACAACCACATTTGATCCTCATTATGGTTAAAAACAAACTGATAGTTGAACTTCAAGTTAAGGAAAAACTGGGATTTTACATTCCTCCCCCTTAAAAGAATATCGTCCTGAGATTACCAAAGGAAGGATAAAAGAAAAAGATTTAATGAACATATGCCGTTAACAAGTCCGAATAGTTTGTTCTAAGATATTCCTCGCTTTCCCACGTTGCTTCATCAGCGGTGTGGTTTCGCCACAAGACCTAGTAGAAATGCAAGGTGCGGTTTCTTGTAGTGTGAGTCTTCTTATCGACTATCTGGGTTGGATGCTCAGAGTAAGTAAGATCTGGTCGGAGAGCTTCAAAATCCTCCATACGAACTTCCGCTGGGGCCTTGAGACATTTTCTCAATTGTGAAATATGAAACACATTGTGGACCCCTAAAAGTGATGCTGGCAGTTCTAGCCGGTAGGCTACAGGTCCGCATTGCTCAATTATTGCTAATGGCCCAATGAAACGTTGAGCTAGCTTCCCTTTTACTCCGAAGCGATGAATCCCTTTCATTGGGGATACACGAAGGTAAACGTGATCCCCGATATCGAAGTGAAGGGGTCAACATCATTTGTTCGCATAGCTTTTCTGACAAGAATGAGCAGCCTTGAGGTTGGCTTGAATAACTCGTACTTGTTCTTCGGCTTCATTCACCAAGTCTATACCATATATTACTCGTTCACCGGATCCACACCAGTTCAAAGGTGTGCAGCACTTCCGACCATAAAGAGCTTCATATGGTGCCATTTGGATGCTAGTCTAATAACCATTACTGTATGAAAACTCCGCCAATGGTAGATGATCATCCCAATTCTTACCATGGTGAATGGCACAGGCGTGGAGCATATCCTCTAGCACTTGGTTTACTCGTTCCGTTTGACCATCAGTCTGTGGATGGTAAGCTGAGCTTCGAATCAACTTAGTACCTAGTGATGCATGGAGCTGCTCCCAAAATCGAGCAACTAACAAGGTTCCACGATCTGATATGATAGTGCGAGGTACTCCGTGTAGGCATAGGATCCTGTCAGTATACAACTCTGCATATTGTCATGCCACATATTTGACATTGACTGGTATAAAGTGAGCCAACTTGGTGAGTCGGTCGACTATCACCCAAATCGAGTCATGCTTGCGAAAAGTGAGAGGTAATCCATCAATGAAATCCATGCTGATGTCCTCCCATTTCTAGGTCGGTATGCTTAAAGGTTGTAGCTGTCCGACTGCCTTCAGATGGTCGGCTTTCACCCGCCGACACGTATCACATCGGATACATACTTTGCTATTTCCCTCTTCATCCGAATCCACCAAAATTTCTTCTTTAAGTCTTGGTACAATTTGTTACTTCCAGGATGAACAAAATACTTGGACAAATGAGCTTCGTCCAAAATCTTTTTGAACCAGATGGTACCGTCATCGTCACATCGGAAACACTTCATCTCCCCCTTTTTCATTCTTCGGCAAATATGCAATATGCCCTTGTCTTTCTTCTGAGCCTCCACAATCTCTTCCCTTATGGTAGGAATGAGGTCTAGATTGTAGAGCGCCCCATATGGAACCAAGTAGAAACTTGGTTCTTCCTCCTCTATCAAGGTGATAGAAAGGTTATTGACATGGGACTTGCGACTTAGCGAATCTGCGATTACATTTGCCTTTCCCGGATGGTAGTGGACCTCAATTTCATAGTCTTTGATTAATTCCAACCATCTTCACTGTCGCATATTCAAATCCTTCTGGGTGAAGATGTACTTCAAACTTTTGTGATCGGTGTAGAGATGTACTAGGTTGCCCCATTGATAGTGTATCCACATCTTTAATGCTAGTACCACGATAGTGAGCTCAAGATCATGAGTTGGATAATGCTGCTCATGGTTCCGAAGCTGCCGTGATCCATAAGCGATCACCCTTCTGTCTTGCATTATTACACAACCCAAACCAATCCCAGATGCATCACAATAAACATCAAAGGACCTAGTTGTGTCTGGTTGGGCTAATACCGGTGTTGTTGTGAGATGCTTCACTAATGCTTGAAAACCTTCCTCACATTCCTCTGTCTATGCATATTTCTTTCCTTTCTTCAGAAGTTCTGTCATTGGTTTAGCTATCTTGGAGAAACTTGGAATGAACCTCTGGTAATATCCTGCTAAACCTAGGAAGCTTCAAACTTCATGCACAGACTTTGGAGACTCCCATTTGAGTACTTGTTTTATCTTACTTGGATCAACTGCAATCCCCTCAGCAGAGATGATGTGCCCTAGAAATGGCACTTGGCTGATCAAGAACTCACATTTGCTGAACTTGGCGTACAGCTTGTGGTCTCGCAATCGTTGAAGCACGATGTGCAAATGTTGTGCATGTTCTTCCTTGGATTTAGAGTACACAAGGATGTCGTCGATGAAGACCACGAAAAACTTGTCCAAATCCGGCATGAACACCGAATTCATGAGATACGTGAAATGGGTTGGTGCGTTGGTCAATCTGAAGGACATGACAAGGTACTCATACAATCCATACCTCATCGAGAATGCCGTCTTAGGTATATCCTCTTGTCGAATCATGATTTGATGATACCCAGAGCGAATATCCATCTTTGAAAATACCCTAGCACCCGCCAATTGATCGAATAGAATATCGATACATACTAGTGGATACTTGTTCTTGATCGTGACAACATTGAGTGGACGATAGTCCACACATAGTCTCAACGTTTTATCCATCTTTTCCACGAACAATGCAGAACAGCCCCAAGGTGATGAACTTGGATGAATGAAACCCTTGTCCAAAAGTTCCTTCAGCTGCTCTTTCAGTTCTACAAGTTCCTTAGGTGCCATCTTATACGGCTTTCTCGAGATCGACATGGTTCCCAGTACAAGTTCAATCTTAAACTTGACATCCCTTTCTGGTGGAATGCCAGGAAGATCTTCGGGAAATACGTCCAGATACTCACATACTACTAGAATGTCTTCGAGTTTACAGGCCTCGGTGTTATAGGTAGATGGAGTCATGTGGATATTATTCTCAAGAGTGAGAGTTTGGGGAGAGTGGACTGGAGAATTTACATATATCCTCCGAGGAACGATGTCAATAATAGCATAGTTGTGTTGCAACCATGCCATCCCTAAGATGACATCTAACATCTGATGCTCTAGGATAATGAGAGAGATATGGTATATGTTCCCACCCAGAGTAAGAGGTACCCTATGGACCATCTTATCTGCTACTACCTTCCCACCCGGAGAACAAATCATATATGGGGTTTTTGTGGAAATGATAGGCAACTTATATTGATTGACATAAGACTTGCTAATAAAGTTGTGGGAAGCACTGGAGTCAAAAAGGATGACTACGGGATGACCAATGAGAGAGAATGTACCCGTGAGTGCGGGTGCATCTTTCAGAACGTCCTCGATGGCGAGGTGGTGGACATTGGCGGTTCTGGTGGCTGGCTTCTTGGGCTGGTTGTGGGGCTGGTTTGCCCCCTGGTACGAGGCTTGTCCTCCGCTCTGCGGGCAGTCCTTGTCGAAGTGCCCCGTATCCCACACGTATAACACGTGTACGGGGTCTGACCAGCACGGAAAGGAGGACATAATCCCGGTGCACGCGGTGGAGGTAGAGGTGCAAGCGAAATCATCCCCTGTTGCTGTTGTGGGCGGAAACCGGCATTGTTAAATGGGCAACCACGAAACATCGGTGGTCGCGATGGCGGCTGCCACCTCTGGTCAGATGGTGATCGATACACCATTCGGTACTTCTGAGGAGCACCCACTCCGCTGCCCTGCGGAGCACTCCTTTTCTTCTTGTCGGAGAACAACTCCCTAGTAGCGTCCTCGTGCACGATCGCGGCATTGACCATGTTGTTGAAATTGCCGCTGTTGAACAAGGCAAGCTTGTCCTTCATCTTGGGGTTCAAACCCCGATAGAAGCATTCCCGCTTCCGATCTTTAGTACTCACTTGGTCCTGAGCATATTGGGCCAAGTGGTTGAATACCTTGGAGTACTCGTAAGCACTCCTCCCTCCTTGCTTCAGCTCCAAGAACTCTTGAAGCTTCCTTCTCAAACACCGGGAGGTATATGATAGGCGCGAAACGCCTCCAGGAACTCCTCCCAGCTCGCAGCATTGTCGGCTGGTCGTGCAGCAAGATAATTTCCCACCACGCACCAGTAGACCATTATAATTGTTGGGCCGCGAATAGGGCTTTCTGATGTTGGGTCATTCGTAGCAAACCGAACTTCCCTTCGATGGATCGGAGCTAGTTGTCCGCCTCCAACGGTGTATCGGCCTCCATGAAGACCGGTGGGTGCATTGACATGAAGTCAGAGTATGAACTCAGAGAAGGCTGTCGTGGACCCGCATCTGGTCGCCCCCCTTGACGGGACGAATGCTGAACCAAAGTTCATAGTAACTCAGTTTGCTCGTCGCGCGAGCTGAGCACTGCGGCGAGAACCTCCGCTAGACTCCTTGGAAGTTCAGGAGGTGGTGGTGGAGGAACTTGTTGCTGCGGTGTCGCAGCTGGCTCCTGGGATGGAGATTCTTCCTCGCGACCATGACTTGAACCCCCCATCTCAGGCGTCGAGCGTGTACGCACCATTCTGCATCCATATGACTTTAAATCAGCACATGTTTTCCTTACCTTAATCCATTTCATATTCATTGGTGCGCATAATGACAAGGGAATAAGTGCATAACATTCACATATATTGATAAAGTATAAACTTTATACAAGATATATTATCTCATGACCAAGTTTACAGTAGTGAAATCCAAAACGACGAACTCCCACTACGGAAGTGCATCTCTACCATACTTGGTTCCCATGAGGTGTCATACACAACTTGTCACCTTAGACCTACCCACATCTATTCTCAATATGATACAAACATGGCCACAAAATAAACACGAGCAACTACTAAACTATACGTTGCTTGTGATGGCAGAAGTGCTGCCCCATCCCCCTTCGATACGTCCTATTCGACATACTCAAGTTCCTCGGGATCTTCTTCTTCCTCTTCATCATTCGAGGGCACTTGTTCACCCATAATCAGTGGTATATCATGGGCCGGTGGATACACCACTGGTTGCAATTGTGCTTCGGCCTCAATCACATTATCCTGAAGTTGTTCTGCCTCATACTCCCAATTTTGAGCGGTGTCAATGGCGGTGTCCCGCTCTTCAGTAACTACTAACAGCTGCTCCTGCTGTTGTAGCACCTCTAACTGACTCGCTTGCAACTCACCACGAGCCTTCTATAGTTCGTTGCGAGTTTGCCGTTGTTCGTACGAGCTTTCCGTAGTCTAATGCGGGAGTAATGCAGCTGACTCTCGTACTTATTCAGCCGGTGATTTGTTGGAGCAAGGAAGGAACATAGATTTTCATTGATATAATCAAGAGTATCTCCCCGCTCAGTCTCTTGCCTCAAGGCTTCGACTCGCTCCTGAATAATTGTACCTTGAGTAAGAATCACCATATTGGATGCAGCCACATATGTTCCAAGTGTTGTCGAGGTTGTGTCGCCATACGGTGTATATGCTGCAACCATACGACGCTGCAACTCAAAACCAGCCACACCATGAACCGGAATAAGGGCAAATTGAGTCCCAGCCATGGCATCTTGATGAAGCTCACAAAGCTTCATAAGCGCCTCGCCTGCGGTGATTGCCCAAGTGTCCTCCAAATGAGCTCCCTTGATAGTAACCAAAAAAGGATCCCATCCATAATGATGTGGACTAGCAGGTATGTCGACCAAGATGGTGCATGACAGAACGCCTCTGTCAGTCGTTTCTTGTTCCCAATAGCATGGCATCTCTATGAAGCCAAACTGTTGGAGCACCTCTCGCAGCATACTCGGGAAGCCCGGACGGCTGGCGCACGTGGAAAATATCCATCCGTCCGGTAATAGCGTCATCACATCTGCCATCTATAGAAAAATATACTGGAACATTGAGAAGGTTTCCAACATCCAATAGTTCAAGAAAATTTAAAACTGGAGTTGTAATCACAGTCTGTTCCAGCTGACCTCCCTGTATAAATTCAAAAATTCCATACAGGAAACATCAGAACCAGATGTTGGTTTGAATACAAAACTTGTAGTACACGTTACAGCCTTTCCAGATTGTACTCATACAGCTTCAGTTGATCTAGGAAAAAGAATCTATACATGTTTAAAATTGACCCATATTTTCTGGAAATTTTGACAGAACCTCCCCTTTATATGTGGTGATTTCCACAAATGATACAGGTGTATCATGACAATATATTGAGGTAATGACAAAATAAAAATTTTATAACATCAATTTAACAATCCAGAAGTAAAATATTTCGGCCATGAAACCTTTGTTATGTAGGTATAGTGCGCTAATTCGAAACTATGTGCCAACTGTTTCAAGTTCTGGTCTGCCAGAACCAAGTTTGCAAACATAGGAATTAAACAGAGCAACACCAAGATTCAGGCCATGAGTGCAACACAAAGTTGATAGTGGACTTGCTAAGATTTCCATAAATGTATATATATTACCATGTCACTATTCTGTATCAAAAGCTAGAGCTATCTAAACTTGACAGATAAACTGACTGTTGTTTCAACAGCAGCCCTGCAGTTCACTGTTTTGAGCTCGAAATTTGAATAGCCTCAAATTCGAATCAGGAAAAATTTTAAATAACAAAACTGTATATCTCCTTCTACCCTTTTCAGATATGCATCACAATAAGGCAGAATATTTTTCTACAGTGAGTTATTGTGAAAATACAGAGATTGGTACAATGGTAGGGTCATCTGGAGTAGTTTAAGCATACCCCAAATTTCAACAGCGTATAAAGCTTTTCTGCCTTAATGGTCAACAGAAAAGTTGTACAGGTCTTCGAGAACTTTCCATCCATATAGCATACCCCTATGTTCAATCCTAACTAAGCAAGATTACAACCTACCAAAGTTGAGAAAACTTTTAGCCAGAAATCAAGAATCTTGGTGCTAACCCAATGTCGAATCGAAACTCATTTTGCAGAGTCCAAACCTACCAGCACCTGATAGTCAGACTTTCCAAAATTTAATGCATCCATTTTGTCGTTGGGGATGGTCAAGTATCAAAGTTGATACCGACGGTACTACGTGCCTCACCAAAGAAAATTCTAACCGGTATTTCCGTATACGTTTATAGGTGGCCCTAGTATCGTTCACTCGCAAACGTGTTCTACACAGGTCGCTACCGTCGTCAATGCTGCAGAAGACAAACAATCCCCTTTCACACCTTCACACCTCAAGGGCGGCACGGGGAAATATGACAGGCAATCACAATAATATATATGAAAGTAAATGCATACGACTCTGGTGTGAGTCACCCTCGAGCGATGTCATGTCTCGAGGTACATGGCTGTACTATGTCTGTACAGCAAAGACTCCCGCACGAACTGGCTTATACACGCTCGGGCATACGTGTTTCGAATGCTCCCATAGAACATGAATAGCTCTAGAGATGCATACTATCGGGTTATACACCACCCGATGGAGTCTCCCACTAACTTTGAAGCACGCTGGGATACCGCGTATCATAGGTTCTTAGAAACATAGAAAGCTTCAGAGACTCCTGTTAACATTTCTGTGCCAAGCCACGGAAAGATGTCTATGCTACCTCTCCCATGGTGAGCTTACCGCAATTTTTCCGCTTACGGTGGCGTACCTTACCTCTTACCTGACGTCAGAGCGTCGTTACAGAATTTATAACACATAAGTTATTTTACCACCTCTATATATTATACTAATAATACTCCTTATAAGGGCATATAACTAATTCCTCACTTAAATCCTAATTTTTGAAAATATGCTATTTTCAAGTACACTGTCCCAATGATGCTATGATACCATGTCTGTGGGGACCAGAATCCCGACCTCCAAGGATCTCATTGGGTGGTGCCTTGCGATGAGACACCCAACAGTATTCAAGAAAAGAACAAGAACATCGGAAGTTTCATTATACTAATGAAAGGAAAGAGAACTATACATCACAGCTACGCTCTCGCCACTAGCTATGCAAAAGCAAAGTCAACCATGCCCTGGATACTTCGCACTAGCAACACCCAATTTACGGCGGCGTGCAGGGTTCCCACTCGGGTGTAAACACTAGAGGGGGTGCAACCTCGTCATCAAACCCGTCATCAGTCGTATAATCTGCAAAAACTTGTTAACTGCAAATGTGAGCTTAAGGCTCAGCGAGACTAACCCGTCTCACTAGACATATGCAGGGGTGAATACTAAGCATAGGTAAGGGACAACATAAAGGACACACCTACAAGTGGATCCTTATAGTCATGTTTTAAATAGCATATGACATTCTCCAGGTCACGGCACACCATAGACTCCGCAATCAAACAAGAAAGGCTTTACCAATGATATGACATGCACAAAGCACATAATGCTATTACAGGTAAAGTATGGGGAAACTGTAAACTTTTAATTGTATTATCTCTAAGCCATACAAGGTTGCAAAGCAATTGTAATTCAATATATCATATTCTCCTGACTTCTTCAGTATTTACTACGTCACAACGCAATGAACAAGTGGTACTCTATTACCGCGAGGGATCGTGATTGCAATCAGGATACACCCGGAACAACACGACACATATGCACTTTCGGAAATGTCAGCGAGTACTTACAACAGTACCTACGTAACACTTCAGACTAGTCGTATATGGCCACCTTTCACTAGACACTCGAATGTCGAACTGGTCGATCCATCACGAGCAGGAGGTCACTGCGTGGGGCATACTCTGACTTGCCCACCAGCTGATTTACACCTTCCTGCCCTCAACGCACACCTATAAAACGGAACGGAATGCCTCGACAGACTAGTATCAAGCTACGTCAGTTTACTGGAGCCCATTTCTCCAGTATGTCGTCGGTACATTTCAAGCTTGTCCAGCAGGGCCGCACACGAAACGTTCCTAGATCAACACAAGCAGGGCTACACACGTGAGACCACGTCTCACTGCATCCTACCCCCTGTTTGGTCTCAATTTCATATTCATAAATCATTTCTTGATTCCAGATCCTTCCGTGTGATAAAATTCCTATATCGCGAGCAGATTCCAACTACTCGACTTCTACCGAATTCCTATGAGCATAAGCATAGAAGTTTCTACTTAATGGGTCGTAGACCTACCCAAGACTCCATGGGATTTGTGGGCCATGCAAGTGGATGTCAAACACCTTAAACGTAATGCACAAACATTGGAAGACATAAGATGAATGAAAACTGCAAAGACACTGTAAGGAACTTAAATGCAAACCGGGGCTTGCGTAAATGCGAGTCTGAGTCTATGTTCGTTTCTGGTAGCTAGACTCGGCTTCTCCTCGATTTCAGCTTCTACACGTTATGCATATACTAGGTATGAATTACTTTGAAAATAATTAATATGCTTGAGGTTATGATAATATCTCAGGATGAAAATAAGATAATTATCTTAATTGGCTTTGGGATTTTTATGGTAGATACTAGTGACTATAGTGGAGACTCTTGCAAAGAACAGGAGATGATCAAGGAAGTTTGTTATCCTTAAAAATTATGGTAAGCAATAATCTTCTCTAAATTTTTGTTGAAAATTTTTGGAGACCTATCATGGCTACCAGTGGTTGTATCATGGAGAGGGGTTCTCACTGGTTCTAGGAAAATTTGTTTCACTATTTTTTAAGCATCCTACAGGGAGAAACTGATTTTTAAAGTTTGGGAAAATTTCTAAAATTGCTATTCCATTTTTCTCATTTATATTAACATAGAGATTCGGAACACTGATTAATCCAATAACTTAAGTCTAATGGACTTGAAATTTTTACTGGAGATCAAGTGTATTAATAATAGTGTTCTCACCAAAATTGGGAATTTTCCAATTAACAGAACTGTAGGAATGAATTCTATAAAATTTTGCATATCTGAAATATGGAGATATTTATATTGACTTTCATACAAATCCAAGTGCACCACTGGAAATTATTCTTCATGCTGGTTCTAACAAAATTTATTTGGGAATTTTTGGATAATTCTACTGGAAGTTATGGATTTTCCAAGTTTGGTTAAATCCTGGAATTATTTTTGAATGGGAAACATTCAAAAAAATCGGATGGGCCCACTGGTTTAAAATCAACCAATCGCAGCAGGGCCACACGGGGGCTACGGGGTTAACCCGCACAGTAACACCAGATCCCTGGCCACACCCGGATCCCGCAGCGACTGACTCGTGGGGTCCACGGTCGTCTTCAACCTCGGGCTGGCGCTCGCGCACAGCGGCGCCAGCGGCGGTAGCTCACCGACGATCTCGCCGCCGGCCAAACTGCTGCGCCAAACTCGCCAAGACTTGCCGCCTGGGAGTTTTCCGGGGCGTTGAGCACGTCGGTGGGGTCGGCATCGGCTGAAACGGACCGGAAACAACCGCGCGACGGCGGCGGCGGCGGAGAGGGCTCGCGCCTGCTTGAACTCACTCAACTCAAGCTCAAACAACTCGGTAACTTCTCCAAAAGCTTCCTGGGATCTCAAGGATCATGAATCTGGACTAGGGAAGAGTGGAAACACCCGCAAGATATGAGCTCGACGGTGAAGCACGGTCTTTCAACCGGCAGCCGCGAAATCTCAAAATCTAAGGTGCTCAGTTGATAACATTTGAGGCTTTTGGGCAGGGAGCTGCGCTAGGACATCTATGAGCTATATCCTAACCAGGTTAAAGAATGATTGCAAGAATGAAACGAATTTAAGCATGAAGCCTTGCTGTTCTATCGAGCAATGATACGGTTATCGAATGAAATACTCGAGTTACAGTTCATGTCATGGGCTCAAATTCGGTGAGAATAAACTGGAGAGGATTGCGAAACTTTTTGCTTAAAGGCTTGAGCCTGGAAACAGCCTAAAAACGGAGCTCGACGGTGAGGTCGTGAAGGTTCCCGGCGACTTCCTCGACGGCGACCAGAAAACTTCAAAATACCCCAAGCAGAAGTTATGTCACGATCGATGACCAAATAGAACACGTAGAGGATGTTGTGACAAGACTTTTATCTACTTACAACTCGATAAGAAACTGCTTCAATCGTCGGCGAAAGCTCGACGAATAGAGGCGGCGGCGATGGCACGAAACCGAGGTGGAGCTCGACGGCGATGGCCAAGGGTTGGTATTTATAGGGATAGAGGGACAAGGGGAGCTCGCCACGGCGCAAGCAAACAAGCAGCTCGGTGGCTTGCATGCCGCGTCACGGTGTCAAGCACTGTCGGCATCGATCGGTGGGGACAGCCGGATACAGGGCACCTCCGTCGGTTCACCCGAGTAAGAGAGGCTGACAATGGGTCCCACCTCCTCTTATCCTCTTCCCTTCTCTACACCATCAATTCTCCTACCGAACTTGATCCAAAAATTCCAGATTTTTGTGGGGAGGCCAAAGTAAATATCTGGAATTTGATTCTGAAATTGGATTTTGAATTGGGACAAGTGTCAATTGAGTTTCAAATTTGAATTTGAAATTGGATGAACTTCAATGGTGTCACTGAATTAAATAGTGTTTGAGTTCCAAAAATTGGGAAACTTTGAGAATAAGTCAAGCAAGTCATGATGACCATGGGGGTGTGTTCAAATCTTGATGTTCAAATAATTTGAATAGAATTCAAAATTTGAATTCTAAATATGGTTTGAATTTTCTAAGAGTCTCAAATAAAATCGCAAATGGATTTCAAAATTCATGAAACTTTGCAGGAAGTCTATTTGGAATATTAGGAGGCTATGGAAAAATTTATGGCATCAGATTTAAATATTTTGGCAGGGCCTAATGGACAATGCTATATTCAAATGAATTTGAATATATTTAATACCATACAGAAATTTGCCCTAGAATTTTTTATTCAAAAATTCCAAAACACGTAGAAAGGTCACTTAAATTATTCTAAGGTCATTGGTGAAGTTCATCCCTTATGTTAATAAAATTTAAGAATGGGTGAAAGAGAAATTCTTAATGATCTCAAGTTCAAATACACAACCACATTTGATCCTCATTATGGTTGAAAACAAGCTGATAGTTGAACTTCAAATTAAGGGAAAAACTCGGATTTTACATAAACCCATGCCCGAAACAACAGCTACTGTAGACTATTGTTGTCTGATTGCAAAACATTGAATTCCTTTAAAATTCATGCCTACAAAACAAACTGTGTGTCCTTGGGAGAACAAGCTAGAAGATCTCACACACGTTCCTTGGATCTGATACCCTTGGGAATACTTTTTAAGGGAAAGTGCTAAACAGTATTTTCGTGCGCTTGCGGATCACTCGGTTTTCGTAAGAAATACCAACAAGCATTTTTGGCGCCGTTGCCGGGGAACGGTTGTGTTGATCTTCGAACCATGTTCACACTCGTATATATTTTCTTTTATTTACTTCTCACCTTTCCAACATTACCATGGAGCAGCCCACCATACTTTCTTATTCTGCCCCAAACGCGAGTTCTCTGAGCCACTACCATTGGCGGAACCTATTTGCTCAACTAGCTATGAACTCCGCCCTTGCTCTATAGCCATGGTTCGGGAACAATCTTTCTCAGGAATGGATTTTTGAAAACCCTTACCACCATCTGCGAGTGTTTGAATAATTGTGTTCTTGCCTTTTGATTAAAGGCATGACACAAGAAACTCTCAAATGGAAGTTGTTTCCTTTTTTCTCTTATGGAACAAGCGAAACAATGGTACACCCATAATGTTGGGAAAACAAACGGAGATTGGAAAGAATTATAGAACAAATTTTGTCTTGCTTTCTTTCTAATATCCCAAATTGTTTCCTTACAAATGTAAGTACTAGGCTTCCAACATATAGAGAAGGAATCAATAGGTGCAGCCCAGGATATGTTTTCACTTTTGCAAATTCCGGCCCAGATTTGTTAATTACATATCCGTTGTTATTGCAACATTTTTTCATGGGACTTAACAAAAAGTCTACCCTATGTCTCGACATTACGGCTGGAGGATCTTTTCTCCATAAGACGCCGGAAGAAGGGAAGGAAGTTTTAGATTGAAATCTAGAAAATGCCTTCTTCATTACAGATCTTAGTGAACCTCTCAAGAGCAAGCCACGTCGAGTATCGAGGACACTCCTGATGAGGACATCACAACAGGGGAGACGCACATTAAACTGTAAGGACCAATCATAAGAGCACGAGCACGGTTAATAAATCAGTAGGTGAATTCGTTCCTAACTTCCTTTGCATGTGAGTTTGAGAATGATTGCTATGTGATGATATAATTGTTATTAGGAACAATGGAGAAGATCAGCAAGTGAAGGGAAGAGGCCGTGGAAACATGGAGAACCTGCTGGGACGTCCACAAGTTGATGGAATCAGTTTACAATTCGGACTTGAATTCAACTCGGAGTCCAGGAGCAGTCTACCTTAAAATGGACGCCCATGATGCATACGGACTCCGTTTTTGACGTTCCACATATGAACAGAAAGAGGAGAATATAACTTTTCTAATGGCTCTGGTCCCACCTCAAAATCGTTGAAACAAGTCGAGTCTAGATTTCTGTCCGGTGCTGCGCCATCGAATCGGGCCTTTGGGCCTTGTATCCCGTATGAGTCCATTATGGATGCGTCTAATCATGTTTTGGCCAAACCCTAGCCTATAAATACTGCAGCCGCCAGTCATATTCAGTGAGTTTTGCTTAGAATAACAATTTCGCCATTCTACGATTTGTGAGACCCCAACTTCTCAATTTTAGATCGTGTCTTCTACGTTCTTGCTTGTGTTCTCGGTTCACTTGCAGGGATTAACCTTCTTGGCGAGGTCAAGCATGTGCTGCACGGTTGATAACCAACGGAGCAGTGGTGTAGCGATTGCAGGGGTATTCGAACTGCTCAAGTGCCGCGGATCATCAATTTCGAGTTCTCCACCCCAATCGACTTACCTTTCGGAAGATCGAGCCTAAACTTACTCATCAATCGACTTATCCATCAATCGACCCATCAATTGGTATCAGATTTCCAGGTTGCCCGTGAGGTATCTTTGTTTTACTTCCATTAGATTATATTTGTTTCGTACCTAGAGTCCACTGAAAAGCCACAAAAAGAATTAGATCATTTTTACCGCTTCCTAGACTATAGTACCTGCAATTTCATTTTTTAGTTTGCATTGTTGAGTTTTCATTCGCCTGATCGAGTCTTGTTGCTGGTTTAGCTTTGTGTTTTGGGTCCTAGTTATTGTGTTTCATCCTTGTTTCCTTACTGTTCGACACCTATTCTACGATCCCTAAATAACAAACTGATCCACCACGTTCATCGGTTTGCCCTAGCTAGCAGCCTTGCGTGAACTCCCGCATCGCCAGCCCTAGATTAGGTAACAAACCTTTGTGCCACTCATCCTTGAATCATCACACACCACCCTATTAGTTGCTGGGCAAATTCCCAATCATTTTCATATACGATTGCGAGTTCTATTCTCAAACCGAGTCGGAATCAACATCCAAAAATCGTAACTCGGACAACCTACCTTAAAACGGCCATAACTTTCACAAACGAAATCAAAATCGGGCGATTTTTTTTTCAAATTCATCGATGCGAAATTTTGCATCTGATTTTCCATGGCATAGCCACGTTCGGAGAAATTAGATTGCCCATATTCCCATCGGAAGAGAGGCTATCCAGCTTCCAAAGTTTAGCACGAATTTTAAAGAATCTTCTTGATTTTCTATAGGACGCATATTACATCCAATTGAACTGCAAATTTGTGTGCTTCCTACCTTCGTGCTTATGAGTAAAGAAAAAATATCAAAAAAATATTACAAAAAAGAAAAAAATAGTGAAGAGCATGCATATTAAAGCAATTGGCCTATACCACTTGGTGCTGTTTTGTTAGCTATATCATTCTGTCTTTCTTTTGACTTGATACCTCCTAGGCCCTAGGGCACTTGGTTGACCAACAACAGTGTCCTACATTGAATACGTATTCAACATTGCTTACCTGTTAACAATTTTCTGCTTATTAGCCACCATATTGTGCCATCCAAGCTCCACCTTTTTCTTGAGCATAACAGGTACCTTTGCAATCAACCCACACTTCATTGGCTCATATCACCGTCCACACCACCTGCTGTGTCGATAAGAACACTTGTAAGAGCATGGTAAGACGCTTGAGCGAGAGAGATTGTTTTCTTCCACCTTTCACATTGTCACTGTAGTTGATAGGGATAACAAATTTTTGTTGTCTTTTGTTTCCTACTAACAATGGCAGGAGAAGACAATGATGACAAATGTGTTCAACATGTTGAGTTACGTGATTTGATGAAGACCATGACAGATATGTTCGCCAAATACAACGCATCAACGGAGGAATCATTGGCGAAATTGACTCGCCAACTTGATGACCTTGCTCCTCGGATGAAAACTTTTGAGGCTCGGTTGCCTCTCGCTGGAAGACATGAAGACAATCCTTATGATGATATGGAAGATCACAACAATCAGCCAAGACTGCCACTTTATCGTCAATGTATGGGAGATAATAATCATAACAATTATAATCGTCCTACTGATGATCCTTTTGCTAAAGTGAAATTTACTATACCCTCTTTTTCTGGAGCTTATAATGCTGAGGCTTATCTTGACTGGTAGATGATAGTAGAGCAAAAATTTAATGCCCATCTTGTTCCTGAACAACATAGAGTTTGTCAAGCCACTAGTGAGTTTAAGGACTTTGCTATCATATGGTGGAAGGAACTTGTTAAAACTAGAACTGATCCTTGAACATGGGATAGGTTAAAGGAAGCTATGCGTGTTCGATTTGTTCCTCCAACTTTTTAGCGGGACCTTCGCAAAAAATTGCAGTGCTTAGACCAAGGTAACATGTCTGTAGAGGAGTATTATCAAGAGTTACAAAAGGGTATACTGTGTTGTGGGGTAGTAGAAGACATGGATGATAAAATAGCTCATTTTTATGGGGGGTTGAGGTATGGAATTCAGGACATTGTTTGATTACAAGGAATGTGATACTGTTAACAGATTGTTTCAGCTTGCAATGTTGGCAGAAAAAGAATTGCAGGGCCGACAACAACAATAACAATGCACAAGGAGCAACTTCACGCCACGTTCGGCGCCCAAACCATCCAAAACAGCACCATCTTTGACCCCCGTGCAGCAACTACACCATCCAATGGAGGCCAACGAACTATACCTGCTGCTCCACCTTCTCGCATGCCAGAGGGCAGCAAGGCAACATCATTCAAGCCTTCGTCGTCCACTCCTTTTATGATTCGTACTTCCGACATTAAGTGTCACCGCTGCCAGGGACTTGGTCATATGATTATAGATTGCCCGAGCAAACGAGCATACATAGCATGCGACGATGGCGGGTATGATTGTACTTCGGATGTTGAAGATGAATATTCTTTTGCTATTGACTTTACAAATCCAAATGACAAACACACTGAAGAAGAGGTACTTGGTACAACGGCGACGGAGAACTATAGGAGCATCATTGTGCAGCGTGCCTTGAGCTCCAAAGTGGAGACCGATGACAAGCTACAACGACATAACCTCTTCCACATGTTTCTCATTGTCAAGGACTGCCGTGTACACACTATAATTGATGGAGGTAGCTACGATAACTTGGTGAACACGGACGTCGTCAAGAAACTTGGTTTGACAACAAGAGCACACCCTCATCCGTACAACATTCAATGGTTCAACAACAGCGGTAACACAAAGAGCGAGAATACATTTTTCAATTGGTTCATACCATGATTTTGCTGATTTTGCTGTCGTTCCTATGGATGTTTGTTCTCTTTTGTTGGGTCGTCCTTGGGAATTTGATACAGATGATATTCATCATGGTAGAACTAATAAATATACACTCATGAATAAGGGAAAGAAAATCACTTTGCTTCCCATGGCTCCTGGTGAAATTGTGCATTTTGAGAAGAGTAAAATTCGTGATGGCAAAGCAACAAAACTAGAATCTGAAAAACAGAAAGTCATTAAGTTAAAATCACCATCATTGCTTGTAACTAAATCTGACCTTGCTGATTTATTTGATGCCAAGGGGATGTGCTATGCTTTAGTATGCAAAGAAGCCATGTTTTCAGTTCATGAATTGTCTATTGCATTGCCCCTGCTGTTGCTAACCTTTTGCAGGAGTATGAGGATATGTTTCCCTCCAAGATACCCCCTGGTTTACCACCGATGAGAGGCATTGAACACAAGATCGATTTGATTCCAGGAGCAAGTTTGCCAAATCGTGCAGCATACAGGGTGAATCCAGAGGAAACTAAGTAAATTCAGCGACAAGTCCAAGATATTCTGCACCGCGGGTACATTCGTGAAAGCCTTAGCCCTTGTTCTGTTCCTGTACTTTTGTTTCCTAAGAAAGATGGTAGCTGGCACATGTGTGTTGATTGTCGAGCGATTAATAACATCACCATTAGATATCGTTATCTTATTCCTCGTTTAGATGACATGCTTGATGAATTGAGTGGTGCTATCATCTTCACAAATATTGACTCGCGTAGTGGTTACCACCAAATTAGAATGGCACTAGGAGATGAATGGAAAACTGCATTTAAAACCAAGTTTAGACTTTATGAGTGGTTAGTCATGCCTTTTGGGTTAGCTAATGCACCCAACACCTTTATGTGATTAATGAACAAGGTTTTACGTGCTTTCATTGGACAATTGGTGGTGGTTTACTTCGATGATATCCTCATTTACAACAAGTCATATGATGAACATCTCGATCATTTATGTGCTGTTTTTACCTTTTTGAGAGATTCACGTTTGTTTGGTAACCTCGAAAGGTGCGTCTTTTGCACCAATCGAGTCTTGTTTCTTGTCTATGTCGTTTCCTCGTAGGGAATTGAGATGGACGAGGCAAAAATTGAAGCAATCACCAGTTGGCCAGCCCCAACAACCGTCACGCAGGTTCGTAGTTTTCTTGGTCTTGCAGGTTTTCATTGGCGTTTTGTGCGGGATTTCAGCACCATTGCAGCACCTCTACATGAGCTAATGAAGAAGGGAGTGCCGTTTCGACCGGGAGAACAGCAGCAACAAGCTTTTGATGCTCTCAAATCGAAGCTTACACAAGCAACATTGCTACAACTTCCTGATTTTGAAAGACCTTTGAGTTAGAATGTGATGCAAGCGGCATTGGTATTAGAGGCGTTCTCATACAAGGAGATAAACCCATTGCTTTCTTTAGTGAAAAACTTCATGGTCCTTCTCTGAATTATTCCACTTATGATAAGGAATTGTATGTCTTAGTGCGAGTATTACAAACTTGGCAACATTATCTTTGGTCTAAGGAGTTTGTCATACATTCCGATGATTAATCATTGAAGTATCTTAAGTGTCAAACCAATCTGAATAAACGACATGCTCAATGTATTTAGTTCATAGAGTCGTTTCCATACATCATTAATCATAAGAAAGGGAAGGAAAATGTCATTGCCGATGCATTATCTAGGCGTTATACCATGCTGTCCCAACTTGATCATAAAATCTTTGTTTTGGAAACAATAAAAGCATTATATCCTACTGATTTGGACATCAAAGATGCACTTGAAAATTGTAGAGAAGGAAGAACTTGGAATAAATATGTGTTGTGAGAGGGTCTCCTCTATCGTGCTAACAAGCTATGCGTTCCAGCTAGCCCCGTTCGTCTATTACTTTTGCAGGAAGCACATGGAGGAGCTTTGATGGACATTTTGGAGTGAAGAAAACTGAAGACGTGCTGTCCACACACTTCTTTTGGCCAAAGATGAGGCGTGATGTCGAGCACTACGTGTCACGATGCACTACTTGCAATAAAGCTAAGTCTCGCCTTAACCCACATGGTCTTTATATGCCTCTTCCTGTTCCTAGTGTACCTTGGGAGGATATTTCTATGGACTTTGCTTTGGAATTTCCTAGGACTAAGAGGGGGAGGGATAGTACTTTTGTAGTTGTTGCTCGTTTCTCCAAAATGGCACACTTTATACCTTGTCATAAGAATGATAATGCCTCACACATTGCTGATTTATTTATGACAGAAATGGTTCATTTACACGGTGTGCCAAATACCATTGTTTTTGATCATGATGCAAAAATTTTAAGTCTTTTTTGGAGAACTTTGTTGTATAAATTGGGAACCAAGTTGCTGTTTTCAACTACATGTCACCCACAAACAGATGGACAAACCGAGGTAGTTAATCATACTTTATCCACTATGTTGCGGGCTGTCTTGAAAACAAATTTGAAGTTGTGGGAGGAGTTTTTACCACATATAGAATTTGCTTACAACAGATCCGTTCATTCCACGACAAAGGTAAGTCCATTCCAGGTAGTGTATGGTTTCAATCTCCGTGCTCCTATTGATTTACTACCTTTGCCTCCTTCTGAAACTATAAATTTGGATGCTACACAACAATCTGAATTCATTCTTAAGATGCCTGAAACTACAAAGAAAAATAATGAAAAGATGAATGAGAAGTATAGGATTGCAGGTAGGAAAGGTAGAAAGGAAGTAAACTCGAACCAGGTGATTTGGTGTGGTTACATTTGAAAAAAGAGTGATTCCCTGACTTGAGAAAAGCTAAACTTATGCCACGAGCTGCTGGTCCTTTTAAGATTGTTTAAAATATTAATGATAATGCATATAAGCTTGAAGTGCCTCCCAATTTTGGGGTTAGTCCTACATTTAACATTTCAGATTTGCGACCGTACTTGAGAGAAGAAGATGAACTTGAGTTGAGGACGACTCCAATTCAAGAGGGGGAGCCTGATGAGGACATCACAACAGCGGAGACGCACATTGAACTGCAAGGATCAATCACAAGAGCACGAAAACGGTTAATAAATCAGCAGGTGAATTTGTTCCTAACTTCCTTTGCATGTGAGTTTGAGAATAGATTGCTATGTGATGATACAATTGTTATTAGGAACAATGGAGAAGATCAACAAGTGAAGGGAAGAGGCCTTGGGAACATGGAGAACCTGCTGGGACGTCCACAAGTTGATGGAATCAGTTTACAAATCGGACTTGAGTTCAACTTGGAGTTCAGGAGAAGTCTACCTTAAAACGGACGCCTAGGATGCATAAAGACTCCATTTTCGACGTTCCACATATGCATAGAAAGAGGAGAAGATAAGTTTTCCACTGGCACTGGTCCCACCTCAAAATTCCTACGGAGTCATTAGGAATCGTCGAAACAAGTCAAGTCCAGATTTTTGTCCGGTGCTGCGCCACCAAATCGGGCCTTTGGGCCTTGTATCCCGTATGAGTCCATTAGGGACACGTCTAATCGTTTTTTGGCCGAACCCTAGCCTTTAAATACTGCAGCCACCGGTCATATTCGGTTGGTTTTGCTTAGAATAACAATTTTGCCCTTCTACGACTTGTGAGACCCCAACTTCTCAATTTCAGATTGTGTCTTCTACGTTCTTGCTTGTGTTCTATGTTCACTTGTAGGGATTAGCCTCCATGGCGAGGTCAGGCGTGTGCCGCAAGGTGCGTAACCAACGGAGCAATGGTGTAGTGATTGCAGGGGTATTCGAACTGCTCGAGTGCCGCGAATCATCAACGTCGAGTTCTCCACCCCAATCGACTTACCTTTCGGAAGATCGGGCCTAGGCCTACTCATAAATCGACTTATCCATCAATTGACTCATCAACTCCTATAGCCATGGAAGAGTCAAAACCATGCCCATCACCTGCCTTGCCTATAGAATCCTCTCCCGAACCTAAACCATCAAAGGATGAAGCAATTCAACCTTCATAATTCCCATTCTACTTCGAGGAAGAGATTTTTTGAAGATTATGGAAATACCTTGAAGTACTATTACCAAAGAAAGCCATCATTGCCTCCAACTCCACCTTACCCGCCTCATGGAGTATACCTCCAAGAGACGATCAAGGAGTTGATCTCTATTATTAGTCTGGATTGGACAGTAGACGTGGAGAACTCACCTGATATTCTTCGGATGCTCTCACCCATAGCCACCATTCGATGCCGTATTAGAGGTGTAACAATGCAAGTCCTTTATAATCCCTACATTGGAGCAAATATCATTTCCGATATTTTTGCTCTCGCCATTTTGGGCATTGTGCCAGTGGCACCAACGCAAAAATCCTTCTGAGATACATATGGAAATATTCTTGAAGGATATGGGATATTACAAGAAATGTTAGTAAGGCATAAAAATGTTGAGGTTTCTCCTTGATTTTCATGTGTTCGAAGTCCGAGACTTCGATGTAATGACTGGGGTGCCCATTGATAAAATTCTCATGGAATTCCCATCTGAAGCAAACCTCAACATAAATCTTGGAGGGAACAAAATTTCCATTCCCATTATGTGTTCCAAGAACACATCTACGGAACCATCCCTCCAGGATGGGCCAATTGCGGAGGTTAGGACTCTCAAATATTTGGAACTTCCTGAAGTAGAAGGGGAAGAAGATTTCATCCAAGAAGAGGATGAGCTTCAAGAGACTTTTGACTTGCCAAAAGAAGAGCCCACACCCGAACCTCCCATTGAGCTAAAAATCTTGCCTCCAGGCCTACGCTATGCTTTTCAAAATGGAGATTTGGAAGCCTCTGTCATAAGTGACAAGCTTTCAGATGATGAAACACTCAAACTAATAGCCCTGTTGGAAAAGCATAGGACTGTTTTTGGCTACTCGCTTCAAGACCTCAAGGGCATCAGCCCTGCTCTTTGCACATTCCTATTGATACGAGAGTACCCCCTCATGGGAACCTCAATGGCGATTGAATAATGCTGTTTGTGATGTTGTCAAGAAGGAGGTATTGAAACTCCTTCATGCCGAGATTATTTATCCTGTGCCTCATAGTGAGTGGGTTAGCCCGGTCCAAGTAGTGCTAAAGAAGGGAGGAATGACAGTCCTTCAAAATGAGAAAATGAATTAATTCCTCAACGAACCGTCACGGGATTGAGGATGTGCATTGATTACCGAAAAATCAATAAGGCAACTAGGAAGGATCATTTTCCACAGCCTCCGTTGATGAGATATTGGAACGGTTGGCAAAACACTCCTTCTTTTGTTTCCTTGGTGAGTACTCGGGCTATCTTCAAATTCCCATTGATCCTGATGATCAAAGTAAGACCACATTCACATGTCCATATGGGACGTACGCCTACCGGCTAATTGATTTTGGATTGTGTAATGCACCTGCCTCTTTTCAAAGGTGCATGATGTCTATTTTTCCGATATGATTGAGGAAATCAAGGAACTTGTCATGGACGATCTCTCCATCTAAGGAAAAACTTTTGATCACTGCATGGAAAATTTAGAAAAGGTCTTACAAAGATGCTAAGAGAAGGAACTGGTACTTAATTGGGAAAAGTTCCACTTTACGGTCCGTGAAGGCATCGTTCTCGGACACTTAGTGTTTGAGAGGAGGATAGAGGTGGACAAAGCAAAAATTGAGGTTATTGAACAACTTCCACCTCGAGTCAACATTAAGGGAATCCATAACTTTTTAGGTCATGCGGGGTTCTACCGACGATTTATCAAGGATTTTCCAAAATCGCTAGACTCCTCACAAACCTATTAGCTAAGGATGCTTCCTCTGATTTCGATGAGGAGTGCCTTAAATCATTTGATACACTTAAAAAGGCACTTGTCTCAGCTCCAATCAAGCAACTCCCTATTTGGACGATACCTTTCGACATCATGTGCGTGCCAACGATTTTGCTGTTGCTGCGGTCTTAGGCCAAACCAAAGATAAGAAGCATCACGCCACAGCCTACGCTAGCAAGACTCTAACAGGAGCACAACTCAATTATGCCATTCTAGAAAAAGAGCTCCTAGCAGTAGTCTTTGCTATTGATAAGTTTAGGTCCTATTTGGTTGGGGCCAAGGTCATTGTCTACACAAACCATGCTGCCTAGAAATATTTGCTCACCAAAAAGGACTCTAAACGAAGGCTAATCCGATGGATTCTCCTACTTCAGGAATTTGATTTGGAAATTAAGGATAAGAAAGGAGTGGAGAATTCTGTTGCAGATCATCTCTCACGTATGGAAGTCACAGAACACATGGATGTACCAATTAATCACTTCCTACGTAAGGTTATGTTTCTAAAGGTGACCGACTCTCACCCTTGGTACCCAGATATTGTGAACTTCATGGTCACGGGGTACATGCCACCAGGGGAAAACAAAAATAAGCTTATTATGAGAGTTATAGACACCTGTGGGATGACCCATATCTCTATTGAGTATGTGACGATGGCCTTCTTAGAAGGTGTGTCCCCACGATCTAAGGACCCAAAATCATTGAAAAATGCCATGTTGGACCCACGGAGGCTATTACGGTGTTTACTGTACCCAGACAATAATCTGGCAAAGTGGATTCTATTAGCATTCAATGTGTGAAGATACAAAGGAATTCATTCGTCGATGTTGAAAATGCCAGAAGCATGGAGGAATCACTGCTCATAATGCCATGCCCCTCACATATAATCTCCAAGTTGAATTATTCGATGTGTAGGGTATTGACTTCATCGGACAATTTCAAAAGTCACATGAGTACGAGTATATTTTGGTTGTCGTTTATTATGTGTCAAATGGGTAGAGGCATTGCCTTGCAGAAATGCCAACCCAGGCGTGCTAGGAAAATTGTAACATCTTCATTTTCATGCATAATTCACTGCATACATCTTCATACATGTTTAACGTTAAGCCATGTAAAAAGGAACAAGATTAAAATGAATTTAGGCTTAAACTGGAAATTTCAGTCCGTCAGGGTGCGAACTTGTCCGGTCTGAACCCCGGACTAGTCCGGTATCCCCTTTCTGTTTTAGAGGAAATTTAGTTTTCTTCAGAAGTGCGAACTTGTCCAACGACAACCCTGGACTAGTCCGGTGTCCCAAATTTCATTCCGAAGAATTCAGTTCTTCAGAGTCCGGACTTGTCCGGGATGAAGTGCGAACTAGTCTGATTTCTGCTCTGATGTTCCCCGGACTTGTCCGGAAGATTTGTCCGTTTCTTCTCCATTACCCAATGGACTAGTCAGGTCCTGAGGGGAGAAACACAAAGAAGGACCAATCAAGATCGATCTTCATCGACTTTTCAACAAATTGACGTTCTTCATCCAAAATCTTCATCAACAACACTCATCAAGCCCTAATCGCCAAGATTTAAAGTCTCACATCCAAACCTTGATCTTTGGGTCTCTAAACACGTGGTGTACCCTCTACATTCAAGTTTTCATGCAAATTCAACCCCAATTCTCGTAGATCAAGAAAACCCTAAGTTGCAGTCCTATCCAGGGCGGACTAGTCCAGCCCCTGAAACCAGACTAGTCCGATATCTAAATCTGGAATGTGCCGAATTAATTCCAAATCAACTCAAATCAATTCCAAAATTGTTCAAACTTGTTGGAAACTATTGTAACTAGCTATTAAACATTAATAGAACTCATTAACAAGTTTTACCTCACAGTTGCATTAATCATGCATATCATGGCATATTGAGTACTATGTGAGCATTATTTGATTGAGTTGTGTGTTTTGCATGTTTGTCGCTCGGAATAGAACGTGCTGCCGTAGAGAGTGCTTTCGAAACCAGAGTTTCAAAGCCTTCGATCCAAATCAGGCTCAGGAGCAAGGAAAGTGCCCTTGACCATATTGATCCTATTTTAAAGGTTTTGTTTGCAAAATTGCATGCTTGTGTCAAAATTGATGGGAAAACCCAATTGTAGGAGTTTACTAGTTTTGTATGACTACCCTTGTCGCTTGAACACTATGTAGAGAGTCAGGAAGGGTATTTTGAACTTTTTGCTTCGCAATGCTTAATTGGGTTTGGGAAACACTCATACTACCTAATTGTGAACTATTGAACATGTGAATGATGAGAATTGGTAATAATCACCATTTAGCAACATGGTGCCTAGGGATCTAAGCATGTTGGTAATGTGGAATGGGTTGGACTTTTTTGGTTGTTTTGCTTGCTTTAGATCTAAGGACCGGTTCGTGAGGCGACCATCCAGGATTTACAGTGCCACCATAGGGCAAAGTATGGGTGCGACTTAGCTAACTAATTAGTGAATCACTAGAACTTTTTGGACCATTAAGAATGCTCAAGGAAGGGGTAGTCGGATTGGCATTATAGAGATTTGTGGGACTGCCCTGGGATCCGAATGGCTCAAGAGGGGGCCCTTGGTTGGATGTGCTCAGTTGGAGACATCACCACCGGTGAAACCTCAATGGGGTCTAAATAGGCTAGTAATCACTTTTTGAAGGCTATTTTGTGATCTCTTGGCCACACACCTAAAGGAAGTGTGAGATGACATAATTGAGATTCCATAGTCATCGAAAGGTGATGAAATCACAAACTTATGGGTAAAGTGGTACAACCTCTACATAGTGCGTTTAAACTATCATGATAGCCGTGCTCCTGGACATGAGCAACCTAGACCCATACATGATTAGAATTTGGACTTGAACATGGTTTAATGGCTGGAATTGGATTGGGAATTGGTATTGGTTTAATTAATTGGCTTTGTTATATGGAATTGATGAAATTTTGGACATACGGGCAGTTATGAGTTGATTATGGAATATATATGCTAGTATTGGTTATTTAAGTTGAAATTGATGCTATATGGGTTATTTTGGTAAGGACCACACTTAATGATGATATAATTGCATTCTCAACTGTCTTGAATGTACTTTTATGCAATTAGCCATTATTTATTATCATTCCTTGTTTAAGCTACATGTCATACATTCCCACACTTACTGAGTACGACACATGCTCACCCTTGTTATTCCCCCATCAAATCCAGACGCGAGCGACCAGGTGGAGTACCAAGAGGTCTTTGAGGAGTTCTAGCCGTGTCTCTTGCTGTCAAACCTGCATGTGAAGTTTCAAGTCATTAGCATTTAGTTTTTCCGCTGCAGTTGTTTAGAGATTGTATTCGAGACTCTTTGGTTTGTAATACTATTATTAGTATTATTAATCGAGACATGGTTATATGCGTTTATCATTTGTGAATCACTTGTGTATGCGTGTTAAACACCTGGGCACACATATGCATTACGCTTGGTACATTTTCAGAACCGAGTGTCACAAGTTGGTATCAGAGCCGTGTTTGACCGTAGGACGCATGCCTAGGTAGAATGGACACCACAAACCACTTAGAACTTCTTTCCTATTTAAAATTTATCTGTTTTGCACTATTTTGCCTCCCACTAGCTATATAAGTGGGAAAAGTTGCATTTTGCTGCTGCTGCAATTTTTGGCGTTTTTGCAACTTTTGAGCAAATGCACATCCCCTCATCTAAATTTATTGCTGCTGCAATTTCAGAACTTATATTTGTGTTTTTTCCTCTATTTTCTACATGTCTTCTTGTAGATTGCTCACACCAAAATGATGGCCCACAAGAGAGCTCATTTGCCACCCCTTGAAGGAAGCTTAGGTCTTACAAGGAGCCGAGGATGGAACCAGCATAAGAGGAGGAAGAAGTGAGTTCTCCCGCTAAGGAAATCGATCATGAACATTCCAACACGACGGAGGAAGATCCGGAGTGGTGGAATGTTACGAAGATGAGGAAGAGGAAGATCCGGAGATGGTGGAAATCTATGGAAGTGAAGAAGAGGAAGGTGAAGCACATGAGGAGAGTGAAGATGGACCGCACGAAGAGGAGGAACCCACCGACGGGAAGAAGTACCCGAATCTCAAAGGAATGCATCGCAGCCAAGTGAAGCTAGGAAGGAGGAAAAATGCATAATTTACCGTGATGCCCAACAATTCCATTCCGATGGCACTGATGGAGGATTTGCAGCCAAGCAATTGAAGGAGTTCCTTGATCTATGCAAGATGCACCCGGAGTACTATGTCAAGAGGATTCCTCACCATGGACGGGATGAATGGAGGGTTGAATACATTGGCTTGTAGTGAATACACTTGCTTTGACGATAAAAGTTTTGAATATCACCACAACACCTTTTTATTAAGGTCCCGCTAGTTTTGTAAGCTCCGGTGGGAGCTTGGTTATACTAGTTTTGGTTAGTTCCGGCGCTAGGTTCTACTAGCTTTTGTTAGCTCCGGCTCAAGGTCCGGGTTGCTCTGGCAAGGTCCAGAACATGACCGCAATGCTTCTGTTTTTCATTTGCAATGTTTTGTACTTGCTTTACATCTTTGGAAAGATTGCTTAGTATTCATTTGCTAAGCCTTTGGTGTGTTTTTGGTTGATATGGATGATATCGTGTTACTGTGGTTTTGCAACATGCTTATGTGAGGTTCTCACATAAGGTGTTGTGTTCGGAACTAACTTGAGTCAAGTCGAGGACTTGGGCTCGTATGGATTGGTTGTTTATTCATGTGCAAGTGTTGCTTGAGTTCAAGATATGGCTGGTGATGGGATCCATTGGACTAGTCTCAGGGAGGAGATGAGGTTCCAACAACCAAATTCAAGAGGAATTGTGGTTGAGCTGATCAGGAGGTTGCGCAACATGATTGAATCAAGAACAATGCATGTGAAGGTATCATGGACGTCATTGGAAGATGTTTGCACGTGTGCAAGGAGTGCATGGACGTGGCTACATGGAGACATGATGAAGAGATGTGGACGTAAATAGTTGGTCGGAAAGGTCCAACCGGCTAGGTTATGGACTCAGGCTGCGGCTGAGTCGGGTTTGACTCAAATATGGAAAGATTTGAGTTGGTTATGATAGGATTTCGTGTGGGTCACGAATTTGAGTTGTTTAGGAATGTGGGATACATTGCTAAGGTGTTTGGAAGTCTTAAGATTGCTTCTATCTGCGTATAGAAGAATCCTAAGCAGTTATGGAAAGTTACAATTCGTGAACAGAGTAGGATTAGGTTCCTGATTTGAGTTGAGTTAGCTTTCGAGCTAGTTATATAAGCAAGGGAGCCCAGAGCTCGTGGTGCGCAATGTTGGGTCTGTTCCTCTTGTGTTCTATTGAATAAAATTCGTAGTTTGAAGGAACTTTTGTGCCTTGTTCGTCCGACTTGTTCCAGACTAGTTTTACTCGTCGAGTTTCTGGACAACACTACCTTTCGTTGGTGGATTTATCATAACTCGAGTTTTACAGATCCAATTGACGTGATTATTTTTGGATTGTCTTCACAACTTGACTATCTATCATCTGTCAAAACTTCACGGTCATTGGATTTGTGGTCTATGATCTACACGAGTTTCTTTGGAGCGTTCCAGAACTGTTTTTTTTCGGGTAGGGCAGATTGACCTTTGTTTGATCTTTCGATCATAACTTGAGTTTTTCTCAACGGATTTGAGTGATTCTTGTTGTGTTGTCTTCGTGACTTGATTCTCTCTGATATATATCACTTTTTTCATGGTGAAACACGTTTACATTAGTCTCACACACGATTTTTTTAATAGATTGTTTTTCTGCCGAAGGGGTTGGGGTTTAATTGTTTCCGCTGCGTAAGATTTTAAATCTACCATTCACCCCCCCTCTGGTATCTTTTCACGTGCTCTTTGATCCTACAATTGGTATCAGAGCCACGATGTTCTAATTTTTGTGATTTGCGTGTGTTTTTGACTAATCATCATGGAGATGTACTATGCCAAACCTTGTGTGTTCGCTGGTATTGTTTTTTAGGTTTGGAAGGCACGCATGGAGGCTTTCATTCAGGCACAAGGCTTTGAAATATGGGAGAAGGTATACAAGCCTTACGAAGTGCCATCAAACAATCAAGTTACATCTACAAATCTGAGAGATGTCGACAACAACAACAAGGCTCGGAACTTGATCATACAAGGATTAACACAAAGCGACTTCGACCGTGTTGCACACCTCCGATCTGCATACGATGTGTGGAAAGCACTTTGTGACTACCACGAAGGATCCAACACGATCAAACAGGTAAGGCAAGACATGTTCAATAAAGAATACATGCGCTTCGAGATGCAACCCGGTGAGTCTATTGATGACCTTTTTGCTCGCTTTAATAAGATTCTTAGCAACTTGCATAGTGTCAATGTTAATTTTTCAGATGCTGAAAATGCTAGTCAATTGTTAAGTGCATTAGATATGTCAATTTGGGAGATGAAAGTCACATCTATTCGTGAATCTACTGTCATGAGTTCACTTACTTTAGATGTGCTATATTCCAAGTTAAAAACTCATGAAATTGACATAATCTCACGTAAGAACCCCAACAAGTCTATTGCTTTTGTTTCTCAACGCGACATGCCTAGTTCCAGTCAAACATCATCTTGTGGTACACTTGCTTTGCTATCCTCTCTAACCCTTGAATAGATTGAGGAGTTTCCAGAGGAGGAGCTAGCGCTCATCTCTACCCGGTTCTCAAAAGCATTGCAAAATGTGAGAACTAGAAGGAGAGGAAGCTCCGGACTTCAACGATGCTTTGAATGTGGTAAGACAGGACATTTTCGTTCAGATTGCCCTAACCTTTCAGGTCCTACTTCCCAGGATGAAAAGCAAACAAGAACGAAGCACTCCTGTGCAAAAGATACGAAGAAAAAGAAGGGTTTTACAGGACGTCAATTGGTGAGCAGTTTTATCTCAGCACTCCAGGAACTTGGCTCAAGCGACGTGGACATTGAAAGTGATGAAGATGAAGATGATTTGGCAAACTTGTGCTTCATGGCGGGCAAGTCAAGATCAAGTATGAAGGAGACAGAACACAACAGCGATAATGAAGAGGTATGTCCTACTTGCGAAGAATTGTGTGATGCTATTTCTCGTGCCACTGTTATTGTTAAGAAAAAGGACAAAAAGCTTAGGGACAATGCTGTTAAAATTGATTCACTAGAATTTGAAATTAATCATTTGAAATTCTTGATTCCTAGTGATGATTCCTGTTCCTCATGTGACTTAATATATGAACAATTGTCCTCCCTAAGAAGTGCACATACCTCCACACTTGATAAACTTAAACATGAAATTGAAAAGAACAAAAAGCTTGCTGCACTTAATATTGGAAACGTAAAAGATGCTTCTTGTTCTACAATTGATTTGCATTGTTCTAGTTGTGATGATCTTGATAAGAAACTGCAAGATGCTATGAATGAAATCTCTATATTGAACAATGCTTTACGTTGTCATGAAGTTAAATATTGTTCCAACTGCAAATTAAAAGGAAAAACTTCATGTGAAAATTGCCTTGATCTGTCCAATAAACTTGATAACATGCATAAGACATTTGATCGGTTTTGTAATGGGAATAAGAACCTAAACTTGCTGCTGAATTCATCCAAGTCTTGCAATGATAAAACTGGTTTAGGTTTTGATTCTCATGCTCATGCTAATTCACATCCACCTAAATTGTAAAGTCATTAGGAAGTGGTTTGGTTCAAACAGTTCCTAAACAAAAAGAAGTGGTTTTCAAATCAGCAGGAGTTTATCTCATTCGGTTTCAAATAACATGAACACAATGTTAAATTTCATTGTACCTACTGTGGTAGAGATGGTCATGTCATAGATTTTTGTTATAGACTAGCAAAACAACAGAAAATGGAAAGAATGGTTGCTAGAGCTCATAACTTTCATGCAAAATTTGCTACACATATTGAACCGAATGTACAACCTGCTGTTTTGAGTCAAAAACATTCAAAGTTTACCTCCGGACCTTCTGATTTTGCCTCCGGAGCTACTGATTTTTGTGCTACACAAGTAACACCTTATAGGTCAGTAGTTAAGAATAAAAAATCTCAAACTTTGACTCATATTTTTGTCTCAGCTTTCGCGTGTTTTTCCTGCTGCACGTCGCGTGACTCAGTACTGGATTCCTAAATGCCTTTTGACTAACCCCAGTATTGAGTCATCGACGTATTGTGCTTCTATGTAGGTTACACGTTTGAGGAAGGAGAACATTTGGATTGTGGATTCAGGTTGCTCACGCAACATGACCGGTAACAAAGATTGGTTCTCCTCCCTCTCTTTTGTGTCATGTGTAGAGAATGTTACTTTTGCCGATAATTTTTCAACTCCTATAATTGCTAAGGGTTCGTTTAGAGTAAATGATCACTACACTTTGAAGGATGTGGCACTTGCCAAAAATTTGAAATACAACTTGCTTTCTGTTCCACAATTGCTAGATGAAAATCTGGAAATTATTTTCAATAAAAACTGCTGCAAAGTTGTAAGTTCTAATAGTGAGTTTATTTTTAACATGTCTAGGTTTGGAAGAGTTTTTAAATCTGATTTTGATATGTCTTCCTCTAAGCATAGGTGTCTAGTTGCTAATGATTCAAAGGACCTATATTTTTGGCATCGTAGACTTGGTCATGTAGGCTTTGATCACCTAATGCGTGTTAGTGCTCTTGATCGCATACGTGGGCTGCCTAAGCTTAAAGGGGACAAAGAAATTGTGTGCTCTTCTTGTAGACATGCTAAGATGGTTGCAGGTTCACATACTCCTCTCACAATGATCATGACAACTGAACCGGGTCAACTTTTGCACCTTGACACCGTAGGACCTTCACGTGTTCAATCCTTCGGAGGTAAATGGTATGTACTTGTGATTGTTGATGCTTATTCTAGATACTCTTGGGTTTACCTTATGGCATCTAAGAATTAAGTTTTTAGTCACTTTAGGACTTTATTTCTTAGATTATCAATTGATCACCCAGGATCTTTAAAGGCAATTAGAAGTGATAACGGAACTGAATTTAAAAATCAATCTTTTGATCACTTTTGTGCTGAAAATAGAATAGACCATCAATTTTCTTCACCATATGTACCTCAACAAAATGGTGTTGTATAAAGAAAGAACAGAACCTTAGTTGAGATGGCTAGGACTATGCTTGATGAATATCAAACTCCTAGGAAATTTTGGGCTGATGCGATTGCAACCGCTTGTTTTGTCTCAAACCGTGTTTTCCGGCGTGCTAAGCTAGGTAAAACACCATATGAGCTCCGGTTTGGACATAGGCCTAGTGTTACACACTTTTGGGTCTTTGGTTGCAAATGATTTGTTAAGAAACATGGTAATCTTGATAAATTTGAACCTAGATCCATTGATGGCATGTTTCTTGGTTATCCATCTCATACTAGAGGCTACCGTGTGCTTTTACTTGACACTAACAAAATTGTGGATACTTGTGAAGTGTCTTTTGATGAAGCTAGCCCAGGTACTAGCTCAAACATTGCAGGTCCAGATCCATATCCGCAGGAGGGGAGCATTTTCGTTGAAGATGAGGAAGAATTGGAGCTGCTGCCCGAAAATTCAGCAGCTAAAGACTTTGGTTCAGCTCCGGATGTTAATTCTCAACCAGCACCGACAACCATCAATGCTGATTCAAATCATCCTCAAGTCAAAAGCTCATCGATTTGTGATGAACATGAAGAAGAAGAAGCTTGTGAGACATCTGTTCCCCTACGGTTTTACAAAGATCATCCCCCACAACAGATGATTTGAAGCTTGCACGAACGAGTCACACGGTCCAGGTTTTGCGATCCAAACTCTTATGCTCATTCTACTTTTGTTGCTTATCTTGAACCCAAAGATATATCACACGCACTCATTATTCGTTCAAGTGTATGTGGATGATATTATCTTTGGTTGTGCTTCTCATGATCTTGTGTCCATGTTTTCAGCAATGATGAGTTCCGAATTTGAAATGAGTATGATGTGTGAACTCACTTACTTTTTGGGGCTGCAAATCAAGCAAACAAAGGAGGGTACCTTTGTGCATCAAATGAAGTATACAAAAGATCTCCTAAGGCGCTTCAACATGGACAAAAGCAAGCCTCTTCGGACACCAATGGGAACAGCAACAACACTTGAACTTGATGAAGATGGTGAACCAGTGGATAAAAAAGAATATAGAAGCATGATCGGATCACTTTTATACCTCACGTCATCAAGACCAGACATACAATTCAGCGTATGTCTTTGTGCACAGTTTCAAGCTTCCCCATGTGCTTCACATCGTCAAGCCATCAAAAGGATTCTCAGGTACTTACATGGAACTCAAGAATTTGGCATTTTTCTTCCTTCTTCCTCAACCGTTACTTTGAAAGCTTTTTTGGATGCTGATTTTGGGGGTTGTAGGATTGATAGGAAAAGTACTTCCGATGCTTGTTATTTTCTTGGTAATTCACTTGTTGCTTGGTCCTCTAGAAAAAATATTCAGTTGCACAATCCACAGCCGAATCTGAATATGTAGCTGCTGCTAGTGCTTGCTCACAAATTCTTTGGATTGTTCAAACACTTAAGGACTATGGGGTTGATCTAGATAGTGTTCCACTGTTCTATGATAACACTAGTGCCATTTACATTGCTAAAAACCCCGTGCAATATTCTAGAACTAAGCACATTGTCATTAGGTATCACTTTCTCCAAGATAATGTTGAAAAAGGAAACATTGTGCTTCACCATGTAGATACCGAACAACAATTAGCTGACATTTTTACAAAACCTTTGGATTTCACTTGTTTTTGTTACATTCGTAGTGAAATAGGGGTTATGCATCCTCATGGCTTAAATTGAGGGGGAGTTTTGAAACTTGGGAAGTCTATGTGTGAATCTGAAATTAAAATAATATGAGCATAGTATTTCATACATATATGACTTTGTGATTCCTTTTACATGCTGAAAGTTCTTACTACATTACTCGTGTTATACATTTTGTAGTTTTTGCCATGTCTAGTAATTGGAATAATTACTTACACTAAATCTGGTCATGGTTGAACTTTCTTGCTGTTTTGAACTTGTTGCATGTTCACAAGTGCATTTAATCATTAAGAATTAATCAAGTAATCAACTCACATGTTGAGTTTTTATGAACAAATATAAATTGAGAAAAGATCAAGAGAATATGCATGCATCGCACTTCTTCTTTTGAGATGGCTTATCATTGCACTTAGATATGAACTTGGAAGAAGTTGTGTATGAATAAAACTATGTCCTTAAGCTTCTGATTGTCAAATGACATAGGCTTGGCTTCGTTGGTTAGAATAAGGCAGATGCGCATATAATCTCTTGCAAATATCATATGATATAAATTTATGCTTTGAAAAATAATAAAATGCAGCAACTAGTGTCATGCTTTCAAGTTATGAAATAGTTAAGTTTGTGAGATCATGACTTGCTTAAATTGAAAATTACATATGATCTCTAGCAAGGCTTACACTACTTTATATATCTCATTGATGTGATAGTGTAAGTTACTTGATAGTATGACTTGGATGAGCTTTGTTTATATTTATATGTTATAATATGCTCATAAAAACTAAAGGCGGAGATATAATTTATTTATATGCTCATGACTTGCTGAATACATTGTCAAAGGGGGAGAGATAAACATGAAGAGAAAGAGAATATGTGCATAAGGAGAGATAATAAAGGTGGAGAGATAGTATGGGATAATTTTTGGATTTTCTTCTCCTTTCTCATTTTACTTTTGACTTACAAAGGGGGAGAAATAGCCTTCAAAACTTTTATGTGAATAAGGCAATGTTGGGATTTTAAATGGTGTTGCCAATGCATTCATCAAGGGGGATATTGTAAGATCTATGTGTGCTGAATACATTGGCTTGTAGTGAATACACTTGCTTTGACGATAAAGTTTTGAATATCACCAAAACACCTTTTTATTAAGGTCCTGCTAGTTTTGTAAGCTCCGGCGGGAGCTTTGTTATACTAGTTTTGGTAAGTTCCGGCGCTAGGTTCTACAAGCTTTTATTAGCTCCGGCTCAAGGTCCGGATTGCTCTGGCAAGGTCCAGAACTTGACCGCAATGCTTCTGTTTTTCATTTGCAATGTTTCGTACTTGCTTTACATGTCTGGAAAGGTTGCTTAGTATTCATTTGATAAGTCTTTGGTGCGTTTTTGGTTGATATGGATGATATCGTGTTACTGTGGTTTTGCAACATGCTTATGTGAGGTTCTCACGTAAGGTGTTGTGATCGGAACTAACTCGAGTCAAGTCGAGGACTTGGGCTCGTATGGATTAGTTGTTTATTCATGTGCAGGTGTTGCTTGAGTTCAAGACATGGCTGGTGATGGGATCCATTGGACTAGTCTCAAGTAGGAGATGAGGTTCCAACAACCAAATTCAGGAGGAATTGTGGTTGAGCTGATCAGGAGGTTGCGCAGCATGATTGAATCAAGAACAATGCATGTGAAGGTATCGTGGACGTCATTAGAAGATGTTTGCAAGTGTGCAAGGAGTGCATGGACGTGGCTACATGGTTCCGAGACATGATGAAGAGATGTGGACGTAAAGAGTTGGTCGGAAAGGTCCAACCGACTAGGTTATGGACTCAGGCTGCGGCTGAGTCGGGTTTGACTCAAATATGGAAAGATTTGAGTTGGTTGATAAGATTTCGTGTGGGTCACGAATTTGAGTTGTTTAGGAATGTGGGATACGTTGCTAAGGTGTTTGGAAGCCTTAAGATTGCTTCTATCTGCGTATACAAGAATCCTAAGCAGTTATGGAAAATTACGATTCGTGAACAGAGTAAGATTAGGTTCCTGATTTGAGTTGAGTTAGCTTTCGAGCTGGTTATATAAGCAAGGAAGCCCAGAGCTCGTGGTGCACGACTTTGGGGCTGTTCCTCTTGTGTTCTATTGATTAAAATTCGTAGTTTGAATGAACTTTTGTGCCTTGTTCGTCCGACTTGTTCCAGACAAGTTTTACTCGTCGAGTTTCTGGACAGCACTACCTTTCGTTGGTGGTTTTATCATAACTCGAGTTTTGCAGATCCAATTGACGTGATTATTTTGGGTTGTCTTCACAACTTGACTATCTATCATCTGTCAAAATTTCACGGTCATTGGATTTGTGGTCTATGATCTACACGAGTTTCTTTGGAGCATTCCAGAACTGTTTTTTTCGGGTAGGGCAGATTGACCTTTGTTTGATCTTTCAATCATAACTTGAGTTTTTCTCGACGGATTTGAGTGATTCTTGTTGTGTTGTCTTCGTGACTTGACTCTCTCTGATATCTATCACTTTTGTCATGGTGAAACACGTTTATATTAGTCTCACACACGATTTCTTTAACAGATTGTTTTTGTGCCGAAGGGGTTGGGGTTTAATTGTTTCCGCTGCGTAAGATTTTTAAATCTACCATTCACCCCCCCTCTGGTAGCTTTTCACGTGCTCTTGGATCCTACAGTCGGTATCCTATGTACTGAATACACCTTGGGATTGCAAAGATCACAAGGAAACTCCATTTACCAGATTTGAAGACCTCTGAAGCCCCCACATGTCAGGCGTAACCGGACCTGCTTCCCCGACATGGTTAGTCCCAGGGACGCCACGTGTATCATAAGACCGGAGCAATCACCCACACATGGGAAAGCTCCGGACGGAATACCAGTATGGCACCCCCGGACCTAAGCCCATACAGAGGGAAGCTCCAGTACTTACACGTGTCCAACAGCACCGGACCTACCCGTCCACGACGGTAAGCTCCAGAGCTGCCACATGGCGACCGCCGGACCTTCAACTTCAACAATCAGGCTGGTGGACCCCCCAACGGCTCCGCACCTTCAAGGAGCAATCAAAGACTTCAAGACCCGATTATGTGTCATTAATGCCATATTAATGACACATGATCAGATGACCCTTAATACAGGTAACGGCACTATTAAGGCCCATTACAAGGCTATTAAGGGTAATTAGCCTCATTAATTGTGTATCAAGCACGTGTAACTGTCGGGCCCACATGTCAGGCCAGGCTAACGGTGTAATGACCAGTCCTTGTACTATAAAAGGACTGGTCGACGATACACAAGGGACGGTTCCAGACCACTACTGAACTCCCCGAGCTTGATGAGCTTCTTCTTCTGGATCTTCTTCTAGACTCACATGCTCAATACAACACCAACACACCCCATGGAGTAGGGTATTACGCTCAGGCGACCCGAACCACGTAAATCACTGTGTACACTTGTATTTCACCTTCTTGAATCTCTGCGCGCCCATTACCGAACTACAACTCCTCGATCTACCAAAGGTAGTGTCGGGAGATCTGCCAGATCCAAACACCGACAGTTGGTGCGCCAGGATGGGGGCGGTGCCTGAGATTTTAAGTATGGTGAACTCAGCTGCTAGATCATCCAACAGCAACCCTGTTGTTCAACCCACTGGGGACAATCCCTCCAACATGCATCAACCAGCAGGTGTCGTGGCTCCAGCAGGAGTCATGCCTCCACCGCCACCGCCTGCACTAGCACGTCAAGCTCAGCAGCGTGATGGTGCATCGGCGTCGGTCACCGCATCGGCGAATAACAACAACCTTGAACACGCGCTTCATGCAGCGCGTGCTCTCCTCCAACGTCCACCACCTCCAGGTGCATCCCATGGTGCAATGGAGTAGTGGAGGGCTGATGTGGAACATCTGGTTGCAGCAGCAGCCGACCGCATGAGCAACCAAGGTCCTCCTCCTTCGGGGCGGGCCCCATCGTAGCGCCGAACCGTGTCTGGTAGACTTGGTCCACATGCTTCCCAAAATAGGAGGCGTACTGCGTCACAGCAAGTTATGTCGCTACCTTCTGGGGCGCGATGTACTCATACGATAACCAGACTTTCAACTCATGACCTCTGGTCAGAGCTTGATCGCCGTTACCGTCAACAGGACGGCCGCGTCCATATCGAGCGTGCTCGCGGAAGGCGAGAGGCTCAAGATAGTCCTGTTGCCGAGGGAGTAGGAGGAGGCTATTCGGCTCTGGCCATGCACCTACGCATGGTCCGATGGCCACAAAAGTTCCGGCCTCATCTTCCAGAGAAATTCGACAGGACTGTTAATCCCACTGAGTTTCTCCAGATTTATTACACCACAATCCTTGCGGCCGGAGGTAATGAGGTTATAATGGCCAACTACTTCCCAATGGCCTTGACTGGGACCGCC
Organism: Tuctoria greenei; assembly: GCA_036927565.1. NCBI lineage: Eukaryota > Viridiplantae > Streptophyta > Magnoliopsida > Poales > Poaceae > Tuctoria > Tuctoria greenei. Next base: position 173,230,126 of record JAYESD010000002.1, on the reverse strand, counting down.
AGGTCTTGGTTCATGAGCCTTCCTCACAACTCCATCAATAGTTGGGAGAAATTGTGCCAACAGTTCACCGCACATTTCGGGAGTTCATACACCTGACCAGGCACCGAACTGGACCTTTTTGCTGTCGTGCAGAAGGGGGGAGAATCCCTGCGCTCATTCATCCAGAGGTTCTCTGAGGTACAAAACACCATTTCTTCTATCTCTAGCGCCTCTGTTATCGTGTCATTTAGACAGGGCGTACGAGATAATAAGATGCTGGAGAAGCTGGCGATCAAGGAGATCACTAGCGTCACGGAGCTCTTCGACTTGGCAGACAAGTGTGCCAAAGCTGCGGAGGGACGTGAAATGCACTCCAAACCACCTCCAGAGTATGGTAAAAAATCCTCCAAAGGCAAAGCCACTACCTCCCAGAGTGGCAAAAAGAAGAAAAAGTCCAACGGCAAGAAGAAGCCGCCGGCCAACACATCTACCGCTGCAGCTACTGCAGCTCCAGGTGGCCGGGGGCCACGCCCCGAGAAATGACCTCGGCCGTCCTCTGAAGACGGTGGCAACTCCAAAGTGTGGTGTCCCATCCACAAGTCGAACAACCACAACTTGGAGGACTGCCGGGAGGCCCAAAACCTTGTCGAGCGCTACAACAAGCGCCGGGAAGAAGTTCCTTTCCGTCATAGGGAAGGAAAACAGAAGGTCGATGAAGCTTCGACCGAAGAGGAGTTAGGCTTCCAGGACCCTAAAAAGGTCCTGAAGGTTGTTTACACCTCCGTCGTCGATGACTCCGACGTCTCCGACAATGAGCGTCATAAGACCATGAACACCATCTTTGGTGGTTCGTCGGACATCACCTCTAGCCTTGTCCTAAATACCATGCGGTGGGACATGGCCTCAGTAGCTCCTACAGCCAGGGCGGAGCCTCATCGAAAGTGGATGGACACCACCATCACTTTTGATGCTTCAGACTGCCCTCAGAACATGATCGGAGCTGGTCAACTACATTTGATGGTATCTCCGACCACCAATAACATTCAACTCCACCATGTAATGGTGGACGGAGGTTCGGGGTTGAACCTCATAAGCTTCGAAGCTTTTGTCAAGCTTCAGCTCAGACCTTCGGACCTTCGCCCCTCCCGACCTTTCTCCAGAGTAGGACCGGGAGCCATAACCCCACTTGATGCCATTACTCTCGCTGTGACCTTTGGGACTCGGGAGAATTATCGCACTAAGAAGTTGATCTTTGACGTCGCTCAGATCAACTTACCTTTCAACGCCACTGGGCAGGCCCGCCTTGTACAAATTCATGACTGCTGCTCATTATGGCTACCTGGTGTTGAAGATGCCAACACCAGCTGGTGTTTTCTGAACCCACGGAGACCGCACTGCCGGAGTGACTGCTCTGGAAGAACTTCATGCGCTTGCTACAGCATAGGAGGAAGAATCCAGACAGGAACAAGCTCCGAAACCCCCGAGCATTCGTCAACGAGGCTCAACCTCCGCACCTTGCGTGCAACCAAGCGGCAACACCGACATCCCCGTCAAAGTCATCCAAATCGGTTCTGATGCCGCTCAGACAACCCATATATCGGGAGGTCTTAATGACAAATAGGAACTCGCGCTCATCACTTTCCTCTAGGCTAATGTCGACGTGTTTGCCTGGCAACCGTCACAAATGCTTGGGATCCCTAGGGAAATGATCGAGCATAATCTGAAGATCTATCCTGACGCTCGACCCGTACATCAGAAGCCTCAGAAGCAATCCGTAGAGCGACAAAACTTCATACGACAAGAAGTGAAGAAGTTGCTCGAAGCTGGATTCATCCGAGAAGTTTTCCATCCAAAATGGATGGCAAACCCAGTCGTTGTACCCAAGGCCAGCGGGAAGCTTCGGATGTGTATCGACTACACCACATTGAATAAGGCATGCCCAAAAGATCCATTCCCACTACCTAGAATAGATCAGATAGTGGATTCCACCTCCGGGTGTGAATTACTGTGTTTTCTAGACGCATATTCTGGGTACCATCAAATCAGAATGTCTAGGGAAGATGAAGAACATACTTCTTTTATCACAGTAGATTGATTGTACTGCTATACTAACATGCCATTTGGTCTCAAGAATGCAGCTTCAACATTTGTACGAGCTATGTACAAAACCTTTGGAGAGCTCATCAGAGACATAGTGGAACTGTATATTGATGACATCGTCGTCAAGATCAAGGACAAGGAGTCACTCCTTGACACCTTGCAAGCTGTCTTCGACAAGCTGCGGGTCACCCACACAAAGCTGAACCTAGACAAGTGCGTCTTCGGGGTTAGCTTCGGAAAGCTTCTTGGTTTCCTGGTAAACCACCGGGTCATAGAGGCGAATCCGGTGAAGAATAAAGCCATTGAGGAGATGCGGCCACCAGCTCGCATCAAGGACGTCCAGAAACTGACTGGATGTCTAGCCGCCCTCAGCCGGTTCATCTCAAGACTGGCAGAACGGGCGCTACCCTTCTTCAAGCTATTGAGGAACTCTGGACCATTTCAATGGTCTGAAGAATCAGAAAAGGCGTTCCAGGAGCTAAAGCAGCTCCTCATCACTCTACCAACCTTGGTAGCTCCGAACCCTGGTGAGCCCTTACTGCTTTACATTTCAGCAATCGATGAGGTTGTCAGCATGGTCCTGGTTGCAGATAGACCAGAACCATCCCAAGCTCAGGAATCAAGACCCCTCCGGGAGGGTCTGGAGGTTCCTGAAGGTGAGTCTAGGTCCCAGACCCCAGGCTTGGATCTACAGGGAGTTATTCCAAAAGATCTGGACCCCTCTGGGAGGGTCCGGGTCGCTCTAGTAGAAGCTCTGGGTTCCTACAGCAAGGACCCGGAGGTCCCTGAAGCAGGTCCGGACCCCTCCAGGAGGGTCCGGGTCGTTGTGGAGGAAGCTCCGGGCCCCTCCGGGAGGGTCCGGACAGTCCAGCGCCCAGTGTACTTCATCAGCAAAGTACTACATGATGCCAAGACTCGATACCTAGAGGTACACAAGCTGCTCTACGCAGTTCTCATTGCCTCCAGGAAGCTTCACCATTACTTCCAAGCTCACAAGATCTCAGTGGTGACCTCTTATCCACTATGTGCGATCTTGCATAATCCCAACTCTACTGGAAACATTGCAAAGTGGGCAGCGGAATTGGCCGAATTCGATCTTGAATTCGTCCCAAGACAAGCGATCAATAGTCAAACATTGGCAGACTTCGTGGCGGAATGGACCCCCTCTCCATCAAACCCTGGGGGCCCTAGTGAGCAGAAGCCGGAACTCAAGGCTTCGTTCTTCACCAAGCCTCACTGGACCCTCTACTTCGACAGCTCCATGCAAAAGCAGGGGGCCGGAGCTGGAGTCGTTCTCCTCGCTCCAACCGGGGAGAAGGTAAGATACATGGTCCACCTTGACTTCAAGGCGACCAACAACATGGCGGAGTATGAAGCACTCATTTATGGACTAAAGGTGGCACTATCATATGGTGTCAAGCAGCTGTTGGTCAAGGGAGATTCGCAGCTCATCATTAAACAGGTGAAGGGTGAATGCTCCTGTAACAATCCTCAACTGGCTGCTTATCTTCTTGAAGTCCAGAGGCTTCAGAAGGACTTCAAAGTCCTGAATCTCCACCATGTCCAGCGTGTCCATAACGCTGAAGCTGATGAACTCTCGACGAAAGCGTCAACCGGAGCTCCGGCTACTAACGGAACCTTCGTCCGGAGGTTGTCAAAACCCACAACTCAGCCTGCCGAACTGAGCGAAGGGGGCGAGACCAGCATCCCGAAGCTGGCGGTCCCGATGGCCCTGTTACCATGACAACCATCAAGGGTCGTAGGTGCTGCCGGAAGCTCCGAGCAACCCAGCACGTAAGACTCAAATGCTCAAGAAAGCTTCAATGCATGGATCTTGGAGATCTAGAGCTACTTGAAAGACAGTATCCTTCCTGATGATGATGTATCTGCTAACAGATAGTCAGATTGGCTAAAAGATACACGCTGGTAGAAGGGGATCTCTACCGGCGTGGTGCCAATGGCGTCCTAATGCGGTGCATCATAAGGGAAGAAGGTTGTGAGCTCCTCGTAGAAATCCATGGAGGCGAGTGTGGGAACCACGCGTCTTCCCGCACGCTGTTTGGTAAAGTCTTCCGGCATGGCTTTTACTCTCCTACAGCACTCCAGGATGCAACTGAGCTGGTGAAGAAATGCGAAGCATGCCAGTTCCATGTAATGCAAATTCATACACTGGCTCAGCCTCTACAAATGATACCTCCTACATGGCCTTTTGCTGTGTGGGGGATGGACATATTGGGACCTTTCCTAAGAGCCATCGGAGGTTACAAGCTCCTGTATGTGGCCATTGACAAGTTCACCAAATGGCCAGAAGCAACTCCAGTTGTGACAATAAACAAGCAATCAGCCATCAACTTCTTGCAGTCCATCGTATGCAGATTTGGAGTCCCAAACAAAATAATGGGACCCAATTCACAAGCTCTGCTTTCCAAGGATACTGCGAAGACCACGGCATACAAGTCAGCTACGCCTTTGTAGCTCACCCGGCAAGCAATGGCCAAGCCGAGAGAGCAAATGCAGAAATCCTGAAAGGACTCAAGACGCGCACATATGAGTGCCTAAAAAAACATGGAGCCAACTGGATCGAAGAGCTTCCGCCCACTCTTTGGGCCGACAGGACAACTCCAAACCAGTCAACTGGAGAGACAACCTTCTTCCTGGTGTACGGAGCTGAAGCAGTCCTTCCTCCAGAAATCACCTTGGGGTCGCTCTGGGCCCAGACCTCTGACGAAGCCACGCAGGACCAGCTCTAGCGTGAAGACCTTGATCTCCTTGAGGAGGGAAGGTTCCGAGCAGCTGTTTGGAATGCCCAATACCGCCAAGCTCTGCGGCGATATCACCAGAGGCATGTTCACAGCCGACAGCTCGAGGAAGGTGATCTGGTGCTACGGAGAATACAAACCAGAGAAGGGTTAAACAAACTCTCCCCCAGCTGGGAGGGACACTTCCGAGTGATCAAAGTATCCCGCCCCGGATGCGTTCGCTTGGCAACCAAAGATGGGACACCTCTCCCAAATCCTTGGAACATTGAGCACCTCTGTAAGTTCTACGCTTAATATCACGGAGGTGAGTCTGTAATTACATGTGATGTATGTTTTAGAGTCATTGTACAGAGTCGGGTAGCTCCTCCGAGAGGGCAGCCGGACCTACTCCGATAGGTCTGCAACGTCTATGCAACACTTGTCATAGTCTCAGAACTAAAAGTGTAGCTAGCTACCTTGGGTCAAACGAGAAACGAAACACACTTAGCCTGGTTTCGTACCCTAAGAGTGTACTTGTTTACCCTGTACCCCGGACCTATAATGAAAGACATCATTGTGTGAAAATAGACTCCATGTGCATTTACTTTGTACAGGCTCAATATTTTTTATTTTTCTCTTTCTTGTCTATAACAAAGTTGTGCAGTTCTTAAGAAACATTAGCTCGACCAGTTCATGTACAATTCGAGTTGCATTGTCTATCCTTTCGGGTTCAAACATTGTTGATGGCCTACTCATCTGAATGCTACCGAGCCAATCTAGGGCCAGAGTGTGCTATCGACTTAGCCTGGTCATGCACCCTAAGTACGCCACTCTACCTACACCCCGGCAGGCCAAAGTAAGGCAAGTCCAGAAACGATCGGACCTGAAGGAAACAAGACATCGCTCTTGATTGTTTTTAGAATTGTGTTCGACTTAAAACTTTCTCGGGAATAGTAAGCCACAACGAAGTTATAGATAGGAAACGGATTTTACTATTTTTCTTGACTTCAGTGTGCAGGAAAAATAAATATTACATGATGATGGTGAATGAAGCCGGAGCTGCCAAAGCTTCGACATCCACCAGGTGGCTTGTGGTCGATGTTCAAACATTGACATCGAGCATAACTGGAGCTACTCAGCTCCGGTAAAGCTAGGGGGCATGCCGTCAACGAGAAGATGGTGGAAAGACTCTCAATGGAGTCTGCCGTTGACACACCATGTGTTGATAGAGGTCACTGCCGAAGCTACCAAGCTCTGACACCCCAGAGAGCTAACCATCGATGCTTTACGCGTTGATGGAGACTACTGCCGGAGCTACTAAGATCCGACGATGGTCAATGCTGGAGCCACTAAGCTATGACAACCTCAGGGGGCCTACACTATCGAAGACTTCGGACCTACATTCTACAAGTTCGAAGCACGCAAGTCTTCAACAAATGTTACATCCTCTTGGTACATGTTCACAATCAAATTGTGTACATCTACCAGGGGGCCAAGTGAGACAAAGGTGTTGAAGACAAAAAATGAAATTCATAAAAAAATTTTGCTTTCCATTCATCTGGAGACAAGAGATTACAAAATTGGAGGAGAAGAGAGAATACACGCGGGAGCTGCAGAGAGATGGTCCTAGACCCTATGGAAGAACTGGGCAACCTTCTGGGCCACCTCTGACATGCTGGCTCGGGCGGCTTCACCCTCTCCTTGGATGGGGCCTTTAAGCACCAGATCTAGAGGGAATTGAGGGCCCCGGCTGGTTTAGCACGTCAGCACAAACTCTGCGACGTTCTTCGCCAGGGATTGTCCCTCAATTTCCAATTGGTCCACGATGACATCGCCCATCTTGTGAGCTTGTTGCCTGCCGAACCCAGCGCCTCGAACGTCTGGTCCAGCTCCGGCTCCGGATCATCCGGACGCACAGGACTGAAGCCCATTGGCGTCAGCGCGTCGTTGACGCTCCACCTCTTTGGCATTCTTCTGAATCTTTTCAGCAACCTGCCTTTCGAGTTTGATGAGCTTTTCCTCCTAGAGGTGGATCTCATTCCAGCAGTTGACCAGATCTTTCTCTCGGCCCTGCACTTTCTTCTCCCTGGCGACGATGGCATTCTCCTGCTTGTAGAGATCTTTCCCTCGCTCCCAGGCCTTCTTCTCCTCCTCTTCACAAAGCTCCTCCAATTTCTTAGTGCGTTCTTCGAGGCTCTTGTTAGCCAGAGCTGTCTTTTGGACAAGCTCTTCCTCCCTCTTCACGAGGTCGTCCCGCAGCTCTAGGAATTTCTGCTCTTCATCTTCGAGCCATCTCTCCCACACATCAAGATCCTCCCGGCGCTTGACGAGACTATCTGGATGGCGGCGAGCCTTTCCTGGCGATCATCCGTTGCGCTATTTGCAGCCTTGGCCTGCTCATAGATGGCGCGGGACTGGTTGTCAAGGGTCCGTGTCATGCTTTCCCTCTCATCAAATAGCTTACCCTAGTACTCCAGGCGGACCTTCTCCCTTTGTACACACTCCTTGTCGTCAGCCAGCCTCGACTGTGCCAGCTTGGTCTCGAAATGGTGTCGGTTGCACCACCTCCTAAGGGTTTGACGCTCCTCCTCGAGGGCCTTGATGTTGTGGCAGAAAGCCAGCTGGACCTGGCGAAGACTGGAGTAGGCGTTGTGAATACACAACGATAGGTGGATCGGGTCCGGACCTGCCGAGGTCCTCTCCGCTGGCTCCTGCGGATCTTCAGTGACAAAAATTGGGTTCCACTCTACAAGAGCGGTTCCCCGAGCTTCCACGGCACTAGGGTCGTCCTCCGGGGTAGCCTCGACCGCCGCCTAGGAAGTACTTGCAGTAGAAGTTCCGACCTCCGAAATTGACTCCGAAGGTCCCGCCGCAGGTCATCAACAAATGGCCCCTCCGGCGGGGGGCCAGCAGCTTCATCTTGGCACCCTGGCTCAACAGCGGGCACCTCCGGGATCACTGCTTCCGGAGCGGGTGTTGAAGGTTCGGTCGGAGCATAAGCTACTTCTGGCTCCAGCGTAGGTGCCTCCTCTGCCGTTGGCTCAGGTGCTGGCGCTTCGACCATCATGGGCTCGAGCGCTGGTGCTTCGACCACCATAGGCTCAGGCGCCGACACCTCCGCAGCAATTGGCTCGGATGCCAGAACCTCTTCAACAGCCGGCTCCATAGCCGGAACTTCTGCAGCAACCGACTCTACCGTTGGAGCTTCCTCGACAACCGGCTCAAGTGTCGGAGCTTCGTCAACACCCGGCTCCACTGTCGGGACCTCACCAACCACCGGCTCGACCTTCGGGGCTTCAAGAACATCTGGCTCTAGGGTCGGAATCGCAGTTACCTCCGGCTCTGTGGCTGAAGTGTCCAACATCTCAGCATCCAAGCCCAGAGCTTCAACCTCCAGAGCTGGCGCCGCTGGTACATCTTCATTCCCGTGATCCGGCGCTACCACGGGAGCTTAAGGGGATGAGCCGAGGTCCAAAACCACGACAGCCAGCGCCGGAGCTGCCGCAGCCTCAGCCACCTCTTGGGGCAGTGCTTGAATCGGAGCCGGAGCTTCAGCCTGCACAGCCTCAATCGTTGTTGCAGGGACCGGAGCTTCAGCCCTCTTCTTAGGCACGCTGTGGATGAAGGACAAAGAAACTCAAAATACAGTTAACAATAAAACAACTGACTGAGGTAAAAAATCAAAAATTACCTCGGAAGGCTTCCGCACTAGTTAGCACGGAACCTCTTCTCTGGACGCTCCGGACTGGCCCCAGCTGCCACTGGCATGGTAGTCGCGGAGGGTCCCCTGGAGCTTGCTGCTTCTATCGGCATTGCCCTAGTCGAGGCCCCCCTCGACCAGGAAGGACCTCCGGACCCAGAGCCCTCAGCTGGCCCTAGTACTGGGGTCACATGGCCGGAGCCAGCACCCCGAGAAGATGCCACTGCTGGAGTAGATGCCGCCGTTGTAGACCTCCCCCTCCGGGTAGAAGGAGCTGCCGCGGAAAAAGTAGGTCTGACGGACTTTCTATCGGCATGCTTCCTCTTACAGCTCAAGGGCTCAGCCAATTCCTTGCCCTAGCTGACAAATTCGGTTCTTGGCTTAGGGGCGGGAACGGAGACGCCTCCAGGAGCTTCTGAGATCGCCAACCCGGTAGTCGAACGCCTCTTAACAACACCAAGGTCGTCAAGTACCAGCATCGTCCGCCGGAGCTCCCTGCTGAACTCTGCCTCCATGTTCAGAGGGAGGAAAGCTGCCGGTGGAGCCAAGTTGTCACCCTCGACGTCGATGCCGTGCTGGAACTTCTTGAGGTGGAACTCCAAAGTTGCACCCTCCATGTTGGACTTCAAACCGATCTCGATCCAGTCGTCGTCCAGCATACTATTGAGGGCCCAAGCAAGCTTCTCCCTCCTCTTCAGCGGAGCCCACCTGTTGGTCAGGAAGTTGCAAAACACTGCCTGAGGAGTCACCCCTCCTTCTACGCACAGGCGAATCCAGGTCAGAGTAGGATTGAAGGCACCTGACAACACCGAAGCATCACTCCAAACTGCAGTGTCGATGTTGGGGAGGCCTTCCAACAGCTCCAGATTCTTGTGCTCCTCCACCCTGATGACAATCCAATCCTTCTTCCAGTCGTCCCACTTCCCAGAAGGGAACGACCGCAATTACTTGTACGGACACTTCTTGCGCTTCACAAAATAGTATAATCCAAGGTACTCGTCACTCCTACTCGTGGTTTGGACAGTGAAGAAGATGCGGAAGAGCTCAATGCAGGGGGGAATGCCCACCCACATCTCGCAGAAGTGGACAATGATTGACACCAGGAGAATGGAGTGGGGGCCAAGGTGGTACAGCTGCAGACCATAGAAGTCTAGCAGCATCAAGAAGAAAGAGGAGAAAGGTGGGATCAGCCCCACCGTGGAGTACGCGGAGAGGTACACCATGTCGCCGGCGTGTTCCTTCTCGAACGGAAGCTTGCCGGTGCGGACCAAGTGGTTGAAGAAGTCAGGGGACCATCCCATGAGGGCCTGGACCTTCTTCAAATCATCATTGGTCTTCAGTTGGCTCTGGCGGAGACCCTACTCCATCGCGGCACAGCAAGGCAAGAGAGGAAAGGCAAGCGAAAGTTTGGAAGGTTTGAGCACAAGTTCGAATGAAAGGCGTAAAGAACCCCAAACGGTGCGAGCTTTCCTTCTTAAGTAAGCCCCCACAACGCTTGGATGGAAACCGCAGAGGAGCCGACAACACCAGTCAAAAACTTCACCCCACCAATGACAAGGGGGCCCGGGGCCACCCCAACGATCAAGTCAAGGTTCTTACCCCAGGCGAACGATTGTCATCATGAAAGGCGGGAAACCCGAAGGCGGCGGCCTGACAGGGCGCGCGGAACCGATACGATTTTCATATCAGGAACCAGCAACCTTCGATTGCGTGAGATCCGCACGCTAAGATTTCACCTGCTGCCTCCTGGATATGCCACGCGGCGGAGGTTTAACTGCGAACTATCGCCAACGGCACGTCCGAAGAATCTTGAAGACACGGCACAAAAACCAAAGAATGGACCCACCTCCAGCGGAATGACTTCATCCAAAAGGTCTCTCCTGGAGGTGGGCCCAGGGGGCCACTGTCGGTACCCTACGTACCGGATACCCCTTGGGATTGCAAAGATCACAAGGAAACTCCATTTACCAGATTAGAAGACCTCCGAAGGCCCCACATGTCAGGCGTAACCGGACCTGCTTCCCCGACATGGTTAGTCCCAGGGCCGCCACGTGTATCATAAGGCAGGAGCTATCATCCACACATGGGAAAGCTCTGGACGGAATACCAGTATGGCACCCCCGGACCTAACCCCAGAGAGAGGGAAGCTCTGGTACTGACACGTGTCCAATAGCACCGGACCTACCCGTCCACGACAGTAAGCTCCGGAGCTGCCACGTGGCGACCACCAGACCTTCAACTTCAACAATCAAGCTGGTGGACCCCCCAAAGGCTCCGGACCTTCAAGGAGCAATCAAAGACTTCAAGACCCGATTAAGTGTCATTAATGCCATATTAATGACACACGATAGGATGGCTCTTAATACTGGTAACGGCACTGTTAAGGCCCGTTACCAGGCTATTAAGGGTAATTAACCTCACTAATTATGTATCAAGCATGTGTAAATGCCGGGGACACATGTCGGGCCAGGCTAACGGTGTAACGACCAGTCCTTGTACTATAAAAGGACTGGTCAATGATACACAAGGGACGGTTCCAGACCATTACTGAACTCCCTGAGCTAGAGGAGCTTCTTCTTCTGGAGCTTCTTCTAGACTCGCACGCTCAATACAACACCAACACACCCCGTGGAGTAGGTTATTACGCCCAGGTGGCCCGAACCACGTAAATCTTTGTGTACACTTGTCTTTCACCTTCTTGAATCTCTGCGCGCCCATTACCAAACTACAACTCCTCGTTCTACCAAAGGTAGTGTCGGGAGATCTGCCAGATCCAAACACCGAAAGAAGTCTTAAGGCCACAAGATGGAGCTCAAGTCAGTTCTCGTGCTATTGACAGATCTCAAGCAGTATTGGTAAATTTGGGAAATCGCTATGCTGATGCAATGGAAGAGATCTGCTATGTTCGTAAGAGGTTATTCATCATGGAGAAGCAAGAGGAAGCTCGTGACACCGTGGAGGTCAATGGTGTAGCAACTTCTCCAACGTCAACATGGATGGCCAACTCGCCTTGGTGTGCGCCCATGTATGCCTCATTGTCACCATCGCCTTCGCCGCCTCACGGCCACGACAACCATGGATGTGGGGACTGGAGTCCACACCTCTGAGGATCTTATTGGGTGGTGCCGTGCGATGCGGCACCTAACAACACACATGAAAAGATCCATAGCATATAAAGTTTTCATTTCATAATAAGAAGAGTTTACAAAAGAGTGTACCACAGGGGTACACACGCAGAGGAAAAATACATACTCATAATCTCACCTAACTAAGCAGGAGAGAAGACGTCCATGCCCTAGGACGATTCTCACTAGCAACATGAAGAACATTCAGCAACGGCGTGATTCACGTGAGATTTATCTCGACACCTCGAGATCTCATGTACAACCTGAACAGCAGAAATAAAACTAATACCTGCAGAAATCGTTAAAGCGCAAATGTGAGCATAAGGCTCAACAAGACTAACCCGTCTCACTAGACATATGCAAGGGGGACACTAAACATAGGTAAGGTGAAGCATAATTGACTCGCCTACAATGGATCCTTATAATCAGGTTTTATGTAGCAAATGACATTCTCCAAGGACGGCACATCATGGGCTCCACAATCAAACAAGAAACTCTTTACCGATGATATGACATGCCCAGAGCACACAATGCTATTACAGTAAAGTATGGGGAAACTGTAAACTTTTAATTGTACTATATCTAAATCATACAAGGTTGCAAAGCAATTATAATTCAATACAATATGATTTTTCTGACTTCTTTAGTATTTACTACGTCACGACAGCGACGGACAAGTGGTACTCTATTACCGTGAGGGACGATGATTGCAATCAGGACACACCCGGACTGCACAACACGCACACCCGTGTGGGAGACACATACGTGCTCTCCTCCCCGCGTCATACGTGGCCACCTTTCACCCAAGAACCCAATGTCGACAAACCCCTTCATCCCGAGCAAAAGGTCCCCTACACGGACACGTCGAAGTTGCCCGCTAGAATATTTACACCTTTATGCCTTCGCATCTCCATTCAAGGACAACCGAGGAGTCTCCACACAACAGTCTGGAGTTACATCAGCTTAATGGGTCCCATATACCATTATGCAACCGGTACAGTTCAAGCTTGCCCAACGGTGCCGCATACAGCACGGTCCTCAAGCGACATAGGCAGGGCTATGCGACCGAGACTCAATTCTCGCCGCTTCCTATCCATCCCCTGCCCGGTCTCGGATTCATTATATTAAGCCATTGTTTATCTAACCAATCCTGTGAGATATGTCCTACAACTCTCGCGAGTAGATTCCAACTACTCGACTTCTACCGGATTTCCTATACAGTAGCAAAGCAGTTACTACATGTCAAACTGTAACTCGTTCCAACCAAACCGTGGGATTTGTGGTCATGCAAGTGGAGTATCAAACACCTTATACGTAATGCACAATATCAACTGAAGACGTAAGTGAATAAAACTGGAAAACTTTGAAAAGCTCTTAAATGCAAACCGGGGCTTGCCTTAGTTTGCGACTCGAATAAATGTCAATTGTTAGTGGTCCTTCTGTGCAGACTCCGACAAGGACTTCAAGTGGACACCCTGAACTTCTCCTCCAAGCGAAACTTCTTGTCGATCACCTATCATCATGTTCCTATCGACATGATATGCATATAAGTGATTAAGTAATTAAGTAATTTAATAATAGACTCTACGGGGTTGTGTACCTTTAAGAACAAGGAGTTTGACTAGGAAGGACAAATATGCCTCTGGTGTGTGGATAAACAAAGTATGAAGTCAAGTGGTCATAGTAGTATCGAGATGTGAATTGAAAGGTGCAAGGTAAGCACACATTGCAACTTGGCACTCAACACTCGACGCTATGCCACTCAAGGATGATACAGCTGAATGGTGTGGAAGTGTTGGACTGGTAGTGTAAGGATGACTAAAGAATCAAGGGGGATATCGAAAGCTTGAGTATGAGTGGAGTGTACAAGACGAAGGTCGCGATTCAGTAGTCGACCAATGAACTTGACTTAACTCATGAAGGAGTAAACCTAGTTAAGTGAGCAGTGTTGTCGTAGGGTCCCGACTTAGGATGAACCATGATGGAACCTAACGACACTTGGGACTGAATTGAGATCAACATGGCTTGGACTTAAGAAGTCATTACAAGCACTGTTAACCTAGCATGAGTACCAAGACAATGTTCAAATGACTTTTAGGTAAACCAGTTGCTACGACTAACATCGCAAGCATCGTTCAGGTGCTTACACGACGACACTAATGTGTCTTCTGCAAGCTTGTCTAGGTGAGCTCAGTAAGCTCAAAGGACTTAAACCTGATGCAAGACCTTGCCGTGAAGGCATGCTTTGCCATCTCGAGAAGATCGTCTTAGCGACGTCCACAACAACCCGGACTCATCAATGGGGTGAGCGGAATCCCGAACACCACCTTGTGAGTCTTAAGGCTAGTGATGTCAACGTGGTTGTTGATAAGCGACTCGACGAACCTGTCATCGAAGAAGTGGTACACCAAGTTAACCAATCCTATGATCAGTTAGAGAACATCCTCCACACAACCAAGGAACTCTTATCCAAGGTTCCCCTTGGTCTAGTTCTCTTTGTTGGTCGCAACGTTCTTGCATACCTCTACCCCAGGTCATCGGTGATCACCGACCCACCTGGTTTGACCTAGAAGACATTTCATCGAGCACCTTGGCTACACCTAGGACTTGACGAGCCTCGCCTCGACTAAACCCTAATTTGGCTAAACGACTATCAACTGTTGTGTCGTGGTTGTGTTCCAGCATCATGTACGTTACAGGCATCCTTCATCTCGATGCTAGGGCACGATGACGGTTCGGAATGTCACGACAACGTCATGTGGTCAACGACGTCAACACGGCTCATGGTGGAGCATCACGAGCACGCACGGACAAGCCAACGCGATCCAAAAGCCAAAGAAGGTCAACTAGGGGACTCCTATAGGGATGATATCAATGCGGAAACTGGACATACGACTTGACGACACATAAGTACCATTAGTGGTCACCACGAATGGACTTCGATGACATCAAGGAAGACATTTCAGGGCAAGGCTCAGCTTAGAGGCATTTCGCCAAACATCTTGGTTGTGTACTTGATTTCCGTCGCTTCATCACCCCTCAAAAAGCATCTTGGCACTTAGGCTTGTCGGTTGCAACATCACCATACCCCCCGCATCAAGACCAGCTCTAAACATCAACGAAGTTGGTTCTTTCCTTGTAAGCATTTCATCGAACATCCTAACCACGGTTTCGACTTAACCAACCTCGCATCATGTGCAACTAACCTTTGCCAAATTTCCGCTGTGTGTTGAATCATTGTCGTGTTCCTGCATCACCTAAATCACATGCTTCACTTGATTGACTGCCAGGACACAACAAATGATCAGAACGCTGCGTGACGTGGTTTGAAGGTGACGATGTTGATGTGACACACGTACAGCACTGCCGGCATGGATAAGGTGCTGCAGGCACGGCACGGTGTAGCTATTGCAAGCAGGGAGCCAGGGCGAAGTGTGGCATTGGCGGCGCGGTGCTGTGATCGGACAGGGTCGGGAGGGGGCAACGCCGCGGCGGTCGGGAGCGGCGCAGCCAGGCCGAGCGGAGGGACGGGAGCAGGGGAGCTGACCTGGTACGGGCGTGAGCAGCCATCAGCGGGAGGTAGGGCGCCGGCGGGAAAGGCGCGCGGGCCGGCAGCGAAGCGGCGCGCTGCGACTGGCGGGGTGGTGCGGCTCCAACACGGCAGAGGCGCGCGGACGGTGGGCGGATGGCGGCCGGTGTTGGGTGCTGGAGGCTGCGATGACAGGGCGTCGCGCGGCATGACGGCGCGTGGACGAGCGCTGGGCGGCGTTGAGCGCGCCGTCGGCGGCGTCGTGGGCGGCCGGGCGCCTGGGAGGTGCGGCGATGGGGCTGCAGGCGGACGGGCGACCGGCATGGGGTGGCACTGCCAGCGGCCAGGAGACGAGGCGGCGGCCAGACGCAGAGGAGGCGCGCGGACGGCAGCTAGGCGAATGGCGAGCCGGCGGCCGACGGGAGGAGCGGGGTGGCGCGTCGAAGGAGCGGCGAGTAGGGGTCGAGCCCGAGTGGGGCGCGGCCGGGAAAGGAGGGGCGAGCGCGCAGGTCGGGCGAGGAGGCTGCCGGCGGGGCGGACTGAGCGCGCGGCGCAGGGAGGCGCGCGGGCCGGGAGGTGGCGAGCTGGCGCGATGTAGTGCCGTGGGACGATGGAGTCGGCCGCGGTAGATAATGACGGATTTGCATCGCGGTGGCACTGCATGCGTCTCGGTGTCACGCTGAGGCAGTGCCGACCTGACCTGTGGGGACCACTCGTGGGACCCACTCTCTTCTCCCTTCTCTTTTCAAAATTCAAATAGAGCTAGCAAACATGCTTCAAAAATATTCAACTTTGGCCCAATGACACAATAAAATGTGAATAATTTTATGGTGCAATCAGATTTCAGAACTGAGCAAGTTGAATGTGAACTCAGGTTTGAATTTGAATTCAAGTGGTGATACATGACTCAAGGAAATAAATAGTATATTAGGTTCAAAAATCCTGAAACATTGAAGTTACCCTTTTTGAACCATAAGGGACCTCAGGAAAAATTTGGAGTTGATTTGTACAAGTTTAAGCACAAAGTTTAAATTTGAAGTCGACGTTGATTAAACTCTCAGTACGTGTCCAATAAATGGACAACGTGCCTCAAAAATTTTGAAACTTTTCTGAGAGTCTATTTGGAATATTAGAAGGTCATGGAAAAATTTACGGCATGAGATTTGAATATTTTTGGATGTCCCATTTTAGGGTTGGAAAAATTTCTTTTTCTTTCTCTCTATTTTGTTTTCTTTTCTCCCTTAATTTTTCATTGAAAATGTGAATACCTGGAAATTAAGGATTTTACCCCTTAAGTTCCAAATACATTAGCAACCATGTTCTATATGTAAAATTTTAACAAGTTCCTATTTTTAGTGAACATGGTTTAACTCATATGATTCATGTGAGTTTGGATTTCCAAGTCCACTTTCAAAAATTTTAAGTTTGCATTTTTGCGTTTTTGTTCTTCCGAAAAGCGGGCTTTTACAATCCTTCCCCCTTAATGGAATCTCGCCCGAGATTCTAGCAAGTAGAATAACAGGAACGATGAGGGAACGATCCGTAAAAGAGGGTCATTGACTAAGGAAAATGGCAATGCCCTTAAAGACTTGGGTTCTACAAAATAGTGATTATCTTCAGGCATCTTCCAAATTTTGTTTCAAGTGATTCCAGTATTTAGGTTGATAACCTTGACAGGAGGCTCGACATGACAATATCACATCGTAAAACTTGGGTCTTAAAAAGTTATGTTGAGGTGTTGAGGTCTTCTTCTTTCCGTCAAAATGAAGTAACCTTCTTTATTGAGGAGGTACTTAGAGTTCTATGATAGTTAAGCGTCCTTAACTCTAGATGTTTCTCTTATGAAGACTTTTCTGCTTTGGTTTTGTAGCCGAAGCAATGCCATCAGGCAGTACAAGTCAAAGAGTTCCAAAGTTTGGTAATCAATAATAACCTTGCAAATATAAATATTTTAAGGTTCTAGTGAGGTCGAGAAGTCCATAGGAAGGTCCTCGCAACTAGAAACAATCAGTTTCCAGGACTCAAGTTGATTTGAGTTTCAACGAGT
Source organism: Tuctoria greenei (assembly GCA_036927565.1). Taxonomy (NCBI): domain Eukaryota; kingdom Viridiplantae; phylum Streptophyta; class Magnoliopsida; order Poales; family Poaceae; genus Tuctoria; species Tuctoria greenei. The sequence goes on along the minus strand of JAYESD010000002.1, from coordinate 173,212,908 downwards.
CAAGGACAAAGGCTCAACTGTGTTTTAGTCACAAGGTGTCCCTTGTGCTACTCAAGATAATGTAACCAGTCGAAGGCATTGCGAACGATAAAATTGATCACAACTCAAAAATATTAGGCACTACTTAAGTATCTGAACGGGGTCACATATTCTTGCTCAAAACTCATTAGTAATTACGTTTCATGATGCATCACAAGTGGAATAATGTTATGCATTAATGATGCAATGCTGGCAAGCTAGAAATGTAGACGGTATGATGCATTCATTATTATGCGTTGAGCAAAAGTAGGTAAGACAATCCAAACACAGTCAGAAGTATCCCAAATACAGGAGGATTGATTAAACTTGGTCATGAAAGGCGCTAGACAAGACTTGCTACTTTCATATCTCGACCAAGTTCGATGGTTTCAAGATAAAAGTATTAGCAAGGAATGGTGAGGTTCATCTCAAGGCAACGGAGTGTACAAAATGGAACAAAGTGATTGAACTTTTTGTTGATCGAAAGTTCCCTAAAGCTTGTTAATCACAACTTACAGGTAGTTGTGGTTCCTTAAGAAAGGGTCAGGTTTTTCATCTCGTAGTTTTCTTAAAGTACTATGTCTACCCCTTAAAAGGTGCGGCAGGGTTACCTTCAGAAGTTGCAAAGAGAGTAACTTTGAAGAGTAAGGTTCTCATCACTTCTGTAGGTTACACTCAGTGGTTGACAAGGTACTGGGGTAGGCACAACCTTGGTTAGTGATCCACATTCTTGCTAAAGAATTTCCAGCTCATACTACTCACCTATGGCTTCTCGTCTCAGAGACTGAAGCAAGGGAGTGGTTTAATGTGAAGAATCAACTGACTTCTTTAACTCGATGATCGAGTTCCACAAGAAACCGGGTTTGAGGTGATCCGTTACTTAAGCTTCTCATTGACTCAATGAGTCAATGCTGTACACGGTCCTACTTACTTGAGCATTGTTTCCAGCACGTTGTTTCGGTGTCGATGTACCTTGATATGACACCTAGGTGAACGTAACACTTCGATTACTTGATGAACTCCTTCCCCCTTAAGATTCAAGCTAGGTGAGCAAGAAACTTACTCCAAGCAGTCGTTATGGGGAGGGTCGTCCAACTAAGGGAAGTGTCATACATGCTCAATGCATAAATAAAGTGTGAGGTGCAAGGTTGAATAGTTAAAACACTAGCATGTGCATCCGAGCAAAAAGGGATTTGACTTAGTGTAATACTCAACTCTAATGGCAAATATTGTTGGGTCGCGACACCTGGGATGTTATGAAACTCCTCGAGTTGAACTCGAGAACCAAATCCATAATCACCCTAAAGGTCATCACCCGATTAAATCCTGGTGGAGGATGAACAGCTTGGATGCAACTTCGATTTTGGCCAAGTAAATGGCAAAATCAAATCTTGAAGTGAACAACAGAGTTAAATTAAACTTCAAGGCCTTTCCAAAAAGTATTGGTTTGCCTCTATATCATCTTTGGTTTGCATGTTACGCAATTTTAAAGTTAGCAGATTTCTCTGCACTTTCAGCAGAATCTGCTTAAATAGTAGCAGATTTGATCTAAAGTTTTCAGGCTGTTCTGATCAAAATCTGGAAATATTCTTATTTACAAAGTAGTAACAAATGTAATAAAATTTCCAAAAAGTACCTATTTGTTTGTATATCAGTTCTGGTTCAAAAGATATGAGTTTTTAAAGTTGGTCAAAATTTCAGCATTCAGAATTTGAATTCAGTTAAGATTGACCATTCTGCACTCAACTTGATTTAGGATAGGTAAATTACCGATTCAGGTCTGGAGCCAATTTCAAAAATTGTAGCTGACTCTCTAACCTTTCCAACGGTTACCCGCGCGACACCATTGGATCAAGGGTCTGCGAGTTATGGATTAAATTCAGAGGTGTACAGATTGCTGTCCAGTTCGGGTGTGCCTGGACAGTCTCTGCGATTATCCAAATTTCAGTTAACCACGGTTTCGACTTAACCAACCTCACATCATGTGCAACTAACCTTTGCCAAATTTCCGCTGTCTGTTGTATCATTGTCGTCTTCCTGCATCACATAAATCACATGCTTCACTTGATTCACTGCCAGGACACAACAAATGATCAGAACGCTGTGTGACGTGGTTTGAAGGTGACGACGTCGATGTGACACACGTACAACACTGCCGGCATGGATAAGGTGCTGCAGGCACGGCATGGTGTAGCTGTTGCGAGCAGGGAGCCAGGGCGAAGTGCAGCGTTGGTGGCGCGGTGCCGTGACCGGACGGGGTCGGGAGGGGGCGACGTCGCGGCGGTCGGGAGCGGCGCAGCCAGGCCGAGCGGAGGGAGGGGAGTAGGGGAGCTGACCTGGTAAGGGCGCGAGCTGCCATCAGCGGGAGGTAGGGCGCCGGCGGGAAAGGCGTGCGGGCCGGCGGCGAAGCGGCGCGCTGCGGCTGGCGGGGTGGTGCGGCTCTGACGCGGTAGAGGCGCGCGGACGGCGGGCGGACAACGGCCGGTGTTGGGCGCTGGAGGCGGCGATGCTAGGGCATCGCGCGGCGTGATGGCGCGTGGATGGGCACTGGGCAGCGGTGTGCGCGCCGTCAGCGGCGTCATGGGAGCCGGGCACCAGGGAGGTGCGGCGACGGGGCTGCAGGCGGACGCGCGACCGGCGTGGGGCGGCGTTGCCAGTGGCCAGGAGACGAGGCGGCGGCCAGACGCGGAGGAGGCGCGCGGACGGCGGCCAGGCGAACGGCGAGCCAGCGGCCGATGGGAGGAGCGGGGTGGCACGTCGAAGGAGCGACGAGTAGGGGGCGAGCCCGAGTGGGGCGCGGCCGGGAAAGGAGGGGCGAGTGCGCAGATTGGGCGAGGAGGCGGCCGGCGGGGCGGACTGAGCGCGCGGCGCGGGGAGGCGCGCGGGCCGGGAGGTGGCGAGCTGGCGCGGTTGAGTGCCGTGGGATGATGGATTCGGCCGCGGTAGATAACGACGGATTTGCATCGTGGTGGCACTGCATGCGTCTCAGTGTCACGCTGAGGCAGTGCCGACCTGACCTGTGGGGACCACTCGTGGGATCCACTCTCTTCTCCCTTCTCTTTTCAAAATTCAAATAGAGCTAGCAAACATGCTTCAAAAATATACAACTTTGGCCCAATGACACAATAAAATGTGAAGAATTTTATGGTGCAATCAGATTTCAGAACTGAGCAAGTTGAATTTGAACTCAGGTTTGAATTTGAATTCTAGTGGTGATACTCGACTCAAGGAAATAAATAGTAGATTAGGTTCAAAAATCCTGAAACTTTGAAGTTACCCTTTTTGAACCGTAAGGGACCTCAGGAAAAATTGGAATTGATTTGGACAAGGTTGAGCACAAAGTTTAAATTTGAAGTCGACGTTGATTAAACTCTCAGTACGTGTCCAATAAATGGACAACGTGCCTCAAAAATTTTGAAACTTTTCTTAGAGTCTATTTGGAATATTAGAAGGTCATGGAAAAATTTACGGCATGAGATTTGAATATTTTTGGATGTCCCATTTTAGGGTTGGAAAAATTTCTTTTTTTTTCTCTCTATTTTGTTTTCTTTTCTCCCTTAATTTTTCATTGAAAATGTGAATACCTGGAAATTAAGGATTTTACCCCTTAAGTTCCAAATACATTAGCAACCATGTTCTATATGTAAAATTTTAACAAGTTCCTATTTTTAGTGAACATGGTTTAAATCATATGATTCATGTGAGTTTGGATTTCCAAGTCCACGTTCAAAAATTTTAAGTTCGCATTTTTCCGGTTTTGTTCTTCCGAAAAGCGGGCTTTTACAATGGATCACACAATTAAGTCTAGGTCTCCTGTTTAGAAGTTAGAAAAGCGTTTAGATCATTTTAGTCATATTTACACTTGTTCGCTAAATTTCCTTGGTGTGTGCTTGTGCTTGTGTGCTTGGTGCAAGTTGTGGGACGTCTATTGTTTTGTCCACATCTGCACATAGTAGAGAGTTGTGGGATCCTTGTCCACATCCTCTAATAGGGTTATTAGTATTAATAAAGGAGTTGTTTAGTTACACAAACCTTGATGCATATAATTTGGGCGTTTCTTTCAAATCCTAATTTCTTCTGTGTCTACTATTCTTTCACCAACAGATGTCGAGGACACGCAACCAGAGGAATGCCAATGGTGAGGAGGAGAGCAATCAAGCACCTCAGAACAAACCGGGACCTGCCCAGGGAACTATCAACCTTGAGTAGTTATTAGCTATGCAGAACCAGCTCATGTAGACCATGATACAGACTATGGGACAACTGCAGGATGACAACAACAATGAGCCCCACATGCTGCCACCACCGCCACCCCCGCCACAACACAACCGTTTGAGAGAGTTTATGAGGACCAGGCCGCCCACCTTTGCTCAAGCCACAGACCCTATGGGAGATGATGATTGGCTGAAGTCTGTTGAGAAGAAGCTCGCTATTGTTCAGTGCAGTGATAGAGAGAAGGTTCTTTTTGCCTCACACCAGTTGATGGGAGCTGCTGCAAACTGGTGGGAATCTCTAGGCAATGCCCATGAAAATCAAGAAAGAAGCACATGGGCAGAATTTAAGGAGAAGTTTCGTTCTCACTATGTGCCAGAGGGAGTCATGATACTAAGAAGACACGAATTTGAAAACCTCAGGCAAGTAAGGATTATTATGAGTGAGTATCTCAATAAATTCACTCAACTATCTTGATATGCTCCAGAGGACATCAGCACTGATAGCAGGAAGCAATATCAGTTCGTGAGGGGTCTCAATAATGAAATTCAAGTCCAGTTGCTCAATGCTGACTATGCAAACATCCAGAAGCTGGTTGACAAGGCCATTGTGGTTGAGAACAAGATTCGGGAGATGGAGCTAGATCACAAGAGGAAGATGCCATATCAGGGACACCCGCAAGGAAGCAATGTCTGTCCTCGCTATGCATTGCCTGTTGCACCATATTACAACCCATCTGCTGCTGCATACTGCGCTACTTATCCACCGCGACCGCAACATCCTATGCAGCCTCGCCCACCCATGCAAGCACGTCACTTACCTATGAAGCCCGCGCCGCGCCCAAATATGCCCGCTTGTGCTCAAACCAGCCTCGCCCTAACCTTGCTGGCGCCACAGGTGGAAAGACTTGCTATGCTTGTGGTCAGATAGGACATTTTGCAAAACAATGCCCAAGGTCAGGACAGGGTCAGATGAACAATGTTCCAAGATAGAATCCAAGGCCCAATGGAGGAGCAGCTCAAGGAAACCGTGGTAGAATTTTACTCGTGGCAATGTGAACTATGTATCTACAGAAGAAGCTCAACAAGCTGAAGATGTTGTGATTGGTATGTTTCTCGCAAACTTCAACCCCGCGACTATATTATTTGATTCTAGAGCATCCCATTCATTCATCTCATCAAAGTATGTTGCAAAGCATAGCATGCCCATATCATACCTGAACTTTACTTTATTGGTTAAATCTCCTGGAGGAGAGATGAGGACGAATATAGTATGTCCAAAAGTAATTGCCAACCTTATTGTCCTTAATTCGCAAGGCTTGGACATCATACTTGGAATGGATTGGCTAAGGAAGCATGACGGAGTAATTCAGTGTGCTGCTTGGATAGTGCAATTGACAAATGAAGAAGGAGTCAATATAGAGTTCAAGATAGTACAGCCGACGACCGATAAGGCAATGGTAAATCATGTAGAAGGAGTGACCTTGGAGGAAATCCCAGTTGTTTGTGAGTACCCAGATGTGTTTCCTGAGGAATTTCTTTGTATGCCACCTGATCGTGACATCGAGTTTGTCATTGAATTAATACCTGGAACTGCACCTATAGCAAAGAGACCATATAGGATGCCTCCTAAGGAATTAGTAGAGCTCAAGAAGCAGATTCAAGGGCAGTTAGAGAATGTTTTTATACGCCCAAGCTCTTCACCTTGGGGAGCGTCAGTGCTTTTTGTATATAAGAAGGTTGGATCCTAGAGAATGTGTGTAGATTACCGGTATCCCAACGAGGTGACAATCAAGAATAAGTACACACTGCCCTGCATTGAAGATCTGTTCGACCAGGTGAAAGGAGCTGAAATATTCTCTAAGATTGATCTTTGATCGGGATATTTCCAAATGAACATTAGACCGTTAGACATGCCCAAAACAATTTTCAGGACACGGAATGGATCATTTGAGTACACGGTCATGTCATTTGGATTGACTAATCCACCTGCATACTTCATGTATCTTATGAACAAGGTTTTCATGGAGTATTTGGATACGTTCGTGGTAGTGTTCATTAATGACATCATGATCTACTTGAAGAATGAAGAGGAGCATGAAGAGCATTTAAGGCTGATGTTGCAGAAACTGCGAGAACACCAATTGTATGCCAAGTTCAACAAGTGTCAATTCTGGTTAATGGACATATCATTCCTAGGCCATGTCATATCGGGAGGATTGTCAGTTGACCCATGAAAGGTTAGAGATGTGGTAAAGTGGGAACAGCCGCAAAATGTGAAGGAAATAAGAAGTTTTATTGGAATGGTTGGATATTACCATCGATTTATCAAGGAATTTTTCAAGATAGCGAAGCCCATGACTGAACTGTTAATGAAGGAGAAGCCTTTCAAATGGACTCAAGCTTGTCAGGACAGTTTCGAGGATCTAAAGACGAGGTTAACAACAACACCTGTGTTGGTATTGTTAGATGTGAGCAAGAGCTTTGATATCTATTGCGATGCTTCAAGGCCAGGACTTGGCTGTGTATTGATGCAAGAAGGTCGAGTAGTAGCTTACGCATCTTGGCAGTTGAAGAGACATGAGTAGAACTACCCGACGCATGACCTCGAACTCAAAGCTGTAGTGCACACATTGAAGATTTGGATATATTATGTTCTTGGTCATATATATGAGATCTATACGGATCATAAAAGTCTCAAGTACATATTTACGCAGACGGACCTAAATTTGAGGCAACAAGATGGTTCAAACTCATTAAGGACTATGATGTGGGAATCAACTATCATCTAGGGAAGGAAACATAGTGGCTGATGCTTTGAGTCGAGAAGGAGTGAGCTACCAACTCACAGTTTGGGAATTGCCGCCCGAGCTATACAAGGAGTTTGAACGGTTGAATCTTGGATTCGTGAATGAGATGGGAGCAATGGAAGTGAATCCAACCCTGGAACAAGAGATTCGAGAAGGACAAACGAAGGACAAGGAAATCCAGGAAATCAAGGAAAGGACCCAAGAAGGGAGAGAATTTAGATTTGATGAGGATGACCAAGGTACTCTATGACTTGGAAAACGGATTGTTGTGCCCAATGACAAGAGTCTCCTACAGTTGATATTGAAGGAGGCACATGACTTGCTTTACTCTATCCATCCCGGTTGTACAAATATGTATTTGGAACCGAAGACATGCTACTGGTGGGATGGTATGAAAAGGGACATAGCGGAATATGTTGCATTGTGTGATGTGTGCCAATTAGTAAAAATTGAACCTCAAAGGGCCGCTGTACTATTTCAACCATTGAAGATTCCAGAATGGAAGTGGGAAGAGGTTGGTATGGATCTCATAGTTGGTTTGCGTAGCACTTCAGCGGGATATGATTCAATACGGGTTATTATGGATAAGTTGACGAAATCAGCGCATTTCATTCCTGTCAAGACTACTTATAGTGGAGCCAAGTTGGCATAACTGTGTATGGTAAGGATAGTGTGTTTACACGGAGTGTCCAAGAGAATAGTGTCTAATACAGGTTCTCAGTTTACCTCAAGGTTCTGGCAAAAGCTGCATGCATCGATGGGAACTCCATTGAATTTTAGTTCTGCCTATCACCCTCAAACATATGGACAGGACGAGAGGACAAAACAGATTTTGAGGATATGCTAGGAGCTTGTGCGCTAAATCATCGAGGAAGCTGGGACAAAAGTATGCCATATGCTGAATTTTCCTACAACAACAGCTATCAAGCAAGTTTGAAGATGTCACCATATGAAGCATTGTATGGGAGATGGTGTAGAACACCCTTGCTTTGGAATGAGACAAGGGAAACTCAAGTGTTTGGACCTGATGTGATCCAAGAAGCCCAAAAGCAAGTGCAGACCATCTGCGAGAATTTTAGAGCTGCTCAGTCAAGATAGAAGGGTTATGCGGATAATAGACGAAGAAGCTTACCTTTTAAAGTGGGAGACTTTGTATATCTTAAAGTATTACCTATGCAAGGTCACAAGCGGTTTAATGTCAAAGGCTAGTTGTCACCTCGCTATATTGGACCATTCAAGATTTTGGACAAACGGGGAGAAGTAGCCTATAAACTGGAGATGCTAGCACATCTTTCGAATGTTCATGATGTGTTCCATGTTTCTCAGCTCAAGAAGTGCTTGGGGGTACCAGAAGAGCAAGTACTAATGGAAGAATTGGAGCTTGAGGAAGATTTGACCTTTGTCAAGCAACCTGTCTAAATTTTGGACACCAAGGAGAGGGTCACATGGAACAAGGTGAGTCGATGGTGAAAAGTGCAATGGAAGCATCATATAGAATTGAAAGCAACTTGGGAGCGAGAAGAGGATATCAAGAAGGAATTTCCCTATCTCTTTCCTTCTGCATCGAATCTCGAGGGTGAGATTCATTTTAAGGGGGGTAGGTTTGTAACACCCTCATTTTCATGCATAATGCACCGCATACATCCTCATACATGTTTAACATTAAGCCATGTAAAAAAGAACAATATTAAATTGAAGTTAGGATTAAACTAAAAATTTCAATCTGTCAGGGTGCGGACTTGTCCGGTCTGAACCACGGACGAGTCCGGTATCCCCTTTCTGTTTCAGAGAAAATTCAGTTTTCTTCAGAAGTGCGGACTTGTCTGGCCACAACCCTGGACTAGTCCGGTGTCCCAAATTTCATTCAAAAGAATTCAGTTCTTAAGAGTATGAACTTGTCCGGCATGAAGTGCGGACTAGTTCAGTTTCTGCTTTGATGTTCCCCAGACTTGTCTGGATGGACTTGTCCATTTCTTCTCTGTTACCCAATAGACTAGTCGGGTCCTGAATGCGGACTAGTCCGGCCTACTCAACTCGACTCAGATTCTTTTATTTCTCCACGATTTCTTTTTGGGTAATTGCTTAATTTGGTCCCAAGAACTTTATGCCCAACCTCAGAGGAGCCCAAGTGGACCCCACCTCGGACCCTACACGCCCCCCACCGAAATTCACATGGAATCAATCCCAAAACCCTAACTTTCCACCTCTATATAAACAACCCAATGCCTTCACATCTCCATCGATTTGAAAACCCATTGCTACCACTTTTGCATTGTGCCGACGTCGAGATCAAGTCCAAAAGCATGGAGGAGGGGAGAAACACGAAGAAGGACCAATAAGATCAATCTTCATCAACTTTTCGAGGAATTGACGTTCTTCATCCAAAATCTTCATCAACACCTCCCATCAAGCCCTAATCGCCAAGATTCAAAGTCTCACGTCCAAACCTTGATCTTTGGATCTCTAAACACGTGGTATATCCTCTACATTCAGGTTTTCATGAAAATTCAACCCTAATTCTCACATATCAAGAAAACCCTAATTTGCAGTTCTGTCTAGGGCGGACTAGTCCGGCCCCTGAAACTGGACTAGTTCGATATCTGAATCTGGAATGTGCTAAACTAATTTCAAATCAACTCAAATCAATTCGAAACTTGTTGGAAACTATTTTAATTAGTTAGTAAACATTAATAGCAACTCATTAACAAGTTTACCTGACAGTTGCATTAATTGTGCATATCATGGCATATTGAGTACTATATGAGCACTATTTGATTGAATTGTGTGTTTTGCATGTTTGTCGCTCGGAATAGAATGTGTTGCCGTAGAGAGTGCTTTTCGAGGACCTGTAGAACCAGATTTCCAAGACTTCAATCCAAATCAGGCTCAGGAGCAAGGCAAGTGCCCTTGACCATATTGATACTATTTTAAAGGTTTTGTTTGTAAAATTGCATGCTTGTGTCGAATATGATGGGAAAACCTAATTGTAGAAGTTTACTAGTTTTGTATGACCACCCTTGTCGCTTGAACACTATGTAGAGAGTCGGGAAGGGTATTTTGCACTTTTCACTTCGCAATGCTCAATCGTGTTTGGGAAGCACTCATACTACCTAATTATGAACTATTGAACATGTGAATGATGAGAATTGGTAATAATGACCTTTTAGCAACATGGTGCCTAGGGATCTAAACAAGTTGGTAATATGGAATGGGTTGGAATGTTTTGGTGCTTTTGCTTGCTTTAGATCTTAGGATCGGTTCGTGGAGCAACCATCCGAGATTTACAGTGCCACCACAAGACCAAGTATGGGTGCGGCTTAGCTGATTAATTAGTGAATTACCGGTATTGTTTGGACCATTAAGAATGCTCTGGAAAGGGGTAGTCAGATTGGGTTTATAGAGATTGGTGGACTACCCTGGGATCCGAATGGCTCAAGAGGGGGCCCCTGGTTGGATGTGCTCAGTTGGAGACATTACCACCGGTGAAATCTCAGTGGTGTCTAAATAGGCTAGTAATCACTTTATAAAGGCTATTTTGTGATCTCTTGGCCACACACCTAAGGAAGTGTGAGATGGCATAATTGAGATTCCATGGTCACTGAAAGGTTATGAAATCAGGAACTTGTGAGTAAAGTGGTACAACCTCTGCAGAGTGTGTTTAAAACTATCATGATAGTCGTGCTCCCGGACATGAGCAACCTGGACCCTCACATGATTAGAATTTGGACTTGAACATAGTTTAATGGTTGGAATTGGATTGGGAATTGGTATTAGTTTAATTAATTGGCTTTGGAATTTGGAATTGATGAAATTTTGGACATATGAGCAGTTATGTATTGATTATGGATTATTTATGCTGGTATTGGTTATTTAAGTTGAAATTGTTGCTATATGGGTTAGTTTGGTAAGGACCACACTTAATGATGGTATTATTGCATTTTCAACTATCTTGAATGTACTTTTATGCAATTAGCCGTTATTTATTATCATTCCCTATTTAAGCTATATGTCATACTTTCCCACACTTGTTGAGTACGACATGTGCTTACCCTTGCTATTCCCCCACCAAATCCAGACGTAGGCAACTAGGTGGAGTACCAGGAGGTCTTTGAGGAGTTCTAGGCATGTGTTTTGCCGTCAAACCTGCCTTTGGGTGTTGGAGTCATTAGCGTTTAGTTTTTTCCGCTGTAGTTTTTTAGAGATTGTATTCGAGACTATTTGGTTTGTAATAAAGAACTATTATTAGTATTATAAATCGAGACATGGTTATATCTGTTTATCGTTTGTGAATCACTTGTGAATGTGTGTTAAACATCTTGGGCACGCATATGCATTACGCTTGGTTCATTTTCAGAACCGGGTGTCATAAAAATGTTCTATGAGATCATTTTCTTACGCTTTGGCACTCCCCGAATGGTCATAAGTGATGGAGGGTCTCGATTTATTGATAATACCTTTCGGAGCTTTCTAAGGGAGCTTGGAGTTTAGCATAACATTGCCACTCCCTACCACCTGCAAACAATCAGTCAAGCAGAAACATCTAACAAGGAGATCAAGAATATTCTGCAAAAGATCGTCTTGGAAATGGGAACAGGATAGAAGCAAATGCTACCCGACGCATTGTGGGCATATCGAACTATCTATAAGACACCCATTGTCATGTATCCGTTCCAACTTTTCTATGGGAATACTTGCCCTCTTCCTGTAGAATTGGAACATAGAGCCTATTGGGCCATAAAACGGTGGAACATGGATCTTGATAAGGCTGGAAAGCACCATTTGAGGCAGATCTCCAAGATTAAGGAATGGAGGGATAAGGCGTATCATATTGTCAAGATCTATAATGAATGAACCAAAAGGTGGCACGATAAATAGATTACGCTGAAAGAGTTTAAACCTGGAAATAAAGTTCTTCTCTTTAACTTCAGGGCAAAACTCTTTGGACATAGGAAGTTACGAAGTAAATGGGAAGGACCATTTATCTTAAAAAAAATGTATTCTCATGGGACCGTCACGCTCCAAGATGATGAAGGCCATCTATTTAAGGCAAATGGGCACTGCCTCAAGATCTTCCTAGACTCACAAGAGGATTTGGAAAAGGAGTCGACATGGTAAATTTAATCGATTTCCATGTTGTTCTTCTAAATTCTAGGTAATTCCTCGAAGTCCAGCACATGGGCCCCCCGATGAAACTGATCCATATGGCCCACGGAGACAACCCATGAAACAGCAGACCTAACGAGGCCCACACCAGGTCGGCCGACCACCTAGGTCGGCCAACTCCTGGTTGGCGCCGCCACAGTTTTATTTTTGCAGGTTATCTCCCCCGAGTTATCCCAACAGAACCTTCGGTGCAATAGCTCCTATCTCCACCTCGGCGATATTAAAAAGACATGAACTGAGAGGAAACTCACACAGCTCCATTGTGACACCCGATTCCAAAAATGAACCAAGTGAATGCATATGTGTGCCCAGGATGTTCATCACACATACACGACAATTTCACAATTGATATTAAGAAAATAACCATGTCACGATAGTCAATATGTACTTTATGACAATAACTCAATAGTTCTCGAATTACAAATCTCTAGCAGCGGAAATAAACTAAGTAGTGCGACTCCAATCGAAAGGCAATTGATGATAGCACGCAACCGAGTACTCCACATGATCCTCGTGGTACTCCCAAGCGTCTCATGTAGCTGTTTTAGTGTGGGAATAGCAAGGGTGAGTACATGTCGTACTCAGCAAGTGTGGGAAAGTATGACATGTAGCTTTAACAAGGATGATAATAAATGGCTAGTTGCATAAAACAATGTTTCATAAACATGTAAAAGCAGCCTAAAATGCCTATGTGAGTTTAAATCCCATCATAACCCAAGTAATTGTCATAACCTATATCCAACATTCTCATTTACCATCATAATTCATTTAAAACCAGATATAAATTAATATCATCACACTACGGGAAACGTGTAAAGAAGTGTCGGCCTTATGGCCTTCAGTAAGCTATTGTAGCCGACGGACTTACTATAGACCCGTCGGCCTACCGATGGCCATATCCGATGACTCGAAGTTGATGTTCTTAAAGCATTAAAGGCGCCAGGACCGACGACTTTAGACAATTAAAGACATCGGGATGCCTACCCCGACGCCTTTACTCCGTAGGCACTATATGGCCGTCGGTGGAGGTAGACCGACAGTCATAATTCTTTAAGGACGTCAGCCCGTGCGCCCCAACACCTTTAATTCCTTTTAAATCCGTCGGCACCGACGGCCTTATCCGCGACACGTAGGCGCTCCAGGGGACTCATAGCCATCGGTTTCATCGCCACACCGAAGGCTTTATGGTACTTATGACCGTCGGTCACTAGGAACCGATGGCCATACTAGCATTTTTTTAAAATACCAGACTGCTTTCCCTCCCTCCCTGGGTGGGAAGCCTACGGTTCATCATACAACACACATTTATAGCAATATACAGATCAGATTTTGCACATACATAATCCACAATTTATATAAAGCACATATAATCCACAATTCCACACAATGCAACAAATATATCACATTCTTCACATAGTCATACAACTAACTTAACGTATCAACAAGTTCAATCCAAATTAGTTCAAGAGAAAATGCATCGCAAACACAACCATTGTGAAGTTTACCCCGCTTGCATATCATTGTTCGAACCTCCACCACTTGCACCTCCGACGTTCAAATTGAGGAAATCATCGCAACCATGAGTGGAACCCTAGTGAAACAAATAAAAGTTAACTTTGCATCAATAGTTACAATTCATATGTCTCAATCTTTGTAAAATTCACAAAATGCCCAACTCACATGTGTAATTAACTTAAAGGTATTACCAACTATGTCATTGAATAAACCGCTAAGTATTGTTCAAATTAAGCTACGCGGTCATTAGAGCTAATGATTTAGTAATCATACCGCTGCGGTGCCCGGAGGTGTTGATGGTTGACTATGCCCCGAAGCGAAGGGCAACGATGGGAGAACACCTGGATAAGGCTGCAATCCAGGGGCCAACATTGACATGAATCCCTGTTGTGGACGATAGGCTTGACCACTCTGGGAACCCTGAGACAATTATGATTAGTGTTTCGTACAATCAGTCGAATTAATAAGAAATGCGGTTATACCTGTGAAGAAGAGCCAACTTGTTGTCTGGGCTGTATTGGACGAGGCATATCGAACTGCGATCCAAAGCCACCTTGAGGGAAGAACTGCATAATGTAAGAATATTAGTTACTGACTTTAACACAAATATGGTAACAAGTATACCAACTTAAGTAAAGAAGTAATTTACCCGTGACATCATCTCGAACTGAGGCTGTTGTGGCATATTAAACTGAGTTCCAGTGTTGCCTTGCCCCAAGAACTTCAGAAAGGAAATTATTTGTGAAATCTTAAGTAGAAGCAGTATGGAAACAAATAAAGTATTCAATTGTTAAGATTACAAGTCACCCGCACCATATACAGATACTGCATCTGCTGCTGCTGCATCTATATTTGTTGTATTTGCTGTTGTTGTTGTTCCACTTTCTCCTCGTGCCATCTTAATTTTTCTTGCAATACCTCATCTGCAATACGGGATCGACTCGAACTGGAAGTAGAAGACCCTCGTCCCACATAAGCGTCACGCTCCACATAACCGTCGCCTGATCCAAGTCTACAAAAATCACAAATGTGATGAATCGATGGTAATTAACCTTTAAACAATCATTAACTTTGCACGTACCTATCATGCGGTACGCCTCATATTCTAGAGTCAGGTTTTACATTACTTCACCGGCTTCATACGCCGCACACACATCCAACGGCGCCCTTAAATAATATACATCATTTCCATGCTTTTTCTTGAGACACTCAGCATATTTTGTCTGCAACATTAAATTAAGTTCATGAGTAAGAGTCATCAAAGATAGATTTAGTTCATAGATAGAGAGCAGTCAACACACTTACCACTTTTTGTGTTGCCGCCTTGTCACACAACTGCGCCGGGCGCGCAGGATCTGTGCCTTTGTGCCCCCTAAGGTAAACCTCAATAAAAGAAGGAGCGACACCGGTTTCAGCTTCCTGCAACATAGAAATACAACATCAGTTCAATCAATGCAATTTTTTGAAGCAATTTACAAGTGATTGTGATAGTTCATACCATTCGTTGTGCCATACGCACATGTCCATCTGCCCCATAACGTTGTAGTCCAGGCTTGCTCTTTCGGTTGCTTCGGTTTCTCCTTGAAATATGTTTGAACTCCTTCGACGCCCAATATTCGCGTAGCCATTCCCAAGCTGCTGGATCTACACAAATCCAATCCACACTACTCTCCATGTACTCATGCTTCTGCAGATAAATTGTAGCTGCTCGCTTGTTTGTCATGGGCTGACGCAACTTGGTCTTGTAATACACGGTCACAACCTTGATCCGTCCATCAGAGAAGGAGTCCTTCATGAGCTTTCTCGCTGAGGTCTCGAAAACAGACCTCGCATATGCTAGAGCCACACCTTCCTCCAATTTAAATATACCCTCCCCAAAACCAACAATTAGTATCAACCAAAGTAAGATCCAACCTATTTCAAACAATGAAAACAAACTAACCCAAAAAATCTCCCAAACTCTATCCTGACAAGTACCCGCAGTGCCATATGGTTTCAAGGCATAGTGATCCCAATTATGGGTGACAATTAGCTGATCGCCCGCAAGAACCATCCGCGGAAAGCAAAACTGGATGGCATTTCGCAACTCTGTGTTAACACAGCGTCGATGCCCCTGCCATCCCAACCAATCTCCAGCCAGCACCTAGTACCCTTTGGCCTTATAACCGTACACAAAAGGTGTCTCTGCAGCCTCTACAAATAACATTAGTTAGTTGACAAGAAAACCAAATGTATAAGATAACTTATCAAATAATTCAAAAAAATACCTATAAGGGCATCGATCACTCTGTCACTCTGCTGCCTCTTGTAACTCTGTCAATCTTGCCAACCTTGCATCTCGTTATTGGTCATCTTCCTATTCGCCACTCTCTTCACCCTTAGTATCACCCTGTCCACCCTCAGTACCATCCTGTCCACCCTCAGAAGACGACGTCCCAAAGACCTGCGCCAGAATCTCCTCTGCTCCTAAGCCTCCTCCCTGCTCCTGAACCTCCTCCATTGTGCCTACTTCTAAGCCTCCTCCCCGCTCCAGATCCTCTTCTGAGTACACACCTAGGCCTCCTCCTGAACCTGGTGCTAGCTGGCTCGATTCCTGCTCTGTCACAAACCCCAAAAGTTGTCTCTGTCTATCTGCACTCACGGTCATGCAATACAAATGCAAATAAACATATAGCAAATAGTAAATAGTTGATTATGATATTGAAGTGTTAAAAAGAACAAAGTACCTGAAACAAGGACGTGTGAACCAAACCACTACTGAGGTGAGACTGAGACGCGTAGGAAGAAGTATCACCACTTCGCTTCTTTCCTTTTTTGAAATGCTTCCACATCTGCACAAATTTCAAATAATGATTAGTATATGAGATTATTAAACAATAAACAATAAATGATAAAGACTAAAAGATTTAAACAATAAAAATTTAAATCTCAAAGAATGTGAACAATAAGAAATAAAAATCACCAGTATTAGAACGTGCTAAAAATCATCAGCATCCGATTCTGCTTCTATCACACGTGCATGAATATTTTCATGTCCCTCTTCTTCTACCATCTCTTCCTCAAACTCTTCTCCTTCACTATCTTCTTCAATAATTCTATTTTGCTTTTCAATAATCCTTTGAGATTTCCGAAGATGTTTTCTCGAAGGGCCGGCTTGTCCTTCAGACATTAACTCTAGAGTAGTACTAGCAATTTCTACAAGGCCTGTCCCAGAAGATATCCTAATATATTGTACTTCCTCGACTTCATCTTGATAAACAGCGCCATCATCGTCTTCCTGGTTGTCTATGTACTCATCATAACGACGAGGGTGCACTTCACGGTTAACTTTATATACAACCCACCATTTTTTCAAACTTGGATGAAGATCTCTTAAATAGTACACTTGTTCAACTTGATGTGCAAGTATGACATTGTTATTAGGGGTTGTATAGTGTGAGTTGTGGTTGACCTCCACCATGCCAAAATCATCCACTCGCGTGCCCGATGTTGGATCAAACCAGTGACAGACGAAGAACACCAGCTTCAGTTTTTTCGTACCGCCAAATGTGTACTCAATTATTTTTTGAAGAACACCATAGTATTCCTTCACTTCTCCACTACCCTATGCAGCCGTTATACACACTCCACTGTTTGACATGGATGCAAGTGGACGAATTGCTTCTAAACTTGCCATTCGAAAACCATATCCATTGATATCGTATTGGCTAAATTCTCTAGCTTTCAATTGACCATTCGCGATCTGTCGCAACTCATCTGAGATGTTCACATCTTTCATAGACTACATGTACAACAATATACAAAGTTAGCATCTTATAAAGTATATGAACTATGATTGAAGAACAAAGGATATCGTAGAAGTTAGCACATTACATGTTCACGAAACAAGTTCACAAAGTTTTTGTCACCTATTATGCCGAGCTGACGTAGATTACCAAATTCACTTTGCGTCGGACTTCGAGAAGATGTTCAATACAGATTGTCAAACATTTCAAAAAATGGTAACACTTCTTCCATGTTGAAAAGCATGTAAAGCATGGTGTAGTTTCTCTCGTGCTCCAAAATATAATGAGAATTGGCAACACCGACACCTTTACCCTTCCAATGAAAAATTTTAAGCTCAGTCATAGGCTGCTCTTCAACATCATGATATCGTGTCATAGATGCATTCAAATTGTTGGCACGTGCAAAATATTTTCTAGAGAAGTTTGTATTCTCTTTAGCTGCAAATGCTTCTGCAATACACCCCTCAACTCTTGCCTTGTTGCGCACTGTAGCTCTAAGTTTTTTCAGTTCTCCTTCTTGACTATACATCCACCTGAACTGTGTAGGTCCTGCTACTAACGCTTCATAAGGCAAATGCACCAACAAATGTTGCATAACATTCGTAAATCCAGGCGGAAAGACTTTTTCCATCTTACATACAAACACGATGATTTCTTTCCCCCACTTTCGCATTATCTTCTTCAACACTTCCTTAGCACATATCTGCCTATAAAAATAGCTAAGTTCGGCAAATATCTTCCATGAGTCAGGTTTGAAGTATTCACAAACATTATTGGTAACAGTCTTTCCATCATAATATGGTAATCATGACTCTTCAGCCCATTCAGTTTACCAGTGCTAAGATTAACACATCATTTTATGTTAGCAGCATAGCGGTCTGGAAACTTCAACGTTTTCAAGCAACTAAATATTTGCTTTCTTTCTTCTAGCTTTACACAGTAAGGATCTCGTGGCCGAATTTCATTTCCACTTGCATTTGTTATAATCTCAAACCCAGGACGATCACAAAGATCAGCTAAATGTTTTCTTGCATTCAAATTATCTTTTGTTTGACCGGTAAAATCAAAACACATGCTTATTATGCTTTCACGACATTACGCTGCTGATGCATCAAATCAATATTGTGCAGTAGAAGCAGCGCCTTTGCATATGGTAGCTCCAAAGAAAAGAAATATGAGTCCAGTTGTGTTCTGTACCATACCCTTCGAAACCATCTTCTTCAGACTGCTTTAACTTTGCATGCCATGCCATTTTTTGCTCGCTTGTCAATCAACGAGGTGCTCCTTTTGTAACTCTTATGCCTTTCCGGAATGATTGTGTATCTCTCCTGAAAGGATGATTTGAAAGAAGCAATCGTCGATGACAATCAAAAAAACTGACTTTTTTTCCGTACTTCAGCCTTATGGCATCAGTGTCACTCATACATAAGGGACAACACAATTGTTAGTGGACACACCAACCAGACCAAATGCCATATGCCAACAAATCATGAATTTACCATAGATATGCGACACGTAAGTCAAATTCACATTTCATATGACTGTCATATGCTTTTACACCTTGCCACAACTCTTTCAACTCTTCAATCAACGGTTGCATAAACACATTGATTTTCTTGCCTGGATGTTTAGGACCAGGAATGATGGCCGCAAGAAATATGTATCCTTCTTTCATGCACATGTTGGGAGGGAGATTGTAGGGCATGATAAAAACAGGCCAACAAGAGTATGGACTGTTACTAGTGCTGAATGGAGTGAAACCATCTGTTGACAACCCAAGACAAACATTTTTCAGATCTCTTGCAAACTCAGGATCGAAACGGTCTAAAGCTTGCCAAGCCGCGACATTCGAAGGATGCGCTATAACATCTTTGTCATCGTTCTCACGTATCCCTTCAGAATGCCATCGCATGTGCTTTGTTGTTTCTTGAGATAGAAACAAATGTTTGAGCCTTGATGTGATTGGCATGTCTCGATGTTGCTTGATCGGTACTTTTGTAGTTATTCGTTATCCATCATCATTCATGACGTCCACATATCTATATTTCTTACAATGCATACAATGAGTATCGTCCATGTGTTCCTTCCAAAACAACATGCAATTATTCTCGCATGCATCAATCTTCTCATAATTCATGCCCAGGCCAGCCAAAATTTTCTTAGATTGATATAGATCCGATGGCATCTGATGACCTCACGGAAGAAGATCACTGATCAGCTTAATGATACCATTGTAGCAATTGTTCGCGAAATTGAACTTGGACTTCATCGCCATAAGTCGTGTGACCACCTGCAAAACAGTCATATTTGTGCCCTCTTACACTTTTCGATCTGTTGTGGCAAGACGCTCGTAGAACTCCTTCACCTCATTCGATTGTGACTCATCTTCGTACTCTTTACCAATGTCTTCTATCATCTCATCCAGCCGATCTTCATCCTCATTACCGTCCGACTCATCATCATGCTCTATCTCCCCATGCTCATGCCACATCAGATAGTCGGGCATAAATCCATGCTTGCAAAGATGCAACTCCACTTCAGACTTATCCAGACGTCGACGATTCCGACACTTGATACACGGACACTTCGCAAGACGAGCATCACTAGCAAATGCATGGCTCAGAAAAGCATTTGCAATATGACCCCGTTCATTAGTGTGCGCACCAGTTGAACTCCATCTATCATACATCGCCTTACGATCGTCACCCATTTTAAAACTGCATCGAATAAATATATGTTAATGAACATATATGGTTACTTCATAGTTTGTTTAATGTCATGACCCTAAATCTATTGTCCAAGATAGGTCCTAAAATTTTGAGAGCATAATGCTGCCTATTTAACACTACACCCCCCCCCTATCCGGTGTAGTTCTTAAAGTAAAAAGGGGCAGGCAGCGTCGGCAGCCTAAACAACAGTGACCACGCAACTGCACATGATGCAGGGCCGAAGCCACTGAACGCATGCTTCAACTTCATACTAAATGGGTCTTACCGTTACTTCATAGTTTGTTTAATGTCACGACCGTACATCTATTGTCCAAGATGGGTCCTAAAATTTCGACAGCATAATGCCGCCTATTTAACACTACACCCCCTATCTGGTGTAGTTCTTAAAGTAAAAAGGGGCAGGCAGCGCCGACAGCCTAAACAACGGCGACCACGTGACTGCACGTGACGCAGGGCCGCAGCCACTGAACGCCTGCTTTAACTTCGTACTAAATGGGTCTTATCGTTACTTTATAGTTTGTTTACTGTCACAACCCTACATCTATTGTCCAAGATAGGTCCTAAAATATTTCGACAGCATAACGCCGCCTATTTAAAACTACACCCCCCTATCCGGTGCAGTTCTTAAAATAAAAAGGGGCAGGCAGCACCGGCGGCCTAAACAATGGCGGCCACGCGACTGCACATGACGTCAGGGCCGGAGCGCCTAAATGCCTAAGCGGCGACTAGGTATCACCTAGGCGACGCCTTATGAAGCATGCTTTAACTTCGTACTAAATGGGTCTTGCTGTGCCGCCCGCCGCCGCCTGTCGCGATGGAGTTCCTTTCCAGGTGTGCCATCGCTGCTCCTCCACCATGCGCCGCCGTCCTTCTCATGTCCGCCTCCCTGCACCGTTCTCTCTTGTCCCCTCTGCCTCCTCCTTCCTCAACGCTGGGATTGCGCCGTTCTTCCCTATCCCCTCTGCCTTCTCCTTTCTCAACGTCGGGATGATGGTACTCCCGGCTTTGTTTCCTTATTGTCGACTAACAACACTTCTCTCTAAATACGTTGAACGACTACGAGGTAGACTAGAGTTCGACTACGGTTGACTAATCGCCCTAATCAACGACGAATCGTCTAGTCGATCCTATCCACCTATATTTAATAGCATTGTATATACATATAGTACATAATCAATAAAAAAATTAAAATTAACATAATTGAACCTAAATAACTAACATCTATGAAAATCAAGTTAACATACACATATATGGATAAAATACAATATAAACTTGCACAAGTAATGATATACAATTCATACACTAATCAAATCAAAAACTTAACACCACACTTATCAGAATTCAAAAAATTAATTTATAGACAAGTTTATGTTTTAACCTTACCGATGAGCCGAAAGAGTGAAGGCGAAGACGTGCGGACCGGGAGCGGTGGCCGGTGGGGGCACTGGGTGGCAAGGCGGCCGCGCTGGGGCGCCGGGGCCAGGTGACCGGGGCAGGGCGCGGTAGTCGGGGCGCTGGGAGGTTGGGTTCTGGGCGGCCGGGCGCTGGGAAGCAGAGAGGCGCGCGCGGCGGCGCGGGGCCGGGGCGCAGTGCGGCAACGCCAACGGCGGGGCTGCGGCGCGGGTGGCGGCGCGGAGCGAGCAACGAGAGCGGCATGCATGGAGTGTTAGGTTTTCCCTCTGTGCAAGCGATGTGAAGGGCTCTAAAGTTGTTAGACACATAGAACCGACGGTCTTAGTTGAGGTCTCCGGGGCCCACTTTATGGTCGTCAGCCAGAGCACTAAAGCTGTTGATGATATCCTAGCAGGGAGTGACCCACTTTAAAGCCGTTTACTCTTTTGTCTGGGCCGACGGTCTTACAAATCAGCGGGAAGATTGTTTTTTCATGCAGCAGGGCCCACCCTAAGACCGTCGGCCCTGTGGCATCAAACAGACGACCAAAATTAAAGCCGTCGACCTCTGTGCTGAAACCGATGGCCATATTTGAAGCGGTCGGCCCTTGTCGCCTAGCCGACGACCATAAATATATAAGTGTCGGCTTCTCTAAACCAACAAATTTACTTGGAATTAAAACGTCAGTGTCGACAATTATAGTTTGGCCGACACTTCTTTGCCTGATTCTTGTAGTGTCACCGTATGCCAATTTCATCTCCTCTCATAACAGACCAACTCATATGATATAACCAATCCCATAACAAACCATTTCAAATATCCAAGTCCAATTCTAATCATGGAAGTTATCTAGGTGCTCATAATCGGGAGCACGGCTATCATGATAGTATATATTACACTCTGTAGAGGTTGTACCGCTTTACCCACAAGTTCATGATTTCATCCCCTTTTGGTGACTAAATAACCTCCATTATGCCCGTGAACTGTCGGTCACATTACACACTTCCGATGGTGTGCTGCCAAGAGATCACAAAATAGCCTTTACAATGGAACTACCAGCATGTTTAGACCCACTAAGGTTTCACCAAAGGTGGTGTCTCACAACTAAGCACATATATCCAAGGGCCCCCTCTTGTGCCATTCAGATCCCAGGGAAGTTCTGTCGCTAATTCAAACCCATCTGACTCCCATTCCCTAAGCCTTCCAAACGATCCGAACAATCACTACAGGAAATGATGAATAAGGTGTCAGTTTAGTAAGAGGCATCGAACCCGTCGCATTTAAAGCGACTAAGAGTGTCGGTTTAAGAGAACCGACACCCATAAGTTAAATGCGTCGGTTTTTGAAAAATGAACTTCTGCACATATTAAATGTGTCGATCAAACCAACACTTTTATTAAATGCATGGTTCAACCAACACTTCTATGGCGGGCTCAGGTGGCTCAGGCACTAAGAGCGTTGACCCTGCCCCAACCGACGCTCTTATGCGGGCCTCAACCAAAAACCTAAACCCTTCGACTCTTTGAATGTGATTTATTATTAAGTAATGCTTTATCCCTGCTCAGGCACTAAGTAATGCTTTATTATTATGCAAATTCATATCATGTGATTAGATTTGAATGTGATTCATATCCATTAAACCATACAAATTGAATGTGATTCATATCATGTGATTCATGTCCATTAAGCCATATAAATATAATTTGAGGACAATAAATGTTAGTGTTGAATGTCCAAGTTCATATCATGGGATTACTTCTTTTAGATATGAATAAAAAAGGCTTGTATAGTTTTTCATCAGAATGAATTAAAAGTTCGTATCATGGATGTGATTGCTCCTTTTTGGCATTTGTATTATGATGACTAATTATATGTTTGTAATACAGCAAAGCACTTTGTAATTTTGGTAGCTTTAGAGGGCTGTAGTGAAAGATGATTCTAGTTGTGAAGTATGCGTAAAGACAAGCACAGATGCGTACGGCAACAATGAGGACGACCAATTAACTACGCGTGGACGGTGGACCCGGACTTAGAACTTTCAACACTGACCAACTTTCCCCCTTTGTCTTGTTCTTTCCTCTCTCATAAATGATTGAAAAATGAAAATGAGCAACATAACCTATATAATTTGATTACCCATTTCGAATCATCATGGTTCACATGCTATTGGCATGTGAGACGTGAAGGTTCAAAATTGTCCCTCTTTGGACAGACCGAGAGTGGATTGGGGGGGGGGGGGGGGGGCGTGCCTTGTGACGAGACACGAGTCTGGATCTGGATGAGATTTCGACAGTATAACTCTGATGTTCTCTACTGCACCATTTTCGGGCGTGCAGTAGAGAACAGTGGGGTTATGCTGCCAAAATTTCATCTGGATCCAGACTACATGTTTCGTCATAAGCATGCCCCACTCGACCACTCTTGGGTGGGTTTAGGACCTATCTGCCTAGTTGTAGTGGCGGTCACATAATATAAAAATAAACTAATAATGATTTTTATGCTTTGAAGGTGTAAGCTAAAAAATGGGTGACGATCGTAATGTGATGTATGATGGATGGAGTTCAGATGGTGTGTACACTTTGGAATGGACACGAATCTCAAATGTGTTTATGAACCAAGCATTTACTAGTGGTGCTTGTTTTGTGAAGTGTCCGTGTAATAGGTGCCAAAATCATCGATGGTTGGAGAGGTCTGAAATGATGTTGCACCTTTGTAAGCACAGATTTATGCCAGACTGTCTAGTGTGGCGTGAGCATGGAGAGATGGATCATGCTATTGAGTCGGATGAATACGAGAATGAAGATCGGATGGATGAGATGATGATATTGGTAGAGAGTACAAAGAGAAGTCACTGCGAGAGGAGGTGAAGAAGTTTTATAGGCTTCTTGCTGCCGTGGATCAAAAAGTGTATGAGCGCACCAATGTGATTGTTCTGCAGGCGGTTACATGACTTATGGGGTTGAAGTCTAAGTACAATTTTGCAAGCAATTGCTACAATGGTATCGTGAAGTTGATCATTGATCTCCTTTTGTCAAAACATAAGATTTTGGAAGACATATATCATTCAAAGAAGATTTTGGAAGGTCTGGGCAGAATTATGAGAAAATTGATGCATGCAAGAATAATTGCATGTTGTTTTGGAAGGAACACGAGAACGATACTCATTGTATAAATTGCAAAGCATATAGACATGTGAAGGTTTTGAATGACGATGGAGAGGAAATAAGTACAAAGGTATCGGTCAAACAGCTTCGGTACATGCATATCACGAGGCTTAAACGGTTGTTTCTTTCTCAAGAAACAGCGAAGTAGATGAGGTGACATTCAGAAGGTATACGTGAGAGTGATGACGAAGATATTATGGTGTATCCTTCATATGGCGCGGCATGGCAAGCGCTAGAGCGTTTCGATTCGGAGTTTGATAGAGATACAAGAAATGTTCGTCTTGGGTTGTCAACAGATGGTTTCATTCCTTTCAGCACAAGTAATAGTCCATACTCTTGTTGGACCTTTTTTATCATGCCTTACAATCTCCCTACCAACATGTGCATGAAGGAAGGATACATATTCCTCGCGGCCATCATTCTTGGTCCTAAACATCCTGGGACGAAAATCAATGTGTTTATGCAACCGTTGATTGAGGAGTTGAAAGAGTTATTGCAAGGTGTGAAGGCATACAACAGTCATCTGAAATGTGAATTTACTTTACGTGCCACGTATTTATGGTCTATACATGATTTGTTGGCATATGTCATTTGGGCTGGTTTGTGTGTCCATGGAAAATTGTGTTGCCCCATATGTATGGTTGAAATCGATGCCTTTAGGTTGAAGTATGGAAGAAAAGTCAGCTTCTTTTATTGCCATCGACGATTCCTTCCTTCAGTTCACCCTTTCAGGAGCGATACAGGTCATTCCAATAGGCAAAAGTGTTACAGAAGGACCCCCTCGTTGATTGACAAGCGAACAAAAAATGGCATGGCATGCAATGTTAAAAGAGTCTGCTGAAGGTGGTTTCGAAGGGTATGGTACAAAACACAATTGGACTCATATTTCTTTTCTTTGGGAGCTACCATATGCAAAGGCATTGCTTTTACTGCACAACATAGATTTGATGCACTCGGAGTGTAATGTCACTGAAAGCATCATAAGCATGTGTTTTTATTTTACTCATCAAACCAAAGATTATTTGAGTGCGACAAAAGACTTAGCTGATATTTGCGATCGTCCTGGGCTTGAGGTTATAACAAATGCAAGCAGAAATGAAAGTAGGCCACGAGCTCCATACTGTGTTAGGCCACAAGAAAGAAAGCAAATACTTAGTTGGTTGAAACTACTGAAGTTTCCAGACCACTATGCAGCAAACATAAAACGATGTGTTAATCTCAACACCGGTAAACTGAATGGGTTGAAGAGCCATGATTACCACATTATGATGGAGAGAGTTATACCGGTAATGTTACGTGGCTACTTAAACCCTGATTTGTGGAAGATGTTTGCTGAACTTAGCTACTTTTATAGACATATTTGTGCTAAGTAAGTGTCAAAAAGGATGATGTGGCGGTGGGAAAAAGTTATTGTTGTGCTTGTATGTAAGATGGAAAAAGTGTTCCTGTCTGATTTATGAATGTTATGCAACATTTGCTGGTGCATTTACCTTATGAAGCATTGGTAGCAGGTCCTGCACAATTTCACGTGGATGTATAGCCAAGAAAGAGAATTGAAGAAACATAGAGCTATAGTGTGCAACAAGGCAAGAGTTGAGGGTTGTATTGTAGGAGCATTTGCAGCTAAAGAGATTACTAACTTGTCTAGCAAATATTTTTCATGTGACAACAACGTGAATGCATCTGTCACACGATATCATAGTGTAGAAGAGCAATTTAGGAGTGAGCTTAAGATTTTTTAATGGAAGGGTAAAGGTGTTGGCGCCGCTACTTCTCATTATATTTCGACGCGAGAGAGGAACTACATCATTCTTTACATATTTTTCAACATGGAGGAGGTGTCACCATATTTTGAAATGTTTGACAAGTTGTATTGGAAATCTTCATGAAGACCTACGCAAAGTCAATTGGATAAGATGCGTCAGCATGGCATAAACGGTGGAAAAAGCTTTGTGGATTGATTTTGTGAACATGTAATTTTCTATCCGTTTTTCCCTTCAACCATAGTTTGCATGTTTATCATAAGATGCTAACTTTGTTTGTTTATGTAGTTTATGAAATATGTCAACATCTCTGATGACTTGCGATAGATGTCGCATGGTCAATTTAGAGCAACAAAATTTAATACAATATCAATGGATATCATTTTCGGACGGCAAGTTTAGAAGCAAGTCGTCCACTTGCTGCCACTACAAACAGTGGATTAATGATAATTGCCATAAAGGGTAGTGGAAAAGTGAGAGAATACTACGGTGTTCTTAAAAAAATAATAGAGTACACATTTGGCGGTCCAAAAACACTTCAACTTGTAATTTTTGATTGTGAATGGTTTGATCCAACATCGGGCACACGAGTTGATGATTTTGTAATGGTGGACTTCAACCACAAGTCACGATACACAACCCATAACAATAATGTTGTACTTGCGAATCAAGTGAAACAAGTGTACTACTTAAGTTATCCTCACCCAAGTTTCAAAACTTGGTGGGTTGTGTATACAGTTAGCGAAGTGCACCCTCGTCATTATGATGAGTATATAGAGATCCAAGAAGATGACGATAGTGTCTATCAAGATGAAGTCGAGGAAACAAAAGATTTTATGAATCTTGTGGGATAGGACTCGCTGAAATATCTAGTGATACGCTAGAGTTGATGTCTGAAGAACAAGCTGGCCTTTCAAGAAAATGTGTTTGGCAATCACAAAGGATTATGGAAAAGAAGAAAAGGATTATGGAAGAAGAGGAGAGATTTGATCATGAATAATAAGAGATGGAAGAGAGTGAAGAGGAAGAGATGGAAGAAGAGATATGTGAATATCTTAATGCACGCATGACAGAAGTAGATTCTGATGCTGATGATTTTTTATTTATATTGTACACATTTTTAGATTTTTATTATTATTGTACACATTCTTTATTTATTATCTAATGTTGTATACTAATCATTTCTATAAAAATATGCGCAGATGTTTAAGCTTTTACCAAGTTTGGGGAAGACGAAGGGCAAGAAGTGTAGTGGATCTTCGTCCTCCACTCCCAGTTCTACTTCGGGCCAGACGGACCCGTTTCAGGTACTTGTTTTTTACATACATTTCGATATCAAAATTAACTGTCTATTGTTTCTTACTTCTTTACATTCTTCTTTATTTATATTTTTAGGGCACTACTTATAGTGGGTAGAGGAAGAGGCGGTTTATGAGTTGTGTGGCACAGCCGACGTCGAGCGAGCCTGCATGAGCTTCGAGTCCAACACAGGTGGTAGATTGTTGCCCGACGTACCATGAGTTGTACAGGGAGGAATCGGAGACTGTCAGGCAGACATCAGAGCAGGAAGGTGGCTCAAGAGGAGGCTCACAAGGAGGCTCAGGAGGAGGCTCAGATACTATTGGGCTGCTGACCTATTCTGATAGTGCTAATGAGGGAGATGATGAGGACGATGGTGAAGAGGCTGAGGATCCCGAGCGAGATGCAAGGATTGCAATAAGGGAAGAGCTAGAAGAGTTAGGACACCTCGATAAATGCCCCTTTAGGTAATATTTCTAATTAATTAATAAGTTCATTATACCTTTTCAATTAACTAATTTTATGTACCTTCTTTGTACAGGCTGCGGAGGCACCATTTATGTGGTGTAAGTAAAAGCATGGATGAGCGAATGATTCTAAAGACGAAGAGTACTAGGTGTTGGGTCGAGCATGGTTGGAGTGGCAAGAGGCATCGACGAGTTGTTAACACCGTGTTGGGAAACGCCGTCTGATTTTGCTATCCCAGGATGGTTTTAGTGGATGGTCAAAGGATTGCAGCGCATAATTGGGATCACTATGCGCTTCAAGAGTATGGCGATTCAAGTACATCTCAGGATAGAGTTTGGAAGATCTTCTGGGTAAGTTTGTTTTGATTATTTCAGTTACATGGCATCTTATTTTGGTTGACATTAATTGTTACTTGTATGCAGGGTATGTTCAATTCGGTGGAGGGTGTGAGTCAAGCATATGTGTCGGTACCCTCCGTACCGGATACCCCTTGGGATTGCGAAAGTCACAAGGAAACTCCATCTACCAGATTTGAAGACCTACAAAGGCCCCACATGTCAGGCGTAACCGGACATGCTTCCCCGACATGGTTAGTCCCAGGGCCGCCACGTGTATCATAAGACCAGAGCTATCACCCAAACATGGGAAGCTCTAGACGGAATACCAGTATGGTACCCCCGGACCTAACCCCAGACAGAGTGAAGCTCCGGTACTGACACGTGTCCAGCAGCACCGGACCTACTCGTCCACGACGGTAAGCTCCAGAGATGCCATGTGGCTGAACCGCCGGACCTTCAACTTCAACAATCAGACTGGTTGACCCCCCAACAGCTCCGGACCTTCAAGGAGCAATCAAAGACTTCAAGACCCGATTAAGTGTCATTAATGCCACTTTAATGACACACGATCGGATGGTCCTTAATACTGGTAACGGCATTGTTAAAGCCCATTACCAGGCTATTAAGGGCAATTAACCTCATTAATTGTGTATCAAGCATGTGTAACTGTCGGGGCCACATGTCGGGCCAGGCTAACGGTGTAACGACCAGTCCTTGTACTATAAAAGGACTGGACGACGATACACAAGGGATGGTTCCAGACCACTACTAAACTCCCTGAGCTAGTCGAGCTTCTTCTTCTGGAGCTTCTTCTAGACTCACACGCTCAATACAACACCAACACACCCCGTGGAGTAGGGTATTACGCTCAGGTGGCCCGAACCACGTAAATCTCTGTGTACACTTGTCTTTCACCTTCTTGAATCTCTGTGCGCCCATTACCGAACTACAGCTCCTCGATCTACCAAAGGTAGTGTCGGGAGATCTGCCGGATCCAAACACCGACAGTTGGCGCGCCAGGTAGAGGCACCCGATATTTCAAGTATGGTGAACTCAGCTGCTGGATCATCCAACGGCAACCCTGCTGTTCAACCCCCTGGGGGCAATCCCTCCAACATGCAGCAACCAGTAGGTGCCATGGCTCCAGCAGGAGTCATGCCTCCACCGCCACTGCCTGCAGCAGCACGTCAAGCTGAGCAGCGTGACGGTGCATCAGCGTCGGCCACCGCATCGGCGAATAACAAAAACCCTGAACATGCGCTTCATGCAGCGCGTGCTCTCCTCCAACGTCCACCACCTCCAGGTGCATCCCAGGGTGCAATGGAGCAGCGGAGGGCTGATGTGGAATATCTGGTTGCAGCAGCAGCCGACCGCATCAGCAACCAAGGTACTCCTCCTTTGGGACGGGCCCCATCGCAGCGCCGGACCGTGTCTGGCAGACTTGGTCCGCATGCTTCCCAAAATAGGAGGCGTGCTGCGTCACAGCAAGTTACGTCGCTACCTTTTGGGGCGCGACGTACTCATACGGTAACAAGGCTTTCTACTCATGTCCTCCGGGCGAAGCTTGATCGTTGTTACCGTCAACAGGACGGCCACGTCCATATCGAGCATGCTCGCAAAAGGCGAGAGGCTCAAGACAGTCCTGCTCCCGAGGGAGCAGGAGGAGGCTGTTCTGCACTGGCCATGCATCTACGCATGGTCAGATGGCCACAAAAGTTCTGGCCTCACCTGCCAGAGAAATTTGACGGGACTGTTAATCCCGCAGAGTTTCTCTAAATTTACACCACCGCAATCCTTGCGGCCGGAGGTAACGAGGCCGTAATGGCCAACTACTTCCTAGTGGCCTTGACTGTGACCGCCAGGTCCTGGTTCATTAGCCTTCCTCACAACTCTATCAATAGTTGGGAGGAATTGTCCAACAGTTCACCGCCACTTTCAGGAGTTCATACACCCGACCAGGCACCGAATTGGACCTTTTTGCAGTCGTGTAGAAGGGGGGAGAATCCCTGTGCTCATTCATCCAGAGGTTCTCCCAGGTACAAAACACTATTCCTTCTATCTCTAGTGCCTCTGTTATCGTGGCATTTAGACAGTTCATACGAGATAAGAAGATGCTGGAGAAGCTGGCGATCAAGGAGATCACCAGCGTCACGGAGCTCTTCAGCCTAGCAGACAAGTGTGCCAAAGCTACGGAGGGCCGTGAAATGCACTCCAAACCACCTCTGGAGGATGGCAAAAAATCCTCCAAAGGCGAAGCCACTACCTCTGAGAGTGGCAAAAAGAAGAAAAAGTCCAACGACAAGAAGAAGCCGTCGGCCGGCACATCTACTGCTGCAGCTGCAGCAGCTCCGGGTGGCCGGGGGCCACGCCCTGAGAAATGACCTCGGCCATCCTCTGAAGACGGTGGCAACTCCAAAGTGTGGTGTCCTATCCACAAGTCGAATAGCCACAGCTTGGAGGACTGTCGGGAGGTCCAAAACCTTGCCGAGCGCTACAACAAGCGCCGAGAAGAAGTTCCTTTCCGTTAGAGGGAAGGAAAACAAAAAGTCGATTAAGCTCCGGCTGAAGAGGAGTTAGGCTTCCAGGACCCTAAAAGGCCCTGAAGGTTGTTTACACCTCCGTCGACGAC
Organism: Tuctoria greenei; assembly: GCA_036927565.1. NCBI lineage: Eukaryota > Viridiplantae > Streptophyta > Magnoliopsida > Poales > Poaceae > Tuctoria > Tuctoria greenei. The sequence continues at coordinate 173,181,624 of JAYESD010000002.1, read as the reverse complement.
GACTCCGATGTCTCCGACAATGAGTGTCGAAGGACCATGAACACCATCTTTGGTGGTTCGTGGGACATCACCTCCCGCCGTGTCCTCAATACCATGCGGCGGGACATGGCCTCAGTAGCTCCTACAGCCAGGGCGGAGCCTCATCGAAAGTGGATGGACACCATCATCACTTTTGATGCTTCAGACTACCCTTGGAACATGATCGGAGCTGGTCTACTACAATTGATGGTATCTCTGACCATCAATAACATTCAACTCCACCATGTAATGGTGGACAGAGGTTCGGGGCTGAACCTCATAAGCTTCAAAGCTTTTGTCAAGCTTCAGCTCCAACCTTCGCCCCTCCCGACCTTTCTCCGGAGTAGGTCCAGGGGCCATAACACCACTTGGTGCCATTACTCTCCCCGTGACCTTCGAGACTCGGGAGAATTATCGCACTGAGAAGTCGATCTTTGACGTTGCTCATATCAACTTTCCTTTCAATGCCATTCTGGACAGGCCCGCCTTGTACAAGTTCATGGTTGTTGCTCATTATGGCTACCTGGTGTTGAAGATGCCAACACCAGCTGGCGTTCTCCAGATCCGCGGAGATCGTACTGCCAGAGTGACTGCTCTGGAAGGACTTCATGCGCTTGCTACAGCGCAGGAGGAAGAATCCAGGAAGGAACAAGCTCGGAAACACCCAAGCATTTGTCAACAAGGCTCAACCTCTGCACCTCGCGTGCAACCAAGCGGCGACAACGACATCCCCGTCAAAGTCGTCCGAATCGGTTCCGATGCCGCTCATACCACCCGTATATCGGGAGGTCTGAATGACAAATAGGAACTCACGCTCATCACTTTCCTCCGGGCTAATGACGACGTGTTTGCCTGGCAACCGTCACAATTGCCTGGGATCCCTAGGGAAGTGATCGAGCATAATCTGAAGATCTATCCTAATGCTCGTCCCGTACATCAGAAGCCTCAGAAGCAATCCATAGAGCGACATAACTTCATACGACAAGAAGTGAAGAAGTTGCTTGAAGATGGATTCATCCGAGAAGTCTTCCATCCAAAATGGCTGGCAAACCCAAACGTTGTACCCAAGGCCGGCGGGAAGCTTCGGATGTGTATCGACTACACAACACTGAATACGGCATGCCCAAAAGATCCATTCCCATTACCTAGAATAGATCAGATAGTGGATTCTCCTCCGAGTGTGAATTACTGTGTTTCCTAGACGCATATTCTGGGTACCATCAAATCAGAATGTCTAGGGAAGATGAAGAACATACTTCTTTTATCACAGTAGATGGATTGTACTGCTATACTGCCATGCCATTTGGTCTCAAGAATGCAGCTTTAACATTTGTACGAGCTATGTACAAAACCTTTGGAGAGCTCATCAGAGACGTAGTGGAAGTGTATCTTGATGACATCGTCGTCAAGATCAAGGACAAGGAGTCACTCCTTGACACCTTGCAAGCTGTCTTCGACAAGCTGCGGGTCACCCGCACGGAGCTGAACCCAGACATGTGCGTCTTCGGGGTTAGCTCCGGAAAGCTTCTTGGTTTCCAGGTAAACCACCGGGGCATAGAGGAAAATCCGGCGAAGATTAAAGCCATTGAGGAGATGCGGCCACTAGCCCGCATCAAGGATGTCCAGAAACTGACTGGATGTCTAGCCGCCCTTAGCCGGTTCATCTCAAGGCTGGAGGAAAGGGTGCTACCCTTCTTCAAGCTATTGAGGAAGTCCAGACCATTTCAATGGTCTGAGGAAGCAGAAAAGGCGTTCCAGGGGCTAAAGCAGCTCCTCACCACTCTACCAACCTTGGTAGTTCCGAACCCTGGTGGGCCCTTACTGCTTTACATTTCAGCAACCAACGAGGTTTTCAACATGGTCTTAGTTGAGGAGAGACCAGAACCATCCCAAGCAAAGGAATCCAGACCCCTCCGGGAGGGTTCGGATGTTACTGAAGGTGAGTCTGGGTCCAAACCCCCAGACTTGGATCTACAGGGAGTTATTCCAGAAGATCTAGACCCCTTTGGGAGGGTCCGGGTCACTCCAGTAGAAGCTCTAGGTTCCTCCAGCAAGGACCCAGAGGTCCCAGAAGCAGGTCCAGACCCCTCCGGGAGGGTCCGGGTCGATGTGGAGGAAGCTCCGAGCACCTTCGGGGGGGTCCGGACAGTCCAATGCCCAATGTACTTCATCAGCGAAGTACTACTTGATGCCAAGACTCGATACCTAGAGGTGCACAAGCTGCTTTACGCAGTTCCCATCGCCTCCAGGAAGCTTCACCATTACTTCCAAGCTCACAAGATCTCAGTGGTGACTTCTTATCCACTGCGTGCGATCTTGCATAATCTCAACTCAATTGGTAATATTGCATAGTGGGTAGCGAAATTGGACGATTTCGATCTTGAATTTGTCCCAAGACAAACTATCAAGAGTTAAGCACTTGCGTACTTTGTGGCGGAATGGACCCTCTCCATCAAACCCTTGGGGCCCTAGTGAGCAGAAGCCGGAACTCAAGGCTCCGGTCTTCACCGAGCCTCACTGGACCCTCTACTGCGACGGCTCCATGCAAAAGCAGGGGGCCGGAGCTGGAGTCCTTCTCCTCGCTCCAACCGGGGAGAAAGTAAAATACATGGTCCACCTTGACTTCAAGGCGACCAACAACATGGCGGAGTATGAAGCACTCATTTATGGACTAAAGGTGGCACTATCATACTGTGTCAAGCAGCTGTTGGTCAAGGGAGATTTGCAGCTCATCATTAAACAGGTGAAGGGTGAATGCTCTTGTAACAATCCTCAAATAGCTGCTTATCTCCTTGAAGTCCAGAGGCTTCAGAAGGACTTCGATGTCTTGGATCTCCACCATGTCTAGCGTGTCCATAACGCTGAAGCTGACGAACTCTCGACGAAAGCATCAACTAGAGCTCCGGCTCCTGACCAAACCTTCGTCTGAAGGTTGTCAAAATCCACAGCTCAGCCTGCCGAACTGAGCGAATGGGGCGAGACCAGCATCACGAAGCTGGCGGTCCTGATGGCCCTGTTACCATGGCAGCCATCAAGGGTCGTAGATTCTGTCAGAAGCTCCGAGCAACCCAGCACGCAAGACTCAAATGCTCAAGCAAGCTCCGATGCATGGATCTCGGAGATCCGGAGCTACTTGAAAGACAATATCTTTCCTGACGATGATGTATCTTCTGACCAGATAGTCAGATTGGCTAAAAGATACACGCTAGTAGAAGGGGATCTCTACCGACGCAGTGCCTACAGTGTCCTAATGCGGTGCATCACAAGGGATGAAGTTTGCGAGCTCCTCGCAGAAATCCATGGAGGCGAGTGTGGGAACCACACGTCTTCCCTCACGCTGGTCGGTAAAGCCTTCCGGCATGGCTTCTACTGGCCTATAGCGCTCCATGATGCAACTAAGCTAGTGAAGAAATGCGAAGCATGCCAGTTCCATGCAAAGCAAATTCACACACCGGCTCAGCCTCTACAAATGATACCTCCTACATGGCCTTTTGCCGTGTGGGGGATGGACATCTTGGGACCTTTCCCAAGAGCCTTCGAAGGTTACAAGTTCCTGTATGTTTCCATTGACAAGTTCACCAAATGGACGGAAGCAATTCCAGTTGTGACAATAAACAAGCAATCAGCTATCAACTTCTTGCAGTCCATCGTATGCAGATTTGGCGTCCCGAACAAAATCATAACAGATAATGGGACCCAATTCACAAGCTCTGCTTTCCAAGAATATTGTGAAGACCTCGGCATCCAGGTCAGCTACGCCTCCGTAGCTCACCCGGCAAGCAATGGCCAAGCCGAGAGAGCAAATGCAGAAATCCTGAAAGGACTCAAGATGCGCTCATATGAGCACCTGAAAAAACATGGAGCCAACTGGATCGAAGAGCTTCCACCCACTCTATGGGTCAACAGGACAACTTGAAACCGGTCAACTGGAGAGACACCCTTCTTCCTGGTGTACGGAGCTGAAGCAGTCCTTCCTCCGGAAATCACCTTGGAGTCGCTCCGGGTCCGGACCTCCGATGAAGCCACGCAGGACCAGCTCCGGTGTGAAGACCTTGACCTCCTTGAAGTGGGAAGGTGCCGAGCAGCTGTTCGGAATGCATGATACCACCAAGCTCTTCGGCGCTATCACCAATAGCATGTTCACAGCCGACAGCTCGAGGAAGAAGATCTGGTGCTACGGAGAATACAATCCAGAGAAGGGTTAAACAAACTCCCCCCCCCCCCAGCTGGGAGGGACCATTCCGAGTGATCAAAGTATCCCGTCCCGGATGCGTTCGCTTGGCAACTGAGGATGGGACACCTCTCCCAAATCCTTGGAACACTGAGCACCTCCATAAGTTCTACGCTTAATATCACGGAGGTGAGTCTGTAATTACACGTGATGTATGTTATAGAGTCATTGTACAGAGTCGGGTAGCTCCTCCGGGAGGGCAGCCGGACCTACCCAGTTAGGTCCGCAACGTCCATGAAACACTTGTCATAGTCTCAGAACTAAAGGTGTAGCTAGCTACCTTGGGTCAAACGAGAAACGAAACACAATTAGCCTGGTTCCGTACCCTAAGAGTGTACTTGTTTCTCCTGTACCCCGGACCTATAATGAAACATCATTGTGTGAAAATAGACTCCACGTGCATTTACTTTGTAGAGGCTCAATATTTTTTATTTTTCTCTTTCTTGTCTATAACAAAGTTGTGCAGTTCTTAAGAAACTTCAACTCGACAGTTCATGTACAAATCGAGTTGCATTGTCTATCCTTCTGGGTTCAAACATTGTTGATGGTCTACTCGGGTGAATGCCGCCAAGCCAATCTAGGGCCGGAGTGTGCTATCGACTTAGCCTGGTCATGAACCCTAAGTACGCCACTCTACCTACACCCCGGCAGGCCGAAGTAAGGTGAGTCCAGAAACGATCGGACCTGAAGGAAACAAGACAGCGCTCTTGATTGTAATCAGAATTGTGTTCGACCTAAAACTTTCTCGGGAATAGTAAGCCGCAATGAAGTTATAGATAGGAAACGGATTTTACTGTTTTTCTTGACTTCAGTGTGTAGAAAAATAAATATTACACTATGATGGTGAATGAAGCGGTAGCTGCCAAAGCTCCGACATCGCCCAGGCAGCTTGTGGTGGATGTTCAAACATTGACATCGAGCATCACTGGAGCTACTCAGCCCTGGTAAAGCTAGGGGGCATGCCGTCAACGTGAAGATGGTGGAAAGACTTTAAAGTGGAGTCTGACATTGACACACCATGTGTTGACAGAGGTCACTGCCGGAGCTACCAAGCTCCGACACCCTAGAGGGCTAACCATCGATGCTTTACGTGTTGATGGTGACTACTGCCGGAGCTACTAAGCTCCGACGATGGTCAATGTCGGAGCCACTAAGATCCGACAACCTCAGGGGCCTACACTATCGAAGACTTCGGACCTACATTCTACAAGTTCGAAGCACGCAAGTCTTCAACAACCGTTACATCCTCTTGGTACATGTTTACAATCTAATTGTGTGCATCCACCAGGGGGCCAAGTGAGACAAAGGTGGTGTTGAAGACAAAAAACGAAATTCGAATTCCCAAAAATTTGGATTTCATTCATCTGGAGACAAGAGATTACAAAATTGGAGAAGAAGAAGAGAGAATACAAGCGGGAGCTACAGAGAGATGGTCCTAGACCCTATGAAAGAAATGGACGACCTTCTGGGCCACCTCCGACACGCTGGCTCGGGCGGCTTCACCCTCTCCTTCGATGGGGCCTTCAAGCACCTGGTCCAGAAGGAATTGAGGGTCCCAGCTGGTGTAGCACGTCAGCACAAACTCTGCGACGTTATTCGCCAGGGACTAACCCTCTGTTTCCAATTGGTCTGCGATGACATCGCCCATCTTGGTGAGCTTGTTGCCTGCCGAACCCAGCGCCTCCAACGGCTGGTTCAGCTCCGGCTCCGGATCATCCGGACGCACGGGACTGAAGCCCATTGGCGTCAGCGCGTCGTTGGCCTTGCCCAGGAAGTCCAAAACTTGTTGGGACTCCACAACCCTTGCGCTATGCATCTCCGCCAAGGATCTTTTGGCCGCCGCAAGCTCTGAGCTCTCCTGAGCAAGACGCTCCACCTCTTTGGCATTCTGCTGAATCTTTTCAGCAACTTTCCTTTCGAGTTTGCTGAGCTCTTTCTCCCGGAGGTGGATCTCATCCCGGCGGTTGACCAGATCTTTCTCCCGGCCATGCACTTTCTTCTCCCTGGCGGCGATGGCATTCTCCTTCTTATAGAGATCTTGCCCTCGCTCCCAGGCCTTCTTCTCCTCCTCCTCGCAACGCTCCTCCCATTTCTTGGAGCGTTCTTTGAGGCTCTTGTCAGCCAGTGCTGTCTTTTGGACAAGCTCTTCCTCCCTCTTCACGAGGTTGTCACGTAGCTCCAGGATCTCTGCTCTTCATCTTCGAGTCGTCTCTCCCGCGCTTCAAGAGCCTCTCGCCGCTTGACGAGACTATCGTGGATGGCAGCAAGCCTTTCCTGGCGATCATCCGCGGCGCTATTTGTAGCCTTGGACTGATCATACGCGGCCCGAGACTGGTTGTCGAGGGTTCGCGTCATGCTTTCCCTCTCATCCAACAGCTTACCCTAGTACTCCAGGCGAACCTTCTCCCTTTGCACCCACTCCTTGTCGTCAGCCAGCATCGACTGCGCCAGCTTGGTATCGAAATGGAGTCGGTTGCGCCACCTCCTAAGGGTTTGGCGCTCCTCCTCGAGGGCCTTGCTGTCGTGGTAGAAGGCTAACTGGACCTGGCGAAGACTGGAGCAGGCATTGTCAATAGACAACGCTAGAGGGATTGGGTCCGGACCTGTCGGGGTCCTCTCCGCTGGCTCCAGCGGATCTTCAGCGACAAAAATTGGGTTCCACTCTACAAGAGCAGTTCCCTGAGCTTCCACGGCACTAGGGCCGTCCTCCGGGATAGCCTCGGCCGCCGCCAAGGAAGTACTTGCAGCAGAAGTTCCGACCTCCGGAATTGACTCCAAAGGTGTCGATGCCAGGTCATCAACTACTGGCCCCTCCGGCGGGGGGGCCATCAGCTTCATCTTGGCACCCTGGCTCAGCAGCGGGCACCTCCGGGATCATCGCTTCTGGAGCGGGTGTTGAAGGCTCAGTCGGAGCAGAAGCTACTTCCAGCTCTAGCGCAGGCGTTTCCTCCGCCGCTGGCTCAAGTGCTGGCGCTTCGACCATCATGGGCTCGAGTAGTGGCGCTTCGACCACCATAGGCTCAGGCGCCGACACCTCCGCAGCAATTGACTCGGATGCCAGGACCTCTTCAACGACCAGCTCCACAGCTGGAACTTCTGTAGCAACCGGCTCTACCGCCAGAGCTTCCTCGACAACCGGCTCAAGTGCCGGAGCTTCATCAACACCCGGCTCTACCGCCGGGACCTCATCAACCACCAGCTTTACTGCCGGGGCTTCAACAACATCCGGCTCTAGGGCCAAAATCGCAGCTACCTCCGGCTCTGTGGCCGGAGCGTCCAACATCTCAGCATCCAAGCCCGGAGCTTCAACCTCCGAGGCTGGCGCCGCTGGTACATCTTCGTTCCCGTGGTCCGGCGCTACCACGGGAGCTTCTGGGGACTTGGGTGATCTAGGATAGCAAGGGTTGAGGCATGACCTTCTTGGTCCCACTTGGGCTCTTTAGGGATGAGGCATGACCTTCTTGGTCCCAATTAAGGTAATTTACACAATAACTCATCGTAGAGGAAAAATGGAATCTGAGTCAAAACCCTAGAAAGAGGACTAGTCCGAAAGAGGTCGAACAAGTCCGTTCGGCGTACAGAGAGTTAACTGGACTAGTTTGGTTTGATGCTGGGCAAGTCCATCCAAGGAACAGCAAGTTCAACTGACAAGTCTGGTGCTATGCCGGACTTGTCCGAAGTTTGTACAGTTTCAAAACCAAACTTAGTTTTTGGATTTTACCGGACAACCCCGAAGAGTTCCAGTATCGATCATTGGACTAGTCCGCATATTGTAACGGACAAGTCCGTATGAGAGCTCAAACAAAACCATATTATAAATCATAGCAATTAATGGATAGGTCCGGGGGACAACAATAGCGAAACCAGACCAGTCCGGGGTCCAATTCGAAAAGTTTGTACCAAAGATTGATTTTAACTACTGGTTTTCCTATAATTCATTTTAATCTTATTTCTTTTTGTGTTGCATTATGTTAGACATTGATAAGAATGAATGCAATGAATGATGGGTGAAAATGAGGGTGTCACAAACCTACCCCCTAAAAATGAATCTCGCCCTCGAGATTCGATGTAGAAGGAAAATTGATAGGCGGCCCGAACCACGTAAATCTCGGTGTACACTTGTCTTTCACTTTCTTGAATCTCTGCACGCCCATTACCGAACTACAACTCCTCGATATACCAAAGGTAGTGTCAGGAGATCTGCCGGATCCAAACACCGACAATATGCATGTTCGGTTTTTCATAATGCAACAAAAGGACGTGTCAAGGACTCCTCTAAGGCACAGATCAAAGCTGAGACCGTATACTATATGACGGTCATGTTCCAACCCATAACAAACATGGAAGAAGCTAAAATTCACCTAACTAGGAAGGAGTACTTGCAGAGCCATGTGGACTGGATTTCTGCGAATATGGAGGCTTGGGAGTGGTTATGCTGGTATTGGGGCTCAGCTAAGTTCAGAAATAGTTCTTATAGACACTGGAAAAACTGGAAGAGCAAGCAAGAAAGCACTTCTTCGGGTCGGATGGATATGTGCGGATGGAACAAAGGATGGTATGAATTCTTACATTCATACTTAGATTTCTTCAATTAATTGTATTTACTAAATTGTTGAAGTTTGGTATTGCAGCCAGCTGAAACTGGTACGCCTCGTACATTTTTCAAGGTTTATCTTAAGGGGCACAAAGGTCCAGACCCAAATCGCCCGGAGGTGTTGTGTGACGAGGCATCAATGCAGAAATTAGTATGTATGTTGATTTTTTGTTGCGTCTATCCATCAACTCAATTTATCTTGTACTATATTAATCCGTCAACTAAATGTATCACAGAAAAGTACGTTGATTGTTTTAAGAAGAACCATGGACCTGATTCATACTATCCGAGAGAGCCGTTGGATATGGGTGCGGCGTACGATGCTGGCGTAGGTCTACCGTATGGGAGGTATGTGTAAAGATAATGTTGATTTATATGTTAATGAATGTCGATTCATCACATTTGTATTTTTTGTAGACTTGGATTGGAAGACAAGTATGTAGAGCGTGAGGCTTATGCTAGACGACGGCCGTCCAATGTTAGTGGTAGTCGATTTCAATCTACTGTAGAGACTGATGAATTATGAGAAGAATTGAGACGCAGCAAGGAGGATATGTAGATGCAGCTGCAACAACAACAACAATAGATACGGATGATGCAGCAATAGATGCATTATTTGTATATGTCTCAGGTAACATGTAATTTTCTCATTTGAAAATTTTATTCGATTTAAAAATGTCTCTACTCAAGATATCATAACTAATTTACTTGATGCAGTTCGTGGGTCAAGGTAACTCTAATTCTCAGTTTGGTCCGCTGCAGAAATCTTATCTCGACATGATGCCTCCTCCAATGCAGCCAGCACAACACGTTGGCTCCTCCTCACATGTACAAGTGCTTATCTTATTGACTTAGTTATATAATACAATATCGTAACCATTTCTATTGTAGGGTTCCGAGAGTGGTCAACTGTGTGTTCCACAACCTTATAGATTCATGTCCCTTTTGGCTTCTGGATTGCAGCAAAATTATCAAGATAAACTATAATTTTCACATTTGACCAATTTATTCGATTTCAAAATGTTTCTAATTAGGATCTTACAACTTGATGTAGTTTTCCCACTGATGCCTTTCCCTTCGGTGCAGACTCACCCATCACAAGTTGGAGACGCAGTCGTATGCATGACTGGTATACTTGTTACAATACTTTCATTATAACAACGCATATTAATTAGCACAATGTTAAAAAGGGAATGGAAAGAGTGAGAGGAGAGATGAAGTGAAAGAGGGAACAAGTGAGAGAGGGAGAGAGGAAGAGATAGATAGGGAGCGAGAGGAAGACATAGAGAGGTTGACAAGAGAGAGAGAAAAGAAAAGATAGATAGAGAAGGAGAGGAAGACATAGAGAAGAAGAGAGGGAGAGATAGAGAGAGAGAAAAGAAGAGATAGATAGAGAGGGAGGTACAGAGGAGGAGATAGAGGGACAGGGCAAGAGATAGAGAGAGAGTGTGAGAGTGAGTGAGGGCGAGGGAGAGAGATAGGGAGAGTGAGAGGAAATGAGAGAGCTTTGGTAAGTTTTAGTCGAAACCAACATGTTTCTCTTTTATTAAGTTATGTTATTAAGTTAGTCGAAGCCAACACGTTACGTTATTAAGTTTCTCTTTTATTTGTTTATCACAAGGATCCCGTCATGGAAGACCCGAAGGTTGCGATGTTTTTCTTAACATCAGCGATGGAGGTGCGAGTGGGGGATTTGGGAGTGCAGGACGTGCGAGTGGAGGCTCCTACAACAACATTTGAATTTCGTTTACTCATTTTCGTACTGTTGTGCTCGTGCTTGAAACATTTGAAAACTTGTCTATGTTGATCTGTTTGAAATGTTTGTGAATGTATATTACTGTTGTGGCTGTATAATTGTAGGATCAAAGAGCACGTGAAAAGCTACTAGAGGGAGGGTGGTGAATGGTAGAATTAATCTTTTTCAGCGGAAGCAACAAAACTCCTCGGCAGAAAATCAATCTTATAAAGAGATCATGTGTGCGACTAATGTAAACGTGATCAATCGTGACAAATCTAGTAAGATTGTGAAGAATAAAGTTATGAAGACGTCACAACAATCATCACGAAAATCTGTCGAGAAAAACACAAGTTATGATTGAAAGATTGAACGAAGTTCAATCTGTTCTACCCAAAAAAACCAGATCTGCAATACTGTGAAGAAACCTGTGTAGATCCAACACCACAAATCCAATAACCTTGAAATTTTCATAGACAATAAATAATCAAGTCGTGGATACAAATCGAAAATTATCACGTCAATTGAATTTGTAAAACTTGAGTTATGATAAAACCACTGAAGCAAGGTAGTGATGTGCAGAAACATGACGAGAAAGACTTGACAAAAACAAGTCGGACAAACAAGGAACAAAAAGCTCCTTTAGACAACAAATCTTATTGATCAAAACACAAAGGAACAGCCCCAATGTCGTGCCCCATGAGCTTTGGCCTCCCTTTATTTTATAACCAGCTCTTAGTCCAAACCAATCCTAACTAGGACTCAAATCCTATTCAGATTCAACCGAAACTTTCCATAGATGCTCAAGACTCTTCTATACGCAGATAGAAGCAATCGTAAGACTTCCAAACACCTTAGGAATGTATCCCACTTTCTTAAAACAACTCAACTTCGTGACCCACACAAAATATAACCAAAACAAACTTGAACCTTTCCATAAACAAACCATAACCACCTCAGCCGCAGCCTGAGGCATATTCTAGCCGGTTGGATGAATGTGCATCTAGGAATCCCTTGTGGGTTTTGGATGATTTATGACAAGCAAATGAGATCCTAACCACTTTGTTGAGATGAGAACATGTTCTAATGAGAAAATGAGCAAGGTGCCAAAAAGAAAGGAAAATGAGGAACAATGTGGAAAAGAGCTCAGAAAACAAGTGTAGTAGATCATTGTGTATGGAGTGTGTTAAGGAAATACACCCCAAGAGCTCAAGAACAAATAATCACACACATTGAACATATTTATACAGGACCGGACTAGTCCGACTGACCTCGGACTAGTCCGATATCTTTCTGCACAAGATCGGACTAGTTCGATATCACCACAGACTAGTCCGATATCTCTCTGACTAGAATCGGACTAGTCCTCCCCAGTGCGGACTAGTCCTCCAAACACTTCACAAGTTGCACAAAATCGGACAAGTACGTTATTAGCACGGACTAGTCTGAAAAACCCTCTGACCTAAATCGAACAAGCCCTCCAAGTGCGGACTTGTCCCCAAATTCACTTAGGGTTTCACTTTTCCGGACAAGTCCGATATCCATCGGACTAGTCTGAAGATTTCCAGAACCAAAATCGGACAAGTTCGCTTTCTGTCGGACTAGTCCAATATTTTGGGACACCTAGGGTTTATTACACTCAGCACACCGGACTAGTCCGGTGTCCACCACAAACTAGTCCGATCTTTCTAAACCCTAACGGTAACTTTTGGGAACCCCATATAAATAGGTGTACACAGCCCATCTTTCATATCTCTCTCGAACCCCTACGCCGTCACACCTCCCAAGATCCTAGAAAACACCTCTCTCCACGAAATCAAATGCAACAAAGATCAATCCCTTGAGGATACACTTTGGATCATTGGAGAGACACAGTTCATCACTCATTGAGCTCTTGGTTTGATTCCCTAACACACTCCTGCGATTTTCATTGTGATCTTACGAGTGTGTTTTTGGTGGTGTTCATGTTGTAATCTTGGGGAGCCCTCAACGTGTGAGAAGGCCCCTTAAATTTGGTTATTTGCCATTTGTGATTAGTGAAGAGGATTGGCCTCCATGGCTCCGATGAGGGTAAGGTTGGAGAAGACTCGGTCCTTTTGTGGACTCCTCAATGTGGACGTAGGTTGCCTCTGTGGGAACTGAACCACGGGATAAAATTATTGTGTTCTTTCTTTGTGCACATTGTTCTTACACTTCATACATATCTAGGGTTTCAACCACTCTAATTCACTTACGTTGAAACATTGAATATAAGATTAACTTATGGTACATCCTAGTTCATAATTGTGTAACACTTCAATTAAAAGTATAATTCCGCTGCATACATCCTAGGATCAAGATAATCGATCTGATTTGATAAACCTGGTCGGTACACACCGAACTAGCCTGCACTCGACTGGACTAGTCTGATATCTAGAGATTTGATCTGTTTGTTAAGTGTTGCAGGTTCCGACAGAAAATCAAAAAGGCCTATTCACCCCCCACTCTAGGCCACATTCATTGGACCTTTTCATCCAATTCTTTATGTCCACATCTCTTCATAACGCCTTGGAACCATGTAGCCACGTCCATGCACTCCTTGCACACGTGCAAACGTCTTCCAACAACGTCCACGATACCTTCATATGCATTGTTCTTGATTTGAACATGTTGCGCAACCTCCCGATCAACTCAACCACGATTCCTTCCAAACTTAGTTGTTGAAACTCATCTGCTCCCTAAGACTAGTTCAATGGATCCCGTCACCAGCCATGTATTGAACTCAAGCAACACCTGCACATGAACAAACAACCAATACTTCCAAGCACAAGTCCTCGACTTGACTCTCATTAGTTCCAAAACCACAACACCTTACGTGAACACCTCATATAAGCATGTTGCAAACCGTAGCAAAATGATAGCAGCCATAACCACCAAAACACACCGAAAACTGAGTAAAATAATACTAAGCAAACTTTCCATAGATGTACTGTAAGTTCGAAACATTGTAAGTTAAAAGCAGAACAATTGCAATCAAGGTCCCAACCTTGCCAAAGCTAAGCGGACCTAGAACCGCAGCTTACCAAAGCTAGCGGGACCTAGCACCGAATCTAACCAAAGCTAGTCGGACCTAGAGCCAGAGCTTATCAAAGCTAGTCCGACCTAGCGCCGGACTTAGCAAAAACATGTCGGACCTATCCATAACAAGTCGTACCTAGTCAAAACATGTCGGACCTAGACAAAGTAAGTCAGACCTAGCCAAACCAAGTCGGACCTTACGTCAGACCTTGCTGGAGCTACCCAAAACAAGCCGGACCTATCGTTTTTCCTTATAGGAGCTCGGACCTAGAGTCGGACCTTGTTAAAAAGGTGTTTTGGCAGCATTCAAAACATTTATTGTCATAGCCAATGTATTCAACACACATAGGTCTCATACTCTTCCCCTTGATGAATGCATTGGCAACACCACATAAAATCAGAACATTGGTTTATTCACATGAAAAGTTTTGAAAAAAAAATTCTCCCCGAAATATTTCTCCGCCTTTGTAAATCAGATATAAAATAAGAAGAAAAACAAAAATTCTCCCCTAAAATGAATCGTGACAAAAACACTTGTGAATATGTGCAATGTGTGATCAATTTCTCCCCCTTTGACAATGTATTCAGCAAGGTTCAAAACAGAAATTTCAATTGTTATGAGCATATTATAACATATACACATAAAACAAAGCTCATCCAAAGTCATACTATCAAGTAACTTACACTATCACATCAATGAGATACATAAAGTAGTGTAAGTCATGCTAGAGATCAAGTGTAATTTTCAATTTAAGCAAGTCATGACCTCACAAAGTTAACTATTTCAAGACTTGAAAGCATCACACTTGTTGCTGCAATTTTATTTTCTTTTAAGCACAAATTTTGATCATGTGATATTTGCAAGAGATTATATGCGCATCTGCCTTATTCTAACTAACCAAGCCAAGCCTATGTCATTTGACAATTTCAATCTTAAGGACATGGTTTTAGTCATACACAACTTCTTCCAAGTTCATATCTAAGTGCAATGATAAGCCATCTCAAAATAAGAAGTGTGATGCTTGCATACCCTCTTGATATTTTCTCAATTTATATTTGACCATAAAAGCTCAACATGTGAGTTGATTACTTGATTAATTCTTTCTGATTAAAAGAACCTGTGAGCATGCAACAAGTTCAAAACAGCAAGAAAGTTCGATCATGACCAGACTTAGTGTAAGTAATTGTTCCAATTACTAGTCATGGCAAAAACTACAAAATGTATAACATCAGTAATATAGTAAGAACTTTCAACATGTAAAAGGAATCACAAAGTCATATATGTATGAACTACTATGCTCATATTATTTTAATTTCAGATTCACACATAGACTTCCCAAGTTTCAAAAACTCCCCCCTCAATTTAAGCCATGAGGATGCATAACCCCCATTTCACTAAAAATGAAACAAAAACGAGTGAAATCCAAAGGTTTTGTGAAAATATCAGCCAATTATTGTTCGGTATCTACATGGTGAAGCACAATGTTTCCTTTTTCAACATTATCACGGAGAAAGTGACACCCAATGTCAATGTGCTTTGTTCTCGAATGTTGCACGGGATTTTTAGTAATGCAAATGGCACTAGTGTTATCAAAAAACAGTGGAACACTATCTAGATCAACCTCATAGTCCTTAAGTGTTTGAACAATCCAAAGAATTATGAGCAAGTGCTAGTAGCAGCTACATATTCAGATTCGGCTGTGGATTGTGCAACTGAGTTTTGTTTTCCAGAGGACCAGGCAACAAGAGAATGACCAAGAAAAGGACAAGCCCCTGAAGTACTTTTCTATCAATCCTACAACCCCAAAATCAACATCCGAAAAAGCTTTCATAGTAACGGTTGGTGAAGAAGGAAGAAAAATGCACAATTCTTGAGTTCCATGTAAGTACCTGAGTATTCTTTTGATGGCTTGACGATGTGAAGCACGTGGGGAAGCTTGAAATCGTGCACAAAGACATACACTGAATTGAATGTCCGGTCTTGATGCCGTGAGGTACCAAAGTGATCCGATCATGCTTCTATATTCTTTTTGATAAAGTGTCGTTGCTGTACCCGTTTTTGTCCGAAGAGGCTTTCTTTTGTCCATGTTGAAGTTCTTAAGAATGTCTATTGTATACTTTGTTTGATGCACAAAAGTACCCTCCTTAATTTGATTGATTTGCAGCCCCCAAAAGTATGTGAGTTCTCCCATCATACTCATCTCAAATTTCAGAACTCATCATAGCTGGACCTTATGACTCGTTCCTGCAAGCTTCCAATAATTTTTTGTGGAGGATGACTTTTGAGAACCTGGAGGGGAGTGCACACTTCACAAGCTTCTTCTTTTTCATGTTCATCACAAAACGATGAGCTTGTGACTTGAGGACAATCTGGACCAGCAATGGTGGTCGTCGATACTGGTTATGAATCAAAATTAGAAGCTGGAACAATGTCATTAGTTGCTGAATTTTCGGGCAGCAGCACCTCTTCTTCCTCATCTTCAATGAAAATACTCCCCCCTGCAGATATGGATCAGGACCTGCAATATTTTAGCTAGTACTTGGGCTAGCTTTATTAAAAGAAACCTCAAAAGTCTCCACAATTTTGTTAGTGTCAAGTAAAAGCACACGGTAGCCTCTAGTATGAGATGCATAAAAAAGAAATATGCCATCAATAGATTTAGCTTCAAATTTATCAAGATTACCATGTTTCTTAACAAAGCATTTGCAACCAAAGACCCTAAAGTTTGTTACTCTAGGCCTATGTCCAAACCGAAGAACATATGGTGTTTTTCCTAGCTTAGCACGCAAGAAAATACGATTTGAAACATAATCAGCGGTTGCAATTGCATTTGCCCAAAACTTTCTAAGAGTTTGATATTCATGAAACATAGTCCTAGCGATCTCAACTAAGGTTCTATTGTTTCTCTCTACAACACCGTTTTGTTGAGGTACATATGGTGAAGAAAATTGATGATGTATTCCTTCAAAGCTAGTACCACCTAGCGCCAGAGCTTATCAAAGCTAGCAGAACCTAGCACCGGAGCTAACCAAAGCTAGTTGAACCTAGCACCAGAGCTGACCAAAACTAGTCGGAACTAGTCAACCCAAAAGCTGGAGCTAGAGAAACACGTTGGAGCTAACCAACATAAGTCGGACCTAGCAAAACATATCGGAGTTTAACAAAGACATGTCGGAGCTATCAAAGACATGCCGGAGCTAAAGACAAAGCTCACCGGAGCTACCCAAAAACATGTCGGAGCTAGACAAAGAAAGTCGGACCTATTTTCGGACCTTGAAGAAGCTCGGAGCTAGAGTAGGACCTTGCTAAAAAGATGTTATGGCAGCATTCAACACTTTCACTATCAAAGCCAATGTTTTCAGGATACGTAGGTCTCACAAATTCCACCCTAACCCTACCACCCCTCTTCCTATATAAACACCCTACTGTCCACCTTCCGCCCTTTTGCCCACGATAGCAAACCTTACCCCTATCATGACCTGTGCCACCGTTCTTCAAGAAGGAAGGAGCTTTCACCGCAAAGAAGAACATGGAGGAAGAGGAAGAGGAGGAGAGGAAAGAAGGAGGATCAAGAGAGATCGTCATCGTTGCTGCGATCTTTTTCATCAATTCTTCAACGTTGACGTTCTTCTTTACCGATCCTTCATCTTCATCGATCTAGACGTCAAGTTCTTGAGTTTCGTCGAATACCCAACCCTTGAACCCTAGGATTCACGGTAAATAACTTAGATCCATCTTTCCTAAGACAATTATGGTGCCATACTCAACTCAAACTTGTTCTAGTTGTAAATTCACTAAACCCTAGTCCTAGCGGACTTGTCTGGTACTGTGCGGACTAGTCCATTGAACTCTCTAGTCCGGAGCGGACATGTCCGGCCCATGGTGCAGACTAGTACGGTCTTTCAATTCTGGAATTCCTGGAACTTCTTTAATTTTCTCCAAAATGACTTGAAACTTGCTCTAACATGTAAAACTTAATTGTAACTAGATAGTAAGCAACAATGGCAGCATAATAACATGTATTACATTGTAGTTGCATCATTCATTCATGTCAAGGCATGTCAAATATTATGTGAGCATTTTTTGTTTGTAATGTTTTTTTCGCATGATTGTTGCGTGGAATAGAAGGTAACGCTCTAGAGGGTGCTCACGAGGACCTTCAGCACCAAAACTTCGAAGCTATTGATCCAAACCAGCCTCAAGAGCAAGGCAAGTATCCTTGATCATTTTGATTATGTTTTCAAATGTTTTGTTTATAAAACAACATGCTTGTGTTAAATTGATGGGAAACCCATGGATAGGTGTTAACTAGACTTGTATGTCCACCCTTGTCGCTTGGGATATATTGTAGAGAGTCGGAAAGGGTATTTTACAGTTTTGCTTCGCTTACCTTAATTAAGATTGAAAATACCTAAATGACTCATTGTGAACTAATGGACTATGGGAATTGATGATAGTGATGAATTAAGTAACATGGAACTGTGGTGATATAAGCAAGCATGGTTTGTGGACTGGGTTGGATGATATGGTGGTTTTGCTTTCCTTATATCTAAGGACCGGTTAATGCGAGAATAAGTCAAGACAACAGTGCCACCACAAGGACAAGTATGGGTGCGTCTTAGCCAATTAATTCCGTGTATTGCCGGCATTGTTCGGATCATTTTGGGGAAGCAGGGAATTGGAGTCGGTTGGGTTTGCAATAGTAGCGATACTGCCCTGGGATCCGAACAGCACAAGAGGGGGCCCTTGGTTGGATGTGCTCAATTGTGAGACATCACCGCCGGTGAAACCTCAGTAGGTCTGAATATGCTGGTATTCACTTTGTAAAGGCTATTTTGTGACCTCTTGGCCACACACCGTTGGAAGTGTGTAATGTGACCGACGAGTCACTGGCATGAGGCAGGTTCCTTTGTGACCGAAAGGTGATGAAATCAGGAACTTCTGGGTAAAGCAGTACAACCTCTACAGAGTGTTAAAAACTATCATGATAATCGTGCTCCCGGTTAAGAGCACCTGTATGACCTACATGATTAGAGTCGTGAATTGGGATTTGGGATGGGTTCAGATACGGTTATGATTTGGGTTATGATAAATTGACATGGTTGGTTACGAAAGTGAGAAATTGGCATATGATGGTTAATAAATTTATGGATGAGGTATGATGGTAATTGAGAATGATGGCTATGAATTATGGTATCTACTTGGAATATGATGGCATTACATTTACATTGACATTGCAGGAAGCTTTTTACATGTTTTGAATGTACTTTTCTGCAATTAGCCATTTATTATTATTCATTGTTTAAGCTACATGTCATATTTTTCCCACACTTGCTGATTATGACATGTGCTCACCCTTGCAATTCCCCCACCAACAGTTTCAGGTAATGTTTGGGAGTACTATGAGGATAATGCGGAGTACTAGGTTGTGTGCTACCGTTGACTTTCCTGTTGATCTTTGGAGCCATGCTACCTCGTTTGATTAGTTTAGTTGGTATTCCGCTGCAGTAAAAATTTGAGCTTTGTAATTCGAGCATCATTGAATGATTGTATTAAATGACATATTTGTTAGTTATCATGTGGTAATTTTTTGTATATCGTTTTGTGAAGCACTCGTGTATGTGTGATGAACATCCTGGGAACACATATGCATTCACTTGGTTCATTTTCGGAACTAGGTGTCACAAATAGGTTTGTAAGACCCTCATTTTCATCCAATGCATTGCATTCATCCTTATACATGTCTAACATAATGCAACAAAAAAAAGAACAAGATTAAAATGAATTAGAACCAAAATAGCAATTAAAACCTGATTTAGTACGGACTTGTCTGGATTGGACCCTGGACTAGTCCATTTTAGCTACTGTTGTCCCCCGGACTTTTTCGTTAATTGCAACGGATTAGTCTGAAGTTGTTTCTGGTGCTCTTCAGACTTGTTCGTTGATTTTTGCAGACTAATCCAGTTTGGTTTTCATTTTAGCCCCGACTTGTTTGTTGGTTGCACGGACTAGTCCGATGATCCTTGTTGAAAACTCCCAAAAACTTTGTCTGGTTTTGAAACTGGACAATCCCGTACTCGTCCGACTTCACTCGAGACTTGTCCGTTTGACTCTCTGATCTTTAACAGATTTGTCTGGTACTGCACCGGACTACTCTGTGGAACTTTCTGTACTCGATTGAACATGTTTGTCCTGACCACGGACTAGTCCGGTATGTAGGTTTTTGACTCGGATTCTATTTTACCTCCACGACGAGTTATTAGGTAATTACCTTAATTAGGCCCAAGAACGTTGTTCCCCCCCTAGGAGCAGCCCAAGAGGGACTCTGCGACGGTCTCCACTTGTTGCCACCGCCTTCTACTTGTATTCCACCCTAACCCTACCATCCCTCTTCCTATATAATCACCCTACCATCCACCTTCCACCCTTTTGCCCACTATAGCAACCCTTCGCCCTGTCACAACCAGTGCCACCGTTCTTCAAGAAGGAAGGAGCTTTCACCGCAAGGAAGAATAGGGAGGAATAGGAAGAGGAGGGGAAGGAATAAGGAGGATCAAGCGAGATTGTCGCTGCCGCTGTGATATTTTCATCAATTCATCGAGTCGATGTTCTTCTTCGCCGGTCCTTGATCTTCGTCTATCTAGATGTCAAGTTCTCGAGTTTCATTGAATCCTCAACCCTTGAACCCTAGGATACACAGTAAATACCTTAGATCCATCTTCCCTACATCAATTATGGTTCCATACTTAACTCGAACTATGCACTAGTTGGAATTTCGCTAAAATCCTAGTCGTAGGGGACTTGTCCGGTACTGTGCGAACTAGTCCATTGAACTCTCTGGTCCAGAGCGGACATGTCCGTCCCATGGTGCGGACTAATCCGGTCTTTCAATTCTGGAATTCTTGGAACTTCCTTAGTTTTCTCCAAAATGACTAGAAACTTGATCTAACATGTAAAACTTAATTGAAACTAGATAGTAAGCAACAATAGCAACATAATAACATGTATTACATCGTAGTTGCATCGTTCATGCATGTCATGGCATATTGAATACTATGTGAGCATTTATTAATTGTAATGTTTTTTTCGCATGATTGTTGCATTGAAATAGAAGGTAACGCTCTAGAGGATGCTTACGAGGACCTTCAGCACCAGAACTTCGAAGCTATTGATCCAAACCATCCTTAAGAGCAAGGCAAGTGTCCTTGATCATTTTGATCCTATTTTCAAATGTTCTGTTTAACATGCTGATGTCAAATTGATAGGAAACACATGGATAGGTGTTAACTAGAACTTGTATGGCCACCCTTGTCGCTTGCGATATATTGTAGAGAGTCAAGAAGGGTATTTTACAGTTTTGCTTTGTCTAACTTAATTTGGATTGAAAATACCTAAATGACTCATTGTGAACTAATTGACTATGTGAATTGATGATAATGATTAATTAAGTAACATGGAACTGGGTGATCCAAGCAAGCATGGTTTGTTGACTGGGCTGGATGGTATTGTAGGATCCAAGAGCACGTGTAAAGCTACCAGAGGGGGGTGAATGGTAGATTTAAAACTTTTCAGCGGAAGCAACAAAAACACCCCTTGGTAGAAAACTGATGTATTAAAGAAACCGTGTGTGCAACTAATATAAACATTTTCAACTGTAACAAAACTAGTATATATTTTAGTGAATAAAGTCACGAAGACGTCACAACAAGAATCACAAAAATCTGTTGAGAGAAACTCAAGTTACGATCAAAAGAACGAACAAAGGTCAATCTTTCCTACCCGAGAAAAAAACAGTTATGGAACACTGCAAATAAACTCGCGTAGATCAGAACCACAAAACCGATGACCGTGAAATTTTCATAGATGATATAAAATCTAGTTTTTAAGACAACCCAAAAAGAATCATGTCAATCGGATCTTTCAAACTCGTGTTATGATAAAACCACCGAAGCAAGGTAGTGTTGTGCATAAACTTGACGAGAAAGACTTGAATAAAACAAGTCAGACAAACAAGGCACAAAAGTTCCTTCAAACTATGAATTTTATTGATCAAACCACAAGAGGAACAGCCCCAAAGTCATATACCATGAGCTCTGGCCTACCTTGCTTATATAACCAGCCCGAAGTCCAACTCAACTCAAACTAGGACTCTAATCCTACACAAATCACGAATCAAAACTTTCCATAACTGCTCAAGACTCTTCTATACGCAGATAGAAGCAATCTTAAGACTTACAAAGACCTTAGGAAGGTATCCCACATTCCTAAAACAACCTAACTTCGTGTCTCACACAAAAACTATCATAACCAACTCGATACTTTCCATATCCGAGCCAAAACCTGACTCTCTCGCAACCATAGTCATAATCCAATACGATTGGGTCCTTCAAACTGAATCTTCACGTCTTGGAACCTTGTTGCCACGTCCATGCACTCCATGCATATGTGCAAACAAATTCCATCGACATCCAGCTTCCTTCATATGCACTGCCCTTGATTCAATCACCTTGCATGTTCTCCTGATCAGCTTAACCACAAATCCTCCCGAACTTGGTTGTTGGAACCTCATCTCCTCCTTGAGACTAGTCCAATGGATCCCATTACCAGCCATGTCTTGAACTCAAGCAACACCTACACATGAATCAAGATTACAAAAACACTTCTCCCCACGCACCTAAAGCTTCAAAAAGTTAAATCTTTGGGGAATCAAGATTTTGGAAAGGGAGATCGTCTTCTACGCATTGTTTAGCTCTTGGGGTTTGAATCTCTCATACACTCTCGCAACTATTGTACTATTTTGAGTGTATTTTTTACATTTTTCTCGATGTAATGTTGTGGGTGCCCTCAGCGTGTGTGGTTGCCCCATTTACTCGGTGATTACCCTTGATAGTGGAACTCAAGTCAGCCTTTGTGGTGACTTGAAGAGGTAAAGGTTTGATTGAGACCCGACTCTGTGTGGGCTCTTTAACGAGGATGTAGATCTCTTTGGTGAGATCGAACCTCGGTAAAAAAGCCTTGTCCCTTGTGTTCTAGTTCTTTATATTTGCAATCATCATCATCTAGGGCATAGGGTTGATCAATCTTCCAACTTGTATTAATTTCGTATTCCACGTGCGAATCACTCATCCTAATCTCTTACTCATGTTGTAAGGATAGTTTACTATATCCCGCTATTGAATCGTTCGAGGAAATTACATTAACCGTTAATTTTTCATTGGCATAACTAGTACACTGGACTAGTCTGTATCCTACACCTGACTAGTCTGGCCCTCCTGTATTTGATTTTTGTTAAGTGTTGCAGAAAAAAGTTTAAACGCCTATTCAAGACCCCCCCCCTCTAGGACACATTCATCAGGGCACCACAGGGAGTCGATATGTGGAAGAAGACTAAGTCTGGCGCGAAGAACAAGTTAGCCAAACTAGGGGTTCGACTGACCTGGTCATTCCGCCATTTTCCATGTGCTTTCTCCAGGTCATTGACTGGTGGGTCCCCTTGACTGATGTGGGTGATACACCATTGGATCTCCTCGGATACGTCTGTTTGTAGGCCATTTGATCCATCTGATGCCACATGTCATTGCTTGATTGGCCGCAATGGTAATTTTTAGGATTGCTCCCCCTCTTTCACCTAAGTTCCTACATAAAAAGTCTGCAGGCACTATTTTCCAAAGACAAGTGGAAATAGGTTAGCTAGAAAGGTGGTGTGTGCAATAAATGACATATCCTTCACATAATTGAGTTATATTGATGGGTGAAATTAGGACATAACAACCATCAACAGTCGACAACTTCTCGGATAGAGCGTCATTGATCTTGAGTTTGCTAATGGCAAGATCTCTCAAGTGAGGTTTGTTCCCATTGTCGTTGTTGTTGTTGTAGCCTCCTTGAAAGAAAGGGCATGGTTGGCCCCACCCTTGACCTCCTGGACGGTAGCCATTTTTGTTGTATTTCCTGGTATTGGCTATGTATAAGGCATCCTCACGGGTCTAGGGTCAGTCATTTCCCATATGACCTGCGTTGGCACGAACTTCACATGTCATATGGGAGTCTAAGGCTTGGACTGTGCCAAATATTTCACCGTTGGATTGACATTCCAACTTCTTCATAAGGAGGTCCTATTAGGCAGATATCAAGTCCACCTCTTTCAAGCTGTGCATGCCTCCCTGTTGGGGCTGGAGACGCTTATCGCTTCAACCCATGTTGGAAACCATCTTCTCAATCAATTCCTTAGCTTTGGGCACCGTAAGAGAAAAGAAGGCTCCTCCAACAGCAGCATCCACATGGTCACGAGCTGACAGAGTCGCGCCGTTGTAGAAGTTTTGGATGATGAGCCAATCATGAATCCCATGGTTGGGACATGCTATGATGTACTCTTACATCCTTTCCCAAACCTAAGGAATGGACTCCTTAGGCTCTTGCTGGACGTTTGAAATCCTTCAACGTGTGGCATTGGTCTTGCCCAACGGGAAAAACTTGGCGAGGAATGTTGTAGAACATTTCTCCCAAGTATTTATAGCACTTTGTTGGTGTGGAACCACTACTTCACTCTCCTAAGGAGGGAGAACGGAAACATTCGAAGACGGATGATATCTGGAGTGACATCCTTGATCTTGAAAGTGCTACAAATCTCATGGAATCATTGCAGGTGAGCACTTGCATCCTCATTGGCTTTCTCAAAGAAGTGATTAGCCCGCACCATAATGATTAGGCCAATATTGACTTCAAAGTTCACATCTCCTGTGTTGACATTGGGTCCGGTAGGCACATTGTCAACCATGGGAGCCCAAAACTTACGACGGTCTTCTGGCCATTTGCTTGCAGCGTGATGGTGCGGAAAGACGGGCTTCCTTGCCAACATGATCACCTAAGGAGGAACGATATGAGGTCGAACTCTTCTCAATAGTGATTCAGGATTTTGAACGTGGTTTACAGGCAAACAGAAACCGGTCATACACTACCGTGTTTTCAGATTAAAGAATGTGAAAACCAAGCAAGGTTATCCTACTAAAAACCTACTAGAATCCTATCTACCACATGATTATGCAAAACTTTTGTGCCTTCCTCTGCAACAGCGCCAGAAATGCTTGTTGATACTTCTTAAGATATACTAAAAAATCATCATCGACAACGGCGCCAAAAATACTTGTTGGTATTTCTTAACGTCTATAGGTCATCCTAGCAGCAATGCTAGTTCTGCATAGGGCACTAGGCTAATCTATGCCAAAGCAAGATGAATTCCGCAAGCGCACGGAAAGTGCCACTATAGCATTTTACTCAAGAGTAATCCCTGGGGTGTCATATTTGTTTATCCCAAAGGAAGGCAAGGTACAAGAGTGTTAAAGTCAAGGATAGAAGAGGGTGTTCTAGTAAGTGATCCGTTAGGATGGGTAAATGAAGTGATGGATAGTGTGACACAAACCTAAGCAAACTACTCTAAAGGGTAAGAATGTCCCAGTGGAGGCTAAGTTAGGGATGGATCTACTCCTACTGTGCTTTATCTATTCATATACATAGTCAATTAGTGTACACATGGTTATGCTAACTATAAGTACTAGGGATTAGCAGTCCAACATATCGGGTACGACTTTACCTCTGAGACTATCAGGACAATTCCTGCCACGAGCTTTCAGTGCAGCCGAATGTGGGGGATTACAAAAGAGAGACAGGGTTGTCACCACCTGTCGCCTACCCCTACAAACCTTGGGTTTACGAAACATCTAACACTACTTAATTCTCTATGCACCATGCTTACATAATAAGTAAATACCTTAAGAGTTGCAGTACAAGTACCTTCCTAAGGCAATGACTAACCTTAACATCGTTAAAACCAATGTTAGGACCAAGCAATAACTTACTCATATTAATATAATCATATTAATACCTTATTGGACTATAGTGGTGGCGTATGATGTTTATGATAACAAGATATGAGCATTATGACTAGATCATAGCAACATCTACACCTAGCACATACATGGACTCCACAACCAAACAAGGACCGCTTCATCCATGTATATGAATAATTAAAGACTAATGATATTAATATAAAGAAAATGTAACAAATACAAGAAATGATACATGAGCCATACCTTTACCAATTTAGACTTGGGACTAGAGGCTCCTCTCTACAGCCAATCCTCCACTAAGGGAATATAAGCACTAGTGTAATACAAGAGAGAATGAATGAGTGGTGTGTGTGAGAAGTAAGGCACCCTCCTATTTATACACGAAGTAGAGGAAGTTCCCGCCACAATTATCGCGCGAATCTGTCTTCACTGCCTTTAGGGATCCATGAGGTGCCAACACGTGGAGGAAGACTTGACTCGGCGCCAGGGCCAAGTCGGCCAACTAGGGGGGTCTGTCGGCCTGGTCCTAGTCCTCCTTCAGGTGTGCTTTCTCAAGATGGCTTCCAGGTGCGCACAGACCCCCCTTCCTGGGTGAAACACCATTGGATCTCCACGAATACGCCTGAGAAGAAGCCATGGATCCATGTGATGCCACATGTTGTCGCTTGATTGGCTGGGGTGGCACTTTTTAGGATTGCCCCACACATTATCCATCATTTCTGCATAAAAACTCCTGCATGCACTATTTCTCCAAGTACAAGTGGAAATATATTAAATCTAACTATCATATTGTGACACCCTAAATTTTCGCATCATGCATTGCATACATGATCATGCATTAAACATTAGTAGGATAAAAGGAAAATAATAAAAGATAAAACATACATTTATGGTGTAGCAAAAAGAAGAAAGAGAAAATAATAATTATAGCCTAAAAATTGTAATAGGGAATAAGTATAAAAATAATAATAATAAAAAATATATATAAATATATATATATATAATATATATATAATAACTGTATATAAAAAATATAAAGAATAAATCAATAATAATTTATAAAAAAAAGAAGAGAAAAAGAAAAAAAAAGAAAAACCAACCGCCGACCAGGCCGCCCGACCGGTCCAGCCAGCCACGAACCCGTCGCTTGGTCCCCGCACCGCTGCCCTGCCCCGCCTGCCGCGCACACGCGCCCCGACGCCTGCCCACGCGCCTGGGCCCCGCATGCACGCACTCCCGCGCTCCCGCCCCGGCGCAGCGCGACCCCGGGCCCCACCCGCACCGATGCCAGCTCCCACGCGCCGATCCCGCAGCGCGAGCCTGGGCCCCGCGACCGTGACCGACCCCACGCTCCCACGCGCGCCCGCACGGGCCCCACCACGCGGCCCCGCCCTTCCGCGCCTCGCGCGCTGCACTGCGCGCCTCCCGCGGAATCGGCCGCACCGCACGCGCCCGACCGACCGCTCGCGCGCCCTGGGCCCCGCTTCCACGCGCCCCGCGCGCCGACCCTGACCGAGTCGGTAACGCGCCGACGGCGCGTTCCACGCCCCGCACCCGCGTCGGACCCACCCGTGCGATACGCGCCCAGCCCGCGCCCCGGGCCCCACGCCCCGCCACCCTCCCGCATCCAGCGCCCGAGCGCGCCCACCCCGCCGCCCGCCTGGGCCCCGCTCCCACGACCCGATCCCGCACACCGAGCCGCCCCGGCCTCGCCCGATCCCGCGCGTAGCGACCGCGTGACCCCCCCCCCCCCCATGCGCCGGCCCTAGCGTTCCGCGCCCGCCCGACCTATCCCGCAGCGCTCGCATCGTAACCGACTCGGCCTCTGGCCGATACCGTGATCCCATCGGCTATAAAAAGCCCCGAGTCTTCATGAGTTTTTCCCGATGCCAGAAGCGATCCAGCGCCACCACCGTAGGGAAAAAAATAAGCCCTAGCTCGGTAGAAAAACCAGAGGAGTCCAGAGTCGCCGCCAGGGAAGAAAAGAGAGGAAAAAAGAGGAGGAAGAGGAAGAAAAAGAGGAGGGTGCCGCCGTCCGTCGGAGATTGTCGTCGCCGTCGTCGTGCCGCCGGAGGATCTTGCGCATCTACTTCGTCTACGCGTCGCCATCGTCCCCATCCCGCGATCTTCGAAGCCATCACATCTACGGTAGGATTCGTTTTTCCGATGCGAATTTCAGCGACGTATTAGATCTAAACGCCGTAAATTGATTTTAGTTGCATCGTCTTTTTATTTTCAGCAGCATTAATCCTCGCTAAAACCCCCATAAACTCGGATGAACACGTATGAACTAGTTGCATCTAATTAATAAACAACCGTAGTTAATCAATTATTGTACTTTGCATGCATGCATATCATCGCATGTTGATTAGTGTGTGTGTGTCATGTTGATTTGTATATGTATTCTCTTGCATGTGTGATTACGCGTAGAGGAATGTGCTCAAGAGGCCGCATACGAGGATTTTCAGAATCAAGACTTTGAAGCGCTTGAGGAACCCTATCCGCCGGAACAAGACAAGTGTCCTTGAAACATATTGATCCTATTTTAAAATAAATGTTTTGTTTGCAAAATTGCATGCTTGTGTCAATTCGATGGGAATCCTATGGTAGGAAGTTTACTAGATTTGTTAAACCACCCTTGTCACCTGGAATATATGGTAGAGAGTCGGGAAGGTTTTTTTTTACCTTTTTGCTTCGCTTAATCAACTGGGATGGGAATAAATATACCACTCAATTTAATTATGCATCAATGATATTCTGGATAACATGAACTGGTTAAATATGATATGGTAATGGGTGATCTAAGCAAGCCTGGTATGTGGATGGGTTGGATGCTATGGTAGTTTGCTTGCTTTAGATCTAAGGACCGGTTCATGCGAGAATAAGCCAGGACTACAGTGCCACCACGAGGCCAAGTATGGGTGCGGCGTAGCTGATTAATTAGGACTTTGCTAGTGCTATTTGGACCATTGTGGATGCTCGGGGAAGGGGTAGTTGGATTGGGTTTGTTGATGATTGGTGGGACTACCCTGGGATCCGAATGGCTCAAGAGGGGGTCCTTGGTTGAAGATGTGCTCAGTTGGAGGCATCGCCACCGGTGAAACCTCAGTGGGGTCTAAATAGGCTAGTAATCCCTTTGTAAAGGCTATTTTGTGATCTCTTGGCCACACACCAACGGCAGTGTGTAATATGACTGTCGTTGGTGATGAAATCACGAACACGTGGGTAAAGAGGTACAAACTCTGCAGAGTCAAATAAAACTATCATGATAGTCGTGCTCCCGGTTATGAGCACCTGGACAACTTCCATGATTAGAGGGAAATTTGGATTTGGGATGGTTATGGTTTGGTGATGGTTATGGTTGATGTTATGGTTATGGTTATGGGATGGAATCATGGTTTATGACATTAATTATTGTTATTGGCAATGGTGAATTATGGACTGGTATTATGATATTACTTATGATTATGATGGGTTTATTTCACATAATATATATATTGCTTTTCAAATGTTTTACTGTACTTTTCAGCACTTAGCCATTATTATTGTCATCATTTGAATAAGCCACATGTCATACTTTCCACACTTGCTGAGTACGACATGTACTCACTCTTGCAATCCCCCCCCCAACTGTTGCAGGTCAGGATTGTGATTTTAATGGCGATAATGCGGAGTTCTAGGCCGTGTCTACCTTCAGCTTTGCCTGTAGTGTTGCATGGAGCTGCGCTATCCCTTTTGCTTAGTTTTCTTAGTTGCTTAATTAGTTTATTTCCGCTGCATTAGTTGAACTTGTCATTAATATTCATTAGAGCTTGTATTCGAGGATAATATGGTTTGTGTAATAAAATTTGATAATTAATCTTGTTCTGTGGTAATTTTCTGTATAGTCTTTTGTGATTGCACTCGTGTATGTGTGTTGAACATCCTGGGCACACATATGCGTTAGCTTGGTTCATTTTTCGGAACCGGGCGTCACACATATGCATCAGAAATATTTGTTCCCTCAAACAATTGAGTTATATTGACTGTCAAAATAAGTATATAATGACCATCAAAAAGGACTAGAACCTCCGTCAACACCAGGAGCCTCACCCTCGACAAGTGTCAGAACTAGGATCCCCATTTGCGCCGGTGAAGGAATGCCCCAGGCCCTCGCTCATGGGGCCTTGGCAACCTCGTAGGAGCTGGAGCCCATGTGGCCGACTCATCGGCCGGTGGCCTCTCGGACGGGCCCGCTGGAGCAACATCACTGATAGTCGGGATAGCTCGCCCCAAGCCTACCAAGGTGGACGGTACATGTGGCAGCAGATCCACTGCCGTAGAAGCAACCGCTATGGACAAGGACATGTGCTACTGCCGTGACGGAGATGGCATCACACTCTGGGAACTCATCCCAACGGTCGGGCCGCTTCCCTCGATCCCCTTGTCGAGACCATCACACCGGGTCGATATTTCCTAGAACAAAAGAGAAGATCATGAAATGAAGAAACATGATGAAAGACGGTGTCGGTACCCTGCGTACTGAATACCCTTTGAGACTACAAAGAGCTCAAAGGAACTTCACCTGTCTGAGTTGAAGACATCCGAAGGCCCCACGTGTCATACGGAACCGGACTTGCCTCCCTTCTATGGTTAGTCCCAGTGCTACCACGTGTATCCTGCAACCGGAGCTAGATCCCACACATGGTAAAGCTCCGGGCTAAATACCTGTGCGGCACCCCCGGACCTAACCCCCGACAGAGGGAAGCTCTGGTATTGACACATGTACAACAGCACCGGACCTACCTGTCCTAGACAGTAAGCTCCGGAGCTGCCGCGCGTCCAACTGCCGGGCCTTCAACTTCTACAAGCAGGCCGATGGACCTCCAACGGCTCAGACCTTTAAGGAGCATTCAAGACCTTAAGACCCCATTATGTGTCATTAATGCTGTCTTAATGACACACGATCGAAGGTCCTTAATACCAGTAATGCCACTGTCAAGGCGCGTTACCACACTATTAAGGGTAATTAAGCTCATTAATTGTGTATTAAACATCAGTAACCGCCAGGGCCACATGTCGGTCCAGGCTAACGATGTAACGACAAGTCCTTGTACTATAAAAGGATTGGCCGGGCGATACACAGGGGGAGACTCTCCGAGAATTCCACACTCTGCTCTAACACACGCTCACAAGGGCTCAGACGCTCAGTACAACAACAACACACACCCGTGGAGTAGGGTATTACGCTTAGGCGACCCGAACCACGTAAATCGTCGTGTCATCTTGCCATCGTGTTCTGAATCTCTGCGCTCCCACAACCGAACTACAAACTCCGCGGTTTACCAATGGTGGTACCGGGAGAATTGCCGGAATAACCATCCGATAGTTAGCGCGCCAGGTAGGGGGTGCCCGAGATTCAACATGGTCAACTCTGCTGCTGGATCATCCAACGGCAACCCTGCTGCACAACCTGCTGGAGACAATCCCTCCAACATGCAGCAGCCAATAGGTGCTATGGCTCCAGCAGGAGTCATGCCACCACCACCACCATCCGCTATGGCGAATCAAGCTGGACGTCGAGATGGGGCGTTCGTGTCGGTCACTGCATCGGCGAACAACAACCCCGAACACACACTCCATTCTGCGCGTGCTCTTCTACAATGTCCACCGCCTCATGGAGCATCCCAGGGTGCAATGAAGCAGTGGAGGGATGATGTGGAACATTTGGTTGCAGCAGCGGCCGATCTCATCAGCAACCAAGGTCCTGCCCCCTCCGGGCGGGCCCCATCGCAACATCGAACCGTGTCGGGTAGACTTGGTCTGCACGCTTCATAGCACAGGAGGCGTGCTGCATCTCAACAGGTGACTTCGCTGCCTTCCGGGGCGCGACGTACCCACACGGTAACCAAGCTTTTGACTCACGATCTCCAGGTGGAGCTTGATCGCCGTTACCGCCAACAGGACCGCCGTGTCCATATAGAGCGTGCTCGCGAGAGGCGAGAGGCTCGGGACAGTCCTGCTCCCGAGGGAGTAGGAGGAGGCTTTTCTGCCCTGCCCATGCACGTACGCATGGTCAAATGGCCGCAGAAGTTCCAGCCTCACCTGCCAGAGAAATTTGACGCGACTGTCAATCCCGTCGAATTTCTCCAAATCTACTCTACCGCAATCCTTGCGGTTGGGGGCAATGAGGCCGTAATGGCCAATTATTTCCCATGGCTTTAACTGGGACCGCCAGGTCCTGGTTCATGAGCCTTCCGCCCGACTCCATCAACAGTTGGGCGGAGCTGTGCCAACAGTTCACTGCCAACTTTGGGAGCTCATATACCTGACCAGGCACAAAACTGGACCTTTTTGCTGTCAAGCAGAAGGGGGGAGAGTCCCTGCGATCCTTCATCCAGAGGTGCTCCCATGTATGAAACATTATTCCTTCTATCTCAAGCGCTTCTGTTGTTGTGGCATGCGGACAGGGCGCGCGAGACAAGAAGATGCTGAAGAAGTTGGCGACCAAGGAAGTCACCAGCGTCACGGAACTCTTCAGCTTGGCAGACAAGTGTGCCAAGGCTACGGAGGGCCGTGGAATTCACTCCCAACAACCTCTAGAGGACAAAAAAAGTCCTCCAAGCGTGAAGCCACTACCTCCGGGTGTGGCAAGAAGAAGAAAAAGTCCAACCACAAGAAGAAGCCGTCGGCTGGCACACCCACTGCCGCTGCTGCCGCAGCTCCAGGTGGTCAGGGTCCACGCCCCGAGAAACGACCTCGGCCATTGTCTGAAGATGGTGGCAGCTCCAAGATGTGGTGCCCCATACACAAGTCGAACAGTCACAACCTGGAAGGCTGCCCAGAGGTTCAGAACCTCGCCAAGCGCTACAACAAGTGCTGGGAAGAAGTTCCTTTCCGACAAAGGGGAGGAAAACAAAAAGTCGACGAAGCTCCGGCTGAAGAGGATTTAGGCTTTCAGGACCCTACACCTCCATTGACGATGACTCCGACGTCTACGACAACGAGCGTCGGAAGACCATGAACACCATCTTTGGTGGTTCGTGGGACATCACTTCCCGCTGTGTCCTCAAGACAATGCGGCGGGACATGGCCTCAGTAGCTCCCACCGCTAGGGCGGAGCGGCACCGGAAGTGGATGGACACCGCCATCACTTTTGATGCTTCGGACTGCCCTCAGAACATGATCGGAACTGGCCAGCTTCCATTGATGGTATCTCCTACCATCAACAACATCCAACTCCACCATGTAATTGTGGACGGAGGCTCGGGGCTGAACCTCATAAGCTTCGAAGATTTTGTCGAGCTTCAGCTCCGACCTTCGAATCTTCGCCCCTCCCGACCTTTCTCCGGAGTAGGTCCGGGGGCCATAACTCCACTCGGTGCCATTACTCTCCCGGTGATCTTCAGGACTCGGGAGAATTACCGCACTAAGAAGTTGGTCTTCGACGTTGCGCATATCAACTTGCCATTCAACGCCATCTTGGGCAGGCCAGCTCTGTACAAATTCATGGTTGCTGCTCATTATGGCTACTTGGTGTTGAATATGCCAACACCACCAAGTGTTCTCTGGATTCACGGAGATCGCACCGCCGGAATTACTGCTCTAGAAGAAATCCATGCGCTTGCTACAGCGCAGGAGGAAGAATCCGGAAAAGAGGAAGCTCTAAAACCCTTGAGCATTTGTCATCGAGGCTCAACCTCTGCACCTCGCGTGAAACCAAGTGGCGACACCAACGTTACCGTCAAAGTCGTCCAAATCAGTTCCGACGCCACTCAGACCACCCGTATATCGGGAGGTCTGAACGACAAATAGGAACTCGCGCTCATCACTTTCCTACAGGCTAACGTCGACGTGTTTGCCTGGCAACCGTCACAAATGCCTGGGATCCCTACGGAAGTGATTGAGCACAATCTGAAGATTTATCCTGATGCTTGGCCTGTACATCAGAAACCTCGAAAGCGATCAGTAGAGCGACAAAACTTCATACGTCAAGAAGTGAAGAAGTTGCTTGAAGCTGGATTCATCCGAGAAGTCTTCCACCCAAAATGGCTGGCAAACCCAGTCGTTGTACCCAAGGCCGGCGGGAAGCTTCGGATGTGTATCGACTACACTACACTGAATAAGGCATGTCCAAAGGGTACATTCCCACTACCTAGAATAGATAAGATAGTGGATTCTACCTACGGGTGTGAATTATTGTGTTTCCTAGATGCATATTCTGGGTATCATCAAATCAGAATGTCTAGGGAAGATGAAGAGCATACATCCTTCATCACAGTAGATGGATTATATTGTTACACTGCCATGCCATTTGGTCTCAAAAACGCTGCTTCAACGTTTGTACGATCTATGTACAAAAATTTTGGAGAGCTTATCAGAGATGTAGTGGAAGTGTACGTCGATGACATCGTCATCAAGATCAAGAACAAGGAGTCATTTCTTGACACCTTGCAAGCTGTCTTCGACAAGTTGCGAATCACATGCACGAAGCTGAACCCAGACAAGTGTGTCTTCGAGGTTAGCTCCGGATAGCTTCATGGCTTCTTGGTGAACCACCGAGGAATAGAAGTGAATCCGGCGAAGATTAAAGCTATTGAAGACATGCGACCACCAGCTCGCATCAAGGACGTCCAGAAGTTGACTGGATGTCTAGCTGCCCTCAGCCGGTTCATCTCAAGACTGGCAGAATGGGCACTACCTCTCTTCAAATTATTGAGGAAGTCCGGACCATTCCAATGGTCTGAAGAGGCAGAAAAGGCATTCTAAGAGCTGAAGCATCTCCTCACCACTCTACCAACCTTGGTAGCTCTAAATCCTGGTGAGCCACTTCTGCTTTACATTTCAGCAATTGACGAAGTTTTCAGCATGGTCCTGGTTGCGGAAAGACCAGAACCATACCCACTTCAGGAGTCCAAACCCCTCCAGGAGGGTCTGGAGCTATCTGAAGGCGAGTCTGGGTCCCAGCTCCCTGACTCGGATCCTCAAGGCGAGATGCCAGAGGAGTCACATCCTTCAGGTGGAGGAGTCACTATTACTAAACAAGAAGATCTGGACCCCTCCGAGAAGCTTCGGATCACTTCAGAAGAAGCTCCGGGTTCCTCCAGCAGGAACCCAGAGGTCCCCGAAGAAGGTCCAGACCCCTCCGCGGGAGGGGGGGGGGTTCGTGTTGATGATGAGGAAGCTTCTGGCCCCTTCGGGAGGGTCCGAACAATCCAACGCCTAGTGTACTTCATCAGTGAAGTACTCCATGACGCCAAGACTCGGTACCTGGAGGTGCATAAGCTGCTCTACATAGTTCTCATTGCCTCTAGGAAACTTCGACACTACTTCCAAGCTCACAAGATGTCAGTGGTAACCTCTTATCCACTGCGTGCAATCTTGCATAACCCCAACTCTACTAGGAACATTGCAAAGTGGGCAGCGGAACTGGCGGAGTTTGATCTTGAATTCGTCTCAAGACAAGCAATCAACAGTCAAGCATTGCAGACTTTGTGGCGGAATGGACCCCCTCTCCATCAAATCTTGGGGGCCCCAGTTAGCAGAAGTCGGAACCCAAGGCTCCGGTCTTCACCGAGCCTCATTGGACTCTCTACTTCGACGGCTCCGTGCAAAAGCAGGGGGCCGGAGCTGGAGTCCTTCTCGTCGCTCCGACCAGGGAGAAGGTCAAATACATGGTTCACCTTGACTTCAAGGCGACCAACAACATGGTGGAGTATGAGGCACTAATCTATGGTCTCAAGGTGGCACTATAATATGGTGTCAAGCAGTTGTTGGTAAACGGTGATTCGCAGCTCGTCATAAAACAAGTCAAAGGTGAATTCTGTTGCAACAACCCTCAACCAGCTGCATACCTACTTCAAGTCCAGAAGCTACGGAAGGACCTCGACGTCCTGGATCTTTGCCATGTCCAACGTCTCAACAACGCTGAAGCCGGCGAACTCTCGATGAAAGCTTCAACCGGAGCTCCAGCTCCCGATGGAACCTTCGTTCGGAGATTGTCAAGACCAATAGCTCAACCTGCCGAACTGAGCGAAGGGGGCGAGACCAGCACCTCGAAGCTGGCGGTCCCGATGGCTGTGTCACCATGACGTCCATCAAGGGTCATAGGTGCTGCCGGAAGCTCCGAGCAACCCAACACGCAAGACTCAAATGCTCAAGTTAGCTCTGATGCATGGATCTCGGAGATCCAGAGCTACTTGAAAGACAATTTCCTTCCTGAAGATAATGTATCCGCTGACCGGATAGTCAGATTGGCTAAAAGATACACACGGGTACAAGGGGATCTCTACCGGCATGGTGCCAACGGCGTCCTGATGTGGTGCATTACAAGGGAAGAAGGTTGCGAGCTCCTCGCAGAAATCCATGGAGGCGAGTGTGGGAACCACTCGTCTTCACGCACGTTGGTCGGTAAAGCCTTCCGACATGGTTTTTACTGGCCTACAGCACTCCAGGATGCAAACGAGCTAGTGAAGAAATGCGAAGCATGCCAATTCCATGCGAAGCAAATTCATACACCAGCTCAACCCATACAAATGATACCTCCTACATGGCCATTCACTGTGTGGGGTATGGATATCTTGGGACCTTTCCCAAGAGCCGTCGGAGGTTACAAGTTCCTGTACGTTGCCATCAACAAGTTCACCACATGGCCAGAAGCAACTCCAGTTGTGACAATAAACAAGAAATCAGCTATCAACTTCTTGCAGTCCATAGTATGCAGATTTGGAGTCCCAAACAAGATCATAACAGACAACGAGACCCAATTCACAAGCTCTGCATTCCAAGGATATTGCGAAGACCTCGGCATTCAGGTCAGCTACGCTTTTGTAGCTCACCCGGCAAGCAATGGCCAAGTTGAGAGAGCAAATGCAAAAATCCTAAAAGGACTCAAGACGCGCACATATGAGCACCTATAAAAACATGGAGCCAACTGGATTGAAGAGCTTCCGTCGACCTTGTGAGCAAACAGGACAACTCCAAACCGGTCAACTGGAGAGACACCCTTCCTCCTGGTGTACGGAGCTGAAGCAGTCCTTCCTCCGGAAATCACCTGGGGTCACTCTGGGTCTGGACCTTCGATGATGCCACGCAGGACCAGCTCCGGCGTGAAGACCTTGAACTCGTTTAAGAGGGAATGTGCCGAGCAACTGTTTGGAATGCCCGATACTGCCAAGCTTTTCGGCGCTATCACCAAAGGCATGTTCACAGCCGACAGCTCGAGGAAGGCGATCTGGTGCTACGGAGAATACAAACTCGAGAAGGGTTAAATAAAGTCTCCCCCAGCTGGGAAGGACCCTTTCAAGTGATCAAAGTATCCTGTCCTGGATGCGTTCGCTTGGCAACCGAGGATGGGACACATGTCCCTAATCCTTGGAACATTGAGCACCTCCGTAAGTTCTACGCTTAATATCACGGAGGTGATTCTGTAGTTACATGTGATGTATGTTATAGAGTCATTGTACAGATTCGTGTAGCTCCTTCAGGAGAACAGCCGGACCTTCACCGGAAGGTCCGCAAAGTTCAGGCAACACTTGTCATAGTCTCAGAACTAAATGTGTAGCTAGCTACCTTGGGTCAAACGAGAAACAAAACACACTTAGCCTGGTTCTGTACCCTAAGAGTGTACTTGTTTCCCCTGTACCCCAGACCTATAATGAAAGACATCGTTATGTGAAAACAGACTCCACGTGCATTTATTTTGTATAGGCTCAATATTTTTTAATTTTCTCTTTCCTGTCTATAACAAAGTTGGGCAATTCCTAAGAAACTTTAGCTCGAGCAATTCATGTATAATTCAAGATGCATTATTAACTCTTCCGGGTCTAAACATTGTTGAATGGCCTACTCGTCTGAATGCCGCCAATCCAATCTAGGTCCGAAGTGTGCTATCGACTTAGACTGGTCCTGCACCCTAAGTACGCGACTCTACCTACACTCCGGCAGGCCGACGTAAGGTGAGTCCAGAAACAATCGGAACTGGAGAAAACAAGCCAATGCACATGATTGTATATAAAATTGCATTCAACCTAAAAGTTTCTTTCGGGAATAATAAGCCGCAAATGAGTTATAGATGAGAAATTGATTTTACTATTTTTATTGACTTCAGTGTGCAGGAAAAATAAAGACCTCATGATGATGGTGGATGAAGCCGGAGCTATCAAAGCTCCGACAGCCCCTAAGGTGGTCCGCTGTCAATGTTTCAAACATTGATAGTAGGCGTCGCCGGAGCTACCAAGTTCTGGCAAATCCAGGAGGCCAGCCGTCAACGTGAAGAAAAGATGGTGGGAAGACTCCCCAGTGGGGTCTGCTGTCGACGCACCGCGTGTTGACAGTGGTCGCTGCCGGAGCTACCAAGCTCCGACAACCCAGAGGACTAACTGTCGACGCTCTACGTGTTGACAAGGGTCACTGCCAGAGCTACTATGCTTCGACAACCTCAGGGGGCCCCAACTATCGATGACTTCAAACCTACTACTTGTTCGAAGCACGAAAGTATTCAACAAAATGCTACATCCTCTTGGTACATGTTCACTATTAAATTGTATACATCTACTAGGGGGCCAAGTGGGACAAATGTGTTGAGGACGAAAAATGAAATTCATAAAATTCTTGGATTTCAATAATCTCGAGACAAGAGATTACAAAATTGGAGAAAAAGAAGAGAAGATACAAGTGGGAGATACAAAGATAAAGTCCTAAACCCTATGCAAGAATGAGGCGACCTTCTGGGCAACCTCCGACACGCTGGCCTTGGCGGCATCTCCCTCTTCGTCGATGGGACCTTCAAGCACCGGGTCCAGTGGGAAGTGAGGGTCCCGGCTTGTGTAGCACGTCAGCATGTACTCTACGACATTCTTCGCCAGGGATTGTCCATCAGTTTCAAACTGGTACGCGATGACATCGCCCATCTTGTTGAGTTTGCTGCCCGCCGACCTCAACGCCTTCAATGCCAGGTCCAGCTCTGGCTTCGGATCATCCGGGCGCACTGGACTGAAGCCCAGCGGCATCAGCACGTCATTGGCTTTGCCCAAGAAGTCCCAAACTTGTTGGGATTCCGCAGCACTTGAGCCTCGCACCTCTCCCAAGGATCTCTTAGTCGCCGCAAGCTCCGAATCCTCCTGGGCAAGGCGCTCGACCTCTTTGGCGTTCCGCTGAATCTTTTTAGCAACCTGCATTTTGAGTTTGCCAAGCTCCTCTTCCCATAGGTGAATCTTGTTCCGGCGGTCGACCAGGTCTTTCTTCTGGCCCTGCACTTTCTTCTACCTGGCAACAATTTCATTCTCCCTCTTGTTGAGGTCATGTCCCCGCTGCCAGGCCTTCTTCTTCTCTTTCTCGCAGCGCTCCTCCAACTTCTTGGTGCGCTCCGCATGACTCTTGTCACCCAAAGTTAGCCTCTGAGTAAGCTCCTCCTCCCTCTTCACGAGGTCATCCCACAGCTCCAGGAGTTTTTGCTCTTCATCTTCGAGCTTTTTCTCCCACTCCTCAAGAGCCTCCCAGCGCTTGACAAGGCTGTCATGGATGGCGCTGTGCTTCTCTTGGCGATCATTCGCTGCTTCGTTAGCAGCCACGGCCTGTTCATGGATGGCCCGGGACTGGTTTTCGAGGGATCGCGTCATGCTTTCCCTCTCATCCAGCAGCTGACCCTAGTACTCCAACCGAACCTTCTCCCTTTTCACCCACTCCTTATCGTTGGCCAGCCTCGGCTGTGCCAGCTTGGTCTCGAATTGGAGCCAGTTGCGCCGCCTCCTAATGGTTTGGCGCTCCTCCTCGAGGTCCTTGCTGTAGTGGTAAAAGGCTAGCTGGACCTGACGAAGACTGAAGTAGGCGTTGTCGATAGACAGCGATAAAGGTATTGGTTCTGGACCTGCCGGGGTCTTCTCCACTGGCTCCAGCGGGTTCCGTAACAAAAATTGGGTCCCACTCTACAAGAGCGGTCCCCTGAGCTTGCACGACACTAGGACCACCCTCCGAGATAGCCTCGGTCACCACCGAGGAAGGTCCTGCAACGGAAGTGTCTACCTCCAGAGTCGGCTCCGAAGGTCCTGCCGCCAGGTCATCAGCAACTGGTCCCTTAGGTGGGGGACCGACGGCTTTGTCTTGGCACCCTGGCTCAGGCGCGGGTACCTCCGGAACCACCACCTTCGGGGCAGGCGTTGAAGGTTCGGCCGGAGCTGAAGCTACTTCCGGCTCCAACGCTGGAGCCTCCTCCACCGCCAGTTCAGGTGTCGGTGCTTCGACCTCCACTGACTCAGGCGCCGGCACCTCCGCAACGACTGGCTCAGGCGCTGTAACTTCATCAACTGTAGGATCGAAGAGCACGTGAAAAGCTACCATAGGGGGGTGAATGGTAGATTTAAAAATCTTACGCAGCGGAAACAATTAAACCCCAACCCCTTCGGCAGAAAAACGATCTCTTAAAGAAATCGTGTGTGAGACTAATCTAAATTTGTTTCACCGTGATAAAAGTGATGGATGTCAGAGAGAATCAAGTCACGAAGACAACACAAAAGGAATCACTCAAATCAGTTGAGAAAAACTCAAGTTATGATCGAAAGATCAAACAAAGGTCAATCTGTCCTACCCGAGAAAAAACAGTTCTGGAACACTGCAAAGAAACTCGTGTAGATCATAGACCATAAATCCAATGACCGTGAAATTTTGTTAGATGATATATAATCAAGTTGTGAAGACAACCCAAAAAGAATCACGTCAATTGGATCTTTAAAACTCGAGTTATGATAAAACCACCAACGAAAGGTAGTGCTGTCCAGAAACTCGAAGAGTAAAACTTGTCTGGAACAAGTCGGACGAACAAGGCACAAAAGTTCCTTCAACATACGAATTTTATTCAATAGAACACAAGAGGAACAACCCCAAAGTCCTCCACGACGAGCTCTGGGCTCCCTTGCTTATATAACCAGCCCTTAGGCCAACCCAATATCAACTAGGACTCCAATCCTACTCAGATCACGAATCGTAACTTTCCATAACTGCTCAAGATTCTTCTATACGCAGATAGAAGCAATCCTAAGACTTCCAAACACCTTAGGAACGTATCCCACATTCCTAAACAACTCAAATTCGTGACCCACACGAAATCCTATCATAACCAACTCAAATCTTTCCATATTTGAGTCAAACCCGACTCAGCCGCATCCTGAGTCCATAACCTAGTCGGTTGGACCTTTCCGACCTACTCTTTACGTCCACATCTCTTCATCACGTCTCGGAACCATGTAACCATGTCCATGCACTCCTTGCACACGTGCAAACATCTTCCAATGACGTCCATGATACCTTCATATGCAGTGTTCTTGATTCAATCATGCTGCGCAACCTCCTGATCAGCTCAACCACAATTCCTCCTAAATTTGATTGTTGGAACCTCATCTCCTCCCTGAGACTAGTCCAATGGATCCTATCACCAGCCATGTCTTGAACTCAAGCAACACCTGCACATGAATAAACAACCAATCCATACGAGCCCAAGTCCTCGACTTGACTCAAGTCAGTTCCGAACACAACACCCTACGTGAGAACCTCACATAAGCATGTTGCAAAACCACAGTAACACGATATCATCCATATCAACCAAAACGCACCAAAAACTTAGCAAATGAATACTAAGCAAACTTTCCAACAGTGTAAAGAAAGTACGAAACATTGCAAATGAAAAGTAGAAGCACTACGGTCAAGTTCCGGACCTTGCCAGAGCAACCCGGAGCTTGAGCCGGAGCTAACAAAAGCTAGTAGAACCTAGCGTCGGAGCTTACCAAAACTAGTACAACCAAGTTCCCGCCGGAGCTTACAAAACTAGCAGGACCTAGTGCCGGAGCTAACCAGAACTAGTCGGAACTAGTAAACCCAAAAGCCGGAGCTAGAAAATCAACTTCGGAGCTTAGCAAAAAACATGTCGGAGCTATCAAAAACACGTCGGAGCTATCAAAGACGTGTCGGAGCTATCAAAGACGTGGCATAGCTAAAGACAAAACTTCACCGGAGCTGACCAAAGCTAGTCGAACCTAGCATCGAACGTAACCGGAGCTACCCAAACCAAGCCGGACCTACCGTCGGACCTTGCTGTAGCTCAGAGCTAGTGTCGGACCTTGACAAAAAGGTGTTTTGGTGATATTTAAAACTTTTATCATCAAAACCAAGTGTATTCACTACAAGCCAATGTATTCAGCACATATAGGTCTTACAATCTCCCCCTTGATGAATGCATTGGCAACACCAATTAAAATCCGAACATTGGCTTATTCTCATTAAAAGTTTTGAAGAAAATTTCTCCCCCTTTGTAAATCAACAGTAAAATGAGAAGAAAAAATTACCCATATTATCTCTCCCCCTTTATTATCTCTCCTTATGCACATATTCTCTTTCTCTTCATGCTTATCTCTCCCCCTTTGACAATGTATTCAGCAAGGTAAAAGAGAAACTTTAAATGTTATGAGCATATAAACAAATTATCTCTCCCCCTTTAGTTATTATGAGCATATTATAACATATACATATAAACAAAGCTCATCCAAGTCATACTATCAAGTACCTTACATTTTCACATCAATGAAATACATAAAGTAGTGTATGTCATGCTAGAGATCAAATGTAATTTTCAATTTAAGCAAGTCATGATCTCACAAACTTAACTATTTTAAAACCTGAAAGCATGACACTAGTTGCTGCATTTTATTATTTTTCAAAGCATAAATTTAGATCATATGATATTTGCAAGAGATTATATGCGCATCTGCCTTATTCTAACCAACCAAGCCAAGCCTATGTCATTTGACAATCAGAAGCTTAAGGACATGGTTTTAGTCATACACAACTTCTTCCAAGTTCATATCTAAGTGCAATGTTAAGCCATCTCAAAAGAAGAAGTGTGATGCATTCATATTCTCTTGATCTTTTCTCAATTTATAAATGTTCATAAAAAACTCAACATGTGAGTTGATTACTTGATTAATTCTTTATGATTAAAAGCACTTGTGAACATGTAACAAGTTCAAAACAGCAAGAAAGTTTGACCATGACCAGTTTTAGTGTAAGTAATTATTCCAATTACAAGACATGGCAAAAACTACAAAATGTATAACACGAGTAATGTAGTAAGAACTTTCAGCATGTAAAAGGAATCACAAAGTCATATATGTATGAAATACTATGGTCATATTATTTTTATTTCAGATCCACACATAGACTTCCCAAGTTTCAAAAACTCTCCCTCAATTTAAGCCATGAGGATGCATAACCCCTATTTCACTACGAATGAAACAAAAACGAGTGAAATCCAAAGATTTTGTAAAAATGTCAGCCAATTGATGTTCGGTATCTACATGGTGAAGCACAATGTTTCCTTTTTCAACATTATCTCGGAGAAAGTGATACCTAATATCAATGTGCTTAGTTCTAGAATGTTGCACGGGGTTATTAGCAATGCAAATGGCACAAGTGTTATCACAAAACAGTGGAACACTATCTAGATCAACCCCATAGTCCTTAAGTGTTTGAACAATCCAAAGAATTTGTGAGCAAGCACTAGCAGCAGCTACATATTCAGATTCGGTTGTGGATTGAGCAACTGAATTTTGTTTTCTAGAGGACCAAGCAACAAGAGAATTACCAAGAAAATGACAAGCACCGGAAGTACTTTTCCTATCAATCCTACAACCTCCAAAATCAGCATCCGAAAAAGCTTTCAAAGTAACGGTTGAGGAAGAAGGAAGAAAAATGCCAAATTCCTGAGTTCCATGTAAGTACCTGAGAATCATTTTGACGGCTTGACGATGTGAAACACGTGGGGAAGCTTGAAACCGTGCACAAAGACATACGCTGAATTGTATGTCCGGTCTTGATGCTGTGAGGTACAAAAGTGATCCGATCATGATTCTATATTCTTTTTGATTCACAGATTCACCATCTTCATCAAGTTCAAGTGTTGTTGCTGTTCCCATTGGTGTCCTAAGAGGCTTGCTTTTGTCCATGTTGAAGCGCCTTAGGAGATCTTTGGTATACTTTGTTTTATGCACAAAGGTACCCTCCTTGGTTTGCTTGATTTGCAGCCCCAAAAAGTAAGTGAGTTCACCCATCATACTCATTTCAAATTCAGAACTCATCATTGCTGAAAACTTGGACACAAGATCATGAGAAGCACAACCAAAGATAATATCATCCACATACACTTGAACGAATAATGAGTCATTGCCATGTTTAAGCACAAAAAGAGTTTTATCAACCTTGCCCATGGTAAACCCCTTTTCAAGTAAGAACGTTTTTAACCTATCATACCATGCTCTAGGGGCATGTTTGAGACCATATAAGGCTTTGGACAGTTTGTAAACATGATTAGGAAAATCTGGATTTTCAAAACCCGGTGGTTGTTTGACATAAACCTCCTCATCTATGTAGCCATTAAGAAAAGCACTTTTAACATCC
Source organism: Tuctoria greenei (assembly GCA_036927565.1). Taxonomy (NCBI): domain Eukaryota; kingdom Viridiplantae; phylum Streptophyta; class Magnoliopsida; order Poales; family Poaceae; genus Tuctoria; species Tuctoria greenei. Next base: position 173,137,722 of record JAYESD010000002.1, on the reverse strand, counting down.
ATTTGATATAGCTTAAAACCTTTAGATGCAGGAAAAGCTAACAAAATTCTTATGGCTTCTAATCTAGTGACAGGAGCAAAAGTTTCATCAAAATCTAGAGCCTCAACTTGAGTGAAACCTTGAGCAACCAACCTAGCCTTATTCCTAACAACAACCCCATCCTCACTTTGTTTATTTTTAAATACCCATTTAGTTCCAATTAAAGTGTGGCCTTGAGGTGGAGGTACAAGTTTCCAAACATTATTTCTTTCGAAATTTTCTAACTCTTCTTGCATGGCAATAATCCAAGATTTATTAGTGAGTGCGTGTGATATATCTTTGGGTTCAAAAGAAGCAACAAAAGCAGAATGAGCATGAGAGTTTGGATCGCAAAACCTGGACCGTGTGACTCGTTCGTGCAAGCTTCCAATAATCTGTTGTGGGGGATGATCTTTGTAAAAACGTAGGGGAATAGATGTCTCACAAGCTTCTTCTTCATTAGGTTCATCGTAGATTGATGAGCTTGTGACTTGTGGACAATCAGGACCAGCATAGGTGATAGCCGGAGCTTGTTCAATGTCCGGAGCTGGACACGTGTCAACTTCGGAACTACCAGGCAGTATCACCGACTCTTCTTCATCTTCGAAAATACCCTCCCCCTGAGGATACGGATCTGGTCCTACAACACCGGAGCTAGTACCTGGACTAGCTTCATCAAAAGACACTTCACAAGTCTCCACAATTTTGTTAGTGTCAAATAAAAGCACACGGTAGCCTCTAGTATGAGATGGATAACCAAGAAACATGCCATCAATGGATCTAGGTTCAAATTTATCAAGGTTACCATGTTTCTTAACAAAGCATTTGTAACCAAAGACCCAAAAGTGTGTAACACTAGGCCTATGTCCAAACTGGAGCTCATAAGGTGTTTTACCTAGCTTAGCACGCAAGAAAACACGATTTGAGACATAACAAGCGGTTGCTAACGCATCAGCCCAAAATTTCCTAGGAGTTTGATATTCATCAAGCATAGTCCTAGCCATCTCAACTAAGGTTCTATTCTTTCTTTCTACAACACCGTTTTGTTGAGGTACATATGGTGAAGAGAATTGATGATCTATTCTATTTTCAGCACAAAAGTGATCAAAAGATTGATTTTTAAATTCAGTTCCGTTATCACTTCTAATTGCTTTAAATGATCCTGGGTGATCAATTGATAATCTAAGAAATAAAGTTCTAAAATGACTAAAAATTTCATTCTTAGACACCATAAAGTAAACCCAAGAGTATCTAGAATAATCATCAACGATAACAAGAACATATACCATTTACCTCCGAAGGATTGAACACGAGAAGGTCCTACGGTGTCAAGATGCAAAAGTTGACATGGTTCAGTTGTCATGATCATTGTGAGAGGGGTATGTGAACCTGAAACCATCTTAGCATGTCTACAAGAAGAGCACACAATTTCTTTGTCCCCTTTAAGCTTAGGCAGCCCACGTATGCGATCAAGAGCACTAACACGCGTTAGGTGGTCAAAGCCTACGTGACCAAGTCTACGATGCCAAAAATATAAGTCCTTTGAATCATTAGCAACTGGACACCTATGCTTAGAGGAAGACATATCAAAATCAGCTTTAAAAACTCTTGCAAACCGAGACATGTTAAAAATAAGCTCACTATTTGAACTTACAACTTTGCAGCAGTTTTTATTGAAAATAATTTCCAGATTTTCATCTAGCAATTGTGAAACAGAAAGCAAGTTGTATTTCAAATTTTTGATAAGTGCCACATCCTTCAAAGTGCAGTGATCATTTACTCTAACCGAACCCTTAGCAATTATAGGAGTTGAAGAATTATCGGCAAAAGTAACATTTTCTACACGTGACACAAAAGAGAGGGAGGAGAACCAATCTTTGTTACCGGTCATGTGGCATGAGCAACCTGAATCCACAATCCAAATGTTCTCCTTCCTCAAACATGTAACCTACATAGAAGCACAATACGTCGATGACTCAATACTGGGGTTATTCAAAAGGCATTTAGGAATCCAGTACTGAGTCACGCGACGTGCTGCAGGAAAAACACGCGAAAGCTGAGACAAAACAGCAGGTTTATGAGTCAAAGTTTGAGATTTTTTATTCTTAACTACTGACCTATAAGGTGTTACTTGTGTAGCACAAAAATCAGTAGCTCCGGAGGCAAAAACAGAAGGTCCGGAGGTAAACTTTGAATGTTTTTGACTCAAAACAGCAGGTTGTACATTCGGTTCAATGTGTGCAGCAAATTTTGCATGAAAGTTATGAGATCTAGCAACCATTATTTCCCTTTTCTATTGTTTAGCTAGTCTATAACAAAAATCTATGACATGACCATTTCTACCACAGTAGGTACAATGCAATTTAACTTTGTGTTCATGTCTAGATGAGCAAGCAATATTTTTATTTGAAACTGAATGAGACAACACTCCTGCAGATTTGAAAACCACTCCTTTTTGTTTAGGAACTGTTTGAATCAAACCACTTCCTAATGACTTTACAATTTTAGGTGGATGTGCCTTAGCATGAGCATGAGAATCAAAACCTAAACCAGTTTTATCATTGCATGACTTGGAAGAATTGAGCAGCAAGTTTAGGTTCTTATTCCCATTACAAAACCGATCTAATGTCCTATGCATGTCATCAAGTTTATTGGACAGATCAAGGCAATTTTCACATGAAGTTTTTCCTTTTAGTTTGCAATTGGAATAAAATTTAACTTCATGAGAACATAAAGCATTGTTCAATATAGAAATTTCATTCATAGCATCCTGTAGTTTCTTATCAAGATTATCACAAGTAGAACAATGCAAATCAACTGTAGAACAGCTAGCATCTTTCAAGTTTTTATCATTAAGTGCAGCAAGCTCTTTGTTCTTTTCAATTTCTAACTCAAGTTTATCAAGTGTGGAGGTGTGCGCACTTCTTAATGAGGACAATTGTTCATATATTAAATCACATGAGGAACATGCATCATCACTAGGAATCAAAGTTTTTAAACGGTTGATTTCAGATTCTAGTGATTCAATTTTAGCAGCACTATCCCTAAGCTTTTTGTCCTTTTTCTTAACAATAACAGTGGCACGAGAAATAGCATCACACATTTCTTCGCAAGTACGACATACCTCTCCATTGTCGCTGTTGTGTTCTGCCTCCTCCATACTTGATCTTGACTTGCCCGCCATAAAGCACAAGTTTGCCAAATCATCTTCATCTTCATCACTTCCAATATCCACGTCGCTTGAACTGAACTCTTGAAGTGCGGTGATGAAACTGTTGATCATTTTGCGTCCTATGGTACCTTTTGTCTTGTTGTTGGAATTTCTAGAGGAGGTCCGGACCTTGCTTTGTTTTTCTTCCCGGATGGTCGGACCTGAAAGGTTAGGGCATTCTGTACGAAAGTGTCTTTTTTTACCACATTCAAAACAACGTTGAGGTCCGGAGCTTCCTCTCCTTCTAGTTCTCACATTTTGCAATGCTTTTGAGAATCTAGTAGAGATGAGTGCCAACTCCTCTTCTGGAAATTCTTCGATCTGCTCTAGGGTTAGTGAGGACAACAAAGCAAGAGTATTGCAAGATGATGATTGGCCAGAGCTAGACATATCACGTTGTGAAACAAATGCAATAGACTTATTGGGGTTCTTACGTGAGATTATATCAATTTCATGAGTTTTTAACTTGGAATATAGCACATCTAAAGTAAGTGAACTCATGAAAGTAGATTCACGAATAGATGTGACTTTCATCTCCCAAATTGACATATCTAATGCACTTAGCAATTGCCTAGCATTTTCAGCATCTGAAAAATTAACATTGACACTACGCAAGTTGCTGAGAATCTTATTAAAGCGAGCAAAAAGGTCATCAATAGACTCACCGGGTTGCATCTCGAAGCGCATGTATTCTTTCTTAAACATGTCTTGCCTTACCTCTTTGATTGTGTTGGATCCTTCGTGGTAGTCACAAAGTGCTTTCCACACATCGTATGCAACACGGTCGAAGTCCCTTTGTGTTAATCCTTGTATGATCAAGTTCCGAGCCTTGTTGTTGTTGTCGACATCTCTCAGGTTTGTAGCTGTAACTTGATCGTTTGATGGCACTTCATAAGGCTTGTATACCTTCTCCCATATTGCAAAGCCTTGTGCCTGGATGAAAGCCTCCATGCGTGCCTTCCAAACCTGAAAATCAATACCAGCGAACACACAAGGTTTGGTAGAGTACTTCTCCATGACGATTAGTCAAAAACATGCGCAAATCACAAAGATTAGAGCACCGTGGCTCTGATACCAATTGTAGGATCGAAGAGCACGTGAAAATCTACCAGAGGGGGGGTGAATGGTAGATTTAAAAATCTTACGCAGCGGAAACAATTAAACCCCAACCCCTTCGGTAGAAAAACGATCTCTTAAAGAAATCGTGTGTGAGACTAATCTAAATGTGTTTCACTGTGATAAAAGTGATGAATGTCAGAGAGAATCAAGTCACGAAGACAACACAAAAGGAATCACTCAAATCCGTCGAGAAAAACTCAAGCTATGATCGAAAGATCAATCAAAGGTCAATCTATCCTATCCGAGAAAAAACAGTTCTGGAACGCTGCAAAGAACTCGTGTAGATCAAAGACCACAAATCCAATGACCGTGAAATTTTTATAGATGATAGATAATCAAGTTTTGAAGACAACCCAAAAAGAATCACGTCAATTGGATCTTTAAAACTCGAGTTATGATAAAACCACCGACAAAAGGTAGTGCTGTACAGAAACTCGATGAGTAAAACTTGTCTGGAACAAGTCGGACGAACAAAGCACACAAGTTCCTTCAACCTACAAATTTTATTCAATAGAACACAAGAAGAACAGCCCCAAAGTCCTCCACGACGAGCTCTGGGCTCCCTTGCTTATATAACCAGCCCTTAGGCCAACCCAATATCAACTAGGACTCCAATCCTACTCAGATCACGAATCGTAACTTTCCATAACTGCTCAAGATTCTTCTATACGCAGATAAAAGCAATCTTAAGACTTCCAAACACCTTAGGAACGTATCCCACATTCCTAAACAACTCAAATTCGTGACCCACACGAAATCCTATCATAACCAACTCAAATCTTTCCATATTTGAGTCAAACCCGACTCAGCTGCATCCTGAGTCCATAACCTAGTCGGTTGGACCTTTCCGACCTACTCTTTACATCCACATCTCTTCATCACGTCTCAGAACCATGTAGCCAGGTCCATGCACTCCTTGCACACGTGCAAACATCTTCCAATGACGTCCACGATACCTTCATATGCAGTGTTCTTGATTCAATCATGTTGCGCAACCTCCTGATCAGCTCAACCACAATTCCTCCTGAATTTGGTTGTTGGAACCTCATCTCCTCCCTGAGACTAGTCCAATGGATCCCGTCACCAGCCATGTCTTGAACTCAAGCAACACCTGCACATGAATAAACAACCAATCCATACGAGCCCAAGTCCTCGACTTGACTCAAGTCAGTTCCGAACACAACACCCTACGTGAGAACCTCACATAAGCATGTTGCAAAACCACAGTATCACGATATCATCCATATCAACCAAAACGCACCAAAAACATAGCAAATGAATACTAAGCAAACTTTCCAACAATGTAAAGCAAGTACAAAACATTGCAAATGAAAAGCAGAAGCACTACGGTCAAGTTCCGGACCTTGCCAGAGCAACCCGGAGCTTGAGCCGGAGCTAACAAAAGCTAGTAGAACCTAGCGCCGGTGCTTACCAAAACTAGTACAACCAAGTTCCCGCCGAAGCTTACAAAACTAGCAGGACCTAGCGCCGGAGCTAACCAGAACTAGTCGGAACTAGTAAACCCAAAAGCCAGAGCTAGAAAAATCAACTTCGGAGCTTAGCAAAAACATGTCGGAGCTATCAAAAACATGTCGGAGCTATCAAAGACGTGTCGGAGCTATCAAAGATGTGCCGTAGCTAAAGACAAAACTTCACCGGAGCTGACCAAAGCTAGTCGGACCTAGCATCGAACGTAACCGGAGCTACCCAAACCAAGCCGGACCTACCGTCGGACCTTGCTGTAGCTCAGAGCTAGAGTCAGACCTTGACGAAAATGTGTTTTGGTGATATTTAAAACTTTTATCATCAAAACCAAGTGTATTCACTACAAGCCAATGTATTCAGCACGTATAGGTCTTACATCAGCACCCAGCTCTACCGCTGGGGCTTCAACAACATCTGGCCCTAGAGTCGGAACTACAGCTACCTCCGGCTATAAGGCCAGATCGTCCATCATCTCAGCATCCAAAACCATAGCTTCAACCTCCAGAGCTGGTGCCGCTGGTACATCTTTATTCTCGTGGTCCGGCACTACCACGGGAGCTTCAGGGGATGACTAGAGGTCATGGACCACGATAGCTGGTGCCGGAGCTGCCGCGGTCTCAGCCACCTCTTGGGGCGGCGCTGGAACTGATCGGAGCCTTCATCTGCACAACATCAGTTGCTGCTGCAAGAACTGGAGCTTCATCCCCTTTCTTTGGTACCCTGTGGATGAAGGATGAAGAAAATAAAAATATGTATTACAACAAAAAACAACCAACTGAGGTAAAAAATCAAATTTACCTCGGAAGGCTTCCGCTCCAGCTAGCGCGGAACCTCTTCATCGAACGCTCAGGACCGGACCCTGTCGCCACTGGCGTAGTAGCTCTGGAAGACTGCCCGGAGCTTGCTGCTGCCATCTGAGTCGTCTTGGTTGAGGCCCCCCTCGACTGAGAAGGACCCTCGGACCTAGAGCCCTCAGTTGGCCCTGGTACTAGAGCCACATGGCCGGAACTAGCATCTCGGGGAGATGCTGATGCTGGAGTGGTTGCCGCCGTTGAAGACCTCCCCCTCCGGGGAGAAGGAGCTGCTGTAGAAGGAGTAGGTCTAATGGACCTCCCATCACAGTGCTTCAACTTCCTCTTGCGGATGGAGGGATCAGTCAACTCCTTGCCCTTGCCTACAACTTCAGCTCTCTGTCTCGCGACGGAAGGGGGACCACCCTTGGAAGCTCCGAGGATCGCCAACCCAGTGATCGAACGCCTCTCAACTTCACTGAGGTCATCAAGCACCGGCATCTTCCGTCGGAGCTCCAAGCTGAACTCAGCCTCCATGTTCAGATGGAGGAAAGCCGCCAGCGGAGTCAAGTCGTCGCCCTCGACGTCAATGCCATGCTGGAACTTCTTGACGTGAAGTTCCAAAGCTGCGCCTTCCATGTTGGACTTCAAATTGGTCTCGATCCGGTCGTTTTCCATCATGCTATTAAGGGCTCAGGCGAGCTTCTTCCTCTTCTTCAGCGGAGCCCACCTGTTGACCAAGAAGTTCCAAAAGACCGCCTCGGGAGTCACCCCTCCTTCCACACATTGGTGTATCCTGGACAAGGCAGGGTTGAAGGCGTCCGATAGCACAGGAACTTTGCTCCAAGCATCAGTGTCGATGTTGGGGAGGCCCTCGGGTAGCTCCAGCTTCTCGTGCTCCTCTGCCGTGATGACAATCCAATCCTTCTTCCAGTCGTCCCACTTGACGGAAGGGAACGACCTCAAGTACTTATACGAGCACTTCTTGAGCTTCATGAAATAATAGAAGCCAAGGGACCCATCACTCTTGCCGGTGGTGTGGATGGTGAAGAAGGTGCGGAAGATCTCGACGCAGGGGGAATACCCACCCACATCTGGCAGAAGTGGACAAAGGTCGACACTAGAAGAATGCAGTTGGGGCCAAGGTGGTACAGCTACAGACCATAGAAGTCTAACAACATCAAGAGAAAAGTTGAGAAGGGTGGGATCAGTCCCACCATGGCATACGCGAACAAGTACACCATGTTGCCGGCGCACTCCTCTTGAACGGGAGCTTGCCGACGCGGACCAGGTGGTTGAAGGAGTCGCTGGACCACCCCATAAGGGTTCAAACCTTCTTCAAATCACCGTCGGTCGTAAGACGGCTCTTGGGGAGTGCCAACTTCATCGCAGCACAGCGGGGCGAGAGATGAGAAGCAAGCGAAAGTTTGGAGGATTCGAGAGCAAGTTCAAAGGAAGGCGTAAATAATCCCCAAACGGTGCGCGCTTTCCTTCTTAAGTAAGACCCCGTAACGCTTGGATGGAAACCGCAGAGGAGCCGATGATACAGTTAAAAAACGTCACCCTGCCAATGACAAGGGGGCCCGGAGCCACCCCGATGATCAAGTCGAGGTCCTCACCCCAGGCGATCAGTTGTCATGATGAAAGGCGGGAAGCTCAAGGGCGGCGGCCTGACAAGGCGCGTGGAACCGATACGGTTTTCATATCGAGAACCGGCGACCTTCAATTGTGTGAGATCCGCACGCTCAGATCTCACCTGCCCCATCCTGGATATGCCACGCGGCGATGGTTTAACTATGAACTACCGTCAATGGAACTTCTAAAGACCCTTGAAGACACGGCTCAAAAACCGAAGGATGGACCCACCTCCGGCAGAATGACTTCATCCAAAAGGTCTCTCCCAGAGGTGGGCCTAGGGGGCCACTGTCGGTACCCTACGTACCGAATACCCTTTGGGACTGCTAAGAGCTCAAAGAAACTTCACCCGTCTGAGTTGAAGACATCCAAAGGCCCCACATGTCATACGGAACCGGGATGCCTCCCTTCTATGGTTAGTCCCAGTGCTGCCACGTGTATCCTGCAACCGGAGCTAGATCCCACACAAGGGAAATCTCCATGCTAAATACATGTGTGGCACCCCCGGACCTAACCCCCGATAGAGGGAAGCTCCGGTACCGACACGTGTACAACAGCACCGGACCTACGCGTCCTAGATAGTAAGCTCCGGAGCTGCCACGCATCCAACTGCCGGATCTTCAACTTCAACAAGCAGACTAGTGGACCTCCAACGACTCGGACCTCCAAGGAGCATTCAAGACCTCAAGACCCGATTAAGTGTCATTAATGCAGTATTAATGACACATGATTGGAAGGCCCTTAATACCAGTAACGCCACTGTCAAGGCGCGTTACCACGCTACTAAGGGTAATTAAGCTCAGAAATTTTGTATTAAACATCAGTAACCGCCAGGGCCACATGCTGGGCCAGGCTAACGATGTAACGACCAGTCCTTGTACTATAAAAAGACTGACCGAGCGATACATAGGGGGAGACACTCCGAGACTTCCACACTCTGCTCTGACACACGCTCACAAGCGCTCAGATGCTCAATACAACAACATCACACACCCGTGGAGTAGGGTATTACGGTCAGGCGGCCCGAGCCACGTAAATCCTCGTGTCATCTTGCCATCGTGTTCTAAATCTCTGCGCACCCACAACCGAACTACAAACTTCGCAGTTTACCAATGGTGGTACCGGGAGAATTGCCAGAATAACCCCTTGACAGACGGGCAAACTGGAGAACACCCCCAACCTAATAGAACGGCATGGTCGATGAGCACTCGGCTCCTGGACGGGTTCGCACTCTCAGTCACAAGCCACGGGAATGACATGCAAGCAGTCGCAGCAGGGGCATCACATACGAGAAGCGTAGATGGTGATGTTCCTTCGTCCACTTCTACAATAAGCCTCATCGCAGGCGACTCAAAACCTGTTATCACACGCGGTTTCTAAAACCGCCTAAACGCAGAGCCTGTGATAATCCGCAATTTCACAGGCGGAGAAGTGAAACTGCCTATGAAGACACTTTATCACAGGCGGTTCTTTACTTAGGCTAGTCGCCTGTGAAGACATATTATCACAGGCGGGTCGTGCAGCATACATAACCGCCTGTGATAATTGTGTTATCACATGCGGATCTTTACCTATGACAAGCCGCTTGTGAAGAAAGTTTATCGCAACTGATTTGTACCATAATAGTAACCGCCTGTGATAATTAGGTTATCAAAGATGGTTCTTTACCTATATCTACCTGCCTGTGATAATGATATTTCACAGGCATTTCTAGCCGTAGATAAATAACCGCCTATGATAAGGTATACCCTATGCAGTACTACCTGCTGTTATTTCTAATTTCTAGGTCAATTCAATATAATCACAGAAGTCAACAATATCATAACAGAAGTCAACAATATCATCACAAAAGTCATCTCACAGAAGTCAATTTCACTAAAACAATATACATATGTACAAGTTACACATACAATTCATCTCATAGTTTACAAGTTTTCACTAAAAATTGTTTCTATTGGCATAGTCGCAAAGTTCTGGCACATCAGCAATTGCACAATTCTCATCGAAGAACTTCCCTCTTTTGTGCAAAATTTCGCGACGCACGGATTGACACAGTTCATCAGCAATCTTGTCGGCTCCTCCACTAGGAATACTTCTACAAACTGGCCATTCTTCGTTAACATTCTTCGTGTGCTGCAATGAAACACATAACAAGGTTTTGAATGTGTTTGTTTGAATAATTTCAAAGTATAGATCAATGTGAGAGTATACAGAAAATTATTTGGTAATTTTGGAGCAGTTGTACTATGAGCAATTGAATTTTGAAGTTGGAATCAAAATATGAAAATAATGTTTCTAGTAATATTGAACAGAAGAGAATATATGTATTAAACTATGCTAATTACAATAAAAATGAAACTCAAAAGTAAGAACATAATATATCGACATTAAGGATAACTTACATCCTCACGATTCACTCTATATTCGCTGGCGGTCTGAAGATGCTCGCATACATAATACCCGCATAAGACACTCCCAGCAGGCTGCTTCGGACAAGCATAATATGTTTTAATGTCCAATGCATTCGTATTAGGAGGTCTCTGACCACCACGTTGTTCCGCATAAAACCGCCAAGCGCTGTAATACAAGAAATGTCATATAAAACTTGTCAACACATTCTTAATGTGTGTAAATTCAAAATATTGAATAAACGTACAACTTCAAAATGGAAAGGAAATCTTTGTAACGCTCTGGTGGGTAATCGGCTGAGTCCAAGACTGTTGCCAAACCCTGTGTTAGCTTGATGAAGATCATTATGTAGTGATTACTGCACACATACAAACACACATGTTAACAATTGACAATAATTGCTATTTCAATGTCATGTGTCAAACTTACTCGAAGTGGTACGAAGCACTTACGAGGTCCTTGCCGTCTCTGAAAAAGCTAAATATTGCATGTCCTATGTAAGCTGCAACTTCTGTCCTTCTATCCTTCTAAAGTTTTGGGATTGATTATTAAAATTCTTTTTTTTTCATGTGCTTGAACTGTGTGGAGTCTCGATCCGCCTTGACGTCGAATAACGTCTTTGCAATCCGTGTATGATCAAGGATACCTGTCTTGCATTCCATGTTTTCATTATCCATGTATTGCATCCTATTGAAGAAGTTCGGAATTGTTATAATCTCATGAAAAGTGTATGTGGATAGTAAGAAAAGCAAATGCAAAATATTAGAGGCACTTACAAGCACCAGACGAGTAGCAAGTTGATTTCGAGCATGCCCCGATGGAAAAGGGTATGCAGCTCTTCAAATTAAATGTCTCATTTAATTGCTCCAGTGCTCCAGAATGCATCTTTTGGAATACGAAATGTGACACAAGAAAGATCATATTTTGTGCTGGCAAAGATGTATCACTCGTGCATTCTTTTGAGCGGGGAAGGTTGTTTGCTAAGTTGTACGGATGTCATGAACGGCTTCCCATTCTCAAATTTTGAAGGAACATCCTCAAGCTTGTATATTGGAACTCCTGCTTTAACTAAAGCCGTTCGCCGATTATACATGACACAGTCTTCTTCCCACTCCTCGATATCTTCTAATGATTGCTCGTGAGAAGAATGAGATGCACTTGGTTTTCTAATATTTTCCTTCATAGTTTCCAAATAATTTGACACTTCTGATGAAGGTTTCTTAATTTCGTATGAGATAACTTTGATAGGCACTGATGATCGAGGAGTAGTCGTCGGAAGTTGGATACTGGCTTGTTGTTGAAACTGTTCTTCAACTGATTGCTCTTTACTCACAGCAGCTAGCTCTAGTACTACTTCAAGCTGTTGCTCAACTGGTGACTCTCTACTAGCAACAACTTGCTCTGGTACCGCTTGAAGCTGTTTTCCAACTTGTTGCTCTTGGTTATCATCCTTGCTGAGACAAAGGTGGAGTGGATCTTCCTGGACTGGGAGTGGATCTTCTTGGACTTTCGCCTTAGTAGACAGGGTTGCAGTATTTTGAGATGTGACGGGGCTGGAAATCGGCTCATCATCCAACACGATATCACATCGGTGCCAAAGGATTAATTGGTTGACAGCCTACCCCAGAGTCGTGATCCCCTCATGTGTGATGTGGTCTATTTCATAATCTTCATAATCATCATCAATGATCTGAAGAACTTGCACCACATCATAATACAATGGAAGTGGATTGCCATTGAAGTCACGATCAGGCGTTTCCATAGCAGTGGCAACCTGTTTGGTTTTGTTCCCTGCTCTATCGATCAGGACAAGAAGATGACAAGATATGTCCTTAGCAATATCATCGTTAGCAAACATATGGGTTGACCCTGAGCCTGGCACAGAAACTACACTGCTAGGGTAGGCAGTTGGAGATACCTGTAAAAGCCCGCTTTTTAGAAGAACAAAAATGCAAAAATGTTAACTTAAAAATTTTTAAAAGTAGAATTTGCAATTTGAATTCACATGAAATCATGTTAGTTACCAATGATCACGAAAATGGGGAATTGTTAAAAACTTCAAGCATTATCTGGAAAATGTCACATAAATTGTTAAAGCTTCGAGTGTTACATCAAATTCCAGTTTGACCCCAACATGAGCAACATCATGGTGTTTCTAGTGAAGATAACACCTTGGGTGGGGCCCACTTATCGGGTGGCCCACCAGTTAGCTCTGATCAAACGTCGTTCGGTTTTTCTCTTCTGCTCATGCTTATCAGGAACCATCTCGATGGGTGTGCCAATGATGCTTCCTGCACTAGCTAGTTTTGAGGCTGTCCTTATCATCGATCTCGGCAATACCCACGTGCTCTCTCTCCACTTCGACTCGTGGCACCAGTTAGGAATTTGGGTCTCTAAGGAATAAAAATTAAACCGTGCAAAGGATAAAAATCAAAACAAAATTGAGCTTAAAGTTTGAATTTACAAAATGTAGGGCTTAGAACCCATAATTGATTAAGGCCAATTATTTAGGATTTTTATTGGTTTTTAGAAAAGAAAATAAATAAAGAATAAAAAAGCCTAGGGTGCTTTCAAATTCAAATTTGAATTTGAAATTTAATTGATTCAAGTCTCAATTTTGGTTCACAAATTGGATTATCCACATATCAAATAACCAACCTCATGTTGTCTTATGTTGAGATCATTTAAACATTGTTTTCAATCTGGGAAAAAGAAAAAGGGGATAAGGGGATAAGATCAATTGGTGGGGCCCAAAGGTCAGAGTTATCCTCAGTACTAGAAAACCAATTTTGCTTCTTCATTCTTCCGGCTCTGCTCGCGCCACGACCTCCCTCTGCGTCCCTGCTGCGCCTCCTCGTCGCGCCGCGCTGTGCTCCTCCCTCCAGCTGCCACGGCGCGCCGCTCGCCCCACGCTGGCACCAGCTCGCCTCCCTACCGCACGCCATGCTCCGCGCTGCCTTACCGCGTGCCGCACCGCCTGATGACGCACCTCTCCGCTTGGATGCGCCAGCTCGATGCTCACCCGGTCGTTCCTCCTCATTGGCCGCCCACGGCGCTGCCCCGCGCCTGCTCGTCGGACTCTCTCTCCAAACCCGGCCTGCTGCTTGCTACTCCTTCCTGCTCGTGCGCCTAACTGCGCCCCCCCATGCGCCCAGGTTTCGGCTCGCTGCTGGCCGCGCCTAGCTCGCTAGCGCCACCCTGCCACACCGTGCCTCTGCGCTCTCGCGCCCAGCTCCACCTCGCGCCCATACCCGCTCATGCCCGCCATGGCCATGCCTTGCGCGCGTCATGCCAAAGCACCACGCTCTGTCTGCTCCATGCCGCCCATCAGCCATGAGGGCCGTTGCTGCACTCCTGTCGTGCCTCATTGCCACTGCATCAAGCACGCCCGCCGTCTGTCTCCTTGCTGTCCGCCAGCACATGGCCCTCACCACCGTCGGCCGCGCTGCGCCACATTGCCACAATGACGACCGTCGCGCCGCGCCCCACTAACCGCGCCCCTGCTCCTCTGCTCGTACCGAGGCCAAGCTCAATCTCTCGTGCTTCCCACCCCCACATGTGCCCTACCTTGTTGCTCGCCCAAGCCCGCTGCAGCGACGCGTTCGCGCCGTGGTGGTCACCATCCGCTGGCCGTTCGCGCCGTCACTACGTGTTCTGACCTCCCTGCTCCACTGAAGCGCCCCACGTGACCACACATCTTTCTGCCTCTATGCGCAACGCACATCGCCGTTCTCATCCTTGTAGCCTTCCTCGCATCATCGTAACATTCTGAGCCATGGCCGCAATCAACGACCGCAGAATGTTATGTTTGTGACGCACAAGATGCAGGAATACACCTTTGATACAACAACATCGACAATTGGTTCAAGGTGAGCTTTCATTTGTGCAAAGAGTGGTCAAGACAGTGCTGCAGTCAAGGTGTTCGATGAAACGATTACAAGGCAAATCCAGATGTGTTGACGTTCAATGCTGGTCTATGTATGCAGGTATGTCATGGTGTGGAAATCGACAAGGATATGTGCCAAGGTGCTCTTTGAATGTGGATAAAGTAACCGGATCAAGAACACAACCAAGATGTTTGCTAAGATGCTTACAAGGTGAGGATGCTTATAAGTATAGGAAGGTAGTGCGACTGGTTTACCTAAAAATGATTTGAATGTTGTCTTGGTACTACGTCAGGTTAGCAGTGCTTGTGATGACGTCTTAAGTCCAAGCAGTATTGATCTCACTTCACTCTCAAGTGTCGCTAGGGTTTCACGCCGATCCATCCTAATTCAGAACCCTGCGACCACACTTGTCACTTAATTAGGTTTACTCCGTAATGAGTTTGTGTAATGTCATTGGTCTACTTCTGAGTCACGACCTCTTGTTGCACAGTTCACTCATGCCTTAAGCTTTCAATGCTCCACCTTGATTGCTAAGTCCTCCTTACATCACTTAGTCTGGTACTTCTTCATCCTTCAATCTTATATCCTTAAGTGGCATAGCTTCAAGTGTTGTCTACTAAGTTGCAATATAGCCTTACATTGTACCTTTCCGTTCATACTGACACTACTATGTACACCTTGACTCAATCTCTAATTACCCACACAACAGAGGCATACCTGTCCTTCCTAGTCAAACTCCTTGTTCTTAAAGTTTACACCACCTCTTAGAGTATATTATTAAGTTACCTTAATTACTTATATGCATATCATGTCGATAGGAACATGATGATAGATGATCGACGAGAAGCTTCGCTTGGAGGAGAAGGCCGGGGTGTCCATCTTGAAGTCCCTTGGCAGAATCTCTAGAGGAAGACCAAGCCATAAAAACTGACATTGCTATAGAGTCACAAATAAGGCAAGCCCCAATTTGCATTTAAGAGCTTTTCAAAGTTTTCCAATTTTATTCACTTACGTCTTCAGTTGATTTTGTGTATTACGTATAAGGTGTTTGATACTCCAATTGCATATCCACAAATCCTATGGGAGGGTTGGAAAGGTTTACAACTTGACGTGTAGAAATGCTAATGCTAATATTGTAGATATACTGGTAGAAGTTGAGTAGTTGGAATCTACTCGCAATATAGGAGTGACAGTTCATATGGGTATTAAAGATCAAAGAATGGCTTATGAGATGAATACGAGACCGGGTAGGGGGAATAGTAGTCAACGAGATGGAGTCTCGGGCGCTTAGCCATGCCTATGTCGCTTGAGGACTGTGCCGTACTCGCCAGCGTTGGGCAAGCTTGAACTGTACCAGTTGCATAATGGGATATGGGCACAATAAACTGATGTAACTCCAGACTGTAGTGTGGAGGCTATTCGGTTGTCCTTGAATGGAGATGCGAAGGCATAAAGGTGTAAATCTTCTAGCAGGTACCTTCGATGTGTCCGTGTAGGGGACCTTTTGCTCGGGATGAAGAGGTTTGTTGACATTGGGGTGTTAGGTGAAAGTTGGCCACGTATGACGCAGGGAGGAGAGCACGTATGTGTCTCCCACGCGGGTGTGCGTGTCGTGTAGCCAGGTGTGTCCTAATTGCAATCACCGTTCCTCGCGGTTATTTGAGTACCACTTGTTCGTCGCTGTTGTGACGTAGTAAATACTGAAGAAGCCAGAAGAATATGATGTATTGAATTATAATTTCTTTGCAACCTTGTGTGGCTTAGAGATAGCACAATTAAAAGTTTACAGTTTCCAAATACTTATCTTGTAATAGCATAATGTGCTTTGGAAATGTCATATCATCGGCAAAGTGTTTCTTGTTTGATTGTGGATTCTATGATGTGTCGTGCCAGAAGAATATCATTTGCTAATTAAAACATGATTATACAGATTCACTTGTAGGCGAGTCTATTTATGCTATTCCTCACCTATGGTTAGACTTTACCTTTCATATGTCTAGTGAGACGGGTCAGACTTGCTGAGCCTTATGGTCACGTTTGCGCTTTAACAATTTTTGCAGTGATTAGGTTTATTTCTGCTATTCAAGTTGTACATGAGACCTCGAGGTGTCGAGATGAATCTCATGTGAACCACGCCGCTGTTGAATGTTCTTCATGTTGCTAGTGAGAAGCGTCCTAGGGCATGGACGTATTCTCTCATGCTTAGATAGGTGAGAATATGAGTAGGTAGTTCCACTGCGTGTGTACCTTTATTGTACACTATTTTGCAAACTCTAATTATATTTATGAAATGAAAACTTTGTATGTTTTGGTAATTCTTTTCGTGTGTGCTGTTAGGTGCCGCATCGCATGGCACCGCCCAATGATATCCTTAGACGTTGGGACCCCGGTCCCCACAGACATGGTATCAGAGCTTCATTGGGAATAGCACGCTCGAAAAGAGTCTATTTACGAAAACTCCAAAGTTGTCGAGTGAGGATTAGCTATATGCCCATTAAGGACTATTACTAGTATAAGTTATAAAGGTGGTTAACTAACTTACTTGTTATCATATTCTGTAATGACATTCCATCTTCAAGGTAAGAGGTAAGGAACGCCACCGAGAGCGGATCAATCTCGGTAAAGCTCTGCATACGAGGTGTGGTATGTGATATTTCCGTGACTTAGCATGGAAAGTCAATATGAATCTCTGAAACTATACATGTTTCTGAGAACATAAGACACGCGGTACCCCAGCGTGACACAAAATCAGTGGGAGACCCCGTCGAGTGGTAGATCACCCGATAGTATGCTTCTCAGGAACTATTCATGTTCTATGGGAACATGCAAAACACGTATGTCCGAACGTGTATAAACCTGTTCGTACGGTAGTCTTTGCTGTATAGACGTAGTACAACCATGTACCTCGAGACAAGACTTCGCTCGAGGGCGACTCACACCAGGATCATATGCATTTACTTTCATATATATTATTGTGACTGCATGTTGTGTTTCCCCGTGCCGCCCTTGAGGTGTGAAGGTGTGAAAGGGGATTGTTTGTCTTCTACAGGTATACTAACTACGGTAGCGACCCATGTAGCAAACGTTTGTGAGTGATCGATATTAGGACCACCTATAGACATATTCGGATATACCGGGTTAGACTTTTCTTTTGGTAAGGAACGTAGTACAGTCAGTATCACATTTGATACTTTGACCATCCCCCACGAAAGAAATGGCTTCATATTCATATTTAGTCCAAGTATCAGATGCTGGTCTCTTATGGACAATGTAAAATGTTTCTCTTCAAGAGTAGGTGGACCAAAGTTCTTTGTTTCTGGCGAGAGTTTAGCTCGACTTCGCCGGGTTGAGACTTTGGTTAAGCATCAAGAACCATAGTGATATGCTATGGATGAGAAGGTCGTCAAGTTGTCTTTCAAGTTCCTTTTACTTCTGAAGCAGATGATTAGTTGTAAAGCAAGTTCTAGCTATCGAGCTTGAGTTTTGAGCTAAGTTCCAAAATTTGAGTTTGTTTCCAACTCATGGGTTTCAAAGCCGGTGAGTTCTGTTTTTGAGCAGAATTTGACCTGACTTTGAAAAGCCATATCTCTTGGTTTATTAATCCAATAGAGGTGTATGTTACACGGTCGAAAAGATTAGGAAGTCTTCTAAATGTTTCCTGTGTACCTCAACAGCAAACTCCATTCCTATCCTATTCCAAAGTTCAGAATTTTAAACCCTGTCGGAGCTGGACTGCATCTGAATCAGATCTGAACCCTTCACCATTTTGTCCATAACTCCTTGTAGACTTTACCAATGAAGGTCTATAATACCTGGTTAGAAAGTGTAGCGAGTCCTCTACATCTTTTCTATTGAACTCCAGGTCAGAATCCTCATGAAACTCGAGGAAGAACTCGAAGTTCCAACCTATATCAAATCTGAACACCTAGAGGACAGTTCTCTATACAATCACGATTTCGACCATAACTCTGGGTAGAATGGTCGAATAGCTTCATGTAATACATTTCCGGAAACATTGCGACTTGTATAAAAAGTTTGCAATGTAACTTTCTGTCAAGTTGTGATGTTATCTTTTGAAAGTCAGGGATCAAACCAGCCACAAGTAATGAAAATTTTGTCAAATTCACTTCTGAAATCTGGTAGCAGTGTCCAATGTTAAAAATCCATATCTCTTCAACCTTAAGGGCTTTGAAGGTGATTGAATGCTTTTTAGAAATCTCTTGAAGTATTATATAAGTTTTCTATTGACCTCCAAGCCAATAAACTGTTGTAAGGTGACGAAAATCTTCTCTAACTAAACCAGCTGCTGTTCTGAAACTGTATGAACATGCATCAGAATTTTTGCCATAGTTATCTGCAGAAAGCTCTTCTAGTCTATTGTGATACATTTTTGGAAAGGGGAAGAGCTATTCTATAACTATTCTATTCATTTTTACCTCAAATTTGGTTTAGAACTAATTAGAAACTGGAGTTGAAGTTAGTACCTGTGTACAGTGCTATCTCAAACAGCTAGAAAATTTCTGAACTTTGAACAGCCATAACTCTTAAATTAGAAAAGAAACCTATGCATATCTACACACGTCTGGAAATCTTAAAGAGTCCTCTATCAATTTCTTATGCAATGCTAAAGCTAAAACTTGAAATAACCAGGTCTAAATCGAAGTATCGTTAAAGGTGTCATAACAGTCCAGAATCTTGACAGTTATGTATTCAGTTGTTATTTGGATCATAATTTCTAGTAGGATCATCAAAAGACTTCATAATTTAAATTTATGGAATCCCAAGGATGTGTGTAACAAGTTTGCAATATATTGTTTCTGCAAATATCAATGTTTCTCTATTTGAAAATTGTGGACAAAATCAGCAACATACAGAGGAAGCTTTGTCAAATTTCAGTTAAAAATCTGGGAATTGGTCGAATTTTAAAATTCCATATATCCTCAACCAGAAGTGATATGAGGGAAAGTAAATAATCTTTAGAAAGCATTGGATGTCCTATACAAGTTTTCTATTTAACTCAAGACTAGAATCCTTTTCTAAGTGGGTGAAATTTGGACAATTGCAGAAACTGTTCGGAATCAACCAAATTGGACTGCAATCTGTGTATTTCTGAATTTGAACCATAACTCCCAGAACATACATTCAATAGGATAACACGAGTAACCATTGGAAAGTTAGGGAGCCAGCTACAATTTTTGTAATTGGCTCCGGATCTGAATCGGTCATCTACCTATCCCAAATCGAGTTTGAATGCAAGGTGGCCAGTCTGAACTGAACCCCCATATCTCCTGAATGCTGAATTTTTAGATAACTTCAAAAAGTCATATCTTTTGAGCCAGGACTGATATGCCCACGAATAAATACATTCTGGAAATATTATTAAATTTTCTACATCTTTGTAAATAAAAATATTTCCAGATTTCGAACAAAGCTGTCTGAAAACTTTAGATCAAAACTGCTAATTTTTAAGCAGGTTCTGCTGAAAGTGCAGAAAATCTGCTAACTTTAAAAGAGTATAACATGCAAACCAGAGATGATCTAAAGAAAAACCAATACTCTTTGGAAAGTATTGAAGTGTACTTTAACTTTGTTATTCACCTCAAGATCTGATTTCGATATTTGCTGAACGAAAACTGAAGTTGCGTACAGGCTGGTTTGGTTGCAGCCGAAACTGAATCAGTGTGTACATTTCGTTTTGGTTAGGTAAATGGTCTTAGACTTCATTTTGAGAAACTTTGAAACCACCAGGTGTTGTCACTCAACCATTTACTGATGGAAATCGGGTGCTTGACTCGATCCAACCCCATTTCTTTTGATGGTCATGGTTGTGCCTTATTTATGTGACTTGCCACATCACATGTCATGATGTTGAAAGCAGGTCGCAATTACTCGAGTTGCATCTCATCTTCTCATGAGGGTTGTTTGAAGTATGCTTCAACATCCTTGTTCGAAACTTTAAGGGGGAAGGCGAGCACTCAAGTAATTGTGGTGTTCAACCATCAACCTTGGTTACAACAAGTCGTGTCAACAAGAAGACGCTCATTTGAGATTACATCTTCAAGAGGATCCAACCTCCACCACCAGATTGAGTTACTATAAGAAGAGTGTGTCTTCAACTCCATAATAGTAATCAAGAAGGATATCAGTCCCTCCTCCCATATCGAAGCGAAGGTTAAGTAAAGCATAACTAGAGACAGTAGTTAGTTGTTTTCTCTGGTTGAAGTTACTCCTCGAGTCAACTGGTACCTCCAAGACCTAGTTGAAGATACAATCAAGTTGAGTAGTTCATGAACAAGCTTTTGAAAGGTCGAGGTAACGTGGTATATTTCCCACATTCCTTGTTAATCGTTCTGTTATGAATTCCTTAACTGTGGTCGAGTCATGAGAGTAATGCTACTTATTGAGTGTCTTTCACGATCACGGTATCCAAGCCTTGCAAATCATGAGTTAGTTCTTGAGCTGTGTGTGCGTGGTTCATTTAGTCTTGCTCAAACTATAAAAGCTACTGCACCATACATATGCACCATTTGCACTATACATATGCACCATTGCACTATACATATGCACCATTTGCACCATACCATGTGCATATTCATTGCACCATACAACATATGATGCATCATGAAGCATCATTACCAATGAAACACCAATGATATAATGCATGGTAATACTAAAATTTAGAGCAAGATTGTGTACCCCATTCAAACTATTCTAAGGTGTCTAATGACTACGATCATTTCACCATCTTAATTTAACTTCTTACATTGTTGATCTCCTTTCCATTGAGTAATACTTGGGAAACCAATTACTCAACCTCACTTACAACTAAACAAACACTTGAACTTCCATCTGTGACTTGTTTAGGTTCATGTACCTTAATTGTTGTAACTATACCATTCATCATCGAGTGGTCATCAGTTGGATGATCAACCTTGTAAAATCTATGAAATCTCTTTACTTGCGAGGATACCGTTCGATTGTCAACCTCGAGAAACTCTTTGGGTCCATCTAAGTTCTTGACTTGGTATATGGTAACCTTGATACCCTGATAACCTTGTAGTTACGATATGATTGAGTTCTTTGCTATGTTGGGAGCATGTGAGGGTACTGAATCCATAAATCTTCATATGCCACCGAGAAGACTCCTCATCTTCTATTTCTATTGTCGAAGATGTTGATTACCCAAAAACCTTGTAGTCGCCATATCTTTTCCTTCTGTTTTGCTCACATAAGAGTGGTGAGTGCTTTGCTACTCTTATGCTACGGCTAAGGGATCCTATGGTCGACTAAACATCACACGAGGTTAGTAATTGTTGTTTAACCTCGTAAACCATCTTAACTCATGTCAAGGTGAAATACCACATTAAGTTGTAAGGACCTATGCAAAAACCAAACGAGCAACCAATAATCAATGCAAAGATAGTTTCAAACTATCAAGGTGACCTAGAGAAGCAAAGAACAAGTCCTGATTCTTCAAGTCAAGATTAGGAAAGGACAAGATGTCATGCCAGTGTAAGAGGACGGCGATAAAAGTTCAGTAACGGACGTGAAAGTTTTACGATGTGAGATTGTCATGTCGAGCACCCTGTCAAGATTTTCAACCTGAAGACTGGGATCACCTGAAGCAAACTTTTGAATTTCATCAGATATCTTAAGATGATCACTACTTCGTAGAATCCAAGTCTTTAAGGGCATTGTCATTTTCCTTAGTCAATGACCCTCTCTTATGATTCGTTCCCTAGTCGTTTATGTTATTCTACTTAATAGAATCTTGGGACGAGATTCCTTTAAGGGGGAAGGATTGTAAAAGCCCGCTCTTCAGAAGAACAAAAACGCAAAAATGCGAACTTAAAAATTTTTAAAAGTAGAATTTGCAATTCGGATTCACATGAAATCATGTTAGTTACCAATGATCACAAAAATGTGGAATTGTTAAAAACATCAAGCATTATCTGGAAAATGTCACATAAACTGTTAAAGCTTTGAGTGTGACTTCGAATTCCAGTTTGACCTAAACATTCGCAACAACGTGGTGTTTCCAATGAGATAACACCTTGGGTGGGCCCACTTATTGGGTGGCCCACCAGTTAGCTATCATCAAACGTTGTTTGGTTTTTCTCTTCTGCTCATGCTTATCAGGAACCATCTTGATGGGTGTGCCAATGATGCTTCATGCAGCAGCTTGTTTTGAGGCTGTCCTTATCGTCGATACTGGTAATAGCCATGTGCTCTCTCTCTACTTCGACTAGTGCACCAGTTAGGAATTTGGGTCCGTAGGGAATAAAAATGAAACTGTGCAAAGGATAAAAATCAAAACAAAATCGAGCTTAAAGTTTGAATTTAAAAAATGTAGGGCTTAGAACCCTTAATTGATTAAGACCAATTATTTAGGATTTCTATTGGTTTTTAGAAAAGAAAATAAATAAAGAATAAAAAAATGCCTAGGATGCTTTCAAATTCAAATTTGAATTTGAAATTTAATTGATTCAAGTCTCAATTTTGGTTCACAAATTGGATTATCCACATATCAAATAACCAGCCTCATGTTATCTTATGTTGAGATCATTTAAACATTGTTTTGAATTGGGAAAAAGAAAAAGGGGATAAGGGGATAAGATCAATTGGTGGGGCCACAGGTCAGAGTTATCCTTAGTACTAGAAAACCCATTTTGCTTCTTCATTCTCCCGGCTCTGCTTGCGCCTTGACCTCCCTCCGCGTCCCTACCGCGCCTCCTTGTCGTGCCGCGCTGCGCTCCTCCCTCCGGCCACCGCGGCGTGCCACTGGCCCCACGCTGGCGCTGGCGCTGGCTCGCATCCCTGCTCACCCCACGCGCCGCGCCGCATGAACGCACGCTGCTCCGCCTGGTCGCGCTGGCTCGACGCTCACCCGGTCGTGCCTCCTCACCAGTCGCCCATGACGCCGCACCGCGCTTGCTCGCCGGACTCTCTCACCCAACACCGGCCTATCGCTTGCTACTCCTTCCTGCTCGCGCGCCTGACTGCGCCTCCCCGTGTGCCCTGGCCACCCGCGTGCCTAGGTTTGAGCTTGCTGCTGGCCGCGCCTAGCTCACTGGGGTCACCCCTGCTACGTCGTGCCTCTGCGCGCTCACGCCCAACTCCGCCCCTCGCCCATACCCGCTTGTGCCAGCTATGGACGTACCTTGCGCGCGCCGTGCCCAAGCGCCATGCTCTGTTTGCTCCATGCCGTCTGTCGGCCATGAGCGCCGTTGCCGCACTCTTGTCATGCCTTGTCTCCACTGCGTCAAGCACGGCCGCTGTCCGTCTCCTTGTTGTCCGCCGGCGCCTCGTCTTCGCCATGGTCGGCCGTGCTGCGCCACGTCACCACAGTGACGACCGTCGCGCTGCGCCACACCAACCGCGCCATGCTCCTCCGCTCCTGCCGAGGCCATGCTCAAGCTCGCATGCCGCCCACCGCCACTTCCGCTCCAGCTAGCGCGGAACCTCTTCACCGAATGCTCAGGACCGAACCCTGTCGCCACTGGCGTAGTAGCTCTGGAAGACTGCCCGGAGCTTGCTGCTGCCATCTGAGTCGTATTGGTTGAGGCCCCCCTCGACTGAGAAGGACCCTCGGACCTAGAGCCCTCAGTTGGCCCTGGTACCAGAGCCACATGGCCGGAACTAGCATCTCGGGGAGATGCTGATGCTGGAGTGGTTGCCGCCGTTGAAGACCTCCCCCTCCGGGGAGAAGGAGCTGCTGTAGAAGGAGTAGGTCTAATGGACCTCCCATCAGAGTGCTTCAACTTCCTCTTGCGGATGGAGGGATCAGTCAACTCCTTGCCCTTGCCAACAACTTCAGCTCTCTTTCTCGCGACGGAAGGGGGACCACCCTTGGAAGCTCCGAGGATCGCCAACCCGGTGATCGAACGCCTCTCAACTTCACCGAGGTCATCAAGCACCGGCATCTTCCGTCGGAGCTCCATGCTGAACTCAGCCTCCATGTTCAGATGGAGGAAAGCCGCCAACGGAGTCAAGTCGTCGCCCTCGACATCAATGCCGTGCTGGAACTTCTTGACGTGAAGTTCCAAAGCTGCGCCTTCCATGTTGGACTTCAAACTGGTCTCGATCCGGTCGTTTTCCATCATGCTGTTAAGGGCTCAGGCGAGCTTCTTCCTCTTCTTCAGCAGAGCCCACCTGTTGACCAAGAAGTTCCAAAAGACCGCCTCGGGAGTCACCCCTCCTTCCACACATTGGCGTATCCTGGTCAAGGCAGGGTTGAAGGCGTCCGATAGCACAGGAACTTTGCTCCAAGCTTCAGTGTCGATGTTGGGGAGGCCCTCGGGTAGCTCCAGCTTCTCGTGCTTCTCTGCCGTGATGACAATCCAATCCTTCTTCCAGTCGTCCCACTTGACGGAAGGGAACGACCTCAAGTACTTATACGAGCACTTCTTGCGCTTCATGAAATAATAGAAGCCAAGGGACCCATCACTCTTGCCGGTGGTGTGGATGGTGAAGAAGGTGCGGAAGATCTTGACGCAGGGGGAATACCCACCCACATCTGGCAGAAGTGGACAAAGGTCGACACCAGAAGAATGCAGTTGGGGCCAAGGTGGTACAGCTACAGACCATAGAAGTCTAACAACATCAAGAGAAAAGTTGAGAAGGGTGGGATCAGTCCCACCATGGCATACGCGAACAAGTACACCATATCACCGGCGCACTCCTTCTTGAACGGGAGCTTGCCGACGCGGACCATGTGGTTGAAGGAGTCGCTGGACCACCCCATAAGGGTTCAGACCTTCTTCAAATCACCGTCGGTCGTAAGACGGCTCTTGGGGAGTGCCAACTTCATCGCAGCACAGCGGGGCGAGAGATGAAAAGCAAGCGAAAGTTTGGAGGATTCGAGAGCAAGTTCAAATGAAGGCGTAAAGAATCCCCAAACGGTGCGCGCTTTCCTTCTTAAGTAAGACCCCGTAACGCTTGGATGGAAACCGCAGAGGAGCCGATGATACAGTTCAAAAACATCACCCTGCCAATGACAAGGGGGCCCGGAGCCACCCCGATGATCAAGTCGAGGTCCTCACCCCAGGCGATCAGTTGTCATGATGAAAGGCGGGAAGCTCAAGGGCGGCGGCCTGACAAGGCGCGTGGAACCGATACGGTTTTCATATCAAGAACCGGCGACCTTCAATTGTGTGAGATCCGCACGCTCAGATCTCACCTGCCCCATCCTAGATATGCCACGCGACGATGGTTTAACTATGAACTACCGTCAATGGAACTTCTAAAGACCCTTGAAGACACGGCTCAAAAACCCAAGGATGGACCCACCTCCGGCAGAACAACTTCATCCAAAAGTTCTCTCCCAGAGGTGGGCCTAGGGAGCCACTGTCGGTACCCTACGTACCGAATACCCTTTGGGATTGCTAAGAGCTCAAAGAAACTTCACCTGTCTGAGTTGAAGACATCCGAAGGCCCCACATGTCATACGGAACCGGGATGCCTCCCTTCTATGGTTAGTTCCAGTGCTGCCACGTGTATCCTGCAACCGGAGCTAGATCCCACACAAGGGAAATCTCCATGCTAAATACATGTGCGGCACCCCTGGACCTAACCCCCGATAGAGGGAAGCTCCGGTACCGACACGTGTACAACAGCACCAGACCTACGCATCCCAGATAGTAAGCTCCGGAGCTGCCACGCATCCAACTGCCGGATCTTCAACTTCAACAAGCAGACTAGTGGACCTCCAACGACTCGGACCTCCAAGGAGCATTCAAGACCTCAAGACCCGATTAAGTGTCATTAATGCTGTCTTAATGACACTCGATCGGAAGGCCCTTAATACTAGTAATGCCACTGTCAAGGCGCGTTACCACACTACTAAGGGTAATTAAGCTCAGAAATTTTGTATTAAACATCAGTAACCGCCAGGGCCACATGTTGGGCCAGGCTAACGATGTAACGACCAGTCCTTGTACTATAAAAAGACTGACCGAGCGATACATAGGGGGAGACACTCCGAGACTTCCACACTCTGCTCTGACACACGCTCACAAGCGCTCAGATGCTCAATACAACAACATCACACACCCGTGGAGTAAGGTATTACGCTCAGGCGGCCCGAGCCACGTAAATCCTCGTGTCATCTTGCCATCGTGTTCTGAATCTCTGTGCGCCCACAACCGAACTACACACTTCGCAGTTTACCAATGGTGGTACCGGGAGAATTGCTAGAATAACCCCTTGACAGACGGGCAAACTGGAGAACACCCCCAACCTAATAGAACAGCATGGTCGATGAGCACTCAGCTCCTGGACGGGTTCGCACTCTCAGTCACAAGCCACGGGAACGACATGCAAGCAGTCGCAGCAGGGGCATCACGTACAAGAAGCGTAGATGGTGATGTTCCTTCGTCCACTTCTACAATAAGCCTCATCACAGGCGACTCAAAACCTGTTATCACACGCGGTTTCTAAAACTGCTTAAACGCAGAGCCTGTGATAATCTGCAATTTCACAGGCGGAGAAGTGAAACTGCCTATGAAGACACTTTATCACAGGCGGTTACTTAGTCTAGTCGCCTGTGAAGACATATTATCATAGGCGGGTCGTGCAGCATACATAACCGCCTGTGATAATTGTGTTATCACATGCGGATCTTTACCTATGACAAGCCGCTTGTGAAGAAAGTTTATCGCAACTGATTTGTACCATAACAGTAACCGCCTGTGATAATTAGGTTATCAAAGATGGTTCTTTACGTATATCTAGCTGCCTGTGATAATGATATTTCACAGGCATTTCTAGCCGTAGATAAATAACCGCCTATGATAAGGTATACCCTATGCAATACTACCTGCTGTTATTTCCAATTTCTAGGTCAATTCAATATAATCACAGAAGTCAACAATATCATAACAGAAGTCAACAATATCATCACAAAAGTCATCTCACAGAAGTCAATTTCACTAAAACAATATACATATGTACAAGTTACACATACAATTCATCTCATAGTTTACAAGTTTTCACTAAAAATTGTTTCTATTGGCATAGTCGTAAAGTTCTGGCACATCAGCAATTGCACCATTCTCATCAAAGAACTTCCCTCTTTTGTGCAAAATTTCGCGACGCACGGATTGACACAGTTCAGCAGCAATCTTGTCGGCTCCTCCACTAGGAATACTTCTACAAACTGGCCATTCTTCGTTAACATTTTTCGTGTGCTGCAATGAAACACATAACAAGGTTTAGAATGTGTTTGTTTGAACAATTTCAAAGTATAGATCAATGTGAGAGTATACAGAAAATTATTTGGTAATTTTGGAGCAGTTGTACTATGAGCAATTGAATTTTGAAGTTGGAATCAAAATATGAAAATAATGTTTCTAGTATTATTGAACAGAAGAGAATATATGTATTAAACTATGCTAATTACAATAAAAATGAAACTCAAAAGTAAGAACATAATATATCGACATTAAGTATAACTTACATCCTCACGACTCACTCTATATTCGCTGGCGGTCTGAAGATGCTCGCATACATAATACCCGCATAAGACACTCCCAGCAGGCTTCTTCGGACAAGCATAATATGTTTTAATGTCCAATGCATTCGTATTAGGAGGTCTCTAACCATCACGTTGTTCCGCATAAAACCGCCAAGCGCTGTAATACAAGAAATGTCATATAAAACTTGTCAACACATTCTTAATGTGTGTAAATTCAAAATATTGAATAAACGTATAGCTTCAAAATGGACAGGAAATCTTTGTAACGCTCTGGTGGGTAATCGGCTGAGTCCAAGACTGTTGCCAAACCCTGTGTTAGCTTGATGAAGATCATTATGTAGTGATTACTGCACACATACAAACACACATTTTAACAATTGGCAATAATTGCTATTTCAATGTCATGTGTCAAACTTACTCGAAGTGGTACGAAGCACTTATGAGGTCCTTGCCGTCTCTGAAAAAGCTAAATATTGCATGTCCTATGTAAGCTGCAACTTCTGTCCTTCTATCCTTCTAAAGTTTTGGGATTGATTTTTCAAATTCTTTTTTTTTCATGTGCTTGAACTGTGTGGAGTCTCGATCCGCCTTGACGTCGAATAACGTCTTTGCAATCCGTGTATGATCAAGGATACCTGTCTTGCATTCCATGTTTTCATTATCCATGTATTGCATCCTATTGAAGAAGTTCGGAATTGTTATAATCTCATGAAAAGTGTATGTGGATAGTAAGAAAAGCAAATGCAAAATATTAGAGGCACTTACAAGCACCAGACGAGTAGCAAGTTGATTTCGAGCATGCCCCGATGGAAAAGGGTATGCAGCTCTTCAAATTAAATGTCTCATTTAACTGCTCCAGTGCTCCATAATGCATCTTTTGGAATACGAAATTTGACACAAGAAAGATCATATTTTGTGCTGGCAAAGATGTATCACCCGTGCATTCTTTTGAGCGGGGAAGGTTGTTTGCTAAGTTGTATGGATGTCATGAACGGCTTCCCATTCTCAAATTTAGAAGGAACATCCTCAAGCTTGTATATTGGAACTCCTGCTTTAACTAAACCAAACAGGTTGACGTCGAATCAACTGGTGACTCTCTACTAGCAACAACTTGCTCTGGTACCGCTTGAAGCTGTTTTCCAACTTGTTGCTCTTGGTTATCATCCTTGCTGAGACAAAGGTGGAGTGGATCTTCCTAGACTGGGAGTGGATCTTCTTGGACTTTCGCCTTAGTAGATAGGGTTGCAGTATTTTGAGATGTGACGGGGCTGGAAATCGGCTCATCATCCAACACGATATCACGTCGGTGCCAAAGGATTAATTGGTTGACAGCCTACCCCAGAGTCGCGATCCCCTCATGTGTGATGTGGTCTATTTCATAATCTTCATAATCATCATCAATGATCTGAAGAACTTGCACCACATCATAATACAATGGAAGTGGATTGCCGTTGAAGTCACGATCAGGCGTTTCCATAGCAGTGGCAACCTGTTTGGTTTTGTTCCCTGCTCTACCGATCAGGACAAGAAGATGACAAGATATGTCCTTAGCAATATCATCGATAGCAAACATATGGGTTGACCCTGAGCCTGGCACAGAAACTACACTGCTAGGGTAGGCAGTTGGAGATACCTGTAAAAGCCCGCTTTTTAGAAGAACAAAAATGCAAAAATGTTAACTTAAAAATTTTTAAAAGTATAATTTGCAATTTGAATTCACATGAAATCATGTTAGTTACCAATGATCACGAAAATGGGGAATTGTTAAAAACTTCAAGCATTATCTGGAAAATGTCACATAAACTGTTAAAGCTTCGAGTGTTACTTCAAATTCCAGTTTGACCCCAACATGAGCAACATCGTGGTGTTTCTAGTGAAGATAACACCTTGGGTAGGGCCCACTTATCGGGTGGCCCACCAGTTAGCTCTGATCAAACGTCGTTCGATTTTTCTCTTCTGCTCATGCTTATCAGGAACCATCTCGATGGGTGTGCCAATGATGCTTCATGCACTAGCTAGTTTTGAGGCTGTCCTTATCATCGATCTCGGCAATACCCACGTGCTCTCTCTCCACTTCGACTCGTGGCACCAGTTAGGAATTTGGGTCTCTAAGGAATAAAAATTAAACCGTGCAAAGGATAAAAATCAAAACAAAATTGAGCTTAAAGTTTGAATTTACAAAATGTAGGGCTTAGAACCCATAATTGATTAAGGCCTATTATTTAGGATTTTTATTGGTTTTTAGAAAAGAAAATAAATAAAGAATAAAAAAGCCTAGGGTGCTTTCAAATTCAAATTTGAATTTGAAATTTAATTGATTCAAGTCTCAATTTTGGTTCACAAATTGGATTATCCACATATCAAATAACCAACCTCATGTTATCTTATGTTGAGATCATTTAAACATTGTTTTCAATCTGGGAAAAAGAAAAAGGGTATAAGGGGATAAGATCAATTTGTGGGGCCCAAAGGTCAAAGTTATCCTCAGTACTAGAAAACCAATTTTGCTTCTTAATTCTTCCGGCTCTGCTCGCGCCACGACCTCCCTCTGCATCCCTGCTGCGCCTCCTCGTCGCGCTGCGCTGCGCTCCTCCCTCCAGCTACCACGGCGCGCCGCTCGCCCCACGCTGGCACCAGCTCGCCTCCCTACCGCACGCCATGCTCCGCGCTGCCTTACCGCGTGCCGCACCGCCTGATGACGCACGTCTCCGCTTGGATGCGCCGGCTCGACGCTCACCCGGTCGTTCCTCCTCACTGGCCGCCCACGGCGCCGCCCCGCGCCTGCTCATCGGACTCTCTCTCCAAACCCGGCCTGCTGCTTGCTACTCCTTCCTGCTCGTGCGCCTAACTGCGCCCCCCACAGGCGCCCAGGTTTCGGCTCGCTGGTGGCCGCGCCTAGCTCGCTAGCGCCACCCTGCCACACCGTGCCTCTGCGCTCTCGCGCCCAGCTCCGCCTCGCGCCCATACCCGCTCATGCCCACCATGGCCATGCCTTGCGCGCGTCACGCCCAAGCACCACGCTCTGTCTGCTCCATGCCGCCCGTCAGCCATGAGGTCCGTTGCTGCACTCCTGTCGTGCCTCATTGCCACCGCATCAAGCATGCCCGCCGTCTGTCTCCTTGCTGTCCGCCGGCACATGGCCCTCACCACCGTCGGCCGCGCTGCACCACGTCGCCACAACGACGACCGTCGCGCCGCGCCCCACTAACTGCACCCCTTCTCCTCTGCTCGTACCGAGGCCAAGCTCAATCTCTCGTGCTGCCCACCCCCACATGTGCCCTACCTTGTTGCTCGCCCATGCCCGCTGCAGCGACGCGTTCGCGCCGTGGTGGTCACCATCCACTGGCCGTTCGCGCCGTCACTACGTGTTCTGACCTCCCTGCTCCACTGAAGCGCCCCACACGACCACACATCTTTCTGCCTCTATGCGCAACGCACATCGCCGTTCTCATCCTTGAAGCCTTCCTCGCATCATCGTAACATTCTGAGCCATGGCCGCAATCAACGAGCGCAGAATGTTATGTTTGTGACGCAGAAGATGCAGGAATACACCTTTTATACAACAACATCGACAATTGGTTCAAGGTGAGCTTTCATTTGTGCAAAGAGTGGTTAAGACAGTGTTGCAGTCAAGGTGTTCGATGAAACGATTACAAGGCAAATCCAGATGTGTTGACGTTCAATGCTGGTCTATGGATGCAGGTATGTCATTGTGTGGAAATCGACAAGGATATGTGCCAAGGTGCTCTTTGAATGTGGATAAAGTAACCGGATCAAGAACACAACCAAGATGTTTGCTAAGATGCTTACAAGGTGAGGATGCTTATAAGTATAGGAAGGTAGTGCGACTGGTTTACCTAAAAATTATTTGAATGTTGTCTTGGTACTACGTCAGGTTAGCAGTGCTTGTGATGACGTCTTAAGTCCAAGCAGTATTGATCTCACTTCACTCTCAAGTGTCGCTAGGGTTTCACGCCGATCCATCCTAATTCAGAACCCTGCGACCACACTTGTCACTTAATTAGGTTTACTCCGTAATGAGTTTGTGTAATGTCATTGGTCTACTTCTGAGTCACGACCTCTTGTTGCACAGTTCACTCATGCCTTAAGCTTTCAATGCTCCACCTTGATTGCTAAGTCCTCCTTACATCACTCAGTCTGGTACTTCTTCATCCTTCAATCTTATATCCTTAAGTGGCATAGCTTCAAGTGTTGTCTACTAAGTTGCAATGTAGCCTTACATTGTACCTTTCCGTTCATACTGACACTACTATGTACACCTTGACTCAATCTCTAATTACCCACACAACAGAGGCATACCTGTCCTTCCTAGTCAAAGTCCTTATTCTTAAAGTTTACACCACCTCTTAGAGTATATTATTAAGTTACCTTAATTACTTATATGCATATCATGTCGATAGGAACATGATGATAGGTGATCGATGAGAAGCTTCGCTTGGAGGAGAAGGCCAGGGTGTCCATCTTGAAGTCCCTTGGCAGAATCTCTAGAGGCAGACCAAGCCATAAAAACTGACATTGCTATAGAGTCACAAATAATGCAAGCCCCGGTTTGCATTTAAGAGCTTTTCAAAGTTTTCCAATTTTATTCACTTACGTCTTCAGTTGATTTTGTGTATTACGTATAAGGTGTTTGATACTCCAATTGCATATCCACAAATCCTATGGGAGGGTTGGAAAGGTTTACAGCTTGACGTGTAGAAATGCTAATGCTAATATTGTAGATATACTGGTAGAAGTTGAGTAGTTGGAATCTACTCGCAATATAGGAGTGACAGTTCATATGGGTATTAAAGATCAAAGAATGGCTTATGAGATGAATACGAGACCGGGTAGGGGGAATAGTAGTCGACGAGATGGAGTCTCGGGCGCTTAGCCATGCCTGTGTCACTTGAGGACTGTGCCGTACTCGCCAGCGTTGGGCAAGCTTGAACTGTACCAGTTGCATAATGGGATATGGGCCCAATAAACTGATGTAACTCCAGACTGTAGTGTGGAGACTATTCGGTTGTCCTTGAATGGAGATGCGAAGGCATAAAGGTGTAAGTCTTCTAGCAGGTAACTTCGATGTGTCCGTGTAGGGGACCTTTTGCTCGGAATGAAGAGGTTTGTTGACATTGGGGTGTTAGGTGAATGTTGGCCACGTATGACGCAGGGAGGAGAGCATGTATGTGTCTCCCACGCGGGTGTGCGTGTCGTGTAGCCAGGTGTGTCCTAATTGCAATCACCGTCCCTCGCGGTTATTTGAGTACCACTTGTTCGTTGCTGTTGTGATGTAGTAAATACTGAAGAAGCCAGAAGAATATGATGTATTGAATTATAATTGCTTTGCAACCTTGTGTGGCTTAGAGATAGCACAATTAAAAGCGTACAGTTTCCAAATACTTATCTTGTAATAGCATAATGTGCTTTGGAAATGTCATATCATCGGCAAAGCGTTTCTTGTTTGATTGTGGATTCTATGATGTGTCGTGCCAGAAGAATGTCATTTGCTAATTAAAACATGATTATACAGATTCACTTGTAGGTGAGTCTATTTATGCTATTCCTTACCTATGGTTAGACTTTACCTTTCATATGTCTAGTGAGACGGGTCAGACTTGCTGAGCCTTATGGTCACGTTTGCGCTTTAACAATTTTTGCAGTGATTAGGTTTATTTCTGCTATTCAAGTTGTACATGAGACCTCGAGGTGTCGAGATGAATCTCATGTGAACCACGCCGCTGTTGAATGTTCTTCATGTTGTTAGTGAGAAGCGTCCTAGGGCATGGACGTATTCTCTCATGCTTAGATAGGTGAGAATATGAGTAGGTAGTTCCACTGCGTGTGTACCTTTATTGTACACTATTTTGCAAACTCTAATTATATTTATGAAATGAAAACTTTGTATGTTTTGGTAATTCTTTTCGTGTGTGCTGTTAGGTGCCGCATCGCACGGCACCGCCCAATGATATCCTTAGACGTTGGGACCCCGGTCCCCACAGACATGGTATTAGAGCTTCATTGGGAATAGCACGCTCGAAAAGAGTCTATTTACGAAAACTCCAAAGTGAGGATTAGCTATATGCCCCTTAAGGACTATTACTAGTATAAGTTATAAAGGTGGTTAACTAACTTACTTGTTATCATATTCTGTAATGACATTCCGTCTTCAAGGTAAGAGGTAAGGAACGCCACCGAGAGCGGATCAATCTCGGTAAAGCTCTGCATACGAGGTGTGGTATGTGATATTTCCTTGACTTAGCATGGAAAAGTCAATATGAATCTCTGAAACTATACATGTTTCTGAGAACATAAGACACGCGGTACCCCAGCGTGACACAAAATCAGTGGGAGACCCCGTCGAATGGTAGATCACCCGATAGTATGCTTCTCAGGAACTATTCATGTTCTATGGGAACATGCGAAACACGTATGTCCGAACGTGTATAAACCTGTTCGTACGGTAGTCTTTGCTGTATAGACGTAGTACAACCATGTACCTCGAGACAAGACTTCGCTCGAGGGCGACTCACACCAGGATCATATGCATTTACTTTCATATATATTATTGTGACTGCATGTTGTGTTTCCCCGTGCCGCCCTTGAGGTGTGAAGGTGTGAAAGGGGATTGTTTGTCTTCTACAGGTATACTAACTACGGTAGCGACCCATGTAGCAAACGTTTGTGAGTGATCGATATTAGTACCACCTATAGACATATTCGGATATACTGGGTTAGACTTTTCTTTTGGTAAGGAACGTAGTACAGTCAGTATCACATTTGATACTTTGACCATCCCCCACAAAAGAAATGGCTTCATGTTCATATTTAGTCCAAGTATCAGATGCTGGTCTCTTATGGACAATGTAAAATGTTTCTCTTCAAGAGTAGGTGAACCAAAGTTCTTTGTTTCTGGCGAGAGTTTAGCTCAACTTCGCCGGGTTGAGACTTTGGTTAAGCATCAAGAACCATAGTGATATGCTATGGATGAGAAGGTCGTCAAGTTGTCTTTCAAGTTCAATTTACTTCTGAAGCAGATGATTAGTTGTAAAGCAAGTTCTAGCTATCGAGCTTGAGTTTTGAGCTAAGTTTCAAAATTTGAGTTTGTTTCCAACTCATGGGTTTCAAAGCCGGTGAGTTCTGTTTTGGAGCAGAATTTGACCTGATTTTGAAAAGCCATATCTCTTGGTTTATTAATCCAATAGAGGTGTATGTTACACGGTCGAAAAGATTAGGAAGTCTTCTAAATGTTTCCTGTGTACCTCAACAGCAAACTCCATTCCTATCCTATTCCAAAGTTCAGAATTTTAAACCCTGTCGGAGCTGGACTGCATCTGAATCAGATCTGAACCCTTCACCATTTTGTCCATAACTCCTTGTAGACTTTACCAATGAAGGTCTATAATACCTGGTTAGAAATTGTAGCGAGTCCTCTACATCTTTTCTATGAAACTCCAGGTCAGAATCCTCATGAAACTCGATGAAAAACTCAAAGTTCCAACCTATATCAAATCTGAACACCTAGAGGACAGTTCTCTATACAATCACGATTTCGACCATAACTCTTGGTAGAATGGTCGAATAGCTTCATGTAATACATTTCCGGAAACATTGCGACTTGTATAAAAAGTTTGCAATGTAACTTTCTGTCAAGTTGTGATGTTATCTTTTGAAAGTCAGGGATCAAACCAGCCACAAGTAATGAAAATTTTGTCAAATTCACTTCTGAAATCTGGTAGCAGTGTCCAATGTTAAAAATCCATATCTCTTCAACCTTAAGGGCTTTGAAGGTGATTGAATGCTTTTTAGAAATCTCTTGAAGTATTATATAAGTTTTCTATTGACCTCCAAGCCAATAAACTGTTGTAAGGTGACGAAAATCTTCTCTAACTAAACCAGCTGCTGTTCTGAAACTGTATGAACATGCATCAGAATTTTTGCCATAGTTATCTGCAGAAAGCTCTTCTAGTCTATTGTGATACATTTTTGGAAAGGGGAAGAGCTATTCTATAACTATTCTATTCATTTTTACCTCAAATTTGGTTTAGAACTAATTAGAAACTGGAGTTGAAGTTAGTACCTGTGTACAGTGCTATCTCAAACAGCTAGAAAATTTCTGAACTTTGAACAGCCATAACTCTTAA
Organism: Tuctoria greenei; assembly: GCA_036927565.1. Lineage (NCBI taxonomy): Eukaryota > Viridiplantae > Streptophyta > Magnoliopsida > Poales > Poaceae > Tuctoria > Tuctoria greenei. Next base: position 173,101,549 of record JAYESD010000002.1, on the reverse strand, counting down.
ATTAGAAAAGAAACCTATGCATATGTACACACGTCTGGAAATCTTAAAGAGTCCTCTATCAATTTCTTATGTAATGCTAAAGCTAAAACTTGAAATAACCAGGTCTAAATCGAAGTATCGTTAAAGGTGTCATAACAGTCCAGAATCTTAACAGTTATGTATTCAGTTGTTGTTTGGATCATAATTTCTAGTAGGATCATCAAAAGACTTCATAATTTAAATTTATGGAATCCCGAGGATGTGTGTAACAAGTTTGCAATATATTGTTTCTGCAAATATCAATGTTTCTCTATTTGAAAATTGTGGACAAAATCAGCAACATACAGAGGAAGCTTTGCCAAATTTCAGTTAAAAATCTGGGAACTTGGTCGAATTTTAAAATTCCATATATCCTCAACCAGAAGTGATATGAGGGAAAGTAAATAATATTTAGAAAGCATTGGATGTCCTATAAAAGTTTTCTATTTAAGTCAAGACTAGAATCCTTTTCTAAGTGGGTGAAATTTGGACAATCGCAGAAACTGTTCGGAATCAACCAAATTGGACTGCAATCTGTGTATTTCTGAATTTGAACCATAACTCCCAGAACATACATTCAATAGGATAACACGAGTAACCATTGGAAAGTTAGAGAGCCAGCTACAATTTTTGTAATTGGCTCCGGATCTGAATCGGTCATCTACCTATCCCAAATCGAGTTTGAATGCAAGGTGGCCAGTCTGAACTGAACCCCCATATCTCCTGAATGCTGAATTTTTAGATAACTTCAAAAAGTCATATCTTTTGAACCAGGACTGATATGCCCACGAATAAATACATTCTGGAAATATTATTAAATTGTCTACATCTTTGTAAATAAAAATATTTACATATTTCGAACAAAGCTGTCTGAAAACTTTAGATCAAAACTGCTAATTTTTAAGCAGGTTCTGCTGAAAGTGCAGAAAATCTGCTAACATTAAAAGAGTATAACATACAAACCAGAGATGATCTAAAGAAAAACCAATACTCTTTGGAATGTATTGAAGTGTACTTTAACTTTGTTATTCACCTCAAGATCTGATTTCGACATTTGCTGAACGAAAACTGAAGTTGCGTACAGGCTGGTTTGGTTGCAGCCGAAACTGAATCAGTGTGTACATTTCGTTTTGGTTAGGTAAATGGTCTTAGACTTCATTTTGAGAAACTTTGAAACCACCAGGTGTTGTCACTCAACCATTTACTGATGGAAATCGGGTGCTTGACTCGATCCAACCCCATTTCTTTTGATGGTCATGGTTGTGCCTTATTTATGTGACTTGCCACATCACATGTCATGATGTTGAAAGCAGGTCGCAATTACTCGAGTTGCATCTCATCTTCTCATGAGGATTGTTTGAAGTATGCTTCAACATCCTTGTTCGAAACTTTAAGGGGGAAGGCGAGCACTCAAGTAATTGTGGTGTTCAACCATCAACCTTGGTTACAACAAGTCGTGTCAACAAGAAGACGCTCATTTGAGATTACATCTTCAAGAGGATCCAACCTCCACCACCAGATTGAGTTACTATAAGAAGAGTGTGTCTTCAACTCCATAATAGTAATCAAAAAGGATATCAGTCCCTCCTCCCATATCGAAGCGAAGGTTAAGTAAAGCATAACTAGAGACAGTAGTTAGTTGTTTTCTCTGGTTGAAGTTACTCCTCGAGTCAACTGGTACCTCCAAGACCTAGTTGAAGATACAATCAAGTTGAGTAGTTCATGAACAAACTTTTGAAAGGTCGAGATAACGTGGTATATTTCCCACATTCCTTGTTAATCGTTCTGTTATGAATTCCTTAACTGTGGTCGAGTCATGAGAGTAATGCTACTTATTGAGTGTCTTTCACGATCACGGTATCCAAGCCTTGCAAATCATGAGTTAGTTCTTGAGCTGTGTGTGCGTGGTTCATTTAGTCTTGCTCAAACTATAAAAGCTACTGCACCATACATATGCACCATTTGCACTATACATATGCACCATTGCACTATACATATGCACCATTTGCACCATACCATGTGCATATTCATTGCACCATACAACATATGATGCATCATGAAGCATCATTACCAATGGAACACCAATGATATAATGCATGGTAATACTAAAATTTAGAGCAAGATTGTGTACCCCATTCAAACTATTCTAAGGTGTCTAATGACTACGATCATTTCACCATCTTAATTTAACTTCTTACATTGTTGATCTCCTTTCCATTGAGTAATACTTGGGAAACCGATTACTCAACCTCACTTACAACTAAACAAACACTTGAACTTCCATCTGTGACTTGTTTAGGTTCATGTACCTTGATTGTTGTAACTATACCGTTCATCATCGAGTGGTCATCAGTTGGATGATCAACCTTGTAAAATCTATGAAATCTCTTTACTTGCGAGGATACCGTTCGATTGTCAACCTCGTGAAACTCTTTGGGTCCATCTAAGTTCTTGACTTGGTATATGGTAACCTTGATACCCTGATAACCTTGTAGTTACGATATGATTGAGTTCTTTGCTATGTTGGGAGCATGTGAGGGTACTGAATCCATAAATCTTCATATGCCACCGAGAAGACTCCTCATCTTCTATTTCTATTGTCGAAGATGTTGATTACCCAAAAACCTTGTAGTCGCCATATCTTCAGTATTCCTTCTGTTTTGCTCACATAAGAGTGGTGAGTGCTTTGCTACTCTTATGCTACAGCTAAGGGATCCCATGGTCGACTAAACATCACACGAGGTTAATAATTGTTGTTTAACCTCGTAAACCATCTTAACTCATGTCAAGGTGAAATACCACATTATGTTGTAAGGACCTATGCAAAAACCAAACAAGCAACCAATAATCAATGCAAAGATAGTTTCAAACTATCAAGGTGACCTAGAGAAGCAAAGAACAAGTCCTGATTCTTCAAGTCAAGACTAGGAAAGGACAAGATGTCATGCCAGTGTAAGAGGACGGCGATAAAAGTTCAGTAACAGACGTGAAAGTTTTACGATGTGAGATTGTCATGTCGAGCACCCTATCAAGATTTTCAACCTGAAGATTGGGATCACCTGAAGCAAACTTTTGAATTTCATCAGATATCTTAAGATGATCACTACTTCGTAGAATCCAAGTCTTTAAGGGCATTGTCATTTTCCTTAGTCAATGACCCTCTCTTATGATTCGTTCCCTAGTCGTTTCTGTTATTCTACTTAATAGAATCTCGGGACGAGATTCCTTTAAGGGGGAAGGGTTGTAAAAGCCCGCTCTTCAGAAGAACAAAAACGCAAAAATGCGAACTTAAAACTTTTTAAAAGTAGAATTTGCAATTCGGATTCACATGAAATCATGTTAGTTACCAATGATCACAAAAATGTGGAATTGTTAAAAACATCAAGCATTATCTGGAAAATGTCACATAAACTGTTAAAGCTTTGAGTGTGACTTCGAATTCCAGTTTGACCTAAACATGAGCAACAACGTGGTGTTTCCAGTGAGATAACACCTTGGGTGGGCCCACTTATTGGGTGGCCCACCAGTTAGCTATCATCAAACGTCATTTGGTTTTTCTCTTCTGCTCATGCTTATCAGGAACCATCTCGATGGGTGTGCCAATGATGCTTCATGCAGCAGCTTGTTTGGAGGTTGTCCTTATCGTCGATACCGGTAATAGCCATGTGCTCTCTCTCTACTTCGACTAGTGCACCAGTTAGGAATTTGGGTCCGTAGGGAATAAAAATGAAACCGTGCAAAGGATAAAAATCAAAACAAAATCGAGCTTAAAGTTTGAATTTAAAAAATGTAGGGCTTAGAACCCTTAATTGATTAAGACCAATTATTTAGGATTTCTATTGGTTTTTAGAAAAGAAAATAAATAAAGAATAAAAACAAATGCCTAGGATGCTTTCAAATTCAAATTTGAAATTGAAATTTAATTGATTCAAGTCTCAATTTTGGTTCACAAATTGGATTATCCACATATCAAATAACCAGCCTCATGTTATCTTATGTTGAGATCATTTAAACATTGTTTTGAATTGGGAAAAAGAAAAAGGGGATAAGGGGATAAGATCAATTGGTGGGGCCACAGGTCAGAGTTATCCTTAGTACTAGAAAACCCATTTTGCTTCTTCATTCTCCCGGCTCTGCTTGCGCCCTGACCTCCCTCTGCGTCCCTACCGCGCCTCCTTGTCGCGCCGCGCTGCGCTCCTCCCTCCGGCCACCACGGCGTGCCACTGGCCCCACGCTGGCTCGCATCCCTGCTCACCCCACGCGCCGCGCCGCATGAACGCACGCCGCTCCGCCTGGTCGCGCTGGCTCGACGCTCACCCAGTCGTGCCTCCTCACCAGCCGCCCATGACGCCGCACCGCGCTTGCTCGCCGGACTCTCTCACCCAACACCGGCCTGTCGCTTGCTACTCCTTCCTGCTCGCGCGCCTGACTGCGCCTCCCCGTGTGCCCTGGCCACCCGCGCGCCCAGGTTTCAGCTTGCTACTGGCCGCGCCTAGCTCACTGGGGTCACCCCTGCTACGTCGTGCCTCTGCGCGCTCACGCCCAACTCCGCCCCTCGCCCATACCCGCTTGTGCCCGCTATGGTCGTACCTTGCGCGCGACGTGCCCAAGCGCCATGCTCTGTTTGCTCCATGCCGTATGTCGGCCAGGAGCGCCGTTGCCGCACACCTGTCGTGCCTTGTCTCCACTGCGTCAAGCACGCCCGCCGTCCGTCTCCTTGTTGTCCGCCGGCGCCTCGTCTTCGCCAAGGTCGGCCGTGCTGCGCCACGTCACCACAGTGACGACCGTCACGCTGCGCCACACCAACCGCGCCATGCTCCTCCGCTCCTGCCTAGGCCATGCTCAAGCTCGCATGCCGCCCACCGCCACATGCGCCCTACCTCGCTGCTCGCCCGAGCCCGCTGTAGTGACGCGTCCGCACCGTGGTGGTCACCGTCCACTGGCCGTTCGCGCCGTCGCTGCGTGTTCTGACCTCCCTGCTCCACTGAAGCACCCCACGCGACCACACATCTTTTCCGCCTCTGCCTGCAATGCACATCAAAGTTCTCATCCATGTCGCCTTCCTCGCGTCATCGCAGCGTTCCAATCGATGGCCGCATTCAACCTGCGCATAATGTTATGTTTGTGACGCACAAGATGCAGGAATACACCTTTGACACAACAACATCAATAATTGGTTCAAGGTTAGCTTTGATTTGTGCAAAGAGTGGTCACGACAGTGCTGCAGCCAAGGTGTTCGATGGAATGATTATAAGGAAAAACCAGATGTGTTGATGTTAAATGCTGGTCTATGGATGCAGGTATGTCGTGGTGTGGCAATCGACAAGGATATGTGCCAAGGTGCTCTTTGAATGTGGATAAAGTAACTGGATCAAGAACACAACCAAGATGTTCGCTAAGATGCTTACAAGGTGAGCATGCTTATAAGTATAGGAAGGTAGTGCGACTGGTTAACCTAAAAGTGATTTGAATGTTGTCTTGGTACTACGTCAGATTAGCAGTGCTTGTGATGACGTCTTAAGTCCAAGCAATGTTGATCTCACTTCACTCTCAAATGTCATTAGGGTTTCACGTCGATTTATCCTAATTCAGAACCCTAAGACCATACTTGTCACTTAATTAGGTTTACTCCTTAATAAGATTGCGTAACTTCATTGGTCGACTTCTGAGTCACGACATCTTGTTGAACAGTTCACTCATGCCTTAAGCTTTCAATGCTCCACCTTGATTGCTTAGTCCTCCTTACATCACTCAGTCTGGTACTTCTTCATCCTTCAATCTTATACCTCTTAAGTGGCATAGCTTCAAGTGTTGTCTACAAAGTTGCAATGCAGTCTTACATTGTACCTTTCCGTTCATACTAACACTACTATGTCCATGTTGACTCATTCTCTAATTACCCACACAACAGAGGCATACCTGTCCTTCCTAGTCAAACTCCTTGTTCTTAAAGTTTACACCACCTCTTAGAGTCTACTATTAAGTTACCTTAATTACTTATATGCATATCATGTCGAGAGGAACGAGATGATAGATGATCGACGAGAAGCTTCGCTTGGAGGAGAAGGCCAGGTTGTCCATCTTGAAGTCCCTTGGCGGAATCTCCGGAGGAAGACCAAGCCATAACAACTGACATTGCTATAAAGTCGCAAACAAGGAAAGCCTCGGTTTGCATTTAAGAGCTTTTCAAAGTTTTACATATTCATTCACTTACGTCTTTAGTTGATATTGTGCATACGTATAAGGTGTTTGATACCCCACTTGCATATCCACAAATCCTATGGGAGGGTTGGAAAGGTTTACAGCTTGATGTGTAGAAATGTCAATGCTAATATTGTAGATATACCGGTAGAGGTCGAGTAGTTGGAATCTACTCGCGAGATAGGAATGACAGTTCATATGGGGATGAAAGATGAACGAATGGCTTATGAGATGAATACGAGGCCGGGCAGGGGGAATAGGAGTCGACGAGATGGAGTCTCGGGCGCATAGCCCTGCCTGTGTCGCTTGAGGACCGTGCCGTATGCGGCACCGTTGGGCAAGCTTGAACTGTACCGTTGCATAATGGGATATGGGCCCAATAAACTGTTGTAACTACAGACTGTAGTGTGGAGACTCCTCGGTTGTCTTTGAATGGAGATGCGAAGGCATAAAGGTGTAAATCTTCTAGCGGGCAACTTCGATGTGTTCGTGTGGGGGACATTTTGCTCGGGGTAAAGAGGTTTGTCAACGTTGGGGTTTTGGGTGAAAGGTGAACACGTATTACGCAGGGAGGAGAGCACCTATGTGTCTCCCACGCGGGTGTGTGTGTCGTGTAGCCAGGTGTGTCCTGATTGCAATCACTGTCCCTCGCGGTTATTTGGGTACCACTTGTCCGTCGCTGTCGTGACGTAGTAAATACTGAAGAAGCCAGAAGAATACGATGTATTGAATTATAATTGCTTTGCAACCTTGTGTGGCTTAGAGATAGCACAATTAAAATTTTACAGTTTCCAAAAACTTATCCTGTAATAGCATAATGTGCTTTGGGCATGTCATATCATCGGCAACGTGTTTCTAGTTTGATTGTGGAGTCTATGATGTGTTGTGCCTGAAGAATGTCATTTTATTGTACATGAGACCTCGAGGTGTCGAGATGAATCTCATGTGAACCACGACGCTGCTGAATGTTCTTCATGTTGCTAGTGAGAAGCGTCCTAGGGCATGTACGTGTTCTCTCGTGCTTAGATAGGTGAGAATATGAGTAGGTAGTTCCGCTGCGTGTGTACCTTTATTGTACACTATTTTGTAAACTCTAATTATATTTATGAAATGAAAACTTTGTATGTTTTGGTAATTCTTTTCGTGTGTGTTGTTAGGTGCCTTATCGCATGCCACCACCCAATGAGATCCTTGGACGTCGGGACCACGGTCCCCACAATACCAATTGCTCCTTTGGTACGGGAACCATCGTTGTACTCGGTGCCACTAATTGTCCCGATTGTCTAAGTTGTTCCATTATTTCTTGCACATTTTCCTTGACCTTTTGAGCAATCGTTTCATCAAGTGTTTTCTTGAACTTCTCACGTCTTCTATATGTCTCTTTATCTTTCGAGAAACCATCTACCAAGACATTTGAGAAGAGATTGCTTGAACCCGTCCACTGTGTTTAGGGTTTCCTAGGATAGCGGTAAGTTGGTCATTCTCCCTCTTCAGCTTGAAGAGCCCTATCTGTTGCTTTTCAATTTCTTCTTTCATTTTTTCCTCTACTTCATTCACAGAGTCAAGCTTTTCAAGTTTGCCCTTGCTGGTCAAACTTGACCGAGCAAAGACCCACCATTGAGTTCTCTCATTGCAGCCTTCTAACAGGTGAGGATTGCACTTACTGGTAATTTCGTCTAGTATCTAATTCCATTTCTGGACTTTGGGGGCATATCCGGTAGACCCCAAACGATGATGGTATTTGGTCTTTTTGACAAGATCTAACCTAGTTGCACTTAGGGCTTTAGCATCAAGTGTGGTCTTTTGACGAACAAATTCTTTCCACTGAACTTGTGTGATTTTTCCCATCATCCTCGGGTTAGGGACCTTATCGGCCTTAACATAAGCATTCATTTCACTCTTCCAGCCACGAAATTCTTCCCACAACTCGTTCTTGGTCTCCTCAGGTAATTTTCTCCAATTCTCGATTGTGATCAGCACGAGCTCTCTAACAAGAAAACCGCATGCATTTCGGTACTTGGTAACTGAATCTAGTGGTTATTGGGGAAGCCCACCTGGACCGACCCTTGTTATGTACATGATGCGGTCCAATGGACCCTTATTGGGACCTTGTTGCCCTCATTTCCGCTTGAGTGAACCTGAGAATTCATCCACTTGAGAACCTTATGTAGTTTTAGGAGCCAAAGTCACCTTTTGTCTTCGCAATTAATCTAGGTAGAAAATAATTATAAGACTTCGTATACTTGACAACCAACATTAACTTGAACTGCTGAAGTTAAGATTCGTGATCCATACCTCGTCGGCAGGATCATATTCTGGGTCTAGATCCACTGAAGTATTTTTAATTTTTATATTCGGAAAAGGATCCGGTGGACTATGAAAGGAGCCTGAACTGCTGGAGTCAGTAAACTCAATGTTGTATTCTTTATTGTTACTACCAGCACCAGTCTTCTTAGGGCTTTCCATGCTAGAACTAATAAGACAAAAAATATAATGATGGCATATTAACTCTACATGAAGTGTCCCGCAGAACCATCAACCACTTGTGCGTGACAAAAAATTTATGATGTCATGGCCAAAACAAGAGTACAAGGTGAGATATTCGACTTGCTATAGCATTACACCCTGCATGTGGTTAGAATGGATGGTGCTTAGGATAAAAAGCATGTCATTAACAGTGGTGGCCTTGCCACAAAATTCAACTTTTACTGGTATAAGCATGGCTAAGCTTGACATTTCGCAAAATAAAAACTAACCCAGACCTTTGTGGGATGGCTAGGGTTCAAAAACTTCAAAAAGTTTCTTATTTGAATAATTGCAACACAAGCTAGGCATAGAGATGTTCCTATCCATCCCTTTCGATTTCATTGGCAGGAAATTGTGTTGCATTGCCAAGTAATTGTGTAAAGTAGTTGCTTGCTTTCAGTTGCTTTCTAATAGAGCACAAAGAGATGTCAAAGCATGTACACGTTGTATAATAAGGAGAAAGACAGTCCAACACATCATGACAACTGACATATTGGACCCATTGATTGATCAGACTTTAGGGGTGAACTCAGGAATTTAATATGTTAGCTTCTTTGTTTTGGATATGGGTATTAATGGATTGGTTTGATTTAGGTTTAGTTTTGTAAGGCACAAATGTTGACTCACTAACAGGGGACAGTACTGTTAAAATAAAAAGCAGAAGCCAACGACGACTATTGTTATTACCAATAATCCCACTGCAAGAAGGGTGATTCGAACCAAGGACCTCCAGGATACAAGTGGATAAACTCTGTCGCAATTTCATACCTACTCTCCTATAAAGCTCTAGCACAATGTGGGGTCTCGGGATGAGAATTTCTAGGCAGTCCACCCCTTGCTTAATTTGTAGGGAGGCTGATTCGAACCCGAGACCTCTAGCACTAGGAACAGTCTCTCAAATGTCAAGAAAAACATTGTAATAAAACAATGTAGAATTGTTCAATACTTCAAAGTCTCACATAGCGACCACTGACCAATTAACTGTAACCTCAAACCTCCTATCTACAGATGTTTCCTATCAGTCAAAAACAATCAACACGCACCTTTCAAAGGTACCATTGACCTTTTCACCAGAGATTGTAAAGCCAATCACTACCAAACTACATACTCCAAGTACTGCCAATCACTGGGACTATTGTTATTACCAATAATCCTGAGCCAACGGCGGCTATTGTTATTACCAATAATCCACATGCTAGAAAGGACAAGATCTTCCTCCGAATAGTGGGATTATTGCCCCTATAGAACAAAGCTGAAAAACTTTTGCACTTTTCGAATTCTCGATCCCTAACCATGGAAATTTATGCTAGGCACCATTTGACTCGGCCGGCAACAAGGGTGAGGAGGAAGGCGACACGGGGACGGAGGAGGGAAGGTCGAAGGTTTAGGTTTTATCGTGAAGCTCGGTGGCGACTACAATGACATCGCTCTACGTACCTGGAAGTGGCGAGGACGAAGCAAACGGACAACAACGAAGCTTGGCGACGACGGCAAAGCTCGGCAGCAAGAGCGGCGAAGACTTGGCAGCAAACGAAATCTTGACAGCCTGACGTCGTCTAAGTGATTTCGTCCGGGTTAGGTTTTTTCAACGCAGCCGAGGGGTATATATAGACGCCTATCTTCTCAGGCAGATTTTAAGTACCAACCGTCTGAGAAGATGGTTATCTCAGGCGGGTAGTAATTACCAATCGCTTGCTAAGATGCATTTATCTCAGGCGGTTGGTAAGTAACACCCGCCTGAGATAATTTTTTTCTCAGGTGGTTATTCAGTACCAACCGCGTCAGAAAATCTTTATGCAAGCTTAATTAATATTCTTGATTAAATGTGAGGTCTTTCAAAAGCCCAAATTCCACATTCTTGTAATATGATTGAGTATTAAAGGTCACCATTAAATGTCACTTCATAAAGCCTATGAAATTGGTCAGAACATAAACAACATATAACAATTGCTATTTGTCATTTTTCTATCTTGATGAATGTAATGATTTTTTTCATTTGTTTTTTGAATGGACATTTTTAGTCATCATACCAACCTCTATGAATTATTTCAGATTTTTTAAAAAATTTTGAATCAATGTGTGTACAAAATTTGATGAATGCCTCATATGTATGTGAGCATTTAGTTAGATTGATGGATAATTTGAATTTTGACATGTTGGAATGCTTTAAAAAAATTAACAAAATTCATACATGTATAAATAATATAAATATTCAAACAAACCGATTTCAGTGAAGGGTCCTTTTTTTAGGAGATACACAAATGTGAATATTATGTAGTAGAAATTAATTTGATATTTACCAAAATATTACAATGTCAGCTATACAAGTTTTAAAATATTTGGTCCAGGTGGTAGATGTTAATTTTTGAAAAATATAGAAGAAAGAATCACCAAATTTGGACTCAATTTGTAGAATCTATACATGTTTGAGTATTTATATTGGAATCTAAATAAAAAAGAAAAAAGAGAAAAGAAAACTAAAGAACAGGCTCGGGCAATTATCTCAGGCGGATGGTAAGTAATACCCGTCTGAGATAATCTTTTTCTCAAGCGGTTATTCAGTACCAACCGCATGCGAAGATCTTTACTTCTTCTTAATTAATATTCTTGATTAAATGTGGGGCATTTCAAAACCAAATTCCACTTTCTTGTAATATGATTGATTATTAAAGGTTACCATTAAATTTCACTTCATGAAGCCTCTTAAATTAGTCAGAACATAAAAAACATATAACAATTGCCATTTGTCATTTTTCTATATTGATGAATATAATGATTTTTTTCATTTATTTTTTCAATGGACATTTTTAGTCATCATACCAACCTCTATGAATTTTTTCAAATTTTTTAAATTTTTTTGAATCAATGTGTGTTCAAAATTTTATGAATGCCTCATATGTATATGAGCATTTAGTTAGAATCATGGATAATTTGAATTTTGACATGTTGTTATGCTTTAAAAAAATTAACAAAATTCATACATGTATAAATAATACAAATATGTTCATACAAACCAATTTTAGTAAAGGATCCATTTTTTTAGGAGATACACAAATGTGAATAATATGTGAGTGTAAATTAACTTGATATTTACAAAAATGTTACAATGTCAGCTATACAAGTATTAAAATATTTGGTCCAGGTGCTAGATGTTAATTTTTAAAAAATATAGAAGAAAAATCATTGAATTTGTACTCATTTTTGCATAATCTATACATGTTTGAGTATTTATATTGGAATCTAAATAAAAAGAAGCAAGGGAAAAGAAAAATAAAGAACAGGCTCGGGCAATTATCTCAGGTGAACGGTAATTAATATCCGCCTGAGATAACCTTTTTCTCACGCGGTTATTCAGTACCAACCGCCTGAGAAGTTCTTTACTTCTTCTTAATTAATATTCTTGATTAAATGTGGGTCCTTTCAAAAGCCCAAATTCCACTTTCTTCTGATATGATTGATTATGAAAGTTTACAATTAAATTTCACTTCACAAAGCCTTTGAAATTAGTCAGAACATAAAAACATATAACAATTGCTATTTGTCATTTTTCTATCTTGATGAATATAATAATTTTTTTATTTATTTTTTCAATTGACATTTTTAGTCATCATACCAACCTCTATAAATTTTTTCAGAATTTTTTAATTTTTTTTGAATCAATGTGTGTTCAAAATTTGATGAATGCCTCATATGTATATGAGCATTTAGTTAGAATGATGGATAATTAAATTTTGACATGTTGGAATGCTTTAAAAAAATTAAAAAAATTCATACATGTATAAATAATACAAATATGTTCATACAAACCAATTTTAGTGAAGGGTCCTTTTTGTTAGGAGATACACAAATGTGAATAATATGTGAGTATAAATTAATTTTATATTTACCAAAACATTACAATGTCAGCTATACAAGTTTTAAAATATTTGGTCTAGGTGGTAGATGTTAATTTTTGAAAAATATAGAAGAAAGAATCATCGAATTTGGACTCAAATTTGCAGAATCTATACATGTTTGAGTATTTATATTGGAACCTAAATAAAAAAGAAGCAGGGGAAAAGAAAACTGAAGAACAGGCTCGCGCAATTATCTCAGGCAGTCGATAATTAATACCCGCCTGAGATAATCTTTTTCTCATGCGGTTATTCAGTACCCACCGCCTGAGAAGATCTTTACTTCTTCTTAATTAATATTCTTGATTAAATGTGGGGCCTTTCAAAAGCCCAAATTCCACTTTCTTGTAATATGATTGATTATTAACGGTTACCATTAAGTTTTACTTCATAAAGCCTTCAAAATTAGTAAGAACATAAAAAAGATATAACAATTTCTATTTGTCATTTTTCTATCTTGACGAAAATAATGATTTTTCATTTATTATTTCAATGGACATTTTTAGTCCTCATACCAACCTCTATGATTTTTTAGATTTTTTTAAATTTTTTGAATCAATATGTTTTCAAAATTTGATGAATTCCTCATATGTATATGAGCATTTAGTTAGAATGATGGATAATTTGAACTTTCACATGTTGGAATGCTTTAAAAAATTTAAAAAAAAATTCATACATGTATAAATAATACAAATATGTTCATACAAACCAATTTCAGTAAAGGATCCATTTTTTTTAGGAGATACACAAATGTGAATAATATGTGAGTGTAAATTAACTTGATATTTACCAAAATGTTACAATGTCAGCTATACAAGTTTTAAAATATTTGGTCCAGGTGCTAGATGTTAATTTTTAAAAAATATAGAAGAAAAATCATTGAATTTGTACTCATTTTTGCATAATCTATACATGTTTGAGTATTTATATTGGAATCTAAATAAAAAGAAGCAAGGGAAAAGAAAAATAAAGAATAGGCTCGGGCAATTATCTCAGGTGAACGGTAATTAATATCCGCCTGAGATAACCTTTTTCTCACGCGGTTATTCAGTACCAACCGCCTGAGAAGTTCTTTACTTCTTCTTAATTAATATTCTTGATTAAATTTGGGTCCTTTCAAAAGCCCAAATTCCACTTTCTTCTGATATGATTGATTATGAAAGTTTACAATTAAATTTCACTTCACAAAGCCTTTGAAATTAGTCAGAACATAAAAACATATAACAATTGCTATTTGTCATTTTTCTATCTTGATGAATATAATAATTTTTTTATTTATTTTTTCAATGGACATTTTTAGTCATCATACCAACCTCTATAAATTTTTTCAGAATTTTTTAATTTTTTCTGAATCAATGTGTGTTCAAAATTTGATGAATGCCTCATATGTATATGAGCATTTAGTTAGAATGATGGATAATTAAATTTTGACATGTTGGAATGCTTTAAAAAAATTAAAAAAATTCATACATGTATAAATAATACAAATATGTTCACACAAACTAATTTTAGTGAAGGGTCCTTTTTGTTAGGAGATACACAAATGTGAATAATATGTGAGTATAAATTAATTTTATATTTATCAAAACATTACAATGTCAGCTATACAAGTTTTAAAATATTTGGTCTAGGTGGTAGATGTTAATTTTTGAAAAATATAGAAGAAAGAATCATCGAATTTGGACTCAAATTTGCAGAATCTATACATGTTTGAGTATTTATATTGGAACCTAAATAAAAAATAAGCAGGGGAAAAGAAAACTGAAGAACAGGCTCGCGCAATTATCTCAGGCAGTCGATAATTAATACCCGCCTGAGATAATCTTTTTCTCATGCGGTTATTCAGTACGCACCGCCTGAGAAGATCTTTACTTCTTCTTAATTAATATTCTTGATTAAATGTGGGGCCTTTCAAAAGCCTAAATTCCACTTTCTTGTAATATGATTGATTATTAACGGTTACCATTAAGTTTTACTTCATAAAGCCTTCTAAATTAGTAAGAACATAAAAAACATATAACAATTTCTATTTGTCATTTTTCTATCTTGATGAATATAATGATTTTTCATTTATTATTTCAATGGACATTTTTAGTCCTCATACCAACCTCTATGATTTTTTAGATTTTTTTTAAATTTTTTGAATCAATATGTTTTCAAAATTTGATGAATTCCTCATATGTATATGAGCATTTAGTTAGAATGATGGATAATTTGAACTTTCACATGTTGGAATGCTTTAAAAAATTTTTAAAAAAAATCATACATGTATAAATAATACAAATATGTTCATACAAACCAATTTTAGTGAAGGGTCCTTTTTTTTTGGAGATACACAAATGTGAGTAATATGTGAGTATAAATTAATTTGATATTTAACAAAACATTACAATGTCAGCTATAAAAGTTTTAAAATATTTTGTTCATGTGGTAGATGTTAATTTTTGAAAAAATATAGAAGAAAGAATCATCGAATTTGGACTCAATTTGAAGAATCTATACATGTTTGAGTATTTATATTGGAATCTAATTAAAAAATAAGCAAGGAAAAAGAAAACTAAAGAACAGACTCGGGCAATTATCTAAGGCAGTTGGTAAGTAATACCGGTCTGAGATAATCTTTTTCTCATACGGTTATTCAGTACCAACCAACTGAGAAGCAGTTAAATACTGTCTGTGAAAACGGACGCCTATATAAAGACCCCTCGGGCACCACAGAAAACCTAACCCTGGATATTTTCCATCGATGCCGCCAGGCTGCCAAAACTTTCCACCGTGCGCCGGCCGATACTACATTCATCAGTTGATCAACCTTCAAACAGAGAGAAGGTTAGAAGAGACTTCTTCTTCACTATCATGTTTTTAATTTGTTCTTTTTTCACAGTTTCGTTTTGTTGTGTTTGCATATGCGTCCAGACCCCCCCCCCCCCCCAACATTTGAGATTTGTAGTAGATTTGAATGATTAAAGGTTGAAAGATGTAGTTTAGTCTCCCCTTGAGCTCACCCATGAATTTTATAGAACAAGAAGTAGATTTGAAGGATTAAATGTTGAAGATGAATACAAGCACATCACATGTTTGATGAAATATTTCAATGAATAGGCCTAACTTCAAAAATCCATTATGGCCACTAGGAAGCTGAGAAAATTATGAAACAAAATTTCTTGGAACCCTTATGAACAGGTCTACATGATATCAGTATTCACTCATATGATACAGTCTTGTTATGTCTTTGTAAATTCATTTTATAGAAGACCATTAGGGAATAATTGTGGCCAAATTTTGTAAATCTTGCAAAAAATCTGTTATTGAAGCATGGACCATAGAGCGTGGATGTATAACATGCCAAGACACAATCCTATGTACATTCATAATTTTGCAAACTTTATTGAAGTATCCAAGAGACATGCAAAGTTGCAAAAGATAGATGACATATTATGTCCATGTATCGACTGTGAAAATAAGATTGCTTGGACAGATACTATAGTAATTCAATGTCATTTGATGAAAAGAGGTTTAAAAAAACAACACAATATGGACAGAGCATGGTGAGTTAGATACACATGATGTGAATAAAGATGATGACAGAGGTTCAGATGATTGTAGTGACAATCAAGATGGTGATGATGATGATGAGTTCGATTGTGAGGAGATGTTGCTTCTCATTGAACCATATGTATTGACTTCTATGGGAGCAAGTAAAGATTTAAGTAAAATGGCGACATTGCAGAATGCGGCGACAGAGCTTTTATATGATGAATCAAACGCTTGTGAAAAAGATTTTACTACATTGTGTGCAGTCTTAGAACTACTAAAGTTGAAAGCCACACACGGATGGTCCGATTGTAGTTTCTCTGATCTTTTGAATATTATGGCAGAAATTCTTCGAAATCCAAATAAACTGCCCAGAAGCACTTATAAAGCGAAGAAACTTCTTTGCCCGATGGCACTAGGTGTGACAAAAATACACGCTTGTGTGAACCATTGTATTCTGTATCGCAAAGAGCATGAGCTCGCAACTAGATGCCTCATTTGTGGTGTCAGTAGATATAAGAAGGACTACAATCACCAGTATGTTACCAACATGAAAAAGTTTCAGAAGAATAAGAAGTTCATTATTGGTCCTGAAGGTGATGATGACGATACTTTTGGCGATGTAGACAGGAAGAATAAGAGATAAATTTTTGCCTTGGTGATGTGGTACCTCTAGTAATTGATCGCTTGAAGCGTTTGTTCTCAAACCCTAGGGAGGCTGAACTTATGCGTTGGCATTCCGAACAGCGCAAGAAGAATGAAGAACATATTCAACACCCTAGTGATGCAACGCAGTGGAAAAATTTTGATATTCAATATCCAGAATTTGCAAAGGAAATTGGAAATGTGAGGTTTGCCTTGGGTACAAACAGAATGAATCTGTTTGGTGAAGAAAGGAGCATATACAGCACGTGGCCCGTGGTCTTAACAATGTACAACCTACCGACGTGGTTGTGTCACAAAATGAATCTATCTTGTTATCTATTCATATCCAAGGTCTGAAATAACCCGACATCGAAATTGATGTGTTCTTGGAACTTTAATAGAAGACATGGTGAAATTGTGGAATGAAGGGGTACGTACATGGGATGAGTACAAGCAGGAGTATTTCATGCTAAGAGCAATGATATTCGTTACCGTGCATGATTACCCCAGACTATTTACATTATCGGGACAAATGAAAAGGAAGAAAGGTTGTGTAAGGTGCGTGGATAGAACTAGATTTCTATACCTCGCTTCATCCAGAAAGATGGTGTACATGAGACACCGGCGGTTCTTGACAGATACACACAAGTATAGAAGATGAAAGAACAATTTGATAACAAAATCGAAAAAACATTGCACCAAGACTTTACAGTGGAAAACTTGTGTTCGAA
Organism: Tuctoria greenei; assembly: GCA_036927565.1. Taxonomy (NCBI): domain Eukaryota; kingdom Viridiplantae; phylum Streptophyta; class Magnoliopsida; order Poales; family Poaceae; genus Tuctoria; species Tuctoria greenei. The sequence goes on along the minus strand of JAYESD010000002.1, from coordinate 173,084,001 downwards.
ATGGTCAAGAACATTCATATTGCTTTCGATAAGGGCAAAAAATGTAACGGAATCAAGAGAAAGAGAAGTTCATCTTTGGGTGATACAACTGACATGGCTTTCAAGAAAAAATAAATATTTTTCATGTATCTTCCATATTGGGAGAATCTGAACTTTTTCCATAGTATTGATTTGATGCACGTTACAAAGAATGTATTTGACAACATCATTCGGATCTTGCTAGACATGCTGAGGAAAACAAAGGACGGATTAAATTCATGTATGGACCTAGTAAATCTTTATTTGAGACCAGAGCTTCATCCAGTAGAAAAGACGAACAGGAAGCATTACCTTCCCCCAGGAAGCTACAACTTGACGCTAGAAGAGAAAAAAGCAATTTGCGAATGCTTGCGTGGGATCAAAGTGCCCACGGGTTTCTCATCCAATATCCGCAAACTAGTCTCGATGAAAGACTTGTCTTTAATCTGTTATAATTCTCACGACTGTCACATCATGATGACAGTGTTCCTTACCGTTGCAATAAGAGTCATCAAACCTAAGCATATAAAAGTTGCCATCACACGTTTTTGTTACTTCTTCAATGCAGTATCGCAAAAGGTCATAGTATGTGAAGATTTACACTATCTGAAAACATACATGGTCGAGACTATGTGCAAGCTTGAGATTTGTTTCCCACCATCCTTTTTTGATATGCAAGTACACCTAATCATACATCTTGTTAATCAGATAAAAGCATTGGGGCCACTATATTTACATCATATGTTTTCGTTGTAGAGATATTTAGGAGTATTCAAAGGTTATGTGTGGAACTGTGCTCACCCAGAGGGTTCAATTATGGAAGGATACACCATTGAAAAAGTGATTGAGGTTTGCGCTGATTACATCAAAGATGGAACAATGATAGGTGTTCCTATACCAGTACATGAGGGTAGACTGCATGAGAGAGGCAAAGTGGGTAAGAAAACTTTTATCGTTCAAGATTACAAGAATGTACACCGTGCACATTTTGGTGTACTATAACAACTCGCAATAGATGAGTCGTACATCTAGGAACACCAAATTGAGCTTCGTGAAAAAGACCAAGACCGCACAGAGGACTGGATCATGAAAGAGTACCGAAGATTTTTCACTGAATGGTTAATGGACAAAAATATACCATACGGAAACTCTATAGAAGAGGCAACAATGAAGAAGTTCGCTTCTGGCCCATCTGCTTTGGTGACATCATGGCAAGCATATGACATCAATGGTTACACATTTTACACTATAGAAAGAGACGGTAATAGTGTTGAAAAAAATAGTGGTGTTCGTATTGAGGCTTATGATTCACAAGGGCAGAAGACCACATACTTAGGGTTCATAGAGGAAATATGGGAACTCGATTATGACGAAAGAATGGTAATGCTCGTATTTAAGTGCCAATGGGTCAAACATCCTAATGGTGTCAAAGAGGACAATTACGAGCTGACACTGGTAGACACGAATAAAGTGGGTTATAAATATATTGTATATATTTGTATCCTCTGAAATAAACTTAGAATGATGCTCTATTTCAGCTTTAGATAGCATGTTTCAAACATTATTAAATTTAGCTTATGTTTCGAACATTATTACATTATTATATTTATCAGCTTCACCTGTTCCATAAGTTATCAAATTGTTTGTGTATATAAATTTCTTCTAACCTATGATGATCTGACTTGCCTTCCAATAGCTTGGTTCCAAACAACATCTAGAAGCACAACTCCTGAAGATCCTGTCAAGCTAATCCCTTCACAGCAAGCTCTTGTAGATGCAAGTAACACCCGAGACTCATCATTTGGATTGTTAAAAGCTTCAACTGAAGTCTGACGATACTTCCCATCCATTTGAGAGCTTGTTTGGATAGGAGTTGATCCAGTTCAATATAAGTGGATTGAGGTGGATTGAGGAGAAAATTAGTTCATTCTTCACTCAAATCCATCTCAATCCAATTAGATTGAGTACACTCAAGCAAGCCCTGAAAGATTTCTTTCTCTTCTCTCCATTTTAAAAACTTACAAAGATGTTACTTTATCAGTTATAATGGCTGAATATATTGACCACAAATCAGTACCATATCTCTTAGTGCTTCACACAAGCGACAAAGCAAACAACTTGAATCACAAATCTTGTTTTTACCATTTTCATAGGAATTTACCTTAATCTTTCAAGCATAGATTTATCAATAAGTGAAGCTTCCTAATTAGACATGTTAATGGCAGTTAAAAGTGAAGGGTGTGTCAAAACTAACAAAATCTCAACGGGACTGAAGACAAAGAGATGCTGCATATGAGTGACAATGTCCAGGTTAGACAACATGAAGCTATGATGGAAGCCTTCAACAACATGAAAAGTGATGCCATGGTTATGCTTGTATCAACCAAGGCATGTTGTGAGGGCACAACACTTGCTAGAGCATCACAGTTATGCTTGCCCTAACAAGTGTTATACCCTCACAACATGCCTTGGTTGATGCAAGCATAACATTAACATCACTTTTCATTTTTTTGAAGGTTGTCATCATAGCTTCACGCTAACCTGGACATTGCCACTCATATGCAGGATCTCTTTATCGTAATTCCAATTCAGATTTCGTTAGCTTCGGCACATCCTTCGCTTATTCTGTCATTAACCTGTGTGATAAGGAAGCTTCACTTATTGATAAATCTATGCTTGAAACATTAAGGTGAAACCCCTACGAAAGGGTGAAAAAAATATTTGTGGTTGAAGTTATTCGCTTCCTTGTGTGAAGCACTAAGAGGGTAGGTACTGATTTTTAGTCATTTAGGCATTAAAACTGAGAAAGGAGCATCTTCCTAAGTTTTCAAATGGACGGGAGAAAAAGAAATCTTTCCAATGGATAGAAAAATCCTTCCAAGGATCGTCAAACTTCAATTGATGCTTTCAACAATCCAAATGATGAGCCACGGGTGTTACTTGCATCTACAAGAGCTTGCTCTGCAGGGATTAGCTCAACAGGAGCTTATCAGCATCACAGGAGGTTCTTAATTAACAAGCAGCCTGTGAAAAAAATTACTTTCCCCAGGCGGTTCTTGAATGAAAAGCTTGTGATGATTGAACCAGTACATACGGTTCTTGAACAATGACCGCTTGTGAAAATCATGTATTTTCCCAGGCGTTGGTTAATTAAGAACCGCCTGTGAAGTTTGCCACATCACATACAGTTCTTAATTAATAGCCGCCTAAGAAAATAATGTATTTACCCAGGCGGTTGTTTCTTAAAATCCGCCTGTGATGTTCTGTCATCACAGGCGGTTATTGTATCATTCATCATCACAGTCGCATTTTTTTACGGACCGCCTATGTTTGAAAAATTGAGGCGTCTGTGAAAATGCTTTTTGTAGTAGTGTTCGGTACCGTGCTGGCTGTATTCACAGTACGTTCATCCTGAGTCCCCACCACTCTTTTCAACCACGATGACATCGTGGCCAACAGTGGCAATAATTATCCTGAGACTTCCTGTTTCACCCCTGGCAAAATGATTTACTCTTTTTGGTTTCACATGAAATAGGAAGGGGCGCAAGGAGATTTGGAGACGATGGATAAGGAGGAGGAAGGTAGCATATAGGCTGGGGCCTTTTATAGCCCTCGATAGGGAGTTTATGAGCGCGTGTGTCGAGAGACATGCGTACAGTGGACATCAGCATTAAGGGGCCTTGTCTCATCAGACACATACTGTTTCAGACCCGTGGACTAGAGCACCAGAGTGTGTGCTAGATGCCCCAGATCCCTCATAACTGACCGCACTTTGGATCGATCTCGTGTTCCCAAAATCTTTGAATACAGGCAGAGATTAGATTTTGTTCGACGGCTGCCTTCTCGTAATCGATGTTGAGTCCAAGCCGTGTGCGCATCCTCAATTCTCTCCCTTGCACTCGTGGGCTGTGACGCTTATCGACAAGGTGGCCTATGTAAGATTGGTATGTTTCGGCTTACTTTTGGGGCCACGTATAGTTTCGGATGCCTACCTATCTAACAGGTTGTAGTTGTTGCTCCGAACAAAGAAAAGTGAAGGATGGATGACTTGAGATGGCCTACACTCAGATACATTCAGCAGAGTGGCTCCCTCCGATGTCTCCAACTAGCCGTGTCCAAGTCTTAGCTCCGTGACTCCTTAGTATCCCTACAAAGGGTTGGCTCCTGAGCCACTCGGGTTCCTCAGAGGACCTGGAACTATGTAGATGTCCCCGAGCAAATTTATGAAATGCGGACATCTATGCCCAAATGTGTTGTCATCTCTAACGAACAGCGATGGACTGTTCCCGTCGCCCCAAACAAACTGGCTCAGCCGGGTCTCACTTGGATTATGTTAGTCCTATGTGTGCTAAATACTTTGTCTTTGATGATAAAAGTTTTGAATACTACCAAAACATTTTTTTATCAAGATTCCACAATAGATCCGGCTTGTTTTGGTTAGCTTTGGGAAGGTTTGAAGCTTGATTGCAGTGGTTCTACTTTTATCTTGCATTGTTTCAAACTTGCTTTACATTTATGGAAAGTTTGCTTAGTATTCTTTTACTAAGTTTTTTGTGTGTTTTGGTGGCTATGACTAATATCATTTTGCTGTGGTTTGCAACATGCTTACGTGAGGTGCTCACGTAAGGTGTTGTGGTTTTGGAACTAACTAGAGTCAAGTCGAGGACCTGTGCTCAGAAGTATTGGTTGTTTATTCATGTGCAGGTGTTGCTTGAGTTCAAGACATGGCTAGTGACGGGGTCCATTGAACTAGTCTTAGGGAGAAGATGAGGTTCAACGACCAAGTTCGGTAGGAATTGTGGTTGAGTTGATCGGGAGGTTGCGTAGCATGTTTGAATCAAGAACAATGCATATGAAGTTATCATAGACATCGTTGTAAGATGTTTGCATGTATGGTTCCGAGGCGTGATTAAGAGACGTGGACGTAAAGAATTGGTCGTAAAGGTCCAACCGACTAGGTTATGGACTCAGGCTACGGGTGAGTCGGGTTTCACTCAAATATGGAAAGATTTGAGTTGGTTATGATAGGATTTCATTGTGTCACGAACTTGGGTTGTTTTAGGAATGTGGGATACGTTCCTAAGGTGTTTGGATGTCTTAAGATTGCTTCTAGCTGCGTATAGAATAGTCTTGAGCGGTTATGGAAAGTTTCAATTGATGAACTGAGTAGGATTAGAGTCCTCATTTGAGTTGAGTTGGACTTCGGGCTGGTTATATAAGCAAGGGTGGCAAGAGCTCGTGCTAGACGACTTTGGGGCCGTTCCTCTTGTTCTATTGAATAAAGAACATAGTTTAAAGGAACTTTTGTGCCTTGTTCGTCCGACTTGTTCCAGACAAGTTTTTCTCGTCGAGTTTTCTGCACAACACTACCTTTATTCGGTGGTTTTATGATAACTCGAGTTCTAAAGATCCAATTGATGTAGTTCTTTTTGAGTTGTCTTCACTACTTGATTATCTATCATCTGTCAAAATTTCACAGTCATTGGATTTGCAGTTTTTGATCTACATGAGTCTCTTTGCAGTATTACAGATCTGTTTTTTATTTACTCGGTAGAACAGATTGACCATTGTTCGATCTTTCGGTCGTAACTTGAGTTTCTCTCGATGGATTTGAGTGGTTCTTGTTGTGTAATTTTTGTGACTCGATTCTCTCTGATATCTATCACTTTTGTTACGGTGAAACATATTTAGATTAGTCTCACACACAATTTATTTAACAGATCGTTTTCTGCCAAGGGATTTTTATTGCTTCTGTTGAAAAAGTTTTAATCGACCATTAACCCCCAATATGGTATCTTTTCACGTGCTCTTCGATCCTACAGATTTACGCCCTAGATGCCAGGGCCTTTTATAGCACCCGACGGGAATTTACGAGCGCACATGTCGAGAGACGTGCAGACGGCGGACATTGGCATTAAGGTGCCTTGTCTCTTCAGACACGTACTGTTACAAACACGTGGACTGGAGCACGGGAGCGTGTGTCACACGCCCCTGATTCCTCATAACTAGCACCACTTCGTATCGATTTCATGTTCCCCAAATCTTCGGATATAGGTAGATAATAGATTTTGTTCGGCCGCTGCTTCCTCGTAACTGACGCTGAGTCCATGTCATGCGGCATCCACAATTTTCTCCCTTGCACCCTGGGATACAAGTGGGCCTAGGTAAGATGGGTAAGTTTTCGGCTTACTTTTGGGGCCACATATAGTTCCTAATGCGTACCTGTCTGACAGGTCATAGTGGTTTCTTCGAACAAACAAGAGTGAGGGATGGATGAGTTGAGATGGCCTGCAGTCAAATGCATTCAGCAGAGCGGCTCCCTATGATGTCTCCAACTAACTGGGTGCGAGGCTTAGCTTCGCGACTCCTTAGTATCCCTATGAACGTTTGGTTCCTGAGCCACTCGGGTTCCTTAGAGGACCTAAGAACTACGTAGATGTCGCCAAGCCAATTTATGGAATGTGGGCATCCGTGTCCCAACGTGTTGCTGTCCATAACGACAAGCGATGGATCGTTCCTGTTGCCCCAAATGAACTAGTTTAACCAGGTCTCACTTGGATTACCCATTAGATAACCCACTACCCTTGTCTCATCAGACACGTACTGTTGCAGACGCGTAGTCTGGAGCACCAGAGCATGTGCCACATGCCCCTGATCCTTTGTAACCAGCACCACATCGAATCAATTTCGTGTTCCAAAATCTTCGGATATAGGCAGAGACTAGATTTTGTTCAGTGGCTGCCTCCTTGTAACCAACGTCGAGTCCAAGTCATGTGGCGTGCCCAATTCTCTCCCTTGCGCCCGTGGGCCGTGACGCTTACAAACAAGCGGGCCTAGGTAAGAGGGGTAAGTTTCCAGCTTACTTTTTGGGCCTCGTCTAGTTCCGGATGCCTACATGTCTAACAAGTCGTATTGGTTGCCCCGAATGAACAATAGTGAGGAATAGATGACATTAGATGGCCTGCAGGTAGACGCATAAAGCAGAGCGGCTCCCTCCTATCTCCAACTATTTGTGTCCAAGTCTTATCTCCGCGACTCCTTATTATCCCTACCAAGGGTTGGCTCCTGAGCCACTCGTGTTCTTTAGAGGACCTAAGAACTATGCAGACGTCCCCGAGCGTATTTATGAAATGTGGGCATCCGTGCCCCAATGTGCTACCGTCCCTAACGACAGCGATGGACCATTACTGTCACCCAAAATGAACTAGCTCGACCGAGTTTCACTTGGATTACCTATTAGATAACCCACCAGCGCGAGATTTAGGCCCTACCGTAGCAACTTTCCGGTCTACTCATCCCTTTGATCTACGGATGGCTCGTCAGTAGTGCGCAAAAACTACAGGGATTCCGACGATTTGCGACAGCCAAAGCCATCGCAAATAAGCTATTTGCAACGGTTTTTCTTATTTTCGACGGTTTTTGACCGTTGCATGTTTTTCATCGCAATTTAACTAATTTGCGATGGCCACCATCGCAATTTAACTAATTTGCGATGGCCACCATCGCAATTTAACTAATTTGCGACGGTGATATGTGGTCATCACAAATAAGGGCCCGGGCCCAACAGATAGGTTGGGCCTGATATCTTGCCACGGCTGCGCTGGCCATCACAATTAAAGGTCTTATTTGCAACGGCCGTCGATGCCCATCGCAAATTATTAAGGTTAATTTGCGATGGCCTCAGTAGCTGTCGCAAATAATATTGGAATTATTTGCGACGGTACTCTATAAAAGCCGTTGCAGATAAGGTTTTTTATTTTTTTTTAAAACAGAAAATACTTCCTGACTCGATGGCCTAAAATAGAGAACAGATAGAGTATAGCATATATCACAGAACAGCAGCACAACTCCATCCATACAACACATATATCACATGTACATAGCACAATATGCTCGCATCACACCACAAAGTCAAAAAACAAACAAGAGGGCTATACGCTAGCCACTCTACTACCTCAGGATCCTTGGACGTTGTCGTCGCGCATCATTCCAGGCGCCGGTAGCGACGGCGACAGAGTTTGAGCCTCTGTCGCCAATCCCTGGAATACATGTATGTAGTTAGACATGTTTATTAGATTGAAACATTGTTTTTTACTAGAATTGATTAAACAAGCTAGAATTAATAATATTGAGGTTACTTTAGCTTATTTGAGTTAGATTTGGCTACGTTTGATGAATAAGACTATGTAAGACTAGAATAGCTAAGTTGAGTTAGATTTGCCTATGATTGATGAATTAAGACTAAGTAATAACATTTTTATTATCTGAATAGCCAGAGAAGAAGTGTGCACTGGCAGCGGTGACTACACCGGTGGCGGTGGCAACCGCGGTAGCTCGAGTTGCAGCCCTGGACTCCCTAGGCTTGAAGTCATTGCAAACATTACTGGTTGTTACATATTATTAAGTATGCAATGCACATAAATTACTTTCAATTACCTCCACCGCCTCCATAGCCTCCCGCATCTACGCCATGGAGGCTTGTTGGTAGGAGATGGTGGTCTCCATCGCTACCCTTGCCTCCATTGCCACCCTCTGGGCCTTCTGCTGCTTGCATCTCTCCTAAAACGGATGGGCAAGAATTTCCACCTGCGAGACACGATGACTTGGGCCCGCCTCCAAAGCATGCATGGAGCTGCGTCTCATAGGTCGTGTCACCCTCGAGTTGACAACTTTGTTGAATATGGCAAACCTACAAAAAGGATCAGTATTTTGAAATTGAAATATATTGAATCAAAAATGATAAAATGAAGTACAAACTCACCTTCGGTGGGCTTTGTTGCCTCCGCTTGCATACGCGGCTTGAGGATCGATTGGTTCATTTTCCCAATCAAACTCTGGGTTGTGTATCCTTAGAGCCTCCTCCCCCAACCTAGTCTGAAAAACAAGAAAACTGTGTAAGTTCAACAATCAATATAGTTACAATTAATTTGAATAATTTTTAACTTACCAGGCGCTCCCCTGCCACCAGACTGCACCCTTCCGGCTGAGAAGGGTCCCTGTGACCTCTCTTCCAGATCTGAGCAAGGGTCGATGCCACCCCCTCTCCACTCCTATCAATTACGCGTTAGTACAAACAGTGTATTATGAATATATAAAAATAAATTAGACAGACTTACCGTGCATTTAGCTAAATGCAAGTGGTTATCTTGGCTGCAGTTGTGCTTCCCATCAACCCCTCTGGACCCTTGAGCCATGTTGGTGTGAGACCTATGTACGTTGAATACATTGGAAATTAGAATAAAAGTGATGGTTTACATTCAAAGTTTTAAAGATTACATCGATACACCTAGGGGTGGGCAAAAAAACCAGAACCAAAAAACCGAAACAGAAAAAACCAAGACCGGAATCGAAAAGACCGAAAAATTGGGTATCAGGTACTTTTCGGGTAGCGAAGATGAATATCTAAAAAATAAATTTTGGATTCGGGTACCACCCTCGGGTATTCGAAATAACCGAATAGTCAGTCCATCAAATGATAAGTTAAATTATGCGTGATAAACTATGAACAATTCAGATTTTGATATTTTATTTTCATGTTGTGATGTGTGAAGTTGTTGGATTTTAACGTTTATTTGTGATTTGTCATTTGTAAATTTATAATAAATTACCTCACGAGATTAAATTCATGAATTATATTAAATTTGTGAAACATGACATGGATATAATGTATAATTCGGATATATCAGGTAGGACTGAAGACCGAACAGAAATTTTGGTACCCAAATTTTTTGGGTACCTAATATTATTACAACAACTCGCGTAGTGATTTCAAGAAATCAAAAAAAGACTAAAATGCCCAAACCGAAATGTCGGGTAGACCGAACGCCCACCCGTAGATACACCCCGATACACTGTCCGATTTTGTCTCAGTGCATCTTGGAGTAATGTTACATTTGATAGTATTGGACTGTTTGAACTTTTCAATGTGTTTTTGGGGAGTAACATTACCCTCGATGGTTTCGGATTGTCCGAACTTTTTCACACGTGAATTGCACGTGTTTCACACTTTGAAGTGTTCGATGTTTTTCTAACGTGACTCACACGTGTTTTTTGCTTTGGATTGTCTGAACTTTCACTCACATGAGCTGCACGTGAGTCGAGAGTGTTCAATATTTACAAACGTGTTTTCGGGAGTGACATTTACTCTATTGTGAGACCTATGTGCGCTGAATGCATTGGCTTTGATGATAAAAGTTTTAAATACTACCAAAACACCATCTTAACAAGGTCCAACGATATGTTCGGCTTGTTTTGGGTAGCTCCTGCAAGGTCCGACGCAAAGTCCAACTTATTTTGGCTAGGTCCGACTTCTTTGTCTAGGTCCGACATGTTTTGGCTAGGTCCGACTTGCTATGACTAGGTCTTACATATTTTTGCTAAGTCCGGCGTTAGGTCCAATTAGCTTTGGTTAGCTCCAGTTCTAGGTCCCACTAGATTTGCTAAGCTCCAGCGCTAGGTGCAACTAGCTTTGGTAAGTTCCGGTGCTAGGTCCTGCTAGCTTTGGTAAGCTCCGGTTCAAGGTCCGGTTAGCTTTGGCAAGGTCCAGTGCTAGATTGTAATGGTTCTGCTTTTAACTTGAAATGTTTTGAGCTTGCTATACACTTATGGAAAGTTTGCTTAGTATTATTTTACTAAGTTTTTGATGCATTTTGGCTGATCATGGTGGTTAATGATTTTATTATGGTTTGCAACATACTTATGTGAGGTGCTCACGTAAGGTGTTGTGGTTGCAGGACTAACGAGAGTCAAGTCGAGGACTTGTGCTCAGAAGTATTGGTTGTTTATTCATGTGCAGGTGTTGCTTGAGTTCAAGACATGGCTTGTGAAAGGATCCATTGAAGTATTCCTATGGAGAAGATGAGGTTCAACAACCAAGTTCGGGAGGAATTGTGGTTCAGTTCATCGGGAGGTTGCACAACATGTTTGAATTAAGAACAATGTATATGAAGGTATCGTGGACATTGTTGTAAGATGTTTGAACGTGTGCAAGGAGTGCATGGATGTTTTTACATGGTTCCGAGGCATGATGAAGAGATGTGGACGTATAAAATTGGTCGAAAAGATCCAACCGACTAGGTTATAGACTCAGGCTGCTGCTGAGTCGGGTTTGACTCAAATATGGAAAGATGTGAGTGAGTTATGGTAGGATTTCGTGTGGGTCACAAAGTTGGGTTGTCTTAGGAATGTGGGATACGTTACTAAGGTGTTTGGAAGTCTTAAGATTGCTTCTATCTGCGTATGGAAGAGTCTTGATCAGTTATGGAATGTTTCAGTTGAACGTGAGTAGGATTTGAGTCCTAGTTAGGATTGGATTGGCCTAAGAGCTAGTTATATAAGCAAGGGAGGTCAGATCTCATGGTGCAAGACTTTGGAGCTGTTCCTCTTGTGGTTTGATCAATAAAATTCATAGTTTAAAGGAACTTTTGTGCCTTTTTCGTCCTACTTGTTTCAGACAAGTTTTTCTCATCAAGTTTCTGCACAGCACTACCTTGCTTCGGTGGTTTTTATCATAAATTGATTTTTACAGATCCAATTGACGTGATTCTTTTTAGGTTGTCTTCACAACTTGATTATCTATTATTTGTAATAATTTCACGGTCATTTGATTTGTGGGTTTGGATCTACACAAGTTTCTTTGTAGTGTTGCAGATCTGGTTTTTCTCGAGTAGAATAGATTGACCTTCGTTCAATCTTTCAATCATAACTTGAGTTTTTCTTGACGGATTTTCATGATTCTTGTTGTTGTGTATTTGTGACTTTATTCTCCACAATATATACTGGTTTTGTCACGATTGATCATGTTTAGATTAGTGGCACACAAGATTTCTTAATAGATTGATATTCTACCAAGGGGTTTTTGTTGCTTCCGCTAAAAAAGTTTTAAATCTACCATTCAACCACCCCCTCTGGTAGCTTTTCATGCACTCTTTGATCCAACAATTGGTATTAGAGACACAGTGCTCTAATATTTGAGATCTGCACGTGTTTTTGACTAATCATCATGAAGAAATACTCTGCAAAACCTTGTTTGTTTAGTGGTATTTATTTTCAGGTTTGGAAGGCACGTATGGAAGCCTTCATCCAAGCGCAAGGCTTTTCAATATGGAAAAAGGTGTAACTTACAAAGTGCCACCAAATGATTAAGTTACAGCTACAAATATAAGAGATGTCGACAACAACAACAAGGCTAAGAACTTGATCATACAAGGATTAACTCAAAGTGACTTCGAACATGTTGCACACCTCCGATCTGTGTACGATGTATGGAAAGCACTTTGTGACTACCACGAAGGATCGAACACGATCAAGGAGATAAGGCAAGACATGTTCAAGAAAGAATACATGCGCTTCGAAATGCAACCCGGTGAGTCCATTGATGACCTTTTTGCTCGCTTTAGTAAAATTCTTAGCAACCTGCGTTGCGTCAATGTTATTTTTTCAGATGCTGAGAATGCTAGGCAATTACTAAGTTCATTAGACATGTCAATTTTGGGAGATGAAAGTCACATCTATTCGTGAATCTACTGTCATGAGTACACTTACATTAGATGTTCTATATTCTAAATTGAAAACTCATGAAGTTGACATAATATCACGTAAGAACCCCAAGAAGTATCTTGCATTTGTTTCTCAACATGAAATGCCTAGCTTCGACCAATCTTCATCTTGTGGTACACTTGCTTTGTTGTCCTCTCTAACCCTTGAACAGATTGAGGAGTTTCCACAGGAGGAGCTAGCACTTCTGTCTACTAGGTTCTAATGAGCATTGCAAAATGTTAGAACTAGAAGGAGAGGAAGCTCCAGACCTCAACAATGTTTCGAATGTGACAAGACAGGACATTTTCATTTGGATTGTCCTAACCTTTCAATTCCTACTTCCCGGGAAGAAAAATAAACAAGGACAAGGCACTACCCTGCTAACGATAAAAAGAAGAAGAAGGGTTTTATAGGTCACCAGCTGGTGAACAGTTTTATCTTCGCACTTCAGGAACTTGGCTCAAACGACGTGGACATTGAAAGTGATGAAGATGAAGATGGTTTGACAAACTTGTGCTTCATGGCAGGCAAATCAAGATAATGTATGGAGGAGGTAGAACACAACAGCAACAATGATGAGGTATGTCCTACTTGTGAAGAGATGTGCGATGCTATTTCTCGTGCCATTGTTATAGTTAAGAAAAAGGACAAAAAGCTTAGGGACAATGCTATTGAAATTGAGTTACTAGAATCTAAAATTAACCGTTTATAATCTTTGATTCCTAGTGATGATTCTTGTTCCTCATGTGATTTAATATATAACAATTGTCCTCTCTAAGAAGCGCACACACCTCCACACTTGATAAACTTGAGTTAGAAATTAAAAACAACAGATAGCTTGCTGCACTTAATGATAAGAACTTGAAAGATGCTAGTTGTTCTACAATTGATTTGCATTGTTCTACTTGTGATGATCTTGATAAGAAACTACAAGATGCTACGAATGAAATTTCTATATTGGAAAATGCTTTACGTTCTCATGAAGTTAAATATTGTTCCAATTGCAAATTAAAAGGAAAAACATCTTGTGAAAATTGCCTTGATCTGTCAAATAAACTTGATGACATGCATAGGACATTAGATCGGTTTTGTAATGCAAATAAGAACCTAACTTGCTGCTGAATTTCTCTAAATCCTGCAATTATAAATATGGTTTAGGTTTTGATTCTCATGCTCATGCTAAGGCACATCCACCTAAAATTGTAAAGTCATTAGGAAGTGGTTTGATTAAAAAGTTCCTAAACAAAAAGAAGTAGTTTTCAAATTTGCAGGAGTGTTGTCTCATTCGGTTTCAAATAAAAATGTTGCTTGCTCATCTAGACATGAACACAAAGTTAAATTTCATTGTACCTACTATGATAGATATGGTCATGTCATAGATTTTTGTTATAGACTAGCTAAACAACAGAAAAGGAAAGAATGCAAGCTAGATCTCATAACTCTCATGCAACATTTGCTACACATGCTAAACCAAATATCAAGAACATGCAACCTGCTGTTATGAGTCAAAAACATAGAAATTTTGCTCCCAAATCTTATGTTTTTCATGCTACACATGTAACACCTCGTAAGTCCGTAGTTAGGTACAAAAATCCTCAAACTATGGCTCATAAACCTGCTGTTTTGTCTCAGCTTTCGTGTGTTTTTCTTGCTGCACGTCGTGTGACTCAATACTGGATTCCTAAATGCCTTTTGAGTAACCCAAGTATTGAGTCATTGATGTATTGTGCTTCTATGTAGGTTACACACCTGAGAAAGGAGAACATTTGGATTGTGGATTCCGGTTGCTCACACCACATGACCGGTAACAAAGAATGCTTCTCCCCCCTCTCTTTTGTGCCACGTGTAGAGAATGTTACTTTTGCTGATAATTCTTCAACTCCTATAATTGCTAAGGGTTCGTTTAGAGTAAATGATCACTACACTTTGAAGGATATATTTCTATCTCATTTGATTTTCAAAAAGGGGGAGAAACTATTTTAAAAACTTTTCATGTGAATAAGGCAATGTTCGGATTTTTAGTGGTGTTGCCAATGCATTCATCAGGGGGAGATTGTGAGACCTATGTGTGCTGAATACATTGGCTTTGATGATAAAAGTTTTGAATACTACCAAAACACCTTTTTAACAAGGTCCGATGATAGGTCTGAATTGTTTTGGGTAGCTCTTGCAAGGTCTGACTTATTTTGGCTAGGTCCGACTTCTTTGTCTAGGACCGACATGTTTTGGCTAGGTCCGACTTGCTATGGCTAGGTCCGACATATTTTTGTTAAGTCCGGCGTTAGGTCCGATTAGTTTTGGTTAGCTCCGGTGCTAGGTCTGACTAGCTTTTGTAAGCTCCGGTGCTAGGTCCAACTAGCTTTGGTAAGTTCCGGCGCTAGGTCCTGCTAGCTATGGTAAGCTCTAGTTCAAGGTCCGGTTAGCTTTGGCAAGGTCCGGTGCTAGAATGCAATGGTTCTACTTTTAACATGCAATGTTTTGACGTCATTCTTTTTGGGTTGTATTCACAACTTGATTATCTATGATCTGTAAAATTTCACGGTCATTGGATTTGTTGCTTTGGATCTACAAGAGTTTCTTTGCGCTGTTGCAGATCTGGTTTTTCTCCGGTAGAACATATTGACCTTCGTTCAATTTTTCAATCATAACTTGAGTTTTTCTCAACAGATTTTAGTGATTCTTGTTGTCGTGTCTTCATGAGTTGATTCTCCACAATCTGTACAGGTTTTGTCACGATTGATCATGTTTAGATTAGTTGCACACAAGATTTCTTAACAGATTGATTTTTTACCGAGCGGTTTTTGTTGCTTCCGTTGAAAAGATTTTAAGTCTACCATTCACCGCCCCTGTGGCAGCTTTTCACGTGCCCTTCGATCCTACATCTTTACTTGGTTACGTCTGTCCGAACCTTCGGTCACATGATTTGCATGTGAGTTTGAGATTGGAATGTGCGATATTTTGCCTTTTCATTGCAGCGCGCTTTTGGTCAATTCAATATATTCTATTATCTAAAATAATTGTGTAGTGTCTTTGTTGAATTCCTCTAAATCTTGTAATGATAAAACTTGTTTATGTTTTGATTTCCATGCTCATGCTAAGGCACATCGACCTAAAATTGTAAAGTAATTAGGAAATGGTTTGATTCAAACAGTTCTTAAACATAAAGAAGTGGTTTTCAAATCCGCGGGGATGCTGTCTCATTCAGCTTCTAATAAACAAGTTGCTTTCTCATCTAGGCATGAACACAAAGTTAAATTTCATTGTACCCACTGTGGTAGAGATGGTCATGTCATAGATTTTGGTTATAGAGTAGCTAAACAACAGAAAAAAGGAAAGAATGCAAGCTAGATCCCATAACTCTCATGCAATATTTGCTGCACATGCTAAACCAAATATCAAGAACATGCAACCTGCTGTCATGAGTCAAAAACATGCAAAGTATGCACCCAAACCTACTATTTTTCGTGCTACACATGTAACACCTCGTAAGTCAGTAGTTGGGTACAAAAATCCTCAAACTTTGGCTCATAAACCTGCTGTTTTGTCTCAGCTTTTGCGTGTTTTTCCTGCTGCAATTCGTGTGACTCAGTACTTGATTCCTAAATGCCTTTTGACTAACCCCATTATTGAGTCATCAACGTATTGTGCTTCTATGTAGGTTACACATTCGAGGAAGGAGAACATTTGGATTGTCGATTTAGGTTGCTCACGCCACATGACTGGTAACAAAGATTGGTTCTCCTCCCTCTCTTTTGTGTCACGGGTAGACAATGTTACTTTTGCCGATAATTCTTCAACTCCTATAATTATGAAAGGTTCGGTTAGAGTAAATAATCACTACACCTTGAAGGATGTGGCACTTGTCCAAAACTTGAAATACAACTTGCTTTCTGTTTCACAATTGCTAGATGAAAATCTGGAAATTATTTTCACTAAAAATTGTTGCAAGGTTGTAGATTCGAACATTGAGCTTATTTTTAACATGTCTCGGTTTGGAAGTGTTATTAAAGCTGATTTTTATAAGTCATCCTCTAAGCATAGGTGTCTAGTTGCTAATGATTCAAATGACTTATATTTTTGGCATCGTAGACTTGATCACATAGGCTTTGATCATCAAACGCTTGTTAGTGCTCTTGATCGCATACGTGGGTTGCCTAAGCTTAAAGGGGACAAATAAATGTGTGCTCTTCCTGTAGAAATGCTAACATGGTTGCAGGTTTAAATCTCCCCTCACAATGACCATGACAACAGAACTAGGTCAACTTTTGCACCTTGACATTGTTGGACCTTCACGTGTTCAATACTTCGGAGCTAAGTGGTATGTTCTTGTGATTGTTGATGACTATTCTAGATACTCTTGGCTTCAATTTATGGAATCTAAGAATGAAGCTTTTAGTCACT
This sequence comes from Tuctoria greenei, assembly GCA_036927565.1. Classification (NCBI taxonomy): domain Eukaryota; kingdom Viridiplantae; phylum Streptophyta; class Magnoliopsida; order Poales; family Poaceae; genus Tuctoria; species Tuctoria greenei. The sequence goes on along the minus strand of JAYESD010000002.1, from coordinate 173,067,045 downwards.
TTAGAACTCTATTTCTTAGATTATCAATTGATCGCCCGGGATCTTTAAAAGCAACTAGATGTGATAACGGAACCGAATTTAAAAATCAGTCGTTTGATCACTTTTGTGCTAAAAATGGAATAGATCACCAATTTTCTTCACCTTATGTACCTCAACAAAACAGTGTTGTAGAGAGAAAGAACAGGACCTTAGTTGAGATAGCTAGCACTATGCTTGATGAATATCAAACTCCTAGAAAATTTTGGGTAGATGCAATTGCAACCGCTCATTATGTCTAAAATTGTGTTTTCTTGCCCGCTAAGCTAGGAAAAACACCATATGAACTTCGGTTTGGACATAGGCCTAGTATCACACACTTTTGAGTCTTTGGTTGCAAATGCTTTGTTAAGAAACATGGTACTCTTGATAAGTTTGAAGCTAGATCAGTTGATGGCATGTTTCTTGGTTACCAATCTCATACTAGAGGCTACCGTGTGCTTTTACATGACACTAACAAAATTGTGGAGACTTGTGAGGTTTATTTTTATGAAGCTAGCACAGGTACTAGTTCTAATATTGCAGGTGCAGATCCATATCCACTTGGGCAGAGTATTTTCATCGAAGGAGACGAAGAAGTTGTGCTGTTGCCCGAAAATTCAGAAGCAAATGACGTTGATCGCGCAGCTGAATTTGCACCACAACCAACACCAACAACTACTGCAGCTGGTACAGATCATCCTCAAGCCACAAGTTCTTTGATTTATGATGAACATGAAGAAAAAGGAACTTGTGAAGTTTCTACTCCTCTCTGAATCATCAAAAGTAATCCTACACAACAAATCATTGGGAGCTTGCACGAACGAGTCACACGGTCCAGATTTTGCGATCTAAACTCTCATGCTCATTCTGCTTTTGTTACTTCTTTTGAACCCAAACATATATCACACACACTGACTAATGAATCTTTGATTATTGCCATGCAAGAAGAGTTAGAAAACTTGGAAAGAAATAATGTTTGGAAACTTGTACCTCCACTTCAAGGTCACACTTTAATTGGAACTAAATGAGTGTTTCAAAATAACCAAAGTGAGGACGGGGTTGTGGTTCGGAATAAGGCCAGGTTGGTTGCCCAAGGTTTCACAACAAAAAGGTTTAGATTTTGATGAAAATTTTGCTCTTGTTGCTAGATTAGAAGCTAAAAGAATTTTGTTAGCTTTTGCTGCATCTAAAGGTTTCAATTTATATCAAACGGATGTTAAAAGTGCTTTTCTTAATGGCTATATAGATGGAGGTTTATGTCAAGCAACCACGAGGTTTTGAAAATCCAGATTCTCCTATTCGTGTTTACAAACTATCAAAAGCCTTGTACGGTCTCAAACAAGCCCCTAGAGCATGGTATGATAGGTTAAAAACATTGTTACTTGAAAAGGGGTTTACGATGGGCAAGGTTGATAAAACTCTTTTTGTGCTTAAGCATGGCAATGACTCATTATTCATTCAAGTGTATGTGGATTATATTGTCTTTGTTTGTGCTTCTCATGATCTTGTGTCCATGTTTTCAGCTATGATGTGTTCAAAATTTGAGATGAGTATGATGGGAGAACTCACGTACTTTTTGGGGCTGCAAATCAAGCGAACCAAGGAAGGTACCTTTGTGCATCAAATGAAGTGTACAAGAGACCTTAAGCGCTTCAACATGGACAAAAGCAAGCCTCTTTGGACACCAGTGGGTACAACAACGACACTTAAACTTGATGAAGATGGTGAACCCATGGATCAAAAAGAATATAGAAGCATGATCGGATCACTTTTGTACCTCACGACATCTAGACCGGACACACGATTTAACGTATGTCTTTGTGCATGGTTTCAAGCTTCCACACGTGCTTCACATCATCAAGCCGCCAAAAGAATTCTTAGGGACTTACATGGAACTCAAGAATTTGAAATCCTTTTCGTATGCTGAGGGAGGTTGTAGGATTGATAGGAAAAGTACTTCGGGTACTTGCCATTTTCTTGGTAATTCACTTGTTCCTTGGTCCTCTAGAAAACAAAGTTCAGTTGCACAATCCAGAGCCAAATCTGAATATGTAGCTGCTGCTAGCAGTTGCTCACAAATTATTTGCATTGTTCAAACACTTAAGGACTATGGGGTTGATCTAGATTGTGTTCCACTATTTTGTGATAACACTAGTGCCATTTGCATTGCTAAACCCCCGAGCAACATTCGAGAACAAATCATAATTATATTAGGTATCATTTTCTCCATGATAATGTTGAAAAATTTAACATTGTGCTTCACCATGTAGATACCGAACAACAATTGTCTGTCATTTTTACAAAACCTATGGATTTCACTCATTTCTGGTTCATTGGTAGTGAAATAGGGGTTAGACATCCACATGGCTTAAATTGAGGGGAGTTTTGAAACTTGGGAAGTCTATGTGAGAATCTGAATTTAAAAGTAATATGAGCATAGTATTCATACATATATAACTCTGTGATTCCTATTACATGCTGAAAGTTCTTACTACATTACTCATGTTATACATTTTGTAGTTTTTGCCATGACTAGTAATTGGAATAATTACTTACACTAAATCTGGTCATGATCAAACTTTCTTGCTGTTTTGAACTTGTTGCATGCTCACAAGTTCTTCTAATAATGAAAAATTAATCAATCAACTATCCACGTGTTGAGCTTTTATGATCAAATAAAAATGAGAAAAGATCAAGACAATATGCATGCATCGCACTTCATCTTTTGAGATGGCTTATCATTGCACTTAGATATGAACATGGAAGAAGTTGCGTATGACTAAAACCATGTCCTTAAGCTTCTGATTGTCAAATGAGATAGGCTTGGCTTGGTTGGTTAGAATAAGGCAGATGCGACATATAATCTCTTACAAATGTCATATGATCTGAATTCTTGCTTTGAAAAATAATAAAAATGCAGCAACAAGTGTCATGCTTTCAGATTTTGAAATAGTTAAGTTTTAAGATCATGACTTGCTCAAACTGAAAATTACACTTAATCTCTAGCATGGCTTACACTATTTTATGTATCTCATTGTTGTGATAGTGTAAGTTACTTGTTAGTATGACTTGTATGAGCTTTGTTTTATATGTATGTGTTACAATATGCTCATTACAATTGAAATTTCACTTTTGAACCTTGCTGAATATATTTTTAAAGGGGGGGAAATTGATCACACATTGCACACATTCACAATTGTTTTGGCACGATTCTTCTCTACTTCTCAGGGGAAGAATTTTTGTTTTTCTTCTCATTTTATTTTTATTTACAAAGGAAGAGAAATATTTTGTGGAGAAAATTGTTTTCAAAACTTTTCATGTGAATAAGCCAATGTTCAGATTTTAAGTGGTGTTGCCAATGCATTCATCAAGGGGGAGATCGTGAGAACTATGTGTGCTGAATATTGGCTATTTCGATAAAAGTTTTGAATACTGCCAAAACACCCTTTTAACAAGGTTTGACTTCTTTATCTAGGTCCAACTTGTTTTCGCTAAGTCCGGCGCATGGTTCGACTAGCTTTGGTTAGCTCTGGTGCTAGGTACGACTAGCTTTGGTTAGCTTCGGTGCTAGGTCCGACTAGCTTTGGTAAACTCTGGCACTAGGTCCGCCTAGCTTTGGTTAGCTCCAGTGCTAGGTCCTGCTAGCTTTGGTAAGCTCCGGTTCAAGGTCTGGTTAGCTTTGTTAGGGTCTGGTGCGAGATTGCAATGGTTCTGCTTTTAACTTGCATTGTTTCTAACTTGCTTTACACTTATGGAATGTTTGCTTAGTATTCTTTTACTAAGTTTTTGATATGTTTTGGCTGATCATGTGGGTTAATGTTTTGCTATGGTTTGCAACATGCTTTTGTGAGGTGCTCACGTAAGGTGTTGTGGTTTCGGAACTAACGTGAGTCAAGTCGAGGACTTGTGCTCGAAAGTATTGGTTGTTTATTCATGTGTAGGTGTTGCCTGAGTTCAAGACATGGCTAGTGACAGAATCCATTGACTAGTCTTAGGGAGAAGATGAGTTTCAACAACCAAGTTCGGGAGGAATTGTGGTTGAGTTGATCGAGATGTTCCACATCATGTTTGAATCAAGAACAATGCATATGAAGGTATCATGAACGTTGTTGAAAGATGTTTGGACTTGTGCAAGGAGTGCATGGACGTGGCAACATGGTTCCAAGGCATGATGAAGAGAAGCGGATGTAATGAATTTTTCGGAAAGATCTAATCGGCTTTGTTATGGACTCAGGCTGCGGCTGAGTCGGGTCTGACTCAAATATGAAAAGATTTGAGTTGGTTATGATAGGTTTTCATGTGTATCACGATTTTGAGTTGTTTTTAGGAATGTGGGATACATTCCTAAGGTGTTTGGAAGTCTTAAGATTGCTTCTATCTGGGTATAGAAGAGTCTTGAGCAGTTATAGAAAGTTTCAGTGGAAACTGAGTAGGATATGAGTCCTAGTTTGGTTTGGGTTGGCCTCATGGCCAGTTATATAATCAAGGGAGGCCAAAGCATGTGGTAGAAGGATTTTGGGCTGTTGCTCTTTTGTTATATTGAATAAAGATTGTAGTTTAAAGGAACTTTTGTGCCTTGTTCGTCCGACGTATTTCAGACAAGTTTTTCTCGTCGAGTTACTGCACAACACTACCTTGCTTCGATGTTTTTATCATAACTCGAGTTTTACAAATCCAATTTATGTGATTCTTTTTGGGTTGTCTTCAAAACTTGATTATCTATCATCTGTGAAAAGTTAACAGTCGTTGGATATGTGGTTTCTTATCTACATGAGTTTCTTTGCAGTGTTGCAGATCTGTTTTTACTTGGGTAGAACAAATTGACCTTTGTTCGATCTTTCAATCGTAACTTGAGTTTTTCTCAACGGATTTCAATGATTCTGGTCGTAGTGTCTTTGTGACTTGATCCTATATAATATCTACCACTTTTGTCAAGTTGATCACGTTTATATTAGTCTCACTTATGATTTCATTAACAGATCAATTTTCTGCCGAGGGGTTTTTGTTGCTTCCATTGAAAAAGTCGTAATCTACCATTCGCCCCCCATCTGGTAGCTTTTCACGGTCTCTTTGATCCTACAATGTGGAAAAACTGTTCCAAGGCATGATGAAGAGAAATGGACATGAAGATATTGCCAGAAAGGTCTAACCGGCTGGTTTATGCCTCAGGCTGCGACTGAGGTGGTTATGGTTCGTTTATGGAAGTTTTAGAGTTTGTTTTGTTAGATTTCATGGTGAGCACAAAGTAGAGTTGTTTTAGGAATGTAGGATACATTCCTAAGGTGTTTTGAAGTCTTAAGATGGCTTCTATCTGCACATAGAAGAGTCATAAATGATTAGTGTAAGTTTGAGTTAGAGTCCTAGTAGGATTAGAGTCCTAGTTTGGATTGGGTTGGCCTTAGGGCTGGTTATATAAGCAAGGGAGGCCAGAGCTCATGGTGCTCGACTTGGGTCTGTTCCTCTTGTGTTTTGATCAATAAAATTCATAGTTTAGAGGAGCTTTTGTGCCTTGTTCATCCAACTTGTTTTCGTCAAGTCTTTCTCATTGAGTTTTTTGCGGTGTTTTGATGGTAACTCACGTTTTACAAACCCAATTGACATGATCCTTTTTGTGTTGTCTTTACAACTCAATATTCTATCATTTGCGTAAACTTCATGGTCATTGGAATTTTGGTTTTTGAGTTACACGAGTTTCATTGCAGCATAGTAGATCTGTTTGCTCTCTATTAGAATAGATTGACATTTGCTCAGGGTTTTGGTCATAACTCGAGTTTTACTCAACGTTTTCTCGCGATTCTTGTTGTCATGTCTTCATGATGATTCTCTATGATAAACACTGATTTTTCTCATTTTTAACATGTTGTAAACACTCGCACACAGAGTTTCTCTATCGAATTGATTTTATGCTAAAGTGTTTTAGTTGCTTCCGCTAAAAATGTTTTGATCTACCATTCACCCCCCTCTGGTAGATTTTCACATGCTCTTCGATCCTACAATTGGTATCAGAGCTACGATGCTCTAATCTCATTGATATGCACGTGTTTTGACTAATCGTCATGGAGAAATACTCCACAAAACCTTGTGTGTTCAGTGGTATTGATTTTCGGGTTTGGGAGGCACGGATGGATGCTTACATAAAGGTGCAAGGAAAAGGTGTACAATCCCTTCGACATGCCATCAAACTATCAAGTTACGACTGCAAACATGACATATGTCGACAATAATAACAAGGCTGGCAACTTGATCATAGAAGGATTGACTCAAAGCGACTTCCACCGTGTTGCACACCTCCGATCTGCGTACGATGTGTGGAAGGCACTTTTCGAGCACAAAGAGGGATCAAACACAATCAATGATGTAAGGAAAGATATGTTCAAGAAAGAATATATGCGCTTTGAGATGCAACCAGGGAGTCCATCGATGATTTATTTGCTCGCTTTAACAAAATTCTCAACAACTTGCGTAGTGTCGATGTTAATTTTTCAGATGCTAAGAATGCTAGGCGATTGTTAAATTCATTAGACATGTCAACCTGGGAGATGAAAGTTACACTATTCGTGAATTCAATATCATGAGTACACTTACATCAGGTGTGCTATACTCTAAGTTAAAAACTCATGAACTTGACATAATATCACGTAGGAACCCCAACAAGTCTCTTGCATTTCTTTCACAAGGTGACATGTCTAGCTCTAGCCAATCTTCATCATGTGGTACACTTGCTTTGCTGTCCACTTTAACCCTTGAACAAGTTGAAGAGTATTCGGAGGAGGAGCTAGCACTTCTCTCTATTCGATTGTCATAAGCATTGCAAAATGTGAGCACAAGAAAGAGAGGAAGTCCCAGCTCTCAACGATGCTTCAAATATGGTAACACAGGACACTTTCGTACAGATTGCCCTAATCTTTCAGGTCCTACTTCTCATGATGAGAAGCAAACAAAGTTCAAGTCTTCCTCTGCATATGTAACACCCTCATTTTCATCAATCATGCATTGCATTCATTCTCATACATGTTTAGCATTAAGAAACACAAAAGGAATAAGTTTAAAATAAATTATAATCATGCAAGCAAATAAATACCTGTTGTAGTGTGTACTTGTCCAGATTTGGACCCCAGACTAGTCTGTCTAACTCTCTATTGTTCTCCCTGGGTAGGGCGTACTTGATCGGCTTGGACACCCGACTAGTCCGGTTTTGCTCTTTGTTGTCTTTCCGGACTTTGCTATTAATGCTACAGACTAATCCGAGAATGTTTCTGATGTTTTCCTAAGTCATACCCCAGACTTGTCCGGCCTAGCACCAGACTTGTCCGTTAAACTCCCTGAACTTTAATTTGCCTGCGAGCGGACTTGTCCGGCTTGATATCAGACTTATACGTTCAACTTTTTGACTTCCAATAGACTAGTCTTGCCCCCAAGCGGACTTGTCCAGTGTGTCCTACTAGGATTCAATCTTTTTCTCCACAACTTGCTATTGGGTATTTACCTTAATTGGGCCCAATAATGTAATGCCCAACCCCTGTAGAGCCCATGTGGGACCCCTGCACAGCCTCCACCACCTTGAACTCAAAATCCATCAAACCCTACCACCTCCACCTCTATATAAGCACCCCAATATCCATCCTCTCACCCCTTTGTGACAATTAAAGAAACCCCAAACCCTTGTTCGTGAGAGCCGCCGTCAAGAGGATAGTCCATCACAGCCAGGGGAAAGGAAGGAGGAAGGAGAAGGATCCAGCAACATCGATCTTCATCAACTCATCGACATCGTTGTCAATTCTCCACCAATTCTCCATCTTCCTTGGATCTAGGCTCAAGATCTCAAGTTTCATCGAATTCAGGACCCTTGAATTGTTGAATTTCTGGTAGTTACCCTAGATCAACCTTTTCTACGTATAATAGGATCTTATATTAACTTTAACCATGCTTTAGTTGGAAATTTGCCAAAACCCTAGCCGAGAGAACTTGTCTGGCCCATGCGGACTAGTCCGGTCGACTTTCTGGTCCAGGGTGGACTAGTCCAGTCCCGACTACAAACTTGTCCGACCACCTAAATCTAAAGTTGCTGAATTAATCCCAATTTGATTCAAATCAATTCGAAACCTATTCAAACTTGTTAAAAACCATTGTAACTAGAGAGTAAACATTAATAGCAACTCATTAACAATCTTTACTGCATAATTGCATAAATCTTGCATGCCATGGCATATTGAGTAAAATATGAGCATCTATTGATTATAATGTTTGTTTTGTATGTCTATCGCTCAGAATAGAAAATGTAGCCCTATAGGGTGCTGTCAAGGACCTCCAGTACCAGAATTTCGAAGCTTTTGACCCTAATCAAGCTCAAGAGCAATGCAAGTGTCCTTGATCATTTTGATCCAGTTCTGATTGTTTTGTTTAAAAAACTGCATGCTTGTGTCAACATTGACGGGAAACCCAAAATAGGTGTTTACTAGACTTGTTTAACCATCCTTGTCACTTGGGACATTTTGTAGAGTGTCAAGAAGGGCATTTTTACCTTTTTTCTTCGCTCTAACTATTTGGGTTAGGAAAACAACCAAATAGCTTAACTATGAATTAATGAGCATTTATATTGTGAGAATTGAAGGATATGGTTAATTGGTAATATGGGTATTGGGAAATCTAAGCAAGCATCGTCTGTGGATTGGGTTGGATGTTATGGTGGTTTTGCTTGATTAAGATCTAAGGACCGCTTCATGCGAGAATAAGTCAGGATAACAGTGCCACCACAAGGCCAAGTATGGGTGCGGCGTAGCTGAATAATTAGGTGTGCTACTGGTATTGTATGGACCATTGGATGGTGCGGGGAATAGGAGTCGAGGAGGGCTACCCTGGGAACCGCAGGGCACATGAGGGGGTCCGTGGGTGGGAGAATGTAGATTCAAGCGTGCTGGTGAAACCTTAGTGGGTCCGTACTTAGTAGTAGTCCCTTTGTAAAACCTATTTTGCGATCTCTTGGCCACACACCAACGAATGTGTGATAAGGCATGATAGAGGTTCTTAGTCAACGAAAGGTGATGAAATCAGAAACATGTGGGTAAAGTGGTACAACCTCTACAAAGTGTTAAAAACTATCATGATCGTGTGCTCCTGGTTATGAGCACCTGGACAACTTCAATGATTACAGTGGAACTGGTATTTTGGATGGTTATGGTTCTGTATTGGTTATGGTTATGGATTGGATGGTTATAATTGGATATGGTTCATGAGGATGGTAAGAATATGGTATATGGATGGATAATGAATACTGGATGTGATACAATGGTAATTGATGGTGCTGGACTCATAATTGGTAATTATTTGGGATATGATGGGATTACTTCTCAATTACTGTGTAGTATGCTTTTCACCTGTTTTAAATGTACTTTCAGCAACTAGCCGTTATTTGTTATTATTTGTTGTTAAAGCTACATGTCATTATTTTCGCACACTTGCTGAGTACAACATGTACTCACCCTTGCAATTCCCCCACCAATAGTTTCAGGTGATGTTTGGGGGTATCCTGAGGATAATGCGAAGTACTAGGTTGTGTGATGTCGTCGACTTGGCTATGGTGTTGCTTGGAGCCGCACTATTTCCCTATCCTCAGTTGCTTAGTTTGATTAGTTTCTTAATTAGATTATTTCTGCTGCATTCATTTTCAGAACTATTAATAATGATCATTAGATTTTGTAATTTGAGGATTATTTGGATATTTTAATAAAGGTACTTAATGAACTTGTGATGTGGTAATTTTTTGTATATCGTTTCTGGTGCACTCGTGTATGTGTGTTGAGCATCTTGGGCACACATATGCTTGCACTTGGTTCATTTTCAGAACTGGGTGTCACAAATTGGTATCAAAGCCACAGGTTGACCGTAGGATGCAGCCCATATATAATAGACACTTTAGAGCAAATAGGAACACTTAGGAAAACGTTTTGGGTTGTTTGGTTTGCTGATTGCTATGTAATGTTTGCTTGTTTTGTTGTGTGCTTAGTAGAGGATTGTGGGATGTTTTAGCGTTTGCCACATCCATATAGGCGAGTATAGGTAGTTGCTTAGTTCATATACCTTGATGCATATAGTTAAGGATGTTTTCTAAATCCTTCTATCTCTTGCTCTTTCTTCAGATGTTGAGGACTCGCAACCAGAGGATGCCAATGAGAACGACTAGGGGTGGACATTCGGTCTACCCGATATTTCAGTTCAGGTATTTCGGTCTTTTTCAAAATTTGGTTTCTTGAAATCACTACCCGAATTGTTGTAATAATATTCAACCTTTTGGGTACCAAAATTTCGGTTCGGTCTTTGGTCCTACCCAATATATCCGAATTATACATTATATCCATGTCATGTTTGCACAAATTTAATATGATTCATGAATTTAATCCCATGAGGTAATTTATTATAAATTGACAAATGAAAAAATCACAAATAAATGTTTAAATCCAAGAACTTCACACATCACAACTTGAAAATAAAATATCAAAATTTGAATTGTTCATAGTTTACCACAAATAATTTAACATATTATTTGATGGACCGAGTATTCGGTTATTTCGGTTATCTGATGGTAGTACCCGAACAATAAATTTATTTTTCGGTTATTTATATTCGCTACCCGAAAAGTACTCGATACCCGATATTTCGTTCTTTTCAGTTCCGGTCTCGGTTTTTTCGGTTTTGGTTTTTTTGGTCCCATTTTTTTTGCCCACCCCTAAGAATAACGAGAACAATGGGGCACCTCAGAACAACAACAATAGACCTGGACCCGAGGCTATCAACCTGGAGCAGTTGTTGGCTATGCAGAATCAGCTTATGCAGACTCTGATGCAGACTTTGGGACAGCTGTAGGCCAATAATCAGAATCAACCCCTTATGCCTCCAAAACCACCACCCCCACCGCCTCATAACAGGTTGGGAGGGTTTATGAGGACTAGGCCACATACTTTTGCTCAAGCAACAGATCCTGTGGAAGCTAATGATTGGTTGATATCTGTAAAGAAGAAGCTCTCTATTGTCCAGTGCAATGACAGGGAGAAGGTTCTCTTTGCTTCCCATAAACTAGTTGGTGTGGCAGCGGATTGGTGGGACTCGCGATGTAATGATATTGAAAATCAAGAGAGGATCACTTGGGCTGAATTCAAGGAGAGCTTCCTTTCTCATTTTGTTCCTGAGGGAGTTATGATCTTGAAGAGTCAGGAATTCGAGAACCTAAGACAGGGCAAGTCAAGTGTGAGTGAGTATCTCTAAAAATTCACTCAACTCTCAAGGTATGCTATAGAGGATGTCAACAGGGAGAGCCGCAAGCAACATTTTTTCATGAGAGGACTAAATCATGAGATTCAAGTCCAATTACTCAGTTGTGACTATGCCAATTTCGAGAAGCTAGTGGACAAGACCATTCCGGTTGAAAACAAGGTCCAAGAGATGGAACAAGATAATAAGAGGAAGATGCCATACCAAGGACAGTCACAGGGGAGCATTGTTTGTCCTCGTCTTGCGCCGCCAAATGCGCCATATTACAACCCCTCCGCTCCTGTTTACCGAGCTGCTTATTCGCCACGCCCAAACCAGGAGCACCAGCGCCATGTTATGCAAGCGCCTCAAAGTCTGCGCCGTATGCACTACACCCTAATATGGTGAATAACCCTCAAGGTCTGCAGCGCCCGAATTTCCCTAGTAGTTCGGGCGGCAAGTCATGCTATGTGTGTGGAGAGGCTGGAAACTTTGAAAGCCAGTGCCGAAGAGGAGCTATGGACCAATGCACAATGCACCAAGGCAGAATCCATGGCCGAATGGAGGAGCACCACAAGGCAACAATGGGAAGCAGAATGTCACTCATGGCAATGTGAATCACGTCTCTACTAAGGAGGGCCAACAAGCTGATGACGTCGTGATTGGTATGTTCCTCGCCAACTCCAACCCCGCCACCATTCTATTTGATTCAGGAGCATTCATTCATTCATATCATCGAAGTATGTTGCCAAGTATAATATGCTTATAGCTCATTTAAAACACACTATGTTCATAAAATCTCTTGGAGGAGAGATGAGGACAAATATAGTGTGTCCAAGAGTATGTATCAAAACAAGGGAGTAGACTTTCTTGCGAATCTCATCGTCCTAGATTCCCAAGGAATAGACATAATACTTGGTATCAATTTGTTGAGCAAGTACAATGGAGTGATTCAATGTGCCGAGACGATTGTGCAATTGACAAGTAAGCATGGCACCCGTATTGAAGTTGAGACAGCCCAACCCCTAACAGATAAAGCAACGCTAAGTCATGTGGAAGTTTTCACATTGGAGAGCATTCAAGTTGTTCGCGAGTATCCAGATGTGTTTCCAGATGAGTTGTCAGGTATGCCGCCTGATCTTGGTATCGAGTTTGTCATTGATTTGATACCTAGAACTGCACCTATAGTTAAGAGGCCATATAGGATGCCTCTTATGGAGTTAGCAGAGCTCAATAAGCAAATTCAAGAGCAGATAGAATAGGATTTTATTCACTCAAGCTCTTCACTTTGGGGAGCGCAAGTGCTATTCAGGGATAAGAATGATGGATCCCAAAGAATGTGCGTGGATTATCGAGCTCTTAATGAGGTGACGATCAAGAACAAGTATACATTGCCCCGCATCGAGGATTTGTTTGATCAAATGCAGGGTGCATGTGTTTTCTCCAAGAATTACTTGAGGCTAGGTTACTTCCAAATGAATATTAGACCATTAGACATACCCAAAATAGCTTTCCGGACACGTTATGGGTCTTATGAGTACACCGTTATGTCCTTTGGTTCGACAAATGCACATCCATACTTCATGTACCTCATGAATAAGGTCTTCATGGACTACATGGATAAATTCATTGTGGTGTTCATTGATGACATTATGATCTACTCGAGGAGCAAGGAGGAGCATTTAAGGCTTACAATGCAGATATTAAGGGAACACCAATAATTTGCCAAATTCAGCAAGTGCCAGTTTTGGTTAAGGGAGGTGTCATTTTTGGGACATACCATCTCCGGAGGAGGAGTATCGGTTGACCCAGGAGAAGTGAGAGATGTGCTAAAATAGGAGCAGCCACATAATGTGAAGGAAATAAAGAGTTTTCTTGGAATGGTTGGATATTATCGTTGGTTCATCAAAAACTTTTCCAAAATAGCGAAGCCCATGACTGGGTTGTTGATGATGGGAAAAGTATTCCAATGGACTCAAGCTTGTCAGGATAGTTTTGAGGAGCTAAAGAAGAGGTTAACAATAGCACATGTGTTGGTATTGCCAGATGTGAGCAAAAGCTTTGATATCTATTGCGAGCATCAAGACAGGGACTTGGATGTCTGCTCATGCAAGAAGGTCAAGTGGTAGCTTATGCATCGAGGCAGTTGAAGAAACATGAGCAGAACTATCCTACGCAGGATCTCGAACTTCCAGCCATAGTGCATGCTTTGAAGATATGGAGACATTACATTCTTGGTCATAGGAGTGAGATTTATATGGATCACAAGAGCCTCAAGTACATTTTCATGCAAACATACCTAAATTTGAGGCAATGAAGATGGTTGGATATCATCAACGATTATGATGTGGGAATCAACTATCACTCGGGGAAGCCTAATGTAGTGGCCGATGCTTTGAGTCGGAAAGGAGTAAGACACCAACTCACAGTTCGGGAATTGCCATCCGAGCTATGCAGGAGTTTGAACGGTTGAATCTTGGATTTGTGAATGAGATGGGAATAATAGAGTTAAATCCAACCTTGGAGCAAGAAATTCGAGAAAGTCAGACCAGGGATGAGGAAATTCAAGAAATCAAAGAAAGGACCCAAGAAGGGAGAGAATTCAGATTTGATGAGGATGACCAAGGTACTCTATGGCTTGAGAAATGGATTGTTGTGCCTAATGTAAAGCATATTCAGGAAATGATATTAAAGGAGGCACATGACTCACCTTACTCAGTTCATCCCGGTTGTACAAAGATGTACAAGGACTTGAAAACATGCTATTGGTGGGCTAGCATGAAAAAGGTCATAGATGAATATGCAGCGTTGTGTGATGTGTGCCAACGGGTCAAAGCAAAACATCAAAGGCCAGCTGGATTGTTGCAGCCATTGAAGATTCTAGAATGGAAGTGGGAATAAATCGGTATGGATTTCACAGTTGGATTACCTCGAACCCAGTCCAGCTATGACTCAATATGGGTTATTGTGGATCAGTTGACCAAATCAGCTAATTTCATTACTGTCAAGACCATGTATACTGCTGCACAGTTTGCTGAGTTGTACATAGAGAAAATTGTATGCCGACACGGTGTACCCAAGAAAATAGTGTCTGACTGAGGTTCTCAATTCACCTCTAGATTCTGGCATAAACTGCATGAAGCTATGGGTATGAGAATAAATTTCAGCTCCGCATATCACCCTCAAACAAATGGACAAACCGAGAGGACCAACCAAATATTGGAAGATATGTTGAGAGCTTGTGCTTTGAAGCATGGACGCAGTCGGGACAATAGCTTGCCATATACTGAGTTTTCCTACAATAAAAGTTACCAAGCAAGTTTGAAGATGTCTCCATATGAAGCACTATATGGCACGAAGTGTAGGACACCTTTATTTTGGAATGAGACAGGAGAAAACCAAGTGTTTGGACTGGATGTGTTGCAAGAGGCTGAAAAGCAAGTTCAGATAATCTGCGAGAATTTGAGGACCGCTCAAACAAGACAAAAGGGCTATGCGGATAATAGGCGGAGAAACATAGCCTTCGAGGTGGGAGACCTCGTATACCTCAAAGTGTCACCAACGGGAGGTCATAAGCGGTTTAATGTCAGAGGCAAGTTGGCACCTCGCTATATTGAGTCATTCAAGATATTGGGCAAACGTGGAGAAGTGGCATATAAGTTCGAGATGCTGGCACATCTTGCTGATGTTCATGATGTGTTTCACGTTTCGCAGCTCAGGAGGTGCTTAAGGGTACCGGAAGAACAAGTGTCAATGGAGGATTTGGAATTAGAGGCAGATTTGACTTATGTCGAGCAACCGGTCAAAATTTTGGAAACCAAGGAGAGGGTCACAAGGAAGTAGGTGATTCGATGGTGCAATGTACAATGGAAGCATGATACAGAATTGGAAGCAACTTGGGAGCTGAATATGAGATCAAGAAAGAATTTCCCTATCTCTTTCCTTCTACGTCGAATCTCGACGGCGAGATTCATTTCAAGGGGGGTAGGTTTGTAACACTCTCATTTTCATCCATCATGCATTGCATACATTCTCATACATGTTTAGCATTAAGAAACAACAAAGGAATAAGTTTATAATAAATTATAATCATGCAAGCAAATAAAAACCTGTTGTAGTGCCGACTTGTCCAGATTTGGACCCCGAACTAGTCCGTCTAACTCTCTGTTGTTCTCCCTGGATAGGGCAGACTTGCCCGGTTTGGAGCCCGGACTAGTCCGGTTTTGCTCTCTGTTATCTTTCTAGACTTTTCCGTTAATGCTACGGACTAGTCCGAGAATGTTTCTGATGTTTTTCTAAGTCATACAACGGACTTGTCCAGCCTAGCACCAGACTTGTCGGTTCAACTCACTGGAACTTCGATTTGCCTACCAGCGAACTTGCTCGGCTTGATACCGGACTTATCCGTTCAACTTGCTGACTTCCAATAGACTTGTCCGGCCCCCTAGCGGACTTGTCCGATGTGCCCGACTCCGATTCAATCTTTTTCTCCATGACTTGCTATTGGGTATTTACCTTAATTGGGCACAAGAACGTCGTGCCCAATCTCTTTGGAGCCCATGTGGGACCCTTGCATGACCTCCACCACCTTGAACTCGAAATTCATAAAACCCTAAAACCTCCACCTCTATATAAGCACCCCAATACCGATCCTCTCACCCCTATGTCACAATTGAAGAAACCCCAACACCTAGTTCGTGAGAGCCGCCATCCAGAGGAGAGTCCATCGCGGCTAGGGGAAAGGAAGGAGGAAGGAGAAGCATCCAGCAAGATCGATCTTTGTCAACTCATCGACATCATCGTCAATTCTCCATCTTCTTTGGATCTAGGCTCAAGATCTCGAGCTTCATCGAAATCACGACACTTGAGTAGTAGAATTTATGGTAATGACCTTAGATCAACATTTTCTACGTAAAATACAATCCTATATTAACTTTAACTATACTCTAGTTTGAAATTCGCCAAAAACCCTAGCTGAGCGGACTTGTCCGGCCCTGTGCGGACTAGTCCGGTCGACTTTCTGGTCCAGGGCAGACTAGTCGGGTCCCCAGTACGGACTTGTCCAGCCACCTAAATATGAAATTGTTGAATTAATCCCAATTTGATTCAAATAAATTCGAAACCTGTTCAAACTTGTTAAAAACCATTGTAATTAGGGAGCGAACATTAATAGCAACTCATTAACATGTTTTACCACATAGTTGCATTAATCATGCATGTCATGGCAGATTGAGTTGTCTAACCATCCTTGTCACTTGGACATGTTGTAGAGTGTCAGGAATGGCATTTTTACGTTTTTTCTTCGCTCTAATGAACTGGGTTGGGAAAACAACCAAATGGCTTAACTATGAATTAATGAGCATGTATATGATGAGAATTGAAGGATATGGTTAATTGGTAATATGGGTCTTGGGAGATCTAAGCAAGCATGGTCTACAGATTGGGTTGAATGTTATGGTGGTTTTTCTCTATTTAGATCTAAGGATCGGTTCATGCAAGAATAAGTCAGGATAACAGTGCCACCACAAGGAAATGTATGGGTGCTGCGTAGCTGAATAGTTTGGTGTACTACTGGTATTGTATGGACCATTGGATGGTGCAGAGAATGGGAGTCGAGGAGGGCTATCCTGGGAACCTCATGGCACATGAGGGGGCCCGTGGGTGGGAGAATGTAGATTGAAGCCCGCTGGAGAAATCGCAGTGGGTCCGTACATACTAGTAGTCACTTTGTAAAAGCTATTTTGTGATCTCTTTGTCACACACCAACGAAAGTGTTATAAGGCATGAAAGAGGTTCTTAGTCACCAAAAGGTGATGAAATCACAAACATTTGGATAAAGTTGTACAACCTCTGTACAGTGTTAAAAACTATCATGATAGTCGTGCTCCCGGTTATGAGCATCTAGACAACTTCCATGATTATAGTGGAACTGGTATTTGGGATGGTTATGGTTGGGTTATGGTTCAGTATTGGTTATGGTTATGGATTGGATACTGATAATTGGATATAGTTAATGAGGATGGTAAGAATGTGGTATATGGAAGGATAATGAATAATGGATGTGATATAATGGTAATTGATGGTGTTGGACTCATACGTGGTAATTATTCGAAATATGATGGGACTACTTCACATAGACATTGTAGGATGCTTTTTACCTATTTTAAATGTACTTTTCAACAACTAGTCGATATTTATTATCATTCCTTGTTAAAGCTACATATCATTATTTACCGACACTTGCTAGTATGACCTGTACTCACCCAGCAATTCCCCCACCAACAGTTTCATGTGATGTTTGGGAGTACTCGGCTGTGTGCTGCCGTCGACTTGCCTGTGGTGTTGCTCGGGGCCGTGTTATTCCCTTATGCTCAGTTGCTTAGTTTACTTAGTTACTTAATTAGATTATTTCCACTGCATTATTTTTCAGAACTATTAATAATGATCATTAGAGTTTGTAATTTGACGATTAGTTGCATATTGTAATAAAGGTACTTAATTAACATGTCCTATGGTAATTTTCTATATATCGTTTGTAATGCACTTGTGTACGTATGCTGAACATCTTGGGCACACATATGCATCGCACTTGGTTCATTTTTGGAACTGGGTGTCACAGCAAACAACAACAGGAAAAATCAGGGTTTTACAGGTTGCCAATTGGTAGATAGTTTTGTCTCCTCACTACCAGAACTTAGCTCGAGTGATGTGGACACTGCAAGTGATGAAGATGAAGAAAAATCGGCAAATATGTGTTTCATGGCGGGCAACTCAAGTTCAAGTATGGAGGAGGCCGAAGGGATCAACGACAATGGTGAGGTAAATCACTCATACGAAGAACTTGATGGTATTTTTCGTGCTGCTACTACAATTAAGAAAAAAGGACAAAAAACATAGGGACAACGCTGTTAAAATTGAGTCACTAGAATTTGAAATTAATCGGCTATAATCATTGATTCCTAGTGATGATTCTTGTTCCTCATGTGAAGTGATATATGAACAATTGTCCTCCTTAAGAAGTGCGCACACCTCCACACATGATAAAATTGAACTTGAAATAGAAAAAAACAAAAAGCTTGCTGCTCTTAATGATTAAAACTTGAAAGATCCTAGCTGTTCTACACATCATTTGCATTGTTCTAGTTGTGATGATCTCAACAAGAACTACATGATGCTATGAAGGAAATTTTAGTTTTAAACAATGCTTTACGTGCTCATGAAGTTAAATATTTTTCTAATTGCAAATTAAAAGAAAAAACTTCATGTGAAAACTGCCTAGACTTGTCTAATAAACTTGATGACATGCATAGGACACTAGATCGGTTTTGTAATGCAAATAAAAACCTAAACTTGCTGCTGAGTTCTTCAAAGTCTTACAATGATAAAACTGGTTTAGGTTTTGATTCCCATGCTCATGCTAAGGCACATCCACCTAAAATTGTTAAGTCATTAGGAAGTGGTTTGATCAAAACAGTTCCTAAACAAAAAGAAGTAGTTTTCAAATATGCACAAGTGTTGTCTCATTCGGTTTCTAATAAACATGTTGCTTGGTCATGTAGACATGAACACAAAGTTAAATTTCATTGTACCTACTGTAGTAGAGATGGTCATGTCATAGATTTTTGTTAGAGACTCGCTAAACAACAGAAAAAGGAAAGAATGATTGCTAAATCACATAACAACCGAGCAAAATATGCTGCACATGCTGAACCGAATGTTAGGAACTTGCAACCTCCTTTGATGAGTCAAAAACATGCAAGATTTGCTCCCAAACCCACTATTTTTCATGCTACACATAACACACCTCGTAGGTCAGGAGTTGGACGCAAGGATTCTTAAACTTTGGATCATAAACCTGTTGTTTTATCTCAGCTTTCGCGTGTTATTCCTGCTGGACGTCATGTGACTCAGTACTGGATTCCTAAATGCCTTTTGACTAACACCAGTATTGAGTCATCAGAGTATTGTGCTTCTATGTAGTCTACACGCTTGAGGAAGGAGAACATTTGGATTGTGGATTCAGGTTGCTCACGCCACATGACCGGTAACAAAGACTGATTCTCCTCCATCTCTTTTGTGTCATGTGTAGAAAATGTTACTTTTGTCGATATTTCTTCAACTCCTATAATTGCTAAGGGTTCGGTTAAAGTAAATAATCACTACACTTTGAAGGATGTGGCACTTGTTAAAATTTGAAATACAACTTGCTTTCTGCTTCACAATTGCTAGATGAAAATCTTAAAATTGTTTTCACTAAAAATTGTTGAAGGGTTGTAGATTCAAATGGTAAGCTTATTTTTGTCATGTCTCGGTTAGGAAGAGTTTTTAAAGATGGTTTTGATATGTCATCCTCTAAGCATAGGTGTCTAGTTGATAATGATTCGAAAGACTTATATTTTTGGCATCGTAGACTTGGTCACATAGGCTTTGATCATCTCACGCGTGTTAGTACTCTTGATCGTATACGTAGGCTGCCTAAGCTTAAAGGGGACACCTATATTGTGTGCTCTTCTTGTAGACATGCTAAGATGGTTGCAGGATCACATGCTCCTCTCACAATGACCATGACAACTAAACCTGGACAACTTTTACACCTTGACATCCTTCACGTGTTCAATCTTTTAGAGGAAAATGGTATGTGCTTGTTATTGTTGATGATTATTCTAGATACCCTTGGGTTTAATTTATGGCATCTAAGAATGAAGCTTTTAGTCACTTTAGAACATTATTTCTTAGATTATCAATTGATCACAAAGGATCTTTAAAAGCAATGAGATGTGATAATGGATCTGAATTTAAAAATCAATTGTTTGATCACTTTTGTGCTAAAAAAGGAATAGGTCATCATTTATCTTCATCATATGTACCTCAACAAAAAGGTGTTGTAGAGAGAAAGAACATAATCTTAGTTGGGATGGCTAGGACTATGCTTGATGAATATCAAACACCTAGAAAATTTTGGGCACATGCAATTGCAACAGCTTATTATGTCTCAAATCTTGTTTTCTTGCGTGCTAAGCTAGGAAAAACACCATATGAGCTTCGGTTTGGACATAGGCCTAGTGTCACACACTTTAGGGTCTTTGGTTGCAAATGCTATGTTAAAAAACATGGTATGTTTGATAAATTTGAAGCTACATCTGTTGATGGCATGTTTCTTGGTTATCCATTTCATACTAGAAGCTACTTGTGAGGTTTCTTTTGATGAAGCTAGCTCAGGTACTAGCTCTAATATTGCAGGTCCAGATCCATATTCTTAGCGAGAGAGTATTTTCATTTAATATGAAGAAGGTGTGGACCTGCTGTCAGAAATTTCAAAAATAAACAATGATGTTCCAACTCTTGATCCCGCTCTACGACAAGCACCAAGATCACTATTGCTGGTCCACTACAGGAATATCGATCAATTACGTCGGCAGAAGCTGACGTAAAAGCCGACGTAATTGAGGCCTAAACCGACGTAAGTAACTTAATTACGTCGGCTAGCGGTTTGCATGTAATTAAGGTAACTTACGTCGGCCACCGACGTAAGTTACCTTAATTACGTCGGTCTGCAGCAGCCGACGTAAGTCATGTACTGGGATGGGCCGCGGGCTGGGCCGGAGTACTTATGTTGGTTGATGCAGACCGACGTAAGTTAAGTGCTTCAACTTACGTTGATTGTTCCAAACCAACGTAAGTCAAGTGGTTTAACTTACGTCGGTATGGCCTGACCGACGTAAGTTAAACTGGGCTAACTTACGTCGGCAAGGCCATAGCCGACGTAAGTAAAGTTTTTGATTTTTTTTTAAACAGAAACTGACTACCTCGCTCGATGGCGAGAACACAGAACAGGCAAACATATACACATCTACACAGAACAGACCACACAGTTTCAAAATAACATTCAAACATCGAGAAAACGCAATTTCAGTATCGGGCTACACGCTAGCCCCTCCACTACTTTCGGGATCCTCTCGGCGCATTCCCAAACCCTGCAGAAGAAACAATACATACAAAAGTTTAGTTATAGAGGACTTCCATATATTTCCAACCATGTACAATACATTCATTCACAATCCTAAAGCATGGAGGTAAAGTATATGAACAGATTGAGATTATGGCAAAAATAAAACACCATTTCACCATGAAAGAATGAATGATTTGCTAGTAGAACAATTTATGTTCTTATGTCATTTTTCATGATTTTAAAGTCGGAATCTGCCCTAGATGTGAATATGAAACTTATAGTGCCAAAATTGAACTGAACTTTAATTAGAATTCACAAACTGAAACTAAAACAGTTAGGCAGTGCTTTGAATTGGTTAGACCTGATTGCTAATAGAGGGAGGCCAAGCAGATTGCTAATAAATTGAAACTGAAACTAAAGGGAGGCTGAACTGATATTAAAGAGAGAGTTTATCACCTGCTCCGGTGTCTGCTGCGGCGGAAGCGTGGGAATCTCGATATCCTGACCGTTGTGTCGAGCAAGATCCTGCCATTGCAAAATATTAGAAGATATATGTTATTGAAGTGTTGTGAAATTTAACTACGGTACTTTAAATTACTTACCACCACCACTGCTTGCATCTGCGCCATCATGGCAGCCGTCCTCTACTACTCCTCCCTTGCCTCCGCTCTCGTCCTCTCCAACCCTGCCTCGGTTTGCGTCAGCGTCTGCCTCATGGCCTGGAGCTCCAGCTTGGTCTGTGAGAGACGACCACTGGTCCCGACGGACGAAGCCTGCGACGATGAAGTGCCTCTCAAAGGTCGCGTCGACCTCAAGTCGACAATTCCATCAAAAATGGGAAACCTGCAAAAGAATGAAAACACTAAGTAGAAGAAGATTAATTGAAAAAGAAATGAAACACACGAAGAACTCACCGTCCGTGGGCCTTCCCGCCTCCGCTTGCGTACGCGGCTTGGGGGTCGATCAGCGCGCTTTCCCAATTGTAATCCACACCGTGTATCTTCGCGACCTCCTACACGTACTTTGCCTACAAAACAAATAAATATTGTTAGCATGTCAATAACAGTATTAGTTATAATGAAATTGATGAATTTTGAAAACTTACCAGTCGGTCGGTTGCGACCTGACTACACTGCCCTGGCTGAGAAGGGTCACTTCCCTTATGACTTCTCTTCCAAACCTGGGTCGGGGTCGGCTCATGACCCATCTCTCGCTCCTGTACAGCCGTCTTAGTGAAACAAATAATATATTAGAAACACCTAAATAAATTGAAAAGGTACTTAGCATGCATTTAGCCAAACGCAAGTAGTCGTCGCCGCCATAGTTGTGCTTGGCCTCAGACCCCATGCGGCACTGTCTAGCCTTCGTGGACTTATTGATGAAAGCGTCGCTAGCCTAGTACCGACAGAGAGCTAAGTACGCCTCCATGTTACCCTGTGACCAGGAAGTACTAACCTGCACATATTTCATTTTTCATCAACGTAGTTAACATACATAGATATTGTAAATATTTTACAATATTAAAAACTTACCTCCGCGTACTGCTCCCCTGTCAAGTACGAGTCGGAGTCCTTCCTAAATACACCCCTTTGTTGCTCCTGCTCCTACTCCCGGGGGTGCCGCTTGTAGTAAGCGTTGACGGCCTCAATCCGGGCATACGACAACACCGCCGTCGTGAGCTTCCGAGCGTTGTAATGGAACACGCGTCTCGCGTGGTCCTCCATGCCCGGTTCCTCTACTTGGTACCTCGGCTTTAAGCAAACAAATATTTAAGTGATATGAATTAACAATTCAAACGAGTTGAAAAAATGGAACAGTTAAACTTACCATAAAATCGTGCCACACGGCTCCCTGAACCGTGCCGTGGGCCGGGTCAGAGACATGAGCGTAGTCATCCCACGACAGGGCAGGAAAACCATCAATCACACCGGGGTAGTGCAACTTCACGATAGCACACAGGACACTGTTAACCTGCCTGTGGTGCTTCTCGGCCCCCGTGAACGAAAAGTCGTACCGACATCTACAAAATATATTAAATCATTAAGTAATGGAAAACAACATCTAATATTTAATATACTATATACAATATTTACCTGTTGCCAACAGGGTGGATCGTGGTCCGTAGAGTAGTAACCGGAGGAGGAGCTGCAAAGTGGGTTCTCCTCGTCCGTTGCCTCTGCTGCAATGCTGTCGCGTCCTGTGACCCTGAAGGCTCTGCAGAACCACCAGAGTCTCCAGGAAGGCTAGTGGTAGCTGGCTGCACAGGGAGGCTAGCGCTAGCCGGCTCCTGTAGTGGGCCCCTAGCCTCTGAGTCGGGCTCCTGTAGCGGCCCCATAGCCTCTGACTCTGACTTTGACTCAGAAGTCTTTGAGTCAGACTGCACAAAAGGAAAAGATTGAAAATAAATAATTAATAACAACTGGAATTTCAAAAATAACATTATTGTAACTAAAATTTACCTCAGTCCGCTGAAAGCATACGACAGCTGAGGATGGAGCGTGTGCCAGAAAGAGGGAACGTCGGCTCGAACGGAATGAGGTCCCTGAGCAAGGGTCTCGTGGCGGCTCAAATCCTCTCACTGGCTTCCCCTTCCACTTCCCCTTCCCCTATGACGACATCCTGTTGCAAGGAATAAATGATTAATATGCAAAGATAATAAACAAAATTAATATAAAATTAGTGAATAAAACGTTACTTCAAAATTCATCAACATCACGATCATGCACCGTACTCCTTAAACAACCATATCGATCATCTTCTTCCGCATATCGTTTTTGTTTGCGCAAATCAGCAGGTTCGACTATGTCATCGATATTTTCAGTTTCCGATTCTGATTCTGTTTCCGCTTCCGTGCCAGCCGCGATATCTTGAGCGTCTCCAACTAAGTCATCGAATCCTACACCGGGCTCGACTGAGAAGGAATCTGTCAACTCTTCCTCTCGGTAGACACAATAAACCTCATCTTCGTCGCTGTAATCATCATCTCCTGGAGCGTATAACCGCTCACGAGGATTCACCTTATGTACCCCCCACCAAGCTTTGAATTTATTGCATGGATAAAGTAGATAGTGCACTTGCTCTACTTGGTGTGCAAGAACTAATGAATCGAATCTTTTCAACCGTTTCTTGTGTTTTACTTCGACCATGCCAAATTCGTTTACTCGAATTCCACGAATGGAATCAAACCATTCGCAGTCAAAGAATACCGCTCGAATTGTCTTGTTTGCGACAAAAGTGAATTCAAGGATTTTTTTTAATCTCGTTGTACTGCGTTTCATGATCTTGCGAATCGATTGCCCTCATCACAACTCCGGTATTACATGTTTCCGCGAGAGGATGAAGAGATTCAAATTGAGTTGTACGGTATCGAAAGCCGTTGATGTCATATCGACCATAGCTTCTACCATTAACCACTCCACGGGATAGTTGTCGCAAATCTTCATGGACGTTGGCATCTTTTTGGCACTGTCCAAGATATGGAGTTATTAGAAAACGTAAGCATTCTTAAGTTATAAGAAAACATTGTTAACATTGATTAGTTATCGATAAAACGTTACATGATCTCGAAACCAGGAGAGAAAATTAGATCCCCCGTTTATTCCTTCCCGTCGAATATGTTCTATTTGCTTGCTCGTGGGTTGATGTCTATGTCTCCAATTTTGCTTGTCGAACATACTACATGACAAAGAGAACCTTTTAGAATACATGTGTCAGAAAAGATGGTGAAAAGCATAAGTGTAGGAGAAACACTTACTTGAAATATTCATTCATTTCTTCCATATTAGCGTACATGTAGAAGAATGCAGCATGCCTTTCTTTTTCGCTAACATCATACGAAGTGTAACTACCAACAGTAGTGCCTCTTGTTGCAAAAATGGAGAGATCGCTACAAGGAGGTTTCTCATCAATATTGTATCGCATTACTGATGTATTAACATTTTTTTTCTCTGCAAAGTAAACACTTGAGAAGTATCCTACTTCCTTAAGAGTAAAAGCTTCAGTGATGCAACCTTCAACCCTTGCCCTGTTACCAACCATTGGTTTCAGATATCTAAGTGATCTTTCAATATGATACATCCACCTATATTGCACGGGACTGCCCACTTTCGCTTCAAATGGAAGATGAATTAAGAGATGTTGCATTGGATTGAAAAATCCTGGAGGAAATTTTTTTTCCATCTTACACAAATGTATCGGAACCTCCTTTTCCAATTTAGTCATCATCTCTGGCGTGATTTCTTTAGCACAGAGTTGCCTATAGAAGTGGCTAAGCTCGGCTAACACATTCCACACTGCATCGTCAAAATTGCCTCGAAACATAACAGGCAGAAGTCTTTCCATGATTATGTGATAATCATGACTCTTCAACCCAATGAGCTTTCCCGTTTTCACATTCACGGCTCGTCTCAGACTAGCTGCATAACCATCTGGGAATTTCAACCTTTGCAACCATTCGAGAACTTCTTTTTTTCTTTAGGTCGAAGACAGAAAGGAGCGCGTGGTTTACCACCATTTTCGGAGAGATCAAGAGTTTGACGGTTACAAAGCTCGGCACGATCCTTTGGAGCCTTGAAACTGTCTTTTGTTTTGCCCGTCATGTCCATGCATGTGCTTATAATACATTCGGCCATGTTACGCTCTTGATGCATAACATCAATATTGTGCCTTAGAATCAACGACTTCACATACGGTAACTCCCAAAGTCCACATATGTGAGTCCAATGCTGTTTGTCTCCGTAACCTTCGAAATATCCAGGACGACCTTCATCTGGTACCAATTTGTCCAACATATCAGATATTTCTGACCCGTTAAGACATTTTGGTGGTCCTTTAGTGACAACGGTGTTCTTTCTGAAGACATTCCTCTGTTGTTTAACAAGTAATTCGGAGGCAGCCAACGTCTATGACAATCGAAGTAAGATATCTTGCCTCCATGGGTAAGTCGAAAGCAATCGGTATCCGAGGCACATATCGGACACGTCAACTGACCATGAGTGCTCCATCTAGAAAACATGCCGTATGCCAGAAAATCATGAACGGACCACAAATAAGCAACTCGGAGGTTGAATTTCTGTTTCTTGTAACAGTCGTACGCTTCGACTCTTGTCCACAACATTTTCAACTCTTCGATCAACGGTTTCAACATCACGTTGAGACGTGACCCAGGATGATCTGGCCCAGGTACAATGAGGCTAAGAAACATAAACTCATTCTTCATGCAAAAAGCCGGTGGAATATTGTACAGGATGACAAAGACGGGCCAACAGGAGTATGGTGCGGCGTTTGTGCTGAACGGCGTGAACCCATCTCTCGCCAAC
Source organism: Tuctoria greenei (assembly GCA_036927565.1). NCBI lineage: Eukaryota > Viridiplantae > Streptophyta > Magnoliopsida > Poales > Poaceae > Tuctoria > Tuctoria greenei. Next base: position 173,040,516 of record JAYESD010000002.1, on the reverse strand, counting down.
CCGATGCGAACATTTCTCACTTCACGAGCGAATTCTGGGTCAAACCGGTCCAGCGCCTTCCATGCCTCACCATCGGGCGGGTGCGTCATGACTCCATTGTTCTCACGCTCACCTTCTTTGTGCCATCTCATGTGTCTGGCCGTTTTTTTGAAAGGAACAGCCACTTCAACCTCGGAGTCACATGTAATTAACGAAGCTGCTTATGTGCAACTTCCGTCGTCAGAGTATTACCATCATTATTAACAACTTCGACAAACCTCGGTTGACCACATTTCAAACATTTGTTCTCATTGGCATGCTCTCTCCAGAAAAGCATGCAGTTGTCTGGACACACATCAATCTTTTCGTGCTTCATACCAAGACCAAAAAGAATTTTCTTCGAGTTGTACATATCCTTAGGCACTTTGTTGGGTTGTGGAAGGGCATCTTTGAACAAATCGATGAGCATGTTGTAACAATTGTTAGAAAAGAAGAACTTAGACTTAATTGCCATAAATATAATCACAAAATCGAGGATTGACATTTTAGTGTGTTCATGCAGAGCCTCTTCTAAATCTTTAAGACGTTTGAAGAAATCTTTAACCTCTGCTGTTTGAGTATCTTCTGTAAGCTCTGGTCGTATAGCTTCCAGCATCTCATCCATCATATCAACCTCTTGAGCATCATCATTGTCCGCTTCCACTTCTTGTACAGCTTGAGAAGTTGTCTCGTCGTGGAAGTTCCACAACTCATAATGTGACACGTAACCGTTTTGACACAAGTGCAATGTAAGTTCCACTTTGTCCAAAAAAATTCCGTTTTGGCATTTCGTACATGGCCACCGCGCCTTATCGCTATTTGACAACGAAAAAGCTCGTTCCACAAAAGCTTATGTCTTGGCGTACCACTCATCTGAGTGACCACCAGTTCTGCTCTTCCAACCAGTGTACATCCAGCTACGATCTTCGCCCATGTTTAACTCTGCAGTTTAACGCGAAAAAATTGTCGTTAATGTATTGTTATGTTATGTCACGGCCCTACAACCTAGGTAGATAGATCCTAAACCCACCCAAGAGTGACCGAGCGGAGCGTGCTCATGACGAGACGCGTGATCCGGATTCGAACGAAATTTCGGCAGCATAACCCTGCTGTTCTCCACTGCACGCCCAAAAATGGTGTAGCAGAGAACAACAGGGTTACACCACCAAAATCTCGTCCAAATCCGGACCCGCGTCTCGTCAAAAGCCACGCCCCCTCGGTCACTCCGAGGCTGTCCAAAAAGGGACAATTCCCGACCTGCACGTCTCACATGCCAATGGCATGTGAGACGTGCCGATCCGAAATGGGTAATACATTGCTATAGGTTACGTTGCTCATTTTCATTTTGAGGTCATTTAAGAGAGAGAAAAGAACTAGAGAAAGACTGAGAGGAAAGTTGGTCTTAGATGAAAATTCCACATCCATGTGGAGTAGGGTATTACGCTCCACAGCCAGTTGGTCTTAGAGAGTAAGTTATGCCCCATCGAAGCCTGCCGTTAACTTAAGACGACTTTAGTGTTAGCTCGTCGTATGTTATGTCCAGTCTGGACCCGCCGTCGTCGGGGTACACCATCCACGCGCAGGTGCTTGCCATCCTCACCACAGTCGTTCGCCTTCGTGCCCGTCTACACGCATACATTATCTTACCACTAAATGGGCCTTGTCGGGCCTTGTCAAGCCGATCCGAAGCCCATTTATGTATATATAGTACTTAAACACTCAAGCAATCAAAATTAAAATTGTAACCATAATTCAAAAAACTAAGCAATTCAAATAAACCTAAACATAACAATTATCCATTTTAATTCATCAATTTATCAACTCAATTCTAACATAAGCAATTCAATTCAATTAAATTAAACCTAAACATAAGCAATTCAATTCTAACCATAATTCTAAGCATAACATATAAGCATAAAAATTCATCAATTGTAATTCATCAATTTATCGATTTAATTCTAACATAAGCATAGTAAACATTATTCGCACTGTGTATACATTTTAACACTAAACCCAAAACCATGCATGATTCCCTATAGTGTATCTATATAATTTGTAGGAATAATTCCCTAAACACATATAATTTGTAGGAATAATTCCCTAAACACATTATTCACACTGTGTATATGAATTTTAAAATGAAAAAAACTTGAGCTCACCTTGCTGTGGTGTGCCGGAGGCGTCGATCGGGGGCGCAGCGGACGGGGGCGGCGACCGACCGGGGGCGGCGACGGCGGGGGCGCGGCGGACCGGTGGCGGCGACGGCTGGGGCGCAGGGGCGGAGATGGCGGGCCGGCGGCGGGGTGGCGACGCGCCTCGGGGTCGGGGTGGCGCCGCGGGGGCGAGGCCAGGGGCAAGAGCAGGGCGGCGGCGGGGCGGCGACGGCGGGGCAATGGTCGGCGGCGGCGGCGGCGGAAAGCAGGGCAGCGGTCAGCGGAAAGCTATCAAAGCGGCACAGGGAAAATGAGAAGGCGCGCGCGGCTCTCGCGGTTAGGTTAAATCAACAACTTACGTCGGCCGTGGTTAATTACGTCGGCCGACGTCAAGACCGACGTGAGTAAATGTTAACTTACGTCGGGCACTCAACTTACGTCGGCTACAGGCCGCGGCCTACGTAAGTATCCATTAATTGTCATCGGTTCTTTTACTTACGTCGACCAGGGGATAGAAGCCGATGTAATACTTAACTTACATCGGTTTCCAGGCACCGACGTAAGTAACTTAATTACGTCGGCTGGCGCACGTAAGTTGCGTTGGCCGACGTAATTGTTGGCGTTTCCTGTAGTGGTCCAAATCATCCTCGAACCACAAGTTCTTCGTTTTCTGATGAACATGAAGAAGAAGGAGCTTGTGAAGTGTCTACTCCCCTCTGCGTCCTCAAAAGTCACCCTCCACCACAAATCATTGGAAGCTTGCACAAACGAGTTACGCGGTCCAGGTTTTGTTACCCAAACTCTCATGCTCATTTTTCTTTTGTTGCTTCTTTTGAACCCAAAAATATATCACATGCACTCACTAATGAATCTTTGCCACAAGAAGAGTTAGAAAATTTTGAAAGAAATAATGTTTGGAAACTTGTACCTCCACCTTAAGGTCACACTTTAATTGGAACTAAATGGGTGTTTAAAAATAAACAAAATGAGGATGGGGTTGTGGTTAGGAATAAGGCTAGGTTGGTTGCTCAAGGTTTCACACAAGTTGAAGGTCTAGATTATGATGAAACTTTTGCTCCTGTTGCTAGATTAGAAGCCATAAGAATTTTGTTAGCTTTTGCTGCATCTAAAGGATTCATGTTGTATAAATTATATGTTAAAAGTTCTTTTCTTAATGGTTACATAGATGAGGAGGTTTATGTCAAGCAACCACCGAGTTTTGAAAATTCAGATTTTCCTAACCATGTTTACAAACTGTCCAAAGTCTTATATGGTCTCAAACAAGCCCCTAGAGCATGGTATGATAGGTTAAAAACATTGTTACTTGAAAAGGGATTTACCATGGGCAAGGTTGATAAAACTCTTTTTGTTCTTAAGCATGGTAATGACTCACTTATCGTTCAAGTGTATGTGGATGATATCATCTTTAATTGTGCATCTCATGATCTTGTGTCCAAGTTTTCAGCTACCATGAGTTCAGAATTTGAGATGAGTATCATGGGAGAACTCACGTATGTTTGGGGGCTACAAATCAAGCAAACCAAGGAGGGTAATTTTGTGCATCGAACAAAGTATATGAAAGACCTTCTTAAGCGCTACAACATGGACAAAATCAAGCCTCTTCGGACACCAATGAGAACAGCAACGACACTTGAACTTGATCAAGATGGTGAATTTGTGGATCAAAAAGAATATAGAAGCATGATCGTGTCACTTTTGTACCTCGCGGCATCGAGACCGGACATACAATTTAGCATATGTCTTTATGCACGATTTAAAGCCTCCTCACGTGCTTCACATCATCAAGAGGCCAAAAGAATTCTCAGGTACTTACATGGTACTCAAGAATTTGGCATTTTTCTTCCACCTTTCTCAACCGTTACTTTGAAAGCTTTTTCAGATGCTGATTTTGAGGGTTGTAGGATTGATAAGAAAAGTACTTCAAGTGCTTGTCATTTTCCTGGTAATTCACTTGTTGCTTGGTCCTCTAGAAAACAAAGTTTAGTTGCACAATCCATGGCTGAATCTGAAAACGTAGTTGCTGCTAGCGCTTGCTCACAAATTCTTAGGATTGTTCCACTGTTTCGAGATAACACTAGTGGCATTGGCATTACTAAAAACCTCGTGCAACATTATAGAACAAAGCACATTGACATTAGGTGTCACTTTCTCTGTGATAATGTTGAAAAAGGAAACATTGTGCTTCACCATGTAGATACCGAACAACAATTGGCTGACATTTTTACAAACCTTTGGATTTCACTCGTTTTTGTTTCATTCATAGTGAAATAGGTGTTATGCATCCTCATTAATTAAATTGAGGGGGTTTTGAAAATTGGGAAGTCTATATTTGAATCTGAATTCAAAATAATATGAATGTTGTATTTCATACATATATGACTTTGTGATTCTTACATCTACTGTTTTGAACTTGTTGCATGCTCAAAAGTGCTTTTAATAATGAAAAATTAATCAATCAACTATCCACATGTTGAGCTTTTATCATCAAATGGAAAAACGAAAAAAGATCAAGAGAATATGCATGCATCACACTTCTTCTTTTGAGACTGTTTATCATTGCACTTTGATATGAACTTGGAAGAAGTTGTGTATAACTAAAACCATGTCCTTAAGCTTCTGATAGTCAAATGACATAGACTTGACTTGGTTGACTTGCGGCATATAATCTCTTGCAAATGTCTTATGATCAAAATTTGTGCTTCAAATGATAATGAAAAATGAAAAATGCAGTAACATGTATCATGTTTGATCTCTAGCATGGCTTACACTACTTTATGTATCTCATTATGTTACAGTGTAAGTTACTTGATAGTATGACTTGGATGAGCTTTGCTTTTTTGTGTATATGTTATAATATGCTCATAACAATTGAAATTTCTCTCTTGAACCTTGCTGAATACATTGTCAACGGGGGAGAAGTATCTCACACATTGCACATTCACTTGTGTTTTACACTTTCTTCTCAGGGGGAATTTTTTTTGAAATTTCTTTCTCATTTGATTTTTGATTTTAAAAAGGGGGAGAAATTTTTTATCAGAACTTTTCATGTGAATAAGCCAATGTTCGGATTCTAATTGGTTTTGCCAATGCATTCATCAAGGGGGAGATTGTGAGACCTATGTGTGCTGAATACATTGGCAATTAAATGTGAAGGTTTACATTCAAAATTTTGAAGCTTACACCGATACACCACGATACAGCCCGATAAACTATCCCAACTTGTCTTGATGCATTTTAGGAGTAACTGATAGTAGGATGAGTCCAGATCTTCCAAGAGGTATGGTAAACTTGATTGGGTGGAGATCTCGACGTTGATGATCCAAGGCTCTGAACGAACGGAACCCCACAATCACTACACAACTGCTCCACTGGTTATCACCCATGTCACACGAATGACCACGCCACGAAGGCTTCTCCCTGCAAGCACAATCAATAACACAAGCAATAACAGAGAAGTTGCAATCAAAACTGAACTGATCACGAAGTAGGGTCTTACAAACCAATGAACGGTGACAATGTTCAATGACAAATTGAATCTAAGCAGAACCCAACACTAATGTGGTGAGGTCTGCTGAATAAAAAGGAGTTCGGGGCGTACAAGACCCCTGGATGCAACACTAATGGCTTCCACACGATAGAAGGGCCAGCGGCCTAAAGGACAGTAATGCAGCACCCTGAAAGGTTCTAGACACCAACTTGTTTTGAAGATTCCCATCCACTCATAAGAAATTTTTAGGTGGGATGGGTTCCATTGGAATATTTATGAAATTATGGTTCCAACCATATATAGAACATCCAAATCCGACTCCGTATGTGTCCGGGGCATCAATTTGTTGAAGACAGCTCATGGAATCCGAGGTGGAGTCAAAGTCGAGTTGGGCTTGGACTCCTCCTTGGTGTGGACGTCCTATCTCCTCCTCCATGACTCCTTGGACTTCTCGAAGCCCTTGCTGGTCCTCTCCATTGTTCCTAATCAATAAAACATGCATGGAAGCAAGCGTAAGTTTTGAAAAACAATTCACAAGGTTAGAACATACCTGGAGATCCAACTGTTGCGCATGTGCTCTAGTGATCGTTCCTTGTATTGTATGCAAAAGAGAGATGTACTCATCATCCTCCCCCTCTTGAATTGGAGTCAGCCTCGGCTCAAGCTCATCTTCCTCATCCAAGTACAGTTTCAAATCTGAAATGCTAACTGTGGGACTAACCCCAAACTCGGGTGGCAAGTCATGTTTATATGCATTGTCATTTATCTTCTCAAGAACCTTAAAAGGTCCAGCAGCACGTGGCATGAGCTTGGACTTCCCAAAATCTGGGAACCTATCTTTCTCAAATGAACCCCCACCAAATCACCGGGTTCCAACTTTACCTCCTTCCTACCTTTACTAGCAGCAATGCAACACTTTTATTAATTTTTTCAATTTGCAACTTAATAGTTTCATGCAACTTAAGAATAAATTCATAAAGTTGTGTAGCATCTAAGTTCACAATTTCAGACTGTGGTAAAGGTAGCAAATCAATTGGAGCACGAGGACTGAAACCATATACTACCGTAAATGGACTTAAGTTGGTTGTGGAGTGAATAGACCTGTTATAAGCAAACTCAATATGTGGCAAACACTCCTCCCACAACCCCAAATTATCTTTCAAAACAGCCCACAACATAGTAGATAAGGTACGATTAACTACCTCCATTTGCCCATCAGTTTGTGGATGACAAGTAGTACAAAACATCAACTTTGTTCCCAATTTATACCATAATGTTCTCCAAAAGTGGATCAAAAACGTAGCATCCCTATCAGAAACAAAAGTATTGAGAACTCCATGCAAACGCACAACCTCACTAAAGAACAAATCAGCAACGTGTGAAGCATTATCAGTCTTGTAGTAGGGTATAAAATGTGCCATTTTAGAGAAATGATAAACAACCACAAAGACACTATCCCTCCCCATCTTTGTTCTAGGCAATCCTAAAAAAAGGTCCATAGAAATATCCTCCCAAGGTGCACTAGGAACTGGAAGAGGTATAAAAAGACCATGTGGGTTAAGTCAAGACTTAGCTTTGTTGCATGTTGTGCAACGTGAAACGTAGCGCTCCACATCACGCCTCATTCGTGACCAAAAGAAGTTAGCAGCCAGCACATCCCATATCTTTTTAACACTAGAATTTCCCAACAAACCACCTCCATGCGCTTCGCACAACAACAAAAGACGTACGGAGCTGGCTAGAACACACAGCTTGTTAGCACGGTAGAATTAGCCTTCATGCAGCAGGAATTTTCGCTCTGTTATTCCCTCTCTACAATCATCAAAGGCATATATGAAGTCCAAATCAGTAGCATATAATCTCTTTATTATAACATCTGGATAAAGCATCGCCAATCACATTGTCTTTCCCTTTCTTATGTTTAATGATGTAAGGAAATGACTGTATGAACTCAATCCATTTAGCATGAAGTTTGTTCAGATTACCTTGTCCTTTAAGATACTTCAAAGACTCATGATTTGAATGTATGACAAATTCTTTAGACCGTAGGTAATGTTGCCAAGTTTGCAAGACACGCACTAAAGCATAAAGTTATTTGTCACATGTAGAATAATTCAGCGAAGGCCCATGCAATTTTTCACTAAAGAAAGCAACATGTTTACCTCCTTGAATGAGCACTCCTACAATGCCAATGCCACTCGCATCACATTCAAGCTTGAAGGTCTTCTCAAAATAAGGAAGTTGCAGCAATGGTGCTTGTGTGAGATTTGACACGAGAGCATCAAAATCTTGTTGTTGTGCTGGTTCCTGTCAAAACAGCACTCCATGCTTTGTCAACTCGCTAAGAGGTGCTGCAATGGTGTTGAAATTCCACACGAAACGCCGGTAGAAACCTACGAGACTGTAAGACCTATGTGTGCTGAATACATTGGCTTGTAGTGAATACACTTGCTTTGACGATAAAAGTTTTGCAAGGTCCGACTAGTTTTGTAAGCTCCGGCGGGAACTTGGTTGTAATAGTTTTGGTTAGCCCCAGCGCTAGATTATACTAGCTTTTGTTAGCTTCGGCTCAAGGTCCAGGTTGCTCTGGCAAGGTCCAGAACTTGACCGCAATGCTTCTGTTTTTCATTTGCAATGTTTCGTACTTGCTGTACGTCTCTGGAAAGATTGCTTAGTATTCATTTGCTAAGTTTTTGGTGCGTTTTGGTTGATATGGATGATATCGTGTTACTGTGGTTTTGCAACATGCTTATGTGAGGTTCTCACGCAAGGTGTTGAGTTCGAAACTAACTTGAGTCAAGTCGAGGACTTGGGCTCGTATGGATTGGTTGTTTATTCATGTGCAGGTGTTGCTTGAGTTCAAGACATGGCTGGTGATGGGATCCATTGGACTAGTCTCAGGGAGGAGATGAGGCTCCAACAACCAAATTCAGGAGGAATTGTGGTTGAGCAGATCAGGAGGTTTCGCAGCATGTTTGAATCAAGAACAATGCATGTGAAGGTATCGTGGACGTCATTGGAAGATGTTTGCACGTGTGCTAGGAGTGCATGGACGTGGCTACATGGTTCCGAGACGTGATGAAGAGATGTGGACATAAAGAGTTGGTCGGAAAGGTCCAACCGACTAGGTTATGGACTTAGGCTACGGCTGAGTCGGGTTTGACTCAAATATGGAAAGATTTGAGTTGGTTATGATAGGATTTCGTGTGGGTCACAAATTTGAGTTGTTTAGGAATGTGGGATACGTTCCTAAGGTGTTTTGAAGTCTTAATATTGCTTCTATCTGCGTATAGAAGAATCCAAAGCAGTTATTTATGATTCGTGACACAGAGTAGGATTAGGTTCCTGATCTGAGTTGAGTTGGCTTTCGAGCTTGTTATATAAGCAAGGGTGCCCAGAGCTCGTGATGCACGACTTTGGGGCTGTTCCTCTTGTGTTCTATTGAATAAAATTCGTAGTTTGAAAGAACTTTTGTGCCTTGTTCGTCCGACTTGTTCCAGACAAGTTTTACTCGTCGAGTTTTTGGACAGCACTACCTTTCGTCGGTGGTTTTATCATAACTCGAGTTTTACAGATCCAATTGACGTGATTCTTTTTGGGTTGTCTTCACAACTTGATTATATATCATTTGTCAAAAGTTTACGGTCATTGGATTTGTGGTCTATGATCTACACAAGCTTATTTGCAGCGTTCTGGAACTGTTTTTCTCGGGTAGGACAGATTGACCTTTGCTCGATCTTTCGATCATAACTTGAGTTTCTCTCGATGGAATTGAGTGATTCTTCTTGTGTTGTTTTCGTGACTTGATAATCTCTAATATATATCACTTTTGTCATGGTGAAACACGTTTAGATTAGTCTCACACACGATTTCTTTAACAGATCATTTTTCTGCCGAAGGGGTTTGGGGTTTAATTGTTTCTGCTGCGTAAGATTTTTAAACCTACCAATTACCTCGCCCCCCTCTGGTAGCTTTTCACGTGCTCTTCGATCCTACAGAGACAAAGAAAACTCCAAACCTGCGTGACCAAAGTTGAAAGTGGCCAGCTCGTGATGGCAACAATCTTTGCCTCGTCCACCTCAATGCCCTATGAAGTAACAACATAACCAAGAAAAGACACACAATCGGTGCAAAAGGTGCACTTCTCAAGTTTACCAAATAAACGTGCATCACGCAAGACATTAAAAACAGCACACAAATGTTCAATATGCTCATCATATGACTTGCTGTAAATAAGAATATCATCAAAGTAAACCACCACAAATTTACCAATCAAAGCACGTAAAACCTCGTTCATCAATCTCATGAAAGTTTTGGGCGCATTAGTTAAACCAAATTGCATGACTAACCAATCATAAAGTCCAAATTTAGTTTTAAAGGCAGTTTTCCATTCATCACTAAAGCCATACGAATATGATAATACCCACTATGTAAAGCAATCTTGAGAAAATAAGAGAACCACTCAACTCATAAAGCATGTCATCCAATCTAGGGATAGGATAGCGATAACGAATGGTAATGTTATTGATGACTCTACAATCAGCACACATGCACCAAGTGCCATCTTTCTTATGAACTAAAAGAATAGGAACAGAACAAAGAGTAAGGCACTCACGAATGTACCTGCGGTCCAGAAGATCTTGGACTTGTCGCTGAATTTCCTTAGTCTCGTCGCGGTTGGTCCTATAGGCGGCACGGTTTGGCAAGCTCGCCCCTGGAATAAAAACAATCTTGGGCTCAATGCCTCTCACAGTTGGTAATCTAGGTGGTATCTCTGATGGAAAAAACATCCATATACTCTTGCAAAAGGTTAGCAACAGCAGGTGGCAAAGCAATTGATGCATCCTCAATGGAATATAAAGCATGTTTGCACACTAAAGCATAGCAAGTTCCGTTAGAGGCATATAAGTCATCAAGATCAGATTTAGTTGCAAGCAAAATGGGATTTTCAACTTAATAGGTTGCTGAATTTCAGATTTGAAAACATCCTTTTGCTTAGCATTATTCTTTTTCTCGTGCTCAAATTGGACAATTTCAGTTGGAGTCATAGGAAGCAACACAATTTTCTTGCCCTTCTGCATGATAGTATACCTATTAGATTGACCATGGTGAATAGCATCAGTACCAAACTCCCAAGGACGTCCGAACAAAAGAGAGCAAGTATCCATAGGTACCACATCAAAATCAGCAAATCATGATAAGAACCAGTGGAAAAATATATCCTTGTAGTTTGTGTTACCTTTACTTTACCATTGTTGTTAAACCATTGAATGTGATAAGTGTTGGGATGCTCCTGTGTGGTCAATCCAAGCTTCTTGACCACCTCAACATTCACCAAATTGTTGCAGCTACCACCACCAATGATGGTATGTACACAACAATTCTTGTTGAAGAGAAAAATGTTGAAAAGGTTGTGACGTTGGCGGTTTTCATCCTCTCCAACTGTGACACTCAAAGCTGGCTGCACAATCAAAGTCCTATAGTTGTTGGTCGCAGATGTACCAAGAACCTCCTCAACATTGTCATCAGAACCTGAAATGTTAGCTGTAACAATATTTTTATCTTCAATATCTGAAGCACTAACATACCCACTATCAGCAGTGGCAATGATCGCCCGTTTGCCGGGGTAATCTCGTTGTATGTTGCCAAGTCCTCAGCAGCAGTGGCACTTGATGTCGGAGGTGCGACTGGTGGAAGTGTTGGGTGCGGCAGCCTTTGCTGCAACACTAGGAGGCATCTGGGACTTGTTGTTATCCTGTTCCGTGATGTATAAGGCGCAGTGCTGCGTACAACATTGGTGGAGGGTAGTGTAGACGCACGTACGCTCGAGGAGGGCGTTGATTTGGATGGCACTGGAAGCTGTCGTGGCATGAAGGTGTTGTTCCACCGCTACTGTTGGCGACCCTGCACTTCTTTTTTTGCTAACATAGCAAGTCGAAATAAACGTTGGATAGAATGATATTCCTTGTAATCAACTATGTCTTGGATCTCACACCGCAAGCCCCCATAAAACCTAGCAATTTGGTCTTCCTGATCCTCAACTACCCACAACGAAGCATACCTTTTTTGCATTTCTTAGTAGTACTCTTGGATAGTCATGTCACCCTGATCAAAGTGTTGCAATTTGTTAAGAAGATCAAGTGTATATGAAGGAGGAACAAACCTAATACACATCTCTTCTTTTAATGTAGCCCATGTCTGTGGGGCATTACGTGTATTGACAAGTTCATTCCACCAAATGACTGCAAAATCTTTAATCTCACTAGTGGCTTGTCTAACTCTATGTCGCTCAGGAACAAGATGAGAGCTAAATTTCTGTTCTACCATCATCTACCAATCCAAGTAAGTCTCAGCATCATAAGATCAATAAAACGGTGGAATGGAAATCTTAATCTTGGCGCATGAATCATTATCTTGTTCAGGAGCATGGGGATGAGGTCTATGTCCCATACCTTGACAATTTCGTCGAAGGCGACGGCGCTGCAGTGCATCAACCTCGTCATTATTGAAGTCATCTTCTGTGTCATTGTGAGCATGTACGTCAGCATCAAGGATGATAGAGGGTGTAGCTTGTTAGGTAAAATGAGCCTCTATCTCATCCAACTGCGTGTTCAGATTAGCAACACTTGTATGAAGCCTCTGAAAGGTGGCTGTTGTAGTGGTCTGGTAGTTGTTGAAAGCTTCAGTCATCACCCGCATCATGTCCCTTAGTTCCTGATGGGACATACACTCATCACATTCGGAGGTTTAGAACAGGAGGTCTTATCCATAGGCTTCTTTCCTGTCATTGTTAGTACAAAATAGAAACAAAGACAAAAGGATCATGAAGAACCCTATTACTACGCTCTCTAAAGTGGAAGTGGAAGTGGAAAAATCAAGCAGCAAGATGCGTCTTACCCCGTTGTTACAAGTTTCTTACCAGCACTGCAGGTGGCCAACGGTGACCAGTGCGAAAGCAAGCAGAAAGTGGGTGTGATTGCAGAGGTTACTTGTTTTGCTCGAGAGAAGGTGGATCTTGGGAAGGCTCAAATGTAGTATATGTATGTGGCACACAAGTTAGTAACGGATAGCAATGCTGAATAAGTGTCCAAAAAAATTGACCTAGTTGCTGGCCTCAAAGTGTATTATAACGGTTGTGGAAACAAGCAAGGAACAAGGATGAATGATGATGAACAACAAGGAATTTTTTTGGTTTTAGCGTAAAAAAATACTGTATTAGCAAAATTAGCATGTATTTTAATTTTTTTTTCAAAAGTAGCAGAGTATTTGCACCTTTGTTGTGCGAGTCGCACAGTAGAAGTGCGATTGGACACGTGTCGCCCCTCGAGCGACTGCTGACCGAGTCAACAACTACTTCGCTGTGGGGTCCACCAACTCGCAGGGCTAGAGGGCGACTCGCACTCTAGGTGTGCGACTCGCACTTCTAATGTGCGACTCGCTCTACTGCCACCACCCAGGAACGTCAGATCATTAGCTCCATTCGATTTTGAAGTGCAAATTCATAATAGTTAACGGTTGATTTTGAAAATTTTGTAATAAAGTATTATGAAGAGCGTAATGTGAACTATAATTGTATTATATTTTATAATCATTCAACGCAGAAAAATGAAAGATATTGTGATTGCAAATTTGAATGATTGTTTTTTAAAATTTTACTGTTGTTAGTATTGAACTTTGAACTGCAATTATAAAATAGTTGGAGGTTTATTTTTGAAAAATTCAAATTAAGTTTCTTGAACATGAGAATGTCAATAATACACATAAAGATTTTTATAAAAATTAAGCGAACATAAATGAAACATATTGGGAATGAAAGTAAGAATGATGATAATAAATTTTTGTGATGATGTTATTAAAAAAATCATGTAAAGCAATAAGAAGATATATATGTAGTCATGAATAAGCATTACGACCATACTGAAATTACATAAATTGAAATTACATAGTTTCAAAAATATCTGTATTTTGTTTGTCTGTCTACTACTAGGGTACATAAGACAAACCCAATTACACATACTTATTAAATAAAACGTAAAGTTCAAGATAAAAATGGTGTGTGTACAATGCACTAAACATTTAACCTACGTGCATCGTCGTACTCGTAACACACCTTAGTTGAATTAAACGTCGAGTATGGTCGCGGTAGCACCTACTGAGTGCAATGAGGATACTTTCTCTTACATAAAGCATCTAGTCCGACATCTCTAGCACCCTACTTGTGATGTGGGTAGTTACAATACATGTTATTGCACACCATGTTATCTTCATTTTCATGTGTGTCACTTGTAGTAGGATAAGACTCCATTTGTTGAAGTTCCATTTCAGCAAGTTCGGCCACCAAATCTTGATTGCGACATTTTAGATGTTTAATGTACTCTTGTATTGTTTTAATAGGTGGTGGATCAATCCAAAGTGTATATCCACAGTTTTCATCATCGTAGTAGCACTGAAAATATAAAGTGGTATTAGAACTTCATATATCAGAAATTTGTGTGAAAATAAGATTGTATACTTACTCCACCAACCGGACAACGAAAGAAACGACGTCCGTTGTCATCTACTTCATCCATCATTTGCACAACACAATCAAGACCACAACGACACTTATGCCACTCTTGCTTACTGTTATCATATGGACGAAGAGGATGATAGGAACTAAAATCACATTTGGAAAAAAATAGGAAACTCATCTAGTGTTGGTTCGTACCAAGCTGGACCTCCGATCATGTAATTTTGAGGAACTCATCTAGTGTTGGTTCGTATAAGTACTCATAGGGAGACCTATTTATAGAGGGTGAATGTTGAAAAAAATATTCAGTTGATGTAGACAAGACACTTATTGCTTTACAGTTGATAAGGATTGATGTTCTGAAAACTTTACAGATGATGTAGACAATCCACTCATTGATTTATAGTTGATAAGGATTGATGTTCTGAAACTTTACAGTTGATGTAGACAACACACCTATTGCTTTTACAGTTGATAAAGATTGATGTTCTGACAAATTTACAATTGATGTAGACAACACACTTATTGCTTTACAATTGATAAGGATTGATGTTCTGAATACTTTACAGTTAATGTAGACAACACACTTATTGCTTTACAGTTGATAAGGATTGATGTTCTGAAAACTTTACAGTTGATGTAGACAGCACACTTATTGCTACATCGTTTGAAAGTTCCACATATTGTAAAAGTACGTAGTCGCAATGATACACAAATATAGCATCGTTTGAAAATAGCATTAATATGAAATAACATAGATATTTGTTACATAAACAACATCGTTTGAAAGTTCCACATAATGTAAAAGTACATAGTCGCAATGATACACAAATATATAACACCGATACCTACTACTGCCTACCACGCCGAGTCCGCTTATGTGCCGGTTGATGCCTAATCTGAGCCTCTGGACTATAGAAGTTAGGTGGACGACCCCTATTAGTGCGGTCTGCAGTATGAAGCGTGCTATATTGATCCTCATCCTGGGACGGTTGCGTCGCTGGTGGTGGAACATCATCTAAATGCGACACATCTTCAAAGTTTGACTGCCAAGCAAACTCATCAGCAGGCGATGTCTCTCGTATAACATCCTCGAATCCATAGTTGCTAGAGGTCATACCTATAATATATAAGTTAGTACAAATGAACAGTATAGAAAATGGAAACAAATGAAGTATTATATCTTGATACCAAGTAGAAGGTCCATCTGCAACTGGAGGGGGCGGAGGACAAGAGTAGGTCGTCAAGGGTCCAACATTATCAAAACGTGGGGGACGAGAATACGACTTAGATGGTCCTACAATGCCATAATTAAGGTATGAAATATTAATATACAAAAATTATCATACGAAGAAATTGCAATGTTCTCAACTTATAGAAAAATGTCTCACCAACAGCATGCGGCGGTCTAACCGGTGGTGCCGAAGTCGAAGGACGTGGTTGCGGAGGTGGAGCGTACCTAGGCTGCTGTACCAAAGTGTCCCAACGACAAGAATGTGTGCAAGACAAACTTTTCATAGCAATTTTGATCCTACCATTATCCTTCTTCAGTGTTTGAACCAAGTCGGCCATGGTCACGTGCATGCCTCTCTCCACTTTGTCTACGACGGTAGAAGACTCGTAATCTGCATGTTGCAGCTCATCGTACTGCAAAGAGAAATAAATGGTTATAGAATTATGAATTCATAAGTCAAATCATGTGATGCACAATGTAAAATATTTTGTTACCGCTATGAAAGTCCCACGATCTCTATGGATCGAATACGTGTCTGACGTAGAAGGAACGTGTGGCTCTGGGTCATGTGGTGCATATGTCACTCTAGTACGTGTACGAGGAACATACCACTGTCGGTACTCCACGTACGCCTCAGGCGTGAACACCGCTGTATCGTGAATTATGTCATGGAGAGCATCTCTCCATTACTGGACCCATGGCACCATATGCGGCATGTAAACTGCGTTGGCATGACCCTTACTGAAAGCATCTTGGCCCTTATGAGGTACGGTTTTTCGGTGATTAATGACAACCGTTAGATATTACTAATGAGTTTGTGGATGCGAGGTCTCACGTATAACACATCAAACGTAATGAACTATCTATTCATATCATCTACTGCTCATTGGATACAAATGGAGACCCCTCAACGAACTATTCTAAGGTGTTAATCGATTTTCATGAAGACTAAAAGAAGAACTCATACGTCAACGCAATTCCATCAAAATTGACAACACAAGGAACTCAATATTCATCAGAAGAACATTCCCAACATATGTCAAAGAGGTCACTCAAGCAAATTCCAAAAGATCAACTTAAAACAACTCGAAGCAAACAAGATCAACTCACCGGATCATCCGATGTTTTGTGAAATGACTACATCGGTGGAGTTGTGTCAACAGAAGAAGAAGACTTCAGAACCAAGTACTCATCGGATCATCCGATGTGAATGGCTCAGCAACATCGGTCCATAAGTACAGTTTGCAAGATCATTGGACCAAGTGTAGCACCGGATCATCCGATGTACAGAGAAGCACACATCGGTCGATTACTCGAGTAAGCATAAGTTTGAGAAAATTCTGGAGGAAGAGGCACCAGATCATCTGATGAGAAGACAGGATTAACATCGGTCTAACAACGGTCATATCTGACACAATGACGTCAGCTAAAGTAACTTGACCGATGATAACTAAAGGGGAGACATCGGATCATCCGGTGTTCACAGTAAAGTTCTGTCAGCCTACTTTTCCAACCGCTATTTCGGGGAGGCTGGCTATAAATACCCCCTAATCTTGTCATTTCGTCAAGTCTTGAGCGCGAGACACTATCAACACATCCACAAGCATTCAAGACCAAGAGCAACCACTTCCACACCATTTCGATCATCTATACACCAAGATTTAGGCTAGAACTAGCTAGAGAGAGAGCTTGTGTGCCACCATTCTGGGTGAGTGGACTCTCTAAGTTAGTGTGAGAGCCTCAAGGGAGTGCCCTTGGTGTTTGTAACCGTGAGAAGACTTCCGGAGCTTGCCAAGGCGTTTGTGGAAGCCCGGAAGGTCGAAGTTGTACAAGGCTTGAGCTCCACCTTGCCAAAGGAGGCAAACGGAGAGGAATAGTGAAGACCCATCGTCTCGGTGACTTGGGTGTGGCAAAACCCTTTGGTGGGTGCCACAACGTGGATGTAGGAAGATCTTGACGATCTTACCGAACCACGGGATAAATCCTTGTCTCCTCGGGAGTTTGCATCCTTCCCCTTTCCCTTACTTTTATGCATTTTATATTCCGCGAAGTTTCTATCCACTAGAATGCATAGATAGTTTGCGTAGGGAATTGGGATTTACAAATTAAGTTTCATTGCTTAGAATTTTTCGAAGAAAGCCCAATTCACCCCCCTCTTGGGCATTCGGTCCTTACAATTGGTATCAGAGCAAGGTTGCTCATAGGATCATTCTAGCTTCACCGCTAGAGAGCTAAAATGGCCAAGGTTGGGGGTTCGGTTCCTATCTTCGAGGGCAAGAACTTTGCCTATTGGAAAGCACGCATGCGCGCTTACCTTGAGGCTATTGCTCCCGAAGTATGGGAAGCGACCCACGCAGGGTTGGGAGAACACAATTATGTTGGTGATCAAATTAAGTGGGATGCTAAAGCTAGGAATGCTATTTACGAATGCATTAGTCAAGATGTGTTTTCTAGGATTGCTAGCAAGGAAAAGGCTTGTGAAATTTGGGCTTGATTAATAGAGATTCATGAGGGTTCTTCTAGGGTCAAGGAACTTAAATATCACATGCTTAAAGCAAAATATGATGAATTTAAGATGCTACCTCATGAAAATGTCAATGAGATGTTCTCTCGCTTAAATGTGCTTATTGAAGAAATAAATGTTCTTGACATTGCTTCTCTTGGCAAGGAACTCATCAACCGCAAGATCCTCATGCTCCCCCCCAAGACAAAGTACGACATCATCAACTCCATGCTCCAAAAAGAGTCACTTGACCACATTGAAGTTTCGGAGCTCATTGGAGAAATACACGCTCATGAGATGAGTGTACTTGGGATGATGGAGCAATCATCTTCAAAGACAATTGCTCTAAAGGCCTCCACCAAGAAAACAAACCACAAGAAGAAGAAGGTGGTTGAGCCTAGCTCAAGTGAAGAAGAACAAGCATCAAGCGAAGATGAAGATGATGAGCTTGCATTGATGATGAGGAAGTTCTCACGCTTGAACTCCAAGATCACTAAGAAGGGATACACTTTTGATCCCAAGAAGAGAGCATTTCTACCAAGGAGAGATGATCACAAGACTTGCTACAATTTTGGTGATCAAGGCCACATCTCCTATGATTGTCCAAGACCGGACAAACGAAGAGAGAACCACAAGAGCAACCATCGCAAGCTTGAAGGAAGTGATGATGATGAAGAAGAAGCCAAACCGAAGCCAAGATCCTTTGGGAAGAAGAAACATGACAAGGGCAAGAAGGCAAGGCTCTTCCCAAAGAAGAGAAATGGCCCACAAAAGGTGTTCATGTGTGAGGCAAATGAATGGGTCACCGATGAAGAAACAAGTGATGAAGAGAGTGAAGAGGAAGAAGAAAGCTTGGCCGGCCTCGCCATCGCCAACAATGATGATGCACCTCTTCATCCACCGCCCATGTGCCTCATGGCGAAAGGTAACACCAAGGTATGTGACGACTCTAGCGATGATGAGCTTTCCCCCGATGATTTAACATCTTTGATCAATGAATATCATGCTATCATTAAGAGGGAAAAGAGTAAGGTTAAAGTGCTTGAAGAAACTCGTGCTAGACTTGAGAGTGCTAACCTTGATTTGCTTGACAAGTATGAAAGCATACTCAAAGAGCATGACACGCTCAAATCCCATGTCAAGCAAATTGAGGAAGACAAGGCTAAAATCAAGATAGATAATTATGAACTTAACTTAGCACACCAAACACTCTTGGAAGAGCACAACAAGTTAATACAAGAACATCAAACACTTAACCTTGCTCATGACATGCTTGATCAAGAGTTGAAAAATATGAAGAAGCAAACTCTTAATGATAAGATATCCATTACTTTTCATGGAACTAATGCTTTGCACAAGTCTTTGCCTTTGAAAGCTAATGCTAGGGAGAAGGACTTGTTGGAAGAAATTGAGAGTCTCCGCACTAGTGTGGCTAGACTTTCAAAAGGGGAGGTCAAACACAAGGAAATCCTCTTCCAACAAGCAAAGGCCTTCAACAAAAGAGGACTTGGATCCTTCCCGGTGCCCAACAAAGGAAAGGTGCCCTCACCGGAGCTAAGAACAAGCTTCATCAAAGAAGTTGGTTCTTATTGCCAACATTGTGAGGTCACCGGTCACCACACAAGGGAGTGTCATCTTCCTAACCGACCCTCTCCCAAGCTTCCTACTAATTACAAATCTACTTTCAATGATCGTTATTATCTCTTAAGTAAAGTAGATGGCAAGGTGAAGGCTAGGTTCATTGGCAAGGACATGAAGGACATGAAGGGGAAGCTCCCCAAGCAACTTTGGGTCCCAAAGACACTTGTATCACACATACAAGGACCTAAGTTGGATTGGGTGCCTAAAGTTAAAAATTGAATTCATGTGTGTAGGTGAACTACAAAGTCGGAGGAAAGCATTGGGTACTCGATAGCGGGTGCACCCAACATATGACCGGCAATGATGGTATGTTCACCACCATAGAAAACCCCGGCAATCATGAACAAGTCACCTTTGGTGATAACTCTAAGGGAAAGGTAATTGGGTTAGGTAAAATTGCTATTTCAAATGATTTGTCCAATTCCAATGTTTTGTACGTTAAGTCACTTAGCTTTAATTTACTTTCTATTGCACAACTATGTGATCTTGGACTAACATGCACATTTAGCAAAAATGATGTTGTTGTGAGTAGTGAAACTAGCCAAGACATAGTCTTCAAAGGTTTTCGGCATGGACATCTCTACCTAGTGGACTTCGCCAACAAGAATGCTAGCTTGACCACATGTCTTTTCACTAAGACAAGCTTGGGTTGGCTATGGCACCGACGCATAGCGCACATAGGGATGAGCAAACTCAAGAAGTCATTCAAGCTTGGGATGGTGACCGGCGTGAAGGATGTCACATTTGAGAAGAACAAGCTTTGTAGCGCTTGTCAAGCCGGGAAGCAAGTTGCTTCACACCATCCAATGAAGACAATGGTGTCAACCTCCAAGCCACTTGAACTACTCCACATGGACCTCTTCGGACCGTCCACATATCAAAGCCTTGGCGGTAACCTCTATTGTTGAACTACTCCACTTGAACTACTCCACATGTGCGCTATTCTCGCTATGCTTGGAATCTATTTTTAGGAGACAAGAGTGAAACTCCGGAAGTGTTCAAGACCTTCACCAATCGCGCTCAAAGGGAATTTCAACTTCCCATCATCAAGGTCCGGAGTGACAATGGCACCGAATTCAAGAACTACAACATTGGGGAGTGGGGTGACTGCGAAGTTTGAAACATGAGTTTTCGGCCACATACACTCCTCAACAAAACGGTGTCATTGAAAGGAAGAACAAGACACTCATCACTCTTGCAAGAGCAATGCTTGATGACTACGGGACGTCGGAGAAGTTTTGGGCCGAAGCGATCAATACGGCGTGCCATGCCGCAAATAGGGTCTACCTACATCGCCTACTTCAAAAGACCCCGTACGAGCTTCTCATTGGGAGAAAGCCCAACATCTCCTACTTTCGAGTCTTTGGATGTAAGTGCTACATCTACCGCAAGAAAAGGCTCGGTAAGTTTGAAAGAAGATGTGATGTTGGTATATTTCTTGGTTATGCATCAAACTCAAAAGCATATCGAGTATTCAACGAGGAAAGTTGTGATGATGAGTTTGATGAATCTAATGGCTCCCAAGAGGAGAGTTTTGGTCATGATGAAATAGATGATCAGCATCTACGAGAAGCCATGAAGAACATGACCATTGGAGACATCAAGCCCGAAGTTGAGGAGAGCCATGATCAAAGGGGAGCTTCAAGTTCCAACAACAACACCTCCATGGCACCTCAAGTTGATGAAGAAGAGAAGGATGATCCATTGCCGACTCAAGACTCACAAGCACAACAACATCAAGAGGAAGAAGTCCATGATCAAGTCCAACCACAAGAGGAGCAACACACATCACCTTCGCCAAGTGCTTCACAACCACTTATGAGGCATGGACGCATCTCCAAGGCGCATCCAATGGACCAAATCATTGGAAGTCCGTCAAGGGGTGTAAGTACACGTTCTCGCCACTTTGCTTCGTTTTGTGAGCACTACTCGTTTGTTTCGTGTGTAGAACCCACTCACATTGAGGAAGCGCTCCAAGACCCAAATTTGGTGATGGCCATGCAAGAAGAACTCAACAACTTCATCCGCAATGAAGTTTGGGTGTTGGAGGAGCGACCCAAGGACAAGAACGTCATCGGAACAAAGTGGGTGTACCGCAACAAACAAGACGAGAATGGCGTTGTGGTATGCAACAAGGCAAGACTTGTGGCCAAAGGGTTCTCGCAAGTTGAAGAACTAGATTTTGGGGAGACATTTGCCCCGGTCGCCCGTCTAGAAGCCATCTGTATACTTCTTTCCTTTGCATCACATCATAGCATTAGGCTTTATCAAATGGATGTGAAAAGTGCCTTTCTCAATGGTTACATTAACGAGCTTGTTTATGTTGGACAACCTCCCGGGTTTGAAGATCCGAGGAATCCTAATCATGTGTATACGTTGCACAAGGCGCTCTACGGGCTCAAGCAAGCACCTAGGGCGTGGTATGAACGACTACGGGACTTCCTCATCATGCAAGTATTCAAGATCGGGAGGGTGGACACCACACTCTTCACCAAGGACATCAACGGAGATTTGTTCATTTGTCAAATTTATGTTGATGATATTATTTTTGGTTCAACTAACGAATCTCTTAGCCATGAGTTTGGCAAAATGATATCTAGGGTATTCGAGATGTCAATGATTGGAGAGCTCAACTTCTTCCTTGGATTTCAAGCAACTTCAAGAGGGGACCTTCATCTATCAAGAGAAGTACACCAAGGACCTCTTGAAGAAATTAGAGATGGGAGATTGTAGCACAAGAAGCACTCCAATGGCAACCAATTGTCATCTCGACGCGGATAAGGACAGTAAACCTATTGATCAATCTAACTACCGTTCTATGATTGGTTCATTGCTTTACCTTACCGCATCTAGGCCCGATATCATGTTTAGTGTATGCTTGTGTGCTCGCTTTCAAGCGGCACCTAAAGAATCGCATAGGAAGGCGGTCTTTAGGATACTTAGGTATCTTAAGCATACCCCTAGTGTGGGCTTGTTGTACCCTAAATGTGCAAAATACCATCTTGTGGGATACTCGGATTCGGACTTTGCCGGATGCCGCGTGGATCGCAAGAGTACCTCCGGTGGGTGCCACTTGCTTGGGCGTTCCCTAGTATCTTGGTCAAGCAAGAAGCAAAATTCCATCGCCTTGTCCACGGCGGAAGCGGAATATATTGCGGCCGGTGCATGTTGTGCTCAAATTGTTTATATGAAACAAATTGTGTGCCTCTCCATTGTGACAATGAAAGTGCGGTTAAGATAGCTAAAAACCCCGTTCAACACTCCCGCACTAAGCACATTGGTATTCGCCATCATTTCCTAAGGGACCATGAAGCTAAGGGTGACATCTCCTTGAGAGGTGTTAGGTCTAAAGAACAATTGGCGGATATCTTCACTAAACCACTTGATGGGAAAACTTTTTCTAGGCTAAGAAGTGAATTAAATGTGCTAGATGCAACGAACGTCATGTAAGAATGCACTTCATATAGGTCTTGCCTAACTCTCAAAGGATAGGGGTGAGCAAGGGTTAGCTTGGGATGGAGGTTCCTTTGGGTTTCCCAAGGTTTGGAGAGTAGTTCTCCCTGAAGAAGCCTTTGAAAGGTTCAAACTTGGCAAGATAGATTTATTTTATGCCTTGCATGATGCCTGCCATATAGACTTACAATTTCTTGCATTATGAAATGTTTGGCATTACATACGGTAGATTGTCACAAAGGGGAACCCAACTCATGAGAAAGAGACTTTTTTGAAATGCAATATCTTAACTCATATAAGGTGGAAAGAACAAAATGTTAGGTGCGTTAATGCCTAGAGGAACATGCTCTAAAGAGATAGAAGTATTCATACTCTACCTCATAAAGCATGGGCCTTACATTTTATTTGGACATTTTCCTCCTATTTTTCTCTTTGTTCCATTTGCCTTAAGGCATAGCCAAGTTATTGGCATATTAGTATCTTTGAGGGGTAAGGGGTTGCCCAAAAAGTCCTAAGACGTGTGTTTCTCGTTGCTTGTTTCTTTGGTCAAAGGACATATATGGGATGTCATTGTTCTGTAGTCACCGGATTATCCGATGCCTAGGTCAGTCTCTCATCGGATCGATAGGTGTTCAATCCCCAAAAGTCAGTTCAGTCAAGTGTGACTAATCGACCGACGAGTTCATCCTGAAAAACATCGGTCCATCCGATGTGTACAATTCTGGAACTGTGGTCAATTCCACCGATGCTACCTCCTCCATCGTCGGACCATCCAGTGTCAACATTCCATTTTTGAACACCCTTACTGTACCATTCGACCGATGATCCCATCCTTCAACGTCGGTCCATCCGATGACAACAGCACCTTTTTTGAATATCCTTACTGTGGCATTCGACCGATGCTTCTCTTGTTCATCATCGGTCCATCCGGTGTTAAAAATACGGCTAGGGTTTGGGACCCACTATTTAAATCGGCCGCTCATATACATTTTCCCTCTCCCCGATCGCGTTTGCCTCCGCCGCCGCCCGTCGCTGCCCGCCGCCTCCGGTCGCCGCGCCGTCCACGCGCCGCCGCCTCCAAGCGCCGCCACCTCCAAGCGCCGCCGCCTCCAAGCGCCGCCGCCTCCACCACTCGCCGCCGCCACTTCTTCAAACACCGCCGCAGCCGCCTCTTCACCGAATCACCACCATCGCTCTCCCTCACCTCCGTCGAGCACATTGCCATCGCGGTGCATCCATCACCGCTAGGGTCTCCCAACCCCGTCAATCTCCGCATCACCTTCGTCGACTCCGTTCAATCGCGTCCGATCGCAATGGCTCGCAACAAGAAGAACAAGGGCAAGGCCATCGCGGAGCCGGCCGTGAAAAAGCAAAAATTGTGGAAGGAGGAGAAGAAGGCATTGATGGCCGCTCGCGCCGCCGAGGAGCATGAGCGTGGCCGAGGAGGATCGCTGAGGATCCGCGAGGCTCGTCCGAGGCAGCCTCCTGTGATCGATGACTCCGAGGCCGAAGAAGAGCCGGTAGAGCCTCTTGTCCGCCGGCGCTCCGCCCGGACCCGTGGGGGTCATCCCGCGGCAGCTCCACATCTGAGACCGACGGCTGCCGATCGTCGTGAGGATAGGGAGGCCCAGCGAGCTATCTACGAGATGGACACTACTGTCCATGTTGCCGAAGGAGTCCGGTTGACCGACTACCGGAAGATGAAGGCCAAGCAGCTTCGCAGACTCAGGTGGAGTGTGCTGCTTGAGGAGTGGCACCCGCAGCCTAGAGAGGCCCTGGTAGACAGTCGTTTCTGGACTGTGACGCAGGCGTCCCTCTACGAGACCTACAGACGCCGAGGCCACAAGTTGTTCCAGCACAACTTTTTGGATTGGCATCAGCTTGCCCTCGCAGCAGAAACGGAGATATTGCCATACTTCGAGAGGTACAGAGGGCTGGTGCACCTGATGTCCTATGAGAGGAGTGCTTATGTGGAGTATTGGGTACGCGTGTTCTATGCTACTCTCTACGTCTCTGAGGGCCGCAAGTCAATTGATTTCATGTTCATGGGACGACACTATCACCTGACGAGGTAGACGCTAGCACAGCTGCTGGGAGTGGACTTGCACGACACCTGCGTGCATGAGAGGGTCTACGATGAGGCAGATCCACCGAGGAGGCCGCTCACTGGAGGAGTGGCACCAGCCCTAGAGGAGATCCGTTCCCTGTTTGGCCCTACCTTCTCTCCAAACCAACTGAGGGTACCGGCTTTGTTGACTCCAGCTGCACGCACAGTGCACCTCGCCTTGTGCCGCACGCTCCTGCCGAGGTCTGGCTACTTGGAGGGGTTCACCAGCTTACAGCAGACTCTCCTGTTCTACATCATGAACGGGATGGAGTTCAACATAGTGGACGTCCTCATATGCGAGATGGAGGACGTGATAACAGACGGAGTGGGCATGATGAGGCAGCTCGTATATGGGCACTGGATCAGCTACCTGCTCACCATGATGGTTCCTAAGGGGTCCACCGTGCATGACCGCCTCACTGACGAGAGCGTCACACGGTTCGGTCACTACCGTGCCCCAGCTCTTGGAGACCGCCGCCTTGGCCGTCCAGGAGCGTCAGGTCAGGGCTCGTCTTTCTGAGGAGGACTGGTCGGACTTGGAGAAGGAGGATTAGAGGCTAGCTGAGGCAGAGGCACAGGGTGAGGACCTGCAGCACATATGGTCTGAGAGCGACACTGACGACAGTGTCGAGGAGTACTTTCCACCTCCTCCCTCACCCAGGCAGCACGACGCGGAGGCTGGAGGCTCTACAGTGCCACCACCTACTCCACCTCCCGTCACTGAGGCACAGGTCACTCAGCCGTCAGAGCTGACTTCGCTCCTCTAGCAGATGGTTGAGCAGCAGCGTCTGGACAGGCTGGCAGTAGAGCAGGCTCGAGCGGAGTAGGTTGCCCGTCTCCTTGAGCTCCAGCAGCAGCAGCAGGAGATGCAGCATTAGATCGCCCGTGAGAGGCGTGAGGACACTGACCGGCTGACTAGACTCATCGACCAGATGCACCAGCGCACCCTCGACCAGCAGTAGCAGACGCAGCAGGCGATGATGGGCATCCTAGGTTTGATCACCAACCTCTATACCCAGACCGGGATTGCCCTCCCGTCGCAGCTGCCAGGAGTCGCTCCACCACCACCAGTCCTGGCTCCAGCTACCGCTCCGGTGCCGTCTACGCCGATTCCCTCCATCAGCATATCTCCACTCCTGGCTCCTGGCGCTCCGATACACTCCCCGCTGCCGGCTACGACCCTGTTTCAGCAGACGCCAGCCTCCGTCGTCAGTGCTCCAGATCCAGCTGCTCCAGCTCCACCAGCGCCCCCAGCACCGTCAGCGAATCCCCCAGCTTCCTTCGCTCCAGCAGCAGCGACCGCTGACTCCAGCTCCGACGACAGCACCCGCGACGACGACCATTTCACCATCGCCCCGAGCGCTCCGGAGTCTTAGGTACTCGACTTTCCTTTTTGGTGTCTTGATGCCAAAGGGGGAGAAGAGTTAGAGTCAGGGGGAGGTTAGCTCAGTCATAGGGGGAGTCTTAGTTGCAGGGGGAGTTCTATCTTTTTGGACTTATTATCATATTTACTATCATTTGCTATTATTGTGTATCCGTGTGTGC
The DNA here is from genome assembly GCA_036927565.1 of Tuctoria greenei. NCBI lineage: Eukaryota > Viridiplantae > Streptophyta > Magnoliopsida > Poales > Poaceae > Tuctoria > Tuctoria greenei. Next base: position 173,013,845 of record JAYESD010000002.1, on the reverse strand, counting down.
TACTTTATGCTCTTATGATTTATTGATCTTTGTTTGAGCCTTCGAGCTTCTTGTGTTGAATTTTGTACTTGTTACATTCTTTTATGAGCATTGCGTTTTTAATTTCATTACCTCTATGCTCTACTTGTTGTGTTGTCATCAATCACCAAAAAGGGGGAGATTGAAAGCATCTAGGCCCCCATGAGGTACGGTTTCGGTGATTAATGACAACCGTTAGATATTACTAATGAGTTTGTGGATGCGAGGTCTCACGTATAACACATCAAACGTAATGAACTATCTATTCATATCATCTACTGCTCATTCGATACAAATGGAGACCCCTCAACGAACTATTCTAAGGGGTTAATCGATTTTCATGAAGACTAAAAGAACTCATACGTCAACGCAATTCCATCAAAATTGACAACACAAGCAACTCAATATTCATTAGAAGAACATTCCCAACAAATGTCAAAGAGGTCACTCAAGCAAATTCCAAAAGATCAACTTAAAACAACTCGAAGCAAACAAGATCAACTCACCGGATCATCCGATGTTTTGTGAAATGACTACATCGATCGAGTTGTGTCAACAGAAGAAGAAGACCTCAGAACCAAGTACTCATCGGATCATCCGATGTGAATGGCTCAACAACATCGGTCCATAAGTACAGTTTGCAAGATCATTGGACCAAGTGTAGCACCGGATCATCCAATGTACAGAGAAGCACACATCGTTCAATTACTCGAGTAAGCATAAGTTTGAGAAAATTCTGGAGGAAGAGCCACCGGATCATCCGATGAGAAGACAAGATTAACATCGGTCTAACAACGGTCATATCTGACACAATGACGTCAGCTAAAGTAACTTGACCGATGAACTAAAGGGGAGACATCGGATCATCCAGTGTTCACAGTAAAGTTATGTCAGCCTACTTTTCCAACGGCTATTTCGGGGAGGCTGGCTATAAATACCCCCTAATCCTGTCATTTCGTCAAGTCTTGAGCGCCAAACACTATCAACACATCCACAAGCATTCAAGACCAAGAGAAACCACTTCCACACCATTTCGATCATCTATACACCAAGATTTAGGCTAGAACTAGCTAGAGAGAGAGCTTGTGTGCCACCATTGTGGGTGAGTGGACTCTCTAAGTTAGTGTGAGAGCCTCAAGGGAGTGCCCTTGGTGTTTGTAACCATGAGAAGACTTCCGGAGCTTGCCAAGGCGTTTGTGGAAACCCGGAAGGTCGAAGTTGTACAAGGCTTGAACTCCACCTTGCCAAAGGAGGCAAACGGAGAGGAATAGTGAAGACCCCTCGTCTCGGTGACTTGGGTGTGGCAAAACCCGTTGGTGGGTGCCACAACGTGGATGTAGGAAGATCTTGACGATCTTGTCGAACCACGGGATAAATCCTTGTCTCCTCGAGAGTTTGCATCCTTCTCCTTTCCCTTACTTTTATGCATTTTATATTCCGCGAAGTTTCTATCCACTAGAATGCATAGATAGTTTGCGTAGAGAATTGGGCTTTACAAATTAAATTTCATTGCATAGAATTTTTCGAAGAAAGCCCAATTCACCCCCCCTCTTGGGAACTCGATCCTTACACTTACGCGAGTACCTGCATATGACATATGACGTTACGAATCATAACAAAATGTTTTCATAGTTATTTGTATTATGTACAAAAAAACTTACTTGTGAAATTCCTTAGGAACCCGTAGACCTCTAGGCATGGGTATCGGCTGCTGCCGACCAAACTGACGCATCACACGATGTGCTGAGTACTCCTCGACATACACATCGAACACAAGACTTTTCCTTGTCCACCAGTACTCTCTGTCTCGCGTGCACAACGAGGACAAACCACTCGGTGCTCGGTATGACAAAGACTCATCGGAGTAGGGCATCCAAATGACATCTTTGTTAACACATAGGCGATCAAACTTAGACACAAACTCTGGATACGAGTTTCGTGTCTGACCGAATCCGTACTTACGGTGCATAAGACATAAATTGATGTTATTTATGAAAGAATTGAACATTATAGTCTACAAATATTTACAAACTTTAACAACACGTACCGTGCGTCGAAGCCAAACCATCCCCATCGTCGGAGCATCCACTTCATCGTCCTCACCCGCGTAGTAAAAGTCCTCGTATGGACTTTAGTCCACAAATGGGCGACCAATGGAGAAACGCTCATAGGACCAAAGAATCAGGAGTAACGGACAACCTGTCAAAACACCCCTCTGGGTTACCTGCATGAAAGTTAAATAATAATGAAAATGTTAGTACAAATGACATAGTAATATAAAATATTCATTGAAAGTGTACCTTCGTGCAAGCATCACACAAGCCTTGGTAAGTGGCTGCGAGCACAGCAGACCCCCAAGAGTACTGAGGAACGTTGTCGGATGTAGCATCTGCTATCTCTCTAGCAAAGTAGATTAGTTGTTTGTCCACTGAGTCTCCGTGAGTACTCGTGAACATAATCCAACCGAACAACCACAACAGGTAGGCCTCCAAATGCCTACTCACTGAGTTTCCATCCACTTCAGGGTGTATGTTATTCGCCTACAAAAAATATGCACATACATAAATGTGTAAATAGTAACACATATTTATTATGATACTTATGTAATTTATGACGCACCTGCCACTGCAACAACCACTTCTTAGATGGTCCGTGGTCCTGGTTCAAGGGCAGAGTAGGTCTATCCACATCCCTGACATGGGGGTGAAGGGCTATACCGTTGAAATGGTATAGTATGTGATCACGCCAATTATCACCATAATCAGGGTGACACACGACATCGCCAGCGATCGGTAGACCTAAGAGGTACGACACGTCCTGTAGTGTCGGTGCCATCTCTCCACACGGTAAGTGCAAAGTGTGAGTCTCGGGTCTCCATCGATCCACCAAGGCTGACAAAAGAGCCTTATCAAATGCCAACTTCTTCAACATTTTGTTCCACTCAACTGATGTCTAAGCTTGCATCATCCTACAAAGAGGAAGGAGTCCAGCTCCACGTAACCTGTACGGTGCCATGAGCACTAAGTAACTAAAATGGTATGAGTACAACGTAACTAAAACGTTATGACCCTGAAGTAACAAAAATGGTATGAGTACAAAGTAACTAAAACGTTATGACCATGAGTACCAGTTTAAATAAGATCATACCATCCAATCCATCGATCTCTATCCGCATAAGCTCGTTACAAGGCCTAACTTGAAGAACTCCAACCGGTTGACATTGTTCTGCACTAAGATGTGAGCGGTGGCAAAAGTCCAGCTGTGGGTCCAACAACTCTAGACATCCGGTCCCTCGTGTAGCCATAACCTGCACAAAAATTATTGAAACATTGCATAACAAGAATGCATAATTTATTAGAACATATCATGACTTATTACAACATAATTCGAGTTCTTCAAATACGACATAGTGCATTATCATATATTACAACATAATACAAGTTGTATTAAAAAATGTCACAACTTCTTGTATGACTCATAAAATCTCAATAAGCAAACCCATCTGGCACATCCTGTGTCCTACGTGGGCGACGAGGACGTCCACCTTCTTGAACATTCCCTGAAGGTCCCGCTTCTGCTGTACTAGTAATGTTTCCTTGAATGCAATTCTTATAACTATGACCACTCTTATTACATGTGCTGCATCTAACTTGAAGTCTTCTACTTTCCGACTCATCCATATCATTTCTGAAATGTCGAGTCCTACAACGTCCTCGCTTTTGCTTCAACCTTGTAGTATCAGGGCCTCTCTCAAAGTCAGGTCCCGGTTCCGTCGTGAAATCTCCAAAAATACGAAAACCATATATCTCAGCATTCCACGTTGTCTTCAACGTCTCTGTTAGATAGTATTGTGATACATATATCACTGGAGACAACCTTGTTAAAGAACATGCCACAATGACATGAGAACAAGGTCTATGTAATAACTTTGGCTTCGAGCATGTGCATACACAATATGTTTCATAGAGAATACACTTGGGTTTTTTCTATTACTATTGCCAGAACGTCTACCTCTGTCTCTACACAACACTTCATATTGGTGTTGCACTGTTCCAATACATCTTGCATGGTGTAAACTAGCTTTTTTAATCTTCTCATCCATATAATCTGAAATATACTTTGTGTAAAGAAGGTTAGAGTCAGCAACAAGATGAGGTGCGATAGCAAAACGATCACGGAAGTAGTTCATAGTTCCATTCATGATCCCTTCTACAATTGCAACAAGTGGCAATCTTCTCAGACCACATATGACCCAAATATACACCTACGTTCACATAATTATAGTTCAGTACAACAATATTAAACTGATATTATTGAGATTAGATTATATTACATGCATACCTCTGCTAGATTTGATGTCATAATACCATGACGAGCCCCATCTTTGTCATACAACAAAGCCCATTTTTCTTTAGGCTCATTCTGAATCCAATGCAAAAAAAGAACGGATCGATGCTCCAGGTCTACGAACTGCATTATGATCATCTGACGGAAGACTGCTAAGAGGTGCCGAAACTAGAACTGCTTCTGAATTTGAAGCTCTTCCCAATCTTTCGTCAGTTTGTTTCCTCGTTAACTGATCCAGATGTTTCCATAGAGCTTCAAACTTCCTTTGTTGGTTTTGACAACATAACCTTCTGAACAAGTTCATAAGTTCCTTGTTCTTAAAGTGACTGTAAAAATTGGCACCCAAATGCCTCATACACCATCTTGATTCTATATCTGGCCAAATAATAGGAATGATTCGGTTAGGACATCCGTTCTTTAAATCCATTATAGCTTTCAGAAGTCCAGCGTGTCGGTCATGTATGACACAAATATTTTTGCGACCTTGAATCACGCTACATTTAACCCGATACAAAACCAATACCAACTATCAGTATTTTCACCTTCCACAAAGGCAAATGCAATAGGTAACAATTGATTGTTACCATCGACTGCAATAGCAGTCAACATCTGTCCTTTGTACTTTCCCGTTAGAAAAGTTCCATCAATGCAAAGAAATCATCTACAATAGTTAAATGCATTTATCTTTTGCCCAAGACCAAAGAAGGCACGTTGAAGAATCATTTTCCCAGGAATTTTGAGATTCCGAACATCCATAATGTCAATAAATGTCCCAATATTTCTCCTCTGTATGGTATCTAACCATTTAGGCAAATTATCATAAGATGCTTCAAAGGTACCAAATCTCTTCTCTAACACCTTAACTTTGGCATTCCAAGCCTTCGAGTAGCTTATTGTGTATTTGAAATCATGCTGAATAGTGTTGATAATAGATTTTGGCTTAAAACCAACATTATCTACAACTCGAGCATACATGTAATTTGCAATAAACTCTGATTTAAGAGCAGTATTGCACTTCTCAAGTTTATGCAACTCACAAGTATGATCAATGAATATAGAACATTTCCAAAGGCCGCTCCACTTTTGAGCATATCCGTGGACACGAAACGGACACGTTGAATCAACACATCTGACATCATAAATTTTTTTATTAGATCTTGCAGTTACGAATGATCTTTTCATTGAAAGAGACCAGTATTTCATTGCATCCATTAATGATTCTTTATCTTTGAATAAAGATCCCACGGTTATATCATTCTTGTTATATTCCCATGGAATATGAGGATCTTCATGAACTCTAAAATTATGAAATTGTTGATAATTCCATTCTGCAGGTACTGCAACATTTTTATCATCATTTGAGGAATTATTATCAGAAATATTCTCATAATCCCTATCTTCCTGAACAATTTGATCAACTAAATAATTCAATTTTTCTCCTTCATCTGCTGCACCTGTAGGCTCAATGTGAACATTAATAGGTGCATCACTCTCCTCATCATTTTCTGAATCTTCACCTTCTCTATGATCACATTGTTCGTTCCCATCAATGACCGTATGAGGTGTCTCATCAACTATCTCTCTAGTTCTTACTTCCAAAAAGAGAATTAAAGGCCATTCGTATTGAATGGCCCTTTCAGTATAATTCCTCCAAACTGCCGTTCCATTCATTTCAAGTAACTCTCCATAAAAATTCACATTTGTACGACTAATAACTGCGTAATACTTCAGTTCAAATTGTTCTTCATTGAGCTTAAAATTCCACATCAACCAATTACGAATACCCAAATATGTTCTCGTTGTTGGATTTGGTATTCCTTTTGTTACTGACCTAAATGCAGATAAATCCACTCCATTGGATCATATATTATCTCCCCTTCTACAAAATATATTTGAAATGGTACTTTATCTTCCATACCTACTAAATATTTGATTTTGTTAATATAAGAATTATTATTATTATTTCCAATTTTGTAATAATTATTGAACTACTTTTTTACATCAATACAATTAATACACTTTCTTTATTTTATAAAGGATCTATTTGCGTTTATTCTTTATTATTTATATGTTTATTACCATTATTGTATGAATACATCTTTAATACACTATTCTATTCACAAAATGCATGCAAATAATTTCTGTAAGCCATTTTATACATGCTTACATATAATATACAAATTTATATATCACATAAACTGATGATAATATATTTCTAGTAACAATAAGAATAAATATAACTATTATACCACGCCTAAATACAATTAACAATACTAAAACTACTACTAATTAAATACTACAACTACTACTAATTAAATAATAAAATAACTAATTAAATTAAACCGATGGCTCTGGAATTAACTTTTACCTTTTTTCTCTTCTTCCTCTTCTTTTTTCCTTCCCTCTTCCTCTTTTTTTTTTCTTTCCTCTCTTCTTGGCTCTAGAACCAGGCCGGTTGCAAAGAACGGCGCGAAGGAGCCCTTTTATAGCTGGCGCGGCTCAGAGACGCGCCTGTGACACCGTGACCCGTGACCGCTCGCGGCCAGGCACCTGTGACCGCTTGCGCCAAGCACCCATGACCGCTCGCGGCCAGGCGCCCATGATGATGTGGGGTCCGCTTGCACTTTAGTCGTGCATGTCGCGTCCTTAAAGTGCGACTCACATAGCTGTTCTGCGAGTCGCACATTAGAAATGCGACTTGGTGGGTCCCGCTGGTCAAAGTGCCCAAAATCGGTCAGCTACTAACCACATCGCAACACGTGTCAAGTCACACATCAGCTGTGCAACTCGCACTATTACTGTGCGAGTATGTTGCTAATTTTGAAAAAAAAAAATATAATGACATGCTACTTTTACGAATAAGTTTTTTTTAACGCTAAAACAAAAAATATTCGAACAACAAGGACAATATCAGCAAGTATTTAAGATTCACACAGAAAACAGCACAGGTAGAAAACCCCTTGATCCTCCTATTTTTGTCTTCTAGCACTAGTAGAAATCAAAATCTTGTTTGTTTGTTATTTTTTGCTCAATTAGGGGTGCAAGAATAGAAACACCACCAAGTATTAGCTCAAACAGATAAAACATGTGATCAGTACAAATTCAGGAGCGTTTGGAAAAACTAGTGCTGGAACTTCGGAGTTCGAAGCGAGGGCCTTCATGATTTTTTTTATTTTTTATTTTTGAAATTGCCGTGTCCAGCGAAGCGGGTGAATCGTATGTGGATTTTTTGAGAGCTTTCTGGGGGAAAAATACACCTCATTTGTAGTTCTGAGCAAAACGTTATGCACGTTTTAAGGTGGATACCTCGAATTATGTTTTGGTGGTGGTGGAACTGAAATAGATACGAATCGGTGGATGGAATTTTTTTGTAGATTGGTTTTTTGTAGATGTCAGCGGATAGAGGAAACAAAATTGAACAAAAACAAATCTAAACCAACAACCAAACTCAACCTAGGACATGAACTCAGAACTACAGACTCCAAAACTAAATTGTGCAAAAGGCTGAGCGAGGGTTGTAGGTCAGAGAAAGTAAAAAAAATTGTAACTTTTTGTGGACTATAGGACTGAAACAAAGTGAATCTGAAGGGCACACAAGTATACCTCATGGTCAACCTGATATCTGATACCACTTGATAGGTGGATGAGTCCCGATCTTCTGAGAGGTATGGTAAACTTGATTGGTTGGAGATCTCGACGTTGACGATGCAAGGCTTCGAACGAACGGAACCCCACAATCACTACACCACTTCTCCATTGGTTATCACCCGTGTCCAACGAATGAGATCACCATGAAGGCTTATCTCTGCAAGCGCAATCAAGAACACAAGCAAGAACAAAGAAGTTGCAATAAAAACAGAACTGATCACGAAGTAGGGTCTCACTAAACGATGAACGGTGGCACTTTTCAATGAAAAATTGAATCTTAGAAAAACCCAACCCAAATGTGGTGACAACTGCTGAACAAAAAGGATTTGGGGGCGTGCAAGGACCCTGGACGCAACCCTAATGGTTTCCACATGATACATGGGCCAGCGGCCCAAGGATGGTGACGCAGCACCCTGATGGACTCCAGATGCCCACTTGTTTCATCGATTCTCGTCAACTCAGAAGGAATTTTGAGGTGGGATTGGTTCCATTGAAATCTTTATGAAATTCTGGCTCCAAACATATATAGAACATCAAAATTTGACACCGTATGTGTCCGGGATGTCATTTTTGGTGAAGGCAGCTACTTGAATTCGAGGTGGAGTTGAAGTCGAGTTGGGCTTGGACTCCTCTTTTGTGTGGACGTCCTATCTCCTACTCCTTGACTCCTTGGACTTCTCCAATCCCTTGCTGGTCGTCTCCATTGTTCCTAATCAATAAAACATGCATGGAAACAAGCGTAAGTTTTGAAAAACAATTGACAAGGTTAGAATATACCTGGAGATCCAACTGTCGCGCACGTGCTCTAGTGATCGGTCCTTGTATTGTATGCAAAAGAGCGATGTTCTCATCACTAGCGTTACCTTCGATAGTTTTGCACTATCTGAACTTTTCATTGTGCTTTTGGGGAGTAACGTTAACCTCGATGGTTTTGGATTGTCTGAACTTTTTCTCACATGAATTGCACGTGTTTCACAATTCAGAGTGTCCGAACTTTTTCTCGCGTGACAAGAACGTGTTTTTCGCATTGGATTGTCCGAACTTTCACTCACATGAGCTGGACGTGAGTCAAGAGTGTTCAATATTTACAAATGTTTTTTTGGTAGTAACATTTACTCTTTGTATGGTTAGGACTGTCCGAAATTTCGGTCACGTGATTCGCATATGAGTTTGATATTGTAATGTCCGATCTTTTGCCTTTTCATTGCAGCACTGCTTTTGGTCGATTCGATATATCCTGTTTGCTAAAATAATTGTGTGGGGGCTCTGTTTTAAACTTGCAACATTTCAAACTTACTTTTTTGCTTATGAAATGTTTGCCTAGTATTCATTTACTAAGTTTTAGTTGTGTTTTGGTGGTTAAAGCTGGTATTACATTGCTATGGTTTGCAACATGCTTATGTGAGGTGCTCACGTAAGGTGGTTATTGGACTTACTAGAGTTAAGTCGAGGATTTAGGCTCGCAAAGATTGGTTGTGTATTCATGTTTAGGTGTTGCTTGAGGTCAAGACATGGCTGGTGATGGGATCCACTGAACTAGTCTTAGGGAGAAGATGAGGTTCAACAACCAAGTTTGGGAGGAATTATGGTTGAGTTGATCGGGAGGTCAAGCATCATGTCTGGGTCAAGAACAATGCATATGAAGGTATCGTGGACGTCGTTGGAAAGTGTTTGCACATGTGCAAGAGGTGCATGGATGTGGAAACATTGTTCCAAGGCGTGATGAAGAGAAGTGGACGTGAAGATGTGACCGGAAAGGTCTAACCGTCTGGTTTATTCCTCAGGCTGCGGTTGAGGTAGTCGTGGTTCGTTTATGGCAGGTTTAGAGTTTGTTTTGGTTAGATTTCACGGTGAGCATGAAGTAGAGTTGTTTTAGGAATGTGGGATATGTTTCTAATGTGTTTGGAAGTCTTATGATTTCTTCTATCTGCGTATAGAAAAGTCTTAAGCAGTTATGGTAATTTTGAGTTAGAGTCCAAGTAGGATTAGAGTCCTATTTTGGATTGGGTTGGCCTTAGGGCAGATTATATAAACATGGGAGACCAAAGCTCGTGGTGCTCGACTTGGGGCTGTTCCTCTTGTGTTTTGATCAATAAAATTTGTAGTTCAGAGAAGCTTTTGTGCCTTGTTAGTCTGACTTGTTTCTGTCAAGTCTTTCTTGTCGAGTTTCTGCGTTGTCCGACCTTTCTTCAGTGTTTTGATCGTAACTTGCGTTTTACAGATTCAATTGACATGATTCTTTTTTGTGTTGTCTTCACAACTCAATATTATATCATCTGCGAAAATTTCAAGGTCATTGGATTTTTGTTTTTTGTAGGATCAAAGAGCACGTGAAAAGCTACCAGAGGGGGGTGAATGGTAGATTACAACTTTTCAGCGGAAGCAACAAAAATCCTTCGGCAGAGAATTGATCTGTTAAATAAATCATGTGTGCGACTAATCTAAACGTGATCAATTGTGACAAAACCGGTATAGATTGTGGAGAATCAAGACACTAAGATGTCACAACAAGAACTATGAAAATCCGTTGAGAAAAACTCAAGTTATGATCGAAAGATAAAACAAAGGTCAATATGTTCTACCCAAGAAAACTCAGATCTACAATAATGCAAAGAAACTCGTGTAGATCAGAAACCACAAATCTAATGACCGTGAAAGTTTCACAGATTATATATAATCAAGTTGTGAAGACAACCCAAAACAAATCACGTCAATTGGATCTGTAAAACTCGAGTTAGTATAAAACCACCGAAGCAAGGTTGCGCTGTGTAGAAACTCGACGAGAAAAACTTGTCCGGAACAAGTCGGACAAACAGGGCACAAAAGTTCCTTTAAACTACGACCTTTCTTCAATACAACACAAGAGGAACAGCCCAAAATCTGTACACCACGAGCTCTGGCCTCCCTTGCTTATATAACCAGCCACGAGGCCAACCAGAACCAAACTAGGACTCGTATCCGACTTAGTTCCCACTAAAACTTTTCATAACTGCTCAAGACTCTTCTATACGCAGATAGAAGAAATTTTAAGATTTCCAAACAACTTAGGAACATATCCCACATTCCTAAAAGCAACTCATCTTTGTGACCCACAAAAAATCCTATCATAACCAAATCAAACCTTTCCACATTTGAGTCGAACACGACTGAGCCGCAGCCTGAGTCCATAACCTATTCGGTTGGACATTTCAAACCAATTCTTTAGGTCCACTTCTCCTCATCATGCCTTGGAAACATGTTGCCACATCCATGCACTCCTTGCACACGTGCAAACATTTTCCAACAACATCCATGATACCTTCATATGCACTGTTCTTGATTCAAACATGCTGCGCAACCTCCCGATCAACTCAACCACAATTCCTCCCGAACATGGTTGTTGAACCTAATTTTCTCCCTAAGACTAGTTCAATGGGTCGTGTCACCAGCAATGTCTTGAACTCAAGCAACACCTGCATATGAATAAGCAACCAATACTTCCGAGTACAAGTCCTTGACTTGACTCAGGTTAGTTCCGAAACCACAACACCTTACGTGAGCACCTCACATAAGCATGTTGCAAACAATAGCAAAAAAAAAAATGATAACAACCAAAACGCATTAAAAACTTAGTATAATAATACTAAGAAAACTTTCCTTAAGTGTAAAGCAAGTTTGAAACATTTCAAGGTAAAAGCAGAACCATTGCAGACTAGCACTGGACCTTGCCAAAGCTAACCGGACCTTGAGCCGGAGCTTACCAAACTAGCAGTACCTAGCACTGAAGCTTACCAACGCTAGTAGGACCTAGCGGAGAGCTTACCAAAGCTACTCGGACCTAGCGCTGGAGCTTACCAAAGCTAGTCGGACCTAGAGTTGGACCTAGCAAAAATATTTCGGAGCTAGCCACAACAAGTCGGACCTAACTAAAACAAGTCAGACCTAGACAAAATAAGTTGTACCTTACATCGGACCTTGCCGGAGCTACCCAAAACAAGTCGGAGCTATTGTTGGACCTTGGGAGATGGGTGTTTTGGCAGTATTCAAAATTTTTATTGTCATATCCAATGTATTCAGCACAATAGGTCTCACAATCTCCCCCTTCATGAATGCATTGGCATCACCACTTAGAATACGAACATTGGCTTATTCACATAGAAAGTTTTGAAAACAATTTTCTTCTTGAAATATTTCTCTCCCTTTTTAAATCATAAATAAAATGAGAAGAAAAACAAAAATTCTCCCCCTAAGGATGTACACTGCCCCTGAGAAGAATCGTGCCAAAACACTTGTGAAAGTTTGCAAGGTAAAAAAAGAGAAATTTTAATTTCTATGAGCATAATATGACATATACATATAAAACAAAGCTCATCCAAAGTAATACTATCAAGTAACCTACACTATCACATCAATGAGATACATAAAGTAGTGTAAGCCATGCTAGAGATCAAGTGAATTTTCAATTTAAGCAAGTCTTGATCTCACAAACTTAACTATTTCAAGACCTGAAAGCATGACACTTGTTGCTGCATTTTATTATTTTTCAAGGAACAAATTTAGATCATATGACATTTGCAAGAGATTATATACCGCATCTGCCTTATTCTAACAAACCAAACCAAGCCTATGTCATTTGACAATCATAAGCTTAAGGACATGGAATCATACACACCTTCTTCCAAGATCATATCTAAGTGCAAGATATGCCATCTCAAAAGAAGTGTGATGCATGCATATTCTCTTGATCTTTTCTCAATTTTTCATTTGAACATAAAAACTAAACATGTGAGCTGATTACTTGATTAATTATTCATTATTAAAAGCACTTGTGTGCATGCAACAAGCTCAAAATAGCAAGAAAGTTTGATAATGACCAGATATAGTGTATGTAATTATTCCATTACTAGTCATGGCAAAAATTACAAAATGTATAACATGAGTAATGTAGTAAGAACATTCAGCATGTAAAAGGAATCACAAAGTCATATATGTATGAAATATTATGCTCAGATTATTTTAATTCAAATTGACAAATAGAGTTCCCATGTTTCAAAACTCCCCCTCAAATTAAGCCATGAGGATGCATAACCCCTATTTCACTACGAATGAAACAAAAACATGTGAAATCCAAAGGTTTTGTAAAAATGTCAGCCAATTGTTGTTTGGTATCGACATGGTGAAGCACAATGTGCAACACCCTCATTTTCATGCATAATGCACTGCATAAATCCTCATACATGTTTAACATTAAGCCATGTAAAAAGAAACAAGATTAAAATGAATTTAGGGCTAAACTGGAAATTTTAGTCTGTAGGGTGCAGACTTATCCAGCTTTTGAAATCGGACTAGTCCAGTATCCCTATCCCGTGTTCGCAAAATTCAGTATCCTCAGTTCAGAAAATTTAGTATCCCCTATTCAGAAAATTTAGTTTCCTTAGAGTGTGGATTGTCCGGTGGTAACCCCGACTAGTCCGATGTCCCAGATTTCATTTAGAAGAATTCAATTCTTCAGAGTTCAGACTTGTCAGGCATGAAAAGCGTACTAGTCCGATTTCTTCTCTGATGACTAGTCCGATTTCTTCTCTGATGTTCCCCAGACATGTGCGGCTGGACTTGTCCGTTTCTTCTCTGTTACCCCCCGGACTAGTCTGGTCCTAAATGCGAACTAGTCTGGCCTACTGAACTCAACTCGAATTCTTTTATTTGTCCATGATTTGTTTTATGGTAATTGTCTAATTTGGGCCCAAGAACTTCGTGCCCAACCTCAGAGGAGCCCAAGTGGACCACACCTCGCCCCCTACATGCCCCCACCCCCCCTCCGCGTGAAATCCACTTGGAATTCACCCCAAAACCCTACCTCTCCACCCGTATATAAGCAACCCAATACCTGGTCTCTCCAACCTTTGAGAAAAACCCTCGATGCCGCCCTTGCCTTGCGCCGACGTCAACAGGGAGCCCATGAGCAAGGAGAAGGAGAAGAAGAGGGAGAAGGACCAATCAAAATCAATCTCCATCGATTCTTTGACAATTGACATTCTTCATCCAAAATCTTCATCAACACCTCTCATCATGCCCTAATCATCAAGATCCAAGTGTTGCACCCGAATCTTGATCTTTGGATCTGTAAACATGTGGTACACCCTCTACATTCAAGTTTTCATGCAAATTCAACCTCAATTCTAGGAGATCAAGAAAACCATAATTTAAAGTTCTGTCCAGGGCGGACTAGTCCGGCCCTTGAAACCGAAGTAGTCTAGTGTCTAAATCATGAATGTGCTGAATTAATTCCAGTTTGACTCAAATCAATTCCAAACTTATTAAAACGTGTTAGAAACTATTGTAACTAGTTAGTAAACATTAATAGCAACTCATTAACAAGTTTTACCTCACAATTGCATTAATCATGCATATCATGGCATATTGAGTACTATATGAGCATTATTTGATTGAATTGTGTGTTTTGCATATTTGTCGCTTGGAATAGAAGGAGTTGCCGTAGAAAGTGCTTTCGAGGTCTTTCAAAACCAGAGTTTCGTAGCCTTCGATCCAAATAAAGGTCAGGAGCAAGGCAAGTGTCCTTGACCATATTGATCCTGTTTGAAAGGTTTTGTTTGCAATGTTGCATGCTTGTGTCAAAAGTGATGGGAAAACCCAATTGTAGGAGTTTACTAGTTTTGTATGACCACCCTTGTCGCTTGAACACTATGTAGAGAGTCGGGAAGGGTATTTTGCACTTTTTGTTTCACAATGTTCAATTGGGTTTGGGAAACACTCATACTACCTAATTATGAACTATTGAACATGTGAACGATGAGAATTGATATTAATGACCCTTTTTAGCAACATGGTTCCTAGGGATAAATGCAAGTTGGTAATGTGGAATGGGTTGGACTATTTCGGTGGTTTTTTGCTTGCTTTAGATCTAAGGACCGGTTCGTGGAGCGACCATCTAGGATTTACAGTGCCACCACAGGGCCAAGTATTGGTGCGGCTTAGATGACTAATTAGTGAATTGCCAATACTGTTTGGACCAATAAGAATGCTCTGGGAAGGGGTAGTTGGATGGGTTTATAGTTGATGGTGGGACTACCCTGGGATCCGAAAGGCTGAAGAGGGGGCCCTTGGTTGGATGTGCTCAGTTGGAGACATCACCATCGGTGAAACCTCAGTGGGGTCTATATAGGCTAGTAATCACTTTGGATACATCACCAACGGAAGTGTGAGACGACATAATTGAGATTCCATATTCATCGAAAGGTGATGAAATCACGAAATTTTGGGTAAAGTGCTACAACCTCTGCAGAGTGTATCTAAAACTATCATGATAGTAGTGCTCCCAATCATGAGCAACCTGGATCCTCACATGATTATACTTTGGACAATAATATGGTTTAATAGCTGGAATTGAGTCAGGATTTGGTATTTCTTAATTAATTGGCATTGGTATATGGAATTGATGAATTTGAGACAAATGAGCGGTTATAAGTTGAATATGGTTTATTAATGCTTGAATTGGTTATTTAAGTTGAAATTGATGATATATGGGTTATCATGGGAAGGACCACACTTAATGATGATATAATTGCATTTTTCAACTGTTTTGAATGTACTTTTATGCAATTAGCCATCATTATTGTCATTTCCTTGTTTAAGCTACATGCCATATATACTTTACCACACTTGCTGAGTACGACATGTGCTCACCCTTGCTATTCCCCCACCAAATCCAAACACTGGCGACCCGATTGAGTACACGGAGGTCTTTGAGGAGTTCTAGGCTTGTGTTTTGCCGTCAAACCTGCCTGTGGAGTTTGGAATCATTAGTGCTTAGTTTTTTCCGCTGCAGTTTCATTAGAGCTTGTAATCGAGACTGTTTGGTTTATAATAAGGTACTAATATCAGTGTTATTAATTGAGACATGGTTATAATCTGTTTATTGTCTATGAATCACTTGTATATGTGTGTTAAACATCCTGGGCACACATATGCATCATGCTTGGTTTATTTTCAGAACCGGATGTCACAAATTAGTATCAGAGCCGTGTTTGACCACAGGACGCATGCCTAGGTAGAGTGGACACCACAAACCAATTAGGACTTCTTTCCTATTCAAATTTATTTTGTTTTGCACCATTTTGCCTTCCGCTAGCTATATAAAGTGGGAAAAGACGCGTTTTGCTGCTGCTGCAATTTTTGCCGTTTTTGCATCTTTTTGAGCAAATGCACATCCTCTCATCTAAATTTGTGGTTGCTGCAATATCAGAACTGATATTTGTGTTTTTCCTTTATTTTCCTCATGTTTTGTTGTAGATGGCTCACACCAAAATGACGGCCCGCAAGAGAGCTCAGTTGCCACCCCTTGGAAGCAAGCTAAGGCCTCGCAAGGAGCCGAGGATGGAACCAGCCCAAGAGGAGGAAGAAATGAGTTCTCCCGCAAACAAAGTTTAGCATGAACACCCAAACACGACGAAAGAAGATCCTGAAAAGGTGGAGTCCTATGATGATAAGGAAGAGGAAGACCCCGAAATGGTGGAATGCTATGATAGCAAAGAATAGGAGAATGACACACATGAGGGGAATAAAGATGAAGACCGAGATGAGGAGGAACAACAAGAGGAGGTATGTGAAGCCCAAGGGAATGCATCACAGCCAAGTGAAGCCAGGAAGGAGGACAAATGCATAGTTTACCGTGATGCCCAAGAATTCCATTCTGATGGCACTGATGGAGGATTTGCAGCCAAGCAATTGAAGGAGTTCTTTGATTTATGCAAGATGCACCCGGAATACTATGTCAAGAGGATTCCTTTCCATGTACATGAAGAATGGAGGGCTCAAGTTACTGTTCTTGCTAGAGATGAGGTGGTTACCTGACACTTTGCCTCCACATGGAGAGCCACCAGGGAGCAAGCTATTGACGATGTCGCTTGGGATGCACTTACTAGATTGTGCCATGTCTATCGGGAGCAAGTAGGAGGTACTAGCTTTGCGCTGCACTCGCTATGCAAGAAGGGAACAAGGGAAATCTTAAGACTGCAAGATGGAGCTCAAATCAGTTCTCGTGCCATCGACAGATCTCAAGAAGTATTGGTGAATTTGGGAAATCGCTATGCCGATGCTATGGAAGAGATATGTTACCTCTGTAAGAAACTATTAATCATGGAGAAGCAAGAGGAAGTCTGCGACACCAGGGAAGTCAATGGTGTAGCAACATCTCCAGCACCTACATGGATGGCCAACTCACCGTGGCGTGCGCCCATGTATGCTTTGCCGCCATCGTCGCCTTCGCCGCCTCACAGCCAGGATAGCTACGGTTCACATGATTAAGTCTAGGTCTCCTGTTTAGAAGTTAGAAAAGTGTTTAGATCATTTTTTATGTTTAGTGTGGTGTGCTGAATTTTCTTGGTGTGTGGTTGTGCTTGTGTGCTTGGTACGAGTTGTGGGACCACTAGCATTTTGTCCACGTCCGCACGTAGTAGAGAGTTGTGGGAACCTTTTCCACATCCTCTAATAGGGTTATTAGTATTAATAAGGGAGTTGTTTAGTTACATATACCTTGTTGCATATAGTTGGGGCGTTTCTTTTTAAATTCTAAATCCTTTCGTATCTACAAAGTTTTAACCAACGGATGTCAAGGACTGGCAACTAGAGGAATGCCAATGGTGAGGAGGAGAGCAATGAAGCAACTCAGAACAACCAGGGACCTGCCCAGGGAGCTATCACCTTTGAGCAGCTATAGGCTATGCAAAACCAGCTCATGAAGACCATGATATAGATTATGGGACAACTGCAAGCTGGCAACAAAAAACAGCCCCACATGCCTCCAACGCCGCCACCCCCGTCACACCACAACCGTTTGAGAGAGTTTATGAGGAACAGGCTGCCTACCTTTGCTCAAGACACAAATCCAATGGAACCTGATGATTGGCTGAAGTCAGTTGAGAAGAAACTCGCATAGTATAGTGTAGTGACAGAGAGAAGGTTCTTTTTGCCTCACACCAGTTGATGGGAGCTGTTGCAGACTGGATGAATCTCTATGCAATGCCCATGAAAATCAAGAGAGAATCACCTGGGCTGAATTTAAGGAGAAGTTTCATTCTCACTATGTGCTAGAGGGAGTCATGATACTAAGAAGACAAGAAATTGAAAACCTCAGGCAAGGAAGGATGAGTGTGAGTGAGTATCTCAATAAATTCTCTCAACTGTTTCGATATGCTCCTGAGGATAACAACATTGATAGCAGGAAGCAATATCTATTCATGAGGGGTCTTAGTAATGAAATTCAAGTCCAGTTACTCAATGCCGACTGACTTTCAGAAGCTGGTCGACATGGCCATTGTGGTGGACAACAAGATTCGGAAGATGGAGCTAGACCACAAGAGGAAGATGCCATATCAGAGAAAGCCGCAAGGAAGCCATGTTCGTCCTCGCTATGCACCACCTGTTGCATGCTAATACAACCCGTCTGTTGCTGCATACTGCACTGCTTATCAATCACAACTGCAACAGCCAATGCAGCAACGCCCACCCATGCAAGCACCTCACTTACCCCTGCAGCCTTTGCCATGCGCAAATATGTCTTCCTATGGTTGTTGTCAGACAGAACATTTTGCAAATCGATGCCCAGGGTGAGGACAGGGTCAGATGAACAATGTTCTAACACAGAACCCAAGGCCCAAGGAGGAGGAGCTAAAGGCAACCGTGGACTATAAAATTTCACTCGTGGCAAAGTGAACCATGTATTTGCAGAAGAAGCTCAACAAGCTGAAGATGTCATGATTGGTATGTCTCTCACAAACTCCAACCCCGCGAGTATATTATTTGATTCTGGAGCAACACATTGTGACACCCGGTTCCGAAAGTTAACCAAGTAAACGCATATGTGTGCCCAGGATGTTCAACACAGATACACGAGTGCATTTACAAAAAGATATATAGAAAATTATCACAAAACAAGATTAATTAACCATGTTTTATTTCACATTCATAATATCCTCAAATACAAGCTCTAATAAAATTTAATGACAAGTTTCAACCAATGAAGCAGAAATAAACTAAATAAGCAACTATGCAGCTAAGCAAATAGGGTATAACGCAGCTCCAACAATCCATAGGCAAAGCTGACAGTAGACACGGCCTAGAACTCCGCATTATCATCGTTAAACACCCAATCCTAACCTGCAACTGTTGGTTGGGGAATTGTAAGGGTGAGTACATGTCGTACTCAGCAAGTGTGGAAATTATGACATGTTGATTATTCAAATGACGAATATAGTAATGGATAAGTGCGGAAAAGTACATTAAAACATTTGGAAATGAATATATTATATGTACGTGAAATAAACCCATCATAAACCATGTAATCATCATCATACCAGTCCATATTCACTACCATCATTCATATACCAGATTTCTCATTACCAATAACCATAATCAATATCAGAATTTAATTCATAACCATCCATAACCATAACCATAACCATATTATCAACCATAACCATTACTAAACCATCCCAATCCTATGTTCCCTCTAAACATGTAGGTCTTCCAGGTGCTCTTAACCGAGAGCACGGGTATCCTGATAGTTTTATTAGACTCTACGGTGTTTGTACCACTTTACCCAGGTGTTTGTGTGCATCTGGGCATCCCTTGTGGGTTTTGGTTGATTTATGACAAACAAATGAGATCCTAATCAAATTTTTGAGATGAGCGCATGTTTTAATGAAATTATGAATAAAGCACAAAAAGAAAGGAGAATGAGGATCTATATGGAAAAGCGCTCAAGAGCTGTTAGATTAGATCATTGTGTATGGAGTGTGTTGGAGAAACACACCCCAAGAGCTCAAGAACAAGAAAAGTCATTCACTGCACAAATTTACATAGGACCGGACTAGTCCGATATACCCCAGACTTGTCTGATAATTCCTCTGTTCAAAATCGGACAAGTCCTCCCAATGCGGACTTGTCTGCACGGTCCAGATTTATACAGACCAGACTAGTCTGATATCACCACAGACTAGTCTGTTATCTTTCTGACTAAGATCGGACTAGTCCTCCCCAGTGTGGACTAGTCCTCAACACTTCACAGTTTTGCACGAAGTCGGACAAGTACGATATCACCATGGACTAGTCCGATATCTCTCTGTTCTAAATCGGACAAGTTTGATATCTTCGTGGACTAGTCCGAATAATCCTTTGACTAAAATTGGACAAGTCCTCCAAGTGCGTACTTGTCCCCAGTTCACTAAGGGGTTCACCACAGTCGGACTAGTCTAATAAGGACTGGACTAGTTCGAACATTTCCAGAGACAAAAACGGACTAGTCCGCCCCCGGTCGGACAAGTTTGATAATTTGGAACACTCAGGGTTTCCCACACGCCGCACACCGGACTAGTCCAGAGTCCACCACGGACTAGTCCGGACTTTGAAAACCCTAACGGTAACCCTTGGAAACCCTAGTATAAATAGAGGTGCACAACCCATCTATGACAACTCTCGACCCCCTGCACCATCACACCCTCCAAGAACCCAGAAAACACGTCTTTCCACACAATCCAACAAAAGAAAGATCAAATTTGTGTGGATCAACTCTAGATCAAATGAGAGACACGATTCTTCAAGTTTGAGCTCTTGGGTTTGCTTCTCTAACACACTCCTGTTGTTTTATTGTAGATCTTATGAGCGTGTTCTTGGTGGTGTTCGATTTGTAATCTTTGGAAGCCATCAACTTGTGAGAAGGCCCCTTGAACTTGGTGATTTACCCTTCATGATTAGTCGAAGAGAATCGACCTCCGTGGTGATTCAACGAGGGTAGGGTTGGAGAAGACCCAATCCTTTTGTGGACTCCTCAACATGGATGTAGGTTGCCTCTGTGGGAACCGAACCACGGGATAAAAACATGTGTCAATCTTGTTCTTAGTTTTTCATAGCACATTCTAGGGTTTAATTGATCTTAGTCAAATTACATTAAAACTTGAAACTATGTTCCCATTGTGCTATCTCCAGTTTAATTGAAGCAACATACTCTAGTTACATCTTAATTTCCGCTGTGTGGGGTAATTGGATCGAGATAATCGATCAAACTTGATCAATCTAGTCCGCACGCACCGGACTAGTCCGATTCTCATTATTTGAGCAAGTTGCTGAGTGTTGCAGGTTCCGACTAAAAATCAAAAAGGCCTATTCACCCCCCCTCTAGTCCATGTTCAATTGGTATTAGAGCCAGGTTCTTCAAGGGGAGACTAATCGCTCGAAGAGAAAATGTTGGACATGAAGGATGTGCACAATATCCTCAACCAAGAGAAGGTTGAAGATAAAAAGGCTCAAAAATTGGAGAAGCTCGTCGACGCCATTCAGGACTTCGAGGATGACGATGAGGAGACGCTTGAACTCAAGGCACTCCTAAGGAAGAAAGCCCTCTCCAAAAGGAAAATGAAGATCGAAGATGAGAAGAAGAAGAAGGGGAGTAGTCACACCGACTACTACTGATATCCTTTCAACTACGATCATCTAAATTCTATCAATAGACATTATTTGTCTATTCTCTAGGAAAAGCCCCACACTTTGATGGCAATGATTACTCAATGTGGAGGCAAAACATGAAAATGCATTTAATCTCACTTAACCCCAGCTTGTGGCATATAGTGTGCACAGGTATAGATATCCCAGACGACGATGAAGAGCTCACCCCAAGCCAAGAGCATGCAATTCATTGGAATTCTCGAGCTGCAGCGGTCATCACATCATCACTAAGTCGGGACCAGTTCACCAAGGTGGATGGACTCGAGATTGCAAAGGAAATACGGTTGCAAACTGCACATGAAGGCGATCATCATGTGCCAGAGGAAAAGATCGAAATGATCGAAGGCGAATTGGTAAGATTCACCTTAGAAGAAGATGATTCACCGCAAGACATGTACAACCGGTTGAAGACTCTCATCAACAAGGTTCGAGCATATGGAAGTAAAAAGTGGAACGATCACGAGGTGTCTAAGCTCATCCTTAGAGCATTCATGCCTCGCAATGTTACCCTATGCTCAATGACAAGAGAAAGCCCCTGGTAGAAGAAAATGACTCTGGATGAATTGCTTGGAAAGATCATCAACTTTGAAATAATGGAGAAGCAAGCAAAACATGTCAAGGAGATTGCCGACCTCACCTCGGCAAAGAAGAAAGGGGTCGCCTTAAAATCCACTTGCAAGCCCTTGTCTAAAGAAGCTCGAGAGGCTCAAGATGAAGATGACATGGATGATGAGAGCAGCGACATAAATGAGGAAGACATGATCCTCTTCATGAAGAAATTCAAGAGGATGATGGAGAGAAGACAAGGGGGTAAATCAAGTGAAGGAAAACAAAAAGAAAAGTCAAGACCGAAGTTGAGGCGGGCTTGCTATAACTTTGGTGAATATGACCACTTTATAGTTGATTGCCCATATGAAGAAAACAAGAAGAAGACCAAGGAAACAAAGCCTCAACCTAAGAAGTTCTTCAAGAAGAAAAAGCAAGCTGGATAGGTGCACCTAGGAAAGGAGTGAGACTCAAATGATGTGTTCTCGTCCAAAGAGGAAGAGATGTCTAGCATAGCCATCAAGAAGACAACGAAAAAATCCACCCTCTTCCCAACTATCAACGCATGGAAGGACAACAACACCTGTCTCAGGGTGAAGGAAGGTAAAAGAAAGGTAACATCTAAACCTTCCTCCTCGCATTCTTACTATAGCGATAGTGATGCCAATAGTGATAATGAAGATATGCTTGTTGGCCTTGATAAGAAAACTGCCGCAAGAACGAAATTCTTAATGGATAAACTTATTGATAAGGAGGAGCTTGTTGATCGTCAAGAAGATACAATCATCCATCAAAAGGAGGAGTATCTTAAGATCAAAAAGCTCCTTGAACTTGAAAATGAGCGAAGCAAGTCACGTGAACTTGAGCTAGCTTCAAGCAAGGAAGCTTGATTGAAGTTAAGCTACTCAAATGCTATCATAAAGGATGAACTTGCTAACTTAACCAAAGTTAACAAGATCCTTGAGGTACAAGATCAGTCACTCAAGCGAAGTGACCCTTCATCCTCTTCAAGCTCACCTTATCAACCCCTTAAAATTGAACCTACTACTACTTGTGCATGTGCTAAAATTGATACTAGATTGAAGGACAAGTCAACCTCGACCAAGGACAAGCATCCTTCCTGTAGTGGCATATTTGACAAGGAGAAGGTCAAGTATGCACGCAATGCATACTTGGCCACAAGATCTCCTAATGTCAAACATGGAATTGGGTATTCCTATGGTGAAAAGCAAAATGCTAGAAACCATAAGAATAACACGGAGCACATTGTGTTTGTGAAGGGAAACTCCACTCAAATTAGAAAAACTAACAATGTTAATAAGTTCAAAGACGTTAACACATATGAGGAACAATTATTATTTAAAACTTTTGATGCATCTTATGTTCTTATGAAAAATACTTTTGGTATCGTGCATGCCAAATATGTTGGGCCACGCCATGGGAACACCAAGTCCCATGTGTGGGTGTCCAAATCTCTTGTGACTAACCTCAAAGGACCCAAGCAAGCTTGGGTACCTAAAACCAAAACATAATTTGTTTTTGCAGGCCTACGCCTCCGGTGGAGCAAAATGGGTGCTAGACAGTGGATGCACCAACCACGTGACTGGAGAAAGAAGAATGTTTGTAGAATATGAAGAAAATGAGGATCCAAGCGAGGGCATCTATTTTTGAGACAATAGTCAAGGGAGGGTGCTCGGTACTGGTAAAATTGCAATATTTTCTCAACACACGCTTTGTCATGTTTTGCATGTCGTTTCCTTAGATTATAACTTTTTGTCCATATTTCAATCATGTGACAAGGGTTATAATTGCTTGTTCACTAATGAGGGTGTGATCGTTTCCAGAAGGAGTGATGACTCGATTGCATTCAAGGGTGTGTTAATGGGAAAACTTTATCTTGTTGACTTCAACAAAGATAAAGTCGAACTTGACACATGATTGATTGCAAAGATCACCATGGGTTGGCTGTGGCATTGACGGCTAGCACATGTTGGTACGAGGAATCTCCAAAAACTCCTCAAGGGCGATCACATCCGAGGTTTGAAGGATGTTGTTTTTGAGAAACACAAGCCTTGTGGTGTGTGCCATGCCGGGAAGTAAGTAGGAGCACCTCATCCCGCGAAGAATGTCATGACAACCTCAAGAATGCTCAAGCTACTTCACATGGACCTATTTGGTCCAATCGCTTACATAAGCATCGGCGGTAACAAATATGGCTTTGTAATTGTTGATGACTTTTTGCACTTCACGTGGGTTTTCTTTTTGCATGATAAAACATAAACTCAAGGAACCCTCAAGAAGTTTCTCAAGCGTGCCCAAACTGAGTTTCATTGAAGATCAAGAACATACAAAGTGACAATGGCACAGAGTTCAAGAACACTGGAGTTGAGGAGTACCTAGACAAAGAGGGCATCAAACATGAATTTTCAGCACCGTACTCACCTCAACAAAATGGAATGGCCGAAAGCGAACCCTCATAGAGATGGCGAGGACAATGCTTGATGAGTACAAGACTTCAGATCAGTTTTGGGCGGAAGCAGTTAACACAGATTGTCACGCCATAAACCGACTATATCTTCATTGACTCAAGAAGACATCATATGAACTACTCACCGGTAAAAATTCTAATACTTCCTATTTTCGTGTTTTCAGCTCTAAATGCTATATCTTGAACAAGAAGCCTAGGACTTCAAAGTTTGCTTCGAAGTCCGATGAAGGTTTCTTGCTTGGCTACGATTTATTACACCTATCGTGTCTTCAACAAGGTCTCCGGACTTGTTGAAGTTGCATTTGACATAGTGTTCGATGAAACTAACATCTCTCAAGAAGAGCAAGTTGATCAATGTGTGCTAGATAGAGAAGAAGCTCCTTATCAATCGTTGAGATGAATGGCGTTGGGTGATGTTCGACCACAAGCGCCACCTCCAAATGAAAATGAAGAAGATGAAACACAAGTGGAGGTAATGGATCAATGGGGAGCTTCTACACTAGATCAACCTCAGGAAAGTGAAGATGATCAACACACAAATGAGGGCAACCATCTAGGGGGAGTAGAAGACGATCATGAAGATACAAGACCACAAGTGCCACACCCAAGAGTACACCAATGCGTCCAAAGAGATCACCCCGTCGACAACATAATCGGGAACATCCAAAAGGGAGTAACTATTAGATCTCGAATTGCTAATTTTTTGTGAACATTACTCTTCTGTATCCTTTTTGGAACCGCGCAGGATTGGGGATGCATTGAAAGATCCGTATTGGGTGGTGGCAATGCAAGAAGAACTTAACAACTTCAAATGGAACGAGGTGTGGGAACTTTTCAAAAGACCCAAGTTCAACGTCGTGGGCACCAAATGGGTCTTCCTCAACAAGAAAGACGAACATGGGGTGGTGACAAGGAACAAGGCACGACTTATGGCCAAAGGGTATTTACAAGTCGAAGGTTTGGATTTCTATAAAACCTTTGCTCCGGTAGCTAGGCTTGAATCAATTAGAATATTACTTGCATATGCTACTGACCATGATTTCAAGCTCTATCAAATGGATTTGAAAAGCGCCTTCCACAACGGACCAATCCCCCGGATTAGAAGATCAAGAGTTCCCCGACCACATGTTCAAACTGCGTAAGGCTCTCTATAGTCCCAAACAAGCCCCTAGAGCTTGGTATGAGTGCCTTAGAGATTTCTTAATTGAAAATGGTTTTAAAATTGGCAAAGCTGATTATACGTTGTTCATAAAGCGTTTTGACGATGATCTTTTTGTTTGTCAAATTTATGTTGATGACATTATCTCTGTTTAAACTAACAAATACTTTTGTGAAGAATTTAGTAAGATTATGACAGATAAGTTTGAGATGTCCAAGATGGGAGAGCTGAAATACTTCTTGGGATTCCAAGTGAGACAAAAAAAGGAAGGCACGTTCATAAGCCAAACCAAGTATACTCAAGACATACATAAGAAGTTTGGAATGGATAAGGCGAATCCCATAAAGACTCCTATGGCAACAAATGGACACCTGGATCTCAATGAAGATGGACCAAGCGTGGATCAAAAAGTATATCGGTCCATGATTGGATCCCTACTTTACTTATGTGCATCTAGTCCTTATATTATGTTGGTGTGTGCTTGTGTGCACAATTTCAAGCCAATCCTAAGGAGTGTCATTTGACAGCTGTAAAAAGAATCTTGCGGTATTTAGTTCGTACACCCAACCTAGGCCTTTGGTATCCTAAAGGTTCCAAATTCAATCTCATTGGATACTTTGATGCATATTATGGCGGATGCAAAGTAGATAGAAAAATTACCTCTAGTACATGCCAATTTCTAGGTAGATCCTTAGTTTCTTTGTCCTCCAAGAAGCAAAACTCCATTGCCTTATCCACGGCCAAAGCGGAGTATGTTGCAGCCGGGAGTTGTTGTGCACAACTCCTTTGGATGCGACAAACTCGAAGGGATTATGATTACAATATGAGCCGTATTCCACTTCTTTGTGATAATGAGAGTGCCATTAAAATCCATCATAATCCAGTTGAGCACTCTAGGACTAAACACATAGACATCCGACATCACTTTTTGAGAGACCACTCAATGAAAGGAGACATAGCCATTTCCCATGTCCACACCGAAAAACAACTAGCCGATATCTTTACCAAGCCACTTGATGAAAAGCGTTTTTGCGAGCTCCGAAATGAACTAAATATCCTTGATGCTCGGAATGTGGCTTGAAAACTTGCATACCTGTATGGATTCTTCAAAATATGTTGATTGTGTTGCGAAAATCATCTCTATCAATTTTCTCCGAAAAACTATTTCAATTGCTTCATCTCGGCGAATTATGGTCATTGCTTGATTGTTGTATGTTTACTGATCATATTCATCAAGATTATTTGATTGTTTTGGCCCCTATTTTCTCTATTAGTACCTTCAAATATATACGAATGGTCTATCCAGTTCTGTTCTAGCGACCACAGACTAGTCCGTGGTCACCCGGACTAGTCCGCACACTGCAGACTAGTCCGCAGAGGTCCGGTAGTGTGGACTAGTCCGTCCGATCACGGACTAGTCTATTTTTTCGACTCCATAACCCTAGACGCCAACAAAACCTAATATTTTTCATCCTCACAACTCACCTCACACTCTCTCTCCTTGCTCAAGTGCTCCCAAGGCGATTTCTTTCGTTCTCCATCAAATCCCTCCGAGTTTGGGTGAAAATTGAACTCCATTGCTAGGGGTTTGAAGACCACAGACTTGTCCGCACCTTCAACCCCCCCCCCCCCCCCATCGTCAAGAATCGAAGAATTTTGGTAAATTTCCTATCAAACCCTAGAAACTTCGATTTCTTTCGTCTTAGATGAAATAGCTTAGTTTCTTCCAGCTAATACGTGCCTCCTTGCTGTATTACATCTATCTTAAGCTATTTTGTGCTTTGGGAATCACCATTGATCGTCTAGTTAGGGTTTGAGGTGATGAATACCGGACTAGTCCGGTCTCTGTACGAACAAGTCCGGACACCTCGGACTAGTCCGTACCCGGACACTGGATGAATCCGACTTTCAACTGAACTCAACCCTAATTTCCAACTACTCAATGCACTTCCTTGCCATCAATTCTCATACATACATTGTATAATTCCCTCTTAGGACAATGTCGAGCTCCAACGATGAGATAATTATGAGGCCGAGTTGGACCAAGACTCCTTGCTTCGGTCCTCGACGGGCTAAGGGAAAAAGCGCCAAGAGCGTCCCTCTGAGCCGGCACCTTCTCCACCTCCGGTGAGCCGCAAGGTTCTAGCCAAGAAGCCTGCGTCCAAGGCCAAGGATGCAGCTGGCCCTAGCTCGGCGGCTTCACTCCGAGCAATGGGCAAGGGAAAGGGAATTTCCTCGGGCCCAATCGGCCCTCTCAAGATGGCAGCTCTGAGGCAGGGGGAACAGAGATACCTCCGAGGAGAAGTTCAATGGTAAGGGAAGAGATACGACTTCCAAGCTCAGAATGATTGACTATTACAGCTGATCAAAGAAGGCAGCCGATGCAATATTCCGGAGTAACTTCCACGCGGATTACTACAATTCCGTGTACATGAAGATGAAGACTCCAGTGGTCAAGAGTCAGTGGATTGACTGGAGTCACATTGAGAGGAAGAGCTTCCCAAACTTCGATGAAGTGATACAAGCTATGGAAAGGCATGGGCTCAAAGACTTGTTTGCTTTCAGGTGCAACTGGAACGATGAAATCATTGCTCAATTCTACACCACCTGCTACTTTGCAAGTGATGAGGAGAGGGTGACTTGGATGACACATGGATCCATGTACACCATTACTTATGATGAGTTTGCAAGACTACTTCACCTAGAAGACACCTGCAACAATGAGCCCACTATCCACAACATTGGTGTCTTGGGGAAGGATAATACGGAGTTTCTTTATTATACTAGCCTGAAGTACAACCCTCCATCGACCAAGAACATGAAGCCCTTCTTCATGGTTCTTAATAGGGTGCTGAGGAAGACAATAGCTCCAAAAGACGGAGATGTAGGAAGTGTGCAAGGGTACTTGAGGACACTGATGAAGGTGATAAGCAAGAATAGAAAGTTTGATGTCTTTGACTATATTTGGAAGACATGGTGAATATCTCCTGTACCCTGAACTGTTCCTGTGGCTATGCGCCGTATATCATGTTTATGATTGAAAAAGTCACGGTAATAGAGTTCGTGAAGGATGTGGAGCACACTCCCTTGAGGCCCCAAAAGCCTCCGCAAGCCACTGTTCAAGCTGCTCCATCTCCGGTGTCTAGTGAAGAGGATCCAAGGAGAGCTTGAGGAGATGCAAGGACTGCTCCCGCCACTAGAGACTCTCCTCAAAAAGGGTCCCCCAGTGGCATTTTGAAGTACTTGGCAGCCATTTTTGGCTCATGCAAGAAGGCTGAGATAAAGCTTCACAAGCTGAACAAGGAAAGGAAGGACGACATGAGGTATGTCAAGGAAAATGTCAAGCATATCTACCAGAAGCTGGAGATCGACCCTATTGGATCCCCTGTTATCTCTGAAGATGCAGCCTCTGACTTCACTGAGCTTGGACCTTTGACTTCCTCCGAGCTTGCTTACTTTGGCATTGGGGGAACATCGAGTGGATCCATTCCTCCTCCACCTCCACAGCATGAAGATGAAGATGAAGATTAGGAAAGGACCGACAGCGAGGAATGAAGGCACTAGATCCCTCCTCTCCTTCTTTTTTGTGTCTTGATGGCAAAGGGGGCAAGATTGAGGGGGAGTCACTAGGCCCTAGTTGTAGGTTGTGAGATGTGAGATCCATTTGTGTCTATTTTGGGTTGTAAAACTGTATTTGTGTTCTCCCATACTTTTGGCCTTGTGATGTGGTGCTTTGACTATGCTTATGCTTTTAAAATCTGTGATGATTTTCTATAATATGTGCCTATGCTCTGAAATTGACATATATGCTTGATGATTGAGATAATTATGTCAATTGTTTCATTCTCATCAAAATTATTGCTCACATACACTTAGTTTTGCACCCCCACCATAAAGAGTGCACATATTCCTTATGTTGTCATGCTTAATTTGTTCCAAACACATATGTGCACACTTTATGAAAATCCTGCATTTATAATCATTTTTGTGAAATCTCAATTGGTTGTCATCAATCACCAAAAAGGGGGAGATTGAAAGTGCATCTAGGCATCCCTTCTAGGTTTTGGTTGATTTATGACAAACAAATGAGATCCTAACCAAATTGTTGAGATCAGCACAGGTTTTAATGAAATTATGAAGAAAGCGCAAAAAGAAAGGAGAATGAGGATCTATATGGAAAAGAGCTCAAGAGATGAAACACACCCCAAGATCTCAAGCACAAGAAAACTCATTCACTGCACAAATTTACACAGGACCGGACTAGTCCGATATACAATAATCCGTCTATTCAAAATCGAACAAGTCCTCCCAATGCGGACTTGTCTACACAGTACAGGTTTACACAAATCGTACTAGTCCGATATCACCACGGACTAGTCCATTATCTTTCTGACTAAGATTGGACTAGTCCTCCATAGTGTGGACTAGTCCTCAGCACTTCACAATTTTGCATGAAGTTGGACAAGTCCGATATCACCACGGACGAGTCTGATATCTCTCTGTTCTAAATCGGACAAGTCTAATATCTGCTCGGACTAGTCCGAAAAACCTTCTGACTAAAATCGGACAAGTCATCCAAGTGTGGACTTGACCCCAATTCACTAAGGGTTTCACCACAGCCGAACGGTTCCGATAATGACCAGACTAGTCCGACCATTTCCAGAGACAAAAACGGACTAGTCTGCCCCCGGCCGGACAAGTCCGATAATTTGGGACACTTAGGGTTTCCCACACGCCGCACACCAGACTAGTCCGGACTTTGAAAACCCTGATGGTAACCCTTGTAAACCCTAGTATAAATAGAGGTGCACGGTCCACTATGACAACTCTTGACCCCCTGTGCCTTCACACCCTCCAAGAGCCCAGAAAACACGTCTCTCCACACAATCCAACGAAAGAAAGGTCAAATTTGTGTGGATCAACTCTAGATCAAAGGAGATACATGATTCTTCATGTTTGAGCTCTTGGGTTTGATTCTCTAACACTCCTGTTATTTTATTGTAGATCTTACGAGTGTGTTCTTGGTGGTGTTCGATTTGTAATCTCGGGGAGCCCTCAACTTGTGAGAAGGCCCCTTGAACTTGAGGATTTACCCTTTGTGATTAGTCGAAGAGAATCAGCCTCTGTGGTGATTCAACGAGAGTAGAGTTGGAGAAGACCCGGTCCTTTTGTGGACTCCTCGATGTGGATGTAGGTTGCCCTTGTGGGAACTGAACCACAGGATAAAAACTTTTGTCAATCTTGTTCTTAGTTTTTCATATCACATTCTAGGGTTTAATTGATCTTGGTCAAATTATGTTAAAACTTGAAACTATGTTCACCTTGTGCTATGTCCTGTTTAATTGAAGCAACATACTCTAGTTAAATATTAATTTCCACTGCGTAAAGTACTTGGATCAAGATCATCGATCAAACTTGATCGATCTAGTCCGCACGCATCGGACTAGTTTGCACTCTATCGGACTAGTTCGATTTCTTAGTATTTGATCAAGTTGTTGAGTGTTGCAGGTTCCGACTAAAAATAAAAAAGGCCTATTCACCCCCCCTCTAAGCCACATTCAACTAGTCCAGTGCACTATGAGTGAGACTACAGAAGGTTGAACGAACTGGTTCGGTTTGTGAACGGACTAGTTTGTTGCTCAGTGAATTATTAAGGATGATTTGAAGCCCTTACCCCTACGCAAAGACTTGAGCTCTTGTGATGTGTCTTTCACACACATCCTATACAGTTAAGTCTACTTTGCGCTTCATTCATCAGTTGGGCTTTTCTTTTTCTTCATCAATTCATTTTTCACTTTTTGAGTGCAACAAGCTATATCATCTGAGTTGACCTGCATTCATCTCAATAATTTCATTAGGATCTCATTCGTTTGTCATCAATCGTCCAAAACCCACAAGGGAATGCCTAGATGCACTTTCAATCTCCCCCCTTATGGTGATTGATGACAACTAATTGAGATTTCACAAATAAGAGTAAAAATTGATTTTCATAAAGTTTGCATATATGATAATGGCAAATGAACAATAAGAACCTCTCACATATATGCACTCTTTACGGTGGGGTGCCTTTAGTGTGAGTGATCAAATATTGTGAGGTGCCAAAGGATAAGAACATATCAATTATAAAAGCAACTATCACATCAATATTGAATAAGCATAAGACATTCAGATTAAATAACATAGGCACATTCACAAGAGATTACAATAATTTTAAATTAATATACATGTCCTCGATCACTAATCATTAAGGTTACAAAATAAGCTACTAGTGTTAATCTCTCCCCCTTTGGCATCAAGGCACCAAAAAGGGAAAAATTGAGTGGAATCACTCTTCGCCACTGCCTCCCTCACTCTCGGTCCTCTCTTCATCTTCCTCTTTAAGTCCTTGCTGAGGAGGAGGAGCGGAGACACCTGCTAGTCCAAATGAGCTCAACTTTTGCTCAATGAAGGGAGACATCTCAGTGATATCTTCTTGTGAATCCTCTGAAACCTGAGGTGATTCCACTGACTCAATTTCTAGCTTCTCACAAATAGCTTTGATGTCTCTTCCTGGCCCAACTCTCCTTGTGCTGCTCAATTTCCACATTGTGGCAGGATACAAGGATGCAGGAAAGCATTTTTAGCACACCACTACCGTACTCTCTGGAGGGTGGAGGAGAAGGAGTAGCATATTGTAGGATCGAAGAGCACGTGAAAAGCTACCAGAGGGGGGTGGTGAATGGTAGATTTAAAAATCTTACGCGTTGGAAACAATTAAACCCCAACCCCTTCGGCAGAAAAACGATCTGTTAAAGAAATCGTGTGTAAGACTAATCTATATTTCACCATGACAAAAGTGATAGATATAAGAGAGAATCAAGTTACGAAAAAAAACACAACAAGAATCACTCAAATCCGTCGAGAAAAACTCAAGTTACGATTCAAAGATCGAACAGAGATCAATCTGTCCTACGCGAGAAAAACAGTTCTGGAATGCTGTAAAGAAACTCGTGTAGATCATAGACCACAAATCCAATGACCGTGAAATTTTGAAATATGATAGATAATCAAGTTGTGAAGACAACCCAAAAATAATCACGTCAATTGGATCTGTAAAACTCGAGTTATGATAAAACCACCAACGAAAGGTAGTGCTGTCCAGAAACTCGACGAGTAAAACTTGTCTGGAACAAGTCTGACGAACAAGGCACAAAAGTTCCTTCAAACTACGAATTTTATTCAATAGTACACAAGAGGAACAATTCCAAAGTCGTGCACCACGAGCTCTGGTCTCCCTTGCTTATATAACCAGCTCGAAAGCCAACTCAACTCAGATCAGGAACCTAATCCTACTCTATTCATGAATCGTAACTTTCCATAATTGCTTAGGATTCTTCTATGCGCAGATAGAAGCAATCTTAAGACTTCCAAACACCTTAGGAATGTATCCCACATTCCTAAACAACTCAAATTCGTGACCCATACGAAATCCTATTATAACCAACTCAAATCTTTCCGTATTTGAGTCAAACCCGACTC
This sequence comes from Tuctoria greenei, assembly GCA_036927565.1. Taxonomy (NCBI): domain Eukaryota; kingdom Viridiplantae; phylum Streptophyta; class Magnoliopsida; order Poales; family Poaceae; genus Tuctoria; species Tuctoria greenei. The sequence continues at coordinate 172,980,624 of JAYESD010000002.1, read as the reverse complement.
AGCCGCTGTCTGAGTCCATAACCTAGTCGGTTGGACCTTTCCGACCAACTCTTTACGTACACATCTCTTCATCACATCTCGGAACCATGTAGCCACGTCCATGCTCTCCTTGCACACGTGCAAACATCTTCCAATGACGTCCACGATACCTTCACATGCATTATTCTTGATTCAATCATACTGCGCAACTTCCTGATCAGCTCAACCACAATTCCTCCTGAATTTGGTTGTTGGAACCACATCTCCTACCTGAGACTAGTCCAATGGATCCCATCACCAGCCATGTCTTGAACTCAAGCAACACCTGACATGAATAAACAACCAATCCATACGAGCCCAAGTCCTCGACTTGACTCAAGTTAGTTCCGAACACAACACCTTACGTGAGAACCTCACATAAGCATGTTGCAAAACCACAGTAACAAGATATCATCCATATCAACCAAAACGCACAAAAACTTAGCAAATGAATACTACGCAATCTTTCTAGAGATGTAAAGCAAGTACGAAACATTGCAAATGAAAAACAGAAGCACCGCGGTCATGTTCTGGACCTTGCCAGAGCAACCCGGACCTTGAGCCGGAGCTAACAAAAGCTAGTAGAACCTAGGGCCAGAACTTACCAAAACTAGTATAACCAAGCTCCCGCCGGAGCTTACAAAACTAGTCGGACCATGATAAAAAGGTGTTTTGGTGATATTCATAACTTTTATTGTCAAAGCAAGTGTATTCAATACAAGGCAGTGTATTAGGCACACATAGGTCTTACACAGCTAGAGTTCTTGTGCCTTCATTTGCTTGCTTAGATCTCTGCTCCACTGCAGATGAGGCAGGAGCAGAAGGAATAGTGTATATTGTTGGATTTTAGGGCTTGAGGCATGTGTGAGGAACATCTTTGACAAACTCAAGTCCTGTCACCTTCTCAATCATGTACATGATATAAGGTGCATAGCCACATGACATGTTTGGAGTAATGGAGATGTTCACAATGTCATTGTAGATGTACTCAAAGACATTGAAAGTTCTTCTATGTCTGATCACTTTCATCGAGGTCCTTCGAGTCCCTTGGATGGTTCCTGCATCTCCTTCCTTGGGAGCTATGGTCTTCCTTAGAATTCTATCCAGGACTACAAAGAATGGATTCAAATACTTTGTAGTTGGAGGCTTGTAAGGCATTCTTGTGTCATAGAGGAATTTTAGCTCTTCCTTCTCCAAAGGCTTCAGATTGTGAATTGTAAGGTCACTATCAAAGGAATTATCAAGATGAAGTATCTTTGCAAACTCTTCATAGGTGACACTATGCTTGGCTCCATGTGTCATCCAAGTCAACACATCATCATCACCACGAGAAAAATAGAGTGTTGAGTAGAATTGAGTTATAACCTTATTGTTCCAGTCATACTAGAAGGATATGAGATCCTTTGATCCATGTCTGTCCAATGCCAACAGGATCTCTTGATAGGCTTGCACTTCATGGATTGGAGGTAGGTGACATTGATCCACTGACTTTCAATCACGACTGGAGATTTTTACCAGAAAATTAACGGTTGGAGATGAAAGCATGGAGTTTGGTCCAGATTAGTCCAGAGTATTTAAGCTTTGCGCTGAGGAGAGGATCTCTTGAGGAGAAAACTTTGATTTTGGTGCACAAAAGAGAAAATTGCCTTGGGAGCTAGGTTTTGAGGAAAGAGAAGGGAAATGTGATTGTGAGGGGAGGAAGAAGAAGTTTGGGCGTGCTGGGTTTAAACCCTAGGAATACAGACTAGTCCCGTATTGGGCCAAACAAGTCTGTTATGCTGGACCAGGGTTGGACTAGTTTGAGACAACAGACTTGTCCGGTGCTGATGACGGACTAGCCCGGGTTAGCTCGACTGATCAGAATAAGAACCAAGGTGATATTGGAAGTTTGATCTAATAGTTATCTAAAAGACATCATTTTACAAATAATCTTGATGAACATAACCAATATGCAGTCAACAATCATATAATGGTCGTTGTCGAAGCATACGAACGACACTTCCCCTGATACCACTAAAATGTCGCCCGCGGAGGTTCCTGTATCGGTTTGGGCATGCGGAGATCTTAGACAAGATGATGGCACAGTAGATTTACGGTGTTCGGGCCACTTGAGCGTAATACCCTACACCACGGGCTGTGTGTTGTCGTATTTAGGATTTCAGTAATGCTGATGTGCGTATCCGCTTAGATCCTCATGTATCGTGCGGCGAAGTCCTTTTATAGTCTAAGGACTGGCCATTGCATCACTTGCCTGGCCCGACATGTGGCCCTGCCATATTTAAGAGCCTAATACATGGTCTACGAGTATTAAGTGTGATTAATAGTGTGATAATGTGCCTTAATGACATTGTTACCCCTGTTAACAGCCCACTCACCGTGTGTCATTAATATAGCATTAATGACACGTAATCAAATCTTGTAACTGTCACTTGAATGTCAGTGCTGTTGGAGATCCGCCAATATCCTCATTAGTGTAAGGTCCGGAGGATCCACACGTGGCAGCTCCGGAGCTTCCCCTCATGGGGAGATAGGTCTGGAGCTGTGATACACGTGGCGGCACCGGAGCTTCCCTCTACGAGAGGTTAGGTCTGGGGTCATTATCCACGTGTCAACCCTGGAGCTTCGCTATGTTGGGAGTTCATCTCTGGTCTTACATAACACATGGCTGTCCCGGAGCTACCCATATGAGGGAGTCGGGTCCAGTGCCGAGTGACATGTGGGGCCCGAGGAAGCCTTCAACTCTGACAAGTGGAACTCTCTTGCACTTCTTGCAGTATCATGGGATACCCGATACACAGGGTACCGATAGTGGCCCCCGTCCCACCTGTGGGAGAAACCCTTTGGGTTAAGTTATTCTACCGGAGGTGGGCCATCCTCAATTCCCACGATGTAGCTTTAAAGGTTTTGGATGTACCATTGGGGAGATGGTTTGGGATTAAACCATCGTCGTGTCGCTTGTTTTGAATGCGGCATATGAGATCTTTGACTGCGGATCTCACTCAATTGAATGTCACTGGTTCCCGATAACAAAAACCATATCAGTTCCGAGCGCCTTGTCAGACTGCCGCCTTTGGGTTTCCTGCCGCCCATCATGAAAATGGTTCGCCTGGGGTGATAACCTCGACCTCTTCGTCGGGGTGGTCCCGAGCCCATTCATCATTGACGGGGTAGGTTCTTTGTAATGTGCACTTGCTCTCGTTGTGGTTTCCATCCAAGCGTCATGGAGGCTTACTTAAGAAGGAAAGCATGCATGACTTGAGGACTCTTTACGCTTTCGATGAAACTCACGCTCAGAGCCTCCCAAACTTTGCCTAGCTTTCTCCTCTTTCGCCCCACTTTGTCGCGATGGAGTTAGGTCTTCCCAAGAGCCGCATCTAGAACAAGGACAATCTAATGAAGGTTCGGACCTTCATGGGATGGACCAGCGACTCCTTCAACCACTTGGTCCTTGCCGACAAGCTCCCCTTCAAGAAGGAGCCGCCGTGGCGACATGGTGTACTTATTGGTTAACGCCATGGTGGGACTGATCCCACCTTTCTCGAGCATCATCTTGATGTTGCTAGACTTCTACGACCTCCAATTGCATCACCTCGGCCCGCACTCCCTCCTACTCGTGGCAACTTTCGTCCACTTCTACAAGATGTGGGTGGGCGTGCCTCCGTTCGTCGACTTGTTTCGGACCTTCTTCATAGCTCATTCCACCGGCAAGGGGACAGGGTTGCTTGGCTTCTACTACTTCGTAAAGCGCAAGAACTGTCCCTTCAAGTACTTGAAATCATTCCCCTCCAGCAAATTGGACGATTGGAAGAAGGATTGGGTCGTCATTGCAGTGGAGGAGCACGATAGGTTGGAGCTGCCCCAAGGACTCCCCAACGTTGACACTGTTGTCTGGAATGTAGTTCCGAAGCTGTCGGGTGCATTTAACCCTGTCCTGACCAGGATCCGAGAATGTGTGGACGGTGGAGTGACCCATCAGATGGTCTTTGGAATCTTCTTGGTGAACAGTGGGCTCTGTTGAGGAGGAGGGAGAAGCTCGCCTTGGCTTTCAACAGTGTTATGGATGACGATCGGATTGAAACTGGTTTGAAATCCAACTTGGATGACGAAGCTTTGAAGCTCCATCTCAAGAAATTTTAGCATGGGTCTATTGACAACAATGCCTTAGCTCCGCCAGCTGCTTTCCTGCCTTTAAACATGATTCTAGAGATCAGCAGGGAGCTCCGGAGGAAGATGTCGGTGCTAGACGACCTTGGTGAGGTGGAGAAGCGTAGGGTATCTAGGGTTGTAATACCCGGAGCCTCCGAGGAGGTGGTCGCCCCTACGCCGAGCCAGAGGGTTGAAGACATTGGCAAGGGCAGGGGCAAGGAGCCAGCCAAATCTTCCACGCAGAAGAGAACACCGAAGCACGCTGATGGGAGGTCCGTCAGGCCTGCTCTATCTACAACTGCCCCTTCTCCCCGGTGAGGGAGATCTTCTGCGGCTACACCTCCTCTGGTGCATGTGTCTTCGAGAGGCGCCAGTTCTTTACATCGACTCCGCCTCTGGCGCCAGCTATGGGCTCCAGGTCCAGTAGTCCTTCCCAGCCATGGAAGACCTTGGCTGGGGCAACACAACTGACGACGGCAGGCTCCGGGCGGCATTCTGGAGCTCCCTCCGTGCCAACTACAGCAAGTTATTGATTGGAGTGGTAGCTTCCCAAGGTAAGCTTTGCTTTTTCACCTTTATTTGCCACTCTTATTTTTAATATGTTTTGAATCTTCCAAATTTTTTACTGTAGAGCATCAAAGACGGGGTCTAAAGCTCTCACCTCTGTTGTAACGGCAAAAACAGTGTGGATGGAAACTCCAGCTTCAACCCCCGTGCCTCCTCAAGTGGTGGTTGAGGTCACGGCAGATTCGGCACCAGCTGTCGTGGATCTAGATTCAGAGTCATCGCCAGAGACTCCTGTGGTAGCACCGAACCACGGGGGAGACGTGCATGAAGACGCTCCAAGAGAGGCGTCACCAGCGACTAAAGCTCCGGCACAACACGTGGAGATGGTGGAAGCTCGGGCAATGGGGCTTGAGGTAATTGAGGCTCCAGTCGTTGTGTCACAAGTTGTTGTTGAGCCAGTAGACAAACCGGTGATGCTAAAAGCTCTAGCCCTTGAGCTGGAAGTCGTTGATGCCCCGACAACCGAGGTTCTGATACTTGAAGTTCCGGCCCTTGAGTCGGAAGTTGTTGAAGCCTTGACAGTTGAGCCGGTGGTAGCTGATGTACCGACACCTGAGCCGGTGGTGGAAATGGCTTTGGGTGAAGCTCCAATGACCACCACGGAAGTAACTGCTCCGGAGGTGCCCATGCCCGAGGCAGAACAGCAGGAAGAAGTGGAGGCAGGCTCTTCACCCGTGGAGCCAGCAATTGAAGTTCTCGCTTCAGGACCTTCGACGTCGGCTCCGGAGGTAGAAGTTCCCCCAGCGGGTTATTCTTCTGCTGCTGCCGAAGAGCTCCTGGAGGGTGTCCCTAGTGCCATGGAAACTCAGGGAACCACGCTTGTGGCGTGGGACCCTATTTTTGTTCTTGAAGACCCCTTGGAGCCAGCGGAGGTGACCCCGATAGGTCCGGAGGCCATTCCATTAGCACTGTCCACAGACGATGCCTGCTCAAGCCTCTGACAAGTTTAGCTCACCTTCTATCACGAAAATAAGGCCCCTGAAGAGGAGCACCACACCTTGAGGTGTTAGCGCAATAGGCTCCACTTTGAGACCAAGCTTGCACAGATGAGGCTTGCTGATCAGAAGGAGTGGGTGAAGAGGGAAATGGCCCGGATGGAATACTAGGCCAAACTGCTGGAAGAGAAGGAAGTCGCCATCACGGTGCTCGACACTAATTCTCGGGAGATCCTCAAGCATGCCATGGAAAGGAGTGATGCTACAGATGAGTGTCACGAAAACCTCAAGGAATTAAACGAGGTCCTACTCAAGGATCGGGCAGACCTTGATGCTAGAGGAGAGAAGCTCCCGGAACAGCAGGAGGATGTTTTGAAAAGGGAAGAAGAGCTCAGTCAGAAGCTGACTCTGGCTGAGCAAAATTTAGTAGATCACTCTAAGAAGTTTGATCTGTGGAGTAAGGAGGATGAGAAAAAGTACTAGAAACTGGGTCAGGAGCTCTCGAAAAGAGAAGCTGATGTTGCCACCATAGAAGGGAAAGTAAGGGGCAGGGAGAAGGACTTGGCAGAACGGCGGAACGGCATCCACCTCCGGGAGACCAAGCTAGCCGACTGTGAAAAGCAAGTAGCTGAGAATATGCAGCAACATGCCAAAGCAGTTAAGTGCCTTGCTCGGGAGAGTTTGGAGCTAGCGGCTGCTCGGAGGTCAATGGAGGAGCTGTGGAGCTCGAGGGCAACCGAATCCCTGATGGTATGGGATTTTCTGGGATGTGCGGATAGGGCCCCTGTGCCTCTTGGCTTCAGTACAGTACGCCCGGAGGACCCAGCGCAAGAGCTGCACCAGACGCTGGTGGCGCTTGGCTCTGCTGGCAGCAAACTCGATGCAATGGGTGATGTCATCGCTGATCAGCTGGAGGCAGAGGGGAAATCTCTAGCCAAAAATGTCGCCGAGTATGTCTTGGCATGTTACAAAAGCCGAGACCCCCCAATTTTCTCCTGATAAAGTCTTTGAAGGACTCATTGTCGAAGAGGAGGATGCTGCCAAAGCTAGTGTCCAAGAGGCTGCTAAGAAAGTTGCTTCATTTTTCCACAAGACTTAGACCCTCCAGTTGCTAGGACCTTTTCCTTTTGTCTTTTGATGTAATCCTAATATTGTAATCCAGTACTTTGAATGAATGAAATCCACTCTTTCTGCCATGAATTTCAATTTATTCTTGCCTGCAATATACTGTGCTTTGTCTTGTTGGCCCCCTGGTATATGTCCACAATTCAATTGTGAACATGTACCAAAAGGTTTTGAAAGTATGTTGATGACTTGGATGGTTCAAACTTATAGATTTTAGGTCCAAAGTATTTATCTCTGACACCCTTTGTCACGTCGACGGCGGGCCTCCTAAGGTTGTCAGAGCTTGGTATGTCCGACGACACCCACCATCTTCACTTGTATTATACTTTATGTCAATGTCCGGCCCTCATGGAAGTTACCGGAGCTTGTTAGCTCTGGTGGTGCCCACTTTAAACGTCTAAAAACATCAACGACGGCCCCCTTGGAGGTTGTCGAAGTTTGATAGCTCCGGCATCATCCACCATCGCTGTGTTTTCCTGTACATTAAAGACAAGAAAAAAGAGTAAAACTCGTCTTCTTGTCTATAAATTGTTTATGACTTATCATTCTTATTTTAGTTCTAGATCCAAAGCAATTCAATATGATAACAAGTATATTGATGTAATCTTTCCAAATCCGTATGCTTTTTTAGTACTCACCCTACTGTGGCCCGCCTAGGTGTAGGTAGAGTGGTGTACTTAGGGTGCAAGACCAGGCTAAGTCGATAGCACACTCCGGACCTTTGTTGGCTTGGCGTTCAGGCAATTAAACTATGCAGCAATGTTAAGATTCAAGAGATCATCAATATAACTTGTGATGCACATGAATAACTTGGAATAATACTTAAAAAGAATTGCACTACTTCATTATAGACAAAAATGATAAAACTAATAATTCGAAATACTAAGCCTTATACAAAAATAAATGCACGTGGAGTCTGTTTTCACACAACAATGCCCTTCATTATAGGTCCGGATTACAGGGCAGACAAGGACACACTTAGAGTACAGTACCATGCTATGGGTTTTATACATCTTGTACTAACCCAGGGTAAGTAGTTACACTTTTAGCGTTGTGACTGTATCAAGTGTTACTTGAACTTCTGGGACCCTCCCGTAGGGGTCCGGATGCTATCCCGAAGGACCTACCAGATTCTATATATTGAATTTGTAACATACATTGTGTGTAATTACAGACTCACCTCCGTGATTCTAAGTATAAAACTTACAGAGGTGCTCGATGTTCCAAGCATTAGGAAGCAGAGTCCCACCTTCAATTGACAAGCGAACGCATCCGGGACGGGATATTTTGATCACTCGGAAGGGACCTTCCCAATTGGTGGAAAGTTTGTTCATCCCTTCGTGAATTAGTATTTTCCGTAGAACTAGATCGCCTTCCTCGAGCTGTCTGTTGCGCACATGACTTTGATGATGGCGCCGGAGCGCTTGGCGATAGCGTGCATTCCTAATAGCTGATTGGCACCTTCCCTCGTCGACGAGGTCAAGGTCTTCCCGCTGGAACTGGTCGCACGAGGCTTCGTCGAAGGTCCAGACCCGGAGCGACCCCATGGTGATCTCCAAAGGAAGGACTGCTTCAGCTCCGTACACTGAGAAAAAGGGTGTCTCCCCAGTTGACCGGTTAGGGGTTGTCCGGTTCACCCAAAGTGTAAACGGAAGCTCTTCAATCCAGTTGGCCCCATGCTTTTTCAGGCGCTCATATGTGCGCATCTTGAGTCCTTTTACAATTTCTGCATTTTCTCTCTCGGCTCGACCATTGCTTGCTGGGTGAGCTACTGATGCGTAGCTGACTTGAATGCCGAGGTCTTCGCAATATTCTTGGAATGCAGCACTTGTAAATTGGGTTCTGAATGTAGGCCTAGAGAGGGGGTGAATAGGCCTTTTTTATTTTTCTCGATTCCTATAACACTCAACAACAAGGTCAATACCAGAGATATCGGACTAGTCCGGTAAAGTGCGGACTAGTCCGGTTTGCATGGCCTAAATTGATCAAGTTCAGTCAATTTGATTGATTCGTTAAAGTTTGCAGCGGAAATATAAACTTAAATGACAGTTTTAATAGTTGTATGTCAAATTCTATAACAGTTAAGCCTCTTGTTCAACAATTTAACTCAAATTGAACAAAGTGAATCAAACCCTAGATTAAGTTGATCAATTAAGATGAAGAACGCAAAAGGATAAGACACAAGTTTTATCCCGTGGTTCGGCTACCACGAAGGCAACCTACGTCCACGTTGAGGAGCCCACAAAAGGACCGGGTCTTCTCCAACCCTTCCCTCGTCGGATCGCCATGAAGGCCAATCCTCTTTCACTAATCACAAAGGGTAAATAACCAAGTTGAAGGGGCGTTCTCACACGTTGAGAGCTCCCTTGATTACAACTTACAAAACCACCAATAACACACTCGAAAATTACAAATTGAAACGCAAGAGTGTGTTAGAGAATCAAACCAATACCTCAATGATGTGTGCCAAGTGTCTCTCCAATGATCTAGAAGTGATCTTCAATAGATTGATCGATTTTTCACTTAATTTTGTGGAGAGATGTGGTTTTTGAGTCTCTTGGGAGGTGTGACGGTGCTAGGGTTCGAGAGAGTGTAAAAGTGAGCCGTGCACCTCTATTTATATGGGGTTTCTAAAAGTGACCGTTAGGGTTTAGAAAGATTGGAATAGTCCGTGGTGGTCACCGGACTAGTCCGGTGTGCTGTGTGTAGCAAACCCTAAGTGTCCAGGAATATCGGACTAGTCCGTTTGAAAACGGACTTGTCCGATTTCGCTACTGGAAATCTTCGGACTAGTCCGATTGCCATCGGACTTGTCTGGACATATGAAACCCTAATTGTTTAGGATGACAAGTCCGCACTTGGAGGACTTGTCCGATTTAGATCAGTGTGTATATCAGACTAGTCCGTGTAGACACCGGACTTGTCCGAATTGGATCAGAATGAATATCGGACTAGTCCGTATCACAACGGACTTGTCCGATTTTGTGTGACTTGTGCATTGTGTTGAGGACTAGTCCACATTGGGGAGGACTAGTCCGAAGTGGATCAGAAAGATATCGGACTAGTCCGATGGAAACCGGACTTGTCCGATCTAGTGCAGAATGTGATATCGGACTAGTCCGGCAGTTATCGGACTAGTCTGGTCCTGTATAATTTTGTGCATTTTGTGTGTGTGCTTGAAAGTGATTGAGCTCTTGGGTGTGTTTCCTTAACACACTCCATACATAATAATCTACTATTTTCTTCTCCTTGAGCTCAAATTCACTTTGCTTCTCATTTCCCTTCTTTTTGGCATTTTGCTCATTTTTCATCATTTGCCTGCATTCATCTCAACAAAAGGATTAGGATCCCAATTGCTTGTCATAAATCATCCAAAACCCACAAGGGAGTCCTAGATGCACTTTCAATCTCCCCCTTTTTGGTGATTGATGACAACCAATTGAGATTTCACAAAATAAGGCAAAAAAATGAGATTTTCATAAAGTATGCACATATGACTCAAAAATACATCAAGCAACAAGAGAATTATCCATATGTGCATTCTTTATGGTGGGATGCATACTTAGTGCATGAATACATTGAGAATGACAGAATTTATATTAATCAACCAATTCCAAGTGCATATGACATTCCAGGAGCAAAAATGCAGTTTTCATCACATACTCGCAAATAAATTGAGCAATTCATCACAAGACAAAACTTAATATGAAAACAGGGTTAAACTATTACAATCACAAATAAGAGATAAAGAGAACTCTCTCCTCGCACCCTACCACAGCTAAAGCTAAGACTCCCCCTCAATCTCTCCCCCTTTGGCATCAAGACACCAAAAAGAAGGAGAGGAGGGTCCTAGGGTCTTCACTCTTCACTGTCGGTCCTCTCATCATCGTCTTCATCTTCTTCGCTTTCCGCTTGACGAGGAGGAGAGGGGGGAGGAGCGGAGCTGCTCGAGCCCCCAATGCCAAAGTAGGCAAGCTCGGAGGGGTTCAGAGGCCCGAGCTCGGTGATGTCAAGATCAGAATCTTCAGAAATTACTGGAGATCCAATGGGGTTGATCTCCAGCTTTTCACTCAGTTGCTTCACATTGGCTTTGATATATCTCATATCCTCCTTCCTCTTCTGATTGAGTTTATGAAGCTTTATTTCAGCCTTCTTGCAGGAGGAGAATATGGCGGTCAGGTACTTTAGGATCCCACTAGCTGATCCTCTCTGAGGGGCTTCCCTAGAGGTAGGGACAGCCCTAGCACCGCTTCTTGATCTTGTCGGTGCCTCGGGACTGGAGGCCGGCGAAGGAGCAGCCTGGACACTCACTGGTTAAGGCTTCTGAGGCCTCAAAGGAGTGTGCTCCACATCCTTCACGAACTCAATACCTGTGACTTTCTCAATCATATACATGAGGTAGGGAGCATAGCCACATGACCTGTTGGGCGTGCAGGATATGTTGACCATATCATTCCAAATGTATTCCGCCACATCAAATGGGCGGTCCCTTCTTATCACTCTCATTAGGGTTCGGAGGTAACTCTGCATGCTCCCAGCATCTCCATATTTAGGAGCAATAGTCTTCCTCAGCACTCTGTTGAGGACCACAAAGAATGGTTTCATGTTCTTTGTAGAGGGAGGGACATACTTTGAGTTCGGCTCATATAGGAATTTCATCCTATCCTTCTCCATGACACCTATGTTGTGGATGATCGGCCTGTCATGTTCAGAGGTGTCCAGATGGAGCAGATTATTGAAGTCCTCTTGAGTGATACTATACTTAGATCCGTGTGTCATCCAAGTAACACTCTCTTCATCCTCACTCGAGAAGTGGCAAGTTGCAAAGAACTGTGCAATCACCTCATCATTCTAGTTATGCCTGAAGGCAAAGAGATCCTTCAGGCCATGCCTCTCAGCTGCTGCAATGACTTCATCAAAAGCTGAGCACTTCTTCTTCTCAAGGTGTGCCCAGTCAATCCACTGACTGCGCACCACCGGTGTCTTCATTGGGAGATACACCGATTTGTAGAAGTCTGCATGGAAGTTGCACCAAAACCTACCATCGACAGCTTGCTTTGGCCTGCCATACCAGTTAATGCTCCTGAACTTGGCCGCTGAATCACTGCCCTTGCCGTTGAACTTCTCCTCAGTAGGGTCCCGGACCCCTTCCCTGGGAGCATGGAGCTTCAAGGGCCCAACTGGCCCCGTTGCTACTCCCTTGCCCTTTCCTTTTGCTTGACGAAGGCCGCTTGTAGACGCAGCAGCCTTCGAGGCGGACTTCTTGACACAGACCTTCCTCCGAACCTGGGGAGGGGAAGTAGCAGGCTTGGAAGGTCTTTCTTGGCGTTTCTTGCCAAGACCCGCCCAGGACCGAGGTGCCTCCTCGTGGTCCAACTCGGCCTCAAAGTCAGAGATCTCGTTGTCGGAGTTCGACATGACCTGAGAATGATTGAGCAAGAATAATGATAAGTTATACAAGGCATAGGTAAGGCAAGATAGCAATGGATGGCATTAAGGAATTAGGGAATTAGGTTTCAGGTTCAGAAACATTAGACTTGTCCGGTTCTCAGCCACGGACTAGTCCGGGGTACCGGACTTGTCCGTGCATGGACCGGACTAGTCCAGTGTTCATCCTCAAAAACCTAACAGATTGGTCAAGGGATGATTCCTAATGCAAATCTAGTCTAGCATACACGTAGTACATCAAATAAGCATGTATCTAGTGAAGGATGCTAGGCTATACGATCAACGATGGAGAAAAACATGATTTCTAGGGTTTTGAAGAAATTTACCGAAGAAATCGATGGAGGCTCGAAGTTTTGGGGGTTGGAGGTCGGACTAGTCCGATAGCTTCAATCCCCAAGAGGTCAAGCTTGATCTCCGCCCAAATGTGGACTTTTTCGACGGAGGGAGGAGAAAATCGCCTTGGGAGCTCGAGCGCAAGAGAGAGGAAGCCTAAAGCGAATGTGGGGGTGAGGGGATTAGGGTTTGGTGGCGGCTAGGGTTATGGACACAAAAAATCGGACAAGTCCGGACATGACCGAACTAGTTCGAAGTCATCCAGAGACCTATATCGGGCTAGTCTGTGGTCTATCGGACTAGTCCGGCCTAACCGGCACTCTGCGGACTAGTCTACATGGGCTGACTAGTCCGGGTAACCACGGACTAGTCTATGGTCACCAGGAAAGAATTGCATAGCCCATTCATATATATTTGAAGGTTCAATAATAGAGAATAGAGAGGCAAAACAATTCAAGTAATCTTGATGAATTTGACCAGTAAGCATACAACAATCATACAATGATCAAAATTCATCAAGATCTAATAATTGACATAGTTTTTCGAGAGAAAAATGGAGAGGGATGATTTTCACAATTTAATCAACATTTTGAAGCAATCATACAGGTATGCAACTTTTCAAGCCACACTCCGAGAATCAAGAATATTTAGCTCATTTCGGAGTTCGCAAAAACGCTTTTCATCAAGTGGCTTGGTGAATATGTCGGCCAATTGTTTTTGGGTGTTGACATGTGAGATGGTTATGTCTCCTTTCATGGAATGGTCTCTCAAGAAATGATGTCTTATGTCTATGTGTTTAGTCCTAGAGTGCTCAACTGGATTGTGGGCTATTTTAATGACACTCTCATTATCACAAAGGAGAGGAATACGGTTCATATTGTAACCGTAATCCCTTAGAGTTTGTCGCATCCAAAGGAGTTGTGCACAACAACTCCCGGCTGCAACATACTCCGCTTCGGCTGTGGATAATGCAATGGAATTTTGTTTCTTAAATGACCAAGAAACCAAAGATCTTCCTAGGAATTGGCATGTGCCAGAGGTGCTTTTTCTATCAACTTTGCACCCGGCATAATCTGCATCGGAGTAACCAATGAGATTGAATTTGGAGTCTTTTGGGTACCAAAGACCAAGGTTGGGTGTATGAACTAAATATCTCAAGATTCCTTTTACGGCTGTCAAGTGACATTCCTTAGGGTTGGCTTGAAATCTTGCACACAAACATACACTCAACATACGACGCTTGGTCCATCTTCATTGAGATCCAAGTGGCCATTCATAGCCATGGGAGTCTTTATGGGCTTTGCCTTGTCCATGCCAAACATCTTGAGTATGTCCTGCGTGTACTTGGTTTGACTTATGACTGTTCCTTCCCTTTGTTGCCGCACTTGGAATCCCAAGAAGTACTTCAATTCTCCCATCATTGACATTTCAAACCTGTCTGTCATAATTCTACTAAATTCTTCACAGAAAGATTGGTTATTTGACCCAAAAATTATATCATCAACATAGATTTGGCAAATAAAAAGATCATTATCTAGATTCTTGGTGAATAATGTATAATCAACTTTGCCAATTTGAAAAACATTATCAATTAAGAAATCTCTAAGACACTCATACCAAGCTCTAGGAGCTTGTTTGAGGCCATAGAGAGCCTTACGCAGTTTATATACGTGGTCTGGGAACTCTTCGTCTTCAAACCCGGGTGGTTGCTCCACGTACACCTCTTCCTTGATCGGTCTATTGAGGAAGGCGCTTTTCACGTCCATTTGATACAGCTTGAAATCATGGTGAGTAGCATATGCAAGTAATATTCTAATTGATTCAAGCCTAGCTACTGGAGCAAAAGTCTCATCGAAATCCAAACCTTCGACTTGTGAGTAACCTTTGGCCACAAGTCGTGCCTTGTTTCTTGTCACCACTCCGTGTTCGTCTTGCTTGTTGCGGAAGACCCACTTGGTGCCCACTATATTTGCATTGGGTCTTGCCACAAGTTCCCAAACCTCGTTTCTCTTGAAGTTGTTCAACTCTTCTTGCATTGCCACCACCCAGTCCGGATCCTTCAATGCATCCTCTGTCCTGCGTGGTTCAAAAAAGGAGACAAACGAGTAATGCTCACAGAAATTAGCTATACGAGATCTAGTGGTTACTCCCTTTTGGATGTCACCGATGATGTTGTCGATTGGGTGATCCCTTTGAATGCATTGGTGTACTCTTGGGTGTGGCACTTGGAGAGTTGTGTGTTGGTGATCATTTTCTTCTCCCCCTGAGTGATTGCCCTCGTTGATTTGTTGATCATCTTCATATTCTTGTGATTGATCTTGTATAGAAGCTCCCCCTTGATTGTTGATCTCCTCTTGTGGTTCACTTTCCTCTTGTATTTGTGACGATGACTCTTGTGGTCAAACTTCGCCTAGAGCCATTCTCTTCAATGCTTGATAAGGAGCTTCTTCTTTACCTAATTCACATTGATCAACTCGCTCCTTTTGGGAGCCATTAGTTTCATCGAACACTACGTCATGTGCCACTTCAACAAGTCCGGAGGCCTTGTTGAAAACACGATAGGCGTAAGTGTTCGAATCATAACCAAGCAAGAAACCTTCATCGGACTTCGAAGTCCTGGGCTTCTTGTTCAAAATATAACATGGAGAACCGAAAACTCGAAAATATGAAATGTTTGGTTTGTTACTGGTGAGTAGCTCATAAGGAGTCTTCTTGAGTAGTCGATGAAGGTAGAGTCGATTTGCAGCGTGGCAAGCAGTGTTAATTGCTTCCGCCCAAAATCGATCCGAAGTCTTGTATTCATCGAGCATTGTTCTTGCCATCTCTATGAGCGTTCGGTTCTTCCTTTCGGCAACTCCGTTTTGTTGTGGAGAGTATGGTGCTGAAAATTCGTGCTTGATTCCCTCCTCATCAAGGTACTCCTCCACTTGTATGTTCTTGAACTCCGTGCCGTTGTCGCTCCGAATACTCTTGATCGATAGTGAGAACTCGTTTTGCGCTCGCTTGAAGAATTTCTTGAGTGTCCCTTGTGTTTCTGACTTGTCATGCAAAAAGAACACCCAAGTGAAGCGGGAAAAATCATCAATAATGACTAAACTATATTTATTACCGCCGATGCTTATGTAAGCAATTGGACCAAACAAGTCCATATGAAGTAGTTCGAGCGGTCTTGTCGTAGTCATGATGTTCTTTGCGGGATGATGTGCTCCAACTTGCTTCCCAGCTTGGCACGCGCTACAAGGCCTGTCTTTCTCAAAAACAACATCTTTCAAACCTCGGATGTGATTGCCCTTGAGGAGTTTTTGAAGATTCCTCATACCAACATGTGCTAGCCGTCTATGCCACAGCCAACCCATGTTGGTTTTTGCAATCAAGCATGTGTCGAGTTCGGCTTTATCCTTGTTGAAGTCAACAAGGTAAAGCTTTCCCTTCAACATACCCTTGAATGCAACGGAACCATCACTCCTCCTTGAGACGGTCACACCCTCGTTAGTGAACAAGCAATTATAACCTTTGTCACATAATTGAGATATGGACAGCAGGTTATAATCTAAAGATTCAACATGTAAAACATGAGAAAGAGTGTGTTCAGAGGATATTGCTATTTTACCGGTACCGAGGACCCTTCCTTGACTATTATCTCCGAAGTAGATGCCTTCGTTTGGGTCCTCGTTTTCTTCATATTCCACGAACATCCTCCTTTCTCCGGTCATGTGGTTGGTGCATCCACTGTCTAGCACCCATTTGGATCCACCGGAGGAATAGGCCTGCAGAAACAAATTATGCCTTGGTTTTAGGTACCCAAGCTCGCTTGGGTCCTTGGAGGTTAGTTACAATACATTTGGGCACCCATACATGGGATTTTGTGTTCCCATGGCGTGGCCCAGCATAATAAGCATAAACTTTACCAAGATTGTTTCTCATTAATACATAAGAGGCATCAAAGGTTTTGAACAAAAGTTGCTTTTGTTTATGGATCGGACTAGTCTGGGTGACCGAACTTGTCCGTATGACTGGACTTGTCCGGACCACAACCGGACTAGTCCGGTGTTCATGAGAGTTCAGGTTCTTAATTTTCGAGTTACCAGATTGTGAGGGTCCTCCCTTCACAAAGGTAATCCTTCCCTTGTTATTCTTATGACTTCCAGCATTTTGCTTTCCACCATAAGAGTGACCAATGTCATACTTGACATTTGGAGGTCATTGGACCAAGTATGCACTACGTGCATAGTTGATCCTCTCCTTGTCAAATATTCCACATTGGGTAGGATTTTTATCCTTTGTGGAGGTAGACTTTTCCTTCAAACTAGTGTTGATTTTACTACATTTACACATATGAACAAGATTAGTTGAAGTGGGTTGAGAAAGTAGACTTGAAGAGGAGGAAGATTCACTTAGCTTGAGTGACTCAACTTGCACTTCAAGGATCTTGTTAACCTTGATCAGGTCATCAAGTTGATCCTTGATTGCAACGTTTGAGTTGGTTAACTCCAAGCAAGTTTCATTGCTTGAAGCTAGCTCATGCTCTAGTGAGCTGTTTTTCTCCTTTTCAAAAACTAGAAGATTGTCAAGTTCGACATACTTCTCCTTTTGGGAGATAATCATGTCCTCTTGATGATCAATTAGCCGTTCCTTCTCAACAAGTTGGTCAAGTAAAAATTTCATTTTAGCAGCAGTTTTTTCTGTCTAATCCAATTAACATATCTTCATCATCACTATCTAGTTCATCATTACTTGAGTAAGAATGCATGGAAGGAGTTTTGATTTTTACCTTGCGTTTACCTTCCTTTGCCATGAGGCAAGTGCCATTTCCCTTCTTTGTACCGAGCATGGGGAAGAGTGTGGGTTTCTTGGACGTGCTTTCAATGGCTATGCTAGCCATCTCTTCTTCATCAGATGATGAGGACTCGTCGTTTGAGTCCCACTCCTTTCCAATGTGTGCCTGTTCAGCTTGTTTCTTCTTTTTGAAGAATTTCTTCAGTTGAGGCTTGGCTTCTTTATTCTTCTTCATGTTGTCCTCATACGGGCAATCGACTATAAATTGGTTATACTCACCACAATTATAGCACGCCCGCCTCATCTTCGACTTTGTCCTCTCTTTGTACTTGCCTTCACTTGATTTTGTTCCCTGTCTTTTCTTCAATATTCTTTTGAACTTTTTCATGAACAAAATCATATCCTCTTCGTCCAGCTCACTGCTTTCATCATCGCTGTCCTCCTCAAGCTGTGCTTCTCTTGCTTCTTTGGATAGAGGCTTGAGTGTGGACTTTAAGGCAACTCCCTTTTTCTTGGCCGATGTGAGGTCGGCTATTTCTTTGACATGCTTGGCTTGTTTCTCCATCATTTCAAAGTTGATGATTTTGCCAAGCAATTCAGTTGGAGTCATCCTCTTGTACCCGGGACTTTCTCTGATCATAGAGCATAGTGTGACATTGCAAGGCATAAAGGCTCTAAGGATGAGCTTTACAACCTCGTGGTCATTCCACTTCTTGCTCCCATATGATCGAACCTTGTTTACAAGTGTCTTCAATCGGTTGTACATGTCCCGGGGAGACTCGTCTTCCTCAATTGTGAACCTTCCTAGTTCGCCTTCGATCATTTCAATTTTCGCCTCCCGCACATGCCTGTCACCTTCATGGGCTGTTTGTAGTGTGTCCCATATTTCTTTGGCAATCTCCAGTCTGTCCACCTTTGTGAATTCATCTCGACTTAGAGAGGAGGTGATTACAGCTGCGGCTTGAGCGTTTCTGTGGATGGCTTGATCTTGACTTGGGGTGAGCTCTTCATCGTCATCTGGGATGTCTATTCCTGTGCACACAATATGCCATAAACTTGGGTTAAGGGAAATCAAGTGCATCTTCATATTTTGTCTCCACATGGAGTAATCACTCCCATCGAAGTGTGGGGCTTTTCCAAGAGGAATAAATAGGTAATGGCTGCTATTTGAATTTAAACGATCATAGTTAAAAGGATATCGGGAGTAGTCGGTGTGACTACTCCCCTTCTTCTTTTCTTCAGCTTTAGCTTTCCCTTTGGAAAGTGCTTTCTTTCTGAGGAGTGCTTTCAGCTCCAGCGTCTCCTCGTCATCATCATCGAAGTCTTGAATTGCTTCGAGATACTTTTCCAGCTTTTGGTTCTTGTCGTTGTTCACTTCTTCCTGGTTGTTGATTTTCTGAACTTCCTTCATGTCCGACATGATCTCTTCGAGTGGTTGCACTCTTTCTTGAAGAACCTGCTCTGATACCAATTGAATGTAGGCCTAGAGGGGGGGTGAATAGGCCTTTTTGATTTTTCTCGATTCCTGTAACACTCAACAACAAGGTCAATACCAGAGATATCGGACTAGTCCGGTAAAGTGCGGACTAGTCCAGTTTGCACGGCCTAAATCGATCAAGTTCAGTCAATTTGATTGATTTGTTAAAGTTTGCAGCGGAAATATAAACTTAAATGACAGTTTTAATAGTTGTATGTCAAATTCTACAACAGTTAAGCCTCTTGTTCAACAATTTAACTCAAATTGAACAAAGTGAATCAAACCCTAGATTAAGTTGATCAATTAAGATGAAGAACGCAAAAGGATAAGACACAAGTTTTATCCCGTGGTTCGGCTACCACGAAGGCAACCTACGTCCACGTTGAGGAGCCCACAAAAGGACCGGGTCTTCTCCAACCCTTCTCTCGTCGGATCCCACGAAGGCCAATCCTCTTCCACTAATCACAAAGGGTAAATAACCAAGTTGAAGGGGCGTTCTCACACGTTGAGAGCTCCCTTGATTACAACTTACAAAACCACCAATAACACACTCAAAAATTACAAATTGAAACGCAAGAGTGTGTTAGAGAATCAAACCAAGAGCTCAATGATGTGTGCCAAGTGTCTCTCCAATGATCTAGAAGTGATCTTCAATAGATTGATCGATTTTTCACTTAATTTTGTGGAGAGAGGTGGTTTCTGAGTCTCTTGGGAGGTGTGACGGCGCTAGGGTTCGAGAGAGAGTAAAAGTGGGCCGTGCACCTCTATTTATATGGGGTTTCTAAAAGTGACCGTTAGGGTTTAGAAAGATCGGACTAGTCCGTGGTGGTCACCGGACTAGTCCGGTGTGCTGTGTGTAGCAAACCCTAAGTGTCCAGGAATATCGGACTAGTCCGTTTGAAAACGGACTTGTCCGATTTCGCTACTGGAAATCTTCGGACTAGTCCGATTGCCATCGGACTTGTCCGGACATATGAAACCCTAATTGTTTAGGATGACAAGTCCGCACTTGGAGGACTTGTACGATTTAGATCAGTGTGTATATCGGACTAGTCCGTGTAGACACCGGACTTGTCTGAATTGGATCAGAATGAATATCGGACTAGTCCGTATCACAACGGACTTGTCCGATTTTGTGTGACTTGTGCATTGTGTTGAGGACTAGGCCGCATTGGGGAGGACTAGTCCGAAGTGGATCAGAAAGATATCGGACTAGTTCGGTGGAAACCGGACTTGTCCGATCTAGTGTAGAATGTGATATCGGACTAGTCTGGCAGTTATCAGACTAGTCTGGTCCTGTATAATTTTGTGCATTGTGTGTGTGTGCTTGAAAGTGATTGAGCTCTTGGGTGTGTTTCCTTAACACACTCCATACATAATAATCTACTATTTTCTTCTCCTTGAGCTCAAATTCACTTTGCTTCTCATTTCCCTTCTTTTTGGCATTCTGCTCATTTTTCATCATTTGCCTGCATTCATCTCAACAAAAGGATTAGGATCCCAATTGCTTGTCATAAATCATCCAAAACCCACAAGGGAGTCCTAGATGCACTTTCAGGTTCCATTGTCAGTTATGACTTTGTTCGGAACTCCAAATCTGCATATTATAGACTTCAAGAACTTGATTGATGATTGCTTGTTGATTGTCAGAACTGGAGTAGCTTCTGGCCACTTGGTGAACTTGTCGATGGCGACGTACAGGAACTTGTAACCTCAGGCGGCATTTTGGGAATGGTACCAATATGTCCATGCCCCACACAACGAATGGCCATGTAGGAGGTATCATTTGCAGTGATTGAGCCGGTGTGCAAATTTGTTTTGCAATAAACTGGCACGCTTCACACTTTTGCACTAGCTCGACTACATCCTGGAGTGTTGTAGGCCAGTAAAATCCATACCAGAAGGCTTTACCAACCAACGTGCGGGAAGATGCGTGGTTTCCACACTCGCATCTGTGGATCTCCGCAAGGAGCTCGCGACCTCCTTTCCTTTCAATGCACCGCATTAGAACGCCGTTGGCACCACGCTGGTAGAGATCTGCTTCTACTAGTGTGTATCTTTTAGCCAATCTGACGACCCGGTCAGTGGATACATCGTCTTCAGGAAGGATGTTATCCTTCAAGTTTCTCCGGATCTCCAAGATCCATGCATCGGAGCTAACTTAAGCTTTTGAGTCTTGCGTGCTAGGTTGCTCGGAGCTTCCGACAGCACCTACGACTCTTAGTGGACGCAATGGTAACAGTGTTGTCGGGACCGCCAACTTCGAGGTGCTGGTCTCGCCCCCTTTGCTCAGTTCGACAGACTGAGTTGTTGGTCTCGACAACCTCCGGATGAAGATTCTGTCGGGAGGCGGAGCTCCTGTTGAGGCCTTCGTTGACAGTTTGTTAGCTTCAACATTATGGAGATGCTGAACATGATAGATATCTAGGACTTCGAAGTCTTTCTGAAGCCTTTTGACTTCAAGGAGATAAGCGACTAGTTGGGGGTTGTTGCAGTAGCATTCACCTTTGACTTGTTTTGTGATAAGCTACGAATCACCCATCACCAACAGCTATTTGAGACCATAGGATAGTGCCACCTTGAGCCCATAGATGAGATCTTCATACTCCGCCATGCTGTTGGTTGCCTTGAAGTCAAGGTGAAACATGTATTTGACCTTCTCCCCGGTCGGAGAGAGGAGAAGGATTCCAGCTCTGGCCCTCTGCTTCTGCACGGAACCATCGAATTAGAGAGTCCAGTGAGGTTTGGCGAAGATCGGGACCTTGGGTTCTGGCTTCTGCTCACTGGGGCCCCAAGGATTTGATGGAGAGGGAGTCCATGCTGCCA
This sequence comes from Tuctoria greenei, assembly GCA_036927565.1. NCBI lineage: Eukaryota > Viridiplantae > Streptophyta > Magnoliopsida > Poales > Poaceae > Tuctoria > Tuctoria greenei. The sequence continues at coordinate 172,958,973 of JAYESD010000002.1, read as the reverse complement.
CGAAGTCAGCCAAAGCCTGACTCTTGATTGCTTGTCGTGGCACAAATTCGAGATCGAACTCAGCCAACTCCGCTGCCCACTTTGCGATGTTCCCAGTTGAATTAGGGTTATGCAATATGGCACGCAGTGGATAAGAAGTTACTACTGATATCTTGTGTTCTTGGAAGTAGTGACGAAGCTTCCCTGAGGCGATAAGAACTGCGTAAAGTAGCTTATGCACCTCGATGTAGTGTGTCTTGGCGTTGTGGAGTACTTCGCTGATAAAGTACACTGGGCGCTAGACTGTTCGGACTCTTCCGGAGGAGTTTGGAGTTTCCACTCCATCAACCAAGGCCCTTCCAGAGGGGTTCGAGCCTTCTTGTTGAGCTTCATGACAATTCCTGAGGGGTCAGGAACTTCTTCTTGTTCGACCCGGACCTTGTTGTAAAGGTCCCAACCATCTTGGTTAGCCAGGTGAACCCCCTCAGACGAGAGGGGTTGATCTCCTAGCATTCTTCCTTGAGGTTCCGAGTCTTGGGGTTGGCACCCAGACTCGCCTTCAGGTAGCTCCAGACCCTCCCGGAGGGTTCTAAGCTCCTGATCTTGATATGACTCCGGTCTTTCCGCGACCAGGACCATGCTTAAAACATCCATAGTTGCAGAAATGTAAAGCAGTAAAGGCTCACCGGGGTTCGGAGCTACCAAGATTGGTAGGGTGGTGAGGAGCTGCTTCAGCTCTTGAAATGCCTTTTCTGCTTCTCCGGACCAATGGAATGGTCCGGTCTTCCTCAATAGCTTGAAGAAGGGAAGTGCCCGCTCTGCCAGTCCTGAGATGAATCTGCTGAGCCTACTAGACACCCAGTTAGCTTCTGGACGTCCTTGATGCGGGCTAGAGGCCGCATGTCTTCTATAGCCTTGATCTTCGCCGGGTTTGCTTCAATTCCTCAGTGAGTCACCAAGAAACCAAGGAGTTTCCCGGAGCTAACCCTAAAGACACATTTATCCGGGTTCAGCTTGGTGTGCGTGATGCGCAGCTTGTCAAAGACAGCTTGTAAATTGTCAAGGAGTGACTCGTTGTTCTCGATATTCAAAAAGATTTCATCGACGTACACCTCCACTAAGTATCCAATTAGCTCTCCAAATGTTTTGAACATAGCTCGCACAAAAGTTGAAGCAGCATTTTTAAGACGAAAGAGCATAGCAGTATAACAATATAATCCATCTACTGTTATGAAGACAGTATGCTCTTTATCTTCCTTAGACATTTGGATCTGATGATATCCAAAATATGCATCTAATAAACAACATAGCTCACACCCGGAGGTAGAGTCCACTATCTGATCTATTCTAGGTAGTGGAAATGGATCTTTTGGGCATGCCTTATTTAAGGTGGTGTAGTCGATACACATCTGAAGCTTCCCGCCGGCCTTGGGTACAACAATTGGGTTTGCCAACCATTTTGGATGAAAAACTTCCCGGATGAAGCCTGCTTCGAGCAACTTTTTGATCTCCTGTAGGATGAAGTTTTGCCGGTCGATGAATTGCTTCTGGGGCTTCTGGTGTACAAGTCGTGCGTTAGGATAAATCTTCATATTGTGATCAATCACCTCCATAGGGATCCCATGCATTTGTGACGGTTGCCAGGCAAACACGTCAACATTCGCCCGGAGGAAAGTGATGAGGGCGAGTTCCTATTTGTTGTTCAGACCTCCTGATACATGGGTGGTCTGAGCAACATCAGAACTGATTTGGACGACTTTGACGGGAATGTCGGTGTCGCCGCTTGGTTGCACACGTGGTGCAGAGGTTGAGCCTCGATGACGAGTGCTCGGAGGTCGAGCAACTTGCTCTTTGCCGAATGCCTCCTCCTGCGCTGTTGCAAGCATGTGGAGTTCTTCCATCGCGGTGAATACTGCACTACGGTTCCTGCGGATGCGGAGAACGCCGGAGGTTGTTGGAATTTTCAAGACCAGGTAGCCGTACCGATCTGCAGCCATGAACCTATACAAGGCAGGCCTGCCCATAATGGCATTGAATGGTAAGCTGATATGTGCGACATCAAAGACCAACTTTTTGGTTCTATACTTCTCCCGAGTTCCGAATGTCACCAGGAGTGTAATGGATCCAAGAGGCCACATGGACCCCAGACCTACTTCAGAAAAAGGTCGTGATGGGTGATGGTCCGAGGCTCAGAGCTAGAGCTTGACGAAGGCTTTGTAGCTTAAAAGGTTCAGCCTCGCTCCTCTGTCCACCAAAACATGGTAGAGTTGGACATTGTTGACGGTAGGTGACACCATCAACGGCAATTAGCCAGCTCCGATCATGTTTCGGGGGCAGTCTTTAGCATCAAAGGTGATGGGAGTGTCCATCCACTTTCGATGAGGTTCCGCCCTGGCAGTCAGAGCTGCGGCAGTCATGTACCGCCGCATTGTCTTGAGGACACAACAAGAAGTAATGTCCCAGGAATCACCATAAATGGTGTTTATGGTCTTCAGACGCTCATTTTCGGAGACGTCGGAGTCATCATCGACTGTGTTGTACACAGCCTTTAGGACCTTCTTGGGGTCTTGGAAGCCTAGCTCCGGTTCAGCCGGAGCTTCGTCAACTTTTTGTTTTCCATCCCGTTGACGGAAAGGAGCTTCTTTTCGGTGCTTGTTGTAGCGCTCGACAAGGTTTTGGACCTCTCGGCAGTCATCCAGACTGTGCTTGTCCGTCTTATGGATCAGACACCAGATTTTAGAGATACTGCCATCTTCTTACGAAGGATGAGGTCGTTTTTGGGGCGTGGCCCCCGGCCACCCAAAGCTGCAGCAGCCGCAGCAGTAGGTGCACCGGCCGACAGCTTCTTCTTGCCGTTGGACTTCTTCTTTTTTTTTGCCACCGCCGGAGGTAGTGGCTTCATCTTTGGAAGGCTTTTTGTTAACCTCTGGAGTTGGCTTTGAGTGCATTTCCCGGCCCTTTGTGGCTCGGGCGCACTTGTCAGCCAGGCTGAAAAACTCCGTAATGCTGGTGACTTCTTTAGTCGCCAACTTCTCCAACATTTTCTTGTCTCGAACGCCCTGTCTGAATGCAATAATAACATAAGCATTCGAGATAGAAGGGATGGTATTGCGTACCTGAGAAAAATGATGGATAAAGGATAGAAGCGATTCCCCCGTTGTTTGCTTCACAGCAAACAAGTCCAGTTCAGTGTCGGGTCGGGTATAAGAACTCTTGAAGTTGGCAGTGAACTTTTTGCATAGTTCCACCCAAATATTAATGGAGTTGGGTGGAAGACTCATGAACCAGGACCTAGCGGTCCCAGTCAGAGCCACCGGGAAGTAGTTGCCCATTACGGCCTCATTGCCCCCCCCCCCCGCTGCAAGTATACCAGGGGAGTAGATTTGAAGGAATTCGGTGGGGTTAACAGTCCTGTTGATGTTCTCCTGCAGATGAGGCCGAAACTTTTGTGGCCAGCGGACCATGCGTAGGTGCATAGCCAAGGCAGAACAATCTCCTCCTACTCCCACTGAAGCATGAATGTCCTGAGCCTCTCGCCTCTCACGAGCACGTCGATGTGGACACGGTCGTCTTGTTGTCTGTAGCGGCGATCTAGTTCTGACCGCAGATCATGTGTCGAATGTATCAACATGGTATGGGTGCGACGCGCCCCAGAAGGCAGCGATGTCACCTGTTGAGATACAACACACCTTCAGTGCTGTGACACGTGAGGACCAAGTCTTCCAGACAAGGTCCTACATTGAGCTGGTGCCAGCCCTGAAGGGCGAGGACCTCAGTTGTTGATGGCGTTAGCTGCGGCTGCAACCAGATGCTACACATCAGCGCGCCACTGCTCCATCGCACCCTGAGGTGGTCTAGGCGCTGGTGGGCGCTCCAACAGAGTTCACATAGCAATTAACGCGTTCTCAGGGTTGTTGTTTGCCGATGCAGTGACCGGCACAAGTACCCCATCCCGCTGTCCAGCATTGTTCGCCGGTGCAGATGGTGGTGGTTGTGGTGCGATGCCTACTGGAACAACAGCGCCTGCTGGCTGCTTCATGTTGAAAGGATTCTCTCCAACAGGTTGCACAACATTGTTGTCGTTGGATGATCCTGTGGCAGAGTTCACCATCTTGTGATCTTAGGCGCCCCTACCTGGCACGCCAAATGTCGAAGAGTACGAACGACACTTCCTCTGGTACAACTAAAATGTAGCCCGCGGAGGTTCTTGTATCAGTTTGGACACGGGGAGATCTTAGACAAGATGATGACACGGAAGATTTATGTGGTTTGGGCTGCCTGAGCGTAATACCCTAGTCCACAAGGTGTGTGTTGTTGTATTGAGGATTTCAGTAATGCTTGTGCGCGTATCCGCTTAGATCGTCATGTACCGTGCAGTGCAGTCCTTTTATAGTCTAAGGACTGGCCGTTAGATCACTTGCCTGGCCCTATATGTGGCCCTGATGTATTTAAGAGCCTAATACAAGGTCTACGAGTATTGAGTGTGATTAACAATGTGATAATGTGCCTTAATGGCAGCGTTACCCCTATTAACAGCCCACTGATCGTGTGTCATTAATATAGCATTAATGACACGTAATCGGATCTTGTATCTGTCGCTTGAATGTCTGTGCTATTGGAGATCTGCCAATATCCTCGTAAGAGTAAGGTCTGGAGGATCCACACGTGGCAGCTCTGGAGCTTCCCCTCATGGGGAGATAGGTCCGAAGCTGTTATACACGTGGCGACACCGGAGCTTCCCTCTAAGGGGGGTTAGGTCCGGGGTCATTATCCACGTGTGAACCTCGGAGCTTCCCTACGTTGGGAGTTCAGCTCCTGTCTTACATTACACGTGGCAGTCCCGGAGCTACCCATGTGAGGGAGGCAGGTCAGTGGCGAGTGACATGTGGGGCCTGAGGAAGCCTTCAACTGTGACAGGTGGAACTCTCTTATACTTCTTGCGGTATCATGGGGTACCCGGTACACTGGGTACCGACAGTCATAATTCACCAAGATTCACTGACTTAAATAGTTTTCAAAAGAAAATCGAGATAAGGAATAGTTTTTCGCGAAGTAAGAAAACATTGAAGATTCAAGCAGGTATGCAGTGTTTCAAGCCACATTGTGATAGTCAAGTATATTTAGTTCATTTCTTAGCTCACAAAATCTCTTCTCATCTAGTGTATTTGTGAATATATCTGCAAGTTGTTTTTTAGTTCTAACATGTGAAATTACTATATCACCTTTTGGTGAATGATCTCTTAGAAAATGGCGATGAACGTCTCTGTTATTAGTTCATGAGTGTCCTACTGGATTCTGTGTAATTTTTATGGCACTTTCATTATCACATAGGAGTGGAATATGGTTCAGATTGTAACCATAATCCCTTAGAGTTTGTCGCATTCAAAGTAGTTGTGCGCAACAACTACTGGCTGCAGCATACCTAGCTTCGGATGTGGAAAGAGCAATGGAGTTTTGCTTTTTAGATGACCATGTAACTAAGGATCTGCCAAGAAATTGGCAAGTTCCCGACGTGCTCTTTCTATCGACTTTGCATCCTGCATAGTCGGCATCGGAATATCATATTAAGTTAAACTTGGATCCTTTGGGATACCAAAGGCCCAAGTTAGGTGTTTGCACAAGGTATCTTAAAATTCCTTTTTTTATAGCTATTAAATGGCACTCTTTAGGTGCGGCTTAAAATCTTGCACACATACAAACAGTAAGCATTATATCTGGTCTAGATGCACATAAACAAATTAATGAACCAAACATAGACCGATATACCTTTTGATCCACATTTGGACCATCGTCGTTGAGATCGAGATGTCCATTAGCTATCATTGGTGTCTTGATGGGCTTGGCTTTGTCCATATTGAACTTCTTGAGGATGTTCGGCGTGTACTTGGTTTGTCTTATGAAGGTGTCTTCTCTTAATTGCTTCACTTGGAATCCTAAGAAGAACATCAATTCGCTAATCATCGACATGTCGAATCTGTATGTCATAATTTGGCTAAATTCTTCACCAAAATATTTATTAGTAGAACCAAAAATGATATCATCAACATAAATTTGACATACAAATAGATGATCATCAAAATGTTTTGTAAACAAATTATAGTCAACTTTTCCAATTTTAAAACCATTTTGAGTTAGAAAATCTCTAAGGCACTCATACCAAGCTCCGGGAGCTTGTTTGAGGCCATAGAGAGCCTTACACAGTTTATACACATCGTTGGGGTACTCTCAATCTTTAAATCCCGGTGGCTGCTCCACGTATACTTCCTCCTTAATGGGATAGTTTAGAAAGCACTTTTGACGCCATTTGATGCAACTTAAAATTATGGTGAGTAGAATATGCCAATAAAATATGAATGGACTCAAGTCTAGCTACGGGAGCGAAAGTTTTGTCGAAGTCCAAACCTCCAACTTGTTCGTCTTGCTTGTTCTGAAAGACCAACTTGGTTCCTATGATGTTTGCCTTTATTCTTTCTACAAACTCCCATACTTCATTTCTCTTGAAGTCGTTCAACTCCTCTTGCGTTGCAACCATCCAATTTAGATCCTTTAGTGCTTCCTCTACCCTGTCTAGTTCCACAAAAGAGACAAAAGAGTAATATTCATAGAAATTAGCTATGCGACATCTAGTGGTTACCCCTTAGCAATGTCTCCAATGATATTGTTGATGGGATGATCTCTTTGTATACTCTGATGTACTCTTGGGTGTGGGACTTGTGAAGTTGCTTGCACTTCATTTTCTTCATTGTCAATGTCTCCCCCTAGATAATTGCGTCCATGATTATATTGATCTTCCTGATCTTGATCTTGTGCATGAGCTCCCCCTTGATCATTGCTTTTTTGTTGAGGTTCATCTTGAGCACTTGAGTCTCGTGGTCGCTCTTGAGTTCGAATATCACCAAGTTCCATCCTCCTCAACGCTTGGCATAGAGCTTCTTCTTGATGTAGCACACACTTATGAACTTGCTCTCTTGGAAGCTGTTAGTTTCATCGAACACTACGTCACGTGATATTTCAACAATGCCACATACTTTGTTGAAGACATGATAGGCGTAGGCGTTCAAATCATAACCAAGAAAGGACCCTTCATTAGATTTCGAAAAGAACTTCAAACTCCTCGGTTTCTTGTTCAGAATGAAACATTTACTTCAAAAAACTCTAAAATATTAAATATTTGGTATGTTACCGATGAGGAGCTCATATGGAATTTTCATCAAATGTCAGTGAAGATACAACCAGTTTGAGGCATGACAAGAGGTGTTCACCGCTTCAGCCCAAAACCAGTCTGAAGTCTTGTATTCGCCCAGCATTGTCCTCAACATCTCAATTAGCGTCTTGTTTTTCCTTTCATCCCCCTCATTTTGTTGAGGGGAGTAGGGTGCCGAAAATTTAACTTTGTGTTCATTTCTAGATGAGCAAGAACATATTTATTTGCAACCGAATGAGACAACATCCTTGTACGATCGAAGAGTACGTGTAAAGCTACCAGAGGAGGGGTTAATGGTAGATTAAAACTTTTCAGCTGAAGCAACAAAACACCCCTCGGCAGAAAACTGATCTGTTAAAGAAACCGTGTGTGCGACTAATCTAAACATGTTCAACTGTGACAAAACTAGTATAGATTGTAGATAATCAAGTCACGAAGACGTCACAACAAGAATCAAAAAAATCTGTCAAGAGAAACTCAAGTTACGATCAAAAGATCTAATAAAGGTCAATCTGTCCAACCCAAGAAAAACTGTTCTGGAACACTGCAAAGAAACTCGTGTAGATCAGAAACCCCAAATCCAATGACCGTGAAATTTTCACAGATGATAGAAAATCAAGTTGTGAAGACAACCCAAAAATAATCACATCAGTCGGATCTATAAAACTCGAGTTATGATAAAACCACCGAAGAAAGGTAGTGTTGTGCAGAAACTCGACGAGGAGGACCTGAAGAAAAACAAGTCGGACGAACAAGGCACAATAGTTCCTTCAAACTACGAATTTATTGATCAAAACACAAGAGGAACTGCCCCAAAGTCGTGCACCACGAGCTCTGGCCTCCCTTGCTTATATAACCAGCTCTTAGGCCAACCCAAACCTAACTAGGACTCTAATCCTACTCAATTCACGAATCGAAACTTTCCATAGCTGCTCAAGACTCTTCTATACGCAGATAAAAGCAATCTTAAGACTTGCAAATGTCTTAGGAATGTATCTCACATTCCTAAAGCAACTCAAATTCGTGACCCCCTATCATAACCAACTCAAATCTTTCTATATTTGAGTCAAACACTACTCAGCTGCAGCCTAAGTCCATAACCTAGTCGATTGGACCTTTCCGACCAATTCTTTACGTCCACATCTCTTCATCACGCCTCGGAACCATATAGCTATGTCCATGCACTCCTTGCACACGTGCAAACATCTTCCAACGATGTCCATGATACCTTCATATGCATTGTTCTTGATTTAAACATGTTGTGCAACCTCCCGATCAACTCAACCACAATTCCTTCTGAACTTGGCTGTTGAACTTCATCTTCTCCCTAAGACTAGTTCAATGGATCCCGTCACCAGCCATGTCTTGAACTCAAGCAAAATCTGCACATGAATAAACAACCAATACTTCCAAGCACAAGTCCTCGACTTGACTCTCGTTAGTTCTGAAACCACAACACCTTACGTGGGCACCTCACATAAGCATGTTGCAAACCATAGCAAAAAGATATCAACCATAATCAACATACACACTAAAAACTTAGTAAAAGAATACTAAGCAAACTTTCCATAGATGTAAAGCAAGTTCGAATCAATTAAAAGTAAAAGCAGAACCATAGCAATCAAGCTTTGAACCTTGCCAAAACTAATCAGACCTTGAATCGGAGCCTACCAAAGCTATCAGGACCTAGCGCCGGAGCTTACCAAATCTAGTTGGACCTAGCGTCGAAGCTTACCAAAGCTAGCAGGACCTAGCGTCGAAGCTTACCAAAGCTAGTCGGACCTAGCGCCAGAGCTTACTGGAGCTAGGACCTAGAGTCGGACCTTGATGATAAAGGTGTTTTGGTAGTATCCAAAACTTGTATTGTCAAAGCTAATGTCTTCAGCACAATCCAATATATTCAACACACATAGGTCTCACAATCTCCCCCTTGATGAATGCATTGGCAACACCACTTAAAATCCGAACATTGGCATGAAAATTTTTTAAAACAATTTCTCCCCCTTTTCAAAAATCAAATGAGATAGGCATGAAAAGTTTTGAAAACAATTTCTCCCCCTATTTGAAAATTAAATGAGATAGAAATAAATTTCTCCCTCTATACATATTTCTCTCCCTTGCATACTTCTCCCCCTTTGACAATGCATTCGACAAGGTACAAAAGAGAAACTTTAATTTGTTATGAGCACATTATTAACATATACATATAAAACAAAGCTCATCCAAGTCATACTATCAAGTAACTTACACTATTACAATAATAATATATAAAAAGTAGTGTAAGCCATGCTAGAGATCAAATGTAGTTTTCAATTTAAGCAACTCATGATCTCACAAACTTAACTATTTTAAGACCTGAAATCATGACACTTGTTGCTGCAATTTTATTTTCTTTTAAGGACAAATTTGTAACGTATGACATTTGCAAGAGATTATATGCCGCATCTGCCTTATTCTAACCAACCAAGCCAAGCCTATGTCATTTGACAATCAGAAGCTTAAGGACATGGTTTTAGTCATACACAACTTCTTCCAAGTTCATATCTAAGTGTGATAACAAGCCATCTCAAAAGAAGAAGTGTGATGCATGCATATTCTCTTGATCTTTTCTCATCTCTTCATTTGAACATAAAAACTAAACATGTGAGTTGATTACTTGATTAAATCTTTTAAAAACACTTGTGAGCATGCAAAAGGATCAAAACAGCAAGAAAGTTCGATCATGACCAGATTTAGTGTAAGTAATTATTCCAATTACTATTCATGGCAAAAACTACAAAATGTATAAGACCAGTAATGTAGTAAGAACTTTCAGCATATAAAAGGAATCACAAAGTCATATACGTATGAAATATTATGCTCATATTATTTTAAGTTCAGATTCACACATAGACTTTCCAGGTTTCAAAACTCCCCCTCAATTTAAGCCATGAGGATGCATAACCCCTATTTCACTACGAATGTAACAAAAACGAGTGAAATGCAAAGGTTTTGTGAAAATGTTAGCCAATTGTTGTTCGGTATCTACATGGTGAAGCACAAAGTTTCCTTTTTCAACATTATCACGAAGAAGTGATAGCTAATATCAATGTGCTTAGTTCTAGAATGTTGCATAGGGTTTTTAGCAATGCAAAAGGCACTAGTATTATCATAAAATAATTGAACACTATATAGATCAACCCCATAGTCCTTAAGTGTTTCAAAAATCCAAAGAATTTGTGAGCAAGCGCTAGCGGCAGCTACAGATTCAGATTTGGTTGTGGATTGTGCAACCGAACTTTGTTTTCTAGAGGACCAAGCAACAAGTGAATTACCAAGAAAATGACAAGCACTAGAGGTACTTTTCCTATCAATCCTACATCCCCCAAAATCAGCATCCGAAAAAGCTTTCAAAGTAATGGTTGAGGAAGAAGGAAGAAAAATTCCAAATTCTTGAGTTCCATGTAAGTAACTAAGAATTCTTTTGATGGATTGAGGATGTGAAGCACGTGGGGAAGTTTGAGACGTGAACAAAGACATACGCTGAATTGTATGTCCGGTCTTGATGTCGTGAGCTACAAAAGTGATCTGATCATGCTTCTATATTCTTTTTGATCCACGGGTTCCCCATCTTCATCGAGTTCAAGTGTTGATGTTGTTCCCATTGGTGTCCGAAGAGGCTTTCTTTTGTCCATGTTGAAGCGCTTGAGATGGTCCCTTGTACACTTCTTTTGATGCACAAATGTACCTTCCTTGGTTTGCTTGATTTGCAGCCCCAAAAAATGAGTGCACCCATAATACTCCTTTCAAAATTCTGAACTCATCATTGCTGAAAACTTGGACATAAGATCATGAGAAGCACAACCAAAGATAATATCATTCACATACACTTGAACGAATAATCAGTCATTGCCATGCTTAAGCACAAAAAGAGTTTTATCAACCTTGCCCATGGTAAACCCCTTTTCAAATAAGAATGTTTTTAACCTATCATACCATGCTTTAGGGGCTTGTTTGAGACCGTACATGGCTTTGTACAGTTTGAAAACATGATTAGAAAAATCTGGATTTTCAAAACCAGGTGGTTGCTTAACATGAACCTCCTCATCTATGTAGCCATTAAGAAAAGCACTTTTTACATCCATTTGATATAACCTGAAACCTTTAGATGCAGCAAAAGATGACAAAATTCTTATGGCTTCTAATTTAGCAACAAGAGCAAAAGTTTCATCAAAATCTAGACCTTCAATTTCTGTGAAACCTTGAGCAACCAATCTAGCCTTATTCCTTATCACAATCCCATCCTCACTTTGTTTATTTTTAAACACCCATTTTGTTGCAATTAAAGTTTGATCTTGAGGTGGAGGTACAAGTTTCTAAACATTATTTCTTTCAAAAATTTTCTAACTCTTCTTGCATGGCAATAATCCAAGATTCATTAGTGAGTGCGTGTGATATATCTTTGGGTTCAAATGAAGCAACAAAAGCAGAATGAGCATGAGAATTGGGGTCAAAAACCTAGATATTGTAACTCGTTCATGCAAGCTTCCAATTATCTGTTGTGGGGGATGATTCTTGTAAATCCGTAGGGGAACATATGTCTCACAAGCTTCTTCCTCATCAGGTTCATCGTAGATTGATGAGCTTTTGGCTTGTGGACGAACAGGACCAGCAGAGATGGTAGTCGGAGCTTATTCAAAGTTCGGAGCTTGACGCATGTCAGCTTCGGAACTATCTGGCAATATCACTGACTCTTCTTCTTCTTCGTCCCCCCCTGAGGATATGGATCCGGATTTGAAATGTTTGAGCTAGTACTTGGGCTGGCTTCATCAAAACACATCTCACAAGTCTCCACAATTTTGTTAGTGTCAAGTAAAAGCACACGGTTGCCTCTAGTATGAGATGGATAACCAAGAAACATGACATCAATGGATCTAGGTTCAAATTTATCAAGATTACCATGTTTCTTAACAAAGTATTTGCATCCAAAGACCCGAAAGTGTATAACACTAGGCCTATGTCCACAACGGAGCTCATATGGTGTTTTACCTAGCTTAGCGCGCAAGAAAACACGATTTGAGACATAACAAGCAGTTGCAACCGCATCAACCCAATATTTCCTAGGAGTTTGATATTCATCAAGCATAGTGTTAGCCATCTCAACTAAGGTTTTGCTCTTTCTTTCTACAACACCATTTTGTTGAGGTACATATGGTGAAGAAAATTGATGATCTATTCCATTTTCTGCACAAAAGTGATCAAAATATTGATTTTTATATTTGGCTCTGTTATCCTTTTAATTGCTTTTAAAGATCCTGGGTGATCGATTAATAATCTAAGAAATAAAGTTCTAAAGTGACTAACAGCTTCATTCTTAGATGCCATAAAGTAAACCCAAGAGTATCTAGAATAATCATCAACAACCACAAGAACATAACATTTACCTCCGAAGAATTGAACACGTGAAGGTCCTATGGTTTAAAGGTGCAAAATGTGACGCCCGGTTCCGAAAATGAACTAAGCTAACGCATATGTGTGCCCAGGATGTTCATCACACATACACGAGTGCAATCACAAAAGAGTATACAGAAAATTACCACAGAACAAGATTAATTAACCAAATTTTATTACACAAACCATATTATCCTCGAATACAAGCTCTAATGAATATTAATGACAAGTTCAACTAATGCAGCGGAAATATACTAATTAAGCAACTAAGCAAACTAAGCATAAGCAATAGGGTATATATGCGCAGCTCCAATCAACACCACAGGCAAAGCTGACGGTAGACACGGCCTAGAACTCCGCATTATCGCCATTAAACTCCCAGTCCTGACCTGCAACTGTTGGGGTGGGGGATTGCAAGAGTGAGTACATGTCGTACTCAGCAAGTGTGGAAAGTATGACATGTGGCTGATTCAAATGACGACAATAATAATGGCAAAGTGCTGAAAAGTACATTAAAACATTTGAAAAGCAATATATCATATTATGTGAAGTAAACCCATCATAATCACGAGTAATACCATAATACCAAACTGAATTCATTACCATCATCAATAATTCTAGATTTCACCATCATCAATAACCATATTCAATACCAGAAATTAATCCATAACCATCCATAACCATTACCAAGCCATAACCATCCCAAATTCCAATTTGCCTCTAATCATGGAAGTTGTCCAGGTGCTCATGACCGGGAGCACGGCTATCATGATAGTTTTAATTAACACTCTGCAGAGTTTGTACCTCTTTACCCACGTGTTTGTGATTTCATCACCCTTCGGCGACTAAGAACCTCCCTTATGCCCATGACCCGTCGGTCACATTACACACTTCCGTTGGTGTGTGGCCAAGAGATCAAAAAATAGCCTTTACAAAGGGATTACTAGCCTATTTAGACCCCACTGAGGTTTCGCCGATGGCGATGTCTCCCGTAGAGCACATCTTCAACCAAGGGCCCCCTCTTGAGCCATTCGGATCCCAGGGTAGTCCCACCAATCATCAACAAACCCAATCCGACTACCCCTTCCCCGAGCATCCACAATGGTCCAAACAGCACTAGCAAAGCCCTAATTAATTAGCTACGCCGCACCCATACTTGGCCTCGTGGTGGCACTATAGTCCTGGCTTATTCTCGCATGAACCGGTCCTTAGATCTAAAGCAAGCAAACCACCATAACATCCAACCCATCCACATACCAGGCCTGCTTAGATCGCCCATTACCATACCATATTTAACCAGTTCATGTTAACCATAATCTCATCCATGCATAATTAAGTTGAGTGGTATAGTTATTTCCCATCCCAGTTGATTAAGCGAAGCAAAAAGGTAAAAAGTCCATCCCGACGCTCTACCATAAATTCCAGGTGACAAGGGTGGTTTAGCAAGTCTAGTAAACTTCCTACCATAGGATTCCCATCAAATTGACACAGCATGCAGTTTTGCAAACAAACATTTATTTTAAAAACAGGATCAATATGCTTCAAGGACACTTGCCTTGCTCTTGCTGTTGATTAGGGTCAAAGCCTTCAAACTCTTGATGCTGTAGATCCTCCGCGGCACTTTCTAGCGCAAATCCGTCTAATCCACACAATAAACATACAAAACAAGAAACACAATCAAAGAGTGCACAAATATTACTCAATATGTCATGACATGCATGATTGATGCAAATGCAAGGTAGAACTTGTTACTAGATTGCTTTTAATGATCACTAACTAGCTCTAATAGATTATAACAGGTTTATACAGGTTTGGGGTCGATTAGATCAAATTTTAAAATTAATTCAACACAATTTAACCAGAAAGATCGGACTAGTCCGCTAGGGACCGGACAAGTCCGCACTTGGCGAGATCAGCAGATTAGGGTTTTCTAGATCGACGTAAATTCGGAGATTAGGGGTTGAATGCACATAAGGAAAAGATAATAGAAGGTATACCAGGTGTTTAGAACTCCAATGAACCAAGAAACTTGGAGGTAACACTTGGATCTCGATGATCTAGGGTTGGTGATGAACTTGGAGATGAATCGGTGGTGAAGGACGAAACTTGGTGGAGATCTTGATCCTCCTTCGTTTCCTCCTCTTCTTCTTCTTGTTTGGGATCTTCTCCTCCCTCCTTGATGGTGGCTCCCCACGAACTAGGGTTTGGGTGGGTGGAAAAGTGGCAAATAGATGTCAAACCAAGGGGTGGGGTTGTTTATATAGACGTGGAGGCTAGGGTTAGATGGATTTCGAGTTTAGGATGAGTAGAGGCCGGTTTAGAGTCCCACATGGGCTCTCAAAGAGTTAGGCACGACGTCCCTAGGCCCACTTGACATGAAACCCAAGAACAAGTCATAAAACAAAAGGTCAATCTCGGAGTCACGAAATATCGGACAAGTCCGGACAGGACCGGACTAGTCCGAAGTCATCCAGAGAGAAAATCGGACAAGTCTGGCCAAAAATCGGACAAGTCCGATCTTAGTCAGAAAGGAAAACGGACAAGTCCGCTGGAACACCGGACTAGTCCGGAAAAGTCCAGGGACTTAGCAAATTTTCAAGGATTCATGGAGTACCGGACTAGTCCGCACAAAATCCGACAAGTCCGTTGTTGTCCAGAGGCAAATATCGGACTAATCCGCAGCAAAAACGGACAAGTCCGTTTTTAGACAGAGAGAAATCGGACTAGTCCTCAGCAAAACCGGACTAGTCCGCACTTTCCTACATTTTTAAGTGCGGTTTTGCTCCAAATCAATTTTAAACTTGTTCCTCTTGTTATGGGTTAATGTTAAACATGTATATGAGTGCATGTAGGGCATGATGCATGAAAATGAGGGTGTTACGAACCTACCCCCCTTAAAATGAATCTCGCCCTCGAGATTCGACGCGGAAGAGAAGAGATAGGGAAATTCCTTCTTGAGATCATCTTCTAGCTCCCAAGTTGCTTCTTTTTCGGTATGGTGCTTCCATTGGACTTTACACCATCGAGTCACCTTGTTCCTTGTGACTCTCTCCTTGGTTTCCAAGATTTTGACCGGTTGCTCAGCATACGTCAAATCTTCCTCTAGTTCCAATTCTTCCATTGGCACTTGATCTTCCGGTACCCTGAGACACTTCTTGAGTTGGGAAACATGAAACACATCATGTACGTCTGAAAGATGAGCTGGCATCTCCAACTTATATGCTACTTCTCCTCTTTTATCCAGAATCTTGAATGGTCCAATATAACGAGGTGCGAGCTTGCCTCTTATGTTAAACCTCTTATGACCTCTCATTGGTGACACCTTGAGGTAAACAAAATCTTCTATTTCAAAGGCTAATTTCCTTCTCCTATTATCCGCATAGCCTTTTTGCCTTGATTGGGCAGCCCTCAAGTTTCCACGAATTATTTGGACTTGCTTTTCGGCTTCTTGCAACACATCCAGACCAAATACTTGAGTTTCTCCTGCCTCATTCCAGAATAAAGGTGTCCTACACTTCCTCCCATAAAGCGCTTCATATGGTGACATTTTCAAGCTTGCTCGGTAACTATTGTTGTATGAAAATTCTGCGTATGGCAATCTTTTGTCCCAACTTTTCCCATGCTTTAAAGCACAAGCTCTTAACATGTCCTCCAAAATCTGGTTGGTCCTCTCGGTTTGTCCATCCGTTTGAGGATGATATGCTGAACTAAAATTCAACCTCGTTCCCAAAGCTTCATGCAATTTTTGCCAAAATCTGGAGGTAAATTGAGAACCTCTATCCGAGACTATCTTCTTAGGGACTCCATGTCGACACACAATATGCTCCATGTATACTTCGGCCAATCGTGCAGCTGTATACTTGGTCTTCACAGGGACAAAATGAGCTGACTTGGTTAAGCGATCCACAATTACCCAAATTGAGTCATACCCGGACTGAGTACGCGGTAACCCAACTATGAAGTCCATACCAATTTCTTCCCACTTCCATTCCGGAATCTTCAACGGTTGCAATAATCCGGCTGGCCTTTGATGTTCTGCCTTGACTCGTTGGCACACATCACATAATGCTACATATTCAGCTATGTCCCTTTTCATGCTATCCCACCAATAGCAAGTCTTCAAGTCCTTGTACATCTTCGTACAACCGGGGTGAATTGAGTATGGCGAGTCATGTGCATCCTTTAATATTGTCTCCCGAATATGTTTTACATTAGGCACAACATCCTCTTTCCAAGCCATAAGGTACCATGTTCATCTTCATCAAATCTGAATTCTCTCCCTTCTTTGATTCTTTCCTTGATTTCCTTGATCTCCTCATCTGTGGTTTGTGCCTCTCGAATTTCTTGCTCCAAGGTTGGGTTTAACTCCATCATCTCCATCTCGTTTACAAACCCAAGGTTCAACCGTTCAAACTCCTTACATAACTCGGTCGGCAACTCTCGAACTGTAAGTTGATGGCTTACTCCTTTTCTACTCAAAGCA
This sequence comes from Tuctoria greenei, assembly GCA_036927565.1. NCBI lineage: Eukaryota > Viridiplantae > Streptophyta > Magnoliopsida > Poales > Poaceae > Tuctoria > Tuctoria greenei. The sequence continues at coordinate 172,941,877 of JAYESD010000002.1, read as the reverse complement.
TCGGCCACTACATTGGCTTTTCCCGGATGATAGTTGATCCCCAAATCATAATCTTTGATGAGTTCCAACAATCTTCGTTGCCTCAAGTTCAGATCCGTTTGTGTGAAAATATACTTCAAACTCTTATGATCCGTGTAAATTTCACACCTATGTCCAAGAATATAGTGTCTCCAAATCTTCAATGCATGTACCACGGCTGCTAGTTCAAGATCATGCGTGGGGTAATTCTGCTCATGTTTCTTCAATTGTCTTGATGCATAGGCGACCACTTGACCTTCTTGCATCAATACACACCCAAGTCCTTGTCTTGATGCATCACAATAGATGTCGAAACTCTTGCTTACATCCGGCAATACCAAAACTGGGGCTGTTGTTAACCTCTTCTTCAACTCCTCAAAACTGTTTTGACAAGATTCAGTCCATTGGAACGACTTTCCCTTCATTAGCAACTCCGTCATAGGCTTGGCTATCTTGGAAAAGTCCTTGATGAATCGACGGTAATATCCAGCCATCCCAAGAAAACTCCTTATTTCCTTGACATTTTGCGGCGGCTCCCATTTCAACACGTCTCTTACTTTTCCGGGGTCAACCGATACTCCTCCTCCTGAGATTATATGACCCAAGAATGGCACCTCTTTCAACCAAAACTGGCACTTGTTGAACTTGGCATACAACTGATGCTCCCTCAATTTCTGCAACGTAAGCCTCAAGTGTTCCTCATGTTCCTTCTCATCCTTCGAGTAGATAATAATATCATCAATAAACACCACAACGAACTTATCTAAGTACTCCATGAAGACCTTATTCATGAGGTACATAAAGTAGGCAGGCGCATTTGTCAATCCAAAAGACATCACGGTGTACTCATAAGATCCATATCGTGTCCTAAAAGCTGTCTTGGGTATGTCCGATGGTCTAATCTTCATTTGAAAGTATCCCGACCTCAAGTCAATCTTAGAGAAGACACAAGCACCCTTCATCTGATCAAACAAGTCTTCTATGCGTGGCAAGGTGTACTTGTTCTTGATTGTTACCTCGTTGAGAGCTCGGTAATCCACGCACATCCTTTGGGATCCGTCCTTCTTGTCCACAAATAGAACGGGCGCTCCCCAAGGTGAAGAGCTAGGGCGAATAAAACCCTTCTCTAATTGCTCTTGAATTTGTTTCTTGAGCTCCGCTAATTCCATAGGAGGCATCCTATATGGCCTCTTAGCTATAGGTGCAGTTCTAGGTATTAAATCAATAACAAACTCAATGTCTCGATCGGGTGGCATACCTGGCAACTCATCTGGAAACACATCCAAAAATTTACATACAACCGGAATCTCCTCAATTGCGGCACCGTCCATATGATTCAATTCCAATTGCTTCGGTGCGGTTTGAGATGCTTCAAATTCTATGGTGATCCCTTCCTCATTGGTCAACTTCACCGTCCTTGTGGCACATTCAATAACTCCATTGTGCTTCCTCAACCAGTCCATACCAAGTATAATATCCAACCCTTGAGAATCTAAAACAATGAGGTTAGCGGAGAAGTCTACCCCCCTTATTCTAAGGCTTACTTTTGGACATACTATATTTGTCCTCATCTCTCCTCCAGGAGACTTAACCAATAGAGTAAACTTCATATGAGAGATAGGCAAACTATACTTGGCAACATACTTCGATGCAATGAATGAATGCGATGCTCCAGAATCAAATAACATAGTCGCGGGATTGGAGTTGGCGAGAAACATACCAATGACCACGTCATCCGCTTGTTGAGCATCCTCCGTAGAGACATGGCTCACATTGCCACGAGCAAAATTTTGCTGTCCACGGCTTCCTTGTGGTTGTCCTCCATTAGGTCTTGGGTTTTGCCTCGATGCATTGCTTCCTTGACCAAGGCCCGACTTAGGACATTGATGTGCAAAGTGTCCAGCTTCTCCACAAGTATAGCACTTCTTAACTCCACCAGAATTATTGGGATGAGCTTGGTTTTGAACATTGGCTCCAGGAAAATCAGCACGAGGTGCATAAGGCATCGGAGGCCTAGGTGCTTGCATGACAGGGCGCTGCTGCACAAACTGAGTTGGGCGCGGTGCATAACCAGGGCGCTGAGCAGGAATAGAGGAGTTGTAATGAGGTGCATTGGGCGGTGCAAAGTGAGGGCGCACATTACTTCCTTGTTGCTGTCCTTGATATGGCGCCTTCCTCTTGATTTCTTGCTCCATCTCACGGATCTTGTTCTCGACCACAATTGCTTTGTCCACAAGCTTCTGAAAATTGACATAATCACAGTTGAGCAATTGCACTTGGATCGTATTGTTCAATCCCCTCATGAACATGTATTGCTTCTGGCTGTCCCGGCTAACATCCTCAGGAGCATATCTTGAGAGTTGAGTGAATTTATTGAGGTATTCACTCACGCTTGATCTTCCTTGTCTCAAGTTCTCAAATTCTTGCCTCTTCAAGAGCATAACACCTTCCGGCACATAATGAGAACGAAAATTCTCCTTGAATTCTGCCCAAGTGATTCTCTCTTGGTTCTCATGAGCATTGCAATAAGAATCCCACCAATCTGCAGGTGCTCCAACGAGTTGATGAGAAGCAAATAGCACCTTCTCCCGGTCACTGCATTGGACAATGGCTAGCTTCTTCTCCACGGACTTGAGCCAATCATCCGCATCCATAGGGTCAGCGGCTTGAGCAAAGGTCGGCGGCCTAGTCCTCATAAACTCTCCCAATCGGTTATGAGGAGGTGGGGGTGGCGGTGGAGGCACGTGGGGCTGATTGTTGATATTGCCAGCCTGCAGCTGTCCCATAGTCTGTATCATGGTCTGCATGAGCTGGTTTTGCATGGCCAATAGCTGCTCGATGTTGATAGCTCCCTGAGTAGATCCTTGCCCATTGTTGTTCTGAGGCACTCCATTGTTCTCCTCTTCATCATTGCCATCCCTCTGGTTGCGAGTCCTCACCATCTGAAGAAGGGCAATAGGTACGAATTAGAAAACGTCCCCAACTATATGCATCAAGGGATATGAAACTAAACAACTAGCTACACTAGCCTAGGTGGACATGGCAATGCTAGAGCATCCCAAAATCCTCTATTAAGCACACAAGCAACCAATATATATAGCAAATAGCACTCCAAGAAAAAACACATTGATTCCTGAGTGCTCCTATGTGCTCTAAAGTGTCCATTCTATCTAGGCTGCATCCTACGGTCAACCTGTGGCTCTGATACCAATCTGTGACACCCGGTTCCGAAAATGAACCAAGCTGTGTGCCCAGGATGTTCATCACACATACACGAGTGCAATCACAAAAGAGTATACAGAAAATTACCACAGAACAAGATTAATTAACCAAATTTTATTACACAAACCATATTATCCTCGAATACAAGCTCTAATGAATATTAATGACAAGTTCAACTAATGCAGCGGAAATATACTAATTAAGCAACTAAGCAAACTAAGCATAAGCAATAGGGTATATATGCGCAGCTCCAATCAACACCACAGGCAAAGCTGACGGTAGACACGGCCTAGAACTCCGCATTATCGCCATTAAACTCCCAGTCCTGACCTGCAACTGTTGGGGTGGGGGATTGCAAGAGTGAGTACATGTCGTACTCAGCAAGTGTGGAAAGTATGACATGTGGCTGATTCAAATGACGACAATAATAATGGCAAAGTGCTGAAAAGTACATTAAAACATTTGAAAAGCAATATATCATATTATGTGAAGTAAACCCATCATAATCACGAGTAATACCATAATACCAAACTGAATTCATTACCATCATCAATAATTCCAGATTTCACCATCATCAATAACCATATTCAATACCAGAAATTAATCCATAACCATCCATAACCATTACCAAACCATAACCATTCCAAATTCCAATTTGCCTCTAATCATGGAAGTTGTCCAGGTGCTCATGACCGGGAGCACGACTATCATGATAGTTTTAATTAACACCCTGCAGAGTTTGTACCTCTTTACCCACGTGTTCGTGATTTCATCACCCTTCGGCGACTAAGAACCTCCCTTATGCCCATGACCCGTCGGTCACATTACACACTTCCGTTGGTGTGTGGCCAAGAGATCACAAAATAGCCTTTACAAAGGGATTACTAGCCTATTTAGACCCCACTGAGGTTTCACCGGTGGCGATGTCTCCCGCAGAGCACATCTTCAACCAAGGGCCCCCTCTTGAGCCATTCGGATCCCAGGGTAGTCCCACCAATCATCAACAAACCCAATCCGACTACCCCTTCCTCGAGCATCCACAATGGTCCAAACAGCACTAGCAAAGCCCTAATTAATTAGCTACGCTGCACCCATACTTGGCCTCGTGGTGGCACTGTAGTCCTGGCTTATTCTCGCATGAACCGGTCCTTAGATCTAAAGCAAGCAAACCACCATAACATCCAACCCATCCACATACCAGGCCTGCTTAGATCGCCCATTACCATACCATATTTAACCAGTTCATGTTAACCATAATCTCATCCATGCATAATTAAGTTGAGTGGTATAGTTATTTCCCATCCCAGTTGATTAAGCGAAGCAAAAAGGTAAAAAGTCCATCCCGACGCTCTACTATAAATTCCAGGTGACAAGGGTGGTTTAGCAAGTCTAGTAAACTTCCTACCATAGGATTCCCATCAAATTGACACAGCATGCAGTTTTGCAAACAAACATTTATTTTAAAAACAGGATCAATATGCTTCAAGGACACTTGCCTTGCTCTTGCTGTTGATTAGGGTCAAAGCCTTCAAACTCTTGATGCTGTAGATCCCCCGCGGCACTTTCTAGCGCAAATCCGTCTAATCCACACAATAAAAATACAAAACAAGAAACACAATCAAAGAGTGCACAAATATTACTCAATATGTCATGACATGCATGATTGATGCAAATGCAAGGTAGAACTTGTTACTAGATTGCTTTTAATGATCACTAACTAGCTCTAATAGATTATAACAGGTTTATACAGGTTTAGGGTCGATTAGATCAAATTTTAAAATTAATTCAACACAATTTAACCAGAAAGATCGGACTAGTCCGCTAGGGACCGGACAAGTCCGCACTTGGCGAGATCAGCAGATTAGGGTTTTCTAGATCGACGTAAATTCGGAGATTAGGGGTTGAATGCACGTAAGGAAAAGATAATAGAAGTTATACCAGGTGTTTAGAACTACAATGAACCAAGAAACTTGGAGGTAACACTTGGATCTCGATGATCTAGGGTTGGTGATGAACTTGGAGATGAATCGGTGGTGAAGGATGAAACTTGGTGGAGATCTTGATCCTCCTTCGTTTCCTCCTCTTCTTCTTCTTGTTTGGGATTTTCTCCTCCCTCCTTGATGGTGGCTCCCCACGAACTAGGGTTTGGGTGGGTGGAAAAGTGGCAAATAGATGTCAAACCAAGGGGTGGGGTTGTTTATATAGACTTGGAGGCTAGGGTTAGATGGATTTCGAGTTTAGGATGAGTAGAGGCCGGTTTAGAGTCCCACATGGGCTCTCAAAGAGTTAGGCACGACGTCCCTAGGCCCACTTGACGTGAAACCCAAGAACAAGTCGTAAAACAAAAGGTCAATCTCGGAGTCACGAAATATCGGACAAGTCCGGACAGGACCGGACTAGTCCGAAGTCATCCAGAGAGAAAATCGGACAAGTCTGGCCAAAAATCGGACAAGTCCGATCTTAGTCAGAAAGGAAAACGGACAAGTCCGCTGGAACACCGGACTAGTCCGGAAAAGTCCAGGGACTTAGCAAATTTTCAAGGATTCATGGAATACCGGACTAGTCCGCACAAAATCGGACAAGTCCGATGTTGTCCAGAGGCAAATATCGGACTAATCCGCAGCAAAATCGGACAAGTCCGTTTTTAGACAGAGAGAAATCGGACTAGTCCTTAGCAAAACCAGACTAGTCCGCACTTTCCTACATTTTTAAGTGTGGTTTTGCTCCAAATCAATTTTAAACTTGTTCCTCTTGTTATGGGTTAATGTTAAACATGTATATGAGTGCATGTAGGGCATGATGCATGAAAATGAGGGTGTTACACAAAAGTTGACCCGGTTCAATTGTCATGATCATTGTGAGAGGAGTATGTGAACCTGCACCATCTTAGCGTGTCGACAAGAAGAGCACACAATTTCTTTGTCCCCTTTAAGCTTAGGCAGCCCACATATGCGATCAAGAGTACTAACACACGTTAGATGGTCAAAGCCTACGTGACCAAGTCTACGATGTCAAAAATATAAGTCCTTAGAATCATTGGCAACTAGACACCTATGCTTAGAGGAAGACATATAAAAATCATCTTTAAAAACTCTTCCAAACCGAGACATATTAAAAATAAGCACACTATTTGAATTTACAACTTTGCAGCAATTTTTAGTGAAAATAATTTCCAGATTTTCATCTAGCAGTTGTGAAACAGAAAGCATGTTGTATTTCAAATTTTTAACAAGTGCCACATCCTTTAAAGTGTAGTGATCATTTACTCTAACCGAAACCTTAGCAATTATAGGAGTTGAAGAATTATCGGCAAAAGTAACATTCTATACACGTGATACAAAAGAGAGGGAGGAGAACCATTCTTTGCTACCGGTCATGTGGGGTGAGCAACCTGAATCCACAATCCAAATGTTCTCCTTCCTCAAGCGCGTAACCTACATAGAAGGACAATATGTCAATGACTCAATACTGGAGTTAGTAAAAAGGCATTTAGGAATCCAGTACCGAGTCACATGACAACTCCAGCAGGAATAACACGCGAAAGCTGAGATAAAATAGCAGGTTTATGAGTCAAAGTTTGAGATTTTTTTTGTTCTTAACTACTAACATATAAGGTGTTACTTGCGTAGCACGAAAATCAGTAGCTCCAGAGGAAAAAAACAGAAAGTCCGGAGGTAACAACAGAAGGTCCAGAGGTAAAAACCGAAGCTCCGAAGGTAAACTTTGAGTGTTTCTGACTCATAACAGCAGCTGCATGTTCCTGACATTCAGTTTAGTATGTTCAGCAAATTTTGCATGAGAGTTATAAGATATAGCTTGCATTTTTTCCTTTTTATGTTGTTTAGCTAGTGTATAACAAAAATCTATGACATGACCATCTCTACCACAATATGTACAATGAAATTTAACTTTGTGTTCATGTGTAGATGAGCATGCAGTATGTTTATTTGAACTCGAATGTGACAACACTCCTACTGATTTAAAACCACCTCTTTTGATTTTGGAACTATTTTAATCAAACCACTTCCTGATGACTTTATGATTTTAGGTGGATGTGCCTTAGCATGAGCATGGGAATCAAAGCCTAAACCAATTTTATCATTACAAGATTTAGAAGAATTTAACGGCAAGTTCAGATTCTTATTCCCATTATAAAACCGCTCCAGTGTCCTATTTTTGTTATCAAGTTCTTTCGACAAGTCTAGGTAGTTTTTACATGAAGTTTTTCCTTTAAGTTTGCAGTTAGAACAATTTTTAACTTCATGAGAACGTAAAGCATTGTTCAATATAGAAATTTCATTCATAGCATCTTGTAGTTTCTTATCAAGATCAGCACAAGTAGAACAATGTAAATCAATTGTAGAACAAGAAGCATCTTTTAAGTTTCTGTCATTAGGTGCAGCAAGATTTTTGTTCTTTTTTGTCGGTTGTTTTGATCCGGCAGATCTCCCGACACTACTAAAGTGTTAGAGGAGTTTGAGGTTTGGTATGGGCGCGTGGAGATTCAAGAAGGTGAGATCTCGAGTGACACAAGGGACACAAAGATTTACGTGGTTCGGGCCGCCTGAGCGTAATACCCTACTCCACGGGGTGTGTTGGTGTTGTATTGGATGTATGAGCTCAACGTCAGTTGAGAGTGTAAAGTCAGCATGTCTCCAGAGAGTGTGTCCTATGTATCGTCGGCCTGTCCTTTTATAGTACAAGGGCAGGCCGTCACAAGTTAGCCTTGCCCGACATGTGGCCCCGGCGGTTACTGATATTGATACACATTCAACACGTTTAATTGCCCTTAATGACCGAGTTATGCGCTTTGACAGCACCGTTACTGGTAATTAAGGTCGTCCGATCGTGTGTCATTAATATAGTATTAATGACACTTGATCGGGTCTTGAAGTCCTTGATTCCCCTTTGAAGATTCGGAGCCGTTGTGGAGTCTTCCGGAGGTTAGAGGCTGAAGATCCGACGGTTGGACACGTGGCAGCGCCCGAGCACACTGTGGGGAACAGATAGGTCTGGTGTTACCCGACACGTGTCAGTTCCGGAGCTTCCCTCGGTCTAGGGTTAGGTCCGGGGGTGCCATTTCGGTACATAGCCCGGAGCTTCCCCCTTGTGGGCGGTAGCTTCGGTTTGATAGTACACGTGGCGACCCTGGGACTAACCATGTTGGAGAAGCGGGTCCGGTTATGTCTGACATGTGGGCCTCCGAATGTCATCAAATCAAGTAGATGACTTTCCCTTGAGATCTTTGCAATCCCAAGGAGTATATGGTACCCAGGGTACCGACAGTGGCCCCTTGGGCCGACCTCTGGGGAAGACCCCTTGGGTGAAGTCATTCCGCCGGAGGTGGGTCCATCCTTCGACTTTTGAACTGAGTCTTCAAAGGTCTTCGGATGTGCCGTTGGCGATAGTTTGGAGTTAAATCCTCGCCGCGTGGCATATCCCGTGTGCGGCAAATGAGATCTTTGGCGTGCGGATCTCACGCAATTGAAGGTCACCGGTTCTCGATACGAAAATCGTATCGGTTCCGCGCGCCTTGTCAGGCCGCCGCCTTCGGGCTTCCCGCCTCATGATGACAACCATTCGCCTGGGTAAGAATCTCGACTTGATCGTCGGGGTGGTCCCCGGCCCTCTTGTCATCGGCTGGGTGGAATTTTTGAGTAGTATCTTTGACTTCCTTGCGGTTTCCATCCAAGCGTTGTGAGTGCTTACTTAAGGAGGAAAGCGCGCACCGTCTGGATTTCTTTACGCCTCTCATCTGATCTTGTGCTCAAACTCCCAACTTGTTCTCACTTTTCCTCTCTTGCCTTGTTGTGCTGCGATGGAGTTGGGTCTCCGCGAGAGTCGTTTGAAGACCGAAGTTGACTTGAAGAAGGTCCGGGCCCTCATGGGATGGTCCCTAGACTTCTTCAACCGTCTGGTCCACGCCGGAAGAGAGCTCCCGTTCGAGAAGGAGCACGCCGGCGAGATGGTGTACTTCTCTTCGTACGCCATGGTGGGGTTGATCCCACCTTTTTCCTCCTTTTTCTTGATGCTGCTAGACTTTTATGGTCTGCAGCTATACCACCTTGGCCCCCACTCCATTCTTCTTGTGTCTATCTTCGTCCACTTATGTGAAATGTGGGTGGGCATCCCCCCTGCATTGAACTTTTCCGCACCTTCTTCACCATCCATACAGTCGGTAGGAGTAATGAGTACCTTGGCTTATATTACTTCGTGAAGCGCAAGAAGTGCCCATTCAAGTACCTCCGGTCGTTTCCCTCTGGAAAGTGGGATGATTGGAAGAAGGACTGGATAGTCATCCGGGTGGAGGAGCACGAGAAGCTGGAGCTGCCCGAAGGCCTCCCCAACATCGACACTGCAGTCTGGAGTGAAGCTCCGGTGCTGTCGGATGCCTTCAACCCTGCTCTGACCACGATCCGCCAGTGCGTGGAGGGAGGATTAACTCCTCAGGCGGTATTTTGCAACTTCCTGGTCAACAGGTTGGCACCGCTGAAGAGGAGAGAAAAACTCGCTTGGGCCCTCAACAGCGTGATGGACGACGACCGGGTTGAGACCAGACTGAAGTACAACATGGCGGGGGCAACCTTGGAGTCACATCTCAAAAAGTTCCAGCACGGCATCGACGTTGCGGGAGATGACTTGACCCCGTCATCAGCCTTTCTCCCTCTGAACGTGGAAGTAGAGTTCAGCAGGGAGCTCTGACGAACGATGTCGGTGCTTGACGACCTTGGTGTCGTCGAGAGAAGATCGACCTCCAGGGTGGTGATCCCTGGGGCTTCCAAAGGTGGTTCCGACCCTGCCCCGAAGCCAAGGATCGAAGTCGTCGGCAAGGGCAAGGAACCAGCGGACGAACCCTTGAGCCGGAAGAGGAAACTGTAGCATGCCGACGGAAGGTCCGTCAGGCCTGCAACCTCTGCATCAGCTCCTTCTCCCTGGAGGGGGAGGTCTTCTACAACTGCGGCGACTGTACCCGCAGCGGCGTCTTCCCGAGGTGCTAGCTCTGGGTATGCGACTCCATCACCAGGGCCAGTTGAGGCCTCTAGGTCCGGAGGTCCTTCCCGGTCGAGGAGGGCCTCGACTAAGGAAGTGCCCGTGACTGCAACGAGTTTTGGGGGGCCTTCTGGAGCTTCCACGCATGCGGCGGCTATGGTCAGCCCAGAACGCCCAGGAAAGAGGTTCCGCGCAGGCTGGTGCGGAAGCCTCCCGAGGTAATTTTTAATATTTACCTCAGACAGTTGTTTTTTTGTAGTAACTGTTTTTTAAATTTCTTCATCCTTCATCTGCAGCGTTCCCAAGAAGAGGAGTGCAGCTCCACCCTCAGCCACAGCAGCTGAAGTTGTGAGGGCGGAAGCCTCTGCTCCTGTCCCGGTGCCGCCCCAAGTGGTGGCTGAAGCTGCGGCAGCTCCGGCGCCAGCTGTCGTGGTCATGGACCTCGACTCATCCCCTGAGACTCCCGTGGTAGTGCCGGACCACGGGAGAGAAGATGCACCAGCGGCACCTGCCCCGGAGGTTGAAGCTCCGGGTTTGGGTGTTGAGATGATGGAAGCTTCGGCCGTTGAGCCGGAGGAAGCAATAATTCCGGCCCTAGAGCCGGAAATTGTCGAAGCCCCGGCGGTTGAGCCGGAGGTAATTGATGTCCCGGCGTGCGCGCCGGATGTTGAGGAAGTCCCGATGGTTGGGCCGGGTACCTCTGAAGCACCTGCCGCAGAGCCGGTCGTTGCTGGAGCTCCGGCCGCAGGGCCGGTTGATGTTGAAGACCTTCCGGCTCCCGAGCCGGTTGCCGTTGAAGCTCTGGCCGCAGGGCCGGCTGTTGTTGAAGATCTTCCGGTGCCTGAGCCGGTCGTTGCGAAGGCGTCAGCGCTCGAGCCCCCAGTAGAGGAGGTGCCCAGGCCGGAGCCAGAAGCAGTTCCTGCTCTGGGAGTGACGACGCCGGAGGTACCTGCGGCTGAGCCTGAGTGCTCTAATGAAGTCGCTGGCCCCCTGCCCGAGGGGACGAACGAAGATCTGGCGACTAGTCCTTCGGAACCACTTCCGGAGGTTGGAACTTCATCAGCAAGAACCTCCTTGATGGCGACTGAGGCCATCCTGGAGGACGGCCCTGGTGCTATGGAGGCTCAGGGGACCACTCTTGTGGAGTGGGACCCAATTTTTGTAACTGAAAACCCACTGGAACCAGCGCAGGAGACCCCAGCAGGTCCGGATCCTATCCCGTTATCATTGTCTATTGACAATGCCTGCTCCAGTCTGCGTCAAGTTCAGTTGGCATTCTTCCACGACAGCAAGGCTCTTGAAGAGGAGCGCCAAACCCTTAGGAGGTGGCGTAATTGGCTCTACTTCGAGACCAAGCTGGCGCAGTCAAGGCATGCAGATGACAAAGAATGGATGAAGCACGAGAAGGTGCGCCTGGAGTACTAGGGAAAGTTATTGGATGACAGGGAGAGCTTGACTCGCGCCCTCGACGCTCAATCCCGAGCCATTTATGAGCAGACCAAAGCAGCTAATAGTGCGGATGATGAACGCCAAGAAAGGCTTGAGGCCATTAACACTACTCTCATCAAGCGTCGGGAGGCACTTTAGGAGAGGGAGAAAAGGCTCGAGGATGAAGAGAAGAAACTCCTAGAGCTGCGGGATGACGTCTTGAGGAGGGAGGAGGAGCTCACCGAAAAGGTGGCTCTGGCTAACAAGGGCCTCGAAGAGCGCGCCAAGAAATTAAAAGAGCGCTGCGCTGAGGAGGAGAAGAAGGCCTGGGTGCGAGGGCAGGAACTCTACGAGCAAGAGTGTGCCATTGCTGCCAGGGAAAAGAAAGTAAGGGGCAGGGAGAAGGACTTGGTTGACTGCCAGAACAAGATCTACCTCCGGGAGGAGGAGCTCGGAAAACTCGAGAAGCGAGTTGCTGAAAAGATTCAGCAAAAGGCCAAAGAAGTTGAGTGCCTCGCTCTCGAGAATTCTGAACTGGTGGCGGCCAAAAGATCCTTGGAAGAACTGAAGGGCTTCAGGGCTGCAGACTCCCTACAGGTTTGGGAGTTCCTGGGCAAGGCCAACGACGCGCTGACACCGATGGGCTTCAGTCCCGTGCGTCCGGATGATCCAGAGCCGGACCTGGCGTTGCAAGCGCTGATCTCGGCGGGTAGCAAACTCTCCAAGGTGGACGACGTCATCGCGGACCAGTTGGAGGTTGAGGGGCAATCCCTGGCAAAGAACGTCGCAGAGTATGTGCTGACGTGCTACATCAGCTAGAATCCCCAATTCCCTCTGGACCCAGTGCTTGAAGGTCCCGTCGAAGGAGAAGGTGAAGCCGCCCGAGCCAATGTGTCAGAGGTTGCTCAGAAGGTCACCCAGTTCTTCCATAGGGTCTAGGACCATCTCCGTAGCTCCCACTTGTATTCTCTCTTTTTCTTCCTTAATTTTGTAATCCCTTGTCTCCAGATGAATGAAATCCCCAAATTTTTGTGAATTTCACTTTTTGTCTTCAACACTTTTGTCTTCACTTGGCCCCCCGGTAGATGTACACAATTTGATTGTGAACATGTACCAAGAGGATATTGTGTTTTGTTGAAGACTCATTTGCTTCGAACTTGTAGAGTGTAGGTCCGAAGTCTTCGATAGTGAAGGCCCCCTGAGGTTGCCGTAGCTTAGAAGCTCCGGCATTGTCTATCCTCGGAGCTTAGTAGCTCCGGCAATAATCCCTATCAACGCGTAGAGCATCGATACTTAGTCCTCTGGGGTGTCGGAGCTTAGTAGTTCCGACAGTGACCTTTACCAACGTGTAGTTTGTTGGTAGCAGACTCCGCTTGAGGGGTCTTCTCACCATCATTTATTTTGCGTCGACGGCTGGCCCCCCTAGCTTTACCGGAGCTTGGTTGCTCCGGTGATGCTCGTTTTCAATGTTTAACATCGATTACAAGCCACCTAGGGGGAGTCGGAGCTTAGTTAGCTCCGGCTTTTCTCCATTAACGTGGATTTTTTATTTTTCCTGCACACTGAAGCCAAGAAAAATAGTAAAATTCATTCCTTGCCTATAACTTCATCGCGGCTTACGATTCCCAAGAGAGTTCTAGGTCAAACGCGATTCTGAATACAACCGAATGTGTTGTCTTTTCTTCCAGATCCAATTGTACTTGGACCCGTCTTACTTCGGCTTGCCGGGGTGTAGGTAGAGTGGCGTACTTAGGGTGCTTGACCAGGCTAAGTCGATAGCACACTCCGGCCCTAGGTTGGCTCGGCGGCATTCAGGCGAGTGGGCCATAAACAATATTTGAATCTAGAAGAATCGACAATACAGCTCGAATCGTATATGAACTAGTCGAACTAAAATTTCTTAAGAATGGCACGTCTTTGTTATAGACAAGAAAGAGAAAAATAAAAAATGTTGAGCCTGTACAAAATAAATACACGTGGAGTCTGTTTCACATGAAGATGTCTTTCATTATAGGGGCGGGGTACAGGGGAAACAAGTACACTCTTAGGGTACGGAACCAGGCTAAGCGTGTTTAATTTCTCGTTTGACCCAGAGTAGCTAGCCACACTTTTAGTCCTGAGACTGCGAACAAGTGTTGCATGAACTTTGCAGACCTTCCGGGAAAGGTCCGGCTCTTCTCTCGGAGGAACTACCCGACTCTGTACAATGACTCTATATCATACACCTCAAGTTACTACAGACTCACCTCCATGATATTAAGTGTAGAACTTACGGAGGTGCTCAATGTTCCAAGGATTTGGGAGAGGTGTCCCATCCTCGGTAGCCAAGCGAACGCTTCCGGGACGGGATACTTTAATCACTCGGAAGGGTCCCTCCCAGCTAGGGGGAGAGTTTGTTTAACCCTTCTCTGGATTGTATTCTCTGTAGCACCAGATTGCCTTCCTTGAGCTGTCGGTTGTTTACATGCCGCTGATGATAGCGTCGAAGGGCTTGGCAGTATCGGGCATTCCGAACAGCTGCTTGGCACCTTCCCTCCTCAAGGAGGCCTAGGTCTTCACGCCAGAGCTGGTCCTGCGTGGCTTCGTCGAAGGTCCGGACCCGGAGTGACCCCAAGGTGATATCCGGAGGAAGGATTGCTTCAGCTCCATACACCAGGAAGAAGGGTGTCTCTCCAGTTGACCGGTTTGGAGTTGTCCTGTTGGCCCATAAAGTGGGCGGAAGCTCTTCAATCCAGTTGGCTCCATGTTTTTTCAAGCACTCATAGGTGCGCGTTTTGAGTCCTTTAAGGATTTCAGCATTTGCTCTCTCAGCTTGGCCATTGCTTGCTGGGTGAGCTACGGAGGCGTAGCAAACTTGAATGCCGAGGTCTTCGCAATATCCTTGAAATGCAGAGCTTGTGAATTGGGTCCCATTATCAGTGATGATTTTGTTTGGGACTCCAAATATGCATACAATGGACTGCAAAAAGTTGATAGTAGATTGCTTGTTGATTGTCACAACTGGAGTTGCTTCTGGCCACTTGGTGAACTTGTCAATGGCAACGTCAGGAACTTGGGAAAGGTCCCAAGATGTCCATCCCCCACACAGCGAAGGGCCATGTAGGAGGTATCATTTGTAGGGGCTGAGCTGGTGTGTGAATTTGCTTTGCATGAAATTGACATGCTTCGCATTACTTCACCAGCTCAGTTGCATCCTAGAGTGCTGTAGGCCAGTAGAAGCCATGCCGAAAGGCTTTACCAACCAGCGTGCGGGAAGACGCGTGGTTCCCACACTCGCCTCCATGGATTTCTGCGAGGAGCTCGCAACCTTATTCCCTTGTGATGCACCGCATTAGGATGCCATTGGCACTGCGCTGGTAGAGATCGCCTTCTACCAACGTGTATCTTTTAGCCAATCTGACTACCCGGTCAGCGGATACATCATCGTCAGGAAGGATGTTGTCTTTCAAGTAGTTCCGGATCTCTGAGATCCATGCATTGGAACTAACTTGAGCATTTGAGTCTTGCGTGCTGGGTTGCTCGGAGCTTCCGGCAGCACCTACAACCCTTGATGGCTGCCATGGTAACAGGGCCATCGGGACCGTCAGCTTTGGGATGCTGATCTCGCCCCCTTCGCTCAGTTCGGCAGGCTGAGCTGTGGGTTTTGACAACCTCCGGACAAAAGTTTCGTCATGAGCCGGAGCTCCGGTTGACGCTTTCGTCGAGAGTTCGTCGGCTTCAGCGTTGTGGGCACGCTGGACATGGTGGAGATCTAGGACTTCGAAGTCCTTCTGAAGCTTCTGGACTTCAAGGAGGTAAGCAGCTAGCTGGAGATTGTTGCAGGAGCATTCACCCTTCACTTTCTTAATGATGAGCCGTGAATCTCCCTTGACCAGCAGTTGCTTGACACCGTATGACAGTGCCACCCTTAGTCCATAAATGAGTGCTTCATATTCCGCCATGTTGTTGGTCGCCTTGAAGTCAAGGTGTACCATGTATTTTACCTTCTCTCCGGTTGGTGCGAGGAGAAGGATTCCAGCTCCGGCCCCCTGCTTTTGCATGGAGCCGTCGAAGTAGAGGGTCCGGTGAGGCTCGGTGAAGATCGGAGCCTTGTGTTCTGGCTTCTGCTCGCTGGAGCCCCCAGGGTTTGATGGAGAGGGAATCCATTCCGCCATGAAGTCTGCCAATGCTTGACTCTTGATTGCTTGCCTTGAAATGAATTCGAGATCGAATTCGGCCAATTCCGCTGCCCACTTTGCAATATTCCAGTTGAGTTGGGATTATGCAAGATTGCTCGAAGTGGGTAAGAAGTCACCACTGAGATCTTGTGAGCTTGGAAATAATGGCGAAGCTTCCCGGAGGCAATAAGAACTGCATAAAGCAGCTTATGCACTTCTAGGTATCGAGTCTTGGCGTCACGAAGTACTCTACTAATGAAGTACACTGGGTGCTGGATGGTCCGGACCCTCCCGGAGGGGCCCGGAGCTTCCTCTTCATTGATTCGGATCCTCCCGGAGGGATCCAGATTTTCTTCGGGGACTTCCGGGTCCTTGCTGGAGGAACGCGGAGCTTCTTCATAAGCGACCTGGACCCTCCCGGAGGGGTCTGGGTCTTCTGAAGTAACTTCTTGTGGATTCAAGTCTTGGAGCTGGGACCCAGACTCGCTTTCAGGAACCTCCAGACCCTCCTGAAGGGGTCTGGACTCCTGAGTATGGGATGGTTCTGGTCTCTCCACAACAAGGACCATACTGACAACTTTGTCCGTGGCTGAAATGTAAAGCAGCAAAGGCTCACCAGGGTTCGGAGCTACCAGAATTGGTAGGGTGGTGAGGAGCTGTTTTAGCTCCTGGAACGCCTTTTCTGCTTCTTCAGACCATTGGAATGGTCTGGACTTCCTTAATAACTTGAAGAAGAGGAGTGCCTGTTCCGCCAGTCTTGAAATGAACCGGCTGAGGGCTGCTAGACATCCAGTTAGCTTTTGGACATCTTTGATGCGGGCTGGTGGCCGTATGTCTTCAATGGCTTTGATCTTCGCCGGATTAGCTTCTATGCCCCAGTGACTTACCAGGAAACCAAGAAGTTTTCCGGATCTAACCCCGAAGACACACTTGTTTGGATTTAGCTTTGTGCGGGTGACCCGCAGCTTGTCGAAGACAGCCTGCAAGGTGTCAAGGAGTGACTCCTTGTTCTTGACCTTGACCACGATGTCGTCGACGTACACTTCCACTATGTCTCTAATGAGTTCTTCAAAGGTTTTGTACATAGCTCGTACAAAGGTTGAAGCTGCATTCTTGAGACCAAATGGCATGGCTGTATAACAGTACAATCCATCTACTGTGATGAAAGAGGTATGCTCTTCATCTTCCCTAGACATTCTGATTAGATGATACCCAGAATATGCGTCTAGGAAACACAGTAATTCACACCCGGAGGTGGAATCCACTATCTGATCTATTCTAGGTAATGGGAATGGATCTTTTGGACATGCCTTATTTAGTGTTGTGTAGTCAATACACATTCGAAGCTTCCCGCCGGCCTTGGGCACAACGACTGGGTTTGCCAGCCATTTTGGATGGAAGACTTCTCGGATGAATCCAGCTTCGAGCAACTTCTTCACTTCTTGTCGAATGAAGTTCTGTCGCTCTACGGATTGCTTCCGAGGCTTCTGATGCACAGGCCGGGCGTCGGGGTAGATCTTCAGATTGTGCTCAATCACTTCCCTGGGGATCCCAGACATTTGTGACGGTTGCCAGGCAAACACGTTGACATTAGCCCAGAGGAAAGCAATGAGCGCGAGTTCCTATTTATCGTTCAATCCCCCTGATATACAGGTGGTCTGAGCGGCATCGGAACCGAATTGGATGACTTTGACGGGAATGTCGGTGTCACCGCTTGGCTGCACACGAGGTGCAGAAGTCGAGCCTCGCTGACGAATGCTCGGGGGTTTTGGAGCTTGCTGCTGCCTAGAGTCCTCCTCTTGTGCCGTAGTAAGCGCATGGAGTTCTTCCAGAGCAGTTACTCCGGCAGTACGATCTCCGCGGATCCGGAGAACGCCTACTGGTGTTGGCATCTTTAACACCAGGTAACCATAATGAGCAGCTACCATGAATTTGTACAAGGCAGGCCTACCCAAGATGGCATTGATGGGTAAGTTGATCTGAGCAACGTCAAAGACCAACTTCTCGGTGCGATACTTCTCCCGGGTCCCGAAGGTAACGGGGAGGGTAATAGCTCTGAGTGGGGTAATGGCTCCCGGACCTACTCCGGAGAAAGGTCGAGAGGGGTGGAGATCCGAAGGTCGAAGCTGAAGCTTGGTAAAAGCTTCGAAGCTTATGAGGTTGAGCCCCGAACCTCCGTCTACCATGACATGGTGGAGCTGGATGTTATTGATGGTAGGAGATACCATCAAAGGTAGCTGACCTGCTCCAACCATGCTTCGAGGGCAGTCTGAAGCATCAAAAGTGATGGTTGTGTCCATCCACTTCCGATGAGGCTCCGCCCTGGCTGTAGGAGCTACAGCAGCCATGTCCCGACGCATAGTATTGATGACGCGACGGGAGGTGATGTCCCATGATCCACCAAAAATGGTGTTCATGGTCTTCCGACGCTCGTTGTCAGAGACGTCGGAATCGTCGTTGACGGAGGCGTAGATGGCCTTCAGGACCTTTTTGGGATCCTGAAAACCTAACTCTTCTTCAGCCGGAGCTTCGTCAACTTTTTGTTTTCCTTCCCTCTGTCGGAAAGGAGCTTCTTCCCGGCGCTTGTTGTAGTGCTCGGCAAGGTTTTGGACATCCCGGCAGTCTTCCAAACTGTGGCTGTCCGTTTTGTGAATTGGACACCACACCTTGGGTTTGCTACTGTCTTCAGAAGATGGTCGAGGTCGCTTCTCGGGGCGTGGCCCCCGGCCACCCGGAGCTGCAGCAGCTGCAGCATTGGATGCACCGGCCGATGGCTTCTTCTTGCCGTTGGTCTTTTCCTTCTTCTTGCCACTCCCGGTGGTAGCGGCTTCTCCTTTGGAGGATTTCTTGTGATCCTCCGGAGTTGGTTTGGAGTGCATTTCATGGCCCTCTGCAGCTCTGGCACATTTGTCAGCCAAGCTGAAGAGTTCCGTGACACTAGTAATCTCCTTGATCGCCAGTTTCTCCAGCATCTTCTTATCCCGCACTCCCTGTCTAAATGCCACGATGACAGAGGCGCTAGAGATAGAAGGTATAGTGTTTCATACCTTAGAGAATCTCTGGATGAATGATCGCAGGGATTCTCCTCCTTTTTGCACAACTGCAAAAAGGTCCAATTCGGTGCCTGGTCGGGTGTAAGTACTCCCAAAGTTGGCAGTGAACTGCTGGCACAACTCCTCCCAACTGCTGATGGAGTTGGGTGGAAGGCTCATAAACCAGAACCTGGCGGTCCCAGTTAAAGCCACTGTGAAATAATTGGCCATTACGGCCTCATTTCCTCCAGCTGCCAAGATAGCAGTGGAGTAAATCTGAAGAAATTCGACAAGATTAACGGTACCGTCAAACTTCTCCGACAGGTGAGGCCGGAACTTCTGTGGCCACCTGACCATACGCAGATGCATGGCTAGGGCTGAACAGGCCTCCTCCTACTCATTCAGGAGCAGGAATGTCTTGAGCTTCTCGTCTTTCACGAGCATGCTCAATATGGACTCGGCCGTCTTGTTGGCGATATCGGCGATCAAGCTCCGCCCGGAGGTCATGAGTTGAAAGCCTTGATACCGTGTGAGTGCGTCGTGCTCCGGAGGGCAACGACGTCACCTGCTGTGATGCAGCACGTCTCCTGTTGTTGGAAACGTGCGGACCAAGTCTGCCGAACAAGGTCCGTCGCTATGACGGGGCCCGTCCTGAAGGAGGAGGACCCTGGTTGCTGATGCGGTCGGCTGCTGCTGCAACCAAGTGTTCCACATCGGCCCTCCACTGCTCCATTGCATCCCGGGATGCGTCCGGAGGTGGTGGGTGCCAAAGAAGAGCACGTGCTGCATGAAGCGCGTGTTCCGGGTTGTCAAGATTCGCCGACGCAGTGATTGACGCTGGTGCACCATCGCGTTGTCCAGCTTGATTTGCTGGTGGAGGCGGCGGTGGTGGAAGTGTGACTCCTGCTGGAACCGTGGTTCCTGCTGGTGGCTGCATATTGGAGGGATTACCCCCAACAGCTTGAATAGCGGGATGACCATTGGATGATCCAGCGGCTGAGTTCACCATTCTTGAAATCTCCGGGCCCCTACCTAGCGCGCCAACTGTCGGTTGTTTTGATCCGGCAAATCTCCTGGCACTACTAAAGTGTTAGAGGAGTTTGAGGTTCGGTATGGGCGCGCGGAGATTCCAGAAGGTGAGATGTCGAGTGACACAAGGGACACGAGATTTACGTGTTTCGGGCCGCTTGAGCGTAATACCCTACTCCACGGGGTGTGTTGGTGTTGTATTGGATGTATGAGCTCAACGTCAGTTGAGAGTGTAAAGTCAGCGTGTCTCCGGAGAGTTTATCCTATGTATCGTCGGCCTGTCCTTTTATAGTACAAGGGCAGGCCGTTACAAGTTAGCCTGGCCCGACATGTGGCCCCAGCGGTTACTGATATTGATACACATTCAACATGTTTAATTGCCCTTAATGACCGAGTTATGGGCTTTGACAGCACCGTTACTGGTAATTAAGGTCGTCCGATCGTGTGTCATTAATATAGTATTAATGACACTTGATCGGGTCTTGATGTCCTTGATTCCCCTTTGAAGATCCGGAGCTGTTGTGGAGTCTTCCGGAGGTTAGAGGCTGAAGATCCGACGGTTGGACACGTGGCAGCGCCGGAGCAAACTGTGGGGAACAGATAGGTCCGATGTTACCCGACACGTGTCAGTTCTGGAGCTTCCCTCGGTCTGGGGTTAGGTCTGGGAGTGCCATTTCGGTACATAGCCCGGAGCTTCCCCCTTGTGGGTGGTAGCTTCGGTTTGATAGTACACGTGGCGACCCTGGGACTAACCATGTTGGAGAAGCGGGTCCGGTTATGTCTGACATGTGGGCCTCTGAAGGTCTTCAAATCATGTAGATGAATTTCCCTTGAGATCTTTGCAATCCCAAGGAGTATATGGTACCCAGGGTACCGACATTTTCAATCTCTATCTCGAGTTTATCAAGAGTGGAGGAGTGTGCACTTCTTAAGGAGGACAATTGTTCATATATTAAATCTTACGAGGAACAAGAATCATCACTAGGAATAGAGGTTTTCAAACGATTAATTTCAGATTCTAGTGACACAATTTTAACAGCATTGTCCCTATGTTTTTTGTCCTTTTTCTTAACAATAACAGTTGCACAGAAAATAGAATCACACATTTCATCACAAGTAGGACATACCTCTTCGTTTTCACTATTGTGCTCTGCATCCTCCATACTTGATCTTGATTTGTCCGCCATGAAGCACAAGTTTGCCAAATCATCTTCATCTTTGTCACTTCTAATGTCCACATCGCTCGAGCCAAGTTCCTAGAGTGCGGAGATAAAACTGTTCACCAGCCGGCAACCTGTAAGGCCCTTCTTCTTCTTCTTATCGTTTGTTGAGGAGTGCTTCGTCCTTGATTGTTTTTCTTCCAAGAATGTAGGACCTAAAAGGTTAGGACAATCTGTATGAAAGTGTCCTGTCTTACTACATTCGGAGCATCGTTGAGGTCCGGAGCTTCCTCTCCTTCTAGATCTCACATTTTGCATTGCTTTTGAGAACCTAGTAGACAGAAGTGCTAGCTCCTCCTTTGGAAACTCCTCAATCTGTTCAAGCATTAGAGAGGACAACAAATCAAGTGTACCAGAAGATTAAGATTGACTGAAGCTAGGCATGTCACGTTGAGAAACAAAAGAAATAGACTTGTTGGGGTTCTTACGTGATATTGTGCCAATTTCATGAGTTTTTAACATGGAATATAGCACATCAAAAGTAAGTGTACTCATCACAATAGATTCACGAATGGATATAACTTTCATCTCCCAGATTGACATGTCCAATGAACTTAGTAATTGCCTAGCATTCTCAGCATCTGAAAAGTTAACGTTGACACTATGCAAGTTGCTGAGAATTTTGTTAAAGCATGCAAAGAGACCGTCGATAGACTCACCGGGCTGCTTCTCGAAACGCGTGTATTTCTTTTTAAACAAATCTTGTCTTACCTCCTTGATTGCGTTGGATCCTTCGTGGTAGTCATAGAGTGTTCTCCAGACATTGTACGCCGATCAGAGGTGTGAAACACGATTGAAGTCGCTTTGAGTTAGTCCATGTATGATCAAGTTTCGGGCTTTGTTGTTGTTGTTGACATCTTTTAAATTCGTAGACGTGACTTAATCATTTGGTGGCACATCGTAAGGCTTGTACACTTTTTCCCATATTGCGAAGCCTTGCGCATGGATAAAAGCTTCCATGCGTGCCTTCAAACCTGAAAATCAGTACCAACAAACAAATAAGGTTTTGCCGAGTATTTCTCCATGAGGATTAGTCAAAAGCACGTGCGAATCTCAAAGATTAGAGCATCGTGGCTTTGCTACCAATTGTAGAATAGAGGAGCACGTGCAAAGCTACCAGAGGGGGGGGGGGGGTAAATGGTAGATTAAAACTTTTTAGCGAAAGCAACAAAACACCCCTGGGCAGAAAGCGATCTGTTGAAGAAACCGTGTGTGCGACTAATCTAAACGTGTTCAACTGTGAAAAAACTAGTATATATTATATAGAGAATCAAGTCACGAAGACGTCACATGAAGAATCACGAAAATCTATTGAGAGAAACTCAAGTTACGATCGAAAGATCGATTAAAGGTCAATCTGTCCTACCCGAGAAAAACAGTTTTGGAACACTGCATAGAAACTCGTGTAGATCAGAACCACAAATCCAATGACCGTAAAATTATCACAGATGATAGAAAAGCAAGTTGTAAAGACAACTCAAAAAGAATCGCATCAATCGGATCTGTAAAACTCGAGTTCTGATAAAAGCACAGAAGAAAGGTAGTGTTGTGCAGAAACTCAACGAGAAAGACTTGAAGAAAATCAAGTCGGAAGAACAAGGCACAAAAGTTCCTTCAAACTACGAATTTTTTTGATCAAAACACAAGACGAACAGCCCCCATGTCATGCACCATGAGCTCTGACCTCCCTTGCTTATATAACCAGCCCTTAGGCCAACCCAAACCTAACTAGGACTCTAATCCTACTCAATTGACGAATCGAAACATTCCTTAGCTGCTCAAGACTCTTCTATACGTAGATAGAAGCAATCTTAATACTTCCAAACATCTTAAGAATGTATTCCACGTTCCTAAAGCAACTCATCTTCGTGACCCACACAAAATCCTATCATAACCAACTCAAATCTTTCCATATTTGAGTCAAACACGACTCAGCCGCAACCTAAGTCCATAACCTAGTCGGTTGGACCTTTCGGACCAATCTTTACGTCCACATCTCTTCATCACGCCTCAAAACCATGTAGCCACGTCCATGCACTACTTGCACACGTGCAAACATCTTCCAACGACGTCCATGATACCTTCATATGCATTGTTGTTGATTCAAACATGTTGTGCAACCTCCCGATCAACTCAACCACAATTCCTCCCGAACTTGGTTGTTGAACCTTATCTTCTCCCTAACACTAGTTCAATGGATCCAGTCACCAGCCATGTTTTGAACTCAAGCAACACCCGCACATGAATAAACAACCAATACTTCCGAGCGCAAGTCCTCGACTTGACTCTCGTTAGTTCTGAAACCACAACACCTTGCGTGAGCACCTCACATAAGCATGTTGCAAACCATAGAAAAAGAAAATCAACCTTAACCACCAAAACACACCAAAAACTTAGTAAAAGAATACTAAGCAAACTTTCCATAGATGTAATGCAAGTTCGAATCAATTAAAACTAAAAGCAGAACCTGCGATCAAGCTCCGAACCTTGCCAAAACTAACCATACCTTGAACCGGAGCTTACCAAAGCTAATAGGACCTAGCGCCGGAGCTTACCAAAGCTAGTTGGACCTAGCGCCAGAGCTTACCAAAGCTGGCAGGACCTAGCGCTAGAGCTTACTAAAGCTAGCCAGACCTAGCACCAAAGCTTACTGGAGCTCGGACCTAGAGTCAGACTTTGATGATAAAGGTGTTTTGGTAGTATTAAAAACTTTTATCATCAAAGCCAATGTATTCAGCACACATAGGTCTCACAATCCCGCTGACCTAAAAACCACCTCTTTTTTTAGGGACTGTTTTAATCAAACCACTTCCTAATGATTTAACAAACTTAGGTGGATGTGCCTTAGTATGAGCATGAGAATCAGAACCTAAACCAGTTTTATCATTGCAAAACTTCGAAGAACTCAACAACAAGTTTAGGTTCTTATTTGCATTACAAAACCACTCTGGTGTCATATGCATGTCATCAAGTTTATTGGACAGATCAAAGCAATTTTCACATGTAGTTTTTCCTTTTAATTTGCAATTGGAACAACAATTAACCTCATGAGAACATAAAGCATCGTTCAAAATAGAAATTTCATTCATAGCATCATGTAGTTTCTTATTAAGATCACCACGGTTAGAACAATGCAAATCAATTGTAGAACAGCTAGCATCTTTCAAGTTTTTATCATTAAATGCAGAAAGATTTTTGTTCTTTTCTATTTCAAGCTCAAGTTTATCAAGTGTGGAGATGTGCGCACTTCTTAAAGAGGACAATTTTTAATATATGAGTTCAGATGAAGAACAAGAATCATCACTAGGAATCAAATATTTTAACCGATTAATTCAGATTCTAGTGATTCAATTTTAACATCATTGTCCCTAAGTTTTTTTGTCCTTTTTCTTAAGTATGATAGTGGCACGAGAAATAGCATCACACAATTCTTCGCAACTGGAACATACCTCTTCATTGTCCCTGTTGTGTTCTGCTTCCTCCGTACTTGATCTTGAGTCGCCCGCCATGAAACACATAGTTGCCATATTGTCTTCGTTCATCACTTTTGGAGTCCACATCGCTCGAGTTGTTTTCTAGGAGAGCAGAGATGATATGGTCCACCACTCGACGTTTTGTAAAAGTCTTCTTTTTATTGTTGTTGTTGCAAAAAGAGGACTTGAACATATTTTTCTTTTCATCACAGGTAGTAGGACCTGAAGTTTAGGACAATCTGTATGAAAATGTCATGTCTTACCATATTCAAAGCATCGTTGAGAACCACCACTTCATTTACTTCGAGTTCTTACATTTTGCAACGCTTTTGAGAATGAAGTAGAGAGAAGTGCTAGCTCCTTCTGTGGTTCTCTTCAATCTGTTCAAGGGTTAGAGAAGACATCAATGATAGTGTATCACATGACAAAGATTGGATAAAACTAGGCATGTCACATTGTGAAATAAATGCAAGAGACTTGTTGGGATTTTTACATGAGATTATTTCAAGTTCATGAGCATTTAACTTGGAATATAGCACATCTAATGTAAGTGTACTCATGACAGTGGATTCACAAATAGATATAACTTTCATCTTCCAAATTGACATGTCTAATGCACCTAACGATTTCCTATCATTTTCAACATCTGAAAAATTAACATTCACACTACGCAAGTTGTTGAAAAGTTTATTAAAGCGAGCAAAAAGGTCATCGATTGACTCATCGGATTGCATCTCGAAGTGCATGTGTTCTTGAACATATATTGTCTTACCTCGTTGATCATGTTGGAGCCTTCGTGGTAGTTGCATAGTGCTTTCCACATGTCATACGCAGATCGAAGGTCTGCAACACAGTCGAAGTCGCTTTGAGTCAATCCTTGAATATTCAAGTTGTATGCCTTGTTATTGTAGTCAACGTCTCTCATGTTGGCAGTCGTAACTTCATCGTTGGAAGCCATTACAAAGCGCTTAAAGATATTTTCCTATATTGCGAGGCCTTGGGCCTGTATGTAAGCCTCCATGCGAGCATTCCAAACCTGAAAATCAACGCTATCGAACATACAAGGTTTTGCGGAGTATTTCTCCATGTTGATTATTAAAAACACGTGCAAATCACAAAGATTTGAGCATCTTAGCTTTGATACCAATTGTAGGATTGAAGATCACGTGAAAATATACCAGAGGGGGTGAATGGTAGATTGAAACTTTTTCAGCGGAAGCTATAAAAACCCCTCAACAGGAATAAATCTGTTGGAGAAATCAATGTGTACGACTAATTTAGATGTGTGTAATCATGACAAAACCAGTAATAATTGTATATAATCAAGTCATGAAGACACCACAACAAGAATCATGAGAAATCATCTGAGTAAAACTCATGTTATGACTAAAAGATTGAATGAAGGTCAATCTGTTCTACCTGAGTTAAAATTAGATCTGCTATGTTGCAAAGAAAATAGTATATACCAAAAACCACAAATCCAATGACCGTGGAATTTTCGAAGACGATATAACATCAAGTTGTAAAGATAACACAAAAAGAATCACGTCAATTGGATATGTAAAACGCGAGTTATGATTGAAACACCGATGCAATGTCTGGCTGTCTAGAAACTCAACGAGAAAAACTTGCCAAAAATAAGTCAGAAGAACAAGGCACAAAAGCTCGTCTAAACCCCGAATTTTATTGATGAAAATACAAGAGGAACACCCCCAAAGTTGTCTACCCATGACCTCTGACCTCCCTTGCTTATATAACCAGCCCTTAGTTAAAGTGCATCTAGGAAATCCGTTGAGTGTTTTGGACGATTGATGACAAACAAATAAGATTATAATGAACTTGTTAGGATGAATGTAGGTCAACTCATATGAGATAGTTTGGTGCACTCAAAAAGTGAAAAATGAAGTGACGAAGAAAATGAAAAGCCCAACTGATGAATGAAGCGCAAAGTAGACTTAATTGTATAGGATGTGTGTGAAAGACACATCCCAAGAGCTCAAGTCTTTACGTAGGTGTAAGGGCTTGAAATCAACCTTAATAATTCACTGAGCACTGGACTAGTCCATTCACAAACCGGACTAGTCTGTTCAACCTTCTGTAGTCTCACTTCACAGTGCACCAGACTAGTCCGCTCACGGACCGGACTAGTCCGTTAAACTTTCTGATATTCCATGACACTATGCACCGGACAAGTCCATTCATGGATCGAACTAGTCCTAGAAACTCTCTGATGTTTCATAACACTATGCACCGGACAAGTCCATTCATGGTTCAGACTAGCCTGAGAAACTTTCTGATGTTCCAATGCACGGGGCATGGGACATCTCTAAATTCCAACTGGACTAGTCTGGTATACCTCACACATATTAGGGTTTTAGTGTGCTGCACATTCCATGAGGATTTTACTCACTACACAAGAAAAGTCCGGTCCCCAAAGCAGACTAGTCCCACCGTTGGGATCCCTAACAGTAATAATTTTGGAGACACTTTAAATAGGATATTCACGACCCCACAAATACAATACTCACATTCTACTGTCAAGAACTAAAACCCTAGCACCACCACTTGTCCCAAGAGCACAAAAACACATCTCCCCACGCATCTAAGGTCCTCAAAGAGAAACTCTTTGAGTATTTAGATTTGGGATTGGGAGATCGTTGTCTACGCGTCATTGAGCTCTTGGGGTTTGATCTCTTTACACTCTTGCATTACTTGTAAACTTTTCGAGTGTATTAGATTACTGTTTCTGCTATAATTTTTGTGGGAGCCCTCAATGTGTGAGGTGACCCACCAACTCGGTGATTATTCGTGATAGTGGAATCAAGTCGGCCTTGTGTTGTGACTTGACGAGGGAAATGGGTTTGAAGAGACCCGGATTTGTGTGGTCCTCCTCCACAAGGACGTAGATCTCTCTCGTAAGATCTAACCTTGGTAAAAATCCATGTCCGGTGTGCTCATCTCGTTACTTTTGCAATTATCATTATTTAGAGCATTAAGGTCATCAAACTTGTAATCTGAATTGACATTGTATTCCACGTGCAATTTTATAATACTAATTGTTCAATCAAGTGTTCTAAATAGTTGTTTAAATTCCACTACTATAACATTTACAATTTCTGCATCAACACTTGATCAGTTCACTACACATTAGCACACCGGGTAGTCTGTAGTCACACCGTACAAGTTCGGTCCCTCAGGTATCTAATGATTTGATTAAGTGTGCAGGAAAACTTTCAAAGCCTATTCACCCCCCTCTAGTCCACATTCAATTGTTATCAGAGCAGGTTCTCCATTTACGAGACTAATCGCTTGGAGAGATCAATGACCTCTAACAAGAACAATTAGATCCCGAGGATGCCCAACATCGAACATGAACAAGACACCAAGGCTTTCGATATACTCAAGAAAAGCAGACACCATGGTGAAAAAGTGCGTCGAGTCAAGGCGCTTCTAAGAAATAAACTTCTAATCAAAAAGGGCAAGGAAGAAGATGAGAAGACCACAGGGAGAGGTCATCATGACTACTCCCGATGTCCTTATAATTACGATCGTCTTAATTCCAACAATCATTATCTTTCAATTCCTATGGGAAAACCTTCTCATTCCAATGGACATGATTGTACCATGTGGAAGTATAATATGAAATTTCATCTTATCTTCTTAAACCCCAGTCTTTGGCATGTTGTGTGTATAGGTGTAGATATTCTGGATACCGACAATGAACTCTCTGTAGCAAGAGCAAGAAATTCACCGCAACGCACAAGCCGTTGAAGTGATCACTTCTTCCTTGAGCCTAGAAGAGTTTACCAAGATTGATGGACTGGAAAATGCCAAGGAAATATGGGATACACTAAAGAATGTACATTAGGGAAACCGCTCAGTTTGTGAAGCAAAAATTGAAATGCTTGAAGGAGAATTGGGGAGGTTTGCCATTGAGGAAGGCGAATCACCTCGAGAGATGTACAACCGAATGAAAGCGCTCATTAACAAGATCCTTTCCTATGGAAGCAAGAAGTGGACTGACCATGAGGTGGTCAAAAGGATGATTAGAGCATTTATGCCAAGAAATGCCACCTTATGCTCTATACTCTGAGAAAGCCCGGGGTTTCACAAAACTACTCCGGATGAACTGTTGCACAAGATTATCAACCATGAGATGATGGAGAAGGAGGCCTAAGATGTCAAAGACTTAGCTGAACTTACCTCCTCCAAGAAGAAAGAAGTTGCCCTCAAAGCAACTAGCAAGCCTAAAGGAAATGAAGTTTGTGAAGCGCAAGATGAAGAAGACACAAGTGATGTGAGCACCGATATGGATGATGTAGAGATGGTGCTCTTCATCAAGAAATTCAAGTGCATGATGAGAAGAAGGAAGGGCATCAACTAAAGTGATGGGAACACCAAAGAGAAAAGAAAATCCAAGGCACGACGTACCTGCTACAACTGTGGCGAGTCCGATCACTTTATGGTTGACTGCACATATGAAAAAACTAAGAAGAAGAAGGAAGCGAAGCCACAAGAGAAGAAGACCTTCGAGAAAAGGGAGAAAGCTCACCAAGCGCACATTGCCATGGAGTGGGGCTCAAACGATGAGTCCTCCTTCGATGAAGAATAGGAGATGGCTACCATTGTCATCAAGAAGCCTACCAAGAGGTCTACGCTCTTCCCGAACATGGGAGGACGGGAGACTCATAATCATACTTGGCTCATGGCTAAGGAAGGCAAGAAAAATGTTCGACTTACAAATCCCTAGCTTAATTCCTCCATTGATGATTTTGATAGCTCTAGTGAAAATGAGGAAATGCTTAAAGGCTTTAGTAAAACTGCTTTAAAGAAAATGAAAATGTTGTCGAATGAAATTTTTGAGAAGGACGAGCTTATCAACTGACAAGAACACATGCTCATCCACAAAAGGAAGAGATATCAAGAGGTTGAGAAACTCCTTGAGCTTGAGAAGGAGAAGAGCAAGTCACTTGAGCATGAGCTATACTTGAGTAAGGAAACTTACTAAAAACTAGAAGACTCACACATTACAATCAAGGATGAACTTGCTAACTTGTCAAAAGTTAACAAAATCCTTGAAGTGCAAGTTGAGTCACTCAAGAAAAGTGACTCTTCCCCCTCCAAGAGCTCACCTTCCAAAGGTGTAAATTTGACAACAACCGTAACTTGCACATGCTCTAGTAAGAAAAATATTGTTAAAGATGATTCTTCTAATTCACATGCTAAACATCCATCCCAAAGTGGCATCAATGACAAGGAAAAGATTAAATATGCATGTAGTCCATATATGGTCACTAGACCTCCTAACGTCAAAGATGGTCTTAGGTTTACTAAAAATAAAAACATGTCCACTAATGTTTAGGTTAAGAAGCAAATTACTTTTGTTATGCAAACATCACATGAATCTGAATTGCAAATATTGTTCTGTACTTTTGATGCTTCCTATGTACTCATGAAAGATAAATCTGGACATGTCTTTGCTAAAGATGCAGGGCCTTGTCACAAGAACTCAAAAACTTGTGTGTGGGTGCCCAAGACACTTGTGACTAACTTGCGAGAACACAAGCAAGCTTGGGTACCTACAACCAAGAAATAACTCTGTTTTGCAGGCCTACTCCTCCAGTGGATCAAAATGGATGTTGGACGGTGGATTAACTAATCATATGACTGGAGAGAGGAGTATGTTCGTGGAGTATCAGAGCAACGCGGATCCAAGTCAAGGAATATAATTTGGAGACAACAGCCAAGGAAAGGTCCTTGGTAGCAGTAAAATTGAAATTTCTTCTCAACATACTCTTTCAAATGTTTTACATGTCGATTCTCTAGATTATAATATTTTGTCCATATCTCATCTATGTGGCAAAGATTATAATTGTTTATTCACTAATGAGGGTGCGACTGTTTTTTGAAGAAGCGATGACTCAATTGCATTCAAGGGAATGTTAAAAGGAAAGCTTTATCTTGTTGACTTCAACAAAGATAAAGCTGAACTCAACACTTGCTTGGTTGCAAAAACTAACATGGGACGCTTGTGGCATAGACGACTAGCCCATGTTGGCATTAGAATCTGCAGAAACTTCTAAAAGGTGGTCACATTTGAGGTTTAAAAGATGTTGTTTTTGAGAAAGACAGGCCGTGCAACGCATGCCAGGCGGGAAAACAAGTTATAACACCCCACCCCACCAAGAACGTGATGACTACCTCAAGACCGCTGGAACTTCTTCACATGTACCTCTTCGGTCCAATTTCTTATATAAGCATCGGCATTAACAAATATGGATTAGTTATTGTTGATGATTTTTCTATATTTACCTGGGTATTTTTCTTGTATGATAAATCTGAAACTCAGGGAATCCTTAATAAATTTCTAAAAAGGGTGCAAAATGAATTCTCCTCAACTGTAAAGAATATTAGAAATGACAACAGAATGGAGTTTAAGAATACTCAAGTTGAGGAGTACCAAGATGAAGAAGTTGTTCAGCGATGTTTAGGTTAGTCATTGCCTTAGGTTGATATTTGTATCCAGACTCTTAAGGTATTTACTTAACACGTAAGTGTGGTGCTTAGATAGTTAAGTAGCATTGCATGCATTGTAGTCCATGGTTTGTAGAGGTAGGCGCTAGGTGGTGAGAGCCTTATCCGTCTGTTGTAATCCTCCATGTTCGGCTACGACGTAGGCTCTTGGCAGGAGTTGCCTTGTAGACCAGGGTAAGCCTGTAACACCCTCATTTTCATCCATATACATGTTTAACATTAAGCAACACAAAAGGAGCAAGTTTAAAATGAATTAGAATAAAAATAGCAGCTAAAAACCTGTGTCAGTGCGGACTTGTCCAAAATAGACCATGAACTAGTCCAATTTTCCCTCGGTTAATTCCCAGACTTATCCATTTTTGCTGTGAATTGGTCGGAAAATGTTCCTGTTGTTGTCTAGACTTGTCCGTTATCGAGTATGGACTAGTCCGATATTCGTCACTAGAACTTTTCTGAGTTGTCCGAAAAGTCCTCAATTTGGTTTGGTTTTGAAAAATTGAACAAACCTCTAGACTTGTCCAGCGTCATACCGGACTTGTCCGTTTTGCTTTCTAGAATATATCAGACATGTGCGGACCTACACCGGACTTTTCGTTAATCGTTATATTCCACATCGGACTTGTTCGGCCCCTATGCGGACTAGACCGGTGTGCCCGACATGGAATCAGTTTTTCCTCCATGACAACTTATTGGGTAATTGTCTTAAGTGGGACCAAGAACATCGTGCCCAACCCCTGTGGAGGCCATGTGGGACCCCACCAAGGCCTGCACCGCCATATACTCGAATTCCACCCAAACCCTACCACCTCCACCCTATATAAACACACCACAACCCAACCTTTCATCTCTTTGCCACAATTTAAGAAAACCCTAACCCAATTTCGTGGGAGCCGTCATCGAAGAGAGAGGAGCTCGTAGCCAGGAGAAGGAGGAGGAGGATAGGAGTATCAAGCAAGATTGATCTTCGCCAACTCATCGACATCATCGTCAATTCTCCACCAACTGTTCACTATCAACCCTAGATGTCAAGATCCAAGTGTTGCACCCAATTCTCGACCTTTGAACCCTTGGATTCGTGGTAACTACCTTAGATGCATCTTTTCTACACAAATTATGTTTCCATGATTAATGAAACTATGCTCTAGTTGAAGATTCGCCAAAACCCTAACTTTAATGGACTTGTTCGATCCTAGTGCGGACTAGTCCGATTTCCTTTCTGTTCCAGAATGAACATGTCCCGGCAGAGTGTGGACTAGTCCGGTCTGTCAGTTTTGGAAATTCCTGGAACTTCTTTAACATTCTCCAAAATGACTTGAAACTTATTCTAACATAGAAAACTTAATTGTAACTAGTTAGTTGACTATGACATCAACCGAATAACATGTGTTACCACATAATTGCATTATTCATGCATGTCATGGCATATTGAGTAATATATGAGCACTTATTGATTGTGATGCTTGTTTTGTATGTTGTTGCGTGGAATAGATTGTATTTCTCTAGAGGGTGCTGTCGAGGACCTCCAACACCAGAACTTCTAAGCTTCTAATCCTAACCAGTCTCAAGAGCAAGGCAAGTGTCCTTGAACATTTTAATCCTGTTTTTGAATGTTTTGTTTGAAAAACTGCATGCTTGTGTAAAATTGATGGGAAATCCAAAACAGGTGTTTACTAGACTTGTTTAACCTTCCTTGTCACATGGACTACATTATAGAGAGTCGGGGAGGGTATCTTACCTTTTTGCTTCGCTCTAATTAATTTGGATGGGAAAACAACCAAATGGCTTAAATATGAATTAATGAGCATGTATATGATGAGAATTGATGAATGTGGTTAATTGGTAACATGGGACTTGGGAGGTCTAAGCAGGCATAGATTGTGGATTGGGTTGGTTGTTATGGTGGTTTTGCTTGCTTTATATCTAAGGACTGGTTTGTGGGGCGACCATCAAGGATTTACAGTGCCACCACAAGGCCAAGTATGGGTGCGGCGTACCTGAATAATTAGGTGTGCTGCTGGTATTGTATGGATCATTGGATGGTGCGGTAAATGGGAGTAGAGAAGGGCTACCCTGGGAACCACATGGCACATGAGGGGGCCTGTGGGTGGGAGAATGGAGATTCAAGCCAGCTGGTGAAACCTTAGTGTCCATACATACTAGTAGTCCCTTTGTAAAAGCTATTTTGTGATCTCTTGGCCACACACCAATGGAATGTGAGACGGCATAAGGGAGGTTCTTAGTCACCGAAAGGTTATGAAATCACAAACGTGTGGCTAAAGTGGTACAACCTCTACAGAGCGTTAAAAACTATCATGATAGTTGTGCTCCCGGTTATGAGTGACCAAAACCCTCATATGATTAGAGTGGAAATTGGGTATTTGGTTTGGTTTTGATTTTGGTTATGGTTATGGTTTGAGTTGTGATAAGTGGACATGGTTAATGATGATGGTAAGAAATTGGTATATGGATGGATAAATGTTGATGGATGTGATATGATAGAAAATTGTGGCGTTGGACATTTAATTGCTAATTATTTGGGATATAATGGGATTAATTCACATAGACATCGTAAGATGCTTTTCATATGTTTTAACTGTATGTTTTAGCAAATAGCCATTATTTATTACCATTCCTTGTTTAAGCTACATGTCATTATTTTCCCACACTTGTTGAGTACGACATGTGTCCACCCTTGCAATTTCCCCACCAACAGTTTCAGGTGATGTTTGGGAGTATCCTGAGGATAATACGGAGTACTAAGTTCTGTGCTACCGTCGACTTGCTTGTGGTTATGCTTGGAGCCGCACTATCCCATATGCTTAGTTTGCTTAGTTTAGATTATTTTCGCTGCAGTAATAGTATTATTAATAATGATCATTAGAGCTTGTAATTTGAGAATTATTTGAATATTGTAATAAAAGTACTTATTTATTTATTTGTGCCGTAGTAATTTTTGTATATCATTTGTGATGCACTCGTGTATGTGCGTTGAATATCCTGGGCACATATATGTGTCGCACTTGGTTCATTTTTGGAACAGGGTGTCACAAATTGGTATGAGAGCCACAGGTTGACCGTAGGATGCAGCCTAGATAGATTCGACACTTTAGAGCACATAGGAGCACTCAGGAATAGTCGAGGTTTGTTTGGTGTGTTGATTTGCCATGTAATGTTTGTTTGTTTGCTTAGTAGAGGATTGTGGGGTGTTTTGGCACTTGCCACATCCATATAGGCTTATATAGGTAGGTGTTTAGTTTCATGTCCCTTGATCTACATAGTTGGGGACATTTTCTAAATTCATCTATCTCTTGCTCTTACTTCAGATGCCGAGGACTCACAACCAAAGGGATGCCAATGAGGATGAGGAGAACAATAGGGCACCTCAGAAGAACAATGGACTTGGATCTGAGGCTAGCAACCTTGAACAGTTGTTGGCTATGCAGAATGAGCTTATGCAGACTATGATGCAAACTTTGGGATAGCTGCAGGCAAATAACCAGAATCAGCCATATATGCATCCACCAACGCCACCCCCACTGCCTCATAACAGGTTGGGAGAGTCTATGAGGACTAGGCCACCCACTTTTGCTCATGCCAATGACCCTATGGAAGCTGATGATTGGCTAAAAATATGGGGAGAAGAAGCTTGCTATTGTCCAGTGCAGTGACAGGGAGAAGGTCCTTTTTGCCTCCCATCAACTAGTTGGAGCAGCTGCGAATTGGTGGGACTCGCTTTGAAATTCCCATGCTAATTAGGAGAGGATCACTTGGGCTGAATTCAAGAAGATATTATGTTCTAACTTTGTTCATGAAGGCGTTATGATCCTAAAGAAGCAAGAATTTGAGAACCCGAGGCAAGGAAGATCGAGTGTGAGTGAGTACCTTAATAAATTCACTCAACTCTCAAGGTATGCTCTAGAGGATGTTTACCGGGATAGCCGCAAGCAATATTCGTTCATGAGGAGCCTAAATAATGAGATTCAAGTCCAATTGCTCAATAGTGACTATGCTAATTTCCAGAAGCTTGTGGACAAGGCCATTATGGTTGAAAACAAGGTTTGTGAGATGGAACAAGAAAATAAGAGGAAGATGCCATACCAAGGGCAGCCACAAGGGAGCAATGTTTGTCCTTGTCTGGCGCCGCCAAGTGCGCCATATTACAACCCCTCTGCTCCTGTTCAACAAGCTGCTTATCCTCCACGCCCAAACCAGCAGCAGTCGCACCCTGTTATGCAAGCACCACTCCAGCCTGTGCCATTTGCACTGTGCCATATATGGTGACAAACTCTCAAAATCAGCAGCATTTGTGTTTCCCCGGTGCTTCCGGCAGCAAGACATGTTATGTTTGTGGAGAGGCTGGACACTTTGCAAGTCAGTGCCCCAAGAGGAGCTATGGACAAATGAACAATGCACCAAGGCAGAACCCACGTCCAAATGGAGGAGCGCCACGAGGCAATCGTGGATAGCAGAATGTCACTCGTGGCAATTTTAATCACGTCTCTACTAAGGAGGCCCAACAAGTGGATGAAGTCGTGATTGGTATGTTCCTCGCCAACGCCAACCCTGCGACCATTTTATTTGGTTACGGAGTATCTCATTCATTCATCTCATCGAAGCATGTTGCCAAGTATAATATGTCTATAGCACATTTGAAACACACTATGCTGGTAAAATCTCTTGGATGAGGCATGAGGACAAATATAGTGTGTCCGAGAGTAAGCATCAAAATTAGGGGGGTAGACTTTCTTGCAAATCTCATCGTCTTGTATTCCCAAGGGATAGACATAATACTTGGTATGGATTGGCTGAGAAAGTATAATGGAGTGATTCAATGTGCCGAGAGGATTATGCAATTGACAAGTGAGCATGGCACCCGTATTGAAGTTAAAATAGCCCAACCCACAACGGATAAAGCAATGCTAAGTCATGTGGAAGGTGTGACATTAGAGAGTATCCTGATTGTTCGCGAGTATTCTTATGTGTTCCCGGATTAGTTGCCATGTATGCCGCCTTATCGTGAAATTGAGTTTGTCATTGATTTAATACTTGGAACTGCACCTATAGCTAAGAGGCCATATAGGATGCCTCCTATGGAGTTAGCGGAGCTCAAGAAGCAAATTCAAGAGAAGCTAGGGAAGGGTTTCATTCACCCAAGATCTTCACCTTGGGGAGCACCAGTGCTTTTCGTGGATAAGAAGGATGGATCCCAAACGATGTGTGTGGGTTACCGAGCTCTCAACGAGGTGTCGATCAAGAACAAGTATATATTGCCCGGTATAGGGGATTTGTTCGACCAGATGAAGGGCATCTGTGTTTTCTCCAAGATTGATTTGAGGTCAAGTTATTTCCAAATGAAGATTAGACCGTCGAACATACCCAAAATAGCCTTTCGGACACGATATGGATCCTACGAGTATACCGTCATGTCTTTCGGATTGAAAAATGCAGCAGCATACTTTATGTACCTCATGAATAAGGTCTTCATGGAGTACTTGGATAAATTCGTTGTGGTGTTCATTAATGACATTATGATCTATTCGAGAAGTAAGGAGGAACATGAGGAGCATTTGAGGCTCACATTGCAAAAATTCAGGGAGCACCAATTATATGCCAAATTCAGCAAGTGCCAGTTTTGGTTAAGGGAAGTCTCGTTCTTGGGCCATATCATCTCTGGAGGGGTACCGGTTGACCCAAGGAAAGTCAGAGATGTGTTAAAGTGGGAACCGTCACAAAACGTGAAGGAAATTGAGAGTTTTCTTCAAATGGTTGGATATTACCGTTAGTTCATCAAGAATTTCTCCAATAGCCAAGCCCATGACCGAGTTATTTGTGAAGGGGAAAGCATTGCAATGGACTCAAGCTTGTCAGAACAGCTTTTAGGAGTTAAAGAAGAGGTTAACCACCGCACCAGTCTTGATTTTGCCCGATGCGAGTAAGAGTTTTGATATCTATTGCGACACATCAAGACAAGGGCTTGGATGTGTGCTCATGCAAGAAGGTCAAGTGGTAGCTTATGCATCAAGGCAATTGAAGAAACATGAGCAGAATTATCCTACGCATGATCTCGAACTTGCAACTGTAGTGCATGCCTTAAAAATTTGGATGCATTACATTCTTGGTCATAGGTGTGAAATTTATACGGATCTCAAGAGCCTCAAGTACATTCACACAAACGGACCTAAATTTAAGGCAACGAAGATGGTTTGAGCTCATCAGGGATTATGGTGTGAGGATAACCAATCACCTGGGGAAGGATAATGTAGTGGCCGATGCCTTGAGTAGGAAAGGAGTAAGCCACCAACTCACGGTTCGAGAATTGTCATCTGAGCTATGCAAGGAGTTTGAATGGCTGAATCTTGGATTTGTGAATGAGATTAGAATAATGGAGTTAAATGAGACCATGGGACAAGAAATTCGAGAGGGTCAAACGAAGGATAAGGAAATCCAAGAAATCAAGGAAAGGACCCAAGAATGGTGAGAATTCATATTTTATGAGGATGACCAAGGCACCCTATGGCTTGGGAAATGGATTGTGGTGCCTAGTGTGAAGCGTCTCCGGGTACGATAGTAAAGGAGGCATAACTCACTTTACTCCATCCATTCCAGATGTACAAAGATGTACAGGGACTTGAAGACATGCTATCGGTGGGATAACATGAAAAGGGACATAGCTGAATACGTTGCATTATGTGATGTGTGCCAACGGGTGAAGGATAGCCTCCAAAGGCCAGCTCGATTATTGCAGCCATTGAAGGTTTCAGAATGAGAGTGGGAAGAAGTTGGTTTGGATTTCATAGTTCGTTTACCTCGCACTTTGGCAGGTTATGACTCAATATGGAATATTGTGGATTGGTTGACAAAATCAACTAATTTCATTCCTGTCAAGACTACCTATAGTGGAGAAAAGTTGGCAGAATTGTATATGGGAAGAATAGTGTGCTTACACGGAGTGCTAAAGAAAATAGTGTACGATAGAGGTTCTCAATTTACCTCAATGTTCTGGTAAAAGCTACACGACTCGATGGGAACCCAATTTAATTTTAGTTCCGAGTATCACCCTCAAACGTATGGACAAACCGAGAGAACAAATCAGATATTGGAGGACATGCTAAGAGCTTGTGCACTAAAGTATGGAGGAAGTTGAGACAAAAGTCTACCATATGTTGAATTCTCCTACAACAACAATTATCAAGCAAGTTTGAAAATGTCACCATATGAAGCTTTGTATGGGAGAAGGTGTATACCACCATTGTTTTGTAATGAGACAGGAGAAACTCAAGTATTTGGAACTAATGTAATACAAGACGCCGAAAAACAAGTTCTGATAATCCGCGAGAATTAAGGGTTGCTCAGTCAAGACAAAAAGGTTATGCGGACAATAGGCGAAGAATTTTAGCTTCTGAAGTGGGAGACTTCGTATATCTCAAAGTGTTGCCCGTGTCAAGTCATAAGTGATTCAGCATCAAAGGCAAGTTGGCACCTCGCTATATTGGACCACTTCAAGATTTTAGGCAAACGTTGAGAAGTGGAATATAAGTTGGAGATGCCAACACATATTTCTGATGTTCATGATGTGTTCCACGTTTCTCAGCTCAACAAGTGCTTAAGGGTTGTAACGCCCTCATTTTCATGCATCATGCCCTACATGCACTCATATACATGTTTAACATCAACCCACAATAAGAGGAGCGAGTTTAAAATTGATTTAGAACAAAACCTCACTTAAAACGTAGGAAAGTGCGGACTAGTCCGATTTTGCTGAGGACTAGTCCAATTTCTCTCTGACTAAAAACGGACTTGTCCGTTTTTGCTGCGGACTAGTCCGATTTTTGGCACTGGAAACTTTCGGACTTGTCCGATTTTGAGCGGACTAGTCTGATATTCCAAGAATCCTTGAAAATTTGCTATGTCCATGGACTTTTCCGGACTAGTCCGGTGTTCCAGCGGACTTGTCCAATTTCCTCTCTGTTTAAAGTCGGACTTGTCCCATTTTTGGCCAGACTTGTCCGATTTCCTCTCTGGACGACTTCGGACTAGTCCGATCCTTTTTGGACTTGTCTGATATTTTGCGACTCCGAGTTAATCTTTTGTTTTACGACTTGTTTCTTGGGTTTCACGTTAAGTGGGCCTAGGGACGTCGTGCCTAACTCTTTTAGAGCCCATGTGGGACTCTGTCGGTACCCTGTGAATCGTACACCCCTTGAGATTACAAAGATCTCAAGGGAAAGTCATCTACTTGATTTGAAGACCTTCGGAGGCCCACATGTCAGACATAACCGGACCCGCTTCTCTAACATGGTTAGTCCCAGGGTCGCCACGTGTACTATCAAACCGGAGCTACCGCCCACAAGGGGGACGCTCCGGGCTATGTACCAAAATGGCACCCCCGGACCTAACCCCAGACCGAGGGAAACTCCGGAACTGACACGTGTCAGGCAGCTCCGGACCTATCTGTTTCCCACAGTATGCTCCGGAGCTTCCACGTGTCCAACCGTCAGATCTTCAGCCTCTAACCTCCGGAAGACTCCACAACGGCTCCGGATCTTCAAAGGGGAATCAAGGACTTCAAGACCTGATCAAGTGTCATTAATACTATATTAATGACACACGATCAGACGACCTTAATTACCAGTAACGGTGCTATCAAAGCCCATAACTCGGTCATTAAGGGTAATTAAATGTGTTGAATGTGTATCAATATCAGTAACCTCCGGGGCCACATGTCGGGCCAGGCTAACTTGTAACGGCCTGCCCTTGTAATATAAAAGGACAGGCCAACGATACATAGGACACGCTCGATACAAGCTCATACAGCCAATACAACACCAACACACCCCGTGGAGTAGGGTATTACGCTCAGGTGGCCCGAACCACGTAAATCTTCGAGTCTACTGTGTCATTTACACTTCACCTTCTTGAATCTCTGCGCGCCCACACCGAACCTCAAACTCCTGTAACACTTTAGTAGTGTCGGGAGATCTGCCGGATCAAAACCACCAACAGTTGGCGCGCCAGGTAGGGGCGCCTGAGATTTCAAGAATGGTGAACTCAGTTGCTGGATCATCCAACGGTCACCCTGCTGTTCAAGCTTTTGGGGGCAATCCCTCCAATACGCAGCCACCAGCAGGGGCTCAGTGCAGCAGGAGTCACACTTCCACCACCGCCGCCTCCACCAGCAAATCAAGCTGGACAACGCGATGGTGCACCGGCGTCAATCACCGCGTCGGCAAATCATGACAACCCGGAACACGCGCTCCATGCAGCACGTGCTCTTCTCCAACGCCCACCACCTCCGGATGCATCCCGGGATGCACTGGAGTAGTGCAGGGCCGATGTGGAACATTTGGTTGCAGCAGCAGCCGACCGCATCAGCAACCAGGGTCCTCCTCCTTCAGGACGGTCCCCGTCGCAGCGATGGACCTTGTCTGGCAGACTTGGTCCGCACGTTTCCAACAACAGGAGACGTGCTGCATCACAGCAGGTGACGTCATTGCCTTCTGGGGCACGACGCACTCACACGGTATCAAGGCTTTCAACTCATGACCTCCGGGCGGAGCTTGATCGCCGATAATTCCAACAAGACGGCCGAGTCCATATTGAGCGTGCTCGTGAAAGACGAGAAGCTCAAGACGTTCCTGCTCCTGAAGGAGTAGGAGGAGGCTGTTCAGCCCTGGCCATGCATCTGCGTATGGTCAGGTAGCCACAGAAGTTCCGGCCTCACCTGCAGAAGAAGTTCGACGGGACCGTTAATCCTGTCGAATTTCTTCAGATTTACTCCACTGCTATCTTGGCAGCTGGAGGAAATGAGGTCGTAATGGCCAATTATTTCCCAGTGGCTTTAACTGGGACCGCCAGGTCCTGGTTTATGAGCCTTCCACCCAACTCCATCAACAGTTGGGAGGAGCTGTCCCGGCAGTTCACCGCCAACTTCGGGAGTTCATACACCCGACCAGGCACTGAACTGGACCTTTTTGCAGTCGTGGAAAAAGGGGGAGAATCCCTGTGATCATTCATCTAGAGATTCTCTAAGGTACGAAACAATATCCCTTCTATCTCTAGCGCCTCTGTCATTGTGGCATTCAGACAGGGTGTACGGGAGAAGAAGATGTTGGAGAAACTGGCGATCAAGGAGATCACCAGCGTCATGGAACTCTTCAGTTTGGCTGACAAATGTGCCAGAGCTGCGGAGGGCCGTGAAATGCACTCCAAACCAACTCCGGGGGATCACAAGAAATCCTCCAAAGGAGAAGCCGCTACATCCAGGAGTGGAAAGAAGAAGAAAAAGACCAACGGCAAGAAGAAGTCGTTGGCCGGTGCATCCAATGCTACAGCTGCTGCAGCTCCGGGTGGCCGGGGGCCACGCCCCGAGAAGCGACCCCGACCGTCTTCTGAAGACGGTGGCAAACCCAAAGTGTGGTGTCTAATTCACAAAACAAACGGCCACAATTTGGAAGACTGCCGGGAGGTCCAAAACCTTGCCGAGCGCTACAACAAGCGCCGGGAAGAAGCTCCTTTCCGACAGAGGGAAGGAAAACAAAAAGTTGACGAAGCTCCGGCTGAAGAGGAGTTAGGTTTTCAGGATCCCAAAAGGTCCTGAAGGCCGTCTACACCTCCGTTGACGACGATTCCGACGTCTCTGACAACGAGCGTCGGAAGACCATGAACACCATTTTTTGTGGGTCATGGTACATCACCTCCCGCCGCGTCATCAAGACTATGCGTCGGGACATGGATGCTGTTGCTCCTACAGCCAGGGCGGAGCCTCATCGGAAGTGGATGGACACATCCATCACTTTTGACGCTTCGGACTGCCCTCGAAACATGGTTGGAGCAGGTCAGTTACCTTTGATGGTATCTCCTACCATCAATAACATCCAGCTCCACCATGTCATTGTAGACGGAGGTTCGGGGCTCAACCTCATAAGCTTCGAAGCTTTTACCAAGCTTCAGCTCCGACCATCGGATCTCCACCCCTCCCGACATTTCTCCGGAGTAGGTCCGGGAGCTATTACCCAAGTCGGAGCTATTACCCTCCCCGTTACCTTCGGGACCCGGGAGAAGTATCGCACCGAGAAGTTGGTCTTTGATGTTGCTCAGATCAACTTACCCTTCAATGCCATCTTGGGTAGGCCTGCCTTGTACAAATTCATGGCAGCTACTCATTATGTTTACCTGGTGTTAAAGATGCCAACACCAGTAGGAGTTCTTCGGATCCGCGGAGATCGTACTGCCGGAGTAACTGCTCTGGAAGAACTCCATGCGCTTACTACGGCGCAAGAGGAGGACTCCAGGCAGGAGCAAGCTCCAAAACCCCCGAGCATTCGTCAGCGAGGCTCGACTTCTGCACCTCGTGTGCAGCCAAGCGGCGACATCGACATTCCCGTCAAAGTCGTCCAAATCGGTTCCGATGCCTCTCAGACCACCCGTATATCGGGGGGATTGAACAACAAATAGGAACTCGCGCTCATCGCATTCCTCCGGGCTAATGTTGACGTGTTTGC
The DNA here is from genome assembly GCA_036927565.1 of Tuctoria greenei. NCBI lineage: Eukaryota > Viridiplantae > Streptophyta > Magnoliopsida > Poales > Poaceae > Tuctoria > Tuctoria greenei. Next base: position 172,899,273 of record JAYESD010000002.1, on the reverse strand, counting down.
CTGGCAACCGTCACAAATGTCTGGGATCCCCAGGGAAGTGATGTAGCACAATCTGAAGATCTACCCCGACGCTCGTCCTGTGCATCAGAAGCCTCAGAAGCAATCCGTAGAGCGACATAACTTCATTCGACAAGAAGTGAAGAAGTTGCTCGAAGCTGGATTCATCTGAGAAGTCTTCCATCCAAAATGGCTGGCAAACCCAATCGTTGTGCCCAAGGCCGGCGGGAAGCTTCGGATGTGTATCGACTACACAACACTAAATAAGGCATGTCCAAAAGATCCGTTCCCACTACCTAGAATAGATCAGATAGTGGATTCCACCTACGGGTGTGAATTACTGTGTTTCCTAGACGCATATTCTGGGTATCATCAAATCAGAATGTCTAGGGAAGATGAAGAGCATACCTCTTTCATCACAGTAGATGGATTGTACTCTTATACAGCCATGCCATTTGGTCTCAAGAATGCAGCTTCAACCTTTGTACGAGCTATATACAAAACCTTGTAAGAACTCATTAGAGACATAGTGGAAGTGTACGTCGATGACATCGTGGTCAAGGTCAAGAACAAGGAGTCACTTCTTGACACCTTGCAGGCTGTCTTCGACAAGCTGCGGGCCACCCACACAAAGCTAAACCCAGACAAGTGTGTCTTCGGGGTTAGCTCCAGAAAACTTCTTGGTTTCCTGGTAAGTCACCGGGGCATAGAATCTAATCCGGCGAAGATCAAGGCCATAGAAGACATGCGGCCACTAGCCCGCATCAAAGATGTCCAAAAGCTAACTGGATGTCTAGCAGCCCTCAGCCGGTTCATTTCAAGACTGGCGGAACGGGCACTCCCCTTCTTCAAGTTATTGAGGAAGTCCGGACAATTCCAATGGTCTGAAGAAGCAGAAAAGGCATTCTAGGAGCTAAAACAGTTACTCACCACCCTACCAATTCTGGTAGCTCCAAACTCTGGTGAGCCTTTGCTGCTTTACATTTCAGCCACTGACGAAGTCGTCAGTATGGTCCTGGTCGCGGAGAGACCAGAACTACCCCATACTCAGGAATCCAGACCCCTTTGGGAGGATCCGGAGGATCCTGAAAGCGAGTATGGGTCCCAGCTCCTAGACTTGAATCCACAAGAAGTCACTTTAGAAGACCCAGAACCCTCCGGGAGGGTCTAGGTCGCTCCTGAAGAAGCTCCGGGATCCTCCAGCCAGGACCCGGAGGTCCCTGAAGAAAATCCGGATCCCTCCAGGAACATCCGGGTCAGTGAAGAGGAAGCTTCGGGCCCCTTCGGGAGGGTCCGGACCATTTAGCGCCCAGTGTACTTCATCAGTGAAGTACTACATGATACCAAGACTCGATACCTAGAGGTGCATAAGCTGCTATATGCAGTTCTTATTGCCTCCAGGAAGCTTCGCCATTACTTCCAAGCTCACAAAATCTCAGTGGTGACTTCTTACCCACTTCGAGCAATCTTGCATAATCCCAACTCAACCGGGAATATTGCAAAGTGGGCAACGGAATTGGCCGAATTCGATCTCGAATTCATTCCAAGGCAAGCAATCAAGAGTCAAGCATTGGCAGACTTCGTGGCGGAATGGACTCCCTCTCCATCAAACCCTGGGGGCCCCAGTGAGCAGAAGCCGGAACACGAAGCTCCGGTCTTCACCGAGCCTCATTGGACTCTCTACTTTGACGGCTCCATGCACAAGCAGGGGGCCGGAGCTGGAATCCGTCTCCTCTCACCAACTCGGGAGAAGGTAAAATACATGGTACACCTTGACTTCAGGGCGACCAACAACATGGCGGAGTACGAAGCACTCATCTACGGACTAAAGGTGGCACTGTCATACGGTGTCAAGCAACTGCTGGTCAAGGGAGATTCACAGCTCATCATTAAGCAAGTGAAGGGTGAATGCTCCTGCAACAATCTCCAGCTAGCTGCTTACCTCCTTGAAGTCCAGATGCTTCAGAAGGACTTCGAAGTCCTAGATCTCCACCATGTCCAGCGTGCCCACAATGCTGAAGCCGACGAACTCTCAACGAAAGCGTCAACCGGAGCTCCGGCTCCTGATGGAACTTTTGTCCAGAGGTTGTCAAAACCAACAGCTCAGCCTGCCGAACTGAGTGAAGGGGTCGAGATCAGCATGCCGAAGCTGACGGTCCCGATGGCTCTGTTACCATGGCATCCATCAAGGGTCGTAGGTGCTGCCGGAAGCTCCGAGCAACTCAGCACGCAAGACTCAAATGCTCAAGTTAGTTCCAATGCATGGATCTCAGAGATCCGGGACTACTTGAAAGACAACATCCTTCCTGATGATGATGTATCCGCTGACCGGGTAGTCAGATTGGCTAAAAGATACACGTTGGTAGAAGGGGATCTCTACCGGCGCGGTGCCAACGGCATCCTAATGCGGTGCATCACAAGGGAAGAAGGCTGCAAGCTCCTTGCAGAAATCCATGGAGGCGAGTGTGGGAACCACACGTCTTCCCGCACGCTAGTTGGTAAAGCCTTTCGGCATGGCTTCTACTGGCCTACAGCACTCCAGGATGCAACTGAGCTGGTGAAGAAATGTGAAGCATGTCAATTTCATGCAAAGCAAATTCACACACCGGCTCAGCCCCTACAAATGATACCTCCTACATGGCCCTTCACTGTGTGGGGGATGGACATCTTGGTACCTTTCCCAAGAGCCGTCGGAGGTCACAAGTTCCTGTACGTTGCCATTGACAAGTTCACCAAGTGGCCAGAAGCAACTCCAGTTGTGACAATCAACAAGCAATCTGCTATCAACTTTTTGCAGTCCATTGTATGCAGATTTGGAGTCCCAAACAAAATCATCACTGATAATGGGACCCAATTCACAAGCTCTGCATTTCAAGGATATTGCGAAGACCTCGACATTCAAGTTTGCTACGCCTCCGTAGCTCACCCAGCAAGCAATGGCCAAGCCGAGAGAGCAAATGCTAAAATCCTTAAAGGACTCAAAACGCGCACCTATGAGCGCTTGAAAAAACATGGAGCCAATTGGATTGAAGAGCTTCCGCCCACTTTATGGGCCAACAGGGCAACTCCAAACCGGTCAACTGGAGGGACACCCTTCTTCCTGGTGTATGGAGCTGAAGCAATCCTTCCTCTGGAAATCACCTTGGGGTCACTCCGGGTCCGGACCTTCGACGAAGCCACACGGGACTAGCTCCGGCGTGAAGACCTAGACCTCCATGAAGAGGGAAGGTGCCAAGCAGCTGTTCGGAATGCCCGATACCACCAAGCCCTTCGGCGCTATCATCAGCGGCATGTACACAATGGACAGCTCGAGGAAAGCGATCTGGTGCTACGGAGGATACAATCCAGAGAAGGGTTAAACAAACTCTCCCCCAGCTGGGAGGGACCCTTCCGAGTGATTAAAGTATCCTGTCCCGGAAGCGTTCGCTTGGCTACCGAGGATGGGACACCTCTCCCAAATCCTTGGAATATTGAGCACCTCCGTAAGTTCTACACTTAACATCACGGAGGTGAGTCTGTAGTAACTTGAGGTGTATGTTATAGAGTCATTGTACAGAGTCGGGTAGTTTCTCAGGGAGAACAGCCGGACCTTTCCAGGAAGGTCCGCAAAGTTCATGCAACACTTGTCACAGTCTCGAGACTAAAAGTGTGGCTAGCTACCCTGGGTTAAACGAGAAATGAAACACGCTTAGCCTGGTTCCGTACCCTAAGAGTGTACTTGTTTCCCCTGTACCCCGGACCTATAATGAAAGACATCTTCATGTGAAACAGACTCCACGTGCATTCATTTTGTACAGGCTCAACATTTTTTATTTTTCTCTTTCTTGTCTATAACAAAGACGTGCAATTCTTAAGAAATTTTAGTTCGACTGGTTCATATACGATTCGAATTGTATTGTCGACTCTTTTGGATTCAAATATTGTTCATGGCCCACTCGCCTGAATGCTGCCAAGCCAATCTAGGGCTGGAGTGTGCTATTGACTTAGCCTGGTCAAGCACCCTAAGTACGCCACTCTACCTACACCCCGGCAGGCCGAAGTAAGGTGGGTCCAAGTACAATCAGATCTGAAAGAAAAGACAACGCATTCGGTTGTATTTAGAATCACGTTTGACCTAAAATTTTCTTGAGAATCGTAAACCGTGACGAAGTTATAGGCAAGAAACGAATTTTACTATTTTTCTTGGCTTCAGAGTGCAGGAAAAATAAAAAATCTACGTTGATGGAGAAAAGCCGGAGCTAATAAAGCTCCGACTCCCCAAGGTGGCTTGTATTCGATGTTAAACATTGAAAACGAGCATCACTGGAGCAACCAAGCTCCAGTAGAGCTAGGGGGGCCAGCCGTCGACGCTAAATAAGAGATGGTGAGAAGACCCCACAAACGGAGTCTGCTGCCGACAAAATACATGTTGGCAAAGGTCACTACCGGAGCTACCAGCTCCGACACCCTGGAGGACTAACTATCGATGCTCTATGCGTTGATAGGGACTATTGTCGGAGCTACCAAGCTCCTACGATAGACAATGCCAGAGCTTCTAAGCTCCGACAACCTCAGGTGGCCTTCACTATCGAAGACTTCGGGCTACACTCTACAAGTTCGAAGCAAATGAGTCTTCAACAAAATTTATCCTCTTGGTACATGTTCACAATCAAATTGTGTACATCTACCAGGGGGCCAAGTGAATACAAAAGTGTTGAAGACAAAAAGTGAAATTCACAAAAATTTGGGGATTTCATTCATCTGGAGACAAGGGATTACAAAAATTGAGAAAGAAAAAGAGAGAATACAAGTGGGAGCTACAGAGATGGTCCTAGACCCTATGGAAGAACTGGGCGACCTTCTGGGCAACCTCTGACACGCTGGCTCGGGCAGCTTCACCTTCTCCTTCAACAGGACCTTCAAGCACCGGGTCCAGAGGAAATTGGGGATTCCGGCTGGTGTAGCACGTCAGCACATACTCTGTGACGTTCTTCGCCAGGGATTGCCCCTCAATCTCTAGTTGGTCCGCGATGACGTCGCCCACCTTGGAGAGTTTGCTACCTGCCGAACTCAACGCCTGCAACGCCAGTTCCGGCTCCGGCTCCGGATCATCCGGACGCACGGGACTGAAGCCCATCGGTGTCAGCGCGTCGTTGGCCTTGCCCAGGAACTCCCAAATCTGTAGGGAGTCCGCAGTCCTCAAGCCCTTCAATTCTTCCAAGGATCTTCTGGCCGCCACCAGTTCAGAATTCTCGCGAGCGAGGCGCTCAACTTCTTTGGCGTTTTGCTGAATCTTTTCAGCAACTCATTTTTCGAGTTTTCCGAGCACCTCCTCCCGGAGGTGAATCTTGTTCCGGCGGTCAACCAGGTCCTTCTCCCTGCCCCTCACTTTCTTCTCCCTGGCTGCAATGGCACACTCTTGCTCGTAGAGTTCTTGCCCCCGCACCCAGGCCTTCTCCTCCTCCTCAGCAGCGCTCTTCCAATTTCTTGGCACGCTCCTCGAGGCCCTTGTCAGCCAGAGCCACCTTTTCGGTTAGCTCCTCCTCCCTCTTCAGGGCGTTATCCCGCAGCTCAAGGAGTTTCTGCTCTTCATCTTCGAGCCTTTTCTCCCTCTCCTCAAGTGCCTCCCGGCGCTTGATGAGAGTAGTGTTAATGGATTCCAGCCTTTCTTGGCGTTCATCAGCCGCACTATTAGCTACTTTGGCCTGCTCATAAATGGCTCGGGATTGAGCGTCGAGGGCGTGAGTCATGCTCTCCCTATCATCCAATAATTTGCCCCAATATTCCAGGCGGACCTTCTCCCGCTTGATCCATTCTTTATCATCTGCTAGCCTCGACTGTGCCAGCTTGGTCTCTAACTAGAGCCGGTTACGCCACCGCCTAAGGGTTTGGCGTTCCTCTTCAAGAGCCTTGCTGTCATGGAAGAATGCCAGCTGAACTTGACGCAGACTGGAGCAGGCGTTGTCGATAGATAACGACAACGGGATAGGTTCTGGACCTGCTGGGGCCTCCTCCGCTGGTTCCAGTGGGTTTTCAGTTACAAAAATTGGGTCCCACTCCACAAGAGTGGTCCCCTGAGCCCCTATGGCACTAGGGCTGCCCTCCGGGATGGCCTCAGTCACCATCGAGGAAGGTCTCGCCGATGAAGTTCCGACCTCCGAAAGTGGTTCCGAAGGCCCCGCCGCCAGGTCTTCATTTGCCCCCTCAGGCAGGGGGCCAGCAACCTCCTCTGAGCACTCCGGCTCAGACGCGGGTACCTTCGGCGTCGTCAATCCCGGAGTAGGAGCTGCTTTTGGCTCCGGCCTGGGCACCTCCTCTACTGGGGGCTCAAGCGCCGATGCCTCTGCAATAACCGGCTCGGGACCCGGAAGGTCTTCAACATCAACCGGCCCTGCGGCCGGAGCTTCAACAATGACCGGCTCTTTAGAGGTAGCTGGCCCAACCGCCGAGACTTCCCCAACATTCGGCACGCACGCCAGGACTTCAATTACCTCCGGCTCAACCGCCGGAGCTTTGACAATTTCCGGCTCTGGGGCCGGAATTACTGCTTCCTCCGGCTCAACGGCCGGAGCTTCCATCATCTCTGCACCAGGACCCGGAGCTTCAACCTCCGGGGCAGGTGCCGCTGGCGCATCTTCTCTCCCGCGGTTCGGCGCTACCACGGGAGTCTCTGGGGATGAGTCGAGGTCCATGACCACGACAGCTGGCGCCGGAGCTGTCGCAGCTTCAGCCATCGCTTGGGGCGGCACCAGGACAGGAGCTAAAGCTTCTGTCCTCACAGCTTCAGCTGCTATGGCTGAGGGTGGAGCCTCACTCCTCTTCTTGGGAACGCTATAGATGATGGATGAAGGAACTTAAAAAACAGTTACTACAACAAAACAACTGTCTGAGGTAAAGATTAAAAATTACCTTGGGAGGCTTCCGCACCAGCTTGCACGGAACCTCTTTCCTGGGCGTTTTGGGCTGACCATAGTTGCAGGCGGTGTGGAAGCTCCAGAAGGCCCCTCGGAACTCGTTGCAGCCATGGGCATTTCCCTAGTCGAGGCCCCCCTCGATCGGGAAGAACCTCCAAACCTAGAGACCTCAACCGGCCCTGGTACTGGAGTCGCATGCCCGGAGTTAGCACACTGGGAGGATGCTGCGGGTACAGTCGCCGCGGTTGTAGAAGACCTCCCCCTCCGGGGAGAAGGAGCCGATACAGAGGTGGCATGCCTGACAGACCTTCCGTCGGCATGCTGCAGCTTCCTCTTTTGGCTCAAGGGTTCGTCCGCTGGCTCCTTGCCCTTGCCAAAGACCTCGACCCTTGGCTTCGGTGCAGGGTTGGAGCCACCTTCGGAAGCTCCAGGGATCACCACCCTGGAGGTCGATCTTCTCTCGACGACACCAAAGTCGTCAAGCACGGGCATCTTCCGCCGGAGCTCCCTACTGAACTCTACTTCCATGTTCAGAGGGAGAAAAGCTGATGGCGGAGTCAAGTCGTCACCCGCGACATCGATGCCGTGCTGGAACTTCTTGAGGTGAAACTCCAAGGTTGTCCCCACCATGTTGTACTTCAGCCCGGTCTCGACCCGGTCATCGTCCATCAAGCTGTTGAGGGCCCAAGCGAGTTTTTCTCTCCTCTTCAGCGGTGCCCACCTTTTGACCAGGAAGTTACAAAAGACCGCTTGAGGGGTTAATCCTCCCTCCACGCACTGGCGAATCCTGGTTAGAGCAGGGTTGAAGGCGTCCGCCAGCACCGGAGCTTCACTCCAGACTGTTGTGTCAATGTTGGGGAGGCCCTCGGGCAGCTCCAGCCTCTCGTGCTCCTCCACCCGGATGACTATCCAGTCCTTCTTCCAATCATCCCACTTCCCAGAGGGAAACAACCGGAGGTACTTGAATGGACACTTCTTGCGCTTCACGAAGTAGTAGAAGCCAAGGTACTCATTGCTCCTACCGGTGGTATGGACGGTAAAGAAGGTTCGGAAGAGTTCAATGCAGGGGGGATGCCCACCCACATCTCACAGAAGTGGACGAAGATAGACACAAGAAGAATGGAGTGGGGGCCAAGGTGGTATAGCTGCAGACCATAAAAGTCTAGCAGCATCAAGAAAAAGGAGGAAAAAGGTGGGACCAACCCCACCATGGCGTACGAAGAGAAGTACACCATTTCGCCGGCGTGCTCCTTCTCAAACGGGAGCTCTCCCCCAGCGCAGACCAGATGGTTGAATAAGTCCGGGGACCATCCCATGTGGGCCCGGACCTTCTTCAGGTCACCGTCGGTCTTCAAACGGCTCTCGCGGAGACCCAACTCCATCGCAGCACAGCAAGGCAAGAGAGGAAAGGCGAGCACAAGTTGGGAGTTTGAGCGCAAGATCATATGAGAGGCGTAAAGAACTCCAGACGGTGCGCGCCTTCCTTCTTAAGTAAGCCCTCGCAACGCTTGGATGGAAACCACAAGGAAGTCGAAAATACTACTCAAAAATCCTACCCTACCGATGACAAGAGGGCCCGTGACCACTCCGACGATCAAGTCGAGGTTCTTACCCAGGCGAACGGTTGTCATCATAAGGCGAGAAGCCTGAAGGCGGCGGCCTGACAAAGCGCGCAGAACTAATACGATTTTCATATCGGGAACCGGCGACCTTCAATTGCGTGAGATCCACACGCCAAAGATCTCATCTGCCGTACACGGGATACGCCAAGCGGCGAGGATTTAACTCCAAACCATCGCCAATGGCACATCCGAAGACCTTTGAAGACTCAGTTCAAAAGTCGCAAGGATGGACCCACCTACAGCGGAATGACTTCACCCAAGGGGTCTTCCCCAGAGGTGGCCCAGGGGGCCACTGTCGGTACCCTGGGAACCGTACACCCCTTGAGATTACAAAGATCTCAAGGGAAAGTCATCTACTTGATTTGAAGACCTTCGGAGGCCCACATGTCAGACATAACCGGACCCGCTTCTCCAACATGGTTAGTCCCAAGGTCACCACGTGTACTATCAAACCGGAGCTACCGCCCACAAGGGGGAAGCTCCAGGCTATGTACCAAAATGGCACCCCCGGACCTAACCCCAGACCGAGGGAAGCTCCAGAACTGACACGTGTCAGGCAGCTTCGGACCTATCTGTTTCCCACAGTATGCTCCAGAGCTGCCACGTGTCCAACCCTCGGATCTTCAGCCTCTAACCTCTGGAAGACTCCACAACGGCTCCGGATCTTCAAAGGGGAATCAAGGACTTCAAGACCTGATCAAGTGTCATTAATACTATATTAATGACATACGATCAGACGACCTTAATTACCAGTAATAGTGCTGTCAAAGACCATAACTCGGTCATTAAGGGTAATTAAACGTGTTGAATGTGTATCAATATCAGTAACTGCCGGGGCCACATGTCGGGCCAGGCTAACTTGTAACGGCCTGCCCTTGTACTATAAAAGGACAGGCCGACTATACATAGGACACGCTCGATACAAGCTCATACAGCCAATACAACACCAACACACCCCGTGGAGTAGGGTATTACGCTCAGGCGGCCCGAACCACGTAAATCTTCGAGTCTAGTATGTCATTTACACTTCACCTTCTTGAATCTCCGCGCGCCCACACCGAACCTCAAACTCCTCTAACACTTTAGTAGTGTCGGGAGATCTGCCAGATCAAAACCACTGACAGACTCTAAACCGGCCTCTACTCATCCCAAAACTCGAAATCCATCTAACCCTAGCCTCCACCTCTATATAAACAGCCCCACCCCTTGGTTTGACATCTATTTGCCACTTTTCCACCCACCCAAACCCTAGTTCGTGGGGAGCCACCATCAAGGAGGGAGGAGAAGATCCCAAGCAAGAAGAAGAAGAGGAGGAAACAAAAGAGGATCAAGATCTCCACCAAGTTTCGTTCTTCACCACCAATTCATCACCAAGTTCATCACCAGCTCTAGATCATCAAGATCCAAGTTTTACCTCCAAGTTTCTTGATTCATTGGAGTTCTAAACACCTGGTATACCTTCTATTATCTCTTCCTTACGAGAATTCAACCCCTAATCTCCAAATTCATGTCGATCTAGAAAACCCTAATCTGCTGATCTTGCGGAGTGCAGACTTGTCCGGTCCCTAGCGGACTAGTCCGATCTTTCTGGTTAAATTGTGTTGAATTAATTCTAAAATTTGATCTAATCAAATCCAAACCTATATAAACTTGTTAAAAGTTATTACAACTAGTTATTGATCATTAAAAGCAATCTAGTAACAAGTTCTACCTTGCATTTGCATTAATCATGCATGTCATGTCATATTGAGTAATATTTGTGCACTCTTTGATTGTATTTCTTGTCTTGTATGTTTATTGTGTGGATTAGACGGATTTGCGCTAGAAAGTGCCGCGGAGGATCTACAACACCAAGAGTTTGAAGGCTTTGATCGTAATCAACAGCAAGAGCAAGGCAAGTGTCCTTGAAGCATATTGATCCTATTTTTAAAATAAATGTTTTGTTTGCCAAACTGCATGCTTGTGTCAATTTGATGGGAATCCTATGATAGGAAGTTGACTAGCTTTGTTTAACCACCCTTGTCACCTGGAATACATGGTAGAGAGTCGGGAAGGGTTTTTACCTTTTGCTTAGCTTAATCAACTGGGATGGAAAACAACTATACCACTCAAATTAATTATGCATTAATGATATTCTAGTTAATGTGAACTGGTCAATACGGTATGGTAATGGGTGATCTAAGCAAGCCTGGTATGTGGATGTGTTGGACGTATGGTGGTTGGCTTGCTTTAGATCTAAGGACCGGTTCATGCGAGAATAAGCCAGGACTACAGTGCCACCACGAGGCCAAGTATGGGTGCGGCGTAGCTGATTAATTAGGGCTTTGCTAGTGCTGTTTGGACCATTGTGGATGCTCGGGGAAGGGGTAGTCGGATTGGGTTTGTTGATGATTAGTGAGACTACCCTTGGATCCGAATGGCTCTAGAGGGGGCCCTTGGTTGAAGATGTGCTCAGTTGGAGGCATCTGCACCGATGAAGCCTCAGTGGGGTCTAGATAGGCTAGTAATCCCTTTGTAAAAGTTATTTTGTGATCTCTTGGCCACACACCAATGGAAGTGTGAGACGGCATAATAGAGGTTCTAGTCATCGAAAGGTGATGAAATCACGAACACGTGGGTAAAGTGGTACAAACTCTGCAAAGTTAAATAAAACTATCATGATAGCCGTGCTCCCGGTTATGAGCACCTGGACAACTTCCATGATTAGAGGGAAATTAGAATTTGTGATGGTTATGGTTTGGTAATGGTTATGGATGGTTATGTATTTATTTCTGGTATTGAATATGGTTATTGGCAAATGGTGAAATCTGGAATTATTGATGAGGATGGTGAATTGTGAACTGGTATTATGGTATTACTTATGATTATGATGGGTTTATTTCACATACATGTATTATATTGCTTTTCAAATGTTTGTATGTACTTTTCAGCACTTTGCCATTATTATTATCGTCATTTGAATCAGCCACATGTCATACTTTTTACACTTGCTGAGTACGACATGTACTCACTCTTGCTACCCCCCCCCCCAACAGTTGCATGTCAGGATTGGGAGTTTAATGGTGATAATGCGGAGTTCTAGGCCGTGTCTACCGTCAGCTTTGCCTGTGGTGTTATTGGAGCTGCGCTATACCCTATTGCTTATGCTGCCTAGCTGTTTAGTTTGCTTAGTTAGTTTATTTCTGCTGCATTAGTTGAACTTGTCATAAATATTCATTGAAGCTTGTATTTGAGGATAATATGGTTTGTGTAAGAAAATTTGGTTAATTAATTTTGTATTGTGGTAATTTTTTGTATACTCTTTTGTGATTGTTCTCGTGTATGTGTGTTGAACATCCTGGGCACATATATGCGTTAGCTTGGTTCATTTTTTGGAACCGGACGTCACAGATTGGTATCAGAGCCACAGGTTGACCGTAGGACGCAGCCTAGATAGAATGGACACTTTGGAACACATGGGAGCACTCAGGAATCGATGTGTTTTTGGTTGGTGTGTTGTTTGCTATATATTGCTTGCTTGTGTGCTTAATAGAGGATTTTGGGATGCCTTAGCATTGCCATGTCCACCTAGGCTAGTATAGCTAGTTGTTTAGATTCATATCCCTTGATGCATATAGTTGGGGACGTTTTCTAATTCTTACCTATTGCTTTTCTTCAGATGGTGAGGACTCGCAACCAGAGGGATGGGAATGATGAGGAGGAGAACAATGGAGTACCTCAGAACAACAATGGGAAAGGACCTGCTCATGGAGCTATCAACATTGAGCAGCTTTTGGCTATGCAAAACCAGCTCATGCAGACCATGATATAGACTATGGGACAGCTGCCGGCTGGCAATATCAACAATCAGCCCCACATGCCTCCACCGCCACCCCCGCCTCCTCATAACAGATTTGGAGAGTTTATGAGGACTAGGCCGCGGACCTTGGCTCAAGCTGCCAACCCTATGGATGCGGATGATTGGCTCAAATCCGTGGAGAAGAAGCTAGCTATTGTCCAATGCAGTGACCGGGAGAAGGTCTTGTTTGCTTCTCATCAACTAGTTGGAGCAGCTGCGGATTGGTGGGATTCTTATTGCAATGCTCACGAGAACCAAGAATGAATTACTTGGGCCGAATTCAAGGAGAATTTTTGTTCTCATTATGTGCCGGAGGGAGTGATGATCTTGAAGAGGCAAGAATTTTAGAATTTAAGGCAAGGAAAATCAAGCGTGAGTGAATATCTCAACAAGTTCACTCAACTCTCAAGGTATGTGCCTGAGGATGTTAGTCGAGACAGTCAGAAGCAATACTTGTTCATGAGAGGCCTCAACAATGAAATCCAAGTGCCACTACTTAATTGCGACTATGCCAACTTTCAGAAGCTTGTGGACAAAGCAATTGTGGTTGAGAACAAGATTCGCGAGATGGAACAAGACAACAAGAGGAAGGCGCCATATCAAGGACAGCAACAAGTAAGTAATGTGCACCCTCGCCTTGCACCACCCAATGTGCCATACTACAGCTCCTCTATTCCTGCTCAACGCCCTGGATTTGCACCGTGCCCAACTCAGGTTGTGCAGCAGCGCCCTTTCATGCAAGCACCTAGGCCTCCAATGCCTTATGCGCCTCATGCTAATTTTGCTGGTGCCAATGTTCAAAACAAAGCTCGTCCCAATAATTCTGGTAGAGTTAAGAAGTGCTATACTTGTGGAGAAGCTGGACACTTTGCGCATCAATGTCCTAAGTCAGGCCTTGGTCAAGGAAGCAATGCACCGAGGCAAAACCCAAGACCCAATGGAGGACAACCACAAGGAAGCCGTGGACAGCAGAATTTTTCTCGTGGCAACGTGAACCATGTCTCTACGGAGGATGCTCAACAAGCGGATGACGTGGTCATTGGTATGTTTCTCGCAAACTCCAACCCCGCGACTATGTTATTTGATTCTGGAGCATCACATTCATTCATTGCATCAAAGTATGTTACCAAGTATAGTTTGCCTATCTCTCATATGAAGTTTACTCTATTGGTTAAGTCTCCTGGAGGAGAGATGAGGACAAATATAGTATGTCCAAAAGTAAGCCTTAGAATAAGGGGGGTAGACTTCTCCGCCAACCTCATTGTTTTGAATTCTCAAGGATTGGACATTATACCTTGTATGGACTGGTTGAGGAAGCACAATGGGGTTATTGAGTGTGCCACGAAGACGGTGAAGTTGACCAATGAGGAAGGGATCACCATAGAATTTGAAGCATCTCAAACCGCACCAAAGCAATTGGAGTTGAATCATATGGACGATGCCGCTATTGAGGAGATTCCGGTGGTGTGTGAATTTTTCAGATGTCCATGATGTCTTTCATATTTCCCAGCTCAATAAGTGTTTGAGAGTACCGGAAGAACAAGTGCCAATGGAAGAATTGGAACTAGAGGAAGATTTGACTTATGCCGAACAACCGGTCAAAATCTTGCAAACCAAGGAGAGAGTCAGAAGGAACAAGGTTATTAGATGGTGTAAAGTTCAATGGAAGCACCACACAGAAAAAAAAAGCGACGTGGGAATTGGAGGATGATCTCAAGAAAGACTTTCCCTATCTCTTCTCTCCCGCGTCAAATCTCGAGGGCGAGATTCATTTTAAGGGGTGTAGGTTTGTAACGCCCTCATTTTCATGCATAAAGCCCTACATGCACTCATATACATGTTTAACATCTACCCACGATAAGAGGAACGAGTTTAAAATTGATTTAGAACAAAACCGCACTTAAACGTAGGAAAGTGCGGAATAGTCTGATTTTGCTGAGGACTAGTCCGATTTCTCTCTGACTAAAAACGGACTTGTCCGTTTTTGCTGCGGACTAGTCCGATTTTTGGCACTGGAAACTTTCGGACTTGTCCAATTTTGTGCGGACTAGTCCGATATTCCAAGAATCCTTGAAAATTTGCTAAGTCCTTGGACTTTTCCGGACTAGTCCGGTGTTCCAGCGAACTTTTCCGATTTCCTCTCTGTTTAAAGTCGGACTTGTCCGATTTTAGGCCAGACTTGTCCGATTTTCTCTCTGGACAACTTCGGACTAGTCCGGTCCTTTTCGGACTTGTCCAATATTTCGCGACTCCGAGTTAATCTTTTGTTTTACGACTTGTTTCTTGGGTTTCACGTTAAGTGGGCCTAGGGACGTCGTGCCTAACTCTTTTAGAGCCCATGTGGGACTCTAAACCGGCCTCTACTCATCCCAAAACTCGAAATCCATCTAACCCTAGCCTCCACCTCTATAAACAGCCCCACCCCTTGGTTTGACATCTATTTGCCACTTTTCCACCCACCCAAACACTAGTTCGTGGGGAGCCACCATCAAGGAGGGAGGGGAAGATCCCAAGCAAGAAGAAGAGGAGGAAACGAAAGAGGATCAAGATATCCACCAAGTTTCGTTCTTCACCACCAATTCATCCCCATGTTCATCACCAGCCCTAGATCATCAAGATCCAAGTGTTACCTCCAGGTTTCTTGATTCATTGGAGTTCTAAACACCTAGTATACCTTCTATTATATTTTCCTTACGAGAATTCAACCCCTAATCTCCAAATTGACATCGATCTAGAAAACCCTAATTTGCTGATCTCGCGGAGTGCGGACTTGTCCGGTCCCTAGCGGACTAGTACGATCTTTCTGGTTAAATTGTGTTGAGTTAATTCTAAAATTTGATCTAATCGAATCCAAACCTATATAAACTTGTTAAAAGCTATTAGAACTAGTTATTGATCATTAAAAGCAATCTAGTAACAAGATCTACCTTGCATTTGCATTAAACATGCATGTCATGTCATATTGAGTAATATTTGTGCACTCTTTGATTGTGTTTCTTGTCTTGTATGTTTATTGTGTGGATTAGACGGATTTGCGCTAGAAAGTGCCGCGGAGGATCTACAACACCAAGAGTTTGAAGGCTTTGATCGTAATCAACAGCAAGAGCAAGGCAAGTGTCCTTGAAGCATATTGATCCTATTTTTAAATAAATGTTTTGTTTGCCAAACTGCATGCTTGTGTCAATTTGATGGGAATCCTATGATAGGAAGTTGACTAGCTTTGTTTAACCACCCTTGTCACCTGGAATACATGGTAGAGAGTCGGGAAGGGTTTTTACCTTTTGCTTCGCTTAATCAACTGGGATGGAAAACAACTATACCACTCAAATTAATTATGCATTAATGATATTCTGGTTAATGTGAACTGGTCAATACGGTATGGTAATGGGTGATCTATGCAAGCCTGGTATGTGGATGTGTTGGACGTATGGTGGTTGGCTTGCTTTAGATCTAAGGACCGGTTCATGCGAGAATAAGCCAGGACTACAGTGCCACCACGAGGCCAAGTATGGGTGCGGCGTAGCTGATTAATTAGGGCTTTGCTAGTGCCGTTTGGACCATTGTGGATGCTCGGGGAAGGGGTAGTCGGATTGGGTTTGTTTATGATTAGTGAGACTACCCTGGGATCCGAATGGCTCAAGAGGGGGCCCTTGGTTGAAGATGTGCTCAGTTGGAGGCATCGCCACCGGTGAAGCCTCAGTGGGGTCTAAATAGGCTAGTAATCCCTTTGTAAAAGCTATTTTGTGATCTCTTGGCCACACACCAATGGAAGTGTGAGACGGCATAATAGAGGTTCTAGTCATCGAAAGGTGATGAAATCACGAACACGTGGGTAAAGTGGTACAAACTCTGCAAAGTTAAACAAAACTATCATGATAGCCGTGCCCCCGGTTATGAGCATTTGGACAACTTCCATGATTAGAGGGAAATTGGAATTTGGGATATTTATGGTTTGGTAATGGTTATGGATTTATTTCTGGTATTGAATATGGTTATTGGCAAATGGTGAAATCTGGAATTATTGATGAGAATGGTGAATTGTGAACTGGTATTATGGTATTACTTATGATTATGATAGGTTTATTTCACATACATGTATTATATTGCTTTTCAAATAATTTTATGTACTTTTTAGCACTTTGCCATTATTATTATCGTCATTTGAATTAGCCACATGTCATACTTTCCACACTTGGTGAGTACGACATGCACTCACTCTTGCAATCCCCCCCCCAACAGTTGCAGGTCAGGATTGGGAGTTTAATGGTGATAATGAGGAGTTCTAGGCCATGTCTACCGTCAGCTTTGCCTGTGGTGTTATTGGAGTTGCGCTATACCCTATTGCTTATGATGCCTAGCTGTTTAGTTTGCTTAATTAGTTTATTTCCGCTGCATTAGTTGAACTTGTCATAAATATTCATTAGATCTTGTATTTGAGGATAATATGGTTCGTGTAATAAAATTTGGTTAATTAATTTTGTACTGTGGTAATTTTCTGTATACTCTTTTGTGATTGTTCTCGTGTATGTGTGTTGAACATCCTGGGCACACATATGCGTTAGCTTGGTTCATTTTTTGGAACCGAGCGTCACAAGGGTACTGGAAGAAAAAAAGCTAATGGAGAATTGGAATTAGAGGTAGATTGGTCTTATGCCAAGGAACAGGTCAAAATCTTGGAAACAAAGGAGAGATTCACAAGAAACAAGGTGATTCGTTGGTGCAAAGTACAATGGAAGTATCATGCAGAATCGAAAGTGACTTGGGAGCTGGAGGATGATATCGAGAGAGAATTTCCCTATCTCTTCTCTTCTATGTTGAATCTCGAGAGCCAGATTCATTTTAAGGGGGGTATGTTTGTAACACCCTCATTTTCATCCATCATGCATTGCATACATTCTTATACATGTTTAACATTAAGCAACATAAAAAGGAACAAGTATAAAATGAATTAGAACAAAATAAGCAGCTAAAAACCTGTGTCAGTGCGGACTTGTTCGAACTAGACCCGGACTAGTCTGATTTCCCTCTGTTGTTTCCCAGAGTTATCTGTTTTTTGCTGCGTATTGGTTTGAAAATATTTCTATTGTTGTCCGGACTTGTACGCTATCGAGTACGGACCAGTCCAATCTTCGTCACTGGAACTTTTCAGAGTTGTCCGATAAATCCTCAATTTGGTCCCGTTTTTGAAAAATTGAACAAACCTGCGGACTTGTCCGACGTCATACCGGACTTGTTCGTTTTGCTTTCTGGAACAGGTCGGACTTGTCTGGACCTACACCAGACATGTCTGTTAATCATTCTGTTCAATATCGGACTTGTCCGGCCCCTATGCGGACTAGTCTGGTGTGCCCGACTTGGAATCAGATTTTCCTCCACGACAAGTTATTGGGTAATTGCATTATGTGGGCCCAAGAACGTTGTGCGCAACCCATGTGGAGCCCATGTGGGACCCCACCAAGGCCTCTACCGCCTTATACTTCGATTCCACCCAAACCCTACCACCTCTACCCTGTATAAAACACACCACTACCCACCCTTTCATCTCTTTGCTACAATTGAAGAAAACCCTAACCTTAGTTCGTGGAAGCCGCCATCGAGGAGAGAGGAGCTCGCAACCAGGAGAAGTAGGAGGATAGGAGGATCACGCAAGATTGATCTTCACCAACTTATCGAAATCACCGTCAATTCTCCACCAACTGCTCACCATCAACACTAGACATCAAGATCCAAGTGTTGCACCCAATTCTCGACCTTTGAACCCTTGGATTCATGGTAAATACCTTAGATGCATCTTTTCTACATAAATTATGGTTCCATGATTAATCAAACTATGCTCTAGTTGAAGATTCGCCAAAACCCTAACTTTAATGGACTTGTCCGGTCCCAATGCGGACTCGTCTGATTGCCTTTCTGATCCAGAACGGACATGTCCGACCATAGTGCAGACTAGTCCGGTCTCTCAGTTCTGGAAATTTCTGGAACTTCTTTAATGTTCTCCAAAATGACTAGAAACTTATTCTAACATATAAAACTTATTTGTAACTAGTTAGTAGACTATTATATCAACCTAATAACATGTGTTACCACATAATTGCATTATTCATGCATGTCATGGCATATTGAGTAATATTTGAGCACTTATTGATTGTGGTGCTTGTTTTGTATGTTGTTGCGCGGAATAGAATGTATTGCTCTAGAGGGTGCTGTCGAGGACCTCCAGCACCAGAACTTCGAAGCTTTTAATCCTAAACAGTCTCAAGAGCAAGGCATGTGTCCTTGAACATTTTGATCCCGTTTTTGAATGTTTTGTTTGAAAAATTGAATGCTTGTGTGAAATTGATGGAAAACCCAAAGTAGGTGTTTACTAGACTTCTTTAACCATCCTTGTTGCTTGGAATACGTTATAGAGAGTCGGGAAGGGTATTTTACCTTTGTGTTTTGCTCTAATTAATTAGGATGGGAAAACAACCAAATGGTTTAACTATGAATTAATGAGCATGTATATGATTAGAATTGATAAATATGGTTAATTGGTAACATGGTCCTTGGGAGGTCTAAGCAAGCATGGATTGTGGACTAGGTTGGTCGTTATGGTGGTTTTGCTTGCTTTAGATCTAAGGACCGGTTCGTGGAGCGACCATCCAAGATTTACAGTGCCACCACAAGGCCAAGTATGTGTTTGGCATTGCTGAATAATTAGGTGTGCTGCTGGTATTGTATGGACCATTGGATGGTGCGGGAATTGGAGTCGAGGAGGGCTACCTTGGGATACACATGGCATATCTTGGGCCCGTGGGTGGGAGAATGGAGATTCAAGCCTATTGGTGAAACCTTAGTTGGTCCGTACATACTAGAAGTCCCTTTGTAAAAGCTATTTTGTGATCTCTTGGCCACACATGAAAGGAAATATGCGACGACATAAGGGATCTTTTTAGTCACCGAAAGGTGTGAAATCACAAACGTGTCGGTAAAGTGGTACAACCTCCGCAGAGTGTTAAAAACTATCATGATACCTGTGCTCCCGGTTATGAGCCACCTAGACCCTCACATTATTGGATTGGAAATTGGGTATTTGGTTTTGTTTCGGTTTTGGTATGTTTATGGTTTGAGTTGTGATAAGTGGACATGGTTAATGATGATGGTAAGAAATTGGTATATGGATGGATAAATGTTGATGGATGTGATATGATGGAAAATGGTGGTGTCGGAGTTATAATTAGAAATTATTTGGGATATGATGGGATTAATTCACATAGACGTGGTAAGATGCTTTCCATATGTTTTAATTGTACTTTTCAGCAAATAGCCATTATTTATTACCATTCCTTGTTTAAGCTATATGTAATTATTTTCCCACACTTGCCGAGTACGACATTTGCTCACCCTTACAATTTCCCCACCAACAGTTTCTGGTGATGTTTGGGAGTATCCTCAGGATAATGTGGAATACTAGGTTGTGTGTTGCCGTCGACTTGCCTATGGTTATGCTTGGAGCCACGATATCCCATATTCTTAGTTTGCTTAGTTTAGATTATTTCCGCCACAGTAATAGTATTATTAATAATGATCATTAGAGTTTGTAATTTGAGGATTATTTGAATATTGTAATAAAAGTACATATTTATTAATTTGTGCTGTGGTAATTTTGGTATATCGTTTGTGATGCACTCGTGTATGTGTGTTGAACATCCTGGACACACATATGCGTCGCACTTGGTTCATTTTCGGAACCGGGTGTCACGAAGCCCATGCCCAACATGTTGGACCACAAAGCCCTAGATTCACCGTTAGCATATTCATGTGTACTTTATTAGGCTATGTATATGTGTACTTAGAGCACAGCCAGAGTTCCTTAGTCTCATAGTCTAACCCTCGCTAGGACAACCTTACACTTAGAGTAGATTGCTTAGGTGTGTGTCACACTACCCTTATTATCATCCTACCCTTGTTTCTGATAAACACTTTGTACCCTATACCTTGATTATAAGAATGTGTTTACTTTACTTCAACGCTTCCTTTGGGATAAATAAGATACCCTTAGGAATACTCTTGGGTGAAATGCTACAACGGTATCTTCCTTGCGCTTGCGGATCTCATCTACTACTGGAGATGATCTATGGTGTTAAGAACCGTGAGCACACGACCGAATCTGAATATGTAGCTGCTGCTAGTGCTTGCTCACAAATTTTATGGATTATTCAAACACTTAAGGGCCATAACGTTGATCTAGATAGTGTTCCATTGTTTTGTGACAACACCGGTGCCATTTGCATTCCTAAAATCCCATGCAACATTCTAGAAAAAAACACATTGACATTAGGTATCACTTTCTCCATGATAACGTTGAAAAAGAAAATATTGTGCTTCACCATGTAGACATCGAACATCAATTGGCTGACATTTTTACAAAACTTTTGGATTTCACTCGTTTTTCATTCATTCTAGTGAAATAGAGGTTATGCATCCTCATGGCTTAAATTGAGGGGGAGTTTTGCATCTTCGGAAGTCTACTTGTGAATCTGAAATTAAAATATAATATGAGCATTATTGTTTCATACATATAGACTTTGTGATTCCTTTTCACGCTGAAAGTTTTTACTACATTACTCGTGTTACACATTTGTAGGTTTTGCCATGACCAGTAATTTGAATAATTACTTACACTAAATCTTGTCATGATTGAACTTTCTTGCTATTTTGAACTTGTTGCATGCTCACAAGTGCTTCTAATCATGAAAAATTAATCAATCAAATAGCCCACATGTTGAGCTTTTATGATAAAATGAAAATTTTGAAAAGATCAATGCATGCATTGCACTTCTTCTTTTGAGATTGCTTATCTTTGCACTTTCATATAACTTGGCAGGAGTTGTGTATAACTAAAACCATGTCCTGAAGCTTCGCATTGTCAAATGACATAGGCTTGGCTTGGTTGGTTAGAATAAGGCGGATGCTGCATATAATCTCTTACAAAGTTCATATGATTCAAATTTGTACTTTAAAATATAATATAAAACATAAACATGTGTTATGCTTTCAAATTTTGAAATAGTTAAGATAGGAAGTGTCAATGATATGCCTAAGAGAAAATCATAACAATTCGGGTTAAGGCCTATTGGATATTTGATCCATAAGCAATTAGAGTACTAATGGGCCTGCGACCTAAAATCCCATTAGTACGCCTATAAATACAAGGGGTAGGGTTAGGGGCTAATTACTCCACCATGTGACAGGCCTATATGCCACCCCTTGAAGGCCTCACGCCGAGACCCTTGTCGCGCGTGCGGTGCTAGCACATCGACGCAGGACATTCATCCCCGTACGTGTGGACTTCGTGGAGGCGCTGCTGCTACTGCTGCGCTGGTCGGCTTTGACGAATGTGAACGTCTACCTGCTGTTGTGATGAGGACGAGGACGACACGAACGAGATCATCTACTTCCCTACATCAATGCTTGTCTATGTTCCGCTGCACTGCGCGTCTAGTGGTAACGATCTATGACCTATGTACTCGCATGTTTCTGGGCGATGTGGTAGAATTGCTAGAGTAGCGTACCACCAATTTCCCAACAAGAACATCATGACTTGCTTAAAATTCAAATTACACTTGATCTCTAGCATGGCTTACACTACTTTATGTATCTCATTGATGTGATAGTGTGGATTACTTGATAGTATGGCTTGGATGAGCTTTGTTTTATATGTATATGTCATATTATGCTCATAAACAAATAAAATTTCTCTTTTGAATCTTGCTGAATACATTGTCAAAGGGGGAGAAATTGGTCACATATTGCACATTCACAAGTGTTTAGCACAATTCTTTTGAGGGGGATATTTTTAATGGAGAGTTTTCTTCTCATTTGATTTATGTTTTTCAAAAAGGGGGGGATTTTCTCTTTGTCAAAACTCTTCATGAAACGTGAATGAGCCAATGTTCTGTTTCGTAGTGGTGTTGTCAATGCATTCATCAAGGGGGCAATTGTGAGACCTAGGTGCTGAATGCATTGTCAATTATATTAAAAGTGAGTGTTTACATGCAAAGTTTTGAATTTACCTGTGAAACCCACTTTGGATTGTCCGAACTTATAGGAACTTACTTCGCGCTATCTGAACTTCTCACGCATGTGAACTCCACGTATTTTTACTATTTGAACTTTTCTCTACGTTCTATTGCGTTGCGCGTCTAGTGGTAACGATCTATGACCTCGTACTTGCATGTTTCCGGGGTGATGCGGTAGAATTTCTAGAGTGGCGTACCGCCGATTTCCCAACAGCGGCATCAGAAACGACTTGTGTAGTTTTTCGTCTGGATCTGCTAGTAGAGGAGATCTACTACAGACATGTTCATACGATGAATTTTTTTGCATGGTTTTTGGGGTTTGAAATTGGTTAGAGTACATTGCGATCGTATATGACTAAAGGGTCAGTTTGTGCTCCTTCTCTGCTGTGTGCGCAACCTGTCCCTACTTGCTGGAATCACCATCAGGGCTAATAGCGTACATAACTAACTGATTGAGCCAACAGACCACAGTCATAAGTCACGATCTACTCACGAATAACTGGTCACATTGAAAATTGAGGAATTCCGAATGGCTTGGATTCGGGTTGATTTGATCAATTCGATGAGATTTTCATAGTGATTTCATAGATGCAATCGATGTAATTTAGTTTGGTGTCTGCTATTGCGATTAAATAATATCATTTTGCACTAGAAACCGTTCTACGGTTAACTCATTTTTGCAGGGAATGATGTGAATGGTATGGCCTTAATGCGATGTGATGATCTGTATGTTATATTCATGCAGCCTGCGTGTTGAAAATTTAACACAACCAGGTTGAGGTTGTCACATAATTGTATAATGACCTGCATGTCGACCTGTGATGCTTGATCTCTCATGTAATTTATTTGGTAGCTATGAGTTGTATTAGCTCCTTTTATGATCATGGAGATGTCTTCAAGCATCGTGGAGATGGAGATCACCACAAGAAGGGAGGCATGGCAGCTCAGATCACGATGGATGTGACACCCGGTTCTGAGAAATGAACCAAGTGAATGCATATGTGTGCCCAGGACGTTTAACACACATACATGAGTGCATTCACAAAATGATATACAGAAAATTACCACAGAACAAGATTAATTAAGCACTTTTATTACAAAATTCAGAATATCCTCAATTACAAGCTCTAATGAATATTAATGACAAGTTTGAACTAATGCAGCGGAAATAATCTAATAACGCAACTATGCCGCTAAGCAAATAGGGTAGCGCGGCTCTAAGCATAACCACAGGCAAAGCTGATGGCAGCACACAACCTAGGACTCCTCATTAACGTCGTGATACTCCCAATTCTTACCTACAACTGTTGGTGGGGGAATTGAAAGGGTGAGTACATATCGTACTCAGCAAGTGTGGAAAGTATGACTTGTAGCTGTTTCAAATGACGACAATAATAAAAGCTAAGTGCTGAAAAGTACGTTAAAACATTTGAAAAGCAATATATTGTACGTATGTGAAGTAAACCCATCATAAACCATGTAACTACCATAATAACAGTCCATATTTCATTACCATCATCCATATACTAGATTTCTCATTACCATTAACCATATCCATTGCCATAAACCATAATACCATCCCATAACCAATACCAAACCATCCCAATACCAAGTTCTCTCTTATCATGTAGGTCATCCAGGTGCTCTTAACCGGGAGCACGACTATCATGATAGTTTTAATAGTCTGCATAGTTTGTACCACTTTACCCACGTGTTTGTGATTCATCACCTTTCGGTGACTAAGAACCTCCCTCATGCCCATGAAATCATAAAATAGCCTTTACAAAGGGACTACTAGCATGTACAGATCCACTAAGGCTTCACTAGTGGCAATGCCTCCAACTGAGCTCATCTTCAACCCAGGGCCCCCTCTTGTGCCATTTGGATCCCAGGGAGTCCCACCACAAATCCAAACCCAATCTGACTCCCCTTCCCCGGTGCGCCAAAAAATCTGCGCAATACTAGCAATACTCTAATTAATCAGCTACACCGCACTTATACTTGGCCTTGTGGTGGCACTGTTGTCCTGGCATATTCTCGCATGAACCGGTCCTTAGATCCAAGGCAAGCAAACCACCCTAACATCCAACCCATCAAAATACTATGCTTGCTTAGATCACCCATTACCATATCATATTAACCAGTTCATATTAACCATAATCTCATTAACGCATAATTAAATGGTATAGTTGTCTTCCCATCCCTATTAATTAAGTGAAGCAAAAAGGTAAAAAGCTCTTCCCGACTCTCTACCATGTATTTCAGGTGACAAGGGTGGTTAAACGAAGCTAGTAAACTTCCTATCATAGGAATTACCATCAAATTGACATAAGCATGCAGTTTTGAAAACAAAACATTTACTGTAAAATAGGATCAATATGTTCAAGGACACTTGCCGTACTCTTGGGCATGATTGGAAATAAAGACGACAAAATTTTGGTACTGGAGGTCCTCCGCAGCACCCTCTAGCGCAAATCCATCTAAACCGTGCAATAAACATAAAAGACAAGAATTACAAACAATAAGTGCATATATATTACTCAATATGTCATGACATGCATGATTAATGCAAATGCGAAGCAAAACTAGTTAATGAGTTGTTAATGATGTTTACTTACTAGTTCTAGTAACTTTAAACAAGTTTGGACAGGTTTGAAATTGATTCAAATCAATTTGGAATTAATTCAGCACAATTCAGATTCAGAGTCCGAACAAGTCCGATACTAGGGCCGGACTAGTCCGCCCTACGCAGAACCAGCGAGTTAGGGTTTTTCTATATCTGCGAGAATTTGGAGAATTGGAGTGGAATTCACGTGGGAAAGAGAAAGTAAAAGGTGTACCACGTGTTTAAAACTCCAAAGATCAAGAATTAAAGATGAAACTTGAATCTTGACGATCTAGAGTTGATGATGAAGAGTTGAAGGTGAATTGGCAATGAAGAATGCAAAGTCGATGAAGATGTTGATTACTTTATCCTCTTTCGTTTCCTCCTCTTCTTCTTGCTCGCGATCTCCTTCTCCCTCCTTGACGGCGGCTATCCATGAGCCAGGGTTTGGGTGTCATTCAACAGTGTCAAGGAGGTGAAAAATTGGGGTGTTGGGTTGCTTTTATAGAAGTGGAGGTGGTAGGGTTTGATGGGATTCGAGTATAAGGTGGGTGGAGGTCGTGTAGGGGTCCCACATGGGCTCCAAAGGGGTTAAGCACGATGTCCTTGGGCGCAATTAAGGTAAATACTCAAACACAAGTCGTGTAGGAAAAGATTGAATCCGAGTCGGGCACACCGGGCAAGTCCACTGAGGGGACCGGACTAGTCTGATGTTGGACACAGACAAAAACGGATAAGTCCGGTAGGAGGTCTGGACAAGTCCAGTCTTGTCCAAAGAGAAAAACGGACAAGTCCAGCATGGATCGTACAAGTTCGGGGAGTTGGTAACTTATTCGGAAATCGGACCAAATATCGGACTAGTCCGCACTCAAACACGGACATGTCCAGAATGGAACATAGACTCAAGCGGACTAGTCCGCAGCAAAAACGGACAAGTCCGTAGGGCCATCAGAGGGGGGAATTGGACTTGTTCGGGGTACATTCCGGACAAGTCCATACTTATACAGACTTTTAAGTGATGTTTTGCTTATAATTCATTTTAAACTTGTTCCTTTTTATATGGATTAAGGTTAAACATGTATATGATCTAATGCAATGCATGATGCATGAAAATGAGGGTGTTACAAACCTACCCCCCTTAATATGAACCTCGCCTCGAGATTCGACGTGGAAGAGAAAAGATAGGGAAATTCCTTCTTGAGATTGTCTTCCAGCTCCTAAGTTGCTTCCAATTCTGTATGATGCTTTCATTGCACTTTACACCATCGAATCACCTTGTTCCTTGTGACTCTCTCCTTCCTTTCCACGATTTTGACCGGTTGCTCGGCATAAGTAAAATCTGCCTCTAATTCCAATTCTTCCATTGGCACTTGTTCTTCTGGCACTCTTAAGCACTTCTTGAGTTGGGAAACTTGAAAGACATCATGGACATCTGAAAGGTGTGTTGGCATCTGCAGTTTATATGCTACTTCTCCTCTTTTGTCCAAAATCTTGAATGGCCCAATGTATCGAGGTGCTAGCTTGCCTCTGACATTAAACCTCTTATGACCTCACATTGGTGACACCATGAGGTAAACAAAATCTCCCACTTCAAAGGCTAGTTTCCTTCTCCTATTGTCCACATAGCCTTTTTGCCTTGATTGTGCAACCCTCAAGTTCTCGCGGATAATCTGAACTTGTTTCTCATCTTCTTGCAGCATGTCAGGTCCAAACACTTGATTTTCTCTTGTCTCATTCTAGAACAAAGGTGTCCTACACTTCCTCCCATACAGTGCTTCATAGGGTGACATTTTCAAGCTTGCTTGATAACAATTGTTATATGAGAATTCCGCATACGACAAACTCTTGTCCCAACCTTTCCCATGCTTCAAAGCACAAGCTCTTAACATGTCCTCTAAAATTTGATTGGTCCTCTAAGTTTGTCCGTCCGTTTAGGGTGATATGCTGAGATGAAGTTCAACCTTGTTCCTAGTGCTTCATCCAATTTCTGCCAAAACATGGAGGTAAAATGAGAATCTCTATCCGAGACTATTTTCTTCGAGACTCCATGTCGACACACATTGTGGTCCATATATAGATCTGCCAGCTTTGCGGTGGTATAGGTAGTCTTGACAGGAACAAAATGAGCTAACTTGGTCAATATATCCACAATAACCCAAATTGAGTCATAACTGGATTGGGTTCGCGGTAAACCAACTATAAAGTCCATACCAATTTCTTCCCACTTCCATTCTGGAATCTTCAATGGCTGCAATAATCCGGCTGGCCTTTGTGTTCCTCCTTCACTTGTTGGCACACATCACACAATGCTACATATTCAGATATGTCCTTTTTCATGCTAGCCAACCAATAACATGTCTTCAAATCCTTGTACATCTTTGTACATCCGGGATGAATTGAGTATGGTGAGTCATGTGCCTCTTTTAATATTGTCTCCAGAATATGCTTCACATTAGGCACCACAATCCTCTTTCCAAGCCATAAAGTACCATGGTCATCCTCATCAAATCTGAATTCTCTTCCCTCTTTGGTTCTTTCCTTGATTTCCTGAATTTTCTCATCCTTGGCCTGACCTTCTCGAATTTTTTGCTCTAAGGTCGGATTCAATTCCATCATCCCCATCTCATTCACAAATCCAAGATTCAACCATTCAAACTTCTTGCATAACTCGGATGGTAGCTCTCGAACCATGATCTCGTGACTTACTCCTTTCCTACTCAAGGCATCGGCCACTACATTAGCCTTTCCTGTATGATAGTTGATCCCCACATTATAGTCCTTGATGAGCTCCAACCATCTTAGTTGCCTCAAATTCAGGTCCGTTTGCTTGAATATGTACTTGAGACTCTTGTGGTCCATGTAAATCTCACACCTATGACCAAGAATGTAATATCTCCAAATTTTCAAGGCATGTACTAGGGCTGCAAGTTCTAGATCATGCATTGGATAATTCTGCTCATGTTTTTTCATGCCTTGATGCATAGGTTACGACTTGACCTTCTTGCATGAGCACACATTCAAGTCCTTATCTTGATGCGTTGCAATATATATCAAAACTTTTGCTTACATCCGGCAAAACCAAAACTGGGGCATTGTTAACCTTTTCTACAACTCCTCAAAACTGTCTTGGCAAGCTTGAGTCCATCGAAAAGCTTTCCCTTTCATTAGAAAATCCGTCGTGGGCTTGGCTATCTTGGAAAAGTCCTTGATAAATCGATGGTAATATCCAGCCATCCCAAGAAAACTCCGGATCTCCTTTACATTATGTAGTGGCTCCGACTTTAGCACATCTCTCACCCTTGATGGGTCAACCGGTACTCCTCCTCTGGAGATTATATGCCCCAAAAATGACACCTCTTTCAACCAAATTTGGCACTTGCCGGACTTGGCATACAATTGATGCTCCCTCAATTTATGCAATGTGAGCCTCAGATGTTCCTCATGCTTGTCCTCGCTTCTTGAGTAGATCATAATGTCATCAATGAACACCACTACAAACCTATCCATGTACTCCACGAAGACCTTATTCATGCGATACATAAAGTACACAGGTGCATTCGTCAACCCAAAGACATCACGGTGTACTCATAAGATCCATACCGTGTCAAGAAAGTTGTTTTGGGTATATTCGACTGTCTAATCTTCATTTGAAAATATCCCAACCTCAAATCAATCTTGTAGAAGACACAGGCACCTTTCATCTGATCAAACAAGTCTTCTATGCGTGGCAAGGTGTACTTGTTCTTGATGGTCACCTCATTGAGAGATCAGTAATCCACACACATCCATTGGGATCCATTCTTTTTGTCCACGAAAAGCACTAGCACTCCTTAAGGTGATGAGCTTGGACGAATAAAACCTTTCTCTAGTTGCTCTTGAATTTGCTTCTTGAGCTCAGCTAACTCCTAAGGAGGCATCCTATATGGCCTCTTAGCTATATGTGAAGTTCTAGGTATTAAATCAATAACAAACTCAATGTCGCGATCATGTGGCATACCTGGAACCTCATCCGGAAAAACATCCAAGAATTCACACACCACTGGAATCTCCTCAATTGCGGCACCGTCCATGTGATTCAACTCCAATTGCTTCGGTGCATGTTGAGATGCTTCAAATTCTATGGTGATCCTTTCCTCATTGGTCAACTTCACCGTCTTTGTGGCACATTCAATGACTCCATTGTGCTTCCTCAACCAGTCCATCCCAAGTATAATATCCAATCCTTGAGAAACCAAAACAATGAGGTTGGCGAAGAAGTCTACCCCCCTTATTCTAAGGCTTACTTTTGGACATACTATATTTGTCCTCATCTCTCCTCCAGGAGACTTAACCGATAGAGTAAATTTTATATGAGAGATATGCAAACTATACTTGGCAACATATTTCGATGCAATGAATGAATGTGATGCTCCAAAGTCAAATAACATAGTCGTCGGGTTGGAGTTTGCGAGAAACATACCAATAACCACATCATCCGCATGTTGAGCTTCCTCCGTAGAGACATGGTTCACATTGCCACGAGCAAAATTCTGCTGTCCACGATTCCCTTGCAGTTGTCCTCCATTCGGTCTTGGGTTTTGTCTTGGAGCATTGCTTCCTTGACCAAGGTCTGACTTAGGACATTGAATTGACAACTGTCCTGCTTCTCCACATGTGTAGCACTTCCTAACTGCACCAAAATTATTGGGACGAACTTGATTCTGAACATTTGCACCAGGAAGTTTGGCACGAGGTGCAAAAAGCATTGGAGGCCTAGGTACTTGCATGACAAGACGTTGCTGCACAAACTGAGTTGGGTGTGGTGCATAACCAGGGCACTGTACCGGAGCAGAAGAGTTGTAATAAGGCGCATTGGGTGGTGCAAAACGAGGGTGCACATTACTTCCTTGTTATTGTCCTTCACATGGCCCCTTCCTCTTGTTATCTAGCTCCATCTCACGGACCCTGTTCTCCACAACAATTGCCTTGTCCACTAGCTTCTGGAAGTTGGCATAATCACAGTTGAGCAATTGTACGTGGATTTCATTGTTCAAGCCTCTCGTGAACAAGTATTGTTTCCGGCTGTCCCGGCTCACATACTCAGGCGCATATCTTGAGAGTTATTATTGAGATATTCACCCACACTCGATCTTCCTTGCCTCAAGTTTTCAGACTCTTGTCCCTTCAAAATCATAATACCCTTGGGCACATAATGAGAACAGAAGCTCTCTTTGAATTTAGCACAAGTGATCCTCTCTTGATTCTCATGGGCGCTGCATAGTGAATCCCACCAATCTGCAGCTGCCCCAACAAGTTGATGAGATGCGAATAGCACCTTCTCCCAACCACTGCATTAAACAATAGCTAGCTTCTTTTCCACAGACATGAGCCAATCATCAACGTCCATAGGGTCGGTGGCTTGAGGAAAGGTTGGTGGCCTAGTCCTCATGAATTCTCCCAACCAGTTACGAGGAGGTGGTGGTGGCAGTGGAGGCAGGTGGGGCTGATTGTTGTTGTTGCCAGCCTGCAGTTGTCCCATAGTTTGTATCATGGTCTACATGAGCTTGTTCTGCATGACCAATAGCTGCTCAAGGGTGATTGCTCCCTGTGCAGGTCCTTGTCCATTATTGTTCTTAGGGGCCCCATTGTTCTCCTCCTCATCATATGCATCCCTCTGGTTGTGAGTCCTCACCATGTGAAGAAAAGCAAGAGATAAGAATTTAGAAAACGTCCCCAACTATATGCATCAAGGGATATGAAACTAAGCAACTACCTATACTAGCCTATATGGAAATGGCAATGCTAAAGCATCCCACAATCCTCTACTAAGCACACAAGCAACAATACATAGCAAACAGCACACCAAACAAAAACACGTCGATTTCTGAGTGTTCCTTTGTGCTCTAAAGTGTCCATTCTATCTAGGCTACATCCGACGGTCAACCTGTGGCTCTGATACCAATTTGTGACACCCGGTTCCGAAAAATGAACCAAGTGAATGCATATGTGTGCCCAGGACGTTGAACACACATACACGAGTGCATTCAAAAAAGGATATACATAAAATTACCACAGAACAAGATTAATTAAGCAACTTTATTACATAATTAAGAATATCCGTGAATACAAGCTCTAATGAATATTAATGACAAGTTTGAACTAATGCAGCAGAAAGAATCAAATAAAGCAATTATGTAGCTAAGCAAATAGCGTAGCGCGGCTCTAAGCATAACCACAGGACAAAGCTGACGGGAGCACACAACCTAGGACTCCTCATTAACGTCATGATACTCCCTATTCGGCCTGCAACTGTTGGTGGGGGAATTGCAAGGGTGAGTATATGGCATACTCATCAACTGTAGAAAGTATGACATGTAGCTGATTCAAATAACGAAAATAATAAAGGCTAAGTGCTGAAAAGTACATTAAAAGATTTGAAAAGCAATATATTGTACGTATGTAAAGTAAACCCATCATAAACCATGTAGCTACCACAATACCACTCCATATTTCATTACCATCATCCATATACCAGATTTCTCATTACCATTAACCTAATCCATCGCCATAAACCATAATACCATCCCATAACCAATACCAAACCATCCCAATACCAAGTTCCCTCTAATCATGTAGGTCATCCAGGTGCTCTTAACCGGGAGCACAACTATCATGATAGTTTTAATACTTTGCAGAGTTTGTACCACTTTACCCACGTGTTTGTGATCACCTTTCGCTGACTAAGAACCTCCCTCATGCCCGTGACCCGTCGATCACATTACACACTTTCGTGTGTGTGTGGCCAAGAGATCACAAAATAGCCTTTACAAAGGGACTACTAGCATGTACAGACCCACTAAGGTTTCACCGATGGTGATGCCTCCAATTGAGCGCATCTTCAACCAAGGGCCCCCTCTTGTGCCATTCGGATCACAGGGAGTCCCGCCACAAATCCAAACCCAATCTGACTCCCCTTCCCTGCTGCGCCAAATGATTCGCTCTATAATAGCAATACCCTAATTAATCAGCTACGTCGCACCCATACTTGGCCTCGTAGTGGCACTGTTGTCCTGGCATATTCTCGCAAGAACCAGTCCTTAGATCCAAGGCAAGCAAACCACCCTAAGATCAAACCCATCCACATAAAATGCTTGCTTAGATCGCCCATTACCATATCATATTAACTAGTTCATATTAACCATAATCTCATTAATGCATAATTAAATGGTATAGTTTTCTTCCTATCCCAATTAATTAAGTGAAGCAAAAAGGTAAAAAGCCCTTCCCGACTCTCTAACATGTATTCCAGGTGACAAGGTGGTTAAAAAACCTAGTAAACTTCTTATCATTGGGATTCCCATCAAATTGACACAAGCATGCAGTTTTGTAAACAAAACATTTATTGTAAAAACAGGATAAATATGTTCAAGGACACTTGCCTTGCTCTTGGTCTTGATTTGCATCAAAGACTTCAAAATTCTGGTACTAGAGGTCCTCCGCAGCGCCCTCTAGCGCAAATCCATCTAAACCGCGCAATAAACATACAAGACAAGAATTACAATCAATAAGTGCACATATATTATTCAGTATGTCATGACATGCATGATTAATGCAAATGTTAAGCTAAATTAGTTAATGAGTTGTTAATGGTGTTTACTAACTAGTTCTAATAGCTTTTATCAAGTTTGTACAAGTTTGGAATTGATTCAAATCAACTTGGAATTAATTCAGCACAATTCAGATTCAGAGTCCGGACAAGTCCGGTACCAGGGCCGGACTAGTCCGCCCTACGCAGAACCAGCAAGTTAGGGTTTTTCTTGATCTATGAGAATTTGGAGAATTGGGGTGGAATTCACGTGGGAAAAAGAAAGTAGAAGGTGTACCACGTGTTTAGAACTCTAAAGATCATGAATTGAAGATAAAACTTGAATGTTGACGAGCTAGGGTTGATGATGAAGATTTGAAGGTGAATTGGCAATGAAGAATGCAAAGTAGATGAAGATCTTGATTACTTGATCTTCTTTCGTTTCTTCCTCTTCTTCTTATTGCTCGGGATCTCCTTCTCCCTCCATGGCGGCGGCTATCCGCGAGCTAGGCTTTGGGTGTGATTCAAAAGTGGCAAGGAGGTGAAACATTGGGGTGTTGGGTTGCTTATATAGAGGTGGAGGTGGTAGGGTTTGATGGGATTTGAGTCTAAGGTGGGTGGAGGCCTTGTAGAGGTCCCACATGGGCTCCAAAGGGGTTAAGCACGACATCCTTGGGCCCAATTAAGGTAAATACCCAAACACAAGTCGTGGAGGAAAAGATTGAATCCAAGTCGGGCACACCATACAAGTCCACTGAGGAGACCGGACCAGTCCGACGTTGGACAGAGACAAAAACAGACAAGTCCAGTAGGAGGTCCGGACAAGTCTGGTCTTGTCCACAGAGGAAAGCGGACAAGTTCGGCATGGATCGTACAAGTCTGGGGAGTTGGTAACTTATTCGAACACCAGACCAAATACTGGACTAGTCCACACTCAAACACGAACAAGTCCGAAATGGAACAGAGACTCATTCGGACTAGTCTGCAACAAAAACGGACATGTCTGGAGGACCATCAGAGGGGGAAACCGGACTAGTCCGGGGTACAATTCGGACAAGTCCGTACTTATACAGACTTTTAGGTGCTATTTTCCTTCTAATTCATTTTAAACTCGTTTCCTTTTATGTGGATTAATGTTAAAC
The DNA here is from genome assembly GCA_036927565.1 of Tuctoria greenei. Lineage (NCBI taxonomy): Eukaryota > Viridiplantae > Streptophyta > Magnoliopsida > Poales > Poaceae > Tuctoria > Tuctoria greenei. The sequence goes on along the minus strand of JAYESD010000002.1, from coordinate 172,865,551 downwards.
ATGTATATGAACTTATGAAATGCATGATGCATGAAAATGAGGGTGTTACAATGGAACCATGGCGATGGAGACCATTATGATTCTAAATGCCATACTATTCACAATGTGATATGATCATATGCCTGTGATGTTTATTTATTACTATTATTTTCATGCTTTTCGTATGGTGGATGTTTTGTCATGATAGAATAGCTTCCCTCACAAAAGTTGAGTATTTGATGACATTTACCAATAGCTGCACCTATGTTGTTTTGATCCTTGTGTGGTAGGTTTTCCAAAGTAAAATACCATCATCTATCATAATGCATAGGGTGAATGTTGGACATTCGCATGCATAGTGTTGGTTTACTCAACAACGCAATCAAAATGGTTTTGGGCTTTGTGGCATAGAGTTGGGAGCCGGGGCATTGGATGTGACCCAACAAACAAGAGTCATATAGGGATATGATTAACAATTGTTGTTTACCTATGTCACTAATTTCCTAGCAGTGAAGCCAAAGCTCACTAGGAATTAGTGAATATGGATATTGAACCACTATATGTCGTTAGAGGGAATACGATGATCATATAGTAGTGATATCTTTTATTAAACTGTTATTAGAAGATTGGTACATAACATAGTTCTAAACCTCACATATTTCTTTTCTATTGTAGATCATGTCTGCTAGTAACAATTCAAGTTTCAATTTGCGATTTGTGCTACAAAAGGAAAAGCTCAATGGAGCTAACTTTATCAATTGGTACTACAACATGAGAATCGTTCTTAGGCAAGAGAAGACCGAGTACGTTCTTCTGCAGCCATACCTTGATGACCTTGTAGCTGATGCAACTACTGCGGCACGTAGAGCTTATACGAAGCACTACATTGATGTGCTTAATGTAAGCTACCTCATGCTCACCACTATGTCTCCTGATCTGCAAAAACAGTATGAGCATACATATGCTTATTCTATGATTGAGGGACTGCATGGAATGTTTTAGAATCAACCTAGAGCTGAGAGATACAACATCTCAAAGTCCTTGTTCTCATGCAAGCTGGCGGAGGGTAGCCCACTCAGCCCTCATGTAATCAAAATGATTAGTTACATTGAGACCTTGGGAAAACTTGGTTCTGAACTCAAGGATGATCTGGCTACTGATGTTGTTCTCCAGTCGCTCCCACGGAGCTCCGAGCCATTTATATTGAATTTCAAAATGAATGGCATGGAGAAAACTCTTGCTGAATTGCATGGGATGCTTAAAATAGCCGAAGAAAGCATTAAGAAAAATGTCACTCGTGTGATGATGGTAAAAAAGGAGAATAAAAACAGGAAGCGTGTGACGCATCCTAAATGCAAAGGCAAGGGAAAGGTTCTCGATGAGCCTTCAAGCTCAAAGACTAAGCGAAAGGGCAAATCTGGCCCTTCTCCTAATTGAATGCTTTCACTGTCATGGTAAGGGGCACTAGTCTAGGCACTGCAAGAAGTACTTGGAGGATATGAAGTTGAAGAAGGGAAGTGAGACTTTCACTTCATGTATAAATGTTATAGAAATTAACTGCATTATCTTCTAGTGAATCATGGGTATTTGATACCGGATGGACGATTCACACTTGCAAATCATTACAGGGTCTAAGTGAGACTAGAAGATTTGCATAAGGTGAGTTGGATGTTCATGTCTGCAATGGAGCAAAAGTTGCGGTCATAGCTGTCGGAACATACCACTTGTCATTACCCTCAGGATTAGTGTTGGAATTGAATAATTTTTATTGCACTCCTACTTTGAGCAAGAACATTATCTCTTCTTCGTGTTTAGAAGAAGTTGATGGTTATGAGATTGTAATAAATAACAAATGTTGTTCTATTTTTTACAATAATATTTTCTCTGCTCAATGTCCATTGGTGAATGGATTATTGTTCTTGATCTTGAGGATAAAACTATATGTAACATTAACACCAAAAGGGCTCGACGATATGATCTGAATCCCACTTTTATTTGGCATTGTCGCTTAGGTCATATAAATGAGAAACACATTGAAAAACTACATATAGATTGTTTAAAAAGCTCATTGGATTTTTAATCACTTGATACATGCGAGTCTTGTTTGCTTGGGAAGATGACCAAAGCACCCTTCACTGGTCAAAGTGAGAGGGCGACTGACTTGTTGGGACTTATACATACAGATGTATGTGGCATGAGTTCAATAGCTAGAGGTGGTTTCCTGTACTTCATTACATTTACCGATGACTTTAGTAGATATGGCTATGTCTACCTAATTAGCCACAAGTCTGAATCCTTGGAAAAGTTAAAAGAATTTTAGAATGAAGTACAAAATCGATTGGGCAAGACAATTAAACTTCTACCATCTGATCGTAGGGGTAAGTATTTGAGCCATGAATTTTATGATCATTTAAAACAATGTGGAATTGTTCCACAGTTGACTCCACCTGGAACACCTCAATGTAATGGGGTGTCCGAGCAGAGGAACCGAACCTTGTTAGACATGGTTTGGTCAATGATGAGCCAAGCAGATCTTCCATTATCCATTTGGGGTTATGCTCTTGAAACTGCTGCGTTTATACTAAATAGAGTCTCAACTAAATCTGTTGAGAAGACACCATATAAGACGTGGACCGAGAAACGTCTCGGATTGTATTTCCTCAAAGTTTGGGGGTGTGATGCTTATGTCAAATGTTTGACGTCAGAAAAACTCACTCCCAAATCAGACAAATGCTTCTTTGTGGGATATCCTAGGGAAACCAAAGGATATTATTTTTATAATAAAACAGTGGGTAAAGTGTTTACCGCTCACAATGGTGTCTTCTTGGAGAAAGAGTTTCTCTCAAAAGGAGTTAGTGGGAGCAAGGTGCATCTTAAAGAAATTCAAGAAATAACTGAAAATATTTCGGCACCCACTGATCCTATACAGGATGTACAATGTGAGGACCGAGTCCACACATTCCAGGAATCGCAGAGGGTGATGTCGTGCGATGCGGCACCCAACAGCACACACGGATAGAATACGACAAAATACAAAGTTTTATTTATAGAAATGGCGGAAGTCTTTTACAATAGTTAATATACAGCGGAAGTAATATTCATAGCTAAACTCTCAGCCTAGCTATGCAAAAGTGCAGCCGTCCAGCCGGGGGATGCTACACACTAGCAGCACACAGCAATCAAAGCAGCATGGAGGGCTCCCACTCGGCGGTATACCTCGACAAGGGATTCGCCTCATCTTCGGGCCCTTCATCATACGTCTCACCTGCAAACAACTTAATATAACAACTTTGAGCACGAAGGCTCAGCAAGACTTAACCGTCTCACCTAAACATGGAACTCTACATGCAGAGATACTTAACATAGGAATAGATATCGCAGTAAATGACTCGCCTACATGTTGATCCTCAATTTTCAAGTTATTAACAGCAGCTTACAAGTTTAATAACAGTAACTTTACTGAGCATATTGGACAACAATCAAAGTTACGAAGCAATTATAATTCAATACATCATATTCTTCTGGCTTCTTCAGTATTTACTACGTCATAGCGCAGTGAAAAAGTGGTACTCAAATAACCGCGGGGGACAGTGATTGCAATCAGTAGACAACTGGATAACACGTCACATACACCCATTTCGGAAGTGGAACGAATCACACTTTGATACTATGTTGTATGCAACAACCTTTCAAAGGAAACCCAAATGTCGAATCGGTCCTTCCGTAACGGGCAGGAGGTCACCGCACGGAGCATCTCTATGCCTGTCGGCGGATTTACACCTTGCTGCCCTCAACCCACTCCTATAAAATGGTAGGATAAGCCTCGACACCCAGGTTGACCCATTATATCGGTTTCCTAGTTTCCATATAGCCAGTATGCATCCGATACAATTCAAACTTGTCCACCAGGACCGCACACGGATCGGTCCTCAACCGACACAAGCAGGGCTACGCACGTGAGACCATGTCTCGCTGCATCCTATCCGGTGCTCGGTCTCAATTTCATATTCATAAACCATTCTTTTATCCAATTCATCCTGTGTGATAAAATCCTATTCATGAGTAGATTCCAACTACTCGACCTTTACCAGATTCCTCAAAACATAAGCATAGCATTTTCTACTCATCGGGATGTATACCTACCCAATACTCCATGGGATTTGTGTGTCATGCAAGTGGAGTAACAAGCACCTTAGCCCTAATGCACAAAATCATCCTAGACATAAGTGATACAAATAGAAACTTTGAAATAGCACTTAAATGCAAACTGGGGCTTGCCTTGTTACGAGTCAGAGGGGAATTTAGCTTCTGGTAGAATACTATCCAAGGCCTCTGGCTCCTCCTCGATCTCTTTTACTATATGAGGTGCATAATATGAAAGCATATAAGTGATATAGAACTATATGAAACAACTTCTAAATACAGTTTCTGTTACTAAACGATTTTAATTGGCTTTGGGATTTTTGCAATGGATACTAGGTTCTATGAGGAAGATCTGGACCAAAAATTTGAGATGCTCAAGGAAGCTTGTTGTGTCTAAAATTCCAAAAATTAAAAGGCTTCTCTGAATTTTGGTACTTAATCTGGAGCTTTTTCATGGTTACCAGTGGGTGATATTGGTAGATGATGTTTTACTGGTTCTAGGAAAATTTGTTTCATATTTTTATGAGCTTCCTACAGGGAGAAATTGATTTTTCAAAATTGGGCAAAAGCTGAAAATGTGTCTGTACTTTTCTTAATTTTAACTACATAGAGATTTGGAACACTGATTCACTAAGTAATTGGAGTCCAATGAGCTTGACATTCTTAATGGAGATCAAGGTTCTTATTAAGAGTGTCCTGACAAGAATTGGGAATTTTCCAATTAGCATAACAGGGGTGATTAATTTCCCAAGCAGTTAGCTCAAAGTAATTAATTATGAAAATTTTGGGAGTTTCATGTCCAACAAATTGCAGCAATGCAAATTTGTCAAGATGAGTCTACCAGAATTTTTTTGGAAATTTTTGAGCAATTCTACTAGGAGTAACTGAATCTAGAAGTTTGAATGAAATCTGAAATTATTTGTAAAAGGAAAATGTTTGAATTAATCCACTGGGCCCCAATGTTGAAAATGACCCAATCACAGCTGGTCCACATATGGGGCATAGAGTTTACCCCGTGCAGCCGCATCTGATGACATGGCCATAGCAGATCCGACGAGGGAAATTAGTCGCTGACCGGTGGGACCCGTGCGTCATCTTCTACCTCACGACGCGCGGTTCGGCTGCGGTGGCACTGCGCTGGTGAGCTCGCCGCCTCCCCTCTCCCGGCCTTCCTTCACCCCCAAAAGTCACTGCCTAACCATTTTCCAGGGTGTTGAGCACGATTGGGAGGTCGTCGAATGCCGGCGATGGCCGGAAACCCGTGTGCAACGGCGGCGGCGGCGGCAAGGGTTTCGGCTATTTCGTGATTCATTAGATTGGTGCAAAAGCATCAGGAAAGGGATTGGGAAGTTCCTGGGAGAATGAGGAAGTTGAAAATGGGGAGGAAAAGGGATGAAATAGCCGGAAAACTTGACTTCGACGGTGGACCGACGGAATTTTCCATGGAGGCGGGGAAAACTTGCATAACTCACCTCTCACTCAATTATTTCCGTTGATTCTTGGTAGAGGGGTGCGCTAGAAGGTGGTGAAGCTAACACCTAACTCGATTAGAGAACTCTTGCACATCGAAAAGGAATTGAACGGATGACCTAGACCCGATGCTCTATTTTGCCGTCGGCAAAAACGGGAAATACAGGAGCTGTGATCCACGACACAAACTGAAACTTGGTGAGCACACGCAGCTTAGGTAGGCTCACCTTTTTGCTTTTGGGAGCAGCTCGTGACAAGGCTTGCAGTGCCGGTGCGACGGGGAGGCAGAGGCGGTCGTCGGACTTCAGTCAGAAAGGCGGCGGCGAAGCTTCAGAATAGCACGCAACCAAATGAGAAATCGATGAACTGCTTGATGGAGATGATAAAGGAGGAAGTCTTCTTTACTTTTGCTGTTGGCACGAAGGAAAAAATCGGCCGGAATCCTGGGCGCTATGCAAGAACAGAGGAGGCGGCTACGGCTGTTGGCGGAAGAACAGATTAGAGGAAATTTGGTTTCGCTTTTCACCGTGGGAACGGAAGAGAAAGGAGCACTGCTCGTTGCAAGGTGGTAAATAGCTGTGAGGGAGTGTATTGGGCGTCATGGCAAAGCCATCGTGGTGGCCGCATGCGTTGTCGCGGTGTCGAGCAGAGAAGCGGCGAAAAAACGGCGTACAGAGTACTACTGTAGAACCCTCACTGACTAGTGGGTCCCACATCTCCCCTCAAGTCTATCATCTCTGGTACTTCAATTCTCCCACCTAGATATGTCGAAAAATTTTAAATTTTTGTGGAGAGACCAATTCAAATATGGATATTATGATTCTGAAATTGGATTTAAAATTTGGACAAGTTCATTTGAAATTCAAATTCAAATTTGAATTTGAATGGAATTCAATGTACCCATTGAATTAAATTGAAAATGTGCTCCAAATTTATGGAAATTTATAGGGGTGCTATTTGAAATATTTGGAAGCTAATGGTGAATTCAAATTGTTATTTTGTCAAGGTTTGAACATGAGCTATTTTGAATTTTTGAATTCCCTCTATTGAAGTTTAAATTGGTTTGATTTTTAAATTGCCCTTTCAATTTATTTTTTTCCCTTCACATTTTTAATTCTTCTCTCTGAACATTGTACTCTGAATTTAGGGCTTTTACATTCCTCCCCCCTTAAAAGAATCTCGTCCTGAGATTACAAATAAAAGAGACGGAGGTAAAAAGATTACCGGATATGAGATGATAATAAACCGGGATAGTTTGATCGGAGATAATCCTCGCTTTCCCATGTCGCTTCCTCAGCGGTATGGCTGAGTCCGGTTTCTTGTGGTGTGAGTCTTTTCATCGATAATCCAGATTGGATACTCAGAATAAGTGAGATCCGGTTGGAGAGCTTCCATATCTTCGGTGTGGATTTCAACTGGGGATTTAAGACACTTCCGCAGCTGAGAAATGCGGAACACATTATGAACTCCAGAGAATGACGCCGGTAACTCCAAATGATAGGCCACAGGTCTGCATTTTTCAATGATGGCGAATGGACCGATGAATCGGGGAGCCAGTTTCCCCTTCACCCCGAAACGATGAATTTCATTCATCGGAGACACACGGAGATAAACGTGGTCTCCGAGGTCGATATGGAGAGGTCGACGTCTTCTATCCGCATAGCTTTTATGATGAGATTGAGAGGCCTTGAGATTGGCTTGAATCACTCGCACTAGTTCTTCGGCTTCATTCACAAGATCAATACCATATATTACTCACTCACTGGATTCACACCAGTTGAGTGGTGTGCGACATTTCCGGCCGTAGAAAGCTTCATCCTGCGCCACCTTGATGCTAGCTTGATAGCCATTGTTAAAGGAGAACTCCGCCAACGGTAAATGATCATACCAAATTTTACCATGGTGGATGGTACAAGCGCGTATCATATCTTTGAGAACTTGATTCACCCGTTCAATTTGACCATCGGTCTGCGGGTGATATGTGGAGCTTCGGATCAGTTTCGTACCCAATGATGTGTGCAGCTGCTCCCAAAAACGGGCGATAAACAGCGCACCATGATCTGAAATAATTGTCTGGGGAACTCCGTGCAAGCACATGATTCTTGCAATATATAACTCCACATATTTCTTGGCAATATACATTGTATGTACCTGAATAAAATGAGCTGATTTGGTTAGTCAATCGACTATCACCCAAATCGAATCATGCTTGTGGAATTGAGAGGCAAACTAACGATGAAATCCATACTACTATCCTCCAATTTCCATGCCAGAATTTTCAGTGGTTGCAGCTGTCCGGCCTTTCTCATGTGGTTGGCTTTCACCTGCCGACACGTATCACACTCAGATACGTACTTTGCAATTTCTCTTTTAATCCGTGTCCACCAAAATCTGGTTTTCAGATCTTGATACAAGTGAGCTTCATCCAAGATTTTCTTCCGAAGTGTCAAATCACGGGGTACCACTATACGGTCTTTGAACCACATGGTACCATGTTCATCACTTCGGAAGTACTTCATTTCTCCATTCTTCATTCTTCTCCGAATGTGCAACATACCCACGTCTTTCTTTTGAGCTTCCATAATCTCCTCTCGTATGGTGGGTATGAGAGCAAGATTATACAATGCTCCATATGGAACCAAGTATATACTCAGCTCGTCCTCGTCCATTGGAGCGATGGACAAATTATTGACGTGTGACTTGCGGCTTAGCGCATCGGCAACCACATTAGCCTTGTCGGGATGGTTGTAAATCTTGATCTCATAATCTTTGATCAGCTCTAACCATCTTCATTGTCACATATTCAGCTCCTTCTGAGTGAAGATATATTTAATGCTCTTTTGATCGGTGTAGAGATGCACTAGATTTCCGAGTAAATAATGCCTCCACATTTTCAAAGCGAGCACCACAGCAGCGAGGTCAAGGTCATGAGTTGGATAATGCTGCTCATGATTTCGGAGCTGTCATTACCATACGCGATCACGCGGCCTTCTTGCATTAACACGTAGCCGAGACCAATGCCAGACGCATCACAATAAACATGAAACAATTTGGTCGTATCCGGCTGAGCTAGCACTGGGGCTGTTGTGAGATGTTTCACCAATGTTTGAAATGCATCCTCACATGCCTTGCTCGAAATATATTTAGTCCCCTTTTTCAGCAGCTCCGTCATTGGTTTAGCGATTTTTGAGAAGCTTGGAATGAAGCTCCAATAATATCCCGCCAATCCAAGAAAGCTGCGAACTTCGTGTATGGACATTGGAGACTTCCATTTCAGAACTTGCACAATTTTTCTTGGATCAACAGCGATGCCCTCCGCTGAACTAATATGACCAAGAAATGGTACTTGGCTGATCAAAAATTCACACTTGCTGAATTTTGAATAAAGCTTGTGATCTCGCAATCGTTGGAGCACGATATGCAAGTTTTTGGCGTGTTCTTCCTCTGATTTTGAATAGACCAGAATGTCATCGATGAAGACCACGACAAACTTATCCAACTCCGGCATGAACACTGAATTCATCAAATACATGAAGTGAGCCGGCGCGTTGGTAAGGCCGAACAACATGATGAGATATTCATAGAGTTTGTATCTCGTTGATAATGCCGTCTTTGGTATATCCTCCGGTCGGATTTTGATTTGATGATATCCGGACCGAAGATCCATCTTCGAGAATAATTTAGCACCCACTAGTTGATCGAATAAAATATCGATGCACGGTAGTGGATACTTGTTCTTGATTGTCACGTCATTGAGCGGATGATAGTCCACACATAGACGTAAGATCTTGTCCTTCTTCTTCACAAATATGTGGAGCAGCCCCAAGGTGATGAACTTGGGCGTATGATAACTTTGTCCAGCAGGTCCTTCAAATGCTCCTTTAATTACGTCAACTCATTTGGTGCCATCTTGTACGGCCTTCGAGAAATAGGCGTGGTTCCCGGAATAAGTTCAATTTTGAACACGATGTCCCTGTCTGGTGGCATACCCAGAAGGTCATCGGGAAACTCGTCCGGATACTCACGGACCACACGAATGTCCTCAAGCTTGGTGGCTTCCGTGTTGTATGTGGCTGGAATTTCTTGGATAAGGCGGTCTAGAATGAGAGTGTGTGGTTCATGTAGGGGACAGTTTAAATGGACCACACGTGGAACGATGTCGATAACAACACCTTGACGGTGCAGCCACGACATCCCTAAGATGACGTCAAGCTTTTGACTGTCTAATATAATTAGAGAAGTCGGATATAGATTTCCACCCAACTGAAAGTGGTGCTCTGTAGACCATCCTATCAGCTGCTACTTTTCCACCCACAGAACAAATCAAATATGGACATTTTTTGGGAATGATAGGTAATTGATATTTTATGACATATGATTGGCTAATGAAATTATGGGTGGCACATGATTCAAATAATATGACTACGGGATTTTTGAGTAGAGAAAATGTACCCGCAAAGATAGATTCGCCTTCCGGCACGTCTTCTATAGCTAGGTGGTGAATGTTACCGGGTTTTGCTGCTTGTTTCTTGGGCTGGTTGCAGGGCTGAGCTGCACCGTGATACGGTGCTTGTCCGCTCTCTATCGCTGCTCAGGGCAGTCCCTTGAAAAATGCCCGACACGGCCACACGTGTAGCACGTGTCTTGTGTCAGGTTCCTGCCAAGCTGCGGACGGAATGCCGGTGCACGTGGTGGAGGTGGATATGCACGTGGAACCATCCGTTGCTGCTGCTGCTGTTGTGAAAACGGCGGTCGGAAACCCGGTGTGTTGAAAGAACGACTGTAGAATTGCTGCGGTCGTGCCGGTGGCTGCCATCGCTGACCGGATGGTGAGCGATACACCACGTGGTATTTCTGCGGACCACCACCGCTGCCACTCGACGGCGTGCCCCGTTTCCTCTTATCAGAAACGAGCTCGCGCTGAGCATCTTCCTGTACAATTGCGGCATTGACGATGTCATTGAAGGTGCTGCAGTTGCATTGTGCGAGTTGGACCTTCATCTTAGGATTAACGCCCCAAAAGAATATATCTCGCGTCCTATCTTCCGTCCCCACATACTCTGGCGCGTACTGTGTCAAGTGATTGAATACGCGGGAGTATTCTTGAGCACTCCTCCCACCTTGCTTCAGCTCCAAAAATTCCTGAAGCTTCCTCTTCATTATACCGGGAGGTATATGGTAGGCACGGAACGACTCCCGGAATTCGGTCCAGGTGACCGCATGACCAGCCGACAGTGACACGATGTAGTTTGCTCGCCAAACACTGGCAGATCCCTGAAGTCGTTGCCCTGCGAACAGCGCCTTCTGTTGTTCGTTGCATCGTAGCAAACCGAACTTCGCCTCGAGGGTGCGGATAAAGCTGTCAGCCTCCAGAAGCTCCTCGGCCTTCGTGAAGACCGGTGGATGTGTCACCAGAAAGTCTGAATACAAACTCTGTTAGGGCAGGCGTTGACCGTTGTCTTGTCGCCCCCCTTAACGGGACGAATTCTGCACCAACATACGCAGTAGCTCGGTTTGCTCGTCGCGCGAGCCGAGTAGTGCGGCCAGAATCTCCGCGAGAGTCCTCGGAGGTTTAGGTGGTGGTGCTGGAGGAACTTGTTTCTGCGGTGCCACGGTTTGCTCCTGGGTCGTAGATTCACCTCATGACCCCGGCTAGATCCTCCCATCTCGGGCGTAGAGCGTGCACGCCCCATTCTGCATCCACATGATTTAAAAATCAGCAACATGTTTGTTTGCTTCATCCATTATATACCATAGTAGTGCGAGTATTGACAATGTGATGATTGAATAACATTCACATATATTGATAAAGTACAAACTTTATACAAGATATATTATCTCATGGCCATGTTTACAGTAGTGAACTCCAAAATGACGGACTTCCTCTATGGAAGTGCATCTCAACTATACTTGGTCTCCATGAGTCGTCATACACACCTTGTCATCTCCTACACACCCACTACTATTTATAATATGACACAAACATGGCTACAAAATAAACACGAGCAACCACTAACTATACGTTGTCCAGTGATGGCAGTAGTGCTGCCCCATCCTAATCTGATGCATCCTCATCGATGTACTCGAGTATCTCAAGATCTTCTTCCTCCTCAGAACTTGAAGGCACCTGTCACCCATGTTCAGCGGCATGTCATGAGCCGGTGGAAACATGACTGGCTGCGGCAAGTGTGCTTCAGCCTCAATCAAGTCATCCCGAAGTTGGTCTGCCTCAAACTCCCAATTCCGAGCTTCTTTGACGGCTTCATCTCGTGCCTCGATGACTACCAACAGCTGCTCTTGCTGTTGCTGCACCACCAGTTGACTCGCCTGCAGTCCCTCACGAGTTTGCTGCAGTTCCTTGCGAGTTTGCCTCAGTTCGGTGCGAGCTCTTCGCAGTCTAGTGCGAGTGTGATGCAGCTGATCCTCGCATGGATTCAGCGGTGATTTGTTGGAGCCGGGAACGAACGTAGGTTCTCATTGATATACTCGAGAGTGTTACCCCATTCAATCACTTGCCTCAAGGCTTCGACCTGCACCTTGTGTAAGAACCACCATACTGGATGCAGCGGCATAAGTCCCAAGTGTTGTCGAGGTTGTGTCGCCATATGGTTGATAGGCCGCAACCATGCGACGTTGCCACTCAAGACCAGCCACACCACAGACTGGAAGAAGAGAAAATTTTGTCCCAGCCATGGCATCTTGATGAAGCTCGCAAAGCTTCATAAGCGCTTTGCCCGTTGCGATGGCCCACGTGTCCTCCAAGTGAGCTCCCTGGATAGTGACCGAAAAAGGAGCCCATCCATAAAAACGCGGACTAGCCGGGATGTCGACCAGGACGGTGCATGACGATACACCTCTGTCAAATATATTTTGACCCCAATAGCCTGGCATTTCGATGAAGCCAAACTGTTGGAGCACTTCCCGCAGCATGATCGGGAAGCCCGAATGGTTGGTGCACGTGGAGAACACCCATCCGTCCGGCAACAGCATCGCATCCGTCATCTATAAAAGAAGTAATAGAATGAGTCAAATACTCAAAAACAAAAAACTTTGTTGATAAAAAGATCACGGGTGTGAAGATTGAATTATGAAAGTGAATTCAAATTCAAATGTCAAATGAAATATAACACTGGAATTCTGTCTGAGTTTCTGTTCATTCTGACCAGTCTGGAGAAATTCGACATTATCATCTAGTTAGAAGCACAATCAGGACTTGAGTTCAACTACAAAGTTGTAGTACAATCAAAGAGATTCCAGAATGTATTTATTTTCCTCCATACCTATTCTTTATAAGGATATATGATTTTTGCAATTTGACAGTTTTCTGGAAAAATTTTGACGGCACCTCCTTTGTTTTAGGCTGATTTTGTCCACATTTTTTCAGATACAAAACATCAATATATGCAAAAATTATAAATTACAACATTGTTGCGTACATCCCCAGGATTACAGAAATGCATTACATGAAGTCATTCGTCGATTCTGCGAAGAGATAAGATCAAAACAGTGACAGGATACAGAAACTCTCCAGTCTCTGTCCAGATTTAACAGAGTTTGGCAATTTTAATTTTTCATTAGTTTACAGGGGGATTGTGATCTGGAGTTGAACATAAGAGTTTTAAAGGACTCTATACACTTTTGAGCCATGTATGGTAAACCTTCAGGTGTGAATTATACAGGAAGTTATACTATTCCAAACTTAGTCAATTTTTCTGTCCCGTTCACAATTTGAACCACGAACTGGGCAATTTAAGTTCAAATGAAGTTTTCAAGATTTAAATCTTCAAATCTGCCTTGGAGCTGAAAATGAAACTTGTGGAGTACTTCCTCAAGTTCCCAAATCATAGGCCTGCAGACCGCAGTGACCACATTATTAGTTGTAAATCTGACCAGCATGCTCCAAAATAGAGATTACAAATTCAAACTTAGTCCTAAGTTGAAATTTTTACTTGTTGTCGAGTCACACCTCCAGCATGGATATCGTTGTCGACGTGCCTGATGAAACTCGAATGCAATGCCGGTACTACACCCTCACCAAAGAAAATCCTAAGCCGGTATTATGGCATACGTCTCAACGGTGGCACTAATGATGTTCACTCGCAAACGTTTTCAACTCGGGCTACTTAAAGCGTGGTTAGTGTCCTGCAACTACACACAAATGATAGATCAATCATATGGTGCCGTACGGCACAACCTGCACCGGCGATCAATGCACAATAATATATATGAATGTAAAAACATCCATCCCGTATAATTCCATACGGGCCGCCCCGAGCTAAGCCACGTCTCGAGGTACATGACCGGGTTTTCTACAACCCGACAGGGTCCCACGTCTTTGCATAGTGCTGCACCAGTAAGGGGCGCATCCGGTTATGTCCCACCCGACGGCGGCTCCCACTAATTTTGTAGCATGTTGGGGTACTGCGTGTCATATGTTCTCAGAAACATGAGAGTTTTAGAGACTCATATTGACATTTTCATTCCAAGCCACGAAAACAGTCACGTGCTACCTCTCGCATGGTGAGCTTGTTGGGAATCAGCGGTACGCTACTTCAGCAACTCTACCGCATCACCCAAAAAACATGCGAGTACAGAGGTCATGGATCATTACTACTAGACGCAAAGCGCAGCGGAACATAGACACACGTCAGTGTAGAGGAAGTAGACGACCTCGTTCGTCTCCTCCTCGTACTCGTCACAGAAGTAGGTAGATGATCACGATTGTCGTAGCCGATGAGCGCAACAGTAGTAGCTGCGCCTCCACGGAGTCCACATGTACGGAGAGGAACGCCATGCGCCGGTGTGCTAGCACCGCGCACGCAGCAAGGGTCTCGGCGTGAGGCCTGCGAGGGGTGGCAGCTAGGGCTGTTACGTGGTTGAGTAATTAGCCCCTAACCCTACCCCTCATATTCATAGGTGTACTAATGGGAATTTAGGTCACAGGCCCATTAGTACCCTAACTGCTTATGGATCAAATATCCAATAGGCCTCAACCCAAATTGTTATGATTGCCTCTTGGCACATTACCAACAATCTCCCACTTGCACTAGAGACAATCCTCTAGCCAAGCTTTTTAATATTCCAACTCCTTAAGTGTGTGACCCATTAGGTTCATGTGCAATCAGTTGTGAATTGAAACTGTTTCCAACCACAAGTCAGTAGTGGTACCTAGTAGGACATACTGACTACCGAATATACATAAAGAACATATCGGCCGAACCTAGATACATTCAACATGCGCATCCCTTTGTCTCACGACACCAGTCAAGCTGAAGGCGAGATGCGTGCCATCCTTGTGATAGCTCGACCATTCACTCGATCAAACAATGGATTCATTCCTTGACTAAATTTTAGTCATTTGATTAACCTTTAATCACCTTGGCATGGCCATGCACATTCAAATCCAACTATCTCGAGGGGCCCAGAGATATCTCTCCTTTATTAAGGAGGGGCAAATCCCACCTTGATCCACGCACATCCCATTCTATGTTTCATTATGTACCCGAAGACTACTTTTATGACTACCCAGTTATGGAGTAGCGTTCGGTAGTCTCATAGTACACAACTACACATAGTGAGAAACAATGGCGATCTCAGGTCTAAGAATATAGCGGGTGTATCACTCAAGACCAACTGATGGCACATATGGAAATAACAATCCCAGTAGTGTCTTGGAGTGGGTCAATCCAACACCATGTTCACTAACATGTGTTCACATTATTAATTTGATAACTCCATATCTATGATCCGTGAAACGTGATCATCAATTAATACATGTGCTAGTCTGTGTGACATCATTATCTCATATAATGATATAGACTATGGATCATTTAGAGTAACATTACTATTGAGAAAGAGTTCCATGAAAAAGTCACATACTTGATGATCAACATAAATAATGATTACTCATATAAAAATTTATTTAATAGTACATAAACATAGATGTGACACAAGTCTCCCACCACACACTATGATCATTGATGTAAGTATCTAATACCCATAGATCTCGTGTGCGCCTCATGCTTTGATTGTGGAAGAGGCTTTGTCAACGGATCTGCAACATTCATATCCGTGTGCACCTTACATATCTTTACATCACCTAGGTCGATGATCTCTCGAATGAGGTGATAGCGTTGTAGTATGTGTTTAAATCTTTTGTGTGATCTAGGCTCCTTTGCCTGTGAGATGGCTCCACTATTGTCCCAATAGATATCCACAGGACTAGACACGCTAGGAACAACACCCAACTCAGAAACAAATTTTTTGATCCAAACAGCTTCCTTTGCAACTTCAGAAGCTGCAATATACTCCGCCTCTGTGGTTGAATCTGCTAATGTATCTTGCTTGGAACTTTTCCAGCTCACTGCCCCTCCATTGAGGCAGAATACAAAACCGGATTGCGATCTAGAACCATCCTTATCAGTTTGGAACATGGAATCGTTGTAACCTTTTACAACAAGCTCTTCTTCACCTCCAAACACTAAGAATGCATCCTTAGTTCCTCTCAAGTACTTAAGGATGTTTTTAACAATGGTCCAATGAGCATCACCATAATCTGATTGATACCTGCTCATGATGCTTATAGCATAAGATACATCTAGGCGTGTACATAGAATGGCATACATGATGGATCCAATAGCCGAAGTATAAGGAATCGCTTGTATCCTCTTTAGCTTATGAGGTGTCGAAGGGCACTGACTCTTGCTAAGAGTAATGCCATGTGACATTGGCAGGAAACCTTTCTTTGAATCTTGCATGTTGAACCTATTCAATATCTTGTCAATGTATGTATCTTGGCTTAATCCAACTAGCCTTTTAGGTCTATCTCTATAGATCTTTATGCCCAAAATATATGCTGCCTCTTCTAAATCCTTCATTAAGAAACTTTTTCTTAATGATGATTTAACATCATCAAGCATTGGAATGTCATTTCCGATCAATAATATGTCATCTACATATAGGACCAGAAATACATGTGCCCTCCCACTAAACTTCTTGTAAATACAAGCTTCTTCTACATTCTTGATGAAACCAAACACTTTGATCACTTCATCAAAACGTAGATTCCATCTCCGAGATGCTTGCTTCAACCCATAGATGGACTTTTGAAGCTTGCATATTTTACTAGCATTTTTAGGATCGACAAAACCCTCAGGTTGTGTCATGTACACATCCTTAGTCAGACTTCCATTAAGAAAGGCTATATTGACATCCATTTGCCATATTTCATAATCAAAATATGCAGCAATTGCTAGGAGAATCCGAACATACTTAAGCATTACGACAGGTGAGAAAGTTTTATCATAATCAACATCTTGAATTTGTTTGACACCTTTCGCCACCAATCACACTTTATAGATGTGAACATTTCCATCCATATCGGTCTTTTTCTTGAAAATCCATTTACAATCGATAGGTCTCTTACCTTCAATTGGATCAACCAAACTCCAAACTTGATTTTCATGCATGGATTCAATTTCGGATTCCATGGCTTCGAGCCACTTCTCATAGTCGGGTCCCGTCATTGCTTTGGTATAGGTCGTGGGCTCATTATTGTCCAAAAATACCATGGCATGCTGCTCCGTGGTTAGAATCGTTAACTTTTCAGTCGCACGACGTACCCTCGTAGACCTTCGTGGGGCTGGTGTTTCATCAACTGGTTGCACAACATCTTGTACATCTTGTATAGTATCAGTGGATGTCGAAACATTTTCAGGTATTTCTTGAATTTCTTCAAGATGCACCTTGCTCCCACAAACTCTTTTTGAGAGAAACTCTTTCTCCAAGAAGACACCATTGCGAGGGGTAAACACTTTACTCTCTATTTTATTATAAAAATAATATCCTTTGGTTTCCCTAGGTTATCCCACAAAGAAGCATTTGTCTGATTTGGGAGTGAGTTTGTCTGACGTCAAACGTTTGACATAAGCGTCACACCCACAAAGTTTGAGGAAAGACAATTCGAGACGTTTCCCGGTCCACATCTCATATGGTGTCTTCTCAACACACTTAGTTGGGACCCTGTTTAGTGTAAACGCAGCAGTTTCAAGAGCATAATCTGCTACTCTCATCATCGACCTAACCATGTCTTACAAGGTTCGCTTCCTCCGTTCAGACTCCCCATTCCATTGAGGCGTTCCAGGTGGAGTCAACTGTGGAACAATTCCACATAGTTTTAAATGATCATAAAATTCATGGCTCAAATACTCACCCCCACAATCAGATCATAGAAGTTTAATTGTCTTTCCAAATTGATTTTGTACTTCATTCTGAAATTCTTTGAACTTTTCAAAGGATTCAAACGTGTGCCTCATTAGGTAGACAAAACCATATCTACTAAAGTCATCGGTAAATGTGATGAAGTACTGAAAACCACCTCTAGAAATTGAACTCATTGGTCCACATACGTCTGTATGTATAAGTCCCAACAAGTTAGTCGCCCTCTCACTTTGACAAGTGAAGGGTGCTTTCGTCATCTTCCCAAGCAAACAAGATTTGCACGTGTCAAGTGATTCAAAATAAAATGAGCTTAGTAAACCATCTTTATAGAGTTTTTCAATGCGTTTCTCATTTATATGACCTAAGCGACAATGCCAAATAAAAGTTTGATTTAGATCATTTCATCGAGCCCTTTTGGTATTAATGTTACAGACAATTTTATCCTCAAGATCAAGAACATATAATCCATTCACCAATGGACATTGAGCATAGAAAATATTGTTGTAAAAAATAGAACAACATGTGTTCTTTATTAAAATCTCATAACAATCAACTTCTTCTAAACACGAAGAAGAGATAATGTTCTTGCTCAAAGTAGGAATGCAATAAAAATTATTCAATTCCAAAACTAATCCTGAGGGTAATGACAAGTGGTAGATTCCGACAGCCATGACTGCAACCATTGCTCCATTGCCGACACGGACATCCAACTCGCCTTTTGTAAATCTTCTAGTCTCACTTAGACCCTGCAATGATTTGCAGGTGTGAATCATCGATCCGGTATCAAATACCCATGATTCACTAGAATATAATGCAATGTTAATTTCTATAACATTTATACCTGAAGCGGAAGTCTCACTTCCCTTCTTCTTCTTCATATCCTCCAAGTACTTCTTGTAGTTCCTAGACCAGTGCCCCTTACCATGATAGTGAAAGCATTCATGAACAGGAGAAGGGACAGATTTGCCCTTTGGCTTAGACTTTGAGCTTGATGGCTCATCGGGAACCTTTCCCTTACCTTTACCTTTAGGATGCATCACACGCTTCCTCTTTTTATTCTCCTTTTGCACCATCATCACATGAGTGGCGTTTTTCTTAATGCTTTCTTCGGATGTTTTAAGCATCCCATGCAATTCAGCCAAAGTTTTCTCCATGCCATTCATTTGAAAATTCAATATGAATGGCTCATAGCTCAGTGGGAGCGACTGGAGAACAACGTCAATAGCCAGATCATCCTTGAGTTCAGAACCAAGTTTGCCTAAAGTTTCAATGTAACCAATCATCTTGATTACGTGAGGGCTGACCGGGCTACCCTCCGCTAGCTTGCATGAGAACAAGGACTTAGAGATGTAGTATCTCTCAGCCCTTGCTCGATTCTCAAATATGCCACGCAGTTTCTCAATCATAGAATAAGCATTTGTATGCTCATACTATTTTTGCAGATCAGGTGACATAGTGTCGAGCACGAGGCAGCTTATATTAAGCGCATCATCGCAGTGCTTCGGTTAAGCTCTACGTTTTGCATTAGTTGCATCAGCTGGGAGGTCATCAGGGTAAGGCTGTAGAAGAACGTACTCGGTTTTCTCTTGCCTAAGAACGATTCTTAGGTTGCGGTACGAATCAATAACGTTAGCTCCATTGAGCTTTTCCTTTTCAAGCACAGATCGCAAATTGAAACCGGAATTGTTACTAGCAGACATTATCTACAATAGAAAATAAATATGCAAAGTTTAGCACTATGTTATGTACCAATCTTCTATTAATAGTTTAATAAAATATATCACCACTATGTGATCATCGTCTTCCCTCTAACGACATATAGTGGTTCAAGATCCATATTCACTAATTCCTAGTGAGCTTTGGCTTCACTGCTAGGAAATTAGTGGCATAGGTAAACAACCATTGTTAATCATATCCCTATATGACTCTTGTTTGTTGGGTGACATCCAATGCCCCGGCTCCCAACTCTATGCCATAAAACCCAAAACCGTTTTGATAGCTTTTTTGAGCAAACTAACACTAGGCATGTGAATGTCCAACATTCACCATATGAATTTTGATAGATGATGGTACTTTGCTTTGGCAAACCTACCACACAACGATCAAAATAACATAGGTGAAACTATTGCTAAATGGCATCAAATGCTCATCTTTTGTGAGGGAAGCTATCATATCATGACAAAACATCCACCATATGAAAAGCATGAAAAGAATAGTAATATGTAAACATCACAGGTATATGATCATATCACATTGTGAATAGTATGGCCCTTAAAATCATAATGGTCTATATCGTCATGGTTCCATCATGATGTGAGCTGCCATGCCTCCCTTCTTGTGGTGATCTCCATCTCCACCATGCTTGAAGACATCTCCATGATCATGAAAGAAGCTAATACATCTAATAGCTACTAAATTACATGAGAGATCAAGCATCACAGGTCGACACACAGGTCGTTATACAATTATGTGACAACCACAACCCGGTTGTGTTAAATTTGCAACACGCAGGCTGCACGAATTTACACACAGATCATCACATAACATTAAGGCCATACCATTCACATCATTCCCTGCAAAAACGAGTTAAGTGTAGAATGATTTCTAGCTCGAAACTATCTTATGTAATCGCTATAGCAGACAGCAACTATATTACTATATTATGAAAGCACCCTGAACACCAAACGGAATCACACAGATCGCATCTAAATCACTATGAAAATCTCATCAGATTGATCAAATCAACCCGAATCCGAGCCATTCAGAATGCCTCAATTTTCAATGTGACCGGTTATTTATGAGAAGATAGTGACTCATGACCATGTTCTGTTGGCTCAATCTGTTAGCTATGTACGGGATTAGTCTCAATGGTGATTCCAGCCGGTAGAGACAGGTTGCGCACATAGCAGAGAAGGAGCATGAACTGACCCTTTAGTCATATACGATCACAATCTACTCTAACCAATTCCAAACCCCAATACCCGTGTAATTAAATTCATCATATGAAGATGTCTGCAGTAGATCCCATCTACTATCAAGATCCAGACCAAAAACTACGCAAGTCAGCTCTGATGCCACTGTTGGGAAATCGGCGGTACGCTACTCTAGAAACACTACCGCATCACCCAGGAAACATGCAAGTACAAAGGTCATGGATCGTTACCATAAGACGTGCAGCGCAGCGGAACGTAGACTCATGTCAGTGTAGAGGAAGTCGACGATCTCGTTCGTCTCCACCTCGTACTCATCACAGAAGCAGGTAGACGACCACGATCGTCATAGCCAATCAATGCAGCAGTAGCAGCTGCGCCTCCACAGATTCCACACGTACGGAGAGCAACGCCTTGCGCCAGTGTGCTAGCACCGCGCACGCAGCAAGGGTCTCGGCGTGAGGCCTGCGAGGGATGGCGGCTAGGGCTGTTACATGGTGGAGTAATTAGCCCCTAACCCTACCCCTCATATTTATAGGCATACTATTGGGCTTTTCGGTCGTAGGCCCATTAGTACCCTAATTGCTTATGGATCAAATATCCAATAAGCCTCAACCCGAATTGTTATGATTGCCTCTTGAGCACATCACTAACAGATCTTAACACAATTGATCCGCTTGCAATGGCATACCTTACCTCTAACCTGACGGTGGAGCATCGTTACAGAATATAATAAGACATAAGTTAGCTTGCCACCTTAAGTAACTAATACTATAATAGACCTTATGTGGGCATAGTAACTAATCCTCACTCGACTACTTCTAAGTTTTCAAAATAGGCTCTTTTCGAGCGTGCTATTCCCCATGCGGCTCTGATACCAGGCTGTGAGGACCGAGTCCACATATTCCAGGAATCACAGAGGGTGGTGCCATGCGATGCGGCACCCAATAGCACACACGAAAATAATTTGACAAAAAAATTTTATCTCTAGAAACAGCGGAAGTCTTTTACAATACTTAATATAAGGCGGACGTAATATTCATAGCTAAACTCTTAGCCTAGCTATGCAAATGTGCAGCCGTCCAGTCTGGGGACGGTACACACTAGCAGCACACAACAATCATGGCGGCGTGCAGGGCTCCCACTCAGCGGTATACCCCGACGGGGGCATCGCCTCATCTTCGGGCCCCTCATCATACGTCTCACCTGCAAACAACTTAATATAGCAACCGTGAGCGCAAAGGCTCAGCAAGACTTAACCGTCTCACCTAAACATGGAACTCTACATGCAGAGATACTTAACATAGGAATAGATATCGCAGTAAATGACTCGCCTACATGTTGATTCTTAATTTTCAAGTTATTAACAACAGCTTACAAGTTTAATAACAGTAACTTTAGTGAGCATATTGGAAATCAATCAAAAATACAAAGCAATTATAATTCAATACATCATATCCTGGCTTCTTCAGTATTTACTACGTCACAGTGTAGTGAACAAGTGGTACTCAAATAACCGCGAGGGATGGTAGTTGCAATCAGTAGACACCCGGATAACACGTCACATACACCCATGTCGGAAGTGGAACGAATGACACTTCAATACTATGTTGTATGCAACAACCTTTCAAAGGAAACCCAAATGCCGAACCGGTCCTTCCGTAACGGACAGGAGGTCCCCGCGCGAAGCATCTCTATGTCCGCTGGCCAATTTACACCTTGCTGCCCTCAACCCACTCCTATAAAACGGTAGGGTAAGCCTCGACACCCAGGTTAATGAATTACATAAGTTTCCTAGTTTCCATATAGCCAGTATGCATGCAGTACAGTTCAAACTTGTCCAGGAGGACATCACACGAATCGATCCTCAACCGACACAAGCAAGGCTACGCACGTGAGACCACATCTCGCTGCATCCTATCCACTGCTCGGTCTCAATTTTATATTCATAAACCATTCTTTGATCCAATTCATAAATCCTATCCCGTGAGTAGATTCCAACTACTAGACTTCTACCGGATTCCTCAAAATATAGGCATAGCATTTTCTACTCCGTTCTGTAGACCTACCCAATACTCCATGGGATTTGTGTTTCATGAAAGTGGACTAACAAGCACCTTAGCCCTAATGCACAAAATCATCCTTGACGTAAGTGATACAAATAGAAACTTTTAAATAGCACTTAAATGCAAACCGGGGCATGCCTGATTGTGAGTAAGAGGGGAAGTTAGCTTCTGGTAGAATACTCTCCAAGGCCTCCGGCTCCTCCTCGATCTCGGTTACTATATGAGGTGCATAATATGAAAGCATATAAGTGATATAGAACTATATGAAAGAACTTCTAAATAAGTTTCTGTTACTAAATGATTTTAATTGGCTTTGGGATTTTTACAGTGGGTACTAGGTTCTATGGGAAAGACTGGACCAAAAATTTGAGATGTTCAAGGAAGCTTGTTGTCTCTAAAATTCCAACAATTATAAGGCTTCTCTGAATTTTGGTACTAAATCTGGAGCTTTGTCATGGTTACCATGGGATGATATTGGTAGATGAGATTTTACTGTTTCTAGGGAAAAAATTAAAATTTTATGAGCTTCCTACAGGGAGAAATTGATTTTTCAAGTTTGGGAAAATGCTGAAAATGTTTCTGTACTTTTCTTAATTTTCAACAACATAGAGATTTGGAACACTGATTTGGAGTCCAATGAACATGAAATTTTTACTAGATATCAAGGTTATCTTTAGGAGTGTCCTGAACAAAATTGGGAATTTTCTAATTAGCAGAACCAGGGTGATTAATTTCCCAAGCAGTTAGCTCAAAGGAATTAATTATGCAAATTATTTGAGTTTCATGTCCAACAAATTCCGCCACTGCAGACGTGAGATCAAGATGAGTCTACCAGAATTTATTTGGAAAATTTTGAACAATTCTACTAGGAGTAATTGAATTTAGAAGTTTGAATGAAATCTGGAATTATTTGTAAAAGGAAAACTTTTGAATTAATCCACTGGGCCCCACTGTTTAAAATGACCTAATCACAGCTGGGCCACATATGGGCCATAGAGTTTACCCCACACAGCCGCATCTGATCCTGTGGCCATAGAGATTCGACGAGGGAAAATCAGTCGCTGACCGGTGGGACCCACGCATCATCTTCTACCTCGCGACGCGCGTTTCAGCTGCGGCGGCGCTGCGCTTGTGAGCTCGCCGGCTCCCCTCTCCCGGCCTTCCTTCACCCGTAAACTCACTGCGTAATCATTTTCCAGGGTGCTGAGCATGATGGGGAGGTCGTCGAACGCCGCCGATGGCCGGAAACCCGTGTGCAGCGGCGGCGGCGGCTAGGGTTTTGGCTATATCGGGATTCCTCAGAAATGGCGCAAACGCATCGGGAAAAGTCTTGGGAGGTTCCTGGGAGCATGAGGAAGGTAAAAATCAGAAGGAAAAGGGACGAAATAGCCGGAAAACATGACTTCGACGGTGGACCGACGGGATTTTCCATGTCGATGGGGAAAACTTGCATAACTCAGCTCTCACTCGATTATTTCTGTTGATTCTTGGTAGAGTGGTGTGCAAGAAGGAGGTGAAGCTAATACCTCACTGGATTAGAGAACTCTTGCATATAGAAATTGAATTAAACCGATGACCTAGACCCGAAGCTCTTTCTTGCCGCCAGGAAAAACGGGAAATACAAGAGCTTTGGTCCACGACTCAAACTGAAACTTGGTGAGCACAAGCAGCTCGGGTAGGATCACCTTTTTGCTTTGGGGAGCAGCTCGTGACAAGGCTTACAGCACCGGTGTGACGGTGAGGCAGAGGTGGTCTTCGGACTTCACTCAAAATGGCGGCGACGAAGCTTCAGAATACCACGCAACCAAATGAGAAATCGATGAA
Source organism: Tuctoria greenei (assembly GCA_036927565.1). Classification (NCBI taxonomy): domain Eukaryota; kingdom Viridiplantae; phylum Streptophyta; class Magnoliopsida; order Poales; family Poaceae; genus Tuctoria; species Tuctoria greenei. The sequence goes on along the minus strand of JAYESD010000002.1, from coordinate 172,840,920 downwards.
CTGCTTGATGGAGATGATAAAGGAGGAAGTCTTCTTTACTTTTGCTGTTCGCATGAAGGCGAAAATCGGCCGGAATCCTGGGCGCTATGCATGAATAGAGGAGGCGGCAATGGCTGTTGGTGGAAGAACAGAGAAGAGGAAATTTGGTTTCGCTTTTCACTGTGGGAATGGAAGAGAAAGGAGCACAACTTGTTGCAAGGTGGTAAATAGATGTGAGGCAGTGTATTGGGCATCACGGCAAAGCCATCGCGGTGGCCGCATGCTTCGTCGTTGTGTCGAGCGGAGAAACAGCGAAAAATACGGCGTAACCAGTGGGTCCCACATCTCCCCTCGAGTCTATCATCTCTGGTACTTCAATTCTCCCACCTAGATTTCTCCAAAAATTCTAGATTTTTGTGGAGAGGCCAATTAAAATATGGAGATTATGATTCTGAAATTGGATTTCAAATTTGGACAAGTTTCATGTGAAATTCAAATTCAGTTTTGAATTTGAATTGAATTCACTGTACCCATTAAATTAAATAGAAAATGTGCTCCAAATTTTATGAAAATTTACAGGGGTGCCATTTGGAAGTTAATGGTGAACTGAAATTGTTATTTTTTCAAGGTTTCAACATGAGCTATATTGAATTTTTGAATTCCCTCTATTGAAATTTAAATTGGTTTGATTTTAAATTGCCCTTTCACTTTTTTCCCTTCACATTTTTAATTTTTCTCACTGAACTTTGTACTCTGAATTTAGGTATTTTACATACAAGATATTGTGCAACCAGTTGATGAAACACCAACCCCACGAAGGTCTACGAGGGCACGTTGTGCTACTGAAAATTTAACGCTTCTAACCATGGAGCAGCATGACATAGTATTATTGGACAATAATGAGCCCACGACCTATATTGAAGCAATGAAGGGACCCGACTCTAAGAAATGGCTTGGAGCTATGGAATCCAAAATTAAATCCATGCATGAAAATCAAGTTCGGAACTTGGTTGTTCCAATCGAAGGTGTGAGACCTATCGATTGTAAATGGATTTTCAAGAAAAAGACTGGTATGAATGGAAATGTTCACATCTATAAAGCGCGATTATTGGCGAAAGGTTTCAAACAAATTCAAGGTGTTGATTATGATGAAACTTTTTCACCCATCGCAATGCTAAAGTCTGTTCGGATTCTCCTAGCAATTGTTGCATATTTTGATTACGAAATATGGCAAATGGATGTCAAAACAACCTTTCCTAATGGAAGTATGAATGAGCATGTGTACATGACACAACCTGAGGGTTTTGTCGATCCTAAAAATGCTAGTAAAGTATGCAAGCTTGAAAAGTCCATCTATGGGTTGAAGCAAGCATCTCGGAGTTGGAATCTACATTTGATAAAGTGATCAAAGGGTTTGGTTTCATCAAGAACGTGAATGAACCTTGTATTTACAAGAACTTTAGTTGGAGTGCACATGTATTTTTGGTCCTATATGTAGATGACATATTATTGATCAGAAATGACATTCCAATGCTTGATGATGTTAAATCCTCATTAAGAAAAAGTTTCTCAATGAAGGATTTAGGACAGGCAACGTACATTTTGGGCATAAAGATCTATAGAGATATATCTAAAAGGCTAATTGGATTAAGCTAAGATACATATATTGACAAGATATTGAATCGGTTCAATATGCAAGATTCCAAGAAAGGTTTCTTGCTAATGTCATATGGCATTACTCTAAGCAAGAGTCAGTGTCTTTCGACACCTGATGAGCAAAAGAGGATGAGAGCGATTCCTTATGCTTCAGTTATTGGATCCATCATGTATGACATGCTATGTACACGCCAAGATGTATCCTATGCTCTAAGCATTACGAGCAGGTATCAATCAGATTATGGTGAGGCTAATGGGACTCTTGTCGAAAACATCCTTAAGTACTTGGAAATAACTAAGGACGCATTCTTATTATTTGGAGGTGAAGAAGGGCTCGTAAACGGTTACACCGATGCCAGCTTCCAAACTGATAAGGATGATTCTAGATTGCAATCCAGTTTTGTATTATGCCTCAATGGAGGGGCAGTGAGCCGGAAAAGTTTCAAGCAAGATACAGTAGCAGATTCAACAACGGAGGCAGAGTATATTGCAGCTTCTGAAGCTGCAAAGGAAGTTGTTTGGATCAGAAAATTTGTTTCTGAGTTGGGTGTTTTTCCTAGTGCGTCACATCCTGTGGATCTCTATTGTGACAATAGTGGAGCCATCGCACAGGCAAAGGAGCCTAGATCACACAAATGATTCAAACATGTACTACGACACTATAACCTCATTTGAGAGATCATCAACCGAGGTGATGTGAAGATATGCAAGGTGCACACGAATTTGAATGTTGCAAATACATTGACAAAGGCTCTTCCACAATCAAAGCATGAGGCGCACACGAGATCTATGGTTATTAGATACTTACTTCAGTGATCATAGTGTGTAGTGGGAGACTTTTGTCATAGCTATGTTTATGTACTATTAAATAAATTGTTATATGAGCAATCATTATTTACATTGATCATCAAGTATGTGACTTTTTCGTGAAACTCTTTTTTAATAGAGAACACATGTTAGTGAACATAGTGTTGGATTGACCCACTTCAAGACACTGCTGGGATTGTTATTTGCATATGTGCCATCAGTTGGTCTTGAGTGATACACTTGCTAGATCCTTAGACCTGAGATCGCCATTGTTTCTCACTCTGTGTAGTTGTGTACTTTGAGACTACCAAACACTACTCTGTAATTGGGTAGTCATAAAAGTAGTCTTTGGGTCCATAATAAAACATAGAATGGGATGTGCGCGGATCAAGATGGAATTTGCCCCTCCTTAATAACAGCAGAGATATCTCTGGGCCCCTCGAGATAGTTGAGTTTGAAAGTTCATGGCCATGCCAAGGTGATTAATGATTAATCACAATGCCTAAAAGTTAGTCATGGAACGAATCCACTATTTGATCGAGTGAATGGTCGAGCTATCACAAGGATGGCACACATCTTGCCTTGAACTTGACTGGTATCGAGAGGCAAAGGGATTAGCATGTTGAATGTATCTAGGTTCGGCCGATATCATCTTTATGTACATTTGAGAGTCAGTACGTCATGCTAGTTACCTCTATTGACTTGTGGTTGGAAACATTTTCCATTCACAGCCGACTGCACATGAACCTAACGGGTCACACACTTAAGGGGTGGGAATATTGAAAAGCTTGGCTAGATGATTGTCTCTAGTGCAAGTTGGAGATTGTTGGTGATATGCCCAAGAGGCAATCATAACAATTTGGGTGAAGGCCTGTTGGATATTTTATCCATAAGCAATTGGGGTACTAATGAGCTTGCGACCTAAGAGCCCATTAGTATGCCTATAAAAAAGAGGGGTGGGGTTAGGGGCTAATTACTTCACCATGTGACAGCCCCTAGCCGCCACCCCTCGAAGGCCTCACGCCGAGACCCTTGCCTCGCGTGCAGTGCTAGCACACTGGCGCACGACTTTCTTCCCTGTATGTGTGGACTCTGTGGAGGCGCTGCTGCTACTGTTGCACTGATCGGCTATGAATAATGTGATCGTCTAACTGTTGCCGTGACTAGGACGAGGAGGAAACGAACGAGATCATATACTTCCCGTACACCGATGTGTGTCTACGTTCCCCTGCGCTGCCCGTCTAGTGGTAATGATCTATGAACTCTGTACTCGCATGTTTCGTGGGTGATGCGCTAGAATTGCTAGGGTAGTGTACCGCCGATTTCCCAACAGGAAGATCATGACTTGCTTAAAATTGAAATTACACTTGATCTCTAGCATGGCATACACTACTTTATGTATCTCATTGGTGTGATAGTGTAGGTTACATGATAGTATGGCTTGGATGAGCTTTGTTTTATATGTATATGTCATATTATGCTCATAAACAAATAAAATTTCTCTTTTGAATATTGCTCAATACATTGTCAAAGGGGGAGAAATTGGTCACACATTGCACATTGACAAGTGTTTTGCACAATTCTTCTAAGGGGAAGATTTTTTAAGGGAGAGGTTTCTTCTCATTTGATTTATGTTCTTCAAAAAGGGGGAGAAATTTTCTCTTTGTCAAAACTCTTCATGAAACGTGAATGAGCCAATGTTCGAACACCTAGTGGTGGATTCAATGCATTCATCAAGGGGGTGATTGTGATACCCAGGTGCTGGATATATTGCCAATTATATTAAAAGTTAGTGTTTACATGCAAAGTTCTAAATTTACCTATGAAACCCACTTTGGATTGTCTGGACTTATAGGAACTTACTTCGCACTATCTGAACTTCTCACGCACATGAGCTCCACGTGTTTTTAACATTGGATTGTTCGACCTTTTCTTTGTATAATGCATAGTAGCTGTTTTGGTTGTGCGAACATTCGATGTGTTGAAATATTTGTATGGTTGTTATGCTTTTTATTTGCAATGTTCAAATTTGCTTTACACTTATGGCAAAGTTTTCTTAGTACTATTGGGCTAATTTTTTGATGCGTTTTGGCTTATCATGGTGGATTATATTTTGCTATGTTTGCAACATGCTTATGTGAGGTGCTCATATAAGGTGTTGTGGTTTTCGAATTAATGTGAGTCAAGTCGTGCACTTGTGCTCAGAAGAGTTGCTTGTTTATTCACGTGCAGGTGTTGCTTGAGGTCAAGACATGGCTGGTGATGAGATCCATTGAAATAGTCTTTAGGGAGAAGATAAGGTTCAACAACCAGGTTCGGGAGGAATTGTGGTTGAGATGATGGAGAGGTCACACAACATGTTTGGGTCAAGAACAATGCATATGAAGGTTTAGTAGACGTCATTGGAAAGTGTTTGCACGTGTGCAAGGGGTGCATGGACGTGCAAGGGGTGCATGGACGTGGAAACATGGTTCCTAGGCGTGATGAAGAGATATGGAAGTGAAGATATGGCCGGAAAGGTCTAACCGGCTGAATTAAGTCTCAGGTTGCGGCTGAGGTGGTTATGGTGCGTATAGGGAAAGTATCTAGTTGGTTTGGGTGAGATTTTGTGGTGATCATTAAGTTGAGTTGTTTTAGGAATGTTTGGTACGTTCCTAGCGTGTTTCGATGTCTTAAGATTACTTCTATCTGCGTATGAAAGAGTCTTGAGCAGTTAAAAAAGTTTCGGTTAAAACTGAGTAGGATAGAGTCCTAGTTAGGATTGAGTTGGCCTAAGGGGTGGTTATATAAGCATGGGAAGCCAGAGCTAGAGCTCGAATGTAGACGACTTTTGGGTTGTTCCTCTTGTGTTTTGATCAATAAAATTTGTAGTTTAGAGGAGCTTTTGTACCTTGTTCGTCCGACTTGTTTTTGGCAAGTTTTTCTCGTCGAGTTTCTGGATACCCAGACGTTGCATTGTTGTTTCAATCATAACTCGCGTTTTACTTATACAATTAATGTGATTCTTTTTGTGTTGTCTTCACAACTTGATGCTCTATCATATCTGAAAATTTCACGATCATTGGATTTGTGGTTTTTAATCTACCTGATTTTCTTTGCGGCGTAGCAGATCTGATTTTAACTCGGGTAGAACAGATTGAACTTTGTTCAATCTTTTAGTCATAATTTCAGTTTTACTTGACAATTTATCGTGATTCTTTTTGTAGTCTATTCATGACTTGATTCTCTACAATCAGTACTAGTTGTGTCATGATTACACACGTCTAGATTTGTCGCACACACTCATTTCTCTAACAGATTGATTTTTGTCGAGGGGTTTTTATAGCTTCCGCTGAAAAAGTTTCAATCTACCATTCATGCCCCCTTTGGTAGCTTTTCACGTGCTCTTAGATCCTACAACTTTGTGCATTTCTGAATTTCTCTTATTCTTATTGTTGTTTGTAGACGAGGACTTGAACATAGATTGCTTTTCTTCATTGGAAGTAGGACCTAAAACATTAGGCCAATATGTACGAAAATGATCTGTCTTACCACATTCAAAGAATCTTTGTGAACCACCACTTCCTCTCCTTCTAGTTCTCATATTTTGCAATGCTTTTGAGAACCGAGTAGAGAGAAGTGCTAGCTCCTTGTCTGGAAACTCTTCAATCTGTTCAAGGATTAGAGAGGACAACAAAGCATGTGTACCACATGATGAAGATTGTCTAGAACTAGGCATGTCGAAACAAATGCAATAGACTTGTTGGGATTGTTACGTGATACATTTATCAAGTTCAAGAGTTTTAAACTTGGAATATAGCACATCTAAAGTAAGTATACTCATGACTGTGGATTCACGAATAGATATAACTTTCATTTCCCAAATTGACATGTCTAATGCTATTAACAATTGCCTAGCATTCTGTACATCTGAAAAAATAACATTGACCCTACGCAAGCTGCTGGAAATTTTATTAAAACGAGCAAAGAAATCATCAATTGACTCGCCAGCATGCATCTCGAAGTACATGTACTCCTTGTTGAACATGTTTTGAAGATCCTCTTTGATTATATTGGATCCTTCATGATAGTGGCATAGTACTTTTGTTGAAGCGTACGAACGACACTTCCCCTGGTACTACTAAATTGTATCCCATGGAGGTTCTTGTATCGGTTTGGGTGCACGGAGATCTTAGACAAGATGGTGACACAGATGATTTACGTGGTTCAGGCCACCTTAGCGTAATACCCTAGTCCACGTGATGTGTGTGTGTTGTATTGAGTATTCTTTGGTCTTTGTGTGTGTATCAGCCTACTTGTTCTGTACCGTGCAGCACATCCCTTTTATAAACCAAGGGATGGCTGTTACATGAGTTGTCTGGCCCAACATGTGGCCCCAACGGTTATTAATGCCTAATACACAATTGAAAGCATCTAGGCCCCCACGAGGTACGGTTTCGGTGATTAATGACAACCGTTAGATATTACTAATGAGTTTGTGGATGCGAAGTCTCACGTATAACACATCAATCGTAATGAACTATCTATTCATATCATCTACTGCTCATTGGATACAAATGGAGACCCCTCAACGAACTATTCTAAGGGGTTAATCGATTTTCATGAAGAATAAAATAAGAACTCATACGTCAACGCAATTCCATCAAAATTGATAGCACAAGGAACTCAATATTCATCAGAAGAACATTCCCAACAAATGTCAAAGAGGTCACTCAAGCAAATTCCAAAAGATCAACTTAAAACAACTCAAAGCAAACAAGATCACTACACCGAATCATCCGATCTTTTGTGAAGTGACTACATCGGTCGAGTTGTGTCAACAGAAGAAGAAGACCTCAAAACTGAAGTACACACCAGATCATCCGATGTGTAGGAAGTGGTACATCGGTCCAATTCAACAGAAGCAATTATTTCTGGACCAATTCTCAAAATCAACTCACCGGATCATCTGATGTACACAGAAGCACACATCGGTTGATTACTCCAGTAAGCATCAAGTTTGAGTAAATTCTGGAGGAAGAGACACCAGATCATCCGATGAGAAGACATGATCAACATCGGTCTAACAACGGTCATATCTGACACAATGACGTCAGCTAAAGTAACTTGACCGATGTTAACTAACGGGGAGACATCGGATCATCCGGTGTTCACAGTAAAGTTCTGTCAGCCTACTTTTCCAACGGCTATTTCGGGGAGGCTGGCTATAAATACCCCCTAATCCTGTCATTCCGTCAAGTCTTGAGCACCAGACACCATCAACAAATCCACTGGCGTTCAAGACCAAGAGCAATCACTTCCACACCATTTCGATCATCTATACACCAAGATTTAGGCTAGAACTAGCTAGAGAGAGAGCTTGTGTGCCACCATTCTGGGTGAGTGGACTCTCTAGGATAGTGTGAGAGCCTCAAGGGAGTGCCCTTGGTGTTTGTAACTGTGAGAAGACTTCCGGAGCTTGCCAAGGCGTGTGTGGAAGCCCGGAAGGTCGAAGTTGTACAAGGCTTGAGCTCCACCTTGCCAAGGGAGGCGAACGGAGAGGAATAGTGAAGATCCCTCGTCTCGGTGACTTGGGTGTGGCAAAACCCCTTGGTGGGTGCCACAACGTGGACGTAGGAAGATCTTGACGATCTTGCCGAACCACGGGATAAATCCTTGTCTCCTCGGGAGTTTGCATCCTTCTCCTTTCCTTTACTTTTATGCACTTTATATTCCGCGAAGTCTCTATCTAGTAGAATGCATAAATAGTTTGCGTAGGGAATTGGGCTTTAGAAATTAAGTTTCATTGCTTAGAATGTTTCGAAGAAAGCCCAATTCACCCCCCCCTCTTGGGCATTTGGTCCTTACAATTGGTATCAGAGCAAGGTTGCTCATAGGATCATTCTAGCTTCACCGCTAGAGAGCTAAAATGGCCAAGGTTGGGGGTTCGGTTCCTATCTTCGAGGGCAAGAACTTTGCCTATTGGAAAGCACGCATGCGCGCTTACCTTGAGGCTATTGCTCCCGAAGTATGGGAAGCAACCCACGCGGGGTTTGGAGAACACAATTATGTTGGTGATCAAATTAAGTGGGATGCTAAAGCTAGGAATGCAATCTATGAATGTATTAGTCAAGATGTATTTGCTAGAATTGCTAGTAAAGAAAAAACTTGTGAAATTTGGGCTTGCTTAATAGAAATTCATGAGGGCTCTTCTCGTGTCAAAGAACTAAAATATCATATGCTTAAAGCCAAGTATGATGAATTTAAAATGCTTCGTCATGAAAATGTCAATGAGATGTTCTCTCGCTTAAATGTGCTTATTGAAGAAATAAATGCTCTTGACATTGCTTCTCTTGGCAAGGGACTCATCAACCGCAAGATCCTCATGCTCCTCCCCAAGCCAAAGTACAACATCATCAACTCCATGCTCCAAAAAAGAGTCACTTGACCACATTGAAGTTTCGGAGCTCATTGGAGAAATACACGCTCATGAGATGAGTGTACTTGGGATGATGGAGCAATCATCTTCAAAGACAATTGCTCTAAAGGCCTCCACCAAGAAAACAAGCCACAAGAAGAAGAAGGTGGTTGAGCCTAGCTCAAGTGAAGAAGAACAAGCATCAAGTGAAGATGAGGATGATGAGCTTGCGTTGATGATGAGAAAGTTCTCACGCTTGAACTCCAAGATCACTAAGAAGGGATACACATTTGATCCTAAGAAGAGAGCATTTTTACCAAGGAGAGATGATCACAAGACTTGCTACAATTGTGGTGATCAAGGCCACATCTCCTATGATTGTCCAAGACCGGACAAACGAAGAGAGAACCACAAGAGCAAGCATCGCAAGCTTGAAGGAAGTGACGATGATGAAGAAGAAGCCAAACCAAAGCCAAGATCCTTTGGGAAGAAGAAACATGACAAGGGCAAGAAGGCAAGGCTCTTCCCAAAGAAGAGAAATGGCCCACAAAAGGTGTTCATGTGTGAGGCAAATGAATGGGTCACCGACGAAGAAACAAGTGATGAAGAGAGTGAAGAGGAAGAAGAAAGCTTGGTTGGCCTCGCCATCGCCAACAATGATGATGCACCTCTTCATCCACCGCCCATGTGCCTCATGGCGAAAGGTAACACCAAGGTATGTGATGACTCTAGCGATGATGAGCTTTCCCCCGATGATTTAACTTCTTTGATAAATGAATATCATGCTATCATTAAGAGGGAAAAGAGTAAGGTTAAAGTGCTTTAAGAAACTCATGCTAGGCTTGAGAGTGCTAACCTTGATTTGCTTGACAAGTATGAAAGCATACTCAAAGAGCATGACACGCTCAAATCCCATGTCAAGCAAATTGAGGAAGAAAAAGCTAAAATCAAGATAGATAATCATGAACTTAACTTAGCACATCAAACACTCTTGGAAGAGCACAACAAGTTAATACAAGAACATCAAACACTTAACCTTGCTCATGACATGCTTGATCAAGAATTGAAAAATATAAAGAAGCAAACTCTTAATGATAAGATATCCATTACTTCTCATGCCACTAATGCTTTGCACAAGTCTTTGACTTTGAAAGCTAATGCTAGGGAGGACTTGTTGGAAGAAATTGAGAGTCTCCGCACTAGTGTGGCTAGACTTTCAAAAGGGGAGGTCAAACACAAGGAAATCCTCTTCCAACAAGCAAAGGCCTTCAACAAAAGAGGACTTGGATCCTTCCCGGTGCCCAACAAAGGAAAGGTGCCCTCACCGGAGCTAAGAACAAGCTTCATCAAAGAAGTTGGTTCTTATTGCCAACATTGTGAGGTCACCGGTCACCACACAAGGGAGTGTCCTCCTCCTAACCGACCCTCTCCCAAGCTTCCTACTAATTACAAATCTACTTTCAATGATCATTATTATCTCTTAAGTAAAGTAGATGGCAAGGTGAAGGCTAGGTTCATTGGCAAGGACATGAAGGACATGAAGGGGAAGCTCCCCAAGCAACTTTGGGTCCCAAAGACACTTGTATCACACATACAAGGACCTAAGTTGGCCTGGGTGCCTAAAGTTAAAAATTGAATTCATGTGTGTAGGTGAACTACAAAGCCGGAGGAAAGCATTGGGTACTCGATAGCGGGTGCACCCAACATATGACCGGCAATGATGGTATGTTCACCACCATAGAAAACCCCGGCAATCATGAACAAGTCACCTTTGGTGATAACTCTAAGGGAAAGGTAATTGGGTTAGGTAAAATTGCTATTTCAAATGATTTGTCCATTTCTAATGTTTTGTACGTTAAGTCACTTAGCTTTAATTTACTTTCTATTGCACAACTATGTGATCTTGGACTAACGTGCACATTTAGCAAAAATGATGTTGTTGTGAGTAGTGAAACTAGCCAATACATAGTCTTCAAAGGATTCCGGCATGGACATCTCTACCTAGTGGACTTCGCCAACAAGAATGCTAGCTTGACCACTTGTCTTTTCACTAAGACAAGCTTGGGATGGCTATGGCACCGACGCATAACGCACATTGGAATGAGCAAACTCAAGAAGTCATTCAAGCTTGGGATGGTGACCGGCGTGAAGGATGTCACATTTGAGAAGAACAAGCTTTGTAGCGCTTGTCAAGCCGGGAAGCAAGTTGCTTCACACCACCCAATGAAGACAATGGTGTCAACCTCCAAGCCACTTGAGCTACTCCACATGGACCTCTTCGGACCGTCCACATATCAAAGCCTTGGTGGTAACCTCTATCGTCCCGTTATTGTTGATGACTATTCTCACTATCCTTGGAATTTGTTTCTACGTGACAAGAGTGAAACTCCAGAAGTGTTCAAGACCTTCGCCAACCGCGCTCAAAGGGAATTTCAACTTCCCATCATCAAGGTCCGGAGTGACAACGGCACCGAATTCAAGAACTACAACATTGGGGAGTGGTGTGACCGCGAAGGCGTGAAACATGAGTTTTCGGCCACATAGACTCCTCAACAAAATGGTGTCGTTGAAAGGAAGAACAAGACACTCATCACTCTTGCAAGAGCAATGCTTGATGACTACAGCACGTCGCAGAAGTTTTGGGCCGAAGCGATCAACATGGCGTGCCATGCCGCAAATAGGGTCTACCTACATCGCCTACTTCAAAAGACCCCGTACGAGCTTCTCATTGGGAGAAAGCCCAACATCTCCTACTTTCAAGTCTTTGGATGCAAGTGCTACATCTACCGCAAGAAAAGGCTAGGTAAGTTTGAAAGAAGATGTGATGTTGGCATATTTCTTGGTTATGCATCAAACTCAAAAGCATATCGAGTATTCAACCAAACCTCCGGTTTAGTTGAGGAAAGTTGTGATGTTGAGTTTGATGAGTCTAATGGCTCCCAAGAGGTGAGTTTTGGTCATGATGAAATAGATGATGAGCCTCTACGAGAAGCCATGAAGAACATGACCATTGGAGACATCAAGCCCGAAGTTGAGGAGAGCCATGATCAAGGGGGAGCCTCAAGTTCCAACAACAACACCTCTATGGTGCCTCAAGTTGACGAAGAAGAGAAGGATGATCCATTGCCAACTCAAGACTCACAAGCACAACAACATCAAGAGGAAGAAGAAGTCCATGATCAAGTCCAACCACAAGAGGAGCAACACGCATCACCTTCGCCATGTGCTTCACAACCACTTATGAGGCATGGACGCATCTCCAAGGCGCATCCAATGGACCAAATCATTGGAAGTCCGTCAAGGGGTGTAAGTACACGTTCTCGCCACTTTGCTTCGTTTTGTGAGCACTACTCGTTTGTTTCATGTGTAGAACCCACTCACATTGAGGAAGCGCTCCAAGACCAAAATTGGGTGATGTCCATGCAAGAAGAACTCAACAACTTCATCCGCAATGAAGTTTGGGTGTTGGAGGAGCGACCCAAGGACAAGAACGTCATCGGAACAAAGTGGGTCTACCGCAACAAACAAGACGAGAATGGCGTTGTGGTCCGCAACAAGGCAAGACTTGTGGCCAAAGGGTTCTCGCAAGTTGAAGGACTAGATTTTGGGGAGACATTTGCCCCGGTCGCTCGGCTAGAAGCCATCCGTACACTTCTTGCCTTTGCATCACATCATAGCATTAGGCTTTATCAAATGGATGTGAAAAGTGCCTTTCTTAATGGTTACATTAACGAGCTTGTTTATGTTGAACAACCTCCCGGGTTTGAAGATCCGAGGAATCCTAATCATGTGTATAGGTTGCACAAGGCGCTCTACGGGCTCAAGCAAGCACCTAGGGCGTGGTATGAACGACTACGGGACTTCCTCATCATGCAAGGATTCAAGATCAGGAGGGTGGACACTACACTCTTCACCAAGGACATCAACGGAGATTTGTTCATTTGTCAAATTTATGTTGATGATATTATTTTTGGTTCAACTAACAAAGCTTTTAGCCATGAGTTTGGTAAAATGATGTCTAGGGAATTCGAGATGTCAATGATTGGAGAGCTCAACTTCTTCCTTGGATTTCAAATCAAGCAACTTCAAGAGGGGACCTTCGTCTATCAAGAGAAGTATACCAAAGACCTCTTGAAGAAATTTGAGATGGGAGATTGTAGCTCAAGAAGCACTCCAATGGCAACCAATTGTCATCTCAACGCGGATAAGGACGGTAAACCTATTGATCAATCTAACTACCGTTCTATGATTGGTTCGTTGCTTTACCTTACCGCATCTAGGCCCGATATCATGTTTAATGTATGCTTGTGTGCTTGCTTTCAAGCGGCACCTAAAGAATCGCATAGGAAGGCAGTCTTTAGGATACTTAGGTATCTTAAGCATACTCCTAGTGTGGGCTTGTGGTACCCTAAAGGTGCAAAATTCCATCTTGTGGGATACTCGGATTCGGACTTTGCCGGATGCCTCGTGGATCGCAAGAGTACCTTCGGTGGGTGCCACTTGCTTGGGCATTCCCTAGTATCTTGGTCAAGCAAGAAGCAAAATTACGTCGCCTTGTCCACGGCAGAAGCGGAATATATAGCGGCCGGCGCATGTTGTGCCCAAATTCTTTATATGAAACAAACCCTTTTGGACTTTGGTATTAAACTTGGTTGTGTGCCTCTCCTTTGTGACAATGAAAGTGCGGTTAAGATAGCTAAAAACCCCATTCAACACTCCCGCACTAAGCACATTGATATTCGCCATCATTTCTTAAGGGACCATGAAGCTAAGGGAGACATCTCCTTGAGAGGTGTTAGGTCCGAAGAACAATTAGCGGATATCTTCACTAAACCACTTGATGAGAAAACTTTTTCTAGGCTAAGAAGTGAATTAAATGTGCTAGATGCAATGAACGTCATGTAAGAATGCACTTCATATAAGTCTTGCCTAACTCTCAAAGGATAGGGGTGAGCAAGGGTTAGCTTGGGATGGAGGTTCCTTTGGGTCTCCCAAGGTTTGGAGAGTGGTTCTCCCTGAAGAAGCCTTTGAAAGGTTCAAACTTGGCAAGATAGATTTATTTTATGCCTTGCATGATGCCTGCCATATAGACTTAAAATTTCTTGCATTATAATATGTTTGGCATTGCATACGGTAGTTTGTCACAAAGGGAAACTCACCTCATGAGAAAGAGACTTGATTGAAATGCAATATCTCAACTCATATAAGGTGGAAAGAACAAAATGATAGGTGCATTAATGCCTAGAGGAACATGCTCTAAAGAGATAGAAGTCTTCATACTCTACCTCACAAAGCATGGGCCTTACATTTTATTTGGACATTTTCCTCCTATTTTTCTTGATGTTCCATTTGCCTTAAGGCCTAGCCAAGTTATTGGCATATTAGTATCTTTGAGGGGTAAAGGGTTGCCCAAAAAGTCCTAAGACATGTGTTTCTCTTTGCTTGCTTGTTTGGTCAAAGGACATATATGGGATGTTATTGTTCTGTAGTCATCAGATTATCCGATGCCTAGGTCAATCCCTCATCGGATCAATTGGTGTTCAATCTCCAAGGATCAGTTCAGTCAGAATCTCAAAATGATCCGATGAGTTCATCCTGAAAAACATCGGTCCATCCAATGTGCACAATTCTGGAACTTTGGTCAATTCCACCGATGCTACCTCCTCCCTCGTCGGACCATCCGGTGTCAACATTCCATTTTTGAACACCCTTACTGTACCATTCGAACGATGATCCCATCCTTCAGTGTCGGTCCATCCGGTGACAACAGTACCTTTTTGAATATCCTTACTGTGGCATTCGACCGATGCTTCTCATGTTCAACAATGGTCCATCCGGTGTTAAAACTTCGGCTAGGGTTTGGTACCCCCTATTTAAACCGGCCGTACGCCTTCCCTCTCTCTCTTCCCGACCCCATCACCTTCCACCGCAGCCGCCCGTCGTCGCCCGCCGATCTCCGGTCGTCGCCTCACGCACCGCCACCGCCGGACGCCGCCGCGCCCTTCGGCCGCCGCCGCTCGCCAGCGCCGCTGCTCTCAATCGCAGTCGCCGCCTCCAAGCGCCGCCGCAGCCGCAGCCGCCGCCTCACCTCCGCCGCAGCCGCCGTCGCCTCACCCCCGCCGCAGCCTCCGCCGCTGCTCCACCAAGCGCCGCCGCCGCTCTCCCTCGCCACCACAGAGCCCAAACGCCGTCTCCTCTCGTGCACCGCCATCATCCCTAGCACATCGCCGTTAGGGTTTTCGGCCGCATCAATCTTCATCTCGACACTCCGTGCCTTTGACATCGTCAACCTCATTCGCCCGATCGCAATGGCTCGCGACAAGAAGAACAAGGGCAAGACTATCGCGGAGCCGGCCGCGAAGAAGCAAAAATTGTCGAAGGAGGAGAAGAAGGCGTTGATGGCCGCTCGCGCTGCCGAGGAGCGTGAGCGTGGCCGAGGAGGATCGCTGAGGATCCGCGAGGCTCGTCTGAGGCAGCCTCCTGTGATCGATGACTCCGAGGCCGAAGAAGAGCCGGTAGAGCCTCTCGTCCGCCGGCGCTCAGCCCGGACCCGTGGGGGTCATCCCACGGCAGCTCCACGTCCGAGACCGACGGCTGCCGATCGTCGTGAGGACAGGGAGGCCCAGCGAGCTATCTACGAGATGGACACCACTGTCCATGTCACTGAAGGAGTCCGGTTGACCGACTACTGGAAGATGAAGGCCAAGTAGCTTCACAGACTCAGGTGGAGTGTGCTGCTTGAGGAGTGGTACCCACAGCCCCGGGAGGCCCTGGTGGACAGTCGTTTCTGGACTGTGATGCAGGCGTCCCTCTACGATACCTACAGACGCCGAGGCCACAAGTTGTTCCAGCACAACTTTCTGGATTGGCATCAGCTTGCCCTCACAGCAGAGACGGAGATACTGCCCTACTTTGAGAGGTACAGAGGGCTGGTGCACCTGATGTCCTATGAGAGGAGTGCTTACGTGGAGGATTGGGTCCGCGTGTTCTACGCCACCCTCTACGTCTCTGAGGGCAGAAGATCGATTGATTTCATGTTCATGGGACAGCACTATCACCTGACGAGGCAGACGCTGGCACAGCTGCTGGGAGTGTACTTGCACGACACCTGCGTGCATGAGAGGGTCTACGGTCAGGCAGATCCACCGAGGAGGCCGCTCACTGGAGGAGTGGCACCAGCTCTAGAGGAGATACGTTCCCTGTTTGGCCCTACCTTCTCTCCATACCAACCGAGGGTACCGGCTTTGTTGACTCCAGCTGCGCGCACAGTGCACCTCGCCTTGCGCTGCACGCTCCTGCCGGGGTCTGGCTACTTGGAGGGGTTCACCAGCTTACAGCAGACTCTCCTATTTTACATCATGAATGGGATGGAGTTTGACATAGTGGACGTCCTCATATGAGAGATGGAGGATGTGATCACAGACGGAGTGGGCATGATGAGACAGCTCGTATATGGACACTGGATCAGCTACCTGCTCACCATGATGGTTCCCGAGGGGTCCGCCGTGCATGACCGCCTCACTGACGAGAGTGTCACACGGTTCGGTCACTACCGTGCCCCAGCTCTTGGAGACCGCCGCCTTGGCCGTCCAGTCGAGCGTCAGGTCAGGGCTCGTCTTTCTGAGGAGGACTGGTCGGACTTGGAGAAGGAGGATGAGAGGCTAGCTGAGGCAGAGGCACAGGGTGAGGACCTGCAGCACATATGGTCGGAGAGCGACACCGACGACAGTGTCGAGGAGTACTTCTCTCCTCCTCCCTCAACCAGGCAGCACGACGCGGAGGCTAGAGGCTCTACAGTGCCTCCACCTACTCCACCTCCCGTCACTGAGGCACAGGTCACTCAGCCGTCAGAGCTGACTTCGCTCCTCGAGCAGATGGTTGAGCAGCAGCGTCTGGACAGGCTGGCAACTGAGCAGGCCCGAGCAGAGCAGGCTACCCGTCTCCTTGAGCTCCAGCAGCAGCAGCAGGAAATGCAGCGTCAGATCGCCCGTGAGAGGTGTGAGGATACTGACCGGCTGACTGGACTCATCGACCAGATGCACCAGCGCACCCTCGACCAGCAGCAGCAGATGCAGCAGGCGATGATGGGCATCCTGGGGTTGATCACCAACCTCTACACCCAGACCGGGATTGCCCTCCCGTCACAGCTGCCAAGAGTCGCTCCACCACCACCAGTCCTGGCTCCAACTGCCGCTCCGATGCCGTCTACGCCGATTCTCTCCATCAGCATGTCTCCGCTTCTGGCTCCTGGTGCTCCGATTCACTCCCCACTGCCGGCTACGACCCTGTTTCAGCAGACGACGGCCTCCGTCGTCAGTGCCCCTTTTATAGCTGCTCCAGCTCCACCGGCGCCCCCAGCACCGTCAGCGGATCCCCCAGCTTCCTCCGCTCCAGCAGAAGCGACCGCCGACTCCAGCTCCGACGACAGCACCCCCAACGGCGACCGCTTCACTATCGCCCCGAGCGCTCCGGAGTCTTAGGCACTCGACCTCCCTTTTTTTGGTGTATTGATGCCAAAGGGGGAGAAGTGTTAGAGTCAGGGGGAGGTTAGCTCAGTCGTAGGGGGAGTCTTAGTTGCAGGGGGAGTTCTATCTATTTTGGACTTATTGTTACATTTATTATCATTTGCTATTATTGTGTATCCGTGTGTGCTACTTTATGCTCTTATTATTTATTGATCTTTGTTTGAGCCTTCGAGCTTCTTGTGTTGAATTTTGTACCTGTTACATTCTTTTATGAGCATTGCGTTCTTAATTTCATTACCTCTATGCTCTACTTGTTGTGTTGTCATCAATCACCAAAGAGGGGGAGATTGAAAGCATCTAGGCCCCCACGAGGTACGGTTTCGGTGATTAATGACAACCGTTAGATATTACTAATGAGTTTGTGGATGCGAGGTCTCACGTATAACACATCAAACGTAATGAACTATCTATTCATATCATCTACTGCTCATTGGATACAAATGGAGACCCCTCAACAAACTATTCTAAGGGGTTAATCGATTTTCATGAAGACTAAAAGAAGAACTCATACGTCAATGCAATTCCATCAAAATTGAGAACACAAGGAACTCAATATTCATCAGAAGAACATTCCCAATAAATGTCAAAGAGGTCACTCAAGCAAATTCCAAAAGATCAACTTAAAACAACTCGAAGCAAACAAGATCACTACACCGGATCATCCGATCTTTTGTGAAGTGACTACCTCGGTCGAGTTGTGTCAACAGAAGAAGAAGACCTCAAAACTGAAGTACACACCGGATCATCCGATGTGTAGGAAGTGGTACATCGGTCCAATTCAACAGAAGCAATTATTTCTGGACCAATTCTCAAAATCAACTCACCGGATCATCCGATGTACACGGAAGCACACATCGGTCGATTACTCCAGTAAGCATCAAGTTTGAGTAAATTTTGGAGGAAGAGACACCGGATCATCCGATGAGAAGACAGGATCAACATCGGTCTAACAACGGTCATATCTGACACAATGACGTCAGCTAAAGTAACTTGACCGATGTTAACTAAAGGGGAGACATCGGATCATCCGGTGTTCACAGTAAAGTTCTGTCAGCCTACTTTTCCAATGGCTATTTCGGGGAGGCTGGCTATAAATACCCCCTAATCCTGTCATTTCGTCAAGTCTTGAGCACCAGACACCATCAACACATCCACAAGCATTCAAGACCAAGAGCAATCACTTACACACCATTTCGGTCATCTATACACCATGATTTAGGCTAGAACTAGCTAGAGAGAGAGCTTGTGTGCCACCATTCTGGGTGAGTGGACTCTCTAGGACAGTGTGAGAGCCTCAAGGGAGTTTCCTTGGTGTTTGTAACTATGAGAAGACTTCCGGAGCTTGTCAAGGCGTGTGTGGAAGCCCGGAAGGTCGAAGTTGTACAAGGCTTGAGCTCTACCTTGCCAAGGGAGGTGAACGGAGAGGAATAGTGAAGATCCCTCGTCTCGGTGACTTGGGTGTGGCAAAACCACTTGGTGGGTGCCACAACGTGGATGTAGGAAGATCTTGACGATCTTGCTGAACCACGGGATAAATACTTGTCTCCTCGGGAGTTTGCATCCTTCTCCTTTCCTTTACTTTTATGCACTTTATATTCTGCGAAGTCTCTATCTAGTAGAATGCATAAATAGTTTGCGTAGGGGATTGGGATTTAGAAATTAAGTTTCATTGCTTAGAAATTTTCGAAGAAAGCCCAATTCACCTCCCCCCCCCTCTTGGGCATTCGGTCCTTACAACAATTAAGTGTGTTTAAGCATCCTAATAGTGTGATAACACACCTTAATGGTGGCGTTACCAGTATTAAGGGTCTTTTGATCGTGCACCATTAATATTGCATTAATGGCACATAGTCAGGCCTTGTAACTATAGAAATTATTGTCCCTTGAATGTTTGTGCCGTTGGAGATCCGCTAGTATTCCCGCTGTTGTCGTAGGTCTGGAGGTTCAACACGTGGTAGATTTAGAGCTTCCCCTCGCGAGGAGGTAGGTCTGGAGCCGCTGGACATACGGTGGCACTCGAGCTTCCCTCTACTGGGGGTTAGGTCCGGGGTCATTGTACACATGTCAAGCATGGAGCTCCCCTATGTATGGAGTTTAGCTCTAGTCCTATATTACACGTGGTAGTGCTGGAGCTACATATGAAGGATGCGGGTCCAATGTTGTGTGACACATGGGGCCTTTGGAGGTCTTCGGCTCTGACAGGTGGAACTCCCTTGTACTTCTTGTAGTATCATGGGGTACCTGGTACGCAGGGTACAGACAGTGGCCCCCGGGCCCACCTCTGGGAAAAAACCCTTTGGGTTAAGTTATTCTACCAGAGGTGGGGCCATCCTCAATTCCCACGCTGCAACTTCAAAGGTCTTCTGATGTAGCGTTGGGGCGACGGTTTGGGGTTAAACCATTGCCGTGTGGCTTGTTTTGAATGCGGCAGATGAGATCTTTGAGTGCAGATCTCATGCAATTGAAGGTCGCCGGTTCCCAATACGAAAACCATATCGGTTCCGAGTGCCTTGTCAGGCTGCCGCCCTCAGGCTTCCCACCGCCCATCATGACAACAGTTCGCCTGGGGTAATAACCACGACTTCTTTGTTTAGGTGGCCCCGAGCCCATTCATCATTAATGGGGTAGATTCTTTGTAATGTTGCCTTTCTTCCATTGCGGTTTCCATCCAAGCGTTGTGGAGGCTTACTTAAGAAGGAAAGTTTGCACGGTTTGAGGACTCTTTACGCTTTTAAACAAACTCGTGCTCTGAGTCTCCCAACCTTTGCCTAGATTTTTCCTCTTTCGCTCCACTTTTCCGTGATGGAGTTAGGTCTTCCCAAAAGACGCATCCAGAGCAAGGATAATCTGATGAAGATCTGGACCTTCATGTGATGGTCCAGCGACTCCTTCAACCACTTGGTTCGTGCCGGCAACCTCCCCTTCAAGAAGGAGCGTCGTAGCGAGATGGTGTACTTCTCGGCGTACGCCATGGTGGGACTGATCCCACCTTTTTCATGTTTCATCCTGATGCTGCTGGACTTCTACAGCCTTCAACAGCATCATCTCGGTCCACACTGCCTCCTGTTGGTGGTGAATTTTGTCCACTTCTGCGAGATGTTGGGGTCACTCGAGCTTTTTCGGACCTTCTTCACAGCCCATACCACCAGCAAGGGGACAGAGTTGCTTGGCTTCTATTACTTCGTGAAGCGCAAGAACTGCCCCTTCAACTACCTAAAGTCGTTCCCCTCCGGCAAATGGGATGACCGGAAGAATGATTGGATCGTCATTGCAGTGGAGGAGCACGATAGGTTGGAGCTGCCCAAGGACTCCCCAACTTGACACCGATGCCTGGAACGTAGTTCCAAAGATATCGGATGCATTCAAGTCTATCCTGGCCAGAATCTAGGAATGTTCAGACGGTGAGTGACCCCCCAGATGGTCTTCGGAAATTTCTTGGTGAGCAGGTGGGCTCCACTGAGGAGAAGGGAGAAGCTCGCCTGGGCTTTCAACAGTGTGATGGATGACGACCAGATTCAAACCGGTTTGAAATCCAACTTAGATGACGAAGCTTTGAGGCTCCATCTCAAGAAATTTCAGCATGGGTCCATCGCCAATAACGCCTTAGCTCCGCCGGCTGCTTTCCTGCCTCTGAACATGACTCCAAAGTTCAGCAGGGAGCTCTGGAGGAGGATGCCAGCGCTGAATGACCTGGGTGAAGTGGAGAAGCATAGGGTCTCCAGGGTTGTAATACTCGGAGCTTCCAAGGGGGCGACCAACCCTGCTCTGAGACACAGGGTTGATGACGTTGGCAAGGGTCGGGGAATAGAGCCAGCCGAATCTTCCAGCCAGAAAAGGAAGCTGAGGCATGCTGATGGTAGCTCTGTCCGGTGTGCTCCGTCTACAACTTCCCCTTCTCCCCGAGGAAGGTCTTCGGCAGCGACACCTCCTCCAGTACAGCCATCCTCAAGGAGTGCTAGTTCCAGACAGTCGACTCCAATACCAGTACCAGCTCCGTCCAGAAGTCCTTCTCAACCAAGGAAGTCCTTGGCTGGGGCAACACCGACGACGACGACATGCTCCGGGCGTCATTCTGGAGCTCCCACTATGCCAACCACGGCGGGTTTCGACTCTGAGCATCCGACGAAGAGGTTTCATGCCTATTTGAGCGGTAGCTTCCCAAGGTAAGCTTTGCTTTTTCACCTTGATTTGCCATTCTTATTTTTGTCATGATTTGAATCTTCCAATCTTTTGGCTGCAGGGCATCAAATACAGGGTCTAAAGCTCAGGCCTCTGTTGTAGCGACCGAAACAGTGCGGGCGAAAACTCCATCTCTAACCCCCGCATCTCCTCAAGTGGTGGCTAAGGTCACGACAACTCTAGTGCCAGCTGTCGTGGATCTAGATCCAGAGTCGATGCCAAAGACTCCCGTGGTAGCGCTGGACTACGGGGGACACATACATGAAGACGTTCCAGTATCGGCGGCACCAGCAACTGAAGCTCCAGCGCCGGACGCAGAGATAGTGGAAGCTTCGGCATTGAAGCCGGAGGTGACCGAAGCTCCAGTCGCTGTGCCAGAAGTTCTTGCTAAGCCGGCAGGTGAGTCGGTGGTGCTAGAAGCTCTGGCCCTTGAGTCGAAGGTCCTTGATGCCTCAGCAACCAAGTCATTGGGACTTGAAGTTCCAGCCCTCGAGGCGGAAGTTATTGAAGCTCCGGTTGCTGAGTCAGAGATAGTTGATGTACCGGAGTCCGAGCCGGTGGTGGAAGTGGCTTCGGGTGAAGCTCCAATGACCGCCCCAAAAAATAACTGCTTCAGAGCTGCCCATGCCCGAGGCAGAACACCATGAAGAGGCGGTGGCAGGCTCTCCACCCGCGGAGCCAGCAATTAAAGTTCCTACGGCGGGACCTTCAGCAACGGCCCCGGAGGTAGAAGTTCCCCCCAGTGGGATCTTCCTCGGCACCTGCCAAAAAGCTCCCGGAGGGCGACCCCAGTGCCGTAGAAGCTTAGGAAACCACGCTTGTGGTGTGGAGCCCTATTTTTGTTCTTGAAGACCCCTTGGAACCAGCAAAGTTGACCCCGGCAGGTCCAGATCCTATTCCTTTGGCGTTGTCTATTGACAATGCCTACTCAATCCTTCGACAGGTCCAGCTCGCCATCGACCACGGCAGTAAGGTCATCGAAGAAGAGTGCCACACCTTGAGGCGTTGGTGCAACAGGCTTCACTCAAAAACCAAGCTGGCACAAACAAGGCTTGTAGACCAAAAGCAGTGGGTCAAGAAGGAAAAGGTCTGGCTAGAATATTGGGGCAAATTGCTAGAGGAGAAGGAAGCCGCCATCAGGGCTCTCGACGCTAATTCTCGTGAGATTCTCGAGCATGCCAAGGAGAGGAGTGATGCTGCTGACAAGCGTCATAACAACCTTAATGAATTAAATGAGGTTCTTCTCAAGCATCGAGCAGACCTTGATACGAGGGAAGAGAAGCTCCTGGAACGGCAGGAGGATATTTCTAAAAGGGAGGAAGAGCTCGCCCTGAAGCTAACTCTAGCAGAGCAAAATTTGGCAAATCGCACTAAGAAGCTTGATCTGCGGAGCAAGGAAGAGGAGGAAAAGTACTGGAAACTGGGGTCGGAGCTCTCGAAAAGAGAAGCTGATGTTGCCACCTGAAAAGGGAAAGTAAGAGGCTGGGAGAAGGACCTGGCCGAACGGCAGAACCGCATCCACCTTCGAGAGACGGAGCTAGCCGATCGCAGAAAGCAAGTAGCTAAGAGTATGCAGCAACGTGCCAAAGTCGTTGAGCTCCTCGCTCGGGAAGGTTCAGAGCTAGCTGCCGCCAGGAGGTCACTGGAGGAGCTGTGGAGCTTGAGGGCAACTGAATCCCTGCTGGTATGGGATTTTCTGGGGCGTGCGGACAGAGCTCTGGTGCCTTTTGGCTTAAGTCCAGTACGTCCGGAGAACCCAGCACCGAAGCTGGACCAGACGCTGGTAGCACTTAACTCTACTGGCAGCAAACTCGACGCAATGGGTGATGTCATCGCTGACCAACGAGAGACAGAGGGAAAATATCTAGCTAACAATGTCACCGAGAATGTCTTGGCGTTCTACAAAAGTCGAGACCCTCAATTTTCTCTCGATCTGGTCTTCGAAGGACTCATTGCCAAAGAGGAGGATGCCGCAAGGGCTAGCGTCCAAGAAGCTGCTGAGAAGGTTGCCCCGTTTTTCCGCGGGACTTAGATCCTCCAGTAGCTAGGACCTTTTTCTTTTGCCTTTTGTTGTAACCCTGATTTTGTAATCCAGTACTCTGAATGAATGAAATCCACTGTTTTTGCAATGAATTCCATTTTGTTGTCCTTGTCTTCAATACACTGTCCTTTATCCTATTTGCCCCCTGGTAGATGTAAACAATTTGATTGTAAACATGTACCAAAAGAATTTGATGATGTGTTAATGACTTGGACACTTCGAACTTGTAGGTTTTAGGTCCGAAGTTTATTTCCAACTTCTCCAGGGAGCTATTGTAGCGTCGACAGTGGGCCCCCTGGTGTTGTCGGCTTGATAGGTCCGACAGCACCCACTGTCAACGCGTAGAACGTCGACGACGGGCCCCCTAGGGTTGTCGGAGCTTGATAGGTCCGACGACACCCACTTTCAACGCGTTGAACATTGACGGAGGGCCCCTTAGGGTTGTCAAAACTTGATAGGTCCGACGACACCCACTATCAACGTGTAAAACATTGACGGCGGGCCCCCTGGGGTTGTTAGAGGTTGGTAGGTGAGACAGCACCCACTGTCAACGCGTCGAACGTTGATGACGGGCCCCCTGGGGTTGTCGGAACCTGATAGGTCCGACGACACCCACCATCAATCATAGAAAATGTTGACGGTGATCCCCTCAGGTGGTTATGCCATCTTCACTTGAATTATACTTCACGTCAACGGTTGGCCCCCATGGGAGTTGCCAGAGCTTGTTAGCTCTGGCGACGCCCATATTCAACGTCTGAAAATATCGATGGCGGGCCCCCTTGTAGGTTGTTGGAGCTTAATAGCTCCAACATTGTCCACCATCGTCATAAGTTTTCATTTTTCCTGTGCATCAAAAACAAGAGAAAAAAACTGTAAAATTCATCCTCTCATCTATAACTATTTTGTGTCTTGCTGCTCTCATGTGAATTTTAAATCCAAACAAAGTCGATATGATGATAAGAAAATTGATATAATCTTTTGCAGATCCAAATGCTTTTAGGACCCGCCCTACTGAGGCCTGCCGGAATGTCGGTAGAGTGGCGTACT
The DNA here is from genome assembly GCA_036927565.1 of Tuctoria greenei. Taxonomy (NCBI): domain Eukaryota; kingdom Viridiplantae; phylum Streptophyta; class Magnoliopsida; order Poales; family Poaceae; genus Tuctoria; species Tuctoria greenei. The sequence continues at coordinate 172,816,289 of JAYESD010000002.1, read as the reverse complement.
TGGGGTGCGGGACCAGGCTAAGTCGATAGCACACTCCAGACCAGGTTGTTGCAGCTACCAGCATCAATGATGGTATGTACACGGCAATCCTTGATGATGATAAACATGTTGAAAAGGTTGTGACGTTGGCGGTTGTCATCCTCTCGAATCGTGGCACTCAAAGCTCGCTACACAATCAAAGTCCTATAGTTGTTGGTCACAAATGTACCAAGAACCTCCTCAGCACCATCATCCGACCCTGAAATGTTAGTTGCAATAATATTTTCATCTTCAATATCAGAAGCACTAACATACCCACCATCAGCAGTGGCAATGATCGTCCGTTTGCTGGGGCAATCTCGTTGCATATGGCCAAGTCCCTGGCAGCGGTGACACTTGATGTCGGAGGTGCGACTTGTCGAAGTGTTGGGTGCAGCCGCCTTTGCTGCAACACCTTGAGGCATCTGGGACTTGTTGTTATCTTGTCCCCGTGATGTAGAAGGTGCGGTGCTGCTGCGTCCAACACCTGTGGAGGGTGGTGTAGAAGCACGTACGCTTGAGGAGGGCGCTGCTTTGGATGATGGCACCGGAAACTGTCGTGGCGTGAAGGTGTTGTTCCGCCGCTGTTGTTGGCGACCCTGCACTTCTTTTTCTGCTAAGATAACAAGTTGAAATAAACATTGAATAGAATTATATTCCTTGTAGTAAACTATGTTCTAGATCTCATGCCGCAAGACCCTATAAAACCTAACAATTTGGTCTTCTTGGTCCTCAACTACCCCACAACGAAGCATACCTTTCTGCAACTCTTGGTAGTACTCTTGGACAGTCATGTCACCCTGATCAAAGCGTTGCAATTTCTTAAGAAGATCATGTCTATATGAAGGAGCAACAAACCTAGCGCGCATCTCTTCTTTTAACGCAGCCCATGTTTGTGGTGCATTACGTGTATTGACAAGTTCATTCCACCAAATTATAGCAAAATCTTTAAACTCACTAGTGGCTTGTCTAACTCTATGTCGCTCAGGAACAAGATGAGAGCTAAATTTTTGTTCTACCGTCATCTCCCAATCCAAGTAAGTCTCAGCATCATAAGATCCATAAAATGGTGGAATAGAACACTTAATCTTAGCATAAGGATCATTATCTTGTTTAGGAGCATGAGGACAAGGACTATCTCCCATACCTTGACGATTTTGTTGAGGGCGACGGCGCTGTTGTGCATCAACCTCATCGTTATTGAAGTCATCCTCTGTGTCGTAGTGAGCATGTGCATCAGCATCAAGGATGGTAGAGGGTGTAGCTTGTTGGGGAAGACGAGTCTCCATCTCATCCAACCGTGTGGTCAGACCAGCAACACTTGTATGGAGCCTCTGAAAGGTTGTTGTTGTAGTGGTCTAGTAATTGTTGAAAGCTTCGGTCCTCGCCCGCATCATGTCCCTTAGTTCCATATGGGACACACACTCATCATCATCCGGAGGTGTAGAACCAGAGGTCTTATCCATAGGCTTCTTTCCTGTCATTGTTAGTACGAAACATAAATGAAGACAAAAAGATCGTGAAGAACCCTATTACTACGCTCTCTGAAGTGGAAGTGGAAAATCAATCAGTAAGATGTGTCTTACCCCGCTCTTACAAGTTTCTTTCCAGCACTGCAGGTGGCCAACGGTGACTGGTGTGAAGCAAGCAGAGAGTGGGTGTGATTGCAGAGGTTACTTGTTCTACTCGAGAGATGGTGGAGCTTGGGAGGCTCAAATGCAGTATATGTATGTGGCACACAAGTTAGTAACATAAAGCAATGCTGAATAAGTGTCCAAAAAATTTCACCTAGTTGTTGGCCTAAGAATGTATTAGAACAGTTGTGGCAACAAGCAAGGACAATGATGAATGATGATTAACAACAAGGATAATATCAACAAGTATCCAGCACTCACACAAGAACAGCACAACTAGAAAACGCCTTAGCCTCCCGTTTTTGTCTTGAAGCACTAGTAGAAATCAAAATCTTTTTTTTTCTCCTAATTTTTTTGATATTTTTTCTCAACCAGGGGCACTAGAATAGAAACAGCACCAAGTATTAGCACAAACCGATGAAAGATGTGATTGGTACAAATTCAGCAGTGATTGAAAAAACTGGTGCCGGAACTTCGGGTTTCGAAACGAGGGCCTTCTTAATTTTTTTAGTTTTTTTGGAAACGCCGTGACCGGCGTAGCCGGTGTATCGTATGTGGATTTTTTCGAGACCTTTCCGGGAAAAAAATGTGCCTCAATCGGAGTTCCGAGCGAAAAGTTATGCCCGTTTTAAGGAGGATACCCCGAATCAGGTTTTGGTGGTATTGGAAACTGCAATAGAGACAAATTGGTGGATGGAATTTTTTTGTAGATTGTTTTTTTGTAGATGGCAGCGGATGAAAGAAACAAAACTGAACCAAAACAACTCTAAACCAGCAACCAGACTCAACCTAGGACACGAACTCAGAACTACGGACTCCGAAACTAAATTGTGCAAAAGGCTGAGCGGGGGTTGTAGGTCAGGGAAAGTAAAGATTTTTTTGTGGCTTTTTGTGGACGATAGGACTGAACAAAATAAATCTAAAGGGCACACAAGTATACCTCATGGTGAACCTGGAAATCTGATACCCATTGATAGGAGGATGAGTCCCGATCTTCCGAGAGGTATGGTAAACTTGATTGGGTGGAGATCTCGACGTTGATGATCCAAGGCTCCGAACGAATGAAAACCCCACAATCACTACACCACTGCTCCATTGGTTATCACCTGTGTCACACGAATGACCTTGCCACGAAGGCTTATCCCTGCAAGCGTAATCAAGAACACAAGCAAGAACAGAGAAATTGCAATCAAGCTGAATTGATCATGAATTTGGGGTCTCACAACCGATGATCGGTGACACTATTCAATGACAGATTGTATCTAAGCAAAACCCAACCCTAATGTGGTGATGTCTGCTGTATAAATAGGAGTTTAGGGGCGTGCAAGACCCCTGGATGCAACCCTAATGGGCATCCACATGATACATGGGCCAGCAGCCCAAAAGACGGTAGCGCAGCACCGAATAGATTCTGGACGCCCACTTGTTTTGCTGATTCCCGTAAACTCGGAAAGAATTTTGAGGTGGGGCTGGTTCCATTAGAAGCTTTATGAAATAACGGTTCCAACCATATATAGAATGTCCAAATCCTACTCAGTATGTGTCCGGGGCATCAGTTTTGGTAGTGGCAGCTCCTGGAACCCGAGGTGGACTCGAAGTCGAGTTGGACTTGGGCTCCTCCTCGGTGTGCACGTCCTATCTCCTGCTCCTTGACTCGTTGGACTCCTCCAAGCACTTGCTGGTCCTCTCCATTGTTCCTAATCAATAAAACATGCATGGAAACAAGCGTAAGTTCTGAAAAACAATTGACAGGGTTAGAACATACCTGGAGATCCAATTGTCGCGCACGTGCTCTAGTGATCGGTCCTTGCATTGTATGCAAAGGAGAGATGTCCTCATCAAGTGTTGTAGGCCAGTAGAAGTCGTGTTGAAAGGCTTTGCTGACCAGCGTGCGGGAATACGCGTGGTTCCCACACTCGCACCATGGATCTCTGTGAGGAGCTCGCAGCCTTCTTCCCTTACAATGCATCGTATTAAGATGCTGTTGGCACCGCGCCGATAGAGATCCCCTTCTACCAGTGTGTATCTTTTAGCCAATCTGACGATCCGGTCAGCGGATACACTGTATTCAGGATGGATGCTGTCCTTCAAGTAGCTCCGGATCTCCGAGATCCATGCATCGGAGCTAACTTGAGCTTCTGAGTCTTGCATGATGGGTTGTTCGGAGCATCCTGCAGCACCTACGACACTGAGTGGACGCATTGGTAACAGGGCCACCGGGACCGCCAGCTTTGAGGTGCTAGTCTCGCTCCCTTCGCTCAGTTTGTCAGACTGAGCTGTTGGTCTTGACAACCTCCGAACAAAAATTCCATCAGGAGTCGGAGCTCCGGTTGAGTACTTTGTCGACAGTTCATCAACTTCAGCGCTATGGAGATGCTGAACATGGTGTAGATCCAGGACTTCGAAATCCTTCTGGAGCCTCTAGATTTCAAGGAGATATGCAGCTAGTTGGGGGTTGTTGCAGCAGCATTTACCTCAGACTTCCTTTATCATTAGCTGCAAATCACCCTTCACCGACAGCTGTTTGACACTATAGGATAGTGCCACCTTGAGCCTGTAGATGAGAGCTTCATACTCTGCCATATTGTTGGTCGCCTTGAAGCCAAGGTGAACCATGTAATTGACCTTCTCCCCGATTGGAGCGAGGAGAAGGATTCCAGCTCCGGCCCCCTGCCTCTGCACGGAACCGTCAAAGTAGAGAGTCCAGTGAGGCTCGGTGAAGACTGAGACCTTGGGTTCCGGCTTCTGCTCACTAGGGCCCCCAGGATTTGATGGAGAGGGAGTCCACTCCGCCATGAAGTCAGCCAAAGTCTGACTCTTGATTGCTAGTCGTGGCACGAATTCAAAATCGAACTCGACCAGCTTCACTGCCCACTTTGCGATGTTCCCAATAGAATTAGGGTTATGCAATATAGCACGTAGTGGATAGGAAGTTACCACTGATATCTTGTGGTCTTGGAAATAATGGAGAAGCTTCCTTAAGGCAATAAGAACTGCGTAAAGCAACTTATGCACCTCGAGGTATTTGGTCTTGGCATCATGGAGTACTTCACTGATAAAGTACATTGACTGCTGAATGGTCCAAACCCTCTCATTAGGGCCCGAAGCTTCCTCTCCATCAACCTGTACCCTTTCGAAGGGGTTCAGGCCTTCTTGTTGAGCTTCCCGGACCCTCCCGAAGGGGTCCGGATGTACTTCTTGTTCAACCCGGACCCTCCCTAAGGGGTTCGGATCTTCTTGAACAGCCTTGAGAACTCCCTCAGATGAGAGGTTGATCTTCTATCACTCCGCCTTGAAGATCCGTTCCTGGGGCTGGGACCCACACTCGCCTCCGGACCCTCCCGGAGGGTCTAAGCTCCTAAACTCGATGTGGCTCCGGTCCTTCTGCGACCAGGACCATGCTGACAACTTCTGTGGTTATAGAAATGTGAAGAAGTAGACGCTCACCAGGGTTCGGAGCTACCAAGATTGGTAATGTGGTGAGGAGCTGCTTCAACTCTTGAAACGCCTTTTCTGCTTCTTCAGACCAATGGAGTGGTCCAGACTTCCTCAAAAGTTTGAAGAAGGGTAGCGCCCATTCTGCCAATCTTGAGATGAACCGACTGAGCGCGGCCAGACATCGGGTCAACTTTCGGACGTCCTTGATGCGGGCTGGGGGCCGCATATCTTCAATAGCCTTGATCTTCACCGGGTTTGCCTCTATTCCTCAGTGAGTCACCAAGAAACCAAGGAGCTTCTCGAAGCTAACCCCGAAGACGCACTTGTCTGGGTTCAGCTTGGTGCACGTGATGTGCAGTTTGTCGAAGATGGCTTGCAAGTTGTCAAGGAGTGACTCCTTGTTCTTGATCTTCACAACGATGTTGTTGACATACACCACCACCAAGTCCCTAATGAGTTCTACAAAATTTTTGTACATAGCTCGCACAAAGGTTGAAGCAGCATTTTGGAGAACAAAAGGCATGGCAGTATAACAATACAGTCCATCTACCTTATGAAGATAGTATGCTCTTCATTTTCCTTAGACATTTGGATCTGATGATATCTAGAATAAGCATCTAGGAAACACGACAGCTCACACCCAGAGGTAGAGTCCACTATCTGATCTATTCTAGGTAGTGGAAATGGATCTTTTGGGCATGCATTATTTAAGGTGGTGTAGTCGATACACATCTGAAGCTTCCCGCCGGCCTTAGGAACAACGACTGGGTTTGCCAGCCATTTTGGGTGAAAAACTTCCTAGATGAAACCAGCTTCGAGCAGCTTCTTGATCTCCTGTCGAATGAAGTTTTTCTGCTCGACTGATGCTTCTGGGGCTTCTGATGTACAGGACGTGCGTTGGGATAAATCTTCAGATTGTGCTCAATCACCTCCCTAGAGATCCCAGTCATTTGTGATGGTTGCCAGGCAAACACGTCAACATTAGCCCGGAGGAAAGTGATGAGCGTGAGTTCCTATTTGTTGTTCAAACCTCCCGATATACGGGTGGTCTGAGGAGAATCAGAACTGATTTGGACGACTTTGATAAGGACTCGGTGTCGCCGCATGGTTGCACACGTGGTGCAGAGGTTGAGCCTCGATGTCGAGTGCTCAGGGGTTGAGCAATGAGCTCTTTGCTTGAGGTTCCTTCCTGCTTCGTGGCAAGCGCATGGAGTTCCTCCAGCGCGGTGACTCCAATAGTGCAGTCTCCACGTATCTGGAGAATGCCTGAAGGTGTCGACATCTGCCACCAGTGAACCTGTACAAGGCAGGCCTGCCCAGGATGGCGTTGAAGGGCATACTGATGTGAGCGACATCGAAAACCAGCTTCTCAGTCCTGTATTCCTCCTGAGTCCCAAAGGTCACTGGGAGAGTGATGGATCCGAGGGGGCTGATGGCCCCTGGACCTACCCTGAAGAAAGATCTTGAGGGGCGACGGTCCATGAGTTGCAGATGGATCTTCATGAACGCTTCAAAACTCAAGAGATTGAGTGTTACGCCTCCGTCTACCAGAACGTGGTAGAGCTGAACGTTGTTGATGGTCGGAGATACCATCAGCGGAAGTTGGCCAGCTCCAACCATGTTTTTTGGGCAATCTGTTGCATCAAAAGTGATGGGTGTATCCATCCACTTCCGATGTGGTTCCGCCCTGGCAGCAGGAGCTATGACAGCCATTTCCTGCCGCATTATCTTGAGGACACGGCAAGAGGAGATGTCCTAGGACCCTCTGTAGATGGTGTTGAGGGTCTTCCAACGCTCATTGTCAGAGACGTTAGAGTCATCATCGATTGTGTTGTACACAGCCTTTAGGACCTTCTTGGGGTCCTGGAAGCCTAGCTCCATTTCAGTCGGAGCTTCATCAACTTTTTGTTTTCCTTCTCGCTGACAGAAAGGAGCTTCTTCTCGGCGCTTGTTATAGCGCTCGACAAGGTTTTGGACCTCTCGGGAGTCCCCAGACTGTGCTTGTCCGTCTTGTGGATTGGACACCACATCTTGGAACTATCGCCGTCTTCTGACGAAGGTCGAGGTCGTTTTTCGGGGCGTGGTCCCCAGCCACTCGGAGCTGCAGCAGCCGTAGCAGTAGGTGCGCCGGTCGATGACATTTTCTTGTCGTTGGACTTCTTCTTCTTTTTGCCACCACCGGAGGTAGTGGCTTCAGCTTTGGAGGACTTTTTGTTATCATGCGGAGCTGGCTTTGAATGCATTTCCTGGCCCTCTGCAGCCCAGACGCACTTGTCAGCCAGGCTGAACAACCCCGTGACGCTGGTGACTTCTTTAGTCGCCAGCTTCTCCAACATTTTCTTGTCTCGGATGCCCTGTCTAAATGCGACAATAATAGAAGCGTTCGAGATAGAGGGGACAATATTGCGTACCTGAGAAAATCGCTGGATAAAGAATCGCAGCGATTCCCCCGTTGTTTGCTTCACGGCAAACAAGTCCAGTTCGATGCCTGGTCAGGTGTAAGAGCTCCCGAAGTTGGCAGTGAACTTTTGGCATAGCTACGCCCAACTGCTGATGGAGTCGGGCAGAAGGCTCATGAACCAGGACTTGGGGGGTCCCAGTTAGAGCCACAGGGAAGTTGTTGGCCATCAAGGCCTCGTTGCCTCCTGCTGCAAGTACAGTAGTGGAGTAGATTTGAAGGAATTCAGCGGGGTTGACAGTCCTGTCGAATTTCTCTAGCAAATGAGGCTGGAACTTTTGTGGCCAGCGGACCATGCGTAGGTGCATGGCCAAGGCAGAACAACCTCCTCCTACTCCCACTGGAGTAGGGTTGTCCCGAGCCTCTCGCCTCTCGCGAGCATGCTCAATATAGATGCGGCGATCATGTTGTTGGTAGTGGCGATCGAGTTCTGACCGCAGATCATGCTTCGAAAGCCTTGAAACAGTATGGGTGTGTTGTGCCCCGGAAGGTAGCGATATCACCTGTTGAGATACAGCACGCCTCCGGTGCTGGGACACGTGAGGACCAAGTCTTCTAGACAAGGTCCTACGTTCAGTCGGTGCCTGCCCTAAAGGGGGAGGACCATGGTTGCTGATGGCATCAGCTGCGGTTGCAACTAGATGTTGCACATCAGCACGCCACTGCTCCATCGCACCCTGAGGTGCTCCGGGCGTTGGTGGACGCTCCAGTAGAGTACCCACAGCAATCAGCGCGTTCTCAGGGTTGTTGTTTGCCAATGCTGTGACCGACACGAGTACCCCATCCTGCTATCTAGCATTGTTTGCCTAGAGCAGATGGTGGTGGTGGTGGTGCGACGCCTGCCGGGACAACGACACCCATTGTGCATGTTGGAAGGATTCCCTCTAGCAGGTTGCACAACGTTGTTGCCGTTTGATGATCATGCGATAGAGTTCACCATCTTGTGATCTCAGGCTCCCCTTCCTGGCGCGCCAAAATGTCGAAGCGTACGAACGACCCGTGCCCCGGTACTACTAAATTGTAGCCCGCAGAGGTTCTTGTATCGGTTTGGGCACACGGAGATCTTAGACAGGATGGTGACACAGATGATTTACGTGGTTCGGGCCGCCTGAGCATAATACCCTGCTCCACGGGATGTGTGTGTGTTGTATTGAGTATTCTCTGGTCTTTGTGTGTGTATCAGCCTACTTGTTCTGTACGGTGCAGCACATCCCTTTTATAGACCAAGGAGTGGCTGTTACATGAGTTGCCTGGCCCGACATGTGACTCCGACAGTTATTAATGTCCAATACACAATTAAGTGTGTCTAAGCACCCTAATAGCATGATGATGCGCCTTAATGGTGGCATTACCAGTATTAAGTGTCTTTTGATTGTGTGTCATTAATATTGCATTAATGGCACATAATCAAGCCTTGTAACTGTAGCAATTATTGTCCCTTGAATGTTTGTGCCGTTGGAGATCTGCTAGTATTCCCGCTGTTGTCGTAGGTCTGGAGGTTCAATGGGGGGTGAATGGTAGATTTAAAACTTTTATGCGGAAGCAACTAAAACCTCTTGATAGAAAACCAATCTGATAAATAAATATTGTGTGCGATTGTTTTCATTGTTTTGAACCGTGATAAAATCAGTATAGATTGTATAGAATCAAGCACGAAACTAATGCAGCAAGAATCACGTGAAAACAATGTGTAGAAATAACCTTCTGGTTAAAACCCTAATCAAAGGTCAATCTGTTTTGATAGGCTAAAACAGATCTGCTATGCAGGAAAGAAACTAGTGTAACTCATAAACCGTGAAACCAATGATCATGAAATTTTCGCGGAAGGTGGTAATTGAGTTGTGAAGACAACACAAAAACAATCACGGCAACTGGATCTGTAAAACTCGAATTATGATCAAAACATCGAAGCAACGTCAGCTACGCAGAAACTCAACGAGGAAAACCTGACTAAAACAAGTCAGACAATCAAGGTACAAAAGCTCCTCACAAACTATGAATTTTATTCATCAAAACATAAGAGCAACAGCTGAATTTGTACTCTCCACAAATCTGTAAAAGCCTCAAAATCAGTAACGTGCAATTGAAGTCTAGAAATGATTTATAAGAGAAAGGACAGAAGATTAAGTACAAGTGATGGTTAAAAATGCAAATGCACGAAGATAAAAATTCAAATTTATTTAAACTTTAAGTTTAATTTAGAAAAGAGGAGAAATAAAACAGACAAATAAAATAAAATAAATGGTTTAGTACTCATGTCACATTTAGAAGGATATGGAGAAAGTTTACAGCGAGGGACTTATGGGTGAATTCAAATTCGAAATTTGAATTTCAAAATCAAGTTCATAAATTCTTAGGTTTGAATTCATAATTAGATTCTACATATTGTCATTAGCAAACCTGCCAAGTTGGAATATTTATACAGCATGTTTGTCAGCTGAAAATGAATTTACAAGAAAAGATAGGAAAAGGTGGGCCCCACCGGTAAGCTGCTCAATCAAAACTCGACTTGTAAAATTCCATAATTCAGTGTATCATCATCTTCCTCCTAATCAGGTTTGTGTTCCTGTTAATCTAATAAAAAAATGAAGAAAATTAGATGGATATATTTGCAGCTGGAATTAAGAGGATAAGGGGGAATTGGAGTGGGTCCCACCTGTCATGCAGTCACCAGGCACTTACCGACTCTGTTGGTTCCTCCTTATCGGCTCCTCTGCTCAGTGCGACACCTCCCTCTTTGCATGAGCCACCGCATGCACAGCCTGGACAAAACCATGCCAAGAACCTGGTCGCCTCTCTCTCTGCTCGGCTTGCTGCTCATACCGTCGAAGGCTCCTTCCCTCAAGCAGAGCACCGACTCCCCTGTTCTCTGCACTGCAGCACGCTTGGCTCGCTGCTCTGTTCAGAGCTTGCAGTGCCTTGACGCCCGACGACTCCCGTGACCAGCACGTTATTCCGAGCCTGCAGCAAGGCTTGCGGCATCGCCCGACGTCTTCCACACACGCAACATCACGCTGGCTGCGACGTCGCCACGAGCAGAGGCGTTTGTCTCCTCATTCTGGCCGCCTTGGCTTCCCCGACGCATGGTCATCTCGAGCTTGCTCACCACCATTTCAGCGCGCCCACAGGTTCCCCAACCACCCTTCTGCCTTCCCTAATGACTTTTGTGTCATGCACTTTGCCATCGTATTTCCCCATTTTGCACCGGCGGGTTCTATGAACCCCGGTAGAAACTCTTGCAATTCATGTTACAGGTCCAACCAGTCTCCAATTCAGTTAGACAAAATATTCAACATGTCTCTACGGACCTCTAGAATAAAACGGCGACATTTTTAATGAATCCACCGAGTCAAAATCCTAGTTTTCCCAATTTTAGTTTTGAAACCCTAGCTCCACCGTGGTTGTTGTTTTCCAGTTAAGATTATCACGATTCAAGTCCATTTTAAGCCTCCTCATGTCTTACGGATACGACACGACTCATTTCCGCAGCCAATAACCCTGCTCATAGCAATGTTCACGTCGTCGGCGAGGTCCTTGCCGCCGCCGCCGTCGGATGGGTACTCCAGCCATCTCCAGCCGCCGCCACCACCACATGCGTGTTTCCTGTGATGCACCGCACCCAATACACACATCACGGCGAGGAATGGCCCACGGAAAGGAATCCCTGGACGTGCGCCGCCGCCTCCGGTGGCCAAGCGCCGCCCGTGCTCCGTCCCAGCCTGAGGTGGAAGAAGCACCCGGCCTGGCCGCACATGTCGGCCAGATGCGTCAAGCTCCGGATCAGTTTGCGGCCTGGATCAAATGTGGCTGCAGGTTGAACCGTGTGGCCCATGTGTTGCTTTATTGAGATTGGTCCAATTTAAATCGTGGGGCCCACTGGTCAACGGTTCAGGTGATTATTAAGAGAAAAATAATTTCCAGTAAATAGTCCAACTTTGAAAATCCGTTACTCCTTGTAGAATTGTCCAAAAATAGTGAAACAATTTTTGTTGGATCCCTCGTGTAACTTTCTTTGTAGTGACGCAAAATACTTGGTATGAAACCCAGTTTTTATTTTCTGAATAATTCCTATTCTAAAAACCATTGAGGAATTATTATAGGAGAGTCTCTCATTAGAAAATTACCAAATTTTACGAGACTTATCTTCATCATACCCTTGAATCCAAATACAAATTTGAGCCTCAGTAACCTTCATTAAGGGGTTAATTATGGAGATTATTCTCAGGTCAGTTAGAAAGTCCATAAAAGTGCAGAAACAATTTCAGAAAACTAGTGGAACTTGTATAATCATTATCTCTCTCTACAAAGCTTAGAAAAATGTTAAACCAATTTTTTGGACTCCATAGGAACATAACTATCTAGAAAACATACTTTGACTCATGACAAAACCTCTGTTTTTCCACTAAAATTCAGAGAAGCTTAAAGACTATGAGAATTTTGTGGACCATATTCATCCACTGCTCTAGTTGAAACTTTTCTAAGAAGTCCTCCATCACCACATGATTTCACAGTAAAATTACCAGGCCCAATGAAACTCTTTAGATCCAGTAAATGGATGAAGAACACATTATGCCCAAAACATTGTTTATGTCATTGCTTATCCGAATTTCCTATGTTCCTCTGATTCTTTTCCCTCTTGCTGCACCTCACAGCAGCAGAATTTTTCCTCCTATTTAGTTACTCTTTGTCAAGTTAAACATATTCATTTGTATTTGCTAAGTTGCATTGTATTCTTACATTGCACCTTTCACTTCATACCTTGATCCTAATATGTCCATCTCGAATTCTCCTCTATTTCTCCACACAGCAGAGCCATACCTTTCCATCCTAGATAGTCTTCCTCATTCTTAAATGTGTACAACCGCACTTGCTATTTGCTAAGTTATAATCCTGATATATGTATTTTCATATCGATAGTGATAAACACGATGAAGGCATTCGACGACGGAGATAGACAAGGAGCACCACATGGAGGAAGAGGCACAAGTGTGGACATTTTTGTGAGCAAGAATTGCCCGAGCAGCATTAAAGACGAGGAAAGGAGGAAAATGGTGAGAAGCAACATCCAGATGATGAAGCCTCTAACTATTGACATTTACCTAGTCGCAACCTAAGGCAAGCCCCGATTTACATTTAAGTGCATTTTAAAGTTTTGCTTTATACACACTATATTGAATAGACTTGATATGTGCATCAGTTCTATGTTGATTGAATACTCCACCTGCATGACCAAATAATCCTCGGAGTGGATGGGTAGTTTAAGACTCTCTCGGATTATATTGCTATGCTTAATGTTTAGTTAGCAAATCGGTAGAAGTTGAGTATGTTGGACACTACTCACGAGATTGGTCACATTTTATCGACTACAAGTCATGTAGGTTAATTATACTTGCGAGAGAAGTCGAGTGAGGGAAACCTACTCGCGAGATGCTACTATAACATTCACTTTTTAATATGAGACGTGGACGGGGATTTATATAGGTTGGTTTTCCCACATCGTGCCTGGGTTGGTAATGGCGAGGTAGGTGTTGGGAGATGGATTGGTAGCCCTGTCTGTGTTGGTTAAGGCCCGTCTCATGCTTGGCTCCGTTAAGCAAGTTCGAACTGTACCGGAAAGCATACTGGCTATATGGGACCCAGGAAACCGATGTACCTTGAGAATTCTATGTTGGAACTTTTTCAATCGGCTTAAGCTGTCGGCTGTCAGTACAGTGGGAGTTAACTCACTCATGAACATCTCACAGCAGAGGTGCACCTTGAGGGGAGCTCACTGTTCGAGTCGACCAAACTGTTTCGATGTGGTTGAATCTGGGGAAAGGTGGCTGCGTACGACATCAGTGGAGTGTGCCGACGCAACTCCAAGTATGGGTGTACGTGTCGTGCAGTCTGAGTGTTTTGATTCGAATCACCGTCGCTCGCGGTTATGGATTGAGCTTACTTGGTCACCGAGTCTTGACATAGTAATAAAGAGTAATGGAAAGATTATGAATATGCTGCTATGAATAATTCTTTGTATTGCAATCTTGGCTGCTATAGAGATAGCCTAATTAAATTTACAATTTCCAAACATTTATCTTGAATAAGGCTTATGCAACCTTGAGCAAGTATCATCGTGGATGAAGCATTTCTTGTTTGATTGTGGAATTCACAATGATGCTATGCCCATGGATCGCGTATGCTACTTTAAAACTGACCACTAAGGATTTACTTTCGGCGAGTCTATTCCTGCAAATTCAGCTTTCTAGTCTTTAAAGTTTCCAGCATGTAGAGTTTCATGCTTTAGGTGAGACGGCTAAGTCATGCTGAGCCTTGTGCTCATGGTTGCTATATAATGGTTTTTGCAGGTATTAGTAGCTTATGCTTATGTTGTGGTTGTCCGTGAGACCTCAAGTTTGTCGAGATGTATCTCTCACAGAAACCTTGCCGTTGCTCTCTACTTTGTGTTGCTAGTGAGAAGCGTCCGCGGGTATGGACGACTTCTCTTGTGCATATCTAGTTGAGAGTATGAGTATGTATATTCCGCTGCGTTGTATCTTATATTGTAAAAGAGAATCTTGTGAAATAAAATATTTATGTTGGTTATTTTGTATGGCTTTTCTTGTGTGCTGTTGGGTGCCGCATCGCACGGCACCACCCAATGCGATTCCTGGAAGGTGTGGGCCCTGGTCCTCACAAAATCCTGGCGCTCTTGCTTATATAACCAGCTCTAAGACAACTTTAATCCAACTAGAACTTCTTACACCTACTTGGATTCAACCGAAACTTTCCATAACTACTCAAGACTCATCCATACGCAGATAGAAGCAATCTTAAGACTTCCAAATACCTTAGTAACATCCCAAATATTCCCAAAACTACTTAACTTCGTGTCTCACATAAAATCCTAACATAACCAAATCAAAACATCCCATAAACGAACCATAACTACCCAGCTTCTGCCTAAGTGCATAATCTAGTCGGTTGGACCTTTACGATTTCTGTCTACAATTCTTTACTATTCCTTGGTACAATGTTGCCACGTCCATGAATCCCTTCCACAAGTGCAAATATTTCCCAAAATGTCCATGATACCTTCATATGCATTGTTCTTGTACCAAACAAGTTGTGTGACCTCCCGATCAACTCAACAACAATTCCTCTCAAACTTGAGTGTTGAACCTCATCTTCTCCCAAAGACAGTTCAATGGATCACCATCACCAGCCATGTCTTGACCTCAAGCAACACCTGAACATGAAAAAGCAACCTATCTTTGCAAGACCAAGTCCTTGACTTGACTCTCGTTAGTCCGAAAAATACAAGACCCTATGTGAGCATCTCACATAAGCATGTTGCTCAACTTAGCAAAATGATATCCACCATGATCAGCCAAAACACATCAAAACTCAGTATAAGAATACTAAGCTACCCTTCCCATGAGATAAAAGAATGCTTAAAATCATTCCAAATGAAAAATGGAGCTTCCGCACGATTGTTACAGCAAGTAGTGAGATCGGGTATTCCGAACAGCCTTCCTGCATTACAAACGGAAAAGTTTGAACACTCCAAAGTGCAAACATGTGCAGCTCACGTGCACTGAGTTCGGGCAGTCCGAATGGAAAACACATGCAGCTTACATGCGTTGAGTTTGAACAGTCGGAATTGCGTCTCGCGATTCATTTTGAAGAGCTCGGACATTCGGAGCAAGATGTATTGGCTATACTCAAAACATGACATGTAAACCCTTGCTTTTAGCCTATTTGCCAATGTATTTAGCATCTAGGTCTCACAGTCCCAACAAGTGACTATAGGACATCTTAGATCTTGAAATAGATTCACCTGTTGTGTAGTGACCTTCTTCTCAATCAAATCTTCATCTTTTTCATGATTAATGATAAGAGGCATCCTCTAGCTCCAACATGAATATGATCATGAGTCAATGGAGTCATCCCATTGTATGATTGTTCGATAATGAACAAACTATCCACCCTTGGTGGAGGCAATCCAAGATCTAATCTTCCAGTCTCCTTCAACCTTTGGGGATAGATGTGTTTGTCTCCTGCTCGAAGATGGTGAATCCTCCTGCAGTGGGTAAGGCCATTACCCAAGAGGAAGAAGTTGTTGAGGAATACCTTGCAATACTATTGTAGTTGAGCTCTTGCATCCTTGTAGACCTTCCCATAGAATGGGTTAGCCAAAACTAACATGTTTTCACAAAAACAGAGAAAACAAAGCAAGGGTAAACTTGTCCAGTAACTACTAGTGCTGATAGTTTAATAATAAGTGATAGCTATCCTTCACTTTTTTCGTGTTCCACGACAACGACAACCGAAGTGCTTGCTAACAACGGTTAACCAATCAAATCTATCCCGACAAGGGCACCAGAAATGTTTTTGGTATTTATTAACACCACAGATCATCTTCAATACAAGATGAGATCCGCAAGCGCACGGAAGATACCGTTGTAGCTTTTCACCCAAGAGCATTCCTAAGGTTATCATATTTATCCCAAAGGAAGGGGTGAAGTAAAGTAAACACTATTCTTATGGTAAAAGTATAGAATACTAAGTAATTATCATGACAGTGGTAGGTTGATAATATGGATAGTGTGACACACACTTAAGCAATCTACTCCTAAAGGTAGGGTAGTCCTAGTGACAGATAAACTTAAGAGAGAGATGTTTCTAATGAGCTTCTATTATACATATGCATACCCTAAGTAATGTACACATGGATATTCTAGTGGTGAATACTAGGCTTTAGTGGTCGAACACATCGAGCACTGGCTTACCCAGGTATGCCAGGCGACTCCCATCAAGAGCCTATGTTGTAGTTGAACATGGAGGATTACAACAGACGGATAGGGCAATCACCGCCTACCGCCTACCTCTACAAATCGTGGACTACGAGTCATCCAACGCTAATTAACTATCCAAGCACCACGCTTGCATGCTAAGTAAATACCTTAAGATTTGCAGTACAAGTATCATCCTAAGGCAATGGTTAAGCTAAACATCGTTGAACCAATGTTGGGACCAAGCACTATGCTTTTTATACTAATATATTCATATTACAACTAACTAAACGATAGTGGAGGTCTATGGTGTTTATGACAACATAATAACATAGTTACTATACTACCATATGAACAACTAAACCTACGACATGCATGGATTCCACAATTAAAAAAAACGCTTCACCCAAGCAGTTGAATCAGAGAAAACTAATAATATTAAATAGCATAAAGTCACAAATAAAAGGACAAGATATATGAGCCATACCTTTCCCAATTGGACTTGGCGAGTAGAGGCTCCTCCCTACAGCCTAATGTCCATTAAGGACTTGGAGCAGTGCGTATACAAGAGAGTGATACTAAAGTGATTTGTGTTGAGAAGTGAGGTGTGCGAGTCCTATTTATACACGAGTTGAGGTCGATTCCAGCCACCAAATGTGCGCGAAGCAGGAAGAAACACCTTTAGGGCACCACAGAGAATTGACACGTGTAAGATGATGGCGTTTGGTGCCAGGACCACGTCGGCCAAGCTAGGAGCTTGGCAAACCTGGGAAGTCCACCGTTTGCGGTGTCCTTTCTCAAAGTGGCTGGCAGGTGGGCCCTCTGACCACTTTTGGGTGCAGCACCATTAGATTCCCTCTGATACTCCTGTAGGTGGGCCTTTTGATCCATGTGTTGCCACATGTCGTTGTCTAATTGGGTGGGAATGTATTTTTCAGGATCTCTCCTTTGGATTCACCTCAATTTTGTATAAAATGCAATCATGAATAATTTTTTCCAAGTACAAATGGAACTAGGTTATTTCTAAAAGCAATGCATATAAGAAATATCTTCTACTTCACATAATGGAGATATATTGATGCTCAAAATTGGTACTTAACGACCGTCAACACCCACCTGCTAAGAGCTCAGCAACACACTTTGAATTTCCTTCTTCCACATCAAGCATCTTTTTATGTACTCCCTTCATTCCTTGCAACCTACGGCTAATAATGAAGAGATTTTCAAGCTATGGTTCGATCCAGACGCATGGACAAAAAACAAAGACTACAAAAATGATTCTTTTAACGAGATCAAAGTTCACAAGAACTTGGTCTATTACACAAAATAGAGGGACATTACATCATACACTGGTGCTACGCTACACCATACGGGGTCTGCGAGCTCCTCGTTCGAGTTGTCGATCCTCATCACTGGCCTCTCATCAACAAATATCAGGGCTAGGGGTGTGAATCCAAAGCGTCCAACATATTTTGTGATTGATCTTAGTGCCTCTACAGAGATACACAAAGGCTCTGGTCACACAAACGAGTGTCTCGCATTCTCCAGGGGAGATCCGACCATGAGAGGACTGACGTTGATTCTTGCACCACGTCTTCTATGCCCATGCAAATCCATATCAGGTGCACTCGGACCCGGACCAACTGGATCCTCCACTCAACGAAGGTGTGAAGGTTGGCCTTGGCCGTGAGGCCCTATGCCTTCAGGGCCTCGAGTTGACCCATCTCTTGCATCGGGGACCTGAGGGGCATCAGAACCTTGTTAGGACACAGCAAGGAGATGCCCCCCTCCCTGCCCCCTCGCACTGGCACATCAATCATCGCAGAAGGCACGTGATGATGGTGGTCCCTTGCAGACTAGGCCGGCGATGGTGCTGAGCGTAAGTGGGACCTCTTCCAATTTACCATCAGACGAAGCAAGGGAATTATGAAGGAAAATGGTGATGTTGTATCCATCAAACTCGACTCACCACTTTCTAAATAATCTTTGGCCTTTTGCATGTGAGGATGCAAGACGTAGAGAACTCAAAAAGAAAATAAGAAATCATAGGAAGGGATAGGGGCAGCGCTATGCTTCTTATAGCCCCGATGGGTTGACGTGGAGGCGGGCGAGCAGACACAATAGGAGAAGTGTGCCATGCCTCCTCGTAACCAGCGCTGCCATAAAGTTGCATGAATAAATGAGGATCTTTACAACGTGCATTGCATTCTCATTCCCTCGTATCGGTGCCGATTTAAGGATGCCCAACCACCCGCCCCGCTCGTAACTGGCACCATCGTCAAATCGTGCAACACACATGATCTCCACAATGCGCAGACGAAGTACCGCAATGTCAAGTCAATAGGTCAATTAAGATGGGTAAGTTTTAGGCCCACTTTTGGGGCCCAATCCAGTTCTGGGTTCAAAGGCCGTCATGTCAAATGGGCCATAGGTCGCCTAGAATCAACCAAAGTAAGGGATGGTCAATAAGAGATGGCTCGCAAATGGCAACTTCGAGGGTAGCGGATGCCCTTGACATATCCAACACTCCATCGGACCTCCAGCGCAAGGAGGTATCTACCACCTGAGCTGTGACCAGCGAGGTTGAGAAAGAGAATTCGTCCGAGCCCCGACTACGGAGGTCAGGCAACTTACCCTCTTGAGCCTGAGCTCGGGAGTCGGGAGCAGGTAGCTGCATTTGACAAGGATGTGGGCTGGAGCAAACGCCTTCAATATAGAATTGATGGCAACACACAAAGTGACGCATCACGGAGGTAGTCGGCTGCCAAGACATCCCACCCCGCTCAACGCGGTAGCGAGCACGCATTGAAGGATGACGCGGATCGGGCGACACGATGGGAGTGGATACTATGGTGATGACTTCTACGACCTAAGCATCCCGGAGAGCGTGCTAACACAAACAATGTACCGCTCGCCCCATTTATGTGGAGTTAGGTCGATAGTTTTGCCCCGCTATAAAAGGGGCCCGAAGGTCACCTTCACGGGTAGGTTAGCATACCACATTCAATAGGCACATTTGAATACTGCAAAACTCCCTCCCGCACGAGAATTCTTCGAAGAGGGCGCACGTATAAATCATTGTAAGCCTTTCTCGAGCTAACAAAGAGCAAGTGCCGACCACACTATACATAGGGCACTCTTGCCTGAACCAGTATAAATCCTCTGTGTCATTTGTTTTTTGTTTGCTATACCATTTGAGGACAAAACACGCGGCAACATGATACAAGTCGGTGATAAAAACACCAACAAGTCTAGTCTCCTTTGCCTTCCTAGATCTCCGCCACTCTGCCTTCTCCCTCGTTGCTTTTTTCACGGTGGTGACAACTTTTCCTTTTTCAGTGATAGGTTTGCTGATGATTGGCTTTTCTTATTCGGCGGTTCTAGTTGAGGTGAGGTAGGTGTATGCAATGTGGATCCATTGGGTGATAGGAAGAAGGTTCTCAACGTTTGATATGCGGCAACGGTCATGGCTTGCAAGAAGGGGAGGACCTATAGGGTACGTCAGCTGGGCCCCAACATATCCTGGGCCCCAGTCTACATACCCTGGGCCCAAGAGCATGTTGTCAGGAATAGTGGTTATCGGTTACTAGGTTTGGAGATCGAGACTTCTAGAACCAATTGATATCCGTAGCCGACGCCTGGGGAATAAAATATAAAACACGCCTTCCCCTCACGCTGGCAGTTCCAACCGCCCAATACCAGACGACACACAGCAGATGTCTGCCTCAAGACCTCGACCTCGGCATCTCATGCCATCATGCGTGCTACTGCGGTGGTTCCCGAGCCACACACTGACGCACCGCATGGAGAACTCAAGACGTGGACCGACGGTAGCCCTGGCGAGGCGGTTCGCTACTTCATCTAATCGCCTCGATCGCCCACTGGACGTATGTTTTTTATATGATTAGATAAATTGTATGTGTTTTTTATTCTGCACAATCTTATAAAATTATATATGACTATCGTATTTATGTAACATTGTTTTTTTTATAACAATTCAGTTATGTAAAGAAGTAGGGATATTGCATCTCTTTTTTAGAAAGAACTGGAGAACAGACTCAAGAGCAAGATAGAGTAATCGAAGAAATTATGAATCCTATACATTCATCCTCACCCCTGCCAACGTCATCACCACCAGTTTATGATATTAATCGTCTTCCACATGATCCAGGTGAAAGTAATCCCATTCAAAATGTAGGATCGAAGAGCACGTGAAAAGCTACCAAAGGGGGGGTGAATGGTAGATTTAAAAATCTTACGCAGCGGAAACAATAAAACCCTAATCCCTTCAGTAGAAAAACGATATGTTAAAGAAATCGTGTATGAGACTAATCTAAACGTTTTTCACCGTGAAAAAGTGATATATATCAGAGAGAATCAAGTCACGAAGACAACACGAAAATAATCACTAAAATCCGTCGAGAAAAACTCAAGTTATGATCGAAAGATCAAACAAAGGTCAATCTGCCCTACCCGAGAAAAAAACAGTTCTGGAACGCTGCAAAGAAACTCGTGTAGATCATAGACCACAAATCCAATGACCGTGAAATTTTGACAGATGATAGACAATCAAGTTGTGAAGACAACCCAAAAAGAATCACGTCAATTGGATCTGTAAAACTCGAGTTATGATAAAACCACCAACGAAAGGTAGTGCTGTCCAAAAACTCGACAAGTAAAACTTGTCTGGAACAAGTCGGACGAACAAGGCACAAAAGTTCCTTCAAACTACGAATTTTATTCAATAGAACACAAGAGGAACAGCCCCAAAGTCGTACCTGTCGAGCTTTGGCCTTCCCTTGCTTATATAACCAGCCCTTAGGCCAACCCAATAAAACTAGGACTCCAATCCTACTCAGATCACGAATCCTAACTTTCCATAACTGCTCAAGATTCTTCTATACGCAGATAGAAGCAATCTTAAGACTTCCAAACATCTTAGGAACGTATCCCACATTCCTAAACAACTCAAATTTGTGACACACACGAAATCCTAACATAACCAACTCGATATTTCCATACCGAGCCATAACCGACTCAGCTAGCAGCCTAAGTCTTCAACCGATACGATCTGATCCTTCCGATCAGATCTTCCTTCCATAATCCGTCTCTAGAAGCATATTGCCACGTCATGCACCTCATGCATACGTGCGAACACCTTCCTTCGACCTTCATATGCACTGTCCTTGATTCAATCATCCTACGCGACCTCCTGACCCGCTCAACCACAGTTCCTCCTGAACTTGGTTGTTGGAACCTCATCTCCTCCTGAGACTAGTCCAATGGATCCCGTCACCAGCCATGACTTGAACTCAAGCAACACCTGCACATGAATAAACAACCAATCTATACGAGCCCAAGTCCTCGACTTGACTCACGTTAGTTCCGAACACAACACCTTACGTGAGAACCTCACATAAGCATGTTGCAAAACCACAGTAGAAACGATATCAACCGTATCATCCAAAACGCACCAAAAACTTAGCAAATGAAAACTAAGCAATCTTTCCAATCAAGTAAAGCAAATACAAGACATTGCAAATGCAAAGCAGAAGTACTGCGGTCAAGTTCCGGACATTGCCAGAGCAACCCGGAGCTTGAGCCGGAGCTAACAAGAGCTAGTAGAACCTAGCGCCGGAGCTTACCAAAACTAGTAGATCCTGGATCCGGAGCTTATCAAAACTAGTCGGAACTAGTCAACCCAAAACCCGGAGCTAGACAAAGCACGTCGAAGCTTAGCATCCCGGAGCTAACGAAAATATGCCGGAGCTATCAAATATATGCCGGAGCTAAAGATAAAGCTCACCGGAGCTAACCAAAGCTGGTCGGACCTTACCAAGAAGTCGGACCTAGCATCAAACGTAACCGGAGCTACCCAAAGCAAGCCGGACCTATCGTCGGACCTTGCTGTAGCTCGGAGCTAGAGTCGGACCTTGATAAAAAGGTGTTTTGGTGATATTAAAAACTTTTATCATCAAAGCCAAGTGTATTCACTACAAGCCAATGTATTCAGCACACATAGGTCTTACAATCTCCCCCTTGATGAATGCATTGGCAACACCATTTAAAATTCCGAACATTGGCTTATTCAAATAAAAGTTTTGAAAACAATTTCTCCCCTTTTTGTTTAAATAAAAAATAAAATGAGAAGGAAAAAAATATCCCATATTATCTCTCCCCCTTTATTAACTTTCCTTATGCACAATTTCTCTTCATGCTTATCTCTTCCTTTTTGAATGTGTGATTAATCTCTCCCCCTTTGACAATGTATTCAGCAAGGTAAAAGAGAAATTTTAATTGTTATGAGATATAAACAAATTATCTCTCCTTCTTTAGTTGTTATGAGCATATTATAACATATACATATAAACAAAGCTCACCCAAGTCATACTATCAAGTAACTTACACTATCACATCAATGAGATACATAATGTAGTGTAAGCCATGCTAGAAAGCAAGTGTGATTTTCAATTTTAGCAGGTCATGATCTCACAAACTCAACTATTTCAAAACCTGAAAGCATGACATTTGTTGCTGCATCTTATTATTTTTCAAAGCATAAATTTAGATAATATGATATTTGCAAGAGATTATATGCTCATCTGCCTTATTCTAACCAACCAAGCCAAGCCTATGTCATTTGACAATCAGAAGCTTAAGGACATGGTTTTAGTCATACACAACTTCTTCCAAGTTCATATCTAAGTGCAATGACAAGCCATCTCGAAAGAAGAAGTGCGATGCATGCATATTCTCTTGATCTTTTCTCAATTTATATTTGTTCATAAAAACTCAACATGTGAGTTGATTACTTGATAAATTCTTAATGATTAAAAGCATTTGTGAGCATGCAACAAGTTCAAAAAAGCAAGAAAGTTCGACCATGACCAGATTTAGTGTAAGTAATTATTCCAATTACTAGACATGGCAAAAACTACAAAAAGTATAACA
Organism: Tuctoria greenei; assembly: GCA_036927565.1. NCBI lineage: Eukaryota > Viridiplantae > Streptophyta > Magnoliopsida > Poales > Poaceae > Tuctoria > Tuctoria greenei. Next base: position 172,793,019 of record JAYESD010000002.1, on the reverse strand, counting down.
CGAGTAATGTTGTAAGAACTTTCAGCATCTAAAAGGAATCACAAAGTCATATATGTATGAAATAATATGCTCATATTATTTTAATTTCAGATTCACACATAGACTTCCTAAGTTTCAAAAACTCCCCCTCAATTTAAGCCATGAGGATGCATAACCCCTATTTCACTATGAATGTAACAAAAACGAGTGAAATCCAAAGGTTTTGTAAAAATGTCAGCCAATTGTTGTTCGGTATCTACATGGTGAAGCACAATGTTTCCTTTTTCAACATTATCACGGAGAAAGTGATACCTAATGTCAATGTGCTTAGTTCTAGAATGTTGCACGGGGTTTTTAGCAATGCAAATAGCACTAGTGTTATCACAGAACAGTGGAACACTATCTAGATCAACCCCATAGTCCTTAAGTGTTTGAACAATCCAAAGAATTTGTGAACAAGCACTAGCAGCAGCTACATACTCAGATTCGGCTGTGGATTGTGCAACTGAACTTTGTTTTCTAGAGGACCAAGCAACAAGAGAATTACCAAGAAAATGACAAGCACCGGAAGTACTTTTCCTATCAATCCTACAACCCCCAAAATCAGCATCCGAAAAAGCTTTCAAAGTAACGGTTGAGGAAGAAGGAAGAAAAATGCCAAATTCTTGAGTTCCATGTAAGTACCTGAGAATCCTTTTGACGGCTTGACGATGTGAAACACGTGGGGAAGCTTGAAACCGTGCACAAAGACATACGCTAAATTGTATGTCCGGTCTTGATGCCGTGAGGTACAAAAGTGATCCGATCATGCTTCTATATTCTATTTGATCCACGGGTTCACCATCTTCATCAAGTTCAAGTGTTGTTGCTGTTCCCATTGGTGTCCGAAGAGGCTTGCTTTTGTCCATGTTGAAGCGCCTTAGGAGATCTTTGGTATACTTCGTTTGATGCACAAAGGTACCCTCCTTGGTTTGCTTGATTTGCAGCCCCAAAAAGTAAGTGAGTTCACCCATCATACTCATTTCAAATTCAGAACTCATCATTGCTGGATTGTGTGACTCGTTCGTGCAAGCTTCCAATCATCTGTTGTGGGGGATGATCTTTGTAAAAACATAGGGGAACAGATGTCTCACAAGCTTCTTCTTCATTAGGTTTATCGTAGATTGATGAGCTTGTGACTCGTGGATGATAAGGACCAGCATAGGTGATAGCCGGAGCTTGTTCAATGTCCGGAGCTGGACACGTGTCAACTTTGGAACTACCAGGCAATATCACCGGCTCTTCTTCATCTTCGAAAATACCCTCCCCCTGAGGATACGGATCTGGTCCTGCAACACCGGAGCTAGTACCTGGGCTAGCTTCATCAAAAGGCACTTCACAAGTCTCCACAATTTTGTTAGTGTCAAGTAAAAGCACACGGTAGCCTCTAGTATGAGATGGATAACCAAGAAACATGCCATCATTGGATCTAGGTTCAAATTTATCAAGATTACCATGTTTCTTAACAAAGCATTTGCAACCAAAGACCCGAAAGTGTGTAACACTAGGCCTATGTCCAAACCGGAGCTCATATGGTGTTTTACCTAGCTTAGCACGCAAGAAAACACGATTTGAGACATAACAAGCGATTGCTAACGCATCAGCCCAAAATTTCCTAGGGGTTTGATATTCATCAAGCATAGTCCTAGCCATCTCAACTAGGGTTCTGTTCTTTCTTTCTACTACACCGTTTTGTTGAGGTACATATGGTGAAGAAAATTGATGATCTATTCTATTTTCAGCACAAAAGTGATCAAAGAATTGATTTTTAAATTCAGTTCCATTATCACTTCTAATTGCTTTTAATGATCCTGGGTGATCAATTGATAATCTAAGAAATAAAGTTCTAAAGTGACTAAAGACTTCATTCTTAGACGCCATAAAATACACCCAAGAATATCTAGAATAATCATCAACAATAACAAGAGCATACCATTTACCTCCGAAGGATTGAACAAGTGAAGGTCCTACGGTGTCAAGATGCAAAAGTTGACATGGTTCAATTGTCATGATCATTGTGAGAGGAGTATGTGAACCTGCAACCATCTTAGCATGTCTACAAGAAGAGCACACAATTTCTTTGTCCCCTTTAAGCTTAGGCAGCCCACGTATGCGATCAAGAGCACTAACACGCGTTAGGTGATCAAAGCCTACGTGACCAAGTCTACGATGCCAAAAATATAAGTCCTTTGAATCATTAGCAACTAGACACCTATGCTTAGAAGAAGACATATCAAAATCAGCTTTAAAAACTCTTCCAAACCGAGACATGTTAAAAATAAGCTCACTATTTGAATCTACAACTTTGCAGCAGTTTTTATTGAAAGTAATTTCTAGATTTTCATCTAGCAATTGTGAAACAGAAAGCAAGTTATATTTCAAATTTTTGACAAGTGCCACATTCTTCAAAGTGTAGTGATCATTTACTCTAACCGAACCCTTAGCAATTATAGGAGTTGAAGAATTATCGGCAAAAGTAACATTCTCTACACGTGACACAAAGGTGAGGGAGGGGAACCAATCTTTGTTACCGGTCATGTGGCGTGAGCAACCTGAATCCACAATCCAAATATTCTCCTTCCTCAAGCGTGTAACCTACATAGAAACACAATACGCCGATGACTCAATACTGGGGTTAGTCAAAAGGCATTTAGGAATTCAGTACTGAGTCACGCGACGTGCACCAGGAAAAACACGCGAATGCTGAGATAAAACAGCAGGTTTATGAGTCAAAGATTGAGGTTTTCTGTTCTTAACAGTTGATTTAGAAGTTGTTACTTGTTTAGAGTGAAAACCGGTAGCTCCGGAGGTAAAAGCAGAAGGTCCGGAGGCAAAAACTGAAGCTCCAGAGGGAACAACAGAAGATCCGGTAGCTCTCGGAGCTATCGGAACTATCGGAGCTGCTTTTGCGGATTTCTTACCAGAAGGTCTGGAAGCTACCTTCTCAAATTTCTGACTCACTAGAGCAGGTTGTGTTTTTCTAATTGCATGAAAGTTATAAGATCTAGCAATTTTTCTTTCCTTTTTCTGTTGTTTAGCTAGTCTATAACAAAAATCTATGACATGACCATCTCTACCACAGAAGGTACAATGAAATTTAACTTTGTGTTCATGTCTAGATGAGCAAGCAATATTTTTATTTGAAACCGAATGAGGCAACACTCCTGCAGATTTGAAAACCACTTCTTTTTGTTTAGGAACTGTTTGAATCAAACCACTTCCTAATGACCTTACAATTTTAGGTGGATGTGCCTTAGCATGAACATGAGAATCAAAACCTAAACCAGTTTTATCTTTGCTAGACTTGGAAGAATTCAGCAGCAAGTTTAGATTCTTATCCCCATTACAAAACCGACCTAGTGTCCTATTCATGTCATCAAGTTTCTTGGACAAGTCTAGGCAGTTTTCACATGAAGTTTTTCCTTTTAGTTTGCAATTGGAACAAGATTTAACTTCATGAGAACGTAAAGCATTGTTCAACATAAAAATTTCATTCATAGCATCTTGCAGTTTCTTATCAAGATTTTCACATGCAGAACAATGCAAGTCAATTGTAGAACAGCTAGCATCCTTCAAGTTTTTATCATTAAGTGCAGCAAGCTCTTTGTTCTTTTTAATTTCTTCATCAAGTTTATCTAGAGTGGAGGAGTGTGCACTTCTTAATGTGGACAATTGTTCATAGATTAAGTCACATGAGGGACATGCATCATCACTAGGAATCAAAGTTTTTAAACGGTTAATTTCAGATTCTAGTGATTCAATTTTAGCAGCACTATCCCTAAGCTTTTTGTCCTTTTTCTTGACAATAATAGTTGCACGAGAAATAGCATCACACATTTCATTGTAGGTAGCACATACCTCATCATCATCACTGTTGTGTTCTGCTTCCTCCTGACTTGATCTTGATCTTGCTTTGCCCGCCATGAAGCATAAGTTGGCCAGATCATCATTATCTTCATCACTTTCAAAGTCTACATCACTTGAACTGAGCTCTTGAAGCGCGGTGATGAAGCTGTTGATCATCTTGCGTCCTATGGTACCTTTCTTCTTCTTGTTGGAATTTCCAGAGGAGGTCCGGATCTTGCTTTGTTTTTCTTCCCGGGTGGTCGGACCTGAAAGGTTAGGGCATTCTGTACGAAAGTGTCCTGTTTTACCACATTCAAAACAGCGTTGAGGTCCGGAGCTTCCTCTCCTTCTAGTTCTCACATTTTGCAATGCTTTTGAGAATCTAGTAGAGATGAGTGCCAACTCCTCTTCTGGAATTTCTTCGATCTGCTCCAGGGTTAGTGAGGACAATAAAGCAAGAGTATTGCAGGATGATGATTGGCCGGAGCTAGACATATCACGTTGTGAGACAAATGCAATAGACTTGTTTGGGTTCTTACGTGCTAGGATGTCAATTTCATGAGTTTTTAGTTTAGAATAAAGTACATCTAATGTAAGAGAACTCATGACAGTTGATTCACGAATAGATGTTACTTTCATCTCCCAAATTGTCATGTCTAATGCACTAAGAAGTTGTCTAGCATTCTCAGCATCAGAAAAATTTACATTGACACTACGTAAGTTGCTGAGAATTTTATTGAAACGAGCAAAGAGGTCATCGATCGACTCACCTGGTTGCATCTCAAAATGCATATATTCTTTTTTGAACATATCTTGTTTTACCTCCTTGATTGTGTTGGAGCCTTCATGATAATCACAGAGAGCTCTCCAAACGTCGTATGCTGACCGGAGGTGTGCGACACGATCAAAGTCGCTTTGAGTGAGTCCTTGGATGATCAAGTTTCGGGCTTTGTTGTTGTTGTCGACGTCCCGGAGGTTCGTGGCCGTGACTTGATCATTGGGTGGCACTTCATAAGGCTTATACACCTTCTCCCATATTGCAAAGCCTTGTGCCTGGATAAAAGCCTCCATGCGTGCCTTCCAAACCTGAAAATCAATACCAGCAAACACACAAGGTTTGACGGAGTACTTCTCCATGATGATTAGTCAAAAACACGTGCAAATCACAAAGATTAGATCACCGTGGCTTTGATACCAATTGTAGGATCGAAGATCACGTGAAAAGCTACCAGAGGGGGGGTGAATGGTAGATTTAAAAATCTTACGCAGCGGAAACAATAAAACCCTAATCCCTTCAGTAGAAAAACGATATGTTAAAGAAATCGTGTATGAGACTAATCTAAACGTTTTTCACCGTGAAAAAGTGATATATATCAGAGAGAATCAAGTCACGAAGACAACACGAAAATAATCACTAAAATCCGTCGAGAAAAACTCAAGTTATGATCGAAAGATCAAACAAAGGTCAATCTGCCATACCCGAGAAAAAAACAGTTCTGGAACGCTGCAAAGAAACTCGTGTAGATCATAGACCACAAATACAATGACCGTGAAATTTTGACAGATGATAGACAATCAAGTTGTGAAGACAACCCAAAAAGAATCACGTCAATTGGATCTGTAAAACTCGAGTTATGATAAAACCACCAACGAAAGGTAGTGCTGTCCAAAAACTCGACAAGTAAAACTTGTCTGGAACAAGTCGGACGAACAAGGCACAAAAGTTCCTTCAAACTACGAATTTTATTCAATAGAACACAAGAGGAACAGCCCCAAAGTCGTACCTGTCGAGCTTTGGCCTTCCCTTGCTTATATAACCAGCCCTTAGGCCAACCCAATAAAACTAGGACTCCAATCCTACTCAGATCACGAATCCTAACTTTCCATAACTGCTCAAGATTCTTCTATACGCAGATAGAAGCAATCTTAAGACTTCCAAACATCTTAGGAACGTATCCCACATTCCTAAACAACTCAAATTTGTGACACACACGAAATCCTAACATAACCAACTCGATATTTCCATACCGAGCCATAACCGACTCAGCTAGCAGCCTAAGTCTTCAACCGATACGATCTGATCCTTCCGATCAGATCTTCCTTCCATAATCCGTCTCTAGAAGCATATTGCCACGTCATGCACCTCATGTATACGTGCGAACACCTTCCTTCGACCTTCATATGCACTGTCCTTGATTCAATCATCCTGCGCGACCTCCTGACCCGCTCAACCACAGTTCCTCCTGAACTTGGTTGTTGGAACCTCATCTCCTCCTGAGACTAGTCCAATGGATCCCGTCACCAGCCATGACTTGAACTCAAGCAACACCTGCACATGAATAAACAACCAATCTATACGAGCCCAAGTCCTCGACTTGACTCACGTTAGTTCCGAACACAACACCTTACGTGAGAACCTCACATAAGCATGTTGCAAAACCACAGTAGAAACGATATCAACCGTATCATCCAAAACGCACCAAAAACTTAGCAAATGAAAACTAAGCAATCTTTCCAATCAAGTAAAGCAAATACAAGACATTGCAAATGCAAAGCAGAAGTACTGCGGTCAAGTTCCGGACATTGCCAGAGCAACCCGGAGCTTGAGCCGGAGCTAACAAGAGCTAGTAGAACCTAGCGCCGGAGCTTACCAAAACTAGTAGATCCTGGATCCGGAGCTTATCAAAACTAGTCGGAACTAGTCAACCCAAAACCCGGAGCTAGACAAAGTACGTCGAAGCTTAGCATCCCGGAGCTAACGAAAATATGCCGGAGCTATCAAATATATGCCGGAGCTAAAGACAAAGCTCACCGGAGCTAACCAAAGCTGGTCGGACCTTACCAAGAAGTCGGACCTAGCATCAAACGTAACCGGAGCTACCCAAAGCAAGCCGGACCTATCGTCGGACCTTGCTGTAGCTCGGAGCTAGAGTCGGACCTTGATAAAAAGGTGTTTTGGTGATATTAAAAACTTTTATCATCAAAGCCAAGTGTATTCACTACAAGCCAATGTATTCAGCACACATAGGTCTTACACAAAATTACCGTGTGAATGATCAAGATGAAATTAGTAGAGCATATATTATCAAAGGTCCATTCCAACAATATGATGTTTCTCTCTTGTATGTCATCATTCAATCCTTCCAACTCATTGCTTCCTTTAATGTGTAAAAGGTATGTAGACTGGTTGAGTTCTATCCTAAGGATTTTTCTAATAGTGATTTGTTAAAGCTTGACTTGCAACTTGATAATCACATTTATGATATGAGACAAGATGATAGCTTCAAAGATTTAGACAATATTGTTGACCGCTCAAGTAAGCTTGTTGAAACACAAAGGCATAGAGTATACGATATGGTTTACTTCTCAAATTGGTATTTGCTTCTACCAGTGGCAATAGCAAGTATTGAAAGAGTATTTTTTGCAATGACTTTGGTGAAAACAAAGTTAAGAAATAAATTGAGTGGTAGTCTTTTGGATGATTGTTTGGTCACATTCATTAAGCACGATATTTTCTTCCAAGTAGATGAAGATGATATAATCAATATATTCATGTCATTTAAAAAGCAACGGCTAAATAAATCGGACAAGTAGTATTGTAAGTTTTTATCTCATGACTAAACTTATATTGCGATTTATTCACTATTGTATTTGTTATATTATTTTTATACCGAATTGTGTTATAAAATTTATAGTTATTTACCGAATTCAAAACTGGTTCTATGAAATCACTTGTAAATTTTTTTGGCATACCCTATAGTAAAATCATGGGTCCGTCATTGCTTGCAAGTGACTGCACAACTGTCACACAAGGCTAGGAGATGACGTCAAGCTTGGAGACGAGGATGTCACGGTTCGTCCGTTGTAAAGGAGAGAAGTGGAGGTGATAAAGGAATGTATATGTGGACGAGGATGTTATTCCAGTATGGGGCCATCTTTGACATCCGAGTTCAATGAGGTATCTAGTAATTTACCATAGCTGATTTGTTAGTTTGAAGATAGCTGTGGTATCTAAAGTGGAACAAAGTGAGTATTTACTAACAAATCATAAAATTGATGGTAAAGATATGTTTGATTTTTGGTCAATCAAACATGCATGAAAAGTCATGCCAATTTTGCTAGTCATTAATATAAACCTAAAACTCTAAATAGTGTAAGTTTTGTGACAATGCTTCATCCCAAAAACTAGTTTAAACCACCTTTTATTTTTCTAGGAAAGGTTACCTTGGTATTCTTGGTGTTATAACAAATCATTGTAAATAGACACAAGTTCAGTATTCTAGTTTCCAACTATTTTCTTTTGGCTCATTCTGTGTTCTCTTGTTAGATTCCAACATTATATTTATTAGGATGCTTGATATCATAGCGTTTCAATGTTTTATGGTGTAACAATACTTTTTTAAATAGTGACTGTCACCTATGGAACCCTAAGTAGCAATATAAGAAGTAGCGGAACTATAATTATTGGATCTTTGAAAACACAATAAAAATATCCTAAATACAAAATGGATTAGTTGGCTTATGAGATGTATGACACTGACCTGGAGATATTAATTTACATTGACAATTAGCGTTGGCTATCATGGGGGCCTTTATTAGCCTATTTTGTACATCACACTCAAGTTTGGTTGTTTCATTGGAGGTAACAACATGAACATATACATAAACAAAAAGTCTTACCTTAAAGATCTCAAAAGGAGAGCAAGAGTTCTCAACTGAAAGGTTTCAGCTAAATGATTCTAATAACTCATGGGACTTCTTTTAATCTAATGGATTGCTCGGCGCTACTACGAAAAGCATTTTCACAGGCACCTCGATTTTTTACTCGGACGGTCCGTTAAAAAATACGCATGTGATATCGAATGATTTAATAAGCGCCTGTGATGAGCCAATATCACCGACACTTCGCATAACAAAACTGCATGGGTAATATAAAGATATAAATTTTCACAGGCAGCCCGTAATAATGTACCACAACAGGAAAGGAATAAGAGGGTGTCGACCATATAAATGTTGGTTGCCTCTAGCAGCCGACATACATAACTAAAAAATTCGGTTAACTGACGTTCTTACCCGACGTACCGTAGTCGACGCTTTTAACGGTTATAGGTGTCGGGGCCAACGCTTTTAGGAGTTATGTGCATCGGTTTCTGGGACCCGACACACTTAAAGTTTATGAATGTTGGCCTAGAAAACCAACATGTATAGTATGGTAAGAATGTCGGTTCCAAAATCGACATATTTAATGCACATATGAGCATTGGCCTAGTGTTCAAACCAATGCCTATACCTGATTTATAAGCGTCATCCTGGCTCCAGAACCGACGCCTCTACTGGAGTTATAAGCGTCGGTCTAGCCAAAACCGACGCCTATAACAAGTTTTTTTTACCGTGGCTGTTTTATCTGCCTCTCCGGGTGGAGAGCCTCCAGTGCATCCATGCAAAGAAACAGTTCAGCAAACAGCACAAATATACATTTCAACAACACATTCATAATTTTTCAGCAACATTAACACAACAGGAAATATAATACTTCATCACACAAATTAACCAACAAACTCAAGAGTGAACAACAAGATCTCAAACTTCATATAGATTCAAGTTTATAAAGTGAACAGACATGAGTAAACAAAGTTCACATGTTTTTTGAGCCTCCTCCAGTCGCACCTCCATCATTGAGGTTGAGGAAAGCATCACAACCTTCAGGTGTTCCATGACGTGATCCCTGCGATAAATAAATAAAAGAGAAACTCATCGCCGTTTTTGCTCAAGGGTATTACAACTATGAATTTGACTAAAACTCACCAAGTATTGTGCAAATTAATCTACGTTTTCATGAAGATAAGTATTGTAACTAGAGTACAAGTCATATCGTCGCGTCTGCAGCTGGTGATGGATGAGTTTGCTCCGGAGCGGAAGGCATTGGTGGGAGAACACCTGGATAAGTTTGCAATCGAGGAGCCAACAACGACATGAATCCTTGAGTTGGAACATATGGATCACCACTCTCGGAACCCAACACATGTGGTTACGATATTGCATTATAACTTGGATTAATAAGATAGGCAGTTGTACCTGTGACGAGGAGACAACATGTTGTCCTGGCCGCATTAGATGAGGCACACCAAACTATGATCGAATGCCACCTTAAGCGAAGAATTGCATCAAATAATAATATTCAGTTGACTAATTTAATGCATATGGTAAGAAGTATTCTAACTTGAAAAAAACAGACAAGGTACCTGAGACATCATTATCTTTGCACATACCTCCCATACAGTAGACCTCCGCCAGCTTTGTACACCGCACCCACATCCAACTGCTCCATTACAAAATCAGCATCATCTCCATGGGTTTTCTTAAAACACTCAACATATTTTCCTATGATACATTAAGATGGTGAATAGATGTAATAAAAGATAAATTGAGTTGATGGATAGATGCATCAAACCATCAGCATACATACCAATTTCTGCATTGATGCCTCATAAAACAACTGCTCCGAGCGATTTGGGTCTGGACCTCTGTGCCCCTTAAGGTAAACCTCAAAAGATGTAGGAGGCACATCAGTTTCAGCTATCTGCAATACCAAAATTCAACAATTTAATCAATACAATTAATTGAAGCAATCTAGGTATGACTGTAAGAATTCATACCATCCTTTGTTCCATCCACACATATCCATCCGACCTGAAGAAGTGCTTTCTAGGCATGCTCTTTAGGTTTCTTCGGTTTTTATTAGAAATATGTTTGAACTCATTTGACGCCCAATACTCGCATAACCAATCCCAAGTCTCCATATTTGCACAAACCCATTCCACATTTCTCTACAAGTACTCCTCCTTAGTTAGATGAATTTCGGTTTCTGCCCTATTTGTCATGGGTTGGAACATCACTGTCTTGTAGTACACGGTCACAGCTTTGATATGTGCCTGAGAAAAGGAGTCCTTGACACGTCTTCTTACTGCATTATGGAAAACAATACTTGCATATGCTTCACTCGTACCCTCCTCCAAAAGAAATATACCATGCACACAAGTAACAATTAATGTCAACCACAGTAAGATGCAATGTAATTGAAACAATCAAAACAAACTTACCCACAACATCTCCTAAACATTATCCTGGCATGTACCCGAATTGCCATATGATTGCAGCGCATAGTGATCCCAATTATGCGCCGCAATCCTTTGACCATCCGCTAGAACCATCCTAGGGGAGCAAAACCGGACAGCTTTTCTGAAAATGCATCTAGGCAATCCCTTGTGGGTTTTTGACGATTGATGACAACTGAATGAGATCCTAATGAACTTGTTGAGATGAATGCAGGTCAACTGAAATGAGATAGTTTGGTGCACTCAAAAAGTGAAAATGAAGTGATGAAGAAAGAGAAAAGCCCAACTAATGAATGAAGCGCAAAGTAGACTTAATTGTATAGGATGTCTGTGAGAGACACATCCCAAGAGCTCAAATCTTTGCCTGGGGTAAGGGCTTAAAATCAACCTTAAAATTCACTAAGCACCGGACTAGTCCGCTCATGGACCGTACTAGTCCGTTCAACTCTCTGTTGTCTCGCTTCATAGTGCAACGGACTAGTCCGTTCATGGACCGGAATAGTTCAATAAACTTTATGGAACCTTACTTCACAGTGCACCGGACTAGTCCGTTCAACTTTTTGTAAACACATACATTGTGCATTGGAAAAGTCCGTTCAATGACCGGACTAGTCCAATGAACTCTCTGATGTTTCATAACACATCATACAAGACAAGTCTGTTTATGGATCGGACTAGTCTGAGAAAGTTTCTGATGTTCCAATTCACAGGGAACAGACAAGTCCTGACTCCTACCGAACTAGTCTGGTATACCTCACAGAAATTAGAGTTTCTAGTGTGCCACACATTTCACGCTGATTTTTCACAGCACACCGGACAAGTCCGGTCCCTAGTACGGACTAGTCCAGCCGTCGAGATCCCTAACAGTAACATTTTTGGAAACACTATAAATAGGAGATCCATGACCCCACAATAACATAACTCGTATTATACTATTCACAACTGAAACCCTAGCGCCGCCACCTATCCCAAGAGCACAAAAACACGTCTCCCCACACATCTAACATCCTCAAAAGTGAAAACATTTGAGTATTCAAATTTGGGATTGGGAGGTCGTTGTTTACGCGTCATTGAGCTCTTGGGGTTTGATCTCTTTAAACTCTTGAATAACTTGTAATCTTTTCGAGTGTATTAGATCATATTTTTCTGCTGTAATCCTTTGTGGGAGCCCTCAAAGTGTGAGGTTGCCTCATCAACTCGATGATTACCCATGATAGTGGAATCATGTCGGCTTTGTGTGGTGACTTGACAAGGGAAAGGGTTTGAAGAGACCCGGCTATGTGTGGGCTTCCTCAACGAGGACTAGATCTCTTTGGTGAGATCGAACCTCAGTAAAAATTTGTATCTCGTGTGCTTTACTCTTTTACTTTTGCATGTTTGATTATCTAGGGCATTAGATTTAATCTATCAAGTAATTTGTGTTTCACGTGCACGTTTGCAATATTGATCGTTTAATCAAGATTTTTTGAATCGGTGCTTAGATTCCACTGCTACAACACACACAAATTCAGTTATTACATTTGATCAATTCGTATTATTCAAGCACACCGGACTAGTCCGCATTTGCACCGGACAAGTCCGGTCCACCAGGAATTTAACGATTTGATTATGTGTGTAGGAAAAGTCAAAAGCCTATTCACCCCCCTCTATAGGTCACATTCATTTGGTATCAAAGCAGGCTCTCGATCTACGAGACTCACCTCTTGGAAGCCTCAGAGAAGAACAATGAGATCCCGAAGGTTCCCAACACTGAAGAAGAACAAGACACAAAGGCATTCGATGTTCTCAAGGAAAATGTACACGATGATGAAGAAGTGCGTCAACTAAAGGCGCTTCTTAGAAAGAAACTACTAAGCAAAAAAGGCAAGGAAGAAGAGCAGAAGACAACAGGGAGTGGTCATCCTGACTACTCTCGATATCCTTATAATTACAATCGTCTAAATTCTAATAATTAATACCTTTTAATTCCCATGGGAAAACCTCCACAGTTCGACGAAAACAATTATACCATGTGGAAGTACAATATGAAAATGCATCTAATCTCCTTGAACCCCATTCTTTGGCATATTGTGTGTATAGGTGTAGATATCCCGGATACAAGAACAAGAAATTCACCGCAATGCACAAGCCGTTGTAGTGATCACTTCATCTCTGAGCTGAGAAGAGTTCACCGAGATTGATTGACTAAAAAGTGCCAAAGAAATCTGGTATACGCTCAAGACAGCTCACGAAGGAAATCGATCAGTTCGTGGAGCAAAAATTGAAATGGTTGAAGGTGAATTGTGGAGGTTTTCCATTGAGGAAGGCGAATCACCTCAAGAGATGTACAACTAGATGAAATCACTCATTAACAAGATTAGGTCTTATGGGAGCAAGAAGTGCACCGATCATGAGGTCGTAAAGAGGATGATAAGGGCATTCATGCTAAACAACGTAACTTTGTGCTCAATGATCCACGAAAGTTCTGGGTTTCACAAAACGACTCTGGATGAACTATTGGGCAAAATCATTAACCACGAGATGATGGAAAAGGAGGCCCAATACGTCAAAGACTTAGTTAAACTTACTTCCTCCGAGAAGAAGGATGTTGCCCTCAAAGTAATTTGCAAGCCTGGAGGAATGCAAGTTCGTGAAGCACAAGATGATGAAGACACGAGTGATGTGAGCACCGATTTGGATGATGAAGAGATGGCACTCTTCATCATGCAATTCAAGCGCATGATTAGAAGAAGGAAGGGCAGCAACTCTAGTGATGGGAAGAGCAAAGAAAAAGGGAAATCCAAGGCTCGACGTACCTGCTACAACTGTGGTGAGTACGGTCACTTTATGGTTGACTGCACGTATGAAGAAAATAAAAATAAAAAGGAAGCGAAGCCTCAGGAGAAGAAGACCTTCAAGAAAAGGAGGCAAGCTCACCAAGCGCACATTGGCAAGGAGTGGGACTCAAACGACGAGTCCTCCTCTAATGAAGAAGAAGAGATGGCCACCATTGCCATCAAGAAGCCTACCAAGAATTCTACGCTCTTCCTGAACATGGGAGGACGGGAGAACACTACTCATACTTGCCTCATGGCTAAGGAAGGCAAGAAAAAGGATCGACTTACACCTCCCTAGATTAATTCCTCCATTGATGATTTTGACAGCTCTAGTAAAAATGAGGATATGTTTAAAGGTTTAAGTAAAACTGCTTTAAGGAAAATGAAAATGTTGTCGGATGAATTTTTTGAGAAGGAGGAGCTTGTCAACAGACAAGAAGATATGCTCATCCGCGAAAGGAAGAGATATCAAGAGGTTAATATACTCCTTGAGCTTGAGAGGGAGAAGAGAAAGTCACTTGAGCATGAGCTAGCCTTGAGTAAGGAAACTTACTCAAAACTAGAAGACTCACATATGAAATCAAGGATTAACTTGCTAACTTATCAAAAGTTAACAAGATCCTTGAAGTGCAAGTCACTCAAGCAAAGTGACTCCTCCTCCTCCAAGAGCTCACCTTCCAAAGGTGTAAATTTGACAACAACTGTAACTTGCACATGATCTAGCAAGAAAAATAATGTTAAACATGATTCTCTTGTTTCACATGTTAAACATCCATCCCAAAGTGGCATCTTTGACAAGGAAAAGATTAAATATGCACGTAGGGCATATATGGTCACAAGACCTCATAACATCAAAGATGGTCTTGGGTTACTAGAAATGAAAACATGTCCACTAATGTTCAAGTTAAGAAACAAATTACTTTTGTCAAGGAAATATCACATGAATCTAAATTGCAAATACTACTCCGCACTTTTGATGCTTCCTATGTACTCATGAAAGAAAAATTTGGACATGTTTTTGCTAAATATGCAGGGCTACGCCACAAGAACTCAAAAACTTGTGTGTGGGTGCCCAAGACTCTTGTGACTAACCTGCGAGGACCCAAGCAATCTTGGGTACCTAAAACCAAGAAACGACTTTGTTTTGCGGGCCTACTCCTCCGGTGGATTGAAATGGGTGCTAGACATTGGATGAACTAATCACATGACCGGGGAGAGGAGTATGTTCGTGGAGTATGAGCGCAACGGGGATCCAAGCAAAGGAATATACTTTGGAGACAACAGCCAAGGAAAGGACTTTGACAGCGGTAAAATTGAAATTTCTTCCCAACATACTCTTTCAAATGTCTTACATGTCGATTCTCTCGATTATAATCTCTTGTCCATATCACAGCTCTGCGATAAAGGTTATAATTGTTTATTCACTAATGAGGGTGTGACTTTTTTTAGAAGAAGCGATGGCTCGATTGCATTCAAGGGAATGCTGAAGGGAAAGTTTTATCTTGTTTACTTCAACAAAGATAAAGTTGAACTTAACACTTGCTTGGTTGCCAAAACTAACATGGGATGGCTGTGGCATAGACGATTAGCCCATGTTGGGATGAGAAATCTGCATAAACTTCTAAAAGGTGGTCACATCCGAGGTTTAAAAGATGTTGTTTTTGAGAAAGACAGGCCGTACAACACATGCCAGGTGGGAAAACAAGTTGGAGCACCACACCCCAGCAAGAACGTGATGACTTCCTCAAGACTGCTATAACTTCTTCACATGGACTCTTCGGTCCAATTGCTTATATAAGCATTGGCGATAACAAATATGTATTGGTTATCATTGATGATTTTTCTAGATTTGTCTGGGTGTTTTTCTTGTATGATAAATCAGAAACTCAGGGAATTCTCAAGAAATTTCTAAAAAGGGCGCAAAATGAATTCTCCTCAACCGTGAAGAATATTAGAAGTGACAATGGAACGGAGTTCAAGAATACAAAAGTTGAGGAGTACCTAGATGAAGAAGGAATAAAGCATAAATTTTTGGCACGCTACTCCCTGAACAAAATGGGGTGGCCAAAAGGAAAAACAGGATGCTCATCGAGATGGCGAGGACAATGTTGGATGAATACAAGACTTCAGACCGGTTTTGGGCTGAAGCGGTGAACATCGTTGTCATGCCACAAACTGGCTATATCTTCACCGACTCTTGAAGAAAACGCCATAAGAGCTCCTCACCGATAACAGACCAAATGTTTCATATTTCAATGTATTTGGATGCAAATGATTTATCTTGAACAAGAAACTGAGGACTTCGAAGTTTGCTTCAAAATTAGATGAAGGGTTCTTGCTTGGTTATGATTCGAACGCCTACTCCTATCGTGTCTTCAACAAAGTCCCTGGTGTTGTTAAAGTAGCACGTGACGTAGTGTTCGATGAAACTAATGGATCCCAAGCGGAGCAAGTTGATAAGTGTGTGCTGTATCAAGAAGAAGCCCCATGTCAAGCATTGAGGAGGATGGCACTTGGTTATATTCAGTCTCAAGAGCAACCAGAAGACTAAAGTGCTCAAATGGAACCTCAACAGGAATGCAATGATCAAGGGGGATCTCATGCACAAGATCAAGATCAGGAAGATCAAGAAGATCAATATAATCATGGAAGCAATTATCTAGGGGGGGACAATGACAATGAAGAAAATGAAGTGAAAGCAACTTCACAAGTCCCTCACCCGAGAGTACATCAGAGTATACAAAGATATCATCTTGTCAACAACATCATTGGAGACATTGCTAAGGGAGTAACCACTAGATCTCGCATAGCTAATTTCTATGAACATTACTCTTTTGTCTCTTTTCTAGAACCATACAGGGTAGAGGAAGCACTAAAGGATCCAGATTAGGTGATTACAATGCAAGAGGAGTTGAACAACTTTAAGAGAAGTGAAGTATGAGAGCTTGTAGAAAGACCAAATGCGGACATCGTAGGAACCAAATGGGTCTTTCGGAACAAGAAAGATGAACATGGAGTGGTAACCAGAAATAAGATGCGACTTGTGGCAAAAGGTTACTCACAAGTCGAAGGTTTGGACTTCGATGAAACTTTTGCTCTCGTAGCTAGACTTGAGTCCATTCATATTTTATTGGCATATGCTACTCGCCATAATTTTATGCTGTATCAAATGAATGTCAAAAGTGCCTTCCTCAATGGCCCCGTTAAGGAGGAAGTATACATGGAGCAGCCATCGGGATTTGAAGATCAAGAGTACCCTAACCATGTGTATAAACTGCGTAAGGCTCTCTATGGCCTCAAACAAGCTCCTCGAGCTTGGTATGAGTGCCTTAGATATTTTCTAACTCAAAATGGTTTTAAAATTGGAAAAGCTGATAATACTTTGTTCACAAAACATTTTGATGATCATTTATTGTATGTCAAAACTATGTTGATGATATCATTTTTGGTTCTACTAATAAATCTTTTTGTGAAGAATTTAACAAGATTATGATAGACAGATTCGAGATGTCGATGATGGGCAAATTAAAGTTCTTCTTGGGATTCTAGGTGATCCAATTAAGAGGAAGAACCTTCATAAGCCAAACCAAGTACACGCATAACATCCTCAAGAAGTTAAATATGGTCAAAGCCAAGCCCATCAAGACACCCATGGCAACTAATGTACATCTCAATCTCAACAAAGATGGTCCAAATGTTGATCAAAAGGTATATCGTTCTATGATTGGTTCATTACTATATTTATGTGCATCTAGGTCAGATATCATGCTTAGTATTTGTATGTGTTCAAGGTTTCAAGTTGCACCTAAAGAGTTCCATTTAATAGCTATAAAAAGAATTTTAAGATACCTTGTGCACACACCCAACTTGGGCCTTTGGTATCCCAAAGGATCCAAGTTTAACTTAATAGGATATTTCGATGCCGACTATGTAGGATGCAAAGTCGATAGAAAGAGCACGTCAGGGACTTGCCAATTTCTTTGCAGATCCGTAGATTCATGGTCATTCGAAAAAAATTCCATTGCTCTTTCCACATCCGAAGTAGAGTATGTACCAACCGGTAGTTGTTGCGCACAACTACTTTGGATGCGACAAACTCTAAGGGATTATGGTTACAATCTGAACCATATTCCACTCCTATGTGATAATGAGAGTGCTATAAAAATTGCACACAACCCGGTAGAGCACTCAAGAAGTAAGCACATAGATATTCGTCATCATTTCTTAAGAGATCATTCATTAAAAGGTGAATAGTAATCTCACATGTTAGAACTGAAAAACAACTTGCAGACATTTTCACCAATGTGTTAGATGAAAAGAGGTTTTGTGAGCTAAGAAATGAACTAAATGTACTTGACTCTCGAAATGTGGCTTGAAACACTGCACACCTGGTTGTGATTTCAAAATTTACTCATTTTTGCTAAAATTTGCCCCTTATCTCAATTTTCTCTAAAAACTATTTAAATTAGTGAATCCTCGGGAATTATGGCCATTGTATGATTGTTATTGCTTACTGGTCATGTTCATCTAGATTATTTTTGAAAGGTGTCCTTTAGATCACTATTAGTTCAAACGCCCCAAATCAATGTGTTCCATTCTGTTCTGTTCAGCTGTCCCAGACTAGTCCGACGTCAGCACCAGACTAGTCTCTTGTCACAGACTAGTCCAACTCTGGTCCGGCATACCGGACTAGTCCGTATCTATCGGGCTTAAACCTAGCCCGCCGCCAGGACTTCATCTTCCTCCTCTCATAATCGCTTTTGCTCTCTCTCTCTCTCCTCAAGTTTGAGCTCCCAAGGCGATTTTTGCATTTGGCCATCAAAATTGAACATTTCTCCAAGAAAAAATCCTCTCCTCGGCGCAAAGCTTCCCCACTCCGAACTAATCCGGACCCTGCTCCGCTCCTCCAACTCCAATCTTCAAATCTTTCGGTAAAATCTCACTCAACCCTAGTTCTCACCTTTTCTCCAATCTTGCTTATTTTCTTGATTCCTAGGACATACATTACCCTTCTAGATGTATTCCTACTATATTCCTACTAGTTGTGAATCATTCGAGCTATATTTGTTTAAAATGGGAAGTTAGGGTTCATAGGTCAGTCCGGACTAGTCTGGTGTTCAAGTGCGGACAAGTCTGGTCTTCCGGACAAGTCCACACTCAGAAAACGGACAAGTCTAGTACCCTGACAATTTGAACCTCTAAATTCTTATTTGCACAAAGTCTACAATCAATTCTTATCATTCTTTGAATTCCCTGTCAGGCACGATGTCGTTAGCTTCCGAGGACAGCTTGTTTGATTATGACGAAGAGCGTGACCGTGCAAGAGTGCAAAGAGCCAAAGAGAGAGTCAAGAAGAAGAGGCATGACCAAAATGTTCACTCCTCTCCTCTCGACGATGCTCTTCCTAATAGGAGGAGGGTGGTAGTGAAGAAGATTCTGAGTAAGGAAGGTGCTGGCAGATCGTCAGCACATAAGAGAAGCCTCAACAAGGGCAAAAGACTGGCTAGTGGTCCAATTGGCCCATTGAAGATGAAGGACCCTATTCACCGCAATAGGCAGCCATCAAGTGATAATTTTACTGGAAAAGGAAATGAACTGGCTGACAAATACAGGATGATTGAGGTCTATGAGCAGCCTAAACAGTCAGTTGACCCATGGTTCTGGAGCAACTTTCATGCTGACAATTATGAGCATGTCTACTTGAAGATGAGTAATCCAGTGATTGAAAGTCAATGGGTCAATATCACCTACCTCCAATCCAGAAAGTTCCAAGCCTGTCAAGAGGTCTTGGAGGTATTGGAGAGACACGGGTTGAAGGATCTCATATCCTTTCGGTGGGACTGGAACAATGAGGTTATAACTCAGTTTTACTCCACTCTCTACTTCGCTTGTGATGATGGGGACAAGATGATATGGATGACACATGGATCCAAGTACAATGTCACCTATGAGGAATTTGCCAGGATACTTCATCTTGAAGGTACCTTGGAAAATGATCTCATTATTCATAACTTGAAGCCTTCGGAGAAAGATGAGCTAGATTTCCTATGATACAAGAATTACTTACAAGTCTCTGACTACCAAATATTTGAAGCCGTTCTTTGCAGTCTTTGAAAGACCATAGCTCCCAAGGAAGGAGATGCAGGAATCATCCAAGGGACTCTAAGGACCTTCATGAAGGTGATAAGAAAGATAAGGACCTTCAATGTCTTTGAATACATCTACAATGATATTGTGAACATCTCCATTACTCCAAACAAGTCCTATGGCTATGCAATATATATCATGTACATGATTGAGAAGGTGATAGGACGAGAGTTTGTCAAAGATGTTCCTCACACAGGCCTCAAGCCCCAGAAGCCTATAGTATACACTGTTACCTCTGCTCCTACCTCATCTGTAGTGGAACAAAGATCTAAGAGGGCTCTTGAAGGCTCAAGGACCCAGGCTGCAACTCCTGCTCCTCCACACCCTAGAGAGTCTTCCAGTAGTGTGCTGAAAATGCTTTCCTCCATCTTTCCATCGTGTCGCTAAGTGGAAATTAAGCAGCATGAGGAGAGTTTGGCCAGGAAGAAACATCAAAGATATGTGAAGGTCAACATCAAAGCTATTTGTAAGAAGATAGAGATTGAGCCAATGGAATCACCTCAGATTCCAGAGGATTCTGAAGAGGATATCACTGAGATGGCACCCCTCTCGGAGCAAAAACTGGCTTCATTTGGACTGGCTGGCGTCTCTATTCCTCCTCCTCAGCAAGCACCTGAAGATGAAGAAGAGGATGAAGATAGCAATGAGAGTGAGCCCCCCTTTGGCACAGCTCCACAAAGCCAATTCTCTAGATTCACTTCTGATTCTCTGTTGAAGTGATTCTATGACTGAAAATGATTCTTTATGATTCTCTAGAATAAACTCTTAGAATCAGGACAGAGAATCACTTCACAGAATCAAGAGAATCTACTTTTTTCAACTTCCAGGCTCTTAGTTCATTCAGAGAATCACTCCACAGAATCAGCCAAGAATCACTTCTTATGAAAAACAGTGTTTGGCACAGCTTCCCTGATTCTGCCTGAGAATCAGCTCCGTGGAGCTCTGCCAAAGGGGGCCTGAGGGAGAAAGTGGCAATGAGTGGTTCCACTAATTTTTTCCCTTTGTGGTGCCTTGATGCTAAACGGGGAGAGATTGAGACTAGGAGCTTATTTTGCAGCCTTAAGGACTTGTGACCGAGGACATGTATCCAATTTCAAATTATTGTAATCTCTTGAGGATTTGCTTCCTCTATTTAATGTGTGATGCTTAGTTCAATGTTAATGTGATGATTGTTGCTATAATTGTTAAGTTCTTATCTTTTGCTCATCACATCATTTGGTCACACACTCCATAGGCACCTCACCATAAAGAGTGCATATATGTGAGAAGTTTTTGTAACTCATTTATCATTCTCATATATGCACACTTTATGAAAATCATTTTTTACTCTTAATTGTGAAATCTCAATTGGTTGTCATCAATCACCAAAAAGGGGGAGATTGAAAGTTTATATAGGCAATCTCTTGTGGGTTTTGGACGATTGATGACAAACGAATGAGATCCTAATGAACTTGTTGAGATGAATGTAAGTCAACTCAAATGAGATAGTTTGGTGCACTCAAAAGTGAAAAATGAAGTGATTAAGAAAGAGAAAAGCCCAACTGATGAATGAAGCACAAAGTAGACTTAATCGTATATGATGTGTGTGAGAGACACATCCCAAGAGCTCAAATCTTTGCGTAGGGGTCAAGGCATAAAATCAACCTTAAAACTATGTGAACTGGACTAGTTCGTTCATAGACCGGACTAGTCCGTTCAACTCTCTGTTGTCTCACATCATAGTGCACCGGACTAGTTCGTTCATGGATCGAACTAGTCCGATCAACTTTCTAGAACCTCACTTCATAGTGCACCGGACTAGTCTGTTTATGGATAGGACTAGTCCATTTATATTTCTGTAAACTCAATACACTATGCATCGGACAAGTCCGTTCAAAGACTGGACTAGACTAATGAACTCTCTGATGTTTCATAACAAATCATATCGGACAAGTCCGTTTATTGACCAAACTAGTCTGAGAAAGTTTCTGATGTCCTGATTCATATGGAACCGAACAAGTCCGGACTCCTACCGGACTAGTCCGGTATACCTCACAAAAATTAGGGTTTCTAGTGTGCTGCACATTTCACGCCGATTTTTCACAGCACACCGGATAAGTCCAGTCCCCATTACAGACTAGTCCGGCCGTCAGGATCCCTAACGGTAACATTTTTGGAAACACTATAAATAGGAGATCCACGACCCCGCAATAACATAACTCGTATTCTAATGTTCACAACTAAAACCCTAGCGCCGCCACCTATCCCAAGAGCACAAAAACACATCTCCCCACACATCAAAGATCCTCAAAAGTGAAATCATTTAAGTATTCAGATTTGGGTTGGGAGATCGTTGTCTACGCGTCATTGAGCTCTTGGGGTTTGATCTCTTTACACTCTTGAATAACTTGTAATCTTTTCGAGTGTATTAGATCATCTTTTCTATTGTAATCTTTTGTGGGAGCCCTCAATGTGTGAGGTTGCCTCATCAACTCGATGATTACCCGTGATAGTGGAATCAAGTCGGCCTTGTGTGGTGACATGACAAGGGAAAGGGTTTGAAGAGACCCGGCTCTGTGTGGGATTCCTCAACGAGGAGTAAATCTCTTTGGTGAGATCGAACCTCGATAAAAATTTGTGTCTCGTGTGTTTACTCTTTTACTTTTGCAAGTTTTATTATCTAGGGCATCAGATTTAATATATCAAGTAATTTGTATTTCACGTGCATGTTTGCAATATTGATAGTTTAATATAGATTGTTTGAATACGTGCTTAGATTCCGCTGCTACAACACATACAAATTTAGTTATAGCACTTGATTAATTCACATTATTCAAGCACACTGGACTAGTGCGCATTTGCACCGGACGAGTCTGGTCCACCAGGAATTTAATGATTTGATTAAGTTTGCAGGAAAAGTCAAAAGCCTATTCACCCCCCTCCAGTCCACATTCATTTTCTCAACTCCTTGTTAACTACTCGTCAATGCCCCTTACCACTCCATCCAAGCTCGATCTAGCACCTAGTACCCTTCGGCCCTATAACCGTCTGCTGGTCCAAGCTTTTACTTGGATTGCATAAAAGGTTCCTCTGCAGCCTGTACAAATAAAATTAGTTAATTAGTTGACAAGAAAACCAATATAAAAGGTATAATTAACTTAGAAATAAATCGGAAATATTACCTAAAGTGGCATCGATCGGGTTGTCCTGACTCAGCTAGCTCTGCCATTGTTGCCAGCCTGGCATCTCGCTTGGGATCATCAACCTCTTCATCGCCGTCCTCATCATCCCCCTCATTACCACCCTCGGAAGAGGTCCACCGCTCAATAGTCTCTAAGCCTCCTCCTGAGCCTGTTCCTGAACCTCGTGTAGGCTCTCTTAACGTCGGCTCTACCATACAACTCATAAACTGCCTCTTCCTCTGTGCACTGTAGCTAATACCCTACAAATATAAATAAACATGTAAGGAACAATAGACAATTAATTTTGATATTTAAATATATTTAAAAATAAACAAGTACCTGAAACGGGTATGTGTCGCCCAATGTAGAACTGGGCATGGAGGACGAAGATCTACTACACTTCTTGCCCTTCTTCCCCAATCCTAGTAAAAGCTTAAACATCTGCACAAATTTTTAACAATATGATTAGTATACAACAGTAAATAATAAATCTTAAATACTAAAAGTTGTTTAAAATAAGAATTAAAACCTCAAAGAATGCATACAATAAGAAAAAAAATTATCAGCATCAAAATTCGCTTCTGTCACACGTGCATTAAGATGTTCACGTATCTCCTCTTCCATCTCTTCTTCATCACTCTCTTGCTCAAATCTCTCCTCTTCTTCCTAATATTTTTCTGCTTTTCAATAATACTTTGGGACAGCCAAACACGTTTTCTCGAAGGGCCAGCTTGTTCTTCAGACATCAACTGTAGCGTACCACTAGCTATTCCTGCGAGTCCTGTCCCACAAGATATCATAAAATCTTGTACTTCGTCGACCTCATCTTGATAGACACTACCATCATCATCTTCCTGATTCTCTAGGTACCCATCATAATGATGAGGGTGCACTTCATGGTTAGCTTTATACACAACCCACCAATTTTTCAAACTTGGGTGAGGATAACTTAAATAGTACACTTGTTCTATTTGGCTTGCAAGTACAAAATTGTTGTTATGGGCCTTGTACCATGAATATTGGTTGACCTCCACCATTCTAAAGTCATCAACTCGTGTGCCCGATGTTGGATCAAACCATTGACAGTCAGAAATCACAAGTTGAAGTTCTTTCGAACTACCAAATGTGTACTGAATTGTTTTTGAAGAACACCATAGCATTCTCACTTCTTCACTACCCTCTGTGGCATTTATCAATACTCCACTATTTGTAGTAGTAGCAAGTGGAGGGTTTGCTTCTAAACTTGCTATTAGAAAATGGTATATGTTGATATTGTATCAGTTCAATTCTCTTGCTTTTAATTGACCATGCGACATCTGTCGCAAGTCATCGGAGATGTTGACATCCTTCATACACTACATAAATAAACAAAGTTAGCATCTTATGATAAGCATGCGAACTGTGATTGAAGAAAAAAGACAGATAGAAAAATTACATGTGCACAGAACCAGTTCACAAAGTTTGGCCCACCGTTTATGCCATGCTGACATAGCTTATCCAATTGAATTTGCGTAGTTCTTCATTAAGATGTCTGTCGGTACCTTGCGTACCGGATACCCCTTGGAACTGCAAAGAGTGCAATGGAACTTCACCTATCTGAGTTGAAGACATCCGAAGGCCCCACGTGTCACTTGTAACCGGACCTGCCTCCCTCATATGGTTAGACCTAGTGCCGCCACGAGTATCATAAAATCGGAGCTATAATCTCTACATGGGAATGCTCCGGACTGGATACCTGTGCGGCACCCCCGGACCTAACCCCCGACAGAGGGAAGCTCCGGTACTGACACGTGTACCACGACACCGAATCTACTCATCCAAGACGGTAAGCTCCGAAGCTGCCACGCGTCCAATCGCCGGACCTTCAACCTCAACAGGTAGATTGGTGGACCTCCAACGGCTCAGACCTTCAAGGGACATTAAAGGATTCAAGACCTTATTATTTGTCATTAATGCTATATTAATGACACACGATCAGAGGACCCTTAATACTGGTAATGCCATTATTAAGGCGTTTTACAATGCTATTAAGGGGAATTAAGTACATTAAACTATGTATTAGGCATCAGTAACCGCCAGGGCCACATGTCGGGCTAGGCTAACGATGTAATGGTCAGCCCTTGTACTATAGAAGGACTGGCCGAGCGATACACGGGAGACTCTGGAACGCCTCGAGACTGGATAGAGGCTCTAGAGGCGGACACACACGCTCAAGGGGCTCTCTCTGGCTCATACACTCAATACAACAACAACAACAACACACCCGTGGAGTAGGGTATTACGCTCAAGCGGCCCGAACCATGTAAATCCTCGTGTCAAGTCACCATCTTTGCCGGAGAAATTTGATGGGACTGTAAACCCCGCCGAATTTCTTCAAATCTACTCCACCGCTATCCTTGCGGTTGGGGGAAATGAGGTCGTGATGGCCAATTATGTCCCTGTGGCTTTGACTGGGACCGCCAGGTCTTGGTTCATGAGCCTTCTGCCTGACTCCATCAAACGTTGGGCGGAGTTGTACCAACAGTTCACCACCAATTTCGGGAGCTCATACACCCGACCAGGCATGAAACTGGATATTTTTGCTGTAAAGCAAAAAGGGGGAGAGTCCTTGCGATCTTTCATCATGATATTCTCCCAGGTACGAAATACCATTCCTTCTATCTCAAGTGCTTCTGTTATTGTAGCATTCAGACAGGGCATTCAAGACAAGAAAATGCTGGAGAAGCTGGCAACCAAGGAAGTCACCAGCGTCACGGAACTCTTCAGCTTGGCAGACAAGTGCGCCAAGGCTACGAAGGGACGTGAAATGCACTCCCAACCACCTCCGGAGGCCAACAAAAAATCCTCCAAGGGTGAGGCCACTACCTCCGGGAGTGGCAAGAAGACGAAAAAGTCCAACGGCAAGAAGAAGTCGTCGGCCGACACACCTACTGCCTCTGCTGCCGCAGCTCTGGGTGGTCGGGGTCCACGCCCCGAGAAACGACCTCGGCCGTCGTCTGAAGACAGTGGTAGTTCCAAGATGTGGTGTCCCATACAAAATACGGACAGACACAACCTGGAAGACTGCCGAGAGGTCCGGAACCTTGTCGAGCGTTACAACAAATGTTGAGAAGAAGCTCCTTTCTGTCAAAGGGAAGGAAAACAAAAAGTCAACGAAGCTTCGGCTGAAGAGGAGTTAGGCTTTCAAGACCCCAAAAAGGTCTTGAAGGCTATTTACACCTCCGTTGACGACGACTCCGACATCTCCGACAACGAGCGTCGAAAGACCATGAACACCATATTTGGTGGTTCGTGGGACATCACTTCTCGCCGTGTCCTCAAGACAATGCGGCGGGACATGGCCTCTGTAGCTCCCACCGCCAGGGCGGAGCCTCATCGAAAGTGGATGGATACTACCATCACCTTCGATGCTTCGGACTGCACTTGGAATATGATCGTAGCTGGTCAACTTCCGCTGATGGTATCTCCGACCATTAATAACGTCCATCTCCACCACGTAATGCTGGACGGAGGTTCGGGGTTGAATCTCATAAGCTTCAAAGCCTTCGTCAAGCTTCAGCTCCGACCTTCGGACCTTTGTCCCTCTCGACCTTTCTCAGGAGTAGGTCCGTGGGCCATAACCCCAATCGGTGCCATTACTCTCCCGGTGACCTTCGGGACTCGAGAGAATTACAAGACT
The DNA here is from genome assembly GCA_036927565.1 of Tuctoria greenei. Taxonomy (NCBI): domain Eukaryota; kingdom Viridiplantae; phylum Streptophyta; class Magnoliopsida; order Poales; family Poaceae; genus Tuctoria; species Tuctoria greenei. The sequence continues at coordinate 172,766,237 of JAYESD010000002.1, read as the reverse complement.
GAGAAGTTGTTCTTCGACGTGGCATAGATCAACTTGCCATTCAATGCCATCTTGGGCAGGCCAGCTTTATACAAATTTATGGCTGCTTCTCATTATGGCTACTTGGTGTTGAAGATGCCAACACCCTTAGGCGTTCTCCAGGTCCACGGAGATTGCACCGCCAGAGCTACTGCTCTGGAAGAACTCCATGCGCTTACTACAGCGCAGGAGGAAGAATCTGGAAAGGAGCAAGCTCTGATGCCCCCGAGCATTCATCATCGAGGCTCAACCTCCGCACCCCGTGTGCAACGAAGCGGCAACACCAACATTCCTGTCAAATTCGTCCAACTTGGTTCCGATGCTGCTCGGACCACCCGTATATCAGGAGGTTTGAACGACAAATACGAACTCGCGCTCATCACTTTCCTCCAGGCTAATGTCGACGTGTTTGCCTGGCAACCATCACAAATTCCTAGGATCCCTAGGGAGGTGATTAAGCACAATCTGAAGATTTATCTTGACGCCCGGCCTATACATCAGAAGCCTTGGAAGCAATCAGTAGAGCGATAGAACTTCATACGTCAAGAAGTGAATAAGTTGCTCGAAGCTGGATTCATCCAGGAAGTCTTCCACCCAAAATGGCTGGCAAACCCAGTCGTTGTACCCAAGGCCGGTGGGAAGCTTTAGATGTGTATTGACTACACAATACTGAATAAGGCATGCCCAAAGGATCCATTTCCGATACCTAGAATAGATTAGATAGTGGATTCCACCTCCGGGTGTGAATTACTGTGTTTCCTAGACGCATATTCTAGGTATCATCAAATCAGAATGTCTAGGGAAGATGAAGAGCATACTGCCTTCGTCACAGTAGATGGATTATATTGTTACACTGCCATGCCATTTGGTCTCAAAAACGCTGTTTTAGCGTTTGTGCGAGCTATGTACAAAACTTTTGGAGAGCTCATTAGAGATGTAGTGGAAGTGTACATCGATGACATCATCGTCAAGATCAAGAACAAGGAGTCATTTCTTGACACCTTACAAGTTGTCTTCGACAAGTTGCAAATGACACGCACAAAGCTGAACCCAGACAAGTGTTTCTTTGGGGTTAGCTCCGGAAAGCTTATTGGATTCTTGGTGAACCACCGAGGAATAGAGGCAAATCCATCGAAGATTAAAGCTATTGAAGACATGCGGCCACCAGCTCGCATCAAGGATGTCCAGAAGGTGACTGGATGTCTAGCTGCCCTCAGCCAGTTCACCTCAACACTAGCGGAACGGGCGCTAACCTTCTTCAAATTATTGAGGAAGTCCGGACCATTTCAATGGTCTGAAGAAGCAGAAAAGGCATTCCAAGAGCTGAAACAGCTCCTCACCACTCTACCAACTTTGGTAGCTCTGATTCCTGGTGAGCCACTTCTACTTTACATTCCAGCAACTGACAAAGTTGTCAGCATGGTCCTGGTTGCGGAAATACCAGAACCATCCCCAGTTCAGGAATCTAGACCCCTCCAGGATGGTCCGGAGCTACCTGAAGGCAAGTCTGGGTCCCAGCCCCCAGACCCGTATCCTCGAGGTGAAACGCCAGAGGATCAACCTCCTTCAAATGAAGGAGTTACTGTTGCTGAACAAGAAGATTCGGATCCTTCTGGGAGGATCCAGGTCACTTCAGAAGAAGCTCCGGGTTCTTCTAGCAAGAACCAGGAGGTCCCCGAAAAAGGTTTGGACGCCTCCAGGACGGTCCGGGATGATTAGGAGGAAGCTCCGGGCCCCCGCAGGAGGTTCCCGACAGTTCAGCGCCTAGTGTACTTCATAAGTGAAGTACTTCACAATGCAAAGACTCGGTACCTAGAGGTGCATATACTTCTCTACGCAGTTTTTATCGCCTCTAGGAAGCTTCGTCACTACTTCCAAGCTCACAAGATTTCAGTGGTAACCTCTTATCCACTGCGTGCAATCTTGCATAACCCCAACTCTACCGGGAACATTGCAAAGTGGGCAACAGAATTGGCCGAGTTCAATATTGAATTTGTACCAAGACAAGTGATCAAGAGTCAAGCAGTGGTAGACTTTGTGGCGGAATGGACCCCCTCTCCATCAAATCCTGGGGGCCCCAGTGAGCAGAAGCCGGAACCTAAGGTTCCGGTCTTCACTGAGCCTCACTGGACTCTCTACTTCGACGGCTCCGTGCAGAAGCAGGGGACTAGAGCTGGAATCCTTCTCCTTGCTTCAATCGGGGAGAAGGTCAAATACATGGTTCACCTTGACTTCAAGGTGACCGACAACATGGCGGAGTATGAAGCCCTCATCTAAGGACTCAAGGTGGCACTATCTTGTGGTGTCAAACAGCTGTTGGTGAAGGGAGATTCACAGCTCATCATCAAGTAAGTGAAAGTTGAATGCTCCTGTAACAATTCTCAATTACCTGCTTATATTCTTGAAGTCCAGAGGCTTCAGAAGGACTTCGAAGTCCTGGATCTTTGCCATGTCCAGCGTCTCAACAACGCTGAAGCTGACAAACTCTCGGTGAAAGCTTCAACCGGAGCTCCGTCTCCCGGCAGAACCTTCATCCGGAGATTGTCAAGACCAACAGCTCAGCCCGCCAAACTGAGCGAAGGGGGCAAGACCAGCACTTCAAAGCTGGTGGTCCCGATGGCCCTGTTACCATGGCGTCCATCAAGGGTTGTAGGTGCTGCAGGAAGCTTCGAGCAACCCAGCACGCAAGACTCAGAAGCTCAAGTTAGCTCCGATGCATGGATCTCGGAGATCCGGAGCTATTTGAAAGGCAATATACTTCCTCAAGACAATGTATCTGCTGACCAAATAGTCAGCTTGGCTAAAAGATACACACTGGTGGAAGGGGATCTCTACCGGCATGGTGCCAATGGCGTCCTAATGCGGTGCATTACAAGGGAAGAAGGTTGCGAGCTCCTCGCGGAAATCCATGGAGGCGAGTGTTGGAACCACGCGTCACCCCACACGTTGGTCGGTAAAGCCTTCCGGCATGGTTTTTACTGGCCTACAACACTCCAAGATGCAATCGAGCTAGTGAAGAAATGTGAAGCATGCCAGTTCACTGCGAAGCAAATTCACACATTGGCTCAACCACTACAAATGATACCTCCGACATGGCCATTCGCTGTGTGGGGTATGGATATTTTGGGACCTTTCCCAAAAGCCGTCAGAGGTTACAAGTACCTGTATGTCGCCATCGACAAGTTCACTAAGTGGCCGGAAGCAACTCCAATTGTGACAATAAACAAGCAATCTGCTATCAAGTTCTTGCAGTCCATAGTATTCAGATTTGGAGTCCCAAACAAGATCATAACTGACAACGGGACCCAATTCACATGCTCTGCATTCCAAGGATATTGCAAAGACCTCAGCATTCAAGTCAGCTACGCTTTTGTGGCTCACCCGGCAAGCAATGTCCAAGCTGAGAGAGCAAATGCAGAAATCCTAAAGGGACTCAAGACACGCACATATGAGCGCTTGAAAAAACATGGAGCCAACTGGATCGAGGAGCTTCCACCCACCTTGTGGGCAAACAGGACAACTCCAAACTGGTCAACTGGAGAGACACCCTTCTTCTTGGTGTGCGGAGTTGAAGCAGTCCTTCCTCCGGAAATCACCTTGGGGTCGCTCCAGTTCCGGACCTTCGACGCAGCCACGCAGAACCAGCTTCAGCGTGAAGACCTTGACCTCGTTGAAGAGGGAAGGTGACGAGCAGCTCTTCGAAATGCACGATACCGCCAAGCGCTCCAGCGTTATCATCAAAGGCATGTGCAAAGCCGACAGCTCGAGGAAGGCGATCTGGTACTACAGAGAACACAAACTCGAGAAGGGTTAAACAAACTTTCCTCCAGCTGGGAAGGACCCTTTCGAGTGATCAAAGTATCCCGTCCCGGATGCGTTCGCTTGGCAACCGAGGATGGGACACCGCTCGTTAATCCTTGGAACATTGAGCACCTCCTTAAGTTTTACGCTTAATATCATTGAGGTGAGTCTGTAATTACATATGATGTATGTTATAGTGTCATTGTACAGAGTCAGGTAGCTCCTCCGGGAGAACAGCCGGACCTTTCCAAGAAGGTCCGCAAAGTTCAAGCAACACTTGACACAGTCTTAGAACTAAAAGTGTAGCTAGCTACCCTGGGTCGAGCAACAAATGTAACACACTTATCTTGGTTCCGTACCCTAAGAGTGTACTTGTCTCCCCTGTACCCCGGACCTATAATGAAAGACATCGATATGTGAAAACAGACTTCACGTGCATTTATTTTGTACAGGCTCATTCTTTTTTATTTTTCTCTTTCTTGTCTATAACAAAATTGTGCAATTCTTAAGAAGCTTTAGCTCGAACAATTCATATATAATTCAAGTTGCATTATTATTTCTTTCGGGTCTTAACATCGTTGAATGGCCTACTCGCCTGAACGCCAAGCCAATCTAGGTCCGGAGTGTGCTATCGACTTAGTCTGGTCCTGCACCCTAAGTACACCACTCTACTGACACCCCGACAGGCCTAAGTAGGGTGAGTCCAGAAAACGATTGGACCTGGGGAAAATAAACAAACGCCCTTGATTGTATATAGAATTGTTGTCGATCTAAAATTTCATATGGGAATAAGAAATGTAAGACACAAATGAGTTATAGATAAGAAATGGATTTTACTATTTTTCTTGACTTCAGTGTGCAGGAAAAATGAAAATCCCATGATGATGGTGGACAATGCCAGAGCTATCAAAGTTTCGACATCCCCCAAGGGGCCCACCGTTGATGTTGTAAAACATTGATAGTGGGCGTCACTGGAGCTATCAAGTTTTGTCAAATCTAGGAGGCCAGTTGTCGACGCTCTACGTGTTGATAGTGGTCGCTGCGAGAGATACTAAGCTCCGACAACCCCAGAGGGCCAGCCATCGACGCTCTACATGTTGACAGTGGTCACTGTCGGAGATACTAAGCTCTGACAACCCCAGCGGGCCCCTGCTGTCAATGTAACAAAACTTCGGACCTGTACTCTACAAGTTCGAAGCACTCAAGTCTTCAACAAAATGCTACATCCTTTTGGTACATGTTCACAATCAAATTGTGTACATCTACCAGTGGGCCAAGTAAGACAAAGGTTGAAGACAAAAAATGAAATTCATAAATTTCTTTGGATTTCATTCATCTGAAAATAAGAGATTACAAAATTGGAGAAAAAAAGAGAATATACAAGCGGGAGCTAAAAGGAGAAAGTCCTAAGTTCTATGGAAGAATGAGGCAACCTTCTGGGCAACCTCCGACACGCTGGTCTTGGCAGTGTTTCCCTCTCCATCGATGGGACCTTCAAGCACCGGGTTTAGTCAGAAATGAGGATCCCGGCTTGTGTAGCACGTCATCATGTATTCTGCGACATTCTGCGCAAGGGATTTTTCTTTAGTTTCCAACTGATCCAAGATGACATCGCCCATCGCGCCGAGTTTGTTTCCAACCGAGCTTAGCGCCCCCAACGCATGGTCCTGCTCTGGCTCCAGATTGCCCGGACGCACGGGGCTAAAGCCCAGCGGCGCCAGCGCGACATTGGCTTTGCCCATGAAGTCCCATACTTGTTTAGACTCCGCAGCCCTGAGCCTCGAATCTCCTCCAAGGACCTCTTGGCCGCCTCAAGCTCCGAACCCTCCTGGGCAAGACGCTCGACCTCCTTGGCGTGCTGCTGAATCCTCTCAGCAACTTGCTTTTCAAGGTCACCAAGCTCTTTCTCCCGGACGTGGATCCGGTTTTGGCGGTCAACTAGGTCTTTCTCCTGGCCTCACACCTTCTTCTCCCTGGCAGTGACTTCGACCTCCCTTTTGGTAAGGTCATGTCCCCGCTGCCAGGCCTTCTCCTCTTCGCTCTTGCAGAGCTCACCCAGAGCCAGCCTTTGGGCGAGCTCCTCCTCCCTCTTCACGAGGTCATCTCTCAGCTCCAGGAGTTTTTGCTCTTCCTCTTCGAGTTTTTTCTCTAGCTCGTCAAGACCCTCCCGACACTTGACGAGGCTTTCGTGGATGGTATTGAGCTTCTCCTGGCGATCATTCGGTGCTTCATTAGCAGACAGGGTTTGTTCATATATAACTCGGGAATGATTGTTGAGGGATCGCACCATGCTTTCCCTCTCATCCAGCAACTGGCCCAGTACTCCATCCAGGCCTTCTCCCTCTTAACCCACTCGTTGTCGTCGGTCAGCCTTGTTTGTGCCAGCTAGGTCTCGAATTGGAGTCGGTTGCGCCACCTCCTAAGAGTTTGGCGCTCCTCCTCGAGGGCCTTGCTGTCGTGATAAAATGCAAGATGGACCTGACGAAGGCTGGAGCAGGCATTATCGATGGATAACAATAGGGGGATTGGCTCCGGACCTACCGGGGTCCTCTCCGCTGACTCCAGCGGGTCCTCGAGAACAAAAATTAGGTCCCACTCTACAAGAGCGGTCCCATGAGCCTCCGCGGCACTAGGGACGCCCTCCAGGAGTGCCTCGGTCGTCGCCGAGGTAGGTCCTACCACAGGAATTTCTACCTCTGGGTCAGCTCCGAAGGTCCCGCCGCCAGGTCATCATCAACTGGTCCCTCAGGCAAGGGACCGGCCGCTTTGTCTTGGCACCTTGGCTCAGGAGCGAGTACCTTCGGAACTATCACCTCCGGGGCAGGTAGTGAAGACCCAGCCGGAGCTGTGGCCATCTCTGGCCCTGACGCTAGTGCTTCCTCCATTGTCGGTTCAGGCACCAGCGCTTTGACCTCCATGGCGCCTACCGGTTCAGGCACCGGCACTTCGACCTCCACTGGTTCGGGTGCCGGCACCCCTACGTCAACCGGCTCAGGCACCGGAACTTCATCAACCACCAGCTCCGCCGCCGAGGCTTCAGTAACATCCGGCTCAAAGGCCGGAACTGCAGCTACCTCTGGCTCTGAGGTCGGAGCGTCCATCATCAGAGCATCCAAAACCGGAGCTTCAGCCTCCGGAGCTGGTGCCACTGGTACATCTCCATTCTCGTGGTCCGACGCTACCACAGGAGCTTCGGGAGATGAGTCAAGGTCTAGAACCTCGACAGCTGGCGCCGGAGTTGCCGTGACCTCAGCCACCACCTGGGGCAGCGCTGGAATTGGAGCCGGAGCCTCCGCCAGCACAGCATCAGCTGCTGTCACAGGAACCAGAGCTTCAGCCCCTTTTTTGGATACCCTATGGATGAAGGACAAAGAAACTCAAAATATGGTTACAACAAAAATAACAAACTGAGGTAAAAAAACAAATTTACCTTGGAAGGCTTCCACTCCAGCTAGCGCGGAACCTCTTCGCCGGACGCTCAGAGCCTGACCCAGTCGCAACTGGTGTAGTAACTCCGGAAGGCTCTTCGGAGCTTGCTGCCGTCGTCAGCGACGTCTTGATTGGGGCACCCCTTGACTGAGAAGGACCCTCAGACCTAGATCCCTTAGCTGGCCCTTGTGCTGGAGTCACCTGGTCGGAGCTGGCGTTCCGGGGAGACGCCGATGCTGGAGTTGGTGTCGCCGTCAAAGACCTCTCCCACCAGGGAGAAGGAGCTGTCGTGGAAGGAGCAGGTCTGACGGGCCTCCCGTCAGAGTGCTTCAACTTCCTCTTTCGGCTAGAGGGCTCAGCCAACTGTTTGCCCTTGCCTATGACTTCAGCTCTTTGTCTCGTGGCGGAAGCAGGGCCACCCTCGGAAGCTCCGGTGATCACCAATCTAGTGGTCAGACGCCTCTCTACCTCACCGAGGTCATCAAGCACCGGCATGCTCCTCTGGAGCTCCCTGCTGAACTCTGCCTCCATGTTCAGAGGGAGAAAAGCCGCCGGCGGAGTTAAGTCATTTCCCTCGACGTCAATGCCATGCTGAACTTCATTGAGATGAAGCTCCAAAGCAGCGCCATCCAAATAGGACTTTAGACCGGTTTCAATTCGGGTCATCATCCATCACGCTATTGAGGGCCCAGGCAAGCTTCTACCTCTTCTTCAGCGGAGCCCACCTGTTGACCAGGAAGTTGCAGAAGACCATCTGGGGGGTCACCCCTCCTTCCACACATTTGCGGATCCTGGTCAAGGCAGGGTTGAAGGCCTCTGATATGACCGGAACCACACTCAAGGTGTTAGTGTCAACATTGGGAAGACCTTCACGTAGCTCCAGCTTCTCGTGCTCCTCCGCCGCGACGATAATCCAATCCTTCTTCCAGTCATCCCACATGCCAGAAGGAAACGACCTCAAGTACTTGTAGGGGCATTTCTTGCACTTCACAAAATAGTAGAAGCCAAGATACTTGGAACTCTTGTCGGTGGTGTGGATGGTGAAGAAGGTACAGGAAATCTCAACGTAGGGGGGAATACCCACCCACATCTCGCAGAAGTGGATGAATGTTGACACAAGAAGAATAGAGTGGGGGTCAAGGTGGTACAACTACAGACCATAGAAGTATAACAACATCAAGAGGAAAGTTGAGAAAGGTGGGATCAGCCCCACCATGGTGTATGCAGAGAAGTACACCATGTCGCCGCCGCGCTCCTTCTTGAATGGGAGCTTGCCAGCGCTGACCAGGTGGTTTAAGGAGTCGCTGGACCCCCACGTAGGTTCGGACCTTCTTCAGATCGTCATTGCTTGTGAGGCGGCTCTTGCGGAGTCCCAACTCCACCGCAGCACGGCAGGGCGAGAGAGAGAAAATGCAAGTGACGGTTTGGAGGATTCGAGCACGAGTTCAAATGAAGGCCTAAGGAATCCCCAAACCATGCGCGCTTTCCATCTTAAGTATGCCCCCGCAACGCTTGGATGGGAACCGCAAAAAGGGCCAAGGATACATTACAAAAATTGCACCCTGCCAATGACAAAGGGGCCCGGGACCACCCAGACGATCAAGTCGAGGTCCTTACCCTAGGCGAACAGCTGTCATGATGAGAGGCGGGAAACCCAAGGGCAGCGGCCTGACAGGGCGCACGGAACCGATACGATTTTCGTATTGGGAACCGGCGACCTTCAATTGCGTGAGATCCGCACGCGCAAATCTCACATGCCACGTCCAGAAGACGCCACGCGGCGATGGTTTAACTATGAACTATCACTTCAACGGTACATCCCAAAGCCCTTGAAGATACGGCACAGAAATCGAAAGATGAACCCACCTCTGGTAGAATGACTTAATCCAGAGGGTCTCTCCCAAAGGTGGGCCAGGGGGCCCCTATTGGTACCCTACGTATCGGATACCCCTTGGAACTGCAAAGAGTGCAAAGGAACTCCACCTATCTTAGTTGAAGACATCCGAAGGCCCCACGTGTCACTCGTAACCGGACCTGCCTCCCTCATATGGTTAGTCCTAGTGCCGCCACGTGTATCATTAATGGCAGATTGGTGGACCTCCAATGGCTCGGACCTTCAAGGGACATTAAAGGCTTCAAGACCTGATTATGTGTCATTAATGCTATCTTAATGAAACACGATCAGAGGACCCTTAATACTAGTAACGCCATTATTAAGGCGCGTTACCATGCCATTAAGGGAAATTAAGTACATTAAACTGTGTATTAGGCATCAGTAACCGCCAAGGCCACATGTCGGGCCAGGCTAACGATGTAACGGTCAGCCCTTGTACTATAAAAGGATTGGCCGAGCAATACACGGGAGACTCTGGAATGCCTCCAGACTGGCTAGAGGCTCTAGAGGCGGACACACACGCTCAAGGGGCTCTCTCTGGCTCATACACTCAATACAACAACAACGACACACCTGTGGAGTAGGGTATTACGCTCAGGCGGCCCGAACCACGTAAATCCTTGTGTCCAGTCACCATCTTGTTTTGAATCTCCGTGCACCCTAACCGAACTAAGAAACTTTGTGGGCTGCCAATGGTAGTACGGGAGAATTGCCGGAACCAGACTCCGACAATGTCCAATACAGCTTGTCAAACATTTAAAAATATGGTAACACCTCCTCTCTGTTGAAAAATATGTAAAGCATGGTGGAGTTCCTCTCTTACACCAAAATATAATGAGAAGTAGCATCCCCAACACATTTACCCTTCCAATGAAAAATATTAAGCTCACTCATAGGTTGCTCTTCTACATTATGATATCGTGTGACAGGGGCATTTACGCTGGTTGCACGTGAAAAATATTTGCTTAAGAAGTTAGTAATCGCTTTAGCTAAAAATGCCTCTACAATACACCCCTCAACTGTCGTCTTGTTGTGCACTGTAGCTCTATGTTTGTCTTTTTCTTGGCTATACATCCACCTGAATTGTGCAGGAACTACTACCAATGCTTCATAAGGTAAATACACCAGCAAATGTTGCATAACATTCATAAATCTAGATGGTAACACTTTTTCCATCTTACATACAAGCACAACATTTTTTTTCTCCTACAGTTGCATCATCTTTTTCGACACTTCCTTAGCACCAATCTATCTATAAAGGTAGCTAAGTTCGACAAACATCTTCCACAAATTAGGTTTGAAGTAGCCACAGAACATTACCGCTACAAGTCTCTCCTTCAAAATGTGGTAATCATGGCTCTTCAACCCATTAAGTTTACCGATGTTGAGATTAACACATCATTTTAGTTGCATATCGGTTTGGAAACATCAATATTTTCAACCAACTAAGTATTTGCTTTCTTTCTTCTGGCCTGACATAGTATGGAGCTTGTGGCCTACTTTCATTTCCACTTGCATTTGTTATAACCTCAAGCCCAGGACAATCAAAAATATCAGCCAAGGCTTTCCTCGCACTCAAATTATCTTTGGTTTGACCGATAAAATCAAAACACATGCTTATGATGCTCACAGAGACATTACGCTCCTGGTGCATCAAATCTATGTTGTGAGGTAAAAGCAGTGCATTTGTGTATGGTAGATCCAAAAGAAAAGAAATATGAGTCCAGTTATGTTCTTTACCATATCCTTCGAAAACACCATCTGCGAACTCTTTTAACTTTGCATGCTATTTCATTTTTTGTTCGCTTGTCAATAGACGAGGTGGTCCTTTTGTAACCCTTCTGCCTTTTCAGAATTATTGGGTATCACTCCTAAAAGGATGATTTGAAGGAAGGAATCGTCGATGGCAATCAAAAAAGCTGACTACTTTCCATACTTCAACTTGATGGCATCGGTGTCAGCCAAACATATGGGGGAACAAAATTGTCTATGGACACACCAAGCAACCCAAATGTCATATGCCAACAAATCAGGTATAGACCATACATATGCGGCATGTAAGGTAAATTCACATTTCAGAAGACAGTCGTATGCCTTTACACCTTGCCATAGCTCTTTTAGCTCCTTAATCAACGGCTGCATAAACACATTGATTTTCTTCTCAGGATGTTTAGTACCGGGAATGATGGCCGCAAGGAATATGTATCCTTCATTCATGCACATGTTGGGAAGGATATTGTAAGGCATGATAAAAACAGGCCAACAAGAGTATGGATTGTTACTGGTGCTAAAAGGAATGAAACAAATTTGTTGACAACCAAGACGATCATTTCTTGGATCTCTACCAAACTCCAGATCAAAATGGTCTACAGCTTTCCAAGCCACACCATCTGAAGAATGCACCATAATATCTTTGTCATCCCTCTCACATATCCCTTCTGAATGCCACCTCATCTGCTTCGATGTTTCTTGTGACAAAACAACCGTTTAAGCCTGGATGTGATAGGCATGTACCGAAGCTGTTTGATCGGTATTTTCGTAGTTATTTCCTCTCCATCATTATTCAGAACCTTCACATGTTTAGATGAATTTTAATGCATACAATGAGTATCGTTCTTGTGTTCCTTCTAAAATAGCCTGCAATTTTTCTCACACGCATCAATCTTCGCATAACTCATGCCCGGACCAGCCAAAAGCTTCTTAGACTGATATATGTCTTTTGGCATCTTGTGATTTGATGGAAGGAGATCACTGATCAAATTCAGGATACCATTGTAGCAATTGTTTGCAAAATTGTACTTAGACTTCAACGCCATAAGTCATGTGACCGCCTGCAGAACGGTGACATTGGTGCCCTCATGCACATTTTCATCTGAGGTGGCAAGAAGCTTGTAAAACTTTTGCACCTCCTCCGATGGTGACTGCTCTTCGTACAATCGACCAACATCCGCCATCATCTCATCCATCCGATCTTCATCCCCGTTTCTGTTCGACTCACTAGCATGATCCATTTTCGCATGCTCACTCCACACTATATAGTCGGGCACAAATCCATGTTTGCAAAGGTGTAGCTCCATTTCAGACCTATCCAAAAGCCAATGGTTCCAACATCTGCTACACGGACACTTCACAAAACAAGCACCACTAGCAAATGATTTGTTCACGAACACATTTGTAATATGAGCCCATTCCAAAGTGTGCACACCAGTTGAACTCCATCCATGTTTTATGCTCAAAACACACAAATCAGTATCAGTTTGTTTTTATGTTATGTGACGGCCTCTACAACTAGGCAGATAATTGTCCAATAAGCGACAATTCTGAACCTTGACAACTCACATGCCTATCGCATGTGAAAACTACCGATTCTAAATGGGTAATCAATTTCCATAGGCTACGTTGCTCATTTTCATTTTTTAGTCATTTACAAGAGAGGAAAGAACGAGACAGAGGAGGAATGTTGGTTAGAGTTAAAAGTTCCAAGTCCGGGTCCATCGTCCACACGCGGGTAATTGGTCGTCCTCATTGTTACCGTATGCCTCTATGCTCGTCATGACGCATACTTTACGACTAGAATCATCTTTTACGACACGAACACATTTAATGCGTGCCGCGCCGGGTCAGGATGTACCATGCATTCATGCATACAAAATTTAGTATAACTAAACTTGGAAATTTAGCATAACAAAACATTCAAACTAAAATATGTTAATCAACTTCGCTCGACACGTAGGCCATAATATGTTAATCATTCAAACTAAACATTCAAATTTGCATGGATAATATGTTCAACATTCAAACTGAACATTCTAATATTTAAACATAATACATTAATTAACATGCAAACTAAACATTCTAACATACATAATATGTTAATCAACATTTAAATTTGCATACATTTCAATCTTACCATAATTAAAGATACATTTCAATCTTTACCATACATTTCAATTTTACCATACTAAACATTCAAATTTGCATACATGTTAATATTTAAACATACATTTAAATCTTACCATAATTAAACTTTGATATTTGCATTAATAACTAAATTATGACCATGTAAAACATAAGAATTTAACCTTGAGCGTTGAGCGACGCACGAATGGGTGGGGGGACAGTAGTCCCCGATGGACTGAGACGGCGAATGGGGCGAGCGGCACCAGGTGGGCGGCGGGGTGGGCGGCACAACGGAGAGAGAGGCGCGGCAGCTGTTCCTCGACAACGGGGAGCGCCGAATGCGGCGGGCGGCGCCGTGTACATGGAGTGGAGCTGGGGTGCAGCTATCCCCGGCTCCTGCTGACCAGGAGCGGAGGATGGCGGTGGACGGCGCACCACAGACACGCGCGGCCAACACCGCGGATAGGCATGGTCGACGCGGGCGGCTATGGAGGTGAATGGGGGCGCTTGCAGGCGACAGAGAGGCGGAGGCAAGGACTTTGCCATTCACGGGCTCCTCGGCCGACGGAGAGGCGGAGGCGGCACGCGCGAGATGGCATCGCAAGCAGCGCGCATGATACGGCGGTGGGCGGCGCATGCGGGACAGCAGCAGGCGGCGAGGCAGCAGCGGGAGATCGATGGCGGCAGGTAGTGCGTGGTACATGGTGAGGCGGCCGCGAAGCGAGATGGCAAGGAGCGTGAGATAGCAGAGTAAGGGAGAGAGAGCGGGGCGCACGTGATTAGGTCAATGTCGTCTCTGGGTCCCACTTAAGAGTGTCAGTTTATTTGGGTAGGCCGACAGTGATATTATGTTCGTCGGCCTAGGGCAATGGGCCGATATATTTAGTTACGTGCGTCGGCCTGGGGCTGTGGGCTAACCTTTATAACTTTATGGATGTCGGCCATGTAAACTGACGCAATTAGTGCCTATCTAGAGGTGTTGGTTGTGTGCGCCTAACAGACATGTTTATTTATGACATCGGTCTATGGCGGCTGGCCGACAGTCATAACGTGATGAACATTGGTTCCCAAAACTGACATATTTAAGCTTGTTATAAGTGACAGGCCGACATTTATAGATAAACTGACGCCCTATTCATCATTTCTTCTAGTGTACGCCTGTAACGGGCACATTTATCACAGGCGGGCTTCAAGAAAAATTGCCTGTGAATTTCCATATGTTTCACAGATTTTACTTAGAGACCGCCTGTGAAGGATCCGCAAGCATAAATCGAAGTGTCTGATCATAGCCGACTCGACTAAATAACCGTCTATGATTTTTTTTTCAAAGAAAACGATCGAATAATGTTTTCCAAAGCATTTTATATAATATAATATATTATATATATCTAAATATACATATATATATATATTATATATATAATATAAATACATAAATGTAAATATACACAAAAATTTGTAAAATTCAATATTAACAGCTTCATTACAATATGAAAAATATATAAAATATCTGTCAAATTCATTATAAGAAATATTAAGTCTTTTATGCATGGCAACTGAAATTTATTTCATACTATTTTCCAGCATTAACATCTTATCGCATATAGGGTTTCAAATCCTTTTTAATGCTTCTTTCTACTTGCTTGATGTTTTCCAGTATTAATATCATAAGAACGCTACTATTTTGTGCAACACTCTTACTGTCTTTTTTCTTAGTGTAAAATGTGTACCTTGATTTCATATGTTTGCCATGATGTCACCAAAGGAGATGATCAAGAAGCTAACTTCTTCATTGTTGCCTCTTCTATAGAGTACCTGTATAGTATATTTTTGTCCATTAACCATTCAGTGAAATGGCTTATGTGCCCTCTCAAGATCTAGTCCTCTCCACGGCTTTGGTTTTTTCTACAAAGCTCAATTTGGTGTTCCGCGATGTACGAATTAGCTATAGTGAGTTATTGTAGTACAGCAAAATATGCACAATGTACTAATTTGTAATCCTGAACAATAGAAGTTTTCTTACCCACTTTGCATCTCACACGTAGTCTACCCTCATGTACTGCTATAGGCACACCTATCTGTTTTCCATCTTTGATGTAATCAGCACAACCCTCAATCACTTCTTCAGTAGGGTATCCTTCCATATTTGAACCATCTAGGTGAGCATGATTCCGCACATAACCCTTTACTGCTTCTAAATATTGCTCCAATTAAAACATATGATGTAAATATAGTGGCTCCAATACTTTTATCTAATCCATGAGATGTATAATTAGGTGTACTTGCATATCAAAAAAGGGTAGTGGAGAACACATCTCAAGCTTGCACATAGTTGTACATTTTCAAATAGTCTAAGCCTTCAGAGGCTACCACCTATTGTGATACTGCATTGAAGAAATAACACAAATGTGTCATGACAACTTTTATATGTTCTGGTTTGATGACCCTTATTGCAGTGGTGAGGAACAATGTCATTATCATGTGACATTCGTGAGAATTATAGTCGAATAGAGACAAGTCTTTCATCGAGACTAGTTTGCTAATATTGAATGAGAAACTCGTGGGCACTCTGATCCCATGCAAGCATTTGCAAATTGTCTTTTTCTACTGTAGTCTCAAGTTGTAGCTAGCTGGGGGAAGGTAATGCTTCCCATTGCTTTTTTCTATTGGGTGAAGCGCTGGTTTGATATCAAGATTTACAAGGTCCATACATGATTTTAATTTGTCTTTTCTTTTCCTCGACATGTCCAGCAAGGTTCCAATAATGCTGCCAAAAACATTCTTTGTAATGTGCATCAAATTAATACTATGGCAAATTTACAGGTCCTTCCAGTACAGAAGATACTTGAAAAAAATTGATTGTTTTTTGAAAGTCGTGTTAGTTGTATCAACTAAAGATGGAGTTTTCTTTCTCTTTGTTCTTTTACATTTTTTGCCCTTATCGAAAGCAACCTGACTGTTCTTGACCACTTCGAACATGTGTTTTCCCCTCAAAGGTTTTGGTGCAGTATCTTTTTTGGTTTTGTTATCAAATTGTCCTTTCTTCTTCTGATATGTGTGTGTATCTAACAAGAACCGCCAGTGTCTCATGTACACCGTCTTTCTTAATGATGTGAGGTACAAAAAAACCAGTTCCATCCACACACCTTACACAACCTTTCTTCCCTTTCATTTGTCCTGACAATGTAAAGAGTCTAGGATAATCATGAACGGCAACGAATATCATTGCTCTTAGCATGAAATACTCCCACTTGTACTCATCTCTTGTACTTACCCATTCATTCCATAGCTTCGTCATATCTTCCATTAGAGGTTCCAGTAACACATCAATTTCGACGCCAGCTTGTTTCAAACCTTTGATAAGAATAGGTAACAAAATGGATTTCCTTTTCTGACACAACCAGGTCGGTAGGTTGTACATTGTTAAGACCACGGGCCAAGTGTTGTGCATGCTCCTTTTTTCACCAAACGAATTCATTCCATTTGTACCCAATGCAAACATTACATTTCTAATTTCGTTTGATAACTCTGGATACTGAATATCAAAAAATTTCTATTGTGTTGCATCACCAGGGTGTCGAATCTGTTTTTCATTCTTCCTGCGTTGCTGGGAATCCCAACTGAAGGTGACCTAGAGGGAGGGTGAATAGGCTTTTTAAAATTTTCCTGCAACACTTAGCAAACTCGTCAAAAAATCAAGAAGGTCGGACTAGTCCGGCATTAGGTGTGGACTAGTCCGGTGTTAACGCAACACCGACAAACACATAACTCTTTTTGGTATTTTCTTGAAGATGTAATGCAGAGGAATATGTAAAATAACTTAAGAGTAATAAGCAAACGTGTAGAAAGATCAAGTTTCACGAGAATCGCAAGTTTAATGCCAAGTTGGAGATTTATCAACTTGTGCCCTAGCTAGTTGCATGTATGAACTGAAAAACAAAAAGGCAAAAGACACGTTGATTTTACCGATGTTGAATCCCACATATGGGATCTACGTCCTCGTTGAGGAGCTCACACAGATTCGGGTCTCAACCAACCCTTTACCTCGTCAAGTCACCACGAAGGCCGACTTCATCTCCACTATCAACGAGGTAATCACCAAGTCATTGGAGCAACCTCACAAGTTGAGGGCTCCACAAGATTAAAATGAAAGAACTGACCAAAACACACTCAAATGATGTACAAGAAAGCAAGAGTGTGAGAGAGATCAAATCCCAAGAGCTCAAAATCACGTAGACGTCGCTCTCCCTTTCTCAAATCTCAAATCCCAAAAGATTGAGATTTTTAGGGCCTTAGATGTGTGGAGATGAGTATTTTCATGCTATTGGGAGGTGTAACAATGCTAGGGTCCTTGATGTATGTTTATGGGGTCGTGGATTGTGGAGACCGGGGTCCACACAATCTAGAAAATCGCATTGGGTGGTGCCGTGCAATGCGGCACCCAATGGCACACATGAAAACCAACACAAAATAACCAAAAAAATTATTTTATTTCACAAGATGATTCTCTTTTACAACATAATATACAACGCAGCAAAAAATTACATATGCACGCTCTCAACTAACTATGCACAAGAGAAGCCGTCCATGCCCGTGGACGCTTCTTACTAGCAACACGAAGAAGAGAGCAGCGGCAAGGTTTCCGTGAGAGATACATCTTGACAAGCTCAAGATATCATGAATAATCACAACTTAAGCATAAGCTAATAATACCTGCAAAAACCACAATAGAGCAATTGTGATCTTGATGTTCAGCAAGACTTAATCGTCTCACCTAAGTCATTAAACGCTATATGCTGGAAACTCTAAATAGCGGAAGCTGAATTTGCATAAAGGACACGTCTACAAGTGAATCCTTGTTTTCAACTTTAGCATCAAGTTAAGGTTTCATAGAAAGTAAATTTATTTTGCATTACAACTACTGCATACAAGTTTGCAATACAATTATATATCAAGAAGTATCAAATTCCAATAAACCATGTTCACTTCTTACTATGTCAAGACTCAATGTCCAAGTAAGCTCAAATAATCACGAGCGACGGTGATTGCAACTAGTAGACACCCAGACTGCACGACACAAACGCCCATACTCAGAGTTGCGACGGCACATTCCACTGATGTCACATGCAGCCACCTTTCCCAAGATTCAACTACATCAAAATAGTTCGATCAGCCTGAACAGCGAGCTCCCTCAAGGTGCACCTCCGCTATGAGATGTTCATGAGTGAGTTGACTCCCAACGTACTAACAGTCGACAACTTTAAGCCAATTGAAAAGGATCCAACATAGGGTCCTCAAGATACATCGGTTTCCTGGATCCCATATAACCAATATGCACTCGGTATAATTCAAACTTGTCCAATAGGGCCAGGCACGAGACAGGCCTTAATCGACACAGGTAGGACTACGCACCCAGGACCATGTCCTGTCCCATCCTACGCTCCTGCCCGGTCTCCAATTCATTCAAGTGAATCCTCACAATTCAACTCATAATCCCAATCCGATATAAAGCCAAGTGCTAGTCTCGCGAGTAGTTTTAAACCACTCGACTTCTACCGAATCTTTCACTAAACATTTAAGCTTAGCATATAGAAATGTGGAGTATTAATCTACCCAAACAACTCTCTGGATTTATCTGGTCATGCGATTGGGTTTCATTGCACAAGACCTAATGCACAATACATCTCATCCATATAGTGTGGAAACGAAAACTTTGCAAGATTTTTTAAATGCAAACCGGGGCTTGCCTTTTGGTTGAGATAAAAGTCAGCGGCGAATCAGTTAATAAACTCAGCCGAGGGATCATGCCACAAAAGATCCAATAGAGAATTCCACTCCTCATGTCCGTGCTTCTCGTCCACCTTCGTCATGATCACTATCGTCATGAATATGCATCAAATAAAATAATGCAATTTAGCAAAGTAACAATTGAAGTTGATTATAACTCAAGAAGGATTAATACTAACTAGGACTGAATGTTCAGTTGCTAGAATGCACAACAACAGAGAGGAAACAAGATGAACTTAGGCAATGGGAATATGAAGTGAAATAGATATTGCTTTGGACATAGAGATGTGATCTCAAATTCTACAGGTTCAACAGATCCTCTGAGCCTAAGAAAATTACAGTGACTTCATATGGTGATGGAAGAATAACCAGGTAAATTTCAGATACAGTAATGGAATATAATTGTCTACAATGTTTATTAAGTGTTTAGCATTTTCTGAATTTTTATGGCCAAACAGAGGCTTTGGCATAGGTCAAATCAGGTTTTTTGGATAGAGGGATTCATATTGAGTCAAACACAATTGGTTTGACATTTTTCTAAGCATTCTACAGGGAGATATGCATTTTACAAGTTCCTCCAATTTTCTGAATAAGTCTCTGTTGTGTTTCCTATTTTTCTGGACATAGAAGAATGAATCCAAATTTGATTAAGAAAATAAAGTCAAATGGTTCTGAAATTTGTTGTAGATCAAAGATATTTAAAGGAGCATGGTGGCCAAATTTCATGTAAAAGCCCACATTTGGAAAAGGGCGGGAATGCAAAAATATGAATTTGAAAAATTTAAAGTTCAACTAGAAAGTCAAATATAATGAATAGTGTTAATGAATACGTGAAAGTCGCCTAGAGGGAGGTGAATAGGCAATTATACCTGAAATCACTTAATCAAACAAGATTAAATTCCAGTAGCCGGACTAGTCTGCACAGGGTCGGACTAGTCCGCTTAGCACGGGGTGGAAACCCTAAAACTTGATTTCTACAAGTTATTTGCGTAATTAAAGTTCACAAAAGATATGAGAAATGTGTAGTAAACTTGTGAAGCTCAAATTATGAAGTTTAAATGCTTAGATTGCTAGTTCACAATTATGATCAAAGTGTAAGTCAATAAAAGCAAAGTGAACCCTAATAGCAATAATAGTGATCACAAGAAGGGAAAGACAAGTGAAACGAGATTGATCTTGTAGTTCAGCTCCACGAAGAAGCCTACCTCTACGTTGAGAAGTCCACACAAGGATCAGGTCTCACTTGACCCTTCTCTCACCAAGCCACCACGATGGTCGGCTTGGTTTCCACTATATCAATGGGTAATCACCAAGTTTGATGGGGCTGCTCACAACATGAGGCTCCCACAAATCAATACAAGAGGAGCACACGATGCTCAACTCACACAAGCCACACAACACAATGTGCAAGAGATCAAACCGAGAGCCAAAGCGCGATGATCTTCCTTTACTCTCCTCCCCAAACCCTAATCTCTTCAAGATTTGCTCTTAGGGGGTTAGTAGGATGAGTAGAAGGCTTTGGAAGGCTCTAGGATGCTTGTGGTGGCGCTGGGGTTCAAGACTTATTCAAATGAGCCCGGGGGTCCCCTTTTTATAGAGGTACCGAGCCCATTTTGCTTACATCAGCAAAGAGGCGGACTGGTCTGGCCTCAGACCCCGGACTAGTCCGGCCCTATGGGACCACTAACCCCTGGTCAGTTCCCGACAACTACCACACTGAGCAACGATCGTCACGCTACCCGCCAAATTTCCAAATTCAAACGGTCACTAGACAACGGACTAGTCTAATCAACAATGGACTAGTCCGAAGTGGAACAGAACCACTTGGTCCGTTCCAAAACGGACTTTTCTGGGTTGGCCCGGACTAGTCCGGCCACAGGGGCGGACTAGTCCGGCCCCCTAGGGTTTCTCTGGTTCTGTCACACTAAGTCTCAAACGGACAAATTCGTACCCAAATGGACAAGTCCGAACTACTCCAAAGAGCTTTGGTCCGTCAAAAAATGGACAAGTCCGGACTTCTCGGACTTAGCTCCAAAATCACTCAGGTTCACTCCAGAGACATTTGGTCCGTCTCAAAACGGACATGTCTGCCATGGTCGGACTAGTCCGACCTCCTAGGGTTTTTCTCATTTTAGGCTTCTCACTTGGGTTTTTCTCTAAACCACCACTTTGAGCCCCTAGGTTTGATCTCAATGCACATGATACAACCACCCTCTCATATCATACGGCTCATATAAGCTCAATACCATAGAAAACCTAATTTCTACGCTTGAGTCTATGATGCCGGTTTTCTCCTTTTCCTTTTTGAGGGTTTTCATCTCATTTCAATCCTTGTACCTGTGCTTAAGATCAACTAAGCTCATTAGCCTCTTAATTGTCGTCATCAATCATCCAAAATCCACGAGGATGCCTAGATGCACTTTCAATCTCCCCCTTTTTGGTGAATTGATGACAACACATTAAGACTTCAACAATAAGGTTAATAATTTGTTTTCATAACATGTATTTGTATGAGTGACTCCCCCTCAATGTATGCATCATGAGTAAGAGAGATTGAGAGAGTTCTCATACATATACATGTTATGGTGGGGTGCCTAAGTGATGTGTTCATAAAGTGTGATAAGACAATGATTATGCAAAATAGACATTTAAATGAGGCAACACATCACAAACTTAGGCAAGATACATGAATACATAGATTAAGTCTTACAATACAACTTGGAATGAGTTTTGAAACATGAGTCCAACATAGATCAGTAATCTCATACATCAATCTGTCTTATCTATTCCTCTTCATTTCACTCCCTATATCTCTCCCCCTAGATCTAAGAGCCCATCCAAGCTATCTCCAAGCTATCTAATCTATCTCTCCCCCTTTGGCATCAAGACACCAAAAAGGAAAAGAAGAGAGGAAGGTCCCTTAGGACTACTCATCGTCGGAGTCGGAGTCATCGTTGCCACCTTGGGGCTCGCTGTCCCTCTCCGTGGCCTCCGGGTCAAGATGTGCATTATCATCGGTCGGAGCCGCGGTGGAAGTCCCAGCTTCTCCAAATTCAGCAAGCTCCTCAGCTGTGAACTTGGGAAAGGAAGTGAGTTCACCATCGCTATCCTCGGCGGGGGACATTGGAATGTCCAGCTTGTCGCACATCGCCTTGAGATACTTCTCATTGCGATGCTCCATGCGATGTTGTCGAATTTTTGTCTTCCGGCAGGAGGAGAAGAGAGCATTGAAGCATTTGAAGAAGCCACTCCCGCATTGTGTCGAAGGTGGAGGTGGTGGAGGAGATGGCATGAAGCGAGAGGAAGAAGCGGGAGGATCCGCATTCTTCCTCCTAGGAGCAGCCGGCTCCGGAGGAGGGAGTTGTGGTCGAAGCCTCCGATGAATGATATCTTTCTTGAATGTGAGCCTGGAGATCTTCTCGATCATGTACATAATGTACGGAGCGTATCACATGATCGGTTGGGGGTGTGAGAGATGTTGAAGATGTCATCAAAGATATAGTCCACCACATTGAAGCGGACATCTCCATGAATGAGGACCATTAAGTGCCTCAAATTGCCTTGGATTATCCCCGCATCTCCATCCTTGGGGGCAATCGTCTTTCTGAGGACTCGGTTGAGCACACTATAGAATGGCTTGATGTTTTTGATGTGCCCGGCCTCATACTGTGCATGACATGGATACATATACTCCAAGGTGTCCCGATCAATTGGCTTCAGATTTGAAATAATGATCTCATTATCCAGTTGATCCTACAAGTCAAGCAACTAAGCAAACTCCCAATAAGTGGTGGAGTACTGCTCTCTGTGGGTCATCCAGGTAATCCTCCTGTCCCCATCGGTGTGGAAGTACAAGGTGGAGTATAATTGAGTGATGACCTCCACATTCTAGTCGTACTGGAAGGCCATGAACTTCTTCAGTCCATGTCTCTCGACAGCCTCAATTGCAGCATTGAAGGCTTGATGATCTTTCTGGGCCATGTAGTCCCAGTCGATCCACTGAGCATCTGTGACTGGGGTTTGCTTAGTCATATAGACCGTCCTGTAGTAGTCATAGTGGAAGTCACAGCAGAACTGGGCATACACTGTGCTCCTTTCATGCTGATAAACATTGATTTCCCTCAGCTTGCGTGCCTTCTCAGCCCCCTTGCCCTTGAAGATGTTGGCATCGAAGGCAGCTGCACGGTTTGGGTTCCGTGTAGGAGAGGACATTCTCAAGGGGCCAGTGGGTTGAGTGGCACCCTTCTTCACTTTGCTTGCAGCCTTCTTGGCCACAATCACCCTCTTCTTGGGTGCAGCATCAATAGAGGCCTTGCCCTTATCCTTGGAGGTCCTTGCCCCCTGAGACTTGGCTTGCTCACCCAAGGTCACAAGCCTCTTTTTTTTTGGGGGGCAGCCTCGGCAGCAGCAGAGTTGTGCTCCGCACGCTGCGTCTTCTTTGCCCTCTGAGAGGCAAAGTACACAACAACCATCTCTTGATCCTCTCTTTGCTTCCAGCGAAAGAGAGCCTGCTTCTCCGGTTCAGTCTCAGAGTCGGAAGGAGGAACGTATTCATTGTCTGACATGGTTGCTGACAAGAGAAGCAAAGGAATGTGTATGAGTCAAGGAAGTTAAGGCAAAACGGTAGAATTCACAAGATCAACCTGGGTTAGGTTTTTCACTGTGTAACCCGGACTTGTCCGCCCAAGGGCCGGACTAGTCCGCACTAGGTCAGACTTGTCCGCCCTGTGGTCAGACTACTCCGGTTCACACAGCAAGAACCCTAATCTAAGAAAATTTTGCAAAAACTACGGATCCTACCACAAGAATGGAGATACATGATCACATTGATGTGTACAACAACATTTGTGAAGAAGTTTCTATCAATGGACCCAAAAGGATTGAATTTCAAGGATTTTGGAGTTAGGCCAAGAATACCTCTTCAAATCTTCGATTCGATGAAATGTGAGTGAGGAATCGGTCTCCGATGCTTGCAGAAATGTTCCTAAGCACCTTAGGGCTTCAATCCACCGATTGGAACCGAGATTTTGTGGATGGAATCAAAAATCGCCGTTTGGGAGACGATTTTCGAGCGTTTTGGAGAGAGAGTGTCTGAATGGAAGTGGAGAGGTCGAGGGCACCCTGGGGAGGTTAAGTCCTCAAGGGCCGGACTAGTCCGGTCAGAGACACGGACTTGCCCGGCCTTCGGACTGGGTCCGGACAACCTAAGACATCGGACTAGTTCGGTTCAGTGGTGCGGACTAGTCCAATCCTAAGACCTAAAACTCCTATATATTGAGTTTTTAGTGGAGATTTGATCATTTTGGACTATATTTCACAAAAGATCTTTGTAAACATGGTCAGTAAGCAATCAACAATCAAACTATGACCATGATTCACAAGGATTCAATAATTTCAAAAATAAATTGTGAAAAAATTGAGGAGGATGAGTTTTTTGCAAGCATGTGTGAATTTTGAATATTACAATCATATGTGCAAGACTTAAGCCACATTTCAAGAATCTAAGATATTTAGCTCACTCCTAAGTTCACAAAACTTTTTCTCATCTAGGGGCTTGGTAAAGATATCGGCCAATTGTTTATCGGTTCTCACATGGGAAATTGCAATGTCTCCTTTGATGGCGTGATCTCTCAAGAAATGGTGGTGAATATCGATGTGCTTTGTCCTTGAGTGTTCAACTGGATTGTGGGCTATTTTGATGGCACTCTCATTGTCACATAGGAGAGGGATATGGCATAAGTTTATGCCATAGTCCCTAAGAGTTTGTCGCATCCAGAGAAGTTGTGCACAACAACTTCCGGTGGCGACATACTCTGCTTCGGCTGTGTAAAGTGCAATGGAGTTTTGTTTCTTTAAGGACTAAGACAATAGAGATCTACCAAAGAATTGGCAAGTTCCCGATGTACTCTTTCTATCTACTTTGCACCCTGCATAGTTCACATCGGAATATCCAATGAGGTTAAACTTAGAGCCCTTGGGGTACCAAAGTCCTAGGCTTGGTGTGTGAACCAAATATCTAAGAATTCTCTTAACGGCGGTCAAATGACACTCATTAGGAGCAGCTTGAAATCTAGCACATATACACACACTAAGCATGATATCGGGCCTAGATGCACATAAGTATAGCAATGAGTCTATCATGGAACGATATACCTTTTGGTCCACACTTGGACCATCTTCATTAAGATTGAGATGCCCGTTGGTTGCCATAGGAGTCTTGATGGGTTTTGCCTTGTCCATGTCAAACTTCTTGAGTATATCTTGTGTGTACTTGGTTTGACTAATGAATGTGCCTTCCTTGAGTTGCTTCACTTGAAAACCTAGAAAGAACTTCAACTCCCCCATCATGGACATCTCAAATCATTCTGTCATTATCTTGGAAAACTCATCACAAAAAGCTTTGTTAGTAGAACAAAATATAATGTCATCGACATATATTTGGCAAACAAACAAATCATCAGTAAAGTGCTTAGTGAATAGAGTATAGTCCACCTTCCCAATTTTGAAACCATTTTGAGTTAGAAAGTCTCTAAGGCACTCATACCAAACTCTAGGAGCTTGTTTGAGTCCATAGAGAGCCTTATGCAATTTGTACACATGGTTTGGGAATTCTTCATCTTCAAATCTGGGGGTTTGCTCCAAATACACTTCTTCCTTTATTGGACCATTGAGGAATGCACTCTGGACGTCCACTTGATATAGCTTAAATCAAGTTGAGTAGCAAAGGCAAGTAATATACGAATTGATTCAAGCCTAGCTACGGGAGCGAAGGTTTCTTCGAAATCCAAACCTTCGACTTGTGAGTACCCTTTTGCCACAAGTCGTGCCTTGTTCCTTGTAACCACCCCGTGTTCATCTTGTTTGTTGCAGAACAACCATTTGTTGCCTACAACATTCGCATTAGGCCTCTTCACAAGCTCCCATACTTGATTTCTCTCGAAGTTGTTGAGCTCTTCTTGCACGGCCATCACCCAATCCAGATCTCCTAGTGCTTCTTCAACCTTGTGGGGTTCCAAGGAAGAAACAAAAGAGTAATGTTCACAAAATTTTGCAACACGAGATCGAGTAGCTACCCCCTTGGAGATGTCTCCAAGTATATTGTCAACGGGATGGTCCTGTTGGATGCTTTGATGAACTCTTGGGTGTGGCGCTTGAGGTCTTGATTCATCATCTTGGTCTTCCTCATCCTCATTGTCCCCCCCCCCTTGATTGATGCCTCCATTTTCATCTTCTTGGAGCGAATATTGGGGAACTTGATCTTGATTATTTAAGGAAGAGCTTCCTTGATGTGTAGGATGGTCACTTGCATCTTGAGGTTGTTCTTGTGGTCGTATGTCTCCAAGTGCCATCCTTCCTATCACCACTTGTGCAGATTCTTCTTGATCTAGCACATGACGATCAACTTGCTCCACTTCGGAGCCATTAGTCTCATCAAACACTACGTGACGTGCTACTTCAACAATTCTGGAGGATTTGTTAAAGACACAATAGGCGTACGTGTTTGAGTCATAACCAAGCAAGAAACCCTCATCGGACTTAGGATCAAACTTCGAAGTCCTAGGCTTCTTGTTAAGAATGTAGCATTTACTCCCAAAAACACGAAATTAAGAGATGTTGGGCTTGTTACCGTTTAGGAGCTCATATGAAGTCTTCTTAAGTATGCGGTGAAGGTACAACCGGTTTATGGCATTGCAAGCGGTGTTAACCGCTTCCGCCCAAAACCAATCCGACGTCTTGTACTCATCAAGCATGGTTCTTGACATCTCAATTAAGGTCCTATTCTTTCTCTCGGCCACCCAATTTTGTTGAGGGGAGTAGGGGGCCGAGAACTCATGCTTGATGCCTTCTTCATCAAAAAATTCTTCAACTTGAGTATTCTTGAATTTGGTGCCATTGTCACTCCTTATGGTCTTGATACTCAAGGA
The DNA here is from genome assembly GCA_036927565.1 of Tuctoria greenei. Taxonomy (NCBI): domain Eukaryota; kingdom Viridiplantae; phylum Streptophyta; class Magnoliopsida; order Poales; family Poaceae; genus Tuctoria; species Tuctoria greenei. The sequence continues at coordinate 172,739,483 of JAYESD010000002.1, read as the reverse complement.
TAACTCATTTTGAGCTCTCTTGAAGTATCTATTGAGAACACCTTGAGTCTCACTCTTGTCACGCAAAAAGAATACCCAAGTGAAACGTGAAAAGTCATCAACAATAACAGGACCATATTTGTTACCACCAATACTAATGTAGGCGATTGGACCGAAGAGATCCATGTGTAGAAGCTCCAATGGTCTTGATGTTGTCATAATGTTCTTGGATGGATGTGGTGCTCCAACTTGCTTTCCGTCTTGGCATGCGCTACATGGCCTATCCTTTTCAAACACAACATTCTTTAAACCACGGATGTGCTCACCCTTAAGAAGTTTTTGCAAATTCCTCATCCCAACATGGGCTAGCCTTCTATGCCAAAGCCATCCAATGTTAGTTTTTGCAATTAAGCATGTATCAAGTTGGGCTTTATCCGCGGAGAAATCCACAAGATAGAGCTTTCTCTTGAGTACACCCTTAAAAGCAATTGAGCCATTGCTTCTCCTTGTGACGGTCACACCCTCATTAGTGAATAAACAATTATAACCTTTGTCACATAGTTGTGATATGGAAAATAGGTTATAATCAAGTGAATCAACATGTAAAACATTTGAAAGAGTATGATTAGGGGATATGGCAATTTTACAGGTGCCAAGGATTTTTCCTTGGCTATTGTCCCCAAAATAGATTCATTCACTTGGATCTTCATTCAGCTCATACTCCACAAACATCTTCCTCTCTCCGGTCATATGATTTGTGCATCCACTATCAAGAACCCACTTGGTTCCACAGGAGGAGTATGCCTACAAGAAAGAGTTAAGCCTTGGCTTTAGGTACCCAAGCGGTGTTGGGTCCTTTGATGTTAGTCAAGAGGCACTTGGGCACCCACACACAAGGTTTGGGACTCTTGCGGTGTGGCCCAACATACCTAGCATATGCCTTTCCAAACTTGTTCCTCAATAGAACATATGAAGCATCAAAATCATGGAACAGTGGATGAGGTTCTTTCTTAGGCATTTTAGGTGTAGTGGCAATGTTCTTTCCTTTATTGTTGTATGAGCCTCCTTTGACAAAAACAATGAAGTATTTGCCATTCTTGGGAGTTTTGATGTTTTGCCTCATCACCCTAGAATAACCAAGACCATCCTTGACAAGGGGATGTCTGGTGTTGGTATATGCACTACATGCATATGCCACCTTCTCCTTGTAAAAGATGCCACCCTTGGGTGCTTGATTGGTTTGTACCAACTTTAGCTCATCTTTAAGCTTTATAATTAAGTTTGAGCATCTGCAAGATTAAGATGCTTCAGATTTAATATATGTGGAAGGTGAGCTTGTAGAGGACGAAGGTGCATTGACCTTGAGAGACTTCATTTGCGTCTCAAGGATCTTGTTAGCTTGTGTCAAATTATCAAGTTCATCCTTGAGCACAATTGTAGTGTTCTCAAGGTTTGAGCAGGTTTCCTTGCTCAATGCGAGTTCACGCTCAAGTGTCTTGCTTCTTTCTCTTTCAAGCTCCAAGATCTCCTCAACCTCTTGACATCTCTCCTTTTGTTGTATGAGCATGTCCTCTTGACGGTTGATGAGTTCTTCCTTCTCAAATATCTCTTCTGTTAACAATCTCAATCTCTTCAAGGTGCTTTTGCTCATGTCTTTAAGCATATGTTCATTTTCACTACTACTATCAAATTCATCATGAGAAGAAATTGAAGAGGAGGATTTATATTTAACCTTATTTCTTCCCTCCCTGGCCATGAGACATGTTGGCCTTGAAATCTCCAAGTTGGGGAAGAGCTTGTTCTCCGTTGTTGTCTTCTTCATATTAATAGTTGCTACCTTCTCATCTTCATCGGAGGAGGATTCCACATTTGAATCCCACTCCTTTCCAAGGTGGGCGTGTTTGGATTGCTTCTTCTTCTTGAAGTACTTCTTCTCTTTGGACTTTCCCTCCTTCTTCTTCTTGTTTTCTTCATGTGGACAATCCACAACGAAGTGGTCATATTCTCCGCAATTGTAGCTAAGCCCTTTTTGATCTTGTCTTGGGCTTGTCTTTGCTTCTTCTCTCATTTTGGTAGCTCCCCCTCCTCCTTCTAAACATCCTCTTAAAGTTGTTGATGAAGAGAGCTTATTCCTCATCGGTGTTGGGACTCTCTTCATCACTCTCTTCCTTTCTTGAGATTTTGAGGATGTTCCTTCGAATGCAACATCCCTTTTCTTGGAGGAGGAAAGCTTTTGTATATCGTTGTAGAACATTGCTTCTTGCTCCATCATCTCATGGTTGATGATTCTCCCTAGCACTTCTTCGGGAGTCATCTTGTGGAAGCCCGTACTTTCATGAATTAGTGAGCAAAGAGTGATGTTTCGAGGCATGAATGCTCGAATCATTCTCTTTACTACCTCGTGGTCGGTCCACCGGGTGCTTCCACATGACCGACTCTTGTTGATGAGAGTATTGAGGCGGTCAAACATATCTTGCGGAGATTCGCCCTCCATGATGGTGAATCTCCCAAGCTCTCCTTCGATCATCTTGGTTTTTGCTTCCCTAATGACGCGGTTGCCTTCGTGCGCCGTCTTGAGGGTATACAAAATCTCCTTGGCAACCTCCAACCCTTCAATGCGGTTGAACTCCTCATGAGTCAATGAGGAGGTAATCACTCCAACGGCTTGAGCATTGCGATGTAGAAGGACGGCTTGCTCCGGAGTGATGTCTTCCTCATTCTTGGGAAGGTGAACACCTGTCATCACAATTTGCCACAAGCTAGGGTTTAAGGAAATGAAGTGCATCTTCATATTATGCTTCCACATAGAATAATCATTTCTATCAAATTTAGGAGGTTTGCCAATGGGAATAGACAAGTAATGGTTGCTAGCGGTAAGCTGCTCATAACTGTAAGGATACCGAGAGTAGTCTTGTGAACTACTCCCGTTGTCGATGTTGACCGGAACAGTTGGCTTGATCTCCTTCTTCGACATAGATTCTCATGAAGCCGTGCTTTGAGCATCCGAACTTCTTCGTCGTCATTCGGATCATCTTGAAGAACATCGACGTTCTTCATCTTGGTGTCATCAAGGACCACCGGAACCTCGTTGTCACCCCTTCCGACCATTACTTCTCCGAGTTGCTGGACTCTTGGGGACAAGCCTGCTCTCATACCAATTGAAAGTCACCTAGAGGGGGTGAATAGGCAATAATACCTGAAATTACTTAATCAAACAAGACTAAATTCCAATGGTCGGACTAGTCTGCACAGGGTCGGACTAGTCCGCTCAGCACAGGGTGGAAACCCTAAAACTTGATTTCTACAAGTTATTTGCGGAATTAAAGTTCACAAAAGATATGAGAAATTTGTAGTAAACTTGTGAAGCTCAGATTGTGAAGTTCAAATACATAGATTGCAAGTTCACAATTATGATCAAGTGTAAGTCAATAAAAGCAAAGTGAACCCTAATAGCAATACTAGTGATCACAAGAAGTGAAAGACAAGTGAAACGAGATTTATCCCGTGGTTCAGCTCCACGAATAAGCCTACCTCCACGTTGAGAAGTCCACACAAGGACCGGGTCTCACTTGTCCCTTCTCTCACCAAGGCACCACGACGGCCGGCTTGGTTTCCACTATATCAATGGGTAATCACAAAGTTTGATGGGGCTGCTCACAACTTGAGGCTCCCACAAATCAATACAAGAGGAGCACACGAAGCTCAACTCACACAAGCCACACAACACAACACAATGTGCAAGAGATCAAACCGAGAGCCAAAGCGCGATGATCTTCCTTTACTCTCCTCCCCAAACCCTAATCTCTTCAAGATTTGCTCTTAGGGGATTAGTAGGATGAGTAGAAGGCTTTGGAATGCTCTAGGATGCTTGTTGCGGCGTTAGGGTTCAAGACTTATTCAAATGAGCCCGGGGGTCCCCTTTTATAGAGGTCCTGAGCCCCTTTTGCTTACATCAGCAAAGGGGCGGACTAATCTGGCCTCAGACCCCGGACTAGTCCGGCCCTATGGGACCACTGACCCTTGGTCAGTTCCCGATAACTACCACACTGAGCAACGATCGTCACACTACCCGCCAAATTCCAAATTCAAATGGTCACTAGACAACGGACTAGTCCGATCAACAACGGACTAGTCCGAAGTGGAACAGAACCACTTGGTCCGTTCCAAAACAGACTTTTCTGGGTTGGCCCGGACTAGTCCGGCCACAGGGGCAGACTAGTCCGGCCCCCTAGGGTTTCTCTCGGTCTGTCACACTAAGTCTCAAACGGACAAGTTTGTACCCAAATGGACAAGTCTCAACTACTCCAAAGAGCTTTTTGGTCCGTCCAAAAATGGACAAGTCCGAACTTCTCGGACTTAGCTCCAAAATCACTCAGGTTCACTCTAGAGACGTTTGGTCCGTCTCAAAACAGACTTGTCTGCCATGGCTGGACTAGTCCGGCCTCCTAGGGTTTTTATAATTTTAGGCTTCTCACTTTGATTTTTCTCTAAACCACCACTTTGAGCCCCTAGGTTTGATCTCAATACACATGATACAACCACCCTCTCACATGATACAGCTCATATAAGCTCAATACCATAGAAATCCTAATTTCTACGCTTGAGTCTATGACACCCCTTTTCTCCTTTTTCTTTTTGAGGTTTTTCATCTCATTTCAATCCTTGTACCTGTGCTTAAGATCAACTAAGCTCATTAGCCTCTTAATTGTCATCATCAATCATCCAAAAACCACGGGGATGCCTAGATGCACTTTCAATACGTGATGCCCAGGATATAAACCTTAAAAACTCTGGAGATCAAGAGGGAATTAAAGAATTAGGTACATAATCATGGAGATAAAGAGGTCCAAGTCAAAAATCAAATTCAGAAGTTTGGTTCAAATTTAAACTTTTTCAGCATAGAGGAAGCAAGTTCAAGTTTGATCTATGGTGCAAACAAAAATATATTTTGACAGCATCTTAAATTTGGGACAGTCAAATTGCAGAATGGATTGCACCTTTAGATACTCCATATTCAAATTAGACATGTAAATTTTGGGGATTTTTAGACTTCGTTTGCTCTTACGAATTTCTATTCAAAGTGTGCAGCGGTCATGTCTATGACAGATGGGGTCCACCTGTTAGCAGGCCCCACTAGTCAGCCTGATCAACACCGTGCCCTAGCCTTTGATTCAGCAGCAAGGCACCCGAAGGGCCCCACCTGACCGCTCCAGCGTGCGCACCGTCGCTCCTAGATTTTTTTATTAATATACCTTTTAAAAAATCACTTATAATAAATAACCCCCGATTTCGAAAAATTTGAAAAGTAACCCAGCTTCGTATGTGCCTCATATGAAATGACGCATGGTCCACGCATTTCGCATGAGGCACATACAAATCCGACGTGGCCCGCCACGCTGTTGTCAGGTTCCCGAGGCGGCGATTCTGTTCCCGAGGAGGAGGCGAATCTCGTATGAGCCGCATACGACATTCGAATTTCGTATGCCACGCATACGACATTCAAATTTCGTATGCGGCGCATACGAAATTAGCCCACCTATGGGGCCCTCCTGAGACGTCGTATGTGGCACGGACGACTTGCATCCCCCTATAAAACACGCGTCGCGCTTCTTCTGGGCACTCAGTGACGCTGTCGCCGCTCCTCCACCGCGCCGCCGCTCTGCTCGGCCGCCGTTTCGCCGCCTTCCTCTCGGCCCCGCTCGCCCTCGGTACTATTTCCTTGTACTTTGTTATTAGGTTCCTTACTTATTTCAATAGGTATTTCTATTCCTTGTACTTTGTTATTAGGTGCCTTACTTATTTCAATAGGTATTTCGCTCTAGTTAGTGATTTTAGTTAGTGACTTGTTAATAGTGGTATGGACTAATGAGTTTTGTACTTGTTTTGGACTTGTTAATAGTTAGTGACTTGTTAATAGTTAGTGATTTTAGTTAGTGACTTGTTAATAGTGGTATGCACATTGTAGTCCTCTTTTAGGACTTGTTAATAGTGCTATGTGGTAAACTAGGTAATGTTAGTTTGGGACTTGTTTATAGGTTTTCATTAGTATATTATATGTAGTTAATGTTATTTATTTTAGAAGTAATACTATGTGATACATTTAGAGTTGTAGAATTAATGTAAATTCTTATGTTAAGTTTCTAGTATGTATATGTTTTTAGCATGTTAGTTTTGGAAGTAATCATATATGAATAGACTAAAAAATTTGTATGTTAGTTTTAGATATTTTTAGTTTTGTAAATTATTAACATGCGATTACTTTTATTTTAGAAGTAATCATATATGATTTATTTGTTTGTATTAATTCCAATAGGAATGTCACAGAAGTTAGTATTTCGGATATTTTATGGAGAATGCACAATAGTTTATGGTCCTAATGGGATTGATTTGTTTGGTTTCGCGTCGTGTGATGGAGGGATAACAAGAGCAAATGAGAGGACATTTAGTGGTGTCGTAAACTGGTTGATGAAAAAATTTAACCTTGATCCACAACAACATCAGTTGACATTGAAAGGAATGATTAGTCGGGCAAGAAATGGAATTTATTGGGATTTGATTATTATTAAGGGAACATAGAATTGGAGGAAATTTGTAGATTTAGTTGTGGAACGGGGTTGGCCTCTAGTGCTTCTTGTGCAAGAGGAAATGAAAGAAGTAGAGATTGTAGCGGAAGCTGATGAAGCAAATAGTGTGGAAAATGATGTAGGAATGGAAGAAGCTAGAGAGAACTCGATACATGTAGAAGCACGTGGTGTGGCAGATGAAGGAGAGCACATTGAGAACATAGTTGAACAAATAAGGATCGAAGATATGGAAGACGAAAATGTTCCAGAAGTTGACTCTTCTGATGATGAGAATGAGAATGATACTATTGTTCCGGCAGAGTGGAACAATCCAATCCCGAGTCATTTATCAGCTACAGAACAGTATTGTGGCTTATCGGGATACCACGAGAATCAGTTAACACAAGGAGATATCTTTAAAGATAAATATAGTTTGAAGGATGCAGTGAAATATTGGTCTCTATCTGTGCAAAGATCATTTACAGTTCACAAGTCAAGTAAAAAATATTATGATGTGAAATGTTTGTTCTCAAGTTGTCCTTTTTGGGTCCATGGTTTCGAAGAGAAGTGGACGAAACTACGGGGAGTATCAAAAATGATTGATCACACATGCGAGTTGCATGAATTGGAGAAGTGTAATAGTGCTCTTACATCACAGTTTATTGCGAATCACATGTATGCCCGAATTGTGGACAACATTTGGTTTGAACCGAAATCAATAATAAACACTATTGAGAAGGAGTTCAAGTACACTATAAGTTGCTCCAAAGCGTGGAAGGCAAAACAGAAGGTGATTGAGCAAAGATTTGGTTCATTTGAAGCTTCTTATAAAAATCTTCCGAAGTTATTGCAGACCATCCAGGAGAGGAATGTTGGTACTTATTATGACATTATGGATGTGCCGAACAGAGATATGCCTGGGAAGTTGTTTCTCCATCGTGCATTTTTTGCATTAGGTCAATGTATTGCTGCATTCAGACATTGCAGGCCTATCCTCTGCATTGATGGTACTTTTTTAACTGGAAAGTACAAAGGTCAAATTCTAACAGCTATTGCAGTTGATGGGAACCAACAGGTGTTGCCTGTAGCTTTTGCTTTTGTCGAAAGCGAGAACACTGAGAGCTGGTATTGGTTTCTTAGTCGGGTAAATATTTATGTAGTGCAAGAACGGCCTGATGTTTGTCTGATACACGATCGTCATGCTGGCCTACTTAAAGCAATATCTGATTTGAAACATGGTTCCTCCGAGCGTGGGCAACAACCTTATTGGACTGACATTCAATCAAGATATTGCATGAGGCATTTGGGCGCCAACTTTTTCAGTCACTTCAAGAACAAACAACTTATGAATTTGTTCATGTTATTGTGTAGTCAAAATCAAGAGAGGAATTTTATTGCTCTATGGCAACGTCTAGATGAATTGACTACGACACAAGCAAAGGCGTCCTCAAGCAGAGCCAATCCTAATGAAGTATCTGTTCCAACTGTAGGTTCATCTAGCCAAAACTTTTCTAGTTGTATTCGGTGTGAACTGAAAGAGAAGTGGTCTTTGTTATATGACACTAATGGTGCTAGGTATGGCATCATGACAACTAATTCTGAAGCCTTCTGCAGTGCATACGTAAGTAATTCCCCTAATGAATATTGAATACATTAATATTTCTGAAATATTAATGTATTTATTTGTCCTCCAGGTATTGTCGTAAGGGTACCTCAGCGCCAGTACTTTGGTTGCAGCGCATGCATTCGTGGCTCCTACAGTGGACGGCTGCCTTACACGAGGTTGTGCAGGAGACACGATCGTTCTCACAGGCCGTTTACCAGGAGTACTTACAGTGGTACCTTCCTCGGACACGAGCTGTTCACGCACACACACCAGTCGAGCGACAGACGCACGTACCATCGGTGACAGATACGTATCTGCATCATAGAGATGAAGCTTCTTCAATGGCATTAAGATCGAATTCGTTGAAGTACATTTGCAACGATTTAATATGTTATTTTCATGAAACATGACTAATTAATTGTTGTATGACCGATCACTTCACACTTGTGAAGATTAGTCGGTTCCGACAGATTCTTGCAGAGTCCTCTGCTGGACTCCAACGACTGTGGCAGGGGATATTGATGACTTCGTCAGAGATGGTGCACATGCTGCAAAACATATACAGCCACGCGAAAGAGGGGCTAAAGTTGGCTTCTTGTGCACAATCATGTGCACAAGACACTACTGTTCCGACTGCACAGGACGGTAGGCATCCCAGCACAGCAGGTACGTAATTATTAGTAAACTTGACATATTTGCATGAAACTAATATTTTTGTTTATATATCTTCTGCAGGGACCTCCACACAGGTATTCGGGTGCAGGCCCGTCCACGCAGGTACCTGCTTGGGTCCCAGGCCCATCCACACAGGTGCCTGCTTGAGCTCCCGCACCATCCACATAGGTACCTGCATCTTGGGCTCCAGGCCCATCCGCACAGGTACCTGCTGCTTGGGCTCCAGGGCCATCGACACAGGTACCTGGTTGGGATTTTCCAGACCCGTCAGCACAGCTACCTTCTTGGGTTCCTTCTTCGAACCAGGCTGGCCCGTCAACGCATGTGCCACACATGGGCGCAGGTATGACGTGCAACAATTATGCTACTTAAATACATATTGGACACAATGAACTTGCTAACTATATATTTTATGCCAAGACAGGAGAGGGCGCAATAGACTACAATACTACGATTTCCGGCTCGCTGACGCACCACGACGGTCCTCCAGTTCCACCTTTCCAGATCGACGACTACCTGGTGGACGTGCAGCAACAGGACATAGTTCCTGCATCGCAGTTGGATGGTGCTCCCATTCTGACTCAGCCTTCACAGCAGTTTGAGACATATGCGCCTGTGCATCAACGACGGAGGAGGGCAGCTCCTACGCACGTGTCTTACGATCGGGCTCATGTGAATGCAGCGCGTAGGTTCGACAACAAGCGTGGTAGACGTTTGTAACGTGTAACCATGTATGTGTGTGTTATATTGTAGAAGAACTATGTTATGTTTCTTTATGCACTATATCCTTCATCGTGACAATGCACTTTATCGTGTTAGGCGAATTTTATCCACGACATCAACAGATACATGGTAGGCGAATCTCGTACATGAAAAGAACGACATTGCAGGCGAATCTCGTACGAGAGAAGAACGACCCTGCACTCATAGGCCTATATAAATACGACTCCTCATGCGTCCTTGTGTTCATCACACCAACAATGATGAGTAGTGGTCGAGGTAGGTGTGGAGGTTAAACAATGGCGAGTACAAGTCATGCTACGCGAGGAGGTAGAAACTTTAGAGCAGTGCCTGAAAATTACTTGATGGGAGGTCCAACTTGGTATGAACCACCATTAGATGAGTTCCCGCTTTTTAGTAAGAGTGATTTTAGCCCGTTTAATCCACTACAACCATACGATGGCAGCAAACAAGAGTGGTCTAATTGTCGTTGTGACCTGGATTGTATTGTCCAAATGATGGACGAAGGAGATGACAGCGGTCGTCGATTCTTTTGTTGTCCTGTTGGTGGAGTAAATACTACATATCATTTGCAAAACATATTTCATATATGCAATTTTCATGACAATACTTTTGGTTTTAGGCTTACTATGATTATGACAACTATGGATATACACTCTGGGTTGATCCACCACCTATTAAGGCTACTCGAGAGTACATTAAACATGTAAAACGTCGCAATCAAGATTTGGTAGGTGAACTAGCTGAAATGGAACTTCAACAAATGGAACTTTATCCTGTTACAAGTCAGACAAATGATAAAAAATGAAAACAGCATTTGCAATAACATGTCTTGCAACTGTCCGCATCACAAGTAGTAGCAAAATATGTTTCGCATGTATCAGAAGTATGTTTCATATGTATCAGAAGTATGGTTCCCATGTATGACAACTATGTTTCGAATGCGAATTTTGTTAAAATTACTTTGTCGTCTTCGTACTTTGCGACTCGCCATACTACTTTCTACCTTGTCAGACGAATCTTGTAAGACGAATCTTATATACATAAAATACGACAAAAACTGACATGAAACTTATCCACGACATGGCAGGTGAATCTCGTACAAGAGAAATATGAAATTGCACTGCTCCATGTTAGGCGAATCTCGTACTCCATGTCAGGCGAATCTCGTACAAGAGAAATACAAAATTGCACAGCTCCATGTCAGACCCCGTGAAATGTCAGTTCACACTTATATATCTCAGGGATGAAATTTCTCGTAGACTAGGTACATACACCATCATCCGCTCATCTATATAACACTCACCCCGGTAACAACTTCAGCACACACTTGCTACAATCATTCCATATACTTTACTACCATGGACGAGAACTCACCACCCACAAATAGAGAAAAGGTACCAATCTCTGAGGGATTACAACCTCCAATGTGTTTCTGTGGCACTGATTGTAGGTTTGTAAGAGATCTTCGACCTAGTTACTCGTATGGTTGTCGGCTTTGGATGTGCGACAACTACGAGTACGATCCTCCTCACAGAACGTGCTCATTTCTTCCAGGTGGTAGAAAACAGGTAATATGCAATATTATTTCTGTTTTATGAAAGCTATAGAATCTAATCTTTTGTACAAAAACTTGTGCAGTCGCCACCACCTCTTTGCGACTTCAGGAACTACATCGACCAGGAACAATCGGCAGAAGACACCGAGGAGGTTGAGAGAATGGCTCGACTTGCATATTGGAAGTTCAAAGAAGAAATAGAGTGAGATGAAAGAATAGAGCAAGAGAGGAGGAATAGAGCTGCACAGGAGGAGCGTCGTCGCAAGAGGCAAGAAGAAATTCGACAATGGAGAGCAGAGTGTGATCGCAAAGCTGCAGGGGAGGAATGCGTCGCAACACACGCATGAGAGGCTGAGCAATAATGCATGCGCGAGAGAGCTCGTTGCGCAAAAAGAGCCGGTCCGGATGCTTTGCGTAAGGGAAAATACCCCCGTTGCACTCAGTAGCAACTTGGGTAAACTATGCTCGGCGTTTAATCCAACTAAGGCGTGTTAGGATTAGATCGACGTATCTTAAGTGCGTCGTACACATGCCATTTGTATTATCTATTTTATATTTTCTTCCAGAAATATGTGTACTTATGTTTTGCCTCATGTACCGTAGTAGTAGAGTGGCAAACAACATGCACATATTTTCGGAACAATGTAATTTCATTTGATGTAACCGCCACCGAGCTTACAATTAATTACCTTCGACTAATATGCATTTGTATAAATTAATACATTAATTGTAAAATTTTCCAAATTATGCATTTGTTATCGCTATATGATTTTAAAAAAATTGGAACTCCCATTAAACTCCCATAAATTATATTCATAACTTATTTTTTATACTCAACAAAACTTACATTACAATAACTTTTATGAACGTTTCTACCGATTCTAACTCCAGATGTTTCTAAACAAAAAACCAAAACTGAATACATTTTACAAATGTACAGAAACGTGATCATATTGCGTAATAACACATACAATTACTCTTGTTTCTACATACTAAACATATACGAAGTTCATTGAATTCAAAAGTTCACAATGTATTCTCTATTTTATACTTTGGAAATTTTTAGCAAATCGGTCCAGAAATGTTTAAAAAGCTTTGCGTAAAATCCATTAAAAGCAGGGTCAAAACTGAGGCACGCACGAATGTCGTACGTGCCTCTTACAAAGGTACTGTTCACTTCGTATGAGGCATGTACGAAATTCGTGTGTGCTCATTTCTTCCACCGTGGCAAGCATTTTCTCCACCGTGGCAGACACCTGCTTACGTGACATCGACCAAATGAGCATTTCATATGTGCCTCATACGAAATTCGGTTTCATATGAGGCACATACGACAGTTGGTTATTTTGGCCAATTTCATATTCCGTGGGTTATTTATTATAAATGATTTTTAAAAAGGTATACTCATAAAAAAAATCGTCGCTCCTATCCCTTCCTCCTCTGTTCTATCGTGAGCAAATATATGACAGCTTATTTCTTCCGGCAACATTTACTATGCAATCTAAGTTTTTGTGCAATCATGCAATCATCCATCCTTATCCATTAGATGTTCATCTTAGGGTGGTTGTATTTTTTCATTTAACCCCTTCCACTTGGGGTTCTCACAAAGAGGGAGTTATGTGAAAAAAGATAACCACCATAAGATGAACATCTAATGGATGAGGATGGATGATTGCATGATTGCACAAAAACTCAGATTGCATATTAGTTGTTGCCATTTCTTCCTCTCGTCTCCCGTACAGCACCACCGTTTGCTTCTTTCTCTGATTGATGCCGCCCCCTCACGCTCGCTACTGCTCTACCAGCGCGCTTCACCGAACTCCTGGTCGCCGGCCTTGCTGCCGCCCGCTTGCTGGCACCCTGGCCACGCGCCCTCCACCTTCGGCGTTCTTGCCGGCCGCGCACACTGTGCCGTGCGCGCTTCCCATCTCCAGCGTGTGTCCTCATGCCATGGCCGCCGTGCGCCCAAGATCTACTCGTTGCCGGCCACCCTTGCCGCGCTTCGCGCCTGGACGGCCATGCGCCGCCGTGCGCACTGGCTGCACCGACACCCAATTCTTCCCCATCTCGGTGCCACTCCCACTTGCTCGCCGCCCAGCCGGCGGCGCGCCCTTGTCAACGCCGTTCATGTCCATACCACCATCATGCCCCAGCTCGCGTCCGTGCGTCGACGTCCTGCCGCGCCCTGGTCCGTTCCTTGTCGCGCGCTCTTGAGTGCTGCCGCACCGCGTCCCCCCGGCCACGCCTTGCCCCGCTGCTGCCCGCCCTCGCCGCACCTCGCCTCGCCGAATGCCGGCCCTGGTCGCACCCATGCTGCGCCCGGCCCCTGCATCCTGTCGTGCCCCTGCTCGTCGAGCTAGTGCCACCCACCTCCAATGCCCCTCGCCCTCTGCCGCAGCAGCGCTGTCCGTTTGTGCCACGCCCACAACTGCGCCGCCGCGGCGAGTGCCGTGTGCATCCTGTCTGTGCGACACCATTCGGACTCCCTGTTCCTTCACTGTGCTGGGCACCTCGCAGCCATCCAAGATTCCCCACAGCAGTTGTTGACACGATCACATCGTATTCTGTTAAGTCTGGAGGACCTAGTCGCATCATCATATCATATTTGCATAGCACGTTTTTTGTTTCCCTAAAGTGCGGGCGAGAAGACCGGTTCTATGGTCACCACGTCGAGCGCGGCGAGCTCTGCTCGGGTAGTTGAGTCGTGGGCGTGATCCGCATTTTCAGCGCATGCGATCCCCATGTTGTTGCATGTTTTGATTCCATTGTAATGCATATAACTGATCAATACATTCAGAAAAGCACGACGTTCCCTCGTGCACAAAAATTTCCTCGTGTGTTCTTCGATAGTGCGCATTCGTGCGTTCATCCGGAGCTCGCTGGTGATTGCCGCAGTCGATCTCGAGTCTAACAGTTGGCATCAGAGCCAGGCTACTCACTCGGCGATCATAGCAGGCGGACATTCTCACTCGCTAGGCGATGAGGATCGTCGAGGGAGGTCTCCGTTGCGCAGGCCACGGGGAGGACGCGACGGCGGCAAAAGCATCATCGTAGAGCAAGTCAAGGAGAAAGTGGCATCGGCTGGTCCGGCGAACTATCCACTTCTCACCAAGACAAACTACAGCGACTGGGCGTTGCTGATGAAGATCAAGCTCGAGGCTCGTCTACTCTGTACGGCAATCGAGTCCGACGACGTGGATTTTCAGGTGGACCGCATGGCGCTCGATGCCATCTGCAGTGCGGTGCTGCCCGAAATGATCTCCACCCTGGCGACCAAGCCGTCGGCGAAGGAGGCGTGGGAGAGCATAAAGTCCATGAGGATCGGGATCGATCGAGTCCGGAAGGCAAGCGCTCAGAAGATTCGCCGTGAATACGAGCAATTGGCACTCCGGGAGGGAGAGTCAGTTGAGGATTTCGCCATGCGCCTCACGGCCATGACAAATCAACTTGCCACACTAGGCGATCTCGAGCCAAATGACAAGGTGGTCGCGACGTACCTGCACGTCGCTCGATCAAGGTACCGTCGACTCATTGTGTCAATTGAGACTTTGCTTGACATCACTATGATGTCAGTGGAGGAGGTGACGGCACGGCTTAAGGCTGTTGAGGAAGACGGAGGACAGGGTAGTGGCGGCGGAGACAAACTCTACCTCACCGAGGAAGTGTGGCTTGCTCGCTACAAACAGTCTACAGGCGGCCACAGTGGTTGGACTTCTAGAAACAGAAGTGGCGGGGGAGCAAGTCTCGGCAAGAATCGTGGCGGGAAGAAGAGTGCGGCTCTTGGTTCAAATGGAGATCGCGCTCGGCCACCGAGTCGGGGCAAGGACAAATGTCGAAGCTGTGGCAAGACCGAGCACTGGGCCAGAGAGTGTTGTAGCCGAAACAAGAGGGAGGAGCAGGAGCATTCTCATCTCACCGAAGACAATGAATCTACACTCATGATGGCAGAGGTACAGGTTTCTCATCCAAATTGTCAGACTCGATCTGTGCAGATGGGCATCGAGACTCAAAACGCACCTTGCCGGGGTGGTGAGCCGAAGGAGGAGCGTGCGTACACCGTCCTGGTAGATGGTGGCAACATGAGTGTAGACAAGAAGCGATGGATCTTTGACACAGGGGCCTCGAACCACATGACTGGCCTAAGGGAAGCGTTCGCAGATCTTGATACAGGCATCGCCGGAACCGTATGGTTCGGAGATGGGTCTGTAGTGCAGATCGAAGGGCGCGGTACTGTGGTACTCGCCTGCAAGAACGGAGAGCACCATCCTCTGCACAATGCTTACTATATTCCACGCCTCACAGCTAACATTGTTAGTTGTGGCCAGCTTGATGAAAGCGGGTACCAAATTCATATTGAAGGAGGTGTCATGCGGATCCGTGATGAGCAAGGAAGGCTGCTGGCCAAGATACATCGATCTGCAGGACGACTGTATGTGCTCGACATCGCCATTGCACAACCAGTTTGTCTTGCAGCACTCGCCGGTGAGGATGCTTGGAAGTGGCATGCGCGTTTTGCTCACATCAACTTTGGAGCATTACGCAAGATGGGAAGAGAGGGACTGGTGCACGGATTGCCGGTGTTGACACAAGTCAATCAAGTTTGTGAGGCCTGTCTTGCCGGCAAGCAGCGAAGAACGCCGTTCCCGCACCAGGCGCTTTGGCGAGCAACAGAGCCACTTGAGCTCGTCCATGGGGACCTTTGTGGTCCCATTACTCCAGAAACTCCCAGTGGTAATCGTTACTTTCTTCTGCTGGTAGATGATTTCAGCAGGTACATGTGGATCGTGCTGTTGTCTACCAAGGATGATGCACCGGCGGCAATTAAACGTGTGCAGGCGGCTGCTGAAAGAAAAAGTGGCAAGCAACTCCGTGCTCTGCGTACCGATCGTGGGGGCGAGTTCACTGCAAACCACTTCAACGATTACTTCAAGGAGCTGGGAGTGCAGCGACAGCTCACGGCGCCCTATTCACCCCCACAGAATGGCGTTGTGGAGCGAAGAAATCAAACCGTGGTCGGAGCAGCTCGAAGCATGCTGAAGGCAAAAGATCTCCCGGGCATGTTCTGGGGGGAGGCAGTCACAGCGGCTGTCTACACTCTCAATCGATCATTGTCAAAGGGGGCCGACGGCAAGACACCCTACGAGCTATGGACTGGGAAC
The DNA here is from genome assembly GCA_036927565.1 of Tuctoria greenei. Classification (NCBI taxonomy): domain Eukaryota; kingdom Viridiplantae; phylum Streptophyta; class Magnoliopsida; order Poales; family Poaceae; genus Tuctoria; species Tuctoria greenei. The sequence continues at coordinate 172,723,202 of JAYESD010000002.1, read as the reverse complement.
ATTCCCTTGGTTCATCACTTGCGCACGTTTGGGTGTGTGGTCCATGTCAAGGACACACGGCCGTACCTGAAGAAGCTGGATAATAGGAGCAAGCCCATGATCCTCGTCGGGTATGAACCTGGGTCAAGGCTTACAGAGCATATGATCCGAACATAGAGCGAATTTGTATCACACGCGATGTGGTGTTCGACGAAGACCGGAATTGGAGCTGGAAGGTCAGTGAAGTGAGCAAAGACTTCATTGTCGAAGGTGTTCCTGCTGATCAACCAGAGGTTGTGATCACTCGCCATGAAGATCAAGCCGATGCAGTGCCCGGGGTCAGAATGCCTGTGCATGACCCTGGCACACCCGTTCATGCAACACCGGCAGGAGCACAAGCTTCACCTATGCCAGGGGTTGTGCATGCGACTCCACCACTGGAAGATAATTTAGAGCTGGATGCAGATCATGATGAGGAAGCACCGCTGCGGTTTCCCACATTGCAGAACATCAATGAAGCAGGGCCAGCGTTCGGTCTGCATCAACCAGATCTCGATGCAGACCTGATGATGGTGGCTGAGCCAGTGTCATTTCAGGAAGCTCAAGCACATGAATGTTGGCGCAAGGCCATGCTTGAGGAGGTGACTGCCATCAAAGAAAACAGAACATGGAGAGTGATTGAAGCTCCCATTGGTCATCGACCGATCAGTCTGAAATGGGTGTTCGAAATAAAGAAGGATGCTGTGGGAAACGTTGTCAAGCTCAAAGCTAGACTCGTGGCAAGAGGCTTTGTTCAGAGACCAGGGATAGACTTTGAGGAGGTGTTTGCTCCGGTGGCAAGGCTCGAGTCAGTTCGTTTCTTGCTGGCTTATGCAGCTGGACAAGGTTGGAAGACTCATCATATGGACGTGAAGTCCGCCTTTCTCAATGGAGATCTTCAGGAGGAGGTTTATGTCACTCAAGCACCGGGATTTGTTGTGTGTGGACATGAGAACAAGGTTCTTCGACTGTCTAAAGCACTATATGGACTTCATCAGGATCCTCGTGCCTGGTATGCGAAGTTGGATACGTCCCTGGTGGTGCTGGGCTTTCAGCGTAGCAAGTCTGGACATGCAATTTACTTGCAAAGAAGGGGATCACAATGCCAGCACACAATCATAGTGGGGGTTTATGTGGATGACCTTGTTATCACTGGAGACAATGAAGCAGAGCTTGCCCGGTCCAAGCATGAGATGCAGGGTAAATTTCAAATGACTGATCTAGGATTGTTGAGCTACTACCTCGGATTGGAGGTAAAGCAAGATGACAGTAGTGTGACTGTAAGCCAAAGAGCTTATGCTCTCATGATTCTGAATGCAGCAAGCATGGAAGGATACAATCCAAGTCATACACTGATGGAACCTCGGTTAAAGCTCAGTAAGTTCAGTACTGCTCCTATTGTCGATCCAACTGAATATCAAAGAATTGTGGGTGCTCTGAGATACCTCATCAACAAAAGGCTAGACCTGGCGTTTGCAGTTGGATATGTGAGCAGATACATGGAACGTCCGACGATTGAGCATTTGCAAGCTGTTAAAAGAGTGCTCAGGTATGTGGCCGGGACAGTGAACCTCGGTTGTCCTTACCAGAGAGGTTCAATGACTGTTTGCTTAACTGGATACAGCGACAGCGACTTGACTGGAGATATTGACAGAGCACAACAGGTGTGTTGTTCTTCCTTAATGATAGCTTGATCACTTGGCAATCTCAGAAACAGAGGGTGGTTGCATTGTCAAGCTGTGAAGCAGAGTATGTAGCCGCTGCAGCCGATGTTTGTCAGGGAACCTGGTTAAGCAGACTCCTAGCAGAGTTTCAGAGAAGAGAAGAAGCAGAAGTATTCACCCTGAAGATTGATATTCAGTCAGCAAGACAACTGAGTCGCAATCTAGTGTTTCACGAGCGAAGCAAACACATTGACACAAAGTTTCACTTCATCAGGCAATGTGTGGAGGAAAACAAGGTCAGTGTTGAGCATGTGGAAACTAATCAGCAGTTGGCTGACATTCTGACGAAGCCACTTGGGCGAGATCGCTTCATCGAGCTGCGCACAAGACTTGGCCTTGTCAGAGTTGAAGAAGATCTCCAGGCTTAAGGGGGAGACTTGTTGACACGATCACATCGTGTTCTGCTAAGCCTGGAGGACCTAGTCGCATCATTATATCGTATTTGTATAGCACGTTTTCTGTTTCCCTAAAGTGCGAGCGAGAAGACCGGTTCTGTGGTCACCACGTCGAGCGCGGCAAGCTCTGCTCGGGTAGTTGAGTCGTGGGCGTTATCCGCGTTTTCAGCGCATGCGATCCCCACGTTGTTGCATGTTTTGATTCCATTGTAATGCATATAACTGATCAATACATTCAGAAAAGCACGACGTTCCCTCATGCACAAAAATTGCCTCGTGTGTTCTTCGATAGTGCGCGTTCGTGCGTTCGTCCGGAGCTCGCTGGTGATCGCCAGAGTCGATCTCGAGTCTAACAGCAGTGCTGCACCAACGCCACTTCAACGCCTTCAGCGCCCTGTCCGCGCCACCCCAACGCCTACATCTTCGCTCGTTTCTCGCCGATGAGCCTGATGCACCGCGGTGATCGCCGTCCACGCCACCGTTCATGCCGCTGCTGCGCATCTCCTCCTCGCGGTTCCGCTGCAGCGTGTCTCCAGGCCATTTCCTTCCACCTATACACCATCGGCAAGGCAGCGCGCAAAGGAAGGTCTTCGGCAGCTGAACCGCATTGACGCCATCGCCCTCGATATGCTGTCGCAACGTTACGCGTTGCTGCTGCGTCCTGGCAGCAAAGAAAAAGATGTGTGTCATGTATGGTATGCAGGAACACGTCAATGACACAACGACGACACCAGTTGATCCAAGGTTAGCTCTGATTTTTGCAAGATTGGTCGAGACAATGCTGCACTCAACATGTTCGATGAAATGTTTACAAGATAAAAACAACTGTGATGATGAGCAGTACTAATCGGTGATGCAGGAACGCGACGACATCACAACGGACAAGGTCAGCTAGGCCTTGAGAACCTCTGAATTGTGCAAGAGTGACCAAGGTGCAGTCAAGATATTCGATGAAATGTTTACAAGGGAGGAACGTTCCCAAGGTGATCATTAAATGGTGATCATTAAATGGTGCAGGATGGATCTGTTCGAGAACGTTCCTAAGGTGCTCTCTGAAATGCTTACCAAGGTGACAATGAATCCGATTGTGTTGTCGTGCAGCATTTTGCTTGCTATTGTGATCAAGGGAGCTGATTGTGACGCAGTGGTGCTGGGTCAAAATGGTGGGCAGGAGCAGTACCATGTCAGTCGCATTTTACCACTCTTGTGGTTGCGTTCTTCATAGATGAGAGACTAGCAAGCATATGAAATGAAGATTGCAAGGAGGCAAGAGGATACACGCATCAGACGCTTATGCAAACATGGTTGAGAGAGGGTTTAAGAAAGGGCATCAGTCTTGACGTGTTCATGTGCAATGCTGGGATCGACGTCCATTCTGCAGGCGGTGATATGGAATATAGCTGTGAGATTGTGGCGCAAATGAGATGAAGAAGATCACAACAGATGTGGAGCTGTGCAAGAAAGGTCATAGAGATGATGCGGAGCACCTGATGAGATATATGGTTGAAAAGGATGTGGATGCAACGTCAGCACTACAGGAATCCCGACGATTTGCGACGGCCAGGGCCGTCGCAAATAAGGCAAATACCGTCACAAATAAGCTATTTGCGACAGCTTTTCTTATTTGTGATGGCTTCTAGCCGTTGCAAATTAGTCGTCGCAATTAAGCTTATTTGCCACGGACACCATCGCAAATAAGCTTAATTGCGATGGCTCGAAGTGGCCGTCGCAAGTTATTGCCAGTGGGCTGCTGGGCCCCGCAACAGTATTTGTGACGGCCCAGCCATCGCAATTAAAACTTATTTGCGACGGCCAGGCCGTCGCAAATAAGTTCAGCCGGCAGGGCCCACGTGTCCTCCTCCGGGACCCATGCGGCTATTTGCGACGGCCTAGCCATCGCAATTAATTCTTATTTGCGACAGCCAAGCCGTCGCAAATAGCAGAGGCTTACTTGCGACGGCCTGGAGCCTTATTTGCGATGGTACTGTATAAAAAACCGTCGCAAATAAGGTTTTTTATTTTTTTTAAAAATAGAAAATACTACCCGGCTCGATGGCCAGAATCACAGAACAGACAATATATATTACAAACAATCATATAACAACAATCCAAACATGGCATCACAACACATCGTCGTCGAAACATGGCATGAACATCAACAAGCCAAACAAGGGCTCACTCGCCCGTCTGACCTCCGCAGCCACCTCCGAAGTCGAAGTCGTCGTCGCGCCTCATTCCAGGTGGCGGTAGCGACGGCGACAGAGTTTGTGCAGCCGTCCCAGATCCATGCATTTTGTGAAACTTAGAGTTAGAATATAAATGCATCAACATCTCTCCCTCCCTCTCCCTCTATCTCTATCTAGATCCCCTCTCTTCAGCTCTTCTTTCATCTCTCTACTGCTATCATTTTCCCTCTATCTTTATGCCTCTATCTCAATCTACATCTCCCTTTCTCTCTCTCTCTCTCCCTCTCCTTCAATCTCCAATCTCCCTCTCTCTCGTCATTCCTCTCCCACTCTATATACTATCTCTCACTCTTTCTTATATCTCTCTTTCTTCCATCTCAATCCTTTTCTTCTATCTAACTATCTCCTCTCTCTTCTATTTCAATCCTTTTTTCTCTATCTTCCTCCCTCTTCTAACTTTATCTCTCACTCTATCTATCTTTCATTGTCACTCCATTTCCTCGCTTTATTTTGGTTAAGTTGAGTTAAAACTAAAATTGTTAAGTTGACATAGGAAATTACCTGACCCGTAGAAGAAGGATCGCCTCGAAGGACCGATAGTAGTACCGGTAGCTGGATCCCCAGACCTTGCACCCGAGCCATGGCCTGTCGTTGCAAACATTAAATGTTACCTATTAGTAAGTCATTTACTCTGAATTAATTAGAACTTTAGTTTTTATTTCGTTACCTCCATTGCTTCCCGCATCTGCGCCAACGCTGTTGCCTGGGTTTGGATTGTGGCCTCCGTCGCGATCCTTTGGCGTTCCGCCTCCCTCCTCTCTTCCTCCTGTCGCCTGAAGTTGTCTTCTACAGTTTGTCAGAGGGACTGCATCTCAATGTCTCTCTACGAGGCGCGACGACCTGCCGTGCCCACCGAAGAAGCCTGCGTGGAGCTGCCTCTCGCAGGTCTCCCCGCTCTCGAGTCGACAACTCCGTCAAATATGGCGAGCCTATAAAAAAGAGAGTCAGTAATATAAAATTAAAATATCTTGAATACTTTGAATTGAAAATAACAAAATGACTTATAAACTCACCTTCCGTGTGCTTTTCCACCTCCACTTGCATACGCGTCTTGAGGATCGATTGGTTCATGTTCCCAAACGAAATCTTCGCCGTGTATCTTCCTAGCCTCCTCCCCGTACTTATCTTGCAAAACAAGGAAACCATGTAAGTTGAACAATACATATTGTTATATTTAATATGAATGATTTCTAAACTTTCCAATCGCTCGGCTGCAGCCTGACTGCACCCCTGAGGCTGAGAAGGGTCCCTGTGACCTCTCTTCCAAATCTCAGCAGGGGTCGGCGGCACCCCCGTCTGGTGCTCCTGTCAATACGTATTAGTACGAACAATATATTATGAATATATAAACATAAGTTACATACACTTACCATGCATTTAGCTAAACGCAAGTGGTTATCTTGGTCATGCCTGCTCTTCCCCTCGACCCCTCTGCACTCTCGAGCCTTCTCAGACTTAGCTCTAAACTCATCGCTAGCCCAGTAGCGACAAAGGACCCGAAATGCATCGGTTCGACCCTACAACCAGCTCACGTGGCCCTGCACATAGTTGGAAGTCGTTAAAAATACCATCGAGGAAATTATCAGAAAAAATACTTACTACACCCCACGTACCTGCGCGTACTCCTCATCCGTCAGGTGCCTCTCGCACTCTTGCCGGAAGTGTAGCACATGTTGCTGGTTCGCCTTCAAGTGCTCATTAATAATTTGAACACGGGCGTTCGACAAAGCTTGTTGAAGCGCCTTGGCAGCGTTGTAGTGAAACACTCGCCTCGCATCCTCAAACAGGCGAGGGTCGTTCGGGTCCTCTAAAGTATATCTTGCCCGCGATAAAGAATATATTGAAGAGATGTTCATTAAAAGAGTTTAAGAGTTAAAACTTAGAAACTATTTTTAACATACTTACCATAAAATCGGCCCATACGGCCTCCTGAAGGTTGTCGTGCTCCTGGTGATGGACACGTGCATAGTCCTCCCACGAAAGAGCAGGCAGCCCGTCGATGACACCGGGATAGTGCAAACGCACTAAGGACCCGAGGACACCGTTCACCGGTCTTTGGTGTCTCTCACCGGTGAAAGACGTGTCGTCCCAAAACCTGCAAGATATTTATTGATTCATTACTTAAGTAACCAAAAGAAACTAAAATTGAACACTATAATTTTTATTACCTGTCTCCGACTGGACGAATCACGATCCTCTATGAAGGGACCGCAGGAGGACTGACAAAGTGAGTCCTCCTCGTCCTCCGTGTCTGCTGTGGCGCCACGTCAGGTGACCCAGACGGCTCGTCACCAGCCGAGCCAAAGGCCTAAGGAATAGAAGGATCGCCAGTCGAGGGCTGGCTGGCCGAGGGCTGGCTCACCGAAGGGTAGCCAAGGTCAACTGGCGCCGCAGCCTCTGAGTAAGCTGGTGAGGATTACAACATTCAAATGTTTCATAAGTAAGTTTAATGTGAAATTGAATTTAAAGAATTTGTCAAAAACGAGTGAAATTTACCTGTGACGAAGCTCTAGGGCTGCTCAGAACGTGCCCCAGCAGCTGAGAGCGTCTGCTCCCAGTCAACGAGGCACTAGCGAAAGCGTCCTCAAGTCTAGAGGGGTGGAACCCCCTCGTCGGCGGCAGCTTCTTACCCTTCTTTGACACCATCCTGTTTTAATTAGATAATTAGTAAATATGCAAATAAAGTATACAAAATTCATGTTACTATCTTGAAGAAAACATTACTTGTAATCACTTTCAAAATTCATCAACGTCATTATCATGTGCCTGTGCCCTACCCCTTAAACCAGCCTAATGATCTTCCATTGTGGCCTGTTCTAATTTCCGTTTTCGCATATCATCTGCCTCTACATCTTCAATGTCTTCAACATCTCCAACTAATTGATCGAGTCCTGCACCAAGCTCGACAATAAAAGTGCCTGGCAACTCTTCTTCTTGGTACACTTCTTCAACGTCTTTGCTATCATGTTAACCATCATCCCCAGGAGTATATAACCGCTCACGAGGATTCACCTTATATACCACCCACCAAGCACTGAGCTTCGTGCATGGATAAGGTAGATAATACACTTGTTCCACTTGATGTGCAAGAACAAATGTATCGTAACCTCGTAGTATGTCCTTGTGTTTCACTTCCACCATTCCAAATTGGTTTTCTTGAGTTCCATGAGTGCGATCAAACCAGTCACAGTCAAAGAAGACAACTCGAAGGGTCTTATTTCCAGTAAATGTAGATTCAAGGATTTTGTTAATGATCCCATAATAATCGGTTAAATTCCCTTGAGTGTCCATTACTCTCGTCACAACACCGGAATTTGATGTTGCCGCGAGAGGACTTAGAGCTTCAAAATGAGTTGTACGGAATCGAAAGCCATTTACGTCATATCGACCATAGCTTCTAACATTCACCAATCCATAAGATAGCTGCCGCAAATCTTCATGGACATTGTGAGTCCGACACTATCATAAATGATCATAAGTTAAAATAATACTTCTTTAATAATAGTAACTTATAATACATAGAAGACAAGAGAATATTACATAATCTCGAAACCAGGATAGGAAACTCTGCCCCCCATTTATTCCTTCTTTTCGCATCCCTTCTACTTGTTTGGCCGTAGGTTGATGCCTATGCGGCCAACATTGTCTGTGGAACTCGCTGAACATGAAAAAACATCTTTTAGAATACATGTGTAGCAAAATATGTCGATTAGCATAATGTAGGACAAATACTTACTCGAAGTATTCCTGCATGCCTTCTATATTTTCGTACATGTAGAGTAAAGCAACAGTCCTTTCATGTTCGAATAGCACGTAGGTCATGTAGCTACCAACGGTGGTGCCTCTCGTTTGAAAAATAGAAAGGTCGCTTGCAGGGGGTGTTTCGTCCACATTGTACCGCATCGCTAAAGTATTGATATTGTTTTCTTCTGCAAAGTAGACACTTGAAAAGTATCCTACTTACTTAAGAGCATATGCTTCAGCGATGCACCCTTTCACCCTTGCCCTGTTGCCAACCATTGGTTTCAGATATCGTAGCGCTTTTTCAATGTGATACATCCACCTATATTGCACAGGACCGCCAACTTTAGCTTCAAAAGGAAGATGGATAAGCTATGTTGCATTGGATTGAAGAAACCCGGTGGAAAAAAATTTCCATCTTACATAAAAGTATGGTTTTCTCCTTCTCTAACTTATCCATCATCTCGATCTTGATTTCTTTAGACCAAAGTTGTCTATAGAAATAGCTGAGCTCGGCTAAAACCTTCCACACCGCATCATCTAGATAGCCTCGAAACATAACAGGTAAGAGTCTTTCCATTATAATGTGATAATCATGACTCTTCAACCCAGTGAGGTTTCCTGTGTTAACATTTACAGCTCGTTTCAGACTAGCTGTGTAACCATCTGAGAATTTCAAAGTTTTCATCCATTTCATAACTTCTTTTCTTTCTTTCGATCGGAGATAGAAAGAAGCACGTGTCTTTCCAACACTTTCAGAGCTTTCAAGAGTTGGACGGTGACAAATGTTTGCCAAATCTAGTCTAGCTTTATAAGTGTCTTTCATTTTGTCAGGCATATCCATGCAAGTGCTTATGATACTTTCGCTCATGTTACGCTCCTGATGCATGACATCAATGTTGTGCATTAGAATCAACAACTTCACATACGGTAGCTCCCAAAGTCCACATATGTGAGTCCAATTATGTTCCAATCCATAACCTACAAAATATCCAGGACGACCTTCATTAGGCACCAGTTTGTCCAACATATCAGAATTTTCTGACCCGTTGAGACGCTTCGGTAGTCCTTTAGTGACAACAGTGTTCTTTCAAAAGACATGCCTCTGCTGCCTAAATATGTGATTCGAGGGCAGCCAACGTCTGTGACAATCGAAGTAAGATATTTTGCCTCCATGAGTTAGTCGAAAGCAATCCTTGTCTGAAGCACATATCGGACACGTTGGACGACCGTGTGTGCTTCATCCGGAAAACATGTCGTATGTCGGCAAATCATGGACGGACCACAAATAAGCAGCTCGAAGGTTGAATTTCTGCTTCTTGTAACTGTCGTATGCTTCGACTCCTGTCCACAAGACTTTCAATTCTTCGATCAGCGGTTTTAACATCACGTTGAGACGTGACCCGGGATGATCAGGTCTAGGTACAATGAGGCTGATAAACATGAACTCGTTCTTCATACAAAAAGCAGGTGGCAGGTTGTACGGAATGAAAAAGACAGGCCAACATGAGTATGGTGTGGCATTCGTACTGAATGGTGAGAATCTGACTGTCGCTAATCCGATGCGAACATTCCTCGCATCACGAGAAAAGTCTGGATCAAAACGGTTTAGCGCCTTCCATGCATCACCGTCGGACGGATGCGTCAAGAATTATTTGTTCTCATGTTTACCTTCTTTGTGAAATCTCATGTGTCCTGTGGTTCTTTTTGAAAGAAACAACCGCTTCAACCGAGGTGTCACAGGCAAGTAACGAAGCTGCTTATGAGCGACATCTATCATCACATTATCGCCGTCGTCATTAACAACTTTGACATACCTTGATTTACCGCATTTCAATCACATCTTCTCATTGGCGTGCTCTTTCCAGAATAATATGCAGTTGTCTGGGCACACATCGATTTTCTCATACTTCATACCGAGACCAGATATCTTGATATTTGAATGATACATATCTGGTGGCGCATTGTGAGGTTATGGAAGGATATCGCAGATCAATTTCATGAGATCATTGTAGCAGTTGATGGAAAAAAAGTACTTGGACTTAATTGCCATAAATCTGGTCAAGAAAGCAAGTACGATTACAACCTTGTGCTCATGCAACAGCTCTTGTGATTTCTTCAGATCCTCGAAGAACTTCTCTGCCTCATTTGTAAGAGGATCCTCCGCTTCTAGAGCTTTTAGCATCTCATCCATCCTATCAACCTCTGTTATATCATCATCCTCATCCACTTCTACTATGACTCGAGAATTAGTCTCGCCGTGAAAGGTCCACATTTCATAATGTGGAGTGAAACCATTTCGACATAAGTGAATCGAAAGCTCCAATCTTCTCAAAAACTTGGTGTTCCGGCATTTTGTACATGGGCACCGCACCATATCTTCTGTTGACAACAAAAATGCTCGGTCCAAAAAATTATCTAACTTGATAAACCACTCATCCGAGTGACCACCAGTTCTGCTCTTCCAGCCAGTATACATCCAACTGCGATCTTCACCCATGTTTGGCTCTGCAGTTTAACGCAAAAGAAATTGTCGTTAATGTATACAGGATAGGTCCTAAAATTTTGACAGCACGACGAGAAGCGTCAGAGTATACATTTAAAACAGACAAATCATTATTAGTTTCATTGTTATGTTATATCACAGCCCTACAACCTAGGCAGATAGATCCTAAATCCACCAAAGAGTGACCGAGCGGAGCGTGCTCATGACGAGACGCGTGATCCAGAGTCGAACGAAATTCCGGCAGCATAACCCCGCTTTTCTCCACTGCATGCCCAAAAATGGTGCAGCGGAGAACAACAGGGTTATGCCACCGAAATCTCGTCCAAATCTGGACCCGCATCTTGTCACAAGCCACGCCCCCTCGGTCACTCTCAGGCTGTCCAAAAAGGGACAATTCCGAACCTGCACATCTCACATGCCAATGGCATGTGAGACGTGCCGATCCGAAACGGGTAATACATTGCTATAGGTTATGTTGCTCATTTTCATTTTGAAGTCATTTAAGAGAGAGGAAAGAACTAGAGAAAGAGTGAGAGGAAAGTTCGTCTTAGATGACAATTCCACATCCATTTTTACCGTCCACGCAATCGCGTGTCATTGACATCCTTACCAACCCATTCGCTTCTGTGTTGACTTGACGCATACGGTATCACTACAATGGTCTACACGGCACGATCACACTTATTACGTGTCGTGCCCTTCCAGGTTTGTCCGAGCCGGCCCAAAACCCCTTTATTTATATATATTAAGTAGTCACTCAAAAACATTATATGAATGCACTAAAGTCCAAACATACACTAAATAGAATAGAAATTCAGAATGACAGACCAAGCTATAGACAAAAAACATATAAAGCATATAAAGCATCAAAATCTAATTATGCATTTACTACAAAATCTGAACGAAAAACATATTAGCCACAATGGACAAGTGTGAAAACACAAGTCTAATACAAGACCAGACTAGAGCAGGATGAAATCAAAAGTGTAATACAAGTGTAATACAAATCTAATCAGGCGAGGAGGTCGCAGGGGCAGGACGGCATGGGTGGGGGCGCCGCGGTGCCGCTGGGGCGGGCCTTTAAACTAGTTTAGTGTCCATGCAGGATTACATTTAATTTTTTGAATTTTTACTTGTAAAGTGTTGAACCATCTTTCACTTGAGCATTGACATGCTGTCACAAATGATCGCGCTGGTGGTAGATGACGAGGGGCCAACAACTTCAACTGTTAATGACGACGATGATCTAGACACCATTATCTCGAATGTGGCCCCTCTTATGCTTGGATTAAGCCTAAAATTTACCAGCATCCTTCTCATAGCCATAGTAGCCTACTAAAAAATCTCAGCCACATTACACACTCGAAACTGAGATAGTTAGATAAGTTGCACAATGTGACATAGGGGTCCATTATATTTAATGTGGGCCCACACATAGCTGGTTTGACCTGGAAACTTTACCATAACCCTTGTCATACTCCCAGAAGCTTGTGATAATAATTTCCAGCTCAATGGAACAAGTATAATTGGCTTAATTTCATATTTAGTATAAGGCAATATTAGGACTATAGTCTGGGCTATAGGTGATTAATGGACTTAAGCATCAAGAATTGGAGCACATACCGCACACTTGGATGGTTATACAACTTCGTAACCACAATTTCCTTATTAATTCTCATTGTTCTGACCTTGTACATTGTATTCCCACGTATGCATATCCATATACATATATGTGACCATACAACGCATAATTCAATTGGACCATAACTCTAACCTTATACCCCAATTATTGTCTATAAGTTGCAAGAAAATGTGTATAATTTCTCAAACATGCTGAAAGTGCCCTCCTACTCATAATTTCACCAATGCCTATTATGGACCTCCAATTACCCATAATCATATATATCATCATATTGCACACATATATGCCTATATTAGCATCTAATTCTCATTTTTCATACCATGGTATGAATTAGGATCTGAAGGGGCGACGGGAGACAGGGGGCGTACCTGGGAGGAGGCGTAGAATGGTGGCGGCGCGGTGGCAGTGTAGAAGCGGGCGCGGAGGGGCGTGGCGGGCCGGGGGCGGCGAGGCGGGGGCAGCGGCGGCGCGGCGGGCCAGTAGCGGGAGCGGGGGGCGGCGGGGCCGGAGGCGAAGCGTAGCGGCGGCGGCGGTCGTAAGGATATAATGAAGGAAATGGTTCGACCCAATGGTATAGGGCTTTAACTTGCGATGGCCAGCTTATTTGCAACAGCCCTAGGGTTGCCGTCGCAATTAATACTATTTGCGATGGCTAACAAAAAAGGTCGTCACAAATAAGCTTAATTTGCGACGGTCTTCTTATTTGTGACGGCTACTTTAGAAACCATCGCAAATAAGTCTATATTTGCGACGGATTATCTAATTTGCGACGGCCATCTGCGGACGGTGGCAAACAGGTTTATTTGCGACGGCCGGCCGTCGCAAATACGGTCGGCCGTCGCAAATGACCGCGTTTCCTGTAGTGCAGCCTGAGTTTGCTAAGTAGCAGGTAGGTACAACCTAGGCCACATCAGACGATTCATGTATTAATATCTTTGAAACCTTTTGTAAACATCTCAGTTAGAATTCTAGAGTATGATATATCAAAATATATTGCACTGTATATGTGCATAATCATATCGTTAGATGATATGATGAAGATTGACGAGGAGCACGACTCAGAGGTGAAGAACTAGGGTGGACCCCGCGGCAAGAATATGATTTTATCAAGCAACACACGAGATCAAGATTTGGCCAAGCAGCATCAAAGACAAGAAAAGGGGGAGAGTGACGAGAAGCTTCACCCAGAAGATCAAGCTCTGACTATTGAAATTTAAACTAGTCACAATCTAGGGCAAGCCCCGGTTTGTATTTAAGTTCTTAATATGTTTTTCTTTTGTAATATATATGATGGTAATAGTGCATTAAGTCCAGGGATGTATGATACTCCACATGCATGACCCAAAAATCTCTGAAGTCTAGTTAGAATAGGACTTTACATGATATCAACTGTTATATTAAAGTTGAGGAATATGGATGGAAGAAAGATGAGGAAAGGATGAGATGGAATAGTTAATCTGAGACCCGGTATGAAGATTAGGGCACTCAAGGACGTGGTCCTATGAGCATAGTTCTTGCCTGTGTCGAATAAGGACCGTACCGTGTGCAGGCCTGCTGGACAAGTTTGAATTTGTACCGGATGCATCCTGGATATATGGTACCCAGGAAACTGATATAACATGTTAACCTAGGTATTGAGGCATAACCCGTCGTCCTAGACACCACACACGTCATGAGGAGAGCAGAGACCACTGCGGCATAGGTCGTCATGTGAGTCTTGCTTCCGGGACAGTAGGACCGGCTCAACATTTGGGTGTCTTGTGAAAAGTTGTTGTGTACAACTTTAATGAAAGTGGTCGCACCTCTTCTAGATGGGTGTACATGACGTGCAAGTTGGGTGTATCTTGATTTGAATCATCATCGCTCGCGGAAGGGAGCATATTTGTTCACTGCGTTGTGACGTAGTAACAACTGGAACTGGATGGAACCTGTTGTATGGTTAAGCAACTTGGTTGAAGTAGTTGATAGTAGAACTAAAGTTATGATTCTAAGCAACTTCACCTGCTATTATAAAATTGAAGCAAGGATCCACTAATAGTGAACATTTACTTACTGTAGTTTAAATTCAAGTCTTAGGTTTTCAGCATGTAGAGTTCTATGCTTAGGTGAGACGGTTAAGTCTTGCTGAGCCTTGTGCTTACGATTGCATTTATATGAGTTTTGAAGGTATATAGCTATGATGGGTTTCTAGGCTTTGCACTCATCGGGGTATATAGCCAATGGAAGCTCTGGACGCTGCTGCTTTCTTCTTTGATTCTAGAGTGGAGTATCTGCGGGCTGGATACGATCGCTACTACTGTAGTGTAGGTTTGAGAGAGTATATGAAGACTTTCACCAATGTAAGATATTTTTGTATAAAACTCTGAGATTAATGTAAGTTACTCACTTATGTTATGAGTTCTGTGTTCTTTTCTGTGTTGCTATTGGGTGTCGCATCGTACGACATCACCCAATGTGATTCCTGGTTTGTCTGGACCCTGGTCCTCATAGCATGGTATTATAGCTACATTGGAAATAGCGCACCTAAAAAGGAAAATATTTTTAAAAGTATAGACTTACGAGTGAGGACTCGGTACTACACCCACATAAGGACTGATATTAGCATAGTTACTTAAGGTGGCAAGCTAACATACTTGTTATTATATTCTATAACGATGCTCCGACGTTAGGTAAGAGGTAAGGTACGCCACCGCAAGCGTATCAATTGCGGTAAGCTCCCCCGTACGAGAGGTAGTACGTGATTGTTCCCCGTGGCTTGGCACGGGAGTTAATATGAGTCTTTGAACCCTTTCATGATTCTGGGAATATATGAAAACGCTGCTCCCCGGCGTGCTTCAGGCAAAAGCATGGATACCCCATCGTGTGGTCAAAAACACGATAGTATGCAACTCTTGGACAATTCATGTTCAATGAGCCATACGCAGCGCTCGCCATCGGCGTGCCTCCGTGAGGTAGGGGCAGTAGGTGGTATCTGTTGGGTTGATAAAATTCCCAACCATGACGACCCATTTGCGCTCTACTCGGGTCCCTCGTCGTGTGGTGTGAAAACACGATCACGTTTCTCGAGACGTGTCCTCCTCGAGGACAACCTTTATGGAATATGACAGGGCGTTAGATAGGAAACTGATATATTATATTATGACTGCCTGTCGTGCTGCCCATGTGGCTCGCCCTTGTGGCGCATTTTGTGAAATGGACATTGTGTATGTTCTGCAGGTACACTAACCACGTTAAATGTATTGCGAGTACAACACGTTTGCGAGTGTTCGATTCTAGTGTCACATATAAGACGTATACGGCGGAGGTAATCCGATTAGGATTTTGTATTTTGTGAGGAACGTAGGACATATCATTTGGGTTATGTCAGACACGTAGACTATTTGAGTCCGTGTCGGGAATGTAACTCTAATCTACAAGCTTTTGGTTAATACCATGACAAATTTCCTGAAGTAAAGTCTGAAAATGACTGCAATCCAAACTCTATCAAACTTGCACTTTGCTGTCTGGCTCTGGCAGCAAGATGCTGAAATTTGGAAGCTCATATCTTTTAGTAGGTTTGGCAATTTTAGTTGTAGTATACATAGATGGAAATATAAAGAAGTTCTCTACAAATGTTCTATTGACCTCCAGACAAGAAAACCACTGTAAGAAGATGAAGATGCACCACAACTAAAACTGCTACAATTCTGAAACTTAGTGAACCAGCCCCTGTATTTTTGCCATATCTCCTTACTGAGTGATTTTCTTTATTATTGTGATACACATATGGAAAGGGGAGATAATTATATACAATTTTATAATTCTAAGTATCTTCAAAATCTGTACATAACTATTTCTAAACTTCAGTTGAAACTGGTACTACTGTATATATGTTACCAGATTCAGCAGCACATATATGAATTTTAAACAGTTATATCTTTTAATTTACAAATGTAACATTGGTATATAAAAACACTTCTGAAAATATTAGGAAATCCCTACAAAGTTTTAGTTCAACACTTTGGCTAAATCCTAACAACACTATGTGAAAATCAATTTATCGTCCAAACTGTCCTAACAGTCCAGAAATTGAACAATGGGGTATACAGTTTGGGAGCTTGAAAGCAATGACATGTATATGTTGTAGGGACTGAATGGGTGTATTTCTCGAAAGCTGATGTAATGTACTGCAATATTTTAATTGCATGTTTGTGCAGATTTTGAATATTGTTGACTGTTTTAAAGTGTGGCCAAAACTCCCATTTTAGGGGAGGTTCTGTCGAAATTGGCCCAGAAAAACAGTCAACTTTTAACATCTATAACTCGCAAACCCTTAATCCCATAGGGTCACATGAGTAACCGTTGGAAAGTTTAATGAGTCACCTAATCTTATGTAATTGGCTACTGACCTGAAAATGTCAACCACCTATTAAAAATTGAGTTTCAATGCAAACTGGTCAATCTGGACAGAACACATTTTGCAGATGCAGAAATTTTAACCAACTTTATAAATCCATATCTCCTAAACCAAGACTGCTCTGAAGACAAATAAATACTTTTTGAAAATATTATTTTATTAGTTAAAACTTTGTAATTAAGAATATGTCCAGATTTGGAACATAACTGTATCGAAACTTTGAATCAAAACTGCTGCTTTCTACGGAAGTTCTGCTGAAACTGCTAGAAAAACCTGTCAACTTTAAAATAGCAGAACATTCAAACCAAAGCTGGTATATCATAAAAGAAATACTTTTTGGAAAGGTATTGAAATGTACTTCAATTTTCTATTTCACCTCAAGTCCTGTTTTTTGCTTTTACTGTACTAAATCGAAAGTTAGTGCAGGCTGGTCCTGTTTCAACAGAAATTGCATCGGTTTGGATTGTTTTAGTTCTGGTATTCATTTGATTCTCGATTTTACTTCGAGGAACTTTGTAACAACCCAGGAGTTTTGAATCAACCATTTACCGGTGTAATCGAGTGTTTGACTCAATCAAACCTCATTTCTCTTGATGGTCATGTTGGTGTCTTATTTTCGTGATCTTGCCCATCCCATCTTGTGGTTGATGTGAGTATTGGTTTCAATGCTTTGATTTGCATCTTACCTTCCCATGAGGATTAATTGAGTAAGTTTCTCACTCTCCTAGCTCGAAAGTTAAGAAGTAAGGAGTGCATCCTAGTAACCAAGGTGTTATAACCATCAAGGTATCATGCCCTAGTTTAACTCAACACCGAACCAACGAGTGAGAAGTTGATCTTACGGTGAGTAAGGATAAGTACACATCGACTTGGTGGATCAAAGACAGGCTTGAACATTGAAATCCTACTAAGGACTACTCTAGTGGCTTGGAATCCCACTGCTTAGTGACACTCAACCATCAAGTTAAGATAGTTAGTTGATTTTTCACGCTAAAAGGATCTAATGCTTCAGCTTCTAGGACAAAGAAACTATGGGTAGATAGTATGACTTTGAGACTCTTTAGTAATGACTTAGGTTGTTAACCCTGACTGTTGCTCAAACATAGTTCTTTGTCAACCACCGATTAAAACCTATCGGGGTAGATGTTAGATATCTACTCTTTGAAGGTTACTCTCTTTGCCACTTCTGAGAGTAATCCATCTCACCTACTTAATGGTAGACATATTAGATTGAGAACACTTCGAGATGAGAAACCTGATCCTTTGCTAATACACCGCAACTCATTTTTCTAAGTGGTGGTTAGAAGATCTCAGGGAACTTCTTGCTAACGCTCCTACCTTGAAATCATTGAACTTGGTTGAGACATGAAAATCTCATTCCTTGTCTAGCACTTTTCATGACCAAGTTACTAGATCCTTGTGTATGTTGGATACTTCTGATCGTGTTTGAATTGTCTTACCTATTTTTGCTCAAAACATAAAAAGGGATACATCATGTCTTCTACATTTTTGGCCAGCCGATATTGCATTCTCTACGCACAACATCATCCAACTTGTGATGCATCATGAAACATGAATATTAATGAGCTTTTAGCAAGAACATGTAATCCCGTTCAAATACTTAAGTAGTGTCTAATATTCTTGAGTTGTGAACCACTATATAATTCACAACGACAATTTTGTGATTCATGATCTTGTTTAGCACAAGGGAAACCACTTACGTAACACCCTTGTGACAAAATTACCATTGAGTCCTTTTCTTTGACTTGTTGAAACTCAATCACCTTCATTGCTGGAAATTGACTCTTTCTAGCACTACAGGAAACACGATCATTTGCGACGGCTGGATTTATTTGCGACGGCCAGCCGTCGCAAATAGCTTAAATTGCGACGGCCCGCCTTTGGCCGTCGCAAATAAAGCGGCCGTCGCGAATAAGACTTTATTTGCGACGGCCGTCGGACTGGCCGTCGCAAATAAGAGTTTATTTGCGACGGCCAACCCTAGGACCGTCGCAAATAACGGAGCCGTCGCAAATAAACACTTATTTGCGACGGCCAGTCCGACGGCTGTCGCAAATAAAGTTTAATTGCGACGGCCGTAAGTCAAGGCCGTCGCAATTAAGCCGGCCGTCGCAAATTAGGGCTAATATCGGGATCCTCCGGCCCCGACTCCTCATTCACTTCACTCCACCGCCGCCGCCTATCGTGCCCCCGCCGCCTGCTGCGCCGCCGTCGCCCTGCCGCGCCCCCGGCTCCGCCGCCGGCCCGCCGCCTGTCGCGCCCCCGCCGCCTGCCGCGCCGCCGTCGCCCTACCACGCCCCCGGCTCCGCCGCCGGCCCGCCGCCCCTGCGCCCTCATCGGCGGCCCGCCTCCGGCTCCAGGCGCGCCTCCACGCCCCAACCGCCGCCCGCCCCCACCGCTGGCCCGCCCCCGGCCCTGCCACCCCTGCGCCAGCCCCGCCACCGGCTCGCCCCCGGCTCCGTCGCCCCTGCGCCCCCGGCTCCGCCGTGAAACACAGGTATTTCCTCGCTTCTCCCCCCGCCACCGGTTCTGTCCAGCAAGATTAGTTTAATTACACTTGGGAGTAAGTGCTTTGCTATTTTGAATCAAGAATGTGATCTTATTTGCTATGATAAACATATGAGATATATATGTGACCTAAGTTATAGGAGGAGCAGATTAGGAAAAGATGAGAGACATCATGGAACATTCACGGTGGATAGATTGGGACGGCTCGAAAATAATTTCTATTTTAATTGCAGAGTGGAGCATTAACCTCCCCGTCGTCGCCGTCCGCGCGCCCCGGCGACCTCGCCGCCCGCCCGCCCCGGCCTCCCTGCCGTCCGCGCACCCCGGCCTCCTCGTCGTCACCGATCGTCAAGTAATGATGTTGATTATGCAAATTTGTTGTGGATTTCTTGATATTTGATATGGATTGTTCAATCTTCAAATGATTGTTGATCGAATGAGTAGAAATTGTTGCTCGATCTTGATGTTAATTATGCTTAGTTGTTAATGATGTTGGTTATGCAAATTTGTTGATAATGTTGTTGATTATGTAGATGTTAAGCATGCTTATGTTTTGTTTTAGTATTCTTAATGTTTATGTTCATTGTTGCTTATCATTATTGAATTAAGTTATTAAATGTTCAAATTTTGATTAATTGTTATGTTTCTTTTAGCATGTTTAATATTCTTTATATATATAAATATATAAATATAAATATATATATATATATATATATATATACATAAGCGGCGAGCATGACAGCGGCGAGACCGAAGCCGGTGGCGGTGGTCTTGGTAGCGGCAGAGGATCCTCCGGAAGGCGTGGACGGCAGCGGAGGAGAGGCTCCGGGAGCGAGGGCTGGTGGCCGTGCAGGTACCCACCGATCTGATCACCGGGGAGGAACCTCTTGGAGGCGACCCAATTGGCGTAGTTGGTCTGCAGGTCCCAGGAGCCGCTCGGCTCACCGACATTGTACGTTGCCGCCGACGCCATGTCGAACACGGCCACGACCATGAAGGCCACGACTGCAACTGCAAGAGCTCTCACCATGGCAACTGCTGCCTTCATTCTAGCTGGAAGGGGCGATCGAGCAGAGCTGCTACCCGGTCAAAACCTAGCTTGTAGTAGAGCTTTTGTTGCAGAAAGCTAGAAGGTCGTTGTGGATGCTTGGCTCGTTGATCTTTCGAGTTGGATTTGCGTGCATATATATAGACACAATTATCGTGGACGGCCCTGACTATGAAACTTTCAACTCTGACCCACTTTTCTCCTCACTCTTGTTCTCTTTCCTCATTCGTAAATGATTTATAAATGAACATGAGCAACGTAACCTATAGCAATTGAGTACCCGTTTCGGATCGGCACGTCTCACATGCCATTGGCATGTGAGACGTGCAGGTTCGGAATTGTCCCTTTTTGGACAGCCTCGGAGTGACCGAGGGGGCGTGGCTTGTGACGAGACGCGGGTCCGGATTTGGACGAGATTTCGGTGGCGTAACCCTGTTGTTCTCTACTGCACCATTCTTGGGCGTGTAATGGAGAACAGCGGGGTTATGCTGCCGAAATTTCGTTCGAATCCGGATCACGCGTCTCGTCATGAGCACGCTCCGCTCGGTCACTCTTGGGTGGGTTTAGGATCTATCTGCCTAGGTTGTAGGGCCGTGACATAACACAACAATACATTAACGACAATTTCTTTCGCATTAAACTGCAGAGTCAAACATGGGTGAAGACCGCAGTTGGATGTATACTGGCTGGAAGAGCAGAAATGGTGGTCACTCCGATGAGTGGTTTATCAAGTTAGATCAATTTTTGGATTGAGCATTTTCGTTGTCAACGGAAGATATGGTGCGGTGCCCATGTACAAAATGCCGGAACACTAAGTTTTTGAGAAGATTGGAGCTTTCGTTTCACTTATGTCGAAACGATTTCACTCCACAATATGAAGTGTGGACCTTCCACGGCGAGACTAATTCTCAAGTCATAGCCGAAGTGGATGAGGATGATGATATAACAGAGGTTGATAGGATGGATGAGATGTTAGAAGCACTTGAAGTTGAGGATCCTCTTACAAATGAGGCAGAGAAGTTCTTCGAGGAGCTGAAGAAATCACAAGAGCCGTTGCATGAACACACGGCTGTGACCGTACTTGCTTTCTTGACCAGATTTATGGCAATTAAGTCCAAGTACTTTTTTCCATCAACTGCTACAATGATCTCATGAAATTGATCTGCGATATCCTTCCACAACCTCACAAAGTGCCACCAGATATGTATCAGTCAAAGATCAAGATATCTGGTCTCGGTATGAAGTATGAGAAAATTGATGTGTGCCCAGACAACTGCATGCTATTCTGGAAAGAGCACGCCAATGAGAAGTTGTGCTTGAAATGTGGTAAATCGAGGTATGTCGAAGTTGTTAATGACGATGGCGATAATGTGATGACAGATGTCGCACATAAGCAGCTTCGTTACTTGCCTGTGACACCTCGGTTGAAGCGGATGTTTCTTTAAAAAAGAACCGCAAGACACATGAGATGGCACAAAGAAGGTAAATGTGAGAACAAAGAATTCTTGACGCATCCGTCCGACGGTGATGCATGGAAGGCGCTAGACCATTTCGATCCAGACTTTTCTCGTGATGCGAGGAATGTTCGCATCGGATTAGCGACAGACAGATTCTCACCGTTCAGTACGAATGCCATGCCATACTCATGTTGGCCTGTCTTTGTCATTCCGTACAACCTGCCACCTGCTTTATGTACGAGGAACGAGTTCATGTTTCTCAGCCTCATTGTACCTGGACCTGATCATCCCGGGTCACGTTTCAACGTGATGTTAAAACCGCTGATCGAAGAATTGAAAGTCTTGTGGACAGGAGTCGAAGCGTACGACAGTTACAAGAAGCAGAAATTCAACCTTCGAGCTGCTTATTTGTGGTCCGTCCATGATTTGCCGGCATACGGCATGTTTTCCGGATGGAGCACTCACGGTCGTTTGACGTGTCCGATATGTGCTTCAGACACGGATTGCTTTCGACTAACTCATGGAGGCAAAATATCTTACTTCGATTGTCACAGACGTTGGCTGCCCTCGAATCATATATTTAGGCAGCAGAGGCATGTCTTTCGAAAGAACACTGTTGTCACTAAAGGACCACCGAAGCGTCTCAACGGGTCAGAAATTTCTGATATGTTGGACAAACTGGTGCCTGATGAAGGTCGTCCTGGATATTTCGTAGGTTATGGAGAGGAACACAATTGGACTCACATATGTGGACTTTGGGAGCTACCATATGTGAAGTCGTTGATTCTAATGCACAACATTGATGTCATGCATCAGGAGCGTAATATGAGCGAAAGTATCATAAGCACTTGCATGGATATGCCTGGCAAAACGAAAGACAATTATAAAGCTAGACTAGATTTGGCAGACATTTGTCACTGTCCAACTCTTGAAATCTCTAAAAGTGGTGGAAAGCCACGTGCTTCTTTCTGTCTTCGATCGAAAGAAAAGAAAGAAGTTATGAAATGGATGAAAACTTTGAAATTCCCAGATGGTTACGCAGCTAGCCTGAAACGAGCCGTAAATGTTAACACAGGAAACCTCATTGGGTTGAAGAGTCATGATTATCACATTATAATGGAAAGACTCCTACCTGTTATGTTCCGAGGCTATCTAGATGATGTGGTGTGGAAGGTTTTAGCCGAGCTCAGCTATTTTTATAGACAGCTTTGTGCTAAAGAAATCAAGATCGGTATGATGGATAAGTTAGAGAAGGAGATACCCATACTTTTATGTAAGATGGAAAAAAAATTTCCACCGGGTTTCTTCAATCCAATGCAACATATGCTTATCCATCTTCCATTCGAAGCTAAAGTTGGCAGTCCTGTGCAATACAGGTGGATGTATCACATTGAAAGAGCGCTACGATATCTGAAACCAATGGTTGGCAACAGGGCAAGGGTAGAAGGGTGCATCGCTGAAGCATATGCTCTTAAGGAAGTTGGATACTTTTCAAGTGTCTACTTTGCAGAAGAAAACAATATCAATACTTTGGCGATGCGGTACAATGTGGACGAAACACCCCCCCTAAGCGACCTTTCCATTTTTCAAACGAGAGGTGCCACCGTTGGTAGCTACACGACCTACGAGCTATCCGAACAGGAAAGGACTGTTGCTTTACTCTACATGTACGCGAATATAGAAGGCATGTAGGAATACTTCGAGTAAGTGTTTCTCCTATGTTTATGTTAATCTACATATTTTGCTACACATGTACTCTAAAAGATGTTTTTTCATGTTCAGCGAGTTCCACAGACAATATTGGCCACATAGGCATCAACCTACAGCCAAACAAGTAGAAGCGATGCGAAAGGAAGGAATAAATGGGGGGCAGAGTTTTCTATCTTGGTTTCGAGAATATGTAATATTCTCTCGTCTTCTATGTATTATAAATTACTATTATTAAAGAAGTATTATGTAATATTCTCTCGTCTTTTATAACAGTGTCGGACTCACAATGTCCGTGAAGATTTGCGGCAGCTATCTTATGGATTGGTGAATGTTAGAAGCTATGGTCGATATGACGTAAATGGCTTCCGATTCCGTACAACTCATTTTGAAGCTCATCGTCCCCTTGCGGCAACATCAAATTCCGGTGTTGTGACGAGAGCAATGGACACTCATGGGAATTTAACCGATTATTATGGTATCATTAACAAAATCCTTGAATTTACTTTTACCGGAAATAAGACCCTTCGAGTTGTCTTCTTTGACTGTGACTGGTTTGATCGTACTCATGGAACTCGAGAAAACCAATTTGGAATGGTGGAAGTGAAACATAAGGACCGACTACGAGGTTACGATACATTTGTTCTTGCGCATCAAGTTGAACAAGTGTATTATCTACCTTATCCATGCACAAAGCTCAGTGCTTGGTGGGTGGTATATAAGGTGAATCCTCGTGAGCGGCTATATACTCCTGGGGATGATGGTTACCATGATAGCAAAGACGTTGAAGAAGTGTACCAAGAAGAAGAGTTGCCAGACACTTTTATCGTCAAGCTTGGTGCAGGACTCGATCAATTAGTTGGAGATGTTGAAGACGTTGAAGATGTAGAGGCAGATGATACGCGAAAACGAAACTTAGAACAAGCCACGATGGAAGATCGTTGGGCTGGTTTAAGGAGTAGGGCACAGGCACATGACAATGATGTTGATGAATTTTGAAAGTGACTACAAGTAATGTTTTCTTGAAGATAGTAACATGAATTTTATATATTTTATTTGCATATTTACTAATTATCTAATTACAATAGGATGGCGTCAAAGAAGGGTAAGAAGGTGCCGCCGACGAGGGGGTTCTACCCCTCTAGACCTGAGGACGCTTTCATTGGTGCCTCGTCGACTGGCAGCAGACGCTCTCAGCTGCTGGGGCACGTTCAGACCAGCTCTAGAGCTTCGTCACAGGTAAATGTCACTCGTTTTTGACAAATTCTTTAAATTCAAATTCACATTAAACTTACTTATGAATCATTTGAATGTTGTAGTCCTCACCGCTGACTCAGAGGCTGCGGCGCCTTCGGTGAGCCAGCCCTCGGCGAGGTAGCCCTCGGCCAGCCAGCCCTCGGCGAGGCAGCCCTCGGCGAGTCAGCCCTCGGCGAGCCAGCCCTCGGCCAGCCAGCCCCCGGCTGACGATGAGCTTGTTCCTGAGGCCTTTGACTCGGCTGGTGAGGAGCCGTCTGGGTCACCTGACGTGGCGCCCCAGCAGACGCGGAGGACGAGGAGGACTCACTTTGTCAGTCCTCCCGCGGTCCCTTCACAGAGGACCGTGATTCATCCAGTCGGAGACAGGTAATAAAAATTATAGTTTTCAATTTTAGTTTCTTTTGATTACTTAAGTAATGAATGAATGAATAAATATCTTACAGGGCTTGGGACGACTTGTCTTTCACCGGTGAGAAACACCAAAGACCGGTGAACGGTGTCCTCGGGTGTATAGTGCGTTTGCACTATCCCGGGGTCATCGACTGGGTGCCTGCTATTTCGTGGGAGGACTACACACGCGTCCATCACCAGGAGCACGGCAACCTTCAGGAGGCCGTATGGGCCAATTTTATGGTAAGTATGTTAAAAAAGTTTCTAAGTTACAACTCTTAAACTCTTTTAGTGAACATCTCTTCAATATATTCTTTATCGCAGGCAAGATATACTTTAGAGGACCCGAACGACCGTCGCATGTTTCAGGATGCGAGGCGAGTGTTTCACTTCAACGCTGCCAAGGCGCTTCGACAAGCTTTGTCGAACGCCCATGTTCAAATTATTAATGAGCACTTGAAGGCGAACCAGCAGCACGTGTTACACTTCCGACAAGAGAGCGAGAGGCACCTGACGGAGGAGGAGTACGCGCAGGTACGTGGAGTGTAGTAAGTATTTTTTTCTAATAATGTCCTCTATGGTACTTTTAACGACTTCGAACTATGTGCAGGGCCACGTGAGCTGGTTGCAGGGTCGGACCGATGCATTTCGGGCCCTTTGTCGCTACTGGGCTAGCGACGAGTTTAAAGCTAAGTCTGAGAAGGCTCGAGACTGCAGAGGGGTGGAGGGGAAGAGCAGGCACGGGCAAGATAACCACTTGCGTTTAGCTAAACGCATGGTAAGTGTGTGTAACTTATGTTTATATATTAATAATATATTGTTCGTACTAACACGTATTGACAGGAGCGCGAGATGGGGGTGCCGCCCACCCCTGCTGAGGTTTGGAAGAGAGGTCACAGGGACCCTTCTCAGCCGACGGGGTGCAGTCATGCTGCAGCCGAGCGTTTGGTAAGTTTAGAAATCATTCATATTAAATATAACTATATAGATTGTTGAACTTACACGATTTTATTGTTTTGCAGGCTAAGTACGGTGAGGAGGCTAGGAAGATACACGGCGAGGATTTCGATTGGGAACGTCAACCGATCGATCCTCAAGCCGCGTATGCAACTGGTGGTGGAAAAGCACACGAAAGGTGAGTTTGCAAGTCATTTTATCGTTTTCAATTCAAAGTATTCAAGATATTTTAATTTCATATTACTGACTCTCTTTTTTATAGGCTCGCCATATTCGACGGAGTTGTCGACTCGAGGGTGGGTAGACCTGCGAGAGGCAGCTCCACGCAGGCTTCAGGCACGGGAGGTCGCCGCGTGTCGCAGAGGGACATTGAGATGCAGTCCCTCCGAGAAACTGTAGAAGAAAACGAAAGGCGACATGAGGAGGAAAGGAGGGCGATGGAGGCCACGATCCAAACCCAGCAGCAGCGTTGGCGCAGATGCGGGAAGCAATGGAGGTAACAATCTAAAAATTAAAATTCTCATTAATTCAGCGTAAATGACTTACTAATAGGTAGCATTTAATGTTTGCAATGACAGGCCATCGCTCGGGCGCAGGGTCTGGGAATCCAGCTACCGGTACTACCACCGGTCCTCCCAGGCGATCCTTCTTCAGCGGGTCAGGTAAGTTTCTATGTAATCCTTCTTCTCCAGCGTAATAAGATTGAGATAGATGAAAGAGAGAGTTAGATAGAAGAAAATGATTGAGATAGAAGAAAGAAAGAGATAGAAGAAAGGGAGACAGAAGAAAGAGTGAAAGATACATATAGTAGGATGGGAATGAAGAGAGAGTAAGATGTAGATGGAGATAGAGAGAGGGGAAGATAGAGGGAGGGAGATGTAGATGGAGATAGAGGGAGGAAGATAGAGGGAAAAGGATAGCAATAGAGAGATAGAGTGAGCAAGAAAGATAGAGTGAGAGACAAAGAGAGAAATGAAAAGAGAGAGGAAGAGAGGGTGATCTAGATGAAGATAGAGGGAGAGGGAGGGAGAGAGATGTTGATGCATTTATATTCTAACTCTAAGTTTTATTAATTGCAGGGATCCGCGACGGCTGCACAAACGCCGTCGCCTTCGCTACCGCCGCCTGGAATGAGGCGCGACGACGACGACTTCGACTTCGGAGGTGGCTCCGGAGGTCAGATGGGTGAGTGAGCCCTTTTATTTACTTTGTTGATGACGATGTGAGATGTATCGGAATTTTAGTTTGTGATTGTGATAATGTTTGTGTATGCTGTGTATATATTGTGTATATTGTGTTTGTTGTGATTCTGGCCATCGAGCCGGTTAGTATTTTCTGTTTTTTAAAAAAAATAAAAAACCTTATTTGCGACGGCTTTTTATACAGTACCGTCACAAATAAGAGTACAAGCCGTCGCAATTAAACCACTGTTGTTTGCGACGGCCGGGCCGTCTCAAATAAGCATTAATTGCGACAGCCTGGCCGTCGCAAATAGCGGCGTGGGTCCCGGAGGAGGACACGTGGGTCCTGCCCACTGAACTTATTTGCGACGGCCTGGCCGTCGCAAATAGTGGCCTTTAATTGCGACGGTCCGGCCGTCGCAAATAAGCATTAATTGCGACGGCTTGGCCGTCGCAAATAAATCTGCGGGGCCCGCCAGCCCGCAGCAATAACTTGCGTCGGCCACTCTCAGCCGTCGCAAATAGGTTTATTTGCGACGGTGGCCGTCGCAAATAAGCTTATTTGCGACGCCAAACTTGCGACGGCCAGAAGCCGTCGGAAATAAGGTAAACCGTCGCAAATAGCTTATTTGCGACGGCATATGGCTTATTTGCGACGGCCCCGGCCGTCGCAAATCGTCGGGATTCCTGTAGTGTAGTTTGCGAGGAGTTACCTTATAACTCCTCAACCTCGCGAGAACCTTGATTTCTCTCTACTCATGAGGCTACCGCTTGATTGCCAAGTTCATGAAACTCTTTGACCTGTAATGCATAGTGACATTACTTTGTCCAACAACCTTGTACTCACTATGTATTGAACGTCTATGTACTTTGAGGACATGATAGACCCAGACCTTAATTTCTCTTATGTCAGTGCGAAGTGATTCCTCCCTTTACCTACTTGTTGATATAACCATTTTTTGCGAGTTAATCATTTCTTGTTTGAATCTCACAATACACCTCGATGCCTCTTAGAGCAAAATACCTAGCCAAATCCTTAAGGACTCAGACAGAACAAAGTATTTAGCGAGGATAGATACACCATCTATTGTGGGTCATCTTTGAGATCGAGATAAGTAGGGAGCAAAGATTTGATATTGAGAATCAAGATTAGGACGGTAACGTCTTCAAGAGAGAACACCAATTACTGAAGCCAAGAATTGTAGAGTTGAGTGTGTCTTTCATATGGAAACTGGATACATCATTTAAGAGTGAAGAAGAAGACTTCAGAACACCGTCAGAGATGTACAGGGAAAAGATATAGACTACAGTTTGACCTCATGTACATCAAGTAGCTGACTTCAGATCACTCGGAAGGAGACCCGTATAACTAGGAAATATGATTCGTCTTTACAAGGATGGTAAGAGCCTCAAGTAAATCCTTAATCATAAGGAGTTGATTTGAGACAGTAAAGACTGTTGGAGTTGATGTAAGGTTATGAACTTGAGATTCAGTATCGTCCGAGCATGGCCAACGTGGTGAACGATACATTAAGATGCAAAGCTCATATGCATAACGTGACCCTCATATCGACGGAAAAAGAAAAACCAAGTATAGACTTGGTTCCCTATGGATCATTGTGTCAGCTTACTTATACGTGCACTCCGAGCGAGGATAGTAGAGGTTCAGAAGAAGGATAAGACTATGTCTACTATTGGAACAGAAGTTATGAAAAAAAAGGAAAATATTATACTTCCGGAGGATGAACAAGGAATTAGATGTTATAGTTTACAAGGTATTTTGAGGTAACCACACCGCCGAGTGATTCTCATGGGAAGTGATGAGTAGGGTTAGGCCCGATCTTCCGAAAGGTATGTCGATTGGGGTGGAGAACTCGACGTTGATGATCCGCGGCACTCGAGCGGTTCGAGTACCCCTGCAATCACTACACCACGGCTCCGTTGGTTATCAACCGTGCTGCACACGCTTGACCTCGCCAAGAAGGCTAATCCCTGCAAGTGCAATCGAGAACACGAGCAAGAACGTAGAAGACATGATCGGAAATCGCGAAATTGGGGTCTCACAAACCGTAGAACGGCGATTTTATTGATCTAAGCAAAACCCAATTGTTCATGGCGGCTACTATGGAGTATATATAGGTGGGAGGACGTCCAAGGGGGTGTTGGGGTCGTGACCTAACCCTAACACACGAAAATAATGGACTTAGACTTGATACAAGGCCCAATGGCCCAATATGGTGGCGCAGCACCCTGACAGATTCTGTATTTGATTTTGTTTCGACGATTCCCGACGACTCCCAAGGAATTTTGACATGGTACCGGTGCCATTGGAAAGTTTATCCTCTCCTCTTTCCGTGCATATGTAGAACGTCCAAAACGGAGTTCGTATGCGTCCTGGGCGTCCGTTTTAGTGCGTACAGCTCCTGGACTCCGAGTTGGATACGATTTGGAGTTTGGTTCGGTTTCCATCTTCTTTGAACGAATTCTCTGGTTTTCCACGTCCCTAATACTCCCTCCAGGTACTCCTTGAACCTCTCCATGGATCCTAATCACAAATAAATCATTAAGTAGCAATCTATACTCAAAAACATATAAGGAAATATATAAGAACGAGTTCACCTCTGAAATTAATTGTTGTGTATGAACTCTATTGATTGCATCTTGTATATTCAGCAGAGTGTTGTTTGTATCCATATAAGTGATGTCCTCATCATCCTCCCCTTCTTGAATTGGAGTCGTCCTCGACTCAAGTTCATCTTCTATCATGTGTGGGTCCATATGTGCAACGCCATCAAATCTTCTTGTAAGCATGAAAGGAGGAGGCCAAGGTGGTGGACGACATAGTGCGCCATCTTGATCTTGTCCATCAAATAAGAGTGCACATTCACTTGAGCCAGGATCCCAAACAAATAAATATTGTGTCATGTTTGTAGGTGCAATAATAATATGCATGATCTCATCAGGAAGGTGATGAGTTGCAATGGAAGATGAAGAATATCTTCTACCGGTAGTTCGGACATGTTATCGTCATACTTACGATAACATTCTTTACCACCTCAGTTCTTCACTTCGAATCTCGGGACGAGATTTCTTTAAGGGACAAGGGTTGTAAAAAGTCCACATTTGGAAAAAGAGCAGGAATGCAAAAATACAAATTTGAAAATTTTAAAGTTGAACTAGAAAGTCAAATATAATGAATAATGTTAATGAATACGTGATGCCCAGAATATAAACCTTAAAAGCTTTATAAACAGTTTGGTTTTATGAGTGGAATTAAAGAATTAGGTACATAATCACGGAGATTCAAGAGGTCCATGTCAAATATCAAAGTCAGAAATTAGGTTTAAGTTTAAACTCTTTTCAGCTTAGAGGAAGCAAGTTCAAGTTTGATCTATGGTGCAAAAGAAATTATATTTTGACTGCATCTTAAATTTGGGACAATCAAATTGCAGAATTGATTGCACCTTTAGATTCGCCATATTCAAATTAGTCAACATGTACATTTTGGGGATTTTTAGACTTCATTTGCTATTACGAATTTCTATTCGAAGTGTGCAGCAGTCATGTCTACGACAGGTGGGGCCCACCTGTTAGCAGGCCCTACCAGTCAGCCTTATCAGCACTGTGCCCCGGCCTTTGGTTCAGCGGCAAGGCACCCGCAGGGCGGACAGGGATCCCCTGACCTTACTGCATGCTCTGACATGGTCATTGACATGTGGGGCTAGATCCACATGTCAGTGATCGCTGATTAAGTTAGGCGATCCTCATCCCCGCAGGGCTCCACTGACCGCTCCAGCGCACGCACCGTCGCTCCTATCCCTTCCTCCTCTGTTCTATGGTGAGCAAATATACAACAGCTTATTTCTTCCTCTCATCTCCTGTACAGCACCACCGTTTGCTTCTTTCTTTGCTTGATGCCGCCCGCTCACGCTCGCTACTGCTCTACCAGCGCGCTTAACCGAGCTCCTGGCCGCCTGCCTTGCTGCCGCCCGCTTGTTGGCGCTCTGGCCACGCGCCCTCCACCTTCAGCGTCCTTGCCGGCCGCGTGCACCGTGCCATGCGTGATTCCCGTCTCCAGCGCGTGTCCTCATGTCATGGCCGCCATGTGCCCAAGCTCTGCTCGTTGCCGGCCACCCTGCCCGTGCTTCGCGCCTGCACCGGCCACGCGCCGCCGTGCGCACTGGCTGCACCGACGCCCGATTCTTCCCCATCTCGGTGCCACTCCCACTTGCTCGCCGCCCAGCCAGCGGCGCACCCTCACCAACGCTGGCCATGTCCATACCGCCATCGTGCCCCAGCTCGCGTCCGTGCGTCGGCGTCCTGCCGCGCCCTCGTCTGTTCCTTGCCGCGCGCTGTGAGTGCTGCCGTGCCGCGTCCCGCTGACCGCGCCTTGCCACGCTGCTGCTTGCCCTCGCCGCGCCTCGCCGAATGCCGACACTGGCTGCACCCATGCTATGCCCGGCCCCTGCATCCTGCCGTGCCCCTCCTCGCCGAGCTAGTGCCACCCACCTCCAACACCCCTCGCCCTCTGCCACAGCAACGCTGTCGGTTTGTGCCGCGCCCACAACCGCGGCGCCTCGGCGAGCGCCGTGCGCACCCTGTCTGCGCGACACCGTCGGGACTCCCTGTTCCTTCACTGTGCTGGGCACCTCGCCGCCGTCCAAGATTCCCCACAGCAGTGCTGCGCCAACGCCGCCCCAACGCCTACAGCGCCTTGTCCGCGCCATCTGCCAGCGGGAGTCACTACTGCTCGTTGTGTTCCACCCTCACCTCCGTACAACACCCCAACCGTTGGTCGACACCCGACATTGTCGCTCGTTCCTCGCCGCTGCGCCTCACGCGCCGCGGTGATCGCCTTCCATGATGCCGGCCGTTCATGCCGCCGCTGCGCATCTCCACCTCGCGGTGCCACTGCAGCGTGTCTCCAGGCCATTTCCATCCACCTATACACCATCGGCAAGGCAGCGTGCAAAGGAAGATCTTCGGCAGCTGAACCGCATCAACGCCATCGCCCTCGATGCGCCGTCGCAACGTTACGCATCGCTGCTGCATCCTGGCAGCGAAGAAAAAGATGTGTGTCATGTATGGTATGCAGGAACACTTCAATGACACAACGACGACGCCAATTGATCCAAGGATAGCTCTGATTTGTGCAAGATTGGTTGAGACAGTGCTGCAGTCAACATGTTCAATGAAATGTTTACAAGACAAAAACAACTGTAATGATGAGCAGTACTAATCGGTGATGCAGAAACGCGATGAAATCACAACGGACAAGGTCAGCTAGGCCTCGAGAACCTCTGAATTGTGCAAGAGTGACCAGATTGAAGGTGCAGTCAAGATGTTCGATAAAATGTTTACAAGGGAGGAACCAGCTGTCTTGACGTTCGGTGCTGGTCTATGGATGCTGAGATGTTGTGTTATCGCAACCGACAAGGACAATTGCCAAGGTGATCTTTAAATGGTGCAGGATGGACCGGTTCAAGAACGTTCCCAAGGTGCTCTCTGAAATGCTTACCAAGGTGACAGTGAATCCGATTGTGTTGTGTTGTGCACCATTTTGCTTGCTATTGTGATCAAGGGAGTTGATTGTGACACTGTGGTGCTGGGTTAAAATGGTGGGCAGGAGCAGTACCATGTCAGTCGCATTTTACCACTCTTGTGGTTGCGTTCTTCATAGATGAGAGACTAGCAAGCATATGCAACGAAGATTGCAAGGAGGCAAGAGGATACACGCATCGGACGCTTATGCAAACATGGTTGAGAGAGGGTTTAAGAAAGGGCATCAGTCTTGACGTGTTCATGTGCAATGCTGGGATCGACGACCATTCTGCAGGCGGTGATATGGAATATAGGTGTGAGATTGTGGCGCAGATGAGATGAAGAAGATCACAACAGATGTGGAACTGTTCAAGAAAGGTCATAGAGATGATGCGGAACACCTGATGAGATAGATGGGTCAAAAGGATGCGGCTGCAATGGCAGCCTAAGTTTGCTAAGTAGCAGGTAGGTACAACCTAGGGCACATGAGACGATTCATGTATCTTTGAAACCTTTTGTAAACATCTTAATTAGAATTCTAGAGTATGATATATTAAAACATATTGCTCTGTATATGTGCATAATCATATCGTTAGATGATATGACGAAGATCGACGAGGAGCACAACTCAGAGGTGAATAACTAGAGTGGACCCCGCGGCAAGAATATGGTTTGTGCAAGCAGCACACGAGAGCAAGATTTGGCCAAGCAGCATCAAAGAAGAGAAAAGGATGAGAGTGACGAGAAGCTTCACCCAGAAGATCAAACTCTGACTATTGACATTTACACTAGTCGCAATCTAAGGCAAACTCCAGTTTGCGTTTAAGTTGTTAATATGTTTTTCTTTTGTAATCTATATGATGGTAATCGTGTATTAATTCCATGAATGTATGATACTCCACATGCATGACCCAAAAATCCCTGGAGTATGGTTAGAATTGGACTTTACATGATATTAACTATTATATTAAAGTTGAGGATTATGGATGGAAGAAAGATGAGGAAAGGATGAGATGGAATAGTTAATCTGAGACTGAGCAGGAAGATTAGGATGCTCGGACATGGTCCTGTGAGCATAGTTCTTGCCTGTGTTGACTAAGGACCGTACCTTGTGCAGTCCTTCTGGACAAGTTTAAATTTGTATCGAATGCATACTAGATATATGAGACCCAAGAAACTGATGTAACATGTTAACCTGGGTATTGAGGCATACCGCACGTCCTAGACACCACGCACGTCATGAGGAGAGCAGAGGCCACTGCGGTAGAGGTCGTCATGTGAGTCTTGCTTCCGGGACGGTAGGACTGGCTCAACATTTGGATATCTTATGAAAGGTTGTTGTGTACAACGTTAACGGAAGTGGTCGCACCTCTTCTAGATGAATGTACATGACGTGCAAGCCGGGTGTATCTTGACTCGAATCACCACTGCTCGCGGAAGGGAGCATACTTGTTCACTGCGATGTGATGTAGTAACAACTGGAACTGGGTGAAACCTATTGTATAGTTAAGCAACTTGATTTAAGTAGTTGATAGGAGAACTAAAGTTACAATGAACTGTCCTAGACACAACGCACGTCATCAGAAGAGCAGAGGTCACTGCGGCATAGGTTGTCATGTGAGTCATGCTCCCCGGACGGTAGGACCGGCTCAATATTTGGGTGTCTTGTGAAAGGTAGTTGTGTACAACGTTACTGGGAGAGGTCGTACAACTCTTTTGAACGGGTGTACATGACGCGCAAGACGGGTGTATCTTGATTCGAATCACCGTCACTTGCGGAAGGGAGCATACTTGTTCATTGCGTTGTGACGTAGTAACAACTGGAAATGGGTGGAATCTGTGGTATGGTTAAGGAACTTGGTTGAAGTAGTTGATAGTAGAACTAAAGTTATGATTCTAAACAACTTCACCTTCTATTATAAAATTGAAGCAAGGACACTAATAGTGAACATTTACTTACTGCAGTTTTAATTCAAGTCTTAGGTTTCCAACATGTAGAGTTTCATTCTTAGGTGAGATAGTTAAGTCTTGCTGAGCCTTCTGCTCACGGGTGCATTTATACGATTTTTGTAGGTATATAGCTATGATGTGTTTCTAGGCTTGGCCTTCATTGGGGTATGTAGCCAATGGAAGCTCTGGACGCCGCTGCTTTCTTCTGTGATTCTAGAGTGGGGTATCCACGGGTGAGATATGACCGCAACTGTTGTACTGTAGGTTTGAGAGAGTAGTATGAAGACTTTCACTGATGTAATATATTTTGTATAAAACTCTAAGATTAATATAAGTTGCTCGCTTATTTTATAAGTTATGTGTTCTTTTCTGTGTTGTGCTATTGGGTATCGCATCGTATGACACCACCCAATGTGATTCCTGGTTTGTCTAGATCCTGGTCCTCACATTTCAGAATTTTCTAAAAAGGGAATAATTTGGAATAAATCTCTAATGATTAATGTTAGGGAATTATTTTGGACACTCTATGGACTTCATACAAAATACTTTGCACCACTTCAAAGTACTTGCAATGAGAAATTCAACAAAATTTAGTTTACAATTTTTGAACAATTCTCCGGGGAATGGTGAATTTTCCAAGTTTGGAGACTTTCTGCATTTATTTTTCAATTGAAAAAAAATCTTTAACCATTGACCAGTGGGCCCTAGGGTTTAAAATGGCCCAACCGGGCTGAAGCCACACGTAGGCTTACAAACTAACCCGCAATCACAAATGATCGTGCGCCACATATCGATCCTGGAGGGAGAATTAGTG
Source organism: Tuctoria greenei (assembly GCA_036927565.1). Lineage (NCBI taxonomy): Eukaryota > Viridiplantae > Streptophyta > Magnoliopsida > Poales > Poaceae > Tuctoria > Tuctoria greenei. The sequence goes on along the minus strand of JAYESD010000002.1, from coordinate 172,687,703 downwards.
GCTGACGAGTGGGCCAGCCCCCAGGCCTTCTTCTACCTCTTGCCTGGGCGGTACCCGACGGCAGCACGACGGCACCCCTCGACGGCAGTGGTCTCCAGTGCTCTGTAGTACCTGAATCTAGCCGCCTGGACCCCATACGGCATGGGGAGGCTGCTGGTCATGTCAGGAGAGGCTGGAGTTGGCCGGAGGTGGCCTCCCCACGGCGGCGGCTATAGGTTGTACTCCGGCGAGGTCGCGCGGAGTGAAATGCCCATTACATCTCTCGGGATTTAATCTCACAGCACCAGGAATCGATGGGGAAGAAGAATATGAACTCAAATCTAGGAGAACTGGTCTGGAATTTGGATTTCACCCGTGACATAGGTCACAAGGTTTGGCGGTGGCGAGAACTCAAAGAACAACAGCTATGATCAAAATTTTCCTTGCTTGTTGATGCAGGGCATACATAAGGGCATGAGGAATATGTTTTCTAACTGAATTTGAAAAATAAATACACGTAGAATCCAAATTGCTTGGCAAAAGTCCCCCTGTTCTTAAGAACGACCGAAGCGAAAATTTGAGCTCTGGCTAAACGGTGCTATGAACGGCACAGCACTCATGGGGACTGCACAATGCGGTTATGGCGAACCTTTTGGTGCTATGAGTGAGCTGGAAGAAGGACTGAGGCAGCAAGACGTCGTGGCGGCGTGGAGGTGGTGAAAACAGAGGGGAGGTTGAGCTTCTGGCTTGATCGGCATGACACGGAGGGAGGCAACGTTCTGGTCACTTGGGGAGGACGATGGCGACGGCGTGCGCCTTGCTGCAAGCTCAGCCGAGCTTGTGGGGACTGGAGTCCACACATTCGAGGATCTCATTGGGTGGTGCCGTGCGATGCGGCACCTAACAGCACACTCGAAAAAGGATACCAAAACATATAAAGTTTTCATTTCATAATAAGAAGAGTTTATAAAAGAGTGTACAACAGAGGTACACACGCAGCGGAAAATACATACTCATAATCTCACCTAACTATGCAGGAGAGAAGACGTCCATGCCCTAGGACGCTTCTCACTAGCAACAAGAAGAACATTCGGCGGCGGCGTGGTTCACATGAGATTTATCTCAATACCTCGAGGTCTCATTTACAACCTGAACAGCAGAAATAAACTTAATGCCTGCAAAAATCGTTAAAGTGCAAACGTGAGCATAAGGCTCAACAAGACTAACTCGTCTCACTAGACATATGCAGGGGTAATTACTAAGCATAGGTAAGGAATAGCATAAATAGACTCGCCTACAAGTGGATCCTTATAATTAAGACTCCACAATCAAACAAGAAACGCTTTGCCAATGATATGACATGCCCAAAGCACATAATGCTATTACAGGATAAGTATTTGGAAACTGTAAACTTTTAATCGTGCTATCTCTAAGCCATACAAGGTTGCAAAGCAATTATAATTCAATACAACATATTTTCTGGCTTCTTTAGTATTTACTACGTCACGACAGCGACGGACAAGTGGTACTCTATTATCGCGAGGGACGGTGATTGCAATCAGGACACACCCGGACTGCACGACACGCACAGCCGCGTGGGAGACACATATGTGCTCTCCCCCCGCGTCATATGTGGCCACCTTTCACCCAGGACCCCAATGTCGACGAACCTCTTCATCCCGAGCAAAAGCTCCCCTACACGGACACGTCAAAACGTTCCGCTAGGAGATTTACACTTTTCTGCCTTCACATCTCCATTCAAGGACAACCGAGGAGTTTCCACACTACAGTCTGGAGTTACATCAGTTTAATGGGCCCATATACCATTATGCAACCGGTACAGTTCAAGCTTGTCCAACAATGCCGCATACGGCACGGTCCTCAAGTGGCACAGGCAGGGCTATGCGCCCGAGACTTCATCTCGTCGACTCCTATTCCTCCTGCCCAGTCTCGTATTCATTTCATAAGCCATTTTTAATCTTCCACCCTCATGTGAACTGTTATTCCTATCTCGTGAGTAGATTCCAACTACTCGACTTCTATCGGATTTCCTATACATTAGCAAAGCAGTTACTACAGGTCAAACTGTAACCCGTTCCAACCAACCCCTAGGATTTGTGGTCATGCAAGTGGAGTATCAATCACCTTATACGTAAATGCACAATATCAACTGAAGACGTAAGTGAATAAACTGGAAAACTTTGAAAAGCTCTTAAATGCAAACCGGGGCTTGCCTTAGTTTGCGACTCGATTAAATGTCAATTGTTAAGGGTCTTTCTCTGAAGACTCCGCCAAGGACTTCAAGTGGACACCCTGGCCTTCTCCTCCAAGAAATCCTTCTCGTCAATATCGATCACTACACGACATGCATATGTGAATGCTAGTAAATTAGAATGTAGATATAGTTCATAAGCTTCTAACTATGGTTATAGTGAGTGAATGATCTTCTTTGGCTTTGGGATTTTTATGGTAGATGTTAGGGACTACATGGAATACTCTTGCAAAGAACAGGAGATGATCAAAATAGTTTGTTGTCTCGAAAATTATGGTAAGCAATAAACTTCCCAAAATTTTAGAGAAGAAACTATAGCTTGAACATAGCTGCCAGTTGATGATCATGATAGAGGATATTGTTCTGGTTCTAGCAAAATTGGTTTCATAAATTTCTAAGCCTTGGTGAAAGAGATATTGAATTTTAAAGTTGGCAAGACTTTCTGGAATTAATTTATAACTGAATTTTCAGCCTTTCAATTAACATTCAGTTGGCAACTGAATTAGGACTAGGAGAATAATTCAAATAAATCTCAAATTTTTACAGCAGTTAGTATATGACTAGGGGAAGGTTCAGTCAAAATTTGGGATAAAATAAAGCAACTGAACATCTGTAATAATTCAATGACTGAAAGAGGTAATTGAATTATACAGAGGGTTATACAGGTGCAATGGCTCCCAAACGTTTTTTTTTTGAAAATCAAGAATAGGATAGTGTATTTTATGTGAATTTTAGGGATTTTTCCTGTGGACAGTTCATCTGGAAAAATTGTATTTGTATTTGGAAAGATTGTTTTCTACAGAATTTAAAAGTAAGTTTCACAAAACCTAATTGGTACTTACAGAAACTATAGCTCAAGGGCTTTCAAACTAAATTTGTTTGAAGGTTTTTGGAGCAGTCTACAGAGAGTTATGGATTGTCTAAGTTGGAGTCAAATCTGGAATTAAATTCTAACTTGAATTAAACCGTGGGCCCCACCGTTTTAAAATGGACCAGTGGCATTCAAACCACACGGGGACCACAGAGATACACCGCGTAGCCACAACAGATCCCAGGGCCACACCTGATCCGACGGGGTTAAAAGACGCTGACACGCAGGGCCCGCTGAGTCGTCTTCAAACTCCCGAGGCGAGCGGCGCGCGGGGCTCCCGCGGCGGCGCGCTCCGGCGAGCCTCACCGGATCTGAGTTCCCGGCCGCCGTAGCACCTAATATTTGGCGCCCAACCTTAAAATCCTGTGCTGAGCACGATGATGGGGTCGGGGAGGCTTGCCGACGGTCGGAACAGCGGTGCATTGGCGGCGGCGGCAGCTAGGGTTCCGGCCATGTCGGAACCGACGCTCCGTGGCAAAAACTTTTCAAAAAAGGCAGTGAAAGTCTTCTGGAACCACGAGGAAGGTGATAGGAAGGTGAAATTGTCGTGCAACGGCCGGCAAAACAATCGTCGACGGCGACCGAGGCAACTTCTTAATGGCAGAGGGAAGAACTTGTGATTCCCGAGCCACGATCGATCATTTTTGGTGATTCCAGTTCGAGAGGGTGCGCAAAGAAGTGTAGAAACTATTTGCTAGCAATTGTGGAGAGTGATTAAGTGTGGAACTCGAAATGAATGAAAAAACGAGTGAGTTCATTAGCTTCGGCCGAAAGTAAAACTTAGCTAACTTGCTCGATACTCACGTAAACAAGGAATGGCTTTCACCGTCGTGCAGAGCGTGTCCAGGCGCACTCTTTTGCTATTGGAGTCGAAGCACAAAACTGCTTGCACCAGCCTGGCACCATGGAGCAGAGACGGCGCACGGTGAACACGACGGCGAGCTCCGGTTTAGCTTCAAAATACCGGCCAAAACCTTAACGAAAGAACGACAGGAGTGAACCAGAGGCTAGACGAGAGAGTGGGGAACAACCTTGCCGTTGAGAGCTTGGCGCGAGAGGCCTTCGGCTGGCCAGCAACGGGCTCGCAGCGCCGGCGGTCAGGATCTTGCGTGCGGGGTGAAAACGGTGCAGCCCTTTGGCTCAGCGGGGGAAAAAGGCGATAAGGTCGACCGTGGAGTGATAAGGAGGAGCCAGGGGCGCTATTTATAGTGCTCAAACGGGAGTAGCTCGCCGCTGTCGCGCTGGGCATGCACGCCGTCGCGGTGGCGCGTGCAGCGCGCGCTGGAATGCGGCGCACGTGGGGTTGCTGACTGGTGGGCCCCGCCAGTCAGCCTTACAGCTACTGCCATATTAGTAATTCATTTAGAAATAGTAAATGAACTCCAAAAATCATGAAACTTCATGGCTAAGTCAATAAAAATGTGATGAACACAATGGTGTGTTTAGATCTTTATGTTCAAGTATATTTGACCAGATTTTGAATTTGAATTTAAACTTGATTCAAATTCGCTGAGCGTCTCAAATAAAATAACAAATGGACTCCAAAATTCATGAAACTTTTCAAGGAGCTTATTTGCAATTTTAGAAGACTATAGAAAAATTTATAGCCTCAGATTTGAATGTTCTTGACAGGGCATGTGTATACAGTAGCTATATGCTATTTGTTTATTTGAGTACATGAGGTACTATAAATTGATTTGCCCAAGCAAACCCCATTCAAATATTCCAAAATTTTGCAGAGATGATATTTGAATTATTTTAAGATTATTGGTGAAGTATTTTTCTCATGTTAATAAAATTTAAAACATGAGAAGAAAAAGGAATTGCATAGGTTCAAGTTTATGTACATGACCATATCTTGAACCCAATTAAATTGCGAAGTTAACTGACCATTGAAATTTATGTTTAGAATTAAGTGGGATTTTACATTCCTCCCCCCTTAAAAGAATCTCGTCCCGAGATTATAATAGGAAGGATAAAAGAAAAAGATCTAATGAACATATGCCGCTAACAAGTCTGGATAGTTCGATTTAAGAAAATCCTCGCTTTCCCAAGTTGCTTCTTCAGCGGTATGGTTATTCCACAAGACTTTGTAAAAGTGCAAAGTGCGGCTTCTCGTGGTACGAGTTTTCTCATCGATGATCTTGACCGGATGCTCAGAATAAGTGAGATCAGGTTGTAGAGCCTCGAGATCTTCCGTGCGGACTTCAGCTGGGGATTTAAGACACTTCCGCAACTGAGAGATGTGGAATACATTATGAATTCCAGAGAGAGACGTTGGTAACTCCAGACGATAGGCCACAGGTCCGAATTTCTCAGTGATAGCGAACGGCTCGATGAATCGTGGAGCCAGTTTTCCCTTCACCCCAAATATGAATCCCTTTCATTGGAGATACACGAAGGTAAACGTGATCCCCAATGTTGAAGTGAAGAGGTCGACGTCGTTTATCTGCATAACTCTTCTGTCGAGATTGAGCAGCCTTGAGATTGGCTTGGATTACTCGCACTCGTTCTTCCGCTTCGTTTACCAGATCAATACCATATGTCACTCTTTCACCAGACTCACACCAATTCAATGGTGTGCGGCACTTCCTGCCATAGAGGGCTTCATATCACTACAGGAATCGCGATTATAGACGACGGTTGGAAACCGTCGTCTATAAGGAGACTACCGTCGTCGATAAGCTATCAACGACGGTAAATGCTTATCGACAACGGTTTCTGCCTGTCGACGACAATTTTTCGTCGATAACGTTATCGACGACGGTTACCGTCGTCCTTAAATTTATTAACGACGGCCGAAATTAGTTGTCGTTGATAAGTCCTCCAGCCACGTGGCAGCGGGGAAACCTTATCGTCGACGGTGGTGGGCAACCGTCGACGACAATGCTACCTTATCGACGACGGTTTATATACGACCGTTGATGACAATAGACGTTTATAGATGACGGTTGCTTGGAAACCGTCGTCAATAACTAGCCAGTATCGACGAAGGTTGCCACATAATCGTCGTCGATAAGTCATGATTTTTTAAAAAAAAAACAGAAAATACTGCCGTGGCTCGATTGCCAGATTACACAGTCAAGCATTTCAAAACAGATTCAGCAAGCATTTCAGAACACTATACACACACCACACTTTGCGAGCTCGAACCAAGCAAAATACAACCGCAAAACATAAAAAGCTTGGTGAAGTCCCTGGCTTCCGGTGGCATTGCCTCCTCTCCTTTGAAATTCCTGTAAAACCAATTCAAACACAAGTCAGGACACCCAAGTCAGGAAATACAAGAAGAAAATTGAAAGGAAAAGGTTATACAAAGAAATTCGATGGCGAATGAGAGGAAAGGCTGCAAAGTTTCTTATCGACATGAGGATCAATTTACCAAATTGTACGAATTTTGGGACATCGAGGTAGCTAAACAAGACTTCAGTGGGTTCTTGCAATTATAATTTAAGGTTCAGATCCAAACCATCCTAGCTAGGTTGTTCTTCCAAAAAGATCAGAAACCAAAAGAAGACGAAGATGATCTGGCTAGGGATCTAGCGCTGGCAACTAGGATTTAGAGAAAGCTTTCAGCCACGGAAACGGGAAATAATTTCAACTAGCACTTTAAAATTCTAGGCAATGGAATTGTTTATATTAATGAGGAAAGGGAAATCATCTGGGGCATGATGTTCTAATCAACGACCGTAACAAGGTTGACAAATATGAGACTGCCAAAATTACGAAATTCATACTAATTTCAAGCTCCATGCAACCCAACACCATAGCACCATACCATAAACGTACCATTAATTTCCTTTTCCAACACTACCAAGCACCAACACCACAAAAACCACTCCACAACACATATTATGAGATGAAGTGTGAGCATTTATGCACAGAAGCTGACCTGACGCTTAGACGCTACCCCGCCCACTGCCACCGGAGTTCAGAAAGTCGTCCTGCAATTGTCCAAGCGCCAGAATCTGAGGCGATGGAGTTTGAGCCTCCGTTCCCGATCCCTGTGATGTGAAAGTGTAGTTAGACATGTTACAAGTACAAAAAATACATATTTTACTAAATTTTGTACCTGGACTGCTGTCGTCGGCACCAGTGGCTGATCTATCGCTGGCGGCGTCCATTGCGGAAGGAGAGACGGTTGTTATGGAAACATAGCCTGCAAACACAAATCAAATCATTATACATGTCATTTATACATTAAAAATGTTGAGTACAACATCTAAAATGTACCTGCACGACAGCTTGCATCTGTAACATGAACGAGTTTTGATACTCGTCCCTAGCCTTCTGCGCCTTGTCCCTAATCCTCTGCGCCTCATCCCTCGCCCTGAGCATTTCTTGAGTCCTCTGGAGCTCCTCTCGAAGACTTTGGAGCTCCAAATCTCGACTCGCACGGCTGCTGTTGGACCCGCCCTGATGCGATGAAGAAGCCCTCGAGGAAGCCCGCGCCTGCCTCGAGTCGACCACTCTATCGAAGATGGCTAACCTGCACAACAAGCAAGACTATTAAATTTTTGTATCTCAAAGTTGGTAACAGGAAATTAAAAATAACAAAGCTAACCGCGTGTGAGGTTTCCCACCACCGCTTGCATACGCGGCTTCGGGAGCGATTGGCGCGCTTTGCCAATCAAACTCTTCGCCTCGAATCCTCTGCCCCTCCTCCCCGTACTTTGCCTGAAAATATAGAAAAATAACGTCATTAGAACTATTTGTCATTAGAACTATTTAAAAGAATTCAGTTAAGTTGAAAAAATAACTCACCAAAGCCTGTGTCCCCGTCTGAGAAGACAACTGGTCAGGTTGCGATGGGTCACTTTCCATGTGACCCCTCTTCCACACCTCGATAGGTGCCGGCTGCTGACCGCTCTCGTATTCCTATCGATACATGTTAGCACAATAAGGATTATAAAATTACTTAATAATATGTGAGTCGCACTTACCATCCATTTAGCAAGGTGTACGCGTCCGGACGGCTGAGAAGCCACGCTACGCTAACCTGCACAAATTTATTATTGAATGAAAATATTGATCATATTCAGATAATGAAGCAAAATAAACTAAAAATTTTACCTCTGCATATTGCGCCTCCGTCAAGTACGTGTCAGACGAGTCCTTCCCCGGCTCACGCTCGTTTGGATGCAACTTGAAGTACTCGTTGGTAGCTTGAATGCGAGTCGACGATATATTTGTGCAAATCATGTCAGAGATGTAGCGGTAAGCTAATTAGCCCCGTGATTATTGAATGTGCAGGGGTAATAATAGATACATGCCGTGGTGGTGTGTTAATAAGAATCTTGAGATCTATACCAAGTCCAAGGTCCATAGGGAACAGGCCAGGTTATTAGCCAGTTTTTAATTGGTTCCAACAACCAGTTGACCCTCAATCATCATGAGAAAAGCATATGGAAAAAACATGATCATGATCGAAGGTGTAGTATTGTTATATGGTAGAGAGAACAGTTGAACATAAAAATATGATTCGTGAAATTCTGTGTGGCCCAAGTAAGTTGACTCAGGATTGTATATGCACGGAGCAAGTAATCTTATAGAAGTTTGGTTGTCAGCGAGCAAGGGTAAGTGGAGAAGAATTAACAGTTGCATATGGCTATAGGCTTGCATGATGTAGAGGATGGTGTGATGTGAGTCAGCACATTGCAGAGGTCTGAGAAATACATTGAAGCAAGAATTAATATATAAAAAATTTAAGAATCGCAGATCCTTAGTAGAAAAAAATGTCTCCCCTAAACCACGCATTTGTGGATTTTGCTAGAATCAACGCTAATCGTGTACATTTCGTATTAAGGTCATGGCCAATTGGCCATTAACATGCCCATGAGGTTACTATTTTTTAGAAACACGTCTTTTGGACCCAACGTTCTTTGGAGGTCTTGTGCGAGAGTCAGGGATCTAGCCCTAGCCGGCCGGCTCCCAGACCCTAGCTAGAGCCTTAGCCACATGCTCTACGTTCCCAGTCGCTGCCAAAAGCTAGCACGAAATCAGGGCTGCCCACGGTCATTGTCCCAATATCTCAAACAACAATTGCATGGAGGAGGAGAACAACAGATAATATGAACCACGCCGTTCACTGACAGAGGAGCGATCGAGCTTCGATGACGACAAGATCGTTTCTGATCCGACCCGAACAGGGGGTGGTAGGGCGGCGGCGAGGGCAGCGCAGGGGCGACAAGGGCGGCGCAAGTGAGGAGGTAGGGGCGCCGGCGAGGGCGGCAGCAGGGCGGCGCAGGGGAGGAGACAGGGCGGTGGCGCAGGGGAGAGGAGGGGTGACGGGAGGGAGGGGGGGGGGGGGCGGCGTACCTCGGAGGAGGCGGAGACCGGCGGCGGCAACGGCCTTCGACGGCAGCGTGGCGCTGCGCGGCGGCGGTGGAGTCGGGGGCGCGGGCGGCGGAGGAGTCGGGTGCGCGAGCGGCAGTGTGAAAACGGGTGGGAAAATTGATGGGCGCGCGGGCCGGGTATAGGTCCTTATCGATGACGGTGTAGGTCAACCGTCGTTGATAAGCATCTATCTACGACGGCTGTAACGAACCGTCGACGATAACTTCTCAGGTGGACCCAGTTTTGGCTCATATCGTTGACGGGTCCTTATTGACGACGGCCAACCGTCGACAATAAGTATTAAACGACGGTTTTAGCTCCACCGTCGTTAATTATGGTATTATTCACGACGGCTAAATTTAGCCGTCGTCAATAAGTTAAATATCGACGGGGACGTTATTGATAATTGTGGCCATCATCTACTGTCGCGTTTCCTGTAGTGTATGGTGCCATCTGGATACTAGCTTGATAGCCATTGTTATAAGAAAATTCCGCCAATGGTAGATGATCATCCCAATTTTTACCATGGTGAATGGCACAAGCTCGTAGCATGTCTTCAAGGACTTGATTTACTCGCTCCGTCTGACCATCAGTCTGCGGATGATAAGCAGAGCTTCGAATCAATTTGGTAGCCAATGATGCATGGAGCTGCTCCCAAAAGCGAGCAACAAATAAGGCTCCACGATCTGAAATGATAGTGCGGGGTACTCCATGTAGGCACATGATCCTTGTGATATACAACTTTGCATACTTGGGACCTCGATAGTTGGTGTTGACAGGGATAAAATGAGCTGACTTGGTCAACCGATCAACTATCACCCAAATCGAATCATGCTTACGGAAAGTGAGAGGCAACCCTACAATGATCATGCTGATGTCTTCCCACTTCCATGCCGGTATGTTTAAGGGTTGTAACTGTCCGGCTTGGCTCAAATGGTCGGCTTTCACTCGCCGACATTGTATCACATTCGGATACATACTTTGCTATCTCTCACTTCATCCGTGACCACCAGAATTTTTTCTTCAGATCTTGGTACATCTTGTTGCTACCCGGATGAATAGAGTACTTGGATAAGTGTGCTTCATCCAAGATCTTCTTTCGGAGCTCCATGTCATGGGGTACGACTATACGGTCTTTAAACCAAATAGTACCGTGATCATCACATCGAAAATATTTCATCTATCCCTGCTTCATTCTTCTTCGAATGTGCGATATTCCCTTGTCTTCCTTCTGAGCCTCTACGATATCTTCCTTGATGGTAGGGATGAGGGCTACATTGTAGAGCGCTCCATATGGAACCAAGTACAAACTTGGCTCATCCTCTTCCATTGAAATGATCGATAGATGATTGACATGAGACTTGCGGCTCAGCGCATCTGCAACCACATTTGCTTTGCCAGGATGGTAGTGGATCTCAATCTCATAGTCTTTGATCAATTCCAGCCATCTTCGCTGTCACATATTCAAGTCTTTCTGGGTGAAAATGTACTTCAAACTCTTGTGATCAGTGTAGAGATGCACTAGATTGCCTAATAGATAGTGTCTCCACATCTTCAATGTGAGCACCACGGCAGCGAGCTCAAGATCATGAGTCGGATAATGTTGTTCATGATTCCACAGCTGCCGGGATCCATACGCGATCACTCTTCTATCTTGCATGAGTACACAACCAAGACCAATGCCAGATGCATCGCAATAGACATCAAATGGTTTAGTTGTGTCTGGTTGAGCCAACACCAGTACTGTTGTGAGGTGTTTCACCAAATCTTGAAATGCTTATTCACATTCTTTAGTCCATACATATTTTGTTCCCTTCTTCAATAGTTCCGTCATTGGTTTAACTATCTTTGAGAAACTCAGAATGAACCTCCGATAATAGCCAGCCAAGCCAAGGAAACTACGAACTTCATGTACGGACTTGGGAGATTTCCACTTCAGGACTTGTACAATTATGCTTGGATCAATGGCAATACCATCAGCTGATATGATGTGCCCTAGAAATGGCACTTGGCGGATCCAAAACTCACACTTGCTAAACTTTGCATATAGTTGGTGATCCCTTAAACATTGCAACACAATATGCAAGTGTTTATCGTGGTCTTCATCATATTTAGAATACACCAAGATGTCGTCAATGAATACCACGACAAACTTGTCCAACTCCGGCATAAACACCGAATTCATGAGATACAAGAAGTGAGTCGGTGCATTGGTCAACCCAAAGGACATGACGAGATACTCATATAGCCCATACCTTGTCAAAAATGCGGTTTTTGGAATGTCCTCAGGTCGAATCTTAATCTGATGATAACATGAACGAAGGTCCATCTTTGATAATATCTTAGCACCCACTAGTTGATCGAATAAAATATCAATGTGTGGTAGTGGATACTTATTCTTGGTGGTGACCGCATTCAGTGGACGATAGTCCACACACGACCTCAAAGTCTCATCCTTCTTCTTCACAAATAACGCGGAACAACCCCAAGGTGATGAACTTGGGCGAATAAAACCCTTGCTCAATAAGTCATTCAGCTGCTCCTTCAATTCCGCAAGTTCCTTCGGTGCCATCCTATACAACTTCCTTGAGATTGGCATGGTTCCCAGCGCTAGTTCAATCTTGAACTCGACGTCACGTTGTGGTGGCATGCCCGGGAGATTATCAGGAAACACATCTGGATATTCACACACTACGGGGATATCCTCAAGCTTCTTGACACGGGTGTGATGCACCGCTGAGACTCTTGGTGTGGTATTCAAAAGATTTAAAGTGTTGCTACCATGGAATTGAGAATTCAGTTGGACAGTCCGCGAGCTTATATCAAAGATAGCTCCATGATGTGTCAACCATGACATCCCCAAGATGAGGTCAATCTGCTGACCTTCCAAAATGATGAGGTTTACCGGATAGATACTTCCACCCATGTACAAAGATGCTCAAGAAACAATCTCATTAGCTGAAATATTGTCTCCAGGTGAACTGACACAAAAAGGATGTGAGACAGTCACAATTGGAACTTGATGTTTCAGCACAAAAGATTTGATCACAAAGTTATGAGTAGCTCCAGAGTCAAACATAATGACTACTGGTTGATCATGTAAAGTAAACATGCCTGCTAAAACAGGTTCTCCTTCTGGAATGTCCTCAATTGCAGCATAATTAACACTAGCAGACTTCGATGAGGTCTTCTTTTTAAATTTATGGTGCTGATCAGAATTCTTGGAAAAGGACAATTGGACACGGTCACGTTCCGTCTTGCGATTTTCCCGTGCTAAATGCATGTTGTGCTTTCCACTGAATTGGGGTGGACTGACTACATGCACATCTTGCAGAGATTGGGCTGCAAGAGTGAGATTATACTGCTGCGGTGGAGAATCAGGACACACTTGCACGCTTTGCTGAGGTGCAAGTAAGGTCTCCACTGGATAGGAGTGATATCAAACCTGTTGTGGTTGCTCACTCGACCAAAGCTGTCGACCGAACGGTAAGCAATATACCGCTCGATCCTCCAGAGGAATATCACTGATAATCTTCAGTGGTGTCTTCCTCTTCCTCTTCTCTGCCTGATAGCGAAGAGTTGCATCCTCCTGAACAATAGCGGCACCAACCAAGTCATTGTAGTTGTCGTTATTGAATAATACAAATCGAGCTCGAAGCTCGACGTTTAGCCCTCGAAGGAAAAAATCACACTTCAACGCCTCAGTATTTACATACTTAGGCGCATATTGAGCCAAACAATTGAACACCTTGGAGTATTCATAAGCACTCATTTCTCCTTGCTTCAACTTCACAAACTCCTCCAACTTGGTTTTAATCGTCCCTTTAGAAATGTGGCGTGCACGAAAAGCATCATGGAACTCCGCCCAGGTCACACGATGACCGTCAGGGAGAGTGGTGAGATATTCAGATCACCAAGCTCCTGCGGATTCATGAAGTTGTTGAGTGGCAAATAAAGCCTTCTGCTACTCATCACACTGGAGTAACTCAAATTTGGCTTCAATCACCCGGAGCCAATGCTCTGACTCCAATGGTTCCCAGGCTTCTGTGAAAACCGGTGGTTAAGTTGCCCAGAAATCCAAATATGTGACTTGAGGTTGATCAAGTGGTCGAGCCTCAGGTTGTACACTCCACTGTACCAACGTCTGCAGAGACTCGGCCATGCTTGCTAAGACTTCTGCCAATCCGGTTGATGATGGCACTGGTGGTAGAGTTGAGTCATCTCCACCATGAGCAGAATTACCCGGTTCACCCTCAAAATGAGTGTGATCCATGCTGCAAGAGTGAGCATTACGGTTAAGATCCAAAGTTGCAATACCAACTGGAGTCATGATATAGACCGTAATATGCATCACTTAACAATGCAGTATGCTAGGCGTAAATAAAGACTAGAACATTGAACTAGACCCAAATAAGTGATACTGCCCACCAATCACTTAACATGGTGTTTCAACTTTACATTAATCAATCATGTGGAGTAATCACCCCTAGACATGATGAGTGACATAAGAAGGTGAAACTAAAACGATTTGAGTTGATAATATTGCATACTGGTATGCCATCCAGTTTTCTGGTCCATCAGACCAGTCTGTAGAAATGTAATTATTTCTCACAGTTAAATGCAGAATTTGATCTGGAGTTCAACTACAAATTTATAGTAAACTCAAAAACCTTTCCAGAATGTATTACTTTGTCCCCATAGCAATTCTGGAATGGAAGATATAGAAGTTTGATTAATGGTTACAGGACAGTTCAAATCTGGAATATGAACTTCGGTTCTGTTCCAGCAGACTATCCGGTATAAATTCGAAATTTGCTCCCAATAAATGGAAGTAATAGGATTTGAGTTGAATACAAAACTTCTAAAGCAATTCATAAACTTTCCAGATTGTACTTTAACACCTCCAGGTGAGCTCTGGATTAAATGTTATACAGGTCTGAAGTTGACTAAAATTTTCTGGAAATTTTGACAGAACCTCCCCTGTATATGTGGGTTTTGTCCACAGTTTATACAGGTATATCAAAACAATATCTTGAGGATATGACAAAATAAACATGGTACCAAATCATGTTAATATCCCAGAAATAGATTTGGTTCAGGCTCACAAAGTCGTTATACAGGTCAAAGCTCACAAATTCTAACTATGCACAAATGATTTCTGGTCCTGGACTGCCAGAACAGAGTTTGCGACAATTGGAATTGGACTCTGGTAATGAAAGATTCAGACAAGGAGTTGAACAGAAAGTTGATAAAGGACCTCCTGAGAGTTCCGAAGATGTATATATATGACTATGTAAAGCTTTAATATTAGGAGATATGACTGTCTAAAGTCGACAGATGAGTTGACTGGTTTTCTGCCAGCAGATCTACAGTATACCAGTTTCAACTTGGGATTTGGATTGGTTCAGTGTCGAATTAGAAAACACTTCAATTTACGAAGTTGTAGTGATGCTTCTGCCCTATCCAGATATGTATCAGAATATGATATAAGATTTTTTTACAAGAAGTCATGGTGAAAATACAGAGACTGGTTAACTGGGTAAGACATTTGTAGTAGTTATTGTGGAGTTCAAATTACGCCAAAGTAGGATCATTTTCAGTCCTAAAGACTAAAATGAACTTTGTAGTGGACTTGATGATCTTTCTATCCATATAGCATATCCTTATGTTATTTTCAACTAACCAAGATTACGACCTGGCGAAGTTGAGCAAACCTCTGCCAGAAATAAAGAACCTTGATTCTTCACGAGTTATAAGTGATATTCACCTTGCAATGTCCAAAACCTACCAGCAACTCGTAGTCGGACTTTCCAAAATGTAATGCAACCATTCTGACGTTGGGGATGGTCAAGTATTAACGTCGATAGTGACGGTACTACATGCCTCACCAAAGAAAATTCTAACCGGTATATCCGGATACGTTTATAGGTGGTCCTAATGTCGTTCACTTGCAAACGTGTGCTACATGGGTCGCTACCGTAGTCAATGCTGCAAAAGACAAACAATCCCCTTTCACACCTTCACACCTCAGGGGCGGCACGGGGAAACACAATAGGCAGTCACAATAATATATACAAAAGTAAATGCATACGACTCTAGTGTGAGTCGCCCTCGAGCGATGTCATGTCTCGAGGTACATGACTGTAAATACGTCTGTACAGCAAAGACTCCCGTACGAACCGGCTTATACACGCTCGGGCATATGTGTTTCGCATGTTCCCATAGAATATGAATGATTCTAGAGAGGCATACTATCGGGTTATACACCACCCGGCGGGGGCTCCCACTAACTTTGAAGCACGCTGGGGTGCCGCGTGTCATAGGTTCTCAGAAACATGGAAAGTTTCAGAGACTCCTATTAACTTTTCCGTGCCAAGCCAAGGAAAACTTCCATGCTACCTCTCGCATGGTGAGCTTACCGTAATTGATCCGCTTACGGTGGTATACCTTACCTCTTACCTGACGTCGGAGCGTTGTTACAGAATTAATAACATATAAGTTAGTTTATCACCATTATAACTTATACTAGTAATAGTCCTTAATGGGCATATAGCTAATCCTCACTCGACTACTTCGGAGTTTTTGAAAATAGGCTCTTTTTGAGCGCCTATTCCCAATGATGCTCTGATACCATGTCTGTGGGGACCGGAGTCCACACATTCGAGGATCTCATTGGGTGGTGCCGTGCAATGCGACACCTAACAGCACACGCGAAAAGGATACAAAAACATATAACGTTTTCATTTCATAATAAGAAGAGTTTACAAAAGAGTGTACAACAGAGGTACACACACAGCAGAAAATACATACTCATAATCTCACCTAATTAAGCAAGAGAGAAGACGTCCATGCCCTAGGATGCTTCTCACTAGCAACAAGAAGAACATTCAGCAGCGGCGTGGTTCACATGAGATTTATCTCGATACCTCGAGATCTCATGTACAACCTGAACAACAGAAATAAACCTAATACCTGCAAAAATTGTTAAAGCACAAACATGACCATAAGGCTCAGCAAGACTAACCCGTCTCACTAGACATATCCAGGGGTAATTACTAAGCACAGGTAAGGAATAGCATAAATAGACTCGCCTACAAGTGGATCCTTATAATTAAGTTTTAAGTAGCACATGACATTCTTCAGGTACGGCACATCATAGACTCCACAATCAAACAAGAAACGCTTTGCCAATGATATGACATGCCCAAAGCACATAATGCTATTACAGGATAAGTATTTGGAAGCTGTAAACTTTTAATTGTGCTATATCTAAGCCATACAAGGTTGCAAAGCAATTATAATTCAATACAACATATTTTTTTTGGCTTCTTTAGTATTTACTATGTCACGACAGCGACGGACAAGTGGTACTCTATTACCGCGAGGGACGGTGATTGCAATCAGGACACACCAGGACTACACGACATGCACACCCGCGTGGGAGACACATACGTGCTCTCCTCCCCGCGTCATACGTGGCCACCTTTCACCCAAGACCCCAATGTCGACAAACCTCTTCATCCCGAGCAAAAGGTCCCCTACACGGACACGTCAAAACGTTCCGCTAGGAGATTTACACCTTTCTGCCTTCGCATCTCCATTCAAGGACAACCGAGGAGTTTCCACACTACAGTCTGGAGTTACATTAGTTTAATGGGCCCATATACCATTATGCAACCAGTACAGTTCAAGCTTGTCCAACAGTGCCGCATACGAGACGGTCCTCAACTGACACAGGCAGGGCTATGCGCCCGAGACTTCATCTCGTCGACTCCTATTCCCCCTACCCGGTCTCGTATTCATTTCATAAGCCATTTTTAATCTTCCACCCTCATGTGAACTGTTATTCCTATCTGCGAGTAGATTCCAACTACTCGACTTCTACAGGATTTCCTATACATTAGCAAAGCAGTTACTACAGGTCAAACTGTAAACCGTTCCAACCAACCCCTAGGATTTTTGGTCATGCAAGTGGAGTATCAATCACCTTATACGTAAATGCACAATATCAACTGAAGACGTAAGTGAATAAACTGGAAAACTTTGAAAAGCTCTTAAATGCAAACCGGGGCTTGCCTTAGTTTGCGACTCGATTAAATGTCAATTGTTAAGGGTCTTTCTCTGAAGACTCCACCAAGGACTTCAAGTGGACACCCTGGCCTTCTCCTCCAAGTGACACTTCTCATCAATATCGATCACTACACGACATGCATATGTGAATGCTAGTAAATTAGAATGTAGATATAGTTCATAAGCTTCTAACTATGGTTATAGTGAGTGAATGATCTTCTTTGGCTTTGGGATTTTTATGGTAGATGTTAGGGACTACAAGGAATACTCCTGCAAAGAACAGGAGATGATCAAAATAGTTTGTTGTCTCTAAAATTATGGTAAGCAATAAACTTCCCAAAATTTTAGAGAAGAAACTGTAGTTTGAACATAGTTGCCAGTTAATGATCATGATAGAGGATGTTGTTCTGGTTCTAGCAAAATTGGTTTCATAAATTTCTAAGCCTTGGTGAAAGAGATATTGAATTTTAAAGTTGGCAAGACTTTTTGGAATTAATTTATAACTGAATTTTTAGCCTTTCAATTAACATTCAGTTTGCAACTGAATTAGGACTAGGAGACTAAGTCAATTAAAGCTCAAATTTTTACAGGAGTTAGTATATGACTAAAGGGAGGTTCGGTCCAAATTTGGGACAAAATAAAACAACTGAACATCTGTAATAATTCAATGACAGGAAAAGGTAATTGAATTATACAGAGAGTTATACCGGTGCAATGGCTCCCAAACTTTTTTTTGGAAATCAAGAATAGGATAAAGTATTTTATGTGAATTTGGGGATTTTCCAGTGGACAGTTCATCTGGAAAAATTGTATTTGTATTTATAAAGATTGTTTTCTACAGAATTTAAAAGTAAGTTTCACAAAACCTAATTTGTACTAACAGAAACTAGAGCTCAAGGGATTTCGAACAAAATTTGTTTGAAGGTTTTTGGAGCAGTCTACAGAGAGTTATGGATTTTCTAAGTTGTAGTCAAATCTGGAATTAAATTCTAACTTGAATTAAACCGTGGGCCCCACCGTTTTAAAATGGACCAATGGCATTCAAACCACACGGGGACCACAGAGATACACCGCGTAGCCACAACAGATCCCGGGGCCACACCTGATCCGACGGGGTTAAAAGACGCTGACATACAGGGCCCGCTGAGTCGTCTTCAAACTCCCGACGCGGGCGGCGCGCGGGGCTCCCGCGGCGGCGCGCTCCGGCGAGCCTCGCCGGATCTGAGATCCCGGCCACCGCAGCACCTAATCTTTGGCGCCCAACCTTAAAATCCTTTGTTGAGCATGATGGTGGGGTCGGGGAGGCTTGCCGACGGTCGGAACAACGGCACATCGGCGGCGGCGGCAGCTAGGGTTCCGGCCATGTCAGAACCGACGCTCCGTGGCAAAAACTCTTCTAAAAGGTGGGGAAAGTCTTCTGGAACCACGAGGAAGGTGATAGGAAGGTGAGATGGTCGTTCAACGGCCGTCAAAGCAATCGTCGATGGCGACCGAGGCAACTTCTTAATGGCAGAGGGAAGAACTTGTGATTCCCGAGCTACGGTCGATCATTTTTGGTGATTCCAGTTCGAGAGGGTGCGCAAAGAAGTGTAGAAACTATTTTCTAGCAATTGTGGAGAGTGATTAAGTGTGGAACTCAAATTGAATGAAAAACCGAGCGAGTTCATTAGCTTCAGCCGAAAGTAAAACTTAGCTAACTTGCTCGATACTCACGTAAACAAGGAATGGCTTTCACCGTCATGCAGAGCGTGTCCAGGCGCTCTGTTTTGCTATTGGAGTCGAAGCACGAAACTGCTTGCACCAGCCTGGCACCGTGGAGCAGAGATGGCGCACGGTGAACACGACGGCAAGCTCCGGTTTAGCTTCAAAATAGCGGCCAAAACCATAACAAAAGAACGACAGGAGTGAACCAGAGGCTAGACGAGAGAGTGGGGAACAACCTTGCCGTTGAGAGCTTGGCGCGAGAGGCCTTCAGCTGGCCAGCAACGGGCGCGCGGTGCCGGCGGTCGGGATCTTGCGTGCAGGGTGAAAACGGCGCAGCCATTCGGCTCAGCGGGGGGAAAAGGTGATAAGGTCGACTATGGAGTGATAAGGAGGAGCCAGGGGCGCTATTTATAGTGCTCAAATGGGAGTACCTCGCCGCTGTCGTGCTGGGCATGCACGCCGTCGCGGTGGTGCACGCAGCGCGTGCTGGAATGCGGCGCACGTGGGGTTGCTGACTGGTGGGCCCCGCCAGTCAGCCTTACAGCTACTGCCATATTAGTAATTCATTTAGAAATAGTAAATGAACTCCAAAAATCATGAAACTTCATGGCTAAGTCAAGAAAAATGTGATGCACACAATGGTGTGTTTAGATTTTTAGGTTCAAGTATATTTGACCAGATTTTGAATTTGAATTTAAACTTGATTCAAATTCGCTGAGCGTCTCAAATAAAATAAAAAATGGACTCCAAAATTCATGAAACTTTTCAAGGAGCTTATTTGCAATTTTAGAAGACTATAGAAAAATTTATAGCCTCAGATTTGAATGTTCTTGACAGGTCATGTGTATACAGTAGCTATATGCTATTTGTTTATTTGAGTACATGAGGTACTATAAATTGATTTGCCCAAGCAAACCCCATTCAAATATTCCAAAATTTTGCAGAGATGATATTTGAATTATTTTAAGATTATTGGTGAAGTATGTTTCTCATGTTAATAAAATTTAAAACATGAGAAGAAAAAGGAATTGAATAGGTTCAAATTTATGTACATGACCATATCTTGAACCCAATTAAATTGTGAAGTTAACTGACCACTGAAATTTATGTTTAGAATTAAGTGGGATTTTACAGAGCTGCTGTCCATGGGAACTGTCGGGCATCGAGGAAGCTTGTGTGCTGAACAGAGCGGGAGAGCCAAGTGTATTGCTGCGCAGAGAATGGTTGAAGAGCAAGGAATATCGTCCGGGTACCGACTTGTGCAAGGAAAATATCAAGCTGTGGAGTCCGGATAGGGGAGGAAACAAGCTGCTGCGTGGCCATGCATTTCATCTCAGTGGTACGCGCACAGAGCAGAGGAAAACGTCCTGGTGAGCAGCACTGACCAGTGGGCCCCACTGGTCATACTCCGCTCTCACACAGCCACCTAAATTTTACTTTAATTTCAAACACCATTTGAATAGCTGAGATTTTGGGGAGAATTACCCAGGATACTAATTTGAATAAAGATTATGGCACATCAGCTGAATTTTGACTTGGTGAATATTTGAAAGTTCAAATCTGAATTTGAATTCATATTTAAGCTTTTGTCTTACACTCCCTCTCTGTTTTTCCAAAAATCAGCAAGGACTCTCCATTTACTAGGTAAAATAGGTGCTGGTTTGAAATTCTTATGTTTGCTAATTTGAACTTTGAATTCGAGATGAGTTTAAATTTCCAGCTTTTGTGTTGCTTTATTTTTATCCCTCACCTATGCACCTCAATTTTTTATTTCTTTCTTTTGCTCTTTATTTCCAGAATAGATTTGCTACTGTTCCTTTTTGGGATTTTACATGGATCACATATTTATAGACATTTTGAAAAGTAACCATTTGGATCCCGACGTCCGGATTAGTCTGCTATGGGGACCGGACTAGTCGGGGTGCTGAGTGAATTATACGTGAAGTTGTGCAGTACACTAAAAACCCTAACTTGTATAAGTGTATCGGACTAATCCGCAAAGGACCAGACTAGCCCGTTTTGTGTCCAGAGAGAAATCGGACTAGTTCGGCTAAAATCGTACTAGTCCGGTGCATTGTGAACGCGACATCGGCTTTGCCCATGAAGTCCCATACTTGTTTAGACTCCGCAGTCCTTGAGCCTCGAATCTCCTCCAAGGACCTCTTGGTCGCCTCAAGCTCCGAACCCTCCTGGGCAAGACGCTCGACCTCCTTGGCGTGCTGCTGAATCCTCTCAGCAACTTGCTTTTCAAGGTCACCAAGCTCTTTCTCCCGGACGTGGATCCGGTTTCAGCGGTCAACTAGGTCTTTCTCCCGGCCTCACACCTTCTTCTCCCTGGCAGTGACTTCGACCTCCCTTTTGGTAAGGTCTTGTCCCTGCTGCCAGGCCTTCTCCTCTTCGCTCTTGCAGAGCTCACCCAGAGCCAGCCTTTGGGCGAGCTCCTCCTCCCTCTTCACGAGGTCATCTCTCAGCTCCAGGAGTTTTTGCTCTTCCTCTTCGAGTTTTTTCTCTCGCTCGTCAAGACCCTCCCGAGACTTGACGAGGCTTTCGTGGATGGTATTGAGCTTCTCCTGGTAATCATTCGCTACTTCATTAGCAGACAGGGTTTGTTCATATATAGCCCGAGACTGATTGTTGAGGGATCGCACCATGCTTTCCCTCTCATCCAGCAACTGGCCCAGTACTCCATCCAGGCCTTCTCCCTCTTAACCCACTCCTTGTCGTCGGCCAGCCTTGTTTGTGCCAGCTAGGTCTCGAATTGGAGTCGGTTGCGCCACCTCCTAAGAGTTTGGTGCTCCTCCTCGAGGACCTTGCTGTCGTGATAAAATGCAAGATGGACCTAACGAAGGCTGGAGCAGGCATTGTCGATGGAGAACGACGGGGGGATTGGCTCCGGACCTACCGGGGTCCTCTCGCTGACTCCAGCGGGTCCTCCAGAATAAAAATTGGGTCCCACTCTACAAGAGCGGTCCCCTGAGCCTCCGCAGCACTAGGGCCGCCCTCCGGGAGTGCCTCGGTCGTCGCTGAGGTAGGTCCTACCACGGGAATTTCTACCTCTGGGTCAGCTCTGAAGGTCCCGCCGCAAGGTCAACATCAACTGGTCCCTCAGGCAAGGGACCGACCGCTTCGTCTTGGCACCTTGGCTCAGGGGCGGCTACCTCCGGAACTATCACCTCCGGGGCAGGTAGCGAAGACCCAGCCGGAGTTGTGGCCATCTTCGGCCCCGACGCTGGTGCTTCCTCCATTGCCGGTTCAGGCACCAGCGCTTCGACCTCCATGGCGCCTGCCGGTTCAGGCACCGGCACTTCAACCTCCACTGGTTTGGGTGCCAGCACCCCTACGTCAACCGGATCAGGCACCAGAACTTCATCAACCGCCGGCTCC
The DNA here is from genome assembly GCA_036927565.1 of Tuctoria greenei. NCBI lineage: Eukaryota > Viridiplantae > Streptophyta > Magnoliopsida > Poales > Poaceae > Tuctoria > Tuctoria greenei. Next base: position 172,665,087 of record JAYESD010000002.1, on the reverse strand, counting down.
GCCGCCGGGGCTTCAGTAACATTCGGCTCGAAGGCTGGAACTGCAGCTACCTCCTATTCTGAGGCTGGAGCGTCCATCATCAGAGCATCCAAAACTGGAGCTTCAGCCTCCGGAGCTGGTGCCGCTGGTACATCTTCATTCCCGTGGTCCGACGCTACCACAGGAGCTTCGGGAGATGAGTCAAGGTCCAGAACCTCGATAGCTGGCGCCAGAGTTGCCGTGACCTCAGCCACCACCTGGGGCAGCGCTGGGATTGGAGCCGCAGCCTCCGCCTGCACAACATCAGCTGCTGTCATAGGAAGCGGAGCTTCAGCCCCTTTTTTGGATACCCTGTGGATGAAGGACAAAGAAACTCAAAATATGGTTACAACAAAATAACAAACTGAGGTAAAAAAACAAATTTACTTTGGAAGGCTTCCGCTCCAGCTAGCACGGAACCTCTTCACCGGACGCTCAGAGCCCGACCCAGTCGTAACTGGTGTAGTAACTCCAGAAGGCTCTTTGGAGCTTGCTGCCATCGTCAGCGACGTCTTGGTTGGGCCCCCCTTGACTGAGAAGGACCCTCGGACCTAGAGCCCTTAGCTGGCCCTGGTGCTAGAGTCACCTGGTCGGAGCTGGTGTTCCTGGGAGACGTCGATGATGGAGTTGGTGTCGCCGTCGAGGACCTCTCCCGCCGGGGAGAAGGAGCCGTCGTGGAAGGAGCAGGTCTGACGGGCCTCCCATTAGAGTGCTTCAACTTCCTCTTTCGGCTAGAGGGCTCAGCCAACTCTTTGCCCTTGCCTATGACTTTAGCTCTTTTTCTCGTGGCGGAAGTAGGGCCGCCCTCGGAAGCTTCGGGGATCACCAATCTAGTGGTCGGACGCCTCTCTACCTCACTGAGGTCGTCAAGCATCGGCATGCTCCTCCGGAGCTCCCTGCTGAACTCTGCCTCCATGTTCAGAGGGAGGAAAGCCGCCGGCGGAGTTAAGTCATCGCCCTCGACATCAATGCCATGCTGGAAATTCATTGAGATGAAGCTCCAAAGCAGCGCCATACAAATTGGACTTTAGATCGATTTCAATCCGGTCATCATCCATCACGCTATTGACGGCCCAGGCAAGCTTCTCCCTCTTCTTCAGCGCAGCCCACCTGTTGACCAGGAAGTTGCATAAGACCGTCTGGGGGGTCACCCCTCCTTCCACACATTTGCGGATCCTGATCAAGGTAGGGTTGAAGGCCTCTGACAGCACCGGAACTACACACCAAGTGTTAGTGTCAACATTGGGAAGACCTTCACGCGGCTCCAGCTTCTCGTGCTCCTCTGCCGTGACGATAATCCAATCCTTCTTCCAGTCGTCCCACTTGCCAGAAGGAAACGACCTCAAGTACTTGTAGGGGCATTTCTTGCGCTTCACAAAATAGTAGAAGCCAAGATACTCGGAACTCTTATCGATGGTGTGGATGGTGAAGAAGGTACAGGAAATCTCGACGCAGGGGGGAATACCCACCCACATCTCGCAGAAGTGGATGAATGTTGAAACAAGAAGAATAGAGTGGGGGCCAAGGTGGTGCAACTGCAGACCATAGAAGTATAACAACATCAAGAGGAAAGTTGAGAAAGGTGGGATCAGCCCCACCATGGTGTACGTAGAGAAGAACACCATGTCGCCGCGGCGCTCCTTCTTGAATGGGAGCTTGCCAGCGCGGACCAGGTGGTTTAAGGAGTCACTGGACCACCCCATGTAGGTTCGGACCTTCTTCAGATCGTCATCGCTTGTGAGGCGGCTCTTGCGGAGTCCAAACTCCATCACAGCACGGCAGGGCGAGAGAGAGAAAATGCAAGTGACGGTTTGGAGGATTCGAGCACGAGTTCAAATGAAGGCCTAAGGAATCCCGAAACCATGCGCGCTTTCCATCTTAAGTAAGCCCCCGCAACGCTTGGATGGGAACCACAAAAAGGGCCGAGGATACATTACAAAAATTGCACCCTGCCAATGACAAAGGGGCCCGGGACCACCCAGACGATCAAGTCGAGGTCCTTACCCCAGGCGAACAGTTGTCACGATGAGAGGCGGGAAACCCACGGGCGCCGGTCTGACAGGGCGCGCGGAACCGATACGATTTCCGTTTTGGGAACCGGCGACCTTCAATTGCATGAGATCCGCACGCGCAAATCTCACCTGCCACGTCCAGAAGATGCCACGCGGCGATGGTTTAACTACGAACTATCACCTCAATGGTACATCCCAAAGCCCTTGAAGATACGGCACAAAAATTGAAAGATGGACCCACCTCCGGTAGAATGACTTAATCCAGAGGGTCTCTCCCAAAGGTGGGCCAGGGGGCCACTATCGGTACCCTGCGTATAGGATACCCCTTAGAACTGCAAAGAGTGCAAAGGAACTCCACCTATCTGAGTTGAAGACATCTGAAGGCCCCACGTGTCACTCATAACCGGACCTGCCTCCCTCATATGGTTAGTCCTAGTGCCGCCACGTGTATCATTAATGGCAGATTGGTGGACCTCCAACAGCTCGGACCTTCAAGGGACATTAAAGGCTTCAAGACCTGATTATGTGTCATTAATGCTATATTAATGAAACACGATCAGAGGACCCTTAATACTAGTAACGCCATTATTAAGGCGTGTTACCATGCCATTAAGGGGAATTAAGTACATTAAACTGTGTATTAGGCATCAGTAACCGCCAAGGCCACATGTCGGGCCAGGCTAACGATGTAATGATCAGCCCTTGTACTATTAAAGGACTGGCCGAGCAATACACGGGAGACTCTCGAACGCCTCCAGACTGGCTAGAGGCTCTAGAGGCGGACACACATGCTCAAGGGGCTCTCTCTGGCTCATACACTCAATACAACACCAACGTCACACCCGTGGAGTAGGGTATTACGCTCAGGCGGCCCGAACCACGTAAATCCTCGTGTCAAGTCACCATCTTGTTCTGAATCTCGGCACACCCTAACCGAACTAAGAAACTCCGTGGGCTGCCAACGGTAGTACCGGGAGAATTGCCGGAACCAGACTCCGACAATGTCCAATACAACTTGTCAAACATTTAAAAATATGGTAACACCTCCTCTATGTTGAAAAATATGCAAAACATGGTGGAGTTCCTCTCTTACACCGAAATATAATGAGAAATAGCATCACCAACACATTTACCCTTCCAATGAAAAATATTAAGCTCACTCATAGGTTGCTCTTCTACATTATGATATCGTGTGACAGAGGCATTCACGCTGGTTGCACGTGAAAAATATTTGCTAAAGAAGTTAGTAATCTCTTTAGCTGCAAATGCCTTTGCAATACACCCCTCAACTGTTGCCTTGTTGCGCACTGTAGCTCTAAGTTTGTCTTTTTCTTGGCTATACATCCACCTGAATTATGCAGGAACTACTACCAATGCTTCATAAGGTAAATACACCAGCAAATGTTGCATAACATTCACAAATCCAGATGGTAACACTTTTTCCATCCTACATACAAGCACAACATTTTTTTTCTCCTACAGTTGCATCATCTTTTTCGACACTTCCTTAGCACCAATCTATCTATAAAGGTAGCTAAGTTCGACAAACATCTTCCACAAATCAGGTTTGAAGTAGCCACAGAACATTACTGCTACAAGTCTCTCCTTCAAAATGTGGTAATCATGGCTCTTCAACCCATTAGGTTTATCGATGTTGAGATTAACACATCATTTTAGTTGCATAGCGGTCTGGAAACATTAATATTTTCAACCAACTAAGTATTTGCTTTCTTTCTTCTGGCCTGACATAGTATGGAGCTTGTGGCCTACTTTCATTTCCACTTGCATTTGTTATAACCTCAAGCCCAGGACGATCAAAAATATCAGCCAAGGCTTTCCACGCACTCAAATTATCTTTGGTTTGACCGGTAAAATCAAAGCACATGCTTATGATGCTCACAGAGACATTACGCTCCTGGTGCATCAAATCTATGTTGTGTGGTAAAAGCAGTGCATTTGCGTATGGTAGATCCAAAAGAAAAGAAATATGAGTCCAGTTATGTTATTTACCATATGCTTCGAAAACACCATCTGCAAACTCTTTTAACTTTGCATGCTATTTCATTTTTTGTTCGCCTGTCAATCGACGAGGTGGTCCTTTTGTAACCCTTCTGCCTTTTCAGAATTATTGTGTATCACTCCTAAAAGGATGATTTGAAGGAAGGAATCGTCGATGGCAATCAAAGAAGCTGACTACTTTCCATACTTCAACTTGATGTCATCGGTGTCAGCCAAACATATGGGGCAACAAAATTGTCTATGGACACACCAAACAACCCAAATGTCATATGCCAACAAATCAGGTATAGACCATACATATGCGGCATGTAAGGTAAATTCACATTTCAGATGACTGTCGTATGCCTTTACACCTTGCCATAGCTCTTTTAGCTCCTTAATCAACTATTGCATAAACACATTGATTTTCTTCTCAGGATGTTTAGTACCGGGAATGATGGCCGCAAGGAATATGTATCCTTCATTCATGCACATGTTGGGAAGGAGATTGTAAGGAATGATAAAAACAGGCCAACAAGAGTATGGATTGTTACTGGTGCTAAAAGGAATGAGACAAATTTGTTGACAACCAAGACGAGCATTTCTTGGATCTCTACCAAACTCCAGATCAAAATGGTCTACAGCTTTCCAAGCCACACCATCTGAAGAATGCACCATAATATCTTTGACATCCCTCTCACATATCCCTTCTGAATGCCACCTCATCTGCTTTGATGTTTCTTGTGACAAAAACAATCGTTTAAGCCTAGACGTGATAGGCATGTACCGAAGCTATTTGATCGGTATTTTCGTAGTTATTTCCTCTCCATCATTATTCAGAACCTTCACATGTTTAGATGCATTTTAATGCATACAATGAGTATCGTTCTTGTGTTCCTTCTAAAATAGCATGCAATTTTTCTCACACGCATCAATCTTCGCATAACTCATGCGCGGACCAGCCAAAAGCTTCTTAGACTGATATATGTCTTTTGGCATCTTGTGATTTGATGGAAGGAGATCACTGATGAAATTCAGGATACCATTGTAGCAATTGTTTGCAAAATTGTACTTAGACTTCAACGCAATAAGTCGTGTGACCGCCTGAAGAATGGTCACATTGGTGGCCTCATGCACATTTTCATCTGAGGTGGCAAGAAGCTTGTAAAACTTTTGCACCTCCTCCGACGGTGACTGCTCTTCGTACAATTGACCAACATCCGCCATCATCTCATCCATCCGATCTTCATCCCCGTTTCTACTCGACTCACTAGCATGATCCATTTTCGCATGCTCACTCCACACTATATAGTCGGGCACAAATCCATGCTTGCAAAGGTGCAGCTCCATTTTAGACCTATCCAAAAGCCAATGGTTCCAGCACCTGCTACACGAACACTTCACAAAACGAGCACCACTAGCAAATGATTGGTTCACGAACACATTTGCAATATGAGCCCATTCCAAAGTGTGCACACCAGTTGAACTCCATCCAGGTTATATGTTCAAAACAGACAAATCAGTATCAGTTTGTTTTTATGTTATGTGACGGCCTCTACAACTAGGCAGATAATTGTCCAATAAGCGAATTCTGAACCTTGACAACTCACATGCCTATCGCATGTGAAAACAGCTGATTCTAAATGGGTAATCAATTTCCATAGGCTACTTTGCTCATTTTCATTTTTCAGTCATTTACAAGAGAGGAAAGAACGAGACAGAGGAGGAAAGTTGGTCATCTATGCTCGTCATGACGCATACTTTACGACTAGAATCATCTTTTACGACACGAACACATTTAATGCGTGCCGTGCCGGGTCAGGATGTACCATGCATTCATGCATACAAAATTTAGTATAACTAAACTTGGAAATTTAGCATAACAAAACATTCAAACTAAAATATGTTAATCAACTTCACTCGACACGTTGGCCATAATATGTTAATCATTCAAACTAAACATTCACATTTGCATGGATAATATGTTCATCAACATTCAAACTGAACATTCTAATATTTAAACATAATACATTAATTAACATGCAAACTAAACATTCTAACATACATAATATGTTAATCAACATTTAAATTTGCATACATTTCAATCTTATGATAATTAAAGATACATTTCAATCTTTACCATACATTTCAATTTTACCATACTAAACATTCAAATTTGCATACATGTTAATATTTAAACATTACATTTAAATCTTACCATAATTAAACTTTGATATTTGCATTAATAACTAAATTATGACCATGTAAAACATAAGAATTTAACCTTGAACGTTGAGCGATGCATGAATGGGTGGGGGGACAGTAGTCCCTGATGGACTGAGACGGCGAATGGGGCGAGCGGCACCAGGTGGGCAGCTAGGCGGGCGGCACAACGGAGAGAGACGCGCGACAGCTGTTCCTCGACAACGGGGAGCGCCGAATGCGGCGGTCGACGCCGCGTACATGGAGTGGAGGTGGGGTGCATCTATCCCCGGCTCCTGCTGACCGGGAGCGGAGGATGGCGGCGGACGGCGCACCACAGACACGCGCGGCCAACACCGCGGATAGGCACGGTCGACGCGGGCGGCTATGGAGGCGAATGGGGGCACTTGCAGGCGACAGAGAGGCGGAGGCGGGGACTTTGCCATTCACGGGCTCCCCGGCCGACGGAGAGGCGGAGGCGGCACACGCGAGATGGCATCGCAAGCGGCGCGCATGATACGGTGGTGGGCGGCGCATGCGGGACAGCAGTAGGCGGCGAGGCAGCAGCGGGAGATCGATGGCGGCAGGTAGTGCGTGGGACATGGTGAGGCGGCCACGAAGCGAGATGGCAAGGAGCATGAGATAGCAGAGTGAGAGAGAGAGCGGGGCGCACGTGATTAGGTCAATGTCGTCTCCGGGTCCCACTTAAGAGTGTCGGTTTATTTGGGCAGGCCGACAGTGATATTATGTTCGTCGGCCTAGGGCAATGGGCTGATATATTTAGTTACGTGCGTCAGCCTGGGGCTGTGGGCTGACCTTTATAGCTTTATGGATGCCGGCCATGTAAACTGACGCAATTAGTGCCTATTTAGAGGCGTTGGTTGTGTGCGCCTAACAGACATGTTTATTTATGACATCGGTCTATGGCGGCTGGCCGACAGTCATAACGTGATGAACATTGGTTCCCAAAACTGACATATTTAAGCTTGTTATAAGTGACAGGCCGACATTTATAGATAAACTGACGCCCTATTCATCATTTCTTCGAGTGTACGCCTGTAACGGGCACATTTATCACAGGCGGGCTTCAAGAAAAATTGCCTGTGAATTTCCATATGTTTCACAGATTTTACTTAGAGACCGCCTGTGAAGGATCCGCACGCAGAAATCGAAGCGTCTGATCACAGCCGACTCGACTAAATAACCGGCTATGATTTTTCTCAAAGAAAATGATCGAATAATATTTTCCAAAGCATTTTATATAATATAATATATTATATATATCTAAATATACATATATATATTATATATATAATATAAATACATACATGTAAATATACACAAAAAATTGTAAAATTCAATATTAACAGCTTCATTACAATATGAAAAATATATAAAATATCTGTCAAATTCATTATAAGAAATATTAAGTCTTTTATGCATGGCAACTGAAATTTATTTCATACTATTTTCCAGCATTAACATCTTATCGCATATAGGGTTTCAAATACTTTTTAATGCTTCTTTCTACTTGCTTGATGTTTTCCAGTATTAATATCATACAAACGCTACTATTTTGTGCAACACTCTTACTGTCTTTTTTCTTAGTGTAAAATGTGGACCTTGATTTCATATGTTTTCCATGATGTCACCAAAGGAGATGATCAAGAAGCTAACTTCTTCATTGTTGCCTCTTCTATAGAGTATATGTATAGTATATTTTTGTCCATTAACCATTCAGTGAAATGGCTTATGTGCCCTCTCAAGATCTAGTCCTCTCTGCGGCTTTGGTTTTTTCTGCAAAGCTCAATTTGGAGTTCCGCGATGTACAAATTAGCTATAGCGAGTAATTGTAGTACAACAAAATATGCACAATGTACTAATTTGTACTCCTGAACAATAGAAGTTTTCTTACCCACTTTGTATCTCACACGTAGTCTACCCTCATGTACTGCTATAGGCACACCTATCTGTTTTCCATCTTTGATGTAATCAGCACAACCCTCAATCACTTCTTCAGTAGGGTATCCTTCCATATTTGAACCATCTAGGTGAGCATGATTCCGCACATAACCCTTTACTGCTTCTAAATATCGCTTTAATTAAAACATATGATGTAAATATAGTGGCTCCAATACTTTTATCTGATCCATGAGATGTATGATTAGGTGTACTTGCATATCAAAAAAGGATAGTGGAAAACACATCTCAAGCTTGCACATAGTTGTACATTTTCAAATAGTCTTAGCCTTCAGAGGCTACCACCTTTTGCGATACTGCATTGAAGAAATAACACAAATGTGTCATGACAACTTTTATATGTTCTGGTTTGATGACCCTTATTGCAGTGGTGAGGAACACTGTCATTATCATGTGACAGTCGTGCGAATTATAGTCGAATAGAGACAAGTCTTTCATCGAGACTAGTTTGCTAATATTGAATGAGAAACTCGTGGGTACTCTAATCCCATGCAAGCATTTGCAAATTGTCTTTTTCTACTGTAGTCTCAAGTTGTAGCTAGCTGGGGGAAGGTAATGCTTCCCATTGCTTTTTTCTATTGGGTGAAGCTCTGGTCTGATATCAAGATTTACAAGGTCCATACATGATTTTAATCCGTCTTTTCTTTTCCTCAACATGTCCAGCAAGGTTCCAATAATGCTGTCAAAAACATTCTTTGTAATGTGCATCAAATTAATACTATGGCAAATTTACAGGTCCTTCCAGTACAGAAGATACTTGAAAAAAATTGATTGTTTTTTGAAAGTCGTGTTAGTTGTATCAGCTAAAGATGGAGTTTTCTTTCTCTTTGTTCTTTTACATTTTTCGCCCTTATCGAAAGCAACCCGACTGTTCTTGACCACTTCGAACATGTGTTTTCCCCTCAAAGGTTTTGGTGCAGTATCTTTTTCGGTTTTGTTATCAAATTGTCCTTTCTTTTTCTGATACGTGTGTGTATCTAACAAGAACCGCTAGTGTCTCATGTACACCGTCTTTCTTAATGATGTGAGGTACAAAAAAACCAGTTCCATCCACACACCTTACACAACATTTCTTCCCTTTCATTTGTCCTAACAACGTAAAGAGTCTGGGATAATCATGAACGACAACGAATATCTTTGCTCTTAGCGTGAAATACTCCCACTTGTACTCATCTCATGTACTTACCCAACACATCAATTTTGACGCCAGCTTGTTTTGAACCTTTGATAAGAATAGGTAACAAAATGGATTTCCTTTTCTGATACAACCAGGTCGGTAGGTTGTACATTGTTAAGACCACGGGCCAAGAGTTGTGCATGCTCCTTTTTTCACCAAACGAATTCATTCCATTTGTACCCAATGCAAACATTACATTTCTAATTTCGTTTGATAACTCTCGATACTGAATATCAAAAAATTTCTATTGTGTTGCATCACCAGGGTGTCGAATCTGTTTTTCATTCTTCCTGCGTTGCTGGGAATCCCAACTGAAGGTGACCTAGAGGGAGGGTGAATAGGCTTTTTAAACTTTTCCTGCAACACTTAGCAAACTCGTAAAAAATCAAGAAGGTCGGACTAGTCTGGCATTAGGTGTGGACTAGTCCAGTGTTAACGCAACACCGACAAACACATAACTCTTTTTGCTATTTTCTTGAAGATGTAACGCAGAGGAATATGTAAAATAACTTAAGAGTAATAAGCAAACGTGTAGAAAGATCAAGTTTCACGAGAATCGCAAGTTTAGCGCCAAGTTGGAGATTTATCAACTTGTGCCCTAGCTAGTTACATGCATGAACCAAATAAACAAAAAGGCAAAAGACACGTTGATTTTACCAATGTTGAATCCCACAAATGGGATCTACGTCCTCGTTGAGGAGCTCACACAGATTTGGGTCTCAACCAACCCTTTACCTCGTCAAGTCACCACGAAGGCCGACTTCATCTCCACTATCAACGAGGTAATCACCAAGTCATTGGAGCAACCTCACAAGCTGAGGGCTCCACAAGATTAAAATGAAAGAACTGACCAAAACACACTCAAATGATGTACAAGAAAGCAAGAGTGTGAGAGAGATCAAATCCCAAGAGCTCAAAATCACGTAGACATCGCTCTCCCTTTCTCAAATCTCAAATCCCAAAAGATTGAAATTTTTAGGGCCTTAGATGTGTGAAGATGAGTATTTTCATGCTATTGGGAGGTGTAACAATGCTAGGGCCCTTGATGTATGTTTATGGGGTCGTGGATTGTGGAGACCGGGGTCCACACAATCTAGAAAATCGCATTGGGTGGTGCCGTGCAATGCGGCACCCAATGGCACACATGAAAACCAACACAAAATAACCAAAAAAATTATTTTATTTCACAAGATGATTCTCTTTTACAACATAATATACAACGCAGCAAAAAATTACATACGCACACTCTCAACTAACTATGCACAAGAGAAGCTGTCCATGCCCGTGGACGCTTCTTACTAGCAACACGAAGAAGAGAGCAGCGGCAAGGTTTCCGTGAGAGATACATCTTGACAAGCTCGAGATATCATGAATAATCACAACTTAAGCATAAGCTAATAATACCTGCAAAAACCACAATAGAGCAATTGTGAGCATGACGTTCAGCAAGACTTAACCGTCTCACCTAAGTCATTAAACACTACATGCTGGAAACTCTAAATAGCGAAAGCTGAATTTGCATAAAGGACACTTCTACAAGTGAATCCTTGTTTTCAACTTTAGCATCAAGTTAAGGTTTCATAGAAAGTAAATTTATTTTGCATTACAACTACTGCATACAAGTTTGCAACACAATTATATATCAAGAAGTATCAAATAATAAACCATGTTCACTTCTTACTATGTCAAGACTCAATGTCCAAGTATGCTCAAATAATCATGAGCGACGGTGATTGCAACCAGTAGACACCCAGACTGCACGACACAAACGCCCATACTCAGAGTTGCGACGACACATTCCACTGATGTTGCATGCAGTCACCTTTCCCAAGATTCAACTACATCGAAATAGTTCGATCAGCCCGAACAGCGAGCTCCCTCAAGGTGCACCTCCGCTATGAGATGTTCATGAGTGAGTTGACTCCCAACGTACTAACAGTCGACAACTTTAAGCCAATTGAAAAGGATCCAACATAGGGTTCTCAAGATACATCGGTTTCCTGGGTCCTATATAACCAATATGCACTCGGTATAATTCAAACTTGTCCAATAGGGCCAGGCACGAGACAGGCCTTAATCGACACAGGTAGGACTACGCACCCAGGACCATGTCCTGTCCCATCCTACGCTCCTGCCCGGTCTCCAATTCATTCAATTGAATTCTCACAATTCAACTCATAATCCCAATCCGATATAAAGCCAAGTGCTAGTCTCGCGAGTAGTTTTAAACCACTCGACTTCTACCGAATCTTTCACTAAACATTTAAGCTTAGCATATAGAAATTTGGAGTATTAATCTACCCAAACAACTGTCTGGATTTATCTTGTCATGCGATTGGGTTTCATTGCACAAGACCTATTGCACAATACATCTCATCCATATAGTGTGGAAACAAAAACTTTGCAAGATTTTTTAAATGCAAACCGGGGCTTGCCTTTCGATTGAGATAAAAGTCAGCGGTGAATCAGTTAATAAACTCAGCCGAGGGATCACGCCACAAAAAAATCCAATAGAGAATTCCACTCCTCCTGCCCGTGCTTCTCGTCCACCCTAATGTAGGCGATTGGACCGAAGAGATCCATGTGTAGAAGCTCCAATGGTCTTGATGTTGTCATAATGTTCTCGGATGGATGTGGTGCTCCAACTTGCTTTCCGTCTTGGCATGCGCTACATTGCCTATTCTTTTCAAACACAACATTCTTTAAACCACGGATGTGCTCGCCCTTAAGTTTTTGCAAATTCCTCATCCCAACATGGGCTAGCCTTCTATGCCAAAGCCATCCCATGTTAGTTTTTGCAATTAAGCATGTATCAAGTTGGGCTTTATCTGCGGAGAAATCCACAAGATAGAGCTTTCTCTTGAGTACACCCTTAAAAGCAATTGAGCCATTGCTTCTCCTTGTGACGGTCACACCCTCATTAGTGAATAAACAATTATAACCTTTGTCACATAGTTGTGATATGTAAAAGAGGTTATAATCAAGTGAATCAACATGTAAAACATTTGAAAGAGTATGATTAGGGGATATAGCAATTTTACCGGTGCCAAGGATTTTTCCTTGGCTATTGTCCCCAAAATAGATTCCTTCACTTGGATCTTCATTTAGCTCATACTCCACAAACATCTTCCTCTCTCCGGTCATATGATTTGTGCATCCACTATCAAGAATCCACTTGGTTCCACCGGAGGAGTATGCCTACAAGAAAGAGTTAAGCCTTGGCTTTAGGTACCCAGGCAGTGTTGGGTCCTTTGATGTTAGTCAAGAGGCACTTGGGCACCCACACACAAGGTTTGGGACTCTTGCGGTGTGGCCCAACATACCTAGCATATGCCTTTCCAAACTTATTCCTCAATAAAACATATGAAGCATCAAAATCATGGAACAGTGGATGAGGTTCTTTCTTAGGCATTTTAGGTGTAGTGGCAATGTTCTTTCCTTTATTGTTGTATGAGCCTCCTTTGACAAAAACAATGAAGTCTTTGCCATTCTTGGGAGTTTTGACGTTTTGCCTCATCACCCTAGAATAACCAAGACCATCCTTGACAAGGGGATGTCTTGTGTTGGTATATGCACTACATGAATATGCCACCTTCTCCTTGTAAAAGATGCCACCCTTGGGTGCTTGATTGGTTTGTGCCAACTTTAGCTCATCTTTAAGCTTTATAATTAAGTTTGAGCATTTGCAAGATTGAGATGCTTCAGATTTAATATCTATGGAAGGTGAGCTTGTAGAGGATGAAGGTGCATTGACCTTGAGAGACTTCATTTGCGTCTCAAGGATCTTGTTAGCTTGTGTCAAACTATCAAGTTCATCCTTGAGCACAATATTAGTGTTCTCAAGGTTTGAGCAGGTTTCCTTGCTCAATGCGAGTTCATGCTCAAGTGTCTTGCTTCTTTCTCTTTCAAGCTCCAAGAGCTCCTCAACCTCTTGACATCTCTCCTTTTGTTGGATGAGCATGTCCTCTTGACAGTTGATGAGTTCTTCCTTCTAAAATATCTCTTCCGTTAACAATCTCAATCTCTTCAAGGTGCTTTTTCTCATGTCTTTAAGCATATGTTCATTTTCACTACTACTATCAAATTCATCATGAGAAGAAATTGAAGAGGAGGATTTAGATTCAACCTTGTTTCTTCCCTCCCTGGCCATGAGACACGTTGGCCTTGAAATCTCCAAGTTGGGGAAGAGCTTGTTCTTCGTTGTTGTCTTCTTCATAGTAATAGTTGCTACCTTCTCATCTTCATCGGAGGAGGATTCCACATTTGAATCCCACTCCTTTCCAAGGTGGGCGTGTTCGGATTGCTTCTTCTTCTTGAAGTACTTCTTCTCTTTGGACTTTCCCTCCTTCTTCTTCTTGTTTTCTTCATGTGGACAATCCACAATGAAGTGGTCATATTCTTCGCAATTGTAGCAAGCCCTTTTTGATCTTGTCTTGGGCTTGTCTTTGCTTCTTCTCTCATTTTGGTAGCTCCCCCTCCTCCTTCTAAACATCCTCTTAAAGTTGTTGATGAAGAGAGCTTCTTCCTCATCGGTGTTGGGACTCTCTTCATCACTCTCTTCCTTTTCTTGAGATTTTGAGGACATTCCTTCGAATGCAACATCCCTTTTCTTGGAGGAGGAAATCTTTTGTATATCGTTGTAGAACATCGCTTCTTGCTCCATCATCTCATGGTTGATGATTCTCCCTAGCACTTCTTCGGGAGTCATCTTGTGGAAGCCCGGACTTTCACGAATTAGTGAGCAAAGAGTGACGTTTCGAGGTATGAATGCTCGAATCATTCTCTTTACTACCTCGTGGTCGGTCCACCGGGTGCTTCCATATGACTGAATCTTGTTGATGAGAGTCTTGAGGTGGTCATACATATCTTGAGGAGATTCGCCCTCCATGATGGTGAATCTCTCAAGCTCTCCTTCGATCATCTCGATTTTTGCTTCCCCAATGACACGGTTGCCTTCGTGCGCCGTCTTGAGGGTATACCAAATCTCCTTGGCAACCTCCAACCCTTCAATGTGGTTGAACTCCTCACGAGTCAATGAGGAGGTAATCACTCCAACGGCTTGAGCATTGCGATGTAGAAGGACGGCTTGCTCTGGAGTGATGTCTTCCTCATTATTGGGAAGGTGAACACCTGTCATCACAATTTGCCACAAGCTAGGGTTTAAGGAAATGAGGTGCATCTTCATATTATGCTTCCACATAGAATAATCATTTCTATCAAATTTAGGAGGTTTGCCAATGGGAATAGACAAGTAATGGTTGCTAGCGGTAAGTTGCTCATAACTGTAAGGATACCGGGAGTAGTCTTGTGAACTACACCCATTGTCGATGTTGACAGGAACAGTTGGCTTGATCTCCTTCTTCGGCACGTTGAGCTTCTCATGAAGCCGTGCTTTGAACATCCTAACTTCTTCGTCGTCATTCGGATCATCTTGAAGAACATCGACGTTCTTCATCTTGGTGTCATCAATGACCACCAGAACCTCATTGTCACCCCTTCCGGCCATTACTTCTCTGAGTTGTTAGACTCTTGGGGACAAGCCTACTCTCATACCAATTGAAAGTCGCCTAGAGGGGGGGTGAATAGGCAATAATACCTGAAATCACTTAATCAAACAAGATTAAATTCCAATGGTCGGACTAGTCTGCACAGGGTTGGACTAGTCCGCTCAGCACAATGTGGAAACCCTAAAACTTGATTTCTACAAGTTATTTGCGGAATTAAAGTTCACAAAAGATATGAGAAATGTGTAGTACACTTGTGAAGCTCAGATTGTGAAGTTTAAATACTTAGATTGCAAGTTCACAATTATGATCAAAGTGTAAGTCAATAAAAGTAAGGCTTACCCTAATAGCAATACTAGTGATCACAAGAAGCGAAAGACAAGTGAAACGAGATTTATCCCGTGGTTCAGCTCCACGAAGAAGCCTACCTCCACGTTGAGAAGTCCACACAAGGACTGGGTCTCACTTCTACCTTCTCTCACCAAGGCACCACGATGGCCGGCTTGGTTTCCACTATATCAATGGGTAATCACAAAGTTTGATGGGGCTGCTCACAACTTGAGGCTCCCACAAATCAATATAAGAGGAGCACATGAAGCTCAACTCACACAAGCCACACAACACAACTGTGCAAGAGATAAAACCGAGAGCCAAAGCGCGATGATCTTCCTTTACTCTCCTCCCCAAACCCTAATCTCTTCAAGATTTGCTCTTAGGGGATTAGTAGGATGAGTAGAAGGCTTTGGAATGCTCTAGGATGCTTGTTGCGACGCTAGGGTTCAAGACTTATTCAAATGAGCCCGGGGGTCCCCTTTTTATAGAGGTCCCGAGCCCCTTTTGCTTACATCAGCAAAGGGGCGGACTAATCCGGTCTCAGACCCCGAACTAGTCCGGCCCTATGGGACCACTGACCCCTGGTCAGTTCCCGACAACTGCCACACTAAGCAATGATCATCACACTACCCGCCAAATTTCCAAATTCAAACGGTCACTAGACAACGGACTAGTCCGATCAACAACGGACTAGTCCAAAGTGGAACAGAACCACTTGGTTCGTTCCAAAACAGACTTTTCTGGGTTGGCCAGGACTAGTCCATCCACAAGGGCAGACTAGTCCGGCCTCCTAGGGTTTCTCTCAGTCTGTCACACTAAGTCTCAAACGGACAAGTCTCAACTACTCCAGAGAGCTTTGGTCTGTCCAAAAACTGACAAGTCCGAACTTCTCGGACTTAGCTCCAAAATCACTCAGGTTCACTCCAGAGACGTTTGGTCCGTCTCAAAACCGACTTGTCTTCCATGGCCGGACTAGTCTGGCCTCCTAGGGTTTTTCTCATTTTAGGCTTCTCACTTGGGTTTTTCTCTAAACCACCACTTTGAGCCCCTAGGTTTGATCTCAATACACATGATACAACCACTCTTTCACATGATACGACTCATATAAGCTCAATACCATATAAACCCTAATTTCTACGCTTGAGTCTATGACACCCCTTTTCTCCTTTTTCTTGTTGAGGGTTTTCATCTCATTTCAATCCTTGTACCTGTGCTTAAGATCAACTAAGCTCATTAGCCTCTTAATTGTCATCATCAATCATCCGAAACCCACAGGGATGCCTAGATGCACTTTCAATACGTGATGCCCAGGATATAAACCTTAAAAACTTTATAAACAGTTTGGAGAATGATTAGCGTATGAGGGAATTAAAGAATTAGGTACATAATCATGGAGATCAAGATGTCCAAGTCAAAAATCAAATTCAGAAGTTTGGTTTAAATTTAAACTTTTTTCAGCTTAGAGGAAGCAAGTTCAAGTTTGATCTATGGTGCAAACAAAAATATATTTTGACGGCATCTTAAATTTGGGACAGTCAAACTGCAGAATGGATTGCACCTTTAGATACGCCATATTCAAATTAGACATGTAAATTTTGGGGATTTTTAGACTTCGTTTGCTCTTACGAATTTCTATTCGAAGTGTGCAGCGGTCATGTCTATGAGAGATGGGGTCCACCTGTTAGAAGGCCCCACCAGTCAGCCTGATCAACACCGTGCCCTGGCCTTTGATTCAGCAGCAAGGCACCCGCAGGGCCCCACCTGACCGCTCCAGCGTGCGCACCGTCACTCCTAGATTTTTTATAAATATACCTTTTTAAAAATCATTTATAATAAATAACCCCCGATTTCGAAAAATTTGAAAAGTAACCCAGCTTCGTATGTGCCTCATACGAAATGACACGTGGCCCACGCATTTCGTATGAGGCACATACGAATCCGACATGGCCCGCCACACTGTCGTCAGGTTCCCGAGGCGGCGGTTCTGTTCCCGAGGAGGAGGCGAATCTTGTATGAGCCGCATATGACATTCGAATTTCGTATGCCACGCATACGACATTCAAATTTCGTATGCGGCGCATACGAAATTAGCCCACCTATGGGGCCCACCTGAGACGTCGTATGTGGCACAGACGACTTGCATCCCCCTATAAAACACGCGCCGCACTTCTTATGGGCACTCAGTGACGTCGCCACCGCTCTTCCACCGCGCCGCCGCTCTGCTCGGCCGCCGTTTCGCCGCCTTCCTCTCGGCCCCGCTCGCCCTCGGTACTATTTCCTTGTACATTGTTATTAGGTTCCTTACTTATTTCAATAGGTATTTCTATTCCTTGTACTTTGTTATTAGGTGTCTTACTTACTTCAATAGGTATTTCGCTCTAGTTAGTGATTTTAGTTAGTGACTTGTTAATAGTGGTATGGACTATTGAGTTTTGTACTTGTTTTGGACTTGTTAATAGTTAGTGACTTGTTAATAGTTAGTGACTTGTTAATAGTGGTATGCACATTGTAGTCCTCTTTTAGGACTTGTTAATAGTGCTATGTGGTAAACTAGGTAATGTTAGTTTGGGACTTGTTTATAAGTTTTTATTAGTATATTATATGTAGTTAATGTTATTTATTTTAGAAGTAATACTATGTGATACATTTAGAGTTGTAGAATTAATGTAAATTCTTATGTTAAGTTTCTAGTATGTATATGTTTTTAGCATGTTAGTTTTGGAAGTAATCATATATGAATAGACTAAAAAATTCGTATGTTAGTTTTAGATATTTTTAGTTTTGTAAATTATTAACATGCGATTACTTTTATTTTAGAAGTAATCATATATGATTTATTTGTTTGTATAAATTCCAATAGGAATGTTAGAGAAGTTAGTATTTCGGATATTTTATGGAGAAGGCACAATAGTTTATGGCCCTAATGGGATTGATTTGTCTGGTTTCGCGTCGTGTGATGGAGGGATAACAAGAGCAAATGAGAGGACATTTAGTGGTGTCGTAATCTGGTTGATGAAAAAATTTAACCTTGATCCACAACAACATCAGTTGACATTGAAAGGAATGATTAGTCGGGTAAGAAATGGAATTTATTGGGATTTGATTATTATTAAGGGAACATAGAATTGGAGGAAATTTGTAGATTTAGTTGTGGAACGGGGTTGGCCTCTAGTGCTTCTTGTGCAAGAGGAAATGAAAGAAGTAGAGATTGTAGCGGGAGCTGATGAAGCAAAAAGTGTGGAAAATGATGTAGGAATGGAAGAAGCTAGAGAGAACTCGATACATGTAGAAGCATGTGGTGTGGCAGATGAAGGAGAGCACATTAAGAACATAGTTGAACAAATAAGGATCGAAGATATGTAAGACGAAAATGTTCCAGAAGTTGACCCTTCTGATGATGAGAATGAGAATGATATTATTGTTCCGACAGAGTGGAACAATCCAATCCCGAGTAATTTATCAGCTACAGAACAGTATTGTGGCTTATCGAGATACCACAAGAATCAGTTAACACAAGGAGATATCTTTAAAGACAAAGATAGTTTGAAGGATGCAGTGAAATATTGGTCTCTGTCTGTGCAAAGATCATTTATAGTTTACAAGTCAAGTAAAAAATATTATGATGTGAAATGTGTGTTCTCAAGTTGTCCTTTTCGGGTCCATGGTTTCGAAGAGAAGTGGACGAAACTATGGAGAGTATCATGATTGATCACACATGAGAGTTGCATGAATTGGAGAAGTGTAATAGTGCTCTTATATCGCAGTTTATTGTGAACCGAAATTGTGGACAACATTTGGTTTGAACCGAAATCAATAATAAACACTATTGAGAAGGAGTTCAAGTACACTATAAGTTGCTCCAAAGCGTGGAAGGAAAAATAAAAGGTGATTGAGCAAAGATTTGGTTCATTTGAAGCTTTTATGAAAATCTTCCGAAGTTATTGCAGACCATCCAGGAGAGGAATGTTGGTACTTATTATGACATTATGGATGTGCCGAACATAGATATGTCTGGGAAGTTGTTTCTCCATCGTGCATATTTTGCATTAGGTCAATGTATTGCTGCATTCAGACATTGCAGGCCTATCCTCTGCATTGATGGTACTTTTTTAACTGGAAAGTACAAAGGTCAAATTCTAACAGCTATTGCAGTTGATGGGAACCAACAGGTGTTGCCTGTAGCTTTTCCTTTTGTCGAAAGCGAGAACACTGGGAGCTGGTATTGGTTTCTTAGTCGGGTAAAGATTGATGTAGTGCAAGAACGGCCTGATGTTTGTCTGATACACGATCGTCATGCTAGCCTGCTTGAAGCAATATCTGATTTGAAACATGGTTCCCCCAAGCGTGGGCAACAACCTTATTGGACTGACATTCAATCAAGATATTGCATGAGGCATTTGGGCGCCAACTTTTTCAGTCACTTCAAGAACAAACAACTTATGAATTTGTTCATGCTATTGTGTAGTCAAAATCAAGAGAGGAAGTTTATTGCTCTATGGCAACGTCTAGAAGAATTGACTACGACACAAGCATAGGTGTCCTCAAGCAGAGCCAATCCTAATGAAGTATCTGTTCCAACTGTAGGTTCATCTAGCCGAAACTTTTCTAGTTGGATTTGGTGCGAACCGAAAGAGAAGTGGTCTTTGTTATACGACCCTAATGGTGCTAGGTATGGCATCATGACAACTAATTCCGAAGCCTTCTGCAGTGCATACGTAAGTAATTCCCCTAATGAATCTTGAATACATTAATATTTCTGAAATATTAATGTATTTATTTGTCCTCCAGGTATTGTCGTAAGGGTACCTCAGCGCCGGGACTTTGGTTGCAGCGCATGCATCTGTGGCTCCTACAGTGGACGGCTGCCTTACACGAGGTTGTGCAGGAGACACGACCATTCTCACAGGCCGTTTACCAGGAGTATTTATAGTGGTACCTTCCTCGGACACGAGCTGTTCTCGCACACACACCAGTCGAGCGACAGACGCACGTACCGTCGGTGGCAGATACGTATCTGTGTCATAGAGAGGAAGCTTCTTCAATGGCGATAAGATCGAATTCGTTGAAGTACATTTGCAACGATTTAATATGTTATTTTCATGAAACATGATTAATTAATTGTTATATGACCGATCACTTCACACTTGTGAAGATGAGTTGGTTCCGACATATTCTTGCGGAGTCCTCTGCTGGACTCCAACGACTGTGGCAGGGGATATCGATGACTTCGTCAGAGATGGTGCACATGCTGCAAAACATATACAACCACGCGAAAGAGGGGCTAAAGTTGGCTTCTTGTGCACAATCATGTGCACAAGACACTACTTTTCCGACTGCACATCACGGTAGGCATCCCAGCACAGCAGGTATGTCATTATTAGTAAACTTGACATATTTGCATGAAACTAATATTTCTGTTCATATATCTTCTGCAGGGACCTCCACACAGGTACCTACTTCGGGTGTAGGCCCGTCCACATAGGTACCTGCTTGGGTCCAGGCCCATCCACACAGGTGCCTGCTTGAGCTCCCAGACCGTCCACACAGGTACCTACATCTTGGGCTCGAGGCCCATCCACACAGGTACCTGCTGCTTGGGCTCCAGGCCCATCCACACAGGTACCTGGTTGGGATTTTCCAGACCCGTCGGCACAGCTACCTTCTTGGGTTCCTTCTTTGAACCAGGCTGGCCCGTCAACGCATGTGCCACACATGGGCGCAGGTATGACGTGCAACAATTATGCTACTTAAATACATATTGGACACAATGAACTTGCTAACTATATATTTTATGCCAATGCAGGAGAGGGCGCAACAGACTACGATACTATGATTTCCGGCTCGCTGACGCACCACGACAGTCCTCCAGTTTCACCTTTCCAGATCGACGACTACCTGGTGGACGTGCCGTAGCAGGACACAGTTCCTGCATCGCAGTTGGATGGTGCTCCCATTCTGACTCAGCCTTCACAGTAGTTTGAGACACTTGCGCCTGTGCAACAGCGACGAAGGAGGGCAGCTCCTACGTGCGTGTCTTACGATCGGGCTCATGTGAATGCAGCGCGTAAGTTCGACAACAAGCGTGGTAGACGTTTGTAACGTGTACCCATGTATGTGTGTGTTATATTGTAGAAGAACTATGTTATGTTTCTTTATGCACTATATCTTTCATCATGACAATGCACTTTATCGTGTTAGGCGAATTTTATCCACGACATGAACAGATACATGGTAGGCGAATCTCGTACATGAAAAGAACGACATTGCAGGCGAATCTCGTACGAGAGAAGAACGACCCTGCACTCATACGCCTATATAAATACGACTCCTCATGCGTCCTTGTGTTCATCACACCAACAATGACGAGTAGAGGTCGAGGTAGGCGTGGAGGTTAAACAATGGCAAGTACAAGTCATGCTACGCGAGGAGGTAGAAACTTTAGAGCAGTGCTTGAAAATTACTTGATGGGAGGTCCAACTTGGTATGAACCACCATTAGATGAGTTCCTGCTTTTTAGTAAGAGTGATTTTAGCCCGTTTAATCCACTACGACCATACGATGGCAGCAAACAAGAGTGGTCTAATTGTCGTTGTGACCTGGATTGTATTGTCCAAATGATGGATGAAGGAGACGACATCGGTCGTCGATTCTTTTGTTGTCCTGTTGGTGGAGTAAGTACTACATATCATTTGCAAAACATATTTCATATATGCAATTCATGACAATACTTTTGGTTTTAGTCTTACTATGATGATGACAACTATGGATATACACTCTAGGTTGATCCACCACCTATTAAGGCTACTCGAGAGTACATTAAACATGTAAAACGTCGCAATCAAGATTTGGTAGGTGAACTAGCTGAAATGGAACTTCAACAAATGGAACTTTATCCTGTTACAAGTCAGACGAATGATAACGATGAAAACAGCATTTGCAATAATATGTCTTGCAACTGTCCACATCACAAGTAGTAGCGAATTAGCGAAATGTGTTTTGCATGTATCAGAAGTATGTTTCATATGTATCAGAAGTATGGTTCCCATGTATGACAACTATGTTTCGAATGCGAATTTTGTTAAAATTACTTTGTCATCTTCGTACTTTGCGACTCGCCATACTAGTTTCTACCTTGTCAGACGAATCTTGTATGACGAATCTTATCTACATAAAATATGACAAAAACTGACATGAAACTTATCCACGACGTGGCAGGTGAATCTCGTACAAGAGAAATATGAAATTGCACTGCTCCATGTCAGGTGAATCTCGTACTCCATGTCAGGCGAATCTCGTACAAGAGAAATATGTAATTGCACTGCTCCATGTCAGACCCCGTGAAATATCAGTTCACACTTATACATCTCAGGGATGAAATTTCTCGTAGACTAGGTCCATACACCATCATCCGCTCTTCTATATAACACTCACCCCGGTAACAACTTCAGCACATACTTGCTACAATCATTCCATATACTTTACTACCATGGACGAGAACTCACCACCCACAAATAGAGAAAAGGTTCCAATCTCCGAGGGATTACAACCTCCAATGTGTTTCAGTGGCACTGATTGTAGGTTTGTAAGAGATCTTCGACCTGGTTACTCGTATGGTTGCCGGCTTTGGATGTGCGACAACTACGAGTATGATCCTCCTCACAGGACGTGCCCATTTCTTCCAGGTGGTAGAAAACAGGTAATATGCAATATTATTTCTGTTTTATGAAAGCTATAGAATCTAATCTTTTCTACAAAAACTTGTGCAGTCGCCACCACCTCTTTGCGACTTCAGGAACTACATCGACAAGGAACAATCGACAGAAGAAGCCGAGGAGGTTGAGAGAATGGCTCGACTTGCATATTGGAAGTTCAAAGAAGAAATAGAGTGAGATGAAAGAATAGAGCAAGAGAGGAGGAATAGAGCTGCACATGAGGAGCGTCGTCACAAGAGGCAAGAAGAAATTTGACAATGGAGAGCAAAATGTGATCGCAAAGCTGCAGAGGAGGAATGCGTCACAACACACGCACCAGAGGTTGAGCGATAACGCATGCGCGAGAGAGCTCGTTGCGCAAAAGAAGCCGGTCCGGATGCTTTGCATAAGGGAAAATACCCCCGTTGCACTCAGTAGCAACTTGGGTAAACTATGCTCGGTGTTTAATCCAACTAAGGCGTGTTAGGATTAGATCGACGTATCTTAAGTGCGTCGTACACACGCCATTTGTATTATCTATTTTATATTTTCTTCCAGAAATATGTGTACTTATATTTGTCCTCATGTACCGTAGTAGTAGAGTGGCAAACAACATGCACATATTTTCAGAACTATGTAATTTTATTTGATGTAACCGCCGTCGAGCTTACAATTAATTACCTTCAACTAATATGCATTTGTATAAATTAATACATTAATTGTATAATTTTCCAAATTATGCATTTGTTATCGCTATATGATTTTAAAAAATTTGGAACTCCCATTAAACTCCCGTAAGTTATATTCATAACTTATTTTTTATACTCAACAAACTTAAATTACAATAACTTTTATGAACGTTTCTACCGATTCTAACTCCAAATGTTTCTAAACAAAAAACCAAAACTGAATACATTTTACAAATGTGCAGAAATGTGATCATATTGCCTAATAACACATACAATTACTCTTGTTTCTACATACTAAACATAGACGAAGTTCATTGAATTCAAAACTTTACAATGTATTCTCTATTTTATACTTTGGAAATTTTTAGCAAATCGGTCTAGAAATGTTTAAAAAGCTTTGCGTAAAATCCATTAAAAGCAGGGTCAAAACTGGGGCACGCACGAATGTCGTACGTGCCTCTTACGAAGCTACTGTTCACTCCGTATGAGGCACGTACGAAATTCGTGTGTGCCAATTTCTTCCACCGTGGCAAGCATTTTCTCCACCGTGGCAGACACCTGCTTACGTGACATCGACCAAATGAGCATTTCATATGTGCCTCATACGAAATTCAAATTTCGTATGAGGCACATACGACAGTTGGTCATTTTGGCTAATTTCATATTCCGTGGGTTATTTATTATAAATGATTTTTAAAAAGGTATATTCATAAAAAAAATCGTCGCTCCTATCCCTTCCTCCTCTGTTCTATCGTGAGCAAATATATGACAGCTTATTTCTTCCTCTCGTCTCCCGTACAGCACCACCGTTTGCTTCTTTCTCTGCTTGATGCCGCCCCCTCACGCTCGCTACTGCTCTACCAGCGCGCTTGACCGAACTCCTGGTCGCCGGTCTTGCTGCCGCCCGCTTGCTGGCACCCTGGCCACGCGCCCTCCACCTTCGGCGTTCTTGCCAGCCGCGCACACTGTGCCGTGTGCGCTTCCCGTCTCCAGCGTGTGTCCTCATGCCATGGCCGCCGTGCACCCAAGATCTGCTCGTTGCCGGCCACCCTTGCCGCGCTTCGCGCCTGGACGGCCACGCGCCGCCGTGCGCACTGGCTGCACCGACACCCGATTCTTCCCCATCACGGTGCCACTCCCACTTGCTCGCCGCCCAGCCGGCGGCGCGCCCTTGCTAGTGCCGGCCATGTCCATACCACCATCATGCCCCAGCTCGTGTCCGTGCCTCGGCGTCCTGTCGCGCCCTGGTCCGTTCCTTGCCGCGCGCTCTTGAGTGCTGCCGCGCCGCGTCCCCCCGGCCACGCCTTGCCCCGCTGCTGCCCGCCTCGCCGCGCCTCGCCTCGCCAAATGCCGGCCCTGGTCGCACCCATGCTGCGCCCGTCCCCTGCATCCTGTCGTGCCCCTGCTCGCCGAGCTAGTGCCACCCACCTCCAATGCCCCTTGCCATCTGCCGCAGCAGCGCTGTCCGTTTGTGCTGCGCCCACAACCGCGCCGCTGCGGCGAGCGCCGTGTGCACCCTGTCTGTGCGACACCATCCGGACTCCCTGTTCCTTCACTGTGCTGGGCACCTCGCAGCCATCCAAGATTCCCCACAGCAGTTGTTGACACTATCACATCGTGTTCTGTTAAGTCTCGAGGACCTAGTCGCATCATCGTCGTATTTGCATAGCACGTTTTTTGTTTCATTAAAGCGCGGGCGAGAAGACCGATTTTGTGGTCACCACGTCGAGCGCGGCGAGCTCTGCTCGGGTAGTTGAGTCGTGGGCGTGATCCGCGTTTTCAGCGCATGCGATCCCCACGTTGTTGCATGTTTTGATTCCATTGTAATGCATATAACTGATCAATACATTCAGAAAAGCACGACGTTCCCTCGTGCACAAAAATTTCCTCGTGTGTTCTTCGACAGTGCGCATTCGTGCGTTCGTCCGGAGCTCGCTGGTGATTGCCGCAGTCGATCTCGAGTCTAACAGTTGGCATCAGAGCCAGGCTGCTCACTCGGCGATCATAGCAGGCAGACATTCTCACTCGCCAGGCGATGAGGATCGTCGCGGGAAGTCTCCGTTGCACAGGCCACGGGGAGGAAGCGGCGGCGGCAAACGCATCGTCGTAGAGCAAGTCGTGGAGAAAGTGGCGTCGGCTGGTCCGGCGAACTATCCACTTCTCACCAAGACAAACTACAACGATTGGGCGTTACTGATGAAGATCAAGCTCGAGGCTCGTCTACTCTGGACGGCAATCGAGTCCGACGACGTGGATTTTCAGGTGGACCGCATGGCGCTCGATGCCATCTGCAGTGCGGTGCCGCCCGAAATGATCTCCACCCTGGCAACCAAGCCGTCGGCAAAGGAGGCGTGGGAGAGCATAAAGTCCATGAGGATCGGGATCGATCGAGTCCGGAAGGCGAGCGCTCAGAAGATTCGCCGTGAATACGAGCAATTGGCACTCCGGGAGGGAGAGTCAGTTGAGGATTTCGCCATGCGCCTCACGGCCATGACAAATCAACTTGCCACACTGGGCGATCTCAAGCCAAATGACAAGGTGGTCGCGAAGTACCTGCGCGCCGCTCGATCAAGGTACCGTCAACTCGTTGTGTCAATTGAGACTTTGCTTGACATCACTACGATGTCAGTGGAGGAGGTGACGGCACGGCTTAAGGCTGTTGAGGAAGACGGAGGACAGGGTAGTAGCGGCGGAGACAAACTCTACCTCACTGAGGAAGAGTGGCTTGCTCGCTACAAACAGTCTGCAGGCGGCCACAGTGGCGGGACTTCTGGAAACAGAAGTGGCGGGGGAGCAAGTCGTGGTAAGAATCATGGCGGGAAGAAGAGTGCGGCTCCTGGTTCAAATGGAGATCGCGCTCGGCCACCGAGTCGGGGCAAGGACAAATGTCGAAGCTGTGGCAAGACCGGGCACTGGGCCAGAGAGTGTCGTAGCCGAAACAAGAGGGAGGAGCAGGAGCATTCTCATCTCACCGAAGACAATGAATCTACACTCATGATGGCAGAGGTACAGGTTTCTCATCCAAATTGTCAGACTCGATCTGTGCAGATGGGCATCGAGACTCAAAACGCACCTTGCCGGCGTGGTGAGCCGAAGGATGAGCGTGCGTACACCGTCCTGGCAGATGGTGGCAACATGAGTGTAGACAAGAAGCGATGGATCTTTGACACAGGGGCCTCGAATCACATGACTGGCCTAAGGGAAGCGTTCGCAGATCTTTATACAGGCATCGCCAGAACCGTATGGTTCGGAGATGGGTCTGTAGTGCAGATCGAAGGGCGCGGTACTGTGGTACTCGCCTGCAAGAACGGATAGCACCATCCTCTGCACAATGCTTACTATATTCCACGCCTCACAGCTAACATTGTTAGTTGTGGCCAGCTTGATGAAAGCGGGTACCAAATTCATATTGAAGGTGTCATGCGGATCACTGATGAGCAAGGAAGGCTGCTGGCCAAGATACATCGATCTGCAGGACGACTGTATGTGCTCGACATGGCCATTGCACAACCAGTTTGTCTTGCAGCACTCGCCGGTGAGGATGCTTGGAAGTGGCATGCACGTTTTGCTCACATCAACTTTGGAGCATTACGCAAGATGGGAAGAGAGGGACTGGTGCACGGATTGTCGGTGTTGACACAAGTCAATCAAGTTTGTGAGGCCTGTCTTGCCGGCAAGCAGCAAAGAACGCCGTTCCCGCACCAGGCGCTTCGGCGAGCGACAGAGCCACTTGAGCTCGTCCATGGGGACCTTTGTGGTCCCATTACTCCAGAAACTCCCAGTGGTAATCGTTACTTTCTTCTGCTGGTAGATGATTTCAGCAGGTACATGTGGATCGTGCTATTGTCTACCAAGGATGATGCACCGGCGGCCATTAAATGTGTGCAGGCGGCTGCTGAAAGAAAAAGTGGCAAGCAACTCCGTGCTCTGCGTACCGATCGTGGGGGCGAGTTCACTGCGAACCACTTCAACGATTACTTCAAGGAGCTGGGAGTGCAGCGACAGCTCACGGCGCCCTATTCACCCCCGTAGAATGGCGTTGTGGAGCGAAGAAATCAAACCGTGGTCGGAGCAGCTCGAAGCATGCTGAAGGCAAAAGATCTCCCGGGCATGTTCTGGGGGGAGGCAGTCACATCGGCTGTCTACACTCTCAATCGATCATCGTCAAAGGGGGCCGATGGCAAGACACCCTACGAGCTATGGACTGGGAACATTCCCTTGGTTCATCACTTGCGCACGTTTGGGTGTGTGGTCCATGTCAAGGACACACGGCCGCACCTGAAGAAGCTGGATAATAGGAGCAAGCCCATGATCCTCGTCGGGTATGAACCTGGGTCAAGGCTTACAGAGCATATGATCCGAACACAGAGCGAATTTGTATCACACGCGATGTGGTGTTTGACGAAGACTGGACGTGGAGCTGGAAGGACAGTGAAGTGAGCAAAGACTTCATTGTCGAAGGTGTTCCTGCTGATCAACCAGAGGTTGTGATCACTCGCCATGAAGATCAAGCCGATGCAGTGCCCGGGGTCAGAACGCCTGTGCATGACCCTGGCACACCCGTTCATGCAACACCGGCAGGAGCACAAGCTTCACCTATGCCAGGGGTTGTGCATGCGACTCCACCACTGGAAGATAATTTAGAGCTGGATGCAGATCATGATGAGGAAGCACCGCTGCAGTTTCGCACATTGCGGAACATCAATGAAGCAGGGCCAGCGTTCGGTCTGCATCAACCTGATCTCGATGCAGACCTGATGATGGTGGCTGAGCCAGTGTCATTTCAGGAAGCTCAAGCACATGAATGTTGGCGCAAGGCCATGCTTGAGGAGGTGACTGCCATCGAAGAAAACAGAACATGGAGAGTGATTGAAGCTCCCATTGGTCATCGACCGATCAGTCTGGAATGGGTGTTCAAAATAAAGAAGGATGCTGCGGGAAACGTTGTCAAGCTCAAAGCTAGACTCGTGGCAAGAGGCTTTGTTCAGAGACCAGGGATAGACTTCGAGGAGGTGTTTGCTCCGGTGGCAAGGCTCGAGTCAGTTTGTTTCTTGCTGGCTTATGCAGCTGGACGAGGTTGGAAGACTCATCATATGGACATGAAGTCCGCCTTTCTCAATGAAGATCTTCAGGAGGAGGTTTATGTCACTCAAGCGCCAGGATTTGTTGTGTGTGGACATGAGAACAAGGTTCTTCGACTGTCTAAATCACTATATGGACTTCATCAGGCTCCTCGTGCCTGGTATGCGAAGTTGGATACGTCCCTGGTGGTGCTGGGCTTTCAGCGTAGCAAGTCTGAACATGCAATTTACTTGCGAAGAAGGGGATCACAATGCCAGCACACAATCATAGTGGGGGTTTATGTGGATGACCTTGTTATCACTGGAGACAATGAAGCAGAGCTTGCCCGGTCCAAGCATGAGATGCAGGGTAAATTTCAAATGACTGATCTAGGATTGTTGAGCTACTACCTCCGATTGGAGGTAAAGCAAGATGACAGTGGTGTGACTGTAAGCCAAAGAGCTTATGCTCTGATGATTATGAATGCAGCAAGCATGGAAGGATAAAATCCAAGTCATACACCGATGGAACCTATGTTAAAGCTCAGTAAGTTCAGTACTGCTCCTATTGTCGATCCAACTGAATATCGAAGAATTGTGGGTGCTCTGAGATACCTCGTCAACACAAGGCTAGACCTGGCTTTTGCAGTTGGATATGTGAGCAGATACATGGAACGTCCGAAGGTTGAGCATTCGCAAGCTGTTAAAAGAGTGCTCAGGTATGTGGTCGGGACAGTGAAACTCGGTTGTCCTTACCAGAGAGGTTCAATGACTGTTAGCTTAATGTAAGGATCGAAACGCCCGAGAGGGGTGGTGAATTGGGCTTTCTTTCAAATTTTAAGGCAATTAAAAACTAACAACCTAAAGCCCAATTCCCTATGCGATTAAACTATGCAATCAATGTAAATTAAAGTTGCGGAATGAAGATTGCATAAGTGTAAAAAGGGAGAGGGATGCAAACGCTCAAGGGACACGGAGTTTATCCCGTGGTTCGGTAAGATCACAAGGATCTTCCTACATCCATGTTGTGGCACCCACAGAGGGGTTTTGCCACTCCCAAGTCACCGAGACAAGGGGGTCTTCACTATTCTTCTCCGTTCGCCAACCTTGGCAAGGTGGAGCTCAAGCCTTGTACACTTTGGAATCCTCCGGGCTTCCACAATCCTCTTGGCAAGCTCCGGAAGTCACACACACCAAGGGACACTCCCTTATTGCTCTCACTACACTAGAGACTCCAATCACCAAGAGTGGAGGCACCCAAGCACTGTCTCTAGCTAGTTCTAGCCTATCTCTTGGTGTACAAATGATGATCAAATGATGTGAAAGTGGTAGCTCTATTGCTTGAATGCTCTAGGATGTGTAGAGTATTTCTGGGCTTCAAGTCTTATCGATTTGACAGGTTGAAGGGGTATAAATAGCCAGCCTCCACGAGATAGCCGTTGGAAAAGTAGGCTGACATCACTTCTCTGCGAACACCGGATGATCCGATGTCTCCCCTTCAGTTAACATCAGTCAAAGCCAAATTAGCTGATGTCACTGTGTCAGATATGACCGTTGTTAGACCGATGTTGATCTGTCTTCTCATCGGATGATCCGGTGGCTCTTCCTCCAGAATTTTGCTTGATCTTGAAGCTTACTGGAGTGATCGACCGATGTGTGTAAGTCTGCACATCGGATGATCCGGTGCTTCACTTGGTCCAATGGTGTTGCAATCTGTGATGATGGACCGATGTCACTGAGCCACTCACATCGGATGATCCGGTGAGTTCTTTGCTCTGAGGTCTTCTTTTTCTGTTGACACAACTTGACCGATGAAGTCAACTCAAAAACCATCGGATGATCCGGTGTGTTCAACTTGTTGACTTCGAGTTGTTTTGAGTTGTTCTTTTGGAATTTGAACTTGTGACCTCTTTGACACTTGTTTGAAATGTTGTTCTGATAGTCTTCATGTATTGAGTGATGTCAAGTTAGAGCTTTCACTTCTTGTCTTCATATGATTCGATTTGATCTCATTAGTTGATTTTATATTGGTCTTCAATGTAATTTTGATTTCATTTGATTGAGTGACTATTGGGACCTTGCACTCACAAATTCATTAGTAATATCGAATGGTTGTCATTAATCACCAAAACCGTACCTCATGGGGCCTAGATGCTTTCAATCTCCCCCTTTTTGGTGATTGATGACAACACAATAGTTTAAAGCGCAATAATAATGAATTTGATGATACAATACTCAAGTAGATATGCAATGAATACAAGATAAGACCCATTAAGCTTGTAAAAAGCAAATGAAATTTATGGTGCGAAAAGCTCAATCGATTAAAACCATAAACAAATGAGACAAGCGGAAGAGTGCTTAATTAAAATTACAAAAGAGTACTCAAGCACGAATACAAAGGATAAACACACACTCCCCCTGAGACTACTACTACCACTCCCCCTGACTCTTCTACCTCTTCTCCCCCTTTGGCATCAAGACACCAAAAAGGGATCCGAGCACCTACAGACCCTGAGAGCTGGGCGCGATGACGAACTGGTCACTGTCGCTGTCGTCGGAGCTGCTGGCCGGAGTAGCGGAGGAGGGTGCTGCCGGAGTCGAAGATGCCACCGTCGGTGCCTGCTGAGGAGGAGGTGCTGGAGGTGCTGGAGCAGGTACACTGGTGACAGATGCCGGCGTCTGAAGGAACAGTGAAGTGGCCGGCAGTGGGGAGTGAAGAGGAGCACCTGGAGCCAACAGCGGGGACATGCTGAACGAAGGGATCGGAGTGGAGGGAACTGGAGCCACTGGTGCAGCAGCTGGAGCCAAGACAGGAGGCGGAGGAGCTACTCCAGGCAGCTGCGATGGAAGGGCGATCCCGGTCTGGGTGTAGAGGTTGGTGATCAACCCCAGGATCCCCATCATCGCCTGCTGTGTCTGCTGCTGCTGGTCCAGAGTGCGCTGGTGCATCTGGTCGATGAGCCCCGTCAGCCGATCAGTGTCTTCACGCCTCTCACGGGCGATCTGACGCTGCATCTCCTGCTGCTGCTGCTGGAGCTCAAGAAGACGCGCAGCCTGCTCCGCGCAGGCCTGCTCGGCGGCCAGCCTGTCCAGTCGCTGCTGCTCGACCATCTGCTGGAGGAGCGAAGTCAGCTCAGACGGCTGCGTGACCTGCGCCTCAGTGACGGGAGGTGGAGTGGGAGGTGGCACTGTAGAACCTCCAGCTTCCGCGTCGTGCTGCCGGGTAGAGGGGGGAGGAGGGAAGTACTCCTCGACACTGTCGTCAGTGTCGCTCTTAGACCAGATATGCTGCAGGTCCTCCCCCTGAGCCTCAGCCTCAGCAAGCCTCTCGTCCTCCCGCTCTAGGTCGGACCAATCTTCCTCTGACAGACGGGCCCGGACCTGGCGCTCAACTGGACGACCAAGGCGACAGTCTCCAGGAGCAGAGGCACGATAGTGACCAAAGCGAGTCACGCTCTCGTCAGCAAGCCTGGCCTGTGCTGCATCCCCCTCAGGCACCATCATAGAGCATATGTAACTGATCCAGTGCCCGTAGACCATCTGCCTCATCATGCCAACCCCGTCTGTGATCACGTCTTCCATCTCGCACAGGAGGATGTCCACAATGTCGAAATCCATCCCGTTCATTATGTAGAACAGGAGGGTCTGCTGCAGAGTAGTGAACCCCTCCTAGTATCCTGACTTCGGCAGGAGCGTGCAGCGCAAGGCGAGGTGCACAATGCGTGTAGCTGGGGTCAGAAGAGCTGGAACTCTCGGCTGGTCCGGAGAGAACGTGGGGCCAAACAGGGACCGGATCTCGTCAAGCTGTGGTGCTACTCCTCCAGTAAGTGGCCTCCTCGGTGGATCTGCCTGCCCATAGACCTTCTCGTGCACGCAGGTGTCGTGCAGGTCCAAACCAAGAAGCTGCCCCAAAGTCTACCTCGAGAGGTGGTAGCGCTGTCCCATAAACATGAAATCAATAGACCTCCTGCCCTCAGAGATGTACAGGGTCGCATAGAAGACACGGACCCAATCTTCCACATAAGCACTTCTCTCATAAGCAAGCAGCTGCACCAAACCTCTGTACCTCTCAAAGTATGAACGGACCTCTGACTCCGCTGCCACTGCAAGCTGCCCCCAGTCCAAGTAGTTGTGCTGAAAAAGCTTGTGCCCCCGACGTCTGTAGGTCTCGTAGAGAGACGCCTGGGTGACAGTTCAGAAACGACTATCCACAAGAGCTTCACGGGGCTGAGGGTACCACTCCTCAAGTAGCACGCTCCAACGAAGCTTGCGTAGCTGCTTGGTCTTCATCTTCCGGTAGTCCGTGAGACGGACTCCCTCACCGACACGGACGGCCGTGTCCATCTCGTAGATGGCCCTCTCGGCCTCCCTGTCCTCACGACGGTCGGCAGCCGTTGGTCTCGGACGAGGAGCAGCCTCGGTGTGACCTCCACATGTCCGGGCTGAGCGCCGGCGGACGAGAGGCTCAACCGGCTCCTCCTCGGCCTCGGAGTCGTCGATCATGGGAGGCTGCCTGGAACGAGCCTTGCGGATCCTCAGGGACCCTCCGCGGCCACGCTCACGCTCCTCGGCGGCGCGAGCGGCCAGCAACACCTTCTTTTCTTCTTTGGACAGCTTCTGCTTCTTCGCGGCGGGCTCCGCGATGGCCTTGCCCTTGTTCTTCTTGTCGCGAGCCATTGCAATCACGAGTTTGCACGGAGTCGACGACGGGACGTGAAGATCGACGGGCCGGGAAACCCTAGCGACGGGGAGGTGACCGGAGATGGCGGCGTCGCGGGGTGATGGCTCTGCGATGGAGGGAAGAGTGGTGGCGGTGCTTGGATGCAGTGGAGAGGTGCGTGGAGGCGGCGGTGCGACGAGCGGCGCGAGGGTGGAGGCGGCGGCGCGGCGCTTGGAGGTGAGGCGGCGCGGGTGTGCGGTGGCGGTGCCCGGCGGGAGCACGACGGCGGTGCTGTGGGCGGCGGCGGCGGCGGCGACCGGCGGCGGAGGAGGTGGCGGCGCGGTTGGCTGCGGCGAGGTGGGCGAGAGGCGGCGGCGAGGGCACGGGAGAGCGATGGCGTCGGGGAGAGAGAAGGAGGCGGCGGCGCGGGTTTAAATAGTGGACCCCAAACCCTAGCCGAAATTTTAACACCGGATGGACCGATGCTAGGTGAAACGAACATCGGTCGAATGCCACAGTAAGGATATTCAAAAATTGCTGTTGACATCGGATGGACCGACGTTTAGGGTTTGGGTCATCGGTCGAATGGCACAGTAAGGGTGTTCAAAAGAGGAATGTTGACACGGGATGATCCGACGTTGGAGGAAGTAAACTTCGATTGAATTGACCACAGCTCCATAAGAGAGAACACCGGATGGACCGATGTTTTTCAGAATGAACGTGTCGGATCATTTGAGGTTCTGACTGAACTGGCCCTTGAAGATTGAACACCTGTTGATCCGATGAGGGATTGATTTGGGCATCGGATAATCCGATGACAACAGAACAGAAACATCCCATATATGTCCTTTGACCAAACAAACAATCGAAGAGAAACACATGTCTTAGGACTTTTTGGGCAACCCCTTACCCCTCAAGAAGCTAATATGCCAAAAGCTTGGCTAGGCCTTAACGCAAATGGAACACCGAGAAAAATGGAGGAAAAATGTACAAATAAAATGTAAGGCCCATGCTTTGTGAGGTAGAGTATGACGACTTCTATCTCTTTGAAGCATGTTCCTCTAGGCATTAACGTACCTAACATTTTGTTCTTTCCACCTTATATGAGTTGAGATATTGTATTTTAAACAAGTCTCCTTCTCATGAGGTGGGTTCCCCTTTATGACAATCTACCGTATGCAATGCCAAACAAATTAGTGCAAGAAATAGAATGAGTGCAAGTCTATATGGCAGAGATCATGCAAGGCATAAAATAAATCTATCTTGCCGAGTTTAAACCTTCCAAAGGCTTCTTCAGGGAAAACTGTTTCTAGCTCGCCCCTATCCTTTGAGAGTTAGACAAGACCTATATGATATGCATCCTTACATGAACATGGCAACTCACATGACGTTGGATGCATCTAGCACATTTAATTCATTTCTAAGTCTAGAAAAGGTTTTCTCATCAAGTGGTTTAGTGAAGATATCCGCCAATTGTTCTTCGGATCTAACACCTTGCAAAGAGATGTCTCCTTTAGCCTCATGATCCCGTAAGAAGTGATGGCGAATATCAATGTGCTTAGTGCGTGAGTGTTGAACGGGGTTTCTAGCTATCTTAACCGCACTTTCATTGTCACAAAGGAGAGGCACACAACCAATTTTAATTCCAAAGTCCAAAAGGGTTTGCTTCATATATAGAATTTGGGCACAACATGCACCGGCCGCTATATACTCCGCTTCCGCGGTGGACAAAGCCACGGAATTTTGCTTTTTGCTAGACCAAGACACTAGGGAACGCCCAAGCAAGTGGCACCCACCGGAGGTACTCTTGCGATCTACGCGGCATCCGGCAAAGTCCGAATCCGAGTATCCCAAGAGTTGTAAGGTTGTACCTTTAGGGTACCACAAGCCCATACTAGGGGTATGCTTAAGATATCTAAGTATCCTAAAGACCGCCTTCTTATGCGATTCTTTAGGAGCCGCTTGAAAGCGGGCACATAAGCATACACTAAACATTATATCGGGCCTAGATGCGGTAAGATAAAGCAATGAACCAATCATAGAGCGGTAGTGAGATTGGTCAATAGGTTTACCGTCCTTATCCGTGTCGAGATGGCAATTTGTTCCCATTGGAGTGCTTCTTGAGCTACAATCTCCCATCTCAAATTTCTTCAAGAGATCCTTGGTGTATTTCTCTTGGTAGACAAAGGTTCCCTCTTGAAGTTGCTTGATTTGGAATCCAAGGAAGAAGTTGAGCTCTCCAATCATTGACATCTCGAATTCCCTAGACATCATGGTGCCAAACTCATGGCTAAGAGATTTGTTAGTTGAGCCAAAGATAATATCATCGACATAAATTTGACAAATGAATAAATCCCCGTCGATGTCCTTGGTGAAGAGTGTAGAGTCCATCCTCCCGATCTTGAATCCTTGCATGACCAAGAAATCCCTTAGACGTTCATACCACGCCCTAGGTGCTTACTTGAGCCCGTAGAGCGCCTTGTGTAACCTATACACATGGTTAGGATTCCTCGGATCTTCAAACAAGGGAGGTTGCTCAACATAAACAAGCTCGTTAATATAACCATTAAGAAAGGCACTTTTAACATCCATTTGATAAAGCATTATATTGTGATGTGAAGCAAAAGCAAGGAGTATGCGAATGGCTTCTAACCGAGCGACCGGAGCGAATGTTTCTCCAAAGTCTAGTCCTTCAACTTGTGAAAACCCTTGGCCACAAGTCTTGCCTTGTTGCGGACCACAACACCATTCTCGTCTTGTTTGTTGCGGTACACCCACTTCGTTCCGATGACGTTCTTGTTCTTGGGTCGCTCCTCCAACACCCAAACTTCATTGCGGGTGAAGTTGTTGAGTTCTTCTTGCATGGCCATCACCCAATTTGGATCTTGGAGTGCTTCCTCTATATGAGTGGGTTCTACATACGAAACAAAAGAGTAGTGCTCACAAAATGAAGCGACATGGCGAGAACGAGTACTTACTCCCCGTGACGGACTTCCGATGATTTGATCAATCGGATGCGCCTTGGAGATGCGTCCATGCCTCATAAGTGATTGTGAGGCACTTGGCGGTGGTGGAGCATCTTGCTCGTCTTGTGGTTGGACTTGATCTTGGACTTCTTCTTCTTGTTGTTGGTGTTGTGTGGCTTGTGAGTCTTGCATTGGCAATGGATCATCTTTCTCTTCTTCTTCATCAACTTGAGGCGCCATGGAGGTGTTGATTGTGGAACTTGATGCTCCCCCTTGATCATGGCTCTCCTCAACTTCGGGCTTGATGTCTCTAATGGTCATGTTTTTCATGGCTTCTCGTAGAGGCTCATCATCTATATCATCATGACCAAAACTCTCTTCTTGGGAGCCATTAGTCTCATCAAACTCAACATCACAACTTTCTTCAACTAGCCCGAAGGTTTGGTTGAATACTCGATATGCTTTTGAGTTTGATGCATAACCAAGAAAAATACCAACATCACATCTTCTTTCAAACTTACCGAGCCTTTTATTGCGGTAGATGTAGCATTTGCACCCAAAGACTCTAAAGTAGGAGATGTTGGGCTTTCTCCCAATGAGGAGCTCATATGGGGTCTTTTGGAGTAGTCGGTGAAGATAGACCCTATTTGCGGCATGGCACGCCGTGTTGATTGCTTCGGCCCAAAACTTCTCCGACGTGCCATAGTCATCAAGCATTGCTCTAGCAAGGGTGATGAGAGTCTTGTTCTTCCTTTCAACGACACCGTTTTGTTGAGGGGTGTATGTGGCCGAAAACTCATGCTTCACACCTTCACGATCACACCACTCCCCAATGTTGTAGTTTTTGAACTCGGTGTCATTGTCACTCCGGACCTTGATGATGGGAAGTTGAAATTCCCTTTGAGCACGTTTAGCAAAGGTCTTGAAGATTTCTGGAGTTTCACCCTTGTCACCTAGAAACAAGGTCCAAGCATATCTAGAATAGTCATCAACAATAACAAGACAATAGAAATTACCACCAAGACTTTGATATGTGGACGGTCCGAAGAGGTCCATGTGGAGTAGTTCAAGCGGCTTGGAGGTTGACACCATTGTCTTCATTGGGTGGTGTGAAGCAACTTGCTTCCCGGCTTGACAAGCACTACAGAGCTTGTTCTTCTCAAACGTGACATCCTTCACGCCGGTCACCATTCCAAGCTTGAACGACTTCTTAAGCTTGCTCATCCCAATGTGAGCAATGTGTCGATTCCATAGCCAACCCAAGCTTGTCTTAGTGAAAAGACAAGTGGTCAAGCTAGCATCCTTGTTGGAGAAGTCCACCAAGTAAAGATGTCCATGCCGAAAGCCTTTGAATATTAGTTCTTTGCTTGATTCACTAGTTACTACAACACCATTCTTGTCAAAGGTGCACGTTAGTCCAAGATCACATAGTTGTGCAATGGAAAGTAGATTGAAACTAAGTGACTTAACATATAGTACATTAGAAATGGACAAATCATGCGAAATAGCAATTTTACCTAAACCAATTACCTTCCCCTTTGAGTTGTCACCAAAGGTGACTTGTTCATGATTATCGGGGTTCTCTATGGTGGTGAACATACCATCATTGCCGGTCATATGTTGAGTGCACCCGCTATCGAGTACCCAATGCTTTCCTCCGGCTTTGTAGTTCACCTACACACATGAAGTTAGTTTTTGAGTTTAGGCACCCAAGCCAACTTAGGTCCTTGTATGTGTGATACAAGTGATTTTGGGACCCAAAGTTGCTTGGGGAGCTTCACCTTCATGCCCTTAATGTCTTTGTCGATAACCTTGCCTTCACCTTGCCACCTACTTTGCTCAAGAGATAGTGGTAATCATTGAAAGTAGTTTTGTAGTTAGGAGGCAATTTTGGAGAGGGACGGTTGGGAAGAGGAAACTCCCTCGTGTGATGTCCGGTGACCTCACAATGTTGGCAATAGGAACCAACTTCTTTGATGAAGCTCGTCCTAAGCTCCGGTGAGGGCACCTTCCCTTTGTTGAGCA
Organism: Tuctoria greenei; assembly: GCA_036927565.1. Classification (NCBI taxonomy): domain Eukaryota; kingdom Viridiplantae; phylum Streptophyta; class Magnoliopsida; order Poales; family Poaceae; genus Tuctoria; species Tuctoria greenei. The sequence goes on along the minus strand of JAYESD010000002.1, from coordinate 172,626,772 downwards.
CCGGGAAGGATCCAAGTCCTCTCTTGTTGAAGCCTTTAGCTTGTTGGTAGAGGATTTCCTTGTGCTTGTCCTCCCCCTTAGAAAGTCTTGCCACACTAGTGCGGAGACTTTCAATCTCGTCCATCAACTCCTTCTCCCTAAGGTTTGCTTTCAAAGGCAAGGACTCATCCAAAATATTAGTGGCATGTGAAGTAGTTGATACTTTGCCATCAAGGGTTTCCTTTTTCATGTTTTTCATTTTTAGTTCAATTGCTTCATAAGCACGGTTAAGCACTTCATGTTCTTGAACCAAGTCATTGTGCTTTCCCAAGAGTGCTTGGTTTGCTAAGTCAAGCTCATGATGATCAAGCTTGATTTGAGCATTTTCCTCCTCGATTAGCTTGACATGTGTTTTGAGCGTGTCATGCTCTTTAAGTATGGTTACATACTTGTCATGCAAATCGAGCTTCGCACTCTCAAGTTTAGCACAAGCTTGTTCAAGTGCCTTAACCTTGCTCTTTTCCCTTTTTATGATGACACGGTATTCATTAATCATAGATGCTAATTCATCGGGGGAGAGCTCATCATCATCATCGCTAGAGTCATCACGTACCTTAGTGTTACCTTTTGCCATGAGGCACATAGGAGGTGGACGAAGAGGTGAGTTGTCCTTGTTGACGATGGAAAGGCCCGCCAAGTTTTCTTCATCTTCACTCTCTTCGTCGCTTGATTCTTCATCCGTGATCCACTCATTGGCCTCGCACATGAAGACTTTTTGGGGCCCTCTTCTCTTCTTTGGAAAGAGCTTGGTCTTCTTGCCTTTGTCAAATTTCTTCTTTCCAAAGGAGCGCTTGGGCTTGACCTCTTCTTCATCTTCATCACTTTCTTCTAGCTTTCGATTCTTTCCCTTGTGGTTGTCCTTCCTCTTGTTCGGTCTTGGACAATCATATGATATGTGGCCTTGATCACCACAATTATAGCATGTCTTATTTTCATCTTTTCTTGGGAGGAAGGCTTTCTTCTTGGGATCAAAAGAGTATCCCTTCTTTGCGATCTTTGAGTTTAGACGTGAGAATTTTCTCATCATCAACGCAAGCTCATCATCGTCATCTTTGCTTGTTGCTTGCTCTTCTTCGCTTGAGCTAGACTCAACCACTTTCTTTTTCTTGGGAGTTGTCTTCTTAGTTGAAGCCTTGAGAGCAATGGTTTTTGACGATGACTCCTCCATCATTCCAAGTACGCTCATCTCATGAGCATGAATTTCTCCAATGAGCTCCGAGACTTCAATGTTGTCAAGTGATTCCTTTTGGAGCATTGAATTGATAATGTTGTACTTGGGCTTGGGTAGAAGCATGAGGATCTTGCGGTTGATAAGTCCCTTACCAAGAGAAGCAATGTCAAGTGCGTTAATCTCCTCAATGAGCACATTTAAACGAGAAAACATTTGGTTAACATTCTCATGAGGAAGCATTTTGAATTCATCATACTTGGATTTAAGCAAGTGATATTTGAGTTCTTTAACACGAGATGAGCCCTCATGAATTTCAATTAAACATGCCCAAATTTCACAAGCTCTCTCTTTACTAGCAATTCTAGCAAATACGTCTTGACTTATACATTCATAGATGGCATTTCTAGCCTTAGCATCCCATTTTAGTTGATCACCAACATAATTGAGATCTCCAAATCCCGCATGGGTCGCTTCCCAAACTTCGGGAGCAATAGCCTCTAGGTAGGCACGCATGCGTGCTTTCCAATAGGCAAAGTTCTTGCCCTCGAAGGTAGGAACCGAACCCCCATTCTTGGCCATTTAAGCTCTCTAGCGGTGAAGCTAGAATGATCCAATGAGCAACCTTGCTCTGATACCAATTGTAAGGATCGAAACGCCCAAGAGGGGGGGTGAATTGGGCTTTCTTTCAAATTTTAAGGCAATTAAAAACTAACAACCTAAAGCCCAATTCCCTATGCGATTAAACTATGCAATCAATGTAAATTAAAGTTGCGGAATGAAGATTGCATAAGTGTAAAAAGGGAGAGGGATGCAAACCCTCAAGGGACACGGAGTTTATCCCGTGGTTCGGTAAGATCACAAGGATCTTCCTACATCCACGTTGTGGCACCCACAGAGGGGTTTTGCCACTCCCAAGTCACCGAGACAAGGGGGTCTTCACTATTCTTCTCCGTTCGCCAACCTTGGCAAGGTGGAGCTCAAGCCTTGTACACTTTGGAATCCTCCGGGCTTCCACAATCCTCTTGGCAAGCTCCGGAAGAGACACACCAAGGGACACTCCCTTATTGCTCTCACTACACTAGAGACTCCAATCACCAAGAGTGGAGGCACCCAAGCACTGTCTCTAGCTAGTTCTAGCCTATCTCTTGGTGTACAAATGATGATCAAATGATGTGAAAGTGGTAGCTCTATTGCTTGAATGCTCTAGGATGTGTAGAGTATTTCTGGGCTTCAAGTCTTATCGATTTGACAGGTTGAAGGGGTATAAATAGCCAGCCTCCACGAGATAGCCATTGGAAAAGTAGGATGACATCACTTCTCTGCGAACACCGGATGATCCGATGTCTCCCCTTCAGTTAACATCGGTCAAAGCCAAATTAGCTGATGTCACTGTGTCATATATGACCGTTGTTAGACCGATGTTGATCTGTCTTCTCATCGGATGATCCGGTGGCTCTTCCTCCAGAATTTTGCTTGATCTTGAAGCTTACTGGAGTGATCGACCGATGTGTGTAAGTCTGCACATCGGATGATCCGATGCTTCACTTGGTCCAATGGTGTTGCAATCTGTGATGATGGACCGATGTCACTGAGCCACTCACATCGGATGATCCGGTGAGTTCTTTGCTCTGAGGTCTTCTTTTTCTGTTGACACAACTTGACTGATGAAGTCAACTCAAAAACCATCGGATGATCCGGTGTGTTCAACTTGTTGACTTCGAGTTGTTTTGAGTTGTTCTTTTGGAATTTGAACTTGTGACCTCTTTGACACTTGTTTGAAATGTTGTTCTGATAGTCTTCATGTATTGAGTGATGTCAAGTTAGAGCTTTCACTTCTTGTCTTCATATGATTCGATTTGATCTCATTAGTTGATTTTATATTGGTCTTCAATGTAATTTTGATTTCATTTGATTGAGTGACTATTGGGACCTTGCACTCACAAATTCATTAGTAATATCGAATGGTTGTCATTAATCACCAAAACCGTACCTCATGGGGCCTAGATGCTTTCAATCTCCCCCTTTTTGGTGATTGATGACAACACAATAGTTTAAAGCGCAATAATAATGAATTTGATGATACAATACTCAAGTAGATATGCAATGAATACAAGATAAGACCATTAAGCTTGTAAAAAGCAAATGAAATTTATGGTGCGAAAAGCTCAATCGATTAAAACCATAAACAAATGAGACAAGCGGAAGAGTGCTTAATTAAAATTACAAAAGAGTACTCAAGCACGAATACAAAGGATAAACACACACTCCCCCTGAGACTACTACTACCACTCCCCCTGACTCTTCTACCTCTTCTCCCCCTTTGGCATCAAGACACCAAAAAGGGATCCGAGCACCTACAGACCCTGAGAGCTGGGCGCGATGACGAACTGGTCACCGCCGCTGTCGTCGGAGCTGCTGGCCGGAGTAGCGGAGGAGGGTGCTGCCGGAGCCGAAGATGCCACCGTCGGTGCCTGCTGAGGAGGAGGTGCTGGAGGTGCTGGAGCAGGTACACTGGTGACAGATGCCGGCGTCTGAAGGAACAGTGAAGTGGCCGGCAGTGGGGAGTGAAGAGGAGCACCTGGAGCCAACAGCGGGGACATGTTGAACGAAGGGATCGGAGTGGAGGGAACTGGAGCCACTGGTGCAGCAGCTGGAGCCAAGACAGGAGGCGGAGGAGCTACTCCAGGCAGCTGCGATGGAAGGGCGATCCCGGTCTGGGTGTAGAGGTTGGTGATCAACCCCAAGATCCCCATCATCGCCTGCTGCGTCTGCTGCTGCTTGTCCAGAGTGCGCTGGTGCATCTGGTCGATGAGCCCCGTCAGCCGATCAGTGTCTTCACGCCTCTCACGGGCGATCTAACGCTGCATCTCCTGCTGCTGCTGCTGGAGCTCAAGAAGACGCGCAGCCTGCTCCGCGCGGGCCTACTCGGCGGCTAGCCTGTCCAGTCGCTGCTGCTCGACCATCTGCTGGAGGAGCGAAGTCAGCTCAGATGGCTGCGTGACCTGCGCCTTAGTGACGGGAGGTGGAGTGGGAGGTGGCACTGTAGAACCTCCAGCCTCCGCGTCGTGCTGCCGGGGAGAGGGGGGAGGAGGGAAGTACTCCTCGACACTGTCGTCGGTGTCGCTCTTAGACCAGATATGCTGTAGGTCCTCCCCCTGAGCCTCAGCCTCAGCAAGCCTCTCGTCCTCCCGCTCTAGGTCGGACCAATCTTCCTCTGACAGACGGGCCCGGACCTGGCGCTCAACTGGACGACCAAGGCGACAGTCTCCAGGAGCATATGCACGATAGTGACCAAAGCGAGTCACGCTCTCGTCAGCAAGCCTGGCCTGTGCTGCATCCCCCTCAGGCACCATCATAGAGCATATGTAACTGATCTAGTGCCCGTAGACCATCTGCCTCATCATGCCAACCCCGTCTGTGATCACGTCTTCCATCTCGCACAGGAGGATGTCCACAATGTCGAAATCCATCCCGTTCATTATGTAGAACAGGAGGGTCTGCTGCAGACTAGTGAACCCCTCCAAGTATCCTGACCTCGGCAGGAGCGTGCGGCGCAAGGCGAGGTGCACAATGCGCGCAGCTCGGGTCAGAAGAGCTGGAACTCTCGGCTGGTCCGGAGAGAACGTGGGGCCAAACAGGGACCGGATCTCGTCAAGCTGTGGTGCTACTCCTCCAGTAAGTGGCCTCCTCGGTGGATCTGCCTGCCCATAGACCTTCTCGTGCACGCAGGTGTCGTGCAGGTCCAAACCAAGAAGCTGCCCCAAAGTCTGCCTCGAGAGGTGGTAGCGCTGTCCCATAAACATGAAATCAATAGACCTCCTGCCCTCAGAGATGTACAGGGTCGCATAGAAGACACGGACCCAATCTTCCACATAAGCACTTCTCTCATGAGCAAGCAGCTGCACCAAACCTCTGTACCTCTCAAAGTATGAACGGACCTCTGACTCTGCTGCCACTGCAAGCTGCCCCCAGTCCAAGTAGTTGTGCTGAAAAAGCTTGTGCCCCCGACGTCTGTAGGTCTCGTAGAGAGATGCCTGGGTGACAGTCCAGAAACGACTGTCCACAAGAGCTTCACGGGGCTGAGGGTACCACTCCTCAAGTAGCACGCTCCAACGAAGCTTGCGTAGCTGCTTGGCCTTCATCTTCCGGTAGTCCGTGAGACGGACTCCCTCACCGACACGGACGGCCGTGTCCATCTCGTAGATGGCCCTCTCGGCCTCCCTGTCCTCACGACGGTCGGTAGCCGTCGGTCTCGGACGAGGAGCAGCCTCGGTGTGACCTCCACGTGTCCGGGCTGAGCACAGGCGGACGAGAGGCTCAACCGGCTCCTCTTCGGCCTCGGAGTCGTCGATCACGGGAGGCTGCCTGGAACGAGCCTCGCGGATCCTCAAGGACCCTCCGCGGCCACGCTCACGCTCCTCGGCGGCGCGAGCGGCCAGCAACGCCTTCTTTTCTTCTTTGGACAGCTTCTGCTTCTTCGCGGCGGGCTCCGCGATGGCCTTGCCCTTGTTCTTCTTGTCGCGAGCCATTGCAATCACGAGTTTGCACGGAGTCGACGACGGGACGTGAAGATCGACGGGCCGGGAAACCCTAGCGACGGGGAGGTGACCGGAGATGGCAGCGTCGCGGGGTGGAGGCGCTGCGATGGAGGGAAGAGTGGTGGCGGTGCTTGGATGTGGTGGAGAGGTGCGTGGAGGCGGCGGTGCGACGAGCGGCACGAGGGTGGAGGCGGCGGCGCGGCGCTTGGAGGTGAGGCGGCGCGGGTGTGCGGTGGCGGTGCCCGGCGGGAGCACGACGGCGGCACTGTGGGCGGCGGCGGCGGCGGCGACCGGCGGCGGAGGAGGTGGCGGCGCGGTTGGCTGCGGCGAGGTGGGCGAGAGGCGGCGGCGAGGGCACGGGAGAGCGATGGCGTCGGGGAGAGAGAAGGAGGCGGCGGCGCGGGTTTAAATAGTGGACCCCAAACCCTAGTCGAAATTTTAACACCGGATGGACCGATGCTAGGTGAAACGAACATCGGTCGAATGCCACAGTAAGGATATTCAAAAATTGCTGTTGACATCGGATGGACCGACGTTTAGGGTTTGGGTCATCGGTCGAATGGCACAGTAAGGGTGTTCAAAAGAGGAATGTTGACACGGGATGATCCGACGTTGGAGGAAGTAAACATCGGTTGAATTGACCACAGCTCCATAAGAGAGAACACCGGATGGACCGATGTTTTTCAGAATGAACGCGTCGGATCATTTGAGGTTCTGACTGAACTGGCCCTTGAAGATTGAACACCTGTTGATCCGATGAGGGATTGATTTGGGCATCGGATAATCTGATGACAACAGAATAGAAACATCCCATATATGTCCTTTGACCAAACAAACAATCGAAGAGAAACACATGTCTTAGGACTTTTTGGGCAACCCCTTACCCCTCAAGAAGCTAATATGCCAAAAGCTTGGCTAGGCCTTAACGCAAATGGAACACCGAGAAAAATGGAGGAAAAATGTCCAAATAAAATGTAAGGCCCATGCTTTGTGAGGTAGAGTATGACGACTTCTATCTCTTTGAAGCATGTTCCTCTAGGCATTAACGTACCTAACATTTTGTTCTTTCCACCTTATATGAGTTGAGATATTGTATTTTAAACAAGTCTCCTTCTCATGAGGTGGGTTCCCCTTTGTGACAATCTACCGTATGCAATGCCAAACAAATTAGTGCAAGAAATAGAATGAGTGCAAGTCTATATGGCAGAGATCATGCAAGGCATAAAATAAATCTATCTTGTCGAGTTTAAACCTTCCAAAGGCTTCTTCAGGGAAAACTATTTCTAGCTCGCCCCTATCCTTTGAGAGTTAGACAAGACCTATATGATATGCATCCTTACATGAACATGGCAAATCACATGACGTTGGATGCATCTAGCACATTTAATTCATTTCTAAGTCTAGAAAAGGTTTTCTCATCAAGTGGTTTAGTGAAGATATCCGCCAATTGTTCTTCGGATCTAACACCTTGCAAAGAGATGTCTCCTTTAGCCTCATGATCCCGTAAGAAGTGATGGCGAATATCAATGTGCTTAGTGCGTGAGTGTTGAACGGGGTTTCTAGCTATCTTAACCGCACTTTCATTGTCACAAAGGAGAGGCACACAACCAATTTTAATTCCAAAGTCCAAAAGGGTTTGCTTCATATATAGAATTTGGGCACAACATGCACCGGCCGCTATATACTCCGCTTCCGCGGTGGACAAAGCCACGGAATTTTGCTTTTTGCTAGATAAAGACACTAGGGAACGCCCAAGCAAGTGGCACCCACCGGAGGTACTCTTGCGATCTACGCGACATCCGGCAAAGTCCGAATCCGAGTATCCCAAGAGTTGGAAGGTTGTACCTTTAGGGTACCACAAGCCCATACTAGGGGTATGCTTAAGATACCTAAGTATCCTAAAGACCGCCTTCTTATGCGATTCTTTAGGAGCCGCTTGAAAGCGGGCACATAAGCATACACTAAACATTATATCGGGCCTAGATGCGGTAAGATAAAGCAATGAACCAATCATAGAGCGGTAGTGAGATTGGTCAATAGGTTTACCGTCCTTATCCGTGTCGAGATGGCAATTTGTTCCCATTGGAGTGCTTCTTGAGCTACAATCTCCCATCTCAAATTTCTTCAAGAGATCCTTGGTGTATTTCTCTTGGTAGACAAAGGTTCCCTCTTGAAGTTGCTTGATTTGGAATCCAAGGAAGAAGTTGAGCTCTCCAATCATTGACATCTCGAATTCCCTAGACATCATGGTGCCAAACTCATGGCTAAGAGATTTGTTAATTGAGCCAAAGATAATATCATCGACATAAATTTGACAAATGAATAAATCCCCGTCGATGTCCTTGGTGAAGAGTGTAGAGTCCATCCTCCCGATCTTGAATCCTTGCATGACCAAGAAATCCCTTAGACGTTCATACCACGCCCTAGGTGCTTGCTTGAGCCCGTAGAGCGCCTTGTGTAACCTATACACATGGTTAGGATTCCTCGGATCTTCAAACCAGGGAGGTTGCTCAACATAAACAAGCTCGTTAATATAACCATTAAGAAAGGCACTTTTAACATCCATTTGATAAAGCATTATATTGTGATGTGAAGCAAAAGCAAGGAGTATGCGAATGGCTTCTAACCGAGCGACTGGAGCGAATGTTTCTCCAAAGTCTAGTCCTTCAACTTGTGAAAAACCCTTGGCCACAAGTCTTGCCTTGTTGCGGACCACAACACCATTCTCGTCTTGTTTGTTGCGGTACACCCACTTCGTTCCGATGATGTTCTTGTTCTTGGGTCGCTCCTCCAACACCCAAACTTCATTGCGGGTGAAGTTGTTGAGTTCTTCTTGCATGGCCATCACCCAATTTGGATCTTGGAGTGCTTCCTCTATATGAGTGGGTTCTACATACGAAACAAAAGAGTAGTGCTCACAAAATGAAGCGACATGGCGAGAACGAGTACTTACTCCCCGTGACGGACTTCCGATGATTTGATCAATCGGATGCGCCTTGGAGATGCGTCCATGCCTCATAAGTGATTGTGAGGCACTTGGCGGTGGTTGAGCATCTTGCTCGTCTTGTGGTTGGACTTGATCTTGGACTTCTTCTTCTTGTTGTTGGTGTTGTGTGGCTTGTGAGTCTTGCATTGGCAATGGATCATCTTTCTCTTCTTCTTCATCAACTTGAGGCGCCATGGAGGTGTTGATTGTGGAACTTGATGCTCCCCCTTGATCATGGCTCTCCTCAACTTCGGGCTTGATGTCTCCAATGGTCATGTTTTTCATGGCTTCTCGTAGAGGCTCATCATCTATATCATCATGACCAAAACTCTCTTCTTGGGAGCCATTAGTCTCATCAAACTCAACATCACAACTTTCTTCAACTAGCCTGGAGGTTTGGTTGAATACTCGATATGCTTTTGAGTTTGATGCATAACCAAGAAAAATACCAACATCACATCTTCTTTCAAACTTACCGAGCCTTTTCTTGCGGTAGATGTAGCATTTGCACCCAAAGACTCTAAAGTAGGAGATGTTGGGCTTTCTCCCAATGAGGAGCTCATATGGGGTCTTTTGGAGTAGTCGGTGAAGATAGACCCTATTTGCGGCATGGCACGCCGTGTTGATTGCTTCGGCCCAAAACTTCTCCGACGTGCCATAGTCATCAAGCATTGCTCTAGCAAGGGTGATGAGAGTCTTGTTCTTCCTTTCAACGACACCGTTTTGTTGAGGGGTGTATGTGGCCGAAAACTCATGCTTCACGCCTTCACGATCACACCACTCCCCAATGTTGTAGTTTTTGAACTCGGTGCCGTTGTCACTCTGGACCTTGATGATGGGAAGTTGAAATTCCCTTTGAGCACGTTTAGCAAAGGTCTTGAAGATTTCCGGAGTTTCACCCTTGTCACCTAGAAACAAGGTCCAAGCATATCTAGAATAGTCATCAACAATAACAAGACAATAGAAATTACTACCAAGACTTTGATATGTGGACGGTCCGAAGAGGTCCATGTGGAGTAGTTCAAGCAGCTTGGAGGTTGACACCATTGTCTTCATTGGGTGGTTTGAAGCAACTTGCTTCCCGGCTTGACAAGCACTACAGAGCTTGTTCTTCTCAAACGTGACATCCTTCACGCCGGTCACCATTCCAAGCTTGAACGACTTCTTAAGCTTGCTCATCCCAATGTGAGCAATGCATCGATGCCATAGCCAACCCAAGCTTGTCTTAGTGAAAAGACAAGTGGTCAAGCTAGCATCCTTGTTGGAGAAGTCCACCAAGTAAAGATGTCCATGCCGAAAGCCTTTGAAGATTAGTTCTTTGCTTGATTCACTAGTTACTACAACACCATTCTTGTCAAAGGTGCACGTTAGTCCAAGATCACATAGTTGTGCAATGGAAAGTAGATTGAAACTAAGTGACTTAACATATAGTACATTAGAAATGGACAAATCATGCAAAATAGCAATTTTACCTAAACCAATTACCTTCCCCTTTGAGTTGTCACCAAAGGTGACTTGTTCATGATTATCGCGGTTCTCAATGGTGGTGAACATACCATCATTGCCGGTCATATGTTGAGTGCACCCGCTATCGAGTACCCAATGCTTTCCTCCGGCTTTGTAGTTCACCTACACACATGAAGTTAGTTTTTGAGTTTAGGCACCCAAGCCAACTTAGGTCCTTGTATGTGTGATACAAGTGATTTTGGGACCCAAAGTTGCTTGGGGAGCTTCCCCTTCATGCCCTTAATGTCTTTGCCGATGAACCTTGCCTTCACCTTGCCACCTACTTTGCTCAAGAGATAGTGGTAATCATTGAAAGTAGTTTTGTAGTTAGGAGGCAATTTTGGAGAGGGACGGTTGGGAAGAGGACACTCCCTCGTGTGATGTCCGGTGACCTCACAATGATGGCAATAGGAACCAACTTCTTTGATGAAGCTCGTCCTAAGCTCCGGTGAGGGCACCTTCCCTTTGTTGAGCACCGGGAAGGATCCAAGTCATCTCTTGTTGAAGCCTTTAGCTTGTTGGTAGAGGATTTCCTTGTGCTTGTCCTCCCCCTTAGAAAGTCTTGCCACACTAGTGCGGAGACTTTCAATCTCGTCCATCAACTCCTTCTCCCTAAGGTTTGCTTTCAAAGGCAAGGACTCATCCAAAATATTAGTGGCATGTGAAGTAGTTGATACTTTGCCATCAAGGGTTTCCTTTTTCATGTTTTTCATTTTTAGTTCAATTGCTTCATAAGCACGGTTAAGCACTTCATGTTCTTGAACCAAGTCATTGTGCTTTCCCAAGAGTGCTTGGTTTGCTAAGTCAAGCTCATGATGATCAAGCTTGATTTGAGCATTTTCCTCCTCGATTAGCTTGACATGTGTTTTGAGCGTGTCATGCTCTTTATGTATGGTTACATACTTGTCATGCAAATCGAGCTTCGCACTCTCAAGTTTAGCACAAGCTTGTTCAAGTGCCTTAACCTTGCTCTTTTCCCTTTTTATGATGACATGGTATTCATTAAACATAGATGCTAATTCATCAGGGGAGAGCTCATCATCATCATCGCTAGAGTCATCATGTACCTTAGTGTTACCTTTTGCCATGAGGCACATAGGAGGTGGACGAAGAGGTGAGTTGTCCTTGTTGACGATGGCAAGGCCCGCCAAGTTTTCTTCATCTTCACTCTCTTCGTCGCTTGATTCTTCATCCGTGATCCACTCATTGGCCTCGCACATGAAGACTTTTTGGGGCCCTCTTCTCTTCTTTGGAAAGAGCTTGGTCTTCTTGCCTTTGTCAAATTTCTTCTTTCCAAAGGAGCGCTTGGGCTTGACCTCTTCTTCATCTTCATCACTTTCTTCTAGCTTTCGATTCTTTCCCTTGTGGTTGTCCTTCCTCTTGTCCGGTCTTGGACTATCATATGATATGTGGCCTTGATCACCACAATTATAGCATGTCTTATTTTCATCTTTTCTTGGGAGGAAGGCTTTCTTCTTGGGATCAAAAGAGTATCCCTTCTTTGCGATCTTTGAGTTTAGACGTGAGAATTTTCTCATCATCAACGCAAGCTCATCATCGTCATCTTTGCTTGTTGCTTGCTCTTCTTCGCTTGAGCTAGGCTCAACCACTTTCTTTTTCTTGGGAGTTGTCTTCTTAGTTGAAGCCTTGAGAGCAATGGTTTTTGACGATGACTCCTCCATCATTCCAAGTACGCTCATCTCATGAGCATGAATTTCTCCAATGAGCTCCGAGACTTCAATGTTGTCAAGTGATTCCTTTTGGAGCATTGAATTGATAATGTTGTACTTGGGCTTGGGTAGAAGCATGAGGATCTTGCGGTTGATAAGTCCCTTACCAAGAGAAGCAATGTCAAGTGCGTTAATCTCCTCAATGAGCACATTTAAACGAGAAAACATTTGGTTAACATTCTCATGAGGAAGCATTTTGAATTCATCATACTTGGATTTAAGCAAGTGATATTTGAGTTCTTTAACACGAGATGAGCCCTCATGAATTTCAATTAAACATGCCCAAATTTCACAAGCTCTCTCTTTACTAGCAATTCTAGCAAATACGTCTTGACTTATACATTCATAGATGGCATTTCTAGCCTTAGCATCCCATTTTAGTTGATCACCAACATAATTGAGATCTCCAAATCCCGCATGGGTCGCTTCCCAAACTTCGGGAGCAATAGCCTCTAGGTAGGCACGCATGCGTGCTTTCCAATAGGCAAAGTTCTTGCCCTCGAAGGTAGGAACCGAACCCCCATTCTTGGCCATTTAAGCTCTCTAGCGGTGAAGCTAGAATGATCCAATGAGCAACCTTGCTCTGATACCAATTGTAAGGATCGAAACGCCCAAGAGGGGGGGTGAATTGGGCTTTCTTTCAAATTTTAAGGCAATTAAAAACTAACAACCTAAAGCCCAATTCCCTATGCGATTAAACTATGCAATCAATGTAAATTAAAGTTGCGGAATGAAGATTGCATAAGTGTAAAAAGGGAGAGGGATGCAAACGCTCAAGGGACACGGAGTTTATCCCGTGGTTCGGTAAGATCACAAGGATCTTCCTACATCCACGTTGTGGCACCCACAGAGGGGTTTTGCCACTCCCAAGTCACCGAGACAAGGGGGTCTTCACTATTCTTCTCCGTTCGCCAACCTTGGCAAGGTGGAGCTCAAGCCTTGTACACTTTGGAATCCTCTGGGCTTCCACAATCCTCTTGGCAAGCTCCGGAAGTCACACACACCAAGGGACACTCCCTTATTGCTCTCACTACACTAGAGACTCCAATCACCAAGAGTGGAGGCACCCAAGCACTGTCTCTAGCTAGTTCTAGCCTATCTCTTGGTGTACAAATGATGATCAAATGATGTGAAAGTGGTAGCTCTATTGCTTGAATGCTCTAGGATGTGTAGAGTATTTCTGGGCTTCAAGTCTTATCGATTTGACAGGTTGAAGGGGTATAAATAGCCAGCCTCCACGAGATAGCTGTTGGAAAAGTAGGCTGACATCACTTCTCTGCGAACACCGGATGATCCGATGTCTCCCCTTCAGTTAACATCGGTCAAAGCCAAATTAGCTGATGTCACTGTGTCAGATATGACCGTTGTTAGACCGATGTTGATCTGTCTTCTCATCGGATGATCCGGTGGCTCTTCCTCCAGAATTTTGCTTGATCTTGAAGCTTACTGGAGTGATAGACCTATGTGTGTAAGTCTGTACATCGGATGATCCGGTGCTTCACTTGGTCCAATGGTGTTACAATCTGTGATGATGGACCGATGTCACTGAGCCACTCACATCGGATGATCCGGTGAGTTCTTTGCTCTGAGGTCTTCTTTTTCTGTTGACACAACTTGACCGATGAAGTCAACTCAAAAACCATCGGATGATCCGGTGTGTTCAACTTGTTGACTTCGAGTTGTTTTGAGTTGTTCTTTTGGAATTTGAACTTGTGACCTCTTTGACACTTGTTTGAAATGTTGTTCTGATAGTCTTCATGTATTGAGTGATGTCAAGTTAGAGCTTTCACTTCTTGTCTTCATATGATTCGATTTGATCTCATTAGTTGATTTTATATTGGTCTTCAATGTAATTTTGATTTCATTTGATTGAGTGACTATTGGGACCTTGCACTCACAAATTCATTAGTAATATCGAATGGTTGTCATTAATCACCAAAACCGTACCTCATGGGGCCTAGATGCTTTCACTTAACTGGATACAGCGACAGCGACTTGGCTGGAGATATTGACACACGACAGAGCACAACAGGTGTGTTGTTCTTCCTTAATGATAGCTTGATCACTTGGCAATCTCAGAAACAGAGGGTGGTTGCATTGTCAAGCTGTGAAGCAGAGTATGTAGCCGCTGCAGCCGCTGTTTGTCAGGGAACCTAGTTAAGCAGACTCCTAGCAGAGTTTCAGGGAAGAGAAGAAGCAGAAGTATTCACCCTGAAGATTGATATTCAGTCAGCAAGACAACTGAGTCGCAATCTAGTGTTTCACGAGCGAAGCAAACACATTGACACAAAGTTTCACTTCATCAGGCAATGTGTGGAGGAAAACAAGGTCAGTGTTGAGCATGTGGACACTAATCAGCAGTTGGCTGACATTCTGACGAAGCCACTTGGGCGAGATCGCTTCATCGAGCTGCGCACAAGACTTGGCCTTGTCAGAGTTGAAGAAGATCTCCAGGCTTAAGGGGGAGACTTGTTGACACAATCACATCGTGTTCTGCTAAGCCTGGAGGACCTAGTCGCATCATTATATCGTATTTGCATAGAATATTTTCTGTTTCCCTAAAGCGCGGGCGAGAAGACCGGTTCTGTGGTCACCACGTCGAGCGCGGCAAGCTCTGCTCGGGTAGTTGAGTCGTGGGCGTTATCCGCGTTTTCAGCGCATGTGATCCCCATGTTGTTGCATGTTTTGATTCCATTGTAATGCATATAACTGATCAATACATTCAGAAAAGCACGACGTTCCCTCATGCACAAAAATTGCCTCGTGTGTTCTTCGATAGTGCGCGTTCGTGCGTTCGTCCGGAGCTCGCTGGTGATCGCCAGAGTCGATCTCGAGTCTAACAGCAGTGCTGCGCCGACGCCACCCCAACGCCTACAGCGCCCTGTCCGCGCCCTGTCCGCGCCACCCCAATGCCTACATCTTCGCTCGTTTCTCACCGATGAGCCTGATGCGCCGCGGTGATCGCCGTCCATGCCACCGTTCATGCCGCCGCTGCACATCTCCTCCTCGCGGTTCCGCTGCAGCGTGTCTCCAGGCCATTTCCTTCCACCTATACACCATCGGCAAGGCAGCGCGCAAAGGAAGATCTTCGGCAGCTGAACCGCATCGACGCCATCGCCCTCGATATGCTGTCGCAACGTTACGCGTTGCTGCTGCGTCCTGGCAGCAAAGAAAAAGATGTGTGTCATGTATGGTATGCAGGAACACGTCAATGATACAACGACGACACCAATTGATCCAAGGTTAGCTCTGATTTTTGCAAGATTGGTCGAGACAATGCTGCAGTCAACATGTTCGATGAAATGTTTACAAGACAAAAACAACTGTGATGATGAGCAGTACTAATCGGTGATGCAGGAACGTGACGACATCACAACGGACAAGGTCAGCTAGGTCTCAAGAACCTCTGAATTGTGCAAGAGTGACCAAGGTGCAGTCAAGATGTTCGATGAAATGTTTACAAGGGAGGAACGTTCCCAAGGTTATCATTAAATGGTGCAGGATGGATCTGTTCGAGAACGTTCTCAAGGTGCTCTCTGAAATGCTTACCAAGGTGACAATGAATATGATTGTGTTGTTGTGCAGCATTTTGCTTGCTATTGTGATCAAGGGAGCTGATTGTGACGCAGTGGTGCTGGGTCAAAATGGTGGGCAGGAGCAGTACCATGTCAGTCGCATTTTACCACTCTTGTGGTTGCGTTCTTCATAGATGAGATACTAGCAAGCATATGAAATGAAGATTGCAAGGAGGCAAGAGGATACACGCATCAGATGCTTATGCAAACATGGTTGAGAGAGGGTTTAAGAAAGGGCATCAGTCTTGACGTGTTCATGTGCAATGCTGGGATCGACGACCATTCTGCAGGCGGTGATATGGAATATAGCTGTGAGATTGTGGCGCAAATGAGATGAAGAAGATCACAACAGATGTGGAGCTGTGTAAGAAAGGTCATAGAGATGATGCGGAGCACCTGATGAGATAGATGGTTGAAAAGGATGTGGATGCAACGGCAGCACTACAGGAATCTCGACGATTTGCAACGGCCAGGGCCGTCGCAAATAAGGCAAATACCGTCGCAAATAAGCTATTTGTGATGGCTTTTCTTATTTGCGATGGCTTCTAGCCGTCGCAAATTAGTCATCGCAATTAAGCTTATTTGCCACGGCCACCGTCGCAAATAAGCTTAATTGCGATGGCTTCTAGCCGTCGCAAATTAGTCATCGCAATTAAGCTTATTTGCCACGGCCACCGTCGCAAATAAGCTTAATTGCGATGGCTCGAAGTGGCCGTCGCAAGTTATTGCCAGTGGGCTAGTGGGCCCCGCAACAGTATTTGCGATGGCCCGGCCGTCGCAATTAAAGCTTATTTGCGACGGCCAGGCTGTCGCAAATAAGTTCAGCTGGCAGGGCCCACGTGTCCTCCTCTGGGACCCACACGGCTATTTGCGACGGCCTAGCCGTCGCAATTAATTCTTATTTACGACAGCCAGGCCGTCGCAAATAGCAGAGGCTTACTTGTAATGGCCTGGAGCCTTATTTGCGACGGTACTGTATAAAAAAACCATCGCAAATAAGGTTTTCTATTTTTCTTAAAAAACAGAAAATACTACCCGGCTCGATGGCCAGAATCACAGAACAGACAATATATATTACAAATAGTCATATAACAACAATCTAAATATGGCATCACAACACATCGTCGTCGAAACATGGCATGAACATCAACAAACCAAACAAGGGCTCACTCGCCCGTCTGACCTCCGTAGCCACCTCCGAAGTCGAAGTCGTCGTCGCGCCTCATTCCAGGTGGTGGTAGCGACGGCGACAGAGTTTGTGCAGCCGTCCCGGATCCCTGCATTTAGTGAAACTTAGAGTTAGAATATAAATGCATCAACATCTCTCCCTCTCTCTCTCTCTATCTCTATCTAGATCCCCTCTCTTCCGCTCTTCTTTCATCTCTCTATTGCTATCATTTTCCCTCTATCTTTCTGCCTCTATGTCAATCTACATCACCCTTTCTCTCTCTCTCTCTCCCTCTCCTTCAATCTCCAATCTCCCTCTCTCTCGTCATTCCTCTCCCACTCTATCTAACTATCTCTCACTCTTTCTTATATCTCTCTTTCTTCTATCTCAATCCTTTTCTTCTATCTAACTATCTCCTCTCTCTTCTATTTCAATCCTTTTTCTCTATCTTCCTCCCTCTTCTAACTTCATCTCTCACTCTATCTATCTTTCACTGTCACTCCATTTCCTCGCTTTATTTTGGTTAAGTTGAGTTAAAACTAAAATTGTTAAGTTGACATAGAAAATTACCTGACCCGCATAAGAAGGATCGCCTGGAAGGACCGGTGGTAGTACCGGTAGCTGGATCCCCAGACCTTGCACCCGAGCCATGGCCTGTCATTGCAAACATTAAATGTTACCTATTAGTAAGTCATTTATGCTGAATTAATTAAAACTTTAGTTTTTATTTTGTTACCTCAATTGCTTCCCGCATCTGCGCTAACGCCGCTGCCTGGGTTCGGATCGTGGCCTCCATTGCGATCCTTTGGCGTTCCGCCTCCCTCCTTTCTTCCTCCTGTCGCCTGAAGTTGTCTTCTACAGTTTGTCAGAGGAACTGCATCTCAATGTCTCTCTGCGAGGCGTGACGACCTGTCGTGCCCACCGAAGAAGCATGCGCAGAGCTGCCTCTCGCAGGTCTCCCCGCTCTCGAGTCGACAACTCCGTCAAATATGGCGAGCCTATAAAAAAGAGAGTCAGTAATATAAAATTAAAATATCTTGAATACTTTGAATTGAAAATAATAAGATGACATATAAACTCACCTTCCGTGTGCTTTCCACCTCCGCTTGCATATGCGGCTTGAGGATCGATTGGTTCACATTCGCAATCGAAATCTTCGCCATGTATCTTCCTAGCCTCCTCCCCGTACTTAGCTTGCAAAACAAGGAAACCATGTAAGTTGAACAATACATATCGTTATATTTAATATGAATGATTTCTAAACTTACCAATCGCTCGGCTGCAGCCTGACTGCACCCCTGAGGCTGAGAAGGGTCCATGTGACCTCTCTTCCAAATCTCAGCAGGGGTCGGCGGCACCCCCGTCTCGCGCTCCTATCAATACGTGTTAGTATGAACAATATATTATGAATATATAAACATAAGTTACATACACTTACCATGCATTTAGCTAAATGCAAGTGGTTATCTTGGTCGTGCCTGCTCTTCCCCTCGACCCCTCTGCACTCTCGAGCCTTCTCGGACTTAGCTTTAAACTCACCGCTAGCCCAGTAGCGACAAAGGGCCCGAAATGCATCGGTCCAACCCTACAATCAACTCACGTGGCCCTGCACATAGTTGGAAGTCGTTAAAAATACTATCGAGGAAATTATCAGAAAAAATACTTACTACACCCCACGTACCTGCGCGTACTCCTCCTCCGTCAGGTGCCTCTCGCTCTCTTGCCAAAAGTGTAGCACGTGTTGCTAGTTTGCCTTCAAGTGCTCATTAATAATTTGAACACGGGCGTTCGACAAAGCTTGTTGAAGCGCCTTGGCAGCGTTGTAGTGAAACACTCGCCTCGCATCCTCAAACAGGCGAGGGTCGTTCGGGTCCTCTAAAGTATATCTTGCCTGCGATAAAGAATATATTGAAGAGATGTTCATTAAAAGAGTTTAAGAGTTAAAACTTAGAAACTATTTTTAACATACTTACCATAAAATCGGCCCATACGGCCTCCTGAAGGTTGTCGTGCTCCTGGTGATGGACGCATGCATAGTCCTCCCACGAAAGAGCAGGCAGCCCGTCAATGACACCGGGATAGTGCAAATGCACTAAGGACCCAAGGACACTGTTCACCGGTCTTTGGTGTCTCTCACCGGTGAAAGACGTGTCGTCCCAAACCCTGCAAGATATTTATTGATTCATTACTTAAGTAACCAAAAGAAACTAAAATTGAACACTATAATTTTTATTACCTGTCTCCGACTGGACGAATCACGATCCTCTATGAAGGGACCGCAGGAGGACTGACAAAGTGAGTCCTCCTCGTCCTCCGTGTCTGCTGGGGCGCCACGTCAGGTGACCCAGACGGCTCGTCACCAGCCGAGCCAAAGGCCTCAGGAACAAAAGGATCGCCAGCCGAGGGCTGGCTTGCCGAGGGCTGGCTCACTAAAGGGTAGCCAAGGTCTACTGGCTCCGCAGCCTCTCAGTCAGCCGATGAGGACTAAAACATTCAAATGTTTCATAAGTAAGTTTAATGTGAAATTGAATTTAAATAATTTGTCAAAAATGAGTGAAATTTACCTGTGACGAAGCTCTAGGGCTGCTCAAAACGTGCCCCAGCAGCTGAGAGTGTCTGCTCCCAGTCGATGAGGCACTAGCGAAAGAGTCCTCAGGTCTAGAGGGGTAGAACCCCCTCGTCGACGGCACCTTCTTACCCTTCTTTGATGCCATCCTGTTTTAATTAGATAATTAGTAAATATGCAAATAAAATATACAAAATTCATGTTACTATCTTGAAGAAAACATTACTTGTAATCACTTTCAAAATTCATCAACGTCATTATCATGTGTCTGTGCCCTACTCCTTAAACCAGCCCAACGATCTTCCATCGTGGCCTGTCCTAATTTCTGTTTTCGCATATCATCTGCCTCTACATCTTCAACATCTCCAACTAATTGATTGAGTCCTGCACCAAGCTCGATGATAAAAGTGCCTGGCAACTCTTCTTCTTGGTACACTTCTTCAACGTCTTTGCTATCATGTTAACCATCATCCCCAGGAGTATATAACTGCTCACGAGGATTCAGTTTATATACCACCCACCAAGCACCGAGCTTCGTGCAAGGATAAGGTAGATAATACACTTGTTCCACTTGATGTGCAAGAACAAATGTATCGTAACCGCGTAGTTGGTCCTTGTGTTTCACTTCAACCATTCCAAATTGGTTTTCTCGAGTTACATGAGTGCGATCAAACCAGTCAAAGAAGACAGCTCGAAGGGTCTTATTTCTGGTGAAAGTAAATTCAAAGATTTTGTTAATGATCCCATAATAATCGGTTAAATTCCCTTGAGTGTCCATTCCTCTCATCACAACATCGGAATTTGATGTTACTGCGAGAGGACGAAGAGCTTCAAAATGAGTTGTACGGAATCGAGAGCCATTTACGTCATATCGACCATAGCTTCTAACATTCACCAATCCATAAGATAGCTGCCGCAAATCTTCATGGACATTGTGAGTCCGACACTGTCATAAATGATTATAAGTTAAAATAATACTTCTTTAATAATAGTAACTTATAATACATAGAAGACGAGAGAATATTACATAATCTCGAAACTAGGATAGGAAACTCTGCCCCCCATTTATTCCCTATTTTCGCATCCCTTCTACTTGTTTGGCCATAGGTTGATGCCTATGTAGCCAACATTGTTTGTGGAACTCGCTGAACATGAAAAAACATCTTTTAGAATACATGTGTAGCAAAATATGTCGATTAGCATAATTGTAGGACAAACACTTACTCGAAGTATTCCTGCATGACTTCTATATTTGCGTACATGTAGAGTAAAGCAACAGTCCTTTCATGTTTGAATAGCACGTAGGTCGTGTAGCTACCAACAGTGGTGCCTCTCGTTTGACAAATGGAAAGGTCACTTGCAGGGGGTGTTTCGTCCACATTGTACCGCATCGCCGAAGTATTGATTTTGGTTTTCTTTCGCAAAGTAGACACTTGAAAAGTATCCTACTTACTTAATAGCATATGCTTCAGCGATGCACCCTTCCACCCTTGCCCTGTTGCCAACCAATGGTTTGAGATATCATAGCGCTCTTTCAATGTGATACATCCACCTATATTGCACAGGACTGCCAACTTTAGCTTCGAAAGGAAGATGGATAAGCAGATGTTGCATTGGATTGAAGAAACCCGGTGGAAAAAAATTCCATCTTACATAAAAGTATGGGTATCTCCTTCTCTAAATTATCCATCATCCCGATCTTGATTTCTTTAGACCAAAGTTGTCTATAGAAATAGCTGAGATCGGCTAAAACCTTCCACACCGCATCATCTATATAGCCTCGAAACATAACAGGTAAGAGTCTTTCCATTATAATGTGATAATCATGACTCTTCAACCCAGTGAGGTTTCCCGTGTTAACATTTACGGCTCGTTTCAGGCTAGCTGCGTAACCATCTGAGAATTTCAAAGTTTTCATCCATTTCATAACTTCTTTCTTTTCTTTCGATCGAAGATAGAAAGAAGCACGTGTCTTTCCAACACTTTCAGAGATTTCAAGAGTTGGACGGTGACAAATGTCTGCCAAATCTAGTCTAGCTTTATAATTGTCTTTCATTTTGCCAGGCATATCCATGCAAGTGCTTATGATACTTTTGCTCATGTTACGCTCCTGATGCATGACATCAATGTTGTGCATTAGAATCAACGACTTCACATACGGTAGCTCCCAAAGTCCACATATGTGAGTCCAATTGTGTTCCTCTCCATAACCTACGAAATATCCAGGATGACCTTCATCAGGCACCAGTTTGTCCAACATATCAGAATTTTCTGACCTGTTGAGACGCTTCAGTGGTCCTTTAGTGACAACAGTGTTCTTTCAAAAGACATGCCTCTGCTGCCTAAATATGTGATTCGAGGGCAGCCAACGTCTGTGACAATCGAAGTAAGATATTTTGCCTCCATGAGTTAGTCGAAAGCAATCCGTGTCTGAAGCACATATCGGACACGTCGGACGATCGTGAGTGCTTCAGCCGGAAAACATGTCGTATGTTAGAAAATCATGGATGGACCACAAATAAGCAGCTCGAAGGTTGAATTTCTACTTCTTGTAACTGTCGTACGCTTCGACTCCTGTCCACAAGACTTTCAATTCTTCGATCAGCGGTTTTAACATCACGTTGAGATGTGACTCGAGATGATCAGGTCCAGGTACAATGAGGCTGATAAACATGAACTCGTTCTTCGTACAAAAAGCAGGTGGCAGGTTGTACGGAATGAAAAAGACAGGCCAACATGAGTATGGCGTGGTGTTCGTACTGAATGGTGAGAATCCGTATGTCGCTAATCCGATGGGAACATTCCTCGCATCACGAGAAAAGTCTGGATCAAAATGGTCTAGCGCCTTCCATGCATCATCGTCGGACGGATGCGTCAAGAATTCTTTGTTCTCACGTTTACCTTCTTTGTGCCATCTCATGTGTCCTGCGGTTCTTTTTGAAAGAAACAACCGCTTCAACCGAGGTGTCACAGGCAAGTAACGAAGTTGCTTATGAGCGACATCTGTCATCACATTATCGCCATCGTCATTAACAACTTCGACATACCTCGATTTACCGCATTTCAATCACATCATCTCATTGGCGTGCTCTTTCCAGAATAGCATGCAGTTGTCTGGGTACACATCGATTTTCTCATACTTCATGCCGAGACCAGATATCTTGATCTTTGAATGATACATATCTGGTGGCGCATTGTGAGGTTGTGGAAGGATATCGCAGATCAATTTCATTAGATCATTGTAGCAGTTGATGAAAAAAAAGTACTTGGACTTAATTGCCATAAATCTGGTCAAGAAAGCAAGTACGGTTACAATCGTGTGTTCATGTAACAGCTCTTGTGATTTCTTCAGGTCCTCGAAGAACTTCTCTGCCTCATTTGTAAGAGGATCCTCCGCTTTCAGAGCTTCTAGCATCTCATCCATCCTATCAACCTCTGTTATATCATCATCCTCATCCACTTCTGCTATGACTCGAGAATTAGTCTCGCCGTGAAAGGTCCACACTTCATAATGTGGAGTGAAAATGTTTTGACATAAGTGAATCGAAAGCTCCAATCTTCTCAAAAACTTGGTGTTCCGACATTTTGTACAAGGGCACCGCACCATATATTCTGTTGACAACAAAAATGCTCGGTCCAAAAAATTATCTAACTTGATAAACCACTCATCCGAGTGACCATCAGTTCTGCTCTTCCAGCCAGTATACATCCAACTGCGGTCTTCACCCATGTTTGGCTCTGCAGTTTAACGCGAAAGAAATTGTCGTTAATGTATACAGGATAGGTCCTAAAATTTCGACAGCACAACGAGAAGTGTCAGAGTATACCTTTAAAGTAGACAAATCATTATTAGTTTCATTGTTATGTTATGTCACGGCCCTACAACCTAGGCATATAGATCCTAAACCCACCCAAGAGTGACCGAGCGGAGCGTGCTCATGACGAGACACGTGATCCGGAGTCGAACGAAATTTTAGCAGCATAACCCCGCTTTTCTCCACTGCATGCCCAAAAATGGTGCAGCAGAGAACAATAGTGTTACGCCACAGAAATCTGGTCCAAATCCGGACCCGCGTCTCGTCACAAGCCACGCCCCCTTAGTCACTCTCAGGCTGTCCAAAAAGGGACAATTCCGAACCTGCACATCTCACATGCCAATGGCATGTGAGACGTGCCGATCCGAAACGGGTAATACATTGCTATAGGTTATGTTGCTCATTTTCATTTTGAAGTCATTTAAGAGAGAGGAAAGAACTAGAGAAAGAGTGAGAGGAAAGTTCGTCTTAGATGACAATCCCACATCCATTTTCACCATCCACGCAATCGCGGGTCATTGACATCCTTACCAACCCGTTCGCTTCTGTGTTGATTGACGCATACGGTACCACTACAATGGTCTACACGGCACGATCACACTTATTACGTGTCGTGCCCTTCCGGGTTGGTCCGGCCGACCCAAAATCCCTTTATTTATATATATTAAGTAGTCACTCAAAAACATTATATGAATGCACTAAAGTCCAAACATACACTAAACAGAATAGAAATTCAGAATGACAGACCAAGCTATAGACAAAAAACATATAAAGCATATATAAAATCTAATTATGTATTTACTTCAAAATTTGAACAAAAAACATATTAGCCACAATGGACAAGTGTGAAAACACAAGTGTAATACAAGACCGGACTGGAGCAGGATGAAATCAAAAGTGTAATACAAATCTAATCAGGCGCGGAGGTCACAGGGGTAGGACGGCATGGGCGGGGGCATCGCGGTGCCGCTGGGGCGGGCCTTTAAACTGGTTAGTGTCCATGCAGGATTACATTTAATTTTTTGAATTTTTACTTGTAAAGTGTTGAACCATCTTTCGCTTGAGCATTGACATGCCGTCACAAATGATCGCGTTGGTGGTAGATGACGAGGGGCCAACAACTTCAACTGTTAATGACGATGATGATCTAGACACCATTATCTCGAATGTGGCCCCTCTTATGCTTGGATTAAGCCTAAAATTTACCAGCATCCTTCTCATAGCCATAGTAGCCTACTAAAAAATCTCAGCCACATTACACACTCGAAACTGAGATAGTTAGATAAGTTGCATAATGTGACATAGGGGTCTATTATATTTAATGTGGGCCCACACTTAGCTGGTTTGACCTGAAAACTTTACCATAACCCTTGTCATACTCCCAGAAGCTTGTGATAATAATTTCCAGCTCAATGGAACAAGTATAATTGGCTTAATTTCAGATTTAGTATAAGGCACTATTAGGACTATAGTCTGGGCTATAGGTGATTAATGGACTTAAGCATCAAGAATTGAAGCACATACCGCACACTTGGATGGTTATACAACTTTGTAACCGCAATTTCCTTATTAATTCTCATTGTTCTGACCTTGTACATAGTATTCCCACGTATGCATATCCATATACATATATGTGACCATACAACACATAATTCAATTGGACCATAACTCTACCTTATACCCCAATTATTGTCTATAAGTTGCAAGAAAAGTGTGTATAATTTCTCAAACATGCTGAAAGTGCCCTCCTACTCATAATTTCACCAATGCCTATTATGGACCTCCAATTACCCATAATCATATATACCATCATATTGCACACATATATGCCTATATTAGCATCTAATTCTCATTTTGCATACCATGGTATGAATTAGGATCCGAGGGGGTGAAGGGAGACATGGGGTGTGGGAGGAGGCGTAGAACGGTGGCGGCGCGATGGCAGTGTAGAAGGGGGCGCGGAGGGGCGCGGCGAGCCAGGGGCGGCGGCAGCGCGGCTGGCTGGCAGCGGGAGCGAGGGCGCTGGGGCCGGGGGCGAAGTGGAGCGGCGGCGGCGGTCGTAAGGATATGACGAAGGAAATGGTTTGGCCCGATGGTATATGGCTTTAACTTGCGACGGCCAGCTTATTTGCAACGGCCCTAGGGTTGGCCGTCACAATTAATACTATTTGCGGCGGCTAACGGAAAAGGCTGTCACAAATAAGCTTAATTTGCGACGGCCTTCTTATTTGCGATGGCTACTTTAGAAACCATCGTAAACAAGTATATATTTGCGAGGGTTTAACTAATTTGTGACGGCCATCTGCGGGCCGTGGCAAACAGGTTTATTTGCGACGGCCGGCCGTCGCAAATACGGCCGGCCGTCGCAAATGACCGCATTTCCTGTAGTGCAGCCTGAGTTTGCTAAGTAGCAGGTAGGTACAACCTAGGCCACATGAGACGATTCGTGTATTAATATCTTTGAAACCTTTTGTAAACATGTTAGTTAGAATTCTAGAGTATGATATATCAAAATATATTGCACTGTATATGTGCATAATCATATCGTTAGATGATATGATGAAGATTGACGAGGAGCACGACTCAGAGGTGAAGAACTAGGGTGGACCCCGCAGCAAGAATATGATTTTATCAAGCAACACACGAGAGCAAGATTTGGCCAAGCAGCATCAAAGACAAGAAAAGGGGGAGAGTGACGAGAAGCTTCACCCAGAAGATCAAGCTCTGACTATTGAAATTTAAACTAGTCACAATCTAAGGCAAGCTCCAGTTTGTATTTAAGTTCTTAATACGTTTTTATTTTGTAATATATATGATGGTAATAGTGCATTAAGTCCAGGGATGTATGATACTCCACATGCATGACCCAAAAATCTCTGGAGTCTAGTTAGAATAGGACTTTACATGATATCAACTGTTATATTAAAGTTGAGGAATATGGATGGAAGAAAGATGAGGAAAGGATGAGATGAAATAGTTAATCTGAGACCCGGTATGAAGATTAGGGCACTCAAGGATGTGGTCCTGTGAGCATAGTTCTTGCCTGTGTCAAATAAGAACTGTACCGTGTGCAGGCCTGCTGGACAAGTTTGAATTTGTACCAGATGCATCCTGGATATATGGTGCCCAGGAAACTGATATAACATGTTAACCTGGGTATTGAGGCATAACCCGTCGTCCTAGACACCACACACGTCATGAGGAGAGCAGAGACCACTGCGGCATAGGTCATCATGTGAGTCTTGCTTCCGGGACGGTAGGACCGGCTCAACATTTGGGTGTCTTGTGAAAAGTTGTTGTGTACAATGTTAACGAATAAGGTCGCACCTCTTCTAGATGGGTGTACATGACGTGCAAGCTGGGTGTATCTTGATTCGAATCATCATCGCTCACGGAAGGGAGCATACTTGTTCAATGCGCTGTGATGTAGTAACAACTGGAACTAGATGGAACCTGTTGTATGGTTGAAGTAGTTGATAGTAGAACTAAAGTTATGATTCTAAGCAACTTCACCTGCTATTATAAAATTGAAGCAAGGATCCACTAATAGTGAACATTTACTTACTGCAGTTTAAATTCAAGTCTTAGGTTTTCAGCATGTAGAGTTCCATGCTTAGGTGAGACGGTTAAGTCTTGTTGAGCCTTGTGCTCACGGTTGCATTTATATGAGTTTTGCTGGTATATAGCTACGATGGGTTTCTAGGCTTTGCCCTCATCGTGGTATATAGCCAATGGAAGCTCTGGACGCCACTGCTTTCTTCTTTGATTCTAGAGTGGAGTATCTGCGGGCTGGATACGATCGCTACTACTGTAGTGTAGGTTTGAGAGAGTATATGAAGCCTTTCACTAATGTAAGATATTTTTGTATAAAACTCTGAGATTAATGTAAGTTGCTCACTTATGTTATGAGTTCTGTGTTCTTTTCTATGGTGTGCTATTGGGTGTCGCATCGTACGACATCACCCAATGTGATTCCTGGTTTGTCTGGACCCTGGTCCTCATAGCATAGTATTAGAGCTACATTGGAAATAGCGCACCTGAAAAGGAAAATATTTTTAAAACTATAGACTTACGAGTGAGGACTTGGTGCTACGCCCACATAAGGACTGATATTAGCATAATTACTTAAGGTGGCAAGCTAACATACTTATTATTATATTCTGTAACGATGCTCCGACGTTAGGTAAGAGGTAAGGTACGCCACCGCAAGCGGATCAATTGCGGTAAGCTCCCCCGTACGAGAGGTAGTATGGTGATTGTTTCCCGTGGCTTATCACGGGAGTTAATATGAGTCTTTGAACCCTTTCATGGTTCTGGGAACATATGAAAACGCTGCTCCCCGGCGTGCTTCAGGCAAAAGCATGGATACCCCATCGTGTGGTCAAAAACGCGATAGTATGCAACTCTTGGACAATTCATGTTCAATGAGCCATATGCAGCGCTCGCCATCGGTGTGCCTCCGCGAGGTAGGGGCAGTAGGTGGTATCTGTTAGGTTGATAAAATTCCCAACCGTGACGACCCATTTGCGCTCTACTCGGGTCCCTCGTCGTGTGGTGTGGAAACATGATCACGTTTCTCTAGACGTGTTCTCCTCGAGGACAACCTTTATGGAATAAGACAGGGCGTTAGATTGGAAACTGATATATTATATTATGACTGCCTGTCGTGCTGCCCATGTGGCTCGCCCTTGTGGCACATTTTGTGAAATGGACATTGTGTTTGTTCTGTAGGTACACTAACCGCGTTAAATGTATTCCGAGTACAACGCGTTTGCGAGTGTTTGATTCTAGTGTCACCTATAAGACGTATACAGCGGGGGTAATCCGATTAGGATTTTCTATTTTGTGAGGAACGTAGTACCGACATATCATTTGGGTTATGTCGGACACGTTGACTATTTGAGTCTGTGTCGGGAATGTAACTCTAATCTACAAGCTTTTGGTTAATGCCATGACAAATTTCCTGAAGTAAAGTCTGAAAATGACTGCAATCCAAACTCTATCAAACTTGCACTTTGCTGTCTGGCTCTGGCAGAAAGATGCTGAAATTTGGAAGCTCATATCTTTTAGTAGGTTTGGCAATTTTAGTTGTAGTATACATAGATGGAAATAGAAAGAATTTCTCTACAAATGTTCTATTGACCTCCAGACAAGAAAACCACTGTACGAAGATGAAGATGCACCACAACTAAAACTGCTACAATTCTGAAACTTAGTGAACCAGCCCCTGTATTTTTGCCATATCTCCTTACTGAGTGATTTTCTTTATTATTGTGATACACATATGGAAATGGGAGATAATGATATACAATTTTATAATTCAAAGTATCTTCAAAATCTGTACATAACTATTTCTAAACATCAGTTGAAACTGGTAGTACTGTATATATGTTACCAGATTCAGCAGCACATATATGAATTTTAAACAGTTATATCTTTTAATTTACAAATGTAACATTGGTATATAAAAACACTTCTGAAAATCTTAGGAAATCCCCTACAAAGTTTTAGTTCAACACTTTGGCTAAATCCTAACAACACTATGTGAAAATCAATTTATCGTCCAAACTGTCCTAACAGTCCAGAAATTGAACAATGGGGTATACAGTTTGGGAGCTTGAAAGCAATGACATGTATAAGTTGTAGGGATTGAATGGGTGTATTTCTCGAAAGCTGATGTAATGAACTGCAATATTTTAATTGCATGTTTGTGCAGATTTTGAATATTGTTGACTGTTTTAAAGTGTGGCCAAAACTCCTATTTTAGGGGAGGTTCTGTCGAAATTGGCCCAGAAAAACAGTCAACTTTTAACATCTATAACTCGCAAACCCTTAATCCCATAGGGTCACATGAGTAACCGTTGGAAAGTTTAATGAGTCACCTAATCTTATGTAATTGGCTACTGACCTGAAAATGTCAACTACCTATTAAAAATTGAGTTTCAATGCAAACTGGTCAATCTGGACAGAACACATTTTGCTGATGCAGAAATTTTAACCAACTTTATAAATCCATATCTCCTAAACCAAGACTGCTCTGAAGACAAATAAATACTTTTTGAAAATATTATTATATTATTTAAAACTTTGTAATTAAGAATATGTCCAGATTTGGAACATAACTGTATGGAAACTTTGAATCAAAACTGCTGCTTTCTACGGAAGTTCTGCTGAAACTGCTAGAAAAATCTGTCAACTTTAAAATAGCAGAACATTGAAACCAAAGCTGGTATATCAGAAAAGAAATACTTTTTGGAAAGGTATTGAAATGTACTTCAATATTCTATTTCACCTCAAGTCCTGATTTTTGCTTTTACTGTACTAAAATCAAAAGTTAGTGCAGGCTGGTCCTGTTTCAACAGAAATTGGATCAGTTTGGATTGTTTTAGTTCTGGTTTCAATGCTTTGATTTGCATCTTACCTTCCCATGAGGATTAATTGAGTAAGTTTCTCACTCTCCTAGCTAGAAAGTTAAGGAGGAAGGAGTCCATCCTAGTAACCAAGGTGTTATAACCATCAAGGTATCATGCCCTAGTTTAACTCAACACCGAACCAACGAGTGAGAAGTTGATCTTACGGTGAATAAGGATAAGTACACATCGACTTGGTGGATCAAAGACAGGCTTGAACATTGAATCCTACTAAGGACTACTCTAGTGGCTTGGAATCCCACTGCTTAGTGACACTCAACCATCGAGTTAAGATAGTTAGTTGATTTTTCACACTGAAAGGATCTAATGCTTTAGCTTCTAGGACAAAGAAACTATGGGTAGATAGTATGACTTTGAGACTCTTTAGTAATGACTTAGGTTGTTAACCCTGACTGTTGCTCAAACATAGTTCTTTGTCAACCACCGATTGAAACCTACCGGGGTAGATGTTAGATATCTACTCTTCGAAGGTTACTCTCTTTGCCACTTCTGAGAGTAACCCATCTCACCTACTTAATGGTAGACATAGTAGATAGAGAACACTTTGAGATGAGAAACCTGATCCTTTGCTAATACACCGCAACTCATTTTTCTAAGTGGTGGTTAGAAGATCTCAGGGAACTTCTTGCTAACGCTCTTACCTTGAAATCATTGAACTTGGTTGAGACATGAAAATATCATTCCTTGTCTAGCACTTTTCATGACCAAGTTACTAGATCCTTGTGTATGTTGGATACTTCTGATCGTGTTTGAATTGTCTTACCTATTTTTGCTCAAAACATAAAAAGGGATGCATCATGTCTTCTACATTTCTGGCCAGCCGATATTGCATTCTCTACGCACAACATCATCCAACTTGTGATGCATCATGAAACATGAATATTAATGAGCTTTCAGCAAGAACATGTAATCTCGTTCAAATACTTAAGTAGTGTCTAATATTCTTGAGTTGTGAACCACTATATAATTCACAACGACAATTTTGTGATTCATTATCTTGTTTAGCACAAGGGAAACCACTTACGTAACACCCTTATGACAAAATTACCATTGAGTCCTTTTCTTTGACTTGTTGAAAATCAATCACCTTCATTGCTGGAAATTGACTCTTTCTAGTTTGCGAGGAGTTACCTTATAACACCTCAACCTCGCGAGAACCTTGAATTCTCTCTACTCATGAGGCTACCGCTTGATTGCCGAGTTCATGAAACTCTTTGACATGTAATGCATAGTGACATTACTTTGTCCAACAACCTTGTACTCACTATGTATTGAGCGTCTATGTACTTTGAGGAAATGATAGAACCAAACCTTAATTTCTCTTATGTCAGTGCGAAGTGATTCCTCCCTTTACCTACTTGTTGATATAACCATTTTTTGCGAGTTAATCATTTCTTGTTTGAATCTCACAATACACCTCGATGCCTCTTAGAGCAAAATACCTAGCCAAATCCTTAAGGACTCACACAGAACAAAGTATGTAGCGAGGATAGATACACCATCTATTGTGGGTCATCTTTGAGATCGAGATAAGTAGGGAGCAAAGATTTGATATTGAGAATCAAGATTAGGACGGTAACGTCTTCAAGAGAGAACACCAATTACTGAAGCCAAGAATTGTAGAGTTGAGTGTGTCTTCCATATGGAAACTGGATACATCATTTAAGAGTGAAGAAGAAGACTTCAGAACACCGTCAGAGATGTACAGGGAAAAGATATAGACTACAGTTTGACCTCATGTACATCAAGTAGCTGACTTCAGATCACTCGGAAGGAGACCCGTATAACTAGGAAATATGATTCGTCTTTACAAGGATGGTAAGAGCCTCAAGTAAATCCTTAATCATAAGGAGTTGATTTGAGACAGTAAAGACTGTTGGAGTTGATGTAAGGTTATGAACTTGAGATTCAGTATCGTCCGAGCATGGCCAACGTGGTGAACGATACATTAAGATGCAAAGCTCATATGCATAACGTGACCCTCATATCGACGGAAAAGGAAAAACCAAGTATAGACTTGGTTCCCTATGGATCATTGTGTCAGCTTACTTATACCTACACTCCGAGCGAGGATAGTAGAGGTTCAGAAGAAGGATAAGACTATGTCTACTATTGGAACGGAAGTTATGAAAAAAGTAAAATATTATACTTCTGGAGGATGAACAAGGAATTAGACGTTATAGTTTACAAGGTATTTTGAGGTAACCACACCGTCGAGTGATTCTCATGGGAAGGTGATGAGTTGCAATGGAAAATGAAGAATATCTTCTACCAGTAGTTCGGACATGTTATCGTCATACTTACGATAACATTCTTTACCACCTCAGTTCTTCACTTCGAATCTCGGGGACGAGATTTCTTTAAGGGACAAGGGTTGTAAAAAGCCCACATTTGGAAAAGAGCAGGAATGCAAAAATACAAATTTGAAAATTTTAAAGTTGAACTAGAAAGTCAAATATAATGAATAATGTTAATGAATATGTGATGCCCAGAATATAAACCTTAAAAGCTTTATAAACAGTTTGGTTTTATGAGTGGAATTAAAGAATTAGGTACATAATCACGGAGATTCAAGAGGTCCATGTCAAAAATCAAAGTCAGAAATTAGGTTTAAGTTTAAACTCTTTTCAGCTTAGAGGAAGCAAGTTCAAGTTTGATCTATGGTGCAAAAGAAATTATATTTTGACTGCATCTTAAATTTGGGACAATCAAATTGCAGAATGGATTGCACCTTTAGATTCGCCATATTCAAATTAGTCAACATGTACATTTTGAGGATTTTTAGACTTCATTTGCTATTACAAATTTCTATCCGAAGTGTGCAGCAGTCATGTCTATGACAGGTGGGCCCACCTGTTAGCAGGCCCTACCAGTCAGCCTTATCAGCACTGTGCCCCGGCCTTTGGTTCAGCGGCAAGGCACCCGCAGGGCTCCACCTGACCGCTCCAGCGCACGCACCGTCGCTCCTATCCCTTCCTCCTCTGTTCTATTGTGAGCAAATATACAACAGCTTATTTCTTCCTCTCATCTCCTGTACAGCACCACCGTTTGCTTCTTTCTTTGCTTGATGCCGCCCGCTCACGCTCGCTACTGCTCTACCAGCGCGCTTAACCGAGCTCCTGGCCGCCTGCCTTGCTGCCGCCCGCTTGTTGGCGCTCTGGCCACGCGCCCTCCACCATCAGCGTCCTTGCCGGCCGCGTGCACCGTGCCATGCGTGATTCCCGTCTCCAGCGCGTGTCCTCATGTCATGGCCGCCATGTGCCCAAGCTCTGCTCGTTGCCGGCCACCCTGCCCGCGCTTCGCGCCTGCACCGGCCACGCGCCGCCGTGCGCACTGGCTGCACCGACGCCCGATTCTTCCCCATCTCGGTGCCACTCCCACTTGCTCGCCGCCCAGCCAGCGGCGCACCCTCACCAACGCTGGCCATGTCCATGCCGCCATCGTGCCCCAGCTCGCGTCCGTGCGTCGGCGTCCTGCCGCGCCCTCGTCTGTTCCTTGCCGCGCGCTTTGAGTGCTGCCGTGCCGCGTCCCGCTGACCGCGCCTTGCCACGCTGCTGCTTGCCCTCGCCGCGCCTCGCCGCGCCTCGCCGAATGCCGACACTGGCTGCACCCATGCTATGCCCGGCCCCTGCATCCTGCCGTGCCCCTCCTCGCCGAGCTAGTGCCACCCACCTCCAACACCCCTCGCCCTCTGCCACAGCAACGCTGTCGGTTTGTGCCGCGCCCACAACCGCGGCGCCTCGGCGAGCGCCGTGCGCACCCTGTCTGCGCGACACCGTCGGGACTCCCTGTTCCTTCACTGTGCTGGGCACCTCGCCGCCGTCCAAGATTCCCCACAGCAGTGCTGCGCCAACGCCGCCCCAACGCCTACAGCGCCTTGTCCGCGCCATCTGCCAGCGGGAGTCACTACTGCTCGTTGTGTTCCACCCTCACCTCCGTACAACACCCCAACCGTTGGTCGACACCCGACATTGTCGCTCGTTCCTCGCCGCTGCGCCTCACGCGCCGCGGTGATCGCCGTCCATGATGCCGGCCGTTCATGCCGCCGCTGCGCATCTCCACCTCGCGGTGCCACTGCAGCGTGTCTCCAGGCCATTTCCATCCACCTATACACCATCGGCAAGGCAGCGTGCAAAGGAAGATCTTCGGCAGCTGAACCGCATCGACGCCATCGCCCTCGATGCGCCGTCGCAACGTTACGCATCGCTGCTGCATCCTGGCAGCGAAGAAAAAGATGTGTGTCATTTATGGTATGCAGGAACACTTCAATGACACAACGACGACGCCAATTGATCCAAGGTTAGCTCTGATTTGTGCAAGATTGGTCGAGACAGTGCTGCAGTCAACATGTTCAATGAAATGTTTACAAGACAAAAACAACTGTAATGATGAGCAGTACTAATCGGTGATGCAGAAACGCGACGACATCACAACGGACAAGGTCAGCTAGGCCTCGAGAACCTCTGAATTGTGCAAGAGTGACCAGATTGAAGGTGCAGTCAAGCTGTTCGATAAAATGTTTACAAGGGAGGAACCAGCTGTCTTGACGTTCGGTGCTGGTCTATGGATGCTGAGATGTTGTGTTATCGCAACCGACAAGGACAATTGCCAAGGTGATCTTTAAATGGTGCAGGATGGACCGGTTCAAGAACGTTCCCAAGGTGCTCTCTGAAATGCTTACCAAGGTGACAGTGAATCCGATTGTGTTGTGTTGTGCACCATTTTGCTTGCTATTGTGATCAAGGGAGTTGATTGTGACGCTGTGGTGCTGGGTTAAAATGGTGGGCAGGAGCAGTACCATGTCAGTCGCATTTTACCACTCTTGTGGTTGCGTTCTTCATAGATGAGAGACTAGCAAGCATATGCAACGAAGATTGCAAGGAGGCAAGAGGATACACGCATCGGACGCTTATGCAAACATGGTTGAGAGAGGGTTTAAGAAAGGGCATCAGTCTTGACGTGTTCATGTGCAATGCTGGGATCGACGACCATTCTGCAGGCGGTGATATGGAATATAGGTGTGAGATTGTGGCGCAGATGAGATGAAGATCACAACAGATGTGGAGCTGTGCAAGAAAGGTCATAGAGATGATGCGGAACACCTGATGAGATAGATGGGTCAAAAGGATGCGGCTGCAATGGCAGCCTAAGTTTGCTAAGTAGCAGGTAGGTACAACCTAGGGCACATGAGACGATTCATGTATCTTTGAAACCTTTTATAAACATCTTAATTAGAATTCTAGAGTATGATATATTAAAATATATTGCTCTGTATATGTGCATAATCATATCGTTAGATGATATGACGAAGATCGACGAGGAGCACAACTCAGAGGTGAAGAACTAGAGTGGACCCCGCGGCAAGAATATGGTTTGTGCAAGCAGCACACGAGAGCAAGATTTGGCCAAGTAGCATCAAAGACGAGAAAAGGATGAGAGTGATGAGAAGCTTCACCCAGAAGATCAAGCTCTGACTATTGACATTTACACTAGTCACAATCTAAGGCAAACTCCAGTTTGCGTTTAAGTTGTTAATATGTTTTTCTTTTGTAATCTATATGATGGTAATCGTGTATTAAGTCTATGGATGTATGATACTCCACATGCATGATCCAAAAATCCCTGGAGTATGGTTAGAATTGGACTTTACATGATATTAACTATTATATTAAAGTTGAGGATTATGGATGGAAGAAAGATGAGGAAAGGATGAGATGGAATAGTTAATCTGAGACCGAGCAGGAAGATTAGGATGCTCGGACATGGTCCTGTGAGCATAGTTCCTGCCTGTGTTGACTAAGGACCGTACCTTGTGCAACCCTTTTGGACAAGTTTAAATTTGTACCGGATGCATACTAGATATATGAGACCCGAGAAACTGATGTAACATGTTAACCTGGGTATTGAGGCATACCGCACCGTCCTAGACACCACGCACGTCATGAGGAGAGCAGAGGCCACTGCGGTAGAGGTAGTCATGTGAGTCTTGCTTCTGGGACGGTAAGACTGGCTCAACATTTGGATGTCTTGTGAAAGGTTGTTGTGTACAACGTTAACGGAAGTGGTCGCACCTCTTCTAGATGGATGTACATGACGTGCAAGCTCATTGTATCTTGACTCGAATCACCACTGCTCGCGGAAGGGAGCATACTTGTTCACTGCGATGTGACGTAGTAACAACTGGAACTGGGTGAAACCTATTGTATAGTTAAGCAACTTGATTTAAGTAGTTGATAGGAGAACTAAAGTTACAATGAACTGTCCTAGACACAACGCACGTCATCAGAAGAGCAGAGGTCACTGCGGCATAGGTTGTCATGTGAGTCATGCTCCCCGGACGGTAGGGCCGGCTCAATATTTGGGTGTCTTGTGAAAGGTAGTTGTGTACAAAGTTATTGGGAGAGGTCGTACAACTCTTCTGAACGGGTTTACATGATGCGCAAGCCGGGTGTATCTTGATTCAAATCACCGTCACTTGCGGAAGGGAGCATACTTGTTCACTGCGCTGTGAAGTAGTAACAACTGGAAATGGGTGGAACCTGTGGTATGGTTAATGAACTTGGTTGAAGTAGTTGATAGTAGAACTAAAGTTATGATTCTAAACAACTTCACCTGCTATTATAAAATTGAAGCAAGGATACACTAATAGTGAACATTTACTTACTACAGTTTAAATTCAAGTCTTAGGTTTCCAGCATGTAGAGTTCCATTCTTAGGTGAGACGGTTAAGTCTTGCTGAGCCTTTGCTCACGGTTGCATTTATACGAGTTTTGTAGGTATATAGCTATGATGGGTTTCTAGGCTTGGCCTTCATTGGGGTATATAGCCAATGGAAGCTCTAGACGCCGCTGCTTTCTTCTGTGATTCTAGAGTGGGGTATCCGCGGGTGAGATATGACCGCTAGTGTTGTACTGTAGGTTTGAGAGAGTAGTATGAAGACTTTCACTGATGTAATATATTTTGTATAAAACTCTGAGATTAATATAAGTTGCTCGCTTATTTTATAAGTTATGTGTTCTTTTCTGTGTTGTGCTATTGGGTGTCGCATCGTATGACACCACCCAATGTGATTCCTGGTTTGTCTAGACCCTGTTCCTCACATTTCAGAATTTTCTAAAAAGGGAATAATTTGGAATAAATCTCTAATGATTAATGTTAGGGAATTATTTAGGACACTCTATGGACTTCATACAAAATACTTTGCACCACTTCAAAGTACTTGCAATGAGAAATTCAACAAAAATTAGTTTACAATTTTTGAACAATTCTCCGGGGAATGGTGAATTTTCCAAGTTTGTAGACTTTCTGCATTTATTTTTCAATTGAAAAAAATCTTTAACCATTGACCAGTGGGCCCTAGGGTTTAAAATGGCCCAAGCGGGCTGAAGCCACACGTAGGCTTACAAACTAACCCGCAATCACAAATGATCGTGCGCCACATATCGATCCTGGAGGGAGAATTAGTGGCTGACGAGTGGGCCAGCCCCCAGGCCTTCTTCTACCTCTGGCCTGGGCGGTACCCGACGGCAGCACGACGGCACCCCTCGACGGCAGTGGTCTCCAGTGCTCTGTAGTACCTGAATCTAGCCGCCTGGACCCCATACGGCATGGGGAGGCTGCTGGTCATGTCAGGAGAGGCTGGAGTTGGCCGGAGGTGGCCTCCCCACGGCGGCGGCGATAGGTTGTACTCCGGTGAGGTTGCCCGGAGTGAAATGCCCATTACATCTGTCGGGATTTAATCTCACAACACCAGGAATCGATGGGGAAGAAGAATATGAACTCAAATCTAGGAGAACTGGGCTGGAATTTGGATTTCACCCGTGACCTAGGTCACAAGGTTTGGCGGTGGCGAGAACTCAAAGAACAACGGCTATGATCAAAATTTTCCTTGCTTGTTGATGCAGGGCATACATAAGGGCATGAGGAATATGTTTTCTAACTGAATTTGAAAAATAAATACACGTAGAATCCGAATTGCTTGGCCAAAGTCCCCCTGTTCTTAAGAACGGCCGAAACGAAAATTTGAGCTCTGGCTAAACGGTGCTATGAACGGCACAACAATCATGGGGACCGCACAGTGCGGTTATGGCGAACCTTTTGGTGCTATGAGTGAGCTGGAAGAAGGACTGAGGCAGTAGGACGTCGTGGCGGCGTAGAGGTGGCGAAAAACAGAGGGGAGGTTGAGCTTTTGGCTTGATCGGCATGACACGGAGGGAGGCAACGTTCTGGTCGCTTGGGGAGGACGATGGCGACGGCGCACGCCTTGCTGCAAGCTCAGCCGAGCTTGTGGGGACCGGAGTCCACACATTCGAGGATCTGATTGGGTGGTGCCGTGCGATGCGGCACCTAACAGCACACACAAAAAAGGATACCAAAACATATAAAGTTTTCATTTCATAATAAGAAGAGTTTACAAAAGAGTGTACAACAGAGGTACACACGCAGCGGAAAATACATACTCATAATCTCACCTAACTAAGCAGGAGAGAAGACGTCCATGCCCTAGGACGCTTCTCACTAGCAACAAGAAGAACATTCGGCAGCGGCATGGTTCACATGAGATTTATCTCGATACCTCGAGATCTCATGTACAACCTGAACAGCAGAAATAAACCTAATACCTGCAAAAATCGTTAAAGCGCAAACGGAGCATAAGGCTCAGCAAGACTAACTCGTCTCACTAGACATATGCAGGGGTAATTACTAAGCATAGGTAAGCAATATCATAAATAGACTCGCCTACAAGTGGATCCTTATAATTAAGTTTTAAGTAGCACATGACATTCTTCAGGCACGGCACATCATAGACTCCACAATCAAACAAGAAACGCTTTGCCAATGATATGACATGCCCAAAGCACATAATGCTATTACAGGATAAGTATTTGGAAACTGTAAACTTTTAATTGTGCTATCTCTAAGCCATACAAGGTTGCAAAGCAATTATAATTCAATACAACATATTTTTCTAGCTTCTTTAGTATTTACTACGTCACGACAGTGACGGACAAGTGGTATTCTATCACTGCGAGGGACGGTGATTGCAATCAGGACACACCCGGACTGCACGACATGCACACCCGCGTGGGAGACACATATGTGCTCTCCTCCCCGCGTTATACCTGGCCACCTTTCACCCAAGACCCCAATGTCGACAAACCTCTTCACCCCGAGCAAAAGGTCCCCTACACGGACACGTCAAAACGTTCCGCTAAGAGATTTACACCTTTCTGCCTTCGCATCTCCATTCAAGGACAACCGAGGAGTTTCCACACTACAGTCTGGAGTTACATCAGTTTAATGGGCCCATATACCATTATGCAACCGGTACAGTTCAAGCTTGTCCAACGGTGCCGCATACGACACGGTCCTCAAGCGGCACAGGCAGGGCTATGCGCCCGAGACTTCATCTCGTCGACTCCTATTCCCCCTGCCCGGTCTCGTATTCATTTCATAAGCCATTTTTAATCTTCCACCCTCATGTGAACTGTTATTCCTATCTCGTGAGTAGATTCCAACTACTCGACTTATACCAGATTTCCTATACATTAGCAAAACAGTTACTACAGGTCAAACTGTAACCCGTTCCAACCAACCCCTTGGATTTGTGGTCATGCAAGTGGAGTATCAATCACCTTATACGTAAATGCACAATATCAACTGAAAACGTAAGTGAATAAACTGGAAAACTTTGAAAAGCTCTTAAATGCAAACCGGGGCTTGCCTTAGTTTGCGACTCGATTAAATGTCAATTGTTAAGGGTCTTTCTCTGAAGACTCCACCAAGGACATCAAGTGGACACCCTGGCCTTCTCCTCCAAGCGACACTTCTCGTCAATATCAATCACTACACGACATGCATATGTGAATGCTAGTAAATTAGAATGTAGATATAGTTCATAAGCTTCTAACTATGGTTATAGTGAGTGAATGATCTTCTTTGGCTTTGGGATTTTTATGGTAGATGTTAGGGACTACAAGGAATACTCTTGCAAAGAACAGGAGATGATCAAAATAGTTTGTTGTCTCTAAAATAATGGTAAGCAATAAACTTCCCAAAATTTTAGAGAAGAAACTGTAGCTTGAACATAGCTGCCAGTTGATGATCATGATAGAGGATGTTGTTCTGGTTCTAGAAAAATTGGTTTCATAAATTTCTAAGCCTTGGTGAGAGAGATATTGAATTTTAAAGTTGGCAAGACTTTCTGAAATTAATTTATAACTGAATTTTCAGCCTTTCAATTAACATTCAGTTGGAAACTGAATTAGGACTAGGAGACTAAGTCAATTAAATCTCAAGTTTTTACAGGAGTTAGTATATGACTAAAGGAAGGTTCAGTCCAAATTTGGGACAAAATAAAGCAACTGAACATCTGTAATAATTCAATGACTACAAAAGGTAATTGAATTATACAGAGGGTTATACAGGTTAAATGGCTCCCAAACTTTTTTTTTGGAAATCAAGAATAGGATAATGTATTTTATGTGAATTTTTGGGATTTTTCCAGTGGACAGTTCATCTGAAAAAATTGTATTTGTATTTGGAAAGATTGTTTTCTACATAATTTAAAAGTAAGTTTCACAAAACCTAATTAGTACTAACAGAAACTATAGCTCAAGGGCTTTCAAACAAAATTTGTTTGAAGGTTTTTGGAGCAGTCTACAGAGAGTTATGGATTTTCTAAGTTGGAGTCAAATCTGGAATTAAATTCTAACTTGAATTAAACCGTGGGCCCCACCGTTTTAAAATGGACTAGTGGCATTCAAACCACACGGGGACCACAGAGATACACTGCGTAGCCACAACAGATCCTGGGGCCACACCTGATCCGACGGGGTTAAAAGACGCTGACACGCGGGGCCCACTGAGTCGTCTTCAAACCCCCGAGGCGAGCGGCGTGCGGGGCTCCCGCGGCGGCGCGCTCCAGCGAGCCTCGCCGGATCTGATTTCCCGGCCACCGGAGCACCTAATCTTTGGTGCCCAACCTTAAAATCCTGTGCTGAGCATGATGGTGGGGTCGGGGAGGCTTGCCGACGGTCGGAACAGCGGCGCATCGGGGGCGGCGGCAGCTAGGGTTCCGGCCATGTCGGAACCAACGCTCCGTGGCAAAAACTCTTCAAAAAAGGCGGGGAAAGTCTTCTGGAACCACGAGGAAGGTGAACACGATGGCGAGCTCCGGTTTAGCTTCAAAATACCGGCCAAAACCTTAACGAAAGAACGACAGGAGTGAACCAGAGGCTAGACGAGAGAGTGGGGAACAACCTTGCCGTTGAGAGCTTGGCGCGAGAGGCCTTCGGCTGGCCGGCAATGGGCACGAGGCACCGGCGGTCAGGATCTTGCGTGCGGGGTGAAAACGGTGCATCCCTTCGGCTCAGCGGGGGGAAAAGGCGATAAGATCGACCGTGGAGTGATAAGGAGGAGCCAGGGGCGCTATTTATAGTGCTCAAACGGGAGTAGCTCGCCGCTGTCGCGCTGGGCATGCACGCCGTCGTGGTGGCGCGCGCAGCACGTGCTGGAATGCGGCGTATGTGGGGTTGCTGACTGGTGGGCCCCGCCAGTCAGCCTTACAACTACTGCCATATTAGTAATTCATTTAGAAATAGTAAATGAACTCCAAAAATCATGAAAACTCATGGCTAAGTCAAGAAAAATGTGATGAACACAATGGTGTGTTTAGATCTTTATGTTCAAGTATATTTGAGCAGATTTTGAATTTGAATTTAAACTTGATTCAAATTCGCTGAGCGTCTCAAATAAAATAACAAATAGACTCCAAAATTCATGAAACTTTTCAAGGAGCTTATTTGCAATTTTAGAAGACTATAGAAAAATTTATAGCCTCAGATTTGAATGTTCTTGACAGGGCATGTGTATACAGTAGCTATATGCTATTTGTTTATTTGAGTACATGAGGTACTATAAATTGATTTGCCCAAGCAAACCCCATTCAAATATTCCAAAATTTTGCAGAGATGATATTTGAATTATTTTAAGATTATTGGTGAAGTATGTTTCTCATGTTAATAAAATTTAAAACATGAGAAGAAAAAGGAATTGAATAGGTTCAAGTTTATGTACATGACCATATCTTGAACCCAATTAAATTGTGAAGTTAACTGACCACTGAAATTTATGTTTAGAATTAAGTGGGATTTTACATTCCTCCCCCCTTAAAAAAATCTCGTCCCGAGATTATAATAGGAAGGATAAAAGAAAAAGATCTAATGAACATATGCCGCTAACAAGTCCGGATAGTTCGATTTAAGAAAATCCTCGCTTTCCCAAGTTGCTTCTTCAGCGGTATGGTTATTCCACAAGACTTTGTAAAAGTCCAAAGTGCGGCTTCTCGTGGCACGAGTTTTCTCATCGATGATCTTGACCGGATGCTCAGAATAAGTGAGATCAGGTTGTAGAGCCTCAAGATCTTCCGTGCGGACTTCAGCTGGGGATTTAAGACACTTCCGCAACTAAGAGATGTGAAATACATTATGAATTCCAGAGAGAGACGCTGGTAACTCCAGACGATAGGCCACAGGTCTGCATTTCTCAGTGATAGCGAACGGCCCGATGAATCGTGGAGCCAGCTTTCCCTTCACCCCAAAACGATGAATCCCTTTCATTGGAGATACACGAAGATAAATGTGATCCCCAATGTCGAAGTGAAGAGGTCAATGTCGTTTATCTGCATAACTCTTCTGTCGAGATTGAGCAGCCTTGAGATTGGCTTGGATTACTCGCACTCGTTCTTCCGCTTCATTTACTAGATCAATACCATATGTCACTCTTTCACCAGACTCACACCAATTCAATGGTGTGCGGCACTTCCTGCCATAGAGGGCTTCATATCACTACAGGAATCGCGATTATAGACGACGGCTGGAAACCGTCGTCTATAAGGAGACTACCGTCATCGATAAGCTATCGACAACGGTAAATGCTTATCAACGACGGTTTCTGCCCGTCGACTACAATTTGTCGTCGATAACGTTATCGACGATGGTTACTGCCGTCCTTGAATTTATTAACGACGACCGAAATTAGCTGTCGTTGATAAGTCCTCCAGCCACGTGGCAGCGGGGAAACCTTATCGTCGACGGTGGTGGGCAACCGTCGACGACAATGCTACCTTATCGACGATGGTTTCTGTACGACCATCGACGACAATGGACATTTATAGACAACGGTTGCTGGGAAACCGTCGTCAATAACTAGCCAGTATCGACGACGGTTGCCACATAACCGTCGTCGATAAGTCATGATTAAAAAAAAAACAGAAAATACTGCCGTGGCTCGATGGCCAGATTACACAGTCAAGCATTTCAAAACAGATTCAGCAAGCATTTCAGAACACTATACACACACCACACTTTGCGAGCTCGAACCAAGCAAAATACAACCGCAAAACATAAAAAGCTCGGTGAAGTCCCTGGCTTCCGGTGGCATTGCCTCCTCCCCTTTGAAATTTCTGTAGAACCAATTCAAACACAAGTCAGGACACCCAAGTCAGGAAATACATGAAGAAAATTGAAAGGAAAAGGTTATACAAAGAAATTTTATGGCGAATGAGAGGAAAGGCTGCAAAGTTTCTTATCGACATGAGGATCAATTTACCAAATTGTACTACGGATTTTGGGACATCAAGGTAGCTAAACAAGACTTTTGTGGGTTCTTGCAATTATAATTTAAGGTTCAGATCCAAACCATCCTAGCTAGGTTGTTCTTCCAAAAAGATCAGAAACCAAAAGAAGACGAAGATGATCTGGCTAGGATCTAGCACTGGCAACTTGGATTTAGAGAAAGCTTTCAGCCATGAAAAAGGGAAATAAT
Organism: Tuctoria greenei; assembly: GCA_036927565.1. Taxonomy (NCBI): domain Eukaryota; kingdom Viridiplantae; phylum Streptophyta; class Magnoliopsida; order Poales; family Poaceae; genus Tuctoria; species Tuctoria greenei. Next base: position 172,583,420 of record JAYESD010000002.1, on the reverse strand, counting down.
TTCAACTAGCACTTAATTCTAGGCAATGGAATTGTTTATATTAATGAGGAAAGGGTAATCATCTGGGGCATGATGTTCTAATCAACGACCGTAACAAGGTTGACAAATATGAGACTGCCAAAATTGAAATTCATACTAATTTCAAGCTCCATGCAACCCAACACCATAGCACCATACCATAAACGTACCATTAATTTCCTTTTCCAACACTACCAAGCACCAACACCACAAAAACCACTCCACAACACATATTATGAGATGAAGTGTGAGCATTTATTCAGAGAAGCTGACCTAACTCTTAGACGCTACCCCGTCCACTACCATCGGAGTTCGGAAAGTCGTCCTGCAATCGTCCAAGCGCCGAAATCTGAGGCGATGGAGTTTGAGCCTCTGTTCCCGATCCCTGTGATGTGCAAGTGTAGTTAGACATGTTACAAGTATAAAAAATGCATATTTTACTAAATTTTGTACCTGGACTGCTGTCGTCGGCACTAGTGGTTGCTCTATTGCTGGCGGCGTCCATTGCGGAAGGAGAGACGGTTGTCCTGGAAACATAGCCTGCAAACACAAATCAAATCATTATACATGTCATTTATACATTAAAAATGTTAAGTACAACATCTAAAATGTACCTGCACGACAGCTTGCATCTGTAACATGAACGAGTTTTGATACTCGTCCATAGCCTTCTGCGCCTTGTCCCTAATCCTCTGCGCCTCGTCCTTCGCCCTAAGCATTTCTTGAGTCCTCTGGAGCTCCTCTCGAAGACTTTGGAGCTCCAAATCTTGACTCGCACGGCTGCTGCTGGACCTGCCCTGATGCGATGAAGAAGCCCTCGAGGAAGCCCGTGCCTGCCTCGAGTCGACCACTCCATAGAAGATGGCTAACCTGCACAACAAGCAAGACTATTAAGTTTTTGTATCTCAAAGTTGGTAACAGGAAATTAAAAATAACAAAGCTAACCGCCTGTGAGGTTTCCCACCACCGCTTGCATATGCGGCTTTGGGAACGATTGGCGTGCTCTGCCAATCAAACTCTTCGCCTCGAATCCTCCGCGCCTCCTCTCCGTATTTTGCCTGAAAACACAGAAAAATAACGTCATTAGAACTATTTGTCATTAGAACTATTTAAAAGAATTCAGTTAAGTTGAAAAAATAACTCACCAATGCCTGTGTCGCTGTCTGAGAAGACAACTAGTCAGGTTGCGACGGGTCACTTCCCAAGTGACCCCTCTTCCACACCTCGATAGGTGCCGGCAGCTGACCGCTCTCGTAATCCTATCGATACATGTTAGCACAATAAGGATTATAAAATTACTTAATAAAATGTGAGTAGCACTTACCATCCGTTTAGCGAGGCGTACGTAGCCATCCCCACCTAAGTGATGTTTTCCATCCGTCCCTCTACTCTCTCGACGGGTTTTAGAAAGTGCCTGGAAGCCCTGTCTCGCCCAAAGAGCACACAGGGCGATACGCGTCCGGACAGCTGAGAAGCCACGCTACGCTAACTTGCACAAATTTATTATTGAATGAAAATATTGATCATATTCAGATAATGAAGCAAAATAAACTAAACATTTTACCACTGCGTACTGCGCCTCCGTCAAGTACGTGTCAGACGAGTCCTTCCCCGGCTCACGCTCGTTTGGATGCAACTTGAAGTACTCGTTCATAGCTTGAATGCGAGCCAACGATATATTTGTGCAAATCATGTCAGAGATGTAGCGGTAAGCTAATTAGCCCCGTGATTATTGAATGTGCAGGGGTAATAATAGATGCATGCCGTGGTGGTGTGTTAATAAGAATCTTGAGATCTATACCAAGTCCAAGGTCCATAGGGAACATGCCATGTTATTAGCCACTTTTTAATTGGTTCCAACAACCAGTTGACCCTCAATAATCATGAGAAAAGCATATGGAAAAAACATGATCAAGATCGAAGGTGTAGTATTGTCATATGGTAGAGAGAACAGTTGAACATAAAAATATGATTCGTGAAATTCTGTGTGGCCCAAGTAAGTTGACTCAGGATTGTATATGCACGGAGCAAGTAATCTTATAGAAGTTTGGTTGTCAGCGAGCAAGGGTAAGTGGAGAAGAATTAACAGTTGCATATGGCTATAGGCTTGCATGATGTAGAGGATGGTGTGATGTGAGTCAGCACATTGCAGAGGTCTGAGAAATACATTGAAGCAAGAATTAATATATAAAAAATTTAAGAATCGCAGATCCTTAGTAGAAAAAAATGTCTCCCCTAAACCATGCATTTGTGGAATTTGCTAGAATCAACCCTAATCGTGAACATTTTGTATTAAGGTCATGGCCAATTGGCCATTAACATGCCCATGAGGTTACACTATTTTTTTGAAACACGTCTTTTGGACCCGACGTTCTTTGGAGGTCTTGTGCGAGAGTCAGGGATCTAGCCCTAGCCGGCCGGCTCCCAGACCCTAGCTAGAGAATTAGCCACATGCTCTACGTTCCCAGTCGCTGCCAAAAGCTAGCACGAAATCAGGGCTGCTCACGGTCATTGTCCCAATATCTCAAACAACATTGCATGGAGGAGGAGAACAACAGATAATATGAACCACGCCGTTCACTGACAGAGGAGCGATTGAGCTTCGATGACGACAAGATCGTTTCTGACCTGACCGAAATAGGGGAGGTGGTAGGGGCGGCGGCGAGGGCAGCACCGGGGCGACAAGGGCGGCGCGGGTGAGGAGGTAGGGGCGGCGGCGAGGGCGGTAGCAGGGCGGCGCAGGGGAGGAGAGAGGGCGGCAGCGCAAGGGAGAGGAGGGGTGACGGGAGGGAGGGGGCGGCGGCGTACCTGGGAGGAGGCGGAGACCGGCGGCGGCGACGGCCTTCGACGGCGGCGTGGCGCTGCGCGGCGGCGGTGGAGTCGGGGGCGCTGGCGGCAGAGGAGTCGGGTGCGCGGGTGGCGGTGTGAAAACGGGTGGAAAAATTGATGGGCGCGCGGGCTGGGTATAGGTCCTTATCGACGACGGTGTAGGTCAACCGTCGTTGATAAGCATCTATCGACGACAGCTGTAACGAACCATCGACGATAACTTCTCGGGTGGGCCCAATTTTGGCTCATATTGTTGACGGGTCCTTATTGACGACGGCCAACCGTCGACAATAAGTATTAAACGACGGTTTTAGCTCCATCATCGTTCATTATGGTATTATTGACGACGGCTAAATTTATCCGTCGTCAATAAGTTAAATATCGATAGGGCCGTCGTCGATAATTATGGCCATCATCTACTATCGTGTTTCCTGTAGTGTATGGTGCTATGTGGATACTAGCTTGATAGCCATTGTTATAAGAAAATTCCGCCAATGGTAGATGATTATCCCAATTTTTACCATGGTGAATGGCACAAGCTCGTAGCATGTCTTCAAGGACTTGATTTACTTGCTTCGTCTGACCATCAGTCTGCGGATGATAAGCAGAGCTTCGAATCAATTTGGTACCCAATGATGCATGGAGCTGCTCCCAAAAGCGAGCAACAAATAAGGCTCCACGATCTGAAATGATAGTGCGGGGTACTCCATGTAGGCACATGATCCTTGTGATATACAACTTTGCATACTTGGGACCTCGATAGTTGGTGTTGACAGGGATAAAATGAGCTGATTTGGTCAACAGATCAACTATCACCCAAATCGAATCATGCTTACGGAAAAGTGAGAGGCAACCCTACAATGACCATGCTGATGTCTTCCCACTTCCATGCCAGTATGTGTAAGGGTTGTAACTGTCCGGCTTGCGTCAAATGGTCGGCTTTCACTCGCCGACATGTATCACATTCGGATACATACTTTGCTATCTCTCGCTTCATCCGTGACCACCAGAATTTCTTCTTCTGATCTTGGTACATCTTGTTGCTACCCAGATGAATAGAGTACTTGGATAAGTGTGCTTCATCCAAGATCTTCTTTCGGAGCTCCATGTCATGGGGTACGACTATACGGTCTTTAAACCAAATAGTACTGTGATCATCACATCGAAAATATTTCATCTCTCTCTGCTTCATTCTTCATCGAATGTGCGATATTCCCTTGTCTTCCTTCTGAGCCTCTAAGATATCTTCCCTGATGGTAGGGATGAGGGCTAGATTGTAGAGCGCTCCATATGGAACCAAGTATAAACTCGGCTCATCCTCTTCCATTGAAATGATCGATAGATGATTGACATGATATCAGTGTAGAGATGCACTAGATTGCCTAATAGATAGTGTCTCCACATATTCAATGCGAGCACCATGGCAGCGAGCTCAAGATCATGAGTCGGATAATGCTGTTCATGATTCCGCAGCTGCCGGGATCCATACGCGATCACTCTTCTATCTTGCATGAGTACACAACCAAGACCAATGCCAGATGCATCGCAATAGACATCAAATGGTTTAGTTGTGTCTGGATGAGCCAACACTGGTACTGTTGTGAGGTGTTTCACCAAATCTTGAAATGCTTCTTCACATTCTTTAGTCCATACATATTTTGTTCCCTTCTTCAGTAGTTCCGTCATTGGTTTAACTATCTTTGAGAAACTCGGAATGAACCTCCAATAATAGCCAGCCAAGCCAAGGAAACTACGAACTTCATGTACGGACTTGGGAGATTTCCACTTCAGGACTTGTACAATTTTGCTTGGATCAACGACAATACCATCAGCCGATATGATGTGCCCTAGAAATGGCACTTGGCGGATCCAAAACTCACACTTGCTGAACTTTGCATATAGTTGGTGATCCCTTAAATGTTGCAACACAATATGCAAGTGTTTAGCATGGTCTTCTTCAGATTTAGAATACACCAAGATGTCGTCAATGAATACCATGACAAACTTGTCCAACTCCGGCATAAACATCGAATTCATGAGATACATGAAGTGAGCCGGTGCATTGGTCAACCCAAAGGACATGACGAGATACTCATAGCCCATACCTCGTCGAAAATGCAGTTTTTGGAATGTCCTCAGGTCGAATCTTAATCTGATGATAACCTGAACAAAGGTCCATCTTTGAGAATACCTTAGCACCCGCTAGTTGATCGAATAAAATATCAATGTGTGGTAGTGGATACTTGTTCTTGATGATGACCGCATTTAGTGGATGATAGTCCACACACAACCTCAAAGTCTCATCCTTCTTCTTCACAAATAATGCGGAACAACCCCAAGGTGATGAACTTGGGCGAATAAAACCCTTGCTCAATAAGTCATTCAGCTGGTCCTTCAATTCCGCAAGGACCTTCGGTGCCATCCTATACGGCTTCCTTGAGATTGGCATGGTTCCCGACGCTAGTTCAATCTTGAACTCGACGTCACGTTCTGGTGGCATGCCCGGAAGATCGTCAGGAAACACATCTGGATATTCACACACTACGGGGATATCCTCAAGCTTCTTGACACGGGTGTGATGCACCGCTGAGACTCTTGGTGTGGTATTCAAAAGATTTAAAGTGTTGCTACCATGGAATTGAGAATTCAGTTGGACAGTCCGCGAGCTTATATCAAAGATAGCTCCATGATGTGTCAACCATGACATCCCCAAGATGAGGTCAATCTGCTGACCTTCCAAAATGATGAGGTTTACCGGATAGATACTTCCACCCATGCACAAAGATGCTCAAGAAACAATCTCATTAGCTGAAATATTGTCTCCAGGTGAACTGACACAAAAAGGATGTGAGACAGTCACAATTGGAACTTGATGTTTCAGCACAAAAGATTTGATCACAAAGTTATGAGTAGCTCCAGAGTCAAACAGAATGACTACTGGTTGATCATGTAAAGTAAACATGCCTACTAAAACAGGTTCTCCTTCTGGAATGTCCTCAATCGCAGCATAATTAACACTAGCAGACTTCGATGAGGTCTTCTTTTTAAATTTATGGTGCTGATCAGAATTCTTGGAAAAGGACAATTGGACACGGTCACGTTCCGTCTTGCGATGTTCCCGTGCTAAATGTATGTTGTGCTTTCCACTGAATTGGGGTGGACTGACAACATGCACATCTTGCAGAGATTGGGCTACAAGAGTGAGATTATACTGCTGCGGTGGTGAATCAGGACACACTTACACGCTTTGCTGAGGTGCAAGTAAGGTCTCCACTGGATAGGAGTGATATCGAACCTGTTGTGGTTGCTCACTCGACCAAAGCTGTCGACCGAACGGTAAGCAATATACCGCTCGATCCTCCAGAGGAATATCACTGATAATCTTCAGTGATGTCTTCCTCTTCCTCTTCTCTGCCTGATAGCGAAGAGTTGCATCCTCTTGAACAATAGCGGCACCAACCAAGTCATTGTAGTTGCCATTATTGAATAATACCAGTCGAGCTCGAAGCTCGACGTTTAGCCCTCGAAGGAAACAATCACACTTCAACGCCTCGGTATTTACATACTCAGGCGCATATTGAGCGAAACAATTGAACGCCTTGGAGTATTCATAAGCACTCATTTCTCCTTGCTTCAACTTCACAAACTCCTCCAACTTGGTTTTAATCATCCCTTTAGAAATGTGGCGTGCACGAAAAGCATCACGGAACTCCGCCCAGGTCACACGATGATCGTCAGGGAGAGTGGTGAGATATTCAGACCACCAAGCTCCTGCGGATCCGTGAAGTTGTTGAGCGGCAAATAAATCCTTCTGGTACTCATCACACTGGAGTAACTCAAATTTGGCTTCAATCACCCGGAGCCAATGCTCTGACTCCAATGGTTCCCAAGCTTCTGTGAAAACCGGTGGTTGAGTTGCCAAGAAATCCAGATATGTGACTTGAGGTTGATCAAGTGGTCGAGCCTCAGGTTGTACACTCCGCTGTACCAACATCTGCAGAGACTCGGCCATCCTTGCTAAGACTTCTGCCAATCCGGTTGATGATGGCACTGGTGGTAGAGTTGAATCATCTCCACCATGAGCAGAATTACCCTGTTCACCCTCAAAATGAGTGTGATCCATGCTGCAAGAGTGAACATTACGGTTAAGATCCAAAGTTGCAATACCAACTGGAGTCATGATATAGACCGTAATATGCATCACTTAACAATGCAGTATGCTAGGTGTAAATAAAGATTAGAACATTGAACTAGACCCAAATAAGTGATACTGCCCACCAATCAATTAACATGGTGTTTCAACTTTAAATTAATCAATCATGTGGAGTAATCACCCCTAGACATGATGAGTAACATAAGAAGGTGAAACTAAAACGATTTGAGTTGATAATATTGCATACTGGTATGCCGTCCAGTATTCTGGTCCATCAGACCAGTCTGTAGAAATGTAATTATTTCTTACAGTTAAATGCAGAATTTGGTCTGGAGTTCAACTACAAATTTATAGTAAACTCAAAAACATTTCCAGAATGTATTACTTTGTCCCCATAGCAATTCCGGAATGGAAGATATAGAAGTTTGATTAATGGTTACAGGACAGTTCAAATCTGGAATATGAACTTCAGTTCTGTTCCAGCAGACTATCTGGTATAAATTCGAAATTTGCTCCCAGTAAATGGAAGGAATAGGATTTGAGTTGAATACAAAAGTTCTAAAGCAATTCATAACCTTTCCAGAGTGTACTTGAACACCTACAATTGAGCTATGGATTAAAAGTTATACAGGTCTGAAGTTGACTAATATTTTCTGGAAATTTTGACAGAACCTCCCCTGTATATGTGGGTTTTGTCCACAGTTTATACAGGTATATCAAAACAATATCTTGAGGAGATGACAAAATAAACATGGTACCAAATAATGTTAATATCCCAGAAATAGATTTGGTTCAGGCTCACAAAGTCGTTATACAGGTCAAAGCTCGCAAATTCTAACTATGCACAAATGATTTCTGGTCCTGGACTGCCAGAACAGAGTTTGCGACAATTGGAATTGGACTCTGGTAATGAAAGATTCAGACCAGGAGTTGAACAGAAAGTTGATAAAGGACCTTCTAAGAGTTCCGAAGATGTATATATCTGACTATGTCAAGCTTTAATATTAGGAGATATGACTGTCTAAAGTCGACAGATGAGTTGACTGGTTTTCTGCCAGCAGATCTGCAGTATACCAGTTTCAACTTGGGATTTGGATTGGTTCAGTGTTGAATTAGAAAACACTTCAATTTACAAAGTTGTAGTGATGCTTCTGCCCTATCCAGATATGTATCACAATAGGATAGAAGATTTTTCTACAAGAAGTTATGGTGAAAATACAGAGACTGGTTAACTGGGTAAGACATTTGTAGTAGTTTTTGTGGAGTTCAAATTACGCCAAAGTAGGATCATTTTCAGTCCTAAAGACCAAAATGAACTTTGTAGTGGACTTGATGATCTTTCTATTTCCATATAGCATATCCTTATGTTATTTTTCAACTAACCAAGATTATGACGTGGCGAAGTTGAGCAAACCTCTGCCAGAAATAAAGAACCTTGATTCTTCACGAGTTATGAGTGATATTCACCTTGCAATGTCCAAAACCTACCAGCAACTGGTAGTCGGACTTTCCAAAATGTAATGCAACCATTCTGATGTTGGGGATGGTCAAGTGTCAACGTTGATAGTGACGGTACTACGTGCCTCACCAAAGAAAATTCTAACCGGTATATCCAGATACGTTTATAGGTGGTCCTAATATCGTTCACTCACAAACGTGTGCTACATGGGTCGCTACCGTAGTCAATGCTGCAAAAGACAAACAATCCCCTTTCACACCTTCACACCTCAAAGGCGGCACGGGGAAACCCGACAGGTAGTCACAATAATATATACAAAAGTAAATGCATACGACTCTGGTGTGAGTCGCCCTCGAGCGGTGTCATGTCTCGAGGTACATGACTGTAAATACGTCTGTACAGCAAAGACTCCCGTACGAACTGGCTTATACACGCTCGGGCATACGTGTTTCGCATGCTCCCATAGAATATGAATGATTCTAGAGAGGCATACTATCGGGTTATACACCACCCGACGGGGCTCCCACTAACTTTGAAGCACGTTGGGGTACCGCATGTCATAGGTTCTCAGAAACATGGAAAGTTTTAGAGACTCCTATTAACTTTTCCGTGCCAAGCCACAGAAAACTTCCATGCTATCTCTCGCATGGTGAGCTTACTGCAATTGATCCGCTTACAGTGGTGTACCTTACCTCTTACCTGACGTCGGAGCATCGTTACAGAATTAATAACATATAAGTTAGTTTACCACCTTTATAACTTATACTAGTAATAGTCCTTAATGGGCATATAGCTAATCCTCACTCGACTACTTCGGAGTTTCCAAAATAGGCTCTTTTTGAGCGCCTATTCCCAATGATGCTCTGATATGATGTCTATGGGGACCGAAGTCCACACATTCGAGGATCTCATTGGGTGGTGCTGTGCGATGCGGCACCTAACAACACACACGAAAAGGATACCAAACACATATAAATTTTTCATTTCATAATAAGAAGAGTTTACAAAAGAGTGTACAACAGAGGTACACACGCAGCGGGAAATACTTACTCATAACCTCACATAAGTAAGCAGGAGAGAAGACATCCATGCCCTAGGACGCTTCTCACTAGCAACAAGAAGAACATTCAATAGCGGCGTGGTTCACATGAGATTTATCTCGATACCTCGAGATCTCATGTACAACCTGAACAACAGAAGTAAACCTAATACCTGCAAAAATCGTTAAAGCGCAAACGTGAGCATAAGGCTCAGCAAGACTAACCCGTCTCACTAGACATATGCAGGGTAATTACTAAGCATAGGTAAGGAATAGCATAAATAGACTCGCCTACAAGTGGATCCTTATAATTAAGTTTTAAGTAGCATATGACATTCTTCAGGCACGACACATCATAGACTCCACAATCAAACAAGAAATGCTTTGCCAATGATATGACATGCCCAAAGCACATAATGCTATTACAGGATAAGTATTTGGAAACTGTAAACTTTTAATTGTTCTATCTCTAAGCCATACAAGGTTTCAAAGCAATTATAATTCAATACAACATATTTTTTTTGGCTTCTTTAGTATTTACTACGTCACAACAGCGACGGACAAATGGTACTCTATTACCGTGAGGGACGGTGATTGCAATCAGGACACACCCGGACTACACGACACGCAAACCCGCATGGGAGACACATACGTGCTCTCCTCCCCGCGTCATACGTGGCCACCTTTCACCCAATACCCCAATGTCGACAAACCTCTTCATCCCGAGCAAAAGGTCCCCTACACGGACACGTCAAAATGTTCTGCTAGGAGATTTACACCTTTCTGCCTTCGCATTTCCATTCAAGGACAACCGAGGAGTTTCCACACTACAGTCTGGAGTTACATCAGTTTAATAGGCCCATATACCATTATGCAACCGGTACAGTTCAAGCTTGTCTAACGTTGCCGCATACGGCACGGTCTTCAAGCGACACAGGCAGTGCTATGCGCCCGAGACTTCATCCCGTCAACTCCTATTCCCCCTGCCCGGTCTCGTATTCATTTCATAAGCCATTTTTAATCTTCCACCCTCATGTGAAGTGTTATTTCTATCTCGCGAGTAGATTCCAACTACTCGACTTCTACCGGATTTCCTATACATTAGCAAAGCAGTTACTACAGATCAAACTGTAACCCGTTCCAACCAACCCCTGGGATTTGTGGTCATGCAAGTGGAGTATCAATCACCTTATAAGTAAATGCACAATATCAACTAAAGACGTAAGTGAATAAATTGGAAAACTTTGAAAAGCTTTTAAATGCAAACCGGGGCTTGCCTTAGTTTGCGACTCGATTAACTATCAATTGTTAAGGGTCTTTCTATGAAGACTCCGCCAAGGACTTCAAGTGGACACCCTGGCCTTCTCCTCCAAGCGACACTTCTCGTCAATATCGATCACTACACGACATGCATATGTGAATGCTAGTAAATTAGAATGTAGATATAGTTCATAAGCTTCTAACTATGGTTATAGTGAGTGAATGATCTTCTTTGGCTTTGGTATTTTTATAGTAGATGTTAGGGACTACAAGGAATACTCTTGCAAAGAACAGGAGATGATCAAAATAGTTCATTGTCTCTAAAATTATGGTAAGCAATAAACTTCCCAAAATTTTATAGAAAAAACTGTAGCTTGAACATAGCTGCCAATTGATCATCATGATAGAGGATGTTGTTCTGGTTCTAGCAAAATTGGTTTCATAAATTTCTAATCCTTGGTGAAAGAGATATTGAATTTTAAAGTTGGCAAGACTTTCTGGAATTAATTTATAACTGAATTTTTAGCCTTTCAATTAACATTCAGTTGGCAACTGAATTAGGACTAGGAGACTAAGTCAATTAAATCTCAAATTTTTACAGGATTTAGTATACGACTAAAGAAAAGTTTAGTCCAAATTTGGGATAAAATAAAGCAACTGAACATCTGTAACAATTCAATGACTGAAAAAGGTAATTGAATTATACAGAGAGTTATACAGATGCAATGGCTCCCAAACCTTTTTTTGGAAATCAAGAATAGGATAGTGTATTTTATGTGAATTTGGGTATTTTCCAGTGGACAATTCATCTGGAAAAATTGTATTTGTATTTGGAAAAATTGTTTTCTACAGAATTTAAAAGTAAGTTTCACAAAACCTAATTGGTACTAACTGAAACTAGAGCTCAAGGGATTTCAAACAAAATTTGTTTGAAGGTTTTTGGAGCAGTCTACAGAGAGTTATGGATTTTCTAAGTTGGAGTCAAATCTGGAGTTAAATTCTAACTTGAATTAAACCGTGGGCCCCACCGTTTTAAAATGGACCAGTGGCATTCAAACCACACGGGGACCACATAGATACACCACGTAGCCACAACAGATTCCGGGGCCACACCTGATCTGACGGGGTTAAAAGACGCTGACACGCGGGGCCCGCTGTGTCGTCTTCAAACTCCCGACGCGGGCGGCGCGCGGGGCTGCCGCGGTGGCGCGCTCCGGTGAGCCTCGCCGGATCTGAGTTCCCGGCCACCGCAGCACCTAATCTTTGGCGCCCAACCTTAAAATCCTGTGTTGAGCACGACGCTGGGGTCAGGGTGGCTTGCCGACGGTCGGAACAGCGGTGCATCGGCGGCGGCGGCAGCTAGGGTTCCGGCCATGTCAGAACCGACGCTCCGTGGCAAAAACTCTTCAAAAAAGGTGGGGAAAGTCTTCTAGAACCACGAGGAAGGTGATAGGAAGGTCAGATGGTCGTTCAACGGCCGGCAAAGCAATCGTCGACGGCGACCGAGGCAACTTCTTAATGGCGGAGGGAAGAACTTGTGATTCCCGAGCTACGGTCGATCTTTTTTGGTGATTCCAGTTCGAGAGGGTGCGCAAAGAAGTGTAGAAACTATTTGCTAGCAATTGTGGAGAGTGATTAAGTTTGGAACTCAAATTGAATGAAAAACCGAGCGAGTTCATTAGCTTCGGCCGAAAGTAAAACTTAGCTAACTTGCTCGATACTCACGTAAACAAGGAATGGCTTTCACCGTCGTGCAGAGCGTGTCCAGGCACACCCTTTTGCTATTGGAGTCGAAGCACGAAACTGCTTGCACCAGCCTGGCACCGTGGAGCAGAAACGGCGCACGGTGAACACGACGGCGAGCTCCGGTTTAGCTTCAAAATACCGGCCAGAACCTTAACGAAAGAACGACAGGAGTGAACCAGAGGCTAGACGAGAGAGTGGGGAATAACCTTGCCGTTGAGAGCTTGGCGCGAGAGGCCTTTGGCTGGCCGGCAATGGGCGCGCGGCGCCGGCGGTCGGGATCTTGCGTGCGGGGTGAAAACGGCGCAGCCCTTCGGCTCAGCGGGGGGAAAGGGCGATAAGGTCGACCGTGGAGTGATAAGGAGGAGCCAGGGGCGCTATTTATAGTGCTCAAATGGGAGTACCTCGCCGCTGTCGCGCTGGGCATGCACGCCGTCGCGGTGGCGCGCGCAGCGCGCGCTGGAATGCGGCGCACATGGGGTTGCTGACTGGTGGGCCCCGCCAGTCAGCCTTACAGCTACTGCCATATTAGTAATTCATTTAGAAATAGTAAATGAACTCCAAAAATCATGAAACTTCATGGCCATGTCAAGAAAAATGTGATGAAAACAATGGTGTGTTTAGATCTTTATGTTCAAGTATATTTGACCAGATTTTGAATTTGAATTTAAACTTGATTCAAATTTGCTGAGCGTCTCAAATAAAATAACAAATGGACTCCAAAATTCATGAAACTTTTCAAGGAGCTTATTTGCAATTTTAGAAGACTATAGAAAAATTTATAGCCTCAGATTTGAATGTTCTTGACAGGGCATGTGTATACAGTAGCTATATGCTATTTGTTTATTTGAGTACATGAGGTACTATAAATTGATTTGCCCAAGCAAACCCCATTCAAATATTCCAAAATTTTGCAGAGATGATATTTGAATTATTTTAAGATTATTGGTGAAGTATGTTTCTCATGTTAATAAAATTTAAAACATGAGAAGAAAAAGAATTGAATAGGTTAAAGTTTATGTACATGACCATATCTTGAACCCAATTAAATTGTGAAGTTAACTGACCACTGAAATTTATGTTTAGAATTAAGTGGGATTTTACAGAGCTGCTGTACATGGGAACCGTCGGGCGTCGAGGAAGCTTGTGTGCTGAACAGAGCGGGAGAGCCAAGTGTATTGCTGCGCAGAGAATGGTTGAAGAGCAAGGAATATCATCCGGGTACCGACTTGTCCAAGGAAAATATCAAGCTGTGGAGTCCGGATAGGGGAGGAAACAAGCTGCTGCGTGGCCATGCAATTCATCTCGGTGGCACGCGCACAGAGCAGAGGAAAACGTCCTGGTGAGCAGCACTGACCAGTGAGCGCCACTGGTCATACTCCGCTCTCACACAGCCACCTAAATTTTACTTTAATTTCAAACACCATTTGAATAGCTGAGATTTTGGGGAGAATTACCCAGGATACTAATTTGAATAAAGATTATGGCACATCAACTGAATTTTGACTTGGTGAATATTTGAAAGTTCAAATCTGAATTTGAATTCATATTTAAGCTTTTGTCTTACACTCCCTCTCTGTTTTTCCAAAAATCAGCAAGGACTCTCCATTTACTAGGTAAAATAGGTGCTGGTTTGAAATTCTTATGTTTGCTAATTTGAACTTTGAATTTGAGATGAGTTTAAATTTCCAGCTTTTGTGTTGCTTTATTTTTATCCCTCACCTATGCACCTCAAGCTTTGATTTCTTTCTTTTGCTCTTTATTTCCGCAATAGATTTGCTACTGTTCCTTTTTGGGATTTTACATGGATCACATATTTATCGACATTTTGAAAAGTTACCGTTTGGATCCCGACGTCCGGATTAGTTCGCTATGGGGACCGGACTAGTCCGGGGTGCTGAGTGAATTATACGTGAAGTTGTGCAGTACACTAAAAACCCTAACTTGTATAAGCGTACCGGACTAGTCCGCAAAGGACCAGACTTGCCCGTTTTGTGTCCAGAGAGAAATCGGACTAGTTCGGCTAAAATCGTACTAGTCCGGTGCATTGTGAATGTGAAGGCAAAAGGAGTAGTCTGCATTTGAGGACTTGTCCGTTTGAGCACCAGAGAGATAACGGGCTAGTCTGGAAAATATCGGACTAGTCCGGTCTCTACTCAGAGAGGTATCGGACTAGTCGGCACATTATCGGACTAGTCTGGTGCTTGACTGATTTTTCAATTAAGTGTTTAGACCTTACTCTCTACGCAAAGGTTTGAGCTCTTAGGGGTGTGTCTCTCACATACACCCTATACATTTTGAACTACTTTGCACTTCTATTCTCCACTTGTGCTCTTCCCTTCTTGTTTCTTATTTTTCACCTTTTTTACACCGTTGGTTCTATTCTCTGAAACTTGTTCTCAACTCAAAAAATTCATTAAGATCTCTCTTATTTGTCATCAATCATCCAAAACCCACAAGGGTGTGTCTAGATGCACTTTCAATCTCCCCCCTTTTGTTGATTAATGACAATCATTTTGTGATTACAAATATATGAGTAAAAACTTGATTTTCATAAAGTGTGCATATGTGACAATGGAAATTATAAACATGAGTCACTTCTCACATATATGCACTCTATATGCTGTGGTGCCTATCCATGTGTGTGTGAACAAAACTCGTGATAAGCATGAATAACAATGTGATGATGATAAACAATCAATTGACATTGAAACAAGGTAATGAGCAACACACACATTAACATTAAGGCATGATAGGCATTATCCAAATAAAAATTACTATAGTTTCAAAATACAAGAAAGATACATGTCCAAGATCAAATAAGCCTTAAAATGACTACTACTCTCAATCTCTCCCCCTTTGGCATCAAGACACCAAAAAGGGAAAATGAGGGAAACTACTCATTATCCTCACTCTCTCATGTACTCTCCGTCCTATCTTCATCTTCATCATCATGATCATGGTTAGGAGGAGGACGAGCAGGAGCTGAGGAGCCACCAACTCCAAAGAAGGAGAGCTCATCGTCTGTGAAAGGCAGGAGCGCAGAGAAATCTTCAACTGAGTCCTCTGAGATCTAAGGAGAGCCAACAAGTTCAATTTCCAGCTTCTAACATATAGCCTTGATGTTGTCCTTCACATACCGCTGATGCTTCTTTCTGGCTAGACTCCTTGTGTTGCCTCACTTCCACTTTGCGGTGAGAGGCAAAGATGGAAGAAAGCATCTTCAGAATGCCACTGGAGGATTGAGGAGGGTGGAGTAGTGGTAGAAGTAGGAATCCTCAAACTTTCCTGAGCATGCTTCAAGCGCTGTTCTCTTGCAGGTGAGAGAGGTGCAAGAGGAACTGAGGATCATGGAGGCATTTGTGGCCTGAGACCGGTGTGCTTGATATCCTTTACAAACTCAAGTCCGGTGACTTTCTCAATCATGAACATGATATATGGCGCATGGCCACAAGACTAGTTAGGAGTGCTGGAGATGTTCACAATGTCATTGTAGATGTAGTTGAACACATTGAAATTCCTTGTCCTACTAATCACGTCCATCAAGGACCTCAAAAATCCTTGGATACTGCCAGCATCTCCATCCTTAGGAGTAATTGTCTTCCTCAAAATTCGATTAAGAACCACAAAGAATGGCTTCATGTACTTGGCTATGGGAGGTCGATATGGCATCCTGGTATCATATAGAAAAACGAGCTTGTCCTTGTCCAGGGCCTTACTATTGTGAATGACAATCTCGTTGCCCAAAGTATCTTCGAGATGCATCAGCTTTGGAAACTCCTAATAGGAAACGTTGTACTTGGAGCCATATGTCATCCAAGTAATGCCTTTTTCACCATTGCCCGAGAAGTAGCCGGTGGAGTAGAATTGGGCAATCACCTCCTCATTCCAGTTGTATCTGAAGGAAAGGAGATCCTTCAGGCCATGTCTCTCCAATGCTTCCAAAACCTCTTGGAAAGCTTGAAAAATCTTGGACTTGAGATACTGCAAATCAACCCATTGACTTTTCACAATAGGAGTCTTCATCTTCATGTAGACGGTATTGTAGTAGTCGGAGTGGAAGTCACTCCAAAATCGAGGACAATGTAAGGACTAGGGTCCTGACAAACCAGGAATCACATTGGCTGGTGTCGTGCCATGTGACACCAAATAGCACAATACAGAAAAGAACAAAGAACTCATAAGTGAGCAACTTACATTAATCTCAGAGTTTTATACAAAATAGGTAACATTAGCGGAAGTCGTCATTCTACTCTCTCGAACCTACACTACAGCAGTAGCGGTCGTATCCAGCCCGCGGATACTCCACTCTAGCATCACAGAAGCAAGCAGCGGCGTCCATGGCTTCCATTGGCTATAAACCCTGATGAGGGCAGAGCCTAGGAACAAATCATAGCTATACACCTGCAAAACTCGTATAGATGCAACCGTGAGCACAAGGCTCAGTAAGACTTTTAACCATCTCACCTAAGAACATGAAACTCTACATGTTGGGAACGTACACTACAGGAATCCCAATGATTTGCAATGGCCAGGCCATCGCAAGTTTCTCGTCGTAATCAAACCTATTTGCGACGGTCACCGTCGCAAATAAGCCTATTTGCAACAGCTCGCTGCAGCTGTCGCAAATTATTGCCCCGAGGCTAGTAGGCCCGCACATCTATTTGCAATGGCCCGACCATCGCAATTAAGGTCCTATTTGCGACGGCCAGGCCGTCGCCAATAATACTAGCTGATGGGCCCCACGCGGCCATCCGATGGGAACCACGCGACAAGTTGCGACGGCTGGGCCATCACAAATAGGACCTTAATTGCGACGGCTTGGCCATCGCAAATAACAAAGGCTAATTTGCGACGGCCAGGAGCCTTATTTGCGACGGTACTGTATGAAAAGCTGTCGCAAATAAGGTCTTTATTTTTTTAAAAAAAATGCTACCCGGCTCGATGGCCAGAAACACAGAACAGACAATATTCATAAAAACAGTCACAAAACAGTCACAAAAGTCACAAAATACATCACAACACATCGTCAATACATCGCATCACCATCAACAAACTAAACAGGGCCTCACTCGCCAGTCTGATCTCCGAAGCCACCCCCGAAGCCATCGAAGTCGTCGTCGTGCCTCACTCCAGGTGGCGGTCGGCGATGGAGTTTGAGTAGTAGTCGCAGATCCATGCAATTAATAAAATTTAGAGTTAGAATAGAAATGCATCAACATCTATCCTTCCCTTCCTCTCCCACTATCTCCATCTACACCTCCCTCTCACCCTCTCTCTCTTCATTCTTCTCTCTATCTCAATCTATCTCTCTATTTCTATCCTTTTCCCTCTATGTTTCTCCCTCTTTCTCCATCTCCCTCTCTCCCTCTCTCTCTTCATTCCTCTATCTATCTCAATCTATCTCTCTCTCTCACTCTATCTCTCTATTGCTATCCTTTTCCCTCTATCTTCCTTCCTCTTTCTCCATATCCATCTCTCTCTCTACCTATATCTTCATCTCCCTCTATCTCCATCTACATCTCCCTCTCCCTCTTCATTCCTCTTCCACTCTATCTCAATCCTTTTCCCTCTATCTTCCTCCCTCTTTCTCCATCTCCATCTGCCTCCCTTCCTCTCTCTCTTCATTCCTCTCTCCATATCACTCTATCTCTCTCTCCCACTATATCTCTCTATTGCTATCATTTTCCCGACTTTTTTTATTAATATACGATTTTTAAACGTTTTTAATATAAACAACACACAAAATGAAAAAATTTCAAAACTGACTCACCTCCGTATGTGTCATAGGCAAAATTTAAATTTCGTATGTGTCATATATGAAATTCAAATTTCGTATGTGTCAAGAACAAAATTCATTTTAAGCTGGCGCAGGTATGTTTTATTGCGTTTTGAACCCCAGTTTTGAAATATTTAGAGGTACAATTGCTACAAATTGTTAGATCAACAATTATAGTATTAGTTTTGGTGAGTCTAAGGAATAGGTTTCCAATATATTTCGTCCATTGAATTGAGAGATATTGATTTTCGAAGTTCGCATTACGATCACATAAACTGAAATGATTGTGATCTTATTACAAAATTCAATATTCAATAACTTTTGATTCCCAATACTACAAAAATATGTTCCTCATTGCATAAATAACTTCACAATCTACTCTACATTTTGTATTATGGAAAAACTTTCAAATTCTTACGCTAAAGCTTCATAAATTGAGGTTCAAAACTCAATAAAACATACATACACCAGCTTAAAACGAATTTCGTTTTTGACACATACGGAATTTGAATTTTGTACATGAGATATATGAAATTTGAATTTCGTCTATGACACATACGATGGTGGGTCAGTTTTGAAATTTTTTTTCATTTTGTGTGTTGTTTATATTAAAAACATTTAGAAACCGTATATTAATAAAAAAAATTCTCCTTTTCCCTCTATCTTCCTCCCTCTTTCTCCATCTCTCTCTCTACCTCTATCTTCCTATCCCTCTATCTCCATCTACATCTCCCTCTCCCACTCTATCTCAATTCTTTTCCCTCTATCTTTCTCCCTCTTCTAACTCTATCTCTAACTCTATCTAACTATCTCTCACTCTCTCTTTCCTCGCTGTATTTTGACTAAGTTGAGGTAAAACTAGAATTCTTAAGTTGACATAGAAAATTACCTGACCCGCAGAAGAAGGGTCGCCTGAAAGGACCGGTAGTGGCGGTAGCTGGATCCCCAGACCTTGCGCCTGAGCCATGAGCTGTCATTGCAAACTTTAGATATTACCTATTAGTAAGTCATTTACGCTAAATTAATGAGAACTTCAGTTTTCATTCTGTTACCTCCATTGTGTTCCACATCTGTGCCATCCAGGCTGCCTGCGAAGAGATGGTGGCCTCCATCGCGATCCTTTGTCGTTCCGCCTCCCTCCTTTCCTCCTCCTATCGCTAAGGTTCTTTTCTACGGTTTGTCGGAGGGACTGCATCTCGATGTCTCTCTGCAAGACCCGGCGACCTAACGTGCCCACCGACAAAGCCTGCGTGGAGCTGCCTCTCGCAGGTCTCGCCGCCCTCGAGTCGACAACTCCGTCGAATATGGCAAGCCTATAAAAAAAGAGTCAGTAATATAAAATTGAAATATCTTGAATACTTTGAATTGAAAACGATAAAATGACTTATGAACTAACCTTCCGTGTGCTTTTCCACCTCCGCTTGCATATGTGGCTTGAGGATCGATTGGTTCATGTTCCCAATCGAAATCTTCATCGTGTATCTTTTTAGCCTCCTCCCCATACTTGGTATGGAAAACAAGAAAACCGTGTAAGTTCAACAATCCATATAGTCATATTTAATATGAATGATTTCTAAACTTACCAATTGCTCGACTGCGGCCTGACTGTACCCCTGAGGCTGAGAAGGGACCCTGTGACCTCTCTTCCAAATCTCAGCAGGGGCCGGTTGCATCCTCGTCTCGCGCTCCTATCAATATGTGTTAGTACGAACAATATATTATGAATATATAAACATAAGTTACATACACTTACCATGCGTTTAGCTAAACACAAGTGGTTATCTTGGCCATGCCTGCTCTTCCCCTCAACCCCTCTGCACTCTCGAGCCTTCCCAGACTTAGCCTTAAACTCATCGCTAGCCCAATACCGACAAAGGGCTCGAAATGTATCGGGTTGACCCTGCAACAAGCTCATGTGACCCTGCACATAGTTGTAGATCGTTAAAAATATCATTAAGGAAATTATCAAAAAAAATATTTACTACACCTCACGTACCTGCGCGTACTCCTCCTCTGTCAGGTGCCTCTCGCTTTCTTGCCGGAAGTGTAGCACGTGCTGCTGGTTCGCCTTCAAGTGCTCATTGATAATTTGAGTATGAGTGTTCAACAAAGCTTGTCGAAGCGCCTTGGTAGCATTGTAGTAAAACACTCTCCTCACATCCTCAGACACGCGAGGGTCGTTCGGGTCCTCTAAAATATACCTTGCCTGTGATAAAGAATATTTGAAGAGATGTTCATTAAAAGAGTTTAAGAGTTACAACTTAGAAACTTTTTTTAACATACTTACCAAAAAATCGGTCCATACGGTCTCCTGAAGGTTGCCATGCTCCTGGTGATGGACGCGTGCGTAGTCCTCCCACGAAAGAGCAGGCACCCCGTCGATGACCCCGGGATAGTGCAAATGCACTAAGGGCCAGAGGACACCATTCACTGGTCTGTGGTGTCTCTCATCGGTGAAAGACGCGTCGTACCAAACCCTGCAATATATTTATTGATTCATTACTTAAGTAACTAGAATTGAACACTATGATTTTATTACCTGTCTCCGATCGGACGAATCACGATCTTCTGTGAAGGGACTGCAGGAGGACTGACAAAGTGAGTCCTCCTCGTCCTCCGCGTCTGCTGGGGCACCACGTCAGGTGACCAAGAAGGCTCATCACCAGTCGAGTCAAAAGGCTCAGGAACAGAAGGCTCGCCAGCCGAGGGTTGGCTCATCAAAGTGTAGCCAAGCTCAACTGGCGTTGTAGCCTCTGAGGCAGTCGGTGAGGACTACAACATTCAAATGATTCATAACTAAGTTTAATTGGAAATTGAATTTGAAGAATTTGTCAAACACGAGTAAAATTTACCCGTGACAAAGCTCTAGAGCTGCTCAGAACATGCCCCAGTAGCTGAGAGCATCTGCTCCCAGTCGACGAGGCACCAGCGAAAGCGTCCTCAAGTCTAGAGGGGTAGAACCCCCTCGTCGGCGGAACCTTCTTACCCTTCTTTGACGCCATCCTATTTTAATAGAAAATCAATAAATATACAAATAATATATACAAAATTCATGTTACTATCTTCAAGAAAATGTTACTTGTAATCACTTTCAAATTTCATCAACATCATTATCATGTGCCCTACTCCTTAAACCAGCCCAACGATCTTCCATCGTGGCCTGTTCTAATTTCCGTTTTCGTATCATCTGGCTCTACATCTTCAACATCTTCAACATCTCCAACTAATTGATCGAGTCCTGCACCAAGCTCAATGATAAAAGTATCTGGCAACTCTTCTTCTTGGTGCACTTCTTCAACGTCTTCACTATCATGGTAACCATCATCCCCAGGAGTATATAACCGCTCACGAGGATTCACCTTATATACCACCCACCAAGCACTGAGCTTCGTGCATGGATAAGGTAGATAATACACTTGTTCCACTTGCTGTGCAAGAACAAATGTATCGCAACCTCCAAGTCGATCCTTATGTTTCACTTTCACTATTCCAAATTGGTTTTCTCGAGTTCCATGAGTGCGATCAAACCAGTCACAGTCAAAGAAGACAACTCGAAGGGTCTTATTTCTGATAAAAGTAAATTCAAGGATGTTGTTAATGATTCCATAATAATCAGTTACATTCCCTTGAGTGTCAATTGCTTTCATCACAACACCATAATTTGATGTTGCCGCAAGAGGAAGAAGAGCTTCAAAATGAGTTATACAGAATCGAAGCCGTTTACGTCATATCAACCATAGGTTCTAACATTCACCAATCCATAAGATAGCTGCCGCAAATCTTCATGGACATTGTGAGTCCGACACTGGCAAAAATGATCGTAAGTTAAAATAATACTTCTTTAATAATAGTAACTTATAATATATAGAAGACGAGAGAGTATTACATAATCTTGAAACCAGGATAGGAAACTCGGCCCTCCATTTATTCCTTCGTTTTGCATCCCTTCTACTTGTTTGGCCGTAGGTTGATGCCTATGTGGCCAACATTGTCTATGGAACTCGCTGAACGTGAAAAACAACCTTTTAGAATACATGTGTAGCAAATATGTCAACTAGCACAAATGTAGGACGAACACTTACTCGAAGTATTCCTGCATGCCTTCTATATTTTCGTACATGTAGAGTAAAGCAATTGTCTTGTAACGTTCGGATAGCACGTAGGTCGTGCAGCTACCAACGGTGGTGCCTCTTGTTTGAAAAATGGAGAGGTCGCTTAAAGGGGATGCTTAGTCCACATTGTATCGCATCGCCGAAGTATTGATATTGTTTTCTTCTGCAAAGTAGACACTTGAAAAGTATCCTACTTCCTTAAGAGCATATGCTTCGGTGATGCACCCTTCCACTCTTGCCCTGTTGCCAACCATTGATTTCAGATATCGTAGCATTCTTTCAATGTGATACATCCACCTATATTTCACAGGACTGCCAACTTTAGCTTCGAATGGAAGATGGATAAGCAAATGTTCCATTGGATTGAAGAAACCGAGTGGAAAAAAATTTCATGTTACATAAAAGTATGGGTATCTCCTTCTCTAACTTATCCATCATCCCTATCTTGATTTCTTTAGCACAAAGCTATCTATAGAAATAGCTGAGCTCGGCTAAAACCTTCCACACCGCATCATCTAGATAGCCCCAAAACATAACAGGTAAGAGTCTTTCCGTTATAATGTGATAATCATGACTCTTCGACCGAGTGAGGTTATCTGTGTTCACATTCACGGCTCATTTCAGGCTAGCTGCGTAACCATATGGGAATTTCAAAGTTTTCATCCATTTCATGACTTCTTTCTTTTCTTTAGATTGAAGACATAAAGAAGCACGTGGCTTACCACCACTTTTAGAGATTTCAAGAGTTGGACGGTGACAAATGTGTGCCAGGCATATTCATGCAAGTACTTATGATACTTTGGATCATGTTACGTCATGATGCATGACATCAATGGTGTGCATTAGAATCAACGACTTCACGTAAGGTAGCTCCCAAAGTCCACATATGTGAGTCCAATTGTGTTCCTCTCCATAAGCTACGAAATATCCAGGACGACCTTCATCTGGCAGCAGTTTGTCCAACATATCAGAAATTTATGACCCGTTGAGACGTTTCGGTGGTCCTTTAGCGACAACGGTGTTCTTTCTAAAGACATGTCCTTGTTGCCAAAATATGTTATTCAAAGGCAGCCAACGTCTGTGACAATCGAAGGAAGATATTTTGCCTCCATGAGTTAGTCGAAAGCAATCTGTGTCTGAAGCACATATCGGAATGGTCAGACGACCATGAGTGCTCCATCTGGAAAACATGCCGTATGCCTACAAATCATCGGCGGACCACAAATAAGCAGCCCGAAGGTTGAATTTCTGCTTCTTGTAACTGTCATACGCTTTGACTCCTGTCCACAACACATTCAATTCTTCGATCAGCGGTTTCAACATCTCGTTGAGACGTGACCCGGGATGATCAGGTCCAGGTACAATGAGGCTGAGAAACATGAACTCGTTCTTCATACAAAGAGTCGGTGGCAAGTTGTACAAAATGACAAAGACGGGCCAACAGAAGTATGGCGTGACGTTTGTACTGAACGGTGAGAATCCGTCTGTCGCTAATCCGATGCGAAAATTTCTCGCATCACAAGAAAAATCTGGATCGAAACGGTCTAGCGCCTTCCATGCATCACCATCGGACGGATGCGTCAAGAATTATTTGTTTTCACATTTACCTTCTTTGTGACATCTCATGTGCCTTGCAGTTCTTTTTGAACAAAACAACTGCTTCAACCGAGGTGTCACAGGAAACTAACGAAGCTGCTTATGTGCGACATCTGTCATCACATTATTGCCATTGTCATTAACAACTTCGACATACCTCGGTTTACCACATTTCTAGCACATGTTCTCGTTGGCGTGCTCTTTCCAGAATAACATGCAGTTGTCTGGACACACATCGATTTTCTCATAGTTCATACCAAGATCAGATATCTTGATCTTTGAATGATACATATCTTTAAGTGCTTTTTGAGGTTGTGGAAGGATATCACAGATCAATTTCATGAGATCATTGTAGCAGTTGATGGAAAAAAGTACTTATACTTAATTGCCATAAATCTGGTCAAGAAAGCAAGGACGGTCACAGCTGTTGTGATTTCTTGAGCCCCTCGAAGAACTCCTCTGCCTCATTTGTAAGAGGATCCTCTGCTTCCAGAGCTTCTAGCATCTCATCTATCCTATCAACCCCTGTTATATCATCATCCTCGTCCACTTCTTCTACGACTCAAGATTTAGTCTCGTCGTGGAAGGTCCACACCTACTAATGTAGGGTGAAACCGTTTCAACATCAGTGAAAAGGAAGATCCAATCTTCTCAAAAACTTGGTTTTCCGACATTTCGTACATGGGCATCGCACCATATCATCCGTTGACAATGAAAATGCTCGATCCAAAAATTTATCTAACTTGATGTACCACTCATCTGAGTGACCACCAGTTCTGCTCTTCCACCCAGTATACATCCAACTGCGGTCTTCACCCATGTTTGGCTCTGCAGTTTAAACCAAAAGAAATTATCGGTAATGTATGCAGGATAGGTCCTAAAATTTCGACAGCATAACACCACCTATTTAACACTACATGATGAGGACATCACAACAGCGGAGACACACATTGAAATGCAAGGACCAATCACAAGAGCACGAGCACGGTTAATAAATCAGCAGGTGAATTCGCTCCTAACTTCTTTTGCATGTGAGTTTGAGAATAGATTGCTATGTGATGATTTAATTGTTATTAGAAATAATGGAGAAGATCAACAAGTGAAGGAAAGAGACCTTGGGAGCGTGGAGAACCAGCTGGGACGTCCACAAGTTGATGGAAGCAGTTTACAACTCGGACTCGAGTTCAACTCGGAGTCCAGGAGCAGTCCACCTTAAAATGGACGCCCAGGAGGCATACGGACTTCGTTTTTGACATTCTACATATGCATGGAAAGAGAAGAAGATAAAATTTTCAATGGTTCTAGTCCCACCTCAAAATTCCTCCGGAGTCATCGGGAATCGTCAAAATAAGTCGAGTCCAGATTTCTGTCTGGTGCTGCGCCACCGAATCAGGCCTTTGGGCCTTGTATCCCGTAAGAGTCCATTAGGGACGCGTCTAATTGTGTTCTGGCCGAACTCTAGACTTTAAATACTGCAGCCGCCAGTCATATTCGGTGGGTTTTGTTTAGATCAATAATATCGCCGTTCTACGGTTTGTGAGACCCCAACTTTGCAATTTCAGATCGTGTCTTCGACGTTCTTGCTCGTGTTCTCGGTTGCACTTGAAGGGATTAGCCTTCTTGGCGAGGTCAAGCGTGTGCAGCACGGTTGATAACCAACGGAGCCGTTGTGTAGTGATTGCAGGGGTACTCAAACCGCTTGAGTGCCGCGGATCATCAACATCGAGTTTTCCACCCCAATCGACATACCTTTTGGAAGATCGGGCCTAAACCTACTGATCACTACACCCCCCAATATGGTGCAGTTCTTAAAGTAAAAAGGGTCATGACTATACAGTTATAGTCGTCATTCGTATGTCAGCCGCTCGCCGGAGGCTACAACTCTTCAAGATGAGCGAGGAGGAAAGAAAATTTTGATAGCATAAGACCGCCTATTTAACAATACACCCCCTATCCAGTGCAGTTCTTAAAGTAAAACGGGGGACGACTATATGGTTATAGCCGTCATACGTATGTCAGCCGCGCGCCGGAGGCTGCAGCTCTTCAAGACGAGCGAGGAGGAAAGAAAATTTCGACAGCATAACACCGCCTATTTAACACTACACCCCCCCCTATCTGGTGCAGTTCTTAAAGTAAAAAGGGGGACGGCTATAAGGTTATAGCCGTCATACGTATGCTAGCCGCTCCCCGGAGGCTGCAGCTCTTCAAGACGAGCAAGGAGGAAAGAAAATTTCGACAGTATAATACCGCCTATTTAACACTACACCCCCTATCCGGTGCATTTCATAAAGTAAAAAGGGTCATGACTATACGATTATAGTCGTCATTTGTATGTCAGCCGCTTGCCGGAGGCTACAGCTCTTCAAGACGAGAGAAGAGGAAAGAACGAGAGAGAGACATTGAAGTGGGTCCGCTGAGGTCCGCCATCCTCACGCGCGGGTGTTTGGCGTCTGCATTGTCGTCATTCGTCTCTGTGTCCGTTTAGACGCATAGTTTAACTTCTAACTAAATGGGCCTTGTCGGGCCCTAAATGGGTTGTGTCGGGTCAAGCCGACCGGAATCCTATTTTTGTACATATAGTAATCAAATTAAAAAATATAATCATAATTAAAAAACAAAGCAATTCAATTAAACATAAAGATAACAATTATTAAATTGTAACTTATCAATTAATAAACATAGACCTAAACATAAACAATTTTATTATAAACATAGACATAAGCATTGACCTAAACCTAGCTTAGCAAACTTAATCTCAATTAACAAAAAATTGAACATAGGCATAAATAAACATAAAAATAATTAAATCTAAACCTAGCTAAGCATGATTAACATCGACATAAGCATTGTCAATTTAATAGAATAATTCTTCCACTAATCAACAATTTAATCTACAAATTACACAATTCAATCAACTAATCACCAATTTAACCAACAAATTACACAATTCAATCCCCTAATCAACTAATCACCAATTAACCTAACTAATTCAACATATTAAGCAAAAATTCAACACATAATTCAACACTAATTAAACAAATTAAACCATGGAGGAAGGGAGGGAGGGGGGCCATGGAGGACGGGGGGCGGCCATGGAAGGTGGGCAGGGGGGTCGGCTAGGAGGAAGGGGAGGGGGAGGACGACCATGGATAGGGGGGAGGTTAGGAGGGGAGGGCGACCATGGAAGGGGGGTGGACATTGATGGGGGAAGAGGGGGAGGGCGGCCATGGGGACCGACTATGTAGGAGATGGAGGGGGGGAAAGGTCGACAATGGAGGGGAGGGAGAAGAGGAGGAGGGCGGCCATAACTTGAGGCAGCAGAGCAGCGGCGGCGATGTCGGCGGCATCGACAACAGCAGCAGGCGGGGGAGGCAGTAGTCGGCGGCGACGGCAGTAGCAAAAGAATGAGACGCTCAGTTTGGAAATGAGTGATTCGGATGGGCATAAGACTTTAATTTGTGATGGCCTAGTAAATTGTGACGACCCTAGGGTTGGTCGTTGCAATTAACCTTGTTTGCAACGGCCTCGAAAACAGGTCGTCGCAAATAAGCTCTATTTGCGACGACTAGCCTATTTGCAACGGCTCCCGGGCCAGCCATCGCAATTTAGCTGTCTATTTGCGACGGCTTTGTTTATTTGCGATGGCCAGTTGCGAGCCGTTGCAAATAGGCTTATTTGCGACGGCCGGCCGTCGCAAGTTAATCCGACCGTCGCAAATGGCCGTGTTTCCTATAGTGGTAAGACTTGAATTTATACTGCAATAAGTAAATATTCAATATTGGTGAATCCTTGCTTCAATTTTATAATAGCAGGTAAAGATTCTTAGAATTGTCACTTTAGTTCTCCTATCAACTACTTCAATCAAGTTGTTTAACCATACAACAGGTTCCACCAAGTTCTAGTTGTTACTACGTCACAGCGCAGTGAACAAGTGTGCTCCCTTCCGTGAGCGACGGTGATTCGAATCAAGATACACCCGACTTGCACGTCATGTACACCCATCTAGAAGAGGTGTACAACATCTCCCAATAACGTTGTACACAACCACCTTTCACAAGACACCCAAATGTTGAGACGGTTGGTCGAAGTGTGCCAACGACACTTTCCCCGGTACTACTAAGAAGTAGTTCGCAGAGGTTCAAATTTAGGCAGGGATCAAAATCAATATCCAAGAGAGAGGTGACACAAAGAGTTTTATGTGGTTTGGGATGTTCGTTGTTTGTATGAGAATGTGTAAGCCTGAGCTTAGTAGTGAGCGGGTATGGATGACCTATTTTCTACTGTGGAGCACAACCCTTTTATATGCTAAGGACTGGCTGTTACAGTATGTGCTCTAGCCCAACAAGTGGCACTAGGTGTAATAACCGACCTATACACGATCTATGGGTGTTAAGGGGGGTTAATAGTGTCATAATGTGTCTTAATGGCAGCATTACTAGTCTTGATAGTCCTTTGATCGTGCATCATTAATTTGGCATTAATGATGCATTAATCAGGTCTTGTAACTGCCCATTGATAGCTCTTAAATGTCTGCTCTGTTGGAGATCCCAAAGTCTTCCCGTTGTAGACATAGATCCGGATGTGTGACACATGGTAGCTCTGGAGCTTCCCTTTGCGGGGAGGCAGGTCCAGAGCTACTAGACAGATGGAAGCACCAGAGCTTCCCTTGTGGGGAAGGCAGATCTGGTACCCAAGTACACATGGCAGCACTGGAGCCACCCTGAGGAGGGAAGAAGGTCCGACACTAGGGGACATGTGGCAGCACAAGAGCCACCCTGGGGAGGGAGCCAGGTCTGGCACTGCGAGACACATGGTTGTGCTGGAGCTTCCCTAAGCAGGGAGGCAGATCCAGCACTGCAGGACATGTGTTGCCTTCGGAAGACCACAACAATGGAAGGTGGAACTCAACACGTCTTCTTCTGGTACAAGGGATACCAGGTATGCAGGGTATTGACAGTGGCCCCCGGGCCCACCTCTAGTGAAATTATGAGGTTTCGATGCTAAAGGTGGGGCCATTATCTATCCTGCATTGCTGCTTTAGCTTTCTTCTTGGGACACGCGACCTTTCTTGATTTGGTAGATGAGATACATGATGTGCGGATCTCACGCAACTGAAGGATGCAAGTTCCCAATGCAATTTCTATATCAGTTCCCAATGCAATCTTTGTAGCCCTGTTAGGCCGCTGCCCTCGGGCTTCCAACTTCTCATCATGACAACGGTTCACCTGGTGCGACTTTTTTGGCAAAGTGGACTCGGGCCCTCTTATCATTTACGAGGTAACTCTGTTGAGCGTGATCAAGGTCTGGATGCAGTTGCCACCCAAGCGTTGCAGAGGATTAATAAAGGGAGAGGCGTTACAAGGTGAGAAAACTCTTATGCACCGATTTGTTCTTGCTCATAGAGTTCTCCGCTTGAACCCTTGCATCATGCTCCCACTTTTTCTCCACTTTGTGGTGACGAAACTCGGACTTCTCCCTGGCAAGATCAAGAGTGATAGTGAGCTGTTGAGAGTTTGGAAGCTAATGGGCTAGACAAGCGATTCTTTCAACAACTCAATCCATTGTGGATAGCTCCCATTGAAGAAAGAGGGATCCAGCAAGATTGTCATCTTTTCATCGTACGTGATGGTGGGGCTTGTCCTGCCTATCTCCAGCTTCCTCCTTATTCCGCTAGAGTCATATGGACTCCAACTTCAGCACCTCGGCCCCCATTCAATCTTGCTGGTGGCGATCTTTGTCCACTTCTACGAGATATGGGTGGGTGTGCCGCCATGCATTCCACTATTGTGGAGCTTCATCACGCTCCGAGCAACAGACAAAGGTAACCCGCTGATCGGCTTCTACTACTTTGTGAGGCGTAAGAACCACCCTTTCAGTACATCAAGTCATTTGCTTCCGGGAAGTAGGAAACATGAAAGAAAGAGTGGGTAGTTGTCCGAGTGGATCAGCACAACGGGTTGGAACTACCGGAGGGGTTTCCCTCAACCGATTTGGACTCTTGGGAAGAGCTCCCAGAGCTGACAGAAGAATACAACCCGGTGCTGACGAGAATCTGAAACTTGGTTGAAGGGGGAGTAACCTCTATGATGGTCCTTGCAACTTCTTGACCAACTGCTGGGACCCACTCAAGCAACGGGAGTTCCCGGCTTGGAATTTCATTGGAGAAATGGACACCTATCAGATTGAAGTTGGCCGAGGGGCCAATTTGGATGAAAAATCTCTGAAGCTCCAGCTGCAGAAACTTTTCACAGAGATGATACCATGCCTCCAGAAGAGTTCCTGCCTCTGAACATGCTTCTAGAGTTTAGGAGAGAGCTGCAGAAGGGAATGCCACTTCTTGATGACACAGGCATTGTAGTGAGGTAGAGGAGCACACGACCTGTTGGGATTGTGCTCCCTGGATCTTCAGCCCCTGGTCCACATGGAGGGTCCGACTCTACACCTGTTAATGGGAAGGGGAAGGCTTCTGCAGAACCAAGTCAATAGAAATCTAACTCAAGTCGGGACAAAGGCAAGAAGCCTGTCGATGCCTCTAGTCGGAAGAGGAAGTTGACGTGAATTGATGGCAGCTTCGTCAGAGCAGCTCTGACACAAGAAGTGCCACTACGTCAGCCGACCCTCAAATCATTGCTGGTTGTGCATCTAGCAATGGCAACCCCGGCTCTAGAGCTCGGGGGAAGCTCCAAACCGGGGAAATTGTCTCCGGCCCCAGTAGCATCGGCGGGCTCCGGGTCCGAAGTGTCTGCTCAGACGACAGCGATCCTAGCTGAGGCAGCACCAGTGGCCACCATGACACCTAGGATGAAGTCCGTAGCCTCTGCCTCACCGGTGATGGTGGGTTCGGACTCCGACCGTCCAAGGAACAAGTTTTGTGCCGACTGGAGCGGCAACGTCCCCAGGTAATGATCTGCACTTAAACCTGTGTTTTATTTTTCTTTTTTTTTTCTTTTTCTTGAATTCTCTATTACTGTGTTTCCAGAGTATCCAAAGGAGGAGCTACTGCTCCGGCACCTGCCAGCGCCGCGGTCACAGAGACCACACCGTCGGAGTCTTCGCTGCTGAAATGGCTGGTCATGGCGGACGACACGTTACCTCCAGTGCCAACTGTCGTCGAGATGATGTCGGCATCAATAGCCGAAGAAGTCGTGGTTGTGCCGGACTACAAGGAAGAAGTGTCAGAGCAAGCTCCAGCTGCTCTGGAGCCAACATCGGAGGTATCGGCATCAATGCTAGAGATTTTGGAAGCTGCAGTAGAATTTCCATCACCAACTCCAGAGGTAACGGTGTCGTTGGTTGATGTTGATATGCCAGAGATTGCCATGCCTGCACTGGTACCTAAAGATCTAGCTGCGGGACCTTCTACGTCTGCGCCAGAGATCGATGAGCTCCCGGAACTCAACAACGTAGATGTTTAGTTGTTGGAGTACATGCTTAGGCCATGGGCCCCGATAACTATTCCAGAACACTCAAGGGAGGAGCCTCAGGCAGGTTCTGAGCCTATCCACCTGGATATGTCGATTGACAACGCTTGCTTGAGCCTCCGCCAAGTTCGGCTCGCCTTCGACTACAAGCACAAGGCCCTGGAGGAGTGACACCTTAAGGCGCTGGCGAAAGCTGCTCTACTTCAAAACAAAGTTGGTGCAGTCTCGTCTAGCGGACCTAAGGGATTGGCTGGAGGCTAAGAAAGCTCGACGAACGCGTATGAACAATGCACTGGATGAACAAGAGGCTGCAATAAAAGCCCTCGACGACAAGACTTGGGAGATCCATGAGCATGCCAAGAAAGTCAATGAATTGGCAGATGATCGCTCAAAGAGTCTCAATGCTTTGAGGCAATAGCTCCTCAAGCACCGAGATGCTTTGGATAATAAGGAGGATGAGCTCCATATGACAAAGGCTGAGATATCTCAGAAGTTAGAGCGCGGTGAGCAGGACTTGGTTGATCACGTAGAGAAATTCAAGTCCTGGTGCAAAAAAAAAACACCAAGTATGGCTGGCAGGATAAGGAGTCAGCAAGAGACAAAGTGTTGTCTCTGTCAGGGAGAACAAGGTGAAGGCTAAGGAGAGGGACTTTGCGGAGAAGCGAAACCACTTGAACCTCCGAGAGAATCAAATCGCTGACCAAGAGAGACAACTGGCTGAACGGATTCAACAGCATGCCAAAGAGGTCGATCGGTTCTCGAAGGAGGGCTCTGCGAACTATCATCCGCAAGAAGGTCAATGGAGGAGCTTCGGGGTACGAGAGAAATTGAGTCCCAACGGGTCTGGGACTTACTTAGGTGAGCGGAAGATGCTCTGATGCCACTAGGTTTCAGTCTGGTCCAACTGCCTGACTCAGAGCCAGAGATGGACAAGGCCTTGGTGGCGCTCAACTCCTCCAGAATTAAGATGGATGCGCTAGAAGATGTGATTAGCAACCAGCTCGAGACCGAGGGAAAATCCTTGGCGGAGAATGTCGCAGAATATGTGCTGACATGCTTCCAAAGTTGGGATCCCTCTATGTCTTTAGCTCTGGTGATTGACAGACCCATCGACGAGGGGGAAGAAGCTGCCAAGGCAAGCGTCTAAGAAGCCGCCCAGAAGGTTGCTTCCTACTTACAGCGGAACTCCAGTAGCTAGGATCCTTCCATTTTGTTCCTTCATATTGTAAATCTCCAAATTTTGAATGAATAAAATCCTTTCGAATTCCATTCTTGTCTTCAATGTATCATTGCCTTTATCTTGTTGGCCCCCTGGTAGATGCGCTCAATTGATTGAGAACATCTACCATAAGGAATTTGGCAATGTCTTGAGTTTTTTATTGCTCTGAACTTGTAGCTATTGTGATAGCTTCGAGGTCCAAGTCTTGCATCAAAAATCTCCAAGGGCCCTTGGCTAGGTTGATGACATCAACGGCGGGACCCCTAGGACTTGTTGGAGCTTAGTTGCTTCGACAACGCCCACTATCAATGTATAAAACGTCGTCGACGGGCCCCCTAGGAGTTGTAGGAGCTTAGTTGCTTCAACGGTGCCCACTATCAATGTATAAAACATCGACGGTGGGCCCCCTAGGTGATGCTGGAGCAAGGTGATCTGGCAACACCCACCATCGTAGAAAATTATTCATTTTTCCTGCACATGAGAGACAAGAAAAGCAGTAAAATTCATCACCTTGCTTATAGCTTATTTGCGGCTTATTGTCCCTCTTTTAATTTTAGATCCTAATAAACTCATTATGACAATATAATTATACTGAGTAAACTTCCATAGGTCCGTGTGCTTTCCGGACCCGCCTTACTGAGACCCACCAGAATAGGTAGAGTGGCATACTTAGGATGCTGGACCAGGCTAAGTTGATAGCGCACTCCAGACGTGTCATTGGTATTGGTTTTCAGGCGAGTAGGCCATACATCAATACTAAGATCCACTACAAGATTTCCAATAAAACTTATATATCACATGAACCTCTAGGACTAACTTTCAAGTGGATTGCACAACATTGCTATTGACAAGAAGGTATAAGAAGGAAAATTATGAGCATGCTCAAAGTAAATGCACGTAGAATCTGTTTTCATATTGTGAGACCTATGTGTGCTGCATACATTGGCTTTGACAATAAAAGTTTTTAATGCTGCCAAAACACCTTTTTAACAAGGTCCGACTCTAGGTCCAATGTGGGGACCGGAGTCCCGACGTCCAAGGATCTCATTGGGTGATGTCGTGCGATGCGGCACCTAACAGCACACACGAAAAGAATGACCAAAATATGTAAAGTTTTCATTTCATAATAGGAAGAGTTTACAAAATAGTGTACAATAGAAGTACACACGCAACGGAAAATACATACTCATAATCTCACTTAACTAAGCAGGAGAGAAGACGTCCATGCCCTAGGACGCTTCTCACTAGCAACATGAAGAAGATTCAGCAGCGGCGTGGTTCACATGATATTTATCTCGACACCTCGAGATCTCATGTACAACCTGAACAGCAGAAATAAACCTAATACCTGCAAAAATCATTAAAGCGCAAACGTGAGCATAAGGCTCAGCAAGACTAACCTGTCTCACTAGACATATGCAGGGGTGAATACTAAGCATAGGTAAGGAATAGCATAAAGGACACGCCTACAAGTGGATCCTTATAGTCATGTTTTAAGTAGCACATGACATTCTTTAGGCACGACACATGATAGACCCCACAATCAAACAAGAAACACTTTGCCGATGATATGACATGCCCAAAGCACATAATGCTATTACAGGATAAGTATTTGGAAACTGTAAACTTTTAATTGTGCTATCTCTAATCCACACAAGCTTGCTATGCAATTATAATTCAATATACCATATTCTTTTGACTTCTTCAATATTTTCTACGTCAAGACTCAGTGTCCAAGTATGCTCAAATAACCGTGAGCGATGGTGATTGCAACCAGTAGACACCCAGACTGCACGACACGTACGCCCATACTCAGAGTTGCAACGGCACCCTTCACTGATGTCGCACACAGCCACCTTTCCCCGGATTCAACCACATCGAAACAATTCGATCGACCCGAACAGTGAGCTCCCCTCAAGGTGCACCTCCGTTGTGAGATGTTCATGAGTGAGTTACCTCCCACTGTACTAACAGCCGACAACTTAAGCCGATTGAAAAGGTTCCAACATAGAATTCTCAAGGTACATCGGTTTCCTGGGTTCCATATAGCCAGTATGCACCCGATACAGTTCAAACTTGTCCAATAGGGCCAGGAACGAGATGGCCCTTAATCGACACAGGCAGGACTACGCAGCCAGGACCATGTCCTGCTGCATCCTATGCTCCTGCCCGGTCTCCAATTTATTAAAGTGAATCATCACAATTAAACTCAAAATTCCAATCCAGTGTAAACCAAGTGCTAGTCTCGCGAGAAGGTTCCAACCTCTCGAATTCTACCGTTTCTTCCAACTAGACATTAAGCATAGCATATTGAAACGTGGAGTATTAATTTACCCAAACCACTCTCTGGGATTATTCTGGTCATGCAAGTGGGTTTCATTGCACAAGACCTAATGCACAATACATCTCATCCATATAGTGTGTTTAAATGAAAATTTTGCAAGATTTCTTAAATGCAAATCGGGGCTTGCCTTGTTTGCGACTCTATAGCAATGTCAGTTGTTATGGCTTGGTCTTCCTCTGTAGAATCTGCCATGGGATCTTGAAGTTGGAACTCCTCAGCATTCTCCTCCAAGAGAAACTTCTCATTTATCACCTATCATCACGTTCCTATCGACATGATATGCATAAAAGTAATTAAGGTAAACTAATAACGGACTCCACGAGTTGTAAAAACCTTAAGAAGAGGAGGCTTGACTAGAAAGATTAGTTATGTCTCGGATGGGTGGAGAAACTATGGATAAGTCAAGTGGTCATAGTAGTGTCGAGCTGTGAATTGACAGGTGAAATCATGTGTTGCCATTATTCACTTAACACTTGGAGCTATACCACTCGAGAAAGTTGTGTGGAAGTGTTGAACTGAATAGTGTAAGAATGACTAAGGAATCAAGGTGGAGCATTGAAAGCTTAAGGCATGAGTGAACTGTGCAACAAGAGGTCATGACTCAGAAGGCGACAATGAAGTTACACAAACTCATTAAAGAGTAAACCTAATTAAGTGACAAGTGTGGTCGCAGGGTTCTGATTCTGAATTAGGATGAATCGATGTGAAACCCTAGCGACACTTGGAAAAGAAGTGAGATCGGCATTGCTTGGACTCAAAGAGTCATCACAAGCACTGCTAACCTAACATGAGTACCAAGACACGTTCAAAGGACCTTTAGGTAAATCAGTCGCTACAACTATCTTCGCAAACATCGTCCAAGTTCTTACATGACACTATTGCAGTGTCCTTTGCAAGATTGTCCAGATGAGCTCAGTGAACTCCTGGAACTCGAACATAAGGCATTACTATGTCGCGGCGATGTGCTTTGCCCTCTCGGGAAGATCATCTCATCGATGTTCACATCAACTCGGACTCATCCATGGTGATGAGCGGAATCCCGAACACCACCTTATGAGTCACATGGTTAGTGATGTCGAATCGATCGTCAGCAAGCGACTCGACGAACCTGTCGCCGATGAAACGGCACACCTAGTTAAGCAATTCTGCGGACGGTTAGGAAACATCGTCGACACGATCAAGAAACTCTTATCCAAGGTTCCCCTTGGTCTAGTTTTCCTTGTCGGTCGCAATGTTCTCGCATTACTCAACCACAGGTCATCGGTGATCACCAACCAACTTCGTTTGACCTGGAAGGCATTTTATCGAGCACCTTGGCTATACCTAGGACTCGATCACCCTCACATCGACTAAAACCTAATTTTGCTTGACAACCGTTGTTCGACGAGTTGTGCTTGTGTTCCAGCACCACACACATCACAAGCATCCTTCATCTCGATGCTAGGGCACGATGATGGCTCGGAGCATCACGAAGACATCATGTGGTCAACGACGTCGACACGGCTCATGGTGGAGCATCACGAACACGCACGGACAAGCCAACACGATATAAAAGAAAAAGGAGGTCACCGTGGAGATTTCTATAGGAATGATATCAATGCAGAACATGGACCAGAGGGCGAAGGTCGACGACAGTGACTGACCTTGTAAGCATTTTAGCAAACACCTTGGTTGTGCTCTTGATCTGATTACTTCATCAACATTCCAAGAGCACCTTGGCACATGTCCTTGTCGATTGCCACCCCAGAATAGACCTGCATCCATAGACCAGCATTGAACGGCAACACACTTAGTTTCGCCATGTAACCATTTCATCAAACACCTTGGCTGCAGCATTGTCTCGACCAATTATTCACAAATCAAAGGTAACCTTGGCCTTATTGTCGTTTCCATTGTGTCAATGCCGTGTTCCTGCATCTTATCCATCACCCACATCATAGTCTTTGCTGCCAGGATGCAGCAGGGACGTGGAACATCGCGACGATGTACCAAGGGCAACGAGCGCAAGCAGGGACGACACGGTGGACAGCAAGGAGTCTCGCCGGCGGACGCACGGACATGGCGTCATGGCACTCGCGGTCGACGCGGCAAGGCGAGGCCAGCAGGGACACGGCGGCGACATCTGTACTTTGTGCTTGGCCTGGACAGCGGCAAGGGCGGGCGACCGTCGCCGGCACGGGTGCGACGCGAGCAGGGCACCCGTGGTTGACAGAAGGGCTGGACGCGCACTTGGCCGTGGGCGTGCAGAAGCAGGCGGATGTGGTCCTGGCGTTGGGGAAATGGGGCAGAGGCCTTGGCACGCCGGCGGTGGGCGGTTTGGATCGAACAGAGACCGGCGAGCACCGCGTTGGCATGGCGAGGTGCTGCAGCGGGCGGCAAGTAGCACGCCGGGGTGCACGGCGCGGCGCGTGCAGGGCGGGGGCACGACTAGCCGGAGGTCAGGGAGGTGCGGACAGGGCGGCGAGATCGTGCGCGGTCGGGAGCAGGCCATGGCAATGCAGGCGGACGGCGGGAAGGTGAGTCAGTGCGGCCATGGCGAGCAGCAGAGCGCAGGGTGTGCGGCGGGGGCGTGGGGCACCGGCAAAATGCGGCCAGCAGGGCGGCGAGCCTGCGCCAGCATGGGGCACAGGAGCAGAGGCGACCAGCGGCTGGGCGAGGAGGCACGGGCGCGACCAGGTCGAGCGGCGCGGCGCCGGAGAAGGCAGAACGACGTGTGGGCAGCGTCCTGCGCCGGTGTGGGCGACGAACAGACGGACGCAGAGGGGCGCGCGGGCCAGCAGCCGGGGTTGGGCACCGGAGGGGTCAGTGGAGCGCGGCCGTGGACAGGAGGCTGGCGAATGACGGGGGAGGCGCGCGCGACCGGCTTGGGCGCCATGCTGTGGCGGCTGGAAGGCGGCGAGCGGGCGGCTGGCATGGGGCGACGCCAAGGTGGCCGGGAGGGACGTAGTCGGGGCGAGCGGTGAGCAGGCGCCGTGCGCCGGAGGGTGGGTCAGGTGCGATGCTCAGAACTGTGAGCAGGGATGTGAGTCGTGCAAGAGGATCGCCCAACATTGAAGCAAGGCTTCCGTTTCTTCCTTCGGGGTGAAGAAACAAGCAGAGTGTATGAGGAGGAACAGAGGTGAGTTGTAGTCGGCTGGGCAAACAGCTACGTGGAGTTTTGCATGGGTGTGGTGGCGCGCGCACCGAGCAAAGCTAGAAACAGAGCACTCTCTTCACACTGACAGGTGCGGCCCACATGTTTTCCTCCCTTATCCCCTCACTGGTATTCCTAATAGCTACATGAATATTCTCTAAAAATCATCAAATCGAGCAGCTAGGGTAATTACAATATGAGTAATTTATATTTGAACCCTTAATTGGCATTTGACAATGTTAAGACAAAATTAGAATTCAAATTTGAAATTGAATCCTCTCACTTGCTTCGATGAAATTAAATAGCAAAAGAAGTTCAAAACTTGTCAAACGGAGTAAACATGATTTTTAGAATATGGAAAAGACAGTTGTGAATTCAAAAGTGGAATTTGGACAATTTGACTAGTATAATATACTTAATTTTGAACTCCCGTTTTAGGGTTCTCTTTAGCTACCACATGGGAGCTATATGTTTTAAATTCAAAATTTGAATACTTGAATTGATTCTTGAGCTGAGGTTTGCACTAGAGTTTTTATGAGTCATAACCTCGCTGGCTCTCGATAAGCACACGCATAGGCGGAAATCAAAATCGTTTGATGAAGGCTGACCGGTGGGCCACTCGAAAGTGGGTCCCACGCAAGATATTATCCGCTCAAGTCTATCTAAACGAGTATGACAGAAGCTCTCGAATTACTACACTTCCTTCATGTAGTCGGGAACTCCATGTCGTTGCTTAAGAAGAGGTTAAATTGAAATTTGAATGAACACACGACAGTTCATGTGACATCTTCCAATTAAAACTTAAAGTTTTAACAAGTTCTTAGTTCTATGATCATTGGTTAACTAACATTATCTCTGTACATTTGAATTTCGATTCCACTATCAAAGATTTTTAAGTTCGTATTTTCGCGTTTTTGTTCTTCTCAAATGCGGGCTTTTACATCCAAGCTTCTGCAAGGACCGACGAGAGGTCCGACTTGTTTTGGGTATCTCCGGCAAGGTCTGACTTGCTTTGGCTAGGTCTGACTTCTTTGTCTAGGTCCGACTAGCTTTTGTTAGCTCCGGCGCTAGGTCCGACTAGCTTTGGTAAGCTCCAGCGCTAGGTCCGACTAGCTTTGGTTAGCTCTGGCACTAGGTCCTACTAGTTTTGGTAAGCTCCGGTTCAAGGTCTGATTAGCTTTGGCAAGGTCTGGTGCTTGATCGCAATGATTCTGCTTTTACCATGCAATGTTTCAAACTTGCTTTACATCTATGGAAAGTTTTCTTAGTATTTTTTTACTAAGTTTTTGGTTTCTTTTGGTGGTTATGGGTCATATCGTTTTGCTATGGTTTGCAACATGCTTATGTGAGGTGCTCACGTAAGGTGTTGTGTTTTTGGAACTAACGTGAGTCAAGTCGAGGACTTGTGCTTGGAAGTATAGGTTGTTTATTCATGTGTAGGTGTTTCTTCAGTTAAAGACATGGCTGGTAATGGGACACATTGAACTAGTCTGAGGAAGAAGATGAGGTTCAACAACCAAGTTCGGGAGGAATTGTGGTTGAGTTGATCGGGAGGTTGCGCAACATGTTTGAATCAAGAACAATGAATATGAAGGTATTGTGGATGTCGTTGGAAGATGTTCGCACGTGTTCAATGAGTGCATGGACGTGGCAACATGGTTCTGATGAAGAGAAGTGGTCGTAAACAATTGGTCGGAAAGGTCCAACCGGCTGAATTATGCCTCAGGCTGCGGCTGAAGTGGTTATAGTTCATTTACGAAAAGTTTCGAGTTTGTTTTCGTTTGATTTCGTGTGGGACACTAAGTTGAGTTGTTGTAGTAATGTTTGGTATGTTCTTAAGGTGTTTGTAAGTCTTAATATTGCTTCTATCTACGTATAGAGGAGTCTTGATCAGTTATGGAAAGTTTTGGTGGAAACCGAGTAGGATACGATTCCTAGTTTTGTTTGGGTTGGCCTCATGGCTGCTTATATAAGCAAGGGAGGCCAGAGCTCGTGGTGCACGACTTTGAGGCTGTTCCTCTTGTTTTTTGATCAATAAAATCCGTAGTTTGAAAGAAATTTTGTGCCTTGTTCGTCCGACTTGTTTCAGACAAGTTTTTTCTCGTCGAGTTTCTGCACAGTTCTACCTTTCTTTGGTGGTTTTATCATAACTCGATTTTTACAGATCCAATTAACGTGATTCTTTTTGGGTTGTCTTGCCAACTTGATTATATATCATCATGAAAATTTCACGGTCATTGGACTTGTTGTTTCTGATCTACCTGAGTTTTTTTGCAGTGTTCCAGAACTGTTTTTCTCGGGTAGACCAGATTGACTCATTCAATCGTAACTTGAGTTCCTCTTGATGAATTTTCGTGATTCTTGTTTTGACATCTTTGTGACTTGACGCTCCACAATCTATACTGGTTTTGTCACAATTGATCACGTTTAGATTAGTCGCACACACAATTTCTTCAACATATCCTTTTTCTACCGAGGGGTTTCTGTTGCTTCCGCTGAAAAAGTTTTAATCTACCATTCACCGCCCTCTCTGGTAGCTTTACACGTGCTCTTCGATCTTACAATTGGTATCAAATCCACGGTGTTCTAATCTTTGTGATTTGCATGTGTTTTGACGAATCGACATGGAGAAATACTCCGCCAAATCTTGTGTGTTTGGTAGTATTGATTTTCAGGTTTGGAAGGCACGTACGAAAGCCTTCATCCAGGTGCAGGGCTTTGTAATATGGTAAAAGGTGTACAAACCTTAGGAAGTGCCGCCAAACGATCAATTTATAGCTACAAATCTGAGAGATGTTGACAATAACAACAAGGCTCGGAATTTGATCATACAAGGATTAACTCAACGTGACTTTGACCGTGTTGCACACCTTCAATCTGCATACGATGTGTGGAAAGCACTTTGTGGCTACCACGAAGGATCCAACACGATTAAGGAGGTAAGGCAAGATATGTTCAAAAAGGAATACATGCATTTTGAGATGGAACCAGGTGAGTCCATTGATGATTTATTTGCTCGCTTTAATAAAATCCTCAGCAACTTGCGTAGTGTCAATGCTAATTTTTCATATGCTAAAAATGCTAGGCAATTGTTAAGTGCATTAGATATGTCAATTTGGGAGATGAAAGTCACATCTATTCGTAAATCTACTGTCATGAGTACTCTTACATTAGATGTTCTATATTCTAAATCGAAAACTCATGAAATTTACATAATCTCACGTAAGAACCCCAACAAGTCTCTTGCATTTGTTTCTCAACGTGACATGCCTAGCTCCGACCAATCTTCATCTTGTGGAACACTTGCTTTGTTGTCCTCTCTAACCCTTGAATAGATTGTAGAGTTTTCAGAGGAAGAACTTGCA
The DNA here is from genome assembly GCA_036927565.1 of Tuctoria greenei. Classification (NCBI taxonomy): domain Eukaryota; kingdom Viridiplantae; phylum Streptophyta; class Magnoliopsida; order Poales; family Poaceae; genus Tuctoria; species Tuctoria greenei. Next base: position 172,541,950 of record JAYESD010000002.1, on the reverse strand, counting down.
CTCATCTCTACTCGGTTCTCAAAAGCATTGCAAAATGTGAGAACTAGAAGGAGAGGAAGTGTTGGACCTCAATGTTGCTTTGAATGTGGTAAGACAGGACATTTTCACACGGATTTCCCTAACCTTTCAGATACTACTTCCGGTGAATAAAAGAAAACAAGGACGAAACACTCCTTGGGAAACAACAACAAGGAAGAGAAGGGTTTTATAGGACGCCAATTGGTGAATAGTTTATCTCCGCACTTCAAGAACTTGGCTTGAGCGATGTGGACATCAGAAGTGACGAAGATGAAGATGATTTGGGAAACTTGTGCTTCATGGCGGGCAAGTCAAGATCAAGTATGGAGGAGGCAGAACACAACAGCGACAATGAAGAGGTATGTCCTACTTGCGAAGAAATGGGTGATGCTATTTCTCGTGCCACTGTTATAGTTAAGAAAAAAGGACAAAAAGCTTAGGGACAATGCTATTTAAATTGAGTCATTAGAATCTGAAATTAATCGTTTGAAATCTTTGATTTCTAGTGATGATTCTTGTTCCTCATGTGATTTAATATATGTTCAATTGTCCTCTCTAATAAGTGCACACACCTCCACACTTGATAAACTTGAGTTAGAGATTGAAAAGAAAAGGGAGCTTGCTGCACTTAATGATAAAAACTAGAAAGATGATAGTTGTTCTACAATTGATTTGCATTGTTCTACTTGTGATGATCTTGATAAGAAACTACATGATGTTTTGGATGAAATCTCTGTTTTGAACAATGCTTTACATGCTCATGAAGTTAAAAATTGTTCTAATTGCAAAATAAAAAGGAAATACTTCATGTGAAAATTGCCTTGATCTGTCCAATAAACTTGATGACATGAATAGGGCATTAGATTGGTTTTGTAATGCAAATAAGAATCTAAGCTTGCTGTTGAATTCTTCCAAGTCTTGCAATGATAAAACTGGTCTAAGTTTTGATTCTCATGCTCATGCTAAGGCACATCAACCTAAAATTGTAAAGTCATTAAGAAGTGGTTTGATTCAAATAGTTCCTAAACATACAGAAGTGGTTTTCAAATCAATAGGGGTGCTATCCGGTTCTAATAAACATGTTGCTTGCTCATCTAGATATGAACACAAAGTTAAATTTCATTGTACCTACTGTGGTAGAGATGGTCATGTCATAGATTTTTTATTATAGACTAGCTAAACAACAGAAAAGGGAAAGAATGCAAGCTAGATCTCATAACAACCATGCAAAACTTGCTGCTCATGATAAACCAAATGTTAGGAACTTGCAACCTGTTTTGATGAGTCATAAACATGCAAAGTTTGCTCCCAAACCTACTGTTTTTATGCTACACATGTAACACCTCGTAGGTCAGTAGTTGGGAACAAGAATTCTCAAACTTTGGCTTATAAACCTGTTGTTTTATCTCAGCTTTCACGTGTTATTCCTGCTGGACGTCGTGTGACTCAGTACTGGATTCATAAATGCCTTTTGACTAAGCCCAGTATTGAGTCACCGACGTACTGTGCTTCTATGTAGGTTAAACGCTTAAAGAAGGAGAAGGATTGTGGATTCAGGTTGCTCACACCACATGACCGGTAACAAAGAATGGTTCTCCTCCCTTTCTTTTGTGTCATGTGTAGAGAATGTTACTTTTGCTGATAATTCATCAACTCCTATAATTAATAAGGGTTCGGTAGAGTAAATAATCACTACATTTTGAAGGATGTGGCACTTGTCAAAAAATTGAAATACAGCCTGCTTTCTGTTTCACAATTGCTAGATGAAAATTTGGAAATTATTTTCACTAAAAATTGTTGCAAGGTTGTAGATTCAAACAGTGAGCTTATTTTTAACATGTCTCGGTTTGGAAGAGCTTTTAAAGCTGATTTTGATATGTCATCCTCTAAACATAGGTGTCTAGTTGCTAATGATTCAAAGGAGTTATATTTTTGGCATTGTAGACTTGGTCACGTAGGCTTTGATCATCTAACGCGTGTTAGTGCCCTTGATCGCATACGTGGGCTGTCTAAGCTTAAAGGGGACAAAGAAATTGTGTGCTCTTCTTGTAGACATGCTAAGATGGTTGCAGGATCACATGCTCCTCTCAAAATGATCATGACAATTGAACTGAGACAACTGCACCTTGACGCCGTAGGTCCTTCACATGTTCAATATTTTGGAGGTAAATAGTATGTTCTTATGATTGTTGATGATTATTCTAGATACTCCTGGGTTTACTTTATGGCATCTAAGAATGAAGCTTTTAGTCACTTTAGAACTTTATTTCTTAGATTATCAATTGATCGCCTAGGATCTTTAAAAGCAATTAGAAGTGATAATGGAACTAAATTTAAAAATCAACCTTTGGTCACTTTTGTGCTGAAAAAGGAATAGATCATAAATTTTCTTCACCCTATGTACCTCACCAAAATGGTGTCATACAAAGAAAGAACTGAATCTTAGTTAAGATGGCTAGGACCATGCTTGATGAATATCAAACTCCTAGGAAATTTTTGGTTGATGCAATTGCAACCGCTTGTTATGTTTCAAATCATGTTTTCTTGCGTGCTAAGCTAGGAAAAACACCTTATGAACTTTGTTTTGGACATAGGCCTAGTGTCACACACTTTCGGGTCTTTGGTTGTAAATGCTTTGTTAAGAAACATGGTAATCATGATAAATTTGAAGCTACATCTGTTGATGACATGTTTCTTGATTATCCATCTCATACTAGAGGCTATTGTGTGCTTTTACTTGAAACTAACAAAGTTATGGAGACTTGTGAGTGTAGGATCGAAGAGCACATGAAAAGCTACCAGAGGGGGGGTGAATGGTAGATTTAAAAATCTTACGCAGCGGAAACAATTAAACCCCAATCCCTTCGGCAGAAAAATGATCTGTTAAAGAAATCGTGTGTGAGACTAATTTAAACGTGTTTCACCATGACAAAAGTGATAGATATCATAGAGAATAAAATCACGAAGACAACACAAAATGAATCACTCAAATCCGTCGAGAAAAACTCAAGTTATGATCGAAAGATCAAACAATGGTCAATCTGCCCTACCAAAAAAAACAGTTCTGGAACGCTGCAAATAAACTCGTGTAGATCATAGACCACAAATCCAATGACCGTGAAATTTTGACATATGATAGACAATAAAGTTTTGAAGACAACCCAAAAAGAATCACGTCAATTGGATTTGTAAAACTCGAGTTATGATAAAACCACCGACGAAAGGTAGTGCTGTCCAGGAACTCGACGAGTAAAACTTGTCTGGAACAAGTCGGACGAACAAGGCACAAAAGTTCCTTCAAACTACGAATTTAATTCAATAGAACATAAGAGGAACATCCCCAAAGTCGTCTACTACGAGCTCTGGGCTCCCTTGCTTATATAACCAGCCCTTAGGCCAACCCAATATCAACTAGGACTCCAATCCTACTCAGATCATGAATCGTAACTTTCCATAACTGCTCAAGATTCTTCTATACGCAGATAGAAGCAATCTTAAGACTTCCAAACACCTTAGGAACGTATCCCACATTCCTAAACAACTCAAATTCGTGACACACACGAAATCCTAACATAACCAACTCGATACTTTCCATGCCGAGCCATAACCGACTCCGCCGCAGCCGAAGTCATCAACCGGTACGATCCGATCCTTCCAACCAGATCTTCACATCCATAAACCATCTTCGGAACCATGTTGCCACGTCATGCACCGCATGCATACGTGCATACACTTTCCTTCGATGTCCAGTAACCTTCATATGCACCGCCCTTGATTCAATCATCCTGCGCGACCTCCTGATCAGCTCAACCACAGTTCCTCCCGAACTTGGTTGTTGGAACCTCATCTCCTCCCTGAGACTAGTCCAATGGATCCCGTCACCAGCCATGACTTGAACTCAAGAAACGCCTGCACATGAATAAACAACCAATCCATACGAGCCCAAGTCCTCGACTTGACTCAAGTTAGTTCCGAACACAACACCTTACGTGAGAACCTCACATAAGCATGTTGCAAAACCACAGTAACATGATATCATCCATAAAAACCAAAACGCACCAAAAACTTAGTAAAAGAATACTAAGCAAACTTTCCAATCATGTAAAGAAAGTACGAAACATTGCAAATGGAAAGCAGAAGCACCGCGGTCAAGTTCCGGACCTTGCCAAAGCAACCCGAAGCTTGAGCCAGAGCTAACAAAAGCTAGTAGAACCTAGCGCCGGAGCTTACCAAAACTAGTACAATGAAGCACCTGTCGGAGCTTACCAAAACTAGTAGATCTTAGCACCGGAGCTTACCAAAAACTAGTCAAAGCTAGTCAACTCAAAACCGGAGCTAGACAAAGACGTCGGAGTTTAGCAAAAGCATGCCGGAGCTATCAAATATATGTAGGAGCTAACAAAGACATGCCAGAGATAAAGATAAAGCTCACCGGAGCTAACCAAAGCTAGTCGGACCTTACCAAGAAGTCGGACCTAGCTTCGAACATAGCCGGAGCTACCCAAAACAAGCCGGACCTACCGTCGGACCATGCTGTAGCTCGGAGCTAGAGTCGAACCTTGATAAAAAGGTGTTTTGGTGATATTCAAAACTTTTATCGTTAAAGCGAGTGTATTCACTACAAGCCAATGTATTCAGCACATATAGGTCTTACAATCTCCCCCTTGATGAATGCATTGGCAACACCATTTAAAATCTGAACCATTGGCTTATTCACATAAAAGTTTTGAAGGCAATTTCTCCCCTTTTGTAAATCAAGAGTAAAATGAGAAGAAAATCTCTCTCCCCATTTATTATCTCTCCTTATGCACATATTCTCTTTCTCTTCATGCTTATCTCTCCCCCTTTGACAATGTATTCAGCAAGTCATGAGCATATAAACAAGTTATCTCTCCAACTTTAGTTGTTATGAGCATATTATAACATATACATATAAACAAAGCTCATCCATGTCATACTATCAAGTACCTTACATTATCACATCAATGAAATACATAAAGTAGTGTAAGCCATGCTAGAGATCAAATGTAATTTTCAATTTAAGCAAGTCATGATCTCACAAACTTAACTATTTCAAAACCTGAAAGCAGGAAACTAGTTGCTGCATTTTATATTTTTTCAAAGCATAAATTTAGATCATATGATATTTGCAAGAGATTATATGTGCATCTGCCTTATTCTAACCAACCAAGCCAAGCCTATGTCATTTGACAATCAGAAGCTTAAGGACATGGTTTTAGTCATACACAACTTCTTCCAAGTTCATATCTAAGTGCAATGATAAGCCATCTCAAAAGAAGAAGTGCGATGCATGCATATTCTCTTGATCTTTTCTCAATTTATATTTGTTCATAAAAACTCAACATGTGAGTTGATTACTTGATTAATTCTTTATGATTAAAAGCATTTGTGAGCATGCAACAAGTTCAAAACAGCAAGAAACTTCGACCATGACCAGTTTTAGTGTAAGTAATTATTCCAATTACTAGACATGGTAAAAACTACAAAATGTATAACACGAGTAATGTAGTAAGAACTTTCAGCATGTAAAAGGAATCACAAAGTCATATATGTATGAAATACTATGCTCATATTATTTTTATTTCAGATCCACACATAGACTTCCCAAGTTTCAAAAACTCCCCCTCAATTTAAGCCACGAGGATGCATAACCCCTATTTCACTACGAATGAAACAAAAACGAGTGAAATCCAAAGGTTTTGTAAAAATGTCAGCCAATTGATGTTCGGTATCTACATGGTGAAGCACAATGTTTCCTTTTTCAACGTTATCTCGGAGAAAGTGATACCTAATATCAATGTGCTTAGTTCTAGAATGTTGCACGGGGTTTTTGCAATGCAAATAGCACTAGTGTTATCACAAAACAGTGGAACACTATCTAGATCAACCCCATAGTCCTTAAGTGTTTGAACAATCCAAAGAATTTGTGAGCAAGCACTAGCAGCAGCTACATATTCAGATTCGGATGTGGATTGAGCAACTGAATTTTGTTTTCTAGAGGACCAAGCAACAAGAGAATTACCAAGAAAATGGAAAGCACCGGAAGTACTTTTCCTATCAATCCTACAACCCCCAAAATCAGCATCCGAAAAAGCTTTCAAAGTAACGGTTGAGGAAGAAGGAAGAAAAATGCCAAATTCTTGAGTTCCATGTAAGTACCTGAGAATCCTTTTGATGGCTTGACGATGTGAAACACGTGGGGAAACTTGAAATAGTGTACAAAGACATACGCTGAATTGTATGTCCGGTCTTGATGCCGTGAGGTACAAAAGTGATCCGATCATGCTTCTATATTCTTTTTGATTCACAGATTCACCATCTTCATAAAGTTCAAGTGTTGTTGTTGTTCCCATTGTGTCCGAAGAGGCTTGCTTTTGTCCATGTTGAAGCGCCTTAGGAGGTCTTTGGTATACTTCGTTTGATGCACAAAGGTACCCTCCTTGGTTTGCTTGATTTGCAGCCCCAAAAAGTAAGTGAGACACCCATCATACTCATTTCAAATTCGGAACTCATCATTGCTGAAAACTTGGACACAAGATCATGAGAAGCACAACCAAAGATAATATCATCCACATACACTTGAACGAATAATGAGTCATTGCCATGCTTAGGCACAAAAAGAGTTTTATCAACCTTGCCCATGGTAAACCCTTTTTCAAGTAAGAATGTTTTTAACCTATCATACCATGCTCTAGGGGCTTGTTTGAGACCGTATAAGGCTTTGGACAGTTTGTAAACATGATTAGGAAAATCTGGATTTTCAAAACCCGGTGGTTGTTTGACATAAACCTCCTCATCTATGTAGCCATTTAGAAAAGCTCTTTTAACATCCATTTGATATAGCTTAAAACCTTTAGATGCTGCAAAAGCTAACAAAATTCTTATGGCTTCTAATCTAGCAATAGGAGCAAAAGTTTCATCAAAATCTTGACCTTCAACTTGAGTGAAACCTTGAGCAACCAACCTAGCCTTATTCCTAACCACAACCCCATCCTCACTTTGTTTATTTTTAAATACCCATTTAGTTCCAATTAAAGTGTGACCTTGAGGTGGAGGTACAAGTTTCCAAACATTATTTCTTTCAAAATTTTCTAACTCTTCTTGCATGGCAATAATCCAAGATTCATTAGTGAGTGTGTGTGATATATCTTTGGGTTCAAAAGAAACAACAAAAGCAAAATGAGCATAAGAGTTTGGATCGTAAAACCTGGACCGTGTGACTCGTTCGTGCAAGCTTCCGATCATCTGTTGTGGGGGATGATCTTTGTAAAAACGTAGGGGAACAGATGTCTCACAAGCTTCTTCTTCATTAGGTTCATCGTAGATTGATGAGCTTGTGACTTGTGGATGATCAGGACCAGCATAGGTGATAGCCGGAGCTTGTTCAATGTCCGAAGCTGGACACGTGTCAACTTCGGAACTACCAGGCAGTATCACCGGCTCTTCTTCTTCTTCAAAAATACCCTCCCCCTGAGGATACGGATCTGGTCCTGCAACACCGGAGCTAGTACCTGGGCTAGCTTCATCAAAAGACACTTCACAAGTTCCACAATTTTGTTAGTGTCAAGTAAAAGCACACGGTAGCCTCTAGTATGAGATGGATAACCAAGAAACATGCCATCAATAGATCTAGGTTCAAATTTATCAAGATTACCATGTTTCTTAACAAAGCATTTGCAACCAAAGACCCAAAAGTGTGTAACACTAGGCCTATGTCCAAACCGGAGCTCATATGGTGTTTTACCTAGCTTAGCACGCAAGAAAACACGATTTGAGACATAACAAGCGGTTGCTAACGCATCAGCCCAAAATTTCCTAGGAGTTTGATATTCATCAAGCATAGTCCTAGCCATCTCAACTAAGGTTCTGTTCTTTCTTTCTACAACACCGTTTTGTTGAGGTACATATGGTGAAGAGAATTGATGATCTATTCTATTTTCAGCACAAAAGTGATCAAAAGATTGATTTTTAAATTCAGTTCCATTATCACTTCTAACTGCTTTTAATGATCTTGGGTGATCAATTGATAATCTAAGAAATAAAGTTCTAAAGTGACTAAAAGCTTCATTCTTAGACGCCATAAAGTAAACCCCAGAGTATCTAGAATAATCATCAACAATAACAAGAACATACCATTTACCTCTAAAGGATTGAACACGTGAAGGTCCTACGGTGTCAAGATGCAAAAGTTGACATGGTTCAGTTTTCATGATCATTGTGAGAGGAGTATGTGAACCTGCAACCATCTTAGCATGTCTACAAGAAGAGCACACAATTTCTTTGTCCCCTTTAAGCTTAGGCAGCCCACGTATGCGATCAAGAGCACTAACACGTGTTAGGTGATCAAAGCCTACGTGACCAAGTCTACGATGCCAAAAATATAAGTCCTTTGAATCATTAGCAACTAGACACCTATGCTCAGAGGAAGACATATCAAAATCAGCTTTAAAAACTCTTCCAAACCGAGACATGTTAAAAATAAGCTCACTATTTGAACCTACAACTTTGCAACAGTTTTTATTGAAAATAATTTCTAGATTTTCATCTAGCAATTGTGCAACAGAAAGCAAGTTGTATTTCAAATTTTTGACAAGTGCCACATCCTTCAAAGTGTAGCAATCATTTACTCTAACCAAACCCTTAGCAATTATAGAAGTTGAAGAATTATCGGCAAAAGTAACATTCTCTACACGTGACACAAAAGAGAGAGAGGAGAACCAATCTTTGTTACCGGTCATGTGGCGTGAGCAACGTGAATCCACAATCCAAATGTTCTCCTTCCTCAAACGTGTAACCTACGTAGAATCACAATACGTCGATGACTCAATACTGGGGTTAGTCAAAAGGCATTTAGGAATCCAGTACTGAGTCACGCGACGTGCAGTAGGAAAAACACACGAAAGCTGAGATAAAACAGCAGGTTTATGAGTCGAAGTTTGAGGTTTTCTATTCTTAACTCTTTTAGCACAAAAACCAGTAGCTCTGGAGGTAAAAGCAGCAGTTCCAAAAGACAAGGCTGAAGCTCCGGAAGCAAAAGCTGAAGTTCCGAAGGAAACAACAGAAGGTCCGAGAGCTCTTGGAGCTATCGGAACTATCGGAGTTGCTTTTGCGGATTTCTTACCAGAAGGTCCGGAAGCTACCTTTTCAAATTTCTGACTCACTAAAGCAGGTTGTTTTTTTCTAATTGCATGAAAGTTATAAGATCTAGCAATTTTTCTTTCCTTTTTCTGTTATTTAGCTAGTCTATAACAAAAATCTATGACATGACCATCTCTACCACAGTAGGTACAATGAAATTTAACTTTGTGTTCATGTCTAGATGAGCAAACAATATTTTTATTTGAAACCGAATGAGACAACACTCCTGCAGATTTGAAAACCACTTCTTTTTGTCTAGGAACTGTTTGAATCAAACCACTTCCTAATGACTTTACAATTTTAGGTGGATGTGCCTTAGCATGAGCATGAGAATCAAAACCTAAACCAGTTTTATTATTGCAAGACTTGGAAGAATTTAGTAGCAAGTTTAGGTTCTTATTCCCATTACAAACCCGATGTAATGTCCTATGCATGTTGTCAAGTTTATTGGACAGATCAAGGCAATTTTCACATGAAGTTTTTCCTCTTAGTTTTCAATTGGAACAAAATTTAACTTCATGAGAACGTAAAGCATTGTTCAATATAGAAATTTCATTCATAGCATCTTGCAGTTTTTTATCAAGATTATCACAACTAGAACAATGCAAATCAATTGTAGAACAGCTAGCATCTTTCAAGTTTTTATCATTAAGTGCAGCAAGATCTTTGTTCTTTTCAATTTCTAACTCAAGTTTATCAAGTGTGGAGGTGTGTGCACTTCTTAATGAGGACAATTGTTCATAGATTAAGTCACATGAGGGACATGCATCATCACTAGGAATCAAAGTTTTTAAACGGTTAATTTCAGATTCTAGTGATTCAATTTTAGCAGTATTATCCCTAAGCTTTTTGTACTTTTTCTTGACAATAATAGTTGCACGAGAAATAGCATCACACATTTCATTGCAGGTAGAACATACCTCATCGTCTTCACTGTTGTGTTCTGCATCCTCCTGACTTGATCTTGATCTTGTTTTGCCCGTCATGAAGCATAAGTTGGCCAGATCATCATCATCTTCATCACTTTCAAAGTCTACATCACTTGAACTAAGTTCTTGAAGTGTGGTGATGAAGCTGTTAATCATCTTGCGTCCTATGGTACCCTTCTTTTTCTTTTTGTTGGAATTTCCAGAGGAGGTCCGGACCTTGCTTTGTTTTTCTTCCCGGGTGGTCGGACCTGAAAGGTTAGGGCATTCTGTACGAAAGTGTCCTGTTTTACCACATTCAAAACAACGTTGAGATCCGGAGCTTCCTCTCCTTCTAGTTCTCACATTTTGCAATGCTTTTGAGAATCTAGTAGAGATGAGTGCCAACTCCTCTTCTAGAAATTCTTCGATCTGCTCCACGGTTAGTGAGGACAACAAAGCAAGAGTATTGCAAGATGATGATTGGCCGGAGCTAGACATATCACGTTGTGAAACAAATGCAATAGACTTATTGGGGTTCTTTCGTGAGATTATGTCAATTTCATGAGTTTTAACTTAGAATATAGCACATCTAAAGTAAGTGTACTCATGACAGTAGATTCACAAATAGATGTAACTTTCATCTCCCAAATTGACATGTCTAATGCACTTAACAATTGCCTAGCATTTTCAGCATCTGAAAAATTAACATTGACGCTACGCAAGTTGCTGAGAATTTTATTAAAGCGAGCAAAGAGATCATCAATTGACTCACCGGGCTGCATCTCGAAGCGCATGTATTCTTTCTTGAACATGTCTTGCCTTAACTCCTTGATCATGTTGGATCCTTCGTGGTAGTCACAAAGTGCTTTCCATACGTCGTATGCAGATCGGAGGTGTGTGACACGATCAAAATCGCTTTGAGTGAGTCCTTGGATGATCAAGTTTCGCGCTTTGTTGTTGTTGTCGACGTCCCGTAGGTTTGTGGCCGTGACTTGATCATTGGGTGGCACTTCATAAGGCTTATACACCTTCTCCCATATTGCAAAGCCTTGTGCCTGGATGAAAGCCTCCATGCGTGCCTTCCAAACCTGGAAATCAATACCAGCAAACACACAAGGTTTGGCGTAGTACTTCTCCATGATGATTAGTCAAAAACACGTGCAAATCTCAAATATTAGAGCACCGTGGCTCTGATACCAATTGTAGGATCGAAGAGCACGTGAAAAGCTACCAGAGGGGGGGTGAATAGTAGATTTAAAAATCTTACGCAGCAGAAACAATTAAACCCCAATCCCTACGACAGAAAAACGATCTGTTAAAGAAATTGTGTGTGAGACTAATATAAACGTGTTTCACCGTGACAAAAGTGATAGATATCAGAGAGAATCAAATCACGAAGACAACACAAAAAGAATCACTCAAATCCATCGAGAAAAACTCAAGTTATGATCGAAAGATCAAACAATGGTCAATCTGCCCTACCCAAAAAAAAAAAAACAGTTCTGGAACGCTGCACAGAAACTCGTGTAGATCACAGACCACAAATCCAATGAACGTGAAATTTTTACATATGATAGAAAATCAAGTTGTAAAGACAACCCAAAAAGAATCACGTCAATTGGATCTGTAAAACTCGAGTTATGATAAAACCACCAACGAAAGGTAGTGCTGTCCAGGAACTCGACGAGTAAAACTTGTCTGGAACAAGTCGGACGAACAAGGCACAAAAGTTCCTTCAAACTACGAATTTTATTCAATAGAACACAAGAGGAACAGCCCCAAAGTCGTCTATCACGAGCTCTGGGCTCCCTTGCTTATATAACCAGCCCTTAGGCCAACCCAATATCAACTAGGACTCCAATCCTACTCAGATCATGAATCGTAACTTTCCATAACTTCTCATGATTCTTCTATACGCGGATAGAAGCAATCTTAAGACTTACAAACACCATAGGAACGTATCCCACATTCCTAAACAACTCAAATTCATGACACACACAAAATCCTAACATAACCAACTCGATACTTTCCATACCGAGCCATAACCTACTCCGCCGCAGCCGAAGTCATCAACCGGTACGATCCGATCCTTCCAACCAGATTTTCCCATCCATAAACCATCTTCGGAACCATGTTGCCACGTAATGGACCACATGCATACGTGCATACACCTTCCTTCGATGTCCAGTAACCTTCATATGCACCGCCCTTGATTCAATCATCCTGCGCGACCTCCTGATCAGCTCAACCACAGTTCCTCCCGAACTTTGTTGTTGGAACATCATCTCCTCCCTGAGACTAGTCCAATGGATCCCGTCACCAGCCATGACTTGAACTCAAGCAACACCTGCACATGAATAAACAACCAATCCATACGAGCCCAAGTCCTCGACTTGACTCAAGTTAGTTCCGAACACAACACCTTACGTGAGAACCTCATATAAGCATGTTGCAAAACCACAGTAACACGATATCATCCATAAAAACCAAAACGCACCTAAAAATTAGTAAAAGAATACTAAGCAAACTTTCCAATCATGTAAAGCAAATACGAAACATTGCAAATGGAAAGCAGAAGCACCGCGGTCAAGTTCCGGACCTTGCCAGAGCAACCCGAAGCTTGAGCCGGAGGTAACAAAAGCTAGTAGAACCTAGCGCCGGAGCTTACCAAAACTAGTACAATGAAGCACCTGCCGGAGCTTACCAAAACTAGTAGATCTTAGCACCGGAGCTTACCAAAAACTAGTCAAAGCTAGTCAACTCAAAACTGGAGCTAGACAAAGTACGTCGGAGTTTAGCAAAAGCATGCCGGAGCTATCAAATATATGTAGGAGCTAACAAAGACATGCCGGAGCTAAAGATAAAGCTCACCGGAGCTAACCAAAGCTAGTCAGACCTTACCAAGAAGTCGTACCTAGCTTCGAACATAGCCAAAGCTACCCAAAACAAGCCGGACCTACCGTCGGACCTTGCTGTAGCTCGGAGCTAGAGTCGGACCTTGATAAAAAGGTGTTTTGGTGATATTTAAAACTTTTATCGTTAAATCGAGTGTATTCACTACAAGCCAATGTATTCATCACATATAGGTCTTACAGTGAGGTTTCTTTTGGGAAGCTAGCCCAGGTACTAGCTCAAATATTGCAGGTATGGATCCATATCTGCAGGGGGAGAGTATTTTCGTTGAAGATGAGGAAGAAATGGTGCTGCTGCCCGAAAAGTCAGCAGCAAATGACATTGTTCCAGCTCCTGATTTTGATTCTAAACCAGTACCGACGACCACCATTGTTGGTCCAGATTGTCCTCAAGTCACAAGCTCATCGATTTGTGATGAACATGAGGAAGAAGAAGCTTGTTAAGTGTCTACTCCCCTCAGGATTCTCAAAAGGCTTCCTCCACAACAAATCATTGGAAGCTTGCACGAATGAGTCACATGGTCCAGGTTTTGCAATCCAAACTCTAATGCTCATTCTGCTTTTGTTGCTTCTTTTGAACCCAAAGATATATCACACACACTCACTAATGAATCTTGGATTATTGCCATGCAAGTAGAGTTAGAATATTTTGAAAGAAATAATGTTTGGAAACTTGTACTTCCACCTCAAGGTCACACTTTAATTGTAACTAAATGGTTGTTTAGAAATAAACAAAGTGGGGATGGGGTTGTGGTTAGGAATAAGGCTAGGTTGGTTGCTCACGGTTTCACACAAATTGAAGGTCAAGATTTTGATGAAACTTTTGCTCTTGTTGCTAGATTAGAAGCCATAAGAATTTTGTTAGCTTTTGTTGCATCTAAAGGTTTCAAGTTATATCAAATGGATGTTAAAAGTGCTTTTCTTAATGGCTACCTAGATGAGGATGTTTATGGCAAGTAACCACCGGGTTTTGAAAATCCATATTTTCCTAATCATATTTTCAAACTGTCCAAAGCCTTGTACGATCTCAAACAAGCCCCTAGATCATGGTATGATAGGTTAAAGACATTCTTACTTGAAAAGGGTTTACCATGGGCAAGGTTGATAAAACTCTTTTTGTGCTTAAGCATGGCAATGACTCATTATTCGTTCAGGTGTATGTGGATGATATTATCTTTGGTTGTGCTTCTCATGATCTTGTGTCCAAGTTTTCAGCTATGATGAGTTCAGAATTTGAAATGAGTATGATGGCAGAACTCACGTACTTTTCGAGACTGCAAATCAAGCAAACCAAGGATGGTACCTTTGTGCATCAAACGAAGTATACAAGAGACCTTCTCAAGCACTTCAACATGGACAAAAGCAAGCCTCTTCGATCACCAATGGGTACAACAACAACACTTGAACTTGATGAAGATGGTGAACCCGTGCATCAAAAAGAATATAGAAGCATGACCGATCACTTTTGTACCTCACGATATCAAGATCGGACATACAATTCAGTGTATGTCTTTGTGCACGATTTCAAGCTTCCCCACGTGTTTCACATCGTCAAGCCACGAAAAGAACTCTCAGGTACTTACATGGAACTCAAGAATTTAGCATTTTTTCTTCCTTCTTCCTCAACTGTTACTTTGAAAGCTTTTTCAGATGCTGATTTTGGGGGTTGTAGGATTGATATGAAAAGTAATTCTAGTGCTTGTAATTTTCTTAGTAATTCTCTTGTTGCTTGGTCCTCTAAAAAACAAAACTCAGTTGCACAATCCACAATCGAATCTGAATATGTAGCTGCTGTTAGCGCTTGCTCACAAATTCTTTGGATTGTTCAAACACTTAAGGACTATGGGGTTGATCTAGATAGTGTGCTACTGTTTTGTGATAACACTAGTGCCATTTTCATTGCTAAAAATCTCGTGCAACATGTGAGAACGAAGCACATTGACATTAGGTATCACTTTCTCCGTGATAATGTTGAAAAAAGAAACATTGTGCTTCACCATGTAGATACCAAACAACAATTGGCTGATATTTTCACAAAACCTTTGGATTTCACTCGTTTTTCTTACATTCATAGTGAAATAGGGGTTATGCATCCTCATGGCTTAAATTGAGGGGGAGTTTTGAAACTTGGCAAGTCTATGTGGGGATCTGAATTTAAAAGTAATATGAGCATAGTATTTCATATGTATATGACTTTGTGATTCCTTTTACATATTGAAAGTTCTTACTAATTACTCAAGTTATACATTTTGTAGTTTTTGCCATGACTAGTAACTGGAATAATTACTTACACTAAATCTGGTCATGATCAAATTTTCTTGCTATTTTGAACTTGTTGCATGCTCACAAGTGCTTTTAATAATGAAAAATTAATAAATCAACTATCCACATGGTGAGCTTTTATGATCAAATAAAAATGAGAAAAGATCAAGAGAAAATGCATGCATCACACTTCTTCTTTTGAGATGGCTTATCATTGCACTTAGATATGAACTTAGAAGAAGTTGTGTATGACTGAAACCATGTCCTTAAGCTTCCGATTGTCAAATGACATGGGCTTAGCTTGGTTGGATAGAATAAGGCAGATGCGGAATATAATCTCTTGAAAAAAATTATATGATCAGAATTTGTGCTTTAAATAATACAAAAAAATGAAAAATGCAGCAACAAGTGTCATGCTTTCAGGTTTTGAAATAGTTAAGTTTGTGAGATCATGACTTGCCTAAATTGAAAATTACATTTGATATCTAGCATGACTAACACTACTTTATGTATTTCATTGATGTGATAGTGTAAGTTACTTGATATTATGACTTGGCTGAGCTTTGTTCTATATGTATATATTATAATATGCTCATAACAAACTAAAAAAAATTTTACCTTGCTAAATACATTGTCAAAGGGGGGAAATTTGATCACACATTGCACACTTTTACAAGTGTTTTTGGCAAGTTCTTCTCAGGGGGAGAATTTTTTGTTTTTCTTCTCATTTTATTTCTGATTTACAAAGGGAGAGAAATATTTCGGGGAGAAAATTGTTTTCAAAACTTTTCATGTGAATAAGTCAATGTTCGGATTTTAAGTGGTGTTGCCAATGCATTCATCAAGAGAGAGATTGTGAGACCTATGTGTGCTGAATACATTGGCTTTCACAATAAAAGTTTTGAATGCTGCCAAAACACCTTTTTAACAAGGTTTGACTCTAGGTTCGAGCTCCTGCAAGGACCGACGATAGGTCTGGCTTGTTTTGGGTAGCTCCGACAAGGTCTGACGTAAGGTTAGACATGCTTTGGCTAGGTCCGACTTCTTTGTCTAGGTACGACTAGCTTTTGTTAGCTCCAGTGCTAGGTCCGATTAGCTTTGGTAAGCTCTGGCGCTAGGTCCGACTAGCTTTGGTTAGCTCCAGCGCTAGGTCCTGCTATCTTTGGTAAGCTCCGGTTCAATGACCGGTTAGCTTTGGCAAGATCTATTGCTTGATTGCAGTGGTTCTGCTTTTACCTTGCAATGTTTCAAACTTGATTTACATCGATGGAAAGTTTGCCTAGTATTAATTTACTAAGTTTTTGGTGTGTTTTGGTGATTATGGTTCATATCGTTTTGCTATGGTTCGCAACATGCTTATGTGAGGTGCTCACGTAAGGTGTTGTGTTATCAAACTAACGTGAGTCAAGTCGAGGACTTATACTCAGAAGTTTCTGTTGTTTATTCATATGCAGGTGTTGCTTGAGTTCAAGACATGGATGGTGACGGATCCATTGAAATAGTCTGAGGTAGAAGATGAGGTTCAACAACCAAGTTCGAGAGGAATTGTGGTTGAGTTGATCAAGAGGTTGTGCAACATGTTTGAATCAAGAACAATGCATATGATGGTATCATGGACATCGTTGGAAGATGTTTGCACGTGTGAAAGGAGTTCATGTACGTGGCAACATGGTTCCAAGGCGTGATGAAGAGAAGTGGACGTAAATAATTGGTCGGAAAGGTCTAACCGGCTGAATTATGCCTCAGGTTGCGGATGAGATGGTTATGGTTCATTTATGGAATGCTTCGAGTTTGTTTTCATTTGATTTCATGTGGGTCACGAAGTTGAGTTGTTTTAGGAATGTTTTTTACATTCCTAAGGTGTTTGGAAGTCTTAATATTGCTTCTATCTGTGTATAGAAGAGTCTTGAGCAGTTATGGAAAGTTTTGGTGGAAACTGAGTAGGATACGAGTCCTAGTTTTGTTTGGGTTGGCCTCATGGCTGGTTATATAAGCAAGGGAGGCCAGAGCTCATGGTGAACAACTTTGGGGCTGTTCCTCTTGTGTTTTGATCAATAAAATTTGTAGTTTTAAGGAACTTTTGTACCATGTTCGTCCGACTTGTTTCAGACAAGTTTTTCTCGTTGAGTTTCTGCATAGCACTACCTTTCTTTGGTGGTTTTGTCATAACTCGAGTTTTACAGATCCAATTCATGTGATTCTTTTTTAGTTGTCCTGAAATCTTGATTATCTATCATCTGTGAAAAATTCACAGTCATTGGACTTGTGGTTTCTGATCTACACTAATTTCTTTGCAGTGTTCCAGAACTGTTTTTCTTCGGTAGACCACATTGATCTTTGTTCAATCTTTCGACCGTAACTTGAGTTTCTCTCGACGAATTTTCATGATTATTGCTGTGACATCTTCATGACTTTATTCTACACAATCCATACTGGTTTTGTCACATATGATCACGTTTAGATTAGTTGCACACATGATTGTTTTAACAGATCGTTTTTCTGCCAAGGGGTTATTGTTGCTTCCGCTGAAAAAGTTTTAATCTACCATTCACCCCCCTCTGGTAGCTTTAAACGTGCTCTTCGATCCTACACACATAAATGTATTTCATTTTACATCCGAATTAGAGGGGAAGGCAAGAAAACACTTAAAGTATGGAACCAAGTTAAGTGTGCTATTCATCCTGGACCAACCCAACTCTATTCACTGACTCTATAAGATACATTTTATACAAATACAAACTCACCTCCGTGCTACTAAGTATAGAACTTACTGAGATGCTCAATATTCCAGGGGTTGGGAAGTGGTATCCCATCCTCTGTTGCCATGTGAACGCATCCAGGGCGGAAACTTTGATAACTCAAAAAGGACCCTCCCAGCTGGGGGAAAGTTTGTTCTTCCCTTCTCGAGTGAGTATTCGCCGCAACACCAGATCGCCTTCTTCCAACTGCTGATTGCGCACATTCCTTTGATGATAGCGCTAGAGCGCCAGGTGGTATCACGCGTTTCAGACAGCTGCTGGGCACCTTGCCTTGTCGATGAGGTCTAAGTCATCATGTCACAGCTAGTCCTGTGTGGCTTCATCGTAGGTCTGGACTCGAAGAGACCCCATGGAAATTTCCAGAGGAATGATAGCTTTGGCTACGTATACCATGAAGAAGGGTGTTTCTACTGTTGCCTGGATGGGTGTTGTCTGGCTCGCCCACAATGCAGATGAAAGATCTTCTATCCAGTTGGCACCATGTTTCTTCAAGCGCTCATAAGTGCGCGTCTTGAGTCCCTTGAGAATTTTTGTGTTTGCTCTCTCGGCTTGGCCATTGCTTGACGGATGAGCTACTGATGCATAGCTGACAGTTATGCCGAGGTCTTTGCAATACTCTTGGAATGCTGCACTTGTGAATTGTGTTCCATTGTCAGTGATGACTATGTTCGGAACTCAAAATCTGCAGACAATGGACTTCAAGAACATGATGGCAGAGTTCTTGTTGATTGTAATAACTGGAGTAGCTTCCGACCACTTTGTGAACTTGGCAATGGCGACATATAAGAATCGGTACCCTCCGACGGCTTTTGGGAAAGGTCCCAAAATATCCATTCCCCACACAGCGAATGGCCATGAGGGAGGAATCATATGTAGTGACTGCGCCAGTGTATGAATTTGCTTCGCGTGGAACTGACACGCTTCACGCTTCTTGACCAGCTCAATTGCATCCGGGAGTGTTTTAGTCCAGTAAAAACCATGTCAGAAGGCCTTACCGACCAGCGTGCTGGATGACGCGTGGTTCCCACACTCGCCTCCATGGATCTGTGTGAGAAGTTCACAGCCCTCTTACCGGGAAGTGCACCGCATTATAATGTTGTTGGCACCACGTCGATAGAGATCCCCTTCTACCAACGTGTATCTTTAATCCAATCTGACAATTTGATCAGCGGACACACCATCTTCAGGAGGATGTTGTCTTTCAAGTAGTCCCAGACCTCCGAGATCAATGCATCAAGACAAACTTGAGCTTTTGGATCTTGCGAGCTTGGTTGCTCAGAGCTTCCTATAGCACCTATGATCCTTGGTGGACGCCATGGTAACAGAGCCACCGGGACCGCCAGCTTCGAGGTGCTTGTGACACCCGGTTCCAAAAATGAACCAAGTGGGCGCATATGTGTGCATAGGACATTCAAGACACATACACGAGTGCATTCACAAAAGGATAACCAGATAATTACCACAAGACAAGATTAATTAACCACTTTTATTACACAATTCAAAATATCCTCAGATACAATCTCTAATGAATATTAATGACAAGTTTGAACTAATGCAGCGGAAATAATCTAATAAAGCAACTATGCAGCTAAGCAAAAGGGATATGGGGCAGCTCCAATCAAACCACAGGCAAGATGACGGCAGACACGGCCTAGAGCTCTGCATTATCAACATTATACTCCCAAATCTGACCTGCAACTGTTGGTGGGGGAATAGCAAGGGTGAGTACATGTCGTACTCAGCAAGTGTGGGAAAGTATGACATGTAGCTGATACAAATGACGAATATAATAACAGCTAAGTGCTGAAAAGTACATTAAAACATTTGAAAAGCAATATATTGTCTATATGTTAAGTAAACCCATCGTATACCACAATGATTACCAAAGTATAAATCCATATTCCATATCCATCACCATTATACCAGATTTCTCATTACCGTTAACTATATCCATTGTCATAAACCATAATACCATCCTGTAACCAGTACCAAACCATCCTAATCCAAAACCCCTCTAATCATGTAGGTCATCCAGGTGCTCTTAACCGGAAGCACGGCTATCATGATAGTTTTAATACTCTGCAGAGGTTGTACCACTTTACCCACGTGTTTGTGATTTCATCACCCGTCGACGACTAAATAACCTCCCTTATGCCAGTTACACTTCCTTTGGTGCATGGCCAAGAGATCACAGAATAGCCTTTACAAAAGGATTACTAACATGTACGGACCCACTGAGGTTTCACCAGTGGTGATGCCTCCAACTGAGTACATCTTCAACAAAAGGTCCCCTCTTGTGCCATTCGGATCCCAGGGAGTTTCGCCGCAAATCCAAACCCAATCTGACTCCCCTTCCCCGGTGCGCCAAATGATCCGCGTAGTATTAGCAATACCCTAATTAATCAACTACGCCACACCCATACTTGGTCTCGTGGTGGCACTGTTGTCCTCTCATATTCTCGCATGAACCAATCCTTAGATCTAAAGCAAGCAAAACCACCATAACATCCAACCCAATCCACAAACCATGCTTCCTTAGATCTCCCAAGTCCCATGTTACCAATTAACCATATTCATCAATTCTCATCATCCATAACTTCATTAATTCATATATAAGCCATTTGGTTGTTTTCCCATCCCAATTAATTAGAGCAAAGCAAAAGGTAAAAAGCCCTTTCCGACACTCTACTATGTACCCCAAGCGACAATGATGGTCAAACAAGTCTAGTAAACACCTATAAGTGGGTTCCCCATCAAATTGACATGAGCATGAAGTTTTGCAAACAAAACATTTAAAAACAGGATCAATATGATCAAGGATACTTGCCTTGCTCTTGGGCTTGGTTTGGGTCAAAGTCTTCAAATTCCTGGTGTTGGAGGTCCTCCGCAACACTCTCTAGCACAAATCCGTCTAAACCACACAATAAACATACAAGAAAAGAATTACAATCAATAAGTGCACATATATTACTCAATATCTCATACCATGCATGATTAATGCAAATGCAAAGCAAAACTAGTTAATGAGTTACTATTAATGTTCACTAATCATATACAATGGTTATTAACAAGTTTACACAGGTTCATGTTGATATTACATCAAATTGGAATTAATTCATTATTAAACAAATCTGGAGACCGGACAAGTCCGTTGTTGGCCGAACTAGTCCGCCCTACGCAGAACCAACGAGTCAGGGTTTTCTAGATCGATGTGAATTTGGAGAAATGGGGTTTAATTCATGTGAGAAAGAGAAAGTAGAAGGTATACCAGGTGTTTAGAACTCTAATGAATCAAGGGTTTTGGAGGCAACACTTGGATCTTGATGATCTAGGGTTCATGAAGGAAACTTGATGGTGAATTGTTGATGAAGAACGCAAGGTTGATGGAGATCTTGGTCTCTTCATCTTTTTTCGTTTCCTCCTCCTCTTCTTCTTGCTGTAGATCTCCTTCTCCCTCCTTGGCGGCGGCTATCCATGAGCTAGGGTTTGGGTGTGATTCAAAAGTGGCAAAGAGAGGTGAAGATAGGGTGTGGGGTTATTTATATAGAGGTGGAGGATTAGGGCTTGATGGAGGTCGGTTTAAGAGACGGTGGAGGCTGGTGTGGGGTCCCGCATGGGATCCAAAAGAGTTAGACACAACGTCCTTAGGCCCACTTAAGGTAAAACCCAAAAACACGTCGTGGAACAAAAGATCAACTCGAAATTGCGATCATCGGACAAGTCCGCAAAGGGCCATACTAGTACGACATTAGTCAGAGAAAAGTCGGATAAGTCCGTACCAAACCGAACAAGTCCGAACTTAGTTAGAGGGGAAAACGGACAAGTCCGGACAAGTCCGGGGACTTAGCAAAAATTTCAAGGTTGGGATGACCGGACTAGTCCGCAATGGACCGGACAAGTCCGAAAATGGTACAGAGAGAAAAACAGACTAGTCCGCAGCAATAACGGGCATGTCTGAGGGAGGTCAGAGAGAAATCATACTAGTCCGCACCAAAAACGGACTAGTACGCACTTCTTAGAACTTTTGAGTGCGGTTTGCTTTAAATTCATTTTAAACTCATTCCCTTTTATGTGGATTAATGTTAAACATATTTAATGATGAATGCAGGGCATGATGCATGAAAATGAGGGTGTTACAGTACTGGTCTCGCCCCCATCACTCAGTTCAGCAAGCTGACCAAAAGGTGTCGGTAATCTCCTAACAAAACCCCCGTTAGGTGCCTGATCCCCGGTTGAAGCTTTCATCGAGAGATCGTCAGCTTCAGCGTTGTTGAGACATTGGACATGGCAGAGGTCCAAGACCTAGAAATCTTTCTGCAACTTTTGGACTTCAAGGAAATATGCAGCAAGCTGAGGGTTATTGCAGCTACATTCACTTTTGACATGTTTGATGATGAGTTGTGAGTCCTTCTTCACCAGCAGCTGTCGGACACCATATGATAGCGCCACCTTGAGTCTGAAGATGAGAGCTTCATATTCTGCCATGTTGTTGGTTGCCTTGAAGTCAAGGCGTATATTGTACTTGACCTTTTCCCTGGTTGGAGCAAGGAGAAGGATTCCATCTCCGGCCCCCTTCTTCTACATGGAGCCATCAAAGTAAAGAGTCCAGTGAGGCTCAGTGAAGACTGGAACCTTAGGTTACGGCTTTCGCCGAGGCCCCCCGAACTTGATGAAGAAGGTGTCCACTCCGCCACGAAGTTAGCCAGCGCCTGACTCTTAATTGCATGCCGAGGCAGGAATTCGAGATCAAGTTCTACCAGCTCTGCAGCCCACTTGGTGATGTTTCTCGTTGAATTGGGATTATGTAATATAGCATGCAGTGGATAAGATGTTACCACTGATATCTTGTGGGCTTGGAAGTAATGGTGTAGCTTCCTTGAGGCGATAAGAAATGCATACAGCAGCTTATGCACCTCAATGTATCGAGTCTTGGTGTCATGAAGTACTTCACAGATGAATTATATTGGTCGTGGGACAGTTCAGACCCTCCCTGAGGGGTCCAAAGTTTTTTCTTCATCAACCTGGACCCTCCTGGAGGGATCAGATCTTCTTCTTGAGCAGTAGATACTCTCTCGGATGAGAGAGGTTGATCCACATGCATCTTGCCTTAAGATCCGCGTTTGGGGTCTAGGACCCAGACTCACCCTCAGGTAGCTTCAGATCCTCCCGGAGGTGTCTGACCTCCTAAGTTGAAGATGTCTTTGGTCTTTCCGCAACCAGGACCATGCTGACAACCTCCATAGTTGCAGTGATGTAAAGCAGAAGAGGCTCACTAGGTTCTGGAGCTACCATGATTGGTAGTGTGGTGAGGAGCTGCTTGAGATCTTGGAATGCCTTCTCTACTTCTTCAGACCAATGTAATGGTCTGGGCTTCCTCAATAGCTTGAACAAGAGAAGCGCCCACTCTGCAAACCTTGACATGAATCGGTTGAGCGAATCTATACATCCAGTAAGCTTATGGACATCCTTGATGCGGGCTGGAGGCCGCATCGCTGCAATGGCTTTTATCTTTGCCCGATTTGTTTCAATTCCTCCGTGGGTCACCAAGAAACCAAGAAGCTTTCCAGAGTTAACCCCGAAGACACACTTGTCAAGGTTGAGCTTCGTGCGCGTCAGGAGCAGCTTGTCAAAGACAGATTGAAGGTTGTCGAGCAGTGAATCTTTGTTCTTCACTTTGATAACGATGTCATCAACGTAGACTTCCACTAGGTCCCGAATGAGCTCCCCAATTTTTTTGTGCATAGCTCGCACAAAGGTGGAGAGTGCATTTTTGAGACCATAAGCCATTGCTCTGTAACAAGAGAGGCCATCTACTGTAATGAAAGCAGTGTGCTCTTCATCTTTCTTAAAAATTGGAATTTTCATGAAAACTAGAATATTTGTCTAAGAAACATAAAAGCTCACAGCCAGAGGTAGAATCCACTATCTGATATATTCTTGGTAGTGGAAAGGGGTCTTTAGGACATGCCTTATTCAAAGTGGTGTAGTCGTTGCACATCTGTAGCTTCCTCCCGGCCTTTGGCACGACGACTGGGTTTGCGAGCCATCGTGGATGATGTACCTCCCAGATGAATCTAGTGTCAAGCATCTTCTCGACTTCTTCTTGGATGAAATTCTGCCGCTCAACAGGTTCCTTTTAGGGCTTCTGTTGTATAGGATGTGCGTCAGGGTAGATCTTCAGATGGTGCTGGATCACCTCCCTGGGGATCCCAGACATTTGTGATGGTTGCCATACAAACACGTCGACATTTTCCCGGAGGAAAGTGACGAGCGTGAGTTCCTATTTGTCACTTAGACCTCTCAATATACAAGTTGTCTAAGTGGCATCAGAACTGATTTGGACGACTTTGACAGGAACGTCGGTGTTGCCGTTTGGCTGCACACGAGGTGCAGAGGTTGAGCCGTGCTAGCGCGAGATCGGAGGTTGCTGAGCAGATTGCTCCTTGTCAGATTTAGCTTCTTGCGTTGCTGTAAGTGCATGATGTTTTTCCAGCGCAATAATTCTAGCAGTGCAATCCCCTCAGATCCGAAGGACAGGTGATGGAGTTTGCATCTTCAACACAAGGTATCCATAGTGGGCCACCACCATGAACCTATATAGGTCTGGCCTACTTAGAATGGCATTGATGGGTAAGTTGATGTGAGCCACATCAAACACCAGCTTCTTGGACCTATAGTTATCCAATGCCCCGAAGGTTATCGGGAGAGTAACAGAGCTGAGAGGTGTGATAGCTCTTGGACCCACTCTGGAGAATGGGCGTGAGTGCCTGAGGTCCGAGAGGTTGAGTTGGAGTTTCACAAAAGCTGCAAAGGTGATCAGGTTGAGGGCTGCACCACCATCCACAAAGACATGGAAGAGCTGGATTTTTTTTATAGTTGGCGAGACCATCAAGGGCAATTGTCCAGCTCCTACCATGTCCTTCGGACAGTCCGAAGCATCGAAGGTGATGGGAGTGTCCATCCACTTCAGATGAGGCTCTGCCTTGGTGGTGGGAGCAATAGCAGCCATCTCCCGATGCAAAGTTTTCACAATGCACCAAGAGGTAATGTCCTAGGAACCCCCATACATCATATGGAGAGTCTTCCAAAGTTCATTGTCGGATTTGGTGTCGGAGTCATCGATGGTTTTATAGACCGCCTTTAGCGCCTTCTTGGCGTCTTGGAAGCCTAGCTCCTGATCAAAATGAGCTTCATCGACTTTTTGTTTTCCTTCCTGCTGGCGGAAAGGTATTTCATCTTGACGCTTGTTGTTGCATTCAGCAAGCCTCTTGACCTCGCGACAGTCTTCAAGCTTGTGGGCCATAGACTTGTGGATCGGACACCACATCTTGTCGCCATGTTCCGATGATGGTCGAGGTCGCTTGTCGGGTTGTGGCCCCTGGCCACCTGGTACTGCGGTAGTAGCAGCTGTAGGTTTGTCGGCAATTGACTTCTTTTTGCCACTTGACTTCTTTTTCTTTTTGCTACCGCTATTGGCAGTAGCTCCATCTTTGGAGGAAGATTGACTGGCATCCGCAGCTGGTTTGGAGTGCATCTCACGGCCCTCCGCAGCTCTGGCACATTTGTCTGCCAGGGTGAAGAGTTCCATGACGCTGCTGACATCCTTGGTTGCCAGCTTCTCTAGCATCTTCTTGTGTTGATTCTCCCAACTTCTGTTGTATGGCAAAGAGGTCCAAATCGATGCCAGGCCGGGTCTAGGAGCTCCCAAAGTTGGCAGTGAACTGGCGACATAATTCCCCCCAACTGTAGATGGAGTCAGGGGGTAAGCTCATAAACTAGGATCTAGCAGTCTCGGTCAAAGCCACAAGGATGTAATTGGCCATGACAGCCTCATTCTCTCCTGCTGCGAGGATTGCAGTGGAGTAGATTTGAAGAAATTTGATGGGGTTGACTGTCCCGTCATATTTCTCCGGCAAATGAGGCCAAAAGTTGGGTGGCACTCCACCATGCGGAGATTGTAAGGCAAGGGCCAAATAGTCACCTCCAACGCCTAGAGGAGAAGGTATTTCACGAGCAAGTCACCACTCACGACTATGCTCGATGTTGATGCGGACGTATTGCCTCATGTACCGGCAGTCGAGCTAAGACTGGAGGTCTTGAGTCGGGATCCTCGATGCCATATGAGTACGATGAGCCCCTGAGGGTAGAGATGTCGCGTGTTGAGAGCGCGCACATCTCCTAGGTTGCAATGCCATAGGACCAAGACTTCTAGACAAGGTCCTATTACGGAAAGGTGCAAGCCCTACATGGGGCAGACCCTGGTTGTTGAGCGCAGTGGCTGCGACTGCAACCAGATGCTCAACATCAGCACCCCATTATTCCAGCGCGGTCGGGAGCTCTTGACGCTAGAGGATGCTAAATAAGACTTCGCATTGCGTTCAGCGTGTTCTCTGGGTTGTTGGTCGATTCCGTGACTGATGCGAAGTCACCATCCTGTTGTCCAGGGTTCGCTGCTGCAGCAGGTGGTGTTGGGGTGGAACGACGTTTGCCGACTGCTGAGCATTGGTGGGATTTCCACCAACTGCTTGTGCAGCCAATCCATTTGAAGCAGCAACAGAGTTTACCGTCTTGAAGATCTTGAAATTCTTTCCCCTACCTAGCGTGCCAAGTGTCAAAGTGTGCCAACGACACTTCCCCCGGTACTACTAAGAAGTAGTCCGCAAAGGTTCGAATTTAGGCAGTGAGCAAAATCAAGGTCCAAGAGCGAGGTGACATAGAGAGTTTTACGTGGTTCGAGCCGCCTGAGTGTAATACCCTACTCCACGGGATGTGTGTTCTTTGTATCATAATGCATAAGCCTAACCTTAGTTGTGAGCAAGTATGGATGACTTGTTTTCTACCGTGCAGTGCAGCCCTTCCATATGCTAAGGACTGGCTATTACAGTATGTGCCCTGGCTGTAATAACTACCCTATACAAGATCTACGGGTGTTAAGGGGGGTTAATAGTGTGAGAACATGTCTTAACAGCAGCGTTACCACTCTTGATAGTCTTTTGATTGTGTGTCATTAATATGGCATTAATGATGGGTTAACGAGGTCTTGTAACAGTCCATTGATAGCTCTTGAATGTCCGCACCGTTGGAGATCCCGAAGTCTTACCGTTGTAGACATAGATCCAAACGTGTGACACGTGGTAGCTCTGGAGCTTCCCTCTACAGGAGGCAGGTCCGGAGCTACTAGACACATGGCAGCACCAGAGCTTCCCTTGTGGGGGAGGCAGATCCGGTACCCAGGTACACGTGGCAGCACCGGAGCCAACCTGAGGAGGGAGGCAGGTCCGACACTGGGGGACACATGGCAGCATCAGAGCCCCCTGGGGAGGGAGGCAGGTTCGGCACTGCGGGACACGTGGCTGTGCCGGAGCTTCCCTAAGTAGGGAGGTAGATCCGACACTACAGGACAGGTGTTGCCTCCATCAGTCCACAACACGGGAAGGTGGAACTCAATTTGTCTTCTTATGGTACGAAGGGATACCTGGTATGCAGGGTATCGACACGGTCCTACCGTCCCAAAAGCAAGACTCACATGACGAACTATGCCGCAGTGGCCTCTGCTCTCCTCATGACGTGCGTGGTGTCTAGGACGGTGGGTTATGCCTAAACAGCCAGGTTAACAAGTTACATCAGTTTGTTGGGTCAACTAGAGCAAGTATGCATCCGGTACATTATCAAACTTGTGCAGCAGGGCCGCACATGGTATGGTCCTCAATCGACACAGGCAGGAAATATGCTCACAGAACCACATTCTTGAGCGTCCTAATCTTCCTGCCCGATCTCAAATTAATATTTCCATCTCCTTTCTATCCTCATCTTTCTTCCGACCATATTTTCAACTTTAATATAATAGTTGATATCATGTAAAGTCCTATTCTAACCAGACTCTAGGGATTATTGGGTCATGCATGTGGAGTACAAACATCACTAGACTTAATGCAACAATCATACTAACCATGCTATATATTATAAAAGCAAAATTTGTTAAACAACTTAAATGCAAACTGGGGCCTGCATTAGATTGCGACTAAGTAAATGTCAATAGTCAGGCTTTATCTTCTGACTGAAGCTTCTCATCGTCCTTCTTCTTTCCTTGCCTTTACTGTTGCATGGGAAAATCTTTTGCTTGGGTGCTGCTTAAGCAAATATTGTTCTCGCTGCAGGGTCCATGCTAGTCCTTCTCCAAGTTGTGCTTCTCATCGATCTTCTTCATCCTGAATCCTATCAATATGAAGATGCATAGAAGATTTACTTTATGATCTAAGAATCAATGTAGATTATGAACAAAAGAAAATTCCAAGACTAGAAGGAAACCAAGTGAAGTTATTTATGTTCTCTAAAGCATTTCTTAAGACGACTGTGGGGACTGGGTCCACACATTCCAGGAATCAAAGAGGGTGGTGCCGTGTGATGCGGCACCCAACAGCACACACGAAAAGAATACAAAAACACAAAGTTTTATTTATATAAACAGCGGAAGTATTTTACATTACTTAATATACAGTGGAAGATAATATTCATAGCTAAACTCTCAGTCTAGCTATGCAAAAGTGCAGCCGTCCAGCCCGCGGGCGCTACACACTAGCCACAAACAAAATTATTGCAGCGTGTAGGGCTCCCATTTGGGGCATGCCTCATCCTCGGGCCCTTCCTCATATATCTCACCTGCTAACAACTTAATATAGCAACCGTGAGCACGAAGGCTCAGCAAGACTTAACCGTCTCACCTAAACATGGAACTCTATATGCAGGGATACTTAACATAGGAATGGATATAGCAGTAAATGACTCGCATATAAATTCATCATCATCATTAACTCCGCCTATGTTGTAATGACATAGCCGGTCCCAAGCCCGGGTAAAGTAGGAGGGGTTGTGATAGGCTTGGCGAGCCAGCAACTAAACTTAGCCATTCTCATGGAAATGAAACCCATTGGAAATTCGTTGGGGCGTAACCCTCTTAGCGACGCGCCATACCGGAACCCGGGTATGTTGTTAAGTGGGCGAGGGCCGGGTCGCCACCGCCTTAGTGGCGCGCCATATCGGAACCCGGATGTGGTGTTAAATGAGCGAGGGCCGGATCGCCATCACCTTAGTGGCGCGCTACATCATCGCCTGAATGTAGTGTTAAGTGAGCAAGGGTCTTTGCATCTTCCTCGATGGATGCGAAGGGTAACGAAGCTAGCCGAGGAAACTAGGTTTCGGGTGGGTAGTTGGAATGTAGGATCCTTGACGGGAAAGCTACGAGAGTTAGTGGACGTTGCAATTAGGAGGCGTGTAAATATTCTTTGTGTACAAGAGACTAGATGGGCAGGTCAAAAGGCGAGAGAGGTTGAGAATACCGGCTTCAAGCTTTGGTATTCTGGCTCAACGGGAACTAGGAATAGTGTAGGCATCCTAATAGATAAGAGCCTCAAGGATGCAGTAGTGGATGTCTGTAGATGAGGGGATAGGATCATCCTAGTCAAGGTAGTTGTGGGGGACCTTATCTTGAATGTCATTAGTGCTTATGCCCCACAAGTTGGGCTCGGCATGAGCACTAAGAGACAATTTTGGGAGGACTTGGAGGATATGGTTAGTAGTGTACCGGTAAGCGAGAAGCTCGTCATAGGAGGAGATCTCAATGGTCATGTAGGTACAGCTAACGCAGGTTTTGAGGGGGTACATGGAGGTTTTGGGTGTGGTGATAGAAACCAGGAGGGTAAGGATATCCTAGTTTGCCGTATCCTATGACCTATTGGTAGCTAACACCCTCTTTAAAAAGAGGCTATCTCACATAGTGACCTTTACTAGTGCCCAACATTCTAGTCAAATCGACTATATCCTCACCAGGAGAAGGGAGAGAGGGGCATGTTTAGATTGTAAGGTGATTCCTGGAGAATGTGTTGTTCGACAACATAAACTTGTGGTAGCCGACTTTCGTTTCCACGTGCGTGTGTCACGAGACAAAGGTGTTAAAACCACGGGAACAAAGTGGTGGAAGTTGAAGGATGAAGCGCAACAATCATTCAAAAGGAGGATGATCGCAGAAGGACCTTGGAGCGAAGAGGAAGATGCAGATAGTACGTGGGAGAAGATGGCAACTTACATTAGGAAGACGGCTAGGGAGGTGCTTGGGTGGACAAAAGGTATGAAACTTGTAGATAAAGACACTTGGTGGTGGAATGAAGATGTACAAAAAGCTATTAAGGAGAAGAAGGAGTCTTATAAGAGCTGGCATCATGAGAGAAGTGCAAGTAACATGGCGAAGTATAAAGAGGCTAAGAAAAATGCTAGGCGTGTCGTGAGAAAAATATGAGAGGCTAGGGACAAAAGAAGGCGAAAAGGATATATACAAGATGGTGAAACTTCGCGAGAGAAAGGTGAGAGATCTCAACCAAGTCAAATGCATTAAGGATGAGGCAGGCCAAATCCTATTGAAGGAGGAAGAAATTAGGAACAGATGGCGGGACTACTTCAATGGACTATTCAATGACGGGAATGAGAGTATTAGGTTCGAGTTGGATGACTCATTTGATGACACCAACAGACGATTCGTGCGGAGGATACAAGAGTCCGAGGTTAGAGAGGCCCTAAAAAGGATGAAAGGAGGAAAGGCCCGCGGCCCCGATGATGTCCCCATTGAGGTGTGGAGATGTCTAGGGGATGTAGCAATAGTATGGCTCACTAAACTATTCAACCGCATTTTTCAGTCAAACAAAATGCCTGAAGAGTGGCGGAAAAGTATTTTAGTACCCATCTTCAAAAATAAAGGAGATGTTCAAAGTTGTACTAATTACCGAGGAATTAAGCTCATGAGTCATACTATGAAGCTCTGGGAGAGAGTGATTGAACACCGCTTGAGGAAAGTGACCAATGTCACTAAAAACCAGTTTGGTTTTATGCCTGGGAGGTCCACTATGGGGGCGATTTTCTTACTCCGTCAGCTTATGGAGAGGTATAGGGAGCAAAAGAAGGATCTACATTTAGTGTTCATTGACTTGGAGAAGGCATACGATAAGGTACCAAGACCGGTCATGTGGTGGGCACTAGAGAAACACAAAGTCCCAACGAAGTACATTAACCTTATCAAGGATATGTACGATAATGTGGTGACAAGTGTGCGCGTAAGAGATAGTGAGGCCGACACTTTTCCTATCACAATAGGGTTACACCAAGGATCAGCCTTAAGTCCTTACATCTTTACCTTAGTGATGGATGAGGTGTCGAAGGATATACAAGGGTATATCCCTTGGTGTATGCTCTTTGCTGATGATGTAGTGTTGGTAGATGAAACTAGGGATGGTGTTGATGGAAAATTGGAGCTATGGAGGCAGACCTTAGAGTCTAAGGGGTTTAGACTTAGTAGAACCAAGACCGAGTATATGAGATGCGACTTTAGTGATGTCGGGTGCGAGGATGGTAATGTTAGTTTACAAGGACAAGTAGTACCTAGGAGGGACACATTTCGATATTTAGGATCAATGTTACAAAGCAATGGTGATATTTACGAAGATGTTTGCCGCAGGATCAAGATCAGGTGGATGAAGTGGCGACAAGCATCTGGAATCTTATGTGATAAGAAAGTTCCACAAAAATTGAAAGGAAAATTCTATAGGACGCTGATCAGACCTGCGATGCTGTATGGAGCAGAATGTTGGCCAACTAAAAGGCAACATGTCCAACAAATGAGTGTTGCGGAGATGCGCATGCTACGGTGGATGTGCGGTCACACAAGAAGAGACAAAATTAGGAACGAAGTAATACGTGATAGGATAGGGGTGGCACCGATTGAGGAGAAGCTAGTCCAACATCGCCTACGGTGGTTTGGGCATATCTAGCGGAGACCTCCAGAAGCACCGGTTAACAGTGGGATTATAAAGAGTGGAGAAAATTTTAGGAGGGGTAGAGGTCGACCAAGGTTGACATGGCAGGAGGCGGTGAAACGAGATTTAAAGGAGTGGGACATACCTAGAGATTTGGCTCATGATAGGGCTGCATGGAAATTAGCAATTCATGTTCCAAAATCTTAGTTTATTCGGAATTTGTTATTCTTATCTTCTTTCTTATTAACCCGTTTCTAGAATAAATAAAATGTAGATTTTTTTTACTCTTTTTTTACTTTCATCTTATTTTCTATTACTTTTCTTCAAAATTGTTGGGTTTCATTTCTTGCAGACCCCAACTTGTTTGGGACAAAGGCATGGTTGTTGTTGTTGTATCATTTTACCAGTTAATAGCAGCAGCTTAAATGTTCAATAACAGTAACTTTAATGAGCCTAATCTATGGCAAACATAGTGGCAAAACAATTATATTTCAATACATCGTATTCTCCTGACTTCTTTGGTATTTACTACGTCACAGCGCAGTGAACAAGCGGTACTCAAATAACCGCGAGGGATGGTGATTGCAATCAGGACACACCCGAATAACACGTCACGTACACCCGTGCCTAAGGAGCGTGCCGTGCTCCTCACCACGTCATACGCAGCCACCTTTCACAAGAGAACTCAAACGCCGAACCGGTCCCACCATCACAGGCATAAGGTTCCTGCACGGAGCGTGTTTGTGCCCGCTGGCGAATTTACACCTTACTACCCTCATCCCACCCATATCGACAATGGGTTATGCCTCGACATCCAAGTTATCAAGTTACATCGATTTACTGGGTTCCATATGCCCAGTATGCATCCGGTACTGTTCAAACTTGTTCAGCAGGGCCGCACATGGATCGGACCTCAATCGACACAAGCAGGGCCATGCACATGAGACCATGTCTCGCTGCATCCTACCCGTTGCTCGGTCTCAATTTCACATTTCTAAACCATTCTTCGATCAAATCTTTCCCGTGTGATAAAATCCTATCTCACGAGTAGATTCCAACTACTCGACTTCTACCGGAGTCCTGAAAACTTAAGCATGGCAATTTCTAATCGTCGGGCTGTAGACCTACCCAATACTCCATGGGATTTGTGGGTCATGC
Source organism: Tuctoria greenei (assembly GCA_036927565.1). Taxonomy (NCBI): domain Eukaryota; kingdom Viridiplantae; phylum Streptophyta; class Magnoliopsida; order Poales; family Poaceae; genus Tuctoria; species Tuctoria greenei. Next base: position 172,508,975 of record JAYESD010000002.1, on the reverse strand, counting down.
AAGTGGAGTAACAAGCACCTTAGCCCTAATGAACAAAATTCATCCTAGACATAAGTGATACAAATAGAAACTTTGAAATAGCACTTAAATGCAAACCGAGGCTTGCCTGGCTACAAGTCAAGGGAGAAGTTAGCTTCTGGAAGTAGAGTCTCCAGGGGCTCTGGGTCCTCCTCGATCTCGGTCACTATATGATATGCAATATGTAAAGTATATGAGTGATATAGAAACAATAGAAGAGATCTTATAAATACTGATCAACTATGTAAATGATTTTAATTGGCTTTGGGATTTTTACAGTGGATACTAGGATCTATGAGGAAGATCCGGAACAAAAATTGGAGATGTTCAAGGAAGCTTATTGTCTCTAAAATTCCAACAATACAAGGATTCTCTGAATTTTGGTTGTAATTCTTGAACTTTGTCATGGCTAAAAGTGTATGATCATGGTAGAGGGGGTATCACTGGTTGTCGGAAAAAAACATTTCACATTTTTCTGATCTTCCTACAGGGAGAAACTGATTTTACAAGTTTGGGGAAAAAGCTGAAATGGTTACTGTATGTTTCCCAATTTTTAAGTACATAGAACTTTGGAACACTGATCAACCTTGCAAATTCAGTCCAATGAACTTGAAATTTTTACTGGAGGCAAAGTGCATTTTGGAGAGTGTCCTGAGTAAAATTGGGAACTTTCCAATTAACATAACAGAAGTAATTAATTTCCCAAGCAATTAGCTCAAAGGAATTAATTATGCAAATTATAGGAGTTTCATGTCCAAAACATTGCACCACTGCAAATTTGAGATCAAGATGAGTCTACCAGAATTTATTTGGAAATTTTTGAGAAAATCTACTAGGAGTAATGGATTTTATAAGTTTTATTGAAATCTGGAATTATTTTCCAATTGGAAAGTTTAAATAAACAACCTGGCCCCACTCATTTAAAATGGGCCAATCAGAGACGGGCCGCACCGAGGGCCACGGATTTAACCGTGCAGCCGCATTTAATCTGATGCCACAGCTGATCCGCGTCCTTGCGCCGGGAGACTGACAGGCGGGCCCCGCCACTCATCTTCTTCCTCGGGCGCGCGACGCGGCCGTGGCGGCGCTGCGCCGGCGAGCTCACCGGCTCGGTGCTCCCGGCCATCTCCCTTGCTGGAAAACTCCCTCCAACCATTTTAAGGGTCGAAGAACACGGTGGTAAGGTTGAATCGGCGTGGTGATGGCCGGAAACGGCGGTGCGAAGATGGAGGTGGTGGCTAGGGTTCCGGCGATGTCGGGAATATATATCCTTAGCTAGCATCTCATAAATTGATCGGAAAAGTTCCTGGGATCAAGGGAAAGATGAAACGGAGGTGCAAAAGCCGTTTAACGGCCGATAATGATGAGTTCGACAGCGTGCCGATGGTTTTTCCACGGCGGCGGGGAAAACTCGCAATACTCAGGCTGTGGTCGATTATTTTCCTCGATTCTTGATCTAGGCGATGCGCTAGGAGGTGGTGAGCATAATACCTCACTGTATTAAGGTCCGGTTCTACCTAGAAACAGAATCGAAGTGGAGACCTAGTTTCAAGGTTATGATCTTGACATCGGGAAAACTGGAAATACGTAGTTGATCAAGGATGAATCGACGAACGGTTTTCACTATCATCTAACATGGTTGCAGGCACACCTTTTTGTAGTTGACGGTGAAACGTGAAACAGCCTAGAACCTCAGCTCCACGGTGATACAGAGAGAGTCCGACGGCGGCTCCACGACGGCATCCGCGAAAACATCAAAATTACACTCCACCGTGAGGGAGCTGCCCACAAAAATATTTAGGAAGCGGCGCAAGACAGTTACCAAGCTCCAAACGCGAAGAGAAAGAATCAACAGCCTCTGGGTGGCTTGGATTTCCAGCTCGAACCAGAGATGCGTCACCGGCGGCCAAGAACAGAGGAAGGACGATGGAACGCTTGCACTGGATGCTCAAAAGGCTGATGAGGAGGCTTGCTAGATATGTATGGGCGCTAAAATCGACGGCAATCGGCAAGCAATCATACAGGTGCATGGATTGCATGTCGGGAGGTGTCGCCACGGTGAGCCAACGCAGAGCACTCACGTAAATGTTCCTCTGACCAGTGGGTCCCACTGCCCCAACGCAGAGCACTCACGTAAATGTTCCTCTGACCAGTGGGTCCCACTGCCCCTTCAAGTCAATCCTCTCTGGTTAAACAAATATCCTACCAACTGATGTCCAAAATTCATGAAAATTTGTGGATGGGCTCAACTAAATATCTGGAATTTGATTCTGAATTCAAAACTTCGAATTGATCAAGTTTCAATTGAAATTCAAATTTGAATTTGAATTTGAATGGAATTCAATGGAGCCACTGAATTAAATAGAAAATGAGCTTCAAAAATTTTGAAACTTGACAGAGAGGCTATTTGGCAAAGTTTGAATAGGAGCTAAATTTGAATTTTTGAATTCCTTTCACTGAAGTATGAATTGGTTTGATTTTTCAGTTTCCAATTTGATTTCATTTTCCCATTCAACTTTACATTCTCCTATATGACTTTGTACTTTGAATTTAGGGCCTTTACATTCCTTCCCCCTTAAAAGAATCTCGTCCCGAGATTACAAATAAAAGAGACGGAGGTGAAAAGATTATCGGATATGCGATAATAATAACTCCGGATAGTTTGATCGTAGATAGTCCTCGCTTTCCCATGTTGCTTCCTCAGCGGTATGGTTGCTCCACAAGACTTTGTAGAAGTACAAAGTCCAGTTTCTGGTGGTGCGAGTCTTTTCATCGATAATCCGGATTGGATATTAAGAATAAGTGAGATCCGGTTGAAGATCCTCAATATCTTCGGTGCGAATTTCAGCTGAGGATTTAAGACATTTCCGTAGCTGAGAAATGTGGAATACATTATGAACTCCAGAGAATGACACCGGTAACTCCAAACGATAGGCCACGGGTCCGCATTTTTCAATGATGGCGAACGGACCGATGAATCGTGGAGCAAGTTTTCCCTTCACTCCGAAACAATGAATCCCCTTCATCGGAGAGACACGGAGATAAATGTGGTCTCCGATGTCGAAGTGGAGAGGTCGACGTCTTTTATCCGCATAGCTTTTCTGCCGAGATTGAGCAGCCTTGATATTGGCTTGGATCACTCGCACTCATTCTTCGGCTTCATTTACAAGATCAATTCCGTATATAACCCGCTCGCCGGATTCACACCAATTGAGTGGTGTACGACATTTCCGGCCGTAGAGAGCTTCATATGGCGCCATCTTGATGCTAGATTGATAGCCATTGTTGTATGAGAACTCCGCCAACAGTAAATGATCATCCCAATTTTTACCGTGGTGGATGGCACAAGCGCGTAGCATATCTTCCAAAACTTGATTCACCCGTTCAGTTTGACCATCAGTTTGCGGGTGATATGCGGAGCTTCGAATCAGTTTCGTCCCCAATGACGTGTGCAGCTGCTCCCAAAAACGAGCAACGAACAGCGCACCACGATCTGAAATAATCGTCCGGGGAACTCCGTGCAAGCACATGATTCTTGCAATATATAACTCTGCATATTTCTTTTCAATGTACTTTGTATGTACCGGAATAAAATGAGCCGATTTGGTTAGTCAATCGACTATCACCCAAATCGAATCATGCTTGTGGAATGTGAGAGGCAAACCGACGATAAAATCCATACTAATATCATCCCATTTCCATGCCGGGATTTTTAATGGTTGCAGCTGTCCGGCCTTTCTCATGTGGTCGGCTTTCACCCGCCGACATGTATCACACTCGGATACATACATTGCAATCTCTCTTTTCATCTGTGTCCACCAAAATCTTGTTTTCAGATCTTGATACATCTTGTTGCTGCCCAGATGAATAGAATACTTGGACAAGTGAGCTTTATTCAAGATTTTCTTCCGATGTCCAATGTCCCGGGGTACAACGATATGGTGTTTGAACCACAGGGTACCATGTTCATCACTTCAGAAGCACTTCATTTCCCCATTCTTCATTCTCCTCCGAATGTGCGACATACCCACGTCTTTCTCTTGAGCTTCCATAATCTCCTTTCGTATGGTAGTGATGAGAGCAAGATTATATAATGCTCCATATGGAACCAAGTATAAACTAGGCTCGTCCTCTTCCATCGGGTTAATGGACAGATTGTTGACGTGAGACTTGTGGCTCAGCGCATTGGCAACCACATTTGCCTTGCCAGGATGGTAATGAATTTCAAGCTCATAACCTTTGATCAATTCCAGCCACCTTCGATGTCGCATATTCAGTTCCTTCTGAGTGAAGATATATTTCAGGCTCTTGTGATCGGTGTAGAGGTGCACTAAATTTCCGAGTAAATAATGCCTCCACATTTTCAAAGCGAGTACCACGGTAGGGAGCTCAAGGTCATGAGTTGGGTAATGCTGCTCATGATTTTGGAGCTGCCGTGATCCATACGTGATCACGCGACCGTCTTGCATTAGCACGCAGCCGAGACCAATGCCGGACACATCATAATAAACGTCAAAAGATTTGGTCGTATCTGGTTGAGCTAACACTTGGGCTGTTGTGAGGTGTTTTACCAATGCTTCAAATGCATCCTCACATGCCTTGCTCCATATAAATTTAGTCCCCTTTTCAGCATCTCCATCATTGGTTTAATGATTGTTGAGAAGCTCGCAATGAACCTGCGATAATATCCCCCCTAACCCGAGGAAATTGCAAACTTCATGGATGGACGTTGGAGACTTCCATTTCAGCACTTGTACAATTTTGCTTGGATCTACAGCAATGCCCTCTGCTGAAATAATGTGACCAAAAAATGGTACTTGTTTGATCCAAAACTCACACTTGCTGAATTTTGCATAAACCTTGTGATCTCGCAATCGTTGGAGCACGATATGCAAGTGTCTTGCATGTTCTTCTTCTGATTTTGAATACACCAGAATGTCGTCGATGAAGACCATGACGAAATTGTCCAACTCCAGCATAAACACTGAATTCATCAAATACATGAAGTGAGATTGGTGCGTTAGTAAGCCCGAATGAATGACGAGATACTCATAGAGCCTGTATCTCGTCGAGAATCTCGTCTTCGGTATATCCTCTGGTCGGATTTTTATTTGATGATATCCGGACCGAAGATCCATTTACGAGAATACTTTAGCACCCACCAATTGAGCGAATAAAATATCAATGCGCGGTAGTGGATACTTGTTCTTGATCGTCACGGCGTTGAGCGGACGATAGTCCGCACATAGACGTAACGTCTTGTCCTTCTTCTTCATAAATAATGCGGAGCAGCCCCAAGGTGATGAACTTGGGCGTATGAGACCTTCGTCCAGCAGGTCCTTCAAATGCTCCTTTAATTCTGCCAATTCATTTGATGCCATCTTGTATGGCCTTCGGGAAATAGGCGTGGTTCCCTGAATGAGTTCAATCTTGAACATGATATCCCTATCCGGTGGCACACCCGGAAAGTCATCGAGAAACACGTCCGGATAACCACGTACCACAGGAATGTCCTCAAGCTTTGTGGCTTCCGTGTTGTAGGTGGCTAGAATTTCTTGGATAAGGCGGTCTAGAATGAGGCGTGTGGTTCATATAGTGGAGAATTCAAATGGACCACACATGGAACAATGTCGATAACAGCACCATGATGGTGCAGCCACGACATCCCTAAGATGACATCAAGCCTTTGACCCTCTAATCTTATTAGAGAAGTCGGATAGATATTCCCACCCATCTTAAGTTGTGCTTTATGGACTTTCATGTCCGCTGCTATTTTCCCACCCAGAGAGCAAATCAAATATGGACTTTTGGTGGGAGTGGTAGGTAATTGATGCATGAAAACATATGATTGGCTAATGAAATTATGGGTGGCACCAGAGTCAAAAAGTATGACTACGGGATTTTGGAGTAGAGAAAACGTACCCGCGAGAATGGGTTCGCCTTCCGGCATATCTTTGAGATTTAAATGGTGGACGTTGCCGGGTTTTGGTGCTGGTTTCTTGGGCTGGTTGCGGGGTTGAACGGCACCCCGATATGGTGCTTGCCCGCTGCCTTGACGCTGTCCGGGGCAGTCCTTCGCAAAATGCTCGACACGGCCACGCGTGTAGCACGTGTATTGTGTCGGGTTCCCTACAAGTTGTTGATGGAATCCCGGTGCACATGGTCGAGGTGGATATGCAGGTGGGACCATCCGTTTCTGCTGCTGCTGTTGTGGAGGTGGTGGTTGAAAACACGGCGCGTTGAAAGATCGACCGCAGAATTGCTGCGATCGCGCCGGTGGCTGCCATCTCTGACCGGATGGTGAGCGATACACCAGACGGTACTTCTGCTGACCACCCCCACTGCTGCTCGACGGCGCGCTACGTTTCCTCTTATCAGAAACGAGCTCGCGTTGAGCGTCCTCTTGTACAATCGCGGAATTGACAATGTCATTGAAGGTGCCGCGGTTGCATTGTGCGAGTTGGACCTTCATCTTGGGGTTCAAACCCCGGAAGAAGATGTCTCGCTTCCTGTCCTCCGTCCCCACATACTTGGGCGCGTATTGTGCCAAGTTGTTGAATGCGCGGGGGTATTCATGGGCACTCCTCCCACCTTGCTTCAGCTCCAAAAATTCTTGAAGCTTCCTCTTCATTATTTCGGGAGGTATATGGTAGGCACGGAACGCCTCCTGGAATTCGGTCCAGGTGACCACATGACCGGCCGGCAGTGAGGCGATGATGTTTGCCCACCAAGCACCGACGGATCCTTGAAGCTGTTGCGCTGCAAACAGCGCCTTCTGCTGTTCGGTGCACCGCAGCAAACCGAACTTCGCCTCAAGAGTGCGGATAAAGTTGTCCGCTTCCAGAGGCTCCTCGGCCTTCGTAAAGACCGGTAGATGCGTCGCCAAGAAATCCGAATACGAGCTTTGTTGGGGCTGGCGTGGCCCATTGTCTTATCGCCCCCCTTGACGGGACGAATTTTGAACCAACATCCGCAGTAACTAGGTTTGCTCGTCGCGCGAGCCGAGTACTGCAGTTAGAATCTCTGCAAGCGTCCTCGGAGGTTCAGGTGGTGGTAGTGGAGGGACTTGTTGCTGTGGTGCCGCGGTTTGCTCCCGGGTCGGAGATTCATCCTCACGACCACGGCTAGATCCTCCCATCTCGGGCGTAGAGCGCGTACGCACCATTCTGCATCCACATGATTTAAATCAGCAACATGTTTGTTTCCTTCATCCATTTTATACCATAGTAGTGCAAGTAATGACTATGTGACAATTGCATAACATTCACATATATTGATAAAGTACAAACTTTATACAAAATATATTATCTCATGACCAAGTGTACAATGGTGATTTCCAAAATGACGGACTCCCTCTATGGAAGTGCATCTCGACTATACTTGGTCTACATGAGTCGTCATACACACCTTGTCATATTCTACACACCCACTACTATTTATAATATGACACAAACATGGCCACAAAATAAACATGAGCAACTACTAACTAGATGTTGTCCCGTGATGGCAGTAGTGCTACCCCATCCTACTCTGATGCATCGTCATTGGCATACTCTACTATCACCGGATCTTCTTCATCCTCAGGATCTGAGGGCACTTTTTCACCCATATTCAGTGGTATATCATGAGCCGGTGGATACACAACTGGTTGCAATTTTGCTTCTGCCTCAATCACATTATCCTGAAGTTGTTCTACCTCGTACTCCCAATTCTGGGCTTCTTCGATGGCTGCGTCTCGTTCCCCGGTGACTACAAACAGCTGCTCTTGCTGTTGTTGCACCTCCAACTAACTCGCCTGCAGTCCATCACGAGCTTTCTGCAGTTCCATGCGAGTTTGCCTCAGTTCGGTGCGAGCTTTCCGCAGTCTAGTGCGAGTGTGATGCAACTGATCCTCGCATTGCTTTAGTCGGTGATTCGTTGGAGCCAGGAACGAACATAGGTTCTCATTGATATAATCAAGAGTATCACCCCGTTCAGTTGCTTTCCTCAAGGCTTCTACTTGGTCCTGCAGGATTGCACCTTGTGCAAGAACCACCATGCTGGATGCAGCGGCAAATGTCCCAAGTGGTGTCGAGGTTGTGTCGCCATATGGTCGATAGACCGCAACCATACGACGTTGCCACTCAAAACCAGCATCACCACGGACTGGGAGAAGAGCAAACTGTGTCCCATCCATGGCATCTTGATGAAGCTCACGAAGCTTCATAAGTGTTTTGCCCGCTGCAAAGGCCCCCGTATCCTCCAAACGAGCTCCCTGGATCGTGACCGAAAAAGGAGCCCATCCATAGAAACGTGGACTTGCCGGAATGTCCACCAAGACGATACATGACAGTACACCTCTGTCAACCGTCTCTTGACCCCAATAACATGGCATCTCGATGAAGCGAAACTGTTGGTGTACCTCCCGCAGCAGGCTCGGGAAGCCCGGACAGTTGGCGCACGTGGAGAACACCCATCCGTCCGGCAATATCATCACATCCGTAATCTATAAGATAAGGACTTGAATGAGTCAAATACTCAAATTCAACAAACTTTGTTGAATAACATATTACGGATACGAAATTTGAATTATGAAAGTGAATCCAAATTCAAATGCCAAATGAAACATAACACTGGAATTCTGTCACAGTTCTGTTCCATCTGACCAGTCTGGAGAAACTTGAAATTTCCATCCAGTTAGAGGCACATTCAGGACTGGAGTTCAACAATAAAGTTGTAGTACACTCAACTAGTTTTCCAGAATGTATTTATTGGCCCATATATCATTCTTGTATGAGGAGATATGATTTTCTCAAGTTGACAGTGTTTCTGGAAAAAAATTGACAGCAGCTCCTCTGTTTAAGGCTGATTTTGTCCACATTTTTCCAGATACACAACATCAATATATGCAAAAATCATAAAGTACAACACTGTTGTATACCTACTCAGGATTACATAAATGCATTATATGAAGTGATTGGTGGATCCTACTAAGAGATATGATGGAAACAATAACAGGGTACAGAAACTGTCCAGTCTCTGTCCTGATTTAACAGAGTTTGGGAATTTGAATTTTTTAATAGTTTACAGGAGGATTCTGATTTGGAGTTGAACATAAGAGTTCTAGAGTACTCTCTAAAATTTCCAACCATGTATGGTAGACCTATAGAGGTGAAATATACAGGAAGTTATGCTGTTCCAAACTTAGTCAATTTTCTGTCCATTTCACAGTTTGAACCAGGGACTGGTTACTTTAAGTTCAAATGGAGTTTTCAAGTTTTAAAATCTTGAAATATTCCTTGCAGCTGAAAATGAAACTTGTGGAGGACTTCCTCAAGTTATCAAATCACAGGCCTGCATACCGCAGCGACACCACGATTAATTTTAAATCGTATCAGCACGCTCCAAAACAGAGATTACAAATTCAACCTTAGTCCTAAGTTGGGAATTTTTACTTGTTGTCGAGTCATACCACCAGCACAGATAATGTCGTCGACGTTCCTGCTGAAATTCGAATGCAATGCCGGTACTACGCCCTCACCAAAGAAAATCCTAAGCTGGTATTCCGGCATACGTCTCAACGGTGGCAGTAATGACGTTCCCTCGCAAACGTTTTCTATTCGAGCTATTTAAACGTGGTTAGTGTACTGCATCTACACACAAATGATAGATCAAACATATGGTGTCGTACGGCACAGCCCGCACGGGCGAACAGTTCATAATAATATATTTGAAAGTAAAAACATCCGTCATGTATCATTTCATACGAGCCACCTCGAGTTAAGCCACGTCTCGAGGTACATGACCGGGTTTTCTACCACCCGACGGGGTCCCACGTCTTTGCATAGTACTGCATCAGTAGGAGGCGCATCGAGTTATGTCCCACCCGACGGAGGCTCCCACTAATTTTGTAGCACGTTGGGGTATTGCGTGTCATATGTTCTCAAAAACATGGAAAGTTTTAGAGACTCATATTAACATTTCCGTGCCAAGCCACGGAAATAATCACATGCTATCTCTCGCATGGTGAGCTTACAACAATTGATCCGCTTGTGGTGGCGTACCTTACTTCTTACCTGACGTCGGAGCATCGTTACAGAATTTAATAACACATAAGTTAGCTTGCCACCTTAAGTAACTAATACTATAATAGACCTTATGTGGGCATAGTACTAATCCTCACTCGACTACTCTTAAGTTTTCAAAATAGGCTCTTTTCGAGCGTGCTATTCCCAACGCGGCTCTGATACCAGCCTGTGGGGACCGGGTCCACACATTCCAAGAATCGCAGAGGGTGGTGCCGTGCGATGCGGCACCCAACAACACACACAAAAAGAATACGACAAAATACAAAGTTTTATTTATATAAACAGCGGAAGTCTTTTATAATACTTAATATACAGCAGAAGATAATATTCATAGCTAAACTCTCAGCCTAGCTATGCAAAAGTCCAGCCGTCCAGCCCGCGGGCGCTACACACTAGCCACAGACAAAATTATTGCAGCGTGCAGGGCTCTCATTCGGCGGTATACCCCGACGGGGGCATGCCTCATCCTCGGCCCCTTCCTCATATATCTCACCTGCTAACAACTTAATATAGCATCCGTGAGCACAAAGGCTCAGCAAGACTTAACCGTCTCACCTAAACATGGAACTCTATATGCAGGGATACTTAACATAGGAATGGATATAGCAGTAAATGACTCGCATATAAATTCATCATCATTTTACCAGTTAATAGCAGTAGCTTAAATGTTCAATAACAGTAACTTTAATAAGCCTAATCTATAGCAAACATAGTGGCAAAATAATTATATTTCAATACATCGTATTCTCCTGACTTCTTTAGTATTTACTACGTCACAGCGCAGTGAACAAGCGGTACACAAATAACCGCGAGGGACGGTGATTGCAATCAGGACACACCCGAATAACACGTCACGTACACCCGTGCCTAAGGAGCGTGTCGTGCTCCTCACCACGTCATACGCAGCCACCATTCACAATAGAACTCAAACGCCGAACCGGTCCCACCATCGCGGGCATAAGGTTCCCGCATGGAGCGTGTCTGTGCCCGCCGGCGAATTTACACCCTACTACCCTCAGCCCACCCCTATCGACAATGGGCTATGCCTCGACATTCAAGTTACCAAGTTACATCAGTTTCCTGGGTTCCAAATGCCCAGTATGCATCCGTTACAGTTCAAACTTTTCCAGTAGAGCCGCACACAGATCGGTCCTCAATCGACACAAGAAGGGCTACGCATGTGAGACCACGTCTCGCTGCATCCTACCCGCTGCTCGGTCTCAATTTCGCATTTCTAAACAATTCTTCGATCAAATCTTTCCCATGTGATAAAATCATATCTCGCGAGTAGATTCCAACTACTTGACTTCTACCGGAGTCCTGAAAACTTAAGCATGGCAATTTCTAATCATTGGGTTGTAGACCTAACCAATACTCCATGGGATTTGTGGGTCATGCAACTGGAGTAACAAGCACCTTAGCCCTAATGCACAAAATTCATCCTAGACATAAGTGATACAAATAGAAACTTTGAAATAGCACTTAAATGCAAACTGGGGCTTGCCTGGCTGCAAGTCTGGGGGGAAGTTAGCTTCTGGAAGTAGAATCTCTAGGGACTCCGGGTCCTCCTCAATCTCGGTCACTATATGATATGCAATATATAATGCACATGAGTGATATAGAAACTATAGAAGAGATCTTATAAATACTGATCAAGTATGTAAATGATTTTAATTGGCTTTGGCATTTTTAGAGTGGACACTAGGATCTATGTGGAAGATCTGGATCAAAAATTGGAGATGTTCAAGGAAGCTTGTTGTCTCTAAAATTCCAACAAGTAAAAGGCTTCTCTGAACTTTGGTTGTAATTCTGGAACTTTGTCATGACTAAACTTGAATGATCATGGTAGAGGGGGTCTCACTGGTTCTGGGAAAAATTGTTTCACATTTTTCTGAGCTTCCTACTAAGAGAAACTGATTTTACAAGTTTGGGGAAAAAGCTGAAATGGTTATTGTACTTTTCCCAATTTTTAACTATATAGAACTTTGGAACACTGATCAACCTAGTAAATGAAGACCAATTAAATTTTTTTACTAGAGATCAAGGGAATTCTTGAGAGTCTTCTAACCAAAATTGGGAATTTTCCAATTAACAGAACAGAAGTAATTAATTTCCCAAGCAATTGGATCAAAGAAATTAATTATGACAATTATGGGAGTTTCATGTCCAACAAATTGCACCACTGCAAAGTTGATATCAAGATTAATCTACCAGAATTTATTTGGAAATTTTTGAGCAAATCTACTAGGAGTATGGATTTTAGAAGTTTGATTGAAATCTGGAATTATTTTCCAATTGGAAAGTTTAAATAGACAACCTGGCCCCATCTCCTAAATCGATTGGAAAAGTTCCTGGGATCAAGGGAAAGATGAAACGGAGGTGCAAAAGCCGTGGAACGGCCAATAACGATGAGTTCGACGGCGTGCCGACGGTTTTTTCCACGGCTGCGGGGAAAACTCGCAATACTTAGACTGTGGTCGATTATTTTCCTCGATTCTTGATCTAGGCGATGCGCTAGGAGGTGCTACCTAGAAACAGAATCGAAGTGGAGACCTAGTTTCAAGGTTATGATCTTGACATCGGGAAAACTGGAAATACACAGTTGATCAAGGATGAAACGACGAACGGTTTTCACTATCATCTAACATGGGTACAGGCGCACCTTTTTGTAGTTGACAATGAAGTGCGAAACAGCCTGGAACCTCGGCTCCACGGTGATACAGAGAGAGTCCGACGGCGGCTCCACGACGGCGTCCGCGAAAACTTCCAAATAACACTCCACCATGAGGGAGTTGCCCACAAAAAGATTTAGGAAGGGGCGCAAGACAGTTACCAAGCTCCAAACGCGAAGAGAAAGGATCAACAGCCTCTGGGTGGCTTGGAATTCCAGCTCGAACCAGATATGCGTCGCCGGCGGCCAAGAACAGAGGAAGGACGGTGGAATGCTTGCACTGGATGCTCAAAAAGCCGATGAGGAGGCTTGCTAGATATGTATGGGCGCTGGAATTGACGGCAATCAGCAAGCAAGCACACAGGTGCGTGGCTTGCATGTCGGGAGGTGTCGCCACGGTGAGCCAACGCAGAGCACTCACGTAAATGTTCCTCTGACCAGTGGTCCCACTGCCCCTTCAAGTCAATCCTGTCTGGTTAAACAAATATCCTACCAACTGATGCCCAAAATTCATGAAAATTTGTGGATAGGCTCAACTAAATATCTTGAATTTGATTCTGAATTCGAAACTTTGAATTGATCAAGTTTCAATTGAAATTCAAATTTGAATTTGAATTTGAATGGAATTCAATGGAGCCACTGAATTAAATAGCAAATGAGCTTCAAAAATTTTGAAACATGACAGAGGGGCTAATTGGAATATTTGGAAGTTATTGGTGAACTCAGATTTTTAATTTGGCAAAGTTTGAACAGGAGCTAAATTTGAATTTTTGAATTCCTTTCATTGAAGTATGAATTGGTTTGATTTTTCAGTTTCCAATTTGATTTCATTTTCCCATTCAACTTTACATTCTCCTATATGACTTTGTACTTTGAATTTAGGGCCTTTACAACGACCCACTTCATATAACTTAGATTGGTGAGGATTATAACATTTTCACACCACATCTTAAGTTCCCATAAATGCTCACTTTCCCATCTTTACAACATTCATACAGGTTGCATCTCGCAAATGACACATGGTGCTCAAAACTGTCCAGATTCTGGACTGCCAGCATAGCTTCGACGATTCTTTGAATTACACCCTGATACTGCGAGTTTTAGCTTTAGAGTTGAATAGAAACCTAATAGAGAACTTCTTAATATTTTCATAAATGTATATATATATATATATATATATACCTATATTACTGTTCTAACTTGGGAGATATTACTATTCAAAGTTCAACTATTGTCTGGCTGATTCTGGCAGCACCTTCACCTATGTACCATTTTGAATTCCAAATTTGAAACCTTTCTGGGCCGAATCTGAGACAACTTTGAATAATAAAGTTGTAGAAAATCTTCTACCCTTTCCATAAATGTCTTACAATAGTTTAGATGATGTTCCTATGAAGAGATATTACAAAATTACAGAAAATGGTTCATTATGCTTCAGAATGGTAGCAGTTCTGGTTATGGTGCATTTTCATCTTCTTACAGTGGTTTTCTGGTATGGAGGTCAATAGAACATTTGTAGAGGACTTCTTCCTATTTCCATCCATGTATACTACAACTAAAACGGCCAAATGTACTAAGAGATATGAACTTCCAAACTTCAGCATCTTGCTGCCAGAGCCAGACAGCAAAATGCAAAATTGCTAGATGGTGTATTTAATTTATTTCATGCTTCAATTATGCAACTCTGTCACTGGATTTAACCAAAAACTTGTAGATTAGAGTTACATCCTTGACACGGACTTGAAGTGTCAATGTGTCCGACGTAACTCAAATGACATGTCGGTACTACGTTCCTCACAAAATAGAAAAGCCTAACCGGATTACCTCCGGCATATACGTCTTATAGGTGGCACTAGAATCGAACACTCACAAACGTGTTCTACTCGCAATAAGTTTAACGTGGTTAGTGTACCTGCGGAATACACACAATGTGCATTTCACAGAATGCGCCATAAGGGCGAGCCACATGGACAGCACGACGGGCAGCCACGATATAATATATTCCAATCTAACGCCCTGTATCATTCCATACAGACCGTCCTCGACAAGAACACGTCTCGAGAAACATGATCGTGTTTCCACACCACACAACAGAGAACCCGAGTAAAGCGCGAGCAGGTCATCACGGTTGGGAATTTTATCAACCCAAAAGATATCACTTACTGCCCCTACCTCACATAGGCATGCTGATGGCGAGCGTTGTGTATGGCTCATTGAACATGAAATCTCCAAGAGTTGCATACTATCGCGTTTTTGACCACACAATGGGTATCCACGCTTTTGCCTGAAGCACACCGGGGAGCAGCGTTTTCATATGTTCCCAGAACCATGAGAAGGTTCAGAGACTCATATTTACTCTCGTGCCAAGCCACAGAAGACAATCACCATACTACTTCTCGTACGGGGGAGCTTACCGCAATTGATCCGCTTGCGGTGGCGTACCTTACCTCTTACCTAACGTTGAAGCGTGGTTACAGAATATAATTACAAATATGTTAGCATGCCACCTTAAGTAACTATGCTAATATCAGTCCTTATGTGGGCTAAATAACGAATCCTCACTCGTAAGTCTATAATTTTCAAAAATATGTTCCTTTTAAGGTGCACAATTCCCAATGTAGCTCTGATACCATGCTGTGAGGACAAGGGTCCAGACAAACTAGGAATCACATTGGGTGGTGTCATGTGATGCGACACCCAATAGCACAACACAGAAAAGAACAAAGAACTCATAAGTGATCAACTTACATTAATCTTAGAGTTTTATACAAAATAAATTACATTAACGGAAGTCTTCATACTACTCTCTCCAACCTAAAATACAGTAGTAGCGGTCATATCCAGCTCGCGGATACTCCACTCGAGCACCACAGAAGCAAGCAGCGGCGTACAGGGCTTCCATTGGTTATAAACCCCAACAAGGGCAAAGCTTAGGAACCCGTCATAGATATATACCTGCAAAACTCGTATAAATACTACCATGAGCACAAGTCTCAGTAGGACTTAACCGTCTCACCTAAGAACTTGAAACTCTACATGCTGGGAACGTAAGACTTGAAGTTAAACTACAATATGTAAATATTTACTATTAGTGAATCCGTGCTTCAGTTTTATAATAGCAGGTAAAGTTGCTTAGAATTGTAACTTTACCTATCAACTACTTAAATCAAGTAGCTTAACCACACAACAGGTTTCACCCAGTTCCAGTTGTTACTATGTCAGAGTGCAGTGAACAAGTATGCTCCCTTCCGCGAGCGACAGTGATTCAAATCAAGATACAACCGGCTTGCGCATCATGTACACCCGTTTAGAAGAGCTGTACGACCTCCCCAATAACGTTGTACACAACCACCTTTCACAAGACACCCAAATATTGAGCCGTTCCTACTGTCCCGGAAGCAAGACTCACATGATGACCTATGCCGCAGTGGCCTCTGCTCTCCTGATGACGTGCATGGTGTCCAGGACGGTGGGGTATGCCTCAACACCCAGGTTAACATGTTACATGAGTTTGATGGGTCCACTAGAGCCAGTATGCATCCGGTACATATTCAAACTTGTCCAGCAGAGCCGCACACAGTACGATCCTCAATCGACACAGGCAGGAACTATGCTCACAGAACCACGTTCTTGAGCGTCCTAATTTTTTGTATACTCTCAAATTAATCTTTTCATCTCCTTTGTTTCCTCATCTTTCTTCCATCCATATTTTTCAACTTTAATACAACAACTGATATCATGTGAAGTCCTATTCTAACTGGACTCCAGAGATTCTTGGGTCATGCATGTGGAGTATCATACATCACTAGACTTAATGCAACAGTACATACTAACCATGCTATATATTATAAAAGCAAAATTTGTTGAACAACTTAAATGCAAAACAGAGCTTGCCTTAGGTTGCAACTAAGTAAATGTCAATAGTCAGACTTTATCTTCTGACTGGAGCTTCTCATCGTCCTTCTTCTTTCCTTGCCTTTATTGTTGCTTGGGCAAATCTTTTGCTTGGGTGCTACTTGTGCAAATCTTGTTCTTGTTGCGGGGTCCACACTAGTCCTTCTCCTCCAAGTTGTGCTTCTTATCAATCTTCTTCACCCTGAATCCTATCGATATGAAGATGCATAGAAAATTTACTTTATGATCTAAGAATCAAAGTAGTTTATAACAAAAGAAAATTACTAGAAGAAAACCAAGTGATGTTATTTCTGTTCTCTAAAGCATTTCCTAAGATGACCCGCTTCATATATAACTTAGATTGGTGAGGATTATCTATATGCCATAGCAACCATATAGATAGGGGAAATGGATTGCTAATGTGCTAAGGATTAGATGGTGTGGATGAAGAAGAAAAAGGTTCTGCATGTAAGAGTTAATAACAGAAAAGGAGTCCAAAAGTGATAGAGAGAAAAAGCAAGGATCATGACATGATATATATATGAATCGTTATGTTGATTAAATATTCAAAGAACAATTGATAAATCAAATCTTCAATGTTCTGGTCATATAATGGTCATGGGGGAATTACTGGAGATGTGGGACGTGTTGAAGAAGATTTGCACCAGTTTATATGATTTATAGAATTATTCTTGGTTATCTGTAATTTAATTACTAGAGAGCACTTCACAATTTATTGTTCCATATTTGCAAGTAACTCCGACCTGTAAATTTTCGTGTGGACTCTAGAGATGATAAAGGAATTACTAGAAATATTTCAGAATTTTCTAGGTTATGGAGCTTGCAGAAGAATTATTTTAGTGTTGAAGCTTCTCGGATGTTTAGAGAAATTTACAAGGTTTTTCATGTTATTTAAAATAATTTACTGCAAAGTTCAGATCATAAGGAACCCATAGAAATTTGTTTCACATTGTAGGAGTTTCTACAGTTGTTTATGATTTTTACAAGGTTTTTACAATTTTCTGGAATTTTACTGTTATTTTTCTGGAATATCATTTGACTTACACTAATTAAACTAACTTAATAAAGTTCTTTAGGTATGATATTTTTACTGTCAATTATAGGTCATAAAAATAATTCTTTGGCAAATTTTTAGAATTTCCCTCAAAGTATTTCTCTTGGAATTAAGTCCCAAAGAATTAGGAAATAGGATTTATTCAGAATTCTAGGGCAGTTGATACCATGTAATTGGCTCCAGTACATGTCCAGATAAAACTAGCAAACTTTGTTTTAACATTTTTGGAGTTCTCTACGAGTTTATGTGATTTTTACAAGTTGTCAACCTTCTCTGGAATTTCATATGAACAGAAAATGGGGAAAAAACAACAAACAGCCGATGACTGGCGGGCCCCACCCGCCAGGTTCTTTTTCCTGGCACAGGGAGGTGAGGTTGCGCCATGTAAGGCGGCGCAGCTCGCCAGATCTTTGCCAGAGGAGGGAAGGGGCAGCGGGGAGAGGCTTAAATTGATGTACAGGACACGGGAACGATGGTCTGTTGCTTGCTGGGGCGCGGCATCAGCCGAATTACCATTGGCGGCGAGGGCATGGCGACTGTGATCTCTGGCGAGCTCAATCTAGCAGGATACAGCACAAAAATATTTGGGATAAAGCTCTACAGATTCTTGGAGACATGAGGAACCTCAAATTTTAACTAAATCGAGTTGGAGACTGCCATAATTTGGGGGCACATCGGTTGCAGTGGGTTTAACAGGGCGGTGGCCACGAGATCTGGAATTCTGGAGTCTATACTTGATTATTTTTCTAGATAGCTTGCTCTGAATTGATCAACAGGACGTCTAGTTCATATGATATAATCGGAATGAGGATCAATCGAGGGTGGAAGGAGAATTTCGACAAAGCTTGGCCATTGTTTGTATGAGAATCGAAGGGGGGGAAAGGAAAATCCGACTAATAGAGACTGGAACATGAGGAACTTGGAGCATGGAGACGATTAGGAGATGGATTCTAACCTTGTGAAGATATTTGATGAGTGAGAGAAGGACCGAGATGGCCGAGCAACGTTGAAGTGTCGGGGTGCGGCATTGTTGAACAGAGGTGACGGAGTTGGCTTGGTGCAGCTTGAGGAAGAAAAGGGTGCGACCGGGGCTAGTCGGAGAGGTGAAGTGGAACATGGAGCAGCTCCTGGTGTGCTCAGCCGTGCGTGGAATGGAGGGGCACCGGACGATGTTGAGGCGCGGTCACTTGGAGCAGAGAGGAAAAATTCGCCTTGGCCGCAGGAGGAAGGAGGAAGGGAGCTTTGTGGCACATCTGGAAGCTGAAGGGTAGGCCAGCGCAGCTCCTGGATGGCTCAACCGGTGAGGGAGCAATGGCACGGCCGGGCATAGAGGCTTCAACGGCGAGGTCCGAGCAGCAAAGACAACTATGGCATGCAGGGTGCGCGAGCGTGCTGTGCGGGAGGGCAAAGCTTGAGCAAGGCACGAGTGTTTTCCTTAGGTGGAGAGAAACACACACACAAGAGGAGAGGATTAGGATGACGGCAATAGGTGCACCACTGCTGTAAGCCAGCGTGAAGCAGCTGCGTGGCCATGCATTGCCGCAGTGTGGAGTGCTCAGCAAACAGAGAAATCAACCGCGGTTCATTTTGGTTAGCTCCCTGGCAGGTAGGTCCCGCTTGTCATAGAGACACTACTGCGGCAGCCTTGAAGTGCAAAAATAAAATAGCAAACAACGTTTAAAAATCCCCAAACTCTGCAGGTGGACTATATTGAATAAGAGAAATGAAATGGTGAAATCCATATTGCAGTTAACTGATCCCAAATTTGAAAATTGATTAGCAGGAATAACTCTTCTTCTTTTGCACCGTTCAAAATTGATCTTGCCTAATTCAAGCTGAAATGATTTTGTGTTTTTAATTAAATCTCTTTCCTTACTTTGATTTTCAGTTTTACATAACATGTTCTTAATGTAACCTAAAGTTCGTAAGTTTTTCTCAATTACAATTGATTAAGTATTAATTAACGTTTTTGTGGCTGCCATGGTGATGCTTGCCTAGGTGATATTTGCAAAGTTGATTTTTGGTTTGAATCAAAATCTCTATGTTGAACCAACAGAGGGATTTCCGGATTCAATTTTCAGCTTGGTTAGAATTAACATGTTAGATATATACATACACATTAGTTCATTATTACCTAAGTGAAGTATTTTTAAATATGCCACTTATGCACATTTAATTTAAATAACAATGCTCTAGTATTTGCCTTTGGCTTTTGAATCCAGTTTAGATTTAAACTGGATTTTTGATTTTTGAATTGATATTTTTTGGAACTTGATTATTTTTTGTATTAATTTCACTCATGCAATAATCATTTTACTAACTATGTCTAAAGTTCTTTAAAATTTTACATTTTGAGAATCATTATTAACTAACATAATACACTGTGAGTTTGAATTCCCAATTTAACTTAAAATTTTTAAGTTCCCATTTTTGTGTCGTCTTCTTCTCAGTTGGGGACTTTTACAACCAGCTGGTTTCTTTGCTTGTTGGTACACATTGATTTTCGGGTGCTTCCAAGCAATATCACTCCCCTTGCTAGTGAATATATCATCAGAGGGTATTCAATTCCTCTGAATGGGAGCAGTCATCACCAAAGGACCACTTTGTTCAGTTGTGGTCCCCTTTCCTTTGCCTTGGCTCCTCTGCGGAGCTGAAGAGCTAGAACCCAACACTCCTTTACCCTTGTCGCTGTAGGGTTTCATGGCGACAACCTTCCTACGCCTCGCCTGAGAGTTAGCGGATGGAGGAGTAGAGGCATCGCGATCATGTCGTTTCTTGCTCCCTCATTTTTGATCCCGAGCCATCCTCTCACGGTCACGCTCGGCTTCATAATCAATTGTGCTTTCATTTGAAGATTTTGACATGATGCTTGACACAAAAGATACAAGGTTGAATGGTGAGAAAGGTATCAAGGACTTGTTGAGACTAAAAGCGAGTTCGCATAAACTGTCCAAGATCGGACTTGTCCGGTTTCAGAGTGCGGACTTGTCCGCACCTAGGGCCGAACTAGTCCGGTATGTGCAGTTAAAACCCTACTCAAAATCAAAACTAATCTCGACGAATATTGGTACAATGTGAAAGGAAACAATAGGGATATACTAAGGAAAGGTAAACTATCCCTAAGATTCAGGATTTTGTACCAAGAACTCTGAAAAAGGATGAACAAGGGTTAGGAGCAAAGTTTTTGCTAATTCACCGATTCGAAGGGGGGAGCGGAGTTAAGGTCCGTGTTAGTCTAGGGATGTTGACTTCGCGACGATGGAGACCGATTTCCACAGAGAAAACGGGTGATTTGGTGGAGGGATTTGAATTCTGCCTTGAGAGCTCACGGATGAGGAGAGAGAACGCGAGGGAAGTTGTGAGGAAGAAGAAACAAAATTTTGCCATAGGCTAGGGTTAACCCGATAATAACAGACTAGTCCGCAAGGGATCGGACTAGTCTGGTATACCGAACCAGGAATGGACTAGTCTGCAGGAGCGGACTTGTTCGATCTCGACCACAGACTAGTCCGGGGTCAACAGGATAGTTTAAGTTGGAAATCAATATATAATGGAAAATTAGACTAATATTGATCTATGGCACATCTTTTCACAAATAATCTTGATGAGTATGATCAGTAAGCAATCAACGATCACACAGTGGCCATAATTCACCGAGATTCAATAATTAAAATAGTTTTCGAGAGCAAATTGAGAAAGGAAACAAAATTTTTGAAAAAAAAAGTAAATTTTGAAGAACTAAATAGGTATGCAACCTTTCAAGCCACATTTCAAGCGTCGAGTATATTTAGTTCATTTTGGAGCTCACAAAAGCGTTTTTCATCTAAAGGCTTGTTGAATATATCGGCTAGTTGTTTCTCAGTTCTGACATGTGAAATTACTATGTCTCCTTTTAAAGAGTGATCTCTTAGGAAGTGATGGCAAATATCGATGTGTTTGGTTCACAAGTGATCTATAGGATTGTGTACAATTTTTATGGCACTCTCATTGTCACATAGGAGTGGAATACGATTCAAATTGTAACTATAATCCCTTAGAGTTTGTCGCATCCATAGGAGTTGTGTACAACAACTACCGACTGCAACATACTCCGCTTCGGCTGTGGAAAGGGCAATGGATTTTTGTTTCTTTGAAGACCATGACACTATGATCTACCTAAAAATTGGCAGGTTCTGGATGTGTTTTTTCTATCAACTTTACAGCCTGCATAATTGGCATTAGCATAACCTATAAGGTGAATTTGGAGCCTTTTGGGTACCAAAGACATAAGTTGGATGTGTGAACTAGGTACCTTAAGATTCTTTTTACTGCAATTAAGTGACACTCTTTTGGTGCAGCTTGAAACCTTGCACACATAAAAACACTCAACATAATATCAGGCCTAGATGCACATAAGTAAAGTAAGGAACCTATCATAGAACGGTATACATTTTGATCCACACTTGGAGAATATTCATTGAGGTTGAGATGCCCATTTGTTTCCATGGGAGTCTTGATGGGCTTGGCTTTGTCCATGTTGAACTTTTTTAGGATGTCATGTGTGTACTTGGTTTGGCAAATGAATGTGCCCTCTTTAAGTTGTTTCACTTGGAATCCCAAAAAGAACTTCAATCCGCCCATCATAGACATCTCAAACCTGTCCGTCATGATCTTACTAAATTCTTCATAGAATGATTCATTAGTGGAACCAAAAATTATATCATCAACATAAATTTGACAAATGAATAGATGATCATCAAAACGCTTAGTAGATAGTGTATAATCAACCTTCCCTATCTTAAAACTGTTTTGAGTGAGAAAGTCTTTAAGGCACTTATACCAAGCTCTAGGAGCTTGTTTGAGGCCATAGAGAGCCTTACGCAGTTTAAATACATGGTCGGGGTGGTCTTGGTCTTCAAAGGCTGGTGGTTGCTCCACGTACACATCTTCCTTGATAGGACCATTGAGTAATGCACTTTTGACGTTCATTTGATACAACTTAAAATTGTGGTGAGTAGCATAGGCTAATAAAATTCGAATGGACTCAAGTCTAGCTACGGGAGTGAATGTTTCATCAAAACCAAACCTTTGACTTGTGAGTAACCTTTTGCCACAAGTCTTGCTTTGTTCCTAGTCACCACTTCATGCTCATCTTGCTTCTTTCAGAAGACCCATTTGGTGCCCGCTATGTTCGCTTTTGGTCTTTCCACAAGCTCCCATATTCATTATTTTTAAGTTGTTTAACTCTTCTTGCATTGCCATCACCCAATCCGGATCTCGTAATGCTTCATCAACCCTATAAGGTTCCAAAGAGGAAACAAAATAATATTGTTTGCAAAAGTTAGCAATACGAGATCTAGTGGTTACTCCCTTTAATCTCCAATGATGTTGTCGATGGGATGATCTCTTTGTACACTATGATGTACTCTTGGGTGAGGCACTTGTGGTCTCATTTCGTCTTCGTCTTCTTCATTTCCGTCATCTCCTCCTAGATCATTACCTCCATCATCATGTTGATCTTCTTGTTGAGGTTGATATTGTGTAGAAGCACCCCTTGATCATTGATCTCCAGTTGTAGTACATTTTGAGCACTTGAGTCTTGTGATATTTCTTATGGTCGGATATCACTAAGTGTCATCCTACTCAATACTTGACATGGGGCTTCTTCTTGATCTAGCACACACTTATCAACTTGCTCCACTTGGGAGACATTAGTTTCATCAAACACTACGTCACGCGCTACTTCAACAATACCAGAGATTTTGTTAAAGACACAGTAAGCATAGGTGTCTGAATCATAACCAAGCAAAAAACCTTCATCGAATTTTGAAGTGAACTTTGAAGTCCTAGGCTTCAATATGTAACATTTACTACTAAAAACTCTTAAATATGAAACATTTGGTTTGTTATCTGTTAGGAGTTCATATGGTGTCTTCTTTAGAAGTCGATGAAGATACAGGCGGTTCGTGGTGTGACAAGCGGTGTTCACCGCTTCTGCCCAAAACCAATCGGAAGTCTTCTATTCATCTAGCATTGTTCTTGCCATTTTAATGAGTGTTCGGTTCTTTCTCTCGGCCACCCCATTTTGTTGAGGGGAATAGGGTGTCGAGGACTCGTGCTTTATTCCTTCTTCATTCAGGCACTCCTCAACTTGAGTATTCTTGAACTTCGTTCCATTGTCACTCCTTATGTTCTTGATTATTGTAAAGAATTCATTTTGTGCTCTCTTCAAGAACTTCTTGAGGATACCTTGGGTTCTGATTTATCATACAAAAAAAAACACTCACATAAATCTAGAAAAACCATCAACATTAACCAAACCATATTATTTACCGCCTATGCTTATATAAGCAATTTGACCAAAAAGATCCATATGTAGGTGTTCTAGCAGTCTTGACGTTGTCATCACATCTTTTCCGGTTGTGATGCTCTAACTTGCTTCCCGACTTGGCATGTGCTACACAACCTGTCTTTCTCAAACACAACATCTTTTAAGCCTCGGATGTGACCATCTTTAAGAAGTTTCTGCAAATTCCTCATACCAACATGAGCTAGCCATCTATGCCACAACCATCTCATGTTAGTCTTTGCAATCAAGCATGTCTCGAGTTTGGCATTATCTTTGTTGAAGTCAACAAGATGTAGCTTTCCCTTCAACATACCCTTGAATGCAACTAAGTTATCACTTCTTCTAAAAACTGTCACACCCTCATTAGTGAACAAGCAGTTATATCCTTTGTCACATAACTAAGATATGGACAAAAGATTATAATCCAAATAATCAACATGTAAAACATGAGAAAGAGTGTGTTGAGATGATATTGCAATTTTACTGGTACCAAGAACCTTTCCTTGCCTATTGTTCCAAAAGTAAATACCTTTGCTTGGATCTTCATTTTGCTCATAGTCCATGAACATTCTCCTTTCTTCGGTCATGTGGTTGGTGCATCCACTATCTAGCACCAATTTTGATCCACCGGAGGAATATGCTTGCAAAAAAAATAATTATGTCTTGGTTTTAGGTACCCAAGCTTGCTTGGGATCTTTGAGGTTAGTTACAAGTGATTTTGGCACTCACACACAAGATCTAGGATTCTTGTGGTGTGCCCAGCATATTTAGCATAAACATGACCGAATTTGTTTCTTATGAGAACATAAGATGCATCAAAAGTATGAAACAAAGTTTGTTGTTCATGTTTAGATGAGTTCTCTCTAACAAAGGCAATATGTTCCATATCATTCTTGTGAACATTAGTGAATTTCTTTTACTTTTAGTATACCCGAGACCATCTTTGACATTAGGAGGTCTTGTGATCATATATGCACTATGTGCATATTTTATATTTTCCTTGTCAAAGATGTTACATAGAAAAAAATGCTTAACTTGTGGCACAATAGACTCATTCTTCAACTAAGTATTCAAGTTGGCACATGTACAAGTTTTAATGGGTGTACACTTGACATTTTGAGAAGATGAGTTTTTGGAGGAGGAACAACCACTTTGCTTGAGTGACTCAACTTGCACCTCAAGAATCTTGTTAACTTTAGTCAAGTTAGCAAGTTCACCCCTGAGTTCAATATGTGAGTCTTCTAGCTTCGAGCAAGTTTCCTTACTCAAGGCTAGCTCAAGCTCAAGTGCCTTGCTTCTCTCTTTTTCAATCTCAAGAAGCTTCTCAACCTCAAGATATTTCTTTCTTTCAAGAATGAGTGTATCTTCTTGACGGTTGACACTCCTCCTGCTAAAAAATCTCATCAGACAATAATTTCATTTTTCTTAAAGCAGTTTTACTTAAACCTTTTAGCATATCCTCATTATCACTAGCACTATCAAAATCATCAATAGAGGAATGTAAAGAGGAAGGTTTAGATTTGACCATTTTCTTGCCCTCCTTGGACGCGAGGCAAGTATGGTTGGAGTCCTTCCACCCTCCCATGGTTGGGAAGAGTGTGGACTTCATTGTAGGCTTCTTGATGGCAATTGTTGCCATCTCTTCTTCATCTTTGGAGGCGGACTCGTCGTTTGAGTCCCACTCCTTGTCAATATGTGTTGTGTGTGCTTGCTTCTTCTTCTTGAACATTTTCTTTTCTTGTGGCTTTGATTCTTTCTTCTTATTATTATTATCTTCATATTGGCAATCGACCATGAAGTGACCATATTCGCCACAGTTGTAGCAAGTATTGCGAGCTTTATATTTTCCCTTATATTTATTCTTGCCTTCACTTCAGTTATCATCTTTTCTTCTTCTCATCATGCACTTGAGCTTTTTTATGAATAGCACCATTTCTTCATCGTCCATATATGTGCTTACATCATCACTATCTTCTTCTTGATGTGTCTCACGAGCTTCTTTTCCCTTTGGCTTGCATGTCGCCTTGAGGGCAACCTCCTTTTTTTGTATGAGGTAAGCTCCGCAAGATCTTTCATGTATTGAGCTTCTTTTTACATCATCTCATGGTTTATAATTTTTCCAAGAATCTCATTGGGTGTCTTTTTGTGGAACCTTGGGCTTTCTCTTATCATTGAGCACAAAGTCAAATTGTGGGGCATGAATGCACTTATCATCCTCTTGACAACCTCATGATCAGTCCACTTCTTGCTTCCATAAGCGCAGATCTTGTTGATAAGCGTCTTCATTCGGTTGTACATTTCTTGAGGATTTTCACCATCCTCGACGGCAAACCTCCCCAATTCTCCGTCAAACATCTCAATCTTCGCTTCACGGACGGAGCAATTTCCTTAGTGCATGGTCTAGAGGGTGTCCCATATGTCATATGCACTTTCTAGTCCATCCACCTTGGCGAACTCCTCTCAGCTCAAGGATGAAGTGATCACCGCAATGGCTTGCGCATTGCGATGAATTGCTTGTTCTTGCTCCGAGGTGAGTTCTTCATCGTTGTCCGAGATATCTAGACCTGTGCACACTATATGCCAAAGACTTGGATTGAGATAAGATACATTTTCATATTGTATTTCCACATAGTATAGTCACTTCCATCGAAGTGAGGAGGTTTTCCCAAAGGTATAGAAAGATAATGGTTATTAGCATTGAGGCGATCATAATTAAAAGGATATCGGGAGTAGTCTTGGTGACTACTCCCTTTTGGCTTATAATCTTCTTTCTTTCTTTTTTGGCTCAAGAGCTTCTTTCTAAGAAGTGTCTTGAGCTGGCGGACTTCTTCACAATCGTTCTCATACTCCTTGAGCACATCGAACATTTTAGTCTTGCGAGCATCTCCGTCAATGGGCATTTTAAGCATTTTGTTTTTCCTTCTCGTTGGCCATTTGTATCTCCGAGCGAATAGTCTCTTGATGGAGAGTCCTACTCCGATACCAATTGGATGTGGCCTAGAGAGGGTTAATAGGCTTTTGAAACTTTTCCTGCAACACTTAGCAAACTCATCAAAACCAGGAAGGTCAGACTAGTCCGGTGTTAGGTGCGAACTTGTCTGGTGTTAACGCAACACCGACAAACGCTTAACTCTTTTTGGTATTTTCTCGAAGATGAAACGTAGCAGAGTATGTAAAATAACTTAAGAGTAATAAGCAAACGTGTAGAAGATCAAGTTTCATGAGAATCACAAGTTTAATGCCAAGTTGGAGATTTATCAATTTTTGCCCTACCTAGTTGCAAGTATGAACGAAACAAAAAGGCACAAGACACAGTGATTTTTTCTGAGGTTTAATCCCACAAAAGGGATCTACATCCACGTTGAGGAGCTCACACAGAGTCGAATCTCAACCAACCCTTTACCTCGTCAAGTCACCGCGAAGGCCGACTTGATCTCCACTATCAGCGGGGTAATCACCATGTCAATGGGGCAACCTCACAAGTTGAGGGCTCCCACGAGATTACAATGAAAGAACTGATCAAAACACACTTAAGTGATGTACAAGAAAGCAAGAGTGTGAGAGAGATCAAACCCCAAGAGCTCGAGATCGAGTAGACGTCGCTCTCTCTTTCCCATATATCAAATCCCAAAAGATTGAACATTTTAGGGCCTTAGATGTGTGGAGAGGAGTTTTTTCATGGTGTTGGGAGGTATGACGGTGCAAGGGTTCCTGATGTATGTTTATGGAGTCGTGGATCACATATTTATAGACATTTTGAAAAGTTACCATTTGGATTACGACACCCGTACTGGTCCGCTATGGGGATCGAACTAGTCTGGTGTGTTGAGTGAATTATACGTGAA
This sequence comes from Tuctoria greenei, assembly GCA_036927565.1. Lineage (NCBI taxonomy): Eukaryota > Viridiplantae > Streptophyta > Magnoliopsida > Poales > Poaceae > Tuctoria > Tuctoria greenei. The sequence goes on along the minus strand of JAYESD010000002.1, from coordinate 172,481,077 downwards.
GTTGTGCAGTACACTGGAGAACCCTAACTTGTATAAGTGTACCGGACTAGTCCGCAGAGGACCGGACTATTCTATTTTGTGTCCAGAGAGAAATCTGATTATTTGGCTAAAATTGGACTAGTCCGGTGCATTGTGAATGTGAAGAGGAAATGACTAGTCCACATTTGAGGACTTGTCTGTTTGAGCACCATAGAGATAACGGACTAGTCTGTAAAATATCGGGCTAGTACGGTCTCCACTCAAAGAGGTATTAGACTAGTCTGCACATTATCGGACTAGTCTGATGCTTGACTGATTTTTTTAATTAAGTTTTTAGCCCTTACTCTCTACGCAAAGGTTTGAGCTCTTGGGGGTGTGTATCTCACACACACCCTATACATTAACTACTTCGCACTTCTATTCTCTACTTGTGCTCTTCCCTTCTTGTTTCTCATTTTTCACCTTTTTTGCACCTTGGTTCTATTCTCTGAGACCTGTTCTCAACTCAACAAATTTCATTAGGATCTCACTTGTTTGTCATCAGTTGTCAAAAATCCACAAGGGTGTGCCTAGATGCACTTTCACCAACACATAGGTTCAGCCTCCCTGGGGTTCGAGAAAAAATGCTTCAAGCGATCAATTACTGGAAGGTACCACATCATCAAGGCAGTAATCTTTCTATTATTCTTCCCGTTTGCACCATCAGAAGTATCGTTATCGTCACGTTCAGGGACAATAAAACTCCTCTTATTTTCTGGGTCTTATTCATGTTGAACATACTGGTGATTGTAGTCCTTCTTGTATCTACTACACCGCAGAAAGAGCATCTAGTTGTGAGATCATGCTCTTTACGATACAGAATACAATGATTCACACAAGCGTTTATTTTTGTCACACCTAGTGTCTTCGGGCAAATAAGTTTCTTCTCTTTATAAGTGCTTCTAGGCAGTTTATTGGGATTTGGAAGAATTTTCCCCAGAAGATTCAAAAGATCGGAGGAACTATTGGACCATCTGTGGGTGGCTTTCAACTTTAGTAGTTATAGGACTGCACACAACGTAACTCTTTATCATAACCTTTTGATTCATCATATAAAAGCTAGGTCGTCGCATTCTGTAATGTCTCCATTTTACTTAAACATTTACTTGTTCCCATAGAAATCAAATATATGGTTCCATGTGACGCAACATCTCCTCACAATCAAACTCATCATCATCGTCGTCTTCATCATCCTGATTGTCACTACTATAATCAATATGAGCATTACTGCCATTAGAATCTCTCTCATCATCATTATCCACTTCATGTGTATCTAACTCACCATGCTCTATCCATATTGTGTAGTTTTTTTAAGCCTTTTTACACCAAATGAGATTGGATTACTATAGTATCTGTCCAAACAATCCTATTTTTGCAGTTGGTTAATGGACATAAAATGTCATCTATCTTTTGCATCTTCTTATGTCTCTTGGCGCTTCAATAAAGTTTGCAACATTTTGAATGTACATAGGATCAGGTCCTGGCATATTGTACATCCACGCTCGACGGTCCATCTTCTATATCAAACTGTAAAACTAAAAAAGAGATATCACTTTATTCTCATTCATTTGCATGTTTAAAATTAAAAATTAGAAAAAATAGAGAGAAGGGAGGAGTAGGCGTATAGGGACGATGATCTCGACGAAGATCGTCAACGAGGGCGAGGACGAGGATGGCGAGGAAGACGACAGCAATGGGGCTCGACAGCGAGGGCGAGGACTGCGACAGCGAGGGCTTGGGGAAAATGAAAATTTTGGTAGCCTGGCAGTGTCGATGTGAAATCTCCCAGGTTAAGTTTTTGCGGTGTTCGAGCAACGCCTTATATAGTCGTCGATTTTCATAGGCGGCTCGGATGTGAACCACCGCATGTGCTAATAGATCTTCACAAGCGGGTCTTCTATTAAACAATGCATGTATTAATAGATCTTCACAGGCGGGCTTTACTAAACACCGCCTATTGAAATCGGTGCCTATATAATGCCGCTCGAGCTCCTTGCAAAAACCTAACCCAAGACATTTCACATAGACGCCATCAGGCTGCCAAAATTTTCATATTGAATGTGGCCTAGAGGGGGGGGGTGAATAGGCCTTTTTGAATTTTATCGGAACCTTCAACACTTAACAACCAGTTCAAAACCAGAGACATCGAACTAGTCCGGTAAAGTGCAGACTAGTCCGGTGTGTATCGACTAGGTTGATTGAGTTTGATCGATTAATTTGATTCTTCGATGTATGCAGCGGAAATATACAGTCTGTCAGTACCCTGCATACCGGATACCCCTTGGGAATGCAAAGATCACAAGGCAACTCCATCTACCAGATTTGAAGACCTCTGAAGGCCCCACATGTCAGCCATAACCGGACCTGCTTCCCCGACATGCTTAGTCACAGGGCCGCCACGTGTATCATAAGACAGCAGCTATCGCCCACACATGGGAAAGCTCCGGACTGGATACTAGTATGGCACTCCCGGACCTAACCTCAGATAGAGGGAAGCTCCGGTACCGACACGTGTCCAACAGCACCAGACCTACGCGTCCACGAGGTAAGCTCCAGAGCTGCCACGTGTCCGAACCGCCGGACCTTCAACCTCAACAATCAGACTGGTGGACCCCCAACGGCTCGGACCTTCAAGGGGCAATCAAAGACTTCAAGACCCGATTAAGTGTCATTAATACCATATTAATGACACTTAATCGGAAGGCCCTTAATACTAGTAACGGTACTATTAAGGCCCGTTACCACGCTATTAAGGGTAATTAACCTCATTTATTATGTATTAAACATTAGTAACCGCCAGGTCCACATGTCGGGCCAGGCTAACGGTGTAATGACCAGTCCTTGTACTATAAAAGGACTGGTCGACGAGAGACTCTGGAGGCTCTGGGGACGCTCTCGGTTTCTTAGGCTCTCTGAGCTCTCTAGACCCTTACACGCCTCTAAACACTCACTCGCTCAATACAACAGCAACACACCCCGTGGAGTAGGGTATTACGCTCAGGCGGCCCGAACCACGTAAACCTCTGTGTTAATTTGCCACCATCTCTTGAATCTCTGTGCGCCCATTAATGAACTACAAACTCCACAGACTACTAACAGTAGTGTCGGGAGATCTGCTGGATTTACGCACCGACACAATCAAATGAAGTGTTGCAAGATTATGGACTAGGGTATATCACAATTCAATCTTATATTTAATGATTCAACATAAAGAATGCAATAATGATTGAAACCCTAGATTGTTGTGATGAATAAGAACGATGAACACAAAGCAAGACACAAGGATTTATCCCATGGTTCGGCTCCCACAAAGGCAACCTATGTCCACGTTGAGGAGTCCACAAAAGGATCGGGTCTTCTCCAACCCTACCCTCATCGGATCACCACGAAGGCCAATCCTCTTCCACTTATCACAAAGGGGTGAATAACTGAATTCAAAGGGGCCTTCTCACACGTTGAGGACTCCCCTGATTACAACATGAAACACCACCAAGAACACACTCAAAAGATTACAATGAAATCACAGGAGTGTGTTAGAGAATCAAACCAAGAGCTCAATGAGTGTTGAACGTGTCTCTCTAATGATTTAGAGTGTATCCTCAAAGGATTGATCTTTGTTGCACTTAATTTCATGGAGAGATGTGTTTTTGAGGCTCTTGGGAGGTGTGACGGTGCTACGGTTCGTGTAAGACCTATCTGTGCTGAATACATTGGCTTGTAGTGAATACACTTGCTTTGACGATAAAAGTTTTGATTATCACCAAAACACCTTTTTATTAAGATTCGACTAGTTTTAGTTAGCTCCGGTGAGTTTTGTCTTTAGCTCTGATGTTTTTTTTGCTAAGCTCCAGGTTGATTTTTCTAGCTCCGGCTTTTGGGTTTACTTAGTTATACTAGTTTTGGTAAGTTCCGGCGCTAGGTTCTACTAGCTTTTGTTAGCTCCGGCTCAATGTCTGGGTTGCTCTGGCAAGGTCCGGAACTTGACCGCAATGCTTCTGTTTTTCATTTGCAATGTTTCGTACTTGCTTTACATATGTGGAAAGATTGCTTAGTATTCATTTGCTAAGTCTTTGGTGCGTTTTTGGTTGACATGGATGATATCGTGTTACTGTGGTTTTACAACATGCTTATGTGAGGTTCTCACGTAAGGTGTTGTGTTTGGAACTAACTTGAGTCAAGTCGAGGACTTGGGCTCGTATGGATTGGTTGTTTATTCATGTGCAGGTGTTGCTTGATTTCAAGACATGGCTGGTGATGGGATTCATTGGACTAGTCTCATGGAGGAGATGAGGTTCCAACAACCAAATTCAGGAGGAATTGTGATTGAGCTGATCAGGAGGTTGCGCAGCATGATTGAATCAAGAACAATGCATGTGAAGGTATCGTGGACGTCATTAGAAGATGTTTGCACGTGTGCAGATGTGGACGTAAAGAGTTGGTCGGAAAGGTCCAACCGACTAGAGTATGGATTCAGGCTGTGGCTGAGTCGGGTTTGACTCAAATATGGAAAGATTTGAGTTGGTTATGATAGGATTTCGTGTGGGTCACGAATTTGAGTTGTTTAGGAATGTGGGATATGTTCCTAAGGTGTTTGGAAGTCTTAAGATTGCTTCTATCTGCGTATAGAAGAATCCTAAGCAGTTATGGAAAGTTACGATTCATGAACAGAGTAGGATTAGGTTCCTGATTTGAGTTGAGTTGGCTTTCGAGCTGTTTATATAAGCAAGGGAGCCCAGAGCTCGTGGTGCACGACTTTGGGGCTGTTCCTCTTGTATTATATTGAATAAAATTCGTAGTTTGAAGGAACTTTTGTGCCTTGTTCGTCCGACTTGTTCCAGACAAGTTTTACTCGTCGAGTTTCTAGACAGCACTACCTTTCGTCGGTGGTTTTATCATAACTCGAGTTTTACAGATCCAATTGACGTGATTCTTTTTGGCTTGTCTTCACAACTTGATTATCTATCATATGTAAAAATTTCACGGTCATTGGATTTGTGGTATATGATCTACACGAGTTTCTTTGCAGCGTTCCAGAACTGTTTTTTTCTCGGGTAGGGTAGATTGACCTTTGTTTGATCTTTCGATCATAACTTGAGTTTTTCTCGATGGATTTGAGTGATTCTTGTTGTGTTGTCTTCGTGACTTGATTCTCTCTGATATTTATCACTTTTGTCACGGTTAAACACATTTAGATTAGTCTCACACACGATTTATTTAACAGATCATTTTTCTGCCGAAGGGGTTGGGGTTTAATTGTTTCCGCTGCGTAAGATTTTTAAATCTACCATTCACCCCCCTCTGGTAGCTTTTCACGTGCTCTTCGATCCTACAATTGGTATCAGAGCCATGGTGCTCTAATCGTCGTGATGTGCATGTGTTTTTGACTAATCATCATGGAGAAGTACTCCGCCAAACCTTGTGTGTTTGCTGGTATTGATTTTCAGGTTTGGAAGGCACACATGGAGGCTTTCATCCAGGCACAAGGCTTTGCAATATGGGAGAAGGTATACAAGCCTTACGAAGTGCCATCAAACGATCAAGTTACAGCTATAAATCTGAGAGATGTCGATAATAACAACAAGGCTCGGAACTTGATCATACAAGGATTAACACAAAGCGACTTCGACTGTGTTGCACACCTCTGATCTGCATACGATGTGTGGAAAGCACTTTGTGACTACCACGAAGGATCCAACACGATCAAAGAGGTAAGGCAAGACATGTTCAAGAAAGAATACATGCGCTTCGAGATGCAACCCGGTGAGTCTATTGATGACCTTTTTGCTCGCTTTAATAATATTCTCAGCAACTTGTGTAGTGTCAATGTTAATTTTTCAGATGCTGAAAATGCTAGGCAATTGCTAAGTGCATTAGATATGTCAATTTGGGAGATGAAAGTCACATCTATTCGTGAATCTACTGTCATGAGTTCACTTACTTTAGATGTGCTATATTCCAAGTTAAAAACTCATGAAATTGACATAATCTCACGTAAGAACCCCAACAAGTCTATTGCTTTTGTTTCTCAACATGACATGCCTAGTTCCGGCCAATCTTCATCTTGTGGTACACTTGCTTTGTTGTCCTCTCTAACCCTTGAACAGATTTAGGAGTTTCCAGAGGAGGAGCTAGCACTTCCCTCTACGAGGTTCTCAATAGCGTTGCAAAATGTTAGAACTAGAAGGAGAGGAAGCTTCGGACCTCAACGATGCTTCGAATGTGGTAAGATAGGACACTTTCATACAGATTGTCCTAACCTTTCAGGTCCTACGTCCCGGGAAGAAAAACAATCAAGTATAAAGCACTCCTCAACAAACGATAAGAAGAAAAAGAAGGGTTTTACAGTACGTCAATTGGTGAGCAGTTTTATCTCAGCACTCCAGGAACTTGGCTCAAGCGACGTGGACATTGGAAGTGATGAAGATGGAGATGATTTGGCAAACTTGTGCTTCATGGCGGGCAAGTCAAGAGAAAGTATGGAGGAGGCAGAACACAACAGCGACAATGAAAAGGTATGTCCTACTTGCGAAGAAATGTGTGATGCTATTTCCCGTGCCACTGTTATTGTTAAGAAAAAGGACAAAAAGCTTAGGGACAATGCTGTTAAAATTGAGTCACTAGAATCTGAAATTAATCGTTTGAAATCCTTGATTCCTAGTGATGATTCTTGTTCCTCATGTGACTTAATATATGAACAATTGTCCTCCCTAAGAAGTGCACATACCTCCACACTTGATAAACTTGAACTTGAAATTGAAAAGAACAAAAATATTGATGCACTTAATATTGGAAACTTAAAAGATGCTTCTTGTTCTACAATTGGTTTGCATTGTTCTAGTTGTGATGATCTTGATAAGAAACTGCAAGATGCTATCAATGAAATCTCTATATTGAACAATGCTTTACGTTATCTTGAAGTTAAATATTGTTCCAATTGCAAATTAAAAGGAAAAACTTCATGTGAAAATTGCCTTGATCTGTACAATAAACTTGATAACATGCATAAGACATTTGATTGTTTTGTAATGGGAATAAGAACCTAAACTTGCTGCTGAATTCATCCAAGGCTTGCAATGATAAAACTGGTTTAGGTTTTGATTCTCATGCTCATGCTAAGGCAAATCCACCTAAAATTGTAAAGTCATTAGGAAGTGGTTTGATTCAAACAGTTCCTAAACAAAAAGAAGTGGTTTTCAAATCTGCAGGAGTATTGTCTCATTCGGTTTCAAATAAAAATGTTGTTTGCTCATCTAGACATGAACACAAAGTTAAATTTCATTGTACTTACTGTGGTAGAGATGGTCATGTCATAGATTTTTGTTATAGACTAGCTAAACAACAGAAAAGGGAAAGAATGGTTGCTAGATCTCATAACTTTCATGCAAAATTTGCTGCACATATTGAACCGAATGTACAACCTGCTGTTTTGAGTCAAAAACATTCAAAGTTTACCTCCGGACCTTCTGTTTTTGCCTCCAGAGCTACTGATTTTTGTGCTACACAAGTAACACCTTATAGGTCAGCAGTTAAGAATAAAAAATCTCAAACTTTGACTCATAAACCTGCTGTTTTGTCTCAGCTTTCGCGTGTTTTTCCTGCTGCACGTCGTGTGACTCAGTACTGGATTCCTAAATGCCTTTTGACTAACCCCAGTATTGAGTCATCGACGTATTGTGCTTCTATGTAAGTTACACATTTGAGGAAGGAGAACATTTGGATTGTGGATTCAGGTTGCTCACACCACATGACCGGACCTTCACGTGTTCAATCCTTCGGAGGTAAATGGTATGTACTTGTAATTGTTGATGATTATTCTAGATACTCTTGGATTTAGTTTATGGCATCTAAGAATGAAGTTTTTAGTCACTTTAGAACTTTATTTCTTAGATTATCAATTGATTACCCAGGATCTTTAAAAGCAATTAGAAGTGATAATGGAACTGAATTTAAAAATCAATCTTTTGATCACTTTTGTGCTGAAAATAGAATAGATCATCAATTTTCTTCACCATATGTACCTCAACAAAACGGTGTTGTAGAAAGAAAGAACATAACCTTAGTTGAGATGGCTAGGACTATGCTTGATGAATATCAAACTCCTAGGAAATTTTAGGCTGATGCATTAGCAACCGCTTGTTATGTCTCAAATCGTGTTTTCTTGCGTGCTAAGCTAGGTAAAACACCATATGAGCTCCGGTTTGGACATAGGCCTAGTGTTACACACTTTCGGGTCTTTGGTTGCAACTGCTTTGTTAAGAAACATGGTAATCTTGATAAATTTGAACCTAGATCCATTGATGGCATGTTTCTTGGTTATCCATCTCATACTAGAGGATACCGTGTGCTTTTACTTCACACTGACAAAATTGTGGAGACTTGTGAAGTGTCTTTTGATGAAGCTAGCCCAGGTACTAGCTCAAACATTGCAGGGCCAGATCCATATCCGCAGGGGGAGCATTTTCATTGAAGATGAGGAAGAATTGGAGCTGCTGCCCGAAAATTTAGCAGCTAAAGACTTTGGTTCAGCTCCGAATGTTAATTCTCAACCAGCACCGACAACAATCAATGCTGATTCAAATCATCCTCAAGTCACAAGCTCATCGATTTGTAATGAACATGAAGAAGAAGAAGCTTGTGAGACATTTATTCCCCTATGGTTTTACAAAGATCATCCCCCACAACAGATGATTGGAAGCTTGCACGAACGAGTCACACGGTCCAAGTTTTGCAATCCAAACTCTTATGCTCATTCTGCTTTTGTTGCTTCTTTTGAACCCAAAGATATATCACACACACTCACTAATGAATCTTGGATTATTGCCATGCAAGAAGAGTTAGAAAATTTTGAAAGAAATAATGTTTGGAAACTTGTACCTCCACCTCAAGGTCACACTTTAATTGGAACTAAATGGGTATTTAAAAATAAACAAAGTGAGGATGGGGTTGTGGTTAGGATTAAGGCTAGGTTGGTTGCTCAAGATTTCACTCAAGTTGAAGGTCTAGATTTTGATGAAACTTTTGCTCCAGTTGCTAGATTAGAAGCCATTAGAATTTTGTTAGCTTTTGCTGCATCTATTGGTTTTAAGCTATATAAAATGGATATTAAAAGTGTTTTTCTTAATGGCTACATAGATGAGGAGGTTTATGTGAAACAACCACCGGGTTTTGAAAATCCAGATTTTCCTAATCATGTTTACAAACTGTCCAAAGCCTTGTACGGTCTCAAACAAGCCCCTAGAGCATGGTATGATAGGTTAAAAACATTCTTACTTGAAAAAGGGTTTACCATGGGCAAGGTTGATAAAACTCTTTTTGTGCTTAAGCATGGCAATGACTCATTATTCGTTCAAGTGTATGTGGATGATATTATCTTTGGTTGTGCTTCTCATGATCTTGTGTCCAAGTTTTCAGCAATGATGAGTTCCGAATTTGAAATGAGTATGATGGGTGAACTCACTTACTTTTTGGGGCTGCAAATCAAGCAAACTAAGGAGGGTACCTTTGTGCATCAAATAAAGTATACAAAAGATCTCCTAAGGCGCTTCAACATGGACAAAAGCAAGCCTCTTCGGACACCAATGGGAACAGCAACAACACTTGGACTTGATGAAGATGGAGAACACGTGGATCAAAAAGAATATAGAAGCATGATCGGATCACTTTTGTACCTCACGACATCAAGACCAGACATACAATTCAGCGTATGTCTTTGTGCACGGTTTCAAGCCTCCCCACATGCTTCAGATCGTCAAGCCGTCAAAAGGATTCTCAGGTACTTACATGGAACTCAAGAATTTGGCATTTTTCTTCCTTCTTCCTCAACTGTTACTTTGAAAGCTTTTTCGGATGCTGATTTTGGGGGTTGTAGGATTGATAGGAAAAGTACTTCCGGTGCTTGTCATTTTCTTGGTAATTCTCTTGTTGCTTGGTCCTCTAGAAAACAAATTTCAGTTGCAAAATCCACAGCCGAATCTGAATATGTAGCTGCTGCTAGTGCTTGCTCACAAATTCTTTGGATTGTTCCAACACTTAAGGACTATGGGGTTGATCTAGATAATGTTCCACTGTTCTGTCATAACACTAGTGCCATTTGCATTGCTAAAAACCCCGTGCAACATTCTAGAACTAAGCACATTGTCATTAGGTATCACTTTCTACAAGATAATGTTGAAAAAGGAAACATTGTGCTTCACCATGTAGATACTGAACAACAATTGGCTGACATTTTTACAAAACCTTTGGATTTCACTCGTTTTTGTTACATTCGTAGTGAAATAGAGGTTATGCATCCTCATGGCTTAAATTGAGGGGGAGTTTTGAAACTTGGGAAGTCTATGTGTGAATCTGAAATTAAAATAATATGAGTATAGTATTTCATACATATATGACTTTGTGATTCCTTTTACATGTTGAAAGTTCTTACTACATTACTCGTGTTATACATTTTGTAGTTTTTGCCATGTCTAGTAATTGGAATAATTACTTACACTAAAACTGGTCATGGTCGAACTTTCTTGCTGTTTTGAACTTGTTACATGTTCACAAGTGCTTTTAATCATTAAGAATTAATCAAGTAATCAACTCACATGTTGAGTTTTTTATGAACAAATATAAATTGAGAAAAGATCAAGAGAATATACATGCATCGCACTTCTTCTTTTGAGATGGCTTATCATTGCACTTAGATATGAACTTGGAAGAAGTTGTGTATGACTAAAACCATGTCCTTAAGCTTCTGACTGTCAAATGACATAGGCTTGGCTTGGTTGGTTAGAATAAGGCAGATGCGCATATAATCTCTTGCAAATATCATATGATCTAAATTTATGCTTTGAAAAATAGTAAAATGCAGCAACTAGTGTCATGATTTCAGGTTTTGAAATAGTTAAGTTTGTGAGATCATGACTTATTTAAATTGAAAATTACATTTGATCTCTAGCATGACTTACACTACTTTATGTATTTCATTGATGTGATAATGTAAGGTACTTGATAGTATGACTTGGATGAGCTTTGTTTATATGTATATGTTATAATATGCTCATAACAAGAAAAAGGGGAGAGATAATTTGTTTATATGCTCATGACTTGCTGAATACATTGTCAAAGGGGAGAGATAAGCATGAAGAGAAAGAGAATATGTGCACAAGGAGAGATAATAAAGGGGGGGAGATAATATGGGATAATTTTTGGATTTTCTTCTCATTTTACTTTTGATTTACAAAAGGGGGAGAAATTGCCTTCAAAACTTTTATGTGAATAAGCCAATGTTCGGATTTTAAATGGTGTTGCCAATGCATTCATCAAGGGGGAGATTGTAAGACCTATGTGTGCTGAATACATTGGCTTGTAGTGAATACACTTGCTTTGACGATAAAAGTTTTGATTATCACCAAAATACGTTTTTATTAAGATCCGACTTGTTTTAGTTAGCTCTGGTGAGTTTTGTCTTTAGCTCCGAGTTGATTTTTCTAGCTCCGGCTTTTGGGTTTACTTGGTTATACTAGTTTTGGTAAGTTCCGGCGCTAGGTTCTACTAGCTTTTGTTAGCTCCGGCTCAAGGTCCAGGTTGCTCTGGCAAGGTCCGGAACTTGACCGCAATGCTTCTGTTTTTCATTTGCAATGTTTCATACTTGCTTTACATCTCTAGAAAGATTGCTTAGTATTCATTTGCTAAGTCTTTGGTGCATTTTTGGTTGACATGGATGATATAGTGTTACTGTGGTTTTACAACATGCTTATGTGAGGTTCTCACGTAAAGTGTTGTGTTTGGAACTAACTTGAGTCAAGTCGAGGACTTGGGCTCGTATGGATTGGTTGTTCATTCATGTCCAGGTGTTGCTTGAGTTCAAGACATGGCTAGTGATGGGATCCATTAGACTAGTCTCAGGGAGGAGATGAGGTTCCAACAACCAAATTCACGAGGAATTGTGATTGAGCTGATCAGGAGGTTGCGCAGCATGATTGAATCAAGAACAATGCATGTGGAGGTATCATGGACGTCATTAGAAGATGTTTGCACGTGTGCAGATGTGGACGTAAAGAGTTGGTTGGAAAGGTCCAACCGACTAGGTTATGGATTCAGGCTGCGGCTGAGTCGGGTTTGACTCAAATATGGAAAGATTTGAGTTGGTTATGATAGGATTTCATGTGGGTCATGAATTTGAGTTGTTTAGGAATGTGGGATATGTTCCTAAGGTGTTTGGAAGTCTTAAGATTGCTTCTATCTGCATATAGAAGAATCCTAAGCAGTTACGGAAAGTTACGATTCGTGAACAGAGTAGGATTAGGTTCCTGATTTGAGTTGAGTTGGCTTTCGAACTGTTTATATAAGCAAGGGAGCCCAGAGCTCGTAGTGCACGAATTTGGGGTTCTTCCTCTTGTGTTATATTGAATAAAATTCGTAGTTTGAAGGAACTTTTGTGCCTTGTTCGTCCGACTTGTTCCAGACAAGTTTTACTCGTCGAGTTTCTGGACAGCACTACCTTTTGTCGGTGGTTTTATCATAACTCGAGTTTTACAGATCCAATTGACGTGATTCTTTTTGTTTTATCTTCACAACTTGATTATCTATCATCTGTCAAAATTTCAAGGTCATTGGATTTATGGTCTATGATCTACACGAGTTTCTTTGCAGCGTTCCAGAACTGTTTTTTCTCGGGTAGGGCAGATTGACCTTTGTTTGATCTTTCGATCATAACTTGAGTTTTTCTCAACGGATTTGAGTGATTCTTGTTGTGTTGTCTTAATGACTTGATTCTCTCTGATATCTATCACTTTTGTCACAGTGAAACACATTTTGATTAGTCTCACACACGATTTATTTAATAGATCATTTTTCTGCCGAAGGGGTTGGGGCTTAATTGTTTCCGCTGCGTAAGATTTTTAAATCTACCATTCACCCCCCCTCTGGTAGCTTTTCACGTGCTCTTCGATCCTACAGTTCGCGAGAGTTTAAAGTTGGGCCGTGCACCTCTATTTATATGGGGTTTCTAAAAGTGACCGTTAGGGTTTAGGAATATCAGACTAGTCCGTGGTGGACACCGCACTAGTCCGGTGGATGTGTGTAGCAAATCCTAAGTGTCTCGAAATATCGAACTAGTCCGGCCAGGAGCGGACTTGTCCGATTTCGCTTCTGGAAATCTTCAGACTAGTCCAATAGTCATCGGACTTGTCCGGACATGTGAAACCCTAAGTGAATTGGATGACAAGTCCGCACTTAGAGGACTTGTCCGATTTAGGTCAGAGGGTTTTTCGGACTAGTCCGTGCTAATATCGGACTTGTCCGATTTAGATCAGAATGAATATCGGACTAGTCCGGTGGTGATCAGACTTGTCCAATTTTGTGTGACTTGTGAAAAGTTTTGAGGACTAGTCCACACTGGGGAGGACTAGTCCGATTCTAGTCAAAGAGATATCGGACTAGTCCGATGGATATCGGACTTGTCTGATTTTGAGCAGAGAGGATATCGGACTAGTCCCGTGACATTCGGACTAGTCCGGTCCTGTATAAATTTGTGCAATGTGTGTGTGTAATTGTGATTGAGCTCTTGGGGTGTGTTTCCTTAACACACTCCATACACAATGATCTACTATTCTTCTTCCTTGAGCACATTTCCACTTTGCTCCTCATTCTTCCCTCTTTTTGGCACTTTGCTTATTTTGCTATTAAAACCTGTGCTCATCTCAACAAAGAGGTTAGGATCTCGTTTGCTTGTCATAAATCATCCAAAACCCACAAGGGATTCCTAGATGCACTTTCAATCTCCCCCTTTTTGGTGATTGATGACAACCAATTGAGATTTCACAAAATGTGATAAAAATTTAGATTTTCATAAAGCATGCACATATGAGTCTAAAATACATCAAGCAATGAAAACATAATCCATATGTTCATTCTTTATGGTGGGATGCATAACTAAGTATATTGAAACAATGAGAATGACATAATTGACATTAATCAACCAAAAGCAAGCATATATGTCATTCTAGGAGCAAAATCACATAACTCAACAATTACTTTTCAAAAGATCATAACATTGCATCACAGAACCTTAATTAACTTAAGAACATAGTTAAAGCTTTACAACTTGCAAAATAGTCAAAAAGCATACAAAAGAGCTCTCTCCTCGCATCCTACAGCTAAGGCTAAGACTCTCCCTCAATCTCTCCCCCTTTGGCATCAAGACACCAAAAAGAAGGAGAGGGGGAACCTAAAGTCTTCACTCCTCGCTGTCGGTCCTCTCATCGTCTTCATCGTCGTCTTCGGGCTGATGAGGAGCGGGAGGAGGAGGAGGTGTGGAGCCACTCGAGCCCCCAATGCCAAAGTAGGCAAGCTCGGAGGGGGTCAAGGGTCCAAGCTCGGTGAAGCCTGAATCGGAATATTCAGAGATTACCAGAGACCCAATGGGTTCGATCTCCAGTTTCCTGCATATTTGCTTCACATTTGCCTTCACATACTTCATATCTTCCTTTATTCTCTTGTTGAGCTTATGGGCCTTCACTTCAGCCTTTTTGCAAGAAGCGAAGATGGTAGACAAGTATTTGAAGATCCCACTAGCGGATCCCCTTTGAGGGGCTGCCCTACTGGCAGGGGCAGCTCTGGCATCTTCAGTTCCTCTTGCCGGTGCCACAGGACTGGAGGCCGGCGAGGGAGCAGCCTGGACACTTGGCTTCTGAGGCATCTGAGGCCTCAAGGATAGGTGCTCCACATCCTTGACGAATTCAATCCTGGTGACCTTCTCGATCACAAACATCAGATATGGGCCATACCCACAAGACATGTTGGGTGTGCAAGATATGTTGACCATGTCATTCCAGATGTAGTCCGCCACATCAAACTGGCGGTCCTTGCTTATCACTCTCATCAATGTCCGGAGATAACCCTGCACACTCCCGACATCTCCATCCTTGGGAGCGATGGTCTTCCTCAAGACTCTATTGAGCACCACAAAGAACAGATTCATATTCTTCGTGGATGGGGGGTTGAACTTGGAGTTTGGCTCATATAGGAACTTCATCCTATCCTTCTCAATGACACCTATGTTATGGATGATTAAGCTGTCACGTCCGGAGGTGTCAAGATGAAGCAGACTCGCAAAATCTTCTTGAGTGATACTGTACTTGGATCCATGAGTCATCCAAGTAACACTTTCCTCATCTTCACTTGAGAAATGATATGTTGCAAAGAATTGTGCTATGACCTCATCATTCCAGTTGTTCCTGAAGGCAAAGAGATCCTTCAGGACATGCCTCTCAATAGCTTCCACCACTTCAGTGAACGGGGAGCAACCCTTCTTCTCAAAGTGTGCCCAATCAATCCATTGACTACGCACAACCGGTGTCTTCATTGGGAGATACACAGATTTGTAGAAATTTGTATGGAAGTTGCACCAAAATCTTCCATCGGCAGCTTGCTTTGGTCGGCCATACCAATCAATGCTTCTGAACTTTGCTGCCGAATCACTGCCTTTCCCCGTTGAACTTCTCTTTGGTGGGGTCCCAGACCCCTTCCCTCAGAGCATGCAGCTGCAACGGGCCAACTGGACCCATTGCTATTCCTTTGCCCTTGCCCTTGGCTAGGCGGGCACTTGCCGAGCTAGGGCCACCACCGATGGTAGCCCTAGAAGCTGGCACCTTGGAGGCCGGCTTCTTCGCTAGAACTTTCCTCCGAGCCTGTGGAGGAGACTGAGCTGGCTCGGAAGGTCTCTCTTGGCACTTCTTGCCCAGACTCGTCGAAGTCTGAGGTGCCACTCGTGGTCCATCTCGGCCTCAAAGTCGGAAACTTCGTTGTTTGAGCTCGACATACACTGAGAATGAGTTGAGTAAGGCATGAATGAGAATGAATGATACAAGGCATTGGTGTGAAATGGATAGCAAGGAATCGCATTGAGGAATTGAAAAGTTAGGTTTTGAGTTCAGAAAAATTGGACTTGTCCGGTGTACAGGCACGGACTAGTCCGGGGGACCGGACTTGTCTGTGCATGGACCAGACTAGTCCGGTATTCATCCTCAAAAACCTAAGCGACTGGACAAATGTTGATTCCTAATGCACAACAAGCGTAGCATAAACGTAATACATCAAGGAGGCATGTATATAGTGAAATATGCTAGGCTATTCGATCAACAATGAAGAAATTTGGAATTTCTAGGGTTTGAGTGAAAATTATCGAAGAAATCAATTGGAACTTGGGATGAGGGCGTTGAAGGCCGGACTTGTCCGAGAACTTCAATCTCGATGCGATGACGATCAAATTCCACCCAAACTTGCGAAGTTTCGATGGAGAAATCAAGGAATCGCCTTGGGAGCTCGAGTGTGAGAGAGAGAACGCGTGAGGCAAGAGTGGGGGTGAGGAAATTAGGTTTTGGTGGCGGCTAGGGTTATGGACACGAAAAATCGGACAAGTCCGGAGACGATCGAACTAGTCCGAACTTTTCCAGAGGCAATATCGGACTAGTATGTGGTCTACCGGACTAGTCCGGCCTAACCGGCACACTGCAAACTAGTCTGCATGGGCGGACTAGTCCGGGTAACCACGGACTAGTCCGTGGTCACCAGGCAAGAATTGCTTAGCCCATGATATATATTTGAAGGTACATATTTAGAAAATAGGGAGGCAAATCAAATCAAATAATCCTGATGAATATGATCAGTAAGCATACAACAATAAAGCAATGATCATAATTCACCAGGATCTAATAATTAACATAGTTTTCGGAAGAAAATTGAGAGAGATGATTTTCACAATCCAATCAACATATTTTGAAGAATTCATACAGGTATGCATTGTTTCAAGCCACACTCCGAGCATCAAGGATGTTTAGCTCATTTCGGAGTTCACAAAAGCGCTTTTCATTAAGTGGCTTGGTGAATATGTCGGCCAATTGCTTTTTGGTGTTGACATGGGAAATGGCTATATCTCCTTTCATGGAGTGGCCTCTCAAGAAGTGATGCCTTATGTATATGTGTTTGGTTCTAGAGTGCTCAACGGGATTATGGGCAATTTTAATGACACTCTCATTGTGACAAAGGAGTGGAATACGGTTCATATCGTAACCGTAATCCCATAGAGTTTGTCGCATCCAAAGGAGTTGTGCACAACAACTCCCGGCTGCAACATACTCCGCTTCAGCTGTGGATAAGGCAATGGAATTTTGTTTCTTGGAGGACCAAGAAACTAAAGATCTCCCTAGGAATTGGCATGTACCGGAGGTACTTTTTCTATCTACTTTGCATCCGGCATAATCTGCATCGGAGTAACCAATGAGATTGAATTTTGAGCCTTTTGGGTACCAAAGACCAAGGTTGGGTGTATGAAATAAATATCTCAAGATTCTTTTTACGGCTATCAAATGACACTCCTTAGGATTGGCTTGAAACCTTGCACACAAACATACACTCAACATAAAGTCTGGCCTAGATGCACATAAATAGAGTAGAGATCCAATCATGGAGCAATATACCTTTTGGTCGATGCTAGGTCCGTCTTCATTGAGATCCAAGTGGCCATTTGTTGCCATGGGAGTCTTTATAGGCTTCACCTTGTCCATATCAAAATTCTTGAGTATGTCTTGTGTGTACTTGGTTTGTCTTATGAACGTCCCTTCCATTTGTTGTCGCACTTGGAATCCCAAAAAGTACTTTAGTTCTCCTATCATTGACATTTCAAACCTATCTGTCATGACTTTACTAAATTCCTCACAAAAAGATTGATTAGTTGATCCAAAGATTATATCATCAACGTAAATTTGACAAATAAAAACATCATTGTCAAAACTATTTGTAAATAGTGTATAATCTACTTTGCCAATCTTAAAGCCATTTTCAATTAAGAAATCTCTAAGACACTCATACCAAGCTCTAGGAGCTTGTTTGAGGCCGTAGAGAGCCTTACGCAATTGAAACACGTGGTCGGGGAACTCTTCGTCTTCAAACCTGGGGGGTTGCTCCACATACACCTCCTCCCATATTGGTCCATTGAGGAAGGCGCTTTTCACATCCATTTGATAGAGCTTGAAATCATGGTGAGTAGCATATGCAAGTAATATTCTAATAGATTCAAGTCTAGCTACGGGAGCAAAGGTTTCATCAAAATCCAAACCTTCGACTTGTGAATACCCTTTGGCCACAAGTCATGCCTTGTTCCTTGTCACCACCCCGTGTTCATCTTGTTTGTTCCGGAAGACCCACTTGGTGCTGACAATGTTCGCATTGGGTCTTGCCACAAATTCCCACACCTCGTTCCGCTTGAAGTTGTTCAATTCTTCTTGCATTGCCACCACCCAGTCTGGATCATTCAATGCATCCTCAACCCTGAGTGGTTCCAAAAAGGATACAAACAAATAGTGCTCACAAAAGTTAGCTATGCGAGATCTAGTGGTTACTCCCTTTTGGATGTCACCGATGATATTATCGATTGGGTGATCCGTTTGGACGCATTGGTGTACTCTTGGGTGTGGCACTTGAGGCATTGTATCTTCATGATCATCTTCTTCTCCTCCTAAATGGTTGTTCTTGTTGATTCGTTGATCATCTTCATATTCTTGTGGTTGATCTTGTGTGGAAGCTCCCCCTTGATCGTTGACCTCCTCTTGTGGTTCATCTTCCTCATGCACGTGTAGTGGTGACTCTTGTGGTCGAACTTCACCTAAGGCCATTCTTTTCAATGCTTGACAATGATCTTCTTCTTTACCTAGTACACATGGATCAACTTGCTCCTTTTGGGAGCCATTAGTTTCATCGAACACTACGTCACGTGCTACTTCAACAAGTCCAGAGGTCTTGTTGAAAACACGATAGGCGTAAGTGTTTGAATCATAACCAAGCAAGAAACCTTCATCGGACTTTGAAGCGAACTTTGAAGTCCTGGGCTTCTGGTTTAAAATATAACATGGAGAACCGAAAACTCGAAAATATGAAATATTAGGCTTGTTACCGTTGAGTAGCTCATAGGAAGTCTTCTTGAGTAGTCGATGAAGATAAAGTCGATTTACGGCGTGGCAAGCGGTGTTAATCGCTTCCGCCCAAAATCGATCCGAGGTCCTGTACTCATCGAGCATTGTTCTTGCCATCTCTATGAGTGTTCGGTTCTTTCTTTCGGCCACTCCATTTTGTTGTGGGGAGTACGGAGCTGAACACTCGTGATTTATGCCTTATTCATCAAGACACTCCTCCACTTGTGAGTTCTTGAACTCCGTGCCATTGTCATTTAGAATGTTCTTGATTGTCAATGAGAATTCGTTTTGAGCTCGCTTGAAGAACTTCTTGAGTATTCCTTGTATTTCTGACTTATCATGCAAAAATAAAACCCAAGTGAAGCGAGAAAAATCATCAACAACTACTAAACCATATTTGTTACCGCTGATGCTTATGTAGGCAATTGGACCAAACAAGTCCATGTGAAGTAGCTCGAGCGGTCTTGTTGTAGTCATGACGTTCTTGGCGGGGTGAGGTGCTCCAACTTGCTTCCCGGCTTGGCACGCGCTACAAGGCCTGTCGTTCTCAAACACAACATCCTTTAAACCTCGGATGTGATCGCCCTTGAGGAGTTTTTGAAGGTTCCTCATACCAACATGCGCTAGCCATCTATGCCATAGCCGACCCATGTTGGTTTTTGCAATCAAGCATGTGTCAAGTTCAGCTTTATCCTTGTTGAAGTCAACAAGATAGAGCTTTCCCTTCAACATACCCTTGAATGCAATGGAACCATCACTCCTCCTAGAGACGGTCACACCATTGTTAGTGAACAAGCAATTATAACCTTTGTCACATAATTGAGATATGGACAGCAGGTTATAATCTAAGGATTCAACATGTAATACATGAGAAAGTGTGTGTTTAGATGATATGGCAATTTTACCGATAACGAGCACCTTTCCTTGGCTATTATCTCCAAAATAGATGCCCTCGTTTGGATCCTCATTTTCTTCATATTCCACGAATATTCTTATTTCTCATATGGTTGGTGCAGCCACTGTCTAGCACACATTTAGATCCACCGGAGGAATAAGCCAGCAAAAACAAATTATGCTTTGGTTTTAGGTACCAAAGCTTGCTTGGGTCCTTGGAGGTTAGTTACAAGACATTTGGGCACCCACACATGAGACTTGGTGTTCTCATGGTGTGGCCCAACATAATGAACATAAATTTTGCCAAAATTATTTCTCATTAAGACATACGAGGCATCAAAAGTTCTAAACAATAATTGTTGTTGTTTATGTACAGGACTAGTCTGGGAGGTCGGACTTGTCCAGCGGACCGGACTTGTCCGGACCCCGACCAGACTAGTCCGGTGTTCATGTGTGATTAATGTTTTAATCTTTGACTTTCCAGTTTGAGAGGGTCTTCCCTTTACAAAGGTAATCCTCTCCTTGATATTCTTATGGCTTCTAGCATGTTGCTTTTCACCATAAGAGTATCCAATGCCATATTTGACATTTGGAGGTCTTTTGACCAAGTATGCACTACGTGCATATTTGATCTTCTCCTTGTCAAATATGCAACTTTGGGTAGGATATTTATCCTTTGTAGAGGTTGGCTTGTCCTTCAAACTGGTGTCAACTTTATTACATGTACAATCATAAGCAACCTCAGTTTTAGTGGGTTGAGAAGGTGAACTTGAAGAGGATGAAGGTTCACCTTGCTTTATTGACTCAACTTGCACTTCAAGGATCTTGTTAACCTTGATCAGGTCAGCAAGTTGGTCCTTGATTGTAGCATTTGAGTTGGTTAACTCCAAGCAAGTTTCCTTGCTTGAAGCTAACTCAAGCTCTAGTGATTTGCTTCGTTCCTTTTCAAGTTCTAGAAGCTTGTCAAGTTCGACATATTCCTCCTTTTGGGAGATGATTATGTCCTCTTGACGATGTATCAACCTCTCCTTCTCAATAAGTTGATCAAGTAAAAATTTCATTTTTGTGGCAGTTTTCCTATTGTCGGTGGTTTGGATCCGGCAGATCTCCCGACACTACTAAAGTGTTAGAGGAGTTTGATGTTCGGTGTGGGCGCGAAAGAAGGTGATTTGCAAATAGTACAGGAGACACGGAGATTTACGTGGTTCGGGCCGCCTGAGCGTAATACCCTACTCCACGGGTGTGTTGGTGTTGTATTCGCTGTATGAGCTTGCGTCGAGCGTATATGAGCCGGTCTAGAACGTGTCCTGTCAACTGTCGTCGGCCTGTCCTTTTATAGTACAAGGGCAGGCCGTTACAAGGTAGCCTGGCCCGACAAGTGGCCCCAGCGGTTACTAGTATTGATACTCATTCAACATGTTTAATTGCCCTTAATGACCGGGTAATTGGCTTTGACAGCACCGTTACTGGTAATTAAGGTCGTCCGATCGTGTGTCATTAATATGGTATTAATGACACTTAATCGGGTCTCGAAGTCCTTGATTCCTCTTTGAAGATCCGGAGCCGTTGTGGAGTCTTCCGAAGGTTAGAGGCTGAAGATCCGACGGTTGGACACGTGGCAGCTCCGGAGCATACTGTGGGAAATAGGTAGCTCCGGAGTTACCTGACACGTGTCAGATCCGGAGCTTCCCTCGGTCTGGGGTTAGGTCCGGGGGTGCCATTTCGGTACATAGCTCGGAGCTTCCCCCTTGTGGGCGGTAGCTCCAGTTTGATAGTACACGTGGCGACCCTGGGATTAACCATGTTGAGGAAGCGGGTCCGGTTATATCTGACATGTGGGCCTCCAAAGGTCTTCAAATCAAGTAGATGACTTTCCTTTGAGATCTTTGTAACCTCAAGGGGTGTACGGTTTCCAGGGTACTGACAGTGGCCCCCTGGGCCCACCTCTGGGGAAGACCCCTGGGGTGAAGTCATTCCGCCGGAGGTGGGTCCATCCTCGAGACTTTTGAACTGATTCTTCAAAGGTCTTCGGATGTGCCGTTGGCGATGGTTTGGAGTTAAATCCTCGCCGGGTGGCGTATCCCGCGTGCGGCAGATGAGATCTTTGGCGTGCGGATCTCACGCAATTGAAGGGCGCCGGTTCCTGATACAAAAACCGTATCGGTTCCGCGCGCCTTGTCAGGCCGCTGCCTTCAGGTTTCCCGCCTCATGATGGCAACCGTTCGCCTGGGTAAGAACCTCGACTTGATCGTTGGGGTGGTCCCGGGCTTCCTTGTCATCGGCTGGGTGGAACTTTTGAGCGGTATCTTCGGCTTCCTTGCGGTTTCCATCCAAGCGTTGCGAGGGCTTACTTAAGAAGGAAAGCGCGCACCGTCTGAAGTTCTTTACGCCTCTCATCTGTTTTTGTGCTCAAACTCCCAACTTGTGCTTTGCTTTTCCTCTCTTGCCTTGCTGTGCCGCGATGGAGTTGGGTCTCCGCGAGAGTCGTTTGAAGACCGACGGCAACCTGAAGAAGGTCCGGACCCTCATGGGATTGTCCTCGGACTTCTTCAACCGCTCGGTCCGCGCCGAGGGAGAGCTCCCGTTTGAGAAGGAGCACGCCGGCGAAATGGTGTACTTCTCCTCGTACGCCATGGTGGGGTTGATCCCACCTTTTTCCTCCTTTTTCTTGATGCTGCTGGACTTTTATGGTCTGCAGCTATACCACCTTGGCCTCACTCCATTCTCCTCGTGTCTATCTTCGTCCACTTCTGTGAGATGTGGGTGGGCATCCCCCCCTGCATTGAACTCTTCCGGACCTTCTTCACCGTCCATACCACCGGTAGGAGCAATGAGTACCTTGGCTTCTACTACTTCGTGAAGCTCAAGAAGTGCCCATTCAAGTACCTCCGGTCATTTCCCTCTCGGAAGTGGGACAACTGGAAGAAGGACTGGATAGTCATCCGGGTGGAGGAGCACGAGAGGCTGGAGCTGCCCGAAGGCCTCCCCAACATTGACACGACGATCTGGAGTGAAGCTCCGGTGCTGGCGGACGCCTTCAACCCTGTTCTGACCAGGATCCGCCAGTGCGTGAAGGGAGTATTAACTCCTCAGGCGGTGTTTTGTAACTTCCTGGTCAACAGGTGGGCACCGCTGATGAGGAGAGAAAAACTCGCCTGGGCCCTTAACAGCGTGATGGACGACGACCGGGTTGAGACCGGGCTGAAGTCCAACATGGTGGGGACAACCTTGGAGTTCCACCTCAAGAAATTCCAGCACGGCATCGACGTCGAGGGTGACGATTTGACTCCGCCATCAGCTTTTCTTCCTCTGAACGTGGAAGTTGAGTTCAGTAGGGAGCTCTGGCGGAAGATGCCCGTGCTTGACGACCTTGGTGTCGTTGAGAGAAGATCAACCACTAGGGTGGCGATCCCTGGAGTGTCCGAGGGTGGCTCCGACCCTGCCCCGAAGCCAAGGGTTGAGGTTGCCGGCAAGGGCAAGGAGCCGGCGGACGAGCCCTTGAGCCGGAAGAGGAAGCTGCAGCATGCCGACGGAAGGTCCGTCATGCCTGCCACCTCTGCATCGGCTCCTTCTCCCCGAAGGGGGAGGTCTTCTGCAACCGCGGCGACTGTACCCGCAGTGGGATCCTCCCGGGGAGCTAGCTCCGGGCATGCGACTCCAGCACCGGGGCCGGTTGAGGCCTCCAGGTCCGGAAGTTCTTCCCGATCAAGGGGAGCCTCGACCAGGGAAACACCCGTGGCTGCTATGAGTTTCGGGGGGCCTTCCGGAGCTTCCACGCCGGCTATGACCAGCCCAGAATGCCCGGGAAAGAGGTTCCGCGCAAGCTGGTGCGGAAGCCTCCCAAGATAATTTTTAATCTTTACCTTGGACAGTTGTTTTGTTGTAGTACCTATTTTTTTATGTTTCTTCATCCATCATCTGCAGCGTTCCCAAGAAGAGGAGTGAGGCTCCACCCTTAGCCACAGCAACTGAAGCTGTGAGGGCGGAAGCTTCTGCTCCTGTCCCGGTGCCGCCCCAAGTGGTGGCTGAAGCTGCGACAGCTCCGGCGCCAGCTGTCGTGGTCATGGATCTCGACTCATCCACAGATACTCCCGTGGTAGCGCCGGACCGCGGGAGAGAAGATGCGCCAGCGGCACCTGTCCCTGAGGTTGAAGCTCCGGGTCCTGGTGCTGAGATGATGGAAGCTCCGGCTGTTGAGTCGGAGGAAGCAGTAATTCCGGCCTTAGAGCCGGAAATTGTCGAAGCCCGGCGGTTGAGCCGGAGGTGATTGAAGCCCCGGCGTGCGCGCCGGAAGCTGAGGAAGTTCCGGCAGTTGGGTCGGCTACCTCTGAAGCACCGGCCGCAGAGCCGATCATTGTTGGAGCTCCGACCGCAGGGCCGGTTGATGTTGAAGATCTTCAGGCTCTCGAGCCGGTTGTTGAAAATGCGTCAGAGCCCGAGCCCCCATCAGAGGAGGTGACCAGACCGGAACCAGCAGCGGCCCCTGCTCCGGAAGTGACGACGTTGGAGGTACCCGCGGCTGAGCCAAAGTGCCCTGGCGATGTCGCTGGCCCCTGCCTGAGGGGGTGAATGAAGACCTAGCGGCGGGGACTTCCTCGATGGCGACTGAGGCTATCCCGGAGGACGGCCCTAGTGCCATGGAGACCCAGGGGACCACTCTTGTGGAGTGGGACCCAATTTTTGTATCTGAAAACCCGCTGGAACCAGCGGAGGAGACCACAGCAGGTCCGAAACCTATCTCGTTGTCACTGTCTATTGACAACGCATGTTCCAGTCTGTGTCAAGTTCAACTGGCCTTCTTCCACGACAACAAGGCTCTTGAAGAGGAGCGCCAAACCCTTAGGCGGTGGCGTAACCGGCTCTACTTCGAGACCAAGCTAGAGCAGTCGAGGCTAGTGGATGACAAAGAGTGGATCAAGCGGGAGAAGATCCGCCTGGAGTACTGGGGCAAGTTACTAGATGACAGGGAGAGTATGACTCATGCCCTTGACGCTCAATCCCGGGAGATTTATAAGCAGGCCAAAGCAGCTAACAATGCGGCCGATGAACGCCAAGAAAGGCTTGAGGCCATTAACACTACACTCATCAAGCGCCGGGAGGCACTTGAGGAGAGGGAGAAACGGCTCGAAGATGAAGAGAAGAAACTCCTTGAGCTGCGGGATGACGTCCTGAGGAGGGAGGAGGAGCTCACTGAGAAGGTGGCTCTGGCTGACAAGGGCCTAGAGGAGCACGCCAAGAAATTAGAAGAGTGCTGCCATGAGGAGGAGGAGAAGGCCTGGGTGCGAGGGCAGGAACTCTACGAGCAAGAGTGTGCCCTTGCTGCCAGGGAGAAGAAAGTGAGGGGCAGGGAGAAGGACCTAGTCGACCGCCGGAACAAGATCCACCTCCGGGAGGAGGAGCTCGGAAAACTCGAAAAGCGGGTTGCTGAAAAGATTCAGCAAAACGCCAAAGAAGTTGAGCACCTCGCTCGCGAGAATTCTGAACTGGTGGCGGCCAGGAGATCCTTGGAAGAAATAAAGAGCTTGAGGACAGCGGACTCCCTACAGATTTGGGAGTTCCTGGGCAAGGCCAACGACGCGCTGACACCGATGGGCTTCAGCCCCGTGCGCCCGGATGATCTAGAGTCGGACCTGGCGTTGCAGGCGTTGAGCTCGGCAGGCAGCAAACTCTCCAAGGTGGGCGATGTCATCGCGGACCAATTGGAGGTTGAGGGGCAATCCCTGGCAAAGAACGTCGCAGAATATGTGCTGACGTGCTACACCAGCCGGAACTCCCAATTTCCTCTGGACCCGGTGCTTGAAGGTCCGGTTGAAGGAGAAGGCGAAGCTGCCCGAGCCAACGTATCGGAGGTTGCCTAGAAGGTTGCCCAATTCTTCCATAGGGTCTAGGACCATCTCTGTAGTTCTCACTTGTATTTTCTCTTCTTCTTCCTCAATTTTGTAATCCCTTGTCTCCAGATGTAATCCCTTGTCTCCAGATAAATGAAATCCCCAAATTTTTGTGAATTTCACTTTTTGTCTTCAACACTTTTGTCTTCACTTGGCCCCCTGGTAGATGTACACAATTTGATTGTGAACATGTACCAAGAGGATATTGCGTTTTGTTGAAGACTCATTTGCTCCGAACTTGTAGAATTTAGGTCCGAAGTCTTCGATAGTGAAGGCCCCCTGAGGTTATCGGGGCTGAGAAGCTCCGGCATTGTCTATCGTCGGAGCTTAGTAGCTCTGGCAATAGTCTCTATCAACGCATAGAGCATCAATAGTTAGTCCTCCGGGGTGTCGGGGCTTAGTAGCTCCGGTAGTGACCTTTGCCAACACTTAGTTTGTTGGTAGCAGACTCCATTTGCGGGGTCTTCTCACCATCTTTTATTTAGCGTCGACGGCTGGCCCCCCTAGCTTTACCGGAGCATATTACTCCAGTGATGCTCGTTTTCAATGCGTAACATCGATTACAAGCCACCTAGGGGAGTCGGAGCTTTGTTAGCTCCGGCTTTTCTCCATCAACGTAGAGTTTATTTTTCCTGCACACTTAAGCCAAGAAAAATAGTAAAATTCGTTTCTTGTCTATAACTTCGCCGCGGCTTACGATTCTCAAGAAGATTTTAAGTCAAACGCGATTCTAAATACAACTGAATGCGTTGTCTTTTCTTCCAGATCCAATTGTACATGGACCCGCCTTACTTCGGTCTGCCAGGGTGTAGGTAGAGTGGCGTACTTAGGGTGCTTGACCAGGCTAAGTCGATAGCACACTCCAGCCCTAGATTGGCTTGGCGGCTTTCAGGCGAGTTGACCATGAACAATATTGAGTCCAAAAGAATCGACAATACAACTCGTATCGTATATGAACCGGTCGAACTAAAATTTCTTAAGAATTGCACGTCTTTGTTATAGACAAGAAAGAGAAAAATAAAAAATGTTGAGCCTGTACAAAATAAATGCACGTGGAGTCTGTTTCACCTGAAGATTTCTTTCATTATAGGTCCGGGGTACAGGGGAAACAAGTACACTCTTAGGGTACGGAACCAGGCTAAGCGTGTTTCATTTCTCGTTTGACCCAGGGTAGCTAGCCACACTTTTAGTCCTGAGACTGTGACAAGTGTTGCATGAACTTTGTGGACCTTCCGGGAAAGGTCCGGCTGTTCTCCCGGAGGAACTACCCGACTCTGTACAATGACTCTATAACATACACCCCAAGTTATTACAGACTCACCTCCGTGATATTAAGTGTAGAACTTACGGAGGTGCTCAATGTTCCAAGGATTTGGGAGAGGTGTCCCATCCTCGGTAGCCAAGCGAACGCTCCCGGGATGGGATACTTTAATCACTCAGAAGGGTCCCTCCCAGCTGGGGGAGAGTTTGTTGAACCCTTCTCTGGATTGTATTCTCCTTAGCACCATGTCGCCTTCCTCGAGCTGTCGATTGTGTACATGCCGCTGATGATAGCACCGAAGGGCTTGGCGGTATCGGGCATTCCGAACAGCTGCTTGGCACCTTCCCTCCTCAAGGAGGTCTAGGTCTTCACGCCGGAGCTGGTCCTGTGTGGCTTCGTCGAAGGTCCGGACCCGGAGTGACCCCAAGGTGATTACTGGAGGAAGGATTGCTTCAGCTCCATACACCAGGAAGAAGGGTGTCTCTCCAGTTGACCGGTTTGGAGATGTCCTCTTGGCCCAGAGAGTGGGCAGAAGCTCTTCAATCCAGTTTGCACCATGTTTTTTTCAATCGCTCATAGGTGCGCATTTTGAGTCCTTCAAGGATTTCAGCATTTGCTCTCTCGGCTTGGCCATTGCTTGCTGGGTGAGCTACGGAGGCGTAGCAAACTTGAATGTCGAGGTCTTCGCAATATCCTTGGAACGCAGAACTTGTGAATTGGGTCCCACTATCAGTGATGATTTTGTTTGGGACTCCAAATCTGCATACAATGGACTGTAAAAAGTTGATAGCAGATTGCTTGTTGATTGTCACAACTGGAGTTGCTTCTGGCCACTTGGTGAACTTGTCAATGGTGACGTACAAGAACTTGTAACCTCCGACGGCTCTTGGGAAAGGTCCCAAGATGTCCATCCCCCACAGAGCGAAGGGCCATGTAGGAGGTATCATTTGTAGGGGCTGAGCCGGTGTGTGAATTTGCTTTGCATGAAATTGACATGCTTCGCATTTCTTCACCAGCTCAGTTGCATCCTGGAGTGCTGTAGGCCAGTAGAAGCCATGCCGAAAGGCTTTACCAACCAGCGTGCGGGAAGACGCGTGGTTCCCACACTCGCCTCCATGGATTTCTGCGAGGAGCTCGCAGCCTTCTTCCCTTGTGATGCACCGCATTAGGATGTCGTTGGCACCGCGCCGGTAGAGATCCCCTTCTACCAATGTGTATCTTTTAGCCAATCTGACTACCCGGTCAGTGGATACATCATCGTCAGGAAGGATGTTGTCTTTCAAGTAGTTCTGGATCTCCGAGATCCATGCATCGGAACTAACTTGAGCATTTGAGTCTTGCGTGCTGGGTTGTTCGGAGCTTCCGGCAGCACCTACGACCCTTGATGGCTACCATGGTAACAGGGCCATCGGGACCGTCAGCTTCGGGATGCTGATCACACCCCCTTCGCTCAGTTCGGCAGGCTGAGCTGTGGGTTTTGACAACCTCCGAACAAAAGTTCCGTCAGGAGTCGGAGCTCTGGTTGACGCTTTCGTCGAGAGTTCGTCGGCTTCAGCGTTGTGGGCACGCTGGACATGGTGGAGATCTAGGACTTTGAAGTCCTTCTGAAGCCTCTGGACTTCAAGGAGGTAAGCAGCTAGCTGGAGATTGTTGCAGGAGCATTCACCCTTCACTTGCTTAATGATGAGCTGTGAATCTCCCTTGACCAGCAGTTGCTTGACACCGTATGACAAGGCCACCTTTAGTCCGTAGATGAGTGCTTCGTACTCCGCCATGTTGTTGGTCGCCTTGAAGTCAAGGTGTACCATGTATTTTACCTTCTCCCCGGTTGGTGCAAGGAGAAGGATTCCAGCTCCGGCCCCCTGCTTTTGCATGGAACTGTCAAAGTAGAGGGTCCAATGAGGCTCGGTGAAGACCGGAGCTTCGTGTTCCGGCTTCTGCTCACTGGGGCCCCCAGGGTTTGATGGAGAGGGAGTCCATTCCGCCACGAAGTCTGCTAATGCTTGACTCTTGACTGCTTGCCTTGAAATGAATTCAAGATCGAATTCAGCCAATTCCGCTGCCCACTTTGCAATATTCCCAGTTGAATTGGGATTATGCAATATTGCTCGAAGTGGGTAAGAGGTCACCACTGAGATTTTATGAGCTTGGAAATAATGGCGAAGCTTCCTGGAGGCAATAAGAACTGCATAGAGCAGCTTATGCACCTCTAGGTATCAAGTCTTGGCATCATGTAGTACTTCACTGATGAAGTACACCGGGCGCTGAATGGTCCGCACCCTCCCGGAGGGGCCCGAAGCTTCCTCTTCACTGATCTGGATCTTCTCGGAGGGATCCGGATTTTCTTTGGGGACCTCCGGGTTCTGGCTGGAGGAACCCGGAGCTTCTTCAGAAGTGACCTGGACCCTCCCGGAGGGGTCTGGGTCTTCTGAAGCAACTTCTTGTGGATTCAAGTCTGGGAGCTGGGACCCAGACTCGCTTTCAGGAACCTCCAGACCCTCCCGGAGGGGTCTGGATTCCTGAGTATGGGGTAGTTCTGGTCTCTCCGCGACCAGGACCATACTGATGACTTCGTCAGTGGCTGAAATGTAATGCAACAAAGGCTCACCAGGGTTAAGAGCTACCAGAGTTGGTAGGGTGGTGAGGAACTGTTTTAGCTCCTGGAACGCCTTTTCTGCTTCTTCAGACCATTGGAATGGTCCGGACTTCCTCAATAACTTGAAGAAGGGGAGTGCCCGTTCTGCCAGTCTTGAAATGAACCAGCTGAGGGCTGCCATACATCCAGTTAGCTTTTGGACATCTTTGATGTGGGCTGGTGGCCGCATGTCTTCGATGGCCTTGATCTTCGCCGGATTAGCTTCTATGCCCCGGTGACTTACCAGGAAACCAAGAAGTTTTCCGGAGTTAACCCCGAAGACACACTTGTCTGGGTTTAGCTTTGTGCGGGTGATCTGCAGCTTATCGAAGACAGTCTGTAAGGTGTCAAGAAGTGATTCCTTGTTCTTGACCTTGACCACGATGTCATCAACATACACTTCCACTATGTCTCTAATGAGGTCTTCAAAGGTTTTGTACATAGCTCGTACAAAGGTTGAAGCTGCATTCTTGAGACCAAACGGCATGGCTGTATAACAGTACAATCCATCTACTGTGATGAAAGAGGTATGCTCTTCATCTTCCCTAGACATTTTGATTTGATGATACCCAGAATATGCGTCTAGGAAACACAGTAATTCGCACCCGGAGGTGGAATCCACTATCTGATCCATTCTAGGTAGTGGAAATGGACCCTTTGGACATGCCTTATTTAGTGTTGTGTAGTCGATACACATCCGAAGCTTCCCACCGGCCTTGGGCACAACGATTGGGTTTGCCAGCCATTTTGGATGGAAGACTTCTCAGATGAATCCAGCTTCGAGCAACTTCTTCACTTCTTGTCGAATGAAGTTTTGTCGCTCTACAGATTGCTTCCGAGGCTTCTGGTGCACAGGCCAGGCGTCAGGGTAGATCTTCAGATTGTGCTCAATCACTTCCCTGGGGATCCTAGGCATTTGTGACGGTTGCCAGGAAAACATGTCTACATTAACCCGGAGGAAAGCGATGAGCGCGAGTTCCTATTTGTCGTTCAATCCTCCTGATATACGGGTGGTCTGAGCGGCATCAGAACTAATTTGGATGACTTTGACGGGAACGTCGGTGTCGCCGCTTGGCTACACACGAGGTGCAGATGTCGAGCCTCGTTGACGAATGCTCGGGGGTTTTGGAGCTTGCTCCTGTCTGGAGTCCTCCTCTTGCGCCGTGGTAAGTGCATGGAGTTCTTCCAGAGCAGTTACTCCGGCAGTACGATCTTCGCGGATCCGGAGAATGCCTACTGGTGTTGGTATCTTTAACACTAGGTAGCCATAATGAGCAGTTGCCATGAATTTGTACAAGGCAGGCCTACCCAAGATGGCATTGAAGGGTAAGTTGATCTGAGCAATGTCAAAGACCAACTTCTCGGTGCGATACTTCTCCCGCGTCCCGAATGTAACGGGGAGAGTAATAGCTCTGAGTGGGGTAATGGCCCCCGGACCTACTCCGGAGAAAGGTCAGGAGGGGTGGAGATCCGAAGGTCGGAGCTGAAGCTTGGTAAAAGCTTCGAAGCTTATGAGGTTGAGCCCCGAACCTCCGTCTACCATGACATGATGGAGCTGGATGTTATTGATGGTAGGAGATACCATCAATGGTAGCTGACCTGCTCCAACCATGCTTCGAGGACAATCCGAAGCATCAAAAGTGATGGTTGTGTCCATCCACTTCCGATGAGGCTCCGGTCTGACTGTCGGAGCTACAGCAGCCATGTCCCGACGCATAGTCTTGATGACGCGGCGGGAGGTGATGTCCCATGATCCACCAAAGATGGTGTTCATGGTCTTCCGACGCTCGTTATCAGAGACGTCGGAATCATCGTCGACGGAGGTGTAGACGGCCTTCACGACCTTTTTGGGATCCTGAAAACCTAACTCCTCTTCAGCCGGAGCTTTGTCGACTTTTTGTTTTCCTTCCCTCTGTCGGAAAGGAGCTTCTTCCCGGCGCTTGTTGTAGCACTCGGCAAGGTTTTGGACCTCCCGGCAGTCTTCCAAACTGTGGCTACCCATTTTGTGAATTGGACACCACACTTTTGGTTTGCCACCGTCTTCAGAATACGGTCGAGGTCGATTCTCGGGGCGTGGCCTCCGGCCACCCGGAGCTGCATCAGCTGCAACATTGGGTGTACCGGTCGACGGCTTCTTCTTGTCGTTGGTCTTCTTCTTCTTCTTGCCACTCCCGGAGGTAGTGGCTTCTCCTTTGGAGGATTTCTTGTGATCCTCCAGAGTTGGTTTGGAGTGCATTTCACGGCCCTCCGCAGCTCTGGCACATTTGTCGGCCAAACTGAAGAGTTTCATGACACTAGTGATCTCCTTGATCGCCAGTTTCTCCAGCATCTTCTTGTCCCGTACGCCCTGTCTGAATGCCACAATGACAGAGACACTAGAGATAGAAGGGATAGTGTTTCGTACCTGAGAGAATCTCTGGATGAATGACCACAGGGATTCTCCCCCTTTTTGCACGACTGCAAAAAGGTCCAGTTCAGTGCCTGGTCGGGTGTATGAACTCCTGAAGTTGGCGGTGAACTACCGGCACAGCTCCTCCCAACTGTTGATGGAGTTGGGTGGAAGGCTCATAAACCAGGACCTGGCGGTCCCAGTCAAAGACACTGGGAAATAATTGGCCATTACGACCTCATTTCCTCCAGCTGCCAAGATAGCAGTGGAGTAGATCTGAAGAAATTCAACAGGATTGACGATCCCATTGAACTTCTCCGGCAGGTGAGGCCGGAACTTCTGTGGCCACCTGACCATACGTAGATGCATGGCCAGGGCTGAACAGCCTCCTCCCACTCCTTCAGGAGCAAGAATGTCTTGCGCTTCTCGTCTTTCACGAGCACGCTCAATATGGACTCGGTCGTCCTGTTGGCGGTATCAGCGATCAAGCTCCGCCCGGAGGTCATGAGTTGAAAGCCTGGATACCGTGTGAGTGCGTCATGCCCCGGAAGGCAATGACGTCACTTGCTGCGATGCAGCACGTCTCCTGTTGTTGGAAATGTGCGGACCAAGTCTGTCAGACAAGGTCCATCGCTGCGACGGGGCCCGTCCTGAAGGAGGAGGACCCTGGTTGCTGATACGGTCGGTTGCTGCTGCAACCAAATGTTCCACATCAGCTCTCCACTGCTCCAGTGCATCCCGAGATGCATCCGGAGGTGGTGGGCGTTGGATAAGAGCACGCGCTGCATGGAGCGCGTGTTCCGGATTGTCTTGATTTCCCGATGCAGTGACTGACGCCGGTGCACCATCGCGTTGTCCAGCTTGATTTGCTGGTGGAGGCGGCGGTGGTGACAGTGTGACTCCTGCTGGCGCTGAGGCTCCTGCTGGTGGTTGCATATTGGAGGGATTGCCCCCAGCAGCTTGAGCAGCAGGATGACCGTTGGATGATCCAGCAGCTGAGTTCACCATTCTCGAAATCTCAGGCGCCCCTTCCTGGCGCGCTAACTGTCGGTGGTTTGACACCGGCAGATCTCCCGATACTACTAAAGTGTTAGAAGAGTTTGATGTTCGGTGTGGGCGCGCGAAGATTCAAGAAGGTGATTTGCAAATAGCACAGGAGACACGGAGATTTACATGGTTCGGGCCGCCTGAGCGTAATACCCTACTCCACGGGTGTGTTGGTGTTGTATTCGCTGTATGAGCTTGCGTCGAGCGTATATGAGTCTGTGTAGAATGTGTCCTGTCAACTGTCGTCGGCGTGTCCTTTTATAGTACAAGGGCAGGCCGTTACAAGTTAGCCTGGCTCGACAAGTGGCCCCGGCGGTTACTAGTATTGATACTCATTCAACACATTTAATTGCCCTTAATGACCGGGTAATGGGCTTTGACAGCACCGTTACTGGTAATTAAGGTCGTCCGATCGTGTGTCATTAATATGGTATTAATGACACTTAACCGGGTCTTGAAGTCCTTGATTCCTCTTTGAAGATCCGGAGCCGTTGTGGAGTCTTTCGAAGGTTAGAGGTTGAAGATCCGACGGTTGGACACGTGGCAGCTCCGGAGCATACTATGGGAAACAGGTAGCTCCGGAGTTACCTGACACATGTCAGATCCGGAGCTTCCCTCGGTCTGGGGTTAGGTCCGGGGGTGCCATTTCGGTACATAGCTCGGATCTTCCCCCTTGTGGGCGGTAGCTCCTGTTTGATAGTACACGTGTCGACCCTGGGATTAACCATGTTGGGGAAGCGGGTCCGGTTATATCTGACATGTGGGCCTCCGAAGGTCTTCAAATCAAGTAGATGACTTTCCTTTGAGATCTTTGTAACCTCAAGAGGTGTACGGTTTCCAGGGTACGGACACCTATCTAGTCCAATAAGCATATCCTCAATATCACTATTGATTTCATCATCGCTAGAATAGGAATGCACGGAAGAGGGTTTGGTATTTACATTGTGTTTACCTTCCTTTGCCATGAGGCAAGTGCCATTTCCCTTCCATGCGCCGAGTGTAGGGAAGAGAGTAGACTTCTTGGATGTCTTCTCGATGGCTATGCCAACCATCTCTTCTTCTTCGAATGATGAGGACTCATCATTTGAGTCCCACTCTTTCCCTATGTGAGCTTTTTCGGCTTGTTTCTTCTTCTTGAAGAATTTCTTGGGTTGAGGCTTGGCTTCTTTGGTCTTTTTCTTGTTCTCTTCATATGGGCAATCAACTATAAAGTGGCTATACTCACCACAATTATAGCATGGCCACCTCAACTTTGGCTTTGTTCTTTCCTTGTACTTTCCTTCGCTTGATTTAGCGCCTTGTCTCTTCTTCATTATTCTCTTGAATTTCTTCATGAACAATATCATTTCTTCTTCATCTAATTTGTTGCTCTCATCATCACTTTCTTCTTCTAGCTGAGCTTCTCGAGCTTCTTTAGATAGGGGCTTGAGGGTGGACCTCAAAGCAACCCCTTTCTTCTTTGCTGAGGTGAGGTTGGCAATTTCTTTGACATGCTTTGCTTGTTTTTCCATCATCTAAATTAATGATTTTTCCAAGTAATACATCCAGAGTCATTTTCTTGTATCCGAGGCTTTCCCTAATCATTGAGCATAAGGTGACGTTGCAAGGCATGAAAGCTCTAAGGATGAGCTTCACCACCTCGTGGTCATTCCACTTCTTGCTTCCATAATATTGAACCTTGTTGATGAGTGTCTTTAATCGATTGTACATATCTTGAGGTGACTCGTCTTCTTCAATTGCGAATCTTCCTAATTTGCCTTCGATCATTTTAATCTTTGCTTCACGCACATGTCAGTCACCTTCATGTGCAGTTTGCAGTGTGTCCCATATCTCCTTAGCAATATCGAGTCCATCCACCTTGGTGAACTCGTCCCGACTGAGCGAAGAGGTAATTACGGTGGCGGCTTGAGCATTTTGGTGAACTGCCTTCTCTTGGCTTGGTGTGAGTTCTTCGTCGTCGTCCGGGATATCTATTCCTGTGCACACAATATGCCATAAACTTGAATTGAGGGAAATTAGATGCATTTTCATATTTTGCCTCCACATTGAGTAATCACTTCCATCGAAATGTGGGTCTTTTCCAAGTGGAATAGACAAGTAATGATTATTGATGGAATTGAGACGATCATAGTTAAAAGGATATCGGGAGTAGTCGGTGTGACTGCTCCCCTTCTTCTTTTCTTTGATCTTCATTTTCCCTTTGGAAAGTGTCTTCTTTCTTAGGAGCGTCTTTAGTTCTAGCGTCTCCTCATCGTCGTCCTCGAAGTCTTGAATGGCTTCGAGGAGCTTCTCCACCTTTAGGTTCTTGTCATCATAAACCTTTTCTTGGTTGTTGCTCTTGTGGATGTCCTTCATGTCCGACATGATCTTCTTCGAGTGATTAGTCTCTTTCTTGAAGAACTTGCTCTGATACCAATTGAATGTGGCCTAGAGGGGGTGAATAGGCCTTTTTGAATTTTGTCGGAACCTGCAACACTTAACAACCAGTTCAAAACTAGAGATATCAGACTAGTCCGGTAAAGTGCGGACTAGTTTGGTGTATACCGACTAGGTTGATTGAGTTTGATCGATTAATTTGATTCTTCGATGTATGCAGCGGAAATATACATTCAAATGAAGTGTTGCAAGATTATGGACTAGGGTATATCACAATTCAGTCTTATATTTAATGATTCAACGTAAAGAATGCAATAATGATTGAAACCCTAGATTGTTTTGATGAATAAGAACGATGAACACAAAGCAAGACACATGGATTTATCCCGTGGTTCGGCTCCCACAAAGGCAACCTACGTCCACATTGAGGAGTCCACAAAAGAACCCGGTCTTCTCCAACCCTACCCTCGTCGGATCGCCATGAAGGCCAATCCTCTTCCACTTATCACAAAGGGGTGAATAACCGAATTCAAAGGGGCCTTCTCACACGTTGAGGGCTCCCCTAGATTACAACACGAAATACCACCAAGAACACACTCAAAAGATTACAATGAAATCACAGGAGTGTGTTAGAGAATCAAACCAAGAGCTCAATGAGTGTTGAACGTGTCTCTCCAATGATTTAGAGTGTATCCTCAAAGGATTGATCTTTGTTGCACTTAATTTCGTGGAGAGATGTGTTTTTGAGGCTCTTGGGAGGTGTGATAGCGCTAGGGTTTGAGAGAGTTTAAAGTTGGGCCGTGCACCTCTATTTATATGGGGTTTCTAAAAGTGACCGTTAGGGTTTAGGAATATCGGACTAGTCCGTGGTGGACACCGGACTAGTCCAGTGTGCTGTGTGTAGCAAACCCTAAGTGTCTCGAAATATCGGACTAGTCCGGCCAGGAGCGGACTTGTCCGATTTCGCTTTTGGAAATCTTCAGACTTGTCCAGGCATGTGAAACCCTAAGTGAATTGGGTGACAAGTTCGCACTTGGAGGACTTGTCCGATTTAGGTCAGAGGGTTCTTCGGACTGGTCCGTGCTAATATTGGACTTGTTCGATTTAGATCAGAATGAATACCGAACTAGTCTGATGGTGATCGGACTTGTCTGATTTTGTGTGACTTGTGAAGTGTTTTGAGGACCAGTCCGCACTGGGGAAGACTAGTCCTATTCTAGTCAGAGAGATATCGGACTAGTCCGATGGATATCGGACTTGTCCGATTTTGTGCAGAGAGGATATCGGACTAGTCTGGTGACATTCGGACTAGTCTAGTCCTGTATAAATTTGTGCAATGTGTGTGTGTAATTGTGATTAAGCTCTTGGGGTGTGTTTCCTTAACACACTCCATACACAATGATCTACTATTCTTCTTCCTTGAGCTCATTTCCACTTTGCTCCTCATTCTTCCTTCTTTTTGGCACTTTGCTTATTTTGCTATTAAAACATGTGCTCATATCAACAAAGAGGTTAGGATCTCATTTGCTTGTCATAAATCATCCAAAACCCACAAGGGATTCCTATATGCACTTTCACATTTGTCGCCAAGCCCTCGCCGCTGATCGCCGATGCCTCACCCTTGCCACCGAGCATCGTCCTTGCCATTTTTTTCGAGCCCCATCGCCGCCGTCAAGCCCCATCGCCATCGAGCCCTTGCCATCGAGTGTTGGCCTCACCGCCCTCGCCCTCATCGCCGTTTCCCATCGTCGTCCCTGTATGCCTCCCTCCTCCCTACTCTGTCTCGCTTCGACACCGTTGTCATTGTAGCCCACGCCTTCATCTCTCTGTGCCACCTCCCTCCTCCCCACACCGCCTCCCTCTATGAGACCTATGTGTGCTGAATACATTGGCAATGAAAATAAAAGTGACGGTTGACATGAAAAGTTTTGAAGCTTATACTGATACACCACGATACACCACGATACACACTATCCGAACTTGTCTCAAAGCATTTTGGGAGTAATGTTACCTTCAACAATTTTGGGCGATACAAACTTTTCAATGTGTTTTTGGAGAGTAATGTTACCCTCGATGGTCTCGGATTGTCTGAACTTTTTCTCATGTGGATTGCACGTGTTTCACACTTCGGAGTGTCTGAACTTTTTCTCACGTGAGTCGCACGTGTTTTTCGCATCGGATTGTCCGAACTTTCACTCACATGAGTTGCACATGAGCTGAGAGTGTTCGATCTTTACAAACATGTTTTTAGGAGTAACGTTACCCTCAATGGTTTAGGACTGTCCGAACTTTCTCAATGCATATAAGAAGTAACAGTTACTGCGCAGAGTTTTCATATTGAGTTTGGTTGCTCTATTGTGTTCTGTTTTGCTCTGTTTTGACTCGTAATGTTTCAAACTTGCTTTTGTCTTATGGTAACATTTTCTTAGTATTCATTTGCTAAGTTTTTTGGTGTGTTTCAGCTGATTATGGCTGGTATTATCTTGCAATGATTTGCAACATGCTTATGTGAGCTGCTCACATAAGGTGTTGTGGTTTTTGGACTATTGTGAGTCAAATCGCGGACTTGTGCTCGGAAATATTGGTTATTTGTTCATGTGCAGGTGTTGCTTGAGGTCACGACATTGCTGGTGACTCGATCTATTGAACTAGTCTTAGGGAGAGGATGAGGTTCAACAACCAAGTTCGGGAGGAATTATGGTTGAGTTGATCGGGAGGTCGCGCAATATGTTTGAGTAAAGAACAATGCATATGAAGGTATTGTGGACATCATTGGAAGGTGTTTGCATGTGTGCAAGGTGTGCATGGACGTGGCAACATGGTTCCAAGATGTGATGAAGAGATATGAACGTAAAGATGTGGTTGGAAAGGTCCAATCGGCTGATTTATAACTCAGGCTGCGGGTGAGGTGGTTATGGTTCGTTTATGGAAGGTTTAGAGTTTGTTTTGGTTACATTTCATGTTAGTCATGAAGTTGAGTTGTTTTAGGAATGTTTGGTACATTCCTAAGGTGTTTGTAAGTCTTAAGATTGCTTCTATCTGCGTATAGAAGAGTCTTAAGCTATTATGGTAAGTTTGAGTTAGAGTCTAAATAGGATTAGAGTCCTAGTTTGGATTGGATTGGCCTTAGGGCTGGTTATATAAGAAAGGGAGGCTAGATCTCGTGGTGCAGGACTTTGGGTTGTTCCTCTTGTGTTTTGATCTATAAAATTTTTTGTCTAGAAGAGTATTTGTGCCTTGTTCGTCCGACTTGTTTTCATCAAGTCTTTCTCGTCGAGTTTCTGCACTGCCCGACCTTTCTTGGGTCTTTTGATCATAATTCGCGTTTCACAGATCCAATTGACATTATTCTTTTTTTGTTGTCTTCACCACTCAATACTCTATCATATGGGAAAATTTCACAGTGATTGGATTTCTTTTTTTGGACTTACACGAGTTTCTTTGCAGCATAGTAGATCTATTTACTCTCTGTTAGAATAGATTGACCTTTGCTCAGGATTTCGGTCATAACTTTAGATTTACTCGATGTTTTATCGTGATTCTTGTTGTCGTGTATTCGTTACTTGACTATATACAATCAATACTAGTTTTTTCATGGTTGAACTCATCTAGATCCGTAGCACACATAGTTTCCTTATCAGATTGGTTTACTGCCGAGGGGTTTTCATAACTTTCGCTCAAATGTTTTTAAATCTACCCTTCACCCCCCTCTGGTAGATTTTAAAGTGCTCTTCGATCCTAATATTGGTATCAGGAGCCATGGTACTCTGGTCTCCTAGATTTGCACATGTTTTTACAAATCATCATGGAGAAATACTCTGCAAAACCTTGTGTGTTCAATGGCATTGATTTTTAGGTTTGGAAGGCTCGCATGGAGGCTTACATATAGGCGCAAGGTTTCACCGTATGGGAAAAGGTATTCAAGTGCTTCATCATGCCATCAAACGATGATGTTACAGCTGCAAACATGAGAGACATAAACAACAACAATAACAAGGCCCGCAACCTGATTATACAAGGATTGACCCAAAGCGACTTTGATCGTGTTGCATACCTTCGATCTGCGTATAACGTGTGGAAAGCACTATGTGACTACCGCGAGGGCTCCAATACGATCAAGGAGGTACGTCAAGACATGTTTAAGAAAGAGTGCATGCACTTCGAGATCCAACTCAGTGAGTCGATCGATGATCTTTTTGCTCGCTTTAATAAAATTCTCAGCAACTTGCGTAGCGTAGATGTTAATTTTTCAGATTCTAAAAATGCTAGGCAATTGTTAAGTGCATTAGACATGTTGATTTGGGAGATGAAAGTTACGTCTATACGTGAATCAACTGTCATGAGTATACTTACTTTAGATGTATATTCTAAGTTAAAAACTCATGAACTTGACATTATATTACATAAAAATCCCAACAAGTCTCTTGCATTTGTTATACAACGTGACATGCCTAGTTCTAGTCCTCCTTCATCATGGGGTACACTTGCTTTGCTGTCTTCTCTAACCCTTCAACGAATCTAAGAGTTTCTATAGGAGGAGCTAGCACTTCTCTCTACTCGATTCTCAAAAGCATTGCAAAATGTGAGAACTCAAAGAAAAGGAAGTGGTGGTTCTCAATGATGCTTTGAATGTGGTAAGAAAGGACATTTTCGTACAAATTGCCATAACCTTTCAAGTCCTACTACCCGTGATGAAAGGCAAACCAAGTTCAAGTCCTCTTCTAGCAACAACTACAAGAAAAATAATTCTTTTACAAAACGGCAAGTGGCAGAACACATTCTCTCCGCACTCCTCGATAACAAGTCAAGCGATGTGGACTCCAGAAGTGATGAATATGAAGAAAATTTGGCAACTATGTGTTTCATGGTGGGCAAGTCAAGTTCAAGTCTGGAGGAGGCCTAAGGGATCAGCAACAATGATGAGGTAAATCACTCATACGAAGAACTTATTGATGGTCTTTTTCGTGCTACTGCTATATTAAGAAAATGGACAAATAACTTACGGACAATGCTATTAAAATCGAATCACTAGAATATGAAATTAATCGGTTAAAATCATTGATTCCTAGTGATGATTCTTGTTCCTCATGTGAATTAATATATGAACAATTGTCCTTATTAAGAAGTGCACACACCTCCACACTTGATAAACTTGAGATTCAAATTGAATAGAACAAAAATCTTGATGCACTTAACAATAAAAACATGAAAGATGCTAGTTGTTCTACAATCAATTTGCATTGTTCTAGTTGTGATGATCTTGATAAGAAACTACATGATACTTTGAATGAAATTTCTATTTTGAGCAATGCTTTATGTTCTCATGAATTTAATTGTTGTTCTAATTGCAAATTAAAACGAAAAATTTCATGTGAAAATTGCCTTGATCTGTCCAATAAACTTGATGACATGCATAGGACACTAAAGCAGTTTTGTAATGAAAAATAAGAATTTAACTTGCTGCTGAATTCTTCTAAAAACTGCAATGATAAAACTGGTTTAGGTTTTGATTCTCATTCTCATTCTAAGGAACATCCACCTTAAATTGTAAAGTCATTAGGAAGTGGTTTGATTCTAACAGTTCCTAAACAAAAAGAAGTTTTTAAATCTGCAGGAGTGTTGTCTCATTCAGTTTCTAATAAACATGTTGCTTGGTCATCTAGACATGAACACAAAGTTAAATTTCATTGTATCTACTGTGGTAGAGATTGTCATGTCATAGATTTTTGTTATAGAATAGGTAAACAACATAAAAAGAAAATAATGCAAGCTAGATCTCATAACTCTCATGTAAAATTTGCTGCACATGCTGAACCGAATGTTAGGAACTTGTAGCCTGCTTTGATGAGTCGAAGACATGCAAAGTTTGCTTCCAAATCTACTGTTTTTTGTGCTACACATGTAACACCTCGTAGGTCAGTAGTTGGGTACAAGAATTCTCAAACTTTGGCTCATGAACCTACTGTTTTATCTCAGCTTTTGTGTGTTATTCCTGCTGGATGTCATGTGACTCAGTAGTGGATTCCTAATGACTAACTCCAGTATTGAGTCACCGATGTATTGTGCTTCTATGTAGGTTACACGCTTGAGGAAGGAGAACATTTGGATTGTGGATTCAGGTTGCTCAGGCCACATGACGAGTAACAAAGACTGGTTCTCCTCCCTCTCTTTTGTGTCACGTGTAGAGAATGTTACTTTTGCGATTATTTGTCAACTCCCATAATTGATAAGGGTTCGGTAAGAGTAAATAATCAAAACTTTGAAAGATGTGGCACTTGTTAGAAAATTGAAATACAACTTGCTTTCCGTTTCACAATTACTGAGGAAAATACAGAAGTTAACTTCACTAAAAATTGATGCAAGGTTGTAGATTCAAATGGTGAGCTTATTTTTAACATGTCTAAGTTTGGAAGAGTTTTTAAAGCTGATTTTGATATGTCATCCTCTAAGCATAGGTATCTATTTGCTAATAATTCAAAGGACTTATATTTTTGGCATCGTAGACTTGGAAACATAGGCTTTGATCATCTCACGTGTGTTAGTGCTCTTGATCGCATACGTGGGTTGCCTAAGCTTAAAAGGGACAACAATATTGTGTGCTCTTCTTGTAGACATGCTAAGATGGTTGCAGGTTTACATCCTTCTCTCACAATAACCATGACAACTGAACTGGGACAACTTTTGTATCTTGACACCGTAGGTCCTTCACGTGTTCAATCTTTTGGAGGTAAATTGTCTGTGCTTGTAATTGTTGATGACTTTTCTAGATACTCTTGGGTTTACTTTATGGCATCTAAAAATGAAACTTTTGGTCAATTTAAAACTTGATTTCTTAGATTATCAATTGATCACCTAGGATCTTTAAAAGCAATTGAAGTAATAACGAAAGCAAATTTAAAAATCAGTCGTTTGATCACTTTTGTGCTGAAAAAGGAATAGATCATCAATTTTCTTCATCATATGTACCTCAACAAAACGGTGTTGTAGAGAGAAAGAACAGAACCTTAGTTGAGATGGCTAGGACTATGCTTGATGAATATCAAACTCCTAGGAAATTTTTGGGTGATGCAATTGCGACCGCTTGTTATGTCTCAAGTTGAGTTTTCTTGTGTGCTAAGCTTGGAAAGATCCCATATGAGCTTTGGTTTGGACATAGTCCTAGTGTCACACACTTTAGAGTCTTTGGTTGCAAATGTTTTGTTAAGAAACATGTTAATCTTGATAAATTTAAACCTAGATCTGTTGATGACACATTTCTTGGATATCCATCTCATACTAGAGGCTATCGTATGCTTTTACTTGACACTAACAAAACTGTGGAGACTTGTGAGGTTTCTTTTGATGAAGCTAGCCCATGTACTAGCTCTAATATTGCAGGTCCAGATCCATATCCGTAGGGGTAGAGTATTTTCATTGAAGATGTAGAAGGTTTAGAGTTGCTGCCAGAAATTTCAGAAAGAAACAATGACGTTCCAACTCTTGATCCCGCTCCACAACCAGCACCAACAACCACAACTGCTAGTCCAGATCTTCTTCAAACCACATGTTCTTTGGTTTATGATGATCATGAAGAAGGAGCTTGTGAAGTGTCTACTACCCTTTGCGTCTTCAAAAGTCATCCTCCACAATAAATCATTGGAAGCTTGCACGAACGAGTCACACGGTCTAGGTTTTGCGATCCAAACTCTCATGCTCATTCTACTTTTGTTGATTCTTTTGAAACTAAAGATATATTGCACGCACTCACTAATGAATCTTCAATTATTGCCATGCAAGAAGAGTTAGAAAATTTTGAAAGAAATGATGTTTGGAAACTTGTACCTCCACCTCAAGGTCACACTTTAATTGGAACTAAAGGGGTGTTTAAAAATAAACAAAGTCGGGATAGGGTTGTGGTTAGGAATAAGGCTACGTTGGTTGCTCAA
Source organism: Tuctoria greenei (assembly GCA_036927565.1). Classification (NCBI taxonomy): domain Eukaryota; kingdom Viridiplantae; phylum Streptophyta; class Magnoliopsida; order Poales; family Poaceae; genus Tuctoria; species Tuctoria greenei. The sequence goes on along the minus strand of JAYESD010000002.1, from coordinate 172,437,691 downwards.
GGTTTCACACAAGTTGAAGGTCTAGATTTTGATGAAACTTTTGCTCCCGTTGCTAGATTAGAAGCCATAAGAATCTTGTTAGCTTTTGCTGCATCTAAAGGTTTCAAGTTATATCAAATGGATGTTAGATGAGGAGGTTTATGTCAAGAAACCACAGGGTTTTGAAAATCCAGATTTTCCTAATCATGTTTACAAACTGTCCAAAGCCTTGTACGGTCTCAAACAAGCCCCTAGAGTGGTATGATAGGTTAAAAACATTCTTACTTGAAAAGGGTTTTACCATGGGTAAGGTTGATAAAACTCTTTTTGTGCTTAAGCATGGCAATGACTCATTATTCATTTAAGTGCATGTGGATGATATTATCTTTGGTTGTGCTTCTCATTATCTTGTGTCCAGGTTTTCAACTATGATGATTTCAAAATTTGAGACGAGTATGATAGGATAACTCACATACTTTTTGGGGCGACAAATCAAGCAAACCAAGGAAGGAACTTTTGTGCATCAAACGAAGTATACAGGAGACCTTCTTAAGTGCTTCAACATGGACAAAAGCAAGCCTCTTCGGACACCAATAGGAACAGCAATGACACTTGAACTTGATGAAGATGGTGAACCCATGTATCAAAAAGAATATAAAAGCATGATCAGGTCACTTTTGTAGATCACGGCATCAAGACCGGACATACAATTCAGCGTATGTCTTTCTGCACGATTTCAAGCTTCCCCACATGCTTCACATCGTCAAGCCATCAAAAAAATTCTCAGGTACTTACATGGAACTCAAGAATTTGACATTTTTCTTCTTCTTCCTCAACCGCTACTTTGAATGCTTTTTTGGATGTTGATTTGGGGGGTTCTAGGATTGATAGGAAAAGTACTTCATGTGCTTGTCATTTTCTTGGTAATTCACTTGTTGCTTGGTCCTCTAGAAAACAAAATTCAGTTGCACAATCCACGACAAAATCTAAATATGTAGCTGCTGCTAGCTCTTGCTCACAAATTATTTGGATTGTTCAAACACTTAAGGACTATGGGGTTGATCTAGATAGTGTTCCACTGTTTTATGACAATACTAGTGCTATGTGCATTGCTAAAAACCTCGTGCAACATTCTAGAACAAAGCACATTGACATTAGGTATCACTTTCTCCGTGATAATGTTGAAAAAGGAAACATTGTGCTTCACCATGTAGATACCGAACAACAATTAGCTGGCATTTTTACAAAACCTTTGGATTTCATTCATTTTTGTTTCATTCGTAGTGAAATAGGAGTTATGCATCCTCATGGCTTAAATTGAGGGGGAGTTTTGGAACTTGGGAAGTCTATGTGTGAATCTGAATTTAAAATGATATGAGCACAATATTTCATACATATATGACTTTTTGATTCCTTTTACCTGCTGAAAGTTCTTACTACATTACTCGTGTTATGCATTTTGTAGTTTTTGCCATGACTAGTAATTGGAATCATTACTTATACTAAATCTGGCCATGATCGAACTTTCTTGCTGTTTTGAACTTGTTGCATGCTCACAAGTGCTTTTAATAAAGAAAAATTAATCAATCAACTATCCACATGTTGAGCTTTTATGATCAAATGGAAAAATGCAAAAAGATCAAGAGAATATGCATGCATCACATTTCTTCTTTCGAGATGGCTTATCATGGCATTTAGATATGAACTTGAAAAAAGTTGTGTATGACTAAAATCATGTCCTTAAGCTTCTGATTGTCAAATGAATAGGCTTGGCTTGGTTGGTTAGAATAAGGCTGATGCGGCTTATAATCTCTAGCAAATGTCATATGATCAAAATTTATGCTTTAAATGATAATGAAAATAATAAATGCAACAACATGTGTCATACTTTTAGGTTTTGAAATAGTCAAGTTTGTAAGAACATGACTTGCTTAAATTGAAAAATTACACTTGATCTATAGCATGACTTATACTACTTATGTATCTCATTGATGTGATAGTGTAAGTTGCTTGATAGTATGACTTGGATGAGCTTTATTTTATATGTATATGTTATAATATGCTCATAAAAATTGAAATTTCTCTTTTGAACCTTGCTGAATACATTGTCAAAGTGGGAAAAAATATGTCACGAGTTTTTTACATGTTCTTCTCAGGTGGGAATTTCTTTTTGAGATTTCTTTCTCATTTGATTTTTGATTTTCAAAAGGGGGAGAAATTTTCTTTCAAAACATTTCATGTGAATGAGCCAATGTTCAGATTTTAAGTGGTGTTGACAATGCATTCATCAAGGGGAAGATTGTGAGACCTATGTGTGCTGAATACATTGGCAACTAGAATAAAAGTGAGGGTTGACATGCAAAGTTTTAAAGTTTACACCGATACACCACGATACACCATGATACACACTGTCCGAACTTGTCTCATTGTATTTTGGGAGTAACGTTACCTTCGACAATTTGGATAGTCCGAACTTTTCAATGTGTTTCTGGAGAGTAACGTTACCCTCGATGGTTTCGGATTGTCCGGACTTTTTCTCACGTGAATTCCAGGTGTTTCACGCTTTGGAGTGTCCAAACATTTTCTCATGTGAATCGCACGTGTTTTCACTTTGGATGGTATGAACTTTCACTCACATGAGATGCACATGAGTCGAGAGTGTTCGATCTTTACAAACGTGTTTTTAGGAGTAACGTAACCCTCGATGGTTTAGGACTGTCCAAACTTTCTCAATTCATATCGGGAGTAACAGTTACTGTGCATAGTTTTCATATTGAGTTTGGCTGCTCTGTTCTGCTTTGTTTAACTCGCAATGTTTCGAACTTGCTTTTGGCTTACGGTGAGGTTTGCTTAGTATTCATTTGCTAAGTTTTCTGGTGTGTTTTGACTAATTCTGGCTGGTACTATCTTGCAATGATTTGCAACATGCTTATGTGAGCTACTCACATAAGGTTTTCCGATTTTCAGACTAACATGCGTCAAGTTGCGGACTTGTGCTTGGAAAGATTGGTTGTTTGTTCATGTGCAGGTGTTGCTTGAGGTCAATACATGGCTGGTGACGGGATCCATTGAACTAGTCTTAGGGAGAAGATGAGGTTCAACAACCAAGTTCGGGAGGAATTGTGGTTGAGTTGATCGGGACGTTGCACAACATGTTTGAGTCTAGAACAATGCATATGAAGGTATTGTGGTCGTCATTGAAAGGTGTTTGTGCACGTGCAATATGTGCATAGGAGAGTTCGTTCCTCTTTTCCAAACTGAGAGGGGACATGGCAACATGGTTCCAAGACGTGATGAAGAGATATGGATGTGAAGATGTGGCCGAAAAGGTCCAACCAACTGGTTTATGCCTCAGGCTGGGGTTGAGGTGGTTATGGTTTGTTTATGGAAGGTTTAGAGTTTTTTTGTTAGATTTCTTGATGAGCATGAAGTTGAGTTGTTTTAGGAATGTTTGGTACGTCCTAAGGTGTTTGGAAGTCTTAAGATTGCTTCTATGTGCGTATAGAAGATTCTTAAGTAGTTATGGTAAGTTTGAGTTAGAGTCCAAGTAGGATTAGAGTCCTAGTTTAGATTGGGTTGGCCTTATGGCTGGTTATATAAGCAAGGGAGCCCAGAGCTCATGGTGCACAACTTTGGGTTGTTCCTCTTGTGTTTTGATCAATAAAACTTGTAGTATAGAGGAACTTTTGTGCCTTGTTCGCCTGACTTGTTTTCTTGAAGTCTTTCTCGTTGAGTTTCTATGCTGCCCGACCTTTCTTGGGTGTTTTGATCTAACTCGCATTTTACAGATCCAATGATATGATTCTTTTTGTGTTGTATTCACAACTCAATACTCTATTATTTGTAAATATTTCATGATGATTGGATTTGTGGTTTTTGAGTTATACAAGTTTCTTTGCAGCATAGAAAATCTATTTGCTCTCTATTAGAATAGATTGACTTTTCCTCAGGGTTTTGGTCATAACTTGAGATTTACTCAACATTTTCTCGTGATTCTTGTTGTCATGTCTCGTGACTTGACTATCTACAATCTATACTAGTTTTATCATGGTTGAACTCATCTAGATCAGTCGCACACACAGTTTCCTTATTAGATTGGTATTCTGCCGAGGGGTTTTTATAGCTTCTGCTCAAAAGTTTTAATCTACCATTCACCCCCCACTCTGTTAGCTTTCATGTGCTCTCCGATCCTATAATTGGTATCAGAGCCACAGTGCTCTAATCTCTTGCATGGAGGCTTATATACAGGCGCAAGGCTTTGCTATATGGTAAAAGGTTTTCAGGCACTTCGTGGTGCCATCAAAAAATGACGTTACAGCTGCAAACATGAGAGACATCGACAACAACAACAAGACGTGCAACCTGATTATACAAGGATTGAATCAAAGCGACTTCGGTCGTGTTGCACACCTCCGATCTGTGTATGACGTGTGGAAAGCACTATGCAACTACCACAAAGGCTCCAATACGATCAAGGAGGTACGTGAAGACATGTTTAAGAAAGAGTACATGCGCTTCAAGATGTAACCCGGTGAGTCGATTGATGATCTTTTTGCTCGCTTTAATAAAATTCACAGCAACTTGCGTAGCGTCAATGTTAATATTCCAGATGCTAAAATTCTAGGGAATTGTTAAGTGCATTAGACATGTCGATTTGGGAGATGAAAGTTACGTCTATACGTAAATCTACTGTAATGAGTACACTTACTTTAAATGTTCTGTATTCTAAGTTAAAAATTCATGAACTTGACATTATATCACGAAAAAATTCCAACAAGTCTCTTGCATTTGTTTCACAATGCGACATGCCTAGTTCTAGTCCATCTTCATCATGTGGTACACTTGCTTTGCTATCTTCTCTAACCCTTGAACAGATTGAAGAGTTTTCAAAGGAGGAGCTAGCACTTCTCTCTACTGGATTCTCAAAAGCATTGCAAAATGTGAGAACTCGAAGAAGAGGAAGTGGTTGTTCTAAAAGATGCTTCAAATGTGGTAACACATGACATTTTCGTACAGATTGCCCTGACCTTTCAGGTCCTACTACCCGTGATGAAAAGCAAACCAAGTTCAAGTCCTCTCCTGGCAACAACAACAAAAAAAAGAAAACTTTTACAAAGTGGTAAGTGGCATAACACATTCTCTATGCACTCCTCGATAAACAACTCAAGCAATGTGGACTCCAGAAGTGATGAACATGAAGAAAATTTGGCAACTATGTGTTTCATAGCAGGTGACTCAAGTTCATGTCAGGAAGAGCCGAAGGGATCAGTGACAATGATGAGGTAAATCACTCATACAAAGAACTTGTTAATGGTCTTTTCCGTGCTGCTGCTATAATTAAGAAAAAGGACAAAAAAACTTAGGAATAATGCTATTAAAATGGAATCACTAATATCTGAAATTAATCGGTTTAAATAATTGATTCCTAGTGATGATTCTTGATCCTCATGTGAATTAATATATGAATAATTGTCCTCGTTAATAAGTGCACACACCTCCACACTTGATAAACTTTAGATTGAAATTGAAAAGAACAAAAAGTTTGTTGCACTTAACGATAAAAACCTGAAAGATGTTAGCTGTTCTACAATTTATTTGCATTGTTCTAGTTGTGATGATCTTAATAAGAAACTACATGATGATTTGAATGAATTTCTGTTTTGAACAATGCTTTATGTTCTCATGAAGTTAATTGTTGTTCTAATTGCAAATTAAAAGGAAAAACTTCATGTGAAAATTGACTTGATCTGTCCAATAAACTTGATGACATGCATAGGACACTAGAGCGGTTTTGTAATGCAAATAAAACCCTAAACTTGTTGTTGAATTCTTCTGAAAAATTCAATGATAAAATTGGTTTAGGTTTTGATTCTCATGTTGATGCTAAGGCACATCCACCTAAAATTGTAAAGTCATTAGGAAGTGGTTTGATTCTAACAGTTTCTAAACAAAAAGAAGTGATTTTTAAATATGCAGGAGTGTTGTCTCATTCGGTTTCTAATAAACATGTTGCATTCATATGTAAAATCGGCTTTGCAAAATTATGATCGGTTTTTTCGAAAGCCTCAGAATAATATTCGGATGATATAGTAAAAATATATGACACCGTTAGAGCATATATTCTTGTGCCTTACATTAAAGTGGGACACATTTTTTGTCTTATCAGTACTAACATGGAAAGCCATAAGAAGACCGTCTCGCAAGGCGAACGGTGCTGGTAGTAACAACGAAGGGCACAATATTAAGTTTAGTGACTCTAGTAGTTCAGGCTCGTATCACAGTGCATCAAATCCGTTTCCAAATATAAAAATTAAAAAGACTTCAGACGATGTTGACCCAAATTATAATCCTGTCGATGAGGTATGGTACTTGTCCGGTCTAATAAATCGCAAATATTATTGTTTATGTTAATGTTGGTTGTCAAGTAAATAAAGTATTGTAGTTCTTTTTCTACCTAGCTTAATTGCCAAGAGAAAGAGGTGACTTTGGCTCCAAAAGTCACAAAAGGTTCTCCAATGGTTGAATCTTTGAGTTCACTAAAGCAAAAACGAGGTAACGAGGTCCAAATAAGTGTCCAGAAGGCATCATATACATATTAAGTGTTAGTGAAAGTGGGCTTCCCCAAGAATCGCTTGAGCTTGTTAAAAAGTATTGAAACACATGGCGGTTGTCTTGTTAGAGTGCTCGTGCCGATCACAACGGACAATTGGAGAATATTCCCTGAGGCGGGCAAGAACGAGTTGTGGGAGAAGTTGAAAAAACAATCCAAGTTCACAAACAACACAGAAGAAGCTGTAAAGAAAGCAACATGATCTCTTGCGGCATGAAGTTTTGTGGTTGTTAGAGTGAAATGGATACTTATGTTAAGGACAATAAGTTTCCTAGCTCTAAGAAGATGGGAAAAATCACGCAAACTCAATGACAAGAATTTGTTTGTCAAAAGACCACACCTGAGGCTAAAGCCCTAAGTCAAGCTAGGTCCAAGCTTGCGAATAAGAACACATACCACCATCGCTTGAGGTCTCCTAGATATGCCCCTAAAGTTGAGAAATTGAATAAGATAAAAGAGGACACTTCATCATGGGCAATCCTAAAACGCTACAAGGCTGGGATGAGCGAACTAGGCGATGGATGTTAGCTCGGCCAGGTTTGACCTGCGAGGGCAAACTTGCAAAGCCAGACTCTAAGAACCAAGTAGAGCAAAGAATGAAAGAAGTACTTGAAAAGAAAGAGAAGGGTCTCTTCAAGCCGACGAGGGAGAATGACCAACTTACTGTTATCCTAGACAATCATGAACACGGAGGACAGGTTCGAGCAATCTCTTCTCAGATGTCCTGGAAAGAGGGTTTCCCACATGATAAAGAGCCATATAGAAGACGTAACAAGTTGAAAAAGACACTTGAAGTTACGGTTGAACTAAAGGTCAAGGCATATGTGCAACAAATATTGCATGAACTTAGAGAATCAGGGCAATTGCCTTCCGAGAATAGAGCAGTTGTTCTCGTGGTAAATGAGGCATTGCTATCTCCAACTTACTATTCTAGTAGCGTACAATATGTGTCAGGCTCAAGGTCAAGCCTTAAGTTCCCTACCGGTGATATCGTTTAGGACAAGTCTTGACGTCTTCTTGTCTCAATCGGCAGAGCAAGGAACAAAACAAAACAGATTGCCACTGCTATGGTGAAACCAAATCGTGTCTTCAACGGCAATCCACTTCCATTCTATTATGCTATGGTGCAAGTTCTTCAGATCATCGACAATGATTATGAAGATTATAAAATATACCACATCACTGTTGAGGGGATCATGACTCTGGGGCAAGCTGTCAACCAGTTAATCCTTTGGTACCAACGCGACATCGTGTTGGTCGATGAGCCGATGTCTAGCCCCGTCGCATCTCGGAAGATCGCAACCCCGTCTACTTTGCCGAAAGTTCACAAAGATCCACTCTCGCTATGTGCCAACAAGGATGATAGTAAAGATAAACAAGAGCAACTAGTTGAACAACAGCTTGTAGCAGTACGAGAGCAAGCTGATAATAAAGAGCAATCAGTTGAACAACAGGTTTAACAACAGACCAATGTCCAACTTCTAACGACTACTCCTCCCTCAGTGCCTGTGAAAGTTAGCTCATATAAAAATAAGGAACCTTTCGGGGCCGTGTCAAATTATTTGGAGCAATGAAGAAAATAATTACAAAATCTCATGCATCTCATGCTTCATATGATCCAGCACTAAAAAATATTGAGGAGGGGGAAAAAGACGACATAAATATACTTGGGAGACAACTTTAGTTAAAAAGGGAATTCTGGTGTACCAGATTCAGGATGTTCCTCCTGAATTTGTGAATGGGAAGCTGTTCATGATATCGGCACAGCTTAGTAGACAACCTTTCCTGCTCAGGACAATGCACGAGTACCGACATCACTAAATATCAACTTGGTTATCTCACATTTCGTGTGCCAAAAGAAGCATTTTGGAGCAGAGGGGAAAAGGATAAATGAGCCATTCTCTTTGAATATATGTGGAGCCTGTTCCATCAAGACATGCTCGAAATCAACCTTACTCATTTTGTGCTTGTAAGTGTTTCTAATATTTCGTACTTGCTTTTATTACTACACGCATACGTGTCATGAGATTATAAAAATTCTAGAATTATTCTTTAATAGGATGCAATAAATGGATAATGAAAAACTAAAGTCCAAGACGGGTATCCTTGACCCGACAAGGATTGCTAAGTCGAATTTCGATTTTACAGTGAAAAGGGAATCAGAACAATACAGGCACATGACAGAAAAATAATTTGAAAAATCAATCACAGACCAAAAGAAGGATAAAGAGACGAAGTTGGCAACCTACATAGGACATGACATGTATAACTTTGTCAAAGCTGGCAAGAGCCTCATAAAGGCTCCGTACCACTTCGAGTAAGTTCGACACATGATATTGAAATAACAATTATTGATAATTATTAACTTAACATGTGTGTTCGTACGTGTGCAGTAAACACTAAATAATGATCTTCATCAGGCCAACGCAAGGTTGTGCAACGGTTTTGGACTCAGTCGACTTCTCATCAAAGACTTACAAAGATTTCCTTACCATTTTGAAAAGGTACGGATATTCGATACTTTTATATACATGCATATATAGGTTGGTAATTCTTATATGACATTCCTTGTATGACAATGCTTAGCAGTTTTATTGGAAACAACTTGGCGGTGAGCGACCTGCTAATATGGCCACAATGCATATATCAACATACTATCCTTGTCCGAAGTAACCTTCGGGTAGTGTCTTATGCAGATGTTATGTATGCAAGCATCTTCGGACCGCCTGCAAATCATCACCAACACAATCTAAACTTTATTATGTGTTTCATTACAGTACAAGGATGTGACCGCATAATGGTCGGTTTCTAGAGATATGCCTGGTGGAGGAATCGATAAGATTACGAGTGAACTGTGTACTTTCATGCATCGCAAATTTTTTCACCGAAAAGGGTTGTTCTTCGACAGGATAGGTCTACTTGCTGATATGCCAGAACATAGCCAATATGAACATCAAGGCAGTATTTAGTAAAACTTATAAACTATGAATTGAGATGACTTATATTTTGTGATATGTGTGTCAATGTTGCTTGTCAAAATATATTGTTTGTACTGTGTGTGAATGTGCATTTGAATTTGAGCTGAAAACTAGATAACAGCACATAGTACTGGATAGGGTATATTTTTTTCCCAGGCGGATCCTTGTAGGTAAAGAACTGTCTGTGATAAGACATTTTCATAGGCGGATCCTCGTAGGCAAATAACTGCTTGCAAAAATTGTTTTATTACAGACGGTTGTCTTACGAAAGTAAACGCTTGTGATAATAAATCTTCACATATGGGTTCTTGGATGTAACTGTATTTTAGTAACGGTTTTTGGACTCTGCCTATGAAAATTGCAGATTATAGCAGGCGCTTTGTTACAGACAATTTTTAAAACCACGTGTTATAATATATTTAGAGCCGCCTGTGAAAGTGTTTTTTCTAGTAGCGATGCAAATACTTAGTTGTATCATTTTCAACTATTGCATAGATTATTTGGATTATGCATTCTATATTGTTTTAAACTTATCCAATATAGATTAAACAGTAATATACTCCATCTTGTTTTTGTGCAATGAGTTTAATATTTTATAAACTTTTTAATGAGTTTGAACAACTCTACAAGTACATATGTTTTAATGATATATTTTTATAGTTCAAAATTGTTTTATGATATATTTTTATAGTTCAAAATTGTTTTATGACCACTTTATCTTTGAAGCAATAATATTATTTTGATACCAAAATAATTATCTATGTATGACATTGGTTTAAAATATATTGTTAATGATCTGGACAGATTCGACTGTTGTGATAGATAAAACTAATTTACATATTGTATCTATAGTTGCTTGATATCCAAGCTCTAATTTTACACATTGCCATCTTCGCACCATCAATTTTGATCGTCTACTAGGGGTGATACTTGTAGTTTATTGAGTTGCTATTTGAGATCGTTATTAGAGTTTTTAGTCATCTTAAATGATGGTTTCTCTTTCTCAGTTATAGACCAGTCTACATCGCTCAACCGTTTTATAGTCTCTCATCACGTTTAGACCTCACCCTCTCAACTTTTTTCTTTTCTTTTTTGAAAGCCACACCTTTCACTCGCAAAAAAAGCCACACCTTTCTTTTATCATCTTTGTTTGGACACCTCTTTTATCACGTTAGAATGCACACACTTGAAAATCACTCACGCTACTATTAGCCACCGCACAAGAATAAGACCGTCCACACCGGTCTACTATGTTGCATACGAGCCGCCGATACTACTGTACCGGTCATTTTTTTAACAATTGTGTTTCAACTATAGATTTGTAGTCTAATTGTGTTTTAGACCCAATTTTTCAGAATTTGTGATTTAACCACAATTTTCTTACTGCTAACTCATCATTAGCTATTGATTCTTAACTCCGTAAGGCAGCTAAGAAAAATATATTAAAAAAAAGAAAAAATAGGGCTGAACTTTGAAAAGGACAAAACTGGCCCTCCCTGTTCGGCCCTCTTCCACACGACTGCACCTGACGAACCTGCGGCGCCGAACCCTAGCATCGCAGATGAGCGCAACCGAGGGCGGCGCAGGCGCGGGGGAGCGCGGCCAAGGGCGAGCGAGGGCGACACAGGCGCAGGCGAGCGCTGCCCCGAGGCGCGACTCCTCGAGGCACGAGCGAGGCCCGGGCGAGTGTGGCCGAGGCGCGGCTCCCCGAAGCGCGGGCAAGGCCCGACCGATCCCGGGCTGCCGCGTGCGAGGCGCCGCCCCTAGGCACGGGCGCTGGAGGGTGTGGCCCCGACGCGCGGCATTGGAGGAGGGTGCTGGTCCGCGGCAGCGGCAGTCCCAGGTAGTCGAAACTCATGTCTTGCATCCTAAATTGTTCACTTGAATTACTCTATTCCATGATCTTATTGCTTGATCCTAAACAACAATGACCAGAACAACAATGGATGGAGCAATGGTTCCTCTGGACACCGAGACTGCTCAAGCTTCACATGAAGCAAGGCATTTGTCTCTTTTTTCACTTCTATTCGTTGATTAATGGTAGCTTCAGTTTAGGTAACAAAGTCAGTAGAGTCCGTAGAACATTTAGTTAATTCAAAATGGTCTACCTTTGTAGGTCAATTTAACAGGGAATTGAAACTCGTTGTTAGAGTTGGTTCCTATTGGAGTTTACCAGATGAATGTCCAAAGAAATATTTGTAGGGCAGAAAATTACCACAAAAATATATTGACACGAACTATGAGTTGGTACAACTAGTTGATTTTGTAGCCGATTTCTATATGTGGAGCTCTAAGCAATACTTAACTTTGTGGCATGAAGATTGTTCCAATGATGATTGTGTTGAGATAAAATCCGACGAACAATTACGAGAGTTGTGTCATCTTAATATTGAGAAGGGAGTGGTGTGCGTCTATACCCAAATAAATGATTTTGATGGTACATTACAGTTTTCACCTACAAAACGTAGATTTCATCCTACAGTGAGAAATAGAGCTTCTACAAATGAGAGAGATACATCCAATTCAGCCACACCCTCAAAAGAGAGAGATCCAAAACAGTTCAAAAAAACAGAGTCAAAAGTCCAAAAACATGAGTGATGATGATGAGGAGTCAATAGGAGTTGATGAGGAGGGTACCTATTTTGAAACTGAAGTGTTACGTGATAGCAGCCGGGATTCTGATTTAGCTGCATCATCAAATTCTGATGATGATGAATATGATCCTGATGATAAAATTATTGATGAGGATGATGAGGACGATATTCCAGCATATGATGTAGATAATCCAAATATTAAAGTGGGATTTGTTTTTAAGGACACGGATGAGCGCCCAATCTACAATTACTCAATGGACTATTTTGTATGACCATGCATTCTAGAGGGTGAACAAGATAAAACTAGATTTACAGCCAAGTGCAAGAGATGATATTAGGATTGTAAGTGGAAGTTTGTACTGGCAAGAAGTACATTGGATGCAAGGTACATTATTTTCTTAGTTTTGATTCAGCAATCTACTTACATTTCTGCATGCATCATTTCACTCCACATGTACAATTCTTTTCTGATTTTTTTTGTTGCAGATTAAGACAAGTGGTCCTAAGCACACTTGTAGTTCAGTTAATAAGTGTGGAGATACAATGGCTTCAAATAAGTGGGTAGCCAATAGAGCTGTAGACATGTTGTTGGTGAATCCATCAATGAAACCAAAGCAGATACAAGCTGAGCTTAAGAAGCTGTATCAAGTGGAAGTTCCATATGATCAAGTGGTCAGAGGTAGAGACAAAACACTTGACAAGATACATGGAGCATGGGATGAGAGTTATGATTTGTTACCTACATATAACATTGAGCTTATGAGGACATTGCCTGGTAGTGTTGTTGAGTTAGACACTAAAGATTGGAAGGATCAAACATTCTTTATGAGGTTCTTTGTATCTCTCAAACCATGAATTGATGGCTTTCTAGAAGGATGTAGGCCCTACATAGCCATGTATGCCACTCACTTGACAGGAAGGGCAAGAGATCAGTTGGCATTTGCAGTTGCAGTGGATGATCATAATTGGCTATATCCAGTGGCTCTTGGCGTGATTGAGACAGAATCGAAAGAAAGTTGGACTTGGTTTGTTGGAAACTTGAAGAAAGCAATTGGCACTCCTAATGGTATGTTTACCATTCATATCACTTTATCTTTCATGTCACATCTTCATCTATCTATTTGTACTATCTCATAGATCATGTATTTCTTTTCTTTTCAGATTTAGTTACAAGCACAGATGAAGGCAAAAGAATAGAAGTAGCGGTTCATGAAGTGTACCCTGGAGTGGAACATAGAGAATGCATGAGGCATTCATAGAAGAACATGAAGAAGCACTATAGTGGAACTTTTTTTTCTCAACATATGTGGGCAGCGACCAAGAGTTACACTATTGATCAATACAACTATCACATCAGGAAGATATATGAGAAAAGTCCAGCTACCATGGTATGTGTGGATGACAATCATCCATATGTGTGGAGTAGGAGGAAATTCTATGAAGATTGCAACGTGGATTACATCAACAATAACCTCTCTGAGAGTTTCAATAGTTGGGTGTCAAAGAAAAAGGATAAGCGAATTGTGGACTTGTTTGATAAGATAAGGAGGGTGATTATTCAGAAGTTTGATTTGAGAAGAAAGATTGGAGAGAAGATGAATGGTAGAATTATCCCGAAGATCATCCAGACTCTTAATGCAAGAAGCAAAGAAATCAAGAACCATGATGTATTGCCATGTGGAGGTATGACAGCTGAAATAATTGTATCCTTAGTTAGATATGCAATCAACTTGCAGGAACAAACATGTAGTTGTAGGGCTTGGCAAGTGACTGTAAATCTTTATAACCATAAAAGAGAGGTGAACATGGAGGATTTTGTCCATGAATACTACTCTATTGAGAGGTTTAGAAAGGCATATGCAGGTATTTTCAAACCAATGATTTCACAACATCAATGGGAACTTGTCAATTTGGGCTACAAAATCAACAAGACAAAATTAAGAAGAAAACCTGGGAGACCTAGAGTAGCTAGAATGAGACCATATGATGAGAGCAACACTAGCAAGAAGAGAATGAAATATTCTAAATGTCATGAAAGTGGTCATACAACTAAGTATTGTCAAGGTGGTCTCACAGCTAGTCAAAAAAGGAGACAATCAACACATGGAGAAGGATCAAGTGGAGTACCCACTACAAAGTAAGTAATTGCTGTTTTTGTTAAATTTATTTACATCTTTCCATGCATTAACCTAATTTTCCTATTTCAAGTGCAAGTGCAAATGTAAGTGTTGGTATGGATCATATTGACATGGGAGGAGGAAGACCGCCAAGTGGAAGAGGAAGAGGACATGGAAGAGATGAATGACTAGCAAGAGGAATGGGAAGAGGACAAGGAGGACTTGCTGATTTGCTTGGAATTGATAGTTAAATGCATATGTATTGCTGCTTTTGTTGGACCGTATGTTGCTTATTTTGTTAGACCATGTATTGGTACTTTTGTTGGATCATGTGTTGTTGGATATGTTTGTTGAACAAATGATACTATATGATTTTATTTGGATATGAATTGTGAAATTATATTATGCATTGTTATGACATATTATGTGAGAGATATATGGAAAATGTTGTTGAATTGTTGCCAAAATTATATTCATTTTTTATTTTTAATTCATGCCCAAAATTTTAAATTTGGCAAAAAATTAAGTGAATTCGTTTACATTATGTTCTTGCTGATTTTTAATCTTTAAGTCAAAATTATGGTATAAACACAATAGTGATATGAAAACAACGGTAAAATCACAAAATGATATACTTGTCCATGCACCATAAAGTTAACACTGTTAGGGACACTTAAAGGACTTGTGGTAACATTGAGCTTCAGCTGAAAAACATGTGGTTGAATCATAAAATCTAAAAAACTGGGTCTAAAACACAATTAGGCTTCGAATATGTGGCTGAAACACATTTGGCCCTTTTTTCTGCCACAACAGTGTACCTCAAACCCTTCAGGAACTACTCGGTTGCTACACGCGACCACTCACTTGGGTGTATACTCCTTGGCTCGAATGGACAACTGCCACTTCTATTCGCGCCCCGAAGGAAGGCGGTGACCGAGGGACCTTGAAGGAAGCAAACACGACGACAACGGAGGTGGCGACGGCGAGCAGCTTGAGCGCACTGGATCAGGAGAGGACGACGAGCAGTCGCACCCCGAGCGCTACGCTGAGCACGGAGGTCACATCGGTCGCGATTTTGAGTGCAGGGGGCATGGCGGCGTCGGCCCTCACGTGGAGCGCAGGCCATAGGAGATGAAGAGGCGGGCTATGGCGGGAGGCAGAGCATGGAGAAGGTGGCGCGGAGGGGCGGTGAGCCAGCGAGGGAGATGATCACACGGGGAAGCGGGTTGAGACCGACGGGTTGGAGATGAGAATGAGGAAGAGGAAGAAATAATCGAGGATCAACGACTGTTCATTCGTGCGCGAACGATGAAGCGGCAACTGTGTGGAGTGGGGGCGTCTGGGCAACGATGGGCGACAGGGAGGGAGGATTCTGGAGTGGAGAGGGGTATGGGCGACGAAGAGATCGGAGAAGAGTTGAGAAGTTTGCAGAGAGAAAGAGGAAAGAAATAGTGGAAATTAGGAAAAGTAAAAACGGTAAGGGAAAAAGAGAGGAATGAAAAGAGAGGAAAAATAAAGGAAGTAGAAGAGAAAAAAAGATAAAAAGGAAAGGAATGAGGAAAAATAAAAGGAAAATAAGAGAAAAAAGGAAAGAAAAAGATTGAAAGGAATATTAATGAATTGATGGTAGTTTATATAGAGTACGTTTAGAGAGTATGACGAGTGTCGGATGACGTACTGAAAAGTAAAGAATCTTTTGATATGAGTGCGGAAGAAAGTACCAAAATGTAAAAAAAATTGGAGTATGTTGTAAGGGGTTAAGGATATCCACATGTACTCTAAACACCTACTCTAAATGATGTCCCACTCCATTTCAGTACTCTTTTCAGTACACTCATATTTTCCAGTACGTCCTTCACACTCGTCATACTCCATGGACATACCCTATATCAACTACCATCCATTCTTTAATATTTTTCTCAATCTTCTTTTCCTTATATTTCCTTTTCCTTTCCTTCATTTTCTCTCTTTTAGCATACAATTTCCTTTTATTTAATTCTCTTTTTCTATTTCCTTTTTCATTTCATTCTATTTGTTTATTTATTTCTTCTCCTTTCTTTTTTTCCTCTCCTTTTTTCTTTCTATTAACTGGTTCGAGAAGCTTCCACCACCCTTCTATCAATGCGCCCTCCTCTCCGCCGCCCCAATCGCGATTTCTCTACCGCCTCCACCTCCGCGTGTCAATGATGCCTTACCTTCCAAGTGTCAGCATCAGCCGCTGTCCTCTCCTTCTTGCACCGACGCGCACATCTCCACCCTCTCTGGCTCTTGCTGCACTGTCGTTGCCCACCTTCTCTCCGATTCTCACTGTGCCGCCGTCGCCCTGCCTCCTCTCTTGTTCTCGTTGCTCCGCCGCTATCAATGTCCACCACCCCCATCCCCTGCCTCTGACATCTCCGTCATCGTTGCAATCCAAAGAGGTGATGGAGTGTCGCCCGCTGCGAAGAGGCTCGGCGAGATGAACCAGACACCGCCACATTGGGCCTCCCCCGACCACATCGTCAATTGATGCCACTATCTGGTTTCCCTCTTTAGCACGCAAGACCAACAGCCAACTTGCGGAGTGGATCCATCTCCTTCTTTCAGTAGCGATTTAGTACGAATTTTTTTTGTTTTAGCGTTAAAAAACTGTATTTGCACAAATAGCAGATATTTTGGTTTTTAAGCAAAAATAACACCCTAGTCGCAGCACTATAGTGCGAATCGCACGATAGAAGTGTGATTTGACACACGTCATGACAGGAACGAGCGGCGACCAAGTCAGAGCCAGCTGCGGCGCGGGGCCCGCCAAGTCGCATGTTAGATGTGCGACTCGCACGTCGGCTGCGCGACTCGCGCGTCGCCTGCGCGACTCGCACGGTACATGTGCGATTTGCAGCGTTTTCGGCTAAGCCGAGCTACTCAGCCCATTCATTGGTTGGTTGGTTGTGTCGATGAGGAAGCTTCACTGTTGGACGTCGTGTTTGTGCTGTTTGTGGCTGCAGGGTGTTGTTGCTAGTGACGTAACGCATTTACTGACTGATTGGTGCTGGAAAGAGAGAAGATTGTGTAGGCAACGCATTTACGTCTTGGCATTGGCCGGTCGGTTCCTCAGGTACGGGCCATGCAGGATAGGATAGGATGGCTGATGATGCGTGTATGCTTGGAGTCGTCGGTGGGCTCACCTCAACCAAAATAACGTTCCAGTATCGACGCGCCGCTCGAGAACTGGAGTCCATTCAATGCGCTCCAGAGCACCCGTGTGCATGAACTGCACTGGTTGCTTGACTTCGCCAAAAGGTCGAGCGAAGGCTTCTCTCACTGCTTCACTGTTGGACAGATTGCGTGCAAGTCGCACATCTATCGTGCGAGTCGCGCAATTGACGTGCGGGTCGCCTAGCTAACGTGCGACTTGGCGGGCCCCGCGCTGCAGCCGGCTCTGACTTGGTCGTCACTCGCTCCTGTCATGACGTGTGTCAAATCACACTTCTATCGTGCGATTCGCACTATAGTGTTGCGACTAGGGTGCTATTTTTGCTAAAAAACCAAAATACCTGCTATTTGCACAAATACATTTTTTTAAACGCTAAAAATAAAAAATTCCGGGGGATGGGGGTGGTGGACATTGATAGCGGCGGAGCAACGAGATGTCGTCCGCTGCGAAGAGGCTCGGCGAGATGAACCAGACACCGCCACATTGGGCCTCCCCCGACCACATCGTCAATTGATGCCACTATCTGGTTTCCCTCTTTAGCACGCAAGACCAACGGCCAACTTGCGGAGTGGATCCATCTCCTTCTTTCAGTAGCGATTTAGTACTCGGGACATGACGGTAGACTGTAGCCAACAGAGAAATGGCATGGGTCTTCTCGTGCGGCGGATCTTTGGTACGAGTAGTGAAATATCTGACCCTTGTATGTTTTATTGTCACCCAGCGAGGACGGTCTAAGGCTGTCTCCAACAGCTAGCCTAAATAGAAGCTCATCTCCATTATAGATATTAAAAGGGGTCAAAAACACTCTCTAACAGATACTCCAAAGGAGAAGCCCATTTTAATCTCTCCTCATCCTATAGCCTAAACATAGTCACCCAAGCGAAGCAGCCCATTTCAACCGACGCTATATTTTTTCTTTCTTCTCCACCGCCTCGCGAGCTGGCCGCTGCGCCGCCCCGCGCTCCACCCTCCGCCCTTCGCCGCCTCGCGAGCGCCACCCCGCCTCCCTTGCGCGCGCTGTTCCGCCGCCCCGCCGCCTCGCGGGTGCCGCCCTGCCGCCTTGAGCGCCGCCCTGCCCGCACCCCGCCGCCTCGCGAGCCCTGCCTCTGCCGCCCTACCCGCCGGCCTCCAACCCGCCACGCGCCGCACTCGCCCTACCTCTGTTCGTTTCCGCCTGTCCCTCTACGCACCGGCGCTTCCTGACTTCGTTTCCTCAGCTGCGATGACCACAAACGCATGCCTTCGCCGAGGTCGGGCTGTGGTGCTTGTGCGCTGTCTAGGCAGGACTAGCACCGGTGAAATGCTGAACAGTTTCTCGACTCCTATTTTAGTTTCTCCGTTGGAGATCTTAAAAAAATAGGCTCTACGGATCTGTGCTCAGCAGTCTAAAAACACCAAAAAAGCTTCCTATTTTGGGTTGGCTTGTTGGAGACCGCCTAAGAATATTCATCTTTACTGTCATCCAGCGAGTACGGTCTTAGAATATTCATATATAGTATAGGTTTTGGACGTATATGAATGCGGATAGTGTAATATCCATGTTTCTTCCCGTTCTGTGTGCCATGTACCATTTCGAAGTTTACAAATTCGCGGGGGGCGGGGCAGGACCAGCCGGAGCCTCCCCAAAATTCCAACGGGAACCCTGGAAACCCAGAACTGCAATTTCCAAACCCGACGCTAGCAGGCAGAAGAGGATAGTGAGACGAGACGAAAGAGGAGAGGGAGGGAGGAAGCGCAAAACCCAAACCCTAACAATCATTGTCAGCCCCTGCGCCGCGTCTTCGGAACATTCCAGAACCTTCACCCCCCGGCGGAACCTTCCACAGGTAAGGCTCCGCGCCCGCCCGGATCTCCTCCCATGTCCCTCCCCGCAGCGGGATCCTTAAGGGGTTTTCATGATGCAGGAGCCAGGCGTGAGCGCGGGCGTTTGGATCGGAGGACGCAACGCTGGCGGCGTGCGGCGGCGGTAGGTGATGGCCGATCCCCCTGGCGGTGGGGGATCTAGGGCTTGCGACGAGGTTGAGGCGGCGGCTGGGCTAGGGCTGGCGAGACGAGAGCAGGGGAAGTGGAGGAAGGAGGGATGATGCTAAGTGTTGTCCGGGTGCACCTGCCTTCGGAGATCCCGATCGTGTGCTGCGAGATCACGCCTTACGTGCTGCTGCGGTGTCCTGATGGCTCCATCTCCAACGACGACGTTCCTGAGACCACACCCACAGATGGACAGTTCATGCGGTACAGATGGTGAGCAGCTGCTGACTGTATAAAGTATAATTACTAATGTTTCGTTGGTAGGACGTGACATAAAGGCTTTGCATAGTGCTTGGTTGTTGTTCATGTGCACCAATTGTTAGGGCTTTCTAGCAGAAATTTAGGTTCCTAAGTGGTTTCTGAACTTGTGAGGATGCACATTTTTTAATTCATTTGTGCTTGTGCATACTTGAAAGCTGTACAATTAAAGTTCTCAATTATATAAAAGCATCCCTCATTTCAGAAAAGAGTGGAAATCTGTTTGTAATTGCCATTAGTACTTGTCACATTCAGGGTTGGAAGCATAGTTTGATAGTTGGTACAGGATTCATCCTTATAATTTTAAAATGTTTTGTATGACACATCATCAAACATAAAAGTTCTGTGATGTCGAAGGGGATGGAGATAGCTAAGCGGTTGATAATTCAATGAATAATTAAACAACTTGTCTGTTTTGGAACCTATTTGCACTTGAGAAGCTCATGGCTTTAACTGTTTAGAGTTAGACTGGAGTTATCATGGGAGTTCTATGCTTGGCTATTTTCCCTTAACAGATTCAGATGCTAAAACAAGGTAATAACTAAATATTGTGGATCTGAATTCAGGTCATCCAACTGAAAACCACGAGCTCTTTGGTCACAGGGCTCTAGGGTTGGCATGTTCATTGATTTAGCTAGCAGCTTTAGGCTGACTACATGATTTATAGGGAGCAATGCATGAATGTTATTGTTTCTTTCACCGAATTCTGAAACTTGGACAGAAAGAGTATTATTTTTGCTATTATAAAATCGAATAGGTAACATATCAAATTTATTTGATGTGCAACTTATCTTATTTTACTTATTTAAAGGTAAAAAATATAGATCTAACCTTACATAGTTTTGTTTTATTGACCACCTGTGCCTTGCTGCCTTTGTCCAGTTGACCTATTGCTGGCCCCATTTGCCAACCCCACGGAAGTTCAGAATATCGTGATCATTCTGTGCTGCTTTGTTGTACCCATTATTTTTTAGAGCAAAGCTTTTCCAACATATGCTCTCCAGTGAGCTGCTACATCGCGAAAAAGAGCTTTTCAGATGTCGTTCATGATTTTACTGTGTGCAAGCATATTTTTCCCAGCTTTCTGTGTCTCCTATAGGTTATGATTGTATTGACGTGATTTCTTGCTTAAGGTATCGCATACAAAGCGACCGGAAAGTCCCAATCTGCAGTGTACATCCCATGGAACAAGCTACAATCCAGTGCCTAGGGTGTCTCAAGTCAAAAATACCTGCTGCTAAGAGCTACCACTGTTCAGCTAAATGCTTCTCTGATGCATGGCGACACCATAAGGTTTTGCATGAGCGAGCTAGTAGTGCTTTGAGTGAAAACGGGACTGAAGAAGAGGAGTTGTTTGGCAGATTTAGCAGTGGTGGTTCTGGGGTTTTAAGTACTACTGGGTCTGGTTCATTGTCAAATTTTGGGCAGAGCCCTGGAGTTAATAATGGACCCGTGCCTCTGTTTGCCTCGGGCACTGATAAGAACTCGGGTGAAACTTGCTTTGAAGTGGGGCACTTGCGAACATATACACCAACTGCTGATGATATTGGCCATGCACTAAAGTTTGAATGTGTAGCTGTGGACAAAGAAAAAAAGGCTCCAATGGGGCTTCCATCTTCAATTATGACATCACGTGTAATCCCAGCACCAACTCCTACTCCACGTCGCCTAATTCAAGTGAATGAAGATGTTTTAGGTCACCTGGATTTGGACAGCCAGACTTCGTCCTTGGGTTCATTCACTGTGCTGTCCTACAATATTCTTGCTGATGCATATGCTACAAGTGATGCATACAGCTACTGCCCAACATGGGCACTTTCATGGATGTATAGAAGACAAAACCTGTTGCATGAAATTATTGGTTATCATGCCGATATCATCTGTCTTCAGGAGGTAATATTTTCTGACCTACCTATCCTTTTTTGGATCCTAGTTTTCTACTTTTCTTATTTTGACATGTAATTTAATAAGGTAAGTAAATCTAGCATGACATAATTTAGTATTTTAGTGTTTTTTTTGGCAAAGTTGCTTTAGCTCTTTTTGACTGTTCACTTATTCTTGTTTTATGTCAGATTGTGCTGTTTACCAGCTATTTCTGCTAAAATCATATCCTGCTTGTACTCATAGAATTTTCAATAATAATATTTTTCGCATGATTTCCACACTCCTGTACTGAATTTGTTTATAGTAAAAATAAGGCAAGCAAATGATATGTGTGACAGATTATTTTGATGTGTAAAACCATTATGTATCTACTCTCATAGAGTTTAAGCATTTCTGTTTTTAGGTACAATTAAACCACTTCGAAGACTTTTTTGCGCCTGAGCTTGACAAACATGGGTATCAGGCGCTTTACAAGAAAAGGACAACAGATGTACCTTTGAGTTGATTTCATTTTTTTAACTTGGTTCAATACTTTTTACTATCCTATTTGATTCTGCTCCGTGTCTCTCACAGGTGTATTCCGGAAGTCCTCTGGCCATCGATGGCTGTGCTACTTTTTTCTGTAGAGACAAATTCTCGCATGTCAAAAAATATGAGGTATGGTCACTTCCACACACACAATTATCTGCTGATTTACTTATATCTAATTCTTGTACATGCTTGTGTAGGTTGAATTCAATAAGGCTGCACAGTCTTTAACAGATGCCATTATTCCTGCTGCTCAGAAGAGAATGGCTTTAAGTCGTTTGATTAAGGTAAGGAAAAAAGAAAATAGATACTATATGCTACATCTACATCACAAATTCAGCTTCTTAATTTCAACTGTTTCCTTTCTTGCAGGATAACATTGCATTGATTGCGGTTTTAGAAGCAAAATTCGGTAACAATGGTGCCGAAAATCCGGGTAGAAGACAGCTTCTTTGTGTTGTACGTGAATACTCTTCTTTCTCTGTTGTGTAAAAGGCAATTGTGCACCTTGTCTCATTTCAACCTGTCAGATACTCAGATGACAAACCTTAGGAGGGCTATATCTATGTAAATGAATCTAATTGAGACGGCTAGAAACATTGCTATTTGGATAACAATTTTTTGCCATATCTCTATAGATATTGATAGCAACTTTACTACAAACTATCGGTCATTTGTCGTTTTTTTAATTGTATCATCTTCTCTTGTCTCTTGATGGAACGTCTATTATTCTTGAATCCATCAAGACTCGATGAATTTTGTTCATGAACCCTTCCCCGGATCCTGCACAAGTGGGAGCTACGTGCACCGGGCTGCCCTTTTTTCTCTTGTCTCTTGTTGGAACATCTATAATTCTTGAATCTATCAATACTCAATGAATTTTGTTCATGGAGATCTGGTCTCTTGTTGCAATTGTTTCCATTTGCAGGCAAACACACATATCAATGCCCACCAAGATCTAAAAGATGTGAAATTATGGGAGGTCTGCATCATGGCATTTTATATGCTTGCAGTTCATCTCCAATGGTCAGATGAATATAATTATGTTTTTTGCAGGTTCATACCCTCCTAAAAGGATTGGAAAAGATAGCTGTTAGTGCAGACATTCCGATGTTGGTCTGTGGAGATTTTAATTCAATCCCTGGGAGGTGTGTTCCAATATTCCATCAGAGCAATATTTGCTTGCAAATGCACTATAAATGATTGGTTGGACTACGATTTTTCTAAGTACTTAGTACTTTTCAGCACTCCACATGGACTTCTTGCAGTGGGCAAAATTGATCAGATGCATCCTGATTTGGCCATAGACCCCCTTGGAATTTTACGCCCGTTGAGCAAGTTGAATCACCAGCTTCCACTGGTACAGCTATACTAATCTGGCATAGTTTTCCTTATAATCTTTGTCCTGGTAAACCTCTGACCAAAGGTCCTGCTTGTTCATAGGTCAGTGCCTATTCTTCATTTGCAAGAATGGCAGGTGTTGGCTATGATTTTGATCATCAGCGGAGAAGGATGGACCCATCAACAAATGAACCACTTTTCACAAACTGTACAAGAGATTTTACTGGGACTGTTGATTACATATTTTACACAGGTTGGCACATACTGCTCCTTTATGCTGCTGTAGGCCTATTGTTATATACTTGAATCTTTGATGCATCCATTGGTATGAGGTAAGATTATAAGCAGCTATTGTGATTGTACTGTTTGAGGATGCTCATGTTTGGTTGCTTATTCCAGCGGATTCGTTGACAGTGGAGTCATTGTTGGAACTTCTGGATGAGGAAAGCTTAAGAAAAGACACAGCTCTTCCATCACCTGATTGGTCGTCAGATCACATAGCACTTTTAGCCGAGTTACGGTGCAAGCCTAGAATCAGGCGGTGATAAATTACTACATTAGGTATGTTATGAGATCAGTGTTGTCAGCGTGTATTCCACATGTTTAGTTTGTTCACACAAACTGCAAGGAGCTTAGGAGTAAAGACCTGACCTGCAGTTTATTTTATTTTATTTTTCTATTGCTCCCATTGTGAGTTTTAAATAGCCGAGGGCAGAAATAGTTATACATTACGGTTTTTAAATTTTATATAATGCATATGTGCAATATTGTTAAAGTGAACCATTATGTATTTAGTTGTACATATAAGACCTAGTTTACTTTATAGGTTTGTTAATCTGTTCTATGATTTGAATCTTTCTTCCAAGAAAGGAAAATAATTTCTGTACCACGCCAATTTTCTTACCTGGCCTCAGGGAACATGCAATTGCCAATTTTATTCACATATGAACACAAAACGTTACATTAGCATTTATTCATGGTCTGAATCTCCAGGCCTTGTACAAATGGTTAGCGTCAGCATCCTTTGTGGTGGAACACCAGAACCCACTTCCTCGATGGAACTCGAGGCCTGGCCGGGCGTGGATCCTTGGGGAAGCAAATATTAGGAAGAGCAGCAGCAGCCTCAGGAAGGGTGAGGCTTGTAACGTTGATTACTCTCTGACTACATTCCATCCTCATGCTATTTAGCGGCCCCTGTGTACTACTACTTTCTATAGAAGAAAATTCTTGAGAGAAATATTTAACAACATTCAATCCTTTTTTTTTCTTTCCCTGTCCTGCCTTCAGTCTCTTATCATTTCACTTTTATAATGAGGTTTTCTTTTTGTTGATGTGGCCTCGGGGCTTTTAACTCGTGGTGCATCATATGCAAGCTGGAACTGTTCTTCAGCTTGGCCGAGCTTTGTACCAACGGACTTGCCCGTAGTTCATGGTTGGTGATGGCTATGCCTCGTCGGCATGTACCTTTTGTTGTACGTGAATGGAAGATGGCCCTAGCCTCGGTGTTGGTTGGGCTGTTGCCACTACCACTTTGTTTTGTATGTCTGCTGGTAATTTGGATTTATTTCCTCGAATCCTTACGATATTATGGTTGAGGTTTGACGCAGTACTTTCAATACGGTCAACAGTATGCTAATTTGCTTTGGTTTTGTGGTTAACCGCATATTAGTTTTCAATATAATTTATGTGATAAAAATAATCATAAAATGTATAAAATAGTAATAAACACGTACAAATGACGTGTATGGGCTGTTGGTGGCTGAAGATTATCAAGATTGAGTTTGGTTGTGAGAAATTTTTTGATGAGAGTAAATATTAGTATTATTGGCCTTTATTTTTATGCGTTGTGTGGTAGTGTGGGTTGAAATTCCGGTTAAACTGGCAGTTCGGTTAATTACGACGTGAAAACTGAATAAAATTTGGTTACTATAGTACACAAAAATTTAAACTATATTTAATCGTAAATTTTGATTAATTACATATTTCAGTTTGGTTCGGTTTTCGGTTTTACGGTTAATCATATTCACCCTAGTTGGAGATGGGTTGTATTGGACAGCTTAAAATTCAAGATTATGGGCATGTTTGGTATTGATTTTATTCTACTCTATAGCTCCGCTTCAAAATGTTAGGTGGAGAGCAACTCTACTGTGAAAGTTTCTACTGTGAAAGTAGAGTTGTCAGTGATGATGTTTGATGATGTTTCGTTGGAATTTTTTTCAGCTCTAAAAAAGAGGGGGTTTTAGTGCAATACCATTTTTACCCGTAATTTGGTTTACTTTATGTATTTTGAGATTAGTGTATGTATTCTTTTTCGAAACACTATATGATTCTAGATATAGTATAACGTAAACATACATTATGTATTTCAGAAAAAATACAAACTGTATAAACGCAAGATAAATTTTATGAATATTTCATTGGAGCCGAGAGACGTAAAAAGTTGTGCTCTCTCATGGAACTATTACTCGTATATTTCTACCATTTTCGTAGATACTGGACTGAAAGACGATTGCTATGCTGTCACTTGATGCTTAGATGAACGAAGGTCCCGCCGGTTCTTGCAAGTGAGATAAATGTCATTATGTACTGTCTCCAAACGATAAATGCACTCCTAAGGGAAAGGTTACATCTTCATCGGGAGCTATGAGTGCTTTGAAGACCCGGAATTCCTATAAGGTCGAGCAATGTAAATACACATGAGAACAGTAAAAAAACCTCTACAACGATCAAAGGTATTTAAGACGGACAAAAGGTCTGCCGTCGTAAATAATGTTATGTACGACGGCTAAATACGGTCATCGTAAATATCATCTTTATTTACGAAGGCCAGTTTCAGACCTTTGTAGTTAAAGTTAACTTAGGACGGCTTGGAACTAATCGTTGTAATTTAAACTTATTTAAGAAGGTCGAAAGATTGGCCGTCGTAAATAATGAGTCCTATACCTATCCTGATCGCTCTCTCGCTCACTTTGCATGCCGCCACCTCTCTCCCCGTCGATGCCAAGTCACCCCACACTGTCGTCGCCCCGCATTGCCGCCGCGGGCGCGTCGTCCCCACCCCGTCCCACACAGCCACCGACGCCCCCTCCTCACACGTCGTCGGGGCCCGCAGTCGGGCCCATCTCCTGCCGTCCAGCGCTGTCGTCGGTGTCCTCTCTCTGTGCCGTTGTCGGTGCCTCCTTTCCACGCCGTCCCGCACCACCGCCGGTTCCCCTCCCCACGTGGCCCCACAGCATCATCGATTCCACCTCACGGGCATCGCCACCCTGGCCCGTCGCCAACCATCATCGCCCTGTCGTCTGCGTTCAAGGTTTCCTCCTCCCTCCTTCCCCTGCCCAATCCCCCGGCCCCCTCTCCAACCTGCGCATGCCCCCTTGCCCCCTCTACATGCCCCCTCTGCATGCCCCCACCCACCCCCTCCCCACTCGTATTGATTTTGTTCATTTTGTGTTGATTTAGTTGATCATTTTGTGCATTTTGTGTTTATTTAGTTGATGTGTTGATTTGTTGATAATTTTGTGCATTTGGTGATGCTAGGTTTTTGCGTCGTCCGTCCGCTGCTCCGACACGCTTTGACCAACGTGCAAGCTACTTGTCCCCCTCCCTCCCTTCCCCGATGTTGATGTTTAGTGTTGGGCTACATGAAACATGAAACATCTACGACGACCGCCTTTATTTACGACGGCCCTGGTCCCAACCATCGCAAATAAGTTTTTTCCAACCGTCATAAATGTGCCTTAACCTATGCATCACACATTTTGAACTAGCACATCTCACGTGCGCTACGCATGTGAGGCGTGTACATCCCAAATTTTCTCCTTTTGGACAGGCTAGGGGTGATAGAAAGGGCATGCTTATGATGATACGTGAGGTTCAAATCTAGATGAAATTTTGGTGGCATAATCTTGATGTTCTATGTGCACCATTTTTGGGTGGGTAGTTGGAAAACAACGGGATTATGCTACCAAAAGTTCGTCTCGACCCGAGCCTCGCGTGTTGTCGTAAGGACGTTTCTCAATCACTCTTGGATGTGTTTAGAACCTATCCTTCTCGGTAGATGCAGGAGCGTGATATAAAGTAAAGTATAAGCTAACGATTATTTGTCTAATTTAAATTTATAACCTTAAATATGAGTGAAGACTAGTTGGAAAAAAATGAGGTTCGGTCCGATGAGTGGGTGGTCAAGATTATGACTTTTGTGGACCGTGCCTTTTTTTCAAAGATCAATAAGGTGCAGTGCTTGTCAGAATATGAGGTGTTTGGACAAGGTCACAATTTTAATAAACTTGTGTCCATACGATTTTATGCCACATTATGAGTTGTGGGTCTTTTTTGGCGAGTTAGTTACTCAAGCCATATAAGAAGAGGAAGATAATGATTACAGCACGGGGTTGATAGGATGGATGGTATACTTGAAGCTATACAACCAGATTTACCGAGGATCCTCCTACAGTAGAGGTTGAAGCGTTCTTCAACTTCTCAAAGCTTCATAGGAGCCACTACATGAACATACGGAAGTGATGCTCCTTGCTTTCATGAATTAACTTATGACTATTAAGTCTAACTATTTCTTCTCCAATAATTGCTATAACGATCTCATCAAATTGATCAACGATATCCTTCAAAAGCCCCAGAAAGTGCCTAAAGACATGCACCCATCAAAGAAATTGCTTTATGGACTCGGTATGAAATATGAGAAGATTGATGTGTGTCCAGACAACTGCATGATTTTTTGAAAAGAGCATGACAAAGAGAACAAGTGTTTAAAGTTTGGTAAATCAAGGTTTGTTGAAGTTGTTAACGATGATGGTGACACGATGATGATAGAAGTCGCACATAAGCACCTTAGTTCCTTGCATGTCACAACTCTATTGAAGTGGTTGTTCCTCTAAAAAAACAGCCAGACACATAATGTGGGACAAACAAGGTGTACATGAGAACGATAGAGTTATGCCGCACCCGTCCGACGGTGAAGCATCGAAGGTGCTGGATAGCTATGATGCATACTTCGCCAGTGATGCAAGAAATGTTCACATCGGATTAGCGACAGGTGACTTCTCACCAGTCAGGACCTTCTTCCTGAGGGTATGCCTGTGCTTCCTGTACCAATTCCTGGATTAGTAGTTGGCACGCATAATAGATTGGAACGAGATCCATACAACTATAATTTATTATTAATCAATATAAGTCTTACAAACATGATCTAGATTACAATGGATGTGGTCAGGGGATGACCATAGAGTAGATAAATCCTCAAAATCAGTAGAGCATAATGGTGCCATGCTCAACAGGAAAAATTGGAAAGTAGGACTAGACCTAATCGTCATCCCCTCAAGCTTCAGCTTCTTTATCTTCTGATAAACCACATGTAAAGTAAGAGTGAATATGGAAGGTACTCAGCAAACCCTAACACTACTCAAGGAGAGGTGTTTCATGTATTGGAGCTTGTAGCAAGGGAAGGTCATACGGCTTAGTTTTGCCAAAAAATTATTTTATGCAAGGTTCTCTTTGGAAAAAGTTTTGTAATAAGAGGGAGAAGTAGTTGAATCAATATTATTTGTTGATGAGCCATGGGGGAGATGCAATCTATCCCGCCAGTTCCCTCACTTTTAGATGAGTCTTCGGACCCATAGCCCTAATGTTTATGGCACGCCTGCCAACACTTTACCAAAACACGGTGGCCTCTACCACCCACACTCACACCCTCCAAGGAGATGCACTAATGCTAATCATAATGAGCTCAGGTCATAGTGTGCCAAGTCTATGACAACATCTATCCAAATAGATTATGACTCTTTAGAGTTTGTACATTTACTCACACACAATGCACACCTTGGAAGGGTATGACATGACGCTCAACATATCTTTCCCGAGTAACTCCACAATCTCACCTCGATGGGACACAGGTGTCGTTAGGGCCTAACGCAGCACCCAGGCATTCGGGCTAAACACAATACCTGAGGCAATTAGGGCCTAACACAACGCCTAGCCAGGCAACGGGCAGACACAACCCCGTGCCATTTCCTGGTCCATCGTGCCCTCCATGGCCCTCGAGGTGTCTCATGTGTAAGCCACATAAATGTAAGGTGAGTCCTGCCGTACATGTTCTGTGGTTGTACAAAATCACTATGTTGAGATCAAATGAATCATTCTTATATTGATGAGGTTACTCCAATGGTCTTTATCAGAAAGACTAGTCCGAAACACATAGCATCGGACAATACCGAAGTCACACAACATTGGTTGGTGATCTACCCCATGCACACAACCACATAGGGTCCACAAAGAAACCATTCACCATACCAGCCTCGACCGCTACCCCACTTTACACACATAGTTCATTAATCACCCTTCCACATCCTAACTCACACCACCAATCACCTTTCACCCAGTTCATAAATCATGTGAGTATTGTGTAATGGTTTGCAATGCGAACATCACAGGGTTCCTAAGCATAAAGCTAATCAAGAAGGTGCTTTAATCACAATTATAGTATGGTGACAAAGTTTTTAAGCTGTCAAGGGGGTGTGTAACTCAAAGTCAAGGAGGGGATTGTGATGGATACATCTTAGACAGGGAGTCAATGTGACACAACTGCTAACCATCCTTAAAGAGCAAGTAACCAATGTCAACATTAACTACTGTATTTCCTACCTGATGCACCACCACATTTCAATGAGGCATAACTATGCCAATCATTAAAATAGGCACTCAACCATGCATTATTGAAAGTAGGCCATTGGGTGCATTTGCAAAACCTAGGTTAAATATGATCAAGGAGTTAGAGCTTTCCGTTACAGTCTTTGTAGAGTTCTTCGTGATCCGGCTCTTTAATTCCTCCGCGAACTCTTCGATTACCACAATATGTGGCTATGTGAATAAAATTAAAATCACTGATAAAGAATCATAGAAAATCCAGGTAAAATTCCAACAAATCAAAGGAATTGTTTCGTATTATGGTGGCTAGGATTTTTAGAAAGGTTATCAATGGGTACCTTATTATTTGGAGCCTATTCGTAAATCTTACTATTCAATGGTCGAATAAATGCTTTTGGAAGAATCCTAAGTATTTGTTAATCCTTTTATTTTAATTGATCGACTATTATATTCGTTCCATTATGGACGTCATTAATGCTTTTAAATAGATGTTGGCGACTAAATTATTTTATCCAGGCTGATTTGTAATTAATGTCATTTTGAGACAACCTAAATGCTTTTCGAGGAAGGACTATAATTAATTTCCTTAGCTTAATTTGATCAACTATATTTTCTTTCTTTTTACAATGTCTCAGAGGTTACATAATATCTTTAGACATTTCAGATATTTATTAACCCCGTCAGTCCCGAACTAGGTTTAATGAATGGAAAAATTCATCTATGTTTTCTTTCCATGAAGAATTTCCCTGAGAAGGGATAATTTAATTCTCAAAATGAAACATGTGTTTTGTCAACATTCTAGTCAACTACCTGATTTATGACCATATATAGTTGTTTTATTAACTCGCTAATGTATTTAGACTCCTAACCACTCTGCTACACTTTAGGCATCAAGTAACATCTTATTGGTGCATGACTCATTTATTATAGCGGTTAAACATGGATTCTGATATTTTCTAGCTATTTAAGAATTTTATGATGGTTTGTTGATATACCAATTTATACCAATTTTTCCTAAGTTATCGTTTACTGGTATTATAATCCAAATGTCAAAAGTATACCTTATAGACTCTTCAAAATCTGTCTATCGAGGTTTTTATAAAATTATCAATGCTGAGATTATTTTATTAGAAAATTGTATGTGAACTTTTCTACCCGACAACCATTTAAATGATTTATAAAAGGTTATGATTATATTTAATATTTCATGATTCATCCTATGCAATTATCACTGTACTATATTATAAGGATCAAATTACATTTCTAATGTTTTCAAATGATTATTTATAAATAGATTATAAAATTTTGGAGGACTAAACATGGATTTCCTTAATTTTCCCTGTTATTGAATGATTTATAGCAAGTTATAAATATATTATTAATTTACATACATTATTTTGCTACTATTCACTGCTTGTACATTCTAAATGTCAAATACTAGATTTTCCTACACTTGGAAATATATTTTATAGAGCTTTGTGTACATTAGTCATGTGGAGCTAGCCGTTCCAAGCATGAACAGGGACTGACTCGTGGGCTTCAATGGTCAGATGTGTGCACATAGTGATTTATTTTGCACCAGGCACTGGCAGGTGGGGTTCGGTTGTCAGCAGTTCATGGGCCTTCAGTCTACATGGATAGATTCCATGCGGGTGGGCCGAGGGCGCACGCGTGTGGAGATGGCGTGGCTGCAAGGGTGACGGCCACGCGGGACTGACGGCTAGACCGGGAGGCGGCGACGAGCGGCCGAAGAGTTCGTCAGAACTAGTGCTCCCACGCGATTTTTTTTCGGGTTTATGTGCCAGGCGGATGCGTGGTGGTGCGACGAGCACGTCGGGTGGCTTGGCCAGGCATGGGTGGCACCAGCAGCGCTCAGCGACGGGCCATGGCGATCGTGCGCGGCGGCGCACTGGTGATCTACTCATTCTCGCTATAATTTGACGAGCTATCTTGCATGGGGCGTGTTCCAGAGTGCGTTGATGTGTGCAGTGGCCTCGTCCGGGCCCGGGAGTGCCCCACGGCAGCCGGCAACAGTGAGGTGCGGTGGCGTGGCTAGGTGTGCCGGTGCCCGTTCTCGCGGGGTTAGGCCCAATGCGTTGCTTGTTATAGCTACCGCGTGTGCCTTATCGCCTACGCAATGCACCATTGGGACAGAACATGGCTCACCGGAGCAGGAATGCATCCGTCGGCCGATGGTGCTAGAGTTGAAGGAACGCATCCGTCGGCCGACGATGCCAGGGTTGAATGACTATCATGTCTCGAGGTAATTCCTAGTGTGAACCAAATGATCTAGGATCTACATTGTCTACTCAGGGTGCTATCGAAGGGAGGAATTGGTGAATAGGGACTCATCAGTGACGTGTGAGCTCGGCGGCAGGCAGTGAGGTAGAAGGGGGAGATCCTAAATTATGACTTTTGTAGAGGTGCTCGAGCTCGATGGAGTGCAGTGGAAGATAGGGATGGAGCGTGCGAGGAAATGGGAAAAGGAGTGGTGCTGTTTTATTGTGGGGGGAAGGTGGTTTGGAGCGATGCGATGGCGTGCCTTTTGGCATGGCAATCACATGCGATGAGCTGGCATGGTGTTGTGTCGTTGATGCCATGCTGTGCTGGGAAGGTAGAGGGCAGCGGATTGAGAAGGGCGCTGTGGTGGGAGCTAGTTGTGCAGGTGGCTCCCGGGCGTGGTCTCGTCGTGGATTCTGGAAATGCGGTCGACCTCAGAGCGGAAACACAGTGGGAAGAAGCTGGTACAATACGACATCGGGCCAGGTCTCGCGCGTGACAAAGGGGAGGGCCGAGCGGGCCGCACAATGATTAGAGGAGGGGAGATGGCAGAGAGGCTAGCTGGGCCGAGCCGAGAATGAAGCATGCTATGTCTGTGGTGCCAAGATACCCTTTCAATGGTGATGAAGCGACGGAAATCAAGAACACACCCAAGATATTCGGCGAAATGCCCACAAGGTGAGCCTTTCCCTGAAATGCCTTGCTTGGCGCCACCGAAGTCCGTTCGTGGTGACCGCTAATGGTACTCATGTGTCGCCAAGCTGTACGTCCATTTTCCGCATTGATATCATTCCTATAGAAATCCCCAAGTTGACTACTTTTGTCGTTTGTATCACGTTGGCCTGTCCGTGCGTGCTCGTGATGCTCCACCATGAGCCGCGTCGACGCCGTTGACCACATGACGTCGTCGTGATGCTCCGAGCCGTCATCATGCCCTGGCATCGAGATGAAGGATGCTTGTGATGTGTGTGGTGCTGGAACACAAGCACGACTCGTCGAACAATGGTTGTCAAGCCAAATTAGGTTTTAGTCGATGTGAGGGTGATCGAGTCCTAGGTATAGCCAAGGTGCTCGATAAAATGCCTTCCTGGTCAAACCAAGGTGGTTGGTGATCACGGATGACCTGTAGTTGAGTAATGCGAGAATGTTGCGACCGGCAAGGAAAACTAGACCAAGGGGAACCTTGGATAAGAGTTTCTTGTTCATGTCGATGATGTTTCCTAACCGTCTGTAGAATTTCTTAACTAGGTGTGCCATTTCATCGATGACAGGTTCGTTGAGTCGCTTGCCGATGATCGAGTCGACATCACTAACCTTGAGACTCATAATGTGGTATTCTGGATTTCGCTCACCACCATGGACGAGTGTGGGTCGATGTGAACATCGATGAGATAATCTTTCCGAGATGGCAAATCACGTTTTCTCGACATAGTAATGCCTTATGTTCGAATTCCAGAAGTTCACCGAGCTCATCTGGACAATCTTGCAAAGGACACTGCAATAGTGTCATGTAAGAACTTGGACGATGTTTGCGAAGATAGTCGTAGCGACTGATTTACCTAAAGGTTCTTTGAACGTGTCTTGGTACTCACGTTAGGTTAGCAGTGCTTGTGATGACTCTTTGAGTCCAAGCAATGCCGATCTCACTTCTTTTCCAAGTGTCGCCAGGGTTTCACTTTGATTCATACTTATCAGAACCATGCGACCACACTTCTCATTTAACTAGGTTTACACCTTAGTGAGTTTGTATAACTTCCTTGGTCGACTTCTAAGTCGCGACCTTCTTTGTTACACACTCCACTCATACTCAAGATTTCGATGTCCCCCTTGATTCCTTAGTCATTCTTACACTATTCAGTCCAACACTTCCACACCAGCCAGTCTCAGCTTTCTCGAGTGGCATAGCTCCAAGTGTTAAGTGAATAATTGCATTGCGTGCTTGCATTGCACCTTTCGATTCACGTCTAGACACTACTATGACCACTTGACTTATCCATAGTTTCTCCACCCATCCGATACATATCTAATCTTCCTAGTCAAGCCTCTTCTTCTTAAGGTTTTTACAACTCGTCGAGTCCATTATTAGATTACATTAATTACTTATATGCATATCATGTCGTTAGGAACGTGATGATAGGTGATCAACGAGAAGTTTCTCTTGGAGGAGAATGCCGAGGAGTTCCAACTTCAAGATTCCATGGCGGATTCTCCCGAGGAAGACCAAGCCATAACAATTGACATTTAATCGGGTCGCAAACTAAGGCAAGCCCCGGTTTGCATTTAAGTTCCTTATAGTGTTTTGCAGTTTTATTTGACCTTACGTCTTCAGATGATTGTGCATTACATTTAAGGTGTTTGACATCCACTTGCAATGCCGACAAATCCTATGGAGTCTTGGGTAGGTCTACGACCCGCTGAGTAGATACTGCTATGCTTATGCTCATAGGAATTCGGTAGAAGTCGAGTAGTTGGAATCTACTCGCGAGATAGGAATTTTATCACATAGGAGGATCTGGAATTAGAAAATGGCTTATGAATATGAAATCGAGACCGGTTAGAGATGAGTAGGAAGCAACAAGAGGTGGTCTTGGTCGTATAGCTCTGACCGTGTCGATTGAGGACTGTTTCGTGTGCGGCCCTGCTGGACAAGCTTGAATTGTACCGCCGACATACTGGAGGAATGGGCTCCAGTAAACTGACGTAGCTTGATACTGGTTTGTCGAGGCATTCCGTTCCATTTTATAGGTGTGGGTTGAGGGCAGCAAGGCGTAAATCAGCTGGTGGGCACGTCAGAGCACGCCCCACGCAGTGAACTCCTGCTCGTGACGGATCGTTCGGTTCGACATTCGAGTGTTTAGTGAAAGGTGGCCATATACGACTAGTACTAAAATGTTATGTAGGTACTGCTGTAAGTACTCGCTGGCATTTCCGAAAGTGCATATGTGTCGTGTTGTCCGGGTGTGTCCTGATTGCAATCACCGTCCCTCGCGGTAATAGAGTACCACTTGTTCACTACGCTGTGACGTAGTAAATACTAAAGAAGTCGGGAGAATATGATATATTGGTTTACAAATTGCTTGGACAACCTTGTTTGGATTAGAGATAGTACAATTAAAAGTTTACAGTTTCCCCATACTTTATCTGTAATAGCAGTATGTGCTTTTGGCATGTCATATCATCAGCAAAACATTTCTTGTTTGATTGTGGAGTCTATGATGTGCCATGCCTGAAGAATGTCAATTACTACTTAAAACATTACTATAAGGATCCACTTGTAGGCGAGTCCTTTATGCTATTCCTTATCTATGCTTAGTATTCACCCCTGCATATGTCTAGTGAGACGGGTTAGTCTTGCTGAGCCTTATGCTCACGTTTGCGCTTTAACGATTTTTTGTAAGTATTAGTTTTATTTCTGCTGTTCAGGTTGTACATGTGATCTCGAGGTGTCGAGATAAATCTCATGTGAACCACGCCGCTGCTGAATGTTCTTCATGTTGCTAGTGAGAAGCGTCCTAGGGCATGGACGTCTTCTCTCCTGCTTAGTTAAGTGAGATTATGAGTATGTATTTTCCGCTGCGTGTGTACCTCTGTTGTATACTCTTTTGTAAACTCTTCTTATTATGAAATGAAAACTTTACATATTTTGGTCATTCTTTTCATGTGTGCTGTTAGGTGCTGCATCACACGGCACCACGCAATGAGATCCTTGGACGTCGGGACCCCGGTCCCCACAGACATGGTATCAGAGCTTCATTGGGAATAGCACGCTCGAAAATAGCCTATTTTTGAAAACTCCAAAGTAGTCGAGTGAGTATTAGCTATATGCCCATTAAGGACTATTACTAGTATTATTTATAAAGGTGGTGAACTAACTTGTTATATTATTCTGTAACGACGCTCCGTGTTCAAGGTAAGAGGTAAGGTACGCCACCGAGAGCGGATCAATCTCGGTAAGCTCTGCATATGAGATGTGGTATGTGATATTTCCATGGCTTAGAACGGAAAGTCAATATGAGTCTCTAAAACTTTCCATGTTTCTGAGAACATATGACACGCGGTATCCCAGCGTGATACAAAATTAGTGGGAGCCCCCGTCGGGTGGTGTATAACCCGATAGTATGCATCTCTAGAACTATTCATGTTCTCTGGGAGCATGTGAAACACGTATGCCCAAGCATGTATAAGCCGGTTCGTGCGGGAGACTTTGCTGTACAGACGTAGTACAGCCATATACCTCGAGACATGACATCGCTCGAGGGAGACTCACACCATAGTCGTATGTATTTACTTTCATATATATTATTATGACTGCCTGTCGTATTTCCCCGTGCCGCCCTTGAGGTATGAAGGTGTGAAAGGGGATTGTTTGTTTTCTGCAGGTACACTAACTCTGATAGCGACCCGTGTAGAATACGTTTGCGAGTGATCGATATTAGAACCACCTATAGACGTATCCGAATATACCGGGTTAGACTTTTCTTTTGGTAAGGCACGTAGTACCGTCAATATCCCACTTGATAGTTTGACCATCCCCCACGAAAGAATGGCTTCATATTCATATTTAGTCCAAATATCAGTTGCTGATATCTTGTGGACAAGGTAAAATGTTTCTCTTCAAGAGTAGGTGAACCAAAGTTCTTTGTTCCTGGCGAGAGTTTAGCTTGACTTCGTCGGAGTAAGATCTTGGTTAAGCATGAAGATCCATAGTGATATGCTATGAATGCAGTGGCGTAGCTAGATGACTCATATAGGGTATGCACCAGTGCACTGCATAAAGTACTAGACTATATGATATTTAGAATTTTAAAAAATCTTCATTGAACTTTATAAATCCTGGGTATGCACAAGCATACCCGGCAACCCAGCTAGCTCCGCCCCTGTATGAATGAGAAGGTTGTCAAGTTCTCTTTCAAGTTCCATTTAGTTCCACAGCAGATGATTAGTTGTAAAGCAAGTTCTATCTATCGGACTTGAGTTTTGAGCTAAGTTTCAAAATTTGAGTTTGTTCCCAATTCTTGTGTTTTGAAGCCGGTAAGTTTTGTTTTCTAACAGGATTTGACCTGACTTTGAAAATTTATATCTCTACAACCTGAAGGGCTATGGATGCAAATAAATACTTTTTAGAAAGGGGAAGAGCTGTTCTACAACTTTTTTATTCATTGTTACCTCAAATTCGGTTTAGAACTAATTAGAAACTAGAGTTGAAGTTAGTACATGTGTTCAGTGCTATATGATACAGCCAAAAAATTCCTGAATTTTGAACAGCCATAGCTCTTAAATTAGAGCAACCTAGGCATACCTATACATGTCTAGAAATCTTAAAGAGTCATCTATCAATTTCCTATTCAGTGCTAAGGCTAAAACTCGCAATAACCAGATCTAAATCGAAGTATCGTTAAAGGCATCGAAACAGTCTATAATCTGAACAGTGACATATTCAGTTGCTGTTTGGATTGTAATTTCTTATAGGATCATCAAAAGACTTCATAATTTACATTTATGAAATCCTGAG
Source organism: Tuctoria greenei (assembly GCA_036927565.1). Taxonomy (NCBI): domain Eukaryota; kingdom Viridiplantae; phylum Streptophyta; class Magnoliopsida; order Poales; family Poaceae; genus Tuctoria; species Tuctoria greenei. The sequence continues at coordinate 172,399,732 of JAYESD010000002.1, read as the reverse complement.
GATGTGTGTAAAAAGTTCGCAATATTTTGTTTCTGCAAATATCAATATTTCTCTATTGAAAATTGTGGACAAAATCAGCAACATACAAAGGAAGCTCTGCCAAATTTCAGTTAAAAATCTGGGAACTTGGTCGAACTTTAAAATTCCTTATCTCCTCAACCAGAAGTTCTATGAGGGCAAGTAAATACTCTTTAGAAATATTTTGAAGTCCTCTACAAGTTTTCTGTTCAACTCTAGACCAGAATCGTTTTCTAAGTGGGTGAAATTTGGAGATTTGCAGAAACTGTCCGGAATTAACCAAACTGGACAGAAATCTGTACAGTTCTAAATTTGAACCATAACTCGCAGACCTTACGTCCAATAGGGTCACACGACTAACCGTTGGAAAGGTTAGGGAGTCAGCTACAATTTTTGTAATTGTCTCCAGATCTGAATTGGTCATCTACCTATCCCAAATCGAGTTTGAATGCAGGGTGGTCAGTCTGAACTGAACCCCCATTTCTTCTGAATGCTGAATTTTTAGCAAAATTCAAAAATTCATATATTTTGAACCAGGTCTGATATGCATACAAATAAATATATTCTGGAAAGCTTATTACCTTATCTACAACTTTGTCAATAAGAATATTTCCAGATTTCTAACAGAACAGTCTGTAAACTTTAGATCAAAACTGCTACTTTTTAAGCAGGTTCTGCTGAAAGTGCAAAAAAAAAAAATCTGCTGATTTTAAAATAGCATAACTTGCAAAGCAAAGATGATCTAGAGGCAAACCAATACTTTTTGGAAAGGCCTTGAAGTGTACTTTAACTTTGTTATTCACCTCAAGATCTGATTTTGCCATTAACTAGATAAAAATCAAGTTTGCGTCCAGACTGGTCGTTTGTCACTATAGCCTGGCCAGTTTGAACCTTTTGGTTTTTGTTAGGCATTCGGTTCTCGGTTTCAACTCGAGGAGTGTCGTAAACAACCAGGAGTTAGGACCCAACTGTTTACCAAGTTGAATGGAGTGTTTAACTCATTTGAAGCCATTTTCCTTGGATTGACATACTAGTGTTTAATTTATGTGACTTGTCACATCACTTCTTGTGCTTTCGAGCGCAAGTCGTAATTACTCGAGTTGCATCTCGTCTTTCCATGAGGATTGTTTGAAGTACGCTTTGACATCCTGGTTTGGAATTTTAAGAGGGAAGGCAAGCACTCAAGTAATGGTGGTGTTCAACCATCAACCTTGGTTACAACGAGTCGTGTCAACAAGAAGACGATTAATTAAGATTACATCTTCAAGAGAATCCAACATCCACCACCAGATTGAGTTACTCTAAGAAGAAGCGTGACTTCAACTCCACTAAAGTGATCGAGAAGGATATCCATTCCTCCTAGCTGATTGAAGCGAAGGTTAAGTGAAGTATCACTAGAGATGTGTCTAGTGATCCCGACGAGGTGTCTAGGTATAACCTTCGACATATAGTTAGTTGTTTTTATTTTGATGAAGATACTCCTCAAGTAAACTGGTAACTCTAAGACCTAGTTGAAGATACAATCAAGTTGAGTAGTACATGAACAAGCTTTCGAAAGGTCTAGGTAACGTGGTATATTTTCCACATTCCTTATCAATCGTTCAGTATGAATTCCTTAACTGTGATTGAGTCATGAAAGGAATGCTACTCATTGAGTGTCTTTCATGACCACGGTATCTAATCCTTGCAAATCATCAGACAATACTTGAGTTTTGGGTGTGTGGTTCATTTAGTCTTGCTCAAACTATAAAAGCTACTGCACCATGCATGTGCACCATTTGCACTATACATATGCATCATTTGCACCATACATATGCACCATTTGCACCATACCATGTGCATATTCATTGCACCATACAACATATGACACATCATGAAGCATCATTACCAATGCAAAATTAATGATAGAATGCGTGGTAATACTAAAATTTAGAGCAAGATTGTGTATCCCATTCAAACTATTTTAAGGTGTCTAATGACTACGGTCATTTCACCATCTTCATTTGACTTCTTACATCGTTGATATCCTTTCCATTGAGTGATACCCGAGCAACTGATCACTCAACCTCCCTTTCAACTAAACAGACACTTAAACTTCCGTCTTTGACTTGTTTAGGTTCAAGTACCTTGATTGTTGCAACTATACTGTTCGTCATCGAGTGGTCATCAGTTCGATGATCAACCTTGTAAAAATCCATGAAATCTCCTTACTCGCGAGGATACCGTTCGATTATCAACCTCGCGAAACTCTTTGGGTCCATCTAAGATCTTGCATTGTTATATGGTAACCTTGCTACGCTAATTACCTTGTAGTTACCATATGATTGAGTTCTTTGCTATGTTGAAAACATATGAGGATGTTGAATCCTTAAATCCTCATACGCCACCGCGAAGATTCCTCGTCTTCTACTTCTATTAATTGAAGGTGTTGAAGCGCCCATAAACCTTGTAGTCGCCGTATCTTCAGTATTCCTGCGGTTTTGCCCACATAAGAGTGTTGAGTGCTTTGCTACTCTTATGCTACAGCTAAGGAATCCTATGGTTGACTAAACATCAAAGGAGGTTAATGATTGTCGTTTAACCTCGTAAACCATATTAACTCATGTCAGGGGAAATACCACATTAAGTTATAAGGACCGATGCAAAAACCAAGCAAGCAACCAAGAATCAATGCAAAGATAGTTTCAAACTATCATGGTGACCTAGAGAAGCAAATAACAAGTCCTGATTCTTCTAGTCAAGACTAGGACAGGACAAGATGTCATGTCAGTGTAAGAGTACAACAATAAAGGATCAGAAACAGACGTGAAATTTTTATGATGTGATATTGTCATGTCGAGCATCCTATCAAGGTTATAAACCTAAAGACTGGAATCACCTGAAGCAAACTTTAGAATTTCTTAAGATGCCTAAAGATAATCACTATTTCATAGAACCCAAGTCTTTAAGGGCATTGTCATTTTCATTAGTCAATGACCCTCTTTTATGGATTGTCCCCTCATCGTTTCTGTTATTCTACTTGTTAGAATCTCAGGACGACATTCTTTTAAGGGGGAAGGATTGTAAAGAACGCTTTTTGGAAGAACAAAAACGCAAAAATGCGAACTTAAATTTTTTTTGAAAGTGGACTTGGAAATCCAAACTCACATGTATCACGTGCGTTAACCCATGTTCACTACAAATATGGACTTGTTAAAACTTAAAGTCTTAATTGGAATATTCCACATAAAGGATTAACAATTAGAATGTTAATTCAAACTCAAGTTCCAACATCGACTTGAGCAACATCATGGAGTTTCCAGCTACACTGACGATGTGTAGTACCTTCGAAAAATTCCATCCTAATCTTTTGTTGTACTGGTGAGAATCATATCAGGGGTGGGGCCCACTTATCGGGTGGCCCACTCGTCAGTTCTCATCAAGCGTCATTTGGTTTCCTTTCTGCTCGTGCTTATCGGGAACCATCTCGATGTATGTGCCAAGAAGGCTTCACACACAAGCTAGTCTTTGAGGCTGTCCTTATCGTGGATCCGGGCAGTACTCACGTGCTCTCTCTCTCTCTCTACTTCGACTCGTGGCACCAATAAGAAAGTTGGGTCCGTCAAGAATAAAAATCAAATCGTGCAAAGGATAAAAATCCAAACAAAAATTTCGAGCTTAAAGTTAAATTTACAAAATGTAGGGCTTAGAACCATTAATTGATTAAGGCCAATTATTTAGGATTTCTATTGATTTTTAGAAAAGAAAATAGATAGAGAATAAAAGCAAAAGCCTAGGGTGCTTTCAAATTCAAATTTGAATTTGAAATTCAATTGAATCAATCCTCAAATTTGATTCAAAATTTGGATTTTTAATATCTCAAATAACCACCCCCAGGTTACTGTGCTTTGAGATTATTTAGACATGATTTGAATCTGAAAAGAAAGAAAGAGGATAATATCTATTGGTGGGGCCCATGTGTCAGTCTTATCCTTATAAGAGAAGTGTTCTGTTTGTTCTTCTTTACGTATCTTCCACTCTACATCGACTTGGTCTGCTCACCTCTGAGCTACGCTCCTCCCGGCCACCCGCGGTGTCGCCCGACTCCCGCTCGCCTCCTCTCCTCTCCCGGCCTGGTCGCCCCGGCTGCATCCCCAACCTCTGCACGCCGCCAGCCAAGCTTCCGTCTTCCGCGCGCGTCTCATCGCTTGCGTCCGTGCTGCTCGACCATCGTGCCATGATGTACTCAGCCGTCGCGCTACGCTCCTCCCACCCGACCGTCGCGGCATCGCCCCACGCCGGCCGTCCGTTCACCGCCTTTCAGCCACCGCAGCATGGTACCCAAGCCGGTCGCGCGCGCCTCCCCCGCCGTCCGCCTGCCTCCTGGCCACGGCTCGTCTCCCGGCCCCTACTCCACGGCGCGCCACTCACGCTGCGCTCGGCTGCCCACGGCCCTGCGTTCCTGCTCGCTCCTCGCCTGACCATGTTTCTGGCCATCGCTCCCCTGCCGCGAGCTGTTTCTGACGCCCGACGGCGCCCTGCCCCTGCTCAGTCGCCGGCTTTGCCGCCCCAACGCGCCGCTTCGCCTCCTGCGCCCCCGGCGCTCCGCCTCCATTCCGGCCGCCTCTGCCGCGTCGCGCAGGCGCGCTGTCCTAGCCCGACGGCTCTCGTCGCGATGCCGGCCGCATGCCGCCCACCGCTGGCACCCCACGACCGTGCAGTTTGCTTGCATGCGCCTTGCCCGCGCTTCGCCCAAGCAGATGCACGTCGGCGCCCCCAACAGTGCCCGCTTGCCGTGCGCCAGCCTCTCCTCCGCGTCGCGTCCCCGCCATAGGCGCAGCTCCCTACATCGTCCGCCCTTGCCGCTGTCCGCGCCATGGCCGCACCGCCAGTCTGCTCCTCCCTCTGGATTCAGCACGGTGCCCAAGCTTCCGCCTGTCGCCTTCAATGCGACGTTTCGCGCCGTGTCTATGTACTGGAAGCAAAGCAAGTTATGAATGAGATGCACAGGATTTGGGAACACGTCTTTGACACAATGGTATCGACAACTGGTCCAAGGTTAGCTCTAATTTTGCAAGATTGATTAGATCAGTGACTGCAGCTAGGTGTTCGATGAAATGTTTACGAGGGAAGAACCAACTTTGTTGATGTTCAGAGATGGTCTGTGATGCAGGGGTAGGATGATGTTGCAACCGACAAGCCTAAGTGCCAAGATACCCTTTCAATGGTGATGAAGCGACGAAAATCAAGAACACACCCAAGATATTTAGCGAAATGCCTACAAGGTTAGCCTTGCCCTGAAATGCCTTGCTTGGCGCCACCGAAGTCCGTTCGTGGTGACCGCTAATGGTACTCATGTGTCGTCAAGCCGTACGTCTATTTTCTGCATTGATATCATTCCTATAGAAATCCCCAAGTTGACCTCTTTTGTCATTTGTATCACGTTGGCCTATCCGTGCGTGCTCGTGATGCTCCACCATGAGCCGCGTCGACGTCAGTGACCACATGACGTCGTTGTGACGCTCCGAGCCGTCATCGTGCCCTGGCATCAAGATGAAGGATGCTTGTGATGTGTGTGGTGTTGGAACACAAGCACGACTCATCGGACAATGGTTGTCAAGCCAAATTAGGTTTTAGTCGATGTGAGGGTGATCGAGTCCTAGGTATAGCCAAGGTGCTCGATAAAATGCCTTCCAGGTCAAACCAAGGTGGTTGGTGATCACCGATGACCTGTGGTTGAGTAATGCGAGAATGTTGCGACCGGCAAGGAAAACTAGACCAAGGGGAACCTTGGATAAGAGTTTCTTGTTCGTGTCGACGATGTTTCCTAACCGTCTGTAGAATTTCTTAACTAGATGTACCATTTCATCGACGACAGGTCCGTCGAATCGCTTGCCGATGATCGAGTCGACATCACTAACCTTAAGACTCATAATGTGGTATTCGGGATTTCGCTCACCACCATGGACGAGTGTGGGTCGATGTGAACGTCGATGAGATAATCTTTCCGAGATGGCAAAGCACGTCGTCGCGACATAGTAATGCCTTATGTTCTAATTCCAGGAGTTCACCGAGCTCATCTAGACAATCTTGCAAAGGACACTGCAATAGTGTCATGTAAGAACTTGGACGATGTTTGCGAAGATAGTCGTAGCGACTGATTTACCTAAATGTCCTTTGAACGTGTCTTGGTACTCACGTTAGGTTAGCAGTGCTTGTGATGACTCTTTGAGTCCAAGCAATGCCGATCTCACTTCTTTTCCATGTGTCGCTAGGGTTTCACTTTGATTCATCCTTATCAGAACCATGCGACCACACTTCTCATTTAACTAGGTTTACACCTTAGTGAGTTTGTATAACTTCCTTGGTCGACTTCTAAGTCGCGACCTTCTTTGTTACACACTCCATTCATACTCAAGCTTTCGATGTCCCCCTTGATTCCTTAGTCATTCTTACACTATTCAGTCCAACACTTCCACACAGTCAGTCTCATCTTTCTCGAGTGGCATAGCTCCAAGTGTTAAGTGAATAATTGCATTGCGTGCTTGCATTGCACCTTTCGATTCACGTCTATACACTACTATGACCACTTGACTTATCCATAGTTTCTCCACCCATCCGAGACATATCTAATCTTCCTAGTCAAGCCTCTTCTTCTTAAGGTTTTTACAACTCGTCGAGTCCATTATTAGATTACATTAATTACTTATATGCATATCATGTCGTTAGGAACGTGATGATAGGTGATCAACGAGAAGTTTCTCTTGGAGGAGAATGCCGAGGAGTTCCAACTTCAAGATTCCATGGTGGATTCTCCGGAGGAAGACCAAGCCATAACAATTGACATTTAATCGAGTCGCAAACTAAGGCAAGCCCCAGTTTGCATTTAAGTTCCTTACAGTGTTTTGCAGTTTTATTTCACCTTACGTCTTCAGATGATTGTGCATTACGTTTAAGGTGTTTGACATCCACTTGCATGGCCCACAAATCCTATGAAGTCTTGGGTAGGTCTACGACCCGCTGAGTATATACTGCTATGCTTATGCTCATAGGAATTCGGTAGAAGTCGAGTAGTTGGAATCTACTCGCGAGATAGGAATTTTATCACATGGGAGGATCTGGAATCAGAAAATGGCTTATGAATATGAAATCGAGACTGGTCAAAGATGAGTAGGAAGCGACAAGAGGTGGTCTTGGTTGTATAGCTCTGACCATGTCGATTGAGGACCGTTTCGTGTGCGGCCCTACTGGACAAGCTTGAATTGTACCGGCGACATACTGGAGGAATGGGCCCCAGTAAACTGACGTAGCTTGATACTGGTTTGTCGAGGCATTCCGTTCTGTTTTATAGGCGTGGGTTGAGGGCAGCAAGGTGTAAATCAGCTGGTGAGCACGTCAGAGTACGCCCCACGCAGTGACCTCCTGCTCGTGACAGATCGACCGGTTCGACATTCGAGTGTTTAGTGAAAGGTGGCCATATACGACTAGTACTGAAATGTTATGTATGTACTATTGTAAGTACTCGCTGGCATTTCCGAAAGTGTGTATGTGTCGTGTTGTCCGGGTGTGTCCTGATTGCAATCACCGCCCCTCACGGTAATAGAGTACCACTTGTTCACTACGCTGTGACGTAGTAAATACTAAAGAAGTCAGGAGAATATGATATATTGGTTTACAAATTGCTTGGACAACCTTGTTTGACTTAGATATAGTACAATTAAAAGTTTACAGTTTCCCCATACTTTACCTATAATAGCAGTATGTGCTTTTGGCATGTCATATAATTGGCAAAGCATTTCTTGTTTGATTGTGGAATCTATGATGTGCCATGCCTGAAGAATGTCAATTGCTACTTAAAACATGACTATAAGGATCCACTTGTAGGTGAGACCTTTATGCTATTTCTTACCCATGCTTAGTATTCACCCCTGCATATGTCTAGTGAGACGGGTTAGTCTTGCTGAGCCTTATGCTCACATTTGCGCTTTAACGATTTTTTGCAAGTATTAGTTTTATTTCTGCTGTTCAGGTTGTACATGATATCTCGAGGTGTCGAGATAAACCTCATGCTAACCACGCTGCCGCTGAATGTTCTTCATATTGCTAGTGAGAAGCGTCCTAGGGCATGAACGTCTTCTTTCCTGCTTAGTTAAGTGAGATTATGAGCATGTATTTTCCGCTGCATGTGTAACTCTGTTGTACACTCTTTTGTAAACTCTTCTTATTATGAAATAAAAACTTTACGTATTTTGGTCATTCTTTTTGTGTGTGCTATTAGGTGCCGCATCGCCCGACACCACCCAATGAGATCCTTGGACGTCAGGACCCCGGTCCCCACACAAAGTCATAATGCGTTACGATCTGATCCTTCAGATCTTCCTTCCATAACCCGTCTTTAGAACCATGTTTCCACATCATGCACCGCTTGCATACGTGCGAACAGCTTCCTTCGACGTCCAGTAACCTTCATATGCACTACCCTTGATTCAATCATCCTGCGCGACCTCCTGACCCATTCAACCACAATTCCTCCTGAACTTGGTTGTTGGAACCTCATCTCCTCTCTGAGACTAGTCCAAAGGATCCTGTCACCAACCATGACTTGAACTCAAGCAACACGTGCACATGGACAAACAACCAATTTGTACGAGCCCAAGTCCGCGACTTGACTCAAATTAGTTCCGAACACAACACCTTACATGATCACCTCACATAAGCATGTTGCAAAAACACAGTGAAACGATATCAGCCATATCAACCAAAACGCACCAAAAACTTAGCAAATGAATACTAAGCAATCTTTCCAACAATGTAAAGCAAGTTCAAAACATTTCACAGTAAAATCAGGAACATTGCGATCAAGCTCCGAACCTTGCCAAAGCTAACCGGAGCTTACCAAAGCTAGTACAACCTAGTGCCGGAGCTTACCAAAGATAGTACAACCTAGCGTCAGAGCTAGAAACAAATTTTGAAGCTAACCAACATAAGTCGGACCTAGCAAAAATATATCGAAGCTTAACAAAGACATGCCGAAGCTATCAAAGACATGCCAGAGCTAAAGACAAAGCTCACCGGAGCTACCCAAAAACATGTTGGACCTTGACAAAGCAAGTCAAACCTATTGTCGGATCTTGCAGAAGCTCGGAGCTAGAGTCGGACCTTGCTAAAAAGGGTGTTTTGGCAGAAATTTAGAACTTATATTATCAAAGCCAATGTATTCAGTACAAGCCAATGTATTCAACACACATAGGTCTCACAAGAACTAACAAATTCCACAAGGGTTAGTGTCTATTTGTATGCAGGTGAATTAAGCACCAAAATACCCAAGCATGCAAGGAGCAATCCTAAAAGTTTCCATTTGACCAATCAGGCGATGACACATGATATCACATAGATCCATGACTCATTCCTAGGCGTATCCAAGGACATGCAATGGTTATTCACACAGGAAAGGGGTTAGGGCCCACCTAGCAGCCACCCCGGGAAAGCACAACCGAGGGGGGGCAGGACCAGGTCGGCCGACCCTCTAGCATGACTGACTTGGAATCAATAGGTGCAGCTTGGTACAAATTTTTGCTTTTGCAAAATTCCAGCCCAGATTTGTTACTCCCTGATCTGTTGTTATTACAACATTTCTTCATGGGACTTAACAAAGAATCTGCACTATATCTCGACATTACGGCTGTAGGGTCTTTCCTTCATAAGATGCCAGAAGAAAGAAAGGAACTTCTAGACCGAATTATAGAAAATGCATCTTTCATTACGTATCTTAATGAAACTCCCCCAAAGGAAGCCACATCGAGTATCGAGAACGCTCCTATAGCCAAGGAAGAGCTGGAACCATGCCCATCACCCGCCTTGCCTGTAGAATCCTCTGCCGAACCTAAACCATTGAGGATGAAGAAATTCAACCTTCAGAATTCCCGTTCTACTTCGAGGAAGATATTTTTGATGATTATGGAAATACCTCGAAGTACTGTTACCAATGGAAGCCATCATTGCCTCCAACTCCACCTAACCCGCCTGATGGAGTATTCCTCCATGAGACATTCAAGGAGTTGACCTCTATTTTGAGTTTGGAATGGACGATAGAGGTTGAGAACTCACCCGATATTCTTCGGATGACCTCACCCTTGGCCACGATCCTATGTCATATTAGAGGGGCAACACTGCGAGTCCTTTATAATCTTTATGTTGGAGCAAATATCATTTTTGATACTTGTGCTCTCACCTTTTGGGTGTTGTGCCAGTGGCACCAACACAAAAAATCCTCCCGAGATACATTTGGAAATATTCTTGAAGGATATGGGATTTTGCAAAAAGTGTCAGTAAGACACAAAAATGTTGAGGTCCTCCTTGATTTCCATGTGTTCGAAGTCCGATACTTCGACATTATGATTGGGGTACCCATTGATAAATTTCTCATGGAAATCCCCTCTAAAGGAAACCTCAACATAAATCTTGGAGGGAACAAAATTTTCATTCCCGTTCTGCATTCGAAGAACACATCTGCAGAACCACCCCTCCAAGTTGGGCCAATTAAGGAGGTTAGGACTCTTAATTACTTGGAACCTCCTAAAGGAGAAGGAGAAGAAGATTTCATCCAAGAAGAGGTGAACTTCAGGAGACATTTGAATTTCCAAAAGAAGAGCCCACACCCAAACCTCCTATTGATCTCAAAATCTTGCCTCCAGTCCTACACTATGCTTTTCTAAATGGAGATTTGAAAGCCCTTGTCATCATATGTGACAAGCTTTTGGATGAGCAAACACTCAGACTCATAGCCATGTTAGAAAAACATAGGAATGTTTTTGGCTACTCACTGGCATCAACCCTGCTCTTTGCACCCATCGCATTCGTGACCCCAAGAGTACCCCCTCACGGGAGCCTCAATGGCGGTTGAATAATGCGATGCGTGAGATTGTCAAGAAGGAGGTCTTAAAACTCCTTCATGTTGGGATTATTTATCCTGTGCCTCATAGTGAGTGGGTCAGTCCAGTCCAAGTAGTGCCTAAGAAGGGAGGAATGCTGATTGTTCAAAATGAGAAGAATGAATGAATTCCTCAACGAACCGTCACGCGATGGAGGATGTGCATTTATTACCAAAAACTGCACAAGGCAACTAGGAAGGATCATATTCCACTGCCCTTCATCGATGAGATGTTGGAACTGTTGGCAAACATTCCTTCTTCTGTTTCCTTGATGGATATTCGGGCTATCAACAAATTCCTATCCATCCCGACGATCAAAGTAAGACCACATTCACTTGTCCATATGGAACAAACGCCTACTGGTGAATGTCTTTTGGACTGTGTAATGCACCCGCTTCTTTTCAATGTTGCATGATGTCTATCTTTTCCGACATGATTGAAGAAATCATGGAAGTTTTCATGGACGACTTCTTCATCTATGGAAAAACTTTCGATCATTGTCTAGAAAATTTAGACAAGGTTCTTACAAAGATGCCAAGATAAGGACCTGATACTAATTGGGAGAAGTGCCTCTTTATGGTCCGTAGAGCCATCGTTCTTGGACACTTAGTGTCTGAGAGGGGGATAGAGGTGGACAAGGCAAAAATTGAAGTTATTGAAAAACTTCCACCTCTAGTCAACATTAAGGGAATCCACATTTTTTTAGGTCATGTGGGATTCTATCGACGATTTATCAAGGATTTCTCCAAAATATCTAGACCACTCACAAACATATTAGATAAATATGCTCCATTTAATTTCGATGAGGAGTGTCTTAAATCCTTTGATACACTCAAAAAGGCACTTGTCTCGACTCCAATCATCATACCCCCTGATTGGACGCTTCCATTCGAATTCATGTGTGATGCCAATGATTTTACTGTTGGTGCGGTTTTAGGCCAAACCAAAGATAAAAATCATCATGCCATAGCCTACACTAGCAAGAATCTAACAGGAGCACATCTCAGTTATGCCACTATAGAGAAAGAGAACCTGACAGTAGTCTTTGCTATCGATAAGTTTAGGTCTTATTTGGTTGGAGCCAAGGTCATAGTATACACAGACCATGCAACCTTAAATTTTTTTCTCACCAAAAGTATGCTAAACCAAGGCTCATCTAGTGGATTCTCCTACTCCAAGAATTTTATTTCGAGATTAAGGATGAGAAAGGAGTGGAGAATTCCGTTGCGGATCATCTCTCATGTATGGAAGTCACACAACACATGGGTGTACCCATTAATTACTTCCTATGTGATGACATTTTGCTCAAGGTGACTAACTCTAACCCTTGGTACGCGGATATCATGAATTTCAGGTCACATGGTACATAACACCATGGAAAAACAAAAAGAAACTCATTTATGAGAGTAGTAGACATCTGTAGGACGACCCATATCTCTATCGAGTATGTGATGATGGCCTTCTTAGAAGATGTGTCCCCATAATTGAAGGAACCAAAATCATTGAAAAATGCCACGCTGGACCCTATGGAGGCCATTACGGTGTTTACTGTACTCAGGCGAAGATCTGGCAAAGTGGATTCTATTGGCCTTCTATGTATAAAGATACCAAGGAATTCATTCGCCAATGTTGAAATGACAAAAGCATGGAGGAATCACTGCTCGTAATGCCATGCCCCTCACGTATAGTCTCCAAGTCAAATTATTTGATGTGTGGGGTACTGATTTCATGAGATCTTTTCCAAAGTCCTATGATTGTGAGTATATTCTGGTGGTCGACGATTATGTGTCAAAATGGGTAGAGGCATTGCCTTGCAAAAATGCCGACTCCCGCCAAGTTAGAAAAATGTTTCATGGGATCATTTTCTCACATTTTCGCACTCCCCAAATGGTTCTATGTGATGGAGGGTCACATTTAATTTATAAGACCTTCCAAAGCTTTCTGAGGGAGCTTGGAGTTCAACATAACATTGCTACTCCCCACCACCCACAAACAAGCGGTCAAGCAGAAACATCTAACAAGCAGATCAAGAACATTATGCAAAAGATCGTCTTGGAAATGGGAACGGGATGGAAGCATAAAGAACACGATGCTTTGTGGGAATGTTGAACTGGAGACACCCTTTGACATGTCTCCATTCCAACTTGTCTATGTGAAGACCTGCCATCTTCCTGTAGAGTTGGAATACCGAGCTCATTGGGCCATAAGACGATGGAACATGGATCTTGATAAGGCTGGAAAGCACCGTTTGAGGCAGATCTTCGCACTTGAGGAACGGAGGGATAAGGCATACCATAATGACAAAATTTATAAGGAAAGAACTAAAAGATTGCATGACAAATGGATTACACCAAAGGAGATTAAGCCTGGAGATAAAGTCCTTCTCTTTAACTCTAGGTTAAACTCTTAGGACATGGGAAATTACGAAGTAAACGGGAAGGACCATTTACCGTAATAGAAACTTCATCTCATGGAGCCATAAGATGATGAAGGCCATCTATTTAAGGTGAATGGGCACCATCTCAAAATCTTGTTAGATTACCAAGAGGATTTGGAAAAGTAAGTTGACATGATAAATTTAATCCAATTTCATGCCATTCTTCTAAATTCCACGTAATTCCTCGAAGTCCAATAAGTGGGCCCATTATAAAACTGATCCATATGGCCCACAGAGACAACCCACAAAACAGCAGCCCAAACGGGTTCCACCCAAGGTTGGTCAACCCCTAGGGTAGGACGACACTTGGTTGGCGCCGCCAGAGTTCAGTTTTCACGGGTTATCTCCTTTGTGTTATCCCAACATAACCCTCGGTGCAATAGGTTCAATCTCCACCTCGGCGATATTAAAAATCCACGAACAGAGAGGAAACTTGCATCGTTCTAGAAAAGAAACACCCTCTCCCATCTTCCACCAAGTCTCATCCATCATGGCCGGCAAAGGAATCGTTCCCCATGCATCCTCCAGCTCCACATTCAACCTTAGTGGGGAATCGATGCCAACCAACAATGACTCCACCATGGCCATTGATGTAATCATGGCTTTGGATGTGGCACCTATTGTCGTGATCCTGGCGCTTGGGACACCCCATGGGTGTAGCCCTTCTCGTCACAACATGGCACAATCACTCTCTCCACGTAGAGCGCCGATGAAGTCACAAACTCCTACGCGACGCCCAACAACGACAACTCTCAAGCCCGTTGCTGGCGAGAAGTACATGGACACGCTCAAGTTGAAGAAGGAAGATGTAGTGAGACACCACTATGAGTCACCAACTCGTACCTCGCCGGAGCCCGCGAACAACCGCTTCATAATCCAAGGCGTGAGAATGTCGAAAGGTTATGGAAAAGGTCACTACAAGCGTGTGGACAACTTAGCCTTAGAGGAGTCGACTGGCTCATCTCCCTCCTGAGTGAGGCGTCACCTCTCACCACCTGCTATAAAAAAGCCTTTCAGCCAATATCAAAAAAGGGATGAGAAATCCCCCCGTGCGGATGCGGTGTGATTAGCAAAGTAAATAGCAAATCTCCAATTGGATAATAAAAAGCTAGCACGCACGATGGCCGAAGCACACATCAAGAGGGCGGAATTAAAGGATGACATTGATGCCCTTAAGGAGGCGATAGATGGTGTGCGCCATGGCATGAGTGCTAAAATCAAGCGCTCGTGCAAGGCCATGGGGATGTTTGACAGCTACAAGGCACCATGAGTAGATGTCCCTTTAGGCCATTGGGTGCTTACCCCTTAGTTTGCTTGTTTTGTTTCATTCCAATATTTTGTAATTCAATAATGTAAGCACCCCCAATTTTTTGTTCAATAAAGTGAACTTATCGGTTAATCTAACACATGTAAAGTTCCTCTTTTAGTTTATTTCGTGTCAAATAAAGTTTCTAGGAACAAGTGTGGGTGAGGAGTCCCTCCGCAGCTTCGCAACGTTTAGATCACGCGTTTCACCCGAGGACACGTCGCAAACAAACACGCGATACGACACGATAAAGTGGAGCACCAGGGGAGCCAACCAGAGGTTGGCCGACCCCTAGCTCGGCTGACCTGTTGGTGGCCCCTCCCGGGTCCGTTTTGCTACACAACATCGGTTCGAATCTCTTATCCCCTGCTTTTGGTGATTCTTTGCAATTTGAGTTGAAAATTTTGACACATTCATGAAAAATCAACTGAATCAAAACAAACATTGCAAGTTGCTTACAAATGAGATTAGTATACATTGTATTTTGATTTCAGTACCATGTTTTTGGACCCATATAATTAATTAAGACAACATATCACCTATGTTTTTGATTGGTGTGATATGTTGAGTAAAATAAACCCATGGACAAACCCTTGCTTGAAATTGATTTTGAATTTTGCACAATTTTGAAGTCTTAAGGTTTGCCTTCCTCTCTCATTGGAAACTAATTACCCACCAAGGCCATATGATATGAATATTGAAAACCACATGCATATGGCACTTTGCATTTTCATTGAACTTTGTCAAACTCTTGACCCTATTGAGTGACTTGCATGAAATCTTTTGATTAGGAAAATTCTTGTGCACTCCACCATATTCCATCATTGTCATCCATACACCATCAAAAGATACTCCATTAAAATTATTGCAAAATCCTCTCTCGTTAAAAAGATGCATAAAAGGAGTAGAATGCATGGCTATAAGAGCTCTCAAAAAGATTTAAAAAAAAGAGAAAGCCAATAAGTAGCCATGCTTCATCCTTGCACAAAAAGAGTGATCAAATGGGAGTTTCATCAACATTCATCATCCACCATCCACCCATAAAATGTGCACAAAAGTTTCCTTAGTCATTGATTTTTGTTGCATGTTCTTCTCATATGGATCTCGTTTTTGACTTAGTAATATATGAATTGCAAGTGTGCTACCATTTATCCCTACCAAGCTCCACAAAAAGTCATATTTAGTTGTAGGGACAAAAGTGGAAAAATTATGCCATGGTGAGGATTCAAACACTTTGAGTGACTTGAGAGAATTCAATAGAGGAGGAAAAGGCATTAGCCTTTTGATATTCGAAATATAGCAATTTTTGAAGCTATTTCAGTAGGAGGAAGTCCAAGTGAGATACACTCAACCGTTCCACCTCTCAGACGCCCAAGATTATGTGGTAGCCACACCACAAAGGGTTCATGAACAAAGATATGGATTAAAAATACTTCGTATACTCCTTTCATATCCACAACAAAATTTTATCTCAACACTTAGTTCTCCTTGTCTTCACTCGAGGACGAGCAAATGACTAAGTGTGGGGGAGTTTGTTGTCAGTCCATAAATGCTAAATATGACCGTCAATTAACTGCATAAAGATTAGAAAATAGAGAACACAACATAGTGGCAGGAGTTAAAACTAACAAATTCCACAAGTATCAGTGTCTATTTGTATGCAGGTGAATTAAGCCCAAAAATACCCAAGCATGCAAGGAGAAATTCTAAAAAGTTTCCATTCGACCAATCAAGCGATGACACGTGGCATCACGTGGATCCATTACTCATTCCCATGCGTGTCCGAGGAGATCCAACAATGATTCACGTGGGAAAGGGGTCAGGGCCCACCTGGCAGCCACCTTGAGAAAGCACATTTAGGGGGGGGGGGGGGGGAGGACCAGGTCGGCAGACACCCTAGCTCGGCCGACTTCGTCCTGGTGCCAAACCCGGTCGGCTTCCACATTTTGGCTTCCTGTGGCTCCCTGATGGTGGTAACAACTGATTCACGCTCTAATTGTGGTGCTAAACTGACTAAAGTCGTGTATACATACCCCCTCACTCTCTCACTTCTCCACACACCACTAGTTTGATAATAGTACTCCACTCATAAGGTTTAGAGCTGCCCAAGAGGCTATCCAATTAGAAGGAGAGTGAGGAGAAGCTAGGAGGAGGCTTAGGCTTGTCAACTCCCTCTTCCACACTTGTACCTCTACCGAAGTTCTGCCGGAATCGAGTAAAAAATTTCTATGAATTCAATACTAGTTTGATTCTATTTCATAGTAGTTTGCTTTTGTAACTGCTTGTGGGTTCACTGCTTTAATTTATTAGCGGCTCTAGTCGTAGCTTTGCATTCAAAACAATTAGAGTTGTAAATAGAACTTAAGCGTGGTGCTTAGGTTAGAGTTCATCAATGGATATCTTGTAGACCCACAGATTGAAGAGGTAGACAATAGGTGGTGACATGCCTATCTGTCCTTAGTAATCCTCCACATTTGGCTATGCTATAAGCTCTTGGCGGGAATTGTCTTGGTGTTGCCAGGGGTAAACCCGTGCCCGAAGCAAGTAGCTGTTGTAGACTACTGTGGCCTAGGTTTCAAACCATTGAATTTCTCTCAAATCCTTGCCTACCAAACATATTGTGTGTACTTGGGAGAACAAGCTAGAAGATCTCACACACGTTCCTTGGATTCGATACCCATGGGTATACTCTTTAAGGGGAAGTGCTACAGCGGTATTTATGTGTGCTTGCTAATTATTGTGTTTTCATAAGCAATACCATAGTGGGCTTTTCCCTTCTATTTTTATTTCCCTTTTGATTTCATTTTTGTCATTCTATTTGAATTTGAATTTGAATTCTGATTTGATCTTTGATTCGCATTTGAATTGGGTTTGTACTAATTCTTTCGCATTTAATTTGTGTTCACATAATTTATTAGCCACTTTATTTATTAATTTCTTTATTGTATTTTGGGTTTATTATACCCTCAATATATTTATTGAAATCATTTATTATTTGTACTTCTATATGCATGTATATTTATATGCCATCATACATATTATTTGTTTAAAAATAGATCTGGGTGGATTTTCACTAGGCCCTTAGGTAGGCCTTTTATTTAAATTTTGTTTATAACCCAATTTGGTTTTAGACTTTGAAACACTTTATGGAATCCACTAATTCATTATTTGACACAAACACATTTACATATATGTGTTACTTTATTTATTAGTCGCTTTTATCTTAACCATTATACCTTTGCTTCGTAGTTGGAGTTGGGTTCATATTTTGTTTGATTTCGTTTTAGGGTTCGAATCAGCTTAAGATTCTACACATTTAATCTATGGACTGCTCTCCTTTATTTTCCTATTTTGTTTAGTGGTGAGCTCACCTATACATGTGTATATGTGTATTATGATTTCATTTCTACTTTCATATTTTTTAGTTTGGTTCAGATCTATTTTTTTAGTTTGATTAGTATTCAAATGTTCATGTGTTCATATTTATACACCCATTTGTCTTGATTTTCTATTGATGACTAATGTTTGTTTAAGATTTGTTCAAAAATTTTAATTTAGCGTGGCTTTTTATCTTTGGTTAAAATCTAGGTTGTGACAGATATACTCCACTTAAATATAATCTCGTCCTCGAGATGCCATGGCTGACTCAAAAAGGTAGGGATTTACTTTCTAAGGCAGTCTTTACCGTCTCGATTTGGTTGTTCACTGAACTCGGTATCACCGTAGAGCATCTTTCTTTGTTTTTCGTGCCATGACATCCATTTCTTGTACAACTAGTCCTTAACACCTAGCACCAAATCGTTGGTTCATCGCAATTAATTGTACCCGCTCCTCAACATCCCGAAGTGCTTCTTTGTGTGGTGATATACAAATACGAGTGCATATCTGACATCCTTGCATATTACTCAAGAGAGTAAGCTATGCCTCCCATTGTCTTAAATGTTCCATCTAGTTATGGGGCCAAAATGCCTTGTATCCTAAAAAACCGTTTGTACCCCATACTGATATTTCCGTAGGGTACATGCCACGGTGGGTGAATTCTTACAGCTATTGTATGCTTATCATTACTGCTGGTTGCCTCTAGTTTTGGTTTCTGTCTTAGGTGTCCTTACTAAGGGCGGGGCCATGAAATGACGTTCTTTCATCCATGACCACATTAGTGCTGCTCGACATTGTGTACCGTACAAGGTGTCACAAAGTGTCATCTTCAGACAACTCCTCATTGTGTTTTATACCCTAATTTTATTCACATACCATAGGGTTCTCTACTCATCTACTTAGGGTACATTTTCTTGCTCTCTTTGGTATGATTTGCTAATTCCCGAAAATGTGGGTCCTTCAGCCGAGAGGCTTTGAATCCATTCGATTGTACTGTCATGGGGATTGATGTCCATTCTGCTACTGATCCTCAAGAGTTGTTCCTGTAGGCTGATATTCATTCAGATTTTTTTATTCCCCTTGGTAGGTTCATCATGGATTCGGTAATCCTTGGGAATCTCACAGTAAAACTCTGTGGGTAATCGGCTAGACTGAGATGACTTCTTATCCAAGTGACACTTGTAGGCTGCTTCTAATTGATAATGGCTTCAGCCTTTGCAGGGTCCACCATTACACCTTTGACTTTTAGGGCTTGTTCAAGGAATGCTTATGGTTAGTTCCTTCATTATTATCTTGTTTGTCAGACTTATGAAGTTGATTGAAGTGCTGATCAGTGCAAAGGGCACCAAGGTGTACTCGTATTGTCCATATCGAGTCACATGCACTGGTATTAAACTTGTCCTTAGATCATCCTTGTAAGTGTACTTAACTCCGTACAACTGGTCAAACCAATCATTAATCCAAGGTAGTAGGTATTTGTGCGACCTTATTCGATGTTCGGTAGCCAGTGCACATCTTCTGATTTTCATCATACCTCTTAATAGCAACACTGGAGTTTCCTAAGGTGGGGGAACTCAGACGGATAAATCTTTTCTCATACAGCTCACATATTTGTTCTTTATGTTTGATCAGACCATTCAAGAACATCTATCTAATAGGGTCAATTAATATTCAATATTGTTCCAGGGAATTAGACTCATCAGCATCTTCACATCTTGTCCGGTGTCATCCCTAGTAGTTCTCCCAGAAACATCTGAGCATGTGCGCTCTACTAATACTCATCCCATGGGTATAGCTTCCAAACTACATGTCATGGATTCTATGGTGTGCTTATGTGTAAAACCCTCATTTTTATCCATCACGCATTGCATTCATTCTTATACATGTTTAACATGATACAACACAAAAAGGAACAAGATTGAAATGAATTGGAACCAAAATAGAAATTAAAAACCTGGCTTAGTACAAACTTGTCCGGAGTGGACCCCATACTAGTCCGATTTAGCTACTGTTGTCCCTCGGACTCTTCCACTAATTGCTACAGATCAGTTCAGAAAGCATTTCTGATGTCCTCCAGACTTGTCCATTAACTTTTGCAGACTAATCTGGTTTGGTTTCTATTGCTGTCTGGACTTGTTTGTTGGTTGTACGGACTAGTCTGATGATCTCTGTTGAAAACTCCATAAATTTGGTCTGGTTTCGATACTGGACAATCCCGGACTTGTCCGGCCTGGTACCGGACTTGTCCATTTGACTCTATGATCTTTAACGGATTGTTCTGGTATTGCACCAAACTTCTCCGTTGAACTCTCTATACCCCATCGGACTTGTCCGGCCATACTACAGACTGTCCGGTGTGTAGGGTTTCGACTCGGATTCTATTTTTCTTCCACGATGAGTTATTGGTAACTACTTTAATTGGGCCCAAGAACGTCATGCCCCGCTTATGAGGAGCCCAAAAGGGACTCTACCACAACCTCTACATGTTTCCACCGCATTATACAGATTCCACCCTAACCCTACCACCTCTCCTCCTATATAAACACCCCACCACCCACCCTTTACCCCTTTGCCACATTAGACGAATCCCAACACCTGCTCTCTTCTTAGGCGTCGCTCTTGAAGGGAGAAGAAGGAAAGGACGAGAAGAAAGAAGGAGAATTATGCGAGATCGTCGTTGCTGCTGCGATCTTCTTCACCAATTACTCGACATCGACGTTCTTCTTCGCCAATCCCTCATCTTCGTCGACCTAGACATCAAGTTCTCGAGTTTCATCGAACCCTCAACCCTTGAACCCTAGGATTCACGGTAAATATCTTAGATCCATCTTTTCTACATTATTTTTAGTTCCATACTTAACTCAAACTATGTTCTATTAAGAAATTTGCTAAAACCCTAGTCGTAGCGGACTTGTCCGGTCCATTGCGGACTAGTCCATTGAACTTTTTGGTCTAGAGAGGACATGTCCGACCCATGGTGCGGACTAGTACGGTCCCTCAGTTCTGGAATTCCTGGAACTTCTTTAGTTTTTCTTTGAAATGACTCAAAACTTGCTCTTACATGTAAAACTTGACTTTAACTAGTTAGTAAGCAAAGCAACCTAATAACATGTATTATATCATAATTGCATCATTCATGCATGTCATGGCATATTGAGTACTATGTGAGCATTTATTGATTGTAATGTTTGTTTCACATGATTATTGCGTGAAATAGAAGTAAACGCTCTAGAGGGTGCTTACGAGGACCTTCAACACCAGAACTTCGAAGCTATTCATCCAAACCATCCTCAAGAGCAAGGCAAGTGTCCTTGATCATTTTGATCTTGTTTTCAAATGTTTTATCTGCAAAACTGCATGCTTGTGTCAAATTGATGGGAAACCCATAATAGGTGTTTACTAGAGTTGTATGACCACCCTTGTCGCTTGGGACATATTGTAGAGAGTCGAGAAGGGTATTTTCCAGTTTTGTTTTGCTTTGATTAATTGGGATTGGGAATAACCAAATGACTCAATTATGAACTATTGAACATATGAGTTATGTGAATTGGCGATGATGACCCTTTAGCAACTTGGAACATAGGGATCTGAGCAAGCTGGTTATGTGGAATGGGTTGGAAGGATTTGGTGGTTTTGCTTGGTTTAGATCTAAGGACCGATTCATGGAGCGACCATCTAGGATTTATAGTGCCACCACAAGGAAAGTATGGGAGCGACTTAGTTGATTAATTAGGTGTATTGCCAGCATTCTTCGGATCATTTGGGGGAGCGGGGAATGGGAGTCGGTTGGGTTTGTAGTAGTGGCAGGACTGCCCTGGGATCCGAACGGCACAAGAGGGGGTCCTTGGTTGGATATGCTCTGTTTTGAGACATCACCTCCGGTGAAAACTTAGTGGGTCTAAACATGCTGGTAGTCTCTTTGTAAAGGCTATTTTGTGATCTCTTGGCCATACACCTAAGGTAGTGTAATTGTCATAAGGAAGACTTTCTCTAATCGCCGACGGGTGACAAAATCACAAACTTGTGGGTAAAGTGGTACAACCTCTGCAGAGCATTAAAAACTATCATGATAGCCGTGCTCCCAATTATGAGCAACCTGGACCCTCACATGATTAGTGTTATGGACCTGAGTATTGAATAATGGTTGGAATTGGATATGGAATTGGAATGGGACTTGGGTTAGTTATAATAAATTGAATATTGATGACTATGGATAATTATTGATGATTATGGATAATTAAGTCGGATGGATTTTGAATGGATGGTGATGGCATATGTTGGTATTGGTTATGGTACTGATGGTGTTTGGATTTATTATGGGATTTGACCTCACATAGTAATTATAAGTCGCATTTTTTTTCAGTTTTTGCAATTACAATGTACTTTTATGCAATTAGCCATTTATTATCATCCTTGTTCAAGCTACATGTCATATTTTCCCACAGTTGCTGAGTACGACATGTGTTCACCCTTGCAATTCCCCCACAAACAGTTTTAGGTGATGTTTGGGAGTACCATGAGAATAATGCGGAGTACTAGGTTGTGTGCTACCGTCGACTTGCTTGTGGTGTGGAGCCGTGCTGCCTAGCTATGGCTAGTTTAGTTTACTTTTCGCTGCAGTAATAATAGTTTGAGCTTTGTAGTTAAAAATCATTGAATATTTGTATTAAAGGGTATATTGGATAGTTATGACGTGGTAATTTCCTGTGTACCTTTTATGGTGCACTCGTGTATGTGTGTTGAACATCCGGGACACACATATGCGTAGCACTTGATTCATTTTCGGAACCGGGTGTCACATTATGCGGCCGACCTCTTATTGTTATCTCAATACGATTTGCTGTAGTGACATTACAATTTACACAGGGTATAAATCCTTGATGGTGTGTCAATCAATTCATAAGGATACTGTCCACGTTGTTTGGCTTATGGGCTTTTATGTTGGGTAAAACTCTACCCCACTTAAATAGGATTTTAACTACTTTTTTTATTATTGTGGGTTTATATTATTATTACAATTATTTTTTCATTATCATTATTTTATTAATTTATTTATTTATATTGAAGGTTCACTGTCCTTGGAGTACCTCGGATCAGGGTGTGGATCTTTCATAAGCAGTACACTCATGGTGAGTTTGAATGGGGCATAACCCTTAAGGGTTATTCAGCGGAGCGGATCGGACAGGAAGAGGTGAGAGGGTGATTTTGTTTTGCTTTCTATTATTATTGCGTGTGTAGGTGTGTGTGTATATATATATGATTCATTTTTTATTGTATATTCTTATTGCTGAGTTTTATTTGATATACAAGAGTATACATGTGCAGGCGTTGAATGTGGCCTAGAGGGGGGGGGGGGTTGAATAGGCTTTGAAAAATTCATGCACACTTAATCAAATGGTCAAATGCTTGATATACCGGACTTATCCGGTTGCATGTGCGGACTTGTCTAGTGTACTAGGTGTGTGTCGATTTGACTAAGTGTTGATTCATGATTTAAACTTTAAAGCAGCAAAAGTGTGAACAACAAGTAAGATAATTTGAATTAACAATTGATGTTGTGAAGTTACATGTGAGGAGAAATTTGCAATTCAAATTATAATATTTATCAACTATGTGCCCTAATCAATTAAGATGCAAAAACAAAGAAGCACGCGGGACACCGATTTTTATCGAGGTTCGATCTCACAAAAGATATCTACTCCTTGTTGAGGAAACCCATACAGATCTGGGTCTCTTCAAAACCTTTCTCTCGTCAAGTCACCACACAAGGCCGACTTGATTCCACTATCACGGGTAATCATCGAGTTTATGGGGCAACCTCACACATTCTAACACCCTAAATTTTTGCATCATGCATTGCATACATATTCATGCATTAAACACTAGTAGAATAAAAGAAAAACAATAAAACATAAAATATACATATACAAATATGTGTAGCAAAAGAAAAGAAAAAGAAAAAAAAGGGGCAACTGCCCGCCGGCAAGGCCGAACCAGGCCCAGCCAGCGCAGCCCGGCTCCGCCCGTGCGATGCCCGCTCGCACCTTCCCCAGCGCGCCACCCGTGCGAGCTCCCGCGCGCATGCCCCACCAGCGCGCGTCCCCGCCTGTGCCCGCATGCCACGCGCGCGACCCCACACTGTTGCCCCGCGCCCCCCGCATTGACCCGCGCGCCCCTGGCTGCTCCCCCAACCGTGCCCTAGCGTTGCTGCTGCGGTTATAAAAGGCTACCGAGACTCCGTGATTCCATCGACAGAAGTGCCGCCTGAGCCCAGAAAACCTAGCCGCCGCTAGAGAGAAAAGGGAGAAGAACAAAGGTGCCGCCACGAAGAAAAAGAGAGGAAAAAAAGGGAGGAAGAGAAAGAAAAATAGGTGGGTGCCGTCGTCGTTGGAGATCGTCGTCGTCGTCGTCGTGCCGCCGGAGGACCGTTGCATCATCCACTTCGTCTATGCGTCGCCATCGTCCCGCAATCTTCGAAGCCGTCGGGTCTACGGTAGGATTCGTGTTTCCGATGCGAATTTTAGCGATGTATTAGATCTAATAGACGTAAATTGATTTTAGTTGCATCATCTTTTTATTTTCAGCAGCATAAATTCTCGCTAAAACCCCCGTATACTCGTATGAACACGTATGAACTAGTCGCATCTAATTAATAAATAACCATAGTTAATTAATTATTGAACTTTGCATGCATGCATATCATCACATGTTGATTAGTACGTGTGCATCATGTTAATTTGTATGTATTTTCTTGTATGTGTGATCACGAGTAGAGGGAAGTGCTTAGGAGGTCGTGTACGAGGATTTCCAGAACCAAGACTTCGAAGCGCTTGAGCAACCCTATTCGTCGGAGCAAGGAAAGTGTCCTTGAAGCATATTGATCCTGTTTTTAAAATAAATGTTTTGTTTGCAAACTGCATGCTTGTGTCAATTTGATGGGAATCCTATGCTAGGAAGTTTACTAGATTTGTTTAACCACCCTTGTCAAATGGAATTATGATAGAGAGTTGGGATGGGCTTTTTACCTTTTTGCTCCGCTTAATTAATTGGGATGGGAAAACAACACTACACATTTAATTATGCATTAATGTTATTCTGGTTAATGTGAACTGGTCAATATGATACTGTAATGGGTGATCTAAGCAAGCCTGGTATGTGGATGGGTTGGATGTTATGGTGGTTTGCTTGCTTTAGATCTAAGGACCGGTTCACGCGAGAATAGGCTAGGACTACAGTGCCACCACGAGGCCAAGTATGGGTGCTGCGTAGCTGATTAATTAGGGTATTGCTGGTATTGTACGGATCATTTGGTGCACCGGGGAAGGGGAGTAGGATTGGGTTTGGATTTGTGGCAGGGACTCCCTGGGATCCGAATGGCACAAGAGGGGGCCCTTGGCTGAAGACGTGCTCTGTAGGAGATGTGGCCACCGGTGAAACCTCAGTGGGTCCGTACATGCTTTTAGTCCCTTTGTAAAGGCTATTTTATGATCTCTTGGCCATACACCAAAGGAAGTGTAATTGGCATAAGGGAGGTTCTTTAGTCACCGACGGGTGATGAAATCACAAACACGTGGGTAAAGTGGTACAAACTCTGCAGAGTATTAAAACTATCATGATAGCCGTGCTCCCGGTTATGAGCGCTTGGATGACCTACATGATTAGAGGGAAATTGGGATTTTGGATGGTTATGGTTTGGTATTGGTTATGGCTGGTTATGGATTAATTATGGTATTGGATGTGGTTAATGGTAATGGTGAAACCTGGTTTAATAATGATGGATATGGATTATGGACTTATACTATAATATTCATTGTGGGATATGATGGGTTTACTTCACATACATATGATATGTTGCTTTTCAAATGTTTCACTGTACTCTTCAGCACTTAGCCTTTATTACATTCGTCATTTGAATCAGCTACATTTCATACTTTCCCACACTTGCTGAGTACGACATGTACTCACCCTTGCAATCCCCCCACCAAAAATTTCATGTGATGGTTGGGAGTGTCTTGAGGATAATGCGAAGTTCTAGGCTGTGTCTACCGTCAGTTTTACTTGTGGTGTTATTGGAGCTGCGCTATCCCTTTTGCTTAGTTTGCTCAGTTTAGTCTATTTCTGCTGCATTAGTTGAACTTGTCATTAATATTCATTAGATCTTGTATTCGAGGATATAATGAATTATGTAATAAGAGTACTTATTTAATAATTTGAGCTGTGATAATTATCTGTTTATCATTTGTGAATCACTTGTATATGTGTGTTAAACATCCTGGGCACACATATACTGCACTTGACTCATTTTCGGAACCGGGTATCACAGATTGGTATCAGAGGCACAGGTTGACCGTAGGACACAACCTAGATAGAGTGGACACTTTAGAGCACGTAGGAGCACTTAGGAATCAATGTGTTTTTGCTTGGAGTGCTATTCGCTATATATATTGTTTGCTTGTGTGCTTAATAGAGGATTTTGAGATGCTTTAGCATTGCCATGTCCACCTAGGCTAGTATAGGTAGTTGTTTAGTTTCATATCCCTTGATGCATATAGTTGGGGATATTTTCAAATTCTTACCTATTGCTTTTATCTAGATGGTGAGGACTCGCAACCAGAGGGATGCCAATGATGAAGAGAAGAACCATGGAGTACCTCAAAACAACAATGGGCAAGGACCTGCTCATGGAGCTATCAATATTGAGCAGCTACTGGCTATGCAGAACCAGCTCATGCAGACCATGATACAAACTATGGGACAGCTACAGGCTGGCAATAACAAAAATCAGCCCCACATGCCTCCACCGCCACCCCCGCCTCCTCATAACCGACTGGGAGAGTTTATGAGGACTAGGACACCAACCTTTGCTCAAGCTGCTGACCCTATGGATGCCGATTATTGGCTCAAGTCTGTGGAGAACAAACTTGCTATTGTCCAATGCAGTGATCGGGAGAAGGTGCTATTTGCTTCTCATCAACTCGTTGGAGCAGCTGAGGATTGGTGGGATGCTTATTGCAATGCTCATGAGAATCAAGAGAGGATCACTTGGGCAGAATTCAAGGAGAACTTCCGTTCTCATTATGTGTCCGAGGGAGTTATGATCTTGAAGAGGCAAGAATTTGAGAACTTGAGGCAAGGATGATCGAGCGTGGGTGAATATCTCAACAAATTCACTCAACTCTCAAGATATGCGCCTGAGGATGTTAGTCAGGACAGCTGGAAGCCATATTTGTTCATGAGGGGCTTGAACAATGAGATCCAAGTGCAATTGCTAACCTGCGACTATGCCAACTTCCAGAAGCTTGTGGACAAAGCAATTGTTGTGGAGAACAAGGTCCGTGAGATGGAGCAAGACAACAAGAGGAAGGCGCCATATCAAGGACAACAACAAGGAAATAATGTGCGCCCTTGCTTTGCGCCGTCCAACGTGCCTTATTTCAGCTCTTCTGTTCCTGCTCAACGCCCTGGATTTGCACCGCACCCAACTTAGTTTGTGCAGCAGTGCCCTGTTATGCAAGCACATAGGCCTCCAATGCCCTATGCACCTCATGCTAATTTTCCTGGTGCAAATGTTCAGAACCAAGCTTGCCCTAATAATTCTGGTGAAGTTAAGAAGTTCTATACTTGTGGAGAAGCTGGACACTTTGCGCATCAATGTCCTAAGTCAGGCCTTGGTCAAGGAAGCAATGTGCCAAGACAAAACCCAAGATCCATTGGAGGACAACCGCAAGGGAATCGTGGACAACAGAATTTTGCTCGTGGCAACGTGAACCATGTCTCCACGGAGGATGCTCAACAAGCGGATGATGTGGTCATTGGTATGTTTCTAGCAAACTCCAACCCCGTGACTATGTTATTTGATTCTGGAGCATCACGTTCATTCATTGCATCGAAGTATGTTGCCAAGTATAGTTTGCCTATCTCTCATAGGAAGTTTACTCTGTTGGTTAAGTCTCCTGAAGGAGAGATGAGGACAAATATAGTATGTCCAAAAGTAAGCCTTAGAATAAGGGGGGTAGACTTCTCCACCAACCTCATCGTTTTGAACTCTCAAGGATTGGACATCATACTTGGTATGGACTGGTTAAGGAAGCACAATGGAGTTATTGAGTGTGCCACGAAAACGGTAAAGTTGACCAATGAAGAAGGGATCACTGTAGAATTTGAAGCATCTCAAACTGCACCAAAGCAATTGGAGCTGAATCCTATGGACAATGCCGCAATGGAGGAGATTCCGGTAGTGTGTGAATTTTTGGATGTTTTTCCAGATGAGTTGCCAGGTATGCCACCTGATCGAGACATTGAGTTTGTTATTGATTTAATACCTGGAACTGCACCTATAGCTAAGAGGCCGTATAGGATGCCTCCTATGGAATTAGCAGAGCTCAAGAAACAGATTCAAGAGCAACTAGAGAAGGGTTTTATTTGCCCAAGCTCTTCACCTTGGGGAGCGCCCGTTCTATTTGTGGACAAGAAGGATGGAATACAAAGGATGTGTGTGGATTATCGAGCTATCAACGAGGTGACCATCAAGAACAAGTACACCTTGCCATGCATAGAAGACTTGTTTGATCAGATGAAAGGTGCCTGTGTGTTTTCCAAGATCGGTTTGAGGCCAGGTTACTTTCAAATGAAGATTAGACCACCGGACATACCCAAGACAGCTTTTAGGACACGGTATGGATCTTATGAGTACACCGTGATGTCTTTTGGATTGACAAATGTGCCTGCCTACTTTATGTACCTCATGAATAAAGTCTTCATGGAGTACTTTAACAAGTTCGTCGTGGTGTTTATTGATGATATTATGATCTACTCGAAGGATGAGAAAGAACATGAGGAACACTTGAGGCTCACGTTGCAGAAATTGAGGGAGCATCAATTGTATGCCAAGATCAACAAGTGTTAGTTTTGGTTGAAAGAGGTGCCATTTTTGGGTCATATCATCTCAGGAGGAGGAGTATCGGTCGACCCCAGAAAAGTGAGGGACGTGTTGAAGTGGGAGCCACCGCAAAACGTAAAGGAAATAAGGAGTTTTCTTGGAATTGCTGGATATTACCGTCGATTCATCAAAGACTTTTCCAAGATAGCAAAGCCTATGACGGAGTTGCTAATGAAGGAAAAGGCTTTCCAATGGACTCAAGCTTGTCAAGAGAGTTTTGAGGAGTTAAAGAAAAGGTTAACAACAGCCCTAGTCTTAGTTTTGCCGGATGTGAGCAAGAGTTTTGATATTTATTGTGATGCATCGAGACAGGGACTCGGATGCGTGCTTATGCAAGAAGGTTAAGTGGTTGCATATGCATCGAGACAATTGAAGAAACATGAGCAGAATTACCCAACACATGATTTAGAACTTGCAGCCGTGGTACATGCATTGAAGATTTGGAGACACTACATCCTTAGACATAGGTGCGAAATTTATACGGATCACAAGAGTCTTAAGTATATTTTCACACAAATGGATCTGAATTTGAGGCAACGAAGATGGTTGAAGCTCATCAAGGATTATGATGTGGGGATCAACTATCATCCAGGAAAGGCCAATGTAGTGGCCGATGCCTTGAGTTGGAAAGGAGTAAGTAATCAACTCACGGTTTGAAATTTGCCATCCGAGTTATGCAAGGAGTTTGAACGGTTGAATCTTGGATTTGTGAATGAGATGAGAATAATGGAGTTAAAACTAACCTTGGAGCAAGAAATTCGAGAAGCACAAACCACGGATGAGGAGATCAAGGAAACCAAGGAAAGGACCGATGAAGGGAGAGAATTCAGATTTGATGAAGACGAACATGGTACCTTATGGCTTGGAAAGAGAATCGTTGTGCCTAATGTAAAGTAGATTCAGGAGACAATATTAAAGGAGGCACATGACTCACCGTACTCAATTCATCCCGCTTGTACAAAGATGTATAAGGATTTGAAGACATGCTATTGGTGGGCCAGCATGAAAAAGGACATAGCCGAATATGTTGCATTGTGTGATGTGTGCCAATGAGTTAAAGCAGAACACGAAAGGCTAGTTGGATTATTACAACCATTAAAGATGCCGGAGTGGAAGTGGGAAGAGATTGGTATGGACTTTATAGTTGGCTTACCACGTACCCAGTCCGGCTATGATTCAATATGGGTTATTGTAGATCGGTTGACAAAATCAGCTCACTTCATTCCTATCAAAACCACATATACCACCATGAATATAGCAGAACTGTATATGGAGCATATTGTGAGTTCTAAAGAAAATAGTCTCGGACCGAGGTTCTCAGTTCACCTCTAGGTTTTGGCAGAAATTGCATGAAGCTATGAGTACAAGGTTAAATTTCAGTTCGACATATCACCCTCAAACGGATGGACAAACCGAGAGGACCAATCAGATTTTGGAAGACATGTTAAGAGGTTGTGCTTTAAAGCATGGGAAAAGTTGGGACAAGAGCTTGCCATATGCAAAATTTTCAAACAACAATAGCTACCAAGCCAACTTGAAAATGTCACCCTATGAAGCACTATACGGAAGGAAGTGTAGGACACCTTTGTTTTGGAATGAAACAGGAGAGAACCAAGTATTTGGTCCTGATGTGTTACAGGATTCTGAAAGGCAAGTTCAAATAATTCGTGAAAACCTAAGGGCTGCTCAGTCGCGACAAAAAGGCTATGCGGATAATAGGCGAATGAATCTGGCATTCAAAGTTGGAGATTTCATATACCTCAAAGTGTCACCTATCCGAAGGCAACGCCGGTTTAACATCAAAGGAAAACTGGCACCTCGCTATATCGGGCCATTTAAGATTCTGGACAAGCGAGGAGAGGTAGCTTATCGACTTGAACTGCCGGCGTATCTCTCCAATGTATACGACGTGTTTCACGTATCTCAACTCAAGAAGTGTCTGAGGGTGCCGGAAGAATAGGTGCCGATGGACGAGTTAGAACTTCAGGAGGATTTGTCCTATGTCGAGCAACCTATCAAGATCTTGGACGTGAAGGAAAGGGTTACGAGGAATAAGAGGGTCCATTGGTGCAAAGTGCAATGGAACCACCATACGGAAGCCGAAGCTACATGGGAACATGAGGAAGACCTGAAGACGGAATTCCCTCATCTTTTCTCCACGCTGTCGAATCTCGATGGCGAGATTCACTTTAGGGGGTAGGTTTGTAACACCCTAAATTTTTGCATCATGCATTGCATACATATTCATGCATTAAACATTAGTAGAATAAAAGAAAAACAATAAAACATAAAATATACATATACAAATATGTGTAGCAAAAGAAAAGAAAAAGAAAAAAAAGGGGGCAACCGCCCGCCGGCCAGGCCGAACCAGGCCCAGCCAGTGCGGTCCGGCCCCGCCCGCGCGATGCCCGCTCGCACCTGTCCCAGTGCGCCACCCATGCGAGCTCCCGCACGCATGCCCCGCCAGCGCGCGTCCCCGCCCGTGCCCGCGCGCCACGCGCCCGACCCCGCACCGTTGCGCCGCACCCGCCATGTTGACCCGCGCGCCCCTGGCCGCTCGCCCAACCCTGCCCTAGCACTGCTACTGTGGTTATAAAAGGCTACCGAGACTGTGTGATTCCATCGACAGAAGTGCCTCCTGAGCCCAGAAAACCTAGCCCCCACTAGAGAAAAAAAGGGAGAAGAACAGAGGTGCCGCCAGGAAGAAAAAGAGAGGAAAAAAGGGAGGAAGAGGAAGAAAAAGAGGAGGCTGCCGTCATCCGCCGGAGATCGTCGTCGTCGTCGTCGTGCCGCCGGAGGACCGCTGCATCATCCACTTCATCTACGCGTCGCCCTCGTCCCGCAATCTTCGAAGCCGTCGCATCCACGGTAGGATTCATGTTTCCGATGCAAATTTTAGCGACATATTAGATCTGATAGACGTAAATTGATTTTAGTTGCATCATCTTTTTATTTTCAGCAGCATAAATTCTCGCTAAAACCCCCGTAAACTCGTATGAACACGTATGAACTAGTTGCATCTAATTAATAAATAACCATAGTTAATTAATTATTGAACTTTGCATGCATGCATATCATCGCATGTTGATTAGTACGTGTGCATCATGTTGATTCGTATGTATTTTCTTGTATGTGTGATCACGAGTAGAGGAAAGTGCTCAAGAGGTTGTGTACGAGGATTTCTAGAACCAAGACTTCGAAGTGCTTGAGAAACCCTATTCGTCGGAACAAGGCAAGTGTCCTTGAAGCATATTGATCCTGTTTTTAAAATAAATGTTTTGTTTGCAAACTGCATGGTTGTGTCAATTTGATGGGAATCCTATGCTCGGAAGTTTACTAGATTTGTTTAACCACCCTTGTCACCTGGAATTATGGTAGAGTCGGGATGGGCTTTTTAGCTTTTTGCTTCGCTTAATTAATTGGGATGGGAAAACAACACTACACATTTAATTATGCATTAATGTTATTCTGGTTAATGTGAACTGGTCAATATGATACGGTAATGGGTGATCTAAGCAAGCCTGGTATGTGGATGGGTTGGATGTTATGGTGGTTTGCTTGCTTTAGATCTAAGGACCGGTTCATGCGAGAATAGGCCCGGACTACAGTGCCACCATGAGGCCAGGTATGGGTGCGACGTAGCTGATTAATTAGGGTATTGCTGGTATTGCGCGAATCATTTGGCGCACCGGGGAAGGGGAGTCAGATTGGGTTTGGATTTGTGGCAGGGACTCCCTGGGATCCAAATGGAACAAGAGGGGGCACTTGGTTGAAGACGTGCTATGTAGGAGACGTCGCCACCGGTGAAACCTCAGTGGGTCCGTACATGCTAGTAGTCCCTTTGTAAAGGCTATTTTGTGATCTCTTGGCTATACACCAAAGGAAGTGTAATTGGCATAAGGGAGGTTCTTTAGTCGCCGACGGGTGATGAAATCACAAACACGTGGGTAAAGTGGTTCAAACTCTACAGAGTATTAAAACTATCATGATAGCCGTGCTCCCGGTTATGAGCACCTGGATGACCTACATGATTAGAGGGAAATTGGGATTTGGGATGGTTATGGTTTGGTATTGGTTATGGCTGGTTATGGATTAATTATGGTACTGGATGTGGTTAATGGCAATGGTGAAACCTGGTTTAATAATGATGGATATGGATTATGGACTTATACTATAATATTCATTGTGGGATATGATGGGTTTACTTCACATACATATGATATATTTCTTTTCAAATGTTTCATTGTACTTTTTAGCACTTAGCCTTTATTACATTCGTCATTTGAATCAGCTACATGTCATACTTTCCCACACTTGCTGAGTACGACATGTACTCACCCTTGCAATCCCCCCTCCCCCACCAACAGTTTTAGGTGATGGTTGGGAGTGTCTTGAGGATAATGCGGAGTTCTAGGCCGTGTCTACCGTCAGCTTTGCCTGTGGTGTTATTGGAGCTGTGCTATCCTTTTTGCTTAGTTTGCTCAATTTAGTCTATTTTCACTGCATTAGTTGAACTTGTCATTAATATTCATTAGAGCTTGTATTCGAGGATATAATGAATTATGTAATAAGAGTACTTATTTAATAATTTGAGCTGTGGTAATTATCTGTTTATCATTTGTGAATCACTTGTATATGTGTGTTAAACATTCTGGCACACATATACTGCACTTGGTTCATTTTTGGAACCGGGTGTCACACACATTGAGGGCTCCCACAAGAATTACAATGAAAAGAAGATCGAATACACTCGAAAATATTACTAGAAGAGCACGAGTGTGAATATATCATACCCCAAGAGCTCAACGGCGTGTAGACAACGATCTCCCAACCCCAAATCTGAGTGTTCAATTGATTTTCACCTTTTGGCACTTTAGATGCGTGGGGATATGTGTTTTTGGGTTCTTGGGACAAGTGGCGGCGCTAGGGTTTGAGTTCTGAATAGTAAAATACGTGAATTGTGCTTGTGAGGCCGTGGATCTCCTATTTATAGGGTTTCCAAAGAAGTTACTGTTAGAGGTCCCGACGATCGGACTAGTCCGTACTGGGGACCGGACTTGTCCGGTGTGCTGTGTAAATGTCGGCGTGAAATGTGCAACACACTAGAAACCATAATTGTGTGAGGTATACCAAACTAGTCTGGTTGATGTCCATACTTGTCCAGTGCCAAGTGAAATTGAACTCCAGAGAGCTGAACGAACTAGTCCGATCCAAGAACAGACTAGACCGGTGCTCATTGAATTTTAAGGTATTTTTAAGCCCTTACCCCTACACAAATACTTGAGCTCTTGGGATGTGTCTCTCACACACATCCTATCCATTTAAATCTACTTTGCGCTTCAGTCGTCAGTTGGGCTTTTCTCTTTTTTACACCACTTCATTTTTCACCTTTTTGAGTGCACCAAATTATCTCATTTAGTTTAACTTGCAGTCATCTCAAAAAGTTCATTAGGATCTCATTTGTTTGTCATCAATCGTCCAAAACCCACAAGGGATTGCCTAGATGCACTTTCAGGCATATATATATATATATATACATATATATATATATATATATTTGTTCAGCATCCAACTTATCTTCTTCAATTTTATTATTGATCCGTGTTTGTATTGGAGCATATAGTTTCACTCAATCAAAGAACCAAATGAAAACTAGCGAATCACACCAAGGATAACTATATTACAAACTTATACATTAACTACTGATCGTTCTATTCGTGACTCAGTCCAGGTTACCATACATGCTAAGCCACTCCACTAATGGAGGCTACAGTCATTCTAAGGTTTTCCGATTATGGATGAAGTACGGAGGGTCGTATGTCGTTGCTTCTTCACCGTTCTGGCATCACTCTTGGTAGAGATTTATGATATGTCTTCGAGTAACTTATGTAATAGTAGTCCAAGGCTTCTATCTCTTACACGTTCTCTTGAATCGGTCGGAAGGTGGTTCCACCTAGACGGACCTTCAAATGTTTTGGTACAAATGTTGCATGGTTTCCATCCTATGGATAGGGTTGGAACTTTCTAACTCTTGATCGCTCAACATATATTGGGGAAGGTCGCGAAACCATTGGTAGGATAAAATTAAGCTTTCAACATAGAAGGAGGTAAGTGAGGAAGGAACATACAGGAGATAGACTTTTTTCATAAATAGTTTTGTTCTTTTCAAAATGTGCACTCAGGATATAGGATGACTCTAAGATTTTGTCCTACGGCCAAGTATGGCTCTGATTCCACTTTGTCAGGACCCTCTTCTCGGGGGTCCACTTGTGCTTTCCATACCAATTCCTGGATCAGTAGTTGGTACGCACAACAGATTGGAACGAGATCCATACAATGGTAATTTATTATTAATCAATATATGTCTTACAAACATGATCTATATTACATTGGAAGGGGTTGGGGGATGACTACAGAGGAGATAAATTCTCAAAATCAACAGAGCAGAACGGCACCATGCCCAACAGGTAGACTTGGGAAGTAGGACTAGACCTAATCACCATCCTCTCAAGCATCAACTTATTCATCTTTGAAAGGTATGTAAGGTACTTAGAAAGCCCTAACACTACTCAAGGGAGGTGTTTCATGCATTGGGACTTGTGTCAAGGGGAGGCCATACAGCTTAGTTTTACCGATAATCATTTTATGGAAGATTCTCTTTGAAAAGAGTTTTTCAATAAGAGAGAGAAGTAGTTGAATCAATATGTAGGATCGAAGAGCACGTGAAAAGCTACCAGAGGGAGGTGGGGTGAATGATTTTTCAGCAAAAGCAATGAAAACCCCTTAGCAGAAAAATGATCTGTTAAAGAAATCGTGTGCGAGACTAATCTAAACGTATTTCACCATGAAAAAAGTGATATATATTAGAGAGAATCAAGTCACGAAGATGACACAACAAGAATCACTCAAATCCGTCAAGAGAAACTCAAGTTACGATCGAAAGATCTAGCAAAGATCAATCTGTTCTACCGAGTAAAAAACAGATCTGTAATACTGCAAAGAAACTCGTGTAGATCAAAAACCGCAAATCCAATGACAGTGAATTTTTACAGATAATAGATAATCAAGTTTTTAAGACAACCCAACAAGAATCACATCAATTGGATCTGTAAAACTTGAGTTATGATAAAACCTCCCAATAAAGGTAGTTCTGTGCAGAAAACTCAACGAGAAAAACTTGTCTGGAACAAGTCGGACGAACAAGGCACAAAAGTTCCTTTAAACTACGATCTTTATTAAATAGAACACAAGAGGAACAGCCCCAGAGTTGTCTATCACGAGCTCTGGCTTCCCTTGCTCATATAACGAGTCCGAAGGCCAACTCAACTCAAACTAGGACTCTAATCCTACTCAATTCACAAATCATAACTTTCCATAACTGCTCAAGACTCTTCTATACGCAGATAGAAGCAATCTTAAGACTTCCAAACACCTTAGGAACGTATCCCACATTCCTAAAACAACTCAAATTCGTGATCCACACGAAATTCTATCATAACCAACTCAAAACTTTCCATATTTAAGTCAAACACGACTCAGCCGCAGCCTGAGTCCATAACGTAGTCAGTGGGACCTTTCCGACCAATTCTTTACGTCCACTTCTCTTCATCACACCTCGAAACCATGTAGCCACGTCCATGCACTCCTTGCACATGTGCAAACACCTTCCAACGACGTCCACGACAGCTTCATATGCATTGTTCTTGATTCATACATATTGCGCGACCTCCCGATCAACTCAACCACAATTCCTCCCGAACTTGGTTGTTGAGCCTCATCTTCTCCCTAAGACTAGTTCAATGGATCCTGTCACCAGCCATGTCTTGAACTCAAGCAACACCTGCACATGAATAAACAACCAATAATTCCGAGCACAAGTCCTCGACTTGACTCTCGTTAGTTCTGAAACTACAACATCTTACGTGAGCACCTCACATAAGCATGTTGCAAACCATAGCAAAATGTTATCAGCCATATCAACCAAAATGCACCAAAAACTTAGCAAATGAATACTAAGCAATCTTTCCAAAATGTAAAGCAAGTTCAAAATATTTCACAGTAAAAGCATGAACATTGCAATCAAGCTTCGAACCTTGCCAAAGCTAAATGGAGCTTGAGCTGGAGCTTATAAAAGCTAGTACAACCTAGCGTCAGAGCTTACCAAATCTAGTACATCCTAGCGCCGGAGCTTACCAAAGCTAGTACAACCTAGCGCCGGAGCTTGAAAAACATGTCAGAGCTAACCAACATAAGTCGGACCTAGCAAAACATATCGAAGCTTAACAAAGACATACCGGAGCTATCAAAGACATGCCGGAGCTAAAGACAAAGCTCGCCGGAGCTTTCCAAAAACATGTTGGACCTTGACAAAGCAAGTCGGATCTATTGTCGGATCTTGCAAAATCTCGAAGCTAGAGTCGGACCTTGCTAAAAAGGGTGTTTTGGCAGAATTTTAGAACTTATATCATCAAAGACAATGCATTCAGTACAAGCCAATGTATTAAGCACACATAGGTCTCAGACAATATTATTAGTTGATGGGCCCTAGGGAGATGCAATCCATCCCGCTAGTTCTCTCACTTTTAGATGAGTCTTCGGACCCATGACCCTAACGACTTTGGCACGTCTGCCAACACTTTAACACAACATGGAGACCTCTGCCACCCACATTCACACACTCCAAGGTCATGCACTAGTGCTAATCATAATGAGCCCATGACATAGCGTGCCAATACTACGACAACAACTATTTGGTTAGATTAATACTTTGTAAAGTTTGTACACTTTATCACAGGCCATGCACACCTTGCAAGGGTATGACATGACACTCAACCTATCTTTTTGAGTAACCCCACAATCTCACCTCGATGGGATATAGGTGCCATTAGGGCCTAACCCAGTGCCCAAGTATTCGGGCCAAACGGAGTACTCGAGGCTATTAGGGCCTAACACAGCACCCAGCCAGACAACTGGCAGACACAACCCCGTGCCATTTCCTGGTTCACCGTGTCCTCCATGGCTCTCCAGGTGTGTCATGTGAATGTTATTAGAAAGGTAAGGTGAGTCCTGCCCATACATGTTTGGTGGTTGTACGAAATCACTTGTTGAGGTCAAATGAACCGGTCCTTATTTTGATGAGGCAACATAATTGGTCCTTATCAGAAGGACTAGTTCGGAACATCGCATCAGACTATACCGAAGTAACACATCATTGATTCGTGGTCTACCCCATGCACACAACCACATAGGATCCACACAACAACCATTCACCATACCCGCCTCGACCACCACCCCATTTCACATGCAATTCATTAATCACACTACCACATCCTAACTCACACCACCAATCACCTTTCACCTAGTTCACAAATCATTTGAGTATTGTGTAGTGGTTTGCGAAGTGAACATCGCAGGGGTTCCTAAGCATAAAGCTAATCAAGGAGATGCTCTAATCACCATTATAGTATGGTAACTGTGTTTAGAAGATGTCAAGGGGATGTGTAATTCAAAGTCAAAGAGGGGATTGTGATGGATACATCTTAGACAGGAAGTCAATGTGACACAACTGGTAACCACCTTAAGGAGCAAGTAACCGATGTAAACATTAACTAATGTATTTCCTACCTAATGCACCACCACATTTCAATTAGGCATAGTTAGGCCAATCACTAAAATAGGCACTTAGTCATGCATTTATTGAAAACAAGCCAGTGTGTGCATTTGCAAAACGTAGGTTAAATATGATTATGGAGTTAGAGCTTGCCTTTACAGTCTTTATAGAGTTCTTCACGATCCAACTCTTGAATTTCTTCGCGTACTCTCCTACCATAGTACGTGGCTATGTTAATAAAATACAAGTCATCTATAAAGATTCAAAGAAAACCCAGATAAAACTCCAACAAATCCAAGGAATTGTTTCACATTATGGTGGTTAGGAATCTTAGAAGGGTTATCAATGGGTACCTTATTTATTTGGAGCCTATTCATAAATATTACTATTCTATGGTCGAATAAATACTTTTGGAAGAATCCTAAGTATTTATTGATCCTTTTATTTCAATCGATCGACTATTATCTTTGTTCCATTCTAGAAATCATTAATGCTTTTAAATAGATGTTGGTTACTATATTATTTTATCCATGCTGATTTGTAATTATTGTCATTTTATGACCATCTAAATGGGTTTTGGGGGAGGACTATATTTAATTTCCTTAGCTTAGTTTGAACAACTATTTGTTCTTTCTTTTTACAATGTCTCAAAGGTTACATAATATCTTTAGACATTTTAGATATTTATGAATGAAGGGATTATTTAATTCTCAAAGTGAAACATGTATTTTTATCAACATTCTAGTCAACTACATGATTTATGACCATATATAGTTGTTTTATTAACTCGCTAATGTATTTAGACTCCTAACCACTCTACTATGCTTTAGGCATGAATTAAAATTTTATTGGTGCATGAATCATTTATTATAGGGGTTAAACGTGGATTCTTATTTTTCTTGCTATTTAAGAATTTTATTACCGTTTATCGATTTACCAATTTGTGCGGATTTTTCCTAAGTTATCGTTTACTGGTATTATAATCTAAATGCCAAAAGTATATTTTATAGACTATTCAAAATATGTCTACTGAGGTTTTTAGAAAATTGTTGATGTTGAGGTTATCTTATTAGAAATTGTATGTGAACTTTTCTACCTGGTGACCAATTAAATGATTTCTAAAAGGTTATGATTATATTTAATATTTCCTGAATCATCCAATGCAATTCTCACTAGTATTATTTATAAGGATCAAATAACATTTCTAATGTTTTCAAATGATTATTTACGAAAGGATTATCTATTTTTTCAGGACTAAAAATGGATTTCCTTAATTTTTCTTGGTTAATTAAATGATTTATGGCAAGTTATAAATATTTTGTTAATTTACATAATTTATTTTTGCTACTATTCACTGCTAGTATATTCTAAATGTCAAATACTATTTTATGAGATTTTCTGAGATTTTTCCTACACTTGGAAATATACTTTATAGAGCTCTGTGTACATTAGTCATGTGGATGTAGTTGTTTCAAGCATGAACAGAGACCGACTCGTGGGCCTTGGTGGTCAGCATGTGTGCACCTAGTGAATTATTTAGCACCAGACACTGGCAGTTGGGGTTCGGTTTTCAGCAGCCCACGAGACTTCGATCTATGTGGACCGAGTCTGCATGGATTGGCCGAACGCGTGCTGGGGTGGCGCCTGCGTGGTGCTGACTAGGCCGACACATTCGCGTGTGGAGATAGCGTGGCTGACAGGGTGGCGACCACGCGGTACTAACAGTTATACTGAGAGGTAGTGGCGGCAGCCCGGGAGTTCGCCAAAACGTGTTCGCCTGTGCAATTTTCTTCGGGTTTATGTGGCAGGCAGGTGCACGTTGGTGCGATGAACACATCGGGTGGCTTGGCCGGGCATGGATGGCAGCAATGGCACCTGGTGGCAGGTTGTGCCAGTCGCACGCGGCGGCGCCACGGCAATCCACTCGTGCGTGCTGTAATCCGACGAGCTAGCGGGGGCATGCTCCAGAGTGTGTTGATGTGTGCGGTGGCCTCGCCCGGACCGGGGAGTGCCCCACGGTGGCCGACAATGCTGAGGGGCGGTGGCGTGGCTAGGTGTGCCAGCTCCCCTCTGTTCTCGTGGGGCTAGGCCCAATGCTTTGTCTATTATAGCTACCTCGTGTGCCTTAATGTCTATGCGAAGCACCATTGCGACGGAACATGGCTCACCAGAGCAGGAACACATCCGTCAGCCGACTATGCTATGGTTGAACGACTATCACGGCTCGAGGTAACTCCTAAAATGAACCAAATGATCTAGGAGCTACACTATCTACTCAAGGTGCTACCGGAGGGAGGAATTGGTGAACGGGGATTCACCGGCGGCGTGTGAGCTTGGCGGCCGATAGCAAAGGAGAAGGGGGAAATCCCGAATTCTTGCTCCGGTAGAGGTGCTCTAGCTCGATGGCGTTCAGTGGAAGATAGAGAGGGAGCGCGCGAGCAAATCGGTGAAGGAGGGGTGCTTTTGTATAGTGCGGGGAAGGTGGTTCAAAGCTAGGCAGTGGTGCGTCTTTTGGCACGACGGCCACATGCGGTGAGCTGGCACGATGTTTTGGTCGCCGATGCCATGATGTGCGGGGCAGCAAGAGGGCAACGGATTGA
Source organism: Tuctoria greenei (assembly GCA_036927565.1). Taxonomy (NCBI): domain Eukaryota; kingdom Viridiplantae; phylum Streptophyta; class Magnoliopsida; order Poales; family Poaceae; genus Tuctoria; species Tuctoria greenei. Next base: position 172,358,531 of record JAYESD010000002.1, on the reverse strand, counting down.
CAAGGGTGCTGTGGTGGGCCGCCAGTTGCGCAGGTGGCTCCTGGGTACGGTCTCGTCATAGAATTCTTGGAGACACGGTTGGCCTCAGAGCTTAAAGGTAGGGGGAAGAAATCGGTACAGCACTAGAATGAACCGGGCTTCACGTGCTATAGAGGGAGAGAGCGGAGCGGGCCACGTGGTGATTAGAGGAGGGGACATGGTGGGGATCCTGGCTGGTCCGAGCCGAGAATGATGTAGGCCACACCTGTGGCAAGCAGAAGCGGGGCCAGGCCAAGAAGAGGGGGAAGGTGGGCCTTTCCCTTTTATTTCAATTTTTTCATTCCGTTTGAGTTTAAATTTGAATTCTGATTGGATCTTAGATTCACATTTGAATTGGGTTTGTACTAATTCGTTCGTATTGAATTTGTGTCTGCATAATTTATTATCCACTTGATTTATTAATATCTTTATTGTATTTTGGGTTTATTATACCCCCATATATTTATTGAAATCATTGTTATTTGCACTTCTATATGCATGTATATTTATATGCCATCATATATATTATTTGATTAAAAATAGATCTGGGTGGATTTTCACTAGGCCCTTAGGTAGGCCTTTTATTTAAATTTTGTTTATAAGCTAATTTGGTTTTAGACATTCAAACACTTTGTGAGACCTAGATTCTGAAAAAATTGTCAATTATGTTAAAATTTTAGTATATCTGAGAAGCCCACTTTGGAATGTTCGAACTTATGGGAACCTAGTTTGCATTGTCTGAACTGAGCACATGTGAGCTGCACGTATTTTTACTTCGAAGTGTCCAAACTTTTCAATGTATGTCGAGAGTAACAATAACCTTTCATTTAGTTCAGACTGTCCGAACTTATTCAATGTAATTTAGGAGTAACCGTTACTGCAGAGCAGCTGTTTGCACTGTCCGATCATATCTATTTAGTTTCAGCCACTCAGTTTTTCATTTGCAATGTTTCAAACTTGCTTTTTGGCTTATGGGAAGTTTACTCAGTATTCATTAACTAAATTTTTAATGTGTTTTGGTTGATCATGGGGTAAATATTATTTTGCTAAGTTTTGCAACCTGCTTGTGTGAGGTGCTCACATAAGGTGTTGTTGTTTTTGGACTAATGTGAGTCAAGTCGAGGAGTTCTTCTTAGAAGAATTGGTTGTTTGTTCTTGTGCAAGTGTTGCTTGAGATCAAGACATGACTGGTGATGGTGATCTATTGAACTAGTCTTAGAGAGAAGATGAGGTTCAACAACCTAGTTCGGAAGGAATTGTGGTTGAGTTGATCGAGAAGTCACACATCATGTTTGGGTCAAGAACTGTGCATACTGTAAAAGCCCTAAATTTCTTAGTGCAAGGTTCAGATGGGAGATGTAAAGATTTGAATAGGAAAAATAAAGCAAATTGGCAATTAAAAATCAAACCAATTCAAACTTTAATGGAGGGAATTCAAATATTAAAAACTTGCTCCTGTTGAAACCTTGCCAAATTAAAAATCTGAGTTCACCAATAAATTCCAAATATTCCAAATAGCCCCTCTGCCATGTTTCAAAATTTTTGAAGCTCATTTGCTATTTAATTCAGTGACTCCATTGAATTTCATTCAAATTCAAATTTGAATTTGAATTTCATTTGAAACTTGTCCAAATTGGAAATCTGATTCCAGAATCGGAATCTCCATATTTAAATTGGCATCTCCACAAAAATCTGGAATTTTTGGACAATTCTAGGTGGGAGAATTGAAGTTGCAGAGAAGGGATGAGGATGAGAAAGGTGGGACCCACTGGTCAGAGGGACATCTGCGTGAGTGCTCTGTTTCCCTGACTCGCCGCTGTTCGATGCTTGGTGCGGCAAATAGCTCACCGTCGGCAGGCAGCTGCGTGGCACCCCGGTTGTGTGTTCTCCCTCCACTCTACTCCTCCTTATCTTCACCTCTCTGGCCGAAGGGAAATGCACCAGTTCATTCTTCGCTCCCGAGCGTAAACCACCGCCGCCTCCCTGCTCGCCCGACGAGCTCGAAAGTCTTGCCGAATCTAATCGTCCTTCCAACATCAAAGTGGTACCTAAGCCTTCCCTCTACCTTCTCAAGCTCGTGGTTCTTTGTTTCGTTGGCTACAAGGCGACCTTTTTACAGTTTGCCGACGCCACTGTTCGGCCGCCGTGCGGACGCTGCTGCCTTTCTGTCACGCCGACGCCACAGGCCCTCTCTCAAGCTGCTCCCAGAAGCAAATAGGATCGCCAAGACACGACCCTTCTCACGGTACAAACCGTTCCTCATTTTATTCCGTATCGAGCAAATGATGCGAGTTTTACTTTCGGCCGTGGCCCATGAATTAGCTAGCTTCTCGGTTTAATTCCGGTTCTACGCGCAACGATTCTTCAATCTAATGAAAGAGTATATTCTATACCTCCTAGCACACCCCTCTGCCAAGAATTAATGGAAACCATCGAGTAACGACCGCACTATTCAAGTTTTCCCAGCCGCCAATGAAAATTCGGCAGTCCGGCGTTGAAGTCGACTTTGCCGACGATTTCATAATTCCCCCCCCTAGTCATCTTCCCCATGCTCCCAGGAAATATCCCAACCTTTTCCCGAGCTTCTTGCGCCATTCTCGAGCGATTCCGGCCATCATCGAAACCCTAGCTCCACTGCCGTCGTCGCGCCGCCATCTCCGGCCATCGTCGCCACGATTGGACCCCACTATCGTCTTGCGCGGTCGATTTTAAGGTTAGGCGGTAAAGGCTAGGCTGAGAGGAGGTCGACGCAGCCATCCCGGCGAGCTCGCCGGTGCTGCGCCGTCGGGGGGAGCCCAGGTGCCGCCTAGGGCGCGAGGTAGAAGATGACCTCGCGGGCCCCGTAGGTCAGTGGCTGTTTCCCCTCCCCTCGGATCTGCTGTGGCCACCGCATCGACAACGGCTGCGTGGGTTGATCCCTATGGCACCAGGTGTGGCCCAGCTGCGATTGGGTCATTTTAAACAGTGGGACCCAGTTGATTAATTCAAACATTTCCTTTTCCTCTATGTAATTAAAAAATGGAGAAAAATACAGAATCAATTTCAGCTTTTTCCCAAACTTGTAAAATCAATTTCTCCCTGTAGGAAGCTTAGAAAATTGTGAAACAAATTTTCCTAGAACCAGTGAGACCCCCTATGTATGGGACAACCACTGATTGCCATGATAAAGCTCCAGAATTAAAACCAAAATTTAGAGAATCCTTTTACTTGTTGGAATTTTAGAGACCACAAGCTTCTTTGAACATCTCTAATTTTTGGTCCAGATCTTCCACACAGCATCTAGTGTCCACTGTAAAAATACAAAAGCCAATTAAAATCATTACATACCTAATCAATGTTAATAAGATCTTTTCTATAGTTTCTATATCACTCATGTACATTATATATTGCATATCATATAGTGACCGAGATCGAGGAGGACCCGGAGCCCTTGGAGACTCCACTTACAGAAGCTAACTTCCCCTCTGACTCGTAGCCAGGCAAGCCCCGGTTTGCATTTAAGTGCCTTTTTAAAGTTTTACTTTATACACACTATATTGAATAAACTTGATATGTGCATTACGTCTATGTTGATTGAATACTCCACCTGCATGACCATGTAATCCTTGGAGTGGATGGGTAGTATAAGTCTCCCTCGGATTATATTATTATATTTAATGTTTAGTTAGCAAATCAGTAGAAGTCGAGTATGTTGGACACTACTCGCGAGATTGGTCTCATTTTGTCGACCACAAGTCAAGTAGTTCAATTGTACTTGCGAGAGAAGTCGAGTGGGGGAAAACTACTCGCGAGATGCTACTATAAGGTTCAATATTTAATATGAGATGTGGACGGGGTTTTGTGTAGGTTGGTTTGCTCACATCGTACCTGGGTCTGTAATGATGAGGCAGGTGTTGAGAGATGGATTGGTAGCCCCGTTTGTGTCGGTTAAAGCCCGTCTCGTGCTTGGCCCTATTGAGCAAGTTTGAACTGTACTGAAAAGCATATTGGCTGTATGGGACCCAGGAAACCGATGCACCTTGAGGATCCTATGTTGGAACCTTTTCAATCGGCTTAAGCTGTTGGCTGTTAGTACAGTGGGAGTAAACTTACTCAAAAACATCTCACAGCGGAGGTGCACCTTGAGGGGAGCTCGCTGTTCGGGTCGGTCGAACTGTTTTGATATGGTTGAATCTGGGGAAAGGTGGCTGTGTGCAATATCAGTGGAGTGTGCCAACGTAACTCCGAGTATGGGCGTACATGTTGTGCAGTCTGGGTGTTTTGATTCGAATCACCATCGCTCGCGGTTATGGATTGAGCATACTTGGTCACTGAGTCTTGACGTGGTAAGGAAGAGTAACGGAAAGATTATGAATATGCTACCATGAATAATTCTTTGTATTGAAATCTTGGCTGCTATAGGGATAGCATAGTTAAATTTACAATTTCCAAACATTTAACTTGAATAAGGCTTATGCAACCTTGACCCAGTATCATCGTGGATAAAGCGTTTCTTGTTTGATTGCGGAATTCACAATGATGCTATGCCCTATGGATCGCATATGCTAGTTTAAAACGGACCACTAAGGATTTACTTTCGGCGAGTCCATTTCTGCAAATTCAGCTTTCTAGTCTTTAAAGTTCTAGCATGTAAAGTTCCATGCTTTAGGTGAGACGGTTAAGTCTTGCTAGCCTTGTGCTCAAGGTTGCTATATGGTGGTTTTTGCAGGTATTATTAGCTTATGCTTATGTTGTGGTTGTCCGTGAGACCTCGAGCTTGTTGAAATGTATCTCTCACAGAAACCTTGCCGCTGCTCTCTTCTTCGTGTTGCTAGTGTGAAGCGTCCACGGGTAGGGACGGCTTCTCTTGTGCATAGTTAGTTGAGAGTGTGAGTATATAATATTCCACTGCATTGTATATTATGTTGTAAAAGAGAATCATCTTGTAAAATAAAATATTTCTGTTGGTTATTTTGTATAGTTTTTCTTGTGTGTTGTTGGGTACCGCATCGCACGGCACCACCCAATGCGATTCCTGGAATGTGTGGACCCCAGTCCCCACAGCTTGGTATCAGAACCGTATTGGGAATAGCATGCTTGAGAAGCGCCTATTTTTGAAAACTACAAAGTAGTCGAGTGAGGATTAGTTATTATGCCCACATAAGGTCTATTATAGTATTAGTTACTTAAGGTGGCAAGCTAACCTATGTGTTATTATATTCTGTAACGACACTCTGACGTCAGGTAAGAGGTAAGGTACGCCACCGCAAGCGGATAAATTGCGGTAAGATCACCATGCGAGAGGTAGCATTTGTTTGTTTCCGTGGCTTGGCACGGAAATGTCAATATGAGTCTCTGAAAGTTTCCATGTTTCTGAGAACATATGACACGCGGTACCCCAGCATGCCTTAAAGTTAGTGGGAGCCCCCGTCGGGTGGGACATAACCGATGCGCCTCCTACTGGTGCAGTACTATGCAAAGACGTGGGACCCCGTCTGGTGGAAGAAAACTCGATCATGTACCTTTAGACATGGCTTAACTTGGGGCAGCCCATATGGAATGATACGGGATGAATGTTTTTACTTTCATATATATTATTGTGAATTGATCGCCCGTGCGGGTTGTGCCGTATGGTACCATATGATTGATCAGTAATTTGTGTGTAGTGGCAGGTACACTAACCGCGTTATACGTAGCTCGAGTAGAAAACGTTTGCGAGTGAACGTCATTAGCGCCACTGTTGAGACGTATGCCGGAATACCGGCTTATGATTTTTATTTGGTGAGGACGTAGTACCGGTATTGCATTCGGGTTACATCGGCACACCGACGGTTAAAATTCAGGCTGAAGGTGTAGCTCGCAACACCAGTGTCATGTTAGTATCCATAGCAGATACCTATCTTGAAATGATAAAAATGAAATTTGAACCAAAATTGTAAACCTCTGTTCTTTCCAGTGTTATTCTGACAGAAACTTAGCTCCAGTTTGAAAAGTCATATCTCCTGGTAGAATTATCCCATGAAGGTGTTCCATATATTGTTGGAAATGTATGTTAGTCTTCTAAATAATTTCTGTTCATGACCAGAGCAGAATCCCCATGGAGCATAGCAAAAATTTGAAAATTCCAAAACCTGTTAAAACTGGACAGAAACTGGAACTGTTTCTGTACTTCTCACCAATTTGATCATAACTCTCAGTAGAAACATCGAATGAGGGCATACGATATTTATGGAAACTATATGAGATATGTGACAATGTTATAATTTACAGTTTTGGCAAATTTGGATATTTTGTATATGAAAACGGTGGACAAAACAGCCATATACAAAGGAGGTGCTGTCAAAATTTCTCAGAAAATCTGGGAAAATTGTCAACTTTGGAAATTCATATCTTATTAACCAGAACTGTTATTGAAGCAAATAAATACATTATAGAAAGGCCAGGAAGTGAAATATAATTTTGTTGTTCACCTCAAAACATTATTGTGCCTCTAACTGGATAAAATCCTCGAATTACTCCAGACTGGTCAATTATGGCAGAACTGTTCATCAATGAAGCATAAGTTTGAAAATTTGCGCGAACATGCATATTGTTATACTTTCACAAAGTTCTTGACATGTTCATGTTTACCTTATCTTCAATTATTGCTAAGATCGAACTTTGACTCATCTCAAATTCATTTGTGCAGTATGGTTCGTACTCACTCATTGAGTAAGGTCGGAAGTTCTCGTCGAGACGGTGATGACTCGAATCCACCGCAGGCTCCACCATCAACGGTATTGGTGGATGTCATGTCAAAAATGTTTGAGTCTCACCAGGAGAACACTATGTTACACCAAGGTTTGGTGCAGCAAGTCCTAATTCATCAAACGCAGCAAGTTATTCCACCTCAAAACAATTACTTGGATTTCTTGTCAACGCAACCGCCAATCTTCACGGAAGCGACTGAACAATCAGAATCAGATCATTAGCTTCGTGTAATGGAATCCAAATTCGGTGTGTTCCCCTGTGACGATTATCAGAAGACATTATTTGCTGCTCAACAACTCCATGGAGCTGCCGGAGCTTGGTGGGCAGAATATAGTGCAACTTGCCTTGAAGGTCATCGAATAGCATGGAATGAGTTCCGTGAGGCTTTCCATGCTCGTCATATTCCGACAAGAATTATAAAGACCAAGTATGAGGAATTCGTTGAACTCAAGCAAGGGGACATGAGTGTCCATGAGTATTTTAAGGAGTTCAACCGTTTGGCATAATATGCGCCCGACTATGCGAATACAGAAAAGTTGAGATGTGATCACTTCTTCAGAGGGCTAAGAGTCAAAGTTCGAGCTAGGTTTGCATTGTTCAATCACAGAAAGTACAATGAATTAGTCAATGCCGCTATCCTACAAGAAAAGGAAGATCTTTGTCTTCAAGTGGAGAAGAGAAAGCAGAGTATTCCGCTTGACAACACTAGTGTTGTTGCTCAGAAATATCGGTTGGTATATCGTTTGCTATCTGGTCAAGAATGGCAGCCATCTATCCAACCATCATATCAAAGTCGCCCACTGCTTGTATCAAGTTTGGAATCACCCCCGCAGCAGCAGCACATAAATTCTTATCCATCTCCACCGCAGCCAGAGGTACTCAGTTTTCATCCACAAGTCAGCGCTGAACCGACTAAATATCCATGCTTCACTTGTGGTCTTATGGGTCACATTACTAGATATTGCCCAGAGAGAAATCAAAGCTGCAGCCAAACATCATTTCAACATTCAAGTCAGTTTCCCAATCAGCAGCAAAAGAAATCAAAGCTTGCCAGTGTCCACTATACTACCATTGAGGGTGTACTGGAAGGAGAACTCGTGTTAGCGGGAATGTTCACTCTCAACCATATACCTATATTGATTATCTTTGATTCCAATGATACACATAATTCCATAAGTCAATCCTTTGTGTTCAAGCACCAGCTTCCAATCACTACCACAAAACATCGCTATCTTATATCTTCACCCGGAGGTAATATTACCGCAAGTGATGTTATCTCTCGAGCAACATTATGTCTGGGTCGTAGAATATATCCCACTACTCTTATCATCCTGGAAGATCAAAAGGTTGATGTAATCTTGGGAATGTCATGGTTAAGCAACCACGAAGCTGTTCTAAACATCAGTCCTCGCACCGTTGAGCTCAACTCTTCAACTCACGGCCATCACACCTTAATTCTTGAGAACATGGTTAAAGAAAATGCAGCAGTGAATCGTTCTGAAACAAGTAAGTTGGAAGACATTCCCGTGGTCCGTGATTTCCCAGATGTATTCCCTGATGATCTGCTGGGTATGCCACCCGACCGAGATGTTGAATTCAAGATTGAATTAATACCGAGAACTACACCTATCTCTCGACGAACATATAGAATGACACTCAAGGAGTTAGCTGAATTAAAGGAGAAGCTGAATGATTTATTGAGTAAAGGTTTCATTCGCCCGAGCTCATCACCTTGGGGATGCTCAACTCTCTTTGTCAAAAAGAAGGACAAAACATTGCGACTATGCGTGGATTACTGTCCGCTTAATGCCATGACTATCAAGAACAAGTACCGCTACCACGCATTGATCTGCTCTTCGATCAATTAGTGGGTGATAAGGTATTCTCTAAAATGGATCTTCGGTCTAGTTATCATCAGATTAAGATACGACCGTAGGATATACCGAAGACAACATTCTCAACTAGATATGGAGTTTATGAATATTTGGTTATGTCTTTTGGGCTCACAAATGCCCCAACAAATTTCATGTACTTGATGAATTCAGTATTCATGCCAGAGTTAGGCAAGTTCATCGTGGTGTTCATCGACGATATTTTGGTCTACTCCAAGTCAGAAGAGGAACATACCGAACATCTCAAGATCGTGCTTCAACGACTGCGTGATCACAAGCTATATGCCAAATTCAGTAAATGTGAGTTCTAGATTAATCAAGTTCCATTCCTTGGTCATATTATTTCAGCGGAAGGCATAGCTGTGGATCCGAGTAAAGTGGTACAAGTGCTGAAATGGCAATCTCCCACCTCCGTACATGAAGTCCATAGTTTCTTGGGTTTAGCAGGCTATTATCGGAGATTTGTTCCAAGTTTCTCTAAAATTTCAAAGCATATGATGGATTTATTCAAGAAGGGCATCAAGTATATATGGAGTGAATCATGTGAGGAAGCCTTCAAAACTCTAGTGAAGCATCTCACGACAGCCCCGATCTTGGCTCAACCCGATACGACAAAATCTTTTGATGTTTATTGTGATGCATCCGGCATCGGATTGGGCTGCATACTTATGCAAGATGGAAGAGTAATTGCATATTGATCATGGCAACTCTGAAATCATGAACACAACTATCTGACACATGATTTAGAGTTGGCAGTAGTAGTTCTTGCATTGAAGATGTGGAGGCACTACTTAATGGGAAATCTAGTGCATCTCTACACAGATCATAAAAGTTTGAAGTACATATTCACTCAGAAGGAATTAAATATGAGACAACGGAGATGGTTAGAGTTAATCAAGGACTATGAACTTGAGATTGATTATCATCTCGGCAAGGCCAATGTGGTTGCCGACACACTTAGTCGAAAGTCTCACGTTCATAATTTGACCATTGGTCCTATGGAAGGAGATGAACCAAGTTTGAATGTGATTCCTTATGGAGCTCTGTATAACCTTGCTCTCGTACCTACAATCAGAGAGGAGATTGTAGAGGCTCAAAAGAAAGACAAGGGAATGTCTCATATTCAAAGAAGATTTAAAAGCGGAGAAATGAAATGTTTTCGGGAAGATGAACAAGGAACTTTATGGTTCAAGAATCGAATAGTGGTACCCCGGGACATGGACCTGTGGAAGAAGATTTTGGATGAGGCTCACTTGTCAAAATACTCAATCTACCCAGGAAGCAATAAAATGTACCAAGATCTCCGTACTAAATTTTGGTGGACACATATGAAGAGAGAAATAGCAAAGTATGTGTCCGAGTGTGACACATGTCGGAGAGTGAAAGCTGACCACATGAGGAAAAGTGGACTGCTGCAACCACTAAAAATACCGGCATGGAAATGGGAGGATCTGAGTATGGATTTCATTGTCAGATTGCCTCTCACCTTTCATAAGCACTATTCCATTTTGGTGATCGTTGATCGGTTAACTAAGTCAGCACATTTTATTCCAGTGCATACCGCTTACAATGCGAAGAAATATGCGGACTTATACATATCAAGAATTATGTGCTTACATGGAGTTCCCCGCACCATTGTATCGCATAGAGGATCACTGTTTGTTGCTCGTTTCTGGGAGCAGCTGCATGCATCATTGGGAACAAAGTTAATTCGTAGTTCCGCATATCACCCTCAAACTGACGGAAAAACTGAGAGGGTAAATCAAATACTTGAGGATATGTTAAGAGCATGTGCCATACACCACGGTAAAAATTGGGATGATCATTTACCGTTGGCGAAATTCTTGTATAACAACAGATATCAGTCTAGTATCAAAATGGCACCCTATGAAGGTCTCTAAGGCCGGAAGTGCCACACACCACTCAACTGGTGCGAATATGGTGAACGAGTGGTATATGGAATTGATCTAGTAAATGAAGCTGAAGAGCAGGTAAAAGTTATTCAAGCAAGTCTCAAAGCCGCTCAGTCTCGACAAAAGAGTTATGCGGATAAAAGGCGTTGTCCTTTAAGCTTTAACATCAGAGACCACGTGTATCTCTGTGTCTCTCTGATGAAAGGACTTCATCGATTTGAAGTAAAAGGAAAGTTGGCTCCACGATTCATCGGTCCATTTGATATCACTGAAAGATGTGGTCCTGTTGCTTACAGATAGGAGTTACCAATAACTCTAGCTGGTGTTCATGACATTTTCCACATATCCCAATTACGAAAATGTCTCAAACCATCTACCGACATCCGCATTGAAGAATTGGAAGAATTGAAACCGGATCTCACCTACGTCGAGCATCCAATCCGAATTATCGATGAAAAGTCTCGTGTCACATGGAATCGGACGATGTGGTTTTATAAAGTTCTATGGAGTAACCACACCGTCGAGGAAGCAACATGAGAGGGCGAAGATTATCTCCGCACAAAGTATCCGAACATATTATCATCTTATATCCGGTAATCTTTTTACCTCCGTCTCTTCTATTTGTAATCTCGGGACGAGATTCTTTTAAGGGGGGAGGAATGTAAAAGCCCTAAATTTCTTAGTGCAAGGTTCAGATGGGAGATGTAAAGATTTGAATGGAAAAAATAAAACAAATTGGCAATTAAAAATCAAACCAATTCAAACTTTAATGGAGGGAATTCAAATATTAAAACATTGCTCATGTTCAAACCTTCCCAAATTTAAAATCTGAGTTCACCAATATATTCCAAATAGCCTCTCTGCCAAGTTTCAAAATTTTTGAAGCTCATTTTCTATTTAATTCAGTGACTCCATTGAATTTCATTCAAATTCAAATTCAAATTTGAATTTCATTTAAAACTTGTCAAAATTGGAAATCCAATTCCAGAATCTTAATCTCCATATTTAAATTGGCATCTCCACAAAAATCTAGAATTTTTGGACAATTCTAGGTGGGAGAATTGAAGTTGCAGAGAAGGAATGAGGATGAGAACTGTGGGACCCACTGGTCAGAGGGACATCTACATGAGTGCTCTGTTTCCTTGACTCCCCGCCGATCGACGCACGGTGCGGAAAACAGCTCACCATCAGCAAGCAGCTGTGTGGCACCCTGGTTGCATGTTCTGCCTCCACTCTACTCCTCCTCATCTTCACCTCTCTGGCTGAAGGGAAAGGCACCAGTTCATTCTTCGCTCCCGAGCGCAAACCACCGCCGCCTCCCTGCTCGCCCGACGAGCTCGAAAGTCTTGCCAAATCTCGTCATCCTTCCAACAGCAAAGTGGTACCTAATCCTTCCCTCTACCTTCTCAAGCTTGTGGTTCTTTGTTTCGTCGGCTACAAGGCGACCTTTTTACAGTTTTCCGACGCCACTGTTCAGCCGCCGTGCGAACGCTACCGCCTTTCCGTTGCACCGATGCCACAGGACTTCTCTCGAACTGCTCTGAGAAGCAAATAGGATCGCCAAGACATGACCCTTCTCACGGTACAAACCGTTCCTCGTTTCATTCCGTATCGAGCAAATGATGCGAGTTTTACTTTCGGCCGTGGCCCATGAACTAGCTAGCTTCTCGGTTTAATTCCATTTCTATGTGCTACGATTCTTCAATCAAATGAAAGGGTATATTCTATACCTCCTAGCGCACCCCTCTGCCAAGAATCAGTGGAAACCATCGAGTAACGACCGCGCTATTCAAAAATTCCCCGCTGCCAATGAAAATCCGGCGGTCTGCCATCGAAGTCGACTTTGCCGGTGATTTCATAATTTTTCCCCCTAGTCATCTTCCCCATGTTCCCAGGAACGTTCCCAACCTTTCCTGAGCTTATTGCACCATTCCCGACCGATTCAGGCCATCGTGGAAAACTTAGCTCCGCCGCCGTCGTCGCGCCACCATCTCCGGACATCGCCACCACAATTGGACCCCACCATCATCTTGCGCGGTCGATTTTAAGGTTAGGCGGTCAAGGCTAGGCTGAGAGGAGGTCGACGCAGCCATCCAGGCAAGCGCGCCGGCGCTGCGCCGCCGCGGGGAGCCCGGGCGCCGCCCAGGGCGTGAGGTAGAAGACGACCTCGCTGGCCCCGCAGGTCAATGGCTGTTTCCCCTCCCCTCAGATCTGCTGTGGCCACTGGATCTACTGTGGCTGCGTGGGTTGATCCCTATGGCCCAGGTGTGGCCCATCTGCAATTGGGTCATTTTAAACAGTGGGATCCAGTTGATTAATTCAAACATTTCCTTTTCCCATTTAATTCCAAAATTCATTCAAACTTCTAAAATCCATTTCTCCTAGTAGATTTGCTCAAAAATTTCCAAATAAATTCTTGTGGACTCAACTTGTTCTCAACTTTGCATTGATGCAATTTGTTGGGCATGAAACTCCCAAAGTGTTCTTAATTAATTCCTTTGATCTAACTGCTTGGGAAATTAATTAATCATCTTCTGCTAGTTGGAAAATTCCCAATTTAGGTCAGGACACTATCCAAGATTCAGTTGATCTCCAGTAAAAAATTCAAGTTCATTGGACTTAATTTACTGGGTTGATCAGTCTTCCAAATCTCTATGTAGTTTAAAAATGGAGAAAAATACAGAATCAATTTCAGCTTTTTCCCCAAACTTGTAAAATCAATTTCTCCCTGTAGGAAGCTCAGAAAATTGTGAAACAAAATTTAATAGAACCAGTGAGACCCCCTATGTATGGTACAACCACTGGTTGCCATGATAAAGCTCCAGAATTAAAAACGAAATTTAGAGAAACCTTTTACTTGTTGGTATTTTAGAGACCACAAGCTTCTTTTAACATCTCCAATTTTTGGTACAAATCTTCCTTATAGCATCTAGTGTACACTGTAAAAATCCCAAAGCCAATTAAAATCATTTACATACCTAATCAATGTTAATAAAATCTTTTCTATAGTTTCTATATCACTCATGTACTTTATATATTGCATATCATATAGTGACCGAGGTCGAGGAGGACCCGGAGCCCTTGGAGACTCTACTTAGAGAAGCTAACTTCCCCTCTGACTCGCAGCCAGGCAAGCCCCGGTTTGCATTTAAGTGCCTTTTTAAAGTTTTGCTTTATACACACTGTATTGAATAAACTTGATATGTGCATTAGTTCTATGTTGATTGAATACGCCACCTGCATGACCAAATAATCCTTGGAGTGGATGTTTAGTATAAGTCTCCCTCAGATTATATTGCTATGCTTAATGTTTAGTTAGCAAATCGGTAGAAGTCGAGTATGTTGGACACTACTTGCGAGATTGGTCACATTTTGTCGACCACAAGTCAAGTAGTTGAATTCTACTTGCGAGAGAAGTTGATTGGGCGAAAACTACTCGCGATATGCTACTATAAGGTTGAATCTTTAATATTAGATGTGGACGGGGATTTGTGTAGGTTGGTTTGCTCACATCGTGCCTGGGTCTGTAATGACGAGGCAGGTGTTGGGAGATGGATTGGTATCCCCGTGTGTGTCGGTTGAGGCCCATCTCGTGCTTGGCCCTGTTGAGCAAGTTTGAACTGTACTGAAAAGCATACTGGCTATATGGGACCCAGGAAACCGATGTACCTTGAGGATCCTATGTTGGAACCTTTTCAATCGGCTTAAGCTGTCGGCTGTTAGTACAGTGGGAGTAAACTTACTCAAGAACATGTCACAGCAGAGGTGCACCTTGAGGGGAGCTCACTGTTCGGGTCAATTGAACTGTTTCGATGTGGTTGAATATGGGGAAAGGTGGCTGCGTGCGACATCAGTGGAGTGTGCCGACGCAACTCCGAGTATGGGCGTACGTGTCGTGCAGTCCAGGTGTTTTGATTCGAATCACCGTCGCTCGCGGTTATGTATTGAGCATACTTGGTCACTGAGTCTTGACGTAGTAAGAAAGAGTAATGGAAAGATTATGAATATTATACTATGAATAATTCTTTGTATTGAAATCTTGGCTGCTATAGAGATAGCATAATTAAATTTACAATTTCCAAACATTTAACTCAAATAAGGCTTATGCAACCTTGAGCCAATATCATCGTGGATGAAGCGTTTCTTGTTTGATTGTGGAATTCACAATGATGCTATGCCCATGGACTGCGCACACTACTTTAAAACTGACCACTAAGGATTTACTTTCGGCGAGTCCATTTCTGCAAATTCATCTTTCCAGTCTTTAAAATTTTTAGCATGTAGAGTTCCATGCTTTAGGTGAGACGGTTAAGTCTTGATGAGCCTTGTGCTCAGGGTTGCTATATTGTGGTTTTTGCAGGTATTATTAGCTTATGCTTATGTTGTGGTTGTCCGTGAGACCTCGAGCTTGTCGAGATGTATCTCTCACGGAAACCTTGCCGTTGTCCTCTTCTTCGTGTTGCTAGTGTGAAGCGTCCGCGGGCAGGGACAACTTCTCTTGTGCATAGTTAGTTGAGAGTGTGAGTATATAATATTCCTCTGTGTTGTATATTATGTTGTAAAAGAGAATCATCTTGTGAAATAAAATATTTGTGTTGGTTATTTTGTATGGTTTTTCTTGTGTGCTGTTGGGTGCCGCATCGCATGGCACCACCCACTGCGATTCCTGTAATGTGTGGACCCCGGTCCCCACACATATGAAGGTATCGTGGACGTTTTGGAAAGTGTTTGCACGTGTGCAAGGGGTACATGAGCATTGCAACATTGTTCCAAGGCATGGAGAAGAGTTATGCACGTGAAGATATGGCCGAAAAGGTCTAACCGGCTGGATTATGCGCTCAGGCTGTGGCTGAGGCAGTTATGGTTTGTTTGTGGAAAGGTCTAAGTTCATTTTGGATAGATTTTGTATTGGGCACGAAATTGATTTGTTTTAGGAATGTTTCGGACGTTCCTAAGATGTTTGGAAATCTTAAGAATTCTTATATCTGTGTATGGAAGAGTCTTGAACTGTTATGGAAAGTTTCTGTTGAATCAAAATAGGAGTAGGAAGTACTAGTTAGATTGGAGTTGTCTTAGGGCTGGTTATATAAGCAAGGGGGCTAGGGCTCCTAGAAAGCATGACTCGTGTCTGTTCCTCTTGTGTTTTTGGTGAATAAAGTGTAGTTTAGAGGAGCTTTTATTCCTTGTTCGTCTGACTTTTTTCATCAAGTCTTTCTTGTTGAGTTTCTTGACAGCCTGATGTTGCTTCGGGGTTTTGATGATAACTTGCTTTTTACTGATCCAATTGCCATGATTCCTTTTGTGTTGTCTTCACAATTCAATTTCTATCATTTCTGAAAATTTCACGGTCACTGGTTTTATGCTTTTGAGGTCTATTTTTCTTCCGTTTGAACAGACTGACCTTTGCATAGGGTTTTTGCTATACCTTGAGTTTTACTCGACGGTTTTTCGCGATTCTTGTACTGGTGTCTTCGTGTTTTGATTCTCTATAGCCTAAACTGGTTTGGTCACGGTTGAACATGGATAACAGTCACACACACAACTTTCTTCAAAAGATTGATTTTTTGACGAGGGTTTTTTGTTGCTTCCGCATAAAAAGTTTTAATCTACCATTCACCCCTCTATGGTAGGTTTTCACGTGCTCTTTGATCCTACAATTGGTGTCAAAACCACGGTGCTCTAATCTTCTTGATTTGCATGTGTTTTTTCTAATCATCATGGAGAAATACTCCGAAAAACCTTTTGTGTTTGATGGCATGGATTTTTAGGTTTGGAAGGCTCCTATGGAGGCGTACATACAAGCGCAAGGCTTCACCATCTGGAAGAAGGTCTAAAAGTTCTACATCATGCTGCCAAATGATGAAGTCAATGCATCTAACATGATGGATTTCGACAATAATAACAAGGCACACAACTTGATTATTCCAGGATTGACTCAGAGCGACTTCGATCGTGTTGCACACCTTCGATCTGCATATGATGTGTGGAAAGCGCTATGCAACTATCATGAAGGATCCAACACAATCAAAGAGGTATGTCAAGATATGTTCCAGAAAGAGTATATGTGTTTTGAGATGGAACCTGGTGAGTCGATCGCTGTCTTCTTTGGCCGCTTTAATAAAATTCTTAGAACTTGCGTAATGTCAATGTTAATTTTTCAAATGCTGAAAATGCTAGTTAAATGTTAATGACATTAGACATTTCAATTTGGGAGATGAAAGTTACATCTATTCGTGAATCCACTGTCATGAGTAAACTTACTTTAGATGTGCTATATTCCAAGTTAAAAACTCATGAACTTGACATTATCTCACATAAAAAACCCAAACAAGTCTCTTACATTTTTTTACAACGTGACATGCCTAGTTCTAGCAAATCTTCGTCTCGTGGTACACTCTCTCTAACCCTTGAAAATATTGAAGAGTCTTGAGAGGAGGAGGTAGCACTTCTCTCTACTCGGTTCTCAAAAGCATTGTGAAATGTGAGAATCCGATGGAGAGGAAGTGGTGGTTCTCAACGATGCTTCGAATGCGGGGAGCCTGGACATTTTCATAAAATTGCCTTAATCTTTAAAATTCTACTCTTTGTGATGAAAAGCAAACAAAGTTCAAGTCCTCATCTACCAACAATTACAAGAAGAAGGGTTTTATAAGTCGCCAACTGATACATAGCTTTATCTTAGCACTCCAAGATTTCAGCTTGAGCGGTGTAGGCTCCACCAATGATGAAGATGACGACACTTTGGCAAATATATGTTTCATGGCGAGCAACTCAAGTTCAAGAATGGAGGAAGCCAAATTTAATGGTGACAACGATGAGTACTGGATTCCTAAATGCCTTTTGACTAACTCCAATATTGAGTCATGGATGTATTGTGCTTTTATGTAGGTTACACGCTTGAGGAAGGAGATTTTTTGGCTTCTGGATTCAGGTTTCTCATGCCACATGACAGGTAACAAAGAATGGTTCTCCTTCCTCTCTTTTGTGTCACGTGTAGAAAATGTTACTTTTGACGATAATTCTTCAACTCCTATAATTGCTAAGGGTTCAGTTAGAGCTAATAATCACAACACTTTGAAGGGTGTGAAACTTGTTAAAAAACAAAAATACAACCTGCTTTCCATTTCACAATTGCTAGATGAAAATCTAGAAGTTAGTTCCACTAAAAATTGCTGCAAGGTTATAGATTCAAATAAGGAGCTTATGTTTAACATGTGAATGTGGCCTAGAGGGGGGTGAATAGGACTTTTTGAATCTTGTCGAAATTTGCAACACTTAATAAACAGATCAAATCTTGAGATATCGGACTAGTTCAGTCAAGTGCGGACTAGTCCGGTGTGTACCGACTAGGTTAATCAAGTTTGATCGATTAATTTGATTCTAGGATGTATACAGCAGAAATATACTTATAATTGAAGTGTTACATGATTATGAACTAGGGTATACCAAAAGTCAATCTTATATTTAATGTTCCAACGTAAGGTAAGCAAGATTGATTGAAATCCTAGATTGATATGATGTATAAGAATGATGAGTGCAAAGTAAAAACACAATGATTTTATCACATGGTTCGGTTCCCACAGAGGCAACCTACATCCACATTGAGGAGTCCACAAAAGGACCGTGTCTTCTCCAACCCTACCCTCGTCAGATCGCCACAAAGGCCAATCCTCTTCACTTATCACAAAGGGTAAATAACCAAATTCAAGGGCCTTCTCACACGTTGAGGGCTCCCCAAGATTACAACAAGAACTCCACCAAGAACACATTCGAAAGATTACAATGAAAATCACAGGAGTGTGTTAGGGAATCAAACCAAGAGCTCAATGAGTGATGAACCGTGTCTCTCCAATGTTCCAAAGTGTATCCTCAAGGGATTGATCTTTGTTGCTTTTGATTTCGTGGAGAGATGTGTTTTTGAGGCTCTTGGGAGGTGTGATGGCGCAAGGGTTCGAGAGTAGTAAAAGTTGAGCCGTGCACATCTATTTATATGGGGTTTCTAAAAGTGACCGTTAGGGTATAGGAATATCGGACTAGTCCATGGTGGACATCGGACTAGTCCGGTGTGCTATGTGTAGCAAACCCTAGGTGTCCCGAAATATCGGACTAGTCCGGCTAGAAGCGGACTTGTCCGATTTCGCTTCTGGAAATCTTCAGACTAGTCCGATAATCATCGGACTTGTCCGGATTAGTGAAACCCTAAGTGAATTGGGTGACAAGTCCGCACTTGGAGGACTTGTCCGATTTAGGTCAGAAGGTTTTTGGACTAGTCCGTGCCAATATCGGACTTGTCTGATTTTCATCAGAATGATATTGGACTAGTCCATTGTGTGATCAGACTTGTCTGATTTTGTGCAACTTGTGAAGTGTTTTGAGGACTAGTCCGCACTGGGGAGGACTAGTCCGGTTCTAGTCAGAGAATATCAGACTAGTACGCGGTCATATCGGACTTGTCCGATCTTGTGCAGAAAGATATCGGACTAGTCCGGTGTCAGTCGGACTAGTCCGGATCTATATAAACTTGTGCAATGTGTGTGATTATTTGTGCTTGAGCTCTTGGGGTGTGTTTCCTTAACAAAATCCATACACAATGATCTACTGCACTTGTTCCTTCAGCTCTTTTTCACATTGCTCCTCATTCTCCCTTCTTTTTGGCTCTTTGCTCATTTTCTCATCAAAACCGGTGCTCATCTCAACAAAGTAGTTAGGATCTCATTTGCTTGTCATAAATCATCCAAAACCCACAAGGGATTCCTAGATGCACTTTCAATCTCCCCCTTTTTAGTGATTGATGACAACCAATCGAGATTTCACAAAATATGATAAAAAGTTGAGATTTTCATAAAGTATGCACATATGAGTTTAAAATACATTAAGCAATGAAAACATGATCCATATGTGCATTCTATATGGTGGGATGCATAACTAAGTGCATTGTAATAATGAGAATGACATAATTGACATCAACACATCAACAACAAGCATATATGTCATTCTTGAAGCAAAATCACAGATTTCATCAATTAGTTCATAAGTAGTTCAAAACATTGCATCACAGGACCATAAGTATCATAAGAGCATATTAAAAGTTTTACAGACCACAAAATAGACAAAAAGCATAAAAAGAAGCTCTCCTCGCATCCTACAGCTAAGACCTAAGACCTAAGACTCCCCCTCAATATCTCCCCCTTTGGCATCAAGACACCAAAAAGAAGGAGAGGTGGGACCTAAAGTCTTCAAGCCTCGCTGTCAGTCCTCTCATCGTCTTCATCTTTATCTTCGGGCTGATGAGGAGGAGGAGGAATGGAGCCACTCGAGCCCCCAATGCAAAAATAGGCAAGCTCAGAGGGAGTCAAGGGCCCTAGCTAGGTGAAATCAGAGTCGGAGTCATCAGAAATTACTAGAGATCCAATGGGCTCGATATCCAACTTCACATTCTCCTTGACATACTTCATGTCAGCCTTTCTTCCCTTGTTGAGCTTGTGGGCCTTCACCTCGGCCTTTTTGCAGGAGGCAAAAATAGCGTCTAGGTACTTGAAGATTCCACTTGCACATCCCTTTTGAGGAGCTGCCCTAGTGGCAGGGGCAACCCCGACATCTCCACTCGCTCTCGCCAGAGCCTATGCACTAGAAGCAGGAGAGGGAGCAGCTTGAACATTTGCTTGTTGAGGGTTCTGAGGCCTAAATGGTGTGTGCTCCACATCTTTTACAAATTCGATGCCTATGACCTTCTCAATCATGAACATGAGGTAGGGGGCATAGCCACAGGATCTGTTTAGGGTGCTAGAGATGTTGACCATATCGTTCCAGATATAGTCAAACACATCAAACTTGCGGTCCTTGCTTATGACCTTCATCAAGGTCCGAAGATAGCCCTGTAAACTCCCTGCATCCCCATCCTTAGGGGCATTTATCTTCCTCAACACTCTGTTAAGCACCACAAAGAAGGGCTTCATGTTCTTTGTGGAGGGAGGATTGAACTTGGAGTTAGCAACAAGAACTCCACCAAGATTACAACACGTTGAGGGGCCTCAACGTTGAGGGCCTTCTCTCCATAAACACTCCCATAATAAAATTCAAGGGGCCTTCTCACACGTTGAGGGCTCCCCAAGATCACAACAAGAACTCCACCAAGAACACACTCAAAAGATTACATGGAAAATCACATGAGTGTGTTAGGGAATCAAACCAAGAGCTCGATGAGTGATTAACCGTGTCTCTCCAATGTTCCAAAGTGTAACCTCAATGGATTGATCTTTGTTGCTTTTGATTTCGTGGAGAGATGTGTTTTTGAGGCTCTTGGGAGGTGTGATGGCGCAGGGGTTCAAAAGTAGTAAAAGTTGAGCCGTGCACATCTATTTATATGGGGTTTCTAAAAGTTACCGTTAGGGTTTAGGAATATCGAACTAGTCCGTGGTGTACACCGGACTATGTGTAGAAAACCCTAGGTGTCCCGAAATATCGGACTAGTCCGGCTAGAAGCGGACTTGTCCGATTTCGCTTCTGGAAATCTTCAGACTAGTCTGATAATCATCGGACTTGTCCGGATTAGTGAAACCCTAAGTGAATTGGGTGACAAGTCCGCACTTGGAGGACTTGTCCGATTTAGGTCAGAGGGTTTTCGGACTAGTCCGTGCCAATATCAGACTTGTCCGATTTTCATCAGAATCATATCGGACTAGTCCGTTGTGTGATCGTACTTGTCCGATTTTGTGCAACTTGTGAAGTGTTTTGAGGACTAGTCCACACTGGGGAGGACTAGTCCGATTCTAGTCAGAGAGATATCAGACCAGTTCGTGGTCATATCGGACTTGTCTGATCTTGTGTAGAAAGATATCGGACTAGTTCGATGTCAGTCGGACTAGTCCGGACCTGTATAAACTTGTGCAATGTGTGTGATTATTTGTGCTTGAGATCTTGGGGTGTGTTTCCTTAACACACTCCATACACAATGATCTGCTACACTTGTCCCTTGAGCTTTTTTCCACATTGCTCCTCATTCTCTCTTCTTTTTTGGCTCTTTGCTCATTTTCTCATTAAAACTTGTGCTCATCTCAACAAAGTAGTTAGGATCTCATTTGCTTGTCATAAATCATCCAAAACCCACAAGGGATTCCTAGATGCACTTTTAACATGTCTCGGTTTGGAACAGTTTTTAAAGCTGATTTTGATATGTCAACCTTTAAGCATAGGTGCCTAGTTGCTAATGAATCAAAGGACTTATATTTTTGGCATCGTAGACTTGGTCACGTAGGGTTTGATCACTCACACGTGTTAGTAGTCTTGATCACATACGTGAGTTACCTAAGCTTAAAGGGGACAAAGAAATTATGTGCTATTCTTGTAGACATGCTGAGATGGTTGTAGGTTCATATGCTCCACTCACAATGACCATTACAACAGCACAGACACAACTTTTACACCTTTACACCATAGGCCCTTTCACGTGTTCAATCTTTTGGAGTTAAATGGTATGTGCTTGTGATAGTTGATGACTATTCTAGATACTCTTGGATTTACTTTATGTCATCTAAGAATGAAGCTTCTAGTCACTTTAGAAGTTTGGTTCTTAGACTTTCACTTGACCACCCAGAATCTTTAAAAGCAATTAGAAGTGATAATAGAACAAAATTTAAAAACCAATCATTTGATCACATTTGTGCTGAAAAAGGAATAGATCATCAATTTTCTTCACCATATGTACCTCAATTGTGTTATAGAAAGAAAGAACATGACCTTAGTTGAGATGGCTAGGACTATGCTTGATGAATATCAAACTCCTAGGAAGCTATGGGCATATGCAATTGCAACAACTTGTTATGTCTCAAATCAATTTTGCTTGCGAACTAAGCTAGGAAAAACCCTATATGCACTTCGGTTTGGACATAGGCCTAGTGTTACACACTTTAGGGTCTTTGGTTGCAAATGCTTTGTTAAGAAATATGGTAATCTTGATAAATTTGAAACTAGATATGCTAATTGCGTATTTCTTAGTTATCCATTTTGTCAGAGTCTGGTTCTGGCCATTCTCCCGGTACTACAGTTAGTAGCATGCGGAGTTTTGTAGTTTGGTTTGGGCGTGCGGAGATTCACAAGATGGCGATTTGACACAATGATTTACGTGGTTCGGGCTGCCTGAGCGTAATACCCTACTCCACCGGTGTGTGTTGTTGTTGTATTGAGCGTCTGAGCGCTTGTGTGTGAGAGATCAGAGTGTCTGGAAGGACTCCTTGGGCGCGTGTGAAAAGCGTCTCCCCTGTGTATCACTCGACCAATCCTTTTATAGTACAAGGACTGACCGTTACATCATCAGCCTAGCCCAACATGTGGCCCTGGCGGTTACTAATGTATACACAGTTAATGTACTTAATTCCCCTGAACAGCGTGATAATGCGCCTTGATGGTGGCGTTACTAATATTAAGGGTCATCCGATCGTGTGTCATTAAGATAGCATTAATGACACATAATCAGGTCTTGGAGTCTTTAATGTCCCATGAAGGTCCGAGCTGTTGGAGGTCAACCAATTTGCCTGTCGAGGTTGAAGGTCTAGCGGTTGGACGCGTGGCAGTTTTGGAGCTTACCGTCTTGGATGAGTAGGTCCGTGCTGTTGTACACGTGTCAGTACTGGAGCTTCCCTCTGTCGGGGGTTAGTTCCGGGGGTGCCACACATGTATCTAGTACGGAGCTTTCCCATGTATGGAATGTAACTCCGATTTTACGTTAAAGGTGGCGACACTGGGACTAACCATAGAAGGGAGGCAGGTCCGGTTCCTTGTGACACGTGGGGCCTTCGGAGGTCTTCAACTCGGATAGGTGGAGTTCCTTTGCACTCTTCGCAGTTCCAAGGGGTATCCGATACGCAGGGTACCGACAGTGGCCCCCTGGGCCCACCTCTGGGAGAGACCTTGTGGACTAAGTCATTTTGCCGGAGGTGGGTCCATCTTTTGATTTATGCGTCGTGTCTTCAAGGGTTTTTGGATGTGCCGTTGAGGTGGTGGTTCATAGTTAAACCATTGTCGCGTGGCATCTTCAGGATGCGGCATGTGAGATATGCGTGTGCGGATCTCACACAATTGAAGGTCGCCGGTTCCCAATACAAAAACTGTATCGGTTCCGTGCGCCCTGTCAGGACGCCGCCCTCGGGTTTCCCGCCTCTCATGATGACAACAGTTCGCCTGGGGTAGGGACCTCGACTTGATCGTCTGGGTGGCCCCGGGCCCCCTTGTCATTGGCAGGGTGAAATTTTTGAACTGTATCCTTGGCCCTTCTGCGGTTTCCATCCAAGCGTTGCAAGGGCTTACTTAAGAAGGAAATCGTGCACCGTTTGGGGATTCCTTACGCCTTCACTTGAACTTGCGATCGAATCCTCCAAACTTTCGCTTGCTTTTTGAAAGTTGCCTAGAGGGGGGGGGGGCTGAATAGGCTAAACGACCTGAAATGACTTAACAAAACGAGATTAGTACTCAGGGGGCGGACTAGTCCGGTCCAGGGGCAGACTAGTCCGGTCCTCCTACAGGGAAAGCCTAAAAAGAGTTTCTAACACGTTTTAATCCGATTCTTGTGATGCAAAGTATGTTAGAATGACTTAGTGAACCTTAACAAGTTATATGGCAAGTATGAAGCTAAAGATCACAATGAGACAAGAGTGATAAGCAAAACGGTGGAGGTAACCCTAGAATCAATGTGCAATAAGTAAAAGCAAAAAACACAAGGGACACAAGGATTTTATCCCGAGGTTCGATCCCACGAAGGAATCTACGTCCCCGTTGAGGAGTCCATGAAGGATCGGGTTCAACAACCCTTCCCTCACCGAGTTTACCGCACGAGCCTAACTTGGTTCTCCAATATCACAAAGAGTGAATACAAGATTCGTTGGGGCTTCTCACAATTTGAGGCTCCCACCACAAATACAATCTCAAATCACAAAGATTAACTCAAACCACAGATCACAAAGATTCACAAAGTGCAAGAGATCAAACCGAGAGCCTAGAGCGGTGTTCTTCCTCTTCTTCACCTCACCAAACCCTAATCCACACAATAATTAGTTTTAGAGGGAATGTAGGCAAGAAGGAGGCTTTTGGAGGCTCAAGGTTGTTGTGGTGGTGCTAGGGTTTCAACTTGCTCAAGATCTTATTCAAATGAACCCAGGGGTCCTCTATTTATAGAGCTTCCCAGCCCATACTGCTGACCTCAGCAGAAGGGCGGACTAGTCCGGCCTACATCTCAGACTAATCCGGCCTAGGGGACCACTGACGTACCTGACAACTGTCGAACTGCGCGGCAATCGTCACACTACCCGCCAAACATAAAATTCAAACGGTCACTTCAAAATGGACTAGTTTGACCCACATCGGACTAGCCCGATCTCACACAGAACCTTTTGTTCCGTGTGAAAACGGACTAGTCTGAAGACCACGGACTAGTCCGGCCCTCAGGGCGAACTAGTCCAGCCTACCCAGACTTAGTCGCTGAAGTACCGACTTCTCTCCAAACCCAGACTAGTCCGCACCCTGAGCGGACTAGTCTGATCTCGGTCAGGACTTCTTGGTCCGGACCAAAACGGACAAGTCCGGGGTTTTGGGACTTAGTCCCCAAAACCCACTCCACGACTACCCGGACTAGTCCATCCCACTACAGACTAGTCCAAACTCAGTCAGACCCTTCTGGTCCGGCTGAAAACGGACTTGGCCGGCCAGGAGCGGACTAGTCCGGCCACCTGCGCGGACTAGTCCAGCCACTCCTGCCAGACTACTTCCAACTCTCTTTTCTCAATGGGTTTGATCTCTAAAACGCTTTGAGCTCCCAACTTGATCTCAATGCACTTTACACACACACCCTCACACATGTTTGGCTAGTCTAAACTCGACACACTAGAAACCCTAGTTTCTTCTTTTCTAGTTGGCATTGCCGTTTTCATCCTTTTCCTTTCAGAGGGATTGTGCTTCCACTTGAGTCCACACCTGTGCTTAAGATCACTGAGCTCATTAGTCACTTAATTGTCGTCATCAATCATCCAAAACCCACGGGGATCCTAGATGCACTTTCAATCTCCCCCTTTTTGGTGATTGATGACAACATATTAAGTCTTCAACATATAAGAGTATAAATTTGGTTTTCATAATGTGCATTATGGTGGGGTGCCTACGTGTTGTGCTCACCAATTTGTGACAAGACATAATAAATATGAATATGATTAAAAGATAGACATTCAAAGCATCATATTGATATTGAACATTCAAAACATAGTCTTACACAAATTTAAACATTCAACATGACATAAATATTACAATAAGAAGTGCAGCATGTCAATAAGAAGTGCAACATGTCCAAGGATCCGAAATGAGGGTTACACTCTCCACATCTAATTACCCTCCTTTCTAACTCTCCCCCCCATCTAACTCCCATCTAACTCTCCCCCTTTGGCATCAAGACACCAAAAAGGGAAAGAAGAAGGGAACAACAAGCCCTATCCACTAGTCGTCACCATCCTCACTATCATCTTCCCCATCGTCGGAGTCGCTCTCTGTGGCCTCCGGGTCAGCGTCGTCGTCGTTGTCGTTGTCGGAGGCATGAGCTAAAGGAGATGCCCGGAAAGAGCTCCCGACCTCTTGGAGCTGGGCGAGCTCGTTGGCGGTGAAGTCAGGGAATGGAGTGATCTCCCCGTCGCTCGCCTCCGGAGAAGACATGGGTACTTCGAGCTTGTCCCACACTGCCTTAAGGTACTTCTCTTGGCGCTTGTGTTCCCTCTAATTCTGGATCTCTTGCTTCCGGCAAGAAGTGAAAATCGCCTTGAAGCACTTGAAGAAAGCGCTCATCGATTGAGGCGGAGGCGGAGAGGGAGGTGCCACGGGTTGAGGTGGTGGCACGGCTGAGTGAGAGGGAGGCTCCGCATTTTTCCGGCGCGGAGGAGGCGGCACTGCAGGAGGCGTCTGAGGATGGAGCGGGCGATGAGTCACATCCTTGACGAAGGTCACGCCCGACACCTTCTCAATGAGATACATGATGTAGGGGGCATACCCGCAAGCACGGTTGGGGGTATGCGAGATGTTGGAAATGTCGTCGAAGATGCAATCGAAGAGATTGAACTTCTCTTGCCCATCAATAAGAAGTAGTAGGTGCCTCAAATTGCCTTGGATGACCCCTGCATCACCATCCTTTGGTTGCTATTGTCCGCCTCAGGATCCTGTTCAGAATGCTATAGAATGGCTTGATATTGCGAGCATGCCCGACATCATACTGAACATGACTCGGATACATGTAGGCCAACTCATCTCGGTCTATAGCCTTGAGGTTAGAGATAATGATCTCATGGTCCAAATGGGCCTCAAGACCTAGAATCTTGTCAAACTCCTCAAATGTGACTGAAAGCTGCTCGCCATGCATCATCCATATGATCCATCTATGACCTGAAGTGGTGAAGTAGATGGTGGAATAGAACTACAAGATGACTTCAACATTCCAGTCATATTTGAATCCCATGATCTTCTTGAGCACATGGCGCTCAGCTGCTTCAATGATCGCATCAAAAGCAGAATGTTACTTCGTGGCCATGTACTCCCAGTCTACCCATTGTGCTTCAATCACAGGCTTCTTCATGCTTTGGTAGACAAGACAGTAATAATCACAATGAAAGTCACACCAAAACTGAGGGTCGGCAGTGCTCCTCTCATACTTGTAGACCTTGTCCGTCCGGAGCCTTCTTGCTTTCTCGGCTCCCTTCCCATGGAAGACATTGGCAGCTATTTCAGGCTGCCTGTTGGGGTTCCTCTCAGGAGTGTGTACCTCCAAGGGGCCAATCGATTTGGCCTGCCCCTTCTCCTTGATCACAGGGCCCGTGGCTCTCTTTGCTGGCATCTTCACAGTGGGCTTCCTTTTCTTTGGCTCAGCAGGAGCCGGGGCCTTGCCCTTCTTCGGATCCCTCAAGATTCGGCGTTCCACGATTTCTTCTTGGGCTGTCTCCTTGCCCTTGTCTTTCTTGCCAAGTGTCACAAGTCTCTTCCTCTTGGAGACTTGTGCAACAGCATCCTGAGAGTTATGAGCCTCGCGCTCCTCTCGCTTCTTCTTCCGGAGTTCCTTGCGGGACTCCTCAATGGCTCGAGCCATTGCTTCATCTTCGTTATAGGTCATAGCTGCAGCCCTGGCTTGTTGCTTCTTGGCTGCCTTTGCCCTTTCTTGCTACTCGAGAAGCTTCTCGGCAGCCTCAACCTCATCTCTTGCCTTCTCTTTGTCAAGTCATAGCTGCCCGGCCTACCACTAGGAGTCAGTGGGCGGAGAAGCAAAACAGCGAGGAGCGGCCATTTCAGCTGAAAAAGAGAGAAGCCATAAGATAGAAGGTCAAGGAGTTGAAATAATGCGAAAGAAATCACAAGAAACAACCAAAGTTGGAGTTTGGCCTGTGTACACCGGACTTGTCCGCCCCAGGGGCGGACTAGTCCGGTTTACACAGGTTAAACCCTAACTCTAACGGTTTTTCGAGAAATCTTGGAATCGAGTCGCAATATTCCTAGGCTATGATCACAAGGATACTGAAGCAACTTTAATGAAGAGGCATCTATAAAAAACTCAATGAATCAAGAAAGAGGCAAGTTTTTGAAAAGTGAGTGATACCTCTTCAAATCTTGAGAAATCGACGGAATCGGGGATGGATCGCGTCGCGAGTGATCGGGAAAAGTCTCCCACACTTCTGGGGCTTCCAATGCGTGGATTGGAAAACGATTTTTGGTGGTTGGAATCGAAAATCACCTAAGGAGGGCGGTTTCGCGCGCGTGGGAGAGAGAGAGGCAAATGGATAAGTGGAGGGGTCGGCCACCTCCTGGGGGTTTAAGTCCCCAGGGGGCCGAACTAGTCCGGTTAAGGGGCTGGTCTAGTCCGGTCTGCGGACCAGACCCGGACCAGTCCGGACCCGGACTTGTCCGGCCATAGGGCGGACTAGTCCGGTCCTAGGAGGCTGAAAACATATATATTTGAGTTTTAGCCACAAAAGTTGATCCTTTTGGACATATTGCCACAACAAAACTTTATGAATATGGTCAGTAAGCGATCAACATTCAAACTATGACCATAACCCACAAAGTCATTAGTTTTTCAAATATTTTGGAGAAAATCGAGATAGAGATGAATTTCTCAAACACATGCATTCTTTTGAATAAGGTGCAAAGTAAACATTCAGATGTCCATATTTCAAGCCACATTTCCAGAATCTAAGATATTGAGCTCACTCCTAAGCTCACAAAATCGCTTCTCATCTAGGGGCTTGGTGAATATGTCGGCTAGTTGGTTCTCGGTTCTTACATGGGAAATCACTATGTCCCCCTTTAAGGAATGATCTCTCAAGAAGTGGTGTCTAATGACTATGTGTTTGGTCCTTGAATGCTCAACCGGATTATGGGATATTTTGATGGCGCTCTCATTGTCACATAGGAGAGGAATATGGCACAAGTTTATACCATAATCCCTTAGAGTTTGTCGCATCCAAAGAAGTTGTGCACAACAACTTCCGGCTGCAACATACACTACTTCGGCTGTGGAGAGAGCAATGGAATTTTTTGTTTCTTAGAGGACCGTGACACTAAGGATCTACCCAAGAATTGGCATGTCCCAGATGTGCTCTTTCTATCAACTTTGCACCCCACATAATCCGCATCGGAATAGCCAATAAGGTTAAACTTGGATCCTTTGGGGTACCAAAGTCCTAGGCTAGGTGTGTGAACTAAATATCTAAGAATACTCTTCACGGCGATCATATGACACAATTTAGGTGCAGCTTGAAAACGTGCACACATACACACACTTAGCATAATATCCTATCTAGATGCACAAAGATATAAGAAAGAACCAATCATGGAGCGATATACCTTTTGGTCCACACTTGGACCATCTTCGTTGAGGTCTAAGTGTCCATTTATTGCCATTGGAGTCTTTATGGGTTTGTCCTTGTCCATGTCAAACTTCTTTAATATGTCTTGAGTGTACTTTGTTTGACTTATGAACCTGCCTTCTTTGAGTTGCTTGACTTGAAAACGCAATTTGAAGACATGGTTTGGGAATTCTCGGTCTTCAAAGCCCAGTGGTTGCTCCACATAGACTTCCTCCTTGATTGAACCATTTAGGAACGCACTCTTGACGTCCATTTGGTAAAGCTTGAAATCATGGTGAGTAGCAAAGGCAAGTAATATACGAATTGACTCTAGCCTAGCTACGGGAGCAAATGTTTCATAAAAATCCAAACCTTCGACTTGTGAGTACCCCTTGGTCACAGGTCGTGCCTTGTTCCTTGTCACCACACCATGTTCATCTTGCTTGTTGCGGAACACCCACTTGGTTCCCACAACATTTGCTTGTGGATGCTTGACAAGCTCCCAAACTTTGTTTCTTTCAAAGTTGTTAAGCTCCTCTTGCATGGCCACCACCCAATTCGGGTCTCTCAATGCATCTTCAACCTTATGGGGCTCCAAAGAAGAGACAAAGGAGTAATGTTCACAAAAATTTGCAACACGAGAACGAGTGATTACCCCTTTAGTGATGTCTCCTAGGATGTTGTCAACGGGGTGATCCCATTGAACACTTTGATGCACACGAGCATGTGGAGGTTGAACTCTTGAGTCATCATCATGCTCTTCTTCTTCTTGGTCTCCCCCTTGATGTATGCCTCCACCTTGACTTCCGTCTTCTTGATCGTGTGGAGGTGCAACTTGTCCATCTTCAACTTGTTCATGTGGGGGATGACTTGCATCATCATGTGGTTGGTCACTTGAGCTTTGAGGTTGTTCCTGTGGTCAAATATCTCCAAGTGCCATCCTCCTAAGAGCTTCTTGTGGAGAGTCTTCTTGATCTAGCACACTTTGATCAACTTGCTCCACTTGGGAGCCATTAGTTTCATCAAACACCACGTCGCGTGCTATTTCAACAATTCCGGAGGATTTGTTGAAGACACGGTAGGCGTGGGTGTTTGAGTCATAACCAAGCAAGAAAGCTTCATCGGACTTTGAAGCAAACTTCGAAGTCCTAGGCTTCATGTTGAGAATATAGCACTTGCTCCCAAAAACACGAAAGTAAGAGACATTTGGCTTCTTACCAAGTAGAAGCTCGTAGGGGGTCTTCTTGAGAAGGCATGGAGGTACAATCGGTTGACGGCGTGGCAAGCAGTGTTAACCGCTTCCGCCCAAAACCGATCCGATGTCTTGTACTCATCAAGCATTGTCCTTGACATCTCGATGAGTGTTCTATTCTTCCGTTCCGCCACACCATTTTGTTGAGGGGAGTATGGGGCTGAGAATTCATGCTTGATGCCCTCCTCATCCAATAATTCTTCCACTTGAGTGTTCTTGAACTCGGTGCCGTTGTCGCTTCTTATAGCTTTGATTCTTGAGGCAAACTCATTTTGAGCTCTCCTCAAGAACCTCTTGAGGACACCGTGAGTTCACCCTTATCATGCAAGAAGAACACCAAGTGAAACAAGAAAAATCATCAACAATAACAAGACCATATTTGTTACCGCCAATGCTAATATAGGTTATTGGCCCGAAAAGGTCCATATGTAGCAGCTCCAACGGTCTTGTTGTCATCATGATGTTCTTGGAGGGGTGTTGAGCTCCTACTTGCTTCCCGACTTGGCAAGCACTACATGGTCTATCCTTTTCAAAGACAACATTTTTCAAACCATAGATGTGCTCGCCCTTTAGAAGCTTTTGTAAGTTCCTCATCCCAACATGGGCTAGCCTTCTATGCCAAAGCCATCCCATGTTGGTTTTCGCCATTAAGCATGTGTCAAGTTGAGCTTTATCCGAGGCAAAATCCACAAGATAAAGCTTTCCCTTGAGCACACCCTTAAAAGCGATTGAGTTATCACTTCTTCTAAGGAAGCTCACACCCTCATTAGTGAAAACACAATTATAAGCCTTGTCACATAGTTGTGATATGGACAAGAGGTTATAGTCTAGAGAATCAATATGTAAAATGCAAGAAAGAGTATGTTGGGGAGAGATGACAATTTTACCGGAGCCAAGGATTTTCCCTCGGCTATTGTCCCCAAAGAGGATCCCTTGATTTGGATCATCATGTTCCTCATACTCCTCGAACATCTTCCTCTCTCCGATCATGTGGTTTGTGCACCCACTATCGAGCACCCATTTGGATCCACCGGAGGAGTATGCCTACAAAACAAGATTATGCCTTCCTTTTAGGTACCCAAGCGGAGTTGGGTCCTTTGATGTTAGTGGTGAGACATTTGGGCACACACACGCAAGGCTTGGGGCTCTTGCGGAGTGGCCCAACATATCTAGCATATAAATTGCCATACTTGTTCCTCATCAAAACATATGATGCATCAAAATCATGAAATAGAGGATGTGGTTCAGATTTAGGCATGTAAGTGCTAGTTGAAGTGTTCTTGCCAATTTTAGTTGTGGATGAGCTTCCCTTGACAAAAACAATAAAGTCTTTGCGATACTTGGAGGTTTTGGCATTTTGCTTTCCACCTCTTGTATAGCCAAGACCATCCTTGACATAGGGAGGTCTTGTGTTGGTGTATGCACTTCGTGCATACGCCACTTTCTCTTTGTCAAAGATGTCAGATATTGCTTTGGATGCAACCTTTGAGGAGGATGAGCTTTTGGAAGAAGAGGTTACATTGGTCTTAAGGGACTCAACTTGAGTCTCAAGGATCTTGTTAACTTTTGTCAAGTTGCCAAGTTCGAACTTGAGCTCAATGGTTGTGTCCTCAAGACTTGAGCATGTTTTCTTGCTTAGAGCAAGTTCATGCTCCAATGCCTTACTCTTCTCTCTCTCAAGCTCAAGAAGCTCAATGAGCTCTTTACATCTTTCCTTTTCTTGGATAAGCATGTCCTCTTTCCTATCTATGAGCTCCTCCTTTTTAAAAATCTCATCCAAGAGCAATTTCATTCTTTGCAATGTGCTCTTACTTATATCCTTAAGCATGTGTTCATTTTCGCTAGCACTATCAAAATCATCATGGGAGGATATGGAAGAGGATGAGTTAGAATTAACCTTTATCCTTCCTTGCTTTGCCATGAGGCAAGTTGGCTTGTGGTTGTAGAGATTGGGGAAGAGCTTGCTTCCCTTGGAACTCCCCCCAATGGCTATGGTTGCCATGTTCTCCTCATCTTAGGACGAGGAGGACTCATCGTTAGAGTCCCACTCCTTGCCTAAGTGAGCATGGCCGGAGGGCCTCTTCTTCTTGTAGAACTTCTTCTCTTGCGGCTTGCCCTCCTTCTTTTTGTTGCCCTCTCCATGTGGGCAATCTACAATGAAGTGCCCGTACTCGCCACAATTGTAGCAAGACCTCTTTGTTTTGGGCCTTGCTTTATCTTTGCCCTTGCTTTCATGCTTGTATCCTCCTTTTATTCTCCTCATCATCCTCTTGAAGTTGTTGATGAAGAAGGCCTCTTCCTCATCAGTGTCAAGGCTTTCCTCATCATCTTCGTTTTGCTCCTTTGAGGAGGATGTCGCTTTGAGTGCAACATCCTTCATCTTCGAGGTGGTGAACCTTTGGAGGTCATTGTAGAAGAGAGCATCCTTCTCCATGATCTCATTGTTGATGATCCTTCCAAGGACCTCGTCAGGGGTCATTTTGGCAAACCCCGGGCTTTCTCGGATCATGGAGCAAAGAGAGATGTTTCTAGGCATGAATGCCCGAATCATCCTCTTCACCACCTCGTGGTCCGTCCACTTGGTACAGCCATATGATCTACTCTTGTTTATGAGTAGCTTTAGACGGTTGTACATCTCTTGAGGAGATTCACCATCCATAATGGCAAACCTCCCGAGCTCTCCTTCAATGAGCTCAATCTTTTCTTCTTTCACGACTCGGTTGCCTTCATGAGCCGTCTTGAGGGTATCCCAAATATCCTTGGCCACCTCAAGTCAATCCACTCGCTTGAACTCATCTCTTGAGAGAGATGAGATGATCACTCTAGCCGCTTGGGCATTGTAGTGAAGGAGCACAGCTTGCTCCGGAGTGATATCTTCTTCATTCTTTGGGATGTGCACCCCGGTCAGCACGATTTGTCATAGTGAGGGGTTGAGTGACACAAGATGGATCTTCATGTTGTGCTTCCACATCCCGTAGTCGGTTCCATCAAATTGTGGAGGCTTCCCCAATGGAATGGAAAGGTAGTGGTTGTTAGAGACAAGGTGTTCATAGTTGAAGCCTTGTTGGTTGTAGTTAATTGTGCGACCCGATGTGAAGGTTGAGGTATCAACCTTGGGAATCTTCAGTTTCTCTCAAAGTTTCGCCTTGAGGTGGCAAATTTCTTCGTCATCCGTTGATTTGTCTTGATAGAAGAGAATCTCTTCTGGGGTTGCTTGGACCTCACTGGTTGAGACTTCTTCGTACCCCACTCTGGCCATCTTCTCTCCGAGTTGTTAGACTCTTTTGGGAGAGTCCTGCTCTGATACCAATTAAAAGTTGCCTAGAGGGGGGTGAATAGGTCAAACGACCTGAAATGACTTAAT
This sequence comes from Tuctoria greenei, assembly GCA_036927565.1. Classification (NCBI taxonomy): domain Eukaryota; kingdom Viridiplantae; phylum Streptophyta; class Magnoliopsida; order Poales; family Poaceae; genus Tuctoria; species Tuctoria greenei. The sequence continues at coordinate 172,324,506 of JAYESD010000002.1, read as the reverse complement.
AAAATGAGATTAGTACTTAGGGGGCGGACTAGTCCGGTCCAGGGGCGGACTAGTCCGGTCCTCCTACAGGGAAAGCCTAAAAAGAGTTTCTAACACGTTTTAATCCGATTATTGTGATGCAAAGTATGTTAGAATGACTTAGTGAACCTTAACAAGCTATACGGCAAGTATGAAGCTAAGGATCACAATGAGACAAGAGTGATAAGAAAAACGGTGGAGCTAACCTTAGAAGCAATGTGCAATAAGTAAAAGCGAAAAACACAAGGGACACAAGGATTTTATCTCGAGGTTCGATCCCACGAAGGAATCAACGTCCCCGTTGAGGAGTCCACGAAGGACCGGGTTCAACAACCCTTCCCTCACCAAGTTTATCGCACGGGCCTAACTTGGTTCTCCACTATCACAAAGAGTGAATACAAGATTCGTTGGGGCTTCTCACAATCTGAGGCTCCCACCACAAATACAATCTCAAATCACAAAGATTAACTCAAACCACAGATCACAAAGATTCACAAAGTGCAAGAGATCAAACCGAGAGCCCAGAGCGGTGTTCTTCCTCTTCTTCACCTCACCAAACCCTAATCCACACAAGAATTATTTTTAGAGGGAATGTAGGCAAGAAGGAGGCTTTTGGAGGCTCAAGGTTGCTGTGGCAGCGCTAGGGTTTCAACTTGCTCAAGATCTTTTTCAAATGAACCCAGGGGTCCTCTATTTATAGAGGTTCCCAGCCCATACTGCTGACCTCAGCAGAAGGGCAGACTAGTCCGGCCTACAGCCCGGACTAGTCCGGCCTATGAGACCACTGACTTCTGAGACAACTGTCGCACTGCGTGGCAATCGTCACACTACTCGGCAAACTTCAAATTCAAACGATCACTTCAAAATGGACTAGTCCAGCCCACATCGGACTAGTCCGATCTCACACAGAACCTTTTGTTCCGTGTGAAAACAGACTAGTCTGAACACCACGTACTAGTCCGCCTACCCAGACTTAGTCGTTGAAGTACTGACTTCTCTCCAAACCCGGACTAGTCCGCACCCTGAGCGGACTAGTCTGATCTCGGTCAGGACCTCTTGGTCCGAACCAAAACGGACAAGTCCGGGGTTTTGGGACTTAGTCCCCAAAACCCACTCCACGACTACAAGGACTAGTCTGTCCCACTACGGACTAGTCCGAACTCAATAAGACCCTTCTGGTCCGGCTGAAAACGGACTTGGCCGGCCAGGAGCGGACTAGTCCGGCCACCTGCACGGACTAGTCCGGCCACCTACACGGACTAGTCCGGCCACTCCTGCTAGACTACTTACAACTCTCTTTTCTCAATGGGTTTGATCTCTAAACCGCTTTGAGCTCCCAACTTGATCTCAATGCACTTTACACAGACACCCTCACACATGTTTGGCTAGTCTAAACTCGACACACTAGAAACCCTAGTTTCTTCTTTTCGAGTTGACATCGCCGTTATCATCCTTTTCCTTTTAGAGGGATTGTGCTTCCACTTGAGTCCACACCTGTGCTTAAGATCACTGAACTCATTAGTCACTTAATTGTCGTCATCAATCATCCAAAACCCACGGGGATCCTAGATGCACTTTCACTTTTCCTCTCTCGCCCCGCCTTCCTGCGATGATGTTGGGTCTCCGCAAGAGCCGTCTCACGACCGATGACGATTTGAAGAAGGTCCGGACCTACATTGGGTCGTCCAACGACTCCTTCAACCACCTGGTCCACGCCGGCAAGCTCCCGTTCAAGAAGAAGCGCGCTGGCGACATGGTGTACTTTTCTGCGTACGCCATGGTGGGACTGATCCCACCTTTCTCAACTTTTCTCTTGATGTTGTTAGACTTTTATGGTCTGCATTTGTACCACCTTGGTCCCCACTCCATTGTTCTTGTGTCAACATTCGTCCACTTCTACGAGATGTGGGTGGGTATTCCCCCCTGCGTCGAGCTTTTCCGTACCTTCTTCACCATCCACACTACCGGCAAGAGCGATGAGTATCTTGGCTTCTACTATTGTGTGAAGTGAAAGAAATGCCCCTACAAGTACTTGAGGTCGTTCCCTTCCGGCAAGTGGGGCGACTTGAAGAAGGATTGGATTGTCATCACAGCAGAGGAGCACGAGAAGTTGGAGTTGCCTGAAGGTCTTCCTAATGTTGACACTTACGCCTGGAGCGAGGCTCCGGTGCTGTCGGAGGCCTTCAACCCTGCCTTGACCAGGATCCGCCAATGTGTGGAAGGAGGGGTGACCCCCCCGGCGGTCTTCTGCAACTTCTTGGTCAACAGGTGGGCTCCGCTGAAGAAGAGGGAGAAGCTCGCCTGGGCCCTCAACAGCGTGATGGACGATGACCGGATTGAAACCGATCTGAAGTCCAATCTGGAATGTGTTGCTTTGGAGCTTCATCTCAAGAAGTTCCAGCATGGTATCGACATTGAGGGCGATGACATTGAGGGCTTTCCTCCCCTTGAACATGGAGGCAGAGTTCAGCAGGGAGCTCCGGAGGAAGATGCCTGTGCTTGACGACCTCGGCGAGGTAGAGAGGCGTTCGACCACCAGATTGGCGATTCCTGGAGCTTCCGAGGGTGGCCCCACTTCCACCCCGAGACCAAGGGCTGAAGTCCAAGGCAAGGGCAAAGAGTTGGCTGAGCCCTCAAGCCGAAAGAGGAAGTTGAAGCATTCTGACGGGAGGCCCGTTAGACCTACTCCTTCCACAATAGCTTCTCCTCGGTGGGGGAGGTCTTCGACGGTGATGACAACTCCAGCATCGGCATCTCCTCGGGGCGCCAGCTCTGACCGTGTGGCTCCGGCACCAGGGCCAGCTAAGGGCTCTAGGTCCGAGAGTCCTTCCCAATTGAGGAAGGCCCCAACCAAGACGTCGCTTATGCCGGCAGTAAGCTCCGAAGATCCTTTCGGAGCTACTACCCTAGTTGCGACTGGGTCAGGATCTAAGCGTCCGGCGAAGAGGTTCTACGCTAGCTGGAGCGGAAGTCTTCCAAGGTAAATTTGCTTTTTTACCTCAGTTAGTTATTTTTGTTGTAATCATATTTTGAGTTTATTTGTCCTTCATCCTCAGGGTCTCAAAAAAAGGGGCTGAAGCTCCGGTTCTACGATAGCGGCTGATGCTGTACAGGCGGAGGCTCCGGTCTCGCCAGGTGGTGGCTGAGGTCTCGGTAGCTCCGGCGCCAGATGTCGAGGTTCTGGACCTCGAGTCATCTCCCGATGCTCCCGTGGTAGCGCCGGACCACGGGAATGAAGATGTACCGGCGACACCAGCTCCGGAGGTTGAAGATTTTGTCTTGGATGCTGTGATGACGGATGCTCCAGCCTCAGAGACGGAGGTAGCTGCAGTTCCGACCTTAGGGCCGGATGTTGTTGAAGCCCCAGCGGCGGAGCCGGTGGTTCCTGAAGTTCTGGCGCCTGAGCCGGTTGTCGTGGAGGTGCCGACACCCGAACCGGTGGAGGTCGAAGCGCCAGCGACTGAGCCGGCAGTTGAGGAGGCACCAGCACCAAAGCCGGAAGTGGCCTCAGCTCCGGCCGAATCTTAACCGCCTGCCCCGGAGGAGGTAGTTCCAGAGGTACCCGTGCCTGAGCCAGGATGTCGAGACAAAGTGACCGGTCCTATGCTTGAAGGACCAGTTGCTGATGACCTGGCAGCGGGACCTTTAGAGCCGACTCCGTAGGTAGAAGCTCCCGTTGCCGGTTCTTCTTCGGCAGCGATCGAGGCACTCCCGGAGGGCGGCCCTAGTGCGGCAGATGCTCGGGGGACATCTCTTGTAGAGTGGGACCCAATTTTTGTTATGGAGAACCCGCCGGAGTCAGCAGAGAGGACTCCGGCAGGTCCGGAGCCGATCCTCCTGTCGTTATCCATCGACAACACCTGCTCCAGCCTTCTTCAGGTCCTGCTTGCCTTTTACCACGACAGCAAGGCCCTCAAGGAGGAGCACCAAACCCTTAGGAGGTGGCGCAGCCGACTCCAATTCGGGACCAAGCTGGTGCAAACAAGGCTGGCCGATGACAAGGAGTGGGTCAAGAGGGAGAAGGCCCGGATGGAAAACTGGGGCCAGCTGCTAGACGAGAGGGAAAGCATGGTGTGATCCCTCGACAACCAGTCTCAGGCTATACACGAACAAGCCGTGGCTGCTAATGAAGCAGCGAATGATCGCCAGGAGCAGCTCAGTACCATCCACGAGAGCCTCGTCAAGCGCCAGGAGGCTCTTGAGGAGTGGGAGAAAACACTCGAAGATCAAGAGCAAAAACTCCTAGAGTTGAGGGATGATGTCGTGAAGAGGGAGGAGGAGCTCGCCCAGAGGCTGGCTCTGGGCGACAAGAGCCTTGCAGAGCGCACCAAGAAGCTGGAGGAGCTCTGCGAGAGCGAGGAGAAGAAGGCCTGGCAGCTGGGACAAGACCTCACCAAAAGGGAGAACGAAGTCGCTGCCAAGGAGAAGAAGGTGCGAGACCGGGAGAAAGACCTGGTTGACCGTCGGAACAAGATCCATGTCTGGGAAGAGGAGATTGCCAACCTCGAAGGGCAAATTGCTGAAAGGATTCAATAGCACGCCAAAGAGGTCAAGCGCCTTGCCCGGGAGGGCTCGGAGCTTGCGGCAACCAAGAGGTCCTTGGAGGAGAAGCGAGGCTCAAGGGCTGCGGAGTCCCAACAAGTATGGGACTTCTTGGGCAAAGCCAATGACACGCTGACGCCGCTGGGCTTTAGTCCCATGTGTCCGAACGATCCGGAGCCGGAGCTGGACCAGGCGTTGAAGGCGTTGAGCTCGGCAGGCAACAAACTCAACAAGATGGGCGATGTCATTGCGGATCAGTTGGAAACAGAAGGAAAATCCCTTGCACAGAACATCACAGAGTACATGCTGACATGCTACACAAGTCGGGATCCTCACTTCCCACTAGATTCGGTGCTTGAAGGTCCCATCGATGGCGAGGGAGATGCTGCCAAGGCCAGCATGTCGGAGGTTGCCCAGAAGGTCGCCTCGTTCTTCCGTAGGATTTAGGACTTTCTCCTTGTAGCTGCCACTTGTATCTTCTCTTATTTTCTTCAATTTTGTAATCTCTTGTCTTCAGATGAAAGAAATCTAAGAAATTTATGAATTTCAATTTTTTGTCTTCAACCTTTGTCTCCCTTGGCCCCCTGATAGATGTACACAATCTGATTGCGAACATGTACCAAAAGGATGTAGCATTTAGTTGAAGACTTGCGTGCTTCGAACTTGTAGAATGTAGGTCCAAAGTCACTGATAGCGGGGCCCCTTGAGGTTGTCGGAGCTTAGTAGCTCCGGCAGCAACCATTGTCAACACGTAAAGCGTCAACAGTTGGCCCTCTGGGGTTGTCGGAGCTTAGTAGCTCCGGCAGAAACCACTGTCAACACGTAGAGCATCGACAACAGACCCCATTGGGGTGTCCTTCTACCATCTTTTCTTCACGTTGACGGCTGGCTCCCTGGATTTGTCGGAACTTGATAGCTCTGGCGACGCCTACTATCAATGTTTAAAATATTGATAGCAGGCCTCCTGCAGGATCGAAGAGCACGTGAAAAGCTACCAGAGGGGGGGTGAATCCCTTCGGTAGAAAAACGATCTATTAAAGAAATTGTATATGAGACTAATCTAAACGTGTTTCATCGTGACAAAAGTGATAGATATCATAGAGAATCAAGTCACGAAGACAACACAAAAAGAATTACTCAAATCCGTCGAGAAAAACTCAAGTTATGATTGAAAGATCAGACTATGGTCAATCTGACCTACCCGAGAAAAACAGTTTCTGGAATGCTGCAAAGAAACTCGTGTAGCTCAGAAACCACAAATCCAATGACCGTGAAATTTTGAAATATAATATACAATCAAGTTGTGAAGACAATCCAAAAAGAATCACGCCAATTGGATCAGTAAAACTCGAGTTATGATAAAACCACCGACGAAAGGTAGTGCTGTCCAGAAACTCGACGAGTAAAACTTGTCTGGAACAAGTCGGACGAACAAGGCACAAAAGTTCCTTTAAACTATGAATTTTATTCAATAGAACACAAGAGGAACAGCCCCAAAGTCGTCTACCTCGAGCTTTGGCCTTCCCTTGCTTTTATAACCAGCCCTTAGGCCATCCCAATCTCAACTAGGACTCCAATCCTAATCCGATCACAATCGGAACTTTCCATAACTGCTTAGGACTCTTCTATACGCAGATAGAAGCAATCTTAAGACTTCCAAACACCTTAGGAACGTATCCCACATTCCTAAACAACTCAAATTCGTATCCCACACGAAATCCTAACATAACCAACTCGATATTTCCATACCGAGCCATAACCGACTCAGCTAGCAGCCTAAGTCTTCAACCGATACGATCCGATCCTTCCGATCAGATCTTCCTTCCTTAATCCGTCTCTAGAAGAATATTTCCACGTCATGCACCTCATGCATACGTGCGAACACCTTCCTTTGACCTTCATATGCACTGCCCTTGATTCAATCATCCTGCGCGACCTCCTGACCCGCTCAACCACAGTTCCTCCCGAACATGGTTGTTGGAACCTCATCTCCTCCTGAGACTAGTCCAATGGATCTTGTCACCAGCCATGACTTGAACTCAAGCAACACCTGCACATGAACAAACAACCAATCCATACGAGCCCAAGTCCTCGACTTGACTCAAGTTAGTTCCGAACACAACACCTTACATGAGAACCTCACATAAGCATGTTGCAAAACCACAGTAGAAACGATATCAACCATATCATCCAAAACGCACCAAAAACTTAGCAAATAAATACTAAGCAATCTTTCCAACAATGTAAAGCAAGTACGAAACATTGCAAATGAAAAAGCAGAAGCATTGTGGTCAAGTTCCGGACCTTGCCACAGCAACCCGGAGCTTGAGCCGGAGCTAACAAAAGCATGTAGAACCTAGCATCAGAGCTTTCCAAAACTAGTAGATCCTAGCACCGGAGCTTACCAAAAACTAGTCAAAACTAGTCAACCAAAAACTGGAGCTAGACAAAGTACGTCGGAGCTTAGCAAAGTCATGCCGGAGCTATTAAAGACATGCCGGAGCTAACAAAGACATGCCGGAGCTAAAGATAAAGCTCACCGGAGCTAACCAAAGCTAGTCGGATCTTACCAAGATGCCGACCTAGCATCTAACGTAGCCGGAGCTACCCAAAACAAGCTGGACCTACCGTCGAACCTTGATAAAAAGGTGGTTTGGTGATATTTAAAACTTTTATCATCAAAGCCAAGTGTATTCACTACAAGCCAATGTATTCAGCACACATAGGTCTTACAATCTCCCCCTTGATGAATGCATTGGTAACACCATTTAAAAACCGAACATTGGCTTATTCACATAAAAGTTTTTGAAAGCAATTTCTCCCCCTTTGCAAATCAAAAGTAAAAAGAGAAGAAAATGAAAATCTCTCTCCTTTTATTATTTCTCCTTATGCACATATTCTCTTTCTCTTCATGCTTATCTCTCCCCCTTTGACAATGTATTCAGCAAGTCATGAGCATATAAACAAATTATCTCTCCCTCTTTAGTTGTTATGAGCATATTATAACATATACATATAACCAAAGCTCATCCAAGTCATACTATCAAGTACCTTACATTATCACATTAATGAAATACATAAGGTAGTGTAAGCCATGCTAGAGATCAAATGTAATCTTTCAATTTAAGCAAGTCATGATCTCACAAACTTAACTATTTAAAAACCTGAAAGCATGACACTAGTTGCTGCATTTTTTAAAGCATAAATTTAGATCATAGGATATTTGCAAGAGATTATATGCACATCTGCCTTATTCTAACCAACCAAGCCAAGCCTATGTCATTTGACAATCAGAAGCTTAAGGACATGGTTTTAGTCATACACAACTTCTTCCAAGTTCATATCTAAGTGCAATGACAAGCTATCTCAAAAGAAGAAGTGCGATGCATGCATATTCTCTTGATCATTTCTCAATTTATATTTGTTCATAAAAACTCAACATGTGAGTTGATTACTTGATGTATTCTTAATAATTAAAAGCATTTGTGAGCATGCAACAAGTTCAAAACAACAAGAAAGTTCGACCATGACCAGTTTTAGTGTAAGTAATTATTCCAATTACTAGACATGGCAAAAACTACAAAATGTATAACACGAGTAATGTAGTAAGAACTTTCAGCATGAAAAAGGAATCACAAAGTCATATATGTATGAAATACTATGTTCATATTATTTAAATTTCAGATTCACACATAGACTTCCCAAGTTTCAAAAACTCCCCCTCAATTTAAGCCATGAGGATGCATAACCCCTATTTCACTACGAATGTAACAAAAACGAGTGAAATCTAAAGGTTTTGTAAAAATGTCAGCCAATTGATGTTCGGTATCTACATGGTGAAGCACAATGTTTCCTTTTTCAACGTTATCTCGGAGAAAGTGATACCTAATGTCAATGTGCTTAGTTCTAGAATGTTGCACGGGGTTTTTGGCAATGCAAATAGCACTAGTGTTATCACAAAACAGTGGAACACTATCTAGATCAACCCCATAGTCCTTAAGTGTTTGAACAATCCAAAGAATTTGTGAGCAAGCACTAGCAGCAGCTATATATTCAGATTCAGCTGTGGATTGTGCAACTGAATTTTGTTTTCTAGAGGACCAAGCAACAAGAGAATTACCAAGAAAATGACAAGCACCGGAAGTACTTTTCCTATCAATCCTACAACCCCCAAAATCAGCATCCGAAAAAGCTTTCAAAGTAACGGTTGAGGAAGAAGGAAGAAAAATGCCAAATTCTTGAGTTCCATGTAAGTACCTGAGAATCCTTTTGACGGCTTGACGATGTGAAACACGTGGGGAAGCTTGAAAACGTGCACAAAGACATACGCTGAATTGTATGTCCGGTCTTGATGCCGTGAGGTACAAAAGTGATCCGATCATGCTTCTATATTCTTTTTGATCCACGGATTCACCATCTTCATCAAGTTCAAGTGTTGTTGCTATTCCCATTGGTGTCCGAAGAGGCTTGCTTTTGTCCATGTTGAAGCGGCTTAGGAGGTCTTTGGTATACTTCGTTTGATGCACAAAGGTACCCTCCTTGGTTTGCTTGATTTGCAGCCCCAAAAAGTAAGTGAGTTCACCCATCATACTCATTTCAAATTTGGAACTCATCATTGCTGAAAACTTGGACACAAGATCATGAGAAGCACAACCAAAGATAATATCATCCACATACACTTGAACAAATAATGAGTCATTGCCATGTTTAAGCACAAAAAGAGTTTTATCAACCTTGCCCATGGTAAACCCCTTTTCAAGTAAGAATGTTTTTAACCTATCATACCATGCTCTAGGGGCTTGTTTGAGACCGTATAAGGCTTTGGACAGTTTGTAAACATGATTAGGAAAATCTGGATTTTCAAAACCTGGTGGTTGTTTGACATAAACCTCCTCATCTATGTAGCCATTAAGAAAAGCACTTTTAACATCCATTTGATATAGCTTAAAACCTTTAGATGCTGCAAAAGCTAACAAAATTCTTATGGCTTCTAATCTAGCGACAGGAGCAAAAGTTTCATCAAAATGTAGACCTTCAACTTGAGTGAAACCTTGAGCAACCAACCTAGCCTTATTCCTAATCACAACCCCATCCTCACTTTGTTTATTTTTATATACCCATTTAGTTCCAATTAATGTGTGACCTTGAGGTGGAGGTACAAGTTTCCAAACATTATTTCTTTCAAAATTTTCTAACTCTTCTTGCATGGAAATAATCCAAGATTCATTAGTGAGTGCGTGTGATATATCTTTGGGTTCAAAAGAAGCAACAAAAGCAGAATGAGCATGAGAGTTTGGATCGCAAAACCTGGACCGTGTGACTCCTTCGTACAAGCTTCCAATCATCTATTGTGGGGGATGATCTTTATAAAGCCGTAGGGGAACAGATGTCTCACAAGCTTCTTCTTCATTAGGTTCATCGTCGATTGATGAGCTTGTGACTTGTGGACGATCAGGACCAGCAGAGGTGATAGCCGGAGCTTGTTCAATGTCCGGAGCTGGACACGCGTCAGCTTCGGAACTACCAGGCAGTATCACCGGCTCTTCTTCTTCTTCGAAAATACCCTCCCCCCGAGGATACGGATCTGGTCCTGCAACACCGGAGCTAGTACCTGGGCTAGCTTCATCAAAAGACACTTCACAAGTCTCCACAATTTTGTTAGTGTCAAGTAAAAGCACACGGTAGCCTCTAGTGTGAGATGGATAACCAAGAAACATGCCATCAATGGATCTAGGTTCAAATTTATCAAGATTACCATGTTTCTTAACAAAGCATTTGCAACCAAAGACCCGAAAGTGTGTAACACTAGGCCTATGTCCAAACCGGAGTTCATATGGTGTTTTACCTAGCTTAGCATGCAAGAAAACACGATTTGAGACATAACAAGCGATTGCTAATGCATCAGCCCAAAATTTCCTAGGAGTTTGATATTCATCAAGCATAGTCCTAGCCATCTCAACTAAGGTTCTATTCTTCCTTTCTACAACACCGTTTTGTTGAGGTACATATGGTGAAGAGAATTGATGATCTATTCTATTTTCAGCAGAAAAGTGATCAAAGAATTGATTTTTAAATTCAGTTCCATTATCAGTTCTAATTGCTTTTAATGATCCTGGGTGATCAATTGATAATCTAAGAAATAAAGTTCTAAAGTGACTAAAAACTTCATTCTTAGACGCCATAAATTACACCCAAGAATATCTAGAATAATCATCAACAATAACAAGAGCATACCATTTACCTCCGAAGGATTGAACACATGAAGGTCCTACGGTGTCAAGGTGCAAATGTTGACATGGTTCAGTTGTCATGATCATTGTGAGAGGAGTATGTGAACTTGCAACCATGTTAGCATGTCTACAAGAAGAGCACACAATTTCTTTGTCTCCTTTAATCTTAGGCAGCCCACGTATGCGATCAAGAGCACTAACACACGTTAGGTGATCAAAGCCTACGTGACCAAGTCTACGATGCCAAAAATATAAGTCATTTGAATCATTAACAACTAGACACCTATGCTTAGAGGAAGACATATCAAAATCAGCTTTAAAAACTCTTCCAAACCGAGACATGTTAAAAATAAGCTCACTATTTGAACCTACAACTTTGCAGCAGTTTTTATTGAAAAAAATTTCTAGATTTTCATCTAGCAATTGTGAAACAGAAAGCAAGTTGTATTTCAAATTTTTGACAAGTGCCACATCCTTCAAAGTGTAGTGACCATTTACTCTAACCGAACCCTTAGCAATTATAGGAGTTGAAGAATTATCGGCAAAAGTAACATTCTCTACACATGACACAAAAGAGAGGGAGGAGAACCAATCTTTGTTACCGGTCATGTGGCGTGAGCAACCTGAATCCACAATCCAAATGTTCTCCTTCCTCAAATGTGTAACCTACATAGAAGCACAATACGTCGATGACTCAATACTGGGATTAGTCAAAAGGCATTTAGGAATCCAGTACTGAGTCACGCGACGTGCAGCAGGAAAAACACGCGAAAGCTGAGACAAAATAGCAGGTTTATGAGTCAAAGATTGAGGTTTTCTGTTCTTAACTCTTTTAGCACAAAAACCAGTAGCTCTGGGGGTAAAAGCAGCAGTTCCAAAAGACAGGGCTGAAGCTCCGGAAACAAAAGCTGAAGTTCCGGAGGAAACAACAGAAGGTTCGGGAGCTCTCGGAGCTATCCGAACTATCGGAGCTGCTTTTGCGGATTTCTTACCAGAAGGTCCGGAAGCTACCTTTTCAAATTTCTGACCCACTAAAGCAGGTTGTGCTTTTCTAATTGCATGGAAGTTATAAGATCTAGCAATTTTTCTTTCCTTTTTTCTGTTGTTTAGCTAGTCTATAACAAAAATCTATGACATGACCATCTCTACCACAGAAGGTACAATGAAATTTAACTTTGTGTTCATGTCTAGATGAGCAAGCAATATTTTTATTTGAAACCGAATGAGGCAACACTCCTGCATATTTGAAAACCACTCCTTTTTGTTTAGGAACTGTTTGAATCAAACCACTTCCTAATGACTTTACAATTTTAGGTGGATGTGACTTAGCATGAGCATGAGAATCAAAACCTAAACCAGTTTTATTATTGCAAGACTTAGAAGAATTCAGCAGCAAGTTTAGATTCTTATTCCCATTATAAAACCGACCTAGTGTCCTATTCATGTCATCAAGTTTCTTAGACAAGTCTAGGCAGTTTGCACATGAAATTTTTCCTTTTAGTTTGCAATTGGAACAATTTTTAACTTCATGAGATCGTAAAGCATTGTTCAGAATGGAAATTTCATTCATTGCATCTTTTAGTTTTTTATCAAGATTTTCACATTCAGAACAATGCAAATCATCTGTAGAACAAGAAGCATCTTTTATGTTTTTATCACTAAGTGCAGCAAGCTCTTTGTTCATTTTAATTTCTTCATCAAGTCTATCTAGAGTGGAGGAGTGTGCACTTCTTAATGTGGACAATTGTTCATAGATTAAGTCACATGAGGGACATGCATCATCACTAGGAATCAAAGTTTTTAAACGGTTAATTTCAGATTCTAGTGATTCAATTTTAGCAGCATTATCCCTAAGCTTTTTGTCCTTTTTCTTGACAATAATAGTTGCACGAGAAATAGCATCACACATTTCATTGCAGGTAGAACATACCTCATCGTCTTCACTGTTGTGTTCTGCATCCTCCTGACTTGATCTTGATCTTGTTTTGCCCGTCATGAAGCATAAGTTGGCCAGATCGTCATCATCTTCATCACTTTCAAAGTCTACATCACTTGAACTAAGTTCTTGAAGTGCGGTGATGAAGCTATTAATCATCTTGCGTCCTATGGTACCCTTCTTTTTCTTGTTGGAATTTCTAGAGGAGGTCTGGACCTTGCTTTGTTTTTCTCCCCGGGTGGTCGGACCTGAAAGGTTAGGGCATTATGTACGAAAGTGTCCTGTTTTACCACATTCAAAACAGCGTTGAGGTCCGGAGCTTCCTCCCTTCTAGTTCTCACATTTTGTAATGCTTTTGAGAATCTAGTAGAGATGAGTGCCAACTCCTCTTCTGGAAATTCTTCGATCTGTCCCAGGGTTAGTGAGGACAACAAAGCAAGAGTATTGCAGGATGATGATTGGCCGGAGCTAGACATATCACGTTGTGAGACACATGCAATAGACTTTTTTGAGTTCTTACGTGCTAGGATGTCAATTTCATGAGTTTTTAGTTTAGAATAAAGTACATCTAATGTAAGAGAACTCATGACAGTTGATGCACGAATGGATGTTACTTTCATATCCCAAACTGACATGTCTAATGCACTAAGAATTTGTCTAGCATTCTCAACATCAGAAAAATTAACATTGACACTACGTAAGTTGCTGAGAATTTTATTGAAACGAGCAAAGAGGTCATCGATAGACTCACCTGGTTGCATCTCAAAACGTATATATTCCTTTTTGAACATATCTTGTTTGACCTCCTTGATTGTGTTGGAGCCTTCATGATAATCACAGAGAGCTCTCCAAACATCGTATGCTGACCGGAGGTGCGCGACACGATCAAAGTCGCTCTGAGTGAGTCCTTGGATGATCAAGTTTTGTGCTTTGTTGTTGTTGTCGACGTCCCGGAGGTTCGTAGCCGTAACTTGATCGTTAGGAAGGACTTCATAAGGTTTTTACACCTTTTCCCATATTGCGAAGCCTTGCACCTGGATGAAGGCCTCCATGCGTGCCTTCCAAACCTGAAAATCAATACCAGCAAACACACAAGGTTTGGCGGAGTACTTCTCCATGATGATTAGTCAAAAACACGTGTAAATCACAAAGATTAGAGCACCGTGGCTCTGATACCAATTGTAGGATTGAAGAGCACATGAAAAGCTACCAGAGGGGGGTGAATGGTAGATTTAAAAATCTTACGCAGCGGAAACAATAAAACCCTAATCCCTTCGGTAGAAAAATGATCTGTTAAAGAAATCGTGTATGAGACTAATCTAAACGTGTTTCATCGTGAAAAAATTGATAGATATCAGAGATAATCAAGTCACGAAGACAACACAAAAAGAATTACTCAAATCCGTCGAGAAAAATTCAAGTTATGATCGAAAGATCAGACTATGGTCAATCTGACCTACCCGAGAAAAACAGTTTCTGGAATGCTGCAAAGAAACTCGTGTAGCTCAGAAACAACAAATTCAATGACCGTGAAATTTTGACATATAATAGAAAATCAAGTTGTGAAGATAACCCAAAAAGAATCACGCCAATTGGATCAGTAAAACTCGAGTTATGATGAAACCACTGACGAAAGGTAGTGCTGTCCAGAAACTCGATGAGTAAAACTTGTCTGGAACAAGTCGGACGAACAAGGCACAAAAGTTCCTTTAAACTATGAATTTTATTCAATAGAACACAAGAGGAACAGCCCCAAAGTCGTCTACCTCGAGATTTGGCCTTCCCTTGCTTTTATAACCAGCCCTTAGGCCATCCCAATCTCAACTAGGACTCCAATCCTAATCCGATCACAATCGGAACTTTCCATAACTGCTTAGGACTCTTCTATACGCAGATAGAAGCAATCTTAAGACTTCCAAACACCTTAGGAACGTATCACACATTCCTAAACAACTCAAATTCGTGTCCCACACGAAATCCTAACATAACCAACTCGATATTTCCATACCGAGCCATAACCGACTCAGCTAGCAGTCTAAGTCTTCAACCGATACGATCCGATCCTTCCGATCAGATCTTCCTTCCTTAATCCGTCTCTAGAATCATATTGCCACGTCATGCACCTCATGCATACGTGCAAACACCTTCCTTTGACCTTCATATGCACTGCCCCTGATTCAATCATCCTGCGCAACCTCCTGACCCGCTCAACCACAGTTCCTCTCGAACTTGGTTGTTGGAACCTCATCTCCTCCTGAGACTAGTCCAATGGATCCTGTCACCAGCCATGACTTGAACTCAAGCAACACCTGCACATGAACAAACAACCAATCCATACGAGCCCAAGTCCTCGACTTGACTCAAGTTAGTTCCGAACACAACACCTTACATGAGAACCTCAAATAAGCATGTTGCAAAACCACAGTAGAAACGATATCAACCATATCATCCAAAACGCACCAAAAACTTAGCAAATGAATACTAAGCAATCTTTCCAACAATGTAAATAAAGTACGAAACAATGCAAATGAAAAAGCAGAAGCACTGTGGTCAAGTTCCGGACCTTGCCAGAGCAACCCGGAGCTTGAGCCGGAGCTAACAAAAGCTAGTAGAACCTAGCGTTGGAGCTTTCCAAAACTAGTAGATCCTAGCACCGGAGCTTACCAAAAACTAGTCAAAACTAGTCAACCCAAAATTGGAGCTAGACAAAGTACGTCGGAGCTTAGCAAACTCATGTTGGAGCTATCAAAGACATGCCGGAGCTAACAAAGACATGCCGGAGCTAAAGATAAAGCTCACCGGAGCTAACCAAAGCTAGTCGGATCTTACCAAGATGCCGGACCTAGCATCTAACGTAGCCGGAGCTACCCAAAACAAGCCGGACCTACTGTCGAACCTTGATAAAAAGGTGTTTTGGTGATATTTAAAACTTTTATCATCAAAGCCAAGTGTATTCACTACAAGCCAATGTATTCAGCACACATAGGTCTTACACCTCCTTAGGGGATGTCGAAGCTTTGATGGCTCCGGCATCATCCACCATCATCATGAGATTTTTATTTTTCCTACACACTGAAGTCAAGAAAAATAGTAAAATCCGTTTCTCATCTATAGCTTGTTTGCGGCTTACTATTCCCGAAATAAATTTGTAGGTCGATCGCAATTCTATATACAATCAAGTGCATTTGCTTATTTTCTCTAGGTCCGACCGTTTTCTGTACTACCTTACTCAGGCTTGCCGGGGTGTAGGTAGAGTGGCGTGCTTAGGGTGCAGGACCAGGCTAAGTCGATAGCACACTCCAGACCTAGATTCGCTTGGCATCAGGCGAGTAGGCCATTCAACAATGTTAAGACCCAAAAGAATTAACAATGCAACTTGAATTATATATGAATTGTTCGAGCTAATGTTTCTTGAGAATTGCACAGCTTTGTTATCGACAAGAAAGAGAAAAACAAAAAATAATGAGCCTGTAAAAAATAAATGCACGTAGAGTCTGTTTTCACATAATGATGTCTTTCATTATAGGTCCGGGGTACAGGGGAAACAAGTACACTCTTAGGGTAGGGAACCAGGCTAAGTGTGTTGCATTTCTCTTTTGACCCAGGGTAGCTAGCTACACTTTTAGTTCTGAGGCTGTGTCAAGTGTTGCTTGAACTTTGCAGACCTTCCAGGAAAGGTCCGGTTGTCCTCCCGGAGGAGCTACCTGACTCTGTACAATGACGCTATAACATACATCATATGTAATTACAGACTCACCTCCGTGATATAAGCGTAGAACATACGGAGGTGCTCAATGTTCCAAGGATTAGGGAGCGGTGTCCCATCCTCGGTTGCCAAGCGAATGCATCCGGGACGGGATACTTTGATCACTCGAAAGGGTCCTTCCCAGCCGGGGGAAAGTTTGTTTAACCCTTCTCGAGTTTGTATTCTCCGTAGCACCAGATTGCCTTCCTCGAGCTGTCGGTTATGCACATGCCTTTGGTGATAGTGCTGAAGCGCTTGGCGGTAGCGTGCATTTCGAATAGCTGCTCGACACCTTCCCTCTTCAACGAGGTCAAGGTCTTCACGCCGGAGCTGGTCCTACGTGGCTTCGTCGAAGGTCCGGACCCGGAGCGACCCCAAGGTGATTTTCAGAGGAAGGACTGCTTCAGCTCCATACACCAGGAAGAAGGGTGTCTCTCGAGTTGACCGGTTTGGAGTTGTCCTGTTTGCTCATAGGGTGGGTGGAAGCTCTTCAATCCAGTTGGCTCCATGTTTTTTCAGGCGCTCATATGTGCGTGTCTTGAGTCCTTCTAGGATTTCTGCATTTACTCTCTCGGCTTGGCCATTGCTTGCCGGGTGAGCTACGGAAAGCGTAGCTGACTTGAATGCCGAGGTCCTCACAATATCCTTGGAATGCAGAACTTGTGAATTGGGTCCCATTGTCAGTTATGATCTTGTTTGGGACTCCAAATCTGCATACTATGGACTGCAAGAAATTGATAGTTGGTTGCTTGTTTATTGTCACAACTGGAGTTGCTTCCGACCACTTGGTGAACTTGTCGATGGTGACATACAGGAACTTGTAACCTCCGACAGCTCTTGGGAAAGGTCCCAAGATATCCATACCCACACGGCGAATGGCCATGTCGGAGGTATCATTTGTAGAGGTTGAGCTGGTGTGTGAATTTGTTTTGCATAGAACTAGCATGCTTCACATTTCTTCACTAGCTCGGTTGCATCTTGGAGTGCTGTAGGCTAGTAAAAACCATGTCGGAAGGCTTTACCGACCAGCAATTGGGAAGACGCGTGGTTCCCACACTCGCCTTCATGGATTTCCACGAGGAGCTCACGACCTTCTTCCCTTGTAATGCACCGCATTAGGACGCTGTTGGCACCACGCCGGTAGAGATCCCCTTCTACCAGTGTGTATCTTTTAGCCAATCTGACTATCCGGTCAGCAGATACATTGTCTTCAGGAAGGATGTTGTCTTTCAAGTAGCTCCAGATCTCCTAGATCCATGCATCGGAGCTAACTTGAGCTTATGAGTCTTGCGCGATGGGTTGCTCGGAGCTTCCTGTAGCACCTACGATCCTTGATTGATGCCATGGTAAAAGGGCCATCGGGACCGCCAGCCTCGAGGTGCTGGTATCGCCCCCTTGGCTCAGTTCGATAGGCTGAGATGTTGGTCTTGACAATCTACGGACGAAGGTTCCGTTGGGAACCGAAGCTCCAGTTGAAGCTTTCGTCGAGAGTTCATTAGCATCAGCGTTGTTGAGATGCTGGACATGGCGAAGATCCATGACTTCAAAATCCTTCTGAAGCTTCTGGACTTCAAGGAGATATGCAGCCAGTTGAGGGTTGTTGCAGCAGCATTCACCTTTGACTTGTTTTATAACAAGCTGCGAATCACCCTTTACCAACAGCTGCTTGACACCATATGTTAGTGCCACCTTGAGCCCATAGATTAATGCTTCATACTCCGCCATGTTGTTGGTCGCCTTGAAGTCAAGGTGAACCATGTATTTGACCTTCTCCCCGGTTAGAGCAAGGAGAAGGATTCCAGCTCTGGCCCCCTGCTTCTGCACGGAGCCGTCGAAGTAGAGAGTCCAGTGAGGCTCAGTGAAGACTGGAACCTTGGGTTCCGACTTCTGCTACTAGGGCCCCTAGGATTTGATGGAGAGGGGGTCCATTCCACCACAAAGTCTGCCAATGATTGACTCGTGATCACTTGTCTTGGGACGAATTCAAGATCGAACTCGGCCAATTCTGCTGCTCACTTTGCAATGTTCCCAGTAGAGTTGGGGTTATGCAAGATTGCATGCAGTGGATAAGAGGTTACCACTGAAATCTTGTGAGCTTGGAAGTAGTGACGAAGCTTACTAGAGGCAATAAGAACTGCGTAGAGCATCTTATGCACCTCTAAGTACCGAGTTTTGGCGTCATGGAGTACCTCGCTGATGAAGTACACTGGGCGCTGGACTGTCTGGACCCTCCTGGAGGGGCCCGAAGCTTCCTCCTCATCAACCCGGACCCACTCGGAGGGGTCCAAAGCTTCTTCGGGGACCTCTAGGTTCTTGCTAGAGGAACCCAGAGCTTCTTCTAGAGTGACCCAGACCTTCCCGGAAGGATCCGTATCTTCTTGTTCAGCAACAGTAACTCCTTCATTTGAAGGAGGTTGATCCTCTGGCGTCTCACCTTAAGGATCCGAGTCTGGGGGCTGGGACCCAGACTCGCCTTTAGGTAGTTCCGGACCTTCCCGGAGGGGTCTGGATTCCTTAACTGGGGATGATTCTGGTCTTTCCACAACTAGGACCGTGCTGACAACTTCGTCAGTTGCTGAAATGTAAAGCAGAAGTGGCTCACCAGGATTTGGAGCTACCAAAGTTGGTAGAGTGGTGAGGAGCTGTTTCATCTCTTGGAATGCCTTTTCTGCTTCTTCAGACCATTGGAATGGTCCGGACTTCCTCAGTAGTTTGAAGAAGGTTAGCGCCTGTTCCACCAGTCTTGAGATGAACTGGCTGAGGGCAGCTAGACATCCAGTCAGCTTCTGGACATCCTTGATGCGAGCTGGTGGCCGCATGTCTTCAATAACTTTAATCTTCGCCGGATTCGCCTCTATTCCTCGGTGGTTCACCAAGAATCCAAGAAGCTTTCCGGAGCTAACCCCAAAGACACACTTGTCTGGGTTCAGCTTTATGCGTGTGATTCGCAACTTGTCGAAGACAGCTTGCAAGGTGTCAAGGAATGACTCCTTGTTCTTGATCTTGACGACGATGTCATCGACATACACTTCCACTACATCTCTAATGAACTCTGCAAACATTTTGTACATAGCTCGTACAAACGTTGAAGCAGCATTTTTGAGACCGAATGGCATGGCAGTGTAACAATATAATCCATCTACTGTGATGAAAGAAGTGTGCTCTTCATCTTCCCTAGACATTCTGATTTGATGATATCCACAATATATGTCTAGGAAACACAGTAATTCACACCCGGAGGTGGAATCCACTATCTGATCTATTCTCAGTAGTGGAAATGGGTCCTTTGGACATGCCTTATTCAATATTGTGTAGTCGATACACATCCAAAGCTTCCCGCCGGCCTTAGGTACAACGACTGGGTTTGCCAGCCATTTTGGGTGGAAGACTTCCCCAATAAATCCATCTTCGAGCAACTTCTTCACTTCTTGACGTATGAAGTTTTTTCGCTCTAATGATTGCTTTCGAGGCTTCTGATGTACAGGACGAGCGTCGGGATAAATCTTCAGATTGTGCTCAATCACTTCCCTAGGGATCCCAGGCATTTGTGACGGTTCCCAGGCAAACACATTGACATTAGCCCGGAGGAAAGTGATGAGTGCGAGTTCCTATTTGTCGTTCAGACCTCCCGATATATAGGTGGTCTGAGCAGCGTCGGGACCAATTTGGACGACTTTGACGGGAATGTCAGTGTCGCCGCTTGGTTGCACACAAGGTGCGGAGGTTGATCCTCGATGTCGAATGCTCGGGGGCTTCAGAGCTTGCTCCTTTCTTGATTCTTCCTCTTGCGCTATAGCAAGCGCGTGAAGTTCTTTTAGAGCAGTAATTCCGGCGGTGCGATCCCTGCGGATCCGGAGAATGCCTGAGGGTGTTGGCATCTTCAACACCAGGTAGCCATAATGAGCAGCAGCCATGAATTTGTATAAAGCTAGCCTGCCCAAGATGGTGTTGAATGGTAAGTTGATATGTGCCACGTCGAAGACCAACTTCTCGGTCCTGTAATTCTCCTGAGTTCCGAAGGTCACTGGGAGAGTAATGGCACCGAGTGGAGTTATGGCCCCCGGACCTACTCCAGAGAAAGGTCGGGAGGGGTGAAGATTCGAAGGTCGGAGCTGATGCTTGACGAAGGCTTCAAAGCTTATGAGGTTCAGCCCTCCCCCTACCTGGCACGCCAACTTTCGGAGTCTGGTTCTGGCAATTCTCCCGGTACTACGGTTAGTAGCCCACGGAGTTTTGTAGTTCGGTTTGGGCGCGCGGAGATTCAGAACAAGATGGCGATTTGACACGAGGATTTACGTGGTTCGGGCTGCCTGAGCGTAATACCCTACTCCACGGATGTGTGTTGTTGTTGTATTGAGCGTTTAAGCGCTTGTGTGTGAGAGATCACAGTGTCTGGAAGGACTCCATGGGCGCGTGTGAAAAGTGTCTCCCCTGTGTATCGCTCGACAAATCCTTTTATAGTACAAGGACTGGCCATTACATCATCAGCCTGGCCCGACATGTGGCCCTGGCGGTTACTGATGCTTAATACACAGTTAATGTACTTGATTCCCCTTAACAGCATGGTAACGCGCCTTGATGGTGGCGTTACTGGTATTAATGGTCATCCGATCGTGTGTCATTAAGATAGCATTAATGACACATAATCAGGTCTTGGAGTCTTTAATGTCCCTTAAAGGTCTGAGCCGTTGGAGGTCCACCAATTTGCCTGTCGAGGTTGAAGGTCCGACGGTTGGACGCGTGGCAGCTCCGGAGCTTACCGTCTTGGACAAGTAGGTCCGGTGCTGTTGTACATGTGTCGGTACCGGAGCTTCCCTCTGTCGCGGTTAGGTCCATGGGTGCCACACAGGTATCTAGTCCGGAGCTTTCCCATGTATGGAATGTAACTCCGGTTTTACGATACACGTGGCGGCATTGGGACTAACCATAGAAGGGAGGCAGGTCCGGTTCCTTGTGACACGTGGGGCCTTTGGAGGTCTTCAACTCGGATAGGTAGAGTTCCTTTGCACTCTTCGCAGTTCCAAGGGGTATCCGGTACGTAGGGTACCGACACATTTAATATCATACTAGAGGCTACCGTGTGCTTTTACTTGACACTAACAAAATTGTGGAGACTTGTGAGATTTCTTTTGATGAAGGTGGCCCAGGTACTGGCTCAAACATTGCAGGCCAAGATGCATATCTAGGGGAGATCATTTTTGTTGAAGATAAGTGCCGCTGCCCGAAAATTCAGAAGCTAATAATGTCATCCCTGCTCATGATTTTGATCTACAACCAGCACCAGTGACTACTACTGTTTGTCCAAATCATCCTCAAGCTACGAGTTATTTGGTTGATGATGAACATGAAGATCAAGGAGCTTGTGAAGTGTCTACTCTCCACCACATCCTCAAAAGTCACCCTCCACAACAAATTATTAGAAGCTTGCACGAACGAGTCACATGGTCGATGTTTCAATCCAAAATGTCATGCTCATTCTGCTTTTGTTGCTTCTTTTGAACCCAAAGATACAACCCACACACTCACTAATGAATCTTGGATCATTGCCATGCAAGAAGAGTTAGAAAATTTTGAAAGAAATCATGTTTGGAAACTTGTACCTCCACCTCATGATCACAGATAGGAACTAAATTGGTGTTTAAAAATAAAAAAAGTGAGGATGGAGTTGTTGTTAGGAACAAAGCTAGGTTGGTTGCTCAAGGTTTCGCACAAGTTGAAGGTTTAGATTTTGATGAAACTTTTGCTCCTGTTGCTAGATTAGAAGCCATAAGAATTTTATTAGCATTTGCTGCATCTAAAGGTTTCAAGTTATATCAAATGGATGTAACAGGTTATTTTCTTAATGACTACATAGATGAGGAGGTTTGTGTTATGCAACCACCAAGTCTTGAAAATTCAGATTTTTGTAATCACATTTACAAATTGTCCAAAGCTTTGTATGGTCTCAAAAATCCCCTTGAGTATTGTATGATAGGTTAAAAATATTCTTACTTAGAAAGGGGTTTACCGTGGGAAAGGTTGATAAAACTCTTTTTGTACTTAAGCATGGCAATGACTCACTATTCGTTCAGGTGTATGTGGATGACATTATCTTTGGTTGTGCTTCTCATGATCATGTGTCCATGTTTTCAGCTATGATAAGTTCAGAATTTGAGATGACTTTGATGGGACAACTCACATACTTTTTGAGGCTGCAAATCGAGCAAACCAAGGAGGGAATCTTTGCGCATCAAAGAAAGTACACAAATGACCTTCTTAGACATTTCAACAAGGAAAATAGAAAGCCTCTTCGGACACCAATGGGAACAATATTAACACTTGAACTTGATGAAGATGGTGAACCTGTGGATCAAAAAGAATATAGAAGCATGATCGGGTCACTTTTGTACATCACGACATCAAGTCCAGACATAGAATTCAGCATACGTCTTTGTGCAGGACTTCAAGCTTCCCCACGCGCTTCACATCATCATGCCGTCAAAAGGATTCTATGATACTTACATGGAACTAAAGAATTTGGCATTCTCTTTCCTTCTTCCTCAATCGTTACATTGAAAGCTTCTTTGGATGTCGATTTTGGGGGTTGTAGGATTGATAGGAAAAATACCTCAGATGCTTGTCATTTTCTTGGTAACTCGCTTGTTGCTTGATCCTCTAAAAAACAAAGTTCAGTTGCACAATCCACGGCTGAATCTGAATATGTAGCTGCTGCTAGCGATTGCTCGCAAATTATTTGGATTGACCAAACACTTAAGGACTACCGGGATGCTCTAGATAGTGTTCCACTATTTTGTGACAATATTAGTGCCATTTGCATTGAATAAAGCACATTGACATTAGGTATCACTTTCTTTGTAAGAATGTAGAAAAATGAGACTTTGTGCTTCACCATGTAGATACAGAGCAACAATTGCCTAGCATTTTTACAAAACCTTTGGATTTCACTCTTTTTTCATTCATTCTTAGTGAAACAGGGGTTATGCATCCTGATGGCTTAAATTTAGGGGCAGTTCTGCAACTTGGGAAGTCTATGTGTGAATCTGAAATTAAAAGATATTTTGAGAATAAGTGTTCCATACATATATGACTTTGTGATTTTTTAACATGCTGAAAGTTCTTACTACATTACTCGTGTTATACATTTTATAGTTTTTGCCATGACTAGTAATTTGAATGATTACTTACACTAAATCTGGTCATGATTGTACTTTCTTGCTGGTTTGAACTTGTTGCATGCTCACAAGTGCTCTTAATCATAAAAAATTAATCATTCAATAACCCATATGTTGAGCTTTTATGATTAAATGAAAAATAATGAAAATATCAAGAAAATATGCATGCATTGCAATTCTTCTTTTGAGAATGCTTATCATTGCACTTAGATATGAACTTGGAAAGAGTTGTGTATGACGAAAACCATGTTCTTAAGCTTCTACTTGTCAAATAACATAGAGTTGGCTTGGTTTAAATAAGGCTGATGTTGTATATAATCTCTGGCAACTTTATTTGATATAAATTTGTACTTGATGAGTAGGTTTAGGCCCAATCTTCCGAAAGGTAAGTCGATTGGAGTGGAGAATACAACGTTGATGATCCCCGGCACTCGAGCAATTCAAGTACCTCTGCAATCACTACACCACTGCTCCGTTGGTTATCAACCATGTTGCACACGCTTGACCTCACTAAGAAGGCTAATCACTGCAAGTGCAACCGAGAACACAACCAAGAACGTAGAAGACACGACCTGAAATTGAGAAGTTGGGGTCTCACAAACCGTATAATGGCAAGATTGTTAATCTAAGAAAAACCCGCCAAATATGACCGGCGGCTGCAGTATTTAAAGGCTAGGGTTCGGCCAAAACACGCTTAGATGCGTCCCTAATGGACTCATATGGGATACAAGGACCAAAGGCCGGATTCGGTAGCGCAGCACCAGACATAAATCTGGACTCGACTTGTTTCGAAGATTCCCAATGACTCCGGAGGAATTTTGAGGTGGGACCAGAGCCATTGGAAATTTTACCTTCTCCTATTTCCGTGCATATGTGGAACGTCGAAAATGGAGTCCGTATGCATCATGGGCGTCCCTTTTAAGTTGGACTCCTCCTGGACTCTGAGTTGAACTCAAGTCCGAGTTGTAAACTGATTCCATCAACTTTTGGACGTCCCAGCAGGTTCTCCACATTCCCAAGGCCTCTTCCCTTCACTTGTTGATCTTCTCCATTGTTCCTAATAACAATTAAATCATCACATAGCAATCTATTCTCAAACTCACTTGCAAAGGAAGTTAGGAACGAGTTCACCTGCTGATTTATTAACCGTGCTCATGCTCTTGTGATTGGTCTTTGGAATTCAATGTGCATCTACGCTGTTGTGACGTCCTCATCATCCTCCTCCTCTTGAATTGGAGTCATCCTCGACTCAAGTTCATCTTCTTCTCCCAAGTACGGTCGCAAATCTGAAATGTTAAATGTGGGACTAACCTCAAAATCTGGAGGCAACTCATGCTTATATGCATTATCATTAATCCTTTCAACAACCTTAAAAGGACCAGTAGCTCATGGCATAAGTTTATATTTTCTCAAGTTAGGAATCGCTCTTTTCTCAAATGTAACCACACCAAATCAATCGGTTCAAGTTTTACTTCTTTTCTACCTTTACTATCTGCAATCCCATACTTCTCATTCATCTTTTCAATATTTTTCTATGTAGTTTCATGCATCTTAAGAATGAATTCAAATCGTTGTGTAGCATCCAAATTTATAGTTTCGGAAGGGGGCAAAGGTAGTAAATCAATAGGAGCATGGGGATTAAAACCATATACTACCTGAAATGGACTTACCTTCGTCGTGAAGTGAACGGATCTGTTGTAAGCAAATTCTATATGTGGTAAACACTCCTCCCACAACTTCAAATTTCTTTTCAAGACAGCCCGCACCATAGTGGATAAAGTAGGATTAACTACCTCGATTTATCCATCCGTTTGTGGGTGACATGTACCTGAAAACTGCAACTTCGTTCCCAATTTATATCACAAAGTCTCCAAAAATGACATAGAAATTTTGAATCACGATCAGAAACAATGGTATTTGGCATACCATGTAAACGAACAATTTCGGTCATAAATAAATCAGCAATGTGTGAGGCATTATCATTCTTATGACAAGGTATAAAGTGTGCCATTTTGGAGAAACGATCAACAACTACAAAAATACTATCCCTCCCCCTCTTAGTCCTAGGCAGTCCCAAAACAATGTCCATAGAAATATCCTCCCAAGATACACTAGGAACAGGAAGAGGCATATAAATACCATGTGGGTTAAGGCAAGACTTAGCTTTATTGCAAGTAGTGCATCGTGACATGTAGCGCTCGACATCACGCCTGATCTTTGGCCAAGATAAGTGTGTGGACAACACTTCTTCAATTTTCTTCACTCTAAAATGTCCCATCAAACCTCCTCCATGTGCTTCCTACAAAAGTAGTAGACGAACGGAGCTAGCTGGAACACATAACTTGATAGCACGATAGAGGAGACCCTCTCGCAGCACATATTTATTCCAAGTTCTTCCTTCTCTACAATTTCCAAAAACATCTTTGAAGTCCAAATCAGTAGGATGTAATGCTTTTATTGTTTCTAAACCAAAGATTTTATGATCAAGTTAGGACAGCAAGGTATGACGTCCAGATAATGCATCGGCAATGACATTTTCCTTCCCTTTCTTATGCTTAATGATGTATGGAAATGACTCTATGAACTCAATCCATTTAGCATGTCATTTATTCAGATTGGTTTGACACTTAAGATACTTCAACGATTCATGATCGGAATGTATGACAAACTCCTTAGACCAAAGATAATGTTGCCAAGTTTGTAATACTCGCACTGAGGCATACAATTCCTTATCATAAGTAGAATAATTCAGAGAAGTACCATGAAGTTTTTCACTAAAGGAAGCAACGGGTTTACATCCTTGTATGAGAACGCCTCCAATACCAATGCCGCTTGCATCGCATTCTAGCTCAAAGGTTCTGTCAAAATTAGGAAGTTGTCGCAATGGTGCTTGAGCATCAAAAGCTTGTTGCTGTTGTTCGCCCCATTGAAATGGCACTCCCTTCTTCGTTAGCTCATGTAGAGGTGTTGCAATGGTGCTGAAATCCGGCACAAATCAGCGATAAAAACCCGCAAGACCAAGAAAACTACGAACTTGCATGACGGTTGTTGGGGTTGGCCAGCTAGTGATCGCTTCAATTTTTGCCTCATCCATCTCAATTCCCTGCGAGGAAATGACATAGCCAGGAAACGAGACTCGATTGGTGCAAAAGACGCACTTTTCGATGTTACCAAACAAACGTGCATCTCTCAAAACAGTAAAAACAGCACGTAAATGTTCAAGATGTTCATCATATGACTTGCTGTATATGAGGATATCATCGAAGTAAACCACCACAAATTGTCCAATGAAAGCATGTAAAACCTCGTTCATTAATCGCATAAAGGTGTTGGGTGCATTAGTTAAACCAAAAGGCATGACTAACCACTCATAAAGTCCAAACTTGGTTTCAAATGCAGTTTTCCATTCATCTCCTAGTGCCATTCTAATTTGGTGGTAACCACTACGCAAGTCAATTTTTGTGAAGATGATAGCACCACTCAATTCATCAAGCATGTCATCTAAGCGAGGAATAGGATAACAATATTGAATTGTGATGTTATTAATCGCTCGACAATCAACACACACGCGCCAACTACCATCTTTCTTAGGAACCAAAAGAACAGGAACAGAACAAGGGCTAAGGCTTTCATGAATGTACCCGCAGTCCAAAAGATCTTGGACTTGTTGCTGAATTTCCTTAGTTTCCTCTGGATTCGCCCTGTATGCTACACGATTTGGCAAGCTTGCTCCTAGAATCAAATCGATCTTGTGTTCAATGCCTCTCATGGGTGGTAAACTAGGGGGTATCTTGGAGGGAAGCACATCCTCAAACTCCTGCAGAAGGTTAGCAACAGCAGGGGGCAATGCAATAGACAATTCATGAAGTGAAAGCGTGGCTTCTTTGCATACTAAAGCATAGCACATCCCCTTAGCATCGAATAAATCAGCAAGGTCGAATTTAGTAGTGAGAAACGTTGGTGATTTCAACTTAATGACTTGCTGTTTTTCAGATTCTAGTTTTGTTGTTTTACCATCACGAATTTTACACTTCTCAAAATGCACAATTTCAGCATGAGTCATGGGGTGCAAAGTGATTTTCTTTTCTTTATGCATTAGAGTATATTTATTAGTTCTACCATGTTAAATAACATCTGTATCAAATTCCCAAGGACGACCCAATAAAAGAGAACAAGCATCCATAGGCACGACATAAAAATCAGCAAAATCATGGTAAGAACCAATTGAAAAATGCATTCTTGCTGTTTGTGTTACCCGAACCTTACTGCTATTGTTGAACCATTGAATGTGGTTTGGATAAGGGTGTGTTCTTGTTGTCAAACCAAGATTCTTCATGACATCCGTGTTCACCAAGTTATTGCAGCTACCTCCATCAATTATAGTGTGTACATGACAATGCTTGATGACAAGAAACATGTGGAAGAGGTTGTATCATTGTAGCTTATCGTCGGCCTCCACTTTGGAGCTCAAGGCACGCTGCACAATGATGCTCCTAGTTCTCTGCCGCCGTTGTACCAAGTACCTCTTCTTTGGTGTGTTCGTCATTTGGATCTGTAAAGTCAGTAGCAAGAGAATATTCATCTTCAACATCCGAAGTACTATCATACCCGCCATCGTCGTGTGCTATGTAGGCTCGTTTGCTCGGGCAATCTCTCATCATATGACCAAGTCCCTTGCAGTGGTGGCACTTAATGTCGGAAGTACGACTCATAAGAGTGGACGACGAAGGCTTGAAAGATGTCGCATTGCTGCCCTCCGGCACGCGAGAAGGTGGAGCAGCAGGTGTATTTCGTTAGCCGCCATTGGATGGTGTAGTTGCTGCATGGGGGGTCAAAGATGGTGCTGTTTTTGATGGTGTAGACATCAAACGCGGCATGAAGTTGCTCCTCGTGCGTTGTTGCTGTTGTTGTCGGCCCTGCAATTCTTTTTATGCCAACATAGCAAGCTAAAATAATTTGTTAATAGTATCATATTCCTTGTAATCAATAATTTCCTAAATTTCATGCCTCAACCCCCCCATAAAAACGAGCTACTTTATCATCCATGTCCTCTACTACCCCACAATGCAGCATACCCTTTTGTAACTCTTGATAATACTCCTCTACGAACATGTTACCTTGGTCTAAGCGCTGCAATTTTTTGCGAAGGTCCTGCTGAAAAGATGGAGGAACAAATTGAACATGCATAGCTTCCTTTAATCTATCCCATGTTGAAGGATTAGTTCTAGTTTTAACAAGTTCATTCCACCATATGATAGCAAAGTCCTTAAACTCACTAGTGGCTTGACGAACTCTATGTTGTTCAGGAACAAGATGGGCATTAAATTTTTTCTCTACTGTCATCTCCCAATCAAGATAAGCCTCAGCATCATAAGCACCAGAAAAATAAGGTATAGTAAATTTCACTTTAGCAAAAGGATCATCAAGATGACAATTATAATTGTTATGATGATTATTACCTCCCATACCTCGATGATAAAGTGGTAGTCTTGGCTAATGTTGTGATCTTCCATATCATCATAAGCATTGTCTTCATGTCTTCCAGTGAGAGGCAACCGAGCCTCAAAAGTATTCATCCGAAGAGCAAGGTCATCAAGTTGGCGAGTCAAGTTCGCCAATGACTCTCTGTTGATGCGTTGTATTTGGCGAACATATCTGTCATGTTCTTCATCATATCACATAACTCAGCATGTTGAACACATTCATCATCATTGTCTTCTCCTGCCATTGTTAGTAGGAAACAAAAAACAACAAATATATGTTATCCCTATCAACTACAGTGACAATGTGAAAGGTGGAAGAAAACAATCTCTCTCGCTCAAGCGTCTTACCACGCTCTTACAAGTGTTCTTAACGACACACCAGGCGGTGTAGACAGTGAAATGAACCAATGAAGCGTGGGATGATTGCCAATTGTACCTGTTATGCTCAAGAGAAAGGTGGAGCTTGGATGGCACAAAATGGTGGCTAATAAACAAAAAATTGTTAACAGGTAAACAAAGTTAAATAAGTATTCAATGTAGGAAACTGTTGCTGGTCAACCAAGTGCCCTAGGGCCTAACACAACACATGGAAGTAGCAAGGCAAAAGGTGTGAGACCTATGTGTGTTGAATACATTGGCTTTGACAATAAAAGTTTTGAATGCTGCCATAACATCTTTTTAGCAAGGTCCGACTCTAGCTCCGAGCTTCTACAAGGTCCGACAATAGGTCTGACATTCTTTGTCCAGATCCGACATGTTTTTGGGTAGCTCCAGTGAGCTTTGTCTTTAGCTCCGGCATGTCTTTGTTAAGCTCCGATATGTTTTGCTATGTCCGACTTATGTTGGTTATCTCCAACATGTTTTTCTAGCTCCGACTTTTGGGATGACTAGTTCCGACTAGTTTTATTAAGCTCCGACGCTAGGTTGTACTAGCTTTGGTAAGCTCCGGCCGTAGGTTGTACTATCTTTGGTAAGCTCGGACACTAGGTTGTACTAGCTTTGCTAAGCTCCGGCTCAAGCTCCGGTTAGCTTTGGCTAGGTTCGGAGCTTGTTCGCAATGTTCCTGCTTTTATCTTGCAATGTTTCGAACTTGCTTTATATTCTTAGAAAGATTGCATAGTATTCATTTGCTAAGTTTTTGGTACGTTTTGGTTGATATGGCTGATATCGTTTTGATATGCTTTGCAACATGCTTATGTGAGGTGCTCACGTAAGGTGTTGTGTTCGGAACTGACTTGAGACAAGTCGCGGACTTGGGCTCGTACGGATTGGTTGTTTGTTAATGTGCAGGTGTTGATTCAGTTCAATACATGATTGGTGACGGGATCCATTGAACTATTCTTAGGGAGAAGATGAGGTTCAACAACCAAGTTCGGGAGGAATTGTGGTTGAGTTGATCGGGAGGTTGCGTAGCATGTTTGAATCAAGAACAATGAATATGAAGGTATCGTGGACGTCATTGGAAGATGTTTGCACGTGTTCAAGGAGTGCATGGACTTGGCTACATGGTTCCGAGGCGTTATGAAGAGATGTGGACGTAAAGAATTGGTCGGAAAGGTCCAACCGACTAGGTTATGGACTCAGGCTACGACTGAGTCGGGTTTGACTCAAATATGGAAAGATTTGAGTTGGTTATGATAGGATTTCGTGTGGGTCACGAATTTGAGTTGTTTTAGGAATGTGGGATACGTTCCTAAGGTGTTTGGAAGTCTTAAGATTGCTTCTATCTGCGTATAGAAGAGTCCTAAGCAGTTATGGAAAGTTTCGATTCATGAACGGAGTAGGATTAGGGTCATGATTTGAGTTGAGTTGGCTTTCGAGCTGGTTATATAAGCAAGGGAGGCCAAAGCTCGTGGTGCACGACTTTGGGGCTGTTCCTCTTGTGTTCTATTGAATAAAATTCGTAGTTTGAAGAAACTTTTGTGCCTTGTTCATCCGACTTGTTCAAGACAAGTTTTACTCGTCGAGTTTCTGGACAACACAACCTTTTGTTGGTGGTTTTATCATAACTCAAGTTTTACAGATTCAATTGACGTGATATTTTTGGGTTCACTTCAAAACTTGATTATCTATCATCTGTCAAAATTTGATGGTCATTGGATTTTTGGTTTCTGATCTACACGAGTTTATTTGCAGCGTTTCAGGACTGTTTTTCTCGGGTAGGACAGATAGACCTTTGTTCGATGTTTCGATCATAACTTGAGTTTCTCTCGACGGATTTGAGTGATTCTTCTTGTGTTTTCTTTGTGACTTGTTTCTCTCTGATATATATCACTTTTGTCATGGTGAAACACATTTAGATTAGTCTCACACACGATTTATTTAACAGATCATTTGTCTGCTGATGGGGTAGGGATATAATTGTTTCCGCTGCGTAGGAATTTTTAAATCTACCATTCACCCCCCTCTAATAGATTTTCACGTGATCTTCGATCCTACAATTGTTATCAGAGCCACGGTGCTCTAATGATTATGATTTGCACGTGTTTTTGACTAATCATCATGGAGCAATACTCCACCAAACCTTGTGTGTTTGCTGGTATTGATTTTCAGGTTTGGAAGGCACGCATGGAGGCTTTCATCCAGGCGCAAAGCTTTGCAATATGGGATAAGGTGTACAAGCCTTATGAAGTGCCGTCAAATGATCAAGTTATAGCTACAAATCTGAGAGACGTCGACGACAACAACAAAGCCCGAAACTTGATCATCCAAGGACTCAATAAGAGGGACTTCGACCGCGTTGCACATCTCCTATCGGCATACGATGTATGGAGAGCACTTTGTGACTATCACAATGGATCCAACAAAATCAAGGAGGTAAGGCAAGACATGTTCAAGAAAGAATACATGCGCTTTGAGATGCAACCCGGTGAGTCCATCGACGATCTCTTTGCTCGTTTTAACAAAGTTCTCAGTAACTTGCGTAGTGTCAACATTAATTTTTCTGATGCTAAAAATGCTAGGCAACTTCTTAGTGCATTAGACATGTCAATCTGGGAGATGAAAGTTACATCTATTCGTGAATCTACTGTCATGAGTACACTTACTTTAGATGTGCTTTACTCTAAACTCAAAACTCATGAAATTGACATATTATCACGTAAGAACCCAAATAAGTCTATTGCATTTGTCTCACAACGTGATATGCCTAGCTCCGGTCAATCATAATCTTGCAATACTCTTGCTTTGTTGTCCTCACTAACCCTGGAGCAGATCAAGGAATTTCCAGAGGAGGAGCTAGCACTTCTCTCTACTAGGTTCTCAAAAGCATTGCAAAATGTGAGAACTAGAAGGAGAGGAAGCTCCAGACCTCAATGATGCTTCGAATGTGGTAAGACAGGACACTTTCGTACAGAATGCCCTAACCTTTCAGGTTCTACTTCCCGAGAAGAAAAACAATCAAGGACGAAGCACTCCTCAACAAATAATAAAAAGAAGAAGAAGGGCTTTACAGGTTGCCAACTGGTGAACAATTTTATCTCCGCACTCCAGGAACTTGGCTCAAGCGACGTGGACATTGGAAGTGATGAAGATGAAGATGATTTGGCCAACTTATGCTTCATGGCGGGCAAAACAAGATCAAGATCAAGTCAGGAGGATGCAGAACACAACAGTGACGACGATGAGGTATGTTCTACCTTTTATAAAGTGTGTGATGCAATTTCTCGTGCAACTACTATTGTTAAGAAAAAGGACAAAAAGCTTAGGGATAATGCTACTAAAATTGAATCACTAGAATCTGAAATCAAACATTTGAAAACCTTGGTTCCTAGTGATGATTCTTGTCCCTCGTGTGATTTAATCTATGAACAATTGTCCACATTAAGAACTGCACATTCCTCTACTCTAGATAGACTTGAACTTGAAATTGAAAAGAACAAAAAGCTTGCTGCACTTTACATTGGAAACTTAAAAGATGCTTCTTGTTCTACAATTGATTTGCATTGTTCTAGTTGTGATGATCTTGAAAAGAAACTAAAAGATGCTATGAATGAAATTTCTATATTGAGCAATGCTTTACGTTCTCATGAAGTCAAATATTGTTCCAATTGAAAATTAAAAGGAAAAACTTCATGTGAAAATTGCCTTGATCCGTCCAATAAACTTGATAACATGCATAGGACATTAGATCGGTTTTGTAATGGGAATAAGAACCTAAACTTGCTGCTGAATTCTTCCAAGTCTTGCAATGATAAAACTGGTTTAGGTTTTGATTCTCATGCTCATGTTAATGCACATCCGCCTAAAATTGTAAAGTCATTAGGAAGTGGTTTGATTCAAACAGTTCCTAAAAAAAGAAGTGGTTTTCAAATCTGCAGGAGTGTTGTCTCATTCGGTTTCAAATAAAAAATATTGCTTGCTCATCTAGAGATGAACACAAAGTTAAATTTCATTATACCTACTGTGGTAGAGATGGTCATGCCATAGATTTTTGTTATAGACTAGCTAAACAACAGAAAAGGGAAAGAATGATTGCTAGATCTCATAACTTTCATGCAAAATTTGTTGCACATATTAAACCGAATGCCAGGAACATGCAACCTGCTGTTATGAGTCAAAAACGTTCAAAGATTACCTCCGGACCTTCTGTTTTTGCCTCCAGAGCTACTGATTTTTATGCTACACAAGTAACATCTTATAGGTCAGCAGTTAAGAGTAAAAAACCTCAAACTTTGACTCATAAACCTATTGTTTTATCTCAGCTTTCGCGTGTTTTTCCTGCTGCACGTCGTGTGATCGATACTGGATACCTAAATGCCTTTTGACTAACCCCAGTATTGAGTCATCGACGTATTGTGCTTCTATGTAGGTTACACGCTTGAGGAAGGAGAACATTTGGATTGTGGATTCAGGTTGCTCACGCCACATGACCGGTAACAAAGAATGGTTCTCCTCCCTCTCTTCTGTGTCACGTGTAGAGAATGTTACTTTTGCCAATAATTCTTCAACTCCTATAATTGCTAAGGGTTCGGTTAGAGTAAATGATCACTACACTTTGAAGGATGTGGCACTTGTCAAAAAATTGAAATACGACTTGCTTTCTGTTTCACAATTGCTAGATGAAAATCTAGAAATTATTTTCAATAAAAACTGCTGCAAAGTTGTAGGTTCAAATAGTGAGCTTATTTTTAACATGTCTCGGTTTAGAAGAGTTTTTAAAGCTGATTTTGATATGTCTTCCTCTAAGCATAGGTGTCTAGTTGCTAATAATTAAAAGGACTTATATTTTTGGCATCATAGACTTGGTCACGTAGGCTTTGATCACCTAACGCGTGTTAGTGCTCTTGATCGCATATGTGGGCTGCCTAAGCTTAAAGGGGAAAAGAAATTGTGTGCTCTTCTTGTAGAAATGCTAAGATGGTTGCAGGTTCACATACTCCTCTCACAATGATCATGACAACTGAACCGGGTCAACTTTTGTACCTTGACATCGTAGGACCTTCACGTGTTCAATCCTTCGGGGATCATCAATTTTCTTCACCATATGTACCTCAACAAAATGGTGTTGTAGAAAGAAAGAACAGAACCTTAGTTGAGATGGATAGGACTATGCTTGATGAATATTAAAATCCTAGGATATTTTGGGCTGATGCGATTACAACCGCTTGTTATATCTCAAATCGTGTTTTCTTGCGCGCTAAGATAGGTAAAACACCATATGAGCTCCGGTTTGGACATAGGCCTAGTGTTACACACTTTCGGGTTTTTGGTTGCAAATGATTTGTTAAGAAACATGGTAATCTTGATAAATTTGAACCTAGATCCATTGATGGCATGTTTCTTGGTTATCCATCTCATACTAGAGGCTACCGTGAGCTTTTACTTGACACTAACAAAATTGTGGAGACTTGTGAAGTGTCTTCTGATGAAGCTAGCCTAGGTACTAGCTCAAACATTGCAGGTCCAGATCCATATCCGCAGGGGGACAACATTTTTGTTGAAGATGAGGAAGAGGTGGAGCTGCTGCCCAAAAATTCAGCGGCTAATGACATTGTTCGAGCTCCTGATTTTGATTCACAGCCAGCACCGACGACCACCATTGCTGGTCCAGATCCTCCTCAAGTCACAAGCTCATTGATTTTTGATGAACATGAAGAAGAAGAAGCTTGTGAAGTGTCCACTCCCCTCCGAGTTCTCAAAATTCACCCTCCACAACAGATTATTGGAAGCTTGCACGAACAAGTTACATGGTCCAGGTTTTGTGATCCAAACTCTCATGCTCATTCTGCTTTTGTTACTTCTTTTGAACCCAAAGATATATCACACACACTCACTAATGAATCTAGGATTATTGCCATGCAAGAAGAGTTAGAAAATTTTGAAAGAAATAATGTTTGGAAACTTGTACCTCCACCTCAAGGTCACACTTTAGTTGGAACTAAATGGGTGTTTAAAAATAAACAAAGTGAGGATGGGGTTGTGGTTAGGAATAAGGCTAGGTTGATTGCTCAAGGTTTCACTCAAGTTGAAGGTCTAGATTTTGATGAAACTTTTGCTCCTATTGCTAGATTAGAAGCCATAATAATTTTGTTAGCTTTTGCTGCATCTAAAGGTTTTAAGCTATATCAAATGGATGTTAAAAGTGCTTTTCTTAATGGCTACATAGATGAGGTTTATGTCAAACAACCACTGGGTTTTGAAAATTCAGATTTTCCTAATCATGTTTACAAACTGTCCAAAGCCTTGTACGGTTTCAAACAAGCCCCTAGAGCATGGTATGATAGGTTAAAAAAATCTTACTTGAAAAGGGGTTTACCATGGGCAAGGTTGATAAAACTCTTTTTGTGCTTAAGCATGGCAATGACTCATTATTCGTTCAAGTGTATGTGGATGATATTATCTTTGGTTGTGCTTCTCATGATCTTGTGTCCAAGTTTTTAGCTATGATGAGTTCCGAATTTGAGATGAGTATGGTGGGAGAACTCACATACTTTTTGGGGCTGCAAATCAAGCAAACCAAGGAGGGTACAGCAATGGGAACAACAACAACACTTGAACTTGATGAAGATGGTGAACCCGTAGATCAAAAAGAATATAGAAGCATGATCGGATCACTTTTGTACCTCACGGCATCAAGACCGAACCTACAATTCAGTGTATGTCTTTGTGCATGGTTTCAAGCCTCCCCACGTGCTTTACATCGTCAAGCCGTCAAAAGGATTATCAGGTACTTACATGGAACTCAAGAATATGGTATTTTTCTTCCTTCTTCCTCAACCATTACTTTGAAGGTTTTTTCCGATGCTGATTTTGGAGGTTGTAGGATTGTTAGGAAAAGTACTTCCGATGCTTGTCCTTTTCTTGGTAATTCTCTTGTTGCTTGGTCCTTTAGAAAACAAAGTTCAGTTGCACAATCCACCGCCGAATCTGAATATGTAGCTGCTGCTAGCGCTTGTTCACAAATTCTTTGGATTGTTCAAACATTTAAGGACTATGGGGTTGATCTAGATAGTGTTCCACTGTTTTGTGATAACACTAGTGCCATTTGTATTGCTAAAAACCCTGTGCAACATTCTAGAACTAAGCACATTGACATTAGGTATCACTTTCTCCGTGATAATGTTGAAAAAGGAAACATTGTGCTTCACCATGTAGATACCGAACAACAATTGGCTGACATTTTTACAAAACCTTTGGATTTCACTCGTTTTTGTTACATTCATAGTGAAATAAGGGTTATGCATCCTCATGGCTTAAATTGAGGGGGAGTTTTGAAACTTGGGAAGTCTATGTGTGAATCTGAACTAAAATAATATGAGCATAGTATTTCATACATATATGACTTGTGATTCCTTTTACATGCTGAAAGTTCTTACTACATTACTCATGTTATACATTTTGTATTTTTGCCATGACTGGTAATTGGAATAATTACTTATACTAAATCGGGTCATGATCGAACTTTCTTGCTATTTTGAACATGTTGCATGTTCATAAGTGTTGTTAATAATAAAGAATTAATCAAGTAATCAACTCACATGTTGCGTTTTTATGAAAAAATATAAATTGAGAAAAGATCAAGAAAATATGCATGCATCACACTTCTTCTTTTGAGATGGCTTATCGTTGCACTTAGATATGAACTTGGAAGAAGTTGTGTATGACTAAAACCATGTCCTTAAGCTTCTGATTGTCAAATGACATAGGCTTAGATTGATTGGTTAGAATAAGACATATGCGCATATAATCTCTTGCAAATATCACATGATGTAAATTTGTGTCTTGAAAAATAATAAAATGCTGCAACAAGTGTCATGCTTTCAGGTATTGAAATAGTTAAGTTTGTGAGATAATGACTTGCTTAAATTGAAAATTACATTTGATCTCTAGCATGGCTTACACTACTTTATGTATCTCATTATTGTGATAGTGTAAGTTACTTGATAGTATGACTTCGATGAGATTTGTTTTATATGCATATGTTATAATATGCTCATAGCAATTAAATTTTCTCTTTTGAACCTTGCTGAATACATTGTCAAAGGGGGAGAGATAATATGGCGAATTATGCAAGGGGGAGAAATATGTATAGGGGAGAAATTTATTTCTATCTCATTTGATTTTCAAAAAGGGGGAAAATTGTTCTCAAAATTTTTCATGTCAATGTTCGGATTTAAATGGTGTTGCCAATGCATTCATCAAGGGGGAGATTGTGAGACCTATGTGTGCTGAATACATTGGCTTTGACAATAAAAGTTTTGAATGCTGCCATAACATCTTTTTAGCAAAGTCTGACTCTAGCTCCGAGCTTCTGCAAGGTCCGACAATAGGTCCGACATTCTTTGTCTAGATCCGACATGTTTTTGGGTAGCTCCGGTGAGCTTTGTATTTAGCTCCGGCATGTCTTTGATAGCCCCGACATGCCTTTGTTAAGCTCCGATATGTTTTGCTATGTTCGACTTATGTTGATTAGCTCCGACATGTATTTCTAGCTCTGACTTTTGGGATGACTAGTTTTGACTAGTTTTAGTAAGCTCCAGCGCTAGGTTGTACTAGCTTTGGTAAGCTCTGGCGTTAGGTTGTACTAGCTTTGGTATGCTCTGACGCTAGGTTGTACTAGCTTTGGTAAGCTCCGACGCTAGGTTGTACTAGCTTTGGTAAGCTCCGTCTCAAGCTTCGGTTAGCTTTGGCTAGGTTCGGAACTTGTTCGCAATGTTCCTGCATTTATCTTGCAATGTTTCAAACTTGCTTTATATTCTTAGAAAGATTGCTTAGTATTAATTTGCTACGTTTTTGGTGCATTTTGGTTAATATAGCTGATATCGTTTTGATATGCTTTGGAACATTCTTATGTGAGGTGCTCACGTAAGGTGTTGTGTTCAGAACTGACTTGAGTCAAGTCGCGGACTTGGGCTCGTACGGATTGGTTGTTTGTTCATGTGTAGGTGTTGCTTGAGTTCAAGACATGGCTGGTGATGGGATCCATTGAACTAGTCTTAGGGAGAAGATGAGGTTCAACAACCAAGTTTGGGAGGAATTGTGGTTGAGTTGATCGGGAGGTTGCGCAACATGTTTGAATCAAGAACAGTGCATATGAAGGTATCGTGGACGTCATTGGAAGATGTTTGCACGTGTGCAATGAGTGCATGTACGTGGCTACATGGTTCTGAGGCGTGATGGAGAGATGTGGACGTAAAGAATTGGTCGGAAAGGTCCAACCGACTAGGTTATGGACTCAGGCTGCGGCTGAGTCGGGTTTGACTCACATATGGAAAGATTTGAGTTGGTTATGATAGGATTTCGTGTGGGTCATGAATTTGAGTTTTTTTAGGAATGTGGGATACGTTCTTAAGGTATTTGGAAGTCTTAAGATTACTTCTATCTGCGTATAGAAGAGTCCTAAGCAGTTATAGAAAATTTCAATTCGTGAATGGAGTAGGATTAGGGTCCTGATTTAAGTTGAGTTGGCTTTCGAGCTGGTTATATAAGCAAGGGAGACCAAAGCTCGTGGTGCACGAATCTGGGGCTGTTCCTCTTGTATTCTATTGAATAAAATTCATAGTTTTAAGGAACTTTTGTGCCTTGTTCGTACGACTTGTTCCAGACAAGTTTTACTCGTCGAGTTTCTGGACAGCACTACCTTTCGTCGGTGGTTTTATTATAACTCGAGTTTTACAGATCCAATTGTCGTGATTATTTTTGGGTTGTCTTCACAACTTGATTATCTATCATCTATCAAAATTTCACAGTCATTGGATTTGTGGTTTCTGATCTACACTAGTTTATTTGCAGCGTTTCAGAACTGTTTTCTCGGGTAGGACAGATAGACCTTTGTTCGATCTTTCGATCATAACTTGAGTTTCTCTCGACGGATTTGAGTGATTCTTCTTGTGTTTTCTTTGTGACTTGTTTCTATATGATATATATCACTTTTGTCATGGTGAAACACATTTAGATTAGTCTTACACACGATTTCTTTAACATATCGTTTTTCTGCCGAAGGGGTTGGGATATAATTGTTTCCGCTGCGTAAGAATTTTTAAATCTACCATTCACCCTCCCTTCTGGTAGCTTTTCACGTGCTCTTCGATCTTACAAAAGGAAGACAGAATGGTATAACCAACAATCACAGCACAAGTAGTATAGGCCAATTGCTTTAATATGCGTGCTCTTCACTATTTTTTTTTCTTTTTTGTAATACTTTTTTGATATTTTTTATTTACTCAGGAGCACAAAAATATGAATCACACAAATTTGCAGCTCAATTGAATGTAATATGCGGCCTATAGAAAATCAAAAAGATTCTTTAAAATTCGTGTTGAAACTTCGAAGGCCGTATAGCCTATCTTCTGGAGGGAATTTGGGCAATCTAATTTTTTCTGAACGCGACAAAGCTGCAGTAAAAAAGATGCAAAATTTCCCGTAGATCAATTTGAAAAAAAAAATCGCCTGATTTCGAGTTCGTATGCGAAAGTTATGGTCGTATTAAGGTAGGCCGTCCGAGTTACGGTTTTTGGATTTTTATTCCAACTCGTTTTGAGAACAGAACTCGCAATCGGATATGAAAACGATCGTAATTTTGCACAGTAACTAATTGGGTGGTGCATGATGATTCAAGGATGAGTGGCACAAAGGTTTGTCACCTAATCTAGGGCTGGCGACGCGGGAGTTCACGCAGGGCGGTTAGCTAGGGCAAACCGATGAACGTGGTGGATCGGTTTGTTATTTAGGGATTGTGGAATAGGTGTCGAACAGAAATAAAACAAGGGCGAAACACGATAACTAGGACCCAAAACACAAAGCTAAACCAACAACAAGACTCAACCACACAAATGCAAACTCAACAATGCAAACTGAAAAACGAAACTGCAGGCACTATAGTCTAGAAAGCGGTAAAAATGATTTTATTTTTTATGGCTTTTCTGTGGACTCTAGGTATGAAATAAAACCGATCTAATGGAGGGAAAAACAAAGATACCTCACGGGCAACCTGGAAATCTGATACAAATTGATGAGTAGGTTTATGCCCGATCTTCCAAAAGTTAAGTCAATTGGGGTGGAGAACTCAACGTTGATGATCCGCGACACTCGAGCAATTCAAGTATCCCTGGAATCACTGCACCACTTCTCCGTTAGTTATCAACCATACTTCACACGCTTGACCTCGCCAAGAAGGCTAATCCCTGCAAGTGCAACCGAGAACACAAGCAAGAATGTAGATGACACGATCTGAAATCGAGAAGTTGGGGTCTCACAAACTGTAGAACGGCAAAATTGTTAATCAATGGACTGCTATCCTTTATTTTCCTATCCTGTTTAGTGGTGAGCTCACCAATACATGTGTATGTGTGTATCATGATTTCGTTTCTACTTTCATATTTTTTTGTTTGGTTCAGATCTGTTTTATAGTTCAATTCGTATTTAAATGTGCATCCATTCATATTTATATACCCATTTGTCTTGATTTTCTATTGATGATTAATGTTTGTTCAAGCTTTATTCAAAAATTTAATTCAGGGTGATTTTTATCTTTGGTTGAAATCCGGGAGGTGACATCACCTTTTAGTACAAACGCCACACGATACTTTTGTTCCCGTCTTTGCTATTCCGTACAACCTACCACCTTCTCTTTGTTTAAAATATGAGTGCACATTGATTTGCCTCATTGTACCTGGACCAGATCATCCTGACCCTTGACTCAACATGATGATCAAACTGCTGATTGAAGAGTTGAAATGATTGTGGATAGGAGTAGAAGCGTACGACTGTTATAAGAAGTAAAAATTCAACCTTCGTGTTTTGTACTTGTGGTCGGTCCATGATTTGTCAGCATACAACATTTTTGCTGGTTGGAGCGTTCACGGACGTTTGACATGTACAATATGTGCTCCAGACATAGATTGTTTTTGTCTTAGTCATGGTGGTAAGGTCTGCTACTCCCATTGCCAAATACGTTGGTTGCCACAGAATCACATGTTTAGGGAGTAGAAGAACACCTTCAAGAAGGACAAAATGAAAAAGGGGCCGCTAAAGCGTTTAACCCTGTCAGAAATCTCTGATATGTTGGAGAAACTGGTGGTGCTAGATAAACATCGTCCTGAATTTTTTTAGGATACAGAGAGGCACATAATTGGACTCATATATCTTGACTATGGGAGCTACCTTATGTCAGTTCGTTGATTCTGATGCCCAATGATGTCATGCACCATGAGCGTAATATAGGCGAATGCATCATAAGCACATGTGTGGATATGCTAGGCAATATAAAAGATAATATAAAGACTCAAAAATGATTTGACAGAGCTTTGTAACCGTCCAACTCTTGAGCTATTCGAAAGTGGTGGTAAGCCACGTGCTTCTTTCTATCTTTGACCCATAGAAAAGAAAGAAATCCTGAAATAGTTGAAGAGGTTGAAATTCCCTGATAGTTCCACTACTGGCTTGTGATGAGCCGTGAATGTGAAGACATGGAAACTAACTGGGTTGAAGAGTCATGATTACCTAATAATCATGGAAATACTCCTACATGTTACGTTTCGATACTATCTTGATGATGCAATGTGGAAGGTGTTAGCCAAACTTAGCTATTTTTATAGACAACTCCGTGCTAAAAAAATCACCATAGAGATGATGGAGAAGATGGAGAAGGAAATACCATTGCTTTTATGTAAGAAGAATTTTTTCCTCCAGGGTCCTTCAATCCAGTGCAACATCTTCTTATCAATTTTCTATATGAAGCTAAAGTGGGCGGCCTATGCAACATACGTGGATGTATCACATTGAAAGAGGCACCAGATATCTTAAACCAATGGTTGGCAATAGGGCAAGGGTTGAAGGGTGAATTATCGAAGCATTTACACTGAAGGAGGTAGGATACTTTTCAAGTGTTTACTTTGTAGGGGAACTGATAGGATCTTGGTTCCCAATCTTTCGATGAGAATAGGAGGGTTCGATTTGTGAAGGAGAAGACGTTGGCGATCCGACTACACCGTCCCCAAGACGATGCGCCTTAGCGATCGGTACACCGACTCCGAAGTTGTATTGATCTTGCTGGCACACAATCAACCTGACCACGAGGGCCTTTGTTCCTGCAAGCAATCGAAGAACATGCAAGAACAAGAAGAACAAACACTTATCTGTTGAATCAATCTAAAGTGGGGTTCTGGATACAAGTAGACAGGCGATCTAGTCGACACACGCGTGTACAAGGAAGCAACAGAAGCTAACTTACGAATAAACAAAACCCACCAGCTAATGAGGGCGTCTACTACTATTTATTACCTCCCTAGGGTCGTGAGAAACCCTAATCACGAGTCCCTAATGGACTCCAAACGGTACATGGGCCATGGGCCCAATTTTGGTGATGCAGCACCATGGACAGAAAAAGGTCTTGGTATTAAAATAACTAACTCGGCCGACTCCGAATACATATGGACATGAGGCCAGATCCGTTTGAAAGTAGACTTGATAATCTTTCCAGGAAGTA
This sequence comes from Tuctoria greenei, assembly GCA_036927565.1. Classification (NCBI taxonomy): domain Eukaryota; kingdom Viridiplantae; phylum Streptophyta; class Magnoliopsida; order Poales; family Poaceae; genus Tuctoria; species Tuctoria greenei. Next base: position 172,281,453 of record JAYESD010000002.1, on the reverse strand, counting down.
CTTGAACGCCCAGATCGGAGTCCGTATGAAATCGTGGTGGCCGTCACAAGTTGGTGCTGTTCTGCTGTCCAAATCCCGTCCGCGCGAATTCCCTTCCCATTGGCTCCTCTCCATTGTTCCTAAGCAAAACAAGAAAGCACGTAGTTCCACGGTCTAGATAAGATGTACATAAGGCCAAGAACGAGTTCACCTCATAGTTTAGTTGACGTGCACGAGCATGAGTGATCGGACCAGAAACTGGTAGCTGAGTTGGTGTGGATGTATCGAGGGTGTTGATGTCCTCATCATCCTCCCCTTCTTGCATTTGAGTCGTCCGCGACTCAAGCTCATCTTCTTCTCCCAAATATGGCTTCAAATCTGCAATGTTATATGTGGGACTAACCCCAAAATTCACAGGCAACTCGAGTTTATATGCATTATCATTAATCCTTTCTAACACTTTGAATGGACCATCACCTCGAGGTAACAATTTAGACTTTCTCAAATCAGGAAATCTATCCTTTCGCAAATGTAACCAAACTAAATCACCAGGTTCAAAAGTGATAGTTTTATTTCCCCTACTACCAATAAGTTTATACTTGGAAATCATGCACTCTATATTCTTCTTAGTGGTTTCATGCAATTTTAAGATCAATTCAGCACGATGTTTAGCATCAAAATTCACTCGTTCCATTGAAGGAAGATGTAATAAATCAATAGGAGCACGGGGTACAAATCCATAAACAATCTCAAAAGGGCATTTCTTAGCACTAGAATGTAGGGAATGATTATAAGCAAACTCAACATGAGGCAAACACTCTTCCCACATTTTTATATTCTTTTTTCAAAACAGCCCTAAGAATGGTAGATAAACTTCTATTCACAACCTCAGTTTGACCATCAGTTTGGGGATGACAAGTAGTTGAAAATAAAAGCTTAGTCCCCAATTTTGCCCATAACGTTCTCCAAAAATGGCTAAGAAACTTAGCATCACAATCTGAAACTATTGTGTTTGGCACACCATGCAATCTAACAATATCTCGGAAAAACAAATCAGCAACATGTGTAGCATCATCACTTTTACGACAAGGTATGAAGTGTGCCATTTTAGAAAATCTATCCACAACAACAAAGATGCTATCCCTCCCCTTCTTTGTTCTAGGCAGTCCTAAAACAAAGTCCATAGAAATATCCTCCCAAGGCATGCTAGGAACAGGAAGAGGCATGTACAAACCATGTGGATTAAGTCGTGACTTAGCTTTTTGACATGTCGTGCAGCGAGCAACAAAGCGCTCCACGTCTCGCCTCATCCTTGGCCAAAAGAAATGACGAGCAAGTATGTCCTAAGTCTTTTTCACTCCAAAGTGCCCCATCAGCCCGCCTCCATGCACTTCCTGTAACAACAACAAACGAACGGAGCTAGCTGGAATGCATAACTTGTTAGCTCTAAACACATAGCCATCATTGAGGACAAATTTATTCAATGTTTTTCCGTCTTTACATTTCAGCAATACATCTTTGAAATCAGCATCATGTTCATATTGATCTTTAATCGTTTCTAATCAAAATTTTTTAAGTCAAGTTGAGATAGAAGAGTATAACGTCTAGATAAAGCATCAACAATAACATTTTCCTTTCCCTTTTTGTGTTTAATGACATAAGGAAAAGACTCAATAAATTCCATCCACTTAGCATGCCTACGGTTTAGTTTCCCTTGACTCCTAATATGCTTTAGTGATTCATGATCAGAATGGATAACAAATTCTTTGGGCCACAGATAATGCTGCCATGTTTCTAAAGTTCGTACAAGAGCATATAATTCCTTATCATAGGTAGAATAATTTAGAACAGGCCCACTCATTTTCTCACTAAAATATGCAGCAGGTTTTCCTTCATGTAACAAAACACCACCCAATCCAATCCCACTAGCATCACATTCAAGCTCAAAAGTCTTAGAAAAATCAGGAAGTTGGAGAAGAGGTGCATGCGTCAACTTATCTTTCAGTATGGTAAAGGCGTTATCTTGTGTGGTGCCCCAAGAAAAAGGCACCCCCTTCTTCGTAAGGTTATTCAATGGAGCAGCAATGGTGCTAAAATCCTTCACAAAGCGACGATAGAACCCAGCCAGCCCTAGAAAGCTCCGCACCTGTGTGATGGTCTTTGGTACAGGCCACCCCTGAATAGCCTTTACCTTGGCTTGATCAACTTCAATTCCCTGTGGAGTAACAACATAGCCAAGGAAAGAGACTCGATCCGTGCAAAAGGTGCACTTCTCAAGATTACCAAATAGTCGTGCCTCAGGCAAAGCATTAAAAACGGCACGTAAGTGATCAAGATGTTCATCCATGGATTTGCTATAAATCAATATATCATCAAAATACACAACAACATATTTTCCAATGAATGCACGCAAAACCTCGTTCATTAATCTCATGAAGGTGCTAGGTGCATTAGTTAACCCAAAAGGCTTGACTAAATACTCATATAAACTGAACTTAGTTTTGAAAGCAATTTTCCATTCATCTCCTAGTTTCATGCGAATTTGGTGATAACCACTACGCAAATCAACTTTTGAGAACACAACAGCACCACTCAATTCATCAAGCATATCATCTAAGCGTGGAATAGGATGACGATATCAAATGGTTATATTGTTGATTGCTCTACAATCCACACACATACGCCATGATCCATCCTTTTTAGGTACTAGAATAATTGGAACGGCACAAGGACTAAGAGACTCATGTACATAACCTTTGTCAAGTAGTTCTTGTACTTGGCGCTGAATCTCCTTTGTTTCTTCTGGATTTGTCCTGTATGGTGCACGGTTGGGCAATGAAGCACCAGGAATGAGGTCAATATGGTGCTCAATCCCTCGAAGTGGTGGTAGTCCTGGTGGTATTTCACTTGGAAACACATCAGAATATTCCTGCAAAATGTTAGCAACAGCAGGAGGCAAAGAATGTTGCACATCGTAAAGGGAAATCAAAGCATCTTTGCATACCAAAGCATAGGCAATAGAGGTGTAAGCAATCAGTTCATTAATATCAAATTTCGTAGCAAACAAGCATTTTCCCTTCAGAGATATCTCATTTTTCTTATCAAACACAGATTTGGCATTGTTATTGTTCTCAATGTTAGCATGGTCCTGATATTTAGTTTTCCTAGCTCTAGCAACATCATCTTGCACAATAGCTTCAGGAGACATAGGATGCAACACAAATTTTTTATCATGATAAAGAAAAGAATACTGATTTGATCTACCATGATGCATAGAATCTCTATCAAATTGCCAAGGTCTTCCTAGCAGAATATTACAAGCTTGCATAGGCACAACATCACATTCAACGACATCCTTATATGATCCAATAGTAAAATTGATTCGCACAAATCTAGTTACCTTTGCCTTACCGCTGTTGTTTAACCATTGAATGTAATAGGGATGTGGGTGCGGTTTGGTGCTTAGTGCCAGCTTGGTCACCATGTCACTGCTGGCCAAGTTGTTGCAGCTACCTCCATCAATGATCATGCGGCAAGATCGCTCTTTGACGACACACTTTGTTTGGAATAATGTGTGCCTTTGATTTTGTTCCGCTTTCTCCATTTGCGCACTAAGCACACGCTGCACAATGAGACTATCATAGCGCGCTGCATCTTCTGCACCAATATGCTCTTCTTGATGTTCATCGCTACCTGCATAGTCAGCTGCAAGCAAAACACATGTAGCATCATCAAAATCGCTAGCAGATGAGTACTCACCGTCATCTTTAACAATTAGAACACGTTTGCTTGGGCAGTCACGCTGCACATGGCCAAAACCCTTGCACTTGTGACATTGAACGTCTCTAGATCGTCGGGTAGATGCTACGGAAGAAGCACTCTCGGTGGGCTTTTGGGTGGTCTTTACTGCTGAGCTAGTGGAAGAAGCACGTGGCTTGTTGCCGGAAGAAGAAGGTGCTGCCCGACTTGGTGAAGAAGATGGCGGGGAAGCACGCCCAGTCGAAGGAGTAGTCGTGCGTGGTTGCCATGAGCTAGTCTTTCCCACAGAAATATTAGTTCTAGAGCTAGCTCGTCGTCCCTGCACTTCCCTTTCAGCTTTACAAGCAAGATGAAACAAACGGGTAACATTATTGTAATCTTTATAAGAAAGTATGTCCTGAATTTCATGGTTTAAACCACCCAAAAATCTAGCCATAGCTGGTTCCTCATCCTCGTCTAAATTACAACACACCATACCCATTTGTAATTCCTGAAAATACTCTTCTACACTTTTAGCTCCCTGTCTCAATTGTTGTAACTTATTTAACAGATCACGTGCATAGTAAGAAGGAACAAATCTAGCCCGCATGAGCCGTTTCAAAGCATCCCAAGTTTGTGGTATGTTATTGGGATTTTTCTTGCCATATTCTATCCACCAAACAGAAGCAAAATCAGTAAACTCACTAGTGGCTGCTCTAACTCTTGTGTTTTCAGGAAACTCATGACATGCAAATTTTTTATCAACAGAAATCTCCCAAGTAATATATGCATCAGGGTCATATTTACCATCAAAATGAGGTATCTTAAATTTGATCTTGTTAAAAGTATCTTCATGATTGCGTACCTCACGCCGACGATGTCCACCTATGCCTTGATGGTTGCGTTGTAGCTGGCGCCGTGGCCTAGCTTCCTCATCTTCCCCAATCTCCGTATCTGCAGAATAGTCGTCTTCATTGTCACGTACAATACTAGGAGCATTGCTCACCTGTCCATCTGTGGTGCGTCCACAATCCCTCTCCTCAAGGCGCTGCAGAATGGCTCCAATAGAGGTGTTCAATGTTTGAATGGAAATCTCCAACGTGCTGATTTTGGTGTTGGTGTCGATCTGCATATTTTCCAATTGACCAAGGCGATCACTGGTAACACGAAAATCCTCATCAAGTGCTTCTGTGTGTAGCCGCACTTGGCGTTCGAAGTGTTGTATAATTCCCCGTGTGTGAGGTGAATGCACGTCTTCATTTGCATTTGCTCCTCCTGCCATGGTTAGTAGAAAAAAAAACAATCCAATATGAAAGGGTAACGTTATCCCTAGCTACAAAGGTGCTGGTGGAGATAAATCGTTCACTCTCAACCTGTTCAATCAAGCTCTTACGTGTTCTTACAAAGCTCAACAAGAAGGTGATGGCAACCAGCAAGTAATGAACAACTTCAAGAGCAGGTGTCAATCTATGGCTTTAGGTGGCTGAACTAGCACAAGGAGCAAACTTTCACCACGTTAATCACAACAGGCTGAATAAATATTCTACGACAGTACTGTGCTGATCTTAGTCTAGACTGTACTAGAGACGTTTTTGTTGGGGTGGTCACTCAAACTCTCTCTAGATGGAATCAGGAGACCCTAGCACAAAATTTACACATGCGACTTTTGATCTTGCACTTGCCTTTTTTTTCTCTAATTGCTTGTGGCTTTTGTGCGGCTTTTGATGTTGCACTTGCCTTTTTCTTGTTGTCAAACTCAAATTACTAATCTGACTCAAACTTGAAGTAGCAATCTGATTCGAACTCGAACTAGTAATCAGACTCAAACTCGAACTAGCAATCTGACTCAAACTCGAAGTAGCAATCTGATTTGAACTCGTAATCCGACTCAAACTCGAACTAGCAATCCAACTCAAACTCAAAGTAGCATTATGATTTGAACTCGTAATCTGACTCAAACTCGAACTAGTAATCCGACTCAAACTCGAAGTAGCAATCTGATTCAAACTCAAACTAGTAATCCGACTCAAACTCGAACTACGAATCTGACTCGAACTAGGTGACCAAATGTGACACGAACTCGAAATTCTAGTGGTGCAAAACTAAACACCAGCAACTTGACTCGTCGAAGCAACCATGAACTCAACAAGTCTTGACTAAGTGGAGAAAGTAAAAGGCACAATGGTCTAGGAATAATGGAAAAAAACAGATCTGGTATTTTTGTGGGGCTTTTTCTGGACTATAGGATGATAACAGCAGAAAAAAAGTAATGGTAGCACTCTCACCGATTAACCTTGCTCTGATTACCACTTGATAGGATCTTGGTTCCCGATCTTTCGATGAGAATAGGAGGGTTCGATTTGTGGAGGAGAAGACGTTGGCGATCCGACTACACCGTTCCCAAGACGATGCGCCTTAGCAATTGGTACATTGACTCCGAAGTTGTATTGATCTTGCTGGCGCACAATCAACCTGACCACGAGGGCCTTTGTTCCTGCAAGCAATCGAAGAACACGCAAGAACAAGAAGAACAAGCACTTATCTTTTGAATCAATCTAAAGTGGGGTTCTGGATACAAGTAGACGGGCGATCTAGTCGACACGCGCGTGTACAAGGAAGCAGCAAAAGCTAACTTACGAATAAAAAAAACCCACCAGCTAATGAGGGCGGCTGCTACTATTTATTACCTCCCTAAGGTCATGAGAAACCCTAATCATGAGTCCCTAATGGACTCCAAACGATACATGGGCCATGGGCCCAATTTTGGTGATGCAGCACCATGGACAGAAAAAGGTCTTGGTATTAAAATAAATATTGCGGCCGACTCCGAATAGATTTGGATATGAGGCCAGATCCGTTTCAAAGTAGACTTGATAATATTTCCAGGAAGTACTTGAACGTCCAGAGCGGAGTCCGTATGAAATCGTGGTGGCCGTCACAAGTTGGTGTTGTTCTGCTGTCCAAATCCCGTCCGCGCGAATTCCCTTCCCATTGGCTCCTCTCCATTGTTCCTAAGAAAAACAAGAAAGCACGTAGTTCCACGGTCTAGATAAGATGGACATAAGGCCAAGAATGAGTTTACCTCATAGTTTAGTTGACGTGCACGAGCGCGAGTGATCGGACCAGAAACCGGTAGCTGAGTTGGTGTGGATGTATCGAGGGTGTTGATGTCCTCATCAGGAACACCATGTAGATGCTTCTAAGATGCGGTAAATATGGATAAATAATCTCCTTGCAGCGACATCTCCATTTTTGCAACAAGGTACACAACTATTGGTAGTAGCACGATCTACAATTCTAACTCTGAAGAAAGGAAAGCTGTTTTGCTCTATATGTACACTAATATAGATAGGATAGACAAATATTTTGATTAAGTGTTTATTCTACTCTATGCTAATTAGTATGCTTTGCTATACATCTGTACTAATTAGCATGTTATTTTCATACAGTAAGTTCCACAAGCAAAATTGGAGACTTACACATCAACCTATGAGCAAGCAAGTAGAATCGATGCGAAAGGATGAAATAAATGGATGATCTAATTTCCAATCCGGGGGACATGTAACATTTTTTTATTTTTTTCTCAGTTGACTTAGGAGTATATATAAAATATCCTTATAACTTCATATTTTCGGTAATGTGTAAAAGATGCAGACATCCATGAAGACTTGCGATAACTATCTTACAGATTGGTGAAATTTAGAAGCTATGGTCGGCATGATGTCAATGGGTTCTGATTCCGTTCAATTCAATTTGAAGCACTTCGTCCTCTTGCAGCGACAACTAATATCAGAGTTGTGAAGAGGGCAATCAACGTTGAAGGGTGGGAATATACCGGCAACAACTAATATATGCTTTTCACTCGTTGTCGAAGTTCTTGTCACTGGCCTCCCATCTCCAAATATAGAGCTTCAGTGTGTGCTCAATCATCTAAGATAGAATTGATTGAGTCCCTGTTCAAACCACAAGGAACCGAGGATTATGGTCTCAGAGATCTCTATGTTATATGCTCAAATTTGATGAATATATGCTTTGATGAATATGTGCTCAAATTTGACAAATATACACTTTTGAAGCTATATACGTGTCTAACTACTCTTGTGTATCACATGGATCGATGACAGATGCTCATACTCCATCGGCACACCTAGTGGCACTTGGACATCGACGCGAGGACGACCTAGGTGCTACCTTATACATGTGATTTTTTTATGATGTGTTTGTAATGTGTGTGCTGTGTTTATGATATTTGTGCTGTTTGTGTTGTGATTGTGTTATTTGTGAATCTGTGTGAGCTGGTCGTCATGCTGGGCGTGTACTGTTTTACATTAAAAAAAACTAAATACCCTTATTTACGACAACTAGAGGATAAGCCTTCATAAATAAGCATGTACTGTTTGCGATGGCTAGGCTAGTCAAAGTGAATAGACCATAATTATTTATGATGGCTTGCATTGGCAGATTCGTCATAAATAAAGCGCCCCCAGTCCACGTGGTAAGGATCGTCTTGTGTAGAAATGACCATCGTAAATAGTCTTACTTGCGACGGTAGCTGTTGTAAATAATCTTATTTATGACTAAATTTTGTGATAATCAATTTTCGTCATAAATAAGGAAAATCCATTGTAAATAAGCTATTTACGATAGTATCTGCCGGTTATAAATGATTGGCTTTTCAGTAGTTGTAGAAGGCATATTTCCAGACCATCCTTACTCTGCGGAATCCAATTGACTGCTTCTGTTGAAATACAACAAAGATTTGCATGAGGAATCCAAATTGACTGCTTCTGATGAAATACAAGAAAGATTTGCATGTTAAAGACTACTCTGAAGAGCCCACACCTGCACAACCATCTTCAGATGCTACGGAATGTGCAGGCAAATCCAAACATGACTGTCAGCACCTGAAGAATCAGCATCGGTGGGAGGCACCTGTCCGTCAGACGGCGGGAGGCAGCTGCACGTTTGGCAGCAGATGGCAGCTACACGCGGCAACTGGCGACGGCAGCAGACTCGCAAAGTGCGTCGGGTGGCAACGGCTGCACACGGCGGGCGGCATCAGGCGCGAGAAGGGCAATGGGCGGCAGCACGTGCATGTCGGGATGCAGGGGTGAGACAGGGATGTCGGGTGACCGCACGCGGCACCTGGCGGCGGTAGTTACGCGTCGGGCGGCAGCAGGCGCGCGTCTGATGGCGGTTAGGGTTCGCTATCTCAGGTGGAAGAGAATGGTCAGAATGAGGAAGAAAATATAAAACGAAACATTTTTTTAACCTGTGACAATTGCAAGTAAATTATCTAAACTTCACGTTATGTTCACAGGTTAGGGGGGAGAAAAAGAGGTACTCCAAAAAAAACCTAGAGCTCTTCTAACTCTATTGAGTTGGAGAGTTTTGGAGTTGAAGTGTTCGACTGATTTTTTTTAACTCTTTAATAGAATTCAACTCTGGAGTCATGCTAAATACCCTTAAAAAAACTAACCTGGTTTGACAATGTAATATCAACGAGCCGCATGCACATCTTTTATGTATCACTGACACTAAAGAGAGAGGAAGTAGATTGAAATTACCCATTTACCCTTAGATGACCTTTGTAGATTTTGTCATATTATAATATATAATGAAGTCTTACAATATATATTTTTATAAATGTCATATGAAATAATGTCATTATCTATATATACAAATTTTCAAAATCTTAAAACTGAATCAGTGCAGCAGCGGGTGGTGCACAGGACATGTGGTGAAGGCGCCTGAGCTGCTCAGGTTCGGCGAGAAACCGTTTTCATAACTGGTGCCACCAACCGGCCGGACATCATTGACATGACACTGCTCCGCCTGGTTGCCTCCATGAGCTTATTTAAATCCAGTGACAAAATGAAGCTTCGGGGCTCCAGATCTTGCCAGGCGCTACTCATCATGCGAAAGTCACACAGTCGCTTGCTCCTCTTCTACTTACTATCACAGGTCAAAGCGGCGGTGGCTGCAGGCTCCACACACAAAACCCTGGGCCTGCTTGAGGAAACCCCTGCTCCAATCCATTGGTCCTAACTAGGGCACCCCTCCAATCCATTGTCCCTTCCCTGGTGCAGTACCGGGTTGTGCCATTGGTCGCGGCAGTGCCACAAAATCCTTTTTTTTGTTCCAATTTTATAAAAATAATTTTTTTGCAAGAACGAGATGAAACAATTATGGAGTATCAATTAGACCGTAGAATTCTATAATTTTGGGATAGAGACGTAAAAACGTGGAATACTTTTAGTATTGTCGTCTCGGCTTTTGATGTTGTACTAATCGACTCAATACAAGGATTGTAATTGTTGGATAAGTAAGGAATGATAATATATGTACATTATTTTCAAGTCCGGCCAATTGCATACTTAAACTTATGATATATATATATATATATAATTGTTGATAGTTAATTAGTCATAAAAGTTTACCCTAATCACATGCTTTAGTCGTCTGAAGTTTTGTTCATTGTGTTTAGTGATTGCATGAACTCTTTCCTCATGTGTAAATATGAACGAAGGCTTAAAATGCCATGTATATCCTACAAAAAAGATAAGGTACTACCGACGCTCAGATGATCGATGAATACTAAATTTGGGAGAAGCAGATTGAGACTATTCTTGTAAAATCCCAGTTTTCCTTATCATCAAGTTCAGTACTAGTTGGTTGTCAACCACAGTAAAGATCAATAATGGTTGTACACATAAACTTGATATCATCAATAATCTTTCTTTTACTCATACTGAAATTTTAGTAACAGAAGGAATGAACTTCATCAATGACCTTAGAATAATTTAAGTGAATTTTCTACATATTTTGGAAGCTATTGAATAAAAATTTCTGGGGCAAATTACTATGCAGTACTAATATATTCAAATTAATTTGAATATAGCACTGTACATTTAAGCCCTGCCAAAATATTCAAATCTGAGGCCAAAATTTTTCCATGGCCTAATAATATTCCAAATAGAGTTCCTGTCATGTTTCAAGATTTTAGAATTCCATTTGCTATTTTATTTGAGACGCTTAGCAAATTCAAGCCATATTTAGAGTTCAAATTTTGAATTATGTTCAACTTAGTTGAACATCAAGATTTTAACACACCACCATGGTCAGCATAACTTGCCTGACTTATCCACAAAGTTTCAAAATTTTTGAAGCTCAATTGCTATTTAACTCAGAGGCCCCATTGAATTTCATCCAAATTCAAATGAAACTTGACCAAATTCGAAATCCAATTTCAGAATCAAGTTCCAGATATTTATTTGAGCCTCCCCACAAAAATTCAGAATTTTTAGATCAAGTTTGGTATGAGAATTAAAGTTGCAGATAGGGGAAGAGGATAAGGGGCGATGGGACCCGCTGTCAGCCTCACACACTCGGTTGAACCGACGGACGTGCTCTGTATACGGTTGTCCCCGGCGATCGATGCTAGGAGCGCTCGCCACCGCGACACGGCGTGCAAGCAGGCAGCTGCGTGGCCTAAACACCCCCCTGTCCTATAAATACTCGTCCCCTGGCCGTCGGCGTCGAGCTCCGTCTCAGCTTCGCGCCGCCGTCGCCCAACACCGCCGTTTTCATTTCCTCCCGGTAAGCACCTCGGTATTACCTCTATTTCCTTCAATGCAAACAGCAAAGTTGGCGCCAAGTCTGTGCTCTATCATTTACGCCAACTCGCTTAGCGTTTTGCTCATTGTATTGGTCGTAGATTTAAGTTCTGCGAACACCACCGAAGTTGAGGACGAACGCCAAATCTGCTCCACGCCCTCCAGTCCTCAACAAGAGGCGCCACAACTCAACCTCAACAGCAAAAAGGATTGCCATCTCGAGCTCTTTCTCACGGTAAAAGCCGTGCCCCTTTTCATTCAGTATCAAGCAGTATCTTCCAGTCTTTCTTTCGGCTGTTGCCATTGAATTAGCTCACTTCTCGGTTTAGTTCCGTTTCTACATGTAATAATTCTTCAATCCAGTTAAGGATTATGTTCAGTACCTCCTAGGGCACCCCCTGCCAAAAATCAGTAGACGCCATCGAATGAAGCTTGAGATATTCAAGTTTTCCCCACCGCCAATAGAACCCCGTCGGTCCATCGACGAAGTCGACCTTGCCGGCGATGTCACCCCTTCCTAACATCAAAATCATCATTCTCATGCTCCCAAGAATGTTTCTAGATTTTTTCCTGAGCCTTTTGCGTCATCCCCATGCGATCCTGAGGATAGCCAAAACCGTAGCTCCGCCACCGTCGTCGCGCCGCCATCTCCGGTTGTCGCCGCCGCGATTAGACCTCACCATCGTGTTGTGCGGTCGATTTTATGGTTTGGCGGTCAGTGCTGAGGCGAGTGGAGGTTGGCGCAGCCATCGCGGCGAGCTCGCCGGCGCAGCGCCACCGCGGCCGAGTGGCGCGTCGCGAGGAAGACGAAGACCGCGGGCCCAACGTGTTGGTGATGCGTGCGAGCGTGCGGATCAGCTGTGGACACGGATCCAGTGCGGCTACGCGGGTTGATTATGTTGCCCCCGTGCAGCTTCAACCCGATTGGCCTATTTCAAATCCGTGGGCCCAACCCTTTATTCAAATAATTTCCAATTGAAATTTTATTCCAGATTTTGCCCCAACTTGGAAAATCCATAACTCTAGTAGAATTGCTCAAAATTTTCTAAATAAATTCTGGTAGACCCATGCCAATCTCTACTTTGCAGTAATGCAAGTTATTGGACTGAAACTCCCAATTTTTTTATAATTAATTCCTTTGAGCTAACTGCTTGGGAAATTAATTACTCCTATTCTGTTAATTGAAAAATTCCCAATTTTGGTCAGAACACTATTACTAATACACTTGATCTCCATTACAAATTTCAAGTTCATTGGACTTCAATTACTGGGTTGATCAGCATTCCAAATCTCTATGTAGTTATAAATTGAGAAAAATACAAAATCAATTTCGGAAATTTCCTCAAACTTGTAAAATCAGGTTCTCCTTGTAGGAAGCTTAGAAAATTGTGAAACAAATTCTTCTAGAACCAATGAGACCCCCTATACATGGTACAACCACTGGTAGCCATGATAGATCTCCATGATTTCAACCAAAAATTAGAGAAGGTTATTGCTTATCATAATTTTTAGGAACAACAAATTTCCTTGATCATCTCCTGTTCTTTGCAAGAGTCTTCACTATGGTCACTAGTATCTACCACAAAAGTCCCAAGGCCAATTAAGATCACAATCTTATTTTGATCATAAGATATTAGCCTATGACCTTAAGCATATTGATTATTTTCAAAGTCATTCATATATAGTATATGCATAACGTGTAGTGACTGAAGTCGAGGTGCAGCCGAAAGATTTGGAAGTCTAGCTGCCAGAAACTAACATAGACTCAGACTCGCATTAAGGCAAGCCCCAGTTTGCATTTAAGTTCCTTACAGTGTCTTTACAGTTTTCATTCACCTTACGTCTTCAGATGTTTGTGCATTATGTTAAAGGTGTTTGACATCCACTTGCATGACTAAATCAACCAGGGAGTGGTTAGAATAGCTCATAGACTCGTGTAGTAATTGCCATGCTTATATTCATAGGGATCCGGTAGAAGTCGAGTAGTGGGAATTTACTCGCGAGATAGGATTTTGTCACACGAATGGATTGGATGAAGAAATGGCTTATGAATATGAAATTGAGATCGAGCAGTGGGTAGGATGCAGCGAGATGTGGTCTCACGTGCGTAGCCCTGCTTGTGTCGATTGAGGACCGATTCGTGTGCGGCCCCGCTGGACAAGCTTGAATTGTACCGGTCACATACTGGAGAAATGGGCTCCAGCAAACTGACGTAGCTTGATACTGGTTTTTCAAGGCATACCATTCCGTTTTATAGGCGTAAGTTGATGGCAGCGAGGTGTAAATCAGCTGGTGGGCACGTTAGAGCACGACCCACGCAATGACCTCCTGCTCGTGACAGATCGACCGGTTCGACATTCGAGTCTTTGGTGAAAGGTTGCCATATACGACTAGTTCTGAAGTGCTATGTAGGTACTGTTGTAAGTACTCGCTGGCGCTTCCGAAAGCGCGTATGTGTCGTGTTGACGGGTGTGTCCTTATTGCAATCATCGTCCCTCGCGATAATAGAGTACTACTTGTTCACTGTGCCATGACATAGTAAGTACTAAAGAAGTCAGGAGAATACGATGTATTGAATTATAATTGTTTTGCAACCTTGTATGGCTTAGAGATAGCACAATTAAAGGACTACAGTTTCCCCATACTTTACCTGTAATAGCATTATGTGCTTTGGGCAGGTCATATCATCGGCAAAGCGTTTCTTGTTTGATTGTGGAGTCTATGATGTGACGTGCCTTAAGAATGTCATGTGCTACTTAAAACATGACCATAAGGATCTACTTGTAGGCGTGTCCTTTATGATATTCCTTACCTATGTTTAGTATTTACCCTTGCTTATGTCTAGTGAGACGGGTTAGTCTTGCTGAGCCTTAAGCTCACGTTTGCAGTTAATAAGTTTTTGCAGATTATGCGACTGATGATGGGTTTGATGATGAGGCTGCACCCCCTCCAGGGTTTACAGCTGAGTGGGAACCCTGCACGCGCCGTAAGTATCCAGGGCATGGATGACTTTGCTTTTGCATAGCTAGTGCCGAGAGCGTAGCTATGATGAATACTTCTCTTTCCTTTTTGTTTAGTATTGTAAACTTCCGCTGTGTTTATAAATAAATACTTGGTATTGTAATTTATTCTTGTTCTTTTCTTGTATACTGTTGGGTGTCGCATTGCACGACACCACCCAATGAGATCCTTGGAGGTCAAGATTCCGGTCCCCATAGACATGGTATCATAGCATCATTGGGAACAATATACTTGAAAAGAGCATATTTTCAAAACTTAGTATTGTTGAGTGAGGAATTAGCTATATGCCCATATAAGGAGTGTATTAGTGTAAGATATAAAGGTGGTAAACTAACTTATGTGTTATTAATTTTGTAACGACGCTCTGACGTCAGGTAAGAGGTAAGGTATGCCACCGTAAGCAGATCAATTGTAGTAAGCTCACCATGCGAGAGGTAGCATGTAAGTCTTTATGTGGCTTGGCACGGAAATGTTAATAGGAGTCTCTGAAGTTGTCCATGTTTCTGAGAACCTATGACATGCAGTACCCCAGCGTCCTTCAAAGTTAGTGGGAGACCCCGTCGGGTGGTGTATAACCCGATAGTATGCATCTATAGAACTATTCATGTTCTATGGGAGCATGCAAAACACGTATGCCCGAGCGTGTATAAGCCGGTTCGTGCGAGAGTCTTTGCTGTACAGACGTAGTACAACCATGTACCTTGAGACATGACATCGCTCGAGGGCGACTCACACCAGAGTCATATGCATTTACTTTCATATATATTATTATTGTGACTGCCTGTCGTGTTTCCCCGTGCCGCTCTTGAGGTGTGAAGGTGTGAAAGGGGACTGTTTGTCTTCTGCAGCATTGACTACGGTAGCGACCCATGTAGAATACGTTTGCGAGTGAACGATATTAGGGCCACCTATAAATGTATCCGAAAGTACTGGTTAGAATTTTCTTTTGTGAGGCACGTAGTACCGTCAGTATCGACTTTGATACTTGACCATCCCCAACGACATAATGGTTGCATTACATTTTGGAAAGTCTGACTATCAGGTGCTGGTAGGTTTGGACTCCGCAAAATGAGTTTCGACTTGACAAAGGGTTAGAACCAAGGTTCTTGATTTCTGGCTGAAGTTTGCTCAACTTTGCCAGATTGTAATCTTGGTTAGTTAGAAATAAACAAAGTGGTATGCTATATGGGTGGAAATCTCTCGAAGACCTCTACAACTTTCCTGTTGACCATCAAGGCAGAAAAGCTTGATAATCTGTTGAAATTTGGGGTATGCTTAAACAGCTCCAAATGACCCTACCATTGTACCTGTCTCTGTATTTTTGCAATAACTCACTGTAGAAAAGTCTTCTACCTTATTGTGATACATATCTGGAAAGGATAGAAGGAGGTCTACAGTTTTGTTATTTAAAGTTTTTCCTGATTCGAATTTGAGGCAATTAAAATTTCGAGCTCAATACAGTTCATCTGTTATGTTTAGATAGCTCTAGCTTTTGATCCAGAATAGTGACATGGTCACACATATATATATATATATATATATATATATATATATATATATATATATATATATATATATATATATATATATATATATATATTTCTGGAAAGCTTAGGAAGTCTTGTATCAACTTTATGTTGCACTGATGCTTGAATCTTGGTGTAAATGTGTTTAATTCCTATGGTCGCAGACTTGGTTCTGGCAGACCAGAACTTGAAATAGTTTGCACATAGTTTCGAATTAGCGCGCTATACCTATATAAAAAATGTATCATGGCCAAAATCTTTTACTTTTGGATTGTTAACTTGATGTTCTACAATGTTTATTTTGTCATTACTTCAATATAGTGATATGATATATCTGTATAAATTGTGGAAATCACCAAATATACAGGGGAGGTTCTGTCAAAATTTCCAGAAAACTTGGGTCAACTTTAAGCCTGTATATATTATATTTCCTAGCTCACCTGGAGCTGTATGAGTACAATCTGGAAAGATTGTAAAGTGTACTATAATTTTTGTATTCAACGCAACATCTGGTCTTACATTTCCTGTATGAAAATTTTTAATTTGTACAGGAAGGTCAGCTGGGACAGACTGTGATTACAACTCCAGTTTTAAATTTTCTTGAACTATTGGGAGTTGGAAACCTTCTCACTGTTCCAGTATCTTTTCCACAGATGGCTGATTCGATGGTATATTTACCAAACGGATGGGTGTTCATGAAGTGTGCTCTTCTGAAAGGTTTTCCGTATTTGTTGATAGCAATGCTTCAACGGTACGGGTGTCGTGAAATACCGGGCTATTGGGGCAAGGAGATTGATGACGGAGGTGTGACAAGATGCACCATTTATATCGATGTACCTGCTGCTCCATTGGATATCGGATGGGCTCCTTTCTCCATCCAAGTGCAAGGGATTCAATTGGAAGACACGTGGTGTTATGCTGCGAGTGTTGCCATAATGAGGTTTTGCAAACTTCATTATCGTGCTATGGTCGGCACTCCGTTCGTGCTCTTTCCAGTCGACATGAGAGCTGGTGAAGAGTGGGCGAGTCGGATGGTTGCAGCATATGGACATCCTGAAGAAGTACCCAAGATGATCTTAGCGTCATATGCAGCATCAGCGTGTCAAGAGAGCCTTGAACAACATGCTAGCCTTGGAAGAATGATGAGTGACCTGAAGCAAGCTCTGATTCGAGGGAATCACTTTGAGGGGGCCAATCACTCACTTAGGGCCACAATTGCTCCTCTCAATAGACGTATAAACTTAAGGGAGAATCAGTGGCACCAGGATGTTAAAGCTCGATCGGAGGCTCGCATGGAAACGCAATACGCGGAAAGCACGTTGGAAGCAAGTCAACTTGAGGTGCAACTGTTGGATGAACAGTTGGGTGAGATGACTCAAGAAAGGGATCAATCTAGGGGGGAGACTCAAGATTGGATGGCCAGTTGCGAGAATGCACGGAAAGAACTGGAAGACTTGAGGATGTTTCTTCTACAGGCTGATGTGCAATCTTTAGTTGTCGTGACATCATCGATGGTGGGTGAGGTAGCAACTCGTGCTCCAGCACCCGCACCTATGGAACCAATTTCTGAGGACAAAGGGGAAGAAGAAGATCCCGAGGAACTCGAGTACGTCGAATAGGACGTATCGAAGGGCGATGGGGCAGCACTTCTGCCATCTCGGGGCAACGTATAGTTTAGTAGTTGCTTGTGTTTATTTTGTGGCCATGTTTGTGTCATATTAAGAATAGCAGTGGGTATGTATAAGATGACAAGGTGTGTATCTCATCTCATGGGGACCAAGTATGGTAGAGATGCACTTCCGTAGTGGGAGTCAGTCGTTTTGGAGTTCACTACTGTAAACTTGGTCATGAGATAATATATCTTGTATAAAGTAATTTTATCAATATATGTGAATGTTATGCACTTATTCCCTTGTCAATATTCGCATTACTGTAATATGAAATGGACGAAGGAAAAGTAAACATGTGGATTTTAAGTCATATGGATGCCGAATGGTGCGTACGCGCTCGACACTTGAAATGGGAGGTTCAAGTCGTGGTCGTGAGGATGAATCTCCGACCCAGGAGCCAGCTGCGACACCGAAGCAACAAGTTCCACCACCAACACCTCCTGAACTTCCGAGTCTAGCGGAGGTTCTCGCCGCAGTGCTCGGCTCACGCGACGAGCAAACTGATTTGCTACGGACATTGTTCAGCATTCGTCCCGTCAAGGGGGGCAACCAGATGAGGGTCCACGATAGCTTTCTCCGAGTTCATACTCGGACTTCATGTCAACGCACCCGCCGGTCTTCATGGAGGCTAATGAACCGTTGGAGGCAGACAATTGGCTCCGCTCAATCGAAGGAAAGTTTGGTTTGCTACGAATGACCGAACATCAGAAGACCCTGTTCGCGGCCCAACAATTACAAGGGCCTGCTGGTGTGTGGTGGGCAAATGTGAGAACTAGAAGGAGAGGAAGTGTTGGACCTCAATGTTGCTTTGAATGTGGTAAGACAGGACATTTTCACACGGATTTCCCTAACCTTTCAGATACTACTTCCTGTGAATAAAAGAAAACAAGGACGAAACACTCCTTGGGAAACAACAACAAGGAAGAGAAGGGTTTTATAGGACGCCAATTGGTGAATAGTTTATCTCCGCACTTCAAGAACTTGGCTTGAGCGATGTGGACATCAGAAGTGACGAAGATGAAGATGATTTGGGAAACTTGTGCTTCATGGCGGGCAAGTCAAGATCAAGTATGGAGGAGGCAGAACACAACAGCGACAATGAAGAGGTATGTCCTACTTGCGAAGAAATGGGTGATGCTATTTCTCGTGCCACTGTTATAGTTAAGAAAAAAGGACAAAAAGCTTAGGGACAATGCTATTTAAATTGAGTCATTAGAATCTGAAATTAATCGTTTGAAATCTTTGATTTCTAGTGATGATTCTTGTTCCTCATGTGATTTAATATATGTTCAATTGTCCTCTCTAATAAGTGCACACACCTCCACACTTGATAAACTTGAGTTAGAGATTGAAAAGAAAAGGGAGCTTGCTGCACTTAATGATAAAAACTAGAAAGATGATAGTTGTTCTACAATTGATTTGCATTGTTCTACTTGTGATGATCTTGATAAGAAACTACATGATGTTTTGGATGAAATCTCTGTTTTGAACAATGCTTTACATGCTCATGAAGTTAAAAATTGTTCTAATTGCAAAATAAAAAGGAAATACTTCATGTGAAAATTGCCTTGATCTGTCCAATAAACTTGATGACATGAATAGGGCATTAGATTGGTTTTGTAATGCAAATAAGAATCTAAGCTTGCTGTTGAATTCTTCCAAGTCTTGCAATGATAAAACTGGTCTAAGTTTTGATTCTCATGCTCATGCTAAGGCACATCAACCTAAAATTGTAAAGTCATTAAGAAGTGGTTTGATTCAAATAGTTCCTAAACATACAGAAGTGGTTTTCAAATCAATAGGGGTGCTATCCGGTTCTAATAAACATGTTGCTTGCTCATCTAGATATGAACACAAAGTTAAATTTCATTGTACCTACTGTGGTAGAGATGGTCATGTCATAGATTTTTTATTATAGACTAGCTAAACAACAGAAAAGGGAAAGAATGCAAGCTAGATCTCATAACAACCATGCAAAACTTGCTGCTCATGATAAACCAAATGTTAGGAACTTGCAACCTGTTTTGATGAGTCATAAACATGCAAAGTTTGCTCCCAAACCTACTGTTTTTATGCTACACATGTAACACCTCGTAGGTCAGTAGTTGGGAACAAGAATTCTCAAACTTTGGCTTATAAACCTGTTGTTTTATCTCAGCTTTCACATGTTATTCCTGCTGGACGTCGTGTGACTCAGTACTGGATTCATAAATGCCTTTTGACTAAGCCCAGTATTGAGTCACCGACGTACTGTGCTTCTATGTAGGTTAAACGCTTAAAGAAGGAGAAGGATTGTGGATTCAGGTTGCTCACGCCACATGACCGGTAACAAAGAATGGTTCTCCTCCCTTTCTTTTGTGTCATGTGTAGAGAATGTTACTTTTGCTGATAATTCATCAACTCCTATAATTAATAAGGGTTCGGTAGAGTAAATAATCACTACATTTTGAAGGATGTGGCACTTGTCAAAAAATTGAAATACAGCCTGCTTTCTGTTTCACAATTGCTAGATGAAAATTTGGAAATTATTTTCACTAAAAATTGTTGCAAGGTTGTAGATTCAAACAGTGAGCTTATTTTTAACATGTCTCGGTTTGGAAGAGCTTTTAAAGCTGATTTTGATATGTCATCCTCTAAACATAGGTGTCTAGTTGCTAATGATTCAAAGGAGTTATATTTTTGGCATTGTAGACTTGGTCACGTAGGCTTTGATCATCTAACGCGTGTTAGTGCCCTTGATCGCATACGTGGGCTGTCTAAGCTTAAAGGGGACAAAGAAATTGTGTGCTCTTCTTGTAGACATGCTAAGATGGTTGCAGGATCACATGCTCCTCTCAAAATGATCATGACAATTGAACTGAGACAACTGCACCTTGACGCCGTAGGTCCTTCACATGTTCAATATTTTGGAGGTAAATAGTATGTTCTTATGATTGTTGATGATTATTCTAGATACTCCTGGGTTTACTTTATGGCATCTAAGAATGAAGCTTTTAGTCACTTTAGAACTTTATTTCTTAGATTATCAATTGATCGCCTAGGATCTTTAAAAGCAATTAGAAGTGATAATGGAACTAAATTTAAAAATCAACCTTTGGTCACTTTTGTGCTGAAAAAGGAATAGATCATAAATTTTCTTCACCCTATGTACCTCACCAAAATGGTGTCATACAAAGAAAGAACTGAATCTTAGTTAAGATGGCTAGGACCATGCTTGATGAATATCAAACTCCTAGGAAATTTTTGGTTGATGCAATTGCAACCGCTTGTTATGTTTCAAATCATGTTTTCTTGCGTGCTAAGCTAGGAAAAACACCTTATGAACTTTGTTTTGGACATAGGCCTAGTGTCACACACTTTCGGGTCTTTGGTTGTAAATGCTTTGTTAAGAAACATGGTAATCATGATAAATTTGAAGCTACATCTGTTGATGACATGTTTCTTGATTATCCATCTCATACTAGAGGCTATTGTGTGCTTTTACTTGAAACTAACAAAGTTATGGAGACTTGTGAGTGTAGGATCGAAGAGCACATGAAAAGCTACCAGAGGGGGGGTGAATGGTAGATTTAAAAATCTTACGCAACGGAAACAATTAAACCCCAATCCCTTCGGCAGAAAAATGATCTGTTAAAGAAATCGTGTGTGAGACTAATTTAAACGTGTTTCACCATGACAAAAGTGATAGATATCATAGAGAATAAAATCACGAAGACAACACAAAATGAATCACTCAAATCCGTCGAGAAAAACTCAAGTTATGATCGAAAGATCAAACAATGGTCAATCTGCCCTACCAAAAAAAACAGTTCTGGAACGCTGCAAATAAACTCGTGTAGATCATAGACCACAAATCCAATGACCGTGAAATTTTGACATATGATAGACAATAAAGTTTTGAAGACAACCCAAAAAGAATCACGTCAATTGGATTTGTAAAACTCGAGTTATGATAAAACCACCGACGAAAGGTAGTGCTGTCCAGGAACTCGACGAGTAAAACTTGTCTGGAACAAGTCGGACGAACAAGGCACAAAAGTTCCTTCAAACTACGAATTTAATTCAATAGAACATAAGAGGAACATCCCCAAAGTCGTCTACTACGAGCTCTGGGCTCCCTTGCTTATATAACCAGCCCTTAGGCCAACCCAATATCAACTAGGACTCCAATCCTACTCAGATCATGAATCGTAACTTTCCATAACTGCTCAAGATTCTTCTATACGCAGATAGAAGCAATCTTAAGACTTCCAAACACCTTAGGAACGTATCCCACATTCCTAAACAACTCAAATTCGTGACACACACGAAATCCCAACATAACCAACTCGATACTTTCCATGCCGAGCCATAACCGACTCCGCCGCAGCCGAAGTCATCAACCGGTACGATCCGATCCTTCCAACCAGATCTTCACATCCATAAACCATCTTCGGAACCATGTTGCCACGTCATGCACCGCATGCATACGTGCATACACTTTCCTTCGATGTCCAGTAACCTTCATATGCACCGCCCTTGATTCAATCATCCTGCGCGACCTCCTAATCAGCTCAACCACAGTTCCTCCCGAACTTGGTTGTTGGAACCTCATCTCCTCCCTGAGACTAGTCCAATGGATCCCGTCACCAGCCATGACTTGAACTCAAGAAACACCTGCACATGAATAAACAACCAATCCATACGAGCCCAAGTCCTCGACTTGACTCAAGTTAGTTCCGAACACAACACCTTACGTGAGAACCTCACATAAGCATGTTGCAAAACCACAGTAACATGATATCATCCATAAAAACCAAAACGCACCAAAAACATAGTAAAAGAATACTAAGCAAACTTTCCAATCATGTAAAGAAAGTACGAAACATTGCAAATGGAAAGCAGAAGCACCGCGGTCAAGTTCCGGACCTTGCCAAAGCAACCCGAAGCTTGAGCCAGAGCTAACAAAAGCTAGTAGAACCTAGCGCCGGAGCTTACCAAAACTAGTACAATGAAGCACCTGTCGGAGCTTACCAAAACTAGTAGATCTTAGCACCGGAGCTTACCAAAAACTAGTCAAAGCTAGTCAACTCAAAACCGGAGCTAGACAAAGACGTCGGAGTTTAGCAAAAGCATGCCGGAGCTATCAAATATATGTAGGAGCTAACAAAGACATGCCAGAGATAAAGATAAAGCTCACCGGAGCTAACCAAAGCTAGTCGGACCTTACCAAGAAGTCGGACCTAGCTTCGAACATAGCCGGAGCTACCCAAAACAAGCCGGACCTACCGTCGGACCATGCTGTAGCTCGGAGCTAGAGTCGGACCTTGATAAAAAGGTGTTTTGGTGATATTCAAAACTTTTATCGTTAAAGCGAGTGTATTCACTACAAGCCAATGTATTCAGCACATATAGGTCTTACAATCTCCCCCTTGATGAATGCATTGGCAACACCATTTAAAATCTGAACCATTGGCTTATTCACATAAAAGTTTTGAAGGCAATTTCTCCCCTTTTGTAAATCAAGAGTAAAATGAGAAGAAAATCTCTCTCCCCATTTATTATCTCTCCTTATGCACATATTCTCTTTCTCTTCATGCTTATCTCTCCCCCTTTGACAATGTATTCAGCAAGTCATGAGCATATAAACAAGTTATCTCTCCAACTTTAGTTGTTATGAGCATATTATAACATATACATATAAACAAAGCTCATCCATGTCATACTATCAAGTACCTTACATTATCACATCAATGAAATACATAAAGTAGTGTAAGCCATGCTAGAGATCAAATGTAATTTTCATTTTAAGCAAGTCATGATCTCACAAACTTAACTATTTCAAAACCTGAAAGCAGGAAACTAGTTGCTGCATTTTATATTTTTTCAAAGCATAAATTTAGATCATATGATATTTGCAAGAGATTATATGTGCATCTGCCTTATTCTAACCAACCAAGCCAAGCCTATGTCATTTGACAATCAGAAGCTTAAGGACATGGTTTTAGTCATACACAACTTCTTCCAAGTTCATATCTAAGTGCAATGATAAGCCATCTCAAAAGAAGAAGTGCGATGCATGCATATTCTCTTGATCTTTTCTCAATTTGTATTTGTTCATAAAAACTCAACATGTGAGTTGATTACTTGATTAATTCTTTATGATTAAAAGCATTTGTGAGCATGCAACAAGTTCAAAACAGCAAGAAACTTCGACCATGACCAGTTTTAGTGTAAGTAATTATTCCAATTACTAGACATGGTAAAAACTACAAAATGTATAACACGAGTAATGTAGTAAGAACTTTCAGCATGTAAAAGGAATCACAAAGTCATATATGTATGAAATACTATGCTCATATTATTTTTATTTCAAATCCACACATAGACTTCCCAAGTTTCAAAAACTCCCCCTCAATTTAAGCCACGAGGATGCATAACCCCTATTTCACTACGAATGAAACAAAAACGAGTGAAATCCAAAGGTTTTGTAAAAATGTCAGCCAATTGATGTTCGGTATCTACATGGTGAAGCACAATGTTTCCTTTTTCAACGTTATCTCGGAGAAAGTGATACCTAATATCAATGTGCTTAGTTCTAGAATGTTGCACGGGGTTTTTGCAATGCAAATAGCACTAGTGTTATCACAAAATAGTGGAACACTATCTAGATCAACCCCATAGTCCTTAAGTGTTTGAACAATCCAAAGAATTTGTGAGCAAGCACTAGCAGCAGCTACATATTCAGATTCAGATGTGGATTGAGCAACTGAATTTTGTTTTCTAGAGGACCAAGCAACAAGAGAATTACCAAGAAAATGGAAAGCACCGGAAGTACTTTTCCTATCAATCCTACAACCCCCAAAATCAGCATCCGAAAAAGCTTTCAAAGTAACGGTTGAGGAAGAAGGAAGAAAAATGCCAAATTATTGAGTTCCATGTAAGTACCTGAGAATCCTTTTGATGGCTTGACGATGTGAAACACGTGGGGAAACTTGAAATAGTGTACAAAGACATACGCTGAATTGTATGTCCGGTCTTGATGCCGTGAGGTACAAAAGTGATACGATCATGCTTCTATATTCTTTTTGATTCACAGATTCACCATCTTCATAAAGTTCAAGTGTTGTTGCTGTTCCCATTGTGTCCGAAGAGGCTTGCTTTTGTCCATGTTGAAGCGCCTTAGGAGGTCTTTGGTATACTTCGTTTGATGCACAAAGGTACCCTCCTTGGTTTGCTTGATTTGCAGCCCCAAAAAGTAAGTGAGTTCACCCATCATACTCATTTCAAATTCGGAACTCATCATTGCTGAAAACTTGGACACAAGATCATGAGAAGCACAACCAAAGATAATATCATCCACATACACTTGAACGAATAATGAGTCATTGCCATGCTTAGGCACAAAAAGAGTTTTATCAACCTTGCCCATGGTAAACCCTTTTTCAAGTAAGAATGTTTTTAACCTATCATACCATGCTCTAGGGGCTTGTTTGAGACCGTATAAGGCTTTGGACAGTTTGTAAACATGATTAGGAAAATCTGGATTTTCAAAACCCGGTGGTTGTTTGACATAAACCTCCTCATCTATGTAGCCATTTAGAAAAGCTCTTTTAACATCCATTTGATATAGCTTAAAACCTTTAGATGCTGCAAAAGCTAACAAAATTCTTATGGCTTCTAATCTAGCAATAGGAGCAAAAGTTTCATCAAAATCTTGACCTTCAACTTGAGTGAAACCTTGAGCAACCAACCTAGCCTTATTCCTAACCACAACCCCATCCTCACTTTGTTTATTTTTAAATACCCATTTAGTTCCAATTAAAGTGTGACCTTGAGGTGGAGGTACAAGTTTCCAAACATTATTTCTTTCAAAATTTTCTAACTCTTCTTGCATGGCAATAATCCAAGATTCATTAGTGAGTGTGTGTGATATATCTTTGGGTTCAAAAGAAACAACAAAAGCAGAATGAGCATAAGAGTTTGGATCGTAAAACCTGGACCGTGTGACTCGTTCGTGCAAGCTTCCGATCATCTGTTGTGGGGGATGATCTTTGTAAAAACGTAGGGGAACAGATGTCTCACAAGCTTCTTCTTCATTAGGTTCATCGTAGATTGATGAGCTTGTGACTTGTGGATGATCAGGACCAGCATAGGTGATAGACGGAGCTTGTTCAATGTCCGAAGCAGGACACGTGTCAACTTCGGAACTACCAGGCAGTATCACCGGCTCTTCTTCTTCTTCAAAAATACCCTCCCCCTGAGGATACGGATCTGGTCCTGCAACAGCGGAGCTAGTACCTGGGCTAGCTTCATCAAAAGACACTTCACAAGTTCCACAATTTTGTTAGTGTCAAGTAAAAGCACACGGTAGCCTCTAGTATGAGATGGATAACCAAGAAACATGCCATCAATAGATCTAGGTTCAAATTTATCAAGATTACCATGTTTCTTAACAAAGCATTTGCAACCAAAGACCCGAAAGTGTGTAACACTAGGCCTATGTCCAAACCGGAGCTCATATGGTGTTTTACCTAGCTTAGCACGCAAGAAAACACGATTTGAGACATAACAAGCGGTTGCTAACGCATCAGCCCAAAATTTCCTAGGAGTTTGATATTCATCAAGCATAGTCCTAGCCATCTCAACTAAGGTTCTGTTCTTTCTTTCTACAACACCGTTTTGTTGAGGTACATATGGTGAAGAGAATTGATGATCTATTCTATTTTCAGCACAAAAGTGATCAAAAGATTGATTTTTAAATTCAGTTCCATTATCACTTCTAACTGCTTTTAATGATCTTGGGTGATCAATTGATAATCTAAGAAATAAAGTTCTAAAGTGACTAAAAGCTTCATTCTTAGACGCCATAAAGTAAACCCCAGAGTATCTAGAATAATCATCAACAATAACAAGAACATACCATTTACCTCTAAAGGATTGAACACGTGAAGGTCCTACGGTGTCAAGATTCAAAAGTTGACATGGTTTAGTTTTCATGATCATTGTGAGAGGAGTATGTGAACCTGCAACCATCTTAGCATGTCTACAAGAAGAGCACACAATTTCTTTGTCCCCTTTAAGCTTAGGCAGCCCACGTATGCGATCAAGAGCACTAACACGTGTTAGGTGATCAAAGCCTACGTGACCAAGTCTACGATGCCAAAAATATAAGTCCTTTGAATCATTAGCAACTAGACACCTATGCTCAGAGGAAGACATATCAAAATCAGCTTTAAAAACTCTTCCAAACCGAGACATGTTAAAAATAAGCTCACTATTTGAACCTACAACTTTGCAACAGTTTTTATTGAAAATAATTTCTATATTTTCATCTAGCAATTGTGCAACAGAAAGCAAGTTGTATTTCAAATTTTTGACAAGTGCCACATCCTTCAAAGTGTAGCAATCATTTACTCTAACCAAACCCTTAGCAATTATAGGAGTTGAAGAATTATCGGCAAAAGTAACATTCTCTACACGTGACACAAAAGAGAGAGAGGAGAACCAATCTTTGTTACCGGTCATGTGGCGTGAGCAACGTGAATCCACAATCCAAATGTTCTCCTTCCTCAAACGTGTAACCTACGTAGAATCACAATACGTCGATGACTCAATACTGGGGTTAGTCAAAAGGCATTTAGGAATCCAGTACTGAGTCACGCGACGTGCAGTAGGAAAAACACACGAAAGCTGAGATAAAACAGCAGGTTTATGAGTCGAAGTTTGAGGTTTTCTATTCTTAACTCTTTTAGCACAAAAACCAGTAGCTCTGGAGGTAAAAGCAACAGTTCCAAAAGACAAGGCTGAAGCTCCAGAAGCAAAAGCTGAAGTTCCGAAGGAAACAACAGAAGGTCCGAGAGCTCTTGGAGCTATCGGAACTATCGGAGTTGCTTTTGCGGATTTCTTACCAGAAGGTCCGGAAGCTACCTTTTCAAATTTCTGACTCACTAAAGCAGGTTGTTTTTTTCTAATTGCATGAAAGTTATAAGATCTAGCAATTTTTCTTTCCTTTCTCTGTTATTTAGATAGTCTATAACAAAAATCTATGACATGACCATCTCTACCACAGTAGGTACAATGAAATTTAACTTTGTGTTCATGTCTAGATGAGCAAACAATATTTTTATTTGAAACCGAATGAGACAACACTCCTGCAGATTTGAAAACCACTTCTTTTTGTCTAGGAACTGTTTGAATCAAACCACTTCCTAATGACTTTACAATTTTAGGTGGATGTGCCTTAGCATGAGCATGAGAATCAAAACCTAAACCAGTTTTATTATTGCAAGACTTGGAAGAATTTAGTAGCAAGTTTAGGTTCTTATTCCCATTACAAACCCGATGTAATGTCCTATGCATGTTGTCAAGTTTATTGGACAGATCAAGGCAATTTTCACATGAAGTTTTTCCTCTTAGTTTTCAATTGGAACAAAATTTAACTTCATGAGAACGTAAAGCATTGTTCAATATAGAAATTTCATTCATAGCATCTTGCAGTTTTTTATCAAGATTATCACAACTAGAACAATGCAAATCAATTGTAGAACAGCTAGCATCTTTCAAGTTTTTATCATTAAGTGCAGCAAGATCTTTGTTCTTTTCAATTTCTAACTCAAGTTTATCAAGTGTGGAGGTGTGTGCACTTCTTAATGAGGACAATTGTTCATAGATTAAGTCACATGAGGGACATGCATCATCACTAGGAATCAAAGTTTTTAAACGGTTAATTTCAGATTCTAGTGATTCAATTTTAGCAGTATTATCCCTAAGCTTTTTGTACTTTTTCTTGACAATAATAGTTGCACGAGAAATAGCATCACACATTTCATTGCAGGTAGAACATACCTCATCGTCTTCACTGTTGTGTTCTGCATCCTCCTGACTTGATCTTGATCTTGTTTTGCCCGTCATGAAGCATAAGTTGGCCAGATCATCATCATCTTCATCACTTTCAAAGTCTACATCACTTGAACTAAGTTCTTGAAGTGTGGTGATGAAGCTGTTAATCATCTTGCGTCCTATGGTACCCTTCTTTTTCTTTTTGTTGGAATTTCCAGAGGAGGTCCGGACCTTGCTTTGTTTTTCTTCCCGGGTGGTCGGACCTAAAAGGTTAGGGCATTCTGTACGAAAGTGTCCTGTTTTACCACATTCAAAACAACGTTGAGATCCGGAGCTTCCTCTCCTTCTAGTTCTCACATTTTGCAATGCTTTTGAGAATCTAGTAGAGATGAGTGCCAACTCCTCTTCTAGAAATTCTTCGATCTGCTCCACGGTTAGTGAGGACAACAAAGCAAGAGTATTGCAAGATGATGATTGGCCGGAGCTAGACATATCACGTTGTGAAACAAATGCAATAGACTTATTGGGGTTCTTTCGTGAGATTATGTCAATTTCATGAGTTTTAACTTAGAATATAGCACATCTAAAGTAAGTGTACTCATGACAGTAGATTCACAAATAGATGTAACTTTCATCTCCCAAATTGACATGTCTAATGCACTTAACAATTGCCTAGCATTTTCAGCATCTGAAAAATTAACATTGACGCTACGCAAGTTGCTGAGAATTTTATTAAAGCGAGCAAAGAGATCATCAATTGACTCACCGGGCTGCATCTCGAAGCGCATGTATTCTTTCTTGAACATGTCTTGCCTTAACTCCTTGATCATGTTGGATCCTTCGTGGTAGTCACAAAGTGCTTTCCATACGTCGTATGCAGATCGGAGGTGTGTGACACGATCAAAGTCGCTTTGAGTGAGTCCTTGGATGATCAAGTTTCGCGCTTTGTTGTTGTTGTCGACGTCCCGTAGGTTTGTGGCCGTGACTTGATCATTGGGTGGCACTTCATAAGGCTTATACACCTTCTCCCATATTGCAAAGCCTTGTGCCTGGATGAAAGCCTCCATGCGTGCCTTCCAAACCTGGAAATCAATACCAGCAAACACACAAGGTTTGGCGTAGTACTTCTCCATGATGATTAGTCAAAAACACGTGCAAATCTCAAATATTAGAGCACCGTGGCTCTGATACCAATTGTAGGATCGAAGAGCACGTGAAAAGCTACCAGAGGGGGGGTGAATAGTAGATTTAAAAATCTTACGCAGCAGAAACAATTAAACCCCAATCCCTACGACAGAAAAACGATCTGTTAAAGAAATTGTGTGTGAGACTAATATAAACGTGTTTCACCGTGACAAAAGTGATAGATATCAGAGAGAATCAAATCACGAAGACAACACAAAAAGAATCACTCAAATCCATCGAGAAAAACTCAAGTTATGATCGAAAGATCAAACAATGGTCAATCTGCCCTACCCAAAAAAAAAACAGTTCTGGAACGCTGCACAGAAACTCGTGTAGATCATAGACCACAAATCCAATGAACGTGAAATTTTTACATATGATAGAAAATCAAGTTGTGAAGACAACCCAAAAAGAATCACGTCAATTGGATCTGTAAAACTCGAGTTATGATAAAACCACCAACGAAAGGTAGTGCTGTCCAGGAACTCGACGAGTAAAACTTGTCTGGAACAAGTCGGACGAACAAGGCACAAAAGTTCCTTCAAACTACGAATTTTATTCAATAGAACACAAGAGGAACAGCCCCAAAGTCGTCTATCACGAGCTCTGGGCTCCCTTGCTTATATAACCAGCCCTTAGGCCAACCCAATATCAACTAGGACTCCAATCCTACTCAGATCATGAATCGTAACTTTCCATAACTTCTCAAGATTCTTCTATACGCGGATAGAAGCAATCTTAAGACTTACAAACACCTTAGGAACGTATCCCACATTCCTAAACAACTCAAATTCATGACACACACAAAATCCTAACATAACCAACTCGATACTTTCCATACCGAGCCATAACCGACTCCGCCGCAGCCGAAGTCATCAACCGGTACGATCCGATCCTTCCAACCAGATTTTCCCATCCATAAACCATCTTCGGAACCATGTTGCCACGTAATGGACCACATGCATACGTGCATACACCTTCCTTCGATGTCCAGTAACCTTCATATGCACCGCCCTTGATTCAATCATCCTGCGCGACCTCCTGATCAGCTCAACCACAGTTCCTCCCGAACTTTGTTGTTGGAACATCATCTCCTCCCTGAGACTAGTCCAATGGATCCCGTCACCAGCCATGACTTGAACTCAAGCAACACCTGCACATGAATAAACAACCAATCCATACGAGCCCAAGTCCTCGACTTGACTCAAGTTAGTTCCGAACACAACACCTTACGTGAGAACCTCACATAAGCATGTTGCAAAACCACAGTAACACGATATCATCCATAACAACCAAAACGCACCTAAAAATTAGTAAAAGAATACTAAGCAAACTTTCCAATCATGTAAAGCAAATACGAAACATTGCAAATGGAAAGCAGAAGCACCGCGGTCAAGTTCCGGACCTTGCCAGAGCAACCCGAAGCTTGAGCCGGAGGTAACAAAAGCTAGTAGAACCTAGCGCCGGAGCTTACCAAAACTAGTACAATGAAGCACCTGCCGGAGCTTACCAAAACTAGTAGATCTTAGCACCGGAGCTTACCAAAAACTAGTCAAAGCTAGTCAACTCAAAACTGGAGCTAGACAAAGTACGTCGGAGTTTAGCAAAAGCATGCCGGAGCTATCAAATATATGTAGGAGCTAACAAAGACATGCCGGAGCTAAAGATAAAGCTCACCGGAGCTAACCAAAGCTAGTCAGACCTTACCAAGAAGTCGTACCTAGCTTCGAACATAGCCAAAGCTACCCAAAACAAGCTGGACCTACCGTCGGACCTTGCTGTAGCTCGGAGCTAGAGTCGGACCTTGATAAAAAGGTGTTTTGGTGATATTTAAAACTTTTATCGTTAAATCGAGTGTATTCACTACAAGCCAATGTATTCATCACATATAGGTCTTACAGTGAGGTTTCTTTTGGGAAGCTAGCCCAGGTACTAGCTCAAATATTGCAGGTATGGATCCATATCCGCAGGGGGAGAGTATTTTCGTTGAAGATGAGGAAGAAATGGTGCTGCTGCCCGAAAAGTCAGCAGCAAATGACATTGTTCCAGCTCCTGATTTTGATTCTAAACCAGTACCGACGACCACCATTGTTGGTCCAGATTGTCCTCAAGTCACAAGCTCATCGATTTGTGATGAACATGAGGAAGAAGAAGCTTGTTAAGTGTCTACTCCCCTCAGGATTCTCAAAAGGCTTCCTCCACAACAAATCATTGGAAGCTTGCACGAATGAGTCACATGGTCCAGGTTTTGCAATCCAAACTCTAATGCTCATTCTGCTTTTGTTGCTTCTTTTGAACCCAAAGATATATCACACACACTCACTAATGAATCTTGGATTATTGCCATGCAAGTAGAGTTAGAATATTTTGAAAGAAATAATGTTTGGAAACTTGTACTTCCACCTCAAGGTCACACTTTAATTGTAACTAAATGGTTGTTTAGAAATAAACAAAGTGGGGATGGGGTTGTGGTTAGGAATAAGGCTAGGTTGGTTGCTCACGGTTTCACACAAATTGAAGGTCAAGATTTTGATGAAACTTTTGCTCTTGTTGCTAGATTAGAAGCCATAAGAATTTTGTTAGCTTTTGTTGCATCTAAAGGTTTCAAGTTATATCAAATGGATGTTAAAAGTGCTTTTCTTAATGGCTACCTAGATGAGGATGTTTATGGCAAGTAACCACCGGGTTTTGAAAATCCATATTTTCCTAATCATATTTTCAAACTGTCCAAAGCCTTGTACGATCTCAAACAAGCCCCTAGATCATGGTATGATAGGTTAAAGACATTCTTACTTGAAAAGGGTTTACCATGGGCAAGGTTGATAAAACTCTTTTTGTGCTTAAGCATGGCAATGACTCATTATTCGTTCAGGTGTATGTGGATGATATTATCTTTGGTTGTGCTTCTCATGATCTTGTGTCCAAGTTTTCAGCTATGATGAGTTCAGAATTTGAAATGAGTATGATGGCAGAACTCACGTACTTTTTGAGACTGCAAATCAAGCAAACCAAGGATGGTACCTTTGTGCATCAAACGAAGTATACAAGAGACCTTCTCAAGCACTTCAACATGGACAAAAGCAAGCCTCTTCGATCACCAATGGGTACAACAACAACACTTGAACTTGATGAAGATGGTGAACCCGTGCATCAAAAAGAATATAGAAGCATGACCGATCACTTTTGTACCTCACGATATCAAGATCGGACATACAATTCAGTGTATGTCTTTGTGCACGATTTCAAGCTTCCCCACGTGTTTCACATCGTCAAGCCACGAAAAGAACTCTCAGGTACTTACATGGAACTCAAGAATTTAGCATTTTTTCTTCCTTCTTCCTCAACTGTTACTTTGAAAGCTTTTTCAGATGCTGATTTTGGGGGTTGTAGGATTGATATGAAAAGTAATTCTAGTGCTTGTAATTTTCTTAGTAATTCTCTTGTTGCTTGGTCCTCTAAAAAACAAAAATCAGTTGCACAATCCACAATCGAATCTGAATATGTAGCTGCTGTTAGCGCTTGCTCACAAATTCTTTGGATTGTTCAAACACTTAAGGACTATGGGGTTGATCTAGATAGTGTGCTACTGTTTTGTGATAACACTAGTGCCATTTTCATTGCTAAAAATCTCGTGCAACATGTGAGAACGAAGCACATTGACATTAGGTATCACTTTCTCCGTGATAATGTTGAAAAAAGAAACATTGTGCTTCACCATGTAGATACCAAACAACAATTGGCTGATATTTTCACAAAACCTTTGGATTTCACTCGTTTTTCTTACATTCATAGTGAAATAGGGGTTATGCATCCTCATGGCTTAAATTGAGGGGGAGTTTTGAAACTTGGCAAGTCTATGTGGGGATCTGAATTTAAAAGTAATATGAGCATAGTATTTCATATGTATATGACTTTGTGATTCCTTTTACATATTGAAAGTTCTTACTAATTACTCAAGTTATACATTTTGTAGTTTTTGCCATGACTAGTAACTGGAATAATTACTTACACTAAATCTGGTCATGATCAAATTTTCTTGCTATTTTGAACTTGTTGCATGCTCACAAGTGCTTTTAATAATGAAAAATTAATAAATCAACTATCCACATGGTGAGCTTTTATGATCAAATAAAAATGAGAAAAGATCAAGAGAAAATGCATGCATCACACTTCTTCTTTTGAGATGGCTTATCATTGCACTTAGATATGAACTTAGAAGAAGTTGTGTATGACTGAAACCATGTCCTTAAGCTTCCGATTGTCAAATGACATGGGCTTAGCTTGGTTGGATAGAATAAGGCAGATGCGGCATATAATCTCTTGAAAAAAATTATATGATCAGAATTTGTGCTTTAAATAATACAAAAAAATGAAAAATGCAGCAACAAGTGTCATGGTTTCAGGTTTTGAAATAGTTAAGTTTGTGAGATCATGACTTGCCTAAATTGAAAATTACATTTGATATCTAGCATGACTAACACTACTTTATGTATTTCATTGATGTGATAGTGTAAGTTACTTGATAGTATGACTTGGCTGAGCTTTGTTCTATATGTATATATTATAATATGCTCATAACAAACTAAAAAAATTTTACCTTGCTAAATACATTGTCAAAGGGGGGAAATTTGATCACACATTGCACACTTTTACAAGTGTTTTTGGCAAGATTCTTCTCAGGGGGAGAATTTTTTGTTTTTCTTCTCATTTTATTTCTGATTTACAAAGGGAGAGAAATATTTCGGGGAGAAAATTGTTTTCAAAACTTTTCATGTGAATAAGTCAATGTTCGGATTTTAAGTGGTGTTGCCAATGCATTCATCAAGAGAGAGATTGTGAGACCTATGTGTGCTAAATACATTGGCTTTCACAATAAAAGTTTTGAATGCTGCCAAAACACCTTTTTAACAAGGTTTGACTCTAGGTTCGAGCTCCTGCAAGGACCGACGATAGGTCTGGCTTGTTTTGGGTAGCTCCGACAAGGTCTGACGTAAGGTTAGACATGCTTTGGCTAGGTCCGACTTCTTTGTCTAGGTACGACTAGCTTTTGTTAGCTCCAGTGCTAGGTCCGATTAGCTTTGGTAAGCTCTGGCGCTAGGTCCGACTAGCTTTGGTTAGCTCCAGCGCTAGGTCCTGCTATCTTTGGTAAGCTCCGGTTCAATGACCGGTTAGCTTTGGCAAGATCTATTGCTTGATTGCAGTGGTTCTGCTTTTACCTTGCAATGTTTCAAACTTGATTTACATCGATGGAAAGTTTTCCTAGTATTCATTTACTAAGTTTTTGGTGTGTTTTGGTGATTATGGTTCATATCGTTTTGCTATGGTTCGCAACATGCTTATGTGAGGTGCTCACGTAAGGTGTTGTGTTATCAAACTAACGTGAGTCAAGTCGAGGACTTATACTCAGAAGTTTCTGTTGTTTATTCATATGCAGGTGTTGCTTGAGTTCAAGACATGGATGGTGACGGATCCATTGAAATAGTCTGAGGTAGAAGATGAGGTTCAACAACCAAGTTCGAGAGGAATTGTGGTTGAGTTGATCAAGAGGTTGTGCAACATGTTTGAATCAAGAACAATGCATATGATGGTATCATGGACATCGTTGGAAGATGTTTGCACGTGTGAAAGGAGTTCATGTACGTAGCAACATGGTTCCAAGGCGTGATGAAGAGAAGTGGACGTAAATAATTGGTCGGAAAGGTCTAACCGGCTGAATTATGCCTCAGGTTGCGGATGAGATGGTTATGGTTCATTTATGGAATGCTTCGAGTTTGTTTTCATTCGATTTCATGTGGGTCACGAAGTTGAGTTGTTTTAGGAATGTTTTTTACATTCCTAAGGTGTTTGGAAGTCTTAATATTGCTTCTATCTGTGTATAGAAGAGTCTTGAGCAGTTATGGAAAGTTTTGGTGGAAACTGAGTAGGATACGAGTCCTAGTTTTGTTTGGGTTGGCCTCATGGCTGGTTATATAAGCAAGGGAGGCCAGAGCTCATGGTGAACAACTTTGGGGCTGTTCCTCTTGTGTTTTCATCAATAAAATTTGTAGTTTTAAGGAACTTTTGTACCATGTTCGTCCGACTTGTTTCAGACAAGTTTTTCTCGTTGAGTTTCTGCATAGCACTACCTTTCTTTGGTGGTTTTGTCATAACTCGAGTTTTACAGATCCAATTCATGTGATTCTTTTTTAGTTGTCTTGAAATCTTGATTATCTATCATCTGTGAAAAATTCACAGTCATTGGACTTGTGGTTTCTGATCTACACTAATTTCTTTGCAGTGTTCCAGAACTGTTTTTCTTCGGTAGACCACATTGATCTTTGTTCAATCTTTCGACCGTAACTTGAGTTTCTCTCGACGAATTTTCATGATTATTGCTGTGACATCTTCATGACTTTATTCTACACAATCCATACTGGTTTTGTCACATATGATCACGTTTAGATTAGTTGCACACATGATTGTTTTAACAGATCGTTTTTCTGCCAAGGGGTTATTGTTGCTTCCGCTGAAAAAGTTTTAATCTACCATTCACCCCCCTCTGGTAGCTTTAAACGTGCTCTTCGATCCTACACACATAAATGTATTTCATTTTACATCCGAATTAGAGGGGAAGGCAAGAAAACACTTAAAGTATGGAACCAAGTTAAGTGTGCTATTCATCCTGGACCAACCCAACTCTATTCACTCACTCTATAAGATACATTTTATACAAATACAAACTCACCTCCGTGCTACTAAGTATAGAACTTACTGAGATGCTCAATATTCCAGGGGTTGGGAAGTGGTATCCCATCCTCTGTTGCCATGTGAACGCATCCAGGGCGGAAACTTTGATAACTCAAAAAGGACCCTCCCAGCTGGGGGAAAGTTTGTTCTTCCCTTCTCGAGTGAGTATTCGCCGCAACACCAGATCGCCTTCTTCCAACTGCTGATTGCGCACATTCCTTTGATGATAGCGCTAGAGCGCCAGGTGGTATCACGCGTTTCAGACAGCTGCTGGGCACCTTGCCTTGTCGATGAGGTCTAAGTCATCATGTCACAGCTAGTCCTGTGTGGCTTCATCGTAGGTCTAGACTCGAAGAGACCCCATGGAAATTTCCAGAGGAATGATAGCTTTGGCTACGTATACCATGAAGAAGGGTGTTTCTACTGTTGCCTGGATGGGTGTTGTCTGGCTCGCCCACAATGCAGATGAAAGATCTTCTATCCAGTTGGCACCATGTTTCTTCAAGCGCTCATAAGTGCGCGTCTTGAGTCCCTTGAGAATTTTTGTGTTTGCTCTCTCGGCTTGGCCATTGCTTGACGGATGAGCTACTGATGCATAGCTGACAGTTATGCCGAGGTATTTGCAATACTCTTGGAATGCTGCACTTGTGAATTGTGTTCCATTGTCAGTGATGACTATGTTCGGAACTCAAAATCTGCAGACAATGGACTTCAAGAACATGATGGCAGAGTTCTTGTTGATTGTAATAACTGGAGTAGCTTCCGACCACTTTGTGAACTTGGCAATGGCGACATATAAGAATCGGTACCCTCCGACGGCTTTTGGGAAAGGTCCCAAAATATCCATTCCCCACACAGCGAATGGCCATGAGGGAGGAATCATATGTAGTGACTGCGCCAGTGTATGAATTTGCTTCGCGTGGAACTGACACGCTTCACGCTTCTTGACCAGCTCAATTGCATCCGGGAGTGTTTTAGTCCAGTAAAAACCATGTCAGAAGGCCTTACCGACCAGCGTGCTGGATGACGCGTGGTTCCCACACTCGCCTCCATGGATCTGTGTGAGAAGTTCACAGCCCTCTTACCGGGAAGTGCACCGCATTATAATGTTGTTGGCACCACGTCGATAGAGATCCCCTTCTACCAACGTGTATCTTTAATCCAATCTGACAATTTGATCAGCGGACACACCATCTTCAGGAGGATGTTGTCTTTCAAGTAGTCCCAGACCTCCGAGATCAATGCATCAAGACAAACTTGAGCTTCTGGATCTTGCGAGCTTGGTTGCTCAGAGCTTCCTATAGCACCTATGATCCTTGGTGGACGCCATGGTAACAGAGCCACCGGGACCGCCAGCTTCGAGGTGCTTGTGACACCCGGTTCCAAAAATGAACCAAGTGGGCGCATATGTGTGCACAGGACATTCAAGACACATACACGAGTGCATTCACAAAAGGATAACTAGATAATTACCACAAGACAAGATTAATTAACCACTTTTATTACACAATTCAAAATATCCTCAGATACAATCTCTAATGAATATTAATGACAAGTTTGAACTAATGCAGCAGAAATAATCTAATAAAGCAACTATGCAGCTAAGCAAAAGGGATATGGGGCAGCTCCAATCAAACCACAGGCAAGATGACGGCAGACACGGCCTAGAGCTCTGCATTATCAACATTATACTCCCAAATCTGACCTGCAACTGTTGGTGGGGGAATAGCAAGGGTGAGTACATGTCGTACTCAGCAAGTGTGGGAAAGTATGACATGTAGCTGATACAAATGACGAATATAATAACAGCTAAGTGCTGAAAAGTACATTAAAACATTTGAAAAGCAATATATTGTCTATATGTTAAGTAAACCCATCGTATACCACAATGATTACCAAAGTATAAATCCATATTCCATATCCATCACCATTATACCAGATTTCTCATTACCGTTAACTATATCCATTGTCATAAACCATAATACCATCCTGTAACCAGTACCAAACCATCCTAATCCAAAACCCCTCTAATCATGTAGGTCATCCAGGTGCTCTTAACCGGAAGCACGGCTATCATGATAGTTTTAATACTCTGCAGAGGTTGTACCACTTTACCCACGTGTTTGTGATTTCATCACCCGTCGACGACTAAATAACCTCCCTTATGCCAGTTACACTTCCTTTGGTGCATGGCCAAGAGATCACAGAATAGCCTTTACAAAAGGATTACTAACATGTACGGACCCACTGAGGTTTCACCAGTGGTGATGCCTCCAACTGAGTACATCTTCAACAAAAGGTCCCCTCTTGTGCCATTCGGATCCCAGGGAGTTTCGCCGCAAATCCAAACCCAATCTGACTCCCCTTCCCCGGTGCGCCAAATGATCCGCGTAGTATTAGCAATACCCTAATTAATCAACTACGCCACACCCATACTTGGTCTCGTGGTGGCACTGTTGTCCTCTCATATTCTCGCATGAACCAATCCTTAGATCTAAAGCAAGCAAAACCACCATAACATCCAACCCAATCCACAAACCATGCTTGCTTAGATCTCCCAAGTCCCATGTTACCAATTAACCATATTCATCAATTCTCATCATCCATAACTTCATTAATTCATATATAAGCCATTTGGTTGTTTTCCCATCCCAATTAATTAGAGCAAAGCAAAAGGTAAAAAGCCCTTTCCGACACTCTACTATGTACCCCAAGCGACAATGATGGTCAAACAAGTCTAGTAAACACCTATAAGTGGGTTCCCCATCAAATTGACATGAGCATGAAGTTTTGCAAACAAAACATTTAAAAACAGGATCAATATGATCAAGGATACTTGCCTTGCTCTTGGGCTTGGTTTGGGTCAAAGTCTTCAAATTCCTGGTGTTGGAGGTCCTCCGCAACACTCTCTAGCACAAATCCGTCTAAACCACACAATAAACATACAAGAAAAGAATTACAATCAATAAGTGCACATATATTACTCAATATCTCATACCATGCATGATTAATGCAAATGCAAAGCAAAACTAGTTAATGAGTTACTATTAATGTTCACTAATCATATACAATGGTTATTAACAAGTTTACACAGGTTCATGTTGATATTACATCAAATTGGAATTAATTCATTATTAAACAAATCTGGAGACCGGACAAGTCCGTTGTTGGCCGAACTAGTCCGCCCTACGCAGAACCAACGAGTCAGGGTTTTCTAGATCGATGTGAATTTGGAGAAATGGGGTTTAATTCATGTGAGAAAGAGAAAGTAGAAGGTATACCAGGTGTTTAGAACTCTAATGAATCAAGGGTTTTGGAGGCAACACTTGGATCTTGATGATCTAGGGTTCATGAAGGAAACTTGATGGTGAATTGTTGATGAAGAACGCAAGGTTGATGGAGATCTTGGTCTCTTCATCTTTTTTCGTTTCCTCCTCCTCTTCTTCTTGCTGTAGATCTCCTTCTCCCTCCTTGGCGGCGGCTATCCATGAGCTAGGGTTTGGGTGTGATTCAAAAGTGGCAAAGAGAGGTGAAGATAGGGTGTGGGGTTATTTATATAGAGGTGGAGGATTAGGGCTTGATGGAGGTCGGTTTAAGAGAGGGTGGAGGCTGGTGTGGGGTCCCGCATGGGATCCAAAAGAGTTAGACACAACGTCCTTAGGCCCACTTAAGGTAAAACCCAAAAACACGTCGTGGAACAAAAGATCAACTCGAAATTGCGATCATCGGACAAGTCCGCAAAGGGCCATACTAGTACGACATTAGTCAGAGAAAAATCGGATAAGTCCGTACCAAACCGAACAAGTCCGAACTTAGTTAGAGGGGAAAACGGACAAGTCCGGACAAGTCCGGGGACTTAGCAAAAATTTCAAGGTTGGGATGACCGGACTAGTCCGCAATGGACCGGACAAGTCCGAAAATGGTACAGAGAGAAAAACAGACTAGTCCGCAGCAATAACGGGCATGTCTGAGGGAGGTCAGAGAGAAATCATACTAGTCCGCACCAAAAACGGACTAGTACGCACTTCTTAGAACTTTTGAGTGCGGTTTTGCTTTAAATTCATTTTAAACTCATTCCCTTTTATGTGGATTAATGTTAAACATATTTAATGATGAATGCAGGGCATGATGCATGAAAATGAGGGTGTTACAGTACTGGTCTCGCCCCCATCACTCAGTTCAGCAAGCTGACCAAAAGGTGTCGGTAATCTCCTAACAAAACCCCCGTTAGGTGCCTGATCCCCGGTTGAAGCTTTCATCGAGAGATCGTCAGCTTCAGCGTTGTTGAGACATTGGACATGGCAGAGGTCCAAGACCTAGAAATCTTTCTGCAACTTTTGGACTTCAAGGAAATATGCAGCAAGCTGAGGGTTATTGCAGCTACATTCACTTTTGACATGTTTGATGATGAGTTGTGAGTCCTTCTTCACCAGCAGCTGTCGGACACCATATGATAGCGCCACCTTGAGTCTGAAGATGAGAGCTTCATATTCTGCCATGTTGTTGGTTGCCTTGAAGTCAAGGCGTATATTGTACTTGACCTTTTCCCTGGTTGGAGCAAGGAGAAGGATTCCATCTCCGGCCCCCTTCTTCTACATGGAGCCATCGAAGTAAAGAGTCCAGTGAGGCTCAGTGAAGACTGGAACCTTAGGTTACGGCTTTCGCCGAGGCCCCCCGAACTTGATGAAGAAGGTGTCCACTCCGCCACGAAGTTAGCCAGCGCCTGACTCTTAATTGCATGCCGAGGCAGGAATTCGAGATCAAGTTC
Organism: Tuctoria greenei; assembly: GCA_036927565.1. Taxonomy (NCBI): domain Eukaryota; kingdom Viridiplantae; phylum Streptophyta; class Magnoliopsida; order Poales; family Poaceae; genus Tuctoria; species Tuctoria greenei. The sequence goes on along the minus strand of JAYESD010000002.1, from coordinate 172,240,403 downwards.
TACCAGCTCTGCAGCCCACTTGGTGATGTTTCTCGTTGAATTGGGATTATGTAATATAGCATGCAGTGGATAAGATGTTACCACTGATATCTTGTGGGCTTGGAAGTAATGGTGTAGCTTCCTTGAGGCGATAAGAAATGCATACAGCAGCTTATGCACCTCAATGTATCGAGTCTTGGTGTCATGAAGTACTTCACAGATGAATTATATTGGTCGTGGGACAGTTCAGACCCTCCCTGAGGGGTCCAAAGTTTTTTCTTCATCAACCTGGACCCTCCCGGAGGGGTCGGATCTTCTTCTTGAGCAGTAGATACTCTCTCGGATGAGAGAGGTTGATCCACATGCATCTTGCCTTAAGATCCGCGTTTGGGGTCTAGGACCCAGACTCACCCTCAGGTAGCTTCAGATCCTCCCGGAGGTGTCTGACCTCCTAAGTTGAAGATGTCTTTGGTCTTTCCGCAACCAGGACCATGCTGACAACCTCCATAGTTGCAGTGATGTAAAGCAGAAGAGGCTCACTAGGTTCTGGAGCTACCATGATTGGTAGTGTGGTGAGGAGCTGCTTGAGATCTTGGAATGCCTTCTCTACTTCTTCAGACCAATGTAATGGTCTGGGCTTCCTCAATAGCTTGAACAAGAGAAGCGCCCACTCTGCAAACCTTGACATGAATCGGTTGAGCGAATCTAGACATCCAGTAAGCTTATGGACATCCTTGATGCGGGCTGGAGGCCGCATCGCTGCAATGGCTTTTATCTTTGCCCGATTTGTTTCAATTCCTCCGTGGGTCACCAAGAAACCAAGAAGCTTTCCAGAGTTAACCCCGAAGACACACTTGTCATGGTTGAGCTTCGTGCGCGTCAGGAGCAGCTTGTCAAAGACAGATTGAAGGTTGTCGAGCAGTGAATCTTTGTTCTTCACTTTGATAACGATTTCATCAACGTAGACTTCCACTAGGTCCCGAATGAGCTCCCCAATTTTTTTGTGCATAGCTCGCACAAAGGTGGAGAGTGCATTTTTGAGACCATAAGCCATTGCTCTGTAACAAGAGAGGCCATCTACTGTAATGAAAGCAGTGTGCTCTTCATCTTTCTTAAAAATTGGAATTTTCATGAAAACTAGAATATTTGTCTAAGAAACATAAAAGCTCACAGCCAGAGGTAGAATCCACTATCTGATATATTCTTGGTAGTGGAAAGGGGTCTTTAGGACATGCCTTATTCAAAGTGGTGTAGTCGTTGCACATCTGTAGCTTCCTCCCGGCCTTTGGCATGACGACTGGGTTTGCGAGCCATCGTGGATGATGTACCTCCCAGATGAATCTAGTGTCAAGCATCTTCTCGACTTCTTCTTGGATGAAATTCTGCCGCTCAACAGGTTCCTTTTAGGGCTTCTGTTGTATAGGATGTGCGTCAGGGTAGATCTTCAGATGGTGCTGGATCACCTCCCTGGGGATCCCAGACATTTGTGATGGTTGCCATACAAACACGTCGACATTTTCCCGGAGGAAAGTGACGAGCGTGAGCTCCTATTTGTCACTTAGACCTCTCAATATACAAGTTGTCTAAGTGGCATCAGAACTGATTTGGACGACTTTGACAGGAACGTCGGTGTTGCCGTTTGGCTGCACACGAGGTGCAGAGGTTGAGCCGTGCTAGCGCGAGATCGGAGGTTGCTGAGCAGATTGCTCCTTGTCAGATTTAGCTTCTTGCGTTGCTGTAAGTGCATGATGTTTTTCCAGCGCAATAATTCCAGCAGTGCAATCCCCTCAGATCCGAAGGACAGGTGATGGAGTTTGCATCTTCAACACAAGGTATCCATATTGGGCCACCACCATGAACCTATATAGGTCTGGCCTACTTAGAATGGCATTGATGGGTAAGTTGATGTGAGCCACATCAAACACCAGCTTCTTGGACCTATAGTTATCCAATGCCCCGAAGGTTATCGGGAGAGTAACAGAGCTGAGAGGTGTGATAGCTCTTGGACCCACTCTGGTAAATGGGCGTGAGTGCCTGAGGTCCGAGAGGTTGAGTTGGAGTTTCACAAAAGCTGCAAAGGTGATCAGGTTGAGGGCTGCACCACCATCCACAAAGACATGGAAGAGCTGGATTTTTTTTGATAGTTGGCGAGACCATCAAGGGCAATTGTCCAGCTCCTACCATGTCCTTCGGACAGTCCGAAGCATCGAAGGTGATGGGAGTGTCCATCCACTTCAGATGAGGCTCTGCCTTGGTGGTGGGAGCAATAGCAGCCATCTCCCGATGCAAAGTTTTCACAATGCACCAAGAGGTAATGTCCTAGGAACCCCCATACATCATATGGAGAGTCTTCCGAAGTTCATTATCGGATTTGGTGTCGGAGTCATCGATGGTTTTATAGACCGCCTTTAGCGCCTTCTTGGCGTCTTGGAAGCCTAGCTCCTGATCAAAATGAGCTTCATCGACTTTTTGTTTTCCTTCCTGCTGGCGGAAAGGTATTTCATCTTGACGCTTGTTGTTGCATTCAGCAAGCCTCTTGACCTCGCGACAGTCTTCAAGCTTGTGGGCCATAGACTTGTGGATCGGACACCACATCTTGTCGCCATGTTCCGATGATGGTCGAGGTCGCTTGTCGGGTTGTGGCCCCTGGCCACCTGGTACTGCGGTAGTAGCAGCTGTAGGTTTGTCGGCAATTGACTTCTTTTTGCCACTTGACTTCTTTTTCTTTTTGCTACCGCTATTGGCAGTAGCTCCATCTTTGGAGGAAGATTGACTGGCATCCGCAGCTGGTTTGGAGTGCATCTCATGGCCCTCCGCAGCTCTGGCACATTTGTCTGCCAGGGTGAAGAGTTCCATGACGCTGCTGACATCCTTGGTTGCCAGCTTCTCTAGCATCTTCTTGTGTTGATTCTCCCAACTTCTGTTGTATGGCAAAGAGGTCCAACTCGGTGCCAGGCCGGGTCTAGGAGCTCCCAAAGTTGGCAGTGAACTGGCGACATAATTCCCCCCAACTGTAGATGGAGTCAGGGGGTAAGCTCATAAACTAGGATCTAGCAGTCTCGGTCAAAGCCACAAGGATGTAATTGGCCATGACAGCCTCATTCTCTCCTGCTGCGAGGATTGCAGTGGAGTAGATTTGAAGAAATTTGATGGGGTTGACTGTCCCGTCATATTTCTCTGGCAAATGAGGCCAAAAGTTGGGTGGCACTCCACCATGCGGAGATTGTAAGGCAAGGGCCAAATAGTCACCTCCAACGCCTAGAGGAGAAGGTATTTCACGAGCAAGTCACCACTCACGACTATGCTCGATGTTGATGCGGACGTATTGCCTCATGTACCGGCAGTCGAGCTAAGACTGGAGGTCTTGAGTCGGGATCCTCGATGCCATATGAGTACGATGAGCCCCTGAGGGTAGAGATGTCGCGTGTTGAGAGCGCGCACATCTCCTAGGCTGCAATGCCATAGGACCAAGACTTCTAGACAAGGTCCTATTACGGAAAGGTGCAAGCCCTACATGGGGCAGACCCTGGTTGTTGAGCGCAGTGGCTGCGACTGCAACCAGATGCTCAACATCAGCACCCCATTATTCCAGCGCGGTCGGGAGCTCTTGACGCTAGAGGATGCTAAATAAGACTTCGCATTGCGTTCAGCGTGTTCTCTGGGTTGTTGGTCGATTCCGTGACTGATGCGAAGTCACCATCCTGTTGTCCAGGGTTCGCTGCTGCAGCAGGTGGTGTTGGGGTGGAACGACGTTTGCCGACTGCTGAGCATTGGTGGGATTTCCACCAACTGCTTGTGCAGCCAATCCATTTGAAGCAGCAACAGAGTTTACCGTCTTGAAGATCTTGAAATTCTTTCCCCTACCTAGCGTGCCAAGTGTCAAAGTGTGCCAACGACACTTCCCCCGGTACTACTAAGAAGTAGTCCGCAAAGGTTCGAATTTAGGCAGTGAGCAAAATCAAGGTCCAAGAGCGAGGTGACATAGAGAGTTTTACGTGGTTCGAGCCGCCTGAGTGTAATACCCTACTCCACGGGATGTGTGTTCTTTGTATCATAATGCATAAGCCTAACCTTAGTTGTGAGCAAGTATGGATGACTTGTTTTCTACCGTGCAGTGCAGCCCTTCCATATGCTAAGGACTGGCTATTACAGTATGTGCCCTGGCTGTAATAACTACCCTATACAAGATCTACGGGTGTTAAGGGGGGTTAATAGTGTGAGAACATGTCTTAACAGCAGCGTTACCACTCTTGATAGTCTTTTGATTGTGTGTCATTAATATGGCATTAATGATGGGTTAACGAGGTCTTGTAACAGTCCATTGATAGCTCTTGAATGTCCGCACCGTTGGAGATCCCGAAGTCTTACCGTTGTAGACATAGATCCAAACGTGTGACACGTGGTAGCTCTGGAGCTTCCCTCTACAGGAGGCAGGTCTGGAGCTACTAGACACGTGGCAGCACCAGAGCTTCCCTTGTGGGGGAGGCTGATCCGGTACCCAGGTACACGTGGCAGCACCGGAGCCAACCTGAGGAGGGAGGCAGGTCCGACACTGGGGGACACATGGCAGCATCAGAGCCCCCTGGGGAGGGAGGCAGGTTCGGCACTGCGGGACACGTGGCTGTGCCGGAGCTTCCCTAAGTAGGGAGGTAGATCCGACACTACAGGACAGGTGTTGCCTCCATCAGTCCACAACACGGGAAGGTGGAACTCAATTTGTCTTCTTATGGTACGAAGGGATACCTGGTATGCAGGGTATCGACACGGTCCTACCGTCCCAAAAGCAAGACTCACATGACGAACTATGCCGCAGTGGCCTCTGCTCTCCTCATGACGTGCGTGGTGTCTAGGACGGTGGGTTATGCCTAAACAGCCAGGTTAACAAGTTACATCAGTTTGTTGGGTCAACTAGAGCAAGTATGCATCCGGTACATTATCAAACTTGTGCAGCAGGGCCGCACATGGTATGGTCCTCAATCGACACAGGCAGGAAATATGCTCACAGAACCACATTCTTGAGCGTCCTAATCTTCCTGCCCGATCTCAAATTAATATTTCCATCTCCTTTCTATCCTCATCTTTCTTCCGACAATATTTTCAACTTTAATATAATAGTTGATATCATGTAAAGTCCTATTCTAACCAGACTCTAGGGATTATTGGGTCATGCATGTGGAGTACAAACATCACTAGACTTAATGCAACAATCATACTAACCATGCTATATATTATAAAAGCAAAATTTGTTAAACAACTTAAATGCAAACTGGGGCCTGCATTAGATTGCGACTAAGTAAATGTCAATAGTCAGGCTTTATCTTCTGACTGAAGCTTCTCATCGTCCTTCTTCTTTCCTTGCCTTTACTGTTGCATGGGAAAATCTTTTGCTTGGGTGCTGCTTAAGCAAATATTGTTCTCGCTGCAGGGTCCATGCTAGTCCTTCTCCAAGTTGTGCTTCTCATCGATCTTCTTCATCCTGAATCCTATCAATATGAAGATGCATAGAAGATTTACTTTATGATCTAAGAATCAATGTAGATTATGAACAAAAGAAAATTCCAAGACTAGAAGGAAACCAAGTGAAGTTATTTATGTTCTCTAAAGCATTTCTTAAGACGACTGTGGGGACTGGGTCCACACATTCCAGGAATCAAAGAGGGTGGTGCCGTGTGATGCGGCACCCAACAGCACACACGAAAAGAATACGACAAAACACAAAGTTTTATTTATATAAACAGCGGAAGTATTTTACATTACTTAATATACAGTGGAAGATAATATTCATAGCTAAACTCTCAGTCTAGCTATGCAAAAGTGCAGCCGTCCAGCCCGCGGGCGCTACACACTAGCCACAAACAAAATTATTGCAGCATGTAGGGCTCCCATTTGGGGCATGCCTCATCCTCGGGCCCTTCCTCATATATCTCACCTGCTAACAACTTAATATAGCAACCGTGAGCACGAAGGCTCAGCAAGACTTAACCGTCTCACCTAAACATGGAACTCTATATGCAGGGATACTTAACATAGGAATGGATATAGCAGTAAATGACTCGCATATAAATTCATCATCATCATTAACTCCGCCTATGTTGTAATGACATAGCCGGTCCCAAGCCCGGGTAAAGTAGGAGGGGTTGTGATAGGCTTGGCGAGCCAGCAACTAAACTTAGCCATTCTCATGGAAATGAAACCCATTGGAAATTCGTTGGGGCGTAACCCTCTTAGCGACGCGCCATACCGGAACCCGGGTATGTTGTTAAGTGGGCGAGGGCCGGTCGCCACCGCCTTAGTGGCGCGCCATATCGGAACCCGGATGTGGTGTTAAATGAGCGAGGGCCGGATCGCCATCACCTTAGTGGCGCGCTACATCATCGCCTGAATGTAGTGTTAAGTGAGCAAGGGTCTTTGCATCTTCCTCGACGGATGCGAAGGGTAACGAAGCTAGCCGAGGAAACTAGGTTTCGGGTGGGTAGTTGGAATGTAGGATCCTTGACGGGAAAGCTACGAGAGTTAGTGGACGTTGCAATTAGGAGGCGTGTAAATATTCTTTGTGTACAAGAGACTAGATGGGCAGGTCAAAAGGCGAGAGAGGTTGAGAATACCGGCTTCAAGCTTTGGTATTCTGGCTCGACGGGAACTAGGAATAGTGTAGGCATCCTAATAGATAAGAGCCTCAAGGATGCAGTAGTGGATGTCTGTAGATGAGGGGATAGGATCATCCTAGTCAAGGTAGTTGTGGGGGACCTTATCTTGAATGTCATTAGTGCTTATGCCCCACAAGTTGGGCTCGGCATGAGCACTAAGAGACAATTTTGGGAGGACTTGGAGGATATGGTTAGTAGTGTACCGGTAAGCGAGAAGCTCGTCATAGGAGGAGATCTCAATGGTCATGTAGGTACAGCTAACGCAGGTTTTGAGGGGGTACATGGAGGTTTTGGGTGTGGTGATAGAAACCAGGAGGGTAAGGATATCCTAGTTTGCCGTATCCTATGACCTATTGGTAGCTAACACCCTCTTTAAAAAGAGGCTATCTCACATAGTGACCTTTACTAGTGCCCAACATTCTAGTCAAATCGACTATATCCTCACCAGGAGAAGGGAGAGAGGGGCATGTTTAGATTGTAAGGTGATTCCTGGAGAATGTGTTGTTCGACAACATAAACTTGTGGTAGCCGACTTTCGTTTCCACGTGCGTGTGTCACGAGACAAAGGTGTTAAAACCACGGGAACAAAGTGGTGGAAGTTGAAGGATGAAGCGCAACAATCATTCAAAAGGAGGATGATCGCAGAAGGACCTTGGAGCGAAGAGGAAGATGCAGATAATACGTGGGAGAAGATGGCAACTTACATTAGGAAGACGGCTAGGGAGGTGCTTGGGTGGACAAAAGGTATGAAACTTGTAGATAAAGACACTTGGTGGTGGAATGAAGATGTACAAAAAGCTATTAAGGAGAAGAAGGAGTCTTATAAGAGCTGGCATCATGAGAGAAGTGCAAGTAACATGGCGAAGTATAAAGAGGCTAAGAAAAATGCTAGGCGTGTCGTGAGAAAAATATGAGAGGCTAGGGACAAAAGAAGGCGAAAAGGATATATACAAGATGGTGAAACTTCGCGAGAGAAAGGTGAGAGATCTCAACCAAGTCAAATGCATTAAGGATGAGGCAGGCCAAATCCTATTGAAGGAGGAAGAAATTAGGAACAGATGGCGGGACTACTTCAATGGACTATTCAATGACGGGAATGAGAGTATTAGGTTCGAGTTGGATGACTCATTTGATGACACCAACAGACGATTCGTGCGGAGGATACAAGAGTCCGAGGTTAGAGAGGCCCTAAAAAGGATGAAAGGAGGAAAGGCCCGCGGCCCCGATGATGTCCCCATTGAGGTGTGGAGATGTCTAGGGGATGTAGCAATAGTATGGCTCACTAAACTATTCAACCGCATTTTTCAGTCAAACAAAATGCCTGAAGAGTGGCGGAAAAGTATTTTAGTACCCATCTTCAAAAATAAAGGAGATGTTCAAAGTTGTACTAATTACCGAGGAATTAAGCTCATGAGTCATACTATGAAGCTCTGGGAGAGAGTGATTGAACACCGCTTGAGGAAAGTGACCAATGTCACTAAAAACCAGTTTGGTTTTATGCCTGGGAGGTCCACTATGGGGGCGATTTTCTTACTCCGTCAGCTTATGGAGAGGTATAGGGAGCAAAAGAAGGATCTACATTTAGTGTTCATTGACTTGGAGAAGGCATACGATAAGGTACCAAGACCGGTCATGTGGTGGGCACTAGAGAAACACAAAGTCCCAACGAAGTACATTAACCTTATCAAGGATATGTACGATAATGTGGTGACAAGTGTGCGCGTAAGAGATAGTGAGACCGACACTTTTCCTATCACAATAGGGTTACACCAAGTATCAGCCTTAAGTCCTTACATCTTTACCTTAGTGATGGATGAGGTGTCTAAGGATATACAAGGGTATATCCCTTGGTGTATGCTCTTTGCTGATGATGTAGTGTTGGTAGATGAAACTAGGGATGGTGTTGATGGAAAATTGGAGCTATGGAGGCAGACCTTAGAGTCTAAGGGGTTTAGACTTAGTAGAACCAAGACCGAGTATATGAGATGCGACTTTAGTGATGTCGGGTGCGAGGATGGTAATGTTAGTTTACAAGGACAAGTAGTACCTAGGAGGGACACATTTCGATATTTAGGATCAATGTTACAAAGCAATGGTGATATTTACGAAGATGTTTGCCGCAGGATCAAGATCAGGTGGATGAAGTGGCGACAAGCATCTGGAATCTTATGTGATAAGAAAGTTCCACAAAAATTGAAAGGAAAATTCTATAGGACGCTGATCAGACCTGCGATGCTGTATGGAGCAGAATGTTGGCCAACTAAAAGGCAACATGTCCAACAAATGAGTGTTGCGGAGATGCGCATGCTACGGTGGATGTGCGGTCACACAAGAAGAGACAAAATTAGGAACGAAGTAATACGTGATAGGATAGGGGTGGCACCGATTGAGGAGAAGCTAGTCCAACATCGCCTACGGTGGTTTGGGCATATCTAGCGGAGACCTCCAGAAGCACCGGTTAACAGTGGGATTATAAAGAGTGGAGAAAATTTTAGGACGGGTAGAGGTCGACCAAGGTTGACAAGGCAGGAGGCGGTGAAACGAGATTTAAAGGAGTGGGACATACCTAGAGATTTGGCTCATGATAGGGCTGCATGGAAATTAGCAATTCATGTTCCAAAATCTTAGTTTATTCGGAATTTGTTATTCTTATCTTCTTTCTTATTAACCCGTTTCTAGAATAAATAAAATGTAGATTTTTTTTACTCTTTTTTTACTTTCATCTTATTTTCTATTACTTTTCTTCAAAATTGTTGGGTTTCATTTCTTGCAGACCCCAACTTGTTTGGGACAAAGGCTTGGTTGTTGTTGTTGTATCATTTTACCAGTTAATAGCAGCAGCTTAAATGTTCAATAACAGTAACTTTAATGAGCCTAATCTATGGCAAACATAGTGGCAAAACAATTATATTTCAATACATCGTATTCTCCTGACTTCTTTGGTATTTACTACGTCACAGCGCAGTGAACAAGCGGTACTCAAATAACCGCGAGGGATGGTGATTGCAATCAGGACACACCCGAATAACACGTCACGTACACCCGTGCCTAAGGAGCGTGCCGTGCTCCTCACCACGTCATACGCAGCCACCTTTCACAAGAGAACTCAAACGCCGAACCGGTCCCACCATCACAGGCATAAGGTTCCTGCACGGAGCGTGTTTGTGCCCGCTGGCGAATTTACACCTTACTACCCTCATCCCACCCATATCGACAATGGGTTATGCCTCGACATCCAAGTTATCAAGTTACATCGATTTACTGGGTTCCATATGCCCAGTATGCATCCGGTACTGTTCAAACTTGTCCAGCAGGGCCGCACATGGATCGGACCTCAATCGACACAAGCAGGACCATGCACATGAGACCATGTCTCGCTGCATCCTACCCGTTGCTCGGTCTCAATTTCACATTTCTAAACCATTCTTCGATCAAATCTTTCCCGTGTGATAAAATCCTATCTCACGAGTAGATTCCAACTACTCGACTTCTACCGGAGTCCTGAAAACTTAAGCATGGCAATTTCTAATCGTCGGGCTGTAGACCTACCCAATACTCCATGGGATTTGTGGGTCATGCAAGTGGAGTAACAAGCACCTTAGCCCTAATGAACAAAATTCATCCTAGACATAAGTGATACAAATAGAAACTTTGAAATAGCACTTAAATGCAAACCGAGGCTTGCCTGGCTACAAGTCAAGGGAGAAGTTAGCTTCTGGAAGTAGAGTCTCCAGGGGCTCTGGGTCCTCCTCGATCTCGGTCACTATATGATATGCAATATATAAAGTATATGAGTGATATAGAAACAATAGAAGAGATCTTATAAATACTGATCAACTATGTAAATGATTTTAATTGGCTTTGGGATTTTTACAGTGGATACTAGGATCTATGAGGAAGATCCGGACCAAAAATTGGAGATGTTCAAGGAAGCTTATTGTCTCTAAAATTCCAACAATACAAGGATTCTCTGAATTTTGGTTGTAATTCTTGAACTTTGTCATGGCTAAAAGTGTATGATCATGGTAGAGGGGGTATCACTGGTTGTCGGAAAAAAACATTTCACATTTTTCTGATCTTCCTACAGGGAGAAACTGATTTTACAAGTTTGGGGAAAAAGCTGAAATGGTTACTGTATGTTTCCCAATTTTTAAGTACATAGAACTTTGGAACACTGATCAACCTAGCAAATTCAGTCCAATGAACTTGAAATTTTTACTGGAGGCAAAGTGCATTTTGGAGAGTGTCCTGAGTAAAATTGGGAACTTTCCAATTAACATAACAGAAGTAATTAATTTCCCAAGCAATTAGCTCAAAGGAATTAATTATGCAAATTATAGGAGTTTCATGTCCAAAACATTGCACCACTGCAAATTTGAGATCAAGATGAGTCTACCAGAATTTATTTGGAAATTTTTGAGAAAATCTACTAGGAGTAATGGATTTTATAAGTTTTATTGAAATCTGGAATTATTTTCCAATTGGAAAGTTTAAATAAACAACCTGGCCCCACTCATTTAAAATGGGCCAATCAGAGACGGGCCGCACCGAGGGCCACGGATTTAACCGTGCAGCCGCATTTAATCTGATGCCACAGCTGATCCGCGTCCTTGCGCCGGGAGACTGACAGGCGGGCCCCGCCACTCATCTTCTTCCTCGGGCGCGCGACGCGGCCGTGGCGGCGCTGCGCCGGCGAGCTCACCGGCTCGGTGCTCCCGGCCATCTCCCTTGCTGGAAAACTCCCTCCAACCATTTTAAGGGTCGAAGAACACGGTGGTAAGGTTGAATCGGCGTGGTGATGGCCGGAAACGGCGGTGCGAAGATGGAGGTGGTGGCTAGGGTTCCGGCGATGTCGGGAATATATATCCTTAGCTAGCATCTCATAAATTGATCGGAAAAGTTCCTGGGATCAAGGGAAAGATGAAACGGAGGTGCAAAAGCCGTTTAACGGCCGATAATGATGAGTTCGACAGCGTGCCGATGGTTTTTCCACGGCGGCGGGGAAAACTCGCAATACTCAGGCTGTGGTCGATTATTTTCCTCGATTCTTGATCTAGGCGATGCGCTAGGAGGTGGTGAGCATAATACCTCACTGTATTAAGGTCCAGTTCTACCTAGAAACAGAATCGAAGTGGAGACCTAGTTTCAAGGTTATGATCTTGACATCGGGAAAACTGGAAATACGTAGTTGATCAAGGATGAATCGACGAACGGTTTTCACTATCATCTAACATGGTTGCAGGCACACCTTTTTGTAGTTGACGGTGAAACGTGAAACAGCCTAGAACCTCAGCTCCACGGTGATACAGAGAGAGTCCGACGGCGGCTCCACGACGGCATCCGCGAAAACATCAAAATTACACTCCACCGTGAGGGAGCTGCCCACAAAAATATTTAGGAAGCGGCGCAAGACAGTTACCAAGCTCCAAACGCGAAGAGAAAGAATCAACAGCCTCTGGGTGGCTTGGATTTCCAGCTCGAACCAGAGATGCGTCACCGGCGGCCAAGAACAGAGGAAGGACGATGGAACGCTTGCACTGGATGCTCAAAAGGCTGATGAGGAGGCTTGCTAGATATGTATGGGCGCTAAAATCGACGGCAATCGGCAAGCAATCATACAGGTGCATGGATTGCATGTCGGGAGGTGTCGCCACGGTGATCCAACGCAGAGCACTCACGTAAATGTTCCTCTGACCAGTGGGTCCCACTGCCCCAACGCAGAGCACTCACGTAAATGTTCCTCTGACCAGTGGGTCCCACTGCCCCTTCAAGTCAATCCTCTCTGGTTAAACAAATATCCTACCAACTGATGTCCAAAATTCATGAAAATTTGTGGATGGGCTCAACTAAATATCTGGAATTTGATTCTGAATTCAAAACTTCGAATTGATCAAGTTTCAATTGAAATTCAAATTTGAATTTGAATTTGAATGGAATTCAATGGAGCCACTGAATTAAATAGAAAATGAGCTTCAAAAATTTTGAAACTTGACAGAGAGGCTATCTGGCAAAGTTTGAATAGGAGTTAAATTTGAATTTTTGAATTCCTTTCACTGAAGTATGAATTGGTTTGATTTTTCAGTTTCCAATTTGATTTCATTTTCCCATTCAACTTTACATTCTCCTATATGACTTTGTACTTTGAATTTAGGGCCTTTACATTCCTTCCCCCTTAAAAGAATCTCGTCCCGAGATTACAAATAAAAGAGACGGAGGTGAAAAGATTATCGGATATGCGATAATAATAACTCCGGATAGTTTGATCGTAGATAGTCCTCGCTTTCCCATGTTGCTTCCTCAGCGGTATGGTTGCTCCACAAGACTTTGTAGAAGTACAAAGTCCAGTTTCTGGTGGTGCGAGTCTTTTCATCGATAATCCGGATTGGATATTAAGAATAAGTGAGATCCGGTTGAAGATCCTCAATATCTTCGGTGCGAATTTCAGCTGAGGATTTAAGACATTTCCGTAGCTGAGAAATGTGGAATACATTATGAACTCCAGAGAATGACACCGGTAACTCCAAACGATAGGCCACGGGTCCGCATTTTTCAATGATGGCGAACGGACCGATGAATCGTGGAGCAAGTTTTCCCTTCACTCCGAAACAATGAATCCCCTTCATCGGAGAGACACGGAGATAAATGTGGTCTCCGATGTCGAAGTGGAGAGGTCGACGTCTTTTATCCGCATAGCTTTTCCGCCGAGATTGAGCAGCCTTGATATTGGCTTGGATCACTCGCACTCATTCTTCGGCTTCATTTACAAGATCAATTCCGTATATAACCCGCTCGCCGGATTCACACCAATTGAGTGGTGTACGACATTTCCGGCCGTAGAGAGCTTCATATGGCGCCATCTTGATGCTAGATTGATAGCCATTGTTGTATGAGAACTCCGCCAACAGTAAATGATCATCCCAATTTTTACCGTGGTGGATGGCACAAGCGCGTAGCATATCTTCCAAAACTTGATTCACCCGTTCAGTTTGACCATCAGTTTGCGGGTGATATGCGGAGCTTCGAATCAGTTTCGTCCCCAATGACGTGTGCAGCTGCTCCCAAAAACGAGCAACGAACAGCGCACCACGATCTGAAATAATCGTCCGGGGAACTCCGTGCAAGCACATGATTCTTGCAATATATAACTCTGCATATTTCTTTTCAATGTACTTTGTATGTACCGGAATAAAATGAGCCGATTTGGTTAGTCAATCGACTATCACCCAAATCGAATCATGCTTGTGGAATGTGAGAGGCAAACCGACGATAAAATCCATACTAATATCATCCCATTTCCATGCCGGGATTTTTAATGGTTGCAGCTGTCCGGCCTTTCTCATGTGGTCGGCTTTCACCCGCCGACACGTATCACACTCGGATACATACATTGCAATCTCTCTTTTCATCCGTGTCCACCAAAATCTTGTTTTCAGATCTTGATACATCTTGTTGCTGCCCAGATGAATAGAATACTTGGACAAGTGAGCTTTATCCAAGATTTTCTTCCGATGTCCAATGTCCCGGGGTACAACGATATGGTGTTTGAACCACAGGGTACCATGTTCATCACTTCAGAAGCACTTCATTTCCCCATTCTTCATTCTCCTCCGAATGTGCGACATACCCACGTCTTTCTCTTGAGCTTCCATAATCTCCTTTCGTATGGTAGTGATGAGAGCAAGATTATATAATGCTCCATATGGAACCAAGTATAAACTAGGCTCGTCCTCTTCCATCGGGTTAATGGACAGATTGTTGACGTGAGACTTGTGGCTCAGCGCATTGGCAACCACATTTGCCTTGCCAGGATGGTAATGAATTTCAATCTCATAACCTTTGATCAATTCCAGCCACCTTCGATGTCGCATATTCAGTTCCTTCTGAGTGAAGATATATTTCAGGCTCTTGTGATCGGTGTAGAGGTGCACTAAATTTCCGAGTAAATAATGCCTCCACATTTTCAAAGCGAGTACCACGGTAGGGAGCTCAAGGTCATGAGTTGGGTAATGCTGCTCATGATTTTGGAGCTGTCGTGATCCATACGTGATCACGCGACCGTCTTGCATTAGCACGCAGCCGAGACCAATGCCGGACACATCATAATAAACGTCAAAAGATTTGGTCGTATCTGGTTGAGCTAACACTTGGGCTGTTGTGAGGTGTTTTACCAATGCTTCAAATGCATCCTCACATGCCTTGCTCCATATAAATTTAGTCCCCTTTTCAGCATCTCCATCATTGGTTTAATGATTGTTGAGAAGCTCGGAATGAACCTGCGATAATATCCCCCCTAACCCGAGGAAATTGCAAACTTCATGGATGGACGTTGGAGACTTCCATTTCAGCACTTGTACAATTTTGCTTGGATCTACAGCAATGCCCTCTGCTGAAATAATGTGACCAAAAAATGGTACTTGTTTGATCCAAAACTCACACATGCTGAATTTTGCATAAACCTTGTGATCTCGCAATCGTTGGAGCACGATATGCAAGTGTCTTGCATGTTCTTCTTCTGATTTTGAATACACCAGAATGTCGTCGATGAAGACCATGACGAAATTGTCCAACTCCAGCATAAACACTGAATTCATCAAATACATGAAGTGAGATTGGTGCGTTAGTAAGCCCGAATGAATGACGAGATACTCATAGAGCCTGTATCTCGTCGAGAATCTCATCTTCGGTATATCCTCTGGTCGGATTTTTATTTGATGATATCCGGACCGAAGATCCATTTACGAGAATACTTTAGCACCCACCAATTGAGCGAATAAAATATCAATGCGCGGTAGTGGATACTTGTTCTTGATCGTCACGGCGTTGAGCGGACGATAGTCCGCACATAGACGTAACGTCTTGTCCTTCTTCTTCATAAATAATGCGGAGCAGCCCCAAGGTGATGAACTTGGGCGTATGAGACCTTCGTCCAGCAGGTCCTTCAAATGCTCCTTTAATTCTGCCAATTCATTTGGTGCCATCTTGTATGGCCTTCGGGAAATAGGCGTGGTTCCCTGAATGAGTTCAATCTTGAACATGATATCCCTATCCGGTGGCACACCCGGAAAGTCATCGAGAAACACGTCCGGATAACCACGTACCACAGGAATGTCCTCAAGCTTTGTGGCTTCCGTGTTGTAGGTGGCTAGAATTTCTTGGATAAGGCGGTCTAGAATGAGGCGTGTGGTTCATATAGTGGAGAATTCAAATGGACCACACATGGAACAATGTCGATAACAGCACCATGATGGTGCAGCCACGCCATCCCTAAGATGACATCAAGCCTTTGACCCTCTAATCTTATTAGAGAAGTCGGATAGATATTCCCACCCATCTTAAGTTGTGCTTTATGGACTTTCATGTCCGCTGCTATTTTCCCACCCAGAGAGCAAATCAAATATGGACTTTTGGTGGGAGTGGTAGGTAATTGATGCATGAAAACATATGATTGGCTAATGAAATTATGGGTGGCACCAGAGTCAAAAAGTATGACTACGGGATTTTGGAGTAGAGAAAACGTACCCGCGAGAATGGGTTCGCCTTCCGGCATATCTTTGAGATTTAAATGGTGGACGTTGCCGGGTTTTGGTGCTGGTTTCTTGGGCTGGTTGCGGGGTTGAACGGCACCCCGATATGGTGCTTGCCCGCTGCCTTGACGCTGTCCGGGGCAGTCCTTCGCAAAATGCTCGACACGGCCACGCGTGTAGCACGTGTATTGTGTCGGGTTCCCTACAAGTTGTTGATGGAATCCCGGTGCACGTGGTCGAGGTGGATATGCAGGTGGGACCATCCGTTTCTGCTGCTGCTGTTGTGGAGGTGGTGGTTGAAAACACGGCGCGTTGAAAGATCGACCGCAGAATTGCTGCGATCGCGCCGGTGGCTGCCATCGCTGACCGGATGGTGAGCGATACACCAGACGGTACTTCTGCTGACCACCCCCACTGCTGCTCGACGGCGCGCTACGTTTCCTCTTATCAGAAACGAGCTCGCGTTGAGCGTCCTCTTGTACAATCGCGGAATTGACAATGTCATTGAAGGTGCCGCGGTTGCATTGTGCGAGTTGGACCTTCATCTTGGGGTTCAAACCCCGGAAGAAGATGTCTCGCTTCCTGTCCTCCGTCCCCACATACTTGGGCGCGTATTGTGCCAAGTTGTTGAATGCGCGGGGGTATTCATGGGCACTCCTCCCACCTTGCTTCAGCTCCAAAAATTCATGAAGCTTCCTCTTCATTATTTCGGGAGGTATATGGTAGGCACGGAACGCCTCCTGGAATTCGGTCCAGGTGACCACATGACCGGCCGGCAGTGAGGCGATGATGTTTGCCCACCAAGCACCGACGGATCCTTGAAGCTGTTGCGCTGCAAACAGCGCCTTCTGCTGTTCGGTGCACCGCAGCAAACCGAACTTCGCCTCAAGAGTGCGGATAAAGTTGTCCGCTTCCAGAGGCTCCTCGGCCTTCGTAAAGACCGGTGGATGCGTCGCCAAGAAATCCGAATACGAGCTTTGTTGGGGCTGGCGTGGCCCATTGTCTTATCGCCCCCCTTGACGGGACGAATTTTGAACCAACATCCGCAGTAACTAGGTTTGCTCGTCGCGCGAGCCGAGTACTGCAGTTAGAATCTCTGCAAGCGTCCTCGGAGGTTCAGGTGGTGGTGGTGGAGGGACTTGTTGCTGTGGTGCCGCGGTTTGCTCCCGGGTCGGAGATTCATCCTCACGACCACGGCTAGATCCTCCCATCTCGGGCGTAGAGCGCGTACGCACCATTCTGCATCCACATGATTTAAATCAGCAACATGTTTGTTTCCTTCATCCATTTTATACCATAGTAGTGCAAGTAATGACTATGTGACAATTGCATAACATTCACATATATTGATAAAGTACAAACTTTATACAAAATATATTATCTCATGACCAAGTGTACAATGGTGATTTCCAAAATGACGGACTCCCTCTATGGAAGTGCATCTCGACTATACTTGGTCTACATGAGTCGTCATACACACCTTGTCATATTCTACACACCCACTACTATTTATAATATGACACAAACATGGCCACAAAATAAACATGAGCAACTACTAACTAGATGTTGTCCCGTGATAGCAGTAGTGCTACCCCATCCTACTCTGATGCATCGTCATTGGCATACTCTACTATCACCGGATCTTCTTCATCCTCAGGATCTGAGGGCACTTTTTCACCCATATTCAGTGGTATATCATGAGCCGGTGGATACACAACTGGTTGCAATTTTGCTTCTGCCTCAATCACATTATCCTGAAGTTGTTCTACCTCGTACTCCCAATTCTGGGCTTCTTCGATGGCTGCGTCTCGTTCCCCGGTGACTACAAACAGCTGCTCTTGCTGTTGTTGCACCTCCAACTAACTCGCCTGCAGTCCATCACGAGCTTTCTGCAGTTCCATGCGAGTTTGCCTCAGTTCGGTGCGAGCTTTCCGCAGTCTAGTGCGAGTGTGATGCAACTGATCCTCGCATTGCTTTAGTCGGTGATTCGTTGGAGCCAGGAACGAACATAGGTTCTCATTGATATAATCAAGAGTATCACCCCGTTCAGTTGCTTTCCTCAAGGCTTCTACTTGGTCCTGCAGGATTGCACCTTGTGCAAGAACCACCATGCTGGATGCAGCGGCAAATGTCCCAAGTGGTGTCGAGGTTGTGTCGCCATATGGTCGATAGGCCGCAACCATACGACGTTGCCACTCAAAACCAGCATCACCACGGACTGGGAGAAGAGCAAACTGTGTCCCATCCATGGCATCTTGATGAAGCTCACGAAGCTTCATAAGTGTTTTGCCCGCTGCAAAGGCCCCCGTATCCTCCAAACGAGCTCCCTGGATCGTGACCGAAAAAGGAGCCCATCCATAGAAACGTGGACTTGCCGGAATGTCCACCAAGACGATACATGACAGTACACCTCTGTCAACCGTCTCTTGACCCCAATAACATGGCATCTCGATGAAGCGAAACTGTTGGTGTACCTCCCGCAGCAGGCTCGGGAAGCCCGGACAGTTGGCGCACGTGGAGAACACCCATCCGTCCGGCAATATCATCACATCCGTAATCTATAAGATAAGGACTTGAATGAGTCAAATACTCAAATTCAACAAACTTTGTTGAATAAAATATTACGGATACGAAATTTGAATTATGAAAGTGAATCCAAATTCAAATGCCAAATGAAACATAACACTGGAATTCTGTCACAGTTCTGTTCCATCTGACCAGTCTGGAGAAACTTGAAATTTCCATCCAGTTAGAGGCACATTCAGGACTGGAGTTCAACAATAAAGTTGTAGTACACTCAACTAGTTTTCCAGAATGTATTTATTGGCCCATATATCATTCTTGTATGAGGAGATATGATTTTCTCAAGTTGACAGTGTTTCTGGAAAAAAATTGACAGCAGCTCCTCTGTTTAAGGCTGATTTTGTCCACATTTTTCCAGATACACAACATCAATATATGCAAAAATCATAAAGTACAACACTGTTGTATACCTACTCAGGATTACATAAATGCATTATATGAAGTGATTGGTGGATCCTACTAAGAGATATGATGGAAACAATAACAGGGTACAGAAACTGTCCAGTCTCTGTCCTGATTTAACAGAGTTTGGGAATTTGAATTTTTTAATAGTTTACAGGAGGATTCTGATTTGGAGTTGAACATAAGAGTTCTAGAGTACTCTCTAAAATTTCCAACCATGTATGGTAGACCTATAGAGGTGAAATATACAGGAAGTTATGCTGTTCCAAACTTAGTCAATTTTCTGTCCATTTCACAGTTTGAACCAGGGACTGGTTACTTTAAGTTCAAATGGAGTTTTCAAGTTTTAAAATCTTGAAATATTCCTTGCAGCTGAAAATGAAACTTGTGGAGGACTTCCTCAAGTTATCAAATCACAGGCCTGCATACCGCAGCGACACCACGATTAATTTTAAATCGTATCAGCACGCTCCAAAACAGAGATTACAAATTCAACCTTAGTCCTAAGTTGGGAATTTTTACTTGTTGTCGAGTCATACCACCAGCACAGATAATGTCGTCGACGTTCCTGCTGAAATTCGAATGCAATGCCGGTACTACGCCCTCACCAAAGAAAATCCTAAGCTGGTATTCCGGCATACGTCTCAACGGTGGCAGTAATGACGTTCCCTCGCAAACGTTTTCTATTCGAGCTATTTAAACGTGGTTAGTGTACTGCATCTACACACAAATGATAGATCAAACATATGGTGTCGTACGGCACAGCCCGCACGGGCGAACAGTTCATAATAATATATTTGAAAGTAAAAACATCCGTCATGTATCATTTCATACGAGCCACCTCGAGTTAAGCCACGTCTCGAGGTACATGACCGGGTTTTCTACCACCCGACGGGGTCCCACGTCTTTGCATAGTACTGCATCAGTAGGAGGCGCATCGAGTTATGTCCCACCCGACGGAGGCTCCCACTAATTTTGTAGCACGTTGGGGTATTGCGTGTCATATGTTCTCAAAAACATGGAAAGTTTTAGAGACTCATATTAACATTTCCGTGCCAAGCCACGGAAATAATCACATGCTATCTCTCGCATGGTGAGCTTACAACAATTGATCCTCTTGTGGTGGCGTACCTTACTTCTTACCTGACGTCGGAGCATCGTTACAGAATTTAATAACACATAAGTTAGCTTGCCACCTTAAGTAACTAATACTATAATAGACCTTATGTGGGCATAGTACTAATCCTCACTCGACTACTCTTAAGTTTTCAAAATAGGCTCTTTTCGAGCGTGCTATTCCCAACGCGGCTCTGATACCAGCCTGTGGGGACCGGGTCCACACATTCCAAGAATCGCAGAGGGTGGTGCCGTGCGATGCGGCACCCAACAACACACACAAAAAGAATACGACAAAATACAAAGTTTTATTTATATAAACAGCGGAAGTCTTTTATAATACTTAATATACAGCAGAAGATAATATTCATAGCTAAACTCTCAGCCTAGCTATGCAAAAGTCCAGCCGTCCAGCCCGCGGGCGCTACACACTAGCCACAGACAAAATTATTGCAGCGTGCAGGGCTCTCATTCGGCGGTATACCCCGACGGGGGCATGCCTCATCCTCGGCCCCTTCCTCATATATCTCACCTGCTAACAACTTAATATAGCATCCGTGAGCACAAAGGCTCAGCAAGACTTAACCGTCTCACCTAAACATGGAACTCTATATGCAGGGATACTTAACATAGGAATGGATATAGCAGTAAATGACTCGCATATAAATTCATCATCATTTTACCAGTTAATAGCAGTAGCTTAAATGTTCAATAACAGTAACTTTAATAAGCCTAATCTATAGCAAACATAGTGGCAAAATAATTATATTTCAATACATCGTATTCTCCTGACTTCTTTAGTATTTACTACGTCACAGCGCAGTGAACAAGCGGTACACAAATAACCGCGAGGGACGGTGATTGCAATCAGGACACACCCGAATAACACGTCACGTACACCCGTGCCTAAGGAGCGTGTCGTGCTCCTCACCACGTCATACGCAGCCACCATTCACAATAGAACTCAAACGCCGAACCGGTCCCACCATCGCGGGCATAAGGTTCCCGCATGGAGCGTGTCTGTGCCCGCCGGCGAATTTACACCCTACTACCCTCAGCCCACCCCTATCGACAATGGGCTATGCCTCGACATTCAAGTTACCAAGTTACATCAGTTTCCTGGGTTCCATATGCCCAGTATGCATCCGTTACTGTTCAAACTTTTCCAGTAGAGCCGCACACAGATCGGTCCTCAATCGACACAAGAAGGGCTACGCATGTGAGACCACGTCTCGCTGCATCCTACCCGCTGCTCGGTCTCAATTTCGCATTTCTAAACAATTCTTCGATCAAATCTTTCCCATGTGATAAAATCATATCTCGCGAGTAGATTCCAACTACTTGACTTCTACCGGAGTCCTGAAAACTTAAGCATGGCAATTTCTAATCATTGGGTTGTAGACCTAACCAATACTCCATGGGATTTGTGGGTCATGCAAGTGGAGTAACAAGCACCTTAGCCCTAATGCACAAAATTCATCCTAGACATAAGTGATACAAATAGAAACTTTGAAATAGCACTTAAATGCAAACTGGGGCTTGCCTGGCTGCAAGTCTGGGGGGAAGTTAGCTTCTGGAAGTAGAATCTCTAGGGACTCCGGGTCCTCCTCAATCTCGGTCACTATATGATATGCAATATATAATGCACATGAGTGATATAGAAACTATAGAAGAGATCTTATAAATACTGATCAAGTATGTAAATGATTTTAATTGGCTTTGGCATTTTTAGAGTGGACACTAGGATCTATGTGGAAGATCTGGATCAAAAATTGGAGATGTTCAAGGAAGCTTGTTGTCTCTAAAATTCCAACAAGTAAAAGGCTTCTCTGAACTTTGGTTGTAATTCTGGAACTTTGTCATGACTAAACTTGAATGATCATGGTAGAGGGGGTCTCACTGGTTCTGGGAAAAATTGTTTCACATTTTTCTGAGCTTCCTACTAAGAGAAACTGATTTTACAAGTTTGGGGAAAAAGCTGAAATGGTTATTGTACTTTTCCCAATTTTTAACTATATAGAACTTTGGAACACTGATCAACCTAGTAAATGAAGACCAATTAAATTTTTTTACTAGAGATCAAGGGAATTCTTGAGAGTCTTCTAACCAAAATTGGGAATTTTCCAATTAACAGAACAGAAGTAATTAATTTCCCAAGCAATTCGATCAAAGAAATTAATTATGACAATTATGGGAGTTTCATGTCCAACAAATTGCACCACTGCAAAGTTGATATCAAGATTAATCTACCAGAATTTATTTGGAAATTTTTGAGCAAATCTACTAGGAGTATGGATTTTAGAAGTTTGATTGAAATCTGGAATTATTTTCCAATTGGAAAGTTTAAATAGACAACCTGGCCCCATCTCCTAAATCGATTGGAAAAGTTCCTGGGATCAAGGGAAAGATGAAACGGAGGTGCAAAAGCCGTGGAACGGCCAATAACGATGAGTTCGACGGCGTGCCGACGGTTTTTTCCACGGCTGCGGGGAAAACTCGCAATACTTAGACTGTGGTCGATTATTTTCCTCGATTCTTGATCTAGACGATGCGCTAGGAGGTGCTACCTAGAAACAGAATCGAAGTGGAGACCTAGTTTCAAGGTTATGATCTTGACATCGGGAAAACTGGAAATACACAGTTGATCAAGGATGAAACGACGAACGGTTTTCACTATCATCTAACATGGGTGCAGGCGCACCTTTTTGTAGTTGACAATGAAGTGCGAAACAGCCTGGAACCTCGGCTCCACGGTGATACAGAGAGAGTCCGACGGCGGCTCCACGACGGCGTCCGCGAAAACTTCCAAATAACACTCCACCATGAGGGAGTTGCCCACAAAAAGATTTAGGAAGGGGCGCAAGACAGTTACCAAGCTCCAAACGCGAAGAGAAAGGATCAACAGCCTCTGGGTGGCTTGGAATTCCAGCTCGAACCAGATATGCGTCGCCGGCGGCCAAGAACAGAGGAAGGACGGTGGAATGCTTGCACTGGATGCTCAAAAAGCCGATGAGGAGGCTTGCTAGATATGTATGGGCGCTGGAATTGACGGCAATCAGCAAGCAAGCACACAGGTGCGTGGCTTGCATGTCGGGAGGTGTCGCCACGGTGAGCCAACGCAGAGCACTCACGTAAATGTTCCTCTGACCAGTGGTCCCACTGCCCCTTCAAGTCAATCCTGTCTGGTTAAACAAATATCCTACCAACTGATGCCCAAAATTCATGAAAATTTGTGGATAGGCTCAACTAAATATCTTGAATTTGATTCTGAATTCGAAACTTTGAATTGATCAAGTTTCAATTGAAATTCAAATTTGAATTTGAATTTGAATGGAATTCAATGGAGCCACTGAATTAAATAGCAAATGAGCTTCAAAAATTTTGAAACATGACAGAGGGGCTAATTGGAATATTTGGAAGTTATTGGTGAACTCAGATTTTTAATTTGGCAAAGTTTGAACAGGAGCTAAATTTGAATTTTTGAATTCCTTTCATTGAAGTATGAATTGGTTTGATTTTTCAGTTTCCAATTTGATTTCATTTTCCCATTCAACTTTACATTCTCCTATATGACTTTGTACTTTGAATTTAGGGCCTTTACAACGACCCACTTCATATAACTTAGATTGGTGAGGATTATAACATTTTCACACCACATCTTAAGTTCCCATAAATGCTCACTTTCCCATCTTTACAACATTCATACAGGTTGCATCTCGCAAATGACACATGGTGCTCAAAACTGTCCAGATTCTGGACTGCCAGCATAGCTTCGACGATTCTTTGAATTACACCCTGATACTGCGAGCTTTAGCTTTAGAGTTGAATAGAAACCTAATAGAGAACTTCTTAATATTTTCATAAATGTATATATATATATATATATATATATATATATATATATACCTATATTACTGTTCTAACTTGGGAGATATTACTATTCAAAGTTCAACTATTGTCTGGCTGATTCTGGCAGCACCTTCACCTATGTACCATTTTGAATTCCAAATTTGAAACCTTTCTGGGCCGAATCTGAGACAACTTTGAATAATAAAGTTGTAGAAAATCTTCTACCCTTTCCATAAATGTCTTACAATAGTTTAGATGATGTTCCTATGAAGAGATATTACAAAATTACAGAAAATGGTTCATTATGCTTCAGAATGGTAGCAGTTCTGGTTATGGTGCATTTTCATCTTCTTACAGTGGTTTTCTGGTATGGAGGTCAATAGAACATTTGTAGAGGACTTCTTCCTATTTCCATCCATGTATACTACAACTAAAACGGCCAAATGTACTAAGAGATATGAACTTCCAAACTTCAGCATCTTGCTGCCAGAGCCAGACAGCAAAATGCAAAATTGCTAGATGGTGTATTTAATTTATTTCATGCTTCAATTATGCAACTCTGTCACTGGATTTAACCAAAAACTTGTAGATTAGAGTTACATCCTTGACACGGACTTGAAGTGTCAATGTGTCCGACGTAACTCAAATGACATGTCGGTACTACGTTCCTCACAAAATAGAAAAGCCTAACCGGATTACCTCCGGCATATACGTCTTATAGGTGGCACTAGAATCGAACACTCACAAACGTGTTCTACTCGCAATAAGTTTAACGTGGTTAGTGTACCTGCGGAATACACACAATGTGCATTTCACAGAATGCGCCATAAGGGCGAGCCACATGGACAGCACGACGGGCAGCCACGATATAATATATTCCAATCTAACGCCCTGTATCATTCCATACAGACCGTCCTCGACAAGAACACGTCTCGAGAAACATGATCGTGTTTCCACACCACACAACAGAGAACCCGAGTAAAGCGCGAGCAGGTCATCACGGTTGGGAATTTTATCAACCCAAAAGATATCACTTACTGCCCCTACCTCACATAGGCATGCTGATGGCGAGCGTTGTGTATGGCTCATTGAACATGAAATCTCCAAGAGTTGCATACTATCGCGTTTTTGACCACACAATGGGTATCCACGCTTTTGCCTGAAGCACACCGGGGAGCAGCGTTTTCATATGTTCCCAGAACCATGAGAAGGTTCAGAGACTCATATTTACTCTCGTGCCAAGCCACAGAAGACAATCACCATACTACTTCTCGTACGGGGGAGCTTACCGCAATTGATCCGCTTGCGGTGGCGTACCTTACCTCTTACCTAACGTTGAAGCGTGGTTACAGAATATAATTACAAATATGTTAGCATGCCACCTTAAGTAACTATGCTAATATCAGTCCTTATGTGGGCTAAATAACGAATCCTCACTCGTAAGTCTATAATTTTCAAAAATATGTTCCTTTTAAGGTGCACAATTCCCAATGTAGCTCTGATACCATGCTGTGAGGACAAGGGTCCAGACAAACAAGGAATCACATTGGGTGGTGTCATGTGATGCGACACCCAATAGCACAACACAGAAAAGAACAAAGAACTCATAAGTGATCAACTTACATTAATCTTAGAGTTTTATACAAAATAAATTACATTAACGGAAGTCTTCATACTACTCTCTCCAACCTAAACTACAGTAGTAGCGGTCATATCCAGCTCGCGGATACTCCACTCGAGCACCACAGAAGCAAGCAGCGGCGTACAGGGCTTCCATTGGTTATAAACCCCAACAAGGGCAAAGCTTAGGAACCCGTCATAGATATATACCTGCAAAACTCGTATAAATACTACCATGAGCACAAGTCTCAGTAGGACTTAACCGTCTCACCTAAGAACTTGAAACTCTACATGCTGGGAACGTAAGACTTGAAGTTAAACTACAATATGTAAATATTTACTATTAGTGAATCCGTGCTTCAGTTTTATAATAGCAGGTAAAGTTGCTTAGAATTGTAACTTTACCTATCAACTACTTAAATCAAGTAGCTTAACCACACAACAGGTTTCACCCAGTTCCAGTTGTTACTATGTCAGAGTGCAGTGAACAAGTATGCTCCCTTCCGCGAGCGACAGTGATTCAAATCAAGATACAACCGGCTTGCGCATCATGAACACCCGTTTAGAAGAGCTGTACGACCTCCCCAATAACGTTGTACACAACCACCTTTCACAAGACACCCAAATATTGAGCCGTTCCTACTGTCCCGGAAGCAAGACTCACATGATGACCTATGCCGCAGTGGCCTCTGCTCTCCTGATGACGTGCATGGTGTCCAGGACGGTGGGGTATGCCTCAACACCCAGGTTAACATGTTACATGAGTTTGATGGGTCCACTAGAGCCAGTATGAATCCGGTACATATTCAAACTTGTCCAGCAGAGCCGCACACAGTACGATCCTCAATCGACACAGGCAGGAACTATGCTCACAGAACCACGTTCTTGAGCGTCCTAATTTTTTGTATACTCTCAAATTAATCTTTTCATCTCCTTTGTTTCCTCATCTTTCTTCCATCCATATTTTTCAACTTTAATACAACAGCTGATATCATGTGAAGTCCTATTCTAACTGGACTCCAGAGATTCTTGGGTCATGCATGTGGAGTATCATACATCACTAGACTTAATGCAACAGTACATACTAACCATGCTATATATTATAAAAGCAAAATTTGTTGAACAACTTAAATGCAAACCAGAGCTTGCCTTAGGTTGCAACTAAGTAAATGTCAATAGTCAGACTTTATCTTCTGACTGGAGCTTCTCATCGTCCTTCTTCTTTCCTTGCCTTTATTGTTGCTTGGGCAAATCTTTTGCTTGGGTGCTACTTGTGCAAATCTTGTTCTTGTTGCGGGGTCCACACTAGTCCTTCTCCTCCAAGTTGTGCTTCTTATCAATCTTCTTCACCCTGAATCCTATCGATATGAAGATGCATAGAAAATTTACTTTATGATCTAAGAATCAAAGTAGTTTATAACAAAAGAAAATTACTAGAAGAAAACCAAGTGATGTTATTTCTGTTCTCTAAAGCATTTCCTAAGATGACCCGCTTCATATATAACTTAGATTGGTGAGGATTATCTATATGCCATAGCAACCATATAGATAGGGGAAATGGATTGCTAATGTGCTAAGGATTAGATGGTGTGGATGAAGAAGAAAAAGGTTCTGCATGTAAGAGTTAATAACAGAAAAGGAGTCCAAAAGTGATAGAGAGAAAAAGCAAGGATCATGACATGATATATATATGAATCGTTATGTTGATTAAATATTCAAAGAACAATTGATAAATCAAATCTTCAATGTTCTGGTCATATAATGGTCATGGGGGAATTACTGGGGATGTGGGACGTGTTGAAGAAGATTTGCACCAGTTTATATGATTTATAGAATTATTCTTGGTTATCTGTAATTTAATTACTAGAGAGCACTTCACAATTTATTGTTCCATATTTGCAAGTAACTCCGACCTGTAAATTTTCGTGTGGACTCTAGAGATGATAAAGGAATTACTAGAAATATTTCAGAATTTTCTAGGTTATGGAGCTTGCAGAAGAATTATTTTAGTGTTGAAGCTTCTCGGATGTTTAGAGAAATTTACAAGGTTTT
The DNA here is from genome assembly GCA_036927565.1 of Tuctoria greenei. Classification (NCBI taxonomy): domain Eukaryota; kingdom Viridiplantae; phylum Streptophyta; class Magnoliopsida; order Poales; family Poaceae; genus Tuctoria; species Tuctoria greenei. The sequence goes on along the minus strand of JAYESD010000002.1, from coordinate 172,212,631 downwards.
TCATGTTATTTAAAATAATTTACTGCAAAGTTCAGATCATAAGGAACCCATAGAAATTTGTTTCACATTGTAGGAGTTTCTACAGTTGTTTATGATTTTTACAAGGTTTTTACAATTTTCTGGAATTTTACTGTTATTTTTCTGGAATATCATTTGACTTACACTAATTAAACTAACTTAATAAAGTTCTTTAGGTATGATATTTTTACTGTCAATTATAGGTCATAAAAATAATTCTTTGGCAAATTTTTAGAATTTCCCTCAAAGTATTTCTCTTGGAATTAAGTCCCAAAGAATTAGGAAATAGGATTTATTCAGAATTCTAGGGCAGTTGATACCATGTAATTGGCTCCAGTACATGTCCAGATAAAACTAGAAAACTTTGTTTAAACATTTTTCGATTATCTACGAGTTTATTTGATTTTTACAAGTTGTCAACCTTCTCTGGAATTTCATATGAACAGAAAATGGGGAAAAAACAACAAACAGCCGATGACTGGCAGGCCCACCTGCCAGGTTCTTCTTCCTGGCGCAGGGAGGTGAGGCTGCACCATGGAAGGCTGCGCAGCTCGCTGGATCTTCGCTGGAGGAGGGAAGGGGCGGCGGGGAGAGGCTCAAATTGATGTACAGGACACGGAAACGATGGTTTGTTGCTTGCTGTGGCGCGGCATCAGCCGAAGCACTGTTGGTGGCGAGGGCATGGCGACTGTGATCTCCGGCGAGCTCGATCTCGCTGGATACAACACCAAAATATTCGGGATAAAGCTCTACATATTCTTGGAGACATGAGGAACCTCAAACTTTAACTAAATCGAGTTGGAGACAGACATAATTTGGGGCACATCGGTTGCAGCGGGTTTAACATGGCGGCGGCCACGAGATCTGGAATTCCCGAGTCTATACATGATTATTTTCCAATTTGCTTGCTTTGAATTGATCACCAGGACGTCTAGTTCATATGGTATAATCGGAATGGGAATCAATCGAGGGTGGAAGGAGAATTTTGACGAAGCTTGGCGACTGTTCGTATGAGCATCGAAGGGGAAAAAAGAAAATCCGACTAATAGAGACTGGAACATGAGGAACTTGGAGCATGGAGACGATTAGGAGATGGATTCTAACCTTGCGAAGCTATTTGACGAGTCAGAGAAGGACCGAGATGGCCGAGCAACGTTGAAGCGCCGGGGTGCGGCATTGTTGAACAGAGGTGCCGAAGTTGGCTTGGTGCAGTTTGAGGAAGAAAAGGGCGCGGCCGGGGCTAGTCGGAGAATTGAAGTGGAACATGTCGCAGCTCCTAGTGTGCTCAGCCGGGCATGGAACGGAGGAAGAGCACCGGGTGACGTTGAGGCGCGGTCACTTGGAGCAGAGAGGAAAAATTCGCCTTGGCCGCGGGAGGAAGGAGGAAGGGAGCTTCGTGGCGCCTAGAGAAGCTGAAGGGTAGGCCAGTGCAGCTCCTGGATGGCTCAACCGGCGAGGGAGCAATGGCACGACCGGGCGTAGAGGCTTCAATGGCGTGGTCCGAGCGGCGAAGACAGATATGGCGTGCAGGGTGCGTGAGCGTGCTGTGCGGGAGGGCAAAGCTTGAGCAGGGCACGAGTGTTTTCCTTCCATGGAGAGAAACACACACAAGGGGATAGGATTAGGACGAGGGTAAGAGGTGCACCGCTGCTGTGAGCCAGTGTGAAGCAGCTGTGTGGCCATGCATTGCCGCGGTGTGGAGTGCTCAGCAAATAGAGGAATCAACCGTTGGTTCGTTTTGGTTAGCTCCCTGGCAGGTAGGTCCCGCTTGTTGTGGAGACACTACTGCAGCAGCCTTGGAGTGCAAAAATAAGATAGCAAACAACGTTTAAAAATCCCCAAACTCTGCAGGTGGACTATTGAATAAGAGAAATGAAATGGTGAAATCCAAATTGCAGTTAACTGATCCTAAATTTGAAAACTGATTAGCAGGAATAACTCTTCTTCTTTTGCACCGTTTAAAATTGATCTTGCCTAATTCAAGCTGAAATGATTTTGTGTTTTTAATTAAATCTCTTTCCTAACTTTGATTTTCAGTTTTACATAACATGTTCTTAATGTAACCTAAATTTTGTAAGTTTTTCTCCGTTACACTTGATTAAGTAATAATTAACGTTTTTGTGACTGCCAATGCGATGCTTGCCTAGGTGATATTTGCAAAGTTGATTTTTGGTTTGAATCAAAATCTCTATGTTGAGCCAACAGAGGGATTTCTGGATTCAATTTTCAGCTTGATTAGAATTAACATGTTAGATATATATACAAATTAGTTCATTATTACCTAAGTGAAGTATTTTTAATTACGCCACTTATACACATTTAATTTAAATAACAATGCTCTAGTATTTTCCTTTGGCTTTTGAATCCAGTTTTGATTTAAACTGGATTTTGAGTTTTGAATTGATATTTTTTTTTTGGAACTTGATTATTTTTGTATTAATTTCACTCATGCAATAATCATTTTACTAACTATGTCTAAAGTTCTTTAAAATTTCACATTTTGAGAATCATTATTAACTAGCATAATACAATGTGAGCTTGAATTCCATTTAACTTAAAAATTTTAAGTTCGCATTTTTGCCTCTTCTTCTCAAATGGGGACTTTTACAACCCTTCCCCCTTAAAGAAATATCGTCCTGGGATTCTAGTGAATTGATAAAGGTATGGAGAGCTATCGTAACTATCCTAAGCAACTGGATGGAAGAAACTCTTCGTATTCCCATGCAAGTTCCTTGATGGTGTGGTCTAACAACCTCTTGCACCACATCAACTGATTCCTTGTGATATGAATCTTCTTCTGAGTGACCTGAATTTAGATACTCGATGTAGGTGAGATTGAACTGTAGAGTCTATGTCTTTTCCCTGTAAATCCCTGACAGTGTCCTAAAGTCTTCTTCTTTACTCTTAACGGATGTATCATGTTTCCATAAGGAAGACGCATTCAACTCTACAGTCTTTGGCATCGACAATTGGTTTTCTCCTTTGAAGACGTTATTGTCCAAATCTTGATTCCAATATCCAATCTTTGCTCTCTAATTTCCATGATTACAATGATGTCTTATAATATAAGATGTAATTATTCTTGCGGCTTACTTTGCTTTGGCTTCATCCTAAAGGATTTAGCTCAGTATATTTTTGGAATAAGAATCAAGGTGTATTGAGATTTAAACAAGGAATGATCAACTCGCAAAGAATTGCGATCTCAATAAAGGAGTCAAAGGATAAAATGTTTTATGTTGGCATTAGAGAATTCAAGGTTCGATTTCTAGTATGTCATCAAAATACAAAGATGCTCAATACATGGTGACTACAGGTTGTTGGACACAACAATGTCACCATGCATTATAAATCAAGGAGTTCCATCAGCTTGGCAATCAAGCGATAATCTTGTGAGTAGACAGAATGCAAGGTTCTCGAGAGGTTGAGGAGTTATAAGGTAACTCCTCGCAAACTAGAAACAGTCAATTTCCAACAATCAAGGTGATTGGGTCTCAACAAGTCAAGGATAAAGACTCAGTTGTGTCTTAGTTACAAGGGTGTCAAGTAAGGGTTTCCCATGTATCACTCAAGGTAAGGAAGCAAGTTGGTGGCGTTGTGAATGAGAAATTTATTCACAGCTCAAGACTAGTAACCACTACTTAAGTATTTGAATGGGGATACATATTCTTGCTCAAGATTCATTAGCAATTGTGTTTCATGATGCATTTCAAGTTGGATAATGTTATGCGTATGCAATTTAATCCCGGGTAAAGATGCATGTGGTATGATGCATTCTCTTTTTTATGACTTGAGCAAAAACAGGTAAGACAATTCAAACACGATAAGAAGTATTCCCAAATACACAAGGATTGAGTAATCTTGGTCATGAAAGATGCCGAACAAGGGATGCTACCTTCATGTCTCAACCAAGTTCGATGACGTCAAGGTAAGAGTGTTAGCAAGAAGTTCTTTGAGACCTTCTAACCACCACGTAGAAAATGGAATTTATGTTGTATTAGCAAAGGTTCAGGTTTCTCATCTTGCAGTGTTCTTAACCTACTATGTCTACCTTTAAGTAGGTGAGGTGGGTTACCCTCAGAAGTGGCAAAGAGAGTAACCTTCAAAGAGTAAATATCTAACATCTACTTCGGTAGGTTCAATAAGTGGTTGACAAGAGGCTGTGTTTGAGCAACGATCAGAGTTAACAACCTAAGTCATTACTGATGAATCTCAAAGATACTACCGACTCATGGTTCGTTGTCCTAGGAGATGAAGCATTGGAGCTTTTCAGCGTGAAAATTCAACTAATTGTCTTAACTCAATGGTTGAGTATCACTAAGCATTGTGTTCAAAGCCACTAGAGTGATTTGTAGTGACAGTTCTTTCTTTCCTCTTCTCTTTGATCTGATAAGTCGATGTTGTATTTATTCTTGTTTGCTTCAGATCAAATCCCAACTTGTTGGTTCCGTGTGTGACAAAAACTGGGTGTAATACAATGGTGTCCATCACTTAGTTACTAGGGCGCACTCATTCCCCCTTAAATGTCAGCCTAGTATCTTGCATCGGTAGGAAGGGAAAAAATTTCCTCTGTTGGCGTCAACTTAAATCCAATCAATTGTAATATTGCATCAGCAAATGTTATGACGATTATTGAGTGATATGATGCACAACACATGGGTGCAACCCTCTCTTAATTAGTTCCCAGGAGCTATTTGCATTCTGCTCCAGACTGACCACGCTGCACTCAAATTCAAATGTGAGTAAGATGACACTTTCAGGACAGGATCCAATTAACTAAGTTGTAGCTGACTCTCCCAACTTTCCAGCGACTACTCATGTGACTGCATTGGATTTCTGGTCTGCGAGATATGAAGTTGCAAAGATGACCAATTTCTGGGTAAATTTTGACAGAACCTCCCCTAAAAGTTGGGTGTTTGGCCACAATTCAAACAGATATAATATTTCAAAATTTGAAGTAAATTTCAGTTAAAACATTTTCACACCACATCTTAACTTCCCAGAAATGCTCACTTTCCCATCTTTACAACATTCATATAGGTTGCATCTCGCAAATGACACATGGTGCTCAAAACTGTCCAGATTCTGGACTGCCAGCATATCTTCGATGATTCTTCGAATTACACCCTGTTACTGCGAGTTAGAGTTGAATAGACACCTAATAGGGGACTTCTTAAGTTTTATATATATATATATATATATATATATATATATATATATATATATTCGGAGACAACTTTGAATAACAAAGTTGTAGAAAATCTTCTCCCCTTTCCATAAATGTCTTACAATAGTTTATATGCCTATGAAGAGATATGACAAAATTACAGAAAATGGTTCATTAAGCTTCAGAATGGTAGCAGTTCTGGTTATGGCGCATTTTCATCTTCTTACAGTGGTTTTCTGGTATGGAGGTCCATAGAACATTTGTAAAGGACTTGACTTGAAGCATTGTTACAGAGTATAATTACACATATATTGCATAGAGGCATGCCGATGGCGAGTGCTGCGTATGGCTCATTGAACATGAATTGTCCAAGAGTTGCATACTATCGCATTTTTTACCACACGATGGGGTATCCACACTTTTGCCCGAAGCACACCAGAGAGCAGCATTTTCATATGTTCTCAGAACCATGAGAAGGTTCAGAGAATCATATTAACTCCAATGCCAAGCCACAAAGGACAATCACCGTACTACTTCTCGTACGGGGGAGCTTACCGCAATTGATCCGCTTGCGGTGGCGTACCTTACCTCTTACCTGACGTTGAAGCATGGTTATAGAATATAATTACAAATATGTTAGCATGCCACCTTAAGTAACTATGCTAATATCAGCCCTTCTATGGGCTAAATAACAAATCCTCACTCGTAAATCTATAGTTTTCAAAAATATGTTCCTTTTAAGGTGCACAATTCTCAATGTAGCTCTGATACCATGCTATGAGGATCAGGGTCCAGACAAACTAGGAATCACATTGGGTGGTGTCGTGTGATGCGACACCTAATAGCACAACACAGAAAAGAACAAAGAACTCATAAGTGATGAACATACATTAATCTCAGAGTTTTATACAAAATAGCTTACATTACTGGAAGTCTTCATACTACTCTCTCGAACCTACACTACAACAGTAGCGATCATATCCAACCCGCGGATACTCCACTCTAGCATCATAGAAGCAAGAAGCAGCGTACAGGGCTTCCATTGGCTATAAACCCCGACGAAGGCAAAGCCTAGGAACCCGTCATAGCTATATATTTGCAAAACACGTATAAATGCAACCGTGAGCACAAGGATCAGCAGGAGTTAACCATCTCACCTAAGGACTTGAAACTTTATATGTTGGGAACGTAAGACTTGAATTTAAACTGCAACAAGTAAATATTCACTATTAGTGAATCCTTGCTTCAGTTTTATAATAGCAGGTAAAGTTTCTTAGAATTGTAACTTTAGTTCTCCTATGAACTACTTAAATCAAGTTGCTTAACCATACAACAAGTTTCACCTAGTTCCAGTTGTTACTACGTCACAACGCAGAGAACAAGTATGCTCCCTTCAAGATACACCCAGCTTGCGCGTCATGTACACCCGTTTAGAAGAGCTATACGACCTCTCCCAATAACGTTGTACACAACCACCTTTCACAAGACACCCAAATAATTACCTGGTCCTACTGTCCTGGAAGCATGACTCACATGACAACCTATGTTGCAGTGGCCTCTGCTCTCTTGATGACGTGCGTGGTGTCTAGGATGGTGGGGTAGACTCAACACCCAGGCTAACATGTTACATCAGTTTGATGAGTCCACTAGAGCCAGTATGCATGGTACATATTCAAACTTGTCCAGTAGGGCCGCACACGATATGATCCTCAATCGACACAGGCAGGAACTATGCTCACAGAACCACGTTCTTAAGCGTCATAATCTTCCTGTCTGGTCTCAAATTAATCTTTCCATCTCCTTTATTTCCTCATCTTTCTTCCATCCATATTTTTCAACTTTAATATAACAGCTGATATCAGGTAAAGTCCTATTCTAACCGGACTCTAGGGATTCTTGGGTCATGCATGTGGAGTATCATACATCATTTTTAGACTAAATGCAACAGTTCATACTAACCATGCTATATATTATAAAAGCAAAATTTGTTAAACAACTTAAATGCAAATCGGGGCTTGCCTTAGGTTGCGACTAAGTAAATGTCAATAGTCAGGCTTTATCTTCTGACTGAAGCATCTCATCGTCCTTCTTCTTCCTTGCCTTTACTTTTGCTTGAGCAAATCTTTTGCTTGGGTGCTGCTTGAGCAAATCTTGTTCTTTTTGCGGGGTCCACACTAGTCCTTCTCCTCCAAGTTGTGCTTCTCATCGATCTTCTTCGTCCTGAATCCTATCAATATGAAGATGCATAGAAGATTTACTTTATGATCTAAGAATCAAAGTAGTTTATGAACAAAAGAAAATCCCAAGACTAGAAGGAAACCAAGTGAAGTTATTTATATTCTCTAAAGCATTTCTTAAGACGACCCACTTCATATAACATAGATTGGTGAGGATTATCTATATGCCATAGTAACCATATAGATAGGGGTAATGGATTGCTAATGTGCTAAGGATTAGATGGTGTGGATGAAGAAGAAAAGGGTTCTGCATGTACGAGTTAATAACAGAAAAGGAGTCCAAAAGTGATAGAGAGAAATAGCAAGGATCATGACATGATACATATATGAATCATTATGTTGATTAAATATTCAAAGAACAATTGATGAATCAAATCCTCAGATTTCTGGTCATATAATGGTCATGAGGGAATTAGTGGAGATGTGGGACATGTTGAAAAAGATTTGCACCAGTTTATATGATTTATAGAATTATTCTTGATTATCTGTAATTTAATTACTAGAGAGCACTTCACAAGTTATTGTTCCAGATTTGCAAGTCAATCTGACCTGGAAATTTTCGTGTGGACTCTAGAGATGATAAGGGAATTACTAGAAAGATTTCAGAATTTTTTATGTTATGGAGCTTGCAGAAGAATTATTTTAGTATTGAAGCTTCTCAGATGTTTAGAGAAATTTACAAGGTTTTTCATGTTATTTAAAATAATCTACTGCAAATTTAAGATCATAAGGAACCCTTGGAAATCTGTTTCACATTTTAGGAGTTCCTACAGTTGTTTATGATTTTTTTAAGGTTTTTACTATTTTCTGGAATTTTACTGCTATTTTTCTTTAATGTCATTTGACTTACACTAACTAAACTAACTTAATAAAGTGCTTTAGGTCTGATATTTTTACTGTCAATTATAGGTCATCAAAAGAATTCTTTGGCAAATTTTAGAATTTTCCTCAAAGTTTTTCTCTTGGAAAGTCCCAAGGAATTAAGAAAAAGGATTTATTCAGATAATTCTAGGGCAGTTCATACCATGTAATTGGCTCCAATGCAAAGTACATGTCCATATAAAACTAGCAAACTTTGTTTTAACATTTTTGGAGTTCTCTACGAGTTTATGTGATTTTTACAAGTTGTCAACCTTCTCTGGAATTTCATATGAACAGAAAATGGGGAAAAAACAACAAACAGCCGATGACTGGCGGGCCCCACCCGCCAGGTTCTTTTTCCTGGCACAGGGAGGTGAGGTTGCGCCATGTAAGGCGGCGCAGCTCGCCAGATCTTTGCCAGAGGAGGGAAGGGGCAGCGGGGAGAGGCTTAAATTGATGTACAGGACACGGGAACGATGGTCTGTTGCTTGCTGGGGCGCGGCATCAGCCGAATTACCATTGGCGGCGAGGGCATGGCGACTGTGATCTCTGGCGAGCTCAATCTAGCAGGATACAGCACAAAAATATTTGGGATAAAGCTCTACAGATTCTTGGAGACATGAGGAACCTCAAATTTTAACTAAATCGAGTTGGAGACTGCCATAATTTGGGGGCACATCGGTTGCAGTGGGTTTAACAGGGCGGTGGCCACGAGATCTGGAATTCTGGAGTCTATACTTGATTATTTTTCTAGATAGCTTGCTCTGAATTGATCAACAGGACGTCTAGTTCATATGATATAATCGGAATGAGGATCAATCGAGGGTGGAAGGAGAATTTCGACAAAGCTTGGCCATTGTTTGTATGAGAATCGAAGGGGGGGAAAGGAAAATCCGACTAATAGAGACTGGAACATGAGGAACTTGGAGCATGGAGACGATTAGGAGATGGATTCTAACCTTGTGAAGATATTTGATGAGTGAGAGAAGGACCGAGATGGCCGAGCAACGTTGAAGTGTCGGGGTGCGGCATTGTTGAACAGAGGTGACGGAGTTGGCTTGGTGCAGCTTGAGGAAGAAAAGGGTGCGACCGGGGCTAGTCGGAGAGGTGAAGTGGAACATGGAGCAGCTCCTGGTGTGCTCAGCCGTGCGTGGAATGGAGGGGCACCGGACGATGTTGAGGCGCGGTCACTTGGAGCAGAGAGGAAAAATTCGCCTTGGCCGCAGGAGGAAGGAGGAAGGGAGCTTTGTGGCACATCTGGAAGCTGAAGGGTAGGCCAGCGCAGCTCCTGGATGGCTCAACCGGTGAGGGAGCAATGGCACGGCCGGGCATAGAGGCTTCAACGGCGAGGTCCGAGCAGCAAAGACAACTATGGCATGCAGGGTGCGCGAGCGTGCTGTGCGGGAGGGCAAAGCTTGAGCAAGGCACGAGTGTTTTCCTTAGGTGGAGAGAAACACACACACAAGAGGAGAGGATTAGGATGACGGCAAGAGGTGCACCACTGCTGTAAGCCAGCGTGAAGCAGCTGCGTGGCCATGCATTGCCGCAGTGTGGAGTGCTCAGCAAACAGAGAAATCAACCGCGGTTCATTTTGGTTAGCTCCCTGGCAGGTAGGTCCCGCTTGTCATAGAGACACTACTGCGGCAGCCTTGAAGTGCAAAAATAAAATAGCAAACAACGTTTAAAAATCCCCAAACTCTGCAGGTGGACTATATTGAATAAGAGAAATGAAATGGTGAAATCCATATTGCAGTTAACTGATCCCAAATTTGAAAATTGATTAGCAGGAATAACTCTTCTTCTTTTGCACCGTTCAAAATTGATCTTGCCTAATTCAAGCTGAAATGATTTTGTGTTTTTAATTAAATCTCTTTCCTTACTTTGATTTTCAGTTTTACATAACATGTTCTTAATGTAACCTAAAGTTCGTAAGTTTTTCTCAATTACAATTGATTAAGTATTAATTAACGTTTTTGTGGCTGCCATGGTGATGCTTGCCTAGGTGATATTTGCAAAGTTGATTTTTGGTTTGAATCAAAATCTCTATGTTGAACCAACAGAGGGATTTCCGGATTCAATTTTCAGCTTGGTTAGAATTAACATGTTAGATATATACATACACATTAGTTCATTATTACCTAAGTGAAGTATTTTTAAATATGCCACTTATGCACATTTAATTTAAATAACAATGCTCTAGTATTTGCCTTTGGCTTTTGAATCCAGTTTAGATTTAAACTGGATTTTTGATTTTTGAATTGATATTTTTTGGAACTTGATTATTTTTTGTATTAATTTCACTCATGCAATAATCATTTTACTAACTATGTCTAAAGTTCTTTAAAATTTTACATTTTGAGAATCATTATTAACTAACATAATACACTGTGAGTTTGAATTCCCAATTTAACTTAAAATTTTTAAGTTCCCATTTTTGTGTCGTCTTCTTCTCAGTTGGGGACTTTTACAACCAGCTGGTTTCTTTGCTTGTTGGTACACATTGATTTTCGGGTGCTTCCAAGCAATATCACTCCCCTTGCTAGTGAATATATCATCAGAGGGTATTCAATTCCTCTGAATGGGAGCAGTCATCACCAAAGGACCACTTTGTTCAGTTGTGGTCCCCTTTCCTTTGCCTTGGCTCCTCTGCGGAGCTGAAGAGCTAGAACCCAACACTCCTTTACCCTTGTCGCTGTAGGGTTTCATGGCGACAACCTTCCTACGCCTCGCCTGAGAGTTAGCGGGTGGAGGAGTAGAGGCATCGCGATCATGTCGTTTCTTGCTCCCTCATTTTTGATCCCGAGCCATCCTCTCACGGTCACGCTCGGCTTCATAATCAATTGTGCTTTCATTTGAAGATTTTGACATGATGCTTGACACAAAAGATACAAGGTTGAATGGTGAGAAAGGTATCAAGGACTTGTTGAGACTAAAAGCGAGTTCGCATAAACTGTCCAAGATCGGACTTGTCCGGTTTCAGAGTGCGGACTTGTCCGCACCTAGGGCCGAACTAGTCCGGTATGTGCAGTTAAAACCCTACTTAAAATCAAAACTAATCTCGACGAATATTGGTACAATGTGAAAGGAAACAATAGGGATATACTAAGGAAAGGTAAACTATCCCTAAGATTCAGGATTTTGTACCAAGAACTCTGAAAAAGGATGAACAAGGGTTAGGAGCAAAGTTTTTGCTAATTCACCGATTCGAAGGGGGGAGCGGAGTTAAGGTCCGTGTTAGTCCAGGGATGTTGACTTCGCGACGATGGAGACCGATTTCCACAGAGAAAACGGGTGATTTGGTGGAGGGATTTGAATTCTGCCTTGAGAGCTCATGGATGAGGAGAGAGAACGCGAGGGAAGTTGTGAGGAAGAAGAAACAGAATGTTGCCATAGGCTAGGGTTAACCCGATAATAACAGACTAGTCCACAAGGGATCGGACTAGTCTGGTATACCGAACCAGGAATGGACTAGTCTGCAGGAGCGGACTTGTTCGATCTCGACCACAGACTAGTCCGGGGTCAACAGGATAGTTTAAGTTGGAAATCAATATATAATGGAAAATTAGACTAATATTGATCTATGGCACATCTTTTCACAAATAATCTTGATGAGTATGATCAGTAAGCAATCAACGATCACACAGTGGCCATAATTCACCGAGATTCAATAATTAAAATAGTTTTCGAGAGCAAATTGAGAAAGGAAACAAAATTTTTGAAAAAAAAAAGTAAATTTTGAAGAACTAAATAGGTATGCAACCTTTCAAGCCACATTTCAAGCGTTGAGTATATTTAGTTCATTTTGGAGCTCACAAAAGCGTTTTTCATCTAAAAGCTTGTTGAATATATCGGCTAGTTGTTTCTCAGTTCTGACATGTGAAATTACTATGTCTCCTTTTAAAGAGTGATCTCTTAGGAAGTGATGGCAAATATCGATGTGTTTGGTTCACAAGTGATCTATAGGATTGTGTACAATTTTTAAGGCACTCTCATTGTCACATAGGAGTGGAATACGATTCAAATTGTAACTATAATCCCTTAGAGTTTGTCGCATCCATAGGTGTTGTGTACAACAACTACCGACTGCAACATACTCCGCTTCGGCTGTGGAAAGGGCAATGGATTTTTGTTTCTTTGAAGACCATGACACTATGATCTACCTAAAAATTGGCAGGTTCTGGATGTGTTTTTTCTATCAACTTTACAGCCTGCATAATTGGCATTAGCATAACCTATAAGGTGAATTTGGAGCCTTTTGGGTACCAAAGACATAAGTTGGATGTGTGAACTAGGTACCTTAAGATTCTTTTTACTGCAATTAAGTGACACTCTTTTGGTGCAGCTTGAAACCTTGCACACATAAAAACACTCAACATAATATCAGGCCTAGATGCACATAAGTAAAGTAAGGAACCTATCATAGAACGGTATACATTTTGATCCACACTTGGAGAATATTCATTGAGGTTGAGATGCCCATTTGTTTCCATGGGAGTCTTGATGGGCTTGGCTTTGTCCATGTTGAACTTTTTGAGGATGTCATGTGTGTACTTGGTTTGGCAAATGAATGTGCCCTCTTTAAGTTGTTTCACTTGGAATCCCAAAAAGAACTTCAATCCGCCCATCATAGACATCTCAAACCTGTCCGTCATGATCTTACTAAATTCTTCATAGAATGATTCATTAGTGGAACCAAAAATTATATCATCAACATAAATTTGACAAATGAATAGATGATCATCAAAACGCTTAGTAGATAGTGTATAATCAACCTTCCCTATCTTAAAACTGTTTTGAGTGAGAAAGTCTTTAAGGCACTTATACCAAGCTCTAGGAGCTTGTTTGAGGCCATAGAGAGCCTTACGCAGTTTAAATACATGGTCGGGGTGGTCTTGGTCTTCAAAGGCTGGTGGTTGCTCCACGTACACATCTTCCTTGATAGGACCATTGAGTAATGCACTTTTGACGTTCATTTGATACAACTTAAAATTGTGGTGAGTAGCATAGGCTAATAAAATTCGAATGGACTCAAGTCTAGCTACGGGAGTGAATGTTTCATCAAAACCAAACCTTTGACTTGTGAGTAACCTTTTGCCACAAGTCCTGCTTTGTTCCTAGTCACCACTTCATGCTCATCTTGCTTCTTTCAGAAGACCCATTTGGTGCCCGCTATGTTCGCTTTTGGTCTTTCCACAAGCTCCCATATTCATTATTTTTAAGTTGTTTAACTCTTCTTGCATTGCCATCACCCAATCCGGATCTCGTAATGCTTCATCAACCCTATAAGGTTCCAAAGAGGAAACAAAATAATATTGTTTGCAAAAGTTAGCAATACGAGATCTAGTGGTTACTCCCTTTAATCTCCAATGATGTTGTCGATGGGATGATCTCTTTGTACACTATGATGTACTCTTGGGTGAGGCACTTGTGGTCTCATTTCGTCTTCGTCTTCTTCATTTCCGTCATCTCCTCCTAGATCATTGCCTCCATCATCATGTTGATCTTCTTGTTGAGGTTGATATTGTGTAGAAGCACCCCTTGATCATTGATCTCCAGTTGTAGTACATTTTGAGCACTTGAGTCTTGTGATATTTCTTATGGTCGGATATCACTAAGTGTCATCCTACTCAATACTTGACATGGGGCTTCTTCTTGATCTAGCACACACTTATCAACTTGCTCCACTTGGGAGACATTAGTTTCATCAAACACTACGTCACGCGCTACTTCAACAATACCAGAGATTTTGTTAAAGACACAGTAAGCATAGGTGTCTGAATCATAACCAAGCAAAAAACCTTCATCGAATTTTGAAGTGAACTTTGAAGTCCTAGGCTTCAATATGTAACATTTACTACTAAAAACTCTTAAATATGAAACATTTGGTTTGTTATCTGTTAGGAGTTCATATGGCGTCTTCTTTAGAAGTCGATGAAGATACAGGCGGTTCGTGGTGTGACAAGCGGTGTTCACCGCTTCTGCCCAAAACCAATCGGAAGTCTTCTATTCATCTAGCATTGTTCTTGCCATTTTAATGAGTGTTCGGTTCTTTCTCTCGGCCACCCCATTTTGTTGAGGGGAATAGGGTGTCGAGGACTCGTGCTTTATTCCTTCTTCATTCAGGCACTCCTCAACTTGAGTATTCTTGAACTTCGTTCCATTGTCACTCCTTATGTTCTTGATTATTGTAAAGAATTCATTTTGTGCTCTCTTCAAGAACTTCTTGAGGATACCTTGGGTTCTGATTTATCATACAAAAAAAACACTCACATAAATCTAGAAAAACCATCAACATTAACCAAACCATATTATTTACCGCCTATGCTTATATAAGCAATTTGACCAAAAAGATCCATATGTAGGTGTTCTAGCAGTCTTGACGTTGTCATCACATCTTTTCCGGTTGTGATGCTCTAACTTGCTTCCCGACTTGGCATGTGCTACACAACCTGTCTTTCTCAAACACAACATCTTTTAAGCCTCGGATGTGACCATCTTTAAGAAGTTTCTGCAAATTCCTCATACCAACATGAGCTAGCCATCTATGCCACAACCATCTCATGTTAGTCTTTGCAATCAAGCATGTCTCGAGTTTGGCTTTATCTTTGTTGAAGTCAACAAGATGTAGCTTTCCCTTCAACATACCCTTGAATGCAACTAAGTTATCACTTCTTCTAAAAACTGTCACACCCTCATTAGTGAACAAGCAGTTATATCCTTTGTCACATAACTAAGATATGGACAAAAGATTATAATCCAAATAATCAACATGTAAAACATGAGAAAGAGTGTGTTGAGATGATATCGCGATTTTACTGGTACCAAGAACCTTTCCTTGCCTATTGTTCCCAAAGTAAATACCTTTGCTTGGATCTTCATTTTGCTCATAGTCCATGAACATTCTCCTTTCTTCGGTCATGTGGTTGGTGCATCCACTATCTAGCACCAATTTTGATCCACCGGAGGAATATGCTTGCAAAAAAAATAATTATGTCTTGGTTTTAGGTACCCAAGCTTGCTTGGGATCTTTGAGGTTAGTTACAAGTGATTTTGGCACTCACACACAAGATCTAGGATTCTTGTGGTGTGCCCAGCATATTTAGCATAAACATGACCGAATTTGTTTCTTATGAGAACATAAGATGCATCAAAAGTATGAAACAAAGTTTGTTGTTCATGTTTAGATGAGTTCTCTCTAACAAAGGCAATATGTTCCATATCATTCTTGTGAACATTAGTGAATTTCTTTTACTTTTAGTATACCCGAGACCATCTTTGACGTTAGGAGGTCTTGTGATCATATATGCACTATGTGCATATTTTATATTTTCCTTGTCAAAGATGTTACATTGAAAAAAATGCTTAACTTGTGGCACAATAGACTCATTCTTCAACTAAGTATTCAAGTTGGCACATGTACAAGTTTTAATGGGTGTACATTTGACATTTTGAGAAGATGAGCTTTTGGAGGAGGAACAACCACTTTGCTTGAGTGACTCAACTTGCACCTCAAGAATCTTGTTAACTTTAGTCAAGTTAGCAAGTTCACCCCTGAGTTCAATATGTGAGTCTTCTAGCTTCGAGCAAGTTTCCTTACTCAAGGCTAGCTCAAGCTCAAGTGCCTTGCTTCTCTCTTTTTCAATCTCAAGAAGCTTCTCAACCTCAAGATATTTCTTTCTTTCAAGAATGAGTGTATCTTCTTGACGGTTGACACTCCTCCTGCTAAAAAATCTCATCAGACAATAATTTCATTTTTCTTAAAGCAGTTTTACTTAAACCTTTTAGCATATCCTCATTATCACTAGCACTATCAAAATCATCAATAGAGGAATGTAAAGAGGAAGGTTTAGATTTGACCATTTTCTTGCCCTCCTTGGACGCGAGGCAAGTATGGTTGGAGTCCTTCCACCCTCCCATGGTTGGGAAGAGTGTGGACTTCATTGTAGGCTTCTTGATGGCAATTGTTGCCATCTCTTCTTCATCTTTGGAGGCGGACTCGTCGTTTGAGTCCCACTCCTTGTCAATATGTGTTGTGTGTGCTTGCTTCTTCTTCTTGAACATTTTCTTTTCTTGTGGCTTTGATTCTTTCTTCTTATTATTATTATCTTCATATTGGCAATCGACCATGAAGTGACCATATTCGCCACAGTTGTAGCAAGTATTGCGAGCTTTATATTTTCCCTTATATTTATTCTTGCCTTCACTTCAGTTATCATCTTTTCTTCTTCTCATCATGCACTTGAGCTTTTTTATGAATAGCACCATTTCTTCATCGTCCATATATGTGCTTACATCACCACTATCTTCTTCTTGATGTGTCTCACGAGCTTCTTTTCCCTTTGGCTTGCATGTCGCCTTGAGGGCAACCTCCTTTTTTTGTATGAGGTAAGCTCCGCAAGATCTTTCATGTATTGAGCTTCTTTTTACATCATCTCATGGTTTATAATTTTTCCAAGAATCTCATTGGGTGTCTTTTTGTGGAACCTTGGGCTTTCTCTTATCATTGAGCACAAAGTCAAATTGTGGGGCATGAATGCACTTATCATCCTCCTGACAACCTCATGATCAGTCCACTTCTTGCTTCCATAAGCGCAGATCTTGTTGATAAGCGTCTTCATTCGGTTGTACATTTCTTGAGGATTTTCACCATCCTCGACGGCAAACCTCCCCAATTCTCCGTCAAACATCTCAATCTTCGCTTCACGGACGGAGCAATTTCCTTAGTGCATGGTCTAGAGGGTGTCCCATATGTCATATGCACTTTCTAGTCCATCCACCTTGGCGAACTCCTCTCAGCTCAAGGATGAAGTGATCACCGCAATGGCTTGCGCATTGCGATGAATTGCTTGTTCTTGCTCCGAGGTGAGTTCTTCATCGTTGTCCGAGATATCTAGACCTGTGCACACTATATGCCAAAGACATGGATTGAGATAAGATACATTTTCATATTGTATTTCCACATAGTATAGTCACTTCCATCGAAGTGAGGAGGTTTTCCCAAAGGTATAGAAAGATAATGGTTATTAGCATTGAGGCGATCATAATTAAAAGGATATCGGGAGTAGTCTTGGTGACTACTCCCTTTTGGCTTATAATCTTCTTTCTTTCTTTTTTGGCTCAAGAGCTTCTTTCTAAGAAGTGTCTTGAGCTGGCGGACTTCTTCACAATCGTTCTCATACTCCTTGAGCACATCGAACATTTTAGTCTTGCGAGCATCTCCGTCAATGGGCATTTTAAGAATTTTGTTTTTCCTTCTCGTTGGCCATTTGTATCTCCGAGCGAATAGTCTCTTGATGGAGAGTCCTACTCCGATACCAATTGGATGTGGCCTAGAGAGGGTTAATAGGCTTTTGAAACTTTTCCTGCAACACTTAGCAAACTCATCAAAACCAGGAAGGTCAGACTAGTCCGGTGTTAGGTGCGAACTTGTCTGGTGTTAACGCAACACCGACAAACGCTTAACTCTTTTTGGTATTTTCTCGAAGATGAAACGTAGCATAGTATGTAAAATAACTTAAGAGTAATAAGCAAACGTGTAGAAGATCAAGTTTCATGAGAATCACAAGTTTAATGCCAAGTTGGAGATTTATCAATTTTTGCCCTACCTAGTTGCAAGTATGAACGAAACAAAAAGGCACAAGACACAGTGATTTTTTCTGAGGTTTAATCCCACAAAAGGGATCTACATCCACGTTGAGGAGCTCACACAGAGTCGAATCTCAACCAACCCTTTACCTCGTCAAGTCACCGCGAAGGCCGACTTGATCTCCACTATCAGCGGGGTAATCACCATGTCAATGGGGCAACCTCACAAGTTGAGGGCTCCCACGAGATTACAATGAAAGAACTGATCAAAACACACTTAAGTGATGTACAAGAAAGCAAGAGTGTGAGAGAGATCAAACCCCAAGAGCTCGAGATCGAGTAGACGTCGCTCTCTCTTTCCCATATATCAAATCCCAAAAGATTGAACATTTTAGGGCCTTAGATGTGTGGAGAGGAGTTTTTTCATGGTGTTGGGAGGTATGACGGTGCAAGGGTTCCTGATGTATGTTTATGGAGTCGTGGATCACATATTTATAGACATTTTGAAAAGTTACCATTTGGATTACGACACCCGTACTGGTCCGCTATGGGGATCGAACTAGTCTGGTGTGTTGAGTGAATTATACGTGAAGTTGTGCAGTACACTGGAGAACCCTAACTTGTATAAGTGTACCGGACTAGTCCGCAGAGGACCGGACTATTCTATTTTGTGTCCAGAGAGAAATCTGATTATTTGGCTAAAATTGGACTCGTCCGGTGCATTGTGAATGTGAAGAGGAAATGACTAGTCCACATTTGAGGACTTGTCTGTTTGAGCACCATAGAGATAACGGACTAGTCTGTAAAATATCGGGCTAGTACGGTCTCCACTCAAAGAGGTATTAGACTAGTCTGCACATTATCGGACTAGTCTGATGCTTGACTGATTTTTTTAATTAAGTTTTTAGCCCTTACTCTCTACGCAAAGGTTTGAGCTCTTGGGGGTGTGTCTTTCACACACACCCTATACATTAACTACTTCGCACTTATATTCTCTACTTGTGCTCTTCCCTTCTTGTTTCTCATTTTTCACCTTTTTTGCTCCTTGGTTCTATTCTCTGAGACCTGTTCTCAACTCAACAAATTTCATTAGGATCTCACTTGTTTGTCATCAGTTGTCAAAAATCCACAAGGGTGTGCCTAGATGCACTTTCACCAACACATAGGTTCAGCCTCCCTGGGGTTCGAGAAAAAATGCTTCAAGCGATCAATTACTGGAAGGTACCACATCATCAAGGCAGTAATCTTTCTATTATTCTTCCCGTTTGCACCATCAGAAGTATCGTTATCGTCACGTTCAGGGACAATAAAACTCCTCTTATTTTCTGGGTCTTATTCATGTTGAACATACTGGTGATTGTAGTCCTTCTTGTATCTACTACACCGCAGAAAGAGCATCTAGTTGTGAGATCATGCTCTTTACGATACAGAATACAATGATTCACACAAGCGTTTATTTTTGTCACACCTAGTGTCTTCGGGCAAATAAGTTTCTTCTCTTTATAAGTGCTTCTAGGCAGTTTATTGGGATTTGGAAGAATTTTCCCCAGAAGATTCAAAAGATCGGAGGAACTATTGGACCATCTGTGGGTGGCTTTCAACTTTAGTAGTTATAGGACTGCACACAACGTAACTCTTTATCATAACCTTTTGATTCATCATATAAAAGCTAGGTCGTCGCATTCTGTAATGTCTCCATTTTACTTAAACATTTACTTGTTCCCATAGAAATCAAATATATGGTTCCATGTGACGCAACATCTCCTCACAATCAAACTCATCATCATCGTCGTCTTCATCATCCTGATTGTCACTACTATAATCAATATGAGCATTACTGCCATTAGAATCTCTCTCATCATCATTATCCACTTCATGTGTATCTAACTCACCATGCTCTATCCATATTGTGTAGTTTTTTTAAGCCTTTTTACACCAAATGAGATTGGATTACTATAGTATCTGTCCAAACAATCCTATTTTTGCAGTTGGTTAATGGACATAAAATGTCATCTATCTTTTGCATCTTCTTATGTCTCTTGGACGCTTCAATAAAGTTTGCAACATTTTGAATGTACATAGGATCAGGTCCTGGCATATTGTACATCCACGCTCGACGGTCCATCTTCTATATCAAACTGTAAAACTAAAAAAGAGATATCACTTTATTCTCATTCATTTGCATGTTTAAAATTAAAAATTAGAAAAATTAGAGAGAAGGGAGGAGTAGGCGTATAGGGACGATGATCTCGACGAAGATCGTCAACGAGGGCGAGGACGAGGATGGCGAGGAAGACGACAGCAATGGGGCTCGACAGCGAGGGCGAGGACTGCGACAGCGAGGGCTTGGGGAAAATGAAAATTTTGGTAGCCTGGCAGTGTCGATGTGAAATCTCCCAGGTTAAGTTTTTGCGGTGTTCGAGCAACGCCTTATATAGTCGTCGATTTTCATAGGCGGCTCGGATGTGAACCACCGCATGTGCTAATAGATCTTCACAAGCGGGTCTTCTATTAAACAATGCATGTATTAATAGATCTTCACAGGCGGGCTTTACTAAACACCGCCTATTGAAATCGGTGCCTATATAATGCCGCTCGAGCTCCTTGCAAAAACCTAACCCAAGACATTTCACATAGACGCCATCAGGCTGCCAAAATTTTCATATTGAATGTGGCCTAGAGGGGGGGGGTGAATAGGCCTTTTTGAATTTTATCGGAACCTTCAACACTTAACAACCAGTTCAAAACCAGAGACATCGAACTAGTCCGGTAAAGTGCAGACTAGTCCGGTGTGTATCGACTAGGTTGATTGAGTTTGATCGATTAATTTGATTCTTCGATGTATGCAGCGGAAATATACAGTCTGTCAGTACCCTGCATACCGGATACCCCTTGGGAATGCAAAGATCACAAGGCAACTCCATCTACCAGATTTGAAGACCTCTGAAGGCCCCACATGTCAGCCATAACCGGACCTGCTTCCCCGACATGCTTAGTCACAGGGCCGCCACGTGTATCATAAGACCGCAGCTATCGCCCACACATGGGAAAGCTCCGGACTGGATACTAGTATGGCACTCCCGGACCTAACCTCAGATAGAGGGAAGCTCCGGTACCGACACGTGTCCAACAGCACCAGACCTACGCGTCCACGAGGTAAGCTCCAGAGCTGCCACGTGTCCGAACCGCCGGACCTTCAACCTCAACAATCAGACTGGTGGACCCCCAACGGCTCGGACCTTCAAGGGGCAATCAAAGACTTCAAGACCCGATTAAGTGTCATTAATACCATATTAATGACACTTAATCGGAAGGCCCTTAATACTAGTAATGGCACTATTAAGGCCCGTTACCACGCTATTAAGGGTAATTAACCTCATTTATTATGTATTAAACATTAGTAACCGCCAGGTCCACATGTCGGGCCAGGCTAACGGTGTAATGACCAGTCCTTGTACTATAAAAGGACTGGTCGACGAGAGACTCTGGAGGCTCTGGGGACGCTCTCGGTTTCTTAGGCTCTCTGAGCTCTCTAGACCCTTACACGCCTCTAAACACTCACTCGCTCAATACAACAGCAACACACCCCGTGGAGTAGGGTATTACGCTCAGGCGGCCCGAACCACGTAAACCTCTGTGTCAATTTGCCACCATCTCTTGAATCTCTGTGCGCCCATTAATGAACTACAAACTCCACAGACTACTAACAGTAGTGTCGGGAGATCTGCTGGATTTACGCACCGACACAATCAAATGAAGTGTTGCAAGATTATGGACTAGGATATATCACAATTCAATCTTATATTTAATGATTCAACATAAAGAATGCAATAATGATTGAAACCCTAGATTGTTGTGATGAATAAGAACGATGAACACAAAGCAAGACACAAGGATTTATCCCATGGTTCGGCTCCCACAAAGGCAACCTATGTCCACGTTGAGGAGTCCACAAAAGGATCGGGTCTTCTCCAACCCTACCCTCATCGGATCACCACGAAGGCCAATCCTCTTCCACTTATCACAAAGGGGTGAATAACTGAATTCAAAGGGGCCTTCTCACACGTTGAGGACTCCCCTGATTACAACATGAAACACCACCAAGAACACACTCAAAAGATTACAATGAAATCACAGGAGTGTGTTAGAGAATCAAACCAAGAGCTCAATGAGTGTTGAACGTGTCTCTCTAATGATTTAGAGTGTATCCTCAAAGGATTGATCTTTGTTGCACTTAATTTCATGGAGAGATGTGTTTTTGAGGCTCTTGGGAGGTGTGACGGTGCTACGGTTCGTGTAAGACCTATCTGTGCTGAATACATTGGCTTGTAGTGAATACACTTGCTTTGAAGATAAAAGTTTTGATTATCACCAAAACACCTTTTTATTAAGATTCGACTAGTTTTAGTTAGCTCCGGTGAGTTTTGTCTTTAGCTCCGATGTTTTTTTGCTAAGCTCCAAGTTGATTTTTCTAGCTCCGGCTTTTGGGTTTACTTAGTTATACTAGTTTTGGTAAGTTCCGGCGCTAGGTTCTACTAGCTTTTGTTAGCTCCGGCTCAATGTCTGGGTTGCTCTGGCAAGGTCCGGAACTTGACCGCAATGCTTCTGTTTTTCATTTGCAATGTTTCGTACTTGCTTTACATATGTGGAAAGATTGCTTAGTATTCATTTGCTAAGTCTTTGGTGTGTTTTTGGTTGACATGGATGATATCGTGTTACTGTGGTTTTACAACATGCTTATGTGAGGTTCTCACGTAAGGTGTTGTGTTTGGAACTAACTTGAGTCAAGTCGAGGACTTGGGCTCGTATGGATTGGTTGTTTATTCATGTGCAGGTGTTGCTTGATTTCAAGACATGGCTGGTGATGGGATTCATTGGACTAGTCTCATGGAGGAGATGAGGTTCCAACAACCAAATTCAGGAGGAATTGTGATTGAGCTGATCAGGAGGTTGCGCAGCATGATTGAATCAAGAACAATGCATGTGAAGGTATCGTGGACGTCATTAGAAGATGTTTGCACGTGTGCAGATGTGGACGTAAAGAGTTGGTCGGAAAGGTCCAACCGACTAGAGTATGGATTCAGGCTGCGGCTGAGTCGGGTTTGACTCAAATATGGAAAGATTTGAGTTGGTTATGATAGGATTTCGTGTGGGTCACGAATTTGAGTTGTTTAGGAATGTGGGATATGTTCCTAAGGTGTTTGGAAGTCTTAAGATTGCTTCTATCTGCGTATAGAAGAATCCTAAGCAGTTATGGAAAGTTACGATTCATGAACAGAGTAGGATTAGGTTCCTGATTTGAGTTGAGTTGGCTTTCGAGCTGTTTATATAAGCAAGGGAGCCCAGAGCTCGTGGTGCACGACTTTGGGGCTGTTCCTCTTGTATTATATTGAATAAAATTCGTAGTTTGAAGGAACTTTTGTGCCTTGTTCGTCCGACTTGTTCCAGACAAGTTTTACTCGTCGAGTTTCTAGACAGCACTACCTTTCGTTGGTGGTTTTATCATAACTCGAGTTTTACAGATCCAATTGACGTGATTCTTTTTGGCTTGTCTTCACAACTTGATTATCTATCATATGTAAAAATTTCACGGTCATTGGATTTGTGGTATATGATCTACACGAGTTTCTTTGCAGCGTTCCAGAACTGTTTTTTTCTCGGGTAGGGTAGATTGACCTTTGTTTGATCTTTCGATCATAACTTGAGTTTTTCTCGATGGATTTGAGTGATTCTTGTTGTGTTGTCTTCGTGACTTGATTCTCTCTGATATTTATCACTTTTGTCACGGTTAAACACATTTAGATTAGTCTCACACACGATTTATTTAACAGATCATTTTTCTGCCGAAGGGGTTGGGGTTTAATTGTTTCCGCTGCGTAAGATTTTTAAATCTACCATTCACCCCCCCTCTGGTAGCTTTTCACGTGCTCTTCGATCCTACAATTGGTATCTGAGCCATGGTGCTCTAATCGTCGTGATTTGCATGTGTTTTTGACTAATCATCATGGAGAAGTACTCCGCCAAACCTTGTGTGTTTGCTGGTATTGATTTTTAGGTTTGGAAGGCACACATGGAGGCTTTCATCCAGGCACAAGGCTTTGCAATATGGGAGAAGGTATACAAGCCTTACGAAGTGCCATCAAACGATCAAGTTACAGCTATAAATCTGAGAGATGTCGATAATAACAACAAGGCTCGGAACTTGATCATACAAGGATTAACACAAAGCGACTTCGACTGTGTTGCACACCTCCGATCTGCATACGATGTGTGGAAAGCACTTTGTGACTACCACGAAGGATCCAACACGATCAAAGAGGTAAGGCAAGACATGTTCAAGAAAGAATACATGCGCTTCGAGATGCAACCCGGTGAGTCTATTGATGACCTTTTTGCTCGCTTTAATAATATTCTCAGCAACTTGTGTAGTGTCAATGTTAATTTTTCAGATGCTGAAAATGCTAGGCAATTGCTAAGTGCATTAGATATGTCAATTTGGGAGATGAAAGTCACATCTATTCGTGAATCTACTGTCATGAGTTCACTTACTTTAGATGTGCTATATTCCAAGTTAAAAACTCATGAAATTGACATAATCTCACGTAAGAACCCCAACAAGTCTATTGCTTTTGTTTCTCAACATGACATGCCTAGTTCCGGCCAATCTTCATCTTGTGGTACACTTGCTTTGTTGTCCTCTCTAACCCTTGAACAGATTTAGGAGTTTCCAGAGGAGGAGCTAGCACTTCCCTCTACGAGGTTCTCAAAAGCGTTGCAAAATGTTAGAACTAGAAGGAGAGGAAGCTTTGGACCTCAACGATGCTTCGAATGTGGTAAGATAGGACACTTTCATACAGATTGTCCTAACCTTTCAGGTCCTACGTCCCGGGAAGAAAAACAATCAAGTATAAAGCACTCCTCAACAAACGATAAGAAGAAAAAGAAGGGTTTTACAGTACGTCAATTGGTGAGCAGTTTTATCTCAGCACTCCAGGAACTTGGCTCAAGCGACGTGGACATTGGAAGTGATGAAGATGGAGATGATTTGGCAAACTTGTGCTTCATGGCGGGCAAGTCAAGAGAAAGTATGGAGGAGGCAGAACACAACAGCGACAATGAAAAGGTATGTCCTACTTGCGAAGAAATGTGTGATGCTATTTCCCGTGCCACTGTTATTGTTAAGAAAAAGGACAAAAAGCTTAGGGACAATGCTGTTAAAATTGAGTCACTAGAATCTGAAATTAATCGTTTGAAATCCTTGATTCCTAGTGATGATTCTTGTTCCTCATGTGACTTAATATATGAACAATTGTCCTCCCTAAGAAGTGCACATACCTCCACACTTGATAAACTTGAACTTGAAATTGAAAAGAACAAAAATATTGATGCACTTAATATTGGAAACTTAAAAGATGCTTCTTGTTCTACAATTGGTTTGCATTGTTCTAGTCGTGATGATCTTGATAAGAAACTGCAAGATGCTATCAATGAAATCTCTATATTGAACAATGCTTTACGTTATCTTGAAGTTAAATATTGTTCCAATTGCAAATTAAAAGGAAAAACTTCATGTGAAAATTGCCTTGATCTGTACAATAAACTTGATAACATGCATAAGACATTTGATTGTTTTGTAATGGGAATAAGAACCTAAACTTGCTGCTGAATTCATCCAAGGCTTGCAATGATAAAACTGGTTTAGGTTTTGATTCTCATGCTCATGCTAAGGCAAATCCACCTAAAATTGTAAAGTCATTAGGAAGTGGTTTGATTCAAACAGTTCCTAAACAAAAAGAAGTGGTTTTCAAATCTGCAGGAGTATTGTCTCATTCGGTTTCAAATAAAAATGTTGTTTGCTCATCTAGACATGAACACAAAGTTAAATTTCATTGTACTTACTGTGGTAGAGATGGTCATGTAATAGATTTTTGTTATAGACTAGCTAAACAACAGAAAAGGGAAAGAATGGTTGCTAGATCTCATAACTTTCATGCAAAATTTGCTGCACATATTGAACCGAATGTACAACCTGCTGTTTTGAGTCAAAAACATTCAAAGTTTACCTCCGGACCTTCTGTTTTTGCCTCCAGAGCTACTGATTTTTGTGCTACACAAGTAACACCTTATAGGTCAGCAGTTAAGAATAAAAAATCTCAAACTTTGACTCATAAACCTGCTGTTTTGTCTCAGCTTTCGCGTGTTTTTCCTGCTGCACGTCGTGTGACTCAGTACTGGATTCCTAAATGCCTTTTGACTAACCCCAGTATTGAGTCATCGACGTATTGTGCTTCTATGTAGGTTACACATTTGAGGAAGGAGAACATTTGGATTGTGGATTCAGGTTGCTCACACCACATGACCGGACCTTCACGTGTTCAATCCTTCGGAGGTAAATGGTATGTACTTGTAATTGTTGATGATTATTCTAGATACTCTTGGATTTAGTTTATGGCATCTAAGAATGAAGTTTTTAGTCACTTTAGAAATTTATTTCTTAGATTATCAATTGATTACCCAGGATCTTTAAAAGCAATTAGAAGTGATAATGGAACTGAATTTAAAAATCAATCTTTTGATCACTTTTGTGCTGAAAATAGAATAGATCATCAATTTTCTTCACCATATGTACCTCAACAAAACGGTGTTGTAGAAAGAAAGAACATAACCTTAGTTGAGATGGCTAGGACTATGCTTGATGAATATCAAACTCCTAGGAAATTTTAGGCTGATGCATTAGCAACCGCTTGTTATGTCTCAAATCGTGTTTTCTTGCGTGCTAAGCTAGGTAAAACACCATATGAGCTCCGGTTTGGACATAGGCCTAGTGTTACACACTTTCGGGTCTTTGGTTGCAACTGCTTTGTTAAGAAACATGGTAATCTTGATAAATTTGAACCTAGATCCATTGATGGCATGTTTCTTGGTTATCCATCTCATACTAGAGGATACCGTGTGCTTTTACTTCACACTGACAAAATTGTGGAGACTTGTGAAGTGTCTTTTGATGAAGCTAGCCCAGGTACTAGCTCAAACATTGCAGGGCCAGATCCATATCCGCAGGGGGAGCATTTTCATTGAAGATGAGGAAGAATTGGAGCTGCTGCCCGAAAATTTAGCAGCTAAAGACTTTGGTTCAGCTCCGAATGTTAATTCTCAACCAGCACCGACAACAATCAATGCTGATTCAAATCATCCTCAAGTCACAAGCTCATCGATTTGTGATGAACATGAAGAAGAAGAAGCTTGTGAGACATTTATTCCCCTATGGTTTTACAAAGATCATCCCCCACAACAGATGATTGGAAGCTTGCACGAACGAGTCACACGGTCCAAGTTTTGCAATCCAAACTCTTATGCTCATTCTGCTTTTGTTGCTTCTTTTGAACCCAAAGATATATCACAACACTCACTAATGAATCTTGGATTATTGCCATGCAAGAAGAGTTAGAAAATTTTGAAAGAAATAATGTTTGGAAACTTGTACCTCCACCTCAAGGTCACACTTTAATTGGAACTAAATGGGTATTTAAAAATAAACAAAGTGAGGATGGGGTTGTGGTTAGGATTAAGGCTAGGTTGGTTGCTCAAGGTTTCACTCAAGTTGAAGGTCTAGATTTTGATGAAACTTTTGCTCCAGTTGCTAGATTAGAAGCCATTAGAATTTTGTTAGCTTTTGCTGCATCTATTGGTTTTAAGCTATATAAAATGGATATTAAAAGTGTTTTTCTTAATGGCTACATAGATGAGGAGGTTTATGTGAAACAACCACCGGGTTTTGAAAATCCAGATTTTCCTAATCATGTTTACAAACTGTCCAAAGCCTTGTACGGTCTCAAACAAGCCCCTAGAGCATGGTATGATAGGTTAAAAACATTCTTACTTGAAAAAGGGTTTACCATGGGCAAGGTTGATAAAACTCTTTTTGTGCTTAAGCATGGCAATGACTCATTATTCGTTCAAGTGTATGTGGATGATATTATCTTTGGTTGTGCTTCTCATGATCTTGTGTCCAAGTTTTCAGCAATGATGAGTTCCGAATTTGAAATGAGTATGATGGGTGAACTCACTTACTTTTTGGGGCTGCAAATTAAGCAAACTAAGGAGGGTACCTTTGTGCATCAAATAAAGTATACAAAAGATCTCCTAAGGCGCTTCAACATGGACAAAAGCAAGCCTCTTCGGACACCAATGGGAACAGCAACAACACTTGGACTTGATGAAGATGGAGAACACGTGGATCAAAAAGAATATAGAAGCATGATCGGATCACTTTTGTACCTCACGACATCAAGACCAGACATACAATTCAGCGTATGTCTTTGTGCACGGTTTCAAGCCTCCCCACATGCTTCAGATCGTCAAGCCGTCAAAAGGATTCTCAGGTACTTACATGGAACTCAAGAATTTGGCATTTTTCTTCCTTCTTCCTCAACCGTTACTTTGAAAGCTTTTTCGGATGCTGATTTTGGGGGTTGTAGGATTGATAGGAAAAGTACTTCCGGTGCTTGTCATTTTCTTGGTAATTCTCTTGTTGCTTGGTCCTCTAGAAAACAAATTTCAGTTGCAAAATCCACAGCCGAATCTGAATATGTAGCTGCTGCTAGTGCTTGCTCACAAATTCTTTGGATTGTTCCAACACTTAAGGACTATGGGGTTGATCTAGATAATGTTCCACTGTTCTGTGATAACACTAGTGCCATTTGCATTGCTAAAAACCCCGTGCAACATTCTAGAACTAAGCACATTGTCATTAGGTATCACTTTCTACAAGATAATGTTGAAAAAGGAAACATTGTGCTTCACCATGTAGATACTGAACAACAATTGGCTGACATTTTTACAAAACCTTTGGATTTCACTCGTTTTTGTTACATTCGTAGTGAAATAGAGGTTATGCATCCTCATGGCTTAAATTGAGGGGGAGTTTTGAAACTTGGGAAGTCTATGTGTGAATCTGAAATTAAAATAATATGAGTATAGTATTTCATACATATATGACTTTGTGATTCCTTTTACATGTTGAAAGTTCTTACTACATTACTCGTGTTATACATTTTGTAGTTTTTTCCATGTCTAGTAATTGGAATAATTACTTACACTAAAACTGGTCATGGTCGAACTTTCTTGCTGTTTTGAACTTGTTACATGTTCACAAGTGCTTTTAATCATTAAGAATTAATCAAGTAATCAACTCACATGTTGAGTTTTTTATGAACAAATATAAATTGAGAAAAGATCAAGAGAATATACATGCATCGCACTTCTTCTTTTGAGATGGCTTATCATTGCACTTAGATATGAACTTGGAAGAAGTTGTGTATGACTAAAACCATGTCCTTAAGCTTCTGACTGTCAAATGACATAGGCTTGGCTTGGTTGGTTAGAATAAGGCAGATGCGCATATAATCTCTTGCAAATATCATATGATCTAAATTTATGCTTTGAAAAATAGTAAAATGCAGCAACTAGTGTCATGATTTCAGGTTTTGAAATAGTTAAGTTTGTGAGATCATGACTTATTTAAATTGAAAATTACATTTGATCTCTAGCATGACTTACACTACTTTATGTATTTCATTGATGTGATAATGTAAGGTACTTGATAGTATGACTTGGATGAGCTTTGTTTATATGTATATGTTATAATATGCTCATAACAAGAAAAAGGGGAGAGATAATTTGTTTATATGCTCATGACTTGCTGAATACATTGTCAAAGGGGAGAGATAAGCATGAAGAGAAAGAGAATATGTGCACAAGGAGAGATAATAAAGGGGGGGAGATAATATGGGATAATTTTTGGATTTTCTTCTCATTTTACTTTTGATTTACAAAAGGGGGAGAAATTGCCTTCAAAACTTTTATGTGAATAAGCCAATGTTCGGATTTTAAATGGTGTTGCCAATGCATTCATCAAGGGGGAGATTGTAAGACCTATGTGTGCTGAATACATTGGCTTGTAGTGAATACACTT
Organism: Tuctoria greenei; assembly: GCA_036927565.1. Taxonomy (NCBI): domain Eukaryota; kingdom Viridiplantae; phylum Streptophyta; class Magnoliopsida; order Poales; family Poaceae; genus Tuctoria; species Tuctoria greenei. The sequence continues at coordinate 172,182,792 of JAYESD010000002.1, read as the reverse complement.
GCTTTGACGATAAAAGTTTTGATTATCACCAAAATACGTTTTTATTAAGATCCGACTTGTTTTAGTTAGCTCTGGTGAGTTTTGTCTTTAGCTCCAGCATGTTTTTGCTAAGCTCCGAGTTGATTTTTCTAGCTCCGGCTTTTGGGTTTACTTGGTTATACTAGTTTGGTAAGTTCCGGCGCTAGGTTCTACTAGCTTTTGTTAGCTCCGGCTCAAGGTCCAGGTTGCTCTGGCAAGGTCCGGAACTTGACCGCAATGCTTCTGTTTTTCATTTGCAATGTTTCATACTTGCTTTACATCTCTAGAAAGATTGCTTAGTATTCATTTGCTAAGTCTTTGGTGCATTTTTGGTTGACATGGATGATATAGTGTTACTGTGGTTTTACAACATGCTTATGTGAGGTTCTCACGTAAAGTGTTGTGTTTGGAACTAACTTGAGTCAAGTCGAGGACTTGGGCTCGTATGGATTGGTTGTTTATTCATGTCCAGGTGTTGCTTGAGTTCAAGACATGGCTAGTGATGGGATCCATTAGACTAGTCTCAGGGAGGAGATGAGGTTCCAACAACCAAATTCACGAGGAATTGTGATTGAGCTGATCAGGAGGTTGCGCAGCATGATTGAATCAAGAACAATGCATGTGGAGGTATCATGGACGTCATTAGAAGATGTTTGCACGTGTGCAGATGTGGACGTAAAGAGTTGGTTGGAAAGGTCCAACCGACTAGGTTATGGATTCAGGCTGCGGCTGAGTCGGGTTTGACTCAAATATGGAAAGATTTGAGTTGGTTATGATAGGATTTCATGTGGGTCATGAATTTGAGTTGTTTAGGAATGTGGGATATGTTCCTAAGGTGTTTGGAAGTCTTAAGATTGCTTCTATCTGCATAGAGAAGAATCCTAAGCAGTTACGGAAAGTTACGATTCGTGAACAGAGTAGGATTAGGTTCCTGATTTGAGTTGAGTTGGCTTTCGAACTGTTTATATAAGCAAGGGAGCCCAGAGCTCGTAGTGCACGAATTTGGGGTTCTTCCTCTTGTGTTATATTGAATAAAATTCGTAGTTTGAAGGAACTTTTGTGCCTTGTTCGTCCGACTTGTTCCAGACAAGTTTTACTCGTCGAGTTTCTGGACAGCACTACCTTTTGTCGGTGGTTTTATCATAACTCGAGTTTTACAGATCCAATTGACGTGATTCTTTTTGTTTTATCTTCACAACTTGATTATCTATCATCTGTCAAAATTTCAAGGTCATTGGATTTATGGTCTATGATCTACACGAGTTTCTTTGCAGCGTTCCAGAACTGTTTTTTCTCGGGTAGGGCAGATTGACCTTTGTTTGATCTTTCGATCATAACTTGAGTTTTTCTCAACGGATTTGAGTGATTCTTCTTGTGTTGTCTTAATGACTTGATTCTCTCTGATATCTATCACTTTTGTCACAGTGAAACACATTTTGATTAGTCTCACACACGATTTATTTAATAGATCATTTTTCTGCCGAAGGGGTTGGGGCTTAATTGTTTCCGCTGCGTAAGATTTTTAAATCTACCATTCACCCCCCCTCTGGTAGCTTTTCACGTGCTCTTCGATCCTACAGTTCGCGAGAGTTTAAAGTTGGGCCGTGCACCTCTATTTATATGGGGTTTCTAAAAGTGACCATTAGGGTTTAGGAATATCAGACTAGTCCGTGGTGGACACCGCACTAGTCCGGTGGATGTGTGTAGCAAATCCTAAGTGTCTCGAAATATCGAACTAGTCCGGCCAGGAGCGGACTTGTCCGATTTCGCTTCTGGAAATCTTCAGACTAGTCCAATAGTCATCGGACTTGTCCGGACATGTGAAACCCTAAGTGAATTGGGTGACAAGTCCGCACTTAGAGGACTTGTCCGATTTAGGTCAGAGGGTTTTTCGGACTAGTCCGTGCTAATATCGGACTTGTCCGATTTAGATCAGAATGAATATCGGACTAGTCCGGTGGTGATCAGACTTGTCCAATTTTGTGTGACTTGTGAAAAGTTTTGAGGACTAGTCCACACTGGGGAGGACTAGTCCGATTCTAGTCAAAGAGATATCGGACTAGTCCGATGGATATCGGACTTGTCTGATTTTGAGCAGAGAGGATATCGGACTAGTCCCGTGACATTCGGACTAGTCCGGTCCTGTATAAATTTGTGCAATGTGTGTGTGTAATTGTGATTGAGCTCTTGGGGTGTGTTTCCTTAACACACTCCATACACAATGATCTACTATTCTTCTTCCTTGAGCACATTTCCACTTTGCTCCTCATTCTTCCCTCTTTTTGGCACTTTGCTTATTTTGCTATTAAAACCTGTGCTCATCTCAACAAAGAGGTTAGGATCTCGTTTGCTTGTCATAAATCATCCAAAACCCACAAGGGATTCCTAGATGCACTTTCAATCTCCCCCTTTTTGGTGATTGATGACAACCAATTTAGATTTCACAAAATGTGATAAAAATTTAGATTTTCATAAAGCATGCACATATGAGTCTAAAATACATCAAGCAATGAAAACATAATCCATATGTTCATTCTTTATGGTGGGATGCATAACTAAGTATATTGAAACAATGAGAATGACATAATTGACATTAATCAATCAAAAGCAAGCATATATGTCATTCTAGGAGCAAAATCACATAACTCAACAATTACTTTTCAAAAGATCATAACATTGCATCACAGAACCGTAATTAACTTAAGAACATAGTTAAAGCTTTACAACTTGCAAAATAGTCAAAAAGCATACAAAAGAGCTCTCTCCTCGCATCCTACAGCTAAGGCTAAGACTCTCCCTCAATCTCTCCCCCTTTGGCATCAAGACACCAAAAAGAAGGAGAGGGGGAACCTAAAGTCTTCACTCCTCGCTGTCGGTCCTCTCATCGTCTTCATCGTCGTCTTCGGGCTGATGAGGAGCGGGAGGAGGAGGAGGTGTGGAGCCACTCGAGCCCCCAATGCCAAAGTAGGCAAGCTCGGAGGGGGTCAAGGGTCCAAGCTCGGTGAAGCCTGAATCGGAATATTCAGAGAGTACCAGAGACCCAATGGGTTCGATCTCCAGTTTCTGGCATATTTGCTTCACATTTGCCTTCACATACTTCATATCTTCCTTTATTCTCTTGTTGAGCTTATGGGCCTTCACTTCAGCCTTTTTGCAAGAAGCGAAGATGGTAGCCAAGTATTTGAAGATCCCACTAGCGGATCCCCTTTGAGGGGCTGCCCTACTGGCAGGGGCAGCTCTGGCATCTTCAGTTCCTCTTGCCGGTGCCACAGGACTGGAGGCCGGCGAGGGAGCAGCCTGGACACTTGGCTTCTGAGGCATCTGAGGCCTCAAGGATAGGTGCTCCACATCCTTGACGAATTCAATCCTGGTGACCTTCTCGATCACAAACATCAGATATGGGCCATACCCACAAGACCTGTTGGGTGTGCAAGATATGTTGACCATGTCATTCCAGATGTAGTCCGCCACATCAATCTGGCGGTCCTTGCTTATCACTCTCATCAATGTCCGGAGATAACCCTGCACACTCCCGACATCTCCATCCTTGGGAGCGATGGTCTTCCTCAAGACTCTATTGAGCACCACAAAGAACAGATTCATATTCTTCGTGGATGGGGGGTTGAACTTGGAGTTTGGCTCATATAGGAACTTCATCCTATCCTTCTCAATGACACCTATGTTATGGATGATTAAGCTGTCACGTCCGGAGGTGTCAAGATGAAGCAGACTCGCAAAATCTTCTTGAGTGATACTGTACTTGGATCCATGAGTCATCCAAGTAACACTTTCCTCATCTTCACTTGAGAAATGATATGTTGCAAAGAATTGTGCTATGACCTCATCATTCCAGTTGTTCCTGAAGGCAAAGAGATCCTTCAGGACATGCCTCTCAATAGCTTCCACCACTTCAGTGAACGGGGAGCAACCCTTCTTCTCAAAGTGTGCCCAATCAATCCATTGACTACGCACAACCGGTGTCTTCATTGGGAGATACACAGATTTGTAGAAATTTGTATGGAAGTTGCACCAAAATCTTCCATCGGCAGCTTGCTTTGGTCGGCCATACCAATCAATGCTTCTGAACTTTGCTGCCGAATCACTGCCTTTCCCCGTTGAACTTCTCTTTGGTGGGGTCACAGACCCCTTCCCTCAGAGCATGCAGCTGCAACGGGCCAAATGGACCCATTGCTATTTCTTTGCCCTTGCCCTTGGCTAGGCGGGCACTTGCCGAGCTAGGGCCACCACCGATGGTAGCCCTAGAAGCTGGCACCTTGGAGGCCGGCTTCTTCGCTAGAACTTTCCTCCGAGCCTGTGGAGGAGACTGAGCTGGCTCGGAAGGTCTCTCTTGGCACTTCTTGCCCAGACTCGTCGAAGTCTGAGGTGCCACCTCGTGGTCCATCTCGGCCTCAAAGTCGGAAACTTCGTTGTTTGAGCTCGACATACACTGAGAATGAGTTGAGTAAGGCATGAATGAGAATGAATGATACAAGGCATTGGTGTGAAATGGATAGCAAGGAATCGCATTGAGGAATTGAAAAGTTAGGTTTTGAGTTCAGAAAAATTGGACTTGTCCGGTGTACAGGCACGGACTAGTCCGGGGGACCGGACTTGTCTGTGCATGGACCGGACTAGTCCGGTATTCATCCTCAAAAACCTAAGCGACTGGACAAATGTTGATTCCTAATGCACAACAAGCGTAGCATAAACGTAATACATCAAGGAGGCATGTATATAGTGAAATATGCTAGGCTATTCGATCAACAATGAAGAAATTTGGAATTTCTAGGGTTTGAGTGAAAATTATCGAAGAAATCAATTGGAACTTGGGATGAGGGCGTTGAAGGCCGGACTTGTCCGAGAACTTCAATCTCGATGCGATGACGATCAAATTCCACCCAAACTTGCGAAGTTTCGATGGAGAAATCAAGGAATCGCCTTGGGAGCTCGAGTGTGAGAGAGAGAACGCGTGAGGCAAGAGTGGGGGTGAGGAAATTAGGTTTTGGTGGCGGCTAGGGTTATGGACACGAAAAATCGGACAAGTCCGGAGACGATCGAACTAGTCCGAACTTTTCCAGAGGCTATATCGGACTAGTATGTGGTCTACCGGACTAGTCCGGCCTAACCGGCACACTGCAAACTAGTCTGCATGGGCGGACTAGTCCGGGTAACCACGGACTAGTCCGTGGTCACCAGGCAAGAATCGCTTAGCCCATGATATATATTTGAAGGTACATATTTAGAAAATAGGGAGGCAAATCAAATCAAATAATCCTGATGAATATGATCAGTAAGCATACAACAATAAAGCAATGATCATAATTCACCAGGATCTAATAATTAACATAGTTTTCGGAAGAAAATTGAGAGAGATGATTTTCACAATCCAATCAACATATTTTGAAGAATTCATACAGGTATGCATTGTTTCAAGCCACACTCCGAGCATCAAGGATGTTTAGCTCATTTCGGAGTTCACAAAAGCGCTTTTCATTAAGTGGCTTGGTGAATATGTCGGCCAATTGCTTTTTGGTGTTGACATGGGAAATGGCTATATCTCCTTTCATGGAGTGGCCTCTCAAGAAGTGATGCCTTATGTATATGTGTTTGGTTCTAGAGTGCTCAACGGGATTATCGGCAATTTTAATGACACTCTCATAGTGACAAAGGAGTGGAATACGGTTCATATCGTAACCGTAATCCCATAGAGTTTGTCGCATCCAAAGGAGTTGTGCACAACAACTCCCGGCTGCAACATACTCCGCTTCAGCTGTGGATAAGGCAATGGAATTTTGTTTCTTGGAGGACCAAGAAACTAAAGATCTCCCTAGGAATTGGCATGTACCGGAGGTACTTTTTCTATCTACTTTGCATCCGGCATAATCTGCATCGGAGTAACCAATGAGATTGAATTTTGAGCCTTTTGGGTACCAAAGACCAAGGTTGGGTGTATGAAATAAATATCTCAAGATTCTTTTTACGGCTATCAAATGACACTCCTTAGGATTGGCTTGAAACCTTGCACACAAACATACACTCAACATAAAGGCTGGCCTAGATGCACATAAATAGAGTAGAGATCCAATCATGGAGCAATATACCTTTTGGTCGATGCTAGGTCCGTCTTCATTGAGATCCAAGTGGCCATTTGTTGCCATGGGAGTCTTTATAGGCTTCACCTTGTCCATATCAAAATTCTTGAGTATGTCTTGTGTGTACTTGGTTTGTCTTATGAACGTCCCTTCCATTTGTTGTCGCACTTGGAATCCCAAAAAGTACTTTAGTTCTCCTATCATTGACATTTCAAACCTATCTGTCATGACTTTACTAAATTCCTCACAAAAAGATTGATTAGTTGATCCAAAGATTATATCATCAACGTAAATTTGACAAATAAAAACATCATTGTCAAAACTATTTGTAAATAGTGTATAATATACTTTGCCAATCTTAAAGCCATTTTCAATTAAGAAATCTCTAAGACACTCATACCAAGCTCTAGGAGCTTGTTTGAGGCCGTAGAGAGCCTTACGCAATTGAAACACGTGGTCGGGGAACTCTTCGTCTTCAAACCTGGGGGGTTGCTCCACATACACCTCCTCCCATATTGGTCCATTGAGGAAGGCGCTTTTCACATCCATTTGATAGAGCTTGAAATCATGGTGAGTAGCATATGCAAGTAATATTCTAATAGATTCAAGTCTAGCTACGGGAGCAAAGGTTTCATCAAAATCCAAACCTTCGACTTGTGAATACCCTTTGGCCACAAGTCATGCCTTGTTCCTTGTCACCACCCCGTGTTCATCTTGTTTGTTCCGGAAGACCCACTTGGTGCTGACAATGTTCGCATTGGGTCTTGCCACAAATTCCCACACCTCGTTCCGCTTGAAGTTGTTCAATTCTTCTTGCATTGCCACCACCCAGTCTGGATCATTCAATGCATCCTCAACCCTGAGTGGTTCCAAAAAGGATACAAACAAATAGTGCTCACAAAAGTTAGCTATGCGAGATCTAGTGGTTACTCCCTTTTGGATGTCACCGATGATATTATCGATTGGGTGATCCGTTTGGACGCATTGGTGTACTCTTGGGTGTGGCACTTGAGGCATTGTATCTTCATGATCATCTTCTTCTCCTCCTAAATGGTTGTTCTTGTTGATTCGTTGATCATCTTCATATTCTTGTGGTTGATCTTGTGTGGAAGCTCCCCCTTGATCGTTGACCTCCTCTTTGTAAAACCCCACTTTTATGGCATGTTAAGTTCATATGGGTTTGTGATCAACTATTTTGGATCTCCAATATAATGGTACACATGAACTATGCCATCCAAAACTTGTCTTGCACTCTTTGTTAGATTCTTTTATCATGGGTATTAGACTTCACCATGAATCCAAATTATATTCTATTCACCTTTTAAGAATAAGAATTTTTGGATAAGGATTAGTAAGCAATACACAATGAAGCCCTAATAAGCTCTAAACCAAATATTCAAATTAAGGGCTCTAAATTTTTCCATGAACCCCTAAATTCCTCAATAGCATGCTTACAAAGTTTCAAGATTTTAGAAACTCATCTACTATTTTTATTGAGGTGTTTAGCAAATTTGAATCAAATTCAAATCTGAATTTTTAATTCTTCTCCAACTTCTTTAAACATGAGAATTGAATTCACCATTGTGTTCAGAATAATTCATTTGCCATCTCCACAAAATTTCATGATTTTTGGAGTTGATCTTCTATTTTTAACTGAATTAGTAGCTGAGCTGTGGGGAGAATCACTGGACAGTGGGCCCCACATGTCAGCTCCCCTTTTAAACGGATCAGCTCAACCCCGACACCTCCGCACCGCCGCGCCCCCACTCGACACCGCGCGCGCATGCAGCTCCAGCGAGCTGCCTGCCTGCTCGCCGCGGCTCTATAAAAGGCCGGCCGAAGCCCCCTTTAATCCTCATCCCCGATCACAGCTCCACTGCCTCGCCATTTTTCTTCCGCCGCGCGCCATCGCCGCCGCTCGCCACTGCTCCGCGGGTGCCGCCGTTCCACGCCGTTTCAAGCCTAGCTCCAAAGAGCAAAAAGGTGCGCCTGATCAAACTCTAGCTCATGGTACAAACCGTTTCCCTTATCGTTGAAGCCTGAGCAAGTTATTGTTCATTTCCTCTACGGCCGAAGGTAGATAGCTAGCTATGATTTCATGTCGAATTCCTTTTCAGTAAGCAATCATCCTTTGCAATTACTTAGAGGTAGTTTCTATAGGCCCTAGCGATCCTGTCTGATCAAAAACCTTTAAGGATCATCAAGCAACGGCTCTGAATTTCGAGTTTTGCTCGCCGCCGGTGAGAAAACCTCGGTTCACCGTCGAACTCATGATTCCCGGCAACTCACTCCCCTTCTGCGCCCATATCCTTAAACTCCATCATCCCAGGAAGGTTTTGGAGCAATTCCCAAGTGATTTGAGCTACTCTATAGAGAGTTCTATGATGCCCGAGCGCTCATCGCCGCCACCGCCGTCGCACGACCTTTTCCGGCGAGCTTCAAGACCCACTGACCTCACCATCGTGCTCAGCGACCCCAAAAACCCCCAGGCGGCAAATTTCCGCGAATCTAGTGCGTCGGATTGGCCGGCGGCGAGGCTCGCCGGAGAGCACCGCCGCGGGAGCCCCGCGCGCCGCCCGCGTCGGGAGGTAGAAGACGACGCGGCGGGTCCCGCGTGTCAGCGGCGGTAAATCCCGTCGGATCAGGTATGGCCACGGGATTTGCTGTGGCTACGCGGTGGGAATCTGTGGCCCCCGTGTGGCTTAAATACTATTGGTTCTTTTTAAAACAGTGGGGCCCACGAGTTAAATCAAATTAGGAAATTATTCCAGAATAGGCTCCAACTTAGAAAATCCATAACTTTCTGTAGGATACTCCAAAATTCTTCAAACAAATTTTGTTCGAAAGCTCTCGAGCTCTAGTTTCTGTCAATACCAATTAGGTTCTGTGAAACTCAGAGTTAAATCCTGTAGAAAATAATCTTTCCTAATACAAATGAAGTTTTTCCAGACAAGATATCCACAGGAAAAATCCCAAAAATTCACATTAAATTTATTGTCCTATTCTTGATTATCAGGCAAAATTTGGGAGCCATAGCACCTGTTTAACTCTCTGTATAATTCAATTTCCTTTTTCAGTTATTGAATTTTCACAGCTATTAGGTTGCTTTATTAGGTCCCAAAATTTTACTGAGTCTTCCTTTAATCATACCCTAGCTCCTGTTAAAGTCTTGGATTTAATTAACCTACTATACTAGGCCTAAATCAGTTACAAACCAAATATTGATTTAATGTCTAGAAACTCAATTATAAAGTAAATCCAGAAATTCTTGCCGAATTAGAAATACAATAACTCCTTCCCCACAGCTTAGAAAATTATGAAACAAATTTTGCTAAGACCAGAACCACTCCCTCCATCTTGATTATCAACTGTTAGCTAGGTTCAAGCTACAGTTTCCTCTCGGAAAATTTTGGAAATTGGTTTGCTTGCCATACTTTCGGAGACCACAATCTGCTATGATCATCTCCTGTTCTTTGCAAGAGCTTTGATCGTATTCCCTAGTATCTACCATCGAAATTCCAAAGCCAAATAAGGTCCCTGTCATATGATGATCACCATGAATTAATTTATGGTCTTAAAATAAATAAATTTCAAAGTCATTTTTTTTATCCGTGTTATCTGCATATCGTATAGTGACCGAAGTCGAGGAGGAGCCAGAAGCCTTGGAAGAGAACCTTCCAATTTTTAACTCAGAACCTGACCTGCAACAAGGCAAGCCCCGGTTTGCATTTAAGCCGTTTATGAGCTTTTGCTTTATCACTATGTCGAATAGTATATGAATTGTGCATTACGTTTAGGGTGAATGATACTCCACTTGCATGACCAAAAATCCCAGGGGTTTATCTGGCACGAGTTATAGTTTGACCTGTAGTAACTGCTTTGCTAATGCATAGGAAATCCGGTAAAAGTCGAGTAGTTGGAATCTACTCGCGAGAGATGTATCTCACAGGATTGGTTAGATAGAAAATGGCTTAATATAATGAAATTAAGACCGGGTAGGGAATGGCTAGGAAGCGGCGAGAAGTGAGTCTCGGTCGCATAGCTCTGCCTGTGTCGATTAAGGCCCGCGTCGTGTGCGGCCCCTTCGGACAAGCTTGAATTGTACCGGCAACATAATGGACATATGGGATCCAATAAACTGACGTAGCTTGGTCACTTGGGTGTCGAGGCATACCGTTCCGTTTTATAGGTGTGGGTTGAGGGTAGCAAGGTGTAAATCCGCTGGTGGGCACGTCAGAGTACGCCCCACGCAGGGACCTCCTGCCCGTGACGGATCGACCGGTTCGGCATTTGAGTGTCTCGCGAAAGGTTGCCATATACGACTAGTACTGAAGTGCTACGTAGGTACTGCGCGAAGTGCTCGCTGGCATTTCCGAAAGTGCGTATGTGTCGTGTTGTCCGGGTGTGTCCTGATTGCAATCACTGTCCCTCGCAGTAATAGAGTACCACTTGTTCACTGAGCGGTGACGTAGTAAATACTAAAGAAGCCAGAAAATCATATTGTATTGAATTATAATTACTTTGCAACCTTGTATGATTTAGAGATAGTATAACTAAAGATTTTCAATTTCCCCATACTTTAGCTGTAATAGCACTATGTGCTTTGGGCATGTCATATCATCGGTAAAGCGTTTCTTGTTTGATTGTGGAGCCCATGATGTGCCGTGCTCAGAGAATGTCATTTGCTACTTAAAACTTGATTATAAGGATCCACTTGTAGGCGGGTCATTTATGCTACTCCTTACCTATGTTTAGTGTCCCCGTGCATCTGTCTAGTGAGACGGTTAAGTCTTGCTGAGCCTTAAGCTCATGTTTGCAGTTAACGAGTTTTTGCAGGTTACCCTATTGAGGATGGGTTCGACGATGAGGCGACACCCCCTCTAGGGTGTACAGCCGAGTGGGAACCCTGCACGCCGCCATAGTTTGAGTGTTGCTAGTGCAAAGTATCCCTGGCATGGGAAACTTTGCTTTTTGCATAGCTAGTGCTGAGAGCGTAGCTATGGTATGTATATATTTCTTCACGTCCGCTAGTATTGTGAAAACTTCCGCTGTGTATTAAATAAAAGACTTGGTCTTGTACTTTATTCTGGTTCTATTTCTTGTAAACTGTTGGGTGTCGCATCGCACGACACCACCCAATGAGATCCTCGGATGTGTGGACTCCGGTCCCCACAGACATGGTATCAGAGCTTCGTTGGGAACAGTATACCGGAAAAGAACATATTTTCAAAAATTAGGAACTTGAGTGAGGAATTAGTTATATGCCGTTATAAGGAGTATTATTAGTATAAGATATAAAGGTGGTAAACTAACTATGTGTTATTATATTCTGTAACGACGCTCCGACATCAGGTAAGAGGTAAGGTACGCCACCGAGAGCGGATCAATCTCGGTAAGCTCAGCATACGAGAGGTGTTATGTGAAATTTCCGTGGCTTGGCACGGAAAGTCAATATGAGTCTTTGAAACTTTCCATGTTTCTAAGAACATATGACACGCGGTACCCCAGCGTGACACAAAGTTAGAGGGAAACCCCGTCGGGTGGTATGTAACCCGATAGTGTGTTCTCATATCTATGAGAACATGCGAACACGTATGCCCGAGCGTGTATAAGCCGGATCGTACGGGAGTCTTTGCTGTACAGACGTATTTACAGCCATGTACCTCGAGACATGGCCTCGCTCGAGGACGACTCACGCCAGAGTCGTATGCATTTATTTTTAGTTATATATTATTGTGACTGCCTGCCGTGTTTCCCCGTGCCGCCCTTGAGGTGCGAAGGTGTGAAAGGGGATTGTTTGTCTTCTGCAGGTAACCTAACTCCGGTAGCAACCCGTGTAGAAGCCGTTTGCGAGGGAACGATATAGGAACCACCTATAGACGTAACCGGATGTACCGGATAGAATTTCCTTTCGTGAGGCACGTAGTACCGTCAGTATCAAACATGATACTAGACCCTCCCCACCGACAGAATGGTTGCATTGTGTTTTAAGAAAGTCCGACTATCAGATACTGATAATTTCGGGCTTGACTTGATGGATAGGACCAAGATTCTTGCTTTCTGGTAGAAGTAGCTCAACTTCGCCAGGTTGTAATCTTGGTTAGCAATTAGATAACATAAGCATATCCTTCATGAATGGAAAGCTCGTGAAGGTCTCTCCAACTTTTCCGTTGACCATAAAGGCAGAAAAGCTTGTTAATCCGTTGAAAACTGGGGTTTACTGTGATTACTCCATATGAACCCACCTTTGTACCGTTTCTGTATTCTTGCCATAACTCACTGTAGAAAAATCCACTACCTTATTGGGATATATGTTTGAGAAGGGTAGGTGGAGATTCACGAATTTGTTTTGGGGAGTCCTTCCTGATTTTAATTAGAGTTTAACCAAATCAGGAAGTCAGCACAGTAAACTGCATGACTGCTGATGCAAACAGTCAGCTTTACTGTTGGGTTTGGATAATTATAACCCCTAATCCAGAACAGTGATATGGTTACGCATATGCATTTCTGGAAATCTTAGGAAGCCATCTATCAACTTTATTTATCACTCCTGACCTGAATCTAGGTGTAGCTATGCCTAATTCCATTTGTCGCAAATTTGGTTCCTGCAGTCCAGAACTTGGAACAGTTTGCACATAATTGTGAATTGATGCATAATACCTTCATGACAAGGTTGTCGTGGTGGAACTTCTTTGGTTCTGGATTGTTAACACGATGTTACTCAATGTTTATTTTGACACTACCTCAATATCTTATCATGATGAACCTGTATAGAATGTGGAGATAAGCCCATATACAGGGGAGGTTCTGTCGAAATTTTCAGAACCCTTGAGTCAACTTAAAACTGGTATAGATTGTTCATACTAGTTCAACAGTGGCTGTATGAGTACAATCTGGAAAGGTTTTGAAGTGTACTACAATTTTTGTATTCAACAGAAGGTTTAGTTCTGACTTCTTCTGTATGAAACTTACGAGTTACTGCGGACGTTGGTGCAGCACTCGTCCCGTCAAGGGGGACGACAGGATGATGGACCGCGTCAGCAATTTCAGAGTTCCTACTCTGATTTCTCATCGACACACCCACCGGTATTCAGAGAAGCCGATGAACCGTTGGACGCGGATAACTGGCTCCGCACCATTGAAGGAAAGTTCGGTTTACTCGCGGTAACCGAACAGCAGAAGACATTGTTTGCAGCGCAACAACTGCAGGGGTCTGCCGGTGCGTGGTGGGCCAATTACCTTGCCGCACGCCCCGCAGGCCATGTTGTAAGCTGGACCGAATTCCGGGAGGCATTTCACGCCTACCACATCCCTCCCGGGATTATGAGGAGGAAGCTTCAAGAGTTCTTGGAGCTAAGGCAAGGAGGAAGGAGTGCATACGAATACTCCAAATCATTCAACCACTTGGCCCAATATGCTCAGGACCAAGTGAATACCGAAGATCGGAAGCGGGAATGTTTCTACCGGGGTTTGAACCCCAAGTTGAAGGACAAGCTTGTCCTGTTCAACCGCGGCAACTTCAACGACATAGTCAATGCCGCTATCATGCAGGAGGACGCTACGCGCGAGCTGTCCTCCGATAAAAAGAAGAGGGGTGCTCCACAGAGCAGCGGAGGTGGTACTCCTCAGAAGTACCGTATGGTGTATCGATCACCATCCGGCCAGAGGTGGCAGCCGCCATCGCGACCACCAATGTTCCGTGGTCGTCAGTTCAACAACGGCGGATTTCGGCCGCAGCAACAACAGGGGATGGTTCCACGTGCACTTCCACCTCCACCACGTGCACCGGGATTCCGTCCTCCCCTTCGTATTGGCCAAACCCCGTACACGTGTTTCACGTGTGGACGTACGAGGCACTTCGCCAAGGATTGTCCGCAGAATCGACAAGGTGGAGGGCAATCATCTTACCAGGGGGCCAACCAACCCCGCAACCCGCCCAAGAAGCTAGCCACCAGACCCGGCAACATCCACCACCTCGCCATCGAGGACGTTTCAGAAGGCGCACCCGTGCTCACGGGTACGTTCTCTATCTTCGATCAACCCGTAGTCATACTCTTTGACTCCGGAGCTTCACACAATGTCATTAGAAAATCTTTTGTCGTTAAAAGTCAATTACCTGTTATCTCCATAAAAACTCCATATATAATTTGCACTCCAGCAGGGAGGGTAGTAACATATGAGGTAGCCCATAAAGTGCCTCTTGACCTAGATGGGAACGTCTATCCTACCTCTTTCATTATCCTAGAAACTCAAAAGCTAGATATCATCTTAGGAATGGCATGGTTGCAATACCATGGTGCTATCCTTGATATCGTTCCTCGAAAAATTTATCTAAACTCTCCACTCCATCAGCCCCAGGTTCTCAATCTTGAGAACATCATTCCATTAGACCCATCCACTCACAACACCGAGGTTATGGAACTTAAGGATATTCCGGTAGTATGTGAATACCCCGACGTGTTTCCTGAAGATCTCCCCGGGATGCCACCAGAAAGGGATATAGAGTTCAAGATTGAACTTGCGCCCGGAACAGTGCCAGTTTCAAGACCACCCTACAAGATGGCACCCAAGGAACTCGCAGAACTGAAGGAGCAATTAACTGAACTTGAGAGCAAAGGTTTTATTCGTCCAAGTTCATCACCATGGGGCTGTTCTGCACTATTTGTAGAAAAGAAAGATAAGACCTTGAGGCTGTGTGTAGACTATCGTCCACTTAATGCTGTCACCATCAAGAACAAGTATCCACTACCGCGCATTGATATTCTTTTCGATCAATTAGTGGGTGCTAAAGTGTTTTCGAAGATGGATCTTCGTTCTGGTTATCATCAAATCAGAATCCGACCAGAAGATATATCCAAGACAGCATTCTCAACAAGGTATGGGCTGTATGAGTATCTGGTTATGTCCTTCGGATTAACCAACGCCCCGGCTCATTTCATGTATCTCATGAACTCAGTGTTCATGCCGGAATTGGACAAGTTCGTCGTGGTCTTCATTGACGACATACTTGTGTATTCAAAATCCAAAGAAGAACATGCTCAACACTTGCATATTGTGCTTCAGCGATTACGGGACCATCAGTTGTATGCTAAGTTCAGCAAGTGTGAATTCTGGATCAACCAGGTGCCATTTTTAGGGCACATCATTTCAGCAGAAGGTATTGCAGTTGATCCAAGCAAGATCAGGCAAGTCCTCAAATGGGAGTCTCCAAAGTCTGTACATGAAGTCCGAAGTTTCCTGGGTTTAGCAGGATATTACCGGAGGTTTATACCCAGTTTCTCCAAAATAGCTAAACCAATGACAGAACTTCTGAAGAAAGGACAAAAGTATGTATGGACTGAGGCATGTGAAGCAGGTTTCAAAGCATTGGTGAAACACCTTACAACGGCACCAGTTTTAGCCCAACCAGATACTACCAAAGCATTTGATGTCTATTGTGATGCATCTGGGATTGGTTTAGGTTGTGTGTTAATGCAAGAGCGAAGAGTGATCGCGTATGGATCGCGACAGCTTCGGAACCACGAGCAGCACTACCCGACTCATGATCTTGAACTGGCTGCTGTGGTGCTAGCATTGAAGATGTGGAGACATTATCTACTGGGTAATTTAGTACACCTCTACACTGATCACAAAAGCTTGAAATACATCTTCACCCAGAAGGATTTGAATATGCGACAAAGGCGATGGTTAGAATTAATCAAGGATTACGAGATTGAGATCCACTACCATCCAGGCAAGGCGAACGTAGTCGCAGACGCTCTGAGCCACAAGTCCCATATCAACAATCTTTCCATTACCTCGATGGAGGGAAAGGAAGAACTGAGTCTCTACTTGGTTCCATATGGGGCGCTCTACAATCTCGCTCTCATTCCTACCATCAGGGAGGATATTATGGCAGCTCAGAAGGCGGACAAGGGGATGTCACATATTCAACAAAGAATAAAGAAGGGGGAGATGAAATGCTTCCGAAGTGACGATGAAGGTACCCTCTGGTTTAACGACCGTATAGTGGTACCCCGAAACATGGAACTTAGAAAGAAGATACTGGACGAAGCTCATTTATCCAAGTATTCCATTCATCCGGGAAGCAACAAGATGTACCAAGATTTGAAGAAGAAATTCTGGTGGACTCGGATGAAGAGAGAAGTAGCTAAATACGTGTCCGAGTGTGATACGTGTCGGCGAGTAAAGGCCGACCATATGAAGGCAGCTGGACAGCTTCAACCTTTAAGCATACCGGCTTGGAAATGGGAGGATATCAGTATGGATTTCATTGTTGGGTTGCCTCCCACTTTCCATAAAAACGACTCGATTTGGGTGATCGTTGACCGATTGACCAAATCGGCTCATTTCATACCGGTCCGCGTGGCATACGATGCGAGGCGATACGCAGAAATTTATATCTCCAGAATACTATGTCTACATGGTGTACCCTGTACCATCATCTCAGATCGTGGAGCTGTATTTGTTTCGCGATTCTGGGAGCATCTCCACGCTGCACTAGGAACCAAGTTAATTCGGAGCTCGGCCTATCATCCTCAGACCGATGGTCAGACCGAACGGGTGAATCAAGTACTAGAAGACATGCTTCGTGCCTGTGCCATCCACCAGGGCAAGAACTGGGATGATCATCTACCCTTGGCGGAATTTTCGTACAACAATAGTTACCAGGCTAGTCTCCAGATGGCGCCATATGAAGCTCTCTATGGCCGAAAATGTCGCACACCCTTGAGCTGGTGCGAATCAGGTGAACGGGCAGTGTACGGCATCGACTTAGTAAATGAAGCCGAGGATCGAGTTCGCACTATTCAGGCGAATCTCAAAGCTGCTCAGTCTCGTCAGAAGAGCTACGCGGACAAACGACGTCGACCTCTTCACTTCGAAGTTGGAGATCAAGTTTATCTTCGGGTATCCCCTATGAAAGGTATCCATCGATTCGGAATGAAAGGGAAGCTAGCCCCACGTTTTATTGGGCCATTCGCAATCCTAGCACAATGCGGACCTGTGGCATATCAATTAGAGTTACCACCGTCACTTTCAGGGGTTCACAATGTGTTCCACGTTTCTCAGTTACGAAAGTGTCTTAAAACTCCCGCTGATGTCCGTATAGATGATTTGGAAGCTCTCCAACCAGATCTCACCTATTCCGAACATCCAACTCAGATCATCGATGAAAAGACCCGCGCCACAAGAAGCCGCACCTTGCGTTTCTACAAGATCTTGTGGAGCCACCACAGTGCCGAAGAGGCCACGTGGGAAAGCGAGGAGTATCTTAGAACGAACTATCCGGACTTGTTAGCGGCATATGTTCGATAGATCCTTCTTTTAGAAACCCCACTTTTGCCTTCTTTTGTAATCTCGGGACGAGATTCTTTTAAGGGGGGAGGAATGTAAAACCCCACTTTTATGGCATGTTAAGTTCATATGGGTTTGTGATCAACTATTTTGGATCTCCAATATAATGGTACACATGAACTATGCCATCCAAAACTTGTCTTGCACTCTTTGTTAGATTCTTTTATCATGGGTATTAGACTTCACCATGAATCCAAATTATATTCTATTCACCTTTTAAGAATAAGAATTTTTGGATAAGGATTAGTAAGCAATACACAATGAAGCCCTAATAAGCTCTAAACCAAATATTCAAATTAAGGGCTCTAAATTTTTCCATGAACCCCTAAATTCCTCAATAGCATGCTTACAAAGTTTCAAGATTTTAGAAACTCATCTACTATTTTTATTGAGGTGTTTAGCAAATTTGAATCAAATTCAAATCTGAATTTTTAATTCTTCTCCAACTTCTTTAAACATGAGAATTGAATTCACCATTGTGTTCAGAATAATTCATTTGCCATCTCCACAAAATTTCATGATTTTTGGAGTTGATCTTCTATTTTTAACTGAATTAGTAGCTGAGCTGTGGGGAGAATCACTGGACAGTGGGCCCCACATGTCAGCTCCCCTTTTAAACGGATCAGCTCAACCCCGACACCTCCGCACCGCCGTGCCCCCACTCGACACCGCGCGCGCATGCAGCTCCAGCGAGCTGCCTGCCTGCTCGCCGCGGCTCTATAAAAGGCCGGCCGAAGCCCCCTTTAATCCTCATCCCCGATCACAGCTCCACTGCCTCGCCATTTTTCTTCCGCCGCGCGCCATCGCCGCCGCTCGCCACTGCTCCGCGGGTGCCGCCGTTCCACGCCGTTTCAAGCCTAGCTCCAAAGAGCAAAAAGGTGCGCCTGATCAAACTCTAGCTCATGGTACAAACCGTTTCCCTTATCGTTGAAGCCTGAGCAAGTTATTGTTCATTTCCTCTACGGCCGAAGGTAGATAGCTAGCTATGATTTCATGTCGAATTCCTTTTCAGTAAGCAATCATCCTTTGCAATTACTTAGAGGTAGTTTCTATAGGCCCTAGCGATCCTGTCTGATCAAAAACCTTTAAGGATCATCAAGCAACGGCTCTGAATTTCGAGTTTTGCTCGCCGCCGGTGAGAAAACCTCGGTTCACCGTCGAACTCATGATTCCCGGCAACTCACTCCCCTTCTGCGCCCATATCCTTGAACTCCATCATCCCAGGAAGGTTTTGGAGCAATTCCCAAGTGATTTGAGCTACTCTATAGAGAGTTCTATGATGCCCGAGCGCTCATCGCCGCCACCGCCGTCGCACGACCTTTTCCGGCGAGCTTCAAGACCCACTGACCTCACCATCGTGCTCAGCGACCCCAAAAACCCCCAGGCGGCAAATTTCCGCGAATCTAGTGCGTCGGATTGGCCGGCGGCGAGGCTCGCCGGAGAGCACCGCCGCGGGAGCCCCGCGCGCCGCCCGCGTCGGGAGGTAGAAGACGACGCGGCGGGTCCCGCGTGTCAGCGGCGGTAAATCCCGTCGGATCAGGTATGGCCACGGGATTTGCTGTGGCTACGCGGTGGGAATCTGTGGCCCCCGTGTGGCTTAAATACTATTGGTTCTTTTTAAAACAGTGGGGCCCACGAGTTAAATCAAATTAGGAAATTATTCCAGAATAGGCTCCAACTTAGAAAATCCATAACTTTCTGTAGGATACTCCAAAATTCTTCAAACAAATTTTGTTCGAAAGCTCTCGAGCTCTAGTTTCTGTCAATACCAATTAGGTTCTGTGAAACTCAGAGTTAAATCCTGTAGAAAATAATCTTTCCTAATACAAATGAAGTTTTTCCAGACAAGATATCCACAGGAAAAATCCCAAAAATTCACATTAAATTTATTGTCCTATTCTTGATTATCAGGCAAAATTTGGGAGCCATAGCACCTGTTTAACTCTCTGTATAATTCAATTTCCTTTTTCAGTTATTGAATTTTCACAGCTATTAGGTTGCTTTATTAGGTCCCAAAATTTTACTGAGTCTTCCTTTAATCATACCCTAGCTCCTGTTAAAGTCTTGGATTTAATTAACCTACTATACTAGGCCTAAATCAGTTACAAACCAAATATTGATTTAATGTCTAGAAACTCAATTATAAAGTAAATCCAGAAATTCTTGCCGAATTAGAAATACAATAACTCCTTCCCCACAGCTTAGAAAATTATGAAACAAATTTTGCTAAGACCAGAACCACTCCCTCCATCTTGATTATCAACTGTTAGCTAGGTTCAAGCTACAGTTTCCTCTCGGAAAATTTTGGAAGTTGGTTTGCTTGCCATACTTTCGGAGACCACAATCTGCTATGATCATCTCCTGTTCTTTGCAAGAGCTTTGGTCGTATTCCCTAGTATCTACCATCGAAATTCCAAAGCCAAATAAGGTCCCTGTCATATGATGATCACCATGAATTAATTTATGGTCTTAAAATAAATAAATTTCAAAGTCATTTTTTTTATCCGTGTTATCTGCATATCGTATAGTGACCGAAGTCGAGGAGGAGCCAGAAGCCTTGGAAGAGAACCTTCCAATTTTTAACTCAGAACCTGACCTGCAACAAGGCAAGCCCCGGTTTGCATTTAAGCCGTCTATGAGCTTTTGCTTTATCACTATGTCGAATAGTATATGAATTGTGCATTACGTTTAGGGTGAATGATACTCCACTTGCATGACCAAAAATCCCAGGGGTTTATCTGGCACGAGTTATAGTTTGACCTGTAGTAACTGCTTTGCTAATGCATAGGAAATCCGGTAAAAGTCGAGTAGTTGGAATCTACTCGCGAGAGATGTATCTCACAGGATTGGTTAGATAGAAAATGGCTTAATATAATGAAATTAAGACCGGGCAGGGAATGGCTAGGAAGCGGCGAGAAGTGAGTCTCGGTCGCATAGCTCTGCCTGTGTCGATTAAGGCCCGCGTCGTGTGCGGCCCCTTCGGACAAGCTTGAATTGTACCGGCAACATAATGGACATATGGGATCCAATAAACTGACGTAGCTTGGTCACTTGGGTGTCGAGGCATACCGTTCCGTTTTATAGGTGTGGGTTGAGGGTAGCAAGGTGTAAATCCGCTGGTGGGCACGTCAGAGTACGCCCCACGCAGGGACCTCCTGCCCGTGACGGATCGACCGGTTCGGCATTTGAGTGTCTCGCGAAAGGTTGCCATATACGACTAGTACTGAAGTGCTACGTAGGTACTGCGCGAAGTGCTCGCTGGCATTTCCGAAAGTGTGTATGTGTCGTGTTGTCCGAGTGTGTCCTGATTGCAATCACTGTCCCTCGCAGTAATAGAGTACCACTTGTTCACTGAGCGGTGACGTAGTAAATACTAAAGAAGCCAGAAAATCATATTGTATTGAATTATAATTACTTTGCAACCTTGTATGATTTAGAGATAGTATAACTAAAGATTTTCAATTTCCCCATACTTTAGCTGTAATAGCACTATGTGCTTTGGGCATGTCATATCATCGGTAAAGCGTTTCTTGTTTGATTGTGGAGCCCATGATGTGCCGTGCTCAGAGAATGTCATTTGCTACTTAAAACTTGATTATAAGGATCCACTTGTAGGCGGGTCATTTATGCTACTCCTTACCTATGTTTAGTGTCCCCGTGCATCTGTCTAGTGAGACGGTTAAGTCTTGCTGAGCCTTAAGCTCATGTTTGCAGTTAACGAGTTTTTGCAGGTTACCCTATTGAGGATGGGTTCGACGATGAGGCGACACCCCCTCTAGGGTGTACAGCCGAGTGGGAACCCTGCACGCCGCCATAGTTTGAGTGTTGCTAGTGCAAAGTATCCCTGGCATGGGAAACTTTGCTTTTTGCATAGCTAGTGCTGAGAGCGTAGCTATGGTATGTATATATTTCTTCACGTCCGCTAGTATTGTGAAAACTTCCGCTGTGTATTAAATAAAAGACTTGGTCTTGTACTTTATTCTGGTTCTATTTCTTGTAAACTGTTGGGTGTTGCATCGCACGACACCACCCAATGAGATCCTCGGATGTGTGGACTCCGGTCCCCACACTCTTGTGGTTCATCTTCCTCATGCACGTGTAGTGGTGACTCTTGTGGTCGAACTTCACCTAAGGCCATTCTTTTCAATGCTTGACAAGGAGCTTCTTCTTTACCTAGTACACATGGATCAACTTGCTCCTTTTGGGAGCCATTAGTTTCATCGAACACTACGTCACGTGCTACTTCAACAAGTCCAGAGGTCTTGTTGAAAACACGATAGGCGTAAGTGTTTGAATCATAACCAAGCAAGAAACCTTCATCGGACTTTGAAGCGAACTTTGAAGTCCTGGGCTTCTGGTTTAAAATATAACATGGAGAACCGAAAACTCGAAAATATGAAATATTAGGCTTGTTACCGTTGAGTAGCTCATAGGAAGTCTTCTTGAGTAGTCGATGAAGATAAAGTCGATTTACGGCGTGGCAAGCGGTGTTAATCGCTTCCGCCCAAAATCGATCCGAGGTCCTGTACTCATCGAGCATTGTTCTTGCCATCTCTATGAGTGTTCGGTTCTTTCTTTCGGCCACTCCATTTTGTTGTGGGGAGTACGGAGCTGAACACTCGTGATTTATTCCTTATTCATCAAGGCACTCCTCCACTTGTGAGTTCTTGAACTTCGTGCCATTGTCATTTAGAATGTTCTTGATTGTCAATGAGAATTCGTTTTGAGCTCGCTTGAAGAACTTCTTGAGTATTCCTTGTGTTTCTGACTTATCATGCAAAAATAAAACCCAAGTGAAGCGAGAAAAATCATCAACAACTACTAAACCATATTTGTTACCGCTGATGCTTATGTAGGCAATTGGACCAAACAAGTCCATGTGAAGTAGCTCGAGCGGTCTTGTTGTAGTCATGACGTTCTTGGCGGGGTGAGGTGCTCCAACTTGCTTCCCGGCTTGGCACGCGCTACAAGGCCTGTCGTTCTCAAACACAACATCCTTTAAACCTCGGATGTGATCGCCCTTGAGGAGTTTTTGAAGGTTCCTCATACCAACATGCGCTAGCCATCTATGCCATAGCCAACCCATGTTGGTTTTTGCAATCAAGCATGTGTCAAGTTCAGCTTTATCCTTGTTGAAGTCAACAAGATAGAGCTTTCCCTTCAACATACCCTTGAATGCAATGGAACCATCACTCCTCCTAGAGACGGTCACACCATTGTTAGTGAACAAGCAATTATAACCTTTGTCACATAATTGAGATATGGACAGCAGGTTATAATCTAAGGATTCAACATGTAATACATGAGAAAGTGTGTGTTTAGATGATATGGCAATTTTACCGATAACGAGCACCTTTCCTTGGCTATTATCTCCAAAATAGATGCCCTCGTTTGGATCCTCATTTTCTTCATATTCCACGAATATTCTTATTTCTCATATGGTTGGTGCAGCCACTGTCTAGCACACATTTAGATCCACCGGAGGAATAAGCCAGCAAAAACAAATTATGCTTTGGTTTTAGGTACCAAAGCTTGCTTGGGTCCTTGGAGGTTAGTTACAAGACATTTGGGCACCCACACATGAGACTTGGTGTTCTCATGGTGTGGCCCAACATAATGAACATAAATTTTGCCAAAATTATTTCTCATTAAGACATACGAGGCATCAAAAGTTCTAAACAATAATTGTTGTTGTTTATGTACAGGACTAGTCTGGGAGGTCGGACTTGTCCAGCGGACCGGACTTGTCCGGACCCCGACCAGACTAGTCCGGTGTTCATGTGTGATTAATGTTTTAATCTTTGACTTTCCAGTTTGAGAGGGTCTTCCCTTTACAAAGGTAATCCTCTCCTTGATATTCTTATGGCTTCTAGCATGTTGCTTTTCACCATAAGAGTATCCAATGCCATATTTGACATTTGGAGGTCTTTTGACCAAGTATGCACTACGTGCATATTTGATCTTCTCCTTGTCAAATATGCAACTTTGGGTAGGATATTTATCCTTTGTAGAGGTTGGCTTGTCCTTCAAACTGGTGTCAACTTTATTACATGTACAATCATAAGCAACCTCAGTTTTAGTGGGTTGAGAAGGTGAACTTGAAGAGGATGAAGGTTCACCTTGCTTTATTGACTCAACCTGCACTTCAAGGATCTTGTTAACCTTGATCAGGTCAGCAAGTTGGTCCTTGATTGTAGCATTTGAGTTGGTTAACTCCAAGCAAGTTTCCTTGCTTGAAGCTAACTCAAGCTCTAGTGATTTGCTTCGTTCCTTTTCAAGTTCTAGAAGCTTGTCAAGTTCGACATATTCCTCCTTTTGGGAGATGATTATGTCCTCTTGACGATGTATCAACCTCTCCTTCTCAATAAGTTGATCAAGTAAAAATTTCATTTTTGTGGCAGTTTTCCTATTGTCGGTGGTTTGGATCCGGCAGATCTCCCGACACTACTAAAGTGTTAGAGGAGTTTGATGTTCGGTGTGGGCGCGAAAGAAGGTGATTTGCAAATAGTACAGGAGACACGGAGATTTACGTGGTTCGGGCCGCCTGAGCGTAATACCCTACTCCACGGGTGTGTTGGTGTTGTATTCGCTGTATGAGCTTGCGTCGAGCGTATATGAGCCGGTCTAGAACGTGTCCTGTCAACTGTCGTCGGCCTGTCCTTTTATAGTACAAGGGCAGGCCGTTACAAGGTAGCCTGGCCCGACAAGTGGCCCCAGCGGTTACTAGTATTGATACTCATTCAACATGTTTAATTGCCCTTAATGACCGGGTAATTGGCTTTGAAAGCACCGTTACTGGTAATTAAGGTCGTCCGATCGTGTGTCATTAATATGGTATTAATGACACTTAATCGGGTCTTGAAGTCCTTGATTCCTCTTTGAAGATCCGGAGCCGTTGTGGAGTCTTCCGAAGGTTAGAGGCTGAAGATCCGACGGTTGGACACGTGGCAGCTCCGGAGCATACTTTGGGAAATAGGTAGCTCCGGAGTTACCTGACACGTGTCAGATCCGGAGCTTCCCTCGGTCTGGGGTTAGGTCCGGGGGTGCCATTTCGGTACATAGCTCGGAGCTTCCCCCTTGTGGGCGGTAGCTCCAGTTTGATAGTACACGTGGCGACCCTGGGATTAACCATGTTGAGGAAGCGGGTCCGGTTATATCTGACATGTGGGCCTCCAAAGGTCTTCAAATCAAGTAGATGACTTTCCTTTGAGATCTTTGTAACCTCAAGGGGTGTACGGTTTCCAGGGTACTGACAGTGGCCCCCTGGGCCCACCTCTGGGGAAGACCCCTGGGGTGAAGTCATTCCGCCGGAGGTGGGTCCATCCTCGAGACTTTTGAACTGATTCTTCAAAGGTCTTCGGATGTGCCGTTGGCGATGGTTTGGAGTTAAATCCTCGCCGGGTGGCGTATCCCGCGTGCGGCAGATGAGATCTTTGGCGTGCGGATCTCACGCAATTGAAGGGCGCCGGTTCCTGATACAAAAACCGTATCGGTTCCGCGCGCCTTGTCAGGCCGCTGCCTTCAGGTTTCCCGCCTCATGATGGCAACCGTTCGCCTGGGTAAGAACCTCGACTTGATCGTTGGGGTGGTCCCGGGCTTCCTTGTCATCGGCTGGGTGGAACTTTTGAGCGGTATCTTCGGCTTCCTTGCGGTTTCCATCCAAGCGTTGCGAGGGCTTACTTAAGAAGGAAAGCGCGCACCGTCTGAAGTTCTTTACGCCTCTCATCTGTTTTTGTGCTCAAACTCCCAACTTGTGCTTTGCTTTTCCTCTCTTGCCTTGCTGTGTCGCGATGGAGTTGGGTCTCCGCGAGAGTCGTTTGAAGACCGACGGCAACCTGAAGAAGGTCCGGACCCTCATGGGATTGTCCTCGGACTTCTTCAACCGCTCGGTCCGCGCCAAGGGAGAGCTCCCGTTTGAGAAGGAGCACGCCGGCGAAATGGTGTACTTCTCCTCGTACGCCATGGTGGGGTTGATCCCACCTTTTTCCTCCTTTTTCTTGATGCTGCTGGACTTTTATGGTCTGCAGCTATACCACCTTGGCCTCACTCCATTCTCCTCGTGTCTATCTTCGTCCACTTCTGTGAGATGTGGGTGGGCATCCCCCCCTGCATTGAACTCTTCCGGACCTTCTTCACCGTCCATACCACCGGTAGGAGCAATGAGTACCTTGGCTTCTACTACTTCGTGAAGCTCAAGAAGTGCCCATTCAAGTACCTCCGGTCATTTCCCTCTCGGAAGTGGGACAACTGGAAGAAGGACTGGATAGTCATCCGGGTGGAGGAGCACGAGAGGCTGGAGCTGCCCGAAGGCCTCCCCAACATTGACACGACGATCTGGAGTGAAGCTCCGGTGCTGGCGGACGCCTTCAACCCTGTTCTGACCAGGATCCGCCAGTGCGTGAAGGGAGTATTAACTCCTCAGGCGGTGTTTTGTAACTTCCTGGTCAACAGGTGGGCACCGCTGATGAGGAGAGAAAAACTCGCCTGGGCCCTTAACAGCGTGATGGACGACGACCGGGTTGAGACCGGGCTGAAGTCCAACATGGTGGGGACAACCTTGGAGTTCCACCTCAAGAAATTCCAGCACGGCATCGACGTCGAGGGTGACGATTTGACTCCGCCATCAGCTTTTCTTCCTCTGAACGTGGAAGTTGAGTTCAGTAGGGAGCTCCGGCGGAAGATGCCCGTGCTTGACGACCTTGGTGTCGTTGAGAGAAGATCAACCACTAGGGTGGCGATCCCTGGAGTGTCCGAGGGTGGCTCCGACCCTGCCCCGAAGCCAAGGGTTGAGGTTGCCGGCAAGGGCAAGGAGCCGGCGGACGAGCCCTTGAGCCGGAAGAGGAAGCTGCAGCATGCCGACGGAAGGTCCGTCATGCCTGCCACCTCTGCATCGGCTCCTTCTCCCCGAAGGGGGAGGTCTTCTGCAACCGCGGCGACTGTACCCGCAGTGGGATCCTCCCGGGGAGCTAGCTCCGGGCATGCGACTCCAGCACCGGGGTCGGTTGAGGCCTCCAGGTCCAGAAGTTCTTCCCGATCAAGGGGAGCCTCGACCAGGGAAACGCCCGTGGCTGCTATGAGTTTCGGGGGGCCTTCCGGAGCTTCCACGCCGGCTATGACCAGCCCAGAATGCCCGGGAAAGAGGTTCCGTGCAAGCTGGTGCAGAAGCCTCCCAAGATAATTTTTAATCTTTACCTTGGACAGTTGTTTTGTTGTAGTACCTATTTTTTTATGTTTCTTCATCCATCATCTGCAGCGTTCCCAAGAAGAGGAGTGAGGCTCCACCCTTAGCCACAGCAACTGAAGCTGTGAGGGCGGAAGCTTCTGCTCCTGTCCCGGTGCCGCCCCAAGTGGTGGCTGAAGCTGCGACAGCTCCGGCGCCAGCTGTCGTGGTCATGGATCTCGACTCATCCACAGATACTCCCGTGGTAGCGCCGGACCGCGGGAGAGAAGATGCGCCAGCGGCACCTGTCCCTGAGGTTGAAGCTCCGGGTCCTGGTGCTGAGATGATGGAAGCTCCGGCTGTTGAGTCGGAGGAAGTAGTAATTCCGGCCTTAGAGCCGGAAATTGTCGAAGCCCAGCGGTTGAGCCGGAGGTGATTGAAGCCCCGGCGTGCGCGCCGGAAGCTGAGGAAGTTCCGGCAGTTGGGTCGGCTACCTCTGAAGCACCGGCCGCAGAGCCGATCATTGTTGGAGCTCCGACCGCAGGGCCGGTTGATGTTGAAGATCTTCAGGCTCTCGAGCCGGTTGTTGAAAAGGCGTAAGAGCCCGAGCCCCCATCAGAGGAGGTGACCAGACCGGAACCAGCAGTGGCCCCTGCTCCGGAAGTGACGACGTCGGAGGTACCCGCGGCTGAGCCAAAGTGCCCTGGCGAAGTCGCTGGCCCCTGCCTGAGGGGGTGAATGAAGACCTGGCGGCGGGGACTTCCTCGATGGCGACTGAGGCTATCCCGGAGGACGGCCCTAGTTCCATGGAGACCCAGGGGACCACTCTTGTGGAGTGGGACCCAATTTTTGTATCTGAAAACCCGCTGGAACCAGCGGAGGAGACCACAGCAGGTCCGAAACCTATCTCGTTGTCACTGTCTATTGACAACGCATGTTCCAGTCTGTGTCAAGTTCAACTGGCCTTCTTCCACGACAACAAGGCTCTTGAAGAGGAGCGCCAAACCCTTAGGCGGTGGCGTAACCGGCTCTACTTCGAGACCAAGCTGGAGCAGTCGAGGCTAGTGGATGACAAAGAGTGGATCAAGCGGGAGAAGATCCGCCTGGAGTACTGGGGCAAGTTACTAGATGACAGGGAGAGTATGACTCATGCCCTTGACGCTCAATCCCGGGAGATTTATAAGCAGGCCAAAGCAGCTAACAATGCGGCCGATGAACGCCAAGAAAGGCTTGAGGCCATTAACACTACACTCATCAAGCGCCGGGAGGCACTTGAGGAGAGGGAGAAACGGCTCGAAGATGAAGAGAAGAAACTCCTTGAGCTGCGGGATGACGTCCTGAGGAGGGAGGAGGAGCTCACCGAGAAGGTGGCTCTGGCTGACAAGGGCCTAGAGGAGCGCGCCAAGAAATTAGAAGAGTGCTGCCATGAGGAGGAGGAGAAGGCCTGGGTGCGAGGGCAGGAACTCTACGAGCAAGAGTGTGCCCTTGCTGCCAGGGAGAAGAAAGTGAGGGGCAGGGAGAAGGACCTAGTCGACCGCCGGAACAAGATCCA
Source organism: Tuctoria greenei (assembly GCA_036927565.1). Taxonomy (NCBI): domain Eukaryota; kingdom Viridiplantae; phylum Streptophyta; class Magnoliopsida; order Poales; family Poaceae; genus Tuctoria; species Tuctoria greenei. The sequence goes on along the minus strand of JAYESD010000002.1, from coordinate 172,154,615 downwards.
CCTCCGGGAGGAGGAGCTCGGAAAACTCGAAAAGCGGGTTGCTGAAAAGATTCAGCAAAACGCCAAAGAAGTTGAGCACCTCGCTCGCGAGAATTCTGAACTGGTGGCGGCCAGGAGATCCTTGGAAGAAATAAAGAGCTTGAGGACAGCGGACTCCCTACAGATTTGGGAGTTCCTGGGCAAGGCCAACGACGCGCTGACACCGATGGGCTTCAGCCCCGTGCGCCCGGATGATCTAGAGCCGGACCTGGCGTTGCAGGCGTTGAGCTCGGCAGGCAGCAAACTCTCCAAGGTGGGCGATGTCATCGCGGACCAATTGGAGGTTGAGGGGCAATCCCTGGCAAAGAACGTCGCAGAATATGTGCTGACGTGCTACACCAGCCGGAACTCCCAATTTCCTCTGGACCCGGTGCTTGAAGGTCCGGTTGAAGGAGAAGGCGAAGCTGCCCGAGCCAACGTATCGGAGGTTGCCTAGAAGGTTGCCCAATTCTTCCATAGGGTCTAGGACCATCTCTGTAGTTCTCACTTGTATTTTCTCTTCTTCTTCCTCAATTTTGTAATCCCTTGTCTCCAGATGTAATCCCTTGTCTCCAGATAAATGAAATCCCCAAATTTTTGTGAATTTCACTTTTTGTCTTCAACACTTTTGTCTTCACTTGGCCCCCTGGTAGATGTACACAATTTGATTGTGAACATGTACCAAGAGGATATTGCGTTTTGTTGAAGACTCATTTGCTCCGAACTTGTAGAATTTAGGTCTGAAGTCTTCGATAGTGAAGGCCCCCTGAGGTTATCGGGGCTGAGAAGCTCCGGCATTGTCTATCGTCGGAGCTTAGTAGCTCTGGCAATAGTCTCTATCAACGCATAGAGCATCAATAGTTAGTCCTCCGGGGTGTCGGGGCTTAGTAGCTCCGGCAGTGACCTTTGCCAACACTTAGTTTGTTGGCAGCAGACTCCGTTTGCGGGGTCTTCTCACCATCTTTTATTTAGCGTCGACGGCTGGCCCCCCTAGCTTTACCGGAGCATATTACTCCAGTGATGCTCGTTTTCAATGCGTAACATCGATTACAAGCCACCTAGGGGAGTCGGAGCTTTGTTAGCTCCGGCTTTTCTCCATCAACGTAGAGTTTATTTTTCCTGCACACTTAAGCCAAGAAAAATAGTAAAATTCGTTTCTTGTCTATAACTTCGCCGCGGCTTACGATTCTCAAGAAGATTTTAAGTCAAACGCGATTCTAAATACAACCGAATGCGTTGTCTTTTCTTCCAGATCCAATTGTACATGGACCCGCCTTACTTCGGTCTGCCAGGGTGTAGGTAGAGTGGCGTACTTAGGGTGCTTGACCAGGCTAAGTCGATAGCACACTCCAGCCCTAGATTGGCTTGGCGGCTTTCAGGCGAGTTGACCATGAACAATATTGAGTCCAAAAGAATCGACAATACAACTCGTATTGTATATGAACCGGTCGAACTAAAATTTCTTAAGAATTGCACGTCTTTGTTATAGACAAGAAAGAGAAAAATAAAAAATGTTGAGCCTGTACAAAATAAATGCACGTGGAGTCTGTTTCACCTGAAGATTTCTTTCATTATAGGTCCGGGGTACAGGGGAAACAAGTACACTCTTAGGGTACGGAACCAGGCTAAGCGTGTTTCATTTCTCGTTTGACCCAGGGTAGCTAGCCACACTTTTAGTCCTGAGACTGTGACAAGTGTTGCATGAACTTTGTGGACCTTCCGGGAAAGGTCCGGCTGTTCTCCCGGAGGAACTACCCGACTCTGTACAATGACTCTATAACATACACCCCAAGTTATTACAGACTCACCTCCGTGATATTAAGTGTAGAACTTACGGAGGTGCTCAATGTTCCAAGGATTTGGGAGAGGTGTCCCATCCTCGGTAGCCAAGCGAACGCTCCCGGGATGGGATACTTTAATCACTCAGAAGGGTCCCTCCCAGCTGGGGGAGAGTTTGTTTAACCCTTCTCTGGATTGTATTCTCCGTAGCACCATGTCGCCTTCCTCGAGCTGTCGATTGTGTACATGCCGCTGATGATAGCACCGAAGGGCTTGGCGGTATCGGGCATTCCGAACAGCTGCTTGGCACCTTCCCTCCTCAAGGAGGTCTAGGTCTTCACGCCGGAGCTGGTCCTGTGTGGCTTCATCGAAGGTCCGGACCCGGAGTGACCCCAAGGTGATTACTGGAGGAAGGATTGCTTCAGCTCCATACACCAGGAAGAAGGGTGTCTCTCCAGTTGACCGGTTTGGAGATGTCCTCTTGGCCCAGAGAGTGGGCATAAGCTCTTCAATCCAGTTTGCACCATGTTTTTTTCAATCGCTCATAGGTGCGCATTTTGAGTCCTTTAAGGATTTCAGCATTTGCTCTCTCGGCTTGGCCATTGCTTGCTGGGTGAGCTACGGAGGCGTAGCAAACTTGAATGTCGAGGTCTTCGCAATATCCTTGGAACGCAGAGCTTGTGAATTGGGTCCCATTATCAGTGATGATTTTGTTTGGGACTCCAAATCTGCATACAATGGACTGTAAAAAGTTGATAGTAGATTGCTTGTTGATTGTCACAACTGGAGTTGCTTCTGGCCACTTGGTGAACTTGTCAATGGTGACGTACAGGAACTTGTAACCTCCGACGGCTCTTGGGAAAGGTCCCAAGATGTCCATCCCCCACAGAGCGAAGGGCCATGTAGGAGGTATCATTTGTAGGGGCTGAGCCGGTGTGTGAATTTGCTTTGCATGAAATTGACATGCTTCGCATTTCTTCACCAGCTCAGTTGCATCCTGGAGTGCTGTAGGCCAGTAGAAGCCATGCCGAAAGGCTTTACCAACCAGCGTGCGGGAAGACGCGTGGTTCCCACACTCGCCTCCATGGATTTCTGCGAGGAGCTCGCAGCCTTCTTCCCTTGTGATGCACCGCATTAGGATGTCGTTGGCACCGCGCCGGTAGAGATCCCCTTCTACCAATGTGTATCTTTTAGCCAATCTGACTACCCGGTCAGTGGATACATCATCGTCAGGAAGGATGTTGTCTTTCAAGTAGTTCTGGATCTCCGAGATCCATGCATCGGAACTAACTTGAGCATTTGAGTCTTGCGTGCTGGGTTGTTCGGAGCTTCCGGCAGCACCTACGACCCTTGATGGCTACCATGGTAACAGGGCCATCGGGACCGTCAGCTTCGGGATGCTGATCACACCCCCTTCGCTCAGTTCGGCAGGCTGAGCTGTGGGTTTTGACAACCTCCGGACAAAAGTTCCGTCAGGAGTCGGAGCTCTGGTTGACGCTTTCGTCGAGAGTTCGTCGGCTTCAGCGTTGTGGGCACGCTGGACATGGTGGAGATCTAGGACTTTGAAGTCCTTCTGAAGCCTCTGGACTTCAAGGAGGTAAGCAGCTAGCTGGAGATTGTTGCAGGAGCATTCACCCTTCACTTGCTTAATGATGAGCTGTGAATCTCCCTTGACCAGCAGTTGCTTGACACCGTATGACAAGGCCACCTTTAGTCCGTAGATGAGTGCTTCGTACTCCGCCATGTTGTTGGTCGCCTTGAAGTCAAGGTGTACCATGTATTTTACCTTCTCCCCGGTTGGTGCAAGGAGAAGGATTCCAGCTCCGGCCCCCTGCTTTTGCATGGAACTGTCAAAGTAGAGGGTCCAATGAGGCTCGGTGAAGACCGGAGCTTCGTGTTCCGGCTTCTGCTCACTGGGGCCCCCAGGGTTTGATGGAGAGGGAGTCCATTCCGCCACGAAGTCTGCTAATGCTTGACTCTTGACTGCTTGCCTTGAAATGAATTCAAGATCGAATTCAGCCAATTCCGCTGCCCACTTTGCAATATTCCCAGTTGAATTGGGATTATGCAATATTGCTCGAAGTGGGTAAGAGGTCACCACTGAGATTTTATGAGCTTGGAAATAATGGCGAAGCTTCCCGGAGGCAATAAGAACTGCATAGAGCAGCTTATGCACCTCTAGGTATCAAGTCTTGGCATCATGTAGTACTTCACTGATGAAGTACACCGGGCGCTGAATGGTCCGCACCCTCCCGGAGGGGCCCGAAGCTTCCTCTTCACTGATCTGGATCTTCTCGGAGGGATCCGGATTTTCTTTGGGGACCTCCGGGTTCTGGCTGGAGGAACCCGGAGCTTCTTCAGAAGTGACCTGGACCCTCCCGGAGGGGTCTGGGTCTTCTGAAGCAACTTCTTGTGGATTCAAGTCTGGGAGCTGGGACCCAGACTCGCTTTCAGGAACCTCCAGACCCTCCCGAAGGGGTCTGGATTCCTGAGTATGGGGTAGTTCTGGTCTCTCCGCGACCAGGACCATACTGATGACTTCGTCAGTGGCTGAAATGTAATACAACAAAGGCTCACCAGGGTTAAGAGCTACCAGAGTTGGTAGGGTGGTGAGGAACTGTTTTAGCTCCTGGAACGCCTTTTCTGCTTCTTCAGACCATTGGAATGGTCCGGACTTCCTCAATAACTTGAAGAAGGGGAGTGCCCGTTCTGCCAGTCTTGAAATGAACCGGCTGAGGGCTGCCATACATCCAGTTAGCTTTTGGACATCTTTGATGTGGGCTGGTGGCCGCATGTCTTCGATGGCCTTGATCTTCGCCGGATTAGCTTCTATGCCCCGGTGACTTACCAGGAAACCAAGAAGTTTTCCGGAGTTAACCCCGAAGACACACTTGTCTGGGTTTAGCTTTGTGCGGGTGATCTGCAGCTTATCGAAGACAGTCTGTAAGGTGTCAAGAAGTGATTCCTTGTTCTTGACCTTGACCACGATGTCATCAACATACACTTCCACTATGTCTCTAATGAGGTCTTCAAAGGTTTTGTACATAGCTCGTACAAAGGTTGAAGCTGCATTCTTGAGACCAAACGGCATGGCTGTATAACAGTACAATCCATCTACTGTGATGAAAGAGGTATGCTCTTCATCTTCCCTAGACATTTTGATTTGATGATACCCAGAATATGCGTCTAGGAAACACAGTAATTCGCACCCGGAGGTGGAATCCACTATCTGATCCATTCTAGGTAGTGGAAATGGACCCTTTGGACATGCCTTATTTAGTGTTGTGTAGTCGATACACATCCGAAGCTTCCCACCGGCCTTGGGCACAACGATTGGGTTTGCCAGCCATTTTGGATGGAAGACTTCTCAGATGAATCCAGCTTCGAGCAACTTCTTCACTTCTTGTCGAATGAAGTTTTGTCGCTCTACAGATTGCTTCCGAGGCTTCTGGTGCACAGGCCAGGCGTCAGGGTAGATCTTCAGATTGTGCTCAATCACTTCCCTGGGGATCCTAGGCATTTGTGACGGTTGCCAGGAAAACATGTCTACATTAACCCGGAGGAAAGCGATGAGCGCGAGTTCCTATTTGTCGTTCAATCCTCCTGATATACGGGTGGTCTGAGCGGCATCAGAACTAATTTGGATGACTTTGACGGGAACATCGGTGTCGCCGCTTGGCTACACACGAGGTGCAGATGTCGAGCCTCGTTGACGAATGCTCGGGGGTTTTGGAGCTTGCTCCTATCTGGAGTCCTCCTCTTGCGCCGTGGTAAGTGCATGGAGTTCTTCCAGAGCAGTTACTCCGGCAGTACGATCTTCGCGGATCCGGAGAATGCCTACTGGTGTTGGTATCTTTAACACTAGGTAGCCATAATGAGCAGTTGCCATGAATTTGTACAAGGCAGGCCTACCCAAGATGGCATTGAAGGGTAAGTTGATCTGAGCAATGTCAAAGACCAACTTCTCGGTGCGATACTTCTCCCGCGTCCCGAATGTAACGGGGAGAGTAATAGCTCTGAGTGGGGTAATGGCCCCCGGACCTACTCCGGAGAAAGGTCAGGAGGGGTGGAGATCCGAAGGTCGGAGCTGAAGCTTGGTAAAAGCTTCGAAGCTTATGAGGTTGAGCCCCGAACCTCCGTCTACCATGACATGATGGAGCTGGATGTTATTGATGGTAGGAGATACCATCAATGGTAGCTGACCTGCTCCAACCATGCTTCGAGGACAATCCGAAGCATCAAAAGTGATGGTTGTGTCCATCCACTTCCGATGAGGCTCCGGTCTGACTGTCGGAGCTACAGCAGCCATGTCCCGACGCATAGTCTTGATGACGCGGCGGGAGGTGATGTCCCATGATCCACCAAAGATGGTGTTCATGGTCTTCCGACGCTCGTTATCAGAGACGTCGGAATCATCGTCGACGGAGGTGTAGACGGCCTTCAGGACCTTTTTGGGATCCTGAAAACCTAACTCCTCTTCAGCCGGAGCTTCGTCGACTTTTTGTTTTCCTTCCCTCTGTCGGAAAGGAGCTTCTTCCCGGCGCTTGTTGTAGCACTCGGCAAGGTTTTGGACCTCCCGGTAGTCTTCCAAACTGTGGCTACCCGTTTTGTGAATTGGACACCACACTTTTGGTTTGCCACCGTCTTCAGAATACGGTCGAGGTCGATTCTCGGGGCGTGGCCTCCGGCCACCCGGAGCTGCATCAGCTGCAACATTGGGTGTACCGGTCGACGGCTTCTTCTTGTCGTTGGTCTTCTTCTTCTTCTTGCCACTCCCGGAGGTAGTGGCTTCTCCTTTGGAGGATTTCTTGTGATCCTCCGGAGTTGGTTTGGAGTGCATTTCACGGCCCTCCGCAGCTCTGGCACATTTGTCGGCCAAACTGAAGAGTTTCATGACACTAGTGATCTCCTTGATCGCCAGTTTCTCCAGCATCTTCTTGTCCCGTACGCCCTGTCTGAATGCCACAATGACAGAGACACTAGAGATAGAAGGGATAGTGTTTCGTACCTGAGAGAATCTCTGGATGAATGACCACAGGGATTCTCCCCCTTTTTGCACGACTGCAAAAAGGTCCAGTTCAGTGCCTGGTCGGGTGTATGAACTCCTGAAGTTGGCGGTGAACTACCGGCACAGCTCCTCCCAACTGTTGATGGAGTTGGGTGGAAGGCTCATAAACCAGGACCTGGCGGTCCCAGTCAAAGACACTGGGAAATAATTGGCCATTACGACCTCATTTCCTCCAGCTGCCAAGATAGCAGTGGAGTAGATCTGAAGAAATTCAACAGGATTGACGATCCCATTGAACTTCTCCGGCAGGTGAGGCCGGAACTTCTGTGGCCACCTGACCATACGTAGATACATGGCCAGGGCTGAACAGCCTCCTCCCACTCCTTCAGGAGCAAGAATGTCTTGCGCTTCTCGTCTTTCACGAGCACGCTCAATATGGACTCGGTCGTCCTGTTGGCGGTATCAGCGATCAAGCTCCGCCCGGAGGTCATGAGTTGAAAGCCTGGATACCGTGTGAGTGCGTCATGCCCCGGAAGGCAATGACGTCACTTGCTGCGATGCAGCACGTCTCCTGTTGTTGGAAATGTGCGGACCAAGTCTGCCAGACAAGGTCCATCGCTGCGACGGGGCCCGTCCTGGAGGAGGAGGACCCTGGTTGCTGATACGGTCGGTTGCTGCTGCAACCAAATGTTCCACATCAGCTCTCCACTGCTCCAGTGCATCCCGAGATGCATCCGGAGGTGGTGGGCGTTGGAGAAGAGCACGCGCTGCATGGAGCGCGTGTTCCGGATTGTCTTGATTTCCCGATGCAGTGACTGACGCCGGTGCACCATCGCGTTGTCCAGCTTGATTTGCTGGTGGAGGCGGCGGTGGTGACAGTGTGACTCCTGCTGGCGCTGAGGCTCCTGCTGGTGGTTGCATATTGGAGGGATTGCCCCCAGCAGCTTGAGCAGCAGGATGACCGTTGGATGATCCAGCAGCTGAGTTCACCATTCTCGAAATCTCAGGCGCCCCTTCCTGGCGCGCTAACTGTTGGTGGTTTGACACCGGCAGATCTCCCGATACTACTAAAGTGTTAGAAGAGTTTGATGTTCGGTGTGGGCGCGCGAAGATTCAAGAAGGTGATTTGCAAATAGCACAGGAGACACGGAGATTTACATGGTTCGGGCCGCCTGAGCGTAATACCCTACTCCACGGGTGTGTTGGTGTTGTATTCGCTGTATGAGCTTGCGTCGAGCGTATATGAGCCTGTGTAGAATGTGTCCTGTCAACTGTCGTCGGCGTGTCCTTTTATAGTACAAGGGCAGGCCGTTACAAGTTAGCCTGGCCCGACAAGTGGCCCCGGCGGTTACTAGTATTGATACTCATTCAACACATTTAATTGCCCTTAATGACCGGGTAATGGGCTTTGACAGCACCGTTACTGGTAATTAAGGTCGTCCGATCGTGTGTCATTAATATGGTATTAATGACACTTAACCGGGTCTTGAAGTCCTTGATTCCTCTTTGAAGATCCGGAGCCGTTGTGGAGTCTTTCGAAGGTTAGAGGTTGAAGATCCGACGGTTGGACACGTGGCAGCTCCGGAGCATACTATGGGAAACAGGTAGCTCCGGAGTTACCTGGCACATGTCAGATCCGGAGCTTCCCTCGGTCTGGGGTTAGGTCCGGGGGTGCCATTTCGGTACATAGCTCGGATCTTCCCCCTTGTGGGCGGTAGCTCCTGTTTGATAGTACACGTGTCGACCCTGGGATTAACCATGTTGGGGAAGCGGGTCCGGTTATATCTGACATGTGGGCCTCCGAAGGTCTTCAAATCAAGTAGATGACTTTCCTTTGAGATCTTTGTAACCTCAAGAGGTGTACGGTTTCCAGGGTACGGACACCTATCTAGTCCAATAAGCATATCCTCAATATCACTATTGATTTCATCATCGCTAGAATAGGAATGCACGGAAGAGGGTTTGGTATTTACATTGTGTTTACCTTCCTTTGCCATGAGGCAAGTGCCATTTCCCTTCCATGCGCCGAGTGTAGGGAAGAGAGTAGACTTCTTGGATGTCTTCTCGATGGCTATGCCAACCATCTCTTCTTCTTCGAATGATGAGGACTCATCATTTGAGTCCCACTCTTTCCCTATGTGAGCTTTTTCGGCTTGTTTCTTCTTCTTGAAGAATTTCTTGGGTTGAGGCTTGGCTTCTTTGGTCTTTTTCTTGTTCTCTTCATATGGGCAATCAACTATAAAGTGGCTATACTCACCACAATTATAGCATGTCCACCTCAACTTTGGCTTTGTTCTTTCCTTGTACTTTCCTTCGCTTGATTTAGCGCCTTGTCTCTTCTTCATTATTCTCTTGAATTTCTTCATGAACAATATCATTTCTTCTTCATCTAATTTGTTGCTCTCATCATCACTTTCTTCTTCTAGCTGAGCTTCTCGAGCTTCTTTAGATAGGGGCTTGAGGGTGGACCTCAAAGCAACCCCTTTCTTCTTTGCTGAGGTGAGGTTGGCAATTTCTTTGACATGCTTTGCTTGTTTTTCCATCATCTAAATTAATGATTTTTCCAAGTAATACATCCAGAGTCATTTTCTTGTATCCGAGGCTTTCCCTAATCATTGAGCATAAGGTGACGTTGCAAGGCATGAAAGCTCTAAGGATGAGCTTCACCACCTCGTGGTCATTCCACTTCTTGCTTCCATAATATTGAACCTTGTTGATGAGTGTCTTTAATCGGTTGTACATATCTTGAGGTGACTCGTCTTCTTCAATTGCGAATCTTCCTAATTTGCCTTCGATCATTTTAATCTTTGCTTCACGCACATGTCAGTCACCTTCATGTGCAGTTTGCAGTGTGTCCCATATCTCCTTAGCAATATCGAGTCCATCCACCTTGGTGAACTCGTCCCGACTGAGCGAAGAGGTAATTACGGTGGCGGCTTGAGCATTTTGGTGAACTGCCTTCTCTTGGCTTGGTGTGAGTTCTTCGTCGTCGTCCGGGATATCTATTCCTGTGCACACAATATGCCATAAACTTGAATTGAGGGAAATTAGATGCATTTTCATATTTTGCCTCCACATTGAGTAATCACTTCCATCGAAATGTGGGTCTTTTCCAAGTGGAATAGACAAGTAATGATTATTGATGGAATTGAGACGATCATAGTTAAAAGGATATCGGGAGTAGTCGGTGTGACTGCTCCCCTTCTTCTTTTCTTTGATCTTCATTTTCCCTTTGGAAAGTGTCTTCTTTCTTAGGAGCGTCTTTAGTTCTAGCGTCTCCTCATCGTCGTCCTCGAAGTCTTGAATGGCTTCGAGGAGCTTCTCCACCTTTAGGTTCTTGTCATCATAAACCTTTTCTTGGTTGTTGCTCTTGTGGATGTCCTTCATGTCCGACATGATCTTCTTCGAGTGATTAGTCTCTTTCTTGAAGAACTTGCTCTGATACCAATTGAATGTGGCCTAGAGGGGGTGAATAGGCCTTTTTGAATTTTGTCGGAACCTGCAACACTTAACAACCAGTTCAAAACTAGAGATATCAGACTAGTCCGGTAAAGTGCGGACTAGTTCGGTGTATACCGACTAGGTTGATTGAGTTTGATCGATTAATTTGATTCTTCGATGTATGCAGCGGAAATATACATTCAAATGAAGTGTTGCAAGATTATGGACTAGGGTATATCACAATTCAGTCTTATATTTAATGATTCAACGTAAAGAATGCAATAATGATTGAAACCCTAGATTGTTTTGATGAATAAGAACGATGAACACAAAGCAAGACACATGGATTTATCCCGTGGTTCGGCTCCCACGAAGGCAACCTACGTCCACGTTGAGGAGTCCACAAAAGAACCCGGTCTTCTCCAACCCTACCCTCGTCGGATCGCCATGAAGGCCAATCCTCTTCCACTTATCACAAAGGGGTGAATAACCGAATTCAAAGGGGCCTTCTCACACGTTGAGGGCTCCCCTAGATTACAACACGAAATACCACCAAGAACACACTCAAAAGATTACAATGAAATCACAGGAGTGTGTTAGAGAATCAAACCAAGAGCTCAATGAGTGTTGAACGTGTCTCTCCAATGATTTAGAGTGTATCCTCAAAGGATTGATCTTTGTTGCACTTAATTTCGTGGAGAGATGTGTTTTTGAGGCTCTTGGGAGGTGTGATAGCGCTAGGGTTTGAGAGAGTTTAAAGTTGGGCCGTGCACCTCTATTTATATGGGGTTTCTAAAAGTGACCGTTAGGGTTTAGGAATATCGGACTAGTCCGTGGTGGACACCGGACTAGTCCAGTGTGCTGTGTGTAGCAAACCCTAAGTGTCTCGAAATATCGGACTAGTCCGGCCAGGAGCGGACTTGTCCGATTTCGCTTTTGGAAATCTTCAGACTTGTCCAGGCATGTGAAACCCTAAGTGAATTGGGTGACAAGTTCGCACTTGGAGGACTTGTCCGATTTAGGTCAGAGGGTTCTTCGGACTGGTCCGTGCTAATATTGGACTTGTTCGATTTAGATCAGAATGAATACCGGACTAGTCTGATGGTGATCGGACTTGTCTGATTTTGTGTGACTTGTGAAGTGTTTTGAGGACCAGTCCGCACTGGGGAAGACTAGTCCTATTCTAGTCAGAGAGATATCGGACTAGTCCGATGGATATCGGACTTGTCCGATTTTGTGCAGAGAGGATATCGGACTAGTCTGGTGACATTCGGACTAGTCTAGTCCTGTATAAATTTGTGCAATGTGTGTGTGTAATTGTGATTAAGCTCTTGGGGTGTGTTTCCTTAACACACTCCATACACAATGATCTACTATTCTTCTTCCTTGAGCTTCCACTTTGCTCCTCATTCTTCCTTCTTTTTGGCACTTTGCTTATTTTGCTATTAAAACCTGTGCTCATATCAACAAAGAGGTTAGGATCTCATTTGCTTGTCATAAATCATCCAAAACCCACAAGGGATTCCTATATGCACTTTCACATTTGTCGCCAAGCCCTCGCCGCTGATCGCCGATGCCTCACCCTTGCCACCGAGCATCGTCCTTGCCATTTTTTTCGAGCCCCATCGCCGCCGTCAAGCCCCATCGCCATCGAGCCCTTGCCATCGAGTGTTGGCCTCACCGCCCTCGCCCTCATCGCCGTTTCCCATCGTCGTCCCTGTATGCCTCCCTCCTCCCTACTCTGTCTCGCTTCGACACCGTTGTCATTGTAGCCCACGCCTTCATCTCTCTGTGCCACCTCCCTCCTCCCCACACCGCCTCCCTCTATGAGACCTATGTGTGCTGAATACATTGGCAATGAAAATAAAAGTGACGGTTGACATGAAAAGTTTTGAAGCTTATACTGATACACCACGATACACCACGATACACGCTATCCGAACTTGTCTCAAAGCATTTTGGGAGTAATGTTACCTTCAACAATTTTGGGCGATACAAACTTTTCAATGTGTTTTTGGAGAGTAATGTTACCCTCGATGGTCTCGGATTGTCTGAACTTTTTCTCATGTGGATTGCACGTGTTTCACACTTCGGAGTGTCTGAACTTTTTCTCACGTGAGTCGCACGTGTTTTTCGCATCGGATTGTCCGAACTTTCACTCACATGAGTTGCACATGAGCTGAGAGTGTTCGATCTTTACAAACATGTTTTTAGGAGTAACGTTACCCTCAATGGTTTAGGACTGTCCGAACTTTCTCAATGCATATAAGAAGTAACAGTTACTGCGCAGAGTTTTCATATTGAGTTTGGTTGCTCTATTGTGTTCTGTTTTGCTCTGTTTTGACTCGTAATGTTTCAAACTTGCTTTTGTCTTATGGTAACATTTTCTTAGTATTCATTTGCTAAGTTTTTTGGTGTGTTTCAGCTGATTATGGCTGGTATTATCTTGCAATGATTTGCAACATGCTTATGTGAGCTGCTCACATAAGGTGTTGTGGTTTTTGGACTATTGTGAGTCAAATCGCGGACTTGTGCTTGGAAATATTGGTTATTTGTTCATGTGCAGGTGTTGCTTGAGGTCACGACATTGCTGGTGACTCGATCTATTGAACTAGTCTTAGGGAGAAGATGAGGTTCAACAACCAAGTTCGGGAGGAATTATGGTTGAGTTGATCGGGAGGTCGCGCAATATGTTTGAGTAAAGAACAATGCATATGAAGGTATTGTGGACATCATTGGAAGGTGTTTGCATGTGTGCAAGGTGTGCATGGACGTGGCAACATGGTTCCAAGATGTGATGAAGAGATATGAACGTAAAGATGTGGTTGGAAAGGTCCAATCGGCTGATTTATAACTCAGGCTGCGGGTGAGGTGGTTATGGTTCGTTTATGGAAGGTTTAGAGTTTGTTTTGGTTACATTTCATGTTAGTCATGAAGTTGAGTTGTTTTAGGAATGTTTGGTACATTCCTAAGGTGTTTGTAAGTCTTAAGATTGCTTCTATCTGCGTATAGAAGAGTCTTAAGCTATTATGGTAAGTTTGAGTTAGAGTCTAAATAGGATTAGAGTCCTAGTTTGGATTGGATTGGCCTTAGGGCTGGTTATATAAGAAAGGGAGGCTAGATCTCGTGGTGCAGGACTTTGGGTTGTTCCTCTTGTGTTTTGATCTATAAAATTTGTTGTCTAGAAGAGTATTTGTGCCTTGTTCGTCCGACTTGTTTTCATCAAGTCTTTCTCGTCGAGTTTCTGCACTGCCCGACCTTTCTTGGGTCTTTTGATCATAATTCGCGTTTCACAGATCCAATTGACATTATTCTTTTTTTGTTGTCTTCACCACTCAATACTCTATCATATGGGAAAATTTCACAGTGATTGGATTTCTTTTTTTGGACTTACACGAGTTTCTTTGCAGCATAGTAGATCTATTTACTCTCTGTTAGAATAGATTGACCTTTGCTCAGGATTTCGGTCATAACTTTAGATTTACTCGATGTTTTATCGTGATTCTTGTTGTCGTGTATTCGTTACTTGACTATATACAATCAATACTAGTTTTTTCATGGTTGAACTCATCTAGATCCGTAGCACACATAGTTTCCTTATCAGATTGGTTTACTGCCGAGGGGTTTTCATAACTTTCGCTCAAATGTTTTTAAATCTACCCTTCACCCCCCTCTGGTAGATTTTAAAGTGCTCTTCGATCCTAATATTGGTATCAGGAGCCATGGTACTCTGGTCTCCTAGATTTGCACATGTTTTTACAAATCATCATGGAGAAATACTCTGCAAAACCTTGTGTGTTCAATGGCATTGATTTTTAGGTTTGGAAGGCTCGCATGGAGGCTTACATATAGGCGCAAGGTTTCACCGTATGGGAAAAGGTATTCAAGTGCTTCATCATGCCATCAAACGATGATGTTACAGCTGCAAACATGAGAGACATAAACAACAACAATAACAAGGCCCGCAACCTGATTATACAAGGATTGACCCAAAGCGACTTTGATCGTGTTGCATACCTTCGATCTGCGTATAACGTGTGGAAAGCACTATGTGACTACCGCGAGGGCTCCAATACGATCAAGGAGGTACGTCAAGACATGTTTAAGAAAGAGTGCATGCACTTCGAGATCCAACTCAGTGAGTCGATCGATGATCTTTTTGCTCGCTTTAATAAAATTCTCAGCAACTTGCGTAGCGTAGATGTTAATTTTTCAGATTCTAAAAATGCTAGGCAATTGTTAAGTGCATTAGACATGTTGATTTGGGAGATGAAAGTTACGTCTATACGTGAATCAACTGTCATGAGTATACTTACTTTAGATGTATATTCTAAGTTAAAAACTCATGAACTTGACATTATATTACATAAAAATCCCAACAAGTCTCTTGCATTTGTTATACAACGTGACATGCCTAGTTCTAGTCCTCCTTCATCATGGGGTACACTTGCTTTGCTGTCTTCTCTAACCCTTCAACGAATCTAAGAGTTTCTATAGGAGGAGCTAGCACTTCTCTCTACTCGATTCTCAAAAGCATTGCAAAATGTGAGAACTCAAAGAAAAGGAAGTGGTGGTTCTCAATGATGCTTTGAATGTGGTAAGAAAGGACATTTTCGTACAAATTGCCATAACCTTTCAAGTCCTACTACCCGTGATGAAAGGCAAACCAAGTTCAAGTCCTCTTCTAGCAACAACTACAAGAAAAATAATTCTTTTACAAAACGGCAAGTGGCAGAACACATTCTCTCCGCACTCCTCGATAACAAGTCAAGCGATGTGGACTCCAGAAGTGATGAATATGAAGACAATTTGGCAACTATGTGTTTCATGGTGGGCAAGTCAAGTTCAAGTCTGGAGGAGGCCTAAGGGATCAGCAACAATGATGAGGTAAATCACTCATACGAAGAACTTATTGATGGTCTTTTTCGTGCTACTGCTATATTAAGAAAATGGACAAATAACTTACGGACAATGCTATTAAAATCGAATCACTAGAATATGAAATTAATCGGTTAAAATCATTGATTCCTAGTCATGATTCTTGTTCCTCATGTGAATTAATATATGAACAATTGTCCTTATTAAGAAGTGCACACACCTCCACACTTGATAAACTTGAGATTCAAATTGAATAGAACAAAAATCTTGATGCACTTAACAATAAAAACATGAAAGATGCTAGTTGTTCTACAATCAATTTGCATTGTTCTAGTTGTGATGATCTTGATAAGAAACTACATGATGCTTTGAATGAAATTTCTATTTTGAGCAATGCTTTATGTTCTCATGAATTTAATTGTTGTTCTAATTGCAAATTAAAACGAAAAATTTCATGTGAAAATTGCCTTGATCTGTCCAATAAACTTGATGACATGCATAGGACACTAAAGCAGTTTTGTAATGAAAAATAAGAATTTAACTTGCTGCTGAATTCTTCTAAAAACTGCAATGATAAAACTGGTTTAGGTTTTGATTCTCATTCTCATTCTAAGGAACATCCACCTTAAATTGTAAAGTCATTAGGAAGTGGTTTGATTCTAACAGTTCCTAAACAAAAAGAAGTTTTTAAATCTGCAGGAGTGTTGTCTCATTCAGTTTCTAATAAACATGTTGCTTGGTCATCTAGACATGAACACAAAGTTAAATTTCATTGTATCTACTGTGGTAGAGATTGTCATGTCATAGATTTTTGTTATAGAATAGGTAAACAACATAAAAAGAAAATAATGCAAGCTAGATCTCATAACTCTCATGTAAAATTTGCTGCACATGCTGAACCGAATGTTAGGAACTTGTAGCCTGCTTTGATGAGTCGAAGACATGCAAAGTTTGCTTCCAAATCTACTGTTTTTTGTGCTACACATGTAACACCTCGTAGGTCAGTAGTTGGGTACAAGAATTCTCAAACTTTGGCTCATGAACCTACTGTTTTATCTCAGCTTTTGTGTGTTATTCCTGCTGGATGTCATGTGACTCAGTAGTGGATTCCTAATGACTAACTCCAGTATTGAGTCACCGATGTATTGTGCTTCTATGTAGGTTACACGCTTGAGGAAGGAGAACATTTGGATTGTGGATTCAGGTTGCTCAGGCCACATGACGAGTAACAAAGACTGGTTCTCCTCCCTCTCTTTTGTGTCACGTGTAGAGAATGTTACTTTTGCGATTATTTGTCAACTCCCATAATTGATAAGGGTTCGGTAAGAGTAAATAATCAAAACTTTGAAAGATGTGGCACTTGTTAGAAAATTGAAATACAACTTGCTTTCCATTTCACAATTACTGAGGAAAATACAGAAGTTAACTTCACTAAAAATTGATGCAAGGTTGTAGATTCAAATGGTGAGCTTATTTTTAACATGTCTAAGTTTGGAAGAGTTTTTAAAGCTGATTTTGATATGTCATCCTCTAAGCATAGGTATCTATTTGCTAATAATTCAAAGGACTTATATTTTTGGCATCGTAGACTTGGAAACATAGGCTTTGATCATCTCACGTGTGTTAGTGCTCTTGATCGCATACGTGGGTTGCCTAAGCTTAAAAGGGACAACAATATTGTGTGCTCTTCTTGTAGACATGCTAAGATGGTTGCAGGTTTACATCCTTCTCTCACAATAACCATGACAACTGAACCGGGACAACTTTTGTATCTTGACACCGTAGGTCCTTCACGTGTTCAATCTTTTGGAGGTAAATTTTCTGTGCTTGTAATTGTTGATGACTTTTCTAGATACTCTTGGGTTTACTTTATGGCATCTAAAAATGAAACTTTTGGTCAATTTAAAACTTGATTTCTTAGATTATCAATTGATCACCTAGGATCTTTAAAAGCAATTAGAAGTAATAACGAAAGCAAATTTAAAAATCAGTCGTTTGATCACTTTTGTGCTGAAAAAGGAATAGATCATCAATTTTCTTCATCATATGTACCTCAACAAAACGGTGTTGTAGAGAGAAAGAACAGAACCTTAGTTGAGATGGCTAGGACTATGCTTGATGAATATCAAACTCCTAGGAAATTTTGGGTGATGCAATTGCGACCGCTTGTTATGTCTCAAGTTGAGTTTTCTTGTGTGCTAAGCTTGGAAAGATCCCATATGAGCTTTGGTTTGGACATAGTCCTAGTGTCACACACTTTAGAGTCTTTGGTTGCAAATGTTTTGTTAAGAAACATGTTAATCTTGATAAATTTAAACCTAGATCTGTTGATGACACATTTCTTGGATATCCATCTCATACTAGAGGCTATCGTATGCTTTTACTTGACACTAACAAAACTGTGGAGACTTGTGAGGTTTCTTTTGATGAAGCTAGCCCATGTACTAGCTCTAATATTGCAGGTCCAGATCCATATCCGTAGGGGTAGAGTATTTTCATTGAAGATGTAGAAGGTTTAGAGTTGCTGCCAGAAATTTCAGAAAGAAACAATGACGTTCCAACTCTTGATCCCGCTCCACAACCAGCACCAACAACCACAACTGCTAGTCCAGATCTTCTTCAAACCACATGTTCTTTGGTTTATGATGATCATGAAGAAGGAGCTTGTGAAGTGTCTACTACCCTTTGCGTCTTCAAAAGTCATCCTCCACAATAAATCATTGGAAGCTTGCACGAACGAGTCACACGGTCTAGGTTTTGCGATCCAAACTCTCATGCTCATTCTACTTTTGTTGATTCTTTTGAAACTAAAGATATATTGCACGCACTCACTAATGAATCTTCAATTATTGCCATGCAAGAAGAGTTAGAAAATTTTGAAAGAAATGATGTTTGGAAACTTGTACCTCCACCTCAAGGTCACACTTTAATTGGAACTAAAGGGGTGTTTAAAAATAAACAAAGTCGGGATAGGGTTGTGGTTAGGAATAAGGCTACGTTGGTTGCTCAAGGTTTCACACAAGTTGAAGGTCTAGATTTTGATGAAACTTTTGCTCCCGTTGCTAGATTAGAAGCCATAAGAATCTTGTTAGCTTTTGCTGCATCTAAAGGTTTCAAGTTATATCAAATGGATGTTAGATGAGGAGGTTTATGTCAAGAAACCACAGGGTTTTGAAAATCCAGATTTTCCTAATCATGTTTACAAACTGTCCAAAGCCTTGTACGGTCTCAAACAAGCCCCTAGAGTGGTATGATAGGTTAAAAACATTCTTACTTGAAAAGGGTTTTACCATGGGTAAGGTTGATAAAACTCTTTTTGTGCTTAAGCATGGCAATGACTCATTATTCATTTAAGTGTATGTGGATGATATTATCTTTGGTTGTGCTTCTCATTATCTTGTGTCCAGGTTTTCAACTATGATGATTTCAAAATTTGAGACGAGTATGATAGGATAACTCACATACTTTTTGGGGCGACAAATCAAGCAAACCAAGGAAGGAACTTTTGTGCATCAAACGAAGTATACAGGAGACCTTCTTAAGTGCTTCAACATGGACAAAAGCAAGCCTCTTCGGACACCAATAGGAACAGCAATGACACTTGAACTTGATGAAGATGGTGAACCCATGTATCAAAAAGAATATAAAAGCATGATCAGGTCACTTTTGTAGATCACGGCATCAAGACCGGACATACAATTCAGCGTATGTCTTTCTGCACGATTTCAAGCTTCCCCACATGCTTCACATCGTCAAGCCATCAAAAAAATTCTCAGGTACTTACATGGAACTCAAGAATTTGACATTTTTCTTCTTCTTCCTCAACCGCTACTTTGAATGCTTTTTTGGATGTTGATTTGGGGGGTTCTAGGATTGATAGGAAAAGTACTTCATGTGCTTGTCATTTTCTTGGTAATTCACTTGTTGCTTGGTCCTCTAGAAAACAAAATTCAGTTGCACAATCCACGACAAAATCTAAATATGTAGCTGCTGCTAGCTCTTGCTCACAAATTATTTGGATTGTTCAAACACTTAAGGACTATGGGGTTGATCTAGATAGTGTTCCACTGTTTTATGACAATACTAGTGCTATGTGCATTGCTAAAAACCTCGTGCAACATTCTAGAACAAAGCACATTGACATTAGGTATCACTTTCTCCGTGATAATGTTGAAAAAGGAAACATTGTGCTTCACCATGTAGATACCGAACAACAATTAGCTGACATTTTTACAAAACCTTTGGATTTCATTCATTTTTGTTTCATTCGTAGTGAAATAGGAGTTATGCATCCTCATGGCTTAAATTGAGGGGGAGTTTTGGAACTTGGGAAGTCTATGTGTGAATCTGAATTTAAAATGATATGAGCACAATATTTCATACATATATGACTTTTTGATTCCTTTTACCTGCTGAAAGTTCTTACTACATTACTCGTGTTATGCATTTTGTAGTTTTTGCCATGAGTAGTAATTGGAATCATTACTTATACTAAATCTGGCCATGATCGAACTTTCTTGCTGTTTTGAACTTGTTGCATGCTCACAAGTGCTTTTAATAAAGAAAAATTAATCAATCAACTATCCACATGTTGAGCTTTTATGATCAAATGGAAAAATGCAAAAAGATCAAGAGAATATGCATGCATCACATTTCTTCTTTCGAGATGGCTTATCATGGCATTTAGATATGAACTTGAAAAAAGTTGTGTATGACTAAAATCATGTCCTTAAGCTTCTGATTGTCAAATGAATAGGCTTGGCTTGGTTGGTTAGAATAAGGCTGATGCGGCTTATAATCTCTAGCAAATGTCATATGATCAAAATTTATGCTTTAAATGATAATGAAAATAATAAATGCAACAACATGTGTCATACTTTTAGGTTTTGAAATAGTCAAGTTTGTAAGAACATGACTTGCTTAAATTGAAAAATTACACTTGATCTATAGCATGACTTATACTACTTATGTATCTCATTGATGTGATAGTGTAAGTTGCTTGATAGTATGACTTGGATGAGCTTTATTTTATATGTATATGTTATAATATGCTCATAACAATTGAAATTTCTCTTTTGAACCTTGCTGAATACATTGTCAAAGTGGGAAAAAATATGTCACGAGTTTTTTACATGTTCTTCTCAGGTGGGAATTTCTTTTTGAGATTTCTTTCTCATTTGATTTTTGATTTTCAAAAGGGGGAGAAATTTTCTTTCAAAACATTTCATGTGAATGAGCCAATGTTCAGATTTTAAGTGGTGTTGACAATGCATTCATCAAGGGGAAGATTGTGAGACCTATGTGTGCTGAATACATTGGCAACTAGAATAAAAGTGAGGGTTGACATGCAAAGTTTTAAAGTTTACACCGATACACCACGATACACCATGATACACACTGTCCGAACTTGTCTCATTGTATTTTGGGAGTAACGTTACCTTCGACAATTTGGATAGTCCGAACTTTTCAATGTGTTTCTGGAGAGTAACGTTACCCTCGATGGTTTCGGATTGTCCGGACTTTTTCTCACGTGAATTCCAGGTGTTTCACGCTTTGGAGTGTCCAAACATTTTCTCATGTGAATCGCACGTGTTTTCACTTTGGATGGTATGAACTTTCACTCACATGAGATGCACATGAGTCGAGAGTGTTCGATCTTTACAAACGTGTTTTTAGGAGTAACGTAACCCTCGATGGTTTAGGACTGTCCAAACTTTCTCAATTCATATCGGGAGTAACAGTTACTGTGCATAGTTTTCATATTGAGTTTGGCTGCTCTGTTCTGCTTTGTTTAACTCGCAATGTTTCGAACTTGCTTTTGGCTTACGGTGAGGTTTGCTTAGTATTCATTTGCTAAGTTTTCTGGTGTGTTTTGACTAATTCTGGCTGGTACTATCTTGCAATGATTTGCAACATGCTTATGTGAGCTACTCACATAAGGTTTTCCGATTTTCGGACTAACGTGCGTCAAGTTGCGGACTTGTGCTTGGAAAGATTGGTTGTTTGTTCATGTGCAGGTGTTGCTTGAGGTCAAGACATGGCTGGTGACGGGATCCATTGAACTAGTCTTAGGGAGAAGATGAGGTTCAACAACCAAGTTCGGGAGGAATTGTGGTTGAGTTGATCGGGACGTTGCACAACATGTTTGAGTCTAGAACAATGCATATGAAGGTATTGTGGTCGTCATTGAAAGGTGTTTGTGCACGTGCAATATGTGCATAGGAGAGTTCGTTCCTCTTTTCCAAACTGAGAGGGGACATGGCAACATGGTTCCAAGACGTGATGAAGAGATATGGATGTGAAGATGTGGCCGAAAAGGTCCAACCAACTGGTTTATGCCTCAGGCTGGGGTTGAGGTGGTTATGGTTTGTTTATGGAAGGTTTAGAGTTTTTTTGTTAGATTTCTTGATGAGCATGAAGTTGAGTTGTTTTAGGAATGTTTGGTACGTCCTAAGGTGTTTGGAAGTCTTAAGATTGCTTCTATCTGCGTATAGAAGATTCTTAAGTAGTTATGGTAAGTTTGAGTTAGAGTCCAAGTAGGATTAGAGTCCTAGTTTAGATTGGGTTGGCCTTATGGCTGGTTATATAAGCAAGGGAGCCCAGAGCTCATGGTGCACAACTTTGGGCTGTTCCTCTTGTGTTTTGATCAATAAAACTTGTAGTATAGAGGAACTTTTGTGCCTTGTTCGCCTGACTTGTTTTCTTGAAGTCTTTCTCGTTGAGTTTCTATGCTGCCCGACCTTTCTTGGGTGTTTTAATCTAACTCGCATTTTACAGATCCAATGATATGATTCTTTTTGTGTTGTATTCACAACTCAATACTCTATTATTTGTAAATATTTCATGATGATTGGATTTGTGGTTTTTGAGTTATACAAGTTTCTTTGCAGCATAGAAAATCTATTTGCTCTCTATTAGAATAGATTGACTTTTCCTCAGGGTTTTGGTCATAACTTGAGATTTACTCAACATTTTCTCGTGATTCTTGTTGTCATGTCTCGTGACTTGACTATCTACAATCTATACTAGTTTTATCATGGTTGAACTCATCTAGATCAGTCGCACACACAGTTTCCTTATTAGATTGGTTTTCTGCCGAGGGGTTTTTATAGCTTCTGCTCAAAAGTTTTAATCTACCATTCACCCCCCACTCTGTTAGCTTTCATGTGCTCTCCGATCCTATAATTGGTATCAGAGCCACAGTACTCTAATCTCTTGCATGGAGGCTTATATACAGGCGCAAGGCTTTGCTATATGGTAAAAGGTTTTCAGGCACTTCGTGGTGCCATCAAAAAATGACGTTACAGCTGCAAACATGAGAGACATCGACAACAACAACAAGACGTGCAACCTGATTATACAAGGATTGAATCAAAGCGACTTCGGTCGTGTTGCACACCTCCGATCTGTGTATGACGTGTGGAAAGCACTATGCAACTACCACAAAGGCTCCAATACGATCAAGGAGGTACGTGAAGACATGTTTAAGAAAGAGTACATGCGCTTCAAGATGTAACCCGGTGAGTCGATTGATGATCTTTTTGCTCGCTTTAATAAAATTCACAGCAACTTGCGTAGCGTCAATGTTAATATTCCAGATGCTAAAATTCTAGGGAATTGTTAAGTGCATTAGACATGTCGATTTGGGAGATGAAAGTTACGTCTATACGTAAATCTACTGTAATGAGTACACTTACTTTAAATGTTCTGTATTCTAAGTTAAAAATTCATGAACTTGACATTATATCACGAAAAAATTCCAACAAGTCTCTTGCATTTGTTTCACAATGCGACATGCCTAGTTCTAGTCCATCTTCATCATGTGGTACACTTGCTTTGCTATCTTCTCTAACCCTTGAACAGATTGAAGAGTTTTCAAAGGAGGAGCTAGAACTTCTCTCTACTGGATTCTCAAAAGCATTGCAAAATGTGAGAACTCGAAGAAGAGGAAGTGGTTGTTCTAAAAGATGCTTCAAATGTGGTAACACATGACATTTTCGTACAGATTGCCCTGACCTTTCAGGTCCTACTACCCGTGATGAAAAGCAAACCAAGTTCAAGTCCTCTCCTGGCAACAACAACAAAAAAAAGAAAACTTTTACAAAGTGGTAAGTGGCATAACACATTCTCTATGCACTCCTCGATAAACAACTCAAGCAATGTGGACTCCAGAAGTGATGAACATGAAGAAAATTTGGCAACTATGTGTTTCATAGCAGGTGACTCAAGTTCATGTCAGGAAGAGCCGAAGGGATCAGTGACAATGATGAGGTAAATCACTCATACAAAGAACTTGTTAATGGTCTTTTCCGTGCTGCTGCTATAATTAAGAAAAAGGACAAAAAAACTTAGGAATAATGCTATTAAAATGGAATCACTAATATCTGAAATTAATCGGTTTAAATAATTGATTCCTAGTGATGATTCTTGATCCTCATGTGAATTAATATATGAATAATTGTCCTCGTTAATAAGTGCACACACCTCCACACTTGATAAACTTTAGATTGAAATTGAAAAGAACAAAAAGTTTGTTGCACTTAACGATAAAAACCTGAAAGATGTTAGCTGTTCTACAATTTATTTGCATTGTTCTAGTTGTGATGATCTTAATAAGAAACTACATGATGATTTGAATGAATTTCTGTTTTGAACAATGCTTTATGTTCTCATGAAGTTAATTGTTGTTCTAATTGCAAATTAAAAGGAAAAACTTCATGTGAAAATTGACTTGATCTGTCCAATAAACTTGATGACATGCATAGGACACTAGAGCGGTTTTGTAATGCAAATAAAACCCTAAACTTGTTGTTGAATTCTTCTGAAAAATTCAATGATAAAATTGGTTTAGGTTTTGATTCTCATGTTGATGCTAAGGCACATCCACCTAAAATTGTAAAGTCATTAGGAAGTGGTTTGATTCTAACAGTTTCTAAACAAAAAGAAGTGATTTTTAAATATGCAGGAGTGTTGTCTCATTCGGTTTCTAATAAACATGTTGCATTCATATGTAAAATCGGCTTTGCAAAATTATGATCGGTTTTTTCGAAAGCCTCAGAATAATATTCGGATGATATAGTAAAAATATATGACACCGTTAGAGCATATATTCTTGTGCCTTACATTAAAGTGGGACACATTTTTTGTCTTATCAGTACTAACATGGAAAGCCATAAGAAGACCGTCTCGCAAGGCGAACGGTGCTGGTAGTAACAACGAAGGGCACAATATTAAGTTTAGTGACTCTAGTAGTTCAGGCTCGTATCACAGTGCATCAAATCCGTTTCCAAATATAAAAATTAAAAAGACTTCAGACGATGTTGACCCAAATTATAATCCCGTCGATGAGGTATGGTACTTGTCCGGTCTAATAAATCGCAAATATTATTGTTTATGTTAATGTTGGTTGTCAAGTAATAAAGTATTGTAGTTCTTTTTCTACCTAGCTTAATTGCCAAGAGAAAGAGGTGACTTTGGCTCCAAAAGTCACAAAAGGTTCTCCAATGGTTGAATCTTTGAGTTCACTAAAGCAAAAACGAGGGAACGAGGTCCAAATAAGTGTCCAGAAGGCATCATATACATATTAAGTGTTAGTGAAAGTGGGCTTCCCCAAGAATCGCTTGAGCTTGTTAAAAAGTATTGAAACACATGGCGGTTGTCTTGTTAGAGTGCTCGTGCCGATCACAACGGACAATTGGAGAATATTCCCTGAGGCGGGCAAGAACGAGTTGTGGGAGAAGTTGAAAAAACAATCCAAGTTCACAAACAACACAGAAGAAGCTGTAAAGAAAGCAACATGATCTCTTGCGGCATGAAGTTTTGTGGTTGTTAGAGTGAAATGGATACTTATGTTAAGGACAATAAGTTTCCTAGCTCTAAGAAGATGGGAAAAATCACGCAAACTCAATGACAAGAATTTGTTTGTCAAAAGACCACACCTGAGGCTAAAGCCCTAAGTCAAGCTAGGTCCAAGCTTGCGAAGAAGAACACATACCACCATCGCTTGAGGTCTCCTAGATATGCCCCTAAAGTTGAGAAATTGAATAAGATAAAAGAGGACACTTCATCATGGGCAATCCTAAAACGCTACAAGGCTGGGATGAGCGAACTAGGCGATGGATGTTAGCTCGGCCAGGTTTAACCTGCGAGGGCAAACTTGCAAAGCCAGACTCTAAGAACCAAGTAGAGCAAAGAATGAAAGAAGTACTTGAAAAGAAAGAGAAGGGTCTCTTCAAGCCGACGAGGGAGAATGACCAACTTACTGTTATCCTAGACAATCATGAACACGGAGGACAGGTTCGAGCAATCTCTTCTCAGATGTCCTGGAAAGAGGGTTTCCCACATGATAAAGAGCCATATAGAAGACGTCACAAGTTGAAAAAGACACTTGAAGTTACGGTTGAACTAAAGGTCAAGGCATATGTGCAACAAATATTGCATGAACTTAGAGAATCAGGGCAATTGCCTTCCGAGAATAGAGCAGTTGTTCTCGTGGTAAATGAGGCATTGCTATCTCCAACTTACTATTCTAGTAGCGTACAATATGTGTCAGGCTCAAGGTCAAGCCTTAAGTTCCCTACCGGTGATATCGTTTAGGACAAGTCTTGACGTCTTCTTGTCTCAATCGGCAGAGCAAGGAACAAAACAAAACAGATTGCCACTGCTATGGCGAAACCAAATCGTGTCTTCAACGGCAATCCACTTCCATTCTATTATGCTATGGTGCAAGTTCTTCAGATCATCGACAATGATTATGAAGATTATAAAATATACCACATCACTGTTGAGGGGATCATGACTCTGGGGCAAGCTGTCAACCAGTTAATCCTTTGGTACCAACGCGACATCGTGTTGGTCGATGAGCCGATGTCTAGCCCCGTCGCATCTCGGAAGATCGCAACCCCGTCTACTTTGCCGAAAGTTCACAAAGATCCACTCTCGCTATGTGCCAACAAGGATGATAGTAAAGATAAACAAGAGCAACTAGTTGAACAACAGCTTGTAGCAGTACGAGAGCAAGCTGATAGTAAAGAGCAATCAGTTGAACAACAGGTTTAACAACAGACCAATGTCCAACTTCTAACGACTACTCCTCCCTCAGTGCCTGTGAAAGTTAGCTCATATAAAAATAAGGAACCTTTCGGGGCCGTGTCAAATTATTTGGAGCAATGAAGAAAATAATTACAAAATCTCATGCATCTCATGCTTCATATGATCCAGCACTAAAAAATATTGAGGAGGGGGAAAAAGACGACATAAATATACTTGGGAGACAACTTTAGTTAAAATGGGAATTCTGGTGTACCAGATTCAGGATGTTCCTCCTGAATTTGTGAATGGGAAGCTGTTCATGATATCGGCACAGCTTAGTAGACAACCTTTCCTGCTCAGGACAATGCACGAGTACCGACATCACTAAATATCAACTTGGTTATCTCACATTTCGTGTGCCAAAAGAAGCATTTTGGAGCAGAGGGGAAAAGGATAAATGAGCCATTCTCTTTGAATATATGTGGAGCCTGTTCCATCAAGACATGCTCGAAATCAACCTTACTCATTTTGTGCTTGTAAGTGTTTCTAATATTTCGTACTTGCTTTTATTACTACACGCATACGTGTCATGAGATTATAAAAATTCTAGAATTATTCTTTAATAGGATGCAATAAATGGATAATGAAAAACTAAAGTCCAAGACGGGTATCCTTGACCCGACAAGGATTGCTAAGTCGAATTTCGATTTTACAGTGAAAAGGGAATCAGAACAATACAGGCACATGACAAAAAAATAATTTGAAAAATCAATCACAGACCAAAAGAAGGATAAAGAGACGAAGTTGGCAACCTACATAGGACATGACATGTATAACTTTGTCAAAGCTGGCAAGAGCCTCATAAAGGCTCCGTACCACTTCGAGTAAGTTCGACACATGATATTGAAATAACAATTATTGATAATTATTAACTTAACATGTGTGTTCGTACGTGTGCAGTAAACACTAAATAATGATCTTCATCAGGCCAACGCAAGGTTGTGCAACGGTCTTGGACTCAGTCGACTTCTCATCAAAGACTTACAAAGATTTCCTTACCATTTTGAAAAGGTACGGATATTCGATACTTTTATATACATGCATATATAGGTTGGTAATTCTTATATGACATTCCTTGTATGACAATGCTTAGCAGTTTTATTGGAAACAACTTGGCGGTGAGCGACCTGCTAATATGGCCACAATGCATATATCAACATACTATCCTTGTCCGAAGTAACCTTCGGGTAGTGTCTTATGCAGATATTATGTATGCGAGCATCTTCGGACCGCCTGCAAATCATCACCAACACAATCTAAACTTTATTATGTGTTTCATTACAGTACAAGGATGTGACCGCATAATGGTCGGTTTCTAGAGATATGCCTGGTGGAGGAATCGATAAGATTACGAGTGAACTGTGTACTTTCATGCATCGCAAATTTTTTCACCGAAAAGGGTTGTTCTTCGACAGGATAGGTCTACTTGCTGATATGCCAGAACATAGCCAATATGAACATCAAGGCGGTATTTAGTAAAACTTATAAACTATGAATTGAGATGACTTATATTTTGTGATATGTGTGTCAATGTTGCTTGTCAAAATATATTGTTTGTACTGTGTGTGAATGTGCATTTGAATTTGAGCTGAAAACTAGATAACAGCACATAGTACTGGATAGGGTATATTTTTTTCCCAGGCGGATCCTTGTAGGTAAAGAACTGTCTGTGATAAGACATTTTCATAGGCGGATCCTCGTAGGCAAATAACTGCTTGCAAAAATTGTTTTATTACAGACGGTTGTCTTACGAAAGTAAACGCTTGTGATAATAAATCTTCACATATGGGTTCTTGGATGTAACTGTATTTTAGTGACGGTTTTTGGACTCTGCCTATGAAAATTGCAGATTATAGCAGGCGCTTTGTTACAGACAATTTTTAAAACCACGTGTTATAATATATTTAGAGCCGCCTGTGAAAGTGTTTTTTCTAGTAGCGATGCAAATACTTAGTTGTATCATTTTCAACTATTGCATAGATTATTTGGATTATGCATTCTATATTGTTTTAAACTTATCCAATATAGATTAAACAGTAATATACTCCATCTTGTTTTTGTGCAATGAGTTTAATATTTTATAAACTTTTTAATGAGTTTGAACAACTCTACAAGTACATATGTTTTAATGATATATTTTTATAGTTCAAAATTGTTTTATGATATATTTTTATAGTTCAAAATTGTTTTATGACCACTTTATCTTTGAAGCAATAATATTATTTTGATACCAAAATAATTATCTATGTATGACATTGGTTTAAAATATATTGTTAATGATCTGGACAGATTCGACTGTTGTGATAGATAAAACTAATTTACATATTGTATCTATAGTTGCTTGATATCCAAGCTCTAATTTTACACATTGCCATCTTCGCACCATCAATTTTGATCGTCTACTAGGGGTGATACTTGTAGTTTATTGAGTTGCTATTTGAGATCGTTATTAGAGTTTTTAGTCATCTTAAATGATGGTTTCTCTTTCTCAGTTATAGACCAGTCTACATCGCTCAACCGTTTTATAGTCTCTCATCACGTTTAGACCTCACCCTCTCAACTTTTTTCTTTTCTTTTTTGAAAGCCACACCTTTCACTCGCAAAAAAAGCCACACCTTTCTTTTATCATCTTTGTTTGGACACCTCTTTTATCACGTTAGAATGCACACACTTGAAAATCACTCACGCTACTATTAGCCACCGCACAAGAATAAGACCGTCCACACCGGTCTACTATGTTGCATACGAGCCGCCGATACTACTGTACCGGTCATTTTTTTAACAATTGTGTTTCAACTATAGATTTGTAGTCTAATTGTGTTTTAGACCCAATTTTTCAGAATTTGTGATTTAACCACAATTTTCTTACTGCTAACTCATCATTAGCTATTGATTCTTAACTCCGTAAGGCAGCTAAGAAAAATATATTAAAAAAAAGAAAAAATAGGGCTGAACTTTGAAAAGGACAAAACTGGCCCTCCCTGTTCGTCCCTCTTCCACACGACTGCACCTGACGAACCTGCGGCGCCGAACCCTAGCATCGCAGATGAGCGCAACCGAGGGCGGCGCAGGCGCGGGGGAGCGCGGCCAAGGGCGAGCGAGGGCGACACAGGCGCAGGCGAGCGCTGCCCCGAGGCGCGACTCCTCGAGGCACGAGCGAGGCCCGGGCGAGTGTGGCCGAGGCGCGGCTCCCCGAAGCGCGGGCAAGGCCCGACCGATCCCGGGCTGCCGCGTGCGAGGCGCCGCCCCTAGGCACGGGCGCTGGAGGGTGTGGCCCCGACGCGCGGCATTGGAGGAGGGTGCTGGTCCGCGGCAGCGGCAGTCCCAGGTAGTCGAAACTCATGTCTTGCATCCTAAATTGTTCACTTGAATTACTCTATTCCATGATCTTATTGCTTGATCCTAAACAACAATGACCAGAACAACAATGGATGGAGCAATGGTTCCTCTGGACACCGAGACTGCTCAAGCTTCACATGAAGCAAGGCATTTGTCTCTTTTTTCACTTCTATTCGTTGATTAATGGTAGCTTCAGTTTAGGTAACAAAGTCAGTAGAGTCCGTAGAACATTTAGTTAATTCAAAATGGTCTACCTTTGTAGGTCAATTTAACAGGGAATTGAAACTCGTTGTTAGAGTTGGTTCCTATTGGAGTTTACCAGATGAATGTCCAAAGAAATATTTGTAGGGCAGAAAATTACCACAAAAATATATTGACACGAACTATGAGTTGGTACAACTAGTTGATTTTGTAGCCGATTTCTATATGTGGAGCTCTAAGCAATACTTAACTTTGTGGCATGAAGATTGTTCCAATGATGATTGTGTTGAGATAAAATCCGACGAACAATTACGAGAGTTGTGTCATCTTAATATTGAGAAGGGAGTGGTGTGCGTCTATACCCAAATAAATGATTTTGATGGTACATTACAGTTTTCACCTACAAAACGTAGATTTCATCCTACAGTGAGAAATAGAGCTTCTACAAATGAGAGAGATACATCCAATTCAGCCACACCCTCAAAAGAGAGAGATCCAAAACAGTTCAAAAAAACAGAGTCAAAAGTCCAAAAACATGAGTGATGATGATGAGGAGTCAATAGGAGTTGATGAGGAGGGTACCTATTTTGAAACTGAAGTGTTACGTGATAGCAGCCGGGATTCTGATTTAGCTGCATCATCAAATTCTGATGATGATGAATATGATCCTGATGATAAAATTATTGATGAGGATGATGAGGACGATATTCCAGCATATGATGTAGATAATCCAAATATTAAAGTGGGATTTGTTTTTAAGGACACGGATGAGCGCCCAATCTACAATTACTCAATGGACTATTTTGTATGACCATGCATTCTAGAGGGTGAACAAGATAAAACTAGATTTACAGCCAAGTGCAAGAGATGATATTAGGATTGTAAGTGGAAGTTTGTACTGGCAAGAAGTACATTGGATGCAAGGTACATTATTTTCTTAGTTTTGATTCAGCAATCTACTTACATTTCTGCATGCATCATTTCACTCCACATGTACAATTCTTTTCTGATTTTTTTTGTTGCAGATTAAGACAAGTGGTCCTAAGCACACTTGTAGTTCAGTTAATAAGTGTGGAGATACAATGGCTTCAAATAAGTGGGTAGCCAATAGAGCTGTAGACATGTTGTTGGTGAATCCATCAATGAAACCAAAGCAGATACAAGCTGAGCTTAAGAAGCTGTATCAAGTGGAAGTTCCATATGATCAAGTGGTCAGAGGTAGAGACAAAACACTTGACAAGATACATGGAGCATGGGATGAGAGTTATGATTTGTTACCTACATATAACATTGAGCTTATGAGGACATTGCCTGGTAGTGTTGTTGAGTTAGACACTAAAGATTGGAAGGATCAAACATTCTTTATGAGGTTCTTTGTATCTCTCAAACCATGAATTGATGGCTTTCTAGAAGGATGTAGGCCCTACATAGCCATGTATGCCACTCACTTGACAGGAAGGGCAAGAGATCAGTTGGCATTTGCAGTTGCAGTGGATGATCATAATTGGCTATATCCAGTGGCTCTTGGCGTGATTGAGATAGAATCGAAAGAAAGTTGGACTTGGTTTGTTGGAAACTTGAAGAAAGCAATTGGCACTCCTAATGGTATGTTTACCATTCATATCACTTTATCTTTCATGTCACATCTTCATCTATCTATTTGTACTATCTCATAGATCATGTATTTCTTTTCTTTTCAGATTTAGTTACAAGCACAGATGAAGGCAAAAGAATAGAAGTAGCGGTTCATGAAGTGTACCCTGGAGTGGAACATAGAGAATGCATGAGGCATTCATAGAAGAACATGAAGAAGCACTATAGTGGAACTTTTTTTTCTCAACATATGTGGGCAGCGACCAAGAGTTACACTATTGATCAATACAACTATCACATCAGGAAGATATATGAGAAAAGTCCAGCTACCATGGTATGTGTGGATGACAATCATCCATATGTGTGGAGTAGGAGGAAATTCTATGAAGATTGCAACGTGGATTACATCAACAATAACCTCTCTGAGAGTTTCAATAGTTGGGTGTCAAAGAAAAAGGATAAGCGAATTGTGGACTTGTTTGATAAGATAAGGAGGGTGATTATTCAGAAGTTTGATTTGAGAAGAAAGATTGGAGAGAAGATGAATGGTAGAATTATCCCGAAGATCATCCAGACTCTTAATGCAAGAAGCAAAGAAATCAAGAACCATGATGTATTGCCATGTGGAGGTATGACAGCTGAAATAATTGTATCCTTAGTTAGATATGCAATCAACTTGCAGGAACAAACATGTAGTTGTGGGGCTTGGCAAGTGACTGTAAATCTTTATAACCATAAAAGAGAGGTGAACATGGAGGATTTTGTCCATGAATACTACTCTATTGAGAGGTTTAGAAAGGCATATGCAGGTATTTTCAAACCAATGATTTCACAACATCAATGGGAACTTGTCAATTTGGGCTACAAAATCAACAAGACAAAATTAAGAAGAAAACCTGGGAGACCTAGAGTAGCTAGAATGAGACCATATGATGAGAGCAACACTAGCAAGAAGAGAATGAAATATTCTAAATGTCATGAAAGTGGTCATACAGCTAAGTATTGTCAAGGTGGTCTCACAGCTAGTCAAAAAAGGAGACAATCAACACATGGAGAAGGATCAAGTGGAGTACCCACTACAAAGTAAGTAATTGCTGTTTTTGTTAAATTTATTTACATCTTTCCATGCATTAACCTAATTTTCCTATTTCAAGTGCAAGTGCAAATGTAAGTGTTGGTATGGATCATATTGACATGGGAGGAGGAAGACCGCCAAGTGGAAGAGGAAGAGGACATGGAAGAGATGAATGACTAGCAAGAGGAATGGGAAGAGGACAAGGAGGACTTGCTGATTTGCTTGGAATTGATAGTTAAATGCATATGTATTGCTGCTTTTGTTGGACCGTATGTTGCTTATTTTGTTAGACCATGTATTGGTACTTCTGTTGGATCATGTGTTGTTGGATATGTTTGTTGAACAAATGATACTATATGATTTTATTTGGATATGAATTGTGAAATTATATTATGCATTGTTATGACATATTATGTGAGAGATATATGGAAAATGTTGTTGAATTGTTGCCAAAATTATATTCATTTTTTATTTTTAATTCATGCCCAAAATTTTAAATTTGGCAAAAAATTAAGTGAATTCGTTTACATTATGTTCTTGCTGATTTTTAATCTTTAAGTCAAAATTATGGTATAAACACAATAGTGATATGAAAACAACGGTAAAATCACAAAATGATATACTTGTCCATGCACCATAAAGTTAACACTGTTAGGGACACTTAAAGGACTTGTGGTAACATTGAGCTTCAGCTGAAAAACATGTGGTTGAATCATAAAATCTAAAAAACTGGGTCTAAAACACAATTAGGCTTCGAATATGTGGCTGAAACACATTTGGCCCTTTTTTCTGCCACAACAGTGTACCTCAAACCCTTCAGGAACTACTCGGTTGCTACACGCGACCACTCACTTGGGTGTATACTCCTTGGCTCGAATGGACAACTGCCACTTCTATTCGCGCCCCGAAGGAAGGCGGTGACCGAGGGACCTTGAAGGAAGCAAACACGACGACAACGGAGGTGGCGACGGCGAGCAGCTTGAGCGCACTGGATCAGGAGAGGACGACGAGCAGTCGCACCCCGAGCGCTACGCTGAGCACGGAGGTCACATCGGTCGCGATTTTGAGTGCAGGGGGCATGGCGGCGTCGGCCCTCACGTGGAGCGCAGGCCATAGGAGATGAAGAGGCGGGCTATGGCGGGAGGCAGAGCATGGAGAAGGTGGCGCGGAGGGGCGGCGAGCCAGCGAGGGAGATGATCACACGGGGAAGCGGGTTGAGACCGACGGGTTGGAGATGAGAATGAGGAAGAGGAAGAAATAATCGAGGATCAACGACTGTTCATTCGTGCGCGAACGATGAAGCGGCAACTGTGTGGAGTGGGGGCGTCTGGGCAACGATGGGCGACAGGGAGGGAGGATTCTGGAGTGGAGAGGGGTATGGGCGACGAAGAGATCGGAGAAGAGTTGAGAAGTTTGCAGAGAGAAAGAGGAAAGAAATAGTGAAAATTAGGAAAAGTAAAAACGGTAAGGGAAAAAGAGAGGAATGAAAAGAGAGGAAAAATAAAGGAAGTAGAAGAGAAAAAAAGATAAAAAGGAAAGGAATGAGGAAAAATAAAAGGAAAATAAGAGAAAAAAGGAAAGAAAAAGATTGAAAGGAATATTAATGAATTGATGGTAGTTTATATAGAGTACGTTTAGAGAGTATGACGAGTGTCGGATGACGTACTGAAAAGTAAAGAATCTTTTGATATGAGTGCGGAAGAAAGTACCAAAATGTAAAAAAAATTGGAGTATGTTGTAAGGGGTTAAGGATATCCACATGTACTCTAAACACCTACTCTAAATGATGTCCCACTCCATTTCAGTACTCTTTTCAGTACACTCATATTTTCCAGTACGTCCTTCACACTCGTCATACTGCATGGACATACCCTATATCAACTACCATCCATTCTTTAATATTTTTCTCAATCTTCTTTTCCTTATATTTCCTTTTCCTTTCCTTCATTTTCTCTCTTTTAGCATACAATTTCCTTTTATTTAATTCTCTTTTTCTATTTCCTTTTTCATTTCATTCTATTTGTTTATTTATTTCTTCTCCTTTCTTTTTTTCCTCTCCTTTTTTCTTTCTATTAACTGGTTCGAGAAGCTTCCACCACCCTTCTATCAATGCGCCCTCCTCTCCGCCGCCCCAATCGCGATTTCTCTACCGCCTCCACCTCCGCGTGTCAATGATGCCTTACCTTCCAAGTGTCAGCATCATCCGCTGTCCTCTCCTTCTTGCACCGACGCGCACATCTCCACCCTCTCTGGCTCTTGCTGCACTGTCGTTGCCCACCTTCTCTCCGATTCTCACTGTGCCGCCGTC
Organism: Tuctoria greenei; assembly: GCA_036927565.1. NCBI lineage: Eukaryota > Viridiplantae > Streptophyta > Magnoliopsida > Poales > Poaceae > Tuctoria > Tuctoria greenei. The sequence continues at coordinate 172,119,884 of JAYESD010000002.1, read as the reverse complement.
GCCCTGCCTCCTCTCTTGTTCTCGTTGCTCCGCCGCTATCAATGTCCACCACCCCCATCCCCTGCCTCTGACATCTCCGTCATCGTTGCAATCCAAAGAGGTGATGGAGTGTCGCCCGCTGCGAAGAGGCTCGGCGAGATGAACCAGACACCGCCACATTGGGCCTCCCCCGACCACATCGTCAATTGATGCCACTATCTGGTTTCCCTCTTTAGCACGCAAGACCAACAGCCAACTTGCGGAGTGGATCCATCTCCTTCTTTCAGTAGCGATTTAGTACGAATTTTTTTTGTTTTAGCGTTAAAAAAACTGTATTTGCACAAATAGCAGATATTTTGGTTTTTAAGCAAAAATAACACCCTAGTCGCAGCACTATAGTGCGAATCGCACGATAGAAGTGTGATTTGACACACGTCATGACAGGAACGAGCGGCGACCAAGTCAGAGCCGGCTGCGGCGCGGGGCCTGCCAAGTCGCATGTTAGATGTGCGACTCGCACGTCGGCTGCGCGACTCGCGCGTCGCCTGCGCGACTCGCACGGTACATGTGCGATTTGCAGCGTTTTCGGCTAAGCCGAGCTACTCAGCCCATTCATTGGTTGGTTGGTTGTGTCGATGAGGAAGCTTCACTGTTGGACGTCGTGTTTGTGCTGTTTGTGGCTGCAGGGTGTTGTTGCTAGTGACGTAACGCATTTACTGACTGATTGGTGCTGGAAAGAGAGAAGATTGTGTAGGCAACGCATTTACGTCTTGGCATTGGCCGGTCGGTTCCTCAGGTACGGGCCATGCAGGATAGGATAGGATGGCTGATGATGCGTGTATGCTTGGAGTCGTCGGTGGGCTCACCTCAATCAAAATAACGTTCCAGTATCGACGCGCCGCTCGAGAACTGGAGTCCATTCAATGCGCTCCAGAGCACCCGTGTGCATGAACTGCACTGGTTGCTTGACTTCGCCAAAAGGTCGAGCGAAGGCTTCTCTCACTGCTTCACTGTTGGACAGATTGCGTGCAAGTCGCACATCTATCGTGCGAGTCGCGCAATTGACGTGTGGGTCGCCTAGCTAACGTGCGACTTGGCGGGCCCCGCGCTGCAGCCGGCTCTGACTTGGTCGTCACTCGCTCCTGTCATGACGTGTGTCAAATCACACTTCTATCGTGCGATTCGCACTATAGTGTTGCGACTAGGGTGCTATTTTTGCTAAAAAACCAAAATACCTGCTATTTGCACAAATACATTTTTTTAAACGCTAAAAATAAAAAAATTCCGGGGGATGGGGGTGGTGGACATTGATAGCGGCGGAGCAACGAGATGTCGTCCGCTGCGAAGAGGCTCGGCGAGATGAACCAGACACCGCCACATTGGGCCTCCCCCGACCACATCGTCAATTGATGCCACTATCTGGTTTCCCTCTTTAGCACGCAAGACCAACGGCCAACTTGCGGAGTGGATCCATCTCCTTCTTTCATTAGCGATTTAGTACTCGGGACATGACGGTAGACTGTAGCCAACAGAGAAATGGCATGGGTCTTCTCGTGCGGCGGATCTTTGGTACGAGTAGTGAAATATCTGACCCTTGTATGTTTTATTGTCACCCAGCGAGGACGGTCTAAGGCTGTCTCCAACAGCTAGCCTAAATAGAAGCTCATCTCCATTATAGATATTAAAAGGGGTCAAAAACACTCTCTAACAGATACTCCAAAGGAGAAGCCCATTTTAATCTCTCCTCATCCTATAGCCTAAACATAGTCACCCAAGCGAAGCAGCCCATTTCAACAGACGCTATATTTTTTCTTTCTTCTCCACCGCCTCGCGAGCTGGCCGCTGCGCCGCCCCGCGCTCCACCCTCCGCCCTTCGCCGCCTCGCGAGCGCCACCCCGCCGCCCTTGCGCGCGCTGTTCCGCCGCCCCGCCGCCTCGCGGGTGCCGCCCTGCCGCCTTGAGCGCCGCCCTGCCCGCACCCCGCCGCCTCGCGAGCCCTGCCTCTGCCGCCCTACCCGCCGGCCTCCAACCCGCCACGCGCCGCACTCGCCCTACCTCTGTTCGTTTCCGCCTGTCCCTCTACGCACCGGCGCTTCCTGACTTCGTTTCCTCAGCTGCGATGACCACAAACGCATGCCTTCGCCGAGGTCGGGCTGTGGTGCTTGTGCGCTGTCTAGGCAGGACTAGCACCGGTGAAATGCTGAACAGTTTCTCGACTCCTATTTTAGTTTCTCCGTTGGAGATCTTAAAAAAATAGGCTCTACGGATCTGTGCTCAGCAGTCTAAAAACACCAAAAAAGCTTCCTATTTTGGGTTGGCTTGTTGGAGACCGCCTAAGAATATTCATCTTTACTGTCATCCAGCGAGTACGGTCTTAGAATATTCATATATAGTATAGGTTTTGGACGTATATGAATGCGGATAGTGTAATATCCATGTTTCTTCCCGTTCTGTGTGCCATGTACCATTTCGAAGTTTACAAATTCGCGGGGGGCGGGGCAGGACCAGCCGGAGCCTCCCCAAAATTCCAACGGGAACCCTGGAAACCCAGAACTGCAATTTCCAAACCCGACGCTAGCAGGCAGAAGAGGATAGTGAGACGAGACGAAAGAGGAGAGGGAGGGAGGAAGCGCAAAACCCAAACCCTAACAATCATTGTCAGCCCCTGCGCCGCGTCTTCGGAACATTCCAGAACCTTCACCCCCCGGCGGAACCTTCCACAGGTAAGGCTCCGCGCCCGCCCGGATCTCCTCCCATGTCCCTCCCCGCAGCGGGATCCTTAAGGGGTTTTCATGATGCAGGAGCCAGGCGTGAGCGCGGGCGTTTGGATCGGAGGACGCAACGCTGGCGGCGTGCGGCGGCGGTAGGTGATGGCCGATCCCCCTGGCGGTGGGGGATCTAGGGCTTGCGACGAGGTTGAGGCGGCGGCTGGGCTAGGGCTGGCGAGACGAGAGCAGGGGAAGTGGAGGAAGGAGGGATGATGCTAAGTGTTGTCCGGGTGCACCTGCCTTCGGAGATCCCGATCGTGTGCTGCGAGATCACGCCTTACGTGCTGCTGCGGTGTCCTGATGGCTCCATCTCCAACGACGACGTTCCTGAGACCACACCCACAGATGGACAGTTCATGCGGTACAGATGGTGAGCAGCTGCTGACTGTATAAAGTATAATTACTAATGTTTCGTTGGTAGGACGTGACATAAAGGCTTTGCATAGTGCTTGGTTGTTGTTCATGTGCACCAATTGTTAGGGCTTTCTAGCAGAAATTTAGGTTCCTAAGTGGTTTCTGAACTTGTGAGGATGCACATTTTTTAATTCATTTGTGCTTGTGCATACTTGAAAGCTGTACAATTAAAGTTCTCAATTATATAAAAGCATCCCTCATTTCAGAAAAGAGTGGAAATCTGTTTGTAATTGCCATTAGTACTTGTCACATTCAGGGTTGGAAGCATAGTTTGATAGTTGGTACAGGATTCATCCTTATAATTTTAAAATGTTTTGTATGACACATCATCAAACATAAAAGTTCTGTGATGTCGAAGGGGATGGAGATAGCTAAGCGGTTGATAATTCAATGAATAATTAAACAACTTGTCTGTTTTGGAACCTATTTGCACTTGAGAAGCTCATGGCTTTAACTGTTTAGAGTTAGACTGGAGTTATCATGGGAGTTCTATGCTTGGCTATTTTCCCTTAACAGATTCAGATGCTAAAACAAGGTAATAACTAAATATTGTGGATCTGAATTCAGGTCATCCAACTGAAAACCACGAGCTCTTTGGTCACAGGGCTCTAGGGTTGGCATGTTCATTGATTTAGCTAGCAGCTTTAGGCTGACTACATGATTTATAGGGAGCAATGCATGAATGTTATTGTTTCTTTCACCGAATTCTGAAACTTGGACAGAAAGAGTATTATTTTTGCTATTATAAAATCGAATAGGTAACATATCAAATTTATTTGATGTGCAACTTATCTTATTTTACTTATTTAAAGGTAAAAAATATAGATCTAACCTTACATAGTTTTGTTTTATTGACCACCTGTGCCTTGCTGTCTTTGTCCAGTTGACCTATTGCTGGCCCCATTTGCCAACCCCACGGAAGTTCAGAATATCGTGATCATTCTGTGCTGCTTTGTTGTACCCATTATTTTTTAGAGCAAAGCTTTTCCAACATATGCTCTCCAGTGAGCTGCTACATCGCGAAAAAGAGCTTTTCAGATGTCGTTCATGATTTTACTGTGTGCAAGCATATTTTTCCCAGCTTTCTGTGTCTCCTATAGGTTATGATTGTATTGACGTGATTTCTTGCTTAAGGTATCGCATACAAAGCGACCGGAAAGTCCCAATCTGCAGTGTACATCCCATGGAACAAGCTACAATCCAGTGCCTAGGGTGTCTCAAGTCAAAAATACCTGCTGCTAAGAGCTACCACTGTTCAGCTAAATGCTTCTCTGATGCATGGCGACACCATAAGGTTTTGCATGAGCGAGCTAGTAGTGCTTTGAGTGAAAACGGGACTGAAGAAGAGGAGTTGTTTGGCAGATTTAGCAGTGGTGGTTCTGGGGTTTTAAGTACTACTGGGTCTGGTTCATTGTCAAATTTTGGGCAGAGCCCTGGAGTTAATAATGGACCCGTGCCTCTGTTTGCCTCGGGCACTGATAAGAACTCGGGTGAAACTTGCTTTGAAGTGGGGCACTTGCGAACATATACACCAACTGCTGATGATATTGGCCATGCACTAAAGTTTGAATGTGTAGCTGTGGACAAAGAAAAAAAGGCTCCAATGGGGCTTCCATCTTCAATTATGACATCACGTGTAATCCCAGCACCAACTCCTACTCCACGCCGCCTAATTCAAGTGAATGAAGATGTTTTAGGTCACCTGGATTTGGACAGCCAGACTTCGTCCTTGGGTTCATTCACTGTGCTGTCCTACAATATTCTTGCTGATGCATATGCTACAAGTGATGCATACAGCTACTGCCCAACATGGGCACTTTCATGGATGTATAGAAGACAAAACCTGTTGCATGAAATTATTGGTTATCATGCCGATATCATCTGTCTTCAGGAGGTAATATTTTCTGACCTACCTATCCTTTTTTGGATCCTAGTTTTCTACTTTTCTTATTTTGACATGTAATTTAATAAGGTAAGTAAATCTAGCATGACATAATTTAGTATTTTAGTGTTTTTTTTGGCAAAGTTGCTTTAGCTCTTTTTGACTGTTCACTTATTCTTGTTTTATGTCAGATTGTGCTGTTTACCAGCTATTTCTGCTAAAATCATATCCTGCTTGTACTCATAGAATTTTCAATAATAATATTTTTCGCATGATTTCCACACTCCTGTACTGAATTTGTTTATAGTAAAAATAAGGCAAGCAAATGATATGTGTGACAGATTATTTTGATGTGTAAAACCATTATGTATCTACTCTCATAGAGTTTAAGCATTTCTGTTTTTAGGTACAATTAAACCACTTCGAAGACTTTTTTGCGCCTGAGCTTGACAAACATGGGTATCAGGCGCTTTACAAGAAAAGGACAACAGATGTACCTTTGAGTTGATTTCATTTTTTTAACTTGGTTCAATACTTTTTACTATCCTATTTGATTCTGCTCCGTGTCTCTCACAGGTGTATTCCGGAAGTCCTCTGGCCATCTGATGAGGACATCACTTATATGGATACAAACAACACTCTACTGAATATACAAGATGAAATCAATAGAGTTCATACACAACAATTAATTTCAGAGGTGAACTCGTTCTTATATATTTCCTTATATGTTTTTGAACATAAATTGCTACTTAATGATTTATTTGTGATTAGGATCCATGGAGAGGTTCAAGGAGTACTTGGAGGGAGTATTAGGGACGTGGAAGACCAGAGAATTCGTTCAAAGAAGATGGAAACCGAACCAAACTCCAAATCGTATCCAACTCGGAGTCTAGGAGCAGTACGCACTAAAACGGACGCCCAGGACGCATACGAACTCCGTTTTGGACGTTCTACATATGCACGGAAAGGGGAGAGGATAAACTTTCCAATGGCACCGGTCCCATGTCAAAATTACTCCGGAGTCGTCGGGAATCGTCGAAACAAAATCAAATACAGAATCTGTCAGGGTGCTGCGCCACCATATTGGGCCATTGGGCCTTGTATCGAGTCTAAGTCCATTATTTTCGTGTCTTAGGGTTAGGTCACGACCCTAACACCCCCTTGGACGTCCTCCCACCTATATATACTCCATGGTAGCCGCCATAGACAATTGGGTTTTGCATAGATTAATAATATCGCTGTTCTACAGTTTGTGAAACCCCAACTTCGCGATTTCAGATCGTGTCTTCTACGTTCTTGCTTGTGTTCTCGGTTGCACTTGCAGGGATTAGCCTTCTTGGCGAGGTCAATCGTGTGAAGCACGGTTGATAACCAACGGAGCGGTGGTGTAGTGATTGCAGGGGCTGTTCGTGTTCTACTCGAGAGCCTCGGATCATCAACGTCGAGATCTCCATCAATCGACTTACCCATTACCTTTCGGAAGATCGGGACAAATTTTCCTATCACCATCGATGGCTGTGCTACTTTTTTCTGTAGAGACAAATTCTCGCATGTCAAAAAATATGAGGTATGGTCACTTCCACACACACAATTATCTGCTGATTTACTTATATCTAATTCTTGTACATGCTTGTGTAGGTTGAATTCAATAAGGCTGCACAGTCTTTAACAGATGCCATTATTCCTGCTGCTCAGAAGAGAATGGCTTTAAGTCGTTTGATTAAGGTAAGGAAAAAAGAAAATAGATACTATATGCTACATCTACATCACAAATTCAGCTTCTTAATTTCAACTGTTTCCTTTCTTGCAGGATAACATTGCATTGATTGCGGTTTTAGAAGCAAAATTCGGTAACAATGGTGCCGAAAATCCGGGTAGAAGACAGCTTCTTTGTGTTGTACGTGAATACTCTTCTTTCTCTGTTGTGTAAAAGGCAATTGTGCACCTTGTCTCATTTCAACCTGTCAGATACTCAGATGACAAACCTTAGGAGGGCTATATCTATGTAAATGAATCTAATTGAGACGGCTAGAAACATTGCTATTTGGATAACAATTTTTTGCCATATCTCTATAGATATTGATAGCAACTTTACTACAAACTATCGGTCATTTGTCGTTTTTTTAATTGTATCATCTTCTCTTGTCTCTTGATGGAACGTCTATTATTCTTGAATCCATCAAGACTCGATGAATTTTGTTCATGAACCCTTCCCCGGATCCTGCACAAGTGGGAGCTACGTGCACCGGGCTGCCCTTTTTTCTCTTGTCTCTTGTTGGAACATCTATAATTCTTGAATCTATCAATACTCAATGAATTTTGTTCATGGAGATCTGGTCTCTTGTTGCAATTGTTTCCATTTGCAGGCAAACACACATATCAATGCCCACCAAGATCTAAAAGATGTGAAATTATGGGAGGTCTGCATCATGGCATTTTATATGCTTGCAGTTCATCTCCAATGGTCAGATGAATATAATTATGTTTTTTGCAGGTTCATACCCTCCTAAAAGGATTGGAAAAGATAGCTGTTAGTGCAGACATTCCGATGTTGGTCTGTGGAGATTTTAATTCAATCCCTGGGAGGTGTGTTCCAATATTCCATCAGAGCAATATTTGCTTGCAAATGCACTATAAATGATTGGTTGGACTACGATTTTTCTAAGTACTTAGTACTTTTCAGCACTCCACATGGACTTCTTGCAGTGGGCAAAATTGATCAGATGCATCCTGATTTGGCCATAGACCCCCTTGGAATTTTACGCCCGTTGAGCAAGTTGAATCACCAGCTTCCACTGGTACAGCTATACTAATCTGGCATAGTTTTCCTTATAATCTTTGTCCTGGTAAACCTCTGACCAAAGGTCCTGCTTGTTCATAGGTCAGTGCCTATTCTTCATTTGCAAGAATGGCAGGTGTTGGCTATGATTTTGATCATCAGCGGAGAAGGATGGACCCATCAACAAATGAACCACTTTTCACAAACTGTACAAGAGATTTTACTGGGACTGTTGATTACATATTTTACACAGGTTGGCACATACTGCTCCTTTATGCTGCTGTAGGCCTATTGTTATATACTTGAATCTTTGATGCATCCATTGGTATGAGGTAAGATTATAAGCAGCTATTGTGATTGTACTGTTTGAGGATGCTCATGTTTGGTTGCTTATTCCAGCGGATTCGTTGACAGTGGAGTCATTGTTGGAACTTCTGGATGAGGAAAGCTTAAGAAAAGACACAGCTCTTCCATCACCTGATTGGTCGTCAGATCACATAGCACTTTTAGCCGAGTTACGGTGCAAGCCTAGAATCAGGCGGTGATAAATTACTACATTAGGTATGTTATGAGATCAGTGTTGTCAGCGTGTATTCCACATGTTTAGTTTGTTCACACAAACCGCAAGGAGCTTAGGAGTAAAGACCTGACCTGCAGTTTATTTTATTTTATTTTTCTATTGCTCCCATTGTGAGTTTTAAATAGCCGAGGGCAGAAATAGTTATACATTACGGTTTTTAAATTTTATATAATGCATATGTGCAATATTGTTAAAGTGAACCATTATGTATTTAGTTGTACATATAAGACCTAGTTTACTTTATAGGTTTGTTAATCTGTTCTATGATTTGAATCTTTCTTCCAAGAAAGGAAAATAATTTCTGTACCACGCCAATTTTCTTACCTGGCCTCAGGGAACATGCAATTGCCAATTTTATTCACATATGAACACAAAACGTTACATTAGCATTTATTCATGGTCTGAATCTCCAGGCCTTGTACAAATGGTTAGCGTCAGCATCCTTTGTGGTGGAACACCAGAACCCACTTCCTCGATGGAACTCGAGGCCTGGCCGGGCGTGGATCCTTGGGGAAGCAAATATTAGGAAGAGCAGCAGCAGCCTCAGGAAGGGTGAGGCTTGTAACGTTGATTACTCTCTGACTACATTCCATCCTCATGCTATTTAGCGGCCCCTGTGTACTACTACTTTCTATAGAAGAAAATTCTTGAGAGAAATATTTAACAACATTCAATCCTTTTTTTTTCTTTCCCTGTCCTGCCTTCAGTCTCTTATCATTTCACTTTTATAATGAGGTTTTCTTTTTGTTGATGTGGCCTCGGGGCTTTTAACTCGTGGTGCATCATATGCAAGCTGGAACTGTTCTTCAGCTTGGCCGAGCTTTGTACCAACGGACTTGCCCGTAGTTCATGGTTGGTGATGGCTATGCCTCGTCGGCATGTACCTTTTGTTGTACGTGAATGGAAGATGGCCCTAGCCTCGGTGTTGGTTGGGCTGTTGCCACTACCACTTTGTTTTGTATGTCTGCTGGTAATTTGGATTTATTTCCTCGAATCCTTACGATATTATGGTTGAGGTTTGACGCAGTACTTTCAATACGGTCAACAGTATGCTAATTTGCTTTGGTTTTGTGGTTAACCGCATATTAGTTTTCAATATAATTTATGTGATAAAAATAATCATAAAATGTATAAAATAGTAATAAACACGTACAAATGACGTGTATGGGCTGTTGGTGGCTGAAGATTATCAAGATTGAGTTTGGTTGTGAGAAATTTTTTGATGAGAGTAAATATTAGTATTATTGGCCTTTATTTTTATGCGTTGTGTGGTAGTGTGGGTTGAAATTCCGGTTAAACTGGCAGTTCGGTTAATTACGACGTGAAAACTGAATAAAATTTGGTTACTATAGTACACAAAAATTTAAACTATATTTAATCGTAAATTTTGATTAATTACATATTTCAGTTTGGTTCGGTTTTCGGTTTTACGGTTAATCATATTCACCCTAGTTGGAGATGGGTTGTATTGGACAGCTTAAAATTCAAGATTATGGGCATGTTTGGTATTGATTTTATTCTACTCTATAGCTCCGCTTCAAAATGTTAGGTGGAGAGCAACTCTACTGTGAAAGTTTCTACTGTGAAAGTAGAGTTGTCAGTGATGATGTTTGATGATGTTTCGTTGGAATTTTTTTCAGCTCTAAAAAAGAGGGGGTTTTAGTGCAATACCATTTTTACCCGTAATTTGGTTTACTTTATGTATTTTGAGATTAGTGTATGTATTCTTTTTCGAAACACTATGATTCTAGATATAGTATAACGTAAACATACATTATGTATTTCAGAAAAAATACAAACTGTATAAACGCAAGATAAATTTTATGAATATTTCATTGGAGCCGAGAGACGTAAAATGTTGTGCTCTCTCATGGAACTATTACTCGTATATTTCTACCATTTTCGTAGATACTGGACTGAAAGACGATTGCTATGCTGTCACTTGATGCTTAGATGAACGAAGGTCCCGCCGGTTCTTGCAAGTGAGATAAATGTCATTATGTACTGTCTTCAAACGATAAATGCACTCCTAAGGGAAAGGTTACATCTTCATCGGGAGCTATGAGTGCTTTGAAGACCCGGAATTCCTATAAGGTCGAGCAATGTAAATACACATGAGAACAGTAAAAAAACCTCTACAACGATCAAAGGTATTTAAGACGGACAAAAGGTCTGCCGTCGTAAATAATGTTATGTACGACGGCTAAATACGGTCATCGTAAATATCATCTTTATTTACGAAGGCCAGTTTCAGACCTGTAGTTAAAGTTAACTTAGGACGGCTTGGAACTAATCGTTGTAATTTAAACTTATTTAAGAAGGTCGAAAGATTGGCCGTCGTAAATAATGAGTCCTATACCTATCCTGATCGCTCTCTCGCTCACTTTGCATGCCGCCACCTCTCTCCCCGTCGATGCCAAGTCACCCCACACTGTCGTCGCCCCGCATTGCCGCCGCGGGCGCGTCGTCCCCACCCCGTCCCACACCGCCACCGACGCCCCCTCCTCACACGTCGTCGGGGCCCGCAGTCGGGCCCATCTCCTGCCGTCCAGCGCTGTCGTCGGTGTCCTCTCTCTGTGCCGTTGTCGGTGCCTCCATTCCACGCCGTCCCGCACCACCGCCGGTTCCCCTCCCCACGTGGCCCCACAGCATCATCGATTCCACCTCACGGGCATCGCCACCCTGGCCCGTCGCCAACCATCATCGCCCTGTCGTCTGCGTTCAAGGTTTCCTCCTCCCTCCTTCCCCTGCCCAATCCCCCGGCCCCCTCTCCAACCTGCGCATGCCCCCTTGCCCCCTCTACATGCCCCCTCTGCATGCCCCCACCCACCCCCTCCCCACTCGTATTGATTTTGTTCATTTTGTGTTGATTTAGTTGATCATTTTGTGCATTTTGTGTTTATTTAGTTGATGTGTTGATTTGTTGATAATTTTGTGCATTTGGTGATGCTAGGTTTTTGCGTCGTCCGTCCGCTGCTCCGACACGCTTTGACCAACGTGCAAGCTACTTGTCCCCCTCCCTCCCTTCCCCGATGTTGATGTTTAGTGTTGGGCTACATGAAACATGAAACATCTACGACGACCGCCTTTATTTACGACGGCCCTGGTCCCAGCCATCGCAAATAAGTTTTTTCCAACCGTCATAAATGTGCCTTAACCTATGCATCACACATTTTGAACTAGCACATCTCACGTGCGCTACGCATGTGAGGCGTGTACATCCCAAATTTTCTCCTTTTGGACAGGCTAGGGGTGATAGAAAGGGCATGCTTATGATGATACGTGAGGTTCAAATCTAGATGAAATTTTGGTGGCATAATCTTGATGTTCTATGTGCACCATTTTTGGGTGGGTAGTTGGAAAACAACGGGATTATGCTACCAAAAGTTCGTCTCGACCCGAGCCTCGCGTGTTGTCATAAGGACGTTTCTCAATCACTCTTGGATGTGTTTAGAACCTATCCTTCTCGGTAGATGCAGGAGCGTGATATAAAGTAAAGTATAAGCTAACGATTATTTGTCTAATTTAAATCTATAACCTTAAATATGAGTGAAGACTAGTTGGAAAAAAATGAGGTTCGGTCCGATGAGTGGGTGGTCAAGATTATGACTTTTGTGGACCGTGCCTTTTTTTCAAAGATCAATAAGGTGCAGTGCTTGTCAGAATATGAGGTGTTTGGACAAGGTCACAATTTTAATAAACTTGTGTCCATACGATTTTATGCCACATTATGAGTTGTGGGTCTTTTTTGGCGAGTTAGTTACTCAAGCCATATAAGAAGAGGAAGATAATGATTACAGCACGGGGTTGATAGGATGGATGGTATACTTGAAGCTATACAACCAGATTTACCGAGGATCCTCCTACAGTAGAGGTTGAAGCGTTCTTCAACTTCTCAAAGCTTCATAGGAGCCACTACATGAACATACGGAAGTGATGCTCCTTGCTTTCATGAATTAACTTATGACTATTAAGTCTAACTATTTCTTCTCCAATAATTGCTATAACGATCTCATCAAATTGATCAACGATATCCTTCAAAAGCCCCAGAAAGTGCCTAAAGACATGCACCCATCAAAGAAATTGCTTTATGGACTCGGTATGAAATATGAGAAGATTGATGTGTGTCCAGACAACTGCATGATTTTTTGAAAAGAGCATGACAAAGAGAACAAGTGTTTAAAGTTTGGTAAATCAAGGTTTGTTGAAGTTGTTAACGATGATGGTGACACGATGATGATAGAAGTCGCACATAAGCACCTTAGTTCCTTGCATGTCACAACTCTATTGAAGTGGTTGTTCCTCTAAAAAAACAGCCAGACACATAATGTGGGACAAACAAGGTGTACATGAGAACGATAGAGTTATGCCGCACCCGTCCGACGGTGAAGCATCGAAGGTGCTGGATAGCTATGATGCATACTTCGCCAGTGATGCAAGAAATGTTCACATCGGATTAGCGACAGGTGACTTCTCACCAGTCAGGACCTTCTTCCTGAGGGTATGCCTGTGCTTCCTGTACCAATTCCTGGATTAGTAGTTGGCACGCATAATAGATTGGAACGAGATCCATACAACTATAATTTATTATTAATCAATATAAGTCTTACAAACATGATCTAGATTACAATGGATGTGGTCAGGGGATGACCATAGAGTAGATAAATCCTCAAAATCAGTAGAGCATAATGGTGCCATGCTCAACAGGAAAAATTGGAAAGTAGGACTAGACCTAATCGTCATCCCCTCAAGCTTCAGCTTCTTTATCTTCTGATAAACCACATGTAAAGTAAGAGTGAATATGGAAGGTACTCAGCAAACCCTAACACTACTCAAGGAGAGGTGTTTCATGTATTGGAGCTTGTAGCAAGGGAAGGTCATACGGCTTAGTTTTGCCAAAAAATTATTTTATGCAAGGTTCTCTTTGGAAAAAGTTTTGTAATAAGAGGGAGAAGTAGTTGAATCAATATTATTTGTTGATGAGCCATGGGGGAGATGCAATCTATCCCGCCAGTTCCCTCACTTTTAGATGAGTCTTCGGACCCATAGCCCTAATGTTTATGGCACGCCTGCCAACACTTTACCAAAACACGGTGGCCTCTACCACCCACACTCACACCCTCCAAGGAGATGCACTAATGCTAATCATAATGAGCTCAGGTCATAGTGTGCCAAGTCTATGACAACATCTATCCAAATAGATTATGACTCTTTAGAGTTTGTACATTTTACTCACACACAATGCACACCTTGGAAGGGTATGACATGACGCTCAACATATCTTTCCCGAGTAACTCAACAATCTCACCTCGATGGGACACAGGTGTCGTTAGGGCCTAACGCAGCACCCAGGCATTCGGGCTAAACACAATACCTGAGGCAATTAGGGCCTAACACAACGCCTAGCCAGGCAACGGGCAGACACAACCCCGTGCCATTTCCTGGTCCATCGTGCCCTCCATGGCCCTCGAGGTGTCTCATGTGTAAGCCACATAAATGTAAGGTGAGTCCTGCCGTACATGTTCTGTGGTTGTACAAAATCACTATGTTGAGATCAAATGAATCATTCTTATATTGATGAGGTTACTCCAATGGTCTTTATCAGAAAGACTAGTCCGAAACACATAGCATCGGACAATACCGAAGTCACACAACATTGGTTGGTGATCTACCCCATGCACACAACCACATAGGGTCCACAAAGAAACCATTCACCATACCAGCCTCGACCGCTACCCCACTTTACACACATAGTTCATTAATCACCCTTCCACATCCTAACTCACACCACCAATCACCTTTCACCCAGTTCATAAATCATGTGAGTATTGTGTAATGGTTTGCAATGCGAACATCACAGGGTTCCTAAGCATAAAGCTAATCAAGAAGGTGCTTTAATCACAATTATAGTATGGTGACAAAGTTTTTAAGCTGTCAAGGGGGTGTGTAACTCAAAGTCAAGGAGGGGATTGTGATGGGTACATCTTAGACAGGGAGTCAATGTGACGCAACTGCTAACCATCCTTAAAGAGCAAGTAACCAATGTCAACATTAACTACTGTATTTCCTACCTGATGCACCACCACATTTCAATGAGGCATAACTATGCCAATCATTAAAATAGGCACTCAACCATGCATTATTGAAAGTAGGCCATTGGGTGCATTTGCAAAACCTAGGTTAAATATGATCAAGGAGTTAGAGCTTTCCGTTACAGTCTTTGTAGAGTTCTTCGTGATCCGGCTCTTTAATTCCTCCGCGAACTCTTCGATTACCACAATATGTGGCTATGTGAATAAAATTAAAATCACTGATAAAGAATCATAGAAAATCCAGGTAAAATTCCAACAAATCAAAGGAATTGTTTCGTATTATGGTGGCTAGGATTTTTAGAAAGGTTATCAATGGGTACCTTATTATTTGGAGCCTATTCGTAAATCTTACTATTCAATGGTCGAATAAATGCTTTTGGAAGAATCCTAAGTATTTTTTAATCCTTTTATTTTAATTGATCGACTATTATATTCGTTCCATTATGGACGTCATTAATGCTTTTAAATAGATGTTGGCGACTAAATTATTTTATCCAGGCTGATTTGTAATTAATGTCATTTTGAGACAACCTAAATGCTTTTCGAGGAAGGACTATAATTAATTTCCTTAGCTTAATTTGATCAACTATATTTTCTTTCTTTTTACAATGTCTCAGAGGTTACATAATATCTTTAGACATTTCAGATATTTATTAACCCCGTCAGTCCCGAACTAGGTTTAATGAATGGAAAAATTCATCTATGTTTTCTTTCCATGAAGAATTTCCCTGAGAAGGGATAATTTAATTCTCAAAATGAAACATGTGTTTTGTCAACATTCTAGTCAACTACCTGATTTATGACCATATATAGTTGTTTTATTAACTCGCTAATGTATTTAGACTCCTAACCACTCTGCTACACTTTAGGCATCAAGTAACATCTTATTGGTGCATGACTCATTTATTATAGCGGTTAAACATGGATTCTGATATTTTCTAGCTATTTAAGAATTTTATGATGGTTTGTTGATATACCAATTTATACCAATTTTTCCTAAGTTATCGTTTACTGGTATTATAATCCAAATGTCAAAAGTATACCTTATAGACTCTTCAAAATCTGTCTATCGAGGTTTTTATAAAATTATCAATGCTGAGATTATTTTATTAGAAAATTGTATGTGAACTTTTCTACCCGACAACCATTTAAATGATTTATAAAAGGTTATGATTATATTTAATATTTCATGATTCATCCTATGCAATTATCACTGTACTATATTATAAGGATCAAATTACATTTCTAATGTTTTCAAATGATTATTTATAAATAGATTATAAAATTTTGGAGGACTAAACATGGATTTCCTTAATTTTCCCTGTTATTAAATGATTTATAGCAAGTTATAAATATATTATTAATTTACATACATTATTTTGCTACTATTCACTGCTTGTACATTCTAAATGTCAAATACTAGATTTTCCTACACTTGGAAATATATTTTATAGAGCTTTGTGTACATTAGTCATGTGGAGCTAGCCGTTCCAAGCATGAACAGGGACTGACTCGTGGGCTTCAATGGTCAGATGTGTGCACATAGTGATTTATTTTGCACCAGGCACTGGCAGGTGGGGTTCGGTTGTCAGCAGTTCATGGGCCTTCAGTCTACATGGATAGATTCCATGCGGGTGGGCCGAGGGCGCACGCGTGTGGAGATGGCGTGGCTGCAAGGGTGACGGCCACGCGGGACTGACGGCTAGACCGGGAGGCGGCGACGAGCGGCCGAAGAGTTCGTCAGAACTAGTGCTCCCACGCGATTTTTTTTCGGGTTTATGTGCCAGGCGGATGCGTGGTGGTGCGTCGAGCACGTCGGGTGGCTTGGCCAGGCATGGGTGGCACCAGCAGCGCTCAGCGACGGGCCATGGCGATCGTGCGCGGCGGCGCACTGGTGATCTACTCATTCTCGCTATAATTCGACGAGCTATCTTGCATGGGGCGTGTTCCAGAGTGCGTTGATGTGTGCAGTGGCCTCGTCCGGGCCCGGGAGTGCCCCACGGCAGCCGGCAACAGTGAGGTGCGGTGGCGTGGCTAGGTGTGCCGGTGCCCGTTCTCGCGGGGTTAGGCCCAATGCGTTGCTTGTTATAGCTACCGCGTGTGCCTTATCGCCTACGCAATGCACCATTGGGACAGAACATGGCTCACCGGAGCAGGAATGCATCCGTCGGCCGATGGTGCTAGAGTTGAAGGAACGCATCCGTCGGCCGACGATGCCAGGGTTGAATGACTATCATGTCTCGAGGTAATTCCTAGTGTGAACCAAATGATCTAGGATCTACACTGTCTACTCAGGGTGCTATCGAAGGGAGGAATTGGTGAATAGGGACTCATCGGTGACGTGTGAGCTCGGCGGCAGGCAGTGAGGTAGAAGGGGGAGATCCTAAATTATGACTTTTGTAGAGGTGCTCGAGCTCGATGGAGTGCAGTGGAAGATAGGGATGGAGCGTGCGAGCAAATGGGAAAAGGAGTGGTGCTGTTTTATTGTGGGGGGAAGGTGGTTTGGAGCGATGCGATGGCGTGCCTTTTGGCATGGCAATCACATGCGATGAGCTGGCATGGTGTTGTGTCGTTGATGCCATGCTGTGCTGGGAAGGTAGAGGGCAGCGGATTGAGAAGGGCGCTGTGGTGGGCGCTAGTTGTGCAGGTGGCTCCCGGGCGTGGTCTCGTCGTGGATTCTGGAAATGCGGTCGACCTCAGAGCGGAAACACAGTGGGAAGAAGCTGGTACAATACGACATCGGGCCAGGTCTCGCGCGTGACAAAGGGGAGGGCCGAGCGGGCCGCACAATGATTAGAGGAGGGGAGATGGCAGAGAGGCTAGCTGGGCCGAGCCGAGAATGAAGCATGCTATGTCTGTGGTGCCAAGATACCCTTTCAATGGTGATGAAGCGACGGAAATCAAGAACACACCCAAGATATTCGGCGAAATGCCCACAAGGTGAGCCTTTCCCTGAAATGCCTTGCTTGGCGCCACCGAAGTCCGTTCGTGGTGACCGCTAATGGTACTCATGTGTCGCCAAGCTGTACGTCCATTTTCCGCATTGATATCATTCCTATAGAAATCCCCAAGTTGACTACTTTTGTCGTTTGTATCACGTTGGCCTGTCCGTGCGTGCTCGTGATGCTCCACCATGAGCCGCGTCGACGCCGTTGACCACATGACGTCGTCGTGATGCTCCGAGCCGTCATCGTGCCCTGGCATCGAGATGAAGGATGCTTGTGATGTGTGTGGTGCTGGAACACAAGCACGACTCGTCGAACAATGGTTGTCAAGCCAAATTAGGTTTTAGTCGATGTGAGGGTGATCGAGTCCTAGGTATAGCCAAGGTGCTCGATAAAATGCCTTCCTGGTCAAACCAAGGTGGTTGGTGATCACGGATGACCTGCAGTTGAGTAATGCGAGAATGTTGCGACCGGCAAGGAAAACTAGACCAAGGGGAACCTTGGATAAGAGTTTCTTGTTCATGTCGACGATGTTTCCTAACCGTCTGTAGAATTTCTTAACTAGGTGTGCCATTTCATCGATGACAGGTTCGTTGAGTCGCTTGCCGATGATCGAGTCGACATCACTAACCTTGAGACTCATAATGTGGTATTCTGGATTTCGCTCACCACCATGGACGAGTGTGGGTCGATGTGAACATCGATGAGATAATCTTTCCGAGATGGCAAATCACGTTTTCTCGACATAGTAATGCCTTATGTTCGAATTCCAGAAGTTCACCGAGCTCATCTGGACAATCTTGCAAAGGACACTGCAATAGTGTCATGTAAGAACTTGGACGATGTTTGCGAAGATAGTCGTAGCGACTGATTTACCTAAAGGTTCTTTGAACGTGTCTTGGTACTCACGTTAGGTTAGCAGTGCTTGTGATGACTCTTTGAGTCCAAGCAATGCCGATCTCACTTCTTTTCCAAGTGTCGCCAGGGTTTCACTTTGATTCATACTTATCAGAACCATGCGACCACACTTCTCATTTAACTAGGTTTACACCTTAGTGAGTTTGTATAACTTCCTTGGTCGACTTCTAAGTCGCGACCTTCTTTGTTACACACTCCACTCATACTCAAGCTTTCGATGTCCCCCTTGATTCCTTAGTCATTCTTACATTATTCAGTCCAACACTTCCACACCAGCCAGTCTCAGCTTTCTCGAGTGGCATAGCTCCAAGTGTTAAGTGAATAATTGCATTGCGTGCTTGCATTGCACCTTTCGATTCACGTCTAGACACTACTATGACCACTTGACTTATCCATAGTTTCTCCACCCATCCGATACATATCTAATCTTCCTAGTCAAGCCTCTTCTTCTTAAGGTTTTTACAACTCGTCGAGTCCATTATTAGATTACATTAATTACTTATATGCATATTATGTCGTTAGGAACGTGATGATAGGTGATCAACGAGAAGTTTCTCTTGGAGGAGAATGCCGAGGAGTTCCAACTTCAAGATTCCATGGCGGATTCTCCCGAGGAAGACCAAGCCATAACAATTGACATTTAATCGGGTCGCAAACTAAGGCAAGCCCCGGTTTGCATTTAAGTTCCTTATAGTGTTTTGCAGTTTTATTTGACCTTACGTCTTCAGATGATTGTGCATTACATTTAAGGTGTTTGACATCCACTTGCAATGCCGACAAATCCTATGGAGTCTTGGGTAGGTCTACGACCCGCTGAGTAGATACTGCTATGCTTATGCTCATAGGAATTCGGTAGAAGTCGAGTAGTTGGAATCTACTCGCGAGATAGGAATTTTATCACATAGGAGGATCTGGAATTAGAAAATGGCTTATGAATATGAAATCGAGACCGGTTAGAGATGAATAGGAAGCAACAAGAGGTGGTCTTGGTCGTATAGCTCTGACCGTGTCGATTGAGGACTGTTTCGTGTGCGGCCCTGCTGGACAAGCTTGAATTGTACCGCCGACATACTGGAGGAATGGGCTCCAGTAAACTGACGTAGCTTGATACTGGTTTGTCGAGGCATTCCGTTCCATTTTATAGGTGTGGGTTGAGGGCAGCAAGGCGTAAATCAGCTGGTGGGCACGTCAGAGCACGCCCCACGCAGTGACCTCCTGCTCGTGACGGATCGTTCGGTTCGACATTCGAGTGTTTAGTGAAAGGTGGCCATATACGACTAGTACTAAAATGTTATGTAGGTACTGCTGTAAGTACTCGCTGGCATTTCCGAAAGTGCATATGTGTCGTGTTGTCCGGGTGTGTCCTGATTGCAATCACCGTCCCTCGCGGTAATAGAGTACCACTTGTTCACTACGCTGTGACGTAGTAAATACTAAAGAAGTCGGGAGAATATGATATATTGGTTTACAAATTGCTTGGACAACCTTGTTTGGATTAGAGATAGTACAATTAAAAGTTTACAGTTTCCCCATACTTTATCTGTAATAGCAGTATGTGCTTTTGGCATGTCATATCATCAGCAAAACATTTCTTGTTTGATTGTGGAGTCTATGATGTGCCATGCCTGAAGAATGTCAATTACTACTTAAAACATTACTATAAGGATCCACTTGTAGGCGAGTCCTTTATGCTATTCCTTATCTATGCTTAGTATTCACCCCTGCATATGTCTAGTGAGACGGGTTAGTCTTGCTGAGCCTTATGCTCACGTTTGCGCTTTAACGATTTTTTGTAAGTATTAGTTTTATTTCTGCTGTTCAGGTTGTACATGTGATCTCGAGGTGTCGAGATAAATCTCATGTGAACCACGCCGCTGCTGAATGTTCTTCATGTTGCTAGTGAGAAGCGTCCTAGGGCATGGACGTCTTCTCTCCTGCTTAGTTAAGTGAGATTATGAGTATGTATTTTCCGCTGCGTGTGTACCTCTGTTGTATACTCTTTTGTAAACTCTTCTTATTATGAAATGAAAACTTTACATATTTTGGTCATTCTTTTCATGTGTGCTGTTAGGTGCTGCATCACACGGCACCACACAATGAGATCCTTGGACGTCGGGACCCCGGTCCCCACAGACATGGTATCAGAGCTTCATTGGGAATAGCACGCTCGAAAATAGCCTATTTTTGAAAACTCCAAAGTAGTCGAGTGAGGATTAGCTATATGCCCATTAAGGACTATTACTAGTATTATTTATAAAGGTGGTGAACTAACTTGTTATATTATTCTGTAACGACGCTCCGTGTTCAAGGTAAGAGGTAAGGTACGCCACCGAGAGCGGATCAATCTCGGTAAGCTCTGCATATGAGATGTGGTATGTGATATTTCCATGGCTTAGAACGGAAAGTCAATATGAGTCTCTAAAACTTTCCATGTTTCTGAGAACATATGACACGCGGTATCCCAGCGTGATACAAAATTAGTGGGAGCCCCCGTCGGGTGGTGTATAACCCGATAGTATGCATCTCTAGAACTATTCATGTTCTCTGGGAGCATGTGAAACACGTATGCCCAAGCATGTATAAGCCGGTTCGTGCGGGAGACTTTGCTGTACAGACGTAGTACAGCCATATACCTCGAGACATGACATCGCTCGAGGGAGACTCACACCATAGTCGTATGTATTTACTTTCATATATATTATTATGACTGCCTGTCGTATTTCCCCGTGCCGCCCTTGAGGTATGAAGGTGTGAAAGGGGATTGTTTGTCTTCTGCAGGTACACTAACTCTGATAGCGACCCGTGTAGAATACGTTTGCGAGTGATCGATATTAGAACCACCTATAGACATATCCGAATATACCGGGTTAGACTTTTCTTTTGGTAAGGCACGTAGTACCGTCAATATCCCACTTGATAGTTTGACCATCCCCCACGAAAGAATGGCTTCATATTCATATTTAGTCCAAATATCAGTTGCTGATATCTTGTGGACAAGGTAAAATGTTTCTCTTCAAGAGTAGGTGAACCAAAGTTCTTTGTTCCTGGCGAGAGTTTAGCTTGACTTCGTCGGAGTAAGATCTTGGTTAAGCATGAAGATCCATAGTGATATGCTATGAATGCAGTGGCGTAGCTAGATGACTCATATAGGGTATGCACCAGTGCACTGCATAAAGTACTAGACTATATGATATTTAGAATTTTAAAAAATCTTCATTGAACTTTATAAATCCTAGGTATGCACAAGCATACCCGGCAACCCAGCTAGCTCCGCCCCTGTATGAATGAGAAGGTTGTCAAGTTCTCTTTCAAGTTCCATTTAGTTCCACAGCAGATGATTAGTTGTAAAGCAAGTTCTATCTATCGGACTTGAGTTTTGAGCTAAGTTTCAAAATTTGAGTTTGTTCCCAATTCTTGTGTTTTGAAGCCGGTAAGTTTTGTTTTCTAACAGGATTT
This sequence comes from Tuctoria greenei, assembly GCA_036927565.1. Classification (NCBI taxonomy): domain Eukaryota; kingdom Viridiplantae; phylum Streptophyta; class Magnoliopsida; order Poales; family Poaceae; genus Tuctoria; species Tuctoria greenei. The sequence continues at coordinate 172,098,072 of JAYESD010000002.1, read as the reverse complement.
GACCTGACTTTGAAAATTTATATCTCTACAACCTGAAGGGCTATGGATGCAAATAAATACTTTTTAGAAAGGGGAAGAGCTGTTCTACAACTTTTTTATTCATTGTTACCTCAAATTCGGTTTAGAACTAATTAGAAACTAGAGATGAAGTTAGTACATGTGTTCAGTGCTATATGATACAGCCAAAAAATTCCTGAATTTTGAACAGCCATAGCTCTTAAATTAGAGCAACCTAGGCATACCTATACATGTCTAGAAATCTTAAAGAGTCATCTATCAATTTCCTATTCAGTGCTAAGGCTAAAACTCGCAATAACCAGATCTAAATCGAAGTATCGTTAAAGGCATCGAAACAGTCTATAATCTGAACAGTGACATATTCAGTTGCTGTTTGGATTGTAATTTCTTATAGGATCATCAAAAGACTTCATAATTTACATTTATGAAATCCTGAGGATGTGTGTAAAAAGTTCGCAATATTTTGTTTCTGCAAATATCAATATTTCTCTATTGAAAATTGTGGACAAAATCAGCAACATACAAAGGAAGCTCTGCCAAATTTCAGTTAAAAATCTGGGAACTTGGTCGAACTTTAAAATTCCTTATCTCCTCAACCAGAAGTTCTATGAGGGCAAGTAAATACTCTTTAGAAATATTTTGAAGTCCTCTACAAGTTTTCTGTTCAACTCTAGACCAGAATCGTTTTCTAAGTGGGTGAAATTTGGAGATTTGCAGAAACTGTCCGGAATTAACCAAACTGGACAGAAATCTGTACAGTTCTAAATTTGAACCATAACTCGCAGACCTTACGTCCAATAGGGTCACACGACTAACCGTTGGAAAGGTTAGGGAGTCAGCTACAATTTTTGTAATTGTCTCCAGATCTGAATTGGTCATCTACCTATCCCAAATCGAGTTTGAATGCAGGGTGGTCAGTCTGAACTGAACCCCCATTTCTTCTGAATGCTGAATTTTTAGCAAAATTCAAAAATTCATATATTTTGAACCAGGTCTGATATGCATACAAATAAATATATTCTGGAAAGCTTATTACCTTATCTACAACTTTGTCAATAAGAATATTTCCAGATTTCTAACAGAACAGTCTGTAAACTTTAGATCAAAACTGCTACTTTTTAAGCAGGTTCTGCTGAAAGTGCAAAAAAAAAATCTGCTGATTTTAAAATAGCATAACTTGCAAAGCAAAGATGATCTAGAGGCAAACCAATACTTTTTGGAAAGGCCTTGAAGTGTACTTTAACTTTGTTATTCACCTCAAGATCTGATTTTGCCATTAACTAGATAAAAATCAAGTTTGCGTCCAGACTGGTCGTTTGTCACTATAGCCTGGCCAGTTTGAACCTTTTGGTTTTTGTTAGGCATTCGGTTCTCGGTTTCAACTCGAGGAGTGTCGTAAACAACCAGGAGTTAGGACCCAACTGTTTACCAAGTTGAATGGAGTGTTTAACTCATTTGAAGCCATTTTCCTTGGATTGACATACTAGTGTTTAATTTATGTGACTTGTCACATCACTTCTTGTGCTTTCGAGCGCAAGTCGTAATTACTCGAGTTGCATCTCGTCTTTCCATGAGGATTGTTTGAAGTACGCTTTGACATCCTGGTTTGGAATTTTAAGAGGGAAGGCAAGCACTCAAGTAATGGTGGTGTTCAACCATCAACCTTGGTTACAACGAGTCGTGTCAACAAGAAGACGATTAATTAAGATTACATCTTCAAGAGAATCCAACATCCACCACCAGATTGAGTTACTCTAAGAAGAAGCGTGACTTCAACTCCACTAAAGTGATCGAGAAGGATATCCATTCCTCCTAACTGATTGAAGCGAAGGTTAAGTGAAGTATCACTAGAGATGTGTCTAGTGATCCCGACGAGGTGTCTAGGGATAACCTTCGACATATAGTTAGTTGTTTTTATTTTGATGAAGATACTCCTCAAGTAAACTGGTAACTCTAAGACCTAGTTGAAGATACAATCAAGTTGAGTAGTACATGAACAAGCTTTCGAAAGGTCTAGGTAACGTGGTATATTTTCCACATTCCTTATCAATCGTTCAGTATGAATTCCTTAACTGTGATTGAGTCATGAAAGGAATGCTACTCATTGAGTGTCTTTCATGACCACGGTATCTAATCCTTGCAAATCATCAGACAATACTTGAGTTTTGGGTGTGTGGTTCATTTAGTCTTGCTCAAACTATAAAAGCTACTGCACCATGCATGTGCACCATTTGCACTATACATATGCATCATTTGCACCATACATATGCACCATTTGCACCATACCATGTGCATATTCATTGCACCATACAACATATGACACATCATGAAGCATCATTACCAATGCAAAATTAATGATAGAATGCGTGGTAATACTAAAATTTAGAGCAAGATTGTGTATCCCATTCAAACTATTTTAAGGTGTCTAATGACTACGGTCATTTCACCATCTTCATTTGACTTCTTACATCGTTGATATCCTTTCCATTGAGTGATACCCGAGCAACTGATCACTCAACCTCCCTTTCAACTAAACAGACACTTAAACTTCCGTCTTTGACTTGTTTAGGTTCAAGTACCTTGATTGTTGCAACTATACTGTTCGTCATCGAGTGGTCATCAGTTCGATGATCAACCTTGTAAAAATCCATGAAATCTCCTTACTCGCGAGGATACCGTTCGATTATCAACCTCGCGAAACTCTTTGGGTCCATCTAAGATCTTGCATTGTTATATGGTAACCTTGCTACGCTAATTACCTTGTAGTTACCATATGATTGAGTTCTTTGCTATGTTGAAAACATATGAGGATGTTGAATCCTTAAATCCTCATACGCCACCGCGAAGATTCCTCGTCTTCTACTTCTATTAATTGAAGGTGTTGAAGCGCCCATAAACCTTGTAGTCGCCGTATCTTCAGTATTCCTGCGGTTTTGCCCACATAAGAGTGTTGAGTGCTTTGCTACTCTTATGCTACAGCTAAGGAATCCTATGGTTGACTAAACATCAAAGGAGGTTAATGATTGTCGTTTAACCTCGTAAACCATATTAACTCATGTCAGGGGAAATACCACATTAAGTTATAAGGACCGATGCAAAAACCAAGCAAGCAACCAAGAATCAATGCAAAGATAGTTTCAAACTATCATGGTGACCTAGAGAAGCAAATAACAAGTCCTGATTCTTCTAGTCAAGACTAGGACAGGACAAGATGTCATGTCAGTGTAAGAGTACAACAATAAAGGATCAGAAACAGACGTGAAAGTTTTATGATGTGATATTGTCATGTCGAGCATCCTATCAAGGTTATAAACCTAAAGACTGGAATCACCTGAAGCAAACTTTAGAATTTCTTAAGATGCCTAAAGATAATCACTATTTCATAGAACCCAAGTCTTTAAGGGCATTGTCATTTTCATTAGTCAATGACCCTCTTTTATGGATTGTCCCCTCATCGTTTCTGTTATTCTACTTGTTAGAATCTCAGGACGAGATTCTTTTAAGGGGGAAGGATTGTAAAGAACGCTTTTTGGAAGAACAAAAACGCAAAAATGCGAACTTAAATTTTTTTTTGAAAGTGGACTTGGAAATCCAAACTCACATGTATCACGTGCGTTAACCCATGTTCACTACAAATATGGACTTGTTAAAACTTAAAGTCTTAATTGGAATATTCCACATAAAGGATTAACAATTAGAATGTTAATTCAAACTCAAGTTCCAACATCGACTTGAGCAACATCATGGAGTTTCCAGCTACACTGACGATGTGTAGTACCTTCGAAAAATTCCATCCTAATCTTTTGTTGTACTGGTGAGAATCATATCAGGGGTGGGGCCCACTTATCGGGTGGCCCACTCGTCAGTTCTCATCAAGCGTCATTTGGTTTCCTTTCTGCTCGTGCTTATCGGGAACCATCTCGATGTATGTGCCAAGAAGGCTTCACACACAAGCTAGTCTTTGAGGCTGTCCTTATCGTGGATCCGGGCAGTACTCACGTGCTCTCTCTCTCTCTCTACTTCGACTCGTGGCACCAATAAGAAAGTTGGGTCCGTCAAGAATAAAAATCAAATCGTGCAAAGGATAAAAATCCAAACAAAAATTTCGAGCTTAAAGTTAAATTTACAAAATGTAGGGCTTAGAACCATTAATTGATTAAGGCCAATTATTTAGGATTTCTATTGATTTTTAGAAAAGAAAATAGATAGAGAATAAAAGCAAAAGCCTAGGGTGCTTTCAAATTCAAATTTGAATTTGAAATTCAATTGAATCAATCCTCAAATTTGATTCAAAATTTGGATTTTTAATATCTCAAATAACCACCCCCAGGTTACTGTGCTTTGAGATTATTTAGACATGATTTGAATCTGAAAAGAAAGAAAGAGGATAATATCTATTGGTGGGGCCCATGTGTCAGTCTTATCCTTATAAGAGAAGTGTTCTGTTTGTTCTTCTTTACGTATCTTCCACTCTACATCGACTTGGTCTGCTCACCTCTGAGCTACGCTCCTCCCGGCCACCCGCGGTGTCGCCCGACTCCCGCTCGCCTCCTCTCCTCTCCCGGCCTGGTCGCCCCGGCTGCATCCCCAACCTCTGCACGCCGCCAGCCAAGCTTCCGTCTTCCGCGCGCGTCTCATCGCTTGCGTCCGTGCTGCTCGACCATCGTGCCATGATGTACTCAGCCGTCGCGCTACGCTCCTCCCTCCCGACCGTCGCGGCATCGCCCCACGCCGGCCGTCCGTTCACCGCCTTTCAGCCACCGCAGCATGGTGCCCAAGCCGGTCGCGCGCGCCTCTCCCGCCGTCCGCCTGCCTCCTGGCCACGGCTCGTCTCCCGGCCCCTACTCCACGGCGCGCCACTCACACTGCGCTCGGCTGCCCACGGCCCTGCGTTCCTGCTCGCTCCTCGCCCGACCATGTTTCTGGCCATCGCTCCCCTGCCGCGAGCTGTTTCTGACGCCCGACGGCGCCCTGCCCCTGCTCAGTCGCCGGCTTTGCCGCCCCAACGCGCCGCTTCGCCTCCTGCGCCCCCGGCGCTCCGCCTCCATTCCGGCCGCCTCTGCCGCGTCGCGCAGGCGCGCTGTCCTAGCCCGACGGCTCTCGTCGCGATGCCGGCCGCATGCCGCCCACCGCTGGCACCCCACGACCGTGCAGTTTGCTTGCATGCGCCTTGCCCGCGCTTCGCCCAAGCAGATGCACGTCGGCGCCCCCAACAGTGCCCGCTTGCCGTGCGCCAGCCTCTCCTCCGCGTCGCGTCCCCGCCATAGGCGCAGCTCCCTACATCGTCCGCCCTTGCCGCTGTCCGCGCCATGGCCGCACCGCCAGTCTGCTCCTCCCTCTGGATTCAGCACGGTGCCCAAGCTTCCGCCTGTCGCCTTCAATGCGACGTTTCGCGCCGTGTCTATGTACTGGAAGCAAAGCAAGTTATGAATGAGATGCACAGGATTCGGGAACACGTCTTTGACACAATGGTATCGACAACTGGTCCAAGGTTAGCTCTAATTTTGCAAGATTGATTAGATCAGTGACTACAGCTAGGTGTTCGATGAAATGTTTACGAGGGAAGAACCAACTTTGTTGATGTTCAGAGATGGTCTGTGATGCAAGGGTAGGATGATGTTGCAACCGACAAGCCTAAGTGCCAAGATACCCTTTCAATGGTGATGAAGCGACGAAAATCAAGAACACACCCAAGATATTTAGCGAAATGCCTACAAGGTTAGCCTTGCCCTGAAATGCCTTGCTTGGCGCCACCGAAGTCCGTTCGTGGTGACCGCTAATGGTACTCATGTGTCGTCAAGCCGTACGTCTATTTTCTGCATTGATATCATTCCTATAGAAATCCCCAAGTTGACCTCTTTTGTCATTTGTATCACGTTGGCCTATCCGTGCGTGCTCGTGATGCTCCACCATGAGCCGCGTCGACGTCAGTGACCACATGACGTCGTTGTGACGCTCCGAGCTGTCATCGTGCCCTGGCATCAAGATGAAGGATGCTTGTGATGTGTGTGGTGTTGGAACACAAGCACGACTCATCGGACAATGGTTGTCAAGCCAAATTAGGTTTTAGTCGATGTGAGGGTGATCGAGTCCTAGGTATAGCCAAGGTGCTCGATAAAATGCCTTCCAGGTCAAACCAAGGTGGTTGGTGATCACCGATGACCTGTGGTTGAGTAATGCGAGAATGTTGCGACCGGCAAGGAAAACTAGACCAAGGGGAACCTTGGATAAGAGTTTCTTGTTCGTGTCGACGATGTTTCCTAACCGTCTGTAGAATTTCTTAACTAGATGTACCATTTCATCAACGACAGGTCCGTCGAATCGCTTGCCGATGATCGAGTCGACATCACTAACCTTGAGACTCATAATGTGGTATTCGGGATTTCGCTCACCACCATGGACGAGTGTGGGTCGATGTGAACGTCGATGAGATAATCTTTCCGAGATGGCAAAGCACGTCGTCGCGACATAGTAATGCCTTATGTTCTAATTCCAGGAGTTCACCGAGCTCATCTAGACAATCTTGCAAAGGACACTGCAATAGTGTCATGTAAGAACTTGGACGATGTTTGCGAAGATAGTCGTAGCGACTGATTTACCTAAATGTCCTTTGAACATGTCTTGGTACTCACGTTAGGTTAGCAGTGCTTGTGATGACTCTTTGAGTCCAAGCAATGCCGATCTCACTTCTTTTCCATGTGTCGCTAGGGTTTCACTTTGATTCATCCTTATCAGAACCATGCGACCACACTTCTCATTTAACTAGGTTTACACCTTAGTGAGTTTGTATAACTTCCTTGGTCGACTTCTAAGTCGCGACCTTCTTTGTTACACACTCCATTCATACTCAAGCTTTCGATGTCCCCCTTGATTCCTTAGTCATTCTTACACTATTCAGTCCAACACTTCCACACAGTCAGTCTCATCTTTCTCGAGTGGCATAGCTCCAAGTGTTAAGTGAATAATTGCATTGCGTGCTTGCATTGCACCTTTCGATTCACGTCTATACACTACTATGACCACTTGACTTATCCATAGTTTCTCCACCCATCCGAGACATATCTAATCTTCCTAGTCAAGCCTCTTCTTCTTAAGGTTTTTACAACTCGTCGAGTCCATTATTAGATTACATTAATTACTTATATGCATATCATGTCGTTAGGAACGTGATGATAGGTGATCAACGAGAAGTTTCTCTTGGAGGAGAATGCCGAGGAGTTCCAACTTCAAGATTCCATGGTGGATTCTCCGGAGGAAGACCAAGCCATAACAATTGACATTTAATCGAGTCGCAAACTAAGGCAAGCCCCAGTTTGCATTTAAGTTCCTTACAGTGTTTTGCAGTTTTATTTCACCTTACGTCTTCAGATGATTGTGCATTACGTTTAAGGTGTTTGACATCCACTTGCATGGCCCACAAATCCTATGAAGTCTTGGGTAGGTCTACGACCCGCTGAGTATATACTGCTATGCTTATGCTCATAGGAATTCGGTAGAAGTCGAGTAGTTGGAATCTACTCGCGAGATAGGAATTTTATCACATGGGAGGATCTGGAATCAGAAAATGGCTTATGAATATGAAATCGAGACTGGTCAAAGATGAGTAGGAAGCGACAAGAGGTGGTCTTGGTTGTATAGCTCTGACCATGTCGATTGAGGACCGTTTCGTGTGCGGCCCTACTGGACAAGCTTGAATTGTACCGGCGACATACTGGAGGAATGGGCCCCAGTAAACTGACATAGCTTGATACTGGTTTGTCGAGGCATTCCGTTCTGTTTTATAGGCGTGGGTTGAGGGCAGCAAGGTGTAAATCAGCTGGTGAGCACGTCAGAGTACGCCCCACGCAGTGACCTCCTGCTCGTGACAGATCGACCGGTTTGACATTCGAGTGTTTAGTGAAAGGTGCCCATATACGACTAGTACTGAAATGTTATGTATGTACTGTTGTAAGTACTCGCTGGCATTTCCGAAAGTGTGTATGTGTCGTGTTGTCCGGGTGTGTCCTGATTGCAATCACCGCCCCTCACGGTAATAGAGTACCACTTGTTCACTACGCTGTGACGTAGTAAATACTAAAGAAGTTAGGAGAATATGATATATTGGTTTACAAATTGCTTGGACAACCTTGTTTGACTTAGATATAGTACAATTAAAAGTTTACAGTTTCCCCATACTTTACCTATAATAGCAGTATGTGCTTTTGGCATGTCATATCATTGGCAAAGCATTTCTTGTTTGATTGTGGAGTCTATGATGTGCCATGCCTGAAGAATGTCAATTGCTACTTAAAACATGACTATAAGGATCCACTTGTAGGTGAGACCTTTATGCTATTTCTTACCCATGCTTAGTATTCACCCCTGCATATGTCTAGTGAGACGGGTTAGTCTTGCTGAGCCTTATGCTCACATTTGCGCTTTAACGATTTTTTGCAAGTATTAGTTTTATTTCTGCTGTTCAGGTTGTACATGATATCTCGAGGTGTCGAGATAAACCTCATGCTAACCACGCTGCTGCTGAATGTTCTTCATATTGCTAGTGCACTACAGGAAAAGCGATCATTTGCGACGGCCGATTTTATTTGCGACGGCCAGCCGTCGCAAATACCTTAAATTGCGACGGCCCTCTTCTGGCCGTCGCAAATAAGACGGCCGTCGCGAATAAGAGCTTATTTGCGACGGCTTTGGGACCGGCCGTCGCAAGTAAGCTTTAATTGCGACGGCCAGGCCGTCGCAAATAGAGTCGTGGGCCCCGGAAGAGGACACGTGGGCCCTGCCCTCTAAACTTATTTGCGACGGCCCAGCCGTCGCAAATAGCAGAACTTAATTGCGACGGCCTGGCCGTCGCAAATAAGCTTTAATTGCGACGGCGCGGCCGTCGCAAATAAGGCCGCGGGTCCCACCAGCCCGCAGCAACAACTTGCGACGGCCTCCCCTAGCCGTCGCAAATAAGTTTATTTGCGACGGTGGCCGTCGCAAATAAGCTTATTTGCGACGACATATTTGCGACGGCCGGAGGCCGTCGCAAATAAAGAAAGCCGTCGCAAATAGCTTATTTGCGACGGCATCTGGCTTATTTGCGACGGCTTCGGCCGTCGCAAATCGTCGGGATTCCTGTAGTGGTGAGAAGCGTCCTAGGGCATGAACGTCTTCTTTCCTGCTTAGTTAAGTGAGATTATGAGCATGTATTTTCCGCTGCATGTGTAACTCTGTTGTACACTCTTTTGTAAACTCTTCTTATTATGAAATAAAAACTTTACGTATTTTGGTCATTCTTTTTGTGTGTGCTATTAGGTGCCGTATCGCACGACACCACCCAATGAGATCCTTGGACGTCAGGACCCCGGTCCCCACACAAAGTCATAATGCGTTACGATCTGATCCTTCATATCTTCCTTCCATAACCCGTCTTTAGAACCATGTTTCCACATCATGCACCGCCTGCATACGTGCGAACAACTTCCTTCGACGTCCAGTAACCTTCATATGCACTACCCTTGATTCAATCATCCTGCGCGACCTCCTGACCCATTCAACCACAATTCCTCCTGAACTTGGTTGTTGGAACCTCATCTCCTCTCTGAGACTAGTCCAAAGGATCCTGTCACCAACCATGACTTGAACTCAAGCAACACGTGCACATGGACAAACAACCAATTTGTACGAGCCCAAGTCCGCGACTTGACTCAAATTAGTTCCGAACACAACACCTTACATGATCACCTCACATAAGCATGTTGCAAAAACACAGTGAAACGATATCAGCCATATCAACCAAAACGCACCAAAAACTTAGCAAATGAATACTAAGCAATCTTTCCAACAATGTAAAGCAAGTTCAAAACATTTCACAGTAAAATCAGGAACATTGCGATCAAGCTCCGAACCTTGCCAAAGCTAACCGGAGCTTAAGCCGGAGCTTACCAAAGCTAGTACAACCTAGTGCCGGAGCTTACCAAAGATAGTACAACCTAGCGTCAGAGCTAGAAACAAATTTTGAAGCTAACCAACATAAGTCGGACCTAGCAAAAATATATCGAAGCTTAACAAAGACATGCCGAAGCTATCAAAGACATGCCAGAGCTAAAGACAAAGCTCACCGGAGCTACCCAAAAACATGTTGGACCTTGACAAAGCAAGTCAAACCTATTGTCGGATCTTGCAGAAGCTCGGAGCTAGAGTCGGACCTTGCTAAAAAGGGTGTTTTGGCAGAAATTTAGAACTTATATTATCAAAGCCAATGTATTCAGTACAAGCCAATGTATTCAACACACATAGGTCTCACAAGAACTAACAAATTCCACAAGGGTTAGTGTCTATTTGTATGCAGGTGAATTAAGCACCAAAATACCCAAGCATGCAAGGAGCAATCCTAAAAGTTTCCATTTGACCAATCAGGCGATGACACATGATATCACATAGATCCATGACTCATTCCTAGGCGTATCCAAGGACATGCAATGGTTATTCACACAGGAAAGGGGTTAGGGCCCACCTAGCAGCCACCCCGGGAAAGCACAACCGAGGGGGGGCAGGACCAGGTCGGCCGACCCTCTAGCATGACTGACTTGGAATCAATAGGTGCAGCTTGGTACAAATTTTTGCTTTTGCAAAATTCCAGCCCAGATTTGTTACTCCCTGATCTGTTGTTATTACAACATTTCTTCATGGGACTTAACAAAGAATCTGCACTATATCTCGACATTACGGCTGTAGGGTCTTTCCTTCATAAGATGCCAGAAGAAAGAAAGGAACTTCTAGACCGAATTATAGAAAATGCATCTTTCATTACGTATCTTAATGAAACTCCCCCAAAGGAAGCCACATCGAGTATCGAGAACGCTCCTATAGCCAAGGAAGAGCTGGAACCATGCCCATCACCCGCCTTGCCTGTAGAATCCTCTGCCGAACCTAAACCATTGAGGATGAAGAAATTCAACCTTCAGAATTCCCGTTCTACTTCGAGGAAGATATTTTTGATGATTATGGAAATACCTCGAAGTACTGTTACCAATGGAAGCCATCATTGCCTCCAACTCCACCTGACCCGCCTGATGGAGTATTCCTCCATGAGACATTCAAGGAGTTGACCTCTATTTTGAGTTTGGAATGGACGATAGAGGTTGAGAACTCACCCGATATTCTTCGGATGACCTCACCCTTGGCCACGATCCTATGTCATATTAGAGGGGCAACACTGCGAGTCCTTTATAATCTTTATGTTGGAGCAAATATCATTTTTGATACTTGTGCTCTCACCTTTTGGGTGTTGTGCCAGTGGCACCAACACAAAAAATCCTCCCGAGATACATTTGGAAATATTCTTGAAGGATATGGGATTTTGCAAAAAGTGTCAGTAAGACACAAAAATGTTGAGGTCCTCCTTGATTTCCATGTGTTCGAAGTCCGATACTTCGACATTATGATTGGGGTACCCATTGATAAATTTCTCATGGAAATCCCCTCTAAAGGAAACCTCAACATAAATCTTGGAGGGAACAAAATTTTCATTCCCGTTCTGCATTCGAAGAACACATCTGCAGAACCACCCCTCCAAGTTGGGCCAATTAAGGAGGTTAGGACTCTTAATTACTTGGAACCTCCTAAAGGAGAAGGAGAAGAAGATTTCATCCAAGAAGAGGTGAACTTCAGGAGACATTTGAATTTCCAAAAGAAGAGCCCACACCCAAACCTCCTATTGATCTCAAAATCTTGCCTCCAGTCCTACACTATGCTTTTCTAAATGGAGATTTGAAAGCCCTTGTCATCATATGTGACAAGCTTTTGGATGAGCAAACACTCAGACTCATAGCCATGTTAGAAAAACATAGGAATGTTTTTGGCTACTCACTGGCATCAACCCTGCTCTTTGCACCCATCGCATTCGTGACCCCAAGAGTACCCCCTCACGGGAGCCTCAATGGCGGTTGAATAATGCGATGCGTGAGATTGTCAAGAAGGAGGTCTTAAAACTCCTTCATGTTGGGATTATTTATCCTGTGCCTCATAGTGAGTGGGTCAGTCCAGTCCAAGTAGTGCCTAAGAAGGGAGGAATGATGATTGTTCAAAATGAGAAGAATGAATGAATTCCTCAACGAACCGTCACGCGATGGAGGATGTGCATTTATTACCAAAAACTGCACAAGGCAACTAGGAAGGATCATATTCCACTGCCCTTCATCGATGAGATGTTGGAACTGTTGGCAAACATTCCTTCTTCTGTTTCCTTGATGGATATTCGGGCTATCAACAAATTCCTATCCATCCCGACGATCAAAGTAAGACCACATTCACTTGTCCATATGGAACAAACGCCTACTGGTGAATGTCTTTTGGACTGTGTAATGCACCCGCTTCTTTTCAATGTTGCATGATGTCTATCTTTTCCGACATGATTGAAGAAATCATGGAAGTTTTCATGGACGACTTCTTCATCTATGGAAAAACTTTCGATCATTGTCTAGAAAATTTAGACAAGGTTCTTACAAAGATGCCAAGATAAGGACCTGATACTAATTGGGAGAAGTGCCTCTTTATGGTCCGTAGAGCCATCGTTCTTGGACACTTAGTGTCTGAGAGGGGGATAGAGGTGGACAAGGCAAAAATTGAAGTTATTGAAAAACTTCCACCTCTAGTCAACATTAAGGGAATCCACATTTTTTTAGGTCATGTGGGATTCTATCGACGATTTATCAAGGATTTCTCCAAAATATCTAGACCACTCACAAACATATTAGATAAATATGCTCCATTTAATTTCGATGAGGAGTGTCTTAAATCCTTTGATACACTCAAAAAGGCACTTGTCTCGACTCCAATCATCATACCCCCTGATTGGACGCTTCCATTCGAATTCATGTGTGATGCCAATGATTTTACTGTTGGTGCGGTTTTAGGCCAAACCAAAGATAAAATTCGTCATGCCATAGCCTACACTAGCAAGAATCTAACAGGAGCACATCTCAGTTATGCCACTATAGAGAAAGAGAACCTGACAGTAGTCTTTGCTATCGATAAGTTTAGGTCTTATTTGGTTGGAGCCAAGGTCATAGTATACACAGACCATGCAACCTTAAATTTTTTTCTCACCAAAAGTATGCTAAACCAAGGCTCATCTAGTGGATTCTCCTACTCCAAGAATTTTATTTCGAGATTAAGGATGAGAAAGGAGTGGAGAATTCCGTTGCGGATCATCTCTCATGTATGGAAGTCACACAACACATGGGTGTACCCATTAATTACTTCCTATGTGATGACATTTTGCTCAAGGTGACTAACTCTAACCCTTGGTACGCGGATATCATGAATTTCAGGTCACATGGTACATAACACCATGGAAAAACAAAAAGAAACTCATTTATGAGAGTAGTAGACATCTGTAGGACGACCCATATCTCTATCGAGTATGTGATGATGGCCTTCTTAGAAGATGTGTCCCCATAATTGAAGGAACCAAAATCATTGAAAAATGCCACGCTGGACCCTATGGAGGCCATTACGGTGTTTACTGTACTCAGGCGAAGATCTGGCAAAGTGGATTCTATTGGCCTTCTATGTATAAAGATACCAAGGAATTCATTCGCCAATGTTGAAATGACAAAAGCATGGAGGAATCACTGCTCGTAATGCCATGCCCCTCACGTATAGTCTCCAAGTCAAATTATTTGATGTGTGGGGTACTGATTTCATGAGATCTTTTCCAAAGTCCTATGATTGTGAGTATATTCTGGTGGTCGACGATTATGTGTCAAAATGGGTAGAGGCATTGCCTTGCAAAAATGCCGACTCCCGCCAAGTTAGAAAAATGTTTCATGGGATCATTTTCTCACATTTTCGCACTCCCCAAATGGTTCTATGTGATGGAGGGTCACATTTAATTTATAAGACCTTCCAAAGCTTTCTGAGGGAGCTTGGAGTTCAACATAACATTGCTACTCCCCACCACCCACAAACAAGCGGTCAAGCAGAAACATCTAACAAGCAGATCAAGAACATTATGCAAAAGATCGTCTTGGAAATGGGAACGGGATGGAAGCATAAAGAACACGATGCTTTGTGGGAATGTTGAACTGGAGACACCCTTTGACATGTCTCCATTCCAACTTGTCTATGTGAAGACCTACCATCTTCCTGTAGAGTTGGAATACCGAGCTCATTGGGCCATAAGACGATGGAACATGGATCTTGATAAGGCTGGAAAGCACCGTTTGAGGCAGATCTTCGCACTTGAGGAACGGAGGGATAAGGCATACCATAATGACAAAATTTATAAGGAAAGAACTAAAAGATTGCATGACAAATGGATTACACCAAAGGAGATTAAGCCTGGAGATAAAGTCCTTCTCTTTAACTCTAGGTTAAACTCTTAGGACATGGGAAATTACGAAGTAAACGGGAAGGACCATTTACCGTAATAGAAACTTCATCTCATGGAGCCATAAGATGATGAAGGCCATCTATTTAAGGTGAATGGGCACCATCTCAAAATCTTGTTAGATTACCAAGAGGATTTGGAAAAGTAAGTTGACATGATAAATTTAATCCAATTTCATGCCATTCTTCTAAATTCCACGTAATTCCTCGAAGTCCAATAAGTGGGCCCATTATAAAACTGATCCATATGGCCCACAGAGACAACCCACAAAACAGCAGCCCAAACGGGTTCCACCCAAGGTTGGTCAACCCCTAGGGTAGGACGACACTTGGTTGGCGCCGCCAGGGTTCAGTTTTCACGGGTTATCTCCTTTGTGTTATCCCAACATAACCCTCGGTGCAATAGGTTCAATCTCCACCTCGGCGATATTAAAAATCCACGAACAGAGAGGAAACTTGCATCGTTCTAGAAAAGAAACACCCTCTCCCATCTTCCACCAAGTCTCATCCATCATGGCCGGCAAAGGAATCGTTCCCCGTGCATCCTCCAGCTCCACATTAAACCTTAGTGGGGAATCGATGCCAACCAACAATGACTCCACCATGGCCATTGATGTAATCATGGCTTTGGATGTGGCACCTATTGTCGTGATCCTGGCGCTTGGGACACCCCATGGGTGTAGCCCTTCTCGTCACAACATGGCACAATCACTCTCTCCACGTAGAGCGCCGATGAAGTCACAAACTCCTACGCGACGCCCAACAACGACAACTCTCAAGCCCGTTGCTGGCGAGAAGTACATGGACACGCTCAAGTTGAATAAGGAAGATGTAGTGAGACACCACTATGAGTCACCAACTCGTACCTCGCCGGAGCCCGCGAACAACCGCTTCATAATCCAAGGCGTGAGAATGTCGAAAGGTTATGGAAAAGGTCACTACAAGCGTGTGGACAACTTAGCCTTAGAGGAGTCGACTGGCTCATCTCCCTCCTGAGTGAGGCGTCACCTCTCACCACCTGCTATAAAAAAGCCTTTCAGCCAATATCAAAAAAGGGATGAGAAATCCCCCCGTGCAGATGCGGTGTGATTAGCAAAGTAAATAGCAAATCTCCAATTGGATAATAAAAAGCTAGCACGCACGATGGCCGAAGCACACATCAAGAGGGCGGAATTAAAGGATGACATTGATGCCCTTAAGGAGGCGATAGATGGTGTGCGCCATGGCATGAGTGCTAAAATCAAGCGCTCGTGCAAGGCCATGGGGATGTTTGACAGCTACAAGGCACCATGAGTAGATGTCCCTTTAGGCCATTGGGTGCTTACCCCTTAGTTTGCTTGTTTTGTTTCATTCCAATATTTTGTAATTCAATAATGTAAGCACCCCCAATTTTTTGTTCAATAAAGTGAACTTATCGGTTAATCTAACACATGTAAAGTTCCTCTTTTAGTTTATTTCGTGTCAAATAAAGTTTCTAGGAACAAGTGTGGGTGAGGAGTCCCTCCGCAGCTTCGCAACGTTTAGATCACGCGTTTCACCCGAGGACACGTCGCAAACAAACACGCGATACGACACGATAAAGTGGAGCACCAGGGGAGCCAACCAGAGGTTGGCCGACCCCTAGCTCGGCTGACCTGTTGGTGGCCCCTCTCGGGTCCGTTTTGCTACACAACATCGGTTCGAATCTCTTATCCCCTGCTTTTGGTGATTCTTTGCAATTTGAGTTGAAAATTTTGACACATTCATGAAAAATCAACTGAATCAAAACAAACATTGCAAGTTGCTTACAAATGAGATTAGTATACATTGTATTTTGATTTCAGTACCATGTTTTTGGACCCATATAATTAATTAAGACAACATATCACCTATGTTTTTGATTGGTGTGATATGTTGAGTAAAATAAACCCATGGACAAACCCTTGCTTGAAATTGATTTTGAATTTGCACAATTTTGAAGTCTTAAGGTTTGCCTTCCTCTCTCATTGGAAACTAATTACCCACCAAGGCCATATGATATGAATATTGAAAACCACATGCATATGGCACTTTGCATTTTCATTGAACTTTGTCAAACTCTTGACCCTATTGAGTGACTTGCATGAAATCTTTTGATTAGGAAAATTCTTGTGCACTCCACCATATTCCATCATTGTCATCCATACACCATCAAAAGATACTCCATTAAAATTATTGCAAAATCCTCTCTCGTTAAAAAGATGCATAAAAGGAGTAGAATGCATGGCTATAAGAGCTCTCAAAAAGATTTAAAAAAAAGAGAAAGCCAATAAGTAGCCATGCTTCATCCTTGCACAAAAAGAGTGATCAAATGGGAGTTTCATCAACATTAATCATCCACCATCCACCCATAAAATGTGCACAAAAGTTTCCTTAGTCATTGATTTTTGTTGCATGTTCTTCTCATATGGATCTCGTTTTTGACTTAGTAATATATGAATTGCAAGTGTGCTACCATTTATCCCTACCAAGCTCCACAAAAAGTCATATTTAGTTGTAGGGACAAAAGTGGAAAAATTATGCCATGGTGAGGATTCAAACACTTTGAGTGACTTGAGAGAATTCAATAGAGGAGGAAAAGGCATTAGCCTTTTGATATTCGAAATATAGCAATTTTTGAAGCTATTTCAGTAGGAGGAAGTCCAAGTGAGATACACTCAACCGTTCCACCTCTCAGACGCCCAAGATTATGTGGTAGCCACACCAAAAAGGGTTCATGAACAAAGATATGGATTAAAAATACTTCGTATACTCCTTTCATATCCACAACAAAATTTTATCTCAACACTTAGTTCTCCTTGTCTTCACTCGAGGACGAGCAAATGACTAAGTGTGGGGGAGTTTGTTGTCAGTCCATAAATGCTAAATATGACCGTCAATTAACTGCATAAAGATTAGAAAATAGAGAACACAACATAGTGGCAGGAGTTAAAACTAACAAATTCCACAAGTATCAGTGTCTATTTGTATGCAGGTGAATTAAGCCCAAAAATACCCAAGCATGCAAGGAGAAATTCTAAAAAGTTTCCATTCGACCAATCAAGCGATGACACGTGGCATCACGTGGATCCATTACTCATTCCCATGCGTGTCCGAGGAGATCCAACAATGATTCACGTGGGAAAGGGGTCAGGGCCCACCTGGCAGCCACCTTGAGAAAGCACATTTAGGGGGGGGGGGGGGGGGGAAGGACCAGGTCGGCAGACACCCTAGCTCGGCCAACTTCGTCCTGGTGCCAAACCCGGTCGGCTTCCACATTTTGGCTTCCTGTGGCTCCCTGATGGTGGTAACAACTGATTCACGCTCTAATTGTGGTGCTAAACTGACTAAAGTCGTGTATACATACCCCCTCACTCTCTCACTTCTCCACACACCACTAGTTTGATAATAGTACTCCACTCATAAGGTTTAGAGCTGCCCAAGAGGCTATCCAATTAGAAGGAGAGTGAGGAGAAGCTAGGAGGAGGCTTAGGCTTGTCAAGTCCCTCTTCCACACTTGTACCTCTACCGAAGTTCTGCCGGAATCGAGTAAAAAATTTCTATGAATTCAATACTAGTTTGATTCTATTTCATAGTAGTTTGCTTTTGTAACTGCTTGTGGGTTCACTGCTTTAATTTATTAGCGGCTCTAGTCGTAGCTTTGCATTCAAAACAATTAGAGTTGTAAATAGAACTTAAGCGTGGTGCTTAGGTTAGAGTTCATCAATGGATATCTTGTAGACCCACAGATTGAAGAGGTAGACAATAGGTGGTGACATGCCTATCTGTCCTTAGTAATCCTCCACATTTGGCTATGCTATAAGCTCTTGGCGGGAATTGTCTTGGTGTTGCCAGGGGTAAACCCGTGCCCGAAGCAAGTAGCTGTTGTAGACTACTGTGGCCTAGGTTTCAAACCATTGAATTTCTCTCAAATCCTTGCCTACCAAACATATTGTGTGTACTTGGGAGAACAAGCTAGAAGATCTCACACACGTTCCTTGGATTCGATACCCATGGGTATACTCTTTAAGGGGAAGTGCTACAGCGGTATTTATGTGTGCTTGCTAATTATTGTGTTTTCATAAGCAATACCATAGTGGGCTTTTCCCTTCTATTTTTATTTCCCTTTTGATTTCATTTTCGTCATTCTATTTGAATTTGAATTTGAATTCTGATTTGATCTTTGATTCGCATTTGAATTGGGTTTGTACTAATTCTTTCGCATTTAATTTGTGTTCACATAATTTATTAGCCACTTTATTTATTAATTTCTTTATTGTATTTTGGGTTTATTATACCCTCAATATATTTATTGAAATCATTTATTATTTGTACTTCTATATGCATGTATATTTATATGCCATCATACATATTATTTGTTTAAAAATAGATCTGGGTGGATTTTCACTAGGCCCTTAGGTAGGCCTTTTATTTAAATTTTGTTTATAACCCAATCTGGTTTTAGACTTTGAAACACTTTATGGAATCCACTAATTCATTATTTGACACAAACACATTTACATATATGTGTTACTTTATTTATTAGTCGCTTTTATCTTAACCATTATACCTTTGCTTCGTAGTTGGAGTTGGGTTCATATTTTGTTTGATTTCGTTTTAGGGTTCGAATCAGCTTAAGATTCTACACATTTAATCTATGGACTGCTCTCCTTTATTTTCCTATTTTGTTTAGTGGTGAGCTCACCTATACATGTGTATATGTGTATTATGATTTCATTTCTACTTTCATATTTTTTAGTTTGGTTCAGATCTATTTTTTTAGTTTGATTAGTATTCAAATGTTCATGTGTTCATATTTATACACCCATTTGTCTTGATTTTCTATTGATGACTAATGTTTGTTTAAGATTTGTTCAAAAATTTTAATTTAGCGTGGCTTTTTATCTTTGGTTAAAATCTAGGTTGTGACAGATATACTCCACTTAAATATAATCTCGTCCTCGAGATGCCATGGCTGACTCAAAAAGCTAGGGATTTACTTTCTAAGGCAGTCTTTACCGTCTCGATTTGGTTGTTCACTGAACTCGGTATCACCGTAGAGCATCTTTCTTTGTTTTTCGTGCCATGACATCCATTTCTTGTACAACTAGTCCTTAACACCTAGCACCAAATCGTTGGTTCATCGCAATTAATTGTACCCGCTCCTCAACATCCCGAAGTGCTTCTTTGTGTGGTGATATACAAATACGAGTGCATATCTGACATCCTTGCATATTACTCAAGAGAGTAAGCTATGCCTCCCATTGTCTTAAATGTTCCATCTAGTTATGGGGCCAAAATGCCTTGTATCCTAAAAAACCGTTTGTACCCCATACTGATATTTCCGTAGGGTACATGCCACGGTGGGTGAATTCTTACAGCTATTGTATGCTTATCATTACTGCTGGTTGCCTCTAGTTTTGGTTTCTGTCTTAGGTGTCCTTACTAAGGGCGGGGCCATGAAATGACGTTCTTTCATCCATGACCACATTAGTGCTGCTCGACATTGTGTACCGTACAAGGTGTCACAAAGTGTCATCTTCAGACAACTTCTCATTGTGTTTTATACCCTAATTTTATTCACATACCATAGGGTTCTCTACTCATCTACTTAGGGTACATTTTCTTGCTCTCTTTGGTATGATTTGCTAATTCCCGAAAATGTGGGTCCTTCAGCCGAGAGGCTTTGAATCCATTCGATTGTACTGTCATGGGGATTGATGTCCATTCTGCTACTGATCCTCAAGAGTTGTTCCTGTAGGCTGATATTCATTCAGATTTTTTTATTCCCCTTGGTAGGTTCATCATGGATTCGGTAATCCTTGGGAATCTCACAGTAAAACTCTGTGGGTAATCGGCTAGACTGAGATGACTTCTTATCCAAGTGACACTTGTAGGCTGCTTCTAATTGATAATGGCTTCAGCCTTTGCAGGGTCCACCATTACACCTTTGACTTTTAGGGCTTGTTCAAGGAATGCTTATGGTTAGTTCCTTCATTATTATCTTGTTTGTCAGACTTATGAAGTTGATTGAAGTGCTGATCAGTGCAAAGGGCACCAAGGTGTACTCGTATTGTCCATATCGAGTCACATGCACTGGTATTAAACTTGTCCTTAGATCATCCTTGTAAGTGTACTTAACTCCGTACAACTGGTCAAACCAATCATTAATCCAAGGTAGTAGGTATTTGTGCGACCTTATTCGATGTTCGGTAGCCAGTGCACATCTTCTGATTGTCATCATACCTCTTAATAGCAACACTGGAGTTTCCTAAGGTGGGGGAACTCAGACGGATAAATCTTTTCTCATACAGCTCACATATTTGTTCTTTATGTTTGATCAGACCATTCAAGAACATCTATCTAATAGGGTCAATTAATATTCAATATTGTTCCAGGGAATTAGACTCATCAGCATCTTCACATCTTGTCCGGTGTCATCCCTAGTAGTTCTCCCAGAAACATCTGAGCATGTGCGCTCTACTAATACTCATCCCATGGGTATAGCTTCCAAACTACATGTCATGGATTCTATGGTGTGCTTATGTGTAACACCCTCATTTTTATCCATCACGCATTGCATTCATTCTTATACATGTTTAACATGATACAACACAAAAAGGAACAAGATTGAAATGAATTGGAACCAAAATAGAAATTAAAAACCTGGCTTAGTACAAACTTGTCCGGAGTGGACCCCATACTAGTCCGATTTAGCTACTGTTGTCCCTCGGACTCTTCCACTAATTGCTACAGATCAGTTCAGAAAGCATTTCTGATGTCCTCCAGACTTGTCCATTAACTTTTACAGACTAATCTGGTTTGGTTTCTATTGCTGTCTGGACTTGTTTGTTGGTTGTACGGACTAGTCTGATGATCTCTGTTGAAAACTCCATAAATTTGGTCTGGTTTCGATACTGGACAATCCCGGACTTGTCCGGCCTGGTACCGGACTTGTCCATTTGACTCTATGATCTTTAACGGATTGTTCTGGTATTGCACCAAACTTCTCCGTTGAACTCTCTATACCCCATCGGACTTGTCCGGCCATACTACAGACTGTCCGGTGTGTAGGGTTTCGACTCGGATTCTATTTTTCTTCCACGATGAGTTATTGGTAACTACTTTAATTGGGCCCAAGAACGTCATGCCCCGCTTATGAGGAGCCCAAAAGGGACTCTACCACAACCTCTACTTGTTTCCACCGCATTATACAGATTCCACCCTAACCCTACCACCTCTCCTCCTATATAAACACCCCACCACCCACCCTTTACCCCTTTGCCACATTAGACGAATCCCAACACCTGCTCTCTTCTTAGGCATCGCTCTTGAAGGGAGAAGAAGGAAAGGACGAGAAGAAAGAAGGAGAATTATGCGAGATCGTCGTTGCTGCTGCGATCTTCTTCACCAATTACTCGACATCGACGTTCTTCTTCGCCAATCCCTCATCTTCGTCGACCTAGACATCAAGTTCTCGAGTTTCATCGAACCCTCAACCCTTGAACCCTAGTATTCACGGTAAATATCTTAGATCCATCTTTTCTACATTATTTTTAGTTCCATACTTAACTCAAACTATGTTCTATTAAGAAATTTGCTAAAACCCTAGTCGTAGCGGACTTGTCCGGTCCATTGCGGACTAGTCCATTGAACTTTTTGGTCTAGAGAGGACATGTCCGACCCATGGTGCGGACTAGTACGGTCCCTCAGTTCTGGAATTCCTGGAACTTCTTTAGTTTTTCTTTGAAATGACTCAAAACTTGCTCTTACATGTAAAACTTGACTTTAACTAGTTAGTAAGCAAAGCAACCTAATAACATGTATTATATCATAATTGCATCATTCATGCATGTCATGGCATATTGAGTACTATGTGAGCATTTATTGATTGTAATGTTTGTTTCACATGATTATTGCGTGAAATAGAAGTAAACGCTCTAGAGGGTGCTTACGAGGACCTTCAGCACCAGAACTTCGAAGCTATTCATCCAAACCATCCTCAAGAGCAAGGCAAGTGTCCTTGATCATTTTGATCTTGTTTTCAAATGTTTTATCTGCAAAACTGCATGCTTGTGTCAAATTGATGGGAAACCCATAACAGGTGTTTACTAGAGTTGTATGACCACCCTTGTCGCTTGGGACATATTGTAGAGAGTCGAGAAGGGTATTTTCCAGTTTTGTTTTGCTTTGATTAATTGGGATTGGGAATAACCAAATGACTCAATTATGAACTATTGAACATATGAGTTATGTGAATTGGCGATGATGACCCTTTAGCAACTTGGAACATAGGGATCTGAGCAAGCTGGTTATGTGGAATGGGTTGGAAGGATTTGGTGGTTTTGCTTGGTTTAGATCTAAGGACCGATTCATGGAGCGACCATCTAGGATTTATAGTGCCACCACAAGGAAAGTATGGGAGCGACTTAGTTGATTAATTAGGTGTATTGCCAGCATTCTTCGGATCATTTGGGGGAGCGGGGAATGGGAGTCGGTTGGGTTTGTAGTAGTGGCAGGACTGCCCTGGGATCCGAACGGCACAAGAGGGGGTCCTTGGTTGGATATGCTCTGTTTTGAGACATCACCTCCGGTGAAAACTTAGTGGGTCTAAAC
Source organism: Tuctoria greenei (assembly GCA_036927565.1). Lineage (NCBI taxonomy): Eukaryota > Viridiplantae > Streptophyta > Magnoliopsida > Poales > Poaceae > Tuctoria > Tuctoria greenei. Next base: position 172,075,068 of record JAYESD010000002.1, on the reverse strand, counting down.
ATGCTGGTAGTCTCTTTGTAAAGGCTATTTTGTGATCTCTTGGCCATACACCTAAGGTAGTGTAATTGTCATAAGGAAGACTTTCTCTAATCGCCGACGGGTGACAAAATCACAAACTTGTGGGTAAAGTGGTACAACCTCTGCAGAGCATTAAAAACTATCATGATAGCCGTGCTCCCAATTATGAGCAACCTGGACCCTCACATGATTAGTGTTATGGACCTGAGTATTGAATAATGGTTGGAATTGGATATGGAATTGGAATGGGACTTGGGTTAGTTATAATAAATTGAATATTGATGACTATGGATAATTATTGATGATTATGGATAATTAAGTCGGATGGATTTTGAATGGATGGTGATGGCATATGTTGGTATTGGTTATGGTACTGATGGTGTTTGGATTTATTATGGGATTTGACCTCACATAGTAATTATAAGTCGCATTTTTTTTTCGGTTTTTGCAATTACAATGTACTTTTATGCAATTAGCCATTTATTATCATCCTTGTTCAAGCTACATGTCATATTTTCCCACAGTTGCTGAGTACGACATGTGCTCACCCTTGCAATTCCCCCACAAACAGTTTTAGGTGATGTTTGGGAGTACCATGGGAATAATGCGGAGTACTAGGTTGTGTGCTACCGTCGACTTGCTTGTGGTGTGGAGCCGTGCTGCCTAGCTATGGCTAGTTTAGTTTACTTTTCGCTGCAGTAATAATAGTTTGAGCTTTGTAGTTAAAAATCATTGAATATTTGTATTAAAGGGTATATTGGATAGTTATGACGTGGTAATTTCCTGTGTACCTTTTATGGTGCACTCGTGTATGTGTGTTGAACATCCGGGACACACATATGCGTAGCACTTGATTCATTTTCGGAACCGGGTGTCACATTATGCGGCCGACCTCTTATTGTTATCTCAATACGATTTGCTGTAGTGACATTACAATTTACACAGGGTATAAATCCTTGATGGTGTGTCAATCAATTCATAAGGATACTGTCCACGTTGTTTGGCTTATGGGCTTTTATGTTGGGTAAAACTCTACCCCACTTAAATAGGATTTTAACTACTTTTTTTATTATTGTGGGTTTATATTATTATTACAATTATTTTTTCATTATCATTATTTTATTAATTTATTTATATATATTGAAGGTTCACTGTCCTTGGAGTACCTCGGATTAGGGTGTGGATCTTTCATAAGCAGTACACTCATGGTGAGTTTGAATGGGGCATAACCCTTAAGGGTTATTCAGCGGAGCGGATCGGACAGGAAGAGGTGAGAGGGTGATTTTGTTTTGCTTTCTATTATTATTGCGTGTGTAGGTGTGTGTGTATATATATATGATTCATTTTTTATTGTATATTCTTATTGCTGAGTTTTATTTGATATACAAGAGTATACATGTGCAGGCGTTGAATGTGGCCTAGAGGGGGGGGGGGTTGAATAGGCTTTGAAAAATTCATGCACACTTAATCAAATGGTCAAATGCTTGATATACCGGACTTATCCGGTTGCATGTGCGGACTTGTCTAGTGTACTAGGTGTGTGTCGATTTGACTAAGTGTTGATTCATGATTTAAACTTTAAAGCAGCAAAAGTGTGAACAACAAGTAAGATAATTTGAATTAACAATTGATGTTGTGAAGTTACATGTGAGGAGAAATTTGCAATTCAAATTATAATATTTATCAACTATGTGCCCTAATCAATTAAGATGCAAAAACAAAGAAGCACGCGGGACACCGATTTTTATCGAGGTTCGATCTCACAAAAGATATCTACTCCTTGTTGAGGAAACCCATACAGAGCTGGGTCTCTTCAAAACCTTTCTCTCGTCAAGTCACCACACAAGGCCGACTTGATTCCACTATCACGGGTAATCACCGAGTTTATGGGGCAACCTCACACATTCTAACACCCTAAATTTTTGCATCATGCATTGCATACATATTCATGCATTAAACACTAGTAGAATAAAAGAAAAACAATAAAACATAAAATATACATATACAAATATGTGTAGCAAAAGAAAAGAAAAAGAAAAAAAAGGGGCAACTGCCCGCCGGCAAGGCCGAACCAGGCCCAGCCAGCGCAGCCCGGCTCCGCCCGTGCGATGCCCGCTCGCACCTTCCCCAGCGTGCCACCCGTGCGAGCTCCCGCGCGCATGCCCCACCAGCGCGCGTCCCCGCCTGTGCCCGCATGCCACGCGCGCGACCCCGCACTGTTGCCCCGCGCCCCCCGCATTGACCCGCGCGCCCCTGGCTGCTCCCCCAACCGTGCCCTAGCGTTGCTGCTGCGGTTATAAAAGGCTACCAAGACTCCGTGATTCCATCGACAGAAGTGCCGCCTGAGCCCAGAAAACCTAGCCGCCGCTAGAGAGAAAAGGGAGAAGAACAAAGGTGCCGCCAGGAAGAAAAAGAGAGGAAAAAAAGGGAGGAAGAGAAAGAAAAAGAGGTGGGTGCCGTCGTCGTTGGAGATCGTCGTCGTCGTCGTCGTGCCGCCGGAGGACCGTTGCATCATCCACTTCGTCTATGCGTCGCCATCGTCCCGCAATCTTCGAAGCCGTCGGGTCTACGGTAGGATTCGTGTTTCCGATGCGAATTTTAGCGATGTATTAGATCTAATAGACGTAAATTGATTTTAGTTGCATCATCTTTTTATTTTCAGCAGCATAAATTCTCGCTAAAACCCCCGTAAACTCGTATGAACACGTATGAACTAGTCGCATCTAATTAATAAATAACCATAGTTAATTAATTATTGAACTTTGCATGCATGCATATCATCACATGTTGATTAGTACGTGTGCATCATGTTAATTTGTATGTATTTTCTTGTATGTGTGATCACGAGTAGAGGGAAGTGCTTAGGAGGTCGTGTACGAGGATTTCCAGAACCAAGACTTCGAAGCGCTTGAGCAACCCTATTCGTCGGAGCAAGGAAAGTGTCCTTGAAGCATATTGATCCTGTTTTTAAAATAAATGTTTTGTTTGCAAACTGCATGCTTGTGTCAATTTGATGGGAATCCTATGCTAGGAAGTTTACTAGATTTGTTTAACCACCCTTGTCAAATGGAATTATGATAGAGAGTTGGGATGGGCTTTTTACCTTTTTGCTCCGCTTAATTAATTGGGATGGGAAAACAACACTACACATTTAATTATGCATTATTGTTATTCTGGTTAATGTGAACTGGTCAATATGATACTGTAATGGGTGATCTAAGCAAGCCTGGTATGTGGATGGGTTGGATGTTATGGTGGTTTGCTTGCTTTAGATCTAAGGACCGGTTCACGCGAGAATAGGCTAGGACTACAGTGCCACCACGAGGCCAAGTATGGGTGCTGCGTAGCTGATTAATTAGGGTATTGCTGGTATTGTACGGATCATTTGGTGCACCGGGGAAGGGGAGTAGGATTGGGTTTGGATTTGTGGCAGGGACTCCCTGGGATCCGAATGGCACAAGAGGGGGCCCTTGGCTGAAGACGTGCTCTGTAGGAGATGTGGCCACCGGTGAAACCTCAGTGGGTTCGTACATGCTTTTAGTCCCTTTGTAAAGGCTATTTTATGATCTCTTGGCCATACACCAAAGGAAGTGTAATTGGCATAAGGGAGGTTCTTTAGTCACCGACGGGTGATGAAATCACAAACACGTGGGTAAAGTGGTACAAACTCTGCAGAGTATTAAAACTATCATGATAGCCGTGCTCCCGGTTATGAGCGCTTGGATGACCTACATGATTAGAGGGAAATTGGGATTTTGGATGGTTATGGTTTGGTATTGGTTATGGCTGGTTATGGATTAATTATGGTATTGGATGTGGTTAATGGTAATGGTGAAACCTGGTTTAATAATGATGGATATGGATTATGGACTTATACTATAATATTCATTGTGGGATATGATGGGTTTACTTCACATACATATGATATGTTGCTTTTCAAATGTTTCACTGTACTCTTCAGCACTTAGCCTTTATTACATTCGTCATTTGAATCAGCTACATTTCATACTTTCCCAGACTTGCTGAGTACGACATGTACTCACCCTTGCAATCCCCCCACCAAAAATTTCATGTGATGGTTGGGAGTGTCTTGAGGATAATGCGAAGTTCTAGGCTGTGTCTACCGTCAGTTTTACTTGTGGTGTTATTGGAGCTGCGCTATCCCTTTTGCTTAGTTTGCTCAGTTTAGTCTATTTCTGCTGCATTAGTTGAACTTGTCATTAATATTCATTAGATCTTGTATTCGAGGATATAATGAATTATGTAATAAGAGTACTTATTTAATAATTTGAGCTGTGATAATTATCTGTTTATCATTTGTGAATCACTTGTATATGTGTGTTAAACATCCTGGGCACACATATACTGCACTTGACTCATTTTCGGAACCGGGTATCACAGATTGGTAACAGAGGCACAGGTTGACCGTAGGACACAACCTAGATAGAGTGGACACTTTAGAGCACGTAGGAGCACTTAGGAATCAATGTGTTTTTGCTTGGAGTGCTATTCGCTATATATATTGTTTGCTTGTGTGCTTAATAGAGGATTTTGAGATGCTTTAGCATTGCCATGTCCACCTAGGCTAGTATAGGTAGTTGTTTAGTTTCATATCCCTTGATGCATATAGTTGGGGATATTTTCAAATTCTTACCTATTGCTTTTATCTAGATGGTGAGGACTCGCAACCAGAGGGATGCCAATGATGAAGAGAAGAACCATGGAGTACCTCAAAACAACAATGGGCAAGGACCTGCTCATGGAGCTATCAATATTGAGCAGCTACTGGCTATGCAGAACCAGCTCATGCAGACCATGATACAAACTATGGGACAGCTACAGGCTGGCAATAACAAAAATCAGCCCCACATGCCTCCACCGCCACCCCCGCCTCCTCATAACCGACTGGGAGAGTTTATGAGGACTAGGACACCAACCTTTGCTCAAGCTGCTGACCCTATGGATGCCGATTATTGGCTCAAGTCTGTGGAGAACAAACTTGCTATTGTCCAATGCAGTGATCGGGAGAAGGTGCTATTTGCTTCTCATCAACTCGTTGGAGCAGCTGAGGATTGGTGGGATGCTTATTGCAATGCTCATGAGAATCAAGAGAGGATCACTTGGGCAGAATTCAAGGAGAACTTCCGTTCTCATTATGTGTCCGAGGGAGTTATGATCTTGAAGAGGCAAGAATTTGAGAACTTGAGGCAAGGATGATCGAGCGTGGGTGAATATCTCAACAAATTCACTCAACTCTCAAGATATGCGCCTGAGGATGTTAGTCAGGACAGCTGGAAGCCATATTTGTTCATGAGGGGCTTGAACAATGAGATCCAAGTGCAATTGCTAACCTGCGACTATGCCAACTTCCAGAAGCTTGTGGACAAAGCAATTGTTGTGGAGAACAAGGTCCGTGAGATGGAGCAAGACAACAAGAGGAAGGCGCCATATCAAGGACAACAACAAGGAAATAATGTGCGCCCTTGCTTTGCGCCGTCCAACGTGCCTTATTTCAGCTCTTCTGTTCCTGCTCAACGCCCTGGATTTGCACCGCACCCAACTTAGTTTGTGCAGCAGTGCCCTGTTATGCAAGCACATAGGCCTCCAATGCCCTATGCACCTCATGCTAATTTTCCTGGTGCAAATGTTCAGAACCAAGCTTGCCCTAATAATTCTGGTGAAGTTAAGAAGTTCTATACTTGTGGAGAAGCTGGACACTTTGCGCATCAATGTCCTAAGTCAGGCCTTGGTCAAGGAAGCAATGTGCCAAGACAGAACCCAAGATCCATTGGAGGACAACCGCAAGGGAATCGTGGACAACAGAATTTTGCTCGTGGCAACGTGAACCATGTCTCCACGGAGGATGCTCAACAAGCGGATGATGTGGTCATTGGTATGTTTCTAGCAAACTCCAACCCCGTGACTATGTTATTTGATTCTGGAGCATCACATTCATTCATTGCATCGAAGTATGTTGCCAAGTATAGTTTGCCTATCTCTCATAGGAAGTTTACTCTGTTGGTTAAGTCTCCTGAAGGAGAGATGAGGACAAATATAGTATGTCCAAAAGTAAGCCTTAGAATAAGGGGGGTAGACTTCTCCACCAACCTCATCGTTTTGAACTCTCAAGGATTGGACATCATACTTGGTATGTACTGGTTAAGGAAGCACAATGGAGTTATTGAGTGTGCCACGAAAACGGTAAAGTTGACCAATGAAGAAGGGATCACTGTAGAATTTGAAGCATCTCAAACTGCACCAAAGCAATTGGAGCTGAATCCTATGGACAATGCCGCAATGGAGGAGATTCCGGTAGTGTGTGAATTTTTGGATGTTTTTCCAGATGAGTTGCCAGGTATGCCACCTGATCGAGACATTGAGTTTGTTATTGATTTAATACCTGGAACTGCACCTATAGCTAAGAGGCCGTATAGGATGCCTCCTATGGAATTAGCAGAGCTCAAGAAATAGATTCAAGAGCAACTAGAGAAGGGTTTTATTTGCCCAAGCTCTTCACCTTGGGGAGTGCCCGTTCTATTTGTGGACAAGAAGGATGGAATACAAAGGATGTGTGTGGATTATCGAGCTATCAACGAGGTGACCATCAAGAACAAGTACACCTTGCCATGCATAGAAGACTTGTTTGATCAGATGAAAGGTGCCTGTGTGTTTTCCAAGATCGGTTTGAGGCCAGGTTACTTTCAAATGAAGATTAGACCACCGGACATACCCAAGACAGCTTTTAGGACACGGTATGGATCTTATGAGTACACCGTGATGTCTTTTGGATTGACAAATGTGCCTGCCTACTTTATGTACCTCATGAATAAAGTCTTCATGGAGTACTTTAACAAGTTCGTCGTGGTGTTTATTGATGATATTATGATCTACTCGAAGGATGAGAAAGAACATGAGGAACACTTGAGGCTCACGTTGCAGAAATTGAGGGAGCATCAATTGTATGCCAAGATCAACAAGTGTTAGTTTTGGTTGAAAGAGGTGCCATTTTTGGGTCATATCATCTCAGGAGGAGGAGTATCGGTCGACCCCGGAAAAGTGAGGGACGTGTTGAAGTGGGAGCCACCGCAAAACGTAAAGGAAATAAGGAGTTTTCTTGGAATTGCTGGATATTACCGTCGATTCATCAAAGACTTTTCCAAGATAGCAAAGCCTATGACGGAGTTGCTAATGAAGGAAAAGGCTTTCCAATGGACTCAAGCTTGTCAAGAGAGTTTTGAGGAGTTAAAGAAAAGGTTAACAACAGCCCTAGTCTTAGTTTTGCGAGATGTGAGCAAGAGTTTTGATATTTATTGTGATGCATCGAGACAGGGGCTCGGATGCGTGCTTATGCAAGAAGGTTAAGTGGTTGCATATGCATCGAGACAATTGAAGAAACATGAGCAGAATTACCCAACACATGATTTAGAACTTGCAGCCGTGATACATGCATTGAAGATTTGGAGACACTACATCCTTAGACATAGGTGCGAAATTTATACGGATCACAAGAGTCTTAAGTATATTTTCACACAAATGGATCTGAATTTGAGGCAACGAAGATGGTTGAAGCTCATCAAGGATTATGATGTGGGGATCAACTATCATCCAGGAAAGGCCAATGTAGTGGCCGATGCCTTGAGTTGGAAAGGAGTAAGTAATCAACTCACGGTTTGAAATTTGCCATCCGAGTTATGCAAGGAGTTTGAACGGTTGAATCTTGGATTTGTGAATGAGATGAGAATAATGGAGTTAAAACTAACCTTGGAGCAAGAAATTCGAGAAGCACAAACCACGGATGAGGAGATCAAGGAAACCAAGGAAAGGACCGATGAAGGGAGAGAATTCAGATTTGATGAAGACGAACATGGTACCTTATGGCTTGGAAAGAGAATCGTTGTGCCTAATGTAAAGTAGATTCAGGAGACAATATTAAAGGAGGCACATGACTCACCGTACTCAATTCATCCCGCTTGTACAAAGATGTATAAGGATTTGAAGACATGCTATTGGTGGGCCAGCATGAAAAAGGACATAGCCGAATATGTTGCATTGTGTGATGTGTGCCAATGAGTTAAAGCAGAACACGAAAGGCTAGTTGGATTATTACAACCATTAAAGATGTCGGAGTGGAAGTGGGAAGAGATTGGTATGGACTTTATAGTTGGCTTACCACGTACCCAGTCCGGCTATGATTCAATATGGGTTATTGTAGATCGGTTGACAAAATTAGCTCACTTCATTCCTATCAAAACCACATATACCACCATGAATATAGCAGAACTGTATATGGAGCATATTGTGAGTTCTAAAGAAAATAGTCTCGGACCGAGGTTCTCAGTTCACCTCTAGGTTTTGGCAGAAATTGCATGAAGCTATGAGTACAAGGTTAAATTTCAGTTCGACATATCACCCTCAAACGGATGGACAAACCGAGAGGACCAATCAGATTTTGGAAGACATGTTAAGAGGTTGTGCTTTAAAGCATGGGAAAAGTTGGGACAAGAGCTTGCCATATGCAGAATTTTCAAACAACAATAGCTACCAAGCCAACTTGAAAATGTCACCCTATGAAGCACTATACGGAAGGAAGTGTAGGACACCTTTGTTTTGGAATGAAACAGGAGAGAACCAAGTATTTGGTCCTGATGTGTTACAGGATTCTGAAAGGCAAGTTCAAAAAATTCGTGAAAACCTAAGGGCTGCTCAGTCGCGACAAAAAGGCTATGCGGATAATAGGCGAATGAATCTGGCATTCAAAGTTGGAGATTTCATATACCTCAAAGTGTCACCTATCCGAAGGCAACGCCGGTTTAACATCAAAGGAAAACTGGCACCTCGCTATATCGGGCCATTTAAGATTCTGGACAAGCGAGGAGAGGTAGCTTATCGACTTGAACTGCCGGCGTATCTCTCCAATGTATACGACGTGTTTCACGTATCTCAACTCAAGAAGTGTCTGAGGGTGCCGGAAGAATAGGTGCCGATGGACGAGTTAGAACTTCAGGAGGATTTGTCCTATGTCGAGCAACCTGTCAAGATCTTGGACGTGAAGGAAAGGGTTACGAGGAATAAGAGGGTCCATTGGTGCAAAGTGCAATGGAACCACCATACGGAAGCCGAAGCTACATGGGAACATGAGGAAGACCTGAAGACGGAATTCCCTCATCTTTTCTCCACGCTGTCGAATCTCGATGGCGAGATTCACTTTAGGGGGTAGGTTTGTAACACCCTAAATTTTTGCATCATGCATTGCATACATATTCATGCATTAAACATTAGTAGAATAAAAGAAAAACAATAAAACATAAAATATACATATACAAATATGTGTAGCAAAAGAAAAGAAAAAGAAAAAAAAGGGGGCAACCGCCCGCCGGCCAGGCCGAACCAGGCCCAGCCAGTGCGGTCCGGCCCCGCCCGCGCGATGCCCGCTCGCACCTGTCCCAGCGCGCCACCCATGCGAGCTCCAGCACGCATGCCCCGCCAGCGCGCGTCCCCGCCCGTGCCCGCGCGCCACGCGCCCGACCCCGCACCGTTGCCCCGCACCCGCCATGTTGACCCGCGCGCCCCTGGCCGCTCGCCCAACCGTGCCCTAGCACTGCTACTGTGGTTATAAAAGGCTACCGAGACTCTGTGATTCCATCGACAGAAGTGCCTCCTGAGCCCAGAAAACCTAGCCCCCACTAGAGAAAAAAAGGGAGAAGAACAGAGCTGCCGCCAGGAAGAAAAAGAGAGGAAAAAAGGGAGGAAGAGGAAGAAAAAGAGGAGGCTGCCGTCATCCGCCGGAGATCGTCGTCGTCGTCGTCGTGCCGCCGGAGGACCGCTGCATCATCCACTTCATCTACGCGTCGCCATCGTCCCGCAATCTTCGAAGCCGTCGCATCCACGGTAGGATTCATGTTTCCGATGCAAATTTTAGCGACATATTAGATCTGATAGACGTAAATTGATTTTAGTTGCATCATCTTTTTATTTTCAGCAGCATAAATTCTCGCTAAAACCCCCGTAAACTCGTATGAACACGTATGAACTAGTTGCATCTAATTAATAAATAACCATAGTTAATTAATTATTGAACTTTGCATGCATGCATATCATCGCATGTTGATTAGTACGTGTGCATCATGTTGATTCGTATGTATTTTCTTGTATGTGTGATCACGAGTAGAGGGAAGTGCTCAAGAGGTTGTGTACGAGGATTTCTAGAACCAAGACTTCGAAGTGCTTGAGAAACCCTATTCGTCGGAACAAGGCAAGTGTCCTTGAAGCATATTGATCCTGTTTTTAAAATAAATGTTTTGTTTGCAAACTGCATGGTTGTGTCAATTTGATGGGAATCCTATGCTCGGAAGTTTACTAGATTTGTTTAACCACCCTTGTCACCTGGAATTATGGTAGAGTCAGGATGGGCTTTTTAGCTTTTTGCTTCGCTTAATTAATTGGGATGGGAAAACAACACTACACATTTAATTATGCATTAATGTTATTCTGGTTAATGTGAACTGGTCAATATGATACGGTAATGGGTGATCTAAGCAAGCCTGGTATGTGGATGGGTTGGATGTTATGGTGGTTTGCTTGCTTTAGATCTAAGGACCGGTTCATGCGAGAATAGGCCCGGACTACAGTGCCACCATGAGGCCAGGTATGGGTGCGACGTAGCTGATTAATTAGGGTATTGCTGGTATTGCGCGAATCATTTGGCGCACCGGGGAAGGGGAGTCAGATTGGGTTTGGATTTGTGGCAGGGACTCCCTGGGATCCAAATGGAACAAGAGGGGGCACTTGGTTGAAGACGTGCTATGTAGGAGACGTCGCCACCGGTGAAACCTCAGTGGGTCCGTACATGCTAGTAGTCCCTTTGTAAAGGCTATTTTGTGATCTCTTGGCTATACACCAAAGGAAGTGTAATTGGCATAAGGGAGGTTCTTTAGTCGCCGACGGGTGATGAAATCACAAACACGTGGGTAAAGTGGTTCAAACTCTACAGAGTATTAAAACTATCATGATAGCCGTGCTCCCGGTTATGAGCACCTGGATGACCTACATGATTAGAGGGAAATTGGGATTTGGGATGGTTATGGTTTGGTATTGGTTATGGCTGGTTATGGATTAATTATGGTATTGGATGTGGTTAATGGCAATGGTGAAACCTGGTTTAATAATGATGGATATGGATTATGGACTTATACTATAATATTCATTGTGGGATATGATGGGTTTACTTCACATACATATGATATATTTCTTTTCAAATGTTTCATTGTACTTTTTAGCACTTAGCCTTTATTACATTCGTCATTTGAATCAGCTACATGTCATACTTTCCCACACTTGCTGAGTACGACATGTACTCACCCTTGCAATCCCCCCTCCCCCACCAACAGTTTTAGGTGATGGTTGGGAGTGTCTTGAGGATAATGCGGAGTTCTAGGCCGTGTCTACCGTCAGCTTTGCCTGTGGTGTTATTGGAGCTGTGCTATCCTTTTTGCTTAGTTTGCTCAATTTAGTCTATTTTCACTGCATTAGTTGAACTTGTCATTAATATTCATTAGAGCTTGTATTCGAGGATATAATGAATTATGTAATAAGAGTACTTATTTAATAATTTGAGCTGTGGTAATTATCTGTTTATCATTTGTGAATCACTTGTATATGTGTGTTAAACATTCTGGGCACACATATACTGCACTTGGTTCATTTTTGGAACCGGGTGTCACACACATTGAGGGCTCCCACAAGAATTACAATGAAAAGAAGATCGAATACACTCGAAAATATTACTTGAAGAGCACGAGTGTGAAGATATCATACCCCAAGAGCTCAACGGCGTGTAGACAACGATCTCCCAACCCCAAATCTGAGTGTTCAATTGATTTTCACCTTTTGGCACTTTAGATGCGTGGGGATATGTGTTTTTGGGTTCTTGGGACAAGTGGCGGCGCTAGGGTTTGAGTTCTGAATAGTAAAATACGTGAATTGTGCTTGTGAGGCCGTGGATCTCCTATTTATAGGGTTTCCAAAGAAGTTACTGTTAGAGGTCCCGACGATCGGACTAGTCCGTACTGGGGACCGGACTTGTCCGGTGTGCTGTGTAAATGTCGGCGTGAAATGTGCAACACACTAGAAACCATAATTGTGTGAGGTATACCAAACTAGTCTGGTTGATGTCCATACTTGTCCAGTGCCAAGTGAAATTGAACTCCAGAGAGCTGAACGAACTAGTCCGATCCAAGAACAGACTAGACCGGTGCTCATTGAATTTTAAGGTATTTTTAAGCCCTTACCCCTACACAAATACTTGAGCTCTTGGGATGTGTCTCTCACACACATCCTATCCATTTAAATCTACTTTGCGCTTCAGTCGTCAGTTGGGCTTTTCTCTTTTTTACACCACTTCATTTTTCACCTTTTTGAGTGCACCAAATTATCTCATTTAGTTTAACTTGCAGTCATCTCAAAAAGTTCATTAGGATCTCATTTGTTTGTCATCAATCGTCCAAAATCCACAAGGGATTGCCTAGATGCACTTTCAGGCATATATATATATATATATATATATATATATACACATATATATATATATATATATTTGTTCAGCATCCAACTTATCTTCTTCAATTTTATTATTGATCCGTGTTTGTATTGGAGCATATAGTTTCACTCAATCAAAGAACCAAATGAAAACTAGCGAATCACACCAAGGATAACTATATTACAAACTTATACATTAACTACTGATCGTTCTATTCGTGACTCAGTCCAGGTTACCATACATGCTAAGCCACTCCACTAATGGAGGCTACAGTCATTCTAAGGTTTTCCGATTATGGATGAAGTACGGAGGGTCGTATGTCGTTGCTTCTTCACCGTTCTGGCATCACTCTTGGTAGAGATTTATGATATGTCTTCGAGTAACTTATGTAATAGTAGTCCAAGGCTTCTATCTCTTACACGTTCTCTTGAATCGGTCGGAAGGTGGTTCCACCTAGACGGACCTTCAAATGTTTTGGTACAAATGTTGCATGGTTTCCATCCTATGGATAGGGTTGGAACTTTCTAACTCTTGATCGCTCAACATATATTGGGGAAGGTCGCGAAACCATTGGTAGGATAAAATTAAGCTTTCAACATAGAAGGAGGTAAGTGAGGAAGGAACATACAGGAGATAGACTTTTTTCATAAATAGTTTTGTTCTTTTCAAAATGTGCACTCAGGATATAGGATGACTCTAAGATTTTGTCCTACGGCCAAGTATGGCTCTGATTCCACTTTGTCAGGACCCTCTTCTCGGGGGTCCACTTGTGCTTTCCATACCAATTCCTGGATCAGTAGTTGGTACGCACAACAGATTGGAACGAGATCCATTCAATGGTAATTTATTATTAATCAATATATGTCTTACAAACATGATCTATATTACATTGGAAGGGGTTGGGGGATGACTACAGAGGAGATAAATTCTCAAAATCAACAGAGCAGAACGGCACCATGCCCAACAGGTAGACTTGGGAAGTAGGACTAGACCTAATCACCATCCTCTCAAGCATCAACTTATTCATCTTTGAAAGGTATGTAAGGTACTTAGAAAGCCCTAACACTACTCAAGGGAGGTGTTTCATGCATTGGGACTTGTGTCAAGGGGAGGCCATACAGCTTAGTTTTACCGATAATCATTTTATGGAAGATTCTCTTTGAAAAGAGTTTTTCAATAAGAGAGAGAAGTAGTTGAATCAATATGTAGGATCGAAGAGCACGTGAAAAGCTACCAGAGGGAGGTGGGGTGAATGATTTTTCAGCAAAAGCAATGAAAACCCCTTAGCAGAAAAATGATCTGTTAAAGAAATCGTGTGCGAGACTAATCTAAACGTATTTCACCATGAAAAAAGTGATATATATTAGAGAGAATCAAGTCACGAAGATGACACAACAAGAATCACTCAAATCCGTCAAGAGAAACTCAAGTTACGATCGAAAGATCTAGCAAAGATCAATCTGTTCTACCGAGTAAAAAACAGATCTGTAATACTGCAAAGAAACTCGTGTAGATCAAACACCGCAAATCCAATGACTGTGAAATTTTTACAGATAATAGATAATCAAGTTTTTAAGACAACCCAACAAGAATCACATCAATTGGATCTGTAAAACTTGAGTTATGATAAAACCTCCCAATAAAGGTAGTTCTGTGCAGAAAACTCAACGAGAAAAAATTGTCTGGAACAAGTCGGACGAACAAGGCACAAAAGTTCCTTTAAACTACGATCTTTATTAAATAGAACACAAGAGGAACAGCCCCAGAGTTGTCTATCACGAGCTCTGGCTTCCCTTGCTCATATAACGAGTCCGAAGGCCAACTCAACTCAAACTAGGACTCTAATCCTACTCAATTCACAAATCATAACTTTCCATAACTGCTCAAGACTCTTCTATACGCAGATAGAAGCAATCTTAAGACTTCCAAACACCTTAGGAACGTATCCCACATTCCTAAAACAACTCAAATTCGTGATCCACACGAAATTCTATCATAACCAACTCAAAACTTTCCGTATTTAAGTCAAACACGACTCAGCCGCAGCCTGAGTCCATAACGTAGTCAGTGGGACCTTTCCGACCAATTCTTTACGTCCACTTCTCTTCATCACACCTCGAAACCATGTAGCCACGTCCATGCACTCCTTGCACATGTGCAAACACCTTCCAACGACGTCCACGACAGCTTCATATGCATTGTTCTTGATTCATACATATTGCGCGACCTCCCGATCAACTCAACCACAATTCCTCCCGAACTTGGTTGTTGAGCCTCATCTTCTCCCTAAGACTAGTTCAATGGATCCTGTCACCAGCCATGTCTTGAACTCAAGCAACACCTGCACATGAATAAACAACCAATACTTCCGAGCACAAGTCCTCGACTTGACTCTCGTTAGTTCTGAAACTACAACATCTTACGTGAGCACCTCACATAAGCATGTTGCAAACCATAGCAAAATGTTATCATCCATATCAACCAAAATGCACCAAAAACTTAGCAAATGAATACTAAGCAATCTTTCCAAAATGTAAAGCAAGTTCAAAATATTTCACAGTAAAAGCATGAACATTGCAATCAAGCTTCGAACCTTGCCAAAGCTAAATGGAGCTTGAGCTGGAGCTTATAAAAGCTAGTACAACCTAGCGTCAGAGCTTACCAAATCTAGTACATCCTAGCGCCGGAGCTTACCAAAGCTAGTACAACCTAGCGCCGGAGCTTGAAAAACATGTCAGAGCTAACCAACATAAGTCGGACCTAGCAAAACATATCGAAGCTTAACAAAGACATACCGGAGCTATCAAAGACATGCCGGAGCTAAAGACAAAGCTCGCCGGAGCTTTCCAAAAACATGTTGGACCTTGACAAAGCAAGTCGGATCTATTGTCGGATCTTGCAAAATCTCGAAGCTAGAGTCGGACCTTGCTAAAAAGGGTGTTTTGGCAGAATTTTAGAACTTATATCATCAAAGACAATGCATTCAGTACAAGCCAATGTATTAAGCACACATAGGTCTCACATAATATTATTAGTTGATGGGCCCTAGGGAGATGCAATCCATCCCGCTAGTTCTCTCACTTTTAGATGAGTCTTCGGACCCATGACCCTAACGACTTTGGCACGTCTGCCAACACTTTAACACAACATGGAGACCTCTGCCACCCACATTCACACACTCCAAGGTCATGCACTAGTGCTAATCATAATGAGCCCATGACATAGCGTGCCAATACTACGACAACAACTATTTGGTTAGATTAATACTTTGTAAAGTTTGTACACTTTATCACAGGCCATGCACACCTTGCAAGGGTATGACATGACACTCAACCTATCTTTTTGAGTAACCCCACAATCTCACCTCGATGGGATATAGGTGCCATTAGGGCCTAACCCAGTGCCCAAGTATTCGGGCCAAACGGAGTACTCGAGGCTATTAGGGCCTAACACAGCACCTAGCCAGACAACTGGCAGACACAACCCCGTGCCATTTCCTGGTTCACCGTGTCCTCCATGGCTCTCCAGGTGTGTCATGTGAATGTTATTAGAAAGGTAAGGTGAGTCCCGCCCATACATGTTTGGTGGTTGTACGAAATCACTTGTTGAGGTCAAATGAACCGGTCCTTATTTTGATGAGGCAACATAATTGGTCCTTATCAGAAGGACTAGTTCGGAACATCGCATCAGACTATACCGAAGTCACACATCATTGATTCGTGGTCTACCCCATGCACACAACCACATAGGATCCACACAACAACCATTCACCATACCCGCCTCGACCACCACCCCATTTCACATGCAATTCATTAATCACACTACCACATCCTAACTCACACCACCAATCACCTTTCACCTAGTTCACAAATCATTTGAGTATTGTGTAGTGGTTTGCGAAGTGAACATCGCAGGGGTTCCTAAGCATAAAGCTAATCAAGGAGATGCTCTAATCACCATTATAGTATGGTAACTGTGTTTAGAAGATGTCAAGGGGATGTGTAATTCAAAGTCAAAGAGGGGATTGTGATGGATACATCTTAGACAGGAAGTCAATGTGACACAACTGGTAACCACCTTAAGGAGCAAGTAACCGATGTAAACATTAACTAATGTATTTCCTACCTAATGCACCACCACATTTCAATTAGGCATAGTTAGGCCAATCACTAAAATAGGCACTTAGTCATACATTTATTGAAAACAAGCCAGTGTGTGCATTTGCAAAACGTAGGTTAAATATGATTATGGAGTTAGAGCTTGCCTTTACAGTCTTTATAGAGTTCTTCACGATCCAACTCTTGAATTTCTTCGCGTACTCTCCTACCATAGTACGTGGCTATGTTAATAAAATACAAGTCATCTATAAAGATTCAAAGAAAACCCAGATAAAACTCCAACAAATCCAAGGAATTGTTTCACATTATGGTGGTTAGGAATCTTAGAAGGGTTATCAATGGGTACCTTATTTATTTGGAGCCTATTCATAAATATTACTATTCTATGGTCGAATAAATACTTTTGGAAGAATCCTAAGTATTTATTGATCCTTTTATTTCAATCGATCGACTATTATCTTTGTTCCATTCTAGAAATCATTAATGCTTTTAAATAGATGTTGGTTACTATATTATTTTATCCATGCTGATTTGTAATTATTGTCATTTTATGACCATCTAAATGGGTTTTGGGGGAGGACTATATTTAATTTCCTTAGCTTAGTTTGAACAACTATTTGTTCTTTCTTTTTACAATGTCTCAAAGGTTACATAATATCTTTAGACATTTTAGATATTTATGAATGAAGGGATTATTTAATTCTCAAAGTGAAACATGTATTTTTGTCAACATTCTAGTCAACTACATGATTTATGACCATATATAGTTGTTTTATTAACTCGCTAATGTATTTAGACTCCTAACCACTCTACTATGCTTTAGGCATGAAATAAAATTTTATTGGTGCATGAATCATTTATTATAGGGGTTAAACATGGATTCTTATTTTTCTTGCTATTTAAGAATTTTATTACCGTTTATCGATTTACCAATTTGTGCGGATTTTTCCTAAGTTATCGTTTACTGGTATTATAATCTAAATGCCAAAAGTATATTTTATAGACTATTCAAAATATGTCTACTGAGGTTTTTAGAAAATTGTTGATGTTGAGGTTATCTTATTAGAAATTGTATGTGAACTTTTCTACCTGGTGACCAATTAAATGATTTCTAAAAGGTTATGATTATATTTAATATTTCCTGAATCATCCAATGCAATTCTCACTAGTATTATTTATAAGGATCAAATAACATTTCTAATGTTTTCAAATGATTATTTACGAAAGGATTATCTATTTTTTCAGGACTAAAAATGGATTTCCTTAATTTTTCTTGGTTAATTAAATGATTTATGGCAAGTTATAAATATTTTGTTAATTTACATAATTTATTTTTGCTACTATTCACTGCTAGTATATTCTAAATGTCATATACTATTTTATGAGATTTTCTGAGATTTTTCCTACACTTGGAAATATACTTTATAGAGCTCTGTGTACATTAGTCATGTGGATGTAGCTGTTTCAAGCATGAACAGAACCGACTCGTGGGCCTTGGTGGTCAGCATGTGTGCACCTAGTGAATTATTTAGCACCAGACACTGGCAGTTGGGGTTCGGTTTTCAGCAGCCCACGAGACTTCGATCTATGTGGACCGAGTCTGCATGGATTGGCCGAACGCGTGCTGGGGTGGCGCCTGCGTGGTGCTGACTAGGCCGACACATTCGCGTGTGGAGATAGCGTGGCTGACAGGGTGGCGACCACGCGGTACTAACAGTTATACTGAGAGGTAGTGGCGGCGGCCCGGGAGTTCGCCAAAACGTGTTCGCCTGTGCAATTTTCTTCGGGTTTATGTGGCAGGCAGGTGCACGTTGGTGCGATGAACACATCGGGTGGCTTGGCCGGGCATGGATGGCAGCAATGGCACCTGGTGGCAGGTTGTGGCAGTCGCACGCGGCGGCGCCACGGCAATCCACTCGTGCGTGCTGTAATCCTACGAGCTAGCGGGGGCATGCTCCAGAGTGTGTTGATGTGTGCGGTGGCCTCGCCCGGACCGGGGAGTGCCCCACGGTGGCCGACAATGCTGAGGGGCGGTGGCGTGGCTAGGTGTGCCAGCTCCCCTCTGTTCTCGTGGGGCTAGGCCCAATGCTTTGCCTATTATAGCTACCTCGTGTGCCTTAATGTCTATGCGAAGCACCATTGCGACGGAACATGGCTCACCAGAGCAGGAACACATCCGTCAGCCGACTATGCTATGGTTGAACGACTATCACGGCTCGAGGTAACTCCTAAAATGAACCAAATGATCTAGGAGCTACACTATCTACTCAAGGTGCTACCGGAGGGAGGAATTGGTGAACGGGGATTCACCGGCGGCGTGTGAGCTTGGCGGCCGATAGCAAAGGAGAAGGGGGAAATCCCGAATTCTTGCTCCGGTAGAGGTGCTCTAGCTCGATGGCGTTCAGTGGAAGATAGAGAGGGAGCGCGCGAGCAAATCGGTGAAGGAGGGGTGCTTTTGTATAGTGCGGGGAAGGTGGTTCAAAGCTAGGCAGTGGTGCGTCTTTTGGCACGACGGCCACATGCGGTGAGCTGGCACGATGTTTTGGTCGCCGATGCCATGATGTGCGGGGCAGCAAGAGGGCAACGGATTGACAAGGGTGCTGTGGTGGGCCGCCAGTTGCGCAGGTGGCTCCTGGGTACGGTCTCGTCATAGAATTCTTGGAGACACGGTTGGCCTCAGAGCTTAAAGGTAGGGGGAAGAAATCGGTACAGCACTAGAATGAACCGGGCTTCACGTGCTATAGAGGGAGAGAGCGGAGCGGGCCACGTGGTGATTAGAGGAGGGGACATGGTGGGGATCCTGGCTGGTCCGAGCCGAGAATGATGTAGGCCACACCTGTGGCAAGCAGAAGCGGGGCCAGGCCAAGAAGAGGGGGAAGGTGGGCCTTTCCCTTTTATTTCAATTTTTTCATTCCGTTTGAGTTTAAATTTGAATTCTGATTGGATCTTAGATTCACATTTGAATTGGGTTTGTACTAATTCGTTCGTATTGAATTTGTGTCTGCATAATTTATTATCCACTTGATTTATTAATATCTTTATTGTATTTTGGGTTTATTATACCCCCATATATTTATTGAAATCATTGTTATTTGCACTTCTATATGCATGTATATTTATATGCCATCATATATATTATTTGATTAAAAATAGATCTGGGTGGATTTTCACTAGGCCCTTAGGTAGGCCTTTTATTTAAATTTTGTTTATAAGCTAATTTGGTTTTAGACATTCAAACACTTTGTGAGACCTAGATTCTGAAAAAATTGTCAATTATGTTAAAATTTTAGTATATCTGAGAAGCCCACTTTGGAATGTCCGAACTTATGGGAACCTAGTTTGCATTGTCTGAACTGAGCACATGTGAGCTGCACGTATTTTTACTTCGAAGTGTCCAAACTTTTCAATGTATGTCGAGAGTAACAATAACCTTTCATTTAGTTCAGACTGTCCGAACTTATTCAATGTAATTTAGGAGTAACCGTTACTGCAGAGCAGCTGTTTGCACTGTCCGATCATATCTATTTAGTTTCAGCCACTCAGTTTTTCATTTGCAATGTTTCAAACTTGCTTTTTGGCTTATGGGAAGTTTACTCAGTATTCATTAACTAAATTTTTATTGTGTTTTGGTTGATCATGGGGTAAATATTATTTTGCTAAGTTTTGCAACATGCTTGTGTGAGGTGCTCACATAAGGTGTTGTTGTTTTTGGACTAATGTGAGTCAAGTCGAGGAGTTCTTCTTAGAAGAATTGGTTGTTTGTTCTTGTGCAAGTGTTGCTTGAGATCAAGACATGACTGGTGATGGTGATCTATTGAACTAGTCTTAGAGAGAAGATGAGGTTCAACAACCTAGTTCGGAAGGAATTGTGGTTGAGTTGATTGAGAAGTCACACATCATGTTTGGGTCAAGAACTGTGCATACTGTAAAAGCCCTAAATTTCTTAGTGCAAGGTTCAGATGGGAGATGTAAAGATTTGAATAGGAAAAATAAAGCAAATTGGCAATTAAAAATCAAACCAATTCAAACTTTAATGGAGGGAATTCAAATATTAAAAACTTGCTCCTGTTGAAACCTTGCCAAATTAAAAATCTGAGTTCACCAATAAATTCCAAATATTCCAAATAGCCCCTCTGCCATGTTTCAAAATTTTTGAAGCTCATTTGCTATTTAATTCAGTGACTCCATTGAATTTCATTCAAATTCAAATTTGAATTTGAATTTCATTTGAAACTTGTCCAAATTGGAAATCTGATTCCAGAATCGGAATCTCCATATTTAAATTGGCATCTCCACAAAAATCTGGAATTTTTGGACAATTCTAGGTGGGAGAATTGAAGTTGCAGAGAAGGGATGAGGATGAGAAAGGTGGGACCCACTGGTCAGAGGGACATCTGCGTGAGTGCTCTGTTTCCCTGACTCGCCGCTGTTCGATGCTTGGTGCGGCAAATAGCTCACCGTCGGCAGGCAGCTGCGTGGCACCCCGGTTGTGTGTTCTCCCTCCACTCTACTCCTCCTTATCTTCACCTCTCTGGCCGAAGGGAAATGCACCAGTTCATTCTTCGCTCCCGAGCGTAAACCACCGCCGCCTCCCTGCTCGCCCGACGAGCTCGAAAGTCTTGCCGAATCTAATCGTCCTTCCAACATCAAAGTGGTACCTAAGCCTTCCCTCTACCTTCTCAAGCTCGTGGTTCTTTGTTTCGTTGGCTACAAGGCGACCTTTTTACAGTTTGCCGACGCCACTGTTCGGCCGCCGTGCGGACGCTGCTGCCTTTCTGTCACGCCGACGCCACAGGCCCTCTCTCAAGCTGCTCCCAGAAGCAAATAGGATCGCCAAGACACGACCCTTCTCACGGTACAAACCGTTCCTCATTTTATTCCGTATCGAGCAAATGATGCGAGTTTTACTTTCGGCCGTGGCCCATGAATTAGCTAGCTTCTCGGTTTAATTCCGGTTCTACGCGCAACGATTCTTCAATCTAATGAAAGAGTATATTCTATACCTCCTAGCACACCCCTCTGCCAAGAATTAATGGAAACCATCGAGTAACGACCGCACTATTCAAGTTTTCCCAGCCGCCAATGAAAATTCGGCAGTCCGGCGTTGAAGTCGACTTTGCCGACGATTTCATAATTCCCCCCCTAGTCATCTTCCCCATGCTCCCAGGAAATATCCCAACCTTTTCCCGAGCTTCTTGCGCCATTCTCGAGCGATTCCGGCCATCATCGAAACCCTAGCTCCACTGCCGTCGTCGCGCCGCCATCTCCGGCCATCGTCGCCACGATTGGACCCCACTATCGTCTTGCGCGGTCGATTTTAAGGTTAGGCGGTAAAGGCTAGGCTGAGAGGAGGTCGACGCAGCCATCCCGGCGAGCTCGCCGGTGCTGCGCCGTCGGGGGGAGCCCAGGTGCCGCCTAGGGCGCGAGGTAGAAGACGACCTCGCGGGCCCCGTAGGTCAGTGGCTGTTTCCCCTCCCCTCGGATCTGCTGTGGCCACCGCATCGACAACGGCTGCGTGGGTTGATCCCTATGGCACCAGGTGTGGCCCAGCTGCGATTGGGTCATTTTAAACAGTGGGACCCAGTTGATTAATTCAAACATTTCCTTTTCCTCTATGTAATTAGAAAATGGAGAAAAATACAGAATCAATTTCAGCTTTTTCCCAAACTTGTAAAATCAATTTCTCCCTGTAGGAAGCTTAGAAAATTGTGAAACAAATTTTCCTAGAACCAGTGAGACCCCCTATGTATGGGACAACCACTGATTGCCATGATAAAGCTCCAGAATTAAAACCAAAATTTAGAGAATCCTTTTACTTGTTGGAATTTTAGAGACCACAAGCTTCTTTGAACATCTCTAATTTTTGGTCCAGATCTTCCACACAGCATCTAGTGTCCACTGTAAAAATACAAAAGCCAATTAAAATCATTACATACCTAATCAATGTTAATAAGATCTTTTCTATAGTTTCTATATCACTCATGTACATTATATATTGCATATCATATAGTGACCGAGATCGAGGAGGACCCGGAGCCCTTGGAGACTCCACTTACAGAAGCTAACTTCCCCTCTGACTCGTAGCCAGGCAAGCCCCGGTTTGCATTTAAGTGCCTTTTTAAAGTTTTACTTTATACACACTATATTGAATAAACTTGATATGTGCATTACGTCTATGTTGATTGAATACTCCACCTGCATGACCATGTAATCCTTGGAGTGGATGGGTAGTATAAGTCTCCCTCGGATTATATTATTATATTTAATGTTTAGTTAGCAAATCAGTAGAAGTCGAGTATGTTGGACACTACTCGCGAGATTGGTCTCATTTTGTCGACCACAAGTCAAGTAGTTCAATTGTACTTGCGAGAGAAGTCGAGGGGGGGAAAACTACTCGCGAGATGCTACTATAAGGTTCAATATTTAATATGAGATGTGGACGGGGTTTTGTGTAGGTTGGTTTGCTCACATCGTACCTGGGTCTGTAATGATGAGGCAGGTGTTGAGAGATGGATTGGTAGCCCCGTTTGTGTCGGTTAAAGCCCGTCTCGTGCTTGGCCCTATTGAGCAAGTTTGAACTGTACTGAAAAGCATATTGGCTATATGGGACCCAGGAAACCGATGCACCTTGAGGATCCTATGTTGGAACCTTTTCAATCGGCTTAAGCTGTTGGCTGTTAGTACAGTGGGAGTAAACTTACTCAAAAACATCTCACAGCGGAGGTGCACCTTGAGGGGAGCTCGCTGTTCGGGTCGGTCGAACTGTTTTGATATGGTTGAATCTGGGGAAAGGTGGCTGTGTGCAATATCAGTGGAGTGTGCCAACGTAACTCCGAGTATGGGCGTACATGTTGTGCAGTCTGGGTGTTTTGATTCGAATCACCATCGCTCGCGGTTATGGATTGAGCATACTTGGTCACTGAGTCTTGACGTGGTAAGGAAGAGTAACGGAAAGATTATGAATATGCTACCATGAATAATTCTTTGTATTGAAATCTTGGCTGCTATAGGGATAGCATAGTTAAATTTACAATTTCCAAACATTTAACTTGAATAAGGCTTATGCAACCTTGACCCAGTATCATCGTGGATAAAGCGTTTCTTGTTTGATTGCGGAATTCACAATGATGCTATGCCCTATGGATCGCATATGCTAGTTTAAAACGGACCACTAAGGATTTACTTTCGGCGAGTCCATTTCTGCAAATTCAGCTTTCTAGTCTTTAAAGTTCTAGCATGTAAAGTTCCATGCTTTAGGTGAGACGGTTAAGTCTTGCTAGCCTTGTGCTCAAGGTTGCTATATGGTGGTTTTTGCAGGTATTATTAGCTTATGCTTATGTTGTGGTTGTCCGTGAGACCTCGAGCTTGTTGAAATGTATCTCTCACAGAAACCTTGCCGCTGCTCTCTTCTTCGTGTTGCTAGTGTGAAGCGTCCGCGGGTAGGGACGGCTTCTCTTGTGCATAGTTAGTTGAGAGTGTGAGTATATAATATTCCACTGCATTGTATATTATGTTGTAAAAGAGAATCATCTTGTAAAATAAAATATTTCTGTTGGTTATTTTGTATGGTTTTTCTTGTGTGTTGTTGGGTACCGCATCGCACGGCACCACCCAATGCGATTCCTGGAATGTGTGGACCCCAGTCCCCACAGCTTGGTATCAGAACCGTATTGGGAATAGCATGCTTGAGAAGCGCCTATTTTTGAAAACTACAAAGTAGTCGAGTGAGGATTAGTTATTATGCCCACATAAGGTCTATTATAGTATTAGTTACTTAAGGTGGCAAGCTAACCTATGTGTTATTATATTCTGTAACGACACTCTGACGTCAGGTAAGAGGTAAGGTACGCCACCGCAAGCGGATAAATTGCGGTAAGATCACCATGCGAGAGGTAGCATTTGTTTGTTTCCGTGGCTTGGCACGAAAATGTCAATATGAGTCTCTGAAAGTTTCCATGTTTCTGAGAACATATGACACGCGTACCCCAGCATGCCTTAAAGTTAGTGGGAGCCCCCGTCGGGTGGGACATAACCGATGCGCCTCCTACTGGTGCAGTACTATGCAAAGACGTGGGACCCCGTCTGGTGGAAGAAAACTCGATCATGTACCTTTAGACATGGCTTAACTTGGGGCAGCCCATATGGAATGATACGGGATGAATGTTTTTACTTTCATATATATTATTGTGAATTGATCGCCCGTGCGGGTTGTGCCGTATGGTACCATATGATTGATCAGTAATTTGTGTGTAGTGGCAGGTACACTAACCGCGTTATACGTAGCTCGAGTAGAAAACGTTTGCGAGTGAACGTCATTAGCGCCACTGTTGAGACGTATGCCGGAATACCGGCTTATGATTTTTATTTGGTGAGGACGTAGTACCGGTATTGCATTCGGGTTACATCGGCACACCGACGGTTAAAATTCAGGCTGAAGGTGTAGCTCGCAACACCAGTGTCATGTTAGTATCCATAGCAGATACCTATCTTGAAATGATAAAAATGAAATTTGAACCAAAATTGTAAACCTCTGTTCTTTCCAGTGTTATTCTGACAGAAACTTAGCTCCAGTTTGAAAAGTCATATCTCCTGGTAGAATTATCCCATGAAGGTGTTCCATATATTGTTGGAAATGTATGTTAGTCTTCTAAATAATTTCTGTTCATGACCAGAGCAGAATCCCCATGGAGCATAGCAAAAATTTGAAAATTCCAAAACCTGTTAAAACTGGACAGAAACTGGAACTGTTTCTGTACTTCTCACCAATTTGATCATAACTCTCAGTAGAAACATCGAATGAGGGCATACGATATTTATGGAAACTATATGAGATATGTGACAATGTTATAATTTACAGTTTTGGCAAATTTGGATATTTTGTATATGAAAACGGTGGACAAAACAGCCATATACAAAGGAGGTGCTGTCAAAATTTCTCAGAAAATCTGGGAAAATTGTCAACTTTGGAAATTCATATCCCATTAACCAGAACTGTTATTGAAGCAAATAAATACATTATAGAAAGGCCAGGAAGTGAAATATAATTTTGTTGTTCACCTCAAAACATTATTGTGCCTCTAACTGGATAAAATCCTCGAATTACTCCAGACTGGTCAATTATGGCAGAACTGTTCATCAATGAAGCATAAGTTTGAAAATTTGCGCGAACATGCATATTGTTATACTTTCACAAAGTTCTTGACATGTTCATGTTTGCCTTATCTTCAATTATTGCTAAGATCGAACTTTGACTCATCTCAAATTCATTTGTGCAGTATGGTTCGTACTCACTCATTGAGTAAGGTCGGAAGTTCTCGTCGAGACGGTGATGACTCGAATCCACCGCAGGCTCCACCATCAACGGTATTGGTGGATGTCATGTCAAAAATGTTCGAGTCTCACCAGGAGAACACTATGTTACACCAAGGTTTGGTGCAGCAAGTCCTAATTCATCAAACGCAGCAAGTTATTCCACCTCAAAACAATTACTTGGATTTCTTGTCAACGCAACCGCCAATCTTCACGGAAGCGACTGAACAATCAGAATCAGATCATTAGCTTCGTGTAATGGAATCCAAATTCGGTGTGTTCCCCTGTGACGATTATCAGAAGACATTATTTGCTGCTCAACAACTCCATGGAGCTGCCGGAGCTTGGTGGGCAGAATATAGTGCAACTTGCCTTGAAGGTCATCGAATAGCATGGAATGAGTTCCGTGAGGCTTTCCATGCTCGTCATATTCCGACAAGAATTATAAAGACCAAGTATGAGGAATTCGTTGAACTCAAGCAAGGGGACATGAGTGTCCATGAGTATTTTAAGGAGTTCAACCGTTTGGCATAATATGCGCCCGACTATGCGAATACAGAAAAGTTGAGATGTGATCACTTCTTCAGAGGGCTAAGAGTCAAAGTTCGAGCTAGGTTTGCATTGTTCAATCACAGAAAGTACAACGAATTAGTCAATGCCGCTATCCTACAAGAAAAGGAAGATCTTTGTCTTCAAGTGGAGAAGAGAAAGCAGAGTATTCCGCATGACAACACTAGTGTTGTTGCTCAGAAATATCGGTTGGTATATCGTTTGCTATCTGGTCAAGAATGGCAGCCATCTATCCAACCATCATATCAAAGTCGCCCACTGCTTGTATCAAGTTTGGAATCACCCCCGCAGCAGCAGCACATAAATTCTTATCCATCTCCACCGCAGCCAGAGGTACTCAGTTTTCATCCACAAGTCAGCGCTGAACCGACTAAATATCCATGCTTCACTTGTGGTCTTATGGGTCACATTACTAGATATTGCCCAGAGAGAAATCAAAGCTGCAGCCAAACATCATTTCAACATTCAAGTCAGTTTCCCAATCAGCAGCAAAAGAAATCAAAGCTTGCCAGTGTCCACTATACTACCATTGAGGGTGTACTGGAAGGAGAACTCGTGTTAGCGGGAATGTTCACTCTCAACCATATACCTATATTGATTATCTTTGATTCCAATGATACACATAATTCCATAAGTCAATCCTTTGTGTTCAAGCACCAGCTTCCAATCACTACCACAAAACATCGCTATCTTATATCTTCACCCGGAGGTAATATTACCGCAAGTGATGTTATCTCTCGAGCAACATTATGTCTGGGTCGTAGAATATATCCCACTACTCTTATCATCCTGGAAGATCAAAAGGTTGATGTAATCTTGGGAATGTCGTGGTTAAGCAACCACGAAGCTGTTCTAAACATCAGTCCTCGCACCGTTGAGCTCAACTCTTCAACTCACGGCCATCACACCTTAATTCTTGAGAACATGGTTAAAGAAAATGCAGCAGTGAATCGTTCTGAAACAAGTAAGTTGGAAGACATTCCCGTGGTCCGTGATTTCCCAGATGTATTCCCTGATGATCTGCTG
Organism: Tuctoria greenei; assembly: GCA_036927565.1. Taxonomy (NCBI): domain Eukaryota; kingdom Viridiplantae; phylum Streptophyta; class Magnoliopsida; order Poales; family Poaceae; genus Tuctoria; species Tuctoria greenei. The sequence continues at coordinate 172,047,492 of JAYESD010000002.1, read as the reverse complement.
GGTATGCCACCCGACCGAGATGTTGAATTCAAGATTGAATTAATACCGAGAACTACACCTATCTCTCGACGAACATATAGAATGACACTCAAGGAGTTAGCTGAATTAAAGGAGAAGCTGAATGATTTATTGAGTAAAGGTTTCATTCGCCCGAGCTCATCACCTTGGGGATGCTCAACTCTCTTTGTCAAAAAGAAGGACAAAACATTGCGACTATGCGTGGATTACTGTCCGCTTAATGCCATGACTATCAAGAACAAGTACCGCTACCACGCATTGATCTGCTCTTCGATCAATTAGTGGGTGATAAGGTATTCTCTAAAATGGATCTTCGGTTTAGTTATCATCAGATTAAGATACGACCTAGGATATACCGAAGACAACATTCTCAACTAGATATGGAGTTTATGAATATTTGGTTATGTCTTTTGGGCTCACAAATGCCCCAACAAATTTCATGTACTTGATGAATTCAGTATTCATGCCAGAGTTAGGCAAGTTCATCGTGGTGTTCATCGACGATATTTTGGTCTACTCCAAGTCAGAAGAGGAACATACCGAACATCTCAAGATCGTGCTTCAACGACTGCGTGATCACAAGCTATATGCCAAATTCAGTAAATGTGAGTTCTAGATTAATCAAGTTCCATTCCTTGGTCATATTGTTTCAGCGGAAGGCATAGCTGTGGATCCGAGTAAAGTGGTACAAGTGCTGAAATGGCAATCTCCCACCTCCGTACATGAAGTCCATAGTTTCTTGGGTTTAGCAGGCTATTATCGGAGATTTGTTCCAAGTTTCTCTAAAATTTCAAAGCATATGATGGATTTATTCAAGAAGGGCATCAAGTATATATGGAGTGAATCATGTGAGGAAGCCTTCAAAACTCTAGTGAAGCATCTCACGACAGCCCCGATCTTGGCTCAACCCGATACGACAAAATCTTTTGATGTTTATTGTGATGCATCCGGCATCGGATTGGGCTGCATACTTATGCAAGATGGAAGAGTAATTGCATATTGATCATGGCAACTCTGAAATCATGAACACAACTATCTGACACATGATTTAGAGTTGGCAGTAGTAGTTCTTGCATTGAAGATGTGGAGGCACTACTTAATGGGAAATCTAGTGCATCTCTACACAGATCATAAAAGTTTGAAGTACATATTCACTCAGAAGGAATTAAATATGAGACAACGGAGATGGTTAGAGTTAATCAAGGACTATGAACTTGAGATTGATTATCATCTCGGCAAGGCCAATGTGGTTGCTGACACACTTAGTCGAAAGTCTCACGTTCATAATTTGACCATTGGTCCTATGGAAGGAGATGAACCAAGTTTGAATGTGATTCCTTATGGAGCTCTGTATAACCTTGCTCTCGTACCTACAATCAGAGAGGAGATTGTAGAGGCTCAAAAGAAAGACAAGGGAATGTCTCATATTCAAAGAAGATTTAAAAGCGGAGAAATGAAATGTTTCCGGGAAGATGAACAAGGAACTTTATGGTTCAAGAATCGAATAGTGGTACCCCGGGACATGGACCTGTGGAAGAAGATTTTGGATGAGGCTCACTTGTCAAAATACTCAATCTACCCAGGAAGCAATAAAATGTACCAAGATCTCCGTACTAAATTTTGGTGGACACATATGAAGAGAGAAATAGCAAAGTATGTGTCCGAGTGTGACACATGTCGGAGAGTGAAAGCTGACCACATGAGGAAAAGTGGACTGCTGCAACCACTAAAAATACCGGCATGGAAATGGGAGGATCTGAGTATGGATTTCATTGTCAGATTGCCTCTCACCTTTCATAAGCACTATTCCATTTTGGTGATCGTTGATCGGTTAACTAAGTCAGCACATTTTATTCCAGTGCATACCGCTTACAATGCGAAGAAATATGTGGACTTATACATATCAAGAATTATGTGCTTACATGGAGTTCCCCGCACCATTGTATCGCATAGAGGATCACTGTTTGTTGCTCGTTTCTGGGAGGAGCTGCATGCATCATTGGGAACAAAGTTAATTCGTAGTTCCGCATATCACCCTCAAACTGACGGAAAAACTGAGAGGGTAAATCAAATACTTGAGGATATGTTAAGAGCATGTGCCATACACCACGGTAAAAATTGGGATGATCATTTACCGTTGGCGAAATTCTTGTATAACAACAGATATCAGTCTAGTATCAAAATGGCACCCTATGAAGGTCTCTAAGGCCGGAAGTGCCACACACCACTCAACTGGTGCGAATATGGTGAACGAGTGGTATATGGAATTGATCTAGTAAATGAAGCTGAAGAGCAGGTAAAAGTTATTCAAGCAAGTCTCAAAGCCGCTCAGTCTCGACAAAAGAGTTATGCGGATAAAAGGCGTTGTCCTTTAAGCTTTAACATCAGAGACCACGTGTATCTCTGTGTCTCTCTGATGAAAGGACTTCATCGATTTGAAGTAAAAGGAAAGTTGGCTCCACGATTCATCGGTCCATTTGATATCACTGAAAGATGTGGTCCTGTTGCTTACAGATAGGAGTTACCAATAACTCTAGCTGGTGTTCATGACATTTTCCACATATCCCAATTACGAAAATGTCTCAAACCATCTACCGACATCCGCATTGAAGAATTGGAAGAATTGAAACCGGATCTCACCTACGTCGAGCATCCAATCCGAATTATCGATGAAAAGTCTCGTGTCACATGGAATCGGACGATGTGGTTTTATAAAGTTCTATGGAGTAACCACACCGTCGAGGAAGCAACATGAGAGGGCGAAGATTATCTCCGCACAAAGTATCCGAACATATTATCATCTTATATCCGGTAATCTTTTTACCTCCGTCTCTTCTATTTGTAATCTCGGGACGAGATTCTTTTAAGGGGGGAGGAATGTAAAAGCCCTAAATTTCTTAGTGCAAGGTTCAGATGGGAGATGTAAAGATTTGAATGGAAAAAATAAAACAAATTGGCAATTAAAAATCAAACCAATTCAAACTTTAATGGAGGGAATTCAAATATTAAAACATTGCTCATGTTCAAACCTTCCCAAATTTAAAATCTGAGTTCACCAATATATTCCAAATAGCCTCTCTGCCAAGTTTCAAAATTTTTGAAGCTCATTTTCTATTTAATTCAGTGACTCCATTGAATTTCATTCAAATTCAAATTCAAATTTGAATTTCATTTAAAACTTGTCAAAATTGGAAATCCAATTCCAGAATCTTAATCTCCATATTTAAATTGGCATCTCCACAAAAATCTAGAATTTTTGGACAATTCTAGGTGGGAGAATTGAAGTTGCAGAGAAGGAATGAGGATGAGAACTGTGGGACCCACTGGTCAGAGGGACATCTACATGAGTGCTCTGTTTCCTTGACTCCCCGCCGATCGACGCACGGTGCGGAAAACAGCTCACCATCAGCAAGCAGCTGTGTGGCACCCTGGTTGCATGTTCTGCCTCCACTCTACTCCTCCTCATCTTCACCTCTCTGGCTGAAGGGAAAGGCACCAGTTCATTCTTCGCTCCCGAGCGCAAACCACCGCCGCCTCCCTGCTCGCCCGACGAGCTCGAAAGTCTTGCCAAATCTCGTCATCCTTCCAACAGCAAAGTGGTACCTAATCCTTCCCTCTACCTTCTCAAGCTTGTGGTTCTTTGTTTCGTCGGCTACAAGGCGACCTTTTTACAGTTTGCCGACGCCACTGTTCAGCCGCCGTGCGAACGCTACCGCCTTTCCGTTGCACCGACGCCACAGGACTTCTCTCGAACTGCTCTGAGAAGCAAATAGGATCGCCAAGACATGACCCTTCTCACGGTACAAACCGTTCCTCGTTTCATTCCGTATCGAGCAAATGATGCGAGTTTTACTTTCGGCCGTGGCCCATGAACTAGCTAGCTTCTCGGTTTAATTCCATTTCTATGTGCTACGATTCTTCAATCAAATGAAAGGGTATATTCTATACCTCCTAGCGCACCCCTCTGCCAAGAATCAGTGGAAACCATCGAGTAACGACCGCGCTATTCAAAAATTCCCCGCTGCCAATGAAAATCCGGCGGTCTGCCATCGAAGTCGACTTTGCCGGTGATTTCATAATTTTTCCCCCTAGTCATCTTCCCCATGCTCCCAGGAACGTTCCCAACCTTTCCTGAGCTTATTGCACCATTCCCGACCGATTCAGGCCATCGTGGAAAACTTAGCTCCGCCGCCGTCGTCGCGCCACCATCTCCGGACATCGCCACCACAATTGGACCCCACCATCATCTTGCGCGGTCGATTTTAAGGTTAGGCGGTCAAGGCTAGGCTGAGAGGAGGTCGACGCAGCCATCCAGGCAAGCGCGCCGGCGCTGCGCCGCCGCGGGGAGCCCGGGCGCCGCCCAGGGCGTGAGGTAGAAGACGACCTCGCTGGCCCCGCAGGTCAATGGCTGTTTCCCCTCCCCTCAGATCTGCTGTGGCCACTGGATCTACTGTGGCTGCGTGGGTTGATCCCTATGGCCCAGGTGTGGCCCATCTGCAATTGGGTCATTTTAAACAGTGGGATCCAGTTGATTAATTCAAACATTTCCTTTTCCCATTTAATTCCAAAATTCATTCAAACTTCTAAAATCCATTTCTCCTAGTAGATTTGCTCAAAAATTTCCAAATAAATTCTTGTGGACTCAACTTGTTCTCAACTTTGCATTGATGCAATTTGTTGGGCATGAAACTCCCAAAGTGTTCTTAATTAATTCCTTTGATCTAACTGTTTGGGAAATTAATTAATCATCTTCTGCTAGTTGGAAAATTCCCAATTTAGGTCAGGACACTATCCAAGATTCAGTTGATCTCCAGTAAAAATTTCAAGTTCATTGGACTTAATTTACTGGGTTGATCAGTCTTCCAAATCTCTATGTAGTTTAAAAATGGAGAAAAATACAGAATCAATTTCAGCTTTTTCCCCAAACTTGTAAAATCAATTTCTCCCTGTAGGAAGTTCAGAAAATTGTGAAACAAAATTTAATAGAACCAGTGAGACCCCCTATGTATGGTACAACCACTGGTTGCCATGATAAAGCTCCAGAATTAAAAACAAAATTTAGAGAAACCTTTTACTTGTTGGTATTTTAGAGACCACAAGCTTCTTTTAACATCTCCAATTTTTGGTACAAATCTTCCTTATAGCATCTAGTGTACACTGTAAAAATCCCAAAGCCAATTAAAATCATTTACATACCTAATCAATGTTAATAAAATCTTTTCTATAGTTTCTATATCACTCATGTACTTTATATATTGCATATCATATAGTGACCGAGGTCGAGGAGGACCCGGAGCCCTTGGAGACTCTACTTAGAGAAGCTAACTTCCCCTCTGACTCGCAGCCAGGCAAGCCCCGGTTTGCATTTAAGTGCCTTTTTAAAGTTTTGCTTTATACACACTGTATTGAATAAACTTGATATGTGCATTAGTTCTATGTTGATTGAATACGCCACCTGCATGACCAAATAATCCTTGGAGTGGATGTTTAGTATAAGTCTCCCTCAGATTATATTGCTATGCTTAATGTTTAGTTAGCAAATCGGTAGAAGTCGAGTATGTTGGACACTACTTGCGAGATTGGTCACATTTTGTCGACCACAAGTCAAGTAGTTGAATTCTACTTGCGAGAGAAGTTGATTGGGCGAAAACTACTCGCGATATGCTACTATAAGGTTGAATCTTTAATATTAGATGTGGACGGGGATTTGTGTAGGTTGGTTTGCTCACATCGTGCCTGGGTCTGTAATGACGAGGCAGGTGTTGGGAGATGGATTGGTATCCCCGTGTGTGTCGGTTGAGGCCCATCTCGTGCTTGGCCCTGTTGAGCAAGTTTGAACTGTACTGAAAAGCATACTGGCTATATGGGACCCAGGGAACCGATGTACCTTGAGGATCCTATGTTGGAACCTTTTCAATCGGCTTAAGCTGTCGGCTGTTAGTACAGTGGGAGTAAACTTACTCAAGAACATGTCACAGCAGAGGTGCACCTTGAGGGGAGCTCACTGTTCGGGTCAATTGAACTGTTTCGATGTGGTTGAATATGGGGAAAGGTGGCTGCGTGCGACATCAGTGGAGTGTGCCGACGCAACTCCGAGTATGGGCGTACGTGTCGTGCAGTCCAGGTGTTTTGATTCGAATCACCGTCGCTCGCGGTTATGTATTGAGCATACTTGGTCACTGAGTCTTGACGTAGTAAGAAAGAGTAATGGAAAGATTATGAATATTATACTATGAATAATTCTTTGTATTGAAATCTTGGCTGCTATAGAGATAGCATAATTAAATTTACAATTTCCAAACATTTAACTCAAATAAGGCTTATGCAACCTTGAGCCAATATCATCGTGGATGAAGCGTTTCTTGTTTGATTGTGGAATTCACAATGATGCTATGCCCATGGACTGCGCACACTACTTTAAAACTGACCACTAAGGATTTACTTTCGGCGAGTCCATTTCTGCAAATTCATCTTTCCAGTCTTTAAAATTTTTAGCATGTAGAGTTCCATGCTTTAGGTGAGACGGTTAAGTCTTGATGAGCCTTGTGCTCAGGGTTGCTATATTGTGGTTTTTGCAGGTATTATTAGCTTATGCTTATGTTGTGGTTGTCCGTGAGACCTCGAGCTTGTCGAGATGTATCTCTCACGGAAACCTTGCCGTTGTCCTCTTCTTCGTGTTGCTAGTGTGAAGCGTCCGCGGGCAGGGACAACTTCTCTTGTGCATAGTTAGTTGAGAGTGTGAGTATATAATATTCCTCTGTGTTGTATATTATGTTGTAAAAGAGAATCATCTTGTGAAATAAAATATTTGTGTTGGTTATTTTGTATGGTTTTTCTTGTGTGCTGTTGGGTGCCGCATCGCATGGCACCACCCACTGCGATTCCTGTAATGTGTGGACCCCGGTCCCCACACATATGAAGGTATCGTGGACGTTTTGGAAAGTGTTTGCACGTGTGCAAGGGGTACATGAGCATTGCAACATTGTTCCAAGGCATGGAGAAGAGTTATGCACGTGAAGATATGGCCGAAAATGTCTAACCGGCTGGATTATGCGCTCAGGCTGTGGCTGAGGCAGTTATGGTTTGTTTGTGGAAAGGTCTAAGTTTATTTTGGATAGATTTTGTATTGGGCACGAAATTGATTTGTTTTAGGAATGTTTCGGACGTTCCTAAGATGTTTGGAAATCTTAAGAATTCTTATATCTGTGTATGGAAGAGTCTTGAACTGTTATGGAAAGTTTCTGTTGAATCAAAATAGGAGTAGGAAGTACTAGTTAGATTGGAGTTGTCTTAGGGCTGGTTATATAAGCAAGGGGGCTAGGGCTCCTAGAAAGCATGACTCGTGTCTGTTCCTCTTGTGTTTTTGGTGAATAAAGTGTAGTTTAGAGGAGCTTTTATTCCTTGTTCGTCTGACTTTTTTCATCAAGTCTTTCTTGTTGAGTTTCTTGACAGCCTGATGTTGCTTCGGGGTTTTGATGATAACTTGCTTTTTACTGATCCAATTGCCATGATTCCTTTTGTGTTGTCTTCACAATTCAATTTCTATCATTTCTGAAAATTTCACGGTCATTGGTTTTATGCTTTTGAGGTCTATTTTTCTTCCGTTTGAACAGACTGACCTTTGCATAGGGTTTTTGCTATACCTTGAGTTTTACTCGACGGTTTTTCGCGATTCTTGTACTGGTGTCTTCGTGTTTTGATTCTCTATAGCCTAAACTGGTTTGGTCATGGTTGAACATGGATAACAGTCACACACACAACTTTCTTCAAAAGATTGATTTTTTGACGAGGGTTTTTTGTTGCTTCCGCATAAAAAGTTTTAATCTACCATTCACCCCTCTATGGTAGGTTTTCACGTGCTCTTTGATCCTACAATTGGTGTCAAAACCACGGTGCTCTAATCTTCTTGATTTGCATGTGTTTTTTCTAATCATCATGGAGAAATACTCCGAAAAACCTTTTGTGTTTGATGGCATGGATTTTTAGGTTTGGAAGGCTCCTATGGAGGCGTACATACAAGCGCAAGGCTTCACCATCTGGAAGAAGGTCTAAAAGTTCTACATCATGCTGCCAAATGATGAAGTCAATGCATCTAACATGATGGATTTCGACAATAATAACAAGGCACACAACTTGATTATTCCAGGATTGACTCAGAGCGACTTCGATCGTGTTGCACACCTTTGATCTGCATATGATGTGTGGAAAGCGCTATGCAACTATCATGAAGGATCCAACACAATCAAAGAGGTATGTCAAGATATGTTCCAGAAAGAGTATATGTGTTTTGAGATGGAACCTGGTGAGTCGATCGCTGTCTTCTTTGGCCGCTTTAATAAAATTCTTAGAACTTGCGTAATGTCAATGTTAATTTTTCAAATGCTGAAAATGCTAGTTAAATGTTAATGACATCAGACATTTCAATTTGGGAGATGAAAGTTACATCTATTCGTGAATCCACTGTCATGAGTAAACTTACTTTAGATGTGCTATATTCCAAGTTAAAAACTCATGAACTTGACATTATCTCACATAAAAAACCCAAACAAGTCTCTTACATTTTTTTACAACGTGACATGCCTAGTTCTAGCAAATCTTCATCTCGTGGTACACTCTCTCTAACCCTTGAAAATATTGAAGAGTCTTGAGAGGAGGAGGTAGCACTTCTCTCTACTCGGTTCTCAAAAGCATTGCGAAATGTGAGAATCCGATGGAGAGGAAGTGGTGGTTCTCAACGATGCTTCGAATGCGGGGAGCCTGGACATTTTCGTAAAATTGCCTTAATCTTTAAAATTCTACTCTTTGTGATGAAAAGCAAACAAAGTTCAAGTCCTCATCTACCAACAATTACAAGAAGAAGGGTTTTATAAGTCGCCAACTGATACATAGCTTTATCTTAGCACTCCAAGATTTCAGCTTGAGCGGTGTAGGCTCCACCAATGATGAAGATGACGACACTTTGGCAAATATATGTTTCATGGCGAGCAACTCAAGTTCAAGAATGGAGGAAGCCAAATTTAATGGTGACAACGATGAGTACTGGATTCCTAAATGCCTTTTGACTAACTCCAATATTGAGTCATGGATGTATTGTGCTTTTATGTAGGTTACACGCTTGAGGAAGGAGATTTTTTGGCTTCTGGATTCAGGTTTCTCATGCCACATGACAGGTAACAAAGAATGGTTCTCCTTCCTCTCTTTTGTGTCACGTGTAGAAAATGTTACTTTTGACGATAATTCTTCAACTCCTATAATTGCTAAGGGTTCAGTTAGAGCTAATAATCACAACACTTTGAAGGGTGTGAAACTTGTTAAAAAACAAAAATACAACCTGCTTTCCATTTCACAATTGCTAGATGAAAATCTAGAAGTTAGTTCCACTAAAAATTGCTGCAAGGTTATAGATTCAAATAAGGAGCTTATGTTTAACATGTGAATGTGGCCTAGAGGGGGGTGAATAGGACTTTTTGAATCTTGTCGAAATTTGCAACACTTAATAAACAGATCAAATCTTGAGATATCGGACTAGTTCAGTCAAGTGCGGACTAGTCCGGTGTGTACCGACTAGGTTAATCAAGTTTGATCGATTAATTTGATTCTAGGATGTATACAGCAGAAATATACTTATAATTGAAGTGTTACATGATTATGAACTAGGGTATACCAAAAGTCAATCTTATATTTAATGTTCCAACGTAAGGTAAGCAAGATTGATTGAAATCCTAGATTGATATGATGTATAAGAATGATGAGTGCAAAGTAAAAACACAATGATTTTATCACATGGTTCGGTTCCCACAGAGGCAACCTACATCCACGTTGAGGAGTCCAAAAAAGGACCGTGTCTTCTCCAACCCTACCCTCGTCAGATCGCCACAAAGGCCAATCCTCTTCACTTATCACAAAGGGTAAATAACCAAATTCAAGGGCCTTCTCACACGTTGAGGGCTCCCCAAGATTACAACAAGAACTCCACCAAGAACACATTCGAAAGATTACAATGAAAATCACAGGAGTGTGTTAGGGAATCAAACCAAGAGCTCAATGAGTGATGAACCGTGTCTCTCCAATGTTCCAAAGTGTATCCTCAAGGGATTGATCTTTGTTGCTTTTGATTTCGTGGAGAGATGTGTTTTTGAGGCTCTTGGGAGGTGTGATGGCGCAAGGGTTCGAGAGTAGTAAAAGTTGAGCCGTGCACATCTATTTATATGGGGTTTCTAAAAGTGACCGTTAGGGTATAGGAATATCGGACTAGTCCATGGTGGACATCGGACTAGTCCGGTGTGCTATGTGTAGCAAACCCTAGGTGTCCCGAAATATCGGACTAGTCCGGCTAGAAGCGGACTTGTCCGATTTCGCTTCTGGAAATCTTCAGACTAGTCCGATAATCATCGGACTTGTCCGGATTAGTGAAACCCTAAGTGAATTGGGTGACAAGTCCGCACTTGGAGGACTTGTCCGATTTAGGTCAGAAGGTTTTTGGACTAGTCCGTGCCAATATCGGACTTGTCTGATTTTCATCAGAATGATATTGGACTAGTCCATTGTGTGATCAGACTTGTCTGATTTTGTGCAACTTGTGAAGTGTTTTGAGGACTAGTCCGCACTGGGGAGGACTAGTCCGGTTCTAGTCAGAGAATATCAGACTAGTACGCGGTCATATCGGACTTGTCCGATCTTGTGCAGAAAGATATCGGACTAGTCCGGTGTCAGTCGGACTAGTCCGGATCTATATAAACTTGTGCAATGTGTGTGATTATTTGTGCTTGAGCTCTTGGGGTGTGTTTCCTTAACAAACTCCATACACAATGATCTACTGCACTTGTTCCTTCAGCTCTTTTTCACATTGCTCCTCATTCTCCCTTCTTTTTGGCTCTTTGCTCATTTTCTCATCAAAACCGGTGCTCATCTCAACAAAGTAGTTAGGATCTCATTTGCTTGTCATAAATCATCCAAAACCCACAAGGGATTCCTAGATGCACTTTCAATCTCCCCCTTTTTAGTGATTGATGACAACCAATCGAGATTTCACAAAATATGATAAAAAGTTGAGATTTTCATAAAGTATGCACATATGAGTTTAAAATACATTAAGCAATGAAAACATGATCCATATGTGCATTCTATATGGTGGGATGCATAACTAAGTGCATTGTAATAATGAGAATGACATAATTGACATCAACACATCAACAACAAGCATATATGTCATTCTTGAAGCAAAATCACAGATTTCATCAATTAGTTCATAAGTAGTTCAAAACATTGCATCACAGGACCATAAGTATCATAAGAGCATATTAAAAGTTTTACAGACCACAAAATAGACAAAAAGCATAAAAAGAAGCTCTCCTCGCATCCTACAGCTAAGACCTAAGACCTAAGACTCCCCCTCAATATCTCCCCCTTTGGCATCAAGACACCAAAAAGAAGGAGAGGTGGGACCTAAAGTCTTCAAGCCTCGCTGTCAGTCCTCTCATCGTCTTCATCTTTATCTTCGGGCTGATGAGGAGGAGGAGGAATGGAGCCACTCGAGCCCCCAATGCAAAAATAGGCAAGCTCAGAGGGAGTCAAGGGCCCTAGCTAGGTGAAATCAGAGTCGGAGTCATCAGAAATTACTAGAGATCCAATGGGCTCGATATCCAACTTCACATTCTCCTTGACATACTTCATGTCAGCCTTTCTTCCCTTGTTGAGCTTGTGGGCCTTCACCTCGGCCTTTTTGCTGGAGGCAAAAATAGCGTCTAGGTACTTGAAGATTCCACTTGCACATCCCTTTTGAGGAGCTGCCCTAGTGGCAGGGGCAACCCCGACATCTCCACTCGCTCTCGCCAGAGCCTATGCACTAGAAGCAGGAGAGGGAGCAGCTTGAACATTTGCTTGTTGAGGGTTCTGAGGCCTAAATGGTGTGTGCTCCACATCTTTTACAAATTCGATGCCTATGACCTTCTCAATCATGAACATGAGGTAGGGGGCATAGCCACAGGATCTGTTTGGGGTGCTAGAGATGTTGACCATATCGTTCCAGATATAGTCAAACACATCAAACTTGCGGTCCTTGCTTATGACCTTCATCAAGGTCCGAAGATAGCCCTGTAAACTCCCTGCATCCCCATCCTTAGGGGCATTTATCTTCCTCAACACTCTGTTAAGCACCACAAAGAAGGGCTTCATGTTCTTTGTGGAGGGAGGATTGAACTTGGAGTTAGCAACAAGAACTCCACCAAGATTACAACACGTTGAGGGGCCTCAACGTTGAGGGCCTTCTCTCCATAAACACTCCCATAATAAAATTCAAGGGGCCTTCTCACACGTTGAGGGCTCCCCAAGATCACAACAAGAACTCCACCAAGAACACACTCAAAAGATTACATGGAAAATCACATGAGTGTGTTAGGGAATCAAACCAAGAGCTCGATGAGTGATTAACCGTGTCTCTCCAATGTTCCAAAGTGTAACCTCAAGGGATTTATCTTTGTTGCTTTTGATTTCGTGGAGAGATGTGTTTTTGAGGCTCTTGGGAGGTGTGATGGCGCAGGGGTTCAAAAGTAGTAAAAGTTGAGCCGTGCACATCTATTTATATGGGGTTTCTAAAAGTTACCGTTAGGGTTTAGGAATATCGAACTAGTCCGTGGTGTACACCGGACTATGTGTAGAAAACCCTAGGTGTCCCGAAATATCGGACTAGTCCGGCTAGAAGCGGACTTGTCCGATTTCGCTTCTGGAAATCTTCAGACTAGTCCGATAATCATCGGACTTGTCCGGATTAGTGAAACCCTAAGTGAATTGGGTGACAAGTCCGCACTTGGAGGACTTGTCCGATTTAGGTCAGAGGGTTTTCGGACTAGTCCGTGCCAATATCAGACTTGTCCGATTTTCATCAGAATCATATCGGACTAGTCCGTTGTGTGATCGTACTTGTCCGATTTTGTGCAACTTGTGAAGTGTTTTGAGGACTAGTCCACACTGGGGAGGACTAGTCCGATTCTAGTCAGAGAGATATCAGACCAGTTCGTGGTCATATCGGACTTGTCTGATCTTGTGTAGAAAGATATCGGACTAGTTCGATGTCAGTCGGACTAGTCCGGACCTGTATAAACTTGTGCAATGTGTGTGATTATTTGTGCTTGAGATCTTGGGGTGTGTTTCCTTAACACACTCCATACACAATGATCTGCTACACTTGTCCCTTGAGCTTTTTTCCACATTGCTCCTCATTCTCTCTTCTTTTTTGGCTCTTTGCTCATTTTCTCATTAAAACTTGTGCTCATCTCAACAAAGTAGTTAGGATCTCATTTGCTTGTCATAAATCATCCAAAACCCACAAGGGATTCCTAGATGCACTTTTAACATGTCTCGGTTTGGAACAGTTTTTAAAGCTGATTTTGATATGTCAACCTTTAAGCATAGGTGCCTAGTTGCTAATGAATCAAAGGACTTATATTTTTGGCATCGTAGACTTGGTCACGTAGGGTTTGATCACTCACACGTGTTAGTAGTCTTGATCACATACGTGAGTTACCTAAGCTTAAAGGGGACAAAGAAATTATGTGCTATTCTTGTAGACATGCTGAGATGGTTGTAGGTTCATATGCTCCACTCACAATGACCATTACAACAGCACAGACACAACTTTTACACCTTTACACCATAGGCCCTTTCACGTGTTCAATCTTTTGGAGTTAAATGGTATGTGCTTGTGATAGTTGATGACTATTCTAGATACTCTTGGATTTACTTTATGTCATCTAAGAATGAAGCTTCTAGTCACTTTAGAAGTTTGGTTCTTAGACTTTCACTTGACCACCCAGAATCTTTAAAAGCAATTAGAAGTGATAATAGAACAAAATTTAAAAACCAATCATTTGATCACATTTGTGCTGAAAAAGGAATAGATCATCAATTTTCTTCACCATATGTACCTCAATTGTGTTATAGAAAGAAAGAACATGACCTTAGTTGAGATGGCTAGGACTATGCTTGATGAATATCAAACTCCTAGGAAGCTATGGGCATATGCAATTGCAACAACTTGTTATGTCTCAAATCAATTTTGCTTGCGAACTAAGCTAGGAAAAACCCTATATGCACTTCGGTTTGGACATAGGCCTAGTGTTACACACTTTAGGGTCTTTGGTTGCAAATGCTTTGTTAAGAAATATGGTAATCTTGATAAATTTGAAACTAGATATGCTAATTGCGTATTTCTTAGTTATCCATTTTGTCAGAGTCTGGTTCTGGCCATTCTCCCGGTACTACAGTTAGTAGCCTGCGGAGTTTTGTAGTTTGGTTTGGGCGTGCGGAGATTCACAAGATGGCGATTTGACACAATGATTTACGTGGTTCGGGCTGCCTGAGCGTAATACCCTACTCCACCGGTGTGTGTTGTTGTTGTATTGAGCGTCTGAGCGCTTGTGTGTGAGAGATCAGAGTGTCTGGAAGGACTCCTTGGGCGCGTGTGAAAAGCGTCTCCCCTGTGTATCACTCGACCAATCCTTTTATAGTACAAGGACTGACCGTTACATCATCAGCCTAGCCCAACATGTGGCCCTGGCGGTTACTAATGTATACACAGTTAATGTACTTAATTCCCCTGAACAGCGTGATATTGCGCCTTGATGGTGGCGTTACTAATATTAAGGGTCATCCGATCGTGTGTCATTAAGATAGCATTAATGACACATAATCAGGTCTTGGAGTCTTTAATGTCCCATGAAGGTCCGAGCTGTTGGAGGTCAACCAATTTGCCTGTCGAGGTTGAAGGTCTAGCGGTTGGACGCGTGGCAGTTCTGGAGCTTACCGTCTTGGATGAGTAGGTCCGTGCTGTTGTACACGTGTCAGTACTGGAGCTTCCCTCTGTCGGGGGTTAGGTCCGGGGGTGCCACACATGTATCTAGTACGGAGCTTTCCCATGTATGGAATGTAACTTCGATTTTACGTTAAAGGTGGCGACACTGGGACTAACCATAGAAGGGAGGCAGGTCCGGTTCCTTGTGACACGTGGGGCCTTCGGAGGTCTTCAACTCAGATAGGTGGAGTTCCTTTGCACTCTTCGCAGTTCCAAGGGGTATCCGATACGCAGGGTACCGACAGTGGCCCCCTGGGCCCACCTCTGGGAGAGACCTTGTGGACTAAGTCATTTTGCCGGAGGTGGGTCCATCTTTTGATTTATGCGTCGTGTCTTCAAGGGTTTTTGGATGTGCCGTTGAGGTGGTGGTTCATAGTTAAACCATTGTCGCGTGGCATCTTCAGGATGCGGCATGTGAGATATGCATGTGCGGATCTCACACAATTGAAGGTCGCCGGTTCCCAATACAAAAACTGTATCGGTTCCGTGCGCCCTGTCAGGACGCCGCCCTCGGGTTTCCCGCCTCTCATGATGACAACAGTTCGCCTGGGGTAGGGACCTCGACTTGATCGTCTGGGTGGCCCCGGGCCCCCTTGTCATTGGCAGGGTGAAATTTTTGAACTGTATCCTTGGCCCTTCTGCGGTTTCCATCCAAGCGTTGCAAGGGCTTACTTAAGAAGGAAATCGTGCACCGTTTGGGGATTCCTTACGCCTTCACTTGAACTTGCGATCGAATCCTCCAAACTTTCGCTTGCTTTTTGAAAGTTGCCTAGAG
The DNA here is from genome assembly GCA_036927565.1 of Tuctoria greenei. Taxonomy (NCBI): domain Eukaryota; kingdom Viridiplantae; phylum Streptophyta; class Magnoliopsida; order Poales; family Poaceae; genus Tuctoria; species Tuctoria greenei. Next base: position 172,031,851 of record JAYESD010000002.1, on the reverse strand, counting down.
GGGGGGGGCTGAATAGGCTAAACGACCTGAAATGACTTAACAAAACGAGATTAGTACTCAGGGGGCGGACTAGTCCGGTCCAGGGGCAGACTAGTCCGGTCCTCCTACAGGGAAAGCCTAAAAAGAGTTTCTAAAACGTTTTAATCCGATTCTTGTGATGCAAAGTATGTTAGAATGACTTAGTGAACCTTAACAAGTTATATGGCAAGTATGAAGCTAAGGATCACAATGAGACAAGAGTGATAAGCAAAACGGTGGAGGTAACCCTAGAAGCAATGTGCAATAAGTAAAAGCAAAAAACACAAGGGACACAAGGATTTTATCCCGAGGTTCGATCCCACGAAGGAATCTACGTCCCCGTTGAGGAGTCCATGAAGGATCGGGTTCAACAACCCTTCCCTCACCGAGTTTACCGCACGAGCCTAACTTGGTTCTCCAATATCACAAAGAGTGAATACAAGATTCGTTGGGGCTTCTCACAATTTGAGGCTCCCACCACAAATACAATCTCAAATCACAAAGATTAACTCAAACCACAGATCACAAAGATTCACAAAGTGCAAGAGATCAAACCGAGAGCCTAGAGCGGTGTTCTTCCTCTTCTTCACCTCACCAAACCCTAATCCACACAATAATTAGTTTTAGAGGGAATGTAGGCAAGAAGGAGGCTTTTGGAGGCTCAAGGTTGTTGTGGTGGTGCTAGGGTTTCAACTTGCTCAAGATCTTATTCAAATGAACCCAGGGGTCCTCTATTTATAGAGCTTCCCAGCCCATACTGCTGACCTCAGCAGAAGGGCGGACTAGTCCGGCCTACATCTCGGACAAATCCGGCCTAGGGGACCACTGACGTACCTGACAACTGTCGAACTGCGCGGCAATCGTCACACAACCCGCCAAACATAAAATTCAAACGGTCACTTCAAAATGGACTAGTTTGACCCACATCGGACTAGCCCGATCTCACACAGAACCTTTTGTTCCGTGTGAAAACGGACTAGTCTGAAGACCACGGACTAGTCCGGCCCTCAGGGCGAACTAGTCCGGCCTACCCAGACTTAGTCGCTGAAGTACCGACTTCTCTCCAAACCCAGACTAGTCCGCACCCTGAGCGGACTAGTCTGATCTCAGTCAGGACTTCTTGGTCCGGACCAAAACGGACAAGTCCGGGGTTTTGGGACTTAGTCCCCAAAACCCACTCCACGACTACCCGGACTAGTCCATCCCACTACAGACTAGTCCAAACTCAGTCAGACCCTTCTGGTCCGGCTGAAAACGGACTTGGCCGGCCAGGAGCGGACTAGTCCGGCCACCTGCGCGGACTAGTCCAGCCACTCCTGCCAGACTACTTCCAACTCTCTTTTCTCAATGGGTTTGATCTCTAAAACGCTTTGAGCTCCCAACTTGATCTCAATGCACTTTACACACACACCCTCACACATGTTTGGCTAGTCTAAACTCGACACACTAGAAACCCTAGTTTCTTCTTTTCTAGTTGGCATTGCCGTTTTCATCCTTTTCCTTTTAGAGGGATTGTGCTTCCACTTGAGTCCACACCTGTGCTTAAGATCACTGAGCTCATTAGTCACTTAATTGTCGTCATCAATCATCCAAAACCCACGGGGATCCTAGATGCACTTTCAATCTCCCCCTTTTTGGTGATTGATGACAACATATTAAGTCTTCAACATATAAGAGTATAAATTTGGTTTTCATAATGTGCATTATGGTGGGGTGCCTACGTGTTGTGCTCACCAATTTGTGACAAGACATAATAAATATGAATATGATTAAAAGATAGACATTCAAAGCATCATATTGATATTGAACATTCAAAACATAGTCTTACACAAATTTAAACATTCAACATGACATAAATATTACAATAAGAAGTGCAGCATGTCAATAAGAAGTGCAACATGTCCAAGGATCCGAAATGAGGGTTACACTCTCCACATCTAATTACCCTCCTTTCTAACTCTCCCCCCCATCTAACTCCCATCTAACTCTCCCCCTTTGGCATCAAGACACCAAAAAGGGAAAGAAGAAGGGAACAACAAGCCCTATCCACTAGTCGTCACCATCCTCACTATCATCTTCCCCATCGTCGGAGTCGCTCTCTGTGGCCTCCGGGTCAGCGTCGTCGTCGTTGTCGTTGTCGGAGGCATGAGCTAAAGGAGATGCCCGGAAAGAGCTCCCGACCTCTTGGAGCTGGGCGAGCTCGTTGGCGGTGAAGTCAGGGAATGGAGTGATCTCCCCGTCGCTCGCCTCCGGAGAAGACATGGGTACTTCGAGCTTGTCCCACACTGCCTTAAGGTACTTCTCTTGGCGCTTGTGTTCCCTCTAATTCTGGATCTCTTGCTTCCGGCAAGAAGTGAAAATCGCCTTGAAGCACTTGAAGAAAGCGCTCATCGATTGAGGCGGAGGCGGAGAGGGAGGTGCCACGGGTTGAGGTGGTGGCACGGCTGAGTGAGAGGGAGGCTCCGCATTTTTCCGGCGCGGAGGAGGCGGCACTGCAGGAGGCGTCTGAGGATGGAGCGGGCGATGAGTCACATCCTTGACGAAGGTCACGCCCGACACCTTCTCAATGAGATACATGATGTAGGGGGCATACCCGCAAGCACGGTTGGGGGTATGCGAGATGTTGGAAATGTCGTCGAAGATGCAATCGAAGAGATTGAACTTCTCTTGCCCATCAATAAGAAGTAGTAGGTGCCTCAAATTGCCTTGGATGACCCCTGCATCACCATCCTTTGGTGCTATTGTCCGCCTCAGGATCCTGTTCAGAATGCTATAGAATGGCTTGATATTGCGAGCATGCCCGACATCATACTGAACATGACTCGGATACATGTAGGCCAACTCATCTCGGTCTATAGCCTTGAGGTTAGAGATAATGATCTCATGGTCCAAATGGGCCTCAAGACCTAGAATCTTGTCAAACTCCTCAAATGTGACTGAAAGCTGCTCGCCATGCATCATCCATATGATCCATCTATGACCTGAAGTGGTGAAGTAGATGGTGGAATAGAACTACAAGATGACTTCAACATTCCAGTCATATTTGAATCCCATGATCTTCTTGAGCACATGGCGCTCAGCTGCTTCAATGATCGCATCAAAAGCAGAATGTTACTTCATGGCCATGTACTCCCAGTCTACCCATTGTGCTTCAATCACAGGCTTCTTCATGCTTTGGTAGACAAGACAGTAATAATCACAATGAAAGTCACACCAAAACTGAGGGTCGGCAGTGCTCCTCTCATACTTGTAGACCTTGTCCGTCCGGAGCCTTCTTGCTTTCTCGGCTCCCTTCCCATGGAAGACATTGGCAGCTATTTCAGGCTGCCTGTTGGGGTTCCTCTCAGGAGTGTGTACCTCCAAGGGGCCAATCGATTTGGCCTGCCCCTTCTCCTTGATCACAGGGCCCGTGGCTCTCTTTGCTGGCATCTTCACAGTGGGCTTCCTTTTCTTTGGCTCAGCAGGAGCCGGGGCCTTGCCCTTCTTCGGATCCCTCAAGATTCGGCGTTCCACGATTTCTTCTTGGGCTGTCTCCTTGCCCTTGTCTTTCTTGCCAAGTGTCACAAGTCTCTTCCTCTTGGAGACTTGTGCAACAGCATCCTGAGAGTTATGAGCCTCGCGCTCCTCTCGCTTCTTCTTCCGGAGTTCCTTGCGGGACTCCTCAATGGCTCGAGCCATTGCTTCATCTTCGTTATAGGTCATAGCTGCAGCCCTGGCTTGTTGCTTCTTGGCTGCCTTTGCCCTTTCTTGCTACTCGAGAAGCTTCTCGGCAGCCTCAACCTCATCTCTTGCCTTCTCTTTGTCAAGTCATAGCTGCCCGGCCTACCACTAGGAGTCAGTGGGCGGAGAAGCAAAACAGCGAGGAGCGGCCATTTCAGCTGAAAAAGAGAGAAGCCATAAGATAGAAGGTCAAGGAGTTGAAATAATGCGAAAGAAATCACAAGAAACAACCAAAGTTGGAGTTTGGCCTGTGTACACCGGACTTGTCCGCCCCAGGGGCGGACTAGTCCGGTTTACACAGGTTAAACCCTAACTCTAACGGTTTTTCGAGAAATCTTGGAATCGAGTCGCAATATTCCTAGGCTATGATCACAAGGATACTGAAGCAACTTTAATGAAGAGGCATCTATAAAAAACTCAATGAATCAAGAAAGAGGCAAGTTTTTGAAAAGTGAGTGATACCTCTTCAAATCTTGAGAAATCGACGGAATCGGGGATGGATCGCGTCGCGAGTGATCGGGAAAAGTCTCCCACACTTCTGGGGCTTCCAATGCGTGGATTGGAAAACGATTTTTGGTGGTTGGAATCGAAAATCACCTAAGGAGGGCGGTTTCGCGCGCGTGGGAGAGAGAGAGGCAAATGGATAAGTGGAGGGGTCGGCCACCTCCTGGGGGTTTAAGTCCCCAGGGGGCCGAACTAGTCCGGTTAAGGGGCTGGTCTAGTCCGGTCTGCGGACCAGACCCGGACCAGTCCGGACCCGGACTTGTCCGGCCATAGGGCGGACTAGTCCGGTCCTAGGAGGCTGAAAACATATATATTTGAGTTTTAGCCACAAAAGTTGATCCTTTTGGACATATTGCCACAACAAAACTTTATGAATATGGTCAGTAAGCGATCAACATTCAAACTATGACCATAACCCACAAAGTCATTAGTTTTTCAAATATTTTGGAGAAAATCGAGATAGAGATGAATTTCTCAAACACATGCATTCTTTTGAATAAGGTGCAAAGTAAACATTCAGATGTCCATATTTCAAGCCACATTTCCAGAATCTAAGATATTGAGCTCACTCCTAAGCTCACAAAATCGCTTCTCATCTAGGGGCTTGGTGAATATGTCGGCTAGTTGGTTCTCGGTTCTTACATGGGAAATCACTATGTCCCCCTTTAAGGAATGATCTCTCAAGAAGTGGTGTCTAATGACTATGTGTTTGGTCCTTGAATGCTCAACCGGATTATGGGATATTTTGATGGCGCTCTCATTGTCACATAGGAGAGGAATATGGCACAAGTTTATACCATAATCCCTTAGAGTTTGTCGCATCCAAAGAAGTTGTGCACAACAACTTCCGGCTGCAACATACACTACTTCGGCTGTGGAGAGAGCAATGGAATTTTTTGTTTCTTAGAGGACCGTGACACTAAGGATCTACCCAAGAATTGGCATGTCCCAAATGTGCTCTTTCTATCAACTTTGCACCCCACATAATCCGCATCGGAATAGCCAATAAGGTTAAACTTGGATCCTTTGGGGTACCAAAGTCCTAGGCTAGGTGTGTGAACTAAATATCTAAGAATACTCTTCACGGCGATCATATGACACAATTTAGGTGCAGCTTGAAAACGTGCACACATACACACACTTAGCATAATATCCTATCTAGATGCACAAAGATATAAGAAAGAACCAATCATGGAGCGATATACCTTTTGGTCCACACTTGGACCATCTTCGTTGAGGTCTAAGTGTCCATTTATTGCCATTGGAGTCTTTATGGGTTTGTCCTTGTCCATGTCAAACTTCTTTAATATGTCTTGAGTGTACTTTGTTTGACTTATGAACCTGCCTTCTTTGAGTTGCTTGACTTGAAAACGCAATTTGAAGACATGGTTTGGGAATTCTCGGTCTTCAAAGCCCAGTGGTTGCTCCACATAGACTTCCTCCTTGATTGAACCATTTAGGAACGCACTCTTGACGTCCATTTGGTAAAGCTTGAAATCATGGTGAGTAGCAAAGGCAAGTAATATACGAATTGACTCTAGCCTAGCTACGGGAGCAAATGTTTCATAAAAATCCAAACCTTCGACTTGTGAGTACCCCTTGGCCACAGGTCGTGCCTTGTTCCTTGTCACCACACCATGTTCATCTTGCTTGTTGCGGAACACCCACTTGGTTCCCACAACATTTGCTTGTGGATGCTTGACAAGCTCCCAAACTTTGTTTCTTTCAAAGTTGTTAAGCTCCTCTTGCATGGCCACCACCCAATTCGGGTCTCTCAATGCATCTTCAACCTTATGGGGCTCCAAAGAAGAGACAAAGGAGTAATGTTCACAAAAATTTGCAACACGAGAACGAGTGATTACCCCTTTAGTGATGTCTCCTAGGATGTTGTCAACGGGGTGATCCCATTGAACACTTTGATGCACACGAGCATGTGGAGGTTGAACTCTTGAGTCATCATCATGCTCTTCTTCTTCTTGGTCTCCCCCTTGATGTATGCCTCCACCTTGACTTCCGTCTTCTTGATCGTGTGGAGGTGCAACTTGTCCATCTTCAACATGTTCATGTGGGGGATGACTTGCATCATCATGTGGTTGGTCACTTGAGCTTTGAGGTTGTTCCTGTGGTCAAATATCTCCAAGTGCCATCCTCCTAAGAGCTTCTTGTGGAGAGTCTTCTTGATCTAGCACACTTTGATCAACTTGCTCCACTTGGGAGCCATTAGTTTCATCAAACACCACGTCGCGTGCTATTTCAACAATTCCGGAGGATTTGTTGAAGACACGGTAGGCGTGGGTGTTTGAGTCATAACCAAGCAAGAAAGCTTCATCGGACTTTGAAGCAAACTTCGAAGTCCTAGGCTTCATGTTGAGAATATAGCACTTGCTCCCAAAAACACGAAAGTAAGAGACATTTGGCTTCTTACCAATTAGAAGCTCGTAGGGGGTCTTCTTGAGAAGGCATGGAGGTACAATCGGTTGACGGCGTGGCAAGCAGTGTTAACCGCTTCCGCCCAAAACCGATCCGATGTCTTGTACTCATCAAGCATTGTCCTTGACATCTCGATGAGTGTTCTATTCTTCCGTTCCGCCACACCATTTTGTTGAGGGGAGTATGGGGCTGAGAATTCATGCTTGATGCCCTCCTCATCCAATAATTCTTCCACTTGAGTGTTCTTGAACTCGGTGCCGTTGTCGCTTCTTATAGCTTTGATTCTTGAGGCAAACTCATTTTGAGCTCTCCTCAAGAACCTCTTGAGGACACCGTGAGTTCACCCTTATCATGCAAGAAGAACACCAAGTGAAACAAGAAAAATCATCAACAATAACAAGACCATATTTGTTACCGCCAATGCTAATATAGGTTATTGGCCCGAAAAGGTCCATATGTAGCAGCTCCAACGGTCTTGTTGTCGTCATGATGTTCTTGGAGGGGTGTTGAGCTCCTACTTGCTTCCCGACTTGGCAAGCACTACATGGTCTATCCTTTTCAAAGACAACATTTTTCAAACCATAGATGTGCTCGCCCTTTAGAAGCTTTTGTAAGTTCCTCATCGCAACATGGGCTAGCCTTCTATGCCAAAGCCATCCCATGTTGGTTTTCGCCATTAAGCATGTGTCAAGTTGAGCTTTATCCGAGGCAAAATCCACAAGATAAAGCTTTCCCTTGAGCACACCCTTAAAAGCGATTGAGTTATCACTTCTTCTAAGGACGCTCACACCCTCATTAGTGAAAACACAATTATAAGCCTTGTCACATAGTTGTGATATGGACAAGAGGTTATAGTCTAGAGAATCAATATGTAAAATGCAAGAAAGAGTATGTTGGGGAGAGATGACAATTTTACCGGAGCCAAGGATTTTCCCTCGGCTATTGTCCCCAAAGAGGATCCCTTGATTTGGATCATCATGTTCCTCATACTCCTCGAACATCTTCCTCTATCCGATCATGTGGTTTGTGCACCCACTATCGAGCACCCATTTGGATCCACTGGAGGAGTATGCCTACAAAACAAGATTATGCCTTCCTTTTAGGTACCCAAGCGGAGTTGGGTCCTTTGATGTTAGTGGTGAGACATTTGGGCACACACACGCAAGGCTTGGGGCTCTTGCGGAGTGGCCCAACATATCTAGCATATAAATTGCCATACTTGTTCCTCATCAAAACATATGATGCATCAAAATCATGAAATAGAGGATGTGGTTCAGATTTAGGCATGTAAGTGCTAGTTGAAGTGTTCTTGCCAATTTTAGTTGTGGATGAGCTTCCCTTGACAAAAACAATAAAGTCTTTGCGATACTTGGAGGTTTTGGCATTTTGCTTTCCACCTCTTGTATAGCCAAGACCATCCTTGACATAGGGAGGTCTTGTGTTGGTGTATGCACTTCGTGCATACGCCACTTTCTCTTTGTCAAAGATGTCAGATATTGCTTTGGATGCAACCTTTGAGGAGGATGAGCTTTTGGAAGAAGAGGTTACATTGGTCTTAAGGGACTCAACTTGAGTCTCAAGGATCTTGTTAACTTTTGTCAAGTTGCCAAGTTCGAACTTGAGCTCAATGGTTGTGTCCTCAAGACTTGAGCATGTTTTCTTGCTTAGAGCAAGTTCATGCTCCAATGCCTTACTCTTCTCTCTCTCAAGCTCAAGAAGCTCAATGAGCTCTTTACATCTTTCCTTTTCTTGGATAAGCATGTCCTCTTTCCTATCTATGAGCTCCTCCTTTTAAAAAATCTCATCCAAGAGCAATTTCATTCTTTGCAATGTGCTCTTACTTATATCCTTAAGCATGTGTTCATTTTCGCTAGCACTATCAAAATCATCATGGGAGGATATGGAAGAGGATGAGTTAGAATTAACCTTTATCCTTCCTTGCTTTGCCATGAGGCAAGTTGGCTTGTGGTTGTAGAGATTGGGGAAGAGCTTGCTTCCCTTGGAACTCCCCCCAATGGCTATGGTTGCCATCTTCTCCTCATCTTAGGACGAGGAGGACTCATCGTTAGAGTCACACTCCTTGCCTAAGTGAGCATGGCCGGAGGGCCTCTTCTTCTTGTAGAACTTCTTCTCTTGCGGCTTGCCCTCCTTCTTTTTGTTGCCCTCTCCATGTGGGCAATCTACAATGAAGTGCCCGTACTCGCCACAATTGTAGCAAGACCTCTTTGTTTTGGGCCTTGCTTTATCTTTGCCCTTGCTTTCATGCTTGTATCCTCCTTTTATTCTCCTCATCATCCTCTTGAAGTTGTTGATGAAGAAGGCCTCTTCCTCATCAGTGTCAAGGCTTTCCTCATCATCTTCGTTTTGCTCCTTTGAGGAGGATGTCGCTTTGAGTGCAACATCCTTCATCTTCGAGGTGGTGAACCTTTGGAGGTCATTGTAGAAGAGAGCATCCTTCTCCATGATCTCATTGTTGATGATCCTTCCAAGGACCTCGTCCGGGGTCATTTTGGCAAACCCCGGGCTTTCTCGGATCATGGAGCAAAGAGAGATGTTTCTAGGCATGAATGCCCGAATCATCCTCTTCACCACCTCGTGGTCCGTCCACTTGGTACAGCCATATGATCTACTCTTGTTTATGAGTAGCTTTAGACGGTTGTACATCTCTTGAGGAGATTCACCATCCATAATGGCAAACCTCCCGAGCTCTCCTTCAATGAGCTCAATCTTTTCTTCTTTCACGACTCGGTTGCCTTCATGAGCCGTCTTGAGGGTATCCCAAATATCCTTGGCCACCTCAAGTCAATCCACTCGCTTGAACTCATCTCTTGAGAGAGATGAGATGATCACTCTAGCCGCTTGGGCATTGTAGTGAAGGAGCACAGCTTGCTCCGGAGTGATATCTTCTTCATTCTTTGGGATGTGCACCCCGGTCAGCACGATTTGTCATAGTGAGGGGTTGAGTGACACAAGATGGATCTTCATGTTGTGCTTCCACATCCCATAGTCGGTTCCATCAAATTGTGGAGGCTTCCCCAATGGAATGGAAAGGTAGTGGTTGTTAGAGACAAGGTGTTCATAGTTGAAGCCTTGTTGGTTGTAGTTAATTGTGCGACCCGATGTGAAGGTTGAGGTATCAACCTTGGGAATCTTCAGTTTCTCTCAAAGTTTCGCCTTGAGGTGGCAAATTTCTTCGTCATCCGTTGATTTGTCTTGATAGAAGAGAATCTCTTCTGGGGTTGCTTGGACCTCACTGGTTGAGACTTCTTCGTACCCCACTCTGGCCATCTTCTCTCCGAGTTGTTAGACTCTTTTGGGAGAGTCCTGCTCTGATACCAATTAAAAGTTGCCTAGAGGGGGGTGAATAGGTCAAACGACCTGAAATGACTTAATAAAATGAGATTAGTACTTAGGGGGCGGACTAGTCCGGTCCAGGGGCGGACTAGTCCGGTCCTCCTACAGGGAAAGCCTAAAAAGAGTTTCTAACACGTTTTAATCCGATTATTGTGATGCAAAGTATGTTAGAATGACTTAGTGAACCTTAACAAGCTATACGGCAAGTATGAAGCTAAGGATCACAATGAGACAAGAGTGATAAGAAAAACGGTGGAGCTAACCTTAGAAGCAATGTGCAATAAGTAAAAGCGAAAAACACAAGGGACACAAGGATTTTATCTCGAGGTTCGATCCCACGAAGGAATCAACGTCCCCGTTGAGGAGTCCACGAAGGACCGGGTTCAACAACCCTTCCCTCACCAAGTTTATCGCACGGGCCTAACTTGGTTCTCCACTATCACAAAGAGTGAATACAAGATTCGTTGGGGCTTCTCACAATCTGAGGCTCCCACCACAAATACAATCTCAAATCACAAAGATTAACTCAAACCACAGATCACAAAGATTCACAAAGTGCAAGAGATCAAACCGAGAGCCTAGAGCGGTGTTCTTCCTCTTCTTCACCTCACCAAACCCTAATCCACACAAGAATTATTTTTAGAGGGAATGTAGGCAAGAAGGAGGCTTTTGGAGGCTCAAGGTTGCTGTGGCAGCGCTAGGGTTTCAACTTGCTCAAGATCTTTTTCAAATGAACCCAGGGGTCCTCTATTTATAGAGGTTCCCAGCCCATACTGCTGACCTCAGCAGAAGGGCAGACTAGTCCGGCCTACAGCCCGGACTAGTCCGGCCTATGAGACCACTGACTTCTGAGACAACTGTCGCACTGCGTGGCAATCGTCACACTACTCGGCAAACTTCAAATTCAAACGATCACTTCAAAATGGACTAGTCCAGCCCACATCGGACTAGTCCGATCTCACACAGAACCTTTTGTTCCGTGTGAAAACAGACTAGTCTGAACACCACGTACTAGTCCGCCTACCCAGACTTAGTCGTTGAAGTACTGACTTCTCTCCAAACCCGGACTAGTCCGCACCCTGAGCGGACTAGTCTGATCTCGGTCAGGACCTCTTGGTCCGAACCAAAATGGACAAGTCCGGGGTTTTGGGACTTAGTCCCCAAAACCCACTCCACGACTACAAGGACTAGTCTGTCCCACTACGGACTAGTCCGAACTCAATAAGACCCTTCTGGTCCGGCTGAAAACGGACTTGGCCGGCCAGGAGCGGACTAGTCCGGCCACCTGCACGGACTAGTCCAGCCACTCCTGCTAGACTACTTACAACTCTCTTTTCTCAATGGGTTTGATCTCTAAACCGCTTTGAGCTCCCAACTTGATCTCAATGCACTTTACACAGACACCCTCACACATGTTTGGCTAGTCTAAACTCGACACACTAGAAACCCTAGTTTCTTCTTTTCGAGTTGACATCGCCGTTATCATCCTTTTCCTTTTAGAGGGATTGTGCTTCCACTTGAGTCCACACCTGTGCTTAAGATCACTGAACTCATTAGTCACTTAATTGTCGTCATCAATCATCCAAAACCCACGGGGATCCTAGATGCACTTTCACTTTTCCTCTCTCGCCCCGCCTTCCTGCGATGATGTTGGGTCTCCGCAAGAGCCGTCTCACGACCGATGACGATTTGAAGAAGGTCCGGACCTACATGGGGTGGTCCAACGACTCCTTCAACCACCTGGTCCACGCCGGCAAGCTCCCGTTCAAGAAGAAGCGCGCTGGCGACATGGTGTACTTTTCTGCGTACGCCATGGTGGGACTGATCCCACCTTTCTCAACTTTTCTCTTGATGTTGTTAGACTTTTATGGTCTGCATTTGTACCACCTTGGTCCCCACTCCATTGTTCTTGTGTCAACATTCGTCCACTTCTACGAGATGTGGGTGGGTATTCCCCCCTGCGTCGAGCTTTTCCGTACCTTCTTCACCATCCACACTACCGGCAAGAGCGATGAGTATCTTGGCTTCTACTATTGTGTGAAGTGCAAGAAATGCCCCTACAAGTACTTGAGGTCGTTCCCTTCCGGCAAGTGGGGCGACTTGAAGAAGGATTGGATTGTCATCACAGCAGAGGAGCACGAGAAGTTGGAGTTGCCTGAAGGTCTTCCTAATGTTGACACTTACGCCTGGAGCGAGGCTCCGGTGCTGTCGGAGGCCTTCAACCCTGCCTTGACCAGGATCCGCCAATGTGTGGAAGGAGGGGTGACCCCCCCCGGCGGTCTTCTGCAACTTCTTGGTCAACAGGTGGGCTCCGCTGAAGAAGAGGGAGAAGCTCGCCTGGGCCCTCAACAGCGTGATGGACGATGACCGGATTGAAACCGATCTGAAGTCCAATCTGGAATGTGTTGCTTTGGAGCTTCATCTCAAGAAGTTCCAGCATGGTATCGACATTGAGGGCGATGACATTGAGGGCTTTCCTCCCCTTGAACATGGAGGCAGAGTTCAGCAGGGAGCTCCGGAGGAAGATGCCTGTGCTTGACGACCTCGGCGAGGTAGAGAGGCGTTCGACCACCAGATTGGCGATTCCTGGAGCTTCCGAGGGTGGCCCCACTTCCACCCCGAGACCAAGGGCTGAAGTCCAAGGCAAGGGCAAAGAGTTGGCTGAGCCCTCAAGCCGAAAGAGGAAGTTGAAGCATTCTGACGGGAGGCCCGTTAGACCTACTCCTTCCACAATAGCTTCTCCTCGGCGGGGGAGGTCTTCGACGGTGATGACAACTCCAGCATCGGCATCTCCTCGGGGCGCCAGCTCTGACCGTGTGGCTCCGGCACCAGGGCCAGCTAAGGGCTCTAGGTCCGAGAGTCCTTCCCAATTGAGGAAGGCCCCAACCAAGACGTCGCTTATGCCGGCAGTAAGCTCCGAAGATCCTTTCGGAGCTACTACCCTAGTTGCGACTGGGTCAGGATCTAAGCGTCCGGCGAAGAGGTTCTACGCTAGCTGGAGCGGAAGTCTTCCAAGGTAAATTTGCTTTTTTACCTCAGTTGGTTATTTTTGTTGTAATCATATTTTGAGTTTATTTGTCCTTCATCCTCAGGGTCTCAAAAAAAGGGGCTGAAGCTCCGGTTCTACGATAGCGGCTGATGCTGTACAGGCGGAGGCTCCGGTCTCGCCAGGTGGTGGCTGAGGTCTCGGTAGCTCCGGCGCCAGATGTCGAGGTTCTGGACCTCGAGTCATCTCCCGATGCTCCCGTGGTAGCGCCGGACCACAGGAATGAAGATGTACCGGCGACACCAGCTCCGGAGGTTGAAGATTTTGTCTTGGATGCTGTGATGACGGACGCTCCAGCCTCAGAGACGGAGGTAGCTGCAGTTCCGACCTTAGGGCCGGATGTTGTTGAAGCCCCAGCGGCGGAGTCGGTGGTTCCTGAAGTTCTGGCGCCGGAGCCGGTTGTCGTGGAGGTGCCGACACCCGAACCGGTGGAGGTCGAAGCGCCAGCGACTGAGCCAGCAGTTGAGGAGGCACCAGCACCAAAGCCGGAAGTGGCCTCAGCTCCGGCCGAATCTTAACCGCCTGCCCCGGAGGAGGTAGTTCCAGAGGTACCCGTGCCTGAGCCAGGATGTCGAGACAAAGTGACCGGTCCTATGCTTGAAGGACCAGTTGCTGATGACCTGGCAGCGGGACCTTTAGAGCCGACTCCGTAGGTAGAAGCTCCCGTTGCCGGTTCTTCTTCGGCAGCGATTGAGGCACTCCCGGAGGGCGGCCCTAGTGTGGCAGATGCTCGGGGGACATCTCTTGTAGAGTGGGACCCAATTTTTGTTATGGAGAACCCGCCGGAGTCAGCGGAGAGGACTCCGGCAGGTCCGGAGCCGATCCTCCTGTCGTTATCCATCGACAACACCTGCTCCAGCCTTCTTCAGGTCCTGCTTGCCTTTTACCACGACAGCAAGGCCCTCAAGGAGGAGCACCAAACCCTTAGGAGGTGGCGCAGCCGACTCCAATTCGGGACCAAGCTGGTGCAAACAAGGCTGGCCGATGACAAGGAGTGGGTCAAGAGGGAGAAGGCCCGGATGGAAAACTGGGGCCAGCTGCTAGACGAGAGGGAAAGCATGGTGTGATCCCTCGACAACCAGTCTCAGGCTATACACGAACAAGCCGTGGCTGCTAATGAAGCAGCGAATGATCGCCAGGAGCAGCTCAGTACCATCCACGAGAGCCTCGTCAAGCGCCAGGAGGCTCTTGAGGAGTGGGAGAAAACACTCGAAGATCAAGAGCAAAAACTCCTAGAGTTGAGGGATGATGTCGTGAAGAGGGAGGAGGAGCTCGCCCAGAGGCTGGCTCTGGGCGACAAGAGCCTTGCAGAGCGCACCAAGAAGCTGGAGGAGCTCTGCGAGAGCGAGGAGAAGAAGGCCTGGCAGCTGGGACAAGACCTCACCAAAAGGGAGAACGAAGTCGCTGCCAAGGAGAAGAAGGTGCGAGACCGGGAGAAAGACCTGGTTGACCGTCGGAACAAGATCCATGTCTGGGAAGAGGAGATTGCCAACCTCGAAGGGCAAATTGCTGAAAGGATTCAATAGCACGCCAAAGAGGTCAAGCGCCTTGCCCGGGAGGGCTCGGAGCTTGCGGCAACCAAGAGGTCCTTGGAGGAGAAGCGAGGCTCAAGGGCTGCGGAGTCCCAACAAGTATGGGACTTCTTGGGCAAAGCCAATGACACGCTGACGCCGCTGGGCTTTAGTCCCATGCGTCCGAACGATCCGGAGCCGGAGCTGGACCAGGCGTTGAAGGCGTTGAGCTCGGCAGGCAACAAACTCAACAAGATGGGCGATGTCATTGCGGATCAGTTGGAAACAGAAGGAAAATCCCTTGCACAGAACATCACAGAGTACATGCTGACATGCTACACAAGTCGGGATCCTCACTTCCCACTAGATTCGGTGCTTGAAGGTCCCATCGATGGCGAGGGAGATGCTGCCAAGGCCAGCATGTCAGAGGTTGCCCAGAAGGTCGCCTCGTTCTTCCGTAGGATTTAGGACTTTCTCCTTGTAGCTCCCACTTGTATCTTCTCTTATTTTCTTCAATTTTGTAATCTCTTGTCTTCAGATGAAAGAAATCTAAGAAATTTATGAATTTCAATTTTTTGTCTTCAACCTTTGTCTCCCTTGGCCCCCTGATAGATGTACACAATCTGATTGCGAACATGTACCAAAAGGATGTAGCATTTAGTTGAAGACTTGCGTGCTTCGAACTTGTAGAATGTAGGTCCAAAGTCACTGATAGCGGGGCCCCTTGAGGTTATCGGAGCTTAGTAGCTCCGGCAGCAACCATTGTCAACACGTAAAGCGTCAACAGTTGGCCCTCTGGGGTTGTCGGAGCTTAGTAGCTCCGGCAGAAACCACTGTCAACACGTAGAGCATCGACAACAGACCCCATTGGGGTGTCCTTCTACCATCTTTTCTTCACGTTGACGGCTGGCTCCCTGGATTTGTCGGAACTTGATAGCTCCGGCGACGCCTACTATCAATGTTTAAAATATTGATAGCAGGCCTCCTGCAGGATCGAAGAGCACGTGAAAAGCTACCAGAGGGGGGGTGAATCCCTTCGGTAGAAAAACGATCTATTAAAGAAATTGTATATGAGACTAATCTAAACGTGTTTCATCGTGACAAAAGTGATAGATATCATAGAGAATCAAGTCACGAAGACAACACAAAAAGAATTACTCAAATCCATCGAGAAAAACTCAAGTTATGATTGAAAGATCAGACTATGGTCAATCTGACCTACCCGAGAAAAACAGTTTCTGGAATGCTGCAAAGAAACTCGTGTAGCTCAGAAACCACAAATCCAATGACCGTGAAATTTTGACATATAATATACAATCAAGTTGTGAAGACAATCCAAAAAGAATCACGCCAATTGGATCAGTAAAACTCGAGTTATGATAAAACCACCGACGAAAGGTAGTGCTGTCCAGAAACTCGACGAGTAAAACTTGTCTGGAACAAGTCGGACGAACAAGGCACAAAAGTTCCTTTAAACTATGAATTTTATTCAATAGAACACAAGAGGAACAGCCCCAAAGTCGTCTACCTCGAGCTTTGGCCTTCCCTTGCTTTTATAACCAGCCCTTAGGCCATCCCAATCTCAACTAGGACTCCAATCCTAATCCGATCACAATCGGAACTTTCCATAACTGCTTAGGACTCTTCTATACGCAGATAGAAGCAATCTTAAGACTTCCAAACACCTTAGGAACGTATCCCACATTCCTAAACAACTCAAATTCGTATCCCACACGAAATCCTAACATAACCAACTCGATATTTCCATACCGAGCCATAACCGACTCAGCTAGCAGCCTAAGTCTTCAACCGATACGATCCGATCCTTCCGATCAGATCTTCCTTCCTTAATCCGTCTCTAGAAGAATATTTCCACGTCATGCACCTCATGCATACGTGCGAACACCTTCCTTTGACCTTCATATGCACTGCCCTTGATTCAATCATCCTGCGCGACCTCCTGACCCGCTCAACCACAGTTCCTCCCGAACTTGGTTGTTGGAACCTCATCTCCTCCTGAGACTAGTCCAATGGATCCTGTCACCAGCCATGACTTGAACTCAAGCAACACCTGCACATGAACAAACAACCAATCCATACGAGCCCAAGTCCTCGACTTGACTCAAGTTAGTTCCGAACACAACACCTTACATGAGAACCTCACATAAGCATGTTGCAAAACCACAGTAGAAACGATATCAACCATATCATCCAAAACGCACCAAAAACTTAGCAAATAAATACTAAGCAATCTTTCCAACAATGTAAAGCAAGTACGAAACATTGCAAATGAAAAAGCAGAAGCATTGTGGTCAAGTTCCGGACCTTGCCACAGCAACCCGGAGCTTGAGCCGGAGCTAACAAAAGCATGTAGAACCTAGCATCAGAGCTTTCCAAAACTAGTAGATCCTAGCACCGGAGCTTACCAAAAACTAGTCAAAACTAGTCAACCAAAAACTGGAGCTAGACAAAGTACGTCGGAGCTTAGCAAAGTCATGCCGGAGCTATTAAAGACATGCCGGAGCTAACAAAGACATGCCGGAGCTAAAGATAAAGCTCACCGGAGCTAACCAAAGCTAGTCGGATCTTACCAAGATGCCGACCTAGCATCTAACGTAGCCGGAGCTACCCAAAACAAGCTGGACCTACCGTCGAACCTTGATAAAAAGGTGGTTTGGTGATATTTAAAACTTTTATCATCAAAGCCAAGTGTATTCACTACAAGCCAATGTATTCAGCACACATAGGTCTTACAATCTCCCCCTTGATGAATGCATTGGTAACACCATTTAAAAACCGAACATTGGCTTATTCACATAAAAGTTTTTGAAAGCAATTTCTCCCCCTTTGCAAATCAAAAGTAAAAAGAGAAGAAAATGAAAATCTCTCTCCTTTTATTATTTCTCCTTATGCACATATTCTCTTTCTCTTCATGCTTATCTCTCCCCCTTTGACAATGTATTCAGCAAGTCATGAGCATATAAACAAATTATCTCTCCCTCTTTAGTTGTTATGAGCATATTATAACATATACATATAACCAAAGCTCATCCAAGTCATACTATCAAGTACCTTACATTATCACATTAATGAAATACATAAGGTAGTGTAAGCCATGCTAGAGATCAAATGTAATCTTTCAATTTAAGCAAGTCATGATCTCACAAACTTAACTATTTAAAAACCTGAAAGCATGACACTAGTTGCTGCATTTTTTAAAGCATAAATTTAGATCATAGGATATTTGCAAGAGATTATATGCACATCTGCCTTATTCTAACCAACCAAGCCAAGCCTATGTCATTTGACAATCAGAAGCTTAAGGACATGGTTTTAGTCATACACAACTTCTTCCAAGTTCATATCTAAGTGCAATGACAAGCTATCTCAAAAGAAGAAGTGCGATGCATGCATATTCTCTTGATCTTTTCTCAATTTATATTTGTTCATAAAAACTCAACATGTGAGTTGATTACTTGATGTATTCTTAATAATTAAAAGCATTTGTGAGCATGCAACAAGTTCAAAACAACAAGAAAGTTCGACCATGACCAGTTTTAGTGTAAGTAATTATTCCAATTACTAGACATGGCAAAAACTACAAAATGTATAACACGAGTAATGTAGTAAGAACTTTCAGCATGAAAAAGGAATCACAAAGTCATATATGTATGAAATACTATGTTCATATTATTTAAATTTCAGATTCACACATAGACTTCCCAAGTTTCAAAAACTCCCCCTCAATTTAAGCCATGAGGATGCATAACCCCTATTTCACTACGAATGTAACAAAAACGAGTGAAATCTAAAGGTTTTGTAAAAATGTCAGCCAATTGATGTTCGGTATCTACATGGTGAAGCACAATGTTTCCTTTTTCAACGTTATCTCGGAGAAAGTGATACCTAATGTCAATGTGCTTAGTTCTAGAATGTTGCACGGGGTTTTTGGCAATGCAAATAGCACTAGTGTTATCACAAAACAGTGGAACACTATCTAGATCAACCCCATAGTCCTTAAGTGTTTGAACAATCCAAAGAATTTGTGAGCAAGCACTAGCAGCAGCTATATATTCAGATTCAGCTGTGGATTGTGCAACTGAATTTTGTTTTCTAGAGGACCAAGCAACAAGAGAATTACCAAGAAAATGACAAGCACCGGAAGTACTTTTCCTATCAATCCTACAACCCCCAAAATCAGCATCCGAAAAAGCTTTCAAAGTAACGGTTGAGGAAGAAGGAAGAAAAATGCCAAATTCTTGAGTTCCATGTAAGTACCTGAGAATCCTTTTGACGGCTTGACGATGTGAAACACGTGGGGAAGCTCGAAAACGTGCACAAAGACATACGCTGAATTGTATGTCCGGTCTTGATGCCGTGAGGTACAAAAGTGATCCGATCATGCTTCTATATTCTTTTTGATCCACGGATTCACCATCTTCATCAAGTTCAAGTGTTGTTGCTATTCCCATTGGTGTCCGAAGAGGCTTGCTTTTGTCCATGTTGAAGCGGCTTAGGAGGTCTTTGGTATACTTCGTTTGATGCACAAAGGTACCCTCCTTGGTTTGCTTGATTTGCAGCCCCAAAAAGTAAGTGAGTTCACCCATCATACTCATTTCAAATTTGGAACTCATCATTGCTGAAAACTTGGACACAAGATCATGAGAAGCACAACCAAAGATAATATCATCCACATACACTTGAACAAATAATGAGTCATTGCCATGTTTAAGCACAAAAAGAGTTTTATCAACCTTGCCCATGGTAAACCTCTTTTCAAGTAAGAATGTTTTTAACCTATCATACCATGCTCTAGGGGCTTGTTTGAGACCGTATAAGGCTTTGGACAGTTTGTAAACATGATTAGGAAAATCTGGATTTTCAAAACCTGGTGGTTGTTTGACATAAACCTCCTCATCTATGTAGCCATTAAGAAAAGCACTTTTAACATCCATTTGATATAGCTTAAAACCTTTAGATGCTGCAAAAGATAACAAAATTCTTATGGCTTCTAATCTAGCGACAGGAGCAAAAGTTTCATCAAAATGTAGACCTTCAACTTGAGTGAAACCTTGAGCAACCAACCTAGCCTTATTCCTAATCACAACCCCATCCTCACTTTGTTTATTTTTATATACCCATTTAGTTCCAATTAATGTGTGACCTTGAGGTGGAGGTACAAGTTTCCAAACATTATTTCTTTCAAAATTTTCTAACTCTTCTTGCATGGCAATAATCCAAGATTCATTAGTGAGTGCGTGTGATATATCTTTGGGTTCAAAAGAAGCAACAAAAGCAGAATGAGCATGAGAGTTTGGATCGCAAAACCTGGACCGTGTGACTCCTTCGTACAAGCTTCCAATCATCTATTGTGGGGGATGATCTTTATAAAGCCGTAGGGGAACAGATGTCTCACAAGCTTCTTCTTCATTAGGTTCATCGTCGATTGATGAGCTTGTGACTTGTGGACGATCAGGACCAGCAGAGGTGATAGCCGGAGCTTGTTCAATGTCCGGAGCTGGACACGCGTCAGCTTCGGAACTACCAGGCAGTATCACCGGCTCTTCTTCTTCTTCGAAAATACCCTCCCCCCGAGGATACGGATCTGGTCCTGCAACACCGGAGCTAGTACCTGGGCTAGCTTCATCAAAAGACACTTCACAAGTCTCCACAATTTTGTTAGTGTCAAGTAAAAGCACACGGTAGCCTCTAGTATGAGATGGATAACCAAGAAACATGCCATCAATGGATCTAGGTTCAAATTTATCAAGATTACCATGTTTCTTAACAAAGCATTTGCAACCAAAGACCCGAAAGTGTGTAACACTAGGCCTATGTCCAAACCGGAGTTCATATGGTGTTTTACCTAGCTTAGCATGCAAGAAAACACGATTTGAGACATAACAAGCGATTGCTAATGCATCAGCCCAAAATTTCCTAGGAGTTTGATATTCATCAAGCATAGTCCTAGCCATCTCAACTAAGGTTCTGTTCTTCCTTTCTACAACACCGTTTTGTTGAGGTACATATGGTGAAGAGAATTGATGATCTATTCTATTTTCAGCAGAAAAGTGATCAAAGAATTGATTTTTAAATTCAGTTCCATTATCACTTCTAATTGCTTTTAATGATCCTGGGTGATCAATTGATAATCTAAGAAATAAAGTTCTAAAGTGACTAAAAACTTCATTCTTAGACGCCATAAATTACACCCAAGAATATCTAGAATAATCATCAACAATAACAAGAGCATACCATTTACCTCCGAAGGATTGAACACATGAAGGTCCTACGGTGTCAAGGTGCAAAAGTTGACATGGTTCAGTTGTCATGATCATTGTGAGAGGAGTATGTGAACTTGCAACCATCTTAGCATGTCTACAAGAAGAGCACACAATTTCTTTGTCTCCTTTAATCTTAGGCAGCCCACGTATGCGATCAAGAGCACTAACACACGTTAGGTGATCAAAGCCTACGTGACCAAGTCTACGATGCCAAAAATATAAGTCATTTGAATCATTAACAACTAGACACCTATGCTTAGAGGAAGACATATCAAAATCAGCTTTAAAAACTCTTCCAAACCGAGACATGTTAAAAATAAGCTCACTATTTGAACCTACAACTTTGCAGCAGTTTTTATTGAAAATAATTTCTAGATTTTCATCTAGCAATTGTGAAACAGAAAGCAAGTTGTATTTCAAATTTTTGACAAGTGCCACATCCTTCAAAGTGTAGTGATCATTTACTCTAACCGAACCCTTAGCAATTATAGGAGTTGAAGAATTATCGGCAAAAGTAACATTCTCTACACATGACACAAAAGAGAGGGAGGAGAACCAATCTTTGTTACCGGTCATGTGGCGTGAGCAACCTGAATCCACAATCCAAATGTTCTCCTTCCTCAAATGTGTAACCTACATAGAAGCACAATACGTCGATGACTCAATACTGGGATTAGTCAAAAGGCATTTAGGAATCCAGTACTGAGTCACGCGACGTGCAGCAGGAAAAACACGCGAAAGCTGAGACAAAATAGCAGGTTTATGAGTCAAAGATTGAGGTTTTCTGTTCTTAACTCTTTTAGCACAAAAACCAGTAGCTCTGGGGGTAAAAGCAGCAGTTCCAAAAGACAGGGCTGAAGCTCCGGAAACAAAAGCTGAAGTTCCGGAGGAAACAACAGAAGGTTCGGGAGCTCTCGGAGCTATCCGAACTATCGGAGCTGCTTTTGCGGATTTCTTACCAGAAGGTCCGGAAGCTACCTTTTCAAATTTCTGACCCACTAAAGCAGGTTGTGCTTTTCTAATTGCATGGAAGTTATAAGATCTAGCAATTTTTCTTTCCTTTTTTCTGTTGTTTAGCTAGTCTATAACAAAAATCTATGACATGACCATCTCTACCACAGAAGGTACAATGAAATTTAACTTTGTGTTCATGTCTAGATGAGCAAGCAATATTTTTATTTGAAACCGAATGAGGCAACACTCCTGCATATTTGAAAACCACTCCTTTTTGTTTAGGAACTGTTTGAATCAAACCACTTCCTAATGACTTTACAATTTTAGGTGGATGTGACTTAGCATGAGCATGAGAATCAAAACCTAAACCAGTTTTATTATTGCAAGACTTAGAAGAATTCAGCAGCAAGTTTAGATTCTTATTCCCATTATAAAACCGACCTAGTGTCCTATTCATGTCATCAAGTTTCTTAGACAAGTATAGGCAGTTTGCACATGAAATTTTTCCTTTTAGTTTGCAATTGGAACAATTTTTAACTTCATGAGATCGTAAAGCATTGTTCAGAATGGAAATTTCATTCATTGCATCTTTTAGTTTTTTATCAAGATTTTCACATTCAGAACAATGCAAATCATCTGTAGAACAAGAAGCATCTTTTATGTTTTTATCACTAAGTGCAGCAAGCTCTTTGTTCATTTTAATTTCTTCATCAAGTCTATCTAGAGTGGAGGAGTGTGCACTTCTTAATGTGGACAATTGTTCATAGATTAAGTCACATGAGGGACATGCATCATCACTAGGAATCAAAGTTTTTAAACGGTTAATTTCAGATTCTAGTGATTCAATTTTAGCAGCATTATCCCTAAGCTTTTTGTCCTTTTTCTTGACAATAATAGTTGCACGAGAAATAGCATCACACATTTCATTGCAGGTAGAACATACCTCATCGTCTTCACTGTTGTGTTCTGCATCCTCCTGACTTGATCTTGATCTTGTTTTGCCCGTCATGAAGCATAAGTTGGCCAGATCGTCATCATCTTCATCACTTTCAAAGTCTACATCACTTGAACTAAGTTCTTGAAGTGCGGTGATGAAGCTATTAATCATCTTGCGTCCTATGGTACCCTTCTTTTTCTTGTTGGAATTTCTAGAGGAGGTCTGGACCTTGCTTTGTTTTTCTCCCCGGGTGGTCGGACCTGAAAGGTTAGGGCATTCTGTACGAAAGTGTCCTGTTTTACCACATTCAAAACAGCGTTGAGGTCCGGAGCTTCCTCCCTTCTAGTTCTCACATTTTGCAATGCTTTTGAGAATCTAGTAGAGATGAGTGCCAACTCCTCTTCTGGAAATTCTTCGATCTGTCCCAGGGTTAGTGAGGACAACAAAGCAAGAGTATTGCAGGATGATGATTGGCCGGAGCTAGACATATCACGTTGTGAGACAAATGCAATAGACTTTTTTGAGTTCTTACGTGCTAGGATGTCAATTTCATGAGTTTTTAGTTTAGAATAAAGTACATCTAATGTAAGAGAACTCATGACAGTTGATGCACGAATGGATGTTACTTTCATATCCCAAACTGACATGTCTAATGCACTAAGAATTTGTCTAGCATTCTCAACATCAGAAAAATTAACATTGACACTACGTAAGTTGCTGAGAATTTTATTGAAACGAGCAAAGAGGTCATCGATAGACTCACCTGGTTGCATCTCAAAACGTATATATTCCTTTTTGAACATATCTTGTTTGACCTCCTTGATTGTGTTGGAGCCTTCATGATAATCACAGAGAGCTCTCCAAACATCGTATGCTGACCGGAGGTGCGCGACACGATCAAAGTCGCTCTGAGTGAGTCCTTGGATGATCAAGTTTTGTGCTTTGTTGTTGTTGTCGACGTCCCGGAGGTTCGTAGCCGTAACTTGATCGTTAGGAAGGACTTCATAAGGTTTTTACACCTTTTCCCATATTGCGAAGCCTTGCACCTGGATGAAGGCCTCCATGCGTGCCTTCCAAACCTGAAAATCAATACCAGCAAACACACAAGGTTTGGCGGAGTACTTCTCCATGATGATTAGTCAAAAACACGTGTAAATCACAAAGATTAGAGCACCGTGGCTCTGATACCAATTGTAGGATTGAAGAGCACATGAAAAGCTACCAGAGGGGGGTGAATGGTAGATTTAAAAATCTTACGCAGCGGAAACAATAAAACCCTAATCCCTTCGGTAGAAAAATGATTTGTTAAAGAAATCGTGTATGAGACTAATCTAAACGTGTTTCATCGTGAACAAATTGATAGATATCAGAGATAATCAAGTCACGAAGACAACACAAAAAGAATTACTCAAATCCGTCGAGAAAAATTCAAGTTATGATCGAAAGATCAGACTATGGTCAATCTGACCTACCCGAGAAAAACAGTTTCTGGAATGCTGCAAAGAAACTCGTGTAGCTCAGAAACAACAAATTCAATGACCGTGAAATTTTGACATATAATACAAAATCAAGTTGTGAAGATAACCCAAAAATAATCACGCCAATTGGATCAGTAAAACTCGAGTTATGATGAAACCACTGACGAAAGGTAGTGCTGTCCAGAAACTCGATGAGTAAAACTTGTCTGGAACAAGTCGGACGAACAAGGCACAAAAGTTCCTTTAAACTATGAATTTTATTCAATAGAACACAAGAGGAACAGCCCCAAAGTCGTCTACCTCGAGATTTGGCCTTCCCTTGCTTTTATAACCAGCCCTTAGGCCATCCCAATCTCAACTAGGACTCCAATCCTAATCCGATCACAATCGGAACTTTCCATAACTGCTTAGGACTCTTCTATACGCAGATAGAAGCAATCTTAAGACTTCCAAACACCTTAGGAACGTATCCCACATTCCTAAACAACTCAAATTCGTGTCCCACACGAAATCCTAACATAACCAACTCGATATTTCCATACCGAGCCATAACCGACTCAGCTAGCAGTCTAAGTCTTCAACCGATACGATCCGATCCTTCCGATCAGATCTTCCTTCCTTAATCCGTCTCTAGAATCATATTGCCACGTCATGCACCTCATGCATACGTGCAAACACCTTCCTTTGACCTTCATATGCACTGCCCCTGATTCAATCATCCTGCGCAACCTCCTGACCCGCTCAACCACAGTTCCTCTCGAACTTGGTTGTTGGAACCTCATCTCCTCCTGAGACTAGTCCAATGGATCCTGTCACCAGCCATGACTTGAACTCAAGCAACACCTGCACATGAACAAACAACCAATCCATACGATCCCAAGTCCTCGACTTGACTCAAGTTAGTTCCGAACACAACACCTTACATGAGAACCTCAAATAAGCATGTTGCAAAACCACAGTAGAAACGATATCAACCATATCATCCAAAACGCACCAAAAACTTAGCAAATGAATACTAAGCAATCTTTCCAACAATGTAAATAAAGTACGAAACAATGCAAATGAAAAAGCAGAAGCACTGTGGTCAAGTTCCGGACCTTGCCAGAGCAACCCGGAGCTTGAGCCGGAGCTAACAAAAGCTAGTAGAACCTAGCGTCGGAGCTTTCCAAAACTAGTAGATCCTAGCACCGGAGCTTACCAAAAACTAGTCAAAACTAGTCAACCCAAAATCGGAGCTAGACAAAGTACGTCGGAGCTTAGCAAACTCATGTTGGAGCTATCAAAGACATGCCGGAGCTAACAAAGACATGCCGGAGCTAAAGATAAAGCTCACCGGAGCTAACCAAAGCTAGTCGGATCTTACCAAGATGCCGGACCTAGCATCTAACGTAGCCGGAGCTACCCAAAACAAGCCGGACCTACTGTCGAAACTTGATAAAAAGGTGTTTTGGTGATATTTAAAACTTTTATCATCAAAGCCAAGTGTATTCACTACAAGCCAATGTATTCAGCACACATAGGTCTTACACCTCCTTAGGGGATGTCGAAGCTTTGATGGCTCCGGCATCATCCACCATCATCATGAGATTTTTATTTTTCCTACACACTGAAGTCAAGAAAAATAGTAAAATCCGTTTCTCATCTATAGCTTGTTTGCGGCTTACTATTCCCGAAATAAATTTGTAGGTCGATCGCAATTCTATATACAATAAAGTGCATTTGCTTATTTTCTCTAGGTCCGACCGTTTTCTGTACTACCTTACTCAGGCTTGCCGGGGTGTAGGTAGAGTGGCGTACTTAGGGTGCAGGACCAGGCTAAGTCGATAGCACACTCCAGACCTAGATTCGCTTGGCATCAGGCGAGTAGGCCATTCAACAATGTTAAGACCCAAAAGAATTAACAATGCAACTTGAATTATATATGAATTGTTCGAGCTAATGTTTCTTGAGAATTGCACAGCTTTGTTATCGACAAGAAAGAGAAAAACAAAAAATAATGAGCCTGTAAAAAATAAATGCACGTAGAGTCTGTTTTCACATAATGATGTCTTTCATTATAGGTCCGGGGTACAGGGGAAACAAGTACACTCTTAGGGTAGGGAACCAGGCTAAGTGTGTTGCATTTCTCTTTTGACCCAGGGTAGCTAGCTACACTTTTAGTTCTGAGGCTGTGTCAAGTGTTGCTTGAACATTGCAGACCTTCCAGGAAAGGTCCGGTTGTCCTCCCGGAGGAGCTACCTGACTCTGTACAATGACGCTATAACATACATCATATGTAATTACAGACTCACCTCCGTGATATAAGCGTAGAACATACGGAGGTGCTCAATGTTCCAAGGATTAGGGAGCGGTGTCCCATCCTCGGTTGCCAAGCGAATGCATCCGGGACGGGATACTTTGATCACTCGAAAGGGTCCTTCCCAGCCGGGGGAAAGTTTGTTTAACCCTTCTCGAGTTTGTATTCTCCGTAGCACCAGATCGCCTTCCTCAAGCTGTCGGTTATGCACATGCCTTTGGTGATAGTGCTGAAGCGCTTGGCGGTAGCGTGCATTTCGAATAGCTGCTCGACACCTTCCCTCTTCAACGAGGTCAAGGTCTTCACGCCGGAGCTGGTCCTACGTGGCTTCGTCGAAGGTCCGGACCCGGAGCGACCCCAAGGTGATTTTCAGAGGAAGGACTGCTTCAGCTCCATACACCAGGAAGAAGGGTGTCTCTCGAGTTGACCGGTTTGGAGTTGTCCTGTTTGCTCATAGGGTGGGTGGAAGCTCTTCAATCCAGTTGGCTCCATGTTTTTTCAGGCGCTCATATGTGCGTGTCTTGAGTCCTTCTAGGATTTCTGCATTTACTCTCTCGGCTTGGCCATTGCTTGCCGGGTGAGCTACGGAAAGCATAGCTGACTTGAATGCCGAGGTCCTCACAATATCCTTGGAATGCAGAACTTGTGAATTGGGTCCCATTGTCAGTTATGATCTTGTTTGGGACTCCAAATCTGCATACTATGGACTGCAAGAAATTGATAGTTGGTTGCTTGTTTATTGTCACAACTGGAGTTGCTTCCGACCACTTGGTGAACTTGTCGATGGTGACATACAGGAACTTGTAACCTCCGACGGCTCTTGGGAAATGTCCCAAGATATCCATACCCACACGGCGAATGGCCATGTCGGAGGTATCATTTGTAGAGGTTGAGCTGGTGTGTGAATTTGTTTTGCATGGAACTAGCATGCTTCACATTTCTTCACTAGCTCGGTTGCATCTTGGAGTGCTGTAGGCTAGTAAAAACCATGTCGGAAGGCTTTACCGACCAGCAATTGGGAAGACGCGTGGTTCCCACACTCGCCTTCATGGATTTCCACGAGGAGCTCACGACCTTCTTCCCTTGTAATGCACCGCATTAGGACGCTGTTGGCACCACGCCGGTAGAGATCCCCTTCTACCAGTGTGTATCTTTTAGCCAATCTGACTATCCGGTCAGCAGATACATTGTCTTCAGGAAGGATGTTGTCTTTCAAGTAGCTCCAGATCTCCTAGATCCATGCATCGGAGCTAACTTGAGCTTATGAGTCTTGCGCGATGGGTTGCTCGGAGCTTCCTGTAGCACCTACGATCCTTGATGGATGCCATGGTAAAAGGGCCATCGGGACCGCCAGCCTCGAGGTGCTGGTATCGCCCCCTTGGCTCAGTTCGATAGGCTGAGATGTTGGTCTTGACAATCTACGGACGAAGGTTCCGTTGGGAACCGAAGCTCCAGTTGAAGCTTTCGTCGAGAGTTCATTAGCATCAGCGTTGTTGAGATGCTGGACATGGCGAAGATCCATGACTTCAAAATCCTTCTGAAGCTTCTGGACTTCAAGGAGATATGCAGCCAGTTGAGGGTTGTTGCAGCAGCATTCACCTTTGACTTGTTTTATAACAAGCTGCGAATCACCCTTTACCAACAGCTGCTTGACACCATATGTTAGTGCCACCTTGAGCCCATAGATTAATGCTTCATACTCCGCCATGTTGTTGGTCGCCTTGAAGTCAAGGTGAACCATGTATTTGACCTTCTCCCCGGTTAGAGCAAGGAGAAGGATTCCAGCTCTGGCCCCCTGCTTCTGCACGGAGCCGTCGAAGTAGAGAGTCCAGTGAGGCTCAGTGAAGACTGGAACCTTGGGTTCCGACTTCTGCTACTAGGGCCCCTAGGATTTGATGGAGAGGGGGTCCATTCCACCACAAAGTCTGCCAATGATTGACTCGTGATCACTTGTCTTGGGACGAATTCAAGATCGAACTCGGCCAATTCTGCTGCTCACTTTGCAATGTTCCCAGTAGAGTTGGGGTTATGCAAGATTGCATGCAGTGGATAAGAGGTTACCACTGAAATCTTGTGAGCTTGGAAGTAGTGACGAAGCTTACTAGAGGCAATAAGAACTGCGTAGAGCATCTTATGCACCTCTAAGTACCGAGTTTTGGCGTCATGGAGTACCTCGCTGATGAAGTACACTGGGCGCTGGACTGTCTGGACCCTCCTGGAGGGGCCCGAAGCTTCCTCCTCATCAACCCGGACCCACTCGGAGGGGTCCAAAGCTTCTTCGGGGACCTCTAGGTTCTTGCTAGAGGAACCCAGAGCTTCTTCTAGAGTGACCCAGACCTTCCCGGAAGGATCCGTATCTTCTTGTTCAGCAACAGTAACTCCTTCATTTGAAGGAGGTTGATCCTCTGGCGTCTCACCTTAAGGATCCGAGTCTGGGGGCTGGGACCCAGACTCGCCTTCAGGTAGTTCCGGACCTTCCCGGAGGGGTCTGGATTCCTTAACTGGGGATGATTCTGGTCTTTCCACAACTAGGACCGTGCTGACAACTTCGTCAGTTGCTGAAATGTAAAGCAGAAGTGGCTCACCAGGATTTGGAGCTACCAAAGTTGGTAGAGTGGTGAGGAGCTGTTTCATCTCTTGGAATGCCTTTTCTGCTTCTTCAGACCATTGGAATGGTCCGGACTTCCTCAGTAGTTTGAAGAAGGTTAGCGCCTGTTCCACCAGTCTTGAGATGAACTGGCTGAGGGCAGCTAGACATCCAGTCAGCTTCTGGACATCCTTGATGCGAGCTGGTGGCCGCATGTCTTCAATAACTTTAATCTTCGCCGGATTCGCCTCTATTCCTCGGTGGTTCACCAAGAATCCAAGAAGCTTTCCGGAGCTAACCCCAAAGACACACTTGTCTGGGTTCAGCTTTATGCGTGTGATTCGCAACTTGTCGAAGACAGCCTGCAAGGTGTCAAGGAATGACTCCTTGTTCTTGATCTTGACGACGATGTCATCGACATACACTTCCACTACATCTCTAATGAACTCTGCAAACATTTTGTACATAGCTCGTGCAAACGTTGAAGCAGCATTTTTGAGACCGAATGGCATGGCAGTGTAACAATATAATCCATCTACTGTGATGAAAGAAGTGTGCTCTTCATCTTCCCTAGACATTCTGATTTGATGATATCCACAATATACGTCTAGGAAACACAGTAATTCACACCCGGAGGTGGAATCCACTATCTGATCTATTCTCAGTAGTGGAAATGGGTCCTTTGGACATGCCTTATTCAATATTGTGTAGTCGATACACATCCAAAGCTTCCCGCTGGCCTTAGGTACAACGACTGGGTTTGCCAGCCATTTTGGGTGGAAGACTTCCCCGATAAATCCATCTTCGAGCAACTTCTTCACTTCTTGACGTATGAAGTTTTTTCGCTCTAATGATTGCTTTCGAGGCTTCTGATGTACAGGACGAGCGTCGGGATAAATCTTCAGATTGTGCTCAATCACTTCCCTAGGGATCCCAGGCATTTGTGACGGTTCCCAGGCAAACACATTGACATTAGCCCGGAGGAAAGTGATGAGTGCGAGTTCCTATTTGTCGTTCAGACCTCCCGATATATAGGTGGTCTGAGCAGCGTCGGGACCAATTTGGACGACTTTGACGGGAATGTAAGTGTCGCCGCTTGGTTGCACACAAGGTGCGGAGGTTGATCCTCGATGTCGAATGCTCGGGGGCTTCAGAGCTTGCTCCTTTCTTGATTCTTCCTCTTGCGCTATAGCAAGCGCGTGAAGTTCTTCTAGAGCAGTAATTCCGGCGGTGCGATCCCCGCGGATCCGGAGAATGCCTGAGGGTGTTGGCATCTTCAACACCAGGTAGCCATAATGAGCAGCAGCCATGAATTTGTATAAAGCTAGCCTGCCCAAGATGGTGTTGAATGGTAAGTTGATATGTGCCACGTCGAAGACCAACTTCTCGGTCCTGTAATTCTCCTGAGTTCCGAAGGTCACTGGGAGAGTAATGGCACCGAGTGGAGTTATGGCCCCCGGACCTACTCCAGAGAAAGGTCGGGAGGGGTGAAGATCCGAAGGTCGGAGCTGATGCTTGACGAAGGCTTCAAAGCTTATGAGGTTCAGCCCTCCCCCTACCTGGCACGCCAACTTTCGGAGTCTGGTTCTGGCAATTCTCCCGGTACTACGGTTAGTAGCCCACGGAGTTTTGTAGTTCGGTTTGGGCGCGCGGAGATTCAGAACAAGATGGCGATTTGACACGAGGATTTACGTGGTTCGGGCTGCCTGAGCGTAATACCCTACTCCACGGATGTGTGTTGTTGTTGTATTGAGCGTTTAAGCGCTTGTGTGTGAGAGATCACAGTGTCTGGAAGGACTCCATGGGCGCGTGTGAAAAGTGTCTCCCCTGTGTATCGCTCGACAAATCCTTTTATAGTACAAGGACTGGCCATTACATCATCAGTCTGGCCCGACATGTGGCCCTGGCGGTTACTGATGCTTAATACACAGTTAATGTACTTGATTCCCCTTAACAGCATGGTAACGCGCCTTGATGGTGGCGTTACTGGTATTAATGGTCATCCGATCGTGTGTCATTAAGATAGCATTAATGACACATAATCAGGTCTTGGAGTCTTTAATGTCCCTTAAAGGTCTGAGCCGTTGGAGGTCCACCAATTTGCCTGTCGAGGTTGAAGGTCCGACGGTTGGACGCGTGGCAGCTCCGGAGCTTACCGTCTTGGACAAGTAGGTCCGGTGCTGTTGTACATGTGTCAGTACCGGAGCTTCCCTCTGTCGCGGTTAGGTCCGTGGGTGCCACACAGGTATCTAGTCCGGAGCTTTCCCATGTATGGAATGTAACTCCGGTTTTACGATACACGTGGCGGCACTGGGACTAACCATAGAAGGGAGGCAGGTCCGGTTCCTTGTGACACGTGGGGCCTTTGGAGGTCTTCAACTCGGATAGGTAGAGTTCCTTTGCACTCTTCGCAGTTCCAAGGGGTATCCGGTACGTAGGGTACCGACACATTTAATATCATACTAGAGGCTACCGTGTGCTTTTACTTGACACTAACAAAATTGTGGAGACTTGTGAGATTTCTTTTGATGAAGGTGGCCCAGGTACTGGCTCAAACATTGCAGGCCAAGATGCATATCTAGGGGAGATCATTTTTGTTGAAGATAAGTGCCGCTGCCCGAAAATTCAGAAGCTAATAATGTCATCCCTGCTCATGATTTTGATCTACAACCAGCACCAGTGACTACTACTGTTTGTCCAAATCATCCTCAAGCTACGAGTTATTTGGTTGATGATGAACATGAAGATCAAGGAGCTTGTGAAGTGTCTACTCTCCACCACATCCTCAAAAGTCACCCTCCACAACAAATTATTAGAAGCTTGCACGAACGAGTCACATGGTCGATGTTTCAATCCAAAATGTCATGCTCATTCTGCTTTTGTTGCTTCTTTTGAACCCAAAGATACAACCCACACACTCACTAATGAATCTTGGATCATTGCCATGCAAGAAGAGTTAGAAAATTTTGAAAGAAATCATGTTTGGAAACTTGTACCTCCACCTCATGATCACAGATAGGAACTAAATTGGTGTTTAAAAATAAAAAAAGTGAGGATGGAGTTGTTGTTAGGAACAAAGCTAGGTTGGTTGCTCAAGGTTTCGCACAAGTTGAAGGTTTAGATTTTGATGAAACTTTTGCTCCTGTTGCTAGATTAGAAGCCATAAGAATTTTATTAGCATTTGCTGCATCTAAAGGTTTCAAGTTATATCAAATGGATGTAACAGGTTATTTTCTTAATGACTACATAGATGAGGAGGTTTGTGTTATGCAACCACCAAGTCTTGAAAATTCAGATTTTTGTAATCACATTTACAAATTGTCCAAAGCTTTGTATGGTCTCAAAAATCCCCTTGAGTATTGTATGATAGGTTAAAAATATTCTTACTTAGAAAGGGGTTTACCGTGGGAAAGGTTGATAAAACTCTTTTTGTACTTAAGCATGGCAATGACTCACTATTCGTTCAGGTGTATGTGGATGACATTATCTTTGGTTGTGCTTCTCATGATCATGTGTCCATGTTTTCAGCTATGATAAGTTCAGAATTTGAGATGACTTTGATGGGACAACTAATATACTTTTTGAGGCTGCAAATCGAGCAAACCAAGGAGGGAATCTTTGCGCATCAAAGAAAGTACACAAATGACCTTCTTAGACATTTCAACAAGGAAAATAGAAAGCCTCTTCGGACACCAATGGGAACAATATTAACACTTGAACTTGATGAAGATGGTGAACCTGTGGATCAAAAAGAATATAGAAGCATGATCGGGTCACTTTTGTACATCACGACATCAAGTCCAGACATAGAATTCAGCATACGTCTTTGTGCAGGACTTCAAGCTTCCCCACGCGCTTCACATCATCATGCCGTCAAAAGGATTCTATGATACTTACATGGAACTAAAGAATTTGGCATTCTCTTTCCTTCTTCCTCAATCGTTACATTGAAAGCTTCTTTGGATGTCGATTTTGGGGGTTGTAGGATTGATAGGAAAAATACCTCAGATGCTTGTCATTTTCTTGGTAACTCGCTTGTTGCTTGATCCTCTAAAAAACAAAGTTCAGTTTCACAATCCACGGCTGAATCTGAATATGTAGCTGCTGCTAGCGATTGCTCGCAAATTATTTGGATTGACCAAACACTTAAGGACTACCGGGATGCTCTAGATAGTGTTCCACTATTTTGTGACAATATTAGTGCCATTTGCATTGAATAAAGCACATTGACATTAGGTATCACTTTCTTTGTAAGAATGTAGAAAAATGAGACTTTGTGCTTCACCATGTAGATACAGAGCAACAATTGCCTAGCATTTTTACAAAACCTTTGGATTTCACTCTTTTTTCATTCATTCTTAGTGAAACAGGGGTTATGCATCCTGATGGCTTAAATTTAGGGGCAGTTCTGCAACTTGGGAAGTCTATGTGTGAATCTGAAATTAAAAGATATTTTGAGAATAAGTGTTCCATACATATATGACTTTGTGATTTTTTAACATGCTGAAAGTTCTTACTACATTACTCGTGTTATACATTTTATAGTTTTTGCCATGACTAGTAATTTGAATGATTACTTACACTAAATCTGGTCATGATTGTACTTTCTTGCTGGTTTGAACTTGTTGCATGCTCACAAGTGCTCTTAATCATAAAAAATTAATCATTCAATAACCCATATGTTGAGCTTTTATGATTAAATGAAAAATAATGAAAATATCAAGAAAATATGCATGCATTGCAATTCTTCTTTTGAGAATGCTTATCATTGCACTTAGATATGAACTTGGAAAGAGTTGTGTATGACGAAAACCATGTTCTTAAGCTTCTACTTGTCAAATAACATAGAGTTGGCTTGGTTTAAATAAGGCTGATGTTGTATATAATCTCTGGCAACTTTATTTGATATAAATTTGTACTTGATGAGTAGGTTTAGGCCCAATCTTCCGAAAGGTAAGTCGATTGGAGTGGAGAATACAACGTTGATGATCCCCGGCACTCGAGCAATTCAAGTACCTCTGCAATCACTACACCACTGCTCCGTTGGTTATCAACCATGTTGCACACGCTTGACCTCACTAAGAAGGCTAATCACTGCAAGTGCAACCGAGAACACAACCAAGAACGTAGAAGACACGACCTGAAATTGAGAAGTTGGGGTCTCACAAACCGTATAATGGCAAGATTGTTAATCTAAGAAAAACCCGCCAAATATGACCGGCGGCTGCAGTATTTAAAGGCTAGGGTTCGGCCAAAACACGCTTAGATGCGTCCCTAATGGACTCATATGGGATACAAGGACCAAAGGCCGGATTCGGTAGCGCAGCACCAGACATAAATCTGGACTCGACTTGTTTCGAAGATTCCCAATGACTCCGGAGGAATTTTGAGGTGGGACCAGAGCCATTGGAAATTTTACCTTCTCCTATTTCCGTGCATATGTGGAACGTCGAAAATGGAGTCCGTATGCATCATGGGCGTCCCTTTTAAGTTGGACTCCTCCTGGACTCTGAGTTGAACTCAAGTCCGAGTTGTAAACTGATTCCATCAACTTTTGGACGTCCCAGCAGGTTCTCCACATTCCCAAGGCCTCTTCCCTTCACTTGTTGATCTTCTCCATTGTTCCTAATAACAATTAAATCATCACATAGCAATCTATTCTCAAACTCACTTGCAAAGGAAGTTAGGAACGAGTTCACCTGCTGATTTATTAACCGTGCTCATGCTCTTGTGATTGGTCTTTGGAATTCAATGTGCATCTACGCTGTTGTGACGTCCTCATCATCCTCCTCCTCTTGAATTGGAGTCATCCTCGACTCAAGTTCATCTTCTTCTCCCAAGTACGGTCGCAAATCTGAAATGTTAAATGTGGGACTAACCTCAAAATCTGGAGGCAACTCATGCTTATATGCATTATCATTAATCCTTTCAACAACCTTAAAAGGACCAGTAGCTCATGGCATAAGTTTATATTTTCTCAAGTTAGGAATCGCTCTTTTCTCAAATGTAACCACACCAAATCAACCGGTTCAAGTTTTACTTCTTTTCTACCTTTACTATCTGCAATCCCATACTTCTCATTCATCTTTTCAATATTTTTCTATGTAGTTTCATGCATCTTAAGAATGAATTCAAATCGTTGTGTAGCATCCAAATTTATAGTTTCGGAAGGGGGCAAAGGTAGTAAATCAATAGGAGCATGGGGATTAAAACCATATACTACCTGAAATGGACTTACCTTCGTCGTGAAGTGAACGGATCTGTTGTAAGCAAATTCTATATGTGGTAAACACTCCTCCCACAACTTCAAATTTCTTTTCAAGACAGCCCGCACCATAGTGGATAAAGTACGATTAACTACCTCGATTTATCCATCCGTTTGTGGGTGACATGTACCTGAAAACTGCAACTTCGTTCCCAATTTATATCACAAAGTCTCCAAAAATGACTTAGAAATTTTGAATCACGATCAGAAACAATGGTATTTGGCATACCATGTAAACGAACAATTTCGGTCATAAATAAATCAGCAATGTGTGAGGCATTATCATTCTTATGACAAGGTATAAAGTGTGCCATTTTGGAGAAACGATCAACAACTACAAAAATACTATCCCTCCCCCTCTTAGTCCTAGGCAGTCCCAAAACAATGTCCATAGAAATATCCTCCCAAGATACACTAGGAACAGGAAGAGGCATATAAATACCATGTGGGTTAAGGCAAGACTTAGCTTTATTGCAAGTAGTGCATCGTGACATGTAGCGCTCGACATCACGCCTGATCTTTGGCCAAGAGAAGTGTGTGGACAACACTTCTTCAATTTTCTTCACTCTAAAATGTCCCATCAAACCTCCTCCATGTGCTTCCTACAAAAGTAGTAGACGAACGGAGCTAGCTGGAACACATAACTTGATAGCACGATAGAGGAGACCCTCTCGCAGCACATATTTATTCCAAGTTCTTCCTTCTCTACAATTTTCAAAAACATCTTTGAAGTCCAAATCAGTAGGATGTAATGCTTTTATTGTTTCTAAACCAAAGATTTTATGATCAAGTTAGGACAGCAAGGTATGACGTCCAGATAATGCATCGGCAATGACATTTTCCATCCCTTTCTTATGCTTAATGATGTATGGAAATGACTCTATGAACTCAATCCATTTAGCATGTCATTTATTCAGATTGGTTTGACACTTAAGATACTTCAACGATTCATGATCGGAATGTATGACAAACTCCTTAGACCAAAGATAATGTTGCCAAGTTTGTAATACTCGCACTGAGGCATACAATTCCTTATCATAAGTAGAATAATTCAGAGAAGTACCATGAAGTTTTTCACTAAAGGAAGCAACGGGTTTACATCCTTGTATGAGAACGCCTCCAATACCAATGCCGCTTGCATCGCATTCTAGCTCAAAGGTTCTGTCAAAATTAGGAAGTTGTCGCAATGGTGCTTGAGCATCAAAAGCTTGTTGCTGTTGTTCGCCCCATTGAAATGGCACTCCCTTCTTCGTTAGCTCATGTAGAGGTGTTGCAATGGTGCTGAAATCCGGCACAAATCAGCGATAAAAACCTGCAAGACCAAGAAAACTACGAACTTGCATGACGGTTGTTGGGGTTGGCCAGCTAGTGATCGCTTCAATTTTTGCCTCATCCATCTCAATTCCCTGCGAGGAAATGACATAGCCAGGAAACGAGACTCGATTGGTGCAAAAGACGCACTTTTCGATGTTACCAAACAAACGTGCATCTCTCAAAACAGTAAAAACAGCACGTAAATGTTCAAGATGTTCATCATATGACTTGCTGTATATGAGGATATCATCGAAGTAAACCACCACAAATTGTCCAATGAAAGCATGTAAAACCTCGTTCATTAATCGCATAAAGGTGTTGGGTGCATTAGTTAAACCAAAAGGCATGACTAACCACTCATAAAGTCCAAACTTGGTTTCAAATGCAGTTTTCCATTCATCTCCTAGTGCCATTCTAATTTGGTGGTAACCACTACGCAAGTCAATTTTTGTGAAGATGATAGCACCACTCAATTCATCAAGCATGTCATCTAAGCGAGGAATAGGATAACAATATTGAATTGTGATGTTATTAATCGCTCGACAATCAACACACACGCGCCAACTACCATCTTTCTTAGGAACCAAAAGAACAGGAACAGAACAAGGGCTAAGGCTTTCATGAATGTACCCGCAGTCCAAAAGATCTTGGACTTGTTGCTGAATTTCCTTAGTTTCCTCTGGATTCGCCCTATATGCTACACGATTTGGCAAGCTTGCTCCTAGAATCAAATCGATCTTGTGTTCAATGCCTCTCATGGGTGGTAAACTAGGGGGTATCTTGGAGGGAAGCACATCCTCAAACTCCTGCAGAAGGTTAGCAACAGCAGGGGACAATGCAATAGACAATTCATGAAGTGAAAGCGTGGCTTCTTTGCATACTAAAGCATAGCACATCCCCTTAGCATCGAATAAATCAGCAAGGTCGAATTTAGTAGTGAGAAACGTTGGTGATTTCAACTTAATGACTTGCTGTTTTTCAGATTCTAGTTTTGTTGTTTTACCATCACGAATTTTACACTTCTCAAAATGCACAATTTCAGCATGAGTCATGGGGTGCAAAGTGATTTTCTTTTCTTTATGCATTAGAGTATATTTATTAGTTCTACCATGTTAAATAACATCTGTATCAAATTCCCAAGGACGACCCAATAAAAGAGAACAAGCATCCATAGGCACGACATAAAAATCAGCAAAATCATGGTAAGAACCAATTGAAAAATGCATTCTTGCTGTTTGTGTTACCCGAACCTTACTGCTATTGTTGAACCATTGAATGTGGTATGGATAAGGGTGTGTTCTTGTTGTCAAACCAAGATTCTTCATGACATCCGTGTTCACCAAGTTATTGCAGCTACCTCCATCAATTATAGTGTGTACATGACAATGCTTGATGACAAGAAACATGTGGAAGAGGTTGTATCATTGTAGCTTATCGTCGGCCTCCACTTTGGAGCTCAAGGCACGCTGCACAATGATGCTCCTAGTTCTCCGTCGCCGTTGTACCAAGTACCTCTTCTTTGGTGTGTTCGTCATTTGGATCTGTAAAGTCAGTAGCAAGAGAATATTCATCTTCAACATCCGAAGTACTATCATACCCGCCATCGTCGTGTGCTATGTAGGCTCGTTTGCTCGGGCAATCTCTCATCATATGACCAAGTCCCTTGCAGTGGTGGCACTTAATGTCGGAAGTACGACTCATAAGAGTGGACGACGAAGGCTTGAAAGATGTCGCATTGCTACCCTCCGGCACGCGAGAAGGTGGAGCAGCAGGTGTATTTCGTTAGCCGCCATTGGATGGTGTAGTTGCTGCATGGGGGGTCGAAGATGGTGCTGTTTTTGATGGTGTAGACATCAAACGCGGCATGAAGTTGCTCCTCGTGCGTTGTTGCTGTTGTTGTCGGCCCTGCAATTCTTTTTATGCCAACATAGCAAGCTAAATAATTTGTTAACAGTATCATATTCCTTGTAATCAATAATTTCCTAAATTTCATGCCTCAACCCCCCCATAAAAACGAGCTACTTTATCATCCATGTCCTCTACTACCCCACAATGCAACATACCCTTTTGTAACTCTTGATAATACTCCTCTACGAACATGTTACCTTGGTCTAAGCGCTGCAATTTTTTGCGAAGGTCCTGCTGAAAAGATGGAGGAACAAATTGAACATGCATAGCTTCCTTTAATCTATCCCATGTTGGAGGATTAGTTCTAGTTTTAACAAGTTCATTCCACCATATGATAGCAAAGTCCTTAAACTCACTAGTGGCTTGACGAACTCTATGTTGTTCAGGAACAAGATGGGCATTAAATTTTTTCTCTACTGTCATCTCCCAATCAAGATAAGCCTCAGCATCATAAGCACCAGAAAAATAAGGTATAGTAAATTTCACTTTAGCAAAAGGATCATCAAGATGACAATTATAATTGTTATGATGATTATTACCTCCCATACCTCGATGATAAAGTGGTAGTCTTGGCTAATGTTGTGATCTTCCATATCATCATAAGCATTGTCTTCATGTCTTCCAGTGAGAGGCAACCGAGCCTCAAAAGTATTCATCCGAAGAGCAAGGTCATCAAGTTGGCGAGTCAAGTTCGCCAATGACTCTCTGTTGATGCGTTGTATTTGGCGAACATATCTGTCATGTTCTTCATCATATCACATAACTCAGCATGTTGAACACATTCATCATCATTGTCTTCTACTGCCATTGTTAGTAGGAAACAAAAAACAACAAATATATGTTATCCCTATCAACTACAGTGACAATGTGAAAGGTGGAAGAAAACAATCTCTCTCGCTCAAGCGTCTTACCACGCTCTTACAAGTGTTCTTAACGACACACCAGGCGGTGTAGACAGTGAAATGAACCAATGAAGCGTGGGATGATTGCCAATTGTACCTGTTATGCTCAAGAGAAAGGTGGAGCTTGGATGGCACGAAATGGTGGCTAATAAACAAAAAATTGTTAACAGGTAAACAAAGTTAAATAAGTATTCAATGTAGGAAACTGTTGCTGGTCAACCAAGTGCCCTAGGGCCTAACACAACACATGGAAGTAGCAAGGCAAAAGGTGTGAGACCTATGTGTGTTGAATACATTGGCTTTGACAATAAAAGTTTTGAATGCTGCCATAACATCTTTTTAGCAAGGTCCGACTCTAGCTCCGAGCTTCTACAAGGTCCGACAATAGGTCTGACATTCTTTGTCCAGATCCGACATGTTTTTGGGTAGCTCCAGTGAGCTATGTCTTTAGCTCCGGCATGTCTTTGTTAAGCTCCGATATGTTTTGCTATGTCCGACTTATGTTGGTTATCTCCAACATGTTTTTCTAGCTCCGACTTTTGGGATGACTAGTTCCGACTAGTTTTAGTAAGCTCCGACGCTAGGTTGTACTAGCTTTGGTAAGCTCCGGCCGTAGGTTGTACTATCTTTGGTAAGCTCGGACACTAGGTTGTACTAGCTTTGCTAAGCTCCGGCTCAAGCTCCGGTTAGCTTTGGCTAGGTTCGGAGCTTGTTCGCAATGTTCCTGCTTTTATCTTGCAATGTTTCGAACTTGCTTTATATTCTTAGAAAGATTGCATAGTATTCATTTGCTAAGTTTTTGGTACGTTTTGGTTGATATGGCTGATATCGTTTTGATATGCTTTGCAACATGCTTATGTGAGGTGCTCACGTAAGGTGTTGTGTTCGGAACTGACTTGAGACAAGTCGCGGACTTGGGCTCGTACGGATTGGTTGTTTGTTAATGTGCAGGTGTTGATTCAGTTCAATACATGGTTGGTGACGGGATCCATTGAACTATTCTTAGGGAGAAGATGAGGTTCAACAACCAAGTTCGGGAGGAATTGTGGTTGAGTTGATCGGGAGGTTGCGTAGCATGTTTGAATCAAGAACAATGCATATGAAGGTATCGTGGACGTCATTGGAAGATGTTTGCACGTGTTCAAGGAGTGCATGGACTTGGCTACATGGTTCCGAGGCGTTATGAAGAGATGTGGACGTAAAGAATTGGTCGGAAAGGTCCAACCGACTAGGTTATGGACTCAGGCTACGACTGAGTCGGGTTTGACTCAAATATGGAAAGATTTGAGTTGGTTATGATAGGATTTCGTGTGGGTCACGAATTTGAGTTGTTTTAGGAATGTGGGATACGTTCCTAAGGTGTTTGGAAGTCTTAAGATTGCTTCTATCTGCGTATAGAAGAGTCCTAAGCAGTTATGGAAAGTTTCGATTCATGAACGGAGTAGGATTAGGGTCATGATTTGAGTTGAGTTGGCTTTCGAGCTGGTTATATAAGCAAGGGAGGCCAAAGCTCGTGGTGCACGACTTTGGGGCTGTTCCTCTTGTGTTCTATTGAATAAAATTCGTAGTTTGAAGAAACTTTTGTGCCTTGTTCATCCGACTTGTTCAAGACAAGTTTTACTCGTCGAGTTTCTGGACAACACAACCTTTTGTTGGTGGTTTTATCATAACTCGAGTTTTACAGATTCAATTGACGTGATATTTTTGGGTTCACTTCAAAACTTGATTATCTATCATCTGTCAAAATTTGATGGTCATTGGATTTTTGGTTTCTGATCTACACGAGTTTATTTGCAGCGTTTCAGGACTGTTTTTCTCGGGTAGGACAGATAGACCTTTGTTCGATGTTTCGATCATAACTTGAGTTTCTCTCGACGGATTTGAGTGATTCTTCTTGTGTTTTCTTTGTGACTTGTTTCTCTCTGATATATATCACTTTTGTCATGGTGAAACACATTTAGATTAGTCTCACACACGATTTATTTAACAGATCATTTGTCTGCTGATGGGGTTGGGATATAATTGTTTCCGCTGCGTAGGAATTTTTAAATCTACCATTCACCCCCCTCTAATAGATTTTCACGTGATCTTCGATCCTACAATTGTTATCAGAGCCACGGTGCTCTAATGATTATGATTTGCACGTGTTTTTGACTAATCATCATGGAGCAATACTCCACCAAACCTTGTGTGTTTGCTGGTATTGATTTTCAGGTTTGGAAGGCACGCATGGAGGCTTTCATCCAGGCGCAAAGCTTTGCAATATGGGATAAGGTGTACAAGCCTTATGAAGTGCCGTCAAATGATCAAGTTATAGCTACAAATCTGAGAGACGTCGACAACAACAACAAAGCCCGAAACTTGATCATCCAAGGACTCAATAAGAGGGACTTCGACCGCGTTGCACATCTCCTATCGGCATACGATGTATGGAGAGCACTTTGTGACTATCACAATGGATCCAACAAAATCAAGGAGGTAAGGCAAGACATGTTCAAGAAAGAATACATGCGCTTTGAGATGCAACCCGGTGAGTCCATCGACGATCTCTTTGCTCGTTTTAACAAAGTTCTCAGTAACTTGCGTAGTGTCAACATTAATTTTTCTGATGCTAAAAATGCTAGGCAACTTCTTAGTGCATTAGACATGTCAATCTGGGAGATGAAAGTTACATCTATTCGTGAATCTACTGTCATGAGTACACTTACTTTAGATGTGCTTTACTCTAAACTCAAAACTCATGAAATTGACATATTATCACGTAAGAACCCAAATAAGTCTATTGCATTTGTCTCACAACGTGATATGCCTAGCTCCGGTCAATCATCATCTTGCAATACTCTTGCTTTGTTGTCCTCACTAACCCTGGAGCAGATCAAGGAATTTCCAGAGGAGGAGCTAGCACTTCTCTCTACTAGGTTCTCAAAAGCATTGCAAAATGTGAGAACTAGAAGGAGAGGAAGCTCCAGACCTCAATGATGCTTCGAATGTGGTAAGACAGGACACTTTCGTACAGAATGCCCTAACCTTTCAGGTTCTACTTCCCGAGAAGAAAAACAATCAAGGACGAAGCACTCCTCAACAAATAATAAAAAGAAGAAGAAGGGCTTTACAGGTTGCCAACTGGTGAACAATTTTATCTCCGCACTCCAGGAACTTGGCTCAAGCGACGTGGACATTGGAAGTGATGAAGATGAAGATGATTTGGCCAACTTATGCTTCATGGCGGGCAAAACAAGATCAAGATCAAGTCAGGAGGATGCAGAACACAACAGTGACGACGATGAGGTATGTTCTACCTTTTATAAAGTGTGTGATGCAATTTCTCGT
Organism: Tuctoria greenei; assembly: GCA_036927565.1. NCBI lineage: Eukaryota > Viridiplantae > Streptophyta > Magnoliopsida > Poales > Poaceae > Tuctoria > Tuctoria greenei. Next base: position 171,989,013 of record JAYESD010000002.1, on the reverse strand, counting down.
GCAACTACTATTGTTAAGAAAAAGGACAAAAAGCTTAGGGATAATGCTACTAAAATTGAATCACTAGAATCTGAAATCAAACATTTGAAAACCTTGGTTCCTAGTGATGATTCTTGTCCCTCGTGTGATTTAATCTATGAACAATTGTCCACATTAAGAACTGCACATTCCTCTACTCTAGATAGACTTGAACTTGAAATTGAAAAGAACAAAAAGCTTGCTGCACTTTACATTGGAAACTTAAAAGATGCTTCTTGTTCTACAATTGATTTGCATTGTTCTAGTTGTGATGATCTTGAAAAGAAACTAAAAGATGCTATGAATGAAATTTCTATATTGAGCAATGCTTTACGTTCTCATGAAGTCAAATATTGTTCCAATTGAAAATTAAAAGGAAAAACTTCATGTGAAAATTGCCTTGATCCGTCCAATAAACTTGATAACATGCATAGGACATTAGATCGGTTTTGTAATGGGAATAAGAACCTAAACTTGCTGCTGAATTCTTCCAAGTCTTGCAATGATAAAACTGGTTTAGGTTTTGATTCTCATGCTCATGTTAATGCACATCCGCCTAAAATTGTAAAGTCATTAGGAAGTGGTTTGATTCAAACAGTTCCTAAAAAAAGAAGTGGTTTTCAAATCTGCAGGAGTGTTGTCTCATTCGGTTTCAAATAAAAAATATTGCTTGCTCATCTAGAGATGAACACAAAGTTAAATTTCATTATACCTACTGTGGTAGAGATGGTCATGCCATAGATTTTTGTTATAGACTAGCTAAACAACAGAAAAGGGAAAGAATGATTGCTAGATCTCATAACTTTCATGCAAAATTTGTTGCACATATTAAACCGAATGCCAGGAACATGCAACCTGCTGTTATGAGTCAAAAACGTTCAAAGATTACCCCCGGACCTTCTGTTTTTGCCTCCAGAGCTACTGATTTTTATGCTACACAAGTAACATCTTATAGGTCAGCAGTTAAGAGTAAAAAACCTCAAACTTTGACTCATAAACCTATTGTTTTATCTCAGCTTTCGCGTGTTTTTCCTGCTGCACGTCGTGTGATCGATACTGGATACCTAAATGCCTTTTGACTAACCCCAGTATTGAGTCATCGACGTATTGTGCTTCTATGTAGGTTACACGCTTGAGGAAGGAGAACATTTGGATTGTGGATTCAGGTTGCTCACGCCACATGACCGGTAACAAAGAATGGTTCTCCTCCCTCTCTTCTGTGTCACGTGTAGAGAATGTTACTTTTGCCAATAATTCTTCAACTCCTATAATTGCTAAGGGTTCGGTTAGAGTAAATGATCACTACACTTTGAAGGATGTGGCACTTGTCAAAAAATTGAAATACGACTTGCTTTCTGTTTCACAATTGCTAGATGAAAATCTAGAAATTATTTTCAATAAAAACTGCTGCAAAGTTGTAGGTTCAAATAGTGAGCTTATTTTTAACATGTCTCGGTTTAGAAGAGTTTTTAAAGCTGATTTTGATATGTCTTCCTCTAAGCATAGGTGTCTAGTTGCTAATAATTAAAAGGACTTATATTTTTGGCATCATAGACTTGGTCACGTAGGCTTTGATCACCTAACGCGTGTTAGTGCTCTTGATCGCATATGTGGGCTGCCTAAGCTTAAAGGGGAAAAGAAATTGTGTGCTCTTCTTGTAGAAATGCTAAGATGGTTGCAGGTTCACATACTCCTCTCACAATGATCATGACAACTGAACCGGGTCAACTTTTGTACCTTGACATCGTAGGACCTTCACGTGTTCAATCCTTCGGGGATCATCAATTTTCTTCACCATATGTACCTCAACAAAATGGTGTTGTAGAAAGAAAGAACAGAACCTTAGTTGAGATGGATAGGACTATGCTTGATGAATATTAAAATCCTAGGATATTTTGGGCTGATGCGATTACAACCGCTTGTTATATCTCAAATCGTGTTTTCTTGCACGCTAAGATAGGTAAAACACCATATGAGCTCCGGTTTGGACATAGGCCTAGTGTTACACACTTTCGGGTTTTTGGTTGCAAATGATTTGTTAAGAAACATGGTAATCTTGATAAATTTGAACCTAGATCCATTGATGGCATGTTTCTTGGTTATCCATCTCATACTAGAGGCTACCGTGAGCTTTTACTTGACACTAACAAAATTGTGGAGACTTGTGAAGTGTCTTCTGATGAAGCTAGCCTAGGTACTAGCTCAAACATTGCAGGTCCAGATCCATATCCGCAGGGGGACAACATTTTTGTTGAAGATGAGGAAGAGGTGGAGCTGCTGCCCAAAAATTCAGCGGCTAATGACATTGTTCGAGCTCCTGATTTTGATTCACAGCCAGCACCGACGACCACCATTGCTGGTCCAGATCCTCCTCAAGTCACAAGCTCATTGATTTTTGATGAACATGAAGAAGAAGAAGCTTGTGAAGTGTCCACTCCCCTCCGAGTTCTCAAAATTCACCCTCCACAACAGATTATTGGAAGCTTGCACGAACAAGTTACATGGTCCAGGTTTTGTGATCCAAACTCTCATGCTCATTCTGCTTTTGTTACTTCTTTTGAACCCAAAGATATATCACACACACTCACTAATGAATCTAGGATTATTGCCATGCAAGAAGAGTTAGAAAATTTTGAAAGAAATAATGTTTGGAAACTTGTACCTCCACCTCATGGTCACACTTTAGTTGGAACTAAATGGGTGTTTAAAAATAAACAAAGTGAGGATGGGGTTGTGGTTAGGAATAAGGCTAGGTTGATTGCTCAAGGTTTCACTCAAGTTGAAGGTCTAGATTTTGATGAAACTTTTGCTCCTATTGCTAGATTAGAAGCCATAATAATTTTGTTAGCTTTTGCTGCATCTAAAGGTTTTAAGCTATATCAAATGGATGTTAAAAGTGCTTTTCTTAATGGCTACATAGATGAGGTTTATGTCAAACAACCACTGGGTTTTGAAAATTCAGATTTTCCTAATCATGTTTACAAACTGTCCAAAGCCTTGTACGGTCTCAAACAAGCCCCTAGAGCATGGTATGATAGGTTAAAAAAATCTTACTTGAAAAGGGGTTTACCATGGGCAAGGTTGATAAAACTCTTTTTGTGCTTAAGCATGGCAATGACTCATTATTCGTTCAAGTGTATGTGGATGATATTATCTTTGGTTGTGCTTCTCATGATCTTGTGTCCAAGTTTTTAGCTATGATGAGTTCCGAATTTGAGAAGAGTATGGTGGGAGAACTCACATACTTTTTGGGGCTGCAAATCAAGCAAACCAAGGAGGGTACAGCAATGGGAACAACAACAACACTTGAACTTGATGAAGATGGTGAACCCGTAGATCAAAAAGAATATAGAAGCATGATCGGATCACTTTTGTACCTCACGGCATCAAGACCGAACCTACAATTCAGTGTATGTCTTTGTGCATGGTTTCAAGCCTCCCCACGTGCTTTACATCGTCAAGCCGTCAAAAGGATTATCAGGTACTTACATGGAACTCAAGATTTGGTATTTTTCTTCCTTCTTCCTCAACCATTACTTTGAAGGTTTTTTCCGATGCTGATTTTGGAGGTTGTAGGATTGTTAGGAAAAGTACTTCCGATGCTTGTCCTTTTCTTGGTAATTCTCTTGTTGCTTGGTCCTTTAGAAAACAAAGTTCAGTTGCACAATCCACCGCCGAATCTGAATATGTAGCTGCTGCTAGCGCTTGTTCACAAATTCTTTGGATTGTTCAAACATTTAAGGACTATGGGGTTGATCTAGATAGTGTTCCACTGTTTTGTGATAACACTAGTGCCATTTGTATTGCTAAAAACCCTGTGCAACATTCTAGAACTAAGCACATTGACATTAGGTATCACTTTCTCCGTGATAATGTTGAAAAAGGAAACATTGTGCTTCACCATGTAGATACCGAACAACAATTGGCTGACATTTTTACAAAACCTTTGGATTTCACTCGTTTTTGTTACATTCATAGTGAAATAAGGGTTATGCATCCTCATGGCTTAAATTGAGGGGGAGTTTTGAAACTTGGGAAGTCTATGTGTGAATCTGAACTAAAATAATATGAGCATAGTATTTCATACATATATGACTTGTGATTCCTTTTACATGCTGAAAGTTCTTACTACATTACTCATGTTATACATTTTGTATTTTTGCCATGACTGGTAATTGGAATAATTACTTATACTAAATCGGGTCATGATCGAACTTTCTTGCTATTTTGAACATGTTGCATGTTCATAAGTGTTGTTAATAATAAAGAATTAATCAAGTAATCAACTCACATGTTGAGTTTTTATGAAAAAATATAAATTGAGAAAAGATCAAGAAAATATGCATGCATCACACTTCTTCTTTTGAGATGGCTTATCGTTGCACTTAGATATGAACTTGGAAGAAGTTGTGTATGACTAAAACCATGTCCTTAAGCTTCTGATTGTCAAATGACATAGGCTTAGATTGGTTGGTTAGAATAAGACATATGCGCATATAATCTCTTGCAAATATCACATGATGTAAATTTGTGTCTTGAAAAATAATAAAATGCTGCAACAAGTGTCATGCTTTCAGGTATTGAAATAGTTAAGTTTGTGAGATAATGACTTGCTTAAATTGAAAATTACATTTGATCTCTAGCATGGCTTACACTACTTTATGTATCTCATTATTGTGATAGTGTAAGTTACTTGATAGTATGACTTCGATGAGATTTGTTTTATATGCATATGTTATAATATGCTCATAGCAATTAAATTTTCTCTTTTGAACCTTGCTGAATACATTGTCAAAGGGGGAGAGATAATATGGCGAATTATGCAAGGGGGAGAAATATGTATAGGGGAGAAATTTATTTCTATCTCATTTGATTTTCAAAAAGGGGGAAAATTGTTCTCAAAATTTTTCATGTCAATGTTCGGATTTAAATGGTGTTGCCAATGCATTCATCAAGGGGGAGATTGTGAGACCTATGTGTGCTGAATACATTGGCTTTGACAATAAAAGTTTTGAATGCTGCCATAACATCTTTTTAGCAAAGTCTGACTCTAGCTCCGAGCTTCTGCAAGGTCCGACAATAGGTCCGACATTCTTTGTCTAGATCCGACATGTTTTTGGGTAGCTCCGGTGAGCTTTGTATTTAGCTCCGGCATGTCTTTGATAGCCCCGACATGCCTTTGTTAAGCTCCGATATGTTTTGCTATGTTCGACTTATGTTGATTAGCTCCGACATGTTTTTCTAGCTCTGACTTTTGGGATGACTAGTTTCGACTAGTTTTAGTAAGCTCCAGCGCTAGGTTGTACTAGCTTTGGTAAGCTCTGGCGTTAGGTTGTACTAGCTTTGGTATGCTCTGACGCTAGGTTGTACTAGCTTTGGTAAGCTCCGACGCTAGGTTGTACTAGCTTTGGTAAGCTCCGTCTCAAGCTTCGGTTAGCTTTGGCTAGGTTCGGAACTTGTTCGCAATGTTCCTGCATTTATCTTGCAATGCTTCGAACTTGCTTTATATTATTAGAAAGATTGCTTAGTATTAATTTGCTATGTTTTTGGTGCATTTTGGTTAATATAGCTGATATCGTTTTGATATGCTTTGGAACATTCTTATGTGAGGTGCTCACGTAAGGTGTTGTGTTCAGAACTGACTTGAGTCAAGTCGCGGACTTGGGCTCGTACGGATTGGTTGTTTGTTCATGTGTAGGTGTTGCTTGAGTTCAAGACATGGCTGGTGATGGGATCCATTGAAATAGTCTTAGGGAGAAGATGAGGTTCAACAACCAAGTTTGGGAGGAATTGTGGTTGAGTTGATCGGGAGGTTGCGCAACATGTTTGAATCAAGAACAGTGCATATGAAGGTATCGTGGACGTCATTGGAAGATGTTTGCACGTGTGCAATGAGTGCATGTACGTGGCTACATGGTTCTGAGGCGTGATGGAGAGATGTGGACGTAAAGAATTGGTCGGAAAGGTCCAACCGACTAGGTTATGGACTCAGGCTGCGGCTGAGTCGGGTTTGACTCACATATGGAAAGATTTGAGTTGGTTATGATAGGATTTCGTGTGGGTCATGAATTTGAGTTTTTTTAGGAATGTGGGATACGTTCTTAAGGTATTTGGAAGTCTTAAGATTACTTCTATCTGCGTATAGAAGAGTCCTAAGCAGTTATAGAAAATTTCAATTCGTGAATGGAGTAGGATTAGGGTCCTGATTTAAGTTGAGTTGGCTTTCGAGCTGGTTATATAAGCAAGGGAGACCAAAGCTCGTGGTGCACGAATCTGGGGCTGTTCCTCTTGTATTCTATTGAATAAAATTCATAGTTTTAAGGAACTTTTGTGCCTTGTTCGTACGACTTGTTCCAGACAAGTTTTACTCGTCGAGTTTCTGGACAGCACTACCTTTCGTCGGTGGTTTTATTATAACTCGAGTTTTACAGATCCAATTGTCGTGATTCTTTTTGGGTTGTCTTCACAACTTGATTATCTATCATCTATCAAAATTTCACAGTCATTGGATTTGTGGTTTCTGATCTACACTAGTTTATTTGCAGCGTTTCAGAACTGTTTTCTCGGGTAGGACAGATAGACCTTTGTTCGATCTTTCGATCATAACTTGAGTTTCTCTCGACGGATTTGAGTGATTCTTCTTGTGTTTTCTTTGTGACTTGTTTCTATATGATATATATCACTTTTGTCATGGTGAAACACATTTAGATTAGTCTTACACACGATTTCTTTAACATATCGTTTTTCTGCCGAAGGGGTTGGGATATAATTGTTTCCGCTGCGTAAGAATTTTTAAATCTACCATTCACCCTCCCTTCTGGTAGCTTTTCACGTGCTCTTCGATCTTACAAAAGGAAGACAGAATGGTATAACCAACAATCACAGCACAAGTAGTATAGGCCAATTGCTTTAATATGCGTGCTCTTCACTATTTTTTTTTCTTTTTTGTAATACTTTTTTGATATTTTTTATTTACTCAGGAGCACAAAAATATGAATCACACAAATTTGCAGCTCAATTGAATGTAATATGCGGCCTATAGAAAATCAAAAAGATTCTTTAAAATTCGTGTTGAAACTTCGAAGGCCGTATAGCCTATCTTCTGGAGGGAATTTGGGCAATCTAATTTTTTCTGAACGCGACAAAGCTGCAGTAAAAAAGATGCAAAATTTCCCGTAGATCAATTTGAAAAAAAAAATCGCCTGATTTCGAGTTCGTATGCGAAAGTTATGGTCGTATTAAGGTAGGCCGTCCGAGTTACGGTTTTTGGATTTTTATTCCAACTCGTTTTGAGAACAGAACTCGCAATCGGATATGAAAACGATCGTAATTTTGCACAGTAACTAATTGGGTGGTGCATGATGATTCAAGGATGAGTGGCACAAAGGTTTGTCACCTAATCTAGGGCTGGCGACGCGGGAGTTCACGCAAGGCGGCTAGCTAGGGCAAACCGATGAACGTGGTGGATCGGTTTGTTATTTAGGGATTGTGGAATAGGTGTCGAACAGAAAGAAAACAAGGGCGAAACACGATAACTAGGACCCAAAACACAAAGCTAAACCAACAACAAGACTCAACCACACAAATGCAAACTCAACAATGCAAACTGAAAAACGAAACTGCAGGCACTATAGTCTAGAAAGCGGTAAAAATGATTTAATTTTTTATGGCTTTTCTGTGGACTCTAGGTATGAAATAAAACCGATCTAATGGAGGGAAAAACAAAGATACCTCACGGGCAACCTGGAAATCTGATACAAATTGATGAGTAGGTTTATGCCCGATCTTCCAAAAGTTAAGTCAATTGGGGTGGAGAACTCAACGTTGATGATCCGCGACACTCGAGCAATTCAAGTATCCCTGGAATCACTGCACCACTTCTCCGTTAGTTATCAACCATACTTCACACGCTTGACCTCGCCAAGAAGGCTAATCCCTGCAAGTGCAACCGAGAACACAAGCAAGAATGTAGATGACACGATCTGAAATCGAGAAGTTGGGGTCTCACAAACTGTAGAACGGCAAAATTGTTAATCAATGGACTGCTATCCTTTATTTTCCTATCCTGTTTAGTGGTGAGCTCACCAATACATGTGTATGTGTGTATCATGATTTCGTTTCTACTTTCATATTTTTTTGTTTGGTTCAGATCTGTTTTATAGTTCAATTCGTATTTAAATGTGCATCCATTCATATTTATATACCCATTTGTCTTGATTTTCTATTGATGATTAATGTTTGTTCAAGCTTTATTCAAAAATTTAATTCAGGGTGATTTTTATCTTTGGTTGAAATCCGGGAGGTGACATCACCTTTTAGTACAAACGCCACACGGTACTTTTGTTCCCGTCTTTGCTATTCCGTACAACCTACCACCTTCTCTTTGTTTAAAATATGAGTGCACATTGATTTGCCTCATTGTACCTGGACCAGATCATCCTGACCCTTGACTCAACATGATGATCAAACTGCTGATTGAAGAGTTGAAATGATTGTGGATAGGAGTAGAAGCGTACGACTGTTATAAGAAGTAAAAATTCAACCTTCGTGTTTTGTACTTGTGGTCGGTCCATGATTTGTCAGCATACAACGTTTTTGCTGGTTGGAGCGTTCACGGACGTTTGACATGTACAATATGTGCTCCAGACATAGATTGTTTTTGTCTTAGTCATGGTGGTAAGGTCTGCTACTCCCATTGCCAAATACGTTGGTTGCCACAGAATCACATGTTTAGGGAGTAGAAGAACAACTTCAAGAAGGACAAAATGAAAAAGGGGCCGCTAAAGCGTTTAACCCTGTCAGAAATCTCTGATATGTTGGAGAAACTGGTGGTGCTAGATAAACATCGTCCTGAATTTTTTTAGGATACAGAGAGGCACATAATTGGACTCATATATCTTGACTATGGGAGCTACCTTATGTCAGTTCGTTGATTCTGATGCCCAATGATGTCATGCACCATGAGCGTAATATAGGCGAATGCATCATAAGCACATGTGTGGATATGCTAGGCAATATAAAAGATAATATAAAGACTCAAAAATGATTTGACAGAGCTTTGTAACCGTCCAACTCTTGAGCTATTCGAAAGTGGTGGTAAGCCACGTGCTTCTTTCTATCTTTGACCCATAGAAAAGAAAGAAATCCTGAAATAGTTGAAGAGGTTGAAATTCCCTGATAGTTCCACTACTGGCTTGTGATGAGCCGTGAATGTGAAGACATGGAAACTAACTGGGTTGAAGAGTCATGATTACCTAATAATCATGGAAATACTCCTACATGTTACGTTTCGATACTATCTTGATGATGCAATGTGGAAGGTGTTAGCCAAACTTAGCTATTTTTATAGACAACTCCGTGCTAAAAAAATCACCATAGAGATGATGGAGAAGATGGAGAAGGAAATACCATTGCTTTTATGTAAGAAGAATTTTTTCCTCCAGGGTCCTTCAATCCAGTGCAACATCTTCTTATCAATTTTCTATATGAAGCTAAAGTGGGCGGCCTATGCAACATACGTGGATGTATCACATTGAAAGAGGCACCAGATATCTTAAACCAATGGTTGGCAATAGGGCAAGGGTTGAAGGGTGAATTATCGAAGCATTTACACTGAAGGAGGTAGGATACTTTTCAAGTGTTTACTTTGTAGGGGAACTGATAGGATCTTGGTTCCCAATCTTTCGATGAGAATAGGAGGGTTCGATTTGTGAAGGAGAAGACGTTGGCGATCCGACTACACCGTCCCCAAGACGATGCGCCTTAGCGATCGGTACACCGACTCCGAAGTTGTATTGATCTTGCTGGCACACAATCAACCTGACCACGAGGGCCTTTGTTCCTGCAAGCAATCGAAGAACATGCAAGAACAAGAAGAACAAGCACTTATCTGTTGAATCAATCTAAAGTGGGGTTCTGGATACAAGTAGACAGGCGATCTAGTCGACACACGCGTGTACAAGGAAGCAACAGAAGCTAACTTACGAATAAACAAAACCCACCAGCTAATGAGGGCGTCTACTACTATTTATTACCTCCCTAGGGTCGTGAGAAACCCTAATCACGAGTCCCTAATGGACTCCAAACGATACATGGGCCATGGGCCCAATTTTGGTGATGCAGCACCATGGACAGAAAAAGGTCTTGGTATTAAAATAACTAACTCGGCCGACTCCGAATACATATGGACATGAGGCCAGATCCGTTTGAAAGTAGACTTGATAATCTTTCCAGGAAGTACTTGAACGCCCAGATCGGAGTCCGTATGAAATCGTGGTGGCCGTCACAAGTTGGTGCTGTTCTGCTGTCCAAATCCCGTCCGCGCGAATTCCCTTCCCATTGGCTCCTCTCCATTGTTCCTAAGCAAAACAAGAAAGCACGTAGTTCCACAGTCTAGATAAGATGTACATAAGGCCAAGAACGAGTTCACCTCATAGTTTAGTTGACGTGCACGAGCATGAGTGATCGGACCAGAAACTGGTAGCTGAGTTGGTGTGGATGTATCGAGGGTGTTGATGTCCTCATCATCCTCCCCTTCTTGCATTTGAGTCGTCCGCGACTCAAGCTCATCTTCTTCTCCCAAATATGGCTTCAAATCTGCAATGTTATATGTGGGACTAACCCCAAAATTCACAGGCAACTCGAGTTTATATGCATTATCATTAATCCTTTCTAACACTTTGAATGGACCATCACCTCGAGTTAACAATTTAGACTTTCTCAAATCAGGAAATCTATCCTTTCGCAAATGTAACCAAACTAAATCACCAGGTTCAAAAGTGATAGTTTTATTTCCCCTACTACCAATAAGTTTATACTTGGAAATCATGCACTCTATATTCTTCTTAGTGGTTTCATGCAATTTTAAGATCAATTCAGCACGATGTTTAGCATCAAAATTCACTCGTTCCATTGAAGGAAGATGTAATAAATCAATAGGAGCACGGGGTACAAATCCATAAACAATCTCAAAAGGGCATTTCTTAGCACTAGAATGTAGGGAATGATTATAAGCAAACTCAACATGAGGCAAACACTCTTCCCACATTTTTATATTCTTTTTTCAAAACAGCCCTAAGAATGGTAGATAAACTTCTATTCACAACCTCAGTTTGACCATCAGTTTGGGGATGACAAGTAGTTGAAAATAAAAGCTTAGTCCCCAATTTTGCCCATAACGTTCTCCAAAAATGGCTAAGAAACTTAGCATCACAATCTGAAACTATTGTGTTTGGCACACCATGCAATCTAACAATATCTCGGAAAAACAAATCAGCAACATGTGTAGCATCATCACTTTTACGACAAGGTATGAAGTGTGCCATTTTAGAAAATCTATCCACAACAACAAAGATGCTATCCCTCCCCTTCTTTGTTCTAGGCAGTCCTAAAACAAAGTCCATAGAAATATCCTCCCAAGGCATGCTAGGAACAGGAAGAGGCATGTACAAACCATGTGGATTAAGTCGTGACTTAGCTTTTTGACATGTCGTGCAGCGAGCAACAAAGTGCTCCACGTCTCGCCTCATCCTTGGCCAAAAGAAATGACGAGCAAGTATGTCCTAAGTCTTTTTCACTCCAAAGTGCCCCATCAGCCCGCCTCCATGCACTTCCTGTAACAACAACAAACGAACGGAGCTAGCTGGAATGCATAACTTGTTAGCTCTAAACACATAGCCATCATTGAGGACAAATTTATTCAATGTTTTTCCGTCTTTACATTTCAGCAATACATCTTTGAAATCAGCATCATGTTCATATTGATCTTTAATCGTTTCTAATCAAAATTTTTTAAGTCAAGTTGAGATAGAAGAGTATAACGTCTAGATAAAGCATCAACAATAACATTTTCCTTTCCCTTTTTGTGTTTAATGACATAAGGAAAAGACTCAATAAATTCCATCCACTTAGCATGCCTACGGTTTAGTTTCCCTTGACTCCTAATATGCTTTAGTGATTCATGATCAGAATGGATAACAAATTCTTTGGGCCACAGATAATGCTGCCATGTTTCTAAAGTTCGTACAAGAGCATATAATTCCTTATCATAGGTAGAATAATTTAGAACAGGCCCACTCATTTTCTCACTAAAATATGCAACAGGTTTTCCTTCATGTAACAAAACACCACCCAATCCAATCCCACTAGCATCACATTCAAGCTCAAAAGTCTTAGAAAAATCAGGAAGTTGGAGAAGAGGTGCATGCGTCAACTTATCTTTCAGTATGGTAAAGGCGTTATCTTGTGTGGTGCCCCAAGAAAAAGGCACCCCCTTCTTCGTAAGGTTATTCAATGGAGCAGCAATGGTGCTAAAATCCTTCACAAAGCGACGATAGAACCCAGCCAGCCCTAGAAAGCTCCGCACCTGTGTGATGGTCTTTGGTACAGGCCACCCCTGAATAGCCTTTACCTTGGCTTGATCAACTTCAATTCCCTGTGGAGTAACAACATAGCCAAGGAAAGAGACTCGATCCGTGCAAAAGGTGCACTTCTCAAGATTACCAAATAGTCGTGCCTCAGGCAAAGCATTAAAAACGGCACGTAAGTGATCAAGATGTTCATCCATGGATTTGCTATAAATCAATATATCATCAAAATACACAACAACAAATTTTCCAATGAATGCACGCAAAACCTCGTTCATTAATCTCATGAAGGTGCTAGGTGCATTAGTTAACCCAAAAGGCTTGACTAAATACTCATATAAACTGAACTTAGTTTTGAAAGCAATTTTCCATTCATCTCCTAGTTTCATGCGAATTTGGTGATAACCACTACGCAAATCAACTTTTGAGAACACAACAGCACCACTCAATTCATCAAGCATATCATCTAAGCGTGGAATAGGATGACGATATCAAATGGTTATATTGTTGATTGCTCTACAATCCACACACATACGCCATGATCCATCCTTTTTAGGTACTAGAATAATTGGAACGGCACAAGGACTAAGAGACTCACGTACATAACCTTTGTCAAGTAGTTCTTGTACTTGGCGCTGAATCTCCTTTGTTTCTTCTGGATTTGTCCTGTATGGTGCACGGTTGGGCAATGAAGCACCAGGAATGAGGTCAATATGGTGCTCAATCCCTCGAAGTGGTGGTAGTCCTGGTGGTATTTCACTTGGAAACACATCAGAATATTCCTGCAAAATGTTAGCAACAGCAGGAGGCAAAGAATGTTGCACATCGTAAAGGGAAATCAAAGCATCTTTGCATACAAAAGCATAGGCAATAGAGGTGGAAGCAATCAGTTCATTAATATCAAATTTCGTAGCAAACAAGCATTTTCCCTTCAGAGATATCTCATTTTTCTTATCAAACACAGATTTGGCATTGTTATTGTTCTCAATGTTAGCATGGTCCTGATATTTAGTTTTCCTAGCTCTAGCAACATCATCTTGCACAATAGCTTCAGGAGACATAGGATGCAACACAATTTTTTTATCATGATAAAGAAAAGAATACTGATTTGATCTACCATGATGCATAGAATCTCTATCAAATTGCCAAGGTCTTCCTAGCAGAATATTACAAGCTTGCATAGGCACAACATCACATTCAACGACATCCTTATATGATCCAATAGTAAAATTGATTCGCACAAATCTAGTTACCTTTGCCTTACCGCTGTTGTTTAACCATTGAATGTAATAGGGATGTGGGTGCGGTTTGGTGCTTAGTGCCAGCTTGGTCACCATGTCACTGCTGGCCAAGTTGTTGCAGCTACCTCCATCAATGATCATGCGGCAAGATCGCTCTTTGACGACACACTTTGTTTGGAATAATGTGTGCCTTTGATTTTGTTCCGCTTTCTCCATTTGCGCACTAAGCACACGCTGCACAATGAGACTATCATAGCGCGCTGCATCTTCTGCACCAATATGCTCTTCTTGATGTTCATCGCTACCTGCATAGTCAGCTGCAAGCAAAACACATGTAGCATCATCAAAATCGCTAGCAGATGAGTACTCACCGTCATCTTTAACAATTAGAACACGTTTGCTTGGGCAGTCACGCTGCACATGGCCAAAACCCTTGCACTTGTGACATTGAACGTCTCTAGATCGTCGGGTAGATGCTACGGAAGAAGCACTCTCGGTGGGCTTTTGGGTGGTCTTTACTGCTGAGCTAGTGGAAGAAGCACGTGGCTTGTTGCCGGAAGAAGAAGGTGCTGCCCGACTTGGTGAAGAAGATGGCGGGGAAGCACGCCCAGTCGAAGGAGTAGTCGTGCGTGGTTGCCATGAGCTAGTCTTTCCTACAGAAATATTAGTTCTAGAGCTAGCTCGTCGTCCCTGCACTTCCCTTTCAGCTTTACAAGCAAGATGAAACAAACGGGTAACATTATTGTAATCTTTATAAGAAAGTATGTCCTGAATTTCATGGTTTAAACCACCCAAAAATCTAGCCATAGCTGGTTCCTCATCCTCGTCTAAATTACAACACACCATACCCATTTGTAATTCCTGAAAATACTCTTCTACACTTTTAGCTCCCTGTCTCAATTGTTGTAACTTATTTAACAGATCACGTGCATAGTAAGAAGGAACAAATCTAGCCCGCATGAGCCGTTTCAAAGCATCCCAAGTTTGTGGTATGTTATTGGGATTTTTCTTGCCATATTCTATCCACCAAACAGAAGCAAAATCAGTAAACTCACTAGTGGCTGCTCTAACTCTTGTGTTTTCAGGAAACTCATGACATGCAAATTTTTTATCAACAGAAATCTCCCAAGTAATATATGCATCAGGGTCATATTTACCATCAAAATGAGGTATCTTAAATTTGATCTTGTTAAAAGTATCTTCATGATTGCGTACCTCACGCCGACGATGTCCACCTATGCCTTGACGGTTGCGTTGTAGCCGGCGCCGTGGCCTAGCTTCCTCATCTTCCCCAATCTCCGTATCTGCAGAATAGTCGTCTTCATTGTCACGTACAATACTAGGAGCATTGCTCACCTGTCCATCTGTGGTGCGTCCACAATCCCTCTCCTCAAGGCGCTGCAGAATGGCTCCAATAGAGGTGTTCAATGTTTGAATGGAAATCTCCAACGTGCTGATTTTGGTGTTGGTGTCCATCTGCATATTTTCCAATTGACCAAGGCGGTCACTGGTAACACGAAAATCCTCATCAAGTGCTTCTGTGTGTAGCCGAACTTGGCGTTCGAAGTGTTGTATAATTCCCCGTGTGTGAGGTGAATGCACGTCTTCATTTGCATTTGCTCCTCCTGCCATGGTTAGTAGAAAAAAAAAACAATCCAATATGAAAGGGTAATGTTATCCCTAGCTACAAAGGTGCTGGTGGAGATAAATCGTTCACTCTCAACCTGTTCAATCAAGCTCTTACGTGTTCTTACAAAGCTCAACAAGAAGGTGATGGCAACCAGCAAGTAATGAACAACTTCAAGAGCAGGTGTCAATCTATGGCTTTAGGTGGCTGAACTAGCACAAGGAGCAAACTTTCACCACGTTAATCACAACAGGCTGAATAAATATTCTACGACAGTACTGTGCTGATCTTAGTCTAGACTGTACTAGAGACGTTTTTGTTGGGGTGGTCACTCAAACTCTCTCTAGATGGAATCAGGAGACCCTAGCACAAAATTTACACATGCGGCTTTTGATCTTGCACTTGCCTTTTTTTTCTCTAATTGCTTGTGGCTTTTGTGCGGCTTTTGATGTTGCACTTGCCTTTTTCTTGTTGTCAAACTCAAATTACTAATCTGACTCAAACTTGAAGTAGCAATCTGATTCGAACTCGAACTAGTAATCAGACTCAAACTCGAACTAGCAATCTGACTCAAACTCGAAGTAGCAATCTGATTTGAACTCGTAATCCGACTCAAACTCGAACTAGCAATCCAACTCAAACTCAAAGTAGCATTATGATTTGAACTCGTAATCCGACTCAAACTCGAACTAGTAATCCGACTCAAACTCGAAGTAGCAATCTGATTCAAACTCAAACTAGTAATCCGACTCAAACTCGAACTACGAATCTGACTCGAACTAGGTGACCAAATGTGACACGAACTCGAAATTCTAGTGGTGCAAAACTAAACACCAGCAACTTGACTCGTCAAAGCAACCATGAACTCAACAAGTCTTGACTAAGTGGAGAAAGTAAAAGGCACAATGGTCTAGGAATAATGGAAAAAAACAGATCTGGTATTTTTGTGGGGCTTTTTCTGGACTATAGGATGATAACAGCAGAAAAAATGTAATGGTAGCACTCTCACCGATTAACCTTGCTCTGATTACCACTTGATAGGATCTTGGTTCCCGATCTTTCGATGAGAATAGGAGGGTTCGATTTGTGGAGGAGAAGACGTTGGCGATCCGACTACACCGTTCCCAAGACGATGCGCCTTAGCAATTGGTACACCGACTCCGAAGTTGTATTGATCTTGCTGGCGCACAATCAACCTGACCACGAGGGCCTTTGTTCCTGAAAGCAATCGAAGAACACGCAAGAACAAGAAGAACAAGCACTTATCTTTTGAATCAATCTAAAGTGGGGTTCTGGATACAAGTAGACGGGCGATCTAGTCGACACGCGCGTGTACAAGGAAGCAGCAAAAGCTAACTTACGAATAAAAAAAAAACCCACCAGCTAATGAGGGCGGCTGCTACTATTTATTACCTCCCTAAGGTCATGAGAAACCCTAATCATGAGTCCCTAATGGACTCCAAACGATACATGGGCCATGGGCCCAATTTTGGTGATGCAGCACCATGGATAGAAAAAGGTCTTGGTATTAAAATAAATATTGCGGCCGACTCCGAATACATTTGGATATGAGGCCAGATCCGTTTCAAAGTAGACTTGATAATATTTCCAGGAAGTACTTGAACGTCCAGAGCGGAGTCCGTATGAAATCGTGGTGGCCGTCACAAGTTGGTGTTGTTCTGCTGTCCAAATCCCGTCCGCGCGAATTCCCTTCCCATTGGCTCCTCTCCATTGTTCCTAAGCAAAACAAGAAAGCACGTAGTTCCACGGTCTAGATAAGATGGACATAAGGCCAAGAATGAGTTTACCTCATAGTTTAGTTGACGTGCACGAGCGCGAGTGATCGGACCAGAAACCGGTAGCTGAGTTGGTGTGGATGTATCGAGGGTGTTGACGTCCTCATCAGGAACACCATGTAGATGCTTCTAAGATGCGGTAAATATGGATAAATAATCTCCTTGCAGCGACATCTCCATTTTTGCAACAAGGTACACAACTATTGGTAGTAGAACGATCTACAATTCTAACTCTGAAGAAAGGAAAGCTGTTTTGCTCTATATGTACACTAATATAGATAGGATAGACAAATATTTTGATTAAGTGTTTATTCTACTCTATGCTAATTAGTATGCTTTGCTATACATCTGTACTAATTAGCATGTTATTTTCATACAGTAAGTTCCACAAGCAAAATTGGAGACTTACACATCAACCTATGAGCAAGCAAGTAGAATCGATGTGAAAGGATGAAATAAATGGATGATCTAATTTCCAATCCGGGAGACATGTAACATTTTTTTTATTTTTTTCTCAGTTGACTTAGGAGTATATATAAAATATCCTTATAACTTCATATTTTCGGTAATGTGTAAAAGATGCAGACATCCATGAAGACTTGCGATAACTATCTTACAGATTGGTGAAATTTAGAAGCTATGGTCGGCATGATGTCAATGGGTTCTGATTCCGTTCAATTCAATTTGAAGCACTTCGTCCTCTTGCAGCGACAACTAATATCAGAGTTGTGAAGAGGGCAATCAACGTTGAAGGGTGGGAATATACCGGCAACAACTAATATATGCTTTTCACTCGTTGTCGAAGTTCTTGTCACTGGCCTCCCATCTCCAAATATAGAGCTTCAGAGTGTGCTCAATCATCTAAGATAGAATTGATTGAGTCCCTGTTCAAACCACAAGGAACCGAGGATTATGGTCTCAGAGATCTCTATGTTATATGCTCAAATTTGATGAATATATGCTTTGATGAATATGTGCTCAAATTTGACAAATATACACTTTTGAAGCTATATACGTGTCTAACTACTCTTGTGTATCACATGGATCGATGACAGATGCTCATACTCCATCGGCACACCTAGTGGCACTTGGACATCGACGCGAGGACGACCTAGGTGCTACCTTATACATGTGATTTTTTTATGATGTGTTTGTAATGTGTGTGCTGTGTTTATGATATTTGTGCTGTTTGTGTTGTGATTGTGTTATTTGTGAATCTGTGTGAGCTGGTCGTCATGCTGGGCGTGTACTGTTTACATTAAAAAAAACTAAATACCCTTATTTACGACAACTAGAGGATAAGCCTTCATAAATAAGCATGTACTGTTTGCGATGGCTAGGCTAGTCAAAGTGAATAGACCATAATTATTTATGATGGCTTGCATTGGCAGATTCGTCATAAATAAAGCGCCCCCAGTCCACGTGGTAAGGATCGTCTTGTGTAGAAATGACCATCGTAAATAGTCTTACTTGCGACGGTAGCTGTTGTAAATAATCTTATTTATGACTAAATTTTGTGATAATCAATTTTCGTCATAAATAAGGAAAATCCATTGTAAATAAGCTATTTACGGTAGTATCTGCCGGTTATAAATGATTGGCTTTTCAGTAGTTGTAGAAGGCATATTTCCAGACCATCCTTACTCTGCGGAATCCAATTGACTGCTTCTGTTGAAATACAACAAAGATTTGCATGAGGAATCCAAATTGACTGCTTCTGATGAAATACAAGAAAGATTTGCATGTTAAAGACTACTCTGAAGAGCCCACACCTGCACAACCATCTTCAGATGCTACGGAATGTGCAGGCAAATCCAAACATGACTGTCAGCACCTGAAGAATCAGCATCGGTGGGAGGCACCTGTCCGTCAGACGGCGGGAGGCAGCTGCACGTTTGGCAGCAGATGGCAGCTACACGCGGCAACTGGCGACGGCAGCAGACTCGCAAAGTGCGTCGGGTGGCAACGGCTGCACACGGCGGGCGGCATCAGGCGCGAGAAGGGCAATGGGCGGCAGCACGTGCATGTCGGGATGCAGGGGTGAGACAGGGATGTCGGGTGACCGCACGCGGCACCTGGCGGCGGTAGTTACGCGTCGGGCGGCAGCAGGCGCGCGTCTGATGGCGGTTAGGGTTCGCTATCTCAGGTGGAAGAGAATGGTCAGAATGAGGAAGAAAATATAAAACGAAACATTTTTTTAACCTGTGACAATTGCAAGTAAATTATCTAAACTTCACGTTATGTTCACAGGTTAGGGGGAAGAAAAAGAGGTACTCCAAAAAAAACCTAGAGCTCTTCTAACTCTATTGAGTTGGAGAGTTTTGGAGTTGAAGTGTTCGACTGATTTTTTTTAACTCTTTAATAGAATTCAACTCTGGAGTCATGCTAAATACCCTTAAAAAAACTAACCTGGTTTGACAATGTAATATCAACGAGCCGCATGCACATCTTGACACTAAAGAGAGAGGAAGTAGATTGAAATTACCCATTTACCCTTAGATGACCTTTGTAGATTTTGTCATATTATAATATATAATGAAGTCTTACAATATATATTTTTATAAATGTCATATGAAATAATGTCATTATCTATATATACAAATTTTCAAAATCTTAAAACTGAATCAGTGCAGCAGCGGGTGGTGCACAGGACATGTGGTGAAGGCGCCTGAGCTGCTCAGGTTCGGCGAGAAACCGTTTTCATAACTGGTGCCACCAACCGGCCGGACATCATTGACATGACACTGCTCCGCCTGGTTGCCTCCATGAGCTTATTTAAATCCAGTGACAAAATGAAGCTTCGGGGCTCCAGATCTTGCCAGGCGCTACTCATCATGCGAAAGTCACACAGTCGCTTGCTCCTCTTCTACTTACTATCACAGGTCAAAGCGGCGGCGGCTGCAGGCTCCACACACAAAACCCTGGGCCTGCTTGAGGAAACCCCTCCTCCAATCCATTGGTCCTAACTAGGGCACCCCTCCAATCCATTGTCCCTTCCCTGGTGCAGTACCGGGTTGTGCCATTGGTCGCGGCAGTGCCACAAAATCCTTTTTTTTGTTCCAATTTTATAAAAATAATTTTTTTGCAAGAACGAGATGAAACAATTATGGAGTATCAATTAGACCGTAGAATTCTATAATTTTGGGATAGAGACGTAAAAACGTGGAATACTTTTAGTATTGTCGTCTCGGCTTTTGATGTTGTACTAATCGACTCAATACAAGGATTGTAATTGTTGGATAAGTAAGGAATGATAATATATGTACATTATTTTCAAGTCCGGCCAATTGTATACTTAAACTTATGATATATATATATATATAATTGTTGATAGTTAATTAGTCATAAAAGTTTACCCTAATCACATGCTTTAGTCGTCTGAAGTTTTGTTCATTGTGTTTAGTGATTGCATGAACTCTTTCCTCATGTGTAAATATGAACGAAGGCTTAAAATGCCATGTATATCCTACAAAAAAGATAAGGTACTACCGACGCTCAGATGATCGATGAATACTAAATTTGGGAGAAGCAGATTGAGACTATTCTTGTAAAATCCCAGTTTTCCTTATCATCAAGTTCAGTACTAGTTGGTTGTCAACCACAGTAAAGATCAATAATGGTTGTACACATAAACTTGATATCATCAATAATCTTTCTTTTACTCATACTGAAATTTTAGTAACAGAAGGAATGAACTTCATCAATGACCTTAGAATAATTTAAGTGAATTTTCTACATATTTTGGAAGCTATTGAATAAAAATTTCTGGGGCAAATTACTATGCAGTACTAATATATTCAAATTAATTTGAATATAGCACTGTACATTTAAGCCCTGCCAAAATATTCAAATCTGAGGCCAAAATTATTCCATGGCCTAATAATATTCCAAATAGAGTTCCTGTCAAGTTTCAAGATTTTAGAATTCCATTTGCTATTTTATTTGAGACGCTTAGCAAATTCAAGCCATATTTAGAGTTCAAATTTTGAATTGTGTTCAACTTAGTTGAACATCAAGATTTTAACACACCACCATGGTCAGCATAACTTGCCTGACTTATCCACAAAGTTTCAAAATTTTTGAAGCTCAATTGCTATTTAACTCAGAGGCCCCATTGAATTTCATCCAAATTCAAATGAAACTTGACCAAATTCGAAATCCAATTTCAGAATCAAGTTCCAGATATTTATTTGAGCCTCCCCACAAAAATTCAGAATTTTTAGATCAAGTTTGGTATGAGAATTAAAGTTGCAGATAGGGGAAGAGGATAAGGGGCGATGGGACCCGCTGTCAGCCTCACACACTCGGTTGAACCGACGGACGTGCTCTGTATACGGTTGTCCCCGGCGATCGACGCTAGGAGCGCTCGCCACCGCGACACGGCGTGCAAGCAGGCAGCTGCGTGGCCTAAACACCCCCCTGTCCTATAAATACTCGTCCCCTGGCCGTCGGCGTCGAGCTCCGTCTCAGCTTCGCGCCGCCGTCGCCCAACACCGCCGTTTTCATTTCCTCCCGGTAAGCACCTCGGTATTACCTCTATTTCCTTCAATGCAAACAGCAAAGTTGGCGCCAAGTCTGTGCTCTATCATTTACGCCAACTCGCTTAGCGTTTTGCTCATTGTATTGGTCGTAGATTTATGTTCTGCGAACACCACCGAAGTTGAGGACGAACGCCAAATCTGCTCCACGCCCTCCAGTCCTCAACAAGAGGCGCCACAACTCAACCTCAACAGCAAAAAGGATTGCCATCTCGAGCTCTTTCTCACGGTAAAAGCCGTGCCCCTTTTCATTCAGTATCAAGCAGTATCTTCCAGTCTTTCTTTCGGCTGTTGCCATTGAATTAGCTCACTTCTCGGTTTAGTTCCGTTTCTACATGTAATAATTCTTCAATCCAGTTAAGGATTATGTTCAGTACCTCCTAGGGCACCCCCTGCCAAAAATCAGTAGACGCCATCGAATGAAGCTTGAGATATTCAAGTTTTCCCCACCGCCAATAGAACCCCGTCGGTCCATCGACGAAGTCGACCTTGCCGGCGATGTCACCCCTTCCTAACATCAAAATCATCATTCTCATGCTCCCAAGAATGTTTCTAGATTTTTTCCTGAGCCTTTTGCGTCATCCCCATGCGATCCTGAGGATAGCCAAAACCGTAGCTCCGCCGCCGTCGTCGCGCCGCCATCTCCGGTTGTCGCCGCCGCGATTAGACCTCACCATCGTGTTGTGCGGTCGATTTTATGGTTTGGCGGTCAGTGCCGAGGCGAGTGGAGGTTGGCGCAGCCATCGCGGCGAGCTCGCCGGCGCAGCGCCACCGCGGCCGAGTGGCGCGTCGCGAGGAAGACGAAGACCGCGGGCCCAACGTGTTGGTGATGCGTGCGAGCGTGCGGATCAGCTGTGGACACGGATCCAGTGCGGCTACGCGGGTTGATTATGTTGCCCCCGTGCAGCTTCAACCCGATTGGCCTATTTCAAATCCGTGGGCCCAACCCTTTATTCAAATAATTTCCAATTGAAATTTTATTCCAGATTTTGCCCCAACTTGGAAAATCCATAACTCTAGTAGAATTGCTCAAAATTTTCTAAATAAATTCTGGTAGACCCATGCCAATCTCTACTTTGCAGTAATGCAAGTTATTGGACTGAAACTCCCAATTTTTTTATAATTAATTCCTTTGAGCTAACTGCTTGAGAAATTAATTACTCCTATTCTGTTAATTGAAAAATTCCCAATTTTGGTCAGAACACTATTACTAATACACTTGATCTCCATTACAAATTTCAAGTTCATTGGACTTCAATTACTGGGTTGATCAGCATTCCAAATCTCTATGTAGTTATAAATTGAGAAAAATACAAAATCAATTTCGGAAATTTCCTCAAACTTGTAAAATCAGGTTCTCCTTGTAGGAAGCTTAGAAAATTGTGAAACAAATTCTTCTAGAACCAATGAGACCCCCTATACATGGTACAACCACTGGTAGCCATGATAGATCTCCATGATTTCAACCAAAAATTAGAGAAGGTTATTGCTTATCATAATTTTTAGGAACAACAAATTTCCTTGATCATCTCCTGTTCTTTGCAAGAGTCTTCACTATGGTCACTAGTATCTACCACAAAAGTCCCAAGGCCAATTAAGATCACAATCTTATTTTGATCATAAGATATTAGCCTATGACCTTAAGCATATTGATTATTTTCAAAGTCATTCATATATAGTATATGCATAACGTGTAGTGACTGAAGTCGAGGTGCAGCCGAAAGATTTGGAAGTCTAGCTGCCAGAAACTAACATAGACTCATACTCGCATTAAGGCAAGCCCCAGTTTGCATTTAAGTTCCTTACAGTGTCTTTACAGTTTTCATTCACCTTACGTCTTCAGATGTTTGTGCATTATGTTAAAGGTGTTTGACATCCACTTGCATGACTAAATCAACCAGGGAGTGGTTAGAATAGCTCATAGACTCGTGTAGTAATTGCCATGCTTATATTCATAGGGATCCGGTAGAAGTCGAGTAGTGGGAATTTACTCGCGAGATAGGAATTTACCCCGCTGGACAAGCTTGAATTGTACCGGTCACATACTGGAGAAATGGGCTCCAGCAAACTGACGTAGCTTGATACTGGTTTTTCAAGGCATACCATTCCATTTTATAGGCGTAAGTTGATGGCAGCGAGGTGTAAATCAGCTGGTGGGCACGTTAGAGCACGACCCACGCAATGACCTCCTGCTCGTGACAGATCGACCGGTTCGACATTCGAGTCTTTGGTGAAAGGTTGCCATATATGACTAGTTCTGAAGTGCTATGTAGGTACTGTTGTAAGTACTCGCTGGCGCTTCCGAAAGCGCGTATGTGTCGTGTTGACGGGTGTGTCCTTATTGCAATCATCGTCCCTCGCGATAATAGAGTACTACTTGTTCACTGTCCCATGACATAGTAAGTACTAAAGAAGTCAGGAGAATACGATGTATTGAATTATAATTGTTTTGCAACCTTGTATGGCTTAGAGATAGCACAATTAAAGGACTACAATTTCCCCATACTTTACCTGTAATAGCATTATGTGCTTTGGGCAGGTCATATCATCGGCAAAGCGTTTCTTGTTTGATTGTGGAGTCTATGATGTGACGTGCCTTAAGAATGTCATGTGCTACTTAAAACATGACCATAAGGATCTACTTGTAGGCGTGTCCTTTATGATATTCCTTACCTATGTTTAGTATTTACCCTTGCTTATGTCTAGTGAGACGGGTTAGTCTTGCTGAGCCTTAAGCTCACGTTTGCAGTTAATAAGTTTTTGCAGATTATGCGACTGATGATGGGTTTGATGATGAGGCTGCACCCCCTCCAGGGTTTACAGCTGAGTGGGAACCCTGCACGCACCGTAAGTATCCAGGGCATGGATGACTTTGCTTTTGCATAGCTAGTGCCGAGAGCGTAGCTATGATGAATACTTCTCTTTCCTTTTTGTTTAGTATTGTAAACTTCCGCTGTGTTTATAAATAAATACTTGGTATTGTAATTTATTCTTGTTCTTTTCTTGTATACTGTTGGGTGTCGCATTGCACGACACCACCCAATGAGATCCTTGGAGGTCAAGATTCCGGTCCCCATAGACATGGTATCATAGCATCATTGGGAACAATATACTTGAAAAGAGCATATTTTCAAAACTTAGTATTGTTAAGTGAGGAATTAGCTATATGCCCATATAAGGAGTAGTATTAGTGTAAGATATAAAGGTGGTAAACTAACTTATGTGTTATTAATTCTGTAACGACGCTCTGACGTCAGGTAAGAGGTAAGGTATGCCACCGTAAGCGGATCAATTGTAGTAAGCTCACCATGCGAGAGGTAGCATGTAAGTCTTTATGTGGCTTGGCACGGAAATGTTAATAGGAGTCTCTGAAGTTGTCCATGTTTCTGAGAACCTATGACATGCAGTACCCCAGCGTCCTTCAAAGTTAGTGGGAGACCCCGTCGGGTGGTGTATAACCCGATAGTATGCATCTATAGAACTATTCATGTTCTATGGGAGCATGCAAAACACGTATGCCCGAGCGTGTATAAGCCGGTTCGTGCGAGAGTCTTTGCTGTACAGACGTAGTACAACCATGTACCTTGAGACATGACATCGCTCGAGGGCGACTCACACCAGAGTCATATGCATTTACTTTCATATATATTATTATTGTGACTGCCTGTCGTGTTTCCCCGTGCCGCTCTTGAGGTGTGAAGGTGTGAAAGGGGACTGTTTGTCTTCTGCAGCATTGACTACGGTAGCGACCCATGTAGAATACGTTTGCGAGTGAACGATATTAGGGCCACCTATAAATGTATCCGAAAGTACTGGTTAGAATTTTCTTTTGTGAGGCACGTAGTACCGTCAGTATCGACTTTGATACTTGACCATCCCCAACGACATAATGGTTGCATTACATTTTGGAAAGTCTGACTATCAGGTGCTGGTAGGTTTGGACTCCGCAAAATGAGTTTCGACTTGACAAAGGGTTAGAACCAAGGTTCTTGATTTCTGGCTGAAGTTTGCTCAACTTTGCCAGATTGTAATCTTGGTTAGTTAGAAATAAACAAAGTGGTATGCTATATGGGTGGAAATCTCTCGAAGACCTCTACAACTTTCCTGTTGACCATCAAGGCAGAAAAGCTTGATAATCTGTTGAAATTTGGGGTATGCTTAAACTGCTCCAAATGACCCTACCATTGTACCTGTCTCTGTATTTTTGCAATAACTCACTGTAGAAAAGTCTTCTACCTTATTGTGATACATATCTGGAAAGGATAGAAGGAGGTCTACAGTTTTGTTATTTAAAGTTTTTCCTGATTCGAATTTGAGGCAATTAAAATTTCGAGCTCAATACAGTTCATCTGTTATGTTTAGATAGCTCTAGCTTTTGATCCAGAATAGTGACATGGTCACATATATATATATATATATATATATATATATATATATATTTCTGGAAAGCTTAGGAAGTCTTGTATCAACTTTATGTTGCACTGATGCTTGAATCTTGGTGTAAATGTGTTTAATTCCTATGGTCGCAGACTTGGTTCTGGCAGACCAGAACTTGAAATAGTTTGCACATAGTTTCGAATTAGCGCGCTATACCTATATAAAAAATGTATCATGGCCAAAATCTTTTACTTTTGGATTGTTAACTTGATGTTCTACAATGTTTATTTTGTCATTACTTCAATATAGTGATATGATATATCTGTATAAATTGTGGAAATCACCACATATACAGGGGAGGTTCTGTCAAAATTTCCAGAAAACTTGGGTCAACTTTAAGCCTGTATATATTATATTTCCTAGCTCACCTGGAGCTGTATGAGTACAATCTGGAAAGATTGTAAAGTGTACTATAATTTTTGTATTCAACGCAACATCTGGTCTTACATTTCCTGTATGAAAATTTTTAATTTGTACAGGAAGGTCAGCTGGGACAGACTGTGATTACAACTCCAGTTTTAAATTTTCTTGAACTATTGGGAGTTGGAAACCTTCTCACTGTTCCAGTATCTTTTCCACAGATGGCTGATTCGATGGTATATTTACCAAACGGATGGGTGTTCATGAAGTGTGCTCTTCTGAAAGGTTTTCCGTATTTGTTGATAGCAATGCTTCAACGGTACGGGTGTCGTTAAATACCGGGCTATTGGGGCAAGGAGATTGATGACGGAGGTGTGACAAGATGCACCATTTATATCGATGTACCTGCTGCTCCATTGGATATTGGATGGGCTCCTTTCTCCATCCAAGTGCAAGGGATTCAATTGGAAGACACGTGGTGTTATGCTGCGAGTGTTGCCATAATGAGGTTTTGCAAACTTCATTATCGTGCTATGGTCGGCACTCCGTTCGTGCTCTTTCCAGTCGACATGAGAGCTGGTGAAGAGTGGGCGAGTCGGATGGTTGCAGCATATGGACATCCTGAAGAAGTACCCAAGATGATCTTAGCGTCATATGCAGCATCAGCGTGTCAAGAGAGCCTTGAACAACATGCTAGCCTTGGAAGAATGATGAGTGACCTGAAGCAAGCTCTGATTCGAGGGAATCACTTTGAGGGGGCCAATCACTCACTTAGGGCCACAATTGCTCCTCTCAATAGACGTATAAACTTAAGGGAGAATCAGTGGCACCGGGATGTTAAAGCTCGATCGGAGGCTCGCATGGAAACGCAATACGCGGAAAGCACGTTGGAAGCAAGTCAACTTGAGGTGCAACTGTTGGATGAACAGTTGGGTGAGATGACTCAAGAAAGGGATCAATCTAGGGGGGAGACTCTTGGATGGCCAGTTGCGAGAATGCACGGAAAGAACTGGAAGACTTGAGGATGTTTCTTCTACAGGCTGATGTGCAATCTTTAGTTGTCATGACATCATCGATGGTGGGTGAGGTAGCAACTCGTGCTCCAGCACCCGCACCTATGGAACCAATTTCTGAGGACAAAGGGGAAGAAGAAGATCCCGAGGAACTCGAGTACGTCGAATAGGACGTATCGAAGGGCGATGGGGCAGCACTTCTGCCATCTCGGGGCAACGTATAGTTTAGTAGTTGCTTGTGTTTATTTTGTGGCCATGTTTGTGTCATATTAAGAATAGCAGTGGGTATGTATAAGATGACAAGGTGTGTATCTCATCTCATGGGGACCAAGTATGGTAGAGATGCACTTCCGTAGTGGGAGTCAGTCGTTTTGGAGTTCACTACTGTAAACTTGGTCATCAGATAATATATCTTGTATAAAGTAATTTTATCAATATATGTGAATGTTATGCACTTATTCCCTTGTCAATATTCGCATTACTGTAATATGAAATGGACGAAGGAAAAGTAAACATGTGGATTTTAAGTCATATGGATGCCGAATGGTGCGTACGCGCTCGACACTTGAAATGGGAGGTTCAAGTCGTGGTCGTGAGGATGAATCTCCGACCCAGGAGCCAGCTGCGACACCGAAGCAACAAGTTCCACCACCAACACCTCCTGAACTTCCGAGTCTAGCGGAGGTTCTCGCCGCAGTGCTCGGCTCACGCGACGAGCAAACTGATTTGCTACGGACATTGTTCAGCATTCGTCCCGTCAAGGGGGGCAACCAGATGAGGGTCCACGATAGCTTTCTCCGAGTTCATACTCAGACTTCATGTCAACGCACCCGCCGGTCTTCATGGAGGCTAATGAACCGTTGGAGGCAGACAATTGGCTCCGCTCAATCGAAGGAAAGTTTGGTTTGCTACGAATGACCGAACATCAGAAGACCCTGTTCGCGGCCCAACAATTACAAGGGCCTGCTGGTGTGTGGTGGGCAAATTATCTTGCCGCACGACCAGCCGACTATGCCGTGAGATGGGAGGAGTTCTGGGAGGCATTTCGCGCCTATCACATACCTTTCGTTGTTATGAGGAGGAAGCTTCAAGAGTTCTTGGAGCTGAGGCAAGGAGGAAGGAGTGCTTACGAGTACTCCAAGGCATTCAACCACTTGGCTCAGTATGCTCAGGACCAAGTGAGTACTGAAGATCGGAAGCGTAAATGCATCTATCGGTGTTTGAACCCCAAGATGAAGGATAACTTGCCTTGTTCAACAGCGGCAACTTCAACAACATGGTCAATGCCGCAATTGTGTAGGATGACGCTACTAGTGAGCTGTTCTCCGACAAGCAGAAAAGGAGTGCTCCGCAGGGCAGCGGAGGGGGTGCTCCTCAGAAGTACCGAATGGTGTATCGATGACCATCCAACCAGAGGTGGCAGCCGCCATCGCGACCACCGATGTTTTGTGGTCGCCTGTTCAACAACGCTGGCTTTCGCCCACATTAGCAACAGTGGATGATTCCGCGTGCACCACCTCGCCATCGAGGACGTTCCGGAAGGTGCACCCGTACTCACGGGTATGTTCTCTCTCATTGGTCATGTTGTAGTCATCCTTTTTGACTCTGGTGCTTCCCACAACTTTATTAGCAAGTCTTATGTCATTCAATATCAGCTGCCTATAATTTCCACAAAAACCCCATATATGTATTGTTCTCTGAGTGGGAGAGTAGTAGCAAATGAGATGGTTCATAGGGTACCTCTTAATCTGGGTGGGAACATATACCCTGCCTCTCTTATATTACTGGAGCATCAGAAGCTAGATGTCATCTTAGGGAAGGCATGGTTGCAACACAATGGTGCTATTATAGACATCATTCCTCGGAGAATATATTTGAATTTTCCACTCCACCCTCCCCAAGCTCTCACTCTTGAGAGTAATATCCAAGTGACTCCAACTACTTACAACACCGAGGCCTGTAAACTTGAGGACATTTTAGTGGTATGTGAGTATCCGGGCGTATTTCCTGAAGATCTTCCTGGTATGCCACCAGAAAGAGATGTCGAGTTGAAGATTGAACTTGTACCGGGAACAGTGCCGATCTCGAGGAAGCCGTATAAGATGGCACCTAAGGAACTTGCAGAACAGAAAGAGCAGTTGAAGGAACTTATGGACAAGGGTTTCATTCGTCCAAGTTCATCACCTTGGTGTTGTTCTGCATTGTTCGTGGAGAAAAAGGATAAAACGTTGAGACTATGTGTGGACTATCGTCCACTCAATGCTGTCATGATAAAGAATAAGTATCCACTACCACGCATCGATATTCTGTTCAATCAATTGGTGGGTGCTAGGGTATTTTAAAAGATGGATCTTTGCTCTGGATATCATCAGATCAGGATTCGACTAGAGGATATACCTAAGACGACATTCTCGACAAGGTATGGATTGTATGAGTAACTTGTAATGTCCTTCGGATTGACCAATGCACCGGCCCATTTCATGTATCTCATGAATTCGGTGTTCATGCCGGAGTTGGACAACTTTGTCGTGGTCTTCATTGACGACATCCTTGTGTACTCGAAATCCGAAGAAGAACATGCACATCGTGCTTCAAAGATTGCGAGACCACAAGCTGTACGCCAAGTTCAGCAAATGTGAGTTGTGGATCAGCCAAGTGTCATTTCTAGGGCACATCATCTCCGCCGAGGGGATTGCAGTTGATCCAAGCAAGATTAAGCAAGTACTCAAATGGGAGTCTCCAAAGTCTGTGCATGAAGTTTGAAGCTTCCTGGGTTTAGTAGGATATTATCGGAGGTTCATTCCAAGTTTCTCCAAGATAGCTAAACCAATGACGGAACCTCTGAAGAAAGGGAAGAAGTATGTATGGACAAAAGAATGTGAGGAAGCATTAGTGAAACAACTCACAACAACGCCGGTATTAGCCCAACCAGACACAACCAAGTCATTTGATGTTTATTGTGATGCATCTGGGATTGGTTTGGGTTGTGTATTAATGCAAGATAGAAGGGTGATCGCTTATGGATCACGGCAACTTCAGAACCACGAGCAGCATTATCCGACTCATGATCTTGAGCTCGCTGCCGTGGTACTTGCATTGAAGATGTGGAGACACTATTTATTGGGCAACCTAGTGCGTCTTTACACCGATCACAAAAGCTTGAAGTACATCTTCACCCAAAAGGACTTGAATATGCGACAACAAAGATGGTTGGAATTGATCAAATACTACGAGATTGAGATCACTACCATCCTGGCAAGGCGAATGTAGTTGCAGATGCACTAAGCCGCAAGTCCCATGTCAATAATCTTTCTATCACCTTGATAGAAGAAGAAGAACTGAGTCTCTACTTGGTTCCATATGGGGCGCTCTACAATCTAGCTCTCATTCCTACCGTAAGGAAAGAAATTATGGAGGCTCAGAAGGAAGACAAGGGAATATTGCATATTCGCCGAAGAATGAAGAAGGGGGAAATGAAGTGTTTCCGATGTGACGATGACGGTACCATCTGGTTCAAAGACCGCATCGTGGTGCCCCACAATGTGGGACTTCAGAAGAAGATTTTGGACGAAGCTCATTTGTCCAAGTATTGTATTCATCCGGGAAGTAACAAATTGTACCAAGAATTAAAGAAGAAATTTTGGTAGACTCGGATGAAGAGGGAGATAGTGAAGTACATATCCGAATGTGATACGATTTGGCGAGTGAAAGCCAACCATCTGAAGACAGCCGGACAACTACAACCTTTAAGCATACCGGCCTGGAAATAGAAGGACATCAGCATGGATTTCATCGTGGGATTGCCTCTCACATTCCGTAAGCTTGATTCCATTTGGGTGATAGTTGATCAATTGACCAAGTCGGCTCATTTTATACCCGTCAATCTCAACTACCATGCCCCGAAGTACGCAGAGTTGTATATTGCTAGAATCATGTGCTTACATGGAGTACCTCGCACCATTATCTCAGATCGTGGAGCCGTATTCGTTGTTCGATTTTGGGAGCAGCTCCACGCATCATTGGGTACCATGTTGATTTGAAGCTCAGCTTACCATCCTCAGACTGATGGTCAAACGGAGCGAGTAAACCAAGTGCTAGAAGATATGCTCCGCGCCTATGCCATCCACCATGGTAAGAATTGAGATGATCACCTACCGTTGGCGGAGTTTTCATACAACAACAGTTATCAGGCTAGCATCCAGATGGCATCATATAAAGCTCTGTATGGCCGGAAGTGCCGCAAACCATTGAATTGGTTTGAATCCG
This sequence comes from Tuctoria greenei, assembly GCA_036927565.1. Taxonomy (NCBI): domain Eukaryota; kingdom Viridiplantae; phylum Streptophyta; class Magnoliopsida; order Poales; family Poaceae; genus Tuctoria; species Tuctoria greenei. The sequence goes on along the minus strand of JAYESD010000002.1, from coordinate 171,957,352 downwards.
GTGAACGAGTGATATATGGTGTCGACTTGGTGAATTAAGCCAAAGAACGAGTACGAGTTATTCAAGCAAACCTCAAGGCTGCTCAGTCTCATCAGAAAAGCTATGCAAAGAAACGGCGCTGACCCCTTCACTTTGATGTCGGGGATGACGTTTATCTTCGTGTATGCCCGATGAAAGGGATTCATCGCTTCAGAGTAAAAGGGAAGCTAACTCCACGTTTCATTGGGTCGTTCGCAATAATTGAACAATGTGGTCACAGTTTCATCGCTTCGGAGTAAAAGGGAAGCTAACTCCACGTTTCATCGACTAGAGCTGCCAGCGTCGCTCTCAGGGGTCCACAATGTGTTTCACATTTCACAGTTGCGGAAATGTCTCAAGGCCCCAGCTGACATCCGTATGAAGGATTCGGAAGCTCTCCAACCAGATCTTACTTACTCTGAGCATCCAAACCAGATAATAGATGAGATGACTCGCGCCACAAGAAGCCGCACCTTGCATTTCTACAAGGTCTTGTGGGGCAACCACACCGCTGAAGAAGCAACGTGGGAAAGTGAGGAATATCTTAGAACAAACTATCCGGACTTGTTAGCGGCATATGTTCGTTAGGTCTTTTTCTTTTATCCTTCCTTTTGTAATCTTGGGATGAGATTCTTTTAAGGGGGGAGGAATGTAAAATCTCAGTTTTCCTTGTCATCAAGTTCAGTACCAGTTGGTTGTCAACCATAGTAAAGATCAATTATGGTTGTACACATGAACTTGATATCATCAATAATCCTTCTTTTACTCATACTGAAATTTTAGTAACAGAAGGAATGAACTTCATCAATGACCTTAGAATAATTTAAGTGACCTTTCTACAAATTTTGGAAGTTATTGAAAAAAATTTCTGGGGCAAATTACTATGCAGTACTAATGTAGTCAAATTAATTTGAATATAGCACTGTACATTTAGGCCCTGCCAATATATTCAATCCTTAGGCCATAAATTTTTCCATGGCCTCATAATATTCCAAATAGACTTCCTGCCAAGTTTCAAGATTTTTCAATTCCATTTGCTATTTTATTTGAGACGCTTAGGAAATTCGAGTCATATTTAGAGTTCAAATTTTGAATTCTGTTCAACTTAGTTGAACATCAAGATTTTAACACACCATCATGGTCAGCATAACTTGCTTGACTTATCCACAAAGTTTCAAAATTTTTGAAGTTCAATTGCTATTTAACTCAATGGCCCCATTGAATTTAATCCAAATTCAAATTCAAATGAAACTTGACCAAATTCAAAATCTAATTTCATAATCAAGTTCCAGATATTTATTTGAGCCTCCCCACAAAAATCTAGAATTTTTGTTCAAGTTTGGTATGAGAATTAAAGTTGTAGAGAGGGGAAGAGGATAAGGGGCGGTGGGACCCACTGTTAGCCTCACACACTTGGTTGAACCGACGAATGTGCTATGTATACGGCTGTCCCCGCCGATCGATGCCGGGAGCGCTCGCCACCACGACACGACATGCAGACAGGCAGCTGCGTGGCCTAAACACCCCCCTGTCCTATAAATACCCGTCCCCTGGCCGTCGGCGTCGAGCTCCGTCTCAGCTTTGTGCCGCCGTCGCCCAACACCGCCGTTTCCATTTCCTCCCGGTAAGCACCTCGGTATTACCTCTATTTCCTTCGATGCAAACAGCAAAGTTGGCGCCAAGTCTGTGCTCTATCATCTATGTCAACTCGCTTAGCGTTTTGCTCATTGTGTTGGCCGTAGTTTGGAGTTCTGCAGACACCACCAAAGTTGAGGACGAACGCTGCCTCTGCTCCACCGTCGCCAGTCCTCAACAAGCGGTGCCACAACTCAACCTCAACAGCAAAAAGGATCGCCATCCCGAGCTCTTTCTCACGGTAAAAGCCATGCCTCTTTTCATTCAGTATCGAGCAGTATCTTCCGGTCTTTCTTTCGGCCGTTGCCATTGAATTAGCTCACTTCTTGGTTTAATTCCGTTTCTACATGTAATAATTCTTCAATCCGGTTAAAGATTATATTCAGTACCTCCTAGCGCACCCCCTGCCAAAAAACAGTAGACGCCATCGAATGAAGCTTGAGATATTCAAGTTTTTTCCACCGCCAATAGAACCCCGTCGGTCCATCGACGAAGTCAACCTTGCCGGTGATTTCACACCTTCCTAACATCAAAATCATCATCCTCATGCTACCAGGAATGTTTCTAGCTTTTTCCTGAGCCTTTTGCGTCATCCCCATGCGGTTCTAACGATAGCCGAAACCCTAGCTCTGTCGCCGTCGTCGCACAGCCATCTCCGGCCGTCGCCGCCGCGATTGGACCTCACCATCGTGTTGTGAGGTCTATTTTATGGTTTGGCGGTCAGTGCCGAGGCGAGTGGAGGTCGACGCAGCCGTCGCGGCATGCTGGCCGGTGCAGCGCCACCGCGGCCGAGCGGCGCGTCGCGAGGAAGATGAAGATCGCGGGCCCCACGTGTCGGTGACGCGTGCGAGCGCGCGGATCAGCTGCGGGCACGGATCCAGTGCAGCTACACGGGTTGATTTTGTGGCCCTCGTGCGGCTTTAACCCGATTGGCCCATTTTCAAATCCGTGGGCCCAGCCCTTTATTCAAATAATTTCAAATTGAAATTTTATTCCAGATTTTGCCCCAACTTGGAAAATCCATAACTCCTAGTAGTATTGCTAAATAATTTCCAAATAAATTCTGGTAGACTCATCTCAATCTCTAATTTGCAGTAATGCAAGTTATTGGACATGAAACTCCCAAAATTTTTATAATTAATTCCTTTGAACTAACTACTTGAGAAAATAAATAATCCTATCCTGTTAATTGGAAAATTCCCAATTTTGGTCAGAACACTATTATTAATACACTTGATCTGCAGTAAAAATTTCAAGTTCATTTGACGTAAATTACTAGGTTGATCAGTGTTCCAAATCTCTATGTAGTTATAAATTGAGAAAAATACAAAATCAATTTCAGAAATTTCCCTAAACTTGTAAAATCAGTTTCTCCCTGTAGGATGCTTAGAAAATTGTGAAACAAATTTTCCTAGAACAAGTGAGACCTCCTATACATGGTACAACCACTGGTAGCCATGATAGATCTCCAAGATTTCAACCAAAAATTAGAGAAGATTATTGCTTACCATAATTTTTAGGAACAACAAATTTCCTTGATCATATCCTGTTCTTTGCAATAGTCTTCACTATGGTCACTAGTATCTACCATTAAGTTCTAAGGCCAATTAAGATCATTATCTTATTTTGATCATAAGATATTAGCTTATGACCTTAAGCATATTGATTATTTTCAAAGTCATTCATATATAGTATATGCATAACGTGTAGTGACTGAAGTCTAGGAGCACCCGGAAGCTTTGGAAGTCCAACTGCCAGAAACTAACATAGACTCAGACTCGCATTCAAACTAACATAGACTCAGACTCGCATTCAGGCAAGCCCCGGTTTGCATTTAAGTTCCTTATAGTGTCTTTACAGTTTTCGTTCACCTTACGTCTTCAGATGTTTGTGCATTACGTCTAAGGTGTTTGACATCCACTTGCATGACCAAATGACCCAGGGAGTGGTTAGAATAGCTCATAGACTCGTGTAGTAACTGCCATTCTTATATTCATAGGGATCCGGTAGAAGTCGAGTAGTGTGAATCTACTCGCGAGATAGGATTTTGTCACACGAATGGATTGATGAAGAAATGGCTTATGAATATGAAATTGAGACCGAGCAGCAGGTCGGATGCAGCGAGACGTGGTCTCGTGTGCATAGCCCTGCTTGTGTTGATTGATGACCGATTCGTGTGCGGCCCCTCTGGACAAGCTTGAATTGTACCGATGACATACTGGAGAAACGGGCTCCAGCAAACTGATGTAGCTTGATACTGGTTTACCATTCCATTTTATAGGCATATGTTCAGGGCAGCGAGGTGTAAATCAGCTGGTGGGCACATCAGAGTACGCCCCACGCAGTGACCTCCTGCTCACGACGGATCGACCGTTTTGACATTCGAGTGTTTGGTGAAAGGTGGCCATATACGACTAGTACTGAAGTGCTATGTAGGTACTGTTGTAAATACTCGCTGGCGCTTCCGAAAGTGCGTATGTGTCGTGTTGACCGGGTGTGTCCTGATTGCAATCACCGTCCCTCGCGGTAATAGAGTACTACTTGTTCACTGTGTCGTGACGTAGTAAATAGTGAAGAAGTCAGGAGAATACAATGTATTGAATTATAATTGTTTTGCAACCTTGTATGGCTTAGAGATAGCACAATTAAAAGATTATAGTTTCCCCATACTTTAACAGTAATAGCATTATGTGCTTTGGGAAGGTCATATCATCGGCAAAGCATTTCTTGTTTGATTGTGGAGTCTATGATGTAACGTGCCTTAAGAATGTCATGTGCTACTTAAAACATGACCATAAGGATCCACTTGTAGGCGTGTCCTTTATGCTATTCCTTACCTATGTTTAGTATTCACCCCTGCATATGTCTAGTGAGACGGGTTAGTCTTGCTGAGCCTTATCTCACATTTGCAGTTAACAAGTTTTTGCAAATTATGCGACTGATGACGGGTTCGATGACGAGGCTGCACCCCTCCAGGGTTTACAGCCGAGTGGGAACCCTGCACGCCGCCGTAAGTTGGGTGTTGCTAGTGCGAAGTATCCAGGGCATGGATGACTTTGCTTTTGCATAGCTAGTGTCGAGAGCGCAACTATGATGTATACTTCTCTTTCCTTTTTGTTTAGTATTGTAAAACTTCCGCTGTGTTTATAAATAAAAACTTGGTATTGTAATTTGTTCTCGTTCTTTTCTTGTATACTGTTGGGTGTCGCATCGCACGACACCACCCAATGAGATCCTTGGAGGTTGGGATTCCGGTCCCCACAATTCTCAAATGCGACGACTTTTATACTAGTTCAGGCCTCGTGGGGGATAAAAACCTTACGTCTAATTATGATTATATTAAAGTTGAAATGACACGAAAGTTGCTAGGATTCACAATGAAAACATCATATGCCCTTCGTGCAGGGTATGATTATATATTTATAGGTAGGGTGATCATAATGTGGGATCTCTCAAAAATCCTACTCGATCTAAATTATACTTCCTCCATCTCCAAATACTTATCACTCTCTAGTTTATTTTTGAACTAAAGAGTGAAAAGTATTTTGGGATGAACGGAGTAATGACATAGTCGGAGTATACTAGAAATTCCTTTTTTTAGATGATGGGTAAAGTCCCGAACTTCTCCTCCGAGGAGGCTATGTCCAATTAATTACAAGCGAATACAAATGCAGACACTCACAACCTATTATCTAGAATAAGACGACGATAACTGAAAGGCTAAGCACACAACTGTGGAGCAGACATCGTAGACCAATATTACGGAACATTCATTCTTCACATTTTCTGTAAGTTCATTCTAGATCGTGCGCTCATAACTTCCCCTGTAGAGTATCTGCTATTTAGTACTGTGAAATTCAGCCTGAAATTTGGTTTCACCGGGAATCAAACTCAGGACTTGAGTTGTGCTACTCAGAGTACTTAACGACTAGGATATGCCCCATTTCACAGTATACTACAAATTCCATGGACCGTACGTCAAGTCAAAAAGTCTTAAGGGTAGATGAGACATCTGGTTCCTAAAATATATGGTGTCGACTGGTACTATTGGTATGTTTGAATTTACAACTTTCCTCATGGATTTTAAAATTCTCACAAGTTGAACTGGGGTCAATTGTCGAAAACCAGTTGGGAAACTCTTAGGTGCGTAGGGTCGTGTGTGAAGGTGAGCTTGCGACCATGTGTGTCTTGTGGCCTGCTCGCTAGCTCACTTATTATTTGAATTAAAATTTTTAAAATATTATATACATTAAATACAATGTTCATTTTTCAGTTCTATTTTCATTGTCGTGTTCTACGCAAAAAAATCAAATAGAATTAGATAACATTTTTATAGTTTTTGAAGAAATTTGTTTAATAAAAGAAGAAGTCTATATTGTATGTATAAATTTCTACACACAATATAATTATACTATGAAAGTTTAAATTTAATATAACTTACATTGATATCAATTCTAGTTACTATAACACCTTGATGGCATGTAATGTTTTAGGTGGAATAGTCAAATGCATCCTCAAACTATAAACCCGAAGCTCAATTTCATCTTTGAACTTTCAAAGTGGCCAATTTCGTCCCAAAATTTTAGATTTTAGTTCAATTTTGTTTCTATCATAGTTGGTCATCCACATTGTGTTGTGCCACATCAACTTCTATGGCACATAATTTCAAGATTGTATAGCTTATTGTGTATTTGTAAAGTCTCAAAATTATTAGTTGATGGATTACTAATGAAGTATCATATCATTTCTTGATAATAATGATCTGTGATGATAGATGTTTGTCACTTTCTAATGTTTCTAGGTATGCCTTCAAGATTGTAAATTTTGATTTACATATGTAATATGATATTGTATATATCACTTGATAGTTTTGCAAAAACTGAATGTGTACCCTAATGCGACTGCTAAATCTACCATTGATAAACCAACTAGTTACCTTTTTTAATTTGACAGAAGATCATGATCTTTAACGAAGAGAGATGAGGGTAGATGATGTGGCATAATAGCCCATGTGGCATGCCAACATGGATGGCTAGCTCGGACTAGGGATAAAATAAACTGTCCATCAGAAGTACATTGACAAAATTGACCATTTTGAAAGTTCAAGGACCAAATCGAGTTTTGATCGAAAGTTTGAGAATGAAATTGAGTATTCTACCATGTTCTTAATTATTATTAAAAGGAGACATATCTGGTGTAAATGACACTTATGATGCTAACATGCATCTGTGACCATTGTTGATGGTTGTTAGTAACAACTTTGATTGTCAATTTAACTCAAATTCATGGAGGAGTGAACATTTCTTACACGCATGCCATTTATAAATAACGTAGTTCCACACATCCTTAGAGAATTTATTCGAGTAGGTGATTTTATATGTACTTAAGAAACACACTTTCAATCAGTCAAACATTACCACATAGACTCCCACAAATCCGATGGCCCCCTTGCAGGAAGGTACTAATGCATTTTCACTGGGATTCATCTAGAAGTTGGGCAAAGACCCACATATCAGTGACCAGGCGATAGCAGAGGCAGAGGGGGGCCAAGACCAAGTTGACCGACCCACTAGTCACCCGACTATGGGGCTACTCCTCCCCCTCGTGCTTCCGCATGGTGGCTTCTCGTGGTTCCATATGGTGGAATGAGTGATTCATCGAGAGATTAGTGCGGGAAGCCGCCTTAGTTATTATATAAATAGGGGGAGTGCTTCACTCACTCACACAAACACACACTCATTAAACGATAACTCTCTTGTATTAGTGTTCTTCCAAGTCTTAGTGGAGTTTAGGCTTAGTGAGGAGGTTCTCAAGTTAGCTAGGAGACTTTGGTATAGATCTTATACTATTTTCTCTTTTGGTTGGCTTATACTTTATTAATTGATTTAGTATTTTCATATAATTGTGTTTGGAATACATGTTTTTGTTTGATTGTTGTTGATACTCTCTAAGATATACCGCAAGCGCACGGAGAATATCATCATATCATTTCACCTAAGAGTATTCCCTGGAGTATCGTATTTGTGTCAAAGGAAGGGTGTGAAGTGTGGTAAGGTTACTTGTGGGATAGAATAGGCAATCCTAGTATGAGATCTAGTAGGATGGATAAATCGGATAATGGTATAGTGTGACACACGCCTAAGTAATCTACTCTAAGGGTAAAAATGGATCCTAGTGAGAGCTCGGCAGAGAGAAGGGCTGCTCCTACTATGCTTCTAATATATATATATATATATATATATATATATATATATATATATATATATATATGCATAACCTACATAGTGTACACATTTATATGCTAGTGATGAATACTAGGATTCATTGGTCCAACACATTGGGCACGGGCAAACCTCTGGCAATACCAGAGTCACTCCAGCTACGAGACTGTGGTATAGTCGAATGTGGTTAATTACAGAGGACAAACATAGCTGTTACTACCTGCCGCCTGCCCCTAAAACCTATGGGACTACGATACATCACACACAACTCAACTATCGAAGCATCATGCTTGCATGCTAAGTAGATTCCTTAAGAGCTGCTGTAGAAATATGTTCCTAAAGCAATGACTAACCTAACATCGTCGAACCAGTGTCGGGACAAAACACTATGCTATTCATACCAACATATTCATATTATACTTAACTAGACTATAGTGGAGGCCTATGGTGGTTATAATAACATAATAACAAAATTGCTATATTAGCATAATGACACCTAAACCTACCACATGCATGGACTCCACAATCAAACAAGAAACGCTTCATCCAAGCATATGAATATGATAAGGCTAGTAATATTATTATACATAATGTTATAAACAAAGAAAAAAGATGCATGAGTCATACCTTTCCCAAAGTAGACTTGGCAACTAGAGGCTCCTCTTTACAACCTAAACTCCACCAAGGACTAGAAGAAAGGTGTATACAAGAAAGTGATGCTCAAGTGGTGTGTGTGAGAAGTGAGGGGTCCTATTTATACTAGCTTCTTAGGTGGTTTGCAACACAACCCGCGCGGGAATCAGTCATTACCGCCATCAGGGAGCCACCAATAGCCAACACATGGAAGCTGACCGAGTTTGGTGTGAAGACCATCATCGCTGCACAAAGAGTGCAACCACGTGATTTCTCCACGAGAATGACATGTGGGCCCCTTATGACCTTCTAGATGATAGACCCATGGATTCCTTCGGATAGGCCTCCGAATGAGTCCATAGATCCTTGTGCTACCACGTGTCGGCCTATGATTGGCTGGTGTGGCTGTTTTCAGAATCGCACCTCTAGTTTCTTCTCAATGCTGTAGATAAATACCTGCATGCACTATTTGTCTAGGTACAAATGGATATATGTTATTCAAAAGGTAATTCATTTAAAAATGTTTACTCTTTCATATAGTTGAGTTATATTAACGGTTGAAATCAATACTTAATGACCGTCAACAATTTTGTATCCCATGTATATGGTAAGAATATATGTTATGATGTTAGTGTAATAATGTTATTGTTATGCTATAATAAATACTATGGGCCTTCAGTATAGTTTACTCATGTATCGTATAAACATGTTAGTGTAGAATCTTTAGAGTATAGTCTCTGTGAGATCTAGATGTGCTGAATACATTGACAAATATGTATTAAGTGAGATCTAGGTCTTGCATAATTAGTGAATTGTGATTGTATGTCTTCTGCAGGTACATTGACCACGTTATACGTAGCTGGAGTAGAAAACGTTTGCGACTGAACGGTTATTAGTACCACCGTTGAGACGTATGTCGGAATACCACCTTAGGATTTTCTCTGGTGAGGACGTAGTACCGTCATTGCATTCGAGTTTCATAGGACACATCGACGACGATATACGTGCCAGAGATGCGACTCGACAACAAGTAAAAAGTTTCAACTTAGGACTAAGTTTGAATTTGTAATCTCTGCTTTGGGGTGTTTTGAGTAGATTGCCAATGCACCGTGTGATTACTGCGTTCAGCCAGAAACATGATCGTAAACTTGAGGAGGTTCTCCACATGTTTTATTTTAAGCTTCAAGACAGATCCCCACTTTTAATATATGAAATTTGCATTTGAATTTAAATTGCCAAGTCCAGATTTCATACCAGTGAACCAAGCATAAAATGGCCTAACTTTGGAATAGCATATCTCCCATTGGAATTCTCCAATGAAGATGTACCAGACATTCCTGGAAATTGTAGAGAGTCTTCTACCACTCTTCTGTTAAACTCCAGATCATAACCCCCCCTGCAAACTATTGAAAATTTCAAAATTTCAAACTCTGCCAAATCTGAACAGAGACTGGACAATTTCTGTATCTGTTTACTAATTCTATCATATCTCTTAGTAGAATCATCAAATGGTTTCATGTAATACCTTTTTGGAGTACTGAGGATGAATTAACATGTTAAAATTTATGATTTTTTCAAATATTGATGTTTATCTATCTGGAAATTGTGGACAAAATCAGCCATTAACAAAGGAGATCCTGTCAAAATTTCCAGAAAACTGTCAACTTGCAAAAGCCATATCTCCTCAACCAGAAGCGCTATGGGGGCAAATGAATACATTCTTGAATGGACATTGAGTGTACTACAACTTTGTAGTTGAACTCAAGTCCACATTTTTCCTCTAACGGCTCAAAAAGTTTAAATCTCTCCAGACTGTTCATCTGGATCAGAAACTGGACAGTGAAATCAGTTTTTGAACTCTTTAATTCAATTAACATTGGTTTCAATTTCTCGTGTCATATCTCATGTCCAGCAGCTGTTATTCCCCATGCTGGGTTGGAATTAAGTATGTGACACAATCGAAATACCACTTTGAGTGATGACATGTTTGTGTCTTATACAATAGCAAGAATACACGTATGCTAACACACTTAACGTCCCGTTGTGACCAACGATAGTCGAAATAAAATTCCACCCATGGAGTTCATTATTTTGGAACTTTCTATGGTAAAGTGGTCCAGAGATGTTGTATGTTGTACAAATTTTACACTTTATCAATATATTTGAATGTTATGCAATTGTCACTTTGTCAATTCTCGCACTACTATTGTATGGAATGAACGAAGTAAACAAACATGTTGCTGATTTTTAAATGATGTGGATGCAGAATGGAATGTAATCACTCAACGCACGAGGCAGGCGGCTCTAGCCAGAGTCATGGTGATGAATCTCCAAAACCGGAGCAAACCACGATGCAGCAGCAACAAGCTCTTCCACCGCCGCCACCGGAACTTCAGAGGAGTATTGTGGAGGTTCTCGCCGCAGTGCTCAGCTCGTGTGATGAGCAAACCGAGTTGCTGCGGACCTTGGTGCAGAAGTCATCTCTTCAAGAGGGGCGACAAGACAATGGGAAATGCCAGCCCCACCAGAGTTCAAATTCGGATTTCTTTGTGACGCATCCACCAGTCTTCGCTGAGGCCGATGAACTTCTGGAGGCGGACAACTTTCTCCGCACCATCAAGGCGAAGTTCGGGCTGTTTCAATGCACTTAACACCAGAAGGTGCTGTTAGCAGCGCAGCAGTTGCTCGGTGCTGCCGGTGCATGGTGGGCGAACTACATCGCCTCGCTACCGGTCGGGCATGCTGTGACTTGGGAAGAGTTCCGGGAACCGTTCTGGCCTACCATATACCTCACGGTATAATGAAGAGAAATCTTCAGGAGTTTCTTGGAGCTGAAACAAGGCGGAAGGAGTGCTCATGAGTACTCTCGAGCTTTTAATCATCTGGCGCAATACACATCGGATTATATTGGAACAGAAGATACGTTCTTCCGGGGCTTATATCCCAAAATGAAGGCCCAACTTGCACAGTTTAATCTCAGCACTTTCAACGACATCGTCAAAGATGCAATTGTTGAAGAGGAGTCTCAGTGCGAGCTCGTTTCTGATAAGAGGAAATGCAGCGTGCCATCGAGTAGTAGTGGTGGTGCTCCACAGAAGTATTGCTTGGTGTACCACTCACTATCCGGTTAAATGTGGCAGCACCGGCATGACCACCACAATTCTTGACCGTTTTATCCACGCAATTCCAGCCACATATGACACGGAAGCCACAAAGCTTGAGGACATTTGTGTGTCCGTGAATATCCGGACATGTTTCTTGATGATTTACTGGGTATGCCACAGGACAGAGATATAGAGTTCAAGATTGAACTTGTTCCGGGAACCATGCCTATTTCGCGAAGGCCGTACAAAATGGCACTGAATGAATTGGCGCAATTAAAGGAGCATTTGAAGGACTTGTTGGACAAGGGTTTAATACGTCCAAGTTCACCACCTTGGGGCTGCTCCGCATTATTTGTGAAGAAGAAAGACAAGATGTTATGTCTATGTGTGGATTATCATCCGCTCAATGCTGTGACGATAAAAAACAAGTATCCACTAGTGGGTGCTAAGGTTTTCTCGAAAATGGATTGCCAGTACGGATATCATTGGATTAAAATCTGACCGGAAGATATACCAAAGACAACATTCTCGATGAGATACGGGCTCTATGAATATCTCATCATGTCGTTTGGACTAACCAACATGCTGACTAACTTCATGTATATCATGAATTCAATGTTCATGCCGGAGTTGCACAAGTCTCTCGTGGTCTTCATCGACGACATTATGGTTTATTCCAAATCGGAGGAAGAACATGCTAAACACTTGCATATCGTGCTCCAACGATTGCCAGATCACAAGCTCTATGCAAAATTCAGCAAGTGCGAGTTTTAGATCAGCCAAGTACCATTTCTTGGTCACATAATTTCAGCAGAAGGTATCACTGTTGATCCAAGCAAAATTGTGCAAGTGCTGAAATGGGAGTCTCCAAAGTCCGCTCACAAAGTTTGCAGCTTTCTCGGATTAGCGAGATATTATTGGAGGTTCATTTTGAGCTTCTCAAAAGTCGCTAAGCCAATGACGGAGCTGCTGAAAAAAGAGAAAAAATATATTTGGAGCATGGCATGTGAGGATAGTTTTCAGATGTTGGTGAAACATCTCACAACAGCCCCAGTGCTAGTTCAGCTTGATACGAACAAATCGTTCGATGTTTATTGTGATGTGTCTGACATTGGTCTTGGCTGTGTATTGATGCAAGACGGGCACATGATTGCATATGGATCATGTCAGCTACCGAATCATGAGCAACATTATCCTACTCATTACCTTGATCTTGCTACTTCGGTGCTCGAATTGAAAATGTGGAGGCATTATTTGCTAAGCAATCTAGTGCATCTCTACACCGATCACAAGAGTCAAAAATATATCTTCACTCAGAAGTAGTTGAATATGTGGCAACGGAGATGGTTAGAGTTGATCAAAGATTATGAGATTGAAATTTACTACCATCTCGACAAGGCAAATGTGGTTGCCGATGCGCTAAGTCAAGTCTCATGTCAACACTCTATCCATCACTCTGATGGAAAAGGACGAGCTGAGTTTATACTTAGTTACATATGAAACATTATATAATCGTTCTCTCATTCCTACCATACGAGAGGAGATTATGGAAGCTCAGAAAAAGACGAGGGTATGTCAGACATTCATAGGAGAATGAAGAATGGAGAAATGAAATGCTTCCGGAGACATGAACACAACACTCTATGGTTCAAAAACCGCATAGTGGTGCCACGTAACATGACACTTCAGAAGAAAATATAGGACGAAGCTCACTTGTCCAAATATTCTATTCATCTGGGCAGCAATAAAATATACCAAGATTTGAAAACGAGATTTTGTTGGACACGGATGAAAAGAGAAATTGCAAAATATGTATCCAAGTGTGATACGTGTCGGCGGGTGAAAGCCGACCATATGAGAAAACCCGTACAACTGACCTATGTGCTGAATACATTGTCAAATAGGCTAAAAGTATGAGTTCATGCAATGTTTTGAGCTTACACCGATACACCACAATACACCCCGATACACACTGTCCAAACTTGTGTGAGGACCGGGGTCCTGACGTCCAAAGATCTCATTGGGTGGTGCCGTGCGATGCGGCACCCAACAGCACACAGGAAAATACAACCAAAACATACAAACTTTTTATTTCATAAGATCATAAGAGTTTACAAAATAGTGTACAAAGAAGGTATACACGCAGCGGAGATCATATACTCAACTCTCATCCTATCTAAGCAATAGAGAAGACGTCCATGCCCACAAACGTTTCTCACTAGCAACACGAAGAGGAAGCAGCGGCGTGGTTCATATGAGATACACCTCGACAATTCGAGTTCTCACACACAACCTTGGTAAGCAGCAATAACACTAAAACCTGCGAAAAAAATCGTATAGAGCAAACATGAGCATGGAGCTCAACAAGACTGACCCGTCTCACCTAAGCATGCAAGTCTACATGAGGGGACTCTATATCTTAGGAAGCTAAATTTGCATAAATGACCCGCGTAAAGTAAATCCTTACTTGCAGTTTTGCATCCAATTTACAGTTCATCGAAAAGTAAATTTAGTGAGCTCTTCCTTAACACAATCACTAAGCATTACAATTAAAGAATCAATAAAAATATCAGATTAATATAGGTATCCATTCACTTCTTATTACGTCACAACACAGTGAACAAATGGTACTCAAATAACCGCGAGGGATGGTGATTGCAATCAGGACACACCCAGATTGCACGACACTTAAGCCCGCAAGGAAGCCTCATTTAGTGCACTTCACACTACGTCTTAAGCAGCCACTTTTCACGAGATGCCTGGATATAGAAACAACATATGTCCCGTGCAAAAGGTACCCTACATGGACCCGTCGAAGTTGGCCGCTTGAAGATTTACACCTTTATGCCTTCTCAACTCCGGTCAGAGACAGGGAAGAAGGTTCCACACGAAGGTCATCAAGCTACATTAGCTTCCTGGTTTCCATATAGCCAGTATGCAACCGGTACAATTCAAACTTGTTCAGTAGGGCCGCACACGGCATGGTCCTTTGTCGACACAGGTAGTGCTACCCCTACAGTCACCACAATCATTGTAACCTATATTGCTGCCCGGTCTCAAATTCCTTTCCATGCGAATCCTTCCTACACGTAACCAAGTTCCCAGGTACTATAAACAAGCGAGGGATGGTACTTGACTTCTACCGGATCCTGTATGTTATGTCATTAGCATAGCCGTAATCCTACTAGAAAAGTCCTGTTCTACCCATAATCTCCAAGGGATTGTGAGGTCATGCATTTGGAGTTTCATTCACCTTAGACATAATGCTCAATACATATCTAACTCAAAGACAGTGGATACAAAGCAACAACTTTAGAAACATTTCTAAAATGCAAACCGGAGCTTGCCTTAGTTTGCGACTATATAAATGTCAGATGTTATGGCTTGGTTTTCCTCCGGAGAATCCGCCAAGAGGCTGCGAGATGGAACTCCTTGCCTCCAAGTTGAACTCCACGTCAAGCTTCGACATCACGTGAACTATCGACATGCAATGCATATAGAACATCATTTTGCATAATGAGAACAAGTGAAGTAAGATAACTATATCTCATACTGTATCATAACCATAACAGGATCCTAAGTTGGTATTCCAAATTTGGCTGACAAGGAACATGGAAAGTTGCATAGAACAAGGTTCTTGATCTTCCATAAGAACATGCATTCAAAAGCAATTTAGAAGATGATGTTATTCTGTTGTACCAGTTATACCAATATAATAGAGAACAACATTAAAATTATGTTCCTGTGATCTACAGCAATAGAGAGGAAAATTGAGATGGAATGGCAATAATAAACTCCAAAAGTGAAATAGAGTTTATATGCACATAGACATATGAATAAGGAATTTCTGACATTCCAGAGGTCCAATAAAGCTTCAAAGGATGATGTGTAGACCGTGTGAAAAGTTTGGGTTCAAGCAATGGATCTATGTGGTCACAACAATTCCATAGGTGTTTCCACTTCTATGAATTTTCGTTCTATTTTTGGAGATGTAATATGGCTAACAGTGGGGGTACTAGATAGAGAGGGTTATACAGGTTCTAAAAAAATTATTTCACATTTTTATAAGCCTTCTACAGTGAGATAATGATTTTACAAGTTTCTACAAATTTCTGTAAATGTTTCCGTACGTTTTTCTATTTTTCAGATGGCTGAGAGATTAGAAGCTAAGTAGGCATAGAAGATCAAGTGAAATGAACTTGAAACTTTTACTGCAGATCAAAGACATATTTAGGAGTGTTCTTACCAAAATTGGAAATTTTCCAGTTATCAGGTCAGCAGTAACTAATTTCTCAAGCAATTGGCTTAAAGGAATTAATTGTAAAAATACTGGAAGTTTCATGTCAATTAAATTGTACCACTGCAAAGTGTGTATCAAGATGAGTCTCCCAGATTTTATTTGGAATTATTTGAGCAATTTTACTAGGTGCAATTGAATTTTGAAGTTTGATTCAAATTCTGGAATTAATTTCCCTAAGAAAATGTTTAAACTATACCAGCCGGGCCCACTGATTTAAACTGACCAATCGCAGAGCGGCAACACGGAGGGCTAAAGGGTTATCTGCACACTGCAACAAATGAGTCTGCTGCCACAGAAGATCCAGGCGAGAGGAGATGACTCGCTGCCCGGTGGGGCCCGCGGTCGTCTCCTTCCTCCAGCCGCGCGGCGAGCCCGCTGCGGCGCCTTGCCGGCCACCTCGCCACCCGCCATTCTACGCTATGGTTCTGCCCCAAACTTGCCGCCTAACCATTTTTCGAGGTGCTGAGCACGTCGGCAAGGTCAGCACGCGCCGGCGATGGCCGGAAAAGCTTGGGCAACGGCGGCGGCTAGGGTTTTGGCCATGTCGGTGAGCTTCAAACAATGCTAGAACGAGCTGTAAAATGACCGGGAAGCTTCCTGGAAGCCTGAGGAGGATTATTGGTGGACGCAAATTGAGTGGAAAGGACGGCAATCCCAAGTGCGACGGTGAGCAGGGGAGTTTTAACCGGCGGCGGGGAAAACTCTAAATACATAGTCTATGGTTGATGGTTTTCCACGATTCTTCTTCGAGGAGGAGCGCTAGGTTATGAGGAACATGATCGCTAACTGGTTCGGCCAATGGTTACACGTGAAAAAGGAATTTAGATGAAGACCTAACTCCATTAGTATGAACTAAGGTTCGGGAAAACGGATAATACAAGTTGGATAATCGATTGCATGCCTTGAAACATTGCAGGAATGTTCTACGTACTATTTCGCACCTGATTGCTTTTGGCACGGGGACATGAAGACGACCCCAGCGCCGGGTCGACGATGAACCGAAGCGTGGCATGAAGAAAACAGGGCACGTTCTCCGTGAAACGTCGATTGTGCCATTGGTGAGGCTCGAGCTGACCACAAAACCACTCAGTGGGCTGTGTAATCAAGGAAGTAAGCTGAAAACATCAAAGACAAAGACTATAATGCACCGTGCATCGACGATTTCGATCGGAGCAGAAAAGGGATGCTGTTCGTCGGGTTCTTGCGCCAGGAAAAAGAGGAACGGTGGTGGCTTCACTTCGACGGCCAGGGAGGGAGAAGGAGGAGGTGGAGGAGCGGCGCACACGTTTGCACACTCAGCTGGCCGGGTGAGCGATGGTCCCCTGGGCGCTTGCTGCTGCAGCGGCGAGAATTGGGAGAAAGAGCACTGCATGAGAGAGAGCCAAGAGAATAGAGAGAGAGCGATGAGAGGACGAGCGTGTAGATCTTTTGCTCATTTTGCAGACGATAAGTACCGCTGCCTCTGGAATCAACTCACGGCAAAAACACTCTCTGTGGCGCATGCAGCTGCGCACGCTGGCACGCTGTGAAGAAGCGAAGGAGTCGGTTCCCTTGCTGCTCAGGATGACGGTGGGCCCCACTCATGTTTCAAGTCTATCCCTCTGGTAAAATTAATTCCCACACAAACTTTGTCCAAAAATTTCCAAAATTTGGAGGGTAGAGTAAGAAAAATATGAGGAGCTCAAATATGAAATCAGAATTTGAATTTGACAAAGTTTGGTTCAGATTCAAATTCAAATTTGAATTCAAACCCCTTTTTTCAATGATTTCATTGAAATAAATAGTAAACCAGCTCCAACTATTATCAAAATTTGAAATGTCAGCTATTTGAAATATTTGAAGTTGATTGGGTTATTGAAATGCATAAGTTTGAACAGTTTGAACACGAGAGAATTTAAATGTAGCTCACATGAATTTATTGTACATGGCAAAATATCATCAAATGGTGTTTTAAACATTGAACTATTTTGCCCAGGTGCTAATTATAGAAATTGTGAGTTTCAAGTGAAGATTACTCCTCATGTTAAGACATGTTGAACAGAAGTTACGCAAAAGTTTTAACTCCCTCACATTTCCCATATGCGTTCAATAGTTCATGTGATCACATACTCTTATGCTTCACAAGGACATGCGTAAATTGGAGTAGAATGTTTACAAAAGTTTTGGGCTGTTACATTCCACCCCCCCCCCCCCCCCCCAAAAGAATCTCGTCTCAAGGTTACAAAAAGAAAGGCGAAGGGAGAAAGACTACGGAACATAAAACGATAACAACTCCGGATAATTAGAACATAGATAATCCTCGCTTTCCCATGTTGCTTCATAAGCGATATGGTGGGTCCACAAGACTTTGTAAAACTGCAAAGTCCGATTCCTTGTGGTGCGAGTCTTCTCATCAATGATCCGGATCGGGTACTCCGAATAAGTGAGATCCATTTGAAGAGTTTCGATGCCCTCCGCATGAATTGCAGTTGGGTACTTGATACATTTTCGTAGCTGAGAGATGTGAAAAACATTGTGAATCCCTGAAAGTGACGCCTGTAACTCCAAACGATAGGCAATATGTCCGCATTTTTCAATGACAACGAATGGCCCAATAAAACGTGGATATAACTTCCCTTTCACTCCGAAATGATGAATCCCTTTCATCGGAGAGGCACGGAGATAAACATGGTCTCTAATGTCGAAGTAAAGAGTTCGACGTATTTTATCTGTATAGCTTTTCTGCCGAGATTGAGCAGCCTTGAGATTAGCTTGTATCACTCCCACTCATTCCTCGGCTTCATTCACAAGATCAATCCCGTATATCACTCGCTCATCGGACTCACACCAGTTGAGTGGTGTGCGACACTTCCGACCATAAAGAGCTTCATACGGTGCCATCTTGATGCTAGATTGATAGCCATTGTTATATGAGAACTCTGCCAATGGTAAATGATCATCCCAGTTTTTACCATGGTGGATGGAACAAGCACGCAACATATCTTCAACAATTTGATTCACTCGCACATTTTGACCATCGGTCTGCAGATGACATGCTGAGCTTCGTATCAGTTGGGTTCCCAATGATTCGTGCAACTGCTTCCAAAATCAAGCCACAAAAAGTGCACCGCAATCTAAAATGATCATACGGGGAACTCCATGCAAGCAGATGATTCTTGCAATAAACAACTCCGCATACTTTGAAGCATGATAATTGATGTTGACAAGAATAAAGTGAGCTGATTTGGTTAGTCGATCGACTATCACCCAAATCGAATCATGCTTGTGGAACGTGAGAGGTAGCCCAACGATGAAATCCATATTGATGTCCTCCCACTTCCATGCTGGGATGCTCAGAGGTTGCAGTTGTCCATCTTTTCGTAGATGGTCGGCTTTCACCGCCGACACGTATCACACTCGAATATGTACTTCGCAATCTCTCTTTTCATTCGAGTCCACTAAATGTGGCCTAGAGGGGGGGGGGGGGGTGAATAGGCCTTTTGAATTCCCTGCACACTTAAGAGAATCATGAAACCTTGGTTGGCCGGACTAGTCCGGTCGTGTGGGCGGACATGTTCGGTGTGCTAAAATTATGTGTGTTGATCAAGTGTTGATTGGGAATCTAAGTTTCTTTAGTAGCGGAAATGAGAACAAATGATATTTTTATTTGAGATTAATATAGGAATGCAGGTAAAACTTATAATTGCCTTAGGTTGATGTTTCAACACTTAGGTGATCAAGTGAACAAAATTCAAATGAAATAAGGCACAAGACACACAAATTTTTCCCGAGGTTCGATCTCACCACGAGATCTACTTCCTCGTTGAAGAAGCTCACACAGAGCCGGGTCTCCAACCCTTTCCCTCTTCAAGTCACCACGAAGGCCGACTTGATCTCACTATCATGGGTAATCACCAGGTTTGTGGGGCAACCTCACACGCTGAGGGCTCCCACGAGAATTACAACAAAGAAGTGATCAAATACACTCAAAAGTATTACAATGCAGAGTATGAGTGTAGAAAGATCAAACCCCAAGAGCTCGCAATGAAAGAACGACGATCTCTCAATCCCGAATCCAAGTGTTCAATTGATTTCACTCCTTTTGCACTTTAGATGTGTGGGGAGATGTGTTTTGGGCTCTTGGGACGAAGTGGCGGTGCTAGGGTTTGTTTTTTGATCAGTATTCGACGTGTGTGTTAATAGGAAAGCTGTGGACTCTCTATTTATAGGGTTTCCAAAAGGTAGCCATTGAAAAACCCTAACACCGGACTAGTCCGGTCCTAGTCGGGACTTGTCTGGTCTCAGTGCATTTTGAAGTCTAGAAAGTTTGCCGGACTAGTCCAGTCCAAGCTCGGACTAGTCCGGTGCTGTGTGAACGTGACTCCAGAAAGTTCATCAGACTAGTCCGCGGACTAGTCTGGTCTCCACGAATGGGAGATTCCAGAAAGTTCAACGGACTAGTCCAGTCCATGATCGGACTAGTCCGGTCCCTCAATATGAGAGACTCCAGAAATATCAACGGATAGTCCGGTGGATGCACGAACTAGCTCGGTCTCCCTATAAGTGGGATTCCAGAAAGATGAACGGACTAGTTTGGTCCATGATCGGACTAGTCCGGTGCTTTGTGAAAGTTAGGTTAATTTTAATCCCTTACCCTCACGCAAGGTTGTGAGCTCTTGGAGTGTGTCTTTCATACACTCCCTATACATTCAAAATCTAATTTAGTCTTCCAAGCTTCATCAAAGTATCTCTCTTTGAACACCACTTCATTTTTCACCTTTTTGTGTGCACCGAGCTGTTTCACTTGTTTGTCCTGCAATCATCTCAGTGGATTCATTAGGATCTCATATGTTTGTCATCAATTAGCCAAAACCCACAAGGGATATCCTAGATGCACTTACAATCTCCCCCTTTTTGGTGATTGATGACAACCATTTGAGATATCACAATTGAGAATAAAATCTTGATTTTCATAAGATGTGCACATATGAGAATAAAGATAAGTCCACAAAAAGCTTGTCACATATGCACACACCTTATGGTGGGGTGCCTAACAGGTGTGTGATTAACAAGGTGTGATGAAGTAAAGGTGATCAATAATGAGCATAGAGATAATCATCCAAGCAACAATAAGCATCACACATAAGAGAAGAAATAGTGCATTACAAGGTTTTTTAAAATAAGTACATGTCCTTGATCATAAAAACATAAAGACACCAACTAGAGATGGTCTCAAGCTACTAGTCTCAATCTCTCCCCCTTTGGTATCAAGGCACCAAAAAGGGAAAAATTGAGTGGAATCACTCATCGCCACTCTCTTCGTCAGTCTCGGTCCTGTCCTCATATTCACCACCATCATCATCATTCGCTGGAGCAGACTCTTCCTCAGAGTCCTTGAAGGCGGGCGGGGATCCCACCAGCTCAATCTCCAGCTTGTCACAAATAGCTTTGATGTTGGCGTTGACATATTGTTGATGCTTCTTCTGCCTGACTTCAATCTTGCGGCAGCAGGCAAAGATAGAGGTGAGCATTTTGAGCACACCACCGGAGGATTCGGGGGCAGGTGCAGAGCTAGGAGCAGCTGAAGATCTAGTGACATTCACATCCCGAGTTTGTTTAGTCCTCCTCTCAGCTTCAGGGGATGGAGGTGCATCAGGTGCTGAAGGTAGAGTGTACTTAGTGGGCTTTTGCGGTTTCAACCCCGTATGGTGAACATCCTTGACAAACTCAAGTCCAGTCACCTTCTCAATCATATACATGATGTACGGGGCATACCCGCAAGATCTGTTTGGAGTGATTGATACGTTCACAATGTCATTGTAGATGTATTCAAAGACATTGA
Source organism: Tuctoria greenei (assembly GCA_036927565.1). Lineage (NCBI taxonomy): Eukaryota > Viridiplantae > Streptophyta > Magnoliopsida > Poales > Poaceae > Tuctoria > Tuctoria greenei. Next base: position 171,935,620 of record JAYESD010000002.1, on the reverse strand, counting down.
ATGGTCTCCTCCCACCAATGACCTTCATTAGGGTCCTCAAGGTTCCTTGAATAGTCCCCGCATCTCCATCTTTCGGGGCAATTGTCTTCCTCAAAATTCTGTTGAGGACCACATAGAAGGGCTTCAAATAATTGATATTTGGAGGGACATAAGGCATCCTTGTGTCATAGAGAAATTGGAGCTCATCCTTCTCCAAGGGTTGCAGATTTTGGATAACAAGATCATGATCCAAAGTGTGTTCAAGGTGGAGAATTCTTGCAAACTCATCATAAGTAACACTATACTTGGAACCATGAGTCCAAGTGAGACTGTCTCCATCACCACGAGCGAAGTAGAGGGTGGAGTAGAATTGGGTGATGACCTCATTGTTCCAATCATTCTCAAAGGAAAATAGTTCCTTCAGTCCGTGCCTCTCCAGGGACTCAACCATCTCACGGAAGGCAGGATACTTCTTCGACTGCATGTAACCAATGTTCACCCATTGACTCTTCACAACGGGATTCTTCATCTTCATGTACACATGCTCGTAGTAGTCGGCATGGAAGTTGCTCCAAAATCTTGAGTCTGAGCATTGCCGAGGTTTAGCATACACATTAACCTGCCTGAAGCTATCGGCAAGCTCACCCCCTTTTCCAGTGAAATCCTTACTTGAGCGTTGCCTGTTGCAGTGACTTGGGTTCTTCATTTTCAGGGGTCCAATGGGACCACTAGCAAGCCCTTTTCCTTTGTTGAGAGTCCTCTTTGGCTCTGAGGAGCTCTCACCAGCCTTTCCTTGGGCCTTCTTCACAACTACCCTCCTTTTCTTGGGCAAGTTGTCATCGGAGGGTGGAGAGTGCACATTTACATCATGCCTTTTCTTCATGTACCTCTCCTTGGCTCTCTTCACTTTTTCGTGCTCAACTTCTTCATCAACATGGAAGGAGCTGTCATCTGAGCTTGAAGACATCGTGCCTAACAAGGAGTTCATGATTTAGATGAGAATGAACTACGAATGAAGAAGATGTGAGGATTCAAGTGTCAGAGACCGGACTTGTCCGGTTTCAGAGTGCGGACTTGTCCGGTGTACCGGACTAGTCCGTATCAGGGAGCCGGACTAGTCCGGCCTGGCACAAGAACCCTAACAAAACTAGAATCACAACTTCTATCTAAGGGTGCAAATGAGCATGAAGGTGAAAGGAATACATCTCTAAAGCTAATGTACTTCCTTGGAATCAAGAGAAATAAGCTAGAACTAGAAAAGTTGAGAGTTTGATTTTTGGGAGAAATTTACCGAGATTTGAAGATTCGCGTTGAAGGAGCACGAATATTTTCGGATGAGTTTGGAGTGTAGTATCAACTCGTCGAGGGGAGGATTTCCCATGGAGAAAGCTTGGATTTTGAGGGCTCAACTCGAAAATCACTTTTGGGGGCTAGGATTTGAGAGGTGAGGGTTCAACTCAAAGTGGAGGGAGGTTTGAAACTGTTCTGGGCCGGCCAGCTGCTTATATACGCGGCCGACCGGACTAGTCCGGTCAGTGGACGGACTAGTCCGGTGCCCCTGGAAAACCTAGAAGGAGGGACTGTCCGGACTAGTCCGGTGGCAAACCTGACTAGTCCGATGTCCCTGGAAAAAACTGAGAATATAGAGATACTAATAGTGATCCAAGGACAAGTTTTGCAAATAATCTTGGTGATTATGACCAGAAAGCAATCAACACAAAAAACATGGTCATAAATTCCAAGATTTCTTCATTAAAAATAGTTTTCTTAGGAGAAAAAGAGGTGAGGGGCAGTTTTAGCAATAAAACGTAACATTTGAAGTATCAACCAGATGTGCAACGTTTCAAGCCACATTTCGAGAGTCGAGAATATTAAGTTCATTCCTAAGTTCACAAAACCTTTTCTCATCCAATGGTTTGGTAAAAATATCCACAAGTTGTTTTTCAGTTCTAACATGAGAAATAGCAATGTCACCTTTTAATGAATGATCTCTAAGAAAATGATGACGAATATCTATGTGCTTAGTTCTTGAGTGCTCTACTGGGTTGTGTGCAATTTTTATAGCACTTTCATTGTCACATAGAAGTGTGATATGGTTAAGATTGTAGCCCTAGTCCCTAAGGGTTTGTCGCATCCAAAGTAATTGGGCGCAATAGCTACCGGTTGCAATATATTCCGCTTCTGCTGTGGAAAGGGCAATGGAGTTTTGTTTTTTAGATGACCAAGAGACTAGGGACCTACCAAGAAACTGACAAGTCCCTGATGTGCTCCTTCTATCGACTTTGCATCCTGCATAGTCGGCATCGGAATACCCTATCAAGCTAAATTTGGATCCTTTGGGATACCAAAGGCCCAAGTTGGTTGTGTGCACAAGGTACCTTAGGATTCTTTTTACAGCAACTAAATGACACTCTTTAGGTGCAGCTTGAAACCTTGCACACAAGCAAACACTAAGCATAATATATGGCCTAGATGCACATAAATAAAGTAAAGATCCAATCATGGACCGATATACCTTTTGGTCCAGATTTGGACCATCTTCATTGAGGTCGAGGTGTCCATTAGTGGCCATGGGTGTCTTGATGGGCTTGGCTTTGTCCATATTGAATTTCTTGAGAATGTCTTGTGTATATTTGGTTTGGCTTATAAATGTACCTTCTCTTAGTTGCTTCACTTGGAATCCCAAGAAGAACTTTAATTCGCCCATCATTGACATCTCGAACCTATCTGTCATAATTTTGCTAAATTCTTCACAGAAGGATTTGTTAGTGGATCCAAAGATAATGTCATCAACATAAATTTCACATACAAATAAATGATCATCACAATGTTTAGTGAAAAGTGTATAGTCAACTTTACCAATTTTGAATCCATTCTAAATTAGAAAATCTCTAAGACACTCATACCAAGCTCGAGGAGCTTGTTTGAGGCCATAGAGAGCCTTACGTAGTTTGTAGACATGATTGGGAAATTTCTGGTCTTCGAATCCTGGTGGTTGCTCCACATAAACTTCCTCCTTGATTGGGCCGTTTAAGAAAGCGCTCTTGACGTCCATTTGATACAGCTTAAAATTATGGTGAGTAGCATATGCCAATAAAATACGAATGGACTCAAGTCTAGCTACAGGAGTGAAAGTTTCATCGAAGTCCAAACCTTCAACCTGAGAATAACCTTTGGCCACCAGTCTTGCCTTATTTCTTGTTACTACTCCATGTTCATCTTGCTTGTTCCGAAAGACCCATTTGGTTCCAACTATGTTCGCCTTTGGTCTTTCCACCAGCTCCCATACTTCATTTCTTTTGAAGTTGTTCAGCTCCTCTTGCATTGCAATCACCCAGTATGGATCCCTTAAGGCTTCTTCTACCCTGTATGGTTCCAGAAAAGACATAGAAGAATAGGATTCACAGAAATTTGCAACTCGAGATCTAGTAGTTACTCCCTTAGCAATATATCCAATGATATTGTTGACAGGGTGGTCTCTTTGCACACTCTGGTGTACTCTTGGGTGTGGAGCTTGTGTAGTTGCTTGTTCTTCATTATCTTCATGTGCATTGTCTCCCCCTAGATCATTGTTTCCATGATTGTCCTGATCTTCTTGATCTTCCTCCTCTTGATCTTGTGTAAGAGCTCCCCCTTGATCATTGCCTCCGTGTTGAGGTTCATCTTGTGCATTTGAGTCGAATGTTTGCTCTTGTGGTAAGATATCACCAAGTCCCATTTTCTTCAGTGCTTCATATGGAGCTTCCTCTTTATCTATCACACACTTATCAACGGTAAGAAGCTCATATGGAGTTTTCTTCAGTAGTTGATGGAGATACAGTTGATTTGTGGCATGGCAAGCGGTGTTCACCGCTTCTGCCCAAAATCGATCTGATGTCTTGTATTCATCCAACATAGTTCTCGCCATTTCGTTCAATGTTCTGTTCTTCCTTTCGGCCACACCATTTTGTTGAGGGGAGTAGGGTGCCGAGAATTCATGCTTTATCCCTTCTTCATCGAGAAACTCTTCAACTTGGAGGTTCTTGAATTCTGTCCCGTTGTCACTTCAGATGTTCTTTATGGTTGATGAGAATTCGTTCTGAGCTCTTTTCAAGAACTTCTTGAGGATCCCCTGAGTTTCTGATTCATCATACAAGAAAAATACCTAGGTAAATCTTGAAAAATCATCAACAATTACTAAACTGTATTTGTTACCGCCGATGCTGATGTACGAAACTAGACCAAAGAGATCCATGTGGAGAAGTTCCAGCGGTCTTGCGGTAGTCATCACATTATTGGCAGGGTGTGGTGCTCCGACTTGTTTTCCTGCTTGACACGCGCTGCACGGCTTGTCTTTTTCAAAAACCACATCCTTAAGACCACGGATGTGACCACCTTTTAGAAGTTTCTGCAGATTTCTCATCCCATCATGGGCTAGCCGTCTATGCCACAGCCATCCCATGTTGGTCTTAGCAACCAAGCAAGTGTTGAATTCGGCTTTATGTTTGTTGAAGTCAACTAGATAAAGCTTGCCCTTCAACATTCCCTTGAATGCAATCGAGCCATCGCTTCTTCTAAACAGTCACACCCTCATTAGTGAATAAACAGTTGTAACCTTTGTCGCATAGTTGGGATATTGACAAAAGGTTATAATCTAGAGAATCTACATGTAAAACATTTGATAAGGTATGTTGAGAGGATATTTCAATGTTACCGCTACCAAGGACCTTTCCTTGGCTGTTGTCTCCGAAGTATATGCCTTCACCTGGATCCTTGTTGTGCTCGTACTCTACAAACATACCTCTCTCTCCGGTCATGTGATTTGTGCATCCACTATTAAGTACCCATTTTGTTCCACCGGAGGAGTAAGCCTTTTTCTTGCCTTCCTTAGCCATAAGGCAAGTGTGGTTGTTCATGTCCCATCCTCCCATGTTTGGAAAGATTGTGGCCTTCATAGTAGGTTTCTTGATTGCGATAGTGGCCATCTCTTCTTCTTCATCAGAGGAGGACTCGTCGTTTGAGTCCCACTCCTTGCCAATGTGAGCTTGATGGGTTTGTCTTCTTTTTCTGAAATTTTTCTTTTCTTGAGATCTCGTTTCCTTCCACTTTTTGTTTTCTTCATAAGGGCAGTCCACCATGAAGTGACCATACTCTCCGCAGTTGTAGCAAGTGCGTCGAGCCTTGGATTTTCCTTTATCCTTGCTTTTGCCTTCATTTGAGTTGTTGCCGTGTCTTCTTTTCATCATTCGCTTGAACTTCTTGATAAAGAGTACCATTTCTTCATCATCAAGATCGGTGCTCTCGTCACTTGTATGTCCATCGTCTTGATCTTCACGAGCATCTTTGAGTTTGGGTCGGCATGTTGCTTTGAGAGCAACCTCCTTCTTTTTGGAGGAAGTGAGTTCGGCTAAGTCTTTGACGTATTGTGCCTCTTTCTCCATAATTTCATGGTTTATGATCTTTCCCAACAACTCATCGGGAATCTTTTTGTGAAACCCGGGGCTTTCTCTAATCATTGAGCAAAGTGTGACATTTCTTGGCATGAAGGCTCTAATCATTCTCTTGACTACCTCGTGATCCGTCCATTTCTTACTTCCATAGGCACGTATTTTGTTGATGAGTGCCTTCATCCGGTTGTACATGTCTTGAGGTGATTCACCTTCGTCAATAACGAATCTCCCCAACTCTCCTTCAAGCATTTCAATTTTTGCTTCACGAACCGATCTATTTCCTTCGTGAGCTGTCTTGAGTGTATCCCAGATTTCCTTTGCACTTTCTAAGCCATCAATCTTGGTGAATTCCTCTCTGCTTAGTGATGATGTGATCACGGCGACGGCTTGTGCATTTCTGTGAATCTCTTGTTCTTGTTCTGGGGTGAGTTCTTCATCCGTGTCCGGGATGTCTATGCCAGTGCAAACAATGTGCCACAGACTAGGATTTTGATATATTAGATGCATCTTCATGTTGTACTTCCACATTGTATAGTCGCTTCTGTCAAACTGTGGAGGTTTTCCCATAGGAATGGAAAGATAATGGCTGTGTGAATTGAGACAGTTGTAGTTGTAAGGCTGTCGGGAGTAGTCATGATAACCACTCCCCGTCGTCTTCTCTTCTTCTTTTCCCTTTTGTCCTAGCAGTTTCTTTCTCAGAAGTGCCTTTAATTGTCACACTTCTTCATCATCGTGTGGGCTCTCTTTCAGCACATCAAAAGTTTTAGTTTCTTGTTCCTCCTCATTGATGTTCATCTTCGAGATATCGTTGTTCTTCTCAGAGGCTATTGATCTCTCCGAGATGTGAGTCTCGTTGTTGGAGAACCTTGCTCTGATACCAATTGAATGTGGCCTAGAGGGGGGGTGAATATGCCTTTTGAATTCCCTGCACACTTAATAGAATCGTCAAACCTTGGTTGGCCGGACTAGTCCGGTCGTGTGGGCGGACTTGTCTGGTGTGCTAAAAATATGTGTGTTGATCAAGTGTTGATTGGGAATCTAAGTTTCTTTATCAGCGGAAATGAGAACAACTGATATTTTTATTTGAGATTAATATAGGAATGCAGGTAAACTTATAATTGCATTAAGTTGATGGTTTAGCACTTAGGTGATCTAGTGAACAAAATTCAAATGAAATAAGGCACAAGACACACAAATTTTTCCCGAGGTTCGATCTCACCACGAGATCTACGTCCTCGTTGAGGAAGCTCACACAGAGCCGGGTCTCCAACCCTTTCCCTCTTCAAGTCACCACGAAGGCCGACTTGATCTCACTATCACAGGTAATCACCAGGTTTGTGGGGCAACCTCACACGTTGAGGGCTCCCACGAGAATTACAACAAAGAAGTGATCAAATACACTCAAAGGTATTACAATGCAGAGTATGAGTGTAGAAAGATCAAACCCCAAGAGCTTGCAATGAAAGAACGACGATCTCCCAATCCCGAATCCAAGTGTTCAATTGATTTCACTCTTTTTGCACTTTAGATGTGTGGGGAGATGTGTTTTGGGCTCTTGGGACGAAGTGGCGGCGCTAGGGTTTGTTGTTTGATCAGTATTCGACGTGTGTGTTAATAGGAAAGCTGTGGACTCTCTATTTATAGGGTTTCGAAAAGGTAGCCGTTGAAAAACCCTAACACCGGACTAGTCCGGTCCGAGTCTGGACTTGTCCGGTCTTAGTGCATTTTGAAGTCCAAAAAGTTTGTCGGACTAGTCCGGTCCAAGCTCGGACTAGTCCGGTGCTGTGTGAAGGTGAATCCAGAAAGTTCATCGGACTAGTCCGCAGACTAGTCCGATCTCCACGAATGGGAGATTCCAGAAAGTTCAATGGACTAGTCCGGTCCATGATCGGACTAGTCCGGTCCCTCAATATGAGAGACTCCAGAAACATCAACAGACTAGTCCGGTGGATGCACGAACTAGCTCGGTCTCCCTATAAGTGGGATTCCAAAAAGATGAACAGACTAGTCCGGTCCATGATCGGACTAGTCCGGTGCTTTGTGAAAGTCAGGTTAATTTTAATCCCTTACCCTCGCGCAAGGTTTTGAGCTCTTGGAGTGTGCCTTTCATACACTCGCTATACATTCAAAATCTAATTTAGTCTTCCAAGCTTCATCAAAGTATCTCTCTTTGAACACCACTTCATTTTTCACCTTTTTGTGTGCACCGAGCTGTTTCACTTGTTTGTCCTGCAATCATCTCAGTGGATTCATTAGGATCTCATATGTTTGTCATCAATTAGCCAAAACCCACAAGGGATATCCTAGATGCACTTACATCCACCAAAACCTTGCTTTCAGATCTCGATACATCTTGTTGCTTCCCGGATGAATGGAGTACTTAGACAAATGAGCTTCATCCATGATCTTCTTCCAAAATGTCATATCACGAGATACCGCTATACGGTTGTTAAACCATAGCGTACCCTGATCATCCTTCCGAAAACACTTCCCTTTACCCTTGTCCACTCTCTTGTGGATGTAAAACATGTCTTTGTCTTTCCTCTAAGCTTCCATAATCTCCTCTCATATCGTAGGGATGAGAGCAAGATTATATAATGCTCCATATGGAATTAAGTACAAACTCAGCTCATCTTCTTCCAGTGGAGTAATAGACAATTGATTGACATGTGACTTGCGGCTCAGTGCATCGACAACCACATTTGCCTTGCCGGGATGGTAATGAATCTCAATATCATAATCTTTGATTTGTTCTAACCATCTCCTTTGCCGCATATTCAACTCCTTTTGAGTGAAAATATACTTCAAACTCTTATGATCAGTGTAGAGGTGTACCAGATTACCCAATAGATAATGCCTCCACATTTTCAGTGCAAGCACCACGGCAGCAAGCTCAAGGTCATGAGTTAGATAATTTTGCTCATGATTCTGATGCTGACGTGATCCATATGCGATTACATGTCCTTCTTGCATCAATACGCAGCCGATACCAATGTCAGACGCATCACAATACATGTCAAAATATTTGGTCGTATCCGGCTGAGCTAGCACTGGGGCTGTGGTGGGATGTTTCACCAATGCTTGAAAAGCATCCTCAGAATACTTGCTCCAAGTAAACTTAGTCTCCTTTTTCAGTAGCTCTGTCATAGTCTTAGCAATTTTGGAGAACCTCGAAATAAACCTCCGATAGTATCCCGCTAACCCAAGGAAGCTACGAACTTTATGAACAGACTTTGGAGTCTTCCACTTCAGCACTTGCTCAATCTTACTTGGATCAACAGTGATACCCTCAACTGAAATAATATGCCCTAGAAATGGCCCGTGATTGATCCAAAACTCGCACTTGCTGAATTTCGCATAAAGCTTGTGATCTCGCAATCATTGGAGCACAATATGCAAGTGTTTGGTGTGTTCTTCCTCTGATTTAGAATAAACCAGAATGTCATCAATGAAGACCATGACAAATTTGTCCCACTCCGGCATGAATACTGAATTCATGAGATATATGAAGTGAGTCGGTGCGTTGGTGAGACCAAATGACATGACAAGATACTCATAAAGTGCGTATCTCGTCGAGAATGCCCTCTTCGGTATATCTTCCGGTAGGATCTTAATCTGATGATATCCGGACCGAAGATCCATCTTTGAAAACACCTTAGCACCCACTAGTTGATCGAATAAGATATCAATGCGCGGTAGTGGATACTTGTTCTTGATCGTTACAGTGTTGAGAGGACGATAATCAACACATAGACGTAACGTCTTATCTCTCTTGTTCACGAATAACGCGGAGCAGCCCCAAGGTGAAGAACTTGGGCGAATGAGACCTTTGTACAGCAGGTCCTTAAAATGTTCTTTGAACTCCGCTAATTCATTCGGTGCCATTTTGTACGGTCTTCGTGAAATAGGTGTGGTTCTAGGAACAAGTTCAATCTTGAATTCTATGTCCCTATCCGGTGGCATACCCGGTAAGTCACCAGGAAACACATCCAGATAGTCCCGAACCACAGGAATATCTGCAAGCTTGGCAGCTTCCACATCGTTCACTGCTGCCACTTGATCAGATGGAATAACCAGATTCAATATGTTACAACCGTATATTGGGGAATTCAGTTGAACAGTTCTAGAGCTTATGTTGAAGACAGCTTTATAATGTGTCAACCATGACATCCCCAATATGACATCAATCCTTTGATCCTTCAGTATGATGAGACTCACAGGATAGATATTTCGACCCAAACAAAGAGGTGCCTGAGAGACAATTTCATCAGCTGACATCTTGCCTCCGGGTGAACTGATACGAACTGGACACTTCATGGTGGTAAACGGTATTTGGTGATTCAACACAAAGGATCCGCTAATAAAGTTATGAGTGGCACCAGAATCAAAGAGAATGAACGCTGGTTGTTCATGTACTGTAAACATGCCCACTAAGATGGGTGCACCCTCCGGAATATCCTCAATTGCAGCATAGTTAACACTGCCAGCTTTCAAGAGAAATTGCTTTGAATGTTCATGGTGCTGATCTGAACATTTGTGAGACGGTACATGGTTGCGGCTCTGTTCAGCTTCACAACAGTTTTGTGCTAAAGGAAACCTTTGATTTTGACTAACATGAGGTGGAGGTAGCCTTTGCACACAGGGTTGTGGTAAGGCTGCAGGAAAAAACATCCGACTGCTTCTGTTGAGGTGGAGGCTTAGAAGTAATTAATTGCAGCTGTGGTTGTAATGGTTGCACCACAGACTGAACTTCCTGACCGACTGTCAAGTAATACCTCACTCGATGCTTCGGAGGAACATCACTATTACTGTCCAGTGGTAAATTCCTCTTCAGCTCCGCTTTATAACGGATATGCATATCTTCTTTAACAATAGCAGTATTCACCAACTCGTTGTAACTACCGTTATTGAATAACAGCACTTGCTCCTTAAGCTTGACGTTCAAGCCTCAAAAGAAATACGCACATTTCGTAGGTTCCGAGTCCACATAATGAGTCGTGTATTGCATCAAGTATTCAAACTCCTTGAAATAATCGTACGCACTCCTTTCTCATTGTTTTAACTCCATGAATTATTCAAATTTGGTTCTAAGAATTCCAGAACCGATGTGACGTGCACGGAACACATTCCGAAATTCATCCCACGTCACACGATGACCTTCATGAAGAGTGGTGAGATATTCCGCCCACCAAGCTCCAGCGGCTCCGTAAAGTTGTTGAGCGGCAAATAAAGCCTTCTGATACACATCGCACTGGAACATCTCAACCTTAGCCTCAATACCTTGGAGCCAATGAACCGACTCCAACGGTTCTTTTGCTTCTGAGTAAACCGGTGGTCGAGTCGCAAGAAAATCCACATATGTGCGTTGAGTTGGAATGCATTGTCTTTCTTCTAGACGAATGCCTTGTTGCACCAACGCGTGGAGCAACACATTAATATCCTGTTGAGAATCTCGAAACTCCGCCATGACTCCTGACAAGTCACTTGACGATGGAGCCTGTGAAGAAGTCGCGGCATTCATGCCTCAACTAGACTCTCCAACTTCGGGTTGAAAGCGTGTACACACCATACTGCATAAATGGATTTCAAATTGAGTTAAAATTTTATTCTCAGCAGTAAGGTGGAAATAATGAAAACAATGAACATGTTATGGTCTTTGCAAAAGTACAACAACATTCATGTTCTACACATATCTCAAGGTACATGCAATTTATCAGGTTTCTGTTCCAACCGAACAGTCTGGAGAAATGTAGAATTTTCATCCAGTTAGGGGCAAAATCTGAACTTGGGTTGAACTAAATTTTTTTACACTTAAAGGGATTTCCAGATTGTATTTGCTTGACCCCATATCAATTCTGGAGTGAAAGATATGAAAGTTTGATCAAAGGGTACAAGATAGTTCAAAACTGGAATATGAAACTCAGTTCTGGTCCAGCTGACCATCCTGTATAAACTCGAGATTTTCATACAGTAGCTTCCATAACTGGGATTTGAGTTGAATACAAAAATTATGGTTTACTTCATAAGTTTTCAAGATTGTACTCGCACACCTATAGGTGAGCTCTGGAATTGTAGGGTCGAAGAGCACGTGAAAAGCTACCAGAGGGGGGGGGTGAATGGTAGATTTAAAAATCTTACGCAGCGGAAACAATTAAACCCCAAACCCTTTCGGCAGAAAAATGATCTGTTAAAGAAATCGTGTGTGAGACTAATCTAAACGTGTTTCACCGTGACAAAAGTGATAGATACCAGGAAGACAACACAAAAAGAATCACTCAAATCCGACGAGAAAAACTCAAGTTATGATCGAAAGATCAAACAATGGTCAATCTGTCCTACCCGAGAAAAAAACAGTTCTGGAATACTGCAAAGAAACTCGTGTAGATCAGAATCCACAAATCCAATGACCTTAAAATTTTGACAGATGATATACAATCAAGTTGTGAAGACAACCCAAAAAGAATCACGTCAATTGGATCTGTAAAACTCGAGTTATGATAAAACCACCAACGAAAGGTAGTGCTGTCCAGAAACTCGACGAGTAAAACTTGTCTGAACAAGTCGGGTGAACAAGGAACAAAAGTTCATTCAAACTACGAATTTTATTCAATAGAACACAAGAGGAACAGCCCCAAAGTCGTCCACCACGAGCTCTAGGCTCCCTTGCTTATATAACCAGCTCGAAAGCCAACTCAACTCAGATCAGGAACCTAATCCTACTCTGTTCACGAATCGTAACTTTCCATAACTGCTTAGGATTCTTCTATACGCAGATAGAAGCAATCTTAAGACTTCCAAACACCTTAGGAACGTATCCCACATTCCTAAACAACTCAAATTCGTGACCCACACGAAATCCTATCATAACCAACTCAAATCTTTCCATATTTGAGTCAAAACCAACTCAGACGCAGCCTGCTTCCATAACCTAGTCGGTTAGACCTTTCCGACCAACTCTTTACGTCCATATCTCTTCATCACGTCTCGGAACCATGTAGCCACATAATGCACCACATGCATACGTGCAAACACCTTCCTTCGACGTCCACGATACCTTCATATGCATTGTTCTTGATTCAATCATGCTGCGCAACCTCCTGATCAGCTCAACCACAATTCCTCCTGAATTTGTTTGTTGGAACCTCATCTTCTCCCTGAGACTAGTCCAATGGATCCCGTCACCAGCCATGTCTTGAACTCAAGCAACACCTACACATGAATAAACAACCAATCCATATGAGCCCAAGTCCTCGACTTGACTCAAGTTAGTCCCGAACACAACAGCTTACGTGAGAGCCTCACATAAGCATGTTGTAAAAACACAGTAACACGATATCATCCATATCAACCAAAACGCACCAAAAACTTAGAAAAAGAATACTAAGCAAACTTTCCAACAATGTGAAGCAAGTACGAAACATTGCAAATGAAAAGCAGAAGCACTGCAGTCAAGTTCCGGACCTTGCTAGAGCAACCCGGACCTTGAGCCGGAGCTAACAAAAGCTAGTAGAACCTAGCACCGGAGCTTACCAAAACTAGTACAATCAAGCTCCCGCCGGAGCTTACAAAACTAGCAAGACCTAGCACCGGATCTAACCAGAACTAGTCAGAACTAGTAAACCCAAAAGCCGGAGCTAGAAAAAATCAACTCGGAGCTTAGAAAAAACATGCCGGAGCTATCAAATATATGCCGAAGCTATCAAAGACATGATGGAGCTATCAAAAACATGTCGGAGCTATCAAAAACATGTCGGGCCTACCGTCGGACCTTGCTGTAGCTCAGAGCTAGAGTCGGACCTTGATAAAAAGGTGTTTTGGTGATATTTAAAACTTTTATCATCAAAGCCAAGTGTATTCACTAAAGCCAATGTATTCAGCACATATAGGTCTTACAATCTCCCCCTTGATGAATGCATTGACAACATCATTTAAAATCCGAACATTGGCTTATTCACATAAAAGTTTTGAAGGCAATTTCTCCCCTTTTGTAAATCAAAAGTAAAATGAGAAGAAAATCTCTCCCCCAAGAAAATCTCTCCCCCTTTATTATCTCTCCTTATGCACATATTCTCTTTCTCTTTATGCTTATCTCTCCCCCTTTGACAATGTATTCAACATGTCATGAGCATATAAACAAATTATCTCTCCCTCTTTAGTTGTTATGAGCATATTATAACATATACATATAAACAATGCTCATACAAGTGATACTATCAAGTACCTTACATTATCACATCAATGAAATATACAAAGTAGTGTAAGCCATGCTAGAGATCAAATGTAATTTTCAGTTTAAACAAGTCATGATCTCACAAACTTAACTATTTCAAAACCTGAAAGCATGACACTAGTTGCTGCATTTTATTATTTTTCAAAGCATAAATTTAGATCATATGATATTTGCAAGAGATTATATGCGCATCTGCCTTATTCTAACCAACCAAGCCAAGCCTATGTCATTTGACAATCAGAAGCTTAAGGACATGGTTTTAGTCATACACAACTTCTTCCAAGTTCATATCTAAGTGCAATGACAAGCCATCTCAAAAGAAGAAGTGCGATGCATGCATATTCTATTGATCTTTTCTCAATTTATATTTGTTCATAAAAACTCAACATGTGATTTGATTACTTGATGAATTCTTAATGATTAAAAGCATTTGTGAGCATGCAACAAGTTCAAAACAGCAAGAAAGTTCGACCATGACCATATTTAGTGTAAGTAATTATTCCAATTACTAGACATGGCAAAAACTACAAAAATGTATAACACGAGTAATGTAGTAAGAACTTTCAGCATGTAAAAGGAATCACAAAGTCATATATGTATGAAATACTATGCTCATATTATTTTAATTTCAGATTCACACATAGACTTCCCAAGTTTCAAAAACTCCCCCTCAATTTAAGCCATGAGGATGCATAACTCCTATTTCACTACGAATGTAACAAAAACGAGTGAAATCCAAAGGTTTTGTAAAAATGTCAGCCAATTGTTGTTCGGTATCTACATGGTGAAGCACAATGTTTCCTTTTTCAACATTATCTCGGAGAAAGTGATACCTAATGTCAATGTGCTTAGTTCTAGAATGTTGCACGGGGTTTTTAGCAATGCAAATGGCACTAGTGTTATCACATAATAGTGGAACACTATCTAGATCAACCCCATAGTCCTTAAGTGTTTGAACAATCCAAAGAATTTGTGAGCAAGCACTAGCAGCAGCTACATATTCAGATTCGGCTGTGGATTGTGCAACTGAATTTTGTTTTCTAGAGGACCAAGCAACAAGAGAATTCCCAAGAAAATGACAAGCACCAGAAGTACTTTTCCTATCAATCCTACAACCCCCAAAATCAGCATCCGAAAAAGCTTTCAAAGTAACGGTTGAGGAAGAAGGAAGAAAAATGCCAAATTCTTGAGTTCCATGTAAGTACCTGATAATCCTTTTGACGGCTTGACGATGTGAAACACGTGGGAAAGCTTGAAACCGTGCACAAAGACATACGCTAAATTGTATGTCCGGTCTTGATGCCGTGAGGTACAAAAGTGATCCGATCATGCTTCTATATTCTTTTTGATCCACGGTTTCACCATCTTCATCAAGTTCAAGTGTTGTTGCTGTTCCCATTGGTGTCTGAAGAGGCTTGCTTTTGTCCATGTTGAAGCGCCTTAGGAGATCTTTGGTCTACTTCGTTTGATGCACAAAGGTACCCTCCTTGGTTTGCTTGATTTGCAGCCCCAAAAAGTAAGTGAGTTCACCCATCATACTCATTTAAAATTCGGAACTCATCATTGCTGAAAACTTGGACACAAGATCATGAGAAACACAACCAAAGATAATATCATCCACATACACTTGAACGAATAATGAGTCATTGCCATGCTTAAGCACAAAAAGAGTTTTATCAACCTTGCCCATGGTAAACCCCTTTTCAAGTAAGAATGTTTTTAACCTATCATACCATGCTCTAGGGGCTTGTTTGAGACCGTATAAGGCTTTGGACAGTTTGTAAACATGCTTAGGAAAATCTGGATTTTCAAAACCCAGTGGTTGTTTGACATAAACCTCCTCATCTATGTAGCCATTAAGAAAAGCACTTTTAACATCCATTTGATATAGCTTAAAACCTTTAGATGCTGCAAAAGCTAACAAAATTCTTATGGCTTCTAATCTAGCGATAGGAGCAAAAGTTTCATCAAAATCTAGACCTTCAACTTGAGTGAAACCTTGAGCAACCAACCTAGCCTTATTCCTAACCACAACCCCATCCTCACTTTGTTTATTTTTAAATACTCATTTAGTTCCAATTAAAGTGTGACCTTGAGGTGGAGGTACATGTTTCCAAACATTATTTCTTTCAAAATTTTCTAACTCTTCTTGCATGGCAATAATCCAAGATTCATTAGTGAGTGCGTGTGATATATCTTTGGGTTCAAAAGAAGCAACAAAAGCAGAATGAGCATGAGAGTTTGGATCGCAAAATCTGGACCGTGTGACTCGTTCGTGAAAGCTTCCAATCATCTGTTGTGGAGGATGATCTTTGTAAAAACGTAGGGGAACAGATGTCTCACAAGCTTCTTCTTCATTAGGTTCATCGTAGATTGATGAGCTTGTGACTTGTGGACGATCAGGACCAGCATAGGTGATAGTCGGAGCTTGTTCAATGTCCGGAGCTGGACACGTGTCAACTTCGGAACTACCAGGCAGTATCACCGGCTCCTCTTCATCTTCAAAAATACCCTCCCCCTGAGGATACGGATCTGGTCCTGCAACACCGGAGCTAGTACCTGGGCTAGCTTCATCAAAAGACACTTCACAAGTCTCCACAATTTTGTTAGTGTCAAGTAAAAGCACACGGTAGCCTCTAGTATGAGATGGATAACCAAGAAACATGCCATCAATGGATCTTGGTTCAAATTTATCAACGTTACCATGTTTCTTAACAAAGCATTTGCAACCAAAGACCCGAAAGTGTGTAACACTAGGCCTATGTCCAAACCGAAGGTCATATGGTGTTTTACCTAGCTTAGCACGCAAGAAAACACGATTTGAGACATAACAAGCGGTTGCTAACGCATCAGCCCAAAATTTCCTAGGAGTTTGATATTCATCAAGCATAGTCCTAGCCATCTCAACTAAGGTTCTGTTCTTTCTTTCTACAACACCGTTTTGTTGAGGTACATATGGTGAAGAGAATTGATGATCTATTCTATTTTCAGCACAAAAGTGATCGAAAGATTGATTTTTAAATTCAGTTCCATTATCACTTCTAATTGCTTTTAATGATCCTGGGTGATCAATTGATAATCTGAGAAATAAAGTTCTAAAGTGACTAAAAACTTCATTTTTAGACGCCATAAAGTAAACCCAAGAGTATCTAGAATAATCATCAACGATAACAAGAACATACCATTTATCTCCAAAGGATTGAACACGTGAAGGTCCTACGGTGTCAAGATGCAAAAGTTGACATGGTTCAGTTGTCATGATCATTGTGAGAGGGGTATGTGAACCTGCAACCATCTTAGCATGTCTACAAGAAGAGCACACAATTTCTTTGTCCCCTTTAAGCTTAGGCAACCCACGTATGCGATCAAGAGCACTAACACGCGTTAGGTGATCAAAGCCTACGTGACCAAGCCTACGATGCCAAAAATATAAGTCCTTTGAATCATTAGCAACTAGACACCTATGCTTAGAGGAAGACATATCAAAATCAGCTTTAAAAACTCTTCCAAACTGAGACATGTTAAAAATAAGCTCACTATTTGAACCTACAACTTTGCAACAGTTTTTATTGAAAATAATTTCTAGATTTCGATCTAGCAATTGTGAAACAGAAAGCAAGTTGTATTTCAAATTTTTGACAAGTGCCACATCCTTCAAAGTGTAGTGATCATTTACTCTAACCGAACCCTTAGCAATTATAGGAGTTGAAGAATTATCGGCAAAAGTAACATTCTCTACATGTGACACAAAAGAGAGAGAGGAGAACCAATCTTTGTTACCGGTCATGTGGCGTGAGCAACCTGAATCCACAATCCAAATGTTCTCCTTCCTCAAACGTGTAACCTACATAGAAGCACAATACGTCAATGACTCAATACTGGGGTTAGTCAAAAGGCATTTAGGAATCCAGTACTGAGTCACGCGACGTGCAGCAGGAAAAACACGCGAAAGCTGAGACAAAATAGCAGGCTTATGAGTTAAAGTTTGAGATTTTTTATTCTTGACTACTGACCCATAAGGTGTTACTTGTGTAGCACAAAAATCAGTAGCTCCGGAGGCAAAAACAGAAGGTTCGGAGGTAAACTTTGAATGTTTTTGACTCAAAACAGCAGGTTGTACATTCGTTTCAATGTGTGCAGCAAATTTTGCATGAAAGTTATGAGATCTAGCAACCATTCTTTCCCTTTTCTGTTGTTTAGCTAGTCTATAACAAAAATCTATGACATGACCATCTCTACCACAAAAGGTACATGAAATTTAACTTTGTGTTTATGTCTAGATGAGCAAGCAATATTTTTATTTGAAACCGAATGTGACAAAACTCCTGCAGATTTGGAAACCACTCCTTTATGTTTAGGAAATGTTTGAATCAAACCACTTCCTAATGACTTTACAATTTTAGGTGGATGTGCCTTAGCATGAGCATGAGAATCAAAACCTAAACCAGTTTATCATTGCAAGACTTGGAAGAATTCAACAGTAAGTTTAGGTTCTTATTCCCATTACAAAACCGATCTAATGTCCTATGCATGTCATCAAGATTATTGGACAGATCAAGGTAATTTTCACATGAAGTTTTTCCTTTTAGTTTGCAATTGGAATAAAATTTAACTTCATGAGAACGTAAAGCATTGTTCAATATAGAAATTTCATTCATAGCATCCTGTAGTTTCTTATCAAGATCATCACAAGTAGAACAATGCAAATCAATTGTAGAACAGCTAGCATCTTTCAAGTTTTTATCATTAAGTGCAGCAAGCTCTTTGTTCTTTTCCATTTCTAACTCAAGTTTATCAAGTGTGGAGGTGTGCGCACTTCTTAATGAGGACAATTGTTCTTATATTAAATCACATGAGGAACATGCATCATCACTAGGAATCAAAGTTTTTAAACGGTTGATTTCAGATTCTAGTAATTCAAATTTAGCAGCACTATCCCTAAGCTTTTTGTCCTTTTTCTTAACAATAATAGTGGCACGAGAAATAGCATCACACATTTCTTCACAAGTAGGACATACCTCTTCATTGTCGCTGTTGTGTTCTGCCTCCTCCATAATTGATCTTGACTTGTCCGCCATGAAGCACAAGTTTGCCAAATCATCTTCATCTTCATCACTTCCAATGTCCACGTCTCTTGAAATGAACTCTTGAAGCGCGGTGATGAAACTGTTGATCATCTTGCATCCTATGGTACCTTTCTTCTTCTTGTTGGAATTTCCAGAGGAGGTCCGGACCTTGCTTTGTTTTTCTTCCCGGGTGGTCGGACCTGAAAGTTTAGGGCATTCTGTACGAAAGTTTCCTGTTTTACCACATTCAAAACAGCCTTGAGGTCTGGAGCTTCCTCTCCTTCTAGTTCTCACATTTTGCAATGCTTTTGAGAATCTAGTAGAGATGAGTGCCAACTCCTCTTCTGGAAATTCTTCGATCTGCTCTAGGGTTAGTGAGGACAACAAAGCAAGAGTATTGCAAGATGATGATTGGCCGGAGCTAGACATATCTCGTTGTGAAACAAATGCAATAGACTTATTTGGGTTCTTACGTGCTAGGATGTCAATTTCATGAGTTTTTAGTTTAGAATAGAGTACATCAAATGAAAGAGAACTCATGACAGTAGATTCACGAATAGATGTTACTTTCATCTCCCAAATTGACATGTCTAATGCACTAGGAAGTTGCCTAGCATTCTCAGCATCAGAAAAATTAACATTGACACTACGTAAGTTGCTGAGAATTTTATTGAAACGAGCAAAGAGGTCATCGATAGACTCACCTGGTTGCATGTCAAAACGCATATATTCCTTTTTGAACATATCTTGTTTTACCTCCTTGATTGTGTTGGAGCCTTCATGATAATCACAGAGAGCTCTCCAAACATCGTATGTTGACCGGAGGTGCGCGACACGATCAAAGTCGCTTTGAGTGAGTCCTTGGATGATTAAGTTTCGGGCTTTGTTGTTGTTGTCGACGTCCCGTAGGTTTGTGGCCGTGACTTTATCATGAGGTGGCACTTCATAAGGCTTGTACACCTTCTCCCATATTGCAAAGCCTTGTGCCTGGATAAAAGCCTCCATGCGTGCCTTCCAAACCTGAAAATCAATACCAGCAACACACAAGGTTTGGCGGAGTACTTCTCCATGATGATTAGTCAAAAACACGTGCAAATCACAGAGATTAGAGCACCGTGGCTCTGATACCAATTGTAGGATCAAAGAGCACGTGAAAAGCTACCAGAGGGGGGGTGAATGGTAGATTTAAAAATCTTACGCAGCGGAAACAATTAAACCCCAAACCCTTTCGGCAGAAAAACGATCTGTTAAAGAAATCATGTGTCAGATTAATATAAACATGTTTCACCATGACAAAAGTGATAGATATCAGAGAGAATCAAGTCACGAAGACAACACAAAAAGAATCACTCAAATCCGACGAGAAAAATTCAAGTTATGATCGAAAGATCAAACAATGGTCAATCTGTTCTACCCGAGAAAAAACAGTTCTGGAATACTGCAAAGAAACTCGTGTAGATCGGAAACCACAAATCCAATGACCATGAAATTTTGACATATAATAGAAAATCAAGTTGTGAAGACAACCCAAAAAGAATCACGTAAATTGGATCTGTAAAACTCGAGTTAAGATAAAACCACCGACGAAAGGTAGTGCTGTCCAGAAACTCGACGAGTAAAACTTGTCTGAACAAGTCGGACGAACAAGGCACAAAAGTTCCTTCAAACTACGAATTTTATTCAATAGAACACAACAGGAACAGCCCCAAAGTTGTCCACCACGAGCTCTGGGCTCCCTTGCTTATATAACCAGCTCGAAAGCCAACTCAACTCAGATCAGGAACCTAATCCTACTCTGTTCACGAATCGTAACTTTACATAACTGCTTAGGATTCTTCTATACGCAGATAGAAGCAATCTTAAGACTTCCAAACACCTTAGGAACGTATCCCACATTCCTAAACAACTCAAATTCGTGACCCACACGAAATCCTATCATAACCAACTCAAATCTTTCCATATTTGAGTCAAAACCGACTCAGCCGCAGCCTGAGTCCATAACCTAGTCGGTTGGACCTTTCCGACCAACTCTTTACGTCCATATCTCTTCATCATGTCTCGGAACCATGTAGCCACGTCATGCACTACATGCATACGTGCAAACACCTTCCTTCAATGTCCACGATACCTTCATATGAATTGTTCTTGATTCAATCATGCTGCGCAACCTCCTGATCAGCTCAACCACAATTGCTCCTGAGTTTGGTTGTTGGAACCTCATCTTCTCTCTGAGACTAGTCCAATGGATCCCGTCACCAGCCATGTCTTGAACTCAAGCAACACCTGCACATGAATAAACAACCAATCCATACGAGCCCAAGTCCTCGACTTGACTCAAGTTAGTTCCGAACACAACACCTTACGTGAGAGCCTCACATAAGCATGTTGTAAAAACACAGTAACACGATATCATCCATATCAACCAAAACGCACCAAAAACTTAGCAAAAGAATACTAAGCAAACTTTCCAATAATGTGAAGCAAGTATGAAACATTGCAAATGAAAAGCAGAAGCACTGCGGTCAAGTTCCGGACCTTGCTAGAGCAACCCGGACCTTGAGCCGGAGCTAACAAAAGCTAGTAGAACCTAGCGCCGGAGCTTACCAAATCTAGTACAATCAAGCTCCCGCCGGAGCTTACAAAACTAGCAAGACCTAGCGCCGGAGCTAACCAGAATTAGTCGGAACTAGTAAACCCAAAAGCCGGAGCTAGAAAAAATCAACTCGGAGCTTAGCAAAAACATGCCGGAGCTATCAAATATATGCCAGAGCTATCAAAGACATGCCAGAGCTATCAAAAACATGTCGGAGCTATCAAAAACATGCCGGACCTACCGTCGGACCTTGCTGTAGCTCAGAGCTAGAGTCGGACCTTGATAAAAAGGTGTTTTGGTGATATTTAAAACTTTTATCATCAAAGCCAAGTGTATTCACTACAAGCCAATGTATTCAGCACATATAGGTCTTACAGGAATAAAATCCATACAGGTTTGAAGTTAGCCAACATTTCTGGGAATTTTGACAGAACCTCCCCTGTATATGTGGGTTTATCACCACAGTTTATAAAGATACACAAATACAATATATTGATGTAGTGCCAATTAAAACATTGTTCAGCATCATGTTAACATTCCAGAAGTTACATGGTTCAACCTCACCAAAATGTTATACAGGTTATGTTGCGCAAATTCAAAACTATGCACCTTAAGGTTCTGGTTCTGGACTGCCAGAACAGGTTTCGCGACAATTGAAATTATACCATGTTACTCAAAGATTCAGCTTATAAGTTGAATAATAAGTTGATAGAGAACTTCATTATATTTCCATAAATGTATATATATGACTATGACACTTTTCTGTATCAAGATATATAGCTATCTAAACCTTACAGATGAACTGACTGGTTCTCACCAGCAGTCCTACAGTTAACTGGATTTGACCCAGATTTTGATTCGGTTAGAATTCGAATCAGGGAACACTTTGAATTACAAAATTGTAGAAATGCTTCTCACCTTTCCATATATGTATCTAAATAGGGAAGAATATTTTTGTACTGGGAGTTATAGAAAAATACAGATACATGTACAATGGTATAATATCTAGAGTAGGTTTTGGTAGGATCTAAATTTCACAGGTTTATCAAATCTTTCTGTCTTGATGGTCAACAGAAAGTTTGTAGAGATCTTCATGAGCTTTTCATTCATATAGCATACCCTTATGTTTATTGACAACTAACCAAGATTGAAACCTGGTGAAGTTGAGCAAACTTCTGCCAGAAACAAAGAATCTTGGTTCTACCAATTTGTCTAGTCAAACTCAATTTGCGGAGTCCATAGCCTACCAGCAACTGATAGTCAGACTTTCCAAAACGTAATGCATCCATTCTGTCATGGGGATGGTCAAGTATCAAGTTTGATACTGACGGTACTATGTGCCTTACCAAATAAAAAATTCTAACATGTATATCTGGATACATCTATAGGTGGTCCTAATATCATTCACTCGCAAACGGTTTCCACACGGATCGCTACCGTAGTTAGTGTACCTGCAGAAGACACACAATCCCCTTTCACACCTTCACACCTCAAGGGCGGCACGGGGAGACACGATAGCCAGTCAAATAATACAGATATATATATGAAAGTAAATGCATACGACTCCAGCGTGAGTTGCCCCCGAGTGAAGTCATGTCTTGAGGTACATGGCTGCACTACGTCTGTACAGCAAATACCCCCATACGATTTGGCTTATACACGCTCGGGCATATGTGTTTCGCATGTTCCAATAGAAAATGGGAACATACTATCAGGTTACCCACCACCCGACGAGGGCTCCCACTAATTTTATAGCACGCTGGGGCACCACGTGTCATATATTCTCATAAACATGGAGAGTTTTAGAGACTCATATGGACTTTCCGTGCCAAGCAACGGAAACAATCACATACCACATCTCGTATGGAAGAGCTTACCATGATTGATCCGCTCTTGGTGGCGTACCTTACCTCTTACCTGACATCAAAGCATCGTTACAGAATATAGTAACAAGTATGTTAGCTTACCACCTTTATAACTTATACTATAATACTCCTTATATGGGCATATATACTAATCCTCACTCGACGACTTTGAAGTTTTTGAAAATATGCTCTTTTCGAGCGTGCAATTACCAATGATGCTCTAATACCAGGCTGTGAGGACTAGGGTCCCGACGTCCAAGGATCTCATTGGGTGGTGCTGTGCGATGCGGCACCCAACAGCACACACGAAAAGACAGCTAAAACATACAAACTTTTTATTTCATAAGACGATAAGAGTTTACAAAATAGTGTACAAAGAAGGTACACACGCAGCGAAGATCATATACTCAACTCTCATCCTATCTAAGCAATAGAGAAGACGTCCATGACCACAAACATTTCTCACTAGCAACACGAAGAGGAAGCAATGGCATGGTTCACATGAGATACACCTCGACAATTCGAGTTCTCATGCACAACCTTGGTCAGCAGCAATAACACTAATATCTGCAAAAAAAATCGTATAGAGCAAACGTGAGCACGAAGCTAAAAAAAACTAACCCATCTCACCTAAGCATGCAACTCTACATGAGGGGGACTCTATATCATAGGAAGCTAAATTTGCATAGAAGTCTCGCGCAAAGTAAATCCTTACTTGAAGTTTTAGCATCCAATTTAAAGTTCATCAAAAAGTAAATTTAGTGAGCTCTTCCTTAATACAATCACTAAGCATTACAATTAAATAATCAATAAATATATCAGATTTATATAGGTATCCATTTATTTCTTACTACGTCACAACACAGTGAGCAAGCGGTACTCAAATAACCGCGAGGGACCATGATTGCAATCAGGACACACCCGTATTGCACGACACTTAAGCCCGCAAGGAAGCCCAATTCGGTTCACTTCACACTACGTCTTAAGAAGCCACTTTTCAGGAGAGGCATGGATATGGAAACAACCTATGTCCCGGGCAAAAGGTCCCCTACACGGACACGTCGAAGTTCCCGCTAGAAGATTTACACCTTTATGCCTTCTCAACTCCGATCAGAGACAGGAAAGAAGGTTCCACACCAAGGTCATCAAGCTACATCAGTTTCCTGGTTTCCATATGCAACCGGTACAATTCAAAATTGTTCAGCAGGACCACACACAGCACGGTCCTTAGCCGACACAGGCAGTGCTACCCCTACAGGCACCACAATCATTGTAACCTATGTTGCTGCCCGGTCTGAAATTCCTTTCCATGTGAATCCTTCGTACAAGGTTCCGAGGTACTATAAACAAGCGAGAGACGATACTCGACTCCTACCGGATCCTCTATGTTATCTCATTAGCATAGCCGTAATCCTACGAGAAAAGTCCTATTCTAACCATAATCTCCAAGGGATTGTGAGGTCGTGCATTTGTATTTTCATTCACCTTAGACATAATGCACAATACATATCTAAATCAAAGACAGTGGATACAAAGCAAAAACTTTAGAAACATTTCTTAAATGCAAACTGGAGCTTGCCTTAGTTTGCGACTATATAAATGTCAGATGTTATGGCTTGGTCTTCCTCTGGAGAATCCGCCGAGAGGCTGCGAGATGGAACTCCTTGCCTCCAAGTTGAACTCCACGTCAAGCTTCGACGTCGCGTGAACTATCGACATGCAATGCATATAGAACATCATTTTGAATAATGAGAACTAGTGAAGTAAGATGTAAACTAAATCTCATACTGCATCGTAACCATAACAGGATCCTAAGTTGGTATTCCAAATTTGGTTGACAGGGAACATGGAAAGTTGCATAGAACAAGGTTCTTGATCTTTCATAAGAACATGCATTCAAAAGCAATTTAGAAGATGATGTGATTCTGTTGTACCAGTTATACCATTAAAATAGTGAACAACAGTAAAGTTTATGTTGCTGTGATCTACAGCAATAGAGAGGAAAATTGAGATGGAATGGCAAGAATAAACTCCAAAAGTGAAATAGAGTTTATATGCACATAGACATATGAATAAGGAATTTTTGACGTTCCATAGGTCCAATGAATCTGAAAATTTAACAGCAGCTTCAAAGAATGATGTGTATACCGTGTGAAAGGTTTGGGTTCCAGCAATGGCTGTATGTGGTCACAACATACATATGTGTTTCCACTTCTATGAATTTTCGTTCTATTTTTGGAGATGTAATATGGCTAACAGTGGGGGTACTGGATAGAGGTGGTTATACAGGTTCTATAAAAAAATTATTTCACATATTTATAAGCTTTCTACAGTGAGATAATGATTTTACAAGTTTCTACAAATTTTTGTAAATGTTTCTGTAAGTTTTTCTATTTTTCAGGTGGCTGAGAGATTAGAAGCTAATTAGGCATATAAGATCAAGCTAAATGAACTTTAAACTTTTACTGGAGATCAAAGACATATTTAGGAGTGTTCTTACCAAAATTGGGAATTTTCAAATTATCAGGTCAGCTGTAACTAATTTCTCAAGCAATTGGCTTAAAGGAATTAATGATGAAAATACTGGAAGTTTAATGTCAACTATTGCAGTCAATAAGCAGGACCAATTCTCAAAATCGAAGAAGACAAAAGGCGAAACACTTGCTTGGCCCCAAATCCTACGCCCAACTTAGTTACGAGAAGGTATGAAAAATAAATCATGCTTTTTCTTTGTGCTGCAATCAATATGTATACCTACATGTTGAATTTTACTTGTGTTTTATGTAGCGAGACCCAGAGACCGAAGAAGAATCTGACGACATACAACTGTGGGAGGCAAGCTATTTGAAGAACTGTGAATGGGCAAACGAGCAGGCAGAAGCTGTACATGTGAGTAACACTTCGAACAATCTCCAATTAAATAGATATTTGCAATGTATCTGTGACTTTTATTTTCGTATATAGAGCCAGGCACGTGCCCAAGTGGACGACAAGAAAGCTGAGCAGGGAGGCCCAATTCCAAATGATGAGAGAAACCACATCTTCCAGCGTTGTTATAGATCATCAATCAGTTGTGTAGGATGACAGGTTCGGGGGCGTGGTTATATGGCTAACCCTACTGGTCCTAAACTTGAGCGTATGCGTATCCAAATGGCTGAACACCTCAACGACCAAGTTCAAAACTTATAAGATAGAAATGCAGGCCTCAATCACCAAGTGCAGGAGTTGGAAAGAAAAAATGATACCTTAACCACCCAGATGGACTGCATAAACCAAAAGAATGAAGAGTTAAACCTTCAAGTCCAGAACTTAGAAGGTCAGATAGCAGCAGATCGTGAACAGAGAGCTAAGGAAATGGAGGAGATGCGCCTCTCAATGATGGCTGAAGTGCGCAAAATGTTGGAGACTCCACAAAAGTTCCAACAAAAGGGCAACCAAAATAAGGCACCTGTTCCAATTAGTTCCGGTAGTCTTAGGCAAACTTTTAACATGCAAACATGTCGCGTTAGTAATATTTGATGTTGTTATGCGTGTTGCAATATCAATTGAAGGATGTTTATTGTTAAACTCGTGATTCTGTTGCCACGAATTTTCAAACCTAGTGCATTCGGATTCTACTTCCGCTAATTATAAAATGTGGCATTACGAATATCTTGTCACGAATGATAAATTGTTGCAATAGAAAGCTATGGCCATGAATTATCAAAATGTTGCAGCATAAACATTTAGCCACGACTCAAAAAATGTTGCACTAGACTGCTATTGCCACCACTCAGAAAATGTTGCATTACCACACTATTGCCACAGATGAAAAAATGTTGCATTATACCTCTATCGCCACAAATAATTTAACTTTGCATTACAACCGTATTGCCACAGTTCAAAAAACGCTGCATTACGAACCTATTACCACAGATCAGAAAACGTTGCATTACAAACCTATTGCAATAGATCAAGAAATGTTGTATTACGAACCACACTTGTGAAATCATTGCAATAAAATGCTATTTTCCACGGATGTTAAGTCGTTGCAGTACCATACTATTTGTCGTAGATGTGTTATCGTTGCAATATCATACTATTTGCCACGAATGTGAAGTCATTACAATAACATACTATTTGCCACATATGCTAAATCGTCGCAGTATCATACTATTTGCCACGGATGTGAAATCATTGCAGTACCATACTATTTTCCACGGATGTGTTATCATTGCAATACCATACTATTTACCACGAATGTGAAACCTTTGCAATAAAATACTATTTGCCATAGACGCTAAATCGTCGTAGTACCATACTATTTGCCACGGATGTGTAATTGTTGCAATACCATACTATTTGCCACGAATGTGAAGTCGTTGCAATACCATACTATTACCACGAATGTGAAATCGTTGCAATACCGTGATATTCGTTGCAATACGCCAAATCGTTGCAATACCATACTATTTGCCACGATTATGAAATTGTTGCAATAACATACTATTGCCACAAATGTGTAATCATTGCAATACCATGCTATTCATTGCAAAATGTTAAATCGTTGCAATATGTTAAATTGTTGCAATACCATACTATTTGCCACGAATGTGAAATCGTTGCAATAACATATTATTGCCACAAATGTGTAATCGTTGCAACACCATGCAAAACGTTAAATCGTTGCAATACCATACTATTTGCCACGAATGTGAAATCATTGCAATAACATACTATTGCCACGAATGTGTAATCGTTGCAATACAATGCTATTCGTTGCAATACGTTAAACCGTCACAATACATTATATCGTTACAATACCATATTATTTGTCACGAAAGTAAAATCGTTGCCATAACATACTATTTTCCATGAATGTGGAATCATTACAATATTGAACTATTCATTGCAATACATTGAATTGTCACAATACATGAAATCGTTGCAATAACATACTATTTGTCACCGATTT
This sequence comes from Tuctoria greenei, assembly GCA_036927565.1. Classification (NCBI taxonomy): domain Eukaryota; kingdom Viridiplantae; phylum Streptophyta; class Magnoliopsida; order Poales; family Poaceae; genus Tuctoria; species Tuctoria greenei. The sequence continues at coordinate 171,907,504 of JAYESD010000002.1, read as the reverse complement.
AAAATCGTTGCAATACCATACTATTTGCTATGGATGTCAAGTCGTTGCTATAACCTATCACCACGGGACTTATGCCAACAATTCGTAAAAACTTGTAGGATCGAAGAGAACGTGTAAAGCTACCAGAGGGGGGGGGGTGAATAGTATATTAAAACATTTCAACAGGAGCAATGAAACACCTCTCAGCAGAAAACCGATCTGTTAAATAAACCTTGTGTGCGACTAGTCTAAATGTGTTAAACTGTGACAAAACTAGTATAGTTTGTAGATAATCAAGTAACAAAGACGTCACAACAAGAAACACAAAAATCCGTCAAGAAAAACTCAAGTTACGATCGAAAGATCGAACAAAGGTCAATCTGTCCTACCCGAAAAAAACAAATCTAGAACATTGCAAACAAACTTGTGTAGATCAGAAACCAAAATCCAATGACCGTGAAATTTTAAGAGATGATAGAAAATCAATTTGTGAAGACAAACCAAAAAGGATCACGTCAATCGGATCTATAAAACTCGAGTTATGATAAAACCACAGAAGCAAGTTAGTGCTGTGCAAAAACTCGACGAGAAAGACTTGAACAAAATAAGTAGGACAAACAAGGCACAAAAGATCCTTTAGACTACAAATTTTATTGATCAAAACTCACAAGGAACACCCCCAAAGTCATCTACCACGAGCTCTAGCCTCTGTTGCTTATATAACCATCCCTAAGGCCAACCCAATCCTAACGAGGACTCTAATCCTACTAAATTCACGAATCGAAACTTTTCATAACCGCTCAAGACTCTTCTAAACGCCAACAGAAGCAATAGTAAGACTTCCAAACACCTTAGGAACGTATCCCACATTCCTAAAACAACTCAAATTTGTGACCCACACGAAATCCTATCATAACCAACTCAAAACTATCCATATTTCAGTCAAACATGACTCAGCAGAAGCCTGAGTCCATAACCTAGTCAGTTCGACCTTTCTGACAAATTCTTTATATCCACATCTCTTCATCATGCCTCGGAACCATGTAGACATGTCCATGCACTTCTTGCACACGTGCAAACATCTTCCAACGATGTCCAGATACCTTCATATCCATTGTTCATGATTCAAACATGCTGCACAACCACCCGATCAACTCAACCACAATTCCTCCCGAACATGGTTGTTGAACCTCATCTTCTCCCTAAGACTAGTTCAATGGATCCCTTCACCAGCAATGTCTTGAACTCAAGTAACACCTGCACATGAATAAACAACCGATACTTCCGAGTACAAGTCCTCGACTTGACTCTCGTTAGTTCCGATAACCACAACACCTTACGTGAGCGCCTCACATAAGCATGTTGCAAACAATAGCAAAAAGATATCAGCCATAGCCACCAAAACATACCAAAAACTTAGTAAGATATTACTAAGAAAACTTTCCATCAAGGTAAAGCAAGTACAAATCATTGCAAGTTAAAAGCAGAACTACTGCAATCAAGCTTCGAACCTTGCCAAAGCTAACCAGACCTTGAACCAGAGCTTACCAAAACTAACAGGATGTAGCGCCAGAACTTACCAAAGCTAGCAGGACCTAGAGCCGGAGCTAACCAAAGCAAGTCGAACCTAGCACCGAAGCTTACCAAAGCTAGTCGGACCTAGAGCCAGAGGTAACCAAAGCTAGTCGTACCTTACGTTGGACCTTTCTGGAGCTACCCAAAACAAGCCGGACCTATCGTCGGACCTTGATGATAAAGGTGTTTTGGTAGTATCCAAAACTTTTATCACCATAGCCAATGTATTCTTCACAAAGAGATGTCACAATCTCCCCCTTGACGAATGCATTGGCAACACCATTTAAAATCATAACATTGGCATGAAAAGTTTTGAAAACCATTTATCCCCATTTTTGAAAATCAAATGAGATATGATTGAAAAGTTTTGAAAATAATTTCTCCCCCTATCTGAAAATCAAACGAGATAGAAATAAATTTCTCGCCCTATACATATTTCCCCCCTTGCATACTTCTCCCCCTTTGAAAATGCATTCAACAAGGTATAAAAGAGAAACTTTAATTTGTTATGAGCACATTATAACATATACATATAAAACAAAGCTCATCCAAGTCATACTATAAAGTAACTTACACTATCACAATAATGAGATACATAAAGTAGTTTAAGCCATGCTAGAGATCAAATGTAGTTTTCAATTTAAGCAAGTCATGATCTCACAAACTTAATTACTTCAAGACCTGAAATCATGACACTTGTTGCTGCAATTTTATTTTCTTTTAAGCACAAATTTTTAACATATAATATTTGCAAGAGATTGTATGCCGCATCTGCCTTATTCTAACCAACCAAGCCAAGCCTATGTCATTTGACAATCAGAAGCTTAAGGATATGGTTTTAGTCATACACAACTTCTTCCAATTTCATTTCTAAGTGCAATGACAAGCCATCTCAAAAGAAGAAGTTCGATGCATGCATATTCTCTTGATCTTTTCTCATTTCTTCATTTGAACATAAAAACTCAACATGTGAGTTGCTTACTTGATTAATTCTTTTAAAAGCACTTGTGAGCATGCAACAGGTTCAAAACAGCAAGAAAGTTTGATCATAACCAGATTTATTGTAATTTCCACCAAAAAAATGGAATGCAGGGAATGACCTTAAGCTTCCATACGCAAGAGAAATTCAAACCACCTTTCTCATTAAATGGCTAATTACTAGTCATGACAAAAACTACAAAATGTATAACATGAGTAATGTAGTAAGAACTTTCAGCATGAAAAGGAATCACAAAGTCATATATGTATAAAATATTATGCTCATATTATTTTTAAATTCATATCCCGAATTTGAAAGTTCTAAAGTTTCAAAAATCCCCCTCAATTTAAGCCATGAGGATGCATAAACCCTATTCCACTACGAATGTAACAAAAATGAGTGAAATCCAAAGGTTTTGTAAAAATGTCAGCCAACTGTTGTTCGGTATCATCATGGTGAAGCACAGTGTTTCCTTCTTTGACATTATCACGGAGAAAGTGATACCTAATGTCAATGTGCTTAGTTCTAGAATGTTGCACGGGGTTTTTAGCAATGCAAATGGCACTAGTGTTATCACAAAATAATGGAACACTATCTAGACCAACCCCATAGTCCTTAAGTGTTTGAACAATCCAATGAATTTGTGAGCAAGCAATAGGAGCAGCTACTTATTCAGATTCGGCTGTGGATTGTGCAACTAAACTTTGTTTTCTAGAGGACCAAGCAACAAGTGAATTACCAAGAAAATGACAAGCACCGTAAGTACTTTTACTATCAATCCTACAACCCCCAAAATCAGCATCCGAGTAAGCATTCAAAGTAACGGTTGAGGAAGAAGGAATAAAAATGTTAAATTCTTAAATTCTATGTAAGTACCTGAGAATTCTTTTGATGGCTTGACGATGTGAAGCACGTGGGGAAGCTTGAAATCGTGCACAAAGACATACGCTAAATTGTATATCCGGTCTTGATGCCGTGAGGTACAAAAGTGATTCGATCATGCTTCTATATTATTTCTGATCCACAGATTCACCATCTTTATCAAGTTTAAGTGTCGTTGCTGTTCCCATTGGTGTCAGAAGAGGCTTGCTTTTGTCCATGTTGAAGCGCTTAAGAAGGTCTCTTGTATACTTTGTTTGATGCACAAAGGTTCCCTCCTTAGTTTCCTTGATTAGCAGCCCCAAAAAGGTACCTGAGTTCTCCCATCATACTCATCTCAAATTCTGAACTCATCATAGCTGAAAACTTCGACACAAGATCATGAGAAGCACAACCAAAGATAATATCATTCACATACATTTGAACGAATAATGAGTCATCTCCATGCTTAAGCATAAAAAGATTTTTATCAACCTTGCCCATGGTAAACCCCTTTTCAAGTAAGAATGTTTTTAACCTATTATACCATGCTCTAGGAGCTTGTTTTAGACCATACAAGGCTTTAGTTAGTTTGAAAACATGATTAGTAAAATCTGGATTTTCAAAACCTGGTGGTTGCTTGACATAAACCTCCTCATCTATATAGCCATTGAGAAAAGCACTTTTAACATCCATTTGATATAACATGAAGATGCCGCAAAAGCTAAAAAAAATTCTTATGGCTTCTAACCTAGCAACAGAAGCAAAAGTTTCATCAAAATGTAGACCTTCAATTTGTGTGAAACCTCGATCAACCAACCTTGCGTTATTATTGACCACAACCCCATCCCCACTTAGTTTCAATTAAAGTGTGACCTTGAGTTGGAGGTACAAGTTTCTAAACATTGTTTCTTTCAAAAATTTCTAACACTTCTTGTATGGCAATAATCCAAGATTTATTAGTGAGTGCGTGTGATATATCTTTGGGTTCAAAAGAAGCAACAAAAGCAGAATGAGCGTGAGAGTTTGGATCGCAAAACCTGGACCGTGTGACTCGTTTGTGCGAGCTTCCAATCATTTGTTGTGGAGGATGACTTTTGAGAATCCGGAGGGAAGTAGACACTTCACATGCTTCTTCTTCTTCATGTTCATCACAAATCGATGATCTTGTGACTTGAGGATGATCTGGATCAGCAGTTATGGTTGTCGGTGCTGATTGAGGATCAACATCTGGAGCTGAACCAAAGTTATTAGCTGCTGAATTTTTGGGCAGCAGCTCTACTTCTTCCTCATCTTCAACGAAAATGCTCTCCCCCTGCGGATATGGATCCGGGCCTGCAATGTTTAAGCTAGTACATGTGCTAGCTTCATCAAAAGACACCTCACAAGTCTCCACAATTTTGTTAGTGTCAAGTAAAAGCACACGATAGCCTCTAGTATGAGATGGATAACTAAGTAACATGCCACACCATGTTTCTTAACAAAGCATTTGCTACAAAGACCCAAAAGTGTGTAACACTAGGCCTATGTACAAACCGAAGCTCATATGGTGTTTTACCTAGCTTAGCAAGCAAGAAAACACGATTTGAGACATAAAAAGCAGTAGCAATTTCCTGAGCCCAAAATTTTATGGGGGTTTGATATTCATCAAGTATAGTCCTAGCCATCTCAACTAAGGTTATGTTCTTTCTTTCTACAACATCATTTTGTTGGGGTACATATGGTGAAGATAATTGAAGATCTATTCCATTTTCAGCGCAAAAGTGATCAAAAGATTGATTTTTAAATTCAGTTCCGTTATCACTTCTAATTGCTCTTAAAAATCCTGGGTGATAGATGGATAATCTAAGAAATAAAGTTCTAAAGTGACTAAAAGCTTCATTCTTAGATGCCATAAAGTAAACCTAAGAGTATCTATAATAATCATCAACAATCACAATACCATACCATTTACCTCCGAACGATTGAACACATGAAGGTCCTACGGTGTCATGGTGCAAAAGTTGACCCGGTTTAGTTGTCATGATCATTGTGAGAGGAGTATGTGAACCTGCAACCATCTTAGCATGTCTACAAGAAGAGCACACAATTTCTTTTTCCCCTTTAAGCTTAGGCAACCCACGTATGCGATCAAGAGCACTAACACGCGTTAGATGATCAAAGCCTACGTGACCAAGTCTACGATGTCAAAAATATATGTCCTTTGAAGCATTAGCAACTAGACACCTATGCTTAGAGGAAGACATATCAAAGTCAGCTTTAAAAACTCTTCCAAACTAAGACATGTTAAAAATAAGCTCACTATTTGAATTTACATCTTTGTAGCAATTTTTAGTGAAAATAATTTCCAGATTTTCATCTAGCAGTTGTGAAACAGAAAGCAAGTTGTATTTAAAATTTTTAACACGTGCTACATACTTCAAAGTGTAGTGATTATTTACTCTAACTGAACCCTTAGCACTTATAGGAGTTGAAGAATTATCGGCAAAACTAACATTCTCTACACGTGACACAAAAGAGAGGGAGGATGACCATTCTTTGTTACCCGTCATGTGGCGTGAGCAACCTGAATCCACAATCCAAATGTTCTCCTTCCTCAAACGTGTAAGCTACATAGATGAACAATACATCAATGACTCAATACGTGGGATAGTCAAAAGGCATTTAGGAATCCAGTACTGAGTTACATGACGTGCAACATGAAAAACATGCGAAAGCTGAGATAAAACAGCAGGTTTATGAGTCAAAGTTTTAGATTTTTTATTCTTAACTACTGATCTATAAGGTGTTACTTGTGTAGCACAAAAATCAGTAGCTCCGGAGGCAAAAATAGAAGTTCTGGAGGTCACAACAGAAGGTCTGGAGGGAAAAACTGAAGCTCCAGAGGTAAACTTTGATAGTTTTTGACTCATAACAGCAGGTTGCATGTTCCTGACATTCGGTTTAGGATGTGCAGCAAATTTTGCATGAGAGTTATAAGATCTAGCTTGCATTCTTGCCTTTTTATGTTGTTTAGCTAGTGTATAACAAAAATCTATGACATGACCATCTCTACCACAATAGGTACAATGAAATTTAAATTTGTGTTCATATCTAGATGAGCATGCAATATGTTTATTTGAATGCAAATGTGACAACACTCCTGCAGATTTAAAAACCACCTCTTTTGGTTTAGGAACTGTTTAATTCAAACCAATTCCTAAAGACTTTACAATTTTAGGTGGATGTGCTTTAGCATGAGCATTAGAATCAAAACCTAAACAAGTTTTATCATTGCAAGATTTCGATGAATTCAGTAGCAAGTTTAGATTTTTGTTCCCAACATGAAACTGCTCTAGTGTCCTATTCATGTCATCAAATTTCTTAGACAATTCTAGGATGTTTTCGAAGTGTTAGAGCGGCACTTCCCCAAAATATGCTAAGTAGCAGCCCGCGAAGTTTCTTTGTTCAACGGGGCTTAGGCCTCAATAAATTGTTCTAGCGGATGGAAATATGAGATAGTGGTTTTTACGTGGTTCGAGCCTCAAGGAGTGTAACACCCTACTCCACGGTGAGTGGTATTGCTGGTATGTATGTGTGTGTGATGTTCGATGTGGGGATCCTTGTATCGATGGCAGTCCGGGCCTTTTATAGACAAGCCCGGATGCCTTAGAAGTGGGGTACCTGGCCCCACAGGTGTTCCCAGGGCGTTATTATCCTAAAGATCTAAAACTTCTTCCGTAAGTTTGCTCTAACCGTTGTCTTCAAGACTCGCCGTCTTGCCACCTGCGTCGTTAGAAGCCCATGCGCCGTTGCTGACATTGGCACGGGATGTCATGTCCAACTGTCTCTATCACCGTAAGCTACCCACTTGGCGGAGTGGGATAGTGCTGAGGCGTCTTCACTGTGATGCGATTGGTCGTAGCGATACCTGACATTAGGCGTGCACGGTAGCATGTGTCTGGGGAAGCCGTATATCTTCAATCCTTGATAGGGACAAGGCGCAGCCTCCTCTTAACTCACGCGTCCATCTATCCAGGGCAAGTGGCTGGACTATGTGACAGCTTGGGAGCTCACCTCTGCGGAGGAGGTTAGGTCCCGCCTTGTGGACCACGTGGCAGCTCGGGAGCTCACATCTACGCTGGAGGTCAGGTCCTGCCTTGCGGCCACGTGGCGCCTCGGGAGCTCACCTCTACAGGGATGGCTAGGCCCCGTCCTGCAGGACACGTGTCGGTGCCGGGAGCTCAGCTCCGCGGTGGAGGTTAGGTCCCGCCTTGCGGGACACGTGGCAGCGCTGGAGCCCACCCATTCGAGAGTGGCCCGCCTGATGCCTTGGCCCACGTGGCAACTTCAGAGCCCTATCTCACGGGGAGGAGGGATCCTTACACGCTGGACACGTGGTTACCTAAGGGCTTGTCTCCAAAGTGGGGTGCTGGGCTTCTCCCTCGGGTTGCTTGCGGATATCATGTACCTCCTATTTGAGACTGATCTGTAAGGGTCCCTTGAACACATGGCACCTTAGGACCTCGACTATGCTAGGAAGTGGGGTACCTAGGCGTCTCTAGCTTGTGCTCAAGGGTACCTGGTATGCCGGGTACCGACAGTGGCCCTAGGTCCACCTTGGGGGAGGCATCGAGCCCGAGGGTGGAGCTCTTATCCTGCTTTCCTGTGCGACCTTTTAATTTTGTCTTGATCGGTCGAAGCGATGAGATCCGCTACTATGACCTCGCGTCCCTCTCTGGTTGAGGGGTCGTGGCGACGGGATCTTTGCTTGCTACTACATTATCGCGGCGATTCCCAAGGCACCTGTTGCTCTTCTGCTGCTTTCACTTCGATTTTTATGTGAACCGTCGGGTTGCCTTCTTAGGCGGAGAACTGCATGGGCCGGTTTTTCGACGGGGGACCCATGCCTGTTTTTTCATGGACGTCGTGGTAAGAGCCGTTGATTCAGAGCTTGTTCAAATTTTGATGGTCACCCCAAACATCACTAGGGTGCATAAAAGGGGTACCTCTGCGCACAATGGATGTTCCTTCCTTCCGCATGCCCCAAGCATTCGAGCCTTCATATTCATCTTGAACTCCTTCCCACCCTCGAGTTTCTTGACCCCTGCTCCAATGGACTTAGCTCTGCCTCCTTCCTGGATGGAGGATGTCTCTTTCGTGAGGCGGCTTTTTGGCTGGGAGGACAAGGAGCGTCGGGATCTGATCCGTCTCGGCTCCTTGCCACAAAAGTTGTGGGAGAAGGAGATCGTCTTCTTCCAGGCCTACACATTTTCCAGGTTCGTCCCTCCTATTTCTTATTTCTTCGTGACACTCCTGGAAGTCCTTGGGCTTCAGCTTCATCACCTGTCGCCGAACTCTATGGTGGTGGCGGTGGCATTCTCTCATTTCTATGAGATGCTCGTCGGGGTGTATCCGAGCGTACCAGTGTTCCGGCAGTTCTTCGTGCTGAGGTGGACCGAGAAGTAGAACATATCCAACTTCCTCGGCGGCTACTGCTTCCAGCATCGGGCCAACAACCCCTTCATGTACATCACACCACTCTCTTCAGCGAAGTGGGCTGATTGGAGGAAGGACTTGGTGATCGTACAAGTCGACGCCCAGGACCGACTGGTTATGCCCGCCGGATGGGTGACAATCAGGAAGGAGACTTGGGAGGAGCAGCCAGAGTTGGAGCAAGCCTACACCTCGATGATGGAGAGGATCCAATTCCTGGCGGATCATGGTCTGTCAGAGTTGAAGGTGATGCAAACTTCATCCACCGGCGCCTGCCCCCCCTTCGGTACCATTATCGTCCTACGTGGCTCTACTTTGGGCTACAGGATCGCACCTGGCTGGTGTTGGGTCACGACACAGTGGAGACCCCGAAAGCAATGCTTGACGCAATGTCCAAGGCATGCAATGACCTGCTGTCGGACATCTTCAACTTCCTGCGGGTCTGTCCGCCGCTTTGCATGGATCGGGACCTTCAGACAAAGGTTCCGAAGCTTCCAGGCCAGGACGCACCCGCTGTCAGAGGGAAAGGCAAGGCATAGGGAAGGGGAAGGCCCTGGTGGTCGAGGTCGTGAAGGAGAAACACCGTCGGTCGCCACCGAGGGCGCCGTTGTAGGTGGCCTTCTCTCCAAGTCAACGTCCCCTGGCGCGGCCCTATTCAGTACTAGGCACCGACGGTTCTTTGGGGGGAGGCTCAATCCTTTAGACGTCAGTTCCGTTGGTGTCAGCAGTCGGCATGCCATCCCGTATCCCCGTCGCCAGCTCGGTCCACGGTGCCATAGGGGGCTCCGGCAGCATCACACCTACGGAGCCTTAGGCGAAAAGGCCTCGAGCCGACGTCGTCGGCAGCTCGGGAGGAGGCTTCAGGAGTGGCTCCGTTGGAGTTGGTGGAGGCACACCGGCACAGGGTGGTGGCGTTGTTGGTGGTTTTGGTGGAGGCCCAACTGGGATGACCTCGCCTGTTACACCATCGTCATGGGTTTGTGCCCGGCGCGGGTGGTGAAGCATCTCCGGCTACATCTCCAGCTGCCGTGCCGGAGATACCTCTAGCTGTTGCGCTAGGGGCACCTCGGGCCGTCGTGGCAGAGGTAATGTTGGAGTTGGCTCTGGGGGTTGAAGGCCTGGCCTCCATTGCTGCTGAGCTGGCGAGCAGCTCCTTGAGCGATGGTGGCACTGCTGCTTCAGGTGGCACCACAACTTCTACTCAGTCTCCAGGTGCAAGATACCTAGTACTGGTGGCCTCGCCTTCACCGCTACAGGAGGAAGAGGTCCCCTACATGATCACTGGCAGCGGCAGAGGTCAAGAATGAGGGTCCTATTGAAGAGCGCGAGGAGGCCGTAGCGGCAGAGGTCAAGAATGATGCGAAACATGTCCTCGCGCAATTCGCCATGGATTGAGTCTGGCAGCCCAACTTTGTATCCGGGGTTCTCCCCATTGTAAATATTCCTTAATGAATAAAAATTTGTGTTTGGCTTGTCTTTGTGCTTCTAAAATTGTGCTCTAAGTCCTATGTTGCGTAAGGGTTTGCAGAACATTTGTCGAGCCCGTTAGCTTTTAAGGACCAACGGTTGCACCATTAATATGGCCGAGATGTTGCTTATTGACTTCCTTCCTATGGAACACCCTTACAGGCCCCTTGGTCGATGTGGTTAGTTGGCTGGACACATCTACCATTTTGATTTGCAGGAGGTCTTCAACGTGCCCCGGGCAGAGTAGGGTAGTTGGAGTGTCGTAGCGCCACCAATAGCCGGAGCAGGACGCTCCAGCGTCACCCACCACCATCATGGAGATGTCGACGGCAGGCCCCTTGGGAGGTGCCGAAGCTGGGCGCTCTGGCGTCTTCTGCCATCGTCGTAGAGTCGTCGACAACAGGCCCCTTGGGAGATGCCAGAGCTAGATACTCCAACGTCGTCCACCATCATCGTAGAGTCGTCGATGGCAGGCCTCTTGGGAGGTGCCGGAGCTGGATGCTCCGACGTCGTCCACCATCGTCGTTGAGACGTCGATAGCAGGCCCCTTAGGAGGTGTCGGAGCTGGATGCTCTAACATTGTTCACCATCATCGTAGAGTCGTCAACGGCAGGCCGCTGGTGCACAGGCTATTGAAAGAGAACCCTTTTAGCAACAAGTGCGGGGCAGGAGAGTTTACTCACTTATCAGCACTTGGTGTTGACGTCGACGTTATGAGACATTGACAACAGGCCCCTTGTGAAGTGCTAGAGCAGGATGCTCTGGCGTCGCCCACCACCGTCGTGGAGATGTCGACGGCAGGCCACTTGGGAGGTGTGGGAGCTGGATGCTCTGGCGTTGTCCAGCATCATCATAGAGTCATCGATGGCAAGACCCTGGTGCACAGGTTATCCGCACTTGGTGCCGAAGTTGACGTTCTAGGACGTTGATGGTAGGCCCCTTGTGAAAGTGCCATAGCAGGATGCTCCAGCGTCGCCCACCACCGTCGTGGAGACGTCGATGGCGGGCCCCTTGGGAGGTGCTGGAACTGGATGCTCTGGCGTCGCCCACCATCATCGTAGAGTCGTCGATGGAAAGCCCCTGGTGCACAGGATATTGCAAGAGAACTGTCGGTACCCTGGGTACCGTATACCCCTTGTGATTACAAGGATCTCAAGGGAATGTCATCTACTTGATTTGAAGACCTTCGGAGGCCCACATGTTAGACATAACCGGACCCGCTTCCCCAACATGGTTAGTCCCAGGGTCGCCATGTGTACCATCAAAACCGGAGCTACCGCCCACAAGGGGGTAGCTCCGAGTTATGTACCATAACGGCACCCCCAGACCTAACCCCAGACCGAGGGAAGCTCCAGAACTGACACGTGTCTGGTGGCACTGGACCTATCTGTTCCCCACAGTATGCTCCGGAGCTGCCACGTGTCCAACCGTCGGATCTTCAGCCTCAAACCTCCGGAAGACTCCACAACGGCTTTAGATCTTCAAAGAGGAATCAAGGACTTCAAGACCCGATTAAGTGTCATGAATACTATGTTAATGACACATGATCGGACGACCCTTATTACAAGTAACGGTGCTATCAAAGCCTGTAACTCGGTTATTAAGGGTAATTAAGCGCATCAAATGTGTATCAATATTAGTAACCGCCGGGGCCACATGTCGGGCCAGGCCAACTTGTAACGGCCTGTCCTTATACTATAAAAGGACAGGCCGACGATACATAGAGAGACTGATCTGACCTGCTCTGATCTGGTCTAGTCTGATCGGCTCACACGCGCTCTCAACTCATGTTGAGCTCATAACATCCAATACAACAAGAACACACTCCGTGGAGTAGGGTATTACACTAAGGCGGCCCGAACCACGTAAACCTTTGTGTCTCCTATGTCATTTTACATATCACCTTCTTGAATCTCCGCGCGCCCACATCAAACCTCAAACTCCGCAAACACTTTTTGTAGCGTCGGGAGATCTGGCGGATCAAAACCACCGATAGTTGGCGCGCCAGGTAGGGGCGCCTGAGATTTCAAGAATGGTGAACTCAGCTGCTGAATCATCCAATGGTCATCCCGCTGTTCAAGCTGCTGGGGCAATCCCTCCAATATGCAGCCACCAGCATGAACCTCAGTTCCAGCAGGAGTCACACTTCCACCACCGCCGCCTTCACCAGCAAATCAAGATGGGCAGCGCGATGGTGCACCGCCGTCAATCACTACATCGGCGAATCATGACAACCCGGAACACGTGATCCATGTAGCACGTGCTCTCCTTCAGCGTCCACCACCTCCGGATGCATCTCAGGATGCAATGGAGCAGTAGAGGGCCGATGTGGAACACTTGGTTGCAGCAGCAGCCGACCGCATCAGCAACCAGGGTCCTCCTCCTTCAGGATGGGCCCCGACACAGCGATGGACCTTGTTTGGTACACTTGGTCCGCACATTTCTAACAATAGGAGATGTGCTGTGTCACAGCAGGTGACATCGTTGCCCTCCGGGGCACGACACACTCACACAGTGTCAAGGCTTTCAACTCATGACCTCCGGCGGAGCTTGATCGCCGATACCGTCAACAAGACAGCCGAGTCCATATTTAGCGTGCTCGTGAAAGATGAGAAGCTCAGGTATTCTGCTCCTGAAGGAGTAGTAGGAGGTTGTTCAGCCCTGGCCATGCATATGCGTATGGTCAAGTGGCCACATAAATTACGGCCTCACCTGCCGGAGAAGTTTGAAGGGACCGTTAATCCTGTCGAATTTCTTCAGATTTACTCCACTGCTATCCTGGCAGCTGGAGGAAATGAGGCCGTAATGGCCAACTATTTTCCAGTGGCTTTAACTGGGACCGTCTGGTCCTAGTTTATGAGCATTCCACCCAACTCCATCAACAGTTGGGAGGAGTTGTGCCGGCAGTTCACCGCCAACTTCGGGAGTTCATACACCCGACCAGGCACCGAACTGGACCTTTTTGCAGTCGTGCAAAAAGGGGGAGAATCCCTGCGATCATTCATCCAGAGATTCTCTCAGGTACGAAACACTACCCCTTCTATCTCTAGCGCTTCTGTCATTGTGGCATTTAGACAGGGCGTACGAGATAAGAAGATGTTGAAGAAACTGGCGATCAAGGAGATCACCAGTGTCACGGAACTCTTCAGCCTGGCTGACAAATGTGCCAGAGCTGCGGAGGGCCGTGAAATGCACTCCAAACCACCTCCGGAGGATCACAAGAAATCCTCCAAAGGCGAAGCCACTACCTCCGGGAGTGGCAAGAAGAAGAAAAAGAACAACGACAAGAAGAAGTCGTCGGCCGGCGCATCTAATGCTGCAGCTGCTGCAGCTCCGGGTGGCTGGGGGCCACACCCCGAGAAGCGACCTCGACCGTCTTCTGAAGACGGTGGCAAACCAAGGTGTGGTGTCCAATTCATAAGATGGACAGCCACAATTTGGAAGACTGCCAGGAGGTCCAAAACCTTGTCGAGCGCTACAACAAGCGCTGGGAAGAAGTTCCTTTCCGACAGAGGGAAGGAAAACAAAAAGTTGACAAAGCTCCGGCTGAAGAGGAGTTAGGTTTTCAGGATCCTAAAAAGGTCATGAAGGCTGTCTACACCTCTGTCGACAACGATTCTGACGTCTCTGACAACGAGCGTCGGAAAACCATGAACACCATTTTTGGTGGATCATGGGACATCACCTCCCGTCGCATCCGCAAGACAATGCGTCGGGACATGGCCGCTGTAGCTTCTACAGCCAGGGCGGAGCCTCATCGGAAGTGGATGGACACAACCATCACTTTTGATGCTTCGGACTACCCTCGAAGCATGGTTGGAGCAGGCCAGTTACCTTTGATGGTATCTTCTACCATCAATAACATCCAGCTCCATCATGTTATGGTAGATGGAGGTTCGGGACTGAACCTCATAAGCTTCGAAGATTTTACCAAGCTTGAGCTCCGACCTTCGGATCTTCATCCCTCCTGACCTTTCTCCGGAGTAGGTCCGGGAACCATTAACCCACTCGGTGCTATTACTCTCCCCGTTACCTTCGGGACTCGGGAGAAGTATCACACTGAAAAGTTGGTCTTTGAAGTTGCTCAGATCAACTTACCTTTCAACGCCATCTTGGGAAGACCTGCCTTGTACAAATTCATGGCAGCTGCTCATTATGGCTACCTGGTGTTAAAGATGCCAACACCAGTAGGCGTTCTCCGGATCCGCGGGGATTGCACTGCCGGAGTAACTGCTCTGGAAGAACTTCATGCACTTACTATGGCGCAAGAGGAGGACTCCAGGCAGGAGCAAGCTCCAAAACCCCCGAGCATTTGTCTATGAGGCTCGACTTCTGCACCTCGTATGCAGCCAAGCGGCGACACCGACGTTCCCGTCAAAGTCATCCAAATCAGTTCCGATGCTGCTCAAACCACCTGTATATCTGGGGGACTGAATGACAAATAGGAACTCACGCTCATCGCTTTCCTCTGGGCTAATGTCGACGTGTTTGCCTGGCAACCGTCACAAATGCCTGGGATCCCCAGGGAAGTGATTGAGCACAATCTGAAGATCAACCCTGACACCCAGCCCGTGCATCAGAAGCCTCGGAAGCAATCCGTAGAGCGACAGAACTTCATTCGACAAGAAGTGAAGAAGTTGCTCGAAGCTGGATTCATCTGAGAAGTCTTCCGTCCAAAATGGCTGGCAAACCCAGTCGTTGTGCCCAAGGCTGGCGGGAAGCTTCTGATGTGTATTGAATACACAAAACTAAATAAGGCATGTCCAAAAGATCCATTCCCACTACCTAGAATAGATCAGATAGTGGACTCCACCTCCGGGTGTGAATTACTGTGTTTCCTAGACGCATATTTTGGGTATCATCAAATCAGAATGTCTAGGGAAGATGAAGGGCATACCTCTTTCATCACAGTAGATGGATTGTACTGTTATACAGCCATGCCATTTGGTCTCAAGAATGCAGCTTCAACCTTTGTACGAGCTATGTACAAAACTTTTGAAGAACTCATTAGAGACATAGTGGAAGTGTACGTCGATGACATCGTGGTCAAGGTCAAGAACAAGGAGTCACACCTTGACACCTTACAGGCTGTCTTCGACAAGCTGCGGGTCACCCGCACAAAGCTAAACCCACACAAGTGTGTCTTCGGGGTTAGCTCCGGAAAACTTCTTGGTTTCCTGGTAAATCACCAGGGCATAGAGGCTAATCCGGTGAAGATCAAAGCCATTGAAGACATGCGGCCACCAGCCCGCATCAAGGATGTCCAAAAGCTGACTGGATGTCTAGAAGCCCTCAGCCGGTTCATTTCAACACTGGCGGAATGGGCACTTCCCTTCTTCAAGTTATTGAGGAAGTCCGGACCATTCCTATGGTCTGAAGAAGTAGAAAAGGTGTTCCAGGAGCTAAAACAGTTCCTCACCACCCTACCAACTCTGGTAGCTCCGAACCCTGGTGAGCCTTTGCTGCTTTACATTTCAGCAATTGACGAAGTCGTCAGTATGGTCCTAGTTGCGGAGAGACCAGAACCATCCCATGCTCAGGAATCCAGACCCCTCCGAGAGGGTCCGGAGGTTCCTGAAAGCGAGTCTGGGTCCCAGTTCCCAGACTTGAATCCACAAGAAGTTACTTCAGAAGACCCAGACCCCTCCGGGAGGGTCCAGGTCGCTTCTGAAGAAGCTCCGGGTCCCTCCAGCAAGGACCCGAAGGTCCCCGAAGAAGGTCCGGATCCCTCCGGGAGGATCTGGTCAATGAAGAGGAAGCTCCGGGCCCCTCCGGGAGGGTCCGGACCATCCAGCGCCCAGTGTACTTCATCAGTGAAGTACTTCATGACGCCAAGACTCGATACTTAGAGGTGCATAAGTTGCTCTATGCAGTTCTTATCGCCTCCAGGAAGCTTCGCCATTACTTCCAAGCTCACAAGATTTCAGTGGTGACTTCTTACCCACTTCGAGCAATCTTACATAATCCCAATTCAACTGGGAATATTGCAAAGTGGGCAGCGGAATTGGCCAAATTCGATCTCAAATTCATTCCAAGACAAGCAATCAAGAGTCAAGCATTGGCGGATTTCGTGGCGTAATGGACTCCCTCTCCATCAAACCCTGGGGGCCCCAGTTAGCAGAAGCCAGAACACAAGGCTCCGGTCTTCACCGAACCTCACTAGACCCTGTACTTTGACGGCTCCATGCAAAAGCAGGGGGCCGGAGCTGGAATCCTTCTCCTCGCACCAACCGGGGAGAAGGTAAAATACATGGTACACCTTGACTTCAAGGCGACCAACAACATGGCGGAGTACGAATCACTCATCTACGGACTAAAAGTGGCACTGTCATACGGTTTCAAGCAGCTGCTGGTCAAGGGAGATTCACAGCTCATCATTAAACAGGTAAAGGGTGAATTCTCCTGCAACAATCTCCAGCTAGCTGCTTACCTCCTTGAAGTCCAGAGGCTTCAGAAAGACTTCGAAGTCCTAGACCTCCACCACGTCCACCGTGTCCACAACGCTGAAGCCGACGAACTCTCGACGAAAGCGTCAACCGGAGCTCCGGCTCCTGACGGAACTTTTGTCCGGAGGTTGTCAAAACCCACAGCTCAGCTTGCCGAACTGAGCGAAGGGGGCGAGATTAGCATCCCGACGCTGATGGTCCCGATGGCCCTGTTACCATGGCAGCCATCAAGGGTCGTAGGTGCTGCCGGAAGCTTCGAGCAATCCAACACGCAAGACTCAAATGCTCAAGTTAGCTCTGATGCATGGATCTCGGAGATCCGGAGCTACTTGAAAGACAACATCATTCCTGACGATGATGTATCCGCTGACCGGATAGTCAGATTGGCTAAAAGATACATGTTGGTAGAAGGGGATCTCTACCGACGCGGTGCCAATGGCGTCCTAATGCGGTGCATTACAAGGGAAGAAGGCTGCGAGCTCCACGCAGAAATCCATGGAGGCGAGTGCGGGAACCACGCGTCCTCCCGCACGCTGGTCGATAAAGCCTTCCGACATGGTTTCTAGTGGCCTACAGCACTCCAGGATGCAAATGAGCTGGTGAAGAAATGCGAAGCATGCCAATTTCATGCAAAGCAAATTCACACACCGCCTCAGCCTCTACAAATGTTACCTCCTACATGGCCCTTCGTCGTGTGGGGTATGGACATCTTGGGACCTTTCCCAAGAGCCGTCGGAGGTTACAAGTTCCTGTACGTCGCCATTGACAAGTTCACCAAGTGGCCGGAAGCAACTCCAGTTGTGATAATCAACAAGCAATCTGCTATCAACTTTTTGCAGTACATTGTATGCAGATTTGGAGTCCAAAACAAAATCATCACTGATAACGGGACCCAATTCACAAGCTCTACATTTCAAGGATATTGCGAAGACCTCGACATTCAAGTTTGCTACGCCTCCGTAGCTCACCCGGCAAGCAATGGCCAAGCCGAGAGAGCAACTGCTGAAATCCTGAAAGGACTCAAAACGCGCACCTATGAGCGCCTAAAAAAACATGGAGCCAACTGGATTGAAGAGCTTCCGCCCACTCTATGGACCAACAGGACAACTCCAAACCGGTCACTTGGAGAGACACCCTTCTTCCTGGTGTACGGAGCTGAAAGAAATCACCTTGGGGTCACTCCGGGTCCGAACCTTCGACGAAGCCACGCAGGACCAGCTCCAGTGTGAAGACCTAGACCTCCTAGAGGAGGGAAGGTGCCAAGTAGCTGTTTGGAATGCCCGATACTGCCAAGCCCATTGGCGCTATCATCAGCGGCATGTACACAGCCGACAGCTCGAGGAAGGCGATCTGGTGCTGCGGAGAATACAATCCAGAGAAGGGTTAAACAAACTCTCCCCCAGCTGGGAAGGACCCTTCCGAGTGATTAAAGTATCCCGTCCCGGAAGTATTCGCTTGGCTACCGAGGATGGGACACCTCTCCCAAATCCTTGGAACATTAAGCACCTCCGTAAGTTCTACACTTAACGTCACGGAGGTGAGTCTGTAGTAACTTGAGGTGTATGTTATAGAGTCATTGTACAGAGTCGGGTAGTTCCTCCGGGAGAATAGCCGGACCTTTCCCGGAAGGTCCGCAAAGTTCATGCAACACTTGTCACAGTCTCAGGACTAAAAGTGTGGCTAGCTACCCTGGGTCAAACGAGAAATGAAACACGCTTAGCCTGGTTCCGTACCCTAAGAGTGTACTTGTTTCCCCTGTACCCCAGACCTATAATGAAAGACATCTTCATGTGAAACAGAATCCACGTGCATTTATTTTGTATAGGCTCAACATTTTTTATTTTTCTCTTTCTTGTCTATAACAAAGTTGTGCAATTCTTAAGAAATTTTATTTTGACCAGTTCATGTACAATTCGAGCTGTATTGTCAATTCTTTTGGATTCTAATATTGTTCATGGCCCACTCGCCTGAATGCCGCCAAGCCAATCTAGGGCTGGAGTGTGCTATCGACTTAGCCTGTTCAAGCACCCGAAGTACGCCACTCTACCTACACCCTGGCAGGCCAAAGTAAGGCGGGTCCAAGTACAATTGAATCTGAAAGAAAGAAGGCAACACATTCGGTTGTATTTAGAATTGTGTTTGATCTAAAATTTTCTTGGGAATCGTAAGCCGCGACGAAGTTATAGGAAAGGAGCGAATTTTACTATTTTTCTTGGCTTCAGTGTGCCTGAAAAATAAAGAATCCACATTGATGGAGAAAAACCGGAGCTAACAAAGCTCCAACTCCCCCTAAGTGACTTGTAATCGATGTTAAACATTGAAAACGAGCATCACAGGAGCAACCAAGCTCTGGGAAAGCTAGGGGGGCCAGCCGTCGACGCAGAATAAAAGATGGTGAGAAGACCCCAGAAGTGGAGTCTGCTGCCGATAAGCTACGCGTTGGCAAATGTCACTGCCGGAGCCACTAAGCTCCGACACCCCGGAGGACTAACTATCGATGCTCTACGCGTTGATAGGGACTATTGCTAGAGCTACTAAGCTCCGACGGTAGTCAATGCCGAAGCTTCTGAGCTCCGACAACCTCAGGGGGCCTTCACTAGCGAAGACTTTGAACCTACACTCTACAAGTTCAAAGCAAACGAGTCTTAAACAAAACACAATATCCTCTTGGTACATGTTCACAATCAAATTGTGTACATCTACCAGGGGGCCAAGTGAAGACAAAAGTGTTGAAGACAAAAAATGAAATTCACAAAAATTTGGATTTCATTCATCTGGAGACAAGGGATTACAAAATTGGGGAGAAAAAAAGGGAGAATACAAGTGGGAGCTACAGAGATGGTCCTAGACCCTATGGAAGAACTGGGCAACCTTCTGAGCAACCTCCGACATGTTGGCTCGGGTGGCTTCACCTTCTCCTTCAACGGGACCTTCAAGCACTGGGTCCAGAGGAAATTGGGGATCCCGGCTGGTGTAGCACGTCAGCACATACTCTGCGATGTTCTTCGTCAGGGACTGCCCCTCAACCTCCAACTGGTCCACGATGACGTCACCCACCTTGGAGAGTTTGCCACCCGCCGAGCTCAACGCTTGCAACGGCAGGTCCGGCTCTGGCTCCGGATCATCTGGACGTACGGGACTGTAGCCCATTGGTGTCAGCGCGTCGTTGACTTTGCTCAGGAACACCCAAACCTGTAGGGAGTCCGCAGTCCTCAAGCCCTTCAGTTCCTCCAAGGATCTTTTGGTCGCCGCCAGTTCATAATTCTTACGAGCAAGGCGCTTAACCTCTTTGGCATTTTGCTGAATCTTTTCAGCAACCTGCTTCTCAAGTTTTCCGAGCTCCTCCTCCTGGAGGTGGATCTTGTTCCGGCGGTCAACCAGGTCCTTCTCCTGGCCCCTAACTTTCTTCTCCCTGGCAGCGATGGCACACTCTTGCTGGTAGAGTTCCTGCCCTCGCACCCAAGCCTTCTCCTCCTCCTCAACGAAACACTCCTCCAACTTCTTGGGGCGTTCCTCGAGGCCCTTGTCAACCAGAGCCACCTTTTCGGTGAGCTCCTCCTCCCTCCTCATGACATCATCCCGCAGCTCTAGGAGTTTTTGCTCTTCTTCTTCGAGCTTCTTCTCCCTCTCCTCATGTGCCTCCCGACGCTTGATGAGGGTAGTGTTAATGGCTTCAAGCCTTTCTTGGTGATCATCAGCCGCACTATTAGCTGCCTTGGTCTGCTCATAAATGGCCCGAGATTGAGCATCAAGGGCACGAGTCAAGCTCTCCCTATCATCCAATAATTTGCCCCAGTATTCCAGGCGGACCTTCTCCTGTTTGATCCATTCCTTGTCGTCTGCCAGCCTCAACTGCGCCAGCTTGGTCTCGAAGTAGAGCCGATTACGCCACCGCCTAAGGGTTTGACTCTCCTCCTCAAGAGCCTTGCTGTCATGGTAGAACGCCAGCTGAACTTGACGCAGACTGGAGCAAGCATTGTCAATGGACAACGACAGGGGAATAGGGTCCGGACCTGCTGGGGTCTCCTCCGCTGGTTCCAGCGGATTCTCATTTACAAAAGTTGGGTCCCACTCCACAAGAGTGGTCCCCCGAGCCTCCACGGCACTAGGGCCGTCCTCTGGGATAGCCTCAGTCGCCACCGAGGAGGGTCCCATAGTGGAAGTTCCGACCTCCAGAAGTGGTTCCGAAGGCCCTACTGCCAGGTCTTCATATGCCCCCTCACGCAGGGGGCCAGCGACTTCATTAAGACACCCTAGCTCAGCAGCAGGCGCCTCCACCGTCATCACTTCTGGAGTAGGGGCTACTTCCGGCTCCGGACTGGGCTCCTTCTCCGTTGGTGGCTCAGGTGTTAGCACATCGACAATCATGGGTTCGAGTGCTGATGCCTCCGCAACAACTGGCCCTGAGGCCGGAGCTTCAACTTCAACCGGCTCAAGCGCTAGAAGGTCTTCAACTGCAACCGGCTCTACAGCCGAAGCTTCAATGGCAACCGGCTCTGAGGCCGGAGCTTCGGAGGTAGCCGGCTCAACGGCCAGGACTTCCTCAACTTCCGGCTCAACCGCCGGGGCTTCAACAATTTCCAGCTCTGGGGCCGGAATCACTGCTTCCTCCGGCTCAATAGCCAGAGCTTCCAACATCTCAACATCAAGACCCGGGGCTTCAACCTCCGGGGCAGGTGCTGCTGGCGCATCTTCTCTCCCGTGGTCCGACGCTATCACGGGAGTCTCAGGGGATGAGTTGAGGTCCATGACCACGACAGCTGGAGCCGGAGCTGCCGCAGCTTCAGCCACCACTTGGGGCGGCACCAGGACAAGAGCAGAAGCCTCCGCCCTCACAGCTTCAGCTGCTGTGGCTGAGGGTGGAGCCTCACTCCTCTTCTTGGGGAAGTTGCAGATGATGGATGAAAAAACTTAAAAAATAGTTACTACAACAAAACAACTGCCTGAGGTAAAGATTAAAAATTACCTCGGAAGGCTTCCGCACCAGCTTGCACAGAATATCATCCCCGGGTGTTCTGGATTGACCATGGACGCCGCCGGCGTGGTAGCTCCGGAAGGCCCCCCGGAACTAGTTGCAGCCGCGGGCATGTCCATAGTCGAGTCCCCCCTCGACTGGGAAGGACCTCCGAAACCAGAGGCCTCAGCTGGCCCTGGTGCTGGAGTCACATGCCCGGAGCTAGCACCCCAGGAAGACACTGTTGCAGGTACAGTTGCCGCAGTTGTAGAAGACCTCCCCTTCCGGGGAGAAGGAACTGCTGCAGAGGATGCAGGCCTGATGGACCTTCCGTCGGCATGCCTTAGCTTCTTCTTTCGGCTCGTGGGTTTGGCCATCGGCTCCTTACCCTTGCCGACGACTTCGGTCCTTGGCTTCGGGGCAGGGTCGGAGCCACCTTCAGAAGCCCCAGGGATCACCACCCTGGAATTCGATCGTCTCTCGATGACACCAAGGTCGTCAAGCACCGGCATCGTCTGCCGGAGCTCCCTGCTGAACTCTACTTCCACGTTCAGAGGGAGGAAAGCTGGTGGCGGGTCAAGTCATCACCTGCGACGTCGATGCCTTGCTGGAACTTCTTGAGATGAAACTCCAAGGTCGCCCCCTCCATGTTGGACTTCAGCCCGGTCTCGACCCGGTCGTCGTCCATCACACTGTTGAGGGCCCAAGCGAGTTTTTCTCTCCTCTTCAGCGGTGCCCACCTATTGACCAGGAAATTGCAAAATACTGCCTGAGGAGTTAATCCTCCCTCCACACTGTGGCGGATCCTAGTCAGAGCAGGGTTGAAGGCATCAGACAGCATCGGAGCTTCACTCTAGACTGCAGTGTCGATGTTGGGGAGGCCTTCGGGCAGCTCCAGCTTCTCGTGCTCCTCCACCCAGATGACTATCCAGTCTTTCTTCCAATCGTCCCACTTTCCAGAGGGAAACGACCGGAGGTACTTGAATGGGCACTTCTTGCGCTTCACAAAGTAGTAGAAGCCAAGGAACTCATCACCCCTTCCAGTGGTATGGATGGTGAAGAAGGTCCGGAAAAGCTCAATGCAGGGGGGAATGCCCACCCACATTTCACAGAAGTGGACGAAGACAGACATGGAGTGGGGGCCAAGGTGATATAGCTGCAGACCATAGAAGTCTAGTAGCATCAAGAAAAAGGAGGAAAAAGGTGGGATCAACCCCACCATAGAGTACGCAGAGAAGTACACCATCTCTCCGGCATGCTCCTTCTCGAACGGGAGCTCCCCACCGGTGCGGACTAGGTGGTTGAAGAAGTCCGAGGACCACCACATGAGGGCCCGGACCTTCTTCATGTCACCTTCGGTCTTCAAGCGGCTCTTGCGGAGACCCAACTCCATCGCAGCACAGCGAGGCAAGGGAGGAAAAGCAAGCGCAAGTTTGGGAGTTCGAGCGCAAGTTCAGATGAGAGGCGTAAAGAACCCCAGATGGTGCGCGCTTTCCTTCTTAAGTAAGCCCCCGCAACGCTTGGATGGAAACCGCAGGGAAGCCGAAGATACTATTCAAAAATTTCACCCTGCCGATGACAAGAGGGCCCGGGACCACCCCGACGATCAAGTCGAGGTTCTTACCCAGGCGAACGGTTGTCATCATGAAAGTCGGGAAGCCCGAAGGCGGCGGCCTGACAAGGCGCGCGGAACCGATACGATTTTCGTATCGGGAACCGACGACCTTCAATTGCGTGAGATCCGCACGCCAAAGATCTCATTTGCCGCACCCGGGATATGCCACGCGGCGAGGATTTAACTCCAAAACTATCGCCAGCGGCACCTCTGAAGACCTTTGAAGACTCAGCTCAAAAGTCGAAGGATGGACCCACCTCCGACGGAATGACTTCACCCAAGGGGTCTTCCCCAGAGGTGGGCCCAGGGGGCCACTGTCGGTACCCTGGGTACCGTATACCCCTTGAGATTGCAAAGATCTCAAGGGAATGTCATCTACTTGATTTGAATACCTTTGGAGGCCCACATGTCAGACATAACCGGACCCGCTTCACCAACATGGTTAGTCACAGGGTCGCCACGTGTACCATCAAAACCGGAGCTACCGCCCACAAGGGGGAAGCTCCGGGTTATGTACCATAACGGCACCCCCGGACCTAACCCCAAACCGAGGGAAGCTCCTGAACTGACACGTGTCTGGTGGCACCAAACCTATCTGTTCCCCAAAGTATGCTCCAGAGGTTCCACGTGTCCAACCGTCGGATCTTCAGCCTCAAACCTCCGGAAGACTCCACAACGGCTCCAGATCTTCAAAGAGGAATCAAGGACTTCAAGACCCAATTAAGTGTCATTAATACTATGTTAATGACACACAATCGGACGACCCTTATTACCAGTAACGGCGCTGTCAAAGCCCGTAACTCGGTTATTAAGGGTAATTAAGCGCATCAAATGTGTATCAATATTAGAAACCGTCGGGGCCACATGTCGGGCCAGGCCAACTTGTAACGGCCTGTCCTTATACTATAAAAGGACAGGCCGATGATACATAGAGAGAATGATCTCACCTGCTCTGATCTAGTCTAGTCTGATCGGCTCACACGCGCTCTCAACTCATGTTGAGCTCATAACATCCAATACAACAAGAACACACCCCGTGGAGTAGGGTATTACGCTCAGGCGGCCTGAACCACGTAATCCTTTGTGTCTCCTATGTCCTTTTACATATCACCTTCTTGAATCTCCGCGCACCCACACTGAACCTCAAACTCCGCAAACACTTTTAGTAGTGTCGGGAGATCTGCCGGATCAAAACCACCGACAAGAACCCTGTTAGCAACAAGTGCAGGGCAGGAGAGTTTACTCGCTTATCCGTGTTTGGTGCTGACATTGACATTCTGGGACGTCGATGGCAGGCCCCTTGCAAAGTGCCGGAGAAGGGTGCTCCGACTTCACCCACCACCGTCGTGGAGACGTCGATGACAGGCCCCTTAGGATGTGCCAAAGATGGATGCTCTGGCGTCGCCCACCATCATCATTGAGACGTCGATTGCAGGCCCCTTGGGAGGTGCCAAAGTTAGGTGCTCCGGCGTCGCCCACAATCGTAGTAGAGTCGTCAATGGTAGGCCCCTTGGGAGGTGCCGGAGCTAGATGCTCCGACGTTGCCCACCTTCATTGTAGAGTCATCGACGGCAAGCCCTACGGGAGGTGCCGGAGCTAGATGCCCCGACATCGTCCACCATCATCGTTGAGACGTCGACGGCAGGCCCCTTGGGAGGTGCCAATGCTGGATGCTCCGACATCATCCACCATTGTCGTAGAGTCGTCGACGGCCGGCCTATGGTGCACAGGTTATCCGCGCTTGGTGCTGATGCTGACGTTATAGGACGTTGACGGCAGGCCCCTTGCGAAGTGCTGCAATAGGATGCTCCGGCGTTGCGTACACCGTTGTGATGTCGACAGCATGCCCCTTGGGAGGTGCCGGAGCTGGATGCTCCGTCGTTGTCCACAATCATCGTAGAGTCGTCGACAGCATTCCCCTTGGGAGGTGCCGGAGCTAGATGCTCCGACGTCGACCACCATCGGCATTGAGATGTCGACGGCAAGACCCTTGGGAGGTGCCGGAGCTGGGTGCTCCGACGTCGCCCACCATCGTCATATAGTCGTTGACGGTAGGCCCCTTGGGAGGTGGTGGAGCTGGATGCTCCGACGTCGTCCACCATCTTCGTAGAGTCGTCGACGGTAGGCCCCTGGTGCACAGGCTATCGCAAGAGAACCTTGTTAGCAACAAGTGCAGGGCAGGAGAGTTTACTCACTTATACGCGCTTGGTGCTGATGTTGACATTCTGGAACATCGACAGCGGCCCCTTGCCTAGTGCCGGAGCAGGATGCTCCGTTGTCGCCCACCACCATCGTGGAGGCGTTGACGGCAGGCCCCTTGGAAGGTGCCGGAGCTAGATGCTCTGGCGTCGCTCACCATCATCGTAGAGTCGTTGACAGCAGGCCCCTGGTGCACAGGCTATTGCAAGAGAACCCTGTTAGCAACAAGTGCGAGGCAAGAGAGTTTACTCACTTATCCGCGCTTGGTGTTGATGTTGACGTTCTGGGACGTTAGCAACATGCCCCTTGCGATGTTCTAGAGAAGAATGCTCCGGCGTCGCCCACCAAGATTGTGGATACATTGACAGCAGGCCTCTTGGGAGGTGCCATAGCTGGATGCTCCAGCGTCGCCCACCATGGTTGTAGAGTCGTCGATGGCAGGGCCCTTGGGAGGTGCCGAAGCTGGATGCTTCGGCGTTGTCCACCATCGTCGTTGAGTCGATGGCAGGCCCCTTAGGAGGTGCCAGAGTTGGGTGCTCTGGTGTCGCCCACCATAATCGTAGAGTCGTCAACAGCTGGCCCCTCTGGAGGTGCCGGAGCTGGATGCTCCTACGTCGTCCACAATCATCGTAGAGTCGTCGACAGCAGGCCCCTTGGGAGGTGCCAGAGCTAGATGCTCCGACGTCGACCGCCATCGTCATTGAGACATCGATGGTAGGCCCCTTGGGAGGTGCCGGAGCTAGGTGCTCCGACGTCGCCCACTATTGTCCTATAGTCGTCAACGACAGGCCCCTTGGGAGGTGCTGGAGCTGGATGCTCCGACGTTGTCCACCATCATCATAGAGTCATTGACGGTAGGCCCCTTGTGCATAGGCTATCACAAGAGAACCCAGTTAGCAACAAGTGCGTGGAAGGAGAGTTTACTCACTTATACGCGCTTGGTGCTGACGTTGATGTTCTGGAACATCGACGGCGGCCCCTTGCCTAGTGCTGGAGCAGGATGCTCTGTCGTCGCCCACCACCACCGTGGAGACGTCGACGGCAAGCCCCTTGGAAGGTGCCGGAACAAGATGCTCTGGCGTTGCTCACCATCATCATAGAGTCATCGACGGTAGGCCCCTGGTGCACAGGCTATCGCAAGAGAACTCCGTTAGCAACAAGTGCGAGGCAGGAGAGTTTACTCACTTATCCGCGCTTGGTGCTGATGTTGATGTTCTGGTACGTTGGCAACATGCCCCTTGCGAAGTGCTGGAGTAGAACACTCCGGCGTCACCCACCACCGTCGTGGAGACATCGAAGGCAGGCCTCTTGGGAGGTGCCGGAGCTGGATGCTCCAACGTCGCCCACCATGGTTGTAGAGTCGTCGACGGCAGGGCCCTTGAAAGGTGCCGAAGCTGGATGCTTCAGCGTTGTCCACCATCGTCGTTGAGTCGACGGCAGGCCCCTTAGGAGGTGCCAGAGCTGGGTGCTCTGGTGTCGCCCACCATCATCGTAGAGTCATCAACGGCAGTCCCCTCTGGAGGTGCCAGAGCTGGATGCTCCGACATCGTCCACCATCGTCGTAGAGTCGTCGATGGTAGGTCCCTGGTGCACAAGCTATCGCAAGAGAACCGTGTTAGCAACAAGTGCGGGGCAGGAGAGTTTACTCACTTATTCACGCTTGGTGCTGACATTGACATTCAGGAACGTCGACGGCTAGCCCTTTGTGAAGTGCCAGAGCTGGGTGCTCTGGTGGTTTGTCCTGCATATAGAAAGAGGGTGGTCTAGTATTGTTCGTCAGTCATACCTGTTCCTCTCCTTAGCCCTATCATGTCTTACTGTCCTGGACTAACGCACAGGGCTTTGGTAATTCGATGTGTTGGTGCTCCGGGGTGCGGCTCCTGCCGTCCTTTGGGTGAGAGTTTTCGGATTCCTGTACTCAGCTGTAGCGCTGGGAGGCAGGGTGTGTATGCTTGGGGTGCAGGACCAGGCTAAGAATCTTACACCCCCTGGACCTCCTGCTCGGCATAAACCTTTCCTTAGAAACCTCCTGGCGCCAAAGGACCCTAATGATGAGAGCAGCCGGAAGAACCCGTCACACACTGCAGGTACTTCAAGCGAACCTGCCTGTAGCTGGACTGCATGACTCCGACAGGGGTGAGTTACAAAGCATACAACCGTGTATTTGAAGATAACATACAATAAAAAAGGCTAGTTTGGTATAATTATAAAATTAATGCATAATAAGATGAACAAATTTTTTAAGAAAGCGTTTAAGTAAAATAATTATTCTTTTTTATCGAAGTTTGTAGGGGGAGTCAGGCTTTTGCAAAAGAGAAAATCAGGGTGTACAGGCTTAGGGTTTGGAACCAAGCTAAGTTGACTTCACAGTCTGGACCTGACCCTCCCGGTGCTCGGTTGTCCTTAGTGCTGCTCCTAAGCCCTACGAAGACCTTTACACTGTTCTACTGATCTTAATATTTACAATAAGGGTGCCCAAGGCTCCAAGGTAGTTGTGATGGTTGTGGTGCAACCTTGCTGTCGACAGCTACCAGAGGGGCTATGAGCGAGTGTCCCCACTTTCTGCCCCCGTTGCCTGTCTTGCGGGTTGTACGAGCAGTTCTAAGACTGAGCTCGACAGCTTTGACGGGGACATCAGTGCTGCCGGAGGGCTGCAGTCGGGGCGCAGTGGGTGCTCCACGCTGACGTGAGCTCGGCGGAGGCTGACTTGACCTGTCGCCGCCCGGGGTGGGTGTCGGGTCTGCTGAGAGGGCCTGGAGCTTCTCCAAGTCTAACACCGCGGTGGTGCGGTCTCTGCGGACCGTGAGGACGCCGGAGGGGGTTGGCATCTTCAGGATAAGGTAGCCGTTGTGGGCTACGACAATCAATCGGTACAGGGCGGACCCACATACTCCTGTTCAGGTGGCGAAGGGTTTACCTACAGTGCACCTTGGACGGAGGATCCCTCGTGAACAGGGCATTGATGGCCATATTCAGCATCAAGGTTGCGCCGCCTCTCTCGTTGTCGCTTGATGATGACTCGGCCGTCCATGTGGGCTTGACTACGGTCAAGCTCAGCCCTGAGGTCCTCCATGGGGAGCCGGCCGATGCTCGTAGGCCTGGAGGAGCGGGAGTTGGCAGTGCGACGGTTGATGGACGGTGTTTGTGACAGTGACACGAGGTGCCTTCCCCTGTTGGGGGAGTTGATTGTTATAACGACAAAGTGATCTATGTCTTGGACCCAATGCTAAGTCGCTCCTTGGGAAGCGTTCAACGACGATGGGTGGTGGAGAAGGGCCCTGGCCGCTTCCATGGCGCTCTCCGGGCTTGCAGCAGGTGGCGCCAGTGGGGCCGACTGAGCCGGGATGTGTCCCGAAGTGCCGTCCTGGCCAGCTGTACCTGCACAGGGGCGTGATGGACTAGAGAGCGCTGCTCGAGCGACAGATCTAGTCATCGGACGTCGACCACGGGAACCGCCTTTCACGGGTCTAATGAAACCATGGTGGTGAAAATGCTACCACATTTTGAGGGAAAAAGCCCCTACCTGGCGCGCCAAATGTCAAAGTGTTGGAGCGACACTTCCCTCGGATCTGCTAAGTAGCAGCCCGCGGAGGTTCTTTGTTCAGCGGGGCTTAGGCCTCAATCAAGTGTTCTAGCGAATGGAAATATGTGACAATGGTTTTTAGGTGGTTCGCGCCGCAATAAGTGTAACACCCTACTGCATGGTAATTGGTACTGCTGGT
This sequence comes from Tuctoria greenei, assembly GCA_036927565.1. Taxonomy (NCBI): domain Eukaryota; kingdom Viridiplantae; phylum Streptophyta; class Magnoliopsida; order Poales; family Poaceae; genus Tuctoria; species Tuctoria greenei. Next base: position 171,878,235 of record JAYESD010000002.1, on the reverse strand, counting down.
ATGTATGTGAGTGTAACACCCTACTCCAAGGAGCATAATACCCTACACCATAACCTGCAAACCTCTTCCAATGACATCCACCATACATTCAAATGCATTGTTCTTGATTCAAACATGTTGCGCAACCACCCGATCAACTCAACAACAATTCTTCCAGAACTTGGTTGATGAACCTCATATTCTCCCTAAGACTAGTTCAATGAATCCCGTCACCTGCCATGTCTTGAACTCAAGTAACACCTGCACATGAGTAAACAACCGATAGTTCCGAGCACAAGTCCTCGACTTGACTCTCTTTAGTTCCGATAACCACAACACCTTACGTGAGCACCTCATATAAGCATGTTGCAAACCATAGCAAAAAGATATCAGCCATAACCACCAAAACACACCAAAAACATTGTAAAATATTACTAAGCAAACTTTCCATCAAGGTAAAGCAAGTACGAATCATTGCATGTTAAAAGCAGAACCACTGCGATCAAGCTCCCAACCTTGCCAAAGCTAACGGACCTTGAACCGGAGCTTACCAAAACTTACAGGATGTAGCGCCAGAACTTACCAAAGCTAGTAGGACCTAGCGCCGGAGCTAAACAAAGCTAGTAGGACGTAGCGCCGAAGCTTACCAAAGCTAGTCGGACCTAGAGCTGGAGCTAACCAAAGCTAGTCGGACCTTACGTCGGACCTCGCCAGAGCTACCAAAAACAAGCCGGACGGATCGTCGGACCTTGATGATAAATGTGTTTTGGTAGTATTCAAAACTTTTATCGCCATAGCCAATGTATTCAGCACACATAGGTCTCACAAAACTGTCGCCACACTTTTTTTTCGTTGCAACAGTGACCTATTGCAACGAAAAGCATCCTATTGCTGAAATTTTTCGTTGCGATAAACTGGAATCCTTGTTGTGTTTACAACCGTATTTTTTTACGGACCGCTTGTGTTTGAAAAATGAGGCACCTGTAATAATTGGTTTTGTAGTAGTGTTAACCACATCCACCTTAATTGGAGGGGTTCGTATTGGACAAGTCAAAATTCAAGACTAGGAGTGTGTTTGGTATTGATTATATTCTACAATAGAGCAACTATGCTCCAAAATGGTGGTGGAGCAACTCTACTGTGAAGGTGGAGTTGTCAGTGATGATATTTGGCTGAATTTTTTTTCTCAGCTCTAAAAAAGAGGGGATTTAGATTGCAATACCATTTTTACCATTAATTTGGTTTACTTTATGTATTTTGAGATTAGTATGTATTTTTCTGAAACACTACATGATTCTTAACATAGTATAAATGTAAACGCACAATATGTATTTACGAAAAATACATACCTTATAAATTCAAGCTAAATTTTACATGAATAGTTCATTGGAGCTGAGAGACATAAAAAATTGTGCTCTCTCATGGAACTATTACTCTTGTATATTTCTACTTTCTTTGCAGATACTGAACTGAAAGACGATTGCTACGCAGTCACTTGATGCTCAGATGAATTAAGGTCCTGTCGGTTCTTGCAAGTGACGTAAATGTCGTTATGTACTGTCTTCAAATGATATATGTACTCCAAGGGTAAGGTTACATTTTCATCGGAAGCTATCACTAGAGTGCTTTGAAAACCCGGAAGTACTATAAGGTTGTCAAGCAATGTAAATACACAATCCGCACCATCCTTCTCCATGGAAAAGGTCAAGCAATGCAAATACACAAGGGAACACTAAAAAAACAATAAATCTATAACGATCAAAGGTATTTACGATGGCCAATGGGTCAGCTGTCATAAATACTATTGTTTACCATGACTAAATATAGCCGTTGTAAATATCACCTTTATTTATAAGGTCTATTTTAGACCGTCATAGTTAAGGTTAACTTAGGACGGTTTGGAACTAGCCGTTGTAGTTGAAGTTCTTTACGACGGCCAAAAGGTTGCCCATCATAAATAATGTGCCCTATACCCGTCCCAATCTCTGTCTCTCCCTCTCTCTCTCTCCCTCACTCTGCATGTCGCTGCCTCTCTCTCTCTCTCTCTCTCGGTCTCTCTAGTGGTCGCCGCCCCGTCACTCAGCACCATCGGCGACCCAGGTTGCCACGTGCCGTCGCGAGCACGTCCTCCCCGTGTCGTCTCGTTCCTTCACGCAGTGTTGCTAGCGTCCCCTCCTCACGCACCATTGGGCGTCGGTGCCTGACCCGTCCCCGACCGTCCCACGCTACCGCCGGTGCCCCCTCTCTGTGCCGCTGTCGATGCCCCCTCTTCGCACTGTTGCCAGCACCCCTCCCTGTGTGGCCCCGCAGCACAGTCGAAGCCCCCTCCCAGGCTGCTGCCGCCCCGGCCCTGTCCCCAGCCGTCATCGCCACTTCATCTGCACTCGAGGTTGAATCCTCCCTCCTATACCCTGCCCTATCCCCTCGCCCTGCTCGCCCCCTCTGCATGCCCCTCACCCCTCTACATGCCCCTCTTGCCCCCCTGCGTGCCCCCACCCCACCCACTTCCCCCTTGGATCATTTTTGTGCATTTTGTGTTGATTTAGTTGATCATTTTGTGCATTTTGTGTTGATTTAATTGATTTCTTGATAATTTTGTGCATTCGGTGATGCTAGGTTCTCGCGCCATCGGCCAGCTGCTTCACAACGCTCTGGTCACCGTGCAAGGTACTTGTCATCCTCCCTTCCTTCCCCGGTGTTGATGTTTAGTGTTGAACTACGTGAAAAATGAAAAGTCTACGACAACCAACTTTATTTATGACGGCCCGATTCCAGTCGTCGTAAATAACTTTGGTATGGCTGTCATAAATGTGTCATAACCTATAAGTCACAAGTTTTGAACCATCACGTCTCAAATGTGATACACATAGGACGCTTGTAGGTCTCCAATTTTACCCTTTTTGCACACGCTAGGAGTGATCGAGAGGGCATTCTTATCCCGATGCGCGAGGTTCAGATCCGGATGAAATTTTGACTGCATAACCTTGATGTTTTCTATTGCACCATTTTTGGGTGTGTAGTTGGAGAATAGTGGGGTTATACTACCAAAACTTCGTCTGGATCCAGACCATGCGTGTCGTCATAAGGACGCTTCTCTCAGTCACTCATGGGTGAGTTTAGAACATATCCTTCCCGATAGATGTAGAAGCGTGATATAAAGTAATGTATAAGCTAAGATGATTTGTCTGACTTAAATCTATAGTCTTAAACAATGAGAAAAGAAAAAGGGTGGTACATTTATGCTCCAGGTTAGCAATCATCAATGGCTTGGCAATCTTCTTCTAATTCTAAGACCGTAGTTGTATTTATACTGGTTGGAGGTCAAGACTACGACTTTTGTTGACCGTGCTTTTTCGTTGTCAACGATCAATAAGATGCGGTGCTGATGTAACATATGTTAGAATATGAGGTGTTTGGACAAGGTCACAATTTCAATAGACTTTTGTCCATACGGTTTTGTGGCACATTATGAGTTTTGGGGTTTTTCATGGTGAGTTAGCTAGTGAACCTATAGAAGAAGAGGAAGAGGTCGATAGGATGGATGATATACTTGAAGTTATACAACCAGAGTTTTTTGAGGGTCCTCTTATAGCAGAGGTTGAAGCGTTCTTCAACTTCTCAAAACTTTAGAGGAGGCACTGCATGAACACACAAAAGTGATCTTCCTTGCTTTCGTGACTCAACTTATGACTACTAAGTTTAAGTATTTTTTCCAATAACTATTACAAGGACCTCGTCATATTAATCTGCGATATCCTTCCAAAGCCTCGTAAAGTGCCTAAAGACATGTACCAATCAAAGAAATTGTTTTCTGGTCTCGGTATAAAATATGAGAAATTTCATAAAGTGTGGTAAATTGAGGTTTGTGCAAGTTGTTAACAGTGACGGTGACACGATGATGATAGAAGTCGCACATAAGCAGCTTCGTTACTTGTTTGTCATTCCACGGTCGAAGCAGTTGTTCCTCTAAAAAAGAATAGTCAGGCACATGAGATGGCACCAAAGAAGGTGCACATAGATAGACTGGGTCATGACGCACCCGTCCAACAGCAAGGCATGGAAGGCGCTAGATAGCTTTGATGCCAACATCACTAGTGATGCAGGAAATGTTCACATGGATTAGCGACATGTGACTTCTCACCTGTGAGGACCCTCCTCCCAGGGGTCCGCATGTGCTTACGGTATGACAGAACAGATTGGAACGAGATCAATACAAAGATTAATAAATATTAATCAATATACGTCTTACAAACATGATCTAGATTACATTGGATGTGGTTGGAGGATGACCACAGAGTACATAAATCCTCAAAATCAGCGGAGCAGAACAGTGCCATGCCCAAAAGGTAGAATTGGGCAGTAGGACTAGATGTAAATCATCATCATCTCAAGCTTCAACTTCTTCATCTTCTGATAAACCACATGTAAATCAAGAGTGAGTACGGAAGGTACTCAGCAAGCCCTAACACTACTCAAGGGGAGGTGTTTCATGCATTAAGGCTTGTAGCAAGGGGGGGCCATTCGACTTAGTTTTGCCGAAAAGCATTTTATGCAAGATTCTCTTTGACAAGAGTTTGCAATAAGAGGAAGAAGTAGTTGAATCAATATTATTAGTTGGCAGGCTTGGGGGAGATGCAATCCATTGTAACATCCTCATTTTCATGCATAATGCATTGCATGCGTCCACATACATGTTTAACATAAAGCAACCCTAGATGGAACAAGATTGACATGAATTTAGGCTTAATAAGGAAATCATGTCTGTCAGGGTACGGACTTGTCCGGCCCCATACCCGGACAAGTCCGGTATCCCCTTTCTGTTTCAGAAATTCAGTTTCTTCAGGACTACGAACTTGGCTAGCAAACTGCATGTACTAGTCCGATTTAGCTTCTGATGTTTTCCCGAACTTCTCCAATTTTAAACGGACTAGTCTGATTTGGCCCAGTTGTCAACCCGGAAGCATTTTATTTTGCAACCCCAAATTTTTCTGGCCACACACATCAGACTTATCCGAAAAAGTTTCTGAACCAAAACAAACTTGTTCGGCAACACATAGCGGACTTGTCTGAAAATTTCTGTGTTCCATAACGGACTTGTTCGGTCCCTACTGCGGACTAGTCCGACCTCTTAAATTCATCTCATATTCTATTATTTTTCCACAATTGGTTATTGGGTAATTGCCTTAATTGGGCCCAAAAACTTTGTGCCCAACCTCAGAGTAGCCCAAGTGGACCACCTGACCCCTACACGTCCCCCACCGAAATCCACTTGCAATTCACCACAAAACCCTACCTCTCCACCCCTATATAAGCAACCCAATACCCTCACCTCTCCAACCTTTGAGAAAAACCCTTGCTGCTGCATTTTGCCTTGTGCCGCCGTGAAGAAGGAGCCCAGGAGCAAGGAGAAGGAGGTGAAGAGGGAGAAGGATCAGTCAAGATTGATCTTCATCAACTTTTCCACAATTGATGATCTTCATCATCAAACCTTCATCAACTCATCTTCATCAAGCCCTAAACGTCAAGATTTAAATCTCACATTCAATCCTCAACCTTTGGATCTCTAAATATGTGGTACACCCTCTGCATCCACTTTTCTACGTGAAATTAACCCCCGATTCCCGCTGATCAGAAAATCCTAAATTCACAGTTTTGTATAGGGCGGACTAGTCCGGCCCCTATAACGGACTTGTAAGGTGTCTAAATTTGTTAAATGCTAAATTGAATCCAAATTAACTCAAATCAATTCCAAACTTGTTCAAACTTGTTATAAACTATTGTAACTAGTTAGTAAACATTAATAGCAACTCATTAACAAGTTCTACTTCACAATTGCGCAAATCAAGCATATCATGGCATATTGAGTAATATATGAGCATAATTTGATTGTAATTGTTATTTTGCATGTTTGTCGTGCGAAATAGAAGGTCTCGCTATAGAGAGTGCTTTCGAGGACATGCAGAACTAGAACATCGAAGCTTTCAAACCAAACCAAGCTCAAGAGCAAGGAAAGTATTCTTGATCATTTTGATCCAGGTTTTTAAATGTTTTGTTTGCAAAACTGCATGCTTGTGTCAATTGATGGGAAAAACCGATTGTAGAAGTTTACTAGTTTTGTATGACCACCTTTGTCGCTTGAACGCAATGTAGAGAGTTTGGAAGGGTATTTTACACTCTTTCATCACTATACTCAATTGAGTTTGGGAAACAATCATACTGCTTAATTATGAACTATTGAACACATGAATGATGAGAATTGATAATAATGACCCTTTAGCAACGCGGTGCCTAGGGATCTAAGAAGATGTGAGACCTATGTGTGTTGAATACATTGGCTTTGACGATAAAAGTTTTGAATACTCTCAAAACATCTTTTTATTAAGCTCCGACTCAAGGACTGGGTAGCTTTGGCAAGGTTCGGACCTTGATTACAATTGTTCTGCTTTTATCTTGCAATGTTTCAAACTTGCTTTACACTTACGGAAATTTTGCTTAGTATTCTTTTACTAAGTTTTTGGAGTGTTTCGGTGGTTAAGGCTGATATCATTTTGCTATGGTTTACAACATGCCTATGTGAGGTGCTCACGTAAGATGTTGTAGTTTCTGAACTAAAGAGAGTCAAGTCCAGGACTTGTGCTCGGAAGTATTGGTTGTTTATTCATGTGCAAGTGTTGCTTGAGTTCAAGACATGGCTGGTGACGGGATCCATTGAACTAGTCTTAGGGAGACGATGAGGTTCAACAAACAAGTTCGGGAGGAATTGTGGTTGAGTTGATCGGGAGGTTGCACAACATGTTTGAATCAAGAACAATGCATTTGAAGGTATCATGGACGTCGTTGGAAGATGTTTGCACGTATGCAAGGAGTGCATGAACGTGGCTACATGGTTCCGAGTCGTGATGAAGAGACGTGGACGTAAAGAATTGGTCAGAAAGTTCCAACCGAGTAGGTTATGGACTCAGGCTGCGGCCGAGTCGTGTTTGACTCAAATATTGAAAGTTTTGAGTTGGTTATGAAGAGATGTGCACATAAAGAATTGGTCAGAAAGGTCCAACGACTAGGTTATAGACTCAGGCTGCGGCTGAGTCGTGTTTGACTCAAATATGGAAAGTTTTGAGTTGTTTATGATAGGATTTCGTGTGGGTCACGAATTTGAGTTGTTTTAGGAATGTGGGATACGTTCCTAAGGTGTTTGGAAGTCTTATGATTGCTTCTATCTGCATATAGAAGAGTCTTGAGCAGTTATGGAAAGTTTCAATTCGTGAATTGAGTAGGATCGGAGTCCTAGTTAGGTTTGGGTTGGCCTAAGGGCTGGTTATATAAGCAAGGGAGGCCAGAGCTCATGGTAGACGACTTTGGGGCTGTTCCTCTTGTGGTTTGATCAATAAAATTTGTAATTTGAAGGAACTTTTGTGCCTTTTTCGTCCGACTTGTTCAAGATAAGTTTTCTCGGCGAGTTTTCTGCACAACACTACCTTTCTTTGGTGGTATTATCATAACTCGAGTTTTACAGATCCAATTGACGTGATTCCTTTTGGGTTGTCTTCACAACTTTGTTATCTATCATTTGTCAAAATTTCACAGTCTTTGGATTTGCGATATTTGATCTACACGAGTTTCTTTGTAGATCTCTTTTTACTCGGTAGAACAGATTGACCTTTCTTCGATCTTTCGATCGTAACATGAGTTTCTCTCGACAGATTTGAGTGATTCTTGTTGTGAAGTCTTCGTGACTTGATTCTCTCTGATATCTAATACTTTTGTCATGATGAAACATGTTTAGATTAGTCTCACACATAATTTTTTGAACATATCATTTTTCCGCCAAGGTGTTTTCATTGCTTCCGCTGAAAAAGTTTTATTCTACCATTCACCCCCCTCTGGTAGCTTTACATGTGCTATTCGATCCTACAGAAGCCCGTTATGTGGAATGGGTTAGACTAATTTGGTGGTTTTGCTTGCTTTAGATCTAAGGACCGGTTCGTGGAGCGACCATCCAGGATTTACAGTGCCACCACAAGGCCAAGTATGGGTGCAGTATAGCTGAGTAATTAATATTTTGCCAGTACTATTTGGACTATTAAGAATGCTCGGGGAAGGGGTATTCGGATGGGTTTTTAGAGATTGGTGGGACTACCCTGGGATCCGAATGGCTCAAGAGGGGGCCCTTGTTTGGATGTGCTCAGTTGCAGACATCACCACCGGTAAAACCTCAGTGGTGTCTAAATATGCTAGTAATCACTTTGTAAAGGTTATTTTTTGATCTCTCGGACACACACCAAAGGAAGTGTCAGATAGCATAATTGAGATTTCATAGTCATCGAAAGGTGATGAAATCACGAACTTGTTGGTAAAGTGGTACAACCTATGCAGAGTGTGTTTAAAACTATCATGATAGCCGTGCTCCCAGTTATGAGCAAGCTGAACCCTCACATGATTAGAGTTATGGACCTTGAAATGGTTTAATGGCTGGAATTGAATTGGGAATTCGTAATGGTTTATTAATTGGCTTTGGTATATGGAATTGATGAAATTGAGGCATATGAGCAGCTATGAGTTGATTATATATTATTAATGCTGGTATTGATTATTTAAGTTGAAATTGATGTTAATTGGGTTATTTTGGGTAGGACCACACTTAATAATCATGTTATTGCATTTTCAACTATTTTGAATGTACTTTTATGCAATTAGCCCATTTTATTATCATTCTTTGTTTAAAGCTATATGTCATACTTTTCCACACTTGATGAGTACGACATGTATTCACCCTTGTTATTCCCCCAACAAATTCAGACGCAGGTGACAATGTGGAGTACTCAGAGCTTTTTGAGGAGTTCTAGGCACGCGTGTGACCGTCAAGCTTGCCTGTGGAGTTTGGAGTTTTAGTTTTTAGAGTTTTTCCGCTGCAGTTGTTTAGAGCTTGTATTCAAGACTATTTAGTTTGTAATTAGGTACTATTATTAGTATTATTATTCGAGACATGTTTATAATTTATTTATCGTTTGTGAATCACTTGTGTATGTGTGTTAAACATCTGGGGCACACATAAGCATTACGCTTGGTTCATTTTCGGAACCGGGTGTCACAAATTGGTATCAGAGCTGTGTTTGACCGTAGGACTCATGCGTAGGTAGAATGGACACCACAAATCACTTAGGACTTCTTTCCTATTAAAAATGAGCCCGTGTTACACTATTTTGCCTTCCACTAGCTATATAATGTGGAAAATTTTGCGTTTTTTGCTGCTGCTGCAATTTTTGCTATTTTTCCATCTTTTTGAGTAAATGCACATCTTCTCATCTTGATTTATGGCTGCTGCAATTTCAGAACTTATCTTTGTATTTTCCTCTATTTTCTCATATTTTCTTGCATATGGCTCCCACTAAAATGAGAGCCTGCAAGAGAGCTCGTTTACCACACCTTGGAATCAAGCATAGGCCTCGCAAGGAGCCACAAATGGAACCAGCCCAAGAGGAGGAATAAGTGAGTTCCCCCGCAAAGGAAGTTGAGCATGAACACTCCAACACAACGGAGGAAAACCCTAAGATTATGGAATACTATGATGATGAGGAGGAGGAAGATCCGGAGATGGTGGAAATCTATGGAAGTGAAGAAGAGGAAGGTGAAGCACATGAGGAGAATGATGGTGAAGCCCAAGTTGAGGAGGAACCGTAGGAATAGGATGAACCCGCTGCACAAGAAGAAGTACCGGAAGCCCAAAGGAATGCATCACACCCTAGTGAAGACAGAAAGGAGGGAAAATGCCTAGTGTAACATGATGCCCGTAAATTCTGTTCCGATGGCACTGATGGAGGATTTCCGGCCAAACAATTGAAGGATTTCCTTGATCTATGCAAAATGCACCTGGAGTATTATGTTAAGAGGACTCCTCGCCATGGACGTGAAGAATGGAGAGCTCAAGTTATTGTTCTTGCTAGAGATGAGGTGGTCACCTGACACTTTGTGTCCACATGGAGAAGCACCAGGGAGCAAGCTATCGATGATGTGGCTTGGGATGCACTTACTAGATTGTGCCACATCTATCGGGAGCAGGTTGGAGATACTAGTTTTGCACTACACCCGCAACGCAAGAAGGAAACAAGGGAAGTCTTAAGACCACAAGAAGGAGCTCAAATCAGTCCTCGTGCTATTGATAGATCTCAAGAGGTATCAGTGGATTTGAAAAATCACTATGCTGATGCCATGGAAGAGATCCGTTACCTGCGTAAGAAGCTGTTCATCACGGAGAAGCAAGAGGAGGTTCGTGCCACCGTGGAGGTCAATGGTGTAGCAACCTCTCTAGCGCCTACATGGATGGCCAACTAACCTTGGCGTGCGCCCATGTATGCCTAGCCGCCTTTGTCGTCATCGCCGCCTCTCGGCCAAGTCAGCCACGTTGTACACAATTAAGTCTAGGTCTCCTGTCTAGAAGTTAGGAAAGCGTTTAGATTGTCTTAGTCATACTTAGTGTGGTGTGCTTAATTTTCTTGGTGTGTTCTTGTGCTTGTGTGCTTGGTGCGAGTTGTGGGACGTCTAGCATTTTGTCCACATCCGCACGTAATAGAGAGTTGTGAGATCCTTGTCCATGTCCTCTAATAGGGCTATTAGTATTAATAAAGGAATTGTTTAGTTACATATACCTTGATGCATATATTTGGGTTGTTTCTTTTCAAATTCTAAATTCTTTCATCTCTACTATTCTTTCACCAACAGAGCTCAGGACTCGCAACCAAATGAATGCCAATAGTGAGGAGGAGAACAATGAAGCACCTCAAAACAACCAGGGACCTGCCCAGGGAGCTATCAACCTTAAGCAGCTGTTGGCTATGCAGAACCATCTCATGCACACCATGATACAGACTATGGGACAACTGCAAGGTGGCAACAACAATCAGCCTAACATGCCGCCACCACCACCACAATCGTTTGGCAGAGTTCATGAGGACCAGACCGCCTACCATTGCTCAAGCCGCATACCCTATGGAATCTGATGATTGGTTGAAGTCTGTTGAGAGGGAACTTGCTATTGTCTAGTGTAGTGACATGGAGAAGGTTTCTTTTGCCTCACACAAGTTGATTGGAACTACTGCTGTGACACCCAGTTCCAAAAATGAACCAAGTGCAGTGTATGTGTGCCCAAGATGTTTAACACACATACACAAGTGATTCACAAATGATAAACAAATAATTACCATGGCTCAAATTATTAAATAAGTACATTTATTACAATATCCAAATAATCTTCATATTGCAACTCTAATGATTGTTAATGATAAAACTACTAACAGTGCAGCGGAAATAATCTAATTATGAAACTAAGAAAAAAGGGTAGCGCGGCTCCAAGCAACACCACTGGCAAGTCGACGACAGCACACAACTTAATAATCCGTATTATCCTCATGATACTCTCAAACATCACCTGAAACTGTTGGTTGGGGTATTGCAAGGGTGAATGCATGTCGTATTCAGCAAGTGTAGGAAAGTATGACATGTAGCTGATACAAATGACGACAATAATAAAGGTCAAGTGCTGAAAAGTACATTAAAACATTTGAAGAGCAGTATATTAGAAGTATGTGAAGTAAACCAATCGTATCCCACAATGACTATAAATCCATATTCCATATCTATTACCATTATACTAGATTTCACTACTACCATTAATTATATCCTATACAATAATTCAATCCATAACTAGTCATAACCATGTTACCAACCATAACCAGTACCAAATCGTCCCAATACCAAAACATAACCAGTACCAAACCACAACCATCCCAAATCCCAATCTCCCTCTAATCATGGAAGTTGTCCAAGTGCTCATAACCAGCAGCATGACTATCATGATAGTTTTTAACACTTTGCAGAGGTTGTACCACTTTACCCACGTGTTCATGATTTCATCACCCGTCGGAGACTAACTCCCTTATGCCGATTACACTTCCTTAGGAGTGTGGCCAAGAGATCACAAAAAAGCCTTTACAAATGGATTACTAGCATGTACGAACCCACTAAGGTTTCACCGGTGGCGATGTCTTCAACTGAGCACATCTTCAACCAAGGACCCCCTCTTATGCCATTCGGATCCCAGGGACTTCCCCGGTGCGCCAAATGATCCATGTAAATCTAGCAATACCCTAATTAATCAGCTACGCTGCACCCATACTTGGCCTCGTGGTGGCACTGTTGTCCTGACTTACTCTCACATGAACCAGTCCTTAGATCTAAAGCAAGCAAACCACCATGACATCTAACCCATCCACATACCATGCTTGCTTAGATCACCCATTACCATATCATATTGACCAATTCATATTAACCATAATCTCATTAATGCATAATTAAATGTGTAGTGTTGTTTTCCCATCGAAATTAATTAAGCAAAGCAAAAAGGTAAAAATCCCTTCCCGACTCTCTAACATGAATTCCAGGTGACAAGGGTGGTTTAACAAAGCTAGTAAACTTCCTACCATAGAATTTCCATCAAATTGACACAAGCATGCAATTTTGCAAACAAAACATTTATTTTAGAAACGGGATCAATATGTTCAAGGACACTTGCCTTGCTCTTGGGCTCGATTGAGATCAAAGACTTCAAATTATTGGTTTTGAAAACCCTCGTACACGGCCTCTTCAGCACGTATCTCTACTCGTGATCACACACATACAAGAATACACACACGAATCAACACAATGCACACATATTAATCAATATGCAATGACATGAATTCACGCAGGTTCGATAATTAATTTTCTACAGTTGTTTATTAATTAGATGCAACTAGTTCATACATCATGTTCATGCGAGTTTTCGGGAGTTTTAGCGAGAATTAATGTCGCTAAAAATAAATAGATGGTGTAACTACGATTAAATTCCGGTTATTAGATCTAATGTGTTGCTAAAATTCGTGTCACAAAATGCATCCTACCGTAGATGCGATGGCTTCGAAGATCGCGGTATGGAGGCATAGCATAGATGAAGTAGACGGCGCAGCGGTCCTCCGGCAGCACGAAGACGGCACCTTCCTCCTTTTCTTCTTCTTCCTCCTTGGCGGTGCAGCCTCTAGTCCCTCCCTTTTCCTTTTCTGGCGCTAGGGTTTTCTGTGGCAGCGGAATCGCTTGGTCGAGTAAATATGACAGAACCTACGCGGTTTTTATAGGCGGCGAGTGCACCTGTGTATCCAACTCGGTTCCGAGTCCCTTGGGCGCTCTTGCGCATGCGCACGCGCTGGATGCGCGGTCCAGCTCGGTCCCGTTGGCCCTTTGCCCGCTTGGACACACGCGGGGACGCGAGTGGACGATGGCCGGCTCAGCCACGAGTGAGCGCGTCCAAAACGAGCGGGACTGCCAGCGGCAGTTGTATTTTTTCTCTATATTCTTTTGCATGGCGGTCAGGTCTACCTGACTGAAATCGCCACGGTAGAGTTGGTTACATACTGGACCTTGGCATCAAGTTCTTTTTTTCTGTTTTTTTTTGGTTCTTTATTAGTCTTGCGTTGGTTTGGTTCTCTTTTTGTTTCGTTTTTTCTATTTGTATGGTCAGGTCTCTTTGTGATGGTTTACTTACCTTTCTCTTTTTTATTTTTTGTTTCATTTTTGTTTTCATTTTGTTTTCTCTTCACATTATTTGTTTATTATTTATTTATTCTTCTTAATTAATTATTACTTATTAATTATTTCTTTATTTTTGGTTATTTATTATTTCTTTTGTTTGTTTATTTTTCTTTCGCGTGCGGTGAGGCTCATTGTGCAATAAGTGATCTGATCATCGGTTGGTCTGATGTTTATTATTTATACAGCCGGTATGGTTAAGTGTTAAAATGCACTAAACTATAAGGTACTGGACTAGTCTGTTTAATAACGGACAAGTCCATTCAGGTACAGAGAGATATATTGGACAAGTCCGGGATTTGTTCGAATAAGTCTGTTATTGTCCAGTGAGGGTATTCGGACTAGCCCGCTACTTTTCGAACTATTTCGGTGTCCGATTATATTATTGCTTGCACATTTATTTCTAGTTCTTTTATGTTTGTTCCTTTTTCATCTTTCTTAATGATTTCGCAATAACTCATCATATAATTAAACTATTATATTTATATATACCTTTAGTTTCATTTATTTCTTTTATCTCGTATTTGTTATGGCAAATAAATTACTTCTGGTGTATTTATTTTGCTAATTAACTTTTAATACTTGAGGATGAATGCGAAATGCAATATGAGATGCATATATTTTATATTTTTCTTATAAAAACAATTTCTTCTTATTATTAACTCTAAATTCTTATTTAAGTTTTTAATTTGCTGAAACTTGAAAATCAGGGTGTTACACTTCTACCCCCCTTAAAATGAAAATCGTTCTCGAGATTCAGATGGGTTGAAAAAGAGACTTGGAAATAAAAATTTTCAATTCCCTTTTTATTTATATTAGCCAAATTTGAATGTTTTGGGATGTTACAATCTACCCCCTTAAAAGGAATATTGCCCTCGATATTCAGAAGAATTAAAGAAGAGATTAGAAGACCCTTGATAACATCTTCACGCTCGCATGTAGCTTCGTCCGGGGTTATGAATCTTCTTGTAGTGACAATCTTCCACATAAGTAGATACAGTAATGAAGATAGAATGAATCCCAACCTATATGCATGCATAAAGGTATATGATCTTAAACAACTACCTATACAAGCCTATATGGATATGGCAATGCTAAAGCATCCCACAATCCTCTACTAAGCACACAAGCATACAAGCAACATTACAAAGCAATCAACACTCCAAACAAACCACAACGCTTCCACCCTATGTGCTCTAAAGTGTCTATTCTATCTAGGTTGTGTCCTACGGTCAACATATAGCTCTGATAAAAATTTGTGACAACCAGTTCCGAAAAATGAACCAAGTGTAGTGTATGTGTGTCCAAGATGTTTAACACACATACACAAGTGATTCACAAATGATAAACAGATAATTACCACGGCTCAAATTATTAAATAAGTACTTTTATTATAATATCCAAATAATCTTCATATTGCAACTCTAATGATCATTAATGATAAAACTACTAATAGTGCAGCAGAAATAATCTAATTATGAAACTAAGCAAACTAAGCAAAAAGGATAGTGCAGCTCCAAGCAACACCACAGGCAAGTCAATGGCATCACACAGCCTAGTACTCCGCATTATCTTCATGATACTCTCAAACATCACGTGAAACTGTTGGTGGGAGGTTGCAAGGGTGAGTATATGTCGTAATCAGCAAGTGTGGGAAAGTATGACATGTAGCTGATACAAATGACGGCAATAATAAAGGCTAAGTGCTGAAAAATACATTAAAACATTTGAAGAGCAGTATATTAGAAGTATGTGAAGTAAACCCAACGTATCCAACAATGACTATAAATCTATATTCCATATCCATCACCATTATACAAGATTTCACTACTACCATTAATTATATTCAATACCATAATTCAATCCATAAGTAGCCATAACCATGTTACCAACCATAACCAGTACAAAACCGTCCCAATACCAAAACATAACTAGTATCAAACCATAACAATCCCAAATCCCAATTTCTCTCTAATCATGGAAGTTGTCCAGGTACTCATAACCAGGAGCAGGGCTATCATGATAGTTTTTAACACTATACAGAGGTTGTACTACTTTACCCGCATGTTCGTGATTTCATCACCCGTCGGCGACTAAGAAAACACCCTTATGCCAATTACACTTCCTTAGGTGTATGGCCAAAAGATCACAAAATAGCCTTTACAAAGGGATTAGTAGCATGTACGGACCCACTGAGGTTTCACTGGTGGCCCCCTCTTGTGCCATTCGGATCCCAGAGAGTCCCTCCAACTATATCCAAACTCAATCCGAATCCCCTTCTTTGGTGCGCCAAATGATCCATGCAAAATTAGCAATATCCTAATTAATCAGCTACGCCGCAACCATACTTGGCCTCGTGGTGGCACTGTTGTTCTTGCTTTTTCTCGCATGAACCAGTCCTTAGATCTAAAGCAAGCAAACCACCATGACATCCAACCCATCCACATACCATGCTTGCTTAGATCACCCATTACTATATCATACTTACTAGTTCATATTAACTATAATCTCATTAAAATATAATTAAATGTGTAGTGTTGTTTTCCCATCCAAATTAATTAAGCGAAGCAAAAAGGTAAAAAGCCAAAGCCCTTCCCGACTCTCTACCATGAATTCCAGCTGACAAGGGTGGTTTAACAAAGCTAGTAAACTTCCTACCATAGGATTTCCATCAAATTGACACAAGCTTGCAGTTTTGCAAACAAAACATTTATTTTAGAAAAAGGATCAATATGTTCAAGGACATTTGCCATGCTCTTCAGCTTGATTGGGATCAAAGATTTCAAGTTTTTGGTTCAGGAAATCCTCGTACATGGCCTCTTGAGCACGCCCCTCTACTCGTGATCACACATATACAAGAATACACACACGAATCAATACAATGCACACATATTAATCAATATGCAATGACATGAATGCATGCAAGTTCAATAATTAATTATCTATAGTTGTTTATTAATTAGATGCAACTAGTTCATGCATGTTTTCGGTGGATTTATCGAGAATTAATGTAGCGGAAAATGAATATATAGTGAAACTAAGATTAAATTCCGGTTATTAGATCTAATGTGTTGCCAAAATTCGTGTCGGAAAACGTATCCTACCATAAATGTGACGGCTTCGAAGATCGCGGGACGGAGGCATAGCGTAGACGAAGTAGACGGTGCAGCGGTCCTCTGGCGACACGACGACGGCACCTCCTTTTCTTTTTCTTCCTCCTTGGCGGTGCAGCCTCTGTCCCTCCCTTTTTCTTTTCTGGCGCTAGGGTTTTCTGTGGCGGCGGAATCGCTTGGTCGATTAAAAACACTGAACCTACGCGGATTTTATAGGCGGTGAGCGCACCTGCGTATCCGGCTCAGTTCCGAGTCCCTCGGGCGCCCTGGCGCGTGCGGACGCGCTGGATGTGCGGTCCAGCTCGGTCCCATTGGTGCTTGGCCGACGTGGACACGCACGAGGACGCGAGTGGACGATGGCCGGCTCAGCCACGAGCGAGCGCGTCCCAACCGAGCGGGACTACCAGCGGCAGTTGTTTTTTCTCTATATTCTTTTGCATGGTGGTCTGGTCTACCGCACTGAAATCCCCACGGGAGAGTTGGTTACGTACTGGACCTCGGCATCAAGTTCTTTTTTTTCAGTTTTGGTTTTTTTGTTTCTTTATTAGTCTTGCGTTGGTTTGGTTCTCTTTTTTTTCTTCCGTTTTTTTCCTATATATATGTCAGATCTCTTTGTGAGGGTTGACTTACCTTTCTCTTTTTTTGTTTCCTTTTTGTTTTCTCTTCACATTATTTGTTTATTATTTATTTATTCTTCTTAATTAATTATTACTTATTAATTATTTCTTTCTTTTTGGTTATTTATTATTTCTTTTGTTTGTTTATTTTCCTTTCGCGTGCGGCAAGGCTCATTGTGCAATAAGTGATCTGATCAGCGATTGGTCTTATGTTTATTATTTATACATCCGTTATGGTTAAGTGTTAAAATGCACTAAACTATAAGGTACCGGACTAGTCCGTTTAATACCGGACAAGTCCGTTCCGGTACAGAGAGATATATTGGACAAGTCCGGGATTGGTCCGGATAATTCAGTTATTGTCCAGTGAGGGTATTCGGACTAGTCCACTACTTTTCGGACTATTCCGGTGTCCGGTTATATTTTTACTTGCATATTTACTTCTAATTCTTTTAGGTTTGTTTCTTTTTTCATCTTTCTTGATGATTTCGCAAGAACTCATCATATAACGAAACTACTATATTTATATATACCTTTAGTTTCATTAATTTCTTTTATATCATATTTGTTATGGCAAAAAATTACTTTTGGCGTTTTTATTTTGGTAATTAAGTTTTAATACTTGAGGATGAATGCAAAATGCAATATGAGATGCATATATTTTATATTTTTCTTATAAAAACAATTTCTTCCTATTATTAACTCTAAATTCCCATTTAAGTTTTTAATTTTCCGAAACTTGAAAATCAGGGTGTTTTAGCTGCAGACTGATGGAAATTCATTAGCAATGCCCATAAAAACCAAGAGAGAATCACATGGGTTGAATTCAAAGAGAAGTTCCGTTCTCACTATGTGCCAACAGGAGTTATGATACTGAGAAGACAAGAGTTTTAAAACCTCAAGCAAGGTAGGATGAGTGTGAGTGAGTATCTCAACAAATTCACTCAACTGTCTAGATATGTTCCAGAGGACATCAACACTGATAGTAGGAAGCAATATCTGTTTATGAGGGGTCTCAACAATGAAATTCAAGTTCAATTGCTCAATGCTGACTATGCAAATTTCCAGAAACTGGTTGACAATGCTATTGCAGTTGAGAACAAGATCCGTAAGATGGAGCTAGATCACAAGGGAAAAATGACATATCAGGGACAGCGGCGAGGAAGCTATGTCAGTCCTCCCTATGCACCGCCTGCTGCATCATATTACAACTGGTCTGTTGCTGCATACCTCCCTGCTTATCAACTGCGACCACAACAGCCAATGCAGCAACGCCTGCCTATGCAAGCACCTCGCTTACTTATGCAGCCTGCGCTACACCCAAATATGCCTGCTTATGCTCAAAACCAGCCTCGCCCTAACTCTACTGGCACCACTGATGGAAAGACTTGCTACGCTTGTGCTCAAGCGGGACATTTTGCAAATTAATGTCCAAGATCAAGTCAAGGTCAGA
The DNA here is from genome assembly GCA_036927565.1 of Tuctoria greenei. NCBI lineage: Eukaryota > Viridiplantae > Streptophyta > Magnoliopsida > Poales > Poaceae > Tuctoria > Tuctoria greenei. Next base: position 171,859,459 of record JAYESD010000002.1, on the reverse strand, counting down.
TGAACAATGTTCCAAGGAAGGATCCAAGGCCCAATGGAGGAGCAACTAAAGGCAATAGAGGACCACATAATTTTGCTCGTGCCAAGGTGAACCATGTATTTGCAGAAGAAGCTCAGCAAGCCGAAGATGTTGTGATGGCTATGTTTCTCGCAAACTCCAACCCCGCTACTATATTATTTGATTCTGGAGCATCCCATTTATTCATCTCATCAAAGTATTTTGCAAAACATAGCATGCCCATATCATATTTGAAGTTTACTTTGTTGGTTAAAGCTCCTAGAGGAGAGATGAGGGCGAATATAGTATGCCCAAAAGTAGGTATTTCCATAAGGGGGTTGATTTCCTCGACAACCTTATAGTTCTGAATTCGCAAGGCTTGGACATTATACTAGGAATTGATTGGCTAAGGAAGCATAACAAAGTAATTTAATGTGCCACTCCGATAGTGCAATTGACAAACGAGGAAGGAGTTAGTATAGAGTCAAGGTAGTTAAACTGAAAACTGAAAAGGCAATAGTAAATCATGCAGAAGTAGTAACATTGGAGGAAATTCTGATTGTTCGTGAGTACCCATATGTGTTCCCTGAGGAATTGCAAGGTATGGCACCTGATCATGACATCGAGTTTGTCATTGATTTAATACCTGGAACTGCGCCTATAGCAAAGAGACCATATAGGATGTCTCCTAAGGAATTAGTGGAGCTTAAGAAGCCGATTCAAGAGCTGTTAGAAAAGGGTTTTATAAGCTCATGTTCGTCGCCATGGGGATCCCTAGTGCTTTTGGTAGATAAGAAAGATGGATCCCAGAGAATGTGTGTGGATTACCGGTCTCTCAATGAGGTAACCATCAAGAATAAGTGTACACTACCCCACATAGAGGATCTGTTCGACAAGATGAAGGGAGCTAGAATATTCTCTAAGATTGATGTTCAATTGGGATATTTCCAAGTGAAGATTAAACCATCAGACATACCCAAAACAGCTTTCAGAACATGATATGAATCCTATGAGTATACGGTCATGTCATTTGGATTGACTAATGCACCTGCGTACTTCATGTATCCCACAAAAAAGGTTTTCATGGAGTACATGGATAAGTTCATGGTAGTGTTCATTGATGACATCATGCTCTACTCGAAGAGTGAAGAGGAGCACCAAGAGCAAGTAAGGCCAACGTTGCAGAAATTGCAAGAGCACCAATTGTATGCCAAGTTTAACAAGTGCCAATTCTGGTTAAGGGAGATATAATTCCTAGGCCATATCATATCTGGAGGAGGAGTGTAAGTTGACCTGGGGAAGTTTACAGATGTGTTGAAGTGGGAACTGCCGCAGAATGTGAAGGAAATAAGGTGTTTCCTTGGAATGGATGGATATTACCGTCGGTCCATCAAGGACTTTTCCAAGATAGCGAAGCCCATGACCGAACTGTTAATGAAGGAGAAGCACCTCAAGTGGACTCAAGCTTGTCAGGACAGTTTTGAGGAGCTAAAGAAGTGATTGACAATAGCAATTGTGTTGTTACTGCCAGATGTGAGCAAGAGTTTTGATATCTATTGTGACGCTTCAAGGCGAGGACTTGGTTGTGTGTTGATGTAAGAAGGCTGAGTAGTAGCTTATGCATCCAGGCAGCTGAAGAAACATGGGCAGAACTACCTTGCGCATGATCTCGAACTTGCAGTTGTACTGCATGCGTTGAAGATTTGGAGACATTATGTTCTTGGTCATAGATGTGAGATTTAGATGGATCATAAGAGTCTCAAGTGTATATTCACGCAAACGGATCTAAATTTCAGGCAACAATGATGGTTGGAACTCATCATGGATTATGATGTGGGAATCAACTATCACACAGGAAAAGCCAACGTAGTGGATGATGCTTTGAGTCGAAAGGGGGCAAGCCACCAACTCACCATTAGGGAGTTGCCATCCGGGCTATGCAAGGAGTTTGAGTGGTTGAATCTTGGATTCATAAATGAGATAGGAGCAATGGAAGTGAGTCTGACCTTGAACAGGACATTCAAGAAGGTCAGATGAAGGATAAGGAGATCCAAGAAATCAAATAAAGGACCCAAGAAAGGAGATAATTCAGATTTGATGAGGACGACCATGGTATTCTGGCTTGGAAAATGGATTGTTTTGCCTAATGATATGAGTCTTCGACAGTTGATATTGAAGGAGGCACATGACTTGCTTTACTCCATCCATCCCAGTTGTACAAAGATGTTCAAGGACCTGAAGACACGCTACTGGTGGGATGGTATGAAAAGGGACATAGCTGAATATGTCACATTATTTGATGTATGCCAACGAGTCAAGGCCGAACATCAAAGGCCAGCAGGATTAATGTAGCTGTTGAAGATTCCGTAATGAAAGTGGGAGGAATTTGGTATGGATTTCATAGTTGGTCTTCCTCCCACTTCAACAGTATATGATTCTATATGGGTTACTGTGGATCGATTGACGAAATCAGCGCATTTCATTCCTATCAAGACTACCTATAGTAGAGCAAAGTTGGCATAATTGTACATGGGAAGACTAGTGTGTTTACACGGAGTGCCCAAGAAGATAGTGTCCGATAGAGGTTCTCAATTTACCTCAAGGTTCTGGCAAAAGCTGCATGAATCAATGGGAACCCAACTAAATTTCAGTTCCGCATGTCACCCTCAAACAGATGGACGGACCGAGAAGACAAATCAGATATTGGAGGATATGCTAAGAGCTTGTGCGTTAAAGTATGGAGGAAGTTGGGACAAGAGCTTGCCATATGCTGAATTTTCCTACAACAACAGTTATCAAGCTAGTTTGAAGATGTCACCATATGAAGCATTGTATGGGAAAAGGTGTAGAACACCCTTGTTTTGGAATGAGACAGGGGAAACTCAAGTATTTGGACCTGATGTAATACAAGATGCCGAAAAGAAAGGCCAGACAATCCGCGAAAATTTGAGAGCTGCTCAGTCGAGACAAAAGGGTTACACGGATAATAGGCGAAGAAGCCTGTCTTTTGAGGTGGGAGACTTCGTATACCACAAGTGTCACCCATGCGAGTTCATAGGCGATTTAACGTCAAGGGCAAGTTGTCACGTCGCTATATTGGACCATTCAAGATTTTGGACAAAGAGGTAGAAGTAGCCTACAAGCTGGAAATGCCATCACATCTTTCTGATGTCCATGACACATTTCACATTTCCCAGCTCAAGAAGTGCTTAGTGGTTCCCATAGAGCAGGTACCAATGGAAGAATTGGAGCTTAAGGAAGATTTGACCTATGCCGAGCAAACTGTCAAAATTTTGGATACCAAGGAAAGGGTCACGAGGAACAAGGTGATTAGATGGTGCAAAGTGCAATGGAATCATCATACAGAATCGAAGCGACATGGGAATGAGAAGATGATCCCAATAAGAAATTTCCCTATCTCTTTCCTTCTACATCGAATCTCGAGGGCAAGATTCATTTCAAGGGGGTATGTTTGTAACACCCTCATTTTCATGCATAATGCATTGCATGCATCCTCATACATGTTTAACATAAAGCAACCCTAAATGGAAAGATATTGAAATTAATTTAGGCTTAATTAGGAATTCAAGTCTGTCAGGTACGGACTAGTCCGGCCCCAAACCCGTACTAGTCTGGTGTCCCCTTTCCGTTTCAGAAATTTAGTTTCTTCAGGACTATGGACTTGTCCGGCATACTGCATGGACTAGTCCAATTTAGCTTCTGATGTTTTCCCGGACTTGTACGATTTCGAATGGACTAGTCCGATCTGGCCTAGTTTTCAACCCGCCTTTTATTTTGCAACCCCGTACTTGTGCGGCCACACATACCGGACTTGTCCGAAATAGTTTCTGATCCAAAACAGACTTGTCCGGCAAAACATACTGGACTTGTCCAAATATGTCTCTGTTGCATAATGGACCTGTCCGGTCCCGACTACATACTATTCCGGCCTCCTAAATTCAACTCGGATTCTATTATTCTTCCACGATTGGTTATTGGGTAGTTGCCTTAATTTGGCTCCAAGAACTTCGTGCCCAACCTCAAAGGATCCCAAGTGGACCCCACCCTGAACCCTACACGTCCCCCACTGAAATCCACTTGGAATTCACCACAAAACCCTACCTCTCCACACCTATATAAGCAACCCAATACGCTCACCTCTACAACCTTTTAGAAAAACCCTTGCTGTCGCCTTTTGCCTTGTGCCACCATCAAGAAGGAGACCAGGAGCAAGGAAAAGGAGGTGAACAGGGAGAAGGATCATGAGTCAAGATTGATCTTCATCAATTTTTCGACAATTGACGTTCTTCATCACCAAACCTTCATCAACTCATCTTCATCAAGCCCTAAACGTCATGATTCAAGTCCCACATCCAATCCTTAGCCTTTGGATCTCTAAACACGTGGTACACCCTCTACATCCACTTTTCTATGTGAAGTTAAACCCCAATTCCCGCTGATCAGAAAACCCTAAATTCACAGCTCTCTATAGGGTGGACTAGTCCGACCCCTATACTGGACTTGTCCGGTGTCTGAATCTGTTAAATGCTGAATTGAATCCAAATTGTCTCAAATCAATTCCAAACTTATTAGAAACTATTGTAACTAGTTAGTAAACATTAATAGCAACTCATTAACAATTTCTACTTCACAATTGCACAAATCATGCATATCATGGCATATTGACTAATATATAAGTATTATTTGATTGTAATTGTTATTTTGCATGTTTGTCGCGCGAAATAGAAGGTCTCGCTGTAGAGAGTGCTTTCGATGACCTGTAGAACCAGAACTTTGAAGCCTTCGGTCCAAACCAAGCTCAAGAGCAAGGCAAATGTCCTTGATCATTTTGATCCATGTTTTAAAATGTTTTGTTTGCAAAACTGCATGCTTGTGTCAATTGATGGGAAAACCCGATTGTAGGAGTTTACTAGTTTTGTATGACCATCCTTGTTGCTTGAACACAATGTAGAGAGCCTAGAATAGTAATTTACACTTTTGCATCGCTATACTAAATTGGGTTTGGAAAACAATTATACTGCTTAATTATGAACTATTGAACACATGAATGATGAGAATTGATAATAATGACCCTTTAGCAACATGGTGCCTAGGGATCTAGCAACCCGATTATGACACAACTTGCAACCACCCTTAAAGAGCAAGTAATCAACGTTAACATTAACTACTGTATTTCCTACCTTATGCACCACCACAATTTCAATTAGTCATAACTATGCCAATCATTAAAATAGGCACTCAATCATGCGTTTATTGAAAAAAGGCCATTGGGTGCATTTGCAAAACTTAGGTTAAATATGATCAAGGAGTTAGAGCTTGCCTATACAGCATCTATAGAGTTCTTCATGATCCGGCTCTTGAATTCCTTTATGAACTCTCCGTTTACCACAACACGTGGCTACATGAATAAAATACAAATCATCGATAAAAATTCAAAGACAGTCCATATAAAACTCCAACAAATCTAAGCAATTGTTCCGTATTATGGTGGCTAGGATTTTTAGAAGGGTTCTCAATGGGTACCTTATTTATTTGGAGCCTCTTCGTTAATCTTACTATTACATGGTCGAATAAATGTTTTTGGAAGAATCCCAAGTATTTATTGATCTTTTTATTTCAATCGATCCACTATTATGTTTGTTCAGTTCTAGAAGTCATTAATGCTTTTACATAGATGTTGGCGACTATATTTTTATCAGGGCTGATTTGTAATTAGTGTCATTTTATGACCATCTAAATGGTTATTGGGGGAGGACTACAATTAATTCCCTTAGCTTAATTTCGCCAACTATCTTTTCCTTCTTTTTTTCACTGTCTCAGAGGTTACATAATATCTTTAGACATTTCAAATATTTTCTAATGAAGGAATTATTTAATTCTCAAACTGAAACATGGGTTTATCAAAATTGTAGTCCACTACCTGATCTATGCCCATATTTAGTTGCTTAATTCACTAGCTATTGTATTTAGACTCCTAACTACTCTACTACTCTTTAGGCATTGATTAACGTTTTATTGGTGCCTGAATCATTTATTATAACGGTTAAACATAAATTTAATATTTTCTAGCTATTTAAGAATTTTATGACAGTTTATTGATTTACCAATTTATGCTGATTTTTCCCATGTTATTGTTTATTGGTATTATAATCTAAATGTCAAAAGTATACTTTATAGACTCTTCAAAATATGTCTATTGAAGTTTTTGGAAAATTATCAACATTGAGATTATTTTTTTTTAGAAATTTTATGTGAACTTTACTAGCCGATGACCATTTGAATTATATCTCAAAGTTTCAATATTTTATGACTCATCCTATGCAATGATCACTGGTATTATAAATAAGGATCAAATGACATTTCTAATGTTTTGAAATGATTATTTACGAAGAGGGTATCAATTTTTGGAGGACTAAACATGGATTTCCTAAATTTTTCGGGTTATAAATATTTTATTAATTCACATAATTTATTTTTGATACTATTCACGGCTTGTACATTTTAAATGTCAAATATTATTTTCTGATATTTTCTTAGATTTTTTCGTACACATGGAAATATATTTTTTAGAGCTCTGTATATATTAGTCATGTGGATTTAGCTGTTCCAAGCATGGATAGAGATCGACTCGTGGCCCTGGGCGGTCAGCATGTGTGCACCTAGAGAATTATTTAGCCCCAGACACTGGCAGGTGGGGTTCTGCTGTTAGCAGCCCTTGGGCCCTCAGTCTATGTGGTCCGAGTCCATGCAGGTGGGCCGACAGGGCCGGTTCTGACTTTTCCAGGGCCCAGGGCGAACACAACGGAAAAGCTTTTATTATCATCAATATAACAAGATAATTTACTAATTGTAACTATATTATAAAATCTCATTATCATTAATAGTATTACAATAATAAGTTTAAAATACAATAAAAAATAAAAATAAAACTATCAGTGATTGAAACTCTCTAATGGTATAAAAATATAAATAATTTGAGTATCTAACTGAAATTACGCGAGAAAATTAATTAGTTTAGGAGCAGACGCATATTGATCAATACATAAACATTAACGACTTGGAAAGGGTCTTGAGACATGAACTACAAAGTGTTGGTGCGCAAATCTAAAGTCTTAAGCAGTCTACCGCATTACGGTCGCAGCGACCGACGCACGAGAATACAAGATCAGATTCAATATTGGTGTTCATAATATGCGAGGAACTGCGTAGAGCTACTCTGCCTCTATAGCTCTGGATGGGCATGGTTTTTGTTGAAGACTCCTAATTCTAAAAGTTCTTTGATACTTCACTTCAACTTTATGAAGCAGATTCACTCTAAAAAATCTGAAATCTAAACAAAAGCGTTTTTTCTGTTAAATAAGTTCTCACGTATCGTTGGTTAAAAATCAAAATCGTTTTGTTTCTTTCACTTCACTATATAGTGTCCACAGTTCATAACTAAAATCATATTTTCAGAAATTCACAACTGAAACAAACACACCATAAGTTAGATTGGCCCGTTGGGTCAAATCTACAAGTCAAATTCACTCTCCTGTTGGCTGTTATTTTGATTCATTAATCATTTATTGAAAATGAATCTGATCACATTCACTTGTACAGTTTGTGGTTTGAATAAAATATTTAGACTAACTCAAATTTTGGGGCCCTTATTTTTTGGGGTCCCGGGGCGGTCGCCCCTCGAGCACTGCCCCAGGACTGGCCCTGTGGGCCGAGCGCGCGCGCTTGGGTGGCGCCTGCTTGGCGCTGACTCAATGGACATGTACGTTTGTGGAGATGTCATGGTCGCCAAGGTGGTGGCCATACGGGAGCGACAGCTAGAAACTGGTGCGCCAATGTGGTTTGTTTCGGGTTTATGTACCAGGCGGGTGCACGATGGTGGGATGAACACGTAGGGTGGCTTGGATGGTCACAGGTAGCACCAATGGCGTTCGGCGGCAGGCCGTGGCAGCTGCACGTGGCGGCACATCGGTGATCTACTCGTGCGCGCTATAATCTAATGACCTAGGTTGTCTGGGGCCTATCTGACAGTGCGTTGATGTGTGCGATGGCCTGATCCGGGGAGTGCCCCACGATGGCCGACAACCATGCTGGGCGGTGGCGTGGCTAGGTGTGCTAATGCTCGTTTGTTCTCTGGGGCTAGGCCCGATGCATTGCTTGTTCTAGCTACCTCGTGTGCCTTAAGACTTACGCGATGCACAATTGTGACGGAACATGGCTCATTAGAGCAAGATTGCATCCATCGGCTGATGGCGCTAGGTTTGAACGACTATAATGTCTTGAGGTAATTCTTAGTGTGAACCAAATGACCTAGGAGTTGCACTGTCTACTCAAGGTGCTACTGGAGGGAGGAATTGTTGAATGGGGACCCATCGGTGACATGTGAGTTTGCCAGCCGGTGGTGAGGGAGAAGGGGGAAATCCGCGATTTCGGCTCCGAGAGAGGCGCTCGAGCTCGATGGAGTGCAATGGAAGATAGACACTACGTAGAAAACCCAAATAGGAGATAAATATGGGTGACGCACTCAAAGGAAGCTATCGAAGTGTTAATGTGACACTTTCCCCAGATCTGCTAAGGAGTAGCCCGTGGAGGTTCTTGTTCGACGGGGCTTAGGCCTCAAACTAGTGTTCTAGTGGAAGGCTATGAGACACGGTGGTTTTTATGTGGTTCGGGCTGCAAGGGGCGTAACACCCTACTCCACGCTGGATTGTATTTCTGTTGAGTGTGTATGCGTGTTTGCATGTGTCGGAGATTCTGAGTCTGGTCCTTGTATTAGTGACGGTTTGGGCCTTTAATAGTCAAGGTCGAACGCCTTACAAGTGGGGTCCCGGGGCCCAACAGGTGGTCCTGGGGCGATCTTATCCTAACGATCTAAGGCTTCTTCTGTAAGCTTGCTTTGACCGCGCACGTGAAAACTCACCGTCTTGCCACCCGAGTCATTAGTAGCCCATGCACTGTTACTGACATTGGCATGGAATGTCCCATCCAACTGTCCCTGGCGCCTTAAGCTGCCCACTTGGCGGAGTGGTATAGGCCTATGGTGCCTTCATTGTGATGCGATTAGTCATAGCAGTACCTGACATTAGGCATGCACCGCGCCATGCGTCTGGGGAAGTCGTGTATCTTCAAGGCTTGATGGAGACAAGGCACACCGCCCTCTTAACTTCGTTACTATATGCCCACTGCAAGTGGACTGACCACGCGGTCGCTGGGGAGCTCTCTGCCATGGTGGAGGCCACACCCGTCTTGCATGCCACGTGGTAGCTTGGGAGATCACCTCCGTGGGGGAGGCCAGGTCTCGCCCTGCAGGCTACGTGGCAGCTTGGGAGCTCACCTCTGCGTAGGAGGTCGGGTCTCGACTTCGTGGGCCACATGGCAGCTTGGGAGCTCACTTCTACGGAGGAGGTAGGTTCCCGTCCTGCGGGACAAGTGGCTGCCTGGGAGCGAGTCATCGGGGTGGAGCTAATCTCCCCCTTTTGGATGTCTCGTGGGCACCCCAGACTTCCCACCAGAGGCCAGTGGGTCTGAGTTTCTTTGGACACGTGTCGCCCTCGGACCCTGTCCCTACTTGAAGGGGAGGTACCTAGGTGGCTCTAGCTTGTGCGCGAGGGTACCCGGTATGCCGGGTACCGATAGTGGCCTCTGGGTCCACCTTGGGGTGAGGTGACGAGCCCGAGGCTGGGGCCTTATCCATCTTTCCCGCGCGGTCTTTTAATTTTGTCTTGATCATTCGAAGCGATGCACTCTTCTGCTGCTGTGACCACCCGTCCCTCTCTAGTTCAGGGGTCGTGGTAACAGGATCTTTTCTTGATGCGACATTACCGTGACGGTTCCCAAGGCGCTTGCTGCGCTTCTGCTGCTTTCACTTCCGTCTTTATGGGAACCGTTGGGTTGCCTTCTCTGGCGTGGAACTGCTCAAGTCGGATTTTCTGACAGAGGACCTGGGCCCGCTCTTCATGGACGCTGTGGACGAGCTGTTGATTTGGAGCCCGCTCAAATTTGCACGGTGTACCCAAACGCCACGAGGGTACATTAAAAGGTACCTTTGTGGGCACCGGAGGTTCCTTTCTTCCGCACGCCCCAAGCAATCGAGCCTTCGACTCCCTCCTTGTGTGTCTATCCATCCTTGAGGTTCTCGACCCCTGCTTCAATGGACTCAGCTCTGCCTCCTTCCCAGATGGAGGATGTCTCACCCGTGAGGTGGCTTTTCGGCTGGGAGGACAAGGAACAACGGGATCTGATCCATACCGGCTCCTTGCCACTAGAGTTGGGGAGAAAGAGATCGTCTTCTTCCAGGCATACGCATACTCCAGGTTCGTCCCTCCTATTTCCTCCTTCCTAGTGACACTCCTGGAAATCCTTGGGCTCCAGCTTCATCACTTGTCGCCGAACTCTCTGGTGGCAGCGGCGGTGTTCTCGCATTTTTGCTAGTTGTTCGTCGGGGTGTGCCCATGTGTGCTGGTGTTCTAGCAGTTCTTCGTGCTGAGGCGGACCGAGAAGAAGAACAAAGCCAACTTCCTCGGCGGCTTCTGCTTCCAGCATCGGGCCAACAACCCCTTCAAGTACATTACTCCGCTCTCCTTAGCGAAGTGGCCCGGCTGGAGGAGCGACTGGGTGGTCGTACATTCCAACGCCCATGATCGCATGGTCCTGCCCACTGGCTGGCTGGCGATTAGGAAGGCAGCCTGGGAGGAACGCCCGGAGCTTGAGCTGGCGTACACGCCGGTGATAGAGAGGATCTGATTCCTGGCGAACCACGACCTATCAGAGCTGTCGGTGATGGCCGACTTCTTTCGTCACTATCTGGCCCCTCTCTAGCATCGTTTCCACCCTGCATGGCTCTACATTGGGCTCCGACATAGTACCAGGTTGCTGAGGGGTCGCGACACGGAGACGACCCCGCAGGAGGTGTTTGAAGCAATGTCCAAGGTGTGTGACGACCTGCTGCCAGATGATGTCTTCAGCCTTTCGTGGGCTTTCCCAACGCTTTGCACGTATTGGGACCTTCGCACGAAGGTTCTGAAGGAGATGCCCAACCTGGACGTGATTGGTTTTGCACCGCGGCAGGATGGCGCTGAGAGCCGGGGCCTGGCCATCGTCAACTCTTTAGAGGAGTCCGCACCTTCTTCAGGCTGCGAAGCCTCTAGGGCGGAGGAGGCACCTGCTGCTGAGGGAAGGGCAAGGCATTGGTCCTTGATGTAGGTAAGGGGAAGGCACCGGTCCCCGACGTAGGCAAGGGGAAGGCCCTGGTGGTCGAGGTCGTGAAGGAGAAATGCCCTCGGTCGCCATTGAGGGCACCGCCACAGGGGGCCTTTGCTCCAAGTCACCGTCCAACTGCGCGCCCCTCTTCAGTACTGGGCATTAGCAGTTCTTCGGGGGGAGGTTCAGTCCGTCAAGCAGCGGCTCCGCCGTCATCTGCGGTCGGCACATCATCCAGCATCCCCGTCACCTGCGCGGTCCAGGGTGCCAAAGGGGACTCTGGAAGCATCACACCTACGGAGCCTCAGGCAAAAAGGCCTTGAGCCGACATTGTTGACAGCTCGGGAGGTGGCTCTGTCAGGGTTGGTGGAAGCACACCGGCGCAGTGCGGCGGCACTGCTGGTGTTTTTGGTTGAAGCCCTACCGGGATGGTATCGTTTGTTACGCCATCTCCAGGGCCTGCGACTTCAGGGTCTCCGAAAGTGGAGGCTCGCTGGAGCTTCCGTGGACGTCAGTAAGGCATTCTTGCCAACGCTTGCTCTATTATCTCGCCCGCTTTTGTTGATTGGTTAGGGCTTGATCTTTATTTGCAGGGCTACGTCAACTGTTGTGAGGCCCTAACCGCCGGGGGTAGTGCCCGCGAGCGTTTTGAAGGCATCTGAGGATGCTACGACTGAGCTGGCGGGGCAGCCTGCCAAGCTTGTCCAGGGGCGCGCTGCTTCGGTGTTTGTGCCCAGCGTGGGTGGTGAAGCATCTCTAGCTGCATCTCCAGTTGTCGCGCCAGAGGCACCTCCAGCCGTCGGACCAGAGGCACCTCCGACCGTCATTGCAGAGGCACCTCCGGCCATCGTGGTATAGGCCATATCGGAGCTGACTCTGGGGGCTGAAGGTTTGACCTCCACTCCTGCTGATTTGTTGGGTGGCTCTCTGAGCGATGGTGGCTCTGCTGCTTTAGGTGGCACCACAAATCCTACTCAGTTTCCGAGGGCAAGATCCCCAGTGCTAGTGGCATCGCCTTCACCGCTACGGGAGGAAGAGGTCCTCAAGATGATCATCGGATGGCCTTCCCTGACTTTGATGCAGCCGGAGCGCCTCTCTGACGTCATGCACTTGATGTAATCCAGTATCCTTCAGGTGCAATCCAACCTCTGCCGGGCGCAAGAGGCTCTTGCTGCGGAGTGGGAGAAGCTGCATGCCGAGGGCGAGTTCCTCTTAGGCTGGGAGGGCCTCCTAAGCTCCAGGATCGCTGAGGCAAAGGCAAAGAACCAGAAGGAGAACAAGGAACTGGAGGTGAGGCACCGCTTGGTGAGGGCCTCAGACGCCTTGACCCAGAAGATTCTGGTCGACGCCAAGGCAGCCAACAGCGCTTCTAACGCCTGCCTGCATGCTCTTGCTGCCAGTTGAGAGGCCCTGAGTCGCCAACAAGCCGCCGTTGCTAAGAGGGAACCTACCGTCGCCGATCAAGAGGTGGCAGCGCAGGCGATGATGGCCCGAGCTGAGGCCGATCGGGACAGACTGTAGTCCTGCCTCAAAGACCTTGAGCTCTGGAGAGCATTTTCGCACAGGATCGATCACAACATCTAGATGATCATCAGGAGCTCCTCCTGCACGATCTTGACATCCAAGCTCAGGAGCACGCAGTAGAGTGCCGCGACCGAGAGCTTGATCTGCGGGAGCATCAGCTAGCTCAGCGTCTGGAAGCCGAGGGTAGGGCAGCTGCGGAGATAGTGGCATCCCATGTCTTGGTGTGCTACTGGAGCCAGTACCCTGATCTACCCATGGAGCAAGTTTTTGAAGGCCCTGTTGAGGAATGCGAGGCGACAACAGCACCGAAGGATAAGGAACCCGCCAAACATGTCGTAGCGCAGTTCAGCCGGGGCTGAGGCTGGTAGCTTATTTTTTGTATTCGGGGTTCATCCCCCTCCTTTTAAAGAATTCCATAATGATTTCGAATTTGTGTTTGGCTTCTTGCATTGTCTTTGTGCTTCTCAACTATTGCTCTGAGTACTTAGCTGCGTAAGGGTTTGCAGAGCCTTTGTTGAGCTCGTTGGCTTCTCAAGGCCAATAGTTTGCACAATTGATATGGCCGAAGTTTTGCTTGTCGATTTTCTGCATGTGGATCCCCTTAGAGGCCCCTTGGTAGATGTGGTTAGTTGGCTAAGCACATCTACCACTTGATCGTAGAATGTCTTGAACTGGCCCCCAGTGGAGTGGGGGAGTTGGTAGTGTCGTAGCGCCACCGTTTGCCAAAGTTGGATGCTCTAGTGTCGTCCACCATCATCGTAGAGTCGTCGAAGGCATGCCTCTTGGGAGGTGCCAGAGCTAGGCGCTCCAGCATCGCCCACCGTTGTCGTTGAGTTGTGGACGGTAGGCCCCTTAGGATGTGCCGGAGCTGGATGCTCCAGCGTCTTCCATCATCGTCGTGGAGACGTCGACGGCAGGCCCCTTGGGAGGTGTTGGAGCTGTATGCTCCGGCATCGTCCACTATCGTCGTGAAGTCGTCAACGGCAGGCCCCTGGTTTACAGGCTTTTGCAAGGGAACCCTGTTAGCAACAAGATCAGAGGAGGAGAGTTTACTCGCATATCTACGCTTGGTACTGTCTTTGATGTTTTGGGATGTTAACGGCAGGCCCCTTGGGGGGTGCCGGAGCGGGATATTCCGGCGTCGTCCACCATCGTCATGGAGACGTTGACGACAGGCCCCTTGGGAGGTGTCGGATCTGGATGCTCTTTTGCCGTCCACCATCGTCATGTAGACGTCGAGGGTAGGCCCCTTGGGTGGTGCCGGAGCTGGATGCTCTGGCGTCATCCACCATCGTCGTGGAGATGTTGACGGCAAACCCCTTGCGAGGTGCCAGAGCTGGATTCTTCGGCGTCGTCCACCATCATCATAGAGGCGTCGACGGCAGGCACCTTGGGAGGTGTCAGAGCTGGATGCTTCGGCATCATCGTAGAGACGTCGATAGCAGGCCCCTTGGGAGGTGTCGAAGCTGGATGCTCCCGTTTCATCACCATCATCGTAGAGAAGTTGATGGCAGGCCCCTAATTTACAGGGTATTGCGAGGGAACTCTGTTAGCAACAAGAGCAGGATAGGAGAGTTTAATCACTTATCCGTGCTTGGTGCTGTCGTTGACATTCTGGGACGTCGACGGCAGGCCCCTTGGGGGGTGCCGGAACTGGATGCTCCAGCGTCATCCACCATCATCGTGGAGACGTCGACGGCAGGCCCCTTGGGAGGTGCCAAAGCGGATGCTCTGATGTCGTCCACCATCGTCGTGGAGACGTCGACGGCAGGTCTCTGGTTTACAAGGTATCGCAAGGGAACCCTGTTAGCAACAAGAGCGGGTTAATAGAGTTTACTCACTTATCTGCGCTTGGTGCTGTTGTTGACGTTCCAGGACGTCGATGGTAGGCCCCTTGGGGGTGCCAGAGCTGGATACTCTGGTGTCGTCCACCATAATCGTTGAGACGTCGACGACAGGCCCCTTGGGAGGTGCCGGAGCTGGATGCTCCAGCGTCGTCCACCATCGTCGTAGAGACGTAGAAGGCAGGCCCCTTGGGAGGTGCCGAGCTGAATGCTCCGGTGTCGTCCACCATCATCTTAGAGACGTTGACAGTAGGCCCCTGGTTTACAGGCTATCGCAAGGGAACCCTATTAGCAACAAGAGCGGGGCAGGAGAGTTTACTCACATATCTGCGATTGGTGCTGCCGTTGACGTTTTGGGACGTCGACGGTAGGCCCCTTGGGGGGTGTCGGAGCTAGATGCTCCGGTGTCGTCGTGGAGACGTCGACGACAGGCCCCTTGGGAGGTGTCGAAGCTAGATGCTCCGGTGTCATCCACCATCGTCGTGGAGACGTCGACGGCAGGCCCCATGTTTATAGGCTATCGCAAGGGAACCCTATTGGCAACAAGTGGGGGGCAGGAGAGTTTACTCACTTATCCGCGCTAGGTGCTATCGCTGATGTTCTAGGAAGTCTACGGCAGGCCACTTGGGGGGTGCTGGGGCTGGATGCTCCGGTGTCGTCCACCATCGTCGTGGAGACGTCGATGGCAAGCCCCTTGGGAGGTGCCGGGGCTGGATGCTCCGGCATCGTCCACTATCGTCGTGGAGATGTCGGCGGCAGACCCCTAGTTTACAGGCTATTGCAAGGGAATCCTGTTAGCAACAAGAACGGGGCAAGATAGTTTACTCACTTATCCGCACATGGTGCTGTCGTTGACGCTTTGGGACGTTGACGGCAGGCCCCTTGGGGGGTGCCGGAGCTAGATGCTCCGACGCCTTCCACCATCGTCGTGGAGACGTCGACGATAGGCCCCTTGGGAGGTGCCAGAGCTGGATGCTCTGGCGTCGTCCACCATCATCGTAGAAACATCAACGGAAGGCCCCTTGGGAGGTGTTGGATCTGGATGCTCTCGCGTCGTCCACCATCATCGTAGAGATGTTGTCAGCAGGCCCCTTGGGGCGTGCCAGAGCTGGATTCTCTGGCATCGTCCACCATCATCATAGAGACGTTGATGGCAGGCCCCTGGTTTACAAGCTATCGCAAGGGAAAGCTGTTAGCAACAAGAGCGGGGAAGGAGAGTTTACTCACTCATCCTCACTTGGTGTTGTCATTGACATTTTGGGACATCGACGGCAGGCCCCTTGGGGGGTGTCGGAGCTGGATGCTCCGGCGTCATCCACCATCGTCGTGGAGATGTCGACGGCAGACCCCTTGGGATGTGACAGAGCTGGATGCTCCGGCGTCGTCAACCATCATCGTAGAGTCGTCGTCGGCAGGAATCTTGCAAGGTGCCGGGGCGGGCTATTATGCACATATGATAGAAGCAAGGTGGACTAGTTTTCTCGTTTATTTACATGTAGCTCTCCCTTAGCTCTGTCATGTGTTACTGTCCTTGGCTGATTTGCTGGGTAATTAAGTGTTTTGGTGCTCCGAGGCCCGACTCCTGTTGTCCTCAGGGTGTGAGCTTTCTGGCTCTCGGTACTTGGTTGTAATGCTGGGAGGCAGGGTGTGTACACTTAAGGTACAGGATCAGGCTAAGCAGTTTACACCCGTTGGACCTCCTGCTCGGCACAAGCCTTTCCTGGGGAACCTTCTGGCGTCACAGGGCCCTAATGATGAGAGGGGCCAGAAGAACCCCTCATACACCGCAGGTACCTCAAGCAGACCCGCCTGCATTAGGACTGCATGACTCCTGCATGGGTGAGTTACAGAGTGTACAATTGTGCATATAAAATAATACACAATAAACGAGTCTTAGTGTGGCATGTTCATAAACTTAATGCGTAAGTAAATGGACAAAGTTTTTAAGAAGCCTTTAAGTAAAATAGTGATTTTTTTATAGGAGTTCATAGGGGGAGACAGGCTTTTACAAAAGAGGGCAACAGCTTGCCTCCGGATGATGAGGGAGACAGGGTGCATAGGCTTTAGAGTTCGGAACAAAGCTAAGATGGCTCCACACTCTGGGCCTGACCCTCCCGGTGCTTGGTTGTCCTTAGTGCTGCTCCTAAGCCCTACGCAATCCTTTACACTATTCTACTAAGACTAGTATTCACAATAGGGGTGCCCACAGCTCCATGAGTAGCTGTGATGGTTGGCGGGCAACCTTGCTGTCAACAGCTACTTAGAGGGGCGATGAGCGAGCGTCCCTATTTCCTTCCTTGACCGCCTGTCGTGCGAGTGGTCCGAGCAGAGAAGGGTATGGGCTTGGCAGATTTGACGGAGGTGTTGATGCTGCCAGAAAGCTGCAGCTGAGGCGCGGCGGGTGCTCTGCGCTGTCGTGAGCTTGGCGGAGGCCGACTGGGTCCAACACCGATCGGGACAGGTTCTGGGTCAGCTGTGAGTGCTTGGAGCGGCTCCAAGGCTAACACTGCAGTCGTGCAATCTCCGCGGATCCTGAGGACGCCCGAGGGGGTTGGCATATTTAGGACGAGGTATCCGTATTGTGCTACAGCCATGAACTGGTACAGGGGGGGCCTGCTGATGATGGTGTTGAAGGGGAGGCTGACATCGGTGACGTCGAAGAGGATGCTCTCCATCCTATAGTTTCCAGGTGTCCTGAAGGTCACCTGCAGGTGGATGTTGCCGTACGAGATGATGCTCCCAGGTCCCACCCCCGAAAATGGCCTCGAGGTGGCCAGACGGACACCGGGATCTACAGCTGTTCGAAGGCTGCACGGCTGAGGAGGTTGAGGCCATCCCCACCATCTATCAAGATGTAGTGGAGCTTGACGTTGGCTATGGTGGGGGAGACTAGGAGAGGTAGGACCCCTGCCCTGGCTATGTTCTTGGGGCAGTCAAAGGCATCGAAGGTTACTGGCGTCTCCTTCTAGCGGTGGTGCTGCGCCGGAGTGGGTACAGGTGCTATCGAAGCCACCGCATGACGAAGGGTCATGACCGCGTTCCAGGACGCGGGATCCCAATACCATCCGAAGATGATGTGGAGGGTCTTGCAACGCTCATTGTCGCTGCTGGCGTCAGAGACCTCACCTTGGTGGATCACTTTGACAACCCACTCTTGCTTCTTGTACTCCAGCTCCTCGTCATTGTCGACCTTGGGATCGACCTTCTGCTTGGCCTCCCATTGGCGGATGGTGGCGCTGTCCGGGCGCTGCTGCGCTGTGACACCCGGTTTCGAAAAATGAACCAAGTGCAGTGTATGTGTGCCCAAGATGTTCAACACACATACACTAGTGCATTCACAAAAGAGTATACAGAAAATTACCACAAGACAAGGTTAATTAACCAAATTTTATTAAACAAACCATATTATCCTCGAATACAAACTCTAATGTATATTAATCACAAGTTCAACTAATGCAGCGGAAATAGACTAATTAAGCAAACTAAACAGCTAGGCAGCATAAGCAATATGGTATAACGCAGCTCCAAATAACACCACAGGCTTAGCTGACGGTAGACACGGCCTAGAACTCCGCATTATCGCCATTAAACTCCCAATCCTGACCTGCAACTGTTGGGGGGATTGCAAGAGTGAGTACATGTCGTACTCAGCAAGTGTGGAAAGTATGACATGTGGCTGATTCAAATGACGACAATAATAATTGCCGAGTGCTGAAAAGTACATTAAAACATTTGGAAAAGCAATATATTATGTGTATGTGAAATAAACCCATCATAAGCCATGTATTTATCATAATACCAGTCCATATTCCATATCCATCATCATATACCAATATCCATATTCGACACCAGAATTCAATTCATAATCATCCATAACCTTAATACATACCATAACCATAATACCATCCCAAAAACCATAGCAATACCAAGTTTTCTCTAATCATGTGAGGGTACAGGTTGCTCATAACCGGGAGCACAGCTATCATGATAGTTTTGGACACACTCTGCAGAGGTTGTACCGCTTTACCCACATGTTTGTGATTTCATCACCTTTCGATGACTATAAAATCTCAATTATGCTCTCTCACACTTCCTTGGATGTGTGGCCACAAGATCACAAAATAGCCTTTACAAAGGGATTACTAGCCTATTTAGACCCCACTGAGGTTTCACCGGTGGCGATGTCTCCAACTGAGCACATCTTCAACCTAGGGCCCCCTCTTGAGCCATTCGAATCCCAGGGTAGTCCCACCAATCATCAACAAACCCAATCCGACTACCCCTTCCCCGAGCATCCTTAATGGTCCAAATAGCACTGGAAAAGCCCTAATTAATCAGCTACGCCGCACCCATACTTGGCCTCGTGGTGGCACTGTAAATCCTGGATGGTTGCTCCACGAGCCAGTCCTTAGATCTAAAGCAAGTAAACCACCATACATCCAACCCATCCAAGCAAGGCTTGATGGAGACAAGGCGCATCGCGCTCTTAACCTCCTCACTATCTGCTCAGGGAAAGTGGACTCACCATGAAGCCGCTGAGGAGCTCTCCTACATGGTGGAAGCCACGCCTGTCTTGCGAGCCACGTAGCAGCTTGGGAGCTCACCTTCGTGGGGGAGACCAAGTCTCGCCCCGCGGGCCACATGGCAGCTTGGGAGCTCACCTCTACGAAGGAGGTCGGGTCTCGACTTCATGGGCCACGTGGTAGCTTGGGAGCTCACCTCTGTGGAGGAGGTCGGGTCCCATCCAGCTCACCAAGTGGTTGCCTGGGAGCTTGTCATCGAGGTGGAGCTGAGCACCCCCTTTTAGATGTCTCGTGGGCATCCCGGACTTCCCATCAGAGGCCAGTGGGTCCGGGTTTCTTCGGACACGTGTCATCCTCCAACCCAGTCTCTGCTGGGAGGCGAGGTACCTAGGCAACTCTAGATTGTGCGCGAAGGTACCCAGTATGCCAGGTACCAACAGTTGCCGTCTCTCATACGTTTAAGCGAGACGAGCCCACTTCAGTGACGATAATATATGGCTCGGTTGAACGTTCAAGGAGACGCGTTACATTACAGCCTGTCTTAGTTAAGTATGGATCCGAGACGGGCCTACTCTCTGGACAAACAGGAGACACACTTCTAACATAGCGCGTCTCCTATAAGCGAGTAGAATGATACGTTCTTTATTTAAAGCCCATCTCCTTTGTCTTCGCTAACATACATGCATGAACACGACTCTGAACGATGACCACATTCATTCACAGTTGAACACAAAAATATTCATCACACAAATGAACAAAGATAACACATTCTATCATTCACACAATTGATCAATATGACAAATATATTACAAAACACAAGAAAGAAGTACAAGATACAGGAAAAGAAAAACATCTACCAAAAAACAACAAAAGAAAACCTAAATCCTACTCCTCCTACCCCTCCTCCTCCTCCAGCTGCTCCGCCGATTGCTCCGGTTGCTCCGTCTGCTCCGTCTGCTCCGCCGATTGCTCCAACTGCTCTGGTTTCTCCGGCTACTCCATTGCTTGCTCCGACTGGTCCAGATCCCGCGATGGAACCTCGCAACCGAGGTTCCTTGCCATCGCCGCCACTAGGATACTGCGACCCTCGACACCGAGCACCTCGGCTATAATCTCGAGCAGCCTTTGGAATCGGTCAAACAACATCTCGAGCAGCTCTTTGTTGAGCCTCTCGGAGGAGTGGCAACACTGTTTCTTGCAGGGTGGCTCTCTCGGTGGGCTTGGCGGCGGAACGTTGGCCATGGTGGGTTGTCTGAGCGGAACGAAGTGAAGAGGAGAGACTAATAGTGCCTTATATAAGGTCTGTGTTGTAACGCAAAATGGAGATGAGCTTCGCTGTAAAGCGCGTCTCCTATGATCGATGTCTCCCTCTCCTCTACAAAAAGAGAGACGTTCTCTAATAGAAAGTGCGTCTCTGATTCCACACATCACCTTTAGCTTGTTGATTTTATCCATTTTGCATCGGTTCACTGTTGATATCACACATCTCACTTGATAACTAAATCATTCTCTTGTCCTGAACATAATCAAATCCTTCCTTATGATACCTGAGGAACACGATTAACACACTACAGATTCATTCATTCACACAGTTGAAGAACGTACGAGATAATATTCAATCACATAGACTTCATTCATTAACAATATTTACGAAACAGAAGCAACTAAAAACAACAAAGAAAAACTAAATCTTACTCCTACTCCTACTCCTCCTCCTCCCGTTCCTCCTCCTCCTCCTCCTCCTCGTCCTCCGGCGGCAACTCCGATGCCGGTGCAACAGGAGCCTGGGCCGGCTGCACCGGCGGTGCAACCCCGAGAACGAGGTTGCTCTCTGTCGCCTCCACCAGGTTTCTGTGGCCCTGGGGGCCAAGCTCCTGGGCCATCGTCGCGAACAGAATGTCGAGACGATCGGCCACCCCGTGAGGGCGAAGAGGTAGTGGCCGATGGTACCCTTTCCAGTAAACATGTGAAGGGTACAAAACCCCAAGAAACTCATGACGCGAGACATGTAACGCCTCTTGCGCCATAAGGAGTCGTTGCTCGGTGTTGAACCTCTCTAGGGATCTGCAACACTGTTTCTTGCACGGTGGCTCCCTCGGAGGTCTTGGCGGCCGAAGGTCGGCCATGGTGGTGGTGGGTCGTCAGGGCGGAGAAGACAAAGAAAAGAAGAGGATTCAAAGTTAGTGATGTGCTTGTAGAGAACTGACTGGTGATGGCAGGTCTTAAATAAGGTCCGCGCAGAGTCGTCGAGGGAGCAGTTGGTTTCCCGCGCATTGATGGAACGATGGGACGCATCGATACCGCCTTGGGGAAATGAAAGGTCGTGCATCTTTGACATACGGCATGCCCATTTGACTACAAATTAATGCGACACGCACCTTCCATTGACCCGTCTCTGATTTACGGCGATGATCTTTTGTCCCACCACCAAAAGCTAAGCGCGTTGCAACACAGTTACAGTTGCAGTCTCTGATTTACGGCGATGATTTACGGCGATTTAAGGCATTGCGCACAGTTGCAGTTGGCCAGCATCCAGTATGCGAAAGATGTTCCTTGCTTAAGCACATCGTTGCGCATCTTTCGCATATTGGATGCCCGTTTTACCGACAAAATAGTGCGAGACAGGCGTTATATACGCCTGTCTCCGATTCTTGACGCCCGTGTCAGAAGAGCTAATGCAAGACGTGCGTTATATACGTCCTTCTGTAATCGTTGACAAATTTTTAGCTCTCGTGCGCGCTCGGGCAAAAATTTTCGTGCTCTCTCCCAACAATTTGGCAAAAGTTGCACGCTCTCTCGACCTACAAACCGCAGCTCCTAAGCACGCTGCCGCAGTCCCTCTTTCTCGACTCGCTCTTTGTCATTGTCGCGCTACCGCAGTTGACGCCTACCCCGCCGTCAACCCCGACCTTCGTCATTAGAGAGTTGAGCACGCTGGAGCACGCCGCCTCATCTCCTGTCCCCAGAGCACGCCGCCGCCTCGACCCTGACCTCGGTAGTCAGTATGAGCATGCTGCCACCTTCACATAAGTGGAAATGTTCTCCCTTTCCCAAAGCACGCCGTCCTGCTATCATCAGAGAGTTGAGGAACCGCCACTCCGGCGCCTCCGCCAGCTCGTCCCGAGCATGCCGCCACGTCCCCTGTCCCCAGAGCACGCCGCCGCCTCGACCCTGCCCTTAGAGTGTGCATTCCAGTGATTTTATTGAATTTGAAGATGTCCCATGAAGGCTCATCGTTAATTGTGACACCCGGTTCCGAAAATGAACCAAGACAACACATATGTGAGCCCAGGACGTTCAACACATATACACGAGTGCAATCACAAAAGGATATACAGAAAATTACCACAGAACAATATTAACTAAGCGCTTTTATTACAGAATTCATAATATCCTCGAGTACAAGCTCTAATGATTATTAATGATAAATTTGAAATAATGCAGTGGAAATAAACTAAATAAGAAACAAAACAAAGGGTATAGCGAAGCTCCAACACTCCACCGGCAAAGCTGACGGTAGACATGACCTAGAACTCTGTATTATCATTGTTAAACTCCCAATCCTGACCTGCAACTGTTGGTGGGGGAATTGCAAGAGTGAGTACATGTTGTACTCAACAAGTGTGTAAAGTATGACATGTAGCTGATTCAATTAACGAATATAATAATGGCTAAGTGCTGAAAAGTACATTAAAACATTTGAAAAGCAACATATATTACATGTATGTGAAGTAAACCCATCATAAACCATAATTATTAACATAGTACAAGTTCATATTCCATATCCATCACCATTATACCTGATTTCACCATTACCATTACCCATGTCCATTGCTTCATAATACCATCCATAACCATAACCATGTTATCAACCATAATTATAACCAACACCAAACCATCCCAAATCCCTAGTTTCCTCTAATCATGTGAGGGTCTAGGTTGCTATTGACTGGTAGCATGGCTATCATGATAGTTTTAGACACACTCTACAGAGGTTGTACCGCTTAACCCACGTGTTTGTGATTTCATCACATTTCGATGACTATAGAATCTCAATTATGCTTTCTCACACTTCCTTAGGTGTGTGTCCAAGAGATCACAAAATAGCCTTTACAGAGGGATTACTAGCCTATTTAGACCCCACTGAGGTTTCACCGGTGGCGATGTCTCCAACTGAGCACATCTTCAACCAAAGGCCCCCTCTTGAGCCATTTGGATCCCAGGGAAGTCCCACCAATCATCAACCAACCCAATATGACTACCCCTTCCCCGAGCATCCTTAATGATCCAAATAGCACTAGCAAAGCCTTAATTAATCAGCTACGCCACACCCATACTTGGTGATGAGGACATCACTTCTATGGATATAAACAACACTCCATTGAACATACAAGATGCCATCAATAGAGTTCATACACAACAATTAATTTCAGAGGTGAACTCGTTCTTATATATTTCCTTATATGTTTTTGAGCATAGATTGCTACTTAATGATTTATTTGTGATTATGATCCATGGAGAGGTTCAAGGAGTACTTTGAGGGAGTATTAGGGACGTGGAAGACCAGAGAATTCGTTCAAAGAAGATGGAAACCGAACCAAACTCCAAATCGTATCCAACTCGGAGTCCAGGAGCAGTACGCACTAAAACGGACGCCCAGGACGCATACAAACTCCGTTTTGGACGTTCTACATATGCACGGAAAGGGGAGAGGATAAACTTTCCAATGGCGCCGGTCCCATGTCAAAATTCCTTCGGAGACGACGGGAATCGTCGAAACAAAATCAAGTACAGAATCTGTCAGGGTGCTGCGCCACCGTATTGGGCCATTGGCCCTTGTATCAAGTCTAAGTCCATTATTTTAATGTCTTAGGGTTAGGTCACGACCCTAACACCCCCTTGGACGTCCTCCCTATACTCCATGGTAGCTTCCATAGACAATTGGGTTTTGCTTAGATCAATAATATTGCCGTTCTTCGGTTTGTGAAACCACAACTTCGCGATTTCAGATCGTGTCTACCTTGTTCTTGCTTGTGTTCTCGGTTGCACTTACAGGGATTATCCTTCTTGGCGAGGTCAAACGTGTGAAGCACGGTTGATAACCAACGGAGCGGTGGTGTAGTGATTGCAGGGGTTGTTCGTGTTCTACTCGAGAGACTCGGATCATCAACGTCGAGATCTCCATCAATCGACTTACCCATTACCTATTGGAAGATCGGGACCAATTTTCCTATCAATTGGTATCAGATTTCCAGGTTGCCCGTTAGGTAATTCATCTATCCATTACATTAGTTTTGTTTTTCACACCTAGAGTCCACAAAAAAGCCACAAAAAAATTTGCAGTTTAGTAGATCTGTTCATTACTTTGTTCCAAACCACATTGAGCCTTTGCAACTTTGTTATGCAGTTTGGTTTTGTTGAGTTTGTGTCCGTGGTTGAGTCATATTGCTGGTTTAGAAAGTGTTTTTGGTCTTAGTTTGAGTTTTGCATTGTGTGTTTCATCCTTTTGAATCACGTCATCACGTCCAGATTAGATTCGCCTCTGTCCAGTTTGGTATGTTCATCATATCTCGCTCATACAAACACGGATTTTAGAGTTCTTGTACTTTCTGGAAAGCTTAAGAAGTTTTATATAACTTTCTTATTAATCATTCTTCCAGAAAATATAGTTATCAATGTCGAAATTGCATTAGATCTGAATCTGTTATTGATCTAGAAATTCTGAAAAGTCTGTATTTCGGGGGCAATATCTCCCATTGTTCTTATCCAAAACAGGTGTTCCATATACTTAAATTAAAGAGGAGAGATAGATCTATAATATTTCTGTTCAATGTTTTTAGATTTGAGGACTATAAAGGTGCTTAATTGTCCTTAGAACATTGAGCAGAAAATCTGTAGCAGACATACGAGATATCTTTGAGTGTTTGCATTGTGTTCTTCCCTTGCAGCACATTCTGAAAAAAAAGGAAGAAAAAAGAAAAAGGCAAGTGCAAAACAAGAAACAAAAGCCGCACAAAAAAAGACGAAAAAACAACAAAAAAAACAGAAGTGCTTGCATTCTTTGTGTCATCTAGTTTTGTCTCATGTCTTGCTAGCTTGAACTACTAGGAACACATTTGGGCCAACAACTTTGACAAATACTTTGGACATTTATTCAACTTTACTATCTGATTTCATTGTTGCTAATCCTTGCTACATAGAAAGTGCCATCCAAGCTACACCTTCCTCTTGAGCAGAATCGATACACCTTTGCAATCATCCCATGCTTCATTGGTTTCTTCATACCGTCCACCGTTTGCCACCTGCAGTGTCGGTAAGAACACTTGTAAGAGCGTGGTAAGACGCTTGAGAGTGTGTAATTCCACTTCCACTTTGCCATTATCCTTTGTAGTTGATAGGCATAACATATTTTTTGTGTTGTCTTCTGTTTGCTACTAACAATGTTAGGTAAAAGCAAGAATCATGCATTATATGCTGAGATGATGGACATGATGAAGACGACGATGGAGTTGCTCACTAAAAATCAAACATCAACCAAGGATTCACATGACATTCAGACCACCTTTACAACACCTTCCACAAGAAGTAATTACATTCTCCCATCTCTTCCTTCTTATGATGGTTTTGGTTACGATGAATATATTGCTTGGGAAATAGAGTTGGATAAAATTTTTGGAAAATTGCATATGTGTGAGAGGAGAAAGATTAGAAATATTTCTAGTGTGTTAGTTGATTGTGCATTAACTTGGTGGAACAACTTAAGCGATATAGAAAAACCTCGAACATGGAAAGATATGAAAAATCTTATGCGAGAAACTTTTGCTAATGTATCTAATTACAAAGATGATATACATGAACTTGAGAAGAATTTTCTTGTTGTACCTTCTCCTTTGCCTAACCTTTTGCAGGAACATGAAAAAATAAATGTAGATACAAATGAGAGTGAGGTGTTGAACAACTCTTCTGAATTTTTTGAAGAATCCACTCATAATGCATTTGAATTTCTTGCTGAAAATGAGAGTAGTGTTAATGGACAATGCTATACAGTTCACCAAGGTATGACATTTTCAGATGTGCTGAATTTTGCTACCAATCATACTATCGATGAGCAGCAACAAGATGAACCTTTTCATAATACTCCTTTACTATTAGTTGATTTTCCTACTGATTCTTACAACAAAAATGAGTTGTGTGCTGGTAATTATATTGTACCTATGCTAGAACAACCAAATGAATTTGATACTTTATCACTCACTTGTGCTGAAATTAAGCATTTGATCCCAACTACATGTGAAAGAGATGAGCTTAAATTGTTATCTTCTCTAAATACTTTGGTCTATATTGAATTTGACACTCTTTGCGATCTAGATATCGTAGAGAAGATAATATTTTCTCAATCTGAATTGCCTTTATTAAGTAGAAATTTTTTTCATGCTATAGGCAACTATGAAGATAGTGGTGAATTTATGGTGCATAAAGTTTACATATGTTCAAATGTGCAAGCTCCTTTTGTGCTGCAACAACATTGTGAAATGAATGGATGCACTAACACTAATAATGTATTGTCAAGTTTTTCTAGAATTTTTTTATTGCAGCAAGGACAACAAATAAAAAAGAAGCATTGTTCATTGCGGTTGTACAATATGTACAGTGTTCATTCTACCCCCAAAGCAATCCTTTTTCCTCGACATACGAGCAAGCCGAGGACGGCTTGTCATAAAGAAGGGGAGAATGATGAGATCATGCATAGTATCATTGCACAAATAAACATAGCACAATGTTTATTTGTTTGGGATCCTGGCTCAAGTGAATGTGCACTCTTATTTGATGGACAAGATCAAGATGGCGCACTATGTCGTCCACCACCTTGGCCTCCTCCATTCATGCATACAAAAAGATTTGATGGCGTTGCACATTTGGACCAACACATAAGAGAAGATGAACTTGAGTCGAGGACGACTCCAATTCAAGAAGGGGAGGATGATGAGGACATCACTTCTATGGATACAAACAACACTCCATTGAACATACAAGATGCAATCAATAGAGTTCATACACAACAATTAATTTTAGAGGTGAACTCGTTCTTATATATTTCCTTATATGTTTTTGAGCATAGATTGCTACTTAATGATTTATTTGTGATTAAGATCCATAGAGAGGTTCAAGGAGTACTTGTATGGAGTATTAGGAACGTGGAAGACCAGAGAATTCGTTCAAAGAAGATGGAAACCGAACCAAACTCCAAATCGTATCCAACTCGGAGTCCAGGAGCAGTACGCACTAAAACGGACGCCCAGGACGCATACAAACTCCGTTTTGGACGTTCTACATATGCACGGAAAGGGGAGAGGATAAACTTTCCAATGGCGCCGGTCCCATGTCAAAATACCTACGGAGTCGACGGGAATCGTCGAAACAAAATCAAGAACAGAATCTGTCAGGGTGCTGCGCCACCGTATTGGGCCATTGGGCCTTGTATCAAGTCTAAGTCCATTATTTTCGTGTCTTAGGGTTAGGTCACGACCCTAACACCCCCTTGGACGTCCTCCCACCTATATATACTCCATGATAGCTTCCATAGACAATTGGATTTTGCTTAGATCAATAATATCGCCGTTCTTCAGTTTGTGAAACCCCAACTTCGCGATTTCAGATCGTGTCTACCTTGTTCTTGCTTGTGTTCTCGGTTGCACATACAGAGATTAGCCTTCTTGGCGAGGTCAAACGTGTGCAGCACGGTTGATAACCAGCGGAGCGGTGTTATAGTGATTGTAGGGGTTGTTCGTGTTCTACTCGAGAGCCTCGGATCATCAACATCGAGATCTCCATCAATCGACTTACCCATTACCTATCGGGAAGATCGGGACCAATTTTCGTGTCTTAGGGTTAGGTCACGACCCTAACACCCCCTTGGACGTCCTCCCACCTATATATACTCCATGGTAGTGGGTAAGACACGAAAATTGGTCTCGATCTTCTGATAGGTAATTGGTAAGTCGATTGATGGAGATCTCGACGTTGATGATCCGAGGCTCTCGAGTAGAACACGAACAACCCCTACAATCACTACACCACCGCTCCATTGGTTATCAACCGTGCTTCACACGTTTGACCTCGCCAAGAAGGCTAATCCCTGTAAGTGCAACCGAGAACACAAGCAAGAACAAGGTAGACACGATCTGAAATCGCGAATTTGGGGTTTCACAAACCAAAGAACGGCAATATTATTGATCTAAGCAAAACCCAATTGTCTATGGAAGCTACCATGGAGTATATATAGGTGGGAGGACGTTCAAGGGGGTGTTAGGGTCGTGACCTAACCCTAAGACACTAAAATAATGGACTTAGACTTGATACAAGGTCCAATGATCCAATACGGTGGCGCAGCACTCTGACAGATTCTGTACTTGATTTTGTTTCGACGATTCCCGTATACTCCGAAGCAATATTGACATGGGACCGGCGCCATTGGAAAGGTTATCCTTTCCCCTTTCCGTGCATATGTAGAAAGTCCAAAACGGAGTTTGTATGCGTCCTGGGCATCCATTTTAGTGCGTACTGCTCCTGGACTCCGAGTTGGATACGATTTGGAGTTTGGTTCGGTTTCCATCTTCTTTGAACGAATTCTCTGGTCTTCCACATCCCTAATACTCCCTCCAAGTACTCCTTGAACCTCTCCATGGATCCTAATCACAAATAAATCATTATGTAGCAATCTATGCTCAAAAACATATAAGGAAATATATAAGAACGAGTTCACCTCTGAAATTAATTGTTGTGTATGAACTCTATTGATTGCATCTTGTATGTTCAATGGAGTGTTGTTTGTATCCATAGAAGTGATGTCCTCATCATCTTCCCCTTCTTGAATTGGAGTCGTCCTCGACTCAAATTCATCTTCTCTTATGTGTTGGTCCAAATGTGCAACGCCATCAAATCTTTTTGTATGCATGAATGGAGGAGGCCAAGGTGGTGGATGACATAGTGCGCCATCTTGATCTTTTCCATCAAATAAGAGTGCACATTCACTTGAGCCAGGATCCCAAACAAATAAACATTGTGCTATGTTTATTTGTGCAATGATACTATGCATGATCTCATCACTTGGCCTCGTGGTGGAACTGTAAATCCTGAATGGTTGCTCCACGAACCGGTCCTTAGATCTAAAGCAAGTGAAACCACCATAACATTGAACCCATCCACATACCATGCTTGCTTAGATCACCCATTACCATATCATTTTAACTAGTTCATATTAATCATAATTTCATAAATGCATACTTAAGTTAAATGGTATAGATGTCTTCCCATCCCAATTAATTAAGCGAAGCAAAAAGGCTAAAAATCCCATCCCGACTCTCTACCATAAATTCCAGGTGACAAGGGTGGTCAACAAATCTAATAAACTTCCTATCATAGGGTTTCCCATCAAATTGACAAAAGCATGCAAATTGCAAACAAACCATTTATTTTAAAACAAGATCAATATGCTTCAAGAACACTTGCCTTGCTATTGGGATTTGTTTGGGTCAAGTCCTTCAAACTCTTGGTGTTGGAGATCCCCCGTGACACTCTCTAGCGCAAATCTATCTAATCCGCACAAAAACATACAAGACAAGAAACACAATCAAAAAGCGCACGACTACTCAATATGACATTACATGCATGATTAATGCAAATGCAAGGTGGAACTTGTTAACGAGTTGCAGTGATCACTAACTAGTTCTAATAGGTTTTAACAAGTTTATACAGGTTTGGAATTGATTCGAAACAGTTTAGATTTAATTCAACAGGAAATAGATTGGAGAATCGGACAAGTCCGCAGGAGGCCGGACTAGTCCGCACCGTGCAGGAACAACAAATTAGGGTTTTCTAGATCGACGTGAATTTGGAGATTTGGGGTTCAATTCACGAAAGGAAATGGAAGTAGAAAGTATACCAGGTGTCTAAGACTCCAAAGAATCAAGGGTTTTGGAGGCAACACTTTGATCTTGACGATCTAGGGTTGATGAAGAATTTGATGGTGGATTGTTGACGAAGAACGCGGAGTTGACGGAGATCTTGATCCTCTTTCGTTTCCTCCTCTTCTTCTTCTTGCTCTAGATCTCCTTCTCCCTCTTTGGTGGGGGCTATCCACAAACCAGGGTTTGGGTGTGATAGAAAAGTGGCAAATAGATGTCAAGCCAAGCGGTGGGGTTGTTTATATAGAGGTGGAGGCTAGGGTTAGATGGATTTCGAGTTTGAGATGAGTAGAGGCCGGTTTAAAGTCCCACATGGGCTATAAAAGAGTTAGGCACGACGTTCCTGGGCCCACTTAACGTAAAACCTGAAAACAAATCATGAAACAAAAGATCAACTTGGAGTCACGATTTATCGGACAAGTCCGCAAAAGGGCCGGACTAGTCCGAAGTTGGACAGAGAGATATCGGACAAGACCGCACTGGACATCAGACATATCCGAACTTTTCCGGAGGGGGAAAACAGACAAGTCTGGCAAAAAATCGGACAAGTCCGACTTTAGTCAGAGGGAAAAACAGACAAGTCCGCTAAAATACCGGACAAGTCCAAGGACATAGCTAAATTTCCAAGGAATTGGAACAGCGGACTTGTCCGCACAGGACCAGACAAGTCCAAAAGTGTCCAGTGGGAAAAACAGACTAGTCCACAGCAAAATGGACAAGTTCATTCGAAGTCAGAGAGAAATCGAACTAGTTCGCACCAAGACCGGACGAGTCCGCACTTCCCGGGATTTTTATGTGCGGTTTTGTATTTAATTCATTTTAAACTTGTTCCTTTTTATGTTGCTCAATGTTAAACATATTTAATAATGGATGTAGGTCATGATACATGAAAATGAGGTTGTTACAACCCCCCCCCCCCCTTAAAATGAATCTCGCCCTCGAGATTCGATGCAGAAGAGAAGAGATAGGGAAATTACTTCTTGAGAGCATCCTCCAACTCCCATGTTGCTTTCGATTTTGTTTGATGCTTCTATTGAACTTTACACCATCTAATAGTCTCGTTCCTTGTTACCCTCTCCTTGGTTTCCAAGATTTTGATCGGTTGCTCGGCATAAGTCAAATCTTCCTCTAGTTCCAATTCTTCCATTGACACTTGTTCTTCTGGTACTCTTAAATGCTTCTTGAGCTGTGAAACATGAAACACATCATGAACATCTGAGAGACGAGCTGTCATCTCCAACTTATACGCTAGTTCTCCTCTTTTGTCTAAAATGTTGAATGGTCCAATATAGCGAGGTGCTAGTTTGCCTCTGATATTAAACCTCTGACGACCTCTCATTGGTGACACCTTGAGGTAAACGAAATCTCCTACTTCAAAGGCTAGTTTCCTTCTCCTGTTGTCCACATAGCCTTTTTGCCTTGATTGAGCAGCCCTCAATTTTTTGCAAATAAACTGAACTTGCTTCTCAGCTTCTAGCAACACATCCGGACCAAATACTTTTGGGTTTCTCCTGTCTCATTCCAGAACAAAGGTGTCCCACACTTCCTTCCATATAGTGCTTCATAAGGTGACATTTTCAAACTTGCTTCGTGACTATTGTTGTATGAAAATTCTGCATATGGCAAGCCCTTGTCCCAACTTTTCTCATGCTTCAAGGCACAAGCTTTTAACATGTCCTCTAAAATCTGGTTGGTCCTCTCAGTTTGTCCATCCGTTTCAGGGTGATATGCTGAACTAAATTTTAACCTTGTTCCCAATGCTTCATGCAATTTCTATCAAAACCTGGAGGTAAATTGAGAACCTCTATCCGACACTATCTTCTTTGGAACTCCATGTAAACATACTATTCTTCCCATATACAGTACCACCAATTTCTCCCCATTAAAGGTGGTATTGACGGGAATAAAGTGAGCTGATTTTGTCAATCGATCCATGATTATCCAAATTGAGTCATAACCGGACTGTGTACATGGCAATCCAACTATAAAGTCCATACCGATATCTTCCCACTTCCACTCTGGAATCTTTAATGGCTGCAATAATGCGGCTGGCCTTTGGTGTTCCGCCTTGACTCATTGGTACACATCACATAAGGCTACGTATTCAGCTATGTCCTTTTTCATGCTAGCCCACCAATAATAAGTCTTCAAGTCTTTGTACATCTTGGTACAACTGGGGTGAATCGAGTATGGCGAGCCATGTGCTCCTTTAGTATTGTCTCCCAAATAGGCTTATCATTGGGCACAACAATCCTTTTTCCCAGCCATAAAGTACCATGGTCATCCTCATCAAATCTGAGTTCTCTACACTCTTGGGTCTTTTCCTTGATTTCTCAGATTTCTTCGTCCTTTGTTTGAGCTTCCCGAATTTCTTGCTCCAAGGTCGGTTTTAACTCCATTATCCCCATCTCATTCGCAAATCTGAGGTTCAACCGTTCAAACTCCTTACATAACTCGGATGGCAACTCTCGAACCGTGAGTTGGTGACTTACTTCTTCCCGACTCAAAGCATCGGCCACTACATTGGCTTTTCCCGGGTGATAATTGATTCCCAAATCATAATCCTTGATGAGCTCCAACCATCTTCGTTGCCTCAAATTCAGGTCCGTTTGTGTGAAAATATACTTAAGACTCTTATGATCCGTATAAGTTTCACACCTATGTCCAAGGATGTAGTGTCTCCAAATTTTCAATTCGTGTACCACAGCTGCAAGTTCCAAATCATGCGTTGGGTAATTCTGCTCATGTTTCTTTAATTGCATTGATGCGTAGGCGACCACTTGACCTTCTTGCATGAGCACACATCCAAGTCCTTGTCTTGATGCATCACAATATAGGTCGAAACTCTTGCTTACATCCGACAAAACCAAAACCGGGGCTGTGGTTAACCTTTTCTTCAACTCCTCAAAACATTCTCGACAAGCTTGAGTCCATTGGAACACTTTCCCTTTCATTAGCAACTCAGTCATTGACTTGGCGATTTTGGAAAAGTCCTTGACGAACCTATGGTAATATCCAGCCATTCCAAGAAAACTCTTTATTTATTTTATATTTTGTTGGGGTTCCCATTTCAACACATCCCTCACTTTTCCTGGGTCAACTGATACTCCTACTCCCGAGATGATATGACCCAAGAACAACACCTCTTTCAACAAAAACTGGCACTTGCTGAATTTGGCATACAATTGATGCTCTCTAAATTTCTGCAATGTAGGCCTCAAGTGTTCCTCATGCTCCCTCTCATCCTTTGAGTAGATCATAATGTCATCAATAAACACCACAACAAACTTATCTAGGTACTCCATGAAGACCTTATTCACGAGGTACATAAAGTATGCGTGCACATTTGTCAATCCAAAGGACATCACGGTGTACTCATAAGATCTATAGCGTGTCCGAAAAGCTGTCTTAAGTATGTCCCACGGTCTTATCTGCATTTCAAAGTATCCCGACCTCAAATCAATCTTGGAGAAAACACAAGCACCCTTCATTTGATCAAACAAGTCTTCTATGCGTGGCAAGGTGTACTTGTTCTTGATGGTCACCTCATTGAGAGCTTGGTAATCCACACACGTCCTTTGCGATCCATCCTTCTTATCCACAAATAGAACGGGCGCTCTCCAAGGTGAAGAACTGGAGCGAATAAAACCTTTCTCTAGTTGCTCTTGAACTGCTTCTTGAGCTCCGCTAATTTCTTAGGAGGCATCCTATATGGCCTCTTAGATATAGGTGCAGTTCCAGGTATTAATTCAATAACAAATTCAATGTCTTGATTGGGTGGCATATGTGGCAACTCATCCGAGAACACATCCAAAAATTCACATACCACTGGAATCTCCTCAATTGCGGCACAGTCCATATGGTTCAACTCCAATTGCTTCAGTGCGTGTCGAGATGCTTCAAATTCTACAGTGATCCCTTCCTCATTGCTCAACTTCACCGTCTTCGTGGCACATTCGATAACTCAATTGTGCTTCCTCAACCAGTCCATACCAAGTATAATGTCCAATCCTTGAGAATCCAAAACAATGAGGATGGTGGAGAAGTCTACCCCCCTTATTCTAAGGCTTACTTTTGGACATACTATATTTGTCCTCATCTCTCCTCCAGGAGACTTAACCAATAGAGTAAACTTCATATGAGAGATAGACAAACTATACTTGGCTACATATTTCGATGCAATGAATGAATGCGATGCTCGAGAATCAAATAACATAGTCGCCGGGTTAGAGTTTGCGAGAAACATACCAATCACCACGTCATCCACTTGTTGAGCATCCTCCGTAGAGACATGGTTCACGTTGCCATGAGCAAAATTATGCTGTCCACTGTTCCTTTGCGGTTGTCTTCCATTGGGTCTTGGATTTTGCTTCGGCGCATTGCTTCCTGGACCAAGGCCTGACTTAGAACATTGATGTGCAAAGTGTCCAGCTTCTCCACAAGTATAGCACTTCTTTGCCGCACCAGAATTTGGACTAACTTGATTCTGCGCATTGGCACCAGGAAAGTTGGCACGAGGCGCAAAAGTCATTGGAGGCCTAGGTGCTTGCATAACAGGGCGCTGCTGCACAAACTGAGTTGGGCTCGGTTCATAACCAGGGCAATGAGCGGGCGCAAAGGAGATGAAATAAGGCACATTGGGTGGTGCGAAGCGAGGGCACACGTTACTTCCTTGTTGTTGTCCTTGATATGGCACCTTCCTCTTGTTGTCTTGCTCCATCTCATGAACCTTGTTCTCCACAACAATTGCCTTGTCCACAAGCTTCTGGAAGTTAGCATAATCGCAGTTGAGCAATTGCACTTGGATCTCATTGTTCAAGCCTCTCATGAACAAGTATTGCTTCCGGCTGTCCTGACTAACATCCTCAGTGGCATACCTTGAAAGTTGAGTGAATTTATTGTGATATTCACCCACACTCGATCTTCCTTGCCTCAAGTTCTCAATTCTTGCCTCTTCAAAATCATAACACCTTCTGGCACATAATGAGAACGGAAAGTTTCCTTGAACTGAGCCCAAGTAATCTTCTCATGGTTTTGATGGGCATTGCATAGAGAGTCCCACCAATCAGCAGCAGCTCCATGTAGTTGTTTGGATGCAAATAGCACCTTTTCCCGGTCACTACATTGGACAATAGCTAGCTTCTTCTCCACAGACTTGAGCCAATCATCGACGTCCATAGGGTCAGCAGCTTGAGCCAAGGTTGGTGGCCTAGTCCTCATAAACTCTCACAATCGGTTATGAGGAGGTGGGGGTGGCGGTGGAGGCATGTGGGGCTGATTGTTGATGTTACCAGCCTATAGCTGTCCCACAGTCTGTATCATGGTCTGCATGAGCTGGTTCAGCATAGCCAAAAGCTGCTCAATGTTGATAGCTCCATGAGAAGGTCGTTGTCCATTATTGTTCTTAGGTGCTCCATTGTTCTCCTCCTCATCATTGTCATCCCTCTGGTTGCGAGTCCTTAGCATTTGAAGAAGAGCAAGAGATAAGAATTTAGAAGACGTCCCCAACTATATGCATCAAGGGATATGAAACTAAACAACTAGCTATACTAGCCTATGTGGACATGGCAATGCTAAATCATCCCAAAATCCTCTATTAAGCACACAAGCAATCAATATATAGCAAACAACACACCAAGAAAGGCACCTCGATCCCTGAGTGTTCCTATGTGCTCCAAAGTGTCCATTCTATCTATGCTGCATCCTACGGTCAACCTGTGGCTTTGATACTAATTTTTGAAACTCGGTTCCCAAAATGAACCAAGTGAATGCATATGTGTGCCCAGGACGTTCAATTGACATACATGAGTGCAATTACAAAAGGATATACAGAAAATTACCACAGAACAAGATTAATTGAGCTCTTTTATTACATAATTGATAATATCCTCGAGTACAAGCTCTAATGATTATTAATGAAAAGTTTGAACTAATGCAGCGGAAATAAACTAAATAAGCAACTAAGCAAAGGGTATAGCGCACCTCCAACACTCCACATGCAAAGCTGACAGTAGACACGACCTACAACTCTGCATTATCATTGTTAAACTCCCAATCCTGACCTGCAATATTTGGTGGGGGAATTGCAAGAGTGAGTACATGTTGTGCTCAGCAAGTGTGAAAAGTATGACATGTAGCTGATTCAATTGATGAATATAATAATGGCTAAGTGCTGAAAAGTACATTAAAACATTTGAAAAGCAATATATTACATGTATGTGAAGTAAACCCATCATAAACTATAATTATTAACATAGTACAAGTCCATATTCCGTATCCATCACCATTATACCATATTTCACCATTACCATTACCCATGTCCATTGCCATAATTCATAATACCATCCACAACCATAATCATGTTAAAAACCTGTAGGATCGAAGAGCACGTGAAAAGATACCAGAGGAGGGGTGAATGGTAGATTAAAAATCTTACGCAGCGGAAACAATTAAACCCCAACCCCTTCGCCAGGAAATCGATCTCTTAAAGAAATCATGTGTGAGACTCATCTAAATGTGTTTCACCATGAAAAAAATGATGGATATCAGAGAGAATTAAGTCACGAAGACAACACAAAAGGAATCACTCAAATCCGTCGAGAAAAACTCAAGCTATGATCGAAAGATCAAACAAGGTCAATCTGCCCTACCCGAGAAAAAACAGTTCTGGAATACTGCAAAGAAACTCGTGTACATCAGAAACCACAAATCCAATGACCGTGAAATTTTGACATATGATAGATAATCAACTTGTGAAGACAACCCAAAAGGAATCACGTCAATTGAATCTGTAAAACTCGAGTTATGATAAAACCACCGACGAAAGGTAGTGCTGTCCAGAAACTCGACGAGTAAAACTTGTCTGGAACAAGTCGGACGAACAAGGCACAAAAGTTCCTTCAAACTACGAATTTTATGCAATAGAAAACAAGAGGAACAGCCCCAAAGTCGTGCACCACGAGCTCTAGGCTCCCTTTCTTATATAACAGGCTTGAAAGCCAACTCAACTCGAATCAGGAACCTAATCCTACTCTGTTCACGAATTGTAACTTTCCATAACTGCTTAGGATTCTTCTATACGCAGATAGAAGCAATCTTAAGACTTCCAAACACCTTAGGAACGTATCCCACATTCCTAAACAACTCAAATTCGTGACCCACACGAAATCCTATCATAACCAACTCAAATCTTTTCATATTTGAGTCAAACCTGACTCAGCCGTAGCCTAAGTCCATAACCTAGTCGGTTGGACCTTTCCGACCAACTATTTATGTCCACATCTCTTCATCACGTCTCGGAACCATGTAGCCACGTCTATGCACTCCTTGCACACATTCAAACATCTTCCAATGACGTCCACGATACCTTCACATGCATTGTTCTTGATTCAATCATGCTAAGCAAACTTTCCAACAATGTAAAGCAAGTACGAAACATTGCAAATGAAAAGCAGAAGCACTGTGGACAAGTTTCGGACCTTGCCAGAGCAACCCGGACCTTGAACCGAAGCTAACAAAAGCTAGTAAAACCTAGCGCCGGGGCTAACCAGAACTAGTCGGAATTAGTAAACCCAAAAGCCGGAGCTAGAAAAATCAACTCGGAGCTTAGCAAAAACACGCCGGAGCTATCAAAGACATGTCGGAGCTAAAGACAAAACTCACCGGAGCCCAGAGCTAGAAAAATCAACTCGGAGCTTAGCAAAAACACGCCGGAGCTATCAGAGACATGTCGGAGCTAAAGACAAAACTCACTGGACCTAACCAAAACTAGTCGGACCTTAATAAAAGGTGTTTTGGTGATATTCAAAACTTTTATCGTCAAAGCAAGTGTATTCACTACAATCCAATGTATTCAGCACACATAGGTCTTACAATCTCCCCCTTGATGAATGCATTGGCAACACCATTTAAAATCCGAACATTGGCTTATTCACATAAAAGTTTTGAAGGCAATTTCTCCCCCTCTGTAAATCAAAAGTAAAATGAGAAGAAGATCCAATCCAAAATCCATATTATCTCTCCCCTTTATTATCTCTCCTTATGCACATATTCTCTTTCTCTTCATGCTTATCTCTCCCCCTTTGACAATGTATTCTGCAAGTTATCTCTCCCACTTTAGTTGTTATGAGCATATTATAACATATACTTATAAACAAAGCTCATCCAAGTCATACTATCAAGTACCTTACATTATCACATCAATGAAATACATAAAGTAGTGTAAGCCATGCTATAGATCAAATGTAATTTTCAATTTAAGTCATGATCTCACAAGCTTAACTATTTCAAAACTTGAAATCATGACACTAGTTGCTGCATTTTATTATTTTTCAAAGCATATATTTGGATCATATGATATTTTCAAGAGATTATATGCGCATCTGCCTTATTCTAACCAACCAAGCCAAGCCAATGTCATTTGACAATCAGAAGCTTAAGGACATGGTTTTAGTCATACACAACTTCTTCCAAGTTCATATCTAAGTGCAATGATAAGCCATCTCAAAAGAAGAAGTGTGATGCATGCATATTCTCTTGATCTTTTCTCAATTTATATTTGTTTATAAAAACTCAACATGTGAGTTGATTACTTGATTAATTCTTAATAATTAAAAGCACTTGTGAACATGTAACAAGTTCAAAATAGCAAGAGAGTTCGACCATGACCAGTTTTAGTATAAGTAATTATTCCAATTACTAGACATGGCAAAAAAACTACAAAATGTATAACATGAGTAATGTAGTAAGAACTTTCAGCATGTAAAAGGAATCACAAAGTCATATATGTATGAAATACTATGCTCATATTATTTTAATTTCAGATTCACACATAGACTTCCCAAGTTTCAAAAACTCCCCCTCAATTTAAGCCATGAGGATGCATAACCCTTATTTCACTACGAATGTAACAAAAACGAGTGAAATCCAAAGGTTTTGTAAAAATGTCAGCCAATTGTTGTTCGATATCTACATGGTGAAGCACAATGTTTCCTTTTTCAACGTTATCTCGGAGAAAGTGATACCTAATGTCAATGTGCTTAGTTCTAGAATGTTGCACGGGGTTTTTAGGAATGCAAATGGCACTAGTGTTATCACAGAATAGTGGAACACTATCTAGATCAACCCCATAGTCCTTAAGTGTTTGAACAATCCAAAGAATTTGTGAGCAAGCACTAGCAGCAGCTACATATTCAGATTTGGCTGTGGATTGTGCAACTGAATTTTGTTTTCTAGAGGACCAAGCAACAAGAGAATTACCAAGAAAATGACAAGCACCGGAAGTACTTTTCCTATCAATCCTACAACACCCAAAATCAGCATCCGAAAAAGCTTTCAAAGTAACGGTTGAGGAAGAAGGAAGAAAAATTCCAAATTCTTGTGTTCCATGTAAGTACCTGATAATCCTTTTGACGGCTTGACAATGTGAAGCACGTGGGGAAGCTTGAAACCGTGCACAAAGACATATGCTGAATTGTATGTCCGGTCTTGATGCCGTGAGGTACAAAAGTGATCCGATCATGCTTCTATATTCCTTTTGATTCACAGGTTCACCATCTTCATCAAGTTCAAGTGTTGTTGCTGTTCCCATTGGTGTCCGAAGAGGCTTGCTTTTGTCCATGTTCAAGCGCCTAAGGAGGTCTTTGGTATACTTCGTTTGATGCACAAAGGTACCCTCCTTGGTTTGCTTGATTTGCAGCCCCAAAAAGTGAGTTCACCCATCATACTCATTTCAAATTTGGAACTCATCATTGCTGAAAACTTGGACACAAGGTCATGAGAAGCACAACCAAAGATAATATCATCCACATACACTTGAACGAATAATGAGTCATTGCCATGTTTAAGCACAAAAAGAGTTTTATCAAACTTGCCCATGGTAAACCCCTTTTCAAGTAAGAATGTTTTTAACCTATCATACCATGCTCTAGGGGCTTGTTTGAGACCGTATAAGGCTTTGGACAGTTTGTAAACATGATTAGGAAAATCTGGATTTTCAAAACCCGGTGGTTGTTTGACATAAACCTCCTCATCTATGTAGCAATTAAGAAAAGCACTTTTAACATCCATTTGAAATAGCTTAAAACCTTTAGATGATGCAAAATCTAACAAAATTCTTATGGCTTCTAATCTAGCGACAGGAGCAAAAGTTTCATCAAAATCTAGACCTTCAACTTGAGTGAAACCTTGAGCAACCAACCTAGCCTTAAC
Source organism: Tuctoria greenei (assembly GCA_036927565.1). NCBI lineage: Eukaryota > Viridiplantae > Streptophyta > Magnoliopsida > Poales > Poaceae > Tuctoria > Tuctoria greenei. The sequence continues at coordinate 171,819,181 of JAYESD010000002.1, read as the reverse complement.
TCATTTCAAATTCGGAACTCATCATTGCTGAAAACTTGGACACAAGGTCATGAGAAGCACAACCAAAGATAATATCATCCACATACACTTGAACGAATAATGAGTCATTGCCATGTTTAAGCACAAAAAGAGTTTTATCAAACTTGCCCATGGTAAACCCCTTTTCAAGTAAGAATGTTTTTATCCTATCATACCATGCTCTAGGGGCTTGTTTGAGACCGTATAAGGCTTTGGACAGTTTGTAAACATGATTAGGAAAATCTGGATTTTCAAAACCCGGTGGTTGTTTGACATAAACCTCCTCATCTATGTAGCCATTAAGAAAAGCACTTTTAACATCCATTTGAAATAGCTTAAAACCTTTAGATGATGCAAAAGCTAGCAAAATTCTTATGGCTTCTAATCTAGCGACAAGAGCAAAAGTTTCATCAAAATCTAGACCTTCAACTTGAGTGAAACCTTGAGCAACCAACCTAGCCTTATTCCTAACCACAACCCATCCTCACTTTTTTTATTCTTATATACCCATTTAGTTCCAATTAAAGTGTGACCTTGAGGAGGAGGTACAAGTTTCCAAACAATATTTTTTTCAAAATTTTCTAACTCTTCTTGCATGGGAATAATCCAAGATTCATTAGTGAGTGCGTGTGATATATCTTTGGGTTCAAAAGAAGCAACAAAAGCAGAATGAGCATAAGAGTTTGGATCGCAAAACCTGGACCGTGTGACTCGTTCGTAGCTGCTGCTAGTGCTTGCTCACAAAATCTTTGGATTGTTCAAACACTTAAGGACTATGGGGTCAATCTACATAGTGTTGCACTATTTTGTGATAACACTAGTGCTATTTGCATTGCTAAAAACCCTGTGCAACATTCTAGAATTAAGCACATTGACATTAGGTATAACTTTCTCCATGATAATGTTGAAAAAGGAAACATTGTGCTTCACTATGTAGATACTGAACAACAATTGGCTGACATTTTTACAAAACCTTTGGATTTCACTCATTTTTGTTACATTCGTAGTGAAATAGGGGTTATGCATCCTCAAGGCTTAAGTTGAGGGGGAATTTTCAAACTCGGAAAATCTATGTGTGAATCTGAACTTAAAATAATATGAGCATAGTATTTCATACATATATGACTTTGTGATTCCTTTTACATGCTGAAAGTTCTTACTACATTACTCGTGTTATACATTTTGTAGTTTTTGCCATGTCTTATAATTGGAATAATTACATACACTAAAACTGGTCATGGTCGAACTTTCTTGCTGTTTTGAACTTGTTGCATGCTCACAAGTGCTTTTAATCATAAATAATTAATCAAGTAATCAACTCACTTGTTGAGTTTTTGTGAACAAATATAAGTTGAGAAAAGATCAAGAGAATATGCATGCATTGCACTTCTTATTTTGAGATGTCTTATCATTGCACTTGGATATGAACTTGGAAGAAGTTGTGTATGACTAAAACCATGTCCTTAAGCTTCTGATTGTCAAATGACATAGGCTTGGCTTAGTTGGTTAGAATAAGGCAGATGCGCATATAATCTCTTCGAAATATCATATGATCTAAATTTGTGCTTTGAAAAATAATAAAATGCAGCAACAAGTGTCATGCTTTTAGGTTTTGAAATAGTTAAGTTTGTGAGATCATGACTTGCTAAATTGGAAATTACATTTGATCTCTAGCATGGCTTACACTACTTCATCTATCTCATTGTTGTGATAGTGTAAGTTACTTGATACTATGACTTGGATGAGCTTTGTTTATATGTATATGTTATAATATGCTCATAACAATTAAAATTTCTCTTTTAAACCTTGTTGAATACATTGTCAAAGGGTGAGAGATAATATGGTGAATTATGCAAGGGGGAGAAATACGTATAGGGGGAGAGAAAAATTTATTTCTATCTCATTTGATTTTCAAAAAGGGGGAAAATTGTTCTCAAAACTTTTCATGCCAATGTTCGGATTTTAAATGGTGTTGCCAATGAATTCATCATGGGGAGATTGTGAGACCTATTTGTGCTGAATACATTGGCTTTGATAATAATAGTTTTTAGGTCCGACATGTTTTTGAATACATTGGCAGACGGGGCGCAGCAGGGAGCAGGCTCGAGTCGGGAATGGCACCGCTTAAGGGTTTAGAGAAGAGACGCGCCGAAGGGCTTAGGTCCAGCCGGGGTCTTCGCTTAAGAGCATCGGTTTTCCCTGGCCGACGCTCTTAAAGCCTGAGTCAGCTGGGCCCACATTAAATGTGTCGGTTTATCTCCGGCCGACGCACTTAGATCCGGAGCCAGCCGGGCCCACGTTATGAGCGTCGGTGCCACCGACGCATTTAATATATGCGTCGGTTTGGCCGACGAATTTCATAGGTGCGTTGGTTTGATTAAGAAAACCGACGCCTCTAACTTATTGGTGTCGGTTAACCAAAACCGACACCCTTATAGGAGTTAAATGTGTCGGAGCCGACGCATCTAAGTAAACCGACACCCTATTCGTCGTTTCGTGTAGTGTTGTCTTTAGCACCGGCATGTCTTTGATAGCTCCGGCATGTGTTTGTTAAGCTCCAATATGTTTTGCTAGGTCCGACTTATGTTAGTTAGCTCTGACATGTTTTTCTAGCTCCGACTTTTGGGATGACTAGTTCCGACTAGTTTTGGTTAGCTCCGGAGATAGGTCCGACTAGCTTTGGTAAGCTCCGGCGCTAGGTTGTACTAGCTTTGGTAAGCTCCGGCACTAGGTTGTACTAGCTTTGGTAAGCTCCGGCTCAAGCTCCGGTTAGCTTTGGCAAGGTTCGGAGCTTGATCGCAATATTCCTGTTTTGTTGCGAAATGTTTTGAACTTGCTTTATACTCTTGGAAAGTTTGCTTAGTATTCTTTTACTAAGTTTTTGGTGTGTTTTGGTTGATATGGATTATATAGTTTTGCTATGCTTTGCAACATGCTTATGTGAGGTGCTCACGTAAGGTGTTGTGTTCGGAACTGACTTGAGTCAAGTCGCGGACTTGGGCTCGTACGGGTTGGTTGTTTTTTTCATGTGCAGGTGTTGCTTGAGTTCAAGTCATGGTTTGTGACAGGATCCTTTGGACTAGTCTTAGGGAGGAGATGAGTTTCCAACAACCAAATTCAGGAGGAATTGTGGTTGAGCGGGTCAGGAGGTCGCGCAGGATGATTGAATCAAGGGTAGTGCATATGAAGGTTACTGGACGTCGAAGGAAGGTGTTTGCACATATGCATGCATGCCTAACATGGCAACATGGTTTCGGAGATGGTTTATGGATGGGAAGATCTGGTTGGAAGGATCGGATCGTATCGGTTGATGACTTTGGCTGCGGCGGAGTCAGTTATGTTTCGGTATGGAAAGTATTGAGTTGGTTATGTTAGGATTTCGTGTGGGTCACGGATTTGAGTTGTTTAGGAATGTGGGATATGTTCCTAAGGTGTTTGGAAGTCTTAATATTGCTTCTATCTTCGTATAGAAGAGTCCTAGGCAGTTATGAAAAGTTTTGATTCGGGATTTGAGTAGGATTAGAGTCCTAGTTGAGATTGGGTTGGCCTAAGGACTGGTTATATAAGCAAGGGAGCCCAGAGCTCGTGGGAGACGACTTTGGGGTTGTTCCTCTTGTGTTATATTGAATAAAATTCGTAGTTTGAAGGAACTTTTGTGCCTTGTTCGTCCGACTTGTTCCAGACAAGTTTTACTCGTCGAGTTTCTGGACAGCACTACCTTTCGTCGGTGGTTTTATCATAACTGGAGTTTTACAGATCCAATTGATATGATTCTTTTTGGGTTGTCTTCAAAACTTGATTATCTATCATCTTCCAAAATTTCAAGTTCATTTGGATTTGTGGTTTCTGATCTACACGAGTTTCTTTGCAGCATTCCAAAACTTTTTTTTTCGGGGAGGACAGATTGACCTTTGTTCGATCTTTCAATCGTAACTTGAGTTTCTCTTGACGGATTTGAGTGATTCTTGTTGTGTCATCTTCGTGACTTGATTCTCTCTGATATATATCACTTTTGTCACGGTGAAACACGTTTAGATTAATTTCACACACGATTTCTCTAACATATCGTTTTTTTGCCAAAGGTGTTGGGATTTAATTGTTTCCGCTGCGTAAGATTTTAAAATCTACCATTCACCCCCCCTCTGGTAGATTTTCACGTGCTCTTCAATCCTACAGGAAAAATGGACAAGTCCACTGGAATACCGGACACATCCGGACAAGTCTAGGGACTTAGCAAAATTTCCAAGGAATTGGAACACCGGACTAGTCCGCACAGGAACGGACAAGTCCAAAAGTGTCCAGAGGGAAAACAGACTAGTCTATAGCAAAACAGACAAGTCCATTCGAAGTCAGAGAGAAATCGGACTAGTCCGCACCAAGATCAGACTAGTCCACACTTCCAATAATTCTTAAGTGCGGTTTTGTATCCAATTCATTTTAAACTTGTTCCTTTTTTTGTTGCTCAATGTTAAACTTATTTAATGATGGATGCAGGGCATGATGCAAGAAAATGAGGGTGTTACATTAATGAAGTCATTGATCCAAATGGAGAATTTTCATTACGGTATACATTCATCTTCCTTAATTATGTCCAAAGGAGAAGTAATGTATTTGTCTTGACTATCAATGTATATAATGAATTATGATTTGCAAACCCTTGAAACTGCAGGAACTGTGGTTGACACTAGCATTTGCCATCCCAGTGAGTTTGATTTCTACATGGAATCAAGGTACCTATGCTGGAATCAGACTATAAATGCATCAGTGGAATGTAAATAGTTTGTTTTTTCAGGGGACAAGCACACTAGCTCACTACCATGTCCTTTACCATGAGAACAATTTCACTGCTGATTCTTTGCAGATGCTCACCAACTGCCTGTGCTACAAGTTAGCTCGGTTCTCCATTCACTAACAGATATTTGCTACCTTATGTGACTGGTTAAGTGAATGTGAATGCAATTTGATAACGTTTTATATGATTTAAGTTATTTTATTGAATCTGAGGACGCTGTCTATGTCGAAGCATTAGAGGCTATGAAGGCTCATCATTGATGAAGTCATTGATCGGGAGAATTTTCATTACGGTATAAAGGATTAGATGATGACAGCTATGATGTGTGTAATTAGTTACATTGTAATTAGGATGAACAATCTTTGTTGTGTAATTATTAGACTTGATAACTACGATTGACACTTTTGTAATATTTGATTGGTCAATATAATTTAATGTGTGATGATTTTGGCATATGTTCATGAACAGTATGTTGCTGACACTGGTAATACGGCTCCCAAATCCTAGCTAGCTCCTAATAGTAGACCCTGCCTATAAACAATCTGTGATGTGCTATAGCAGAGAGCGTATCGCATACAAACATAAAGGAGATAAGCTTCCATAAAGCCTGTTTCACATAAGTTAATAAATCTGCAACGCACTACAATATAGGACGTATCGAGTCAATCATTATATCTGCGACGAGCTTTGTAAGAGCCTGTCCAACATGTATGCTGATGGGCGACGCGTGCCAGCGGCGTCTCCAATGACCCCATAAAGGTCATCTGTTATGACACAAAGAAAAGAGACGCTCTTCTTTTGAGCATGTCTTGCACCAAGTTTGATCGGCGATGTTCCTTGAAGCTCGTCTCTGATGCCACCGTAATGCGAGACACGATGACGGAGACGCACAGCTTGTTCGTCCCCCTTCTTCGTCCGGGCCCGTCTCGTATGAGCCTTTCTTTCATAGTGAGAGAAGGAGCATGCAAGCAAATGGGCGAAGGAGGGGTGCTGTTTTATGGTGCAGGGAAGGTTGTTCAGAGCGTGTGCTCTGATCTTAGGCCAATCCTTTTGACTTTCTCTCTATTCCTTGCCTACCAATAAACTTAGTGTCCTTGGGTGAATTAGTTAGAGGATTGACACAAACCTTCCTTGGATTCAATACCCTTGGTAATACTGTCAAGGGGAAGTGCTACGAGTGTCTTTTGTGCACTTGTGGATTTTATTTGTGGTAGTAAGAAATACCAACAAGCATTTTTTGCGTCGTTGCCAAAGAACAACCGCGGTTGATCTTGGAACCTTGTTCACCCTCGCATCCATTTTCATTTTTCTTTATTCCTTATTTTACTACCATCCACAATATAGAGCAGCCAACCATTCTTTCCTGTTTTTCCCCAAAGGGTGCATTTTGTGAGCCACTGCCATCAGCGTCACCTATTCGCTCATCCAGCTATGAACTCCACCTCGACTTTATAGCCATGGTTCAGGAACAATCATTCTCAGAAACGAATTGTGAAAACCCTTACCACCATCTTTGAGAGTTGAATAATTGTGTCCATGCCTTCTAATCAAAGGAATGACACAATAAACTCTCAAATGGAAGTTGTTTCCTTTTTTACTCGAGGAAAAAGCGAAGCAGTGGTACACCAATTCAGTTGAGAAAACAAATGCTGATTGAAGAGAGCTTCGAGAAAAATTTTGTCTTGCATTCTTTCCAATATCCCAAATTGTTTCCCAACGAATGGAGGTACTAGGTTTCCAACAGATGGAGAATGAATCAATAGGTGCAGCCTGGGATAAAATATCAATTTTGAGAAATTCTATCCTAGATTTGTCAATCCATGAATTGATGTTATTTCAACATTTCCTTGTGGGATTGAATAAAGAGTATGTCCTATACCTCGACATTACGTTTGAAGGTCTTTCCTTCATAGGACAACAGAAAAAGGAAAGAAACTTCTAGATCGAATTCTAGAAAATGTCTCCTTCATTAGGGATCTTAATGAACCAACACAAGAGGAAGCCATGTCGAGTCATGAGGAGATGTCTGTAGACGAGGATGAACCAGTAGCATGCCCATATCAGGTCTTGCCTGTATAAATCTCACCCAAACCTGAAATGAAGAAGGATGAAGAAAATTCGACCTTCAAAGTTGCCATTCTACTTCGAGGAAGAGCTCTTTGATATTTATGGAAATACCTCAAAGTATTGTTACTATAGAAAGACATCATCACAACCAACACCACTTGACCCACCTGATTGAGTATTCCTTTAAGATAAGGTCAAGGAGTCGACATCCATACTAAATAGAGAATTGATGGTAGAGATTGAGATCTCCAACGAAATACTTTGGATGACATCTCCCGTAGCAACCACCTGATGTGTCATTAGAGGAGTAATGATGAATGTCCTCTAGAACCCCACAATTGAAGTCAATCTTATTTTTGATACTTGTGCTATTGCCATTTTTGGCAATGTGCCCTTGGCTCGACGAGAAATTCCTTCTGAGATTCCTTTGGCAATCTTGTAGAAGGATATGGTATTTTATAGGAAGTGTCAATATGACGGGGAAGTACTGAGGATTCCCTTAATTTTCTTGTATTTGAAGTTTGTGACATTGACGTCATGATAGGGATACCCATTGAGAAATTTCTCATTGAAGTACCCTCAAAAGGGAACCTCAATATTAATATTGGAAGGAGGAAGTTTTCCATTCCCATTATATGTACGAAGAACACATCGCGGAACCTCCCATACAAGATGAGCTAATAGAAGAGGCTAAGTCTCTTCAATATTTGAATCCTCTTGAAATGGATGGAGCAGAAGATTTCATCTAAGAGGATGAATTTGAGCTAAAAATCCCGCCTCGTGGCCTAGAATATGCTTTCTTAAATGGCGATATAAAAGCCTTTGTCATCATAAGTGACAAACTTTCAAAAGAAGAAACTTTCAAACTCTAGCCATATTAGAAAAGAATAGAACAATTTTTGGTACCCACTCTAAGACGTTAAGAGAATCATCCTAGCTCTTGCACCCATCACATTCCCGTTGAACCTAATACTACACCTTTTGAGGAACCTCAACATAGGTTCAATAATGCGGTGCGTGAGGTTGTCAAGAAGGAAGTCTTGAAACTTCTGCATGTCAGGATAATTTATCTCGTTCCCCGTAGTGAGTGGGTTAGCCTTGTTCAAGTCGTGAAAAAAGAAGGGAGGAATGATGGTCGTTTGAATGAGAAGATTGAATTAATTCCTCAACGAACTGTCACAAGATGGAGGATTTGCTCCGATTATCGAAAACTTAATAAGACAACAAGGTAGGATAATTTTCCATTGCCTTTCAACGATGAGACGCTTGAGTGGTTGGAAAAATGCTCCATCTTTTGTTTCACTCATGAGTAGTCGAGATATCATCAATTCTCATCCATCCCAATGATCAAGTAAGACCACATTCACATGACCCTATGGAACATATTCCTACCTGCAAATATCCTTTGGGTTGTGCAATGCACCAACCTCATTTCAAAGGTTCATGATGTCTATCTTTTCCAACATGATTGAAGAGATCATGAAAGTTTCATGGATGATTTCTCCATCTATGAAAAAACTTTTGATCATTATCTGGAAAATTTACACAATATCGTACAAAGATGTCAAGAGAAGGACCTGATACTCACTTGGGAAAATGTCATGTTATGGTCTGTGAGGGCACCATTCTTGGACACTTAATGTCCAAATGGGGGATAGAGGTGGATAAGGCCAAGACTGAAGTTATTGAACGACTTCCACCTCCTATCAACTTCTTAGTTCATGCGGGCTTCTATCGATGATTTAACAAGGACTTTTCCAAAATCACTAGACCCCTCACCAACCTATTAATCAAGGATGCATCCTATGATTTCGATGAAGAGTGCCACAAATCCTTTGATACTCTAAAAAATGCACTCATCTTAGCTCCAATCATTCAACCCCCAGATTGGATACTTCTATTCATAATCATGTGTGATGCTAGTGACTATGTTGTTGGTGCGGTCTTATGCCAAACCAAAGATAATAATCATCATTCCATAACCTACGCTAGCAAAACTCTGATAGGAGCACAACTCAATTATACAACAACTAAAAAGGAGATCCTGACAGTAGTTTTTATTATCGATAAGTTTAGGTCGTACTAGGATCGAGCAAAGGTTATAGTCTACACTGATGATGCTGCCTTGAAATTTTTGCTCATCAATAAGGATGCTAAACCAAGGCTAATCTAATGGATTCTCCTACTCAAAGAATTTTATTTAAGGATTAAGGATAATAAAGAAGTGGAGAATTCTTTCGTTTATCATGTCTCACGTATGGAAGTCAAATAAACCATGGAGATACCCATAAATGACTTCCTACATGGAGAAACTCATTTATGAGAGTCGAAAGCACGTATGGGATGATTCATACTTTACATAGTATGTATTGACGGTCTACATATACTATATGTCCCCATAATTGAAGGCATCAAAATCATTGAAATATGGCCCTTATGGAGGCAATTGCGATATTTACCGTACTTAGGCAAACATATAGCAAAGTGAATTCCTTTGGCATTTTATGTACAAAGACACAAAAGAATTCATTCGCTAATTTTGGAAAAGCCAAAAGCATGGAGGAATCATTGGTCGTAATGCAATGCCGATCACATATAGTCTTTGGTAGAATTATTTGATGTGTGGGAGATTGTCTTCATGGGACCTTTTCCAAAGTCCTAGGATTGCAAGTATATTCTGGTAGCCGTCGATTATGTGTTATAATGGGTAGATGCATTATCTTGCAAAAATGTTTATTTCAAGCTAGCCCGAAAAATGCTCCCTGAGATTTGTTTTCATAGTTTGGGACTCCCTGTATGGTGATAAGTGATGGAGGAACTCACTTCACTGATAAGACCGTCCAAAAATTCTTTTGGAGCTTGGAGTCCAGCATAACATTGTCACTCCATACCATCCACAAACAAGCGGTCAAGCAGAAACATCTAACAAGCAGATCAAGAATATTCTTCAAAAGGCTGTCTTGGAAATGGGAACTAGTTTGAAGCACAAGCCACACGACACACTGTGGGCATATACAATTGCCTACAAGACAAACATTGGCATGTCCCCTTTCCAAAATGTTTAATTGAAGACTTGACATCTCATAGTGGAGTTAGAACATAGAGCATATTGGGCAATAAAAGATGGAACATGAACCTTCTTGAGGCTAGTAAGCACCGAATGCGCCAAATTTCCAAACTTGAGGAATGGAGTGATAATGCCATAGTGCCAGGATTTACAAGGAAAGGAGTAAGATATGGCACGGTCACCTAAAGAGTTTAAAACTAGAAATAGAGTTTTACTTTTTAACTCTAGGGTTAAACTCTATGAACATGGGAAACTACAAAGTAAATGGGAAAGACCATTCACTATAGTAGAGACCTCGTCTAATGGAACTATTACACTCAAGGATGATCAGGGACACCTTTTAAAGGTGAATGGGTACCATCTCAAAATATTATATTCCTACCAGAATTTGGATAAAGAAATCGATGTGATAAATTTAATCGACTTTAACGCTATTTCTTCAAATTCCTTCTAAATTCTCAAAGTCCAATAAGTAGGCCAATCGGAAAATCCTTACCCACAGCCGAAAAGATTGACACATGAATCGAAACCCGAACGAAGGCAACTAGGGTTTGGCCAAACCATTGGTTCGGTCGCACCTCCAAGTGCGCTGCCCGCATTTTGTTTTCTCGTGCGTGGTCTTCTGACTTATCCCTACCAATCCATTGGTGCTACCACATTGAATATCGCTTCAGTGATGATAGAAAAGTCCTGAACAAGATAGAGGAGTACCGTACCATCCAGAAAACCTTCCCCTCTCTTCTTCCGCCTTGCCAAGTTTCAACTACCACCACCATAGCCAGCAAAGACATTGTTCCCCGTGCCTCCTCAAGCTCAACTTTTGATATTAGTGGGGAACTTGTGCTAGCCAACATGGAGAAGACACTTGCGAGGGGAAGTCATGGCCCTTGACATCAAACCATTAGCCATGATTCCTCCTCTAAGCACGTCGCGAGGGCGCAGCCCCACACCACATGGTGCTGCCTGTTCTCTTTCTCCAAAGAGGGTGCCTATGAAGACACAATGACCCACGTGGAGGTTGACCACGGGCACCCTCAAACCAATGTAAGACATGTCTTTTCCATGTAAAAGACTAGGTCTCTCCCACTTTGAAGACGAAAAGCGGCAACATGGTGAACCACCACTACATGTTGCCCACACGTACCTCGTTAAGAGCCCCCCTCAAGAGTGCTTCATCATCTGCCGAGTTAAACCCCCCATGGGCTGCACGAAGGGGCTATTCAAGCATGTGAAGAAGGCGTTCATAGAGAAGTCTACGGGCTCATCCCCTTCCAAGGTGGTGCGGCATGTCTCACCATCTCTTATAGCAAGGCCTGCGAGCCAATATCAAAGAACCAACTGACAATTTCCAAAGAAGTTTAATGCGACACAGTTAGCTAAAAAATTGGTTGAACTCCATTTGGAGAACAAAAAGCAAATGCGTCTCGTGGCGAAAGGACAGATTTAAAGGGTGGAGCTTAATGACGATCTAGAGGCCCTTAGTGAGGATATTACATTTGTTCGCCACGGCATAAGCGCCATACTTAGGCACGTTTGTGAGGCCATAGGAAAGCTCATGATTTACAATGCTCCATAATTAGACATCCCTATTTAAGCCTAGGGCCCTTGCAACTTTTACTTAGTTTTCTTTCTGTGACACCCGATTCCAAAAATGAAACAAGTGCGACACATTTGTGTGCTTAGGATGTTCAATACACATACACGAGTGCATCACAAACGATATATAGAAAATTACCATAGAAAAAATTAATTAAACAAGTGCTTTTATTACAATATTCAATTAATCCTCAAATTACAACTCTAATGGTCAATATTAATAGTTCTGAAAACTAATGTAGCGGAAAATAATCTAAACTGAGCAAACTAAGCATATAGGGTAGCGTGGCTCCAAACAACACCACAGGCAAGTCGACGGCAGCACACAACCAAGTACTCCACATTATCCTCAGGGTACTGCCAAACATCACCTGAAACGTTGGTGGGGGAATTGCAAGGGTGAGCACATGACATACTCAACAATTGTGGAAAATAATGACATGTAGCATAAGCAAGGAATGATAATAAATAATGGATATTTGCTGAAAAGTACATTTAAAACATATGAAATGCATACTTGGATGTCTATGTGAATTTAATGCCATCATATCCCAAATAATTAACATAATACAAATACATCATCTATTAATCATCCATATGCCATTCTCTTACCATCCTCATTAACCGTGTCCATTTATCACCATCCAATCCATAGTCAAAACCATAACCATAACCATGACCATAACCATTACCATAACCATCCCATTTCCTAAGTTCCACTCTAATCATTTAGGTCATCCAGGTGCTCTTAACTGGGAGCATGGCTATCATGATAGTTTTTAACACACTGCAGAGGTTATACCGCTTTACCCACAAGTTTGTGATTTCGTAACCCATCGGCGACTAAAGAAACCTCCCTTATGCCAATTACACATCCTTAGGTGCATGGCCAAGCGATCACAAAATTGCCATTACAAAGGGACTACGAGCATATTCAGACCCACTGAGGTTTCACCGGTGGTGATGCCTCAAACTGAGCACATCCAACCAAGGGCCCCCTCTTGTGCCGTTCGGATTCCAGGGCAGTCCTGCCACTATTGCCGACCCAACTGACTCCCATTCCCTGCTCCCCCAAATGATCTGAACAATGCTGGCGATACACCTAATTAATCAGCTAAGCCGCACCCATTCTTGGCCCGGTCCTTAGATCCAAGGCAAGCAAACCACCATATCATCCAACCCATTCCACAAACAACGCTTTCTTAGATCTCCCAAGTCCCATATTAAAAATTAATCATGTTCATCAATTCATATCATCCATAAATTCATTAATTCATAGTTAAGCCATTTTGTTGTTTCCGCATCCCAATTAATTAGAGCGAATCAAAAAGGTATAAAGCCCTTCCTGACACTCTACAACATGTCCCAAGCGACAAGGATAGTCAAAATAGACTAGTAAACTCCTAACTTGGGTTTCCCATCGATTTGACACAAGCATGCAGTTTTGCAAACAAAACATTTAAAAATAGGATCAAAATGATCAAGGACACTTGCCTTGCTCTTGAGACTGATTAGGGTCAAAAGCTTCGAAGTTCTGGTGTTGGAGGTCCTCGACAACAACCTCTAGAGCAAAACCTTGTATTCCGTGCAACAAACATACAAAACAAACACTACAATCAATAAATGCTCATATATCACTCAATATGCCATGACATGCATGAATAATGCAATAATGAGGAGAAAGATGTTAAGAGTTGATATTATTGTTTACTAACCAGTTACAATAGTATATAACAAGTTTGAACAATTTTCGAATTGATTTGAGTCAATTTAGAATTAATTCGGCAATAACAGATTTAGACACCGGACTAGTCCACCGTGTACAGAAACTGGAATTTAGGGTTTTTTCTAGACACCGAGATTTAGGGTTGAATTCACGTGAAAACTTGGATATAGAGAGTGTACCGTGAGTTTAGAGGTCCAAGGGTCGAGAATTGGGTGTTAAACTTGAATCTTGACGATTAGGGTTTGGTGGTGAAGAGTTGATGCAGAATTGGCGATGAAGAACATCGATGTCGAGAAGTTGACGAAGATCACACTTGCTTGATCCTTCTTCTTCTTCTTCTCCTCCTTGTCCTTGCATTTGGATCTTCTCTTGATGGCGGCACACGAACTAGGGTTGAGGGTTTTCTTCAAAAGTTGCAAGAGATAAAAAGTTGGGGTGATGGGGTGTTTATATAGAGGTGGTGTTGGTAGGGATTGATGGATTTTGAGTTTAAGGTGGTGGAGGCCGAGGTGGGGCCCCACATGGGCTCCACAGGGGTTGGACATGACGTTCTTTGGCCCAATTGAGCCAAATACCCAATAACATATCATGGAGGAAAAACTGAATCTGAGTCGGGAACACCGGACAAGTCCACTAGGGGCCGAACTAGTCCGATCAGGAACAGAGACTTGAGCGGGCAAGTCCGATCTTGTCCATAAAGAAAAACGGACAAGTCCGGTGCAGCCTGGACAAGTCCGGAGGCTTGATCAGGTTTCGAAAACTGAATCAAAAGAGGGATCTACCGAACAACTCTGAAAAGTTCCAATAGCTAAGAACGGACTAGTCCCTACTCAACAACGGACAAGTCCATACAACAAATAGAAACTCAATTGGACTAATCCGCAGCAAGAGCGAACAAGTCTAGAGAGTAAACAGAGAGCAAAACCGGACTAGTTTGGGGTCCAAACCGAACAAGTCCGCACCTACACAGGTTTTTTAAATGCTGTTTTGCTTCTACTTTATTTTAAACTTATGTTGCTTAATATTAAACATGTATAAGAATGTATGCAATGCATGATGGATGAAAATGAGGGTAATAGAAACCTACCTCCCTTAAAATGAAACTCGCCCTTGAGATTCGACGTAGAAGGAAAGAGATAGGGAAATTCTTTCTTGATATCATCTTCCAGCTCCCATGTTGCTTCCGATTCTGCATGATGCATCAATTGTACTTTGCACCATTGAATCACCTTTTTCCTTGTTACTCTCTCCTTGGTTTCCAAGATTTTGACCGATTGTGCGGCATAAGTCAAATTGGCTTCCAATTCCAATTCTTCCATTGGCACTTGTTCTTCCAATACCCTTAAGCACTTCTTGAGCCGAGAAACGTGGAACACATCATGAACATTTGAAAGATGTGCTAGCATCTCCAACTTATATGCCACTTCTACACATTTGGCCAAAATCATGAATGGTCCAATATAGTGTGGTTCCAACTTTCCTCTGATGTTAAACCGCTTATGACCTCGCATAGGTGATACTTTGAGATATACGAAGTCTCCAACTTGAAAAGCTATGTGTCTTTGCCTATTATCCGCATAGCCTTTTTGTCTCGATTGAGTAGCCTTGAAATTCTCACGAATCGTCTGAACTTGCTTTTCAGCTTCCAGCAACACATCAGGTCGAAATACTTGGTTCTCTCCTGTCTCATTCCAAAACAAGGGTGTACTACACTTTTTTCCCTATAGTGCTTCATACGACGACATCTTCGAACTTGCTTGATAATTATTATTGTAGGAAAATTCAGCATACATCAAGCTTTTGTCCTAGCTGCGTCCATGCTTCAAAGCACAAGCTCTCAACATGTCCTCTAATATTTGGTTGGTCCTCTCAATTTGTCCATCGGTCTATGGATGATATGCTAAGCTGAAATTTAACCTTGTACCCATAGCTTCATGCAGTTTCTGCCAGAACATAGAGGTGAGTTGAGAACCTCAGTCTGAGACTATTTTCTTTCAAAATCCATGTTGGCACACAATATGCTCCATATACAATTCTGCTAGCTTCGCAGTGGTATATGTGGTTTTGACAGGTATGAAATGAGCTGATTTGGTCAACCGATCCACAATACCACATATTGAGTCATACCAGGACTGGGTTCGAGGTAATCCAACTATAAATTCCATACCGATTTCTTCCCACTTCCATTCCGGAATCTTCAATGGCTGCAACAATCCAGCTGGCCTTTGATGTTCAACTTTGACTCGATGGCACACATCACACAAAGCTACATACTCAGCTATGTCCTTTTTCATGCTGGCCCACCAATAAAATGTTTTCAAGTCCTTGTACATTTTTTTACAGATGGGATGAATTGAGTAAGGTGAGTCATGTGCCTCCTTTAATATCGTTTCTCGAATATGCTTTACATTAAGTACAACAATCCGTTTCCCAAGCCATAGAGTACCTTGGTCATCCTCATCAAATCTGAATTCTCTCCCTTCTTGGGTCCTTTCTTTGATTTCTTGAATTTCCCCATCCTTGGTCCGACCTTCTCGAATTTCTTGCTCCAAGGTTGGATTTAACTCCATTATCCCCATCTCATTCACAGATCCAAGATTTGACCATTCAAACTCCTTGCATAGCTCAGATGGCAATTCTTGAACCATGAGTTGGTGGCTTAGTACTTTTCGACTCAAAGCATCGGCCACTACATTAGCCTTTCTCGGGTGATAGTTTTTCCAACATCATAATCCTTGATGAGCCCCAACCATCTTCTTTGCCTCAGATTTAGGTCTGTTTCTGTGAAAATGTACTTGAGAGTCTTGTGATCCGTGTAAATCTCACACCTATGACCAAAAATGCAGTGCCTCCAAATCTTCAAGGCATGCACTATGGCTGCAAGTTCGAGGTCATGTGTAGGATAATTCTTCTCATGTTTCTTCAATTGCCTTGATGCATAAGCTACCACATGACCTTCTTGCATGAGCACACATCCAAGTCCTTGTCTTCATGCATCGCAATAGATATCAAAACTTTTAATCACATCGGGCAAAACCAAGACTAATGCAGTGGTTAACCTCTTCTTTAGCTCCTCACAGCTGTTTTGGCAAGCTTGAGTCCAATGCAATACCTTTCCCTTCATTAGTAACTCAGTCATGGGATTGGCTATTTTGGAGAAATCCTCGATGAATCGACGGTAATATCGAGCCATTCCGAGGAAACTCCAGATTTCCTTTACCTTTTATGTCGGTTCCCACTTCAACACATCTCTCATTTTTCTTGGATCAACTAATACTCCTCGTATAGAGATGATATGGCCCAAAAATGATACTTCCCTTAAACAAAACTAGCACTTGCTAAATTTGGCATACATCTGGTGTTCCCTCAATTACTGCAATGTAAGCCTCAAATGCTCCTCATATTCCTCCTCACTTCTCGAATAGATCATAATGTCATCAATAAACACCACAACGAATTTATCCAATTACTCCATGAAAACCTTATTCATGATGTACATAAAGTATACCGACGCATTCGTCACTCCAAAAGACATAACAGTATACTCATTGGATCCATACCGTGTCCGAAAAGCTGTCTTAGGTATATACGACAGTCTAATCTTCATTTTGAAATAGCCTAACCTCAAGTCCATCTTGGAGAAAACACAAGCACCCTTCATTTGATCAAACAGATCCTCTATACGGGGCAATGTATACTTCTTCTTAATCATCACCTCGTTGAGAGCTCGGTAATCCACACATCCTATGGTATCCATCCTTCTTATCCATGAATAGCGTTGGCGCTTCCCAAGGCGAAGAGCTTGGGCGAACGAAACCCTTTTTTAGATGCTATTGAATTTGCTTCTTGAGCTCCACTAACTCCATAGGAGGCATCCTATATGGCCTCTGAGCTATAGGTGCAGTTCTAGGTATTATATCAATTACAAACTCAATGTCACGATCAGGTGGAATACCTAGCAACTCATCCAGAAACACATCCAAAAATTCACACACCACCGGGATCTCCTAAATTGCTGCCCCGTCCATTTGATTCAGCTCCACTTCCTTTGGCGTGTGTTGAGAGGCTTCAAATTCCATGCTGACCCCTTCCTCAATCGTCAACTTCACTATCTTTGTGGCACATTGAATTATTCCATTATGCTTCCTTAACCAGTCCATACCAAGTATTCTATCCAATCCTTATGAATCTAAAATGATAAGGTTGGCGAAGAAGTCTACCCCCCTTATCCTAAGTCTTACTTTTGGACATACTATATTCGTCCTCATCTCCCCTCTAGGAGACTTAACCAACAAGGTATACTTCATAGGAGATATGGGGAAACTATACATGGCAACATACTTTGATGCAATGAAAGAATGAGATGCTCCAGAATCAAATAACATAGTCACCAGGTTGGAGTTTGTGAGAAACATACAAATCACCACATCATCTGCTTGTTGGTCTTCCTCTATAGATACATGGTTCACCTTGCTACGAAAGAAATTCTGCGGTCCACGGTTTCCTTGTGATGCTCCTCCATTCGGTCTTGAGTTCTGTCTTGAAGCATTGTTCCTTTGACCAAGCCTGATTTAGGACATTGAGATGCAAAGTATCCCACCTCACCACAAGTATAGAATGACCTTGCTGCACCAGAATTGTTTGGACGGACTTGATACTGAGCATTAGCGGGAAAGTTGGAGCAAGGTGCATGAGGCATTGGAGGGTGAAGTGCTTGCATGGCAGGGCGTTGGTGCATTGGTTGAGCTGGGCATGGTGGAATAGCAGCGCGATATGCAGGAGCACAGGGGTTATAGTATGGTGCATTTGCTGGTGCAAAGCGGTGACAAATATTGCTTCCTTGTGGCTATTCTTGATATGGCGCCTTCCCCTTATAACCGTGCTCCATCTCACAGACCTTGTTTTCAACCATAATGGCCTTGTCCACAAGCTACTGGAAATTTGCATAGTCACAATTGATCAATTTTACTTGAATCTCATTGTTTAGACCCCTCATAAACAAGTATTGCTTGCGGCTGTCCCGGTTGACATCCTCTCGAGCATACCTTGAGAGTTGAGTGAAATTATTGAGATACTCACTCACATTTGACTTTCCTTGCTTTAGGTTCTCAAATTGTTGTCTTTTCAACATCATAACACCCCCAGGCACAAAATGAGAACGGAAGCTCCCCTTGAATTCAGCTCAAGTGATCCTTTCATGATTAGCATGAGCATTGCATAACAAGTCCCACCAATCTGCAGCTGCGCCAACTAGTTGATGGGAAGCAAAGAGAATCTTCTCCCTATCACTGCATTGCATAATATCGAGATGGTTCTCCACAGATTTCAACCAATCATCAACTTCCATAGGATCTGTGGCTTGACCAAAAGTAGGTGTCCTAGTCCTCATGAACTCTCCCAACCTGTTATGAGGCGGTGGGGGTGGTGGCAGAGGCATATGGGGCTGATTTTGATTGTTTGCCTGTAGCTGTCCCAAAGTTTACATCACCGTCTGCATAAGCTAATTCTGCATTACAGCAACTGCTGAAGGTTGACAGCCCCAGGTCCAGGTCCATTGTTGTTGTTCTGAGGTGCTCCATTGTTCTCCACATTCTCATTTGCACCCCTTTGGTTGCGAGTCCTCGACATTTTAAGAAAGAGCAAGAGATAGAGTAATTTAGAAAATGTCTCTAACTATATGCATCAAGGGATGTGAAACTAAGAAACTACCTATACTTGCCTATATGGATGTGGCAAGCGCTAAAGCATCCCACAATCCTCTACTAAACACACAAGCAAACATTACATAGCAATCAGCACACCAAACAAACCTCGACTATTTCTGAGTACTCCTATGTGCTCTAAAGTGTCCATTCTATCTAGGTTGCATCCTACGGTCAACCTGTAGCTCTGATACCAATTTGTGACACCTGGTTAAAAAATGAACCAAGTGCGACGCATATGCGTGTCCAGGATATTCAACACACATACACGAGTGCATCACAAACAATATACAAAAAATTATTACAAAGCAAATTAATTAAACATGTGATTTCATTACAATATTCAATTAGTCCTCAAGTTAAAACTCTAATGGTCAATATTAATAGTTCCGAAAACTAATGCAGCGGAAAATAATATAAGTTGAGCAAACTAAGCATATAGGGTAGCTCGGCTCCAAGCAACACGATAGGCAAGTCGATGGCAGCACACATCCTAATACTCTGCATTATCCTCAGGGTACTCCCAAACATTACCTGAAGCTGTTGGTGGGGGAATTGAATAGGTAAGCACATGTCGTACTAAACAAGTGCGGGAAATAATGATATGTAGTTTAAGTAAGGAATGATAATAAATAATGGCTATTTGCTGAAATGTACATTTAAAACATATGAAAAGCATACTAGGATTTCTATGTGAATTTAATCCCATCATATCCAAAATTATTAACATAATATAACTCCATCATCTATTAATCATCCATATGCCATTCTATTACCATCCTCATTAACCATGTCTATTTATGACCATCCAATCCATAAACAAAATCATAACCATAACCATGACCATAACTATTACCATAACCATCCCATTTCCCAAGTTCCACTCTAATCATGTAGGTCATCCAGGTGCTCTTATCCAGGAGCATGGTTATCATGATAGTTTTTAACACTCTGCAAAGGTTGTACCACTTTACCTACAAGTTTATGATTTCATCACCCGTTGGTGAGTAAAGAAACCTCCCTTATGCCAATTACTCTTCCTAAGGTGCATGGCCAAGAGATCACAAAATAGCCTTTACAAAGGGACTACCAGCATATTCAGACCCACTAAGGTTTCACCAGTGGTGATGCCACTAACTGAGCACATCCAACCAAGGGCCCCCCACTTGTGCCGTACAGATCACAGGGCAGTCCCGCAACTATTGCAAACCCAACCGACTCCCATTCCCTGCTCCCCCAAATGATCCGTACAATGCTGGCAATACACCTAATTAATCAGCTAAGCTGCACCCATGCTTGGCCTTGTGGTGGCACAGTTGTCCTGACATATTCTTGTACGAACCGGTCCTTAGATCCAAGGCAAGCAAACCACCATATAATCCAACCCATTCCACAAACCATGCGTTCTTAGATCTCCAAAGTCCCATATTACCAATTAATCATGTTCATCAATTCATATCATCCATACATTCATTAATTAATAGTTAAGACATTTGGTTGTTTTCACATCCCAATTAATTAGAGTGAAGTAAAAAGGTAGAAAGCCCTTCCAACACTCTACAACATGTCCCAAGCGACAAGGATGGTCAAACAAGACTAGTAAATTCCTATCTTGGGTTTCCCATCAATTCGACACAAGCATCCAGTTTTGCAAACAAAACATTTAAAAACAGGATCAGAATGATCAGGGACACTTGCTGTGCTCTTGGGACTGATTAGGGTCGAAAGCTTTGAAGTTCTAGTCCTGGAGGTCCTGGACAGCACCCTCTAGAGCAAAACCTCCTATTCCATGCAACAAATATACAAAACAAACATTACAATCAATAAATACTCATATATTACTCAATATGCTATGACATGCATGAATAATGCAATAATGAGGTGAAACTTGTTAATGAGTTGCTATTAATGTTTACTAACTAGTTACAATAGTTTATAACAAGTTTCAAATTGATTTGAGTCAATTTGGAATTAATTCAACAATAACAGATTCAGACATCGGACTAGTCCGCCCTATACAAAAACTGGAATGTAGGGTTTATCTGGATAGCGAGGTTTAGGGTTGAATTCATGTGGAAATTTGGATATAGAGAGTGTACCGTGAGTTTAGAGGTCCAATGGTCGAGAATTGGGTGTGAAACTTGAATCTTGACGATTAGGGTTTGGTGGTAAAGAGACTATTGAGAATTGGTGACAAAGAACATCGATGTTGAGAAGTTGATGAAGATTGCGACTGCTTGATTCTCCTTCTTCTTCGCCTTCTTCTCCTTGCTTCTAGAACTTCTCTTGATGGCAGCACACGAACTTGGGTTGAGGGTTTTCTTCAAAAGTGGCAAGAGATGAAAAGTTTGGGTGGTGGGGTGTTTATATAGAGGTGATGGTGGTAGGGTTTGATGGATTTCGAGTTTAAGGTGGTGGAGGCCGTGGTGGGGTCTCACATGGGCTCCAGAGGGGTTGGACACAATGTTCGTGGGTCCAGTTGAGGCAAATACCCAATAACATACTGTGGAGGAAAAATTGAATCCGATTCGGGCACACAAGACAAGGCTGCTAGGGGCCAGACTAGTGTGATCGGGAAAAGAGACTTGAATGTGCAAGTCCGGTTAAAGATCAAACAAGTCTTATCTTGTCCAGAAAGCAAAACAGACAGGTCTGGTGCATGTCAGGCAAGTTTGAAGGCTTGATCAATTTTCCAAAAACCGGATCAAAAGAGGGATCTACCAGACAACTCTGAAAAGTTCCAGTAGCTGGGAACGGACTAGTCCGTACTCAACAACGAACAAGTCCAGACAACCAACTGAAACTCAATCGGACTAATCTGCGGCAAGAGAGCAATATCGGACTAGTCCGGGGTCCAAACCGGACAAGTCCACTCCTACACAGGTTTTTTAAATGTTGTTTTGCTTCTAATTCAATTTAAACCTATTCCTTTTATGTTTCTTAATGTTAAACATGTATAAGAATGTATACAATGCATGATGGATGAAAATGACTGTGTTACACTTTTCCAATTCAATTTTATCTTTCAATTATGTAAGTGTCCCCATATTCTTAATTGAATAAAATTTAACTTACCGGTTCAGCTAACACCGGTAAAGTTCCCTTTGCTTTACCAATGTATTCGTGTTCAATAAAGATTCTATGAAACAAGTTTGGGGGGAGTCTTTCGTGACTTATTGATGTACATTTTTTGTGATTTGCACAAAATACGTGGCAAACGGAAGTACGAGCAAACATAACAAAATAGTGGGCCAGAGCAGGACTCTCTGGTTCGGTATCATCTCGATCCTTGTGCATAGTTTGACCTTCCTACCCCCTATTTTATGTGAATTCTTTAAATTGAGTTGAATTTTTGCGCATTCTTTTGAACTATCTAAATCAACTCAATGTAAACTAAAATTTTGCAATTCTTTATGTAGCATGTTCTGCTAAAAGTTGAATTTGCATACACTTCATTTCAACTTCATCACCATGTTCTTGAACCAGATATCAATTTAGGAAGATATGTCATTTAAGTATTTGATTAGTGTGCTACGGTAAATCAGTAAAACTTGGAAATCCTTCACGCGTTAATCAAATTTTGGTATTGCAATATTTGAAGTCATAGGAGTTTTTCCTACCTCCTGAAAATGATATAGATACCAATCGTGGCCATGTGATGATATTTATTGAAAACCAAATGCATACGTCACTTTCCATTTTTATTGAACTTTGTCTAATTGTTGTGACTCTATTGCGTGACTAGCATAAACTTTCGACTTTAGAAAATTCTTGTGCACACCATCATTGTTAAATTTTCACATCGTAAATTAGCATCCATCCACCACAAAGAGATAATGTATGTTTCCATTGCAAACTTTACTCTCTCAAATTTTGTTGAAAAAATGAGCAGAAGACATGGATACAAGAAAAAAATAAAGCACGCTCTCGATAAATGAGCATGAGGAAAAAAAAGATAGAAAAGAGGATAAGTAATCATGCTTCATCATTATACAAAGTGATTCGACATATAGGAGTCATCTTCGTTTCCACTACCACATGTGCACAAGAAAATTCTTTTTTCAATATCTTCATTGCATAATCCCACTGTAAGATTTTGATTTTGATTTAGTAATATATAAATTGCAAGTGAGCCATATTTTTCGCAACCAAGCTCCACAAAAAGCCATACCTAGTTTTACAAAAAGAATCGATAACACATACCAAGGTGATGATTAAACACATTGAGATATGAGATGTAACACCCTCACTTTCATGCATCATGCATTGTATAAGTTTATATACATGTTTAACATTAATCCACATAAAAAGGAACAAGTTTAAAATGAATTTAGAATAAAACCGCACTCAAAAGTTCTAAGAAGTGCGGACTAGTCGGGTTTTGGTGCGGACTAGTCCGATTTCTCTCTGACCTATGTCGGACATGTCCGTTTTAGTGTGGACTATTCCGATTTTTGCCTCTGGACACTTTCGTACTTATTTAGTCCATTGCGGACTAGTCCGATATTCCAGTTCCTTGGAAATTCTGCTAAGTCCCTAGACTTGTTCGAACTTGTCCGATATTGGACAGACTTGTCTGATTTTCCTCTAGCCAAGTTCGGACTTGTTCGATATAGTCCGTACTTGTTTTTATCGCATCTATCAATCTTCGGACTAGTCTGGCCTTCTGCGGACTTGTCCAGTAAATTGTGATTCCGAGTTGATCTTCTGTTCCCCGACTTATTTTTGGGTTTTACCTTAAGTAGTCCTAAGAAAGTTGTGTCTAACTCTTTTGGAGCTCATGTGGTACCCCACACCGGCCTCCACCCCCAAACTCGAATTCATTCAAACCCTAGCATCCACCTCTATATATACAACCCTACCCCTTGACTTTACATCCTTTTGCCTCAATTGAAAGTCCACAAACCCTAGTTTGTGGAGAGCCGCCGCCAAGGAGGGAGAAGGAGATCCCGAGCAAGAAGAAGAAGAGGAGGAAACAAAAGAGGATCAAGATCTCCATCGAGTTTCCATTCTTCATCACCAATCCACCATCAAGTTCTTCATCAATCCTAGATCGCTAAGATCCAAGTGTTGCCTTTAAAGCCCTTGATTCATTGGTGTTCTAAAAACCTGGTATACCTTCTACATCATTTTTCTCACGTGAATTCAACCACGTTTCTCAAAATTCACGTCGATCTAGAAAACCCTACTTTGTTGTTCCTGCGAAGGGCAGATTAGTCCGATCTTGCAATCTGTTTCCCGTTGAAGTAATTCTAGATTGATTGGAATCAACTACAAACCTGTGTAGACTTGTTAATAACCATTGTAATTGATTAATGAACATTAAAAACAACTCATTAACTAGTTTTTCTTTGCATTTGCATTAATCATGCATGTCATGACATATTGAGTAATATATGTGCATTGATTGGGATTCTTTTCTTTTATGTTCGTTGCGCAGTTTAGACGGATTTGTGCTAGAGAGTGCTGCGGAGGACCTCCAGCACCAGGACTTTGAATACTTTGACCCTAACCAATCCCAAGAGTAAGGCAAGTGTCCTTGAACATATTGATCCTGTTTCTAAAATAAATGTTTTGTTATCAAAACGGCATGCTTGTGTCAAATTGATGGGAATTCCTATGATAGGAAGTTTACTAGCTTTATTTAACCTGGAATACATGGTAGAGAGACGCGAAGGGTTTTTACCTTTGCTTCGCTTAATCTGTTGGGGTGGGAAAACAACTATACCATTTAATTATGCATTAATGAGATTATGGTTAATATGAACTGGTTAATGTTATATGGTAATGGGTGATCTAAGCAAGCATGGTAGTGGATTGGGTTGGATGCTATGGTGGTTTCGCTTGCTTTAGATCTAAGGACCGGTTTATGAGAGAATATGCCAGGACAACAGTGCCATCACGAGGCGAAGTATGTGTGCGGCGTAGCTGATTATTAGGGTATTTCTAGTATTAAGCGAATCATTTGGTGCACAGTGGAAGGGGAGTCGGATTGGGTTTGGATATGATTGGCGGGACTCCATGGGATCCGAATGGCACAAGAGGGGTCCCTCTATTGATGATGTGCTCAGTTGGAGACGTCGGCACTGGTGAAACCTCAGTGGGTTCGTACATGCTAGTAGTCCCTTTGTAAAGGCTATTTTGTGATCTCTTGGCCATACACCTAAGGAAGTGTAATTGGCATAAGGGAGGTTTCTTAAGTCGCCGACGGGTGATGAAATCACAAAGACGTGGTATGGTACAAACTCTGCAGAGTATAAAAACTATCATTATAGCCGTGCTCCCGGTTAAGAGCACCTGGATGACCTACATGATTATAGGGAAACCTGGGATTGGAATGGTTTGGTACGGGTTATGGTTGGTAATATGGTTATGGCTGGTTATGGATTGAATTATGGCATTGAATATGGTTAACGGTAATGGTGATGGATATGGAATATGGACTTATGCTATGGCAATTATTGTGGTTTATGATGGGTTTACTTCACATACATACAATATACTCCTTTTCAAATGTTTTAATGTACTTTTCAGCACTTAACCTTTATTATTGTCGTCATTTGTGTCAGCTACATGTCATACTTTCCACACACGCTGAGTACGACATGTACTCACCCTTGACAATTCCCCCACCAACAGTTGCAAGTCAGGATTGGGAGTACAACGGAGATAATGCGGAGTTCTAGGTCGTGTCTGCTGTCAGCTTTGCCTGTGGTGTTGATTGGAGCTGGGCTACCCTTATGCTTAGTTGCTTTAATTGGCTTATTTTCCACTGCATTAGTTCAAACTTGTCATTATTATTCATTAGAGCTTGTATTCGAGGGTATTCTGAATTGAGTAATAAAAGTGCTTAATTAATCTTGTTTTGTGGTAATTTTTTGTATATCCTTTTATGAATGCACTTGTGTAGGTGTGTTGAACATCCTGGGCACACATATGCGTTTCCTTGGTTCATTTTCGAAATCGGGTGTCACATGAGAGAAATCTTCTGAGGAGTATGGCAATTTCTTTTTGACTTTCGAGAATATAGCAATTTCCAAATAATTTAGTAGGAGGAGACCAGGTGAACTACGTTTAAACCGTTCCACCTTCAAACACCCAAGAAGGTGTGGTAGCCACATCAAAGTTCTTAGACACAGGTATGAGTTGAAATAATTTGTATACATCTTTCATACTTACAGCAAAACTATGTTATCATTTAGTTCTTCTTGCCTTGTCTCAAGGATGAGTAAAGGACTAAGTGTGGGTGGGTTTGTTGATGGTCCTCAAGTGTCATATTTGAGTATCAGTTCACCCAATAAAATATATAAAAATGACAACACAACATAATGATCAGGGTTATTTACTATTCATTTCCACAAGTGTTAGTGTCTATTTGTATGCAAGTGCATTTTACCCAAACTATTAATAATTCAAGGGACCAATCATGAAAAGATGTTTCCAACCAATCACAAGCCACCACGTGGCATCACATGGATCCATGGACCCATTATTAGGCATATTCGAGGGTATCCGATGACAATTAACGTGGAAATGAAAAGAGGGCCCATAAATCATTCATACGGAGGAAACACACCCCAAACGGCGCAACCTCGGGCGTGGCCAAACCATAGGTTGGCCGACCTGGTCCTGGCCCTTTTGTCAGTCAAATTACACGTGGCTTCCTCCTATAGCTCCTTAAAGGTGGTGGAGACTAATTCGGGCGCAAAAGATGGCAGGAACCACCTCAAAAACATGTATAAATACCACCCCTCACTCCCGCACTCACACACACCACAAACTACTAAGCAAAAAGGGCAAGGAAGAATAGGAGAAGACAATGGGGAGTTGTCATCATGACTACTCCTGATATCCTTATAATTACAATCGTCTAAATTCCAATAATCATTATCTTTTTATTCCCATGGGAAAATCTCCGCAGTTCGACGAGAATGATTATACCATGTGGAAGTACAATATGAAAATGCATCTTATCTCCTTAAACCCCAGTCTTTTGCATTTTGTGTTTACAGATGTAGATATCTCGAATACCAAGAAGAATTAAGTTTCTGTCAATGCAACTTGTAAGCCTAAAGGAAAGGAAGCTCATGAAGCACAAGAAGAAGAAGACACAAGCGATGTGAGCACCAATTTTAATGATGAAGTGACGGTGCTCTTCATCAAGAAATTCAAGCGTATGATGAGAAGGAGGAAGGGCAGCAACTTTAGTGACGAGAAGAGCAAAGAAAAAAGAAAATCCAAGGCACGACGTACCTGCTACAACTGTGGCGAGTATGGTCACTTTATGGTTGACTGCACATATGTGGAAAATAAAGAGAAAAAGGAAGCGAAGCCTCAATAGAAGAAGACCTTCAGAAAAAGGAGGCAAGCCCACCAAGCGCACATTGGCAAGGAGTGGCACTCAAATGACGAGTCCTCCTCCGATGAAGAATAAGAGATGGCCACCATTGCCATCAAGAAGCCTACCAAGAAGTTTACGCTCTTCCCAAACATGGGAGGATGGGAGACTCATAATCATACTTGCTCATGGTTAAGGAAGGTAAGAAAAAGGTTTGACTTACAACTCCCTCGATTAATTCCTCCATTGATGATTTTGATAGCTCTAGTGAAAATGAGGATATGTTTAAAGGTTTAAGAAAAACTGCTTTATGGAAAATGAAAATGTTGTTGGATGAAGTTTTTGAGAAGGAGAAGCTTGTCAACCAACAAGAAGATATGCTCATCCGCGAAAGGAGGAGATATCAAGAGGTTGAGAAACTCCTTGAGCTTGAGAAGGAAAAGAACAAGTCACTTGAGAATGAGCTAGCCTCGAGTAAGGAAACTTACTCAAACCTAGAAGACTCACTTGATACAATCAAGGATGAACTTGCTAACTTGTCAGAAGTTAACAAGATCTTGGAAGTGCAAGTCTAGTCACTCAAGCAAAGTGACTCTTCCTCCTCCAAGAGCTCACCTTCCAAAGGTGTAAATTCAACAACAACTGCAACTTGCACATGTTGTAGTAAGAAAAATATTGTTAAACATGATTCTTCTGCTTCACATGCTAAACATCCATCCCAAAGTGGCATCTTTGACAAGGAAAATATCAAATATGCACGTAGTACATACATGGTCACAAGACCTCCTAACGCCAAAGATAGTGTTGGGTTTTCCAAAAATAAACACATGTCCAGCAATGTTCATGTTAAGAAGCAAATTACTTTTGTTAAGGGAACATCAAATGAATCTAAATTGCATATACTATTTCGTACTTTTGATGCTTTATATGTACTTATGAAAGATAAATCTGGACATGTATTTGCCAAATATGCAGGGCCACGCCACAAGAACTAAAAAACTTGTGTGTTGGTGCCCAACACTCTTGTGACTAACCTACGAGGACCCAAGCAAGCTTGGGTACCTAAAACCAAGAAATAACTCTGTTGTGCAGGCCTACTCCTCTAGTGGATCGAAATGGGTGCTAGACAGTGGATGCACTAATCACATGACCGGAGAGAGGAGTATGCTTGTTGAGTATGAGTGCAACGCAGATCTCAGTGAAGGAATATATTTTGGAGACAACAGCCAAGGAAAAGTCCTTGGTAACGGTAAAATTGAAATTTCTTCTCAACATACTCTTTCAAACATTTTACATGTCAATTCTCTAGATTATAATCTTTTGTCCATATCTCAGCTGTGCGACAAAGGTTATAAATGTTTATTCACTAATGATGGTGTGACTGTTTTCAGAAGAAGCGATAGCTCGATTGCATTTAAGGGAATGTTGAAGGAAAAGCTTTATCTTATTGACTTCAACAAAGATAAAACTGAACTCAACACTTGCTTGGTTGCAAAAACTAACTTGGGATGGTTGTGGCATACACGGCTAGCCCATGCTGGGATGAGAAATCTGCAGAAACTTTAAAAATGTGGTCACATCCGAAGTTTAAAAGATGTTGTTTTTGAGAAAGACAGGTCGTGCAGCTCATGTCAGGCAGGAAAACAAGTTGGAGCACCACATCCCGCCAAGAACGTGCTGACTACCTCAAGACCACTAGAACTTCTTCACATGGAGCTCATTAGTCCAATTGCTTATATAAGCATCGACGGTAACAGATACAGATTGGTTATTGTTGATGTTTTTTTCTAGATTTACCTGGGTGTTTTTATTGTATGATAAATCAGAAACTTAGGGAATCCTCAAGAAATTTCATAAAAGGGCACAAAATGAATTCTCCTGAACCGTGAAGAACATTAAAAGTGACAATGGAACCGAGTTTAAGAATACACATGTTGAGGAGTACCTAGAAGAAGATGGAATAAATCATGAATTTTTGGCACCCTACTCCCTACAACAAAATGGGTTGGCTAAAAGGAAAAACAGGACACTAATTGAAATGGCAAGGACGATGCTAGTTGAATACAAGACTTCAGACCATTTTTGGGCTGAAGTGGTGAACACCGCTAGTCACGCCACAAACTGGTTGTATCTTCACCGACTCTTGAAGAAAATGCCATACGAGCTTCTCACAGGTAACGAACCAAATATTTCATATTTTAGAGTTTTTTGAAGTAAATGTTTTATCCTGAACAAGAAATCGTGGACTTCGAAGTTCACTTCGAAATCTGATGAAGGATTCTTGCTTGGTTATGATTCGAATGCCTACGCCTATCGTGTCTTCAACAAAGTCTCTAGCCTTGTTGAAGTTGTACGTGACATAGTGTTCGATGAAATCAACGGCTCCCAGGTAGAGCAAGTTGATAAGTGTGTGCTAGATCAAGAAGAAGACCCATGCCAAGCATTGAGGAGGATGGCACTTGGTGATATTCGACCTCAAGAGCAACCACAAGACTCAAGTTCTCATGATGAACCTCAACAGGAAAGCAATGATCAAGGGGGAGCTCATGCACAAGATCAAGATCGGGAAGTTCAAGAAGATCAATATAATCAAGGAAGCAATGATCTAGGGAGAGACATTGATAATGAAGAAAATGAAGTGCATGCAACTTCAGAAGTTCCTCACCCAAGAGTACATTAGAGTATACAAAGAGATCATCCATTCAACAACATCATCGGAGACATTGTTAGGGGAGTAACCACTAGATCTCACATAGCTCATTTCTGTTAATATTACTCTTTTGTCTCTTTTCTGGAACCATACAGGTTAGAATAAGCAATAAAGGATCTAAATTGGGTGATTGCAATGCAATAGGAGCTGAAGAACTTCAAGAGAAATGAACTATGGGAGCTTGTAGAAAGACCAAAGGCGAACATTGTAGGAACCAAATGGGTTTTCCAGAACAAGCAAGATGAACATAGAGTGGTAACAAGAAATAAGGTGTGACTTGTTGAAAAAGGTTACTCACAAGTCAAAGGTTTGGACTTCGACGAAACTTTCACTTCCGTAGATATACATGAGTCCATTCGTATTTTATTGGCATATGCTACTCACGATAATTTTAAGATATATCAAATGGACGTCAAAAGTGCTTTCCTCAACGGTCCCTTTAAGAAGCAAGTGTATGTGGAGCAGCCACCGGGATTTGAAGATCAAGAGTACCCCAACCATGTGTATAAACTGCGTAAGGCTCTATATGGCCTCAAACAAGCTCCTTAAGCTTGGTATGAGTGCCTTAGAGATTTTATAACTCAAAATGGTGAGTTGATTATACCTTGTTCACAAAACATTTTGATGATCATCTATTTGTATGTCAAATCTATATTGGCGATATCATCTTTGGTTCTACTAACAAGTCATTTTGTGAAGAATTTAGCAATATTATGATGGAAATATTCGATATGTCGTTGATGGGTGAATTGAAGTTCTTCCTGGGATTCCAAGTGAAGCAACTAAGAGAAGGAACCTTCATAAGACAAACCAAGTACACATAGGACATTCCCAAGAAGTTCAATATGGAAAAAGCCAAGCTCATCAAGACAGTCATGGCAACTAATGGACATCTCGATCTCAACGAAGATGGTCTAAATGTTGATCACAAGGTAATCGGTCTATGATTGGTTCATTACTGTATTTATGTGTATCTAGGCCAGATATCATGCTTAGTGTTTTTATGTATGCAAGGTCTCAAGCTGCACCTAAAGAGTGCCATTTAATAGCTGTAAAAAGAATTGTAAGATACCTTGTGCACACACCTAACTTGGGCCTTTAGTATCCCAAAGTATCCAAGTTTAACTTAATAGGATATTCCGATGCTGACTATGCAGGATGCAAAGTCGATAGAAAGAGCACATCGGGGACGTGCCAATTTCTTAGAAGATCCTTAGTTTCATGGTCATCCAAAAAGCAAAACTCCATTGCTCAATCCACAGCTGAAGCGGAGTATGTTGCAACCGGTAGTTGTTGCGCACAACTACTTTGGATGCGACAAACTCTAACGGATTATGGTTACAATCTGAACCATATTCCACTCCTATGTGATAATAAAGGTGCCATAAAAATTGCACACAAACTAGTAGAGCAGACAAGAACTAAGCACATAGATATTCGTCATCATTTCTTAAGAGATCATTCATTAAAAGGTGACATAGTAATTTCACACGTTGGGACTGAAAAACAAAATGCAGACATTTTCACGAAGCCATTAGATGAAAAGAGATTTTGTGAGCTAAGAAATGAACTAAATATACTTGACTGTCGAAGTGTTGCTTGAAACACCGCATACCTGGTTGTGATTTCAAAATTTACTTATTTTTTACGAAAATTTTCCCCTTACCTCGATTTTCTCTTGAAAACTATTTAAACTAGTGAATCTTGCTGAATTATGGCCATTGTATGATTATTGATTGCTTACTGGTCATGTTCATAAATATTATTTGTGAAATTATGTCCTTTAGATCAATTTTAGTTCAAACTCACAAAATCAATTTGTTCCATTCTGTTCTGTCCAGGTGACCAGGACTAGTCCGACGTCAGGATCGGACTAGTTCATTGTGACAGACTAGTCCGACATACCGGACTTGTCCGGTCCCTACCGGACTAGTCCATATTTATCGGGCTTAACCCTAGCCCACCACCAGGACTTCATCTTCCTCCTCTCATAGTCACGTTTGCTCTCTCTCTCTCTCTCTCTCCTCATGCATGAGCTCTCAAGGCGATTTTTGCATCTAGCCATCAAAATCGAAGATTTCTCCATAGGAAATCTTCTCCTCGGCGTGAAGCTTCCCCACTCCAGACTAATCCAGACCTCACTCCGTACCTCCTCTTCGAATCGTTGATTTTACGGTAAAATCTAACTCAACAATAGTTCTCACCGTTTCTCCAATTTTGTGTATTTTTTCATGATTCCTAGGGCATGCATTACCTTTCTAGATGTAGTCCTATTGTATTCCTACTCGTTGTGCATCATTTGAGCTAGATTTGTTGAAAATAGGAAGTTAGGGCTCATATGTTAGTTCGGACTAGTCTGGAATTCTAGTGCGGACAAGTCCGCACTCTAAACACGAACAAGTCCGGTACCTTGACAATTTGAACCTCTAAATTATTATTTTCACAAAGTCTACAATTAATTATTATCAATCCTTGAATTCCCTTGTCAGGCACGATGTCGTCAGCTTCAGAAGACAACTGGTTTGATTATGACGAAGAGCGTGATCGTGCAAGATTGCAAAGAGCCAAAGAGAGAGTCATGAAGAAGAGGCACAACCACAATGTTCACTCCTCTCCTCCCGATGATTCTCTTCATAAGAAGAGGAGAGTGGTAGTGAAGAAACCTCTGAGCAAGGAAGGTGTTGGAATCTCATTGGCTCCTAAGAGAAGCCTCAACAAGTTCAAAGGACTGGCTAGTGGTCCTATTGGTCCATTGAAGATGAAGGCTCCTATTCACCACAATAGGCGGCCCTCAAGTGATGATTTTGTTGGAAAAGGGAATGAACTGGCTGACAAATACAGGAAGATTGAAGTCCATGAGTAAACTAAACAGCCAACGGACCCAAGATTTTGTTGTAACTTTCATGCTGACGCTCTAATTTGTTTTTCTGCTTGACAAGCGCTACAAGGCCTATATTTCTCAAACACAACATTTGTTAGTCCTTGGGTGTGATCCCCTTTAGAAGGTTTTATAAGTTCCTCATACAAACTTGGGCTAGCCTTCTATGTCACAATCATCCAATGTTAGTTTTTGCAATCAAGCATGTATCAAATTCAACTTTATTCTTTGTGAAATCCATAAAGTAAAGCTTTCCTTTAATAAACCATTGATGGCAGTTGAGTCATCAGTTCTTCTAAAGACAATATCACTCTCATTAGTAAACAAACAATTGTATCCCTTCTCACAAAGTTGTGAGATGGATAGAAGATTATAATCAAGGGAATCAACATGTAAAATGTGAGAAAGTGAATGTTGAGAAGATATTGCAATTTTACAAATATTGAGCACTTTCCTTTAGCTATTGTCACCAAATGAGATACCTTCACGAGGATTATCATTTTCTTCATATTTAATAAGCATCATCTTCTCTCCAGTCATGTGGTTGGTGCATCCACTATCTAGCACCCAATTCAAACCACTGAAGGAGTATCCCTACAAAACAAGTTTAGGGTCGTGTTTTAGGTACCCACATTTTTTTGGGTCCTTTGAGGTTAGTGACAAGACATTTGAGCATCCACATACAAGATTTTTATTGCTGTGGAGTGACCCGACATATTTAACATTAACCCTTCCATATTCGTTTCTCATTAAAAAATATGAAGGATCAAAGTCATGGTATAGTGTATGAGAAGCAATCCTAGCATTTTCTTGAGAAATAGATGTATCAACATAGTTTATGGCTTTTTAGGAGCTCTCCTTGGCATATGCAAGGCACTCCTTGTCATTCTTCAGGATTCTAGCATTTTGCTTGCTTCCTCTAGAATAACCAAGGTCATCTTTGATCATAGAGAACTTGAAACCATATATGCACTTCCTGCATATTTAATCTTCTCCTCGTCAAAGACTTGACTCTTATGGGAGTGTTTGATTTGTGCCACATTAAGTTCATTTTTCAAGGTTAGGACAAGATTAGAACAATCATAGGTTTTAGTGGTGGAGGAAATATTTGAGTTAGGTGAACTTGTTGATGTAGATGAGGCACTTGAGTTGAGAGTATCAACTTTCACTTTAGGATTTTTGTGAGCTTTTGACACACTCGCAATGTCAACTTAAAGAGCAACATTTGAACTCTTGACACTAGTACAAGTCTCCTTGCATGAAGCAAGTTCAAGTGTTTAACTCTTCTCCCTCTCAGTTGTAAGAGATTCTCAATTTCAAGTTTCTCTCCTTTTCGAGGATGAGCAATTCTTCTTTTTCACTAAGAAGATCTTCCTTTACAAATATCTCATCCGTTAAATTTTTTTCATTTTAGCAATTGCACCCTTGTTCGTTCCTTTAAACATGAATTCATTTTTTGCTATTACTATCAAAATCATCATCGTTATAGGAATTGAAGTTAGAGGACAATTTAGCTTTAACCTCGCGTTTTCCCTCCTTTGCCATGAGTCAAGTTTTCTTCAAAGTTCTCCAACCACTCTTATTAGGCAAGAGTGATTTCTTCATTGTGGGCTTCTTGATGATAACATTTGCCCACCCCTTCATCATCATTAGAGGGTGAGTCTTTATTTGAGTCTCACTCCTTTCCAATGTGGGCTTATCTGAAGGATTTCATCTTCTTGAGCAATTTCCTCTCTTTGGATTTTGCCTCCTCCTTCTTCTTCTTTTTCACTTTGTCATCATCCTTCTTATATGGGTAATTCACAATGAAGTGCCCTTACTCGACACAATTGTAGCAAGCCCATATGGTTCTTGACTCGGTCATTTCCTTGCTCTTGCCCTCATAGTTGTTACTTCTCTTCTTCCTCATCATCCTCTTGAATATTCTAACGAACAATGTCGTTTCTTCCTCATCCATGTTAGAGCTTTCCTCATTCCCATCCTCAACTTCAGTTCCTTCTTGCACTTCCTTCCCCTTGGACTTCTTTGAAGCTTGGAGCACTATGTCAAGCTTCTTAGATGAGGGGCCCTTGGGAAGACTCTTGATATGTTGTAACACCCTCATTATCATGCATCATGCCCTACATACATTCATATACGTGTCTAACATTAATCCACATCAAGAGGAACGAGTTTAAAATTGATTTGGAGCAAAACCGCACTGAAAATGCTAGAAAGTGCGGACTAGTCCGATTTTACTGAGGACTAGTCAGATTTCTCTCTGACTAAAAACGGACTTGTCCATTTTTGCTGCGGACTAGTCTTATTTTGCCTCTCGGAACTTTCGGACTTGTCTAATTTTGTGCGGACTAGTCCGATATTCTAAGAATCCTTGAAAATTCGCTAAGTCCTTGGACTTTTCCGGACTACTCCGGTGTTCCAGTGGACTTGTCCATTTTCCTCTCTAACTAAAGTCGGACTTGTCCGATTTTAGGCCATACTTGTCCTATTTTCTCTCTGGACAACTTCAGACTAGTCCGGTCCTTTCTGGACTTGTCCGATATTTCGCGACTCCGAGTTGATCTTTTTTTTACGACTTGTTTCTTGGGTTTCACGTTAAGTGGGCCTAGGTATGTTGTGCCTAACTCTTTTAGAGCCCATGTGGGACTCTAAACGGCCTCTAATCTTCACAAACTCGAAATCCATCTAACCCTAGCCTCCACCTCTATATAAACAACACCACCCCTTGACTTGACATCTATTTGCCACTTTTCTACCCCACCCAAACCCTAGTTCGTGGAGAGCCACCATCATGGAGGGAGGAGTAGATCCCAAGCAAGAAGAAGAAGAGGAGGAAACGAAAGAGGATCAAGATCTCCATCAAGCTTTCGTTCTTCAACACCAATACATCTCCAAGTTCATCCCCAACCCTAGCTCATAAAGATCCAAGTGTTACCTCCAAGTTTCTTGATTCATTGGAGTTCTAAACACCTGGTATACCTTCTATTCTATTTTCCTTACGTGAATTCAACCCCTAGTCTCCAAATTTATGTCGATCTAGAAAACCCTAGTTCGCTAGTTCTGCGAAGTGCGAACTAGTCCGGCCTTCTGCAGACTAGTCCAATTTTCCTGGTTAAATTGCATCGAATTTATTCTAAAATTGATTTGAATCAACTCCAAACCTGTATAAACTTGTTAAAATCTATTAGAACTAATTAGTGATCATTAAAGGCAATCTATTAACAGGTTCTACCTTGCATTTGCATTAATCATGCATGTCATGACATATTGAGTAATATTTGTGCATTCTTTGATTGTGTATCTTGTCTTGTATGTTTATTGTGCGGATTAGATGGATTTACGCTAGAGAGTGCCGCGGAGGATCTCCAGCACCAAGAGTTTGGAGAAGTTGACCCGAACCAACCGCAAGAGCAAGGCAAGTGTCCTTGACGCATATTGATCCTATTTTAAGATAAATGTTTTATTTGCAAAATTGCATGCTTGTGTCAATTTGATGGGAATCCTATGATAGGAAGTTGACTAGCTTTGTTTAACCACCCTTGTCACCTGGAATACCTGGTAGAGAGTCAGGAAGGGTTTTTACCTTTTTGCTTCGCTTAATTAATTGGAACGGGAGAACAACACTACACATTTAATTATGAATTAATGATATTCTGGTTAATATGAGCTGGTCAATATGATGTGGTAATGGGTGATCTACGCAAGCAAGGTATGTGGATGGGTTGGATGTTATGGTGGTTTGTTTTCTTTAGATCTAAGGACCGGTTCATGCGAGAATAAGCCAAGACTATAGTGCCACCACGAGGCCAAGTATGGGTGTGGCGTAGCTGATTAATTAGGGCTTTGCCAGTGCTATTTGGACCATTAAGGATGATTGGGGAAGGGGTAGTCGGATTGGGTTTGTTGATGATTGGTGGGACTACCCTGGGATCCGAATGGCTCAAGAGGGGGCCCTTGGTTGAAGATGTGCTCAGTTGGAGGCATCGCCACAGGTGAAACCTCAGTGGGGTCTAAATAGGCTAGTAATCCCTTTGTAAAGGCTATTTTGTGATCTCTTGGCAATACACCAAAGGAAGTGTAATTGGCATAAGGGAGGTTCTTTAGTCGCCGACGGGTGATGAAATCCCAAACACATGGGTAAAGCGGTAGAAACTCTGCAGAGTCTATAAAAAGTATCATGATAGCCGTGCTCCCGGTTATGAGCACCTGAACAACTTCCATGATTAGAGGGAACCTGGTATTGGGACGGTTTTGGGATGGTTATGGTTGGTATTATGGTTATGGGTGGTTATGAATTTAATTCTGGTATTGAATATGGTTAATGGTATGATGATGATGGATATGGAATATGGACTGGTACTATGATATTACTTATGGATTATGATGGGTTTAATTCACATACATATAATATATTGTTATTCAAATGTTTTAATGTACTTTTCAGCACTTAGCCATTATTATTGTCGTCATTTGAATCAGCTACATGTCATACTTTCCACACATGCTGAGTATGACATGTACTCACTCTTGCAATCCCCCCCCCAACAGTTGCAGGTCAGGATTGGGAGTTTAATGGTGATAATGCGGAGTTCTAGGCCGTGTCTACCGTCAGCTTTGCCTGTGGTGTTTTGGAGCTGCGCTATACCCTATTGCTTACGCTGCCTAGCTGTTTAGTTTGCTTAATTAGTTATTTCCGCTGCATTAGTTAAACTTGTCATTCATATTCATTAGAGCTTGTATTCGAGGATAATATGGTTTGTTTAATAAAATTTGGTTAATTAATCTTGTTCTATGGTAATTTTTTGTATACTCTTTTGTGAATGCACTCGTGTATGTGTGTTGAACATCCTGAGCACACATATGCGTTCACATGGTTCATTTTCGGAACCGGGTGTCACGGATTGGTATCAGAGCCACAGGTTGACCGTAGGACACAACCTAGATAGAATGGACACTTTAGATCACATAGGAGCACTTAGGAATCGATGTGTTTTTGGTTGGTGTGTTGTTTGCTATATACTATTTGCTTGTGTGCTTAATAGATGATTTTGGGATGCTTTAGCATTGCCATGTCCACGTAGGCTACATAGTTGTCTAGTTTCATATCTCTTGATGCATATAATTGGGGACGTTTTCTAATTCCCAGCTATTGCTTTTCTTCAGATGGTGAAGACTCGCAACCAGAGGGATGACAATGATGAGGAGGAGAACCATGGAGCACCTCAGAACAACAATGGACAAGGACCTGCTCATGGAGCTATCAACATTGAGCATCTTTTGGCTATGCAAAACCAACTCATGCAGACCATGATACAAACTATGGGACAGCTGTAGGCTAGCAATAACAACAATCAGCCCCACATGCCTCCACCACCACCCCCACCTCCTCATAGCCGGTTGGGAGAGTTTATGAGGACTAGGCTGCCGACCTTTGCTCAAGCTGCTGGCCCTATGGATGCTTATGATTGGCTCAAGTCTGTGGAGAAGAAACTTGCTATTGTCCAATGTAGTGACCAGGAGAAGGTGCTATTTGCTTCTCATCAACTCATTGAAGCAGCTGCGAATTGGTGGGATGGTTATTGCAATGCTCATGAGCACCAAGAGAGAATTACTTGGGCTGAATTCAAAGAGAGCTTCCGTTCTCATTATGTGCCGGAAGGTGTTATGATTTTGAAGAGGCAAGAATTTGAGAACTTGAGTCAAGGAAGATCAAACGTGAGTGAATATCTCAATAAGTTCATTCAACTCTCAAGGTATGCCCCTGAGGATGTGAGCCGGGACAGCCGGAAACAATACTTGTTCATGAGGGGATTGAACAGGGAGATTCAACTGCAATTGCTCAACTGGGATTATTCAAACTTTCAGAAGCTTGTGGACAAAGCAATTGTGGTTGAGAACAAGATTCGTGAGATGGAACAAGACAACAAGAGGAAGGCGCCATATCAAGGACAGCAACAAGGAAGTAATGTGCGCCCTCGCTTTGCGCCTCCTAATGTGCCATATTACAGCTCTTCTATTCCTGCTCAACACCCTGGATTTGCACTGCGCTCAACTCAGTTTGTGCAGCAACGCCCTATTATGCAAGCACCTAGGCCTCCAATGTCTTATGCGCCTCGTGCTAATTTTCCTGATGCCAATGCTCAAAACCAAGCTCGTCCCAATAATTCTGGTGGAGTTAAGAAGTGTTGTACTTGTGGAGAAGATGGACACTTTGTGCATCAATGTCCTAAGTCAGGCCTTGGTCAAGGAAGCAATGCGCCGGGGCAAAACCCAAGACCCAATGGAGGACATCCGCAAGGATACCGGGGGCGGCGAAATTTTGCTCGTGGCAACGTGAACCATGTCTCCACGGAGGATGCTGAACTATTGGATGACGTGGTCATTGGTATGTTTCTCGCCAACTCCAACCGCGCGACTATGTTGTTTGATTCTGGAGCATCACATTCATTCATTGCATCGAAGTATGTTGCCAAGTATAGTTTGCCTATCTCTCATATGAAGTTTACTCCATTGGTTAAGTCTCCTGGAGGAGAGATGAGGACACATATAGTATGTCCAAAAGTAAGCCTTAAAATAAGGGGGGGTAGACTTCTCCGCCAACCTCATTGTTTTGGATTCTCAAGGATTGGACATTATACTTGGTATGGACTGGTTGAGAAAGTACAATGGAGTTCTTGAGTGTGCCACAAATACGGTGAAGTTGACCAATGAAGAAGGGATCACTGCAGAATTTGAAACATCTCAAACCACACCGAAGCAATTGGAGCTGAATCATATGGATGGTGCCACAATTGAGGAGATTCTGGTGGTGTGTCAATTTTTGGATGTTTTTTCGGACGAGCTGCCCGGTATGCCACCTGATCGAGACATTGAGTTTGTTATAGATTTAATACCTGAAACTGCACCTATAGCTAAGAGGTCGTATAGGATGCCTCCTATGGAACTAGCAGAGCTCAAGAAGCAAATTCAAGAGCAACTGGAGAAGGGTTTTATTTGCCCAAGCTCATCACCTTGGGGAGCGCCCGTGCTGTTTGTGGACAAGAAGGATGGGTCGCAAAGGATGTGTGTACATTATTGAGCTCTCAACGAGGTGACCATCAAGAACAAGTACACCTTGCCACGCATAGAAGACTTGTTTGATCAGATGAAGGGTGCTTGTATCTTCTCTAAGATTGATTTGAGGTCGAGATATTTTCAAATGAAGATTAGACCATCGGACATACCCAAAACAGCTTTTAGAACACGGTATGGATCTTATGAGTACACCATGATGTCTTTTGGATTGACAAATGCGCCTTCCTACTTTATGTACCTCATGAATAAGGTCTTCATGGAGTACTTGGATAAGTTCGTTGAGGTGTTTATTGATGACATTATGATCTACTCGAAGGATGAGAAGCAACATGAGGAACACTTGAGGCTTGCGCTGCAGAAATTAAGAGAGCGTCAATTGTATGCCAAGTTCAACAAGTGTCAGTTTTGTTTGAAAGAGGTGTCATTTTTGGGTTATATCATCTCAGGAGGAGGAGTATCGGTTGACCCCGGAAAAGTGAGTGACGTGTTGAGGTGGGAACCGCCGCAAAATATAAAGGAAATAAGGATTTTCCTTGGGATGGCTGGATATTACCGTCGGTTCATCAAGTACTTCTCCAAGATAGCCAAGCCAATGACAGAATTGCTAATGAAGGGAAAGGCGTTCCGATGGACTGAAGATTGTCAAAACAGTTTTGAGGAGTTAAAGAAGAGGTTGACAATAGCACCAGTTTTGATATTGCCGGATGTAAGCAAGAGTTTCGATATTTATTGTGACGCATCAAGACAAGGACTTGGATGTGTGCTTATGCAAGAAGGTCAAGTAGTAGCCTATGCGTCGAGACAATTGAAGAAACATGAGCAGAATTACCCAACGCATGATTTGGAACTCGCAGTCGTGGTACATGCATTGAAGATTTGGAGGCACTACATCCTTGGACATAGGTGTGAAATTTATACGGATTATAAGAGTTTGAAGTATATTTTCACACAAACAGATCTGAACTTGAGGCAACGAAGATGGTTGGAGCTCATCAAAGATTATGATTTGGGGATCAACTATCATCTGGGAAAAGCCAATGTAGTGGCCGATGCTTTGAGTAGAAAGGGAGTAAGTCATCAACTCACAGTTTGAGAGTTACCATCCGAGTCATGTAAGGAGTTCAAACGGTTGAACCTCGGGTTTGTAAATGAGATGGAGATGATGGAGTTAAATCCGACCTTGGAGCAAGAAATTCAAGAAGCACAAGCCACGGATGAAGAGATCAAGGAAATCAAGGAAAGGACCGAAGAAGGGAGAGAATTCAGATTTGATGAGGATGAACATGGTACCTTATGGCTTGGAAAGAGAATCGTTGTGCCTAATGTAAAGCATATTCGGGAGACAATATTAAAGGAGGCACATGACTCGCCGTACTCAATTCATCACGGTTGTACAAAGATGTACAAGGATTTGAAGACATGCTATTGGTGGGCCAGCATGAAAAGGACATAGCTAAATACGTAGCATTGGATGTGTGCCAACGAGTCAAGGCAGAACTTCAAAGGCCAGCTGGATTATTGCAACCATTAAAGATTCCGGAATGGAAGTGGGAAGAAATCGGTATGGACTTCATAGTTAGTTTACCGAGTACCCAGTCCGAGTATGACTCAATTTGGGTAATTGTGGATCGCTTAACCAAGTTAGCTCATTTTGTTCCTGTCAAGACCAAGTATACATCTGCACAATTGGCCGAAATATACATGGAGCAGATTGTGTGTCGACATGGAGTCCCTAAGAAGATAGTCTCGGGTAGAGGTTCTCAATTTACCTCCAGGTTTTGGCAAAAGTTGCATGAAGCTTTGGGAACGAGGTTTAATTTTAGTTCAGCGTATCACCCTCAAACGGATGGACAAACCGAGAGGACCAATCAGATTTTAGAGGACATGTTAAGAGCTTGTGCTTTAAAGCATGGGAAAAGTTGGGACAAGAGCTTGCCATATGCAGAATTTTCATACAACAATAGTTACCAAGCAAGCTTGAAAATGTCACCATATGAAGCGCTTTATGGAAGGAAGTGTAGGACACCTTTATTCTGGAATGAGGCAGGAGAAACTCAAGTATTTGGTCCGGATGTGTTGCAAGAAGCCGAAAAGCAAGTCCAAATAACTTGTGAGAACTTGAGGGCTGCTCAATCAAGACAAAAGGGCTATGCGGACAATAGGAGGTGGAAATTAACCTTTGAAGTGGGAGATTTTGTTTACCTCAAGGTGTCACCAATGAGAGGTCATAAGAGGTTTAACATAAGAGGCAAGCTAGCGCCTCGCTACATTGGACCATTCAAGATCTTGGACAAAAGAGGAGAAGTAGCGTA
Source organism: Tuctoria greenei (assembly GCA_036927565.1). Lineage (NCBI taxonomy): Eukaryota > Viridiplantae > Streptophyta > Magnoliopsida > Poales > Poaceae > Tuctoria > Tuctoria greenei. Next base: position 171,776,901 of record JAYESD010000002.1, on the reverse strand, counting down.
TAAGTTGGAGATGTCAGCTCATCTTTCGGATGTACATGATGTCTTTCATGTTTCCCAGCTCAAAAAGTGTTTGAGAGTATCGGAAGAACAAGTGCCAATGGAAGGATTAGAACTAGAGGAAGATTTGACTTATGCCGAACAACCGATAAAATCATGGAAACCAAGGAGAGAGTCACAAGGAACAAGGTTATTAGATGGTGTAAAGTTCAATGGAAGCACCACACAGAAAAAGAAGCAACATGGGAGTTGGAGGATGATATCAAGAAGGAATTTCCCTATCTCTTGTCTTCCGCGTCGAATCTCGAGGGCGAGATTCATTTTAAGGGGGGGGGGGGGTAGGTTTGTAACACCCTCATTTTCATGCATCATGACCTACATACATTCATATACATGTTTAACATTAATCCACATCAAGAGGAATGAGTTTAAAATTGATTTGGAGCAAAACCGCACTTAAAATGCAGGAAAGTGCGGACTAGTCCGATTTTACTGAGGACTAGTCTGATTTCTCTCTGACTAAAAACGGACTTGTCCGTTTTTGCTGCGGACTAGTCCGATTTTGCCTCTGGAAACTTTCGAACTTGTCCAATTTTGTGCGGACTAGTCCGATATTCCAAGAATCCTTGAAAATTCGCTAAGTCCCTGTACTTTTCAGCACTAGTCCAGTGTTCCAGCGGACTTGTCCGTTTTCCTCTCTAACTAAAGTCAGACTTGTCCGATTTTATGCTAGACTTGTCCGATTTACTCTCTGGACAACTTCGAACTAGTCCGCTCCTTTCTGGACTTGTCCGATATTTCGCAGCTCCGAGTTGATCTTTTGTTTTACGACTTGTTTCTTGGGTTTCACATTAAGTGGTCCTAGGTGATGAGTAGGTTTAGGCCCGATCTTGCGAAAGGTATGTCGATTGGGATGGAGAACTCGACGTTGATGATCCGCGGCACTCGAGCGGTTCGAGTACCCCTGCAATCACTACACCACGGCTCCATTGGTTATCAACCGTGCTGCACACGCTTGACCTCGCCAAGAAGGCTAATCCCTGCAAGTGCAATCGAGAACACGAGCAAGAACGTAGAAGACACGATCGGAAATCGCGAAATTGGGGTCTCACAAACCGTAGAACGGCGATTTTATTGATCTAAGCAAAACCCACCGAATATGACCGGCGGCTGCAGTATTTATAGGCTAGGGTTCGACCAAAACATGATTAGACGCGTCCCTAATGGACTCTTACAGGATACAAGGCCCAAAGGCCCGATTCGGTGGCGCAGCACCGGACAGAAATCTGGACTCGACTTGTTTCGACGATTCCCAATGACTCCGGAGGAATTTTGAGGTGGGACCAGAACCATTGGAAAGTTTATCTTCTCCTCTTTCCGTGCATATGTAGAACGTCGAAAACGGAGTCCGTATGCCTCCTGGGCGTCTGTTTTAAGGTGGACTGCTCCTGGACTCTGAGTTGAACTCGAGTCCGAGTTGTAAACTGTTTCCATCTACTTGTGGACGTCCCAGGTGGTTCTCCACGCTCCCAAGGACTCCTTCCTTCACTTGTTGATCTTTTCCATTATTCCTAATAACAATTAAATCATCACATAGCAATCTATTCTCAAACTCACATGCAAAAGAAGTTAAGAACGAATTCACCTGCTGATTTAATAACCGTGCCCGTGCTCTTGTGATTGGTCCTTGCAGTTCAATGCGCGTCTTTGCTGTTGTGATGTCCTCATCATCCTCCCCCTCTTGAATTGGAGTCGTCCTCGACTCAAGTTCATCTTCTTCTCCCATGTACGGTCGCAAATCTGAAATGTTAAATGTAGGACTAACCCCAAAATCGGGAGGCAATTCAAGCTTATATGCATTATCATTAATCTTTTCAACGATCTTAAAAGGACCAGCAGCTCGTGGCATAAGTTTAGATTTTCTCAAGTCGGGAAATCGCTCTTTTCTCAAATGTAACCACACCAAATCGCCCGGTTCAAGTTTTACTTCATTTCTACCTTTACTACCTGCAATCCTATACTTCTCATTCATCATTTCAATATTTTTCTTTGTAGTTTCATGCATTTTAAGAATGAATTCAGATCGTTGTGTAGCATCCAAATTTATAGTTTCAGAAGGAGGCAAAGGTAGTAAATCAATAGGAGCACGGGGATTGAAACCATACACTACCTGGAATGGACTTACCTTTGTCGTGGAGTGAACGGATCTGTTGTAAGCAAATTCTATATGTGGTAAACACTCCTCCCACAACTTCAAATTTGTTTTCAAGACAGCCCGTAACATAGTGGATAAAGTACGATTAACTACCTCGGTCTGTCCATCCGTTTGTGGGTGACATGTAGTTGAAAACAGCAACTTGGTTCCCAATTTATACCACAAAGTTCTCCAAAAATGACTTAAAAATTTTGCATCACGATCAGAAACAATGGTATTTGGCACACCATGTAAACGAACAATTTCCGTCATAAATAAATCAGCAATGTGTGAGGCATTATCATTCTTATGACAAGGTATAAAGTGTGCCATTTTGGAAAAACGATCAACAACTACAAAAATACTACCCCTCCCCCTCTTAGTCCTAGGCAATCCCAAAACAAAGTCCATAGAAATATCCTCCCAAGGTACACTAGGAACAGGAAGAGGCATATAAAGACCATGTGGGTTAAGGCGAGACTTAGCTTTGTTGCAAGTAGTGCATCGTGACACGTAGCGTTCGACATCACGCCTCATCTTTGGCCAAAAGAAGTGTGTGGACAGCACGTCTTCAGTTTTCTTCACTCCAAAATGTCCCATCAAACCTCCTCCATGTGCTTCCTGCAAAAGCAATAGACGAACGGAGCTAGCTGGAACGCATAGCTTGTTAGCACGATAGAGGAGACCCTCTCGCAGCACATATTTATTCCAAGTTCTTCCTTCTCTACAATTTTCAAAAGCATCTTTGAAGTCCAAATCAGTAGGATATAATGCTTTAATTGTTTCCAAACCAAAGATTTTATGATCAAGTTGGGACAGCATGGTATAACGCCTAGATAATGCATCGGCAATGATATTTTCCTTCCCTTTCTTATGCTTAATGATGTATGGAAACGACTCTATGAACTCAATCCATTTAGCATGTCGTTTATTCAGATTGGTTTGACACTTAAGATACTTCAATGATTCATGATCGGAATGTATGACAAACTCCTTAGACCAAAGATAATGTTGCCAAGTTTGTAATACACGGACTAAGGCATACAATTCCTTATCATAAGTGGAATAATTCAGAGAAGGACCATGAAGTTTTTCACTAAAGAAAGCAACGGGTTTACCTCCTTGTATGAGAACGCCTCCAATACCAATGCCGCTTGCATCACATTCTAGCTCAAAGGTCTTGTCAAAATCAGGAAGTTGTAGTAATGGTGCTTGTGTAAGCTTCGATTTGAGAGCATCAAAAGCTTGTTGCTGCTGTTCGCCCCATCGAAATGGAACTCCCTTCTTCGTTAGCTCATGTAGAGGTGCTGCAATGGTGCTGAAATCCCACACAAAGCGCCGATAAAATCCTGCAAGACCAAGAAAACTACGAACCTGTGTGACGGTAGTTGGGGCTGGCCAGCTGGTGATTGCTTCAATTTTTGCCTCATCCATCTCAATTCCCTGCGAGGAAACGACATAGCCAAGAAACGAGACTCGATTGGTGCAAAAAACGCACTTTTCGAGGTTACCAAACAAACGTGCATCTCTCAAAACAGTAAAAACAGCACGTAAATGATCAAGATGTTCATCATATGACTTGCTGTAAATGAGGATATCATCGAAGTAAACCACCACAAATTGTCCAATGAAAGCACGTAAAACCTCGTTCATTAATCGCATAAAGGTGCTGGGTGCATTAGTTAAACCAAAAGGCATGACTAACCACTCATAAAGTCCAAACTTGGTTTTAAATGCAGTTTTCCATTCATCTCCTAGTGCCATTCTAATTTGTTGGTAACCACTACGCAAGTCAATTTTTGTGAAGATGATAGCACCACTCAATTCATCAAGCATGTCATCTAATCGAGGAATAGGATAACGATATCGAATGGTGATGTTATTAATCGCTCGACAATCAACACACATGCGCCAACTACCATCTTTCTTAGGAACCAAAAGAACAGGAACAGAACAAGGGCTAAGGCTTTCACGAATGTACCCGCGGTCCAAAAGATCTTGGACTTGTCGCTGAATTTCCTTAGTTTCTTGTGGATTCGCCCTGTATGCTGCACGATTTGGCAAACTTGCTCCTGGAATCAAATCGATCTTGTGTTCAATGCCTCTCATCGGTGGTAAACCAGGGGGTATCTCGGAGGGAAACACATCCTCAAACTCCTGCAAAAGGTTAGCAACAGCAGGGGGCAATGCAATAGACAATTCATGAAGTGAAAACATGGCTTCTTTGCAAACTAAAGCATAGCACATCCCCTTAGCATCGAATAAATCAGCAAGTTCAGATTTAGTTGCGAGCAATGATAGTGATTTTAACTTAATAACTTGCTGTTTTTCAGATTCTAATTTAGTTGCTTTGCCCTCACGAATTTTACTCTTCTCAAAAAGCACAATTTCAGCAGGAGTCATGGGGAGCAAAGTGATTTTCTTTCCCTTATGCATGAGAGTATATTTATTGGTTCTACCATGATGAATAGCATCCGTATCAAATTCCCAAGGACGACCCAATAAAAGAGAACAAGCATCCATAGGAACAACATCAAAATCAGCAAAATCATGGTATGAACCAATTGAAAAATGGATTCTCGCTGTTTGTGTTACCCGAACCTTACCGCTGTTGTTGAACCATTGAATGTGGTACGGATGAGGGTGTGCTCTTGTTGTCAAACCGAGTTTCTTGACGACGTCCGTGTTTACCAAGTTATTGCAGCTACCTCCATCAATTATAGTGTGTACACGGCAGTCCTTGATGACGAGAAACATGTGGAAGAGGTTGTGTCGTTGTAGCTTGTCGTCGGTCTCCACTTTGGAGCTCAAGGCACGCTGCACAATGATGCTCCTATAGTTCTCCGTCGCCGCTGTACCAAGTACCTCTTCTTCGGTGTGTTCGTCATTTGGATCTGTAAAGTCAGTAGCAAGAGAATATTCATCTTCAACATCCGAAGTACTATCATACCCGCCATCGTCGCGTGCTATGTATGCTCGTTTGCTCGGGCAATCTCTCATCATATGACCAAGTCCCTGGCAGCGGTGACACTTAATATCGGAAGTACGACCCGTAGAAGGAGTGGACGACGAAGGCTTGAATGATGTCACCTTGCTGCCTTCCGACACGCGAGAAGGTGGAGCAGCAGGTATAGTTCGTTGGCCGCCATTGGGTGGTGTAGTCGCTGCACGGGGGGCCGAAGATGGTGCTGTTTTGGATGGTGTAGTTGCTGCACGCGGCGTGAAGTTGCTCCTCATGCGTTGTTGCTGTTGTTGTCGGCCCTGCAATTCTTTTTCTGCCAACATAGCAAGCTGAAACAATCTGTTAACAGTATCATATTCTTTGTAATCAACAATGTCCTGAATTTCACGCCTCAACCCCCCATAAAAACGAGCTATTTTATCATCCATGTCCTCTACTACCCCACAACGCAGCATACCCTTTTTTAACTCTTGATAATACTCCTCTACGGACATGTTACCTTGGTCTAATCGCTGCAATTTTTTGCGAAGGTCCCGCTGAAAAGATGGAGGAACAAATCGAACACGCATAGCTTCCTTTAATCTATCCCATGTTGGAGGATCAGTTCTAGTTTTAACAAGTTCATTCCACCATATGATAGCAAAGTCCTTAAACTCACTAGTGGCTTGACGAACTCTATGCTGTTCAGGAACAAGATGGGAATTAAATTTTTGCTCTACTGTCATCTCCCAATCAAGATAAGCCTCAGCATCATAAGCACCAGAAAAAGAGGGTATAGTAAATTTCACTTTAGCAAAAGGATCATCAGGAGGGCGGTTATAATTGTTATGATTATTACCTCCTATACCTCGACGATAAAGTGGCAGTCTTGGCTGATTACTGTGATCTTCCAGTTCATCATAAGCATTGTCTTCTTGTCTTCCAGCGAGAGGCAACCGAGCCTCAAAAGTATTCATCCGAAGAGCAAGGTCATCCAGTTTGCGAGTCAAGTTCGCCAATGACTCCTCCGTTGATGCGTTGAATTTGGCGAACATATCACGTAACTCAACATGTTGAACACATTCGTCATTATTTTCTTCTCCTGCCATTGTTAGTAGGAAACAAAAGACAACAAAAAAAATATTATCCCTATCAACTACAGTGACAATGTGGAAGGTAGAAGAAAACAATCTCTCTCGCTCAAGCGTCTTACCACGCTCTTACAAGTGTTCTTACCGACACAGCAGGTGGTGTGGACGGTGAGATGAACCAATGAAGCGTGGGGTGATTGCAAAGGTACCTGTTATGCTCAAGAGAAAGGTGGAGCTTGGATGGCACAATATGGTGGCTAATAAGCAGAAAATCGTTAACAGCTAAACAAAGTTGAATAAGTATTCAATGTAGGAAACTGTTGCTGGTCAACTGAGTGCCCTAGAGCCTAGCACAACACAAGGAAGTATCAAGGCAAAAGAAAGACAGAATTATATAACCAAACAAACAGCACCAAGTGGTATAGGCCAATTGCTTTAATATGTGTGCTCTTCACTATTTTTTTTTCTTTTTTGTAATATTTTTTTGATATTTTTTCTTTACTCAGTAGCACAGATATAGGAAGCACACAAATTTGCAGCTCAATTGGATGTAATATGCGGCCTATAGAAAATCAAGAAGGTTCTTTAAAATTCGTGCTGAAACTTCGGAGGCCGGATAGCCTATCTTCTGAGGGGAATTTGGGCAATCTAATTTCGCCGAACGCGGCTACGCGGCGGAAAATCAGATGCGAAATTTCGCGTAGATGAATTTGAAAAAAAATTCGCCCGATTATTCTTATGCGAAAGTTATGGCCGTTTTAAGGTAGGCTGTCCGAGTTACGTTTTTTTGGATGTTGATTCCAACTCGGTTTGAGAACAGAACTCGCAAACGGATACGAAAACGATCGGGAATTTGCACAGCAACTAATGGGGTGGTGTGTGATGATTCAAGGATGAATGGCACAAAGATTTGTCACCTAATCTAGGGCTGGCGATGCGGGAGTTCACGCAAGGCGGCTAGCTAGGGCAAACCGATGAATGTGGCGGATCGGTTTGTTATTTAGGGATTGTGGAATAGGTGTCGAATAGCAAGAAAACAAGGACGAAACACGATAACTAGGATCAAAAAAACACAAAGCTAAACCAGCAACAAGACTCAACCACACGAATGCATACTCAACAATGCAAACTGAAAAACGAAACTGCAGGCACTATAGTCTGGGAAGCGGTAAAAACGATCTAATATTTTTTTTGTGGATTTTTTGTGGACTCTAGGTACGAAACAAAATCGATCTAATGGAAGGAAGGAAAACAAAGATACCTCACGGGCAACCTGGAAATCTGATACCAATTGATGAGTAGGTTTAGGCCCGATCTTCCGAAAGGTATGTCGATTGGGATGGAGAACTCGACGTTGATGATCCGCGGCACTCGAGCGGTTCGAGTACCCCTGCAATCACTACACCACGGCTCCGTTGGTTATCAACCGTGCTGCACACGCTTGACCTCGCCAAGAAGGCTAATCCCTGCAAGTGCAATCGAGAACACGAGCAAGAACGTAGAAGACACGATCGGAAATCGCGAAATTGGGGTCTCACAAACCGTAGAACGGCGATTTTATTGATCTAAGCAAAACCCACCGAATATGACCGGCGGCTGCAGTATTTATAGGCTAGGGTTCGACCAAAACATGATTAGACGCGTCCCTAATGGACTCTTACAGGATACAAGGCCCAAAGGCCCGATTCGGTGGCGCAGCACCGGACAGAAATCTGGACTCGACTTGTTTCGACGATTCCCAATGACTCCGTAGGAATTTTGAGGTGGGACCAGAACCATTGGAAAGTTTATCTTCTCCTCTTTCCGTGCATATGTAGAACGTCGAAAACGGAGTCCGTATGCCTCCTGGGCGTCTGTTTTAAGGTGGACTGCTCCTGGACTCTGAGTTGAACTCGAGTCCGAGTTGTAAACTGTTTCCATCTACTTGTGGACGTCCCAGGTGGTTCTCCACGCTCCCAAGGACTCCTTCCTTCACTTGTTGATCTTTTCCATTATTCCTAATAATAATTAAATCATCACATAGCAATCTATTCTCAAACTCACATGCAAAAGAAGTTAAGAACGAATTCACCTGCTGATTTAATAACCGTGCCCGTGCTCTTGTGATTGGTCCTTGCAGTTCAATGCGCGTCTTTGCTGTTGTGATGTCCTCATCACTAGGGATGTCGTGCCTAACTCTTTTAGAGCCCATGTGGGACCCTAAAACGGCCTCTACTCCTCTCAAACTCGAAATCCATCCAACCCTAGCCTCCACCTCTATATAAACAACCCCACCCCTTGGCTTGACATCTATCTGCCACTTTTCCACCCCACCCAAACCCTAGTTCGTGGAGAGCCACCATCAAGGAGGGAGGAGGAGATCCCAAGCAAGAAGAAGAGGAGGAAACAAAAGAGGATCAAGATCTCCATCAAGCTTTCATTCTTCAACACCAATTCATCTCCCAGTTCATCCCCAACCCTAGCTCATCAAGATCCAAGTGTTACCTCCAAGTTTCTTGATTCATTGGAGTTCTAAACACCTAGTATACCTTCTATTCTCTTTTCCTTATGTGAATTCAACCCCTAGTCTCCAAATTTACGTCGATCTAGAAAACCCTAGTTCACTAGTTCTGCGAAGTGCGGAGTAGTCCGACCTTCTGTAGACTTGTCCGATTTTCCTGGTTAAATTGCATCGAATTAATTCTAAAATTGATTTGAATCAACTCCAAACCTGTATAAACTTGTTAAAATCTATTAGAACTAATTAGTGATCATTGAAGGCAATCTATTAACAGGTTCTACCTTGCATTTGCATTAATCATGCATGTCATGACATATTGAGTAATATTTTTGCACTCTTTGATTGTGTTTCTTGTCTTGTATGTTTATTGTGTGGATTAGACGGATTTGCTCTAGAGAGTGCCGCGGAGGATCTCCAGCACCACGAGTTTGGAGAAGTTGACCCGAACCAACCGCAAGAGCAAGGCAAGTGTCCTTGACGCATATTGATCCGGTTTTAAGATAAATGTTTTGTTTGCAAAATTGCATGCTTGTGTCAATTTGATGGGAATCCTATGATAGAAGTTGACTATCTTTTTTTAACCACCCTTGTCACCTGGAATACCTGGTAGAGCGTCGAGAAGGGTTTTTACCTTTTTGCTTCGCTTAATTAATTGGAATGGGAGAACAACACAACACATTTAATTATGCATTAATGATATTCTGGTTAATGTGAACTGGTCCATATGATATGGTAATGGGTGATCTAAGCAAGCCTGGTATGTGGATGGGTTGGATGTTATGGTGGTTTGCTTGCTTTAGATCTAAGGACCGGTTCATGAGAGAATAAGTCAGGACTACAGTTCCACCACGAGGCCAAGTATGGGTGTGGCGTAGCTGATTAATTAGGGGTTTGCCAGTGCTATTTGGACCATTAAGGATGATTGGGGAAGGGGTAGTCGTATTGGGTTTGTTGATGATTGGTGGGACTACCCTGGGATCCGAAAGGCTCAAGAGGGGGCCCTTGGTTGAAGATGTGCTCAGTTGGAGGCATCGCCACCGGTGAAACCTCAATGGGGTCTAAATAGGCTAGTAATCCCTTTGTAAAGGCTATTTTGTGATCTCTTGGCCATACACCAAAGGAAGTGTAATTGGCATAAGGGAGGTTCTTTAGTCGCCGACAGGTGATGAAATCACAAACACGTGGGTAAAGCGGTACAAACTCTGAAGAGTCTGTTAAAACTATCATGATAGCCGTGCTCCCGGTTATGAGCACATCGACAACTTCCATGATTAGAGGGAACCTGGTATTGGGACGGTTTTGGGATGGTTATGGTTGGTATTATGGTTATGGATGGTTATGAATTGAATTCTGGTATTGAATATGGTTAATGGTATGATGAAGATGGATATGGAATATGGACTGGTACTATTACTTATGGATTATGATGGGTTTACTTCACATACATATAATATATTGCTTTTCAAATGTTTTAATATACTTTTCAGCACTTAGCCATTATTATTGTCGTCATTTGAATCAGTCACATGTCATACTTTCCACAATTGCTGAGTACGACATGTACTCACTCTTGCAATCCCCCCCCTTGCAGGCCAGGATTGGGAGTTTAATGGAGATAATGCGGAGTTCTAGGCCGTGTCTACCGTCAGCTTTGCCTGTGGTGTTTTGGAGCTGCGCTATACCCTATTGCTTATGTTGCCTAGCTGTTTAGTTTGTTTAATTAGTTATTTCCGCTGCATTAGTTGAACTTGTCATTAATATTCATTAGAGCTTGTATTCGAGGATAATATGGTTTGTTTAATAAAATTTTGTTAATTAATCTTGTTCAGTGGTAATTTTCTGTATACTCTTTTGTGAATGCACTCGTGTATGTGTGTTGAACATCCTGGGCACACATATGCATTCACTTGGTTCATTTTCGGAACCGGGTGTCACATATGTTGAACTTCCTTCTCCATCATCCACATGGTTCATGATCTTTCCTAGCACCTCGTCCGGAGTCATGGTATGGAAGTTAAGACTCCCCGACTTAAGGTGAAAAGAGTGAGGTTTCTCACGATGAATGCTCTTTTCATCTTGTTCACCACCTCATGATCTGTCCACTTCTTGCATCCGTACGCTCGACTCTGGTTGATGAGGATCTTGAGCCGATTTTACCTCTTTGAGGGTTCTCATGTATTTATAGAAAATCTTTCGAGCTCCCCCTCAATCATCTCAATCTTTGGCTCTTGCATTGACTTGGTTCCGTCATGGGCGACTTTGAAAGTCTCCCATATATTTTGGCTACCTCCAAGTCATCCATCTTGTTGAACTTATCCTTGCTCAATAACGAGAGTATCACGAATGAAGCTTGAGCATTCCTATGGAGTTCTGGGTGTTGCTCCAGAGTGAGCTCTTCATCATCCTCGGGAATGTTCACACCTGTACACACCACATGCCAAAGATTAGCATTATGTGAGATCAGGTGCAACTTCATGATGTGCCTCCGCATCATGGAGTGAGTCCCATGAAAGTAGGGAGGCTTGCCCATTGGAATGAAAGGTAGTTAACATTAGAATTCAATCTATCATAATCAAAAGGATATCAGGAGTTGTCTCCTTGACTACTCCTCAAATTATTCTACAACTCTTCTTTCTTCTTCTTCTTGGCTTCCTGCATTCTCTTCTTGAGGAGATCCATGAGTCGGATTACCTCTTAATCTTCATAGTCACTTGAGACGACAAAACTTTTCCTTGGAGTTGTCAGCGTCCTGGAATATGGGTGCCCAAAGTCCACGTCTGGGTTGGTCGATCACGGTCAGCCAAAGCCCTCTTGGCAAACGATCGAGGTGGACAAAAGGGTGGGGGCCTTGACCCCCCGCACGGCAAGGCACCTACGACCCCATTCAGCAGAGACCCGACTACTGAGGCTGGAGCGTGCCCCAAGGGTCTCTGCATTGAAGACCGAGCCACTATAGCTGCCAACTCTCTGCATGTCACGTCCCATCTCGCTGAGACAGCATGCAACCCTTGGCATTAGAGGGCTAACAAGAGATGTGACGTGACAAGACGGAGTAGGCACAACACCGACGGACACCACAATGCAACCGCATGCTGAGGCACGAATGGATAGGAACGAATCTGTAATAAGCTCGCGTCCCATAGGAGAAAGGTGGGAAGTAGACACGATTAGAGGGTCATTCCCCACCCATAAAAGGTGGTCCGAAGAAACGACGGAAAATAGAGGAACGAAGAAGCACTTGCAGAGAAGAAAGAATAGGGAATCATCCCTCTGCTAGAGCACTAGGACCTCTACTCACTTGTATAAAACCCCCACCATTGATAATGAGAAGCAGCGACATCAGAACTGGATGTAGGTCACCTTGCCCGAACCAATATATATCCCCTCTCTTAGTTGCTAGGCTGCCTCAAGGCAAAACGCATGACACAATCAGTACTCGCCAAAAATCCGAACACCAATAGTTGGCGCATCAGGTAGGGGGACTGCCATGCGTTCCAGCCCATCCCCGCCTTGACGGCTTCACCGAGCGCCAACGGGACAGATGCCGACATCTATGTCCCAACAATCGTCCCCATCCTGAAGCTCATCTCCAAAAACCTATGGGTCGAGCGCCGATGCAGGCACCTCAGCCCTGTCTCGCCTAAAGCTCCAGCCACCTCCTCAAGTGCTTACGGGCCAAACGCTGGTGTGGGCATCTCGTACAGCAGTGCTAGCAGATCCAACCATCGTCCCCCGCGAGGAGATCTCCTCCAAGCATCGATGAGCTCACGGACACTAGCACCGGACCCTATAAACACCACGTTTGTAGCAACTCAACAGCTCACGCAATTTGGTAGATGAAGCTCCCAGCGCAAAGACTCAGTTGACGGCCGATCCTTGTCTTTCATGCTCAAACGCGCCAACTGGCGGCACAACTTGGAAGACTAGGCAACAGTTATCGGTGCAGAACTGCAATGGGTCGGTTGCCCTCCGTCCTTAAAGCTGACCCACCGCACATGCGATTTGGTAGACGAGGCGCCGGCTTGCGGATAACAACCACAAGATGGTCCACCCTACCACCTCCAGCCAGGAAAGAGCAGATGAAGGATAGGCACCCCACGGCGATAGACTGCCCTCCATAACCAACGGCTACTGCACTGACGACCTCTGCTTGCTTCGGGTCTAGTGCGCTTGTCGTAGCAGCGGTGAGCTTTGCGCTCGAGGCGCGACTAGGCTCTATGTCAGCACAAAGAAGCTCGACTGCGCGTAAGATCAACCAGCTGTGAATCCTTGTGCCAAGATTCGGAGGACCACTGTCAAGCAGGCGCTCCCAAACCGTGGCATCGCGAGTGGACAAAACCGCTTGGCCCATGGAACTCGAGGGTTGTCTGCTAGCTGAGAATCCCATCTCTAAGGATCAAGAAACTGTTGCCAATCAAGTCATCCCTCGAAGCTCGACACCAGACCAAGTCTCTCATCCCACGATGGCCGAAAGCCACCTCCTGATAAAAGGCTAGGTGCGCGGGGGCTGGGAGCTTGGGGAAACAAGGACTACACGACTAGGCAGCCCCCCTCCCCAGCGCGCCTCCATGAGCGGGTCGAACCACTCATCCCGCGTCACGCCGGGGCCACGAGCCGACAATGTCTATGTACGTACTTGTAAACCGAAAGAAACCCGCTTAAAGAGTATTTCAATGGTGTCATTTCTTTTATCCCAAATGAAGGCTAGGTAGAAGTGTAGCAATCATCAAATTACAGGAACCCCAATCAATTACATCAGCCAGGACCGATGTAGTTAAGGCCGAAACCGATGTAAGTTACTTAATTATGTTGGTTTTCCCTTAATTATGTCGGTTACCGGCCGACGAAGCACTTTGGATGTAATTAAGGTAACTTACGTCAGTCGCCGACGTAAGTTACTTAATTACGTTGGTGTCCCGCATCTGACGTAAGTCATTTACCTGGATGGGCCACGGGCTGGGCCTGAATACTTACGTTGTCGGCTGCCTACCCGACATAAGTTAAGTCATATAACTTATGTCGGTAGGTCATAACTGATGTAAGTTAAGTTGTATAACTTACGTCGGTATGGTCTTACCGACGTAAGTTAAACTGTGCTAACTTACGTCTGCTTCACCATAGCCGAAGTAAGTTAAGTTTTCATTTTTTTAAAAAAAAAATTGAAACTGACTACCTCGCAGGATTGCGAGCTCCAAATAGATATACAAAAATAGTTTATACAGTACACGAATCACAAAATAGTCCAGAAAACATTCAATACATCCACAATTCAACACAAAATAGTTTCAAACCATTCATCGGGCTACACGCTAGGCCCTCCACTACCTACGGAGCCGAGATCTTCTCGTCGCGTCCCTCCGGGTGCCTGTAGGTGCGGCGAAGGAGTTTGAGCCGCCGTTCCCGAACCCTGCAAAAGAACCATATATTCCATGTATTAGCCTTGTAAAGAATTGTGCAACCCTGTAAAGAATCATAAAACCAATTCACAACATATATTTCATGTGCGTGCCTTTGTTTTATGTTCCTCTAAAGTCCAACCGACCCATTCCATCATCAACAGTACATGTACGCACTCATTTAATCTCGCAACCTCTTTTCTTTCCGCCCTGTAACCAAGCTATCATTGCTGAACAATCACTTCTCAATTAAAGTATATTACCATGCAAAAATGAAATGTGCTCTGATCGTAAGCTAGTGCCATGTATGAAGGTCAATTAATTGGTAGTAGGGTGAGCTCTATAGTGTTGCTTCGCTGGCTTTCCAAAACTACAACCTGAATACAGTTCACATCTCAGTGCCCTCTTGGTTCTACTGTAGATGCTATATTCACATAATAATAACTGTATTCAAATACGCACACATGTTTATGAAAGTATACTTGATTGTATGTGGGTTTCTTATATGCTAACGCTTTTTGATTACTACAGAAACTATTTCAACGGACCTAAAGGAATACTGAAACGAATATGACAATATTACCTGCTCTGGTGTCTGCTCCGGCAGAAGTGTAGGAATCTCGATATCGTGACTGGTGTTTCGAGCAAGAGTCTGCCATTGCCGTCCCATCGGGTGCCTGTAGGTGCGGCGAAGGAGTTTGAGCCGCTGTTCCCGAACCCTGCAAAAGAACCATATATTCCATGTATTAGCCTTGTAAAGAATTGCACAACCCTGTAAAGAATCATAAAACCAATTCACAACATAAATTTCATGTGCGTACCTCTGTTTTTTGTTTCTCTAAAGTCCAACCGACCCATTCCATCATCAACAGTACATGTACGCACTCATATAATCTTGCAACCTCTTTTCTTTCCGCCCTGAAACCAAGCTATCATTGCTGAACTATCACTTCTCAATTAAAGTATATTTCCACACAAAAACGAAATGTGCTCTAATCATAAGCTAGTGCCATGTATGAAGGTCAATTAATTGGTAGTAGGGTGAGCTCTATAGTGTTGCTTCGCTAGCTTTCCAAAACTACAACCTGAATACAATTCACATATCAGTGCCCTCTTGGTTCTACTGTAGATGCTATATTCAAATAATAATAACTGTATTCAAATACGCACACATGTTAATGAAAGTATACTTGATTGTATGTGGGTTTCTTATATGCTAACGCTTTTTGATTACTACAGAAACTATTTCAACGGACCTAAAGGAATACTGAAATGAATATGACAATATTACCTGCTCTAGTGTCTGTTCCGGTGGAAGCGTAGGAATCTCGATATCATGACTGGTGTTTCGAGCAAGAGTCTGCCATTGCAAAATATCAGAAGATATATGTTATTGAAATGCTATGAAATTTAACTATAGTAGTTTAAATTACATACCGCCACCACTGTTTGCATCTGGGCCATCATTAAGGTCGTCCTCCGCTGCTCCTCCCTTGCCTTTGCCCTCGATCCCCTCCAGCTCCGCCTGGATTTGCGCCAGCGTCTCCTTCAAGGCAAGGAGATCCAGCTGGGTCTACGAGATATGACCACTGGTGGTCCCAACGGACGAGGCCCGCGATGATGAAGCACCACTCAAAGGTCGCAGCAACCTCGAGTCGACAACTCCATCAAAAATGGAAAACCTGCAAAATAATGAAAACACTAAGTAGAAGAAGATAAATTGAAAAACAAATGAAGCACATGAACAACTCACCATCCATGGGCCTTCCCACCTCCGCTCGCGTATGCGGCTTGGTGGTCGATCGGCGCGCTTTCCCAATTGTAATCCGCACCGTGTATCTTCGCGACCTCCTGCGCATACTTTGCCTACAAAACAAAGAAATCTTGTAAGCATATCAATAATAGTATTAGTTATAATGAAATTGATGAATTTCAAAAACTTACCAGTCGGTCGGCTACGACCTGACTACACTGCCCTGGATGAGAATGGTCACTTCCCTTGTGACCTCTCTTCCAAACCTTGGTTGGGGTCGGCTCCTGACCCATCTCTTGCTCCTGTATAGCTGTGTTAGTGAGATATAAATATATTAGAAACAAGTATATAAATTGAAAAAGTACTTACCATGCATTTAGCCAAACGCAAGTAGCCATCGCCGCCAAAGTTGTGCTTGCCCTCGGACCCCATGCAACACTGTCTAGCCTTTGTGGACTTACCGATGAAACCTTTGCTAGCCCAGTGCCGACAAAGAGCTAAGTACGCCTCGATGTTACCCTGTAACCAGGAAATACTAACCTGCACATATTTCATTTCTCATTAATGCAGTTAACATACATAGATATTGTACATATTTAACATTATTAAAAACTTACCTCCGCATACTGCTCCTTTGTCAAGTACGCGTCGAAGTCCTTCCTGAATGGACCCCATTGCTGCTCCTGCTCCTGCTCCCGAGGGTGACGCTTGTGGTATGCATTGACGGTCTGAATCCGGGCATTCGACAACGCTGCCGTCGTGAGCTTCTGGGCATTTTAATGGAACACGCGTCTCGCGTGGCCCTCCATGCCCGGTTTCTCTACCTGGTACCTCAGCTTTAAGCAAACAAACATTTAAGTGATATGCATTAACAATTCAAATGTGTTGAAAAAAATGAAATAGTTAAACTTACCATAGAATCATGCCACACGGCTCCCTCAACCATGTTGTGGACTGTGGTATAGACACGAGCGTAGTCATCCCACGACAGGGCAGGGAAACCGTCAATGACACCGGGGTAGTGCAACTTCATGATAGCACCCAGGACATAGTTAACATGCCTGTTCTTGGCCCCTGTGAACGAAAAGTCATACCAACATCTACAAAATATATTAAATCATTTAGTAAAGGAAAACAACATCTAATATTTAATATACTATAAACAGTTTTTACCTGTCTCCTGAAGGCTCTGTGAAACCAGCCCATCAATCTTCTTCTTCCGCATATCATTTTTGTTTGCGCAAATCAGCAGGTTCGACTAAGTCATCGATATCTTTAGTTTCCGATTCCTATTATGTGTCCGCTTTCATGACAGTCTCGATATCTTGAGCGTCTTCAACTAAGTCATCGAGTCCTACATCGGGCTCGACTGAGAAGGAGTCTGGCAACTCTTCATCTTGGTAGACCACATCAGTCTCAGCTTCCTCATGGTAATCATCATCTCTTGGAGCGTATAACCGCTCATGAGGATTCACCTTATGTACCACCCACCAAGCTTTGAAATTATTGCATGGATAAGGTAGGTAGTACACTAGCTCTACTTGGTGTGGAAGAACTAATAAATTGAATCCTTTCAACCATTCCTTGTGTTTTACTTCGACCATGAAAAATTTGTTTACTCGAATTCCACGAATAGAGTCAAACCATTCGCAGTCAAAGAATACTGGTCGAATTGTCTTGTTTCTGACAAAAGTGAATTCAAGGTCTTTTTAATAATCCCGTAGTACTGAGTTTCATGTTCTTGCGTATCGATTTCCCTCATCACAACTCTAGTATTACATGTTTCCACGAGAGGACAAAGAGATTCAAATTGAGTTTTCTGGAATCGAAAGTCATGTATGTCATATCGACCGTAGCTTCTAACATTAATCACTCCACAACATAGTTGTCGCAAATTTTCATGGACGTTGGCATCTCTTTTGCACTGTCCAAGATATGAATTTATTAGAAAACGTAAGCATTCTTAAGTTATAAGAAAATTTTGTTAATATTGATAAGTTGACGAGAAAACGTTACATGATCTTGAAACCAGGAAAAAAATTAGATTCCCCATTTATTCCTTCCCGTCGAATCTGTTCTATTTGCTTGCTCGTGGGTTGATGTCTATGTCTCCAATTTTGCTTATCGAACATACTACACGAAAAGAGGACCTTTTAGAATACATGTGCTGCAAAATATGATGAAAAGCATAAGTGTAGGAGATACACTTACTTGAAATATTCTTCAATTTCTTCCATATTAGCGTACATGTAGAAGAAAGCAACACGCCTTTCTTTTTCGCTAACGTCATGGGAAGTGTAACTACCAACAGTAGTGCCTCTTGTTGCAAAAATGGAGAGATCACTACAAGGAGGTTGCTCATCCATATTGTACTGCATTAGCGAAGTATTAACATTGTGTTCCTCTGCAAAGTAAACACTTGAGAAGTATCCTACTTCCTTAAGAGTAAAAGCTTCGGCGATGCAACCTTCAACCCTTGCCCTGTTACCAACCATTGGTTTCAGATATCCGAGTGATCTTTCAATATGATACATCCACCTATATTGCACGGGATCACTCACTTTCGCTTCAAATGGAAGATGAATTAAGAGATGTTGCATTGGATTGAAAAATCCTGGAGGAAATTTTTTTTCCATCTTACACAAAAGTACCGGAATCTCCTTCTCCATCTTAGTCATCATCCATGGCATGATTTCTTTAGCACAGGTTTACTTATAGAACTGGCCAAGCTCGGCTAACACACTGCATCGTCAAAGTAGCCTTGAAACATATCGGGTAGAAGTATTTCCATGATTATGTGATAATCACGACTCTTCAACCCAATGAGCTTTCCCGTTTTCACATTCACGGCTCGTCACAGACTAGCTGCATATCCATCTGGTAATTTCAACCTTTGCAACCATTTGAGAACTTCTTTCTTTTCTTTAGGTCAAAGACAAAAATGAGCACATTGTTTACCACCATTTTCGGAGAGCTTAAGAGTTTGATGGTTACAAAGCTCGGTGAGATCCTTTTGAGCCTTTAAATTGTCTTTTGTTTTGCCCATCGTGTCCATGCATGTGCTTATGATACATTCGTCCATGTTACATTCTTGATGCTTGACATCAATGTTGTGCCTTAGAATCAACAACTCCACATACGGTAGCTCCCAAAGTCCACGTATGTGAGTCCAATTGTATTTGTCTTCGTAACCTTTGAAATATCCAGGATGACCTTCATCTGGCACCAATTTGTCCAACATATCAGATATTTCTGACTCTTTAAGAGGTTTCGGTGGTCCTTTAGTGACAACAGTGTTCTTTCTGAAGACATTCCTCTGTTGTCTAAACAAGTGATTCAGAGGCAGCAAACATCTATGAAAATTGAAGTAAGATATCTTGCCTCCATGGGTATGTCAAAAGCAATCTGTATCGAAGGCACATACCAGACACGTCAACTGACCATGAGTGCTCCATCCAAAAAACGTGTTGTATGCCAGAAAATCATGGACATACCACAAATAAGCAGCTTGGAGGTTGATTCGGCTTCTTGTAACAATCTTACGCTTCGACTCCTTTCCAGAACATTTTTAAACTCTTTGATCAACGGTTTCAACATCACATTGAGACGTGGCCCAGGATTATTCGGCCCAGGTACAATGAGGATAAGAAACATAAACTCATTATTCATGCAAAAAGCCGCTGGAAGATTGTACAGAATGACAAAGACGGGCCAGCAGGAGTATGATGTGGCGTTTGTGCTGAACGGCGTGAACTCATCTATCGCCAACCCAATGCGAACATTTTGAATGTGGCCTAGAGGGGGGGGGGGTGAATAGGCCTTTTTGAATTTTGTCAGAACCTAGATCAAATCTCGAGATATCGGGCTAGTCCGGTCAAGTGCGGACTAGTCCGGTGTGTACCGACTAGGTTAATCAAATTTGATCGATCAATTTTATTATAGGATGTATGCAGCGGAAATATACTTGTAATTGAAGTGTTACACGATTATGAACTAGGATATACCACAAGTCAATCTTATATTTAATGTTTCAACGTAAAGTAAGCAAGATTGATTGAAACCCTAGATTGATATGATGTATAAGAATGATGAGTGCAAACTAAGAACACAAGCACTTTAATCTGTGGTTCGGTTCCCACAAAGGCAACCTACATCCACGTTGAGGAGTCCACAAAGAGATTGGGTCTTCTCCATCCCTACACACGTTGGATCGCCACGAAGGCCAATCTTCTTCACTTATCACAATTGGTAAATAACCAAAATCAAGGGGCCTTCTCACAGGTTGAGGGCTCCCCAAGATTACAACAAGAACTCCACCAAGAACACACTCGAAAGATTACAATGAAAATCATAGGAGTGTGTTAGGAAATCAAACCAAGAGCTCAATGAGTGATGAATCATGTCTCTCCAATGATCCAAAGTGTATCCTCAAGGGATTGTTCTTTGTTGTGTTTGATTTCGTGGAGAGATGTGTTTTTGAGGCTCTTGGGAGGTGTGGCGGCGCAGGGGATCGAGAGAAGTAAAAGTTGGGCCATGCACATCTATTTATATGGGGTTTCTAAAAGTGACCGTTAGGGTTTAGGATACCGGACTAGTCCGTGGTGGACACCGGACTAGTCTGGTGTGCTGTGTGTAGCAAATCCTAGGTGTCCGGAAATATCACACTAGTCCAGCTAGAAGCGCACTTGTCCGATTTTGCTTCTGGAAATCTTCGGACTAGTCCGGTAATCATCGGACTTGTCCGGATTAGTGAAACCCTAAGTGAATTGGGTGACAAGTACGCACTTGGAGGACTTATCCGATTTAGTTCAGAGGGTTTTCGAACTAGTCCGTTCCAATATCGGACTTGTCCGATTTTCATCAGAATGATATCGGACTAGTCCGTTGTGTGATCGGACTTGTCCGATTTTATGCAACTTGTGAAGTGTTTTGAGGACTAGTCTGCACTGGGGAGGACTTGTCCGATTCTAGTCAGAGAGATATCGGACTAGTCCGTGGTGATATCGGACTTGTCCCATCTTGTGCAGAAAGATATTGGACTAGTCCGGTGTCAATCGGACAAGTCCGGACCCGTATAAACCTGTGCAATGTGTGTGATTATTTGTGCTTGAGCTCTTAGGGTGTGTTTCTTTAACACACTCCATACACCATGATCTACTACACTTGTTCCTTGAGCTCTTTTCCACATTGCCCTTAATTCTCCCTTCTTTTTGGCTCTTTGCTTAGTTTCTCATAAAAACTTGTGCTCATATCAACAAAGTAGTTAGGATATCATTTGCTTGTCATAAATCATCCAAAACCCACAAGGGATTCCTAGATGCACTTTCAATCTCCCCCTTTTTGGTGATTGATAAAAACCAATTGAGATTTCATCAAATATGACAAAAAGTTGAGATTTCATAAAGTGTGCACATATGAGTCTAAAATACATCAAGCAATGAAAACATGATCCATATGTGCATTCTTTATGGTGGGATGCATAACTAAGTGCATTGAAACAATGAGAATGACATAATTGACATTAACACACCAACAACAAGCATATATGTCATTCTAGGAGCAAAATCACAGATTTCATCAATTACTTTACAAGTAGTTCAAAACATTGCATCACAGGACCACAAGTATATAAGAGCATACTAAAAGTTGTACAACCCAAAAAATAGACCAAAAGCATAAAAAGAGGCTCTCCTCGCATCCTACAGCTAAGACCTAAGACCAAAGACCCCCCCCCCTCAATTTCTCCCCCTTTGGCATCAAGACACCAAAAAGAAGGAGAGGAGGGACCTAAAGTCTTCAAGCCTCGTTATCGGTCCTCTCATCGTCTTCATCTTCATCTTTGGGCTAATGAGGAGGAGGTGGAGGAATGGAGCCACTCGAGCCCCCAATGCCAAAATAGGCAAGCTCGGAGGGAGTCAAGGGCCCGAGCTCGGTGTAGTCAGAGTCGGAGTCATCAGAAATTACTGGAGATCTAATGGGCTCGATCTCCAGTTTTTGGCAAATATGCTTCACATTTTCCTTGACATACTTCATGTCAGCCTTTCTACTCTTGTTGAGCTTGTGGGCCTTCACCTCAGCCTTTTTGCAGGAGGCAAAAATAGCAGCCAGGTACTTGAAGATGCCATTTGCAGATCCCTTTTCAGGATCTGCCCGAGTGGCAGGGGCAGCTCCGGCATCTCCACTCGCTCTCGCCGGAGCCTCTACAATAGAAGCAGGAGAGGGAGCAGCTTGAACATTTGCTTGTTGAGGCTTCTGAGGCCTCAATGGTGTGTGCTCCACATCTTTGACGAATTCGATGCCCGTGACCTTCTCAATCATGAACATGAGGAAGGGGGCATATCCACAGGATCTGTTTGGGGTGCTATAGATGTTGACCATATCATTCCAGATATAATCAAACACATCAAACTTGCGGTCCTTGCTTATGACCTTCATCAAGGTCCGGAGATAGCCCTGTACACTCCCTGCATCCCCATCCTTCGAGGCAATTGTCTTTCTCAGCACTCTGTTAATAACCACAAAGAAGGGTTCATGTTCTTCGTGGAGGGAGGATTGAAGTTCAGTGATGGGTCGTATAGGAACTTCATCTTATCCTTTTCCAAGACCCCAAGGTTGTGGATTACCAACAAGTCATTGTCGGTGTTCTCCAGGTGCAGGAGACTGGCGAACTCATCTTAGGTAATGGTGTACTTGGACCCGTGAGTCATCCTAGTCACCCGCTCCTACTCATCACTAGCAAAGTGACAAGTAGCATAGAACTGAGCTATCACTTCATCATTCCAGTTGTACTTGAAGACGAGGAGGTCCTTGAAGCCATGTCTCTAAGCTGCCTGGACCACCTCATCAAAGGCGGAGCATCTCTTCCTCTCAAGATGTGCCCAATCTATCCACTGATAGCGCACCACTGGGGTCTTCATCTGGAGGTAGACAGACTTGTAAAAGTCTGCATGGAAGTTGCTCCAGAATCTTCCATCTGCAGCCTGCCTGGATTGGCTATAGCAATCCACATTCCTAAGCTTTGCAGCTGAGTCACTGCCCTTCCAGTTGAACCTTCCTGTCTGGGATCCCGAGCCCCTTGCTTCGGAGTTGACATCTTTAGAGGGCCAATCGGGCCCGTTGCGATCCCTTTGCCTTTCCCTCTTGCTTGGTGAGCACTTGCCGAGCTAGGGCCACCACAAGTAGAAGCCCTAGAAGCAGGCACCTTGCGTCGAGCCACCCTTTTCTAATACTGAGGAGGAGAGGGGGCTGGCTCGGAAGGGCGCTTCTTGTTTTGTAACGTCGAGGACCAAAGTAGGGCTTCTTGGTCCATCTCAGCTTCGAAGTCGGAAACTTCGTCATGGGAGTTTGACATGCCCTGAAAATGGATTGCACAAGGTGTTGATGAGATAGATGGCAAGGAATTGCATTGAGGGATTAATAAGTTAGGGTTGAGTTCAGAAAAATCGGACAAGCCCGGTGTATAGGCACGAACTAGTCCGGTTGAACAGACTTGTCCGTGTATGGACCGGACTAGTCCGGTATTCATCCTCAAGAACCCTAACTATGAGACAAATGGAGTTGCTCAATGCAAAACTAGCCTAACAGCAATGTAATATATCAAGGACACTAGTATTAGCTGAAGAAAGCTAGGCTATTCGATCAACAATGAAGAAAATGGAGATTTTCTAGGGTTTGGGGGAAAATTATCGAAAAATTGCTTGAATCTCGGAGAGGAGGGTGTTGAAGGGCGGACAAGTCTGTGGACTTCAATCCCTAAGTGAATGAGCTTGATTTCCACCCAAACTTGGAGCTTATTGATGGAGGAGTCGCCAAATTGCCCTGGGGAGCTCGATCGTGGAGAGAGAAAGCTTGAGGCAAGTGTGGGGTGTGAGGAAATTAGGGTTTGGCGGCGGCTAGGGTTATGGGCACGAAAAAAACGGACAATTCCGAAGATGATCGGACTAGTCCGAACTTTTCTAGAGGCTATATTGGACTAGTATGTGGTCTGTCGGACTAGTCCGGCCTAACCGTCGCTCTGCGGACTAGTCTGCATGGGCGGACTAGTCCGGGTAACCACGGACTAGTCCATGGTCACCAGGAAAGAACTTCTTAGTCCATTCTTATATATTCGAAGGTACATATTTAGAAAATAGGGAGGCAAATCACATCAAATAATCTTGATGAATATGATCAGTAAGCATACAACAATCAAGCAATGATCATTATTCACCAAGATCCAGTAATTGACCTAGTTTTTCAGATAAAATTGAGAGAGACGATTTTCACAATCCAATCAACATATTTTGAAGAATTCATACAGGTGTGCAAATTTTCAAGCCACATTCCGAGCTTCAAGGATGTTTAGTTCATTTTGAAGCTCGCAAAAGTGTTTTTCATCAAGTGGCTTGGTGAATATGTCGGCTAATTGCTTTTCGGTGTTGACATGGGAAATGGCTATATCTCCTTTCATGGAGTGGTCTCTCAAGAAGTGATGTCAGATGTCTATGTGTTTGGTTCTAGAGTGCTCAACTGGATTATGGGCAATTTTAATAGCACTCTCAATATTAAAAAGGAGTGGAATACGGTTCATATTGTAACCGTAATCCCTTAGAGTTTTTCGCATCCAAAGGAGTTGTGCACAACAACTCCCGGGTGCATCATACTCCGCTTTGGCTGTGGATAGGACAATGGAGATTTGTTTCTTGGAGGACCAAGAAACTAGGGATCTACCTAGGAATTGGCATGTACCGGAGGTACTTTTTCTATCAACTTTGCATCCGACATAACCTGCATCGGAGTAACCAATGAGATTAAATTTGGAACCTTTGGGGTACCAAAGGCCTAGGTTGGGTGTATGAACTAAATATCGTTAGATTCTCTTAACAGCTGTCATATGACACTCTTTTGGGTTGGCTTGAAACCTTGCACGCAAGCATACACTCAACATAATGTCTGTCCTAGATGCACATAAGTAGAGTAAAGATCCAATAATGGAGCGATATACCTTTTGATCGATGTTTGTTCCATCTTCATTGAGATCCAAGTGACCATTCGTTGCCATGGGAGTCTTTATGGGCTTCGCCTTGTCGATTCCAAACTTCTTGAGTATGTCTTGAGTGTACTTAGTTTGGCTTATGAACGTCCCTTCCTTTTGTCACCTCACATGGAAACCCAATAAGTACTTTAGCCCTCCCATCATGGACATCTCAAATCTATCTGTCATAATTTTACTAAATTCCTCACAAAACGATTTGTTAGTTGAACCAAAGATTATATCATCAACATAAATTTGACAAACAAAGAGATCATCGTCAAAGTTCTTTGTAAACAATGTATAATCTACTTTACTGATCTTAAAGCCATTTTCAATTAAGAAATCTCTAAGACACTCATACCCAGCTCTAGGAGCTTGTTTGAGGCCGTAGAGAGCCTTATGCAATTTAAATACGTGATCGGGGAACTCTTCATCTTCAAACCCGGGGGGTTGCTCCACATACACCTCCTCCTTGATTGGTCCGTTGAGGAAGGTGCTTTTCACATCCATTTGATAGAGGTTGAAATCATGGTGAGTAGCATATGCAAGTAATATTCTAATGGACTCAAATCTAGCTATGGGAGCAAAGGTCTCATCGAAATCCAAACCTTCGACTTGTGAATACCCTTTGGCAACAAGTCGTGCCTTGTTTCTTGTCACCACCCCGTGTTCGTCTTGTTTGTTGCGAAAGACCCATTTTGTGTTAACGACGTTGGATTTTGGTCTTTCGACTAGTTCCCACACCTCGTTCCTTTTGAAATTGTTGGGTTCTTCTTGCATGGCCACTATCCAATCTGGATCCTTCAATGCATCATCAACCCTGCGTGGTTCCAAAAAGGACACAAACGAGTAATGCTCACAAAAATTAGCTATGCGAGATCTAGTAGTTACTCCCTTTTCGATGTCACCGATGATGTTGTCGATTGGGTGATCCCTTTGGACGGATTGGTGTACTCTTGGGTGTGGTACTTGTGTCTTGAATCTTCATGATCATCTTCTTCTCCCCATAAATGGTTGCCCTCATTTACTTGTTGATCATTTTTGCTTTCTTGAGGTTGATCTTGTATGGAGGCCCCCCCTTGATCATTGGCCTCCTCTTGTGGTTCATTTTCCTCATGCATATGTAGAGGTGGCTCTTGTGGTCGAACTTCGCCTAACGCCATTCTTCTCAATGCTTGACAAGGAGCTTCTTCTTTATCTTGCACACATGGATCAACTTGCTCCTTTTGGGAGCCATTAGTTTCATTGAACACTACATCACGTGCTACTTCAACAAGTCCGGAGGTCTTGTTGTAGACACGATAGGCGTAAGTGTTCGAATCATAACCAAGCAAGAAACCTTCATCGGACTTTGAAGCGAACTTTGAAGTCCTAGGCTTCTTGTTCAAAATATAACATTTGGAACCAAAAACTCGAAAATATGAAATATTAGGCTTGTTACCGGTGAGTAGATCATAGGATGTCTTCTTGAGTAGTCGATGAAGATAAAGTCAATTTATGGCATGGCAAGCGGTGTTGACCGCTTCCGCCCCAAATCGATTCGAGGTCTTGTACTCATCGAGCATTGTTATCGCCATCTCTATGTGGGTTCGGTTCTTCCTTTTGGCAACTCCGTTTTGTTGAGGGGAGTAAGGAGATGAAAACTCGTGCTTTATGCCTTCTTCATCTAGGTTCTCCTCCACTTGTGTGTTCTTGAACTCCATGCCGTCTTCACTTCGAATGTTCTTGACTATCAATGAGAATTCATTTTGAGCTCGCTTGAAGAACTTCTTGAGTATTTCTTGTGTTTTTGACTTATCATGTAAAAAGAAAACCCAAGTGAAGCGAGAGAAATCATCAACAACTACTAAACCATATTTGTTACAGCTGATGCTTATGTAGGCAATTGGACCGAATAAGTCCATGTGAAGTAGCTCAAGCTCTCTTGTTGTAGTCATGACGTTCTTCGCGGGATGGGGTGCTCCAACTTGCTTCCCGACTTGGCGCGCGCTACAAGGCCTGTCTTTCTCAAAAACATCATCCTTCAAACCTCGGATGTGATCACCCTTGAGGAGTTTTTGAAGGTTCCTCATACAAACATGCGTTAGCCGTCTATGCCACAACCAACCCATGTTGGTCTTTGCAATCAAGCATGTGTCAAGTTTGGCTTTATCCTTATTGAAGTCAACAAGATAAAGCTTTCCCTTTAACATACCCTTGAAGGCAATGGAACCATCACTCCTCCTAGAGACGATCAGACACTCGTTAGTGAACAAGCAATTATAACCTTTGTCACATAATTGAGATATGGACAGCAGGTTATAATCTAAGGAATCAACATGTAATACGTGAGAAAGAGTGTGTTTAGATGATATGGCAATTTTACTGGTACCGAGCACCTTTCCTTGACTAATGTCTCCAAAATAGATGCCCTCGTTCGGATCCTCATTTTCTTCATACTCAACGAACATTCTTCTTTCTCCGGTCATATGGTTGGTGCAGCCAATGTCTAGCACCCATTTGGATCCACCGGAGGAATAGGTCTGCAAAAACAAATTATGTCTTGGTTTTAGGTACCCAAGCTTGCTTGGGGCTTTTTAGGTTAGTCACAAGGGATTTGGGCACCCGCACATGAGATTTGGTGTTTTCATGGCCTGGCCCAACATAATGAGCATAAACTTTGCCATAATTACTTCTCATTAAGACATAAGATGCATCAAAAGTTCTAAATAGCAACTGTTGTTGTTTATACACAGGACTAGTCTGGAAGACTGGACTTGTCCGAAGGACCGGGGATACCGACTGGACTAGTCCGGTGATCATGCGTGTTGGATTCATTAATTTTGAATTTTCCAGTTTGAGAGGGTCTTCCTTTTACAAAGACATTGCTCTCATTGGTATTCTTATGGCTTCTAGCATGTTGCTTTTCATCGTAAGAGTAACCAATGCCATATTTGACATTTGGAGGTCTTGTGACCAAGTATGCACTACGTGCATATTTGGTCTTCTCCTTGTCAAATATGCCATTTTGTGAAGTATGCTTGTCCTTGGTAGAGGTTGACTTGTCTTTCAAGCTGGTGTCAACTTTACCACATGTACAAGTAGAAGTAACTTCAGTTTTAATGGATTGGGAAGGTGAAATTGAAGAGGGTGAAGGGTCACCTTGCTTGAGTGACTCAATTTGCACTTTAAGGATCTTGTTCACCTTGATTAGGTTAGCAAGTTCATCCTTGATTGTAGCATTTGAGTCGCTTAGCTCCAAACAAGCTTCCTTGCTTGAAGCTAATTCAAGCTCTAGTGACTTGCTTTGCTCCTTTTCAAGTTCTAGAAGCTTGTCAAGTTCGTCATATTCCTCCTTTTGGGAGATAATCATGTCTTCTTGACTATGTATCAACTTCTCCTTCTCAACAAGTTGATCAAGTAAGAATTTCATTTTTGTGGCTGTTTTCTTATCTAGTCCATTGAGCATATCTTCATTAACGCTAGCAATTTCACTATCACTAGATTAGGAATGCACGGAAGAGGGTTTTGTTGTTACATGCGTTTACCTTCCTTTGCCATGAAGAAAGTCCCGTTCCCCTTCCATGCGGCGGGAGTAGGGAAGAGAGTGGACTTCTTGGATGTCTTCTCGATGGCTATGCTAGCCATCTCTTATTCTTCTTCTGATAAGGACTCATCATTTGAGTCCCACTCTTTCCCTATATGCACTTGTTCGGCTTGTTTCTTCTTCTTGAAGAATTTCTTGGGTTGAGGATTGGCTTCTTTGGCCTTCTTCTTGTTCTCTTCATATGGGCAATCAACTATAAAGTGGCTATACTCACCACAATTATAGCATGCCCGCCTCAACTTTGGCTTTGATCTTTCCTTGTATTTTCCTTCACTTGATTTAGCGCCTTGTCTCTTCTTCATCATCTTCTTGAGTTTCTACATGAATAGTATCATGTCATATTCATCCAAGTCACTGCTTTCATCATCACCGTCTTCTTCTAGTTGAGCTTCTCGAGCTTCTTTAGACAAGGGCTTAAGGATGGACTTTAGAGCAACCCCTTTCTTCTTTACCGAGGTGAGGTCGGCACTTTCCTAAACATTTTTAGCTTGTTTTTCCATCATCTCAAAGTTGATGATTTTCCCAAGTAGCTCATCCGGGGTCATCTTCTTGTATCCGGGGCTTTCTCGTATCATTGAGCATAAGGTGACATTGCGAGGCATGAAGGCTCTAAGTATGAGCTTCACTACCTCGTGGTCGTTCCACTTCTTGCTTCCGTACGCTTGCACCTTGTTGATGAGCATCTTTAATCGGTTGTACATGTCTTGTGGCGACTCATCTTCTTCGATTGCGAACCTGCCTAGCTCACCTTCAATCATCTCGATCTTCATTCTCGCACATGACGATCGCCTTCATGTGCGGTTTGCGATGTACCCCATATTTCTTTTGCGATCTCGAGTCCATCCACTTTTGTAAACTCATCACGACTGAGCGATGATGTGATGACTGCAGCAGCTTGGGCGTTTCGATGGATGGCTTGTTCTTGACTAGGTGTGAGCTCCTCATCATCATCAGGGATATCTATTCCTGTGCATACTATGTGCCACAAACTTGGATTGAGAGAAATCAAATGCATTTTCATGTTTTGCCTCCACATTGAGTAGTCATTGTCATCAAAGTGTGGGGCTTTTCCAAGTGTAATAGATAGATAGTGATTATTGTTTGAGTTTAGGCCATCATAATTAAAAGGATATCGGGAGTAGTTGGCGTGACTACTCCCCTTCTTTCTCTTTTGATATTTGCTTTTCACCTTTCCCTTGGAAAGGGTTTTCTTCCTTAGGAGCGCCTTGAGTTCCAGCGTCTCCTCATCGTCATCCTCGAAGTCTTGAATGGCTTCGAGGAGCTTCTCCAATTTTTGGTCCTTGTCTTCATCAACCTTCTCTTGGTTGTTGCACTTGTGTACATCCTTCATGTCTGACATGATCTCTTCGAGCGATTAGTCTCCTTCTTGAAGAACCTGCTCTGATACCAATTGAATGTGGCTTAGGGGGGGGTGAATAGGCCTTTTTGAATTTTGTCAGAACCTGCAACACTTAATACCAGATCAAATCTCGAGATATCGGACTAGTCCGGTCAAGTGCAGACTAGTCCGGTGTGTACCGGCTAGGTAAATCAAATTTGATCGATCAATTTGATTCTAGGATGTATGCAGCGGAAATATACATGTAATTCATGTGTTACACGATTATGAACTAGGATATACCACAAGTCAATCTTATATTTAATGTCTAAATGTAAAGTAAGCAAGATTGAATGAAACCCTTGATTGATATGATGTATAAGAACGATGAGTGCAAAGTAAGAACACAAGCACTTTATCTCGTGGTTCGGTTCCCACAGAGGCAACCTACATCCACGTTGAGGAGTCCACAAATGGACCGGGTCTTCTTCAACCCTACCCTCATCAGATCGCCACGAAGGCCAATCCTCTTCACTTATCGCAAAGGGTAAATAACCAAATTCAAGGGGCCTTCTCACACGTTGAGGGCTCCCCAAGATTACAACAAGAACTCCACCAAGAACACACTCAAAAGATTACAATGAAAATCACAGGAGTGTGCTAGGGAATCAAACCAAGAGCTCAATGAGTGATGAATCGTGTCTCTCTAATGATCGAAAGTGTATCCTCAATGGATTGATCTTTGTTGAGTTTGATTTCGTGGAGAGATGTGTTTTTGAAGCTCTTGGGAGGTGTGACGGCACAGAGGATTGAGAGAAGTTAAAGTTGGGCCGTGCACATCTATTTATATGGGGTTTCTAAAAGTGACCGTTGGGGTTTAGGAATATCGGACTAGTCCGTGGTGGACACCGGACTAGTCTGGTATGCTGTGTGTAGCAAACCCTAGGTGTTCCGAAATATCAGACTAGTCCGGCTAGAAGCGAACTTGTTCGATTTCGCTTCTGGAAATCTTCGGACTAGTCCGATAATCATCGGACTTGTCTGGATCAGTGAAACCCTAAGTGAATTGGGTGACAAGTCCGCACTTGGAGGACTTGTCCAATTTAGGTCACAGGGTTTTCGGACTAGTCCGTGCCAATATCAGACTTGTCCGATTTTCATCAGAATGATATCGTACTAGTGCGTTGTGTGATCGGACTTGTCCGATTTTATGCAACTTGTGAAGTGTTTTGAGGACTAGTCTGCATCGGGGAGGACTAGTCCGATTCTAGTGAGAGAGATATCAGACTAGTCCGTGGTGATATTGGACTTGTCCGATCTTGTGCAGAAAGATATCAGACTAGTCCGGTGTTAGTCAGACTAGTCCGGACCTGTATAAACTTGTGCAACGTGTGTGATTATTTGTGCTTGAGCTCTTGGGGTGTGTTTCCTTAACACAATCCATACACAATGATCTACTACACTAGTTCCTCGAGCTCTTTTCCACATTGCTCCTCATTCTCCCTTCTTTTTAGCTCTTTGCTCATTTTCTCATAAAAACCTGTGCTCATCTCAACAAAGTAGTTAGGATCTCATTTGCTTGTCATAAATCATCCAAAATCCACAAGGGTTTCCTAGATGCACTTTCACATTTCTCGCTTCACGACCGAATTCTGGGTCGAACCGGTCCAGCGCCTTCCATGCTTCACCATTGGACAGGTGCGTCATGACTCCATTGTTTTGACGCTCACCTTTTTTGTGCCATCACATGTGTCTGGCCATTTTTTTTTGAAAGGAACATCCGCTTCAACCTCGGTGTAACAGGTAAGTAATGATGCTTCTTACGTGCGACTTTCGTTGTCACAATATCACTATCATTATTAACAACATCGACAAAACTCGGTTGACCACATTTCAAAAAATTGTTCTCATTGGCATGCTCTCTCCAGAAAAGCATGTATTTGTTCAGACACACATCAATGTTTTTGTACTTCATATCGAGACCGGAAAGAATTTTCTTGGACTTATACATATCTTTAGGCACTTTGTTGGGATGTGGAAGGGCATAGTTGAACAAATTTATGAGCTCGTTGTAACAGTTATTAGAAAAGAAGAACTTAGACGTCATTGCCATAAGTCTAGTCATAAAATTGAGAAATGTTATTTTAGTGTGTCCATGCAGCGGCTCTTCTGAATCTTTGGGAAGTTTGGAGAACTCTTTAACCTCTGCTGTTTGCGGATCCTCTGTGAGCTTTGGTCGTATAGCTTCCAACATCTCATCCATCATATCAACCTCCGTGGCATCATCATTGTCCGCTTCCACTTCTTGTACAGCTTGAGAAGTTGTCTCGCCGTGGAAGTTCCACAAGTCATAATGTGACACGTAACCATTTTGACACAAGCGCATCGTAAGATCCACTTTGTCCAAATATGTTCTGTTTTGGCTTTTCGCACATGGACCCCGTGCCTTATCGCTATTTGACAATGAAAAAGCTCGTTCCAAAAAAGCATATGTCTTGGTGTACAACTCATTTGAGTGACCACCAGTTCTAGTCTTCCAACCAGTATACATCCATTTACGGTCTTGGCCCATGTTTGACCCTACAATTTAAAGCTGGACAAATTACAGTTAGATTTTTGTTAATTTATGCACGATAGAGGAAATAATGAGAGAGACAGTGATCTGGGTCCGTCGGGTTCCGCCATACACACGTGCGGTTGATTTAGTCAAATATTTTAACTTCACACTAAATGGGCCACGACAGAACCTAAGTGCCGCGTCAGGGTTGGGCGGTGACTTCCGCGCGCTTTTCCTCCTTCTCCACGGCGTTGGCATGGCAGCCATCAGTGGTGAGAAAAACAAAGGGAATGCAGTCGTTCACACCCTCCCGTTTCATTTTCATAACCGAGCGACCTCACGGATTCTGATGGCCTTCACCATTCATCTCCTTCCTTGTGCCTTGCCCCTGGCCCTTTGAGAGGTGGGAGATTGGGACTGGCAGTGTAGAACAATGGAGGCAGGCAGGATTGGGCTTAGGGCCCTTAGCTTCTTAACTTGGACCGCCACCTGTCACGGTTGACCTAACTAGAACACCCCTGCCGAGGACATCTAACCATCTTGTTCACGTCTCCAACTAACCAATCTCCAGCCCACACGATCCACCTCTTATCTTCCCCGAACAATGCTGCTCGCACCTCTCTCTCTCCAACTAACCAATCTCCCACACGACCCACCAATCTCCGGCCACCCCGACGCCGCGGCACCCGACAGACGGACGCCCCCGACGCCGCCCTCCTCATGGCGCCCGAGCTCGGTGCCCCAATCGCCCCTCCCTCACACCGGCCACCCCCGGCACTGCAACACCCGGACGGTCGACGGCCCCCGTCTCCGCCCTCTCCACGGCGGTCGAGCTTGGCGCATAATGAAACCAATTAAGCATAATCTACGCAAAATTAATTAAACATAATCTACACTAAGCAAATTAAGCAAATTAACCACTAAAGCATAATTAAATAAGCATAATCTACACTAAGCAAATTAATCATAATTTAGCAAATTAACCACATAAGCATAATTAAATAAACATAATCTACACTAAGCAAATTAAGCAAATTAACTTCTTAAGCATAACTAAATAAACAATTAAGCAATTTAAGCATAATTTATAGAATTAAATTCAATTTCGAATTTGAATTGAAATTTCAATTGAAATTCAAATTTCAATTTCAATTTCAATTTGGGAGGGCGGGTGGGGGCTCTGCAGGGAGGGTGAGGGTGGGGGGAGGTGGGGAAGGGGAGCACTCGGGGAGGGGGCGGGGTGAAAGGAGGGGCGCTTGGGGAGGGGGTGGGCGGGTGGGGCAAAAGTTATTCTGGCCGACGTAATTGTTCGGGTTTCTTGTAGTGAAATGGAAAGGTTAAAATGGTCTAGGTAAGGTTCTAAAGAAGATGGATAATAGATAAATGGAGGTAGTGTGACACAAGAGCATTCTATTCTAAGGGCGATAGATGGGTCTAAGGCAGATTAGACTAAGAGTTAGGGAGTTGCTCCTACAATGCCCCTAATACACATATACATAGCCTAGGTTAGATACTAATGAGCATGTCAGTGGTGAACCCTTATGCTAAGTTGTTCAACACATCGAGCATGGGCTCACCCCTAGCAATACTAGGGCGACTCCCGCCAAGAGCCTGTGGCATAGCCGAACATGGAGGATTACAAAGGACATATAGGGTTGTCACCACCTACTGCCTACCTCTTCAATCCGTAGGTCTACGAGACATCCAACGCAACTTACTATCCTAGCACTATGCTAGCGTACTAATCAAATACCTTAAGTCTCCTTCTACTCCTTTCCTAATTTGGAGTAAGGACTAGAGGCTTTCCTCTCTACAGCCTATACTCCTCTAAGACTATGGAAGATAGTGGATACAATAGAATGGAGCTCAAGCGGTTTGTGTGAGAAGTGAGGGGTAGGGGTCCTATTTATAGCTGGAAAAGTGTTGGTTCCCACAATCAAAATCGCACGAATCAGTCTTCATCGTGATCAGGGCACCACAAGGAGTCAACATGTGGAAGTTGACCGAGTTTGGCGCCAGAATGGCTTCGGCCGAACCGCCACTTCGGCGGAACTGGAATTCTGACCAATTCCAATATGCTTTCTCAGGGTGACTACTAGGTGGGTGTAACACCCTCATTTTCATGCATAATTCATTGCATACATCCTCATACATGTTTAACATTAAGCAACATAAAATGGAACAAGTTAAAAATGAATTAGAAGTGAAACAACATTTAGAAATCTATAGGAGTGCAGACTTATCCGGTTTGCACCTCGGACTAGTCCGGTTTCCCTCTTTGTTGCCCTCCGGACTTGTCCGTTTTTGCTACGAACTAGTCCAATTGAGTCTCTGTTCCGTTTCGGACTTGTCCGTGTTTGAGTGCGGACTCGTCCAATATTTGGTCTCGTTTTTGAATAAGTTACCAAATCCCCAGACTTGTCCAATCCATGCCGGACTTGTCCGTTTTCCTCTTTGGACAAGACTCGACTTGTCCGGAAAACCTACCAGACTTATCCGTTTTCATCTCTGTCCAACATCGGACTAGTCCAATCCCCTAGCGGACTTGTCCAATGCCCCGACTCGGATTCAATCTTTTCCTCCACGACTTGTGTTTGGGTATTAACCTTAATTGGGCCCAAGGAAGTCGTGCTTAACCTTTGTGAAGCCCATGAGGGACCCCTACATGACCTCCACCCACCATAGACTCGAAATCCACCAAACCCTAGCCCTCCACCTCTATATCAGCAACTCCACCTCTTGACTTTTCATCCTTTTGTCTCAATTGAATGACCACAAACCCTAGTTCTTGGAGAGCCGCCATCTAGGAGGGAGAAGGAGATCCCGAGCAAGAAGGAGAAGAGGAGGAAATGAAAGAGGATCAGGTAATCAAGGTCTTCAACGAGTTTTCGTTCTTCGTAGCCGATTTACCTTCAACTCTTCATCATCAACACTAGATCATCAAGATCCAAGTTTCATCTTCAATTCATGATCCTTGGAGTTCTAAACACGTGGTATACCTTCTAATTTCGCTTTCTCACGTCAATTCAACCCCAATTCTCCAAGCTCTCGTAGATCAAGAAAAACCTAATATGTAGTCTGTCCAGAGCGGACTAGTCCGACGCCTGAAACCGGACTTTTCCGGCCTAAATTGTGTTGAATTAATTCCCAATTGACTCGACTCAATTCCAAACCTGTCCAAACTTGTTAAAAACTATTAGAACCAGTTAATGAACGATAATAGCAGCTCATTAACAAGTTTCACTTTATAATTGCATTAATCATGCATGTCATGACATATTGAGTACTATATGAGCATTATTTGATTGTAATTACTGCTTTGTATGTTCATTGTGCGGAATAGAAGGTTTTCCGCTAGAGAGTGCTGTGTAGGACGTCCAATACCAGAATTTTGAAGTATTTGATCCCAATCAAGACCAAGAGAAAGTCAAGTGTCCTTGAACATATTGATCCCGTTTTGACAATAAATGTTTTGTTTGCAAAACTGCATGCTTGTGTCAATTTGATGGGAATCCTTTGGTAGGAAGTTTACTAGCTTTGTTAACCACCCTTGTCACCTGGAATACATGGTAGAGAGTCGGGAAGGGCTTTTTACATTTTTGTTTTTCTTAATTAGTTTGGATGGGAAAATAACTATATCATTTAATTATGCATTAATGAGATTATGGTTAATATGAACTGGTTGATATGAAGCAAGCATGGTATGTGGATGGGTTGGATGCTATGGTGGTTTGGCTTGCTTTAGATCTAAGGACAGGTTCATGGAGAGACCATCTTGGATTTACAGTGCCACCACAAGTCCAGGTATGGGTGCGGCGTAGCTGATTAATTAGGGTATTGATAGTATTGAGCAGATCATTTGGCGCACCACGGAACGAGAGTCGAATTGGGTTTGGATATGGTTGGCAGGACTCCTTAGTATCCGAATGGCACAAGAGGGGGCCCTTGGTTGAAGATGTGCTCAATTGGAGACATCGCCACTGGTGAAACCACAGTGGGTCCGTACATGCTAGTAGTTCCTTTGTAAAGGCTATCTTGTGATCTCTTGGCAACACACCTAAGGGAGTGTGAGATGACACAATTGAGATTCCCTAGTCACCGCAAGGTGATGAAATCACAATGGGTAAAGTGGTACAACCTATGCAGAGTCTCTAAAAACTATCATGATAGTCGTGCTCCCGGTTATGAGCAACCGGGACCCTCACATGATTTGAGAGATTTTTATATTGGGATGGTTTGGTACTGGTTATGGTTGTGAATTGAATTATGATAATTGGACATGGATGATGCTGACGGTAATAATCTGGAATATCGATGATGGATATTGAATATGGACTGATATTATGGTAATTACATGGTTTATGATGGGTTTACCTCACATACATTTAATATATTGCTTTTCAAATGTTTTAACATACTTTTCAGCACTTAGCCTTTATTATATTCGTCATTTGAACTAGCTACATGTCATACTTTTTGCACTTGCTGAGTACGACATGTACTCACCCTTGCAATTCTGCCACCAACAGTTGCAAGTTAGGATTGGGAGTATAGCAATGATAATGCGGAGGTCCAGGCCGTGTCTACCGTCAGCTTTGCCTGTGGTGTTGATTGGAGCTGCGCTATACCCTATTTGCTTATGTTGCTTAGCTCCTTAGTTTGCTCAGTTTAGTTTATATCCGCTGCATTAGTTCAAACTTCTCATCATCATTCATTAGAGCTTGCTTTCGAGGATATTATGAATTGTGTAATAAAAGTAGTTAATTAATTTTGTTCTGTGGTAATTTTTTGTATATCCTTTTGTGAATGCACTCGTGTATGTGTGTTGAACGTCTTGGGCACACATATGCGTTCACTTGGTTCATTTTCGGAACCGGGTATCACATGTTGGTAACAGAGCCACATGTTGACTGTAGGACGTAGCCTAGATAGAATGGACACTTTAGAGCACACATGAACACTCAAGAAGCGATGTGTTTTTGCTTGTTGTGCTGTTTGCTTTGTATTGTTGCTTGTGGGCTTAGTAAAGGATTTTGGGATGCTTTAGCATTGCCATATCCACATAGGCTAGTATAGGTAGTTGCTTAGTTTCATATCCCTTGATGCATATAGTTGGGGATATTTTCTAAATTCTTATCTCTTGCTTTTCTTCAGATGGTGAGGACTCGAAACCAGAGGGATGGCAATGATGAGGAGGAGAACAATGGAGCACCTCAGAATAACAATGGATAAAGACCTGCTCAAGGAGCTATCAATATTGAGCAGCTATTGGCTATGCAGAACCAGCTCATGCAGACCATGATACAGACTATGGGATAGCTGCAGGCTGGCAACAACAACAATCAGCCCCACATGCCTCCACCATCACCCCCGCCGCTTCATAACCGATTGGGAGAGTTCATGAGGACCGGGATGCCGACTTTTGCTCAAGCCGCTCACCCTATGGATGCCGATGATTGGCTCAAGTCTGTGGAGAAGAAGCTAGCTATTGTCCAATGCAGTGACCGGGAGAAGGTGCTATTCGCATCTCATCAACTTGTTAGAGTAGCTGCCGATTGGTGGATTCTTTATGCAATGCTCGTGAGAACCAAGAGAGAATTACATGGGCCGAATTCAAGTAGAGCTTCCGTCCTCATTATGTGCCAGAAGGTTTCATGATCTTGAAGAGGCAAGAATTTGTGAACTTGAGGCAAGGAAGATCGAGTGTGGGTGAATACCTCAACAAATTCACTCAACTCTCAAGATATGCGCCTGAAGATTTGAGCCGGGACAGCCGGAAACAATGCTTGTTCATGAGGGGCTTGAACAATGAAATCTAGGTACAATTGTTGAATTGTGATTATGCCAACTTCCAGAAGCTTGTGGACAAAGCAATTGTTGTGGAGAACAAGGTCTGTGATATGAAGCAAGACACCAAGAGGAAAGTGCCATATCAAGGACAACAACAAGGAAGTAATGTGCGCCCCCTCTTTGCACCACCCAATGTGCCTTATTACAGCTCTTCTACTCCAGTACAACGCCCTTGTTATTGACAGCGCCCAGCTCGGTTTGTGCAGCAACGCCGCTGTCATGCAAGCACCTAGGCCTCCAATGCCTTTTGCACCTCGTGCCAACTTTCCTGATGCAAATGTTCAGAATCAAGTTCGTCCCAATAATTCTGGTGTAGTTAGAAAGTGCTATGCATGTGGAGAAGCATGACACTTTGCACATCAATGTCCTAAGTCAGGCCTTGCTCAAGGAAGCGATGCCCAAGGACAGAACCCAAGACCGAATGGTGGACATCTGCAAGAGAACCGTGAACAACAGAATTTTGCTCGTGGCAACGTGAACCATGTCTCTACGGAGGATGCTCAACAAGTGGATGACGTGGTGATTGGTATGTTTCTCGCAAACTCCAACCCAGCGACTATGTTATTTGATTCTGGAGCATTGCATTCATTCATTGCATCGAAATATGTTGCCAAGTATAGTTTGCCTATCTCTCATATGAAGATTACTCTATTGGCTATGTCTCATAGAGGAGAGATGATGACAAATATAGTATGTCCAAAGGTAAGCCTTAGAATAAAGGGGGTAGACTTCTTTGCCAACCTCATCATTTTGGACTTTCAAGGATTGACATTATACTTGGTATTGATTGATTGAGGAAGCAAAATGGAGTTATTGAATGTGCCACAAAGACGGTGAATTTGACTAATGAGGAAGGGATCACCATATAGGTTAAAGCATCTCAACATGCACCAAAGCAATTGGAGTTGAACCATATGGACGGATCCGTAAATGAGGAGATTCCAGTAGTGTGTGAATTCTTGGATGTGTTTCCAGATGAGTTGCCAGGTATGCCACGTGATCGAGACATTGAATTTGTTATTGAATTAATACCAGGAACTGCACCTATAGCTAAGAGGCCATATAGGATGCATTCTAAGGAATTAGTAGAGCTCAAGAAGCAGATTCAAGAGCAACTAGAGAAGGGTTTTATTTGCCTGAGCTCTTCACCTTGGAGAGCTCCCATACTTTTTGTGGACAAGAAGGATAGATCCCAAAGGATGTGGGTGGACTACCGAGCTGTCAATGAGGTGACCATCAAGAACAAGTATACTTTGCCTCGCATAGAGGATTTGTTTTATCAGATGAAGGGTGCTTGTGTCTTCTCAAAGATTGATTTGAGGTTGGGATACATCCAAATGAAGATTAGGCCATCGGTATGTATCCTATGAGTATACGGTTATGTCCTTTGGATTGACCAATGCACCTGCATACTTTATGTACCTCATGAATAAGGTATTCATGGAGTACTTGGATAAGATCGTTGTGGTGTTTATTGATGGCATGATGATCTACTCGAAGGATGAGAAGGAACATGTGGAACACTTGAGGCTCACATTGCAGAAATTGAGGGAGCACCAATTGTATACCAAGTTAACAACTGTCAATTTTGGTTAAGGGAAGTGTCATTTTTGGGTCATATCATCTCAGGAGGAGGAGTATCATTCGACCCCGAGAAAGTAAGGGACATGTTGAAATTGGAATCACCGCAGAATGTCAATGAAATAAGGAGTTTTCTTGAAATGGATAGGTATTACCGTAGGTTCATCAAGGACTTTTCCAAGATAGCCAAGCCATTGACAAAACTGTTAATGAAGGGGAAAGCTTTCCAATGGACTCAAGCTTGTCAAGAAAGTTTTGAGGAGTTGAAGAAGAGGTTAACTACAACCCCAATTTTGATATTGCCGGATGTGAGCAAAAGCTTCGATATTTATTGTGATGCATCAAGACGAGGACTTGGATGTGTATTGATGCAAGAAGGTCAGGTGGTTTCATATGCATCGAGGCAATCGAAGAAACATGAGCAGAATTATCCAACACATGATTTGGAACTTGTAGCAGTGGTACACGCATTGAAGAGACATTACATACTTGGTCATAGATGTGAAATTTATACGGATCATAAGAGTCTCAAGTACATATTCACACAAACAGACCTGAATTCGAGGCAACGAAGATCGTTGGAACTCATCAAGGATTATGATGTGGGAATCAACTATCTTCCAGGGAAGGCTTATGTAGTGGCCAATGCTTTAAGTTGGAAAGGAGTAAGCCACCAACTCACAGTTCGAGAGCTGCCATCCGAGTTATGTAAGGAGTTTGAACGGTTGAATCTTGGATTT
This sequence comes from Tuctoria greenei, assembly GCA_036927565.1. Taxonomy (NCBI): domain Eukaryota; kingdom Viridiplantae; phylum Streptophyta; class Magnoliopsida; order Poales; family Poaceae; genus Tuctoria; species Tuctoria greenei. The sequence continues at coordinate 171,736,363 of JAYESD010000002.1, read as the reverse complement.
GTGAATGAGATGGGAATAATGGAGATAAATCAGACCTTGGAAGAAGAAATTCGAGAGGGTCAAACAAAGGATCAGGAAATTTAGGAGATCAAAGAAAGGACCCAAGATGGAAGGGAATTCAGGTTTGATGAGGGTGATCATGGTACTTTATGGCTTGGAAAGTGGATCATCATGCCTAACGTGAAGCAAATTCGGGAAACGATATTGAAAGTGGGACATGACTCGCCACACTCAATTCACCCTGGTTGTATGAAGATGTACAAGGACTTGAAGACTTATTATTGGTGGGCTAGCATGAAAAAGGACATAGCCGAATATGTAACTTTGTGTGATGTGTGTCGACAAGTTGGTACAGAACATCAAAGACCAGCTGAATTATTGCAGCCATTGCAGATTCCAAAATGAAAGTTGGAAGAAATTGGAATGGACTTCATAGTTGGTTTACCGCGAACTCAGTCCAGTTATGACTCTATATGGGTAATTGTGGATCGGTTAACTAAGTTAGCTCACTTTATTCCCGTCAAGACCACCTTTAATGGTGAGAAATTGGCGGAACTGTATATGGGAAGAATAGTGTGTTTGCATGGAGTTCCCAGGACGATAGTGTCAGATAGAGGTTCTCAATTTACCTCCAGGTTTCGACAAAAGCTGCATGAAGCATTGGGTACAAGGTTGAATTTCAGCTTAGCATATCACCCTCAAACGGATGGACAAACTGAGAGGACCAATCAGATTTCGGAGGACATGTTAAGAGCTTGTGCTTTGAAGCATGGGAAAAGTTGGGACAAAAGCTTGCCATATGCCAAATTCTCATATAACAATAGTTACCAAGCAAGCTTGAAGATGTCACCATATGAAGCACTCTATGGAAGGAAGTGTAGGACGCCTTTGTTCTGGAATTAGACAGGGGACAATCAAGTATTTGGACCTGACATGTTGCATGAAGCTAAAAAAGAAGTTCAGATTATTCGCGAAAATTTGAGAGCTGCTCAATCAAGGCAAAAAGGCTATGCGGATAATAGAAGAAGGAAACTAGCTTTTGAAGTGGGAGATTTTGTTTATCTCAAGGTGTCACCAATGAGAGCTCACAAGAGGTTTAACATAAGAGGCAAGCTAGCACCTCGATACATTGGGCCATTCAAGATTTTGGACAAAAGAGGAGAAGTGGCATATAAGTTGGAGATGCCAGCACATCTATCGGATGTTCATGGTGTATTTCATGTTTCCCAGCTCAAAAAGTGTCTAAGGGTACTGGAAGAACAAGTGCCAATGGAATAATTGGAATTAGAGGCAGATTTGGCTTATGCCGAGCAACCAGTCAAAATCTTGGAAACCAAAGAGAGAGTCACAAGAAATAAGGTGATTCGATGGTGTAAAGTGCAATGGAAGCATCACACAGAATAAGAGGCAACATGGGAGCTGGAAGATGATCCCAAGAAGGAAATTACCTATCTCTTTTCTTCCGCGTCGAATCTCGAGGGCGAGATTCATTTTAAGGGGGTAGATTTGTAACACCCTCATTTTCATGCATAATGCATTGCATACATCCTCATACATGTTTAACATTAAGCAACATAAAAAGGAACAAGTTAAAGATGAATTAGAAGCAAAACAACACATAGAAGTCTGTAGGAGTGCGGACTTCTCCGGTTTGCACCCTAGACTAGTCCTGTTTCCCTCTCTGTTGCCCTACGGACTTCTCCGTTTTTGCTGCAGACTAGTCCGATTGAGTCTCTGTTCCGTTCCATACATGTCCGTGTTTGAGTGCGGACTCATCTGATATTTGGTTCGGTTTTTGAATTAGTTACCAAATCCCCAGACTTGTCTGATCCATGCCGGACTCGTCCGTTTTCCTCTCTGGACAAGACCGGACTTGTCCGCACACCTTACCGGACTTATCTGTTTTCATCTCGATCCAACATCGGACTAGTCCGGTCCCCTAGCAGACTTGTCTAGTGTGCCCGACTCGGATTCAATCTTTTCCTCCACGACTTATGTTTGGGTATTTACCTTAATTGGGCCCAAGGAAGTCGTTCTTAACTCCAGTGGAGCCCTTGTGGGACCTTTACACAGCGTCCACCAACCTTAGACTCGAAATCCACCAAACCCTAGCCCTCCACCTCTATATAAGCAACCCCACCTCTTGACTTTTCATCCTTTTGCCTCAATTGAAAGACCACAAACCCTAGTTCGTGGAGAGCTGCAATTAAGGAGGGAGAAGGAGATCCTGATCAAGAAGAAGAAGAGGATGAATCGAATGATGATCAAGTAATCAAGATCTTCATTGAGTTATTTTTCTTCATCACAGATTCACCTTCAACTCTTCATCATCAATCCTTGATTGTCAAGATCCAAGTTCCATTTTCAATTCTTGACCCTTGGAGTTCTAAACCTGTGGTATACCTTCTACTTTCTCTTTCCCATGTCAATTCAACCCCAATTTTTCAAAGTCTCGTGGATCAAGAAAACCATAATTTGCAGACTGTCCAGGGCGTACTAGTCTGGCCCGTTAAACTGGACTTGTCCGGCCTCTCAATTTGCATTGTGCTGAATAAATTCCGAATTGACTCGAATCAATTCCAAACATGTCCAAACTTGATAAAAACTTTTAGAACTAGTTAATGAACATTAATAGCAGCTCATTAACAAGTTTCACTTCATAATTGCATTAATCATGCATGTGATGACATATTATGTACTATATGAGCATTATTTTATTGTAATTATTGTTTTGTATGTTTGTTGCGCTAAATAGAAGGTTTTGCACTAGAGAGTGCTGCGGAGGACCTCCAGTAATTGAATTTTGAAGTCTTTGATTCCAATAAAGTCCAAGAGAAAGGCAAGTGTCCTTGAACATATTGATCTCGTTTTGATAATAAATGTTTTGTTTGCAAAACTGCATGCTCGTGTCAATTTGATGGGAATCCTATGGTAGGAAGTTTACTAACTTTGTTAACCACCCTTGTTACCTGGAATTCATAGTAGAGAGTCGGAAAGAGCTTTTTACCTTTTTGCTTCGCTTAATTAATTGGGATGGGAAAACAACTATATTATTTAATTATACATTAATGAGATTATGGTTAATACAAACTGGTTAATATGACATGGTAATGGGTGATCTAAGCAAGCATGGTATGTGGATGGGTTGGATGCTATGGTGGTTTGGCTTGCTTTAGATCTAAGGGCCGGTTTGTGGAGTGATCATCCAGGATTTACAGTGCGATCACGAGTCCAAGTATGGGTACGGTGTAGCTGATTAATTAGGGTATTGCTAGGATTTAGCGGATCATTTGACACACCAGGGAAGGGGAGTCGGATTGGGTTTGGATATGGTTGGCGGGACTTCCTGGGATCCGAATGGCGCAAGAGGGGGCCCTTGGTTGAAGATGTGCTCAGTTGGAGACATCGCCACCGGTGAAACCTCAGTTGGCCCGTACATGCTAGTAGTCCCTTTGTAAATGCTATTTTGTGATCTCTTGGCCACACACCTAAGGGAGTGTGAGACAGCATAATTGAGATTCCATAGTCACCGCAAGGTGATGAAATCACAATCACGTGTGTAAAGCGGTATAACCTCTGCAGAGTGTCTAAAAAACTATCATGATAGTCATGCTCCTGGTTATGAACAACCTAGACCCTCACCTTATTATAGGGATTTTGGTATTGGGATGGTTTGGTACTGGTTATGGTTGTGAATTGAATTATGATAATTGGATATGGATGATGCTGATGGTAATAATCTGGAATATGGATGATGGATACTGAATATGGACTAGTATTATGATAATTACATGTTTTATGATGGGTTTACCTCACATACATTTAATATATTGGTTTTTCAAATGTTTTAATGTACTTCTCAGCACTTAGCCTTTATTATATTCATCATTTGAACCAGCTACATGTCATACTTTCCACAATTGCTGAGTACGACATGTACTCACCCTTGCAATTCTCCCACCAACAGTTGCAGGTCAGAATTGGGAGTATAACGATGATAATGCAGAGTTTTAGGCCGTGGTTGCAGTTAGCTTTGCCTTTGGTATTGGTTGGAGTTGCGCTATACCCTATTTAGTTACGCTATACCCTATTTTCTTATGCTGCTTAGCTTCTTAGTTTGCTCAGTTTTGATTATTTCCGGTGCATTAGTTCAAACTTGTCATCATCATTCATTAGCGCTTGTATTCGGGAATATTATGAATTATGTGATAAAAGTGGGTAATTAATTTTGTTCTGTGGTAATTTTCTGTATATCCTTTTGTGAATGCACTCGTGTATGTGTCTTGAACGTCCTGGGCACACATATGCGTTCACTTGGTTCATTTTTGGAACCAGCTGTCACAGTGGGTCCTATTGACTGATATGGGTGATCTCCTTGGATAAGTCTGTTTGTGGGCCATTTCATCAATGTGATGCCATGTGTTGGCGCTTGATTGATTGGGATGATAATTTATAGGATTGCTCTCCTCTTTTCTCTCATTTCCTGCATAAAATGCCTACATGCACTATTCTTCCAAGGACAAGTGGAAATAAGTTAAGTAGAAAGGTGATGTGTACAGGAAATGATTTTTCCTTCACATAATTTAGTTATATTGATGGATGACATTGGGATGTAACAACCATCAACAAATTACCCCAAGCTTATCCTTTGCTCGTCCCGAGCAAAGTCTAGACTTTGCTTTTCAAAGGTACCATGTGTACAAAAAAAATACTCTACCTAGTATTGTAAAAATTGGCTATGATACTTAACTCATCTTAAGTCATTATGGGGCCTATTCCTTTTCCTATTCATGGGTAGTTGAAAGATAGAACAGTAAATGGAGCAAGCATAGCCTAGAGATCAAGTTCCTTCTCTAATTCCAGAGAGTTTCAATTATACTCTAAGTACCTAAATTTGATTCTTTAAATCACTCCTTTTTTTTGTGTAGTGGAAATATATCCTCACCAAGCCATTTTGCCTATAATAATCCTACCCCAAAATAAGGCTTGTATGTGCAGCTTGGTACGGAATGTAGCAGGCATATTTGCAACACATAATATTGCTAAGTCAAAAGAGTAAGCCTTAGATGAAATTAATTCAAAAAAATTTGATTCAAGACTTCTGCATGCGTGTGTGATGGGATGGAAGTGGAAGTGGATGTTGAGATGACTTATTCTTATGTAGACTCTCTTTATTGTAGGGATGAAACTGCTGCCCTTTTTTTCTCCTGCTTTTGTGTAAGCATGCATTTCTTTTTTTTCTTTTAGCCATGTCTTAAGAGAGTAATAAGCATGAAAACATGGAGTTTCTATTTTTATTGTAGAATGATGATATGATGGAATTTTGGTAACTTCTAGCTTAGAAGTTTTAGCAGGTGCAAGTGAAGTCTTGTATTCAAAAAGAAATGAATGAATTCTCACATAGGACTATACTAGTTTGACTAGGCTCAATGTGAAGGCAAATAGCATATGCATAAGGTTTATCAATGTAAAATATCATATGGCTTTGGTAGGTATTTCCAATCAAATGAGTGTAACTTAAATCTTTTTAGAATTTCTCTAGAAATCTAAGTTTCACTTTGAAACTAGGAATAGTATACTATCACTATATCATATCTCACAACGACCTAAAATTAGATTAAGCTTTTGCTACCCACAATTTCTAAATCAAGGCAAAGTTAACTTTGACCAATGAAAGCAATATTTGGAGAGTAGCAAGTTCTAAACTAGGGACTTAGGAAAAATAAAACAGAGCAACTATTCATCATTTCATCTATGTGAATTCCAAATCATTCTTACTGAACATCTTTATTTGATGGAAAGCAAATCAACACTATTTATTTTTATGTTTTTTTTTATATGCGAGGTGAATGTGGATGAATGGAAAACAAATATGCAATTGATGTGATACATGTTACCTCAAGTGGAGGTCCTCCCCCAAGCTTGTTCTTCAATCACCTCCGTGATAAGGGTTGAACCCGTGATGCTGGAAGTATGCCGTGAGATCGACTTGTTGTTGTTGTAGCGTGGAGTTGAAGTTGGTGAACTGAGTGTCCATGTGTTGTTCCCAGTCTTGGGTACCTTGGACATGCTCTTGGAGTGTGTTGTAGATGTCTCTCGTCCTCACTTCAAGATCTCCCATACATCCGTCATTCATTGGCTTTAGTCATGATGACTTCTAGCCAAAATGGAACGACATCCTCCTATGGACTTTGGAAGCAAGCCGCTAGAGCTTGAAGCGTATAAGGATGGCTCCCATGTGGTACTCGGACATCCATGCCAAGACGACCCTCCAGCCTCATACGGTTGAGGTTGAGTCCATCGGGGCGCATCACCCGTTGGGTTCTCTTCTTCTAGGTACTCATGGACCGGGGAGGTTGTCAGACGCATGGCCGTGGCCACTCCCCTTGCACGGCTTATAGCTACCCTACCAGATACATTACTTCTTCGAGCTCCCTTGATGGGAAGAAGATTAATGGTTAGCCTCCGACAGTTGTACAAATGAAAATCTAGGTTAGGTAACCGAATTTCATTGACTAAGTCGGGATAGTCTTCAATTTCAATTTCAATGTACTCGAATGAAGTATCTTCTAATGCTCCTACCCTAGTAACAATGCAGGTAATCAATGAAGTGAATTCAGTTGGCCCTGTCCTTGAAATACTATCTAACCATTGTGTCATCATAGCAATAACTGGAGCAACTTTTATTTTCTTAATCATGGCACATAAAATTTTCAATTCATCATCACGGGCTACTCTAATATCTCCTCTAGGGAATATAGTCATAGCCACTGATATATGCATGAGATGAACAGTAGGATTTTGCAAGTGGCTATTCCTAGAGGCACTACATGTGACCTCACTAGTCAATTCATGCAAAAAACTTTGTTTGTTAAGTTTAGGCAAAGTGTCTAAATCTAGCAAACAACATTTATGGAAGCCTAGGATTTCACTTAATTCTTTCCATAGGATGTTGTATTATTTTTGAAATAATATAAAATTAATACCATCAAATCCTATTTTGAGGGTGCAAAGGAATTGTATAGTGAGAAGTCGTGAACCTTTCTCCTCTATGTGCGCAAAATTTTCCCATCCTATTATACACCAAACGAAAAAGAATTCAGAATCCATACTACTTTAGAGATCAAATCCGGATCATAAGCTTTAGTGTGACAAAACTCACGATCTTGGAGGAGCTTGAATGCTTAATCTTTAACTTTACTTTGTATGTCGAGGTCGTTGTCGTGGAGAAGTTGATGTGGGTTGCTCCTCTAATCCATGGGGGTGTCTACACGCACACTCCCCCTCCGTGGACTTTGTGTAGCAACAGAGGAGAGATGTGCACTTGAGTATCCACCATGGCTTGAGCTTGCAGCCCCCTTCCTCTTCCCGAACAATCTATTCATTCCTTTCATCGCCACAACAAGCAAGAACACAACAAGGCAAAACCTCGAAAAGAAGTGATGTTAGTGAAAACAAAACAATCGACGAATTTCCCATTGAAGATCTTGAGAGAAAATTGCAAATGTGAGCGAAAGAAAATCTTTTTGTGTTGGATTTGAGCAAGATTGATTCAAGGAAGAGCAAGAAAAACAATTTGAGAAAAAGAGTAACTTGGGGAGGCATAAACTGAGGTGAAGTGTGAAGAGGGGTGCTCCTCACGACCACCATTTATAGTGCACACTTCCCAATGGTCAAAGAGACACAAATGTAGCCGTTGGAGGAGAGAGCGAGAGCCACTTTCGCTCTTTCTCTACTTCAGCCGAACAAGGGCTTTGGCCGCACTGAAAAGTGGAACCTATTCCCTCTTTTGACAGGGGGCTTCCCAACGGCTATAAAATTAGCCAGCTGGTGAATTGCCATATTTGCAACTCAGAAAAAATTGTTTTTTTATTAAAATCCTTTTTTTCAAACCAAACAATTTTATTTTTGAAAAAAAAAGAAATAAAAATGATGGTTGAGAATATAAGATTCTCAACTTGCTATGAAAAAACAAATATGCAGTAGGAAAAATCAAACTAAGTGGGAAAAAATAAATGAAAAAGATATATCAAATAAAAATTACTACCAATTAACCTATTGGCTAGGTCTCACCACAGTCGGATGAGATGGACATTTCCTCCGTCTTCATTTCTTGGCATCCGAGCCAGGAGGAATGGGCTCGGACGGCTTGTCTTACTACTCCCGCCACTCCTTTGGCGATTTGGAGGACTCAGGCCTTTGGGAAGGCTTGGGCTTCTCCGTCTTCTTGGGATGTCGGCGTGGACGATAAGATTTGTTCTCCGCATAGATTAATTGTCTCATGAATGCAATGAGCAGATCCACCTTTAGAGGTGACTTCGACCTCTTGAATGTGTTTAGCATTCGACCCATACTTGATTCGAATCATGGAGCTTTGCTCCGTCTTTGGCCGAAAGTTAAACTTCTCCTCCTTGCCATTGATACCGAAGTGGATTTCTCCAGCTCCCACATCTATGCGAGCTTTCGCGATGCTAAGGAATGGGCGCCCAAGAATGAGCGATGTATCCTTCTCGACATCCATGTCGAGCACCACGAAATCCACAGGTATTATTGACAGTCGTTATATACCAATTTTGACCGTCAATATAACTCAATTATGTGAATGAATAAATATTTCTTACACACATCATAGCTAGAAATAACCTAGTTCCACTTGTACTCGGAGAAATTGGTGTATGCAGGTATTATATACATATTTGAGGTGAATGGATAATCACAAGGCAAGGAAACACACTTCCAACCAATCAGACGATGCCATGTGGCTTCCCATGGATCCAATGGCCCACTTACAGACGACTTACGCACAACTTTTCACCTCGATTCATCTAGAAGGTTGACAAGGGCCCACATATCAACGTCCAGGAGAAAGTGGGGGCCAAGTGGGGGCCAAACCACCTGTTCGGCTGAACTGGTAAACCCACCAAACATGATCCAACTACACGTGTGAACCCCTAGTGGCTTCATTGACGCGGGAGTAAGTGAAAGCCTGGGATATTAGCGTGTGAAACTTCCTGAGTGAGCGTATAAATAGGGGGGAGTGCCTCACTTCACTTCACACACACCACTTGAGCTACATTCAATTTTATACACTAGTTCTCCTAGTTCCTTAGTGGAGGTTAGGCTGTAGAGAGGAGTCTCTAGTCCCAAGTCCAAATTGGGAAATGTATGGCTCATTTACCCTTTCTTGTATTTGTGACTTTATGCATAATAAATATATTATCTTTAGTCTTCTTTTAATCATATGCTTGGATGAAACGTTTCTTGTTTGATTCTGGATTCCATGTATGTGGTAGGAATAGTCTTTATGATCATGTCTTAATGTCATTATACTAACATCATAACCACTATAAACCCCCACTATAGCTTAAGTAGTTATGATATGATCATGTTAATACGAATAACTTATGCTATGTTTCAACATTGGTTCAACGATGTATAGTTTAGTCATTGCCTTAGGATGGCTTGTGCCATAGCTCCTAAGGTATTTACTTAAATAACTAGCATGGTGGTATGTTATTTAATTAGCATTGGATGTCTCTTAGACCCACGGATTTAAGAGTTAGGCAGTAGTAGTGACATCCCTATATGTCCTTTGTAATCCTCCACATACAGGTATGCCACAGGCTCTTAGCGGGGGTCGCCCTAGTATTACTAGGGGTAAGCATGTGCCCGATGTGTTGAACAACTTAGCATAAGGATTCACCATTGACATGCTCTTTGGTTTCTAACCCAGACTATGTACATGTATATTAGAAGCATTGTAGGAGCAACTCACCAACTCTTAGTCTACCCTCTAGAATAGATTGCTTAGGTGTGTTTCACACTACCCATATTATCAACTTACCCCTGTCTTGATAATTGATTAGTATCCCAAAGCTTGATCGTAAGAATAGTGTTTACTTTACTCCATTGCCTTCTTTTGGGATAAATACGATACCATTGGGAATCCTCATGGGTAAAATGCTGTAACAATATCTTCCTTGCGATTGTGTGTCTCTTCTCTTCCGAGAGATAATCTGCGATGTTAAGAACCATCAACAAGCATTTCTGGCGCCGTTGCCAGGGAAGGCGAAAGAAGTGAAGGATAGCTATCACTTGTGATTAAGCTATAGGTACTATTAGTTATTAGGCAGGATTACCCTTGTTTGTTTTCTCCTTTTGGGTGAAAACAGGGTAGTGTTCGCTAACCCATTGCATGGGATGGCCAACGAGGATGCAAGTACTCAACTGCAAGATGATTCATGGCATACCTCAACAAATGACCGCTAGGCAACACCATTGCCTTTTGCGGAAGAATTTCAGCTTCCAGTACAAGCCAAAGTCATCCATTCCCAAGCTTGGCGAAGCTCCAAGAGTTCTTCTTAGTTTGCCTCCGCCATGGGATGAATTGTTGGCCATTCATCAAACACTCATGGCATGGGTTGGCTCCACCAATCCATGACCACATTCATGCTGGAGCTGAAGGAGTCTTATTCTCATTCATCATGGATGAGAATATGGTCTCCACACAAGGGGTGGATTGAAGGAACATGCTAGTTAAAGAACTAACCCTCCATTGAAGTATCATCAACATAGCCAATGGAGAAGTGTTTGGAATTATCGAAGTCATGGGTATTCACATGATTTGTGAAAATCCATGTCAACATGGACCACTTGGGGAATCATTTCCCTAAGACCCATGAGGATTCTTTCTTTCAAAAACAAATTCGAATGGCTATGACCTGCAAGGAGGTCAAGGGTGGAATCAACATCACTCTTGCAATCAAGGAGGCAATGGGGATTTCAAAGGATTTAAGTTCAGATAGCCTACCTTGAAGTATCTTATCAATTGTCAAGCAAGAAATCAAGACAACATTCACATGAATCTCTTGGCCAAGGACGAGAAACTTAAAGAGCATTCAAGATGCAAGATATCCCAACATCAATTGTTTGGCTTCCTACACTTCGACCAAGCCCGTACAACCTAGGGCAAGTGACATTGTGGATGAAGCGTTTCTTGTTTGATTGTGGAGTCCACATGTCATCATGCCCAAGGAAGTCTTTGATCCATGATCAAAGTATGGGTTAACTCCAAGGAATATCAAGAAGGTCGAAGTGGCACACCTAAAGAAGGACAAGCCTTACCATACTCATTAAGGAATATCTTCAAGAGAGAAAAGTGGTCACTATATCAACAAGTCATCATCAAGATGACGATGTGGCTAGGGCCACCATGTGGCCCACATGTCCAAATGACAGCCAAAGTAATTTTGGCATGTCAAGAAAGGAAACTTGTCCACATCTTCAACTCCAGGATTGTAAAACAAATAATCACACTAAAAAGGTCGGAGGTAAGTCCCAATCATCGGACTTCAAAAATTCGATGAGTCTTTGCCAATAGGTTAATTGGTAGTTATCTCATATTTTATTTCTCAATTGCATGTTTGAGTTTCCCATCAAATCGTACATTTGCATTTAGAATGTTTAAATTTCCACACTTGCATGTTGGAAAGTAAAATTTCCGAACATCATAAAACTAAAATTTTGAATTAGGAAATAAATTTATTTGGATATGAAACTTGGGCGTAACCACTTGAATTCATCTTCCTAATTCAAAACAAAATATATTTCCCCTAATATTCAATGCATTTGCAAGTTGTTTCAAGTTGGGAAAAACAATTTAACAAAGGGTACAACATGCTTTTGAGCTAACATAACCCATTTTCAAGTTGTTTTGTTTGTTCTTGATTTTAGTGCTGTCAGGACATAATTTGTAAGAAGGTTGTAAGGTCCCATAAAGCGCATATCCCTCCATCGATCATATTTTGAGTTCATGGTGGGGGAATGCCCAAGATGGTGACCCATTGGAGGATAAGATGAAGCTCATTCAACTCCAACCTCAACTTGCAAGAAGACATTGAAGATGAAGGCTACACCAAAATTGATGTTCGTGAGTTTCTCACACAACAACATTCAATCCGAACAGCTCTTCAATTGAGGTACAAGTGTAAAATTTTCCGTCTTTTGAATTGCATTAGGATTGAATGATTTTTGCTTACATTGGTAATGAAGATTTACACCTTCTCATCATTCAATTCTTATGCATCCTCACGAGATTAAGTGATGGCATTGCTCTTTTTGATTCTTCAAAAAGGAATGTCATCTTACTTGGCATCGCTAAAATTGACTTAGACATTTTCTGCCTAGGTTTAGTAAATAATGCTTATGGAATGGCTTAATGGCTGAATTGGTATGTAGCAACCTAGGACCAGTGATGTCCATAATTTTGAATTGAAACTCATTCATGCATGGATCACTGAATTTCAAATTCCCAGGCATGAAATTAAAAATGTTCGGGAGGATAAAATTGAGAATCTTGTTTGTCATAATCCACATGATAAATATTTTCTCTTATAAAAAGTTATGATAGTTAGAAACTTTACAAGATGAAGGGATCCATATATTGTATTTATTCACTTGCATTGTTATGAGTAGCATCTATAGAAAATGTGCAAATTGATTTATCCATAAAGCCCCACTCTTATCAATGAATAGTACATTGTTAACGGATACACTTGAAATTGGACACAATGCATCTTTGATTTTATTCTTCCTTATACGTACACATGAAGATTCAGTTACCTAATATGAAAGTTAATTTGTACAAGGATCGGGAGCTAACCATCCCTCTCTCTCATAGAGCGGAAGTTTGCAGGAGTAATATTACTATGCAGCCATTCAAAGATCCGATTGCTGGAAATCCTAAGAGGATTACATTTCAACATCTCTTGGTCAAGGAGTAAATTAGGATGGTTGTTACCTATCAGAATAACTATACGAGGCCAAAAATTTGACATGGAAACCCTCCATGAGCAACCAATGGGCTGCTATGAATATGTGTGAGCATTATGCTCTCAACTATTCTAAGCACTCATTCAAGCTCAAGGGGATTGCCACCATCATTGGATGTAAGTTATTCCTTTGTGGCTAAAAGGTATGATGTACCTTAACCAAGGAATGACAAGATCACATCAATGTATATTGGGTGGAAGTTGTTCCTATGTGGCTGGAAGGTATTTTATACCTTAGTCAAGGAACAATTGATCCCACTCAGCCCTTGGGTGGAAGGTATTTTATCCCACTCAACCCTTGTTGAGTGCACGTCATCCCTTTGTGGTTATAGGTATGTTGTACCTTAGCCAAAGAACAATTGATTGTACTCAACACATGTTGGATACATGTCACTCCTTTGTGGCTAAAGGTTATCACTACCTTAACCAATGAATGACGGATCACACCCAATGCATGATGGGTACAAGTCATTCCTTTGTGGAAAAAATGGAATGTTACACCTTAGCCAAAGAATAATGGAATGCACTCAACGCATGCCATTCCTTTGTAGATAAAGGTTATCATTACCTTAGCAAAGAAATAACAAGGTACATCCAACCTATGGAAATCTTGAGGTGCGGATGGGCAACATCAACAACACTCTTCACCTACACTCATAGAACCCATGGAAGGCAACCCAACACTGACACTCAACTATGCAACGCCAAATCCACGCTACAACTAGGATAGGCCAAACTCATGGCCTACCTCCGTTGTTAGGGATTCTACCCCTATCGCGGACCTCGACCAACAACAAGCTTGGGGGAGGACCCCCACTTGAGGTAACTTGTATCACACCCCATTTGCTCTACTTTATTTTATTTCTTTCTTTTCACCACATTTACAACTAAAAAGAAAATTAATAATGTAGTATAGGTTAGGTTAATAAAATGAAATATGTGCTGTAAAAATATTTTTACTTTGCATAAGTTGAAATGATGAATAGTTGCTCTGTTTTATTTTCTCTAGTCCCTTGCATACAGCTTTGTTCTCTCCAAGTATTGGGTTTATTGGCCTAGAGTATTTTAGTCTGAAACATGGAAATTGTGGGTAGCAAAAGCCAAGTCCAATCCTAGGTTGTTGTGGGATATGATATAGTGACAAGAGCTGCTAATATTCTAGTTGAAAGTGAAACTTGATTTCACGGAGAAAATATAAAATGGGAGTTCCCCATTTGATAGAAATTCCTACCAAAGCCATATGATTATTTGAATTAGATAAACCTTATATATATTCTATTTGCCTTCACATTGAGCCTGGTGAAATTAGTATAGACCTACGTGAGAATCTTTTTTGTGCTTTGAAGATCAAGATTTCATGGGCACATGCTAAACTTGTACACTAGAAGTTAGCAAGATTCTATCATACCATTCCACCACCAAAAAGATACTCCATGATTTTCATGCATATTACTCTCTCGAAATTACATGGAAAAAAGGGAGTAGAAGACATGGCTACAAGAAAAAAAATGCATGCTCATGTACAAGAGAATAAGTAGCCATGTTTCATCATCACAAAAAGAGAGTGCATACAAAGGAGTCATCTTCATATTTCCACTCCAAAAATATTCCATCATGCTTGCACAAATCTTGATAAAAAGTATGATTTGTTTCCTCCTAAGGCTTACACTTTTGACTTAGCAATATATGTGCTGCAAATATGCCTACTCTTGATCCCTACCAAGCTCCACATACAAGCCTTATTTAGATGTAGGACAAGAAAGGCATTGCCTAGTTGAGGATACAAATAGCACTTCCCACATACGAGTGATTGAGTGTATCATTTGAGGAAATTAAATATAAACACCATTTGAAATTCTCCAAAAATTTGAGTGGAACTTAAACATTAGGAGATACATGCTCATTTTGCTATTCTGTCCTTCAACCGCCCAAGAAAAGGATAGGGCCTAAGCCCCATAATGACTAAGTAAAAAGGATATGGCACCATAGACAATATTTTCAATGCAAGGTAGAACATTTTGTTGTGCACTTGGTACTTTTGAAAAATAGAACTTGTAGCAACTCCTGATCAACAACCTAAGTCTTAATCATTACTTTGGGATGAGCAAATGTTAATCTTAGTGGAGTTTCTAGATGTTCGTTATATACCAATTTCGACCATCGATATAACTCAATTATGTGACGGAATAAATATTTCTTACACACATCATAGTTAGAATAACCTAGTTCCACTTGTACTCATTGAAATTGGTGTATGCAGATATTATATACAGGTTTGAGGTGATTGCGTGACCACAAACCAAGGAAACACACTTCCAACAAATGAGACGATGCCATGTGGCTCTCATGGATCCAATGGTCCACTTACAGGCTGGTACCAATAGGTTTCACACCGATTCATCTAGAAGGTAACAAGGGACAACATATCAGCATCCAGGAGCAAGTGGGGGCCGAGTGGCGCCAACCCCAGTTCGGTGGAACCACCTGTTTGTCCAAACTGGTACACCCCCCAAACTCGGTCCAACTGCACGTGCCAACCCCTGGTGGCTTCCTTGACGCTGGAGTAAGTGAAGGCCGCAGAAATTATCGCGTGAAACCGCATGAGTGAGTGTATAAATAAGGGGGTGTGCCTCACCTGTGACACCCGGTTCCGAAAATGAACCAAGTGCAACGCATATTTGTGTCCAGGATGTTTAACACACATACACGAGTGCATCACAAACGATATATAGAAAATAACCACATTACAAGAGTAAATAGGTACGTTATTACAATAACCCAATGGTTCACGAATTACAAATCTCTAATTATTACTACTGCAGTGGAAAAAAAGTAAACTAAATAGCGCGACACCACTCCACAGGCAGCTGACAGTAGAACGTGACCTAATACTCTACATGATCCTCATGGTACTCCCAAGTATTACCTATAACTGTTAGTGGGAGAATTGCAAGGATGAGTACATGTCGTACTCAACAAGTGTGGGAAAGTGTGACATGTAGCTTAAACAAGGATGATAAAAAATGGATAATTGCTGTACATTCAAAACATGTAAAGAGCATCCTTCAATGTCTATGTGAATTTATCCCATCATAACCAAGTATTTATCATAACATGTATCCAGCATCCTCACTTACCATCATACCTCATCCATCAATTTAACAACCATCCATATGCCAATTTCATACCTCCATAACCAGACCATACTCATATCACACCACCCACTTCATAACCATATCTGAATCCATCCCAAATCCAAATTCCAACTCTAATCATGTAGGTCATCCTGGTGCTCTTAACTGGGAGCATGGCTATTATGGAAGTTTTTAACACTTTCCAGAGGTTGTACAACTTTACCCACAAGTTTGTGATTTCCTCCCCTTTCGGTGACTAGAGAACCTCCATCATGCCCGTGAAACGTCGGTCACATTACACACTTCCAACACGTGTGGCCAAGAGATCACAAAATAGCCTTTACAAAGGGACTACCGACTTGTTTAGACCCACTAAGGTTTTACTGGAGTTGATGTCTCACAACTGAGCACATCCATCCAAGGGCCCCCTCTTGTGCCGTTCGGATCCCAGGGCTGTCCCGCCACTAATACAAACCCAGCCGACTCCCATTCCTCGAGCCTTCAAAATGATCTAAACAATTCTGGCAATACACCTAATTAATTGGCTAAGCCGCACCCATACTTGGCCTTGTGGTGGCATTGTTGTCCTTGCTTATTCTCCCATGAACCGGTCCTTAGATCTAAGGCAAGCAAAACCACCATATCATCCAACCCAGTCCACAAACCTTGCTTGCTTAGATCATCCAATTCCCATGTTACCGAATTGCCATATTCATCAATTCTCATCATCCATAAGTTCATTAATTCATAATTAAGTCATTTGGTTATTTCCAGTCCCAATTAAGTTAAAACGCAGCAAAAAGTAAAATTTTGTCCCGACTCTCAACCATATAATCCAAGCGACAAGGATGGTCACACAGGTCTAGTAAACACCTATCATGGATTTATTGTCCATTTGACACAAGTATTCAGTTTTGCAAATAAAACATTTGATAAAAGGATCAAAATGATCAAGGACACTTGCCTTGCTCTTAAGGCTGGTTTGGATCAATGGCTTTGAAGTTTTGGTGCTCAAGGTCCTCGTAAGCACCCTGAAGAGTGTTACCTTCTATTCCGCGTGAAAAACATGTGAACTAAGCATTAGAATCAATAAATGCTCATATAGTACTGTAGGACCGAAGAGCACGTGAAAAGCTACCAGAGGTGGTGAATGGTAGATTTAAACTTTTTCAGCGGAAGCAACAAAAACTCCCTAGAAGAAAATCAATCTGTTATGAAACCGTGTGTGTAACTGATCCAAACGTGTTCAAACATGACAAAAGTAGTATATATTAAATAGAATCAAGTCACAAAGACACTACAACAAGAATCATGAAAAACTGTTGAGAAAAACTCAAGTTATGGTCAAAAGATGAATCAAAGGTCAATCTGTTCTACCCGAGTAAAAAAAGATCTGCAACACTCCAAAGAAGCTCGTGTAGATCATAAACCACAAATCCAATTACTGTGAAATTTTCGCAGATGATAATAATCAAGTTTTGAAAACAACAGAAAAAGAATCACGTCAATTAGATATGTAAAACTCGAGTTATGATAAAACACCAAAGCAACATAATGTTGTGCAGAAACTCGACGAGAAAAACTTGTCTGAAACAAGTTAGACGAAAAAGGCAAAAAAATCTCCTCTAAACTATGAAATTTATTGATCAAAACACAATAGAAACAGCCCCAAGGTTATCTCCCATGAGCTCTGGCCTCCTTGCTTATATAACCAGCCCTAAGGCCAACCCAATCCTAACTAGGACTAAAATCCTACTCAGTTTCAACTGCAACATTCCACAACTGCTCAAGGCTCTTCTATACGGAGATAGAAGCAATATTGAGGCTTCCAAACACCCTAGTAACGTATACCACATTCCTAAAAAAAATCTAAACTTCATGACCCCCACGAAATCTATCTAAAACAAACTCGAAACTTTCCATAAACGAACCATAACAACATCAGCCGCAGCCTGAGGCATAATCCAGCCGATTGGACCTCTCCGACCAATTCTTTACGTCCACTTCTATTCATCATGCCATGCACTCCCTGCACACAAGCAAACACCTTCCAACAATGTTCACGATACCTTCATATGCATTGTTCTTGACCCAAACATGTTGCGTGACCTCCCGATCAACTCAACCATAATTTCTCCTAAACTTGGTTGTTGAACCTCATCTTCTCCCTAAGACTAGTTCAATGGATCCCATCACCAGCCATATATTGACCTCAAGAATTACCTGCACATGAACAAACAACCAATTCATTGAGAGCCCAAGTCCTCGACTTGAGTCTATTTAGTTCAAAAAACCACAACACCTTACGTGACCACCTCACATAAGCATGTTGCAGACATAGCAAGATAATATCAGCCTTAACCACCAAAACACACCAAAAACATAGCAAATGAATACTAAGAAAATCCTTCTATAAGCCAAAAAACATGTTTAAACCATTGCAAGTGAAAAGCAGAACCATTGCGATCTTGCACCGGACCTTGCCAAAGCTAACTGGACCTTGTGTCGGACCTAGCCAAAGCTAACTGAACCTTGTGCCGGACCTAGCCAAAGTTTGTCTGACCTCACGTTGGACCTAGCCAAAGCTTGCTGGACCTATCGTCGGACCGTGCCAAAGCTACCCAAAACATGTCGGACCTATTGTCGGACCTTGCTGGAGCTCGAACCTATTATCAGACCTTGCCGGAGCTAACCAAAATATGTCGGACCTATTGTTGGACCTTGCCGGAGCTCGGACCTAGAGTCGGACCATGTGGAAAAGGGTGTTTTGGCAATATTCAAAACTTTTATCATAATAGCCAATGTATTCAGCACACATAGGTCACACAATCTCCCCATATGAATGCATTGGCAACACCTCTTAAAATCTGAACATTGGCTTATTCACATGAAAAGTTTTGAAAACAATTTTGTCCCCCTTTTGAAAATCAAATGAGAAAGAAATTTCAAAAACAAATATTCCCCCCCTATATATATTTCTATACATATTTCTCCCCCTTTGACAATGTATTTAGTAAGGTTCAAAAGAGAAATTTCAATTGTTATGAACACATTATAACATATACATATAAAACAAAGCTCATCCAAATCATACTATAAAGTAACATACACTATCACATCAATGAAATACGTAAAGTAGTGTAAGCCATGCTAGAGATCAAGTGAATTTTCAATTTAAGCAAGTCTTGATCTCACAAACTTAACTATTTCAAGACCTGAAAGCATGACACTTGTTGCTACATTTTTATGTTCTTTTAAGGAACAAAATTCATCTTATGACATTTGCAAGAGATTATATGCCACATCAGTCTTATTCAAACCAACCAAGCCAAGCTTATCTGATTTGACAATCAGAAGCTTAAGGACTTGGTTTTAGTCATATACAACTCCTTCCAAGTTCATATCTAAGTGCAATGATGAGCAATCTCAAAAGAAGAAGTGTGATGAATGCATATTCGCTTGATCTTTTCTTATTTATCCATTTGAACATAAAAGCTCAACATATGAGTTGATTACTTGATTAATTCTTTATGATTAAAAGCACTTGTGAGCATGCAACAAGTTTAAAACAGCAGGTAAGTTTGGTCATGACCAGATTTAGTGTAAGTAATTATTCCAATTACTAGTCATGGCAAAAACTACAAAATGTATAACATGAGCAATGTAGTAAAAACTTTCAACATGTAAAAGGAATCACAAAGTGATATACGTATGAAATATGTGGGGACCGGAGTCCACACTTTCCAGGAATCGCATTGGGTGCTGTCATGCGATGCGGCACCCAACAACACGCATGTAAAGAAACATGTATTACATAAATCATTTGCAGAAATTTACAATGATGTTCAGTTTACAAATAGTTTATAAAAATAAATTACAGCAGAAGATAAGATTACAACTCTCGTACTCAAGTCTAATAAGCGAAAGAGAAGATGTGCAGCCCACGAACGCTCCTCACTAGCCACGAAGACCAAACAACAACGGCATTGTTCCCACATGAGTATATCACTCGGGGAGTCCCGAGTCTCACCGGACAACCATAATCATAAGCACAGAGGTTAGTACCTGCAAAACAACTTATATAGCAACTGTGAGCATGAAGGTTCAGCAAGACTTAACCGTCCCACCTAAACATGAAACTCTACATAAGGGTAAAGACATAAACATAGGATGGCAAATTTGCATAATGGACTCGCCTAAATGTGGGCCCTTATTTTCAGATTTATAGCAGCAGCTGAAACCTTGTGCGGGGCAACATCATAACTCCACATTCAAACAAGAAACTCTTCATCACGATGCTGCATGTGTAATGTGGAAAATAAATTTAGTGAGCACTATACTAATACATACAACATAGCAATATCATGATAATATAATGTTCATAACTGCAACAACTAATTCTCATCTCGAGTGCAAGTATTACTACGTCAAAAATCAGTGAACAAGTGGTACTCATATCCGCGAGGGACGTGATTCGAATCAAAGATACCCGGAATACACGACACGTACGCCGGTACATGAAGCCACGTAGGTGCACTCCACGGACGTCGTATGCAGCCACCTTTCTCAGGTTCCGCCCAAGGTGAATCGATTCAATCGTCTAGGACAGTATTCCCACTCATGGTGCATCTTTCGCTGTGAAGATGTCGTGAGCGAGTTTCCGTCTACTGTGTTACGGCCGAAAGCCTGAGGCGATCGAAAAAGTCTCAACAAAAGCTTCCCGAGGTACATCGGTTTCCTGGACC
Source organism: Tuctoria greenei (assembly GCA_036927565.1). Taxonomy (NCBI): domain Eukaryota; kingdom Viridiplantae; phylum Streptophyta; class Magnoliopsida; order Poales; family Poaceae; genus Tuctoria; species Tuctoria greenei. Next base: position 171,715,654 of record JAYESD010000002.1, on the reverse strand, counting down.
CCATATATCCAGTATGACTCTGGTACGGTTAAACCTTGCTCAGCAGGGAAGCATACAGATTGGTCCTTAACCGACACATGCAGGGCTACACACCAAGACCACGTCTTGCTGCATCCTACGTCCCTGCCCGGTCTAATTTTCAGATTACTACTCCATTTTCTTTGTACCAATCCCGTGTGAAAAAGTCCTAGCCATGCGAGTAGATTCCAACTACTCGACTTCTACCAAATCCTATAAATATTTAGCATTGCATAATCTACACGATGACCTGACAACTACCCAAATACTCCATGGGTTGATCCTTTCATGCAAGTGGACTTTCAATCACATTAGCCCTAATGCACATAACTCACCCTAGACATAGGTGATATAAATCAAAATTTTGTAATAGCGCTTAAATGCAAACCGGGCTTGCCTGGTTGTGAGACGGTATCAAAATTAATCTCTATGGGGATGACTTCATGTAGCTCTAGTATCCTCTTGAGCTCGGCTACTAATCGATATGCAAAGAATTATGCAAGTTAATCAATACTGGTATAATGATATAGCTTAATGGAAGGACATTTAAGTATATGAATTTAAGCCTAATGGTTCTAGAAATTTTACAGAGGACACTAGGCACTATGGGAGACAATCTGGCCAAAATAGTGATCAATTCATAGAAGCTACCGTTGTATAAAACTCAATGAACCTAAACAGTTCCGAGAATTTTGGGGAAAAATATGTAGCTTTGACATGGGCCAAAGTTGGTTTTATATTTATAGGAGGTCAATCGAGACTCAACAAAATTGGTTTCATAATTTTCTAAGCATCCTACTGAGAGATATTGAATTTACAATTTTGGATAATTTACTCAAAGTTTCTATTATTTTTGGGCATTCTATGACCAGTTAGGAAAATCTCCAGATTGAACTAGGTTGATAAAGTCCAACGAAGCTTAAATTATTACTGGAACTCATAAACTTACTAAAGAACATTTTGGCAAAATTTCATATTTTTCTATGAAGTGAATCATCAGATAAAAATCAAACATGATTTTGCTTTAAAGGGCACTACAGGAAAACTAGGGATTTTCATGAAGATCGGGTTGCAGTTCTGGTTAGTGTGGATAAATACCAAACCAAAAAAGTTAGATTGAAAATATTTTAAGATTTCTACTTAGAGATATTCAATTTATAAGCTTGAACAAGTTTCTGTACAAATTCTAAATGAATTTAGCTATTTTTATGTGCATAGAGGATACACAGGTGATCAGACCATGTAAATGAAGTCTAATGACCCTGAAATTTTTACTGGAGTTCAAGGATATTACAATGCAGGTTCTGGAACAATTTGGTAATTTTCCAAATAGCAGAACTATAGGAATTAATTCTATAAGCATTTTGTTTTTTGAATTATGGAGAACTTGCTATGGACTTAAATACGACCCCAAGGGCACCACTGGAAAGTAATCCTCATTCTTGTTCTAAAAAAATTTATTTGGGAATTTATTTGGGAATTTTATATTTTACTAGGAGATATGGATTTTCAAAGTTGGAGCAATTTCTGGAATAAAATTCCAATGTGAAACATTTGAATAAAGGGTTGTTCCCACAGGTTTAAAATGGGCCATGGGGCCGTAGAATTAAAGGGCATAGCCACACGAGATCGCATAACCGCAGCAGATCCGGTGCGTGCCGTTCTGTCACTGACGACCGGGGCCCACCCCGAGTCGTCTTCTTCCTCGCGTCGGCGGCGCTCGGGCGACGCCAACGGTGGCAGGCGGTGGCGCCTCGCCGCAGCATGCGCTAGGGCACCACAGCCTCCCAGACTCGCCGCCCCTACCTAAAATCCGATGGGGATCTCAATGGTGACACTCCCGATGGCGATAGATGGCCGGAAATGGCAGTGCGACGGCGGCAGCGGCGGTTAGGGTTTCGGCCATGTAGGCCGGGCCCTATGGTGGGCTAAATCGGTCGGGAAGACTTCTAGAAGCTTCATGGAAGCATGGGGAAGATGGCTAGGGGACGAAAATTGAGTGGAAAGGTCGGTAATCTCAAGTGCGACTGTGAGGTCGTGGTTTTCGGTCCGCGGCTAGGAAATCTTGATTTCCCAAGCATCTATTGGATGATTCTCTTTGCCTTTTCTTTGTGAAGGTGCGTGGGAACATGAGGAACATAAAATCTCATGGCCGGGAGAGATAATCAAGCATGGAAGACAAATTTGGGCCAAGACCTAACTCAGTCGATACCCAAAGTTCATCGGAAAACATGGAAATAACAAAGCTATAGGGCATGAAATGAGCTCAGATTTTACCGGAATCTAGAAGACGTATGGGCGCACCTTTTTGCTTCAAGGATCAAGGTGAGAAGAAGCTTGCATCTCCGGGGCGTCGAGGGACAGTGGGCGGCAAAAACAGGGGAGTTTGCCGGCGGCCCGAAAATCGTGAAGGTCTTCGATGGAGATACTCAAACTGTGAAAGAAATTGATCAAGGAGCTGCGCCAAAAGGTTGAGGAGTAAACCAGTGCGAAGAAACTGGAGCCATACCGATGATCCTTGCAGGATTTCGAGGGGGAGGGAAGAACTCGCCGGGAAACGAAGCTTGTGCGCCAGGGATGAAACAACAACGAAGTAATCGACTTGGGGACTGCGAAGATGATAAGCAGTAGCCTTGGGGTGGGCTGTATGCATCTGGAGGCGAAGCAGGGAGGCAAGCACCTAAGTTGCAGTTGCATGCCGGGAGGTGGTGCAATGGGAAGAACAGTGGCAAAAATGACCCACTGACCAGTGGGTCCAACCTCTCTATTCAAGCCTATCATCTCTGGACACTAAAATATCCCACCAACTTGTGTCCAAAAATCCTAGATATTTTATGTCTTACAAATTTGGAGGTGTAGAAATTGATTCTGAAATCAGATTGTTGATTTGACAAAGTTTCATTTGAATTCAATATTGAATTTGAAATTGAGTTGAATTCAATGTACCTATTGAATTAAATAGCAAATTTGCTTCAAAAATTGTGAAACTTTGCAGGGATACTATTGGGAATAATTGAAATCCATTGGTCAACTCAAATCTTCATGTTAACTTCATTTGAACCGTAGCTAAGTTTTTTTTTGAATTCTCTCATTTGGAGTTTGAATTAATTTGTTTTTTCTCTCCTTTTTAATTTTTTTATCATTCAAAATTTTTGTCCTAACTGAACTTTGAATTATTGAAATTAGGGCTCTTACATTTCCCCACCCCTCTTAATAGAATCTTGTCCTGAGATTATAATGAAGAGACGAAAGTAGGAGATAAATTACAGAATATGAGACAATAAGAAATTCGGATAGTTGGAGCGGAGATATTCTTCGGATTCCCAAGTCGCTTCTTCAACAGTATGGTTTCTCCATAACACTTTATAGAACCACAGTGTGCGGTTCCGTATTGTTTGAGCCTTCTCGTCGAGAATTTGGATCGGATGTTCGGAGTACGTCAAATCCGGTTTCATTTCGCCGATTTCGTCGGTGTGGACTGGAGCTGTGAACTTGAGACATTTCCGGAGCTGAGATACATGGAAAATGTTGTGTATGACAGCGAGAGATGCCGGTAATTCCAATCGATAAGCCACAGGTCCGCACTTCTCCGTGATAGCAAACGGGTCAATAAATCGGGGAGCGAGCTTTCCTTTTACTTCAAACCGATGAATTCCTTTCATCGGTGACACGCGGAGGTATATGTGATCTCCGATATCAAAGTGCAGCGGGCGACGCCGCTTGTCTGCATAATTCTTCTGACAAGATTGAGCCGCTCTTAGATTTTCTTGAATGATCCGAACTTGTTCCTCGGCTTCGTTGACTAGATCAATCCCGAACGTCGCCCTCTCGCCGGACTCACACCAATTCAGTGGTGTGTGGCATTTCCAGCTGTAGAGAGCTTCGTATGGTGCCATCTTGATACTTGCTTGATAACCGTTGTTGTACGAGAATTCTGCCAACGGTAAATGATCATCCCAATTTTTAACGTGGTGGATGGCACACGCACACAACATGTCTTCAAGGACTTGGTCCACCCTCTCGGTTTGTCCATCGGTCTGTGGGTGATATGCGGAGATTCTAATCAGATTAGTACCCAACGAGGCATGTAGCTGCTCCCTGAAACAAGCAACAAAGAGTGAGCCTCGATCTGAAATAATCATGCGAGGAATGCCGTGTAGAGACACGATTCTTGATATGTATAACTCCGCATATTTCTTGGCATTGAATCCGACATTTACCTGAATGAAGTGTGCTGATTTGGCTAGTCGGTCGACTATCACCCAAATCGAATCATGCTTCCGGAATGTGAGTGGCAATCCGACGATGAAATCCATACTCACATCCTCCCATTTCCTTGCCGGAATATTCAGTGGTTGCAGCTGTCCTGCTTTCTGCATGTGGTCGGCCTGCACTTGGCAACACGTTTCACATTCGGATACGTACTTCACTATTTTCCGCTTCATTCATGTCCACCAAAACATGGTCTTCAAATCTTGATACATTTTATTGCTGCCCGGATGAATAGAAAATTTTGACATGTGAGCTTCATCCAATATTTTTTTCCAGAGCTTAACATCACGGGCTACAGGTATCTGGTCCTTGAACCATATCGTACCGTGATTATCTTTTGGGAAACATTTTACCTCCCCGCTGTCCACTCTTTCCCGTATGTGTGACATGCCCTTGTCCCTCTTTTGGGCTTCAATAATTTCTTCTCGGATGTGAGAATGAGAGCAAGATTGTGGAGAGCCCCATATGGAATCACATATTGACTTGGTTCCTCATCCTCCATTTCAGCCATGGTGATGTTGTGGATATGAGCTTTCTGACTAAGCGCGCCGGCAACCACGTTCGCTTTACCGGGGTGGTAGTAAATTTCAATTTTGTAATCTTTGATCAGATCTAACCACCTTCGTTGTCTCATATTCAGCTCCTTCTTTGTGAAAATATATTTCAAACTTTTGTTGTCGGTGTAGAGGTGTACAAGTTTTCTAAGCAAGTAATGCCTCCACATTTTTAATGCCAATACTACGGCAGCAAGCTCAAGGTCATGAGTCAGATAGTGCTGCTCGTGGTTTCGTAGTTGTCGAGATCCATACGTGACCACACATCCTCCTTGCATCAGAAAGCAGCCAAGTCCGATGCCAGATGCATCGCAATAAACGTCAAACGCTTTTGTCGTGTCCGGCTGAGCAAGAACTGGGGCTGTTGTAAGGTGCTGCACTAATGTCTTGAACGCTTCCACAAGCTGAACTCCAATTATATTTGGTGCCCTTTTTCAGCAGCTTCGTCATCTGCTTAGCGATTTTTGAGAAGGTCGGGATGAACCTCCAATAATATCCCGCTGAACTGAGGAAACTTCGGACTTCATGTACGGACATAGGAAATTGCCATTTCAGCACTTGAACAATCTTACTTGGGTCCACAGCGATGCCCTCAGCTGAAAAAATGTGTCCCAAGAATGGTACTTGGCCGATCCAAAATTCACACTTGCTGAATTTTGCATAGAGCTTATGGTCTCTCAACCGTTGCAGCACAATATGAAGATGTTCAGCATGTTCTTCCTCTTACTTGGAATAAACCGATATGTTGTCGATGAAGACCACGACAAACTTGTCCGACTCCAGCTTGAATACTGAGTTCATGAGATACATAAAGTGAGCCGGAGCGTTGGTGAGACCAAAATACATGACAAGATACTCGTATAATTCATATCGCGTTGAGAATGCCATCTTCGGTATATCCTCTGATCGGATTTTAATTTGATGATATCCGGACCGAAGATCCATCTTTAAGAAACTCTCACACCAATAACTTGATCGAATAAAATGTCGATGCGGGACAGCGGGTACTTGTTCTTTATAGTCACAGCGTTGAGCGATCGATGATCCACGCATAACCGCAATGTTTCATCCTTCTTCTTGACAAACAGCGCCGATCAGCCCCAAGGCGACAAGCTTGGGTGAATAAAACCCTTGTCCAAAAGGTCCTTCAAATGTTCCTTTAGGGTGTGTTTGGTTGGAGGGATATAGTGGGACGGGACGGGACGATCCCACTTTTTTGTTGTTTGGTTTGGAGACATGTGGGATGGAGTCATCCCTTAAAAGAGAATATTCCACCTAGATGCGGGATGGAACCATCCCACCGAAAACATGGGGACCGATCCGTCCCACCTCCGTGGAGACAGGCGCGCGACCTTCTAGAAGTACTCATACTCACATGTCCCTGTCCCATCCTTTCATTCAAACAAGAGACGGGATCATTCCGTCCCACACCATCCCACAAAACAAACAAGAAACAGGGATCGTCCCATCCCTCTAGACAAACAGAAAACGGGACCATCCCATCCCTAAAAACTGGGATGGATCCATCCCATCCTACTTTGACTCCCAACCAAACGCATCCTTAATTCAGCTAGCTCATTAGGCACCATTCAATACGGTCTTCAAGAAATTGGTGTGGTTCCCGGTACAAGTTCAATCAGGAACTCGACATCACGTTCGGGCGGCATGCCTGATAAGTCAAATGGAAACACGTCGGGATACTCATGAACCACTGGAATATCTTCAAGTTTAGTTGCTTCCGTGTTATATGCAGCTGCACTGTCCCGCTCCATGCTTTCCAAAACCAGTTCGTGCTGTCCGTGTATCCGAGAGTCAATTTGGACAGTCTGGGTACCGATATTAAGAACGGCACCGTGATGGTTCAACCATGACATCCCCAATATTACGTCTATCTTCTGTCCATCCAATATAATCAGGACATTGGATATGTTTTGCCTCCCAAACATAGAGCTGCTCGGAGAACAATCTGACTAGCAGAGATACTCCCACCCGGTAAACTTGTAAGATAACTATTCTTGGGAGTATTGGTGGATAATTGGTGCTGATCCACACATAACTTACTGATAAAATTGTGTGTAGCACCGGAATCGACGAGAATGAGGACGGGTATGTTTTTGATAGTAAACATGCCTGCTAGCACCAGTGCTCCCTCCGGAACACCCTCGATTGCTATATGTTGAACACTTCCGGTTTACAGTGCCGTCTTCTCTGGTTGAATACAGGGCTGAATACACCGTTGTACTGGTACTTGCCCGCTGACTTAATTCTTTGTATAGTGTCCAACATGATCACATGTGAAACACTTATACTGATTCAACGTCCCGCTGACTTGAGGCCTGAATTGTCCTGCATCTCGTTGCGAGATAAATGCCACTAGAACAATTTGGGACTGTTCTTGCTGCTGATGTAATGCTGGTTTGAAATCTGATACTTCAAATGGCCGACTCCGATACAAACTCGGTTGTGCAGCTGGCTGCCATATCTGGCCGGACGGTGATCGGTACACCACACGGTATTTCTGAAGAACATTATGTGTGCTGTCCTGCACAGCAAGTCTCTTCTTTGACTCCCCCGCGATTCACTCACGTGTGGCATCCTCTTGCGTAATTGCGGCATTAAGCATAGCATTGAATGAACCGTGATTGAAAAATGCAAGCTTGTCTTTCAACATGGGGCTTAGACCCCGATAGAAGTACTCTCGCATCTGATCCTCCGACAAAGACTTCGGAGTATTCTTGAGCACTCATTTCTCCTTGCTTCAAATCAAGAAATTCCTGAAGCTTCCTTCTCATAATGGCAGGAGGAACATGATAATGCCCCCCCCCCCCCCGAAACTCTGTCCAAGTGACTTGCTGTCCGGTGACCAAGAAGGCAATGTGGTTCTCCCACCAAGCACCGGTGATGCCATGCAGTTGTTGTGCTGCATATAAAACCTTCATATGATCACTGCATTGTAGCAGTCTGAACTTAGCTTCAATGGTGCGGAGCCAATGGACAACATCTAGAGGTTCACAATCACCACTGAACACGGGGGGTGCAGTCGCCAAGAATTCCGGATATGTTGCTTGCTGAGGTTGATGATTGCCTTCGGCTTGACGTTCCCCCTGATTGGATGTAATCTACACGAGGGTTCACAGCAGCTCGGTCTGCTCATCGCGCGAACCCAGCATGGCTGCGATATCATCCGCCAATGCAAGCGGAGACGAAGGTGGCGGTTGTGCCGGTTGTACCGGCTCTCGGGAGTCATCCCCTCCCTGACTTGAACCACGAACCTCGTATGTTGCACGAGTGCGCCCCATTCTGCAGTTACAGTCATTAGTCCAACATGAGACGTGATATTGCAAGATCACACTAGGATGAAAACAATAGTGTTTGTATTGATAACCAAACCTGCATAACGGTAACATATATTGATAAAGTACAAACTTTATACACAATACATAACCCCTGGACCAATGTTACAATAGCGAGCTCCAAAATAATGAACTCCATGGATCGAAGTTCATTTCGACTATTGTTGGTCGTGTTGGTACCCTGCGTACCAGATACCCCTTGGAACTGCAAAAAGTGCAAAGGAACTCCACCTATCTGAGTTGAAGACCTCCGAAGACCCCACGTGTCACTTGTAACCGGACCTGCCTCCCTCATATGGTTAGTCCCAGTGCTGCCACGTGTATCATAAAACCGGAGCTACAATCCCTTCATGGGAATGCTCTGGACGGGATAACTGTGTGGCACCCCCGGACCTAACCCCCGACAGGGGGAAGCTCCGGTACCGACACGTGTATCACGGCACCAGATCTACTCGTCCAAGACGGTAAGCTCCGAAGCTGCCACGCGTCCAACCACCGGACCTTCAAGGGATGTTAAAGGCTTCAAGACCTGATTATGTGTCATTAATGCTACCTTAATGCACACGATCGGAGGACCCTTAATACTTGTAACGCCACCATTAAGGTGTGTTACCACGCTATTAAGGGGAATTAAGTACATTAAACTGTGTATTAGGCATCAGTAACTACTAGGGCCACATGTCGGGTCAGGCTAACGATGTAACGGCCAACCCTTTTACTATAAAAGGACTGGCCGAGCGATACACGGGAGGCTGAGGCTTGTGCTCGGGGGTTTTTGATCTCTCTGAGTAGCGCTCTCAAAATCTCATACACTCAATACAACAACAACAACAACACACCCGTGGAGTAGGGTATTACGCTCAGGCGGCCCGAAGCACGTAAATCCTTGTGTCAGTTCAGCATCTTGTTCTGAATCTCCGCGCACCCTATCCGAACTAAGAAACTCTGCAGGCTACTGATAGTAGTACCAGGGGAATTGCCGGAACCAGCATCCGACATTTGGCGCGCTAGGTAGGGGGTGCCTGAGATTCTAAGATGGTGAATTATGCTGCTGGATCATCCAATGGTAACCATGCTGAGTGACCTGCTGGAGCCAATCCCTCCAACATGCAACAGCCAATAGGTGTTGTGGCCCCAGCAGGAGTCATGCCACCACCGCCACCGTCCGCTCTGGTGAATCAACCCAGACATCGAGATGGGGCGTCTACGTCGATCACTGCATCGACGAATAACAACTCCGAACACGCGCTTATTGTTGCGCGTGCTCTTATCCAACGTCCACCACCTCCAGGAGCACCCCAGGGTGCAATGGAGCAGTGGACGGCTGATGTGGATCATCTGGTTGCAGCAGCAACTGATGGCATCAGTAATCAAGGTCCTCCCCCTCGGTGTGGGCCCCATCACAGCATCGTACCTTGTCAGGTAGACTCGGTCTGCAAGCTTCGCAGCACAGGAGATGTGCTGCATCCCAACAGGTGACGTCGCTGCCTTCCGGGGCGCGACATACTCACACGGTAACAAGGATTTCGACTCACGACATCCGGGCAGAGCTCGATCGTTGTTACCGGCAACAGGACGGCCGTGTCCACATCGAGTGTGCTCGCGAGAGGAGAGAGGCTCAGGACAGTCCTGCTCCTGAGGGAGTAGGAGGAGGTTGTTCTGCCTTGGCCACGCACCTACGCATGGTTGGACGACCGCAGAAGTTTCGGCCTCATTTGCCGGAGAAATTTGACAGGACTATAAACCCCGCCGAATTTCTTCAAATCTACTCCACCGCTATGCTTGCGGCTGGGGGAAATGAGGTCGTGATGGCCAATTATTTCCCCGTGGCTTTGATTGGGACCGCCTGGTCTTGGTTCATGAGCCTTCTGCCTGACTCCATCAACAGTTGGGCAGAGTTGTGCCAACAGTTCATCGCCAATTTTGAGAGCGCATACACCCGACCAGGCACGGAACTGAATCTTTTTGCTATCAATCAAAAAGGGGAGAGTCCTTGCGTTCCTTCATTCAAAGTTTCTCCCAGGTAAAAAATACCATTCCTTCTATCTCAAGCGCCTCTGTTATTGTAGCATTCAAGCAGGGCGTTTGAGATAAGAAAATGCTGGAGAAGCTGGCGACCAGTGAGGTCACCAGCGTCACAGAACTCTTCAGCTTGGCAGACAAGTGGGCCAAGGCTACGGAGGGCCGTGAAATGCACTCCCAACCACCTCCGGAGGCCAACAAAAAGTCCTCCAAGGGTGAAACCACTACATCTGGGGGTGGTTGTAAGTGCATCTAGGATATCCCTTGTGGGTTTTGGCTAATTGATGACAAACATATGAGATCCTAATGAATCCACTGAGATGATTGCAGTACAAACAAGTGAAACAGCTCGGTGCACACAAAAAGGTGAAAAATGAAGTGGTGTTCAAAGAAAGATACTTTGATGAAGCTTGGAAGACCAAATTAGATTTTGAATTTATAGGGAGTGTATGAAAGACACACTCCAAGAGCTCACAACTTTGCGCGAGGGTAAGGGATTAAAATTAACCTAACGTTCACAAAGCACCGTACTAGTCTGATCATGGACCGGACTAGTCCGTTCATCCTTCTGGAATCCCACTTATAGGGAGACCGGACTAGTCCATGCATCCACCGGACTAGTCTGTTGATGTTTCTGGAGTCTCTCATATTGAGGGACCGGACTAGTCCGATCATGGATCGGACTAGTCCGTTGAACTTTCTGGATTCTCCCATTCGTGGAGATCAGACTAGTCTGCGGACTAGTCCGATGAACTTTCTGGAGTCACCTACACACAGCACCGGACTAGCCCGAGCTTGGACCGGACTAGTCCGGCAAACTTTCTGGACTTCAAAATGCACTGAGACCGGACAAGTCCGGACTAGGACCGGACTAGTCCGGTGTTAGGGTTTTTCAACGGCTACCTTTTGGAAACCCTATAAATAGAGAGTCCACAGCTTTCCTATTAACACACACATCGAATACTGATCAAACAACAAACCCTAGCGCCGCCACTTCGTCCCAAGAGCCCAAAACACATCTCCCCACACATCTAATGTGCAAAAAGAGTGAAATCAATTGAACACTTGGATTCGAGATTGGGAGATCGTCGTTCTTTCATTACGAGCTCTTGGGGTTTGATCTTTCTACACTCATACTCTGCATTGTAATACTTTTGAGTGTATTTGATCACTTCTTTCGTTGTAATTCTTGTGGGAGCCCTCAACGTGTGAGGTTGCCCCACAAACTTGGTGATTACCCATGATAGTGGAATCAAGTCGGCCTTCGTGGTGACTTGAAGAGGGAAAGGGTTGGAGACCCAGCTCTATGTGAGCTTCCTCAACGAGGACGTAGATCTCGTGATGAGATCGAACCTCGGGAAAAATTCGTGTGTCTTGCGCCTTATTTCATTTAAATTTCATTCACTAGATCACTTAAGTGCTAAAACATCAACCCAAGGCAATTATAAGTTTTACCTGCATTACTATATTAATCTCAAATAAAAATATTAGTTGTTCTCATTTCCGTTGCTAAAGAAACTTAGATTCCCAATCAACACTTGATCAACACACATATTTTTAGCACACCGAACAAGTCCGCCCACACGACCGGACTAGTCCAGCCGACAAAGGTTTGACGATTCTATTAAGTGTGCAGGGAATTCAAAAGGCCTATTCACCCCCCCTCTAGGCCACATTCAATTGGTATCAGAGAAAGGTTCTCCACCAACGAGACTCACATCTCGGAGAGATCAATGGCCCCTGAGAAGAACAACGATATCTCAAAGATGAACATTAATGAGGAGGAACAAGAAACTAAAACTTTTGATGTGCTGAAAGAGAGCCCACACGATGATGAAGAAGTGCGACAATTAAAGGCACTTCTGAGAAAGAAACTGCTAGGACAAAAAGGAAAAGAAGAAGAGAAGAAGACGGGGAGTGGTTATCATGACTACTCCCGACAGCCTTACAACTACAACCGTCTCAATTCAAACAACCATTATCTTTCCATTCCTATGGGAAAACCTCCACAGGTTGACGGAAGCGTCTATACAATGTGGAAGTACAACATGAAGATGCATCTAATATCCCTAAATCCTAGTCTATGGCACATTGTTTGCACTGGCATAGACATCCCGGCCACGGATGAAGAACTCACCCCAGAACAAGAACAAGAGATTCACAGAAATGCACAAGCCGTCGCCGTGATCACATCATCACTAAGAAAAGAGGAATTCACCAAGATTGATGGCTTAGAAAGTGCAAAGGAAATCTGGGATACACTCAAGACAACTCACGAAGGAAATAGATCGGTTCATGAAGCAAAAATCGAAATGCTTGAAGGAGAGTTGGGGAGATTCACTATTGTAGAAGGCAAATCACCTCAAGACATGTACAACCGGATGAAGGCACTCATCAACAAAATACGTGCCTATGGAAGTAAGAAATGGACGGATCACGAGGTAGTCAAGAGAATGATTAGAGCCTTCATGCCAAGAAATGTCACACTTTTCTCAATGATTAGAGAAAGCCCCGGGTTTCACAAAATGACTCCCGATGAGTTGTTGGGAAAGATCATAAACCATGAAATGATGGAGAAAGAGGCACAATACGTCAAAGACTTGGCTGAACTCACTTCCTCCAAAAAGAAGGAGGTTGCTCTCAAAGCAACACGCCGACCCAAACCAAAGATGCTCATGAAGATCAAGACGATGGGCATACAAGTGACGAGAGCACCGATCTTGATGATGAAGAAATGGTACTCTTTATCAAGAAGTTCAAGCGAATGATGAAAAGAAGACACGGCAACTACTCAAACGAAAACAAAAGCAAGGATAAAGGAAAATCCAAGGCTCGACGCACTTGCTACAACTGCGGAGAGTATGGTCACTTCTTGGTGGACTGCCCTTATGATGAAAACAAAAAGAAGTAGGAAACAAGATCTCAAGAAAAGAAAATTTTCATAAAAAGAAGACAAACCCATTAATCTCACATTGTCAAGGAGTGGGACTCAAACGACGAGTCCTCCTCCGATGAAGAAGAAGAAATGGCCACTATCGCAATCAAGAAACCTATTATGAAGGCCACACTCTTTCCAAACATGGGAGGATGGGACATGAACAACCACACTTGCCTTATGGCCAAGGAAGGCAAGAAAAAGGTACGGCTTACTACTCCTACTCTAAATTCCTCTATTGATGACTTTGACAGCTCTAGTGATAATGAATAAATGCTTAGAGGACTAAGTAAAATTGTTCTAAAGAAAATGGAAATATTGTCGAACGAAATCTTTGAAAAGGAGGAACTTCTGGACCAACAAGAAGACATGCTCATCCATGAAAGGAAGAGATATCAAGAAGTTGAAAAGCTTCTCGAGCTTGAAAGAGAGAAGAACGAGTCGCTTGAAGTTGAGCTAGCCTTGAGTAAGGAAACTTACTCAAAGCTAGAAGACTCACATATTGCAATCAAGGAAGAACTTGCTAACTTGTCAAAAGCTAACAAGATCCTTGAGGTGCAAGTCGAGTCGCTCAAGCAAAGTGACTCCTCATCCTGCAAGAGCTCCTCCTCCAAAGATATAAGTTCGACAACAATCAGAACTTGCACTTGCTCTAGTAAGAAGAATATTATGTCTAATGCTTCAACATCTCATAATATGCATGCCCCTCCAAGCGGCATCTTTGATAAGGAGGAGATCAAATATGCATGCAGTGCATATATGACCACTAGACCTCCTAGTGTCAAACATGGCCTTGGTTTTCATAAGAGCAAACACATGTCTACTTCTAATCATGCTAAGAATAGAATTGTCTTTGTTAGGGAAAAATCCCATGAATCAGAACCACAAATATTGTTTCATACATTTAATGCTTCGTATGTTCTTATGAAAGCCAAATATGGAAAAGTAATTGTCAAATATACAGGGCCACACCACAAGAACTTGAAAACTTGTGTGTGGGTGCCCAAGACTCTTGTGGCTAACCTGAGAGGACCCAAGCAAGCTTGGGTACCTAAAACCAAGGAATAATTCTTTTTGCAGGCTTACTCCTCTTGTGGAACAAAATGGGTACTTGATAGCGGATGCACAAATCATATGATCGGAGAGAGAGGTATGTTTGTTGAGTACGAGTACAACAAGGATCCAGGTGAAGGCATATACTTCGGAGACAACAGCCAAGTAAAGGTCCTTGGTAGCGGTAACATTGAAATATCCTCTCAACATATCTTATCAAATGTTTTACATGTAGATTCTCTAGATTATAACCTTTTGTCAATATCCCAACTATGCGACAAAGGTTGCAACTGTTTATTCACTAATGAGGGTGTGACTGTTTTTAGAAGAAGCGATGGCTCGATTGCATTCAAGGGAATGTTGAAGGGCAAGCTTTATCTAGTTGCCTTCAACAAAGATAAAGCCGAACTCAACACTTGCTTGGTTGCTAAGACCAACATGGGATGGCTGTGGCATAGACGGCTAGCCCATGTTGGGATGAGAAATCTGCAGAAACTTCTAAAAGGTGGTCACATCTGTGGTATTAAGGATGTGGTTTTTGAAAAAGACAGGCCGTGCAACGCGTGTCAAGCAGGAAAACAAGTCGGAGCACCACACCCCACCAAGAATGTGATGACTACCGCAAGACCGCTGGAACTTCTCCACATGGATCTCTTTGGTCCAGTTTCGTACATCAGCATCGGCGGTAACAAATACAGTTTAGTAATTGTTGATGATTTTTCTAGATTTACCTAGGTATTTTTCTTGTATGATAAATCATAAACTCAGGGGATCCTCAAGAAGTTCTTGAAAAGAGTTCAGAACGAATTCTCATCAACCATAAAGAACATCCGAAGTGACAACGGGACAGAATTCAAGAACCTCCAAGTTGAAGAGTTTCTCGATGACGAAGGGATAAAGCATGAATTCTCGGCACCCTACTCCACTCAACAAAATGGAGTGGCCGAAAGGAAGAACAGAACATTGATCGAAATGGAGAGAACTTTGTTGGATGAATACAAGACATCAGATCGATTTTGGGCAGAAGTAGTGAACACCGCTTGCCATGCCACAAATCGATTGTATCTCCATCGACTATTGAGGAAAACTCCATATGAGCTCCTTACTGGTAACAAGCCCAATGTTTCTTATTTTAAAGTTATTGGTTGCGAATGTTTTATTCTGAACAAGAAACCGAGGGCCTCAAAGTTTGCTTCAAAGTCCGATGAAGGATTCTTGCTCAGATATGAGTCAAATGCCTACGCCTATCGTGTCTTCAACAAGGTGTCCGACCTTGTTTAAGTAGCACATGACGTAGTGTTCGATGAATCTAACAGCTCACAAGTGGAGCAAGTTGATAAGTGTGTGCTAGATAAAGAGGAAGTGCCATATGAAGCACTAAAGATAATGGGACTTGGTGATATCTTACCACAAGAGCAAACATTTGACTCAAATGCACAAGATGAACATCAACACAGAGGCAATGATCAAGGGGGAGCTCTTGCACAAGATCAAGAGGAGGAAAATCAAGAAGATCAGGACTATCATGGAAACAATGATCTAGGGGGAGACAATGCACCTGAAGAAAATGAAGAACAAGCAACTACACAAGCTCCACACCCAAGAGTACACCAGAGCGTGCAAAGAGACCACCCTGTCAACAATATCATCGGAGATATTGCTAAGGGAGTAACTACTAGATCTCGAGTTGCAAATTTCTTTGAATCCTATTCTTTTGTGTCTTTTTTGGAACCATACAGGGTAGAAGAATCCTTAAGGGATCCAGAATGGGTGATTGCAATGCAAGAGGAGCTGAACAACTTCAAGAGAAATGAAGTATGGGAGCTGGTGGAAAGACCAAAGGCGAACATAGTTGGAACCAAATGTGTCTTTCGGAACAAGCAAGATGAACATGGAGTAGTAACAAGAAATAAGGCAAGACTGGTGACCAAAGGTTATTCTCAGGTCGAAGGTTTGGACTTCGATGAAACTTTCGCTCCTGTAGCTAGACTTGAGTCCATTCGTATTTTATTTGCATATGCTACTCACCATAATTTTAAGCTGTATCAAATGGACATCAAGAGCGCTTTCTTAAACGGCCTAATCAAGGAGGAAGTTTATGTGGAGCAGCCACCAGGATTCGAAGCCAGAAATATCCCAACCATGTCTACAAACTGCGTAAGGCGCTCTATGGCCTCAAACAAGCTCCTCGAGCTTGGTATGAGTGTCTTAGAGATTTTCTAATTCAGAATGGATTCAAAATTGGTAAAGCTGACTATACACTTTTCACTAAACATTGTGATGATCATTTATTTGTATGTCAAATTTACGTTGATGACATTATCTTTGGATCCACTAACAAATCCTTCTGTGAAGAGTTTAGCAAAATTATGACGGATAGGTTCGAGATGTCAATGATGGGCGAATTAAAGTTCTTCTTGGGATTCCAAGTGAAGCAACTAAGAGAAGGTACATTTATAAGCCAAACCAAATATACACAAGTCATTCTCAAGAAATTCAATATGGACAAAGCCAAGCCCATCAAGACACCCATGGCCACTAATGGACACCTCGACCTCAATGAAGACGGTCCAAATGTGGACCAAAAGGTATATCGGTCCATGATTGGCTCCTTACTTTATTTATGTGCATCTAGGCCAGATATTATGCTTAGTGTTTGCTTGCGTGCAAGGTTTCAAGCTGCACCTAAAGAGTGTCACTTAGTTGCGGTAAAAAGAATCCTAAGGTACCTTGTGCACACACCCAACTTGGGCCTTCGGTATCCCAAAGGATCCAAATTTAACTTGATAGGGTATTTCGATGCCGACTATGCAGGATGCAAAGTCGATAGAAAGAGCACGTCAGGGACTTGTCAGTTTCTTGGTAGGTCCCTGGTATCTTGGTCATCTAAAAAGCAAAACTCCATTGCCCTTTCCACAGCAGAAGCAGAATATATTGCAGCCGGTAGCTGTTGCGCCCAATTACTTTGGATGCGACAAACCCTTAGGGACTACGGCTACAATCTTAACCATATCCCACTTCTATGTGACAATGAAAGTGCTATAAAAATTGCACACAACCCAATAGAGCACTCAAGAACTAAGCACCTAGATATTCGTCATCATTTTCTTAGAGATCATTCATTAAAAGGTGACATTGCTATTTCTCATGTTAGAACTGAAAAACAACTTGCGGATATTTTTACCAAACCATTGGATGAGAAAAGGTTTTGTGAACTTAGGAATGAACTTATTATTCTCGACTCTCGAAATGTGGCTTGAAACGTTGCACACCTGGTTGAAACTTCAGATGTTCTATTTTATTGCTAAAACTGCCCCTCACCTCTTTTTTCTCCTAAGAAAACTATTTTTAATGAAGAAATCTTGGAATTTATGACCATGTTTTTGTGTTGATTGCTTTCTGGTCATAATCACCAGGATTATTTGCAAAACTTGTCCTTGGATCACAATTAGTTATCTCTATATACTCAGTTTTTTCAGGGACACCGGACTAGTCAGGTTTGCCATCGGACTAGTCCGGACAACCCCTCCTTCTAGGTTTTCCAGGGGCACCGGACTAGTTCGTCCTCTGACCGGACTAGTCCGGTCAGCCGCGTATATAAGCAACTGGCCAGCCCAAAACCATTTCAAACCTCCCTCCACTTTGAGTTGAACCCTCACCTCTCAAAGCCTAGCCCCCAAAAGTGATTTTTGAGTTGAGCCATCAAAATCCAAGCTTTCTCCGTGGGAAATCCTCCCCTCGACGAGTTGTTACTCCACTCCAAACTCATCCTGACAGATTCGTGCTCCTTCAACGCGAATCTTCAAATCTCGGTAAATTTCTCCCTAAAGTCAAACTCTCAACTTTTCTGGTTCTAGCTTATTTCTCTTGATTCCAAGGAAGTACATTAGCTTCAGAGATGTATTCCTTTCACCTTCATGCTCCTTTGCACCCTTAGATAGAAGTTGTGATTCTAGTTTTGTTAGGGTTTTTGTGCCAGGCCAGCCTAGTCCGGCTCCTAGATACGGACTAGTCCAGTACACTGGACAAGTCCGCACTCTGAAATCGGACAAGTCCGGTCTCTGACATTTGAATCCTCACATCACCTTCATTCTTAGTTCATTCTCATCTAAATCATGAACTCCTTGTTAGGCACGATGTCTTCAAGCTTAGATGACAGCTCCTTCCATGTTGATGAAGAAGTTGAGCGCGAAAAAGTGAAGAGGGCCAAGGAGAGGTACATGAAGAAAAGCCATGATGTAAATGTGCACTCTCCACCCTCCGATGACAACTTGCCCAAGAAAAGGAGGGTAGTTGTGAAGAAGGCCCAAGGAAAGGCTGGTGAGAGCTCCTCAGGGCCAAAGAGGACTCTCAACAAAGGAAAAGGGCTTGCTAGTGGTCCCATTGGACCCCTGAAAATGAAGAACCCAAGTCACCGCAACAGGCAGCGCTCAAGTAAGGATTTCACTGGAAAAGGGGGTGAGCTTGCCGATAGCTTCAGGCAGGTTAATGTGTATGCTAAACCTCGGCAATGCTCAGACCCAAGATTTTGGAGCAACTTCCATGCCGACTACTACGAGCATGTGTACATGAAGATGAAGAATCCCGTTGTGAAGAGTCAATGGGTGAACATTGGTTACATGCAGTCGAAGAAGTATCCTACCTTCCGTGAGGTGGTTGAGTGCCTGGAGTGGCACAGACTGAAGGAACTATTTTCCTTTGAGAATGATTGGAACAATGAGGTCATCACCCAATTCTACTCCACCCTCTACTTTGCTCGTGGTGATGGAGACAGTCTCACTTGGATGACTCATGGTTCCAAGTATAGTGTCACTTATGATGAGTTTGCAAGAATCCTCCACCTTGAACACACTTTGGATCATGATCTTGTTATCCACAATCTGCAACCCTTGGAGAAGGATGAGCTCAAATTTCTCTATGACACAAGGATGCCTTATGTCCCTCCAAATATCAATTATTTGAAGCCCTTCTATGTGGTCCTCAACAGAATTTTGAGGAAGGCAATAGCCCCAAAAGATGGAGATGCGGGGACTATTCAAGGAACTTTGAGGACCCTAATGAAGGTCATTGGTGGGAGGAGACCGTTCAATGTCTTTGAATACATCTACAATGACATTGTGAACATCTCAATCACTCCAAACAGATCTTGCGGGTATGCCCCGTACATCATGTACATGATTGAGAAGGTGACTGGACTTGAGTTCGTCAAGGATGTTCACCATACGGGGTTGAAACTGCAAAAGCCCACTGAGTACACTCTACCTTCGGCTCCATCCCCTGAAGCTGAGTGGAGGACTAAACAAACTCGGGATGTGAATGTCACTAGATCTTCAGCCGCTCCTCCTAGCTCTGCACCTGCCCCGGAATCCTCCGGTGGTGTGCTCAAAATGCTCACCTCTATCTTTGCCTGCTGCCGCAAGATTGAAGTCGGGCAGAAGAAGCATCAACAATATGTCAACGCCAACATCAAATCTATTTGTGACAAGCTGGAGATTGAGCCGGTGGGATCCCCGCCCGCCTTCGAGGACTCCGAGGAAGAGTCTGCTCCGGCGAATGATGATAATGGTGGTGAAGATGAGGACACGACCGAGACTGAAGAAGAGAGTGGTGATGAGTGATTCCCCTCAATTTTTCCCTTTTTTGGTGCCTTGATGCCAAAGGGGGAGAGATTGAGACTAGTAGCTTGAGACCATCTCTAGTTGGTGTCTTTATGTTTTTGTGATCAAGGACATGTACTTATTTTTAAAACCTTGTAATGCACTATTTCTTCTCTTATGTATGGTGCTTATTGTTGCTTGGATGATTATCTCTATGCTCATTATTGATTACCTTTACTTCATCACACCTTGTTAATCACACACCTGTTAGGCACCCCACCATAAGGTGTGTGCATATGTGAGAAGCTTTTTGTGGACTTATCTTTATTCTCATATGTGCACATATTATGAAAATCAAGATTTTATTCTCAATTGTGATATCTCAAATGGTTGTCATCAATCACCAAAAAGGGGGAGATTGTAAGTGCATCTAGGATATCCCTTGTGGGTTTTGGCTAATTGATGACAAACATATGAGATCCTAATGAATCCACTGAGATGATTGCAGTACAAACAAGTGAAACAGCTCGGTGCACAAAAAAAGGTGAAAAATGAAGTGGTGTTCAAAGAAAGATACTTTGATGAAGCTTGGAAGACCAAATTAGATTTTGAATGTATATGGAGTGTATGAAAGACACAATCCAAGAGCTCACAACTTTGCGCGAGGGTAAGGGATTAAAATTAACCTAATGTTCACAAAGCACCGGACTAGTCCGAGCTTGGACCGGACTAGTCCGGCAAACTTTCTGGACTTCAAAATGCATTGAGACCATACAAGTCCGGACTAGGACTGGACTAGTCCGGTGTTAGGGTTTTTCAACGGCTACCTTTTGGAAACCCTATAAATAGAGAGTCCACAGCTTTCCTATTAACACACACATCGAATACTGATCAAACAACAAACCCTAGCACCGCCACTTCGTCCCAAGATCCCAAAACACATCTCCCCACACATCTAAAGTGCAAAAAGAGTGAAATCAATTGAACACTTGGATTCAGGATTGGGAGATCGTCGTTCTTTCATTGCGAGCTCATGAGGTTTGATCTTTCTACACTCATACACTGCATTGTAATAGTTTTGAGTGTATTTGATCACTTCTTTCGTCGTAATTCTTGTGGGAGCCCTCAATGTGTGAGGTTGCCCCACAAACTTGGTGATTACCCGTGATAGTTGAATCAAGTCGGCCTTCATGGTGACTTGAAGAGGGAAAGGGTTGGAGACCCGGCTCTGGGTGAGCTTCCTCAACGAGGACGTAGATCTCGTGGTGAGATCGAACCTCGGGAAAAATTCGTGTGTCTTGCGCCTTATTTCATTTAAATTTCATTCACTAGATCACTTAAGTGCTAAAACATCAACCCAAGGCAATTATAAGTTTTACCTACATTCCTATATTAATCTTAAATAAAAATATCAGTTTTTCTCATTTCCGCTGCTAAAGAAACTTAGATTCCCAATCAACACTTGATCAACACACATATTTTTAGCACACCGGACAAGTCCGCCCACACGACCGGACTAGTCCGGCCAACCATGGTTTGACGATTCTATTAAGTGTGCAGGGAATTCAAAAGGCCTATTCACCCCCTCTAGGCCACATTCAGTGGTAAGAAAAATAAAAAGTCCAACGGCAAGAAAAAGCTGTCGGCCGACACACATACTGCTGCAGCTGCCGCAGCTCCAGGTGGCCAGGGGCCACGCCCTGAGAAACGACGTCGGCCGTCGTCTGAAGACGGTGGCAGCTCCAAGACGTGGTGTCCCATACACAAGACGGACAACCACAACCTGGAAGACTGCCGATAGGTCCAGAACCTTGCTGAGCGTTAGAACAAGCACCGGGAAGAAGCTCTTTTCCGTCAAAGGGAAGGAAAACAAAAAGTCGACAAATCTCTAGCTGAAGAGGAGTTAGGATTTCAGGACCCCAAAAATATATTGAAGGCTGTTTACACCTTCGTGGACGACGACTCTGACTTCTCCGACAACGAGTGTCAGAAAACCATGAACCCCATCTTTGGTGGTTCGTGGGACATCACTTCCCGCTGTGTCCTCAAGACAATGCGGTGGGACATGGCCTCTTTAGCTCCCACCGCCAGGGCGGAGCCTCATCGGAAGTGGATGGATACTGCCATCACCTTCGATGCTTCGGATTGCCCTCGGAACATGATCGGAGCTGTCTAGCTTCCATTGGTGGTATCTCCGACCATCAATAACATCCAGCTCCACCACGTAATGGTGGACGTAGGTTCGGGGCTGAACCTCATAAGCTTCAAAGCCTTCGTCAAGCTCCAGCTCCGACCTTCGGATCTTCGCCCCTCCCGACCTTTCTCAGGAGTAGGTCCGGGGGCCATAACCCCACTCGGTGCCATTACTCTCCTGGTGACCTTCGTAACTCGGGAGAATTACAGGACAGAGAAGATGGTTTTCGACGTAGCCCAGATCAACTTGCCA
This sequence comes from Tuctoria greenei, assembly GCA_036927565.1. Lineage (NCBI taxonomy): Eukaryota > Viridiplantae > Streptophyta > Magnoliopsida > Poales > Poaceae > Tuctoria > Tuctoria greenei. Next base: position 171,693,404 of record JAYESD010000002.1, on the reverse strand, counting down.
TTCAACGCCATCTTGGGCAGGCTGGCTTTATACAAATTCATGGCTGCTGCTCATTATGGCTACTTGGTGTTGAAGATGCCAACACCCTCAGGCGTTCTACGGATTCGCGGAGATTGCACCGTCGGAGTTACTGCTCTGGAAGAACTTCACGTGCTTGCTACAGTGCAGGAGGAAGAATCTGGAAAGGAGCAAGCTCTAAAGCCCCCAAGCATTCGTCATCGAGGCTCAACTTCCGCACCTCGTGCGCAACCAAGCGGTGACACCGACATTCCCATCAAAGTCGTCCAAATTGGTTCCGACGCTGCTCAGACCACCCGTATATTGGGAGGCCTGAACGACAAATAGGAATTCGCGCTCATCACTTTCCTCTGGGCTAATGTCGACGTGTTTGCCTGGCAACCATCACAAATGTCTGGGATCCCTAGGGAGGTGATTGAGCACAATCTGAAGATTTATCCTGACACTCGGCCTGTACATCAGAAGCCTCAAAAGCAATCAGTAGAGCGATAAAACTTCATACGTCAAGAAGTGAAGAAGTTGCTCGAAGCTGGATTCATCCGAGAAGTCATCCACCCAAAATGGCTGGCAAACCCAGTCGTTGGACCCAGGGCTGGCGGGAAGCTTCGGATGTGTATCGACTACACAACATTGAATAAGGCATGCCCAAAGGATCCATTTCCACTACCTAGAATAGATCAGATAGTGGATTCCACATTTGGGTGTGAATTACTGTGTTTCCTAGACGCATATTCTGGGTATCATCAAATCAAAATGTCTAGGGAAGATGAAGAGCATACTACCTTCATCACAGTAGATGGATTATATTGTTACACTGCCATGCCATTCGGTCTCAAAAACGCTGCTTCAACGTTTGTGGGAGCTATGTACAAAACTTTTGAAGAGCTCATTGGAGATGTAGTGGAAGTGTACGTTCATGACATCGTCATCAAGATCAAGAACAAGGAGCCATTTCTTGACACCTTGCAAGTTGTCTTCGACAAGTTGCGAATCACACGCACAAAGCTGAACCCAGACAAGTGTGTCTTTGGGGTTAGCTCCGGAATGCTTCTTAGATTCTTGGTGAACCATCGATGAATAGAAGCGAATCCGTCGAAGACTAAAGCTATTGAATACATGCGGCCACCAGCTTGCATCAAGGATGTCCAAAAGCTCACTGGGTGTCTAGCTGCCCTCAGCCGGTTCATCTCAAGACTGGCGGAACGGGCGCTACCCTTCATCAAACTATTGAGGAAGTCCGGACCATTCCAGTGGTATAAAGAAGCAGAAAAGGCATTCCAAGAGCTGAAGCAGCTCCTCACCACTCTACAAACTTTGGTAGCTCCGAATCCTAATGAGCCACTTCTACTTTACATTTCAGCAACTAACAAAGTTGTTAGCATGGTCCTGGTTGCGGAAAGACCAGAACCATCCTCAATCCAGGAATCCAGACCACTCCGGAAAGGTCCAGAGCTACCTGAACGCGAGTCTGGGTCCCAGCCCCCAGACCCGGATCCTTAAGGTGAAAATTCAAAGGATCAATATCCTACAAATGTAGGAGTTACTGTTGCTGAACAAGAAGATCTGGATCCGTCCAGGAGGGTCCGATCACTTCAGAAGAAGCTCCGGGTTCTTCTACCAATAACCGGGAGGTCCCCGAAAAAGGTCCAGACCCCTCCGGGAGGGTCCGGGTTGATCAGGAGGAAGCTCCGGGCCCCTCCGGGAGGGTCCGGACAGCCCGGCGCCTAGTATACTTCACCAGTGAAGTACTCCATGACGCCAAGACTTAGTACCTAGAGGTGCATAAGCTGCTTTACGCAGTTCTTATCGCCTCGAGGAAGCTCCGTCACTACTTCCAAGCTCACAAGATTTCATTGGTAACCTCTTATCCACTGCGTGCAATCTTGCATAACCCCAACTCTACTAGGAATATTGCAAAGTGGGCAGCGGAATTGGCCGAGGTCGATCTTGAATTCGTCCCAAGACAAGCGATCAAGAGTCAAACATTGGCAGACTTTGTGGCGGAATGGACCCCCTCTCCATCAAATCCTGGGGGCCCCAGTGAGCAGAAACTGGAACCTAAGGTTTTGGTCTTCACTGAGCCTCACTGGACTCTCTACTTCGACAACTCCGTGCAGAAGAAGTGGGTCGGAGCTGGAATCCTTCTCCTTGCTCCGATCGGGGAGAAGGTCAAATACATGGTTCACCTTGACTTCAAGGCGACTAATAATATGGCGGAGTATGAAGCCCTCATCTATGGACTCAAGGTGGCACTATCTTATGGTGTCGAACAGCTGTTGGCGAAGGGAGATTCACAGTTCATCATCAAGCAAGTGAGAGGTGAATGCTCCTGTAACAATTCTCAATTAGCTGCTTATCTTCTTGGAGTCCAAAGGCTTCAGAAGGACTTCAAAGTCTTGGATCTTTGCCATGTCCAGCGTCTCAACAACGCTGAAGCTGACAAACTCTCGATGAAAGCTTCAACCAGAGCACCGGCTCCCGACGGAACCTTGTCCAGAGATTGTCAAGACCAACAGCTCATCCTGCCAAACTGAGCGAAGGGGGCGAGACCAGCATCTCGAAGCTAGCGGTCCCGATGGCCATGTTACCATGGCGTCCATCAAGGTTCGTAGGTGCTGCAGGAAGCTCCGAGCAACCCAGCACGCAAGACTCAGAAGCTGAAGTTAGCTTCGATGCATGGATCTCAGAGATCTGGAGCTACTTGAAAGACAACATACTTCCTGAAGACAATGTATCTGCTGACCGGATAGTCAGATTGGCTAAAAGATACACACCGGTGGAAGGGGATCTCTACCGGCATGGTGCGAACGGCGTCCTAATGCGTTGCAATACATGGGAAGAAGGCTGCGAGATCCTCGCGGAAATACATGGAGACGAGTGTGAGAACCACGCTTCTTCCCGCACGTTGGTTGGTAAAGCCTTCCGGCATGGTTTTTACTGGCCTACAACACTCCAGGATGCAACTGATCTAGTGAAGAAATGTGAAGCATGCCAGTTCCATGCGAAGCAAATTCACACACTAGCTCAACCACTACAAATGTTACCTTCGACATGGCCATTTGCTGTGTGGGGTATGGATATCATGGGACCTTTTCCTAAAGCCGTCAGAGGTTACAAGTACCTGTATGTCACCATCGACAAGTTCACCAAGTGGCCGGAAGCAACTCCAGTTGTGACAATAAACAAGCAATCAACTATCAAGTTCTTGCAGTCCCTAGTATGCAGATTTGGAGTCCTAAACAAGATCATAACTAACAACGGGACCCAATTCACAAGTTCTGCATTCCAAGGATATTGCGAAGACCTCGGCATTCAAGTCAGCTACGCTTCCGTGGCTCATCCGGCAAGCAATGGCCAAGCTGAGAGAGCAAATGTAGGAATTCTAAAAGGACTCAAGACGCGCACATATGAGTGCTTGAAAAAACATGAAGCCAACTAGATTGAAGAGCTTCCGCCCACCTTGTGCACAAACATGACAACTCCAAACCGGTCAATCGGAGAGACACCCTTCTTCCTGGTGTACGGAGCTGAAGCAGTCCTTCCTCCGAAAATCACCTTGGGGTCGCTTCGGGTCCGGACCTTCGACGCAGCGATGCAAGACCAGCTCCGGCGTGAAGACCTTGACCTCGTTGAAGAGGGAAGGTGTCGAGCAGCTGTTCGAAATGCACGATACTGCCAAGCGCTCCAGCGTTATCACCAAAGGCATGTGCATAGCCGACGGCTCGAGGAAGGCGATCTGGTGCTACGGAGAATACAAACTCGAGAAGGGTTAAATAAACTTTCCCCCAGCTGGGAAGGACCCTTTCGAGTGATCAAATTATCCCGTCCTGGATGCTTTCGCTTGGCAACCGAGGATGGGACACCGCTCCCTAATCCTTGGAACATTGAGCACCTCTGAAAGTTTTACGCTTAATATCACAGAGGTGAGTCTGTAATTACACATGATGTATGTTATAGCGTCATTGTACAGAGTCGGGTAGCTCCTCCTGGAGGACAGCCAGACCTTTCCAGGAAGGTCTGCAAAGTTCAAGCAACAGTTGACACAGTCTCAGAACTAAAAGTGTATCTAGCTACCCTGGGTCCAACAAGAAATGAAACACACTTAGCTTGGTTCCATACACTAAGAGTGTACTTGTCTCCCGTGTACCCCGGACTTATAATGAAAGACATCGATATGTGAAAACAGACTCTACGTGCATTTATACTGTACAGGCTCAATCTTTTTTATTTTTCTCTTTCTTGTCTATAACAAAGTTGTGCAATTCTTAAGAAGCTTTAGCTCGAACAATTCATATATAATTCAAGTTTCATTGTTATTTCTTTAGGGTCTTAACATTGTTGAATGGCCTACTCGCCTGAACGCTAAGCCAATCTAGGTCCGGAATGTGCTACCGACTTAGCCTGGTCCTGCACCCTAAGTACACCACTCTACCTACATCCCGGCAGGCATAAGTAAGGTGAGTCCCGAAAATGATTGGAGCTGGAGAAAATAAACAAACACGCTTGATTGTATATAGAATTGTTGTCGACCTAAAATTTCATATGGGAATAGTAAGATGCAAATGAGTTATAGATAAGAAATGGATTTTACTTTTTTTTTCTTGACTCTAGTGTGTAGGAAAAATGAAAATCCCACGATGATGGTGGACAATGCCAGAGCTATCAAAGCTTCGACATCCCCGAAGGGGGCCCACCGTCGATGTTTTAAATATTGATAGTGGGCGTCGCTGGAGCTATCAAGTTCTGAAAAATCCAAGGGGCGAGTCGTCAACGTAAAGAAATAAAAGGAGTTGAAGAAAAGATGGTAGAAGGACACCTCAATGGGGTCTGTTGTTGATGCTCTTCGCGTTGACGGTGGTCACTGCTGGAGCTATTAAGCTCCGATAACCCCAGAGGGCCAGCCGTCGATGCTCTACATGTTGACATTGGTCGCTGCCGGAGCAACTAAGCTCCAACAACCCCAGGGGGCCCCTGCTGTCGATGCAACAAAACTTCGTCCTATACTCTTCAAGTTCAAAGCACTCAAGTGTTCAACAAAATGCTACATCCTTTTGGTATATGTTCACAATCAAATTGTGTACATCTACCAGGGGGCCAAGTAAGACAAAGGTTGAAGACAAAAAATGAAATTTATAAAATTCTTTGGATTTCATTCATCTGATGACAAGAGATTACAAAATTGGATAAAAAATAGAAGATACAAGTGGGAGCTAAAAGGAGAAAGTCCTAAGTTCTATGGAAGAACGAGGCGGCCTTCTTGGCAACCTCCGACACGCTGGTCTTGGCAGCGTCTCCCTCTCCATCGATGGGAACTTTAAGCACCGGGTTTAGTGGGAAGTGAGTATCCTGGCTTGTGTAGCAGGTCAGCATGTATTCTACGACGTTCTGCGCAAGGGATTTCCCTTTAGTTTCCAACTGATCTGCGATGACATCGCCCATCGCGCCGAGTTTGTTGCCAACCAAGCTCAGCGCCCCCAACGCATCGTCTAGCTCCGGCTCCGGATTGTACGGATGCAAGGGGCTAAAGCCCAGCGGCGCCAGCGTGACATCGGCTTTGCCAACGAATTACAATACTTGTTGAGAATCTGCAACCCTTGAGCCTCGAATCTCCTCCAAGGACTCCTTGGCTGCTGCAAGCTCCAAACAATCACGGGCAAGGCGCTCGACCTCCTTGGCGTGCTGTAGAATCCTCTCAGCAAATTGCTTTTCAAGGTCACCAAGCTCCTTCTCTCGGACGTGGATCCGGTTCCGGCGGTCAACCAGGTCTTTCTCCCGGCCTCGCACCTTCTTCTCCCTGTCAGCGACTTCGACCTCCCTTTTGGTAAGGTCCTGTCCCTGCTGCCAGGTCTTCTCCTCTTCGGTCTTGCAGTGCTCCTCCAGCTTTTTGGTGCGCTCTGCAAGGCTCTTGTCACTCAGAGCCAGCCTTTGGGCGAGCTCCTCCTCCCTCTTCACGAGGTCATCCCTCAGCTCCAGGAGATTTTGCCCTTCCTCTTCGAGCTTTTTCTCACTGTGAGACCTATGTGTGCTGAATAAATTGGCTTTGACAATAAAGTTTTGAATGCTGCCATAATATCTTTTTAGCAAGGTCCGACTCTAGCTCCGAGCTTCTGCAAGGTCCGACGTAAGGTCCGACTTGCTTTGTCTAGGTCAGACATGTTTTTGGGTAGCTCCGGTGAGTTTTGTCTTTAGCTCCGACTTGTCTTTGATAGCTCTGGCATGTCATCGTTAAGCTCCGATGTGTTTTGCTCGGTCCGTCTTATGTTGGTTAGCTCCTACATGTTTTTCTAGCTCCGGCGCAAGGTCCGACTAGCTTTGATAAGCTTCGGCGTTAGGTGCGACTAGCTTTGGTAAGCTCCGGCGCTAGGTTGTACTAGCTTTGGTAAGCTCCGGCTCAAACTCCGGTTAGCTTTGGCAAGGTTCAGAGCTTGATAGCAATGTTCCTACTTTTACTGTGAAATGTTTCGAGCTTGCTTTATATTCTTAGAAAGATTGCTTAGTATTCATTTGCTATGTTTTTGGTGTGTTTTGGTTGATATGGATGATATTATTTTGATATGCTTTGCAACATGCTTATGTGAGGTGCTCACGTAAGGTGTTGTGTTCGGAACTGACTTGAGTCAAGTCGAGGACTTGGGCTCGTATGGATCGGTTGTTTATTCATGTGCAGGTGTTGCTTGAGTTCAAGACATGGCTAGTGACAGGATCCTTTGGACTAGTCTCAGGGAGGAGATGAGGTTCCAACAACAAGATTCCAGAGGAATTGTGGTTGAGCGGGTCAGGAGGTCGCGCAGGATGATTGAATCAGGGGCAGTGCATATGAAGGTTACTGGACGTCGAAGGAAGGTGTTTGCACGTATGAATGCGGTGCATGACATGGCAACATGGTTCCGAAGATGGTTTATGGATGGAAAGATCTGGTTGGAAGGATCGGATTGTATTAGTTGATGGTTTTGGTTGCGGCGGGGTCGGTTATGGCTCGGTATGGAAAGTATTGAGTTGCTTATGATAGGATTTTGTGTGGGTCACGAATTTGAGTTTTTTTAGGAATGTGGGATATGTTCCTAAGGTGTTTGGAAGTCTTAAGATGGCTTCTATCTGCGTATAGAAGAGTCCTAAGCAGTTATGGAAAGTTTCGATTCGTGATCGGGGTAGTATTGGAGTCCTAGTTGAGATTGGGTTGGCCTAAGGGCTGGTTATATAAGCAAGGGAGGCCAGAGCTCGTGGTGCACGACTTCGGGGGCTGTTCCCCTTGTGTTCTATTGAATAAAATTCGTAGTTTGAAGGAACTTTTGTGCCTTGTTCGCCCGACTTGTTCCAGACAAGTTTTACTCGTCGAGTTTCTCGACAGCACTACTTTTCATTGGTGGTTTTATCATAACTCGAGTTATACAGATCCAATTGACGTGATTATTTGCGGGTTGTCTTCACAACTTTATTATCTATCATCTGCAAAAATTTCACGGTCATTGGATTTGTGGTTTCTGATATACAGGAGTTTCTTTGCAGCGTTCCAGAACTGTTTTTCTCGGGTAGGACAGATTGATCTTTGTGCGATCTTTCGATAATAAATTGAGTTTCTCTTGACGGATTTGAGTGATTATTCTTGTGTTTTCTTCGTGACTTGATTCTATCTTATATATATATCACTTTTTTCATGGTGAAACACGTTTAGATTAGTTTCACACACGATTTCTCTAACAGATCGTTTTTCTGCCGAAGGGGTTGGGATTTAACTGTTTCCGCTGCATAAGATTTTTAAATCTACCATTCACCCCCCTCTGGTAGATTTTCACATGGTTGATCATACAATTGGTATCAGATCTACGGTGCTCCAATCATTGTGATTTGCACGTGTTTTTGACTAATCATCATGGAGAAATACTCTACCAAACCTAGTGTGTTTGCTGGTATTGATTTTCAGGTTTGGAAGGCACGCATGGAGGCTGTCATCCAGGTGCAAGGCTTCGCAATATGGGAGAAGGTGTACAAGCCTTACGAAGTGCCACCTAACGATCAAGTTACGGCTACAAACCTACGGGACGTCGACAACAACAACAAAGCCCGAAACTTGATCATCCAAGGACTCACTCAGAGCGACTTCGACCGCGTTGCACATCTCCAATCGGCATACGATGTATAGAGAGCACTTTGTGACTATCACGAAGTATCCAACACGATCAAGGAGGTAAGGCAAGACATGTTCAAGAAAGAATACATGCGCTTCGAGATGCAACCCGGTGAGTCCATCGATGATCTCTTTGCTCGCTTTAACAAAATTCTCAGTAACTTGCGTAGTGTCAACGTTAATTTTTCTGATGCTGAAAATGCTAGGCAACTTCATAGTGCATTAGGCATGTCAATCTGGGAGATAAAAATTACATCTATTCGTGAATCTACTATCATGAGTACACTTACTTTAGATTTGCTTTACTCTAAACTCAAAACTCTAGAAATTGACATCTAATCTCGTAAGAACCCAAATAAGTCTATTGCATTTGTATCACAACGTGATATGCCTAGCTCTGGCCAATTATCATCTTGCAATACTCTTGCTTTGTTGTCCTCACTAACCCTGGAACAGATCGAGGAATTTCCATAGGAGGAGCTAGTACTTCTATCTACTAGGTTGTCAAAAGCATTGCAAAATGTGAGAACTAGAAGGAGGAGAAGCTCCGGACCTCAACGATGCTTTGAATGTGGTAAGACAGGATACTTTCCTACAGAATGCCCTAACCTTTCAGGTTCTACTTCCCGGGAAGGAAAACAATCATGGACGAAGCACTCCTCAACAAATGATAAGAAGAAGAAGAGGGGCTTTACAGATCGCCAACTGGTGAATAGTTTTATCTCCACACTCCAGGAACTTGGCTCAAGCGACGTGGACATTGGAAGTGACGAAGATGAAGATTATTTGGCCAACTTATGCTTCATTGCGGGCAAAACAAGATCAAGATCAAGTCAGGAGGATGCAGAACACAACAGTGACGATGATGAGGTATGTTCTACCTGTAACGAAATGTGTGATGCAATTTCTCGTGCAACTATTATTGATAAGAAAAAGCACAAAAAGCTTAGGAATAATGCTACTAAAATTGAATCACTAGAATCTGAAATCAACCGTTTGAAAATCTTGATTCGTAGTGATGATTCTTGTCCCTCATGTGATTTAATCTGTGAACAATTGTCCACACTAAGAATTGAACACTCCTCCACTCTAGATAGACTTTAAGTTAAAATTGAAAAGAACAAAAAGCTTGCTGCACTTGACATTGGAAACTTAAAAGATGCTTCTGTTTCTACAATTGATTTGCATTGTTCTAGTTGTGATGGTCTTGAAAAGAAACTAAAAGATGCTATGAAGTTAAATATTGTTCCAATTGCAAATTAAAAGAAAAAACTTCATGTGAAAATTGCCTTGATTTGTCCGATGAACTTGATAACATGCATAGGACATTAGATCGGTTTTGTAATAGTAATAAGAACTTAAACTTGCTGCTGAATTCTTCCAACTCCTGCAAAGATAAAACTGGTTTAGGTTTTGATTCTAATGCTCATGCTAAGGCACATCCACCTAAAATTGTAAAGTCATTAGGAAGTGGTTCGATTCAAATAGTTCCTAAACAAAAAGAAATGGTTTTCAAATCTGTAGGGGTGTTGTCTCATTCGGTTTCAAATAAAAATATTGTTTGCTCATCAAGACATGAACACAAAGTTAAATTTCATTGTACCTACTGTGGTAGAGATGGTCATGTCATAGATTTTTGTTATAGACTAGCTAAACAACAGAAAAGGGAAAGAATGATTGCTAGATCTCATAACTTTCATGCAAAATTTGCTGCACATATTAAACTGAATGTCAGGAACATGCAACTTGCTGTTATGAGTCAAAAACATTCAAAGTTTACCTTCGGACCTTCTGTTTTATCCTCCAGAGCTACTGATTTTTGTGCTACACAAGTAACATCTTATAGATCAGTAGTTAAGAGTAAAAAACCTCAAACTTTGACTCGTAAACCTATTGCTTTATCTCAGCTTTCGCGTGTTTTTCCTGCTGCACGTCGTGTGACTCAGTATTGGATTTCTAAATGCCTTTTGACTAACCCCAGTATTGAGTCATCGTCATATTGTGCTTCTATGTAGGTTACATGCTTGAGGAAGGAGAACATTTGGATTTTGGATTCAGGTTGCTCACGCCACATGACCGGTAACAAAGAATGGTTCTCCTCCCTCTCTTTTGTGTCATGTGTAGAGAATGATTGTTTTGCCGATAATTCTTCAACTCCTATAATTGCTAAGAGTTCGGTTAGAGTAAATGATCACTGCACTTTGAAGGATGTGGCACTTGTCAAATATTTGAAATACAACTTGCTTTCTGTTTTACAATTGCTAGATGAAATTCTGGAAATTATTTTCAATAAAAACTACTGCAAAGTTGTAGGTTCAAATAGTAGCTTATTTTTAACATGTCTCAGTTTGGAAGAGTTTTTAAAGCTGATTTTGATATGTCTTCCTCTAAGCATAGGTATCTAGTTGCTAATGATTCAAAGGACTTATTTTTTTGGCATCGTAGACTTGGTCACGTAGGCTTTGATTACCTAACGCGTGTTAGTGCTCTTGATCGCATATGTGGGCTGCCTAAGCTTAAAGGGGACAAAGAAATCGTGTGCTCTTCTTGTAGACACGCTAAGATGGTCGCAGGTTCACATACTCCTCTCACAATGATCATGACAACTGAACCGGGTCAACTTTTGCACCTTGACACCGTAGGACGTCCTTCACGTGTTCAATCTTTCAGAGGTAAATGGTATGTTCTTGTTATTGTTGATGATTATTCTAGATACTCTTGGGTTTACTTTATGGCATCTAAGAATGAAGCTTTTAGTCACTTTAGAACTTTATTTCTTAGATTATCAATTGATCACCCAGGATCTTTCAAAGCAATTAGAAGTGATAACGGAACTGAATTTAAAAATCAATCTTTTGATCACTTTTGTGCTTTAAATAGAATAGATCATCAATTTTCTTCACCATATGTACCTCAACAAAATGGTGTTGTAGAAAGAAAGAACAGAACCTTAGTTGAGATGGCTAGGACTATGCTTGATGAATATCAAACTCTTGGGAAATTTTGGGCTAATGCGATTGCAACCGCTTGTTATGTCTCAAATCATGTTTTCTTGCACGCTAAGCTAGGTAAAACACCATATCAGCTCCAGTTTAGACATAGGCCTAGTGTTACACACTTTCGGGTCTTTGGATGCAAATGCTTTGTTAAGAAACATGGTTATCTTGATAAATTTGAACCTATATCCATTGATGGCATGTTTCTTGGATATCCATCTCATACTAGATGCTACCGTGTGCTTTTACTTAACACTAACAAAATCGTGGAGACTTGTGAAGTGTCTTTTGATGAATCTAGTCCAGGTACTAGCTCAAACATTGCAGGTCCAGATCCATATCCGCAGGGGGAGAGCATTTTCGTTGAAGACGAGGAAGAGGTGGAGCTGCTGCCCGAAAATTCAGCAGCTAATGACATTGTTCGATCTCCTGATTTTGATTCACAACAAGCATCGACGACCACCATTACTGGTCCAAATCCTCCTCTAGTCACAAGATCATCAATTTGTGATGAACATGAAGAAGAAGTAGCTTGTAAGTGTCCACTCCCCTCCGGGTTCTCAAATTTCATCCTCCACAACAGATTATTGGAAGCTTCCACGAACGAGTTACACGGTCCAGGTTGCGATCCAAACTCTCATGCTCATTCAGCTTTTGTTGCTTCTTTTGAACCCAAAGATATATCACACGCACTCACTAATGAATCTTGGATTATTGCCATGCAAGAAGAGTTAGAAAATTTTGAAAGAAATAATGTTTGGAAACTTGTACCTCCTCCTCAAGGTCACACTTTAATTGGAACCAAATGGGTGTTTAAAAATAAAAAAAGTGAGGATGGGATTGTGGTTAAGAATAAGTCTATGTTGGTTGCTCAAGGTTTCACTCAAGTTGAAGGTCTAGATTTTGATGAAACTTTTGCTCCTGTTGCTAGATTAGAAGCCATAAGAATTTTGTTAGCTTTTGCTGCATCTAAAGGTTTTAAGTGAAAGTGCATCTAGGACTCCCTGTGGGTTTTGGATGATTTATGACAAGCAATTGGCATCCTAACCTCTTTGTTGAGATGAGCGCAGGCTTTTAATAGAAAAATGAGCAAAGTGCCAAAAAGAAGGAAGAATGAGGAGCAAAGTGGAAATGAGATCAAGAAAGAAGAATAGTAGATCCTTGTGTATGGAGTGTGTTAAAGAAACACACCCCAAGAGCTCAATCACAATTAAACATACACATTGCACAAAGTTACACAGGACCGGACTAGTCCGATTGACACCGGACTAGTCCGAGAACCTCTCTGCACAAAATAAGACAAGTCCGATATCCATCGGACTAGTCTGATATCTCTCTGACTAGAATCGGACTAGTCCTCCCCAGTGTGAACTAGTCATCAAAACACTTCACAAGTCACACAAAATCGGACAAGTACGACCGCAACCGGACTAGTTCGATATTCTCTCTGGTCCAAATCGGAGAAGTCCGATATTTGCACAGACTAGTATGAAAAACCCTCTGAACTAAATCAGGCAAGTACTCCAGGTGCGGACTTGTCACCCAATACACTTAGGGTTTCACTGTCCGGACAAGTCCAATTTCTATCGGACTAGTCCGAAGATTTCTAGAAGCGAAATCGGACAAGTCCGTTCCTAGCTGGACTAGTCCGACATTTCGGGACACTTGGGGTTTGCTACACACAGCACACCAGACTAGTTCGGTGACCACCACAGGCTAGTCAGATCTTTCTGAACCCTAACGGTCACTTTTAGAAACCCATATAAATAGAGGTGTACAAACATATTTTATACTCTTTTGAACCCTAGAGCCATCACACCTCCCAAGAGCCTCAAAAACCACATCTCTCCACGAAATCAAGTGCAACAAAGATCAATACTTTGAGGATTCACTCTAGTTCATTGGAGAGACACGTTCAACACCACATTGAGCTCTTGGTTTGATTCTCTAACACACTCATGCAATTTAATTGTAATCTTTTGAGTGTGTTCTTGGTGGTATTTTGTGTTGTAATCCAAGGGAGCTCTCAATGTGTGAGAAGGCCCCTTTTAATTTGGTTATTCACCCCTTTGTGATAAGTGGAAGAGGATTGGCCTTCGTGGCGATCCGACGAGGATAGGGTTGGAAAAGACTCGATCCTTTTGTGGACTCCTCAACGGGGATGTAGGTTGCCTCTGTGGGAGCCGAACCACGGGATAAATTCTTGTGTCTCGTTTTTGTGCTCATTGTTCTTATTCTTCAATATAATCTAGGGTTTCAATCATAATTGCTTACTTCACATTGAATCATTAAAAATAAGATTGAATTGTGATATAACTTGGTATACAACCTTGAAATCCTTCATTTTATTGTATATTTCCGCTGCATACATTGAAGAATCATTCTAATCGATTAAACTTAACCAACCTAGACCATACACACCGGACTAGTCCGCACTTTACCGGACTAGTCCAATATATCTGGTTTTGAACTGGTTGTTAAGTGTTGCAGGTTCCGACAATTTTCAAAAAGGCCTATTCACCCCCATTCATTAAGCTATATCAAATGGATGTTAAAATTGCTTTTCTCAGTGGCTACATAGATGAGGAGGTTTATGTCAAAAAACCACCGGGTTTTGAAAATTCAGATTTTCCTAATGATGTTTACAAACTGTCCAAAGCCTTGTACGGTCTCAAACAAGCCCCTAGAGCATGGTATGATAGGTTAAAAACATTTTTACTTGAAAATGGGTTTACCATGGGCAAGGTTGATAAAACTCTTTTTGTGCTTAAGCATGGAAATGACTCATTATATGTTCAAGTGTATGTAGATTATATTATCTTTGGTTGTGCTTCTCATGATCTTGTGTCCAAGTTTTCAGCTATGATGAGTTCAGAATTTGAGATGAGTATGATGGGAGAACTCACGTACTTTTTGGGGCTGCAAATCAAGCAAACCAAGGAGGGTAACTTTGTGCATCAAATGAAGTATACAAAAGACGTCCTAAGGCGCTTCAACATGGACAAAAGCAAGCCTCTTCGGACACCAATGGGAACGGCAACAACACTTGAGCTTGATGAAGATGGTGAACCCATGGATCAAAAAGAATATAGAAGCATGTTCGGATCACTTTTGTACCTCACGGCATCAAGACCGGACATACAATTCAGTGTATGTCTTTGTGCACGGTTTCAAGCTTCCCCACGTGCTTCACATCGTCAAGCCGTCAAAAGGATTCTCATGTACTTACATGGAACTCGAGAATTTGGTATTTTTCTTCCTTCTTCCTCAACTGTTACTTTGAAAGCTTTTTCCGATGCTAATTTTGGAGGTTGTAGGATTGATAGAAAAAGTACTTCCGGTGCTTGTCATTTTCTTGGTAATTCACTTGTTGCTTGGTCCTCTAGAAAACAAAGTTCAGTTGCACAATCCACAGCCGAATCTGAATATGTAGTTGATGCTAGTGCTTGCTCAAAATTTCTTTGGATTGTTCAAACACTTAAGGACTATGGGGTTGATCTAGATAGTGTTCCACTATTTTGTGATAACACTAGTGCCATTTGCATTGCTAAAAACCCCATGCAACATTCTAGAAGTAAGCACGTTGATATTAGTTATCACTTTCTCCGTTATAATGTTGAAAAAGGAAACATTGTGCTTCACCATGTAGATACCGAACAACAATTGGCTGACATTTTTACAAAACCTTTGGATTTCACTCGTTTTTGTTTCATACGTAGTAAAATAGGGGTTATGCATCCTTATGGCTTACATTAAGGGGGAGTTTTCAAACTTGAGAAGTCTATGTGTGAATCTAAAATTAAAATAATATGAGCATAGTATTTCATACATATATGACTTTGTGATTCCTCTTACATGCTAAAAGTTCTTACTACATTACTCGTTTTATACATTTTGTAGTTTTTGCCATGTCTAGTAATTGGAATAATTACTTACACTAAAAATGGTCATGGTTGAACTTTCTTGCTGTTTTGAACTTGTTGCATGCTCACAAGTGCTTTTAATCATAAAGAATTAATCAAGTAATCAACTCACTTGTTGAGTTTTTGTAAACAAATAAAAGTTGAGAAAAGATCAAGAGAATATGCATGCATCACAATTCTTCTTTTGAGATGGATATCATTGCACTTAGATATGAACTTGGAAGAAGTTGTGTATCACTAAAACCATGTTCTTAAGCTTCTGATTGTCAAATGACATAGGCTTGGCTTGGTTGGTTAGAATAAGGCAGATGCACATATAATCTCTTGCAAATATCATACGATCTAAATTTGTGCATTGAAAAATAATAAAATGCAGCAAGAAGTGTCATGCTTTTAGCTATTGAAATAGTTAAGTTTGTGAGATCATGACTTGCTTAAACTAACAAATACATTTGATCTCTAGCATGGCTTACACTACTTTATGTATCTCAATGTTGTGATAGTGTAAGTTACTTGATAGTATGACTTGGATGAGCTTTGTGTTATATGTATATGTTGTAATATGCTCATAACAATTAAAATTTCTCTTTTGAACCTTGCTGAATACATTGTCAAAGGGGGAGAGATAATATGGTGAATTATGCAAGGGGGAGAAATATGTATAGGGGGAGAAATTTACTATCTCATTTGATTTCAAAAAGGGGGAAATTGTTTTCAAAACTTTTCATGCCAATGTTCGGATTTTAAATGGTGGTGCCAATGCATTCATCAAGGGGGAGATTGTGAGACCTATGTGCACTGAATACATTGGCTTTGACAACAAAAGTTTTGAATGCTGCCATAACATCTTTTTAGCAAGGTTCAACTCTAGCTCCGAGCTTCTGCAAGGTCCGACGTAAGGTCCGACTTGCTTTATCTAGGTCCGACATGTTTTTTGGGTAGCACCGGTGAGTTTTTTCTTTAGCTCCGGCTTGTCTTTGATAGCTCCGGCATGTTGTTGTTAAGCTCCAATGTGTTTTGCTCGGTCCGGCTTATGTTGGTTAGCTCCGACATGTTTTTCTAGCTCCGGCTCTAGGTCCGACTAGCTTTGCCGGCAGTAGGTCCGACTAGTATTGGTAAGCTCTGGCGCTAGGTTGTACTAGCTTTGGTAAGCTCCGGCTCAAGCTCCGGTTAGCTTTGGCAAGGTTTGGAGCTTGATCGCATTGTGCCTGCTTTTACTGTGAAATGTTTCGAACTTGCTTTATATTCTTAGAAAGATTTCTTAGTATTCATTTGCTATGTTTTTGGTGCATTTTGGTTGATATGGCTGATATCGTTTTCATATGCTTTGCAACATGCTTATGTGAGGTGCTCACGTAAGGTGTTGTGTTCGGAACTGACTTGAGTCAAGTCGCGGACTTGGGCTCGTACGGATTGGTTGTTTATTCATGTGCAGGTGTTGCTTGAGTTCAACACATGGCTAGTGACAGTATCCTTTGGACTAGTCTCAGGGAGGAGATGAGGTTCCAACAACCAAATTCTGGAGGAATTGTGGTTGAGCGGGTCAGGAGGTCGCACAGGATGATTGAATCAAGGGCAGTGCATATGAAGGTTACTAGACATTGGAGGAAGCTATTTGCACATATGCATGCGGTGCATGATGTGGCAACATGGTTCCGAAGATGGTTTATGGATGGAAAGATCTGGTTGGAAGGACAGGATCGTATCGGTTGATGGCTTTGGCTGCGGCGGAGTCGGTTATGGCTCGGTACGGAAAGTATCAAGTTGGTTATGATAGGATTTTGTGTGGGTCTTGAATTTGACTTGTTTTAGGAATGTGGGATATGCTCCTAAGGTGTCTGGAAGTCTTAATATTGCTTCTATCTGCGTATAGAAGAGACCTAAGAATTTATGGAAAGTTTCGATTCGTGATCGGAGTAGGATTGGAGTCCTAGTTGAGATTGGGTTGGCCTAAGGGCTGGTTATATAAGCAAGGGGGGCCAGAGCTCCTGGTGCACGACTTCGGGGGCTGTTCCTCTTGTGTTCTATTGAATAAAATTCGTAGTTTGAAGGAACTTTTGTGCCCTGTTCGTCCGACATGTTCCAGACAAGTTTTACTTGTCGAGTTTCTGGACAGCACTACCTTTTGTCGGTGGTTTTATCATAACTCAAGTTTTACAGATACAATTGACGTGATTCTTCTCGGGTTGTCATAAAAACTTGATTATCTATCATGTGTCAAAATTTCACGGTCATTGGATTTCTGGTTTTTTATCTACACGAGTTTCTTTGCATCGTTCCAGAACTGTTTTTCTCGGGTAGGACAGATTGACCTTTGTTCGATCTTTCGATCATAACTAGAGTTTCTCTCGACGGATTTGAGTGATTCTTCTTGTGTTTTCTTCGTGACTTGATTCTATCTTATATATCACATTTGTCACGGTGAAACACGTTTATATTAGTTTCACACACGATTTCTCTAACAGATCATTTTTCTGTCGAAGGGGTTGGGATTTAATTGTTTCTGCTGCGTAAGATTTTTAAATCTACCATTCACCCCCCCCCTCTGGTAGCTTTTCACGTTCTCTTTGATCCTACACTCTCGCACATTGAGACCCTCCTGACGCTTGATGAGACCTTTGTGGATGGTATTGAGGTTCTCCTGATGACCATTCGTCGCCTCATTAGCAGCCAGGGCTTGTTCGTATATAGCCAGGGACTGATTGCCAAGAGATCGCACCATGCTTTCCCTCTCATCTAGCAACTGGCCCCAGTACTCCATCTGGGCCTTCTCTCTCTTGATCTACTCCTTGTCGTTGGCCAGCCTTGTTTGCACCAGCTTGGTCTCGAATTGGAGTCGGTTGCGCCACCTCCTAAGAGCTTAGCGCTCCTCCTCGAGGGCCTTTTTGTCATGATAAAATGCAAGCTGGACCTGACGAAGGCTAGAGCAGGCATTGTCGATGGATAACAACAGGGGGATTGGCTCTGGACCTGCCGGGGTCCTCTCCGCTGACTCCAGCGGGTTCTCCGGAACAAAAATTGGGTCCCACTATACAAAAGCGGTCACCTGAGCTTCCGCAGCACTAGGGCCGCACTCCGGGAGTGCCTCAATTGTCGTCAAGGTAGGTCCCGCAACGAGAGTTTCTACCTCCTGAGTCAGCTCTGAAGGTACTGTCACCAGGTCATCATCAACTGGCTCCTCAGGCAAGGGACCGGCCGCTTCGTCTTGGCACCCTGGCTCAGGAATGGGTACCACCGGAACTACCACCTCTGGGGCAAGTAGTGAAGACCCAGCTGGAGCTGAGGCCATCTCCAGCCCCGATGCTGGTGCTTCCTACACTACCGGTTCAGGCACCGGCACTTCGACCTCCACTTGTTCGAGTGCCAACACCTCCATGTCAACCGGCTCAGGCAACGAAACATCATCAACTACTGGCTCCGCCGCTGGGGCTTCCGTAACATCCGGCTCGAAGGCCGAAACTGCAGCTACCTCCAGCTTTGAGGCCGAAGCATCCATCATCGCAGCATCCAAAACCGGAGCTTCAACCGCAGGAGCTGGTGCCGCTGGTACGTCCTCATTCCCGTGGTCCGATGCTACCACGGGAGCTTCAGGAGATGAGTCGAGGTCCAGAACCACGACAGCTAGCACTGGAGCTGCCGTGACCTCGACCACCACCTGGGGCGGCACTGGAATTGGAGTCAGAGCCTCCGCCTGCATAGCATCAGCTGCTGTCACAGGAACCGGAGCTTCAACCCCTTTTTTGGATACCCTGTGGATGAAGGTCAAAGAATCTCAAAATATGGCTACAACAAAAATAACAAATAAGGTAAAAAAGCAAATTTACCTTGGAAGGCTTTCGCTCCAGCTAGCGCGGAACCTCTTCGCCGGATGCTCAGAGCCCGACCCAGTCGCAACTGGTGTAGTAACTCCAGAAGGCTCTTTGGAGCTTGCTGCCGCAGTCAATGACGTCTTGGTTGCCCCCCACCCCGACTGAGAAGGACCCTCGGACCTAGAGCCCTTAGCTGGCCATGGTGCCAGAGTCACCTGGTCGCAGCTTGCGTTTCGTGGAGACGTTGATGCTGGAGTTGGTGTCACCGTCGAAGACCTCCTCCATCGGGGAGAAGGAGATGTTGTGGAAGGAGCAGGTCTGAAGGACATCCCGTCAGAGTCCTTCAACTTTCTCTTTCGGCTGGAGGGCCCAACCAACTCTTTGCCCTTGCCTATGACTTCAGCTCTTTGGCTCGGGGCGGAAGGAGGGCCACCATCAGAAGCTTCGGGGATCACCAATCTGGTGGTCGGACGCCTCTCTACCTCACCGAGGTCGTCAAGCACCGGCATGCCCCTCCGGAGCTCCCTGCTGAACTCCGCCTCCATGTTCAAGGGAGGAAAGCTGCCGGCGGAGTTATGTCATCGCCATCGATGTCAATACCATGCTGGGACTTCTTGAGATGAAGCTCCAAAACAGCATTGTCCAAATTGGACCTCAGACCATTTTCAATCCGGTCATCATCCATCATGCTGTTGAGGGCCCATGCGAGCTTCTCCCTCTTCTTCAGCGGAGCTTACCTGTTGACCAGGAAGTTGCAGAAGACCATCTGGGGGGTCACCCCTCGTTCCACACATTCGCGGATCCTGGTCAAGGCAGGGTTGAAGGCTTCTGACAGCACCAGAACCACACTGCATGCATCAGTGTCAACATTGGGAAGACCTTCAGGCAGCTCTACCTTCTTGTGCTCCTCTACTGTGACGATAATTCAATCCTTCTTCCAGTCGTCCCACTTGCTGCAAGGAAACGACCTCAAGTACTTATAGGGGCATTCCTTGCGCTTCACAAAATAGTAGAAGCCAAGATACTCGGAACTATTGCCGGTGGTGTGGATGGTGAAGAAGGTACGGAAAAGCTCAACGCGGGGGGGGGGGGGGGGGGGGGGGAATACCCACCCACATCTCGCAGAAGTGGACAAATGTTGACACAAGAAGAATAGAATGGGGCCAAGGTGGTACAACTGCAGACCATAGAAGTCTAACAACTTCAAGAGGAAAGTTGAGAAAGGTGGGATCAGCCCCACCATGGCATACGCAGAGAAGTACACCACGTCGCCGCCGCACTTCTTCTTAAATGGGAGTTGGCCGGCGCGGACTATATGGTTGAAGGAGTCGCTGGACCACCCCATGTAGGTCCGGACCTTCTTCAGATCATCATCACTCATGAGACGGCTCTTGCGTAGACCCAACTACGTCGCGGCAAAGTGGAGCAAAGGATGGAAAGTTAGGCAGAGGTTCAGAAGCTCTGAATGCAAAGATGATCAAAGGCGTAAAGAGTCTTCAACCCGTGCGCACTTTCCTTCTTAAGTAATCCTCTGCGACACTTGGATGGAAACCGCAATGAGATCAAGAGCACATTTCAAAAATCCACCTCATCAATGACGTGTGGACCTAGGGCCACCCCGACAAAGAGATCGAGGTCCTTACACAAGGCCAACCATTGACATGATGAGCGGTGGGAAACCCAAGGGCGGCGGCCTGACAGGGTGCGCAGAACCAATACGATTTATGTATCAACCTTCAATTGCGTGAGATCCGCATGAGCAAATCTCACCTGCCACATCCAGAAGATGCCACACGGCGATGGTTTAACTACGAACTATCACCTCAACGATACATCAAAAAACCCTTGAAGACATGGCGCAGAAATCGAAAGATGGACCCACCTCAGGCAGAACTACTTAATCCAGAGGGTCTCTCCCAGAGGTGGGCCAGGGGCCACTATCGGTACCCTACGTACCGGATACACCTTGGAACTGCAAAAAGTGCAAAGGAACTCCACCTATTTGAGTTGAAGACCTCCGAAGACCCCACGTGTCACATGTAACCGGACCTGCCTCCCTCATACGGTTAGTCCCAGTGCCGCAATGTGTATCATAAAACCGGAGCTACTATCCCTATATGGGAATGCTCCGGACTGGATACTTTCGTGGCACCACCGGACCTAACCCCCGACAGAGGGAAGCTTCAGTACCGACATGTGTACCACGACACCGGATCTACTCGTCCAACACAGTAAGCTCGGAAGCTGCCATGCGTCCAACTGTCGGACCTTCAACCTCAATAGGCAGATTGGTGGACCACCAACGGCTCTGGCCTTCAAGGGACATTAAAGGCTTCAATACCTGATTATGTGTCATTAATGCAACCTTAATGACACACAATCGGAGGGCCCTTAATACTAGTAACACCACCATTAAGGTGTGTTACCATGCTATTAAGGGGAATTAAGTACATTAAACTGGGTATTAGGCATCAGTAATCGCCAGGGCCACATGACGGGCCAGGCTAACGATGTAACTGCCAGCCCTTGTACTATAAAAGGACTGGCCGAGCAATACACGGGGAGCTGAGGCTCGCGCTCGGGGGTCTTTGATCTCTCTAACTGGCGCTCTCAGACTCTCATACACTCAATACAACAACAACACACCCGTGGAGTAGGGTATTACGCTCAGGCGGCCCAAAGCACGTAAATCCTCGTGTCAAGTCACCATCTTGTTCTGAATCTCCGCACGCCCTAACCGAACTAAGAAACTCCGCGGGCTGCTAACAGTAGTACCAGGGGAATTGCCGGAACCAGCATCTGACAATCGCGAAGGGACGTTATGCGCGTTATCGTGCAAATACACACTTTTATTTTCAATATGACACAAACGTGGTCATAAAGAAAATAGGTTCGAGTGGGTCAAACCCTCAATTCCACTGGTAAATGGTTGAGTATTGACAACTGGTCTGTTACGACACTTCTCGAAGTGAAATCTAGGAACAGGTTCATAACAAGACCAAATTATACCCAACCGATGAAGTTTCCGTTGAAACCTGACCAGCTTGTACTCAAACATAAATTTATCCCAGTAAATGGCAGAATCAGATCTTGAGGTGAACTACAAAGTTGAAGCACACTTCAAGACATTTCCAAAAAGTATTGGTTTGCCTCCAGATCGTTGCTGGTTGAGAAGATATGGTATTATAAAACTGACAGTTTTTTGGGAAATTTTGACAGCATCTCATTTGTTTATGCTGATTTTGGACCACAATTTCCAGATATAAAACATCAGAATTTACAAAAACCACAATTTACAAATTTGTAAAAAATATTACAAGGATTCCAGAGTTGTCTTGCATGACCCGGTTCGAATTTTCTAGAGTGAGATATGGTGAAAACAATCAGGAGTCCAGAGAGGGTTCCATTTTCTGTCCAGTTTGGCAGATTATGGAATTTTGAAATTTTGAATATGTTAGAGGGGAATTCAGTTATGGAGTTGAACATAACAGTTCTAAAGGACTTCCTAAACTCTACATCCATGTAAGATGCACATTCATTGGAGTTTTTTTCCTGGGAGATATGGTATCTCAAAGTCAGGTATTTTTCAGGAAGAAACAGAACACTGTTTTTAAATTGGTGACTTCAACACCTACTCCAAATTTGAAAACTTAGTTCAAACTCAGAGCTCGATAGCTAATATAAGTAGTTTTACATCTTCTCAGTTCCATTTTACAGAAAAGTGGTTAATGCATCAATGGAGTATATGTCGGTACTACGTGCCTCACAAGGAAAAAATTCTAAGCCGGTATTCCGGCATACGTCTCAACAGTGGCCTTAATGACGTTCACTCGCAAATGATTTCTAAGCGCAATACGATCACATAGTTAGTGTACCTGTCACTATACACAAACTACTGATCAATCATATGGTGTCGTACGACACAGCCCGCACTGACAAACATTTCACAATAATATGTATTAAAGTAAAAGCATTCGTCCCGTATCATTCCATACGGGCTACCCTGAGTTAAGCCACGTGTTGAGGTACATGACCGGATTTTCTACCACCCGGCAGGGTCCCACGTCTTTGCATAGTGCTGCACCAGTAGGAGGCGCATCTGGTTATGTCCCACCCGACGGGGGCTCCCACTAATTTTAAAGCACGCTAGGGTACCACGTGTCATATGTTCTCAGAAACATGGAATGTTTCAGAGACTCATATTGACTTCCCCATGCCAAGCCACGGAAACAAACATATGCTACCTCTCGCATGGTGAGCTTACCGCAATTGATCCACTTGCGGTGGCGTACCTTACCTCTTACCTGATGTCGGAGCATCGTTACATAACATAATAACACATAGGTTAGATTTTCCACCTTAATAACTTATGCTAATATAGTCCTTATGTGGGCCTAGTACTGTATCCTCAACTTGTGTTATGTTTTTCTCGTAAAACGTTTCTTATTTAGTGTGCTATTGCTGTTAGGTCTTAGGGTACTTAGGATCAAAACTGGTAACACCTAATTGGACAATCCTTAGTCTTAATCAAAATAGAGAAAGTAATCTTAGGGGTAATTGAACATCTATGATCTAATTACTTAGGCAAACAATCAATCAAAGACATACAGATAGATTGCAAACATTAAGGTGAAGACAGGTGGAGATTTAGAGGAGAGATGAGGATGTTACCGTCAATGGATCCATTAGATGCCATTGGGCTCTAATTGATGATCGCAGGAGAGTTAGCTTGACGCAGGGAGATCGTTGATGCAGGACGACATGAGGCAGTGGCGGATTGGAGAAGGTCGGCTTGGCGTCAGATCTCCAAGGTGCAGACCATTCCCCTCACTCCGTACCCTAATAGATCGGTTAGGGTTTGTGGGGAGGGATGTGGTGGCTGATCAACTCGTGATTAGCACCCCGGCCCCTCCCCCTCTTATTTATATGGTGCGGGTGAGAGGGGCCGCACCGAATTGAGTCGGTTGCGCCCCCAATCAGGGTGCGTAGGAGGAGTCCGTCTCGGGGGCGTGGTTGTTGCCCACGTCACCCTCGAGATCACAACTAACATTCTCCCCCTTGATCTCTGGACCTTAACTTATTAACTTATTTACTAAACTAATCTTACACATGTCTCTTTTGCTTTGACATAAAGGGCACGACCCATCAAAACAGCCATTTACGTACTGTTTGACTCGAAGACCACAATACATGTCACAAATAGAAATAGTCTTACACTTTGGTGGCCCCTTAGAATCCATGATATTACCACAGGGTCTCCCTTAAACCCATGTTGACTACGTGTTCACTGAACACGTTCGGTGGGAGGCCCTTAGTTAGCGGATCCGCAAGCATTTGCTTAGTACTGATATGCTCAAGACTAATTGTGTGATCCTGGATTTTCTCTTTCAAAACATAGTACTTAATGTCGATGTGTTTGGCAGCACCACTCGACTTGTTGTTGTGAGAGTACATAACTGTTGGCTGATTATCGCAGTATAACTTAAGTGGTTTATTAATGTTGTCGACCACTTTAAGACCGGGAACAAATTTCTTAAGCCAAGATGCCTGCCCGGTGGCCTCATAACAAGCAACAAACTCAACATACATTGTGGACGATGTAGCGATTGCTTGTTTGGAGCTTTTCCACGATATAGCTCCATTCACGAGGGTGAATATATAACCTGACGTGGATTTCTTAGTATCCACACAACCCGCGTAATCTGAATCTGAATAGCCCACTATTTCTAGTGACTTAGTCTTACTATATGTTAGCATGAGGTGCTTAGTACCCTGTATGTATCTTAATGCTTTCTTAACAGCTTTCCACTGATCTAATCTTGGATTACTTTGATATTTGCCAAGCATCCTAGTCACAAAAGCTAAGTCAGGGCGTGTACAAACTTGAGCATACATCAAGCTTCTAACAGAAGAAGCATAAGGAATTCCTTTCATCTGATCAACCTCATAGTGATTCTTAGGCGATTGAGAGTTTTAAAATCTATCGCCCTTAACTATTGGAGCAGGCGAGGCTTTACAATTATGCATACCGTACTTTCTAAATATGCTTTCTAAGTATGCCTTCTGAGATAGTCCTAAAACCCCCTTAACACGATCTCGGTGTATCTCAACCCCTAAAACATAGGTCGCCTCACCTAGATCCTTCATATCAAAGTTTCAGGATAAAAACCTCTTAGTTTCTAAGAGTAGGTTGACATTACTACTTGCTAATAAGATGTCATCCACATAAAGGACTAAGAAAATGAACTTTCCATTCTTAAACTTAGCATAAATGCAATTATCCTCCTCATTTTCCTTAAACCCAAACTTTCTAATAATCTCATCGAACTTGAGATACCATTATCTTGAAGCTTGCTTAAGTCCATAAATTGATTTCTTCAAGTTACATCTCATATGTTCCTTACCCTTAACAGCAAAACCTTTCGTTTGTGTCATATAGACGTCCTCGTATAGATCCCCATTGAGAAATGTTGTCTTTACATCCATTTGATGTAATTCTAAGTCATAATGCGCTACTAATGCTATGATGATTCTAAAAGAATCCTTAGACGACAGGGGAGAGAAAATCTCATTGTAATCAATGTCCTCCCGTTGAGTGAATCCCTTAGCCACAAGTCCAGCCTTATACTTTTCGATCTTGCCTTTGGAGTCACGCTTAATTTTGTAGACCCACTTACAGCCTACAGTTTTGGCTCCTTTAGGAATCTCTACTAAGTCCCCGACCTTGTTGGCACTCATGGAACTCATTTCATCTTCCATGGCCTTGTACCATTCAGATGACTGAGGTCGCCTCATGGCATCTTCGTAAGAGGTGGGATCATCCTCCATCTTAACTTCTTCGCTCAAGTAGATCTGATATGGCTGACCGTCTTACTCTTTGTGATCTTCTTACTTGAGCATCATCTAATGGTTGAGGCTGTTGCAGTACCTCATTTTGTTCGACCATATCCTCAACTGGCTGATAAGGTGGAACCTCACTTATTTCTGTTGTGGCCGATGGAGGTGCAGCAATAGGTGTTGTGTCACTAGCATTAGGTGCCGATGGCACAACGGCAGCGGGTAGAGTGAAATAAGTCTGCTGAGTCATTGGAACGGGTAAACTAATCCGTTCCTCCTCAAGGTCTATTTCATTCTGTACCGTGCTCCTCCTGGCCATAGCATCTTCTAAGAATACGACATGTCATGTTTCTATGAACTTAGTATGTTGATCTGGACAATAGAAACCCTTACTTTTCTCAGGATAGCCAATAAAATGGCAACTAACTGTTCTAGATTCCAGCTTACTAATGTTTGGGTTGAACATCTTAGCCTCATCTGGACAGCCCCAAATATGAAAATAGTTTAATGAGGGCTTACGTCTTGTCCACATCTCATACGGTGTCTGAGGTGCTGACTTAGTGGGAACCCGATTAAGCACATGAATGGCAGTTTTAATGCCTCCATCCAGAGGCTAACCGGTAACGTAGAATAACTTAGCATACTCCTTACCATGTCCATAAGAGTACGGTTTCTACGTTTCGCAACACCGTTCTGCTGAGGTTTGCACGGTGTAGAATACTGGGCGACTATGCCATGTTCCTGTAGAAACTTTGCAAAGGGTCTAGGAACCTGACCATATGGGGTATGCCGACCGTAGTACTCACCTCCATGATTGGATCTTACTACCTTAATCTTAATATTGTGCTGATTTTCTACTTCAGCCTTAAAATATCTCAAACTTATCCAATCCTTCAGATCGCTCCTTGATTGGATAAATGTAATCATAACGAGTGTAGTCATCCGTGAACGTTATGAACGAGTCATAACCGTCTACGGAGACTACGGGAAATGGACGACAAATGTTCGTGTGAATAATTTCTAAAATTCCCGTACTGCGTATGGTGTTCTTCTTAATAGTCTTAACAAACTTACCTTTAATGCAATCAATGCATTCCTCTGAATCTGAAAAGTCTAAGTGAGGTAAGATCGATTGAGATACTAAGCGTTCGATCCTCCCCATCGAAATATGGCATAAACGACAATGCCATAATTTTGACGAGTTTCAAAATCGATTCTTTTGCACTTGTCTCTTCTTATGTCATTCTTAGCAAGAATTTGATCATTACTTAAGGCATTCACATTATCATGTGTGGAAAAAAAATACAGCATGTCTTGTCTGAAGGCAAGACCCACAATCTTATTATTCAAACTAATAGAGCATTTGTCTTTGCCAAAATGGCAAACAAATCCACAATTATCCAAACATGACACTGATATCAAATTCCTCTCTGAACTAGGGACATAAAGAACATCATGAAGTCTAAGAATGAAACAACTACTAAGTCCAAGAGGATAGATTCCAATGGCTTCAACTTCAGCTTTATGGCCATTAGCGACTTTGATGGTCCTTTCCCCCCTTCTTATAGTCCTCATCGTACTTAACCCCTGTATAGAACTACAAATGTGCACAGTTGCACCTAAGTCAATCCACCAAGTAGATCGTGAATAAGCTAAGTACAGGGATTCATTTACAAAAGTGATAACACCCTTACCATTCGTAGCACACCACTTAATAAACCCAATGCAATCCTTCTAGCAATATCCAAGATTTTTGCAAAATATGCACTGATCTGATTTTAACTTAGAACTAGAAGACTGAGAAGTTGTCCTTTTGCCCTTAGAAGAGGAGCCATGTACCATAAAAGATGGTGGCCTGGGAGAGGTCAAGTAGGTCTTCGCCTTTCCCTTACCCTTACCTTTGGTGAAGTTAATAGAGTCTTCACCCTTACCTTTTATGCGCTCCTCCTCCTGAACGCACATAGCCATGCCTTTCTCTAAAGTCTAGCTATCTTCCTTAGAGTTGTAATTTATCACAAATGCCTCAAACTCTTTGGGCAAAGACATGAAGATGAAATGCAAAAGCATCTCATCTGGGATGGCTAAGTTAAGAGTCTTGAGATTTGCATTTAAATTACTCATCTTAAGGATGTGATCTCTTACACCCCCACCAGTGTACCTCCCATTAACAAGCCTTTTGAGGAGAGTTCTTGC
Organism: Tuctoria greenei; assembly: GCA_036927565.1. Lineage (NCBI taxonomy): Eukaryota > Viridiplantae > Streptophyta > Magnoliopsida > Poales > Poaceae > Tuctoria > Tuctoria greenei. The sequence goes on along the minus strand of JAYESD010000002.1, from coordinate 171,665,503 downwards.
TAATGTCTTAGTGGAGCCTGTGTACTGACTTTTGACCTTGGCAAAATACTCAGTTGCCAGCTCACAGTCAGGAATAGCTCCTCTTATGGTCTCAGAAATGGTGGCCTTAATGACCATGAGGCATTTTTTGTTGGATTCCTGCCATGCCTCAAGATCCTTAGGGTACTTTTCCTTAAACTTAAGATACTCCTGTTTTCTTACTCCAAACTCCTCATTAGTTTCCTCAGGCAGAGCAATGGGAGCTTCAGGTTCAACGGGTCGATCCTTTCTTAGGCAAAGGTCAAGAATTGCAATTGCTAATTTCATCCTAGGTCTCTCATTCCATGTCCAATAGTTATGACCAGCAAGGGTCTCTATGGAGGCAATGAGACATACCACATTTGAGGCACCTTAATAAAACAAACACAGGGGTTAGAAAATGACTTAAACAACATATGATGAAGCACATACTTAAAATTGCACTTAAACAATAAGAAATGACATGAAATGTCTTTCACGTTGGTTACTCAACAAAACCATTTCACTTAAATGATCATGGAAATATTTCACGTTGGTTACTCTAATTTCCATGTGAACATACTTAAAATTCATGTAGACATTCCCAATATAGTGCAAATATACTGGAAATAAACTTAAGCATGGTAAAATTAAAATTTTCACTTTGGTTACTTATTTAATTTCCATGCAAAACATACACAATCTTAAATTCTAGCAAATTTAAACTTTCACGTTGTTTACTTGTTTAAATTTACTACTAAATAACAGCTGAAGAAAAAGAAATTTAATTTCTTAAATCACTAAAATTAATTGCAAAAACTTAATAGCAACTAATTGAATTTAAATAATTGTAAAAATTCACTTAATAACTTAAATTTACCAAAAATTATAGAAATAATGCAATCAAATATTACACAATCATCACACAAAATTTTCTGAAATTTTCCTAGCTATTTACTGATTTTTCCAATCATTTCTCTAATTTCCGGAATTATTTTTCCATTTTAATTGGATTCTGTAATTCAGAAAATGCTTAAAAGGCTAATTGGGCCAAAAAACTTAAATTCAGCCCACTTCCTTAAATCTGGCCCAGCCCAGTACTAAAAATCCTTAATTAAAAAGCAAAAACTCTAATGTGTGGCTCATTAGGCATTTTGGCCCATAACCGAAAACGGCCTCACTAAAAAACTAAAAATTCCCGAAAATATGAAAGGGCAGCCCAGCGGGCTCGGGGCCCGCTAAGCCGAGGTGGTAGCCGCCGCTTACTGAGGACCGTTGGATCCTCATCTAACGGCTGAGATGAACCGCAAACCTTAAACGCGATGTGATCTCAACCATTCATTGTCCATCGGACAGCTCAGCGCATAAATTGGGGAATATTTAACCGTTCACCGCCGCGGGTTCCTCGAACCCTAGTTCCTTTCGACACTCCTCTTCTCTCTCTTCGGGCTGAGCGAGCGAGAGCGAGGAGAGCGGCAGCCAGGCGAGCGCCGCGCTGGGACCTTCGGCGCCGCCGTGCCATTGACGCCGACGAGGGAGCTACCACTTAAGGTGGTCTCTTCGTCGGTCTCAATGGCGTCGACTGGTGGCCGCTGAGGGAAACCGGCGTGGATGCCAGATCTGAGTGGAGTGAATCTGAGAGCTTTTGGGGAGTGCCGCCGGCGGGGACTTCCGCCAACGCCGCACCACCGTCGTTGACGAGTGGTGCAGGTGGTTGGCCGTCGAAGGAAACCCGCGACTAGGGTTAGGGTTTTGACCCCTAACCCTAGCCCGGCGTGATCTGAGTGCACTGAGTGTTTATGATTGCAGGTACACGACGCCACCATGACAACCTCCACTGCGTGCACGTTGGTGCCGCCGATGAGAGCTCCTGGGTGGTTGCCGACTTGGGGAAGGACTGCTAGGGTTAGGGTTTCCCCTAACCCTACAGTGAAGAGGACTTGGCGGCCAAGGCCGCCCTACCCGGGTCTCCTCGATGGAGGAGTTGTCTGGTGGGGAGGGTGCCATCGACTCCCTCACCCGACGTCCAACGTCTATGAGAGAGGGGTCCCGAAGGACCAAGGATCGGCGCACTCGAACTGAGATAAGTCCTCTTCCCCAAAACTAATTTTCTTATGTTGATTTGATTCGGCTTTTCTTATCTGAGTTCTTATTCGTAGCCAAATCGAACTGATCCGATTCACCTCCTTCCGATTTCTTAATCAACTCAACTTAACAGAAATAGAACTCAAATAAAACTGTATTAAAATGATTAGTAACTTAATCATTCTAAATTAGGGTTTGATGCCCAATTAGGGTTAGTCCAGCATGGCTCTAATGTCATTGTTAGGTCTTAGGGTACTTAGGATCAAAACTAGTAACACCTAATTGGACAATCCTTAGTCTTAATCAAAATAGAGCAAGTAATCTTAGGGGTAATTGAACATCTATGATCTAATTACTTAGGCAAACAATCAATCAAAGACATAGAGATAGATTGCAAACATTAAGGTGAAGACAATTAGAGATTTAGAGGAGAGATGAGGGTGTTACCATCAGTGGATCCATTAGATGCCATTGGGCTCTAATGGATGGTCATAGGAGAGTTAGCTTGACACAGGGAGATCGTTGGTGCAGGACGACGTGAGGCAGTGGCGGCTTGGAGCAGGTCAGCTTGGCGTCAGATCTCCAAGGTGTGGACCTTTCCCCTCACTCCATACCCTAATAGATCGGTTAGGGTTTGTGGGGAGGGATGTGATGGCTGATCAACTCGTGATTAGCACCCCGACCCCTCCCCCTCTTATTTATATGGCACGGGTGAGAGGAGGACACACCGAATTGAGTTGGTTGCGCCCCCGATCAGAGCGCGTAGGAGGAGTCCGTCTCGGAAGCGTGGTTATTGCCCACGTCACCCCCGAGATCACAACTAACAATTCCCAATGCGGCTCTGATACCAAGCTGTGGGGACCAGAGTCCACACTTTCCAGGAATCGCATTGGGTGGTGTCGTGTGATGCGACACCCAACAGCACACATGTAAAGGAACACGTATTACATAAATCATTTGCTGAAATTTACAATGATGTTCAGTTTAAAAATAGTTTATAAAAATAAACTATAGCAGAAGATAAGATTACAACTCTTGTACTCAAGTCTAATAAGCAAAAGAGAAGCCGTCCAGCACACAGACGCTCCTCACTATCCACGAAGACCAAACAGAAGCGACATGGTTCCCACATGAGTATATCACTTGGAGAGTCCCGAGTCTCATCGGACTACCATAATCATAAGCATAGAGGTTAGTACCTGCAAAACAACTTATATAGCAACTGTGAGCACGAAGTCTTAGCCAGACTTAACCGTCTCACCTAAACATGAAACTCTACATGAGGGTAAAGACATAAACATAGGATGGCAGATTTGCATAATGGACTCGCCTAAATGTGGGTCCTTATTTTAATATTTATGGCAGCAGCTTAAACCTTGTGCGGGGCAACATCGTAACTCCACAATAAAACAAGAAACACTTCATCACGATGCTGCATGTCCAATGTGGAAAATAAATTTAGTGGGCACTATACTAATACATACAACATAGCAATACCGTGATAATATAATGATCATAACAGCACCAATTAATTCTCATCTGAAGTGCAAGTATTACTATGTCACAACTCAATGTACAAGTGTTACTCATATCCGCGAGGCACGGTGATTCGAATCAAAGATACCTGGAATACAGGACACGTACGCCCGTATTAGAAGCCACATAGGTGCACTCCATGGACGTTGTACGCAACCACCTTTCTCAAGTTCTGCCCAAGCTGAATCGATTCAGTTGTCTAGGACAGTATTCCCGCTCACGGTGCACCTTTCCGCTGTGAAGATGTCGTGAGCGAGTTTCCGTCTACCCTGCTGCGGCCGAAAGCCTGAGGCGATCTAAAAAGTCTCAACAAAAGCTTCCCAAGGTACATCGGTTTCCTGGACCCCATATATCCAGAATGACTCCGGTACGGTTCAAACTTGCTCAGCAGGGCGGCATACGGATCGGTCCTTAACCGACACAGGCTGGGCTATGCACCCAAGACCACGTCTTGCTGCATCCTACGCCCCTGCCCTGTCTAATTTTAAGATTACTACTCCATTTTCTTTGTACCAATCCCGTGTGAAAAAGTCCTAGCCATGCGTGTAGATTCCAACTAATCGACTTCTACCAAATCCTATACACTATTTAGCATAGCATAATCTACACGATGACTTAACAACTACCCAAATACTCCATGGGTTGATCTGGTCATGCAAGTGGATTTTCAATCACCTTAGCCCTAATGCACATAACTCACCCTAGACATAGGTGATACAAATCAAAATTTTGTAATAGCGCTTAAATGTAAACCGGGGCTTGCCTGGTTGCCAGACGGTATCAAAGTTAATCTCTAGGGGGATGACTTCAAGTAGCTCCGGGATCCTCTTGAGCTCGGCAACTAATCGATATGCAAAGAATTATGCAAGTTAATCAATACTGTATTATGATATAGCTTAATGGAAAGACAGTTAAGTATATGAATTTAACTCTAATGGTTCTGGAAATTTTTCAGGGGATACTAAGTACTATTGGTGAGGTTCCGGTCAAAATTGGGATCAATTCATAGAAGTTACTGTTGTATAAAACTCAATGAACCTAAACACTTCCCGGAATTTTGAGGAAAAATTTGTAGCTTTTATATGGCCAGAAGTTCGTGTTCTATATATAGGACGTCGGGAGTGACTCAAAAAAAATTGTTTCATAATTTTCTAAGCATCCTACTAAGATATATTGAATTTACAAGTTTGGATAATTTACTAAAAAGTTTCTGTTGTTTCTGGGCACTATGACCAGTTACGAAAATCTCCATATTGAACTAGGTTAATAAAGTCCAATGAAACTGAAATTTTTACAGGAATTCAGAAAATTACTAAGTACCATTTTGGAGAAATTTAAGATTTTTCTATGGAGCGAATAATCAGATAAAAAACAAACATGATTTTGCTTTAAAGGGCTCTGCAGGAAAAATCTAGGGATTTTCATGAAGATTGGGTTGCAGTTCTGGTTAGTGTGGATAAGTAGCAAACCAACAAAGTTAGTTTGACAATTTCTATAGCTTTCGACTGAGAGATATTCAATTTATAAGCTTGCATAAGTTTTTGTACAAATTCTAAATGAATTTGGCTACTTTTATATGCATAGAGGATACACAGGTGATCAGACCGTGTAAATGAAGTCTAATGATATTGAAATAAAGGTTCTGGAAAAATTTGGTAATTTTCCAAAGAGCAGAACTATAGGAATTAATTCTATAAGCATTTTGGTTATTTGAATTATGGAGAAATTCCAATGCACTTTCATAAAACCCCAAGTGCACCACTGGAAATTATTCTTGATGCTGGTTCTAACAAAAAATTTTTGGGAGTTTTTGGACAATTCTACTAGGAGATATGGATTTTCAAAGTTGGAGCAATTTCTGGAATAAAATTCCAATCGGAAACATTTGAATAAAAGGGCTGTGCACACAGGTTTAAAATGGGCCAATTGGGTTGAAACAATACGGGGCCGAAGAATTAAAGGGCATAGCCACACGCGATTGCATAACCGCAACAGATCCGGGGCCTGCCGTTCTGTCACTGATGACCGAGGCCCACCCCGAGTCGTCTTCTTCCTCGCGCCAGCGTCGCTCAGGCGGCGCCCGATAGTGGCAGGCGGCGGCGCCTCGCCGCAGCACGCGCTAGGGCACCTCAGCCTCCCAGACTCGCCGCCCCTACCTAAAGTCTGATGTGGATCTCGATGGTGACACTCTCGATGGTGATAGATGGCCGGAAATGGTGGTGCAACGGCGGCGGCAGTTAGGGTTTCAGCCATGTTGGTCGGGCCCTACGGTGGGCTAAATCAGTCGGGATGACTTCTGGAAGCTTCATGGAACCATGGGGAAGATGGCCAGGGGACGAAAGTTGAGTGGAAAGGTCGCTAATCTCAAGTGCGATGGTGAGGTCGTAGTTTTCGGTCGGCGGCTTGGAAATCTTGATTTCCCAAGCATCTATACGATGATTCTCTTTGCCTTTTCTTTGAGAAGGTGCGTGGGAACATGAGGAACATAAAATCTCACGGCTAGGAGAGATAATCAAGCGTGGAAGATAAATTTGGGCTGAGACCTAGCTCTGTTGATACCCAAAGTTCATCGGAAAACATGGAAATAACAAAGCTATAGAGCATGGAATGAGCTCAGATTTTACCAGAACCTAGAAGATGTATGGGCACACCTTTTTGCTTCAAGGATCAAGGTGAGAATAATCTTTCATTGCCGGGGCATTGAGGGACAGAGGGCGGCAAAAACAGGGGAGTTTTCCGGCGGCCTGAAAATCGTCAAGGTCTTCGATGGAGAGGCTCAAACTTTGAAAGAAATTGATCAAGGAGCTGCGTCAAAGGTTGAGGAGTAACCCAGTGTGAAGAAACTGGAGCCATACCGATGATCCTTGCTGGATTTCGAGGATGAGGGAAGAACTCGCCGGGAAACGAAGCTTGTGCGACAGGGATGAAACAAATGACGAAGTAATCGACTTGGGGACTTCGAAGATGATAAGGAGGAGCCTTGGGGTGGGCTGTATGCAGCTGGTGGAGAAGCAGGGAGGCAAGCACCTCAGTGGCAGTTGCATGCCGGGAGGTGTTGCCACGGGAAGAACAGGGACAAAAATGACCCACTAACCAGTGGGTCCCACTGATTTATTCAAGCCTATCTTCTTTGGACACTGAAATATCCAACCATATTGTGTCAAAAAAATTTAGAAATTTTATGGTAGACAAATTTGGAGGTGTAGAAATTGATTCTGAAATCAGATTGTTGATTTGACAAAGTTTCATTGAATTAATATTCGAATTTGAAATTGAGTTGAATTCAATGTAGCTATTGAATAAAATACCAAACTTGCTTCCAAAATTGTGAAACTTTGCAGGGATACTTTTGGGAATAATTGGAATCAATTGGTCAACTCAAATTTTCATGTTAACTTCATTTGAACAGTAGCTAAGTTTTATTTTAATTCTCTCATTTGGAGATTGAATTAATTTGTTTTTTCTCATTTCCTTTTTAGTTCCATTTATCATTCAAAATTTTTGTCCTAACGGAACTTTGAGTTCTTTAAATTAGGATTCTTACAAAATACTATGCTTATATTATTTTAAATTCAGATTTACACAAAGACTTCCCAAGTTTCAAAACTTCTCAATTTAAGCTATGAGGATGCATAACCCCTAATTCTCTATGAATGAAACAAAAACGAGTGAAATCCAAAGGTTTTGTAAAAAGTGTCAGCTAATTTTTGTTAGGTATCTACATGGCGAAGCACAATGTTTCCTTATTCAACTTTAAAAGTGATACCTAATATCAATGTGCTTTGTTCTAGAATGTTGCACGGGGTTTTTAGCAATGCAAATGGCCCTAGTGTTATCACAAAACTTTGGAACACTATCTAGATCAACCCCATAGTCCTTAAGTGTTTGAACATTCGAAAGAATTTGTGAGCAAGCGTTAGCAACAGCTACATAATCAGATTCAGCTGTGGATTGTGCAACTGATTTTTGTTTTCTAGAGGACCAAGCAACAAGTGAATTATCAAGAAAATGACAAGCACCCGAAGTACTTTTCCTATCAATCCTACAACCCCCAAAATCAGCATTTGAAAAAGCTTTCAATGTAACGGTTGGGGAAGAAGGAAGAAAAATGCCAAATTCTTGAGTTCCATGTAAGTACCTGAGAATTCTTTTGATGGCCTGATGATGTGAAGCACGTGGGGATGCTTGAAACCTTGCACAAAGACATACGCTGAAATCTATGTTCGGTCTTGATGTTGTGAGGTACAAAAGTGATCCAATCATACCTCTATATTCCTGTTGGTTGACCGGGTCACCATCTTAATCAAGTTCAAGTGTTGTCGTTGTTCCCATTGGTGTCCAAAGAGGCTTGCTTTTGTCTATGGTTAAGCGCTTAAGAAGGTCTCTTGTATACTTCATTTGATCCACAAAAGTACCCTCCTTGGTTTGCTTGATTTGCAGCACCAAAAAGTATGTGAGTTCTCCCATCATAATCATCTCAAATTATGTGCTCATCATAGCTGAAAACTTGGACACAAGATCATGAGAAGCACAACAAAAGATAATATAGTCCACATACACTTGAACAAATAATGAGTCATTGCCATGTTTAAGCACAAAAAGAGTTTTATCAACCTTGCCCATGGTAAACCTCTTTTCAAGTAAGAATGTTTTTAACCTATCATTCCATGCTCTAGGGGCTTGTTTGAGACCGTACAAGGATTTGGACAGTTTGAAAACATGATTAGAAAAATCTGGATTTTCAAAACCCGGTGGTTGCTTGATATAAACCTCTTCATCTATGTAGCCATTAAGAAAAGAATTTTTTAACATCCATTTGATATAGCTTAAAACCTTTTTATGCAGCAAAAGCTAACAAAATTCTTATGGCTTCTAATCTAGCAATAGGAGCAAAAGTTTCATCAAAATCTAGATCTTCAACTTATGTGAAACCTTGAGCAACCAACCTAACCTTATTCCTAACCACAACCCCATCCGCACTTTTTTTATTTTTTAACACCCATTTAGTTCCAATTAAAGTGTGACCTTGAGGTGGAGGTACAAGTTTCCAAACATTATTTCTTTCAAAATTGTATAACTCTTCTTGCATGGCAATCATATAAGATTCATTAGTGAGTGCTTGTGATTCTTTGGGTTCAAAAGAAGCAACAAAAGCAGAATACGCATGAGTGTTTGGATCGCAAAACCTGGACCGTGTGTCTCGTATGTGAAAGCTTCCAATGATTTTTTGTGAAGGATGAATTTTGAGAACGCGGAGGAGAGTAGACACTTCATAAGCTACTTCTTTTTCATGTTCATCACAAATCTAAGGACTTGTGACATGACGACGATCTGTACCAGCTACATAAGTTGTTGGTGCTGGTAGTGGTGCACAATCAGCAGTGTGATCAACGTCATTTGCTGAAAATATTCTCCCCTTGCGGATATGGATCTGGACCTACAATATTAGAGCTAGTACCTGGGATAGCTTTATCAATAGAAACCTCACAAGTCTCCACAATTTTGTTAGTGCCAAGTAAAAGCACACGATAGCCTCTAGTATGGGATGGATAACAAAGAAACATGCCACCAACAGATCTAGGTTCAAATTTATCAAGATTACCATGTTTCTTAACTGAGCATTTACAACTAAATACCTCAAAGTGTGTGACACTTGGACTATGTCCATACCAAAGTTCGTATGGGGTTTTACCTAGCTTAGCATGCAAGAAAACACGATTTGAGACATAAAAAGCGGTTGCAATTGCAACAACCCAAAATTTTCTAGGAGTTTGATATTCATCAAGCATAGTTCTAGACATCTCAACTTAGGTTCTGTTCTTTCTCTCTACGACACCATTTTTTTGAGGTACATAGGGTGAAGAAAATTGATGATCTATTCCTTTTTCAGCACAAAAGTGGTCAAAGGATTGATTTTTAAATTCAGTTCCATTATCACATCTAATTGCTTTAAAGATCCTGTATGGTCAAGTGAAAGTCTAAGAACTAAACTTCTAAAGTGACTAAAATCTTCATTCTTATATGCCATTAAGTAAACCCAAGAGTATCTAGAACAATCATCAACAATCAAAAGAACATACCATTTACCTCCAAAAGATTGAACACGTGAAGGACCTACGATGTCAAGGTGCAAAAGTTTTCTCGGTTCAGTTGTCATAGTCATTGTGAGAGTAGCATGCAAACCCGCAACTAGCTTAGCATGTCTATAAGAAGAGAACACAATTTCTTTTTCCCTTTTAAGCTTAGGCAGCCCACGTATGCGATCGAGAGTACTAACACGCGTGAGCTGATCAAAGCCTACATTACCAACTCTATGATGCCAAAAATATATGTCTTTTGAATCATTAGTAACTAGACACCTATGCTTAGAGAATGACATATCAAAATCAGCTTTAAAAACTCTTCCAAACCAAGACATGTTAAAAATAAGCTCACTATTTGAATCTACAACCTTACAACAATCTTTAGTGAAACTAATTTGCAGATCTTCATCTAGCAATTGTGAAAGAAAAAACAAGTTGTATTTCAAATTTTTGACAAGTGCCACATCTTTCAAATTGTAGTGATTATTTACTCTAACCGAACCCTTAGCAATTATAGGAGTTGAAGAATTATCGGCAAAAGTAACATTCTCTACACGTGACACAAAAGTAACCAAAACCAGTTTTATCATTACAAGACTTGGAAGAATTCAGTAGCAAGTTTAGATTTTAATTCCCATTACAAAACTGCTCTAGTGTCCTATTCATATCATCAAGTTTTCTAGACAAGTCTAGGCAGTTTTCCACATGAAGTTTTTCCTTTTAGTTTGCAATTAGAACAATATTTAACTTCATGAGAACGTAAAGCATTGATCAATATAGAAATCTCATTCATATCATGGTGTAGTTTCTTGTCAAGATAATCACAAGTAGAACAATGCAAATCAATCGTAGAACAGCAAGCATCTTTCAAGTTTTTATCATTAAGTGCAGCAAGCTTTTTGTTCTTTTTAATTTCAAGTTCAAGTTTATCAAGTGTGGAGGTGTGCGCACTTCTTAAAGAGGACAATTGTTCATATATAAGCTCACATGAGGAACAAGAATCATCATCGGGAAACAAAGATTTTAAACGAACAATTTCAAATTCTAGTGATTCAATTTGCCAACTTCTCTTCATCTTCATCACTTCCAATGTCCACGTCGCTCAAGCCAAGATCTTGAAGTGCGGAGATAAAACTATTTACCAATTGGTGACCTGTAAAACCCTTTTTCTTCTTGTTGTTGTTCACATAGGAGGACTTGAATTTTGTTTGCTTCTCATCACGGGAAGTAGGACCTGAAAGATTAGGGCAATCTGTAGGAAAATGTCCCGTCTTACCACATTCGAATCATCGTTGATAAACACCACTTCCTCTTCTTTGATTTCTCACATTTTGCAATGCTTTTGAGAATCAAGTAGAAAGAAGTGCTAGCTTGTAAAATCCCAGTTTTCCTTATTATCAAGTTTAGTACCAGTTGGTTGTCAACCATAGTGAAGATCAATTATGGTTGTACACATAAACTTGATATCATCAATAATCTTTCTTTTACTCATACTGAAATTTTAGTAACAGAAGGAATGAACTTCACCAATGACCTTAGAATAATTTAAGTGACCATTGTACAAATTTTGGAAGCTATTGAATAAAGATTTCTAGGGCAAATTACTATGCAGTACTAATATATTCAAATTATTTTGAATATAGCACTGTACATTTAGGCCCTGCCAAAATATTCAAATCTGAGGCTATAAATATTTCCATGACCTCATAATATTCCAAATAGACTTCCTACCAAGTTTCAAGATTTTTGAATTCCATTTGCTATTTTATTTGGGATGCTTAGCAAATTCAAGCCATATTTAGAGTTCAAATTTTGATTTTGTTCAACTCATTTGAACATCAATATTTGAACACACCATCATGTTCTGCATGACTTGCTTGACTTATTACCCAAGTTTCACAATTTTTGAAACTCATTTGCTATTTAATTCAGTGGCCCCATTGAATTTAATTCAATTTCAAATTCAAAGTTGAAATTCAAATGAAACTCGATCCAACTCGAAATCCAATTTCAGAATCAAGTTCCAGATATTTTTTTGAGCCTCTCCACAAAAATCTGGAATTTTTGGATCAAGTTTGGTAGGAGAATTTATGTTGCAGAGAAGTGCAGGGGATAAGAACAGTGGGACCCAACAGTCAGAGTACGACCCACGTAGTGACCTCCTACTTGTGATAGATCGACCGGTTCGACATTGAAGTGTTTAGTGAAAGGTGGCCATATACGACTAGTACTGAAGTGTTACATAGGTACAGTAAGTACTCGCTGACATTTCTGAAAGTGCGTATGTGTCGTGTTGTTCTGGGTGCGTCCTGATTGCAATCACCGCCCCTCAAGGTAATAGAGTACCACTTGTTCACTGCGCTGTGACGTAGTAAATACTGAAGAAGTAAGGAAAATACAATGTATTGAATTATAATTGTTTTGCAACCTTGTATAGCTTAGAGATAGTACAATTAAAAGTTTACAGTTTCCCCATACTTTACTTGTAATAGCATTATGTGCTTTGTGCACGTCATATCATCGGCAAAGCTTTCTTGTTTGATTGTGGAGTCTATGATGTGCCATGCCTGAAGAATGTCATGTGCTACATAAAACATGATTACAAGGATCCACTTGTAGACGTGTCCTTTATGCTATTCCTTACCTATGCTTAGTAATCACCCTGCATATGTCAAGTGAGACGGGTTAGTCTTGCTGAGCATTAAGCTCACGTTTGCAGTTAACAAGTTTTTGCAGATTATATGACTGATGATGGGTTTGATGACGAGGTTGCCGCCCCTCCAGGGTTCACAACCGAGTGGGAACCCTGCACGCCGTCGTAAGTTGGGTGATGCTAGTGCACAGTATACAGTGCATGGATGACTTTGCTTTTGCATAGCTAGTGTCGAGAGCGTAGCTATAATGTATAGTTCTCTGTCCTTTTCGCTAAGTATTGTAAAACTTCCGCTGTGCTATAAATAAAGACTTGGTATTGTATTTGATTCTCATTATTTTCTTGTATATTGTGTGGTAACGCGTCGCACGACACCACCCAATGAGATCCTTGTAGGTCGGGATTCCGGTCCCCACGGGCATGGTATCAAAGCATCGTTGGGAACAGTGTGCTTGAAAAGAGCATATTTTCTAAACTTAGGACTTTTTAGTGAGGAATTAGCTATATGCCCATATACGGAGTATTATAGTTATAAGATAGAAAGGTGGTAAACTAACTATGTGTTATTATATTCTGTAACGACGGTCCGATGTCAGGTAAGAGGTAAGGTACGCCACTGTAAGCGGATCAATTGCAATGAGCTCACCATGCGAGAGGTAGCATGGAAGTCTTTCCATGGCTTGGCACGGAAATGTTACTAGAAGTCTCTGAAACTTTCCATGTTTCTGAGAAACTATGACACGCGGTACCCCAGCGTGCTTCAAAGTTAGTGGGAGCCCCTGTCAGGTGGTGAATAACCCGATAATATGCGTCTCTAGAACTATTCATGTTCTATGGGAGAATGCAAAACACGTATGCCCGAGCGTGTATAAGCCAGTTCGTGCGGGAGTCTTTTACAAACGTAGTAAAACCATGTACCTCGAGACATGACATCGCGCGAGGGCGACTCACACCGGAGTCGTATGCATTTACTTTCATATATATTATTGTGGCTGTCTGTCGTGTTTCCCCGTGCCGCCATTGAGGTGTGAAGGTGTGAGCAGGGATTGTTTGTTTTCTGCAGAACTGACTATGGTAGCGACCCGTGTAGAACACGTTTGCAAGTGAACGATACTAGGGCCACCTATAAATGTATCCGTATATACCGGTTAGAATTTTCTTTGGAGAGGCACGTAGTACCGTCAGTGTCAACTTTGATACTTGACCACCCCCAATGACAGAATGGATGCATTATATTTTGGAAAGTCTGACTATCAGGTGCCGGTGGGTTTGGACTCCGCAAAATGAGTTTCGATTCGACATTGGGTTAGAACCAAGATTCTTGATTTTTGGCTGAAGTTTGCTCAATTTCGTCGAGTTGTAATCTTGGTTAGTTGAAAAATTACATAGGGGTATGCTATATGGATGGAAAGCTCTTGAATACCTCTACCACTTTTCAGTTGACCATCAAGGCAGAATAGCTTGATATCTGGTGAAATTTGGGGTATACGTAAACTACTCCAGATCACCCTACCATTGTACAAGTCTCTATATTTTTGCAATAACTCACTGTAAAAAATATTCTGCCTTATTGTGATACATATATGGAAAGGTTAGCAGGATATATACAGTTTTGTTATTTAAAGTTTTTACTGATTCGAATTTGAGGTAATTCAAATTTCGAGTTCAAAATAGTAAACTGCAGGGCTGCTGTTGAAAATCAGTCAGTTCATTTGTTAAGTTTAGATAGCTCTAGCTTTCAATCCAGAATAGTGACATAGTCACATATATACATTTATGGAAAGATTAGGAAGTCTTCTATCAACTTTATGTTTCAATCATGACCTGAATCTTGGTATAACTGTGTTTAATTCCTATGGTCGCAAACTTGGTTCTGGCAGACCAGAATTTGAAACAGTTTGCACATAGTCTCAAATTTGTGCGCTATACCTGTATAACAAATGTTTCATGGCCGAAATCTTTTACTTCTGGATTTTAACTTGATGTTATACAATTTTTATTTTGTCATTACCTCAATATATTGTTATGATATACCTGTATATATTGTGGAAATCACCACATATACAGGGGAGGTTCTGTCCAAATTTCCAGAAAACTTGGGTCAATTTCAACCTGTATAGATTATAATTCCTAGCCCACCTGGAGCTGTATGAGTACAATTTGGAAATTTTGTAAAGTGTACTACAACTTTTGTATTCAACCTAACATCTGGTTTTGACGTTTCCTGTATGAAAATTTTGAATTTATACAGGAAGGTCAGCTGGAACAGACTGTGATTACAACTCCAGTTTTAAATTTTCTTGAACTATTGGAAGTTGGAAACCTTCTCATTGTTCAAGTATCTTTTCCACAGATGACTGATTCGATGGTATACTTGCCGGACGGATGGGTATTTTCCACGTGCGCTAGCCGTCCGGGCTTCCCGAGCTTGCTGCGGGAGGTGCTCCAACAGTTTGGCTTCATCGAGATGCCATGCTACTGGGGTCAAGAAAAGGTTGACAGAGGCTTCTGTCATGCACTGTCCTGGTCGACATGCCTGCTAGGCCACGTTGTTATTGATGGGCTCCTTTTTCGGTCACTATCGAGGGAGCTCATTTCGAGGACACTTGGGCAATCGCAGCAGGCGAGGCGCTTATGAAGCTTTGCGAGCTTCATCAAGATGCCATGGCTGGGACGCAATTTGCTCTCTTCCGGTCTGTGGTGTGGCTGGTTTTGAGTGGCAGCGTCGTATGGTTGCAGCCTATACACCCTGTGGCGACACAACCTCGACGACACTTGGAACGTATGTGGCTGCATCCAATATGGTGGTTCTTCCTCAAGGTGCAATTATTCAGGAGCAAGTTGAAGCCTTGAGACAAGCGACTGAACTGGGAGATACTCTTGATTATATCAATGAGAACCTACGTTCGTTCCTGGCTCAAACAAATCACCGACTGAATAAGTGCGAGAGTCAGCTGCATCACACTCGCACTAGACTACGGAAAGCTCGTGCCGAACAACGGCAGACTCGCAATGAACTGCAGCAAGCTCATGGTGAGCTGCAAGTGAGTCAGTTTGTGGTGCAACAACAGTAGGAACAGCTGTTAGTAGTCACCTAGGAGCGAGACACAGCCATTGAGGGAGCTCAGAATTGGGAGTATGAAGCAGAAGAACTTCAGGATAATGTGATTGAGGCCGAAGCACAATTGCAACTAGTGGTGTATCTGCCGGCCCATGATCTACCACTTAATGTCGGTGAGCAAGTGCCTTCGAATGATGAAGGGGAAGAAGAGGATCCTTAGGAACTCAAGTACGTCGAATAGGACATATCGGTGTAGGATGGGGCAGCCCTCTTGCCATCACGGGGCAACGTATAGTTTAGCAGTTGCTCGTGTTTATTTTGTGACCATGTTTGTGTCATATTAAAAATAGTAGTGGGTGTGTATAAGATGACAAGGTGTGTATGACGTCTCATGAGGACCAAGTATGGTAGAGATGCACTTCTGTAGTGGGAGTCCGTCATTTTGGAGTTCACTACTGTAAACATGGTTATGAGATAATATATCTTGTATAAAGTTATTGCATTATCAATATATGTGAATGTTATGCACTTAGTTCCTTGCCAATATTCGCACTTCTGTAATAGGAAATGGATGAAGGCAAAACAAACCTGTTGCTGATTTTTAACATATGGCTGCAGAATGGTGCGTACACGTTCGATGCCTGAGATGGGAGGTTCAAGTCGTGGTCGTGAGGATGAATCTCCGACCCAGGAGCCAGCTGCGACACCGCAGCAACAAGTTCCACCACCACCACATCCTGAACTTCCGAGGAGTCTAGCGGAGGTTCTCGCCGCAGTGCTCGGCTCGCACGACGAGCAAACTGAGTTGTTGCAGAGTTTGGTTCAACATTCGTCCGATCAATGGGGGCGACTAGATGCGGGTCCATGACAGCCCTCCCCGAATACATACTCGGACTTCATGTCAACGCACCCGCCAGTCTTCATGGAGGCCGATGAACCGTTGGAGGCAGACAACTGGCTCCACTCCATCAAAGGAAAGTTCGGTTTGCTGCGGATGACCGAACAACAGAAGACTCTGTTCGCGACACAATAGTTGCATGGTTCTCCTGGGGCATGGTGGTCGAATTATCTCACTGCACGACCAGCAGACCATGTCGTGAACTGGGGAGAATTCTGGGAGGCATTCTGCGCCTATCATATACCTCCCGATATTATGAGGAGGAAGCTTCATGAGTTCTTGGAGCTGAGGCAAGGAGGAAGGAGTGCTTACGAGTACTCCAAGGCATTCAACCACTTGGCCAGTATGCTCAGGACCAAGTGAGTACGGAAGATAAGAAGTGTGAATGCTTATATCGGGGTTTGAACCCCATGATGAAGGACAAGCTTGCCTTGTTCAACAGCCGTAGCTTCAACAACATGGTCAACGCCGCGATCATGTAGGGGGGCGCTACTAGGGAGCTGTTCTCAGACAAGAAGAAAAGGAGTGCTCCACAGAGCAGCGGAGGGGGTGCTCCTCACAAGTACTGAATGGTATTTCAATTACCATCCGACCAGAAATGGCAGCCGCCATCGTGACCACTGATGTTTCGTGGTCGCCCGTTCAACAACGCCGACTTTCATCCACAGCAGCAGCAGGGGATGATTCCGTGTGCACCTCCACCTCCACCGCGTGCACCGGGATTTCGTCCTCCCTTCCGTGCCGGTCAGACCCCGTACACGTGTTTCACATGTGGTCGTACGGGGCACTTTGCCAAGGACTGCACGTAGAGCGAAGGACAATCATCATACCAGGGGGCAAGCCAGCCCCGCAATCAGCCCAAGAAGCTAGCCACCAGAATCGGCAATGTCCACCATCTAGCCATCGAGGATGTTTCGGAAGGCGCACCCGTAATCACAGGTACGTTCTCTCTTCTTGGTCATCCCGTAGTCATCCTCTTTGACTCTGGTGCTTCCCACAACTTCATTAGCAAGTATTATGTCAATCAATATTAGTTGCCTATCGTTCCCACAAAAACTCCATATTTAGTTTGTTCTCCGGGTGGGAAAGTAGTAGGAGATGAGATGGTCCACAGGGTACCTCTTAACCTGGGTGGGAACATATACCCTATCTCTCTCATTATCATGGAACATCAGAAGCTAGATGTCATCTTAGGGATGGCATTGTTGCAATACAACTATGCCATTATAGACATCGTTCCTCAGAGGATACATCTAAATTCTCCGGTCCACCCTCCCCAAGCTCTCACTCTCAAGGTTATTATCCAAGTGACTCCAACTACTTACAACACCGAGGCCATTACACTTGAGGACATTTCGGTGGTATGTGAGTATCCAGACGTATTTCCTGAAGATCTTCCTGGTATGCCACCAGAAAGAGATGTCGAGTTTAAGATTGAACTTGTATCGGAAACAGTGTCGATCTCAAGGACGCCGTATAAGATGACACCTAAGGAACTTGCAGAACTGAAAGAGCAGCTGAAGGAACTTTCGGACAAGGGTTTCATTTTTCCAAGTTCATCACCTTGGGGTTGTTCTGCTTTGTTTGTGGAGAAGAAGGATAAGACACTAAGACTATGTGTGGACTATCGTCCACTCAATGTTGTCACAATCAAGAATAAGTATCCACTATCACGCATCAATATTCTATTCGATCAATTGGTGGGTGCTAAGGTATTCTCGAAGATGGATCTTCGCTCTGGGTATCATTATATTAGGATTTGACTAGAGGATATACCTAAGACGGCATTCTCGACGAGGTATGGATTGTATGAGTACCTTGTCCTGTCCTTTGGATTGACCAATGCTCCGGCTCATTTCATGTATCTCATGAATACGGTGTTTATGCCGGAATTGGTCGTGGTCTTCATCGACGACATCCTTGTGTATTCAAAATCCGAAGAAGAACATGCTAAACATTTGCGCATCGTGCTTCAACGATTGCGAGACCACAAGCTGTATGCCAAGTTTAGCAAATGTGAGTTCTGGATCAGCCAAGTGCCATTTCTAGGGCACATCATCTCTGCGGAGGGTATTGCAGTTGATCCAAGCAAGATTAAGCAAGTACTCAAATGGGAGTCTCCAAAGTTTGTACATGAAGTTCAAAGCTTCCTGGATTTAGTAGGGTATTACCTGAGGTCCCTTCCATGTTTTTCTAAAATAGCTAATCCAATGACGGAACTTCTGAAGAAAGGGAAGAAGTATGTATAGACGAAGGAATGTGAGGAAGGTTTTCAAGCATTAGTGAAACACCTCACAACAGCACCAGTATTAGCTCAATCGGACACAACCAAGTCATTTGATGTTTATCGTGATGCATCTGGGATTAGTTTGGGTTGTGTATTGACGCAGTACAGAAGGGTGATCGCTTATGGATCACGGCAGCTTTGAAACCATGAGCAACATTATCCGACTCATGATCTTGAGCTCGCTGCCATGGTACTTGCATTGAAGATGTGGAGAGACTATCTATTGGGCAACCTAGTGCATCTCTATACTGATCACAAAAGCTTGAAGTACATCTTCACCCAGAAGGACTTGGATATGCAGCAGTGAAGATGGTTGGAATTGATCAAAGACTATGAGATTGAGATCCACTACCATCCTGGGAAGGCAAATGTACTTGCAGATGTGCTGAGTCGCAAGTCCCGTGTCAATAATATTTCCATCACCTCGATGGAAGAAGAAGAATCAATCTTTACATGGTTCTGGGCGCTCTTCAATCTAGCTCTGATTCCTACCATAAGGGAAGATATTGTAAAGGCTCAGAGGAAAGACACGGGCATGTCGCACATTTGCTGAAGAATGAAGAAGGGGGAGATGAAGTGTTTTTGATGTGACGATGAGGATACCATCTGGTTCAAGGACCGCATCGTGGTGCCCTATAATATGGAACTCCGGAAGATGATATTGGACATAGCTCATTTGTCCAAGTATTCTATTTATTCGAGAAGTAACAAAATGAACCAGGACTTGAAGAATTAATTCTGGTGGTCCCGGATGAAGCGTGAAATAGAGAAGTATATATCAGAATGCGATGTATGTCGGCGAGTGAAAGCCGATCATTTGAGGACCACCGGACAGCTACAACCTTTATGCACACCGGCTTGGAAATGGGAGCACATCAGCATGGATTTCATTGTTGGATTACCTCTCACCTTTCACAACCATGACTCGATTTGGGTGATAGTTGACCTACTCACCAAGTCGGCTCACTTTATTCTAGTCAATGTCAAATATGTGGCACGACAATATGCAGAGTTGTATATAGCCAGGATCATGTTCCTACACGGAGTACCCCACACTATCATATCGAATCGTGGAACCTTGTTCGTTTCTCGATTTGGGACCAGATCCATGCATCTCTGGGTACCAAGTTGATTGGAAGCTCAACTTACCATCCACAGACTAATGGTCAAAGAGAACGAGTAAACCAAGTGCTACAGGATATGCTCCGCGCCTGTGCCATTCACCATGGTAAGAATTGGGATGATCATCTACCATTGGTGGAGTTTTCATACAACAATTGTTATCAGGCTAGCATCCATATGGCACCATATGAAGCTCTTTATGGCCGGAAGTGCCGCACACCTTTGAACTGGTGTGAATCCGGTGAACGAGTGATATATGGTATCGACTTGGTGAATGAAGATGGATAACGAGTGCGAGTTATTCAAGCCAACCTCAAGGCTGCTCAGTCTCATCAGAAAATCTATGCAGACAAACGATGTCGACCCCTTCACTTCGATGTTGGGGATCACGTTTACCTTCGGGTATCCCCAATGAAAGGGATTCATCGCTTCGGAGTAAAAGGGAACTAGCTCCACGTTTCATTGGGCCGTTCACATTAATTGAACAATGCGGACTTGTGGCCTATCGGCTAGAGCTGCCAGCGTCGCTTTCAGGGGTCCACAATGTGTTTCACATTTCACAGTTGCGGAAATGTCTCAAGGTCCTAGCTGACGTCCGTATGTTGGATTTGGAATCTCTCCAACCAGATCTTACTTACTCTGAGCATCCAACCCAAATAATCGATGAGAACACTCGCACCACAAGAAGTTGCACCTTACATTTCTACAAGGTCTTGTGTGGCAACGACACCGCTGATGAAACAACGTGGGAAAGCGAGGAATATCTTAGAACAAACTATCCGGACTTGTTAGCGGCATATGTTCGTTAGGTATTTTTCTTTTATCCTTCCTTTTTATAATCTCGGGACAATATTCTTTTAAGGGGGGTAGAATGTAAAATCCCAGTTTTCCTTATTATCAAGTTCAGTACCAGTTGGTTGTCAACCATAGTGAAGATCAATTATGGTTGTATACATAAATTTGATATCATCAATAATCTTTCTTTTACTCATACTGAAATTTAGTAACAGAAGGAATGAACTTCACCAATGACCTTAGAATAATTTAAGTGACATTTCTACAAATATTGGAAGCTTTTGAATAAAAAATTCTAGGGCAAATTACTATGCATTACTAATATATTCAAATTAATTTGAATATAGCACTGAACATTCAGGCCCTGCCAAAATATTCAAATCTGAGGCTATAAATTTTTAAATGACCTCATAATATTCCAAATAGACTTCCTACCAAGTTTCAAGATTTTTAAATTCCATTTGCTATTTTATTTGAGACGCTTAGCAAATTGAAGCCATAATTAGAGTTCAAATTTTGAATTTTGTTCAACTCATTTGAACATCAAGATTTGAACACACCATCATGGTTAGCATGACTTGCTTGACTTACTCCCCAAGTTTCACAATTTTTGAAACTCATTTGCTATTTAATTTAGTGGCCCTATTGAATTTCATTCAATTTCAAATTCAAATTTGAAATTCAAATGAAACTTGTTCCAATTAGAAATCCAATTTCAGAATCAAGTTCCAGATATTTATTTGAGCCCCTCCACAAAAATATGGAATTTTTGGATCAAGTTTGGTAGGAGAATTGATGTTGCAGAGAAGTGCAGGGGATAAGAACACTGGGACCCACCAGTCAGTGGCACATCTATGGTACTGCTCTGCACGCCGCAATTTTGACGCCGCCCCGCTTGACACCGCACGCATGCAAGCTCCAGCGAGCTGCCTGCTTGCCTGCTCGTCACGCGCCTTGAAGCCTCGGCCGTCGCTGCCGCCTCACACTACTCCCCTCCCGTCTTCCTCTTTGCTCTGATTCGCGCTGCCGTTGCACAGCACCGTCGCCTCCGTTCTCCACTATTCCGCCGTCGTCATCGTTGGGCTGCTGAGGACATCACTCTCTGTCCACCGTGGTGCCAGCAGCCTAGGCCGTCTCGCGCTTCGACGTCAACAGCAAACTGAGCGCCAGGACACCACCTTGCTCACAGTACAAACCGTTCCCAAGCTAATCTTTTAATGAGCAAGAAATCATCTTTTCCTTTTCGGCATGCTTTATACGCTTTTCCTAGGTCCACCTCGCAATTTTTTTCTAGGTGTAATTGCCGTTTAATCCAGTTACATATTAGTTCGCTAGCCTCCTTACGGTTCAGTACGAACAAAAAGCAGAAAGAATCATTGAGGAATGGCTATGTTATGCAAGTTTTTTTAGCCACCATGTAAAAAACCATCGGCACACCATCGAACTCAGCTTTGCCGACGATGTCACCCCTTTCAAACCCCCAAATCTTCATCCTGGTGCTCCTAGGAACATTTCCGACCTTTTCCCTAGCTTATTACGCCATTTCCGAGCGTTTGTGATGGTCACCGAAACTCTAGCTCCTCCGCCGCCGTTGCACCGCCGTCTCCGGCCATCGCCGCCTCGATTGGACCCCACATTCGGCCCGCGCGGTCGATTTTATGGTTGAGCGGTCAAGGCAAGGCCGGAAGGAGGTCGACGCAACCTAGTCCAGTGAAGCGCCGCCGCGAGTCCGGCAAGGAACACCGCCTCGTCGGGAGGTAGACGAAGACCCCCTGGGTCCCACCTGTTGCGACTTCCCTCTCGCGCGGGATCAGCTGTGAAGGCGGATCCGTGTGCGGCTGCGTGGGTTAACCCCGTGGCCCCCGGTGCAGCCCTGCTGCGATTGGTTGGTTTTAAACCAGGTGGCCCGGCTGTTTTATTTAAATGTTTCCCTTTAGAAAATAGTTTCAGGATTTAACCAAACTTGGAAAATTCATAACTCCTAGTAGAATTGTCCAAAAATTACCAAATAAATTTTCTTAGGACCAGCATGAAGAATACTTTCTAGTGGTGCAATTTGATTTGTATAAAAGTCCATAGAAATGACTCCATAATTCAGATAAGCAAAATGTTATAGAATTAATTCCTATAATTCTGCCCTTTAGAAAATTCCCAAATTTGGGCAGAACCCTCTCCAAAACGGACTTGATCTTCAGTAAAAGTTTCAAGTTCATTAGACATCATTTACTGGATTGATCAGTGTTCCAAATCTCTATGTAGTTTAAAAATTGGGAAAATACAAAAATTAATTTCATCTTTTCCCCCAAAATTGTAAAATAAATTTCTCCCTATAGGTAGCTTAGAAAATTGTGAAACCAATTTTTCTAAAACCAGTGAAACCTCCTCTACATGGTACAACCACTGTTAACCACGATAGATCTCTAGAAACTCAACCCAAAATTCAGAAAAGGTTATGCCTTGCCATAATTTTTAAAGTAACAAACTTCCTTGATCATCTCCTGTTCTTTGCAAAAGTCTCCATCATAATCCTTAGTATCTAAACTAAAATCCCAATGCCAATTAAGATCATTATCTTATATTTATCACAAGATATTAGTTTGTGACCTTAAACATAATTTTATTTTCAAAGTCATTCATATATAGTATATGCATATCGTGTAGTAACTGAAGTCGAGGAGCAGCCAGAAGCTTTGGAAGTCTAGGTGCTAGAGACTAACATAGACTCAGACCCGCATTCAGGCAAACCCTGGTTTGCATTTAAGTTCCTTACAGTGTCTTTGCAGTTCACACTGGATGAATGGGAGCATGAAATGGTTTATAAATATGAAATTGAGACCGAGCAGTGGGTAGGATGCAGCGAGATGTGGTCTCACGTGCGTAGCCCTACTGCGGGTGGGTTGAGGGCAGCAAGGTGTAAATCAGCTGGTAGGCACGTCAGAGTACGCCCCACTCAGTGACCTCCTGCTCATGACGGATCGACCGGTTCGACATTCAAGTGTTTAGTGAAAGGTGGCCATATACGACTAGTACTGAAGTGTTATGTAGGTACTGCTATGTGCTTTGTGCATTCATATCATCGGCAAAGCGTTTCTTGTTTGATTGTGGAGTCTATGATGTGTCGTGCCTGAAGAATGTCATGTGCTACTTAAAACATGATTATAAGGATCCACTTGTAGGCCAGTCCTTTATGCTATTCCTTACCTATGCTTAGTAATCACCCTGTATATGTCTAGTGAGACGGGTTAGTCTTGCTGAGCCTTAAGCTCATGTTTGCAGTTAAGAAGTTTTTGCAGATTATACGACTGATGATGGGTTCGATTACGAGGCTGCACCCCCTCCAGGGTTTACAGCTGAGTGGGAACCCTGCACGCCACCGTAAGTTGGGTGATGCTAGTGCAAAGTATCCAGGGCATGGATGACTTTACTTTTGCATAGCTAGTCCCGAATGCATAGCTATGATGTATAGTTCTCTTTCCTTTTCGCTTAGTATTGTAAAACTTCCGCTGTGCTATAAATAAAGACTTGGTATTGTATTATATTCTTGTTCTTTTCTTGTATACTATTGGGTGTCGCATCGCACGACACCACCCAATGAGATCCTTGGAGGTCGGGATTCCGATCCCCACATAGCTCCTCTAGAAATTCTTCAATCTTTTTAAGGGTTAGAGAGGGAAGCAAAGCAAGGGTACCAAATGATGAAGATTAACTAGAGCTAGGCATGCCACATTGAGAAACAAATGCAAGAGACCTTCTTGCGTGAGATTATGTCAAATTCATGAGTTTTTAACATGGAATGTAGCACATCGAATGTAAGTGTACTCATGAAAGTTGATTCACAAATAGATGTATCTTTCATCTACCAAATTGACATGTCTAATGAACTTAGTAATTGCCTAGCATTCTCAGAATCTGAAAAATTAATGTTCACACTACTCAAGTTGCTGAGAATTTTGTTAAAGCAAGCAAAGAGGTCATCGATTGACTCACCGGGTTGCATCTCGAAGCGCATGTACTCTTTCTTGAACATGTATTGTCTTACCTCCATGATAGTGTTAGATCCTTCATGATAATCACATAGAGCTTTCCAAACATCGTACACAGGTCCGAGGTGTGCAACTTGATCAAAGTCGCTTTGAGTCAATCCTTGTATGATAAAGTTTCAAGTTTTGTTGTTGTTCTCGACATCTCTCATGTTCCTAGCTGTGGCTTGATCGTTTGGCGGCACGTCATGAGGATTGTACACCTTTTCTCATATTGTGAAGCCTTGCAGCTAGATGAAAGCCTCCATACGTGCCTTCAAAACCTGAAAATCAATGCAACTAAACATCAATCCTTGTATGATAAAGTTTCACGTTTTGTTGTTGTTCTCGACATCTCTCATGTTCCTAGCCGTGGCTTGATCATTTGGCGGCACGTCATGAGGATTGTACACCTTTTCCCATATTGTGAAGCCTTGCAGCTAGATGAAAGCCTCCATACGTGCCTTTAAAACCTGAAAATCAATGCAACTAAACACACAAGGTTTTGCGGAGTATTCTCCATGATGATTAGTCAAAACACGTGCAAAACACAAAAATTAGAACATCATAGATCTAATAAAAATTGTATGATCGAAGAGCACATGAAAAGCTACCAGAGGGGGTGAATGGTAGATTTAAACTTTTTCAGTGGAAGCAACAAAAACCCCTTGACTGAAAATCAACTAATTAAGAAACCGTGTGTGCAACTGATCTAAACGTGTTCAAACGTGACAAAAGTATTATATATTATATAGAATCAAGTCACGAAGACACTAAAACAAGAATAAAAAAACAGTCAAGAAAAACTCAAGTTTTGATTAAAAGATCAATCAAAGGTCAATCTGTTCTACCCTAGTAAAAACAGATATGCAACACTACAACGAAACTCGTTTAGATTAGAAACCACAAATCCAATGACCGTGATATTTTCATAGATGATAGATAATCAAGTTGTAAAGACAACCTGAAAAGAATCATGTCAATTGGATCTGTAAAACTCGAGTTAGGATAAAACACCGAAGCAACATAATGCTATGCAGAAACTCGACGAGAAAAACTTGTCTGAAACAAGTCGGACGAACAAGACACAAAAGCTCCCTAAACTACAAATTTTATTAATCGAAATACAAGAGGAACAGCCCCAAGATCATCTCCCACGAGCTCTAGCCTCCCTTGCTTATATAACCAGCCTAAGTCCAACCCAATCCTATCTGGGACTCAAATCCTACACAGTTTCAATCGAAACTTCCTGTAGCTGCTCCAGACTCTTCTATATGCAGATTGAAGGGATCTTAAGACTTTCAAACACCTTAGGAATGTGTACCACATTACTAAAACAACTAAACTTCATGACCCACATAAAATCAATGTAAAATAAACCCAAAACTTTACATAAACGAACCCTAACCACCTCAGCCGCAACCCAGCCGGTTGGACCTTTCCAACTAATTCTTTATGTCCACTTCGTTGCATAACGCCTTGGAACTATGTTGCACCGTCCATGCACTCCTTTCACATGTGAAAGCATCTTCCATCAACGTTCATCATAGCTTCATATGCATCGTCCTTGACCCAAACATGTTGCGTGACCTCCCGATCAACTCAACCACAATTCCTCCCGAACTTGGTTGTTGAACCTCATCTTCTCCCTAATACTAGTTCAATGGATCCTATCACCAGTCATGTCTTGGCCTCAAGCAACACATGCAAATGAACAAACAACCAATTCTTTGCGAGCCCAAATCCTCGACTTGACTTTCGTTAGTTTAAAAAACCACAACACCTTACGTGAGCACCCCACATAAGCATGTTGCAAACATAGCAAGATAATATCAGACTTAACCCCAAAAACACACCAAAAACTTAGCAAATGAATACTAAGCAAATATTCCCATAATCCAAAAAACTAGTTTTAACCATTGCAAGTTAAAAGCAGAATCATTGCAATCTTGCACCAGACCTTGCCAAAGCAAACCGGATCTTGCGTCGGACCAAGCCAGCGCTAACCGGACCTTGCACTATCGGACCTATACTAATCATGATGGACCTATCGTCGGACCTTGTAGGAGCTATCCAAAACATGTCAGACCTACTGTCGAACTTTCCCAGAGCTACCCAAAACATGTCGGACCTATTGTCGGACCTTGTCGGAGCTACCCAAAAAATGTCGGACCTTGCCGTAGCTCAGACCTAGAGTCAGACCTTGTTGAAAAGGGTGTTTTGGAAATATTCACATTGGTCTCACAAGTACTCAATATGCCATGGCATGCATGAATGATGCAATTATGATGTAATACATGCTACTATGTTGCTATTCTTGCTTACTATCTAGTTACAATTAAGTTTTACATGTTAGGGAAAGTTTTGAGTCATTTAGGAGGAAACTTAAGAAGTTTTGCGAATTCCAGAGTTGAAAGATTGGACTAGTGCACACCATGAGCCAGACATGTCTGCACTGGACCGGAAAGATCATCGCACTAGTTTGTGGATGATCGGACAGTTCCGCTAATACAAGGGTTTTGATTTCCATGTAGAGCATGGTTTGAGTTAAATATGGAGCCATAATTGACGTAGGGAAGTTGGATCTAAGGTATTTACTGTAAATTCAAAGGATCATTATTCGAATAATCGTTGAAACACGAGAACTCGATGGCTAGATCGATGAAGATGAAGAATTGGCGAAGAAGAATGTCGACGTCGAAGAATTGATGAAGAAAATCGCACCAGTGGCGACGATCTCGCTCCATCTTCCTTCTTCCTCTTCCTCCTTGTTCTTCCTTGCGGTAAAGGCTCCTTCCTTCTTGAAGAATAGCGGTGCACGACATGACAGGGGCTAAGGGTTTTCTATCATGGGAAAAGGATGAAAGATGTGTGATGGGGTGTTTATATAGGAGGAGAGCTAGTAGGGTTGTGGTGGAATCCAAGTATAAGTGGTGGCAACAAGTATAGTCCTTGGTGGTGTCCCACTTGGGCTCCTCAGGGATGGGGCACAACGTTCTTCGGCCAGTTAAGGCAATTACCCAATAACCCATCATAGAGGAAAAATAGAATCCAAGTCAGAGCCCTACATACCGGAGTAGTCCGTAGTGAGGTCGCACAAGTCCGTTTGGGAACAGAAAGTTCATCGGAGAAGTCCGGTGCAATGTCAGACAAGTCCTTTCAAGACCAAAAAGTCAATCGGATAATTTCAGTGTTAATCCAGACACGTCCGGTGTTTGTCCAGTATCAAATCCAGACCAAGTTGTTGGGAGCTTCCGGTATCGAGCAACGCACTAGTCCGTGTACACAACGGACAAGTCCGAATGGAAATAGAAACAAAACCGGTTTAGTCCATAACTTTAACAGACAAGTTTGGGGAACATCAGAAATGATTTTGAACTAATCCATAGCAATTAACAGAAAAGTCTGGGGAACAACAACAATTAAATCGGACTAGTCCGGGGTCCAATCCAGACAAGTCCGCACTAAGCCAGGTTTTTAATTGCTGTTTTGCTTCAAATTTATTTTAGTCTTGTTCCTTTTGTTGTTGTATCATGTTAGTCATGTATAAGAATGAACGCAATGCATTATGGATGAAAATGAGGGTGTTGCAAACTACCGCCCTTAAAATGAACCTCGCCCTCGAGATTCGACGTAGAAGGAAAAAGATATGGAAATTCTTTCTTGAGATCTTCATCCAGCTCCCAAGTTGCTTCGGACTCGATATGATGCTTCCACTGCACCTTGCACCATCTAATCACCTTGTTCCTTGTGACTCTCTCCATTGTTTCCAAAATCTTGATTGGTTGCTCGACATAAGTCAAATATGCCTCTAGCTCCAATTCATCTATGGGTACTTGTTCTTCTAGTACCCTTAAGCACTTCTCGAGCAGAAAAAACATGGAATACAACATGAACATCAGAAAGTCTTGCTGGGATTTCCATCTTATAGGCCACTTCTCCATGTTTGTCCAAAATCATGAATGGTCCGATATAGTGAGGTGTCAACTTTCCTTTGACGTTAAATCATTTATGTCCTCGTATAGGGGAAACTTTAAGACACACGAAGTCTCCAACATCAAAAGCTAGATTCCTTCACCGATTATCCGCATAGCCTTTTTGCCGTCACTGAGCAGCCCTTAGGTTTTCGTGGATTAACTGAACTTGCCTTTCAGCTTCTTGTAACACATCAGGCCCAAATATTTGGTTCTCTCCTGTCTCATACCAAAGCAAAGGTGTTCTACACTTCCTCCCATACAATGCTTCAAAAGGCGACATTTTCAAGCTAGCTTGGTAGCTATTGTTGTACGAAAATTCAGCATACGGCAAGCTCTTATCTCAACTACGTCCATGTTTCAAGTCGCAAGCTCTCAACATATCCTCCAATATTTGGTTTGTCCTCTCGGTTTGCCCATCAGTTTGTGGGTGATATGCGAAGCTGAAATTCAACCAAGTACCCATAGCTTCATTTAGTTTCTCCCAGAACATAGAAGTAAATTGAGAACCACGGTCAGAGACTATCCTTTTTGGAACACCATGCCAACACATAATATGCTCCATATATAGTTCTGCGAGCCTTGATGTTGTATATGTGGTCCTGACGGGAATGAAATGAGTTGATTTTGTCAATCGATCCGCAATAACCCATATGGAGGCAGAGCTGGACTGGGTACGCTGTAATCCAACTAATAAGTCTGTAACAATTTCTTCCCACTTCCACTCGGGTATTTTCAATGGTTGTAATAGTCCAACTAGCTGTTGATGTTCAACCTTCACTCGTTGGCATGTGTCACATAGGGCAACATATTCAGCTATGTCCTTCTTCATCCCATCCCACCAATAGCAAGTTTTCAAGTCCTTGTAAATCTTCGTACAACCGGGATGAACAGTAAGGCTAGTCATGTGCCTCCTTTAATATATTCTCCTGGAGATGCTTCATATTAGGCACAACCATTCGTTCCCAAGCCATAAAGTGCCATGGCCATCTTCATCAAACCTCCATTCTCTCCCTTCTTGGATCCTTTACTTGATTTGTTTGATCTCCTCATCCTTTGTCTGACCTTCTCGAATTTCCTGTTTTGGGTTGGATTTAACTCCATCATTCCCATCTCATTTATGAATCCAAGATGCAACCATTCAAACTCCTTGCATAGCTCGGATGCCAACTCCCTAACCATGAGTTGGTGGCTTGCTCCTTTTCTACTCAAGGCATCTGCCACTACATTGGTCATTCCTGGGTGATAGGTGATTCCCACATCATAATCCTTAATGAGCACCAACCATCACCGGTTCCTCAAATTCAGATCCATTTGTGTGAATATGTACTTGAGACTCTTGTGATCCGTGTAAATCTCACACCTATGACCAAGAATGTAATGTCCCAATATCTTCAAGGCATGCATAATGGTTGTGAGTTTGAGATCATGTGTAGGATAATTCTACTCATGTTTCTTCAATTGCCTCGATGCATAAGCTACCACTTGGCCTTCTTGCATGAGCACGCATCCAAGCCCTTGCCTTGAGGCATCACAGTAAATATGAAAGCTCCTACTCATGTCTGGCAATACTAGCACTGGTGCGGTTTTCAACCTTTTTTTTAACTCAACAAAGCTCTCCTGGCAAGCTTGAGTCCATTGGGATGTCTTTCCCTTCATTAACAATTCCGTCATGGGCTTCGCTATTTTGGAGAAATCCTTGATGAATCGGCGGTAATACCCATCCATTCCAAGAAAACTATGAATTTCCTTCACATTCTGTGGCGGTTCCCATTTGAACACATCTCTCACTTTTCTCGGGTCAACCAATACTCCTCCTCCAGAGATGATGTCCCAAAAATGATACTTCCCATAACCAAAACAGGCACTTGCTTAATTTATCATACCACTGGTGTTCTTGCAATTTCTGCAATGTGAGCCTCAAATGCTATTCTTCACTTCTCGAGTATATCATAATGTCATTGATGAACACAACGACGAACTTATACACGTACTTCATGAGGACCTTATTCATAAGGTACATGAAGTATGCAGGTGCATTTGTCAATCCAAAAGACATAACATTATACTCATAGGATCCATATCATGTCGGAAAATCCATTTTTGGGTATATTCGATGGTCTAATCTTCATTTGTAACTATCCTGACCTCAAGTCAATCTTGGAGAAAACACAGGCGCCCTTCATCTGGTCAAACAAATCCTTGATATGGGGTAACGTGTATTTGCCCTTGATCGTCACCTCGTTAAGAAACCTATAATCGACACACATCCTCTAGCTTCCATCCTTCTTATCTACGAAGAGCACTGGACTTTCCCATCGTGACGGGCTTGGGCGTGTAAAACCCTTCTCTAGCTGCTCTTGAATTTGATTATTAAGCTTCGCTAGCTCCTTAGGAGGCATCCAATACGGCCTCTTAACTATAGGTGCAGTTCCTGGTATTTAATCAATGATGAACTCAATGTCACATCAGGTGGCATACCGGGCAACTCGTCCGGAAACACATCCAATAACTCGCATACCACTGGAATCTCCTCTAATGTTGAACCATCCATTTGATTCAACACTACCTTCTCTGTTGTGGGATGAGATGCTTCAAACTCTATGTTGATCCCCTTATCATTTGTCAATAGCATTGTCTTTATGGCACACTGGATTACGCCATGGTGCTTCCATAACCAATCCATTACAAGTATTATGTCCAGTCCTTATGAATCCAAAATTATGAGGTTGGCGAGGAAGTCTATCCCCTTATTTTAAGTCTTACCTTTGGACTTGTTATATTTGTCCTCATCTCCCCTCCAGAAGACTTACCAAACAGGTATACTTCATGTGAGATATAGTAAAACTATACTTGGCAACATACTTTGATGATATCAATAAATGTGATGCTCCAAAATTGAATAATATAGTTGTCGGGTTAAAGTTTGCAACGAACATACCAATCATTACGTCCTCATGTTGTTGGGATTCCTCCATAGAGACATGGTTCACCTTGCCACGAGCATATTTCTGCAGTACAGGCTTGCCTTGTGGTGCTCCCCCATTTGGCTTTGGGTTCTGCCTTGGAGCATTGTTCACTTGACCATAGCTTGACTTCGGGCATTGAGATGCGAAGTGTTCCACTTCACAACAAGTATAGCACATCTTTGCTGCACCAGCATAGTTAGGACTATATTGATTATGAGTCTTATAAGGGAACTTGGTGCAGGGCGCATGTGGCATTGGAGGGCGAGGTGCTTGCATGATAGGGCACTGCTGCATTGGCTGAGCTGGGCGCGGTAATATAGCAGTGCGGTATGCAAGGGCAGTTGGGGTGTAGTATGATGCATTTGGTGGTGCATAGGGAGGGCAAACATTGCCTCCTTGAGGCTTTACTTTATATGGTGCCTTCCTCTTATTATCCTGCTCCATCTCACGAACCTTGTTCTCAACCACAATAGCCTTGTCCACAAGCTTTTGGAAATTTGCATAGTCACTATTGAGCAATTGGACTTGAATCTCATTGTTTAGGCCCCTCATGAACAAGTAATGCTTACGACTGCCTATATTCACATCTTTTAGAGCATACCTTGAGAGTTGAGTGAATTTATTAAGGTACTCACTCACACTAAACCTTCCTTGCCTTAGGTTTTCAAATTTTTGTCTCTTCAAGATCATGACACCTTCAGGAACATATTGAGAATGGAAACTCTCCTTGAATTCCGCTCAAGTGATTCCCTCCTTATTTGCATTAGCATTGCAAAAATCTTCCCACAAATCCGTAGATGCTCCAACTAGCTAATGGGAGGCAAAAAGGACTTTCTCCTGGTTGTTGCATTGGACAATAGCAAGCTTCTTTTCCACAAATTTCAGCCAATCATCAGCTTCCATAGGATCATTGGCTTGAGCAAAAGTAGGTGGCCTAGTCCTCATAAACCCTTCCAGGCAGTTATGAGGTGGTGGCGGCGGCGGCGGCGGTGGTGGTGCAGGCATGTAGGATTGGTTATTATTTTTGTCTTGCAGCTGTCCCAAAGTTTGTCTCATGGTTTGCATGAGATGATTTTGCATAACCATCAATCGCTTAAGGTTCTACCTTTAGGGCCAAGGGGGATATTCTCAGGCACCCCATTGTTCTCCTCATCACCATTAGCATTCCTTTGGTTGCGGGTCACCCTCGGCATCAGAGGAAAAAGAGTACAAGATGGAAGGATTTTAGAAAACATCCTCAACTATATGCATCAAGGGATGTGAAATTAAGCAGCGACATATATCAGCCAATATGTGGATGTGGTCAAGTGTCAAAGCATCCC
The DNA here is from genome assembly GCA_036927565.1 of Tuctoria greenei. Taxonomy (NCBI): domain Eukaryota; kingdom Viridiplantae; phylum Streptophyta; class Magnoliopsida; order Poales; family Poaceae; genus Tuctoria; species Tuctoria greenei. The sequence continues at coordinate 171,632,702 of JAYESD010000002.1, read as the reverse complement.
ACAACTCTACTAAGCACACAAGCACACAGCAAGCTGCCACATCAAATTCAGCACACCAACACACCATGACCCTTACTAAGTGTTCCTATGTGCTCTATAGTGTCCATTCTACCTAGGCCGCGTCCTACAGTCAACGCGGCTTTGATACCAATTTGTGACACCCGGTTCCGAAAATGAACAAAGTGCGACGTTTATTTGTGCCCAGAATATTTAACACACATACACGAGTGCAACACAAATGACATACAGAAAATGACAACGTTACAAGATTAAATAGGTACCTTATTACAATAATCTAATGGTTCACGAATTACAAATCTCTAATTATTACTATTGCAGCAGAAAGATAAATTAAACTAAATAGCACGACACCACTCCACATGCAGTTGATGATAGCACGCGACCTAGTACTCCACATGATCCTTATGGTACTCCAAGGTATAACTTATAACTGTTGGTGGGTGAATTGCAATAGTGACTACATGTCGTACTCAGCAAGTTTGGGAAAGTATGACATGTAGCTTAAATAAGGATGATAATAAAATGGCTAATTGTTGCAAAGTACATTCAAAACATGTAAAAAGCATCATGCAATGTCTATGTCAATTTAATACCATCATAAGCCAAGTATTTATAATAACATGTATCCTGCATCCTTACTTACCATCATACCTCATCCATTAAATTAACAACCATCCATGCTAATTTCATACCTCCATAACCAGACTATACTCATATGACATAACCAAATTCATAACCATATCCGAAACCATCCAAATCCCAATTCCAACTCTAATCATGTAGGTTATCTAGGTGCTCTTAACTAGAGCACGACTATCATGATAGTTTTTAACACTTCAGAAGTTGTACCACTTTACCCACAAATTCGTGATTTCGTCTCCTTTCGGTGACTAGAGAACCTCCATCATGCATGTGACCCGTCGGTCACATTACACACTTCCAACGGTGCGCGACCAAGAGACCACAAAATAGCCTTTACAGAGGGACTACCAGCATGTTTAGACCCACTAAGGTTTCACCGCAGGTGATGTCTCACAACTGAGCACATCCATCCAAGGGCACCCTCTTGTGCCGTTCGGATCCCAGTGCAGTCCCGCCACTAATACAAACCCAACCAACTCCCATTCTTCGAGCCTTCCAAATCATCTGAACAATGTTGGCAATAAAACTAATTAGTTGGCTATGCCGCACCCATACTTCGCCTTATGGTGGCACTGTTGTTCTGGCATATTCCCGTATGAACTGGTCTTTAGATCTAAGGCAACCAAAACCACCATATCATCCAACCCAGTCCACAAACCGTGCTTGTTTAGATCACCTAAGTCCCATGTTGCCGAATAGTGATATTCATCAATTCTCATCATCCAAAAATTCATTAGTTCGTAATTAAGCCATGTGGTTATTTCCAATCACAATTAAGTTAAAGTGGAGAAAAAAGGGAAAATACCCTTTCTGACTCTCAACCATATAACCCAAGTGGCAAGGATGGTCTCACAAGTCTTGTAAACACCTATCATGGGTTTCCCGTTCATTTGACACAACCATGCAGTTTGCAAACAAGACATTTGAAAAATGGATCAAAATTATCAAGGACACTTGCCTTTCTCTTGTGACTGTTTTGGATCAATAGCTTCAAAGTTCTGGTGCTGAAGGTCCTCGTAAGCACCCTCAAGAGTGTTACCTTCTATAGTGCTATTCCACGCGACAAGCATGCAAAAAAAGCAATACAATCAATAAATGCTCATACAATACTCAATATGCCATGACATGCATGAATGATGCAATGATGATGTAATACATGCTACTAGGCTGCTATTGTTGCTTACTATGTTTTACATGTTAGAGGAAGTTTCAAGTCATTTTTGGAGGAAACTAAAGAAGTTCCGGGAATTCCAGAATTGAAAGATCGGACTAGTCCGCACCATGGGCCGGACATGTCCGCACTGGACCAAAAAGATCATCGGACTAGTCTGCAGATGACCAGACGAGTCTACTAAGACTAGGGTTTTGTGAATTTACAAGTAGAGCATGGTTTGAGTTAAATATGGAGCCATAATTGACGTAGGGAAGATGGATCTAAGGTTTTTACTATGAATTCAATGGTTCAGTACTCGAAGAGTATGTGAAACACGAGAACTTGACAGCTAGATCGATGAAGATGAAGAATTAGCAAAGAAGAATGTGATTTCAAAGAATTGATGAAGAAGATTGGAGTAGCGATGACGATTTGGCTTGATCCTCCTTCTTCCTCTTCCTCCCTGTTCTTCCTTGCGGTGAAGGCTCCTTCCTTCTTGAAGAACGGTGGTGCACGATGTGACAGGGGCTAAGGGTTTTCTATCGTTGGCAAAATGATGAAAGATGGGTGGTGAGGTGTTTATATAGGAGGTGAGGTGGTAGAGTTGTGGTGGAATCCAAGTATAAAGCAGGGGGAACAAGTTGAGGCATTAGTGAGGTCCCACTTTGGCTCCTCAGGGGTGGGGCACGACATTCTTAGGCCCAATTAAGGCAATTACTCAATAACCCGTTGTGGAGGAAAAATAGAATTCGAGTCAAAACCTACATACGAGACTAGATCGTTATAAGGCCAAACAAGTCCGTTCGGGAACATAATGTTCAACGGAGAAGTTCGGTGCAATGCCAGACAAGTCTGTTCATGACCTAAAACTCAATTTGATAAGTCCGGTGCCAAGCTGGACAAGTCTAGTGTTTGCAAAGTATCAAATTCAGACTATGTTTTTGGGAGTTTCCAGTAGCGATGAACGGACTAGTCCATATACACAACGGACAAGTCCGGACGGGAATAGAAACAAAACTAGATTAGTCCATAAATTTAACGGACAAGTCCGGAGAACATCATAAATTATTTCGGACTAATCCGTAGCAATTAACGGAAAAGTCCAAGGGACAACAGTAGTTAAATCGGACTAGTCCGGGGTCCAACGAAGCCTAGTTTTTAGTTGTTGTTTTGGTTCATATTCATTTTAATCTCGTTCCCTTTTGTGTTGTATCATGTTAGACATGTATAAAAATGAACGCGATGCATAATGGATGAAAATGAGGGTGTTACATAACCTCACTTCACACACACTACTTGAGCATCGTACTATTATATACACGAGTTCTCCTAGTTCCTTAGTGGAGATTAGACTGTAGAGAGGAGTCTCTTGTCCCAAGTCAAAGTTGGGAAAGGTATCGGTCATGTATCTTTTCTTGTATTTGTTACTTTATGCATAATAAAGATATTATCTTTAGTCTTCTTTTATTCATATATTGGATGAAGTATTTCTTGTTTGATTGTGGATTCCATGTATGTGGTAGGAATAATCTTTATGATCATGCCTTAATGTCATTATATTATCATCATAACCACTATAAACCCCCACTATAGTCTAAATAGTTATGATATGATCATGTTAATATATGAGAATAACTTATGCTATGTTTCAACATTGGTTCAACAATGTTTAAGTTAGTCATTGCCTTAGGATGGCTTGTGCCATGGCTCCTAAGGTATTTACTTAATATCCTAGCATGAGGAAAGTTAATTAGCGTTGGATGTCTTGTAGACACACAGATTGAAGAGGTAGGCAGTAGGTGGTGACAACCCTATCTTTCCTTTATAATCTTCCACGTTCGGCTATGCCACAGGCTCTTGGGGGGAGTCACCCTAGTATTGCTAGGGCTATGCCCGTGCTCGATTTATTGAACAACTTAGCATATGGATTCACCATTGACATGTTCATTAGTATCTAACCTAGGCTATGTATATGTATATTAGATGCATTGTAGGAGCAACTCACCAACTCTTAGTCTAATCTCCATTAGGACCCATCTACTCTCTAGAATAGATTGCTTAAGTGTGTGACACACTACCCATATTATCAACTTACCTCTATCTTGATAATTGATTAGTATCCCATAGCTTGATCATAAGAATAGTGTTAACATTACTCCATTGCCTTTCATTGGGATAAATAAGATAACCTTGGGAATACTCATAGGTGAAATGCTACAACGATATCCTCCGTGCGCTTGTGGATCTCATCTTTTTCAAGAGATAATCTGCGGTGTTAAGAACTATCAACAAGTATGAAGCAATTCCAGATTTTTACCAGAACGTCTTCAGCAATACCCGCTAGAGAACAAACTGAAGAGTCAACAAGTTGGAGTTGCATTGGTGCTGGAGTGAGCTCCATGAAGTTCAGCTGGTCAAAAACCACCTTGGGCGTAACATCACACTTGCTCCAAGGTCGCAAAGTGCCTTGTCAAAGTAGTGGGCCCTAATTGAGCAAGATCTGAAGGGATATCCAGGGTCCTTCAGCAAGTTGCCTTCCTATAGAGAAATCATGTTGACATTTTCCATGGGAGGTTCAGGCTGCATTGACATCTTACCATTATCCAATGGCAGAACAACAGCTGCCAGTTGAACCAACTGAGTTTCTAACATCTTGTTGAAACTCAGTTGATTCTTGAAGGCTGAGGATATTCCTTCTATCTTGGCATTGATGCTTTCTAGGGCTTTGTCATTAGTTGATAGTTTCTTGGATAAGGCATCATTGATCTTCAATTGGCTAATGTCAAGCTCCCTCACGTTGGTTTGATTGCCATTGTTACCATTGTTTTTGTTGTACCCTCCTTGAAAGAAAGGGCATGGTTGGCCCCACACTTGACCTCTTGGACTATAGCCACTGTTGTTGTTGAAGTTCCTGTTACGGCATCCTCACGAGTTTCTGGGCAGTCATTGCCCATGTGACTCATGTCACCACTGTCTTCACATGTGGTGTGAGGGTCTAAGGCACGGGCATTGCCACATACTTCACCACTGGCTTGTCCATCATTATTCTTCATAAGGAGGTCCAATTTGGCAGCAATCATGTCCACCTCTTTCATGGTGTGCAGGCCTCACTGATGTGTTTGTATACGCTCATCACTCCAAACGATATTAGACACCATCTTCTCAATCAAATCCTTAGCTTTGGGCACCTTCAATGAGAATAAGGCTCCTCCAGCAGCAACATCCACACACTACAAGCATTCTTCCCTGTTGAAACAATTGTACAACAATGAATACTAAACCGTTGCATTAATCTTGGTCTATTGCCACGATTCACTAGTTCGTGGCGTTATGATATATCACCACAAAAAACAATCGTCGCATTAGGATATGTTTCCATGATCCACTAGTTCATGGCGTTAGGATCTATTGCCATGAAACACAATGTTGCATTAGGTTCTGTTGCCACGATTCAATAATTCGTGGCGTTAGGATCTATTTCCACATAACACAATCGTTGCATTAGGAACTTTTGCCACGATTCACCAGTTCATGGCGTTAGGATCTATCGCCATAGAACACAATCTTTGCATTAGGAACTTTTGCCATGATTCACCAGTTTGTAGCATTAGGATCTATCACCACGGAACACAATCATTGCATTATGATTTTTGCCATGGTTCACCAGTTCGTGGCATTAGGACTATCGCCACGGAACACAATCTTTGCATAAGGATCTTTTGCAATGATTCATCGGTTCATGGCATTCGGATCTAACGCCATGGAACACAATCGATGCATTAGGATCTGTTTCCATGATTCACCAGTTTGTGGTGTTAGTATCTATTTCCACTAAAACCAATCGTTGCATTAGGAACTTTTTCCACGATTCACCATATCGTAGCATTAGGATCTATCGCCACGGAAAACAATCATGGCATTAGGAACTTTTGCCATGATTCACCAATTCATGGCTTTAGGATATGTCACCACGGAACACAATCGTTGCATTAGGGCCTTTTGCCATCATTCACCAGTTCGTGGCGTTAGGATCTATCGCCACAGAACACAATTGTTGCATTAGGAACATTTTGCCATGATTCACCAGTTTATGGCGTTAGGATCTATAGCCACGGAACACAATCGTTGCATTAGGATCTGTTGCCATGATTCATCAGTTTGTGGAGTTAGGATCTTTCACCACGGAACACAATCGTTGCTTTAGGAACTTTTGCCACGATTCACCAGTTTGTGGCATTAGGATCTATCGCCAAGGAACAAAATTGTTGCATTAGGAACTTATGCCACGATTCACCAATTCGTGGCATTAGGATCTATCACCACAGAGCACAGTCGTTGCATTAGGAACTTTTGCCATGATCCACCAGTTCGAGGCATTAGGATCTATCACCACAAAACAAAATTGTGGCATTAGGAACTTTTGCCATGATTCACTAGTTTGTGGCTTTAGGATCTATCGCCATGGAACACAATCGTTGCATTAGGATTTATTGTCACGATTCACTAGTTCGTGGCATTAGGATCTATCGCCACGGAACACAACATTGCATTGGGAACTTTTTCCACGATTCACCAGTTCGTGGCGTTAGGATCTATCGCCACCGAACACAATATTTGCATTAGGATTTGTTGCCATGATTCGCCAGTTCGTGGCGTTAGGATTTATCGCCACAGAACACAATTGTTGCATTTGGAACTTTTGCCACGATTCACCAATTCATGGCGCTAGTATCTATTGCCACATAACACAATTGTTGCATTAGGATATATTGCCACAATTGTACTAGTTTTTGGTATTAGGATCTATTACCACAGAACACAATCGTTGCATTAGGAACTTTTGTCGCGATTCAACAGTTTGTGGTGTTAGGATCTATCGCTATAGAACACAATCGTTGCATTATGAACATTTGCCACGATTTAACAGTTCGTGGCATTAGGATATATCGCCACAAAACACAATCATTCAATTAGGATTTGTTGCCACGATTCACCAGTTCATGGCCTTAGGATCTATCACCACAGAACACAATCGTTTCATTAGGAACTTTTGCTATGATTCACCAGTTTGTGGTGTTATGATCTATTGCCATGGAACACAATCATTGCATTAGGATCTTTTGCCACGATTCACCAGTTCGTGGTGTTAGGATCTATCGCCACAGAACACAATCGTTGCATTAGGAACTTTTTTCACGATTCACCTATTTGTGGCTTTAGGATCTATCACCACATAGCACAATCGTTGCATTAGGAACTTTTCCCATGATTAAACAGTTCGTGGCGTTAGGATCTATCGCCACAGAACACAATCGTTGCATTAGGATCTGTTGCCACGACTCACTAGTTCGTGGCGTTAAAATCTATTGCCACGGAACACAATCGTTGCATTAGGAACTATTGCCATGATTCACCAGTTCGTGGCGTAAGGATATATTGCCATGGAACACAATCGTTGCATTAGGAACATTTTCCATGATTCACCAGTTCGTGGTGTTAGGATCTATCGCAATGAAACACAATCATTGCGTTAGGATCTTTTGCCATGATTCCCCAATTTGCGGCATTAGGATCTATCACAACAGAACACGATCGTTGCATTAGGATTTATTGCCACAATTCACTAGTTCATGGTGTTAGGATCTATCGACACAAAACACAACGTTGCATTAGGAACTTTTGCCATGATTCACCAGTTCATCACGTTAGGATCTGTCACCACGGAACACAATCGTTGCATTAGGATCTGTTGCCATGATTCACCAGTTCGTGTTGTTAGGATCTATCGCCATGGAACACAATCATTGCATTAGGAACTTTAGCCATGATTCACCAGTTCATAGCGCTAGGATCTATCTCCACGGAACACAATTTTTTCATTAGGATATATTTCCATGATTGTACTAGTTCGTGGCATTAGGATCTACCGCCACGTAACACAATCATTGGCCTCCCGATATATTACAAAATGTTGGCCACTGTGTGAACAATTGAATGTGTGGTGTGTTCATCATGTTCCTCAAGAAACATAAGGAAGGATTTGACTATTTTATGGACAAGTGAATGATTTATTATGAAGAGACTGTGCTCTAAGTTCAGTGATGTGTGATATCAAAAATGAACCGAAGCAAAATGGAGAAAATCACGAAGCTAAAGGAGACATGGGAAAGACATGCCTTTCATATAAGAAATGGACTTCGCTGTTAAGAGCGTCTCCATTTTGCTTATCCGCACAGACTATGGCACCATCAGTCTCTCCTCTTCACTCTTCGTTCGTCTTCTCTGCGCAGACAACCCACCATGGCCAAAGTTCTGCCGCCAAGCCCGCCTAGGGAGCCACCCTGCAAGAAACAGTGTTAGCGCTCCCCCAAGAGGCTCAACAATGAGCTGCTCGAGATGTTGTTCGGTAGGCTGTTCGACCGGTTCTATAGGCTGCCCGAGATGATGGCCGAGTTGCTCGGCGCCGAGGGCCGTAGTATCCTGGTGGCAGCGATGGTGAGGAACCTTGGTCGCGAGGTTGCACCGCCAGATCCAGACTAGCTGGAGCAACCGGTGGAGCAGTCGGCGGAAGAGGAGGGGGAGGAGGAGGAGTAGGATTTAGGTTTTCTTTTGTTGTTTTTTAGTTGATGTTGTTTTTATTTTCCTGTGTCTTGTACTTTTTTCTTGTGTTTTGTAATATATTTTTAATGAATGAATGTGTCATCTGTGTTCATCTGTATGATGAATAATTTTGTGTGTTCAACTGTTATCTATCGCCACGGAACACAATCGTTGCATTAGGATTTGTTGCCACGATTGTACTAGTTTGTAACCTTAGGATATATAGCCACATAACAAACTCGTTGTATTAGGATCTGTTGCCAGGAATCACTAGTTCGTTGCATTAGGAATTTCTACAGGAGCATCATTTCAAATTCTGGGTATCTTCTAAAGAGGTGGGATTATTCAATATAGGTTTGATTCTAAGCTTTCTGCTAAATAGAAGAGCGGCTTCTATATTTTCAAAAAAACGAATAGTTCACAGCTAGCTCACACATTACTTATTTAAATAAATCATCCTCTTCGCTGTTGTCACCCCCAACGGAGCTACATGACCGTCATTTATATATGTATCATTGTCGTCGTCATCATTATCTTCATTTTCTGATGGAACTCCATGTGCATCAAACAGATCACATGTTCTCATTTGAAGAGCGAAAGCATCACCGGTTGCTCCCTAAATGTCATTCCTAGCCCATGCAGTCGTATCCTCATTTATGTGTGGCATATTGATAACAGTAAGTCGATCATCAAATGTCTCAGCCTCCATCGTCTCAGTGACATTATGTTCACTGTCTCTAGGGGGCATGACAAAAAGGTTTCATGGCTTCATTTTAACAACTGTAGCCCATTTAGGTTGCTTCACACTTTGAAGGTAAAAAACTTGTTCTGCTTGGGTGGCAAGAATATATGGCTCATACTTAAATTGAGAAAGAGTATTGTCAACATCCATTATTCCGTATTGATTCGTTTCGTAGCCTTTGCTTTGGCTCTGTCCGGAGCAAGGGCGATCAAAGCAGTCACATTCATATAACAAATCCTCTTGAATTTTTTCAAAATCAATATAAATCATTTTCTTGATTACTGCAAATCAATCATGAGCACCATCCCAAACAATAATAACACTGTTTTGTGTTCATAAATCTTTTTCCATCTCTGCAGATTGAAAGAATAAACTATTTATGAATGATCGACTAAAAAACATGCTTGACGATCAGGTCATCTAGATAATACATACAAATAATCGGTTACTTTGCCTTCTTTGTGTAATGTCGTAATCTGTACACATTATATAAAAGGGGTCATCGATAAACCAACTTTAGAACAAATATTTGTTCAATATTTCATCAAAGTAAAAACTTGCATATACTTATTTGTTTCTGAAACCAATAAACAAACATATCTCTATGGCGTTTTTCAACATCACGAAAATGAATCTTTTTCAGTTCTTCAAAATGCTCACTGAAAAGGGCACAAAATTAAATTTGCCACCTACAATAAGATTGATCCAATATAGTATAGAACATCTGAGTTATACGTACTTGATCCATAGATCGGACTCTACAACATTAGAAAAAATATAATGCCAGAAATTATGTAGTTCCACCATCGTATGTTGTCCCAATTTAAAACCTTTTTTAGAATTATAATCTTCCATAAATATATTAGACCTGAGAGAAGGTTCATTCCTAGTTGCAGCTTCATGATGTTCTGGCTTACTAAGCTTGGTGCTGATATTATCCAAAAACTGACTACAAAAAGTCATACACTCTTCCATAATATATCCCTCGGCTATAGAACCCTCCGGGTGAGCTCTGTTACGTACATACCCCTTCAAGGTACCAAGGTACCTCTCAAGCCTACAAATTATTTCAGGAAATTGTTTGATCATCTTATCCAAATCTGGTTTCACCAATTCTTTAGAACAAATTCTAGAAAAGAATCTGCTAAACTCGATTAAACGTGCAACAACCTTTTCAGGCAATATGTCACGTATTGCAATAGGAAAGAGCTTCTGAAATATAATATGGCAGTCATGAGTTTTTAGTCCTGATACCTTACGTGCTTTTATGTCCACACATCTATTGATGTTTGAGGCATAACCATCGGGCATCTTCACATCCCGAAAAACTTGCACAAGGTGGTCTTCTTACCGTTATGCAAAGTATATGATGATGATGGACAATCATACTTCCCATTTATAGCCACCGGATGTTGTTGTCGCCGTATACCCATATCCTGCATATCAAGACGAGCTTGTAGACTACCTTCTGTTTTACCATCCATATTAGGCAATGTCACCAATATGCTATCACAATTGTTTTTCTCAATGTGCATGACATCCAAGTTATGCCTTATTAGCAATGTCTTCCAATATTGGAGCTGGAAAAATATACTTTTCTTCTTCCAACTATGCCACCTATTTTCCTTAGTGTGCTTTCTCTTTTTATTTGTCTGTCCAAAACTCACTTGATCAAAACTCTCATATTGTTGGAGTACTTCATTACCAAAGAGTGATGTTGGAGCCTCTCAATTCTCTATCTTTTGTTGAAGGAAGCTTTGTTTGGATGCCACCTGTGATTCTGAGGTAGGAAACGATGATGACCCATGTAGCAAAACATTTGTCCATGTTTCAACCACAAGGCGTCAGTGTTTATATGGCAGTATGGACTTGCTAGCTTACCTTTTGTGCTCCATCCACGTAGCATTGCATATGCTGGAAAATCGTTTATTGTCCACAATATAAAATCTCACATGAGAAATGTCTCTTTCTTTTAACTGTCATATGTTTCAACACCATCAGACCATAATTTGAGTAGCTCATCAATCAAAGGGTGCATATACACATCAATGTTGTTTCCAGGTGACTTTGGCCTAGGAATTATCATTGACATCAACCAATAAGGCTGATTCATACACAGCCAAGGTGGTATATTATAAGGGATTAGAATCACATGCCATGTACTGTAAGAAACATTCATTATTCCAAAAGGATTGAAACAATCAGATGCTAGCCCAAGTCTTATTTGCGAGCATTAGATGAGAAATTTGGGTCAATGCTATCAAAATGCTTCCATGCTTTCGAATCTGCAGCATGGCGTAATATCTCATCATCAATACGTTCTTCTTTGTGCCAGTGCATGTTTGATGCCTTATATCCTGCAATAAAAAACCTTTGAATATGGGGAATAAGAGGGAAGTATCATAGAATCTTGCATGCTACAAGCTTCTTGGCTTTTCCACGAGGTAAAGCCTCTTTTGCATCCCCACCAGTACTATTTTTCCATCTTAATTCATCACATTTTGGGCATCGATCCAGTAGAGAATAGTCCTTCCAGGATAACACACTGTCATTGACACATGCATCGATCTTTTCGTAGTCCAGCCTGAGGTCAAAATCAACCTTCTGAACTTTATCAAGTCTATTAGGAATGTAGTGGCCCTCTGGAAGCACATATGAGAATACTTCAAGGATCAACTCACACGCTTTTTTGCTCAAACCAGTTAAAAACTTTATCTGGTACAATCTAACAATGAAGGATAATTGGGACCTTCTCACGACGTGGATACAACTCCTTTTTGGCATCATTTAATAAGTCATATAATACCTTTGCACAGCCAGTTCGCTCCCGCTGGTTTATAGCATTTTCTGGATCAGCAACATCTGCCGAAGTACCACCATGATCAGTGCCTCTAAGAAGACTGGACAACATATTTTTCATAGCATCATCATCAGAAATTATCTCCTCATTATTTGTTGATTGCTCAACAATATTTTTCACAACTCGTTTTTCTCCATGGTGCACCCAAAAAGTATAATCCAATGACATCCCATTACGAAGCATGTAAAGATGATCTTCTTTGCGTGTCCCGTGGCAAATATTACGACATTTCGTGTAGGGACAAGGCATAGTTCCTTCTTCATGAGTGCCCTGGAATGCAAAATTTAAAAATGACCTCATTCCATCCTGCCACTCCTTTGTACACCTGTCTTTTCCATCCATGTCTTATCTTCTGACATCGCTTCCTACAATTCAATCAGCCTATCCGTAAGAGGATATATCTAGAATAACATTATGTGAGCAATTGTACCTAGCGCTGTTGCTCCTCCACGTGCTGCGGCCGGAGGATGCTCCTCCACACGTGGTGGTCGGCGGATGCTCTTCCAAGAGCGTGGCGACCGGCGGATGCTCCTCCAAGAGCATGGCGGCTGGCGAATGCTCCTCCAAGAGCGTGGCGGCTGGCAGATGCTCCTCCAAGCTTGTTTCATACAGTCGGGAGAGGGGCCGTTGTGGATCGAAGGTCCTGTAATAAAAAATTATATTCGTTTCTTATTTTCCTTCTTTATTCGGCGTGAAAAAAATTGACAGCCGCGGGCAGGCGGCCAGGACAAAGCGTACGTAAAGCTATCAGAGTAGGCCCAACACTGCGCTGGGCTGCTTGTTATTCGTGGGCTGAAACTGCAATACGTCACATTGTATTCGTGGGCCGAAACTACGCTGGGACGCTTGGTGTTCGTACCTATGACGCATGGCCCCATCTACGGGCGCGCATCTGACTCTGGCAATTTGTTATCTAAATAATTTAATGTAGCAATGGTAGTGGTATTCTGATCAAAATAAAGCATACGCGTAAAATATCTTGAACCGCAACAACACAGTGATATAAACAACGTTTAAATAGATATAGACATCGACGGAACCAAACAGTAGTGTTCAACGTACCATTCTAGGCAACAAATTAATCGACAGAACTAGCTGCTACATAACCCCCAATAAAAACAAAATAAACTTATTGGCACATGTAGTCCATAGCACTCCCCTTCAAGTAGTGGTAACAACTCCTGGCCATGTATATGAGTAGTGGTAATGATAACACCGCATATAGGGGCATAGGGTCAGTGGTATGTTGTAGTTCTACCTATCTTTTTCAAACATTTTTCTTGTCCTTTCTTTTCTTTTCTCCCTGTTCATTTTCTCCACTTTTATTTCAGTCGTCGCTACCTGTTGCGTTTTCCTGTTACTACGTACTAGTAGTGTATACTACTTTATAGACCGCTTTGCAGGCCCCACTACAGGCGATCTCCTCTAGCACCTCCAGTAGCTAAAGTACTGTACATGCCACTTTACAAGCTACCAACGGTGTGGAGGGTCGTTCATTAACATAGAATACAGATAGAATTTATAGTTCACTAAACAAACACATAGAAAACAAAATAACAGGTGGAACAGACGAACAACATTGAGTTCATCAACATAAAACATTGCTACAAAACAAGAAAAACGACATCATGAAACAAGAAAAGGACATCCCATCCTTATAGGTCTATTTTATATATAGCCCATACCGGATAACACCGCACAACCGAATACGACAAGGTTGTGCCTAATCCTATAGTCTTCACTACATAAGACCTTGCAGCCGCTCCACCCTTGCTTCCCGTAGCCGACATCCATGCACGGGTCAACCTTCTTGTTGGGCAGCGACACCATCAGCGGTCTTTGAGGCGGGCCCGGATGCGCCCACGTCATATTACAGATTCTTGCTAGGGCTTGAATCCAACATCGCCTGCACTTGTTGTTGGTCCTCATGATGGCGACAGACCTGACCGCTTTCTCACCGGTGCCGACCTCGCCTTCAACCTGCCAAATATACTCGACAGCATCGTGGGCCCCGCAGTTGGGGTCGTAGCGGAGGAGGCCAAGGACGTAGGCCGCCTCCATGTGGCTGACCTTGGCCGCTCCAGTGAGAAATTAGGCGCCCTGCTGCGCACGATCCTCCGCGAAAACGAGCTCGAGCCCGGTGACATAGCACGCACGAGGGTTGCCGACGATAGCCAGGTTCTCCACGAGGGCCTCGTAGCGCCCCGGGTCGCGCCACATCCTCCGGGTCTTCCGCTCCAGCGACACGCGCCTACCCACTATGCTATCCCAGCACGCCGCATGCATGGCCTTGCAGGTGGCACACAGGCTGGAGAGGTCATCCAAGGGTCGCAGGGAGCTTGCGGCGGGGCACCCCGCGATCTCGACCTCAATTTTGTGCATGAACGGCAACTTCATAGGCTTCGCCGTCATAGTGCTGCGAAGGGAACAAATGAGGGTGCGCGGGGCAGAGACAAAGAGGAAGCTAGAGTACGCGTGGAGAAGACAACACTACTACAAAAAGCATTTTTACAGGCGCCTCAATTTTTCAAACACAGGCGGTCCTTAAAAATATACAACTGTGATGACGAGTGATATAATAACCGCCTGTGATGAAAGAACAACACAGGCGGATTTTGAAAACAACCGCGTGGGTAAATACTCAATCTTCTCAGGCGGTTATTACTTATGAACCGCCTACAATAAAATAACATCACAGGCCGATTTTAAGAAACAACCGCCTGGGTAAATACATGATCTTCTCAGACAGTTATTAATTAAGAACCGCCTGTAATGTAATGAACTTCACAGGCGGTTCTTAATTAACAACGACCTGAGAAGATCATGTATTTTCACCAGCGCTCATTGTGTAAGAACCGTATGTAGTTGTTCAATTATCACAAGCGGTTTTCATTGAAGAACCGCCTAGGGAAAGTCATTGTTTCCACTTACTTTGTGTCCCCGGAAATGCTGAGCATCCGTTGCAGGGATAAACAAACGCAATGACATTGCAATTAAGTGTTTTAATTGGAATACAAGGATAAACAAACGCAAATGACATTGCAATTCAGAGGTAATTCACAACTCGATGAATTCCATAGATCATACATTGCGTGCCCTCTAAAGTAAATTTGAATTTAAACATATTCCTGAAGCTCCCATCGATCAATCTAAATTGTATTGTCCTGCTTGCTTCCGAACACATCTCTTATATTCCGCTGGATCCTGAAAATATTGACATTATTTAAATTAACAAATGTCGAAGGAGGAATGAATAACCTACATTGGTCACTAAGTCAAAGTGTCATCTAATCTTGATAAGTAGTTTATAGCAATAATTTTCAACAACGGGCACATTTGGCTGATGCAGCAAACGCTGAACTTCAAGTAGTATAGTTTTGATTGTAAAAGCACAGCACCACCCCTACGAAATATATTTTTGCACCACCACTACGAAATATATTTTAAGAAATATAAGAAACCAGTTCAAATAAGTTCGACAACAATTAAGTATTAATTACATGAGCAAAATAGGTCTATCTTACAGTATCTTGATCAAGAATCCCGATGCAGAGTGCTCTCGAACGATGGACATTTGGGTGGAAGAACCCACTTGGAAAGGCGCATCTTGGAGGCACCAAGGGATAGTCCTCAAAGAAGGAGATTGTCAGAGGGTAGTAACCATCTTGCCATTTAGTCTGCAAAAGAAATTTATTAATAGGAGGACGATGGTTAAACTCATATTGTGCTTGTTCTTCATGAGTTACCACTTCTTTGACGGGAACGATGCACCACTTCAATAAATCTCCCGATTCAGGCTTCGTAGAGAAACCCTACACAGAGAAATTGAAAATACCAAAAACAAACAAGACGGAAAAACAAACTATAGTTAAGTTCATCAGTCCATTACAAATACATATGTATATACAACCATGCGATCGGTGTGCCATATGTACATACATGGGGATGGTTCTTGCGCCAGGCCAAGTGCTCCTCCTTCAATCGGCTACACGCCCGAGACATCAATATCTAGAAGACCAAACTTCCAAATTATTGAGTCCAAACGCATATGTACACAAATACAAAAGGACACAATCCATATACCAATGCACGACCCGCTTGTGATAACTTATCTTCACAAGTGGCTAGCATAAGTAAAAACCGCCTGTGATAATGTTTCTTCACAGGCGGTATCACTTATCCGCATGTGAAATTGCGGATTATCACAGGCTCTTCATTTCAGGCGGTTTTAAAAACCGCGTGTGATAATAGGTTTGGAGCCGCCTGCGATAAGGCTTATGCCCCCTTTGGCAGAGCTCCACGGAGCTGATTCTCAGGCAGCATCAGAGAAGTTGTGCCAAACACTATTTTTCGGAAGAAGTGATTCTTGACTGATTCTGTGAAGTGACTCTCTGAAATGAACTAAGAGGCTAGAAGCTGAAAAAGTAGCTTCTCCTAATTTTGTCAAGTGATTCTCTGTCCTGATTCTAAGAGTTTATTCTAGAGAATCATAGAGAATCATTTTCAGTCACAGAATCACTTCAACAGACAATCAGAAGTGAATCTAGAGAATCATCTTTGTGGAGCTATCCTAAAGGGGGCCTTATTGTAGTAGTGCAATGATGTGTCTTTAGAGTCCATGCGAAGAAGATGATGGAGACATTATATAAAGACACACACCATCATCTTCTCCGCGCATACTGATGGGGGTCGCGCGCATGATGGTTCAGCTTAAGGGTGGCTGACATGTGAACACCACAGCCTATGGGACCTGTGCCCCTCTTCATGCACTGATAGGACGCGTGAAGTAATGGAACCGCTCTATTTTAAACATCACAAGAATAATATCTTTTCATTAATAGAGATAACATACTATGTTTGATAGTAATCAGCGCCCAAAAATTCTTGTTTTACAGTTTGGTTCTCCACGCTCTTTCACTTTAATTTGTACGTACTTTCTATATTTTTCTAACATTTTTCTCGTCCTTTCTTTTATTTTCTCTCCATTCATGGTCTCAACTTTTCTTTCTAGTCGTTGCTACCTGTTGTGTTTTCCTGTTACTATAATACTTTACAGTCCGCTTTGCAGGCCCCACTGGGGGCGATCTCCTAGCACCTCCAGCGGCTGAAGTATCGTACATGCCACTTTAGAGGCCACCAGCGATGTGGAGGGTCATTCATTAATAGAGAGTAAAGATAGAACAGATAGTTTACAAAACAGTAGATAGAAAACAAAATAACAGATTGAACAGACGAACAACATTGTGTTCATTGTCATAAAACATTACTCCCTCCTTCCTATATTACCTGTCATTAGAACAAGTTTTTTAGTTTATTTTTGAACTAGAAAACTTGTCCTAATTATTAACGACAATTAATATATGAAGGAGGAAGTACAAAACAAGAAAAACAACATCGCGAAACAAGAAGAAATAAAACATCACAAAACAAGAAGAGAAAAACATCCACGACTGGATTAATCTATGTTAAAAGATTTCCTATTTTAAAGTTGGGTTCGACTAGAATGTAATCAGAACTTTGGTGCAATCATGCAATCAACCATCTTCAACCGTTGGATCAATATACATCTTACGGTCGTTAAATCTTTTTATCCAACCCCCTCCACCAGGTGGAGGGGTGGTTGTGGAAGGGGTTAAACGAAAAGATGTAATAACCGTAGGATGTAGATCCAATGGATGAAAATCGTTGATTACACAATTGTACCAAAACTTTAATTGCATCTATGTCTATCAATGAGTCGAACTCGAGCGAGCTTGTCTTTCTAAGCTTGATTTTGATAAAACACAGAGTCGATCCAGAGCTGAGCCAAAAATTCATGTATATACAATAGAATCTACTAAATTTGGTTTCACAACTAATGGAGTAGGAAGGTGGATGATGTTGCACATTATTTGTTGCTATCATATATAAAAATTGTGTCCCATAAAACATTTTTAATAAAATTATATAGTTTAGTTAATCATACGTACATATCATAGATGATAACAAAAAATGAGCTTACTCGAGCTTTTCGAGCTTGAGCTCATCAAGCTCGCAAGATCAAGCTTGGCATGTTTAGAATTGGCACAGTACTCAACTTCATCCTCAAACTTTCAATCAAAACTTAGTTTGGTCCTTGAACGTTCAAATGGGTCAATTTAGTCCCTCATCTTGACAGAACAACCGTTTCACTTACATCATTAGTCTGAGTTGGACATCCACATTGGCATGCCACATAATCTATTTTGCCACATCATCTACCCGGCTACCTCACTTAGAAAAGGATAATACTTTTTTATCATCTTACAAAATAACTAGCTAATTTATTGGGGCGGATTTACGTAGTTGCATGGGATATAAATATGTCTCCTACAATTTTTTTGTGAAACTATCAAGTGATATATCCTATATCATATTACATATGTAAAAATATTGTAAAATATAAAACTTTTAAGCCTAGGAAAGAGCAAACAGAGAGGAAGAGCAAACTTTTAAGCCTAGAGAATAAATATAAAATGAAGTTGCACAGCTGGCCGGGTACACGTACGGTCCGGGTGTGCCGGTGCACCTTAACCCCCATCGTGTGACCCTAGCGGTGGTTGGGAAGACCCTTGTAGGTATGCTCTGATTCTTGTCCTCCAACTCCATCTAGGTTTCCAATGATGCAAGTGGTTCACCACTAGACTGTAGAAAGGATAAGCACACACACATGTAACAGTCGTTGTTGACTGCGTTGGTCTATGTTTGCAGTCATTGATTGACTGCTTTGGCCTACGTTTAGTCATTAACTCTAGCCTTTGAATCTGTGTTGTGTGAAAGGGTTTAGTTTTGGTTTCAGACTATACTAGCTAGCCTATATAAATTGTACCTGTGTTCCTTGATGAATACATAACAAACATTATCCATCCATATTAGTCTAGTAACCATTCTCTATATGGTATCACGAGACCAATAATCTTTCCCTGCTTCCCCTTTCTTCCGCCATGGCGTCGAGTCCAAAACCAGCAAAGCCTCAGTGATGAGCAGCACACAAGTTTCTTGATGAGAAACTGACTACGGAGGTGGCTCGCAGCATGCATTTGACAAAAAGGATGCCCACTCGAGGGTTTGGGGATAAAAGGTATATCATCTAGGCAGCCAACTAGAGGTTCAAACGAAGCTACACGGCTGGCCGGGTACACGTACGATGCGGGTGTGCTGGTGTACCTTAACCCCCATCGTGCGTCCCCGGTGGTGGTTATGATGAGCCTTGTAGGTATGCTCCGATTCCTTTCCTCCAACTCCATCTAGGTTTTTGATGATGTAGGCGGTTCACCACCAGACAAACCAACAAAGCCTCAGTGATGAGCGACATGCAAGTTTCTTGATGAGAAACTGGCTGCGAGGGCGGCCCCCAGCCGGCATGCATATTGACAGGAAGGATGTTCCCTCGAGGGTTTGAGGATAAAAGGTATACCATCTAGGCAGTCAGCTGGAGCTTCGAACAAAGCTACATGACTGGCTGGGTACACGTACAGTCTGGGTGTGCTTGTGTACCGTAACCCCCGCTGTGCATCCCCGGTGGTGGTTGGGAAGAGCATTGCAGGTATGCTCTGATTCCTGTCCCCCAACTCCATCTAAGTTTCCGATGACGTAGGAAATTCACCACGAGACAAACCAGCAAAGCCTCAGAGATGAGCGGCATGCAAGTTTCTGGATGAGAAACTGACTACGGGGGTAACCCCCAACATGCATGTTTCACAGGAAGAATGTTCCCTCCAGGGTTTGAAGATAAAAGGTATACCATCTAGGTAGCCAGTCAGAGGTTCGAACAAAGCTACACGAAGCTGGCTAGATGGCTGCCTACACGAATCTACACGAAGCTTCATTCGAACCTCCGGCTGGCTTCCTAGATGGTATACCTTTTATCCTCAAACCATCGAGGGAACATCCTTCCTGTCAAACATGCATGTCGGGGACCGCCCTTGTAGTCAGTTTCTCATCAAGAAACTTGCATGCTGCTCATCACCGAGTCTTTGCTGGTTTGTCTGGTGGTTAACTGCCAACAGCATCGAAACATAGATTGAGTTGGAGGATAGGAATCGGAGCGTACCTGCAAGCTCTTCCCAACCACCACCAGGGATGCACGACGGGGTTCAGTTACACTGGCACACCCGAACCATTCGTGTGCTGGTGAAGGTGGAAGTCAGCACTCTCACGGTTCATGGATAGAAAAAAGGAAGAAGAAAAATGATGGCGTGTCGCCGCAGAACGCAGATAAGGACATGACCTAATGGCGGGGACTCAGTGTACAACATGTCGTTCAAGGATGACATGATCACCATCACCGCGACGTCCTCTGGCGAGGCCGTGGAGGACTGGCTTGACACAAGGTCCTCTACGTCCCTTGTCGGCGCCTTCACAAGCTCGTCATGCGGCTCAACATCGAGTGGCGCCCCAGCTACTCCATCGACCAGAACCCCGTAGCCGTTCTACAGCTCTGCGTAGGCCGCCGCTGCCTCATCTTCCAGGTTATCCGCGCTGACTTTCTTCCCCGACAAGTAGGAAGATTTCCTCGACGATTCCGGTTACCGCTTCGTTGGCATGGTGGAAGGGGTTAAATGAAAATATATAATAACAGTAAGATGTAGATCCAACAGATGAAAATCATTGATTACACGATTTCACATAAAATTAATTGTATCTAGGGATGTCAACGAGTTGAACTCAAGCGAGCTTGTCTTTCTAAGCTTGAGTTTTATAAAACATCGATTCGATCCTCAAACTATCAATCAAATCTCAGTTTGGTCCTTGAACTTTCAAATGGGTTAATTTAGTCCCAACTTTACACAACCATTTCACTTTCATCCTTAGTTTGAGTTGGACATCCACATTGGTATGCCACAGATGCTAGTATTATGTATCCAATTGCCACATAAGGTTTGCTCCTTGAATTACTAGCCATTTGTACAGGCGGCTAATGTGATCGGGCACACCGAGCGTACATGCGTGCCAGTTACCGAGGTGACTTAAATGCGGGTAGCGCATGCGCATCATTGAATTCAATTTGAACCACTCCGTGTCCCATCACCACTATTGCGCGCATCGAGAGACAAATCACCAGGATGCTACTACGCTATAAGATCACCCAGGAACGCCATCATCTTCTCCGTACAACCACTCTTCCTCTCTTCCCAAAACTGCGCCAGGAACACCATGGCTGGCAAGGAAACGCTACCGGCAAGCCCGCCGAAGGATGCCAAGGGGAAGCGTCCCCGACCGGCCTCTCTCCCTGACCCCCCCCCCCCCCGGACATGGAATGGGCTCACTAAAAGATGGCTCGCGATGTATTTCACAATACATCATGCTCCATGCTCCGCCTTTGGCTTGGTTCCCTTCTAGAGCAGACTGGAATGGGGACAACGAACCACTATGTCTTCAGCATGACGCACTTGGCCGGTCGCCTCGACGTCCTCTAGGACACGCTGAAGGTCTAGCTCGGCGTCGACGGCCGTGACAACCTGGTGGCAGTGATGTCAAGGGAACTGGGCTTGCTGTCTCCTTCGCGGGAGGCGCCCTCGCCCTACCAGGAGCCCAAGGAGGAGGAGGAGGATGAGGATGAGGAGAAGTAGTTTTTTTTCTTGTTTTAAGTTGTGTTTTTTTCTTTTTTCTAGTTTGTGTTTTTCATTTTTTCTCATTTGTGATATATCGTCTTAAAGTAATGAACTTTATTTAGCTATTCATTGGCGTGCAAAAATAGTTCTAATGTTGCTGTTCTAACAATAAACAAGTGGACTAGTATTTATCTCTTTTATTTTTTTAGAATGAAATATATTTCCTCTTCCAACTCTACTGAGATGGAGATCCAGAAAATGACTTACACCCAGTTCATCTGACAGCACTAGGGAGAACCTTCCCCCTCACCCTGATCCCACTCTCTATGTTGAAACCCAACACGGTTCCAACATAATGAGCGATCAAACAGTCACAACCTACTACATCAAGCTAAGAAAAGTACATAGTATATAACAAAAGACGCTAGAATAGTTTACGGAGTATCAACTATAGGCCATATTAACAAAGCTAAACATAAGAGACCACAGGTTCTAGAAGCAACACAGCAAAATAGCATCCACTCCATTCACGATCATTTTTTGGAGCGCTTTTCACTTCTCGCCACGCCGAGTGTCGTCCCCACCCTCGCCGTCGCCATCCACTGAGCGCTGTCCTCACTCTCAACATGCATGTTTGACATGAAGGATGTTCCCTTGAGGGTTCGAGGATAGAATATACCATCTAGGCACAGCTCACTACACGGTTCATCAAATTAATCGCATGCCTTGTAAAATATAATTTCCAACATGTTGTACCCATCCTTTCGAAGAAACGATAGCCGTAGGCGCTAGCTGCTACGTGTTCTGATTTTAGAACAAATGAACACACTTGTAAAAACACGTACGCCACATACGATCCTCAACGTCGTCAAATTAACATGATCCTCAACAAGGGGAGCAACGTCTATCCACATAGTTCCGCCTGGTGTTGCACAAATGGCTCTCGCCTCACGCCAGCCACGTATCCTGATCCAATCGTATCACTTCAAATAAGGAAGTGCCAGAAGATTGGTCGAAAATAAATAAGAAAGAAGGAAGAATAAAAAGGATGGCGTGTTTTGATTCATGAGCTGTGAGGCTGCTGACTTCCATCTTCATTGGCTAGTTCCTGATTCCGCTGATCTCTCCAGCATGCATTCACAATAGCTACTCCTTGGTGGCTGGACCCAGGGTATGCCATGGCCCATCCGGCACACCCAGTGGGTACGCCTTTATGAAAAGTTGTTGTTGTTGTACGTGGTGTTTCGTTGAGACAATGCAGCTTGTGGTCATAACGATAAGAATTCAAAAATGGAAAGAGTATTTTTGATGGAAAGGAGAAGACTGAACAACAACTATTTTTTGAGATCAAGGAGACCGCCCTTACTTCGACTTGTTGTGGAGCCCCCGCTTTGATCTTCTGAGGGGTCTTGGATGCCTATTTTTCTTTGGTTCTATTTTAGGTGTCTTTCATTTTCTTTTTCGATGCTCAACTTGTGCATCAATTTGTTTCTGTATGACTCTGACTTTGTACCTTTTATTCATTGCTGATGATACTAGTTGAGCGCCAGCACAAAGCTTCCTAAAAAACCAAAATAGAAATAGTATATCAGATTCAAAGATCATCATTACTTCCTTTACTCGGGGCTCGAGCCAGTCAAATTCGGAAAATTCTCCACCCATATTGTAACTGTATCTCAGTTTTATATCCACGCCCGTTTCCAAAATCCAAACCAGAGGTAGAGGAAGGTTTGCACAAGAGAGAACTTGTGTCGTGCTGCCGCAGACTACAACCGTAGGACGAGGAGAGGACCCAATGGGGGGGACTCAGATGTACAATGTGACATTGGAGGATAACAGGATCACCACAACGGTGAAGTCCTTCGGGAAGGCCGTGGAGGTCTGGCTCGACAAGGTCCTCTATGTCCATCATCAACGCCTTCACAAGCTCGTTGTCGGGCTCAACATCGAGTGGCGCCCTAGCTACTCCGCCGACCAGAACATTGTCGCCGTTCTGCAGCTCTACATCGGCCACCACTGCCTCATCTTCAAGGTCATCCACACTGACTACTTCCCCGACGAGCTGGAAGATTGCCTCAACGGTTTCGACTACTTTTTCATCGATGTGGGCGTGGTGGGTGACACCGATCGACTTTGGAAGGACTGGAAGCTAAAGATGGCCAAAATGGTCGACCAGGCAAAGCTCGTCGAGGAGGAGACAGATCGCCCGAGCCTTCGCTGTGCAGGGTTGAAGGACATCGCGATCGCTGTGATGGGTGCCGACATGGAGAAGCCTTACCGGGTGAGGATGAGCCACTGGGATGCATACAATATCTCCGGCAAGCAAATTAACTATGCCTGCATTGACGCCTTCATCTCCTGTGAGTTTGGCTGCAAGCTGCTCTCTGGTGACTACTGATCTAATGAACAAGTTCGTGGATCAGCTGCTGTTGATCAACCTGGCAGAAAATTCACATGTGTAGCGCACAATTTCTAGCTTTTCTGATTGTGCGCTCAATCTCTCATAAAATTATTTTTTCTTGAGGAAACACTATCTTGGGTTCATATCACATGTGTGCCCCACTGTTGCGGGTCCACATGTCAATTGTAGTAATAATTGCAGGGCAAAGGATTTCATCGCCACTGTCTTGGCATTCAAGTTAATTTTTTAGTAGTTTTTGTGATGATTGTTCACAAAAAAAGAATAGTTTTTGTGATGGAAGAATTAGCTAGAGTCTATTGTCATGTGTTTGAAGTTTGAGAAAATTTTAGGCAACAGATCATTAGAAGGTAATAATTACTGTCATTAGTCACTTATTTTGCAATTAATCATTAACCATTAATTTGATAGGTTAAGCAATTACAAATTAACATAGTCCTTACAATTACGGAATTACAACTACTCCCTCCATCCCAAATAACTTGTCACTCTTTTTAGTTCAAAAATGAACTAATTAATTAAAGATCGACGGGTAATTTGGGAGATGGAGGGAGTACATACTAATAATTTTGAATAAGTAAGAAACTTACTTTATCCTTCTACCGGCCGGTTGACTGGCGGCACCGCCTCTGCGAGCTTCAAGCGTTGCCGCCCCGAGCTCCACGTGCCACCGCACGCTGTGCCCCTCCTCCGCGTTACATCGTGAGGCTGCAAACTGCGAGCCAAAAGGTCGGCACCGCGCGCCATCGCTTCGGCCTCTACCTCGCTGTCTCGGTGCGCTGCCTTCAGCCTCCGTGCCACCACCTTCGGTTAGATCAGCGGTGCGGGACGATGCGAGGGATTTTGAAAACATGCCTGTTATTTCACATGCATCGAGGTCTTTCACATGATCGATCACTGTCTTTCACATGCATGTTATTTGTCCATGCATGCTACACCCCAAACATGATCAACAAGCCACAAACATGACGATCTCTCAACAAAAATAGAAAACACTGACGTCATCAAACATGATTGAGGTCTTTCACATGGATGTTGGATGTCCATATGCATGCTATGCCCCAAACATGTATTCCAATAATAGAATATTTCCTACAATGTATTGATATATATTTCCATATTTATCATATTCTCTCTACCATGCATGTGTATATACTCTCAACCTATATGGCAGTTTATCTATCACACTAATGAAGAATATTACCATGTCATCAATTCAGATAACAAACTATGTTGGACAGGAAGGATGTTCCCTCGAGGGTACAAGGATAGAATGTGTACTACCATCTGATAAGCACACAACAATCACTACTTATGTGGTTCATCAAATTGATCGATCACATGCTGCTATGTAGATAGTATATTTTCTAACATGCATGTGTTGTACTCGTCTTTTGAAGAAACGATAGTCGTAGGCGCTAGCCTCTACGTGTTCCAAATTTAGGAAAAAATGAACACACTCGTGAAAACACGTACGCCACATCCAATGCTCAACGTCATCAAATTAACATGATCCTCAGCGGGGGGGGGGGGGGGGGGGGGGCGCAAAAATCCTCAACACGTGATCAAAAATGCTTGATTGCAAGCTCTCTTTCACATGCATTATATTCATGTCCACCATCATACATGATCATGACCATTATCATCGGTTCGAGATGGACTCTCATTCGGCAACAGTCGGATCCTTCAAAAAAATATATGGACTCTCGGTCGATTGCCATGCGCGCTCACGTCAATCTTCCGCCCCTCGTTAACATCGTCTCGGTCTATTCCCACGCTCGTTCACGTCAATCTTCTGCACCTCATTGAAATCGTTCGCATAAAATGTTATGAACACCGCAGGATGAACCTACAAAGTATGCTAGGTGGGCCATTGCATACCCTGGGCCGTTTGCGTGTCCAATTAAAAAACTTGTCGATGGGACGTGTCGAGCAGATGCGACAACCGAGAGGATGCAAACCGTGGTTTGGAGTAACTGCAACCGTCGATTCAAAAGCAAAGTTTTCGAAGCATCTGATCATCTCCACTTGCGCACTGGGACCACGACCCGCTATAAAGGCACACCATCCTCTTCTTCTCCACCGCACCTCTCCATCGATCTTAGCCTCAAAACTTCTCCTATTGCTTCTCTGCCGCACTACCGTCAACCACCTCTCGCCCTTTTTCCGCACACCCATTGCAGCACAAATAGGTAGCCCCGCACCGAAGCGCTCCAAGCCATAGATGTCCTCCAATCCTCCTTCTCCGTTTCTGTTGCCACCAATGCTGGTGGAACTAGAAGCGGTGCCCACACCTCCTCTGCCCCCGTCTGCGCACGCGGCGCCTGCTCCTCCTCCGCCCATGGTGACCGCACCTCCTCAGCCCGACTATGTTGAGATTGTCCGCCTCTACGGGGACCACATTGCCGAACTCGAGGGCTGGCTTAAGGAGGTCACCAACGACCTGTTCGTCACCGACGTGCGCATAAGAGCGCTTGACACAATGAAGCGGGATGTATTTGACAATATATCTCGCTCCTGTCGCTGTCTGAGACTTGCGATCCTTCCCCAGCACACTAGCATGGACTCCGCGCGGCTACTATATCTTCGGGTTAGGCTTTGTGGCCGCTCGGCTCGACTTCCTCTATGTGACGATTGGTGAGGAGTCTGGGGTGGAGTTTTGCGAGCAACTGGTGAATGCCGTTGACCAGATGTTCGGTCTACTGTTGAAGGAGGTGCCGTCGGTGGTTGCGGCAGAGGCGAAGGCGATTGAGGAGGTGTACAAGTCCTCCGAGTAGAGTAGGATTAGTAGTAGTTTTTTCTCTTGTTTTCAATGTGTTTTTCTTTTTTTCTTCTTTGTAATATATGTGTTGTTTTTATGTTAATGAAAAATGTTTTTTATGTTCATGAACAATGTGCCTTATGCATTAACGAAGAACTCCTCCTTTTATCGAAAAACATCGCATATTTAAAATTAACACATTAGTAATATTATATCTAATAAAGATTAAACACATTAGGATGTAGTATTATATTTCAAAAATTTAAAAATAAAAAGCTAGACCGTGGAACTGTACATCACACACAGATGATGCAAATACTAATTAGTTTTATTTCTTTTCTCTTTAACAGCTGACATTGTGGGCCCCTCCCCATCCTGGACCTAGGCGGACACCCCTCCCTCCTAGGACCAGAGTCGGGCCTACCTTTAACCCCTTGGTCCGACTATCGAATTCAATGTGGCAGGGCCGCACGACCGTCTTTATGCGACCCTACCCAGATGGTTGCCACATACTTTCGTGCACCGAATCTTACAGCCATATAGCCAAGGGTGCACTGCACGGTTCCCGTGATTGTGCCACCCTGCCCTAATCGTTACCACATACGCCAAAGTCCAAATCATTCAGCGTGCACGGACACAATGCAACAATCGAACAATCGATGAACGTCGTTTCAAAGTATGAAGCGGCCCATGCATGGAAAAAGCCAACAAACTGTTAGAACTAACAATGAACGAGTGAGCAACTATAACAGAGGAAACAAAAAACACTCTCGTTTGAAAAGTAACAAGGCCAGTGACGAACACTACTTTTATATTATTCGTATTGTCATTACAACAAATGAGTACAACACCTTTTATAGGCTTGGAGCACACGAACTCCACATCCGAAATTTGCTCAGAGATCCAAATGACTAAGCGCTAGATGTGCACGATCCATCATGCGCAAGAGCACGACACGGCCAAATCTGTATTTAGTTGCTTGTCTTGGATTGGATTGACTTGGATTGGATGGTCCAGTCATGTGTATGTTTCGTGGTCAGACGGACAGGGTCATTCAGGTTCGAGGAATATTCCTTGCAGATGCTGGATGAGATGGTCCTAGAAATTTTGTTGGATGAGTCCATCATCCTTATCTAATTATGCTTCTTAGTAATGTAATTAGTGATAATTAACTTGTTTATTATTGATGAATAATTACAATTAGGATATTAAAATTCATATTTGCTAGTAATGTGATAATTAGTATATAAATAATTAATATTATAAAATTATCAACTTAGATGATTCAATCCACCCAAGTTTCATCCAAGCTACCAAACGAAAAAATTGGATCGTCCAGTCCATCCAACAAAACATTAATTTGGATGATCCAATACATAATTAAATGGATGATCCTATCCAGTCCAACTTCAACGTCAAAACAGACGCAAATTACTAAGCATTTTGTCACATGTCTAGTGTATGCACGTAGACACGGCCTCAACACCGGGTTTAGGGTGCATCGTGGACTAACCACATGACCCGGCCAAACACTCACGTAATTAGCATACACCTGCAAGAGCAACTACATGGTCGCATCTTCGTGTACGAATGGCAACACTGACCAACTTACTTTGTATGTGAGTATTTTCCCTGTCCATGAGCCAAACAAGCTCTTCTGATGCGGCAACTAATAATGAGCAACATAACACTCTTGTGCACGCACTCACGAACACAACCATAACTCATCAGGTGTTCATTAGCCCAGCAAGTTAGTATTAGCACTAACATGGACAATGCAACAATAATAAGCAGTGCTGAGTTGCCTACGGCTCCGTGACCCTAGGTCGAGAAAATGGCCACCATGCAAAGAGCACTACAACCTCACCTGCCATGAACTCCATGCTTGGAAACGGCAAACGCTCCTTGACGTCGCAGCTTGAGTATGAGCATGACACGGGAGATCAAACTCGTGAGTGCATCTGGAAGACAATGTGATTATGCAGACTTTAGGAAACAAGTGCTCTTCATGGAGCACACGTTAGAAGAGAGAGACGATGAGCTAAGTATAAAAACGAACGGAACTACGATAATAAAGAATATAATAGATAGGGCCTTTGCCTAGACTCTAGATTTTATTCACTCATGAAGAATTTTTTTAGTTTCTATAGTATTTTCTATTTAATTAATACTCTCTCCTGGTTCAAAATATTTGTCACCGGATAGTTCATTTTTGAACAAATCGGTGAAAAATATTTCAAACCAGGAGCTAGGCACTACTTTTCTTTTGAACTAAAATATTATCTAAAATCAAGCATGTAATATTATTTGTTCTCAATTAATGTGCCTTGTATGAATATACTCATGCGTTCTCTTAAGCAAGCTAGCCAACAGATTTAATCCTTGCTTCCTATGCTATCGCAAATGAATTCCTCTGATCAACACATATTCACACAACAAGGATTTAGTTTTACATCTAGCATAATGTTATTGTATTCCCTTACAGAAGCCAAAAAATGACAAAACGTTCTAGCTAATGCTGTGATGGAAAATTTGAATAACATATGGACAATTAACATGCTGATAAAGAAATTGTCTGCACAATCTGAATTATGAAAAATTATCAAAACTTATGACATTATTTACTACTTGTGCATCAAATTATAAACTTTATATTTTTTTAGCAAATTATTAACAAGTTGTATAGATTTTTCAAAGCGCATACCCTTCGGTTAAATATCCTAGGTCCACCATTATTTTGACATGCATGTTAGTTGTCATGCATATGCTACGCCCCA
The DNA here is from genome assembly GCA_036927565.1 of Tuctoria greenei. Lineage (NCBI taxonomy): Eukaryota > Viridiplantae > Streptophyta > Magnoliopsida > Poales > Poaceae > Tuctoria > Tuctoria greenei. The sequence continues at coordinate 171,603,155 of JAYESD010000002.1, read as the reverse complement.
AATATGATCAACAAGCCTCAAACTATATATGGCGATCTTTCAACAAAACAGAAAACATGTAACGTTGTCATCAAACATGATCGAGGTGCATGTTACTTGTTGATGCATGCTTGCTACACACCAAACATGATCAACTAGCCTCAAACATGACGATCTTTCAACGAAAAGAGATAAAACACGCTTAACGTTATCATACAAGATCGAGGTCTCTCTCTCACATGCATGTTAGTTGTCCATGCATGCTGCGCCCCAAACATATGATCAACGAGCCTCAAACTATATATATATATATATATATATATATATATATATATATATATATATATATATATATGTGTGTGTGTGTGTGTGTGTGTGTGTGTGTGTGTGTGTGACGATCTTTCGACCGAAAGAGAAACCACATAACATCATCAAACATGCATGATCGAGGTCTTTTGCGTGTCAAACTGAAAAACATGATTCGAGGGTTTGTGATACATATATTGTTTTAATGAATAAATGTGTGGTGTGTTCATCGTGTTCCTCCGGAATGACAATTCATAAGGAAGGATTTGATTATTTCTTGAACAAATGAATGATTTAGTTACTAAGTGAATGTGCTCTAAGTTCAGTGATGTGTTGTCTCTAGGGAGGAAGAGGAGGATTTAGGTTTTCTTTTCTTGTTTTTCTTTTCATTTGTGTGCTTCTACTTTTTTCTCGTGTTTTGTGACAATCTTTAAACTATATATGATGATCTTTCAACAAAAAGAGAAAACACGTAACTTCATGAAACATGATCGAGGTCTTTTATGTGACAATCTAAAAAATAGGAACATTGCATACCCTCAACCCTTTGCGTGTCAAACTTAAAAACATGAACTAAAAAACTGAAGCACCACAGGACGGACCGACAAAGTATGTCATGTGGGCCATTGCATACCCTGGACCATTTGCATGTCAAATTAAAAAACTTCCTGTGAAGCCGAGACGGGATACGTCGAGCCATTGTGATAACCTAGAGGAGGCAAACCCCGGTTTGGACTAACTCTTACCCACCCACCGGTTCGAAAGCACAGTTTATGAAGCGTCCGATCATCTCCAATCCCGCGCTTAGACAACGACCCGCTATAAAGGCAGACCGTCCTATTGCTTCTCATCTGCACCACTCCATCGATCGTAGCCTCCAAACTTCTCCTCTTGCTTCTCCACCGCACCGATGTTGATCACCTCTCGTTGTTTCTCCGCACCTCCATTGCCGCACAAATGGGTAGCCCCGCACCGAAGCGCTCTAGGCCATCGACGTCCTTCGAACCTCCTTCTCTGTTTCTGTTGCCGCCAATGCTGATGGAATTGGAGGTGTCACCCGCACCTCCTCCATCCCCTTATCCACCTGCGGCGCCTATACCTCCTCATATCATTTGGGTTCAGGAGACTGTTCGCCTCCTCCAAGACCACATCGAAGAACTCGATCGGCGCCTGAAGGAGGCCATCGAGCACCTGTCCGCCACTGTCTAGCGTGCAAAAAAGCTCGACAAATTAACGCAGAATATATTTTTTGTTACATCTCGCTCGTGTGACCATATGGGTCTTGGGAAACTTCCTGTCTACACCAGCATGGACACCGCCCGCCACTACTACTTCGGGTTAAGCTTTATGGCCGGTTGTCTCCACGTCCTTCATGAGACGATCAGGGAGGTGGATGGGGTGGAGGGCCGCCGGCATCTTCTGCAGGCTGTCTCCTAGAAGCTTCAAACTCAATAGCCGGAGGAGGAGGCAGCGGCAGCGGCGGTTGTGGCAGCGCAGAAGGAGGTGGAGGAGATCTACTCCTACTCTGAGTAGAGTAGTATTAGGAGTAGTTTTTCTTTTCCATGTTTTCTATGTGCTTTCGTAGTTCTTGTTAGTATTATATGTGTTGTTTTTATGTTAATGAAAAAGTTTTTTTCTATTCACGAACAATGCATCCTATACAGTATCGAAAAACCACTCCTTTCTAAAAAAGGGGCGAGATAACTGGAGTTCATTGTCTAGGCAAGAATTCATTGTGTTGCGGCAATCGAAGATTCTTGGTTGGGACTCAATTGAGAGCGTGGTTGAGGCTGTGTTTCTCCTCTTTTGTGCTCTTTCACTGAATTTTTTTATTTGTAGTCGGTGGTTTACGTACAACAATTGTTATCATCATCTTTCCAAAAAGAAGACCGATGGTGACTTTACATAATCTTAGCACGTGATTGATCTGGCGATCAAACTTCACCAAGTCTAAGATTACTGATGTCTTCATACTAAAAGTTCATGGAGAACATACTCATGGATCAACATTAAGGATGGGTGGTCACTTATCAGTTTGGGGTTCAATCTCTGAATCGGGCTCCCAAGGTTCTCATCAGTGCATGTCTACAATAAAATTTTTGTTATTGCCTTACACGCATGGTGGCACAGAGTGTGACATCTCTGTCACGCATCGGATTCTAAGGATTTCAATGATCTCTTCAAGGATGCGATTTTAAGCAGTTGCTCATGTCAATGTTTGGTTCTTGGAACCCTTCCCGCCCACACCAACATGGACTCCGCAGTGCCGGCCACTACTGCTTCGAGTTAAGCATTGTGGCCGCTTGTCTCGACCCCCTCCACGAGACGATTGCGGAGGTGCCTGGGGTGGAGGTCCGCCGGCACCTTCTGCACACTGTCGCCCAGAAGCTTCGGGCTCAGGTACCGGAGGAGGAAGAGGCAGCGGCGGCGGCGGATGTTGAGGAGACCTCCTCCGAGTAGAGTAGGATTAGGTGTAGTTTTTCTTTTTCTTGTTTTCTATGTGTTTTTGTATTTATTGTTTGTAATATATGTGTTGTTTTTATGTTAATGAAAAATGTCTATTATGTTCATGAATAATGGGCTTGTTTGGTTTGTTACTAACAACAACCTCACCAATTTTTGGTGTGCCCATATTATTTAGCTTCGGTTTGGTTCGACACCAAACTTTTGCTCGCCTTCAAAAATTTTGTGATGCATGTACAAGTCGCTGGCAAAATCATTGGCGGCCGAAATGTTCACCCACGTTACCTAAACCTGCCAACAGAAGAAGGGATGATTTGTCAGCCATGCATTGCTTGCACGTTGCTCAAGATTATGAGGTTGGAAAACTTTGAACAAAAATATATCAAAAACTGTGAGACGAATTTAATTTTCGTTTGGGTCATTTCCTTGTAATTAAAACTACAAAACAAGATCTCAAATTAGTATATTTTTACGAAAAACAAAGTAATAACATTTAGACCCCACATGTCATATAAACAATTGTGATGAGTATTGGCAAGGTTACAATCAAAATGTTTATTTACCAATGGATTGGTGCTACCAGCATTTTGGTATCACCAATTTTTTTGCAAGGTAAGCACGGGTAAGCATCCAAACAGACCCAATATGTCCTATGTAGTATCAAAAAATATCTCCCGTATGTTTGTAAGTAGGGACCATTTAAATTGGATGTGCCTAAAAGACTGAAATCCGGTAAAAATTCAGGCAACCTTCGGTAACACTAATCCTGTAAAATTTCATAATTGACAAAAAAAAAATTCTATAGCTCATACATTGACAACAAATTGTGATGCATGTGAAAATGTATTTTTAGTAGTAGTATATACTATGTGTTATCATTTCATTGTGATCAATGTTACAGAATGTTGATTTTTTACCTTTTACTATACCATGGATTTGCCATCGTCCTTTCGTGGACTTGGGTGTTCTGTATTTGCATGTCGTTTGCATTAGCTCACATACATTTGGCTATTCATATTTTTGTTCGTATTTTTTGGAATGTCCCACTAGCTAGCACATGACTGCTTTTAGAATTTGATCTCCATGCATGGCAACAAAGATGAAGGGGAGCTAGCGGTCGCATGGCGAGCAAGCAGCTAGGTCATTCTGTAATTAAGAAGCTAGCAAGATGTCCGAAGAAGTCTACCTCTGTAGCTACACGCACCATGTGCAGGAATCCATGTGACATGACATGTAATTAATCATGATTGCATGCGTGCACAAGGGCACAGCTAGCGCCAAATTCTCCACGCTCGGGAAAATTTTTCCTTTCTTCTTGGCGCGCCACAATTGAGATTTTGACAATTCAATTTTCACTCCCTTCGCCTTCAATTTCATTCCCACCTATTGTAACCCTATTTCAACCTTGATGAGTATCAATGGAAACACTGGCCTCCGTTCCCGACAAACTGCTGCCCCGCCCTTCCGGTGATCTCGCAGTACTCCAAATGTGTTGTCCTCTCTGACCTGTGCACCAAACTTGTATTCCTAAGAAATTACCGTGTTTTCATTTCCCACAGTTTTTACAATTTTTTCCCCATGGATCTCGCAGTGACGCATCGAAACTCTTGGTGGTGGTGACTCATGGGTAAAACGCCGAGCGACCAAGTTTGACGGGCTCTACAGAACCTCTTCGTCGCCGACACCTCCAGGGACATCCCGAACTCCAGTTTTGTGCTAGGTAAGTTCTACACGGTCCATGATGTTTTGGGCTAGTTAAGTTCTACACGAACCATGCTGATATACGAAGATTAAATAAATTAGCAAAGAAGAAATGCGCTCTTATGTTTCACGAATTTAGTTTCATATATATATATATATATATATATATATATATATATATATATATATATATATATATATATATACACACACACACACACACACACACACACACTACATCTGTCTCGAAATAAATGTCGCTCCGACAGCATATTACGATAGTGTATTTCTAGTTCAATTCCTGGTCGGGAACGCAAATATTAAAAATCGGATGTAGTATGTAATTTCTAGATTTAAAATTTAATGATGCACGGGTTATCTAATCAACCACTGCAAATATTGTACTCTCATTCCCGTGTTACAAATTTATATTCCTAAAATTTTCAGTTCCCACGGTTTTTACACTTTTTTCTTTCTTGTGGCATTCTCGGATTGTACGTTTTTTCCTATTCCTTCATTTCTAATTCCTCCGTTCCAAACAAACACTGTCAGTTTATAGAAACCACACCGTCTGATCCAAAATCTACATCGGTCATATAATCTGATGTTTTTCACTGTTATCTGGAATGACAACATACAATATACTTATGCTTTTTACTTTAGGAACAAGACAGCAAACCGTGATGTCGTCTGCAAGCATTTATGGTGGCCAACAAGCATCTGTTATAACTATAAATGTGTTTACTATCAAAATTAAATTTTTTTAGAAAACATTAATTCCTTTGCATAGTATGCAGAGAATACCGCAGCACATGATGTTCAGGAACACCGAGATTCTTCACTCCCTGGTACTACGATGCATGAACCAACAGTAGATATAGATATACAAAGAAGAAATACTCCCTCTGTCCCAGCATAACTTTACTTCTAGAGCTTAAAAAATGTCTCACCAACTCTATCGGTAGCTTCCAACCACCCATATCACATCACATTACTACCTGCCTCTCTCCCTTGACATTTGTTTTGGCAGGTCGTGTTAGCTTTTTATTCCTATGGCATTGAATTTGCAGCATTTTGAGAGACTATGTTATGTCCTTTAAATGTATTGATGATGGGTATCATGGTCATTTGCATTCTTTGCTGAGACGATGTTTGAATCCAAGGAATAGAGATGAGCTGGGACAGAGGGAGTATGTACTAGGCTCTACTAATTGTTTTAGCATGCTTTGCGATTCTACTTTCCTATTCTTTATAGTTAACAGTTCATCAGCCTGTGATGGCGTGATTTTTTATGCCTGCATGCTGTGCTCTCTCGCCGCCGGCCACTCCGGCCAACACCGGTGCCCACGCCTTGCTGCTGGTCACTGCAGTGTCCTCCCTGATGTGTCTCCATTGCCCATCGTCACGTACCATCCTTCGCGTGCCATGATGACCCCACCACCCGCAAATCCCTGACCATTACTTGCCCTGCCACCAAAACTCCTCGAGATATGCTCCGGGTGATCTCAGCCAGACCGAACCCTCCCTTTGTTAAGCGTCACAAGATGGGACTATGCAGTACGACACATGCAGTAGCTGCCACTGACAAGTGGACCCGATGTCTCATTGGCCCACATGTTAGTGGCAGCTACTGCATGTGCGGTACTGCAGAGGCTTTCAATCTTGCATGATGCCTGCCTTATCTTTCTTGCATTCGCCACCTTCTGCTGTTGGCATTCAGTACTCACCCTGCAACCAATTCTCTTCGAGATGCGCTCCGGCTGATGTTAGTCAGACCGAACCATCGAACCCTATGTTTGCCTAGTCTAACGTGGTCAGCTGCATGCTCGCCCCCTCAGTCTTACTTGCTTCGCTGCTGGACTGAAAATCCTCTACAGTACTACGGGTGCAGTAGCGCCACTGACATGTGTATCTGATGGCTCATTTTAGGGTATGAACAGCAACAAAGAAGTCAACAATGTACTCCCTCCCGATCAAAATAATTGTCGTTCATACAGTCCTAACTAGTTCATTTTTAATTCATTTGTTGATCTGATATCACAATTAATATAAACCAGGAGGGGGTAATACAAAACAAAATTTTGCTGGGACGCGGTCGTCCCATGCTCGTATTAGCTGCACTCATACTGAACATGGTACGAACATCAGAATTTTCTTCTTTTCACACTATTTGTACATGATACTAAACATGGTTAGGTGGTAATTTGCTTTAATTGTTTACCATTTGTATGAATGTAACAAAAGGAAGGAAGTTTGGAAGAGGTTTCGCTAAAGAACTTTAGGTTGCCAGCGTACGCTATGCATCACAAGTTAGTAGAATGGAGAATGTGAAACTACCAATTCAGTTCTCCACTAGGTTGGGTGTTGCGGTTGGTATTAATTAGCGGCACTTTGTCAATGATGTGGTTATGTTAACCAAAAACATGCACCCCTCATCGGTGCAAGGAAGTGGGCAGAGGTTAGCGATACTAACAAGGGAGAAATAGTACGAAACATTGTGTTTAGTGTCATCACACCCCACACAAGTAATTTTTTTTCTTGCAATCTCCATCTTGTATATTTACTGGAACGTGTTATACAATGTACATAATTTCTAGGACACGAAGGAACAACAGGAGAGTGCAAGAAAAGTTTTGAAAATTGTTGGTGAGCGCTACAGGGGTGGCGCTCAACTTTGCATGCCACCTATAAGAGTTATTCGATAGATGAAGAACGTATACAAAACAAGGCTGATGACATACCAGCGCCCGAGTGGTTGCACCTAATAGAATATTTTGGGCCTAAGCGATTCATGGTTAGCTAACTTTTTAATAGCTTCACATCTATTTGATTTTCATTCATTTGTGGAATTAATTCTTAAAGTTATTGCAGTCAATAAGCAGGACCAATTCTCAAAATTGAAGAAGACAAAAGAGGAAACACTTGCTTCGCTCCAAATACTATGCCCAACTTAGTTACGAGAAGGTATGAAAAACAAATCATGCTTTTACTTTGCGTTGCAATCAATATGTATACCTACATGTTGAATTTTACTTGTCTTTTATCTAGCGAGACCCAGAGACCGGAGAAGAACCCGATGACATACAACTATGGGAGGCAAGCCATTTGAAGAATGATGAATGGGCAAATGAGCAGGCAGAAGTTGTACATGTGAGTAACACTTCAAACAATCCCCAGCTCAATAATATTTGCAATGTGTGTGTGACTTTTCTTTTTCGTATATGGATCCAGGAACGTGCCCAGGTGGACGATAAGGAAGCTGAGCAGGGAGGTCCAATTCCAAATGAGGAGAGAAACCACATCTTCCTGCGTTGTTATAGATCCTCAATCAGTTGATCAGGATCACATGTTCAGGGCGTGGTTATATGGCTAACCCTACTGGTTCTGAATGTGAATGTATGCGTATACATATGGTTGAACACCTCAATGACTAATTTCGAAACTTAGAAGATAGAAATGCAGGCCTCAATCGCCAAGTGTAGGAGTTGGAAGGAAGAAATGATAGCTTAACCACCCAGATGGACTACATAAACCAGAAGAATGAAGAGTTAAACCTTCAAGTCCAGAACTTAGAAGGTCATATGTAAAATCCCACATTTTCCTTCATATGAGGTTCAGTTGTAAATTGGTTGTTAATCCTAATGAAGACCAATTATAGCCATGCTTATAAACTTGATCTCATCAAATCTTTCCCTCTACTCATTCTTAAATTTATTAACATGAGAAATGAACTTCACCAAGAAACTTAGATTAATTCTTTTGACCTCTCTTCAAAGTTTTGATTTATTTGAAGAAAGATTGCTAGGCCAAATTAATATGCAGTACCAAATAGATATTCAAATTAATATAAATTGAATATATACTACTGTATATTTGGCCCTGTAAAATTATTCAATTCAAAGGCCCTAAATTTTTCTATGGTTTTCTAATATTCCAAATAGACTTACTGCAAAGTTTCATAAATTTTGAACACCATTTGCTATTTTAATTGAGACGCTTAGCAAATTCAAACCATGTTTTGAATTCAAATTTTGAATTCTGTTCAACTCGATTGAAAATCAAGATTTGAACACGCACTCATGGTCAGCATAACTTGCTTGACTTATCCTCATAGTTTCACAATTTTTGGAACTCAATTGCTATTTCAATCAGTGACACCATTGAATTTCATCCAAATTAAAATTTGAATTTGAAATTCAATTGAAACTTGCTCCAATTCAAAATCCAATTGCATAATCAAATTTTAGATATATATTTGAGCCTCCCCACAAAAACCTGCAATTTTTTGGACAAAATTTGGTAGGAGAATTGAAGTTACAGAGAAGGGAAGTAGATAAGAGGAGGTGGGACCCACTGTCAGCCAAAGCACTCGAGTGAAACCCACGGTGGGGTGCTCTGTCTCCAGCTTGCCCCGTCAATTGGCGTCGGCAGCGCGCGACATCGCGACGCGCATGCATCCACCGAGCTGCTTGCTTGCTTGACGTTGTGGCGCGCTCCCCTCTCCCCTCTGTCCCTATAAATACCGCCTTGGCCGTCACCGTTGGACTCCATCCCAGTTCACGACATTTTCGCCGCCCCTGTTCGATCGAGCTCTCGCCGACGATTGCAGCCGTTTCTTCCCGAGCTGCAAATAGATAAAAGGCTTATCACAACTCCTCTACATATTCCATTTGGTCATTGATCATGACATAGCTTCTGCTTCGCATATTTTGAAGTTTCCTAGTCGCCGTAGAGGAAGCCGCCGAGAACCTTCACTGTCTCGCCGTCGAACACAAGTTCTAGACCATCTCCAGCCTCGATCCTTTAAGCAAAAAGGTTCGCAATCCTCTCAAGTTCAAGCTCACAGGATCTAAGCTTATGTCATGAAGTGTAACTTGAGTTCTTGTTCGAGAACCAAACGGTTCCTCAATAGAACAGCAAAGGTTCGCGCTTAAATTCATTTCATTCTTGCAATCATCCTTAAATCTGGTTAGCAGATAGTTTTTATGTGTCCTAAAGAAGCTCCATGCCCAAAAACCCTGAAAGTTATGAACCGAGCATCTTAGATTTCATGTTTTCGCGACCGTCGCTTGAAAAACCGCACTTCACCGTCGAACTCAGCCTTGCCGGCAATTTCACCCCAATCTGACCCCCAAATTATACCTCTGGTGCTCCCAAGAACCTTCCCGAGTTTTTCCCGAGCCGATTGAGCCATTTCCGAGCATTTCCGACGAAGGCTGAAACCCAAGCTCCGCCGTCACCGTCGCGCCGCCGTCTCCGGCCATCGCCGGCGTGATTGGACACCACCATCTGCTTTTGTGGTCAATTTTAGGGTTGAGCGGTCACGACGAGGCCGAAAGGAGGTCGATGCAGCTATGTCCGGCGAAGCACCGCCTCGGTTCCGGCGAGAAACGCTGTCGCGTCGCGAGGTAGACGAAGGCCTATGGGCCCCAATTGTCAACGCCTATTTGAACTCCCAGGATCAGCTGCGGCACTGGATCCGGCGCGGCTGCACGGCTGAACCTCGTGGCCCCCGGTGTGGCCCAGATGCGATTGGCCCATTCAAATAAAGTGGGACCGGCCCCTTTTATTTGAAATTTCCAATAGGAAAATAAATCCAAATTCAATCCAAACTTAGAAAATCCATAACTTCTTGAAGAATTATCCAAAAATTCCAAAATAAATTTTGTTAGAACCAGCATGAAGAATAATGTCCAGTGGTTCACTTGGATTTGTATGAAAAGACATAGAAATTTCTCCATAATTCAGATAATCAAAATGCTTAAAGAATTTATTCCCATAGTTCTATTAATTGGAAAAATTAAAATTTTGGTCAGAACACTATTGTTAATACCTTTGATCTCCAGTGAAAGTTTGAAGCTCTTTAGGATTAAAATACTAGGTTGATCCAAATTCCAAATCTCTATGTAGTTATAAATTGAAAAAATGAAAAAAATCAATTTCCAGAAATTTACCCAGACTTGAAAAATCAATTTCTTCCTATAGGAAGCTCAAAAAATTGAGAAACAAATTTTCCTAGAACTAGTGAGACCCCTTATATATGATACAAACCTTGGTGGCAATAATACATCTCCAAAAATTTCACTCAAAATTTAGAGAAAATTATTGCTTACCATAATTGTTAAGAATAACAACCATCCTTTATCATCTCCTGTTCTTTGCAGGAGTCTTCTCTATAATCTCTAGTATCCACCATAAAAATCCCAAAGTCAATTAAGATAATTATCTTATTTTATATTAATATACTCAACCCACCTTAAGCATCTTAATTATTCACAAAATCATTTATACCTAGTATATGCATATTGTGTAGTAGCTAAAATCGAGGAGCAGCCGGAAGCCTTGGAGATCCAGCTGCCAGAAACTAACATAGGCTCAGACTCGCATTCAGGCAAGCCCCCGTTTGCATTTAAGTTCCTTACAGTGTTTTTACAGTTTTCATTCACCTTATGTCTTCAGATAATTGTACATTACGTTTAAGGTGTTTGACATCCACTTGCATGACCCACAAATCCTATGGAGTCATGGGTAGGTCTACGGCCCGTTGAGTAGACACTGCTATGCTTATGCTCATAGGAATTCGGAAGAAGTTGAGTAGTTGGAATCTACTCGCGAGATAGGAATTTTATCACACGGGAGATTATGGAATAAGAAAACAGTTTATGAATATGAAATTGAGACCGAGTAGTGGATAGGATGCAGTGAGACATGGTCTCACATGGGTAGCCATGCTTGTGTCAATTGAGGACCATTTCGTGTGCGATCCTACTGGACAAGCTTGAATTGTACCGGCAACATATTGGAGGAATGAGCTCCAGAAAACTGATGTAGCTTGATACTAGTTTGTCGAGGCATTCCGTTCCGTTTTATAGGTGTGGGTTGACGGCAGCAAGGTGTAAATCAGCTGGTGGGCACGCCAGAGTACTCCCCACACAGTGACCTCCTGCTCGTGACAGATCGACCGGTTCGACATTCGAGTGTTCAGTGAAAGGTGGCCATATATGACTAGTACTGAATTGTTATATAGGTACTACTGAAAGTACTCGCTGGCATTTCTGAAACTGCGTATGTGTCGTGTTGTTCCGTGTGAATTGTGATTGCAATCACCGTCCCTCGCGGTATTAGAGTACCACTTGTTCATTGCGCCGTGACGTAGTAAATACTAAAGAAGTCAGGAGAATATGATATATTGTTTTATAAATTTCTTGGACAACCTTGTTTGGCTTAGATATAGTACAATTAAAAGTTTACAGTTTCCCCATACTTTACCTGTAATAGCATTATGTGATTTGTGCACATCATATGATCGGCAAAGCGTTTCTTGTTTGATTGTGGAGTCTATGATGTGCCGTTCCTAAGGAATGTCATGTGCTAATTAAAACATGACTATAGGGATCCACTGGCAGGCGAGTCCCTTATGCTATTCCTTACCTATGCTTAGTATTCACCCTTGCATATGTCTAGTGAGACGGGTTAGTCCTGCTGAGCCTTATGCTCACGTTTGCAGTTAACGAGTTTTTACAGATGATACAACTGATGACGGGTTTGATGATGAGGCTGCACCCCCTACAGGGTTTCTAGCCGAGTGGGAACCCTGCACGCCGCCGTGAATTGTGTGTTGCTAGTGCAAAGTATCCAGGGCATGGATGACTTTGCTATTGCATAGCTAGTGCTGAGAGCGTAGCTATGATGTATAGTTGTCTTTCCTTCCGTCGGTAATTTTAAACTTTCGTTGTGCTTGTCAATAAAGACTTGGTATTGTAAATTTGTTCTCATTCTATTCTTGTATATTGTTGGGTGTCGCATCGCACGACACCACCCAATGAGATCCTTGGAGGTCGGGACTTCGGTCCCCACAGACATGGTATCAGAGCATCATTGGGAATAGTGTACTTGAAAAGAACATATTTTCAAAAATTAGGATTTGAGTGAGGAATTAGCTATATGCCCTTATAAGGAGTATTATTAGTATAAGATATAAAGGTGGTAAACTAACTTATATGTTATTAATTCTGTAATGACGCTCCGACGTCAGGTAAGAGGAAAGGTACACCACCGTAAGCGGATCAATTGCGGTAAGCTCACCATGCGAGAGGTAGCATGGAAGTTTTCCCTGGCTTAGCACGAAAATGTTAATAGGAATCTCTGAAGCTTTCTACATTTATGAGAACCTATGACACGCAGTACCCCAGCGTGTCTCAAAATTAGTGGAAGCCCCCGTCGGGTGGTGTATAACCCGATAGTATGCCTCTCTAGATTCATCCATTTTCTATGGGAGCATGCAAACACGTATGCCCGAGTGTGTATAATCCGGTTCGTACAGGAGTCTTTGTTGTACAGACGTATTTACAGCCATGTACCTCGAGACATGACCTCACTCCAGGGCGACTCACACCAGAGTTGTATGCATTTATTTTCATATGTATTATTGTGACTGTCTGTCGTGTTTCCACGTGCCGCCCTTGAGGTGTGAAGTAGTGAAAGGGGATTGTTTGTCGTTTGCAGCATTGACTACGGTAGCGACCCGTGTAGCACACGTTTGCGAGTGAACGATACTAGGACCACCTATAAACGTATCCGGAAATAACCGGTTAGAATTTTCTTTGGTGAGGCACGTAGTACTACCGTCGGTATCAACTTTGATACTTGACCACCCCCAACAATGACAAAATTCGATGCATTATATTTTGGAAAGTCCGACTATCAGGTGCTGGTAGGTTTGGACTCCGCAAAGATAAAAATTCGATTCAACATGGGGTTAGCACCAAGATTCTTGATTTCTGGCAAAAGTTTGCTCAACTTCACCAGGTTGTAATCTTGGTTAGTTTAAAACAAACATAGGGTTAGGATATAAGGATGAAAATTTATCGAAGTACTCTACCACTTTTCCGTTGGCCATCAAGGCAGAAAAGCTTGATAATCTATTGAAATTTGGAGTATGCTTAAACTACTCCAGATAACGACCCTACCGTTGTACCAGTCTCAGTAATTTTTCTATAACTCACTGTAGAAAAATTTTCTGCCTTATTGTGATATATATCTGAAAAGGGGGGAAGCATATCTACAGTTTTGTTATTTAAAGTTCCCCCTGGTTCAAATTGGAGGCAATTCAAATTTCGAGCTCAAAACAGTGAACTGCAGGACTGCTGCTGAACAACCATCAGTTCATCTATCAAGTTTAGGTAGCTTTAGCTTTTGATCCAGAAAAATGACATGCTCATATATATACCTTTCTGGAAAGCTTAGCAAGTCTTCTATCAACTTCGTATTGTACTCGTGGCATAAATCTTGGTATAGTCGTGTTAAATTACTATGGTTGCAAACTTGGTTCTGGCAGATCAGAACTTGGAAGAGTTGGCACATAGTTTCGAATTAACACACTATACCTAAGTAAAAAATGTTTCATGGCCGAAATATTTTACATCTGGATTGTCAACTTGATGTTATACAATGTTTATTTTGTCATTACCTCAATATATTGTCACGATATACCTGTATAAGTGGTGGAAATCACCACATATACAGGAGAGGTTCTGTCAAAATTTCCAGAAAATATGGGTCAAATTAAAACCTGTATAGATTCTATTTCCTAGCTCACCTGGAGCTGTATAAGTACACTCTGGAAAGGATGGAAAGTGTACTACAATTTTTTTATTCAAACCAACATCTGGTTCTGACGTTTCCTGTGTAAAAAAAATGAATTTATACAGGAAGGTCAGCTGGAACAGACCGTGTTTACAACTCCAGTTTTAAATTTTCTTAAACTGTTGAGAGTTGGAAACCTTCTCACTGTTCCAGTATTCTTTTCTATAGACGACGGATGTGATGATGCTATTACCGGACGGATGGATATTTTCCAATTGCGCTAGTCATGCGGGTTTCCCAAGTATGTTGCGGGAAGTACTCCAGCAGTTTGGTTTCATCGAGATGCCAGGCTATTGGGGTAGAGAAACGATTGACAGGGGTGTTCGGTCCTGCACCATTTTGGTAGACATCCCAGCTAGTCCACGTCGTTATGGATGGGCTCCTTTCTCGCTTACCATCGGGGGAGCTCATTTAGAGGACACTTGAGTTTGTTCATTCCTTCACGAGTTAGTATCTTCTGAAGCACCGGATCACCTTCCTCGAGCTGTCGGTTGTGCACATGCCTTTGATGATAGCGCCGGAGCGCTTGGCAATAACATGGATTCCGAACAGCTGCTTAGCACCTTCCCTCATTGACGAGGTCAAGGACTTCACACCAGAGCTGGTCCTGCGTGGCTCCGTCGAAGGTTCGGACTCGGAGGGACCCCAAGGTGATCTTCGGAGGAAGGACTGATTCAGCTCCGTACACCAAGAAGAATGAAGTCGCCCTAGTTGACCGATTAGGTGTTGTCCTGTTCGCCTATAGTGTCGACGGAAGCTCTTCAATCTAGTCGGCTCCATGCTATTTTAGGTGCTCGTATGTGCATGTCTTGAGTCCCTTTAATATTTCTGCATTTGCTCTCTCGACTTGTCCATTACTTGTTGGGTGAGCTACAGAGGTGTAGCTTAGTTGAATGGCGAGGTCTTCGCTATATTTTTGAAATGTAGCACTTGTAAATTGAGTTCCGTTGTAAGTTATGACTTTGTTCAAAACTCTAAATGTGCATATAATGGACTTCAAGAACCTTATTGTTGATTGCATGTTGATTGTCACAACTGGAGTTGCTTCTGGCCACTTAGTGAACTTCTCGATGGCAACATACAGGAACCTGTAATCTCCGACAGCTTTTGGGAAAGGTCCCAAGATGTCCATGCCCCACACAGAGAATGGCCATGTAGGAGGTATCATTTGTAGTGATTGAGCTAGTGTGTGAATCTTCTTTGCGTGGAACTGAAACACTTCACATTTTTTTCACTAGCTCAACCGCATCCTGAAGTGGTGTAGGCCAGTAAAAGCCATGCCAAAAGGCTTTACCAACCAGCGTGCGGGAAGAAGCATGGTTCCCACACTCGCCTCCATGGATCCCCACGAGGAGCTCGCGGCCTTCTTCCCTTGCAATGCACCGCATTAGGATGCCATTGGCACCGCTCCGGTAGA
Source organism: Tuctoria greenei (assembly GCA_036927565.1). Lineage (NCBI taxonomy): Eukaryota > Viridiplantae > Streptophyta > Magnoliopsida > Poales > Poaceae > Tuctoria > Tuctoria greenei. The sequence goes on along the minus strand of JAYESD010000002.1, from coordinate 171,587,644 downwards.
GATCCCCTTCTACCAACGTGTATCTTTTAGCCAATCTGACAATCCGGTCAGCGGATACACTGTCTTCAGGAAAGATATTGTCTTTCAAGTAGCTCCGAATCTCCGAGATCCATGCATCGGAGCTTACTTGAGCTTCTGAGTCTTGCGTGCTGGGTTGCTTGGAGCTTCCGACAGCACCTACGACCCTTGGTAGACGCCATGGTAGCAGGGCCAACAGGACTGCCAGCTTCCAGGTGCTGGTATCGCCCCCCTCACTCAGTTCGGCAGGCTGAGCAGTTGGTTTTGACAACCTCCGGACAAAGATTCCATCAAGAGTCAGAGCTTCAATTGGGGCTTCCATCGAGAGTTTGTCATCTTTAGCATTATGAAGACGCTGAACATGATGGAGATCCAGGACTTTGAAGTCCTTCTGAAGCCTCTGGACTTCAAGTAGATAAGCAGCTAGTCGGGGATTGTTGCAGGAACATTCAACATTGACATGTTTGACGATAAGTTGTGAATCTCCCTTTACCAACTGCTATTTGACACCATAAGATAGTGCCATCTTGAGTTCGTAGATGATATCTTCATACTCCGCCATGTTGTTAGTTGCCTTGAAATCAAGGTGTCCCTTGTACTTGACCTTCTGCCCAGTCGGAGCCAGTAGAAGGATTCCAGCTCCGGCCCCCTGTTTTTGCATAGAGCCGTCAAAGTAGAGGGTCCAGTGAGGCTCAGTGAATTCTGGAACTTTGGGTTCTAGTTTCTGCTCACTATGGCCCCTAGGGTTTGATGGATAAGGGGTCCATTCCGCCACGAAGTCAGCCAAGGCTTCACATTTGATTGCTTGTCTTGACACGAATTCTAGATCGAATTCGGCAAATTCTGCTGCCCACTTTGCAATGTTCCAAGTAGAATTAGGGTTATGCGAAATAGCCTGCAGTGGAAAAGAAGTTACCACTGATACTTTGTGGGCTTCGAAGTAATGACGATGCTTCCTTGAGGCAATAAGAACTGCGTAAAGCAGTTTATGCACCTCAATGTAACTTGTCTTGACGTTGTGGAGTACTTCACTGATGAAGTATACGGGGCGTTGGATGGTCCGGACCCTTTTAGAAGGACCCAGAGCTTCTTCTCCATCGACCTGGACCCTACTGGTGGGTTCCGGACATTCAGGCTGTGCTTCTTGGACCCTCCCAGAGGGGTCCAAAACTCCTTCTTGTTCAACCCGGACCTCGCTGGAAGGATAGAGATCATCTTGGTCAGCCAGGTGAACCTCCTCAGACGAATGAGGTTGATCTCCTAGCATTTCATTTTGAGGTTCCATTTCTGGGAGTTGGGACCCAGTCACGCCTTCAGGTGATTCTGGACCCTCCCGGAGGGGTCTGGACTGCAGGTTTGGATGTGGCTCCGGTCTTTCCGCAACCAGGCCCCTACCTAGCACGCCGAATGTCGATGCGTAACAACAACACTTTCCCCGATACTACTAAAGTGTAGCCCACGGAGATTCTTGTTATGGTTGGGGTACGTAGAGATCAAGATCAAGATGATGACACCAGAGATTTACGTGGTTCGCGCCGCCTGAGCATAATACCCTACTCTACGGGGTTTGTGTTGTATTGTATGAGTCTGTTCGCTAGTATGCAGGTTCGCCTGGATCAGATCAGATCAGATGTCCATGAGTTCGTGCGGCACAACCCTTTTATAGTTCTAAGGACTGAGCGTTACAAAGCTTGTCTGGCCCGACATGTGTCCCTGGCGTATTTAATGTCCTAATACACTGCCTAAATGGTATTAAGCATGATTAATAGTGTGATAACGTGCCTTAATGGTTGCGTTACCCCTATTGATATCACATTGATCGTGTATCATTAATATAGCATTAATGACACATAATCAGGTCTTGTAGCTGCCGCTTTGATTATCCCTTGAATGTCCGTGTAGAAGGAGATCTGCTAGTGTATACGTTGATGAAGGTCCGGAGGCTCCACATGTGGTAGCTCCGGAGTTTCCCTTGGCGGGGAGGTAGCTCCGGCACCGCTGTGCACGTGTCAACACTGTAGCTTCCCTCTGCTGGGAGTTAGGCCTGGAGTCATTATACACGTGTTGACCGCGGAGCTTCCCTATGACAGGAGGTTAGCTCCAGATTTACATTACACGTGTCAATCTTCAGAGCTATCTATATGAGGGATGCGAGTCCGATGTAATATGACATGTGGGGCCCGAGGAGGCCTTCAATCTTGATGGCAGAACTCTTTTGCACTTCTTGCGGTATCATGAGGTACCCGGTACGCAGGGTACTTGTCTAGAAAAATCAGACTTGTCCGGCTAAGAGCGGACTTGTCCGATTTTTGTTCTGGAAATCTTCGGACTAGTCTGATGAATATTGGACTTGTCCGGATAAGTGAAACCCTAAGTGAATTTGGGGGACAAGTCCGCACTTGGAGGACTTGTCCGATTTAGGTCAGAGGGTTTTCGGACTAGTTCGTGCTAATATCGGACTTGTCTGATTGACATTAGAAATATATTGGACTAGTCCGGTGTGTGATCGGACTTGTCCGATTTTGTGCAACTTGTAAAGTGTTTGGGGGACTAGTCTGCACTGGGAGGACTAGTCTGATTCTAGTCAGAGAGATATCGAACTAGTCCATGGTGATATCAGACTAGTCTGGACAGTGAAAAACTGGACTGTGAGGATAGGTCCACATTGTGAGGACTTGTCCAATCTTGTGCAAAAAGATATCAGACTAGTCCAGAGTCAGTCGGACTAGTCCGGTCCTGTATAAATTTGTGCAACGTGTGAGATTATTTGTGCTTGAGCTCTTGGGGTGTGTTTCCTTAACACACTCCATACACAATGATCTACTACACTTGTTTCTTGAGTTGTTTTCCGCATTGCTCCTCATTCTCCTTTCTTTTTAGCGCTTTGCTCATTTTCTCATTAGAACATGTGCTCATCTCAACAAAGTGCTTAGGATCTCATTTGCTTGCCATAAATCAACCAAAACACACAAGGGATTCCTAGTTGCACTTTCAATCTCCCCATTTTTGGTGATTGATGACAACCAATTGAGATTTCACAAAATATGATAAAAAGTTGAGATTTTCATAAAGTGTGCACATATGAGTTTAAAACACATTGAGCAATGAAAACATGATCCATATGTGCACTCTTTATGGTGGGATGCAGAACTAAGTGTATAGAAACAATAATCATGATGAGAATGACATAATTGACATCGACATGTTCACAACAAGCATATATGCCATTCTTAGAGCAAAATCACATATTTCATCAATATCTTCACAAACAGTTCAAAAAATTGCATCACAGGACCAATGGTACTAAAAGTGCATATTATAAGTCTTACAACCCACAAATAGACAAAAGACACAAAAAGAGAGCTCTCCTCGCATCCTACAGCTAAAACCTAAGACTCTAAGACTCTCCCTCAATCTCTCCCCCTTTGGCACCAAGACACCAAAAAGAAGGAGAGGAGGGACCTAAGGTCTTCAATCCTCGTTGTCGGTCCTCTCATCATCTTCATCTTCATTCTCGGGCTGATGAGGAGGAGGAGGAGGAACGGAGCCACTCGAGACCCCAATGCCAAAATAGGCAAGCTCGGATGGAGTCAAGGGCCCGAGCTCGGTGAAGTCAGAATCTGAGTCATCAGAAATGACTGGAGACCCAATGGGTTTGATCTCAAGCTTTTCCCAAATTTTCTTCAAATTCTCTTTGACATATCTCATGTCGGCCTTTCTCCTCTTTTTCATCTTGCGGGCTTTCACTTCGACCTTTTTGCAAGAGGCGAAGATGGCTGATAGGTTCTTCAAGATGCCTTTTGGGGACCCCTTTTGAGGAGGGGCCCTAGTGGCGGGAGCAGCCCGAGCATCTCCACTGGCTCTCACTGGAGCCTTAGGAATCGAAGCTGGAGAGGTAGCAGCACGAACACTTGCTTGTTGAGGCTTCTGGGGCCTCAGGGGGAGGTCCTCGACATCCTTGATGAACTCTATGCCTGTGACCTTCTGAATCATGAACATGAGGTAAGGTGCATAGCCATAGGACCTGTTCGGCGTGCAGAAGATGTTCACCATGTCGTTCCAAATATAGTCAAATACGTTAAACTTCCTGTATTTGCTAATGACCTTCATCAAGGTCTTGAGGTATCCCTGCACACTTCCTGCATCCCCATCCTTCGGGGCAACGGTCTTCCTTAGAACCCTGTTCAGCACCACAAAGAAGGGCTTCATGTTCTTCGTGGAAGGAGGATGAAACTTTTAGTTGGGTTCATAAAGAAACTTCATCCTCTCCTTCTCAATGACACCAATGTTGTCGATGATCACATTGTCATTGCTGGAGGTGTCAAGATGTAGCAATCTTGCAAACTCTTCATAAGTAATGGTGTACTTGGATCCTGAGTCATCTAAATCACCCGTTCTTCCTCATCACTAGTAAAGTGGCACGTCGCATAGAACTGCACAATGACCTCATCATTCCAATTGTTTCTGAAGGCGAAGAGGTCCTTCAATCCTTGCCTCTCGATTGCGTCGACCACCTCAACAAAAGGTGACCAACCCTTCTTCTCAAAATGCACCCAATCGATCCATTGGTTGCGCACCACGGGGGTCTTCATCAGAAGATATACAGACTTGTAAAAGTCTGCATGGAAGTTACTCCAAAACCTCCCATCAGCAGCTTGCTTGGGACGGCTGTAACAATCAACATTTCTCTACTTCGCAGCTGTATCACCGCCCTTTCCATTGAATCTCTCCTCCGCGGGATCCCAAGCCCCTTCCCTTGGAGCTGACAGCTTTAGGGGGCCAATCGGGCCAGTTGCGATCCCTTTGCCTTTGCCTTTTGCTTGGCGAGCACTTGCTGAGCTAGGGCCTCCTCCAGAAGAAGCCTTGGAGGCAGTCTTCTTTGCGAGCACTTTCCTTTGAGCCTGGGGAGGAGAAGTAGTCAGCTCGGATGGGCGCTCTTAGCGCTTCTTGCTTAAGTTCGTCGAGGACCAAAGCACGGCGTTGTGGTCCATCTCGGCCTCGAAATCAAAGATTTCATCGTTGGTGCTCGACATTGTCCTGTGAATGGATTTCACATGGTATTGATGAGAATAGATAACAAGGAATTGCATTGAGGAATTAAGAAGTTAGGGTTGAGTTTAGAAAAATAGGACTAGTCCGGTGTATAGGCACGGACTAGTCCAGTTGATCGGACTTGTCCGTGCATGGATCGGACTAGTCCGGTGTTCAACCTCTAAAACCCTAACTATGAGACAAATGGTGATTCCTAATGCACAACTAGCATAGCATCAATGTAATACATCAAGGAAGCATGTATATGGTGATAGGAACTAAGCTAGTTGACCAACATTGAAGGAAATAACAATTTCAAGGGATTGGGATGAGATTTTACCGAAATTGCTTGATTCACGGAGATGTAGGGATTGAAGGAGCGGACAAGTCTGTGGTCTTCAATCCCTACGCAAAGGAGGTTGGTTTCCACCCAAACTCGCGAAGTTTTGATGGAGGATCGCCAAATAACCTTGGGGAGCTCGAGCGTGGAGAGAGAAAGCTTGAGGCAAGTGTGGGATGAGGAAGATTAATGTTTGGTGGTGGCTAGGGTTATGGACACGAAAAGTTGGACTTGCCGAAAAATGATCGGACTGGTCCGAACTTTTCCAGATACTATATCGGACTAGTCCGTGGTCTGCTAGACTAGTCCGGCCTAACCATCACTCTGCGGACTAGTCTGCACGGGCAGACTAGTCCGGGCAACCACATACTAGTCTGTGGTCACCAGGAAAGAAATGCTTAGCCCATTCGCATATATTCGAAGGTACTAATTAAGGAAATAGAGAGGCAAAGCAAATCAAGTAATATTGATGAATATGATCAATAAGCATACTACAATTAACCAATGATTATAGATCACCAAGATCTAGTAATTGACACAGTTTTTCAAAAAAATTGATAGAGATGATTTTCACAACACAATCAATGAATTTTGAAGATAGCATTCAGGTATACAAGTTTTCAAGCCACACTCTGAGCATTGAGGATTTTAGTTCATTTCAGAGTTCACAAAAGCGTTTTTCACTAAGTGGCTTGGTGAATATATCGACTAGTTGCTTTTCGGAATCGACATGTGAAATGGCTATGTCTCCCTCCATTGAATGGTCTCTCAAAAAGTGATGCCGGATGTCTATGTGTTTGCACTATAGGAAACGATGAATAGGGTGTCGGTTTTAATAGATGCATCGGCCCCGACGCAATTAACGCGTCTAAGGGTGTTGGTTTGGAGTAACCGACACCTATAACTTAGAGGCGTCAGTGTTCTTGAAGAAACCGACACACATAATATATGCGTCGGCCGAACTGACACATATATTAAATGCGTTGGCCTAACCGACGCTCATAAACGGGCCCCACGCGAGACTCAAGGCGGGCTCGGCTGACTGAGCCTCTAAGAGCGTCGGCCAGGACAACACTGACACCCTTAAGTGGGCCTGATCACTCAGGCTTTAAGAGCGTCGGCCAGGGCCAACCCGACGCTCTTAAGAGGGGTCTAAACCCTTCGCGCGGTTCTTCTCTTCTCACGCGCCTCCCACACTTGTCGCCCGAGCCCGCGCCCCCGCACGTCGCCGCCGCCGCCAGCCCGCCGCCTCGCTGGTGCCCCCGCCCGCCGACCCATCGCCGACGTCCCTCTCCCGCGCCCGCGCCCTCACTCGCGCCCCTGCCCACGCCCCCGCTCGCCGGCGCCCCTCGCCCGCGCCCCCGTCCCCGCCCGGTGCCCCTCGCCCACACCCGCGCCCGGCCGCCCATCGCCGGCGCCCCTCGCCTGCTGCCCCCGCCCGCCGCCCCCGCCCGTTCCCCCGCTTGCCAGTGCCCGAAGCACCTTGGTCCGGTGCCGTCACTCCCTTGTCTAGCCCCCGGAGCCCTTTGGTCCGCCCCCCCCCCCCTCCGACGCCCCGTTCACTCCTCCTCGACGCACAAGGTAAAATGAAGTCATATATTTGAACTTTATGTGTGATCTTTGTTTGGTGCATTAGTTTGTATATGTGATGTTCTATGTGTGAGCTTATTGCATAGATAATGTGAATATGTAAGATTAATTAATAGTTAATTCTCAAAATATATGCAACTTTACATGTTTAACTTATATATGTAAGTATGATTAATAGTTTCTAAATATGTGAGCATATTAAATTTGTGATTAGTGTTAATTTGTTAATGTGATTCATATTATGTAGTTGCTAACTCGTGAATGTGATTCATATTCATTATGCTATATGATTTGAATGTGATTAAAAGTTCATATCATGCACGTGATTGCTTCTTTTTAGCATTTGCAATATGATGGCTAATTATGTGTTTGTAATATAGTAAATATTTTTATAATTATGGTAGCTCTAGAGGATTGTAATGAAAGATGATTCTAGTTGTGAAGTATGCATTTAGACGAGCACAGATGCGTACGGCGATAATGATGACGACTAATTAACCGCGTCTCTTTACGGTGGATCCAGACTTAGAACTTTCAACTCTGATCAACTTTCCTCCTCTGTATTGTTCTTTCCCCTCTCGTAAATTATTGAAAAATGAAAATGAGAAACGTAACCTATAGAATTTGATTACCCATTTTGAATCGGCACGTATCACATGCCATTGGCATGTGAGACGTGAAGGTTCGGAATTGTGCCTTTTTGGACAGCCTGGGAGTGGATCGGGGGGGGGGGGGGGGGGGGCGTGGCTTGTGACGAGACGCGAGTCTGGATCTGGACGAGATTTTGACGGCATAACCCTGATGTTCTCTGCTGCACCATTTTCGGGCGTGTAGTGGAGAACAGCGAGGTTATGCTACCGAAATTTCGTCTGGATCCAGACCACGCGTGTCGTCATAAGCACGCCCCACTCGACCACTCTTGGGTGGGTTTAGGACCTATCTGCCTAGTTGTAGTGACCATCACATAATATAAAAATAAACTAATTATAATGATTTTCCGCTTTGAAGGTATAAGTTGAAAAATGGGTGACGACCGTAAGGTGATGTATGATGGACAGAGTTCAGATGGTGTGTACACTTTGGAATGGGCATAAATGGAAAATGAGTTCGTGAACCAAGCATTTCCTAGTAGTGCTCGTTTTGTGAAATGTCCGTGTAGCAGGTGCCAGAATTGTCGACGTTTCGAGAGGTCTGAAATGATGCTGCACCTTTGTAAGCACAAATTTATGCCTGACTATCTAGTGTGGCATGAGCATGGAGAGATGGATTTATCCTCGACCAATGCAGCCACCACTACCACAGATTGGCTCCTCACAGGTAAAACTACTTATCTTATTGACTTCAGTTTTATAATGCAATATCTTAACTATTTATGTTACAGGGTTCTGAGAGTGGTCAATCGTATGTTCCACAGCCTTACGGATTTATGTCACTACTGGCTTCTGGATTACAGCAAAATAATCCAGGTAAACTGTAATTTTCGCATTTGACTACTTTATTTGATTCCAAAATGATTCTAATTATAATCTCACAACTTCAAGCAGTTTTCCCACCGATGCCTTTTCCTCCGGTGCAGACTCATCCATCATAAGAAGATGCAGCAGTATGTATGACATGCATACTTGTTACAATATTTTCATTATAACATCAATTACCATAATATTAAAAAGAAAAGAGAAATAATAGCGCAGAGATGAAGTGAAAAAGTGAACAAGTGAGAGAGCGAGAGAGACAGAGATAGATAAAGAGGGAGATGAATACATATAGAGAAAAGAAGTGATAGATAGAGAGGGAGAGAAATATACAGAGGGGTAGAGGAAGAGATAGAGATAAGAGAAGAGATAGATAGAGAGGGAGCTAGAGAGAAAGAGATAGAGGGAGAGGAGAAGAGATAGAGTAGGAGAGCGAGTGAGGGCGAGAGAGTTAGAGAGAGTGAGAGGAAATACGAGAGTGTGTTTAAGTTTTAGTTCAAACCAATATTCTTCTCCTTTTTAAAGTTATGTTATTAAGTAAGTAGGAGTTAACATATTATGTTGTTAAGTTTCTATTTCATTTTTATCTATTGCAGAGATCTCATCACGGAACACCTGAAGGTGTCGATGCTTTCTTCAACATTAACGACGGAGGTGCGAGTGGAGATGGGAGTGGAGGACATGCGAGTGGAGGCTCCCACGGCGACATATGAATTTCATTTACTGATTTTCGAACTGTTGTGCTTGTATTATGTTGTGCTGGTGTTTGATACGTTTTATAAATTGTGTATGGTTCTATGTTTCATAACTTGTGTATGGTCGTATGTTGATATGATGTATATTGCTGTGGTGTGTAAAATGGATGCTCCCCATCTGGGGAGGGAGAGAAAATAAACATTTTTGTTTTAAAAAAAAATCGTTATGTGCGTCGGTTTGGTCTACACCGACACCTATATATGGCCACTAGGAAGATGGCCACGTGGCACATTGTATGCGTTGGCCCCTGAAACCGACGCACTTAAGTCGTTATATGCGTCGATTTCTAGCCGACCGACGCGCATAGCCGGGCTCTGTGGAGCAGCCACGTGTGCACTTATGTGCGTCGGTTGGGCCAGAACCGACACATATAACGACTTAAGTGCGTCGGTCTGGCCAGTCGATGCATTTAAACTTAAGTGTGTCGGTGTACCGAACCCGACACACAAAGGCACTAAATGTGTCGGCCCCGACGCACTTAGTCGTTAAAGGCGTCCAAAATTCGTCCTCGGCTATGTGCGTCGGTTCACCGACACCTTTAATTTATGTGCGTCGGTTCACCGACACCTTTAGTTTGTTGTGCACAACAACTCCCGGCTGCAACATACTCCGCTTCGGGCGTGGATAGGGCAATGGAGTTTTGTTTCTTGGTGGACCAAGAAACTAGGGATATTCCTAGGAATTGGCATGTACTGGAGGTACTTTTTCTATCTACTTTGCATCCGGCATCATCTGCATCGGAGTAACCAATGATATTGAGTTTGGAACCTTTGGGGCACCAAAGGCCTAGGTTGGGTGTATGAACTAAATACCGCAAGATTCTCTTAATGGCTGTAAAAATGACACTGTTTTGGGTTGGCTTGAAACCTTGCACACAAGCATACACTCAACATAATGTCTGGCCTAGATGCACATAAGTAGAGAAGAGATCCAATCATGGAGCGATATACATTTTGATCGACATTTGGTCCATCTTCATTGAGATCCAAGTGTACATTCGTTGCAATGGGAGTCTTTATAGGCTTCGCCTTTTCCATTCAAAACTTCTTGAGTATGTTTTGAGTGTACTTAGTTTGGCTTATGAACGTCATTTCCTTTTGTTGCCTCACTTTGAATCCCAAGAAGTACTTTAGCTCTCCCATCATAGACATCTCAAACCTATCTATCATAATCCCAAGAAGTCCGCATTGTGAGGACTTGTCCGATCTTGTGCATAAAGATATCAGACTAGTCCGGAGTTAGTCGGACTAGTCCGGTCCTGTATAAATTTGTGCAATGTGTGAGATTATTTGTGCTTGAGCTCTTGGGGTGTGTTTCCTTAACACGATCCATACACAATGATCTACTACACTTGTTTCTTGAGCTCTTTTCCGCATTGCTCCTCATTCTCCTTTCTTTTTGGCACTTTGCTCATTTTCTCATTGGAACCTGTGCTCATCTCAACAAAGTGGTTAGGATCTCATTTTCTTGTCATAAATCAACCAAAACCCACAAGGGATTCCTAGTTGCACTTTGAAAAAGTAATACCATAAAGTCATATTTTGAGTGTGCAAAGGAATTGTATGGAGAGAAGGCATGAACCTTTCTCCTTTATGTGAGCAAAATTTTCCCATCCTAATGCATGTCAAATGGAAAAGAATTCGGAATCCATACCAATTTTGGAGATCAAATCCGGATCATAAGCTTTCGTATGAGAAAACTCACGATATTGGAGGAGTTTGTGTGCTTGATCTTCAACTTCACTTTGGATGTCGAGGTCGTCATCGTGAAGAAGTTGGTGTGTGTTGGTCCTCTCACCCATGGGAGTGTCCTCTCCTACACTCCTCCTCCGTGAACTTGGTGTAGCAACGGAAGAGGGACGTGCACTTCAATCTCCGCTATGGATTGAGCTTGCAACCTCCTTCCTCTTCCCAAACAACCTCTTCATTCCCTTCATGGCCACAAAGAAACAAGAAAACAACAAGGCAAAAACTCGAAGGAGGTGATGTTAGTGAAAACAAAACCCCGACGAATTTTCCCTTGAAGATCTTGAGAGCAAATTGCAAATGCAATCAAAAGCAAATCTTTTTGAGTTGGGAATTGATCAAGAGCACTTCAATGGAGAGCAAGAAAAACAATGTGAGGAAGAGTGACTTTGGAGATGAATGAAATGAGGTGAAGTGTGAGGAGAAGAGCTCCTCACGGCCATGATTTATAGTGTTCACTACCCAACGGTCACTAGGATACCAAACGTAGCTGTTGGAGGAAAGAGAGCCAAAACGGGTCTTTCCCATAGTCGGCCGAGCAGGGGGGTCGGTCGACCTGACAGGTGGCCCCCTTGTTCCCCCTTGTGGCCGGTGGCTCCCCAATGGCTATGGAATTAGCATGTTGGTGAAATATCACTTTTGCAGCTCTGAAAAATTGTTTTCTAAATAAAAACTCTTTTTTCAAAACCCAAAAATTTTCTTTGTCTGAAAAATAAAGATATAAAAATGATAGTTGATAATATAAGATTCTCAACTTACTAAGAAAATAAAATATACAGCGGTGAAAACCAAACTAAATGGGGAAAACCAAATAAAGAGAAAAAAACAAAGAAAAGGATAACTACCAATTTAACCTATTGGCTAGGTCTCACCACCGTCCGATGAGATGGGCATTCAATTGAAACTTGTTCCAATTCAAAATTCAATTTGAAATTAAACTTGTTGAAATTCAAAATCCAATTTCAGAATCAAATTCCGGATATTTACTTTGGCCTCCCCACAAAAATCTGGAATTTTTGGATCATGTTTGGTAGGATAATTGATGTTGTAGAAAAGGGAAGAGGATAAGAGGAGGTGGGACCCACTGTCAGCCTCTCTTACTCGGGTGAACCGACGGAGGTGCCCTGTATTCGGCTGTCCCTGCCGATAGATGCTGGCAGTGCTCGACACCGCGACGGGGCATGCAAGCCACCGAGCGGCCTTCTTGCTTGTGCCGTGGTGAGCTCACCCTTGTCCCTCGATCCCTATAAATACCACCATTGGTCATCGCCGTCGAGCTCCACCTCAGTTTCGCGCCATCGCCGCTGCCTCTATCTGTCGAGCTTCGACTGGCGATTGAAAATGTTTCTCACCGAGCTGTAAGTAGATAAAAGGCTTGTCACAACATCCTCTACATGTTCTATTTTGTCATTGATAATGACATAGCTTCTGTTTGGGGTATTTTGAAGTTTTCCGGTCGCCGTTGAGGAAGCCGCCAGGAACCTCCACGACCTCACTGTCGAGCTCCGTTTCTAGGCCGTTTCTAGTCTCGAGCCATTAAGCAAAAAGGTTCACAATTCTCTCTAGTTTATGCTCGCCAAATTTGAGCCCATGACATGAACTGTAACTCGAGTATTTAATTCGACGACCGTATAGTTGCTCGATAGAACAACAAGGCTTCGTGCTTAAATTTGTTTCATTCTTGCAATCATTGTTTAACCTGGTTAGGAGATAGCTCATATATGTCCTAGCGCAGCTCCCTGCCCAAAAGCCCCAAATGTTATCAACCGAGCACCTTAGATTTTGAGATTTCGCGGCCGCCGATTGAAAGACCGTGCTTCACCGTCGAGCTCATATCTCGCGGGTGTTCCCACTCTTCCCTAGTCCAGATTCATGATCCTTGAGATCCAAGGAAGCTTTGGAGATGTTCCCGAGTTGTTTGAGCTTGAGTCGAGTGATTTCAAGCAGGCACGAGCCCTCTCCGCCGCCGCCACCGTCGCGCGGTTGTTTCCGGTCCGTTTCAGCCGATGATGACCCCACCGATGTGCTCAGCGCCCTCGAAAACCACCAGGCGGCAAGTCTTGGCGAGTTTGGCGCAGCAGTTTGATCAGTGGCGAGGTTGCCGGCGAGCTATCGCCGCGCACGAGCGCCAACCCGAGGTTGAGGACAACTGTGGACCCAACGAGTCAGTCGCTGCGGGATCCGGGTGTGCCTAGGGATCTGGTGAGACTGTGCGGGTTAACCCTGTAGCTCCCGGTGCGGCCCTGCTGCGATCGATTGATTTTAAACCAGTGGGACGACAGATTTATTTGAACATTTCCCGTTGGAAAATAATTCCAAGATTTAACACAATTTGGAAAATCCATAACTTCCAGTAGAATTATGCAGAAATTCCCAAATAAATTTTGTTAGAACCAGCATGAAGAATATTTTCCACTGGTGCTCTTGGATTTGTATGAAAGTCCATAGAAATGTCTCCATAATTCTGATAAGAAAAATGATAATAAAGTTCATTACTACAGTTCTGTTAATTGGAAAATTCCTAATTTTGGTCAGAACACTATTATTAATACACTTGATCTCCAGTAAATATTTCAAGTTCATTGGACTTTAACTACTGGATTAATCAGTGTTCAATCTCTATGTAGTTATAAATTGAGAAAAATGGAAAAGCAATTTCAGAAATTTCCGCAAACTTGAAAAATCAATTTCTCCCTGTAGGAAGCTTACAAAATAGTGAAGCAAATTTTCCTAGAACCAGTGAGACCCCCTCTACATGATACAACCACTGGTAGCCATGATAGGTCCCAAAAATTTCAACCAAAATTTTGAGAAGATTATTGCTTACCATAATTTTTATGGACAACAAACTTCCTTGATCCTCCTGTTCGTTGCAAGAGTTACCACTATAGTCACTAGTATCTACCATAAAAGTCCCAAAGCCAATTAAGATAATTATCTTATTTTCATGTTGAGATATTATCATAACCTCAAGCATATTAATTACTTTCAAAGTCATTCATACCTAGTATATGTATATCGTGTAGTACCTGAAATCGAGGAGTAGCCGGAAGCTTTGGAAGTCCGGCTGCCAGAAACTAACATAGACTCAGACTCGCATTCAGGCAAGCCCCGGTTTGCATTTAAGTTCCTTACAACGTTTTTGCAGTTTTTATTTCACCTTACGTCTTCAGATGATTTTGCATTATTTTTAAGGTGTTTTACATCCACTTGCATGGCCCACAAATCCCATGGAGTCTTGGATAGGTCTACAGCCCGTTATGTAGAAACTACTATGCTTATGCTTATAGGAATTCGGTAGAAGTCGAATAGTTGGAATCTACTCGCGAGATAGGAATTTTATCACACGGGAGGATATGGAATCAAGAAATGATTTATGAATATGAAATTGTGACCAAGCAGGGGGTAGGATGCAGCGAGACGTGGTCTCACGTGCGTAGCCCTGCTTGTGTGGATTGAGGACCGTTTCGTGTGCGGCCCTGCTGGACAAGCTTGAAATGTACCAGCGACATACTGGAGAAATGGGCTCCAGTAAACTGACGTAGCTTGATACTAGTCTGTCGAGGCATTTTGTTCCGTTTTATAGGCGTGGATTGAGGACAGCAAGGTGTAAATCAGCTGGTGAGCATGTTAGAGTACACCCCATGCAGTGACCTCCTGCTCTGCTCGTGACTGATCGACCGGTTCGACATTTGAGTTTCTTGTGAAAGGTGGCCATATACAACTAGTACTGAAGTGTTACATAGGTACTTCTGTAAGTACTTGGTGACATTTCTGAAAGTGCGTATGTGTCGTGTTGTTTCGGGTGTATCCTGATTGCAATCATCGTCCCTCGCGGTAATAGAGTACCAATTATTCACTGCACTGTGATGTAGTAAATACTAAAGAAGTCAGAAGAATATGATATATTGAATTACAATTTCTTTGCAACCTTGTATGGCTTAGAGATAGTACAATTAAAAGTTTACAGTTTCCCCATACTTTACCTGTAACAGCATTATGTGCTTTGTGCATATCATATCATCGGCAAAGTGTTTCTTGTTTGATTGCAGAGTCTATGATGTGCCGTGCCTGTAGAATGTCATGTTCTATTTAAAAAATGAGTATAAGGATCCACTTCTAGGCGAGTCCTTTATGTTGTTCCTTACCGATGCTTAGTTTTCACCCCTGCATATGTCTAGTGAGAAGGGTTCGTCTTGCTGAGCCTTAAGCTCACGTTTGCAGTTAACAAGTTTTCGCAGATTATACGACTGATGACGGATTTGATGACGAGGCTGCACCCCCTCCAGTGTTTACAGCCGAGTGGGATCCTTGCACGCCACCGTAAATTGGGTGTTGCTAGTGCGAAGTATCCAGGGCATGGATGACTTTGCTTTGGCATAGCTAGTGCTGAAAGCGTAGCTATGATGTATAGTTCTCTTTCCTTTCGTTAGTATTATAAAACTTCTGCTGTGCTTTTCAATAAAGACTTGGTATTGTAATTTGTTCTTGTTATTTTCTTGAATACTCTTGGGTGTCGCATTGCACGACACCACCCAATGAGATCCTTGGAGGTCGGGATTCCGGTCCCCACAGACATGGTATCAAAGCATCATTGGGAACAGTGTACTTGAAAAGAGCATATTTTCAAAAATTAGGATTTAAGTTAGGAATTAGTTATATGCCCTTATAAGGAGTATTATTAGTATAAGATATAGAGGTGGTAAACTAACTTATGTGTTATAAATTTTGTAACGACGCTCCGACGTCAGGTAAGAGGTAAGGTACGTCACCGTAAGCGGATCAATTGCAGTAAGCTCACCATGCGAGAGGTAGCATGGACATATTTCCGTGGCTTGGCACGGAAATGTTAATAGGAGTCTTTGAAGCTTTCTATGTTTCTGAGAACCTATGACACGCGGTACTCTAGCGTGCTTCAAAGTTAGTGGGGGACCCCGTCGGGTGGTGTATAACCCGATCGTATGCATCTCTAGAGCTATTAATGTTCTATGGGGCCATGCAAAACACGTATGCCCAAGCGTGTATAAGCCGGTTCGTGCAGGAGACTTTGTTGTACAGACGTAGTACAGCCATGTACCTCAAGACATGACATCGCTCGAGGGCGACTCACACCAGAGTTGTATGCATTTACTTTCATATATATTATTGTGACTGCCTGTCATGTTTCCCCGTGCCGCCCTTAAGGTGTGAAGGTGTGAAAGGGGATTGTTTGTCTTCTGCAGCATTGACTACGGTAGCGACCCGTGTAGAACACGTTTGCGAGTGAACAATACTAGGGCCACCTAAAAACGTATCCGGAAATATCGGTTAGAATTTTCTTTGGTGAGGCACATAGTACCATTGGTATCAACTTTGATACATGACCATCCCCAATGACAAAATGAATGCATTACGTTTTGGAAAGTCTGACTATCAGGTGCTGGTAGGTTTGGACTCCGCAAAATGAGTTTCTATTCGACATTGGGTTAGCACAAAGATTCTTGATTTCTGGCTAAAAGTTTGCTCCATTCGCCAGGTTGTAATATTGCTTAGTTAGGATTGAACATAGGGGTATGCTATATGGATTGAAAGTTCTTGAAGACCTCCACAACTTTTCTGTTTACCATCAAGGAAGAAAAGCTTGATACGCTGTTGAAATTTGGGGTATGCTTAAACTACTCCAGATGACCCTACCATTGTACCAATCTCTGTATTTTCGCAATAACTCACTGTAGAAAAATCTTCTGTCTTATTGTAATACATATCTGAAAAGGATGGAAGGATATCTACAGTTTTTTTATTTAAAATTTTTCCTTACTCAAATTTGAGGCTATTCAAATTTTGAGCTCAAAACAGTGAACTGCAGGGCTGCTGTTGAAACAACAGTAAGTTTATCTGTCAAGATTAGATAGCTCTAGCTTTTGATCCAGAATAGTGACAGGTCATATATATAAATTTCTGGAAGTCCTAGCATGTCCTCTATCAACTTTATGTTGCACTCATGGCCTGAATCTTGGTGTAGCTGTGTTTAATTCCTATGTTTGCAAACTTGGTTCTGGCAGACCAGAACTTGAAACAGTTGGCACATAGTTTCGAATTAGCGGACTATACCTACATAAAAAAGGTTTCATGGCCGAAATCTTTTACTTATGGATTTTTAACTTGATATTATACAATGTTTATTTTGTCATTACCTCAATATATTGTCATGATATACCTGTATAATTTGTGGAAATCACCACATATACAGGGGAGGTTCTGTCAAAATTTCCAGAAAATTTTGGTCAAATTTAAACCTGTATATATTCTTTTTCCTAGCTCACCTGAAGCTGTATGAGTACAATCTGGAAAGTTTGTAACGTGTACTACAACTTTTGTATTCAACCCAACATCTGGTTCTGATGTTTCCTGTATAGAATTTTTTAACTTATACAAGGAGGTCAGCTGGAACAGACTGTGATTACAACTCCAGTTCTAAATTTTCTTGAACTATTGGAAGTTGGAAACCTTCTCATTGTTCAAGTATCTTTTTTCACAGATAACTGATTCTATAGTATACTTACCAAATGGGTGGGTGTTCATGAAGTGTACTCTTCTGAAGGGTTTTCCGGATTTGTTTATAGCAATGCTTCAACGGTTCGGATATCGCGAAATACCGTACTATTGGGGCAAGGAGATCGATGACGGAGGTGTGACAAGACACACCATTTATGTTGATGTACCTGCTACTCCATTGGATATCGGATGGGTTCCTTTCTCCATCCAAGTGCAAGGGATTCAATTGGAAGACATGTGGTGTTATGCCGCGAGTGTTGCCATAATGAGGTTTTGCAAACTTCACTATCGTGCTATGGTGGGCACTCCATTCGCGCTCTTTCCAGTGGATGGTAGAGCCGGTAAAGAGTGGTCAAGTCATATGGTTGCAGCATATGGACATACTGAAGAAGTACCCAAGATGATTTTAGTGTCATATGCAGCATCAGCGTGTCAAGAGAGCCTTGATCAGCATGCTAACCTTGGAAGAATGATGAGTGACCTGAAGCAAGCTCTAATTCGAGGGGATCACTTTGAGGGGGACAATGACTCACTGAGGGCCACCATTGCTCCTCTCAATTGATGTATAAACTTAAGGGAGAATCAGTGGCACCGGGCTGTTAAAGCTCGATCGGAGGCTCGCATGGAAACACAATACGCGTAAAGCACGTTGGAAGCAAGCCAACTTGAGGTGCAACTGTTGGATGAACAGTTGAGCGAGGTGACTCAAGAAAGGGATCAATCTAGAGGGGAGACTCAGGATTTGAAGGTCAGTTGCGAGAATGCACAGAAAGAACTAGAAGACTTGAGGATGTTTCTTCTACAGGCTGATGTGAAATATTTAGTTGTCGCGACATCATCAATGGTGGGTGAGGTAGAACCTCTTGCTCCAGCAACCTCACCTATGGCACCAACTTCGAGTGACGAAGCGGAAGAAGAAGATCCCGAGGAACTCGAGTACGTCGAATAGGACATGGGGCAACACTTCTGCCATCACGGAGCAACATATAGTTTAGTAGTTGCTCGTGTTTATTTTGTGGCCATGTTTGTATCATATTAAGATTAGATGTGGGTATGTCTAAGGTGACAAGATGTGTATGACATCTCATGGGAACCAAGTATGGTAGAGATGCACTTCCGTAGTGGGAGTCCATCATTTTGGAGTTCACTACTGTAAACTTGGTCATGAGATAATATATCTTGTATAAAGTTTATACTTTATCAATATATGTGAATGTTATGCACTTATTCCCTTGTCTTTATGCGCACTACTGAATATGAAATGGATGAAGGAAAGGAAAACATGTGCTGGTTTTAAGTCATATGGATGCAGAATGGTGCGTACGCGCTCGACGCCTGAGATGGGGGGTTCGAGTCGTGGTCGCGAGGACGAATCTCTGACCCAGGATCCAGTTGCGACACCGCAGCAACAAGTTCCTCCACCACCACCTCCTGAACTTCCAAGGAGTCTAGCGGACGTTCTCGTCTATGTGCTCGGCTCGAGAGACGAGCAAACTGAGTTACTACAGACTATGGTTCTGCATTCGTACCATCAAGGGGGGCGACCAAATTCGGGTCCACGATAGCCTTCTCCGAGTTCATACTTGGACTTCATGTCAACGCACCCACCAGTCTTCATGGAGGCTGATGAACCGTTGGAGGCGAACAACTGGCTCCGCTCCATCGAAGGGAAGTTCAGTTTGCTATGAAAGACCAAACATCAGAAGACCCTGTTCGCGGCCCAACAATTACAAGGGTCTGCTGGTGCTTGGTGGGCAAATTATCTTGCCTCACGACCAGTCGGCTATGCCGTGAGCTGGGAGGAGTTTCAGGAGGCGTTTCATGCCTATCATATACCTCCCAGTGTTATGAGAAGGAAGCTTCAAGAGTTCTTGGAGCTGAAGCAAGGAGGGAGGAGTGCTTACGAGTACTCCAAGACATTCAACCACTTGTCCCAATATGCTCAGGACCAAGTGAGTACTGAAGATCAGAAGCAGGAATGCTTCTATCGGAGTTTGAACCCCAAGATGAAGGACAAGCTTGCCTTGTTCAATAGCGGCAGCTTCAAGAACATGGTCAATGTCGCGATCGTGCAGGAGAATGCTACTAGGGAGCTGTTCTTCGACAAGAAGAAAAGGAGTGATCTGCAGAGCATGGAGTGGGTGCTCCTCAGAAGTACTGAATGGTGTATCGATCACCATCTGGCCAGAGGTGGCAGCCACCATCGTGACCATCGATGTTTCGTGGTCGCCCGTTCAACAAATCCAGTTTCCACCCACAGCAGCAACAGGGGATGAGAACGCGTGCACATCTACCTCTACCGCGTGCACCAGGATTCCGTCCTCCTTTCCGTGACGGTCAGACCCCGTACACGTGTTATACGTGTGGACGTATGGGGCACTTCGCCAAGGACTACACGCAGAACAGAGGACAAGCCTCGTACCAGGGGGCAAACCAGCCCCGCAACCAACCCAAGAAGCCAACCACCAGAACCGTCAACGTCCACCACCTTGCCATCGAGGACGTTCCGGAAGGCGCACCCGTACTCACGGTTACGTTCTCTCTCATTGGTCATCCCGTAGTCATCCTTTTTGACTCCGGTGCTTCCCACAACTTTATTAGAAAGTCTTATGTCAATCAATATTACTTGCCTATCATTTCCACAAAAAGCCCATATACGATTTGTTCTCTAGGTGGGACGGTAGTAGCAGATAAGATGGTCCATAGGGTACCTCTTAATCTGGGTGGGAACATATACCCTATCTCTCTCATGATCCTAGAGCATCAGATGTTAGATGTCATCTTAGGGATGGCATGGTTGCAATACAACTGTGCTATTATTGACATTGTTCCTCGAAGGATATATCTAAATTCTTCAATCCACTCTCCCCAAACTCTCACTCTTGAGAATAATATCCATGTGACTCCAACTACTTATAACATCGAGGCTTGTAAACTCGAAGACATTCCAGTGAAATGTGAGTATCCCTACGTATTTCCCAAATATCTTCCTGGCATGCCACAAGAAAGGGATGTCAAGTTTAAGATTGAACTTGTACTGGGAACCGTGCCGATCTCGAGAAAGCCGTATAAGATGGCACCTAAGGAACTTGTAGAACTAAAAGAGCACCTGAAGGAACTTTTGGACAAGGGTTTCATTTGTCCAAGTTCATCACCTTGGGGCTGTTCTACATTGTTCATGGAAAAGAAGGATAAAATGTTGAGACTATGTGTGGACTATCGTCCACTCCATGCTATCATGATCAAGAACAAGTATCCACTACCACGTATCGATATTCTGTTTGATCAATTGGTGGGTGCTAGGGTATTTTCAAAGATGGATCTTCGCTTTGGGTATCATCAAATCAGGATTTGACCAGAGGATATACCTAAGACAACATTCTCGACGAGGTATGGATTGTATGAGTACCTTGTCATGTCCTTCGGATTGACCAATGCATCGGCCCGTTTCATGTATCTCATGAATTCGGTGTTCATGCCGGATTTGGACAAGTTTGTCGTGGTCTTCATCAACGACATCCTTTTGTACTCTAAATCCGAAGAAGAACATGCACAACATTTGCACATCGTGTTTCAACGATTGCGAGACCACAAGCTGTACGCCAAGTTCAGCAAATGTGAGTTCTTGATCAGCCAAGTGCCATTTCTAAGGCCCATCATCTCTGCTGAGGGGATTGCAGTTGATCCAAGTAAGATAAAACAAGTACTCAAATGGGAGTCTCCAAAGTTTGTGCATGAAGTTCGAAGCTTCATGGGTTTAGCAGGATATTACCGGAGGTTCATTCCAAGTTTCTCCAAGATAGCTAAACTAATGACGGAACTTCTGAAGAAAGGAAAAAATATGCATGCACAACGGAATGTGAGGAATGTTTTCAAGAATTAGTGAAGCATCTTACAACAGCGCTGGTATTAGCCCAACCAAACACAACTAGGTCCTTTGATGTTTATTGTGATGCATCAGGGATTGGTTTGGGTTGCGCATTAATGCAAGACAGAAGGGTGATCGCTTATGGATCACGGCAGCTTCAGAACCATGAGCAGCATTATCCAACTCATGATCTTGAGCTCGCTGCCGTGGTACTAGAATTAAAGATGTGGAGACACTATCTATGGGGCAACCTAGTACATCTCTACACCGATCACAAAAGTTTGAAGTACATCTTCACCAAGGAGGATTTGAATATGCGACAGCGAAGATGGTTGGAATTAATCAAAGACTATGAAATTGAGATCCACTACCATCCGGGAAAGGCAAATGTAGTCGCATATGCGCTAAGTCGCAAGTCCCATGTCAATAACCTTTCTATCACCTTGATAGAGGAAGAAGAACCGAGTCTCTACTTGGTTCCATATGGGGCACTCTACAATCTAGCTCCCATTCCTACCATAAGGGAAGAGATTGTGGAGGCTCAGGAGAAAGACAAGGGCATATCACATATTCACCGAAGAATGAAAAAGGGGGAGATGAAGTGTTTCTGATGTGACGATGATGGTACCATCTGGTTAAAAAACCGCATCGTGGTGCCCCGCAATGTGGGACTTCGGAAGAAGATTTTGGACGAAGCTCATTTGTCCAAGTATTCTATTCATCCGGGAAGTAACAAATTGTACCAAGACATGAAGAAGAAATTTTGATGGACTCGGATGAAGAGGGAAATAGCGAAGTATGTATCTGAATGTGATACGTGTCGGCGGGTGAAAGCTGGCCATCTGAAGGCAGCCGGACAGCTACAACCTTTATGCATACCGGCCCGGAAATGGGAGGATATCAGCATGGATTTTATTGTTGGATTACCTCTCACATTTCGCAAGCATGACTCGATTTGGGTTATAGTCGACCGACTCACCAAGTCTACTCAATTTATACAAGTCAATGTCAAATATGTGGCACGACAATATGCAGAGTTGTATATTGCTAGGATCCTATGCCTACATAGATTACCACGCACTATCATATCAGATCGTGAAACCTTGTTCGTTGCTCGATTTTGGGAGCAGCTCCACGCATCACTGGGTACTAAGTTGATTCGAAGCTCAGCTTACCATCCACAGCCTGATGGTCAACGGAACAAGTAAACCAAGTGCTAGTATTGGCATAGTTTTCATACAACAATGGTTATCAGACTAGCATCCAAATGGCACCATATGAAGCTCTTTATGGTCGGAAGTGCCGCACACCTTTGAACTGGTCTGAATCCGGTGAACGAGTAATATATGGTATAGACTTGGTAAATGAAGCCGAAGAACGAGTACGAGTTATTCAAGCCAACCTCAAGGCTGCTCAGTCTCGTCAGAAAAGCTATGTGGACAAACGACGTCGACCCTTTCACTTCGATATCGGGGATCACATTTACCTTCGTGTATCCCCAATGAAAGGGATTCATCGCTTTAGAGTAAAAGGGAAGCTAGCTCCACGTTTCATTGGGCCATTCACAATAATTGAGCAATGCGGACCTGTAGCCTATCGGCTAGAACTGCCAGCATCACCTTCAAGGGTCCACAATGTGTTTCACATTTCACAATTGAGAAAATGTCTCAAGGCCCCAGCAGAAGTCCGTATGGAGGATTTGGAAGCTCTCCGACCAGATCTTACTTACTCTGAGCATCCAACCCAGATAGTCGATAAGAAGACTCGTACCACAAGAAACCCCACCTTGCATTTCTACAAGGTCTTGTGGGTAAACCACACTGCTGATGAAGCATCGTGGGAAATCGAGGAATATCTTAGAACAAACTATCCGGACTTGTTAACGGCATATGTTTAATAAATCTTTTCTTTTATCCTTCCTTTGGTAATATCGGGATGAGATTCTTTTAAGGGGGGAGGAATGTAAAATCCCGGTTTTTCCCTTAATTTGAATAAAAATTTCTAGGGCAAATTTCTATACAGGTTTAAATATATTCAAATTCATTTGAATATAGCACTGTCCATTAGACCCTGTCGAAACATTTAAATTTGAGGCCATAAATTTTTCCATAGCCTCCCAATATTCCAAATAGACTTCCTACAAAGTTTCATGAATTTTGAAATCCATTTGTTATTTGAGACGCTTAGAAAATTGAAACCATATTTAGAATTCAAATTTTGAATTCTATTCAACTTATTTGAACTTCAAGATTTGAACACACCCTCATGGTTAGCATGACTCGCTTCACTTATTATCGAAGTTTCCCAATTTTTGGAACTCAATTACTATTTAATCCAGCGACACCATTGAATTTCATCCAATTTTGTTTAAATTTGAAATTCAATTGAAACTTGTTCCAATTCAAAATCCAACTTCAGAATCAAATTCCAGATATTTACTTTGGCCTCCCCACAAAAATCTGGAATTTTTGGATCAAGTTTGGTAGGAGAATTGATGTTGTAGAGAAGGGAAGAGGATAAGAGGAGGTGGGACCCACTTTCAGCCTCTCTTACTAGAGTGAACCGACGGAGGTGCCTTGTATCCGGCTGTCCCCACCGATCGACGCCAGCAGTGCTCGACACCGCGACACGGCATGCAAGCCACCGAGCTGCCTGCTTGCTTGTGCCGTGGCGAGCTCCCCCTTGTCCCTCTATCCCTATAAATACCACCCTTGCCCATCATCGTCGAGCTCCACCTCGGTTTCGCGCCATCGCCGCCGCCTCTATTCGTCGAGCTTTCGCCGGCGATTGAAGCAGTTTCTCACCGAGCTGTAAGGAGATAAAAGGCTTGTCACAACATCCTCTAAGTGTTCTATTTGGTCATTCATCGGGACATAGCTTCTGCTTGGGGTATTTCGGAGTTTTTCGGTCGCTGTCGAGGAAGCCGCTGGGAACCTTCATGACCTCACCGTCGAGCTCCATTTCTAGGCTGTTTCCAGTCTCGAGCCTTTAAGAAAAAAGGTTTGCAATCCTCTCTAGTTTATGCTCACCAATTTTGAGCCCATGACATGAACTGTAACTCGAGTATTTCATTCGACAACCGTATCGTTGCTCGATAAAACGGTAAGGCTTTGTGCTTAAATTCGTTTCATTATTGCAATCATTCTTTAACCTGGTTAGGAGATAGCTCACATATTTCCTAGCGCAGCTCCCTGCCCAAAAGTCCCAAATGTTATCAACCGAGCACCTTAGACTTTGAGATTTCGCGGCCGCCAGTTGATAGACCGTGCTTTACCGTCGAGCTCATATCTCGCGGGTGTTTCCACTCTTCCCTTTCCAGATGCTTGATCCTTGAGATCCCAGGAAGATTTTGGAGAAGTTCCCGAGTTGTTTGAGCTTGAGTTGAGTGAGTTCAAGCAGGCCCGAGCCCTCTCCGCCGCCGCCGCCGTCGCGCGGTTGTTTCCGGTCCGTTTCAGCCGATGCCGACCCCACCGACGTGATCAGTGCCCTCGAAAACCTGCAGGCGGCAAGACTTGGCGAGTTTGGCGCAGCAGTTTGATAGGCGGCGAGGTCGCCGGCGAGCTACCGCTGCGGGCGCCGCCGCGCGCGAGCGCCAACCCGAGGTTGAAGACAATTGTGGACCCCACAAGTCAGTTGCTGCGGGATCCGGGTGTGGCCAGGGATCTGGTGTGACTGCGCGGGTTAACCCCATAGCCCCCGATGCGGCCCATCTGCGATTGGTTGATTTTAAACTAGTGGGCCCGGCCGATTTATTTGAATGTTCCCCGTTTGAAAATAATTCCAGGATTTAACCAAACTTGGAAAATCCATAACTTCCAGTAGAATTATCCAGAATTTCCCAAATAAATTTTGTTAGAACCGGCATGAGGAATACTTTCCAGTGGTGCACTTGGATTTGTATGAAGGTCCATAGAAATGTCTCCATAATTCAGATAAAAAACTTCTTATAGAATTCATTCCTACAGTTCTGTTAATTGGAAAATTCCCAATTTTTGTCAGAACACTATTATTAATACACTTGATCTCCAGGAAAATTTCAAGTTACTTGGACTTGAATTACTAGATTAGTCAGTGTTCCAAATCTCTATGTAGTTATAAATTGAGAAAAATGGAAAAGCAATTTCAGAAATTTCCCCGAACTTGAAAAATCAGTTTCTCCCCGTAGGAAGCTTATAAAATAGTGAAACAAATTTTCCTAGAACCAATGAGACCCTCTCTAAATGATAAAACCACTGGTAGCCATGATAGGTCTCCAAAAATTTCAAACAAAATTTAGAGAAGATTATTGCTTATCATAATTTTTAAGGACAACAAACTTCCTTGATCATCTCCTATTCTTTGCAAGAGTCACCACTATAGTCACTAGTATCTACCATAAAAGTCCCAAAGCCAATTATGATAATTATCTTACTTTCATCCTGAGATATTATCATAACCTCGAGCATATTAATTATTTTCAAAGTCATTCATACCTAGTATATGCATATTGTGTAGTAGCTGAAATCGAGGAGCAGCCGGAAGCTTCGGAAGTCCAGCTGCCAGAAACAAAAATAGACTGAGACTCGCATTCAGGCTAGCCCCGGTTTGCATTTAAGTCCTTTACAGCCTTTTTGCAGTTTTTATTTCACCTTACGTCTTCAGATGATCGTGCATTACGTTTAAGGTGTTTTAAATCCACTTGCATGGCCCACAAATCCCACGGAGTCTTGGTTAGTTCTACGGCCTGTTAAGTAGAAACTGCTATGCTTGTGCTCATAGGAATTCGGTAGAAGTTGAGTAGTTGGAGTCTACTCGCGAGATAGGAATTTTATCACACGGGAGGATATAGAATCAAGAAATGATTTATGAATATGAAATTGTGACCAAGCAGGGGGTAGGATGCAGCGAGACGTGGTCTCACGTGCGTAGCTCTGCTTGTGTTGATTGAGGACCATTTCGTGTGCGGCCCTGCTGGACAAGCTTGAAATGTACCGGCGACATACTGGAGAAATGGGCTCCAGTAAACTAACGTAGCTTGATACTAGTCTGTCGAGGCATTCCGTTCTGTTTTATAGGCATGGGTTGAGGGCGGCAAGGTGTAAATTAGCTAGTGGGCACATCAGAGTACGCCCCACGCAGTGACCTCCTGCTCACAACGGACCGACCGATTCGACATTCGAGTGTCTAGTGAAATGTGGCCATATACGACTAGTACTGAAGTGTTACGTAGGTACTGCTGTAAGTACTTGCGGACATTTCTGAAAGTTAGTCACGTTGTTCCGTGTGTATCCAGATTACAATCACCGTCCCTCGCGGTAATAGAGTACCACATGTTCACTGCGCTGTGACGTAGTAAATACTGAAGAAGTCAGGAGAATATGATATATTGAATTACAATTGTTGTGCAACCTTTTATGGCATAGAGATAGTACAATTAAAAGTTTACAGTTTCCCCATACTTCACCTATAATAGCATTATGTGCTTTGTGCATGTCATATCATCGGCAAAGTGTTTCTTGTTTGATTGCGGAGTCTATGATGTGTCGTGCCTGTAGAATGTCATGTGCTATTTAAAACATGACTATAAGGATCCACTTGTAGGCGAGTCCTTTATGTTGTTCCTTACCGATGCTTAGTATTCACTCCTGCATATGTCTAGTGAGACGGGTTAGTCTTGCTAAGCCTTAAGATCACGTTTGCAGTTAACAAGTTTTTGCAGATTATACAACTAATGACGGGTTTGATGACGAGGCCGCACCCCCTCTAGGGTTTACAGCCGAGTGGGAACCATGAACGCTGCTGTAAATTGGGTGTTGCTAGTGCGAAGTATCCAGGACATGGATGACTTTGCTTTTGCATAGCTAGTGCCAAGAGCATAGCTATGATGTATAGTTCTCTTTCCTTTCGTTAGTATTATAAAACTTCCGCTGTGCTTTTCAATAAAGACTTGGTATTGTAATTTGTTCTTGTTCTTTTCTTGAATACTGGTTGTTGTTGCATCGCATGACACCACCCAATGATATCCTTGGAGGTCGGGATTCCGGTCCCCACAATCTCCGTTCTACGATTTGTAAAACCCCAACTTCGCGATTTCAGATTGTGTCTTCTACATTCTTGCTTGTGTTCTCGGTTGCACTAGCAGGGATTAGTCTTCTTGGCGAGGTCAATCGTGTGCAGCACGGTTGATAACCAATGGAGCGGTGGTGTAGTGATTGCAGGGGTTTTTCGTGTTCTACTTAAGAGCTTCGAATCATCAACGTCCAGATCTCCATCAATCGACTTATCCATTACCTTTCGGAAGATCGGGCCTAAAACCTTATCAATTGGTATCAGATTTACAGGTTGCCTGTGAGGTATCTTTGTTTTCCTTAACATAGATCGGGTGTTTTTCATACCTAGAGTCCACATAATAGCCACAAAAAAATTAAACCGTTTTTACCGCTTCCTAGACTATAGTGCCCGCAATTTTGTTTTTCAGTTTGCATTGTTAAGTTTGCATTCGTCTGGTTGAGTCTTGCTACTGGTTTAGCTTTGTGTTTTGGGTCCTAGTTATCATGTTTCGTCCTTGTTTTCTTGCTGTTCGACACCTATTCCACAATCCCTAAACAACAAATCGATCCACCACGTTCATCGGTTTGCCCTAGCTAGCTGACTTGCGTGAACTCCCGCATAGCCAGCCCTAGATTAGGTGACAAACATTTGTGCCACTTATCCTTGAATCATCACACACCACCCCATTAGTTTCCGTGTAAATTCCCAATCGCTCTCAGACCGAGTTGGAATCAACATCCAAAAATCGTAACTCGGACAGCCAACCTTAAAACGGCCATAGCTTTCGCATACGGACTCAAAATCGGGCGATTTTTTTTCAAATTGATCTATGTGAAATTTTGCATATGATTTTCCGCTGCGTAGCCGCGTTCGGCGAAATTAGATTTCCCAAATTCCTCTCGGAAGATAGGCTATCCAGCCTTCGAAGTGTGAGCACGAATTTTAAAGAATCTTCTTGATTTTATATAGACCGCATATTACATCCAATTGAACTGCAAATTTGTGTGCTTCCTAAATTCGTGCTCTTGAGTAAGGAAAAAATATCAAAAAAATATTACAAAAATGGAAAAAATAGTGAAGAGCACGCATATTAAAGCAATTGGCCTATACCACTTGGTTTTGTTTTGTTGGCTATATCATTATGTCTTTCTTTAGCCTTGCTACTTCCTTATGTTGTGCTGGGCCCTAGAGCATTTGGTTGACCAGCACCAGTTTCCTACATTGAATACTTATCGAACTTTGTCTACCTGTTATCGATTTTCTGCTTATTAGCCACCACATTGTGCCATCCAAGCTCCACCTTTCTCTTGAGCATAACAGGTACCTTTGCAATCACCATACATTTCATTGATTCACCTCACCATCCACACCACCTGCTGTGTCGGTAAGAACACTTGTAAGAGCATGGTAAGACGCTTGTGCAAGAGAGATTGTTTTCTTCCACCTTTCACATTGTCACTGTAGTTGATAGGGATAACATATTTTTGTTGTCTTTTGTTTCCTACTAACCATGGAAAGAGAAAACAATGATGACGAATGTGTTCAACATGCTGAGTTACGTGATATGATGAAGGCCATGACATATATGTTCGCCAAATACAACACATCAATGGAGGATTCATTGGCGAACGTGACTCGCCAACATGATGACCTTGCTCTTCGGATGAGTACTCTTGAGGCTCAGTTGCCTCTCGCTGGAAGACATGAAGACAGTGCTTATGATGATATGGAAGATCACAACAATCAGTAAAGACTATCGTCGAGGTATGGGAGGTAATAATCATCATAGAAATTATAATCATCCTCCTGATAATCCTTTTGCTAATGTGAAATCTACTATACCCTCTTTTTTTTTGGTGCTTATGATGCTGAGGCTTATCTTGATTGGGACATGATAGTAGAGCAAAAATTTAATGCCCATCCTGTTCCTTAACAACATAGAGCTCGTCAAGCCACTAGTGAGTTTAAGGACTTTGCTATCATATGGTGGAATGAACTTGTTAAAACTAGAACTGATCCTCCAACATGGGATAGATTAAAACGAGCTATGCGTGTTCGATTTGTTCCTCTGTCTTTTCAGCGGAACCTTCGCAAAAATTGTAGGGCTTAGACCAAGGTTACATGTCCGTAGAGGAGTATTATCAAGAGTTACAAAAGGGTATGCTGCGTTGTTGGGTAGTAGAGTACATGGATGATAATATAGCTCATTTTTATGGGGGGTTGAGGCGTGAAATTCAGGACATTGTTGATTACAAGGAATATGATACTGTTAACAGATTGTTTTAGCTTGCTATGTTGTCAAAAAAAAAGAATTGCTGGGCCGACAACAACAGCAACAACGCACGAGGAGCAACTTCACGCCGCGTTCGACGTCTATACCATCCAAAATAGCACCATCTTCGACCCCCCGTGCAGTGACTACACCATCCAATGGCGGCCACCGAACTACACCTGCTGCTCCACCTTCTCGCATGCCGGAGTGTAGCAAGGCAACATCATTAAAGCCTTCGTCGTCGACTCCTTCTATGAGTCGTACTTCCGACATTAAGTGTCACCGCTGCCAGGGACTTGGTCATATGATGAGAGATTGCTCGAGCAAACGAGCATACATAGCACGCGACGATGGCGGGTATGATAGTACTTCAGATGTTGAAGATGAATATTCTCTTGGTACTGAATTTACAGATCCAAATGACGAACGCACCGAAGAAGAGGTACTTGCTATAGCAGCTACGGAGAACTATAGGAGCATCATTGTGCAGCGTGCCTTGAGCTCCAAAGTGGAGGCCGACAACAAGCTACAATGACACAACCTATTCCACATGTTTCTCATCGTCAAGGACTGCCATGTACACACTATAATATATGGAGGTAGCGCAATAACTTGGTGAATACAGATGTCAACAAGAAACTTGGTTTATTAATAAGAACACACCGCCATCCATACCACATTCAATGCTTCAACAACAGCACTAAGGTTCGGATAACACAAACAGCGAGAATACATTTTTCAATTGGTTCTTACCATGATTTGATTTTGGCATTGTGCCTATGGTTGCTTGTTCTCTTTTATTGGGTCGTCCTTGGGAATTTGATACAGATGCTATTCATCATGGTAGAAATAATAAATATACTCTCATGCATAAAGGAAAGAAAATCACTTTGCTTCTCATGATTCCTGCTGAAATTGTGCATTTTGAGAAGAGTATAATTCGTGATGGCAAAGCAACACAACTAGAATCTGAAAAATAGAAAGTCATTAAGTTAAAATCACCATCATTGCTCGCAACTAAATCTGACCTTGCTGATTTATTCGATGCTAAGGGGATGTGCTATTGTTTAGTATGCAAAGAAGCCATGTTTTCACTTCATGAATTGTGTATTGCATTGGCCCCTGCTGTTGCTAACCTTTTGCAGGAGTTTGAGGATGTGTTTCCCTCTGAGATACCCCCTAGTTTACCAGCCATTAGAGGCATTGAACACAAGATTGATTTGATTCTAGAAACAAGTTTGCCAAATCGTGCAGCATAAAAATCCAGAGGAAACTAAGGAAATTTAGCGACAAGTCCAAGATCTTTTTGACTGCGGGTACATTCGTGAAAGCCTTAGCCCTTGTTCTATTCCTGTTCTTTTTGATCCTAAGAATGATGGTAGTTGACGCATGTGTGTTGATTGTCGAGCGATTAATAACATCACCATTCAATATCATTATCCTATTCCTCGCTTAGATGGCATGCTTGATGACTTGATTGATGCTATCATCTTCATAAAAAGTTGACTTGCGTAGTGTTTACCACCAAATTAGAATGGCACTAGGAGATGAATGGAAAACTACATTTAAAACCAATTTTGGACTTTATGAGTGGTTACTCATGCCTTTTGGTTTAACTAATGCACCCAACACCTTTATGCGATTAATGAATGAGGTTTTACGTGCTTTCATTGGACAATTTGTGGTGGTTTACTTTGATGATATCCTCATTTACAACAAGTCATATGATGAACATCTTGATCATTTACGTGCTTTTTTTACTGTTTTGAGAGATGCACGTTTGTTTGGTAACCTCGAAAAGTGTGTCTTTTGCACCAACCGAGTCTCGTTTCTTGGCTATGTCTTTCCTTGCAGTGAATTGAGATGGGTGAGGAAAAAATTGAAGTGATCACTAGCTAGCCAGCCCCAACAACCGTCACGCAGGTTCGTAGTAGGTTTTCATCGCCGTTTTGTGCAGGATTTCAGCACCATTGCAGCACCTCTACACGAGATATTGAAGAAGGGTGTGCTATTTAGATGGGGTGAACAGCAGCAACAAGCTTTTGATGCTCTCAAATCGAAGCATACACAAGCACCATTGCTACAACTTCCTGATTTTGACAAGACCTTTGAGCTAGAATGTGATGCAAGCGGCATTGGTATTGGAGGAATTCTCATACAAGGAGGTAAACCTATTGCTTTCTTTAGTGAAAAACTTCATGGTCCTTCTCTAAATTATTCGACTTATGATAAGCATTTGTATGCCTTGGTGCGAGTATTACAAACTTGACAACATTATCTTTGGCCCAAGAAGTTTGTCATACATTTCGATCATGAATCATTGAAGTATCTTAAGTGCCAAACCAATCTGAATAAATGACATGCTAAATGGAATAAGTTCATATAGTCATTTACATACATCATTAAGCATAAGAAAGGGAAGGAAAATGTTATTGCCGATGCATTATCTAGACGTTATACCATGCTGTCCCCACTTGATCGTAAAATCTTTGGTTTGGAAACAATAAAAGCATTATATCCTACTGATTTGGACTTCAAAGATTCTTTTGAAAATTGTATAGAAATATGAACTTGGAATAAATATGTGCTGCGAGAGGGTCTCCTCTAACGTGCTAACAAGCTATATGTTCCAGCTAGCTCCGTTCGTCTACTACTTTTGCAGGAAGCACATGGAGGAGGTTTGATGGAACATCTTGGAGTGAAGAAATCTGAAGGCGTTCTGTCCACACACTTAATTTGGCCGGAGATGAGGCGTGATGTCGAGCGCACGTGTCACGATGCACTACTTGCAATAAATCTAAGTCTCGCCTTAACCCACATGGTGTTTATATGCCTCTTCCTCTTCCTAGTGTACCTTGGAAGGATATTTCTATGGACTTTGTTTTGGGATTGCCTAGGACTAAGAGGGGGAGCGATATTTTTTTTGTAGTTGTTGGTCATTTCTCCAAATTGGCACACTTTATACCTTGTATTAAGAATGATAATGCGTCACACATTGCTGATTTATTTATGATAGAAATTGTTTGTTTACATGGTGTGCCAGATACCATTGTTTCTGATTGTGATGCAAAATTTTTAAGTCATTTTTGGAGAACTTTGTGGTATAAACTGGGAACCAAGTTGCTGTTTTCAACTACATGTCACCCACAAACGAATGGACAAACCGAGGTAGTTAATCGTACTTTATCCACTATGTTGCGGGCTATCTTGAAAACAAATTTTAAGTTGTAGGAGGAGTGTTTACCACATATAGAATTTGCTTACAACAGATTCGTTCACTCCACGACAAAGGTAAGTCCATTCCAGGTAGTGCATGGTTTCAATCCCCGTGCTCCTATTGATTTACTACATTTGCCTCCTTCTGAAACTATAAATTTGGATGCTACACAATGATATGAATTCATTCTTAAGGTGCATGAAACTACAAAGAAAAATAATGAAAAGACGAATGAGAAGTACAAGATTGCAGGTAGTAAAGGTAAAAAAGGAGTAAAACTTGAACCGGGTGATTTGGTGTTGTTACATTTGAGAAAAGAGGGATTCCCTTACTTGAGAAAATCTAAACTTATGCCACGAGCTGCTGGTCCTTTTAAGATTGTTGAAAAGATTAATGATAATGCATATAAGCTTGAGTTGGCTCCCGATTTTGGGGTTAGTCCTACATTTAACATTTCAGATTTGTGACCGTCCTTGGGAGAAGAAGATGAACTTGACTTGAGGACGACTCCAATTCAAGAGGGGGAGGATGATGAGGACATAACAACAGCAGTGACGCACATTCAATTGCAAGGACCAATCACAAGAGCACATGCACAGTTAATAATCAGCAGGTGAACTCGCTCCTAACTTCCTTTGCATGTGAGTTTGAGAATAGACTGTTATGTGATGATTTAATTGTTATTAGGAACAATGGAGAAGATCAACAAGTGAAGGCAAGAGGCCTTGGGAACATGGAGAACCAGCTGGGACGTCCACAAGTTGACTGACTCTGTTTACAACTCGAACTCGAGTTCAACTCGGAGTCAAGGAGCAGTCCACCTTAAAACGGATGCCCAGTATGCATACGGACTCCTTTTTCAACGTCCACACATGCATGGAAAGAGGAGAAGATAAACTTTCCAATGGATCTAGTCTAACCTCAAAATTCCTCCGGAGTCATTGGGAATCGTCGAAACAAGTCGAGTCCATATTTCTGTCCGGTGCTGTGCCACCGAATCGGGCCGTTGGGCCTTGTATCCCGTATGAGTCCATTAGGGACGCGTCTAAGCATGTTTTGGACGAACCCAAGCCTTTAAATAGGGCAGCTGTCGGTCGTATTCGGAGGGTTTTGCTTAGTTAATAATATCACCGTTCTACGGTTTGTGAAACCCCAACATCGCGATTTTAGATCATGTCTTCTACCTTCTTGCTTGTGTTCTCGGTTACACTTGGAGAGATCAGCCTTCTTGGCAAGGTCAATCATGTGCAGCATGGTTGATAACCAACAGAGCGGTGGTGTTGTGATTACTGGGTTTTTTCGTGTTCTACTCAAGAGCCTCAGACCATTAACGTCGAGATCTCCATCAATCGACTTATCCATTACCTTTCGAAAGATCGGTCCTAAAGTCCTCATCGGCGTGGTTGGCCCCACCCTTGACCTCCTGGACGATAATCGTTGTCGTATCCATTGTTGGCTATGTATAGGGCATCCTCACGGGTTTCTGGGCAGTCATTGCTCAAATGGCCCGTGTTGCCACAGACTTCACAAGTGATGTGAGAGTATAAGGCATAGATATTACCACATACTTCACCATTGTCTTGTCCATAAATTTTCTTCATAAGGAGGTCCAATTTTGCAGTGATCATGTCCACCTCCTTCTAGGTGTGCATGCCTTGCTGGCTGGTATGGAGACGGTTGTCGCTCCATCCCATGTTTGACACCATATTCTCAATCAAATATTTGGCTTTGGGCACCGTCAATGAGAAAAAGGCACCACCAGCAGCAGCACCAACCTGGTCACGGGCGGAAGGGATCAGCCCGTTGTAGAAGTTTTAGATAATTAGCCAATCATCCATCCCATGGTGAGGACATGCTAGGATATATTCCTACAGCCTTTCCCAAGCCTCGGGAATAGATTCTTTGGCATCTTGCTGGAAGCTGGAAATTCTTCCATGTAGGGCATTGGTCTCGCCCAACGGTAAATACATGGCCAGGAATGTCGTAGAACACTTCTCCCAAATATCTACAACACTTCGGTTGGCGTAGAACCATTGTTTCGTTCTCCCAAGAAGAGAGAATGGGAATGTCAGAGTCTGATTCCGGCATCTCTCCCGGTACTACCGTTGGTAGCCTGCAGAGTTTTGTAGTTCGGTTAGGGCGCGTGGAGATTCAGAAGAAGGTGGCGATTTGACACGAGGATTTACGTGGTTCGGGCCGCCTGAGCGTAATACACTACTCCACGGGTGTGTGTTGTGGTTGTATTGAGCGTCTGAGCGCTTAAGTGTTAGAGACCAGAGTGTCTAGGAGTCAATCTTTTAGCCAATCTGACTATCTGGTTAGCGGATACATTATTTTCAAGAAGGATGTTGTCTTTCATGTAGCTTCGGATCTCTGAGATCCATGCATCGGAGCTAACTTGAGCTTCCGATTCTTGCGTGCTGGGTTGCTCGGAGCTTCCTGCAGCACCTACGACCCATGATGGACGCCATGGTAACAGGGCCATCGGGACCGCCAGCTTCGAGGTGCTGGTATCGCCCCGTTCGCTCGGTTCGACAGGCTGAGTTGTTGGTCTTGACAATCTCCGAGCGAAGGTTCCGTCGGGAACCGGAGCTCCGGTTGAAGCTTTCGTCAAGAGTTCATGAGCTTCAGCGTTGTTGAGACGCTGGACATGGCAATGATCCAGGACTTCGAAGTCCTTCTGAAGCTTCTGGACTTCAAGTAGATATGCAGCTAGTTGAGGGTTGTTGTAGCAGCATTCACCTTTGACTTGTTTTATAATGAGCTGTGAATCACCCTTTACTAACAGCTGCTTGACACCATATGATAGTGCCACTTTGAGCCCATAGATTAATGTTTCATACTCTGCCATGTTGTTGGTCGCCTTGAAGTCAAGGTGAACAATGTATTTGACCTTCTCCCTAGTCGGAGCAAGGAGAAGGATTCCAGCTCCGGCCCCCTACTTTTGCACGGAGCCGTCAAAGTAGAAAGTCTAGTGAGGCTCAGTGAAGATCGGAACCTTGGGTTCCGAAATCTGCTCACTCGGGCCCCTAGGATTTGATGGAGAGGGGGTCCATTCCGCCACAAATTCTGCCAATGTTTGGCTCTTGATCGCTTGTCTTGGGACGATTCAAGATCGAACTCGGCCAATTCCGCTGCCCACTTTGCAATGTTCCCAGTAGAGTTGGGGTTATCCAAGATTGCACGCAGTGGATTAGAGGTTACCACTGAAATTTTGTGAGCTTGGAAGTAGTGAGGAAGCTTCCTAGAGGCAATAAGAACTGTGTAGAGCAGCTTATGCACCTCTAGGTACCGAGTCTTGGCATAATGTAGTACTTCATTGATGAAGTATACTGGGTGCTGGACTATCAGGACCCTCCCGAAGGGGCCTGGAGCTTCCTCCTCATCAACCCGGACCCTCCCGGAGGGGTCCGGAACTTCTTCGGGGACCTCCAGGTTCTTGCTAGAGGAACCCGGAGCTTCTTCTGGATTGACCCGGACCTTCCCACAAGGGTCCGGATCTTCTTGTTCAGTAGAGTAACTCCTTCATTTGAAGGAGGTTGATCCTCTGGCATCTCGCCTCGAGGATCCGGGTCTGGGGCCGGGACCCAAACTCGCCTTCAGGAAGCACCAAACCTCCTCGAAGGGGTCTAGATTCCTGAACTGGAGATGGTTCAGGTCTTTCTGCAACCAGGACTATGCTGGCAACTTCGTTAGTTGCTGAAATATAAAGCAGAAGTGGCTCACCAGGATCCGGAGCTACCAAAGTTGGTAGAGTGGTGAGGAGCTGCTTAAGCTCTTGGAAAGCCTTTTCTGCTTCTTTAGACCATTGGAATGGTCTGGACTTCCTCAATAATTTGAAGAAGGGTAGCGCCCATTTTGCCAGTCTTGAGATGAACCGGCTGAGGGCTACTAGACACCTAGTTAGCTTCTGGACATACTTGATGCGGGCTGGTGGCCGCATGTCTTCAATAGCTTTAATCTTCACCGGATTCGCCTCTATTCGTCGGTGGTTCACCAAGAACCCAAGAAGCTTTCCGGAGCTAACCCCAAAGACACACTTGTCTGGGTTCAGCTTTGTGCGTGTGATTCGCATCTTGTCGAATACAGCTTGCAACATGTCAAGAAATGACTCCTTGTCCTTGATCATGATGACGATGTCATCGACATACACTTCCACTACATCTCTGCTGAGCTCTCCAAGAGTTTTGTACATAGCTCGCACAAGCGTTGAAGCAGCATTTTTGAGACCGAATGGCATGGCTGTGTAACAGTATAATCCAGCTACTGTGATGAAGGAAGTATGCTCTTCATCTTCCCTAGACATTTTGATTTGATGATACCCAGAATATGCATCTAGGAAACACATTAATTCACACCCGGAGGTGGAATCCACTATCTGATCTGCTCTAGGTAGTGGGAATGGATGCTTTGGACATGCCTTATTCAGTGTAGTGTAGTAGATACACATCTGAAGCTTTCCGCCAGCCTTAGGTACAACGACTGGGTTTGCTAGCCATTTGGTGGAAGACTTCCCGGATGAATCTAGATTCGAGCAACTTCTTCACTTCTTGACGTATGAAGTTTTGTCGCTCTACTGATTGCTTCCGGGGCTTCTGATGTACAGGCTGAGCGTCGGGGTAAATCTTCAGATTGTGCTCAATCACCTCCCTAGGGATCCCAGGCATTTGTGACAGTTGCTAGTCGAACACATCGACGTTAGCCCGGAGGAAATTGACGAGCGCAAATTCCTATTTGTTGTTCAGACCTCCCGATATAAGAGTGGTCTAAGCAGCGTTGGAACCGATTTGGACGACTTTGACGGGAATGTCGGTGTCGCTGTTTGGTTGCACACGAGGTGCGGAGGTTGAGCCTCGTTGACGAATGCTCGTGGGCTTTAGAGCTTGTTCCTTTCCGGATTCTTCCTCCTGTGCTATAGCAAGCGCGTGGAGTAACTCCAGAGCAGTATCTCCGCGGATCCAAAGAACGCCTGAGGGTGTTGGTATCTTCAACACCAGGTAGCCATAATCAGCAGCAGCCATGAAATTGTACAAAGCTGGCCTGCCCAAAATGGCGTTGAATGGCAAGTTGATCTGTGCCACATCAAAGACCAACTTCTCGGTCCTGTAATTCTCTTGAGTTCTGAAGGTCACCGGGAGAGTAATGGCACTGAGTGGAGTTATGTCCCCCAGACCTACTCCGGAGAAAGGTCAAGAGGGGTGAAGATCCGAAGGTCGGAGCTGAAGCTTGACGAAGGCTTTGAAGCTTATGAGGTTCAGCCCCGAACCTCCGTCCACCATTACGTGGTGGAGTTGGATGTTATTGATGGTCGGAGATACCATCAATGGAAGTTGGCCAACTCCGATCATGTTCCAAGGGTCGTCCAAAGCATCGAAGGCGATGGCAGTATCCATCCACTTCCGATGAGGCTCTGCTCTGGCGGTGGGAGCTACAGAGGCCATGTCCCGCTGCATTGTCTTGAGGACTCGGCGAGAAGTGATGTACCACGAACCACCAAAGATGGTGTTAATGGTCTTCCAATGCTGGTTGTTGGAGACGTCGGAGTCATCGTGAGGTGTAAACAGCCTTCAAGACCTTTTTGGGGTCCTGAAAGCCTAACTCATTTTCACCCTGAGCTTCATCGACTTTTTGTTTTCCTTCCCTTTGACGGAAAGGAGCTTCTTCCCGGCGCTTGTTGTAGCGCTCGGCGAGGTTCTGGACCTCTAGGCAGTTTTACAGGTTGTGGTTGTCCGTCTTGTGTATGGGACACCACATCTTGGAGCTGCTACTGTCTTCAGACGACGGTCGAGATCATTTCTCGGGGCATGGCCCCCGGCCACCCGGAGCTGCGGCAGCAGCGGCAGTAGGTGTGTCAGCTGACAGCTTCTTCTTGGCGTTGGACTTTTTCTTCTTCTTGCCACTCCCGAAGGTAGTGGCTTCATCCTTGGAGGACTTTTTGTTGGCCTCCGGAGGTGGTTGGGAGTGCATTTCACGGCCCTCAGCAGCCTTGGCACACTTGTCTGCCAAGCTGAAGAGTTCCATGACACTTATGACTTCCTTGGTCGCCAGCTTCTCCAGCATCTTATCTCGAATGCCCAGTCTGAATGCTACAGCAATAGAAGCTCTTGAGATAGAAGGAATGGTATTCTGTACCTGGGAGAACCTTTGGATGAAAGATCGCAGGGACTCTCCCCCTTCTGCTTGGCAGCAAAAAGGTCCAGTTTTGTGCCTGGTCGGGTGTATGAGCTCCCGAAGTTGGCGGTGAACTGCTGGCACAACTCTGCCCAACTGTTGATGGAGTCAGGCGGAAGGCTCATGAACCAAGACCTGACAGTTCCAGTCAAAGCCACAAGGAAATAATTGGCCATCACGGCGTCATTTCCCCCAGCTGCAAGGATAGCGGTAGAGTAGATTTGAAGAAATTCAGCGGGATTAATAGTCCCGTCAAATTTCTCCGGCGGGTGAGGCCGGAACTTTTGCGGCCACCTGACCATGCGTAGGTGCATGGCCAAGGCAGAACAACCTCCTCCTACTCCCTCAGGAGCAGGGCCGTCCCGAGCCTCTCGCCTCTCGGGAGCACGCTCGATGTGGACGCAACCGTCCTGTTGACGGTAACGACGATCGAGCTCCGCCCGGAGGTCATGAGTCGAAAGCCTCATTATCGTGTGAGTATGTCGCACCCTGGAAGGCAGCAACGTCGCCTATTGGGATGCAGCACGCCTCCTGTGCTATGAAGCATTCAGACCGAGTCTACCAGATAAGGTCCGATGCTGCGATTGCCCCCCCCCCCCCCCGAGGGGAGGAACCTTGATTGCTGATGCGATCGGCTGCTGCTGCAACCAAATGATCCACATCAGCCCTCACCTACTCCATTGCACCCTGGGATGCACCTGGAGGCGGTGGATATTGGAGAAGAGCACGCGCAGCATGAAGCGCATGTTCAGGGTTGTTGTTTGCCAATGCAGTGACCAACGCGGTCGCCCCATCTCGCTGTTCAGCTTGATTCGTCGGTGCAGACGGTGGCGGTGGTGGAATGACTCCTATTGGAGTCACAACACCTGCTGGCTGCTGCATGTTGGAGGGATTGCCTCCAGCAGGTTGCGCAGCATGGTTGCCGTTGGACGAACCAGCAGCAGAATTCACCATCTTTGAATCTCATGCGTTGTGCCCCTTCCTAGCGTGCCAACTGTCGGAGTCTGATTCCAGCAATTCTCCCGGTACTACCGTTGGTAGCCCGCAGAGTTTTGTAGTTCGGTTAGGGAACGCGAAGATTCAGAAGAAGGTGGCGATTTGACACGAGGATTTA
This sequence comes from Tuctoria greenei, assembly GCA_036927565.1. Classification (NCBI taxonomy): domain Eukaryota; kingdom Viridiplantae; phylum Streptophyta; class Magnoliopsida; order Poales; family Poaceae; genus Tuctoria; species Tuctoria greenei. The sequence continues at coordinate 171,547,486 of JAYESD010000002.1, read as the reverse complement.
CGTGGTTCAGGCCACCTGAGCGTAATACACTACTCCACGGGTGTGTGTTGTGGTTTTATTGAGCGTCTGAGCGCTTAAGTGTGAGAGATCAGAGTGTCTGGGAGTCTTAAGCGCGTGTGGAAGCCTCTCCTTGTGTATCACTCGGCCAGTCCTTTTATAGTACAAGGGTTGGCCCTTACATCGTCAGCCTGGCCCGACATGTGGCCCTGGCGATTACTGATGCTTAATACACAGTTAATGTACATAATTCTCCTTAACAGCATGGTAACGCGCCTTGATAGCGGCGTTACTGGTATTAAGGGTCCTCCGATCATGTGTCATTAAGATAGCATTAATGACACATAATCAGGTCTTGGAGTCTTTAAAGTTCCTTAAAGGTCTGAGCCGTTGGAGGTCCACCAATGTGCCTGTTGAGGTTGAAGGTCTGGCGATTGGACGCTTGGCAGCTCCGGAGCCTACCATCTTGGACGAGTAGGTCCGGTGATGTTGTACACATCTCGGTATCGGAGCTTCCCTCTTTCAGGGGTTAGGTACGGGGTGCCACATAGGAATCTAGTTCGGAGCTTTCCCATGTATGGAATGTAGCTCCGGTTTTATGATACACGTGGTGGCACTGGGACTAACCATAGAAGGGAGGCAGGTCCAGTTCTGTATGACACGTGGGGCCTTCGGAGGTCTTCAACTTAGACAGGTGGAGTTTCATTGTGCTCTTTACAGTCCCAAAGGGTATACCACACGCTGGGTACCGACAGGGAACATCCTAAGATGGACAACATCAAGGGATACGTCCTTAATCTTAAAAGTGTTGCAGATCTTAAGGAACTGTTGTAGGTGAGCACTTGCATCCTCGTTAGCCTTCATGCAAATGGATTGGCTTGCACCATAGTGATCAGGTCAGTCGTGATTTCGAAGTTTACGTCTCTCGTGTTTACAGTGGGCCCAATAGGCACATTGTTAGTAAAGGGAGCCAAAAACTCATGATGGGTCTTATGGGCCATTGGTATCTCGGTTGTTAGTGCAGTTGTGCTAGCTTGCTTTGCCGCTCAAAGCTTCTGAGGAGTAAGGACACGAGGTCGATCTCTCAGAACGGATTTGGAATCTTCAACAAAGTTTTCTGGAAAGCGGAAACCAGACATACACTACCCTGTTTTCACATAAAATGTGAAAACAAAGAAGGGTCATCCTACTAAAACCTACCAGATTCCTATCCTATTCACTCAATCATGCAATACTTCGGTTGCCTTCCCCGGCAACAACGTCATAAATGCTTGTTGATATTTCCTACGCACTACTAACAATTCATCCCTAGAAGAGGTACCAGAAATGCTTGTTTGTAGGTTTTAGATTATACATGTAAATCTGCAGGCGCACAGAAACTATCGATGTAGCATTTCCCCTTTTAGGATATTCCCGAAGGGTGTCATTTATTTTTTCCCAAAGGAAGGCTAGGTGGAAGCAAAGCAATTATCAAATGGAGAGGCTAGGCAGGTCTAGGTAGTGTTCTAGCAAGGATGGATAAAGAGTAATTGAGGTAGTGTGACACACACAAGAGGATCCTATCCTAAGGGGATAAATGAGGTAATAGAGGGACTAGGCTAAGAGTTAGGTAGACACTCCTACTATGCTTCTAATGTACATATACATAGCCTAAGTTAGTTACTAATGATTATAATAATTATTAATTGTCATTCTAAGTGGATTAAAATAATGGGCACGGGTTTACCCGTAGCAACACTAGGCGACTCCCGCTAAGAGCCCGTGGCATAGCCGAACATGGAGGATTACAAAGGACAAATAGGGTTGTCACCACCTACTGCCTACCTCTTCAATCTGTGGGTCTAAGAGACATTCAATGCTACTCTCTATCCTAGCACCATGCTAGCATATTAAGTAATTACCTCAAGAGCCTAGACACAAGCCATCCTAAGGCAATAAACTAAATCATCGTTGAACCAATGTTAATTAATAGCATAAGTGATTCATATTAACATAGTCATGTCATAGCTAATTAGACTATAGTGGAGGTTTATAGTGATTATGATGATGTAATAAGAATGGTATAGCACAATCAAAAATACTACTCTTACCACATACATGGAATCCACAATCAAACAAGAAATGCTTCATCCAAGTATATGAACAATGGAAGACTAAAGATAGTATCTTTATTATTAATAAAGTCACAAATACAAATAGGAATATGGGAGACGTACCTTTCCCAATTGGGAAGAGACTCCTTGTACTCCTCTTTTACTTCGACTATGGATAGAGGATATCCTATCTACAACCTATACTCCTCTAAACCTATGGAGAGTAGTGGATACAAAGGAAGAATACTCAACTGGTGTGTGTTGAAGTGAGGGGTGAGGGGTCATATTTATAGCTTGGAGAAGGGTTTGTTCCCGCAACCAAAAGCGCGCGAATCAGTCACCCATGACCTCTTCAAGCTAGGAGGATCCAACACATGGTGGTTGACTACGTTTGGCGGCAAGACCTAGTCGGTCGACTAGGGGGGTCGGTCGACCTAGTCTTGGACCCGTTGGGGTTGTGCTTCCTCCAGATCTCTGCCAAGTGGATTCCATTCCTTTATATGGGTGCTACATCATTGGATGGCCTTGGATACTTTTGTTTGTGGGCCATTTGATCCATGTGGTGCCACATGTCATCACTTGATTGGCTGGAATGATATTTTATAGGATCTATCCCTTTGTTTCACTTCATTTCTGCATAAAACTTCTGGATGTATCATTTTCTCCATGGAAAAGTGGAAATAGGTTAAATTCAAAGGTGATGTATGCAAGAAATTATAATTCCTTCACGTAATTGAGTTGTATTGACGGGTGAAATTAGTATATAACGGCCGTCAACAGTGCCCGTAAAGGCACGTCGCACATGGGCGATGCCACGTGATCGAAGGTTCAAGATGATCTGCTGCTACTATGAGGATGCGACCCGCTATATTGCAATGGGAAAATGTGGGCCTCCAATTCAAGAGTGGGGCCCGACCGAGCCCCGGGTTCAAAGGTCAGCCTACTTGAGGTTTCAAGAATGCGCATGGTAAACAAGAGCAGGGACGGTCGCTTGAGAGACATGCCGAGGGAAACATCTCAGAACAAAATGAAACCCTAAACATCTCCATCATGTTCCTTGAATGGTCGGCATCGAGCCGCTCTGGCCCTCGAAAGGCCTGGGATCCGCACGAATGTACCGACCAGGACAACATGAGATGAGGGCGTCGAGCCCCGACCTCAACTACCTGACGAAACCGAGTGTTGGGTTCTGCTCGTCCTCACGTTTGGGGATGACCGGGTCTCACTCAGATCGCATGAGTAGAGAGCTCACAAAGTTTTGGGAGCCTTAGACACGAATGGCTTGATGAAGAAGCAATGATGTGGAACCCCCGGAAGCAACAACTGGCCTTGGCTTGTCATTAGCTCATCGATGGTCAAAGGCCGCATGATGAAAACATCGTCTGTGACGCCCGAGTCCTGGGTAGCTCACCAACAAATTTCGGCCAATCGAAATCAGCCGGGGACGAAAGTGGACTACTGTGAGGTGATCCAATCACACGAATTTGCAAGAAATCATACAATGCAGGTGCCTCCTGTGCCCTGCACCCCAGTTCCCAACGAAGAACTTGGCGGAAGCGCCCTCACGTCGAGGATCGACTTTCTATCCTCCGAACCCTCTAGTAGGTTTGGACCCAAATAAACACGCCGAGTGGGATTGATTGAACGTGGGAGCCAAGCCTCGACCGAGATTGCCTATCGAAACGGGCCATTGGGTTCAATGGGTCCTCACAGCTGGGGGTGCACAAGTTTAATCAGGTTCATCCCAAAGTCGGCTCAAGCGGGCTTGGGAGGTCGGTCGCCAAAGTGGGCCTCTTGAACTTTTCGCCCCCCCCATACGATCAAGCAGTATCACCAATGTCAAGTGTTTGCCTGACAATCTCAGCTGTGAAGTTCGTCTCCAGCCTCAAACCGCATTTGGGTCAGCCAATCGCGGTTGAATGATCGAGGTCCTAATTGGCCAATCACGGTCGGCCAATCATAGTCAAACGATCGGCCAAAGAGAGCAAGCCCGGGCCCTATCAACAAGGTCCCACTTGGCGAATGATCGAGGTGGACGAAAGGGCGAGGGTCCTGACCCCCCCCCCCCCCCCCCCCGCACAGCAGGAAACCCACTCAGTTGGGCCCCAACTACCGGGGCCGGAGTGTGCCCCAATGGTATCTACTGGAAGATCGCGCCACTGCAGCTACCAACTTTCTACATGTCATGTCCCATCTCACTAAGACAGCATGCCACGCTAGACATTGGAGGGCTGACATGAGACATGACATGATGAGATGGAGCAGGCACGACGCTAACGAGCACCACAGTGCAACCTTGCCATGAGGCACAAAGGGATAGGAATGAATCTGTAATAAGCCAGCCTCCCACATGAGGAAGGCGAGAAGTATCCATGACTAGAGGGTCTTCCCCCGCCCATAAAAGGGGAGTTTAAGCACAACGTAAAAGAGAGGCAAGAAGAAACATCGACAAAGAAGAAAGAAGAGGGAATCATCCCCTCCACTAGAACACTAGGACATGTACTCAGTCTTGTAAACCCCCGCCATTGATAATGAGAAGCAGTGACCTCCGAACTGGACGTAGCGTACCTTGCCCGAACCAGTATACATCCCCTATCCTAGTTGCTAGGTTGCCCTGAGGCAGAACGCTTGGCACAATCTATACTCGTCGGCAATCCGAACGCCGACAGAAGTCTTCTCCTTGGCCTCAAAATTGGTGGCACGAACTCACCATATTCATGGTTGCTTCCTTTGGAAACCTCTTGATTTGGATTGACAGGGTTCATAGGAACGATAGGGTTGTTGTTGTTATCTACTCTGTTGGTCTTGGTGGTCTACTTGTTGGTCCCATCGAATCCACATTTGTTCCCCATCTCCTCTCTCAAAGGTTAAGCTCTAAATGGAGTGTTAGCCTCTGATGCCAATTTAAAGTAGCATAGAGGGGGTGAATATGGTAATTAAACCTAAAATTACTTAATAAAATGAGATCAGAAAATAGAGGTCGGACTACTCTGGTGTTAGGGCGGACTAGTCCGTTCACTATGCGGAGCACTAAAAATGTGAGTTTTATGATTTTGATTTAATGAAAATGTGAATAACAACTAGGAACCTAATAAGAGCTACTACAACATAGAGACAAGGTTAGATCATAAATAATGCAACATTAACAACTAAATACAATATAAAACCGTAATAAACAAATGTTGTGAGGAAAAATATAGTAAAGGAGACAAGAGAAATGATTTTTCACCGAGGTTCTTTTCCACAAACGAACTTATGTCCCTATTTAGGTGTCCACGAAGGATCACGTTTTTTCAACCCTAACCCCCACCAAGTTACCACGAAGGTTATTGGTATTTCTTAACGTGTACAGTTCACCCTAGCAATGGATGCTAGATATGCAGTTGGCACTAGGCTAACTTAAGCCAAAGCAAGATGTGTTCTGCAAGTGCACAGAAAGTACTGCTATAGCATTTCACCCGAGGGTATTCTCTAGGGTATCGTATTTATTTTATCAGGAAGGCAAATGAAGTGTGGCAAAATCATAGGTAGAGTAGGGAGTTCTAGTGAGGATCCTAGTTGGATGGACAAATGATGTAGTAGGATAGTGTGGCACACACCTAAGCAATTTACTCTAATGGGTAAGGATGTCCTAGTGAAGGTTAAGTTAAGAGGCTGAACTACTCCTACTATGCTATAATTACTCATATACATAGTCTATTAGTGTACGCATGAACATGCTAACAATGAATACTAGTGCTTAGTGGTCCAACACATCGGGCACAGGTTACCCCTGGCAAAACCAAGACAATTCCTACAAAGAGCCTGTGGTGTAGCTGAAGCTGGGGGAGTACGAAGGACGGACAGGGATGTCACCACCTGCAGCCTACCCCTACAACCAGTGGGTTTATGAGGCATTCAACGGTACCTAACTACCTAAGCACCACGCTTACATGTTATGTAAATGCCTTAAGAGCTGTAGAACAAGTACCTTCCCGAGGTCATGACTAACCTAATTGTTGTTGAACCAATGTTGGAACCAAGCACTAACATATTCATATAAACATAATCATTTTATTACCTAGTTTGATTAAAGTGGAGCTGTATGGTGTTTATGATAACATGATATGGACATTATGACCAGATTATAATAACATCTACACCTAGCGCATACGCGGACTCCACAATAAAAAACGCTTTGCCCAAGTATGTGAATAAAGAGAGACTAATAATAATATTTTTAATATGCATAAAGTCACAAAAGGAAAGAAAGATACATGAGTCATACCTTCCAAAACTTGGACTTGGGACTAGAGGCTCCTCTCTATAGCCTAACCTCCACTAGGGACTAAGGGAACTAGTGTATACAATGAGAGAATGCTTGAGTGGTGTGTGTGTATGTGTGTGAAGTGAGGCCTCTCCCCTATTTATACATGGAGTAGAGGCAGTTCCAGCCATCTTTTGTGCAGAAATCAGTCACCACCAGCTTCAAGACACCACAGGAGGGCTACACGTGTCAGCTGACTGAGTTTGAGGCCAAGAAAGCATCGACCAAACCCTTGGTTCGGCTGAATTGCTCCTGGTGCCCCACGGGGTGTGCTTCCTCCTGGTCACTATCTGGGGGGCCCTGACCTCATCCCCATGTAAATTGACATTGGTTACCTACGGATGCGCCTGGGAATGGGTCCATGGATCCATGTGATGCCACATGTAATCGCTTGGTTGGTCGTGATGGCACATTTTAGGATTGCTGCCCTCATTTTTACTTCTTTTTGCAATAAATATCTGCATGCACTATTTCTGCAAGTACAAGTGGAATTATGTTAAATCTCAAGATGATGTGTGTAAGAAATATTTATTCCTTCACATAATTGAGTTCTATTGATGGTCAAAATTGGTATATAATGACCGTCAACAAACTCCCTAGAGCTTACCCTTTGCTCATCCCGAAGCAAAGATGAATACTTAGATTGTTGATCAGAAGTTGCTACAATGTCCTATGTTTCAAGAGTACCAAGTGCACAACAAAATATTCTACGTTGCATTGAATAAATTGTCTATGGTACCTCACCACTTTTCTTAGTCATTATGGAGCTTATGCCTTATACATTTCTTGGACTGTAAAAGGATAGAACAGCAAAGTGAGCATGTATCACCTAATGTTTAAGTTCCTCTCGAATTTCGAAGAGTTTCAAATGGTGTTTAAGTTCATGTTCCTCAAATGAGGCTCCCAATCACTCCTATATGGTAACTGGTATTTGTATCCTCACCAAGACAATGCTTTTTGTGTCCTACATCTAAATAGGAGTATATGTGGAGCTTTGTAGGGATCAAGAGTACGCATATTTGCAACACATATATTGCTAAGTTAAAAAAGTAACTCTTGGGAGAAAATAGATCATACTTTCGATTAAGATTGTGCAAGTGTAATGGAATATTTGTGGAGTGGAAACGTGAAGATAACTCCTTTTTGTGGACCCTCTTTATTGTGAGGATGAACCATAACTACTTATTTTATTTTCTCTTTTTTCTCTCATGCTCTTGTATATGAGCATGCATTTTCTTTTTCTTTTCTTGTAGCCATGTCTTCTACTCCTCTTTGTTTTTTCAAATATTTTGAAGAGAGTATTATGCATGAACAACATGGAGTATCTTTTGATGGTGGAATCGTATGGTGGAATTTTGCTAACTTCTAGTGTAGAACTTTAGCATGTTCTCGTGAAATCTTGATCCTAAAAGAATGAAAAGATTCTCACATAGGTTTGCACTAGTTTTACTAGGCTCAATGTGAAACAAAAATAGCATATGCATTGGGTTTATCAGATTTGAATCATCATATGGATGTGGTAGGAATTTTCATCAGGTGAGTAACTTTCATTTTATAATTTCTTTGTAAATTCAAGTTTCACTTTTTACTAGGATTTTAGCAGCTCTTATCACTATATCATATCCCACAACAACCTAGAGTTGGATTAAAATTTTGCTACCCAGAAATTCCAAGTTTTAATGCGAGAGTATTCTAAGGCAGTAAATGCAATACTTGGAGAATAATAAGTTGTATTTAAGAGACTAAGAAAAAATAAATTATAGAAACTATTCATCATTTCAACTTACGCAAAGTAAAAATATTCTTACCACACATCTTTTATTTTATTAACCTAAACTATCCTACATAATTTTTTTAGATGCAAATGACGTGGAAAGAATGAAATAAAATAATGAAATGCAAATGGGATGTGATACAAGTCACCTTAAGTGGGGGTCCTCCCACAAGCTTGTCCTTCATCAATCTCCGTTATAAGGGTTGAACCCTTAATGACGGAAGTTAGCCATGAGGTCGGCCTATTGTTGTTGCATCGTGGCATTGATGTTCTTGAACTGCGCATCGACCTGTTGCTGCCAGACTTGGGTACCCCGGATGTTATTTTGCAGGGTCTTGTGGATGTCACCTGTCCTCACTTCAAGGACTCCCATCCGTTGAGTAAGCTCTACTAATTCTTTGCCAAGTTCACGAGATCCTCATACCGAGAAGGAATGACATGTACTCATCAGTGGAGGAGGCAAGCTACTAGAGCTTTGAGTTGGCACTGTAGGGGTCCCATCTTCCTCTCATGGTATTCCATTCCTGCCACGACAATTCTCCAGGCTCATACATTAGAGGTTGGGTCCATCTAGGTGCATCACCCATCGAATGCACTTACTCTTTGTAGTCATAGGTTGGAGTAGATCGTGGAGGCATCTCCATGGCTGCTTTTCTTGAGTGGCTTCTTGTGACCCCGCAAGAAATATTACTCCTACGAGCCTCTTCGATGAGTCAAAGAGCGATGGTTAGTTGCCAGCATTTGTACAAATGAAAATCTGGGTTAGGTAATCGAATCTCATTAACATAGCCGAGATAGAAAAACACCAAGGATCCATTTAGACCATGTTTGAAAGTATGTCCTTGCCCTAGATAGTTGTTTTTATTTCTTAACGCCACAATCATCTTTGTTGAGAGATGAAATCCACAAGCGCACGGAAGATACCGTTGTAGCATCTCACCCATGAATATTCTCAAGGGTATCATATTTATCACAAAGGAAGGCGGTGAAGTAAAGTAAACACTATTCTTATGATCAAGGTATAGGGTACCAAGTAATTATTATGACAGGGGTAAGTTGATAATATGGGTAGTGTGACACACACCTAAGCAATCTACTCCCAAAGATAAAGTTGTCCTAGTGAGGGTTAAACTATGAGAAGGTACTGCTCCTACTGTGCTCTAATTACTCATATACATAGTCTAACTAGTGTACACACCGATATACTATTGATGAATATTGGGGCTTAGTGATCCAACGTATTAGGCACATGCTTACATTGGTCTGCCAGGCGACTCCCGCCATGATCCTATGCTGTAGTCGAACATGGAAGATTACAACAGACGGATAGGACTGTCATCACCTACTGCCTACCTCTACGACCCGTGGAGTACGATGCATTCAACGCTACTTAAATATCCAAGCACCACGCTTGCATGCTAAGTAAATACCTTAATAGTTGCAATACAAAATTCATACTAAGGTAATGACTAACCTAAACATCGTTGAACCAAAGTTTGAACCAAGCATTATGTTACTCATACTAACCTAATCATGTTATTACCTAGTTAGTCTATAATGGTGGTGTATGATGTTTATGATAACAATGATATGAACATTATGACCAGATCATAATAACATCTACACCTAGCACATACATGGACTCCACAATCAAATAAGAAACGCATTGCCCAAATATATGAAATAAAAGAGACTGATAATAATATTATGATAAAGCATAAAGTCACAAACGGAAAGAAAGATACAGGAGCGATACATTTCCCAATTTGGACTTGGGACTAGAGGCTCCCCTCTATAGCCTAACCTCCACTAAGGACTAACAGAACTAGTGTATACGATGGAGTGAATGCTCAAGAAGTGTGTGAAGTGAAGTGAGGCACCCCCCTATTTATACACGGAGTTTAGGCGGTTCGCATCACCAAAAGTGTGCGAATCAGTCACCATTGTTATCAGCTCACCGGAGGAAGTCGACACATGGAAGCTGACCGAGTTTGGTGCTCTTACCAGGTCGACCGAACCAGAGGGTCGGCCGACCTGGTCAGTGCACCATCTGCAATGTGCTTCCTCCAGGTGGCTAACAGGTGGGTCCTCTATCCATTTTGCGGAGCTAAGCTATCGGATGCCCTCAGATTCTCCTGTAGTTGGGCCATTTGATCTATATGCTACCACATGCCGACATCTAATTGGCTGCAAAGCTATTCTTTAGTATTGCTCCCTTGGTTTCACTTCAATTCAATATTAAATATCTACATGCACCATTTTCTCCAAGTACAAGGGGAACAAGGTTATTTCTAAAAGCAATGTGAGTAAGGAAAGTCTACTCCCTCATATAATTGAGATATATTGACGGTCAAAATTGGTACTTAATGACCGTCAACAAACACCTATAGGCTTATCCTTTGCTCATCCTGAGGTAAAGTAAAAGACTTAGATCGTTGATCAGGAGTTGCTACTATGTCCTATGCTTCAATAGTACCAAATACACAATTAAACATTTTACCTTGTATTGAATAAATTTGCAATGGTACTCACTCTTTACCTTAGTCCTCATGGGACTTTTGCCTTCTCCTCTCCTTGGGTGGTTGAAACACAGAACTGTTCACAAAGCATGTATTATTCCTAATGTCTATGTTCCACTCAAATCTTGCAGAATTTCAAATGATTTTTCAAAATTAGGCTTAAGTCCCTCAATTGATACTCTCAATCACTCCTTTGTGTAAGTGGAATTTTCCTCGTCATGGCAATGCCTTTTCTTGTCTTATATCTAAATAAGGATTTTTGTGGATGGTTGTAGGGAGCAAGGGTAGGCATATTTGCAACACATATATTGCTAAGTCAAAAGAGTAAGCCTTAGGAGAAAACAAATCATACCTCTAGATCAAGATTGTGCAAGTGTGATGGAATATTTGTGGTGGTGGAAGATAACTCCTTTTTGTATACTCTCTTTATTGTAGGGATGAAGCATGATTACTTTTTATCTCTTTCTTTTTCTTTTTGTTTCTCCTGCTCATGCCTGGAGAGCATGCTTTATTCTTTTTCTCTCTCCTCTCTTTTTTTTTGTAGCAATGCCTTCTACACCATTTCTTTTCAAATAAAATTGAAGAGAGTTTTTGGCACTGAAGATACGGAGTATCTTTTTGGAGGTGGAACACGGAATGATGGAAAATTTGCTAACTTCCAGTGTAGAAGTTTAGCACGTGCACGTGTGTAATCTAAATCATGGAAGTATGAAAAGATTCTCACACACGTCTATACTAGTTTACTAGGTTCAATGTGAAAACAAATATCATATGCATGGGTTTATCCATTCGAAATATCATATGGCTTTGGTAGGAAATTAAAATCAAATGAGGACTTCATTTTAATAGATTTCAAAATTTCTCCAGAAATCAAGTTTCACTTTGATGGGGAAACTAGCAGTATTATGTTCTATATCATATTTCACAACAACCTAGAATTGAATCATGCTTATGCTACCCACAATTTCTAAGTTGGAGGTGAACTATTTAAAGCCAATGAAGTCAATTGCTGGAGAATATTAAATTGTACTAACGAAGAATTAAATAGTGCAACTATTAATCATTTCAACTTATGAAAGAATCAATCATTCTTACCGCATATATTTATTTTATTAAATCATACCCTTAGTGTTTTTTAAGATGCAATGATGTGGACAAGAGAAAATGAAATACAAGATGGGATGTGATGCATGTTACCTCAAGTGGGCGTCCTTCCCTCAAGCTTGTTCATGGTCAAGGTCTGTGATAAAGGTTGAAACCCTAACGGCGGAGGTAGGCCGTGAGGTCGTCCTAACCTTGATGCAGCGTGGCTTTGACATTGGAGGGTTGAGTGTCAATGTTGTGTTGCCTCCCATGGGTGCCATGAGCGTGGTTGAGGACTCTGTTGTCGATGCCGCTCATCCACACCTCATGGTCTCCCATGCATTGGGTGTTATTCCTTGACTATGGTCATGATGATGGAAACTCCTTTGTGCTTGAATTGGTACTTAGAATAGTTGGGAGCATAGGGATCCCACTTATTCATAGTAGCCCATTGGTTGCTCATGGAAGGTTTTCATGTGAAACCTCCGGCCTCGTAAATCTATAATTGACCATCAGGACTAAATCTCGATAGTTTCAACCATGCTCGGTTACTCATTAGCCAAGAGAAGTTGAAATGGTACCTCCAAATCTTCCTTCAACAATCGACTTCTTATATTCCTATATAGGAACATTACTCCTACAAGCTTCCCCTCTTGGATAGAGAGGGATGGTTAGCACCCGCCACTTGTACAGTTGAAACTTCAGCTTAGATGACCGAATTCCATTTGTACATCCGGAGAAGAAAACAACAAAGATACATTGGGTCCAATTTCGAGTGCATCTATAAATATTGTATTATTCGATGATATAAGAGTGGAGCCTTCTATATTAATCAATTTGCACATTTTCTAAAGCTCCTACTTTTAACAATGCAAGTGATAGATGTACACTCTATGGGTCACTTCATCTTGAATTTTCTAACCATCTTCACTTTTTACAAGAGCAAATATTTGTCATTTGGGTCATGGCAAACAAGATCTTCAATTTTACCCTCGTGAACATTTATAATGTCTTTCCTAGGAATTTCTAAATCTAGTGGTCCATGTACGAATGGGTTTCAAATTAAAATTATGGACATCACTATTCCTAGGTTGCTACATGCCAAATCATCCATTAAGTTATTACATAAGATTTGTTTACTAAACCTAGACTGAGAATGATCAAGTCAATTAAACAATGCTTATGAAATTCTAGGTACTTGTTTAAATTTATTCCAAGTAAGGTGACATTCCTTTTGAAGAATCAAAAAGCAATGCCAACACTTATTCTCGTGGGGATCCATGAGAATTGAATGATGAGGAGGTGTAAACCTTCCTCGCTAATGTAAGAAAAAATCATTCAATCATAATGCAATCCAAATGACAGAAAATTTTAAACTTGTGCCTCAGTTGAATAGCTGTTTTGATTGAAGGTCGTTATGTGAGAAATTCACAACCATGAATTTTGGTGTAGCCTTCATGCTTGATGTCTATTGCCAAGTAGAGGTTTGAGTTGAATGAAGCTTCATCTTGCTCCTCCATCGGGCCATCATCTTGAGCAGTCCTCCACCATGAACTCAAACGATATCGGTGGAGGGATATGCGCTTGAATCATCCCAAAGGTGCGTTGAGCTTGATGAGGCTTTCCAACCTTTTTACACATTCCCTCCTGGCTGCAACAAAATCAAGAACAAACAAGAAAACTAGAAAATAGGTTACGTTAGCCAAAAGAAAATTGATCCCCTTTGTCAAATTGTCTTGCCCAACTTGAAACAACATGCAAATGCAATGAGGAACAAGAGAAATATTTTTGGTTTAATTTAGGAAAATAAATTCAAGTGGTTATGCTCAATGTTCATATCCAAATAAATTTCTTATCTAATTCAAAATTTTAGTTTTATGTTGTTTGGAAATTTTACTTTCCAACATGCAAGTGTGAAAGTTCAAACATGCCAAATGCAAATGCAAGGGTTGATGATGAATTGATATATGCAATTGGAAAATCAAATATGAGATAACTACTAATTAACCTAATGGCAAGGACTCGCCAAATTTTTTTGAAGTCATGTGAGCGTTTAAGGCATGGGCGGTGCTAAATACATCTCCATTGGCTTGACAGTCCAGCTTCTTCATCGGGAGATCAATCTTGTCAGCGATCATGTCCACCTCTTTCAATTTGTGCATGCCTCGCTATCGGGGCAGGAGACGCTCGATGCTCCAATTCATGTTGGAAACCATCTTATCAATTAATTCTTTTGCTTTAGGCACCGTAACTGAGACGAAGGCACTTCCAGTAGCATCATCCACATGAACACAGGCCGATGGAGTCAGCCTAAGGTAGAAATTTTGGATGATAAGCCAATCTTTCATCCCATGGTGGGGACAGGCCAGGATCTATTCCTACAACCTCTCCCAAGCCTCGAGAATAGATTCCATGGGCTCTTTCTGGATGTTTGTGTAAGGATCGGGGTCCCGACATTCTAATAATCATAATGGATGGTGTCGTGTTATGCGACACCCAATAGCACACAAAGAAAAGATACCAAATTACATAAAATAGGTGAGAATGTTACACCATTTTACATGAAAAACAAATACAATAGAAAAGGATCTTGCAGCATAATATACATAACTAATAATCTCAGCCTAGCTAAGCAAAAGGGAAGTCGTCCAGCCCTAGGATGCTTCCAACTAGCAGCACAAAAATTAACGACGGTGCGTAGGGCTTCCAAATAGCAATGCAACCCGAATAGGCTGCTGCCCCAGGAATCCTTCCAATATACGAAATTACCTGCAAAAAAACAACGATGCAACCGTGAGCACGATGGCTCAGCAAGACATAACCGTCTCACCTAAACATGAAACTCTACATACAGTTACTTCATCATAGGAAAGCTAAAGTGCGTCAATAAGCTCGCCTACATGTTCATCCTTAGTTTTCATCTTTTAGCAGCAAGTTAAAGGTTCCAAAAATTATACTTTTAGTTTGCACTATCTCTAATAAACGAAGGTTGCAATACAATATAATAATCAATTAAGAATATTCATATTATTACAAATACTCTTTCTTACTACGTCGTGATGTAGTGAACAAGTGGTACTCAATAACTGCTAGGGACGGTGATTCGAATTAGAACACCCAGCTTGCTTGACACATACACACTTTCGGAAGCACCCTTAGTACTTCAATACTAATCGTATGAGGCAACCTTTCACAAGACACCCGAACGCTGAGCCGATCCTACCGTCTCGGACTGTAAGTCAATTTGAGACAGTGGGTATGCCTCGATGTCAAGTTTAACAAGCTACGTCAGTTCCATGTGACCCATATAGCCAGTAAGCAATCCGGTACAGCTCAAAACTTGTCGAGCAGAGCCACACATGGCTCGATCCTTAACCGACACAGACGGGGCTACAATCCACCCTCCAACATCCAACGTGTCCTACCGGTTCAGGCACGATATGGTCACAGGAATTGTCTCACCGATGGGCCGAGAACAACCTTGTGCGACCCAACCTACAAAATTCCCCGTCCACATTTCAGATTAAGAGTGAACATTATTGTAGCATCTTGCGAGTAGACTTCTCCACTCCACTATTTTTAGCAAGTAGAATTCAACTACTTGACTTGTGGTCGATAAAAATGTTACCATTCTCGTGAGTAGATTCCAACTACTCGACTTCTACTAAACTTTCCACCAAATGTTAAGTATAGCCCTTCAAACAGCGAGGTACTAATCTACCCATGCCCACTGTTTACTTTAGCCATGCAAGTGTGTTCCAAACAATATAGACCTAATGCACATACAAACTCCAATCCATATAGTGTGTATAAAAGAAAAACTTTATAAGAGAACTTAAATGCAAACGGGGAATTGCCTTATTGTTGCTTTGAGATATATAAAAGTACAATCAATAGGATTCAAGTCAGTGGCCTCCGTAGTCGTCTCGTCGAGATCCTTCGTTTAGTTTATATATCTAGTAGATGCAAAATATATCAATATGGGATTATGGCTTAAGAAGCATAACATACAGGGTTCTGTATGAAAACATTGTTAATTATACTTGATACTTTTACAGTGGCTTAGATATTAGCTCAGGGGTTTAGGATAAAAATTTCAAAATTTTATCAGGTAGGGTATGGTCTCAACAATTCCCTGAAGCTTTTACCATTCATGAGTTTACAGTTTTAACATATAAATAAATGGCATAAGTAGATAGTGTAGGTCACTATGAACCCAAAATAAATGGTTTTACAATTTTTGAAGGTTCTTACAAGGATCTATGGATTTCTCAACGTTCTGCCACTCTCAGAAAATGTTACTGTTGTGTTTCTGGTATTTTCTCTTAAGCTGAGCAAAATTCATTAATTAACCTAACTTAATAAAGGGTACTGGAGCTAAAATTTTTAAGTTTTGGCTTTTTTTGGATTTATTTTCCTAAAAGAATTTCATCATTTGTCTGCCATGTGGGCCCTAGTTCTAAACCCACCACTGGAACGAGGCAACACCGGAGGTTACATGAAAAACCCACTGTAGCCACACCAGATCCGCAAGCCGCATGAAATCCCGGTTGAGGTAGATGAGAGCTGACAGTGGGCCTGGACGAAGGTTGTCTTTAACCTCCAGACCAGGGTGCATCCGGCAGCTAGGGTTCAGGTGAGGGGAGGCGCCCTTGCCGGCCACGGGTCCCTTGCAAACGGAGACCTCTCCCTTACCGCCTGGGAGTATTAGAGCACGAGAAACACACTGGTGTTGCCAGATTAGGCCGGTGATGTCTGGAACTACTCCGGCGATGGCGGCAGTGGCTAAACGCACTCCGATGTGGTGTCTCTTTCTTGGGAAATGGCTAAACAATGGGGTTTTTGATTACACAACACCAGTGGACGATTAGAAACACTAATATGATACTAAATCGGAAGCAAACTACTGGAATCAAGAGTCTGACGGTGAATAGAGCATTGACGGTTAAAATAAGGAAAATTTGGCTTTTCGTGCCAATGGTTGATAATTTTCTTGATTTTCTTGCTTTGAGGGATTCGAATAGGCCTCAGGATACATACGATTAATGGGAATGGTGTTAGATACAGCCTCCAAAATGAATTTCGTCTATTTCCATTGTCGGTTTTCCATGAAGACCGGCACAAGATCAACCCGTACGATGAACTTCTTATATGGAATCATGAGAACGTTTGACAGATCAAAGAAGAGGACGTGGCGCGCTTTGTTCGAGATTCTAAGGTCAGGAAAATGACTACAGAGGCCGGGCGATGTGGAGGCGTCCGAAAAACAAAGGCCGGGCGGGGGGGGGGGGGGGGGGGGGCTTGGGGCCGCACTACAGGGAAAAGCAGCGTCTTGGCACCACAGGGAGGCAGACGATGACGGCGCGAAACTCGTCTGCGAGCACCAACGGCCACGGAGACAACAGCAACACCTGGCGAAGCGATAAGGAGGAGAGCAGCAAGCTTCATCGTGACTGTTTTGCAGCTGGACTGGATGGCGAAGCAGGTAGCTCGGTGGCGTGCGGAGAAGCCATGGGAAACAGAGCAGAGTAGGTTAAGACGACTTGAACCTGACAGGTGGGTCCCACGTACTTTCTTCCTCCCTTATCTCCAGTTTTCCCTCTGAGAAACAATTAGCCAACATGTTTCAAAATTACTAATGTTCGCAGATGAGATAATTCTAATGTGAATAATATTTTAAGATTTCAAATCTTGTATTTTAATATGTGAAGTTTGAATTTAAATTTTAATTAAAATTCCACCCTTTAGGTGTTGATTTAATTAAGCATAGCAAAAAACTCTTAATTCAATGAAACATGGCAATATCAATAATTGGAATATAGGGAAGACAATACTGCAATCCAATTTGGATTTCAAGTATCTTTAAGTTTGACATTAATTTGAATTTGAATTCTATCAATGTGCCATTGTTTTATCCATTAACCAAAATCTTCAAATGTCAGCTGTGGCACTAATTCAAATAAAAGAACCAAAATGGTGTATTCTGATTTGCAAGTTGGCTGGTCCAGAATTGAAAACAGAATTGCAGTGAAAACCCCCTTTTATGTGAAGACATGGATTGAATTCGAAAAGGACATTTAAACTGCTTGCACTGCAAACACTTGAATTGAACAGCCAACTGTAACACCCTCATTTTTATGCATCGTGCATTGCATAAGTTCCTACACATGTTTAAAATTAATTCATACAAAAATGAGCAAGTTTGAAATGAATTTAAAGCAAAATCGCACTCAAAAGTTCTGAGGAGTGCGGACTAGTCTGTTTTTTGTGCGGGCTAGTGCGATTTCTCTCTGACCTTCTTCGGACTTGTCCTTTCTTGCTGCGGACTAGTCCAATTACGTCTCTGTACAATTTTCGGACTTCTCCGGCCCAAAGTGGACTAGTCCGGTCATCCCAACCTTGAAATTTTGCCAAGTCCCTAGACTTGTCTGACATCTAGCGGACTTGTCCATTTCCCCCTCTGACTAAAATCGGACTTGTCCGGTTTAGGCCAGACTTGTCTGTTTTTCCTCTGACTAAGTTCAGACTTGTCTGATGTCTGGTCCGGACTTTTTCCGATATCTGTCTAACTAACTTCGGACTAGTGCGGCCTTTTGCGGGCTTGTCTGGTGATCGCGATTCCGAGTTGATTATTTGTTCCACGACGTGTTTTGGGTTGTACCTTAAGTGGGCCTAAGGACGTCGTATCTAACTCTTTTCGAAGCCCATGTGGGACCCCACACCGGCCTCCACCCTCCCCAAACTTGAAATCCATCAAAACCTACCCCTCCACCCTTATATAAACAACCCAACACTCTATTTTCACATCGTTTTGCCACCTTCAAAACACACCCAAACCCTAGTTCGTGGAGAGCCGTCATCAAGGAGGGAGAAAGAGATTCCAAGCGAGTAGAAGAAGAGGGGGAAACAAAAGAGGATCAAGTGATCAAGATCTCCATCGAGTTTTCATTCTTCAGCAACAATTCACCTTCAAGTTTTCTTCAACAAACCTAGATCATCAGGATCCAAGTGTTGCCTCCAAAACCCTTGATTATTTGGAGACCTAAACGCCTAGTATATCTTCTACTTCCTCTTTCTCATGTGAATTCAACCTCATTTCTCCAAATTCACGTCGATCTATAAAATCCTAATTCGCTGCTTCTACGAAGTGCGCAACTAGTCCAGTCCTACAACAGACTAGTCCGATTTTGTTGTCTATTTTCTACTGAATTAATTCTATTTTGAATCAACTCAGAACCTATGTATACTTGTTAATAACCATTGTATATGATTAATTAACATTATTAACAACTCATTAACTAGTTTTGCTTTGCATCTGCATTAATCATACATGTCATGTCATATTGAGTAATAAAGTGCACTTATTGATTGTGCTTCTTGTCTTGTATGTTCGTTGCATGATTTAGACCGATTTGCGCTAGAGAGTGTTGTGGAGGACCTCCACTACCAGGAGTTTGAAGGTTTTGATCCCAACCAAGCCCAAGAGCAAGGAAAGTGTCCTTTAACATAATTATCCTGTTCCGACAATAAATGTTTTGTTTTCAAAACTGCAAGCTTGTGTCAATTTGATGGGAATTCCTATGATAGAAAGTTTACTAGCTTTGTTTAACCACCCTTGTCACCCAGAATACATGGTAGAGAGTCAAGAAGGGATCTTTACCTTTTTCCTTCGCTTAATTAATTGGAATGAGAAAACAACTATACTATTTAATTATGCATTAATGAGATTATGGTTAATATGAACTGGTTAATATGACATGGTAATGGGTGATCTAAGCAAGCATGGTATGTGGTTTGGGTTGGATGCTAAGATGGTTTCACTTGCTTTAGATCTATGGATCGGTTCGTGGAGCGACCATCCTGGATTTACAGTGCCACCACGAAGCAAGTATGGGTACGACAAAGCTGATTAATTAGCGTCTTGCTAGTATCGCGCGGATCATGTGGCACACCGGGGAAGGGGAGTCCGATTGTGCTTGGATTTGAGGCCGGACTCCTTGGGATCCGAATGACACAAGAGGGGGACCTTGGTTGAAGATGTGCTCAGTTGGAGGCATCACCACCGGTGAAACCTCAGTGGGTCCGTACATACTAGTAATCCTTTTGTAAAGACTATTTTGTGATCTCTTGGCCACACACCTAATGAAGTGTGAGACGGAATAATAGAGGTTCCATAGTCATCGAAAGGTGATGAAATCACGAACACATGGGTAAAATGGTACAACTTCTGCATAGTGTCTTAAAAACTATCATGATAGCCGTGCTCCCAGTCATGAGCAACCTGGACCCTCACATGATTAGGGGAAAACATGGTATTTGGGATGGTTTGGTTATGGTTGATACTGGTTATGATTGATAATATGGTTATGACTTTGTTATGGACTGGATTATGGTATTGGACATGGTTAATGTTAATGGTGAAATCTGGTATAATGATGATGGATATGGAATATGGACGTCTACTATGTTAATAATTATGTTTTATGATGGGTTTACTTCACATACGTATAATATACTACTTTTCAAATGTTATAATGTACTTTTCAACACTTAGCCTTTATTATATTCGCCATTTGAATCAGCTACATGTCATACTTTCCACACTTGCTAAGTACGACATGTACTCACCCTTGCAATTCCCCCACGGGAGTATAACGGTGATAATGCGGAGTTCTAGGCTGTGTCTGCCGTCAACTTTGCTTGTGGTGTTGCTTGGAGCCGCGCTACCCTTATGCTTGGTTTGCTTAATTAGTTTATTTCCGCTGCATTAGTTCACACTGGTCATTGATGATCATTAGAGCCTGTATTCGAGGATATTCTGAATTCTGTAATGAATGTGCTTAATTAATCTTGTTTTGTGGTAATTTTCTGTGTATCCTTTTGTGAACGCACTCATGTATGTGTATTGAATGTCCCAGGCACACATATGCATTCACTTGGTTCATTTTCGGAACCGGGTGTCACAAATTGGTATCAGAGCCACAGGTTGACTGTAGGACGCAACCTAGATAGAATGGACACTTTAGAGCACATAGTAGCACTTAGGGATCGATGCATTTTTGCTTGGTGTGCTAATTGCTATGTATTGCTTCTTGTGTGCTTAGTAGAGGAGTGTGGGATGCTTTAGCATTGCCATGTCCACATCGGCTAGTATAGTTAGTTGTTTTGTTTCATATCCCTTGATGCATATAGTTGGAGACGTTTTCTAAATTCTTATCTCTTGCTTTTCTTCAGATGGTGAGGACTCACAACCAGAGGGATGCAAATGATGAGGACGAGAACCTCAGAACAACAATTGACAAGGACCTGCCCAGGGAGCTATCAATCTTGAGCAGCTATTGGCCATGCAAAACCAGCTCATACAGACCATGATACAGACTATGGGACAACTGCAGGCTGGTAACAACAACCATAAGCCCCACATGCCTCCACCGCCACCCCCACCTCCTCATAACCGATTGGTGGAGTTTATGAGGACCAGACCACCCACTTTTGCTCAAGCTGTGGACCCTATGGATGCTGATAATTGGCTCAAGTTTGTGGAGAAGAAACTTGTAATAGTCCAATGCAGTGACCGGGAGAAGGTTCTATTCGCATCTCATCAACTTGTTGGAGCAGCTGCCGATTGGTGGGACTCTTTGTGCAACGCCCATGAGAACCATGAGAAGATTACTTGGGCTGAATTCAAGGAGAGCTTCCATTCTAATTATGTGCCAGAATGTGTTATGATACTAAAGAGGCAAGAATTTGAGTAGAGGCAAGAAAAGTCAAGCATGACTGATTATCTCAATAAATTCACTCAACTCTCAATATATGCGCCTAAGGTTGTGAGTCGGGAAAGCCGGAAACAATACTTGTTTATGAGGGGCTTGAACAATGAGATCTAGGTATAATTGCTGAACTGTGATTATGCCAACTTCTAGAAGCTAGTGGACAAAGCAATTGTGGTTGAGAACAAGGTCCGTGAAATGGAGCAAGACGCCAAGAGGAAGGCGTCATATAAAGGACATCAACAAGGAAGTAATGTGAGCCCTCGCTTTGCACCACCCAATGCGCCTTATTATAGCTCTTCTGCTCCCGTACATCACCATGGTTATGCACCGCACCTAGCTTAGTTTGTGCAGCAACACCCCGTCAAGCAAGCACCTAGGCCTCCAATGCCTTATGCACCTCGTGCCAATTTTTCTGGTGCAAATGTTCAGAGTCAAGTTCGTCATAAAAATTCTGGTGCAGTTAGGAAGTGCCATACATGTGGAGAAGCAGGACACGTTGCAATTTAATGTCCTAAGTCAAGCCTATGTCAAGGAAACAATGCTCCAAGACAGAACCCAAGACCGAAGGGAGGAGCACCACAAGGGAACCGTGGACAGCAGAATTATGCTCGTGGAAATGTGAACCATGTCTCCACGGAGGATGCTTATCAAGCGAATGATGTGGTTATTGGTATGTTTCTTGCAAACTGCAACCCGACGACTATGTTATTTGATTCTGGAGCATCACATTCATTCATTGCATCAAAATATGTTGGTAAGTATAGTTTGCCTATGTCTCATATGAAGTTTACTCAATTGGTTAAGTCTCTTGGATGAGAGATGAAAACAAATATAGTATGTCCAAAAGTAAGTCTTAGAATAAGGTGGGTAGATTCCTTTGCCAACCTCATTGTCTTGGATTCTCAAGGATTGGACATTATACTTGGAATGGACTGGTTGAGGAAGCACAATGGAGTCATTGAATGTGCCACAAAGACGGTGACGTTGACCAATGAGGATGGGATCGTCATAGAATTTGAAGCACCTCAACACGCACCGAAGCAATTAGAGTTGAATCACATAGACAATGCTGCAATTGTGGAGATCCCAGTGGTGCATGAATTCTTGGACGTGTTCCCGGACGAGTTGCCAGGTATGCCTCCTGATCGAGACATTGAGTTTGTTATTGAATTAATACCTGGAACTGCACCTATAGGAAAGAGGCCATATAGGATGCCTCCTAAGGAGTTAGTGGAGCTCAAGAAGAAGATTCAAGAGCAACTACAGAAGGGTCTTATTCGCCTAAGCTCTTCACCTTGGGAAGTGCCTGTTCTTTTCGTAGATAAGGAGGATGGGTCACAAAGGATATGTGTGGATTACCGAGCTCTCAATGAGATGACCATCAAGAACAAGTATACCTTGCCATGCATATAATACTTGTTTGATAATATGAAGGGTGCTTGTGTTTTCTCCATGATTGATCTGAGGTCAGGCTACTTTCAAATGAAGATTAGACCATCAGATATACCAAAAACAGCATTCCGGACACGATATGGATCCTATGAGTATACAGTTATGTCCTTTGGCTTGATAAATGCACCTGCGTATTTTATGTACCTCATCAATAAGGTCTTCATGGAGTATATGGATAAATTTGTTGTGGTGTTCATTGATGTTATTATAGTGTACTCGAGAAGTGAAGAGGAGCATGAGGAACACTTGAGGCTCACATTGCAGAAATGGAGGGAGCATCAATTGTATGCCAAATTCAGCAACTGTTAGTTCTGGTTGAAAGAAGTGTCATTTTTGGGTCATATTATCTCAGGAGGAGGATTTTCGGTCGTCCCCGGAAAAGTGAGGGATGTGTTGAAATAGGAATCCCCACTGAATGTAAAGGAGATCCAGAGTTTTCTCGGAATGGCTGGATATTACTGTAGGTTAATCAAGGACTTTTCCAAGATAGCCAAACCCATGACAGAATTGCTAATGAAAAGGAAATGGTTCCAATTGACTCGAGCTTGTGAAGAAAGTTTTTAGGAGTTGAAGAAGAGGTTAACTACAACGCCAGTCTTCATATTGCCAGATGTGAGCAAAAGTTTTGATATCTATTGTGATGCATCAAGACAAGGACATGGATGTGTGCTCATGCAAGGAGGTCAAGTGCCTGCACATGCATCGAGACAATTGAAGAAACATGAGCAAAATTATCCAACACATGTTCTCAAACTTGCAGCTGTGGTACACACATTGAAGATTTGGAGACATTATATCCTTGGTCACAAGTGTGACATTTATACGGACCAAAAGAGTCTCAAGTATATTTTCACACAAACAGACCTTAATTTGAGGCTACAAAGGTGGATGGAGCTCATAAAGCATTTTGATGTGTGGATCAACTATCATCCATGGAAGGCTAATGTAGTGGCCGATGCTTTGAGTCGGAAGGGAGTAAGTCACCAGCTCATGGCTCGAGAGCTACCATCTGAGCTATGCAAGGAGTTTGAATGGTTGAATTTCGGATTTGTGAATGAGATGGTGATAATGGAGTTAAATCCAACCATGGAGCAAGAAATTCGGGAAGGACAGACCAAGGATGAGGAGATTCAAGAAATCAAGGAAAGGACCCAAGAGGGAAGATAATTCAGGGTTGATGAGGATGACCATGGTACCTTGTGGCTTGGAAAAAGGATTGTTGTGCCTAATATGAAGCATATTCGAGAGGCAATATTAAAAGAGGCAGATGACTCGCCATACTCAATTCATCCCATTGTACGTAGATGTACAAGGACTTGAAGACGTGTTATTGGTGGGCCAGCATGAAAAAGGACATAGCCGAATACGTAGCTTTGTGTGATGTGTGCCAACGAGTCAAGGCAGAACATCAAAGACCAGCTTGATTATTGCAGCCGTTAAAGATTCTGGAATGGAAGTGGGAGGAAATTGAGATGGACTTTATAGTTTGTTTACCGTGTTCCCATTTCGGTTATGACTCCATATGGGTAATCGTGGATCGGTTAACCATGTCAGCTCATTTTATTCCTGTCAAGACCACCTTTAATGGGGAGAAGTTGGCTGAACTATATGAGAAGAATAGTATGTTTGCTTGGAGTTCCAAAGAAGATAGTGTCGGATAGAGGTTCTCAATTTACCTCCAGGGTTTGGCAGAAATTGCAGGAAGCATTGGTAACAAAGTTGAATTTTAGCTCGACATATCACCCTCAAACGGATGGACAGACTAAGAGAACCAATCAAATTTTAGAGGATATGTTAAGACCTTGTGCTCTGAAGCATGGGAAAAGTTGGGACAAAAGCTTGCCGTATGCAGAATTCTCATATAACAATAGTCACCACGAAAGTTTGAAGATGTCACCATATGAAGCACTATATGGAAGGAAGTGTAGGACACCCTTGTTCTGGAATGAGACAAGAGAAAATCAAGTATTTGGACCGTTTATGTTGCAAAAGCTGAGAAACAAGTACAGATTATTCGTGAAAACTTGAGGGCTGCTCAATCAAGGCAAAAAGGCTATGCGGACAATAGGAGAAGGAAACTAGCCTTTGAAGTGGGAGATTTTGTTTACCTCAAGGTGTC
This sequence comes from Tuctoria greenei, assembly GCA_036927565.1. Lineage (NCBI taxonomy): Eukaryota > Viridiplantae > Streptophyta > Magnoliopsida > Poales > Poaceae > Tuctoria > Tuctoria greenei. Next base: position 171,522,370 of record JAYESD010000002.1, on the reverse strand, counting down.
ACCAATGAGAGGTCACGAGAGGTTTAACATAAGAGGCAAGCTAGCACCTCGATACATTGGGACATTCATGATTTTGGACAAAAGAGAAGAAGCAGCGTATAAACTGGAGATGCCACCACAAATTTCAGATGTCCATGATGTGTTTCATATTTCACAGCTCAAGAAGTGTTTAAGGGTACTGGAAGAACAAGTGCCAATGGATGAATTGGAATTAGAGGCAGATTTGACTTATGATGAGCAACCGGTCAAAATCTTGGAAACCAAGGAGAGGGTCACAAGAGTTCTGAGGAGTGTGCCCTAGTCCGCAACAAAAATTGACTAGTGCGATTTCTCTCTGACCTTCTTTGGACTTGTCCTTTCTTCCAGCAAACTAGTCCGGTTTCCTCTGTGTACAATTTCCGGACTTGTCCGGCACACAGCGGACTAGTCCGGTCATCCCAACCTTGAAATTTTGCCAAGTCCCTAGACTTGTCTGGACTTGTCCGACATCTAGCGGACTTGTCTGTTTTCCCGTCTGACCAAAATCGGACTTGTCCAATTTTGGCCAGACTTGTTTGTTTTTCCCCTGACTAAGTTCGGACTTGTCCAACGTCTGGTCCAGACTCGCCCGATATCTTTCTTACTAACTTCGGACTAGTCCGGCCTTTTGCAGACTTGTCCGGTGATCGCGATTCCGAGTTGATCTTTTGTTCCACGATGTGTTTTTGGGTTTTACCATAAGTAGGCCTAAGGACATCATGTCTAACTCTTTTCGGAGCCCATGTGGGACCCCACATTGGCCTCCACCCTCCCCAAACTAGAAATCCATCAAACCCTAGCCCTCCACCCTTATATAAATAACCCAACACCCTATTTTCACATCTTCTTGCCACCTTTGAAACGCACCAAAACCCTAGTTCGTGGATATTCGCCATCAAGGAGGGAGAAAGAGATTCTGAGCGAGAAGAAGAAGAGGAGGAAATAAAATAGGATCAAGTGATCAAGATCTCCATCAAGTTTTCGTTCTTCATCAACAATTCACCTTCAAGTTTTCTTCATCAAACCTATATCGTCAGGATCCAAGTGTTGCTTCCAAAACCCTTGATTCATTGGAGATCTAAACACCTGGTATATCTTCTACTTCCTCTGTCTCACGTGAATTCAACCTCATTTTTCCAGATTCACGTCGATCTAGAAAACCCTAGTTTCTTGCTTCTCCGAAGGGCGTACTAGTCCGGTCCTACAACAGACTAGTCCGATTTTGTTGTCTGTTTTCTTCTGAATTAGTTCTAAATTGATTCGAATCAACTCAGAACCTATGTAGACTTGTTAATAACCATTATAAATGATTAGTAAACGTTATTAAAAACTCATTAACTAGTTTTGCTTCATATTTTTATTAATCATGCATGTCATCATATTGAGTAATGTATGTGCACTTATTGACTGTGCTTCTTGTCTTGTATGTTCGTTGTGCGGTGTAGACGGATTTGCACGAGAGAGTGCTGCGGAGGACCACAAGTTTCAGGAATTTGAAGGTTTTGATCCCAAACAAGCACAAGAGCAAGGCAAGTGTCCTTGAACGTATTGATCCTATTTCGACAATAATTTTTTTGTTTTCGAAACTGCATGCTTATGTCAATTTGATGGGAATTCCTATGATATGAAGTTTACTAGCTTTTTTAACCAGTCTTGTCACCTAGAATACATGGTAGAGAGTCGGGAAGGGCTTTTTACCTTTTTGCTTCACTTAATTAATTGGAATGAGAAAACAACTATACCATTTGATTATGCATTAATGAGATTATGGTTAATATGAACAGGTTAATATGACATGGTAATGGGTGATTTAAGCAAGCATGGTATATAGTTTGGGTTGGATGCTAAGGTGGTTTCTCTTGCTTTAGATCTAAGGACCGGTTCGTGGAGCAACCATCCAGGATTTACAGTGCCACCACGAGGTCAAGTATGGGTGCGGCATAGCCGATTAATTAGGGTATTGCTAGTATCGCGTAGATCATTTGGCGCACCAGGGAATCGGAGTCGGATTGGGTTTGGATTTGAGACAGGACTCCCTGGGATCTGAATGGCAAAATAAGGGGCCCTTGGTTGAAGATGTGCTCAGTTGGAGGCATTGCCACCGGTGAAACCTCAGTGGGTCCGTACATACTAGTAATCCTTTCGCAAAGGCTATTCTGTGATCTCTTGGCCACACACCTTAGGAAGTGTGAGACGGCGTAATAGAGGTTCCATAGTCATCGAAAGGTGATGAAATCACGAACACATGGGTAAAGTGGTACAACCTCTACAGAGTGTCTTAAACACTATCATGATAGCCGTGCTCCCGGTCATGAGCAACGTGACCCTCACATGATTAGGGGGAAAACTTGGGATTTGGGATGGTTTGGTTATGGTTGATAACATGGTTATGACTTGTTATGGACTGAATTATGGTATTGGACATGGTTAATGGTAGTGGTGAAATTTGGTATAATGGTGATGGATATGGAATATGGACTTGTACTATGTTAATAACAATGGTTTATGATGGGTTTACTTCACATACATATAATATACTGTTTTTCAAATGTTTTAATGTACTTTTCAGCACTTAGCCTTTATTATATTCGTCATTTGAATCAGCTACATGTCATACTTTCCACACTTGCTGAGTACGACATGTACTCACCCTTGCAATTCCCCCACCAACAGTTGCAGGTCAGGATTGGGAGTATAACAGTGATAATGCGGAGTTCTAGGTCATGTCTGCCGTCAACTTTGCTTGTGGTGTTGCTTGGAACCGCGGTACCCTTATGCTTAGTTTTCTTAATTAGTTTATTTCTGCTGCATTAGTTCAAACTTGTCATTAATGATCATTAGAGCTTGTATTCGAGGATATTCTGAATTATGTAGTAAAAGTGCTTAATTAATCTTGTTCTTTGGTAATTTTCTGTATATCCTTTTGTGAATGCACTTGTGTATGTGTGTTGAACGTCCTGGGCACACATATGCGTTCACTTGGTTCATTTTCGGAATCGGGTGTCACACCAACAAAGTGGGATTTTATAGCTTGATATTCTTCAATGTAAGGCATTGGTCTTGCCCAATTGGGAGAATTTGGCGAGGAATGTTGTAGAACACTTTTCTCAAGTGTTTATAGCACTTCGGTTCTCGTAGAACCACTACTTAGGTAGAACAAAAACAATCGAAGTCAGATGGGATCATATGTGACATCCTTGATATCGAAAGTGCTACAAATTTATAGGAATTGTTGCAGGTGAGCACTGGCATCCTTGTTGGTTTTCCAACACAAAGGATTAGCATGCACCATGTTGATTAGGCTAGTCCTGATTTCAAAGTTCACGTCTCTTGTGTTGACATTTGGCCCAGTAGGCACACTGTTAGCAGAGGGAGCCAAAAACTCACAAACGGTCTTCTAGACCCTTGGCTTGTAGCGTGATGGTGTGAAAATGATGAGCTTCCTTGCTGATAGGATCACTTAGCAGGAATGAAAGGAGATCAAACTCTTCTCAGCAGTGATTCGGGATCTTCAACGTAGTTTGCCGGCAAACGGAAACCGATCATAAGCTACCATGTTTTCACATCAAAGAATGCGAAAAAAGCAAGGTTATCCTACAAAAACCTACTATAATCCTACCTACCACATGATCACACAAAACTTTTGTGTCATTCCCGGCAACAACGCCAAAAATGCTTGTTGGTATTTTTTAATGTCTACAGTTCATCCTACCAATGGATGCTAGATATGCAGTTGGCACTAGGCTAACTTAAGACAAAGCAAGATGAGTTCTGCAAGCGCACGAGAAGTACTGTTGTAGCATTTCACCCGAGAGTAATCCCTAGGGTATCGTATTTATTTTATCCCAAAGAAAGGCAAGTGAAGTGTGGCAAAACCATAGGTAGAGTAGGGTGTTCTAGTGGGGATTTTTTTAATATACCTTTTAAAAAAGAATTTAATATAAATAACTCACATAATGAAAAATTGGCAAAAATGACCTAGCTTTGTATGAGTAAAATATGAAATACAAATTTCGTATGAGACACATACGAAATGCACATTTCGTGTGTGCCACATCAGATGTTGCATGCCACGGTGGAACAAATATTTGCCACGGTGGAACAAATAGACACATACGAATTTCGTACGTGCCACGTACGATGTGCACAATACCTTCGTATGTGGCATGTACAAAATTCGTATGTGTCCATATTTCACACTGCGCTTGATGAATTTTACACATAACTCTATCAAAATTTAGAGACTGATTTGCTAGAAATTTCCAAAGTATAAAATGAAGCATACATTGTGAAGTTTTGAATTCAATTAAGTTCCTATATGTTTAGTATGTAGAAAGAAGGGTAATTGAATGTCTTATTAGGGAATACGATCATATTTCTGCAAGTTTTGTAAAATGTATTCATTTTTGGTTATTTGTTTAGAAACATTTTGAGTTAGAATTGGTAGAAACATCACAAAAGCTATTGTAATGTAGGTTCCATTGATTCTAGAAAATAAGTTATGAATATATTTTATGGGAGTTATTGGGAGCTACAGATTTTTTAAAATCATATAGCGATAACAATTGCATAGTTCTAAAAATTATAGAAATAATTGTACTGAGATTTAAAATCTCAGCGGCGGTTACATAAAATGAAATTATATAGTTCCAAAAATATGTGCATGTTTTTTTACACTCTACTAGTACGCTACATGAGGTGAAACACACGTACACATATTTTTCGAAAAAAAATAGCTAAAACAAATGGCGTGTGTACGATGCACTTAAGTTGCATCAATCTAATCCTAACACGCCTTAGTTAAATTGAACGCTGAGCATAGCTATCCAAGTTGCTACTGAGTGCAACGGGGGTATTTTCCTTACGCAAAGCATACCGACCCGCTTACCTTGCGCGACGAGCTCTCTCGCGCATTCTCTCTCGCTCAGCCTCTCGTGCCTGTGATGTGATACGTTCGTCCTCTGCAGCCTTGCGATCACACTCTGTGAACCATTGTCAAATTTCTTCTTGCCTCTTGCGACGACGCTCCTCCTGTTTAGCTCTATACCTCCTCTCTTTCTCTATTCTTTCATCCCACTCGCGCTCTTCAAAGAACTTTTGTGCTGCAAATCGAGATTTTCTCTGAACGTACTCGGCGTCTTCTAGCGATTGTTCCTAGTCGATTTAGTTACTGAAATCGCAAAGAGGTGGTGGTGAATGCGCATGTTTTTGTGCAAATGGTTAGAATTTATAACATTCATAAAAATACAAATAATGTTGCATACTATTTGTTTTCTACCAACTGGAAGAAACAGGCATGTCCTGTGAGGAGGATCATACTCGTAGTTGTCACACATCCGAAGTCGGCAACCATAAGAGTCACCAAGTCGAAGATATCAAACAAACCTACAATCAATGCCACAGAAACACACTGGAGGATGTAATACCTCAGGAATTGGAACCTTTTCTTTATTTGTGGGTGGTGAGAACTCGTCCATGGTACTAATGTGACAGCTGGTTCCGAAAATAAACCAAGCGTAGAACATATGTGTGCCCAAAATGTTTAACACACATACACAAGTGATTCACAAACGACAGTCAGATTATAACCATATCTCGAATAATAACACTAATAATAGTACCTTATTAAAATCCAAATAGTCTTGAATACAAGCTCTAATAAGACTGTAGTGGAAACACTAAACACTAATGACACCAACTCCACAGGCAAGCTTGAAGGTAACACGCACACCTAGAACTCCTCAAAGACCTCCGGGTACTCCATAGTGTCGCCTGCAACTGGATTTTTTGGGGGAATAGCAAGGGTGAGCACATGTCGTATTCAGCAAGTGTGGGAAAGTATGATATGTAGCTTAAGCCAAGGAATGATCATAAATAATGGCTATTTGCATAAAAGTACATTCAAAATAATTGTTAATGCGGTAATGTGATCATTTAGTGAGGTCAATCCCTTAACAACCCCAAAACAATTAATTTCATCTCCAATACCATAAGTCTGACATAGATAACCAGAACCATCAATAATATGCCATATTCAACTCATAATTGTCCATTTGACTCAATATTACCATTTTCATGTTCCAAACCAAATTGCCATAACAATACCGATTTCCAATTCAATTCTAGCCATTGAACCAAGTTCAAGGTCCATAACTCTAATCACGTGAGGGTCCAGGTCGCTCATAACTAGGAGCACGACTATAATGATAGTTTTTAACACTCTACAGCGGTTGCACCACTTTACCCACAAGTCTGTGATTTCATCACCTTTCGATGACTTAGTTATGCCGTATCACACTTCTTTTGGTATGTGGCAAGGAGCTCACAAAATATCCTTTACAATGTGATTACTAGCCTATTTTGACCCCACTGAGTTTTCACCGGTGGTAATGTCTCCAACTGAGCACATCCATCCAAAGGCCCCTTCATGCACCATTCGGATCCCAGGGTAGTCCCACCATCACTACAAACCCAGTCGACTACCCCTTCCCCGAGCTTTCCAAATGGTCCGAATAGTACTGGTAACACACTAATTAGTTAGCTAAGCCACACCCATACTTGGCCCTGTGGTGGCACTGTAAATCCTGAATGGTCGCTCTACAAATCGATCCTTAGATCTAAAGCAAACAAAACCACCAAAACAGTCCAACCCATTCCGCGTAAACAGCTTGCTTACATGTAACACCCTAATTTTCTTTTAACATCATGAATTGCATCGCATTTCATGCATTAATCATTTGTAGTATAAAGGAAGAAAAATAAAAGATGAAACCTATATACAAAATATGAGAAGGAAAGAAGAAAAGAGAATAAAAATATAAAACCTTTATTGGGGAACAAATAAAAACAAATAAAAAAAATATATAAAACAAATGTATGTGAAATCTTGAAAAAAAAACTTCAGGAACCTTTTGGAAGATTCTGGGGAACCTTTGCTTCTACCCCAGAATGTTCCGGGCAAATAGTGCCCTGCGGCGGCGGGAGTCGGGGCCGCGCGCGCCCACGCGCCTTGGCCGAGCTGGGTGGCACACGTCGAGCCAACCCACGTGCCCCTTCCGCCCGAGCGGGTAGCACTCGCCCACACGCGTCCCCGTGCATGCCCACGCGAGCCAAGGGCTGACAGGACTGAGCTGGTTCGCTCGTATGCGTGCGTGCCAGCGCGTCTGCACGCCCGAGTCAAAACCGGGACTCGCTGCCGCTCCGCCTATATAAGGAGCCGAGGGCGTCATCATTTTTTCAACTGAAGCAATTTCCAGCGCCCAAAAAACCTAGCCACCAGACAAAAAAATGGAGAGAACAGAGGCTGCACCGGGGAAGAAAAGAGGAGAAAAAAAGGGAGGAAGAAGAGGAAAAGGGGAAAGGAGCCGCCGTCTTCCAAAGATCGTCGTTCTGCCGTCGTCGTGCTGTCGGGGGACCGCTGCGCCGTCTACTCCGTCTACACTATGCCTCCATCCCACGATCTTTGAAGCCGTCACATCTACGGTAGGACACGTTTTCCAACCCGAGTTTTAGTGACGTATTGGATCTAATGACCGGAATTTAATCGTAGTTGCACCATCTAATTATTTTTAGCATCATTAATTCTTGCTAAAATCCCCGTAAACTCGCATGAACACGTATGAACTAGTTGGATCTAATTAATTAACGATTGTAGTTAATTAATTATTGAACTTTGCATGCATTCATGTCATTGCATGTTGATTATCATGTGTGCATCATGTTGATTTGTATGTATTTTCTTGTATGTGTGATCACGAGTAGAGGGACATGCTCAAGAGGCCGTATACGAGGATTTCAATAACCAAGACTTCGAAGCGCTTGAGCAACCCCATCCATCGGAGCAAGGCAAGTGTCCTTAATAATATTGACCCATTTTATTAAATGTTTGTTTGCGAAATTGCATGCTCGTGTCAATATGATGGGAAACCCATATGTAGGAGTTTACTAGCATTGTTTGCCACTCCTTGTCGCTGGGATATACATGATGAGTTGGCTATGGGTATATTTTTCTATTCCATCGCACCACTACACGGGTTATGGGTAACTTAAATAATACGTTTGACAAATCTAATTATGAGAATTTGGGATGGTAATAAGATAATGAATAAATTAGCAACATGGAACTTATGAGATCTAAGCAAGCATGGTTTTGTGGAATGGGTCGGATGGTACGGTGGTTTTGCTTGCCTTAAATCTAAGGATCAGTTCATGCGGGAATATGCCAGGACAACAGTGCCACCACAAGGCCAAGTATGGGTGCGACGTAGCTGAATAACTAGGACTGCTACTAGTATTGTATGGACAATTGGATGTCATGGGGAATGGGAGTTGAGGAGGGCTATCCTTTGATCCGCATGGCACACGAGGTGGCCCGTGGGTGGGATAATAGAGATTAAAGCCTGCCGGTGAAACCTTAGTGGGCCCGTACATACTATAAGTCCCTTTTGAGAGGCTTTTTTGTGATTTCTTGGCTGCACACCTATGGAAGTTTGATAAGGCATAATAGAGGTTCTTAGTCACTGAAAGGTGGTGAAATCACAAACATGTGGTCAAAGTGGTACAACCTCTACATAGTGTTAAAAACTATCTTGATAGCAGAGCTCCAGGTCATGAGCACCTGGATGACCTACATGATTAGAATTGGACTTGGGAATTTGGGATGGTTGGTATGGTTTGGTTTGTCGCATGAGTATAGTAGGTTTATGGAAGAATATGGAATTGGTATATGGTATTAAATTAATTTCTTGCTAGTATTAATTGGATTGTGATGGTAAATGAGAATGTTGGATTCATGATATGGTAATTACTTGGGTTATGAAGGGAAATAAACTCACATAGACATGATAGGCTGCTTTTACATGTTTATGAGATGTACTTTTTTGCAATTAGCCATTTTATTCTAGTCATTTGTTTAGCTACATGTCATCTATTATCACAATTGTTGAGTACGACACATAGTCACCCTTGCAATTCCCCCACCAATAGCTACATGAGATAATTAGGAGTACCCTGAGGATCACATGGAGTACTAGGTTGCGTACCGTCATCAATTGCCTGTGGAATGGAGTCGTGCTACTTAGTTTATTTTCCGCTGCAATAACTAGAGTCTTGTCATTAATGAACTATTGGATTATTGTAATAAGGTACATATTTAAGAGTTAAGATGTGGTTAATTCTATTTATCGTTTGTGATGCAACCGTATATGTGTAATGAACAAACTGGGCACACATATGCGTTATGCTTGGTTCATATTCGGAACCGGGTGTCACAAAATGGTATCATAGCCGTGTTGGCCGTAGGACGCAAGCCTAGGTAGAATAGACACTCTAGAGCACATAGGAACACTCCTCTAATTTGCTATTTTCGAGATTTCTTGCTGCCGTTTTTATTTCGTCATTTCAGCCAACAAAAATGTGTCGATTGCTGTTGCGTTTTCAATGCAATTTATGGCAGCGAGCAACATTATGTGCTGCTGTTTTTGCCACGTAAATTTTTGTGAAAAGTGTGTGTTTTGCTACTGTTATGTGTGGGTAAAATTATTGTGTTTACTGCTGCGTTTTCTCCCTCTCTTTTCCTTTCTTTTGGACAGCTGCACCGCTCTTTTCCCATTATTTTAGCTGCTGCAATTTTCAGATTTATGTTACATTATTCTCTACTCTAATGTATTCTTTTTCTATAGATGCCGATCACTAGGTGTGCAGCGCGCAAGAGCACCTGTCCGCCACCCATTGGAGGTGGGCTCAACCCCATTGAGCTTGACAAGCCGAAGCAAGAGGAGGAGAATGTCAACCCCCAGGAGGAGGAAGCTAACCAGTCGAACACTATGGAGGAGGATCCGAAGGGGTATGAGCCGTATGAGGAGGATATGGACGAGGATCCTAATGAGGAGTACTACGTACCAGCTTCAGTTGTGGAGGATAATGGTGGTGAAGATGGAGGGGGATCACAACCTGGTGCAAATGAGAATGGACACAACAACCCCGAGTTTCCCCGAGTTTAGGAGATTTGGACCACTGGAACCGAAGGAGGACATGCATCACTTGAACTAATGGAATTCCTTCATTCCCGTTGCATGTGTGTTAACTACTTCATGAAGAGAGCCTCTCGTCCTGGACGCAAAGAATGGCATGCTCAAGTTCTTTTCTTCTACACCAACAAAGTGGTCTCACAACATTATGCTCCCACCTGGAGGTCTACTCAAAAGGATGCTACAGATGATGCAGCATGGGCGGCACTCACAAGTTTATGGCATACTCGCCGCTTTGATCTTTAGAATACCACGTTTGAGCTGCACCCTCCACGGGAGAGTGGTACGGGGAAGATAACTGGACCACAAGAAGCTTGAGACAATCTGCTAACAATGGATATGTCTCAAAAGGCATTACAGGACATCAGCAATCGCTATGCAACCGCACAAGGAGAGATCCACTACCTTCGCAAGGAGCTAGCTCGGTTGGAAGCCAACAGAGTTGAAGGAATTTGAAGCAAGAGGATAACCTTGGTCACCCAGGAGAATCTGGTCCCCTACATCACCATAGCACAACCCCATCACATCCGAGCAGCCAAGGACGCCCTCACTGCCTCACAATTAGGAATTTATGTCCCCTATTAGTATTTTGTAATAAGAACGCTTGGATCGTATTAGTTTTAAATAGTGTGTTGTGCTGAATTTTGAATTGGTGTTTGCTTGTATGCATAGTTGCGAGTTGTGGGACGCTTCGGCTAATGTCCACATCCGCATATAGTAGAGAGTTGTGGGATGCTTAGGCACTTGTCCACATCCTCATATAGGTCTATATTAATAAAGGATAGTTTAGTTACATATACCTTGATGCATATAGTTGGGGCGTTTCTTTCCAAATTCTAAATTCTTCTGTCTCTACCTTTCTTTCACCAACAGATGCCGACGACTTGCAACCAGAGGAATGCCAATGGTGAGGAGGAGAACGATGGAGCATCTCAGATCAACAATTGACAAGGGGCTATCAACCTTGAACAACTGTTAGCTATGTAGAACCAGCTCATGCAGACCATGATAATGACTATGGGACAGCTGCAAGCTGGCAAAAATAATCAGCCTTACATGCCGCCACTGCCACCACCCTCGCCACACAACAACCATTTGGGAGAGTTCATGAGGACCACACCTCCTACCTTTGCTCAAGCCACAGATCCAATGGAAGCTGATGATGGGCTGAAGTCTGTTGAGAAGAAACTTGCTATTGTCTAGTGCACTGGCAGAGAGAAGGTCCTTTTTGAATCACATGAACTAGTTGGAGCAGCTGCTAACTAGTGGGAAGCCCTTTGCAATGCTCATAATAATCAGGAGGCAATCAAATGGGTTGAGTTTAAGCAGAGTTTCCATTCTCACTATGTACCTAAGGGAGTTATGATACTGAGAAGGCAAGAATTTGAAAACCTCAGGCAAGGAAGGATGGGCATGAGTGAGTATCTCAATAAATTCACTCAATTGTCAAGATATGCTCCAGAAGACATCAGTACTGATAGCAGAAAGCAGTATCTATATATGAGGGGTCTCAACAATGAAATTCAAGTCCAGTTGCTCAATACTAACTATGCAAACTTCTAGAAGCTTGTTGACAAGGCCATTGTGGTTGAGAACAAGGTTCGTGATCTGGAGCAGGACAACAAGGGGAAGATACCACATCATGGACAGCCGCAAGGAAGCAATGTCCGTCGTTGTTATGTGCCACCATCTACACCATACTACAACCCATCTGCTCCTTTATACTACGCTGCTTATCCACCATGCCCAAATCAGCCACCACAGCAACATCCCACCATGCAAGCGCCTCGCTATCCTGTGCCACCTGCGCCGCATCCTAACATTGACGACTAATGCTCAAAATCAGTTGCGCCCAAGCTTTCATAGTGCTACGGGCGGCAAGACATGCTATGTGTGTGGAGAGGCCAGGCACTTTGCATGTCAATACCCAAAAAGAAGCTATGGATTGATGAACAATGCACCAAGGCTAGACTACTCACGTCCAAGAGGAGGAGCACCGCAAGGCAATAGTGGACAACAGAAATTTGCTCGTGGCAATGTGAATCATGTCTTTACTGAGGAAGCTCAGCAAGCTGATGATGTCATGATTGGTATGTTTCTCGCCAACTCCAACCTCGCGACTGTTTTATTTGATTCGGGAGCATCTCATTCATTCATCTCATCACATGTTGCCAAGTACAATTTGCCTATATCTCATATGGAGCAAAATATGCTAGTAAGTTCTCCTGGCGGAGAGATGAGGACAAATACAGTATGTCTGAAATTAAGCATTAAAATAAAAGGGGTAGACTTTATTTCAAACCTCATAGTCCTGGACTCTCAAGGAATAGACATAATACTTAGAATGGATTGGCTGAGCAAGCATAATGGAGTCATTCAATGTGCCGAGAGGATTCTGCAGTTGACAAGTGAACACGGTACACGCATTGAAGTTGAGGCAGCCCAACCTGCAAGAGAGAAGGCTATGCTGAATTAAGTGGAAGGTGTGACATTGGAAAGCATCCTGGTTGTTCTCGGTTGCCTAGATGTGTTTCCGGATGAGTTGTCAGGTATGCCACCTAATCATGACATGGAATTTACTATTGAGTTGATACCCGGAACTGCACCTATAGCTAAGAGGCCATATAGGATGCCTCCTATGGAATTAGCAGAGCTCAAGAAGCAAACTCAAGAGCAGCTAGAGAAGGGTTTTATACGCCCAAACTCATCCCCGTGGGGAGCACCAGTGCTCTTTGTAGATAAGAAGGATGGAACCCAAAGGATGTGTGTGGACTATGGGTCTCTCAACGAAGTGACCATTAAGAACAAGTACTTGCTACCACGTAAAGAGGATTTGTTCGACTAAATGAAGGGTGCCAGTAGTTTCCCCAAGATCGACTTGCAGTCAGGATACATCGAAATGAAGATTAGACCATCGGATATACTCAAGACGGCATTTTGGACGCAGTATGGGCCCTATGAGTTCAACGTTATGTCATTTGGATTGACAAATGTGCCTGCGTACTTTATGTATCTCATGAATAAGGTCTTTATGGAATATCTGGATAAGTTCATCGTAGTGTTCATTGATGACATTATGATATATTCGAGAAGCGAGGAAGAACATGAGAAGCACTTGAAGCGTACATTGCAGAAACTACGGGAACACCAGTTGTATGCCAAGTTCAACAAATGCCAATTCTGGTTATGGGAAGTGTCTTTCTCAGGCCTTATCATTTCCGGAGGAGGAGTATCAGTTGACCCAGGTAAAGTGAGAGATGTGCTTAAGTGGGAGCCACCACAAAATGTGAAGGAAATTCAGAGTTTCCTTGGGATGGCAGAATATTACCGCCGATTCATCAAGGATTTCTCCTAAATAGCAAAGCTTATGACCGAATTACTCATGAACGGGGAAGGCATTCCGATGGACTCAAGCTTGTAAGGATAGCTTTGAGGAGTTGAAGAAAAGGTTGACAACCACGCCGGTGTTAGTATTGCTGGACGCGAGCAAGAGCTTTGATATGTATTGTGATGCACCAAGACAGGGACTAGGATGTGTGCTTATGCAAGAAGTACAAGTGGTAGCTTATGCATTGAGGCAACTAAAGAAACCTGAGTTGAATTATCCTACGCATGACCTTGAACTCACAACCGTGGTGCACTCCTTGAAGAAATAGAGACATTATGTTTTTGGTCACTATTGTGAGATTTATACGGATCACGAGAGCCTCAAGCATATATTCATGCAAACGGATCTGAATATGAGGCAACGGCGATGGTTGGAGCTCATCAAGGATTATGATGTGGGAATCAACTATCACCCTAGGAAGGCTAATATAGTGGCCGATGCTTTGACTTGGAAAGGAGTAAGCCACCAACTCACGGTCCGGGTGCTGCCATCCGAGTTATGCAAGGAGTTTAAACGGTTGAACCTTGGATTCATAAATGAGATGGAAACAATGGAAGTCAACCCAACATTAGAGAAGGAAATACGAGAAGGACAAACGAAGGATGAAAAAATCCAAGAAATCAAGGAAAAGATCAAAGAAGGGAGAGCATTCAGATTTGATGAGGACGAACATGGTACTTTATGGCTTGGAAAGAGGATTGTGGTGTCTATTGTTGAGCATATTCGCGAAATAATATTGAAGGAGGCACATGACTCACCTTACTCAATTTATCCCAGTTGTAGGAAGATGTACAAAGACTTAAAGACATGCTATTGGTGGGCTAGCAAGAAAAAAGACATAGCTGAATATGTAGTGTTGTGTGATGTGTGCCAACGAGTGGGCGGAACATCAGAGGCCAGCCGGATTATTACAGCCTTTGAAGATACCGAAGTGGAAGTGGGAAGAAATTGGTATGGACTTTATAGTTGGATTACCGCGAACCCAATCCAATTATGACTCAACATGGGTTATTGTGGATCGGTTGACAAAATCAGCTCATTTCATTCTTGTCAAGACCACATATACCACTGCAAAGTTAGCCGAGTTGTACATGGAGCATATTGTGTGCCGACATGGAGTACCAAAGCAGATAGTGTCAGACCGAGGTTCTCAGTTCACCTCTAGGTTTTGGCAGAAACTTCATGAAGCTATGGGTACAATATTAAATTTCAGTTCAGCATATCATCAACAAACGATGGACAAACTGATAGGACAAATCAAATATTGGAGGATATGTTGAGAGCCTGCGCTTTGAAACATGGACTGAGTTGGGACAAGAGTTTGCCTTATGCTGAACTCTCATACAACAATAGCTACCAATCTAGTTTGAAAATGTCAACCTATGAAGCACTATACACAAGGAAGTGTAGGACACCCTTCTTTTGGAATGAAACAAGAGAGAATCAAGTATTTGGTTCTGATGTGTTACAAGACGCTGAAAGGCAAGTTCAAATAATACGTGAAAACCTGAGGGCTGCCCAGTCTCGATACAAAGGTTATGCGGATGATAGGCGAAGGAATTTGGCTTTTGAAGTTGTAGATTTTGTATACCTCAAAGTGTCACCTATCCAAGGTCAACGACGATTTAACATCAAAGGAAAACTGGCACCTCGTTACCTCGGTCCATTTAAGATTTTGGACAAACAAGGAGAGGTAGCATATCGACTTGAGCTGCTGGTGTATCTCTTCGATGTACACGACTTGTTCGACGTGTCTCAACACAAGAAGTGTTTGAGAGTGCCGGAAGAGCAAGTGCTGATGCACGAGCTAGAACTCCAGTAGGATTTGTCCAATGTCGAGCAACCCATCAAAATCTTGGACGTGAAGGAAAGAGTCACGAGGAATAAGAGGGTCCATTGGTGCCAAGTGCAATGGAACCACCATACGGAAGTCGAAGCTACGTGAGAACGTGAAGAAGACATGAAGAAAGAATTCTCTCATCTTTTCTCCACGCTATCGAATCTCGAGGGCGAGATTCACTTTAAGGGGGGTATGTTTGTAACAGCCTAATTTGATTTTAGCAACATGCGTTGCATAGCATTTTCATGCATTAATCATTAGTAGAATAAAGGAAGAAAAATAAAAGATTAAACATATATACAAAATATGTGCAGGAAAGAAGAAAAGAGAATAAAAATACAAAACATGTATTAGGCAACAAATATAAAAAAATTGAATATATATACATATAACAAATGTATGTGAAATCTAGAAAAAAAGCTCCTGGAATCTTCCGGAAGATTCCAGAGGAAGCTTTGCTTCTACCACGGAATGTCCGGGCAAAAGTGGCCAGCGGCGGCGAGAGCCGGGGCCGCGCGCGCCCACGCGCCCTGGCCGAGCCGGAGGCCACGCATCGAGCCACCCCGCGCGCCCCTTGTGCCCCAGCGGGTAGCACTCGCCCATGCGGGCCAAGGGCTGACGGGACCGAGCCAGTTCGCCCATCCACGCGCGTGCTAGCGCGTATACACGTCTGAGTCCGAACCGATACTCAATGTCGCTCCGCCTATATAAGGAGCCGAGGGCTCCGTCGTTTTTTCAATCGAAGCGATTTCCAGTGCCCAAAAACCCTAGCTGCCAGACAAAAAAAGGGAGATAATAGAGGATACGTCGGGGAAGAAAGGAGGAGGAAAAAATGTGTGGAAGAAGAGGAAAAGGAGGAAGGAGACGCCGTCCCCGGAGATCGTCGCACCGTCGTCGTCATGCCGTCGGGGGACCACTGCACCGTCTACTCCGTCTGTGCTACGACTGCGTTCCGCGATCTTCGAAGCCATCACATCTACAGTAGGACACGTTTTCCAACACAAGATTTAGCGATGCATTAGATCTAATGACCGGAATTTAATCATAGTTGCACCATCTAATTATTTTTAGCATCATTAATTCTAGTTAAAACCCCAGTAAACTCGCATGAATACATATGAACTAGTAGGATCTAATTAATAAACAACCGTAGTTAATTAATTATTGAACTTTGCATGCATTCATGTCATTGCATTTTGGTTAACATGTGTGCATCATGTTGATTTGTATGTATTTTCTTGTATGTGTGATCACGAGTAGAGGGACGTGCTCAAGAAGCCGTATACAAGGATTTCCAGAACAAGGACTTCGAAGCGCTTGAGAAACTCCATCCATCGAAGCAAGGCAAGTGTCCTTGATCATATTGATCCTGTTTTATTAAATTTTCGTTTCCAAAATTGCATGCTCATGTCAATATGATGGAAAACCCATACGTAGGAGTTTACTAGCGTTGTTTGCCATTCCTTGTCACCAGGATATACATGATAAGTCGGGTATGGGTATATTTTCCTTTTGCACCGCATCGCTACACGAGTTATGGGTAACTTAAATAATATGTTTGACAACTATAATTATGAGAATTTGGGATGGTAATAAGATGATGAATAAATTAGCAACATGGAACTTAGGAGATCTAAGCAAGCATGGTTTTGTGGAATGGGTCGGATGGTACGCTGGTTTTGCTTGTCTTAGATCTACGGACCGGTTCATGCGAGAATATGCGAGGACGACAGTGATACCACAAGGCAAAATATGGGCGCGACGTAGCTGAATAATTTGGAGTGCTGCTAGTATTGTATGGACCATTGGATGGTGCGGGGAATGGGAGTCGAGATGATCATTAGAGCAGGGAAAAGGATTGTGGTGCCTAATGTTAAGCATATTCGGGAAACAATATTGAAGGAGGCACATGACTCACGTGGCTACCCTGGGATCCGCATGGCACAGGAGGAGACCCGTGGGTGGGATAATGTAGATTCAAGCCTGCTATTGAAACCTTAGTGGGCCCGTACGCACTAGTAGTCCCTTTTGAAAGGCTATTTTGTGATCTCTTGGCCGCACACCTATGGAAGTGTGATAAGGCATAATAGAGGTTCTTAGTCACTGAAAGGTGATGAAATCACGAACATGTGGGTAAAGTGGTACAACCTCTGTAGAGTGTTAAAACCTATCATGATAGCCGTGCTCTCGGTCACGAGCACCTGGATGACCTACATGATTAGAATTGGGATGTTCGGTATGGTGTTGTTTGTCGCATGAGTATAGTTGGTTTATGGAAGAATATGGAATTGGCATATGGTATTAAATTAATTGCTGGCTGGTACTAAATGGATTGTGATAGTAAATGAGAATGTTGGATTCATGATATGGTAATACTTGGGTTATGAAGGGAATTAAACTCACATAGACATGATAGGCATCTTTTACATGTTTATGAAATTTAGTTTTCTGCAATTAGCCATTTTATTCCAGTCATTTGTTTAGCTACATGTCATCTATTCCCACACTTGCTGAGTACGACACATAGTCACCCTTGTAATTCCCCCACCAACTGCTACAGGAGATAATTGGGAGTACCCAGAGGATCACGTGGAGTACTAAGTTGCGTACCGCCGTCAATTGTCTGTGGAATGGAGTCGTGCTACTTAGTTTATTTTCTGCTGCAATAATTAGAGTCTTGTCATTCATGAACTATTGGATTATTATAATAAGGTACTTATTCAATAGTTAAGACGTTGTTAAATTCTGTATATCATTGGTGATGCAACCGTATATGTGTGATGAACATCCTGGGCAGACATATGCGTTACGCTTGGTTCATCTTTAGAACTGGGTGTCACATTAGATCCCTAGGTTCCATGTTGCTCAAGGATCATTGTTATCAATTCTCATCATTCATTTGTTCAACAGTTCATAATTAAGCAATATGATTATTTCCCAAACTCAATCGAGTATAGCGAGGCAAACCTGGAAAAATGACCCTTCCCGACTCTCTACATTGTGTTCAATTGACAAGGGTGGTCATACCAAACTAGTAAACTCCAATAAATGGGTTTTCCCATCAATTTGACAAAATCATGCAATTTTGCAAACAAAACATGAAAAATCTGGATAAAAATGATCAAGGACACTTACCTTGCTCCTAAGCTTGGTTTGGATCAAAAGCTTCGAAGTTTTGGTTCTACAGGTCCTCGAAAGCACTCTCTACAGTGATACCTTCTATTCCGCGCGACAAACATGTGAAACAAACATTACAATCAAATATTGCTCAAATATTACTCAATATGCCTCAAGATGCATGATTGGTGCAATTGTGAGGTAAAACTTGTTAATGAGTTGTTGTTAATCTTTACTAACTAGATACAATGGCTTTTAGAAAGTTTGAACAAGTTCAAGTTGATTTGAGGCAAATTGGAATTAATTCAACAACAACTGATTTTAGGGGCCGGACAAGTCTGATCTCAGGGTCGGACTAGTCTGCCCTGTCCAGAAACTACAGATTAGGGCTTTTTCTGGACAGCGGAAATTGGGGTTAAACTCAAGTGGAAAATTTAATGTAGAGGGTACCGTGAGTTTAGAGCTCCAAGGGTCAAGAGTTGGGTGCAATACTTGAGTCTCGATGCAAGGGTTTGATAATGAGGTGTTGAGGATGATTTGGTGATGAAGAATTTCGATGTCAAAAAGTTGATGAAGATCGCGCTTGCTTGATCCTTCTCCTTCTCCTCCTCCTTTTCCTTGCTGCTGGCTTTTCTCTTGACGACGGCGCACGGCAAAAAGATGGCAGCGAGGGTTTTCAACGTGTCGGGAGGTGTGGGGTATTGAATTCCTTAAATAGGGTGGAGAGAGTGGTAGGGTTTTGGGTCGGATTTGGAGTAGAATTTGGTGGAGAACGAATAGGGGTTGTGGTGGGGTCCACTTGGGCTCCTCTAGGTTTGGGAATGAAGTTCTTGGGCCCAATTAAGGCAATTACCCAATAACTAAACATGGAATAATATCGAATCCGAGTTAAATTTAGTAGGATTGACTAGTCCGCAAGGGCGGTTGGACAAGTCCATAAGAGAACATCAGACAAGTCCAGTATGCAAGGCTGGACAAGTCCGGGGTTGGTTGGAAAAACTTGCTCGGATAAAAAATGGCAACATCAGACTAGTCCGCTCGGAAAAATGGACAAGTCCGGACAACATTAGAAACTCAATCGAACTTGTCGGTGCGGTGTGCCAGAAGAGTTCAGAGTTCTAAAGAACTGAATTTTCTGAAGTAGAAGTGGGATCGGACTAGTTCGGGTGGAGGCCGGACAAGTCCGCTGCCAGACAGGATTAACATGCTGATTAGCCCTAAATTTATTTTAATCATGTTCCTTTTTAGGTTGGTTAATGTTAAACATGTAGGAACATGCATGCAATGCATTAGTGATGAAAATGAGGGTGTTACATACCTACCCCCCTTAAAATGAATCTCACCCTCGAGATTCAATGTAGAAGGGAAGAGATATGGAAATTCTATCCTGAGATCCTCTTCTCCCTCCCAGGTTGCTTCTGACTTTGTATGATGCTTCCAGTGCACTTTGCACCGTCGATTCACCTTGTTCCTTGAGACCCTCTCCTTGGTTTCCAAAATTTTGACAGGTTGCTCAGCATAGGTCCAATCTTCCTCAAGCTCAAATCCTTTCATCGGTACTTGCTCTTTCGGTACCCTCAAACACTTCTTGAGCTGAGAAACATGAAACACATCATGAACATCAGAAAGATGTGTTGGCATCTCCATCTTATACACCACTTCTCCACGTTTGGCCAAAATCTTGAATTGTCCACTATAGCGAGGTGCCAACTTGCCCTTGATGTTAAATCACTTGTGACCTCGCACGGGTGACACTTTGAGATATACAAAGTCTCTTACCTCAAAAGATAGGTTTCTTTACCCATTATCCGCATAGCCTTTTTATCTTGACTAGGCAACCCTCAAATTCTCACGGGTTGTCTGAACATGCTTTTCGCCGTCCTGTGTTACATCAGGTCCAAATACTTGAGTTTCTCCTATCTCATTCCAAAACAAAGGTGTTCTACATCTTCTCCCATACAATGCTTCATATGGCGACATCTTCAAGCTTGCTTGGTAAGTGATGTTGTAGGAGAATTAAGCATATGGCAGACTTTTGTCCCAACTTCCTCCATACTTTAGCGCACAAGCTCTTAGCATGTCTTCCAATATCTGATTTGTTCTCTTGGTTTGTCCATCCATTTGAGTGTGATATGCAGAACTAAAATTCAATTGAGTTCCCATCGACTCGTTCAACTTTTGCTAGAACCTTGAGGTAAATTGAGAACCTCTATCGGGCACTATTTTCCTTGGTACTATGTGTAAACACACTATTCTTCCCATATACAATTATGACAACTTTTCTCTACTATAGGTAGTCTTGACAGGAATGAAATGTGCTGATTTCGTCAACCGATCAACAATAACCTATATTGAATCATAACCTACTGAAGTGCAAGGTAAACCAACTATGAAGTCCATACCAACTTCTTCTCACTTCCATTCCAGAATCTTCAATTGATGCAATAGTCCAGCTGGCCTTTGGTGTTCATCCTGACTCCTTGGCATACGTCACACAAAGCAACATATTCAACTATGTCCCTTTTTATGCCATCCCACCAATAACACGTCTTCAAATTCTTGTACATCTTTGTACAGCTGAGATGGATGGAGTAAGCTGAGTTATGTGCCTCCTTTAATATCGTCTCCTGGAGACGCTTCACATTAGGCACAACAATCCGTTTCCCAAGCAATAGAGTACTATGATTATCCTGATAAAATCTGAATTTTGTCCCTTCTCGGGTCTTTTCCTTAATTTCCTTGATTTCCTCATCCTTTGTCTGATTTTCTCGAATTTCTTGTTCTAAGGTCGGATTTAACTCCATTATTACCATCTCATTCACAAATCCAAGATTCAACCATTCAAACTCCTTGCATAGCTCGGATGGAAATTTCTGAACTGTGAGTTGGTGGCTTACTCCTTTCCGACTCAAAAACATGACCACTACATTAGCCTTCCCCGGGTGATAGTTGATTCCCACATCATAATGATTGATGAGCTCCAACCATCTACCTTACCTCAAATTCAGATCCGTTTCTGTGGAAATGTACTTGAGACTCTTGTGATCCGTTTAGATCTCACACCTATAACCAAGAATGTAACATCTCCACATTTTTATGGCATGCAATACGGCTGCATGTTCAAGGTCGTGAGTAGGATAATTCTGCTCATGTTTCTTCAATTGCCTCGATGCATAGGCTACCACATGACCTTCTTGCATGAGAACACATCCAAGCCCTTGTCTTGATGCGTCTCAATGGATATCAAAACTTTTGCTCACATCCGACAAAACCAAGACCAGTGTTGTTGTTAACCTTTTCTTTAAATCCTTAAAGCTATTTTGACAATCTTGAGTCCATTGGAATGCCGTCCCCTTCATTAACAATTCTGTCATGGGATTGACTATTCTGGAGAAATCCTTGATGAACCAACAGTAATATCCAGGCATCCCAAGAAAGCTCCGATTTTTCTATACATTTTGCGACGGTTCCCATTTCAACACATCCCTCACTTTTCATGGGTCAAAGATACTCCTCCTCCAAAGATGATATGTCCCAAAAATGACACCTCCCTTGACCAAAACTGGCACTTGCTAAATTTGGCATATAATTGGTATTCCCTCAATTTATGCAATGTGAGATTCAAACGCTCCTCATGCTCCTACTTGCTCCTCGAGTAGATCATACTATCATCAATGAACACCACAACAAATTTATCCAAGTACTCCATGAAGTCCTTATTCATGAGGTACATAAAGTGCGTAGGTCCATTCGTCAATCCAAAAGACATAATGGTATACTCATAGGATCCATACTATGTTCGAAAAGCTGTTTTGGGTATGTCCAACAGTCTAATCTTCATTTGAAAATAACCTAACCTCAAGTCGATCTTAAAGAAAACACATGCGCCCTTTGTATGATCAAACAAATCCTCTATACGGGGCATTGTATACTTGTTCTTAATCATCACCTCATTGAGAGCCCGATAATACACACACATCCTTTGGGATCCATCATTCTCATCCACAAAAAGAATTGTTGCTTCCCAAGGTGAAGAGCTTTGGCGAATAAAACTATCATGTAGCTTCTCTTGAATTCTCTTCTTGAGTTCCTCTAACTCCATAGGAGGCATCCTATATGCCGTCTTAGCTATAGGTGCAGTTCTAGGTATTAATTCAATAACAAACTCAATATCGCGATCAGGCGACATACCTGGCAACTCATTCGGAAACATAGCTGGGTACTCACGAACACCCAGAATGCTCTCAAATGTCACACCTTTCACGTGGCTCAACATTGCTTTATCCGTCGTGGGTTGGGCTATCTCAACTTCAATACGAGTGTCATGTTCACTTGTTGCACAATCATCTCGGCTCTTTGAATAACTCCATTATACTTGCTCAACCATTCAATACCAAGTATTATGTCTATCCCTTGGGAATCCAAGACAATGAGATTCACAAGAAAGTCTACCCCCCTTATTCGGATACTTACTCTCGGACACAATATATTTGTCCTCATCTCTCCCCGAGGAGATTTTACCAGCATAGTGTGTTTCAAATGAGCTATAGGCATATTATACTTGGCAACATACTTCAATGAGATGAATGAATGAGACGCTCCAGAATCAAAGAAAATGGTTGTAGGGTTGGAGTTGGCGAGGAACATACCAATCACGACGTGATCTGCTTGTGGGGCCTCCTTAGTAGAGATTTGATTAACATTTCCACCAGTGATATTCTTCTATCCACGGTTGCCTTTTGGTGCTCCTCCATTCGATTGTGTGTTCGGCCTCGGTGCATTGTTCATTGCTCTATAGCTCCTATTTGGTCATTGACTTGCAAAGTATCCAACCACACCACAAACATAGCACGTCATGCTGCCTGAAGCACCAGGGAAACTCGGACGCTGCTAATTTTGAGAGTTAGTCACCATATTAGGAAGCAGTGCAAACGGCACAGACTGGCAAGACGCTTGCATAATAGGGCACTGCTGCTGCTGGTTTGGGCGTGGAGGATAGGAAGCTTGATAAGCAGGAGCGGAGGGGTTGTAATATGGCGCACTTGGTAGTGCAAAGCGAGGACGGACATTGCTCCCTTGTGGCTGCCCTTGATATGGCATCTTCCTCTTATTGTCATGTTCCATCTCACGAATCTTGTTGTCAACCACAATGGACTTGTCTACAAGCTTCTAGAAGTTGGCATAGTCACAATTGAGCAATTGTACTTGAATCTCATTGTTTAGGCCTCTCATGAACAAATATTGCTTGCGGCTGTCCCGGTTGACATCTTCTAGAGCATACCTTGAGAATTGAGGGAATTTTTTAAGGTACTCACTCACACTCGACCTTCCTTGACTTAGGCTCTCAAATTTTTGCCTCTTCAGGATCATTACACCTTTAGGCACAAAATGAGATCGGAAGCTCTCCTTAAATTCAGCCCAAGTGATCCTCTCCGGATTAGCACGGGCATTGCATAGCGAGTCCCACCAATCCGCAGCTGCTCCAACTAACTGATGGGAAGCAAAAAGAACATTCTACCTGTCACCGCACTGGACAATAGCAAGCTTCTTCTCCACAGATTTCAGCCAATCATCAGCTTCCATATGATCATTGGCTTGAGCAAAAGTGGGTGGCCTAGTCTTCATAAATTCTCCCAATCGATTATGAGCCGGTGGGGATAGAGGTGGTGGAGGCATATGGGGCTGATTTTTGTTTTTGGCCTGCAGCTGTCCCAAAGTTTCCATCGTGGTCTACAAGCTGATTCTGCATAGCCAACAACTGCTCAAGGTTGCTAGCCTCAGGTCGAAGTCCATTGTTGTATTGAGATGCCCCATTGTTCTCTTCCTCCTCGTTGGCATTCCTTTGGTTGTGAGTCCTCAACATATGAAGAAAGAGCAAGAGATAGAAGGATTTAGAAAACGTCCCCAACTATATGCATCAAGGGATATGAAAATAAGCAACCACCTATATAAGCCTATATGGATATGGCAAACACTAAAGCATCCCACAATTCTCTACTACGCACACAAGCGCACAAGTAAGGATTACATAGCAATCAGCACACAAATCAACCCACAACTATTCCTAAGTGCTTCTATATGCTCTAAAGTGTCCATTCTATCTAGGTTGCGTCCTAGGTCAACCTGTGGCTCTGATACCAATTTGTGACACCCGGTTTCAAAAATGAACCAAGTGCAATGCATATGTGTGCCCAGGATGTTCAACACACATACCTGAGTGCATCAAAAACGATATATTAGAAAATTACAATAGCACAAATTAATTAGATAAGTACCTTTATTACAATTTTCAAAAATCCACAAATTACATCTCTAATGATCATTATTAATAATATCATTACTGCAGCAGAAATAATTTAAACATTAAGCTAAGCAACTAAGCAAAGGGATATAGCACGGCTCTAAGCAATCCACACGCAAGACGACAAAAGCACACAACCTAGTACTCCACATTATCCTCAGGTTGCTCCCAAGCATCACCTGAAACTGTTGGCGGGGGCATTGCAAGGGTGAGCACATGTCATACTTAGCAAGTGTGGGAAAATAATAACATGTAGCTTAATCAGGGATTGATAATAAATAATGACTACTTGCTTAAAAGTGTAATTTAAACATATGAAAAGCTTCCTACAATGTCTATGTGAATTAATCCCATCATATCCCAAATAATCGCCAATTATGAGTCCAATACAATCAATTATCATTATATCACATCCAAATACCAAATTCTTACCATCATCATTAACCATGTTCATTTATCACAACTTAAACCATAACCAATATCAAACCATAACCATAACCATCCCAATTACTATGTTTCCTCTAATAATGTGAGGGTCCAGGTTGCTCATAATCAGGAGCACAACTATCATGATAGTTTAACACTCTGAAGAGATTGTACCACTTTACCCATATGTTCCTGATTTCATCACCTTTCAGTGACTAAAAACCTCCCTTATGTTGTCTCACACTTCCTTTGGTGTGTGGCCAAGAGATCACAAAAGAGCTTTTACAAAAGCGATTACTGGCATGTACGGAGCCACTAAGGTTTCACCAGCAGGCTTGAATCTCCATTCTCCCGCCCACATGCCCCCTCATGTGCCATGCGGTCCCAGAGTAGCCCTTCTCAACTCCCATTCGCCGCACCATCCAATGGTCGACACAACACCAGCAGCACACCTAATTATTCAGCTACGCCGCACCCATACTTGGCCTTGTGGTGGCACCATAAATCCTGCATGGTCGCTCCACGAACTGGTCCTTAGACCTAAAGTAAGCGAAACACCGTAACATCCAACCTAGTCCACAATCCATGCTTGCTTAGATCTCCCTGGTCCCATGTTTTCCAATTAACCACTTTCATCAATTCTCATCATATACATGCTCATTGGTTCATAGGTAATCCATTTGGTTGCTTTCCCATCCCGATTAATGAGAGCAAAGCAAAAAAGGTAAAATACCCTTCCCGACTCCCTACAACTCTCTACAATGGATTCCAAGCGACGAGGATGGTCAAACAAGTCTAGTAAAGACCTATCTTGGGTTTCCCATCAATTTGACACAAGCATGCAATTTTCCAAAAAAAAACATGTAAAAACAGGGTCAAAATGTTCAAGGACACTTGCCTTGCTCCTGAGACTAGTTAGGATCAAAAGCTTCGAAGTTCTGGTGTTGGGGGTCCTCAACAGCACCCTCTAGAGTGACACCTTCTATTCCGCGCAACAAGCATAAAAAACAAGCATTACAATCAATAGATGATCATATATTACTCAATCTGCCTTGACATGCATGAATAATGCAATGATGTGGTAATGCATGTAATTAGGTTGATATCATTTATTACTAACTAGTCTAACTTAAGTTTCACATGTTACAATAAGTTCCATGTCATTTCGAAGAACATTGAAGAAGTTCTAGGAATTTTCAGAAGAGGAATGATGAGTAAGGTATAGACCCGATCTTCCGAAAGATAAGTCGATTGGGGTGGAGAACTCGACGTTGATGATCCGCGGCACTCGAGCATTTCAAATACCCCTACAATCACTACACCAATGCTCCATTGGTTATCAACTGTGCTACACACGCTTGACCTCGCTAAGAAGGCTAATCCCTGCAAGTGAACCGAGAACACAAGCAAGAACATAGAAGACACGATCTGAAATTGAGAAGTTGGGGTCTCACAAACCGTTGAAAGGCGAAATTGTTATTTTAAGCAAAACCCACCGAATATGACCGGCAGCTGCAGTATTTAAATGCTAGGGTTCGGCTAAAACATGATTAGACGCGTCCCTAATGGACTCTAACAGGATACAAGGCCCAAAGGCCCGATTCGGTGGTGCAGCACCGGATAGAAATCTGGACTCAACTTGTTTCGACAATTTCCAATGACTCCGGAGGATTTTTTAGGTGGGACCAGAACCATTGGAAATTTTATCTTATCCTCTTTCCGTGCATATGTAGAATGTTGAAAACAGAGTTTGTATGCCTCCTGGGCGTCTGTTTTAAGGTGGACTACTCCTGGACTCCGAGTTGAACTCGAGTCCGAGTTGTAAACTGCTTCCATCAACTTGTGAACGTCCCAACTGGTTCTCCACGCTCCCAAGGCCTCTTTCCTTCACTTTTTGTTCTTCTCCATTATTCCTAACAACAATTAAATCATCACATAGCAATCTATTCTCAAACTCACATGCAAAAGAAGTTAGGAGCGAATTCACCTGCTGATTTATTAACCGTGCTCGTGCTCTTGTGATTGGTCCTTGCATTTCAATGTGTGTCTCCACTGTTATGATATCCTCATCATCCCCCCCTTTTGAGTTAGAGTTGTCCTCGACTCAAGTTCATCTTCTTCTCCCAAGTACGGTCGCAAATCTAAAATGTTAAATGTAAGAATAACCCTAAAATCGGGAGGCAATTCAAGCTTATATGCATTATCATTAATCTTTTCAACGATCTTAAAAGGACCAGCAGCTTGTGGCATAAGTTTAGATTTTCTCAAGTCTGGGAATCGCTCTTTTCTCAAATGTAACCAGACCAAATCACCCGGTTCAAGTTTTACTTCTTTTCTACCTTTACTACCTGCAATCCTATACTTCTCATTCATCATTTCAATATTTTTCTTTGTAGTTTCATACATCTGAAGAATGAATTCAGACCAATGTGTAGCATCCAAATTTATAGTTTTAGAAGGAGACAAAGGTAGTAAATCAATAGGAGCACGGGGATTGAAACCATACAGTACCTGGAATGGACTTACCTTTGTCGTGGAGTTAACGGATCTGTTGTAAGCAAATTCTATATGTGGTAAACACTCCTCCCACAACTTCAAATTTATTTTCAAGACAGCCTGCAACATAGTGGATAAAGTACGATTAACTACCTCGGTTTGTCCATCCGTTTGTGGGTGACATGTAGTTGAAAACAGCAACTTGGTTTCCAATTTATACAACAAAGTTCTCCAAAAATGACTTAAAATTTTGCATCACGATCAGAAACAATGGTATTAGGCACACCATGTAAACGAACAATTTTTATCATAAATAAATCAGCAATGTGTGAGGCATTATCATTCTTATGACAAGGTATAAAGTGTGCCATTTTGGAGAAATGATCAACAACTACAAAAATACTATCCCTCCCCCTCTTAGTCCTAGGCAATCCCAAAACAAAGTCCATAGAAATATCCTCCCAAGGTACACTAGGAACAGGAAGAGGCATATAAAGACCATGTGGGTTAATGCGAGACTTAGGTTTATTGCAAGTAGTGCATCGTGACATGTAGCGCTCGACATCACGCCTAATCTTTGTCCAAAAGAAGTGTGTTGACAGCACGTCTTAAGATATCTTCACTCCAAAATGTCCCATCAAACCTCCTCCATGCGCTTCCTACAAAAGTAATAGACGAACGGAGCTAGATGGAACACATAGCTTGTTAGCACGATAGAGGAGACCCTCTCGCAGCACATATTTATTCCAAGTTCGTCCTTCTCCACAATTTTCAAAAGCATCTTTGAAGTCCAAATCAGTAGGATATAATGAATTTATTGTTTCCAAACCAAAGATTTTATGATCAAGTTGGGACAACATGGTATAACGCCTAGATAATGCATCAGCAATGACATTTTCCTTCCCTTTCTTATGCTTAATGATGTATGTAAACGACTCTACGAACTCAATCCATTTAGCATGTCATTTATTCAGATTGGTTTGACACTTAATATATTTCAATGATTCATGATCGGAATGTATGACAAACTCCTTAGACCAAGGATAATGTTGCCAAGTTTGTAATACTCGCACTAAGGCATACAATTCCTTATCATAAGTGGATTAATTCAGAGAAGGACCATGAAGTTTTTCACTAAAGAAAGCAACAGGTTTACCTCCTTGTATGAGAATGCCTCTAATACCAATGCCGCTTGCATCGCATTCTAGCTCAAAAGCCTTGTCAAAATCAGGAAGTTGTAGCAATGGTGCTTGTGTAAGCTTCGATTTGAGAGCATCAAAAGCTTGTTGCTGCTGTTCGCTCCATAGAAACGGCACTCCCTTCTTTGTTAGCTCATGTAGAGGTGCTGCAATGGTGCTGAAATCCCGCACAAAACGCCGATAAAAACCTGCACGACCAAGAAAACTACGAACTTGTGTGACGGTTGTTGGGGCTGGCCAGCTGGTGATTGCTTCAATTTTTGCCTCATCCATCTCAATTCCCTACGAGGAATCAACATAGCCAAGAAACAAGACTTGATTGGTGCAAAAGATGCACTTTTCGAGGTTACCAAACAAACGTGCATCTCTTAAAACAGTAAAAACAGCACATAAATGATCAAGATGTTCATCAAATGACTTGCTATAAATGAGGATATCATCGAAGTAAACCACCACAAATTGTCCAATGAAAGCACGTAAAACCTTGTTCATTAGTCGCATAAAGGTGCTGGGTGCATTAGTTAACCCAAAAAGGCATGACTAACCACTCATAAAGTCCAAACTTGGTTTTAAATGTAGTTTTCCATTCACCTCCTAGTGCCATTCTAATTTGGTGGTAACCACTATGCAAGTCAACTTTTTTGAAGATGATAGCACCACTCAATTCATCAAGCATGTCATCTAAACGAGTAATAGGATAACGATATTGAATGATGATGTTATTAATTGCTCGACAATCAACACACATGCACCAACTACCATCTTTCTTAGGAACCAAAGGAACAGGGACGGAACAAGGGCTAAGGCTTTCACTAATGTACCCGCGGTCCACAAGATATTGGACTTGTCGCTGAATTTCCTTAGTTTCCTCTGGATTCGCCCTGTATGCAGCACGATTTGACAAACTTGCTCCTGGAATCAAATCGATCTTGTGTTCAATGCCTCTCATCGATGGTAAACCAGGGGGTATCTCGGAGGGAAACACATCCTCAAACTCCTGTGAAAGGTTAGCAACAGCAGGGGGCAATGCAATAGACAATTCATGAAGTGAAAACATGGCTTCTTTGCATACTAAAGCATAGCACATCCCTTGAGCATCGAATAAATCAGCAAGGTCAGATTTTGTTGCGAGCAACGATAGTGACTTTGATTTACTGACTTGCTGTTTTTCAGATTCTAGTTTTGTTGCTTTGCCATCACAAATTTTACTCTTCTCAAAATGCACAATTTCAGCAGGAGTCATGGGGAGCAAAGTGATTTTCTTTCCCTTATGCATGAGAGTATATTTATTAGTTCTACCATGATGAATAGCATCTGTATCAATTCCCAAGGACGACCCAATAAAAGAGAACAAGCATCCATAGGAACGACATCAAAATCAGCAAAATCATGGTAAGAACCAATTGAAAAATGTATTCTTGCTGTTTGTGTTACCCGAACCTTACAACTGTTGTTGAACCATTGAATGTGGTATGGATGAGGGTGTGCTCTTGTTGTCAAACCAAGTTTCTTGACGACGTCTGTGTTCACCGAGTTATTGCAGCTACCTAAACCAATTATAGTGTGTACACGGTAGTCCTTGACGATGAGAAACATGTGGAAGAGGTTGTGTCATTGTATCTTGTCGTCGGTCTCCACTTTGGAGCTCAAGGCACGCTGCACAATGATGCTCCTATAGTTCTCCATCGCCGCTGTACCAAGTACCTCTTCTTCGGTGTGTTCGTCATTTGGATCTGTAAAGTCAGTAGCAAGAGAATATTTATCTTCAACATCCGAAGTACTATCATACCCGCCATCGTTGCATGCTATGTATGCTCGTTTGCTTGGGCAATCTCTCATCATATTACCATGTCCCTGGCAGCGGTGACACTTAATGTCGGAAGTACGACCCGTAGAAGGAGTGGACGACGAAGGCTTGAATGATGTCGCCTTGCTGCCCTTTGGCACGCAAGAAGGTGGAGCAGCAGGTGTCGGTACCCTAAAAACCGTACACCCCCTGAGGTTACAAAGATCTCGAGGGAAGGCCGTCTACTTGGATTGAAGACCCTCGGAGGCCCACTTGTCAGACATGACCGGACCTGCTTCTCCAACATGGTTAATCCCTAGGTCGCCACGTGTACTGCCAAACCGGAGCTACCGTCCACAAGGGGGAAGCTCCGGGCCAAGTACCGAAATGGCACCTCCGGACTTAACCCCTGACCGAGAGAAGCTCCGGACCTGACACGTGTCAGATAGCCCTGGAGCTACCTGCTTCCCACAGCAAGCTCCGGAGCTGCCACGTGTCCAAACATTGGAGCTGGCAGCCTCTAACCTCCGGAAGACCTTGTAACGGCTCCGGATCTTCAAAGGAGAGCCAAGGACTTCAAGACCCGATTAAGCGTCATTAATGCCATATTAATGACGCCTAAACAGACGATCTTAACATCAGTAACGGCACTGTCGGAGCCCGTTACAGAATCATTAACAGCAATTAATCGTGTATCAATACTAGTAACCGCCGGGGCCACATGTCGGGCCAGGCTAGCTTGTAACGGTCTGTCCTTGTACTATAAAAGGACAGGCCGACGATACACGGGGGGGGGGGGGGGGGGGGCAGACGTTCACAGAGGTTGACAAGCGATCATACTTGACAAGCTAATACAACACCAACACACCCGTGGAGTAGGGTATTACGCTCAGGCGGCCCGAACCACGTAAATCCTTGTGTCTCCTGTGTTAACTCACAACTCACCTTCTTGAGTCTCCGCGCGCCCACACCGAACCACAAACTCCTTCAACACTTTAGCAGTGTCAGGAGATCTGCCGACTCCAACAGTCGACAGTTGGCGCGGCAGGTAGGGGCACCTGAGATTTCCGAGAATGGTGAACTCCAAGGCTGGATCATCCAACGGCCAACCTGCTGCTCAGGTTGTTGGAGCAATCCCTCCAACAGGCAGCCACCAGCAGGAGCCTCAGCACCACACTTCCACCACCACCATCTTCTCCAGCAAATCGTGTTGGGCAACGTGATGGTGCGCTGGCGTCACTTACTGCGTCGGCAAGTCATGACAACCCGGAACACGCGCTCCATGCAGCGCGTGCTCTTCTCCAACGTCCACCACCTCCGGATGCATCTCGAGATGCAATGGAGTAGTGGAGGGCCGATGTGGAACATTTGGTCGCTGCAGCGGCTGAACGCCTCAACAACCAGGGTCCTCCTCCTTCAGGACGGGCTCCTTCGCAGCGGCGGACATTGAGTGGAAGACTTGGTCCGCACGTCTCCAACAACAGGAGACGATCTGCATCACAGCAGGTGACATCGTTGCCCTCTGGGGCACGACGCACCCATACGGTATCCAGGCTTTCGACTCATGACCTCCGGGCGGAGCTTGATCGCCGATACCGCCAACAGGATGGCCGTGTCCATATCGAGCGCGCTCGTGAAAGACGGGAAGCTCAGGACCTTTCTACTTTGGAAGGAGTAGGAGGAGGCTGTTCAGCCCTAGCCATGCACCTGCGCATGGTTAGATGGCCACAGAAGTTCCGGCCACACCTGCCGGAAAAATTCGACGGGACTGTCAACCCCGCCGAATTCCTTCAGATATACTCCACTGCAATCTTGGCAGCTGGAGGAAACGAGGCTGTAATGGCCAATTACTTCCCAGTGGCCTTAACTGGGACCGCCAGGTCCTGGTTTATGAGCCTTCCACCCAACTCTATCAACAGTTGGGAGGAGTTGTGCCATCAGTTCACTGCCAACTTCGGGAGTTCATACAACCGACCGGGCACTGAACTGGACCTTTTTGCGGTCGTGCAAAAAGGGGGAGAATCTTTGCGGTCCTTCATCCAGAGGTTATCTCAGGTACGCAACACAATCCCTTCTATCTCAAGCGCTTCTGTCATTGTGGCATTCAGACAGGGCGTACGGGACAAGAAGATGTTGGAGAAGCTGGCGATCAAAGAGATCACCAGCATCACGAAACTCTTCAGCCTGGCAGACAAATGTGCCAGAGCAGTGGAGGGCCGTGGAATGCACTCCAAACCAGCCTCGGAGGATCACAAGAAATCCTCCAAAGAAGAAGCCGATACCTCCGGGGGTGGCAAGAAGAAAAAGAAGACCAACGGCAAGAAGAAGCCGTCGGCCGGCACATCCAACGTTGCAGCTGCTGCAACTCCGGGTGGCCGGGGGCCACACCCCGAGAAGCGACCTCGACCGTCTTCCGAAGACGGTGGCAAACCCAAAGTGTGGTGTCCCATTCACAAAACGGGCAACCACGGTTTGGAAGACTGCCGGGAGGTCCAAAACCTTGCCGAGCACTACAGCAAGCGCTGGGAAGGGTCCCCTTTCCGACAGAGGGAAGGAAAACAGAAGGTCGACGAAGCTCCGGCTGAAGAGGAGTTAGGGTTTCAGGATCCCAAAAAGGTCCTGAAGGCCGTCTACACCTCCGTCGACGATGACTCTGACGTCTCTGACAACGAGCGTCGGAAGACCATGAACACCATTTTTGGTGGATCATGGGACATCATCTCCCGTCGCGTCATCAAGACTATGCGGCGGGATATGGCCGCTGTAGCTCCTACAGCTAGACCGGAGCCACATCGAAAGTGGATGGACACATCCATCACTTTTGATGCTTCGGACTGTCCTCGAAGCATGGTCGGAGCTGGACAGTTACCTTTGATGGTATCTCCCACCATTAATAACATCCAGCTCCATCATGTTATGGTGGACGGAGGTTCGGGGCTGAACCTCATAAGCTTTGAAGCTTTTACTAAGCTTCAGCTTCGACCTTTGGATCTCCAGCCCTCTCGACCTTTCTCTGGAGTAGGTCCGGGGGCCATTACCCCACTCGGAGCTATAACTCTCCCCGTTACCTTCGAGACACGGGAGAAGTATCGCACCGAGAAGTTGGTCTTCGACGTCGCTCAGATCAACTTACCATTCAACACCATCTTGGGTAGACCTGCCCTATACAAATTTATGGCAGCTGCTCATTATGGATACCTGGTGTTGAAGATGCCAACACCAGTAGGTGTTCTCCGGATCCGCGGAGATCGCGTCGCCGAAGTAACTGCTCTGGAGGAGCTCCATGCACTCACCACGGCGCAAGAGGAGGACTCCAGACAGGAGCAAGCTCCGAAACCCCCGAGCATTCGTCAACGAGGCTCAACCTCTGCACCCCGTGTGCAGCCAAGCGGCGACACCGACATTCCAGTCAAAGTCGTCCAAATTGGTTCCGATGCCGCTCAAACCACCCGCATATCGGGAGGGTTGAACGACAAATAGGAACTCGTGCTCATCACTTTCCTCCGGGCTAATGTTGACGTGTTTGCCTGGCAATCGTCAGAAATGCATGGGATCCCCAGGGAAGTGATTGAGCACAATCTGAAGATTTACCCCGATGCTCGGCCTGTGCATCAGAAGCCTCAGAAGCAATCCGTAGAGTGGCAGAACTTCATCCGACAAGAAGTGAAGAAGTTGCTCGAAGCCGGATTCATCCGAGAAGTCTTCCATCCAAAATGGCTGGCGAACCCAGTCGTTGTGCCCAAGGCCGGCGGGAAGCTTCTGATGTGCATCGACTACACCACACTGAATAAGGCATGTCCAAAAGATCCATTCCCACTACCTAGAATAGATCAGATAGTGGATTCCACCTCCGGATGTGAGTTACTGTGTTTCCTAGACGCATATTCTGGGTATCATCAAATCAGGATGTCTAGGGAGGATGAAGAGCATACTTCATTCATCACAGTAGATGGATTGTATTGTTACACAACCATGCCATTTGGTCTCAAGAATGCATCTTCAACTTTTGTACGAGCTATGTACAAAACTTTTGAAGAACTCATCAGAGACATAGTGGAAGTGTACGTCGATGACATCGTGGTGAAGGTCAAGAACAAGGAGTCCCTCTTGGACACCCTGCAGGCTGTCTTCAACAAGCTGAGGGCCACCCACACGAAGCTAAACCCAGACAAGTGTGTCTTCGGGGTTAGCTCCGGAAAACTTCTTGGTTTCCTGGTAAGTCACCAGGGCATAGAGGCTAATCCGGCGAAGATAAAAGCCATTGAAGACATGCGGCCACCAACCCGCATCAAAGACGTCCAAAAGTTAACTGGGTGTCTAGCGGCCCTCAGCCGGTTCATATCAAGACTGGCGGAACGGGCACTTCCCTTCTTCATGTTGTTGAGGAAGTCTGGACCATTCCAATGGTCCGAAGAAGCAGAGAAGGCATTCCAGGAGCTGAAACAGTTCCTCACCACCCTACCAATTCTGGTAGCTCCGAACCCTGGTGAGCCTTTGTTGCTTTACATTTCAGCTACTGACGAAGTCGTCAGTATGGTTCTGGTTGCGGAGAGACCTGAACTACCCCATAATCAGCAATCCAGACCCCTTCGGGAGGGTCTAGAGGTTCCTGAAAGTGAGTCTGGGTCCCAGCTCCCAGACTCAAACCCACAGGAAGTTACTTTAGAAGACCCAGACCCCTCTGAGAGAGTCCAGGTCATTTTTGAAGAAGCTCTGGGTTCCTCCAGCCAGAACCCGGAGGTCCCCGAAGAGAATCTGGACTCCTCCGACAGGGTCCGAATCAATGAAGAGGATGCTCCGGACCCCTCCGGGAGGGTCCGGACCGTTCAACGCCCGGTATACTTCATCAGTGAAGTATTACACGATGCCAAGACTCGATACATAGAGGTGCATAAGCTGCTTTACGCAGTTCTTATTGCATCCAGAAAGCTTCGACACTACTTCCAAGCTCACAAAGTCTCGGTGGTGACTTCCTATCCACTTCGAGCGATCTTGCATAATCCCAATTCAACTGGGAATATTGCAAAGTGGGCAGCGGAATTGGCTGAATTCGATCTCGAATTCATTCCGAGGCAAGCAATCAAGAGTCAAGCGTTGGCAGATTTCATGGCGGAATGGACTCCCTCTCCATCGAACCCTAGGGGCCCCAGCGAGCAGAAGACGGAGCATCAAGCTCCAACCTTCACCGAGCCTCACTGGACCCTCTACTTCGATGGCTCCATGTAGAAGCAGGGAGCCGGAGCTGGAATCCTTCTCCCTGCACCGACTGGGGAGAAGGTAAAATACATGGTACACCTTGGCTTCAAGGCGACCAACAACATGGCGGAGTATGAAGCACTCATCTATGGACTAAAGGTGGCACTATCATACGGTGTCAAGCAACTGCTGGTTAAAGGAGATTCACAGCTCATCATCAAACAGGTGAAGGGTGAATGCTCCTGCAATAATCTCCAGCTAGCTGCTTACCTCCTTGAAGTCCAGAGGCTTCAGAAGGACTTTGAAGTCCTAGACCTCCACCATGTTCAGCGTGCCCACAACGCTGA
Organism: Tuctoria greenei; assembly: GCA_036927565.1. Taxonomy (NCBI): domain Eukaryota; kingdom Viridiplantae; phylum Streptophyta; class Magnoliopsida; order Poales; family Poaceae; genus Tuctoria; species Tuctoria greenei. Next base: position 171,486,228 of record JAYESD010000002.1, on the reverse strand, counting down.
AGCTGACGAACTCTCGACTAAAGCGTCAACCAGAGCTCCGGCTCCTAATGGAATCTTTGTCCGGAGGTTGTCAAAACCCACAGTTCAGCCTGCTGAACTGAACGAAGGGGGCGAGATCAGCATCCCGAAGCTGACCGTCCCGATGGCCCTGTTACCATGGCAGCCATCAAGGGTCGTAGGTGCTGCCGGAAGCTCCGAGCAACCCAACACGCAAGACTCAAATGCTCAAGTCAGTTCTGATGCATGGATCTCGGAGATCCGGAACTACTTGAAAGACAACATCCTTCCTAACGATGATGTATCCGCTGACCGGGTAGTCAGATTGGCTAAAAGATACACGTTGGTAGAAGGGGATCTCTACCGGCGCGGTGCTAACGGCATCCTAATGCGGTGCATCACAAGGGAAGAAGGCTGCGAGCTCCTCACAGAAATCCATGGAGGCAAGTGTGGGAACCACGCATCTTCCCGCACGCTGGTCAGAAAAGCCTTTCGGCATGGCTTCTACTGGCCTACAGCGCTCCAAGATGCCACTGAGCTGGTGAAGAAATGCGAAGCATGCCAATTTCATGCAAAGCAAATTCATACACCGGCTCAGCCCTTACAAATGATACCTCCTACATGGCCCTTCGCTGTGTGGGGGATGGATATCTTGGGACCCTTCCCAAGAGCTGTCGGAGGTTACAAGTTCCTGTACGTCGCCATTGACAAGTTCACCAAGTGGCCGGAAGCAACTCCAGTTGTGACGATCAACAAGCAATCTGCTATCAACTTTCTGCAATCCATTGTAAGCAGATTCGGAGTCCCAAACAAGATCATCACTGATAATGGGACTCAATTCACAAGCTCCGCATTCCAAGGATATTGCGAAGACCTCGGCATACAAGTTTGCTACGCCTCTGTAGCTCATCCAGCCAGCAATGGCCAAGCCGAGAGAGCAAATGCAGAAATCCTTAAAGGACTCAAAACACGCACTTATGGGCGTTTGAAAAAGCACGGAGCCAACTGGATCGAAGAGCTTCCGCCCACTCTATGGGCCAACAGGACTTCTCCATACCGGTCAACCGGAGAAACACCCTTCTTTCTGGTGTACGGAGCTGAAGCAATCCTTCCTCCGGAAATCATCTTGGGTTCGCTCCAGGTCCGGACCTTCGACGAAGCCGCGCAGGACCAGCTCCGGCGTGAAGACCTAGACCTCCTCGAGGAGGGAAGGTGCCAAGCAGCTGTTCGGAATGCCCGATATCGCCAATCTCTACGGCGTTATCACCAGCGGCATGTACACAACCGACAACTCGAGGAAGGCGATCTGGTGCTACGGAGAATACTATCCAGAGAAGGGTTAAACAAACTCTCCCCTGGCTGGGAGGGGCCCTTCCGAGTGATCAAAGTATCCCGTCCCGGAAGCGTTCGCTTGGCTACCGAGGATGGGACACCTCTCCCAAATCCTTGGAACATCGAGCACCTCCGTAAGTTCTACACTTAATACCACGGAGGTGAGTCTTGAGTAACTTGAGATGTATGTTATAGAGTCATTGTACAGAGTCGAGTAGTTCCTCTGGGAGAGCAGCCGGACCTTTCCCGAAAGGTCTGCAAAGCTTATGCAGCACTTGTCACAGTCTCCGGACTAAAAGTGTGGCTAACTACCCTAGGTCAAACGAGAAACCAAACACACTTAGCCTAGTTCCGTACCCTAAGAGTGTACTTGTTTCCCCTGTACCCCGGACCTATAATGAAAGACATCTTCATGTGAAATAGACTCCACGTGCATTCATTTTGTGCAGGCTCAACATTTTTATTTTTCTCTTTCTTGTCTATAACAGAGACGTGCAATTCTTAAGAAATTTTAGTTTGACCGGTTTATATACGATTCGAGTTGCATTGTCAGATCTTTTGGATTTAAATATCATTTGTGGCCAACTCGCCTGAAAGCCGCCAAGCCAATCTAGGGCCGGAGTGTGCTATCGACTTAGCCTGGTGTGACACCCGGTTCCGAATATGAACCAAGCGTAACGCATATGTGTGCCCAGGATGTTCAACACACATACACGAATGATTCACAAACGATAAACAGAATTTAACCACGTCTTAACTAATAAGTAAGTACTTTATTACAATAATCCAATAGTTCACGAATAATATAACTCTAAATAATTGCAGCGGAAAATAAACTAAGCAATACGACTCCAATCCACAGGCGATTGACGGCGGTACGCAACCTAGTACTCCTCGTGATCCTCAGGGTACTCCCAATTGTCTCCAGTAGCTGTTTTGGGGGGGGGATTGCAAGGGTGAGTACATGTCGTACTCAGCAAGTGTGGAAAGTATGACATGTGGCTAATTCAAATGACGACAATAATAATGGCTAAGTGCTGAAAAGTACAGTAAAACATTTGAAAAGCATTATACTATGTCTATGTGAAATAAATCCCATCATATTAACAAAGTGTAAACAATATCCAATTATTACCAACATTACCATTATCCATGTCCAATTACCATAACTCAATTCCATAACCATGACCACAACCATCACCAAACCATAACCATCCCAAATCCCAATTCTAATTCTAATCATGTAGGTCATCCAGGCGCTCATAACCGGGAGCACGGCTATCATGATAGTTTTTAACACTCTGCAGAGGTTGTACCACTTTACCCACATGTTTGTGATTTTATCACCTTTCGATGACTAAGAAACCTCCATTGTGCCATCTCACACTTCCGTAGGTGTGTGGCCAAGAGATCACAAAATAGCCTTTCAAAAGGGACTACTAGTATGTACGGCCCCACTAAGGTTTCACCGGCAGGCTTGAACCTCTATTCTCCCACCCACGGGTCCCCTCGTGTGCCATGCGGATCCCAGGGCAGTCCTCCTCGACTCCCATTCCCCGCGCCATCCAATGGTCCGTACAATACTAGCAGCGCTCCTAATTATTCAGCTACGCCGCACCCATACTTGGCCTTGTGGTGGCACTGTTGACCTGGCATATTCTCGCATGAACCGGTCCTTAGATCTAAAGCAAACAAACCACCATAACGACCAACCCATCCACATAACCATGCTTGCTTAGATCACCCATCGTATTGACCAGTTCACATTAACCAGAATATCATTGATGCATAATTAAATGTGTAGTGTTGTTTACCATCCCAATTAATTAAGCGAAGCGATAAGGTAAAAACCCTTCCCGACTCTCTACCATAATTCCAGGTGACAAGGGTGGTCAAACAAAACTAGTAAACTTCCTACCATAGGGTTCCCATCAATTTGACGTAAGCATGCAAGTTCGCAAACAAAACATTTAATTTAAAATAGGATCAATATGCTTCAAGGACACTTGCCTTGCTCCGGCGGATGGGGTTGCTCAAGCGCTTCGAAGTCTTGGTTTTGGAAATCCTCGTATGCAACCTCTTGAGCACGTTCCTCTACGCGTGATCATACATACAAGAAAACATATACAATTCAACATAATGCACACAAAATAATCAACATGCAATGACATGTATGCATGCACAATTTAATAATTAATTTACTACGGTCATTTATTAATTAGATGCGACTAGTCCATACGTGTTCATAAGGGTTTACGGGGATTTTAGGGTGGATTAATGCTGCTGAAAATAAAATCATGGTGCAACTAAAATTAATTTACGCCTACTAGATTTAATATGGTCGCAAAAATTCGCATCGGGAACGAACTCTACCGTAGATCTGACGGCGTGACGGTCGCGGAATAAATGCGACGCGAAGACGAAATAGGCGGTGCAGCAGTCCTTCGGCGGTACGATGACGGCGGCGCGATGTCGGCGACGATCTCCGGCGAACGGCGGTGTCCTCCTCTTTTTCTCCCTCTTCTTCCCTTTTTTTTCTTCTTCTTTTTCTTCCCTGGCGCAGAGCTCCTGGTGCCTTTTCTTCTCTGGAACGGCGGCTGGTTCCGTCGGCTTTGGCGGCTGCTGGTTCGTGGGAAAAAAAAAAGCCTAGGCCTGGGTCCTATTTATAGGGGCGGCACTAGGGTACGGCTTGTACCGACTCGGTTGGGAGTCACGCGGCACCGGGAACGCGGCAGAAGAGTCGGACGCGGGAGGGAGAGCGGGAGTTTCGGGATGGGACGTTGCAGCGCGGGAAGGGAGGCGGGACGGCGCGGGAGACGCGCGCGGTGGGGATGGGCGTGTGCGGCCAGGAGTCGGCGGGGCCCAGGCGCAGGCGGCCCGGCGCGCCTCGGGCGTGCGGACGGGTCGCATCGGGGGGGCGATCGAGGCAGGGGGGAGGGGACCGGGCGGGCCAGCGCAGCGCGCTGCGCTGCAGAGCAGCCGCAGGCGGCGCGGGTCAGGGGGCGGCAGCGGCGTGGGGCCCCCGGGCGGGCGCGCTCGCTCGCGCGTGCGGCGTGGCCTCGGGCGTGGTGCCGGCTCGGCCGGCTGGGCGCTGGCCTGGCCGCCGGGCGGCTCTTTTTTTTTTTTTTTCTTTTCTTTTTTTTTTATATATTATAATATATTTTATTACTTATATTTTATTTATTATTATTATTTTTTTTATTCTACTTATTTATTATTTATATGTATACATTTATTTATTACATATAATTTATTTATATATATATATATTTCTTTTATATATATATTATTATTGTTTTATATTTATTCCCTAATACAAGTTTTGGCCTATTATTATTTTCTATTTCTTCTTTTGCTACACACATTTGTATATGCATATGTCTTATTATTATTATATTTTTTTTTTTTACTAGTGTTTAATGCATGACCACGTATGCAATGCATGATGCGAAAAAATTTAGGGTGTTACAAACCTACCCCCCTTAAAGTGAATCTCGCCCTCGAGATTCGACAGTGTGGAGAAAAGATGAGGGAATTCTGCCTTCAGGTCTTCTTCACGTTCCCATGTAGCTTCGGCTTCCGTATGGTGTTTCCATTGCACTTTGCACCAACGGATCCTCTTATTTCTCGTGACTCTTTCTTTCATATCCAAAATTTTGATAGGTTGCTCGACATAAGACAAATCCTCTTGAAGTTCTAACTCGTCCATCGGCACTTGTTCTTCCGGTACCCTGAGACACTTCTTGAGTTGAGAGACGTGAAATACGTCGTGTACATCGGAGAGATACGTCGGCAGCTCAAGTCGATAAGCTACCTCTCCTCGCTTGTCCAGAATCTTAAATGGTCCGATGTAACGCGGTGCCAGTTTTCCTTTGATGTTAAACCGTCGCTGACCTCTGATAGGTGACACTTTGAGGTATACAAAATCTCCAACTTCAAAGGTCAAACTCCTTCGCCTATTATCAGCATAACCTTTCTGTCGAGACTGGGCAGCCTTTAAGTTTTCCCGTATTATTTGGACTTGCCTTTCAGCTTCTTGTAACACGTCGGGACCAAACACTTGATTCTCTCCGGTTTCATTCCAAAACAAGGGAGTCCTACATTTCCTTCCGTATAATGCTTCATAGGGTGACATTTTTAAACTTGCTTGGTAACTATTGTTGTACGAGAATTCAGCATACGGCAAACTTTTATCCCAACTTTTCCTATGCTTTAAAGCACATGCTCTCAACATGTCTTCCAAAATTTGGTTAGTCCTCTCGGTTTGTCCATCTGTTTGAGGGTGATACGCCGAACTAAAGTTCAGCCTTGTTCCCATTGCTTCATGCAATTTCTGCCAAAATCTAGAGGTGAATTGAGAACCTCTATCCGAGACTATCTTCTTTGGTACTCCGTGTCGGCACACAATATGCTCCATATACAATTCTGCTAGCTTTGTGGTGGTATATGTGGTCTTGACAGGAATGAAATGTGCTGATTTTGTCAATCGATCCACAATAACCCATATTGAATCATAGCCAGACTGAGTTCGCGGTAATCCAACTATAAAGTCCATACCAATCTCCTCCCACTTCCACTCCGGAATCTTCAATGGTTGTAACAATCCGGCTGGCCTTTGATGTTCAGCTTTAACTCGTTGGCACACATCACAAAGTGCAACATATTCGGCTATGTCCTTTTTCATGCTGGCCCACCAGTAGCATGTCTTTAAGTCCTTGTACATCTTCGTACAGCCAGGATGAATTGAGTAAGGCGTGTCATGTGCCTCCTTCAATATTGCTTCTCGGATATGCCTAACATTAGGTACCACAATCCTCTTCCCAAGCCATAAGGTACCTTGTTCGTCCTCATCAAATCTGAATTCCTTTCCTTCTTGGGTCCTTTCTTTGATTTCTTGTATTTCCTTGTCCTTCGTCTGTCCTTCCCGTATTTCCTGCTCCAATGTTGGGTTGACTTCCATCGTTCCCATCTCATTTATGAATCCAAGGTTAAACCGTTCAAACTCCTTGCATAACTCGGATGGCAGTTCTTGAACTGTAAGTTGATGACTTACTCCCTTTCGGCTCAAAGCATCGGCCACTACGTTGGCCTTCCCTGGGTGATAGTTGATTCCCACGTCATAATCCTTGATGAGCTCCAACCATCGGCGTTGCCTCAGGTTCAGATCCGTTTGCGTAAATATGTACTTGAGACTCTTGTGGTCCGTATAAATCTCACATCTGTGACCAAAAACATAGTGTCTCCATATCTTCAAGGCGTGTACCACGGCTGCGAGTTCAAGGTCGTGGGTAGGATAATTCAACTCATGTTTCTTTAGTTGCCTCGATGCATAAGCCACCACTTGGCCTTCTTGCATGAGCACACATCCTAATCCTTGTCTTGATGCATCACAGTATATATCAAAACTCTTGCTCACGTCCGGTAATACTAACACTGGGGCAGTTGTCAATCTTTTCTTTAACTCTTCAAAGCTATCCTGACAAGCTTTAGTCCATCGGAATGCCTTTCCCTTCATGAGTAATTCGGTCATAGGCTTGGCTATCTTGGAGAAATCCTTTATGAATCGGCGGTAATATCCAGCCATTCCAAGGAAACTCCGAATCTCCTTGACATTCTGTGGCGGTTCCCACTTAAGCACATCTCTCACCTTCCCTGGGTCAACTGATACTCCTCCTCCGGAAATAATATGGCCTAAGAAAGAAACTTCCCGTAACCAAAATTGACATTTACTGAACTTGGCATACAATTGATGCTCCCTCAATTTCTGCAGCGTAAGCCTCAAGTGTTCCTCATGTTCCTTCTCGTCCTTCGAGTAGATCATAATATCATCGATGAACACTACAACGAACTTATCCAGATATTCCATGAAGACCTTATTCATAAGATACATAAAGTACGCAGGCGCATTCGTCAATCCAAATGACATGACGGTGTACTCATAAGATCCATATCGTGTCCGAAATGCCGTCTTGGGTATGTCTGATGGTCTAATCTTCATTTGGAAGTATCCTGACCGCAAGTCGATCTTGGAGAAGATACATGCACCCTTCATTTGGTCGAACAAATCCTCTATACGGGGCAGTGAGTACTTGTTCTTAATTGTCACTTCGTTGAGAGCCCTATAGTCCACACACATCCTCTGGGTTCCATCCTTCTTATCTACGAAGAGCACTGGGGCTCCCCACGGGGATGAGCTTGGGCGTATAAAACCCTTCTCTAGCTGCTCTTGAATTTGCTTCTTGAGCTCTGCTAATTCCTTAGGAGGCATCCTATACGGCCTCTTAGCTATAGGTGCAGTTCCGGGTATCAACTCAATGGCGAATTCTATGTCACGATCAGGTGGCATACCTGGCAACTCATCTGGGAACACGTCCGGGTACTCGCGAACGATCGGAATGCTTTCCAATGTCACTTCTTCCACGTGATTCAGCATCGCTTTTCCTCTTGCAGGTTGGGCTGCTTCAACTTCAATGCGTGTACCATGTTCACTTGTCAACTGCACAATCCTCTCGGCGCATTGAATGACTCCATTATACTTGCTCAGCCAGTCCATTCCAAGTATTATGTCTATTCCTTGGGAGTTCAAGACTATGAGGTTTGCGAGAAAGTCTACCCCCCTTATTTTAATGCTTACTTTCGGACATACTATATTTGTCCTCATCTCTCCGCCAGGAGAACTTACTAGCATAGTTTGCTTCATATGAGATATAGGCAAATTGTACTTGGCAACATACTTTGACGAGATGAATGAATGAGATGCTCCCGAATCAAATAAAACAGTCGCGGGGTTGGAGTTGGCGAGAAACATACCAATCACGACGTCATCAGCTTGCTGAGCTTCCTCAGTAGAGATATGATTGACATTGCCACGAGCAAAATTCTGCTGTCCACGGTTGCCTTGTGGTGCTCCTCCATTTGGTCGCGGGTTATTTGGCCTTGGTGCATTGTTCATAGGTCCATTGTTTCTCCTGGGGCATTGATTTGCAAAGTGTCCCGGTTCTCCACACGCATAGCATGTCTTTCCACCCGTAGCATTGGGGAAGTTTGGGCGCATCTGGTTTTGAGCATTTGCCGCCATGTTAGGACGTGGCGCAGGTGGCACAGGATTGCGAGGCGCTTGCATGGCGGGGCGTTGCTGCGGTGGCTGATTTGGGCGGGGCGGATAAGCAGTGCGGTATGCAGGAGCAGAGGGGTTGTATTGTGGTGCAGTAGGTGGTGCATAGCGGGGGCGAACATTGCTTCCTTGCTGCGGTCCATGATGTGACATCTTCCTCTTGTTGTCCTGCTCCATCTCACGAATCTTGTTCTCAACCACAATAGCCTTGTCAACCAGCTTTTGAAAGTTTGGATAATCAGTATTGAGCAACTGGACTTGAATTTCGTTGTTGAGACCTCTCATAAACAGATACTGCTTCCTACTATCAGTTTTGATGTCTTCTGGAGCATATCTTGATAATTGAGTGAATTTGTTGAGATACTCACTCACACTCATCCTTCCTTGCCTGAGATTTTCAAAGTCTTGTCTCCTCAGTATCATAACTCCTTCAGGTACATAGTGGGAACGGAAACACTGTTTAAACTCAGCCCAAGTGATTGTTTCCTGATTATCATGAGCGTTGCAAAGAGCTTCCCACCAGTCAGCGGCTGCTCCAACTAGTTGATGTGATGCAAAGAGAACCTTCTCCCTGTCAGTGCACTGGACAATGGCAAGTTTCTTCTCAACGGACTTCAGCCAATCATCAGCTTCCATTGGGTCTGTAGCTTGTGCAAAGGTAGGCGGTCTGGTCCTCATGAACTCTCCCAAACGGTTGTGATGTGGCGGGGGTGGTGGTGGAGGCAGGTGGGGCTGATTGTTGTTGCCAGCTTGCAGCTGTCCCATGGTCTGTATCATGGTCTGCATGAGCTGGTTCTGCATGGCTAACAGTTGTTCAATGTTGATAGCTCCATGAGCATGTCCCTGGTTGTTCTGAGGTACTTCATTGCGCTCCTCCTCATCGTTAGCATCCCTCTGGTTACGAGTTCTCACCATCTGTTGGCGAAAGAAAGGTGGGGATAGAAGGATTTAGAATTTGGAAGGAAACGTCCCAACTATATGCATCAAGGTATGTGACACTAAATAATCCTTTATTAATATAGACCTATATTAAGAGGATGTGGACAATTGCCGAAGCATCCCACAACTCTCTACTAAGCACACAAGCACTCAAACAAGCACCAAACAGAATTTACAAAGATCCTAAAAGAAGTAATACAACTCAAGGCCACACAAGTATATCTACATCGCTCTTATTTACTAATGGGGGTGTGCCTATCCTTGAGTCGTGGCATAGGTCGAAGACTACTCGTCGTCGAGCGGGAACTCATCCGGGTCCTCGTCGTCGTCGTCGTCGTCGTCGTCGTCGTCGTCGGGGTCCTCGGGGTCCTGTGGGTCCTGGGGTGGTGAGGCAGCAGGCGGCGGTGGTGCGGTAGACGCCACACTGGAAGGTTCCTCGTCAGAGGACTCCTCAGAGGATGACTCACGCTGACCGTTGCGACGGTCTGGAGAGTCCGGGGTCCACATCGGGGTGTCGGACGCGTAGTCGTCCGGGTCCTCGTCGGTGATCCGACGATACCTCCTGATTATCGCCTCATGGCGCTGGGCGAGGTCGCGTCCATCCTGGATTTCCTGCTGCGCCCTCTGAAGTCGGGCACTCAGCTGGGTCACGTCGCCAACAGTCTGACGAGACTGCGGGAGATCCAGGGGTCTCTCCACGTGCCTGGAGACGAAGCGCGCAGTGCCACTAGGACGCTGCGGGACGAAGGCGTGAACCGTGTCCTCCAGACGGAAACGGCGGGCGTGGCTCCAGAAAGTGGCTGCTTCCCAGCTAGCATCCTGCTCTGCAGATCGGCGGGAGCTCCTCCAAGCAGGGCTGCTGTGGGTCTTCACCAACTCGTCACCGTAGTAGATATAAATTTTGCAGCTCCACTCCTTCCTACCGGGGCGCTGCACTCCAGTGGTGTGGTAGGAGAGCGAGAGGCTGTGGTGACGGTAGCCAGCCTCTCGGAGTAGGGCACGGAGACGGTGTCGCAACTGTCCTGCGGCTCTGCCGTCAGAACGGATCACCACGGGGTGACGGGGGTCGACGGCCGGGGAGCGACTAGCCAACCTACGCGGGGGCACGAGTCCACCGGTCGACTTACGGGGGGTTGTCTTGGTGCGGGCCATCTACAAGAAACAAGAATACATTAGAAAAATAATGAAAAACAAATCTGAAAATTTCAGCAGCTAAACGGCGGACAAAGAGCGGTGCAGCGGTTCCAAAAGAACGAAAAATAAAGGGAAAAAATACAGCAACCAACACAATAATTTTACCCACACATAATAGCAGCAAAACACACCGTTTTCGCGAAAATTTATACAGCAAAACAGCAGCAAAAATTTTCGAAAATAGCATATTAGAAGAGTGTTCTTAAGTGCTCTAGAGTGTCCATTCTACCTAGGCTTGCGTCCTACGGTCAACGCGGCTCTGATACCAATTTGTGACACCCGGTTCCGAATATGAACCAAGCGTAACGCATATGTGTGCCCAGGATGTTCAACACACATACACGAATGATTCACAAACGATAAACAGAATTTAACCACGTCTTAACTAATAAGTAAGTACTTTATTACAATAATCCAATAGTTCACGAATAATATAACTCTAAATAATTGCAGCGGAAAATAAACTAAGCAATACGACTCCAATCCACAGGCGATTGACGGCGGTACGCAACCTAGTACTCCTCGTGATCCTCAGGGTACTCCCAATTGTCTCCAGTAGCTGTTTTGGGGGGGGGGATTGCAAGGGTGAGTACATGTCGTACTCAGCAAGTGTGGAAAGTATGACATGTGGCTAATTCAAATGACGACAATAATAATGGCTAAGTGCTGAAAAGTACAGTAAAACATTTGAAAAGCATTATACTATGTCTATGTGAAATAAATCCCATCATATTAACAAAGTGTAAACAATATCCAATTATTACCAACATTACCATTATCCATGTCCAATTACCATAACTCAATTCCATAACCATGACCACAACCATCACCAAACCATAACCATCCCAAATCCCAATTCTAATTCTAATCATGTAGGTCATCCAGGCGCTCATAACCGGGAGCACGGCTATCATGATAGTTTTTAACACTCTGCAGAGGTTGTACCACTTTACCCACATGTTTGTGATTTTATCACCTTTCGATGACTAAGAAACCTCCATTGTGCCATCTCACACTTCCGTAGGTGTGTGGCCAAGAGATCACAAAATAGCCTTTCAAAAGGGACTACTAGTATGTACGGCCCCACTAAGGTTTCACCGGCAGGCTTGAACCTCTATTCTCCCACCCACGGGTCCCCTCGTGTGCCATGCGGATCCCAGGGCAGTCCTCCTCGACTCCCATTCCCCGCGCCATCCAATGGTCCGTACAATACTAGCAGCGCTCCTAATTATTCAGCTACGCCGCACCCATACTTGGCCTTGTGGTGGCACTGTTGACCTGGCATATTCTCGCATGAACCGGTCCTTAGATCTAAAGCAAACAAACCACCATAACGACCAACCCATCCACATAACCATGCTTGCTTAGATCACCCATCGTATTGACCAGTTCACATTAACCAGAATATCATTGATGCATAATTAAATGTGTAGTGTTGTTTACCATCCCAATTAATTAAGCGAAGCGATAAGGTAAAAACCCTTCCCGACTCTCTACCATAATTCCAGGTGACAAGGGTGGTCAAACAAAACTAGTAAACTTCCTACCATAGGGTTCCCATCAATTTGACGTAAGCATGCAAGTTCGCAAACAAAACATTTAATTTAAAATAGGATCAATATGCTTCAAGGACACTTGCCTTGCTCCGGCGGATGGGGTTGCTCAAGCGCTTCGAAGTCTTGGTTTTGGAAATCCTCGTATGCAACCTCTTGAGCACGTTCCTCTACGCGTGATCATACATACAAGAAAACATATACAATTCAACATAATGCACACAAAATAATCAACATGCAATGACATGTATGCATGCACAATTTAATAATTAATTTACTACGGTCATTTATTAATTAGATGCGACTAGTCCATACGTGTTCATAAGGGTTTACGGGGATTTTAGGGTGGATTAATGCTGCTGAAAATAAAATCATGGTGCAACTAAAATTAATTTACGCCTACTAGATTTAATATGGTCGCAAAAATTCGCATCGGGAACGAACTCTACCGTAGATCTGACGGCGTGACGGTCGCGGAATAAATGCGACGCGAAGACGAAATAGGCGGTGCAGCAGTCCTTCGGCGGTACGATGACGGCGGCGCGATGTCGGCGACGATCTCCGGCGAACGGCGGTGTCCCCCTCTTTTTCTCCCTCTTCTTCCCTTTTTTTTCTTCTTCTTTTTCTTCCCTGGCGCAGAGCTCCTGGTGCCTTTTCTTCTCTGGAACGGCGGCTGGTTCCGTCGGCTTTGGCGGCTGCTGGTTCGTGGGAAAAAAAAAAGCCTAGGCCTGGGTCCTATTTATAGGGGCGGCACTAGGGTACGGCTTGTACCGACTCGGTTGGGAGTCACGCGGCACCGGGAACGCGGCAGAAGAGTCGGACGCGGGAGGGAGAGCGGGAGTTTCGGGATGGGACGTTGCAGCGCGGGAAGGGAGGCGGGACGGCGCGGGAGACGCGCGCGGTGGGGATGGGCGTGTGCGGCCAGGAGTCGGCGGGGCCCAGGCGCAGGCGGCCCGGCGCGCCTCGGGCGTGCGGACGGGTCGCATCGGGGGGGCGATCGAGGCAGGGGGGAGGGGACCGGGCGGGCCAGCGCAGCGCGCTGCGCTGCAGAGCAGCCGCAGGCGGCGCGGGTCAGGGGGCGGCAGCGGCGTGGGGCCCCCGGGCGGGCGCGCTCGCTCGCGCGTGCGGCGTGGCCTCGGGCGTGGTGCCGGCTCGGCCGGCTGGGCGCTGGCCTGGCCGCCGGGCGGCTCTTTTTTTTTTTTCTTTTCTTTTTTTTTTATATATTATAATATATTTTATTACTTATATTTTATTTATTATTATTATTTTTTTTATTCTACTTATTTATTATTTATATGTATACATTTATTTATTACATATAATTTATTTATATATATATATATTTCTTTTATATATATATTATTATTGTTTTATATTTATTCCCTAATACAAGTTTTGGCCTATTATTATTTTCTATTTCTTCTTTTGCTACACACATTTGTATATGCATATGTCTTATTATTATTATATTTTTTTTTTTTTTTACTAGTGTTTAATGCATGACCACGTATGCAATGCATGATGCGAAAAAATTTAGGGTGTTACACCTGGTCAAGCACCCTAAGTACGCCACTCTACCTACACCCCGGCAGGCCGAAGTAAGGCGGGTTCATGGACAATTGGATCTAAGAGAAAAGACAACGCATCCGGTTGTATTTAAAATCGCGTTCAACATAAAATTTTCTTGAGAATCGTAAGCCGCGACGAAATTATAGACAAGGAACGAATTTTACTATTTTTCTTGGCTTAAGTGTGCAGGAAAAATAAACTCTACGTTGATGGAGAAAAACCGGAGCTAACCAAGCTCCGATTCCCCCAAGGGGGTCAACCGTCGACGCTGAGTAAAAGATGGTGAGAAGACCCCGTAATGGAGTCTGTTGCCAACAAACCAAGTGTTGGCAAAGGTCACTGCCGGAGCTACTAAGCTCCGACACCTCGGAGGACTAACTATCGACGCTCTACGTGTTGATAGAGGCTATTGCCAGAGCTACCAAGCTCCAGCGATGGGCAATGTCGGAACTTCTAAGCTCCGACAACTCCAGGGGACCTTCACTATCAAAGACTTCGGACCTAAATTCTACAAGTTCGGAGCAAATTCCTCTTCAACAAAACTCAATATCCTTTTGGTACATGTTCACAATCAAATTGTGTACATCTACCAGGGGGCCAAGAGAAGATAAAGATGTTGAAGACAAAAAATGAAATTCGCAAAAATTTGGGGATTTCATTCATCTGGAGACAGCAGATTACATCTGGAGACAAGGGATTACAAAATTGAGGAAAGAGAAGAGAAAATACAAGTGAGAGCTAAAAGAGATGGTCCTAGACCCTATGGAAGAACTCGGCGACCTTCCGGGCGACCTCCGACACGCTGGCTCGGGTAGCTTCGCCTTCTCCTTCAACGGGGCCTTCGAGCACCGGGTCCTGAGGAAATTGAGGGTTCCGGCTGGTGTATTACGTCAGCACATATTCTGTGACATTCCTCGCCAGGGATTGCCCCTCGACCTCCAGTTGGTCCGCGATGACGTAGCCCACCTTGGAGAGCTTGCTACCTGCTGTGCTCAACGCCTGCAGCGCAAGGTCCGGCTCCGGCTCCGGATCATCCGGGCGCACGGGGCTGAAACCCATAGGCGTCAGCACATCATTTGCTTTGCCCAGGAACTCCCAAATCTGCAGGGAGTCCGCTGTCCTCAGGCCCTTCACCTCTTCCAGGGATCTGTTGGCCGCCGTCAGTTCGGAATTCTCACGGGCGAGGCGCTCAAGTTCTTTGACGTTTTGCTGAATCTTTGCAGCAACCCGCCTCTCAAGTCTTCCGAGCTCCTCCTCCCGGAGGTGGATCTTGTTCCGACGATCGACCAGGTCCTTCTCTCTAGCCTCCACTTTTTTCTCCCGGGCAACAAGGGCACACTCGTATTCGTAGAGTTCCTGCCCCCGCACCCAGGTCTTCTCCTCTTCCTCGAGGCAGCGCTCTTCCAACTTCTTAGTGCGCTCCTCGAGGCCCTTGTCAGCCAGAGCTACTTTCTCGGCAAGCTCCTCTTCCCGCCTTAGGACGTCATCCCGGAGCTCCAGGAGTTTCTGCTCTTCGCCCTCGAGCCGTCTCTCCCTCCCTTCAAGTGCCTCTCGGCGCTTGATGAGTGCGGCGTCGATGGCCTCAAGCTGTTCGTACCGAGCATTGGCCGCGTCATTGGCAGCCTTGGCCTGATCGTGGATCTCTCGGGATTGAGCGTCGAGGGCATCGGTCATGCTCTCCCTCTCATCCAGCAGCTTGTCCCAGTACTCCAGGCGGATCTTCTCCCGCTTGATCCACTCCTTGTCATCCGCTAGCCTCGACTGCGCCAGCTTAGTCTCGAAGTGGAGCCGATTACGCCACTGTCTAAGGGTTTGGCACTCCTCTTCAAGAGCCTTGCTGTCGTGGAAGAAGGCCAGTTGGACCTGACGTAGACTGGAGCAGGCATTGTCGATAGACATCGACAGCGGGATGGGCTCCAGACCTGCTAGGGTCTCCTCCGCTGGTTCCAGTGGGTCTTCACATACAAAAATTGGGTCCCACTCTACGAGAGCGGAACCCTGAGCTTCCAAGGCACTAGGGCCGTCCTCCGGGATGGCCTCAGTCGCCATCGAAGAAGGCCCCGCCGCCAAGTCTTCATTCGCCCCCTCGGGCAGGGGGCCAGCGACTTCACTTGGGCACTCCGGCTCTGCCGCAGGTACCATCAACGTCGTCGCCTCCGGAACAGGAGCTGCTACAGGCTCCGACCGGGATACCTCTTCCGAGGGAGGCTCGAGCTCCCTCGCCTCTTCAACCGCTGGCTCTGTGACCGGCGCTCCAATAATAACCGGCTCAGCGACCGGTACTTCGGAGGTAACCGGCTCAACTGCCGGAACTACCTCTACTTCCGGCTCGCATGCCGGAGCTTCAGTCACCTCCGGTTCAATCGATGGGGCTTCGACAAGTTCCGGCTCCGAGGCCGGGACTACTACTTCTTTCGGCTCTATAGCCGGAGCTTCCACTACTGCAGCACCAGGACCCAGAGCTTCAACCTCCGAGACAAGTGCCGCTGGCGTGTCTTCACTCCCGTAGTCCGGCGCTACCACGGAAAATTCTGGGGACGAGTCGAGGTTCATGACCACGACAGCCGGCGCCGGAGCTGTCGCAGCCTCAGCCACCACCTGGGGCGGCACTGGGACAGGAGCAGAAGCTCCCACGGCCTCAGAAATCGTGGCCGAGGGTGGAGCTTCACTCCCTTTCTTGGGGACGCTGCAGAGGATGGATAAAGAAAATTAACAAACAATCGCTACAATTAAAAAGTTAACCAAGGTAAAGATAAAAAATTACCTTAGAAGGCTTCCGCACCAGCCTGCGCGGAACCTTTTTCCCGGACGTTTCGGGCTGGCCATGGTCGGCGTAGGAGCTCCGGGAGGCCCCCCAGAACTTGTCGCAGCCACGGGCGTTTCCCGGGTCGAGGCTCTCCTCGATCGGGAGGAACCCCTGGACCTGGAGGCTCCCACCGCCCCAGGTGCCTTAGTCGTGCACCCGGAGCTAGCACCCTGGGAGGGCTCCACCACGGGGACAGACGCGCTCCGGGAGGATCCCACTGCAGGAACAGTATCGTTCCGGAAGGACCCCACTACGGGGACAGTCGCCACGGCGGCAGAAGATCTTCCTCCCTAGGGAGAAGGAACCGAGGCGAAAGTAGCGGGCCTGACGGACCTTCCGTCGGCATGTCGTAGCTTCCTCTCCTGACTCTCCGGCTCCTCCACCAGCTCCTTGCCCTTGCCGCTGACCTCGACCCTCGCCTGTGGAGCAGGGACTGAGCCGTCTTCGGACACCCCGGGGATTGCCACCCGGGTGGTTGGTCTTCTCTCGACGACACCCAGGTCGTCAAGCGCGGGTATCGTCCGCCGGAGCTCCCTGCTGAACTCCACTTCCATGTTCAGGGGGAGAAAGGCCGACGGTGGAGTCAAGTCGTCACCGTCGACGTTGATGCCGTGCTGGAATTTCTTGAGGTGGAACTCCAAGGTCCTCCCCACCATGTTGGACTTCAACCCGGTCTCAACCCGGTCCTCGTCCATCACGCTGTTGAGGGCCCAGGCGAGCTTCTCCCTCCTCTTCAGCGGCACCCACCTGTTGGTCAGGAAGTTGTAGAACACCGCTTGGGGAGTCAATCCTCCCTCCACGCATCAGCGGATCCTCATCAGGACAGGGTCAAAAGCTTCCGCCAGCACCGGAACTTCACTCCATATCGACGTGTCGATGCCGGGCAGACCGTCTGGCAGCTCCAACCGCTCATGCTCCTCCACCCTGACGACTATCCAATCTTTCTTCCAGTCATCCCACTTCCCGGAAGGGAACGACTAGAGGTACTTGAATGGGCACTTCTTGCGCTTCATGAAGTAGTAGAAGCCAAGGTACTCATTGCTCCGGCCGGTGGTGTGAACGGTGAAGAAGGTTCGGAAGATCTCGACGCAGGGGGGGATGCCCACCCACATCTTGCAGAAGTGGACAAAGATGGACACGAGGAGAATGGAGTGAGGGCCAAGGTGGTATAGCTGCAGACCATAGAAGTCTAGCAGCATCAAGAAGAAAGAAGAAAAAGGTGGGATCAGCCCCACCATGGCGTATGAAGAAAAGTACACCATCTCGCCAGCGCGCTCCTTCTCAAAGGGGAGCTCTCCGCCGGCATGGACCAAGCGGTTGAAGAAGTCCGAGGACCACCCCATGAGGGCCCAGACCTTCTTCAAATCGTTGTCGGTCTTCAGGCGACTCTCGCGCCGACCCAACTCCATCGCGGCACAGCTAGGCAAGAGAAGAGGAGCGAAGTACAAGTCAGGAGTTTGAGCGCAAGATCAGATGAGAGGCTTAAAGAACTCCCGACGGTGCGCGCTTTCCTTCTTAAGTAAGCCCTCGCAACGCTTGGATGGAAATTGCAGGGAAGTCGAAGATACTACTCAAGAATTCAACCCAGCCGATGACAAGAGGGCCCAGGACCACCCCGACGATCAAGTCGAAGCTCTTACCCAGGCGAACAGTTGTCATCACGAGGCGGGAAACCCAAAGGCGGCGGCCTGACAGGGCACGCGGAACCGATACGGTTTTCGTATCGGGAACCGGCGACCTTCAATTGCGTGAGATCCGCACGTCAAAGATCTCATCTGCCGCCTGAGGTGCGCCACGCGGCGGGATCTAACTGTAAAACCCTGCCAACGGCACCTCCGAAGACCGTTGAAGACCCAGTTCAAGAGTCGCAAGGATGGACCCACCTCCGACGGAACGACTTCACCCCAGTGACCTTCCTCGGAGGTAGGTCCAGGGGGCCACTGTCGGTACCCTAAAAACCGTACACCCCCTGAGGTTACAAAGATCTCGAGGGAAGGCCGTCTACTTGGATTGAAGACCCTCGGAGGCCCACTTGTCAGACATGATCGGATCTGCTTCTCCAACATGGTTAATCCCTGGGTCGCCACGTGTACTGCCAAACCGGAGCTACCGTCCACAAGGGGGAAGCTCCGGGCCAAGTACCGAAATGGCACCTCCGGACTTAACCCCTGACCGAGAGAAGCTCCGGACCTGACACGTGTCAGATAGCCCCGGAGCTACCTGCTTCCCACAGCAAGCTCCGGAGCTGCCACGTGTCCAAACGTTGGAGTTGGCAGCCTCTAACCTCCGGAAGACCATGTAACGGCTCCGGATCTTCAAAGGAGAGCCAAGGACTTCATGACCCGATTAAGCGTCATTAATGCCATATTAATGACGCCTAAATGGACGATCTTAACATCAGTAACGGCACTGTTAGAGCCCGTTACAGAATCATTAACAACAATTAATCGTGTATCAATACTAGTAACCGCTGGGGCCACAAGTCGGGCCAGGCTAGCTTGTAACGGTCTGTCCTTGTACTATAAAAGGATAGGTCGACGATACACGGGGGGGGGGGGGGGGGGGGGGGACAGACGTTCACAGAGGTTGACAAGCGATCATACTTGAGAAGCTAATACAACACCAACACAACCGTAGAGTAGGGTATTACGCTCAGGCGGCCCGAACCACGTAAATCCTTGTGTCTCCTGTGTTAACTCACAATTCACCTTCTTGAGTCTCTGCGCGCCCACACCGAACCACAAACTCCTTCAACACTTTAGCAGTGTCAGGAGATCTGCCGACTCCAACAGTCGACAGCAGGTATAGTTCGTTGGCCGCCATTGGATGGTGCAGTCGCTACACGAGGGGTCAAAGATGGTGCTATTTTGGATGGTGTAGACGTCGAACGCGGTGTGAAGTTGCTCCTCATGCGTTGTTGCTGTTGTTGTCGGCCCTACAATTCTTTTTCTGACAACATAGCAAGCTAAAACAATCTATTAACGGTATCATATTCCTTGTAATCAACAATGTCCTGAATTTCATGCCTCAACCCCCATAAAAATGAGCTATTTTATCATCCATGTCCTGTACTACCCCACAACGTAGCATACTCTTACGTAACTCTTGATAATACTCCTCTACACACATGTTACCTTGGTCTAAGCGCTGCAATTTTTTGTGAAGGTCCCGCTGAAAAGATGGAGGAACTAATCAAACATGCATAGATTCCTTTAATCTATCCCATGTTGGAGGATCAGTTCTAGTTCTAACAAGTTCATTCCACCATATGATAGTAGAGTCTTTAACCTCGCTAGTGGCTTGACGAACTCTATGTTGTTCAGGAACAAGATGGGCATTAAATTTTTTCTCTACTATCATCTCTCAATCAAGATAAGCCTCAGCATCATAAGCACCAGAAAAAGGGGGTATAGAATATTTCACTTTAGCAAAAGGATCATCACGAGGACGATTATAATTGTTATGATGATTATTACCTCCCATACCTCAACGATAAAGTGGTAGTCTTGGTTGATTGTTGTGATCTTCCATATCATCATAAGCATTGTCTTCATGTCTTCCAGTAAGAGGCAACCGAGCCTCAATAGTATTCATCCGAAGAGCAAGGTCATCAAGTTGGCGAGTTAAGTTTGCCAATGACTCCTCCGTTGTTGTGTTGTATTTGGCGAACATATCTGTCATGGTCTTCATCATATCACGTAACTCAACATGTTGAACACATTCATCATCATTGTCTTTTCCTGCCATTGTTAGTAGAAAACAAAAGACAACAAAAATATGTTATCCCTATCAACTATAGTGACAATGTGAAAGGTGGAAGAAAAAACAATCTCTCTCGCTCAACCGTCTTACCACACTCTTACAAGTGTTCTTACCGACACATCGGGTGGTGTGGATGGTGAGATGAAACAATGAATCGTGGGGTGATTGCAAAGGTACCTGTTATGCTCAAGAGAAATGTGGAGCTTGGATGGCACAATATGGTGGCTAATAAGAAGAAAATCGTTAATAGGTAAACAAGGTTGAATAAGTATTCAATGTAGGAAACTGTTGCTGGTCAACCAAGTGCCATAGGGCCTCGCACAACACAAGGAAGTAGCAAGGCAAAAGGAAGACAGAATGATATAACCAACAATCACAACACAAGTAGTATAGGCCAATTGCTTTAATATGCATGATCATCACTATTTTTTTCCTTTTTTAATATTTTTTTTTATTTTTTCTTTACTTAGGACCATGAAAATAGGAAGCACACAAATTTGCAGCTTAATTGGATCTAATATGCGACCTATAAAAAATCAAGAAGATTCTTTGAAATTCATGTTGAAACTTTAGAGGCCGGATAGCCTATCTACCGAGGTGAATTTGGGCAATCTAATTTCGCCGAACGCGGCTACGCGATGGAAAATCAGATGCAAAATTTTGCGTATATGAATTTGAAAAAAAAAATCACCTGATTTCAAGTTCGTATGCGGAAGTTATGGCCGTTTTAAGGTAGGTTGTCCGAGTTACGGTTTTTGGATGTTGATTCCAACTCGGTTTGAGAACAGAACTCACAATCGGATATGAAAATGATTGGGAATTTGCACAGAAACTAATGGGTTGGTGTGTGATGATTCAAGGATGAGTGGCACAAAAGCTTGTCACCTAATCTAGGGCTGGCGATGTGGGAGTTCACGCAAGGCGGCTAGCTAGGGCAAACCAATGAACGTGGTGGATCAGTTTGTTATTTAGGGATTGTGGAATAGGTATCGAACAGCAAGAAAACAAGGATGAAACATGATAACTAGGGCCCAAAACACAAAGCTAAACCAGTAAAAAGACTCGGCCACACGAATGCAAACTCAACAATGCAAATTGAAAAATGAAACTGCAGGCACTATAGTCTAGGAAGCGGGAAAACGATATAATTTTTTGTGGCTTTTCTGTGGACTCTAGGTACGAAAAAAAATCGATATAATGGAAGGAAAACAAAGATACCTCATGGGCAACCTGGAAATCTGATACCAAATGATGAGTAAGGTATAGGCCCGATCTTCCGAAAGGTAAGTCGATTGGGGTGGAGAACTCAACGTTGATGATCCGCAGCACTAGAGCAGTTCGAATACCTCTGCAATCAATACACCACTGCTCTGTTGGTTATCAACCATGAGGCACATGCTTCACCTCGTCAAGAAGGCTAATCCCTGCAAGTGAACCGAGAACACAAGCAAGAACGTAGAAGGCACGATCTGAAATTGAGAAGTTGGGGTCTCACAAACTGTAGAACGGAGAAATTGTTATTCTAAGCAAAAACCCACCGAATATGACTGGCGGCTGCAGTATTTTAAGGCTGGGGTTCGTATAAACACGAATAGACGTGTCCCTAATGGACTCTTATTGGATAGAAGGCCCAAAGGCCCGATTCGGTGATGCAGCACCGGACAGAAATCTGGACTCGACTTGTTTCGACGATTCCCAATGACTCTGGAAGAATTTTGAGGTGGGACCAGAACCATTGGAAAGTTTATCTTCTCCTCTTGCCATGCATATGTCCAACGTTGAAAACAGAGTCCGTATGCCTCCTGGGCGTCCGTTTTAAGGTGGACTGCTCCTGGACTCCGAGTTCAACTCGAGTCCGAGTTATAAACTCCTTCCATAAACTTGTGGACGTCCCAGCTGGTTCTTCATGCTCCCAAGGCCTCTTTCCTTTACTTGTTGATCTTCTCCATTATTCCTACCAATAATTAAATCATCACATAGCAATCTATTCTCAAACTCAAATGCAAAAGAAGTTAGGTGCGAATTCACCTGCTGATTTATTAACCGTGCTCGTGCTCTTGTGATTGGTCCTTGCATTTCAATGTGTGTCTTCGCTGTTATGATGTCCTCATCATGGAAGACAAGACTAGTCAGCAATGAGGCCGAACATGTCTGTTCTGGTACAGAAAGTGGATCGCACTAGTCTGCACTGGGAACGGACAACTCCGTTATGGCTAGGGTTTAAGCGAATTTTCAATTAGAACATAGTTAAAATTTATATGGAACCATAATTTACATATAAAAGATGAATCTAAGATGTTTACCGTGAACCCTAGGGTTCAAGAGTTGAAGACTCGATAATTTTGGCGTCAAGATCAAAGGAGACGAAGAATTGGTGGAGAATGATGAAGGATTGATGATGGAGATCACAGCGGCGACGATGATCTTGGGTGAATCCTCCTCCTTCCTCCCTTATCCTTCTTCTCCCTACGGTGGAGGCATCTTGATGGCGGCTCTCACGAACTAGGGTTAAGGGTTTCCTCAATTGTGGCAATGAGATGAAAGGTGGGTGTTGGGTGTTTATATAGTGTGGAGGTGGTAGGATTTGGGATGGAATTCGTGTTTAAGGCGGTGGTAGCCAAGTAGGGGTCCCACATGGGCTCCACAAGGGTTGGACACAATGTTCTTGGGCCCACTTAAGGCAATTACCAAATAACTTGTCATGGAGAAAGAAATAGAATCCGAGTCAGACGCACCGGACTAGTCCGCTAGGTGGCAAGACAAGTCCGATATGGAACAGAGACTTGAAAGGGCAAGTACAGAGGAGGTCCGGACAAGTCCGATATTGTCCAGGGAGCAAAACGGACATGTCCGGTATGGGGCTGAACAAGTCCAGAGGTCTTCTCAAATTTTCAAAAACCGGACCAAAACGAGGAACTACCGGACAACTCCGAAAAGTTCCAGAAAGTTGAACGGATAAGTCCGGTGTCACGCCAGACAATTCTGTTCGGAGTTAAATCAAAGTTCCAGATAGTTAATAGGTCGAGTCCAGTGCTAGGGCGGACAGGTTCGGGGCATGCCTAAGGATAACATCAGAAACATTTTCAGACTAATCCATAGCGTTAACAGAAAAGTCCGAAAAACATTATAGAGTCAACCGGATTAGTCTAGGGTACAATCCAGACAAGTCGGCCGCAATCCATGGGGAACAACATAGAGTTGAACGAACTGGTTCGGGGTCATGTCTGAATGTGCCCTAGAGGGGGGGTGTGAATAGGCCTTTTTGATTTTTAGTAGAACCTGCAACACTCAACAACTTGATCAAATATCGATAAATCGGACTAGTCTGGTGTTTGCGAACTATATCGATCAAGTTTGATGGATGATCTCGATCTAAGTACTCTACGCAGTAGAAATTAAGATGTGACTAGAGTATGTTTAGTCAATTAAACTTGTTAAAGCACAAGGTAATCTTTAGTTTCAAGGTTTTAACGTAAGATATAAAAGATCAAGTAAACCCTAGAATGTGATATGAAAAACTAAGGAACAAGATTGACACAAGATTTTATACCGTGGTTCGATACCCACAGAGGACCTCTCAATAATGTTGAGGATCCCACGAAAGGACCGGGTCTTTGCCAACCCTAACCTTGTTGAATCGCCATAAAGGCCTATTCTCTTCCACTATCACAAAGGGGCAGGATAACTGTTTTCAAGGGGCCTTCTGACAAGTTGAGGGCTCCCCAAGATTACAAATCAAAACACCACAAGACACACTCGTAAGATCTGCAATGAAACACCAGGAGTGTGAGTGAGAATCAAACCCAAGAGCTCACAACGTGAAGAATCGTGTCTCTCCTTTGATCCAAAGTTAATCCTTAAGGATTTGATCTTTATTCGTTGGATTGTGTGGAGAGACGTGTTTTCTTGGCTTTTGGAGGGTGTGACGGCACTGGGAGTCGAGAGGTCGTCATAGTTGGGCCGTGCACCTCTATTTATACTAGGGTTTCCAAGGGTTACCGTTAGGGTTTTCAATGTCTGAACTAGTCCGTGGTGGGCTCCGAACTAGTTCGGTGTGCGGCGTGTGGGAAACCGTAAGTGCCCCGAATTATCGGACTTGTCCGGCCAGGGACGGACTAGTCCGTTTTTGTCTTTGGAAATGTTCGGACTAGTTCGGCACATATCGGACAAGTGCGGTGGTGGTGAAACCCTAAGTGAATTGGGGACAAGTCCGCACTTGGAGGACTTGTCCGATTTTAGTCAGAAGGTTTTTCGGACTAATCCGGACATATATTGGACTTGTCCGATTTGGACCAAAAGGATATCAGACTAGTCCGTGGTGATATCGGACTTGTCCGATTTCGTGCAAAACTATGAAGTGTTGAGGACTAGTCCGCACTGGGGAGGACTAGTCCGATCTTAGTCAGAAAGATATCGGACTAGTCCGTGGTGATATCGGACTAGTCTAGTCTGTGTAAACCTGGACTATGCAGACAAGTCCACGCTGGGAGGACTTGTCCGATTCTGAACAGAGTGATTATCGGACTAGTCCGGTGTATATCGGACTAGTCCAGACCTGTATAAATATGTGCAGTGAATGAGTTTTCTTGTGCTTGAGCTCCTGGGTGTGTTTCTCCAATGCACTCCACACACAATGATCTAATCTATTCAAATCTTGAGCTCTTTTCCACATAGATCCTCATTCTCCTTTCTTTTGGAGCATTCTTCATAATTTCATTAAAACCTGCGCTCATCTCAACAATTTGGTTAGGATCTCATTTGCTTGTCATAAATCAACTAAGACCCACAAGGGATGCTTAGATGCACTTTAAATCTCCCCCTTTTCAGTGATTGATGACAACCAATTGAGATTTCACGGATATGATTAAAAATGCAGAATTTTCATAAAGTGTGCACATATGTGTGTGGAACAAATTAATCATGACAACATAAGGCATACGTGCACTCTTTATGGTGGGGTGCAAAACTACGTGTGTGTGTGAGCAATAATTGTGATGAGAATGAAACAATTGACATAATTATCTCAACATCAAGCATATATGTGAATTTCAGAGCATTAGCACATATTATAGCAAATCATCATCACGAATTACATAAATATAACTTAGATAAGCATAGTCATAGCACTCCTCACAACCTACAGCTACACTTAGTGACTCCCCCTCAATCTCTCCCCCTTTGGCATCAAGACACCAAAAAGAAGGAGAGGAGGAATCTAGTGCCTTCATTCCTCACTGTCGGTCCTCTCCTCATCTTCATTTTCATCTCCAGGCTATGGAGGAGGAGGAGGAGCAGATCCACTTGAGGTGCCCACAATGCCAAAGTAAGCAAGCTCAGAGGGAGTCAAAGTTCCAAGCTCAGTGAAGTCAGATGCAGAGTCATTCGAGATAATTGGAGATCCTATGAGCTCAATTTCCAGCTTCTAATAGATATGCTTGACATTTTCCTTGACATACATCATGTCGACCTTCCTCGCCTTGTTCAGCTTGTGAAGCTTTAGCTCAGCCTTCTTGCATGAGCCAAAAATGGCGGCCAAGTATTTCAAGATTACACTAGGAGACCCTTTTTGAGGAGGGGCCCTACTGGTTGGAGCAGTCCTTGTATCTCCTTGAGCTCTCCTCGGAGCCTCTTCGCTGGACACTAGGGATGGAGCAGCTGGGAGAGTAGCTTGGGTAGGCTTCTGAGGCCTCAGGCGAGTGTGCTCCACATCCTTCACGAACTCGATTCCTCTGACCTTCTCAATCATGAACATGAGGTAGGGGGCATAGCCACAGGAACAGTTCAGTGTGCAAGAGATATTAACCATGTCATTCCAAATATAGTCAAAGATATGAACTTCTGGTTCTTGCAAATCACCTTCATTAGGGTCCTCATGTACCCTTGCACATTTCCTGCATCCCCATCTTTTAGAGCTATAGTCTTCCGGAGGACTCTGTTGAGAACCATGAAGAATGACTTCATGTTCTTGGTCGATGGAGGGTTGAACTTCAGGCTAGTATCATAAAGGAATTCCATCTTATCCTTCCGCAAGACACCAATGTTGTGGATAGTGAGCTCATTGTTGTTGGTGTCTTCTAGGTGAAGAAATCTTGTGAAATCATCATAAGTAATAGTGTACATGGATCCATGTGTCATCCAGGTCACCCTCTCCTCATCACTAGAAAAGTAGCAGGTGGCATAGAATTGAACGATGATTTCATCATTCCTGTTGCACCTGGAAGCAAACAAGTCTTTGAGCCCATACCTTTTCACAGCTCGTATCACATCATCAAAGGCTAGGCAGCTCTTCCTCTAAAAGTCACTCTAGTCAATCCATTGACTCTTGACCACTAGAGTCCTCATCTGCATGTACACGGAATTATAGTAATCCGCGTGGAAGTTGCTCCAGAATCTGGAGTCAGCTGCCTTCTTTGACCGGCTGTAATAGTCAATTGTTCTGAGCCTGGAAGACGTATCGCTTCCCTTGCCATTGAACTTCTCCTCGGAGGGATCCCTGTTCCCCTGCCTCAGAGTTGTCATCTTGAGAGGGTCGATTGGGCCCGAGGCAATTCCCTTTCCCTTGCCCTTAGCTTGGCGAAAAGCCGTTGAGCTAGGGCCAGCTGCATCCTTTGCCTTGGACGCAGGCTTCTTGGCTAGAACTTTGCGCCTCATCTGAGGTGGAGAAGGTGCCGGCTCAGAGGGACGCTCCTGCCGCTTCTTCCCTTGGCCCGTCGAGGACCGAAGCAAAGAGTCTTGGTCCAACTCGGCCTCATAATCGGAAATCTCATCGTTGGAGCTCAACATTGTCCTGAGAGGGAATTATACAATGTATGTATGAGAACTGATGGCAAGGAAGTGCATTGAGTAGTTGGAAACTAGGGTTGAGTTCAATTAAAATCGGACTTGTCTGGTGCTCATGTGCGGACTAGTCCCGAGGGACCGGACATGTCCGTATTGAGACCGGACTAGTCCGATGTTTAACATATCAAATCCTAACTGTGAGACAAACAAATGGTGTTGCTCAATGCAAAAATAGCTTAACATACATGTAATACAACAAGGAAGTATGTATAAGATGAAAGGAACTAAGCTATTTGATCCAAAACGGAAGAAATCAATGTTTCTATCATTTGGGGGGAAATTTACCGAAATTCTTCTGTTCTTGACGAAGGAGGAGTTGGAGGTGCGGACAAGTCCGTGGTTTTCAATCCCCTAGCAATGGAGATCGTTTTCCACCAAAACTTAAAGGGATTTGATGGAGAAATCGCCAAATCGCCTTGGGGGCTCTTGAGTGAAGAGAGAGAATGTGAGGTGAGTTGTGAGGGTGAAGGAGATTAGGTTTTGGCAGAGGCTAGGGCTATGGAGTCGAAAAATCGGACTAGTCTGTGGTCAACCGGACTAGTCCAGACTACCGGACACTCTACAGACTAGTCTGTAGTGTGCGGACTAGTCTGGGTGAGCACAGACAAGTCCGTGGTCACCAGAACAGAACTGGATAGACCATTCGTATATATTCTAAGGTACTAATAGAGAAAATAGGGGCCAATATAATCAAATAATCTTGATGAATATGATCAGTAAACATACAACAATCAAGCAATGACTATAATTTACCAAGATCAAGCAATTGAAATAGTTTTTTGGAGAAAATTGAGAAAGATGATTTTTGCAACACAATCAACATATTTTGAAGAAGCCATACAGGTATGCAAGTTTTCAAGCCACATTCCTAGCATCAAGGATATTTAGTTCATTCGGAGCTTGCAAAATCGTTTTTCATCAAGTGGCTTGGTAAATATGTCAGCTAGTTGTTTATCGGTGTTGACATGGGAAATAGCTATGTCTCCTTTCATTGAGTGATCTCTAAAAAAGTGATGCCGGATGTCTATGTGTTTGGTACTAGAGTGCTCAATGGGATTATGGGCAGTCTTAATGGCACTCTCATTATCACAAAAAGTGGAATACGGCTCATATTATAACCGTAATCCCTTAGAGTTTGTCGCATACAAAGGAGTTGTGCAACAACTCTCGGCTGCAACATACTCCGCTTCGGCCGTGGATAAGGCCTTGGAGTTTTGTTTGTGGAAGGACCATGAAACTAGGGATCTACCTAGAAATTGGCATGTACCAGAAGTACTTTTTCTATCTACTTTGCACCGGTATAATCTGCATCGAAGTATCCAATGAGATATAATTTGGAACCTTTAGGATACCAAAGGCCTAGGTTGGGTCTATGAACTAAATATCGCAAGATTCTCTTGACGGCTGTCAGATGGCACTCCTTAGGATTGGCTTCAAATCTTGCACACAAGCACACACTCAACATAATATCAGGCCTAGATGCACATAAGTAAAGTAGGGATCCAATCTTGGAGCGATATACCTTTTGATCCACGCTTGATCCATCTTCATTGAGATCCAAGTGTCCATTTGTTGCCATTGGAGTCATTATGGGTTTCGCCTTGTCCATCCCGAACTTCTTGAGTACGTCTTGAGTATACTTGGTTTGGCTTATAAATGTCCCTTCCTTTTGTTGTCTCACTTGGAATCCCAAGAAGTATTTCAGCTCTCCCATCATGGACATTTCGAACCTATCTGTCATAATCTTACTAAATTCTTCACAAAAGGATTTGTTAGATGAACCAAAAATAATGTCATCAACATTTTTTGACAAATAAATAGATCATTGTCAAAAGTGCTTTGTAAATAGCATATAATCAACTTTGCTAATTTTAAAACCATTTTCAATCAAAAAATGTCTAAGGCACTCATACCAAGCTCTAGGAGCTTGTTTGGGGCCATAGAGAGCCTTACGCAGTTTGAACACGTGGTCGCGGAACTCTTGATCTTCGAATCCAGGGGGATTGCTCAACGTACACCTCCTCTATGATTGGTTCGTTGAGGAAGGCGCTTTTCACATACATTTGATAGAGCTTGAAATCATGGTGAGTAGCATACACAAGTAATATTCTAATAGATTGAAGCCTAGCTACGGGAGTAAAGGTTTCGTCGAAATCCAAACCTTCGACTTGTGAATACCCTTTGGCCACAAGTCGTGCCTTGTTCCTTGTCACCACCCCGTGTTCATCTTTCTTGATGCGGAAGACCCATTTGGTGTCGACGACGTTGAACTTGGGTCTTTCGACCAGTTCCCACACCTCGTTCTATTTGAAGTTGTTATGTTCTTCTTGCATTGCCACCACCCATCCGGATCATTCAATGCATCCTCAATCCTGCGTGGTTCCAAAAAGGACATAAAAAAGTAATGTTCACAAAAATTAGCAATTCGAGATCTAGTAGTTACTCGGTTTTGGATGTCCCGTTATGTTGTTGGCGGGGTGATCTCTTTGGACGCATTGGTGTACTCTTGGGTGTGGCACTTGTGGTCTTGAGGCTTCATGGTCATCTTCTACTCCCCCTAGATGGTCGCCCTCATTTTTGTGTTAATCATCTTTGTCTTCTTGAGGTTGATCTAGTTTAGAAGCTCCCCCTTGATCCATTACCTCCACTTGTGGTTCATCTTCTTCATTTTGATTTGGAGGTGGCGCTTGTGGTTGAACATCGCCCAACGCCATTCGTCTCAATGCTTGACAAGGAGCTTTTTCTCTATCCGTGAGTATCTCATATGATGTCTTCTTGAGTAGCCGATGAAGATAGAGTCGGTTTATGGCATGACAAGCGGTGTTGACCGCTTCAGCCCAAAATCAATCCGATGCCTTGTACTCATCAAGAATTTTTCTCGCCATCTCTATAAGGGTTTGGTTCTTCCTTTCAGCCACTCCATTTTGTTGAGGGGAGTATGGTGCTGAAAATTCATGTTTTATGACTTCTTCGTCTCAACACTCCTCAACTTGAGTGTT
Organism: Tuctoria greenei; assembly: GCA_036927565.1. Taxonomy (NCBI): domain Eukaryota; kingdom Viridiplantae; phylum Streptophyta; class Magnoliopsida; order Poales; family Poaceae; genus Tuctoria; species Tuctoria greenei. The sequence goes on along the minus strand of JAYESD010000002.1, from coordinate 171,456,123 downwards.
TTTGAATTTCGTGTCATTGTCGCTCCGTATGTTCTTGATCTTCAACGAGAACTCATTTTGGGCGCGCTTGAAGATCTTCTTTAGGGTTCCTTGTGTTTCTGTTTTATCATGCAAAAATAAAACCCACGTGAAGCGCGAAAAATCATCAACAATTACTAAGCCATATTTGTTACTGCTGATGCTTATGTAAGCGATTGGACCGAATAGGTCCATGTGAAGTAGCTCGAGTGGTCTTGTCATAGTCATGACGTTCTTCGCGGGATGAGGTGCTCCTACTTACTTCCCGGCTTGGCATGCGCTACAAGGCCTGTCTTTCTCAAAAACGACATCCTTCAATCTTCGGATGTGATCGCCCTTGAGGAGTTTTTGAAGATTCCTCATACCAACATGTGCTAGCCGTCTGTGCCACAGCCAACCCATGTTGGTCTTTTGCAATCAAGCATGTGTCAAGTTCGGCTTTATCCTTGATGAAGTCAACAAGATAATGTTTTCCCTTTAACACACCCTTGAATGCAACCGAGTCATCAGTCCTTCTAGAAACGATCACACCCTCATTAGTGAACAAGCAATTACAACCCTTGTCACATAATTGAGATATGGACAGAAGGTTATAATCTAAGGAGTCGACATGCAAAACATGAGAGACCATGTGTTGAGATGATATAGCAATTTTACCGGTACCGAGCACCCTTCCTTGACTATTGTCGCCAAAATAGATGCCCTCACTTGGATCCTCATTTTCTTCATATCCTACAAACATTCTTCGTTCTCTGGTCATATGGTTGGTGCTCCACTGTCTAGTACCCATTTTGCTCCACCGGAGGAGTAGGCCTGCAAAAACAAAATATGTCCTGGTTTAAGTACCCAAGCTTGCTTGGGTCCTTTGAGGTTAGTCACAAGAGATTTTGGCACCCACACATGGGACTTGGTGTTCCCATGGCATGGCCCAACATATTTGGCATACACTTTACCGAAAGTGTCTTTCATAAGAACATAAGATGCATCAAAAGTTCTAAATAATAATTGTTGCTCATATGTGTTAATGTTTTTGAGCTTATCAACATTGTTTGGTTTTCTAACTTGAGGGGAGTTTCCCTTCACAAAGACAATGCGCTCCTTATTATTCTTATGGTTTCTAGCATTTTGCTTTTCACCATAGGAATACCCAATGCCATATTTGACATTAGGAGGTCATGTGGCCAAGTATGCACTACGTGCATACTTGACCTTCTCCTTGTCAAATATGCCACCACAGGAAGGATGCTTGTGCTTGGTCGAGGTGGACTTGTCCTTCAAGCTAGTATAAATTTTAGCACATGCACAAGTAGTAGTAGGTTCAGTTTTAAGGGGTTGAGAAGGTGAGCTTGAAGAGGATGAAGGGTCACTTCGCTTGAGTGACTCAACTTGTACTTCAAGGATCTTATTAATTTTGGTCAAGTAAGCAAGTTCATCCTTGATATTTGAGTCGCTTAACTTCAAGCAAGCTTCCTTGCTTGAAACTAATTCAAGCTCTAATGACTTGCTTCGCTCCTTTTCAAGTTCATGAAGCTTTTTGATCTTAAGATACTCCTCCTTTTGAAGGATGACCATATCTTCTTGGCGATCAACAAGATCCTCCTTATCAATATGTTTATCCATTAATAATTTCATTCTTGCGGCATTTTTCTTAACAAGGCCAACAAGCATATCTTCATTATCACTATTGGCATCACTATCACTAGAGTAAGAATGTGAGGAGGAAGATTTAGATGTTACCTTTCTTTTAATTTCCTTCGCCATGAGACAGGTGTCCTTGTCCTTCCATGCGTCGATAGTTGGGAAGAGGGTCGACTTCTTGGTTGTATTATTGATGGCTATGCTAGCCATCTCCTCTTCCTCTTCGGACGAGGACTCATCATTTGAGTCCCACTCCTTTCCTAGGTGCGCATGTCTAGCTTGCTTTTTCTTCTTGAAGAACTTCTTAGGTTGACGCTTTGTTTTCCTGGTCTTCTTCTTGTTTTCTCCATATAGGCAATCGACAATAAAGTGGTCATATTCACCACAGTTATAGCAATCCCTCCTCAACTCCGGTCTTCACTTTTCTTTTTGTTTTCCTTCACTTGATTTACCCCCTTGTCTTCTCTTCATCATACTCTTGAATTTCTTCATGAAGAGGATAGTGTCTTCCTCATCTATGTCACTGCTCTCATCATCTCTGTCATCTTCATCATGAGCCTCTCGAGCTTCATTTGACAAGGGCTTGCAAGTGGATTTTAAGGCGACCCCTTCCTTCTTTGCTGAGGTGAGGTCGGCAATCTCCTTGACATGTTTTGCTTGCTTCTCCATCATTTTGAAGTTGATGATCTTTCCAAGCAATTCATCCGGAGTCATTTTCTTGTAACCTGGGCTTTCTCTAATCATCGAGCATAGGGTTACATTGCGAGGCATGAAAGCTCTAAGGATGAGCTTCACCATCTCATGATCGTTCCACTTTTTACATCCATATGCTCGAACCTTGTTGATGCGAGTCTTCAACCGGTTGTACATGTCTTGCGGCAACTCATCTTTTTCTATGGCTAATCTTCCCATTCACCTTCGATCATTACAATCTTCTCCTCGCACATGACGATCTCCTTCATGTGCAGTTTGCAATGTGTCCCATAGTTCCTCTGCATTCTCGAGTCCATCCACCTTGGTGAACTCGTCCCGACTTAGTGATGATGTGATGACCGCTGCAGCTTGAGCATTCCGATGAATTCCTTTCTCTTGGCTTGGTGTGAGATCTTCTTCGTCGCCTGGAATATCTATACCTGTGCACACTATATGCCACATGCTAGGGTTAAGTGAGATTAAATGCATTTTCATGTTTTGCCTCCACATTGAGTAATCATTGCCATCAAAGTGTGGGGCTTTTCCTAGAGGAATAGACAAATAATGGCTACTGTTAGAATTTAGACGATCGTAGTTGAAAGGATATTAGGAATAGTCGGTGTGACTACTCCCCTTCTTTTTGTTCTCGTCCTCGATCTTCATTTTCCCTTTGGAGAGGGCTTTCTTCCTTAGGAGTGCCTTGAGTTCAAGAGTCTCCTCATTGTCATCCTCGAACTCCTGAATGGCATCGAGGAGCTTTTCCAATTTTTGAGCCTTTTCATCTTCAACCTTCTCTTGGTTGTGGCTCTTGTGCACATCCTTCATGTCTCACATTTTCTCATCGAGCCATTAGTCTCCATTTGAAGAGTCTGGCTCTGATACCAATTGAATGTGGCGTAGACGGGGGGGGGGGGGGGGGGGGGGGGTGAATAGGCCTTTTTTAATTTTAGTCGAAACCTACAACACTCAACAACTTGATCAAATATCGATAAATCGGACTAGTTCGGTAGTGTGCGGACTAGATCAATCAAGTTTGATTGAAGATTTCGATCCAAGTACTCTACGCAGTGGAAATTAAGATGTGACTAGAGTACATTTTTTCAATTAAACTTAGTAAAGCACATGGTAATCTTTAGTTTCAAGGTTTTAACATAAGATATGCAAGATCAAGTAAACCCTAGAATGTGATATGAAAAACTAAGAACAAGATTGACCCAAGATTTTATCATGTGGTTCGCTTCCCACAGAGGCAACCTACATCCATGTTGAGGAGCCCACGGAAGGAGCGGGTCTTCACCAACCCTAACCTCGTTGAATCACCACAAAGGCCAATTCTCTTCCACTATAACAAAGGGGCAAGATAACAATGTTCAAGGGGCCTTCTCACAAGTTGAGGGCTCCCCATGATTACAAATCAAAACACCACCAAGACACAATCGTAAGATCTGCAATGAAACACCAAGAGTGTGCGAGAGAATAAAACCCAATAGCTCACAAAGTGAAGAATCGTGTCTCTCCTTTGATACAAAGTTAATCCTCAAGGATTTGTAGGATCGAAGAGCACGTGAAAATCTACCAGAGGGGGGGTGAATGGTAGATTTAAAAATCTTACGCAGCGGAAACAATTAAACCCCAACCCCTTCGGCAGAAAAACAATCTCTTAAATAAATCGTGTGTGAGACTAATCTAAATGTGTTTCACCGTGAAAAAAGTGATGGATATCAGAGACAATCAAGTCACGAAGACAACACAAAAGGAATCACTCAAATCCGTCGAGAAAAACTCAAGCTATGATCGAAAGAACAAACAAGGTCAATCTGCCCTACCCAAGAAAAAACAGTTTTGGAATGCTGCAAAGAAACTCGTGTAGATCAGATACCACAAATCCAATGACCGTGAAATTTTGATATATGATAGATAATCAAGTTGTGAAGACAACCCAAAAAGAATCACGTCAATTGGATCTGTAAAACTCGAGTTATGATAAAACCACCGACGAAAGGTAGTGCTGTCCAGAAACTCGACGAGTAAAACTTGTCTGGAACAAGTCGGACGAATAAGGCACAAAAGTTCCTTCAAACTACGAATTTTATTCAATAGAACACAAGAGGAACAGCCCCAAAGTCGTGCACCACGAGCTCTGGGCTCCCTTGCTTATATAACCAGCCCTTAGGCCAACCCAATATCAACTAGGACTCCAATCCTACTCAGATCATGAATCGTAACTTTCCATAACTGCTCAAGATTCTTCTATACGCAGATAGAAGCAATCTTAAGACTTCCAAACACCTTAGGAATTTATCCCACATTCCTAAACAACTCAAATTCGTGACCCACACGAATCATATCATAACTAACTCAAATCTTTCCATATTTGAGTCAAATCCGACTCAGCCGCAGCCTGAGTCCATAACCAAGTCGGTTGGACCTTTCCGACCAATTATTTACGTCCACATCTCTTCATCACGTATCGGAACCATGTAGTCACGTCCATGCACTCCTTGCACACGTGCAAACATCTTCCAATGACGTCCACGATACCTTCATATGCATTGTTCTTGATTCAATCATGTTGCGCAACCTCCTGATCAGCTCAACCACAATTCCTCCAGAATTTGGTTGTTGGAACCTCATCTCCTCCCTGAGACTAGTCCAATGGATCCCGTCACCAGCCATGTCTTGAACTCAAGCAACACCTGCAAATGAATAAACAACCAATCCATACGAGCCCAAATCCTCGACTTGACTCAAGTTAGTTCCGAACACAACACCTTACGTGAGAGCCTCACATAAGAATGTTGCAAAACCACAGTAACACGATATCATCCATATCAACCAAAATGCACTAAAAACTTAGCAAATAAATACTAAGCAAACTTTCCAACCATGTAAAGCAAGTATGAAACATTGCAAATGAAAAGCAGAAGCACTTCGGTCAAGTTCCGGACCTTGCCAGAGCATCCCGGACCTTGAGCCAGAGCTAACAAAAGCTAGTAGAACCTAGCGCCGGAGCTTACCAAAACTAGTACAACCAAGCTCCCGCCGGAGCTTACAAAACTAGCAGGACCTAGCACTGGAGCTAATGAGAACTAGTCGGAACTAGTAAACACAAAAGCCGTAGCTAGAAAAATCAACTCGGAGCTTAGCAAAAACATGTCGGAGCTATCAAAAACATGTCGGAGCTATAAAAGACATGCCGGAGCTAAAGACAAAACTTCACCGGAGCTGACCAAAGCTAGTCGGACCTAGCATCGAACGTAACCGGAGCTACCCAAACCAAGCCGGACCTACCGTCGGATCTTGCTGTAGCTCAGAGCTAGAGTCGGACCGTGATAAAAAGGTGTTTTGGTGATATTTAAAACTTTTATCATCAAAGCCAAGTGTATTCACTATAAGCCAATGTATTCAGCACATATAGGTCTTACAATCTCCCCCTTGATGAATGCATTGGCAACACCATTTAAAATCCGAACATTGGCTTATTCACATAAAAGTTTTGAAAACAATTTCTCCCCCTTTGTAAATCAAAAGTAAAATGAGAAGAAAATCCAAAAAATTATCCCATATTATTTCTCCCCCTTTATTATCTCAACTTATGCACATATTCTCTTTCTCTTCATGCTTATCTCTCCCCCTTTGACAATGTATTCAGCAAGTCATGAGCATATAATCAAATTATCTCTCCCTCTTTAGTTGTTATGAGCATATTATAACATATACATATAAACAAAGCTCATCCAAGTCATACTATCAAGTACCTTACATTATCACATCAATGAAATACATAAAGTAGTGTAAGCCATGCTAGAGACCAAATGTAATTTTCAATTTAAGCAAGTCATGATCTCACAAACTTAACTATCTCAAAACCTGATAGCATGACACTAGTTGCTGCATTTTATTATTTTTCAATGCATAAATTTATATCATATGATATTTGCAAAAGATTATATGTGCATCTGCCTTATTCTAACCAACCAAGCCAAGCCTATGTCATTTGACAATCAGAAGCTTAAGGACATGATTTTAGTCATACACAACTTCTTCCAAGTTCAAATCTAAGTGCAATGATAAGCCATCTCAAAAGAAGAAGTGCGATGCATGCATATTCTCTTGATCTTTTCTCAATTTATATTTGCATAGAAACTCAACATGTGAGTTGATTACTTGATTAATTCTTTATGATTAAATGCACTTGTCAACATGCAACAAGTTCAAAACAACAAGAAAGTTCGACCATGACCATATTTAGTGTAAGTAATTATTCCAATTACTAGACATGGCAAAAACTACAAAATGTATAACACGAGTAATGTAGTAAGAACTTTCAGCATGTAAAAGGAATCATAGAGTCATATATGTATGAACTACTATGCTCATATTATTTTAATTTCAGATTCACACATAGACTTCCCAAGTTTCAAAAACTCCCCCTCAATTTAAGCCATGAGGATGCATAACCCCTATTTCACTACGAATGTAACAAAAACGAGTGAAATCCAAAGGTTTTGTAAAAATGTCAGCCAATTGTTGTTCGGTATCTACATGTTGAAGCACAATGTTTCTTTTTTCAACGTTATCTCGGAGAAAGTGATACCTAATGTCAATGTGCTTAGTTTTAGAATGTTGCACGGGGTTTTTAGCAATGCAAGTGGCACTAGTGTTATCACAGAATAGTGGAACACTATTTAGATCAACCCCATAGTCCTTAAGTGTTTGAACAATCCAAAGAATTTGTGAACAAGCACTAGCAGCAGCTACATATTCAGATTTGGCTGTGGATTGTGCAACTAAATTTGTTTTCTAGAGGACCAAGCAACAAGAGAATTACCAAGAAAATGACAAGCACCGGAAGTACTTTTCCTATCAATCCTACAACCTCCAAAATCAGCATCGGAAAAAACTTTCAAAGTAACGGTTGAGGAAGAAGGAAGAAAAATGCCAAATTCTTGGGTTCCATGTATGTACCTGAGAATCCTTTTGACGGCTTGACGATGTGAAACACGTGGGGAAGCTTGAAACCGTGCACAAAGACATACGCTGAATTGTATGTCCGGTCTTGATGCCGTGAGGTACAAAAGTGATCCGATCATGCTTCTATATACTTTTTGATTCACGGGTTCACCATCTTCATCAAGTTCAAGTGTTGTTGCTGTTCCCATTGGTGTCCGAAGAGGCTTGCTTTTGTCCATGTTGAAGCGCCTTAGGAGGTCTTTGGTATACTTCGTTTGATGCACAAAAGTACCCTCCTTGGTTTGCTTGATTTGCAGCCACAAAAAGTAAGTGAGTTCACCCATCATACTCATTTCAAATTCGGAACTCATCATTGCTGAAAACTTGGACACAAGATCATGAGAAGCACAACCAAAGATAATATCATCCACTTGAACGAATAATGAGTCATTGCCATGCTTAAGCACAAAAAGAGTTTTATCAACCATGCCAATGGTAAACCCCTTTTCAAGTAAGAATGTTTTTAACCTATCATACCATGCTCTAGGGGCTTGTTTGAGACTGTATAAGGCTTTGGACAGTTTGTAAACATGATTAGGAAAATCTGGATTTTCAAAACCCGGTGGTTGTTTGACATAAACCTCCTCATCTATGTAGCCATTAAGAAAAGCACTTTTAACATCCATTTGATATAGCTTAAAACCTTTAGATGCTGCAAAAGCTAACAAAAATCTTATGGCTTCTAATCTAGCGATAGGAGCAAAAGTTTCATCAAAATCTGGACCTTCAACTTGAGTGAAACCTTGAGCAACCAACCTAGCCTTATTCCTAACTAAACCCCATCCTCAATTTGTTTATTTTTAAATGCCCATTTAGTTCCAATTAAAGTGTGACCTTGAGGTGGAGGTACAAGTTTCCAAACATTATTTCTTTCAAAATTTTCTAACTCTTCTTGCATGGCAATAATCCAAGATTCATTAGTGAGTGCGTGTGATATATCTTTGGGTTCAAAAGAAGCAACAAAAGCAGAATGAGCATGAGAGTTTGGATCGCAAAACCTGGACCGTGTGACTCGTTGGTGCAAGCTTCCAATCATCTTTTGTGGGGGATGATCTTTGTAAAAACGTAGGGGAACAGATGTCTCACAAGCTTCTTCTTCATTAGGTTCATCGTAGATTGATGAGCTTGTGACTTGTGGACAATCAGGACCAGCATAGGTGATAGCCGGAGCTTGTTCAATGTCCGGAGCTGGACACGTGTCAACTTCGGAACTACTAGGCAGTATCACCGGCTCTTCTTCATCTTCGAAAATACCCTCCCCCTGAGGAAACGGATCTGGTCCTGCAACACCGGAGCTAGTACCTGGGATAGCTTCATCAAAAGACACTTCACAAGTCTCCACAATTTTGTTAGTGCAAGTAAAAGCACACGGTAGCCTCTAGTATGAGATGGGTAACCAAGAAACATGCCATCAATGGATCTAGGTTCAAATTTATCAAGATTACCATATTTCTTAACAAAGCATTTGCAACCAAAGACCCGAAAGTGTGTAACACTAGGCCTATGTCCAAACCAAAGCTCATATGGTGTTTTACCTAGCTTAGTACGCAAGAAAACACGATTTGAGACATAACAAGCAGTTGCTAACGCATCAGCCCAAAATTTCCTAGGAGTTTGATATTCATCAAGCATAGTCCTAGCCATCTCAACTAAGGTTCTGTTCTTTCTTTCTACAACACCATTTTGTTGAGGTACATATGGTGAAGAGAATTGATGATCTATTCTATTTTCAGCACAAAAGTGATCAAAAGATTGATTTTTAAATTCAGTTCCATTATCACTTCTTATTGCTTTTAATGATCCTGGGTGATCAATTGATAATCTAAGAAATAAAGTTCTAAAGTGACTAAAAACTTCATTCTTAGACGCCATAAAGTAAACCCAAGAGTATATAGAATAATCATCAACGATAACAAGAACATACCATTTACCTCCGAAGGATTGAACACGTGAAGGTCCTACGGTGTCAAGATGCAAAAGTTGACATGGTTCAGTTGTCATGATCATTGTGAGAGGAGTATGTGAACCTGCAACCATCTTAGCATGTCTACAAGAAGAGCACACAATTTCTTTGTCCCCTTTAAGCTTAGGCAGCCCACGTATGCGATCAAGAGCACTAACACGCGTTAGGTGATCAAAGCCTACGTGACCAAGTCTATGATGCCAAAAATATAAGTCCTTTGAATCATTAGCAACTAGACACCTATGCTTAGAGGAACACATATCAAAATCAGCTTTAAAAACTCTTCCAAACTGAGACATGTTAAAAATAATCTCACTATTTGAACTTACAGCTTTGCAGCAGTTTTTATTGAAAATAATTTCCAGATTTTCATCTAGCAATTGTGAAACAGAAAGCAAGTTGTATTTCAAATTTTTGACAAGTGCCACATCCTTCAAAGTGTAGTGATCATTTACTCTAACCGAACCCTTAGCAATTATAGGAGTTGAAGAATTATTGGCAAAAGTAACATTTTCTACACGTGACACAAAAGAGAGGGAGGAGAACCAATCTTTGTTACCGGTCATGTGGCGTGAGCAACCTGAATCCACAATCCAAACGTTTTCCTTCCTCAAACGTGTAACCTACATAGAAGCACAATACGTCGATGACTCAATACTAGGGTTAGTCAAAAGGCATTTAGGAATCCAGTATTGAGTCACGCGACGTGCAGTAGGAAAAACACGCGAAAGCTGAGACAAAACAGCAGGTTTATGAGTCAAAGTTTGAGATTTTTTATTCTTAACTACTGACCTATAAGGTGTTACTTTTTTAGCACAAAAATCAGTAGCTTCGGAGGCAAAAACAGAAGGTCCGGAGGTAAACTTTGAATGTTTTTGACTCAAAACAGCAGGTTGTACATTCGGTTCAATGTGTGCAGCAAATTTTGCATGAAAGTTATGAGATCTAGCAACCATTCTTTCCCTTTTCTGTTGTTTAGCTAGTCTATAACAAAAATCTATGACATGACCATCTCTACCACAGAAGGTACAATGAAATTTAACTTTGTGTTCATGTCTAGATGAGCAAGCAATATTTTTATTTGAAACCGAATGAGGCAGCACTCCTGCAGATTTGAAAACCACTCCTTTTTGTTTAGGAACTGTTTGAATCAAACCACTTCCTAATGACTTTACAATTTTAGGTGGATGTGCCTTAGCATGAGCATGAGAATGAAAACCTAAATCAGTTTTATTATTGCAAGACTTGGAAGAATTCAACAGTAAGTTTAGGTTCTTATTCCCATTACAAAACCGATCTAATGTCCTATGCATGTCGTCAAGTTTATTGGACAGATCAAGGAAGTTTTTCCTTTTAGTTTGCAATTTGAACAAAATTTAACTTCATGAGAACGTAAAGCCTTGTTCAATATAGAAATTTCATTCATAGCATCCTGTAGTTTCTTATCAAGATCATCACAATTAGAACAATGCAAATCAATTGTAGAACAGCTAGCATCTTTCAAGTTTTTATCATTAAGTGCAGCAAGCTCTTTGTTCTTTTCAATTTCTAACTCAAGTTTATCAAATGTGGAGGTGCGCGCACTTCTTAATGAGGACAATTGTTCATATATTAAATCACATGAGGAACATGCATCATCACTAGGAATCAAAGTTTTTAAATGGTTGATTTCAATTCTAGTGATTCAATTTTAGCAGCACTATCCCAAAGTTTTTTGTCCTTTTTCTTAACAATAATAGTGGCACGAGAAATAGCATCACACATTTCTTCGCAAGTAGGACATACCTCTTCATTGTCGCTGTTGTGTTTTGCCTCCTCCATACTTGATCTTGACTTGCCTGCCATAAAGCACAAGTTTGCAAAATCATCTTCATCTTCATCACTTCCAATGTCCACATCACTTGAACTGAACTCTTGAAGCGCGGTGATGAAACTGTTGATCATCTTGCGTCCAATGGTACCTTTCTTCTTCTTGTTGGAATTTCCAAAGGAGGTCCAAACCTTGCTTTGTTTTTCTTCCCGGGTGGTCGAACCTGAAAGGTTAGGGCATTCTGTATGAAAGTGTCTTGTTTTACCACATTCAAAATAGCGTTGAGGTCCAGAGCTTCCTCTTCTTCTAGTTCTCACATTTTGCAATGCTTTTGAGAATCTAGTAGAGATGAGTGCCAACTCATCTTCTGGAAATTCTTCGATCTGCTGCAAGGTTAGTGAGGACAACAAAGCAAGAGTATTGCAAGATGATGATTGGCCGGAGCTAGACATATCACGTTGTGGAACGAATGCAATAGACTTATTTGGGTTCTTACGTGCTAGGATGTCAATTTCATAATTTTTTAGTTTCGAGTAGAGTACATCTAATGTAAGAGAACTCATGACAGTAGATTCACAAATAGATGTGACTTTCATCTCCCAAATTGACATATCTAATGCACTTAGCAATTGCCTAGCATTTTCAACATCTGAAAAATTAACATTGACACTACGCAAGTTGCTGAGAATCTTATTAAAGCGAGCAAAAATGTCATCAATAGACTCACCGGGTTGCATCTCGAAGCGCATGTATTCTTTCTTGAACATGTCTTGACTTACCTCTTTGATCGTGTTGGATCCTTCGTGATAGTCAGAGTGCTTTCCACACATCGTATGCAGATCGGAGGTGTGCAACACGGTCGAAGTCACTTTGAGTTAATCCTTGTATGATCAAGTTCCGAGCCTTGTTGTTGTTGTCGACATCTCTCAGATTTGTAGCTGTAACTCGATTGTTTGATGGCACTTCGTATGGCTTGTATACCTTCTCCCATATTGCAAAGCCTTGTGCCTAGATGAAGGCCTCCATGCGTGCCTTCCAAACCTATAAATCAATACCAGCAAACACACAAGGTTTGGCGGAGTACTTCTCCATGATGATTAGTCAAAAACACGTGCAAATCACAAAGATTAAAGCACCGTGGATCTAATACCAATTGTAGGATCGAAGAGCACGTGAAAAGCTACCAGAGGGGGGGTTAATGGTAGATTTAAAAATCTTACGCAGCGGAAACAATTAAACCCCAACCCCTTCGACAGAAAAACAATCTCTTAAAGAAATCGTGTGTGAGACTAATCTAAATGTGTTTCACCGTGACAAAAGTGATGTATATCAGAGAGAATCAAGTCGCAAAGACAACACAAAAGGAATCACTCAAATCCGTCGAGAAAAACTCAAGCTATGATCGAATGGTCAAACAAGGTCAATCTGCCCTACCCGAGAAAAACCAGTTCTGGAATGCTGCAAAGAAACTCGTGTAGATCAGAAACCACAAATCCAATGACCGTGAAATTTTGATATATGATATATAATAAAGTTGTGAAGACAACCAAAAAAGAATCACGTCAATTGGATCTGTAAAACTCGAGTTATGATAAAACCACCGATGAAAGGTAGTGCTGTCCAGAAACTCGACGAGTAAAACTTGCCTGGAACAAGTCGGACGAACAAGGCACAAAAGTTCCTTCAAACTACGAATTTTATTCAATAGAACACAAGAGGAACAGCCCCAAAGTCGTGAACCACGATCTCTGGGCTCCCTTGCTTATATAACCAGCCCTTAGGCCAACCCAATATCAACTAGGACTCCAATCCTACTCAGATCATGAATCCTAACTTTCCATAACTGCTCAAGATTCTTCTATACGCAGATAGAAGCAATCTTTAGACTTCCAAACACCTTAGGAACGACATTCCTAAACAACTCAAATTCGTGACCCACACAAAATCTTATCATAACTAACTCAAATCTTTCCATATTTGAGTCAAACCCGACTCAGCTGCAGCCTGAGTCCATAACCAAGTCGGTTGGACCTTTCCGACCAATTCTTTACGTCCACATCTCTTCATCACGTATCGGAACCATGTAGCCACGTCCATGAACTCCTTGTACACGTGCAAACATCTTCCAATGACGTCCACGATACCTTCATATGCATTGTTCTTGATTCAATCATGCTGCGCAACCTCCTGATCAGCTCAACCACAATTCCTCCTGAATTTGGTTGTTGGAACCTCATCTCCTCCCTGAGACTAGTCCAATGGATCCCGTCACCAGCCATGTCTTGAACTCAAGCAACACCTGCACATGAATAAACAATCAATCCATACGAGCCCAAATCCTCGACTTGACTCAAGTTAGTTCCGAACACAACACCTTACGTGAGAGCCTCACATAAGAATGTTGCAAAACCACAGTAACACGATATCATCCATATCAACCAAAACGCACCAAAAACTTAGCAAATGAATACTAAGCAAACTTTCCAACCATGTAAAGCAAGTACGAAACATTGCAAATGAAAACCAGAAGCACTTCGGTCAAGTTCCGGACCTTGCCAGAGCATCCCGCACCTTGAGCCGGAGCTAACAAAAGCTAGTAGAACCTAGCGCCGGAGCTTACCAAAACTAGTACAACCAAGATCCCGCCGGAGCTTACAAAACTAGCAGGACCTAGCGCCGGAGCTAACGAGAACTAGTCGGAACTAGTAAACCCAAAAGCCGGAGCTAGAAAAATCAACTCGGAGCTTAGCAAAAACATGTCGGAGCTATCAAAAACATGTTAGAGCTATCAAAGACATGCCGGAGCTAAAGACAAAACTTCACCGGAGCTAACCAAAGCTAGTCGGACCTAGCATCGAACGTAACCGGAGCTACTCAAACCAAGCCGGACCTACCGTCGGACCTTGCTGTAGCTCAGAGCTAGAGTCGGACCTTGATAAAAAGGTGTTTTGGTGATATTTAAAACTTTTATCATCAATGCCAAGTGTATTCACTACAAGCCAATGTATTCAGCACATATAGGTCTTACAAATTTGTTCTTTCTTTGTTGGATTGTGTGAAGGGACGTGTTTTCTAGGCTCTTGGAGGGTGTGACAGCACTGGGAGTCGAGAGGTCGTCATAGTTGGGTCGCGCACCTCTATTTATACTAGGGTTTCCAAGGGTTACCATTAGGGTTTTCAAAGTTCGGACTAGTCCGTGGTGGACTTCGGACTATTCTGGTGTGTGGCATGTGGGAAACCCTAAGTGCCCCGAATTATCGTACTTGTCCGGCCAGGGGCGGACTAGTTCGTTTTTGTCTCAGGAAATGTTCGGACTAGTACGGCACATATCGGACTACTCCGGTGGTGGTGAAACCCTAAGTGAATTGGGGACAAGTCCGCACATGGAGGACTTGTCATTTAGTCAGTAGGTTTTTCGGACTAATCCGGGCATATATCGGACTTGTCCAATTTGGGTTAGAAGGATATCAGACTAGTCCTAGTCCACACTAGAGAGGACTAGTCCGATCATAGTTAGAAAGATATCGCACTAGTTTGTGGTGATATCGGACTAGTCCAGTCTATGTAAACCTGGACTGTGCAGACACGTCCGCACTGGGAGGACTTGTTCGATTCTGAATAGAGGGATTATCAAACTAGTCCAGGGTATATCAGACTACTCTGGACCTGTATAAATATGTGCAGTGAATGAGTTTTCTTGTTCTTGAGCTCTTGTGCACTCCACACACAATGATCTAATCTATTCAACTCTTGAGCTCTTTTCCACATAGATCCTCATTGTCCTTTCTTTTTGCACTTTCTTCATAATTTCATTAAAATCTGCGCTCATCTCAACTATTTGGTTAGGATCTCATTTGCTTGTCATAAATCAACCAAAACACACAAGGGATGCCTAGATGCACTTTCAATGTCCGGACAAGTCCGCATTGAAACGAATTTTTAGTGTTGATTTAGTTCTAATTTATTTTAATCTTGTTCCTTTTTGTGTTCCTTAATGTTAAATATGTACAAGAATGTATGCAATGCATGGTGGATGAAAATGAGGGTGTTACAGAACACTACCATGAACTTATGCAAATGCTCCATGAAGACCTTATTCATGAGATACATGAAGTATGCAGGTGCATTACTCAATCCAAATGACATGAACGTATACTATTAGGATCCATACCGTGTCCTGAAAGTCGTTTTGGGTATGTCTGATGGTCTAATCTTCAATTGGAAATTTCCTGATCGAATATCAATCGTAGAAAATATTTTGGCTCCCTTCATCTGGTTGAACAGATCCTCTATGTGGGGTAGTGTGTATATATTCTTAATTGTCACCATTGTTGACGGTCCTTAAGTGCCATATTTAGACCATCAATTCACCTCATAATGTGCACAAAAGAGAAACACAACATAGTGGTAGGGTTAAAAACTAACCAATTCCTCAAGTGTTGCTGTTTATTTGTATGCAGGTGAATTTAGACCCATAATACCAAGACATGCAGGGAGTAATCAAACAAATTGGATTTAGACAAATTAGGCGACACCCCGAGTCATCACATGGAACAAATGGCTCATGAACAGAAGTATTCGAGGCCATTCAGCATTGTACCACCCATATAAAGGGGTGGGACCCACCTGGCAGAGACTAGGAGGAAGCACAACCCCAACGGGGCTGAGACCAGGTCGACCGACCTGCCTAGTCGGCCGACTAGAGAGTGGCGCCAAACCCGGTAAAATGCCACGTGTTGGCTCCTCCTGGATTTAAGAAGTCATGGGTGACTGATTCGCACGCATTTGGTGGCAGGAAGCGAACCTTCTTCCCCCTATAAATAGAACCCCACACCTTACTTCACACACACACACACAAACACACACACACCAAAAGTTGAGAATAGAATACCACTCCTAAGGTTTAGAGTAGTCCTTAAGGCTGCCAAGTAGAAGGAGAGTGTGGTGAGAGTTTAGGAGAAGGAGGCTTGGGCTTGTCAAGTCCCTCTTCTACACTTGTATCCCTGCAAAGGTGTACTCAAATCAACTAAGCCATTTGTGAATTCAATTCAAGTTTGATTCTCAATTCATAGTAGTTACTTGTGGGTTCATTGCTTTAATTTATTAGAGGATCTACTTTTAGCTTTGTGTTCGAAACAACTAGAGTTGTGATTTAGAAAATAAGCATGGTGCTTAGGTTATAAATCACCTATGAATATCTCGTAGACCCACAGATTGAAGAGGTAGGCAGTAGGTGGTGACAGCCCTATCTGTCCTTAGTAATCCTCCACGTTCGGCTATGCCATAGGCTCTTGGATGGAGTCGTGTTGCTAGGGGTAAACCTGTGCCCGCAGCAAGCAGCTACCGCAAATTCCTTTGAATTAGAATCAATACATTGAATTCCTCTCTCTTCCTTGCCTAAAAAACAACTTTGTGTCCTTGAGTGAATTAGTTCGTAAGCTTAGCACACACGTTCCTTGGATTCAATACCCTTGGGAATACTCTCTTAAGGGGAAGTGCTACATGACACTTTCCATGCTCTTGCAAATTTTTATCTGTGACATAGAAACATCAACAAGCATTTCTAGCCCCGTTGCCGGGGAACGGTTGCTGTTAATCTTCGAACCTTGTTCACCCTCGTATCTATCTTCTTATCTTATCTTTCCTTTTTCTACCACCACCACATATATCGAGCAACCCACCATTCTTTCTTACTCAGCCCCAAAGGGCAAGTTCTGTGAGCCACAGCCTCGACATAACCTATCTTTTCTACCAGCTATGAACTTTTCCATGGCTTTATAGCCATGGTTCGGGAGCAATCCTTCTTAGGAACAGTTTTTGAAAACCCTTACCACCATCTAAGAGAGTACGAACAATTGTGTTCATGCCTTCTAATCAAGGTTATGACGCAAGAAACTCTCAAATGGAAGTTGTTTCCTTTTTCTCACAAGGAAAAATCCAAACAATGGTACGACAACAATGTTGGGATGAAAAACGGAAATTGGAATGAATTAAGAAACAAAATTTGTCTTGCTTTCTTTCCAATCGCCCAAATGTTTCCTTACAGAAAGAAGTACTATGCTTCTAGCAGATGGAGAAGGAATCCTTAGGTGCAGCTTGCTATAGGTTTTCTCTCTTGAGAAATTTTGACCCAGATTTGTCCATCACTAATCCGTTGCTCTTGCAACACTTCTATATGGGATTAAACAAAGAGTCTGTCCTCTTGACATTACGGCTAGAGGATCTTTCCTCCATAAGACACCGAAAGAAGGCAAGGATCTCCTAGACCGAATTCGAGAACGTTCTTCCTTCATTATGGGTCTTAGTGAGCGTCCTCAAGAGGAAGTAGTGTCAAGATCCGAGGATAAATCCATGGACAAAGAAGAACCTATCTCTTGCTTATCTCAACCCTTGCCGGAGGAATCCTCTCCCGAACCCAAAACTACGAAGGAAGGAGAAATTCAACCTTTGATTTTTCTCTTCTACTTCGAGGAGGAGATATTTTAAGATTTTGGAAATACCTCGAAGCACTCTTGCCATAGGAAACCATCATTGCCATTAACCCCACCTGACCCACCTGATGGAGTGTTCGTCCAACAGGCGGTCAAGGAGTTAACCTCTATTCTAAGTAGGGAAAGGATTGCAGAAGCTGAGCAGTCAACCGAAATCCTTCAGATAACCTCACCTTTGGCAACTATTCTATGCTTTATTACAGGGACACCAATGAGGGTCCTATACAACCCCACTGTTGGAGTAAATCTCATATCCGATTCTTGTGCTATTTCCATGTTGGGCGATGTGCAGTCACCCAAAATCCTTCGAATAACCTAACCTTTGGCAACGATTCTATGCTTTATTAGAGGGACACCAATGAGGGTCCTATACAACCCCACTGTTGGAGTAAATCTCATATCCGATTCTTGTGCTATTTTCATGCTAGGCGATGTGCCATTGGCACCAACATGTAAATCCTTTCGAGATTCTTTCAGAAACATCCTTGAGGGACGCGAGGTTTTCGAATAGGTGTCTATAAGACACAAAGGTATTGATGCAATTCTAGATTTCCATGTGTTCGAAATCCAAAATTTCGACATTATGATCGGGATTCCCATTGAGAAATTTCTCATGGAAATTTTGTTGGAAGGAAACTTCAATGTCAAACTTGGAGGGAGAAAATTCTCTATTCCTATCCTACATTCCAAGAACACATCCGCAAAATGAGCCTTTAGATGAGGATTGAACCCTTCAATTCTTAGCACCGCCTGGAATTGAAGGAGAAGATGATTTCATACAAGAGGACGATGAATTTCATGAGGCAATTGAATTTCCAAAACAAGACTTCTTCCCAAAACCTCCTATTGAGCTGAAAATTCTACTTCCAAGCCTACATTATGCCTTTCTAAATGGCAATTTGGAAGCCCCTGTCATCATAAGTGACAAGCTTCCAGATGATGAGACACTCAAACTCATTGCCCTGCTAGAAAAGCATAGAGCTATTTTTGGCTATTCACTAGAGGATCTCAAGTGGATTAGTCCAGCGTTATGCACCCACTGCAATCCTATTGACCCCGAGAGTGTCCCCTCAAGAGAACCTCAAAGGCGATTGAATAATGCGATGCGGGAAGTTGTCAAGAAGGAAGTCTTGAAACTTTTGCATGCCGGGATTATCTACCATGTTCCTCATAGTCTATGGGTCAACCCAGTTAATGTAGTGCCTAAGAGGGAGGTATGACGGTCGTTCAAAATGAGAAGAATGAATTAATTCCTCAATGAACCATCACGGATTGGAAGATGTTCATCGATTACCGAAAACTTAACAAGGCTACAAGGAGGGATCATTTTGCACTACCCTTCATCGATGAGATGTTAGAGCAGTCGGCAAAACATTCCTACTTTTGTTTTCTTGATGGGTATACAGGGTATCATCAAATCCCAATCCATACCAACAACCAAAGTAAGACCACATTCACATGTCCCTATGGAACATATGCCTACCGGCGTATGTCCTTTGGATTGTGTAATGCTCCTGCCTCTTTTCAAAGATACATGATGTCTATCTTTTCCGACATGATTGAGGAGATCATGGAAGTTTTCATGGACGATTTCTCCGTCTATGGGAAAACTTTTGATCATTGTCTGGAAAATTTAGACAAGGTCATACAAAGATGCCAAGAGAGGGACCTTGTACTTAATTGGGAAAAATGCTATTTCATGGTCCGTGAAGGCATCGTTCTTGGACACTTAGTGTCCGAGAGAGGGATAGAGGTGGACAAAGCAAAAATCAAGGTCATTGAAAAACTTCCACCTCCTATCAATGTTAAGGTAATCCGCAGCTTTCTAGGTCATGCAAGGTTCTATTGGTGTTTAATTAAGGACTTCTCAAAAGTTGCTAGACCCTTCACTAACCTATTAGCTAAGGAAGTTGCCTTTGATTTCGATGATGAATTCCTTAAATCATTTGATACACTCAAAATGGCACTCATCTCAGCTCCAATCATTCAACCTCCCGATTGGACACTGCCATTCAAAATCATGTGTGATGCTAGTGATTTTGCTGTTGGTGCGGTCATAGGCCAAACCAAACATAAAAATCATCATGCAATTGCCTACACTAGCAAAACTCTAACAGGAGCTCAACTCAATTATGCCACAATTGAGAAACAGCTCTTGGTTGTTGTTTTTGCTGTCGATAATATAATGTCCTATTTGGTTGGAGCAAAGGTCATAGTCTATAAAGACCATGCTGACTTGAAGTATTTCCTCACCAAGAAGGATGCTAAACCAAGGCTAATCTGTTGTATTCTTCTGCTCCAAGAAATTGACTTAGAAATCAAGGATAAGAAAGGAGTAGAGAACTCCATGGTATATCATCTCTCGCGTATGGAAGTCTCTCAAACCATGGACATTCCTATCAATGACTTCCTACGATATGATATGCTTCTCAAGGTGACTGACTCTCACCCTTGGTATGCGTATATCATGAACTTCATGGTCACGGGATACGTACCACTAGGGGAAAACAAAAAGAAACTCATCTATGAGAGTCGTAGACACCTTTGGGATGACCATACCTCTATCGAGTTTGTGCCGATGGCCTTCTTAGAAGGTGTGTCCCCATCAATCGAAGGCACCAAGATTATTGAGAAATGCCATGCTAGCCACTACAGTGGCCATTACGGTGTTTATCATACCCAGGCAAAAATATGGCAAAGTGGATTCTATTGGCCTTCTATGTATGAAGATACAAAAGAATTCATTCGCAAATGTTGGAAATGCCAAAAGTATGGAGGAATCTCAGCTCGCAATGCGATGCCCCTAACCTATAATCTCTAGGTGGAATTATTTGATATGTGGGGTATTGATTTCATTGTACCTTTCCCTAGGTCCTATTATTGCGAGTACATCCTGGTGGCTGTAGATTATGTGTCAAAATGGGTAGAAGCTTTGCCATGCAAAAATGCTGATTCCAGGCAAGCTAGGAAAATGCTCCATGAGATCATTTTCCAACTCTTTGTCACTCCCCTTTTGGTCATAAGTGATGAAGGGTCTCATTTCGTAGATAAGACCTTCCAGAACTTTTCGAGGGATCTTGGTGTCCAGCATAACATTGCTACTCCATACCACCCACAAACAAGTGGTCAAGCAAAAACATCTAATAAGCAAATTAGGAATATTCTGCAAAATACCGTCCTGGAAATAGCAATGGGATGGAAGCATAAACTACCCAACGCATTGTGGGCATACAGTAATACCTACATAACTCCTATCGGCATGTCTCCTTTCCAACTTGTCTATGGGAAGACCTATCATCTTCCTATAGAGTTGGAACATAGAGCCTATTGGGCCATCAAGCGGTGGAACATGGACCTTCATGAAGCAGGAAAACACCGACTGAAGCAACTTTCTGAGTTAGAAGAATGGAGAAGTAAGGCATACCATAGTGCAAAATTCACAAGGAAAGAACCAAAAGATGACACGATAAGAGGATTACGGCTAAAGAGTTCAAACCTGGAGATAAAATTCTACTCTTCAACTCTAGGGTTAAACTCTTTGGACATGGGAAGCTTAGAAGTAAATGGGAAGGACCCTTCACTGTAGTAGAAACCTCATCCCATGGAGCAATCACACTCCAAGGTGATGATGGTCAGCTATTTAAAGTGAATGGGCACCGACTCAAATTATTTCTTGAATCCCAGGAGGAGGAGGCGGAAAAAGAAATTGACGGGATAAATCCTATAGATTTTCGTGCCGTTTCTTTAAATTCTATCTAAATTCCCAGCATCCAATTAATGGCCCCAACCAATTATTTAACTATGGGGCCCACTAAGAAAACCCACAAAAACTTAGCCTGAACGGAACCTAGAAGGGTTCGGTCGAACCCTAGGGTCAGCCGACCTCCCCCTTGCACCGTCGGCTTTCTGTTTTCTCTCGCAGACTCTCCCGATGTATCCCAACAAGACTCTCAGTGCTATTGTATTTTCCCTGCTTATTCATTGACCGGAACAGAGAGGGGAACCTTGCACCATCCAGAAAAATCAACCTCCTATTGCTCCCATCCAAGTCATGGCTGACAAGAAAATTGTGCCTCATGCCTTCTCTAGCTCAACCTTCAACCTGAGCAGAGACATCGTGTCAGCCAATGACATGTCTACCCTCGCTTTGGAGTTCGTCATGACATTGGATGTTGTACCTCTCGCCATGATCCTGCTGCCAACGATGACTCTTCGTGGGCGTAGCACCACGCCTCGTGGTGCTGCATGGTCGCTCTCCCCTCGGAGGATGCCCATGAAGTCGATGACACGTGCACGTCGTCCGACTACGGCTAGCCTTAAGTCAGTCAAGACCCGTCTTTTTCCTGAAAAAGACGAGTCTCTCCCAAAGCTACAACCTGGCGAGGAGCTCATGTACACTCCGAAGACTATGGAAGGTGACGTAGTGAGCCACCACTACAAGTCAACTACGCGTACCTCGCCTGAACGTGTGGGAGGTTGCCTCATTATCCATGAGGTGCGAAAGCCTGAAGGAGGCTATCCAAAAGGCTTTTTCAATCAAGTGGATAATTTGGCGATGGAGGAATCAATAGGCTTGTCACCTTCCAAGATTAGGCATCACCTCTCGCCACCTGCCATCAGAGGGCCACCTGTCCAATTTGAGGACAGCGACGGGAAATCTCCTCGTGCCCCTAAAGTGGCACAACTTCTTAAGGAGTTAGCTTCGCTCTGTTTGGAGAACAAGAAGCGATCAGACATAGTTGCTGAAGGTCGCATTGAGAAGGCAGAACTGAAGGATGAGCTCATATCCCTCAAGGAGGAGATTGATGGTGTTCACCGTGGCATGGGCGCCCAGCTACAGCGTTTATGCAATGCCGTCAGGAAGCTCGACATCTACAACACTCCATAGTTTAGATGTCCTGACCGCATAGGATGCTTACTAGTTTAGTTTTATTTTTATTCCAAATTTCTATTCATTAAATTTAGATTCAATAATGTAAGCATCCCCATATTTTGAGATCAATAAAGTGAACCTACCGGTTCATCTAACTTGGTAAAGTTATTCCTTTAGTGTATTTGTGTTGAATAACGAATTCAGGGAACAAGTGTGGGGGAGGCACCCCAAATTTGCGAACCCCCAACGTGCAAAAATAGTGTTGCATCCCGAAACACGTCGCAAACGATCGTACGACTCGACACGTCAAAACAGAGCAACAGAGAGGCCAGAAAGGGGTCGGTCGAACCCCCTGGTCGGCTGACCTAGTGTGGGCCCTACACAGCTTTGTTTTGCTCCACAAATTCAGTTTGGATCTTCTACCTCTGAATATGCATGCAACATTACTGTTTGAGTTGATTTAATATTTAATATTGAATATTTGAAAAAAATTCAACTCAAAAATTAATTAAAACTTGGCAGTCAAAATTTGCTTGAACTAAAAATTTGAATACTTTATATTACAATTTATTACCTTGTTTATGATTCCCACAAGCAAAATAGGAAAATAACGTCATCTAAGTATTTGACTAGTGTGATATGGTAAATGAGTTATCCAAGGAGATATCCCTTTGCTTGAAATTGATTTTGATGTTTGCACAATTTGGAGTCTTGAACTTTGCCTGATTCTCTCATTGGAAATTTAAATACCCACCATGACCATATGATACACGTTCTTGAAAAACCACATGCATATGCCACTTTGTTTTACATTGAACTTTGGCAAACTCCTGACCCAATTGAGTGACATGCATGAACATTTTGACTTAGAAATTCTTGTGCACCCTATTCATGCAAAATTCCTCACATTGAGAATTTGCAGCCACCACTCATTCATCCAATAAAGAAACTCCATACATTTTTGTCATCAAAATCTCTCTAGGAAAATTAAAAAGGAGTAGAAGACATGGCTACGAAAAACAAAAGAGAGAGAAAAAGAAAAGCATCTACTCTTCAAAGGAGGAAATATGCCAAAAAAAAAGAGAAAAAGAAAGTAGCCATGTTTCTTCCTTAAAGAGAGAAAACCATGGAGTCCACAAAATATCCATTCCATTCACGTGCACAAGTATTTTCTTTGTCAATTTATTTGTTGCATAAGTCTCTGATAGGATCAAGTTTTTGACTTAGTAATATATGAATTGCAATGTGTGCCACATTTATCCCTGCGTAGCTTCTATAGCCATATTTAGTATAGGGACAAAATTGGCACAACATGCCAAGGTGAGGATCAAAAAACTTTGAGAGACATAAGAGATTCCAAAAGAGAGATAAGGGCAATTGTTTCTTTGACTTTTTGAATGTAGCAAATCGTCAGATCAATTCGGCAGGGGAAGATCCAAGAGAACTACATTCCAACCATTCCACTCTTCAAACACCCAAGATTGATGTGGTGGCCACATTCCACAAAGGGAACTCGTGAATTGAGGTATGAGTTCATATATCTAGTATTCTCTTTTTCTAACTTATAGCAAATTTATGACATCACCTCAATTCTTTTTTTCTTACCTTCACTCGAGGACAAGCAAAGGACTATGTGTGGGGGAGTTTGTTGATAGTCCTTAAGTGCCATATTTAGACTGTCAATTCACCTCATAATGTGCACAAAAGAGAAACACAACGTAGTGGTAGGGTTAAAAACTAACCAATTCGACAAGTGTTTGCGTTTATTTGTATGCAGGTGAATTTGGAACCAAAATACCAAAACATGTAGGGAGTAATCCAAAAAGTTGGATTTCAACGGATCAAGTGGTGCCACATGTCATCACATGGATCAAATGGCCCACAAACAGAAGTATCTGAGGCCATCCAACGGTGTAGCACCCATATAAAGGGATGGGACCCACTTGACAGAGACTTGGAGAAAGCAAAGCCCCAACAGGGCTGAGATCAGTTTGGCCGACCCCTCTAGTCAGCCGACTAGGGAGTGGCGCCAAACCCGGTTAAATGCCACGTGTTGGATCCTCCCGGATTGAAGAACTCATGGGTGACTGATTCACGCGCATTTGGTGGCAGGAACCGACCCTTCTCCCTCCTATAAATGGAACACCACACCTCACTTCACACACATAGCAAAAGTTGAGAATAGAATACCACTCCTAATGCTTAGAGTAGTCCTAAAGGCTGCCAAGTAGAAGGAGAGTGTTGTGAGAGATTAGGACAAGGAGTCATGGGCTTGTCAAGTCCCTCTTTTACACTTTTATCCCTACAATGGTGTACTCAAATCAAGTAAGCCATTTGTGAATTCAATTCAAGTTTGATTCTCAATTCATAGTAGTTTGCACAAGTTGTTACTTGTGGGTTCATTGCTTTAATTTATTAGAGGCTCTAGTTGTAGTTTATGTTCGAAACAACTAGAGTTGTGACTTAGAACGTAAGCATGGTGCTTAGATTAAAAATCACCAGTGAATATCTCGTAGATCCACGGATTAAAGAGGTAGGCAGTAGGTGGTGATAGCCCTATCTGTCCTTAGTAATCCTCCATGTTCGGCTATGCCATAGGCTCTTGGCAAGAGTCATCCTAGTGTTGCTAGGGGTAAATCCGTGCCCGAATCGAGCAGCTATCGCAAATTCCTTTGAATTAGAATCAATACTTTGAATTCCTCTCTCTTCCTTGCCTACAAAACAACTTTTGTCCTTGGGTGGATTAGTTTGTAAGATTAGCACACACGTTCCTTGGATTCGATACCCATGGGAATACTCTCTTAAGGGGAAGTGCTACACGATAGTTTCCGTGCTCTTGCGGGTTTTTATCTTTGACGTAAGAAACATCAACAACCTCATTGAGAGATCGGTAATCCACACACATTGTTTGAGATCCATCTTTCTTATCTACAAAAGCACTGGGTATCCCCATGGCGACGAGCTTGGGAGTATAAATCTCTTCTATAATTGCTCTTGAATCTGTTTTTTGAGCTCCACTAATTCCTTAGGAGACATCTTATGGCGCCTCTTTGCTATAGGTGCAGTTCCAGGTGTTAAATCAAGCACGAACTCAATATTGCGATTAGGTGGCATACCTGGCAATTCCTCATGAAACACTTCTGGGTACTCATGAACAACTAGAATTTCCTCGAAAGTTACTCCTTGTGCATGATTTACCATTGCCTTCTTGGTTGTTGGCTTAACTGCCTTGAATTCTATAACGACTCCTTCTTCGTTTGTCAATTGCACTGCCCGAGTGGCACAGCAAATCACTCCGTTATACTTCCTTAGCCAATCAATTCCAAGTATGATGTCCAAGCCTTGTGAATTCAGGACTTTAAGGTTGGCGAGTAAATCTACCCCCTTATGGAAATACTTACTTTTGGACATACTCTATTTGTCTTCATCTCCCCTCCAGGAGATTTAATCAACAGGGTATACTTAAGGTATGATATAAGCATGCTATGCTATACAACATACTTTGACGAAATGAATGAATGAAATGCTCCAGAGTCAAATAATATAGTAGTGGGGTTGGAATTTGCGAGAAACATACCAATCATAACATCTTTAGATTGCTGAGCCTCTTCTGCAGATACATGGTTCACCTTGCCAGGAGGTAAACTTTGTGGTCCTCGGTTGCCTCGAGTTGCTCCTCCATTGAGCCTAGGATTCTGCCTGGGAGCATTGTTCATCTGTCCTTGACCTGATCTTGGGGATTGATTTGCAAAATTTCCCACTTGACCACAAGTCAAGCAAGTTTTTGCACCAATGGCGCCAGAGAAGTTTGGGTGAGGCTGATTCTGAGCAAAGTCATATTTTGGCGTGGCACAGGCTGCATAGGTAAGCGAGGTGCTTTCATGGAAGGGCATTGCTGCATTGGCTGTTGCGTTCGCGGTGGATAAGTAGGGCGATATGCATTAGCAGAAGGGTTGTAATATGGTGCAGCAAGCGGTGCATAGCGAGGGCAGCGGGAATTGTTTCCTTGCGGCTGTCCATGATATGGCATTTTCCTCTTGTTGTCGTGTTCCATCTTATGAACCTTGTTCTCAACCATGATGGCCTTGTCAACAAGCTTCTAGAAGTTAGCATAATCAGTGTTGAGCAAATGGACTTGAATTTCATTGTTGAGATGCCTCATAAACAAGTATTGCTTCCTGCTGTCAGTACTGATGTCCTCTAAAGCATACCTAGATAGTTGAGTGAATTGGTTGATATACTCACTCACACTCATCCTTCCTTGCCTGAGGTTTTCAAATTCTTATCTTCTCAATATCATGACTCCCTCAGGTACATAGCGAGAATGGAACTTCTCCTTAAATTCAGCCCAAGTGATTCTCTCTTGATTAGCATGGGCATTGCAAAGGGCTTCCCACCAATCTGCAGCAACTCCAACAAACTTGTGTGAGGCAAAAAGGACCTTCTCCCGGTCACTGCACGGGACGATGGCAAGTTTCCTCTCAATAGATTTCCGCCTATCATCAGCCTCCATATGATCATTGGCTTGAGCAAAGGTAGGCGGCCTGATCCTCATGAACTCTCCCAGGGTCCTATGGGGTTGCGGGGGTTGAGGTGGTGGAGGCATGTAGGTCTGGTTACTGTTATTAGCTTGCAGCTGTCCAAAGGCTTGCATCATGGTCTACATGAGCTGGTTTTGCATCGCTATGAGGCGCCCCATGTTGCTGGCTTCTGGTCCAAGGTTGGCATTCTCGGGAACCTTGTTGTTCTCATCCTCCCCATTGGCATTCCTTTGGTTACGGGTCCTCCGCATCTGTTGGTGAAAGAATAGTAGAGACAGAAGAATTTAGAATTTGAAAAGAAATGTCCAAAATCATATGCATCAAGGTATATGTAACTAAACAACTCTCTTATTAATACAAAAAACCCTATTTGAGGATGTTGACAAGCATCCCACAACTCTCTACTACGTGCAGATGTGGACAAAACGCTAAGCTTCCCATAACTCGCACCAAGCACACTAGCACAAGCACACACCATGAAAAATCAGCACATGACACTAAATATAACTATTACGATCTAAACGCCTTTCTAACTTCTAGACAGGAGATCTAGACTTAATTGTGTGAGCCATTGTTTTCTTGGCCATGAGGCGGCAAAGGCGACGACGACGGTGCGTCATACATGGGCGCACACCAAGGTGAGTTTGCCGTCCATGTAGGCACTAGAGAGGTTGCTGGACCATGGACCTCAAAAGTGGCACAGACTTCCTCTCGCTTTTCCATGATAAACAATTTCTTATGGAGGAAGCAGATCTTTTCCATGGCATCCGCATAGCAATTTCCAAATTCACAATACTTCCTGAGATCTGTCAATGGCATGAGAACTAGTTTGAGCCCCTTCTTGTGGTCTTAAGATTTCCCTTGTTCCATTCCTACGATGCGGGTGCAGTGCAGAACTAGTACCTCCAATCTGCTATCGATAGATGTGGCACAATCTAGTGAGTGATTCCCAAGCAACATCATCAATAGCTTGCTCCCTGGTGGATCTCAAGGTGGACGCAAAGTGTCGGATGATCACCTCATCTTTGGCAAGAATAGTGACTTGAGCCCTTCATTATTCACGTCCATGGCAAGGAATCCTCTTAACATAGTATTCCGGGTGCATTTTGCATAAATCAAGGAACTCCTTCAATTGCTTAGCTGGAAATCCTCCATCAGTGTTGTTAGAATGGAATTCTTGGGCGAAACAGAAAGTTGGGTGTTTGTCCTCCTTTCTGGCTTCACTAGGTTGCGATGCACTCCTTTGGGCTTCAGGTACCTCTTTCGGGGCTGCGGGTCCATCGTCTTGTTGTTCCTCCTCATGAAATTCCTCCTCCTCATGTGCCTCTTCTTCACCATCCTTGGGTGTATCTTCCTTCTCCTCATCATCATAGAATTCCACCTCCTTAGGATCTTCCTCCTCATCATCATCATAGAATTCCACCTCCTCAGGATCTTCCCCCATCATGTTGGAGTGTTCATGCTCAACTTCCTTTGCAAGAGAACTCACTTCTTCCTCCTCTTGTGTTGGTTCTATTATCGGCTCCTCACGAAGCCTAAACTTGCTTCCAAGGGGTGGAAAACGAGCTCTCTTGCGGGCTATCATTTTGGTGTGAGCCATCTATAAGAAAACATGAGAATATTAGATGAAAACGTAAATATTAGTCCTAAAATTGCAGCAGCCATAAATTAAGATGAGAGGATGTGACTTTGCTCAAAAAGATGGAAAAGCGGCAAAAATTGCAGCAGCAGAAAAAGCACAAATTTTCCAACATTATGTAGCTAGTGGAAGGCAAAATAATGCAAAACAGACGAATTTTGAATAGGGGAGAAGTTCTAAATGATTTGTGGTGTCCATTCTACCCAGGCTCGCGTCCTACGGTCAAACACGGCTCTAATACCATTTTGTGACACCTGGTTCCAAAAATGAACCAAGCGTAGCGCGTATGTGTGCCCTGGATGTTTAACACACATACACAAGTGATTCACAAACAACAATTAGATTATAACCATGTCTCGAATAATAACAATTAAAATAGTATCTTATTACAAATCCAAATAGTCTTGAATACAACCTCCAATAAGACTACAGCAGAAACACTAAACACTAAAGACGCCAACTACACAAACAAGCTTGATGGTAACACGCACGCCTAGAACTCCTTAAAGACCTCCGCGTACTCCACATTGTCGCCTGCGATTGAATTTCTTGGGGGAATAGCAAGGGTCAACATATGTGGTACTCAACATGTGTGGAAAAGTATGACATGTAGCTTAAAGAAGGAATGATAATAAATAATGGCTATTTGCATAAAAGTACATTCAAAATAGTTGAAAATACAATAATGTGATCATTAAGTGAGGTCAATCCCTTAAGAACCAAAACAATTAATTTCATATCTAATACCTTAATTCCAACATATATTGCCAAAACCATCAATAATATGCCATATTAAACTCATAACTGTCCATTCAACTCATTTTACCATTTTCATGTTCCAACCAAATTACTGTAACAATACCGATTACCAATTCAATGCCAGCCATTAAACCAAGTTCAAGTTCCATAATTCTAATCATGTGAGGGTATAGGTCGCTCATAACCGAGAGCACGGCTGTCATCATAGTTTTTAACACTCTGCAGAGGTTGCCCACTTTACCCACAAGTCTGTGATTACATTACCTTTCGAGGACTAAAGAATCTCAATTAATGTCGTCTCACACATCCTTTGGTGTGTGGCCAAGAGATCACAAAATAGCCTTTGCAAAGTGATTACTAGCATATTCGCACCCCACTGAGGTTTCACTGGTGGAGATAAATCCAACTGAGCACATCCATCCAAGGGCCCCCTCTCGCGCCATTCGGATCCCAGTGTAGCCCCACGATCACAACAAACCAAGCCGACTACCCCTTCCCTGAGCTTTCCAAATGGTCCAAACAATACTGGCAACACACTAATTAGTCAGTTAAGCCACACCCATACTTGGCCCTGTGGTGGCACTATAAATCCTGGATGGTCGCTCCATGAACGGGTCCTTTGATCTAAAGCAAGCAAAACGACCAAAACGGTCCAACTCATTCCACGTAACCGTCTTGCTTAGAACCCTAGGTTCCATGTTGCTAAATGGTCATTGTTATCAATTCTCATCATTCATGTGTTCAAATGTTCATAATTTAGCAATATGATTATTTCCCAGACCCAATTGAGTATAGCTAGGCAAAACTGGAAAATGACTCTACCTGACTCTCTACATTGTGTTCAAGCGACAAGGGTGATCACAAAAAACTAGTAAACTCCTATAAATGTGTTTTCCCGTCAATCTGATACAAGCATGTAATTTTGCAAACAAAACATTAAAAACCTAGATAAAAATGATCAAGGACACTTGCCTTGCTCCTGAGCTTGGTTTGGATCAAAAGCTTCCATGATCTGGTTCTGTAGGTACGCAAAAGCACTCTCTACAGTGATACCTTCTTTTCCGCGCGACAAACATGCGAAACAAACATTCCAATCTAATATTGCTCAAATATTACTCAATATGCCATGATATGCATGATTGGTAAAATTGTGAGGTAAAACTTTTTAGTGTGCCGCTATTAATGTTTACTTACTAGTTACAATGGATTTTAACAAGTTTGAACAAGTTTGAGTCGATTTGAGTCAAATTAGAATTAATTCAGCAACAATAGATTTCAGGGGCCTAACAAGTTCGATCTCAGCGCCGGACTAGTCCGCCCTGTCCAAAAACTGCAGATTCGGGTTTTTTCTGGACATCGGGAATTTGGGTTAAACTCATGTGAAAATTGGATGTAGAGGGTATACTGTGAGTTTAGAGCTCCATGGGTTGGGAATGAAATCCTCTGCAGTAACTGCACTGCAGCTACTACAGCTGACAGGTGGGGCCAGAGGGCGTGGGGCCCACTTGTCAATTGTAGTAACTGCAGTGCAGTTACTACAGAGGATTTGAGTCCCCAAGGGTCGAGAGTTGGGTGCAAAACTTGAGTCTCGATGCTAGGGTTTGATGAATATTGCACTTGCTTGATCCTCCTCCTTCTCCTTGCTGCTGGCTCTTCTCTTGACGATGGCGCACGGCGAAAAGATGGCAGCGAGGGTTTTCAACGTGTGGGCAGGTGTGGGATATTCAGTTACTTACATAGGGTGGAGTGGTAGGTTTTTGGGTTGGATTTGGAGTAGAATTAGGTGGACGACGAATAGGGGCCGTGGTGGGGTCCACATGGGCTCCTCTAGGTTGGGGCACGAAGTTCTTGGGCCCAATTAAGGCAATTACCCAATAACTTAACGTGGAAGAAAATAGAATCTGAGTTTAATTCAGTAGGTCGGACTAGTCCGCAAGGGCGATTGTCGGACAAGATCGTATAAGAACATCAGACAAGTTCGGTATGCAAGAGCTGACAAGTTCGGGGTTGGCTGGAAAAACTAGTCCAGATAGAAAAATGGCAACATCGGACTAGTCCGCTCGGAAAAATGGACAAGTCCTGACAACATTAGAAACTCAATCGGACTAGTCCGTGCAGTGTGCCGGACAAGTCCGGAGTTCTGAAGAACCGAATTTTCTGAAGTAGAAGGGGGATGCCAGACTAGTCCGAGGTGGAGGTCGGACAAGTCCGCTCCCAGATAGGATTATATTGTGATTAGCCCTAAATTCATTTTAATCATGTTCCTTTTTAGGTCGCTTAATGTTAAACATGTATGAGGATGCATGCAATACATTATGGATGAAAATGAGGGTGTTACAACTAAGGTATATGGAATGATTGTAGTGACTGTGTGTGTTGAAGTATGTAGTAGATTGAGTGTTATATAGACGAACGGTTGATGGTGTATGGACTTTGTGTAGGACAAATTTGTTCTTGAGATGACTCAAAAGTTAGCACCTAAATGCCTCATGCAATATCTTGATTTAATGTCTGTCCAATAAGGTTCTTGCCCACGCTAGGAGGAACCATATTTCAAATCAGATATTGCTTTAAGTAATCTAGCATGACAATCGTGTATCAGACGAACATGAGGATGTTCTCGAACTACAACCATCTTTACCCGACAAAGAAACCAATACCAGCTGTTAGTGTTCTCGCCTTCGGAAAAACAAAAGCCACAGGCAACACCTGCTGGTTCCCACATACTGCAATAGCTGTTAGAATTTGACCTTTGTACTTTCTAGTTAAAATCAATGCAGAGGGTAGCCCTACAATGTCTAAATGCAACAATACATTGACCTAATGCCAAGAATGCATGATGGAGAAACAACTTCCCGAACATACCTCTGTTCTGCACGTCCATAATGGCTTAATAAGTACCAACATTCTCCTGGATGGTCTGCAAAAACTTTGGAAGATTTTCATAAGAAGCTTCAAATGTACCAAATCTTTGTTTAATCACCTTCTGTTTGGCCTTCTACGCTTTTGAGTAACTAATGGTGTACTTGTACTCCTCCACAATAGTGTTTATTATTGATCTCAGTTCAAATCGAATGTTATCCACAGTACGGGTGTACATGTGATTCACAATAAACTGTGATGTAAGAGCACTATTGCACTTCTCCAATTCATGCAACTCATAAGTGTGATAAATTATTTTTTATGCTCTCCATAACTTCGTCCACTTCTCCTCGAAGCCATGGACCCAAAAAGGACAACTTGAGAACACACATTTCACATCATAGTATTTTGTACTAGACTTGTAAATTGTAAATGATCTCTACATAGACAGAGACCAATATTCCACATCCTTCAAAGCATCTTTGTCTTTAAAAATATCTCCTGTGATAACTAGTTCTCATGGTATCCCGATAAGCCACAATACTTTTCTGTATCTAGTAAATTACTCAGGATCGGATTGTTCGACTCCGCTGGAACGATAGTATCATTCTCGTATTAGAAGAGTCAACTTAGGAACATTTTCATGTTCTATATCTTCCATCCTTATTTGTTCAACTATGTTCTCGATGTGCTCTCCTTCTTTTGCCACACCACATGATTGTATATGTATCGAGTTCTCTCCAGCTTCCTCCATTTCTACATCATTTTCCATTTATCGTGTTCTCCATCAGCTCTTGCGGCATTCTCTACATTTTTCATTTTTGCTTGTGCAAGAAGCACTATAGGCCACTCCTGCTCCACAACCGTATCTAAAAATTTCCTCCAATTTTGTGTGCCCTTAATGACAATCAAATCCCAATAAAATCCATCTCTTGTGGAATTAAATCCTTTCAATTTCAACTGATGTTGTTGTGCATCAAGGTTAAATGTTTTCATCAACCAGTTCTCAACACCACTAAATGTCCTCTCATTTGCTTTTATTATCCCTCTCTCACACGACGTGAACCCAGGCTAATCAACTGTAACACCCTCATTTTCATCCATCATGCATTGCATACATTCTTATACATGTTTGCATTAAGCAACATAAAAAAGAACAAGTTTAAAATGTATTAGAATCAAAAGAGCATTTTAAATTCTACAGCGGTGTGGGCTTGTCCTTTAGACCGCGAACTAGTCTGTTTTGCTCTCTGTTGTCCCCTGGCTTCTTCCGCTCTTGCTGTGGACTAGTCTGATTTAGTTCCTGTTGCAGTCCCGACATGTCCGTTATCGAGTATGGACTAGTCCGATACCTGTCACTGGAAATCTTCAGAGTTGCCCGGTGACTTTTCCTTTTGGTCCGGAATTTGAAAATTTGAGAAGACCCCCGGACTTGTCCGGTCCCATACCGGACTTGTCCGCTTTGCTCTCCGGACAAGATTGGAATTGTCCGGACCACCTCCGGACTTGCCTGTTCCAGTCTCTGTTCTATATCGGACTTGTCCGGCCCCCAAGCGGACTAGTCTGGTATGCCCGACTCGGACTCTATTTCTTTCTCCATGACAATTAATGGGTAATTACCTTAAGTGGCCTCAAGAACATAGTGTCCAACCCCTGTGGAGCCCATTTCGGACTCCAACTCTGCCTCCACCGCATTAAACTCGAAATCCACCCAAACCCTACCTCTCAACTTCTATATAGTCACCCCACCACCCCAACATTTCACCCTTTGTCACAATTGAAGAACCCCTAACCCTAGTTCGTGAGGGACGCCACCAAGGAGCCTCCATCGCAGGGAGAAGGAGGAGGGAGGAAGGAGGAGGATCAACCAAGATCATCGTCGCCGCTGCAATCTCCATCACCAATCTCTCAACGTCCACATCCCTATTCATAAATTCTTCATCTCCTTCGATCTCGACAACCAATTCTCAAATCCTCGACCCTTGCACACTAAGATTCACGGTAATTACCTTAGATGCATCTTTTATACATAAATTATGGTTCTAAATTAACTAAGATCATTCTCTAATTGAATACTCGCGAAAAACCCTAGCCAACATAGTTGTCCGATCCTAGTGCGGACTAGTACGATTTTCTTTCTGTACTAGAACGGACTTGTCCGGTCCCTGAGCAAACTAGTCCGATCTTCCTATTCTAAATACTCATGGAACTTCTTTGGTAATCTCTGAAATGACTTAAAACTTGTTCTAACATGTAAAACCCAATTGTAACTAGATAGTAAGCAATCATATCAACCTAATAACATGCATCACCACATAATTGCATTAATCATGCATGTCATGGCATATTGAGTAATACATGAGCATTTATTGATTGTAATGCTTGTTTTGTATGTGCATTGCATAGAATAGATGATGTTGCTCTAGAGGGTGCTATCGGAGACCTCCAGCACCAGAACTTTGAAGCATTTTATCCTAATCAGTCTCAAGAACAAGGCAAGTGCCCTTGCTCATTTTGATCCTCTTTTTAAATGTTTTGTTTGCAAAATTGCATGCTTGTGACAAATTGATGGGAAACCCTTCATAGGTGTTTACTAGTCTTGTTTGACCAACCTTGTCGCTTGGAATACACTATAGAGAGTCGAGAAGGGTATTTTACCTTTTTGCTTTGATCTAATTAATTGGGACGGGAAAAACAACCAAATAGTTTAATTATGAATTAATAAACTTCTGGATGATGACAATTGATGAATATGGATAATTGGAAACATGGGATTGGGAGATATAAGCAAGCATGGTTTGTGGATTGGGTTGGATGTTATGGTGGTTTCACTTGCTTTAGATCTAAGGACTGGTTCGTGGAGCGACAACCCAGGTTTTACTGTGCCACCACAGGGCCAAGTACGGGTGCGTCTTAGCTAATTAATCAGGTGTATTGCGAGCATTGTTCGGATCATTTTCGGCTGGGTTAGCAATGGTGGAGGGACTGCCCGGGGATCCAAACGCAAGAGGCGGCCATTGGTTAGATGTGCTCAATTGGAGACATCACCACCGGTGAGACCCTAGTGGGTCTGAATATGCTGGTAGTCCCTTTGTAAAGGCTATTTTGTGATCCCTTGGCCACACACCGATGGAAGTGTGTAATTTGACCAACGGGTCACGGGCATAATGGAGGTTCTTTAGTCAGCGAAACAGGACGAAATTACGAACTTGTAGGTAAAGTGGTACAACCTCTGCAGAGTGTCAAAAACTATCATGATAGCCATGCTCCGGGTTATGAGAGACCTGGACCCTCACATTATTAGAGTGGACCATGGAAATTGGGATGGTTATAGTTTTGTTATGGTTATGGATTGGATGGTGAATAATGGACACAGTTACTGGTGATGGTAAGAATATGGCATATGGTTGGTGTAGGATCAGAGAGCACGTGTAAAGCTACCAGAGGGGGAGTGAATGGTAGATTAAAACTTTTCAGCGGAAGCAACGAAAATACCCGTCGATAGAAAACTGATCTGTTAAAGAAACCGTGTGTGCGACTAATCTAAACGTGTTCAACTGTGACAAATCTAGTATATATTGTATAGAATCAAGTCACGAAGACGTCACAACAAGAATCACGAAAATCCGTCGAGAGGAACTCAAGTTACGATCGAAAGATCGAACAAAGGTCACTCTGTCCTACCCGAGAAAAACAGTTCTTGAACACTGCAAGGAAACTCGTGTTGATCAGAAACCACAAATCCAATGACCGATTTTGACAGATGATAGAAAATTCAGTTGTGAAGACAACACAAAAAGATTCACATCAATCAAATTTGCAAAACTTAAGTTATGATAAAACCACCAATGCAAGATAAACAGATGAACAAGGCACAAAAGTTCCTTTCAACTACAAATTTTATTAAATGGAACACAAGAGGAAGAGGCCCAAAGTCGTGCACCATGAGCTCTGACCTCCCTTGCTTATATAACCAACCCTTAGGCCAACCCAAACTTAACTAGGACTCTAATCCTACTCAATTCACGAATCGAAACTTTCCATAACTGCTCAAGACTCTTATATACGCAGACAGAAGCAATATTAAGACTTCCAAACACCTTAGGAACGTATCCCACATTCCAAAAACAACTCAAATTCGTGACCCACACGAAATCCTATCATAACCAGCTCAAATCTTTCCATATTTGAGTCAAACCTGACTCAGCCACAGCCTGAGTCCATAACCTAGTCGGTTGGACCTTTCCGACCAATTTTCTACGTCCACATATCTTCATCAGGCCTCAGAACCATGTATCCACGTCTACGCACTCCTTTCATACGTGCAAACATCTTCCAACGACGTCCACAATACCTTCATATGCATTGTTCTTGATTCAAACATGCTGCGCAACCTCCCGATCAACTCAACCACAATTCCTCCTGAAGTTGGTTGTTGAACCTCATCTTCTCCCTAAGACTAGTTCAATGGATCCCGTCACCAGCCACGTCTTGAACTCTAACAACACCTACACATAAATAAACAACGAATACTTTCGAGCACAAGTCCTAAACTTGACTCTTGTTAGTTCCAAAACCACAACACCTTACGTGAGCACCTCACATAAGCATGTTGCAAACCATAGCAAAAACGATATCAAATATAACCACCAAAACACACCGAAAACTTAGTAAAAGATCACTAAGAAAACTTTCCATCAATGTAAAGCAAGTACGAATCATTGCTTGTTAAAAGCAGAACCACTGCGATCAAGCACCGGACCTTGCCAAAGCTAACCGGACCTTGAACCGGAGCTTACCAAAGCTAACAGGACCTAGCGTCAGAGCTAACAAAAGCTAGTCGGACCTAGAGCCGGAGCTAACCAAAGCTAGTCGGTCCCAGAGTTGGAGCTAACCAAAGCTAGTCGGACCTAGACGAAGAAGTCTGACCTAGCCAAAGCAAGTCGGACCTTACATCGGACCTTGCTGGAGCTACCAAAAACAATTCGGACCTATCTGCGGACCTTGCTGGAGCTCAGACCTAGAGTCGGACCTTGATTATAAAGGTGTTTTGGTAGTATTCAAAACTTTTATCGCCATAGCCATGTATTCTGCACACATAGGTCTCACAATCTCCCCCTTGATGAATGCATTGGCAACACAACTTAAAATCCCGAACATTTGTCTTATTCACATGAAAAGTTTTGAAAACAATTTCTCTCGAAACAATTTCTCTCCTTTATACATATTTCTACCCCTTGCATACTTCTCCCCCTGAGAAGAATCGTGCAATCGTGCCAAAAACACTTGTGAATATGTGCAACATGTGATCAATTTCTCCGCCTTTGACAATGTATTCAGCATGGTACAAAAGAGAAATTTTAATTGTTATGAGCATATTATAACATATACATATAAAACAAAGCTCATCCAAGTCATACTATCAAGTAACTTACACTATCACAACAATGAGATACATAAAGTAGTGTAGGACATGCTAGAGATCAAATGTAATTTTCAATTTAAGCAAGTCATGATCTCACAAACTTAACTATTTCAATATCTGAAAGCATGACACTTGTTGCTGCAAATTTTTTTAAAGCACAAATTTTTAACATATGACATTTGTAAGAGATTATATGCCGCATCTGCCTTATTCTAGCCAACCAAGCCAAGCCTATGTCATTTGACAATTAGAAGCTTAAGGAGACGATTTTAGTCATAGACAACTTCTTCCAAGTTCATATCTAAGTGCAATGATAAGACATCTCAAAATAAGAAGTGTGATGCATGCATGTTCTCTTGATCTTTTCTCAATTTATATTTGTTCGTAAAAACTCAACATGTGAGTTCATTACTTGATTAATACTTTATGATTAAAAGAACTAGTGAGCATGGAACAAGTTCAAAATAGCAAGAAAGTTTGACCACGACTAGATTTATTGTATGTAATTATTCCAGTTACTAGACATGGCAAAAACTACAAAATGTACAACACGAGTAATGTAGTAAGAACTTTCAGCATGTAAAAGGAATCACAAGGTCATATATGTATGAAATACTATGCTCATATTATTTTAATTTTAGATTCACACATAGACTTCTCAAGTTTCAAAACTCCCCCTCAATGTAAGCCATGAGGATGCATGAATCCTATTTCACTACGAATGAAACAAAAACGGGTGAACTCTAAATGTTTTGTAAAAATGTCAGCCAATTGTTTTTTGATATCTATATGGTGAAGCACAATGTTTCCTTTTTCAACATTATCACAGAGAAAGTGATACCTAATGTCAATGTGATTAGTTTTAGAATGTTGCACGGGATTTTTAGAAATGCAAATGGCACTAGTGTTATCACAAAACAGTGGAACACTATTTAGATCAACCCCATAGTCCTTAAGTGTTTGAACAATCCAATGAATTTGTGACCAAGCACTAGTAGCAGCTACATATTCAGATTCAGCTGTGGATTGTGCAACTGAGTTTTATTTTCTAGAGGACCAAGCAACAAGTGAATTACCAAGAAAATGACAAGCACCGGAAGTACTTTTCCTATCAATTCTACGATCCCCAAAATCAGCATCTGAAAAAGCTTTCAAAGTAACGGCTGAGGAAGAAGGAAGAAAAATGCAAAATTCTTGAGTTCCATGTAAGTGCCTAAGAATCCTTTTGAGGGCTTGACGATGTGAAGCACGTGGGGAGGCTTGAAACCGTGCACAAAGACATACGCTGAATTGTATGTCCGGTTGATGCCATGAGGTACAAAAGTGATCCGATCATGCTTCTATATTCTTTTTGATCCACAGGTTCACCATCTTCATCAAGTTCGAGTGTTGTTGCTGCTCCCATTGGTGTCCGAAGAGGCTTGCTTTTATCCATGTTGAAGCGCCTTAGGAGGTCTTTTGTATACTTCGTTAGATGCACAAAGATACCCTCCTTGGTTTGCTTGATCTGCAGCCTCCAAAAGTATGTGAGTTCTCCCATCATACCCATCTCAAATTCTGAACTCATCATAGTTGAAAACTTGGACACAAGATCATGAGAAGCACAACCAAAGATAATATCATCCACATACACTTGAACGAATTATGAGTCATTGCCATGCTTAAGCACAAAAAGAGTTTTATCAATCTTGCCCATGGTAAACCCCTTTTCAAGTAAGAATGTTTTTAACCTATCATACCATGGTCTAGGGGCTTGTTTGAGACCGTACAAGGCTTTGGACAGTATGTAAACATGATTAGGAAAATCAGGATTTTCAAAAGTCGATGGTTGTCTGACATAAACCTCCTCACCTATGTAGCCATTAGGGAAACCACATTTAACATCCATTTGATATATCTTAAAACCTTTAGATGCAGCAAAAGCTAACAAAATTCTTATGGCTTCTAATCTAGCAACATGAGCAAAAGTTTCATCAAAATCTAGACCTT
Organism: Tuctoria greenei; assembly: GCA_036927565.1. Lineage (NCBI taxonomy): Eukaryota > Viridiplantae > Streptophyta > Magnoliopsida > Poales > Poaceae > Tuctoria > Tuctoria greenei. The sequence continues at coordinate 171,416,409 of JAYESD010000002.1, read as the reverse complement.
CAACTTGAGTGAAACCTTCAGCAACAAACCTAGCCTTTTTCCTAGCCAAACCCCCATCCTCACTTTGTTTATTTTTAAACACCAATTTAGTTCCAATTAAAGTGTTACCTTGAGGTGGAGGTACAAGTTTGCAAACATTATTTCTTTCAAAATTTTCTAACTCTTCTTGCATGGCAATAATCCAAGATTCATTGGTGAGTGCGTGTGATATATCTTTGGATTCAAAAGAAGCAACAAAAGCAGAATGAGCATGAGAGTTTGGATCGCAAAACCTGGACCGTGTTACTCGTTCGTGCAAGCTTCCAATAATTTGTCGTGGAGGATGACTTTTGATAACCTGATGGGGAGTGGACACTTCACAAGCTTCTTCTTCTTCATGTTCATCACAAATCGATGAGCTTGTGACTTGAGGAGGATCAGGACCAGCAATGGTGGTCGTCGGTGCCAGCTGTGAAACAAAATCAGGAGCTGGAACAATGTCATTAGCTGCTGAATTTTCGGGCAGCAGCACCACTTCTTCCTCATCTCCAACAAAAATGCTCTCCCCCTGCGCATATGGATCCGTACCTGCATTGTTTGAGCTAGTTCCTGTGCTAGCTTCATCAAAAGACATCTCACAAGTCTCCACAATTTTATTAGTGTCAAGTAAAAGCACACGGTAGCCTCTAGTATGAGATGGATAACCAAGAAACATGCCATCAATGGATCTTGGTTCAAATTTATCAACATTACCATGTTTCTTAACAAAGCATTTGCAAACGAAGACTCGAAGGTGTGTAACACTAGGCCTATGTCCAAACCGGAGCTCATATGGTGTTTTACCTAGCTTAGCACCCAAGAAAACACAATTTGAGACATAGCAAGCAGTTGTAATCACGTTAGCCCAAAATTTCATAGGAGTTTGATATTCATCAAGTATAGTCCTAGCCATTTCAACTAAGGTTCTGTTCTTTCTTTCTACAACACAGTTTGTTGAGGTACATATGGTGAAGAAAATTGATGATCTATTCCATTTTCAGCACAAATGTGATCAAAAGATTCATTTTTAAATTCAGTTCCGTTATCACTTCTAATTTCTTTTAAAGATCCTGAGTGATCAATTGATAATCTAAGAAATAAAGTTCTAAAGTGACTAAAAGCTTCATTCTTATATGCCATAAAGTAAATCCAAGAGTATCTAGAATAATCATCAACAATCACAAGAACATACCATTTACCTCCGATGGTTTGAACACGTGAAGGTCCTACGGTGTCAAGGTGCAAAAGTTGACCCGGTTATGTTGTCATGATCATTGTGAGAGGAGTATGTGAACTTGGAACCATATTAGCATGTCTACAAGAAGAACACACAATTTCTTTGTCCCCTTTAAGCTTATGCAGCACACATATGCGATCAGGAGTACTGACACGCGTTAGATGATCAAAGCCTACGTGACCAAGTCTACAATGCCATAAATATAAGTCCTTTGAATCATTAGCAACTAGACACCTATGCTTAGAGGAAGACATATTAAAATCAGCTTTAAAAACTCTTCCAAACCGTGACATGTTAAAAATAAGCTCACTGTTTGAATTTATAACTTTGCAAGAATTTTAGTGAAAATAATTTCCAGATTTTCATCTAGGAACTGTGATACAGAAAGCAAGTTGTATTTCAAATTTTTAACAAGTGCCACATCTTTCAAAGTGTAGTGATCATTTACTCTAACCAAACCCTTAGCAATTATAGGAGTTGAAGAATTATCGGCAAAAGTAACATTCTCTACACGTGACACAAAAGAGTGGGAGGAGAACCATTCTTTGTTACCGGTCATGTAGCGTGAGAAACCTGAATCCACAATCCAAATGTTCTCCTTCCTGAAGCATGTAACCTACATAGAAGAACAATACGTCGATGACTCAATACGGGGGTTAGTCAAAAGGCATTTAGGAATCCAGTACTGAGTCACACGACGTCCAACAGGAATAACATGCGAAAGCTTAGATAAAACAGCAGGTTTATGAGCCAAAGCTTGAGGATTTTTGTACCCAACTACTGTCCTATGAGATGTTACATGTGTAGCACAAAAAATAGTAGGTTTGGAAGCAAATTTTGCATGTTTTCGACTCATTACAGCAGATTGCTTGTTCCTATCATTTGGTTTAGCAAGTGCAGCAAATTTTGCATGAAAGTTATGAGATCTAGCAATCATTCTTTCCTTTTTCTGTTGTTTAGCTAATCTATAACAAAAATCTATGACATGACCATCTCTACCACAGTAGGTACAATGAAATTTAACTTTGTGTTCATGTCTAGATGAGCAAGCAACATTTTTATTTGAATCCGAATGAGACAACACTCCTGCAGATTTGAAAACCACTTCTTTTTGTTTAGGAATTGTTTTAATCAAACCACTTCCTAATCACATCACAATTTTAGGTGGATGAGCCTTAGCATGAGCATGAGAATCAAAATCTAAACCAGTTTTATCATTGCAAGCTTTGGAAGAATTCAGCAGCAAGTTTAGGTTCTTATTACCATTACAAAACTGATCTAATGTCCTATGCATGTCATCAAGTTTATTGGACAGATCAAGGCAATTTTCACATGAAGTTTTACTTTTTAATTTGTAATTGGAACAATATTTAACTTCATGAGAACGTAAAGCATTGTTCAATATATAAATTTCATTCATAGCATCTTGTAGTTTCTTATCAAGATCATCACAAGTAGAACAATGCAAATCAATTGAACAACTAGCATCTTTCAAGTTTTTATCATTAAGTGCAGCAAGCTCTCTGTTCTTTTCAATGTCTAACTCAAGTTTATCAAGTGTGGAGGTGTGCGTACTTCTTAATGAGGACAATTATTCATATACTAAAGGAAAAGGTCTATTTTACTACCCCCAAGTATCAACTTTGTTCACTTACCCCCCTAAAGAATTTTTTGGTTCAGTTTACCTCCCGAACTATTTAGATTGGTTCAATTCATGCCTATTAAAATTTTATCTTTTTTGTTTCTCTTTGTATGAGTTATATTTAGAGTTAAAATTTTTCGTGATGGTAGATGATATCATAAACTATGTAAAAAATAATTTTATAATTTTTCATAAGCTTTTTTCATGTATTATTTCATCTTCCAAACGAGATTTGTTTACCTAGTTTAAAAATACAAAAAGAATACAAAAAATTTTAAAAATATATTTCTATGTATGTTATGTTGTAACATATAATCTCATGAAATTTTACCTTCACAAATCATGTTCATAAAGAGAAATGAAAAAAGAAAAAATTACTAGGGGATGAATTGAACCAATATAAATAGTTCGGGAGGTAAACTGAATCAAAAAATTATTTAGGGGGTTAAGTGAACAAAGTTGATACTTGAAGGTAGTAAAATAGACTTTTTCCTATATTAAATCACATGAGGAACAAGAATCATCACTAGGAATCAAGGATTTTAAACAATTAGTTTCAGATTATAGTAACTCAATTTTAACAGCATTGTCCCTAAGCTTTTTGTCCTTTTTCTTAACTATAATAGTGGCACGAGAAATAGCATCACACATTTCTTCTCAAATGGGACATACATCTTCATTGTCACTGTTGTGTTCAGCCTCCTCCATAGTTGATCTTGACTTGCCCGCCATGAAGCACAAGATTGACAAATCATCTTCATCTTCGTCACTTCCAATGTCCACATCGCTTGAGCCAAGTTCTTGAAGTGCAGAGATAAAACTGCTCACCAATTGACGTTCTATAAAACCCTTCTTTTTCCTCGTATCTTTTGCAGAGGAGTGCTTCGTCCTTGTTTGCTTTTCATCCCAGAAAGTAGGACCTCAAAGGTTAGGGCAATCTGAACGAAAATGTCCTTTCTTACCACATTCAAAACATCGTTGAGGTCTGGAGCTTCCTCTCCTTCTAGTTCCCACATTTTGCAATGCTTTCGAGAACCTAGAAGAGAGAAGTACTAGCTCCTCTCTGGAAACTCCCCAATCTGTTCAAGGGTTAGAGAGGACAACAAAGGAAGTGTACTACAAGAAGAAGATTGGTCCGAGCTAGGCATATCACATTGAGAAACAAATGCAAGAGACTTGTTGGGGTTCTTACGTGAGATTATGTCAATTTCATGAGTTTTCAATTTAGAATAAAGAACATCTAATGTAAGTGTAATCATGATAGTAGATTCACGGATGGATGTGAATTTCATCTCCCAAATTGACATGTCTAATGCACCTAGTAATTGCCTAGCATTTTCAGCATCTCAAAAATTAACATTGACGCTACGCAAGTTGCTGAGAATTTTATTAAAGCGAGCAAAAAGGTCATCAATGGACTCACCAGGTTGCATATCAAAACCCATGTATTCCTTTTTAAACATAAATTGTTTTATCTCCTTGATCGTGTTAGATCCTTCGTGGTAGTGGCAAAGTGCTTTTCACACATCGTATGCAGATCGTAGGTGTGCAACATGGTCGAAGTCGCTTCGAGTTAATACTTGTATAATCAAGTTTCGAGCCTTGTTGTTGTTGTCAACATCTCTCAGATTCGTAGCAGTAACTTCATCGTTTGACGACACTTCGTAAGGCTTGTACACCTTCTACCATATTGCGAAGCCTCGAGCCTAGATGAAGGCTTCCATACGTGCCTTCTAAACCTGAAAATCAATACCACTAAAGACACAAGGTTTTGCAGAGTATTTCTCCATGATGATTAGTCAAAACACGTGCAAATCACAAACATTAGAGTACCATGGCTCTGATACCAATTGTAGGATCGGAGAGCACGTGTAAAGCTAACAGAGGGGGGAGTGAATGGTAGATTAAAACATTTCAGGGGAAGCAACGAAAACACCCCTCGACAGAAACTTGATCTGTTAAAGAAACCGTGTGTGCGACTAATCTAAACGTGTTCAACTATGACAAATCCAGTATATATTGTCGAGAATCATGTAACAAAGACATCACAACAAGAATCACAAAAATCCGTCAAGAGAAACTCAAGTTACGATCGAAAGATCGAACAAAGGTCACTCCTACTCGAGAAAATAGTTCTGGAACACCACAAAGAAACTCGTGTAGATAAGAAACCACAAATGAAATGACTGTGAAATTTTTATAAATGATAGAAAATTTAGTTGTCAAGACAACGCAAAAAGAATCACGTCAATCAGATCTGTAAAACTCGAGTTATGATAAAACCACCAAAGCAAGGTAGTGTGCAGAAACTCGACGAGAAAGACTTGAAGAAAACAAGTCAGACAAACAAGGCACAAAATTTCCTTTTAACTATGAATTTTATTCAATAGAACAAAAGAGGAACAGCCCCAAAGTTGTGCACCATGAGCTCTGGCCTCTGTTTCTTATATAACCGCCCTTAGGCCAACCCAAACTTAACTAGGACTCTAATCCTACTCAATTCACAAATTGAAACATTCCATAACTGCTCAAGACTCTTCTATACGCAGATATAAGAAATCTTAAGACTTCCAAACATTTTAGGAACGTATCCCACATTCCTAAAACAACTCAAATTCGTGACCCACACGAAATCCTATCATAACCAGCTCAAATCTTTCTATATTTGCGTCAAACCCGACTCAGCCGCAGCTTGAGTTGATAACCTAGTCGGTTGGATCTTTCTGACCAATTTTTTACATCCACATCTCTTCATTACGCCTTGGAACCATGTAGCCACGTCTATGCACTACTTGTATACGTGCAAACATCTTCCAATGACGTACACAATACCTTCATATGCATTGTTCTTGATGCAAACATGCTGCACAATCTCCTGATCAACTCAACCACAATTCCTCCCGAACTTGGTTGTTGAACCTCATCTTCTCCCCAAGACTAGTTTAGTGGATCCCGTCACCAGCCACATCTTGAACACAAACAACACCTGCACATGAATAAACAACCAATACTTCCGAGCACAAGTCCTCGACCTGACTCTCGTTAGTTCCGAAACCACAACACCTTACCTGAGCACATCACATAAGCATGTTGCAATCCATAGCAAAAACGATATCAGCAATAACAGCCAAAACACACCAAAAAATTAGTAAAAGATTACTAAGAAAACTTTCCATCAATGTAAAGCAAGTACGAATCATTGTAGGTTAAAAGCAGAACCACTGCGATCAAGCACTGGACCTTGCCAAAGCTAACCGTACCTTGAATCGGAGCTTACCAAAGCTAGCAGGACCTAGCGCTGGAGCTAACCAAAGCTAGTCGGACCTAGAGCCGGAGCTAACCAAAGCTAGTCGGATCTAGAGCTGGAGCTAACCAAAGCTAGTTGGACCTAGACAAAGAAGTCAGACCTAGCCAAAGCAAGTCGGACCTTATGTCGGACCTTGCCGGAGCTACCTAAAACAAGCCGGACCTTTCTTCTGACCTTGCTGGAGCTCGGACCTAAAGTCGGACCTTGATGATAAAGGTGTTTTGGTAGTATTCAAAAATTTTATCGCCATAGCCAATGTATTCAGCACACATAGGTCTCACAGTTGGATAATTGATGATGGTTTTATACTATGTTAATTATTTTGGGATATGATGGGATAAATTCACATAGAGATTGTAGGATGCTTTTTTACATTTTTTAAATGTACTTTTCAGCAACTATCCATTATCTATTATCAATTTCTTATTTAAGCTACATGTCATTATTTTCCCACACTTTCTGAGTACTACATGTGCTCACCCTTGCAATTTCCCTACCAACAGTTTCATGTCATGTTTGGGAGTACCCTGAGGATAATGCGGAGTACTAGGTTGTGAGCTACCGACGACTTGCCTGTGATTTGCTTGGAGCTGCGCTGTATCCCATTCGCTTAGGTTGCTTAATTTGCTCAGTTTAGATTATTTCTACTTTATTAGCTTTAGAACTATTAATAATGAGCATTAGAGTCTGTAATTTGAGGATTATTTGAATATTATAATAAAAGTACTTATTTAATAATCTATGCTGTGGTAATTTTCTGTATATCGTTTGTGGTGCACTCGTGTATGTGTGATCAACGTCCTGGTGACACATATGTGTTCACTTGGTTCATTTTCGGAACTCAGCGTCACAAATTGGTATCAGGGCCACATGTTGACCATAGGATGCAGAATGGATAGAATGGACACATTAGAGCACATAGGAGCACTCAGGAAACATTGTGGTTTGTTTGGTGTGTTGTATGCTATGTAATGTTGCTTGTGTGCTGGTGTGCCTAGTAGAGGATTGTGGGATGTTTTAGCGCTTGCCACATCCATATAGACTAATATAGGTTGTTGCTTAGTTTCATATCGCTTGATGCATATAGTTGGGGACGTTTTCTAAATTCTTTCATCCCTGGTTCTTTCTTCAGATGTCGAGGCCTCGCAACCAAAGAAATGCCAATGAGGATGAGGAAAACAATGTAGCGTCTCATAACAACAATGGACTTGGACCTGGGGCTAGCAACCTTGAGCAGTTGTTGGCTATGCAAAATCAGCTTATGCAGACTATGATGCAGTCTTTAGGATAGTTGCAGGCCAATAACCAGAATCAGCCACATATGCCTCCACCACCACCACCTCCACCACCACCCCCACCACCTAATAACAGGTTGGGAGAGTTTATGAGGACTAGGCTGCCTACCATTGCTCAAGACAATGATCCTATGGAAGCTGATGATTGGCTGAAATTGGTGAAGAAGAAACTTGCTATTGTCCAGTGCAATGACAGGGATAAGGTTCTTTTTGCCTCCCATCAACTAGTTGGAGCAACTGCAGATTGGTGGGACTCGCTTTGTAACGTTCATGAAAATCAAGATAGGATCACTTGGGCTGAATTATCGAGAGCTTCCGTTCTCATTATGTTCTGGAATGAGTTATGATTTTGAAGAGGCAAGAATTTTAGAACTTAAGGCAAGGAAGGTCGAGTGTTAGTGGGTATCTCAATAAATTCACTCAACTCTCAAGGTATTCTCCAGAGGATGTTAATTGGGACAGTCGTAAGCAATATTTGTTTGCGAGGGGCCTAAACAATGAGACTCAAGTCAAATCGCTATATAGTGACTATGCAAATTTCCAGAAGCTTGTGCACAAAGCTATTGTGGTTGAAAAGAAGGTTCGCGAGATGGATCAAGATAACAAAAGGAAGGCTCCATATCAAGAACAGCCACAAGGGAGCAATGTTCGCCCTCACTTTGCACAACCAAATGAGCCATACTACAACCCCTCTGCTCCAGCATATTGTGCTGCTATTCTGACACGCCCAGCTCAGCCCATGCAACAATGCCTCGCTATGCAAGAACCTCGCACTCCAATGCCTCACGCGCCCCGCGCTAATTTTCCTGCCAATGCTCGAGACCAAGATAGCCAAAAAATTATGGTGCAGCAAGGACATGCTATACTTGTGGCGAGGTGGAACACTTTGCATCTCAATGTCCTAAGTCAAGCCTTTGACAAGGGAACAATGCTCCAAGATAGAACCCAAGACCAAATGGAGGAGCGCCACAAGGCAACCATGGACCGCATAATTTTGTTCGTGGTAAGGTGAACCGTGTCTCTACAGAGGAAGTACAACAAGTGGATTACATTGTGATTGGTAAGTTTCTCGCAAACTCCAACCCGGCGACTATGTTATTTGATTCTGGAGCATCACATTCATTCATTGCATCAAAGTATGTTGCCAAGTATAGTTTTCCCATATCGCATATGAAGTATACCGTGTCGGTTAAATCTTCTGGAGGAGAGTTGAGGACGAATACAGTATGTCCAAAAGTAAGCCATAGAATAAGGGGGGTAGACTTCTTCGCCAACCTTATTGTTTCGGATTCGCAAGGGTTGGACATAATACTTCGTATGGACTGGTTAAGGGAGCACAATGGGATAATTCAATGTGCCACAAACACATTAGAAATTGACAAATGAAGAAGGGGTTAGCATAGAATTTGAAGCATCTCAACACACACCAAAGCAAGTGCAGCTGAATCAAATGGACGTTGTGGTAATTGAGGAAATCCCAGTGGTGTGCGAATTTTTGGATGTGTTTCTGGATGAGTTGCCAGGTATGCCACCTGACCGTGACATCGAGTTCGTTATTGAATTAATACCTGGAACTGCACCTATAGCTAACAGGCCATATAGGATGCCTCCTATGGAGTTAGCAGAGCTCAAGAAGCAAATTCAAGAGCAGCTAGAGAAGGGTTTTATTTGTCCAAGCTTTTCACATTGTGGAGCGCCAGTGCTTTTTGTAGATAAGAAGGATAGGTCCCAAAGGATGTGTGTGGATTACTGGGCTCTCAACGAGGTGAAGATCAAGAACAAGTAAATGTTGCCCCGTATAGAGGATTTTTTTATAAAATGACGGGTGCTTGTGTTTTCTCCAAGATTGACTCGAGGTTAGGTTACTTTCAGATGAAGATTAGACAATTAGATATACCCAAAATAGCTTTTCAAACACGGTATGGATCCTACGAGTACACCATCATGTCTTTTGGATTGACGAACGCACTTGCATACTTTATGTACCTCATGAATAATGTCTTCAAGAGTACTTGGATAAGTTTGTTGCAGTTTTCATTGATGACATTATGATCTACTCGAGAAGCGAAGGGGAGCACGAAGAGCATCTAACGCTAACATTGCAGAAAATGCGAGAGCACCAGTTGTATGCCAAGTTTAACAAATGTCAATTCTGGTTGAGGAGGAGTGTCGGTTGACCCAGGGAAAGTTAGGCCATGTTATCTTTGGAGGAGGAGTGTCGGTTGACCCAGGGAAAGTTAGAGATGTGCTAAAATGGAAACCGCAGCAGAATATGAAGGAAATAAGGAGTTTTCTTGAAATGGTTGGATATTACCATTAGTTCATCAAGGACTTTTCCAAGATAGCAAAGCCCATGACTGAATTGTTAATGAAGGAGAAGCCTTTCATGTGGAGTCAAGCTTGTCAAGATGGTTTTTAGGAGCTAAAGAAGGGGTTAAAGAAAACACCTATTTTGGTATTGCCAGACGTAAGCAAGAGTTTTGATATCTATTGCGACGCTTCAAGGCAAGGACTTTGTTGTGTATTGATGCAAGAAGGCCAAGCAGTAGCATATGCATCCAGGGAAGAAACATGAGCTGAAGCTGTAGTGGATGCCTTGAATATAAGGAGGCACTACATTCTTGATCATAGGAGTGAGATTTGCAAGGATCACAACAGTCTCAAGTACATTTTTACACAAACGAACCTAAATCTGAGGCAACAAAGATGGTTGGAGCTCATCGAAGAATATTATGTGGGAATCAACTATCACTCGAGAAAGGGTAATGTAGTGTCCAGTGCCTCGAGTCGGAAAAGGAGTGAGCCACCAACTCACGGTTCGGGAATTGCCATCCGAGCGCAAGTAGTTCGTAAACTTGGATTTGTGAATGAGATGGGAATAATGGAGTTGAATCCGACTTTGGAGCAAGAAATTCAAGAAGGTCATGCAAAGGATGATGAGATCAAGGAAATTAAGGAAAGAACCCAAGAAGGAAGAGAATAGATGTTTGATGAAGATGATCATGGTACTCTATAGCTTGGGAAACGGATCGTTGTGCCCAATGCAAAGCATATCCGGGAAACGATATTAAAGGAGGCACATGACTCACCTTACTCAATTCATCCCGGCTGTACAAAGATGTACAAGGACTTGAAGACATGTTATTGGTGGGCTAGCATGAAAAAAGACATAGCCGAATATGTCGCTTTGTGTGATGTGTTCCAACGAGAGAAGGCTAAGCACCAAAGGCCAGCTGGACTATTGCAGCCATTGAAGATTCTGGAATGGAAGTGGGAAGAAGTTGGTATGGACTTCATAGTTGGTTTACCTTGCACTTTGACAGGTTATGATTCAATATGGGTTATTGTGGATAGGTTGATCAAATTAGCACATTTCATTCCTGTCAAGACTACCCATAGTGGAGCAAAGTTGGCATAATTGTATATGGGAAGAATAGTGTGCTCACACAGAGTGCCCAAAAAAATAGTGTCTGGTAGAGGTTATCAATTTACCTCAAGGTTCTGGCAAAAGCTGCACGAGTCTATGGGGACTCAATTGAATTTTTGTTCAGCATATCACCCACAAATGAATGGACAAACCGAGATGACCAATCAAATGTTGGAAGATATGTTGAGAGCTTGCTCTTTGAAGCATGGACGCAGCTGTGACAAAAGCTTGTTGTATGCTGAATTTTCATACAATAATAGTTACCAAGCAAGTCTGAAGATGTTGCCATATGAAGCACTATGTGGAAGGAAGTGTAGGACACCATTGTTTTGTAATGAAATAAGAGAAACTCAAGTATTTGGTCCTGTACAGGATGCCGAAAAGCAAGTTCAGATAATCCACGAGAATTTGGGGGATGCTCAGTCAAGACAAAAGGGTTATGCGAATAATAGGGGAAGAAACTTAGCTTTTGAAGTTGGAGACTTCGTATACATCAAAGTGTCGCCTATACAGGGTCATAAGCGATTTAACTCATAAGCAAGTTGGCATGTCGTTATATAGGACCATTCAAGATTTTGGACGTACTGGGAGAAGTAGCATATAAGTTGGAGATGTCAGCACATCTTTCCGATATTCCTGACATGTTTCATGTTCCCAGCTCAAGAAGTGTTTGAGGGTTCCGGAAGAGCAAGTGCCATTGGAAGAATTGGAATTAGAGGGAGATTATACTTATGCCGAGCAACCAGTCAAAATATTGGAAACAATGAGAGAGTCACAAGAAACAAGGTGATTCGATGGTGCAAATTACAATGGAAGCATCATGTAGAATCAGAAGCAACTTGGGAGCTAGAAGATGACCTCAAGAGAGAATTTCCCTATTTCTTTCCTTCTGCATTGAATCTCGAGGGCGAGATTCATTTCAAGGGTGGTAGGTTTGTAACAACCTAATTTTCATCCATCATGCATTGCATACATTCTTATACATGTTTAGCATTAAGCAACATAAAAAGGAACAAGTTTAAAATGAATTAGAATCAAAACAACATTTAAAATTCTGCAGTCCTGCAGACTTGTCCGATTTAGACCCCAGACTAGTCCGTTTTGCTCTCTGTTGTCCCCCGGACTCCTCTGCTCTTGCTGAGGACTAGTCTAATTTCGTTTCAGTTGCAGTCCTGACTTGTCCGTTATCGAGTACATACTAGTCCGATTCCCATCACTGGAAATCTTTGGAGTTGTGTGGTGACTTATCTTTTGGTCCAAAATTTGAAAATTTGAGAAGACCCCGGGACTTGTTCGGCTCCGGCCCCATACTTGACTTGTCCGTTTTCCTCTCTAGACAAGATTGTACTTGTCTGGACCACCTCCGAACTTGCTCGTTCAAGTTTCTGTTCCATATCGGACTTTTCCGGCCGCCTAGTAGACTAGTCTAGTATGCCCGACTCAAACTCTATTTCTTTCTCCACAAGTTATTGGGTAATTACCTTAAGTGGGCTAGAGAACATCGTGTCCATCCCCCGTGGAGCCCATGTGGGACCCCAACTCGGCCTCCACCGCCTTAAACTCAAAATCCACCCAAACCTTAACTCTGACCTCTATATAAACACCCCACCACCCCAACCTTTCATCCCTTTGTCACAATTGAAGAACCCCTAACCCTAGTTCATGAGGGCCGCCACCATGGAGCCTCCATCGCAGGGAGAAGAAGGAGGATGGAGGAAGGAGGAGGATCAACTGTCGCCTCTGCGATCTCCATCATTAATGTCTCAACATCAACATCGCTCTTCGTCAATTCTTCGTCTCCTTCGATCTTGATGTCAATTCTCAAATCCTCGACCCATGAACCCTAGGATTCAAGGTAATTGTCTTAGATGCATATTTTCTACGACAATTATGGTTATAAATTAACTAAAATCATGTTGTAATTGAAAACTCGCTACAAACCCTAGCCAACAGACTTGTCCAGTCCCAAAGCGGACTAGTCTGATTTTCTTTCTATACCACAACGGACTTGTCCTGTCCCTGAGCGGACTAGTCCGGTCTTCTTGTTTTGAATACTCCTAAAACTTCTTTAATAATCTTCGAAATGACCTAAAACTTGTTCTAACATGTAAAACCCAATTGTAACTAGTCAGTAAGCAATCATATGAACCTAATAACATGCATCGCCACATAATTGCATTAATCATGCATGTCATGGCATATTGAGTAATATATGAGCATTTATTGATTCTAATGCTTGTTTTGTATGTTTATTGTGCGGAATAGAAGGTGGTGCTCTAGAGGGTGCTGTTGAGGACCTGCAGCACAAGAACTTCGAAGCTTTTGATCCTAATCAGTATCAAGAGCAAGTAAGATCATTTTTATCCTGTTTTTAAATGTTTTGTTTGCAAATTGCATGCTTGTGTAAACTTGATGAGAGGCCCTTGATAGGTGTTTACTAGTCTTGTATGACCATCCGTGTTGCTTGGAATACACTATAGAGAGTCGAGAAGGGTATTTTACCTTTTTATTTTCCTTTAACTAATTGGGATAGGAAAAACAACCAAATGAATTAATTATAAATTAACAAACATATGGATGATGAGAATTGATGAATATGGATAATTGGTAACATGGGATTGGGAGATCTAAGCAAGCATGGTTTGTGGATTGGGTTGGATGTTATGGTGGTTTTGCTTGCTTTAGATCTAAGGACCGGTTCGTGGAGCAACAACCCAAGTTTTACTGTGCCACCACAGGGCCAAGTACGGGTGCGGATTAGCAAATTAATTAGGTGTAATGCCAGCATTGTTCGGACCATTTGGAGGAGCGTGGAATAGAAGTCGGTTGGGTTTGCAATAGTAACGGGACTGCCCTAAGATCCGAACAGCACAAGAGGGGGCCATTGGTTTTATGTGCTCAGTTGGAGGCATCACAATTGGTGAAACCTTAGTGGGTCTGAATATGCTGGTAGTCCCTTCCTAAAGGCTATTTTGTGATCTCTTGGCCACACACCGATGGGAGTGTGTAATGTGACCAACAGGTCACCGGTATAATGGAGTTTCTTTAGTCACCGGAAGGTGATGGAATCATGAATTTGTGGGTAAAGTGGTACAACCTCTGCAGAGTGTCAAAACTATCGTGATAGTCGTGCTCACGGTTATGAGCGACCTGGCCTCACATGATTAGAGTGTAACTTGGATATTGGGATGGTATGGTTATGGTTATGGATTGGATGGTGAATAATGAACATGGTTACTGGTGATGTTATAAATATGGCATATAGTTGGATAATTGATGATGGTTTCATACTATGTTAATTATTTTGGGATATGAAGGGATAAATTCACATAGACATTGTAGGATGCTTTTTTTACATGGTTCAAATGTACTTTTCAGCAACTAGATTTATCTATTATTGATACCTTGTTTAAGATACATGTCATTATTTGCTCACACTTGCTAAATACGACATGTGCCCACCCTTGCAATTCCCCCACCAACAGTTTCAGGTGATGTTTGGGAGTACCCTGAGGATAATGCAGAGTACTAGGTTGTATGCTGTTGTTGACTTGCCTGTGGTTTGCTTGGAGCTGCGCTATATCCCACTTTCTTAGGTTGCTTAGTTTGCTCAGTTTAGATTATTTCCGCTGCATAGGTTTCAAAACTATTAATAATGATCATTAGAGTCTGTAATTTGAGGATTATTTAAATATTGTAATAAAAGTACATATTTAATAATTAGTGTTGTGCTAATTTTCTGTATATAATTTATGGTGCACTCGTGTATGTATGATCAGCTTCCTGGGCACACATATGCGTTCACTTGCTTTATTTTCGAAACCTAGTGTCACATCAACCCCTTTTGAACCATACACAATCATGCCTTCTACGTAGAATATACGAAACACTAACTTCTCCGACAATCCTATTGGAATTAAGAAAACCATATTTATCATATGTTATTACTACCAAAATGAAATTAATTGCATGATATATTATTTTTTATAATACTCTCATAAGTATTATTTCATAATAATATACAATTTTACATAAACTGTACATTAACATGCGTTTTTTATCAAAAAAAATATAAATCGACTAATATCATTACATCACCACTTAACATATTTGAAGAACAAAACATTCATAATACAGTATCTAAAATTGTGTATAACATTCAAAATATAAGTACTACAATATATGAAACAAAAATCATTGCTTAAAATAAGTAGCACATTGACATGAGGCAGAGGTAAAAATCATATCTTACCATAAAATAAGTAGCACATTGACAAAATATGAAACAAAAATCATATCCCCGCACATTGAAATATGTAGCACATTGACAATATATGAAACAAAAATCATATCTTAGCACGACATAGGGAAAAAAAATTACCAAAAGAGGAGGAGGGAAGGGAACGCGCACTAGTCGCACGGGCCAGCGCTGGCGGGAGCCACAGGAGCCCTAGAGGCGGTGGCGGGTGGAGCGCGCACGGCGGCAGTGGGAGGAGCGCACGCAGCGGCGGCAGATTCTATGAGGAGGCGCTACGTCAGGAAGAAGGAGGTCGCGCTATTTGACAACTTCCCGCATCGCATTATTCAATCGCCTTTGGGGTTCCCTCAAGGGGACACTCTTGGGTCAATAGGAATGCGATGGGTGCATAAAGATGGACTAATCCCCTTGAGATCCTCTAGTGAATAGCCAAAAATAGCTCTATGCTTCTCTAGGATGGCAATGAGTTTGAGTGTCTCATCATTTGAAAGCTTCTCACTTATGATGACAAGGGCTTCCAAATTTCCATTTAAAAAGGCATAATGTAGGTCTAGAGGTATAATTTTTAACTCAACATGAGTTTTGGGGAAGAACTCTTCTTTTGGTAATTCAATTGCCTCCTAAAATTTATCCTCCACATGGATGAAATCTTCTGCTCCTTCAATTTCAGGTGGTGCTAAGATGAACACAAAGTTGTTTGGTAGGCAAGGAAAAAAGAGGAATTCAATGTATTGATTCTAATTCAATGAAATTTGCATAGCTGCATGCTTCGGGCACGGGTTTACCCATAGCAACAATCGGACGACTCCCGCCAAGAGCCTATGACATAGCCGAATGTGGAGGATTACTAAGGACAGATAGGATTGTCGCCACCTACTGCCTACCTCTTCAATCAGTGGGTCTACGAGATATTCACTAGTAATTTCTAACCTAAGCACCACACTTATGTTCTAAATCACTACTCCAGTTGTTTCGAACACAAAGCTACAGCTAGAGCCCCTAATAAATTAAATCAATGAACCCATAAGTAATTACTTGTGCAAACTAAATTGAATTGGAAATCAAGCTTGAAATGAATTCAAAAAGGCTTACTTGATTTCGAATCAAACCATTGTAGGGGTACAAGTGTAGAAGAGGGACTTGACAAGCCCAAGCCTCCTTCTCATAGACTCTTCACCACACTCTCCTTCTACTTGGCAGCCCCTAGGACTACTCTAAACCTTAGGATTGGTATTCTATTCTCGACTTTTGGTGTGTGTGTGACGTGAGGTGTGGGGTTCTCTCCTTCTACTTGGCAGCCTCTAGGGGAGGTCGGCCGACATGGTCATAGCTCCGTTGGAGCTGTGCTTTATCCAAGTCTCTGCCAGGTGGGTCCCATCCCTTGATATGGGTGTGACACCATTGGATGGCCTCGGATACTTCAGTTTGTGGCCATTTGATCCATGTGATGACACGTGGCATGCCTCATTCACCAAAATTCATTTTAAAGGATTACACCCTGCATGTGTTGGTATTTTGGGTATAAATTCACCTGCATACAAATAAACACCAACACTTGTTTAATTGGTTAGTTTTTAACCCTACCACTATGTTGTGTTTCTCTTTTGTGTACATTATGAGGTGAATTGACGGTCTAAATGGCAACTAAGGACGATCAACACTACCTACCTCTACATCCTTTGGGTCTACGAGACATCCAATGCTATTCTAACAATCTAAGCACCACACTTACATGTTTAGTAAATGCCGTAAGAGTTGTAGAACAATTACCTTCCTAAGGCCATGAGTAACCTAAACATCGTTGAACCAATGTTGGGACCAAGCACTAACATATTCATATTAACATAATCCTATTATTACCTAATTAGACTATAGTGGAGGTGTATGGTGTTTATGATAACATGATATATACATTATGATAATAACATTATAACATTTGCACCTAGCATATACATGGACTCCACAATCAAACATGAAACGCTTTGCCCAAGTATATGAATAAATAGAGACTAATAATAATGTTATTAATATGCATAACGTCACCAAAGGAAAGAAAGATACAGGAGCCATACCTTTTCTAATTTGTACTTGGGACTAGAGGCTCCTCTCTACAGCCTAACTTCCACTAGGGACTATGGGAACTAGTGTATACAATGAGAGAATGCTTGAGTGTTGTGTGTGTGAAGTGAGGTTCTCTCCCCTAGTTATACATGGAGTAGAGACAGTTCTTGCCATCCTTTGATCGCGAATCAGTTACCACTGGCATCAGTGCTCCACGAGAGAGCTACACGTGTCAGCTAACCATGTTTGGTGCCAGGAAAGCATCGGTCAAAGCCCAGGTTCGGCTGACATGGTCCTGCGCCCCTCGAGGCGTGCTTCCTCCTCGTCACAACCTGTTGGACCCTGACCTCATCCCCGAGTGAATCAACGTTGGACACCCTTGGATGCACCTGGGAATGGGTCCATGGATGATGCCATGTGTCGCGTGATTGGTCGGGATGTTACTTTTCAAGATTGGTTTCCTCATTCTTCCTTCTTTCTGCAATAAATACCTGCATGCACTATTTCTCCAAGTACAAGTGGAATTATGTTAAATCTAAAGATGATGTGTGTAAGAAAAATTTATTCCTTCACATAATTGAGTTATATTGTTAGTCCAATTTGGTATATAACAATTGTCAACCCAATTCAAAACTTGTTTCTCTACTATAATCTCAAGGGTAATACAAACTTCTTGGTGCTTCCCACAAGATGTGGGTTAAAAAGTGACCTCTTGTCGTATAGGGATCAAACTCAAGTGTAACATACCCAAATCAACAAGCGAACACCATAGAATCAAACACTAGAGCTCAAACATAATTTCTCGGCTCAGACCTTTCCTAAATCACCAAATCCATCAAGAATAGCTGTTAGGGCTCAAGAATATTAGGAGAGAGGGCTAGAAGTGCTCAAGGAAGTTTTTGTTAGCGCTAGGATTTCAGGAGATTTGATTTGAGGCCGGGGATCCCCTTTTTTTAGGGTCCTCATATTGTATCATTGCCACAAACTAAAGTACTAACTAGTCTGAACTCCACCACCAACGTGGTGTACCCACCACCTCTTGGTTTCGAATGGTCACAAGACCTCGGACTGGTTCACACAACAACATACAAGTCCTTTCTCGTACGGGATCAACTTGTTCATCTAAAAACGGACATGTATGGGTGATCTGGTCTACTCTAGTCCTAGGGCCACACAAGCCTGACCCCCGGGACTTAGGCTCAACAACCACACTAGTCCAGACTAGATCGTCCAAAAAGGAACAAGTCTGAACTCACATTGGAGCTATATTTTCGAAGTTTTCTAGACTAGTCCTCTCACAATGGACTAGTCTGTAGTGATTCACACGGAGGGTTCTTCTCTCGTCTACCTCGGAGTAGTCCGAGGGGTCCAGACTTGCTCAGCCTCAGGCCCATAAAAGTTCAGACTAGTCCTTAGTGCAGTTCTAAGGCTAATCTCTCTCCAAATTAACTCCCAATATAATTTAAGTTGAATTATGACTCTAAAGCACAACTATTGATGTGTCCCATTTCACAATATGGTATTTCCTATACTCAAGAAAATTAAAAAAACCTAATTTCTACTCTTTTGAGTCTTCAAACATCATTTTGCCTTCTCTTTTCCTTTTTGAGGGACTCCACATCCTTATCAATTCATATACATGTGCTTATCTCCAACAAGACTTGTTACTTCTTTATTATCATCGTCAATCATCCAAAACCCACAAGGGATGACAAGATGCACTTTAAAAAAACAAAGCAAAATTATCCTATCAAATAACTACTAGGATCTATATACAAGCAGTAGTTACGTTTTACTTCTATATCTTCCCCGGTAACGGCAAAAGAAATGCTTGTTGACTCATGATAGGCTACATTAATAAAACATCCATGACAGTGGCGCCAGAAGTGTCAATGAATACTTAACTATAGCACCCTAGTGTCATGTTGATATTCTTATGACCATAGATAACATCCTCAAGCACACGATTTTTTTTTTGTAGTATTTCATCCATGGGCATTCCTAAAGTTATCGTACTTATCACAAAAAATATGGTGCAGCAAAACATGACTACACCTCTGTGTAATATAGAGTTTTCCTAACAGATATTCAACTAGGAAGATAAATGATGGTAATGGGGTAGTGTGACACACACTTAAGCACCTACTATTATTAAGTCAGTTAGTCCTAGTGAGAGTTGGACTAAGGGGAGATTGTTCCTAATGCTTGTAAGATACATATGCATAGCCTAATAGTATACATGTGAACATATTAGTGATGAGTCCTAGAGCTTAGTGAGCCAACATGATGGGCACGGCATTACACCTAGTATGCCAGCTAACAGGAGCCTACAACATAGCCGAACGTGGGAGATTATGATGGACAGATAAGGCTTTCACCACCTGCCGCCTATCCTTATAATTTTTGGGTCTACAAGACATCAGTGCTACTAAGTAATCCAAACACCACGTTTGCACACTAAGTAGGTACCATAGAAGTCATGGTACAAATATCAATCAAGGCAATTCCTAACTTGAAGATCATTGAACCAATGTTGGATCTAAACACTATTCATACTAACATATTCATGCCTTGAACAATTAGAATATAGTGAAGGCCTATGTTGTTTATGATAAAATAATAGCAACATTATTACATTATCATAATAACAACTAGCCCTAAAAAATATATGGATTCTACAATCAAACAAGAAATGCTTCATCCAAGCATATGAATATGGAAAGACTAGTATTATAAATAAGAGCAAAGTCACAAATACAAGAAAGGATACAAGAGTCATACCTTTCCCAAAATGGACTTGGGAACTAGAGAGACTCCTCTCAACAACCTAAATTCCATTAAGGACTAGGAGAAACGTGAATACAAGCGAGTAATGCTCAAATGGTGTGTGTGTGTGTGTGTGTGTGTGTGTGTGTGTGTGTGTGTGTGTGTGTGTGTGTGTGTATGTGAATAAGTGAGTGAGGGGTCCTGTTTATACTACTCCCAGAGACAGTTCACGGTAAATTATCTACGGGAAGCAGTCTTTACCGCCATAAGGAACCACCAGAGAGTGACACGTAGCAGCGCATGTGAAACAGGATCCATGTACCACCACATGTCAGCTTTTGATTTGTGGAGAGTGTTGTTTCAGGATTGCTTCCCTTAATTCACCTCATTTTTGTATAAAAATAACTGCATGCACAAATTCTCCAAGGATAAGTGGAACTACATTATTTATAAAGGTAATGCATTAGAGGAATGTATACTCCTTCACATAATTTTGTTAAGTTGACGGTCAAAAATGGCACTTAACGAGCGTCAACAATAGCCCCGACCTCTCCGTCACCTTGATAGGGACTTGACAGCCTTGCGACAACATTTCATTCTCGAGGAATTTCTTCATGTCTTCAATGAGGTTGTCCTTCTGTGGCATGACTTTAACCTTCTTGATGCATGTTTTGTTCGGCTTGGACTAGATATTGATTAAACACCACTATGGGCTTGACGATATCGCTTGCCCGAAGGTTGCACAAGGCTTGGTCATAGTGTTGGGTCCCAATTGAGCAAGTGGTTTTTGAACAACTTGGACCTTGAATGATTTCAAGTATCCTGTCATTGGTCGATAGTTTCTTGGGCATATTCTCATTTAATTTTGCTTGGCCAAGGACAAGATCTCTGAAGGTAGGATCGATTGAAGTTGAATCTGTTTGAAGTATTGAAATCCCGATTGCCTCGTTGATAGTAAGTGATGAGGACATCACAATAACGGATATGCACGTCGAACTACAAGGACAAATCACAAGAGCACGAACACAGTTACTAAATCAATAGGTGAACTCGTTCCTAACTTCCTTTGCATGCGAGTTTGAGAATATATTGCTATGTGATGATTTAATTGTTATTAGGAACAATGGAGAAGAGCAACAAGTGAACGGAGGAGGACTTGGGAGCATGGAGAACCAGCTGGGATGTCCACAAGTTGATGGAAACAATTTATAACTCGGACTCGAGTTCAACTCGGAGTCCAGGAGCAGTCCACCTTAAAACAGACGCTTAGGACGCGTATGAACTCCGTCTTCAACTTTCTACATATACATGGAAAGAGGAAATGATTAACCTTCAAATGGCTCTGGTCTGACTTCAAAGTTCCTCCAGAGTGAACAGGAATCGTCAAAACAAGTCGAGTCCAGATTTCTGTCTGGTGCTGTGCTATCGTATTGGGCTTTTGGACCTTGTATCCAGTATGAGTCCATTAGGGATGCTTCTTACAGTCTTTTGGCCGAACCCTAGCCTTTAAATACTGCGGCCACTGGCCATATTCGATAGGTTTTGCTTAGATGGACAATTTACTTGTTCTACGTTTTGCGAGACCCCACTATGTGATTTCAGATAGCATCTTCTACATTCTTGCTTGTGTTCTCGATAGCACTTGCAGGAATTAGCTTTCTTGCCGAGGTCAAGCATGTGAAGCAGGGTTGATAACCAATGAAGTAGTGTTGTAATGATTGAAGGGGTCGTTAGTGTTCTCCTTGAGAGTCTTGGATCATCAACCTCGAGATCTCCATCAATCGACTTATCCATTACCAATCAGAAGATCGGGCCTAGTCCACTCATTTACTAATCAATTGTTATCAGATTTCTAGGTTTCCCATGAGGTACCTTCGTTTTCCACTAGATTAGTTTTGTTTTTCATACCTAGAGTCCACATAAAAGCCACATATTTTTTTTATCATTTTTAACGCTTCCTAGCCTATAGTTTCTGCGACTTTCGTTTTACGATTTGCATTGTAGAGTTTACATTCATGTCATCGAGTTGTGTTGCTGGTTCAGCTTTCTGTTTTGAGACCTAGTTATCGTGTTTCGTCACCTATTCCACAATCCCTAAACAACAAACCAACCCACCACGTTCATCGGTTTGCCCTAGCTAGCCGCCTTGCGTGAACTCCCGCATCACTAGCCCCAAATTAGGTGACAAACCATTGCGCGAGTCATCTTTGAATAATCACACACCATCCCATTAGCCGCCGTGAAAATTCCAGATTGTTTTCATATCCATTTGCAAGATCTATTCTCAAACCAAGTTGAAACCAACATCCAAAAACTGTAATTCAGATAGTCTACCTTAAAACGGCCATAACTTTCGCATACAAACTCGTAATCGGGCAATTTTTTTTTTCAAATTGATCTACGTGAAATTTCCCATCGGATTTTTGGCATCGTAGTCGCGTTTGATGATATTAGATTGCCCAAATTGCCCTCGGAAAATAGGCTATCCAGCCTCAGAAGTTTCAACACGAATTTTAAAAATCTTCTTGATTTTCTATAGGCCACATATTACATCCAATTGAGCTGCAAATTTATGTTCTTCCTATTTTCATGCTCCCGAGTAAAATAAATGTAAAAAATTAAAAAATAAAACATATTGCAGAGCACACATATTAAAGCAATTGGCCTATACCACTTGTGATGTGATTGTTGATTACATCATTTTGTCTTTCTTTTAACTTGCTACTTTCTTGTGTTATGTTAGGTCTACAGCACTTGGTTAAATGAACAACAGTTTCCTACATTGAATACTTATTCAACTTTGTTTAGCAGTTAATGATTTATGTTCATTAGCCGCCATATTGTGCCATCCTAGCTCCACCTTTCTCTTGGGCAGAACAGGTACCTTTGCAATCACTCCATGCTTTATTGGTTCATCTCACCGTCCACACCACCTGCTGTGTCGGTAAGAACACTTGTAAGATCTTGGTAAGATGCTTGAGCGAGAGAGAGTGTTTCCCTTCCACCTTTTACAATGCCATTGTCCTTTGTAAATGATAGGGATAACATATTCTTGTTGTCCTTTGTTTCCGACTAACAATGGTAGGAGAAAACAATGATGATGAACGTGTTCAACATGTTGAGTTACGTGATATGATGAACGCCATGACAAATATGTTCATCAAAAACAACGCATCAGTGGAGGAGTCATTGGCAAACTTGACTTCAAGGTGTCGATTGCTTCTCAAAGCTGTCGCTTCAAAGCGATCCATAGGCCTAGTGTGGTAAATCTCATGGCAAGCTTGTAACGTGGTTTTCCAACTCAGGAAACCGCGGTAGACTTTGAATCAATGTGTAATGTGGCTACTTTCTGTACTTAACCTAACAATAGTATAATATATGTATTGCGGGGGGTTTCCCTTGTAGTTTGTGCTAAAAAATGATCGTCTTAACAATTATAATCGCCCTCCTCATGATTATTTTTGCTAAAGTGAAATTTACTATACCCTCCTTTTCTAGTGCTTATGATGATGCGGCTTACCTTGATTGGGACATAAAATCCTTCCAACAATGATTTTCATACCTCTCATCGAGGTATTTCAGGCAACACAGCCCACGATTCATAGTTTGAAGGAATGCTTCAAGGCATCGATCGCTTCTCAAAGTTGTCGCTTCAAAGCGATCCATCGGCCTAGTGTGGAAAATATCATGGCAAGCTTGTAACGTTGTTTCCCAACTTAGGAAACCACAGTATATTTTACATCTATGTGTAATTTGGCTACTTTCTGTACTTAACTTAACAACAGTATAAATATATGTACTGTGGGGGTTTCCCTTGTTGTTTTTTCTAAAAAAATGATCGTCGTAACAATTATAATCGTTGTCCTGATGATCCTTTTGCTAAAATGAAACTTACTATACCCTCCTTTTTCTGGTGCCATGATGCTGAGGCTTATCTTGATTGGGAGATAACAGGAGAGCAAAAATTTAATGCCCATCTTGTTCCTTAACAATATAGAGTTCTTCAAGCCATTAGTGAGTTTAAGTACTTTGCTATCATATGGTGGAATGATCTTGTTAAAACTAGAACTGATCCTCCAACATGGGATAAATTAAAAGAAGCTATGCATGGTCGATTTGTTCCTCCTTCTTTTCAGCAGGACATTCACAAAAAATTGCAGCACTTAGACTAAGGTAACTTGTTTGTAGAGGAGTATTATCAAGAGTTACAAAATAATATGTTGCGCTGTGGGGTACTAGAGGACATGGATGATAAAATAGGTCATTTTTATGAGGGCTTGAGACGTGAAATTCAGGAAATTGTTGATTACAAGGAATATGATATTGTTAACAAATTGTTTCAGCTTGCTATGCTGGCAGAAAAAAGAATTGCAGGGCTGCCAACAGCAGCAACAACGCACGACGAGCACCTTCACTCCTCATGCGACATCTACACCACTGAAAATAACACCATCTTTGAGTTTTCGTGCAGCCACTACACCATCCAATTGCAGCCAATGGACAACATCCGTTTCTCTACCTTCTCGCATTCATAACGGCAGCAAGATGACACCATTCAAGCCTATGTCTTCCACACCTTCCACGAGTCATACTTCCGACATCAAGTGTCACCGCTGCCAGGGACTTGGTCACATGATCAAAGATTGCCTGAGCAAGCGAGCCTACATAGCACGCGGCGATGGCGGGTATGATAGTACTTCGAATGTTGAAGATGAATATTCTCTTGTTACTAACGTTGCAGGTCCAAATGACGAACACTAGGAGGTACTTGGTACAGCAACAACGGAGAATTATAGGAGCATCATCGTGCAGCGTGCTTTGAGCTTCAAAGTGATGGTCGACGAGAAGCTGCAATGACACAACCTCTTCCACATATTTCTTATCATCAAGGACTGTCGTGTACAAACTATAATTGATGGAGGCAGATGCAATAACTTGGTGAACACGGACGCCGTCAAGAAACTTGGTTTGTCAACAAGAGCACATCCTCATCCATACCACATTCAATGGTTCAACAACAGCGGTATGGTTTGGGTAACTCGAATAGCAAGATTACATTTTTCGATAGGCTCCTACAATGATTTTGTTGATTTTGATGTCGTGCCTGTGGATGCTTGTTCACTTTTGTTGGGTCGTCCTTGGGAATTTGATACGGATGCTATTAATCATGGTAGAACTAAGAAATATACTCTCATGCATAAAGGAAAGAAAATCACGTTGCTTCCTATGACCCCTGCTGAAATTGTGCATTTTGAGAAGAGTAAAATTTGTGATGATAAAGCAACAAAACTAGAATCCGAAAAACCGAAAGCCATTATGTTAAAATCACCTTCGCTGCTCATAACTAAATCTGACCTTGCTGATTTAATTGGTGGTAAGGGGATGTGCTATGCTTTAGTATGCAAAGTAGCCATGTCTTCACTTCATGAATTGTCTATTGCTTGTTCCTGCTGTTGCCATCCTTTTGCAGGAGTTTGCGGATGTGTTTCCCTCCGAGATACCCTCTGGTTTACCACCCATAAGGGGCATTGAACACAAGATATACTTGACTCCAGGAGCAAGTTTGCATAATCGTGCAACGTACAGGGCCAATCCAGAGGAGACTAAAGAAATTCAGCGTCAAGTACAAGGTCTTTTGGACCGCAGGTACATTCACGAAAGCCTAAGTCGTTGTTCCATTTCTGTTCTTTTGGTTCCTAAGAAATATGGTAGGTTGCGCATGTGTGTTGATTGTCGAGCGATTAATAATATCACCACTCGATATCGTTATCATTTTCATGAAAATTGACTTGCGTAGTGGTTACCACCAAATTAGAATGGCAGTAGGAGATGAATGGAAAACTGCATTTAAAACCAAGTTTAGGCTTTATGAGTGTTTTGTCATGCCTTTTGGTTTAACTAATGCACCAAGCTCTTTTATGCGATTAATCAATGAGGTTTTACGTGCGTTTATTGGAAAATTTGTGGTGGTTTACTTTTAATGATATCCCATTCACGTGTTGTTTTTGATGTTTCCAGAGATGCACATTTGTGTGGTAACCTCGACAAGTGCGTCTTTTGCACTAATCGAGTCTCATTGCTTGGCTATGTTGTTTACTCGCATGGAATTGAGATGGATGAGGCAAAAATTGTTGCAATCACTAGCTGGCCAACTCCAACAACCGTCACACAGGTGCATAGTTTTCTTGGTCTTGCAGGTTTTTATCGGTGCTTTGTGCGGGATTTTAGCACCATTGCAGCACCTCTCTGCGAGCTAATGAAGAAGGGAGTGCCGTTTCGATGGAGCGAACAACAGAAACAAGATTTTGATGCTCCAAAATCGAAGTTTACACAAGCACCATTGTTGCAACTTCCTGATTTTGACAAGACCTTTGAGCTAGAATGCGATGCAAGCGGCATTGCTATTGGAGGCGTTCTCATGCAAGGATGTAAACCCGTTGCTTTTATTTTAGTGAAAAATTGCATGGTCCTTCTCTGAATTATTCTACTTATGATAAGAAATTATATGCCTTAGTGCGAGTATTACAAACCTGACATCATAATCTCTGGTCTAAGGAGTTTGTCATACATTCCGATCATGAATCGTTGAAGTATCTTAAGTGTCAAGCCAAACCGAAAAAATGACATGCTAAATGGATTGAGTTCATAGAGTCGTTTCATACATCATTAAACATCAGAAAGGGAAGGAAAATGTCATTGTCGTTGCATGATCTAGACGTTATACCATACTGTTCCAACTTGATCATAAAATATTTGGGTTGGAAACAATAAAAGCATTATATCCTAGTGATTTTGACTTCAAAGATGCTTTTGAAAATTGTAGAGAAGGAAGAACATGGAATAAATATGTGCTGCGAGAGGGTCTACTCTATCGAGCTAACAAGCTATGCGTTCCAGCTAGCTCCATTCGTCTTTTACTTTTGTAGGATGCACATCGAGGAGGTTTGATGGTAAATTTTGGAGCGAAAAAAACTAAGGACGTGCTGTCCACACACTTCTTTTGGCCGAAGATGAGGCGTAATGTCAAGCGCTACTTGTCACGATGCACTACTTGCAAAAAAGCTAAGTCTTAATTGTTCTTTTCCCTCTAATTCAATTTAATCTTGTCCCTTTTTGTGTTGCAATATGTTAAACATGTATGGGAATGAATGCATTGCATGATGAATGAAAATGAGGGTGTTACAACCCTACCCCCCTTAAATTGAATCTCGATCTCGAGATTCGACATAGAAGGAAATAGATAGGGGAATTCTCTCTTTAGATCATCTTTGCGCTCCCAAATTGCTTCCGATTCAGTATGATGTTTCCACTGTACTTTGCACCATCGAATCACCTTGCTCCTAGTGACTCTCTCCTTTGTCTCCAAAACTTTGATAGTTTGCTCGGCACAAGTCAGATCCTCCTCAAGCTCCAATTCGTCCATTGGTAATCTTTCTTCCAGTACCCTTAAGCACTTCTTGAGTTGAGAAACATGAAATACATCGTGAACATCGGAAAGTGTGCTGGCATCTTCAATTGATATGCCACTTCTCCACATTTGTCCAAAACATTGATGGTCCGATGTAGTGAGGTGCCAACTTGCCTTTAACGTTGAATTTCTTATGGCCTCGGATTGGTGACACTTTGATATACAAGAAGTCTTCCATTTCGAAAGCTAAGTCTCTTCACCTATTATCCGCATAGCCATTTTGACTTGACTAAGTAGCCTTCAAGTTTTCACAGATTATTTGGACTTGATTTTCGGCATCCTGTATCACATCAGGCCCGAGTACTTGGGCCTCTTCTATCTCATTCCAAAATAGGGGTGTTCTATATCTTCTTCCATACAATGCCTCATACGGCGACATCTTCAAACTTGCTTGGTAGCTGTTGTTGTAGGAGAATTCAGCATATGGCAAAATTTTCTCCCATCTTCCTCCATACCTTAGCGCACACACTATTAGCATGTCTTCCAATATTTGATTTGTTCTTTCGGCCCGTCCATCCGTTTGCGGATGATATGTAGAACTAAGATTCAGCTGAGTTCCAATAGACTCGTGCAGTTTCTGCCAAAACCTAGAGGTACATTGAGAACCTCTGTCGTATATTATTTTCTTAGGTACTCCATGTAAACACAGTATTCTCCCCATATACAGTTTTGCTAGTTTCGCAGCACTATAAGTAGTCTTGATAGGGATAAAATGCGCATACTTGGTCAACCGATCCACAATAACCCATATTGAGTCATATCCCGACAGGGTGCGCGGTAAACCAACTATAATGTCCATACCAACTTCTTCCCACTTCCATTCCAGTATCTTTTATGGCGGCAATAATCCAGCCGGCCTTTGATGTTCAGCCTTCACTCATTGGCATACATCACATAATGCAACATATTTAGCTATTTCCTTCTTCATTCCATCCCACTAGAAGCATGGCTTCAAGTCCTTGTACATTTTTGTACAACCGGGATGAATGGGGTAAGGTGAGTCATGTACCTCCTTCAATATTGTCTCCCGGATATGCTTCACATTAGGCACAACAATTTGTTTCACAAGTCATAGCGTGCCATCATCATCTTCTTCAAATCTCCATTCTCTCCCCTCTTGGATTCTTTCCTTGATCTCTTGGATTTCCTCATCTGCTGTTTGACCCTCTCGTATTTCCTATTCAAGTGTTGGGTTTACTTCCATTGCTCCCACTTCATTCAAAAATCCGAGACTCAATTGTTCAAACTCCTTACATAGCTCGGATGTCAACTTTCGAATAATGATTTGGTGGCTTGCTCCTTTTCGAAGCTTAAGGTGTCTGCCACTACATTGTCCTTTCCTGGGTGATAGTTAATCCCCACGTCATAATATTTAATGAGTTCTAACCATCGTTGTTGTCTTGAATTCAGATACGTCTGCGTGAGTATGTTCTTGAGACTCTTGTGGTCCATGTAGATCTCACACCTATGACCAAGAGTGTCGTGCCTCTATGTCTTCAAAGCATGTACCACGGCTTCATGTTCGAGATCATGTGTTGGATAATTCAGCTCATGTTTCTTCATTTGTCTTAATGCATAAGATGCTACTTGACCTTCTTGCATCAATACACATATAAGTCCTTGCCTCGATGCATTGCAATTAACATCGAAGCTGTTGCTCACATATGACAATATTAATACCGGTGCGATGGTTCATGATGAGGACATCACAACAGCCGAGACGCGCATTGAACTGCAAGGACCAATCACAAGAGCACGGGCACGGTTATTAAATCAGCAGGTGAATTCGTTCTTAACTTCCTTTGCATGTGAGTTTGAGAATAGATTGCTATGTGATGATTTAATTGTTATTAGGAATAATGGAAAAGATCAACAAGTGAAGGAAGGAGGCCTTGGGAGCGTGGAGAACCACCTGGGACGTCCACAAGTAGATGGAAACAATTTACAACTCGGACTCGAGTTCAACTCGGAGTCCAGGAGCAGTCCACCTTAAAACAGACGCCCAGGAGGCATACGGACTCCGTTTTCGACGTTCTACATATGCACGGAAAGAGGAGAAGATAAACTTTCCAATGGCTCTAGTCCCACCTCAAAATTCCTCCGTAGTCGTTGGGAATCGTCGAAACAAATCGAGTCCATATTTCTGTCCGGTGCTGCGCCACCGAATCGGGCCTTTGGGCCTTGTATCCCGTAAGAGTCCATTAGGGACGCGTCTAATCATGTTTTGGTCGAACCCTAGCCTATAAATACTGCAGCCGCCGGTCATATTCGGTGGGTTTTGCTTAGATCAATAAAATCGCCGTTCTACGGTTTGTGAGACCCCAATTTCGCGATTTCCGATCGTGTCTTCTACGTTCTTGCTCGTGTTCTCGATTGCACTTGCAGGGATTAGCCTTCTTGGCGAGGTCAAGCATGTGCAGCACGGTTGATAACCAACGGAGCCGTGGTGTAGTGATTGCAGGGGTACTCGAACCGCTCGAGTGCCGCGGATCATCAACGTCGAGTTCTCCAACCCAATCGACATACCTTTCGGAAGATCGGGCCTAAACCTACTCATCAGTTCATCTCCTCTTTAACTCCTCAAAGCTGTACTGACAAGCTTGAGTCCATTTGAATGGTTTCTCCTTCATTAGTAGTTTAGTCATAGGCTTCGCTATCTTGGAGAAGTCCTTCATGAAACGGCGATAATATCCAACCATTCCTAATAAACTTTGGATTTCCTTCACATTCTGTGACGAGTTTCACTGTAACACATCTTTCACTTTTCCTGAATCGACAGATACTCCTCCTTCGGAGATGATAGGGCCTAAAAATGATATCTCTATCAACCAGAATTGGCACTTTTTAAACTTGATATACAACTTGTGCTCTTGCAATTTCTGCAATGTCAGCCTTAAATGCTCTTCGCGCTCTTCTTCGCTTCTCAAGTATACCATGATATCATCGATGAACACTACGACGAACTGATCCAAGTTCTCCATGAAGACATTGTTCATAAGATACATGAAGTAAGCATGTGCATTCATCAAACCGAATGACATAATGGTGTACTCATATGACCCATACTGTGTCTGAAAGGCTATTTTGGGTATGTTTGGAGGTCTGATCTTCAACTGGAAGAACCCTGATCGAAGATCAATCTTCGAAAATATCCGAGGTCCCTTCATTTGGTCAAACAAATCTTCTACGCAGGGCAATGAATACTTATTCTTGATCATCACCTCATTGAGACATCTGTAGTCCAAACACATCCTTTAGGATCCATCCTTCTTATCTACAAAGAACATTGGGGCTCTCCATGGTGATGAATTGGGGCATATAAAATCATTTTCCTGGTGCTCTAGGATCTGTTTATTGAGGTCCACTAATTCATTAGTAGGCATCCTATATGGACTTTTAGCTATAGGTGCAGTTGCAAGTATTCAATCAATGACAAACTCGATGTCAAGATCAGGTGGCATACATGGCAATTCTTCCAAAAACACCTTTAGATATTGGTAGACAATCGGAATTTCCTCCAATGTCACACCTCACATGGTTTGGCTTTGACTTTCCAGTTGTTGGTTGAACTGCCTTGAATTCTATACTAACTCCCTCGTCATTTGTCAACTGCACTCTTTGTGTTTCATAATGGATCACTCCATTATGCTTCCGTAGCCAATCCATTCTGAGTATTATGTCCAATCCTTGTGATTCCAGAACTATAAGGTTGGAGAGGAAACCTACCCCCCCTATTTTAGGACTTACTTTTAGTCATACTATATTTGTCCTCATCTCTCCTCCAGGAGAACTAACAAACATAGTATACTTGTGGAATATAGGCATACTATACTTTGCGACATACTTCACTCAGATGAACGAATGAGATGCTCCAGAATCAAATAATATGGTAGCAACTAGCAGGGTTGGAGTTTGCAAGGAATATACCAATCACGACATCATCAGCTTGTTGGGCCTCCTTTGTAGATACATGGCTCACCTTGCCACGGGCAAAATTCTGTGGTCCACGGTTGCCTTGAGTTGTTCCTCCATTCGGCCTATGATTCTTCCTTGGAGCATTGTTCAATCCCTGGCCTGACTATGGGCACTGATTGGCAATGTGTCCCACCTGACCTCAAGTATAGCATGTCTTGTTACCAGTGGCACCAGAGAAAATAGGGCGAGACTGGCCTTGAGGATAGGCACTCATGTTAGGAGGAGGTGCAGGCAGGATGGGTAAGCGAGGTGCTTGCATGAGAGGGCATTGTTGCGATGGTTGATTTGGGCATGGTGGATAAACAGGTCAATATGCAGACGCATATGGGTTGTACTATGGTGTGATACGCGGTGCATAGTGAGGGTGAACACTGCTTCCTTGTGTCTAACCTTCATATAACATCTTTTCCTTTTTGTCCTGTTGCATCTCATGAACAATGTTTTCAACCACAATATCCTTATCAATAAGCTTCTAGAAGATAGCATAGTCACTGTTGAGCAATTAAACTTGAATTTCATTATTTAGACCCCTCATAAACAAGTATAGCTTCTTGTTGTCTGTATTGATGTCCTCTGGAGCATACCTTGATAGTTGAGTGAATTTATTAATATTCTCACTCACACTCATCCTTCCTTGCTTTAGGCTTTCAAATTCCTGCCTCTTCAGTATCATGAATCCCTTAGGTACATAGTGCGAGCGGAAACTCTCCTTGAATTTAGCCCAAGTGATTCTTTCTCGATTAGCATGGGCATTGCAAAGAGCATCCCAAAATCTGCGACGGCTCCGACTAGCTAGTTGATGGAAGGAGCCTGCAGTTGTCCTAAGGTTTGCATGATGGTCTGCATGAGCTGGTTTTGCATAGATATGAGGCGCTCCATGTTTCTGGCATCAAGTCAAAGGTGGACATTCTCAAGAACCTCAACATTATCATCATCACTGTCGGTACCCGACATACCGGGTACCCTCGCATACAAGGTACAGCCGCCTAGGTACCCCGCCTCCTAGCAGAGGCAGGGTCCGAGAGCGCCACTTGTTCAATAGACCAGGCCCTATCAGCCTCAGATGGGTGGTCCAGGATATCCGCAAGAAGCCCGAAGGAGAAGTTCAGCACCCCCTTTGGAGATGACCCCCCAGGTAACCACGTGTGCAGCAGGTAAGGATCCCTCCTACCCATGAGACAGAGATCCGGAGCTGCCACGTGGACCAAGACATCAGACGGGCCACCTCCCATATGGGCAGGCTCTAGCGCTGCCACGAGTCCCGCAAGGCGGAACCTAACCTCCTCCGCGGAGGTGAGCTCCCAACACCGCCATGTGTCCAGCAGGACGGGACCTAGCCTCCCCCGCAGAGATGAGATCCCGAGCTGCCACATGGTCCACAAGGCGGGACCTGACCTCCTCCGCAGAAGTGAGCTCCAGGCACCGCCACGTGTCCAGCAGGACGGGACCTAGCCCCCTCTCCAAAGATGAGCTCCCGAGCTGCCACATGGTCCGCAAGGCGGGACCTGACCTCCTCCGTAGAGGTGAGCTCTCGAGCTGTCACATAGTCCAACCACTTGCCCTGGACGGAGCAATTCGGGAGTTCAGAGGGCGGTACGCCTTGTCTCTGCCGAGGATTTATGATATGTGGCTTCCAAGACGCATGGCGCGGCGCACGCCTAATGTCAGGTACTGCTGCGACCAATCGCATCATAGTGAAGACGGCACAGGCCTATCCCACTTCGCCAAGTGGGTAGGTTACGGTGATAGAGACAGTTGGACGGGACATCCGCTACCAATGTCAACAATGGCGCATGGGCTATTGACAACTCGGAAGGCAAGATGGCAAGTCTTAAAAGACATGGTCAGAGGAAGCTTATGCGAGAAGGCTTAGATCTTTAGGACAAGATCGCCCCAGGACCACCTGTCAAGCCCCGAGATCCCACTTGTAAGGAATCCGACCTTGTCTATAATCGGCCCGGACCGCCACTGTTACAAAAGATCAGACATTACACACAGACATACACACATACTAGCAATACCATCCACCGTGGAGTTGGGTGTTACACTCCTTGCGGCACAAACAACATAAAAACCACCTTCTCATATTCTCTTCCGCTAGAACACTTGATTGAGGCGTAAGCCCCGCCAAACAAAGAACCTCCGCGGGCTGCTCCTTAGCAGATCCGGAGGAAGTGTCGCACTGACACATTGACATTTGGCGCGCAAAGTAGGTGCTTTTTCCCTCAAAAAAGTGGTAGCGCTTTGACCAATCATGGTGTTCATCAGGCCCGTGGAAGGCGGATTCCGGCACCGTCGTTCGATGACCAGATTCGTCGCTCGAGCGACACGCAATGTTCCGTCATGCCCCTGTGCAGGTACGACAGGCCAAACGTCATGTTGGGACACATCCCAGATCAGTCAGCTCCCCCAGCACCGCCGACTGCAAGCCCAAAGAGTGCTCTAGTAGCGGCCAGGGCACTTGTCCGCCACCCACTGTCGTTGAACGCTTCCAAGGGAGCAGCTCAGCAGTGGGTCCAAGACATCGACCACTTCATCGTCATGGCCATCAACTCTCCCAATAGAGGGAGACATCATGTTTCGCTATCACGCACGCCGTCCATCGACCATCGCACCGTCGACTCCAGATCTACCAGCCTTACCGGCGCTGGCAAGATCCCCACGGAGGACCTGAGGGCTGAGCTTGACCGTCGTCAAGCTCATTTTGATGGCCGCGTCATCATTGAGCAGCAGAGGGAGAGACGGCGCAACCTCGGTGCCGAGTACGGGCCTCGAGGGCATGAGCGGGAGGAGTCCTCCGTCCAAGGCGCACCTCCGGTAAACTTCCACTGCAGCCATTGCAATAGGACTACGTTGGGTCGACTGCACCCCTGGACTGCCCGGTACACCAGGTACAACAACAGTATTTGCCACAGTAGCAGGTCCCGCAGCAGCCACACGTGGCGCAGCAAACCCCTTGGTGTATGTTGTCCCCTACGCCTCTCCAGTGAAACCTGTCGGAGTGTGCATGGCCTTGGCATCATACCATCGGCTAGCGATGTTGTAACGCAGGTTCTAGCCATACCTGTCGGAAAGGTTCGACGGGAGCGTCAACCCTGCAGAGTTCCTGCAGATCTACACCACAATGCTCCTAGATGAAGGAGCAGATGAGCAAGTCTTGGCGAACTACTTCCCCGTCGCCTTGGTCATCTCAGCCCGGTCATGGCTGATGAACCTGGCCGAGGGGTCCATAACCTCTTGGGATGATCTTTGTCGACAATTCATGGCGAACATCAACAGCTCATACAAACGACCCACCACCGAGTTCGACCTCCATGCCGTGTGAGCAACCCAAGGAGACGTTGAGGTCATTCATCTAGTGCTTCCCCCAGGTACACAACTCCATCCTGAAACCCAGAATGCTTCTGTCATAGTAGCGTTCTGGCAGGGAGTGCGTGACCGGAAGATGCTTGAGAAGCTAGGCACACACAACATGCAAGGTTTCTTCAAACTCTTCTCCATCGCCGACCAATGTGCCCACGCGGCTGAGGGCTGTGATTGGCACACCCAGACCTCCCCTCAAGCAGGTAGAGCTAGCCCGGCCGGCAACAGTGCAGTTACCCCGGGTAGCGGCAAGAAGAAGAACCGGGGCGGCGGCCAGATGAAGCCGTTGCACGGATCTCCCATTGTCGCAACAGCGGCAACCGGTGGGGGAAAACCCCCATGCTTCGACAAGCGCCCACGTCAGCTACCTGCTACTGACGACAGCTCAGAGCTGAATGTGGCCTAGAGGGGGGGTGAATAGGCCTTTTTGAAATTTAGTCAGAACCTGCAACACTTAAAAAACTGATCAAACCCCGAGATATCGGACTAGTCTTGTGGCAACTCATCTTTTTCTATGGTGAATCTTCCCAATTCGCCTTCGATCATTTCGATCTTCACTTCTCGCGCATGATGATTGCCTTCATGTGCTATTTGCAATGTATCCAAGATTTCTTTAGCAATCTCGAGCCCATCCACCTTGGTGAACTCGTCCCACCTTAGTGAAGATGTAATGACTGCCGCGGCTTGAGCATTCCAATGAATTGCTTGCTCTTGACTTGGTGTGAGCTCTTCATCATCGTCTGGGATATCTAATCCTGTACGCACAATATGCCATAAACTGGGATTGAGTTAGATCAAGTGCATTTTCATGTTCTGCCTCCACATTGAGTAGTCATTGTCGTCGAAGTGTGGGACTTTTCCTAGAGGAATAGATAGATAATGCTTATTGATAGAATTAAGACAATCATAGTTAAAAGGATATCGGGAGTAGTCGGTATGACTACCCCCCTTCTTCTTCTTCTTCTCGTCCTTGTCCTTCACTTTCCCTTTTGAGAGGGCTTTCTTTCCTAGAAGGGCCTTGAGTTGAAGCGTCTCCTCATCGTCATCCTCGAAGTCTTGAATGACGTCGAAGAGCTTCTCCAACTTTTGAGCATTTTCGTCTTAAACCTTCTCTTGGTTGAGACTCTTGTGCACATCATTCATGTCCGACATGTTCTCTTTGAGCGATTAGTATCTTGTGAAGAAACCCGCTCTGATACCAATTGAATGTGGCCTAGAGGGGGGTGAATAGGCCTTTTTGAAATTTAGTCGGAACCTGTAACACTTAACAAACTGATCAAACCCCGATATATTGGACTAGTCCGGTACAGTGCGGACTAGTCCGGTGTGTGTGAACAAAATTGATCAAGTTCGATCAATGATTTTGATACAAGTGCAGTATGCAGCGGAATATAGTGTGTAACTTGCAAGTATTGAGTCAATGAAGTTATGTGTAGTGTAAATTAACTTTGATTTGAAGGTTTTAACGTAAGATGGACAAAATCAATCAAATCCTAAGAATATGATATGAGAAACTTAAGAACAAGTTTGACACACGATTTTTATCCCGTGGTTCAGTTCCCACAGAGGCAACCTACATCAACGTTGAGGAGCCCATGAAAGGACTGGGTCTTCACTGACCCTAACCTCAACAAATCGCCACGAAGGCCAATTCTTCTTCCACTATCACAAAGGGGCAAATCACCAAGTTCAAGGGGCATTCTCACATGTTGAGGGCTCCCCAAGATTACATTTCAAACACCACCAAGAACACACTCGTAAGATCAACAATGAAACAACAGGAGTGTGTTAGAGATCAAATCCAAGAGCTCAAACGTGTGGAATCGTGTCTCTCTGTTGATCCAAAGGGAATCCTCAAGGGATTGATCTTTCTTGTGTTGGATTGCGTGGAGAGATGTGTTTTCTAGGCTCTTGGAGGGTGTGATGGCACAGGGGGTCGAGAGAGTTGATAGTTGGGTCGTGCACATCTATTTATATTAGGTTTTTCAAAATTTGCCATTATGGTTTCGAGGGTCCGTACTAGTCCACGGTGAAGTCCGGACTAGTCCGGTGTGCAACGTGCAGGAAGCCCTAAGTGTCCAGGATTATCGGACTTGTCCGACTAAGAGCAGACTTGTCTAGTTTTAGTCAGAAAGGTTTTCGGACTTGTCCGTGGTAATATCAAACTAGTCCAGTGTGGTGATACCCTTAGTGAATATAGGACAAGTCCGCACTTGGAAGACTTGTCTAATTTTAGTCAGAGGCATTATCGGACTAGTCCGGTGCGGACAAGTTCGCGTTGGCTGGACTTGGCCAAACCTATCTAGAGAGGATATTGGACTAGTCCGTTTTTCCTGTGAAATGTGAAGTGTGTGAGGATTTTTATGTTTAAGATCTTGGGATGTGTTACACCAACACACTCCCTAATCATTGATGTATTCTATTCAGCTCTTGAGCTCTTTTTCGAATTGATCCTCATTCTCCTTTCTTTTTGGCACTTTCTTCATTCTTTCATTAAAACTTGCACTCATCTCAATAATGTGGTTAGGATCTCATTTGTTTGTCATGAATCAACCAAAACCCACATGGGAAGCCTAGATGCACTTTCAATCTCCCCCTTTTCGGTGATTGATGACAACCAATTGATATTTCACAAAATATGATAAAATGCAGAATTTTCATAAAGTGTGCACATATGAGCTTGAAACTCATTTAGCAATGACAACATAATACATATGTGCACTCTTTTTGATGGGATGCAAAACTAAGTGAGTGAGAGCAGTAATCATGATTACAGTGAAATAATTGACATCAATATATCAATAACAAGCATATATGTCAATTTTAGAGCAAAATCACAGATTTTATAAATATGAGCATAAATAGTTCAAAGCATTGCATCACAAGAACAAAAGTATCAAAAGATCATAATATGAAGTCTTACAACCCAAACGAGATAAAAAATGCATAAATGAAGCTCTCATCTCTCAACCTATAGCTAAGACCTAGTGACTCCCCCTGAATCTCTCCCGCTTTGGCATCAAGACACCAAAAAGAAGGAGAGGAGGGATCTAAGATCTTCAATCCTCACTGTCGGTCCTCTCATCATCTTCATCTTCATTCTCGAGCTGAGGAGGAGGAGCAGGAGAAGATCCACTCGAACCCCCAATGCCAAAATAAGCAAGCTCAGAGGGAGTCAAAGGGTCGAGCTCGGTGAAATCCGAGACTGAATCTTTAGAAATGACTGGAGATCCAATAGGCTCGATCTCCAGCTTCTGGCAAATGTGTTTGACATTCTCTGTCACATACCGCATGTCCGCCTTTCTTGCCTTGTTCATCTTGTGAGTGTTCACTTCAGCCTTCTTGCAAGAGGCAAAAATAGCTGCCAAGTACTTTAGGATTCCACTAGGAGACCCTTTTTGGGGAGGGGCCCTAGTGGTGGGATCAGCACGTGCATCACCTCTGGCTCTCCTTGGTGCTTCTTCACTGGATGCAGGAGAAGGGGCAGCTTGGATTGTGGCTTGAGGAGGCTTTTGTGGCCTTAGAGGGGTGTGCTCCACGTCCTTCACAAACTCGATCCCTGTGACCTTCTTAATCATGAACATCAAGTAAGGTGCGTAGCCATAGGACCTGTTAGGGGTGTAGGAGATGTTCACCATGTCATTCCATATGTAGTCAAAGACATCAATCTTCCTGTCTTCGCTTATAACATTCGTCAGTGTCCTTAGATAGCCTTGGACACTCCCTGCATCTCCATCCTTTGGGGCGATAGTCTTACTCAGAATCCTGTTGAGGACCACAAAGAATGGCTTCATATTCTTGGTGGAAGGAGGGTTGAAAGTTGAGCGAGTGTCATCGAGGAACTTCATTTTGTCCTTCTTAAGGACACCAATGTTGTGAATGATCAAGTTGTCATTGCTGGAGCTATCAAGATGTAGCAGCCTTGCAAATTCGTCATAGGTAATGGTGTACTTGGATCCATGAGTCATCCAAGTCACCCGCTCTTCCTCATCACTTGTAAAGTGGCATGTAGCGTAGAACTGAGCAATGACTTCATCGTTCCAGTTGTTCCGGAAGGCAAAGAGATCCTTCAATCCATGTGTCTCTGCTACTTGAACTACTTCATCAAAGGCTGAGCAGCTCTTCCTTTCAAAGTGCGCCCAATCAATCCATTGGCTGTGCACAACTCGGGTCTTCATAGTAAGGTAGACTGAACTGTAGAAATCTGCATGAAAGTTACTCCAAAACCTAGCATCAGTAGCTTTCTTGGAATGGCTGTAGCAATCAATGAATCTGAGTTTGGAAATAGTGTCGCTTCCTTTGCCATTGAACTTCTCCTCCAAGGAATCTCTGTTTCCCTGCCTTGGATCATGCAACTTGAGTGGGCCGATCGGGCCCGTGGCAATCCCTTTGCCCTTGCCCTTAGCTTGGCGAACAGCCACCGAGCTAGAGCCACCACCTACTGAAGCCTTGGAGGCAGGCTTCTTAGCGAGCACCTTGCGTCGAGCCTGAGGTCGAGAAGGTGTTGGCTCAGATGGGCGCTCTTGGTGCTTATTGCCTTGGCCCGTTGAGGACCGAAGCAAGGCTTCTTGGTCCATCTCAGCCTCAAAATCAGAGATCTTGTTGTTGGTGCTTGACATTGTCCTGAGAATGGATTACACAAGGTATGAATGAGAATTTGATGGCAAGGAATTGCATTGAGGAATGGGAAACTAGGGTTGAGTTCAGGAAAAATTAGACTTGTCCGGTGTACAGGTATGGACTAGTCCGGGGAGACCGGACTTGTCCGTACATGGACCGGACTAGTCCGGTGTTCATCATCTCAAACCCTAACTCAACAACAAATGGTGATTCCCAATGCAAGAAAAGTTTAAGATAGATGTAATACAGCTATGGGGCATGTATTAACTAGAAGGAACTAGGCTATTTGGCCAACAACAAAGAAAATCACGATTTCTAGGGTCGTGGCGGAAAATTTACCGAATTTGCTCGATTCTTGGAGATGGAGGGGTTGAAGGTGCAGACAAGTCCATGGTCTTTAATCCTTGAGCAATGGAGGTCGTTTTCCACCCAAACTTGAAGAGTTTTGATGGAGGAATCGCCAAATCACCATGGGGAGCATGAGGCAAGTTGTCAGAATGAAGAAGATTAGGTCTTGAAGGGGGCTAGGGTTATGGAGGCAAAAAATCGGACTTGTCCGAAAATAATGGGACTAGTCTGAAATCTTTCAGAGCCTAAATCGGACTAGTCCGGACTACCGGACACTCTGCGGACTAGTCTGCGGGGGCGGACTAGTCCGGGTAACCACGGACTAGTCCATGGTCACCAGAAAAGAAATGCTTAGCCCATTCGTATATATTAGAAGGTAGTTATTAATAAAATACGGGGGCAAAGCAAATCAAATAATCTTGATGAACATGATAAGTAAGCATACAACAATCAAGCAATGACCATAATTCATCAAGATCAAGTAGGTGAAATAGTTTTTGGAGAAAATTTGAGAAAGATGATTTTCGCAACTCAAACAATATGTTTTGAAGAGTCCATGCAGGTATGCATGGTTTCAAGCCACATTCCGAGCATCAAGGATATTTAGTTCATTTCGGAGCTCGCAAAAACGTTTTTCATGAAGTGGCTTGGTAAATATATCGGCTAGTTGTTTTCGTTGTTGACATGGGAAATAGCTATGTCTCCTTTCATTGAGTAGTCTCTCAAAAAGTGATGTCGGATGTCTATTTGTTTAGTTCTAGAATGTTCTACAGGATTATGAGCAATTTTGATGGCACTCTCATTATCACAAAGGAGTGGAATACGGTTCATATTGTAACCGTAATCCTTTAGAGTTTGTCGCATCTAAAGGAGTTGTGCACAACAACTCCCGACTGCCACATACTCCGCTTCAGCCGTGGATAAGGCAGTGGAATTTTGTCTCTTGGAGGACCAAGAAACTAGGGATCTACCAAGGAATTGGCAGGTGTCGGAGGTACTTTTTCTATCTACTTTGCATCCGGCATAATCTGGATCGGAGTATCCAATGAGATTGAACTTGGAACCTTTGGGGTACCAAATGCCTAGGTTGGGTGTATGAACCAACTATCTCAAGATCCATTTAACGGCTGACAAGTGACACTCATTGGGATTGGCTTGAAATCTCGCACACAAACATACACTCAACATAATATCAGGCCTAGATGCACATAGGTAAAGTAGGGATCCAATCATGGAGCGATATACCTTTTGATCCAGGCTTGGTCCATCTCCAATGAGATCCATGTGTCCGTTAGTTGCCATGGGAGTCTTGATAGGCTTCGCCATGTCCATCCCAAACTTCTTGAGTATGTCTTGTGTGTACTTGGTTTGGCATATGAATGTCCCTTCCTTTTGTTGTCTCACTTGGAATCCCAAGAAGTACTTTAGCTCTCCCATCATAGACATCTCAAACCTATGCAATTTAAAGACGTTGTCGGGGAACTCTTTGTCTTCAAATCCAAGAGGTTGCTCCACGTACACCTCCTCCTTGATTGGACCACTAAGGAATGCGCTTTTCACATCCATTTGGTAGAGCTTGAAATCATGGTGAGTAGCATATGCAAGAAATATTCTAATTGATTCAAGTCTAGCTACGGGAGCAAAGGTTTAATCGAAATCCAAACCTTCGACTTCTGAATAACCTTTGGCCACAAGTTGTGCTTTGTTCCTTGTCACCACCCCGTGTTCGTCTTGTTTGTTGCGGAATACCCATTTGGTGTCGACGAAGTTCGCGTTAGGTCTTTCGACGAGTTCCCACACCTTGTTCCATTTGAAGTTGTTCAGTTCTTCTTGCACCGCCACCACCCAGTCCGAATCTTTCAATGCATACTCAATCATGCGTGGTTCCAAAAAGGACACAAAAGAGTAATGCTCACAAAAGTTAGCAATGTGGAATCTTGTTGTTACTCCCTTTTGGATGTCACCAATGATGTCGTCGATTGGGTGATCTCTTTGGATGTATTGGTGTACTCTTGGGTTTGGCACTTGCGGTCTTGTGTCTTCATGATCTTCTTC
Source organism: Tuctoria greenei (assembly GCA_036927565.1). Taxonomy (NCBI): domain Eukaryota; kingdom Viridiplantae; phylum Streptophyta; class Magnoliopsida; order Poales; family Poaceae; genus Tuctoria; species Tuctoria greenei. Next base: position 171,374,569 of record JAYESD010000002.1, on the reverse strand, counting down.
TTCTCCACCTAGATGGTTGCCCTCATTGACTTGTTGATCATCTTCGTTTTCTTGAGGTTGATCTTGTGTGTAAGCTCCCCATTTATCATTGGCCTCCTCTTGTGGTTCGTCTTCCTCGTGCACATGTGGAGGTGGTTCTTGTGGTCAAACATCACCCAGCGTCATTCTTCTCAATGCTTGACAAGGAGCTTCTTCTCCATCTAGCACACATGGATCAACTTGCTCCTTTTGGGAGCCGTTAGTTTCATCGAACACTACGTCCACTACAAGGATTCCGCCCTGTTGCACCGATTGTACTGCAACAAAAACTAAATCGTTGCAGTAAGCTTGGTCTGTTGCCACGATCCACTTATGTGTACTCCGCGCTTATGAGTCATCATCTAATTGGTTGAAGTTAAATCAGGCATTATGTTAGGTAAATGAAAGGGCCAATAAAATCATGACACTTAAGTAGGAGCACGCATGGAAGCACTGGATGGGAGTATACAAGTCGTGTCCCCCCGTTCTGTCCTCCCATGCGTCATCCCGCTGATGTGTCAAAATGTTATCGGTCCCTTTATTAATGCTTAGTTTAACTACAATACCTTCACAACAAATAATATGATGACACGTCAGCGAGAGTGTCATCAAAAAACGGTGTATGCAGCCTTTACTGCACGCATGCAGCAAAATGTCGCTACGTCAGGCGATCCTGGTCCAGGCAGGTATGCTCCGATTCCTGTACTCCATTGTAATTGCCTCTTGTTTGCATCGGCACGAAGTACAATATTTTTTCTTTTTTTTTGCCTAGAGCATGAAGTGTCATATAGATCGACCGCAATAATTAATGAGAAAATACCATATTTAAAAAGACTCCTGAAAATAGGATGCAGTAAAATTCACTACGTCAGGCGATCCTAGTCTACCTGCAAGGGTCTTCCCAACAACCACCGGGGACGCATGACAGGGGTTAAGGTGCACCTTAACACTGGCCCAGACTGTACGTGTACACGGCCAGGTGCATAGTTTCGTTTTATATTTTATTCCCTAGGCTTAAAAGTTTGCTCTTCCTCTTTGTTTTTGCTCTGTTTTCTCTTCCCTAGGCTTAAAAGTTTTATATTGTACGGTATTTTTACATATGTAATATGACATATGATATATAACTTGATGGTTTTGCACAAAAAAAGGAGGTGAAATATGTATATCCCATGCAACTACGTAAATACACCCCAATTAATTAGCTAGTTATTTTTTAAGATGATAAAAAATTATTATCTTTTTCTAAGTGAGGTGGTCGGGGTAGATGATGTACATGGCATAATAGCTTATTTGGCATGCGAATATGGATGACCAACCCAGACTAAGGATGATAGCGAAACGGTCATTTGAAGTTGATAGACTAAATAATTGACCCGTTTGAAAGTTCAAGGACCAAACTTAGTTTTGATTGAAAGTTTGAGGATGAAGTTGAGTATTGCTAGCTTGATGAGCTCAAGCACAAAAATTTCGAGTATGCTCATTTGTTGTTGTCATCTGGGATATGTACGTATGATTAAACAAACTATATAATTCTATTAAAAATGTTCTATGGGACACAATTTTTATATATGATAGAAACAAACTCGCTTAAGTTCGACTCGTTGACAGCCCTACATGGAATTAATGTTTTGGTGCAATCGTGTAATCAAAGACATTCATCCGTTGGATCTACATATTACGGTTATTTCATCTTTTCATTCAACCCCTTCCACCACCACCACCACCCCTCCACCTGGTGTAGGGGGTTAAATAAAAAGATTCAACGACTGTAATGTAGATCAATCCAAGGGTTGAAGATGGTTGATTGCACGATTGCACCGAACATCTGATTACATTCTAGTTGAACCCAACTTTAAAACAGGAAATCTTTTGACACAGATTAATCCAGTCGTGATGTTTTTCTCTTCTTGTTTTTGTGATATTTTATTTTTTCTTGTTTCGCGATGTTATGTTTCATGTTTTGTACTTCCTCCTTCCCATATTACCCGTCGTTAATTATTAGGACAAGTTATTTTCTAGTTTAAATATGAACTAAAAAAACTTGTTCTAACGACAAGTAATATAGGAAGGAGGGAGTAATGTTTTATGATAATAAACTCAATGTTGTTCTGCTGTTCCATCCGTTATTTTATTTTCTATCTGCTATTTAGTAAACTATCTATTCTATCTGTATTATCTACTAATGAACGACCATCCACACCGTCGATGGCCTCTAAAGTGGCCTGTACGATACTTTAGCCGCTGGAGGTGTCAGGAGATCGCCCGCAGCGGGGCCTGCAAAGCGGTCTGTAAAGTAGTATACAGTACTAACAGGTAGCGATGACTAGAAAGAAAAGATGAGACAATGAACAGAGAGAAAAGAAAGGACGAGAAAAATGTTAGAAAAATATAGGTATAACTCCAACGTTCCACTGGCCCTATGCCCCTATACGCGGTGTATCATTACCACTACTCCTATACGCGGCATGAAGTTATTACCTCTGCTTCAAGGGAAGTGTTGCGGACTAGATGTGTCGATTAGTTTATTTTTTGTTTATTGGGGATTATGTAACAACTAGTTATGTCGATTAGCGACGACTAGAATGAAAAGTGGAGACAATGAACAGAGAGAAGGGAACACTGATTTCCTTCGGGCACCTACTGCTGTGAAATCTGGACTTCTGTGTAAGCATGCAATTTGCAAATTTTAGCCGTTTGATGGACATCCAAGGGTGGCTGCACCTTTTACATATAAATGTGTAAAAAGTGCGCAAGAAGGTGGAGGGATCTATGTGAAAAAAGTACGACACCCTTGGATGTCCATCACACGGCTGAGATTCGCGAATTGCACGCTTGCACAAGAGCCCATATTGCACAGCAGTCGTTGCCTTTCCATCATTACAAACTACTGTGTGATTGAATGTATTCATTTCCGGAAGAATCCATTTCTTTAAATTGTCCTGTGAGTTTCATTTGACGCAAACGGGGCTAAACATAAGACGAGCGCACATAGGGGAAACACGACAAGTGCAACATTCATCAGAGACGAGCGGGCATAGGGAAACACATATACTAGTACAAGTCTATTTTATATACTCCCTTTGTTCTCTTTTAATTGGCGTTGGCAGAACTAGCGGTGCATCCAAACGGGAATGGAGGTAATATAATCCATATAGTACAACGCCAGACGGCGGAGTAGGTGATGCTCGTGCTTAATCCTACAGTTCTCTGTACAGAAGACTGACCACGTCTCCCACGTAGTCCTACCGCAGTGGGAAGTTCCCTGGTTCCCCCCTATTGAGCAGCCCCAAGCGTCATCATCAATGTTGGGCACCGCCACCGGCGGCGCTTCTGGACGAGGCCTGCCCAGGAACCTCTAGGCAACACCATCGATACTATTCATGGCTTCACGCCGACACCGGCAGCACTCCTTGTTGGTCCACTTCATGGCGACGGACCCGGCCGCGTTGTAGCCGACGTGGGCCTCACCTTCGACCTGCTGGATATACTCGAAGGCATCGCGGGCCCCGCGGTCGGCGTTGTAGCGGATCATGGCGAGGACGCAGGCTGCCACCTTGTGGCCATTCGCGGCCGCCCGGGCAAGGAACTGGGTGCCCGGCTGCGCGCGACCGTGCAGGAAGATGAGGTCGAACCCAGTGATGTAGCACGCATAAGGGTTGCCGACGATTGCCCGGAGCTCCACGAGGCGGTCGTAGATCCGGTTATACTTCCAGATGCTCACCCGCTCCAGCGCCACGCGCCTTCCCATGGCGCGATCCCGGCACGCCGCGTGCATGGCCTTGCAGGTGGCGCGCAGACTGGAGAGGTCTTCCATGGCCTGCGGGGAGGTTGCGGCGACCGACCCCGCGATCAGGACTGCAATATCGTGCGGCAAGGGGAACTCCATTGGCTTTGAAGGGACCAATGAGGACGTGCGCAACGGAGACGAAGAGGAAGAGTACGCGCGGAGAAGAGGATGGTCTGTTTGTGTTACGGAGAAGAGGATATTGTGTCTTTATTAGTACGCGCGGAGAAGACCATGAGACGCGCGCAATAATCGTTATGGCTTCTAAAGTGCACTGTTTCGAATGCTACTTGCAAAACTGGGGTTACGGCTTCTAATGTGCAACTGTACGCTACTTTAGCCGCTGGAGTTGTCAGCAGGCAGGATATCGCCCGCAGCGGGGTCTGCAAAGTGGTCTCTAAAAAGTACTCCTCCCTCTGCCCCAACTCAACTCTATTTTTAGCTTTGGTCAAACTTACCTTTGACCAATGATTTCTTGCCTGGTCCTTACCCTGATCATCAAGGTCCTCCGCCCGCTGCCCCAGATGACTTGGGGCAGAATAGGGATGAAAACGGTCGAAATGGAGCTTATTACCTTTGACAACTCCTTATTCAAACTGGTGTCTGCATAAAAAATTTAAAGAATTGAGCTTATTACTCCCTCCGTCTCTAAATACTTGTCTGTTTGTAGTTCAAAAATAAACTACAAAGCGATATTTACTACGGCCCCGTTTGGAACGTAGGAATCCAAATCACAAGAAATGGAAAAAACACGGGAATAGACAAAATGCAGGAACGAAGAAAGTGAGCAACTATAAACCAAATTCTTTAGAATTTTAACTATCATTATTTGTAATAAATAAATCAAAGTCATAAATTCTTGCAAAAATAAACTACCAGTTTACTTCATAAACAACTTCATTCCTATATTTCTAACATCAAAACGTCTATTGCATTGCAGTAGCTCAGAAATAATTATTCCCTTGTTTCAAAAAAAGAAATAATTATTCCATGCAAATCATTAGGTTAGTTAATTTGACTTTTAACACCCTATATATTCCCTCCATAGCCAACCAGCAGACCACAAAGAACTTGGACTAGATTATTTCATTCCTCCATTTTATATAGGAAAGGAAGTCTTTCTACAGGAAACGAAATATGATTCCTGTGTTCCAAACACCTGTGACATAAGCACAATGTAGGAATGAATTCCTTTGAAGTTTCCTTTAAAAATCCTCTATTCCATGGGACGGAGAGAGTACATGTCAGCCCATTAGACCTAACCTACTATTTGGAAAGTATTCGGTTATTGTTCGGAAATTTTAAATTAGAATATGGTATTCCGACAATTCGGTCGGAAATCAGTCTAAATCGTTTCCATTCTGTTTACCAAATTTCAATGTCCGATAAAAACGGTAATCGGATCAAAAATTTCAGAAATTATCGAAAATTGTAATCGCATCGGAAATATTCGAAAACAGCGTCGGACGCTTCAGGAATTTACCATACCGTTTTCATCCCTAGGGCAGAATGATCCTAGCTCAAAACAATGACGGTGCTCATCAAGCTCGCAAGCTAAACTTCATTCATCCTCAGACTAGCTAATTATTTCAGATGGATTTACGTTAAGGGGTGTGCATTCGTTCTACCCGATATTTTGGTACGGGTATTTTAGTCTTTTTTCAAAATTCGGTTTCTTGAAATAACTACCCAAATCGTTGTAATAATATTAGGTACCCGAACATTTTGGGTACTAAAATTCCGGTTCGGTCTTCGGTCCTACCCGATATATACGAATTATACATTATATCCATATCATGTTTGCACAAATTTAATATGATTGATAAATTTAATCCCATGAGGTCATTTATTATAAATTGACAAATGAAAAATAAAAATAAATGTTTAAATCCAACAACTTCACACATCACAACTTGAAAATAAAATATCTAAATTAGAATTCTTCATAGTTTAGCACGCATAATTTAACTTATTATTTGATGGACCGACTATTCGGTTATTTCAATTACCCGAGAGTGGTACCCGAACCCGACATTTATTTTTCAGTTATTTATATTTGCTACCCAAAAAGTACCCGATACCAGATATTTCGGTCTTTTCAGTTCCAGTCTCGGTTTTATCAGTTTCGGTTTTTTGGTCTCGGTTTATTTGCCCACCCCTAATTTACGTAGTAGTAGCATATGGGATATACATATTTCTCATCCATGTTTTTTGCAAAACTATTTAGTGATATATCCTATGTGCATATTACATATGTAAAACTAATGTAAAGTATAAAAAATTTTCAAAGGGAAGTCTTAGGTTTCGTCAAATCTATCTTTGACATTTACGCAATTTTGATCTTTTTTAACAATACAAGAATTGTACTATTAGATTCACCATGGAAATATTTCCATAATATACAATCTAGTACTACATGTTATTGATGTTAATAAATTCCATATAAATCATTTGTCAAAGGTAATTAGTTCGACCAAAACAGAAATAGAGTTGAGTTGGGGCGGAGGAAGTATTATACATTGTTGTTTGCCGCATAAGGTTTCGTCCTTCGTTCAAGCCGTAGCCAATTGTAAAGGCGGCTGATGCGACCGGGCGCACCAAGCTTACATGCTCGCCAGTCACCGAGGTGCCTTAAACACGCGCAGCGCATGCGCATCTTTGAATTCAATTGGAACCGCTCCGCGTCCCATCACCACTACTGCGCGCGTCGAGAGACGAACAGCCAGGTGGGTTCAAATCTCCTGAAGTACTGCAGGTGCAGTAGACATGGCTGACAAGAGGGCCCCGCATGGTGTGGGACCCACGTGTCAGCCACCTCTACTGCACCTACAGTACTGCAGAGGCCCCATCCCTCAGTTGTAGTAATCGCAGTGCAGTTACTGCAGGGGATTTCGCCTACGCTATAAGATCAACCGGATACGCCATCGTCTTCTCTGCACATCCACTCTTCCTCTCTTCCCAAAATCGTGCCAAGAACACCATGGCTGACAAGACAACACCACCGCTAAGCCCGCCGAAGGATGCCAAGGGGAATCATCCGCGTCTGGACTCCCCCCCGCACATGGAGTGGGCTCTCCGGAAGATGGCGCGCGATGTATTTGACAATACATCACGCTCCATGCGTCGTCTTGGGCTTGGTCCCCTTCCAGAGTATGCTGCCACGGGGACAACGAGCCACTACGTCTTTGGCATGACGCACTTGGCCAGTCGCCTCGATGTCCCCTCAGAGACGCTGGCAGACTAGCTCGGCATCGCCGGCCGCGACAACCTGGTGGCCGCAACGTGCAGGAAACTTGGCTTCCCGTCTCCGCCGCGGGAGGCACCCCCACCCAGACAGGAGCCAAAGGAGGAGGAGGAGAAGGAGAAGTAGGTGGAGCGAGGTGGAGAAGTAGTTTTTTTTCTTATTCTTAGTTGTGTTGTTTATCTTTTCTTGTTTGTAGTTTGTGTTTTTCTTTTTTCCTGTTTGAAATGCATCGTCTTAAGGTAATGAACTTTATATTTTTGTTCATTGATGCGCAAAAATAGTTCTAATGTTGCTGTTCTAACGATAAACTTGTGGACTATTTATCTCTTTTATCTTTTAGAATGGAATATATTTCCACTTCCAACTCTACTGAGCTGGAGATCCAGAAAGTGACTATCACCTATACTAGTTTATCTGACAGGACCAGCAGGGAGGAGCCCACTCTCTGTTCAAACCCAACACGGATCCAACATAATGAGCAATCAAACAGCAAAGCATGTAGTAAATAACAAAAAATGCAACATTTTCTGGAGTACATATCGACTTTAGCCCAGATTAGATGCTCGTGGGCGTCATTGCAAAAGGGTGAAGACAAAAAAGACTTGATTTCGGATGGCTTGCAAAAACAAACTAGAAGTCAGGGTCATCGAAATTTTTGCCCGATTTGGATTGAGTCTTAGTTATAGACTTCCATTATAATAAAATGTGTCAGGTATTTTAACTTTCACAAGTGTGTCATAAAATGTATCGGGTGTTTTACTTTCACTAGTTTGTCATAAAGTGTACGCCGGCCACGTATCCTGATCCAACCGTACAACATCAAATAAAGGAGGGTTAGAGCATCTCCGACCCCTTTGTTATTTTTGGTTTGCTATTCTTTCAAATGACAAATATGCAATCCACATTTAGCATCTCATTCCATGAGCATCTCCAACCCGTTTGCTATATGATGTGCTATATTAAATTTTTTCATATTTTATTAGTATATAATAATTATTTTAAAATTCAAATAACATTGTTGCAATGGCTATATTGTAACGGTTGTATTTATAACGACTATTTTTCGATGGTTATGTTTCTAACGACTATTTTTCAACGGATGTATTTCCAATGGCTAATTTTCAATGACTATTTTGCAACAGAACGACGATAATGTATCGGAAATCGGGAATAGCAAACCGGATAACATTTGCTACTAGTAGCACACCGAGAGCTCCATATATAGCAAATGGCTACAAGTAGCAATCCTAATAGCAAACCGGTTGGAGATGATTTTTGCTCTAGATTTGCTATATAATAGGATAGCACATCATATATCTAATGGGTTGGAGATGCTCTTTTAGCCATTACCTATATGGTGTGATATCCTATTATTTAGCAAATTTAGAGCAAAAATCATCTCCAACCCGTTTTCTATTAGGATTGCTACTTTTATCCATTTGCTATATGGAGCTCTTGGTGTGCTACTAGTAGCAAATGCTATCCAATTTGCTATCCCCAATTTCTGTTACATTATTGTCGTTTCTGTTGCAAAATAGTTGTTGAAAATTAACCGTTGGAAATAGAACTATTGAAAAATAGTCGTTAGAAATGTAACCATTGAAAAATAGCTGTTAGAAATACAAACGTCAAAATATAGCAGTTGCAACAATGTTATTTGAATTTTAAAATAATTATTACATATTAATAAAATATGAATTTTTTTAATATAGCACATCATATAGCAAATGGGTTGGAGATGTTCATAGAATGAGATGCTAAATGTGGATAGCATATTTGCTGTTTGAAAGAATAGCAAACAAAAAATAGCAAACGGGTTGGAGATGCTCTTAGAAGATTGGTGGAAAATAATACAAACTTATAAGAAAAAGGAGAAGAAGAAAAAGGATGGCGCGTGTTTCGATACATGAACTGTGACACTGCTGATATCCATCTTCATTGGCCAGTTCCCGATTCCGCTGATCTCTCCAGCATGTATTCACACTAGCTACTCTCTGGTCACTGGGACCCAGGGTATCCCGTGGCCCACCCGGCATATCCAGTGGGTGGGCTCCTGAGAAATGTTGTTGTTGTTGTTTTATGTGGTGTTAGGTTGAGACCATGCAATGTGTGGTCATAACGATAAGAATTAAAATTAGAAAGAGTATATAAGATTCAAAAATCTTCATTACTCTCTTTACTCCGGGCTCGGGCCCGTCAAATTTGGAAACTCCTCCGCTCATATCGTAACTGCATCAGTTATATATCCACGCCCGTTTCCAATTAAGATCCAAACTAAAGGTGTAGACGAAGGTTTTGCACAAGAGAGGGAGTTGCGCTGCGCCGCCGCATAAGGCAACCATAGGGACGACAAGGAGAGAGACCCAATGGCGGGGACTCAGGTGTACAATGTGACGTTCGAGGAAGACGTAATCATCACCACTATGACGTCCTCCGGCAAGGCCGTGGAGGACTGGATCGACGGGGTCCTCTCTATCCACCATCGGCGCCTTCACAAGCTCGTCGTCGGGCTCGACGTTGAGTGGCGCCCAGCTACTCCGCCGACCAGAACCCTGTCGCCGTTCTACAGCTCTCCGCCGGCTGCCGCTGCCTCACCTTCCAGGACATCCACGCTGACTACTTCCTCGACGAGCTGGAAGATTTCCTCGGCGATTCCGACTACCGCTTCGTCAGCGTCGGCGTGGAGGGTGACACCGACAGACTTTGGAAGGACTGGCAGCTAAAGGTGGCCAAAACGGTGGACCTGGTCGAGCTCGAGGCGGAGGAGATGGATCGCCCGAGCCTCCACCGCGTGGGGCTGAAGGACATCGCGAGCGTCGTGATGGGCACTGACATGGAGAATCCTTACGGGGTGAGGACGAGCAATTGGGACACGTACAATCTCTTCGGCGAGCAGATCAGCTATGCGTGCATCGACGCCTTCGTCTCCTTTGAGGTCGGCCGCAAGCTGCTCTCCGGCGACTACTGATCTTACCACCGAGTTTGCGGATCGGCTGCCGTCGATCATCCCGGCATATGGAATTCGTAGGTGCATCGCTCAAGTTCTAGCTTTTGTGCTTGTGCGCCTAGTCTCTCAAACAATTATTTTTTCTTTAGAAAAGACTATATGTTGCTTTTAAAAACATGCATCTTATTTCACATGCATCGAGGTCTTTCACATACATGTTAGTTGTCCATGCATGCTACACCCCAAACATGATCAACGAGCCTCAAACATGACGATCTATTAACAAAATAGAGAACACGTAACGTCAGCAAACATGATTGAGGTCTTTCACATGTATGTTAGACGTACATATGCTATGTCCCATATATGTATTCCAAGAATAGAATAATATTTCCTACCATGTATATATATTTCTATATTTATCATATTCTCTACCATGCATGCGTGTATGCTCTTAACCTACAGTATCAGTATATGACAGTTTAACTGCCACACTAATGAAGAATATTATCCTGTCATCAATAGAGATAACAAATTTGACACAAGGATGTTCCCTCGATGGCACGAGGATAGAATGTGGACTACCATCGTCGAATAAGCACACATCTCTCACTACGTACGTACGTGGTTCATCAAATTAATCGATCGCATGCTACCATTATGTATCATTGTACTCATCTTTTGAAGAAACAACAGGCGTAGGCGCTAGCCGCTATGTGTTCTGATTTTACGAACAAATGAACACACTTGTGAAAACACTTGCGATAACCGAGAGAAGGCGAACTGCAGTTTGGAGTAACACTGACCGACGATTCAAAAGCACAATTTTTGAAGCATCCGATCATCTCTCCACTCACGCGCTTAGATGACAACCCGCTATAAAGGCACACCTTCTTCTTCTTCTTTGCCGCACCTCTCGATCGATTTTAGCCTCCAAACTTCTCCTCTTGCTTCTCCGCCGCACCACCGTCGACCACCTCTCTCTCTTTGTTTGCACATCCATCGCCGCACAAATGGGTAGCCCCGCACCAACGCGCTACAGGTCATCGACGTCCTCCAAACCTCCTTCTCTTTTTTGGTCACCGCCAAGGCCGATGGAACTGGAGGCGGCGCCCGCACCTCCTCCACTCCCGTCTCCGCCCGTGGCGCCCGCACCTCTTCCGTCTAACTATGAGGAGACTGTCCGCCTCTTGGAGGAAAGCATCGACAAACTCAACAACAAGCTTAAGGAGGTCACCAGAAGCTTGTTCACCGCCGACGTGCAAGCAAAAGCGCTCGACGAAATGGCGCAGGATGTATTTCACAATACATCTCACTCTTGTTGCCGACTGGGACTTGGTGTCCTTCCCCAACACACCAGCATGGACTCCGTCAGCTACTACATCTTCGGGTTAGGCTTTGTTGCCGCTCGTCTCGACTGCCTCTACGAGACGATCGGTGAGGAGGCCGTCAGCCGGAAGAAGTTTGATCTGGTGTTGGAGGATGCTCTGCCGGCGGTTGTGGCAGAGGCGAAGGCGCCGACGGCGGATGCGGAGGCAGAGGCGCCGCCGATGGAGGCGGCGACAGCGGCGGAGGTGGACAAGTCCTCCTTCGAGTAGAGTAGGATGAGTAGTAGTTTTTTCTTTTGTTTTCTATGTGTTTTTTTTCTTGTTTGTAATATATGTGTTGTTTTATGTTAATGAAAAATGTCTTTTATTTTATGTTCATGAACAATGTGTCCTACTCCAGTACATGCACTAACGAAAAACTCCTTTTATCGAAAAACATCGTATATAGAAAATTAACACATTAGTAATATTATACTGTATCTAATAAATACTCCCTCCTTATTCTTTTATTTGACGTTTTGGACAAAGCATTGAACTAACATTAGTAGGACGTGACCACCCCCACCCACCAGCCTGGCCCTAGGCAGTAGCCCACAAATTTTCTGCGACCTTGCCGCACAGCATCGCGCATAATTGTGGGAGCGGGACACGCGGGATTTCCATCCTTCGGTGTCCAAACAACAAACCCAGTGCGAAGGGAAGGATCTCAGCGGGATTTCCATGGGACAGCGTGCGGGGCGGGGGCTCATGCGCGACGTTGTGTGGCAGGGCCGCAGAAAATATATTTCCGCCTGCCTAGGCCCAGAGCTTTAGGCTCTGTTTGGGAGCACAGTTTTTCAATACTAAAGTTTTGGAAACCACAGTTTTTAAAATGACATGGCAATACCAAAGTACGTATTTCAGTAACACAGTTTTGTAATACCACGATTTTGCAATAGACAGGACTGTTTGGTTGACAAACACCATTCTGTAAAAAAATACCATAGTAATCTCAAATACCACGGTATTGCTAATTGCTCTAAAACTCCAAAAATACTGTGTTCCCAAACACCAAAATCGAATTCTCTGCGACCCTTCCGCACACAGCCGTCTCTGTGCGACCCTTCCCAGATGGTTGCCACGTACGTTCACGCTCCAAATCTTACAGCCAAGGGCGCACTGCACGGTTCCCGCGACTGTACCACCCTGCCCTGATGATTGCCACGTACGCAAGCGCACTGAATCTTGCAGGGCGCACAGGCACACACGAACTCCACGTCCAAACTTTGCTCAACGATCCGAATAACTCGGCGCTCGGCATGCACAATCCATCATCATGCGCACAAATAATATTATGAAATTATCAACTTTGATGATTCAATAATCCCAATCAAGTTTCAGCCAACCTACCAACAAAAAATCGGATCGTCCAGTCCATCCAACCAAATGTTAATTTGGATGATCCAAGACATAAAGAAATGGATGATCTATCTCCAATCGAACTTCAACATCAAACCAAACACAATTGATGACTGAGCACTTTGTCACATGTCACTAGAGTGTACGCACAAATGACAAATACACGGACTCAACACCAGGTTTAGGGTGCATCGTGGACTAACCACATGACCCGACCAAATACTCACGTAATTACCATACATCTGCAAGAGCAACTACCTGGCCACATCCTTCGTGTACGAACAGCAACGCCGACCAACTTATACTTTTTGTACTAGGTACTAATAATTTTCCTTGTCCATGAGCCAATAAACAAGCTCTTCTGATGCGGCTTTTGTAGTTAAAAAATGAACTACGACAAAGTGACAAGTTCATGGAGACGGGGGGAGTACATATGATCATTGATGTCTCTCTCACATGCATGTTAATTATAGTTGTCCATGCATGCTACCCTACACCCCAATCATAGGATGATCAACGAGCCAATATATATATATATATATATATATATATATATATATATATATATATATATATATATATATATATAAATAACATGTTAGTTGTCACGCCCAACATGATCAATGAGCCTCAAACTATATATGATGATGTTTCAACAAAAAACAGAGAAAACACGTAATAATGTTGTCATCAAACATGATCATCGCGAGATTTTCATGTGCATATGTTACTTGTCCATGCATGCTTGCTACATCCGAAACATGATCAACGAGTCTCAAATATGACGATCTTTCAACAAAATTAGAAAACACTTACGTCATCAAACATGCATGATCGAGGTCTTTTGCATGTCAAACAGAAAACATGAACGAGGGTTTGTGATATATATATATATATATATATATATATATATATATATATATATATATATATATATATATATATATATATATATATATATATATATATATATATATATATATATATATATATGTGTGTGTGTGTGTGTGTGTGTGTGTGTGTGTATGTGTATGTGTGTGTGTGTTAATGAATGCATAAATGTGTGGTGTGTTCATCGTCTTGTACTTTTTTCTTGTGTTTTCTGACGATCTTTCAACTATATATATATATATATATATATATATATATATATATATATATATATATATATATGACGATCTTTCAAAATGTAAGAGAAAACGCGTAACGTCATGAAACATGATCGAGGTATTTTGCGTGACAAACTAAAAAAAACTGGAACATTGCATATACCTTGGGCCGGTGGGCCCTTTGCGTGTCAAAATTAAAAACTGGAATTGAAAACTGAAACACCGCCGGACGGACCTACAAAGTATGCCAGGTGGGCCACTGCATACCCTGGACCCTTTGCATGTCAAATTAAAAAACTGCGTGTGAAGCAGAGATGGAAGCCAACCGCGGTTTGGATTAATACAAAAGCGCAGTTTTCGAAGCGTCCGATCATCTCCACTCGCACGGGACATGGACCCCGCTCTAAAGGCACACCCGTCCTCTTGCGTCTTACCCGCACCACTCCATCTCCATCGATCGTAGCCTCCAAACTTCTCTTCCTTCACCACCGCACCATCGCCGACCACCTCTCGCTCTTTCTCCGCAACTCTGTCGCCGCACAAATGGGTAGCCCCACACCGAAGCACTCCAGGCCGTCGACGTCCTCCAAACCTCCTTCTTCTCCGTTTCCGTTGCAGCCAATGCCGGTGGAACTGGAGGCGGCGCCCGCACCTCCTTCGTCCCCTTCTCCGCCCGCGGCGCCCGCATCTTCTCATCCCGTTTGGGTTCAGGAGACTCTCCACCTCGTCGAACACCGCTTCAATGAACTCGATCGACACCTGAAGGAGGCCACCGAGCACCATTCCGCCACCGCCGGGCAAGCAAAAAAGCTTGACATATTGGTGCAGGATGTTTTTTCTGATACATCTCGCTCGTGTGAGCGTCTGGGTCTTGGGAAACTCCCCGTCTGCACCAGTATGGACACCGCCGGCAACTACTGCTTCAGGTTAGGGTTTATCGCTGGTCGTCTCAACGTCCTCTACGAGACGATCGGAAAGGTGGCTGGGGTGGAGGGCCGCCAGCATCTTCTGCGGACCGTCGCCCAGAAGCTTCGGACTCAATTGCCAGAGGAGGCGGCAGCAGCGGCGGCAGCGGAGGAGGCGGTAGCTGTAGCGGCGGAGGAGGCGGCGGCAGCAGCAGCAGAGGCGGAGGTGGAGGAGATCTCCGACGACTCCGAGTAGAGTAGTATTTGTAGTTTTTCTTTTTCTTGTCTTCTATGTGCTTTCGTAGTTCTTGTTTGTAATATGTGTTATTTCTATTTTAATGATAAATGTCTTTTCTGTTCATGAACAATGCGTCCTATGCAGTATCGAAAAACATCTCCTTTCCGAAAAAGGGGCGAGATAACTGTTGTTCAATGTCTAGCCAAGAATTCGTTGTGTTGCGACAATCAACGACTCTTGGTTGAAACTCCATTGAGATCGTGGTTGAGGCTGCGTTTCTCCTCTTTTTTGTTCTTTCACTTAATTTTTTCATTTGTAGTCGGCACATGGGAAAATGTATTTTTAGTATGTAGTAGTATATACTACATGTTATCGTTTCATTGTGATTAATGTTACAAAATGCTGATTGTTTACCATCATTTCGTGCACTTGCTGTATTTGCATATCGTTTGCATTAGCACATACGTATACATTTGGCGATTCATATTTTTTTTGTATTTTTTTGGAATGTCCCACTAGCTAGCAGATGACTGCTTTTAGATTTTGTTCTCCATGCATGGCAACAAAGATGAATTAAGAAGCGAGCAAGTTGTCCTAAGACGAAGTATATCCCTCTAGCTACACGCACCAGCCATGTGTAGGAATCGACGCGACATGAGACGTAATTAATCACGATTGGATACGTGCACGGCTTGCGTCAAATTCTCCACTCGTGCGGAAATTTTTTCGTTCTACTTGGCGCGCCACATTTGAGATTTTGACAATTCAATTTTCATTACATGCGCCTCCAATTTCAGTCCCACCTATTATTGTAACCCTATTTCAGCCACGATGAGTATAAGTGGAAAAACTAGCCTCCGTTCCCGACACACCGCTGCCCCGCCCTTCCGGTGATCTCGCAATACTCCAAAATGTGTTGTCTCTCTGTCCTGTGTTCCATACATGTATTCCTAAGAAATTCCCGTGTTTCATTTCCCACGGTTTTTACAATTTTTCCCCCATGGATCTCGCAGTGACGCACCGAAGCTCTTGGTGGTGTTGACTCCTGGGTAAAACGCCGGGCGACCAAGTTTGACGGGCTCTACCGAACCTCTTCGTCACCGACACCCCCCTTCGACATCGCATCCCAGACTCCAGTTTTGTGCTAGGTAAACTACACGATCCATGCCGTCTTTTTATAGAGCTATATTGGCTTGGTTGTACACGATCCATGCAGTTTTGGCCTAGTTAAGTTATACACGATCCATCCTGATATACGAAGATTAATAAATTAACAAAGAAGAAATGTGGTCTTTTGTTTCACGAATTTAGTTATGTATGTATATATATATATATATATATATATATATATATATACACACACTACATCTGTCCCTAAATAAATGTTGCTTTCCCCGACAACTTATTACGATAGTGTATTTCTAGTTCAATTCATGGTCGGGAACGACAAATACTAAAAACCAGAGGTACTAGTATATAATTTCTAGATTTAGAAGTAAATGATGCATGGGTCATCTGATCAACCACTCCAAATGTTGTACTCTCATTCCTGTTTTACAAATTTGTATTCCTAAGATTTTTAGTTCCCATGGTTTTCACTTTTTTCTTTCTTGTGGCTTTCTCGGATCGTACATTTTTTCAATTCTTTCTTTTCTAATTCCTCCGTTAGTAACAAACACTGCAGTTTATAGAAAGCACACCGTCCGATTGAAAATCTACGTCGGCCATGTAATCTGACGTTATCATTGTTATTTGGAATGACTACTTACAATGCTCTTTACATTAGGAACAAGACATCAAACCGTGATGTTGTCTACAAGCATTCATGGTGGCCAACAAGCACCTGGTATAACTATAAATGTGCTTACTATCAAAATTAAACAAATTTAGACAACATTAAATCGTTTGCATGGTACGCAGAGAATATTGCAGCACATGATGTTCAGGAACCCCAAGGTTCTTCACTCACTGGTACTACTACGATGCATGAACTAACAGCAGGTATAGATATACAAACCAGAAATACTCCTTCTGCCCCAGCGTAATTTTACTTTTGGAGCTTAAAAAATGTCCCACTCCAACTCTATCCTCGGTAGTAGCTTCCAACTACCCATATCACATCACATTACTACCCGCCTCTCTACCGTGCCATTTGTTTTGGCAGAGCGTGTTAGTGTTTTACTCTACTCCTTTGGCATTTAATTTGGAGCATATTTAGAGACTACGTTCTGTCCTTTAGATATATTGATGATGGGTGTATCATGGTCATTTGCATTCTTTCCTAAGCTCTACTAATTGTTTTAGCACGCCTTGCGATTCTACTTTCTTATTAGTACTTAGTCTTTATAGTTAACAGTTCATCAGCCTGTGTGATGATGGCGTGATTTTTTTATGCCTCCGCGTTCTGCTCTCTCGCCGCTGGCCACTCCGGCCGGCACCGGCGCCCACGCCCACACCCTTCTGCTGGTCACTTCAGTGTCCTCCCCGACGCGTCTCCCTCGCCCATCGCAACGTCCCATCTTTCGCGTGCCATGATTAACCTGCCGCCCGCAAATCCCTGGCCATTACTTGCCCTGCCACCAATCCTCCTTGAGAGTTTCGACGAGGTCGAACCCTAGCTTTGTTGAGTTTCGCAAGCTGGCACTATGCAGTACTGCACCTGCAGTAGCCGCCATTGACAAGTAGACCCGATGTCTCATGGGCCCACATGTTAGTGGCAGCTAATGCAGGTGCAGTACTGTGGAGGATTTCAATCCCGCAAGCTGCCTGCCTTATCCGTCTTGCATTCGCCACCTGCTACCGTTGACGTTCATTACTTGCCCTGCAACTAATAATTCTCTTCGAGATGCGCTCCGGTTGATGTTAGTCAGACCGAACCAGCGAACCCTATCTTTGTCTAGTCTAGCATTGCCAGCTGCATGCCCCCTCACAGTCTTGCCTGCTTTGCTCATGGACTGAATATCCTATGAAGTACTACGAGTGCGTACCGCCACTGACATGTGTACCTGATGGCTCATTTTAGGGTATGAACAGCAGCAAAGAAGTCAATAATGTAACCCCCCATCAAAATAGGTGTAGTTAGGACAGTCCTAACTACTGTAGTAGTTCATTTTTAATTCATTTGTGGGCGACAATTAATATAAACCACGAGGGAGTACTACATATCAAAATGGTGCTGGCACGACGCTATTCTCCCACGCTCGTATTTGATGCACTTGTCCTGAAGATGGTATGAACATCAGACTTTTCTTATTTTCACACTATTTGTACATGATACTAAACTTGTTCACGCGGTAATTTGCTTTAATCGTTTACCGTTTGAATCAATGTAACAGAAAGAAGGAAGCTAGGAAGAAGTGTGGCTAAAGGACTTAAGGTTGCCAGAATACGCTATGCATCGCAAGTTAGTAGAACGCAGCATGTGAAGCTACCAATTCAGTTCTCCGTTAGGTTGGGTGCTGCGGTTGGTGTTAATCAGCGACACTTTGTCGATGATGTGGTTATGTTTACAAAAAGACATGCATCCCTCACCGGTGCAAGGAAGTGGGCAGAGGTTGGCCATAGTAACAAGAGAGATATAGTACGAGACATTCTGGTTAGTGTTGTCACACCCCCACAGAAGTATTTTTTTCTTGCAATCTCCATCCTGTACGTTTACAGCAACTTGTTATACAATGTACAGGATTTCTGGGACATGGAGGACACACCGGAGAGCGCAAGAGAAATTTTGAAAATTGCTTTTGAGCACTACAAGCGGTGGCGCTCAACTTTGCATGCCACCTACAAGAGCTATTCTACCAATGAAGAACGTATACGAAACCAGCCTGCTAACGTAACGACGCCCTAGTGGTTGCACCTAATAGAATATTTTGGGTCTGAGCGATTCAAGGTCAGCTATCTTTTTAATACCTTCACATCATACAAGAAATATTTCATTTACTTTCATTCGTGGAATTAAATCTTAAAAATATTGCAGTCAATAAGCAGGACCAATTCTCAAAATCGAAGAAGAAAAAAGGTGTGTCACTTGCTTGGCTCCAAATCCTACGCCCA
Organism: Tuctoria greenei; assembly: GCA_036927565.1. Lineage (NCBI taxonomy): Eukaryota > Viridiplantae > Streptophyta > Magnoliopsida > Poales > Poaceae > Tuctoria > Tuctoria greenei. The sequence continues at coordinate 171,355,545 of JAYESD010000002.1, read as the reverse complement.
ACTTAGTTACGAGAAGGTATGAAAAATAAATCACGCTTTTACTTTGCGCTGCAAACAATATGCATACCGACATGTTGAAGTTTACTTGTATTTTATGTAGCAAGACCCAGAAACCGGAGAAGAACTCGATGACATACAACTGTGGGAGGCAAGCCATTTGTTGGAGAACGGTAACTGGACAAACAAGCTGGTAGAAGTTGTACATGTGAGTAACACTTGAAACAATTCCCAATTAAATAAATATTTGCAAATTACCTGTGACTTTTCTTTTTGTATATAGATCTAGGAACGTGCCCAAGTGGACGACATGGAAGCTGAGCAGGGAGGCCCAATTCCAAATGAGGAGAGAAACCACATCTTCCAACGTTGTTATAGATCCTCAATCGGTTGTGCAGGATCACAAGTTCGGGGGCGTGGTTATATAGATAACCCAACTGGTCCCGAACGTGAACGTATGCGTATCCAGATGTCTGAACACCTCAGCGACCAAGTTCGAAACTTAGAAGATAGAAATGCAGGCCTCAATGAAATGGTGCAGGAGTTGGAAGGAAGAAATGATAGCTTAACCACCCAAATGGACTGCATAAACCAGAAGAATGAAGAGTTAATCGTTCAAGTCTAGAACTTACAAGGTCAGATAGCAGCTGATCGTGAACAGGCAGCTAAGGAAATGCAGGACATGCACGCCTCAATGATGGCTAAAATGCACAAAATGATGGCGACTACTCCACAGAAGGTCCAACAAATTAGGAACCGCCAAAAGCCACCTGCTCCAACAATTAGTCCTGGTCAGCTTAGGAAAACTCTTAGCATGCAAACTTGTCGCTTAAGTAATCCTTGAGTGTTGTTATGCATGTTGTAATATCAATTTATGGATGCTTATTGTTAAACTCATGATTCTGTTGCCACTAATTTTCAAACCTGGTGCATTCGGGTTCTACTGCCGCTAATTATAAAACGTGGCATTACGAATTTATTGTCACGAATGATAAATTGTTGCAAAGGAAGCTATTGCCAATGCAGATGATAAAACGTGGCAATAGAACTATAAAACGTTGCAGTATAAACATTTGGCAATGACTCAAAAAACGTTGCATTAAAACACTATTGCCACAGATAAGAAATCGTTGCATTACCAAACTATTCGCCACGGATGCGAAATCGTTGCGGTACCATACTAGTTCCAACAGATCTGAAATCGTTGCAATACGGTACTATTCGCCACGTTTGTGGACTCGTTGTAATACCCAACTATTGGCCACGGATACGAAATCGTTGCAGTACCAGACTAGTTCCCACAGATCTGAAATTGTTGCAATACGGTACTATTCGCCATGTTTGTTGACTCGTCGCAGTATGATACTATTTGCCACGGCTGTGACATCGTTGCAATACCATACTATTTGCCACGAATGTGAAATCGCTGCAATATCGTGATATTCGTTGTAATATGGTAAATCGTCGCTACACCATAACTCGTTGCAATATATTACTATTTGCCACGGCTGTGAAAATCGTTGCAATATTGTAGTATTTGCCACAAACGCGAAATCATTGCAATCACATACAATTACCACGAACGCGAAATCGTTGCAATACAATGCTACCCGTTGCAATACGTTAAATTGTCGCAATACGGTAAACCGTTGCAATACCGTACTATTTGCCACGAATGTGAAATCATTACAATATCGTACTATTGCCACGCCTGCGAAATCGTTGCAATACAATGGTATTCATTGCAATACGTTAAATTGTCGCAATATGCTAAACCGTTGCAATAACATACTATTTGCCACAAATGTGAAATCGTTACAATACCGTACTATTGTCATGCTTGTGAAATCATTGCAATACAATGCTGTTTGTTGCAATACGTTAAATCGTCGCAATACGCTAAATTGTTGTAACAACATACTATTTGCCATGAATATGAGATCGTTGCAATACCGTACTATTTGCCACGATGGTGAACCTGTTGCAGTACCGTACAATTCGTTGTGATACGTTAAATCGTCGCAATACATGAAAACGTTGCAATAGCATCCTATTTGCCACCAATGTAGAATCGTTGCAATACCATATCTATTGCCAAGAATGTCAAGGCGTCGCAAATAACCTATTGCTGCGGGAATTATTACGACCATTCGTAAAAACTATCGCCACACTCTTTTTCGTTGCAACAGCGACCTATTGCGATGAAAAACAACCTATTGCGACGAATTTTTTGGTTGCGATAAATCGGAATCCTTGCAGTGGTCATGTGCTACTTCAACAAGTCCGAAGGTCTTGTTGAAGACACGATAGGCATAGGAGTTTGAATCATAGCCAAGCAAGAAATCTTCATCTGACTTTGAGGCGAACTTTGAAGTCCTCGGCTTCTTGTTCAAAATATAGCATTTAGAACCGAAGACTTGAAAATAAGAAATATTTGGCCTGTTACCTGTGAGTAGCTCATATGATGTCTTCTTGAGTAGTCGATGAAGGTAAAGTCGGTTTATAGCGTGGCAAGCAGTGTTAGCCGCTTCTGCCCAAAACTGATTCGAGGTCTTGTATTCATCGGGCATTGTTCTCGCCATCTCTATGAGGGTTCGGTTCTTCCTTTCGGCAACTCCGTTTTGTTCAGGTGAATAAGAGGCTAAAAACTCATGCTTTATCCCTTCTTCGTCTAGGTACTCCTCAACTTGAGTGTTCTTGAACTCTGTGTCGTTGTCACTTCGTATGTTCTTGACCTTCATTGAGAACTCATTTTGGGCACACTTGAGAAACTTCTTGAGGGTTCCTTTAGTTTATGTCTTAGCATGCAAAAAGAAAACCCATGTGAAGCGCGAAAAGTCATCAACAATTACTAAGCCATATTTGTTACCGCCGATGCTTATGTACGCAATTGGACCGAAAAGGTCCATGTGAAGTAGCTCGAGCGATCTTGTTGTATTTATGACGTTCTTCGTGAGATGAGGTGCTCCAACTTGCTTCCTGGCTTGGCACGCTCTACAAGGCCTGTCTTTCTCAAAAACAACATCCTTCAAACCTCTGATGTCATCGCCCATGAGGAGTTTTTGAAGATTCCTCATACCAACATGCGCTAGCCGTCTATGCCACAGAAAACCCATGTTGGTCCTTGCAATCAAGCATGTGTCATGTTCGGCTTTATCTTTGTTGAAGTGAACAAGGTAAAGCTTTCCCTTTAACATACCCCTGAAAGCAATGGAACCATCACCCCTTCTAGAGACGGTCACACCCTCATTAGTAAACAAGCAATTATAACCTCTGTCACATAATTGAGATACGGACAGCAGGTTATAATCTAAGGAATCGACATGTAACACATGAGAAAGAGTATGTTGATACGATATAGCAATTTTACCGGTACCGAGCACCTTTCCTTGACAATTGTCTCCAAAATAGATGCCCTCGCTTGGATCCTCATTTTCTTCATACTCAACGAACATCCTTCTTTCTCCGGTCACATGGTTGGTGCAACCACTGTCTAGCACCCATTTCGATCCACCGGAGGAATAGGCCTACAAAAACAAATCATGCTTGGTTTTTGGTACCCAAGCTTGCTTGGGTCCTTTGAGGTTAGTTACAAGAGATTTGGGCACCCACACATGAGACTAGGTGTTCCCATGGCGTGGTCCAACATAATGAGCATAAACTTTACCAAAATTACTTCTCATTAGATCATAGGATGCATCGAAAGTCCTGAATAATAGTTGGTGTTGTTTATGAACAGAACTATTCTGGGAAACCAGACTTGTCCGGAGTACCGGAATTGTACGAGTATGGACCGGACTAGTCCGTTTATTGTATGTGTTGACTATCTTGGACTTATTAGCATTTTGGTCTTTCTAGCTTGAGAGGAGTTTCCCCTCAAAAAGGCAATGCTCTCCTTATTATTTTTAAGGATTCTAGCATATTGCTTTTCACCATAAGAATACCCAATGCCATATTTGACATTAGGAGGTCTTGTGACCAAGTATGCACTACGTGCATATTTGATCTTCTCCTTGTCAAATATGCCACTTTGGGAAGGATGCTTGTCCTTGGTAGAGGTTGACTTGTCTTTCAAGCTAGTGTCAGTTTTAGCACATGAACAAGTAGTAATAGCTTCAGTTTTAAGTGGTTGAGAAGCTGAGCATGAAGAGGATGAGGGGTCACTTTGTTTGAGTGACTCAACTTGTACCTCAAGGATTTTGTTAACCTTGGATAGGTTAGCAAGTTTGTCCTTGATGGTGGTGTTTGAGTTGCTTAACTTCAAGCAAGCTTCCGTGCTTGACGCTAACTCAAGTTCCAGTGACTTTTCTTGCTCCTTTTCAAGTTCGAGAAGTTTGTCAAGTTCAAGATATTCCTCCTTTTGGGAGATAATCATATGATATTGACGGTTGATCAACTTTTGCTTCTCAACAAGCCGATCAAGTAAAAATTTCATTTTCGCAGTTGTTTTCTTATCTAAGCCAACCAGCATGTCTTCATTATCACTAGCAACTTCACTATCACTAGAATAGGAATGCACGGAAGAGGATTTGTTTGTTACTTTTCGTTTACCTTCCTTTGCCATGAGGCAAGTGTCGTTGCCCTTCCATGCACTAAGATTTGGGAAGATGGTTGACTTCTTAGTTGTCTTCTCGATGGCTATGCTAGCCATCTCCTCTTCCTCTTTGGATGAGGACTCACCATTTGAGTCCCACTCCTTTCTTAGTTGCGCTTGTCCAGCTTGCTTCCTCCTCTTGAAGAATTTCTTGGGTTGAGTCTTAGTTTCCTTGGTTTTCTTCATACGGGCAATCTACTATAAAGTGGTCATATTCACCATAGTTATACCATGCCCGCCTCAACTTTGGTCTTGACTTCTCTTTGTATTTTCCTTCACTTGATTTTCCCCCTTGTCTTTTCTTAATCATTTTCATGAATCTCTTCATAAAGAGGATCATGTCCTCTTCATCGATGTCGCTGCTCTCATCATCGCTGTCCTCTTCTTGTTGAGCTTCTCGAGCTTCTTTAGACAATGGCTTGCAAGTGGACTTCAAAGCAACCCCTTTTATCTTTGCCGAGGTGAGGTCGGCGATCTCCTTGACATGCTTTGCCAACTTTTCCATCATCTCGAAATTGATGATTTTCCCAAGCAGCTCATCCGGGGTCATTTTCTTGTACCCGAGGCTTTCTCTAATCATTGAGCACAAGGTAATGTTTTGAGGCATGAAAGCTCTAAGGATAAGCTTCACCACCTCGTGATCGTTCCACTTCTTGCTTCCGTATGATCGAACGTTGTTGATGAGCATCTTTAACTGGTTGTACATGTCTTGTGGCGACTGATCTTCTTCTTAGGCGAATCTTCCCAAATCGCCTTCGGTCATTTCGATCTTTGCTTCTCGCACATGACGATTGCCTTCATGTGCAGTTTGCAATGTATCCTAGATTCCTTTTGCAATCTCGAGACCGTCCACCTTGGTTAACTCGTCGCGACATAGTGAAGATGTAATGACTACCGCAGCTTGAGCATTCCGATGAATTGCTTGCTCTTGACTTGGTGTAAGCTCTTCATCGTCGTCCGCGATATCTATTCCTGTACACACAATATCCCATAAACTGGGATTGAGTGAGATCAAGTGCATTTTCATGTTCTGCCTCCACATTGAGTAGTCATTGCAGTCGAAGTGTGGGGCCATGCACATCTATTTATATTATTGTTCTCAAAATATGCTGTTAGGGTTTCGAGGGTCCGAACTAGTCTGTGGTGAAGTCCGGACTAGTCCGGTGTGCGACGTGCATGAAGCCCCAAGTGTCCAGGATTATCAGATTTGTCTGGCTAAGAGCGGACTTGTCCGATTTTAGTTAGAAAGGTTTTCAGACTTGTCCGTGGTAATATTGGACTAGTCCGGTGTGGTGATACCCTTAGTGAATATAGGACAAGTCCGCACTTGGAGGACTTGTCCGATTTTAGTCAGAGGCATTATCGGACTAGTCTGGACATTTTTGGACTAGTCTGGTGCGGACAAGTCCGCATTGGCTGGACTTGGCCGAACCTGTCCAGAGAGGATATTGGACTAGTCCGGTGTGTATCAGACTAGTCCGTTTTTCCTGTGAAATGTGAAGTGTGTGGGGATTTTTATGTTTGAGCTCTTGGGATGTGTTACACCAAGACACTCCCTACACAATGATGTATTCTATTCATCTCTTGAGCTCTTTTCTAAATTGATCCTCATTCTCCTTTCTTTTTGGCGCTTTCTTCATTCTTTCATTAAAACCTGCACTCATCTCAATAATGTGGTTAGGATCTCATTTGTTTGTCATGAATCAACCAAAACCCACAAGGGATGCCTAGATGCACTTTCAAGAGCCCTACCCGGTGCACAAGACTCGCAACCACACTACGAGCGAGTGCCAGGAGATCAAGAGATGCGACGAAGACTACCAAGAGCGAGCGCAGAAGCGCCCGGATGGCGCCCCCTTCCACCAGCGTGAGGGCAAGCAGAAGGTTGACCCCAAACTAAATAAAGATGAGGTGATGGAGTACCAGAAGCAAGAACGATCCGTCAAAGTGGTCCACCAAGATGAGGAATCTAACGCTAGAAGCGACCAAGAGCGTCGCAAGACACTCCATGTCATCTGCGGAGGGTCTTGGGATCCTGCAACCCGAAACGTGATCAAGACCCTCTGCCGAGCAGTGGCTTCAATAGCCCCTGCCCCCACTCCTGCACGGCACCACCGGTGGAAGGAGATGCTGATCAGCTTCGACGCCACCGACTGTCCTAAGAACATACCTGGGACAGGAGTTCTACCTCTCTTGGTCTCCCCCATCATTGTCAATGTCAAGCTCTACTACATCTTGATAGATGGTGGAGCCGGCCTCAACCTCCTCAGCCGCGCCGCCTTCGAGCAGCTGCAGATCCCGGTGTCCAAGCTCAACCCCTCGAGCCCATTCTCGGGGGTGGGACCAGGGAGCATCATCCCATACGGCAACATCCATCTCTGGGTGACCTTCGGGACACCCGCCAACTATAGGACGGAGAGCATCCTCTTCAACATCGCTGATGTCAGCCTCCCCTTCAACGCCGTCATCGGCAGGCTAGCGCCATACCAATTCTCGGTCTTAGCCTACTATGGCTACCTCGTCCTAAAGATGCCAACCACCTCCGGTGTCCTCAGGATCCACGGAGACCACACCGATGTGGTGTTAGCCTTGGAGCAACTCCAAGCCCTCTCAGCAGATCCGGCACCCACCCGGGCCAGCGCTGGATCAAGTCAGCCTCCGCCAAGCTCACGTCAGCACGGAGCACATGTTGTGCCCCGACTGTAGCCCTTTGGTAGCACCAATATCCCCGTCAAAGCTGCCGAGCTCTGCCCTAGCACTGCTCAGACCAACCACAAGACGGGCGCCAGGGTCAGGAAGTAGGGACGCTCACTCATCGCCCCTCTGGTAGCTGTCGACAGCAAGGTTGCACCACAACCATCACAGCTACCTTGGAGCCTTGGGCACCCCTATTGTAAATATTAAGTTTAGTAAGACAGTGTAAAAATTTTCATAGGACCTAGGAGAAGCACTAAGGACAACCAAGCACAGGGAGGGTCATGTCCAGAGTGTGCAGTCAGCTTAGCTTGGTTCCAAACCCTAATCCTGTACACCCTGCCTCCCTCATCATCCAGAAGCAAGCCGTTGCCCTCTTTTGCAAAAGTCTGTCTCCCCCTATGAACTTCGATAAAAAAGAATCACCATTTTGCTTAATGCTTTCATAAAAACATCGTTCATTTAATTACGCATTAATTTTATGATTGTATCATACTAGCCTTGTTTATTGTATGTTATCTTCATATACACGGTTGTATGCTCTGTAACTCACCCCTGCTGATGTCATGCAGTCCTACTACAGGTGGGTTCACTTGAGGTACCTGCAATGTGCGAGGGGTTCTTCCGGCTGCTCTCATCCTTAGGGTCTCGCGGCGCCAGAAGGCTTTCCAGGAAAGGTTTGTGCCGAGTAGGAGGTCCAAGGGATGTAAACTGCTTAGCCTGGTCCTGCACCCTAAGCATATACACCCCGCCTCCCAGCGCTACTGCTGAGTACTGGATCCAGAAAGCTCACACCTTGAAGACGGCAGGAGCCGAACCCTGGAGCACCAACACATCGAATTACCCAAGCCCAGTGCGTCAGTTCGGAACAGTAAGACATGACAGAGCTAAGGAGAGGAATAGGTAGGACCGACGAGCAAGACTAGTCCCCCCTTCTTTCTATCATATGTGCAGGTTAGCCAACCCCAGCACCCCCCAAGGGGCCTGCCCTCAATGTCTCAACAACGATGGTGGGCGACGCCGGAGCACCCAGCTCCGGCAACTCCCAATGGGCCTACCGTCAACATCTCCACGATGATGGTGGGCGATGCTGGAGCACCCAGCTCCGGCACATCCCAAGGGGCCTGCCGCCAAAGTCTCCATGACTTTGGTGGGTGACGCCAGAGCACCCAGCTCCAGCACCTCCTAAGGGGCTTGACATTGACGTCTCCACAATGGTGGTGGGCGACGCTAGAGCGTCCAGCTTCGGCACCTCACAAGGGGCCTGCCATCGACGTTGTAGCATGTAACAAAAGCAACAAGCACTGATAAGTTAGTAAACTCTCTTGCCCCGCTCTTGTTGCTAACAGTGTTCTCTTGCAATAGTCTGTACACCACGGGCCTGCCGTCGACGACTCTACGACGATGGTGGACGACGTCGGAGCATCCAGTTCTGGCACCCCCCAAGGGGCCTGCCTTTGAAGTCTAAACAATGATGATGGGCGACGCTGGAGCCTCCAGCTCCGGCACCTCCCAAGGGGCTGCCGTCAACGTCTCCATCACCGTGGTGGGCGATGCTGGAGGATGCAGCTCCGGCACCCCCCAAGGGGCCTGCCGTCGACGTCTCAACAACGATGATGGGCGTTGCGGGAGCATCCATCTTCGACACCTACCAAGGGGCCTGCCGTCGACGTCTCCATGACAGTGGTGGGCGACGCTGGAGCATGCAGCTTCGGAACCCCCTAACGGGCCTACCGTGGATGTCTCAACAACGATGATGGGCGTTGCTGGAGCATCCAGCTCTAGCACCTTCCAAGAGGCCTGCCGTCAATGTCTCGACGACGATGGTGGGCGACGCTGGAGCATCCATCTTCCGGCACCTCCCAAGGGGCCTGCCATCGACATCTCCACGACGGTGGTGGGCGACACTAAAGCGTCCTGCTCCGGCACCTTGCAAGTGGCCTGTCGTCAATGTCCCAACACGTCAACAACAGCAACAAGCATAGATAAGTGAGTAAACTCTCCTGCCCCGCTATGGTCACTAACAGGGTTGTCTTGCAATAGCCTGTACACCATGGGCCTGCCGCCGACGTGATGGCGGCAGGCAACGCCGAAGCGTCCAGCTTCGGCACCTCCCAAGGGGCCTGCCGTCGACGTCGAGCACGTAACAACAACAACAAGCGCAAATAAGTGAGTAAACTCTCCTGCCCTACTCTTGTCGCTAACAGTGTTCTCTTTAAATAGCCCGTACATTTGGGGCCTGCCGTTGATGACTCTATGATGATGGTGGACAATATCGGAGCATACAGTTCGGGCACCCCCCAAGGGGCCTGCCTTCAACGTCTCAACAACGATGATGGGCAACGCTGGAGCATCCATCTCCATCACCTCCCAAGGGGCCTGCCGTCAACGTCTCCATGACGGTGGTGGGCGACGCCGGAGCATGCAGCTCCGACACACCCCAAGGGGCCTGTCGTCGACGTCTCAACAACGATGGTGGGCGTTGCCGGAGCATCCAGCTCTGGCACCTCCCAAGGGGCCTGCCGTCAATGTCTCCATGACTGTGGTGGGCGACACCGGAGCATGTAGCTCCGCCGCCCCCCAAGTGGCCTGCCGTCGACATCTCAACAACGATGATGGGCGTTGTCGGAGCATCCAGCTCTGGCTCCTCCCAAGAGGCCTGCCGTCAATGTCTCCACGACGATGGTGGGCGACGCTAGAGCATCCAGGTCCGGCACCTCCCAAGGGGCCTGCCGTCAACGTCTCCATGACGGTGGTGGGCGATGCTGGAGCATGCAGCTCCAGCAACCCCCAAGGGGCCTGCCATCGACATCTCAACAACGATGATGGGCGTTGTCGGAGCATCCAGCTCTGGCACCTCCCAAGAGGCGTGCCGTCAACATCTCCATGACGATGGTGGGCGACGCTGGAGCATCTAGCTCCGGCACCTCCCAAGGGGCTTGCCATCGACGTCTCCACGATGGCGGTGGGCGACACTAAAGCGTCCAGCTCCGGCACCTTACAAGGGGCCTGTCGTAAATGTCCGAGCACATCAACAACAGCAACAAGCACAGATAAGTGAGTAAACTCTCCTGAACTGCTCTTGTCGCTAACAGGGTTATCTTGCAATAGCCTGTACACCAGGGTCCTGCCGCCGACGTCTCCATGATGGCGGCGGGTGATGCCGGAGCGTTCAGCTCCGGCACCTTGCAAGGGGCCTGTCGTTGATGTCCCAGCACGTCAACAACAGGAACAAGCGCAGATAAGTGAGTATACTTTCCTGCCCCGCTGTTGTCGCCAATAGAGTTCTCTTGCAATAGCCTGTACACTAGGGGCCTGCCGTTGACGACTCTATGACGATAGTGGACGACGCCAGAGTATCTAGCTCTGGGACCCCACAAGGGGCCTGCCGTCTACATCTCAACGATGATGGTGGGCGACGCCGGAGCATTTAGCTCCGACACTCCAACTCTCCTGCTCCACTGGGGGCACGTTGAAGACATCCTGCAAATCAAATGGTAGATGTTCCCAACCAACTAACCACATCTACCAAGGGGCCTCTAAGGGGGTTCCACCATAGGTAGGAAGTCAATCGGCAGCACCTCGACCATATCAATTGTGCAACCGTTGGTCCTTAAAAGCTAACCAACTCGGCAAAAGTTCTGCAAACCCTTACGCAACTAAGGACTCAGAGCAACAATCAAGAAGCACAAACACAAGCAAAGAAGCCAAACACAAATTCAGCCTCAACCCTAGCTGAATTGCGCTATGACGTGTTTGGCGGCATACATAACCTCTGCCACTGTTGTCGCCTCACGCTCCTCGACAGGGCCTTCAAAAACGGGCTCCAAAGGCAGACCTATGATAACGGCTCCGGTAGCACACCAAGACATGGGATGCCACTATCTCCACTGTTGCCCTACCCTCGGATTCCGGACGCTGAGTCAGCAGACGCTCCCGCAGATCGAGCTCCCGGGCATGATTCTTGGCAGTGTGCTCTCGGTCTTGGACGTCGAGATCATGCAGTTGGAGTTTGTGACACTCAACCAAGTGCTGCTATAACACCCTCATTTTTCATCCATCATGCATTTAATACATTATTAAACATGTTTATCATTAAAACACATAAAAAGGTATGAGTTTAAAATCAATTTAGAGTAAAATCGCACTTAAGAATTCTGGGATGTGCGGACTAGTCCGTTTTTGTTGCGGACTAGTCCGATTTCTCTCGGAGCTCACTCGGACATGTCCTTTATCGTGCGAACTATTCTGGTTTTCCCTTTGTACAATTTCGAACTTGTCCGGTCCATTGCGGACTACTCTGGTATTCCAATTCCTTGAAAATCTGCCATGTCCCTGGGCATGTCCGATGTCCAGCAGACTTGTCCGATTTCCCTGTGACCGAAATCACACTTGTCCAGTTTTGGCCGGACTTGTCTGATTTTCCTCTGACCAAGTTCGGACTTGTCCGATATAGCCCGGACTTGTCCGTTTTCGCCTCTGTTAATCTTCGGACTAGTCCGGCCTTGTTGTTGACAGCTCCTAAGATATACTAACAAATCATCCTCGGCAACGGTGCGAGAAATGCTTGTTGGTATTTCTTAACACCACAGATCATCTCCGGTAAAGAGATGAGATCCGCAAGTGCACGGAAGATACCGTTGTAGCATTTCACCCATTAGTATTCCCAAGGGTATCGTATTTATCCCAAAGGAAGGCAATGGAGTAAAGTATATACTATTCTTATGGTCAAGATATGGGATACTAATCCATTATCCGCACAGGGGTAAGTTGATAATAGGGGTAGTGTGACACACACCTAGGCGATCTATCCTAAAGGGTAAAATGGGTCCTAGAGGGAGATTGGATTGAGAGTTAGAGAGTTGCTCCTACAATGCTCCTAATACATATACATAGCCTAAGGTAGATACTAATGGTCATGTCAATGATGAATTCCTATGCAATGCTATTCAACACATCGGGCACGGGCTTACCCCTAGCAATACTAGGGCGACTCCCGCCAAGAGCCTGTGGCATAGCCGAATGTGGAGGATTACAAAGGACAGATAGGGTTGTCACCACCTACTGCCTACTTCTTCAATCCGTGGGTCTACGAGACATCCAACGCTTCTTAAATAACCTAGCACCATGCTAGCATACTAAGCAAATACCCTAGGAGCCATGGCACAAGCCATCCTAAGGCAATGACTAACATAAACATCGTTGAACCAATGTTGAAGCATAGCATAAGTCATTCATATTAACATAATCATATCATAACTGCATAGACTATAGTGAGGGTCTATAGGGTTTATGACCATAAGATGTGATCATGAGAGTGAAATCATCAAGACTATACCTTCCACATACATGGACTCCACAATCAAACAAGAAATGCTTTGTTCAAGTATACGTATAAAAGAAGACTAAATATAATATCTTTATTGAGCACAAAGTCACAAATACAAGAAGGAATACATAATTCATACCTTTCCCAATGTGGAATTGGGAAGAGAGACTCCTTCTACTCCTTTCCCAATTTGGACTTGGGACTAGAGGCTCTCCTCTCTGCATCCTAACTCCTCTAAGCACTATGGAAGATTGTGTATACAATAGAATGATGCCCATGTGGTGTGTGTTGAAGTGAGGGGTAGGGGGTCCTATTTATACTAGTGTTGAGGTCGGTTCCCGCCACCAAAAGAGCGCGAATCAGTCACCATTGACTCCAGGGAGCTGGGAGGAGCCAAAACGTGGAGGCTGACTGAGTTTGGTGCAAAGACCAGGTCGGTTGACCCCCTGGTTTGGCCGACCTGGTCATTGCACCGTTTCTCGTGTGCTTTCTCCTGATGGCTGCCAGGTGGGTCCCATTGATGTATATGGGTGATACACCATTGGATCTCCTTGGATACTTCTGTTTGTGGGCCATATGATCCATTGGATGCCACATGTCGTTGCCTGATTGGCTGGGATGATATTTTATTGGATTGGTCCCTCTACATTTCCTCATTTCCTACATAAAATGTTGCATACACATACTTCTCCAAGTCCAAGTGGATTTGGGTTAGATAGAAAGGTGATGTGTGCAAGAAATGACAAATCCTTCACATAATTGAGTTAAATTGACAGATGAAATTAGTATATAACAGCCGTCAACAAACTCCCCCAAGCTTATCCTTTGCTCGTCCCGAGCAAAGTCAAGGCTTTAGGTTGATGATCAGGAGTTTCTACAATGTCTTATTTTCAAAAGTATCTAATGTACGTCAAGATACTTTACCTAGTATTGTAGAAATTGGCTATGATACTCTACCTTTCTTAAGTTATCATGGGGCTTATGCTTTTTCATATTCATAAGTAGTTGAAAGGTAGAATAGCAAATGGAGCAAACATAGCCTAGAAATCAAGTTCCACATAAATCCCGGAGAATTCAATTTAGATAGTAAGTACGTCAATTTGATTCTCTCAGTCACTCCTTTGTGGATAGTGGAAATATTTCCTCATCAAAGCATTGTGCCTCTACTATTCCTACTCATTGAATGTGGCTTGTATGTGGAGCTTGGTAAGGAAAGTAAGTAGGAATATTTGCATCACATATATTGCTAAGTCAAAAGGGTAAGCCTTAGGAGAATTCAAATCAAAACTTTTTGATTCAAGACTAGTGCATGTGTGATGGAGTGGAAGTGGATGTGGATACTTGAGATAACTCCTTTTTGGTATAATCTCTCTTTCTTTTTGTAGGGATGAAACATGGCTACTTTTCTTTTCTATTTTTTTTCATGCTTATGATGTAAGCATGCTTTTTTTTTATAGCCATGTCTTCTACTCCCTTTCTTTGCAATGAATTTTGAAGAGAGTGCTAAACATGAATAACATGGAGTTTCTCTTTTTTTGTGGTATGGTGGATATGATAGACATTTTGCTTACTTCTAGGTAGAAGTATAGCATGATCAAGTGAAGTCTTGAATTCAAAAAGAGTTGAATGATTTCCCACATAGGTCTATACTAGTTTGACTAGGCTCAATGTGAAAGCAAATTGCATATGCATAAGGTTTTGTCTATGTATGGACATCATATGACTTTGGTAGGTCTTTCCAATCAATTGAGGGAAACTTAAATCTTTTTAGAATTTTTGCGGAAATCTAATTTTTACATTCAAACTAGGACTAGCAGCCCTATTACCAATTCTAATCTCGCAACAACCTAGAATTAGATTAAGCTTCTGCTACCCACAACTTCCAAATTAAGGTAAAAGTATTTCAAACCAATGGAAGCAATATTCAGAGAGTAGCAAGTTGTAAACTAGAGACTTAGAAAAATAAATCAGAGCAACTATTCATCATTTCATCTATGTGAATTCTAAATCATTCTTACCGCACATCTTTATTTGATGAAAGCAAATCTAACCTATTTATATATATAATTTTTTAAATGCAAGGTGGATGATGGATGGATGGAAAATAAATATGCAATGGATGATTTGAAATAAAAAATGTAGTGGGTGTGATACAAGTTACCTCAAGTGGGGGTCCTCCCCCGAGCTTATTCTTGATCAAGGTCCGTGATAGGGGTTGAAACCCTAATGACGAAGGTAGGCCATGATCAAGGTCCTTGTTGCAGTGTGGCTTTGACAATGGAGGGTTGAGTTTTTATTGTTGTGTTGCCTCCCATGGACACCATGAGTGTGGCTGAATAGAGTGTTTTCGATGTTGACCGTCCGTACATCAGGGTCTCCATGTGTTGGGTGTGATTTGTCATTCCTTGGCTAGGATAATGATAACCTTTTAGATCCAAAGGAATGACGTGCACTCAACATACATTTAGTATGTTCGTCATTCTTTGGCTAAAGTGTATCATATCTTTTTGCCATAAGGGAGTGACTTGTGCCCAACATGCATTGGGTATGATCAGCTGTTCCTTGGGTAAGGTACAACATACCTAGAACCGCAAAGGAATGACATGCACTCAACATGGGTTGAGTGTGATCTGTCGTTCCTTGGCTAAGGCATGACATACCTTCTAGCGACATAGGAACAACTTGCACCCAATATAAATTGGGTGTGATCTTGGTATTCTTTGGTCATGGTACATCATAACTCTTTAGCCACATAGGAATAACTTGGACCCAATGATGGTGGAAAATCCCTTGAGCTTGAATGAGTGCTTAAAATAGTTGAGAGCATAATGCTCTCACCCATTCGTGGCAGCTCATTGGTTGCTCAGGGAGGGTTCCCAATTCAAATCTCTAGCCTCATATAGTTATGATTGACCTTCGGCCATAATTTCCGATAGATAACAACCATCCTATTTACTCCTTGGCCAAGAGATGTTGAAGTGGAATCCTCTAGGGATCCCAACAATCAGCTTCATGAATGCCTGCATAGTAATATTACTCCTGCAAAGTTCCTCTCTTGAATGGAGAGGGATGGTTAGCTCCCGAGACTTGTACAAATGAACGTTCAAGTTAGGTAACCGAACTTTCATTTGTACATACGGGGAAGAACAAAATCAAATATGCATTGGATCCAATGTCAAGTGTATCTATGATCAATTTTTTATTCATTGATAAGAGTGCAGCTTTATGGATAATTCATGATGCATATTTTCTAAAGCTCCTACTCATAGCAATGCATGTGATAGAAATACACTATATGGATCCCTACACCTTTTACAGTTTTTAACCATCTTAGCTTTCAAGAGAAAATTTTATCATTTAGACCATGACAAACATGATTCTCAATTTTATCCTCCTGAACTTCACTAGGAATTTAAAATTTAGTAACTCCTCCTAAAAATGCAATTCAATTTCAGAGCAAGGATATCACTTATTCCTAGGAGTTTGAAATCTAGTGACACCATCTATGCATGAAGCTTAATTAAAAATTATGGCTGCCACTATGCCCAAGTTTCTATATGCCAATTCACCAATTAAGTTATGTCCAAAAGTTTTGTTTTCTAAACCTCGACAAAAATGACTTAGTTTATAAATCAATTCTTAAAGGATTCTAGGTACTTGTTTGAGATTTTTCCAAGTAAGGTGGGATTTCCTTTTGGAGATCCAAAAGTCAATACCCACACTTACTCTTGTGAGGATGCTTGAGAATTTAATGATGAGGATGTGTCAAACTTTCTCACAAATGCAAGCAAATACATTCAATTCTATGGCAAACCAAACAATGGAAAATTCTAAACTCATACCTCATTTGGGGATTAGTTGATGACGAAGTTCTTTGTGTGATAAACTCACAACCTTTATTTTTGGCGTAGGCTTGATGGTTGATGTCAAATGCCAAGTTGAGGTTGGATTTGGCGATGGATTTGGTTCTGGCTCCTCCATTGGGTCAACCTCTTGAACATTTCTCTTCCTCAAACTGAAAATGAGTTTGAAGGAGAGAAGTGTTCTCAAATATCCCCAATGGTGACTTGAGCTTGATGAAACCTTCCACTTTCTTGCCAAACCACCTGTTCACAATTTTGACCTAGCTGCACTTTAATCAGGAACACTCAAAACAACTCAAAAACTGGTTACGTTAGCCAAAAGCAAATTGAACCCAATTTTCAAATTGTCTTGCCCAGCTTGAAATAACTTGTAAATGCAATGAGGGTCAAAGCAAATCTTTTTGATTTGAACTAGGAAGATAAATTCAAGTGGTCATGCACATAGTTCATATCCAATTAAAATTTTCCCTTAATTTAGTTTTTTATGATGGTTGGAAATGTTACTTTCCAACATGTATGTGTGGAATTTCAAACATGCAAATGCAAGGTTTGATGCAATTTGGAAAACAAATATAATATAACTACCAATAACCTATTGGCAAGGACTCACCAAATTTTTTAAGTCCGATGAGTAGGACTTGCCTCCGTTCTGTTCAGTGCAATGATTTGTTGTCCAATCCCAGAGTTGAAGATGTGGATGATTTCTTCTGTTTTGACATACCAAACTCATTTTGCTGTCATTTGGACGTGTGGGCGACATGGTGGCCCTAGCCTCTCCCCGTTGTATTGATATAGACATGTTGTTGTAGCGATGGGTTCTCCCTCTTGAATGTATTCCTTCATGAGCATGGTGAGGCTTTGTCCTTCATAGGGGTGCCACTCCGACCATATTGATATTCCATTGAATCAACCCATACCTTGATCATGGATCAAAGGCTTCCTTGGGCATGATGACATGTGGACTCCACAATCAAACAAGAAACGCTTCATCCACAATGTGACTTGCCCTAGGTTGAATGGGTTTGGTCGAAGTGTGGGAATCCCAATAAGTGATGTGGGAAATCTTGGACTTTGAATGCTCCTTAAGTTCTTATCCTTGGCCAAGATCTTCATGTGAATGTTGTCTTGATTTCTGCTTGGCCAAGATACATCAAGGTAGGCTAGTTAAACTTAAAACCCTTGGAAAGCCATAGCCTCCTTGAATACAAGGGTGATGTTAATTCCACCCTTGACCTCCTTGTGAATGGTAGCCATTGGAGTTGTTGTTTGAAAAAGATCCTCATGGGTCTTAGGGAAATAATTCCCACGCATCCCATGATTACATGGATTTTCACAAATCATGTGAATATCCACGACTTGGATTATCTAAACAAATCTCCAACGACATGGATATTCATGACACTTCAATGGGAGGTGTAGTTCCACAACTAGCATATCCACCCCGTGATGTGGTGTGTATGACAAGCTATGGGAACTCAAGCATTCTGCAATCCTCCCCTTGAGTGGAGACCTTCTTCTCATCCATGTTGAATGAGAATAGGAATCCTTCAGCTCCAGTATGAATGTGGTCATGGATTGGTGGAGCCAACCCATGACACAAGTGTTGGATGAAGAGCGAGCTATCCACCCCATGGTGGAGGCAAACCAAGAAGAAGTTCTTGGAGCCTTCCCCAATCTTGGGTATGGATGACTTTGGCTCCTACTGAAAGCTGGAATTCTCCTGCAAAATGGCAATGGTGTTGCCTAGCGGACATTTGTTGAGGTACCCCTTAAATCATCTTGCAATTTTGCATTTGCCTCCTCGTTGGCCATCCCATACAATGGGTTGGCCAACACTACCCTGTTTTCACACAAAGGAGAAAACAAACAAGGGTAACCCTGTCAAATAATTATTAGTACCTATAGCTTAATCACAAGTGATAGCTATCCTTCACTTCCTTTGCCTTCCCCGACAACGGCGCCAGAAATGCTCGTTGACGGCTCCTAAGATATACTAACAAATCATCCCCGGCAACGACGCCAGAAATGCTTGTTGACGGCTCCTAAGATATACTAACAAATCATCCCCGGCAACAGTGCCAAAAATGCTTGTTGGTATTTCTTAACCCCACAGATCATCTCTGGTAAAGAGACGAGATCCGCAAGCGCACGGAAGATACCATTGTAGCATTTCACCCATGAGTATTCCCAAGGGTATCGTATTGATCCCAAAGGAAGGCAATGGAGTAAAGTATATACTACTCTTACGGTCAAGATATGGGATATTAATCCATTATTCGGGCAGGGGTAAGTTGATAATAGGGGTAGTGTGACACACACCTGGGCGATCTATTCTAAAGGGTAAAATGGGTCCTAGAGGGAGATTGGATTGAGAGTCAGAGAGTTGCTCCTACAATGCTCCTAATACATATACATAGCCTAAGGTCGACACTAATGGTCATGTCAATGATGAATTCCTATGCAATGCTATTCAACACATCGGGCACGGGCTTACCCCTAGCAATACTAGGGAGACTCCCACCAAGAGCCTATGGCATAGACGAACGTGGAGGATTACAAAGGACAGATAGGGCTGTCACCACCTACTATCTACCTCTTCAATCTGTGGGTCTACTAGACATCCAATGCTACTTAAATACCTTAGCACCATGCTAGCATACTAAGAAAATACCTTAGGAGCCATGGCACAAGCCATCCTAAGGCCATGACTAATCTAAACATCGTTGCACCAATGTTGAAGCATAGCATAAGTCATTCATATTAACATAATCATATCATAACTACATAGACTATAGTGGGGGTCTACAGTGTTTATGACCATAAGATGTGATCATGAGAGTGAGATCATAAAGGCTATACCTTCCACTTACATGGACTCCAAAATCAAACAAGAAACATTTTGTCAAAGTATACGTATAAAAGAAGACTAAAGATAATATCTTTATTGAGCACAAAGTCACAAATACAAGAAGGAATACATAAGTCATACCTTTCCCAATGTGGAACTGGGAAGAGAGACTCCTTCTACTCCTTTACCAATTTGGACTTGGGACTAGAGGCTCTCCTCTGTACAACCTAA
Organism: Tuctoria greenei; assembly: GCA_036927565.1. Taxonomy (NCBI): domain Eukaryota; kingdom Viridiplantae; phylum Streptophyta; class Magnoliopsida; order Poales; family Poaceae; genus Tuctoria; species Tuctoria greenei. The sequence continues at coordinate 171,335,989 of JAYESD010000002.1, read as the reverse complement.
CTCCTCTAAGGACTATGGAAGATAGTGTATACAATAGAATGATGCCCATGTGGTGTGTGTTGAAGTGAGGGGTAGGGTGTCCTATTTATACTAGTGTTGAGGTCGGTTCCCACCACCAAAAGCGCGTGAATCAGTCACCATTGACTCCAGGGAGCCAGGAGGAGCCAACACGTGGAGGCTGACCGAGTTTGGTGCAAAGACCAGGTCGGCCGACCCCCTGGTTCTGCCGACCTGGTCATTGCACTGCTTCTCGTGTGCTTTCTCCAGGTGGCTGCCAGGTGTGTCCTATTGATTTATATGGGTGATACACTGTTGGATCTCCTTGGATATTTCTGTTTGTGGGCCATTTGATCCATGGGATGCCACATGTCATCGCCTGATTGGCAGGGATGATATTTTATAGGATTGGTCCCTCTACATTTCCTCATTTCCTGCATAAAATGCTGTATACACATACTTCTCCAAGTCCAAGTGGAATTGGGTTAGATAGAAAGGTGATTTGTGCAAGAAATGACAAATCCTTCACATAATTGAGTTAAATTGATGGATGAAATTGGTATATAACAGCCTCCAACACTTGTGCGGACTTGTCCAGTAAATCACGATTCCGAGTTGATCTTCTGTTCAACGACTTGTTTTTGGGTTTTACCTTAAGTGGGTCTAAGGATGTCGTGTCTAACTCTTTTTGGAGCCCATGTGGGACCCCACACCGGCCTCCACCCTCCTCAAACTCGAATCCATCAAACCCTAGCCCTCCACCCCTATATAAACAACCGCACCTCTTGACTTTACATCCTTTTGCTTCAATTGAAAGTCCACAAACCCTAGTTCGTGGAGAGCCGCCATCAAGGGAAGAGAAGGATATTTTGGGCGAAAATAAGAAGAGGAGGAAACGAAAGAGGATCAAGATCTCCGTCAAGTTTTCATTCTTCATCAACAATCCACCATCAAGTTCTTCATCAACCCTAGATCATTAAAATCCAAGTGTTGCCTCCAAAAACCATTGATTCATTGTAGTTCTAAACACTTGGTACACCTTCTACTTCCTCTTTCTCACGAGAATTCAACCCCATTTCTACAAATTCACGTCGACCTAGAAAACCTTAGTTTGTTGTTCTTGTGAAGGGCATACTAGTCCGGTCCCAAGCAGACTAATTCGATTTTGCAATCTATTTCCTGCTGAATTAATTCTAAATTGATTCAAATCAACTCCAAACATGTGTAACTTGTTAATAACCATTGTAATTGAATAGTAAACATTAAAATCCACTTATTAACAATTTTTTCTTCATAATTGCATTAATCATGCATATCATGTCATTTTGAGTAATATATGTGCACTTATTGATTGTAACCCTTGTCTTGTATGTTTATTGCGCTGTTGAGACAGATTTGCGCTAGAGAGTGCTGCAGAGGACCTCCAGTACCAGAATGTTAAAGTCTTTGATCCCAATCAAGCCCAATAGCAAGGCAAGTGTCTTTGAACATATTGATCCTGTTTCGACAATAAATGTTTTGTTTTCAAAATTGCATGCCTGTGTTAATTTGATGGGAATCCTATGATAGGAAGTTTAGTAGCTTTGTTTAACCGCCCTTGTTACCTGGAATTCATGGTAGAGAGTCGGGAAGGTATTTTTACCTTTGCTTCGCTTAATTAATTAGGATGGGAGACCACCTATACCATTTAATTATGCATTAATGAGATTATGGTTAATATGAACTGGGTAATATGACATGGTAATGGGTGATCTAAGCAAGCATGATATGTGGATGGGTTGGAAGATATGGTGGTTTGGGTTGCTTTAGATCTAAGGACCGGTTCGTGGAGCAACCATCCAGGACTTATAGTGCCACCACGAGGCCAAATGTTGGTGCATCGTAGCTGATTAATTAGGGTATTGCTAGTATTGCGCGGATCATTTGGCACACTGGGGAAGGGGAGTCGGATTGGGTTTGGGTATGGTTGGCGGGACTCCCTGGGATTCGAACGGCACAAGAGGGGGCCCTTGGTTGAAGATGTGCTCAGTTGGACATATCCCCACCGGCGAAACCTCCGTTGATCCGTACATGCTAGTAGTCCCTTTGTAAAGGCTATTTTGTTATCTCTTGGCCACACACCAACGGAAGTGTGAGATGGCATAATTGAGATTCCTTAGTCGCCGAAAGGTGATGAAATCAAAAACACATGGGTAAAGTGATACAAACTCTGCATAGTATTTAAAACTATCATGATAGTCGTGCTCCCGGTTTGAGCGACCTGGACCCTCACATGATTAGAGGGAAACTTGGGATTTTGGATGGTTTGGTAATGGTTATGGTTGATAATTTGGTTATGGCTGGTTATGGGATGGTATCATGGTTTATGACAATGGATATGGTTATTGGTAATGAGAAATCCTGAATATGGATGATGGTAATGAAATATGGACTCATATTCTGATAACTACATGGTTTGTGATAGGTTTACTTCATATACATACAATATGCTGCTTTTCAAAATGTTTTAATGTACTTTTCAGCACTTATCCTTTATTATATTTGTCATTTGTATCAGCTACATGTCATACTTTCCACACTTGCTGAGTACGACATGCACTCACACTTGCGATTCCCCCACCAACATTTGCAGGTCAGGTTCGAAAGTATAATGATGATAATGCGGAGTAGGCCGTGTCTGCCATCAGCTTTGCTGGTGGTGTTGGTTGGAGCTGCGCTACCCCTTATGCTTATCTTGCTTAGCTGCTTAGTTTGCTTATTTAGTTATTTCCACTGCATTATTTCAAACTTGTCTTTAATATTCATTAGAAATTGTATTTGATGATACTCTGAATTGTGTAATAAAAGTGGTTAAATAATCTTGTTATGTGGTATTTTTTTGTATCTTTTTGTGAATGCACTCGTGTATATGTGTTGAACGTCCTAGGCACACATATGCATTCACTTGGTTCATTTTCGGAACCGGGTGTCACAAATTGGTGTCAGAGCCATAGGTTGACCGTAGGACGCATCCTAGATAGAATGGACACCTTAGAGCACATAGGAGCACTCAGGATTCGATGTGTTTTTGCTTGGTGTGTTTTTTGCTATGTATTGCTGCTCATGTGCTTAGTAGATGATTTTGGAATGCTTTAGCATTGCCATGTCCATATAGGCTAGTATAGGTAGTTTAGTTGCTTTGTTTCATATCCATTGATGCATATAGTTGGGGACGCCTTCTAAATTCTTATCTCTTGCTTTTATCAATATGGTGAGGACTCGCAACCAGAGGGATGGTAATGATGAGGAGGAGAACAATGGAGCACCTCAGAACAACAATGGACAAGGTACTGCCCATGGAGCTATCAATATAGAGCAGCTATTGGCTATGCAGAACCAGCTTATGCAAACCATGATACAGACTATGAGACAGTTGCAGGCTAGCAACAACAATAATCAGCCTCACATGCCTCCACTGCCACCCCCACCTCCTCATAACCCGATTGGAAGAGTTCATGAGGACTAGGCCACCCACCTTTGCTCAAGCTGCTGACCCTATGGATACCGATGATTAGCTCAAGTCCGTGGAGAAGAAACTTGCAATAGTCCAATGCAGTGACTGGGAGAAGGTGCTATTTGGGACTCATCAACTTGTTTGAGTAGCTGCCGATTTGTGTGACTCTTTATGCAACGCCCAAGAGAACCATGAGAGGATTACTTGGGCCGAATTCAAGGAGAGCTTCCGTTTTCATTATGTGCCCGAGGGTGTTATGATTTTGAAAAGACAAGAATTGAGAACCTGAGGCAAGGAAGATCGAGTGTGGGTGAATACCTTAATAGATTCACTCAACTCTCAAGGTATGCGCCTGAGGATGTGAGCCGAGACAGCTGGAAGCAATACTTGTTCATGAGGGGCTTGAACAATGAAATCCAAGTAAAATAGCTGAATTGTGATTATGCCAACTTCCAGAAGCTACTGGACAAAGCAATTGTGGTTGAGAACAAGGTCCGTGAGATGGAGCTAGACACCAAGAGGAAGGCGCTATATCAAGGACAACAACAAGGAAGTAATGTGCGCCCTCGCTTTGCATCACCTAATGCACCTTATTACAGCTCTTCTGCGCCTTCTCAATGCCCTGGTTATGCACCGCACCCATCTCAGTTTCTGCAGCAACGCCCTGTCATGCAAGAACATAGGCCTCCAATGCCTTATGCACCTCGTGCCAACTTTCCTAGTGCAAATCTTCAGAATCGAGTCCGTCCAAATTTTGGTGCACTTAGGATGTGCTATACATGTGGAGAAGCAGGACATTTTGCAGTACAATGTCCTAAGTCAGGCCTTGGTCAAGGAAGCAATGCCCCAAGACAGAACCCAAGACACAATGGAGGACAACCACAAGGGAACCATGGGCAACAAAATTTTTCTCGTGGCAACGTGAACCATGTCTCTACGGAGGAAGCTCAACAAGCGGATGACGTGGTTATTGGTATATTTCTTGCAAAGTTCAACCCGGCGACTATGTTATTTGATTCTGGAGCATCACATTAATTCATTGGATCAAAATATGTTTTCAAGTATAGTTTGCCTATCTCTCATATGGAGTTTGCTCTATTGGTTCAGTCTCCTGGAGGAGAGACGAGGACAAATATAGTATGTCCAAAAGTAAGTCTTAGAATAAGGGGGGTAGACTTCGTTGCCAACCTCATTGTTTCGGATTCCCAATGATTGGACATTATACATGGTATGGTGTGACACCCAGATCCGAAAATGGACCAAGTAAACGCACATGTGTGCCCAGGATGTTCAACACACATACACGAGTGCATCACAAACGATATACAGATAATTATCATAGCACAAGATTAATTAACCAAATTTTATTACACAAACCATAATATCCTCAAATACAAGCTCTAATGAATATTAATGACGAGTTCAACTAATGCAGTGGAAATAAACCAATTAAGCAAACTAAACAGCTAGGGAGCATAAGCGATAGGGTAGCGTAGCTCCTTGCATCACCACAGGCAAACTGACGGTAGACACGGCCTAGAACTCCGTATTATCAGCATTAAACTCCCAATCCTGAACTGCAACTGTTGGGGTGGGGGTTGCAAGGGTGAGTACATGCCGTACTCAGCAAGTGTGGAAAGTATGACATGTGGCTGATTCAAATGACGACAATAATCATGATTGAGTGCTGAAAGGTACATTAAAACATTTGAAAAGCAATATATTACATGTATATGAACTAAACCCATCATAAGCCGTGTAGTTATCATAATACCAGTCCATATTCCATATCCATCATCATATACCAATATCCATATTCAATACTAGAAATTAATTCATAACCATCCATAACCAAAATACCATCCCAAAAACCATACCAATATCAAGTTTTCTCTAATCATGTGAGGGTCCAGGTTGCTCGTAACCGGGAGCACGGCTATCATGATAGTTTTAGACACACTCTGCAGAGGTTGAACCGCTTTACCCACGTGTTTGTGATTTCATCACCTTTCAATGACTATAGAATCTCAATCATGCTGTCTCACACTTCCGTAGGTGTGTGGACAATATATCACAAAATAGCTTTTACTCCCTCCATCCCTAAAAACTTGTCGCTTTGTAGTTCAAAAATGAACTACAGAGCGACAAATTTTCAGGGACGGAGGGAGTACAATGGGATTACTAGCCTATTTAGACCCCACTGAGGTTTCACCGGTGGCGATGTCTCCAACTGAGCACATCTTCAACCAAGGGCCCCATCTTGAGCCATTCGGATCCCAAGGTAGTCCCACTAATCATCAACAAACCCAATCTGACTACCCCTTCCCCGAGCACCCTTAATGGACCAAATAGCACTGGCAAAGCCCTAATTAATCAGCTATGCCTCACCCATACTTCGCCTCGTGGTGGCACTGTAAATAATGGATGGTCGCTCCATGAACCGGTCCTTAGATCTAAAGCAAGCAAAACCACCATAACATCCAACCCATCCACATACCATGCTTGCTTAGATCACCCATTACCATATTAGATATAACCAGTTCATGTTAACCATAATCTCATTCATGCATAATTAAATTGATTGGTATAGTTGTTTTCCCATCCCAGTCGATTAAGCGAAGCAAAAGGTAAAATGCCCTTCCCGACTCTCTACCATAAATTCCAGGTGACAGGGTGGTCAACAAAACTAGTAAACCTCCTACCATAGGATTTCCTATCAAATTGACACAAGCATGCAGTTTTGCAATCAAAATATTTATTTTAAAAACAGGATCAAAATGCTTCAAGGACACTTGCCTTGCTCTTGCTGTTGATTAGGGTCAAAGCCTTCAAACTCTTGGTGCTGTAGATCCTCCGCGGCACTCTTTAGCTCAAATCCATCTAATCCACACAATAAACATACAGGACAAGAAACAAAATCAAAGAGTGCACAAATATTACTCAATATGACATGACATGCATGATTTATGCAAATGCAAGGTAGAACTTGTTAATAGATTGTTTTAATGATCGCTAACTAGTTCTAATAGATTTTAACAAGTTTATACATGTTTGGATTTGATTAGGTCTAATTTTAGAATCAATTCAACACAATTTAGTCAGCAAAATCAGACTAGTCTGCAGAAGGGCGAACTAGTCCGCACTTTGCAGAACAAGCGAACTAGTTTTTTCTAGATCGTCGTGAATTTCGATATTAGGGGTTGAATTCACGTAAGAAAAAAGAGAATAGAAGGTATACCATGTGTTTAGGACTTCAATGAAACGAGAAACTTGAAGGTAACACTTGGATCTTGATGATCTAGGGTTGGGGGATGAACTTGGAGATGAATTGGTGATGAAGAACGAAACTCGATGGAGATCTTGATCCTCTTTCGTTTCCTCCTCTTCTTCTTCTTGCTTGGGATCTCCTCCTCCCTCCATGGTGGTGGCTCTCCACTAACTAGGGTTAGGGTGGGGTGGAAAAGTGGCAAATAGATGTCAAGCCAAGGGGTGGGGTTGTTTATATAGTGGTCGAGGCTAGGGTTAGATGGATTTCAAGTTTGAGAGGAGTAGAGGCCGGTTTAGAGTCCCACATGGGCTCTAAAAAAGTTAGGCACGACATCCCTAGGCCCACATAATGTGAAACCCAAGAAACAAGTCGTAAAACAAATGATCAACTTGGAGTAGTGAAATATCGGAGAAGTCCGAAAAGGACCGGACTAGTCTGAAGTTGTCCAGAGAGAAATCAGATAAGTCTGGCCTAAAATCGGACAAGTCCGACTTTAGTCAGAGAGGAAAACGGACAAGTCCGCTGGAACACCGGACTAGTCCGAAAAAGTCCAGGGACTTAACAAATTTTCAAGGATTCTAGGAATATCGGACTAGTCCGCACAAAATCGGACAAGTCAAAAAGTTTCCAGAGGCAACATCGGACTAGTCCGCAGCAAAAACGGACAAGTCCGTTTTTAGTCAGAGAGGTATCGGACTAGTCCTCACTAAAATCGGACTAGTTCACACTTTTCAGCATTTTAAGTGCGGTTTTGTTCCAAATCAATTTTAAACCTATTCCTCTTTATGTCGGTTAAAGTTAAACATGTATATGAATGTATGTAGGCCATGATGCATGAAAATGAGGGTGTTACAAACCTACCCCCCTTAAAATGAATCTCGCCCTCGAGATTCGACGCGGAAGAGAAGATATATGGAAATTCTTCTTGAGATCATCCTCCAACTCCCATGTTGCTTCTTTTTTTGTGTGGTGCTTCCATTGAACTTTACACCATCGAATAACCTTGTTCCTCGTGACTCTCTCCTTGATTTCCAAAATTTTGACCGGTTGCTCGGCATAAGTCAAATCTGCTTCTGATTCAAATCCTTCCATTGGCACTTGTTCTTCCGGTACTCTCAAGCACTTCTTGAGCTGGGAAAGATGAAAGACATCATGTACGTCTGAAAGATGAGTTGGCATCTCCAACTTATACGCTACTTCTCCTCTTTTGTCCAAAATCTTGAATGGTGCAATGTAGTGAGGTGCTTGCTTGCCTCTTATGTTAAACCTCTTATGACCTCTCATTGGTGACACCTTGAGGTAAACAAAATCTCCCACTTCAAAGGTTAATTTCCTTCTCCTATTGTCCGCATAGCCCTTTTGTCTTGATTGGGCAGACCTCATGTTTTCAAGAATTATTTGGGTGTTGACGGCTGTTATATTCCAATTTCAGCCATCAATATAACTCAATTATGTGAAGGATTGATCATTTCTTGCAAACATCACCTTTCTACTTGACCTATTTCCAATCGTACTTTGAGAAATATGTGTATGCAGATATTTATACAAGAATGCAGGAAAAGTATGGGGAACAATGCTATAAAATATCATCCCAGCCAATCAGGCGACGACACGTGGCACCACATGGATCAAATGGCCCACAAACAGAAGTATCCGAGGCCATCCAACGGTGTAGCACCAATATCAGTCAATGGGACCCACCTGGCAGCCACCTGGAGGAAGTACGGGCCGTTTGGAGCCCTGACCAGGTCGGCCGAACCAGGGGTCAGCGGACCTGGTCCTGGCGCTAAACGCGGTCAACTTCCACGTGTTGGCTCCTCCCGGCTCCCTGGAGTCAATGACGGCTGATTCGCGCGCTTTTGGTGGCGGGAACCAACTTCAACACTAGTATAAATAGGACCCCATAGCCTTCAGTTCAACATACAACACTTGGGCATCATTCTATCATATAAACTATCTTCCATAGTCCTTAGAGGAGTTAGGATGTAGAGAGGAGAGCCTCTAGTACCAAGTCCAAATCGGGAAAGGAGTAGAAGGAGTCTCTCTTCCCAATTCCACATTGGGAAAGGTATGTGTCGGTACCCCGCAGACCGGGTACCCCCGCGCACAAGGACATAACGGCTAAGGACTTGGCCTCTACTTGGAGGCAGAGTCCGAGGCTGCCACGTCGTGGAGGGAAGGACCAGATCCTACCTCGCCGCTGGGGCGGGCTCCCGGGCTGCCACGTGGCCGGCAGGACTGGACCCTCGCCCTCCCGGTGAGGCAGGCTCCGGGGCTGCCACGTGGCCGGCAGGACTGGGCCCTCACCTCCCCGCTGAGGCAGGCTCTGGGGCTGCCACGTAGCCGGCAGGACCAGACCCTCGCCTCTCGGCCGAGGCAGGCTCCGGGGCTGCCACGTGGCCGGCAGGACCAGACTCTCGCCTCCCCGCGGAGGCGGGCTCCAGGGCTGCCACGTAGCCAATGGAACTCTCGGGACCCGGCCCATCTCCCTGCAAGGAAGGGCTCCTGGACTACCATGTGGCCCGCAGGGCTGAGCCTCCGCTCTTCCGCGAAGGTGGGCTCCGGAGGTGCCACGTGACCTGTATAGCTGGGTACTCAACTCCCCGTAGGGGAAGGCTCCGGTGCAACCACGTGGCAGTGGGCCGACTCAATGCGGTAGGAGGCCGCAGTAAAGGAAAGAGTGTGCCGCTCAGACAAGCATTAAGTACACGCGCCTTCCACAGGCGAAGCGGAGTCGCGCGTACGAAAGTCAAGGCTCTAGTGTCCTTTCTTGTCCAAGTAGCCAGTACAGACCCACGACACAAGGCGGACGAGTAAGCCGCGAGGACAAGACGCACAGGACGAGCCCTGCCATCATCAACAACTATGTGTAGCCCTGGCGCACGATGCAGCGGGACGGCACATTGAAGCCCCTGACAAAGGGAAGTGGATAGCATTTAATCCTAGATCTTGTATAGGATTTGGATTTCCCCAGGACCACCTGTCGGGGCCTGGGGCCCAGCTTGTGACTGTAGAGTCCTTGGACTATAAATGGACTCTGCAGCTGGCCTTCACAAAGGACGGATCAGACTGATTGAAACCCATACACGCTCAAGCAAGGCAATACACTTACACTCCCGTGGACGTAGGTTGTTACGCTCCGGTGGCCCGAACCACGTAATCCCTCTGTGTCCACCATCTCGCTGCGCTCAATCTCTTGGGACTAGCCCTCATTAATCCAAAGAACCTCCGCGGGCTGCTCTCTAAGCAGGCCCGAGGGAAGGGTTGTTTAAGACCTTCGACATTTGGCGCGCCAGGTAGGAGGCTTTTTCCCCGTGGAGATTTCCACCGGCAGCAATGGTGAACGACCATTCCAACGCCGGTACATCCAGGCCGCAGTCACTGCGATAGGCAGTAGCTGAGGACCAGGCATCATCTCGCTCTAGAGCGGGATCCCGCTGTAGAGCAGCAAGATCGGGACCTTCACGTCGTCCTGCTGTCACCTCGCCGGCTGTAGGTTGGCACACCACACCACGGCGTACTCCAGCTGTGACGGCAGCTACAGCGCCGCCGGCAGCAAGCCTGGAGAGTGTGCTCGCAGCAGCATGCGCACTACTCCACAATCCACCTGCTAGAGATGCTCCTCGGGGTGCAGCTCAGCAGTGGATCAACGACATCGACCACCTCGTCACCGCTGCACTCAACGCACCTCCACCAAGGGAAACACATGCCCAGCCGATGCATGTGTCGTTGTCACGGACCCCAACCGTTGACCGATGGACAACAGACTCACGCTCGACCAGGATCTCGGCAACAGACCTGAGAACCGGGCTGCAGCACCGCAGATCGGGAGAAGACTGCCGAGTTACCATCGAGCGATAGAGCGAGCGGCGACGCAACCTTGAGGCAGACTACAGTGCACCAGGCCCTGTTCCCCAGGCTCATGCCATGCCTCCACCGAATCTGGCGTATGTTACGCCACCTCCGTACCAGGTGTACGTCGTGCCTCCACCTCCACAGACGTACGCTGCACCGCCCCAGCAACAGGTGTACGCAGGCCCACCTGCACACCAGGGATATGCAGTACCACGACCGGTGCCAGCCAGTCCCAGTCAAGGGTGTGCAACTCTGGCACCTCACCTCCGTTTTGTGGTCTGGCCACGAAAGTTCCAGCCACACATGCCGGAGAAGTACGATGAGAGCGTCAACCCGAGTGAGTTCCTGTAGATCTACTCCACCGTGATACTGGCTACAGGAGGCGACGAGGCCGTCATGGCCAACTACTTCCCCGTCGTCCTGATCGGCCCAGCCCGGTCATGGCTTATGATCCTGCCCCAGGGGTCCATAACCTCCTGGGACAAACTGTGCCGATAGTTCGTGGCGAACTTCGGCAGTTCCTACAAGCGCCCCGGCACAGAGCTTGACCTCCACGCCGTCAGACAGCGCGGCGGAGAGTCACTGCGATCATTCATCCAGCAGTTCTCTCAGGTACGGAACACCATCCCTCATATCGCTAGTCAGTTATTTTTGTGTTCAGGCAGGGTGTGAGGGAAAAGGAAATGCTTGAGAAGCTAGCCACGCATGAAGTGCGTGATGTCTCCGAGCTGTTCGTTCTGGCAAACAGATGTGCAAGTGCAACCGAGGGACGCAGCTGGCACTCCCAACCTTCCTCAGAGGCAAGGGAAGCCACGTCGACTGAGGAAGGAGCCGCTGCTAAGAGCAGCGGCAAGAAGAAGAAGAAGGGCAATAGCGGGAGAAAGCCAAAACCCGGAGCCCATGCAGTGGCAGTCGTGGCTCCCGGCGGAGCTCGGTCGCCGTGTAGAGACAAGCGCCCTCGGCAGTCACCAGAACCCGAGGAGCCTGACTTCAAGTGCCCGGTGCACCGCACAAATAGCCATAGCGCTAGCGAGTGCCAGGAAGTGAAGAAGTTCGTGGAGCGCTTCCGCGAGCAAAAGCAGAAGCAGCAGCGTCAGGAGGGCGCGCCTTCCTGCCAGAGGGAGGGCAAACAGAAGGTCAATCCTGAAAAGGAGGATGACAGCGAGATGGGGTTCCAGGAACCACAGAGGGCAGTGAAGGCGGTCTTCGAGGGTGGCGACTCCGACTCCAACAGCAACAAGGAGCACGGCAAGACTCTCCACGTCATCTACGGGGGAGCCACAGATCCCACGTCCCAAAATGCAGTAAAGACTCTACGACGGGCAGTGGCCGCAGTGGCCCCCGCTCCGAGCCCGGCTCCCCACCACAAGTGGATGAGCACGGCAATCAGCTTCGACGCCTCTGACTGCCCGAAGAACATGGCGGGAGCAGGCGTACTCCCGCTGCTGGTGTCCCCGACCATCGCCAACGTGAAGGTCTTTCACGTGCTGATTGATGGCGGGGCAGGCCTCAACCTCATCTCCACGGCGGCCTTCCAGAAGCTGCAGCTGCTGATGTCCCGGCTCACACCTTCGAGCCCATTCTCAGGTGTCGGACTGGGGCAAATCTTCCCGTACGGTAACATTCACCTCCCGGTGACCTTTGGGACCCCAGAGAATTACCGTACAGAGGGCGTTTTGTTCGACGTGGCGGACGTCGACCTCCCCTTCAACGCAATCATCGGGAGGCTGGTGCTCTACAGGTTCATGGCCGTAGCCCACTACGGCTACCTCGTCCTGAAGATGCCGACTCCTTCCGGCGTCCTCAGGATCAGAGGGGACCGCTCAGCTGCAGTATCCGCCTTGGAGCAGCTCCAGGCGCTCGCAGTAAGGAGGGCTCCGGCTTCAAGGGGCGCGAAGGAGAGTCGACCAGAACAGGGTCCGACGCAGCGGGCCTCCACTTCTGCACCCCGTGTGCAACCAGTCGATGACGACGTCCCAGTAATGGTCGTCAAGATTGGTTCCAAGGCTGCCCAGACAACCCGCATGGCGGGGAACCTGGACAGCAAATAGGAACTCGCGCTCGTCACCTTCCTCTAGGACAATATTGATGTGTTTGCATGGCAACCATCGCAAATTCCCGGGATCCCTAGGGAGGTGATTGAGCACCATCTGAAGATCTACCTCGACGCCCGACTGGTGCAGAAGCCCAGGAAACAATCCATCGAGCGGCAGAACTTCATCCGTGAAGAAATCAAGAAGCTGCTCGATGCTGGTTTCGTCCGGGAGGTCCACCACCCACGGTGGTTGGCCAACCCTGTTGTCGTCCCCAAGGCTAGCGGGAAACTGCGGATGTGCATCGACTACACCAACCTGAATAAGGCGTGCCCAAAAGATCCATTCCCTCTTCCTAGGATAGATCAAATAGTAGACTCAACATCAGGCTGTGATCTTCTGTGTTTCCTAGATGCATATTCTGGTTTCCACCAAATACCAATGTCTAGGGAAGATGAAGAACACACTGCTTTCATAATAGTAGACGACCTGTATTGTTATGTCTCCATGCCTTATGGACTTAAGAATGCTCTCCCCACATTTGTACGTGCAATGCATAAGACATTTGGGGACCTCATTAGAGACCTGGTAGAGGTCTATGTCGATGACATCGTGGTAAAAATTAGAGCCCACACATCCTTATTAGACAACCTGGCCCAAGTCTTCAGCAAGATGCGCACGACGCGCGCGATGCTGAACCCCGACAAGTGCGTCTTTGGGGTTTGTGCATGGAAGCTCCTTGGTTTCTTGGTCTCACACCGAGGAATTGAAGCTAACCCAGAGAAGATCAAGGCAATAGAGCTGATGCGGTCGCCGGCCGCATCAAGGATGTGCAGAAGCTTGCAGGGTGTTTGGCAGCCCTCAGCCGGTTCATCTCAAGACTGGCTGAGCGAGCGCTCCGCTTCTTCAAGATTCTACGGAAGTCGGGTCCTTTTGTGTGGACCGAGGAAGCAGAAGCGGCGTTCCAAGAACCCAAGAAGCACCTGACGACGCTACCCATCATGGTGGCGCCAGAACCCAGCGAACCACTCCTGCTCTACATCACCGCAACAACGGAGGTGGTAAGCAAGGTCTTGGTTGCAGAGCGGCCATAGCTACTGCTGCAGCAAGCACCCGAGGGAGCCCCCGTGGAGGAAGTTGAGCCTCAGGGCCCGAATCCATCAAAGGATCCCCTTGGTGTGTGCTCCAGTGCCCACGGGCCCTCCGGGTCACAGCCCCCGGAGGTCCGACCAGATACTGGGGGCCACATTCCCTAGGATGTAGACACATTGAAAGGAGCTCAGGACCCCCAGGGAGGGTTCGGACCTCCCAACGGCCTGTCTACTACATCAGTGAGGTCCTCCATGAAGCAAAAACAAGGTATCTGGAGATACACAAACTGTTGTATGCAGTGCTCATAGCATCGAGGAAGCTCCGGCATTAATTCCAGGCCCACCGGGTTTCAGTAGTCACCTCCTTCCCACTAAAGACCGTACTCCACAGCCCCAACTCGACTGGAAAAGTTGCCAAGTGGGCAGCGGAGCTTGCGGAATTCGAGCTAGAGTTCTTACCTCGACATGCAGTCAAGAGCCAAGCACTGGCAGACTTCTTGGCAGAATGGACTCCATCGCCAAGCAACCCAGGGGGCTCGGACAACGGAGAAACGGTGCCCAAGGCCCCAGTTTTCACCAAAACCCCCTGGACACTCTACTTCGACGGCTCCTCGCGGAAGCAGGGGGCCAGGGCTAGGGTCTTGCTCCTCACCCCGACTGGGGAGCAGTTCTAGTACATGGTGCGCCTCGACTTCAAGGCGACTAACAACATGGCAGAATACGAAGCCCTAATCTTTGGGTTAAAGACTGCCCTGACCCTCAATGTCCGTAAGCTTCTGGCTAAAGGTGATTCCCAGCTGATCATCAAGCAGGCCAAAGGGAAGTGCAGCTGCAATGACCCTCAGCTAGCAGCATACTTGCAACATGTCCAAAAGCTGTAGAAAGATTTTGAAGTCTTGGACCTGGGCCACGTACCCCGAGCCGACAACTCAATCGCAGACGACCTGTCAACGAAGGCCTCCACAGGGGCCCCAGTGCCCGAAGGAGTCTTTGCAAGGACGTTACCACGACCAATCGCCCGAGCAGGCGAACCGGGCGAAGGGGGCGAGCCCAGCACCTCAAAGCTAGCAATCCCAGCGGCCCTGCTACCATGGAGCCCGCCAAGGATCGTATGCGCCACCGGGAGCTCCGAGCTACCGGGCGCCTAAGATCCAGAGGCTCAAGTAAGTCCCGATGCATGGATCTCTGAGGTCCAGGACTACTTGAATGACAACATCCTTCCCGAAGAACATGCCCCGACAGAAAGGATAGTCCGCATGGCTAAGAGGTACACGGTGGTGGAAGGGGATCTCTACCGGCATGGCGCCGACGACATCCTGCTGCGTTGCATTACCCGGGAGGAGGGCTACGACTTGTTCGCAGAGATCCATGGAGGCGAGTGTGGGAAAGACGCGTCATCCCGCACGCTGGTCGGTAAAGCCTTTCGACATGGCTTTTACTGGCCGACAGCAATCCAGGATGCCGCCGAGATTGTCAAGATATGCAAGGCGTGCCAGTTCCATGCCAAGCAGATCCACACACTATCTCAGGCGCTACAGATGATCCCTCCCTCATGGCCATTCACTGTATGGGGGTTGGATATCCTGGGACCCTTTCCCAGAGACGTCGGAGGATTCCGGCACCTCTACGTCGTTGTAGACAAGTTCACCAAGTGGCCGGAAGCCGCCCCAGTTGTCACCATCAACAAGCAGTCAGCAGTCAAATTCATCAACGCCATTGTCTGCCGGTTCGGGGTCCCGAAAAGAATCGTCACTGATAACGGGACCCGGTTCACAAGTGCAGCTGTCGAAGGTCATAAACGACACTTCCTGCGGACCTGCTTAGAGAGCAGCCCGCGGAGGTTCTTTGGATTCACGAGGGCTAGTCCCAGGAGATCGAACACAGCGGGGTGGTGAACACAGGGGATTTACGTGGTTCGAGCCGCCGGAGCATAATACCCTACGTCCACGGGAGTGTTCGTGTATTGCCTTGCTTGAGCGTGTATGAGCCTTGGTCTAATTTTTCGTCCCCTCGCGAAGGTCGTCTGCAGAGCCCTTTTATAGTTCATGGACTCTGCAGTCACAAGGTGGGTCCCAGTACCCGACAGGTGGTCCTGGGGAGAGCCAAATCCTATACAAGATCTAGGATTAATTGCTATCTACTTCCCTTTGTTAGGGATGTCAATGTGCCATCCCATCACGTCGTGCGCCAGGGCTACACATAGTTGGTGATGATGGTCGTGCACGTCTCGTCCGTCTTGTCCTTGCGGCCCATTCAACCGTCTTGCGGCGCGGGTCTCTACCGGCGACTCGGACAAGATAGGACACTGGAGCCTTGACTTTCGCAAGCGCGGCTCAGCTTGCCTGGGGAAGGCGCGCGTACTTAATGCCTGTCTAAGCAGCGCACGCGTTCCTTTACTGCGGCTTCCTATCGCACTGAGTTGGCCGTCCGCCACGTGGTTGCGCTGGAGCCTGCCTCTGCGGGAAGTAAAGCACTTGACGGAACAGGCCACGTGGCGCATTCGGAGCCCACCCCTATGGAGGGGTGGGGGGCTCAGCCCTGCAGGCCACGTGGTAGCTCCGGTGCCTTTCCCTGCGAGGGCGCGGGCTTGGCCCTGTGGTCCCGATTGGCCACGCGGCGGCTCCGGAGCCCGCCTCAGCGGGGAGGCATGGGTCCAGTCCTGCCGACCACGTGGCAGCTTGGGAGCCTCCCCCGACAGGGAGGTAGGATCTGGTCCTTCCCTCCTCAACGTGGCAGCCTCGGATTCGGCCTCTTAGGCAGAGGCGGAGTCCTTAGCGGTTTTCTTCTGTGCGCGGGGGTACCCGGTCTTCAGGGTACCGACAGGGGCCCCCGAGCCCACCTCAGGAGAGTCGTCGATACCGCAGGTGGGGTCTTCTCCCTTTTCTTCCCGCGCAACTCTTCCGATTCCACTTCGAGGCAGTTCCCCAGGCGACACGCCCCTGCCGTTGAGGCGACGTGTCCCCTTCCGGTAAGTGAAGGCGCTGAACAGGCGCCGCGCCACGTGACTCCTGCCTTCAATCGTGCTTTAACTACGGTGGTTCCCAAGGAGGCTCCTGCACTTCCGCTGCTTTTGCCCTTTCGAAAACCGCCGAGTTACCTCCCGCATAGCTAGCTGCCCGGCTCGCCTTCTTTGTCGAGCGACCCGGGCCCTCATGTCATTGCCCATACGGGTTCATTACTCTTCTACTGAGGCTGCGGCGATCCACACTTTTGTGCCTGTTGGCCTCCAAGGGTGCATAAAAAGAGAACTTTCCCCCTGAGGGTCCTTTCTCTCGCCTCTGCATCCCTGCGCTCGTGCTTTTGCCTCAAGCCCAGTTCTTGCGCTCTAGTTCCCAGTTTCCCCGTCCAGAGCTTCCTCCCTCAACCCTCATCGCGAGCATCTTGCCCAAGTCCAGGCTGTCTAGGTCCGCTGACCTGGCCCCCATGCGCCGGCTTCTCGGCTGGCATACTCCTGAGCGGGAGTCGTGGCTCCGTCCCGGGAGGCTCCCGCTGAGCCTCTCTGTTGGGGAGATGGTCCTCTTTTTGTCGTACGTGCTGGCCGGCTTCGTCCCGCAAGCATCCACCTTCCTGGTCATGCTCCTGGAGACCTTCGGCCTCCAACTCCACCACCTCGCGCCGAACTCGATCGCCATGCTGGCAGTCTTCGCTCACCTCTGCGAGATGTTCTTGGGGGTGATGCTGTCGGTGAAGCTCTTCTGGTACTTTTTTGTACTGAGGGCCACCGGCAGGAGTTCGAAAGAGCACCTCAGCGCCTACTATTTCCAGTGCCGGACAAAGATCCCCACGAGGTACATTGCTTCCTTCAACTCCGCGAGGTGGGAGCTGTGGCGTGAAGATGGGATGATCGCCAAAGTCGAGGCCCACGACCGAATGTGCCTCCCCACAGGGATCCCCTACTCCGAGCGATCATTCTGGGAGGAGCGCCCAGAGTTGGAGGAGGCGTTCAACCCGGTGCTGGAGAGGATCTAGATGTTGGCGGACCACGGGCTGTCATCTGCCATGGTGCTGAGGGACTTCATGTCCCGCCGCATAGCTCCGCTTCAGCATCGCGCCCGTCCGGCGTCGATGTTCACTGGCCTGTCGGACTGCACCCGGCTCGAGACCGGCCCCAGCTCCAACCTGGGCGAGCAGCAGCTGCTCGACATGCTGACCCGGGTCTGCCCCGACGACATCTCCGCTGAGGCGTTGGCTCTTATGTCAGCCTGCCACCCCTTTTGCTCGGACTTCGAGTTGAGGAGGCAACTGCTGAAGACTATGCCGACCCTTGACAAGTCCGGGCTAGCACGGCGTCAGATCGGGGACCCGTTCTGGGGGGTCAACATTGCCGACGACGCTGAGGGAGGAGAGGCTCCCTTAAGCGATGTTGGTTCTTCAAGCGACGACTCCTCGAGCGGCCCCCAGCACCATCCATGGGGTGGCGTCGTCGCCCCCGCCGACAAGGGGAAGAGGAAGGTGCCGGTTCCGGTGTCGGACCCGTCCCCCAAGAAGCGCGCCCGGTCGTCGCCGCCGGGCCCTTCTGCCCCTCGTCAAGACTCCGGAGCCCTGCCGCACTCGTCGGCAGGGTGCACTGATGGCGCCACATTGCCGCCCGAGTCCTCCACGCGCAAGAGGGGGAGGCTCCTCAACACCGACGGGACCCCAGCGTTCCCTCTCCGTTCGAAGGGGCGCCAGACCTCGGGGGTGCCGCCGACACTACAACCACAGGGGCCCCCAGCACACTCAGGGGCCCCCACCGCGGGTTCGGGGGGTCCGAGCCCCCCAACCCTTTTGGGAAGCGGTGGAACTTCAGCGTCCCCCGGTAAGCCTGCTCAGATTTTACCTTGGGTGTTCTTTGCTGTGCGCCTACCCTGTCAATCTCTTATGGTCTGAGTTTGCTTGATTTCAGCGCCACCATAGCTACTCCACCAACCGCGAGCGCTTCTGCTGGGGGGTCTGCCGCTCCAGCCGGCTCGCGTGGATCGTCTGCTACCTTGGGCCCTGCTCCGGTGCACCAGGCTGCTGCCGCCGGGGTACCTCGGGCCTCCGTGCCCGAGACCCCCGCAGCGGCTGCCGGAGCCCAGCCGTGCGCGCCGACGACCGCTGCGGCGCCTGCCAACGACTCCGTGTCTACCGGCTACTCCGTGCCGGCCGATGCTGCCGTGCCCTCTGACACTGCTACGTTGGCTCGCGCCACCGCCCCGGGTGCTGCCATCCGGGAGGGGGCCCTGGTCCCCGCCTCCCCAGTTGTCCTCCAAAAGGAGGACGACATTGAGGAAGTGGGAAGGCAGGGGCCCGCTGCTACGGTGGAGCCTCTCCCCCTATCCGAGGCTATGGCCGTGGCCTACTCTAGCATCCGGCAGGCCCAGGCGGCCCTTGCCCGAGAGAAGGGGCGGCTCGAGGACGAGGACGACCGGCTCTGGGAATGGGCGAGGACCCTGGAGGCCCGGACCCGGCTGGCGAAGAGCCGAGCGGCCCAGCGAGAGGCGGTCATTCGGGAGGAGATGAAGATCCTCAAGCAGGAGTGCGACCTCATCGCCCAGCTGGACACCGTCACCCAGAAGATGAAGGCAGATGCTGAGGCCATCCACGCTGAGGCCAGCTCCTGCCTCCAAGTCTGCGAGGACCTTCAACACCTGTTGTCCCTCCAAGATGCAGCTCTAGTCGAACGGGAGCAGGAGCTGGCGGCGAAGCAGGCCGAAGTGGAGGCGACCTGCCGCTGGCTCATCCTCCAGCAGGAAGGGGCGAGAGTCCGCGCCGCCGAGTTGGACCGCCGGGAAGCCGCCATTGCTGAGGCGCAGCAGGCCCGGTCCATTGAGCGCCAGGACCTCCTGGACCACGAGTTCAACATTGCCCTCAAGGAGGGTGACTTGAACCGCCACGAGGCGGGGGTCGGCGAGCGCGTGAGGGCCCTGGGGGCCAAGGAGAAGCGGTTCCTAGACGGCGGCCCCCGGGCACTGGCAGCGGCCCAGCAGGAGGTGGCGGAGCTCCGGGCGGCACGCTCCGCTGAGGCCCGGAAGGTCTGGGAGTTCCTTGGCGGTGCCAACTCGGCTCTGGTGCCGCTCGGCTTCAGCCCGAGGCGCATGGGGGAGCCGGCGCAGGAGGTGAGTCAGGTGTTCCCGGCGCTTGACTCCACCAGCTTGAGGATGCGCTCGCTGGGGGCCATCCTCGACAACCAGCTGGAGGCCGAGGGACGGATGCTGGTGAAGGAGGTGGCGACGCACATCCTGTCCTGCTACCAGAGCTGGTACCCCGACGTCTCCCTGCAGCCGGTCCTCGAGGGGCCCATTGTCGAGAGGGAAGAGGCTGCCAAGTCTAATGTTTCGGATGCGGTGGCACTCATCGCCTCAAGGTTCCAGCGGAGCGGCTGAGGGCTCCCCAGGCGTCTGTTTAAGTTTTTATCTTTCTGTTTTTGTCTTGTGGCTGGCTGTGGTGACAAACTCTTTATTTGTGTGATAAAAAATCCGTCCGTGGTGCCCTTTTATACTCAGCTTGCTTTTATTTCCAGCAATGTCTTCCAGCTGCTTGTTGTTCTTTGACTTCCAGGACCTGCCGTCCCCCAAAGTATGGCCCCCTGACCGGCGTGGCCAGTTGTTGTGGGCACACCTGTCATACACTTAGGACTTTGGGCAGACAGGTGCAGGGGGAGCCTAGGATGCGTAGGTTGCATTGCCGTAGCTGAGCGCAGGTACATCGACAGCGGGCCCCCTGGGGGTGCCGCTGGAGCTCCAGTCCGGCGGTGCCCGCCATCTTCAGCGAGAGGTCGACAGCGGGCCCCCTGGGGGTGCCGTCGGAGCTCCAGTCCGGCGGTGCCCGCCATCTTCAGTGAGAGGTCGACAGCGGGCCCCCTGGGGGTGCCGCCGGAGCTCCAGTCCGGCGGTGCCCACTGTCTTCGCAGGTACTCTGACGTTGGTTGTTGGAATAACTTCCTCAAAGACTTGTACATAGATCAAAAAGGAGAAGTAATTCTGTCCTCTGGTCACTTTACCCCTGCTCTTTTTGTAGTGTCGCTTGACTTACGATCCTGGGATGACTCGTGGGGCTTGGATAATTCAGTGCTCCTGCACCTTGGACTCGTCATCCATACTACCCAAGGGTGGTCCATATGGCCCCCAGTACTCGGCTATAGCGCTGGGGAGGCAGAGCGCACAGGCTTAGGGTACGGGACCAGGCTAAGAAGGCTGTGGCCCTGGACCTCCCGCTCGGCGTAAGACTTTTCCAGGGGAGACCATCTGGAGACACAGGCCCCCGAGCATTGGAACATCCGAGGCCCCAGGCGCATTGCAGGTACCTCAAGCAACCCCACCTGCAGTCCAGTCAGCAAGGCTCCCACTATTGCTAAAGCAGGGGAAAAACGACAGCGCTCATGATAGATCACGAGCTATGGCGCGCATACAGCAACATCATAAAAATTAAAGATAATTTCTGAATTGACAAACCCTATACCAGGCAGGGCAACATTCTTTCATTTTAGTTTCTCATAAGATGGAGCAGACTTTACAAGGGGAATAACCCGGCCTGGGTGTTAGATGGAGTCGAGTGCACCTACTTAGGGTTTTGGACCAGGCTAAGCGGATTGTGCACTCGGAGCCCCATCCCCTTATCCTAAGTGCTGTCCTGAGACAATATGTAACCTTTACAATGAAATAGCATTGCCCCAACCCTAGTCTAGGGGTAGAACTTACGGAGGCGCTCGATGTTCCATGGGTTGGGTAATCGCTGTCCATCCTATGTAGCCAGGCGAACGCATCCTGGACGGCAAACCTCTGTTACCCGGAACGGACCCTCCCAGCTGGGGGAGAGTTTGTTAGACCCTTCCCGGGAGAGTATGCGGCACAACACCAGGTCGTCTACCTTTAGATCCCTACTTCGCACGGTCCTCTGATGGTAGCGCCGGAGTGCCTGCCTGTACCGTGCATTTCGGAGAGCTGCTCGCACTCGTCCCTCGTCGACGAGGTCCAGGTCTTCACGCCGGAGTTGGTCCTGCGCGGCTTCGTCGTACCTCCGGACACGGGGGGAGCCCATGGTAATTTCTGGGGGGAGGACGGCCTCTGCCCCGTACACCAAGAAGAAAGGCGTTTCCCCCGTGGCTCGGCTGGTTGATGTCTGGCTAGCCCACAGCGCACACGGAAGCTCATCCACCCAATTTGCACCATGCTTCTCAAGGTGTGAGAATGTGCGAGTCTTGAGGCCCTTGAGGATCTCTGCATTGGCTCTCTCGACCTGCCCATTGCTCTCTGGATGAGCAACAGATGCATAGCAGACTTGGATCCCCAGGTCCTCGCAGTATTCCTGGAACGCTGAACTTGTGAACCGTGTCCCGTTATCAGTGATGATTCTGTTCGGTACCCCGAACCGGCAAACGATCGACTTGATGAACTTTAGTGCGGACTGCTTGTTGATGGTGACAACTGGGGCGGCTTCCAGCCACTTGGTGAACTTATCTATGGCGACGTAGAGATGCAGGAATCCTCCGATGGCTCTGGGAAATGGTCCCAGGATGTCCAACCCCCATACAGTAAATGGCCATTAGGGAGGGATCATCTGCAGCGCCTGAGCTGGTGTGTGGATCTGCTTGGCATGGAACTGGGACGCCTTGTATCTCTTTACCATCTCGGCGGCATCCTGGAGTGCTGTCGGCCATTAAAAGCCATGCCGAAAGGCTTTACCGACAAGCGTGCGGGAGGACGTGTGGTTCGCGCACTCACCTCCATGGATCTCTGCGAGCAAGTCGCAGCCCTCCTCCTGGATAATGCATCGCAGTAGGATGTCGTTGGCGCCACGCCGGTAGAGATCCCCTTCCACCAGCGTGTACCTTTTAGCCATCCGAACAATCCTTTCTGCCAGGGCATGTTCTTCGGGAAGGATATTGTCTTTCAAGTAGTCTCGGACCTCCGATCCATGCATCGGGACTTGCTTGAGCCTCTGGATCTTGGGCGCCTGGTAGCTCGGAGCCCTCGTTGGCGCATACGATCCTTGGCGGACTCCATGGTAGAAGGGTCGCCGGGACTGCCAGCTTCGAGGTGCTGGGCTCACCCCCTTCGCCCGGTTCGGCTGCCCGGGCGGTTGGTTGCGGTAACGTCCTTGCAAAGACTCCTTGGGGCACTGGGGCCCCTGTGGAGACCTTCGTTGACAGGTCGTCTACGACTGAGTTGTCGGCTCGGGGTACATGGCACAAGTCCAAGACTTCAAAGTCCTTCTCCAGCTTCCGGACGTGCAGCAGGTATGCTGCTAATTGAGGGTCGTTGCAGTTGCACTCTCCTTTGGCTTGCTTGATGATCAATTGAGAATCACCTTTAGCCAGAAGCTGTCGGACATTGAGGGTCAGGGCAGTCTTCAGCCCAAAGATTAGGGCTTCATACTCTGCCATGTTGTTTGTCGCCTTGAAGTCGAGGCGCACCATGTACTTGAACTGCTCCCCAGTCGGGGTGAGGAGCAGGACCCCGACCCTGGCTCCCTGCTTCCGCGAGGAGCCGTCGAAGTAGAGCGTCCAGGGGGTCTCGGTGAAAACTGGAGCCTTGGGCACCGCTTTGCCATTGTCCGGGCCCCCCAGGTTGCTTGGTGATGGGGTCCATTCGGCCAAGAATTCCACCAGTGCTTGGCTTTTGACTGCATGTCGAGGTAAGAACTCCAGCTCAAACTCAGCCAGCTCCGCTGCCCACTTGGCAATGTTGCCAGTCGAATTGGGGCTGTGGAGTACGGTTTTCAGTGGGAAGGAGGTGACCACTGAAACCCGATGAGCCTGGAAGTAATGCCGGAGCTTCCTCGATGCTATGAGCACTGCATACACCAGTTTGTGTACCTCCAAGTATCTTGTTTTTGCTTCATGGAGGACCTCACTGATGTAGTAGACTGGCCGTTGGGAGGTCCAAACCCTCCCTGGGGGGTCTTGGGCTCCTTTCAATGCATATGCATCCTGGGGAATGTGGCTCCCAGGGTCTAGCTGGGCCTCTGGGGGTTGGGACCCGTAAGGCACTTGGTCACTGGAACACACAGCGGGGGGGGGGGGGGGGGGGAGGGGGGGATCTCTTCTGGTTTCGGGCCTTGAGGCTCGGCCTCCCCCTCTGGGGATCCTTCTGGTGCTTGTTGCGGCAGTAGCTCCGGCCGCTCTGCAACCAAGACCATGCTGACCACTTCAGTTGTTGTGGTGATGTACAACAGGAGCGGTTCGCCGGGTTCTAGCGCCACCATAATGGGTAGCGTCGTCAGGTGTTTCTTGAGCTCCTGGAAGGCCGCTTCAGCTTCCTCAGTCCACTCAAAGGTGCCTGACTTTCGCAGAATCTTGAAGAAGGACAGGGCTCACTCAGCCAGTCTTGAGATGAACCGACTGAGGGCTGCCAAACATCCTGCAAGCTTCTACACGTCCTTGATGCGAGCCGGCGGCCGCATCAGCTCTATTGCCTTGATCTTCTCTGGGTTAGCTTCGATCCCTCGGTGCGATACCATGAAACCAAGGAGCTTCCTTGCAGAGACCCCAAAGACACACTTGTCGGGGTTCAGCATCGTGCGTGTCGTGCGCAGCTTGCTGAAGACTCGGGCTAGGTTATCTAATAGGGATGTGTTGTCC
The DNA here is from genome assembly GCA_036927565.1 of Tuctoria greenei. NCBI lineage: Eukaryota > Viridiplantae > Streptophyta > Magnoliopsida > Poales > Poaceae > Tuctoria > Tuctoria greenei. The sequence continues at coordinate 171,311,709 of JAYESD010000002.1, read as the reverse complement.
CTGATTTTTACCACGATGTCGTCGACATACTCCTCTACCAGATCTCTAATGAGGTTCCCAAATGTCTTATGCATTGCACGTACAAAGGTAGGGAGGGCATTTTTGAGACCATAAGGCATGGAGACATAACAATACAGGCCGTCTACTGTTATGTAAGCAGTGGGTTCCTCATCTTCCCTAGACATAGGTATTTGGTGAAGACTGGAATACGCATCTAGGAAACACAGAAGATCACAGCCTGATGTTGAGTCTACTATTTGATCTATCCTAGGAAGAGGGAATGGATCCTTTGGACATGCCTTATTGAGGTTGGTGTAGTCGATGCACATCCGGAGCTTCCCGCCAGCCTTGGGAACGACAACAGGGTTGGCCAACCACCGTGGGTGGTGAACCTCCCGGATGAAACCAGCATCGAGCAGCTTCTTGATTTCTTCACGGATGAAGTTCTACCGCTCGATGGACTGTTTCCTGGGCTTCTGCTGTACCGGTCGGTCGTCGGGGTAGATCTTCAGATGGTGCTCAATCACATCCCTGGGGATCCCGGGCATTTGTGATGGTTTCCATGCAAACACATCGACGTTGTCCCGTAGGAAGGTGATGAGCGCGCATTCCTATTTGCTGTCCAAGTTCCCCGGGATACGGGTTGTCTGGGCAGCCTCGGAGCCAATCCTGACAACCTTCACGGGGACGTCGTCGTCGTTGGCAGGTTGCACTCAGGGTGTAGTAGTGGAGGCTCGCTGCGCCGGGCCTTGCTTTGGCCGACTCTCATTCGAGCCTCCTGGGGCCGGAGCCCTCCCCGCTGCAAGTGCTTGGAGCTGCTCCAAGGCTGACACTACAGCTGAGCGGTCCCCTCTGATCCTGAGGACACCGGAAGGCGTCGGCATCTTCAAGACGAGGTAGCCGTAGTGGGCTACAGCCATGAAACTGTAGAGGGCTGGCCTCCCAATGATTGCGTTGAAGGGGAGGTCAACGTCTGCCACGTCGAATAAAACGCTCTCCGTACGGTAATTATTCGGGGTCCCGAAGGTCACCGGGAGGTGTATGTTACCATACGGGAGGATTTGCCCATGTCCGACACCCGAGAACGGGCTCGAGGGTGTGAGCTGGGACATCGGCAGCTGCAGCTTTCGGAAAGCCGCTGTGGAGATGAGGTTGAGGCCCACCCCTCCATCTATCAACACGTGAAAGACCTTCACGTTGGCGATGGTCGGGGACACCAGCAGCGGGAGCACTCCTGCCCCTGCCATGTTCTTCGGGCAGTCAGAAGCATCGAAGCTGATCTCCGTGCTCATCCACTTGTGGTGGGGAGCCGGACTTGGGGTGGGGGCCACTGCAGCCACTGCCCGTCGCAGGGATTTCACCGCGTTTCGGGACGTGGGGCCTGTGGTTCCTTCGTAGATGACGTGGAGGGTCTTGCGGCGCTCCTTGTCACTGCTGGAGTCGGAGTCGGCACCCTCGAAGACGGCCTTGACCGCCCGCTGGGGTTCCTGGAACCCCATCTCGCTATCATCCTCCTTCTCGGGATTAGCCTTCTGCTTGCCCTCCCTCTGGCGGGGGGGGGGGGGGGGGGTGCGCCCTCCTGGCGCTGCTGCCTCTGTTTCTGTTCGTGGAAACGTTCCGCGAATCTCTTCACTTCCCGACACTCGCTACCACTATGGCTATTTGTACGGTGCACCGGGCACTTGAAGTCGGGCTCCTCAGGCTCAGGTGACTGCCTAGGGCGCTTGTCTCGACGCGACGCTCGAGCTCCGTCAGGTGCCGCAGCCGCCATTGCCTGGGCTCTGGGCTTTGGCCTGTTCTTGCCACTGCCCTTCTTCTTCTTCTTGCCGCTGCTCCTCGCAGAGGCTCCTTCCTCAGTCGGGGTGGCTTCCCATGCTTCTGAGGATTGCTGGGAGTGCCAGTTGCACCCCTCAGCTGCCCTAGCACATCTGTCTTCCAGGGAGAACAGCTCGGAGACATCACGCACCTCCTGCGTGGCTAGCTTCTCGAGCATCTTCTTGTCCCTCACACCTTGCCTGAACGCAACAATAACCGATGCGCTAGCAACATGAGGTATGGTGTTCCGTACCTGGGAGAACCGCTGGATGAACGATCGCAGCGACTCTCCAGCGCGCTGTCTAACAGCGTGGAGGTCAAGCTCGGTGCCGGGGCGCTTGTAGGAACTGCCAAAGTTAGCCACGAACTGTCGGCACAACTCATCACAAGAGGTTATGGACCCCTGGGGCAGGTTCATGAGCCATGACCGAGCCGGGCTGGTCAGGACGACAGGGAAGTAGTTAGCCATAATGGCCTCATCGCCTCCTGCAGCTAGTATCGCAGTGGTGTAGATCTGCAGGAACTCGCTCGGGTTGACGCTCCCGTCAAACTTCTCCAGCATCTGCGGCTGGAACTTTCGTGGCCAGACCACGAAACGGAGGTGAGGCGCTAGCGCTGTACACCCTTGGCTGGGGCTGACTGGTGCCGGCGGCGGCAGCGCATACCCCGGGTGAGCAGGCGGGCCTGCGTACACCTATTGCTGGGGTGGTGTTGCATACGCCTGTGCAGGAGCTGCGACGTACGCCTGGTGCGGTGGAGGCGCGACGTATGTCTGGGGTGGTGGAGGCACAGCATGAGCCTAGGGCACGGGGCCCGGAACGCTGTAATCTGCCTCGAGGTTGCGCCGACGCTCCCTCTGGCGCTCGATGGTGACTCGGCAGTCCTCTCCGGCCCTGCGGCGCTGCAGCCCGGTTCTCAGATCTGTTGTTGAGATCCTGGTCGAGTGCGAGTCTGCCGTCCACCGGTCGATTGTCGGCGTTCGCAACAATGATACATGCATCGGCTGGGCATGTGTCTCCCTCGGCGGAGGCGCGTTGAGTGCGGCGGTGACGAGGTGGTCGATGTCATTGATCCACTGCTAAGCCGCCCCCTGAGGATCATCCCCAGCAGGAGGGTTTTGGAGTAGTGCGCGCGCTGCCGCGAGCGCACTCTCCGAGCTTGCAGCCGGTGGCGCCGTGGTTGCTGTCACTGCCGGAGTATGCCGTGGGGTGGCGTGTCGGCCTGCAGCCGACGAAGTGACTACAGGGCGACGCGAAGGTCCTGACCTTCCTGCCCTAGAGCGGTAGCCTGCCCTAGAACGGGATGACGCCTGATCCTCTGCCACTGTCTGTCGCCGCGACTGTGTCCTGGATGAACCGGCGTTGGATTGGTCGTTCACCATTGCTGCTGGTGGAGATCTTGACGGGGAAAAAGCCCCCTACCTGGCGCTCCAAATGTCGAAGGTCGTAAACAACACTTCCCTTGGACCTGCTTAGAGAGCAGCCCGCGGAGGTTCTTTGGATTCACGAGGGCTAGTCCCAGGAGATCGAACACAGCAGGGTGGTGAACACAGGGGATTTACGTGTTTCGGGCTGCCGGAGCGTAATACCCTACGTCCACAGGAGTGTTCGTGTATTGCCTTGCTTGAGCGTGTATGAGCCTTGGTCTAATTTTTCGTCCCCTCGCGAAGGTCGTCTGCAGAGCCCTTTTATAGTTCAAGGACTCTGCAGTCACAAGGTGGGTCCCAGTACCTGATAGGTGGTCCTGGGGAGAGCCAAATCCTATACAAGATCTAGGATTAATTCCTATCTACTTCCCTTTGTCAGGGATGTCAATGCGCCGTCCCGCCGCGTCGTGCGCTAGGTCTACACACAGTTGGTGATGATGGACGTGCACGTCTCATCTGTCTTGTCCTTGCGGCCCATTTGTCCGTCTTGCGGCGCGGGTTTGTAGCGGCTACTCGGACAAGACAGGACATTGGAGCCTTGACTTTCGCAAGCGCGGCTCAGCTTGCCCGGGGAAGGTGTGCGTACTTAATGCCTGTCTAAGCAGCGTACGCGTTCCTTTACTGCGGCTTCCTACCGCACTGAGTTGGCCGTCCGCCACGTGGTTGCGCCGGAGCCTGCCTCTGCGGGAAGTAAAGCACTTGACGGAACAGGCCACGTGGCGCATTCGGAGCCCACCCCTATGGAGGGGTGGGGGCTCAGCCCTGCAGGCCACGTGGTAGCTCCGGTGCCTTTCCCTGCGAGGGCGCGGGCTTGGCCCTGAGGTCCTAATTGGCCACGTGGCGGCTCCGGAGCCCGCCTCAGCGGGGAGGCGTGGGTCCAGTCCTGCCAGCCACGTGGCAGCTTGGGAGCCTCCCCCGACGGGGAGGTAGGATCTGGTCCTTCCCTCCTCAACGTGGCAGCCTCGGATTCGGCCTCTTAGGCAGAGGCGGAGTCCTTAGCGGTTTTCTCCTATGCGCGGGGGTACCCGGTCTGCAGGGTACCAACAGCAGCGTTCCAGGAATACTGCGAGGACCTTGGGATCCAAGTCTGCTATGCATCTGTCGCTCATCCAAAGAGCAATGGACAAGTTAAGAGGGCCAATGCAGAGATCCTCAAGGGCCTCAAGACTCGCACATTCTCACACCTTCGGAAGCATGGTGCAAACTGGGTAGACAAGCTTCTGTGTGCACTGTGGGCTAGCCGGACATCAACCAGCCGGGCCATGGGAGAAACGCCTTTCTTTCTGGTGTACGGGGCAGAGGCCGTCCTCCCCTAGAAATTACCAGGGGCTCCCCCCGTGTCCGGGTGTACGATGAAGCCGCGCAGGATCAGATCCGGCGTGAAGACGTGGACCATGTCAATGAGGGACGATTGAGAGCGGCTCTCCGAAATGTACGGTACAGGCAGACGCTTCGGCGCTACCACCGGAGGACCGTGCGGAGTAGGGAGCTAAAGGTAGACGACCTGGTGCTGCGTCGCATACTCTCTCGGGAAGGGGCTAACAAACTCTCCCCTAGATGGGAGGGCCCCTTCCGGGTTATGGAGGTATGCCGCCCTGGGTGCGTCCGCCTATCTACGGAGGATGGAGAGCAAATGCCCAACCCCTGGAACATCGAGCACCTCCATAAGTTCTACCCCTAGACCAGTGTTAGGACAGTTTTCTTTCATTGTAAAAGGTACATAGGAACGGTACTTATGGTAACTAAGGCTATGGGGACGAGGCTCTGAGTGCACATTTCGCTTAGCCTGGTCCAAAACCCTAAGTAGGTGCACTAGACTTCATTTGTCGCCCGAGCCAGGTCGTTCCCCTTGTAAAGCCTGTCCCATCTTATGGAAAACCGCAATGAAAGAATGTTGTCCTGTGATCCTGTCCTGTATAGGGTTTCTCATTCAAAAAATTATCTTTAATTTTTTATGATATTGTTGTACGTTCGTTGTAGCTCGTGATCTATCATGGGCGCTGTCATTTTTTCCCTGCTCTAGCAATAGTGGGAGCCTTGTTGTTTGGTTGCAGGTGGGGTTGCTTGAGGTACCTGCAATGTGCCTGGGGCCTCGGATGTTCCCATACTCGCGGGTCTGTGTCTCAATATGGTCTCCCCCGGGAAAAGCTTACGCCGAGCGGAAGGTCCACGGGCACAACATGCTTAGCCTGGTCCTGTACCTTAAGCCTGTGCGCCCTACCTCTCCAGCACTGTAGCTGAGTACTAGGGGCCAGATGGACCACCCTTAAGTAGTATGGATAGCGAGCCCTAGGTGCAGATGCACTGAATTACCCAAGCCCCATGAGTCATCCCATGATCGTAAGTCAAGCGACACTAAAAAGGAGCAGGGAAGCAATGACCAGCGGACATAATTACTTCTCCTGTTTTTTGATCTATATGCAGGTCTTCAAGGATTTATCCCTGCGATAACCGTCAGAGTACCCACAAAGATGGTGGGCACAACCAGACCAAGGCTCCGGTGGCACCCCCAGGGGGCCCGCCGTTGACCTTTCACCATAGATAGTGGTCACCACCGGACCGAAGCTCCGGTGGCACCCTTAGTGGGCCCACCGTTGACCTTTCACCAGAGATGGTGGGCACCACCAGACCAAAGCTCCGATGGCACCCCTAGGGGGCCAGCCGTCGACGTCCCTGCATCTACGCATCTTAAGCTCCCCTGCAACCGTCCGCCCTAACTTCTAGGTATCTGACAGTTGTGCCCATAACAACTGGCCACACCTGCCAGGAGGCCACACTCCGGGGGACGGTAGGTCCTGGAAGCTAAGGAAAAACAAGCAACTAGAAGATATTGCTGAAAAGTAAAGCATGCTAAGTATGAGGGGCACTCCAACCAGATTTTTTGTTGCAAAATAAAGGTCTGTCACCACAAACAACTACAAAGAAAAACTGAAAGAAACACAAGATACAAGCAGCGCATGGGGAGCCCTCAGTCGCTCCGCTGGAACCTCGAGGTGATGAGCGCCACGACATCTGAGACTTCAGACTTGGCGGCCTCCTCCCTCTCAGCGATGGGCCCTTCGAGGACCGGCTGAAGAGGGACGTTAGGGTACCAGCTCTGGTAGCAGGACAGGATGTGCGTCGCCACCTCCTTCACCAGCATCCTCCCTTCTACCTCCAGCTGGTTGTCGATGATGGCCCCCAGTGAACGCATCCTCGAGCTGGTGGAGTCAAGGGCTGGGAACACCTGACTCACCTCATGTGCTGGTTCCCCCACACGCACCGGGCTGAAGCCGAGCGGCACCAGAGCTGAGTCGGCGCCACCCAGGAATTCCCAGACCTTCCGGGCCTCAGCAGAACGTGACGCCTGGAGCTCCTGCACCTCCTGTTGTGCTTCCGCCAGTGCCCGGGGGCCACCGTCCAGGAACCGCTCCTCCATGGCTGCCAGGGCCCTCTCGCGCTTGCTGACCTCCCTCTCGCGGCGGCTCAAGTCACCCTCCTTGAGGGCGACATTGAACTCGTGGTCCAGGAGGGCCTGGCGCTCAGCGAGCTGGGCTTGCTCCGCCTCAGCCAAGGCAGCATCCCGGCAGTCTAGCTCGGCGGCACGGGCCCTCGTCCCTTCCTGCTGGAGGACGAGCCAGCGGGAGGTCGCCTCCACCTCAGCCTGCTTCGCCGCCAACTCCTGCTCCCGTTCGGCAAGAGCAGCCTCCCGGCGAGATAGCAGCTATTGGAGCTCCTCGCATAACTGGAAGCGGGAGCTGGCCTCAGCATGGATCGCCGCAGCGTCCGCCTTCAGCTTATGGGTGATGGCGTGCAGGCGAGCGATTAGCTCACGCTCCTGGTCGAGGATTTTCATTTCCTCCTAGACGACCGCCTCCCGCTGCGCCACCCGACTCTTCGCCAACTGGGTCCGGGCTTCCGGGGTCCCCGCCCATTCCCGGAGCCAGTCCTCCTTGTCCTCGAGCCTCCCCCTGTCCCAGTCGAGGGCCGCCCAAGCCTGCCGAAAGCCGGAGTAGGCAACGACCATGGCTTCAGACAGGGGGAGGGGCTCCACCGTAGCCACGGGTCCCTGCCTCCCCACCTCTTCAATATCATCCTCCATTGGGAGGACCACCGGGGAAACGGGGACAAGAGCTCCCCCAGTCAGAGAAGGCGGATGGGGGCCGCCCCTAGGAGCAGGCGCGTCGTCTCCAGGAGCCCCCTCCCCAGCGGAGGCTCCAGTACTGCTGCTGAAGGCTCCTATGCCGGCTCCAGGAGCTCCACCCAGGGCGGTGGCGCAAGTCGACGTGGCGGTGTCAGTTGTCGCGGTAGCATCGGCTGGTGCAGAGCAGCTGGTGGATGCGGAGTCGTTGGCGGGCGCAGCACCAGATGCCGACGCACGCTGCGGCCCCTCAGCAGCCGCTGTAGGGGCCTCGGGCACGAAGGCCCGTGGCACCTCGGCAGCAGTAGCCCGGGGCGACCTAGCAGGATCCGAGGCTGTAGAGGAGCCCCGTGAGCTGGCAGCAGCAGCATGCCCACCAGCGAAAGGGCGCGAGGGCGGTGGAGTTGCTGCGGTTGCGCTGAAAACGGACAAACCCGAATCATAAGGATGTTACAGGGTGAGCACACGGCAAAGAATGTCCAAGATGAAATATATGCAGACTTATCGGGGGACGTTGAAGTTCCACCGCTTCCCGAAAGGGTTGAAGGGGCTCGGACCCCCCAAACCCGCAGCGGGGGCCGCTGCGTGAGCCGGGGGCCACTGAAATGGAGGGGTTGGCGGCACCCCCGAAGTCTGGCGCTCCTCCGAACAGCGGGGGAACGCTGGGGTCCCATTCGCGTTGAGGAGCCTCCCCCTCTTGCGCGTCGAGGATCCAGGCGGCAAAGTGGCGCCACCGGCGTCTTGATGAGGGGCGAAGGGGACTGACGGCGGCGAACGGGCGTGCTTCTTGGGGGTCGGGTCCGACACAAGCACAGGTGCTTTCCTTCCCCATATCACCAGAGGTGCTGACACATCCCTGCTGATGGTGCTGGAACCCGCGTGAGGGGTCATCACTCGAGGGATCTTCGTCGCATGGGGGATCTTTGCCTCCCTCAGCGCCGTCGGCGATGTCGACCCCCTCAACATCGTCGACAATCTAGACCCCCCGGAACGGGTCTCCAATTTGGCGCTACGCCAGCCCAGACTCGTCGAGCGTCAGCATCGCCTTCAGCAGCCACCTCCTCAGCTCGGAGTCTGAGAACAGGGGCGGCAGGCCGCCGGGAGGGCCAGTCCCTCAGGGGAGACGTCGTCGGGGCAGACCCGGACCAGCATATCGTGCAGCAGCTGCTCGTCCGGGTTGGAGTCGGAGCCGGTCTCGAGCCGGGTGCAGTCCATTGGGCCGGTGTACATCCATGCTGAGCATTATACAAGGACGTGCTGTAGGAGTAACCCATTACCTTTTGGGTGGAATTACCTCATTAGTGGAAACTGTTTCTTCTTATTGTTATCACCGGGGCGGACGTGGCGCTGGAGTGGAGCCATGCGTCGGCACATGAAGTCCCTCAACACCATCGCAGATGTCAGCTCGTAGTCCACCAGCGTTTGGATCCTCTCCAACACCGAGTCGAACGCCCTCTCCAGCCTGGGTGCTCTTCCTAGAATGACCGCACGGAGTAGGGGCTCCCTGTGGGGAGGCACATCCGGTTGTGAGCCTCGACCTTGACGATCATCCAATCTTCGCGCCATTGCTCCCACCGTGCAGAGCTGAAGGAAGCAATGTACCTAGAAGGGACCTTGGTTCGGCGTTGGAAGTAGTAGGCGCCGAGCTGATCCTTCGAGCTTTTGCTGGTGGCCCTCAGTACAAAGAAGTACCTGAAGAGCTTCACCGACGGCATCACCCCCACGAACATCTCACAGAGGTGAGCAAAGACCAGCAGCAAGGCGATCAAGTTCGGTGGGAGGTGGTGAAGTTGGAGGCCAAAAGTCTCTAGAAGCATTACCAGGAACGCAGATGCTGGAGGAACGAAGCCGACCAGCACTTACGACAAGAATAGCACCATCTCCCCATCGGTGAGGTTGAGTGGGAGGTCCCCGCGACGGAGCCACTCCTCCTGTTCGGGGGCTCGCCAGCCGAGAAGCCGGCGCACGGGGGCCAGATCGGTAGACCTGGTCAACCGGGACCTGGGCAGGATGCTCACCATGAGGTTGAGGGAGGAGGCTCCGGAAGGGGAAATCGGGAGCTAGAGCGCAAGAACTGGGCTTGGGGCAAGAGGCACAAGCGCAAGGATGCAGAAGCGAATGAAAGGACCCTTAGGGGGAAAGGTTTCTTTTTATTCACCTCTGCAAGCCAACATACGTGGCGTGTGAATCGCCATAGCCTCGGTAGAAGAGCAATAGACCCGCATAGGCAATTACATGAGGGCCCGAGTCGCTCGACAAGGAAGGCGAGCCGGCTGGCCAACTGTGCGGGAGGTAACTCGACGGATTCTGAAAAGGCAAAAGCAGCGGAAGTGTAGGAGCCACCTTGGGAACCACCGCAGTTAAAGCACGATTGAAAGCAGAAGTCATGTCGCGTGGCGCATGTCCCGCGCCTCCGCTTAATAGAAGGAGACGTGTAGCCACGATGGCAGGGACGTGCTGCCTGGGGAACTGCCCCGAATTGGAATCGAAAGAGTTGCACGGGAAGAGAAAGAAGAAGACCCCACCTGCGGTATCGACGCCTCTCCTGAGGTGGGCTCGGGGGCCACTGTCGGTACCCCGCAGACCGGGTACCCCCGCACACAAGGAGAAAATGGCTAAGGACATGGCCTCTACTTGGAGGCAGAGTCCGAAGCTGCCACATCGTGGAGGGAAGGACCAGATCCTACCTCCCCACCGAGGCGGGCTCCTGGGCTGCCACGTGGCCAACAGGACTGGACCCTCGCCTCCCCGCTGAGGCAGGCTCCGGGGCTACCACGTGGTCGGCAGGACTAGGCCCTCGCCTCCCCACTGAGGCAGGCTCTGGGGCTGCCACGTAGCCGGCAGGACCAGACCCTCGCCTCCCGGCCGAGGCAGGCTCCTGGGCTGCCACGTGGCCGGCAGGACCAAACTCTTGCCTCCCTGCCGAGGCGGGATCCGGGGCTGCCACACAGCCAATGGAACTCCTGGGACCATGCACGTCTCCCCGCAAGGAAGTACTCCTGGACTACCACGTGGCCCGCAGGGCTGATCCTCCACTCTCCCACGGAGGTGGGCTCCGGAGTCGCCACGTGACCTTTACAGCTGGGCACTCAACTCCCCGCAGGGACCGGCTCCAGTGCAACCATGTGGCGGTGGGCCGACTCAATGTGGTAGGAGGCCATAGTAAAGGAAAGAGTGCGCCGCACAGACAAGCATTAAGTACGCGCGCCCTCCCTAGGCGAAGCGGAGTCGTGCATACGAAAGTCAAGGCTCTAGTGTCCTGTCTTGTCCAAGTAGCCCGTACAGACCAACGACGCAAGGCGGACGAGTAAGCCGCGAGGACAAGACGGATGGGACGGGCCCTGCCGTCATCAACAACTATGTGTAGCCCTGGCGCACGACGCGGCGGGACGGCACATTGAAGCCCCTGACAAAGGGAAGTAGATAGCATTTAATCCTAGATCTTGTATAGGATTTGGCTTTCCTCGGGACCACCTGTCGGGGCCTAGGGCCCACCTTGTGACTGCAGAGTCCTTGGACTATAAAAGGACTCTGCAGACAACCTTCACAAAGGACGGATCAGACCGATTGAAACCCATACATGCTCAAGCAAGGCAATACACTTACACTCCCGTGGACGTAGGGTATTACGCTCCGGCGGCCCGAACCATGTAATCCCTGTGTCCACCATCTCGCTGCGCTCAATCTCCTGGGACTAGCCCTCGTGAATCCAAAGAACCTCCGCGGGCTGCTCTCTAAGCAGGCCCGGGAGAAGTGTCGTTTAAGACCTTTGACATTATGTCTCATGTATTCCTTCTTGTATTTGTGACTTTGTGCTCAATAAAGATATTATCTTTAGACTTCTTTTATACGTATACTTGGACAAAGCGTTTCTTGTTTGATCGTTGAGTCCATGTAAGTGGAAGGCATAGTCTTTATGATTGTACTCTCATGATCACATCTTATGGTCATAAACACTATAGACCCCCACTATAGTCTATGTAGTTATGATATGATTATGTTAATATGAATAACTATGCTATGCAATCAACATTGGTTCAACGATGATTTAGTTCATTTCCTTAGGATGGCTTGTGCTGCAGCTCTTAAGGTATTTGCTTAGTATGCTAGCATGGTGCTAGAGTATTTAAGTAGCGTTGGATATCTCGTAGACCCACGGATTGAAGAGGTAAGCAGTAGGTGGTGAGAGCCCTATCTGTCCTTTGTAATCCTCCACGTTCGGCTATGCCACAGGCTCTTGGCGGGAGCCGCCCTAGTATTGCTAGGGGTAAGCCCGTGCCTGATGTGTTGAATAGTATTGCATAGGAATTCATCATTGACATGACCATTAGTATATACCATAGGCTATGTATATGTATTAGGAGCATTGTAGGAGCAACTCTCTAACTCTTAATCCAATCTCCCTCTAGCACCCATATACCCTTTAGAATAGATTGCCTAGGTGTGTGTCACACAACCCCTATTATCAACTTACCCCCTGTCCGGATAATTGATTAGTATCCCATAGCTTGACCATAAGAGTAGTATATACTTTACTCCATTGCCTTCCCTTTGGGATAAATACGATACCCTTGGGAATACTCATGGGTGAAATGCTACAACGGTCTCTTCCGTGCGATTGTGGATCTCATCTCTTTATTGGAGATGATAAGTGATGTTAAGAAATACCAACAAGCATTTTTGGCTCCGTTGTCGGGGATGATTTGTTAGTATATCTTAGGAGCCGTCAACAAGCATTTATGGCGCCGTTGCCGGGAATGATTTGTTAGTATATCTTAGGAGCCATCAACAAGCATTTTTGTCGCCGTTTCCGAGGATGATTTGTTAGTATATCTTAGGAGCCGTCAACGAGCATTTCTGGCACCATTGTCAGGGAAGGCAAAGGAAGTGAAGGATAGCTATCACTTGTGACTAAGCTATAGGTACTAATAATTATTAGACAGGATTACCCTTGTTTGTTTTCTCCTTTGTGTGAAAACAGGGTAGTGTTGGCCAACCCATTGTATGGGATGGCCAACAAGGACGCAAATGCAAAACTGCAAGATGATTTAAGGCGTACCTCAACAAATGTCCGCTAGGCAACACCATTGCCTTTTTGCGGGAGAATTTCAGCTTTCAGTAGGAGCCAAATGCATCCATACCCAAGCTTGGGGAAGGCTCCAAGAAGTTCTTCTTGGTTTGCCTCCACCACGGGGTGGATAGCTCGCTCTACATCCAACACTCGTGTCATGGGTTGGCTCCACCAATCCATGACCACATTCATACTGGAGCTGAAGGATTCCTATTCTCATTCAACATGGATGAGAAGAAGGTCTCCACTCAAGGGGAGGATTGCAGAATGCTCGAGTTCCCATAGCTTGTCATGCACACCACATCACGGGGTGGATATGCTAGTTATGGAACTACACCTCCAATTGAAGTGTCATGAATATCCAAGTCGTTGGAGATTTGTTTAGATAATCCAATTCGTGGATATTCACATGATTTGTGAAAATTCATGTCATCTTGGGACGCGCGGGAATTATTTCCCTGAGACCCATGAGGACCTTTTTTCAAACAACAACTCCAATGGCTACCATTCACAAGGAGGTCAAGGGTGGAATTAACATCACCTTTGTATTCGAGGAGGCTATGGCTTTCCAAGGGATTTAAGTTAAACTAGCCCACCTTGAAGTATCTTGGCCAAGCAGAAATCAAGACAACATTCACATGAAGATCTTGTCCAAGGACAAGAACTTAAGGAGCATTCAAAGTCCAAGATATCCCACATCACTTGTTGGGATTCCCGCAATTCGACCAAACCAATTCAACCTAGGGCAAGTAACATTGTGGATGAAACATTTCTTGTTTGATTGCGGAGTCCACATGTCATCATGCCCAAGGAAGCCTTTGATCCATGATCAAGGTATGGGTTGATTCAATGGAATATCAATATGGTCAGAGTGGCACCCCTAATAAGGACAAAGCCTCACCATGCTCATGAAGGAATACATTCACGAGGAGAACTCGTTGCTACAACAACATGTATATATCAATATGACGGGGAGAGGCTAGGGCCACCATGTGGCCCACATGTCCAAATGATAGCCAAATGAGTTTGGCATGTCAAAATAGAAGAAATCGTCCACGTCTTTAACTCCGGGATTGGACAACAAATCATCACGCTGAACAGAACGGAGGTAAGTCCTACTCATCGGACTTCAAAAATTCGTTGAGTCCTTACCAGTAGGTTAATTGGTAGTTATCTCATATTTGTTTTCCAAATTGCATCAACCCTTGCATTTGCATGTTTGAAATTCCACACTTGCATGTTGGAAAGTAAAATTTCCAACCATCATAAAACTAAAAATTTGAATTAGGGGAGAAATTTAATTGGATATGAACTAAGTGCATGACCACTTGAATTTATCTTCCTAGTTCAAACCAAAAAGATTTGCTTTGACCCTCATTGCATTTACAAGTTATTTCAAGCTGGGCAAGACAATTTGAAAATTGGGTTCAATTTGCTTTTGACTAACGTAACCCGTTTTTGAGTTGTTTTGTGTGTTCTTGATTAAAGTGCAGCTAGGTCAAAATTGTGAAGAGGTGGTATGGCAAGAAAGTGGAAGGATTCATCAAGCTCAAGTCACCATTGGGAGGATTTGAGAACACTTCTCTCCTTCAAACTCATTTTGAGTTTGAGGAAGATAAATGTTCAAGATGATGACCCAATGAAGGAGCCAGAACCAAATCCATTGCCAAATCCAATCTCAACTTTGCATTTGACATCAACCATCAAGCCTACACCGAAAATCAAGGTTGTGAGTTTCTCACACACAGACCTTCGTCACCAACCGCTCTTCAAATGAGGTATGAGTTTAGAATTTTTCATTATTTGGTTTGCCATAGAATTGAATGTATTTGCTTGCATTTGTGAGGAAGTTTGACACTTCCTCATCATTTAATTCTCATGCATCCACACAAGAGTAAGAGTGGGTATTGACTTTTGGATCTCCAAAAGGAAATCCCAACTTACTTGGAAAAATCTAAAACAAGTACCTATAATCCTTTAAGCATTGTTTTGTAGACTTAGTCATTTTTGTCTAGGTTTAGAAAATAAAACTTTTGGGCATGACTTAATTGGTGAATTGGCATATAGAAACTTGGGCATAGTGACAGCCATAATTTTTAGTTGAGCTTCATGCATAGATGGTGTCACTAGATTTCAAACTCCTAGGAATAAGTGATATCCTTGCTCTAAAATTGAATTGCATGTTTTGGAGGAGTCACTAAATAATAAATTCCTAGTGAAGTTCAGGGGGATAAAATTGAGAATCTTGTTTGTCATGGTCTAAATGATAAAATTTGCTCTTGAAAGATAAGATGGTTAGAAACTTTAAAAAATGTAGGGATCCATATAGTATATTTCTATCACATGCATTGCTATGAGTAGGAGCTTTAGAAAATATGCAACATGAATTATACATAAAGCTCCACTCTTATCAATGAATAACACATTGATCATGGATACACTTGACATTGGAACAAATGCATCTTTGATTTTGTTCTTCCCCGTATGTACAAATGAAAGTTCGGTTACCTAACCTGAACGTTCATTTGTACAAGTATCGGGAGCTAACCATCCCTCTCTATTCAAGAGAGGAAGTTTGCAGGAGTAATGTTACTATGTAGGCATTCAAGAAGCTGATTGTTGGGATCCCTATAGGATCCAATTTCAACATCTCTTGGCCAAGGAGTAAATGAGGATGGTTGCTACCTATCGGAAATTATGCCCGAAGGTCAATCATAACTATACGAGGCTAGATATTTGAAATGGGAACCCTCCATGAGCAACCAATGGGCTGCCACGAATGGGTGAGAGCATTATGCTCTCAACTATTCTAAGCACTCATTCAAGCTCAAGGGATTTGCCACCATCATTGGGTGCAAGTTCTTCCTATGTGGCTAGAAGCCAAGGAATGACTAATCACATCCAACACGTGGAGACCCTGATGTGCGGACATCAACATTGAAAACACTCTATTCAACCACACTCATGGTGTCCATGGGAGGCAACAACACAATCAACACTCAACCCTCCATTGTCAAAGCCACGCTGCAACAAGGATAGGCCAACTTATAGCCTACATCCGTCGTTAGGGTTTCAACCCCTATCACAGACCTTGATCAAGAATAAGCTTGGGGGAGGACCCCCACTTGAGGTAACTTGTATCACACCAACTGCATTTTTATTTCAAATCATCCATTGCATATTTACTTTCTATTCATCCACCATCCACCATGCATCTAAAAAAACATAAAAATAGGAACTTAGATTTGCTTTGCTTATCAAATAAAGATGTGCGGTAAGAATGATTTAGAATTCACATAGATGAAATGATGAAGAGTTGCTCTGTTTTATTTTTTCCTAAGTCCCTAGTTTACAACTTGCTACTCTCCGAATATTGCATAAATTGGCTAAAATTAACTTTGCCTTGATTTAGAAATTGTGGGTAGCAAAAGCTTAATCTACTTCTGGGTTGTTGGGAGATTCGAATTAGTAATAGGTCTGCTATTCCTATTTTGAAAGTGAAACTTGGGATTCTGGAGAAATTCTATCAAGATTTAAGTTTCCCTCATTTGATTGGAAATACCTACCAAAGCCATATGATATTCATACATAGACAACACCTTATGCATATGCTATTTGCTTTCACATTGAGCCTAGTCAAACTAGTATAGACCTATGTGAGAAATCATTCAATTCTTTTTGAATATAAGGCTTCACTTGCACATGCTATACTTCTACACTAGAAGAAAGCAAAATTCCATCATATCCACCATACCACAATAAAAAGAGAAACTCCATGCTATTCATAGTAAGCACTCTCTTCAAGTTATTGCAAAAAAAGGAGTAGAAGACATGGCTACAAGAAAAAGAAAATGCATGCTTATATCATAACCATGAGAAAAAAAAAGAAGAAATAATATGCTCACTCCATAAGCATCAAAGAAAAAGGGGTAGCCATGTTTCATCCTTGCAATAAAGATAGTCCACATCAAAAGGAGCCATCTAATTGTTTCCAAATCCATCTCCATTCCATCACACATGCGCAAGTCTTGATTCAAAAGTTTGAATTGATTTCTCCTAAGGCTTGCCCTTTTGACTTAGCAATATTATGTGTTGCAAATATGCCTAGTTACTTTCCCTACCAAGCTCCACAAACAAGCCATATTCAAAGAGTAGGAATAGTATAGGCATAATGCCTTGGTGAGGACATATTTCCACTATACACAAAGGAGTGATTGAGAGAATCAATTGAGGTCCTTATAATCTAACTTGAATCTCTCTGGAATTTAAGTGGAACTTGATATCTAGGCTATGCTTGCTCCATTTGTTGTTCTATCTTTCAATTACCCATGAATAGGAGAAGGCATAAGTCCCATAATGACTTAAGAAGGGTGAAGTACCATAGCCACTTTTTGTAATACTAGGTAGAGTATTTTTTTGTGCACATGGTACTTTCGAAAGGTAGAACATTGTAGCAACTCCTGATCATCAACCTAAAGTCTTGACTTTGCTCGGGAGGAGCAAAGGATAAGCTTGGGGGAGTTTGTTGACGGCTGTTATATACCAGTTTTAGGCGTCAATATAACTCAATTATGTGAAGGATTGATCATTTCTTGCACACATCACCTTTCTACTTGACCTATTTCCACTTGTACTTGGAGAAATATGTGTATGCAGATATTTATACAAGAATTGAGGAAAACTATGGGGAGCAATCCTATAAAATATAATCCCAGCCAATCAGGCGATGACACGTGGCACCACATGGATCACATGCCCCACAAATAGAAGTATCTGAGGCCATCCAACAGTGTAGCACCAATATCCGTCAATGGGACCCACCTGGCAGCCACCAGGAGGAAGTACCGGCCATTTGGAGCCCTGTCCAGGTCGGCCGAACCAGGGGGTCGGCCGACCTGGTCCTGGCGCCAAACGTGGTCAACTTCCACGTGTTGGCTCCTCTCGACTCCCTGGAGTCAATGACGACTGATTCATGCGCTTTTGGTGGCGGGGACCGACCTCAACATTAGTATAAATAGGACCCCATACCCCTCACTTCAACATACACCACTTGGGCATCATTCTATTGTATACACTATCTTCCATAGTCCTTAGAGGAGTTAGGATGTAGAGAGGAGAGCCTCTAGTCCCAAGTCCAAATTGGGAAAGGAGTAGAAGGAGTCTCTCTTCCCAATTCCACATTGGGAAAGGTATGACTCATGTATTCCTTCTTGTATTTGTGACTTTGTGCTCAATAAAGATATTATCTTTAGTCTTCTTTTATACGTATACTTGGACAAAGCGTTTCTTGTTTGATTGTGGAGTCCATGTAAGTGGAAGGTATAGTCTTTATGATTGTACTCTCATGATCACATCTTATGGTCATAAACACTATAGACCCCCACTATAGTCTATGTAGTTATGATACGATTATGTTAACGTGAATAACTATGCTATGCAATCAACATTGGTTCAACGATGATTTAGTTCATTGCCTTAGGATGGCTTGTGCTACAGCTCTTTAGGTATTTGGTTAGTACTCTAGCATGGTGCTAGGGTATTTAAGTAGCATTGGAAGTCTCGTAAACCCACTGATTGAAGAGGTAGGCAGTAGGTGGTGACATCCCTATTTGTCCTTTGTAATCCTCCACGTTCGGCTATGCCACAGGCTCCTGGCGGGAGTCGCCCTAGTATTGCTAGGGGTAAGCCCATGCCTGATGTGGTGCATAGTATTGCATAAGAATTCATCATTGACATGACCATTAGTATCTATCTTAGGCTATGTATATGTATTAGGAGCATTGTAGGAGCAACTCTCTAACTCTTAATCCAATCTCCCTCTAGGACCCATTTACCCTCTAGAGTAGATTGCCTAGGTGTGTGTCACACTACCCCTATTATCAACTTACCCCCTGTCCGGATAATTGATTAGTATCCCATAGCTTGACCATAGGAGTAGTATATACTTTACTCCATTGCCTTCCTTTGGGATAAATACGATAACATTGGGAATACGCATGGGTGAAATGCTACAACGGTATCTTCCGTGCACTTGCGGATCTCATCTCATTACCGGACATGATCTTTGATGTTAAGAAATACCAACAAGCATTTCTGGCGCCATTGCCGGGGATGATTTGTTAGTATATCTTAGGAGCCATCAACAAGCATTTCTGGCGCCGTTGCCAGGGATGATTTGTTAGTATATCTTAGGAGCCGTCAACATTGGGCTTGCTTTTCGGCTTCTTGCAACACATCCGGACCAAATACTTGAGTTTCTCCTGCCTCATTCCAAAATAAAGGTGTCCTACACTTCCTTCCATAAAGCGCTTCATATGGTGACATTTTCAAGCTTGCTTAGTAAATATTGTTGTATGAAAATTCCGCATATGGCAAGCTGTTGTCCCAACTTTTCCCATGCTTTAAAGCACAAGCCCTTAGCATGTCCTCTAAAATCTCATTGGTCCTGTCGGTTTGTCCATCCGTTTGAGGGTGATATGCTGAACTAAAATTCAACCTTGTTCCCAAAGGTTCATGCAATCTGTGCCAAAATCTGGAAGTGAATTGTGAACCTCTATCCGAGACTATCTTCTTGGAACTCCATGCACACATACTATTCTTCCCATATACAGTTCCGCTAATTTCTCTCCATTATAGGTGGTCTTGACGGGAATAAAGTGAGCTGACTTAGTTAACCGATCCACAATTACCCAAATTGAGTCGTAACCGGACTGAGTACGTAGTAAACCAGCTATGAAGTCCATACCGATTTTTCCCACTTCCATTCTAGAATCTTTAATGGTTGCAATAGTCCAGCTGGCCTTTGATGTTCCGCCTTGACTCGTTGGCACACATCACACAATGCTACATATTCAGCTATGTCCTTCTTCATGCTAGCCCACCAATAGCAAGTCTTCAAGTCTTTGTACATCTTTGTATAACCAGGATGAATTGAGTAAGGTGAGTCATGTGCCTCTTTTAGTATTGTCTCCCGAATACGCTTCATATTAGGCACGACAATCCTTTTCCCAAGCTATAGAGTACCATGTTCATCCTCATCGAATCTGAATTCTCTCCCCTCTTGGGTCCTTTCCTTGATTTCTTGAATTTCCTCATCCTTAGTTTTGCCCTCCCGAATTTCTCGCTTTAAGGTTGGGTTTAACTCCATCATCTCCATCTCATTTACAAACCCAAGGTTCAACTGTTCAACTCCTTACATAACTCGGATGGCAACTCTCGAACCGTGAGTTGATGACTTACTCCTTTTCTACTCAAAGTGTCAGCCACTACATTGGCTTTTCCCGGATGATATTTGATCCCCAAATCATAATTTTTGATGAGCTCCAACCATCTCTGTTGCCTCAAGTTTAGATCCATTTGCGTGAAAATATACTTAAGACTCTTGTGATCCGTATAAATTTCACACCTATGTCCAAGGATATAATGTCTCCAAATCTTCAACGCATGTACTACAGCTGCAAGTTCTAAATCATGTGTGGGGTAATTCTGCTCATGTTCCTTCAATTGTCTTGACGCGTAGGCGACCACTTGTCCCTCTTGCATCGATACACATCCAAGTCCCTGTCTCGATGCGTCGCAATAAATATCAAAACTCTTGCTCACATCCAGCAGTACGAAAACTGGGGCTGTTGTCAACCACTTCTTCAACTCCTCAAGACTGTTTTGACAAGCTTCAGTCCATTGGAACACCTTTCCCTTCATTAGCAATTCCGTCATAGGCTTGGCTATCTTGGAAAAGTACTCGATGAATCTACGGTAATATCCATCCATCCCAAGAAAACTCCTTATTTCCTTTACGTTTTGCAGTGGTTCCCACTTCAACATGTCTCTCACTTTTCCGGGGTCAACCGATACTCCTCCTCCTGGGATGATATGACCCAAAAACGACACCTCTCTCAACCAAAACTGACACTTGTTGAACTTAGCATACAATTGATGCTTCCTCAATTTCTGCAATGTAAGCCTCAAGTGTTCCTCATGTTCCTTCTCATCCTTCAAGTAGATCATAATGTCATCCATAAACACCACAACGAACTTATCCAAATACTACATGAATACCTTATTCATGAGGTACATAAAGTACGCAGGTGCATTGGTCAAACCAAAGGACATCACAGTGTACTCATAAGATCCATAGCGCGTCCTAAAAGCTGTCTTGGGTAAGTCCGATGTTCTAATCTTCATTTGAAAATATCCCGACCTCAAATCAATCTTAAAGAAGACATAAGCACCCTTCATTTGATCAAACAAGTCTTCTATGCGTGGTAAGGTGTACTTGTTCTTAATTGTTACCTCGTTGAGGGCTCGGTAATCTACGCACATCCTTTGGGATCCATCCTTCTTGTCCACAAATAGTACGGGCGCTCCCCAAGGTGAAGAACTAGGGCGAATAAAACCTTTCTCTAGTTGCTCTTGAATTTGCATCCTGAGCTCCGCTAGTTCCATAGGAGGCATCCTATACGGCCTCTTAGCAAACTCAATGTCTCGATCAAGTGGCATACCTGACAACTCATCCAGAAAAACGTCCAAAAATTCACACACCACCAGAATCTCCTCAATTGCGGCACCGTCCATATGATTCAGCTCCAATTGCTTCGGTGCGGTTTGAGATGCTTCAAACTCTACGGTGATCCCTTCCTCATTAGTCAACATCACCGTCTTTGTGGCACACTCAATAACTCCATTGTGCTTCCTCAACCAGTCCATACCAAGTATAATGTTGAATTCTTGAGAGTCCAAAACAATGAGGTTGGCGGAGAAGTCTACCCCCCTTATTCTAAGGCTTACTTTTGGACATACTATATTTGTCCTCATCTCTCCTACAGGAGACATAAGCAATAGATTAAACTTCATATGAGAGATAGTCAACTAAACTTGGCAACATACTTCGATGCAATGAATAAATGCGATGCTCCATAATCAAACAACATAGTCGCGGGGTTGGAGTTGGCGAGAAACATACCAATGACCACGTCATCCGCTTGTTGAGCATCCTCCGTTGAAACATGGTTCACATTGCCACAAGAAAAATTCTGTTGCCCACAGTTTCCTTGTGGCTGTCCTCCATTGGGTCTTGGGTTTTGCCTCAGTGCATTGCTTCCTTGACGAAGGCCTGACTTAGGACATTGATGCGCAAATTGTCCAACTTTTCCACAAGTATAGAACTTCCTAACTTCACCAGAATTTGGATGGACATGATTTTGAACAGTTGCACTTGGAAAATTAGCACGGGGCGCATAAGGCATTGGAGGCCTAGGTGCTTGCATAACAGGGTGTTGCTGCACAAACTGAGTTGGGCGCGGTGCATAGCCAGGGCGCTGTACAGGAACAAAAGAGCTGTAATATGGCGCATTAGGAGTTGCAAAGCGAGGGCGCACATTACTTCCTTGTTGCTGTCCTTGGTATGGCGCCTTCCTCTTGTTGTCTTGCTCCATCTCACGGATCTTGTTCTCCACCACAATTGCTTTGTCCACAAGCTCCTGAAAATTGGCATAATCACAGTTGAGCAGTTGCACTTGGATCTCATTGTTCAAGCCTCTCATGAACAAGTATTGCTTCCGGCTGTCCCGACATACATCTTCAGATGCATATCATGAGAGTTGAGTGAATTTGTTGAAATATTCACCCACGCTCGATCTTCCTTGCCTCAAGTTCTCAAATTCTTGCCTCTTCAAAATCATAACTTCCTCCAGCACATAATGAGAACGAAAGCTCTCTTTGAATTCAGCCCAAGTGATCCTCTCCTGATTCTCATGAGCATTGCAATATGAATCCCACCAATCCGAGTTGCTCCAACTAGTTGATGAGAAGCAAATATCACCTTCTCCCGATCACTGCGTTGAACAATAGCAAGTTTCTTCTCCACGGACTTGAGCCAATCATCCGCGTCCATAGGGTCAGTGGCTTGACCAAAGGTTGTTGGCCTAGTCCTCATAAACTCTCCCAACCGGTTATGAGGAGGCGAGGGTGGCGGTGGAGGCATGTGGGGCTGATAATTGATGTTACCAGCCTGCAGCTGTCCCATTTTCTGTATCATGGTCTGCATGAGCTGGTTTTGCATAGCCAATAGCAGCTCAACGTTGATAGCTCCATGAGCAGGTCCTTGTCCATTGCTGTTCTAAGATACCCCATGGTTCTCCTCCTCATCATTAGCATCCGTCTGGTCGCGAGTCCTCACCATCTGGAGAAAAGCAATAGGTAAGAATTAGAAAACGTCCCCAACTATATGCATCAAGGGATATGAAACTAGACAACTAACTAGCTATGTGGACATGGCAATGCTAAAGCATCCCAAAATCACTTATTAAGCACACAAGCAAACAATATATATAGCAAACAACACACCAAGCAAAAACACATCGATCCTTGAGTGCTCCTATGTGCTCTAAAGTGTCCATTCTATCTAGGCTGCATCCTACGGTCAACCTGTGGCTCTGATACCAATCTGTGACACCCGATTCCGGAAATGAACCAAGTAAACGCATATGTGTGCCCAGGATGTTCAACACACATACACGAGTGCATCATAAACGATATACCGATAATTACCACAACACAAGATTAATTAACAAAATTTTATTACACAAACCACAATATCCTCGAATACATGCTCTAATGAATATTAATGACAAGTTCAACTAATGCAGCGGAAATAAACCAATTAAGCAAACTAAACAGCTAGGCAGCATAAGCGATAGGGTATAGCGCAACTCCATGCAGAACCACAAGAAAGCTGATGGTAGACACGGCCTAGATCTCCGTATTATTACCATTAAACTCCCAATACTGACCTGCAACAGTTGGGGGGATTGCAAGGGTGAGTACATGTCGTACTCAGCAAGTGTGGAAAGTATGACATGTGGCTGATTCAAATGACGAGAATAATAATGATTGAGTGCTGAAAAGTACATTAAAACATTTGAAAAGCAATATATTACTGTATATGAACTAAACCCATCATAAGCCATGTAGTTATCATAATACAAGTCCATATTCCATATCCATCATCATATACCAATATCCATATTTAATACCAGAAATTAATTCATAACCATCCATAACCATAATACCATCCCAAAAACCATACCAATACCAAGTTTTCTCTAATCATTTGAGGGTCCAGGTTGCTCATAACCGGGAGCACGACTATCATGATAGTTTTAGACACACACTGCGGAGGTTGTACCGCTTTACCCACGTGTTTGTTATTTCATCACCTTTGATGTCTATAGAATATCAATCATGCCGTCTCACACTTCCGTACGTGTGTGGCCAAGAGATCACAAAATAGCTTTTACAAAGGGATTACTAGCCTATTTAGACCCCGCAGTGGTTTCACAAGTGGCGATGTCTCCAACTGAGCACATCTTCAACCAAGGGCCCCCTCACGAGCCATTCGGATCCCAGGGTAGCCCCACCAATCATGAACAAACCCAATTTGACTACCCCTTCCCTGAGCATCTTTAATGGTCCAAACAGCACTAGCAAAGCCCTGATTAATCAGCCATGCCGCACCCATACTTGGCCTCATGGTGGCACTGTAAATCTTGGATGGTCGCTCCACGAACCGGTCCTTAGATCTAAAGCAAGCAAAACCACCATAACATCCAACCCATCCACATACCAAGCTTGCTTAGATCACCCATTACCATATTAGATTTAACCAGTTCATGTTAACCATAATCTCATTCATGCATAATTCAATTGAGTGGTATAGTTGTTTTCCCATCCTAGTTGATTAAACGAAGCAAAAGGTAAAAAACCCTTTCCGACTCTCTACCACAAATTCCAGGTGACAAGGGTGGTCAACAAAACTAGTAAACTTCCCACCATAGGATTTCCCATCAAACTGACACAAGCATGCAGTTTTGCAATCAAAATATTTATTTTAAAAACAGGATCAACATGCTTCAAGGACAGTTTCCTTGCTCTTGCTGTTGATTAGGGTCAAAGCCCTTAAACTCTTGGTGTTGTAAATCCTTCGCGGCACTCTCTAGCGCAAATCCATCTAATCGACACAATAAACTTACAGGACAAGAAACACAATCAAAGAGTGCACAAATATTATTCAATATGACATGACATGCATGATTGATGCAAATGCAAGGTAGAACTTGTTAATAGATTGCTTTTAATGATTGCTAACTAGTTTAATAGATTTTAACATGTTTATACATGTTTGGATTTGATTAGATATACTTTTAGATTCAATTCAACACAATTTAGTCCGCAAAATCAAACTAGTCTGCAGAAGGCCGGACTAGTCCGCACTTCACAGAACTAGCAAACTAGGGTTTTCTAGATCGACGTGAATTTGGAGATTAGGGGTTGAATTCATGTAAGAAAAAGAGAATAGAAGGTATACCAGGTGTTTAGGACTTCAATGAAACAAGAAACTTGGAGGTAACAGTTGGATCTTGATGATCTAGGGTTGGGGGATGAACTTGGAGATGAATTGGTGATGAAGAATGAAACTTGATGGAGATCTTGATCCTCTTTTGTTTCCTTCTCATCTTCTTCTTGCTTGGGATCTCCTCCTCCCTTCTTGGTGGTGGCTCTCCACGAACTAGGGTTTGGGTGGGGTGGAAAATTGGCAAATAGATGTCAAGCCAAGGGGTGGGGTTGTTTATATAGAGGTGGAGGCTAGCGTTAGATGGATTTCATGTTTGAGAGGAGTAGAGGCCAGTTTAGAGTCCGACATGGGCTCTAAAAGAGTTAGGCACGACGTCCCTAGGCCCACTTAACATGAAACCCAAGAAACAAGTCGTAAAACAAAAGATCAACTCGGAGTCGCGAAATATCGGACAAGTCTGAAAAGGACCGAACTAGTCCGAAGTTGTCCAGAGAGAAATCGTACAAGTCTGGCCTAAAATCAGACAAGTCCGACTTTAGTCAGAGAGGAAAATAGAGAAGTCCGCTGGAACACCGGACTAGTCCGGAAAAGTCCAAGGACTTAGCAAATTTTCAAGGATTCATGGAATATCGGACTAGTCCGCACAAATCGGACAGGTCCGAAAGTTTCCAGAGGCAAAATCGGACTAGTCCGCAGCAAAAATGGACAAGTTCGTTTTTAGTTAGAGAGAAATTGGACTAGTCCTCACTAAAATTGGACTAGTCCGCATTTTTCAGCATTTTATGTGCGGTTTTGTTCCAAATCAATTTTAAACCTATTCCTCTTTATGTGGGTTAATGTGAAACATGTATATGCATGTATGTAGGGCATGATGCATGAAAATGAGGGTGTTACATACGGACTGGTTAAGAAAGCACAATGGAGTAATTGAATGTGCCACGAAGAACGTGAAGTTGACCAATGAGGAAGGGATCACCATAGAATTTGAAGCATCTCAACATGCACCGAAGCAATTGGAGCTGAATCACCTGTACGGTGCTGCAATTGAGGAGATTCTGGTGGTGTTTGAATTCTTGGACGTGTTTCCGGATGAGTTGCCAGGTATGCCACCTGACCGAGACATTCAGTTTGTCATTGATCTAATTCCTGGAATTGCACCTATAGCTAAGAGGCCATATAGGATGCCTCCTATGGAGTTAGCGGAGCCCAAGACGCAAATTCAAGAGTAACTAGAGAAGGGTTTTATTTGCCCAAGCACTTCACCTTGGCGAGCGCTAGATCTTTTCGTGGATAAGAAGGATGGGTCATAAAGGATATGTGTGGATTACTGAGCTCTTAATGAGGTGACCGTTAAGAACAAGTACACCTTGCCACACATAGAAGACTTGTTTGATCAGATGAAGGAAGCTCGTGTTTTCTCCAATATTGATTTGAGGTCGAGTTACATTCAAATGAGGATCAGACCATCGGATATACCCATGAAAGCATTTAGGACATGGTATGAATCTTACGAGTACATCGTGGTGTCCTTTTGATTGACAAATGCACCTTACTACTTTATGTACCTTATGAATAAGGTCCTCATGGAGTACATGAATAATTTTGTTGTAGTTTTCATTGATGACATTATGATCTACTCGAAGGATGAGAAGGAACATGAGGAACACTTGAGGCTCACGTTGCAGAAATTGAGGGAGCATCAATTCTATTCCAAATTCAGCAGGTGCCAGTTTTGATTGAAAGAGGTGTCATTTTTGGGTCATATCATCTCGGGAGGAGGAGTATCGGTTGACCCTGGGAAAGTGGGGGACGTGTTGAAGTTGGAGCCACCGCAGAATGTAAAGGAGATCTAGATTTTTCTTGGAACGGCTGGATGTTACCGTCGATTCATCAAGGATTTTTCTAAGATAGCCAAGCCCATGACGGAATTGCTAATGAAGGGGAAAGCTTTACAATGGACTCAAGCTTGTCAAGAAAGATTATAGGAGTTGAACAAAAGGTTAACAAAAACCCCAGTTTGGGTATTGCCGGATGTAAGCAAAAGTTTCAATATTTATTGTGATGCCTCAAGACAAGAACTTGGATGTGTGCTCATGCAAGAAGATCAAGTGGTAGCATATGCATCAAGGCAATTGAAGAAACCTGAGCAGAATTATCCAATACATGATTTGGAACTTGCAGTTGTGGTACACGCATTGAAGATTTGGAGACACTATATCCTTGGACATAGGTGTGAAATTTTTATGGATCGTAAGAGTCTTAAGTATATTTTCACACAAACGGATGTGAATTTGAGGCAACAAAGATGGTTGGAGCTCATCAAGGATTATGATGTGGGAATCAACTATCATCCGAGGAAGGCTAATATAGTAGTCGATGCTTTGAGGAGGAAAGGAGTAAGACATCAGCTCACGGTTCGAGAACTGCCATCTGAGCTATGCATGGAGTTCGAACGATTGAACCTTAGATTCGTGAATGAGATTGTAGTAATGGAGTTAAATCCGACATTGGAGCAAGATATTCGAGAGGGTCAAACAAAGGATGAGGAAATCCATGGAATCAAAGAAAGGACCCAGGAAGGAAGGGAATTCAGATTTGATGAGGATGATCATAGTACATTATGGCTTGGAAAAAAGGATTGTCGTGCCTAATGTGAAGCATATTCGGGAAACAATACTAAACGAGGCACATGACTCACCTTACTCAATTCATCCCGGTTGTACTAAGATGTACAAGGACTTGAAGAGTTGTTATTGGTGGGCTAGCATGAAAAAGGACATAGCTGAATATGTAGCGTTGTGTGATGTGTGCCAATGAGTGAAGGTGGAACATCAAAGGCCTGCAGGATTATTGCAGCCATTGAAGATTCCGGAATTGAAGTGGGAAGAAATTAGAATGGACTTCATAGTTGGTTTGTCGCATAGCCAGTATCGTTATGACTCTATGAATGTGGCCTAGAGGGGAGGTGAATAGGCCTTTTGAATTTTCTGCACACTTAATAGAATCGTCAAAACTTGGTTGGCCGGACTAGTCCGGTCTTGTGGGCGGACTTGTCCGGTGTGCTAGAAATATGTGTGTTGATCAAGTGTTATTTGGGAAACTAAATTTGTTTAGCAGCGGAAATGAGAACAACTAATATTTTTGTTTGAGATTATTGTAAGAATGCATCTGAATACTTATAATTGCCTTAGATTGATGTTTAGCACTCAAGTGATCTAATGAACAAAATCTAAAGGAAAGAAAGCACAAGACACACGAATTTTTTTGAGGTTCAATCTCACCACGAGATCTACGTCCTCGTTGAGGAAGCTCACACAGAGCCGGGTCTCCAACCCTTTCCCTCTTCAAGTCACCATGAAGGCCGGCTTGATTCCACAGTCACAGGTAATCACCAAGTTTGTGAGGCAACCTCACACGTTGAGGGCTCCCACGAGAATTACAACGAAAGAAGTGATCAAATACACTCAAAAGTATTACAATGCAGAGTATGAGTGTAGAAAGATCAAACCCCAAGAGCTCGCAATGAAGGAACGACAATCTCCCAATCCCGAATCTAAGTGTTCAATTGATTTCACTCTTTTTGCACTTTAGATGTGTGGGGAGATGTGTTTTGGGCTTTTGGGACGAAGTGGCGGCACTAGGGTTTGTGTTTGCAGCAGTATATGTCGTGGGTATCTTTTGGAAGGCCGTGGATTCTATATTTATAGGGTTTCCAAAAACTAACCGTTGAAAAACCCTAACACCTGACTAGTCCGGTGCAAGTCCGGACTTGTCCGGTCTCAGTGTACTTTGAAGTCCGGACTTGTCTGGTGAATACACGGACTAGTCTGGTCCCTCAATATGAGAGACTACAGAAAGTTCAACGGACTAGTCCAGTGCATTGTGAATTTTAAGTTAATTTTAAGCCCTTACCCCAGCGCAAAGTTGTGAGCTCTTTAAGTGTGTCTTTCATACACTCCTTATACATTCAAAATCTAATTTTGATCTTCCAAGCTCCATCAAAGTATCCCTCTTTAGACACCACTCCATTTTTCACCTTTTTGTGTGCACCGAGCTGTTTCACTTATCTGTCCTGCAGTCATCTCAATAGTTTCATTAGGATCTCATATGTTTGTCATCAATTAGCCAAAACCCACAAGGGATATCCTAGATGCACTCACAATCTCTCCCTTTTTGGTGATTGATGACAACCATTTGAGATATCACAATTGAGAATAAACAAAACTTGATTTTCATAAGGTTTGCACATATGAGAATAACGATGAATCCACAAAAAGCTTCTCACATATGCACACACCTTATGGTGGGGTGCCTAACAGGTGTGTGATCAACAAGGTGTGATGAAGTAAAGATAATCAATAATGAGCATAGAGATAATCATTCAAGCAACAATAAGCATCACACATAAGAGAAGAAATAGTGCATTACAAGGTTTTAAAAATAAGTACATGTCCTTGATCACAAAAACATAAAGACACCAACTAGAGGGTCTCAAACTACTAGTCTCAATCTCCCCCCCCCCCCTTTGGCATCAAGGCACCAAAAAGGGAAAAATTGAGGGGAATCACTCATCGCCACTCTCTTCTTTAGTCTCGGTCCGGTCCTCATCTTCAACACCATCATCATCATTCGCCGGAGTAGACTCTTCTTCGGAGTCCTCGAAGGCGGGTGGGGATCCCACCGGCTCAATCTCCAGCTTGCCACAGATAGCTTTGATGTTGGCATTGACATATTGTTGATGCTTCTTCTACCTGACTTAAATCTTGCGGCAGTAGGCAAAGATAGAGGTGAGGATTTTGAGCACACCACCGGGGGGTTCATGGGCAGGTGCAGAGCTAGGAGGAGCAGCTGAAGATCTTGTGGCATTCACATCCTGAGTTTGTTTAGTCCTCCTCTCAGTTTCAGGGGAGGGAGGTGCATCATGAGCCGAGGGTAGAGTGTACTCGGTGGGCTTTTGCGGCTTCAATCCTGTATGAGCGACATCCTTGACAAACTCAAGTCCTGTCACTTTCTCAATCATGAACATGATGTACGGGGCATACCCGCAAGATCTGTTGGGAGTGATTGAGATGTTCACAATGTCATTGTAGATGTACTCAAAGACATTGAATGGTCTGCTTCCACTAATGACCTTCATTAGGGTCCTCAAGGTTCCTTGTATAGTCCCCGCATCTCCATCTTTCGGGGCTATTGTCTTCCTCAAGATTCTGTTGAGGACCACAAAGAAGGGCTTCATATATTTGCTGTTGGGAGGCACATAGGGCATCCTTGTGTCATAGAGGAACTTGAGCTCATCCTTCTCCAAGGGTTGCAAATTGTGGATGACAAGATCATGATCTAGAGTATGTTCAAGGTGAATAATCCTTGCAAACTCATCATAAGTAACACTATACTTGGAACCATGGGTCATCCAAGTAAGACTGTCTCCATCACCCCGAGCAAAGTAGAGCGTAGAGTAGAATTGGGTGCTGATCTCATTGTTCCAGTCATTCTCAAAAGAAAACAGTTCCTTCAGTCCATGCCTCTCCAGGGCCTCAACCACTTCACGGAAGGCGGGATATTTCTTCGACTGCATGTACCCAATGTTCACCCATTGACTCTTGACAACGGGATTCTTCATCTTCATGTACACATGCTCGTAGTAGTCGGCATGGAAGTTGCTCCAAAATCTTGGGTCTGAGCATTGCCGAGGTTGATCATACACATTAAACTGCCTGAAGCTATCGGCAAGCTCACCCCCTTTTCCGGTGAAATCCTTACTCGAGCGCTGCCTGTTGTGGTGACTTGGATTCTTCATCTTCAGGGGCCCAATGGGACCACTAGCAAGCCCCTTTCCTTTGTTGAGAGTCCTCTTTGGCCCTGAGGAGCTCTCACCAGCTCTTCCTTGGGCCTTCTTAACAACCACCTTCCTTTTCTTGGGCAAATGTTGTTGGAGGGTGGAGAGTGCACATTGACATCATGTCTTTTCTTCATGTATCTCTCCTTGGCTCTCTTCACTTTTTCACGTTCAACTTCTTCATCAATGTGGAAAGAGATGTCATCAGAGCTTGAAGGCATCGTGCCTAATAAGGAGTTCATGGATTAGACGAGAAAGGACCAAGAATTGAAGGAGATGTGAGGATTCAAATGTCAGATACCGGACTTGTCCGGTTTCAGTGTGCAGACTTGTTCGGTGTACCAGACTAGTCCGTATCTGAGAGTCGGACTAGTCCAGTTTGGCATAAGAACCCTAACAAAACCTATGAATCACAACTTCTATCTAAGGATGCAAGGGTGCATGAAAGTGAAAGGAATACATCTCTGAAGCTAATGTACTGCCTTGGAATCAAGGCAAACAATCTAGAACTAGAAGAGTTGAGAGTTTGATTTTAGGGAGAAATTTACTGAGATTTGAAGATTCGCGTTGAAGGAAAACTAATCTGTCCGGATGAGTTCAGAGTGGAGTATCAACTCGTCGAGGGGAGGATTTCCCACGGAGAAAACTTGGATTTTGAGGGCTCAACTCGAAAATCACTTTTGGGGGCTAGGGTTTGAGATGTGAGGGCTCAACTCAAAGAGGAGGGAGGTTTGAAATTTGGGTCGGACAGCTGCTTATATACGCGGCCGACTGGGCTAGTCCGGTCAGAGGACGGACTAGTCCGGGGCCCCTGGAAAACCTAGGAAAGAGGGACGGTCCGGACTACTCCGCTGGCAAACCTGACTAGTTCGGTGTCACTGGAAAAACTAAGTAATTAGAGTTAACTAATAGTGATCCAAGGATAAGTTTTGCAAATAATCTTGGTACTTATGACCAAAAAGCAATCAACAATGAAAAGTGGTCATAAACTCTAAGATTTCATCATTAAAATTAGTTTTCTTAGAAGAAAAGGAGGTGAGGGGCAGTTTTAGCAATAAAATGTAACATTTGAAGTATCAACCAGATGTGCAACGTTTCAAGCCACATTTCGAGAGTCAAGAATATCAAGTTCATTTCTAAGCTCACAAAACCTTTTCTCATCCAATGGTTTGGTAAAAATACCAGCAAGTTGTTTTTCAGTCCTAACATGTGAAATAGCAATGCCACCTTTTAATGATTGATCTCTAAGAAAATGATGACGGATATCTATGTGCTTAGTTCTTGAGTGCTCTACAGGGTTGTGTGCAATTTTTATAGCACTTTCATTGTCACAAAGAAGCGGGATATGGTTAAGATTGTAGCCGTAGTCCCTAAGGGTTTGTCGCATCCAAAGTAGTTGTGCGCAACAACTACCGGCTGCAACATATTCTGCTTCTGCTGTGGAAAGAGCAATGGAGTTTTTATTTTTGGATGACCAAGAAACTAGGGACTTACCAAGAAATTGACAGGTCCCTGACGTGCTCTTTCTATCGACTTTGCATCCTACATAGTCGTCGTCGGAATACCATATCAAGTTAAATTTGGATCCTATGGGATACCAAATGCCCAAGTTGGGTGTGTGCACAAGGTACCTTAGGATTCTTTTTACCGCAATTAAGTGACACTCTTTAGGTGCGGCTTGAAACCATGCACACAAGCAAACACTAAGCATAATATCTGGCCTAGATGCACATAAATAAAGTAAGGAGCCAATCATGGACCAATATACCTTTTGGTCCACATTTGGACCGTCTTCAATGAGGTCGAGATGTCCGTTAGTGGCCATGGGTGTCTTGATGGGCTTGGCTTTGTCCATATTGAATTTCTTGAGAATGTCCTGTGTATATTTGGTTTGGCTTATAAATGTACCTTCTCTTAATTGCTTCACATGGAATCCCAAGAAGAACTTCAATTCGCCCATCATTGACATCTCAAACCTATCTGTAATAATTTTGCTAAATTCTTCACAGAAAGATTTGTTAGTGGATCCAAAGATAATGTCATCAACATAAATTTGACATACGAATAGGTGATCATCACAATGTTTAGTGAAAAGTGTATAGTCAGCTTTACCAATTTTGAACCCATTTTGAATTAGAAAATCTCTAAGACACTCATACCAAGCTCGAGGAGCTTGTTTGAGGCCATAGAGAGCCTTACGCAATTTGTAGACATGGTTGGGATACTTTTGGTCTTCGAATCCTGGTGGCTACTCCACATAAACTTCCTCCTTGATTGGACCGTTTAAGAAAGTGCTTTTGACGTCCATTTGATACAGCTTAAAATAATGGTGAGTAGCATATGCCAATAAAATACGAATGGACTCAAGTCTAGCTACAGGAGCGAAAGTTTCATCGAAGTCCAGACCTTCGACCTGAGAATAACTTTTGGCCACCAATCTTGCTTTATTTCTTGTTACTACTCCATGTTCATCTTGCTTGTTCCGAAAGACCCATTTGGTTCCAACTATGTTCGCCTTTGGTCTCTCCACCAGATCCCACACTTCATTTCTCTTGAAGTTGTTCAACTCCTCTTGCATTGCAATCACCCAGTCTGGATCCCTTAAGGCTTCTTCTACCCTGTATGGTTCCAGAAAAGACACGAAAGAATAGTATTCACTGAAATTTGCAACTCAAGATCTAGTAGTTACTCCCTTAGCAATATCTCCAATGATATTATTGACAGGGTGGTCTCTTTGCACGCTCTGGTGTACTATTGGGTGTGGAGCTTGTGTAGTTGCATGTTCTTCATTATCTTCATGTGTATTGTCTCCCCCTAGATCATTGCTTCCATGATTGTCCTGATCTTCTTGATCTTCCTCCTCTTGATCTTGTGCAAGAGCTCCCCCTTGATCATTGCCTCCGTGTTGAGGTTCATCTTGTGCATTTGAGTCGAATGTTTGCTCTTGTGGTAAGATGTCACCGAGTCCCTTTTTCTTCAGTGCTTCATATGGAGCTTCCTCTTTATCTAGCACACACTTGTCAACTTGCTCCACTTGTGAGCCGTTAGATTCATTGAACACTACGTCACGTGCTACTTCAACAAGGCCGGACACCTTGTTGAAGACACGATAGGCGTAGGCATTCGATTCATAACCGAGCAAGAATCCTTCATCGGACTTCAAAGCAAACTTCGAGGCCCTTTGTTTCTTGTTGAGAATAAAACATTTGCAACCAAAAACTTTAAAATAAGAAACATTAGCTTTTTACCAGTAAGGAGCTCATACGAAGTTTTCTTCAGTAGTTGATGGAGGTACAGTCGATTCGTGGCGTGACAAGTGGTGTTCACCGCTTCTGCCCAAAATCGATCTGACGTCTTGTATTCATCCAACATAGTTCTGGCCATTTTGATCAATGTTATGTTCTTTCTTTCAGCCACTCCATTTTGTTGAGGGGAGTAGGGTGCCAAGAATTCATGCTTTATCCCTTCTTCATCGAGAAACTCTTCAACTTGTAGGTTCTTGAATTCTGTCTCGTTGTCACTTCTGATGTTCTTTATGGTTGATGAGAATTCATTCTGAGCTCTTTTCAAGAACTTCTTGAGGATCCCCTGAGTTTCTGATTTGTCATACAAGAAAAATACCCAGGTAAATCTTGAAAAATCATCAACAATCTAAGCCGTATTTGTTACCGCCGATGCTGATGTACGAAATTGGACCAAAGAGATCCATGTGTAGGAGTTCCAGCGGTCTGCGGTAGTCATCACATTCTTGGCGAGATGTGGTGCTCCGACTTGTTTTCCTGCTTGACAAGCACTGCACAGCCTGTCTTTTTCAAAAACCGCATCCTTAAGACCACGAATGTGACCACCTTTTAGAAGTTTATGCAGATTTCTCATCCCAACATGGGCTAGCCGTCTATGCCACAGCCATCCCATGTTGGTCTTAGCAACCAAGCAAGTGTTGAGTTCGGCTTTATATTTGTTGAAGTCAACAAGATAGAGCTTTCCCTTCAACATTCACTTGAATGGAATCGAGCCATCGCTTCTTCTAAAAACGGTCACACCCTCATTAGTGAATAAACAGTTGTAACCATTGTCGCATAGTTGGGATATTGACAAAAGGTTATAATCTAGAGAATCTACATGTAAAACATTGGATAATGTGTGTTGAGCGGATATTTCAATGTTACCGCTACCAAGGACCTTTCCTTGGCTGTTGTCTCCGAAGTATATGCCTTCACTTGGATCCTTGTTATATTCGTACTCCACAAACATACCTCTCTCTCTCCGGTCATGTGATTTGTGCATCCGCTGTCTAGCACCCATTTAGACCAACTGGAGGAATAAGCCTGCAAAAAAGAATTATTCCTTGGTTTTAGGTACCCAAGCTTGCTTGGGTCCTCTCAGGTTAGTCACAAGAGTCTTGGGCACCCACACACAAGTTTTTAAGTTCTTGTGGCGTGGCCCTGTATATTTAGCAATGACTTTTCCATGTTTGGCTTTCATAAGAACATAGGAAGCATCAAATGTACGAAACAATATTTGTAAATCAGATTCATGGGAATTTTCTTTAACAAGGACAATTCCATTGTTAGCATGTTTGGGAGTACACATGTGTTTGTTCTTGTCAAAACCAAGGCCATCTTTGACATTAGGAGGTCTAGTGACCATATATGCACTGCGTGCATAATTGATCTTCTCCTTATCAAAGATGCCGCTTGGAGGGGCATGCATATTATGAGAAGTTGAAGATTAGAAATAACATTCTTCTTACTATAGCAAGTGCAAGTTCCGATTGTTGTCAAACTCATATCTTTGGAGGAAGAGCTCTTGGAGGAAGAGGAGTCACTTTGCTTGAGCGACTCAACTTGCACCTCAAGGATCTTGTTAACTTTTGACAAGTTAGCAAGTTCTTCCTTGATTGCAATATGCGAGTCTTCTAGCTTTGAGTAAGTTTCCTTACTCAAGGCTAGCTCAACCTCAAGCGACTCGTTCTTCTCTCTTTCAAGCTCAAGAAGCTTTTCAACTTCTTGATATCTCTTCCTTTCACGGATGAGCAAATCTTCATGTCGGTTAAGAAGTTCCTCCTTTTCAAAAATTTCGTTCGACAACATTTCCATTATATTTAGAGCAATTTTACTTAGTCCTCTAAACATTTCTTCATTATCACTAGAGCTATCAAAGTCATCAATAGAGGAATTTAGCGTAGGAGGGGTGAGTCGTACCTTTTTCTTGCCTTCCATGGCCATAAGGCAAGTGTGGTTGTTCATATCCCATCCTCCCATGTTTGGGAAGAGTGTGGCCTTCATTGTAGGTTTCTTGATTGCGATAGTGGCCATCTCTTCTTCTTCATCGGAGGAGGACTCGTCATTTGAGTTCCACTCCTTGCCAATGTGAGCTTGATGGGCTTGTCTTCTTTTTCTAAAATTTTTATTTTCTTGAGGTCTTGTTTCCTTCTTCTTTTTGTTTTCTTCATAAGGGCAGTCCACCATGAAGTGACCATACTCTCCGCAGTTGTAGCAAGTGCGTCGAGCCTTGGATTTTCCTTTATCCTTGCTTTTGCCTTTATTTGAATTGTTGCCATGTCTTCTTTTCATCATTCATTTGAACTTCTTGATAAAGAGTACCATTTCTTCATCATCAAGATCGGTGCTCTCGTCGCTTGTATGCCCATCGTCTTGATCTTCACGAGTTTCTTTGAGTTTGGGTCGGCATGTTGCTTTGAGAGCAACCTCTTTCTTTTTGGAGGAAGTGAGTTTGGCCAAGTCTTTGACGTATTGTGCCTCTTTCTCCATCATTTCATGATTTATGATCTTCCCCAACATCTCATCGGGAGTCATTTTGTGAAACCCGAGGCTTTCTCTAATCATTGAGCAAAGTGTGACATTTCTTGGCATGAAGGCTCTAATCATTCTCTTGACCACCTCGTGATCCGTCCATTTCTTACTTCCGCGGGCACAAATTTTGTTGATGAGTGCTTTCATCCGGTTGTACATATCTTGAGGTGATTCGCCTTCTTCAATAGCAAATCTCCCCAACTGCCCTTCAAGCATCTCGATTTTAGCTTCACGAACCGACCTATTTCCTTCGTGAGCTGTCTTGAGTGTATCCCATATTTCCTTTGCACTTTCTAAGCCATCGATCTTGGTGAATTCCTCTCTGCTAAGTGATGATGTGATCACGGCGACGGCTTGTGCATTTCTATGAATCTCCTGTTCTTGTTCTGGGGTGAGTTCTTCATCCGTGTCTGGGATATCTATGCCAGTGCAAACAATGTGCCACAGACTAGGATTTAGGGATATTAGATGCATCTTCATGTTGTACTTCCACATGGTATAGTCGCTTCCATCAAACTGTGGAGGTTTTCCCATAGGAATGGAAAGATAGTGATTGTTTGAATTGAGATGGTTGTAGTTGTAAGGATGTCGGGAGTAGTCGTGATGACCACTCCCCGTCGTCTTTCTTCTTCTTTTCCCTTTTGTCCTAGCAGTTTCTTTCTCAGGAGTGCCTTTAGTTGTCGCACTTCTTCATCATCGTGTGGGCTCTCTTTCAGCACATCAAAGGCTTTAGTTTCTTGTTCCTCCTCATTAATGTTCATCTTCGAGATATCGTTGTTCTTCTTAGAGGCCATTGATCTCTCCGAGATGTGAGTCTTGTTAGCGGAGAACCTTGCTCTGATACCAATTGAATGTGGCCTAGAGGGGGGTGAATAGGCCTTTGGAATTTCCTGTGCACTTAATAGAATCGTCAAAACTAGGTTGGCCGGACTAGTCCGGTCGTGTGGGCGGAATTGTCCGGTGTGCTAGAAATATGTGTGTTGATCAAGTGTTATTTGGGAAACTAAATTCCTTTAGCAGCGGAAATGAGAACAACTGATATTTTTGTTTGATATTAATGTAAGAATGCAAGTGAATACTTATAATTGCCTTAGATTGATGTTTAGCACTCAAGTGATCTAATGAACAAAATGTAAAGGAAATAAAGCGCAAGACACACGAATTTTTTTCGAGGTTCGATCTCACCACGAGATCTACGTCCTTCTTGAGGAAGCTCACACAAAGCCGGGTCTCCAACACTTTCCCTCTTCAAGTCACCACGAAGGCCGCATTGATTCCACTATCATGGGTAATCACCAAGTTTGTGAGGCAACCTCACACGTTGAGGGCTCCCACGAGAATTACAATGAAAGAAGTAATCAAATACACTCAAAAGTATTACAATGCAGAGTATGAGTGTAGAAAGATTAAACCCCAAGAGCTCGCAATGAAGGAATGATGATCTCCCAATCCCGAATCCAAGTGATCAATTGATTTCACTCTTTTTGCACTTTAGATGTGTGGGGAGATGTGTTTTGGGCTCTTGGGACGAAGTGGCGGCACTAGGGTTTGTGTTTGCAGCAGTATATGTCGTGGGTATCTTTTGGAAGGCCGTGGATTCTCAATTTATAGGGTTTCCAAAAAGTAACCGTTGAAAAACCCTAACACCGGACTAGTCCGGTGCAAGTCCAGACTTGTCCGGTCTCAGTGTACTATGAAGTCCAGAAAGTCTGCCAGACTAGTCCGGTCCAAGCTCGGACTAGTCCGGTGTTGTGTGAAGGTGAACTCGAGAAAGTTCAACGGACTAGTCCGCGGCCTAGTCCGATCTCCATAGAAGGGAGACTCCAGAAAGATCAACGGACTAGTCAGGTGAATACACGGACTAGTCCGGTCCCTCAATATGAGAGACTACAGAAAGTTCAACGGACTAGTCCGGTGGGCACACGGACTAGTCCGGTCTCCCAATTTGAGAGATTCCAGAGAGTTAAACGGACTAGTCCGGTCCATGATCGGACTAGTCTGCTGCATTGTGAATTTTAAGTTAATTTTAAGCCCTTACCCCAACGCAAAGATGTGAGCTCTTTAAATGTGTCTTTCATACACTCCCTATACATTCAAAATCTAATTTTGATCTTCCAAGCTCCATCAAAGTATCCCTCTTTAGACACCACTACATTTTTCACCTTTTTGTGTGCACCAAGCTATTTCACTTATCTGTCCTGCAGTCATCTCAATAGTTTCATTAGGATCTCATATGTTTGTCATCAATTAGCCAAAACCAACAAGGGATATCCTAGATGTACTTACACTCTATATCGGTATCATAGATCGGTTAACCAAGTCAGCTCACGTTATTCCTACCAAGACGACCTTTAATGGAGAGAAATTGGTGGAATTGTATATGGGAAGAATAGTATGTTTGCATTGAGTTCCAAAGAGGATAGTGTCACATAAAGGTTCTCAATTTACCTCCAGGTTTTGGCAAAAGCGGCATGAAGCATTGGGTACAAGGTTGAATTTCAGTTCAGCATATCACCCTAAAACGGATGGACAAACTGAGAGGACCTATCAGATTTTGGAGGACATGTTAAGAGCTTGTCCTTTGAAGCATGGGAAAAGTTGGGACAGGAGCTTGCCATATGCGGAATTCTCATATAACAATAGTTACAAAGCAAGTTTGAAAATGTCGCCCTATGAAGCACTATATGGAAGGAAGTGTAGGACACATTTGATCTGGAATGAAACGGGAGAAGCTCAAGTATTTGGTCCGAATGTGTTGCAGGAAGCTGAGAAACAGGTCCAGATTATCCGTGAAAACTTGAGGGCTGCTCAATAAAGGCAAAAAAGATATGCGGGTAAAAGGAGAAGGAAACTAGCCTTTGAAGTAGGAGATTTTGTTTGCCTTAAGGTGTCACCAATGAGAGGTCATAAGAGGTTTAATATCAAAGGAAAGCTAGCACCTCGCTATATTGGACCATTCAAGATTTTGGACAAAAGAGGGGAAGTAGCATATAAGTTGGAGAGGCCAACTCATTTATCGGATGTTCATGATGTGTTTCAGGTTTCACAGCTCAAGAAGTGCTTGAGAGTGCCGAACGAACAAGTGCCAATGGAAAAATTGGAACTAGAGGCAGATTTGACTTATGCCGAGCAATCGACCAAAATCATGGAAACCAAGGAGAAAGTCACAAGGAATAGGGTTATTCGATGGTGTAAAGTTCAATGGAAGCATCATATAGAGTCAGAGGCAACTTGGGAGCTGGAAGATGATGTAAAGAAGGGATTTCTCTATCTCTTCTCTTCCGCATCGAATCTCGAGGGCGATATTCATTTTAAGGGGGGTAGGTTTGGAACACCCTCATTTTTCATCCATCATGCATTGCATACATTCTTAAACATGTTTAACATTAAAACACATAAAAAGGAATGTGTTTAAAATGAATTTAGAGTAAAACCGCACTTAAGAATCTATGGAAGTGCGGACTAGTCCGTTTTGGTGCGGACTAGCCTGATTTCTCTCTGACCTCGCTCGGACATGTCCGTTTCCGTGTGGACTATTCCGATTTTCCCTCTGTAAAGTTTTGGACTCGTCCGATCCATTGCGGACTAGTCCCGTATTACAATTCCTTGAAAATTCGCCAAGTCCCTGGACATGTCCGGACTTGTCTGATGTCCAACGGACTTGTCAGTTTTTCCTCCGACTAAAATCGTACTTGTCCGTTTTCGGCCAGACTTGTCTGATTTGATCCTCTTTCGTTTCCTCCTCTTCTTCCTCTCGCCCTGAATCTCCTTCTCTCCCCTTTATGGCGGCTCTCCACAAAGTAGGGTTTGTAGACTTTCAGTTGAGGCAAAAGGATGTAAAGTCAAGGAGTGGGGTTGTTTATATAGGGGTGGAGGGCTATGGTTTGATGGATTCGAGTTTGAGGAGGGTGGAGGCTAGTGTGGTGTCCCACATGGGCTCCAAAAGGAGTTAGACATGACATCCTTATGCCCACATAGGGTAAAACCCTAAAAAACAAGTTGTGGAACAGAAGATCAACTCGGAATCGCGATTTACCGGTCAAGTCCGCACAAGGTCGGACTAGCCCGAAGATTGACAGAAGCGAAAACGGACAAGTCCAGGTTATATCGGACAAGTCCAAACCTGGTAAGATGAAAATCTCCGTCATGTTTTCGTTTTCATCAACAATCCACAATCAAGTTCTTCATCAACCCTAGATCATCAAAATCCAAGTGTTGCCTCCAAAAACCCTAGATTCATTGGAGTTCTAAACACCTGGTACACCTTCTATTTCCTCTTTCCCATGTGAATTCAACCCCGATTCTCCAAATTCATGTTGATCTAGAAAATCCTAGTTCGCTGTTCCAGCGAAGGGCGAACGAGTCTGGTCCCAAGCGGACTAGTTCGATTTTGTAATCTGTTTCCTGCTGAATTAGTTCTAAATCGATTCGAATCAACTCCAAACCTGTGTAGACTTGTTAATAACCATTGTAATTGATTAGTAAACATTAAAAGCAAATTATTAACAAGTTTTACTTCACAATTGCATTAATCATGCATATCATGTCATAATGAGTAATATATGTGCACTTATAGATTGTAATCCTTGTCTTGTATGTTTATTGCGCGGTTTAGACGGATTTGCGCTAGATAGTGCTGCGGAGGACCTCCAGTACCAGAATTCTGATGTCTTTGATCCTAATCAAGCCCAAGAGCAAGGCAACTGTCCTTGAACATATTGATCCTGTTTCAACAATGAATGTTATGTTTCCAAAACTGCATGCTTGTGTCAATTTGATGGGAATGCTATGATAGGAAGTTTACTAGCTTTGTTTAACCACCCTTCTCACCTGGAATTCATGGAAGAGAGTCGGGAAGGGCTTTTTACCTTTGCTTCGCTTAATTAATTGGGACGGGAGAACAACTATACCATTTAATTATGCATTAATAAGATTTTGGTTAATATGAACTAGTTAATATGATATGGTAATTGGTGATCTAAGCATGCATCATATGTGGATGGATTGGATGTTATGGTGGTTTTGCTTGCTTTAGACCTAAGGACCGTTTTGTGGAGCGACCATCGAGGACTTACAGTGCCACAACGAGGCCAAATATGGGTGTGGCGTAGCTGATTAATTAGGGTATTGCTAGTATTGGGCGGATCATTTGGGGCACAAGGGAAGGGGAGTCAGATTGGGTTTGGATATGGTTGGCGGGACTCCCTGGGATCCGAACGGCACAAGAGGGGGCCCTTGGTTGAAGATGTGCATAGTTGGAGACATCGCCACTGGTGAAACCTCAGTGGGTCCGTACATGCTAGTAGTCCCTTTGTAAAGGCTATTTTGTGATTTATTTGCCACACACCAACGGAAGTGTGATATGGCATAATTGAGATTCCTCAGTCGCCAAAAGGTGATGAAATCACAAACACATGGGTAAAGTGGTACAAACTCTACAGAGTATTTAAAACTATAAGGATAGACTTGCTCCCGATTATGAGCGACCTGGACCCTCACATGATTAGAGGGAAACTTGGGATTTGTCATGGTTTGGTAATGGTTATGGTTGATAATATGGTTATGGCTGGTTATGTGATGATATTAATGTTTATGGCAATGGATATGGTTATAGGTAATGAGAAATCTGAAATATGAATGATGGTAATGAAATATGGACTGGTATTATGATAACTACATTGTTTATGATGGGTTTACTTTATATACATACAATATACTATTTTTCAAATGTTTTAATGTACTTTTCAACACTTAGCCTTTATTATATTCATCATTTGTATCAACTACATGTCATACTTTCCACCCTTGCTGAGTACGACATGCAGTCACCCTTTTCAAATGTTTTAATGTACTTTTCAACACTTAGCCTTTATTATATACATCATTTGTATCAACTACATGTCATACTTTCCACACTTGCTGAGTACGACATGTAGTCACCCTTGCAATTCCCCCACCAACAGTTGCAGGCCAGGTTTGGGAATATAACGATGACAATGCGGAGTTATAGGCCGTGTCTGCCGTCAGCTTTGCCTGTGGTGTTGATTAGAGTTGCGCTATCCGTTATGCTGATATTGCTTCGCTGGTTCATTTGCTTATTTAGTTATTTCCGCTGCATTAGTTCAAACTTGTCTTTAATATTCATTAGAGCTTGTACTCGATGATACTCTAAATTGTCTAATAAAACTAGTTAATTAATCTTGTTTTGGGGTAATTTTCTTTTTATATTTTTGTGAATGCACTTGTGTATGTGTGTTGAACGTCCTGGGCACACATATGCATTCACTTTGTTTATTTTTCGGAACCGGATGTCAAAGCTGTGCCCGATGCCGCGCCAAGTCACTCTCCTAGAGCTCAAAGTCCTCGAGGCAGGACTGCAGCCTGTCCCGATCAGCCTCAACCTGTGCCATCATCGCCTGAGCCGCCACGTCTTGCTCGACGAAACAAGCCTCCCTCTCGGCAATAGCAACTTCTTGGAAACTAAGGGCCTCTCGACCTTCTTCAAGGGCACGTAGGTGGGCATCAGCTCTGTCGTCGGCTACCTTGGCGTCAGCAAGAATATTCTGGGACATGGCGTCTGTGGCCTTTACCAAGCGGTGCCTTAGCTCCAGTTGCTTGCTCTCCTTCTGGTACTTCTCCCTCATCTCGGTGATTCTGGACCTCAGAATGTCCTCCCAACCTCAGAGGTGCTCGCCTCGGCACGCAACTTCTCCCACTCCACGAAGAGAACCTCCTGCACGCGGTGAAGATTGGATTGCACCTGAAGGATGCTGGACTGCGTCAAGCCCATGATGTCCAAGAGGCGCTCCGGTTGCGCCGAAGTCAGGGAAGGCCGTCTGGTGATCATCTTAGGGACCTTTACCTCCCGCAGAGGTGAAGGCAAGGCCACAAGTACGTGGGATCTTGCCCCAGGAGGCTAAGTAGGAGTTGCGGTGCCACCCAAAGTAGTAGCGCCATAATCTTTCAAGGAGCTGCCCATCGGACCAGTAGTAGTGGAGGCCAGGCCTTCAACACCCTGAGTCGACTCCGACATTGCCTCTGCCACAATGGCTGGAGGTG
The DNA here is from genome assembly GCA_036927565.1 of Tuctoria greenei. NCBI lineage: Eukaryota > Viridiplantae > Streptophyta > Magnoliopsida > Poales > Poaceae > Tuctoria > Tuctoria greenei. The sequence continues at coordinate 171,268,214 of JAYESD010000002.1, read as the reverse complement.
CCTCTGGCGCGACAGATGGAGGTGCCTCTGGCACGACGGCTAGATATACCTCCGGCGCGACAGCTTGAGACACAGCAGGAGATGCTTCACTACCCGTGCCGGGCACGAACACCGCAGCAGCTCTCCCCTAAACAAGCATGGCGGGCTGCCCCACCGGCGCAGCCATAGCCTCTTTGACCTCCTTCGAAGCGCTTAGGAGCACTACCCCCGGCGGTAAGGGCGTCATAGCAGCTGACGTAGCCCTGCAAATCCAGATCAAACACCTAACCAATCAACAAAGGAAGGAGAAATAACAAAGCAAGCACCGATAAAAATGCCTTACCGACGTCCCCAAAAGCTCCAGCGAGCCTCCACCTTCGGCAGCCCAGAAATTGCGGGTCCTAACGACAACGTGGCAGCCGAGGTCGCCCCGGGCGGACCTCCACCAGAACCACCAGCGGCACCGCCACCGTGCGCCGGTGGGTCTCCACCAAATCCAAAGAAACCACTCTCGGATCCTCCTCCCAGGCTATTGAAGACGTCGGCTCGAGGCCTTTTTGCCTGAGGCTCTGATGGTGTGACGCTACCGGAGCCCTCTGTGGCATGCTGGACCACACTGGCCACGGAGATGCTAGATGATGTGCCAACCGCTTACATTGGCGGAGCCGCCGATTGAAGGACTGAGCCTCCCCTCGAAGAACCGCCGACGCCCAATACAGAAGAGGGTCACACCGGGGGACGTTGACTTGGAGCAAAGGCCACCTGCGGCGGCGCCATCGATGGCAACCGAGGGCGTTTCTTCTTCATGATCTCAACCACCAGGGCCTTTCCCTTGCCTGTGATGGGGACCGGTGCCTTCCCCTTACCTGCGTCAAGGACCAGCACCTTGCCTTTCCCTCCGACTGAGGGTGCCTCCTCCACCCCGAAAGCCTCAGAACCTAAAAAAGGTGTGGACTCCTTTAGAGAGTCAACGATGGCCAGGCCCTGGCTCTCATCACCAACCTGTCGCAGCGCAAGATCGATCGCATTAGGGTTGGGCATCTCCTTCAGAATCTTCATCCGAAGGTCAGGTCTATCCCAAAGCGGTGGGCAAGACCACAGGAAGTTGAAGACATCGTCCGACAGCAGGTCGCCGCACTCCCTGGACATTGTGTCGAGCACCTCTTTTGGGGTCGCCTCTATGTCGCGACCCCACACCAGCCGCGTGCCATCTTGTAGCCCGAAGTAAAGCCATGCAGGACTGCAACAGTGCTAAAGGGTAATTAGGCGTCGACGGACGAAGTCCGCCATCACCGTCAACTTTGACAGACTATGATCCGCCAGGAATTGGATCTTCTCCATCATCGGGGTCTAGACCTGCTCCAACTCTGGCGCTCCTCCCAGGTCTCCTTCTTGATCGTCGCCCACCAGGTGGGCATAACCATGCGGTCGTGGGCGTCAACTTGTACGATCACCCAGTCCTTCCTCCAATCGGCCCACTTCGTCGAGGAGAGTGGTGTGATGTACTTGAAGGGGTTGTTGGCCCGATGCTGGAAGTAGTAGCCGCTGAGGAAGTTTGCTTTGTTCTTCTTCCCAGTGTGCTTCAGCATGAAGAACTACCAGAACACCCGCACACTTGGATACACCCTGACTAACATCTCGCAGAAATGCGAGAACACCACCACCACCACCAGAGAGTTTGGCGACAGGTGATGAACCTGGAACCCAAGGACTTCCAGAAGTGTCACCAGGAAGGAAGAAATAGGAGGGACGAACCCAAAGTATGCGTACGCCTGGAAGAAGACGATCTCCTTCTCCCCCAACTCCACTAGCAAGGAGCAAGGACAGATCAGATCTCATCGCTCCTCATCCTCCCAGTTGCAAAGCCGCCTCATGTGTGAGACATCCTCCATCTGAGAAGGAGGCGGGGCTAAGTCTATTGGAGCAGGGGTCGAGAACCTCAAGGGTGGGTAGATGCTCAAGGAGGAAGACGAAGGCTCGAATGCTTGGGGTGTGCGAAAGGAAGGAACCTCCATGGTGCACAAAGGTACCCCTTTAAAGACCCTAGTGGCATTTGGGCGCACCGTGCAAATTGGAGTGGGCTCCTAATCAATGGCTCGTACCACGTCATCCATGAAGAATGGGCCCAGGCAGTTCTCCGTCAGAGAAGGCAACTCGGCAGTTCCCATAAAGGCGGAATTGAAAGCAGGAGAAGTGCAGCAGGCGCCTTGGGAACCATTGCGATAATGTCGCAGCAAGCAAAGATCCCATTGCCATGACCCCTAACCCAGAGAGGGACGCATGGTCACAACAGCAGAGGCACGCACTGCTTTGACTAATCAAGACAAAATTAAAAGGCCACGCGGGAAAGCAGGATAGGGCTCCACCCTCGGGTCGTCGCCTCCCCCCCCCCCCACCCTAAGGTGGACCCAGGGGCCACTGTCGGTACCCGACATACCTGGTACCCTCGTGCACAAGCTAGAGCCGCCTAGATACCCCACCTCCCAGCAGAGGCAGGGTCCAAGGGCGCCACGTGTTCAAGAGACCCAGACCCATCAACCTCACATGGATGGTCAAGGATATCCACAAGAAGACCGCAGGAGAAGCTCATCACCCCCTTTAGAGACGAGCCCCCAGGTAACCATGTGTACAACAGGTAAGGATCCCTCCTCCCAGTGAGACAGGGCTCCGGAGCTACCACGTGGACCAAGACATCAGACGGGCCACCTCCCATATGGGCGGGCTCCGTCGCTGCCACGAGTCCCGCAAGGCGGGACCTAACCTCTTCTGTGGAGGTGAGCTCCCGGCACCGCCACGTGTCCAACAGGATGGGACCTAGCCACCCCCACAGATATGAGCTCCCAAGCTGCCACGTGGTCTGCAAGGCGGGACCTGACCTCCTCCGCGGAGGTGAGCTCCGGGCAACGCCATGTGTCCAACAGGACAAGACCTAGCCTCCTTCATAGAGATGAGCTCCTGAGCTGCCACATCGTTCGCAAGGAGGGACCTTACTTCCTCCGCTGAGGTGAGCTCCCGAGCTGTCACATAGTCTAGCTACTTGCCCTAGACAGAGCGATGCAGGAGTTAAGAGGGCGGTGCGCCTTGTCCCTATCAAGGATTGAAGATACGTAGCTTCCCCAGACGCATGGCACCACGCACGCCTAATGTCAGGTACCGCTATGACCAATAGCATCACAGTGAAGACACCGCAGGCCTATCCCACTCCGTCAAGTGGGTAGCTTACGGCGACAGAGACAGATGGACAGGACATCGCATGCCAATGTCGGTAATGGCGCATGGGCTACTGACAACTCGGACGGCAAGACATCAAGTCTTCAAAGCCACTGTCAGAGCAAGCTTATGCGAGAAGCCTTAGATCATTAGGATAAGATCTCCCTAGGACCACCTATCGGGCCCCGAGATCCCGCTTGTAAGGCATCCGACCTTGTCTATAAAAGGCCCGGACCACCACTGTTATAAATGATCAGACATTACACACACTCATGCACACATACTAGCAATACCATCCACTGTGGAGTAGGGTGTTACGCTCCTTGCGGCCCGAACCACGTAAAAACCACCGTCTCATATTCACATCCACTAGAACACTTTATTGAGTCCTAAGCCCCGCCGAACAAAGAACCATCGCGGTCTGCTCCTTAGCAGATCCGGGGAAGTGTCGCACTAACACTTTGACAATCACCATTGGCATTCCTTTGGTTATGGGTCAGCCTCAACGTCTTTGGGTGGAAAAAAGAAAGAGTACGAGATGGAAGAATTCAGAACAGAGAGAAAACGTCCCCAAACTATATGCATCAAGGTGTATGAAACTAAGCAAATCCTTTCTATTAATAAAATACTATACGAGGCTATGGACAAGTGCTGAAGCATCTCATGTCTCTCTACTACGTGCGGATGTGGACAGATCGCCAAAGCATTCCATAACCCACACCAAGCACACAATCACAAGCACACACCATATAAAATTCATCACACCACACTAACTATAGCTATTACAATCTACACGTCTTCAAAACTTCTCAACAGGAGACCTAGACTTAATTGTGAGAGTTGTGGTTGTTCTGGCTGTGAGACTGCGAAGGCAACAGCAGCGGCGAGCCATACAGAGGTGCACACCAAGGTGAGTTGGCCGGTAGTGTAGGTGTGGATGAGCTTGCCACACCATTGGTCTCTATAGTGGCATGGATCTCCTCTTGCCTTTCCATGACGTACAATCTCTTGTAGAGGTAGCGTATCTCTTCCATTGCGTCGGCATAACGATTTCCTACATTCACAAGTATTCTCTAAGACCTGTCAATAGCATAAGGACCGTAGCGAGCTCCTTGTGGACCCATGATTTCTCTTGTTCCACTCTTGCAACGTGGGTGTAGCGCAAAGCTAGTAACTCCAAGCTGTTCACGATAGGAGTAACACAACATGGTGAGTGCTTCCCAAGCAACGTCATCAATAGCTTTCTCACTAGTGGATCTCCATGTGGGCACAAAGTGTCGGGTGATCACAACGTCTTTAGCAAGAGTTTAACTTGAGCCTTCCATTCATCACGCCCATAGCGAGGGATCCTATTATCATAATACTCCAATTGCATATTATATTGGTCAAGGAACTCCATCAATTCCTTAGCTGGAAATCCTCCATCGGTCCCATCGGAACGGAATTCTTGAGCAAAGCAGGAAACTGGATACTTATCCTCTTTTCTAGCTCCATAGCCGCGGGTGTACCTTCCTGGACTGCAGGTACATCCTCTTGAGCTGCTGGTTCATCCTCTAGGTTGTCTTCTTGTGGCTCATCCTCATGGGGTTCCTCATCCTCATGTGCTTCATTTTCATCTTCATCATCACTAGAGAACTCCACCTCTTTGGGATCTCCCTCTGTCGAGTTGGAGTGCACATGCTCAACCTCCTTATTGGGAGAGCTCACTTCCTCCTCTTCTTGGGTTGGTTCTCTCGGTGGTTCCTTATAAGGTCTATGATTGCTTCCAAGAGGCGGCAAACGAGCTTTCTTCCGGGTTGTCATTTTAGTTTGAGGCATCTATGGAGAAAACATGAGAGTATTAGAGGAAATTGTAAATGAATGCTGAAATTGCAGTAGTCATAAAACAAGATGAGAGAATGTGCAATAGCTCAAAAAGATGTAAAAGAGGTAAAAAATTTGCACCAGTAGCAAAACCACACATTTTCAACAAAATAATTAGTAGAAGGCAAAATAGTGCAAAATAGGTAGATTTGAAATGGAAGAAGTCATAAGTGATCTTCGGTGTCCGATCTACCTAGGCTTGCATCCTACGGTCAAATACGGCTCTGATACCAATTTGTGACACCCGGTTCCGGGAATGAACCAAGTGTATGCATCTATGTGTCCGGGATGTTCATCACACATACACGAGTGTGCGACAAACGATATTCAAATAATAACCATGTTTCGAAAAATAATTGTACCTTATTACGATATTCAAATAGTCTCGAATACTAGTTCTAATAACATTGCAGCGGAAAAACTAAGCACTAGTAGACTCCATCTCCACAGGCAATTTGATGGTATCGCGCACGCCTAGTACTCCTCATAATTCTCTGGAAACTCCAAATTATCACATGTTACTGAATTTATGTGAGAATAGCAAGGGTGAGTACATGTCGTACTCAACAAGTGTGGGAAAGTATGACATGTAGCATAAACAAGAATGGAATAAATGGTTCATTGCAGAAAAGTACATTTCATTCACAAAAGTAAGAAAATGCGACTTATGATTACTATAAAAGGTCAAATCCCATAATAACCCAAATACCATCAGTATCATATCCAATACCATCAATTTGACACAATTAACCACAAGCATCCAAATTATCCATAACCATTCACTTTCAATTCATCATAACCAAACCAATACCCCAGTCCCAATTCCAATTCCTTCTATTACTCAATACTCAGGTCCTTAACTCTAAACATGTGAGGGTCCAAGTCGCTCATAACCAGGAGCACAGCTATCCTGATAGTTTTACACTCTGTAGAGGTGGCACCCCTTGACCCACAAGGTCATGACTTCATCAACATTCGATGACTAAGAACCTTTATTATGCTGTCTCACACTTCCAAAGGTGTGTGGCCAAGATATCACAAAATAGCCTTTACAAAGTGACTACGTGTTGACATTTCTTACGCCATAGATAAAAAATCCGCAAGCACAAGGATATTGTCGTGTAGCACTTCCCCTTAAGAGTATTCCCAAGGCTATCGAATCCATGAAATGTATGTGCTAATCTTATGAACTAATCCACCAAAGGACACAAAGTTCTTTGGTAGGCAAGGAAGAGGGAGGAATTCAAAGTATTGTTTCTAATTCAACAAAATTTGCAGCAGCTGCTTGCTTTGGGCACGGGTTTACCCCTAGCAACACTAGGATGACTGCCGCCAAGAGCCTATGGCATAGCCGAACGTGGAGGATTACTAAGGACAGATAGGGCTGTCACAACCTACTGCCTACCTTTTCAATCCGTTGGTCTATGAGATATTCACTGGTGATTTCTAACCTAAGCACCGCGCTTATGTTTTGAATCACAACTATAGTTGTTTTGAACACAAAGATACAACTAGAGCCTCATATAAATTAAAGCAATGAACCCACAAGTAACTACTTGTGCAAACTACTATGAATTGAGAATCAAACTTGAATTGAATCCACAAAGGGTTTACTTGATTTGAATAACACCTTTGTAAGGGTACAAGTGTAGAAGAGGGACTTGACAAGCCCAAGCCTCCATCTCCTATACTCTCACCACACTCTCCTTCTACTTGGCAGCCTCTAGGACTACTCTAAACATTAGGAGTGGTATTTTATTCTCAACTTTTGGTGTGTGTGTGTGAATGAGGTGTTGGATTCTATTTATAGGGGGGGAAATGGTAGGTTCTCGCAAACAAATGCGCGTGAATCAGTCACCATTGACTTCTTCAAGCCGGGATGAGCCAACACGTGGAAGCTGACTGAGTTTGGCGCCAGTACCAGGTCGGCCAGCTAGGGAGGTCGGTCAACCTGGTCACAGCTCCGCTGGGGCAATGCTTTCTCCAAGTCTCTACCAGGTGGATCCCATCCCTTTATATGGGTGCTACACCGTTGGATGGCCTCGCATACTTCTGTCTGTGGGCCATTTGATCCATTTGATGACATGTGGCGTCGCCTCATTCGTTGAAATCCAATTTTTGGATTACTCCCTGCATGCCTTGGTATTTTGGGTCTAAATTCACCTGCATACAAATAGACACCAACACTTGTGGAAATGATTTGTTTTTAACGCTATCACTATGTTGTGTACCTCTTTTTATGCACATTATGAGGTGAATTGACGGTCTAAATATGGTACTTATGGACCGTCACAAAATTCCTCACACTTAGTCCTTCGCTCGTCCTCGACTAAAGGCAAGAAAAAGAACTAAGGTGTTGACATAAATCTTCTCTAAGTTAGTGTGAGACCTATGTGTGTTGAATACATTGGCTATGACGATAAAAGTTTTGAATACTGCCAAAACTCCCATCTCAACAAGGTCCGTCTCTAGGTCCGAGCTCCTGCAAGGACTAATAATAGGTTCGACTTGTTTTGAGTAGCTCCAGCAAGGTCTGACGTAAGGTCCGACTTATTGTGGCTAGGTCCAACATGTTTTTTCTACGTCCGATGCTCGGTCCGGCTAGCTTTGGTAAGCTCCAGTGCTAGGTCCTACTGGATTTTGTAAGCTCAGGCACTAGGTCCTGCTAGCTTTGGTAAGCTCCGTCTCAAGGTCTAGTTAGCTTTGGCAAGGTCTGGTGGTAGATTGCTATGGTTCTGCATTTAACTTGTTATCTAAGCAAGGGAGGCCAGAGCTCATAGGAATGGATTTTGGGTTGTTCCTCTTGTGTTCTATTGAATAAAAATCGTAGTTTAAAAGAAATTTTGTGCCTTGTTCATCCGACTTGTTTCAAACAAGTTTTTCTTGTTGAGTTTCTGCACAACACTACCTTGCCTTGGTTGTATTATCATAACTCAAGTTTTACAGATCCAATTGACGTGATTATTTTTGGGTTGTCTTCAAAACTTGATTATCTATCATCTCTAAAAAGTTCAAGGGCGGTTGATTTGTTATTTCTGATGTACATGAGTTTCTTTGCAGTGTTGTAGATCTGGTTTTTCTCGAGTAGAATGGATTGACCTTTGTTCGATCTTTCGTTCGTAACTTGAGTTTTTCTCTACGGATTTTCATGATTCTCGTAGTGATGTATTTGTGACTTTATTCTCCACAATCTATACTGGTTTTGTCACAATTTATCACATTTAGGTTAATCGCACACACGATTTCTTTAACATATCAATTTTCCATCGAGGGGTTTTGGTTGCTTCCGCTGAAAAAGTTGTAATCTACCATTCACCCCTCCCCCATCTAGTAGCTTTCCATGCGCTCTTCGATCCTACAATTGGTATCAGAGCCACAGTGCTCTAATCTTTGTGATTTCCACGTGTTTTGAATAATCATCATGGAGAAATACTCCGCCAAACCTTGTGTATTTATTGGTATTGATTTTCAGGTTTGAAAGGCACACATGAAGGCTTTTATCCAGGCGCAAGGCTTTGCAATGTGGGGAAAGGTGTACAAACTTACGAAGTGCCTTCAAACGGTCAAGTTACAGCTACAAATCTACGAGATGTCGACAACAACAACAAGGCTCGGATCTTGATCATACAAGGACTAACTCAAAGCGACTTCAGCCGTGCTGCTCACCTCCGATCTGCGTACGATATTTGGAATGTTCTATGTGATTACCACGAAGGATCCAACACGATCAAGGAGGTAAAACAAGACATGTTCAAAAAGGAGTACATGCACTTTGAGATGCAAACAGGTGAGTCCATCGACGACCTCTTTGCCCACTTTAATAAAAAATTTAGCAACTTGCGTAGCGTAAATGTTAATTTTTCAGATGCTGAGAATGCTAGGCAATTACTAAGTGCATTAGACATGTCAACTTGGGAGATGAAAGTCACAACTAATCATGAATCTACTATCATGTGTACACTTACTTTAGATGTTCTATATTCTAAATTGAAAACTCATGAAATTGACATAATCTCACGTAAGAACCCCAGCAAGTCTCCTGCATTTGTTTCTCAACGGCCATGCCTAGCTCCGACCAATCTTCAACCTATGGAACACTTGCTTTGTTGTCCTCTCTAACCCTTAAACGGATTAAAGAGTTTCTAGAGGAAGAACTTGCACTCATCTTTACTCGATTCTCAAAAGCATTGCAAAAATGTGATAACAAGAAGGAGAGGGAGTGCCGGACCTCAACGATGCTTTGAATGTTGTAAGACAGGACATTTTCGCACGGATTGCCCTAAGCTTTCAGGTAATACTTCCCGTGATGAAAAGCAAACAAGGACGAAACACTCCTCTGCAAACAACAACAAGAAAAAGAAGGGTTTTACAGGATGCCAATTCATGAATAGCTTTATCTCCGCACTTCAAGAACATGGCTCGAGCGATGTGGACATCAGAAGTGATGAAGATGAAGATGATTTAGCAAACTTGTTCTTCATGGCGGCAAGTCAAGATCAAGTATGGAGGAGGCAGAACACAACAGGGACAATGAAGAGGTATGTCCTACTTGCAAAGAAATGTGTGATGCTATTTCTCGTGCCACTGTTATAGTTAATAAAAAGGAAAAAAAATCTTAGGGACAATGCAGTTAAAATTGAGTCACTAGGATATAAAATTAATCATTTGAAATCTTTGATTCCTAGTGACGATTCTTGTTCCTCGTGTGATTTAATGTATGAACAATTGTCCTCTCTAAGAAGTGCACACAACTCCACACTTGATAAACTTGAATTAGAAATTGAAAAGAATAGAGCGCTTGCTTCACTTAATGATAAAAACTTGAAAGATACTAGTTGTTCTACAATTGATTTGCAATGTTCTACTTGTGATGATCTTGATAAGAAACTACATGACGCTATGGATGAAATTTCTGTTTTGAACAATGCTTTATGTGCTCATAAAGTTAAAAATTGTTCTAATTGCAAATTAAAAGGAAAACTCCATGTGAAAAATGCCTTGATCTGTCCAATAAACTCGATGACATGCATAGGACATTAGATCGGTTTTGTAATGCAAATAAGAACCTAAACTTGCTACTGAATTCTTCCAAGTCTTGCAATGATAAACTGGTTTAGGCTTTGACTCCAGTGCTCATGCTAAGGCACATCCATCTAAAATTGTGATGTCATTAGGAATTGGTTTAATTAAAATAGTTCTTAAACAAAAGGAAGTGGTTTTCAAATCTGCAAGATTGTTGTCTCATGCGGTTGATAATAAACATGTTGCTTGCTCATCTAGACATGAACAAAAAGTTAAATTTCATTGTACCTACTGTGATAAAGATGATCATGTCATAGATTTTTGTTATAGACTATCTAAACAACATAAAAAGGGAAGAATGCAAGCTAGATATCATAACTCTCATGAAAAATTTGCTGCACATGCTGAACCGTGTGTTAGGAACTTGAGACCTGCTGTAATGAGTCGAAAACATGCAAAGATTGCTCCCAAACCCACTGTTTCTCATTCTACACATGTAACACCTCGTACGTCAGTCGTTGGATACAAGAATTCTCAAAATTTGGCTCATAAACCTGTTGTTTTATCTTAACTTTCGCATGTTATTTCTGCTGGACGTCGTGTGACTTAGTACTGAATTTCTAAATGCCTTTTGACTAACCCCAGTATTGAGTCATCGACGTATTGTGCTTCTATGTAGGTTACGCATTTGAGGAAGGAGAACATTTGGATTGTGGATTCATGTTGCTCGAGCCACATGACTGGTAACAAAGATTGGTTCTCCTCCCTCTCTTTTGTATCACATGTAGAGAATGTTACTTTTGCTGATAATTCTTCAACTCCTATAATTGCTAAAGGTTCGGTTAGAGTAAATAATCACTACACTTTGAAGGATGTGGCACTTGTTAAAAATTTGAAATACAGCTTGCTTTCTACTTCACAATTGCTAGATGAAAATCTTGAAATTATTTTCACTAAAAATTGCTGCAAGGTTGTAGATTCAAACACTGAGCTTATTTTTAACATGTCTCGGTTTGGAACAGTTTTTAAAGCTGATTTTGATATGTCATCCTCTAAGCATAGGTGTCTAGTTGCTAATGATTCAAAGAACTTTTTTTTTGACATCGTAAACTTGGTCACATAGGCTTTGATCATCTAACGTGTGTTAGTGCTCTTGATCGCATACGTGGGTTGCCCAAGCTTAAAGGGGACAAAGAAATAGTGTGCTCTTCTTGTAGACATGTTAATATGGTTGTAGGATCACATGCTCCTCTCATAATGACCATGACAACTGAACTGGGTCAACTTTTGCACCTTGACACCGTAGGACCTTCATGTGTTCAACCCTTCAGAGCTAAATGGTAAATTCCTATAATTGTTGATGACTATTCTAGATACTCTTGGGTTTACTTTATGGCATCTAAGAATAAAGATTTTAGTCATTTTAAAACATTATTTTTTATATTATCAATTGATCACCCAGGACCTTTAAAAGCAATTAGAAGTGATAACGGAACCGAATTTAAAAACCTATCGTTTGATCACTTTTGTGCTAAAATGGAATAGGTCATCAATTTTCTTCACCTTATGTACCTCAAAAAAAGGGTGTTGTAGAGAGAAAGAACATAACCATAGTTGAGATGGCTAGGACCATGCTTGATGAATATCAAAACTCCTAGGAAATTTTGAGCAGATGCAATTGCAACTGCTTGTTATGTCTCAAATCGTGTTTTCTTGCGTGCTAAGCTAGGAAAAACAGCATATGAACTTCAGTTTGGACATAGGCCCAGTGTCACACACTTTCGGGGCTTTGGTTGTAAATGCTTTGTTAAGAATCATGGTAATCTTGATAAATTTCAAGCTAGATTTTTTGATGGCATGTTTCTTGGTTATGTATCTAATAATAGAGGCTACCGTGTGCCTTTACTTGACACTAACAAAATTGTGGAGACTTGTGAGGTTTCTTTTGATGAAGCTGGCCCAGGTACTAGCTCTAATATTGTAGGTCCAGATCCATATCCGTAGGGGGAGAGTATTTTCATTGAAGAAGACGAAGAAGTGGTGCTGCTGACCGAAAATTCAAAAGCAAATGATGATGATCACGCTGCTGATTTTGCACCACTACCAGCACCAACAACTACTGCAGCTGGTACAGATTGTCCTCAAGCCACAAGTTCTTCGATATGTGATGAACATGAAGAACAAGGAGCTTGTGAAGTGTCTACACCCCTCCGAATCCTCCAAAGTCATCCTCCACAACAAATCATTGGGAGCTTGCACGAACGAGTCACATGGTTCAGGTTTTCCGATCCAAACTCTCACGCTCATTCTGCCTTTGTTGCTTTTTTTGAACCTAAAGATATATCACACGTACTCAATAATGAATCTTGGATTATTTCCATGCAAGAAGAGTTAGAAAATTTTGAAAGAAATAATGTTTGGAAACTTGTACCTCCACCTCAATTTCACACTTTAATTGGAACTAAATGGGTGTTTAAAAATAAACAAAGTGAGGATGGGGTTGTGCTTAGGAATAAGGCAAGGTTGGTTGCTCAAGGTTTCACACAAATTGAAGGACTAGATTTTGATGAAACTTTTGCTCCTGTTGCTAGATTAGAAGCCATAAGAATTTTGTTAGCTTTTGCTGCATCTAAGGATTTCAAGTTATATCAAATGGATGTTAAAAGTGATTTTATTAATGGCTTGTACAGTCCCGGGTTTATGTCAAGCAACCCCTGGTCTTTGAAAATCTAGATTTTCCTAATCATGTTTACAAACTGTCCAAAGCCTTGTACAGTCTCAAACAACCCCGTAGAGCATGGTATGATAGGTTAAAAACATTCTTACATGAAATGGGGTTTACCATGGGCAAGGTTGATAAAACTCCTTTTGTGCTTAAGCATGGCAATGACTTATTATTCGTTCAATTGTATGTGGATGATATTATCTTTGGTTGTGCTTCTCATGATCTTGTGTCCATGTTTTCAGCTATCATGATGGGACAACTCACATACTTTTTGGGGCTGCAAATCAAGCAAACCAAGGAAGGTACCTTTGTGCATCAAATGAAGTATACAAGAGACCTTCTTAAATGCTTCAACATGGACAAAAGCAAGTCTCTTCGGACACCAATGGGTACAGCAACGACACTTGAACTTGAAGAAGATGGTGAACCCGTGGATAAAAAAAATATAGAAGCATGATCGGATCACTTTTGTACCTCACGGCATCAAGACCAGACATACAATTCAGTGTATGTCTTTGTGTACGGTTTCAAGTTTCCCCACGTGCCTCACATCGTCAAGCCGTCAAAAGGATTCTCAGGTAATTACATGGAACTCAAGAATTTAGCATTTTTCTTCCTTCTTCCTCAACCATTACTTTGAAAACCTTTTCGGATGCTGATTTTGGGGGTTGTAGGATTATAGGAAAAGTACTTCGGGTGCTTGCCATTTGCTTGGTAATTCTCCTATTGCTTGGTCCCCTAGAAAACAAAGTTCAGTTGCACAATCCACAACCGAATCTGAATATGTAGCTGTTACTAGCGCTTGCTCACAAATTCTTTGGATTGTTTAAACACTTAAGGACTATGGGGTTTATCTAGATTGTGTTCCACTGTTTTTTAATAACACTAGTGCCATTTGCATTGCTAAAAAACTTGTGCAATATTCGAGAACAAAGCACATTGACATTAGGTATCACCTTCTTCGTGACAATGTTGAAAAATGTAACATTATGCTTCACCATGTAGATACCAAACAACAATTGGCTGATATTTTGACAAAACCTTTGGATTTCACTCGTTTTTGTTTTATTCATAGTGAAATAGGGGTCGTCGGTACCCTGGATACCAGGTACCGCCTGATACCGCACTTAAAACCAAGGATTTCCTATGTACGAGTTGAAGACTTCTGAAGGCATCACACGTCCAACATCACTAGGCCCGCATCCCTTGTTTGGGTAGCTCTGGTGCTGCCACGTGTCCTGCGGGGCTGGACCTACCTTCCTTCACATGAATGCTCCAGTACAGCCACGTGTCCAGCAGCCCCAAACCTAACTCCTAGTAGAGGGAAGCTCCGGTGCCGCTGCGCGTCAAGTGGCTTTGTACCCGCCTCCCTACAGAGGGAAGCTCCAGAGCTGCCACGTGTTGGACCTCCGGACCTAAGCCTGCAACGGAAAGACTGCAGAATCTCCAACGGCACGAATATTCAAGAGGCTATTAAACAGCCATTACAAGACCTGATTAACGGGTCAATAATTCATTATTACTGACACACGATCAGAGGACTAATAAGACAGGTAACACCGCCATTAAGGCACATTATCACACTATTAATCACAGATTATACATGTAGATGATGTATAGGTGGTTAATTATAGCCGGGGCCACTTGTCGGGCTAGGAATGTACTGTAACAACCAGTCCTTAGAATATAAAATGGTTGCGTTGCACGGTAGAAGACAACTAATCTCACACGCATACAAGCAACTATAGACACTCGCCACATACAAATACAATTAACAACCACCCCGTGGAGTAGGGTATCACGCTCAGCCATCCCGAACCATGTAAAAACTCCTGTGTCATCATCTTGTTCGTGATCTTATGCGCCCCATCCGAATACGAACCTACACGGACTACTCTTGAGTAGTATCGGGAGAAGTGTCATTGCTACACTTCGACAGGGGTTATGCATCCTCATGGCTTAAATTGAGGGGAATTTTGAAACATGGGAAGTCTATTTGGAGATCTGAATTTAAAAGTAATAAGAGCATAGTGTTTCATACATATATGACTTTGTAATTCCTTTTACATGTTGAAAGTTATTACTACATTACTCATGGTATACATTTTGTAGTTTTTGCCATGACTAGTAATTGGAATAATCACCTACACTAAATATGGTCATGGTCAAACTGTCTTGCTATTTTGAACTTGTTGCATGCTCAAAAGTGTTATTAATAATAAAAAATTATTCAATCAACTATCCACATGTTGAGATTTTATGATCAAATAAAAATGAGAAAAGATCAACAGAATATGCATGCACCGCTCTTCTTCTTTTGAGATGGCTTATCATTGCACTTACATATGAACTTAGAAGAAGTTGTGTATTACTATAACCATGTCCTTAAGCTTCTAATTGTCAAATGATATTGGCTTGGCTTGGTTGGTTAGAATAAGCCAGATGCGGCATATAATCTCTTGCAAATGTTATATGATCAGAATTTGTGCTTTAAATAATATTGAAAAATGAAAAACGCAGAAATAATTGTCATGCTTTCAGGTTTTAAACAGTTAAGTTTGTGAGATCATCACTTGCTTAAATTAAAAATTACATTTGATCTCTAGCATGGCTTACACTACGTTATGTATTTCATTGATGCGATAGTGTAAGTTACTTGATAGTATGACTTGGATGAGCCTTGTTTTATATGCATGTGTTACAATATGCTCATAACAATTGAAATTTCTCTTTTTAACCTTGCTGAATACATTGTCAAAGGGCGGGAAATTGATCACACATTACACATATTCACAAGTGTTTTGGCACAATTCTTCTTAGGGGGAGAATTTTTATTTTTCTTCTCATTTTATTTCTAATTTACAAAGGGGGAGAAGTAATTATAGGGGGAGAAATATTTGTTTTGAAATTTCCTTCTCATTTGGTTCTTTTCAAAACTTTTCATGTGAATAAGCCATGTACGGATTAAGTGGTTTTGCCAATGCATTCATCAAGGGGGAGAATGTGAGACCTATGTGTGCTGAATACATTGGCTATGACGATAAAAGTTTTGAATACTGCCAAAACACCCGTCTCAACAAGTTTCGTCTCTAGGTCCAAGCTCCTGCAAGGTCCGACAATAGGTCCGACTTGTTTTGGGTAGCTTCGGCAAGGTTCGACGTAAGGTCAGACTTATTGTGGCTGGGTCCGACATGTTTTTTCTAGGTCCGGCGCTAGGTCCGACTAGCTTTTGTAAGCTCTGACCCTAGGTCCGACTAGCTATTGTAAGCTCCGGCGCTAGGTCCTGCTAGCTTTGGTTGTCTCCGTCTCAAGGTCCGGTTAGCTTTGGCAAGGTCCAGTGCTAGATTACAATGGTTCTGCTTTTTACTTGCAATGTTTCAAACTTGCTTTTTGGAATATAAAAATCTTGGTTAGTATTATTTTACTAAGTTTTTGGTGTGTTTTGGTGGTTATCACTGATATCATTTTGCTATGGTTTGCAACATGCTTATGTTAGATGCTCACGTAATGTGTTGTGGTTTTGGAACTAACGTGAGTCAAGTCAAAGACTTGTGCTTGGAAGTATCGGTTGTTTATTCATGTGCTGGTGTGGCTTGAGTTCAAGACATGGCTGGTGGCGGGATCCATTGAACTAGTCTTAGGGAGAAGATGAGGTTCAACTACCAAGTTCGGGAGGAATTGTGGTTGAGTTGATCGGGAGGTTGCGTAGCATGTTTGAATTAAGTACAATGCATATGAAGGTATCATGGATGTCCTTGGAAGGTGTCTGCACGTATGCATAGAGTACATGGACGTGACTGCATTTTTCCAAGGCGTGATGAAGTGATGTGGATGTAATTAATTGGTCGAAAAGGTCCAACTGACTAGGTTATGGACTCAAGCTGCGGTTGAGTCGGGTTTCACTGAAATATAGAAAGATTTGAGTTGGTTATGATAGGATTTTGTGTCGGTCACGAAGTTGAGTTGTTTTTAGGAATGTAGCATACGTTCCTAAGGTGTTTGGATGTCTTAAGATTTCTTCTATCTGCATTTAGAAGAGTCTTGAGCAGTTATAGAAAGTTTTGGTGGAAACTGAGTAGGATACGAATCCTAGTTTGGTTTGGATTGGCCTCATGGCTGGTTATATAAGCAATGGGGGCTAGAGCTCTTAGGCATGGAGTTTTGGTTGTTCCTCTTGTGTTCTATTGAATAAAGAACGTAGTTTAAATGAAGTATTGTGCCTTTTTCGCCGACTTGTTTCATACAAGTTTTTCTCGTTGAGTTTCTACACAGCAATACCTTGCTTCGGTGGTTTTATCACAACTCAAGTTTTACAGATCAAATTGATGTGATTCTTTTTGGATTGTCTTCACAACTTGATTATCTATCATATTTGAAAATTTCACTGTCATTGGATTTGTGATTTCTGATCTACACGAGTTTCTTTGCAGTGTCGCAGATCTGGTTTTTCTCTAGTTGAACAGATTGACCTTTGTTCAATCTTTCATTCGTAACTTGAGTTTTTATCGATGAATTTTAGGGGTTCTTGTTGTGACATCTTTGTGACTTGATTTTCCACAATCTAGACTGGCTTTGTCACAATTTATCACATTTAGGTTAGTGGCACACATGATTTCTTTAACATATCAGTTTTCTGCTGAGGTGTTTTTGTTGCTTCCCGTGAAAAATTTGTAATCTACCATTCACCCCCTCCCTCTGGTAGCTTTCCACGTGCTCTTTGAACCTACAATTAGAAAAAGAGAATACTCGATATTTCAACTCATACCTCAATTCATGAATTCCCTTTGTGGAATGTGGCTACCACATCAATCTTGGGTGTTTGAAGAGTGGAATGGTTGGAATGTAGTTCTCTTGGATCTTCCCCTGCCGAAATGATCTGATGATTTGCTATATCCAGAAAGTAAAAAAAAAACAATTTCCCTTATCTCTCATTTGGAATCTCTAAAGTCTCTTAAGTGTTTTCATTGTCACCTTGGCATGTTGTGCCAATTTTGTCCCTATACTAAATATGGCTGGATGGATTTGATGACCAAAATGTATGGAGTTTCATTATTGGATGGATGAATGGTGGATACAAATTCTCAATGTGAGGAATTTTGCATGAATAGGGTGCACAAGAATTTCTATGTCAAAAAGTTCATGCATGTCACTCAATTGGGTCACAAGTTTGACAAAGTTCAATGAAAAACAAAGTGGCATATGCATGTGGTTTTCAAGAATTTGTATCATATGGCCATAGTGGGTATTTAAATTTCCAATGAGAGAATCAAGCAAAGTTCAAGACTCCAAATTGTGCAAACATCGAAATCAATTTCAAGCAAAGAGATATCTCCTCGAATAACTCATTTACCACATCACACTAGTCAAATACTTAGATGATGCATTGTTCCTATTTTATTTGTGGAAATCACAAAAAACGCAATAAATCGAAATTGAAAGTATTCAAATTTTCATCTGAAGCAGATGTTGACTACCATGTTTTAAATTTTAATTGTTGAGTTGATTTGCTTTCAAATATTGAATATTAAACATAAAATCAACTCAAACAGTAACGTAGCATGCATATTCAGGGTTAGAAGATCAAAACCGAATTTGTGGAGAAAAACAGAGCCGTGTGGGGCCCACAACAGGTCGGCCGACCATGGGGTTCGGCAGTCCCCATTCTGGCCTCTTTGTTGCTCTGTTTCGTCGTGTTGAGTTGTATGTTCGGTTGTGACATGTTTCAGGATGCAACACTATTTTTGCACGTCAGGATTTCGAGAAGTTGGGGTGCCTCCCCCACACTTGTTCCCTGAATTCATTATTCACAAAAACAAACTAAAGGGAGAACTTTACCGGGTTAGATGAACCGGTAAGTTCACTTTATTGAAATCAAAATATTGGGGATGCTTACATTATTCAATCTAACTTAATGAATAAAAATTTGGAATAAAACTAAACTAAACTAGTGAGCATCCTATGCGGTCGGGACATCTAAACTATGGAGTGTTGTAGATGTAGGGCTTCCTGACGGCATTTCATACGCGCTGCAGCTTGGTGCTCAAGCCACGGCGAACACCATCAATCTCCTCCTTGAGGTATATGAGCTCATTCTTCAGTTCCGCCCTCTCAATGCGCCCTTTCAACCACTAAGTCCGATAGCTTCTTGTTCTCCAAACGGAGAGAAGCTAACTCCTTAGAAAGTTGTGCCATTTTAGGGGCACGAGGAGACTTCCCGTCGCTGTCCTCAAATTGGCCATGTGGCCCTCTGATTGCAGGTGGCGAAAGGTGACACGTAATCTTGGAGGGTGACGAGCCCGTCGAATCGTTCATCGCCAAATTATCCACTTGCTCGAAAAAAACTTTTTGCATAGCCTCCTTCAGGCTTGCGCACCCGATGGATAATGAGGCGATCTCCCACAATGTGACATCCGGTTCCAAAAATGAATTCACAAAAGGATATACAGAAAATTACCACATAACAAGATTAATTAAGTACGTTTATTACAGAATTAAGGATATCCTCGAATACAAGTTCTAATGAATATTAATAACAAGTTTGAACTAATGCAGTAGAAATAAACAAAATGAGAAAACTAAGCAAATAGGGTAGCGCAGCTCCAAGCAACACCACATGTAGAGCTGACAGCAGACATGGCCTAGAACTCCGCATTATCATCGTTATACTCCCAATCCTGGCCTGCAACTATTGGTGGGGGAACTGCAAGGGTGAGTACATGTCGTACTCAGCAAGTGTAGGAAAGTATGACATGTAGCTGATTCCAATGACAAATATAATAAAGGGTAAGTGCTGAAAAGTACAATAAAACATTTGAAAGGCAATACATTGTATATATGTGAAGTAAACCCATCATAAACCAGGTAGTCATCATAATACCTAATCCATATTTCATTACCATCATCCATAAACAGGATTTCTCATTACCATTAACCATATTCATTACCATAATTCAATCCATAACCAGCCATAACCATATTACCAACCATAAACATAACCAATACCAAACCATCCCAAATACCGAGTTTCCCCTAATCATGTGAGGGTCCAAGTTGCTCATAACTGGGAGCACGGCTATCATCATAGTTTTTAGACACTCTGCAGAGGTTGTACCACTTTACCCACGTGTTTGTGATTTCATCACCTTTCAATGACTATGAAATATCAATTATGTCGTCTCACACTTCCTTAGGTGTGTGGCCAAGAGATCACAAAATAGCCTTTACAAAGGGACTACTAGCATGTACGGACCCACTGAGGTTTCACCGGTGGCGATGTCTCCAACTGAGCACATCTTCAACCAAGGGCCCCCTCTTGTGCCATTCGGATCCCAGGGAGTCCCGCCAACCATATCCAAACCCAATCCAACTCCCCTTCCTTGGTGCGCCAAATGATCCGCTCAATACTAGCAATATCCTAATTAATCAGCTACGATGCACCCATACTTGGCCTCGTGGTGGCACTGTAAGTCCTGGATGGTCGATCCACGAACCGGTCCTTAGATCTAAACCAAGCAAACCACCATAACATCCAACCCATCCACAGACCATGCTTGCTTAGATCACCCATTACCATATCATATTAACTATTTCGTATTGACCATAATCTCATTAATGCATAATCAAATAGTATTGTTGTTTTCCCATCCCAATTAATTAAGCGAAGCAAAGGTGGAAAGCCCTTCCTGACTCTCTACCATATATTCGAGGTGACAAGGGTGATTATATAAAGCTAGTAAACTTCCTATCATAGGATTCCCATCAAATTCACACAAGCATGCAATTTTGCAAACAAAACATTTATTTTAAAAATAGGATCAATATGTTCAAGGACACTTGTCTTTCTCTTGGGCTTGATTAGGATCAAGGACTTCAGATTCCTTGTGCTGGAGATCCTCCACAGCACTCTCTAGCGCAAATCCGTCTAAACCGCGCAATAAACATACAAGACAAGAAACAAAATCAATGAGTACACACATATTACTCAATATGTCATGACATGCATGATTAATGCAAATGCAAAGTGAAACTAGTTAATGAGTCGTTAATGATGTTTACTAACAAGTTCTAATAGTTTTTAACAATTTTAAACAGGTTTGGAATTGATTCGAACAATTTAGAATTAATTCAGCAGGAAACAGATCGCAAAATCGGAATAGTCCGCTTGGACCGAACTAGTCCGCCCGTCGCAAGAACCGCAAACTAGGGTTCTCTCGACGTGAATTTGGGGAAACGGGTTGAATTCACGTGAGAAATAGAGAGTAGAAGGTATACCAGGTGTTTAGAACTCCAATGGATAAAGGTTTTTGGAGGCAACAATTGGACCCTGATGATCTAGGGCTGATGAAAAACTTGAAGGAGAATTGTTGATGAAGAATGAAAACTTGATGGAGATCTTTACCCTCTTTCGTTTTCTCCTCTTCTTCTTCTTGCTCAGGATCTCCTTCTCCCTCCTTGATGGAGGCTCTCCACGAACTAGGGTTTGGGTGGACTTTCAATTGAGGCAAAGGAATGTAAAGTGAAGGGGTGGGGCTGTTTATATAAGGGGTGGACGCTAGGGTTTGATGGATTTCGAGTTTGGGGTGGGTGGAGGCCGGTTTGGGGTCCCACATGGGCACCAAAAAGAGTTAGACACGACGTCCTTAGGCCCACTTAAGGTAAATCCCAAAAACATGTCGTGAAACAAAAGATAATTTTGGAATCGCGATTTACCGGACAAGACCGAAAAGGGTCGGACTAGTCCTAAGATTGACAGAGATGAAAATGGACAAGTACGGACTTTATCGAACAAGTCTGAACATGGTCATAGGAAAATTGGACAAGTCCGCTGGAGTACCGGACAAGTCCAGGGACTTAGCAAAATTTCTAAGGAGTTAAAATATCGGACTAGTCTGCAATGGACCGGACAAGTCCGGAAGTGTACATAGGGAAAAACCGGAATAGTCCGCACAAAAATGGACCTATCCGATGGAGGTCAGAGAGAAATCAGACTAGGCCGCAACAAAAACGGACTAGTCCGCACTTCCTAGAATTCTTAAGTACGTTTTGCTCTAAATTCATTTTAAACCTGTTCCTTTTTATGTGGATTAATGTTAAACATGTATTATAATGTATGCAATGCATGATGGATGAAAATGAGAGTGTTACACACACGCTCAGGTGAGGTATGCGTAGGTGACTTGTAGTGGTGGATCACTACGTCACCGTCCTTGGTTTCCCGAGTGTACATGAACTCCTCGCCAGGCTGCAGCTTTGGGAGAGTTTAAACTTTTTCAGAAAAAAAGACAAGTCTTGACTAACATAAGGCCAGCTGTAGTCGGACGATGTGCAAGTGATGTCGACTTCATGGGCGTCCTCCGAGAAGAGAGCGACCGTGCAGCACCACGAGGCATGGTGCTACGACCATGCGGATTCGTCGGCAGCGGCGAGTGTGACACCCGGTTCCGAAAATGAACCAAGTGAACGCATATGTGTGCCCAGGACGTTCAACACACATACACGATTGCATTCACAAAAGGGTATACAGAAAATTACCACAAGACAAGATTAATTAACCTTATTACACAACCAGATTATCCTCAAATACAAGCACTGATGAATATTAATGACAAGTTTGGACTATTGCAGCAGAATCATCTAATAAAGCAACTATGCAAACTAAGCAAATAGGATATAGCGCAGCTCCAATCAACACCATAGGCAAGCTGACGGTAGATACGGCCTAGAACTCCGCATTATCATCGTTATACTCCCAATCCTGACCTGCAACTGTTGGTGGGGGAATTTCAAGGGTGAGTACATGTCGTACTCAACAAGTGTGGAAAGTATGACATGTAGCTGATACAAATGACGACAATAATAATGGTTAAGTGTTGAAAAGTACATTGGAAACATTTGAAGAGCAATATAATATGTGTATGTGAAATAATCCCATCATAAACCATGTAATCATCATAATACTCATCATAATACCAGTCCATATTCATTATCATCATCCATATTCCAGATTTCACCATTACCAATAACTATAATCAATATCAGAAATTTAAATCATAACCATCCATAACCAATACCAAACAATAACTGTCCCAAAAACCATCCCAATACCAAGCTCCCTCTAATCATGGAAGTTGTCCAGGTGCTCATAACCGGGAGCACGGCTACCATGATAGTTTTATTAGACACTCTGCAGAGGTTGTACTACTTTTCCCACGTGTTTGTGATTTCATCACCTTGCAGCGACTAGAACCTCTATTATGCCGTCTCACACTTCCATTGGTGTGCGGCCAAGAGATCACAAAATAGCCTTTACAAAGGGATTAATAGCCTATTTAGACCCCCACTGAGGTTTCACCAGTGGCGATGCCTCCAACTGAGCACATCTTCAACCAAGGGCCCCCTCTTGAGCCATTCGGATCCTAGGGTAGTCCCAACAATCATCAACAAACCCAATCCGACTACCCCTTCCACGAGCATCCTTAATGGTCCAAATAGCACTGGAAAATCCCTAATTAATCAGCTACTCCGCACCCATACTTGGCCTCGTGGTGGCACTGTAATCCTGGCTTATTCTCGGATTAACCGGTCCTTAGATCTAAAGCAAGCAAACCACCATAGCATCCAACCCATCCACATACCAGGCTTGCTTAGATCACCCATTACCATATCATATTAACCAGTTCATGTTAATCATAATCTCATTAATGCATATTTAAATAGTATAGTTGTTTTCCATCCCAAGCAATTGAGCGAAGAAAAAATGTAAAAATCCCATCCCGACTATCTACTATGTATTCCAGGTGACAAGGGTGGTCAAACAAATCTAGTAAACTTCCTATCATAGGATTCCCATCAAATTGACACAAGCATGCAGTTTTGCAAACAAAAAATTTATATCAAAACATGATCAATATGCTTCAAAGACACTTACCTTGCTCTTGGGATTGGTTCGGGTCAAAATCTTCAAACTCTTGGTGCTGTAGATCCTCCGCGGCACTCTCTAGCGCAAATCCTTCTAATATGCACAATAAACATACAAGACAAGAAACACAATCAAATAGTGCACAAACATTACTTAATGTGACATGACATGCATGATTAATGCAAATGCAAGGTGCAACTTACTAATGAGTTGCTTTTAATGATCACTAACTAGTTCTAATTTCTTTTAACAAGTTTATACATGTTTGGAGTCAATTAGTTCTAATTTTATAATTAATTCAACAGAAATTAACCAGGAAAATCGGACTAGTCCGATAGGTACCGGACAAGTCCGCACTGCGCAAGATCAGCAGATTAGGGTTTTCTAGATCAACGTGAATTTGGAGATTTGGGGTTGAATTCACGTAAGGGAAAGATAATAGAGGGTATACCAGGTGTTTAGGACTGCAATGAATCAAGAAACTTGGAGATAAGACTTGGATCTTGATGATCTAGGGTTGATGATGAACGTGGAGATGAATTGGTGATGAAGATCGAAACTTGATGGAGATCTTGATCCTCTTTTGTTTCCTCCTCTTCTTCTTCTTGCTTGGGATCTCCTTCTACCTCCATGATGGTGTCTCTCCACGAACTTGGTTTGGATGGGGTGGAAAAGTGGCAAATAGATGTCAAGCCAAGGGGTGGGGTTGTCTATATAGAGGTGGAGGCTAGGGTTAGATGGATTTCGAGTTTTGAGATGAGTAGAGGTCGGTTTAGAGTCCCACATGGGCTCTAAAAGAGTTAGGAACGATGTCCCTAGGCCCACTTAACATAAACCCAAGAAATAAATCGCGATACAAAATTTCAATTCGGAGTCACGATTAATCGGACAAGTCCGAAGTTGTCCAGAGAAAAATCGTACAAGTCCGGACTGGAAAACCGACAAGTCCGAACTTATCTAGAGGGGAAAAACAGACAAGTCTGGCCTAAAATCGGACAAGTCTGACTTCAGTCAATGAGGAAAACAGACAAGTCCACTGGTACACCAGAGAAGTCCAGACAAGTCCAAGGACTTAGCGAAATTTCCAAGGGTTTTGGAACACCGTACTAGTCCACATAGGATGGGACAAGTCCGATGGTGCCCAGAGGCAAAAACAAACTAGTCCACAGAAAAACGGACAAGTCCGTTCGAAGTCAGAGAGAAATTGGACTAGTCCGCACTTCCCAGAATTGTTAAGTGCGTTTTTGTTCTAAATCAATTTTAAAGTTGTTACTTTTTATGCTGATTAATGTTATGCATGTATATGAATGTATGCAGGGCATGATGCATGAAAATAAGGGTGTTACAGCGAGATCATGACGAGAGGTACGACATCCAATGCCATGACGGACTCCAAAGCGAGGGTGGAGTTGTTATTGGATGGCGCGATGCCTCCGCTCAGGTTGAAGGTTGAGCAAGAGGAGGCATGAGGCACAATTTTTTTGTCGTCCATGACTTGGATGGGAGGAACATGAGATGGATTTTTTTCTGTATGGCACAAGGTTCTCCTCTCTGTTCCCATCAATAAATAAGCGGGGAAAGTACGATAGCACTGAGAGTTCTGTTGGGATGCGTCGGGAGAGTCTGCACAAGAAAATAGAAAGTTGACGGTGCAAGGGAGTGGTCGGTCGAACCCTTCCTAGCTCCGTTCGGGCTAGGCTTTCGTGGGTTGGATTAACGGGCCCCATGGATGATTAATTGGATGGGCCCATTAATTGGACGCGGACAATTTAGACAGAATTTAAAGAAACGGTGTGAAAATCAATAAGAATTATCACGTCAATTTCTTTTTCCGCCTTCTCCTCCTGGGATTCAAGAAATAATTTGAGTCAGTGTCCATTCACTTTAAATAGCTGATCATCATACCTTGGAGTGCGATTGCTCTATGGGGTGAGGTTTCTACTACAATGAAGGGTCCTTCCCATTTACTTCTAACTTCCCATTTCCAAACAGTTTAACCCTAGAGTTAAAGAGTAGAACTTTATCTCTAGGTTTGAACTCTTTAGGCGTAATCCTTTTATCGTGCCATGTTTTGGTTCTTTCCTTGTATATTTTGGCACTATGGTATGCCTTATTTCTCCACTCTTTCAACTCAAAAAGTCTCTTCAGTCGGTGTTTTCCTGCTTTGTGAAGGCCTATGTTCCACCGCTTGATGGCCCAATAGGCTCTATGTTCCAACTATACAAGAAGATGACAAGTCTTCCCATAGACAAGTTGGAAAGGAGACACGCCGATGGGGGTTTTGTAGGCAGTACCGTATGCCCACAATGCGTCGGGTAGCTAATGCTTCCATCCCATTCCCATTTCCAAGACGGTCTTTTGCAGAATATTCTTAATTTGCTTATTAGATGTTTCTGCTTGACCACTTGTTTATGGGTGGTATGGGGTAGCAATGTTATGCTGGACACCAAGCTCCCTCAAAAAGAATTGAAAGGTTTTATTTATGAAATGAGACCCTCCATCACTTATGACCATACGGGGAGTGCCAAAGCGTGGAAAAATGATCTCATGGAACATTTTCCTAGCTTACTTGGAATTAGCATTTTTGCATGGCAAAGCCTCTACCCATTTCGACACATAATTACAGCCACCAGGATATACTCACAATCAT
Organism: Tuctoria greenei; assembly: GCA_036927565.1. Taxonomy (NCBI): domain Eukaryota; kingdom Viridiplantae; phylum Streptophyta; class Magnoliopsida; order Poales; family Poaceae; genus Tuctoria; species Tuctoria greenei. The sequence continues at coordinate 171,241,847 of JAYESD010000002.1, read as the reverse complement.
AGGACCTAGGGAAAGGTCCCATGAAATCAATACCCCACACATCCAATAATTCCACTTGGATATTATATGTTAGAGGCATCGCATTGCGAGCTGAGATTCCTCCATGCTTTTGGCATTTCCAATGTCTTCTAATGAATTCTTTTATATATTCATACTTAGAAGGCCAATAGAATCCACTTTGCCAGGTCTTTTCCTGGGTACGGTAAACACCGTAATGGCCACCATAGGGCTAGCATGGCATTTCTCAATAATCTCAGTGCCTTTGATTGATGGGACACATCTTCTAAGAAGGCTATCGACACAAACTCGATAAATGTATGGGTCAGCCGAAAGGGTGAGAGTTAGTCACCTTGAGAAGCATATCATCCCGTACGAAGTCATTGATAGGAATGTCCATGGTTTGAGTGACTTCCACACGTGAGAGATGATTTGCCACATAATTCTCTACTCCTTTCTTATCCTTGATTTCTAAGTAAAACTCTTGGAGTAGGAGAAACCAATGAATTAGCCTTGGTTTAGCATCCATTTTGGTGATCAAATACTTCAAGGAAGCATGGTTTGTGTAGACAATGACTTTGGCTCCAACCAAATAGGACATAAACTTATCAATAGCATAAACTACAGCCAAGAGCTCTTTTTCGGTTGTGGCATAATTGAATTGAGCTCCTGTCATAGTTTTTATAGCGTAGGCTATTGCATGATGCTTTTTATCTTTGGTCTGGCCTAAGACCGCACAAACAGCAAAATCACTAGCATCACACATGATTTCGAAAGGCAGCGTCCAATCGGGAGGTTGAATGATTGGAGCTGAGATGAGTGCCTTTTAAGTGTATACAATGATTTAAGGCATTCATCATCGAAATCAAAGGGATCTTCCTTAGATAATAGGTTAGTGAGGGGTCTAGTGGCATTTGAGAAATCTTTGATGAATCGCCAATACAACCCCACATGACCTAGAAAGCTGCGAATTCCCATAACATTCATAGGAGGTGGAAGTTTTTCAATGACTTCAATATTTGCTTTGTCCACCTCTATCCCTCTCTCGGACACTAAATGTCTAAGAACAATGCCTTCACAGACCATGAAATCGTACTTTTTCCAATTACAAGGTCTGTCTCTTGGCATCGTTGTAAGACCTTGTCTAAATTTTCCAAACAATAATCAAATGTTTTCCCATAGAAGGAGAAATCGTCCATGAAAACTTCTATGATCTCCTCAATCATGTCAGAAAAGATAGACATCATGCATCTTTAAAAAGAGGCAGGGGCATTACACAGTCCAAAAGACATACGCCAGTAGGCATAAGTTCTGTAGGGACATGTGAATGTCGTCTTACTTTGATCATCGGGATGGATTGGGATTTGATGATAGCTCGAATACCCATCAAGGAAACAAAAGTAGGAGTGTTTTGCCAACCACTCTAACATCTCACTAGTGAAGGGTTGTGGGAAATGATCCTTCCTTGTAGCCTTGTTAGGTTTTCGTTAATCGATGCACATCCTCCAACCCATGATGGTTCGTTGAGAAATTAATTCATTCTTCTCATTTTGAACGACCGTCATACCTCCCTTCTTAGGCACTACTTGAATTGGGCTGACCCATTCACTATGAGGAACAAGGTAGATAATCCCAGCAAGCAGAAGTTTTTAGACTTCCTTCTTGACAAATTCCAGCATCGCATTATCCAATCGCCTTTGAGGTTCCCTTGAGGGGACACTCTCAAGGTCAATGGGAATGCGATGGGTGCATAACGATGGACTAATCCCCTTTAGATCCTCTAGTGAAAAGCCAAAAACATCTTTATGATTTTCTAGCATTGCATTGAGTTTGAGCGTGTCATCATCTAAAAGCATGTCACTTATGAATACAGGAGCTTCCAAATCGCCTTTTAGAAAGGAATAACGTAGACCTGGAGGTAGAATTTTTAGATGAACAGGAGGTTTTGGTAAGAACTCTTCTCTTGGCAATTCTATTACCTCCTAAAATTCATCATCCTCTTGGATGAAATCTTCTTCTCCTTCAATTTCAGGGGGTGCTAAGAATTGAAGAGTTATAACCTCCTCTAACGGCTCATCTTTGTTGGGAGTTTCTGCAGATTTGTTCTTGGAACACTGGATAGGAATAGAGAACTTTCTCCCTCCATGTTTGGCATTGAGGTTTCCTTCCAAGGGAATTTCCATGAGAAATTTCTCAATGGGGATCCTAATCATAATGTTGAAATCTTGAATTTCAAACACATGGAAATCTAGGATTCTCTCAATATCTTTGTGTCTTACAGACACCTATTGCAAACCCCACATCCTTCAAGGATGTTTCTGAAAGAATCTCAGAAGGATTTAGATGTTGGTGCTAATGGCACATCACCTGGAATGGCAAGAGCACAAGAATAATTAATGACATTTCCTCCAACAGTGGGGTTGTATAGGACCCTCATTGGTGTCCCTCTAATGAAACATAGAATGGTTGCCAAATATGAGGTCATTCGAAGGATTCCGGGTGACTACTCAACTTCTGCAGTCCATTCCCTTCTTAGAATAGAGGTTAACCCCTTGACCGTAATGTCAAGATGTAGGGCAGACTCTTTGTTCAATCCCATATAGAAGTGTTGCAAAAGCAACGGAATAAAGATGGACAAATTTGGGCCAGAATTTCTCAAAAGAGAAAATCTATCCCAAGCTGCACCTATGGATTCCTTCTCCATCTGCTGGAAGCAGAGTACTTACTTCTGCAAGGAAACAATTCGGGCAATTGGAATGAAAGCAAGACAAAATGTAGCTCATAATTCATTCCAATTTTTGTTTGCCTTCCCAATGTTGTCATTGTACCATTGTTTAGCTTTTTCCCTGAGAGAAAAAGGAAACAACATCCATTTGAGAGTTTCATGTGTCATACTCTTGATTAGAAGCCATGAACACAATTGTTCGAACTCTCTTAAATGGAGGTAAGGGTTTTCACAATTCGTTCCTAAGAAGGATTGCTCCTGAACCATGGTTACAAAGCCAGGGCAAAGTTCATAGCTGGTAGAACAGATGGGTTCCACCGAAGGCGGTGGCTCATAGAACTTGCTCTTTGGGGCAGAATATGGAAGAATGGTGGGCTGCTCAATTTAGGTGGTGTTCATAAGAAAAGGAAATATAAGATAAGAATATAGATGAGAGGGTGAACAAGGTTCGAAGATTAGTAGCAACAATTCTATGGAAATGGCGCCAGAAATGATTGTTGATGTTTCTTACATCATAGATAAAAAATCTGCAAGCACACGGAAACTGTCGTGTAGCACATCCCCTTAAGAGTATTCCCATGGGTATCGAATCCAGGAAACGTATGTGTTAATCTTACGAACAAATACACCCAAGGACACTAAGTTGTTTGGTAGGCAAGGAAGAGAGAGGAATTTAAAGTATTAATTCTAATTAAAAGGAATTTGTGGCAGCTGCTTGCTTTGGGCACGGGTTTACCGCTAGAAACACTAGGATGACTCCGCCAAGAGCCTGTGGCATCACCGAACGTGGAGGATTACTAAGGATAGATTGGGCTACCACCTACTACAACCTCTTCAATCTGTGGGTCTACGAGATATTCACTGGTGATTTCTAGCCTAAGCACCACACTTAGGTTTTAAATCACAACTCTAGTTGTTTCGAACACAAAGCTGCAACTAGATCCTCTAAATAATTAAAGGAATGAACCCACAATTAACTACTTAGGCAAACTACTATGAATTGAGAATCAAACTTGAACTGAATTCACAAAAGGCTTTTTTTTATTTGAGTAACACCTTTGTATGGATACAAGTGTAGAAGAGGTCTTGTCAAGCCCAAGCCTCCTTCTCCTAAACTCTCACCACACTCTCCTTCTACTTGGCAGCCTCTAGGACCACTCTAAACCTTAGGAGTGGTATTCTATTCTCAACTTTCGCTGTGTATGTGAAGTGAGGTGTGGGGTTCTATTTATAGGGGGGGGGGGGAGGGCCAGTTCCCACCACCAAATGCGCGCAAATCAATCACCACTGACTTCTTCAAGCCGGGAGGAGCCAACACATTGAAGCTGACCGAGTTTGGCGCCAGGACCAGGTCGACCGACTATGGAGGTCGGGCGACCTGGTCACATCTCTGTTGGGGCTGTGCTTTCTCCAGGTCTCTGCCAGGTGGGTACCATTCCTTTATATGGGTGCTACACCGTTGGATGGCCTCGGATACTTCTATTTGTGGGCCCCCATTTGATCCACGTGATGACATGTGATGTCGCCTGATTCATTGAAATCCAATTTTTATGGACTACTCCCTACATGCCTGGGTATTTTGGGTCTAAATTCACCTGCATACAAATAAACACCAACACTTGTGGAATTGGATAGTTTTAACCCTACCACTATGTTGTGTCTCTCTTTTATGCACATTATGAGGTGAAATGACGGTCTAAATATGGTACTTAAGGACAGTCAACACTACCAACATGTTGCGGACCCACTAAGGTTTCACCAGAGGTGATGTCTCCAACTGAGCACATCCATCAAAGGGCCCCCTCTCGTGCTGTTCGGGTCCCATGGTAGTCTTGCCACTATTGCAAAGCCAACAAACTCCCATTCCCCGAGCCTTCCATATGATCCAAACGATGCTGGCAATACACATTGGCTAAGACGCACCCATACTTGGCCCGCTGGTAGAACTGTTATCCTAGGTGATCGCTCCACGAACCAGTCCTTAGATCTAAAGCAAACAAAACCACCAAATCATCCAACGCGTTCCACATAACCCCTTGCTTAGTACACTAGGTTCCATGTTGCTAAAGGGTCATTATCATCAATTCTCATAGTTCATATGTTCATTAGTTCATAATAGCCATTTGGTTATTCCCAGTCCCGATTAAGCAAAGTGAAGCAAAAGTGTAAAATACCCTTCCCGACTCTCTACAATATATCCCGAGCCACAAGAATCGGCACACCTATTATGGGTTTTCCCGTCAATTTGACACAAGCGTGCAAGTTCAAAATAAAACATTTCAAGACAGGATCAAAATGTTCAAGGATACTTGCCTCTGGTGGCTGGTTTGGATCGGGAGCTTCAAAGTTCTGGTGTGGAAGGTCCTCGAAAGCACCTTCTAGAGCGTTTTCTTCTATTCCGCGTGACAACATGCGAAACAAGCATTACAATCAATAAATGCGCATATATTACACAATATGCCATGATATGCATGAGTGATGCAATTATGATGTAGTACATGTAATTAGGTTACTGCTATTGCCTACTAACTGGTTACAATCGAGTTTTACGTGTTTGAGCAAGATTCAATCCATTTTTGGAAAAAAAAACTTTGAAAGTTTTAGGATTTCAGAAATTCAGAGGCCGGACTAGTCCGCACAATGGGTCGGACATGCCCGCTTTGGACCGGACAAGTCCACTATGATCCAGTGTTTTGCGAACTTTCCAACTAAGGCATGGTTTAAATCAAGTGTGGGATCGAAATCAACATGAAAAGTTGGATCTAGGATTGTTACTGTCAATGCAATGGTCCAACAATCGAGGATTTGGTGTAACGAGTGAAACTTGACGTCTAGATCCATTAACTATGAATTGGTGCCAAGATGTAGAATATGAACGTTTACGTCGAGGAATTGATGACGAAGATCGTAGTAGTAACGACTATCTCGCTGTATACTTCCTTCTTCTTCACCCTTCTTATCCTTTTCCTTCTCTATCTTGTCGTTCCTTAAGGAGGACAATTGTTCATAAATCAATTCACATGAGGAACAAGAATTATCACTAGGAATCAAATATTTTAGCCGATTAATTTCATATTCAAGCAATTCAATTTTAACGGCATTGTCCCAAATTTTTTTTTTGTCCTTTTTCTTAAGTAGAGTAGTGGCACAAGAAATAGCATCACAAATTTCTTTGCATGTGGGACATACCTCATCATTGTCGCTGTTGAATTCAGCTTTCTCCATACTTGATCTTGAGTTGCCCGCTATGAAACATGTGGTTGCCAAATTGTCTTCATCTTCATCACTTTCGGAGTCCACGTCGCTCAAGTTGTTTTCTAGAAGAGAGAAGAGGATATGGTCCACCACTGGATGTTTTGTAAAAGTCTTCTTTTTCTTGTTGTTGTTGATAGAGGAAGACTTGAACTTTGTTTGCTTTTCATCATGAGTAGTAGGACCTGAGAGGTTAGGGCAATCTGTATGAAATTGTCCCGTCTTACCACATTCAAAGCATTGTTGAGAAAAACCACTTCCTCTCCTTCTAGTTCTCACATTTGGCAATGCTTTTGAGAACGGAGTAGAGAGAAGTGCTAGCTCCTCCTCTAGAAACTCTTCAATCTATTCAATGGTTAGAGAAAACAACAAAGCAAGTGTACCACATGATGAAGATTGGCTAGACTTAGTAGAGAGAAGCTTTGTTGTTGTTTTTGATGTACCTCATATTTGCAGTCGTAACTTGATCGTTTGGTGGCACATTAAAAGTCTTTTAGACCTTCTCCCAGATGGCAAAGCCTTGCGCTTGTATGTAAGCCTCCATACGAGCCTTCCAAACCTGAAAATCAACACCATCAAACACACAAGATTTTGCAAAGTATTTCTCCATGTCAATTAGCAAAAACAAGTGCAAATGAAAGAGATTAGAGCACTATGGCTCTGATAGCAATTGTAGGATCGAAGAGCACCTGAAAAGCTACTAGAGGGGGCGGTGAATTGTAGATTAAAACTTTTTCAGCGGAAGCTACGAAAACCCCTCAGTAGAAACCAATCTAATAGAGAAACCAGTGTGTGTGACTAATTTAAATATGTTCAACCATAACAAAAGTAGTAGATATTGTGGAGAATCAAGTCATGAATATGTCAAAACAAGAATCACGTGAAAATGTTGAGTAAAACTCAACTTATGACCAAAAGATTGAGCAAGGGTCAATATTTTTTGCATGAGTTAAAAATAGATCTTCTATGCTGCAAAGAAACTCGTGTAGATCAAAACACCGAAGAAATGTTAGGCAGCATAGAAACTTGACGAAAACAAGTCAGACGAACAAGGTACAAAATCTCCTCTAAACTACAAATTTTATTCACTAAAAACACAAGAAGAACAACCACAAGTCATGCCCCCACGAGCCCTGGCCTCCCTTGCTTTTATAACAAGCCCTAAGGCCAACCCAATCAACACTAGGACTCCTACTCAATTTCAAATGGAACTTTCCATAACTACTCAAGACTCTTCCATACGCATATAGAAGCAATCTTAAGACTTCTAAACACTTGAAGAACGTCCCAGACATTCTTAAAACAACTCATCTTCTTGACGAACACAAAATCTAATCATAACCAACTCAAAACTTTCCATACTCGAACCATAACTGCCTCAGCCACAGCCTGAAGCATAATCTAGTCAGTTTGATCATTCCGGCTTGTGAGACCTATGTGTTGAATACATAAGAAATTATGCTAAACGTGTAGGTTTACATGCAAAGTCTTGAATATACTTGAGAAACCCACTTCGCACTGTCTGAACTTTTGCTGCATGTGATCTGCACGGTTTTGTGTTCCGGAATATCCGAACTTTTCTTGTATAATGCATAGCAGCTGTTTTGAACTGTCAGAACTTTCTATATGCTGAAATAATTGTGTGGCTGCTATATTTCTCATTTGCAATGTTTAAAACTTACTTTACACTTATGGGAAGATTCGCATAGTACTTTTGGACTAAGTTTATGATGTGTTTTTGGCTGATCATGGAGGACATTATCTTGCTATGTTTGCAACATGCTTATGTGAGGTGCTCACATAAGGTGTTGTGGTTTTCAGACTAACAAGAGTGAAGTCATGGACCTGGGCTCGCAAAAATTTGCTATTTATTCATGTGCAGGCATTGCTTGAGGTCAAGACATGGCTTGTGATGGGATCCATTGAAATAGTCTTAGGGAGAAGATCAGGTTCAACAACCAAGTTCAGGTGGAATTGTGGTTGAGTTGATCGGGAGATCACGCAACATGTTTGGGTCAAGAACAATGCATATGAAGATAATATGGATGTTGTTGGAAGATGTTTGCACGTGTGCAAGGAGTGCATGGACGTGGCAACATGGTTCCAAGGCATGATGAAGAGAAGTGGACATAAACAATTGGTCGGAAAGGTCCAACCGGCTGGATTATACCTCAGGCTGCGGCTATGGTGGTTATGGTATGTTTATGGAAGGTTTAGAATTTATTTTGGTTAGATTTCATGTGGGTCACTAAGTTGAGTTTTTTAGGAATGTGGAATATGTTCGTAAGGTGTTCGGAAGTCTTAATATTGCTTCTATCTATGTATACAAGTGTCTTGAGCGGTTATGGAAGTTTCGGTTGAAAGTGAGTAGGATTAGAGTCCTAGTTAGGATTGGGTTAGCCTTAGGGCTGGTTATATAAGAAAGGAAGACCAGATATCGTGGGTGATGACTTTTGGCTGTTCTTCTTGTGTTTTGATCAATAAAATTCGTAGTTTAAAGGAGCTTTTGTGCCTGGTTCGTCTGACTTGTTTTAGACATGTTTTTCTTGTTGAGTTTCTGCACAACACTATGTTGATTTGGTGTTTTTTTTATCATAACTCAAGTTCTACAGATCTAATTGACGTGATTCTTTTTAGGTTGTCTTCACAACTTGATTATCTATCATCTGTGAAAATTTCACAACCACTGCATTTGTGGATTATGATCTTCACGAGTTTTTTTAGTGTTGCAGATCTTGTTTTTACTCAACTAGAATAGATTGATCTTTGTTCGATCCTTCGATCATAACTTAAGTTTTTCTTGACGATTTTTCGTGATTATTGTTGTCTTGTCTTCACAACTTGCTTCTCTATAATATATACTACTTTTGTCACGGTTGAACATGTCTATATCAGTTGCACACATGGTTTCTTAACGGATTGATTTTCTGTCGAGGGGTTTATGTTGCTTCCGTTAAAAAAAGTTTTAATCTACCATTGATCCCCCCTATGGTAGCTTTCCACGTGCTCTTCGATCCTACAATTGGTATCAGAGCCACAGTGCTCCAATCTCTGTGTTTTGCACGTATTTTTGACTAATCAACATGGAGAAATACTCCGCAAAATCTTGTGTCTTCAATGGCATTGATTTTAAGGTTTGGAAGGCATGTTTGGAGGCTTTCATCTAGGCCAAGGCTTTGCAATATGGGAAAAGGTGTACAAATCTTACGACATGCCGCCAAACGATCAACTCACAACTACAAACATGAGAGGTGTTGACAACAACAAAAAGGCGCGGAACTTGATCATAAAAGGATTGACTCAAAGCGACTTCGATCGTGTTGCACACCTCCGATCTCTGTACGATGTTTGGAAAGATCTATGTGATTATCATGAAGGATCCAACACTATCAAGGAGGAAAGATAAGACATGTTCAAGAAAGAATACAAGCGCTTTGAGATACAACCCGGTGACTCAATTGATGACCTCTTTGCTCGCTTTAACAAAATACTCAGCAACTTGCGTAGTGTCAACATTATTTTTCAGATGCTGAGAATGCTAGGCAATTACTAAGTGCATTAGACATGTCAATTTGGGAGATGAAAGTTACATCTATTTGTGAATCCATTGTCATGAGTACACTTACATTTGATGTGCTATATTCCAAGTTAAAACTCTTGAAATTGACATAATCTCACCTAAGAATTCCAATAAGTCTCTTGCATTTTTTTCACAACGTGACACGCCTAGCTCTAGCCAATCTTCATTAGGTGGTACACTTGCTCTGCTGTCCTCTCTAACCCTTGAATAGATTGAAGAGTTTCTAGAGGAGGAACTTGCACTCATCTCTACTCGGTTCCCAAAAGCATTGCAAAATGTGAGAACTAGAAGGAGAGGAAGTGCCAATTCTTAATGATGCTTCGAATGTGGTAAGACTGGACATCTTCATACGGATTTTCCTAACCTTCCAAGTACTACTTACCGTGATGAAAATCAAGCAAGAACGAAGCACTCCTCTGCAAATGATAAGAAGAATAAGAAAGGTTTTTACAGGTCGCCAATTGGTAAACAGTTTTATCTCTGTACTTTAAGAACTTGGCTTGAGCGATGTGGACATCAGAAGTGATGAAGATGGAGAGAAATTGACAAACTTGTGTTTCATAGCGGGCAACTCACGATCAAGTGTGGAGGAGGCAGAACACAACAACGATAATGAAGAGGTACGTCCGACTTGCAAAGAAATGTGTGATGCTATTTCTCATGCCACTGTTATACTTAGTAAAAAGGATAAAAAACATAGGGACGATGCTATTAAAATTGAAACACTAGAATCTGAAATTAATCATTTGAAATATTTGATTCCTAGTGTTGATTCTTGTTCCTCATGTGAGCTTGTATATGAACTATTGTCCTTCCTAAGAAGTGCACACACCTCCACACTTGATAAACTTTAGTTAGAAATTGAAAAGAACAATAAGCTTGCTGCACTTAATGATAAAAACTTGAAAGATGCTTGTTGTTCTAGAACTGATTTGCATTGTTCTACTTCTGATGATCTTGATAACAAACTACACGATGCCTTGAATGACATCTCTATATTGAACAATGCTTTACGCTCTCATGAAGTTCAATATTATTCTAATTGCAAACTAAAAGGAAAAACTTCATGTGAAAACTGACTAGACTTGTCTAAGAAACTTGATTACATCAATAGGACACTAGAGAGGCTTTGTAATGGGAATAAAAATATGAACATGCTGCTAAATTCCTCTATATCTTGCAATGACAAAACTGGTTAGGTTTTGATTCCCATGCTCATGCTAAGGCACGTCCGCCTAAAATTGTAAATTCATTAGAAAGTGGTTTGATTCAAATAATTCCTAAACAAAAAGAAGTGGTTTTCAAATCTTCAGGAGAGTTGTCTCATTCGGTTTCTAATAATCATGTCGCTTGCTCATCTAGACACGAACACAAAGTAAAATTTCATTGTACCTACTGTTGTAGAGATGGCCATGTCATAGACTTTTGTTACAGACAAGCTAAACAACAAGAAAAGGCAAGAATGCAAGCTAGATCTCATAACTCTCATGCAAAATTTGTTGCACATGCTAAACTGAATGTTAGGAACATGCAACCTGCTGTAATGAGTCAAAAGCATGTAAAGTTTTCTTCCAATCCTACTAGTTTTCGTGCTACCCATGTAGCACCTCATAGGTCAGTAGTTGGGTACAAAAATCCTCAAACTTTGGCTCATAAACCTGCTGTTTTATCTCAGCTTTCGCGTGCAATTCTTGTTGGACATCGTGTGGCTCAGTACTGAATTCCTAAATATTTTTTGACTAACCCCAGTATTGATTCATCGACTTATTGTGCTTCTATGTAGGTTACACGCTTGGGGAAGGAGAACATTTGGATTGTGGATTCAGGAGGCTCATGCCACATGACCGGTAACAAAGAATGGTTCTCCTCCCTCTATTTTGTATCACGTTTAGAGAATGTTACTTTTTCTGATAATTCTTCAAATCCTATAATTGTTAAGGGTTCGGTTAGAGTAAATAATCACTAGACTTTGAAAGATGTGGCATGTGTCAAAGATTTGAAATAAAACATTCTTTTTTTTTCACGATTACTGGATGAAAATTTAGAAGTTAACTTCACTGAAAATTGCTACAAAGTTGTAGATTCAAATAGTGAGCTCGTCTTTAACATGTCTCGGTTTGGAAGAGTTTTTAAAGCAGATTTTGATTTGTCATCCTCTAAGTGTAAGTGTCTAGTTGCTAACAATTTGAAAGACTTATATTTTTGGCATTGTAGACTTGGTCATGTAGGATTTGATCATCTCAAGTGTGTTAGTGCTCTTGATCGCATACATGGGATGACTAAGCTTAAAGGGGACAAAGAAATTGAGTTCTCTTCTTGTAGACATGCTAAGTTGGTTGCAGGTTCACATGCTCCTCTCACAATGACCATGACAACTGAACCGGGTCAACTTTTGCATCTTGACACCGCAGGTCCTTCATATGTTTAATCTTTTGGAGGTAAATGGTATGTTCTTGTGATTGTTGATGATTATTCTAAATACTCTTGGGTTTAATTTATGGCATCTAAGCATAAAGCTTTTAGTCACTTTAGAACTTTATTTCTTATATTATCAATTAATCACCCAAGATCTTTTAAGGCAATTAGATGTGATAACAGAATCAATTTTAAAAATCAATCATTTGATCACTTTTGTGCTGAAAATGGAATAGATCATCAATTTTCTTCACCATATGTAACTCAACAAAATGGTGTTGAGGGAGAAAGAACGGAACCTTGGTTGAGATGGCTAGGACTATGCTTGATGAATATCAAACTCCTATGAAATTTTCTTCACCATATGTAACTCAACAAAATGGTGTTGTAGAGAGAAAGAACAGAACCTTAGTTGAGATGGCTAGGACTATGCTTGATGAATATCAAACTCCTAGGAAATTTTTGACTGATGTAATTGCTACCACTTGTTATGTCTCAAATCGTGTTTTCTTGCGTGCTAAGCTTGGAAAAACACCATTTGAACTTCGGTTTGGACATAGGCCTAGTGTCACACACTTTCGGGTCTTTGGTTGTAAATTCTTTGTTAAGAAACATGGTAATCTTGATAAGTTTGAACCTAGATCTGTTGATGGCATGTTTCTTGGTAATTTGTGTTTTCTTCTTTCTTCTTTAACTGTTACTTTGAATGCTTTTTCGGGCGCTGATTTTTGGTGTTGTAGGATTGATATGAAAAGTACTTCGGGTGCTTCTCATTTTCTTAGTAATTCACTTGTTGCTTGGTCCCCTAGAAAACTAAATTAAGTTGCACAATCCACAGCGGAATCTAAATATGTAGCTGCTACTAGTGCTTGCTTCAAAGTTCTTTGGATTGTTGAAACAATGAAGGACTATGGGGTTGATCTAGATAGTGTTCCACTTTTTTGTGATAACACTAGTGTCATTTGCATTGCTAAAAAACCCCGTGCAACATTCTAGAACAAAGCACATTGACATTAGGTATCATTTTCTCCGTGATAATGTTGAAAAAGAAATCATTGTCCTTCACCATTTAGATACCGAACAACAATTGGCTGACATTTTACAAAGCCTTTGGATTTCACACGTTTTTGTTTCATTTGTAGTGAAGTAGGGGTTATGCATCTTTGTGGCTTAAATTGATCGAGAGGTCACACAGCATGTTTGGGTCAAGAACAATGCATATGAAGGTATCGTGGATGTTGGTGAAAGATATTTACATGTGCGCAAGGAGTGCATGGATGTGGAAACATGGTTCCAAGGCGTGATGAAGAGATGTGGACGTAATGAATTGGTCAGAAAGGTCCAATCAGCAGGATTATGCCTCAGGCTGCGGCTAAGGTGGTTATGGTTTGTTTATGGAATGTTTTGCGTTTGTTTTCGTTAGATTTCATGTGGGTCACAAAGTTGAGTTGTTTTAGGAATGTTTAGGACGTTCCTAAGGTGTTTGGAAGTCTTAAGATTGCTTCTATATGCGAATAGAAGAGTCTTGAGCAGTAAAGGAAAGTTTCGGTTGAAACTGAGTAGGATTAGAGTCCTGGTTTGGCTTGGATTGGTCTTAGGGCTGGTTATAGGCCCCGTTTGGTACAGCTGGAACTTGTTATAAAAGCATCTTTTTTGAAAAGCTCGTGGAAAGCAGCTTCTGCTTATATCCTGCTTTTAGTTCATTCTAAGAAGCAGTTGAACTAATAAGCTGTTAGAGAAGCTTCCTGTTTGTCACACCCCCAGCTTATTTTTATGAAGAAGCTGCAACAGAAGCTGTGCCAAACAGGGCCATATAAGCAAGAGAGACCAGAGCTCGTGGAGAGATGACTTTAGGCTATTCTTCTTGTGTTTTGATAAAAAAAAAATCGTAGTTTAGAGGAGCCTTTGTGCCTTGTTTGTCCAATTTGTTTCAGACAAGTTTTTCTCATCGAGTTTCTGCACAACACTATGTTGCTTTGGTGTTTTTATCATAACTCAAGTTTTATAGATCCAATTGTTGTTATTCTTTTTAGTTTGAATTTAGAACTTGATTATATATTACCTGTAAAAAATTCACGATCATTGGATTTGTGGTTTCTGATATACACGAGTTTCTTTGTAGTGTTACAAATCCGGTTTTTGCTCAGGTAGAACATATTGACCCTTGTTCAATCTTTCAATCATAACTCGAGTTTTTCTCGACGGTTTTTCATGATTCTTGTTGTCGTGTCTTCAAAAATTTATTATCTGTAATACCTACCTCTTTTGTCATGGATTGAACACGTTTAGATCAGTTGCACACACGGTTTCTTAACAGATTGATTTTCTGCTGAGGGGTTTTCGTTGCTTCTACTAAAAAAGTTTTAATCTACCATTCAACCCCCCCCCCCCCATGGTAGTTCATCACATGATTTTCGATCCTACAGAGATTAAAATTATGAAATGAGATAACTAACAAATTAACCTATTGGAGAGGTCTCATCCAAAATCCAATGAGATGAATTTTCCTCCGTCTTCATGAAGCTCAATTTTTAACCTCCAGCCCCGAAGAAGTAGGCACAACTGGCTCACCTTGCTTCTTCGGCCATTCTTTTTTTGGTGGTTTAATGGACTTGGGCCGTTGTTGACGGTTCTTAACACCACAAATCATCCCTCGATAGAGATGAGGTCTGCAAGCATATGAAAGATACCGTTGTAGCATTTAACTCATGAGTATTCCCAAGGGTATCGTATCTATCCCAATGGAAGGCACTGGAGTAAAGTAAACTCTACTCTTATGATCAATCTAGGTGATACTAATCACTTATCATGACTGGGGTAAGTTGATAATGTGAGTAGTTTAACACACACCTAAGCAATCTATTCTAAGGGGGAAAATGGGTCCTAATAGAGATTAGACTATGAGTTGGTGAGTTGCTCCTACATTGCTTCTAATATACATATACATGGCCTAGGTTAGATACTAATGAGCTTGTCAATGGTGAATCCTTATGCTAAGTTGTTCTACACATCGGGCACGAGCTTACCCCAAGCAATAGTAGGATGACTCCCGCCAAGAGCTTGTGGCATAGCCGAACATGGAAGATTACAAAGGACAGATAGGTTTGTCATCACCTACTACCTACCTATTGAATCCATGGGTATACGAGATATCCAATGTTACTTAACTACCCCAGCACCATGCTAGCATATTAAGTATATACCTTAGGAATCATGGCACAAGACATCATAAGTCAGTGACTAACCTAAACATCGTTGAACCAATGTTGAGACGTAGCATAACTTATTCATATTAACATGATCATATCATAACTACTTATACTATAGCGGGGGTTTATAGTGGTTATGATGATAGTATAATGACATTAAGGCATGATCATAAAGGCTATTGCTACCACATACATGGAATCCACAATCAAACAAGAAACGCTTCATCCATGTATATGAATAAAATAAGACTAAATATAATATCTTTAATATGCATAAAGTCACAAATAAAAGAAAAGATACATGAGCCATACCTTTCCCATTTCGGACTTGGGACTAGAGGCTCCTCTCTATAATCTATCCTCCACTAAGGAACTAGGAAAACTAGTGTATACAATAGAATTATGGTCAAGTGGTGTGTGTAAAGTGAGGTGAGGCACTCCCCCCTAATTATACTCTCACTCAGGCGGTTTTGCGAGCTAATATCCTGAGCTTTCACTTACTTCTGCGTCAAGGAAGCCACCAGGAGTTGACACGTGCAGTTTGACCGAGTTTGGCAATTTTACTAGTTTGGCCAAATTGGGGTTGGCCCCACTCGGCTCCCACTTGCCCCTGGACACTGATATGTGGGCCCTTGTCGACCTTCTAGATGAATCGGGGTGAAAACCTGCGTGTACCCACTTGTAAGTGGGCCATTTGATCCATTGAAAACCACATGGCATCGTCTGATTGGTTGGAAGTATGTTTCCTTGCCTCGTGGCTATGCATTCACCTCAAATTTGCATATAATACCTACATGCACCAATTTCTCCACGTACAAGTGGAACTAGTTTATTCCAAACTATGATGTGTGTAAGAAATATTCATTCCTTCACATAATTGAGTTATATTTACGGTCGAAATTGTTTATAACGAACATCAAAAAACTCCCCCAAGCTTACCCTTTGCTCGTCCCGGGGCAAAGATAAATAATTAGGTTGTTGATCAGGAGTTGCTACAATGTTTTATTTTTCAAAAGTACCAAGTGCACAACAAAATATTCTACCTTACATTGAATAAATTGGCTATGCTACGTCACCTTTTTTCTTAGTCATTATGGGGCTTATGCCTTATCCTTTTCTTGGGTGGTTGAAGGACATAATAGCAAAACGAGCATGCATCTCCTAATGTTTAAGTTTCGCTCAAATTTTCGAAAAATTTCAAATGGTGTTCGGATTTAAGTTCCTTAAATGATGCACTCAATCACTCCTATGTGGGAGGTGGTTCTTGTATCCTCACCAAGGCAATGCATTTGTTGTGCTACATCTAAATAAGTCTTGTATGTGGAGCTTGGTAGGGATCATGAGTAGGCATATTTGCAACACATATATTGATTAGTCAAAAGAGTAAGCCTTAGGAGAAAACCAATCATACATTTGATCAAGATTTGTGCAAGTGTGATGAAATATTTGTGGAGTGGAAATATGGAGATAACTCCTTTGTATGCACTCTCTTTTTGTGAGGATGAAACATGGCTACTTATTCTCTCCCTTTTTTCTCACACTCATGCACATGAGCATGCATTTTCTTTTCTTGTAGCCATGTCTTCTGCTTCCTTTTTTTTCCAAGTAGTTTTGAGTGAGTATTATGCATGAAAATCGTGGAGTATCTTAAAATCACAACAAAATTTTTCTAACTTCTAGGGTAGAAGTTTTGCATGTGCCCATGAAATCTTGATCTTAAAAGCATGAGAAGATTCTCACATAGATCTATACTAGTTTGAGTAGGCTCAATGTGAAGGCAAATAGTATATGCATAAGTTTTATCTAATTCAAATCATCATATGGCTTGGTAGGAATTTTTATCAAATGAGGAACTCCCATTTTAATTTTCTTTGTGAAATCAAGTTTCACTTTCAACTAGGATATTAGCAGCTCTTATCACTATATCATATCACACAACAAACTAGGATTGGACTTAGCTTTTGCTACCCCCAATTTCCAGGTTTCATGCAAGAATATTCTAGGCCAATAAACCCAATACCTGGAGAATACTAAGTTGTATGCAAAGGACTAGAGAAAATAAAACAGAGCAACTATTCATCATTTCATCTTATGCAAAGTAAAAATATTCTTACTGCACATATTTTATATTATTAACCTAACCTATACTACATTATTAAAAAAAATTATGTGCAAATGTGGTGGAAAGAAAGAAATAAAATAAAGGAATGCAAATGGGGTGTGATACAAGTTACCTCAAGTGGGGGTCGTCCCCCAAGCTTGTTCTTGGTTGAGGTCCGCAATAGGGGCTAAAACCCTAACGACAGATGTAGGTCATGAGGTTGGCCTAACCTTGTTGCAGCATGGCTTCCGCATTGGAGGGTTGAGTGTTGATGTTGGGTTGCCTTCCATGGGTTCTATGAGTACAGTCGAAGAGTGTTGTTGATGTTCCTCGTTCGCAACACAAGATTTCCATAGGATGGATGTACCTTGCTATTCCTTGGCTAAGGTAATGATAACCCTTAGATACAAAGGAATAAAATGCACTCATTCTATCATTCTTTAGCTAAGGTGTAGCATTCCTTTTTGCGACAGAGGAATAACTTGTACCCATCATGTATTGGTAGCGATCCGTGATTCCTTGGCTAAGGTAATGATAACCTTTAGCCACAAAGGAGTGACAAGTACCCAACATGTGTTGAGTACCCTCTGTTGTTCCTTGGCTAAGGTATAACATACCTATAACCACAAAGGAATGACGTGCACTCGACGTGGGTTGACTGTGATCCATTGTTCCTTGACTAAGATATAAAATACCTTCTAGCCACATAGGAACAAATTGCACCAAATATACATTGGATGTGATCATGTCATTCCTTGGTTAAGGTACATCATACCTTTTAGCCACAAAGGAATAACTTAAACCCAATGATGGTGGCAATCCTCCTGAGCTTGAATGAGTGCTTATGATAGTTGAGAGCATTATGCTCTCACATATTCATAGCAGCTCATTGATTGCTCATGGAGGGTTTTCATGTCAAATCTCCGGCCTTGTATAGTTATGATCAACCATCAGGCTTAGTTTTTGATAGGTAACAACCATCCTAATTTACTCATTGGCCATGAGATGTTAAAATGGAATCCTCTTAGGGTTTCTGACAATCCGATCTTCGAATGCGTGCATAGTAATATTACTCTTGCAAACTTCCCCTCTATGATAGAGAGGGATGATTAGCTCCCGATAATTGTACAAATGAATTTCTGGTTAGGTAACCGAATCTACATATGTACGTATGGGGAAGAACAAAATCCAAAATGCATTGGGTCCAATTTCAAGTGTATCCATGAACAATGTATTATTCATTGATAAGAGTGGGGCTTTATGGATAAATCAATTTGCACATTTTCTAAAGCTCATACTTATAACATTGCAAGTGATATAAATTCAATATATGGATCCCTTCATCTTGTGAAGTTTCCAACCATCATAACTTTTTACAAGAGTAAATATTTATCATGTTGATTATAACAAACAAGATTCTCAATTTTATCCTCCTAAAAATTTTTAATTTCTTGCCTAGGAATTTGAAAATTAGTGATCCATGCATGGATGAGTTTCAAATCAGAATTATGGACATCGATGTTCCTAGGTTGCTACATACCAATTCTAGCATTAATCCGTTCCATAATTATTATTTACTAAACCTAGGCAGAAAATGTCTAAGTCAATTTTAGTAATGCTCATGAAATTCTAGGTACTTGTTTAAATTTATTCCCAAGTAAGATGAAATTCCTTATCGAAGAATCAAAAAGAGCAATGCCAGCGCTTACTCTCGTGAGGATGCATAAGAATTGAATGATGAGAAGGTGTAAACCTTCCTTACCAATGTAATCAAAAATCATTCAATCCTAATGCAATTCGAACAACAGAAAATTTTAAACTTGTACCTCAATTAAAGAGTAGTCAGGGTTGAATGTTGTTGTGTAAGTAACTCAGGACCATGAATTTTGATGTAGCCTTCATGTTCAATGTCTTCTGCCAAGTTGAGGTTGGAGTTGAATGGGCTTCATCTTACTCCTCCATTAGGCCACCATCTTGAGCATTCCTCCACAATGAAGTCAAAATGAGATCGATTGAGGGATATGTGCTTGAAATCTCTGATGGTGAATTGGGCTTAATCAGACCTTCCAACTTCTTTACAAATTTTGTCCTGGCTGCACTAAAAATCAAGAACAAACAAAACGACTCAAAATGGGTTACATAAGCTCAGAAACATGTTGTACCCTTTGTCAAATTGTTTTGGCTAACTTGAAACAACTTGCAAATGTAATGAATATTTAAGGGAAATACTTTTGGTTTGAATTAGGAAGATGAATTCAAGTGGTTACGCCCAAGGTTCATATACAAATAAAATTTATTTTCTAATTCGAAATTTTAGTTTTATGACAGTTGGGAATTTATTTTCCAACATGCAAGTGTCAAAGTTCAAAAATGCTAAATGAAAATGCAGAGATTGATGGGAATTTCAAATATGCAATTGGGAAATCAAATATGAGATAACTATCAATTAACATATTGGCAAGGACTCACTGAATTTTTGAAGTCTGAGGAGTGGGACTTACCGCCGTCCTGTTTCGTGTGATAATTTGTTGTACAATCTCAGAGTTGATGATGTGGACAACTTTTCTCTCTTGACATGCCAAAATTACTTTGGCTGTCATTTGGACATGTGGACCACATGGTGGCCCTAGTCTCATCGTCCTGATGAAGACTTGTTGATGTGGCGATGACTTCTCCCTCTTGAAGATATTATTTCATGAGCATGGTGAGGCTTGTCCTTCTTTAGGGCTGCCACTTCGACCTTCTTGATATTCCTTGGAGATAACCCATGTTTTGATCATAGATCAAAGGCTTCCTTGGGCATGATGACATGTGGATTCCACAATCAAACAAGAAATGCTTCATCCACAATGTTACTTGCCTTAGGTTGCACGGGCTTGGTCGAAGGGTAGGAATCCTAACAAGTGATTTGGGATATCATGGATCCTGAATGCTCTTTCCATTTCTTGTCCTTGGCCAAGAGCTTCACGTAAATGTTGTCTTGATTTCTTGCTTGGCCATGGACAAGATACTTCAAGGTAGGCTAGTTGAACTTGAGTCCTTTGGAATTCCATAGCCTCCTTGATATAAGGGTGATATTGATTCCACCCTTGATCTCTTTGTAGATAATAGCCATTGGAGTTGTTGTTCGGAAATGATCCTCATGGGTCTTTGAGAAATTTTTCCCAAGTGTCCTATGTTGACTTATATTTTCGCAAATCATGTGAATATCCGTGAATTGGATAATTCCAAACACCTATCCATTGGCTTGATCCTCATGATACTTCAATGGGAGGTGTAGTTCCTTAACTAGCATGTCCACCTTGTTAAGTGGTGTGCATGGCAAGCTAAGGGAACTAGAGCGTTCTTCAATCCACCCCTTGTGTGGAGACCATATTCTCATCCATGATGAATGAGAATAGGGCTCCTTCAGCTCTAGTATGACTGTGGTCATGGATTGGTGAAGCCAACCCATGACATGAGTGTTGGATGAGGAGCTAACAATCCATCCAATGGTGAAGACAAACCAAGAAGAACTCTTGGAGCCTTCCCCAAGCTTGGGGATAGATGTCCTTGGCTAATTTAGAAGATGGAATTCTTCCGCGAAAGGGAATGTTGTTGCCCAGCGGAAATTTATTGAGGTATGCCTTGAATCATCTAGCAGTTGAGGACTTGTGTCCTCGTTGGCCATCCCATGAAATGGGTTAGCCAACACTACCCTATTTTCATACAAAAGGAGAAAACAAACAAGGGTAATCCTATCTAATAACTATTAGTACATATATCCTAATCACTAGTGATAGCTATCCTTCACTTCTTTTGCCTTCCCCGGCAACAGCGCCAAAAATGCTTGTTGATGGTTCTTAACACAACAGATCATCTCTCGAAAGAGATGAGGTTCACAAGCGCACGGAAGATATCGTTGTAGCATTTCATCCATGAGTATTCCCAAAGGTATCGTATTTATCCCAAAGTAAGGTAATGGAGTAAAGTAAACAATACTCTTATGATCAAGCTAGGTGATACTTATCAATTATCATGATAGGGGTAAGTTGATAATATGGGTAGTGTGACACACACCTAAACAATCTATTCTTAAGGGGTAAATGGGTCCTAATGGAGATTAGACTAAGATTCGGTGAGTTGCTCCTACAATGCTTCTAATATACATATACATAGCCTAGGTTAGATACTAATGAGCATGTCAATGGTGAATCCTTATGCTATGTTGTTCAACACATTGGGCATGGGCTTGCCCCTGGCAATACTACGGTGCCTCCCGCTAAGAGCCTCTGGCATAGCCGAACATGGAGGATTACAAAGGACAGATAGGGTTGTCACAACCTACTGCCAACCTCTTCAATCCGTGGGTCTATGAGACATCCAACGCTACTTAACTATCCTAGCACCATGCTAGCATATTAAGTAAATAACTTAGAAGACATGGCACAAGATGTCCTATGGCAATGACTAACCTAAAGATCGTTGAACCAATATTGAGACATAGCATAAGTTATTCATATTAACATGATCATATCATAACTACTTACACTATAGTGGGGGTTTATGGTGGTTATGATGATAGTATAATGACATTAAGGCATGATCATCAAGACTATTCCTACCACATACATGGAATCCACAATCAAACAAGAAATGCTTCATCCAAGTATATGAATAAAAGAAGACTAAAGATATTATCTTTAGTATGCATAGAGTAACAAATACAAGAAAAGATACATGAGCCATAACTTTCCCAATTTGGACATAGGACTAGAGACTCCTCTCTACAGCCTAACCTTCACTAAGGAACTAGGAGAACTAGTGTATACAAATGAATGATGCTCAAGTGGTGTGTGTAAAGTGAGGTGAGGCACTCCCCCCTATTTATACACTCACTCAGGCGGTTTCGTGCGCTAATCTCTTGGGCTCGCACTTACTCCCGAGTCAAGGAAGCCACTAGGGGTTGATACGTGCAGTTGGACCGAGTTTGGAGCTTTTACCAATTCGGCCAAATAGGTTGTTCAGTCAAACTAGGGTCGGCCCCACTCGGCTCCCACATGCTAATGGACACTGATTTGTGGTCCCTTGTCGACCTTCTAGATGAATATGGGTGAAAACATGCGGGTACCCACCTGTAAGTGGGCATTAGACCCATGGGAAGCCACATGGCATTGTCTGAGTGGTTGGAACTGTGTTTCCTTGCCTTGCGGCCAAGCATTCACCTCAAATCTGCACATAATACCTGCATGCACCAATTTCTCGAAGTACAAGTGGAACTAGGTTATTCCTAACTATGGTGTGTGTAAGAAATATTCATTCTTTCATAGAATTGAGTGATATTGACGATAGAAATTGGTATATAACGGTCGTCAACAGCCGTTCAGACGGCTCTGGCTTCTCTATCTTCTTGAAATGTCGGTGTGGGCGAAATGATGGAGTCTCCTCATAAATCCATTTCCTCATGAGTGCAATGAGGGTGTCACTTTGACCTCCTTGATGTGTTTGACATCTGGGCCATACTTTATATTGATCAAGGAGCATTGATCCTTCCTTAGCCAAAAGTTAAACTTCTCCTCCTTGCCACTGATATGGAAGAAGCGGATTTCTTGGGCTCCCACATTGATGCAAGCATCAGCGGTGCTAAGGATACCCATGGGTATGAAGCAGTTTCATATTCTTACCGAAACATCTTGAGCAAATACCCGCAGAGTAAAAGACCGAAGAGTAGGTCAGCTGGAGTTACAGTGGCGTAGGAGATAATGTGGTGAAGTTGAGCTCGTCAAAAACCATCTTTGTCATGGCACTAACAATTGCTCTAAGTTCAAAGTAACATGTTGAAGTGTTGTGTCCCAATAGAGGAGGATATAGTGGGGCAGCTTGGATCCTTCTTCTTCTCTAGAAGCGTGTTGAGGATATATGCACTACAATCCTCCATCGGCTTGAAAACATCAGTGGTGGGCAATGGTCTCTTTTTGTTCAATATGTCCTTGAGATAGCAAGCATAAGTGAGTACTTGCATCGCATCTATCAAGGGCAAATTGATGTGGATCTTCTGGATGACTTCCACAAATCGATTGAATTACTCATCCACAGTTGGCTTCCGATTTCGCTGTGGGATGGCATGAAGATAGTATCCTCAAATTTTCTTGCCATTCTCTAACTAAGCCTTTCTCCTATGTTGCTAGAGACTCCTTCCTTGTTCCTCTCAACTTTTGTCTCCACTTGAGTGGTGTACGGAGGGTCACGAGTGGTCTTTCCACCTCTCGTATCCACTGAAATCACGTTTTTCAGGGGAGCTTCAGGCTGCCCTAAAATCTTTCCATTTACCAATGGAGGGACAACAGCTGCCAGTTGAGCTAATTGAGTGTCCAACATCTTGTTGAAGCTCAACTGGTTCTTGAAGGAAGAAGTTAGGCCTTCAATCTTGGCATTGATGTCATCTAAAGTCTTGTCATTAGTCGATAGCTTCTTGGATAAGACATCGTTGATCTTGAGTTGGCTAATGGCAAGTTCCTTGAAGTTGGACTGGTTTCCGTTTCCATTGTTGTTGTTGTAGCCCCATTGAAAGAAAGGGTGTGATTGGCCCCACCCTTGACCTCCTGAATGGTAGCTGTTGTTGAAGTTTCCATTGTTGGCTAAGTACAAGGCATCCTCATGGGTCTCGTAGCAGTCACTCCCCATATGGCCCGTGTTTCCACAGACCTCACACGTTGAGCGTCTAAGGCCCGGGCGGTGTCATGTACTTCTTCATTAGCTTGGTCGTCTAGCTTCTTCATCAGGCGGTCCAATTTGGTAGTGATCATGTCCACCTCTTTCAAGGTGTGCATGCCTCGCTGTCGGGGCTGGAGATGCTTGTCGCTGCAACCCATGTTTGAAAACATCTTCTCAATCAATTCTTTTACTTTGTACAGCGTAAGTGAGAATAAGGCACCTCCAGTAGAAGCATCCACATGGTCATGGGCCAATGGAGTTAGCCCCGTGTAGAAGTTTCGGATGATGAGCCAATCATCCATCCCATAGCGGGGATAGGCTAGGATGTACTCCTGCAGCCTCTCGCAAGCCTAGGGAATAGATTCCTTGGGCTCTTGTTGGAAGCATGAGATTCTTCCAGGTAGGGTATTGGTCTTGTCAATTGGGAATAATTTGGCAAGTAATGCCATAGAACACTTTTCCCAAGTGTTTATAGCACTTCGGTTCGCTTATAACCACTTCTTCGGGCTCCCAAGGAGGTATAACCAAAACAATCAAAGATGGATGTCATCACATGTGACATCCTTGATCTTGAAATTTATATAAATCTCTAGGAATTGTTGCAGGTGAGCACTTGCATACTCGTTGGCTTTCCCACAGAAGGGATTAGCCATCACCATAGTGATTGGGCTAGTTTTGATTTCGAAGTTCACATCTCCCGTGTTGACATTGGGCCTGGTAGGCACATTGTCAGCAGAGGGAGCTGAAAACTTACAAAGTGTCTTCTGGGCCACTGGCATGTAGCGCGATGGTGTGGAAATGACTGGCTTCCTTGCTGATAGGATCACCTTAGGAGGAACAACACGAGGTCAAACTCTTCTCATAGTGATTCGAGATATTCAACGTACTTTGCCAGAAAATGGAAACCGGTCATACACTACTCTATTTTCACATCAAAAGAATGTGAAAACAAAGCAAGGATATCCTACTAAAAACCTACTAGAATCCAATCTTCCACATGATTATGCAAAACTTCTGTGCCATCCCCGAAAAAAGCGCTAGAAATACCTGTTGGTATTTCTTAACGTTTATCGTTCATTCTAGCAACAAGTGCTAGATATGCAGTTGGAGCTAGGTTAACCTAAGCCAAAACAACATAAGTTTCAGAAGCAGATAGAAAGTATCATTGTAGCATTTCACCCGAGAGTATTCCCTATAGTATCACAGTTATTTTATCCCAAAGGAAGGCAAGTGAAGAGTGGCAAGATCATAGAAAGAGGGGGGTGTTCTAGTGATGATTCAAGTAGGATGGGTAAATGATGTGGTGCTAGTATGACACACAACTAAGCAATCTACTCTAATGGGCAAGGATGTCCTTGTAATGGTCAAGTTACAAGACTGAGCTACTCCTACCGTGCCCTAAATACTCATGTACATAGCCTACTAGTGTACACACGAGTATGCTAATAATGAATAATAGGGCTTAGTGGTCCAACACATCGGGCACGGGTTTACCCATGGCAAAACCAGAATGATTCCCGCAAAAAGCCTGTGGCGTAGCCGAACGTGGCAGAGTACGAATGATGGACAGGGCTGACACCACCTGCCGCCTATGCCTACAAATCGTGGGTCTACAAGACATCCAACGTTACTTAACTATCTAAGCACCATGCTTACATGTTAAGTAAATGCTTCAAGAGCTGCAATACAAGTACCTTCATAAGGCCATGACTAACATAAATCAATGTTGGGACCGAGCACTAACATATTCATATTAACATAATTATATTATTACCTAATTAGACTATCGTGGTGGTGTATGATGTTTATCATAACATGATATGGGCAATATGATCAGATCATAATAATATCTACACCTAGCACATACATGGACTCCACAATCAAACAAGAAACGCTTTACCAAAGTATATGGATAAAGAGAGACTAATAATAATATTATTATAAAGCATATAGTCAAAAAGGGAAAGAAAGATACATGAGCCATACTTTTCCCAATTTGGACTTGGGACTACAGTCTCCTCTCTACAGCCTAACCTCCACTAAGGACTAGAGAGAACCAGTGTATACAATAAGAGAATGCTTGAGTCGTGTGTGTGTGAAGTGAGGCTCCTCCCCCCTATTTATACACGGAGTAGAGGTGTTTCTTGCCACCAAAAGCACGTGAATAAATCACCACTGTCCTCAGGGCACCACAAGAGGGCGCCACGCCTCGGGTGACCGAGTTTGGTGCCCATACCAAGTTGGGCAACTAGGTCCTGTGTAACACCCTCATTTTCATCAATCATGCATTGCATACATTCTAATACATGACTAACATTAATCCACATAAAAAGGAACAAGTTTAAAATGAATTAGAAACAAAACTGCACTTAAGAATCCAGGGAAGTGCGGACTAGTCCGGTCTTGGTGCGGACTAGTCCGATTTCTTTCTGACCTCGCTCAGACTTATCCATTTTTCTGCATACTAGTCTGTTTTTTCCTCTGGATACCTTCGGACTTGTCCGGGCCGATGCGGACTAGTCCGGTGCTCCAGGAATCCTTGAAACTTGCTATGTCCCTGGACTTGTCCGGACTAGTCCAGTGTTCTAGCGGACTTGTCTGTTTTTCCCTCTGACTAAAGTCGGACTTGTCTCATTTTAGACCAGGCTTTTCTATTTTTCCCCTCTGGATAAGTTCGGACTAGTCCGATATCCAATTCGGACATGTCCGATTTCTCTCTGTCCAACTTCAGACTAGTTCGGTCCTTTTTGGACTTGTCCAATAAATCGTGACTCTGAGTTGATCTTTTGTTTCACGACACGTTTCTTGGGTTTTACATTAAGTGGGTAGAAGGACTCCATCAAAATTTGTTCTCCATCGCCAACTCACCATCAAGTTCTTCATCAACCCTAGATTGTCAAGATTCAAGGGTTACCTCCAAGATCCATGATTCATTGGAGTTATATACACCTCGTATACCTTCTTCTTCCTCTTCCTTATGTGAATTCAATCCCAAATCTCAAAATTCACGTCGATCTAGAAAACTCATATCTGCTGTTCCTGCGCAGTGCGCACTAGTCCGGCCTCATGTGGACTTGTCTGATTTTTGCAATCTATTTTTTGTTGAATTAGATCTAAATTGTTTCGAATCAATTCCAGACCTGTGTAGACATGTTAATAACCATTGTAATTGATTAATAAACATTAAAAGCAACTCATTAACAAGTTCCACTTTGCAATTGCATTAATCATGCATGTCATGTCATATTGAGTAATATTTGTACACTCTTTGATTGTTTTTCTTGTCTTGTTTGTTTATTGTGTGGATTAGACGAATTTGCACTAGAGACTGTCGCAGAGGATCTCCAGCACCAAGAATTTGAAGTCTTTTATCCTAATCAAGCCCAAGAGCAAGGCAAGTGTCCTTGAAGCATATTGATCCTGTTTTTTTAAATAAATGTTTTGTTTGCAAACTGCATGCTTGTGTCAATTTTGATGGTAATCCTATGATGGAAAGTTTACTAGATTTGCTTGACCACCCTTGTCACCTGGAATACATGGTAGAGTTGGGATTAGATTTTTACCTTTTTGCTTCGCTTAATTGCTTGGGCTGGAAAAAAACTATATTATTTAATTTTGCATTACTGAGATTATGATTAACATGAACTGGTTAGTATGATATGGTAATGGGTGATCGAAGAAAGCTTGGTATGTGGATGGGTTGGATGCTATGGTGGTTTGCTTGCTTTATATCTAAGGACCGGTTCATGCGAGAATAAGCCAGGATTACAGTGCTACCACAAGGCCAAGTATGGGTGTGGCGTAGCTGATAAATTAGGGCTTTGCAAGTGCTATTTGGACCATTAAGGATGATTGGGTAAGGGGTAGTCGGATTGGGGTTTGTTGATGCTTGGTGGGACTACCCTAGGATCCGAATGGCTCAAGAGGGGGCTCTTGGTTGAAGATGTGTGCAGTTGGAGGCATCGCCACCGATGAAACCTCAGTGGGGTCTAAATAGGCTAGTAATCCTTTTGTAAAGGTTATTTTGTGATCTCTTGGCCACACACCTAAGGAAGTGTGAGACGGCATAATAGAGGTTCTAGTCACTACAAGGTGATGAAATCACAAACACGTGGTTAAAGCGGTACAACCTCTGCAGAGTGTGTCTAAAAACTGTCATGATAGCTGTGCTCCCAGTTATGAGCAACCTGGACCCTCACATGATTAGAAGAAACTTGGTATTGGGATGGTTTGGTAATGGTTATGGTTAATAATATGGTTATGGATAGTTATGAATTAAATTCTGATATTGATTATGGTTATTGGCAATGAGAAATCAGGAATATAATGATGGATATGGAATATGGACTGGTACTATGATATTAAATATGGTTTATGATGGGTTTATTTCACATATATGTAATATATTGCCTTTCAAATGTTTTGATGTACTCTTTAGCACTCATCCATTATTATATTCGTCATTTGAATCAACTACATGTCATACTTTCCACACTTGCTGAGTACGTTAATGTGGTCTAGAGGGGGGTGTGAATAGGCCTTTTTGATTTTTAGTCGAAACCTGCAACGCTCAACAACTTGATCAAATACCGAGAAACCGAACTAGTCCGGTAGAGTGCGGACTAGTGCAATGCGTGCGGACTAGATCGATCAAGTTTGATCGATGATCTCGATCCAAGTACTCTACGTAGTGGAAATTAAGATGTAACTAGAGTATGTTGCTTCAATTAAACTGGAGAAAGCACAATGTGAACTTAGTTTCAAGTTTTAACGTAATTTTACTAAGATCAATTAAACCCTAGAATGTGATATGAAAAACTAAGAACAAGATTGACACAAGTTTGTATCCCGTGGTTCAGTTTCCACAGAGGCAACCTACATCCACGTTGAGGAGTCGACAAAAGGATCGGGTCTTCTCCAACACTACCCTCGTTGAATCGCCATGGAGGCCAGTTCTCTTTGACTAATCACAAAGAGTAAATTACCAAGTTCAAGGCGCCTTCTCACAAGCTCTAGGCTCCCCAAGATTACAAATCGAACACCGCCAAGAACACACTCGTAAGATCTACAATAAAACAACAGGAGTGTGTTAGAGAATCAAACCCAAGAGCTCAAACGTGAAGAATCATGTCTCTCCTTTGATCTAGAGTTGATCCACACAAATTTGATCTTTCTTTTGTTGGATTGTGTGGAGAGACGTGTTTTATGGGCTCTTGGAGGGTGTGACGATGCAGGGGTCGAGAGTTGTCATAGATGGGCCGTGCACCTCTATTTAAACAAGGGTTTCCAAGGGTTACCGTTAGGGTTTTCAAAGTTCGAACTAGTCCGTGGTGGACTCTGGACTAGTCTCGTGTGCGGCGTGTGGGAAACCCTAAGTGTCCCGAATTATCGGACTTGTCCGGCCGGGGGCGGACTAGTCTATTTTTGTCTCTAGAAATGTTTGGACTAGTACGGTCATTATCGAACTAGTCTGGCTATGGTGAACCCCTTAGTGAATTGGGGACAAGTCCGCACTTGGAGGATTTGTCCGATTTTAGTCGGAAGGTTTGTCGGAATAGTCCGGGCAGATATCGGACTTGTCCGATTTAGAACAGAGAGATATCGAACTAGTCCGTGGTGATATCGGACTTGTCCGACTTCGTGCAAAACTATGAAGTGTTGAGGACTAGTCCGAACTGCGGAGGACTAGTCCGGTCTTAGATAGAAAGATATCACACTAGGCTGTGGTGATATCGGACTAGTCCAGTCTGTGTAAACCTGGACTAGTACGGTCATTTTGAACAGTGGGATTATCGGACTAGTCCGGGGTATATCGGACTAGTTCGGTCCTATGTAAATTTGTGCAGTGAATGAGATTTCTTGTGCTTGAGCTCTTGGGGTTTGTTTCTCCAACACAATCCATACACAATGACCTAATCTATTCAGCTCTTGTGCTATTTTCCATATAGATCCTCATTTTCCTTTCTTTTTGCACTTTCTTCATAATTTCATTAAAACATGCGCTCATCTCAACAATTTGGTTAGGGTCTCATTTGTTTATCATAAATCAACCAAAACCCACAGGATATGCCTAGATGCACTTTCAATCTCCCCCTTTTTGGTCATTGATGACAACCAATTGAGATTTCACAAAAATGATTAAAAAATGCAGGATTTTCATAAAGTGTGCACATATGTGTTTGTAACAAATTAAGCATGAAAACATAAGGCATATGTGCACTCTTTATGGTGGGGTGCAAAACAAAGTGTATGGCAATAATTTTGACGAGAATGAAACAATTGACATAATTATCTCAATCATCAAGCATATATGTCAATTTCAGAGCATAAGCACATATTATAGCAAATCATCACCGATTTCAAAAGCATAAGTATAGTCAAAGCACCACATCAGAAGGCCAAAAGTATGAGAGAACACAGATAGAGTTTTACAACCCAAAATAGACA
Organism: Tuctoria greenei; assembly: GCA_036927565.1. NCBI lineage: Eukaryota > Viridiplantae > Streptophyta > Magnoliopsida > Poales > Poaceae > Tuctoria > Tuctoria greenei. The sequence continues at coordinate 171,211,428 of JAYESD010000002.1, read as the reverse complement.
CAAATGGAGCTCTCATCTCGCAACATACAGCTAGGGCCTAGTGACTCCCCCTCAATCTCTCCCCCTTTGGCATCAAGACACCAAAAAGAAGGAGAGGAGGGATCTAGTGCCTTAATTCATTGTTGTCGGTCCTTTTCTCATCTTCATCTTCATCTTCAAGCTGTGGAGAAGGAGGAGGAATGGATCCACTTGAAGTGCCCACAATGCCAAAGTAAGCAAGCTCAGAGGGAGTCAAAGGTCCAAGCTCAGTGAAGTCAGAGGTTGAATCTTCAGAAATAACAGGGGATCCAATAGGCTCGATCTCCAGCTTCTGGCAGATATGCTTGACATTTTCCTTGACATACCTCATGTTGACCTTCCTTGCCTTGTTCAGCTTGTGAAGCTTTACCTCAACCTTCTTGCATGAGCCAAAAATGGTTGCCAAGTACTTCAAAATGCCACTGGGGACCCTTTTTGAGGAGGGTCTCTAGTGGAGGGAGCAATCCTTGCATCTTCTCGAGCTCTCCTTGGAGCCTCTTCACTAGACACCAGAGATGGAGCAGCTTGGACAGTGGCTTGGGGAGGCTTTTCGGGCCTCAAGGGAGTGTGCTCCACATCCTTCTCGAACTCTATTCCCATGACTTTTTCAATAATAAACATGATATACAGCGCATAGCAACAGGAACGGTTCGGGGTGCAGGAGATATTCACTATGTCGTTTCAAATATAGTCAAAGACATCATACTTTCTGTTCTTGCTTATCACCTTCATTAGTGTCCTCAAGTACCCTTGCACACTTCCTGCATATCCACCTTTCGGATCTATTGCCTTCCTCAGCACCCTATTAAGAACCATGAAGAAGGGCTTTGTGTTCTTGGTCGATGGAGGGTTGTACTTTAGGCTAGTATCATAAAGAAACTCCATCTTATCCTCCCCAAGACACCAATGTTATGGATAGTGAGCTCATTGTTGCAAGTGTCTTCTAGGTGAAGCAGTTTTGCAAACTCATCATAAGTAATGGTGTACTTGGATCCATGTGTCATCCAAGTAACCCTCTCCTCCTCATCACTAGCAAAGTAGCAGGTGGCGTAGAATTGAGCGATGATTTCATCATTCCAGTTGCACCTGAAACCAAACAAGTATTTGAGCCCATGCCTTTCCACAGCTTGTATCACATCAATCAAAGGCTGGGCAGCTCTTCCTCTCAAAGTGACTCCAGTCAATCCATTGACTCTTCACCACTGGAGTCTTCATCTGCATGTACACAAAATTGTAGTAATCCGCGAGGAAGTTACTCCAAAATCTTGCATCGACTGTCTTCTTTGACCGGCTATAACAGTCAATCATTCTGAGCTTGGAAGTTGTATTGCTTCCCTTGCCATTGAACTTCTCCTCGGAGGGATCTCTGTTCCCCTGCAACGGAGCTGCCATCTTGAGAGGGCCGATTGGGCCCGAGGCAATTCCCTTTCCCTTGCCCTTAGCTTGGCGTGAAGCCGTCGAGCTAGGGCCAGCTGCATCCTTGGCCTGGGATGTAGGCTTCTTGGCTAGAACCTTGCGCCCCACCTGAGGTGGAGAAGGTGCGGGCTCGGAGGGACACTCTTGGCGCTTCTCCCCTTGGCCCGACGAGGACCAAAGCAAAGAGTCTTGGTCCAACTAGGCCTCATAATCGAAAATCTCATCGTTGGAGCTTGACATTGTCCTGAGAGGGAATTATACAATCTATGTATGAGAATTGATGGCAAGGAAGTGCATTGAGTAGTTGGAAATTAGGGTTGAGTTCAGTTGAAAATCATGCTCGTCCACGGACTAGTCCTGGGTGTTCGGACTTGTCCGTACAGGGACCGGACTAGTCCGGTATTCATCACCTCGAACCGTAACTAGACGATCAACGGTGATTCCCGATGCACAAAATAGCTTAAGATAGATGTAATACAGCAAGGAGGCATGTATTAGTTGGAAGAAACTAAGCTATTTGATCCAAGACGAAAGATACCTAAGTTTCTAGGGTTTGATAGAAAATTTACCAAAATCCATCGATTCTTGACGATGGAGGGGTTGATGGTGCAGACAAGTTCGTGGACTTCAAACCCCTAGTAATGGAGTTCAATTTCCACCCAAACTCGGATGGATTTGATGGAGAACGAAAGAAATCGCCTTGGGAGCACTTGAGGATGAAAGAGATTAGGTTTTGGCGGCAGCTAGGGTTATGTAGTAAAAAACTCAGACTAGTCTGTGGTTGGCCGGACTACCGGACCTCCGCGGACTAGTCCGCAGTGTGCGGACTAGTCTGGGTGACCACAAACTAGTCCGTGGTCACCAGAACAGAACTGGATAGACCATTTGTATATATATGAAGGTACTAATAGAGAAAATAGGGGCCAAAACAATTAAATAATCTTGATGAATATGATCAGTAAACATACAACAATCAAGCAATGACCATAATTCACCAAGATCAAGAAATTGAAATAGTTTTTCGGAGAAAATTGAAAGAGATGATTTTCGCAACACAATCAACATATTTTGAAGAAGCCATATAGGTATGCAAGTTTTCAATCCACATTCCGAGCATCAAGGATATTTAGTTCATATCGAAGCTCGCAAAAATGCTTTTCATCAAGTGGCTTGGTAAATATATCGGCTAGTTGTTTTTTGGTGTTGACATGGAAAATAGCTATGTCTCCTTTCATTGAGTGGTCTCTCAAAAAAGTAATGTCGGATGTCTATGTGTTTAGTCCTTGAGTGCTCAACGGCATTATGGGCGGTTTTAATGGCGCTCTCATTATCACAAAGAAGTGGAGTACGAATCATATTGCAAACATAATCCCTTAGAGTTTTGTCGCATCCAAAGGAGTTGTGCACAACAACTCCCGGCTGCAACTTACTCCGATTCGGCCGTGGATAAGGCATTGGAGTTTGGTTTCTTGTAGGACCATGAAACTAGGGATCTACCTAGAAATTGGCATGTAGCGGAGGTACTTTTTCTATCTACTTTGCATCCCGCTTAATCTACATCGGAGTATCCAATGAGATTGAATTTGGAACCTTTAGGATACCAAAGGCCTAGGTTGGGTGTATGAACTAAATACCGAAAGATTCCTTTTACGACTGTCAAATGCCACTCCTTAGGATTGGCTTGGAATCATGCACACAAGCACACACTCAACGTAATATCAGGCCTAGATGCACATAAGTAAAGTAGGGATCCAATCATGGAGCGATATACTTTTTGATCCACAGTTCATCCATCTTCATTGAGATCCAAGTGTCCATTTGTTGCCATGGGAGTCTTTATGGGCTTCGCCTTGTCCATTCCAAACTTCCTGAGTATGTCTTGAGTATACTTGGTTTGGCTTATGAACGTCCATTCCTTTTGTTGCCTCACTTGGAATCCCAAGAAGTATTTCAGTTCTCCCATCATGGACATCTCAAACCTATCTGTCATAATCTTACTAAACTCTTCACAAAAGCACTTGTTAGGTGAACCAAAGATAATGTCAACAACATAAATTTGACAAACAAAAAGATCATTGTCCAAATGCTTTGTGAACAACGTATAATCAGCTTTGTCAATTTTAAAACCATTTTCAATTAAGAAACCTCTAAGGCACTCATACCGAGCTCTAGGGGCTTGTTTGAGACCATAGAGAGACTTACACAGTTTGAACACGTGGTCGGGGAACTCTTGATCTTCGAATCAGGGGGGTTGCTACACATACACCTCCTCCTTGATTGGTCCATTGAGGAAGGCGCTTTTCACATACATTTGATAGAGCTTGAAATCATGGTGAGTAGCATATGCAAGGAATATTCTAATTGATTCAAGCCTAGCTACCGGAGCAAAGGTTTCATCAAAATTCAAACCTTCGACTTGTGAATACCCTTTGGCCACAAGTCGTGCCTTGTTCCTTGTCACCACCCCGTGTTCGTGTTGCTTGTTGCGTAAGACCCATTTGGTGCCAACGACGTTGAACATGGGTCTTTCGACGAGTTCCCACACCTCGTTCCATTCGAAGTTGTTAAGTTCTTCATGCATTGCCACCACCCAATCTGGATCTTTTAATGCATCCTCAATCCCGTGCTGTTCCAAAAAGGATACAAAAGTGTAATGTTCACCAAAATTAGCAATTTGAGATCTATTAGTTACTCCCTTTCTGATGTCCCCGATTATGTTGTTAATGAGGTGATCGCTTTGGACGCATTGGTGTACTCTTGGGTGTGGCACTTGTAGTCTTGAATCTTCATGATCGTCTTCTACTCCCCTTAGATGGTTGCCCTCATTTGAGAGTTTATCATCTTTGTCTTCTTGAGGTTGATCTAGTGTATAAGCTCCCCTTGATCCATTACCTCCACTTGTTGTTCATCTTCTTCATTTTCGTTTGGAGGTGGCACTTGTGGTCGAATTTTGCCCAACGCCATTCATCTCAACGCTTGACGAGGAGCTTCTTCTCTATCTAGCACACATTGATCAACTTGCTCTTCTTGAGACCCGTTAGTTTCATCGAGCACTACGTCACGTGCAACTTCAACAAGTCCAGAGACCTTGTTTAAAACATGATAGTCGTAAGAGTTCGAATTGTAGCCAAGCAAGAAACCTTCATCGGACTTCGAAGCGAACTTTGAAGTCCTAAGCTTCTTGTTCAAGATATAGCATTTAGAACCAAAAATACGAAAATACGAAATATTAGGCTTGTTACCGGTGAGTAGTTCATATGATTTCTTCTTGAGTAGTCGATGAAGATAGAGTCGGTTTATGGTGTGACAAGCGGTGTTAACCGCTTCCACCAAAAACCGATCCAAAGTCTTGTAATCATCAAGCATTGTCCTCGCCATCTCTATGAGGGTTCGGTTCTTCCTTTTGGTCACTCCATTTTGTTGAGTACGGTGCTGAAAAATTCATGTTTGATGCCCTCTTCGTCTAGGTACTCCTCAACTAGAGTGTTCTTGAACTCTGTGCTGTTGTCACTTCGTATGTTCTTGATCTTCAATGAGAACTCAATTTGGGCACGCTTGAGAAACTTCTTGAGGTTTCCTTGAGTTTCTGTCTTATCATGCAAAATGAAAACCCACGTGAAGCGCGAAAAGTCATCAACAATTACTAAGCCATATGTGTTACCGCCGATTCTTATGTAAGGGTTTTTGCAATCAAGCATGTGTCAAGTTTGGCTTTATCTTTGTTGAAGTCAACAAGATAAAGTTTTCCCTTTAACAAACCTCTTGAATGGAACTGAGTCATCACTCCTCCTAGAAACGATCACACCCTAATTTGTGAACAAGCAATTATAACTCTTGTCGCATAATTGAGATATGGACGGAATGTTATAATCTAAGGAGTCAACATGCAAAACATGAGAAAGCGTGTGTTGAGAAGATATTGCAATTTTATTGGTATCGAGCAACCTCCCATGACTATTGTCTCCAAAATAGATGCCCTCGCTTGGATCCTCATTTTCTTCATATTCTATAGACATTCTTCTTTTCTCCGGTCATGTGGTTAGTGCATCCAATGTCTAGCACCCATTTTGTTCCACCGGAGGCGTAGGCCTTTCTTTTACCTTCCTTCGCCATGAGACAGGTGTTGTTGTCCTTCCATGCGCTGATAGTTGAGAAGAGGGTGGATTTCTTCATTGTCTTCTTGATGGCTATGCTAGCCATCTCCTCTTCCTCTTCGGACGAGGACTCATCATTTGAGTCTCACTCCTTTCTGGGTGTGCCCGTACGACATGCTTTTTCTTCTTGAAGAATTTCTTAGGTTGATGCTTTGTTTCCTTGGTCTTCTTCCTGTTTGCTTAATATGGGAAATCAACTATAAAGTGGTCATATTCACCATAGTTATAGCAAGCCCGCCTCAACTTCGGTCTTGACTTTTCCTTGTGTTTTCCTTCACTAGATTTACCCCCTTGTCTTGTCTTCATCATCCTCTTGAATTTCTTCATGAAGAGGATCATGTCTTCCTCATCTATGTCGCTGCTCTCATCATCATTGTCATCTTCATCTTGAGCCTCTCGAGCTTCTTTTGACAAGGGCTTGCAAGTGGATTTTAAGGCGAACCATTTCTTCTTTGCCAAGGTGAGGTCGGAAATCTCCTTGACATGTTTTGCTTGCTTCTCCATCATTTCAAAGTTGATGATCTTTCCAAGCAATTCATCCGGAGTCATTTTCTTGTACCCGGGGCTTTCTCTTATCATTGAGCATAGGGTAACAATAAGAAGCATGAATGCTCTAAGGATGAGCTTCACCACCTCGTGATCGTTCCACTTTTTAATTCCATATGCTCGAACCTTGTTGATGAGAGTCTTCAACCGGTTGTACATGTCTTGCGACGACTCATCTTCTTCTATGGTGAATCTTCCCAATTCGCCTTCAATCATTTCGATCTTTGCCTCTCGCACATGACGATCGCCTTGACGTGCAATTTGCAATGTGTCCCATATTTCCTTTGCAATCTTGAGTGCATACACCCTGGTAACCTCGTCGCGACTTAGTGATGATGTGATGACCGCAGCAGCTTGAGCATTCTGATGAATTGCTTGCTCTTGGCTTGGTGTGAGTTCTTCATCATCGTCTGAGATATCTATACCTGTGCACACTATATGCCACATGCTGGGGTTAAGTGATATTAAATGCATTTTCATGTTTTGCCTCCACATTGAGTAATCATTGCCATAAAAGTGTGGGGCTTTTTCCTAGAGGAATAGACAAATAATATCTATTGTTAGAATTTAGACGATCGTAGTTGAAAGGATATCAAGAGTAGTCAGTGTGACTACTCCTCTTCTTCTTATTCTCATCTTTGATCTTCATTTTCCCTTTGGAGAGAGCTTTCTTCCTTAGGAGTGCCTTGAGTTCAAGCGTCTCCTCATCGTTATCCTTGAAGTCCTGAATGGTGTCGAGGAGCTTCTCCAATTTTTGAGCCTTTTCATCTTCATCCTTCTCTTGGTTGAGGCTCTTGTGCACATCCTTCATGTTCGACGTTTTCTCTTCGAGCGATTAGTATCCTCTTGAAGAGTCTTGCTCTGATACCAATTGAATGTGGCCTAGAGGGGGTGAATAGGCCTTTTTGATTTTTAGTCGGAACGTGCAACACTCAACAACTTGATAAAATAGCGAGAAATCAGACTAGTCCGGTAGAGTGCAGACTAGTACGGTGCGTGCGGACTAGATCGATCAAGTTTGATCGATGATCTCGATCCAAGTACTCTACGCAGTGGAAATTAAGATGTAACTAGAGTATGTTGCTTCAATTAAACTGGAGACAGCACAATGTAAACTTAGTTTCAAGTTTTAACGTAATTTGACTAAGATCAATTAAACCCTAGAATGCGATATGAAAAACTATGAACAAGATTGACACAAGTTTTTATCCCGTGGTTTGGTTCCCACAGAGGCAACCTACATCCATGTTGAGGAGTCCATAAAAGGACCGGGTCTTCTCCAACCCTACCCTCGTTGAATTGCCATGGAGGCTGATTCTCTTCAACTAATCACAATGGGTAAATCGCCAGGTTAAAGGGGCCTTCTCTCAAGTAGGGAGCTCCCCAAGATTACAAATGGAACACCACCAAGAACACACTCGTAAGAACTACAATAAAATAACAAGGGTGTGTTAGAGAATCAAACCCAAGAGCTCAAACGTGAAGAATCGTATCTCTCCTTTGATCTAGAGTTGATCCACACAAATTTGATCTTTCTTTCGATGGATTTTATGGAGAGACGTGTTTTCTGGGATCTTGGAGGGTGTGACGGCGCAGGGTGTCGAGGATTTTCATAGATTGGCCGTGCACCTCTATTTATACTAGGGTTTCCAAGGGTTACCGTTAGGATTTTCAAAGTCCGGACTAGTCCGTGGTCGACTCCGGACTAGTCTAGTGTGCGGCGTGTGGGAAACCCTAAGTGTCCCAAATTATTGGACTTGTCCGGCCGGGGGCGGACTAGACCGTTTTTGTCTCTGGAATTGTTTGGACTAGTCCGGTTGTGGTGAACCCCTCGGTGAATTGGGGACAAGTCCGCACTTGGAGGATTTGTCCGATTTTAGTCTGAAGGTTTTTCGGACTAGTCCGGGCAGATATCGGACTTGTACGATTTAGAACAGAGAGATATCGGACTAGTCCGTGGTGATATCAGACTTGTTTAACTTCGTGCAAAACTGTGAAGTGCTGAAGACTAGTCCGCACTAGGGAGGACTAATCCGATCTTAGTCAGAAAGATATCGGACTAGTCCGTGGTGATATCAGACTAGTCTGGTCTGTGTAAATTTGTGCAGTGAATGAGTTTTCCCGTGCATAAGCTCTTGGGTTGTGTTTCTCCAACACACTCCATACACAATGATCTAGTCTATTCAGCTCTTGAGCTCTTTTCCATATGGATCCTCATTCTCCTTTCTTTTTGCGCTTTCTTCATAATTTCATTAAAACCTGCGCTCATCTCAACAATTTGGTTAGTATCTCATTTGTTTGTCATAAATCAACCAAAACCCACAAGGGATGCATAGATGCACTTTCAGTACATCATGTACACACTCTTGCAATTCCCCCAGCAACTGTTGAAGGTCAGGATTGGGACTTTAATGATGATAATGCGGATTTCTAGTCCGTGTCTACAGTCATCTTTGCCTGTGGAGTGTTGGAGTTGCGCTGTCCCTTTTGCTTAGTTGCTTATTAGTTATTTTCGCTGCGTTAGTTGAACTTGTCATTAATATTCATTAGAGCTTGTATTCAACGATATTATGAGTTGTATAATAAAATATGGTTACTTAATCTTGTTTTGTGGTAATTTTCTGGATATCCTTTTGTGAATGCACTCGTTTATGTGTGTTTAACGTCATGGGCACACATATGCGTTCACTTGGTTCATTTTCAGAGTCAGGTATCACAAATTGGTTAAGTCTCCTGGAGGAGAGATAAGGACAAATATAGTATGTCCAAAAGTAAGCCTTAGAATAAGGGAGGTAGACTTCTCTGCCAACCTCATTGTCTTGGATTCTCAAGGATTGGACATTATACTTGCTATGGACTAGTTGAGGATGCACAACGGAGTTATTGAGTGTGCCACGAAGACGGTGAAGTTGACCAACTAAGGAGGGATCACCGTAGAATTTGAAGCATCTCAACACGCACCGAAGCAATTGGAGCTGAATCACATGGATGGTGCCGCCGTTGAGGATATTCCAGTGGTGTGCAAATTTTTGGATGTGTTCGCGGATGAGTTGAAAATGCCACTTGATCGAGACATTGAGTTTGTTATTGATTTAATACCTGGAACTGCACCTATAGCTAAGAGGCCATATAGGACGCCTCCTAAGGAATTAGCGGAGCTCAAGAAGCAAATTCAAGAGCAACTAGAGAAAGGTTTCATTCGCCCAAGCTCTTCACCTTGGGGAGCGCACGTGCTGTTTGTGGACAGGAAGGATGGATCGCAAAGGACATGCGTGGATTACCGAGCTCTCAATGAGGTGACCATCAAGAACAAGTACACCTTGCCATGCATAGAGGATTTATTTGATCGAATGAAGGGTGCCTTTCTCCAAGATTGATTTGAGGACGGGATACTATCAAATGAAGATCAGACCATCGGACATACCCAAGACATCTTTTAGGGCACGATATGGACCTTATGAGTATACCTTGACGTCCTTTGGATTGCCAAATGCACCTGCTTATTTCATGTACCTCATGAATAAGGTCTTCATGGAGTACTTGGATAAGTTCGTTGTGGTGTTCATTGATAACATTATGATCTACTCGAAGGATGAGAAGGAACATGAGGAACACTTGAGGCTTACATTGCAGAAATTGAGAGAGCATCAATTGTATGCCAAGTTCAACAAGTGTCAGTTTTGGTTAAGGGAGGTGTCATTCTTGGGTCATATCATCTCTTGAGGAGGAGTATCGGTTGACCCCGGAAAAGTGAGGGATGTGTTAAAATGGGAACCACCGCAAAAACGTAAAGGAAATAAGGAGTTTCCTTGGGATGGCTGGATATTACCGTAGGTTCATCAATGACTTTTCCAAGATAGCCAAGCTAATGACAGAATTGCTAATGAAGGGAAAGGCTTTCTGATAGACTGAAGCGTGTCAAGACAGTTTTGAGGAGCTAAAGAAGAGGTTAACTACAACCCCAGTTTTGGTTTTGCCGGATGTAAGCAAGAGTTTCGACATATATTGTGATGCATCGAGACAAGGACTTCGATGCGTTCTCATGCAACAAGGTCAAGTGGTCACTTATGCATCAATACAATTCAAGAAACAAGAGTAGAATTACCCAACGCATGGTTTGGAACTTGCAGCGGTGGTACATGCATTGAAAATTTGGAGACACTACATCCTTGGACATAGGTGTGAAATTTATACAGATCACAAGAGTCTTAAGTATATTTTCACACAAACGGATCTGAATTTGTGGCAACGAAGATCGTTGGAGCTCATCAAGGATTATGATTTAGGAATAAATTATCACCCGGGAAAGGCCAATGTAGTGGCTGATGCTTTGAGTAGAAAAGGGATAAGTCACCAACTCACAATTCGAGAGTTGCCATCCGAGTTATGTAAGGAGTTTGAATGATTGAAACTCAGATTCATCAACGAGATGGGGACGATGGAGTTAAATCTAACCTTGGAGCCAGAAATTTGAGAGGGTCAAACAAATGATGAGGAAATTCAGGAGATCAATGAAAGGACCCAGGAGGGGAGAAAATTCATGTTTGATGAGGACGAACAGGGTACCCTATGGCTTGGTAAGAGGATTGTTGTTCCTAATGTGAAGCATATTCGGGAGACAATACTAAAGGGGGCACATGACTAGTCTTACTCAATTCACCCCAGTTGTACCAAGATGTACAAAGACTTGAAGACTTGTTATTGGTGGGCTAGCATGAAAAAGGACATAGCTGAATACGTAGCTTTGTGTGATGTGTGCCAACGAGTGGAGGCGGAGCATCAAAGGCCAGATGGATTATTGAAACCACTGAAGATTCTGGAATGGAAGTGGGAAGAAATCAACATGGACTTTATGGTTGCATTGCCACATACATAGTCCGGTTATGATTCTATAGGGGTAATTGTGGATCGTTTGACCAAGTCAGCTCACTTTATTCCTGTCAAGACCACCTTTAATGGAGGGTAATTTGCTGAACTGTATATGGGAAGAATAGCATGCTTACATGGAGTTCCAAAGAAGATCGTGTCGGATAGAGGTTCTCAATTTACCTCCAGATTTAGGCGGAAATTGCACAAAGCATAGGGAACAAGGTTAAATTTTAGCTCAGCATATCACCCTCAAGCGGATGGACAAACTGAGAGGACCAATCAGATTTTGTAGGATATGTTAAGAGCTTGTGCTTTAAAGCATGGGAAAAGTTGGGACAAGAGTTTGCCATATGCAGAATTTTCATATAACAATAGTTATCAAGCAAGCTTGAAAATGTCACCTTATGAAGCACTATATGGAAGGAAGTATAGGACACCTTTGTTCTGGAATGAGACAGGAGAAACTCAAGTATTTGGTACGGATGTGTTGCTAGAATCTGAGAAACAAGTTCATATCATCCGTGAGAACTTGAAGGCTGCTCAGTCAGGGCAAAAAGGCTATGTGGATAATAGGAGAAGGAATCTAGCTTTTGAAATAGGAGATTTTTTTACCTCAAGGTGTCACCAATGAGAGGCCATAAGAGGTATAATATCATAGGCAAGCTAGCACCTCGCTATATTGGGCCATTCAAGATTTTGGACAAAAGAAGAGAGGTAGCATATAGGTTGGAGATGCCAGCTCATCTTTCAGATGTCCATGCTGTGTTTCATGTTTCCTAGCTCAAGAAGTGCTTGAGAGTACAAGAAGAACGAGTGCCAATGGAAGAATTGGAACTAGAGGAAGATTTGACTTATGCTGAGAAACCGATCAAAATCTTGGAGACCAAGGAGAGAGCCACAAGGAACAAGATTATTAGATGGTGTAAAGTGCAATGGAAGCACCACATAGAATCGGAAGCAACATGGGAGTTGGAGGATGATCTCAAGAAGGAATTTCCCTATCTCTTCTCTTCCGCGTCGAATCTCTACAGCGAGATTCATTTTAAGGAGGGTAGGTTTGTTACACCCTCATTTTCATCCATCATGCATTGCATACATTCTAACACATCTCTAACATTAATCCACATAAAAAGGAACAAGTTTAAAACGAATTAGAAACAAATCCGCACTTATGAATTCTAGGAAGTGCGGACTAGTCCGGTCTTGGTGCGGACTAGTCCGATTTCCTTCTGACCTCGCTCGGACTTGTCTGTTTTCTGCAGACTAGTCTTCTTTTCTCTCTGGACACCTTCGGACTTTTCCGGTCCTACGCAAACTAGTTCGGTGCTCCAAGAAACCTTGAAAATTGCTAAGTCCCTGGAATTAGATTAGTTCGGTGTTCCCTCTGACTAAAGTCGGACTTGTCCGATATTAGACAAGACTTGTCTATTTTTCACCTCAGGATAAGTTTGGACTAGTCTGATATCCTGTCCGGACATGTCTGATTTCTCTATGTCCAACTTCAGACTAGTCCGGTCCTTTGTGGACTTGTCCGATAAATCGCGGCTCCGAGTTGATCTTTTGTTTCACGACTTGTTTCTTGGGTTTTACGTTAAGTGGGCCCAGTTACGTCGTGCCTAACACTTTTAGATCCCATGTGGAAATCTAAACCGGTCTCTACTCATCTCAAACTCAAAATCCATTTGACCCTACCCTCCACCTCTATATAAACAACCCCACCCCTTTGCTTGACATCTATTTTCCACTTTTCCACCCCACCCAAACCCTAGCTCGTGAGTAGCCGCCACCAAGGGGGGAGAAGGAGATCTAGAGCAAGGAGAAGAAGAGGAAGAAACGAAAGAGGATCAAGATATCCATCAAGTTTCGTTCTCTATCGCCAATTCACCATCAAATTCTTCATCAACCCTAGACCGTCAAGATCCAAGTGTTACCTCCAAGATCCTTGATTCATTGGAGTTCTATACACCTGGTATACCATCTACTTCCTTTTCTTTACGTGAATTCAACCCCAAATCTCCAAATTCACGTCGATCTAGAAAATCCTAATCTGTTGTTCCTGCGCAGTGCTGACTAGTCCGGCCTCCTGCGAACTTGTTCGATTTTTGCAATCTATTTCCTATTGAATTAGATCTAAATTGTTTCGGATCAATTACAAACTTGTGTAGACATGTTAATAACCATTGTAATTGATTAATAAACATTAAAAGCAACTCATTAACTAGTTCCACTTTGCAATTGCATTAATCATGCATGTCATGTCATATTGAGTAATATTTGTGCACTCTTTGATTGTGTTTCTTGTCTTATTTGTTTATTGTGCAGATTAGACAGATTTGCGCTAGAGAGTGTCACGGAGGATCTCTAGCACCAATAATTTGAAGTCTTTGATCCTAATCAAGCCCAAGAGCAAGGCAAGTGTCCTTGAAGCATATTGATCCTGTTTTTTTTTTAATAAATGTTTTGTTTGCAAACTGCATGCTTGTGTCAATTTTGATGGGAATCCTATGATAGGAAGTTTACTAGATTTGCTTGACCACCCTTGTCACATGGAATACATGGTAGAAGTCGGGATGGGATCTTTACCTTTTTGCTTCGCTTAATTAATTGGGATGGGAAGACAACTACACCACTTAACCTAATTATGCATTTATGAGGCTATGATTAGCATGAACTGGTTAACATGACATGGTAATGGGTGATCTAAGCAAGCCAGGTATGTGGATGGGTTGGATGTTATGGTGGTTTTGCTTACTTTAGATATAAGGACGGTTCGTGGAGCAATCATCTAGGATTTACAGTGCCACCACGAGGCCAAGTATGGGTGCGGCGTAGCTGATTAATTAGGGCTTTGCAAGTGCTATTTGTACCATTAAGGATGCTCGGGGAAGGGGTAGTCAAATTTGGTTTGTTGATGATTAGTGGGACTATCCTGAGATCCGAATGACTCAAGAGGGGGCCTTGGTTGAAGATGTGCTCATTTGGAGGCATCGCCACCGGTGAAACCTCAGTAGGGTCTAAATAGGCTAGTAATCCCTTTGTAAAGGCTATTTTGTGATCTCTTGGCCACACACCTAAGGAAGTGTGAGACGGCATAATAGAGGTTCTAGTCACTAAAAGGTGATGAAATCAGAAACACGTGGGTAATGCAGTACAATCTCTGCAAAGTATGTCTAAAAACTATCATGATAGCCGTGTTCCCAGTTATGAGTAACCTGGACCCTCACATGATTAGACGAAACTTGGTATTGGGATGGTTTGGTAACGGTTATGGTTAATGATACGGTCATGGATGGTTATGAATTAAATTCTTATATTGATTAAGGTTATTGGTAATGAGAAATCTGGAATATGGTGATGGATATGGAATATGGACTGATACTATGATATTAATTATGGTTTATGATGGGTTTATTTCATATATATGTAATATATTGCTTTTCAAATGTTTCAATGTACTTCTCAACATTTAGTCATTATTATATTCATCATTTGAATCAGCTACATGTCATACTCACCACACTTGCTGAGTACGACATGTCCTCACTCTTGCAATTCCCCCCACCAACAGTTGCAGGTCAGGATTGGGAGTTTAACAATGACAATGCGGATTTCTAGGACGTGTCTACCGTCAGAATTGCCTGTGGAGTGTTGGAGCTGCGCTATCCCTTTTGCTTAGTTGCTTATTAGTTATTTCCGCTGTGTTAGTTGAACTTGTCATTAATATTCACTAGAGCTTGTATTCAAGGATATTATGAGTTGTGTAATAAAATATGGTTAATTAATCTTGTTATGTGATAATTTTCTGGATATCCTTTTGTGAATGCACTCGTGTATGTGTGTTGAACGACCTGGGCACACATATGCGTTCACTTGGTTCATTTTCGGAACCGTGTGTCACATTCTGGCCCCTACTCGGCGGTGCTTTCTCCTGGTGAATGACTGGTGGGCCCTGGTTCCCATCTCGCATAAATCGACTATGGATTCCCTTGGATACGCTTAGAATGGATCAATGTGATACCACATGTCATCACATGATTGGTCAAGGTGGCACTTTTCAGGATTGCTCCCCCCATTCTTTCTCATTTCTGCATAAAAACTCCTGCATGCACTATTTCTCCAAGTACATGTGGAATTATGTCAAATCTAAAGATGATGTGTGTAAGAAATATTTATTGATTCATACAATTGAGTTATATTGACGGTTGAAATTGGTATATAACGGCCGTCAACACGTGCGGAGTTTCCTGTCGGCCGTGTACTCCGAAGGAGGTAACACCTCATCATTTAACCCGTCACCATACGCAACATCAAAATCTATACCTGCATGTTGGCACTTCAGAAACCGGCTAGTACATTTTTATTGAATCACGTTCGTCTTCGTATGGCTAGCTACAAAGAATAGGAGATTTACCTGGTTTAAGAAAAAAGGACATACGTCCAGGCGGGGTCTTCGTTGATCTTTGTTTACCCAAAAGGTGGGAGGACAAATTACAAGAGGGCCTGGCCCGAGTATATGAACCCATAGAATGTAAGAATAGCGATGAAAGTAAGGCGTAAATGTAAATGTACACAGGCGTACGAAAAGTAAAGCGCGAATGCAAGGGCATCGAAGGAAAAGGGTGCAAGAGCACGAAAGGAAAAGTGCGTAAGTAAATGCATAAGGAATTACATATAGTAAAATGCGTATTGTAATAGTGAATACAGAGTGAATCCCACCCCCACCCCCGCAAAAGGCCTTGGGGGTTCTTTTGCAGGGGGCGAGGCGGTCCCATCTATTTGACATTCCTCGTAGTGGGGCCGGTTTTATCGTCGTCGATCTATGTATCCATTCTGTCTGGAGTGCAAAAGCTTTGGTCTTGACTTCTTCGTGGTCTCCAAGGCATTGCATTGTCGATGAAGTTACCACCTTATTGACGATGGATGGAACAGGTGACAGACTTATCCTGCAACGAGTCACATCGTGGGTTCATCCCCATGCCAAAGTTATCGTGCCCATCGTCTGTCGTAAATGTCCTCAACTACCCGCCTCTCTTGGGCTCAAGCCCGGGAGGAATCGTCTGTCCGACCAATCGGTTGGGCTTGGGCGGGTTGAATACCCCGACCTCAAGTGGCCATGGCATTGGTGGCAGCCCGTCCTCGAACGGAGGGTAGCTTCATTCTGTAACTGCATAGTGATCACATACTCTCAAACTCCATCACTGTAGCAACAACTTATATTGCAACCATTGTGCACGAGGGCTTAACAAGACTTAACAATCTCAACAAAAAACACAAAATCTATATAATGAAAACTTGTAATATTGGAAGTTGAAATTTGCATAAATAGACACACTTAAAGGTTAATACTTATTTTTCATGTTTAAACCACAATTTAATTGTTTATTAAACATAAATTTAGTGAGCACTATCTTTATGGCATACAAGTTGCAATACGATTATATTCATAAGAGCATAATTGAAATGATTCCAGCACTGTTATTTACTAAGTCACAGTGTAGTGAAGAAGCGATACACAATCCATAACCACAATGGATGGTGACTCGAATCAATAAACATTTGGATTGCATGACACATATGCCCGTGCGGAAGAAGCGTGTGGTGCTCTTTGTTGATGGTCGTTAAGTACCAATTTCAATCTTCAATATATCTCAATTATGTGAAGGAGAAGATATTACCTACACGCGTTGCTTTTAGAAATAACCTAGTTCCACTTGTACTTGTATTGAATTGTCCATGCATGTATTTTTTTACAGATTGAGGTAAATCCAAGGGAAGGATCCTGAATTATACATTTCCATCCAATCAAACATTGACATATAGTAGCACACGGATCAAATGGCCCAACTATAGGGGTATCCAAGGGAATCCAATGGTGTAGCACCCACAAGTGGTTTGAGGGCCCACATACCAACCTCTAGGAGAAAGCACACTATCGGAAGGGCCAAAACCAAGTCGGTCAAACCATTGGCTCGGTTGACTTGTTCCTGGTGACAAACCCGATCTCTTTTCACGTGTTGACTCCTATTGGTGCTTTGAAGGTGGCTCTGACAACTTCGCACAAAAGATGGCGAGAACCGACTGAACTTCATGTATAAATAGGACCCCTCCCCCTCACTTCTATACACACCACTTGAGCATCACTCTCTTGTATACACACTTCTTTCATGTCCTTAGTGGAGTTTATGCTGTAGAGATGAGCCTCTAGTCCCAGGTCTATTTTGGGAAAGGTATAGCTCATGTATCTTTTGTTCTTTATGTGACATTACGCGTTATAATAATATTAGTCTTTTATTATTCATATACTTGGACAAAGTGTTTTTTGCTTGATTGTGGAGTTCATATATACGATAGATTTAGTTGTCATTATGATAGTATCGTAATTATGTTATTATGTTATCATAAACATCATAGGCCTCCACTATAGCCTAATTAGGTATGATATGAATATGTTAGTTAGAATAACATAGTTTTATTGTAACATCAGTTCAACGATGTTTAGGTTATTCATTGTCTTAGGATGATATTTGAATCGGGACAGCTACGGTATTTACTTAATATGTAAGCATGGTGCTTAAATAGTTAAGTAGCATTGGAAGTCTCATAGACCCACTAGTTGTAGAGGTAGGTGGCAGGTGATAACAGCCTTGTCCATCCCTTGTACTCCCCCAAGTTCGGCTACATCATAGGCTCTTAGCGGGGATCATCTTGATATTGTTAGGGGAAAACACGTGCTCGATATGTTGGACACCTAAGCCCTAGTATTCACTTTGAGCATATCCATATGTACATTACATAGGCTATACATATGTAAATTAGAAGTACATTAGGAATGACCCTTTTCAGTTTAGCTCTCACTAGCACTACAGGAATCCCGACCATCGTGACACCCGGTTCCGAAAATGAAGCAAGTGCGACGCATGTGTGTATCCAGGATGTTCAACACACATACACGAGTGCATCACAAATGATATATAGAAAATTACCTCAGCACAAACTAGTAAATAAGTACATTTATTATAATATTCAAATAATCCTCAAATTACAGACTCTAATGATCATTATTTCTAATGAAATCTGGAACTAATGCAGCGGAAATAATATAAACATTTGGCTAAGCAAACTAAGCATAGGAGATATAGCGCGGCTCCAAGAAATTCAGAAGCAAGTCAACGGTAGCACACAACCTAGTACTCCGCATTATCCTCAGGGTACTCCCAAACATCACCTAAAACTATTGGAGGGGGAATAGCAAGGGTGAGCACGTGTCGTACTCAGCAAGTGTGGGAAAATAATGATATGTAGCTTAAACAAGGAATGATAATAAATAATGGGTAGTTGCTGAAAAGTACGTTTAAAACATATGAGAAGCATCCTACAATGTCTTTATGAAATAATCCCATCATCCCAAATAACATATTAATTAATATCTGTCATTCATTATCCATCCATATGCCATATTCTTACCATCATTATTAACAATATCTAGTTATCACCATACAATCCATAACCATAACCAATACCAAATCATCCCAATTCCCAAGTTCCCTCTAATCATGTAGGTCATCCAGGTGCTCCTAACTGGGAGAATGGCTATCATGATAGTTTTTTACACTCTGCAAAGGTTGTACCGCTTTACCCACAAGTTCGTGATTTCTTCACCCGTCGGTGACTAAAGAAACCTCCATTATGCCAAATAAACTATCTTAGGTGTATGGCTAAGAGATCACAAAATTGCCTTTACAATGGTCTACCAGCATATTCACCCCAACTAAGGTTTCATCGGTGGTGATGCCTCTATCTTTGCACATCCATTGAAGGGCCCCTCTTGTGCCGTTCGGATCCTAGGGCAGTCCTGGCACTATTGCAAACCCAACCGACTCCCATTTCTCGCTCCGCCAAATGATCCAAACAATGCTGGCAATACACCTAATTATTTGGCTAAGCCGCACCCATACTTGGCCTTATGGTGGCACTGTTGTCTTGGCTTATTCTTGCATGAACCGGTCCTTAGATACAAGAAAAGCAAAAGCACCATATCTTCCAACCCAATCCACAAACCATGCTTTCTTAGATTTCCCATGTCCCGTGTTACCAAATAACCATGTCCATCAATTCTCATCATACATAAGTGCATTAATTCATAGTTAAGCCATTGGCTATTTTTCCCATCTCAATTAATCAAAGCGAAGCAAAAAGGTAAAATGCCCTTCCTGACTCTCTACAATATAATCCAAGCGACAAAGATGGTCAAACAAGTCTAGTAAACAAATATACATGGGTTTCCCATCAAATTGCCAAAAGCATGCAGTTTTGGAAACAAAACATTTAAAAATAGGATCAAAATGTTCAAAGACACTTGCCTTGCTCTTGAGATTGGTTAGGATCAAAAGCTTCAAAGTTCTGGTGTTGGAGGTCCTCGACAACAACCTCTAGAGAAACACCTTCTATTCCGCGCAGCAAAGATACAAAATAAGCATTACAATCAATAAATGCTCATATATTACTCAATATGTAATGACATGCATGAATAATGCAATTATGTGATATCACATGTTATTAGGTTGATATGATAGCAACTATGTTTTACATGTTAGAGCAAGTTTCAAGTAATTTCAGAGGATATTAATGAAGTTACAGAAAACTTCAGAACAGGAAGACCGGACTAGTCCACACTTGGACCGGAAAAGTCCGTTTTGGAATAGAAAGGAAATCGAACTAGTCCGTACTAGGATCGGACAAGTCCGTTATGGATAGGGTTTTGGCAAATTTCCAACTATAGCATAATTCAAGTTAATATAGAACTATAAATTACATAAAAGGATGCATCTAAGATATTTAACACAAATTCAAGGGCTCAAAGGTCGAGAATTGGGTGCAACACTTGGATCTTGATGTTTAGATCGAAGGAGATGAAGAATTGGTGGATAATTGACGATGAAGTCGATGAGTTGACGAAGATCAATCTTTCTTGATCCTCCAATCCTCCTCCTCCTTCACCTGGCTACGACCTCTTCTCTCCTCAATGGCGGCTCCCACGAACTATGGTTAGGGTTTTCTTCAATTGTGGCAAAGGGATGAGAGGGTGGGTGTTGGTGTGTTTAAATAGGGTGGAGGTGGTAGGGTTTGGGTGGAATTCGAGTTTAAGGTGGTGGAGGATGAGTAGGGGTCGTGGTGGGGTCCATTGAGGTCGGGCACAACATCATTGGGCCCACTCAAAGCAATTACCCAATAACTTGTCATGGGGGGGGGGATCTGAGTTGGGCACATCGAACTAGTCCGCTAGGGGCAGGACATGTTCGATTTTGAACGGAAAGAATAACGGCCAAGTGTTGTTGGGGTCCGAAAAAGTCCAAAAATGTCCAGAGAGCAAAAAGGACAAGGTTGGTATGGGTTTGGACAAGTGCGTAGGTTCGACCAACCTTTCAGAATTCGGGCCTAATTGGGGAATTATTGGACAACTCCGAAAAGTTATAGTAGGGGAGATCAGACTAGTTCGTACTCGCTAACGGACAAGTCGAGGATACTACAGACCCAATTTCAGACTAGTCCGCAGCAAAAGCGGCCAAGTCCGAAAAACAACAGAGGCAAAATCGGACTAGTCTGGGGTCTAGTTCGAATATGTCCGCACTAAAACTATTTTTTAGTTGCTGTTTAGTTTCTAATTAATTTTAAACTTGTTCCTTTTGTGTTGACTAATGACAAACATGCATAATAATGTATGCAATGCATGATGGATGAAAATGAGGGTGTTACAACCATAAACTATGGTTGAAAACTATCGTTTATAAGGGTCTTACCGTTGTTTATAACTTATAGACGACGGTTTTCATTTATTGGCGACGATTTCTGGCCGTCGCCAATGATTTGTTGTTTATAACACTATTGGCAACAGGAACTGACATCTATAATATAATCTGCGACGACCAACGTAGCCTGTTGCCAATTAGTTCACTGCACAACATGCCGGCAAGTGCGGCTAATTGGCGATGGTACTTCTGGTCAACACCAATAAGTGAGGCTTATTGCGACGGTGGGCCAAGCCATTGCCATTTATTATGGCTTTTTGGCGATGGCCGAGTACAAGAAAATGTCACCAATAAGGAAGGTAACTTTTTAAAAAGAGAAAATGCTGCCCTGGCTTCGAGGCCAGCCGTGGCTCGCTGGCCAGCTCAGACAGACATATAAACAGATTCACACAGGCATATAAGTAGGCATAGAACCGGAAATTGTCACCGACATTGTACACTAATACACATGCCAAACTAAACACTACCCCCTCAACTGCCACAGGAGCCCGCAAAGTCATCCTGGAGCTGTCGCCCAAGCGCTGGAACCAGAGGCGATGCAGTTTGAGCCTCCGTCACCGGTCCCTGTGATGTGCAAATGTAGTTAGGCATGTTATAAGTTTTGAAATGCATATTTGACTAAATTCACTTATTACAAGTTACATTTTGCTATGTTTGAGTAAGTTTGGTCATATTTTACTAAGTTTGAGCATGATCTACTAGTTTTAACTATGTTTAAGCAAGTTTTAGCAAGTTCAACTAGTTGTGGCTGTGTTTAAGTAAGTTTCATCATATTTGTCTTAGTTGGAGCAAGTTCAACTACTTTTGGCTATGTTTGAGTAAGTTTCAACATATTTCACCAAGTTTGCCTGGTTTTGCCTATGTTTGAGTAGGTTTGATCAAATTTCACCATGTTTGAGTAGGTTTGGGTAACATTTTGTACCCGTGCACTAGTCGGCAGCACCTGTGGCCCCTCCATTGGTGGCAGCTGCCATTGGATAAGGCTGCCTGCTATCCCATGTTCAAAGCATGCAAATACAAAAGCAAAACAATATCATATATAAGTCATTTAGATATTAGAATTGTTAAGTACAACGGTCAAAACTTACCTGCAGGGAAGCTTGCAGCTATAGCATGAACGAGTTACAATACTCATCCCTAGCCCTCAAGGCCGTTGCTTGCCACTCATTTGTCGATCACAGCTCTTACTACGTCCTCTGGAGCTCCTCACGGACAATCAAGAGCTCCTGATCACAGCTGCCATGATAGTTGGACCCAACCACCTGGGATGAAGAGGCTCTCAAGGAAGGTCATGCCTTTCTCGAGTTGACCACTCCATCAAGGTGGCTAACCATCACAAAGAAGTAAGATTGTTAAATTTTCGTATTCAAAATTCATGAAAGTAAATTATGTGAGACCTATGTGTGCTGAATACATTTGCTTTTATGATAAGAGATTTGAATATTGCCAAAACATTCTTTTAACAAGGTTCGACTCTCGGTCTGAGCTCCTGCAAGGTCTGACTTGTTTTGGGTTGCTCCGCAAGGTCCGACTTATTTTTTCCTGGTCCGACTTGTTTTGGCTAGGTCTGATATGTTTTTGCTAGGTCCGGCACAAGGTTTTACTAGCTAGGTATGACTAGCTTTGGTTAGCTTCAGCGCTAGGTCCTGCTAGCTTTGGTAAGATCCGGTTCAAGTTCCGGTTATCTTTGGCAAGGTTTGGTGCTAGATTACAATGGCTCTGCTTCTAACTTGCAATGTATTGAACATGCTTTTTGGGTTATGGAAAGCTTGCTTAGTATTCTTTTACTAAGCTTTTGGTGTGTGTTGGTGGTTATGGTAATATCGTTTTGCTATGGTTTGCAACATCCTTACGTGAGGTGCTGACGTAAGGTGTTGTGGTTATCAAAACTAATGAGTGTCAAGTCGAGGACTTGTGCTCGAAAGTATCGGTTGTTTATTTACGTGCAGGTGTTGCTTGAGGTTAAGGCATGGCTGGTGATGGGATCCATTGAACTAGTCTTAGTGAGAAGATGAGGTTCCACAACTAAGTTCGTGTGGAATTGTGGTCGAGTTGATCGGGAGGTTGTGTAGCATGTTTGAATCAAGAACAATGCATATGAAGATATCGTGGATGTCATTGGAAGATGTTTGCACGTGTGCAAGGAGTGCATGAACGTGGCTACATGGTTCAAAAGTGTGATAGAAGAGATGTGGACATAAAGAATTGATCGGAAAGGTCCAACCGACTAGGTTATGGACTCAGGCTGCAATTGAGTCGAATTTGACTCAAATATGGAAAGATTTGAGTTGGTTACTTTGGGATTTCGTGGTGAGCATGAAATTGAGTTGTTTTAGGAATGTGGCATACGATACTAAGGTGTCGAAAGTCTTAAGATTGCTTTTATCTGCGTATGGAAGAGTCCTGAGCAGTTATAGAAAGTTTCGATGGAAATTGAGTAGGATACTAGTCCTAGGTTGGTTTGGGTTGGCCTCATGGCTGGTTATATAAGCAAGGGATCCCAGAGCCTAGTACAAATATTTTTTCTGTTCCTCTTGTGTTCTATTGAATAAAGATCATAGTTTAAAGGAACTTTTGTGCCTTGTTCGTCCGACTTGTTTCAGACAAGTTTTTCTCGTCAAGTTTCTGCACAGCACTACTGTGCTTTGGTGGTTTTATCATAACTCAAGTTTTACAAATCCAATCGATGTTATTCTCTTTGTGTTGTCTTCACAAGTTGATTATATATCATATTTCAAAATTTCACGGTTATTGGACTTGTGATTTCTTATCTACACGAATTTTTTTGCAGTGTTGCATATCTGATTTTTCTCAGGTAGAACAGGTTGACCTTTGTTTGATCTTTTAATTGTAACTTGAGTTTTTCTTGACGAATTTTCGTAGTTCTTGTTGTGATGTCTTCGTGACTTGATTCTCCACAATCTATACTGGTTTTGTCACAATTGATCACGTTTAGATTAGTCGCGCACACGATTTATTTAACAGATAACTTTTCTACTGAGGGTTTTTTTTCCTTCCGCTGAAAAATTAGTAATCTACCATTCACCCCCCCCCCCCCCCCCCCCGCTGGTAGCCTTCCACGTGATCTTTGATCCTACAATTGGTATCAGAGCCACGGTGCTTTAATCTTTGATATTTGCATGTGTTTTGAATAATCGTCATTGAGAAATATTCCGCCAAACCTTGTGTGTTTAGTGCTATTGATTTTCAGGTTTGGAAGGCATGCATGGAGGCTTTCATCAAGGCGCAAGGCTTTGCAATATGGGAAAAGGTGTAAAAGACTTATGAAGTGCCGCCAAATGATCAAGCTACACCTACAAATCCAAGAGATGTCGACAACAACAACAAGGCTCAGAACTTGATTATACGATGACTAACTCAAAGCGACTTCGACCGTGTTGCTCACCTCTGATCTGCCTACGATGAATAGGAAGCTCTATGTGATTACCAAGAAGGATCCAACACAATCAAGGAGGTAAGGCAAGACATGTTCAAAATGGAGTACATGCGCTTTGAGATGCCACCAGGTGAGTCCCTCGATGACCTCTTTGCTCGCTATAATAAAATTCTCAGCAATTTGCGTAGCGTCAATGTTATTTTTTCAGATGTTGAGAATGCTAGGCAATCACTAAGTGCATTAGACATGTCAATTTGGGAGATGAAAGTCACATCTATTCATGAATCTACTGTCATGAGTACACTTACTTTAGATGTTCTATATTCTATATTGAAAATTCATGAAATTGACATGATCTCACGTAAGAACCCCAGCAAGTCTCTTGCACTTGTTTCTCAACGTGACATGCTTAGCTCTGGCAAAACATCATCTTGTGGAACACTTGCTTTGTTGTCCTCTCTAACCCTTGAATAGATTGAAGAGTTTCCAAAGGAAGAACTTGCAGTCATCTCTACTCGGTTCTCAAAAGCATTTCAAAATGTGAGAACTATAAGGAGAGGGAGTGTCGGACCTCGATGATGCTTTGAATATGGTAAGATAGGACATTTTTGCACAGATTGCCGTAACCTTTTAGGTACTATGTAAAAGCCCAAATTTCCAAAAATTCAAAGTTCGGTTAGGACAAAAAAAAATTTGAATGACAAAAAGCATTAAAAAGGAATTAAGAAAAACAAATTAATTCAAACTCCAAATGAGGAAATTAAAAAAAAATAAACTTAGCTACTGTTTAAATAAAGTTAACATGAAGATTTGAGTTGACCAATGGATTCCAAATATTCCAAATAGCATGCCTGCAGAGTTACATAATTTTTTTAAGCAAGTTTGCTATTTAATTCAATAGCTTCATTGAAATAAACTCAAATATATGATTAATACAGCCATCCCACAAATATCTAACAAATTTTGGAATGAATTAGGTGGCAGAATTGATGGGGCAAAGATGAGGATAAGGTGGGACCCACTTGTCATCCAAAGCAAAGTGATGTTTTGGCTCTCCAAGTGACAGCACATTGCGTGCAAAGTCCAGGTAGCTGCTTGCATTGTTATCGCTGACTCCAGCTGCCCCAAGCTCGCCCTGGCCTCCTACTTATACCCCCTCCATGCCCCTGGCTTGCTCTTTCTTCACCTTGAAGTCTCTAGCACCATTTTCACTTCTCTCCCGATTCCTTCTCTCTCCAGCCGATTAGCAGCAAAGGTACTACGTGCTAAGCACTTTTCTTTGACTCTCCTCACTCCCCAACCTCTTGCGCAGCCTTGTGATCAAGTTCTTGCACAGCTAGGCCATCCCCGAAGCCGGAAATCTCCCTTGTTTGGCCGCGCCTCTGCTCATCGTCCACCCGACGATACGTCCATCATCTCGCCTCATTCCTAGAAGGAAAAATGTTCGCCTAATCATGTTCTAGTTGCTCGTAAAGTTTCAGCCCATGCCGTGCCTCTTAGCCCCCGTATTTGTTTTTCTCCCGATGAACTTCGGTTATGAGTAGAATTGCTTCACGTGTGAAATTCCTTCTATACAGTTTATTATTCCTTGTGCACCCGTGCTATGTTGTTCTATATGGCCAGGCACATCACCTCGAATAGGAGTCATCGAGTTTCATCGGGTATTCACACCGAAATCCCATTTTTTTCCCAACCGCGGATTTTTCCCTCCTCGGTCCGTAGTCGCCACCAGTTTCCAAGCCTTTTCTCTTCCTCTTATGGACATATTCTTGTTCTCCATGCTACCATTAATCTTCCCAAGGTCTTCCCGATCCGTTTCATCCACCATAGGGTTCGGCCGACATGGCCGAAATGCTAATCGCCGCCGCCGCCGTCGCGCAAGCCTTCCCGGCCATCGCCAGCGTGCGCTGACCCCACCGGCGTGCTCAGCACCTCGAATTAGGGCTAGGCGGCGAGTTTGGTGAGGAGACGTGCCGTGTATCTATGGGCGGCGAGAGCTCCGGCGAGGCGCCGCCGTGGTCGCGCGCCGGGCGGGAGGTAGACGACGACCCCGTGGGGCCCCGTTGTCAGTGGAAGTGCAGCGCGCGCTCCGGATCAGCTGCGGCCAAGGGTCCCATTTGGATACATACGTTTTCTCTGTGGCCCGGTGTCTCTTAATTCCAATTGGTCCATTTTAAACCCATGGGCCCCCCGCAATTATTTAAAATTTCCCATTTAAACTTAATTCCAGATTTTGACCCAACTTGGAAAATCCATAAATCCTAGTAGAATAGTCCGAAAATTCCCAAATAAATTTTTTTAGAACCAGCATGAAGAATAATTTCCAGTGGTGCCCTTGGTTTTTTATGAAAGTCCATATAAAGTTCTACATAATTCAAATAACCAAAATCTTATAGAACTAATTCCTATAGTTTTGCTCTTTGGAAAAATACCAAATTTTTCCATAACCTTCATTTGAATATACTTGAACTCCAGTAAAAATTTAAGAGTAATTAGACTTCATTTACATGGTCTTATCACCTGTGTATTCTCTATGCACATAAAAATAGTCAAATTCATTTAGAGTTTGGACAAAAACTTATGCAAACTTCTAAATTGAATAAATCTTAGTATAAAGCGTCAAAAATTTTCAAACCAATTTCGTTGGTTTGCTCTTTATCCACACTCACAAGAACTACAACCCAAGCTTCATGAAAATCCCTAGATATTCCTGTAGAACCCTTTAAAGCAAAATCATGTTTGATTTTTATCTGATAATTCAATACATAGAAAACTAAGAAATTTTTCCAAAATGTTCTTTATTAAGTTTATGGATACCCGTAAAAATTTCAGCTTCATTGGACTATAATAACCTAGTTCAATCTGGAGATTTTCCTAACAGGTCATAGAATGCCCAAAAACATAAGAACTATTTCAGAAATTTATCCAAACTTCTAAATTAAATATCTCCCAATAGGAAGCTTAGAAATTTATGAAACAAATTTTCCTAGAACCAGTGAGAACCCCTATGTATGGTACAACCACTGGTAGCCATGATAGACCTCCAGAATTACAACCAAAATTCAGAGAAGAATTTTACTTGTTGGAATTTTGGACACAACAAGCTTCCTTGAACATCCCCAATTTTTTGGTCCATATCTTCCCCATATTACCTAGTGTCCCCTGTAAAATATCCAGAGCCATTAGGATTATTTAATATACTTAACTGTCTTTCCTTTGAGCTACAAGATAATACCGATATTGATTAACTTGCATCTCGCGACTGAACGTCATTAAGGCCACCATTGAGACGTGTGCCGGAATACCGGCTTAAAATTTTTACTTTGAGAGGCACGTAGTACCGACATATACTTCATTGACGCACTAAACACTTTTCTGTAAAATGGAACCAAGAAGATGTAAAACTACTTATATTAGCTATCGAGCTCTGGGTTTGAACTAAGTTTTCAATTTGGAGTAGGTTTTGAAATCACCAATTCAGAAACAGAGTGTTCTGTTTTCCGCCGTAAGAAGACCTGACTTTGAGAAACCATATCTCCCAGTAGGACATTCCAATGAAGGTTTATAATACATGCATGGAAAGTTTAGGAAGTCCTTTAAAACTGTTATGTTCAACTCCGGAACTGAATTTCCCTCTAACCTATTCAAAATTTGAAAGTCCAAACTCTGCCAAAACTGGACAGAAACTAGAACCCTCTCTGGACTCCTGATTGTTTTCACCATATCTCACTCCAGAAATTTCAAACTGGGTCGTGCAAGACATTTATGGAATCCTTGTAATATTTATTCCAAAATTGTATTTTGTGGCTTTTGTAAAATTTGCTGTTTTATATCTTGAAATTGTGGCCCAAATTCAGCATAAACAAAGGAGATGCTGTAAATTTTTCCAGAAAAACTGTCAGGTTTACAATACCATATATTCTCAACGGGAAATGATCTGAAGGAAAACCAATACTTTTTGGAAAGGCCTCGAAGTGTACGTCAACTTTGTGGTTCACCTCATGATCTGATTCTGCTATTTACTGGGTTAAATTTGTGTTTGAGTACAAACTGGTCAGGTTTCAATAGAAACTTTATCGGTTTGACATTTTGGTCTTGTTATGAATCTGGTCATCAAATTCACTTCGAGAAGTGTTGTAACAGACCAGTTGTCGATACTCAACTATTTACCAGTGGAATTGATGGTTGGACTCACTCGAACCTCTTTTCTTTTATGGCCATGTTTGTGTCATATTGAAGGTAAATGTGTGTTTCCGCACGATAACGCGCATAACGTTCCGTCGCGACCAACAATAGTCGAAATGAACTTTGATCCATGGAGTTCATTATTTTGGAACTCGCTATTGTAACATTGGTCCAGGGATGATGTATTGTGTATAAAGTTTGTACTTTATCAATATATGACCGCTATGCAAATTTGGTTATCAATACACACACCATTGTTGTCATCCTAGCGTGATCTTGCAATATCACGGTTCATGTTGGATTCATGGTTCTGATTGCAGAATGGTGCGCACTCGCACAACCTACGAGGTTGGTGGTTCATGTCAGGGAGGGGATGACTCCCGAGAGCCAGAACAACCGGCACAACAGCCACCTCCATCTCCGCATACATTGGCGGATGATATCGCAGCCATGCTGGGTTCGCGCGACGAGCGGACCAAACTGCTGCGAACCCTCGTGCAGATTATGTCCAATCAGGGGGACGTCAAGCCGAAGGCAATCATCAACCTCAGCAAGCAACATATCAAGAATTCTTGGCGACTGCACCCCCCGTGTTCAGTGGTGATGGTGAACCTCTAGATGCAGTCCATTGGCTCCACACCATTGAAGCTAAGTTCGGACTGCTTCAGTACAGTGATCATATGAAGGTTTTATATGCGGCACAACAACTTCATGGCATCGCTGGTGCTTGGGGGGCGAACCACATCACCTCCTTGTCCACCGGACAGCAAGTCACTTGGACAGAGTTCCGGAAGGCATTCCATGCCTATCATGTTCCTCCTGCCATTGTGAGAAGGAAGCTTCAGGAATTTCTTGATTTGAAGCAAGGAGAAAGAAGTTCTCAAGAATACTCCAAAGTCTTTGTTAATCTAGCGCAATATGTGTCGGAGTATGTGAGTACGGAGGATCAGAAGCGAGAGTACTTCTATCAGGGTTTAAGCCCCATGTTGAAAGTAAAGCTTGCATTGTTCAATCATGGCTCGTTGAACACTATGCTTAATGCCACGATTACGCAAGAGGATGCCACACGTGAGCGGATCATGGAGGACCAAAAAAGAGACTTGCTGTGCAGGACAACACACATAATGTTCCTCAGAAATACCGTATGTGCAC
Organism: Tuctoria greenei; assembly: GCA_036927565.1. Taxonomy (NCBI): domain Eukaryota; kingdom Viridiplantae; phylum Streptophyta; class Magnoliopsida; order Poales; family Poaceae; genus Tuctoria; species Tuctoria greenei. Next base: position 171,181,885 of record JAYESD010000002.1, on the reverse strand, counting down.
CCGTCCGGTCAGATATGGCAGCCGGCTGCACAACCGAGTTCGTATTAGAGTTGGCCGTTTGAAGTATCAGATTTCCAACCAGCAGTACATCAACAGCAAGAAAGGTCCCAAGTCAGTGGAACGCTGAATCAGTATAGGTGTTCCACATGTTACTGTGTTGGGCACTTATACCAAGGATTGCCTAGAGAAGCTCTTGAGCAGCAGGCAAGTACCGGTACAACGGTGTATTCAGTCCCATATTCAACAAGATAAGACAGCACAGCAAACTGGAAGTGTTCAACAAATAGCGATCGAATGTGTTCCTGAGGGAGCACCGGTGTTAGCGGGCATGTTTGCTATCAAAGACATACCCGTCCTCATACTCTTTGATTCCGGTGCTACCCAAAATTTTATCAGTAAATCATGTGTGGATCAGCACCAATTATCCACCAATACTCACAAGAAAACTTATCTTATAAGCTCACCGGGTGGAAGTATCTCGGCTAGTCAGATTGTTCCCCGAGCAGCTTTATGTTTGTGGGGAAAAATATATCCAACGTTGCTGATTATATTGGATGGACAGAAGATCGATGTAATATTGGGGATGTCATGGTTGAACCATCACGGTGCCGTTCTTAATATCGGTACCCAGACTATCCAAATTGACTCTCCGATGCACGGACAACACGAGCTTTTTTTGGACAGTTTGGAGCAGGACAATGCAGCTGCATATAACACGGAAGCAACTAAACTTGAAGATATTCCGGTGGTCCGTGAGTATCCCGATGTGTTTCCCGATGATTTACCGGGCATGCCGCCCGAGCGTGACGTTGAGTTCAAGATTGAACTTGTACCAGGAACCACACCGATCTCTCGAAGAACGTATCGAATGGCACCCAATGAGCTAGCGGAATTAAAGGAGCATTTGAAGGACCTTTTGGACATGGGTTTTATCCGCCTAAGCTCGTCACCCTGGGGCTGCTCGGCGCTGTTTGTCAAGAAGAAGGATGAAACATTGCGGTTATGTGTGGATTATCGACCGCTCAACACCGTGACTATAAAGAACAAGTACCCGCTGCCCCGCATCGACATTTTATTCAATCAACTTGTTGGTGCGAGGGTGTCCTCGAAGATGGATCTTCGGTCCGTATATCATCAAATCAAAATCCAACCGGAGGAACACCGAAGATGGCATTCTCGACGCGATATGGATTATACGAGTATCTTGTCATGTCTTTTGGTCTCACCAACACTTCGGCTCACTTTATGTATCTCATGAATTCAGTATTCATGCCGGAGTTGGATAAGTTCGTCGTGGTCTTCATCGACGACATATTGGTTTATTCCAAGTCAGAGGAAGAGCATGCTGAACATTTGCATATTGTGTTGCAACGGTTGAGAGATCACAAGTTATAAGCAAAATTCAGCAAGTGTGAATTTTGGATCAGCCAAGTGCCATTCTTGGGACACATTATTTCAGCCGAGGGCATCACTGTGGATCCAAGTAAAATTGTTCAAGTGCTGAAATGGCAATCTCCAAAGTCAGTACATGAAGTCCGAAGTTTCCTCGGTTTAGCGGGATATTATCGGAGGTTCATCCCGAGCTTTTTCAAAAATTGCTAAACCGATGACGGAGCTGATGAAAAAGGGAACCAAATATATTTGGAGTTCAGTTTGTGAAGAAGCGTTCAAGACATTAGTACATCACCTTACAACAGCCCCGGTTCTTGCTCAGCCGGACACGACAAAACCGTTTGACGTTTATTGCGATGCATCTGGCATCGGACTTGGCTGTGTTCTTATTCAAGAAGGACGTGTGGTCGCATGTGGATCTCGACAACTCCAAAACCATGGGCAGCACTATCCGACTCATGACCTTGAGCTCGCTGCCGTGGTATTGGCATTAAAAATGTGGAGGCATTACTTGCTTGAAAATCTTGTACACCTCTACACCGACCACAAGAGCTTGAAATATATTTTCACGCAGAAGGAGCTGAATATGAGACAACAAAGGTGGTTAGAGTTGATCAAAGGTTACGAAATTGAAATTCACTACCACCCCGGTAAAGCGAATGTGGTTGCCGACACGCTCAGTCGGAAAGACCATGTCCACCATATCACCATGGCTGAAAAGGAAGATGAGGAACCAAGTCTGTATGTGATTCCATATGGGGCTCTCAATAATCTTGCTCTCATTCCCACCATCCGAGAGGAAATTATTAAAGCCCAGAAAAAGGACAAGGGCATGTCACACATACGAGAAAGAGTGGACAACGGGGAAGTAAAATGTTTCCGGAAAGGCAATCATGGTACATTATGGTTTACGGAACGTATAGTTGTACCCCGAGATGTTAAGCTCCAGAAGAAAATATTGGATGAAGCTCACATGTCAAAATTTTCTATTCATCCGGGCAGCAATAAAATGTATCAAGATTTAAAGACCAAGTTTAGGTGGTCACGGATGAAGCAGAAAATAGCAAAGTACGTATTCGAGTGTGATACGTATCGACGAGTGAAGGCCGACCATATGAAGAAAGTGGGACAGCTGCAACCGCTGAATAATCCGGCATGGAAATGGGAGGATGTGAGTATGGATTTCATAGTCGTATTGCCACTCACATTCCGGAAGCATGATTCGCTTTGGGTGATAGTCGACCGCCTAACCAAATCAGCACACTTCATTCCGGTAAATGTCGGACTCAATGCTAAGAAATATGCGCAGTTGTACATATCAAGAATCGTGTGTTTACACAGCATTCCTCGCACGATTATTTCAGATTGAGGCTCGCTGTTCGTTGCTCATTTCTGGGAGCAACTGAACGCCTCGTTGGGTACTAAACTGATTAGAAGCTCTGCATATCACCCCCAGACCAATGGACAAACTGAGAGGGTGAACCAGGTCCTTGAAGACATGTTACGTGCATGTGTCATCCACCACGGTAAAAATTGGGACGATCATTTGCCGTTGGCGGAATTCTCGTACAACAACGGTTATCAAGCGAGTATCAAGATGGCACCATATGAAGCTCTCCATGGCCGACAATGTCGCACCCCACTGAATTGGTGCGAGTCCGGCGAAAGAGTGACGTTCGGGATTGATCTAGTCAACGAAGCCGAGGAACAAGTTAGGATCATTCAAGCAAATCTATGAGCGGCTCAATCTTGACAGAAGGCTTATGCAGACAAGCGGCGTCAACTGCTGCACTTTGATTTCGGGGATCACATGTACCTCCGCGTGTCTCCGATGAAAGGAATTCACCGGATCGGAATAAAAGGAAAGTTAGCTCCCCGATTTATTGGCCTGTTTGCTATAACGGTGAAGTGCGGACCTGTGGCTTATCCATTGGAATTACCGGCATCTCTCACTGGTATACACGACATTTTCCATGTATCTCAGCTCCGGAAATGTCTCAAGTTCACAGCTGCAGTCCACACTGACGACATCGGCAAATTGCAACCGGATTTGACGTACTCCGAACGTCCGGTTCAGATTCTCGACGAGAAGACTCGAACAACGCGGAACCGCACGCTGTAGTTATATAAAGTGTTATGGAGCAACCATACTGTTGAAGAAGCGACTTGGGAATCCGAAGAGTATCTCCGCTCCAACTATCCGGATTTTTTATCGTCTCATATCCGGTCATTTCTCTCCTACTTTCGTCTCTTCATTGTAATCTCAGGACGAGATTCTTTTAAGGGAGGAGGAATGTAAAAGCCCAAATTTACAAAAATTCAAAGTTCAGTTAGGACAAAAAAATTTGAATGACAAAAAGCATTAAAAAGGAATTGAGAAAAACAAATTAATTCAAATTCCAAATGAGGAAATTCAAAAAAATATACTTAGCTACTGTTTAAATAAAGTTAACATGAAGATTTGAGTTGACCAATGGATTCCAAATATTCCAAATAGCATCCCTGCAAAGTTTCATAATTTTTGAAGCAAGTTTGCTATTTAATTCAATAGCTTCATTGAATTCAACTCAAATTCAAATTCATATTTGAATTTAAATGAAACTTTGTCAAATCAACTATGGGAATTCAAAATCAAACTCCATATGATTAATACAGCCATCTCACAAATATCTAGCAAATTTTGGAATGAATTAGGTGGCAAAATTGATGGGGCAATGATGAGGATAAGGTGGGACCCACTTGTCATCCAAAGCAAAGTGCTGTTTTGGCTCTCCAAGTGACACCACATTGCATGCAAAGTCCAGGCAGCTGCTTGCACTGTTGTGGCCGACTCCAGCTGCCCCCAGCTCGCCCTGGCCTCCTACTTATACCCCCTCCATGCCCCTGGCTTGCTCTTTCTTCACCTTGTGGTCTCTAGCACCATTTTCACAGTTCTCCCGATTCCTTCTCTGTCCAGCCAATTTGCAGCAATGGTACTCCGTGTTAAGCACTTTTCTTTGCCTCTCCTCACTCCCCATTCTCTTGCGCATCCTTGTGATCAGGTTCTTGCACAGCTAGGCCATCCCCGAAGCTGTTAACTTCAAAACCGAGGCCGCCGGAAATCTCCCCTGTTTTGTCGCGCCTTTGCTCATCGTCAACCCAATGATACGGCCATCATATCGCCTTGGTCCTAGAAGGAAAAAGGTTCGCCTACTCCTGTTCTAGCTGCTCGTAAAGTTTCAGCCCATGCAATGCCTCCTAGCCCCCGTATTTGTTTTTCTCCCGACGAACTTCGGTTATGAGTAGAGTTGCTTCGCGTGTGAAATTCCTTCTATACAATTAATTTTTCCTTGTAACTTATGCTATGTTGTTCTATATGGCCAGGCGTATCACCTCGAACAGGAGTCATCGAATTTCATCGGGTATTCACACCGGAATCTCATTTTTTCCCCAACCGCGGATTATTTCCCTCCTCGGTCCGTAGTCACCACCAGTTTCCAAGCCTTTCTTCTACCTCTTATGGCCAGATTCTTGTTCCCCATGCTTCCATGAATCTTCCCAAGGTCTTCCAGATCAGTTTCACCCACCGTAGGGCTCGACCGACATGGCCGAAACCCTAATCGCTGCCGCTGCCGTCGCACAAGCCTTCCCGGCCATCGCCGGCGTGCGCTGACCCCACCGGCATGCTCAGCACCTTGAATTAGGGTTAGGCGGCGAGTTCGGTGAGGAGACGTGTGGTGGATCGACGGGTGGCGAGAGCTCTGGCGAGGTGCCGCCGCGGTCGCGCGCCGGGCGGGAGTTAGACGATGACCCCGTGGGGCCCCGCCGTCAGTGGAAGCGCAGCGCGCGCCCTGGATCAGCTGCAGCCAAGGATCCCATGTGGCTACGTACGTTTTCTCTGTGGCCCGGTGTTGCTTAATTCCGATTGGTCCATTTTAAACTCGTGGGCCCCCCTGGATTAGTTAAACTTTCCCATTTAAACTTAATTCCAGATTTTGCCCCAACTTGGAAAATCCATAACTCCTAGTCGAATTGTCCAAAAATTACCAAATTAATTTTGTTAGAACCAACATGAAGAATAATTTGCAGTGGTGCACTTGGATTTGTATGAAAGTCCGTATGAATTTCTCCATAATTCAAATAACCAAAATGCTTATAGAACTAATTCCTATAGTTTTGCTCTTTGGAAAAAAACCAAATTTTTCCAGAAACGTCATTTGAATATCCTTGAAATCTAGTAAAAATTTCAGGGTCATTAGACTTCATTTACATGGTCTTATCACCTGTGTATTCTCTATGCACATAAAAATAGTCAAATTCATTTAGAGTTTGGACAGAAACTTATGCAAACTTCTAAATTGAATAACTCTCAGTATAAAGCTTCAAAATTTGTCAAACCAATTTTGTTGGTTTTCTCTTTATCCAAACATACACGAACTAAAACCCAATCTTCATGAAAATCCGTAGATATTTCTGTAGAGCCTTTTAAAGCAAAATCATGTTTGATTTTTATCTGATAATTCATTTCATAGAAAACTAAAAAAAATTTCCAAAATGTTCTTTAGTAAGTTCTTGAATTCCTGTAAAAATTTCAGCTTCATTGGACTTTAATAACCTAGTTCAATCTGGAGATTTCCCTAACAGGTCATAGAATGCCCAAAAACATCAGAACTATTTCAGAAATTTATCCAAACTTCTTAATTCAATATCTCCCAATAGAAGCTTAAAAATTAATGAAACAAATTTTCCTAGAACCAGTGAGAATCCCTCTGTATGTTACAACCACTGGTTGCCATGATAGACCTCCAGAATTACAATCAAAATTCAGAGAAAAATTTTAATTGTTGAAATTTTGGAGACAACAAGCTTCCTTGAACATCTCCAATTTTTGGCCCAAATCTTACCCATAGTACCTAGTGTCCCCTGTAAAATTTCCAGAACCATTAGTCTTAATTTAATATATTTAAATGTATTTCCTTTGAGCTACAACATAATACCGATATTGATTAACTTGCATAATTCTTTGCATATCGATTAGTTGCCGAGCTCAAGAGGATCCCGGAGCTACTTGAAGTCATCCCTCTGGAGATTAACTTTGATACCGTCTTGCATCTAGGCAAGCCCTGGTTTGCATTTAAGCGCTATTACAGAATTTTGATTTGTATCACACATGTCTAGGGTGAGTATTGTGCATTAGGGCTAAGGTGATTAAAAACCCAATTGCATGACCAGATCAAGTTATGGAGTATTTGGTTAGTTGTCAAGTCATCGTGTAGACTATGCTATGCTAAATGTCGTATAGGATTCGGTACAAGTCGAGTAGTTGGAATCTACTCGAATGGCTAGGACTTTTTGACACGGGATTGGTTCAAAGAAAATGGAGTAGTAATCTGAAAATGAGACCGGGAGGGGCGTAGGATGCAGCAAGACGTGGTCTTGGGTGTGTAGCCCTGCCTGTGTTGATTAAGGACCGACCCGTACTGCCCTGCTGAGGAAGTTTTAATTGTACCAAAGTCATACTGGATATATGGGGTCCAGGAAACCGGTGTACCTTGGGAAGCTTTTGTTGAGACTTTTTCGATTGCCTCAGGCTTTCGGCCGCAGCACAGTAGACGGAAACTCGCTCACGACATCTTCACTGCAGAAGGGTGCACCGTGAGTGGGGATACTATCCTAGACGATTGAATCGATTCAACATAGGCGGAACTTGAGAAAGGTGGCTACGTACGGCGTCCGTGGAGTCCACCGATGTGACTTCCAGTACGGGCGTATGTGTCATGTATGCTGGGTATCATTGATTCGAATCACCATCCTCCGCGGTTATGAGTACCACTTGCTCACTTAGTTGTGACGTAGCTAAATAGTTGCACTTGAGATGAGAATTAATTGCTGCTGTTATAAACATTATATTATCATAGTATTGCTATGTTGTATGTATTAGTATAGTGCTCACTAAATTTAATTTCCACGTTGGGCATGCAGCATTATGATTGAAGCGTTTCTTGTTTGATTGTGGAGTTACGATGTTGCCCCGCACAAGGTTTAAGCTGCTGCTATAAATCTGAAAAACAAGGACCCACAATTAGGCGAGTCTGTTACACAAATCTTCCATCCTATGTTATGTCTTTACCCTCATGTAGAGTTTCATGTTTAGGTGAAACAGTTAAGTCTTGATGAGCCTTCGTGATCACGGTTGCTATATAAGTTGTTTTGCAGGTACTAACCTCTATGCTTATGATTATGGTTGTCCGATGATACTCATGACTCCCCGAGTAATATACTCCTGTGGGAACCATGCCGCTGTTGTTTGGTTTTCGTGGCTTGTGAGGAGCGTCCATGGGCTGGACGGCTTCTCTTTTGCTTATTAGACTGGAGTACGAGAGGTGTAATCTTATCTTCTGCTGTAGTTTATTTTTATAAACTATTGTAAACTGAATATCTTTGTAAATTTCTGCAAATGATTTATACAATACGTGTTCCTTTACATGTGTGCTGTTGTGTGTCGCATCGCACGGCACCACCCAATGCGATTTCTGGAAAGCTTGGACTCCGGTCCCCACATACTACTTTCCGTGATAAAAAGAAAACAAGAATAAAGCACTCCTCTGCAAACAACAACAAGAAAAAGAAGGGTTTTACAGGACGCCAATTGTTGATTAGTTTTATTTCTGCACTTCAAGAACTTGGCTTGAGCGATGTGGACATCGGAAGTGACGAAGATGAAGATGATTTGGCAAACTTGTGCTTCATGATGGGCAAGTCAAGATCAAGTATGGTAGAGGAAGGACACAACAGCGACAATGAAGAGGTATGTCCTACTTGCGAAGAAATATGTGATGTTATTTCTCATGCCACTATTATACTTAAGAAAAAGGACAAAAAGCTTAGGGACAGTGCTGTTAAAATTGAGTCACTAGAATTTGAAATTAATCGTTTGAAATCTGTTATTCCTAGTGATGATTCTTGTTTTTCATATGATTTAATATATGAACAATTGTCCTCTCTAAGAGGTGCACACACCTCCACACTTGATGTAACACCCCAGCTACTACGGGCCTGGCGGTCGTTACTCCTGGCAGCTCTATAGGATCACAGACTAGCCCCACAGACCAACACTAGTGTTTTCTACGCACTTTGTCCTCACTCGTGCGCACCCGGGAAAACTTCCCAGTCGGTCACCCATCCACAAATTGTTCCGGGCCAAGCACGCTTAACCTCGGAGTTCTTTGCACGTGAGCTTCCGGAAAAGAAGGTATACCTTGGTGGTATGAGTATTCTATCAATCCTATTAAGCCTTGAACCAGAATGTCACAATCCACCCCCCTTAGAAGACGGACGTCCTCGTCGGTCAACTGCCAAGCCAGGAACGTCCCCTCTTGGCCACGTCCATACGTTCAGTACTGGCATACGTACCATACCGTGTCCCTCCTGGAGGACCCACACGTCATGCGTACGTACCCACGTCCCTGACCCATATGCACCCGTGAAACCGTGAGGGTCGGCTCTGATACCATTCTGTAACACCCCAGCCACTACGGGCCTGGCGGTCGTTACTCCTGGCAGCTCTATTGGATCACAGACTAGCCCCACAGACCAACACTAGTCTTTTCTACGCACTTTGTCCTCACTCGTGCGCACCCGGGAAAACTTCCCGGTCGGTCACCCATCCACAAATTGTTCCGGGCCAAGCACGCTTAACCTCGGAGTTCTTTGCAGGTGAGCTTCGGGAAAAGAAGGTATACCTTGGTGGTATGAGTATTCTATCAATCCTATTAAGCCTTGAGCCAGAATGTCACACTTGATAAACTTGATTTAGAGATAGAAAAGAACAGAGAGCTTGCTGCACTTAACGGTAAAAACTTAAAAGATGCTAGCTGTTCGACAATTAATTTGCATTGTTCTACCTGTGATGATCTTGATAAGAAACTACATGATGCTATGAATGAAAATTCAATATTGAACAATGCTTTACGTTCTCATTAAGTTAAATATTGTTCTGATTGTGAACTAAAAGGAAAAACTTCATACTAAAATTATCTAGACTTGTCAAAGAAAATTGATGACATGATAGGACAGTAGAGCGCACTGCAAGGATTCGGATTATCGCAACGAAAAAATTCATCGCAATAGGTCGTTTTTCGTCGCAATAGGTCAATGTTGCAATGCAACAAAGCATGGCAATAGTTTTTATGAGTCATCGAAATAAGTCCCGTGGCGATAGATTATTGCGGCGACTTGACATCTGTGGTAAATAGTATGGTATTGCAACGATTTTACATCGGTGGCAAATAGTATGCTATTGCAACAATTTCACGTATTGCGATGATTCAACGTATTGCAACGAATAGTACGCTATTGCAACAATTTCACAATCATGGCAAATAGTACGGTATTGCAATGATCTCATATTCGTGGCAAATACTATGTTATTGCAACGATTTAGTGTATTGTGGTGATTTAATGTATTGCAATGAATAGCATGGTATTAAAACAATTTCACATCCGTGGCAAAAAGTATGGTGTTGCAACGATGTCACATGGGTGGCAAAAAATACAGTATTTCAACAATTTCACAATCGTAATAAATAGTATGGTATTGCGATGACTTCACATTGGTGGGAAATAGTATGTTATTGCAATGATTTAGCGTATTACGACGATTTAACATATTCCAACGAATAGCATGGTATTGCAACAATTTCACATTCGTGGAAATAGTATGTGATTGCAATGATTTCACATTTGTGGCAAATAATACAGTATTGCAACGATTTAGCGTATCACGATGATTTAATGTATTGCAACGAATAGCAGTGTATTGCAATGATTTTACATTCCTGGCAATAGTATGTTACTGAAACAATTTCACAGTCGTAGTAAATAGCACGGTATTGCAACGATTTAAGGTATTGCGACAATTCAACGTATTGCGACGAATATCACGGTATTCTAATGATTTCACATTCGTGGCAAGTAGTCTGGTACTGCAACGATGTCAAAGTCGTGGCAAATATTATGGTACTGCGATGGTCTAACGTCCGTGGCAAATAGTATGTTATTACAATGAGTTCACAAACATGGCGAATAGTACTGTATTGCAACGATTTCAGATCCGTGGAAAATAGTATGGTACTACAATGATTTCGCATATGTGGCGAATAGTTCGGTGTTGCAACGATGTCTTATCTATGGCAACAGGTTTGTAATGCAACGTTTCCTAATCTGTGGCAATTGGTTTCTAATGCAACGTTTCCTGATCTGTGGCAATAGATTCGTAATGTAGCATTTTCTGATCTGTGGCAATACGGTTGTAATGCAACGTTTAAGGATTTGTGATGATAGAGGTGTAATGTAGCATTTTCTCATTTGCGGCAATAGTGTTGTAATGCAACGTTTTATGCGTGGTGGCAATAAAAGTCTAGGGCAACATTTTTTTGAGTCGTGGCCAAATGTTTATACGGCAACGTTTTGTAATTCATGGCAATAGCTTCCTATTGCAACAATTTATCATTTGTGAAAAGAAGTCTGTAATGCCGCATTTTATAATTAGTGGCAGTAGAATCCTAATGCATCAGGTTTGAAAATTAGTGGCAACAGAATCACGAGTTTAACAATAAACTAATAACGCGATGTGTTTGCATGTTAAAGTTTACCTAAGCTGACCGGGACTAATTGTTGGAGCAGGTGGCTTTTGGCAGCTCTTTTGTTGGACCTTTTGTGGAGTGGTCTCTATCATTTTGGGCATTTCAGCCCTCATTGAGATGCGCATGTCCTCCATTTCCCGAGCCCTCTATTAGCGATCAGCTGCTATCCGACCTTCTAAGTTCTAGACTTGAAGATTTAACTCTTCATTCTTCTGATTTATGCAGTCCATCTGGGTGGTTAAGCTATGATTTCTTCCTTCGAACTCCTGCACTATGTGATTGAGGCCTGCATTTCTATCTTCCTAGTTTCAAGCTTGGTCATCGAGGTATTCAGACATCTCGATACACACACGTTCACGTTCAGGACTAGTAGGGTTAGCCATATAATCACGTCCCCGAACTTGTGATCATGCACAACCGATTGAGAATCTATAACAACACTCGAAGATGTGGTTTCTATCCTCATTTGGAATTGGGCCTCCCTGCTCAGCTTCCTTGTCGTCCACTTGTGCACATGCCTGGCTCTATATACAAAAAGAAAAGTCAAAGGTACATTTCAAATATTTATTTAATTAAGGATTGTTTGAAGTGTTATTCACATGTACAGCTTCTGCCTGCTCATTTTCCCAATCACCGTTCTTCAAATCACTTGCCTCCCACAGTTGTATGTCATCGGGTTCTTCCCTGGTCTCTGGGTCTCGCTACATAAAATACAAGTATAATTCAATATGTAGGTATACATATCTATTGCAGTGCAAAGTAAAAGCGTGATTTATTTTTCATACCTTCTCGTAACTAAGTTGGGCGTAGGATTTGGAGCCAAGCAAGTGTTTCGTCTTTTGTCCTCTTCGATTTTGAGAATTGGTCCTGCTTATTGACTACAATAATTTTAAGAATTAATTCCATGAATGAATGTAAATAAAATAGTTTTTGTATGATGCGAAGCTATTAAAAAGTTAGCCGACCTTGAATCGCTCAGACCCAAAATATTATATTAGTTGCAACCACTCGAGCATCGGTACATCAGCAGGCTTGTATCGTATACGTTCTTCATCGGTCGAATAACTCTTATAGTTGACATGCAAAGTCGAGCGCCACCCCTTGTAGCGCTCACCAGCAATTTAAAAAAAATTCTCGTGCTCTCTTGTGTGCCCTCCATGTCCCAGGAATTTTGTACATTGTATTACAAGTTTTTATAAATGTACAAGATGGAGATTGTAAGAAAAAAATACTTGTGTGGGGTGTTACGACACTAACAATAATGTCACTTACTATATCTCCCTTGTTACTATGGCCAACCTCTGCCCACTTCCTTGGACCGCTAAGGGATGCATGTTTTTTAAACATAACCACATCATCGACAAAGTGTCACTTATTAAAACCAACAGTAACACGCAACCTAGTGGAGAACTGAATTGGTAGCTTCACATGCTCCGTTCTACTAACTTGTGATTCATAGCATATTCTTGCAACCTTAAGTCCTTTAGCGACACTTCATACAAACTTATTTCCTTCTGTTACATTGATTCAAACAGTAAACGATTAAAGCAAATTACTGCATGACCAAGTTTAGTATGATGTACAAATAGTGTGAAAAGAAGAAAAGTCTGATGTTCATACCATCTTCAGGACGATTGCAAAAAATATTGGTGCGGGACGACCGCATCCTAGTAGCATTTTGTTCTGTATTACTCCTTCCTGGTTTATATTAATTGTCGTATCAGACCAATAAATGAATTAAAAATGAACTAGTTAGAACTATCTGAATGACAACTATTTTGATCGGGGGGGGGGGGTGTACATTGTTGACCTCTTTGTTGCTGTTCATACCCTTAAATGAGCCATTAGGTACACATGTCAGTGGCACTACTGCACTCGTAGTACTGCAAAAGATTTTCAGTTCAGCAGTGAAGCACGCAAGACTGAGGGGGCAGGCATGCAGCTGGCAACGCTAGACTAGACAAAGATAGGATTTGCTAGTTCGGTCTGACTGACATCACTCAGAGCGCGTCTCGAAGAGAAATTGTTGCAGTGTGAGTAATTAACGCCAGCTGTAGCAGGTGGCGAATGCAAGACAGATAAGGCAGGCAGCTTGTGGGATTGAAATCCTCTACAGTACTGCACCTGCAGTAGCTACCATTGACATGTGGGCCAATGAGACATCGGGTCCACTTGTCAGTGGTGGCTATTGGAGGTGCAATACTGCATAGTCCCAGCTTGTGACGCTTAACAAAGCGAGAGCTCGTTCTGGCAGAGATCACCAGGAGCAACTCTCAAAGAGGATTGGTGGCAGGGCGAGTAATGGCCAGGGATTTGCGGGCGGTGGGGTCATGAAGGCACGTGAAGGATGGGACGTGGCTATGGACGAGGGAGACGCGTTGGGGAGAACACTGAAGTGATCAGCAACAGGGCGTGGGCACCAGTGCCGGCCGGAGTGGCCGGCGGTGAGAGAGCACAACGTTGACGCATCAAAAAATCACGTCATCACACAGGCTAATGAACTGTTAACTATAAAGACTGATAAAGTAGAATCGCAAGGCATGCTAAAAAATTTATTTGAGCCTAGGATAGAATGCAAATGACCATGATACACCCATCATCAATACGTTTAAAGGACAAAATGTAGTCTCTCAAAATCCTCAAAATTCAATGCTAGAGTAAAAAACTAACACGCTCTGCCAAGACAAATGGCACGGTAGAGAGGCAGGTAGTAATGTGATGTGATGTGGGTAGTTGGAAGCTACCGATAGAGTTGGAGTGGGACATTTTTTTAAGCTCCAAAAGTAATGTTATCGTGGGACGAAAGGAGTATTTCTGGTTTGTATATCTATACCTGCTGTTAGTTCATACATCGTAGTACAAGGGAGTGAAGAATCTCGGGGTTCCAGAACATCATGTGCCACAATATTCTTTGCATACCATGCAAAGGAATTAATGTTTTCTAAAAAAATTAATTTTGATAGTAAACACATTTATAGTTATACCAGGTGTTTGTCGGCCACCATGAATGCTTGTAGACGACATCACGGTTTGATGTCTTGTTGCTAATGTAAAGATCATTGTAAGTAGTCATTCAAAATAATAGTGATAACGTTAGATTACATGATCGATGTAGAATTTGGATGAGATGGTGTGGTTTCTATAAACTTTAATGTTTGTTTGGAACGGAGGAATTAGAAATGAAGGAATTGGAAAAAATGTATGATCCGAGAAAGCCACAAGAAAGAAAGAAGTGTCAAAACCGTGGGAACTGAAAATCTTAGGAATACAAATCTGTAAAAATGGAATGAGAGTACAACAGTTGGAGTGGTTGATTAGATAACCCATGCATCATTTACTTCTATATCCAAAAATTACATACTACATCCGGTTTTTAATATTCGTCGTTCCCGAGCAGGAATTGTACACTACCGTAATAAGTTGTCAGAGCGACATTTATTTTGGGACAGATGTAGTAGATGATATATATATATATATATATATATATATGTATGTATGTATATATATATATATATATATAATTTCGTGAAACATAAGACCATATTTCTTCTTTGTTAATTTATTTAATCTCCGTATATCAGCATGGATCGTGTAGAACTTAACTAGCCCAAAACTGCATGGACCGTGTAGAACCTAGCCAATATAGCTCTATAAAATAATGACATGGATCGTGTAGAACTTACCTAGCACAAAACTGGAGTCCAGGATGTCGCAGGGAGGTGTCGGCGATGAAAAGGTTGGGTAGAGCCTGTCAAACTTGGTTGCCCGACGTTGTACCCACGAGTCACCACCACCAAGAGCTTTGATGCGTCACTACGAGATCCATGGGGAAAAAATTGAAAAAACTGTGGGAAATGAAAACACAGGAATTTTTTAGGAATACATGTTTGGAACACAGGATAGAGACAACACATTTGGAGTACTGCGAGATCACCGGAAGGGCGAGGCAGTGGTGTGTCAGAAACGGAGGCCAGTGTTTCCATTTATACTCATCATGGCTGCAATAGGGTTACAATAGGCGGGACTGAAATCTGAGGCGCGGTGAGTGAAAATTTAATATTGAAAATCTCAATTGTGGCACACCAAGAAGAGCGAAAAAAATTTGCGGACGTGGAGAATTTGATGCAATCGTGATTAATTACATAACATGGTGCATCGATTCCTGCACATGGTGCGTGTAGGTAGAGTGGTAGAGTTCTTAGGACAACTTGCTCACTTCTTAATTACAGTATGGCCTAGCTGCTTTCTCGCTGTGCGACTGCTAGCTCCCCTTCAACTTTGTTGCCATGCATGGAGATCAAAATCTAAAAGCAGTTATCTGCTAGCTAGTGGGACATTCCAAAAAATAATGTATATGTGCTAATGCAAACGATATGCAAATACAAAACACCCGAGTCCATGAAAGGACGATGGAAAACAATCAGCATTCTGTAACATTAATCACAATGAAATGATAACATATAGTATATACTACTACTAAAAATACATTTTCACATGCGCCACGATTTTTTATCAATGTATGAGCTATAGAGAAAAATCTCGTCAATTATGAAATTTTACCGGATTAGTGTAACCTAAGGTTGCCTGAATTTTCACCGGATTACAATCTTTTCAAACACATGCAATACAAACGGTCCCAAGTTAGAGACAAACATGAGATATTTTTTTGATGCTGCATTGGACACATTGTTCATGAACATAAAGGATATTTTTCATTAACATAAAAACAACACATATATTACAAATAAGAAAAAGAAAAATACTCCTAATCCTACTCTACTCGGAGGAGAGGACTCCTCAACCTCTGCCGCCGCCCCCACCTCTTCCTCCTCATCCCGCACCAGAGTGCGAAGGTTCCAGGCCATGGTGTGTGCGGAAGGTGTCTGCGGCCCTCCACCCCAGCCACCTCCGAGATCATGTCATGGAGGGCGTCAAGACGAGTGGCCACAAAGCTTAACCCGAAGCTAGTGGCCGGCACTGCGGAGTCCATACTGGTGTGGACGAGAAGGGTCCTAAGAACCAGACATTGACACGAGCAACTTCTTGAAATTGCGCCTTGAAGAGGTCATCAAAATCCTTAGAATCCGATGCGTGATAGGGATATCACACTCTATGGCTCTACTCGTGAGAGGCAATAACTAAATTTTTATTGTAGACATGCATTGATGAGAACATCGGGAGCCCGATTCAGAGATCGAACCCCAAACTGATAAGTGGCCACCCCATCATTAATGTTGTTCCATGAGTATGTTCTGTCCATGAACTTTTAGTTTGATGTACAACAGTAATCTTAGCATTGGTGAAGTTTGATCGCCAGATAATTCACGGGCTAAGATTATGTAAAATTGGTCACCATCGGTCTTCTTTTTGTAAACATGATGATAACGATTGCAGTACATCAACCACCGACTACAAATGAAATAAATGAGTGAAAGAACACAAAATAGGAAAATCCTAGCCTCAACCACGATCTGAATGGAGTTTCAACCAAGAGCCGTCGATTGTCGCAATAAAACAAATTATTGGCTAGAAATTGAACACCAGTTATCCAACCCCTTTTTAGAAAGGAGTTGTTTTTCGATACTGCATAGGACGCATTGTTCATGAACATAAATGAAATTTTTCATTAACATAAAAACAACACATATATTACAAACAATAACTAAGAAAGCACATAGAAAACAAGAAAAAGAAAAACTACAAATACTACTCAACTCAATGTCGGAGGAGATCTCCTCCACCTCCATCTCTGATGAGGACATCACTTCTATGGATACAAACAACACTCCGTTGAACATACAATATGCAATCAATAGAGTTCATATACAACAATTAATTTTAGAGGTGAGCTCGTTCTTATATGTTTCATTATATGTTTTTGAACATAGATTGCTACCTAATGATTTAAATATGATTAGGATCTACGGAGAGGTTCAAGGAGTACTTGGAGGAAGTATTAGGGACGTGGAGGACCAGAGAATTCGTTCAAAGAAGATGGAATACGAGCCAAACTCAAAATTGTGTCCAACTCGGAATTGAGGAGCAGTATGCACTAAAATGGATGCCCATGACGCATACAAATTCCGTATTGGACATTCTACATATGTACGGAAAGGGGATTGGATAAACTTTCCAATGGCACTGGTCCCATGTCAAAATTCCTTCGGAGTCGATAGGAATCGTCAAAACAAAATCGAGTTCAGAATCTGTCAGGGTGTTGCACCACCGTATTGGGCCTTTGGGCCTTGTATCGAGTCTAATTCCATTATTTTTGTATCTTAGAGTTAAGTCACGACCGTGGCACCCCCTTGGACCTCCTCCCACCTATATATACTCCATAGTAGCCGCCACAAATAATTCTACAAATACAGATGGTGAGAAGTCTTTGGATGTTTTGAATTTTTCCATCAATCATGCTATTTTCGAGGAGCAACTATTAGAGTCGTTTATTTACACACAATTGTCCCATGTTGATTTTCCTGTTGATCCTTCTGTTAATAATGAGTGGTGTGCTAATAACTATATTGTACCTATGCTAGAACAACTGAATGAATTTGATACTTTGTCTCCCACATGTGCTGAAATTAAGCATTTGATTCCAATTACATGTGAAAGGGATGAGCTGAAATTGTTGTCTTCTCTAAATATTTTTGGTTATATTGATTATGACACTCTTTGTGATCTAGATATTGTAGAGAGGAGAACGTTTTCCCAATCTGAATAGCCTTTGTTAAGTATAAATATTTTTCATGCTATAGGCAGCTATGAAGATAGTGGTGAATTTATGGTGCATAAAGTTTACATATGTTCCGATGTGCAAGCTCCTTTTGTGCTACAACAACATGGTAAAGTAAATAAATGCACTAATGCTAATAATGCCTTGTCAAGTTTTTCTAGTATTTTTTCCTTGCAGC
Organism: Tuctoria greenei; assembly: GCA_036927565.1. Classification (NCBI taxonomy): domain Eukaryota; kingdom Viridiplantae; phylum Streptophyta; class Magnoliopsida; order Poales; family Poaceae; genus Tuctoria; species Tuctoria greenei. The sequence continues at coordinate 171,163,956 of JAYESD010000002.1, read as the reverse complement.
GGAGACAACAAATAAAAGAGAAGCATTGTTCACTGCGGTTGTGCAATATGGACAATGCTCATATTATCCCCAAAAGCCTCTTTCCTGGACATACGAGCAAGCCGAGGATGGCTTGTCATAAAGAAGGGGCGAATGATGAGATCATGCACGTTATCATTGCACCTACAAACATGACACACTGTTTATTTGTTTGAAATCCTGGCTCAAGTGAATGTGCACTCTTATTTGATGGACAAGATCAAGATGACGCACTATGTCATCCACCCACCTTGTCCTCCTCTATTCATGCATACAAAAAGATTTGATGGCGTTGCACTTTTGGACCAACACATAAGAGAAGATGAACTTGAGCCGAGGACGACTCCAATTCAAGAAGGGGAGGATGACGAGGACATCACTTCTATTGATACAAACAACACTCCATTGAACATAAAAGATGCAATCAATAGAGTTCATACACAACAATTAATTTCAGAGGTGAGCTCGTTCTTATATGTTTCCTTATATGTTTTTGAGCATAGATTGCTACCTAATGATTTAATTGTGATTAGGATCCATGGAGAGGTTCAAGGAGTACGTGGAGGAAGTATTAGGTACGTGGAGGACCAGAGAATTCGTTCAAATAAGATGGAAACCGAGCCAAACTCAAAATTGTGTCCAACTCGGAGTCCAGGAGCAATACACACTAAAATGGATGCCCGGAACGCATACAAACTCTGTTTTGGAAGTTCTATATATGCACGGAAAGGGAGAGGATAAAATTTCCAATGGCGCTGGTACCATGTCAAAATTCCTTCAGAGTCGACAGGAATCATCGAAACAAAATCGAGTTCAGAATCTGTCAGGGTGTTGCGCCACCGTATTAAGCCTTTGGGCCTTGTATTGAGTCTAAGTCCATTATTTTCGTATCTTAGGGTTAGGTAACGACCCAAACACCCCCTTGGACGTCCTCCCACCTATATATACTCCATAGTAGCTGCCATAAATAGATGGGTTTGCTTAGATTAATAATATCATCGTTTACTGGTTTGTAAAACCCCAATTCAGCAATTTCAGATTGCTTCTTCTTCGTTCTTGCTTGTGTTCTCAGTTGCACTTGCAGGGATTAGCCTTCTTGGCGAGTTCAATCGTGTGTTGCACGGTGATAACCAACGGAGCCGTGGTGTAGTGATTGCAGGGGTTTTTCGTGTTCTACTCGAGAGCCTCGGATCATCAACGCCGATATCTCCATCAATCGACATATCCATTACCTTTTGGAAGATCGGGCCTAAACCCTATCTCATCAATTGGTATCAGATTTCCAGGTTGCCCGTTAGGTAATTCATCCATCCATTACATTAGTTTTGTTTTTCATACCTAGAGTCCACAAAAAAATTACAAAAAACTTGCAGTTTAGTAGATCTGTTCATTATTTTGTCCAAACCACCATTGAGCCTTTGCAACTTTCGTTTTCAGTTTGGTTTTGTTGAGTTTGTGTCCTTTGTTGAGTCATATTGCTGGTTTAGAAAGTGTTTTTGGTCTTAGTCTGAGTTTTGCATTGTTTTGATTCATCCTCTTGAATCACGTCATCACGTCCAGATTAGATTCATCTCTACCCGGTTCGATATTTTCATCATATATCACTCATATGAACTAGGATTTTTGAGTTTGTATACTTTATGGAAATCTTAAGAAGTTATCCACAACTTTTGTATTCATAGGTTTCCCAGTAAATAGAGTTATCATGGTCAAAAGCGCATTAGATCTGAATCTGTTCTCGGTCTAGAATTTCTGAACAGTTTGTATTTCGGGGACAATATCTCCTACTGTTCTTGTCCAAAATAAGACTTCCATATATTGAAATTAAATAGAAGAGATATATCTACAATATTTCTGTTGTATGTTTTTTCTATTTAGAGCCTCTAAGTGTGCCTATTTGTCCATGGAAGATTGAGCAAAAAATCTGCGACGGAAACACGAGATATCTTTGATGGGTTTTTATTGTGTTCTTCTTTTGCAGCCCATTCCGAGAAAAGAAAGACAAAATAAAAAGGCAAGTGCAAAACAAGATACAAAAGCCGCACAAAAAATAGGAGAAAAAAACAAAAAAAACAGAAGTGCTTGCATCTTTTGTGTCGTCTAGGTTTGCCTCATGTCTTGCTTGCTTGAACTATTAGGAACACATTTAGGCTAGCAACATTGACAAGTACTTTGGACACTTATTCAACTTTACTATCTGATTGCATTGTTGCTAATCCTTGCTACATATAAAGTGTCATCCAAGCTACACCTTGCTCTTGAGCAGAATCGATACACCTTTGCAATCACCCCACGCTTCATTGGTTTCTTCATACCGGCAACCGTTTACCACCTGAAGTGTTGGTAAGAACACATGTAAGAGCGTGGTAAGACACTTGAGAGTGTGTGATTCCACTTCCACATTGCCATTATCCTTTGTAGTTGATAGGGATAACATATTTTTTTGTTGTCTTCTGTTTGCTACTAACAATGTCAGGTAGAAGCAAGAATCATACATTATATGCTGAGATGATTGACATGATGAAGATAGCGATGGAGTTTCTCGCTAAGAATCAAACATCAACCAAGGTTTCACATGACATTTAGACCATCTTTACAACTCCTTCCACAGAAAGTAATTATATTCTCCCATCTCTTCCTTCTTATGATGGTTTTGGTTACGATGAATATATTGCTTGGGAAATAGAGTTGGATAAAAATTTTGGACAATGTCATATGTGTGAGAGGAGAAAGATTAGAAATGTTGCAAGTGCAGTAGTAGGTTGTGTATTAACTTGGTGGAACAATTTAAATGATTTAGAAAAACCTCAAACATGGAAGGATATGAAAATTTGTATGCGAGAAACTTTGATGAATGTATCTAATTGCAAAGATGTAGTGCGTCAATTTGTGGAGAAATTTCTTGTTTTACCTCCTTTTGTGTCTAACATTTTGCAGGACAATATAGAAAATAATATAGATGGTGCAAAAGAGAACGAGGTTTTCAACAACACTTGTGAAATTTTAGATGGATCAACTCATAATGCACTCGAATTTATAGCTGAAAATAGTAAGGAAAAACATTCTACAAATACAGATGGTGAGAAGTCTTTGGATGTTCTGAATTTTTCCACCAATCATGCTATTTTCGAGGAGCAACTATTAGAGTTGTTTATTTACACACAATTGTCCCATGTTGATTTTCCTGCTGATCCTTTTGTTAATAATGAGTTGTGTGCTAATAATTATATTGTACCTATGCTAGAACAACTGAATGAATATGATACTTTGTCACCCACATGTGCTGAAATTAAGCATTTTATTCCAATTACATGTGAAAGGGATGAGCTGAAATGGTTGTCTTCTCTAAATACTTTTGGTTATATTGATTTTGACACTCTTTTTGATCTAGATATTGTAGAGAGGAGAATGTTTTCCCAATCTGAATTGCCTTTGTCAAGTATAAATATTTTCATGCTATAGGCAACTATGAAGATAGTGGTGAATTTATGGTGCATAAAGTTTATATATGTTCCGATGTGCAAGCTCTTTTTGTGCTACAACAACATGGTAAAGTAAATAAATGCACTAATGCTAATAATGCCTTGTCAAATTTTTCTAGTATTATTTTCCTTGCAGCGGAGACAACAAATAAAAGAGAAGCATCGTTTGCTGCGATTGTGCAATATAGACAACGCTCATATTATCCCCAAAAGCCTCTTTCCTGGACATACGAGCAAGCCGAGGACGGCTTGTCATAAAGAAGGGGTGAATGATGAGATCATGCACGTTATCATTGCACCTACAAACATGACACAATGTTTATTTGTTTGGGATCCTGTCTCAAGTTAATGTGCACTCTTATTTGATGGACAAGATCAAGATGATGCACTATGTCATCCACCCACCTTGGCCTCCTCTATTCATGCATACAAAAAGATTTGATGGCGTTGCACTTTTGGACCAACACATAAGAGAAGATGAACTTGAGCCGAGGACGACTCCAATTCAAGAAGGGGAGGATGATGAGGACATCACTTCTATGGATACAAACAACACTCCATTGAACATACAAGATGCAATCAATAGAGCTCATACACAATAATTAATTTCAGAGATGAGCTCATTCTTATATGTTTTCTCATATGTTTTTGAGCATAGATTGTTACCTAATGATTTAATTGTGATTAGGATCCATGGATAGGTCCAAGGAGTACTTAGAGGAAGTATTTGGGACGTGGAGGACCAGAGAATTCGTTCAAATAAGATGGAAACTGAGCCAAACTCAAAATTGTGTCCAACTCGGAGTCCAGGAGCAGTACACACTAAAATGGACGCCTAGGACGCATACAAACTCCGTTTTGGACGTTCTACATATGCACAAAAAGGGGAGAGGATAAAATTTCCAATGGCGCTGGTACCATGTCAAAATTCCTTCGGAGTCGATAGGAATCGTCGAAACAAAATCGAGTTCAGAATCTGTCACGGTGCTGTGCCACCATATTAAGCCTTTGGGCCTTGTATTGAGTCTAAGTCAGTTATTTTCGTATCTTAGGGTTAGGTAACGACCCAAATACCCCCTTGGACGTACTCCCACCTATATATATTCCATAGTAGCCGCCATAAATAAATGAGTTTTGCTTAGATTAATAATATCGTCGTTTATCGGTTTGTAAAACCCCAATTCAGCAATTTCAGATTGCTTCTTCTTCGTTCTTGCTTGTGTTCTCAGTTGCACTTGCAGAGATTAGCCTTCTTGACGAGTTCAATTGTGTGTTGCACGGTTGATAACCAACGGAGCCGTGGTGTAGTGATTATGGGGTTTTTCTTGTTCTACTCGAGAGCCTCGGATCATCAACGTCGAGATCTCCATCAATCGACTTGTCAATTACCTTTCAGAAGATCAGGCCTATACCCTTTCTCATCATTCTCTGTCGTCGCCGCCTCCTCCGCCGTTGCCGCTGCCCCCGCTGCTGCCGCCTCCTACAGCAATTGAGTCTGAAGCTTCCTGGCGATGGTCTGCAGAAGATGATGGAGGCCCTCCACCCCAGCCACCTCCTCGATTGTCTCGTGGAGGATGTTGAGACGACCGACCACAAAGCCTATCCCAAAGCAGTAGTGGCCAACAGTGTCCATGCCGGTGTAGACGGGAAGTTTCCCATGACCCTGACATTCACACGAGCAAGATGTATCAAAAATACATCTTGTGGCAATTTTTCGAGCATTTTTGCGCGCCTGGCGGTGGAGGACAGGTGCTCATTGGCCTTCTTCAAGCATCGATCGAGTTCATTGACGCGGTGTTCAAGGAGGCAGACAGTCTCCTGAACCCAAACGGGATGGAGGTGCGGGCACCGCGGGAGGAGAAGGGGTTGGAGGAGGTGCGGGTGCCGTCTCCAATTCCACTAGCATTGGCAGCCACGCAAATAGAGAAGAAGGAGGTTCGGTGGACGTTGATGGCTTGGAGCACTTCAGTGCAGAGCTACCCATTTGTGCGGTGACGGAGGTGCAGAGAAAGAGTGAGAGGTGGTCGACGGTGGTGCGGCGGAGAAGCAAGAGGAGAAGTTTGGAGGCTACGGTCGATGGAGTTGTGCGGAAGAGACGCAAGAGGACGTTGTGCCTTTATAGTGGGCCGTCGTCTAAGCGCGCGAGTGGAGATGATCAGACACTTTGAAAATTGTGCTTCGAACCGGTGGGTGGGTTGGAGTTTCTCCATACCATGGTTTGCCTCCTCTAGGTTATTGCAACGGTTGGACGCGTCCCACCTGAGCTTGAAAGGGTCCAGGTTATGGAATGGCCCACCTGGCATATTTGTAGGTCCTTCCCGTGGTGTTTCAGTTTTTCAGTTCTAGTTTTTAAGTTTGACCCGCAAAGGGCCCACCGGCCCAGGGTATGCAATATTCTAGTTTTTCAGTTTGTCAAGCAAAAGATCTCGATCATGTTTCATGACGTTACGGGTTTTTTTATTTTCGTGGAAAGATCGTCATATATAGTTGAAAGATCGCCACAAAATGCAAGAAAAACGTACAAGACACAAGAAAATAAAAACAACAAAAGAAAACCTAAATCATCCTCCTCCTCCTTAGACACAACACATCACTGAACTTAGAGCACATTCACCTGGTAACTAAATCATTCATTTGTCCGAAAAATAATCAAATTCTTCCTTATGAATTGTCATTCTTGAATAACACGATGAACACACATCACATTCATTCATTAACAAATATATATCACACAAACCCTCGTTCACGTTTTTTGACATGCAAAAGACCACGATGATGCATGTTTGATGACATTAGGTGTTTTCTAATTTTGTTGAAAGATTGTTATATATATATATATATATAGTTTGAAGCTCGTTGATCATATGTTTGGGGTGTAGCATATATGCATGGACAACTACAACATGCATGTTAGAGAGACGTCGACGATCATGTATGATGACGTTACGCGTGTTTTCTCTTTTTTGTTAAACGATCGTCATATATATATATATATATATATATATATATATATATATATATATATATATACGTGCTGATTATTAGTTGTTGGCTCATGGACAAGGAAAATTCTTTGTACGTACTACAAAGTATAAGTTGGTTGGCGTTGCCGTTCGTGCGCGAAGGTGAATGTGGCCTAGAGGGGGGTGAATAGGCCTTTTTGAATTTTGTCGGAACCTGCAACACTTAACAACTAGATAAAAACTCGAGATATCGGACTAGTCCAGTCAAATGCGGACTACTCCAGTGTGTACCGACTAGGTTAATCAAGTTTGATCGATTACTTTGATTCTAGGATGTATGCAGTGGAAATATACTTGTATTTGAAGTGTTACACGATTATGAACTAGGGTATACCACAAGTCAATCTTATTTAATGTTTCAACGTAAAGTAAGAAAGGTTGATTGAAACCCTAGATTAATATGATGTATAAGAATGATGAGCGCAAAGTAAGAACACAAACAATTTATCCCGTGGTTCGGTTCCCACAGAGGAAACCTACATCGACGTTGAGGGGTCCACAAATGGGTCGGGTCTTCTCCAACCCTACCCTCATCGGATCGCCACAAAGGCCAATCCTCTTCACTTATCACAATGGGTAAATAACCAAATTCAAGGTGCATTCTCACACGTTGAGGGCTCCACAAGATTACAATATGAACTCCACCAAGAACACACTCGAAAGATTACAATGAAAATCACAGGAGTGTGTTAGGGAATCAAACCAAGAGCTCAATAAGTGATGAACCATGTCTCTCCAATGTTCCAAAGTGTATCCCCAAGGGATTGATCTTTGTTGCTTTTGATTTCGTGGAGAGATGCGTTTTGAGGCTCTTGGGAGGTGTGACAGCGCAGGGGTTCGAGAGAGGTAAAAGTTGGGCCGTGCACATCTATTTATATGCCATTTCTAAAAGTGATCGTTAGGGTTTAGGAATATCGGACTAGTCCGTGGTGGACACCGGACTAGTCTGGTGTGCTATGTGTAGCAAACCCTAAGTGTCTCGAAATATCGGACTAGTCTGGCTAGAAGCGGACTTTTCCGATTTCGCTTCTGGAAATCTTCGTACTAGTCCGATAATCATCGGACTTGTCCGGATCAGTGAAACCCTAAGTGAACTGGGTGACAAGTCCGCACTTGGAGGACTTGTCCGATTAGGTCAGAGGGTTTTCGGACTAGTCCGTGCCAATATCGGACTTGTCCGATTTACATCAGAATGATATCGGACTAGTCCGTTGTGTGATCGGACTTGTACGATTTTGTGCACTTTGTGAAGTGTTTTGAGGACTAGTCCGCACTGGGGAGGACTAGTCCGATTCTAGTTAGAGAGATATCGGACTAGTCTGTGGTGATATCAGACTTGTCCGATCTTGTGCAGAAAGATATTAGACTAGTCCAGTGTCAGTCGGACTAGTCCGGTCCTGTATAAACTTGTGCAATGTGTGTGATTATTTGTGCTTGAGCTCTAGGGGTGTGTTTCCTTAACACACTCCATACACAATGATCTAGTACACTTGTTCCTTGAGCTCTTATCCACATTGCTCCTCATTCTCCCTTCGTTTTGGCACATTGCTTATTTTCTCATTAGATCCTGTGCTCATCTCAACAAAAGTGGTTAGGATCTCATTTGCTTGTCATAAATCATCCAAAACCCACAAGGGATTCCTAGATGCACATTCAATCTCCCCCTTTTTGGTGATTGATGACAACCAATTGAGATATCACAAAATATGATAAAAGGTTGAGATTTTCATAAAGTATGCACATATGAGTTTAAAATACATTAAGCAATGAAAATGTGATCCATATGTGCATTCTTTATGGTGGGATCCATAACTAAGTGTATAGAAACAATAATTATGATGAGAATGACATAATTGATATCGACACATCAACAACAAGCATATATGTCATTCTTGAAGCATTCTTGAAGCAAAATCACAGATTTCATCAATTACTTCTAAGTAGTTCAAAACATTGCATCACAGGACCATAAGTATCATAAGAGCATATTAAACGTTTTACAACCCACAAAATAGACAAAGGACACAAATAGAAGCTCTCGTCGCACCCTACAGCTCAGACCTAAGACCTAAGACTCCCCCTCAATCTCTCCCCCTTTGACATCAATACACCAAAAAGAAAGAGAGAAGGGACCTAAAGTCTTCAAGCCTCCCTATCGTCCTCTCATCGTCTTCATCTTCATCTTCGGGCTGATGAGGAGGAGGAGGAGGAACAGAGCTACTCGAGTCCCCAATGCCAAAATAGGCAAGCTCGAAAGGAATCAAGGGCCTGAGCTCGGTGTAGTCAGAGTTAGAATCTTCAAAAATTACTAGAGATCCAATGGGCTCGATCTCTAGTTTTTGAAAAATCTTCTTTACATTTTCCTTGACATACTTCATGTTAGACTTTCTTCTCTTGTTGAGCTTGTGGGCCTTCACCTTGGCCTTTTTGCAGGAGGCAAAAATAGCAGCTAGGTACTTGAAGATGCCACTTGCAGATCCTTTTTGAGGAGCTGCCCTAGTGGCAGAGGCAGCCCCGGCATCTCCACTCGCTCTCGCTGGAGCCTCTGCACTAGAAGCAGGAGAGGGAGCAGCTTGAGCATTTGCTTGTTGAGGCTTCTGAGGCCTCAATGATGTGTGCTCCACATCTTTGACGAATTTGACTCCTGTGACCTTATCAATCATGAACATGGGGTAGGGGCATAGCCACAGGATCTGTTGGGTGTGCTAGAGATGTTGACCATATCGTTCCAGATATTGTCACACACAACAAACTTGCGGTCCTTGCTTATGACATTCATCATGGTCCGTAGATAGCCCTGTACACTTCCTGCATCCCCATCCTTCGGGGCAATTGTCTTTCTCAGCACTACGTTAAGCACCACAAAGAAGGGCTTCATGTTCTTTGTGGAGGGAGGAATGAACTTGGAGTTGGGCTCATAGATGAACTTCATTTTATCCTTTTCCAAGACCCCAATGTCGTGGATCACCAGTAAGTCATTGTCCGTGTTCTCCAGGTGGAGGAGACTGGCGAACTCATCGTAGGTAATGGTGTACTTGGACCCGTGAGTCATCCAAGTCACCCGCTCCTCCTCATCACTGGCAATGTGACAAGTAGCATAGAACTGCGCTATCAATCCATCATTCCAGTTTTTCTTGAAGGCGAAGAGGTCCTTCCAGCCATGTCTCTCAGCTGCCTCGACCACCTCATCAAATGTCTAGCATCTCTTCCTCTCAAGATGTGCACAATCTATCCACTGACTGCGCACTACTGGGATCTTCATCTGGAGGTAGACAGACTTGTAAAAGTTTGCATGGAAGTTGCTCTAAAATCTTCCATCTGCAACCTACCTAGATTGGCTGTAGCAATCCACGTTCCTGAGCTTTGCAGCTAAGTCGTTGCCCTTCCCGTTGAACCTTTCCTTTGTGGGATCCCGAGCCCCTTGCTTCAGAGATGACATCTTTAGAGGGACAATCGGGTGCGTCGCGATCCCTTTGCCTTTCCCTTTTGCTTGGCGGGCACTTGTCGAGCTAGGGGCACCACAAGTAGAATCCCTAGAAGCAGGCACCTTGCTTCGAGCCACCCTTTTCTGAGACTGAGGAGGAGAGGGGGTTGGCTCGGAAGGGCGCTTCTTGTTTTGGCCCGTCGAGGACCGAAGTAGGGCTTCTTGGTCCATCTCGGCTTTGAAGTTAGAAACTTCGTCGTGAGAGTTCGACATGCCCTAAGAATGGATTGCAAAAGGAATTGATGAGAATAGATGACAAGGAATTGCATTGAGGAATTAATAAGTTAGGGTTGAGTTCAGAAAAATCAGACAAGTCCGGTGTACAGGCACGGACTAGTCCGGGTGATCGGACTTGTCCGTGCATGGACCAGACTAGTCCGATATTCATCCTCAAGAACCTTAACTATGAGACAAATGGAGTTTCTCAATGCGAAAACTAGCCTAGCAGCAATGTAATACATCAAGGACACTAGTATTAGGTTAAAGAAGCTAGGCTATTCGATCAACAATGATGAAAATGGAGATATCTAGGGTTTGGGGAAAAATTACAAAAAAATCGCTTGAATTCGGAGAGAAGGGTGTTGAAGGGGGGACAAGTCCGTGGGCTTCAATCCCTAAGCAAAGGAGCTTGATTTCCACCCAAACTTGGAGCTTTTTGGTGGAGGAGTCGCCAAATTGCCTTGGGGAGCTCGAGTGTGGAGAGAGAAAGCTTGAGGCATGTTTGGGGGGGTGAGGAAATTAGGGTTTGGCGGCGGCTAGGGTTATGGACACGAAAAAATGGACAAGTCCAAAAATGATCGGACTAGTCCAAACTTTTGCAGAGGCTATATTAGACTAGTCCGTGGTCTGCCGGACTAGTCTGGCCTAACCGACGCTCTGCGGACTAGCCTGCATGGGCGGACTAGTCCGTGGTTACGATGGAAGAACTTCTTAGTCCATTCGTATATATTCGAAGGTACATATTTAGAAAACAAGGAGGCAAATTGAATCAAATAATCTTGATGAATATGATCAGTAAGCATACAACAATCAAGCAATGACCATAACTCACCAAGATCTAGTAATTGACATATTTTTTCGAAGAAAATCGAGAGAGGTGATTTTCACAATCCAATCAACATATTTTGAAGAATTCATACAGGTACGCAAATTTTCAAGCCACATTCCGAGCATCAAGGATATTTAGTTCATTTTGAAGCTCGCAAAAGTGTTTTTCATCAAGTGGCTTGGTGAATATGTCAGCTAATTGCTTTTCGGTGTTGACATGGGAAATGCCTATATCTCCTTTCATGGAGTGGTCTCTCAAGAATTGATGCCGGATGTCTATGTTTGGTTCTAAAGTGCTCAGATTATTGGCAATTTTAATGGCACTCTCTTTATCACAAAGGAGTGGAATACGGTTCATATTGTAACCATAATCCCTTAGAGTTTGTCGCATCCAAAAGAGCTGTGCACAACAATTCTCAGCTGCAACATACTCTGCTTCAGCTGTGGATAAGGCAATGGAGTTTTGTTTCTTGGAGGACCAAGAAACTTAGGGATATACCTAGAAATGGGCATGTACCGGATGTACTTTTTTCTATCTACTTTGCATTCGGCATAATCTGCATCGGAGTAATCAATGGGATTGAATTTAGAGCCTTTTGGATACCAAAGACCAAGGTTGGGTGTATGAACTAAATATCTCAAGATCCTTTTTACGGCTGTCAAGTGACACTCCTTAGGATTGGCTTAAAATCTTGCACACAAACATACACTCAACATAATTTCTGGCCCAGATGCACATAAATAGAGTAGAGATCCAATCATGGAGCGATATACCTTTTGGTCGATGCTAGGTCCATCTTCATTGAGATCCAAGTGGCCATTCGTTGCCATGGGAGTCTTTATGGGCTTCGCCTTGTCCATTCCAAACTTCTTGTGTATGTCTTGAGTGTACTTAGTTTGACTTATGAACGTCCCTTCCTTTTGTTATCTCACTTGGAATCCCAAGAAGTGCTTTAGCTCTCCCATCAAAGACATCTCAAACCTGTCTGTTATAATTTTACTAAACTCCTCACAAAAAGATTTGTTAGTTGAACCAATGATTATATCATCAACATAGATTTGACAAACAAAGAGATCATTGTCAAAGTTCTTTGAAAACAATGTGTAATATACTTTACCGATCTTAAATCCATTTTCAATTAAGAAATCTCTAAGACACTCATACCAAGCTCTATGAGCTTGTTTGAGGCCGTAGAGATCCTTACGCAATTTAAATACATGGTCAGGGAACTCTTCATCTTCAAACCCGAGGGGTTGCTCCACATAAACCTCCTCCTTGATTGGTCCATTGAGGAAGTCGCTTTTCACATCCATTTGATAGAGCTTGAAATTATGGTGAGTAGCATATGCAAGTAATATTCTAATAGACTCAAGTCTAGCTACGGGAGCAAAGGTTTCATCGAAATCCAAACCTTTGACTTGTGAATACCCTTTGGCCACAAGTCGTGCCTTGTTCCTTGTCACTACCCCGTGTTCGTCTTGTTTGTTGCAAAAGACCCATTTGGTGCCGACGACATTGGATTTAGGTCTTTCGACTAGTTCCCACACCTCATTTCTTTTGAAATTGTTGAGTTCTTCTTGCATGGCCACTACCCAATCTGGATCCTTCAATGCATCCTCAACCCTGCGTGGTTCCAAAAAGGACACAAACGAGTAATGCTCACAAAAATTAGCTATGCGAGATCTAGAATTTACTCCCTTTTGGATGTCACCGATGATGTTGTCGATTCGGTGATCCCTTTGGACGCATTGGTGTACTCTTGGGTGTGGTACTTGCTGTCTTGAATCTTCATGATCATCTTCTTCTCCCCCTAAATGGTTCCCCTCATTGACTTGTTGATCATCTTCACTTTCTTGAGGTTGATCTTCTATGGAAGCTCCCCCTTGATCATTGGTCTCCTCTTGTGGTTCGTTTTCCTCATGCATATGTAGAGGTGGCTCTTGTGGTCGAACATCGCCTAACGCCTTTCTTCTCAATGCTTGACAAGGAGATTCTTCTTATCTAGCACACATGGACCAACTTGCTCCTTTTGGGAGCCATTAGTTTCATCGAACACTACGTCACATGCTACTTCAACAAGTCCGGGGGTCTTGTTGTAGACATGATAGGCATAAGTGTTCGAATCATAACCAAGCAAGAAACCTTCATCGGTCTTCGAAGCGAACATTGAAGTCCTAGGATTCTTGTTAAAAATATAGCATTTGGAACCGAAAACTCGAAAATATGAAATATTAGGCTTGTTACCGGTGAGTAGCTCATCGGATGTCTTCTTGAGTAGTCGATGAAGATAAAGTCGATTTATGGCGTGGCAAGCGGTGTTGACCACTTCCGCCCAAAATCGATTTGAGGTCTTGTACTCATCGAGCATTGTTCTCGCCATCTCTATGAGGGTTCGGTTCTTTATTCCAGCAACTCCATTTTGTTGAGGAGAGTAAGGAGCTGAAAACTCGTGCTTTATGCCTTCTTCATCTAGGTACTCCTCCACTTGCGTGTTCCTGAACTCCATGCCATTTTCGCGTCAAATTTTCTTGATTGTCAATGAAAATTCATTTGGAGCTTGCTTGAAGAACTTCTTGAGTATCCCTTGTGTTTCTGACTTATCATGTAAAAATAAAACCCAAGTGAAGCGGGAAAAATCATCAACAACTACTAATCCATATTTGTTAATGCCGATGCTTATGTAGGCAATTGGAAAAAACAAATCCATGTGAAGTAGCTCGAGCGGTCTTGTTGTAGTCATGACGTTCTTCGTGGGATGAGGTGCTCCAACTTGCTTCCCGGCTTGACACACGCTACATGGCCTGTCTTTCTCAAAAACAACATCCTTCAAACCTCGGATGTGATCGCCCTTGAGGAGTTTTTGACGATTCCCCATACCAACATGCGCTAGTCGTCTATGCCACAGCCAACCCATGTTGGTGTTTGCAATCAAGGATGTGTCAAGTTCGGCTTTATCTTTGTTGAAGTCAATAAGGTAAAGCTTTCCCTTTAACATACCCTTGAATGCAATGAAACCATCACTCCTCCTAGAGACGATCACACCCTCATCAGTGAACAAGCAATTATAACCTTTGTCACATAATTGAGATATGGACAACAGGTTATAATCTAAGGAATCAACATGTAATATGTGAGAAAGTGTGTGTTCAGATGATATGGAAATTTTACCGGTACTGAGCACCTTTCCTTGACTATTGTCTCCAAAATAGATGCCCTCGTTGGGATCCTCATTTTCTTCATACTCAACGAACATTTTTCTTTCTCTGTCCATATGGTTGGTGTAGCCACTGTCTAGCACCCATTTAGATCCACCGGAGGAATAGGCCTGCAAAAATGAATTACGCCTTGGTTTAAGGTACACAAGCTTGCTTGGGTCCTTTTAGGTTAGTCACAAGGGCTTTGGGCACCCACACATGAGACCTGTTGTTCCCATGGCGTGGCCCATCATAATGAGCATAAACATTTCCAAAATTGCTTCTAATTAATACATATGATGCATTGGAAGTTCTTAATAGCAACTGTTGTTGTTTGTACACGGGAGTAGTCTGGAAGATCGGACGTGTCTGGAGGACCGGACTTGTCCGGATCCCGACCGGACTAGTCCGGTGATCATGCATGTTGGATTCATGTTGCTTTTCACCATAAGAGTAACCAATGCCATATTTGACATTTGGAGGTCTTGTGAGCAATTATGCACTACGTGCATATTTGATCTTCTCCTTGTCAAATATGCCATTTTGTGAAGGATGCTTGTCCTTGGTAGAGGTTGACTTGTCTTTCAAACTGGTGTCAACTTTTCCACATGTACAAGTAGAAGTAACTTCAGTTTTAATGAATTGGGAAGGTGAACTTGAAGAGGATGAAGGGTCACCTTGCTTGAGTGACTCAACTTGCACTTCAAGGATCTTGTTAACCTTGATTAGGTTAGCAAGTTTATCTTTGATTGTAGCATTTGAGTCGCTTAACTCCAAGCAATTCCTTGCTTGAAGCTAATTCAAGCTCTAGTGACTTGCTTCGCTCCTTTTCAAGTTCTAGAAGCTTGTCAAGTTCGACATATTGTTTCTTTTGGGGGGTAATAATGTCTTCTTGACGATGTATCAACTTCTCCTTCTCAACAAGTTGATCAAGTAAGAATTTCATTTTTGCGGCTATTTTCTTATCTAACCAAATGAGCATATCTTCATTATCACTATAATGTCACTATCACTGGAATAGGAATGTACGGAAGAGGGTTTTGTTGTTACCTTGCATTTACCTTCTTTTGCCATGAGGCAAATGCCATTCCCCTTCCATGCGCCGAGAGTAGGGAAGAGAGTGGACTTCTTGGATGTCTTCTCGATGGCTATGCTAGCCATCTCTTCTTCTTCTAATGATGAGGACTCATCATTTGAGTGCCTCTCTTTCCCTATATGCGCTTGTCCGGCTTGTTTCTTCTTCTTGAAGAATTTCTTGGGTTGAGGCTTGGCTTCCTTGGTCTCCTTCTTGTTCTCTTCATATGGGCAATCAACTATAAAGTGGTTATACTCACCACAATTACAGCATGCCCGCCTTAACTTTGTCTTTGATCTTTCCTTGTACTTTCCTTCACTTGGTTTAGCGCCTTGTCTCTTCTTCATCATCTTCTTGAATTTCTTCATGAATAGTATCATGTCATCTTCATCCAAGTCACTACTTTCATCATCATCGTCTTCTTCTAGTTGCGCTTCTCGAGCTTCTTTAGACAAGGGCTTAAGGGTGCACTTTAGAGCGACCCCTTTCTTCTTTGCCGAGGTGAGATCGGCAATTTCCTTAACATGTTTGGCTTGTTTTTCCATCATCTCAAAGTTGATGATTTTCCCAAGTAGTTCATCTGGGGTCATCTTCTTGTATCCGGGGCTTTCTCGTATCATTGAACACAAGGTGACATTGTGAGGCATGAAGGCTCTAAGGATGTGCTTCACTACATCATGGTCGTTCCACTTCTTGCTTCCGTATGCTCGCACCTTGTTGATGAGCATCTTTAATCGGTTGTACATGTCTTGTGGCGACTCATCTTCTTCGATTGCGAACCTTCCTAGCTTGCCTTCAATCATCTTGATCTTTGCTTCTCGCACATGACGATCACCTTCATGTGCGGTTTGCAATGTATCCCATATTTCTATTTCGATCTCGAGCCCATCCACTTTTGTAAACTCATCACGACTGAGCGATGTGGTGATAACTGCAGCAGCTTGGGCGTTTCGATGGATGGCTTGCTCTTGACTAGGTGTGAGCTCCTCATCATCATTCGGGAAATCTATTCCTGTGCATACTATGTGCCACAGAAATGGATTGATAGAAATCAAATGCATTTTCATGTTTTGCCTCCACATTGAGTAGTCATTGCCGTCAAAGAGTGGGCCTTTTCCAAGTGGAATAGAAAGATAGTGATTATTGTTTGAATTTAGGCGATCATAATTAAAAGGTTATCGGGAGAAGTCAGTGTGACTACTCCCCTTCTTTCTCTTTTCATCTTCGATTTTCACCTTTCCCTTGGAAATGGTTTTCTTCCTTAGGAGCGCCTTGAGTTCCAGCGTCTCCTCATCGTCATCCTCGAAGTCCTGAATAGCTTCGAGGAGCTTCTCCAATTTTTGGTTCTTGTCTTCATCAACCTTCTCTTGGTTGTTGCTCTTGTGTACGTATTTCATGTCCGACATGATCTCTTCGAGTGATTAGTCTCCTTCTTGAAGAACATGCTCTGATACCAATTGAATGTGGCCTAGAGGGGGGTGAATAAGCTTTTTTGAATTTTTTCAGAACCTGCAACACTTAACAACCAGATCAAAACTCAAGATATCGGACTAGTCCAGTCAAATGCGGATTAGTCCGGTGTGTACCGTCTAGGTTAATCAAGTTTGATCGATTAATTTGATTCTAGGATGTATGCAGAGGAAATATACTTGTATTTGAAGTGTTACACGATTATGAACTAGGGTATACCACAAGGCAATCTTATATTTAATGTTTCAACGTAAAGTAAGCAAGATTGATTGAAACCCTAGATTGATATGATGTATAAGAACGATGAGCGCAAACTAAGAACACAAGCAAATTATCCCGTGGTTCGGTTCCCACAGAGGCAACCTACATCCACGTTGAGGAGTCCACAAAAGGATTGGGTCTTCTCCAACCCTATTCTCGTTGGATCGCCACGAAGTCCAATCCTCTTGACTTATCACAAAGGGTAAATAACAAAATTCAAGGGGCCTTCTCACACATTGAGGGCTCCCCAAGATTACAACAAGAACTCCACCAAGAACACACTCGAAAGATTACAATGAAAATCACAGGAGTGTGTTAGGGAGTCAAACCAAAAGCTCAATGAGTGATGAACCGTGTATCTCCAATGTTCCAAAGTGAATCCCCAAGGGATTGATCTTTGTTGCTTTTGATTTCGTGGAGAGATGTGTTTTTGAGGCTCTTGGGAGGTGTGATGGTGCAGGGGTTTGAGAGAGGTAAAAGTTGGGCCGTGCACATCTATTTATATGGGGTTTCTAAAAGTGACCATTAGGGTTTAGGAATATCGGACTAGTCTGGTGTGTTGTATGTAGCAAACCCTAAGTGTCTCGAAATATCGGACTAGTCCGGCTGGAAGCGGACTTGTCCGATTTCGCTTCGTGAAAACTTTGGACTAGTCTGATAATCATCGGACTTGTCCAGATCAGTGAAACACTAAGTGAACCGATTGACAAGTCAACACTTGGAGGACTTGTCCGATTTAGGTCAGAGGGTTTTCAGACTAGTCCATGCCAATATCGGACTTGTGCGATTTACATCCGAATGATAACGGACTAGTCCATTGTGTGATCAGACTTGTCCAATTTTGTTCACTTTGTGAAGTGTTTTGAGAACTAGTCCGCACTGGGGAGGACTAGTCCGATTCTAGTCAGAGAGATATCGGAATTGTCCGATCATGTGCAGAAAGATATTGGACTACTGCAGTGTTAGTCGGACTAGTCCAGCTCTGTATAAACTTGTGCAATGTGTGTGATTATTTGTGCTCGAGCTCTAGGGGTGTGTTTCCTTAACACACTCCATACACAATGACCTACTACACTTGTTCCTTGAGCTCTTATCCATATTGCTCCTCATTCTCCCTTCTTTTTGGCACTTTTCTTATTTTCTCATTAGAACATGTGCTCATCTCAACAAAAGTGGTTAGGATCTCATTTGCTTGTCATAAATCATCCAATACCCAGAAGAGTTTCCTAGATGCACTTTCAGAAGGATGCAGCCAAATAGTTGCTCTTGCATGTGTATGCTAATTACGTGAGCGTTTGGCCAGGTCATGTGATTAGTCCACGATGCACCTAAACCTGGTGTCGAGGCCGTGTATGTTCGTACACTAGTGACATGTGACAAAGTGCTTAGTCAATTGCGTTTGATTTGACGTTGAAGTAAGATTGGATATAGGATCATCCATTTCTTTATGTATTGGATCGTCCAAATTAACATTTTGTTGGATGGAATGGACGATCAAATTTTTTGTTTGGTAGGTTGGATGAAACTTGGGTGGATTATTGAATCATCTAAGTTGATAATTTCATAGTATTAATTATTTATATACTAATTATCATATTACTAGCAAATATTAATGTTAGTATCATAATTGTAATTATTAATAAACAATAAAAAAGATAATTATCACTAATTACATTACTAAGAAGCATAATTAGATAAGGTGGATGGACTCATCCAACCAAATTTTGTGGACCATATCATCCAGCATCTGCGAGGAATATTCCTCGAACCTGGATCACCCTGTCCGTCTGGCTGTGAAACAAATAACACATGACTGGACCATCCAATTAATCCAAGTCAATCCAATCCAAGACAAGCAACCAAACACAGATCTTTTATTCCATGTCATGCTCGTGCGCATGATGGATCATGCACGCTGAGTGCCGAGTCATTCAGATCGTTGAGCAAATTTCAAACGTGGAGTTCGTGTGCTCCAAGCCTATAAAAGGTGATGTACTCATTTGTTGAAATGATGGTATGAATAATATAAAAGCAGTGTTCGTCGCTGGCCTTGTTACCTGTCAAACCGAGAGAGTGTTTTTTGTTTCCTCTGTTATAGTTCGCTCACTCGTTCATCCTTAGTTCTAACAGTCCATCGGCTTTTTCCATGCATGGGTCGCTTCACACTTTTAAACGACGATCATCAATTGTTTAATTGTTCTGTTGTGCCCGTGTGCGTTGCAAGATTCAAGGTGTTGGCGTATGATGAAGTTTTTGATACGACCCTTCTCCCGGACCTGCTGAGAAGCAGCCCGCAGAAGTTCTTTTATGGTTGGGGCACGCAAAGATCAAGATCAAGATGATGACCTCAGGGATTTACGTGGTTCGTGCTGCCTGAGTGTAACACCCTAGTCCACAGGGTTTGTGTAATTGTATTGAGCGAGTGCGTTTGCTAGGGTCAGCTTGAATCAGGTTAGCCCCCCAGTATTCGTGTGGTCCAGCCCTTTTATAGTTCTAAGGACTAACTGTTTCAAAGCTGGCCTGGCCCGACATGTGGCCATGGCGTTCTTAATGACCTAATACACTGTCTAAAGGGTATTAAGTATAATTAATAGTGTGGTAACATGCCTTCATGGCAGCGTTACCCCTATTAACAGTGCACTAATCGTGTGTCATCAATATAGCATTAATGACACATTATCGGACCTTGTAACTGCTGCTTTAACTGTCCTTGAATGTCTGTAATCGACATGATAAACTTGTATGTATATTGGCGATGAAGGTCCGGAGGCTCCACACGTGGCAGATTCGGAGCTGAGGTCCGAAGCAGTTGTATCACAAGATTTTGTGGGCTCTAGCTCCGAGCCTTGGAAGAAGAGGTTCCGAGGTGACTGGGGTGGTAGCATCCTGAGGTAAGCGTTGGACGCTCACCCTAAAATGCTAGTCTTGTTTTTGATGTGTTCTTAATCTTCTCTTCCTTTTGTTTCCAGGGTGTTGAAGAAAGGACCCGGAGCTTCAGCGCCTGTTGCAACGGTTGGGGCTGCACCTGCTGAAGCTCCGGCTTCGATCGTTGAGCCTCCTCGTCAAGCGGAGGCGAGAGTCGCGGCAGCTCCGGCGCCAGCTGTCGTGAGCATGGATTTGGATTCCTCACCCGAAGCTCTTGTGGTAGCGCCGGACCGCAGGAGAGAAGTTGAAGATGTACCCCTGGGAGCGGAGGTCGATGCTCCAGCACCAGCGATGCTAGAAGTTCCGCCTTTCGAGCTGGAATTTGTCGAAGCCCTGGCTGCTGAGCCAGAAGTAACTGAAGCCCCGGCTATTGAGCCGAAAATCACCCAAGCTCCGGCCCTCGTGCCAGAAACGGTTGAAGATCCGGCGGCTAAGCCGGAGGTGGTAGAGGGTTCGGCGGCTGAGCCAGAGGTGGTTAGTGGTCCGGCGGCCGTGCCGGAGGTGGTCACTGTGCTGGAGATTGAGCCAACAGTGGTTGAGGCTTCAGTTGAAGCTTTGGCTGCTACTCCAGAGGTGGTGTTCCCGGAGTACTTGGGCCGGAGCCAGAGCAGCCCAAAGAAATGGCGACAGATCCCTCGACTTCGGAGCCGTCGATTGAAGGCCTGGAAGCGGTGCCTTTAACTGCTCCGGAGGTGGAAGTTCCCCCAGCGGGTTCTTCTGCTACCACTAAAGGGTTTCAGGAGAGCGGCCCTAGCACTGCGGGAGTACAGGGGACCACTATTGTAGGGTGGGAACCAATTTTTGTAACGGAAAACCCTTTTGAGCCTGCGAAAATGGTCCCAACAGGCCCATAACCTATCCCTCTGGTGTTGTCCATAGACAACGCCTGCTCAAGTCTTCGGCATGTCCAACTTGCCTTTGATCATGAGAGCAAAGCCTTGGAGGAGGAGCGCAACACCTTGAGGCGTTGGCGCAACAGACTCCATTTCGGGACCAAGCTTGCTCAGACGAGGCTAGCTGACTAGAAGGAGTGGATCAAAGGGGAGAAAGCCCGGTTAGAGTACTGGGATAAGTTAATGGAAGAGAAGGAAGCTGCCATTCGGGCGCTTGATGCTAACTCTAGGGAAATCCTGGAGCAAGCTAAGGATAGACGTGACTCTGTTGACGAGCATTACGAAAAACTCACTGAATTGAATGAAACTCTCCTGAAGTGTCGAGCGGACCTAAAGGCGAGGGAGGAAAAACTCCTAGGGCAGCAGGAGGATGTGGTGAGGAGAGAGGCGGAGGTCACCCAAAAGTTAACTCTGGGTGAGAAAAATTTGGCAGATCGCAGCAAAAAGCTGGATCTATGGAAGGAGGAAGAGAGGAAGAAGAACTGGAAGGTGGGGCAAGAGCTCTCGAAAAGAGAGTCTGACGTTGCCGCTAGGGAGGAGAGAGTTAAAGGCAGGGAGAAAGACCTTGCTGAAAGGCGGAACCGCATCCACCTCCGGGAGACAGAGCTAACCGACTGGGAAAAGCAAGTTGCTGAGAGCATGCAACAGCATGCTAAGTTGGCTGAGCGCCTTGCCCGTGAAGGTTCGGAGCTTGCGGCTGCCCGAAAGTCGCTGGAGGAGCTATGGAGCCTGAAGGAGACCGAAGCTATTCAAGTGTTTGACTTCCTTGGGCGGGCGAATGACGTGTTGAGATCGCTGGGTTTCAGTCCAGTACGTCCGGACAACCCAGAGCTGGATCTGGACCGAGCGTTGGTGGCCCTATACGGTACTGGCAGCAAACTTGACGCGATGGGCGACGCCATCGCGGAACAGCTAGAGATGGAGGGGAAAACCCTGGCTACAAATGTCACAGAGTATGTACTGACGTGTTATGTAAGCTGAGATCCCCAATTCTCACTGGACCCGGTGCTTGAAGGTCCCGTTGCTGAAGAGGAAGACGCCGCCAAAGCCAGCAAATGAGAAGTTGCCCAAAAAGTAGCTTCATTCTTCCGCAGGTCTTAGGTCCTCCAGTATCTAGGGATTTTTTCCTATTACCTTCTGCTGTACTCTCCCCCATTCTGTAATCCAGTATCTCAAATTAATGAAATCATCCTTTTTGCCTTGAATTTCACATTGTCTTCAATATACTGTATCGTGTCTTGTTGGCCCCCTGGTACATGTATACAATTGAAATGTGTACATATACCAAAGGTTGTGGCAGTATGTTGACGACTTGAATGCTTCGCACTTTTAGATTTTAGGTCCAAAGTCTTCCATTCCGAGGCGCCGAAGACAGGCCCCCTAGGATGGTCGGAGCTTGGTAGCTCCGACGTCATCCACTGTCAGCATTTTAAATGTTGACGTTGGACCCATCTTGGAGGATGTCTAAGGTTAGTAGCTCTAGCGTCGTCCACTATTGCTGCGAATTTTTGCTTTTCCTGCACATTAAAGGTGAGAGAAAAAGTAAATTCGTCCTCTTGTCTATAAATTGTTTTGTGGCTTATTGTTCTTATTTGAACTTTGAGCCCGAAGAAACTCAGCATGATAATGAGCATTTAGATATAATATTTTTAGATCTACATGCCTTTTTAGTACTCACCCTACTAAGGCCTGTCGAGGTGTAGGTAGAGCGACGTACTTATGGTGCAGGACCAGGCTAAGTCGATAGCGCACTCCGAACCTATGTTGGCTTGGCGCTCATGCAAGTAGACTATGTAGCAATGTTAGGATCTAAAAGACTATCAATAAGGCTTGTAATGCATGTGAATTACTTGAAACAAAGTTCAAAAAGATTTGCACAACTTTATTATAGACAAGCGGAGTAAAAAAATTGATATATTGAGCCTTGCACAAATGGTAAATGCACATGGAGTCTGTTTTCACACAACAATGCTTTTCATTATAGGTCTGGATTACAGGGGAGACAAAGATACACTTAGGATGTTGGACCATGTTAAATTTGCTATACATCTTGTACTATCCTAGAGCAAGTAGTTACACTTTTAGTATTGTGACTGTTTCAATTGTTACTTGAACTTCTTGAACCCTCCCGGAGGGGTCCAGATGTTCACCCGGAGGATTTGTTCCTCTTTGTGTAATGACTCTACAACATGCATTGTGTGTAATTACAGACTCACCTCCATGATTTTAAGCATAAAACTTACAGAGGTGCTCGATGTTCCAAGGATTGGGAATTGGGATCCCATCCTTAGTTCCCAAGCGAACGCACCCTGGTCAGGATACTTTAATGACTCGGAAGGGACCCTCCCAGCTGGGGGAAAGTTTGTTCATCCCTTCACGGGTTACTATCTTCCGAAGCACCAGGTCACCTTCTTCAAGTTGCCGATCACGCACATGCCTTTGATGATAGCGCCGGAGCGTTTGGCGATATCGTGCATTCCGAACAGCTGCTTGGCCCCTTCCCTCGCCGACGAGGTCAAGGTCTTCACGCCGGAGCTGGTCCTCTGTGGCTTCGTTGAAGGTCCGGACCCGGAGGGACCCTAAGGTGATCTCCGGAGGAAGGACTAGTTCAGCTTCGTACACCAGGAAGAATGGAGTCTCCCCAGTTGACCGATTAGGTGTAGTCCTATTCGCCCATAATATGGACAAAAGCTCTTCAATCAAGTTAGCTCCGTGCTTTTTCAAGCGTTCAAATGTGTGTCTTGAGTCCTTTTAAGATTTATGCATTTGCTCTCTTGGCTTGGCCATTGCTTGCTGGATGAGCTACTGAAGCGTAGCTAAGTTGAATCTCAAGGTCTTCACAATATTCTTAGAATGCAGCACTGTAAATTGAGTTCCGTTGTCAGTTATGACTTTGTTTGGAACTCCAAATCTACATATAATGGACTTCAAGAACTTGATTGTTGATTGTTTGTTAATTGTTACTACCGGAGTTGCTTCCGACCACTTGGTGAACTTGTCAATGGTGACATATTGGAACCTGTAACCTCCAACAGCTTTTGGGAAAGGTCCCAAGATGTCCATGCCCCACACAGTGAATGGCCATGTAGGAGGTATCATTTGTAGTGATTGAGCCAGTGTGTGAATATGTTTGGCGTGAAATAGACACGCTTCACATTTTTTCACTAGCTCAACTGCAAACTGAAGTGCTATAGACCAGTAAAAGCCATGTCGGAAGGCTTTACCGACCAGCGCGCGAAAAGATGCGTGGTTCCCGCACTCGCCTCCATGGATTTTTGTGAGGAGATCGCGGCCTTTTTCCCTTGCAATGCACAACATTATGATGCCATTGGCACCACGTCGGTAGAGATCCCCCTCTACCAACGTGTATCTTTTAGCCATTCTGACAATCCGGTCAGCGGATACACTGTCTTCAGGAAGGATATTGTCTTTCAAGTAGCTCCGGATCTCCAAGATCCATGCAACGGAGCTAACTTGAGCTTCTGAGTCTTGCGTGCTGGGTTCCTCGGAGCTTCCGGCAGCACCTACGACCCTTGGTAAAAGCGATGGTAACAGGGCCACCGGGACCGCCAGCTTCGATGTGTTGGTCTCGCCCCATTTGCTCAGCTCGGCAGGCTGAGCTGTTGGTTTTGATAACCTTCAGACGAAGATTTTGTGAGGAGCCGGAGCTCCGATTGAGGCTTTAGATGAGAGTTCATTGGCTTTCAGAGTCATGAAGGCGCTGAACATCATGGACATCCAGGACTTCGAAGTCCTTCTGAAGCCTCTGGACTTCAACGAGATAAGCAGCTAATTGCGAATTGTTGCAGGGGCATCCACCTTTCACTTGTTTGATGATGAGTTGTGAATCTCCCTTCACCAACAGCTGTTTTACACCATAAGATAGTGCCACGTTGAGTCGAAAGATGTGGGCTTCATACTCCGCCATACTGTTGGTTGCCTTGAAATCAAGGTGTACTACGTACTTGACCTTCTCTCCGGTAAGAGCCAGGAGAAGGATTCCAGTTCCGGCCCCCTGCTTCTGCACGGAGCCATCACAGTAGAGGGTCCAGTTAGGCTTAGTGAATACCGGAACTTTGAGCTCTGGTTTCGCCTCACCGTGGCCCCCAGGGTTTGATGGAGAGGGAGTCCACTCCGTCACAAAGTCAACCAATGCTTGACTTTTAATTGCTTGTCTGGACACGAATTCTATATCGAATTCTGCAAGCTCCGCAGCCCACTTTGCAATATTCCAAGTAGAATTAGGGTTATGCAAAATTGCACGCAGTGGAAAAGAGGTTACCACTGAGATTTTGTGGTATTGGAAGTAATGACGAAGCTTTCTTGAGGTGATAAGAACTGCGTAAAGCAGTTTATGCACCTCAATGTATCTTTTTTTGGCATCGTGAAGTACTTCACTAATGAAGTATACATGGTGCTGGATGGTCCGGACCCTTTCAAAAGGACCAGGAGCTTCCTCTCCATCGACCCAAAACCTTCTGGAGGGTCCCGGATCTTCTTCAGGAATTTCTTGGTCCCTGCCGAAGGAACCAGGAGCTTCCTGTGGAGTGACCCGGACCCTCCCAGAGGGGTCTGGATCTTCTTGTTCAACAGCAGTTACTCCTTCATTTGAAGGAGGTTGATCTTCTAGCATCTCTCCTTGAGGATCCGTGCCTGAGGGTTGGTACCCAGACTCGCCTTCAGGTAGCTCCAGACCCTCCCGGAGGGGTCCTGACTCCTTAATTGGGGATGGCTTCGGTCTTTCCGCGAACAGGACCATACTGACAACCACGGTAGTTGCCGAAATGTAAAGCAGTAAAGGCTCACCAGGGTTCGGATCTACCAGGATTGGTAGTACGGTGAGGAGTTGCTTCAGCACTTGAAACGCCTTTTCTACTTCTTCAGACCAATGAAATGGTCCGAACTTTCTCAAGAGTTTGA
The DNA here is from genome assembly GCA_036927565.1 of Tuctoria greenei. NCBI lineage: Eukaryota > Viridiplantae > Streptophyta > Magnoliopsida > Poales > Poaceae > Tuctoria > Tuctoria greenei. The sequence goes on along the minus strand of JAYESD010000002.1, from coordinate 171,138,163 downwards.
AGAACGGTAGCGCCCGTTCTGCCAGTCTTGATAAATCGATTGAGCGCAACTAGACATCCAGTCAACTTTTGGACATCTTTAATGCGGGTTGGGGGCCGCATTTCTTCTATAGCCTTGATCTTCACTGGATTTTCTTTTATTCCTCGATGAGTCACCAAGAACCCCAGAAGCTTTCCAGAGCTAACCTCGAAGACACACTTGTTCGGGTTTAGCTTGGTGCGCGTAGTGCGCAACTTGTCGAAGACGGCTTGTAAGTTGTCAAGGAGTGACTCCTTGTTTTTGATTTTCATGACGATGTCATCAACATACACCTCCACCAACTCTCTAATTAGCTCTCCAAATGTTACGTACATGGCTCGCACAAATGTGGAAGCAGCATTTTTAAGACCAAATGGCATGACAGTATAACAATACAATCCATCTACTGTTATGAAGGCAGTATGATCTTCATCTTCCTTAGACATTTGGATTTGATGATATCTAGAATATGCATCTAAGAAACACAGTAGTTCACACTAGGAGGTGCAATCCACTATCTGATCTGTTCTAGGTAGTGGAAATGGATCTTTTGGACATGCCTTATTTAAGGTGGTGTAGTTGATACACATCCGAAGCTTCCCACCGGCCTTAGGTACGACAACTAGGTTTGCCAGCCATTTTTGATGGAAGACTTCCCGGATGAATCCAACTTCAAGCAACTTATTGATTTCCTATCGCATGAAGTTTTGTCGCTCGATTGATTGCTTCTGGGGCTTCTGGTGTACAGGCCGTGCGTCTGGGTAAATCTGCAGATTATGCTCAATCACCTCCCTAGGGATCCCAAGCATTTATGACGGTTGCCAGGCAAACACGTCGACATTAGTCCGGAGGAAAGTGATGAGTGTGAGTTCCTATTTGTTGTTCATACCACTCGATATACGGGTAGTCTGAGCAACATAGGAACCAATTTGGACGAATTTGACGGGTATGTCAGCGTCGCCGCTTAGTTGCACATAAGGTGTGGAGGTAGAGCCTTTGTGACGAATACTTGGAGGATTCACAACTGGCTCCTAAACAGACGCTTCCTCTTGCGCTGCGGTAAGCGCATAGAGTTCCTCCAGTGCAATGACTCCTGCGGTACGATCCCCATGCATCCGGAGAACGCCCGTGGGTGTTGGAATTTTCAACACCAAGTAACCATAATGAGCAGCAGCCATAAACTTGTATAAAGATGGCCTGCCCAAAATAGCATTTAAAGGGAGACTGATCTACGCAACGTCGAAAACCAGTTTCTCGGTTCTGTTGTTCTCTCGGGTCTTGAAGGTCATTGGGAGTGTAATGTAACCAAAGGGAGCAATGGTTCCAGGACCTACTCTGGAGAAAGGTCAGGATGGGCGAAGGTCCAAAGGCCGGAGCTGAAGCATAACGAAAGCTTTGAAGCTTATGAGGTTTAGCCCGGAACCTCCGTCCACCATGACATGGTGGATTTGGATATTGTTAATTGTGGGTGACACCATCAACGGGAGTTGACCGGCCCCGATCATGTTTCTGGGGCAATCTAAAGCATCGAAAATGATGGGCGTTTCCATCCACTTCCGATGTGGTTCTGCCTTAGTAGCAAGAGCTACCATGGTCATGTCCCGCCGCATTGTCTTGAGGATGCGACGAGAGGTGATGTCCCAAGAACCACAATAGATGGTGTTCAGGGTCTTCCGATGCTTGTTGTAAGAGGCATCGGAGTCATCGTTGATAGTGTTGTAAACGGCTTTCAAGACCTTTTTAGGGTCCTGGAAACCTAGCTCCTCTTCAGTCGGTGCTTCGTCGACCTTTTGTTTTCCTTCCCTTTGACGGAAAGGAGCTTCTTCTCGGCGCTTGTTGTAGCGCTCGACAAGGTTTTGGACCTCCCGACACTCTTCCAAGCTGTGTCGATTCATCTTGTGAATTGGACACCATGCTTTGGAACTGTTGCCGTCCTCTGATGACCGATGAGGTCGCTTATCGGGGCGTGACCCCCGGCTGCCAGTTGTTGCTGCAGCAGCAGTTGGAGCGCTGGCCGACGGCTTATTTTGTCGTTGGGCTTCTTCTTCTTCTTACCACTATCGGAGTAGCAGCTTCAATTTATGAGGACTTCTGGTTGGCCTCCGAACCTGGCTTGGAGTGCATTTCGCGGCCCTCCGCAGCTCTAGCGCATTTGTCGGCTAGGCTGAAGAGTTCCATGACGCTGGTAACTTCTTTAATAGCCAGCTTCTCTAGCATCTTCTTATCTCGAACAACCTATCTGAATGCAACGAAAACAGAAGAGCTCAAGATAGAAGGAATGGTATTCGTACCTAAGAGAATCGCTGGATGAAGGACCATAGCGATTCCGCCGACATTTGCTTTATAGCAAACAGGTCCAATTCAGTGTCGGGCTGGGTTTAGGAGCTCCCGAAGTTGGCAGTGAATTGTTGGCATAGTTCTGCCCAACTATTAATGGAGTCAGGTGGAACACTCATGAACCAAGACCTTGCAGTGCCAGTTAAAGCCACCAGGAAGTAATTGGCCATCACACCCTCATTGCCCCCCGCAGCCAGTATGGCAGTAGAGTAGATTTGAAGAAATACAGCGGGGTTGACAGTCCCGTCAAATTTCTCTGGTATGTGGGGCCGAAGCTTCTGTGGCCACCTGACCATACGTAAGTGCATGACCAGGGCAGAACAGCCTCCTCCTACTCCCTGAGGAGCAGGGTTGTCCCGAGCTTCTCGCCTCTCACGAGCACCTCAATGTGGACACGACCATCCTGTTGCCGGTATCGGCGATCCAGTTCCGACCGCAGGTCATGAGTCAGAATCCTAGTAATTGTGTGGGTGCGTCGTGCCCCGGGAGGCAATGAAGTCACCTGTTGGGTGGCAGCACGCCTCCTTTGTTGAGAAGCTTGCAGACCAAGTCAGCCGGACAAGGTCCGTCGTTGTGAAGGTGCTCGCCCCGAAGGGGGAGGACCTTGGTTGCTAATGCCTGCAGCTGCAGCTGCGACCAGATGGTCAATATCAGCCCTCCATTGCTCCATAGCACCCTGGGGTGCACTTGGAGGTGGTGGGCGTTGTAGAAGAGCGCGCGCAACAATGAGCACGTGCTCGGGGTTGTTGTTTGTCGATGCGGTGATAGACGCAGATGCTCCATCTTATTGACCAGCATTGTTTGCTAGAATAGATGGTGGTTGTGGTACCACGGCACCTGCTGGAGCAACGGCTCCTGCTGGTTGTTGGACGTTGGAGGGATTGCCTACAGCAGGTTGTCCAGCGTTGTTGCCTTTGGATGATCCAGCAGCTGAATTCACCATCTTGTGATCTCGGGATTGCGCCGTCTCCCCCTACCTGGCGTGCCAAATGTCAAAGTTTTTGACACGACACTTCTCCTAGACCTGCTGAGAAGTAGCCCGCAAAAGTTCTTTTATAGTTGGGTCATAAAAAGATTAAGATCAAGATGATGACCTCAGGAATTTACGTGGTTCGGGCCGCCTGAGCGTAACACCCTAGTCCACGGGGTATGTGTAACTGTATTGAGCGAGTGAGTTTGCTAGGGTCAGTTCGAATCTGCTTAGCCCCCCCCCCCCCCTATTCGTGCGGTGCATCCCTTTTATAGTTCTAAGGACTAATCGTTACAAAGATGGCCTGGCATGACATGTGGCCTTGGCGTGCTTAATGACATAATAAACTGTCTAAAAGGTATTAAATATAATTAATAGTGTGGTAACGTGCCTTCATGGCAGCGTTACCCCTATTAACGGTGCACTGATCGTGTGTCATTAATATAGCATTAATGACACATTATCAGACCTTGTAACTGCCGCTTTAACCGTCCTTGAATGTCTGTAATGGACATGATCAGCTTGTATGTCTATTGGTGATGAAGGTCCGCAGGCTCCAAACGTGGCAGAACCAGAGCTTTCCCTTGCGGGAGGGTAGGTCCGGGGTTGCTATACACGTGTTGGTACCAGAGCTCCTCTCTAACGGGGGCTAGGTCCAGGGTTGTTGTACACGTGCAGTTGCCGGAGCTTCCCTTAGTTGGGTGTTTTGGTCCAGTCCTATTTTACACGTGTTAACCTGGGAGCTAGCCATGTGAAGGCAGCGGGTCCGGTGCAACGTGACATGTGAGACCTGCAAGGGCTTTCGACTCTGACGGGTGGAACTTTCTTGCACTTCTTGCGGTACCGTGGGGTACCCGGTACGTAGGGTACCGACAGCGTACGTGACAATCATTAGGGTAGGGTGGTAAAGTCGCGAGCACCGTGCAGTGCGCCCTTGGCTATATGGCTGTAAGATTCAGAGCGTGAACGTACATGGCAACCATCTGGGCAGGGTTGCACAGAGACGGCTATGCGGCCCCGCCGCAGAGAATTTGATTCATGCACCAAGGGGTCTATAAAGCTTACTGAACTGTAAATTTAGAGTAGATTACTAGAATTATAGAGTAAATGTCCAAAGTGAAATGTTGGATGTATAGAGGATATAATGGAAGTATATAGGGATAGAGACATAGAGTAAGTTGAGGGGACCGGGGTCCACACATCCGAGGATCTCATTGGGTGGTGCCGTGCCATGCGACACCTAACAGCACAGACAAAAAGGATACCAAAACATATAAAGTTTTCATTTCATAATAAGAAGAGTTCACAAAAGAGTGCACAATAGAAGTACACACGTAGCGGAAAATACATACTCATAATCTCACCTAACTAAGCAGGAGAGAAGACGTCCATGCCCTAGGACGCTTCTCACTAGCAACAAGAAGAACATTCAGCAACGGCGTGGTTCACATGAGATTTATCTCAATACCTCGAGACCTCATGTACAACCTGAATAGCAGAAATAAACCTAATACCTGCAAGAATCATTAAAGCGCAAACGTGAGCATAAGGCTCAACAAGACTAACCCGTCTCACTAGACATATGTAGGGGTAAATACTAAGCATAGGTAAGGAATAGCATAAAAGACTCGCCTACAAGTGGATCCTTATAGTCATGTTTTAAGTAGCACATGACATTCTTCAGGCACGGCACATCATAGACTCCACAATCAAACAAGAAACGCTTTGCCAATAATATGACATGCACAAAGCACATAATGCTATTACATCTAAAGTATGGGGAAACTGTAAATTTTAATTTTGCTATCTCTAAGTCACACAAGGTTGCAAAGCAATTATAATCAATAAAACATATTTTTCTGGCTTCTTTAGTATTTACTACGACACGACAGCGACGGACAATTGGTACTCAAATAACCGCGAGGGACGGTGATTGCAATCAGGACACACCCGGACTGCACGACACACACACCCGCGTGGGAGACACATACGTGCTCTCCTCCCCGCATTATACGTGGCCACCGTTCACCCAAGACCCAATGTCGACAAACCTCTTCATCCCGAGCGAAAGGTCCCCTACACGGACACGTCGAAGTTGCCCGCTAGAAGATTTACACCATTATGCATTTGCATCTCCATTCAAGGACAACCGAGGAGTCTCCACACTACAGTCTAGAGTTACATCAGTTTATTGGGCCCATATCCCATTATGCAACCGTTGCAGTTCAAGCTTGCCCAACGGTGCCGCATACGGCATGGTCCTCAAGCGACGCAGGCAGGGCTATGCGCCCGAGACTCCATCTCGTCGTTTCCTATTCCCCCTGCCTGGTCTCGTATTCATTTCATAAGCCACTTTCTTTAATCTTTCACCCTCATACGAACTGTTATTCCTATCTCGCAAGTAGATTCCAACTACTAGACTTCTACCAGTATATCTACACTATTAGCATTGGCAATTCTACACGTCAAGCTGTAAACCTTTCCAACCCTCCCATAGGATTTGTGGATATGCAAGTGGAGTATCAAACACCTTACACGTAATGCACAATACAAACTTAAGACGTAAGTGAGTGAAACTGGAAAAATTCTGAAAGGCTCTTAAATGCAAATCGGGGCTTGCCTTGTTTGCGACTCTATAACAATGTCAGTTGTTAGGGCTTGTTCTTCCTTCGAAGAGTCCGCCATGGAACATCAAGCTGGAACACCCTGGCCTTCTCCTCCAAGCGAAGCTCCTCATCGATCACCTACCATCATGTTCCTACTAACATGATATGCATATAAGTACATAATGTAATATACTTTAGATTAAACAAGTTAAACAAACTCTAAGACTGGTGAGACTAACTAGAAGGAAGAGGTATGCCTCTGTTGTGTGGATAAACAAAGGATGGAGTCAAGTGGTCATAGTAGTATCGAGATGTGAATTGAAAGGTGCAATGTAAGCACACATTGCAACTTGGCACTCAACACTCAATGCTATGCCACTCAAGGACGATAAGTTGAATGGTGTGGAAGTGTTGTACTGGTAGTGTAAGGATGACTAAGAGTCAAGGTGGCATATTGCATATGAGTGGAGTGTACAAGACGAAGGTCGTGACTTAACAGTCGACCAAATGAAGTTGTTCCAACTCGTAAAGGAGTAAAGCTAGTTATAGCTGAGAAGTGTTGCCGCAAGGTTCAAGAATAGGATGAATCAAGATGGAACCCTAGTGATACTTGGGAGTGAAGTGAGATCGACATTGCTTGGACTCAAAGAGTCATAACAAGCACTGCTATCCTAACGTCAGTACCAAGACACGTTCAAGGGATCTTTAGATAAATCAGTCGCTATGACTATCTTCACAAGCATCATCCAAGTTCTTACATGACACTATTGCAGTGTCCTTTGCAGGATTTTCCAGATGAGCTCGGTGAACTCCTGGAACTCAAACTTAAGGCATTACTAGGTCGCGACGACGTGCCTTGTCACTTTGGGAAGATCGTCTCATCGACGTTCACATCGACCCGGACTTGTCCATGGTGGTGAGCGGAATCCCGAACATCGCCTTATGAGTCACAAGGTTAGTGATGTCGACTCGATCATCGGCAAGTGACTTGACGAACCTGTCGTCGATGAAATGGCACACCTAGTTAAGAAATTCCGCGGATGGTTAGGAAACATCATCGACACGATCAAGAAACTCTTATCCAAGGTTCCCCTTGGTCTAGTTTTCCTTGTCGGTCGCAACGTTCTCACATTACTCAACCATAGGTGATCAGTGATCACCAACACCCGTGGTTTGACCTGGAAGGCATTTTATCGAGGACCTTGGCTATACCTAGGACTCGATCGCTCTCACAACGACTAAAACCTAATTTTGCTTGACAACTATAGTCCGACGAGTCATGTTTGTGTTTCAGCACCACACTCCTCACAGGCATCCTTCATCTTGATGCCAGGGCATGATGACGGCTCTGAACATCACGATGACGTCATATGGTCAACGACGTCGACGCGGCTCATGGTGGAGCATCACGAGCACTCACGGACAAGCTAACACGATTCAAAAGACAAAGAAAGTCAATTTGGGGATTTCTAAGGGAATGATATCATGGCGGAAAATGGACGTACGGCTTGACGACACATAAGTACCATTAGCGGTCAACATGAACGGACTTCGATGACGTCAAGCAAGGCATTTCAGGGCAAGGCTCACCTTGTAGGCATTTCACCGAATAGCTTGGGGGTGTACTTGATTCCGTCGCTTCATCACAATTCAAAGGTATCTTGGCACATATCCTTGTCGATTGCCACATCATTCTACCCCTGCATCACAAACCAGCTCTAAACATCAACAAAGTTGGTTCTTCCCTTGTAAACATTTCATCGAACAGGTTGACTGCAGCATTGATCCGACCATTCTTTGCACAGATTAGAGCTAACCTTAGATCAATAATCGATGCTGGTGTGTCAACGACGTGTTCCTGCATTTTATCCATCACACCAATGATTTGTCTTGCTTCCAGGACATAGCCACGGCCCGGAACACCGCGACGACATGATCAAGGTGACGACGTTTGTCGGAGCAGCCGTCGAAGCAATACAACCGCACACATGGACTTGCCAGTGACGCAGAGGTAGTGAGGCATGGTGTCGAGGGTGGTGCAGTCCCCAAAAGGCGCTGGCGAGTTGAGGAGACGGCGGCACGGACATGGGGACGCACGGCGGGCGAACCGCGGCGTAGCAGCGGGCATGGCCAGCAGAAGGCGGCTATGGTGTGCAGGCTAGGCGTGTGCAACAGCGACCATGGCGCACTGGAATTGGAACAGCGCACAAGCAAGATGGCATGACCGTGGCACGGGTGGTCGGCATGGCGCAGCCTGCAGCGGCGGCTGGAACACGACGCGCAGCAGCGGTCGGAACACGACGTGCAGCAGCGAGTGGGAGGTAGGTCCTTGGGACGGCGAGGTGCAGTACCGGAGTACTCTGGCACAAGGGCATGAGCTGCACGACGTCAAGCCAGAAGTCTGGAGCTGTGATGTGTGTGCGGATGGAAAAGGAAGGAATGGAGCACGGGCGAGGTGCAGCCGGCAGCGGCAGGGCGCGTGAGGGGCGCGGCCTCGGCGGACACAGCCACCGGTGGCAGACCAATGATAAGAACCTGAAGAGGAAGAAGCGAATTCAGTTTTGTGGCCATGAGGATAAACATGACATGTGTGACCCACTTCACTCCCCTCCCTTCTCCTTTTCAATTTCAAATAGAGCTAGCAAACATGCTTCAAAAATATTCAACTTTGGCCCAATGACTAAATAAAATGTGAAGAATTTTATGGTGCAATCAGATTTCAGAACTGAGCATGTTGAATTTTTACTCAGGTTTGAATTTGAATTCAAGTGGTGATACTTGACTCAATGAAATAAATAGTAGATTAGGTTCAAAAATCCTGAAACTTTGAAGTTAACCTTTTTGAACCAAATGGAACCTAGGGAAAAATTTGGAGTTGATTTGGACAAGGTTAAGTACAAAGTTTAAATTTGAAGTCGACTTTGATTAACCTCTCAGTACGTGTCCAATAAATGGAAAACGTGCTTCAAAAATTTTGAAACTTTACCGAGAGTCTATTTGGAATATTAGAAGGTCATGGAAAAATTTACAGCTTTAGATTTGAATTTTTTTGAACAGCGTCAAATGTACAGTAGCATATTCGATTTGTATTAATTTGAATATATATTTGGTACTGCAAATTAATTTGACCTAGCAATCCCTATCTGTTGGGTAGCTTAAATCTCCATGTGAACCTAGCCTGAACAGTAGCTTGATTTGAGTTTTTTAATATCCCATATTAGGGTTGGAATAATTCCTTTTTCTTTCTCTCTATTTTGTTTTCTTTTCTTCCTTTAATTTTCACTGAAAATGTGAATATTTGGAAATTAAGGATTTTACACCTTAAGTTCTAATATACATTAGCAACCATGTTCTATATGTAAAATTTTAACAAGTTCCTATTTGTAGTAAACATTGGTTAGCTCATATGGTTCATGTGAGTTTGAATTTCCAAGTCCACTTTCGAAATTTTTAAGTTTGTATTTTTGCGTTTTTGTTCTTCCGAAAAGCAGGCTTTTACAATCCTTCCCCCCTTAAAGGAATCTCGTCCCGAGATTCTAACAAGTAGAATAACAGAAATGATGAGGGGACGATCCGTAAAAGAGGTCATTGACTAAGGAAAATGACAATGCCTTTAAAGACTTGGGTTCTACGAAATAGTGATTATCTTCAAGCATTTTAAGAACTTCTAAAGATTGCTTCAAGTGATTCCAATCTTTAGGTTGATAACCTTGATAGGATGCTCGACATGACAATATCACATTGTAAAACTTTCACGTCTATTACTGGCCCTTTATTGCTGTACACTTACACTGACATGACGTCTTGTCCTGTACTAGTCTTGACAGGAAGAATCAGGACTTGTTCTTTGCTTCTCTGGGTCACCTTGACAGTTTGAAACTATCCTTGCATGGATTCTTGGTTGCTTGCTTGTTTTTTGCATAGGTCCTTATAACTTAATGTGGTATTTCCCCTGGCATGGGTTAAGATGGGTTACGAGGTTAAGCAACAATCATTAAACTTGTTTGATGTTTAGTCAACCATAGGATCCCTTAGTTGTAGCATAAGAGTAGCAAAACGCTCAACACTCTTATGTGAGGAAAACAGCAGGAGTACGGAAGATATGACGACTACAAGATTTTTGGGTATATCAACATCTTCAAACGATAGAAATAGAAGATGAAGACCCTTTGCGGTGGCACACGAGGATTTAAGGATTCAACATCCTCATATGTTTCAACACAGCAAAGAACTCAATCATATGGTAACTACAAGGTAATTAGAGTAGCAAGGTTACCATATAACACCGCAAGATCTTAGATGGACCCAAAGAGTTTCACGAGGTTGATAATCGAACGGTATCCTCGCGGGTAAGGAGATTTCATGGATTTTACAAGGTTGACCATCTAACCGGTGATTATACGATGAAGAACGGTATAATTGCAAGAATCAAGGTACTTGAACCTAAACAAGTCAAGGATGGAAGTTCAAGTGTCTGTTTAGTTGCAAGTGAGGTTGAGTAATCGCTTTCCCAAATATTACTCAATGGAAAGGAGATCAACAATGTAAGAAGTCAAATGAAGATGGTAAAATGACCGTAGTCATTAGACACCTTAGAATAGTTTGAATGGGGTACACCGTCTTGCTCTAAATTTTAGTATTATCATGCATTCTATCATTGGTGTTACATTGGTAATGATGCTTCATGATGCAGCATATGTTGTATGGTGCAATGAATATGCACATGGTATGGTGCAAATGGTGCATATATATGTATGGTGCAAATGATGCACATGTATGGTGCAAATGGTGCACATGCATGGTGCAGTAGCTTTTATAGTTTGAGCAAGACTAAATGAACCACACCCACAAAACTCAAGTATTGTCTGATGATTTGCAAGAATTGGATACTGTGGTCGTGAAAGACACTCAATGAGTAGTGTAACTTCCATGACTCGACCACAGTTAAGGAATTCATAACAGAACGACTGACAAGGAATGTGGGAACATACCACGTTACCTCGACCTTTTGAAAGCTTGTTCATGTACTACTCCACTTGATTGTATCTTCAACTAGGTCTTAGGGTTATCAGTTGACTTGATGAGTATCTTCATCAGAAGAAAAACATCTAACTATATGTTGAAGGTTATCCCTAGACACCTGGTCGAGATCACTAGACACATCTCTAGTGATACTTCACTTAATCTTCGCTTCAATCAGTCAGGAGGAACGAATATCCTTATTGATCACTTTAGTGGAGTTGAAGTCACACTCTTCTTACAGTAACTCCATCTGGTGGTGGATGTTGGATCCTCTTGAAGATGTAATCTTAATTGATCGCCTTCTTGTTGATAGGACTCGTTGTAACCAAGGTTGATGGTTGAACACCAATATTACTTGAGTGCCCACCTTCCCCCTTAAAGTTCCAAACCAGGATTTTGAAGCGTACTTCAAACAATCCTCATGGGAAGACGAGATGCAACTCTAGTAATTGCGACCTGCGTTCATCATCATAAGATGAGATGTGGCAAGTCACATAAATCAGACACTAGTATGTCTATCCAAGGGAAAAAGGCTTCAATGAGTTTAACACTTTATTCAACTTGGTAAATAATTAAGTCCTAACTATTGGTCGGTTACGACACTCCCTTTGTTGAAATCGAGAACCGAATGCATAACAAAAACCAAAAGGTTCAAACTGGCCAGGCTATAGTGACAAACGACTATCCTGGATGTAAACTCTATTTTGATCCAGTTAATTGCAAAATCAGATCTCGAGGTGAATAACAAAGTTAAATTAAACTTCAATACCTTTCCAAAAAGTATTGGTTTGCCTCTAGATCTTCTTTGGTTTGCAAGTTATGCTAGTTTAAAGTCAGCAGAATTTTCTGCACTTTCAGCAGAACCTGCTTAAAAAGTAGCAGTTTCGATCTAAAGTTTTCAGGTTGTTCTGATGGAAATCTGGAAATATTCTTATTGACAAAGTTGTATCCAATATAATAAGATTTCCATAATGTACTTACTTGTCTTCATATCAGCCCTGGTTTAAGAGATATGCATTTTTAAATTTTGCTGAAATTTCAGCATTCAGACTTTTATATTCAGTTCAGATTGACCACACTGTATTCAAACTCGATTTGGAAAAACTAGACGACAGATTAAGGTCTGGAAACAGTTACAAAAAATGTAGCTGACTCACTAACCTGTCCAACGGTTACTTGCACGACACCATTGGATGCAAAATCTGCTAGTTATGGGTCACATTCAGAAAAGTTCAGAGTGCTGTCCAGTTTTCTGTAGTCCCGGACAGTTACTGCGATTTCCAAAATTTCACCCACTTAAGAAAAGGATTTGGTCCTAATCTGAATAGAGAACTTGTAGAAGACTTCCAAAGATTTCCAAAAAGTCTTCATTTGCTCTCATAGCACTTCTGGTTCAGGATATCTGGATTTTTAAAGTTCAGTTACGTCACCAGATTTTTAATAAAAATTTGGACAGAACTTCCTTTGTTTGTTGTTCATTTTGTCCACAATTTTCAGAGAGTTAAACATTGATATATGCACAAACAATGTATTACAAAATTGTTACATACATCATCAGGATTCCAGAAATGCATCACATGACGTCATTCGACAATTCTACAGCGAGTTATGCGAGAAACAGTAACTGTATACAGGACTGTCCACTCGCTGTCCAGATTTGATCAAGTTTAGAAATTTGAAATGTTGAGTATGTTAGAGATGGATTCTGCTCTGGAGTTCTATAGAAACGTTGTAGAGGACTCTCTACACTTTCCAACAACATAAAGTAGGCCTACAGAGGTGAAGCCTGCAAAAAGTTATGATTCAACTGGTCAAGAGTTCAGATTATATCCCCTCTTCCGGGCTGCCAGAACCTCTTAAACGACACTTCAATTTAGACCTTGTTCATGTGAGTTTTAGACTCAGAGTCGAATAGAAACTTGTTAGGGGATTCCTTAAGCTTTCGAGGCATGTATATATATGCCTATGTTGCTGTTCTAATTTAAAAGTTATGGCTGTTCAAAGTTCAACAATTTTCCAAGTTGGCTCAGGTAGTACATATAGTCTTGTTCCAGTTTTTAACTCAAGTGTTTAAATACTTCTTATCTGAATTTGGGGCAATATAGAATTACATCGTTGTAGTCTAGTTCCTCACCTTTCCGAAAATGTATCACAAAGGCATGGAAAAGCTTTCTACGAAGAGATAGGGAAAAACACTAAAGTTGGTCCAATGTTTCAAAGAAATGGGATTAGTGTTGATTTTTGGTGATGGGAATCGATCCAAAAGGCTTTCATGCCCAAACTGTTCAAAGAACAGTCGTAGAGGACCTGAAGATCTTCTTAACCATATAGCACACTACTAGGTTCTATGAAGTTTAACTAGAAGCACCTCTTGACAAAATCGAGCTAGATTCCGTCAAGAGTACACAAAAGCCTTAATCTTCGTCCTTCATCGCATTGCACTATCCATGTCGAAACTTTTGACCCAAAACTTACCAGTAACTGGTAGTTGGATCATACAAGATGATGATGAAGCCATTCTTTCGTGGGGGGATGGTCAAAGTATCAATTGTGATACTGATGGTACTACGTTCCTTACCAAAGAAAAGTCCAACCCGGTATATCCGGATATGTCTATAGGTGGTCCTAATATCGATCACTCACAAATGTTTGCTACACGTGTCACTACCGGAGTTAGTGTACGTGCAAAAGACAAACAATCCCCTTTCACACCTTCACACCTCAAGGGCGGCATGGGGAAACACGACAGGCAGTCACAATAAGATATAATCAAAAGTAAATACATACGACTCTGGTATGAGTCGCCCTCGAGCGATGTCATGTCTCGAGGTACATGGTTGTACTACGTCTGTACAGCAAAGACTCCCGCACGAGCCGGCTTATACATGCTCGGGCATACGTGTTTCGCATGATCCCATAGAACATTAATAGTTCTAGAGATGCATACTATCGGGTTATACACCATCCGATGGGGGCTCCCACTAATTTTGTGTCACGCTGGGGTACCGCGTGTCATATGTTCTCAGAAACATGGAAAAGTTTCAGAGACTCATATTGACTTTTCGTGCTAAGCCACGAAAATATCACATACCACATCTCGTATGCAGAGCTTATCGAGATTGATCCGCTCTCAATGGCGTACCTTACCTCTTACCTTGAAGACGGAGCGTTGTTACAGAATAATATAACAAGTTAGTTCACCACCTTTATAACTTATACTAGTAATAGTCCTTAATGGGCATATAGCTAATCCTCACTCGACTACTTTGGAGTTTTCGAAAATAGGCTCTTTTTGAGCGTGCTATTCCCAATGAAGCTCTGATGCCATGTCTGTGGGGACCGGGGTCCACACATCCGAGGATCTCATTGGGTGGTGCCATGCGATGCAACACCTAGCAGCACACATAAAAAGGATACTGAAACATATAAAGTTTTCATTTCATAATAAGAAGAGTTTACAAAAGAGTGCACAATAGAAGTACACACGCAGCGGAAAATACATACTCATAATCTCATCAAACTAAGCAGGAGAGAAGACGTCCATGCCCTAGGACGCTTCTCACTAGCAACAATAAGAACATTCTGCAGCGGCGTGGTTCACATGAGATTTATCTCGATACCTCGAGATCTCATGTACAACCTGAACAGCAGAAATAAACCTTACCTGCAAAAATCGTTAAAGCACAAACGTGAGCATAAGGCTCAGCAAGACTAACCCGTCTCACTAGACATATGCAGGGGTAAATACTAAGCATAGGTAAGGAATAACATAAAAGACTCGCCTACAAGTGGATCCTTATAGTCATATTTTAAGTAGCACATGACATTCTTCAGGCACGGCACATCATAGACTCCACAATCAAACAAGAAACGATTTGTCGATGATATGACATGCCCAAAGTACATAATGCTATTAAAGCTAAAATATGGGGAAACTGTAAACTTTAATTTTGCTATCTCTAAGTCTCACAAGGTTGCAAAGCAATTATAATTCAATACAACATATTTTTATGGCTTCTTTAGTATTTACTACATCACGACAACGACGGACAAGTGGTACTCAAATAACCGCGAGGAACGGTGATTGCAATCAGGACACACCCGGACTGCACGACACACACACCCGCGTGGGAGACACATATGTGCTCTCCTCCTCGCGTTATATGTGGCCACCTTTCACCCAAGACCCTAATGTTGACAAACATCATCATCCCGAGCAAAAGGTCCCCTACACGGATACGTCGAAGTTGCCAGCTAGAAGATTTACACCTTTATGCCTTCGCATCTCCATTCATGGACAATCGAGGAGTCTCCACACTACAGTCTGGAGTTACATCAGTTTATTGGGCCCATATCACATTATGCAACCGGTATAGTTCAAGCTTGCCCAATGGTGCCACATACGACACGGTCCTCAAGCGACACAGGCAGAGCTATTTGCCCGAGGCTCCATCTCGTCGACTCCTATTCCCCCTGCCCGGTCTCGTATTCATTTTATAAGCCATTTTTTTAATATTTCACCCTCATACGAACTGTTATTCCCATCTCGCGAGTAGATTCCAACTACTCGACTTCTACCAGTATATCTACACTATTAGCATTGGCAATTCTACACGTCAAGCTGTAAACCTTTCCAACCCTCCCATAGGATTTGTGGATATGCAAGTGGAGTATCAAACACCTTATACGTGATGCACAATATCATATTAAGACGTAAGTGAGTAAAACTGGAAAAAATCTAAAAGGCTATTAAATGCAAACCAGGGCTTGCCTTGTTTGCGACACTATAACAATGTCAGTTGTTAGGGCTTGGTCTTCCTTCGAAGAGTCGGCCATGGAACTTCAAGCTGGAACACCCTGGCCTTCTCCTCCAAGCGAAGCTCCTCATCGATCACCTACCATCACGTTCCTACCGACATAATATGCATATAAGTACATAATGTAATATACTTTAGATTAAACAAGTTAAACAAACTCTAAGACTGGTGAGACTAACTAGAAGGAAGAGGTATGCCTCTATTGTGTGGATAAACAAAGGATGGAGTCAAGTGGTCATAGTAGTATCAAGATGTGAATTGAAAGGTGCAATGTAAGCACACATTGCAACTTGGCACTCAACACTCGACGCTATGCCACTCAAGGACGATAAAGTTGAATGGTGTGGAAGTGTTGGACTGGTAGTGTAAGGATGACTAAGAGTCACGGTGGCATCGAAAGCTTGCGTATGAGTGGAGTGTACAAGACGAAGGTCATGACTTAACAGTCGACCAAATGAAGTTGTTCCAACTCGTAAAGGAGTAAAGCTAGTTATAGCTGAGAAGTGTTGCCATAGGGTTCAAGAATAGGATGAACCAAGGTGGAACCCTAGCGATACTTTAGAGTGAAGTGAGATCGACATTTCTTGGACTCAAAGAGTCATAACAAGCACTGCTAACCTAACGTGAGTACGAAGACACGTTCAAGGGACCTTTAGGTAAATCAGTGGCTATGACTATCTTCGCAAGCATCATCCAAGTTCTTACATGACACTATTGCAGTGTCATTTGCAAGATTTTCCAGATGAGCTTGGTGAACTACTGGAACTCGAACTTAAGGCATTACTAGGTCACGACGACGTGCCTTGTCACTTTGGGAAGATCGTCTCATCGACATTCACATCGACCCGGACTTGTCCATGGTGGTGAGCGGAATCCTGAACACCACCTTTTGAGTCACAAGGTTAGTGATGTCGACTCGATCATTGGAAAGTGACTCAACGAACCTGTTGTCGATGAAACAGCACACCTAGTTAAGCAATTCTGCGGACGGTTAGGAAACATCATTGACACGATCAAGAAACTCTTATCCAAGGTTCCCCTTGGTCTAGTTTTCCGTGTCGGTCGCAAAGTTCTCGCATTACTCAACCATAGGTGATCAGTGATCACCAACACCCGTGGTTTGACCTGGAAGGCATTTTATTGAGGACCTTGGCTATACCTAGGACTCGATCACTCTCGCAACGACTAAAACCTAATTTGGCTTGACAAATGTTGTCCGACGAGTCATGCTTGTGTTTCAGCACCACACTCATCACAGGCATCCTTCATCTCAATGCCTGGGCACGATGACGGCTCGAAACGTCACGATGACATCATATGGTCAATGACGTCGACGCGGCTCATGTTGGAGCATCACGAGCACTCATGGACAAGCTAACCTGATTCAAAAGGAAAAGAAGGTCAATTTGGGGATTTCGAAATGATAACATGGTGGAAAATGGACGTACGGCTTGACGACACATGAGTACCATTAGCGGTCACCGCGAACGGACTTCGATGACGTCAAGCAAGGCATTTCAGGGTAAGGCTCACCTTGTAGGCATTTCACCGAATAGCTTGGGGGTGTACTTGATTCCGTCACTTCATCACCATTCAAAGGTATCTTGGCACATGTCCTTGTCGACTGCCACATCATTCTACCCCTTCATCACAGACCAGCTCTAAACATCAACAAAGTTGGTTCTTCCCTTGTAAACATTTCATCGAACAGGTCGACTGCAGCATTGATCCGACCAATCTTTGCACAGATCAGAGCTAACCTTGGATCAATTGTCGATGCTAGTGTGTCAACGACGTGTTCCTGCATTTCATCCATCACACCAATCATTCGTCTTGCTTCCAGGACATAGCCACGGTGCGGAATGCCGCGACGACACGATCAAGGTGACAGCATTGGCCGGAGCAGCCGTCGAAGCAATACAAGCGCACACATGGACTTGCCAGTGACGCAGAGGTGGTGAGGCATGGTGTAGAAGGTGGTGCAGTACCCACAAGGCACCGGCGAGTTGAGGAGGCGGCGGCACGGACATGGGGACGCACAGCAGGCGAAGCGCGGCGTAGCAGCGAGCATGGCCAGCAGAAGGCGGCTATGGTGTGCAGGCTAGGCATGTGCAACTGCGACCATGGCGCGCTGGAATTGGAATAGCGCACAAGCAGGATGGCACAGCCATGGCACGGGTGGTCGGCGTGGCGCAGCCTGCAGCGGCGGCTAGAACGCGACGCCCCGCAGCGGGCAGAAAAGACGTGCAGCAGCGAGCGGGAGGTAGGTCCTTGGGACGGCGAGGTGCAGTACCGAAGCACTCTGGCGCAAGGGCATGAGCTGCACGACGTCAAGCCAGAAGTCTGAAGCTGTGATGTGCGTGCGGATGGAGAAGGAAGGAACGGAGCACGGGCGAGGTGCAGCTGGCAGCGGCAGGGCGCGTGAGGGGCGCGGCCTCGGCGGAAACAGTTGTCGGCGGCAGACCAAGACTCCGGGACATGGAGAGCACAAGCAGGCGACGGTGCTGGCGTGGTGCACGGAAGGAGCGGCGAGTAGGGCGGCCGACAGAAGGAGCGGGCGGTCGTCGCCGTGGCTGGGAACGAGCAAGTAGAGGCATGGCGTGGCGGCGAGTGATGGCGTGGCGCTGGCGTGGCAGGGAGGAGCTGGGGCGACGCGCGTGGGACGGCGGCCGAGCGCGGGGCACAGCAGCGCGGCGAGCAGGTGCGGCACCGTGGTGGTTAGAAGGTGGAGCGGGACTGGAAGCACGAGTGCTTCTGCGCTGCGGTCGGGCGCTGTGGATAAGAACAGGAAGAGGAAGAAGCGAATTCGGTTTTGTGGCCATGAGGATAAACATGACATGTGGGACCCACTTCACTCTCCTCCCTTCTCCTTTACAATTTCAAATAGAGCTAGCAAACATGCTTCAAAAATATTCAACTTTGGCCCAATGACTAAATAAAATGTGAAGAATTTTATGGTGCATTCAGATTTAAGAACTGAGCAAGTTGAATTTTTACTCAGGTTTGAATTTGAATTCAAGTGGTGATACTTGACTCAATGAAATAAATAGTAGATTAGGTTCAAAAATCCTGAAACATTGAAGTTAACCTTTTTGAACCAAAAGGAACCTAGGGAGAAATTTGGAGTTGATTTGGACAAGGTTAAGTACAAAGTTTAAATTTGAAGTCGAGTTTGATTAAACTCTCAGTACGTGTCCAATAAATGGAAAACGTGCTTCAAAAAATTTGAAACTTTACCGAGAGTCTAGTTGGAATATTAGAAGGTCATGGAAAAATTTACAGCCTTAGATTTCAATTTTTTTGAACAGGGTCAAATGTACAGTAGCATATTCGATTTGTATTAATTTGAATATATATTTGGTACTGCAAATTAATTTGACCTAGCAATCCCCATCTATTGAGTAGCTTAAATCTTCATGTGAACCTAGCTTCAATAGTAGCTTGATTTGAGTTTTTGAATGTCCCATATTAGGGTTGGAATAATTCGTTTTTCTTTGTCTCTATTTTGTTTTCTTTTCTTCCTTTAATTTTCACTGAAAATGTGAATATTTGGAAATTAAGGATTTTACACCTTAAGTTCTAATATACATTAGCAACCATGTTCTATATGTAAAATTTTAACAAGTTCCTATTTGTAGTGAACATTGGTTAGCTCACATGGTTCATGTGAGTTTGGATTTCCAAGTCCACTTTCAAAAATTTTAAGTTCGCATTTTTGCATTTTTGTTCTTCCAAAAAGCGGGCTTTTACATAAGTTTTAGAGGAAATCGCTGCGTATGGTCTTGAAGGTAGGCCCGGCTCTGGGCCTAGGAGGGAGGGGCTACACTCTAGGGCTAGGCCGGGGGGGGGGGGGGGGCACTATGACAGCTGTTAAAGAGAAAACAAATAAAACTAATTAGTATTTGCATCATCCGTATGCGATGCATAAGTACACAATCTAGCTTTTTATTTTTGTATTTTTTTGAAGTATAATACTACGTCCTAATGTGTTTAATATTTATTAGATATAATATTACTAATGTGTTAATTATCAATATGCGATGTTTTTCAATAAAAGGATGAGTTTTTCGTTAATGCATATTGTAAGACACATTTTTCATGAACAAAAAAGACATTTTTCATTAACATAAAAACAACACATATATTACAAACAAGAAAAAACACATAGAAAAAAAAAGAAAAAACTACTACTAATGCTACTCTACTCGCATGAGGACTTGTCCACCATCTCCGCCGCCGCCTCCGCATCCACCGGCGGCGCCTCCTCCTCTTCCGCCTCCTCCGACGGTGGCACCTACGCCTCCGCCGCAACCACCGACGGTGCATCCTCAAACACTAGACCGAATTTCCGGCTGATGACGTTCACCAGTTGCTCGTGAAACTCCACCCCAGCCTCCTCATCGATCATCTGGTAGAGGCAGTCAACACGAGCGGAATCTAAGCCTAACATGAAGATGTAGTAGCCGGTGGAGTCCATGCTGGTTTGGTGGGGAAGGACCCCAAGTCCCAGACGGCGACAAGAGCGAGATGTATTGTCAAATACATCCTGCGCCATTGTGTCGAGCACTCTTGCTCGCACGTCGGCGGCGAACAGGTCACCATTGACCACCTTAAGCTTGCCCTCAAGTTTGATGATGCATTTCTCGAAGAGGCAGATAGTCTCATCATAGTCGAACAGAGGAGGTGCATGCACCGTGGGCGGAGATGGGGGTGGAGGAGGTGCGGGCCCCGCCTCCAGTTCCACCAGCGTTGGCGGCGATAGAAATGGAAAAGGTGGTTCAAGGACGTCGATGGCCTGGAGTGCTTCAGTGCGAGGATACCCATTTGTGCGGCAACGGAGGTGCGAACAAAAAGAAAGAGGTGGTGGATGGTGGTGCGGCAGAGAAGCAAGAGGAGAAGTTTGGAGGCTAAGATCGATCGAGAGGTGTGGCGGAGAAGAAGAGAACGGTGTGCCTTTATAGCGGGTCATCGTCTAAGTGCGCGAGTGGAGATGATCATACACCTCGAGAACTGTGCTTTTGAATAGATGGTCAGAGTTACTCCAAACCGCGATTTGCCTCCTCTTGAAATGGCTCGACACGTCCTATCGGCCAGTTCTTTAATTTGACACGCAAAGGGCCCAGGGTATGCAATGGCCCCCTGACATACTTTGTAGATCCGTCCCACAGTGTTTGTAACATTGAGTGCCAACGATTTCAACGAGGTGTGAAAGATTGACGTGAACTCACGTGGCAATGGAGTGAGAGTTCATATTTTTTTTGAAGGATCCAATCATTGCTGACCGATAGTCCATATCGAACCGATGATAATTGTCTTGATCATATATGATGGTGGACATGAATATAATGTATGTGAAAGAGACTCGCGATCAAGCATGTTTGATCACGTGTTGAGGATCTTTGTGCCCCCTTGTTGAGGATCATTTTAATTTGATGACGTTGGGGATCGAATGTGGCGTATGTGTTTTCACAATGTCTTCATTTGTTCCTAAAATCAGAACATGTAGCGGCTAGCGCCCACGACTATCATTTCTTCAAAAGATGAGTACAGCGATACATGGCAACATGCGATCGATTAATTTGTTGAACCACGTACATAGTTAGAGGTGTGTGCTTATTAGATGGTATTCCACATTTTATCCTCGTACCCTCGAGGAAACATCCTTCCTATCAAATTTGTTATCTCTATTGATGACAGGGTAATTTTCTTCATTAGTGTGGTAGATAAACTGCCATATAGGTTGAGAGCATACACATGCATGGTAGAGAATATGATAAATACAAAAATATATATACATGTAGGAAATATTCTATTCTTGGAATACATGTTTGGGGCGTAGCATGCATATGGACATCTAACATCCATGTGAAAGACCACGATCATGTTTGATGACGTTACATGTTTTCTCTTTTTGTTGAGAGATCGTCATGTTTGAGGCTCGTTGATCATGTTTGGGGTGTAGCATGCATGGACAACTAATATGCATGTGAAATACCTCGATACATGTGAAATAACATGCATGTTATTGAAAGCCCTCGCCTCGGCCCGTGCTGCTGATCTAACTGGCGGTTGCGGCATGAAGGCCGAAGGCAGTGCACTGAGACGGCAGTAAGTCGAGGCAATGGTGAGGCGGAGGTCGGACCAATGGCGTGACGTGCCAACCTTTTGGCTCGTAGTTTGAAGCCTCATGGTGGAACGTACGCGGGTGGGTCAAGGCGCGCGATGGCACGTGGAGCTCGGGGCGGCAGCGCTCAAAGCATGCAGAAGAGGCGTTGCCGCCAGCCGACTGGCCAGAAGAAGGGTGAAGTAAGTTTCTTACTTATTCGAAAGTACTAATATGTACTCCCTCCATCTCCCAAATAACTTGTCGATCTTTAATTAATTAGTTCATTTTTGAACTAAAAAGAGTGACAAGTAATTTGGGATGGAGGGAGCTAGTAGTTGTAATTCCGTAGTCGTAAGGACTATGTTAATTTTTAATTGCTTAACCTATAAAATTAATGGTTAATGATTAATTGCAAAGTAAGTGACTAATGATAGTAATTATTACCTTCTAATGATCTGTTGCCTAAAATTTTGTCAAATTTCAGACACATGACAAATAGACTCCAGCTAATTCTTCCATCACGAAAACTATTCTTTTTTTGAACAATCATCACAGAAACTACTAAAACTATAACATAAATGCCAAGACAGTGGAGATGAAATCCTCTGCTCTACAGCTATTACTGCAGCTGACATGTGGACCCGATAACGGTGGGGCACACATCTTATATGAACCTAAGATATAGTGTTTCCTCAAGAAAATATAATTTTATGAGAGATTGAGCGCACAAGCAGAAAAGCTAGAACTCGAGCACTGTACCTGCGAATTCCATGACGGGATGATCGACAGTAGTCGATCCACAAACTCTGTGGTTAGATCAGTAGTCGCCGGAGAGCAGCTTACGGCCGACCTCAAAGGAGACGAAGGCATCGATGCAAGCAGAGTTGATCTGCTCACCGGAGAGATTGTACGCGTCGCAATGGCTCGTCCTCACCCGATAAGGCTTCTGCATGTGGGCACCCATCAAGGCGCTCGCGATGTCCTTCAGCCCTACGCGGCGGAGGCTCAACTGATCCATCTCCTCCACCGCGAGCTCGGCCAGGTCCACCGTTTTGGGCACCTTTAGCTACCAATCCATCCAAAGTTGGTCGGCGTAACCCTCCACGCCCACGCCAACGAAGCGGTAGTCAGCGTGGATGACCTGGAAGATGAGGCAGCAGTGATCGATGTGGAGCTGCAGAACAGCGACGGGGTTCTGGTCAGCGGAGTAGCTTGGGCGCCACTCGACGTCGAGCTCGACGATTAGCTTGTGAAGGCGCCGACAGTGGACGGAGAGGACCTCGTCGAGCTAGTCCTCCACGGCCTTGCCGGAGGATGTCACAGTGGTGGTGATCGTGTTGTCCTCAAACATCATGTTGTACACCTGAGATCCCCACCATTGGGTCCTCTCTCCTTGTCGTTCCTACGATTGCCATCTGTTGCGGCGCGACACAACTTCTCTCTGGTGCAAACTTTCATCTACACCTTTAGTTTGGATTTTGGAAATGGGCATAGATATAAAACTGATGCAATTACGATATAAACAGAGGAGTTTCCAAATTTGACAGGCCCGAGCCCCGACTAGAGAGAGTAATGAAGATTTTTGAGTATGATATAGTCTTTCTATTTTTTTAATTCTTATCGTTATGACCACAAGTTGCATTGTCTCATCCAAACACCACGTACAACAACAACAACAACTTTTCTCAGGGGTGCACCCACTAGGTATGTCGGGTGGCCCACGGTATGCCCTGGGCCCAGCCACCAGAGAGTAGCTAAAATTTGAACATGTAGCGGCTAGCACCTACGGCTGTCGTTTCTTCAAAAAGACGAGTACAACATGTTGGAAATTATATTGTACAGGGTATGCGATTAATTTGATGAACCGTTGAAAAATCAGGCTCCAAAAGGAACAGAGGGCTCCGGTTGATGTTATCGACGCGTGGAGCGTGCTGTGATCCGGGGCTGCTGCGGACCAGAAGTGATGCACTGGAGAGAAGTGAAAAGCACTCCAAAAAAATGATCGTGAATGGATTCGATGCTATTATGCTATGCTGCTTCTAGGACTTATGGTCTGTTATGTTTAACTTTGTTAATCTGGGCTAAAGTTGATACTTCAGAAACTGTTCGAGCATCTTTTGTGATTTACTGCGTACTTTCTGGATCTGCAGCTCCGAAGAGTTGGAAGCGGAATTATATTCCATTCTAAAAAAATAAAAGAGATAAATAGTCCACTAGTTTATTGTTAGAACAACAACATTAGAACTATTTTTGCGCACCAATGAACAACAAAATAAAGTTCGTTACCTTAAGACGATATATTACGAACAAGACAAAAGAGAAACACAAACTAGAAACAAGAAAAGAAAACAACACAACTAAAAATAAGAAAAAAACTACTCCTCCTCCTCCTCCTTCTTGGGCTCTTGGCTGCAGGGCGGGGCACCTCCCGCGGCAGAGACGACAAGTCTTGTTTCCTAGACGTTGCCACCACTAGGTTGTCGCAGCCGACGACACCGAGCTCGACCCCCAGCGTGTCCCAGAGGACATCGAGGCGACCAACCAAGTGCGTTGTGCCAAAGACGTAGTGGCCCGTGGTCCCCATTCCAGTATGCTTTGGAAGGGGACCAAGCCCAATGCGGTGCATGGAGCGCGATGTATTGTCAAATGCATCGCGTGCCATCTTCCGGAGAGCCCACAGCATATCATCTGGGGGAGGGGGTCCAGTCGGGGACGCTTCCCCTTGGCGTCCTTCGGCGGGCTTGGTGGCGGCGTTTTCTTGTCAGTCATGGTGTTCTTGGCGCGATCTTGGAAAGAGAAGAAGAGTGGCTGTGCAGATAAGACGATGGTGTGCTCGGGTGATCTTATAGCGTAGTAGCAGCCTGGTGGTTCGTCTCTCGACGCGTGTTGTTGTGGTGATGGGACGCGGAGCAGTTAGAATTGAATTCAAAGATGCGCATGCGCTGCGCGCATTTAAGGCACCTCGGTAACTGGCGCGCACGTAAGCTCGGTGTGCCCAGTCGCATCAGCCGCCTGTACAAATGACTTTGGCTTCAAGGACCAAACCTAGATTATGCGGCAAACGGCTACATATAATACTTCCTCCGCCTCAGTTCATCTATATTTCTAGTTTTGGTCAAACTTGCATTTGACCAATGATTTATATGGAATTTATTAACTTCAATAACATTTAGATTGTATATTTTGGAAATATTTTTCATGGTGAATCTAAAAGTACAGTTCTTGTATTGTTAAAACAGATCAAACTCACGTAAAACATTGGTCAAAGATAGATTTGACCAAACCAAAAAATAGAGTTGACATGGGACGCACTCGGGGGTTAAAGTGCACCGGCACACGCGGACCGTACGTGTACCCGGCCAGCCGTGTAGCTTCATTTTATATTTTATTTTCTAGGCTTAAAAGTTTGCCCTTCCTCTCTATTTGCTCTGTTATCTCTTCCCTAGGCTTAAAAGTTCTATATTTTACAACATTTTTACATATGTAATATGACATATGATATATCACTCAATATATTTGCAAAAAAACATGGAGGAGAAATATCCTTCCTGTTAAACATGCATGCCAGGGGCCGCCCTTGCAGTCACTTTCTCATCAAGAAACTTGCATGTCGCTCAGCATCGAGGCTTTGCTGGTTTGTCTAGTGATGAACTGCCTGCATCATCGGAAACCTAGATGGAGTTGGAGGCTAGGAATCAGAGCATACCTGCAAGGCTCTTCCCAACCACCACCGGGAACGCATGACAGGGGTCAGACCTTCTGCAGTGGCACGCTGTAAAGCATACTGTATACATTGTAGCCAGTGGAAGTTTAGAGTACGTATTGTAAAAACAGAAGAATTGTGTATAGAGTATGCTTTAAAGTACGCTGGTTCGGACAGCCAGGTACACCGACACACCCGCACAGTATGTGTACCCGACCAGCCGTGTAGCAGTGTTCGGACCTCCAGCTTGCTGCCTAGACGATGATATACCATTTATCCTCAATCCCTCGAGGGAGCATCCTTCCTGTCAAACATGCATGTCGGGGGCCGCCCCCGCAGTCAGTTTCTAATCAAGAAACTTACATGCCGCTCATCACCGAGGCTTTGCTGGTTTGTCTGGTGGTGAACCGTCTGCGTCATCGAAAACCTAGATAGATTTGGAGGATAGGAATCAGAGCATACCTGCAACGCTCTTCCCAACCACCACTGCGGACGGAGGACGGGGGTTAAGGTACACCAGCACACCTGGACCGTACGTGTATCCGACCAGCCATGTAGATTCCTTCGAATCTCCGGCTGGCTGCCTAGATGGTATACCTATTATCCTCAAACCCTCGAGGGAAAATCCTTCCTGTCAAACATGCATGCCGGGCGCCGCCCCCTCAGTCAGTTCCGCATCAAGAAACTTCCATGCCGCTCATCACCGAGGCTTTGCTGGTTTTGGACTAGACGCAATGGCAGAAGAAAGAGGAAGCATGCAGGGAAATATTATTGGTCTCGTGATACCATATAGAGAATGGTCACTAGACTATTTTGTATGGAGAATGTTTGTTGTGTATTCATCAGGGAACACAGGTACACTTTATATAGGCTAGCCAGTGTAGTGTGAAAACAAAACTAAACCCTTTCACACTACACAGATTCCAAGACTAGCGTTAATGACTAAACGTAGGCCAACGTAGTCAAACAATGACTTTTAACATAGACCAATGCAATCAACAATAACTGTTACAAGTGTGCGTGCATATCCTTTCTACAGTCTGGTGGTGAACCGCCTGCATCATCAGAAGCCTAGATGGAGTTGGAGGACAGGAATCGGAGTATACATGCAAGGGTCTTCCCAACAACCACTGGGGACGCACGACGGGGGTTAAGGTGCACCGGCACACCAGCTCGGACCGTATGTGTACCCGGTCATCCTGTAGCTTCGCTTTATATCTTATTCTCTAGCCTTAAAAGTTTGCTCTTCCTCTCTGTTTGCTCTATTTGCACTTCCCTAGGCTTAAAAGTTTTATATTTTACAATATTTTTACAGATGTAATATGACATAGGATATATCACATGATAGTTTTGCAAAAAAAATGGAGGAGAATATGTATATCCCATGCAACTACATAAATCCACCCCAATTAATTAGCTAGTTATTTTTTAAGATGATAAAAAATATTATCCTTTTCTAAGTGAGGTGGCCGATGTAGATGATGTGGCATAATAGCTTATGTGGCATGCCAATGTGGATGTCCAACTCAGGCTAAGGATGAAAGTGAAACGGTTGTGTTAAGTTGAGAGACTAAATAATTGACCCATTTGAAAGTTCATAGACCAAACTGAGTATTAATTGAAAGTTTGAGCATGAAGTTGAGTATTGTGCCAATTCTAAACGAGCCAACCTTGAGCTTGCGAGCTTGATGATCTCAAGCTCAAAAAGCTTGAGTAAGCTCATTTATTGGTGTCGTCTATGATATGTATGTATGATTAACTAAACTATATAATTGTATTAAAAATGTTTCATGGGACACAATTTTTATATATGATAGAAACAAATAATGTGCAACATCGTCCACCTTCCTACTCATTAGTTATGAACCTAAATTTAATAGATTCTACTGTATATACATGAATTCTTGGCTCGACTCGAGATCGAATCAATGTTTTATAAAACTCAAGCTTAGAAAGACAAGCTCGCTCGAGTTCGACTCGTTGACAGCCCTATATGCAATTAAAGTTTTGGTGCAATCGTATAATCTGTAGGATCGAAGAGCACGTGAAAAATACCAGAGGGGGTGAATGGTATTTTTAAAAATCTTACGCAGCGGAAACATATAAATCCCAAACCCTTTGGTAGAAAATCAAACAACCTATAAACCGTGTGTTCAAATGATCTTAAACGTGTTCAATCGTGACAAAAATTGTAGATATTAGAGAAACCAAGTCACGAAGGCAACACAACAAGAATCACTCAAATCCGTCGAGAGAAACTCAAGTTACGATCTAAAGATATAACAAATATCAATCTGTTCTACCGAGTACAAAACAGATCTTCAATACTGCAAAGAAACTCGTGTAGATCAAAAACCACAAATCCAATGACCGTGATGTTTTTACATATGATAGATAATCAAGTTGTGAAGACAACACAAAAAGAATCATGTCAATTGGATATGTAAAACTCGAGTTATGATAAAACCACCGAAACAAGGTAGTGTTGTGCAGAAACTCGACGAGAAAAACTTGCCTGGAACAAGTCGGACGAACAAGGCACAAAAGTTCTTTTCAACCACGAATTTTATTCAATAGAACACAAGAGGAACAGCCCCAAAGTCGTCTCCCATGAGCTCTTGCCTCCCTTGCTTCTATAACCCGCCCGAAGGCCAACTCGACTCAAAGGAGGACTCTAATCATACTCAAATCACGAATCGAAACTTTCCATAACTGCTAAGATCTTCCTATTCGCAGATAGAAACGATCTCGAGACTTCCTAACAAACCAGGAACATATCCCACATTCCTAAAACAACACATCTTTGTGTCCCACACGAAAACTACCATAACCAACTCGATACTTTCCATACTATGTCATAACCGACTCCGCCGCAGCCGAAGTCATCAACCGATACAATCTGATCCTTCCAACCAGATCTTTCCTTCCTAATCCCATCTTCATAACCATGCTGCCACGTCATGCACCGCATGCATACGTGCGAACACCTATCTTCGACGTCCAGTAACCTTTTTATGCACTAACCTTGATTGAATCTTCCTGCGCGACCTTCTGACCCGCTCAACCACAATTCCTTCTGAACTTGGTTGTTGGAACCTCATCTCCTGCCTGAGACTAGTCCAAAGGATCCTGTCACCAGCCATAACTTGAACTCAAGCAACACCTGCACATGAACAAACAACCAATACTTCCGAGCACAAGTCCTCGACTTGACTCTCGTTAGTTCCGAAACCACAACACCTTACGTGAGCACCTCACATAAGCATGTTGCAAAAACATAGTGAAACACATATCATCCATATCAACCAAAACACACCAAAAACATATCAAATGAATACTAAGCAATCTTCCAAACAATGTAAAGCAAGTTCGAAGCATTTCATATGAAAATTGGGAACATTGCGATCAACCTTCGAACGTTGCAAAAACTAACCGGAGCTTACCAAAGCTAGTACATCCTAGTGCCAAAGCTTACCAAAGCTAGTACATCCTAGCGCTAGAGCTAGAAAAACATGTCAGAGCTAACCAATATAAGTCAAACCTAGCAAAAACATATCGGAGCTTAACAAAAACACGTCGGAGCTATCAAAGACATGTCAGAGCTAAAGAAAAAGCTCACCGGAGGTACCCAAAAACATGTTGGACCTTGACAAAACAAGTCGGACCTTGCAGAAGCTCAGTGTAGGATCAAAGAGCATGTGAAAAGCTACCAGAGGGGGGTGAATGGTAGATTAAAAAACTTATGCAGCGGAAACAATTAAACCCCAACCCCTTCGGCAGAAAATTGATCTCTTAAAGAAATCATGTGTGAGACTAATCTAAATGTGTTTCACCGTGACAAAAGTGATGGATATCAAGTCACGAGGACAACACAAAAGGAATCACTCAAATCCGTAGAGAAAAACTCAAGCTATGATTGAAAGATCAAACAAGGTCAATCTGCCCTACCCGAGAAAAAAACTGTTCTGGAATGCTGCAAAGAAACTCGTGTAGATCAGAAACCACAAATCCAATGATCGTGAAATTTTGACATATGATAGATTACCAAGTTTTGAAGACAATCCAAAAAGAATCACATCAATTGAATCTGTAAAACTCGAGTTATGATAAAACCACCGACGAAAGGTAGTGCTGTCCAGAAACTCGACGAGTAAAACTTGTCTGGAACAAGTCGGACGAACAAGGCACAAAAGTTCCTTCAAACTACGAATTTTATTCTATAGAACACAAGAGGAACAGCCCCAAGGTCGTGCAACACGAGCTCTGGGCTCCATTGCTTATATAACCAGCTTGAAAGCCAACTCAACTCAAATCAGGAACCTAATCCTACTCTGTTCACGAATCGTAACTTTCTATAACTGCTTAGGATTCTTCTATACGCAGATAGAAGCAATCTTAAGACTTCCAAACACCTTAGGAACGTATCCCACATTCCTAAACAACTCAAATTCGTGACCCACACGAAATCCTATCATAACCAACTCAAATCTTTCCATATTTGAGTCAAACCCGACTCAGCCGTAGCCTAAGTCCATAACCTAGTCGGTTGGACCATTCCGACCAACTCTTTCCGTCCGCATCTCTTCATCACGTCTCGGAACCATGTAGTCACGTCCATGCACTCCTTGCACACGTGCAAACATCTTGCAATGACGTCCACGATACCTTCACATGCATTGTTCTTGAATCAATCATGCTGCGCAACCTCCTGATCAGCTCAACCACAATTCCTCCTGAATTTGGTTGTTGGAACCTCATCTCCTCCCTGAGACTAGTCCAATGGATCCCATCACGAGCCATGTCTTGAACTCAAGCAACACCTGCACATGAATAAACAACCAATCCATACGAGCCCAAGTCCTCGACTTGACTCAAGTTAGTTCCGAACACAACACCTTACATGAGAACCTCACATAAATATGTTGCAAAACCATAGTAACACGATATTAGCCATATCATCCAAAATGCACAAAAAACTTAGTAAAAGAACACTAAGCAAACTTTCAAACAATGTAAAGCAAGCATGAAACATTGCAAATGAAAAGCAGAAGCACTGCGGTCAACTTCCGGACCTTGCCAGAGCAACCCGGACCTTGAACCGGAGCTAACAAAAGCTAGTAAAACCTAGCGCCGGGGCTAACCAGAACTAGTCGGAACTAGTAAACCCAAAAGTCGGAGCTAGAAAAATCAACTCGGAGCTTAGCAAAAACACGTCGGAGCTATCAAAGACATGTCGGAGCTAAAGACAAAACTCACCGATGCCCGGAGCTAGAAAAATCAACTCAGAGCTTAGCAAAAACACGCCAGAGCTATTAGAGACATGTCGGAGCTAAAGACAGAACTCACCGGAGCTAACCAAAACTAGTCGGACCTTAATAAATGGTGTTTTGGTGATATTCAAAACTTTTATCGTCAAAGCAAGTGTATTCACTACAAGCCAATGTATTCAGCACACATAGGTCTTACAATCTCCCCCTTGATGAATGCATTGGCAACACCATTTAAAATCCAAACATTGGCTTATTCACATAAAAGTTTTGAAGGCAATTTCTCCCCCTTTGTAAATCAAAAGTAAAATGAGAAGAAAATCCAATCCAAAATCCATATTATCTCTCCCCCTTTATTATCTCTCCTTATGCACATATTCTCTTTCTCTTCATGCTTATGTCTCCCCCTTTGACAATGTATTCAGCAAGTTATCTCTCCTCTTTAGTTGTTATGAGCATATTATAACATATACATATAAACAAAGCTCATCCAAGTCATACTATCAAGTACCTTACATTATCACATCAATGAAATACATAAAGTAGTGTAAGCCATGCTATAGATCAAATGTAATTTTCAATTTAAGTAAGTCATGATCTCACAAACTTAACTATTTCAAAACCTGAAATCATGACACTAGTTGCTGCATTTTATTATTTTTCAAAGCATAAATTTGGATCATATGATATTTGCAAGAGATTATATGCGCATCTGCCTTATTCTAACCTACCAAGCCAAGCCTATGTCATTTGACAATTAGAAGCTTAAGGACATGGTTTTAGTCATACACAACTTCTTCCAAGTTCATATCTAAGTGCAATGATAAGCCATCTCAAAAGAAGAAGTGCGATGCATGCATATTCTCTTGATCTTTTCTCAATTTATATTTGTTTATAAAAAATCAACATGTGAGTTGATTACTTGATTAATTCTTAATAATTAAAAGCACTTGTGAACATGTAACAAGTTCAAAACAGCAAGAGAGTTCGACCATGACCAGTTTTAGTATAAGTAATTATTTCAATTACTAGACATGGCAAAAAAACTACAAAATGTATAACATGAGTAATGTAGTAAGAACTTTCAGCATGTAAAAGGAATCACAAAGTCATATATGTATGAAATACTATGCTCATATTATTTTAATTTCAGATTCACACATAGACTTCCCAAGATTCAAAAACTCCCCCTCAATTTAAGCCATGAGGATGCATAACCCCTATTTCACTACGAATGTAACAAAAACGAGTGAAATCCAAAGGTTTTGTAAAAATGTCAGCCAATTGTTGTTCGGTATCTACATGGTGAAGCACAATGTTTCCTTTTTCAACGTTATCTCGGAGAAAGTGATACCTAATGTCAATGTGCTTAGTTTTAGAATGTTGCACGGAGTTTTTAGCAATGCAAATGGCACTAGTGTTATCACAGAATAGTGGAACACTATCTAGATCAACCCCATAGTCCTTAAGTGTTTGAGCAATCCAAAGAATTTGTGAGCGAGCACTAGCAGCAGCTACATAATCAGATTCAACTGTGGATTGTGCAACTGAATTTTGTTTTCTAGGGGACCAAGCAACAAGAGAATTACCAAGAAAATGACAAGCACCGGAAGTACTTTTCCTATCAATCATACAACCCCCAAAATCAGCATCCGAAAAAGCTTTCAAAGTAACGGTTGAGGAAGAAGGAAGAAAAATTCCAAATTCTTGTGTTCCATGTAAGTGCCTGATAATCCTTTTGACGGCTTGACGATGTGAAGAACGTGGGGAAGCTTGAAACCGTGCACAAAGACATATGCTGAATTGTATGTCCGGTCTTGATGCTGTGAGGTACAAAAGTGATCCGATCATGCTTCTATATTCTTTTTGATTCACAGGTTCACCATCTTCATCAAGTTCAAGTGTTGTTGCTGTTCTCATTGGTGTCCGAAGAGGCTTGCTTTTGTCCATGTTAAAGCGCCTTAGGAGGTCTTTGGTATACTTCGTTTGATGCACAAAGGTACCCTCCTTGGTTTGCTTGATTTGCAGCCCCAAAAAGTAAGTGAGTTCACCCATCATACTCATTTCAAATTCGAAACTCATCATTGCTGAAAACTTGGACACAAGGTCATGAGAAGCACAACCAAAGATAATATCATCCACATACACTTGAACAAATAATGAGTCATTGCCATGTTTAAGCACAAAAAGAGTTTTATCAACCTTTCCCATGGTAAACCCCTTTTCAAGTAAGAATGTTTTTAACATATCATACCATGCTCTAGGGGCTTGTTTGAGACCGTATAAGGCTTTGGACAGTTTGTAAACATGATTAGGAAAATCTGGATTTTCAAAACCCGGTGGTCGTTTCACATAAACCTCCTCATGTATGTAGGCATTAAGAAAAGCACTTTTAACATCCATTTGAAATAGCTTAAAACCTTTAGATGCTGCAAAAGCTAACAAAATTCTTATGGCTTCTAATCTAGCGACAGGAGCAAAAGTTTCATCAAAATCTAGACCTTCAACTTGAGTGAAACCTTGAGCAACCAACCTAGCCTTATTCCTAACCACAACCCCATCCTCACTTTGTTTATTTTTATATACCCATTTTGTTCCAATTAAAGTGTGACCTTGAGGAGGAGGTACAAGTTTCCAAACATTATTTCTTTCAAAATTTTCTAACTCTTCTTGCATGGCAATAATCCAAGATTCATTAGTGAGTGCGTGTGATATATCTTTGGGTTCAAAAGAAGCAACAAAAGCAGAATGAGCATAAGAGTTTGGATCGCAAAACCTGGACCGTGTGACTCGTTCGTGCAAGCTTCCAATCATCTGTTGTGGGGGATGATCTTTGTAAAACCGTAGGGGAAGATGTCTCACAAGCTTCTTCTTCTTCATGCTCATCACAAATCGATGAACTTGTGGCTTGAGGATGATTTGAATCAGCGTTGATGGTTGTCGGTGCTGGTTGAGAATTAACATCCAGAGCTAAACAAAAGTCTTTAGCTGCTGAATTTTCTGGCAGCAACTCCAATTCTTCCTCATTTTCAATGAAAATTCTCTCCCCCTGCGGATATGGATCTGGACCTGCAATGTTTGAGCTAGTACCTGGGCTAGATTCATCAAAAGACACTTCACAAGTCACCACAATTTTGTTAGTGTCAAGTAAAAGCACACGGTAGCCTCTAGTATGAGATGGATAACCAAGAATCATGCCATCAATGGATCGAGGTTCAAATTTATCAAGATTACCATGTTTCTTAACAAAGCATTTGCAACCAAAGACCCGAAAGTGTGTAACACTAGGCCTATGTCTAAAACGAAGCTCATATGGTGTTTTACCTAGCTTAGCACGCAAGAAAACACGACTTGAGACATAACAAGCGGTTGCTAACGCATCAGCCCAAAATTTCCTAGGAGTTTGATATTCATCAAGCATAGTCCTAGCCATCTTAACTAAGGTTCTGTTCTTTGTTTCTACAACACCGTTTTGTTGAGGTACATATGGGGAAGGAAGTTGATGATCTATTCCATTTTCAGCACAAAAGTGATCAAAAGATTGATTTTTAAATTCAGTTCCGTTATCACTTCTAATTGCCTTTAAAGATCCTGGGTGATCAATTGATAATCTAAGAAATAAAGTCCTAAAGTGACTAAAAGCTTCATTCTTAGACGCCATAAAGTAAACCCAAGAGTATCTAGAATAATCATCAATAATAACAAGAGCATACCATTTACCTCTGAAAGATTGAACACGTGAAGGTCCTACGGTGTCAAGATGCAAAAGTTGACATGGTTCAGTTGTCATGATTATTGTGAGAGGAGTATGTGAACCTGCAACCATCTTAGCATGTCTACAAGAAGAGCACACATATTCTTTGTCCCCTTTAAGCTTAGGCAGCCCACGTATGCGATCAAGAGCACTAACACGCGTTAGGTGATCAAAGCCTACGAGACCAAGTCTACGATACCAAAAATATAAGTCCTTTGAATCATTAGCAACTAGACACCTATGCTTATAGGAAGACATATCAAAATCAGCTTTAAAAACTCTTCCAAATCGAGATATGTTAAAAATAAGATCACTATTTGAACCTACCACTTTTCAGCATTTTTTATTGAAAATAATTTCTAGATTTTCATCTAACAATTGAGCAACAGAAAGCAAGTTGTATTTCAAATTTTTGACAAGTGCCACATCCTTCAAAGTGTAGTGATCATTTACTCTAACCGAACCCTTAGCAATTATAGGAGTTGAGGAATTATCGGCAAAAGTAGCATTCTTTACACGTGACACAAAAGAGAGGGAGGAGAACCAATCTTTGTTACCAGTCATGTGGCGTGAGCAACCTGAATCCACAATCCAAATGTTCTCCTTCCTCAAACGTGTAACCTACATAAAAGCACAATACCTCGATGACTCAATACTGGGGTTGGTCAAAAGGCATTTAGGAATCCAGTACTGGGTCACGCGACGTGCAACAAGAAAAACACGCGAAAGCTAATACAAAACAGCAGGTTTATGAGTCAAAGTTTGAGATTTTTTATTCTTAACTACTGACCTATAAGGTGCTACTTGTGTAGCACAAAAATCAGTAGCTCCGGAGTCAAAAACAGAAGGTCCGGAGGTAAACTTTGAATGTTTTTGACTCAAAACAGCAGGTTGTACATTCGGTTCAATGTGTGCAACAAATTTTGCATGAGAGTTATGAGATCTAGCAACCATTCTTTCCCTTTTCTGTTGTTTAGCTAGTCTATAACAAAAATCTATGACATGACCATCTCTACCACAGAAGGTACAATGAAATTTAACTTTGTATTCATGTCTAGATGAGCAAGCAATATTTTTATTTGAAACCGAATGAGACAACACTCCTGCAGATTTGAAAACCACTCCTTTTTGTTTAGGAACTGTTTGAATCAAACCACTTCCTAATGACTTTACAATTTTAGGTGGATGTGCCTTAGCATGAGCATGAGAATCAAAATCTAAACCAATTTTATCATTGCAAGACTTGGAAGAATTCAGCAGTAAGTTTAGGTTCTTATTCCCATTACAGAACCGATCTAATGTCCTATGCATGTCATCAAGTTTATTGGACAGATCAAGGCAATTTTCACATGAAGTTTTTCCTTTTAGTTTGCAATTGAAACAAAATTTAACTTCATGAGAACATAAAGCATTGTTCAATATAGAAATTTCATTCATAGCATCCTGTAGTTTCTTATCAAGATCATCACAATTAGAACAATGCAAATCAATTGTAGAACAGCTAGCATCTTTCAAGTTTTTATCATTAAGTGCAGCAAGCTCTTTGTTCTTTTCAATTTCTAACTCAAGTTTATCAAGTGTGGAGGTGTGCGCACTTCTTAATGAGGACAATTGTTCATATATTAAATCACATGAGGAACATGCATCATCACTAGGAATCAAAGTTTTTAAATGGTTGATTTCAGATTCTAGTGATTCAATTTTAGAAGCACTATCTCTAAGCTTTTTGTCCTTTTTCTTAACAATAATAGTGGCACGAGAAATGGCATCACACATTTTTTCGCACGTAGGACATACCTCTTCATTGTCGCTGTTGTGTTCTGCCTCCTCCATACTTGATCTTGACTTGCCCGCCATAAAGCACCAGTTTGCCAAATCATCTTCATCTTCATCACTTCCAATGTCCACGTCGCTTGAACTGAACTCTTGAAGCGCGGTGATGAAACCGTTGATCATCTTGCGTCCTATGGTACCTTTCTTCTTCTTGTTGAAATTTCCAGAGGAGGGCCGAACCTTGCTTTGTTTTTCTTCCTGGGTGGTCGGACCTGAAAGGTTAGGGCATTCTGTACGAAAGTGTCCTGTTTTACCACATTCAAAACAGCGTTGAGGTCCGGAGCTTCCTCTCCTTCTAGTTCTCACATTTTGCAATGCTTTTGTGAATCTACTAGAGATGAGTGCCAACTCCTCTTCAGGAAATTCCTCGATCTGCTCCACGGTTAGTGAGCAAAACAAAGCAAGAGTATTGCAAGATGATGATTGGCTGGAGCTAGACATATCACGTTGTGAAACAAATGCAATAGACTTATTGGGGTTCTTACGTGAGATTATGTCAATTTCATGAGTTTTTAACTTGGAATATAGCACATCCAAAGTAAGTGAACTCATGACAGTAGATTCACGAATAGATGTGACTTTCATCTCCCAAATTGACATATCTAATGCACTTAGCAATTGCCTAGCATTTTCAGCATCTGAAAAATTATCATTGACACTACGCAAGTTGTTGAGAATTTTATTAAAGCGAGCAAAAGGTCATCAATAGACTCACCGGATTGCATCTCGAAGCGCATGTATTCTTTCTTGAACATGTCTTGCCTTACCTCTTTGATCGTGTTGGATCCTTCGTGGTAGTCACAAACTGCTTTCCATACATCGTATGCAGATCGGAGGTGTGCAAAACGGTCGAAGTCGCTTTGTATTAATCCTTGTATGATCAAGTTCTGAGCCTTGTTGTTGTCGAAATCTCTCAGATTTGTAGCTGTAACTTGATCGTTTGATGGCACTTCGTAAGGCTTGTATACCTTCTCCCATATTGCAAAGCCTTGTGCCTGGATGAAAGCCTCCATGCGTGCTTTCCAAACATGAAAATCAATACCAGCGAACACAAAAGGTTTGGCAGAGTACTTCTCCATGATGATTAGTCAAAAACACGCGCAAATCACAAAGATTAGAGCACCGTGGCTCTGATACCAATTGTAGGATCGAAGAGCACGTGAAAAGCTACCAGATGGGGGGTGAATGGTAGATTAAAAATCTTACGCAGCGGAAACAATTAAACCCTAACCCCTTCGGCAGAAAATAGATCTCTTAAAGAAATCATGTGTGAGACTAATCTAAATGTGTTTCACCGTGACAAAAGTGATGGCTATCAGAGAGAATTAAGTCACGAAGACAACACTAAAGTAATCACTCAAATCCGTCGAGAAAAACTCAAGCTATGATCGAAAGATCAAACAAGGTCAATCTGCCCTACCCGAGAAAAAACAGTTCTGGAATGCTGCAAAGAAACGCATGTAGATCAGAAACCACAAATCCAATGACCGTGAAATTTTGACATATGATAGATAATCAAGTTGTGAAGACAACCCAAAAAGAATCACGTCAATTGAATCTGTAAAACTCGAGTTATGATAAAACCACCGACGAAAGGTAGTGCTGTCTAGAAACTCAACGAGTAAAACTTGTCTGGAACAACTCAGACGAACAAGGCACAAAAGTTCCTTCAAACTATGAATTTTATTCAATAGAACACAAGAGGAACAGCCCCAAAGTCGTGCACCAAGAGCTCTAGGCTCCCTTTCTTATATAACCAGCTCGAAAGCCAACTCAACTCAAATCAGGAACCTAATCCTACTCTGTTCACGAATCGTAACTTTCCATAACTGCTTAGGATTCTTCTATACGCAGATAGAAGAAATCTTAAGACTTCCAAACACCTTAGGAACGTATCCCACATTCCTAAACAACTCAAATTCGTGACCCACACGAAATCCTATCATAACCAACTCAAATCTTTCCATATTTGAGTCAAACCCGACTCAGCCGTAGCCTAAGTCCATAACCTAGTCGGTTGGACCTTTCCGACCAACTCTTTATGTCCACATCTCTTCATCACGTCTCGAAACCATGTAGCCACGTCCATGCACTCCTTGCACACGTGCAAACATCTTCCAATGACGTCCACGATACCTTCACATGCATTGTTCTTGATTCAATCATGTTGCGCAACCTCCTGATCAGCTCAACCACAATTCCTCCTGAATTTGGTTGTTGGAACCTCATCTCCTCCCTGAGACTAGTACAATGGATCCCATCACCAGCCATGTCTTGAACTCAAGCAACACCTGCACATGAATAAACAACCAATCCATACGAGCCCAAGTCCTCGACTTGACTCCAGTTAGTTCCGAACACAACACCTTACGTGAGAACCTCACATAAGCATGTTGCAAAACCATAGCAACACGATATTAGCCATATCATCCAAAACGCACCAAAAACTTAGTAAAAGAATACTAAGCAAACTGTCCAACAATGCAAAGCAAGTACGAAACATTGCAAGTGAAAAGCAGAAGCACTGCAGTCAAGTTCCGGACCTTGCCAGAGCAACCCGGACCTTGAAACAGAGCTAACAAAAGCTAGTAAAACATAGCGCCGAGGCTAACCAGAACTAGTCAGAACTAGTAAACCCAAAAGCCGGAGCTAGAAAAATCAACTCGGAGCTTAGCAAAAACACGTCGGAACTAACAAAGACATGTCGGAGCTAAAGACAAAACTCACCGGAGCCCGGAGCTAGAAAAATCAACTCGGAGCTTAGCAAAAACACGCCGGAGCTATCAGAGACATGTCGGAGCTAAAGACAAAACTCACCAGAGCTAACCAAAACTAGTCAGACCTTAATAAAAGGTGTTTTGGTGATATTCAAAACTTTTATCGTCAAAGCAAGTGTATTCACTACAAGCCAATGTATTCAGCACACATAGGTCTTACACTCGAAGCTAGAGTCGGACCTTGCTAAAAAGGGTGTTTTGGCAGAATTTTAGAACTTATATCATGAAAGCCAATGTATTCAGTACAAGCCAATGTATTCAGCACACATAGGTCACACAATCTCCCACTTGATAAATGCATTGGCAACACCACTTAAAATCCGAACATTGGCTTATTCACATTAAAAATTTTGAAACCAATTTCTCCCCCTTTGGCAACACCACATAAACATTTTTTTTCTTTTTAGAAAAATCGTGCCAAAAACAATTGTGAATATGTGCAATGTGTAATCAATTTCTCCCCCTTGCATACTTCTCTTAAAAAAATCACATATTTTCTCCCCCTTTGACAATGTATTTAGCAAGGTTCAAAAGAGAAATTTTAATTCTTATGAGTATATTATAACATATACATATAAAACAAAGCTCATCCTAATCATACTATCAAGTAACTTACACTCTCACATCAATGAAATACATAAAGTAGTGTAAGCCATGCTAGAGATCAAGTGCAATTTTTAATTTAAGCAAGTCATGATCTCACAAACTTAACTATTTCAATACCTGAAAGCATGACACTTGTTGCTGCATTTTATTATTATTCAAAGCACAAATTTTGATCATATGATATTTGCAAGAGATTATATGTGCATC
Organism: Tuctoria greenei; assembly: GCA_036927565.1. Lineage (NCBI taxonomy): Eukaryota > Viridiplantae > Streptophyta > Magnoliopsida > Poales > Poaceae > Tuctoria > Tuctoria greenei. The sequence goes on along the minus strand of JAYESD010000002.1, from coordinate 171,098,140 downwards.
TGCCTTATTCTAACCAACCAAGCCAAGCCTATGTCATTTGACAATCAGAACCTTAAGGACATGGTTTTAGTCATACACAACTTCTTCCAAGTTCATATCTATGTGCAATGATAAGACATCTCAAAAGAAGAAGTGTGATGCATGCATATTCTCTTGATCTTTTCTCAATTTATATTTGATCATAAAAACCCAACGTGTGAGTTGATTACTTGATAAATTCTTTATGATTAAAAGCACTTGTGAGCATGCAACAAGTTCAAAACAGCAAGAAAGTTCGATCATGACCAGATTTAGTGTATGTAATTATTCCAATTACGAGTAATGGCAAAAACTACAAAATATGTAACATGAGTAATGTAGTAAGAACTTTCAGCAGGTAAAAAGAATCACAGAGTCATGTATGTATGAAATACTATGCTCATAATATTTTAAGTTCAGATTCACACATAGACTTCCCAAGTTTCAAAACTCCCGCTCAATTTAAGTCATGATGATGCAAAATCCCTATTTCACTACGAATGTAACAAAAACGAGTGAAATCCAAAGGTTTTGTAAAAATATCAGCCAATTGTTGTTCGGTATCTACATGGTGAAGCACAATGTTTCCTTTTTCAACATTATCATGGAGAATGTGATACCTAATACCAATGTGCTTAGTTCTAGAATGTTGCACGGAGTTTTTACAGATGCAAATGGCACTAGTGTTATCACAAAACAGTGGAACACTATCTAGATCAACCCCATAGCCCTTAAGTGGTTGAACAATCCAAAGAATTTGTGAACAAGTGCTAGCAGTAGCTACATATTCAGATTCGGTTGTGGATTGTGCAACTGAACTATGTTTTCTAGAGGACCAAGCAACAAGTGAATTACTAAGAAAATTACAAGCACCCGACTATCAACCCTACAACCTCCAAAATCAGCATCTGAAAAAGCTTTCAAATTTACAATATAGGAAAAAGGAAAAAAAATGCCAAATTCTTGAGTTCCATGTAAGTACTTGAGAATACTTTTGATGGCTTGACGATGTGAAGCACGTGGGGAGGCTTGAAATCGTGCACAAAGACATACGCTGAATTGTATGTCCGGTCTTGAGGCTATGAGGTACAAAAGTGATCCAATCATGCTTCTATATTCTTTTTTATCCACGGGTTCACCATCTTGTTGTTCCCATTTGTGTCGGAAGAGGCTTGCTTTTGTCCATGTTAAAGCGCCTTAGGAGGTCTTTTGTATACTTCCTTTGATGCACAAAGGTACCCTCCTTAGTTTGCTTGATTTGCAGCCCCAAAAAGTATGTGAGTTCTCCCATCATACTCATCTCAAATTATGAACTAATCATAGCTGAAAACTTGGACACAAGATTGTGAGAAGCATAACCAAAGATAATATCATCGACATACACTTGAACGAATAATGAGTCATTGCCATGCTTAAGCACAAAAAGAGTTTTGTCAACCTTGCCCATGTTAAATCCTTTTTCTAGCAGGAATGTTTTTAACCTATCATACCATGCTCTAGGATCTTGTTTGAGACCATACAAGGCTTTGGTCAGTTTGTAAACACGATTAGGAAAATCTAGATTTTCAAAACTCGGTGGTTGTTTGACATAAATCTCCTCATCTATGTAGCCATTAAGAAAAGCAATATTAACATCCATTTGATATAACTTGAAACTTTTAGATGCACCAAAAGCTAACAAAATTCATATGGCTTCTAATCTAGCAACAGGAGCAAAATTTTCATCAAAATCTAGACCTTCAATTTGTGTGAAACCTTGAGCAACCAACCTAGCATTATTCCTAACCACAAACCCATCCTCACTTTGTTTATTTTTAAACACCCATTTGGTTCCAATTAAAGTGTGACCTTCAAGTGGAGGTACAAGATTCCAAACATTATTTCATTCAAATTTCCTAACTCTTCATGCATGGCAATAATCCAAGATTCATTAGTGAGTGCGTGTGATATATCTTTGGGTTCAAAAGAAGCAACAAACGCAGAATTAGCATGAGAATTGGTGTTGGAAAACATCGATCTTATAACTCATTCATGCAACCTTCTAATTATCTATTGTGAGGGATGATTCTTGTAAATTCGTAGGGGAATAGTTGTCTCACAAGCTTCTTATTCATTAGTTTCATCGCAGATTGATGAGCTTGTGGCTTGTGGACAATCAGGACCAACAGAGGTGGTAGTCGGAGCTTGTTCAAAGTTCAGAGCTGGACACGTGTCAGCTTCGGAACTATCAGGAAATATCACCAACTCTTCTTCTTCTTCTTCAAAAATACCCTCTCCTTGAGGATATTGATCTGGTCGTGCAATATTGGAGCTAGTACCTGGGCTAGCTTCATCAAAAGAAACCTCAGAAGTCTGCATAATTTTGTTAGTTCCAAGTAAAAACACACGGTATCCTCTAGTATGAGATGGGTAACCAAGAAAAATGCCATCAATGGATCTAGGTTCAAATTTATCAAGATTAGCATGTTTCTTAACAAAGCACTTGGGAATCTAGTACTGAGCCATGCGATGTCTGGTAGGAACGATACGCGAAAGCTGAGACAAAACAGCAGGTTTATGAGTCAAAAATTTAGGTTTTCTGTTCTTAACCACTGATTCAAAAGTTGTTACTCATTTAGCACGAAAACCAGTAGTTCTGGAGGTAAACGCAGAAGTTCCAATAGAAAAAGCTGAAGCTTCAGATGTAAAAACTGAAGTTCCAGACGAAACAACAGAAGGTCCGGGAGCTCTCGGAGCTATTGGAACTACCAGAGCTACCTTTGCAGATTTCTTACCAGAAGGTCTAGATGCTACCTTTGCAAATTTCTGACTCATTCAAGCAGGTTGCATGTTTCTAATTTTCTGTTTAGATGAGAGTTATGAGATGGGTAACCAAGAAAAATGCCATCAATGGATCTAGGTTCAAATTTATCAAGATTAGCAGGTTCAAACATGATTACTCATGGCAGTTTTATCATGGAAGTTATGAGATCTAGTAGACATTTTATCCTTTTTAATTTTTTTAGCTAGTCTATAACAGAAATCTACGACATGACCATATTTATCACAGTAAGTACAATGAAATTTAATTTTGTAATCATGTTTAGATGAGCATCCAACATTAGAAACAAAATTAGAAAGCACTCCTGCAGATTTAAAAATCACATCCTTTTGTTTAGGGACAATTTTGATTAAACCTCTTCCAAATGTTTTTACAACATGTGGGCATGGGAATCAAAACATAAACCAGTTTTATCGTTGCAAGGTTTAGAAGAATTCAATAGCAAGTCTAGAATCTTATTCCTATTACTAAACCGCTCTAGTATCCTATTCATGTCATCAAGCTTTTTAGACAAGTCTAGGCAGTTTTCACATGAAGCTTTACCTTAAGATTGCAGTTAGAACAATTTTTAACTTCATGTGTTCGTAAAGCATTGTTCAGAATGGAAATGTCATTCATTGCATCTTTTAGTTTCTTATCAAGATTATGACATGCATAACAATGCACATCATCCGTAGAACAAGAAGCATTTTTTAAGTGTTTCACATTAAAATCCGATAGCTTTTTGTTCTTTTCAATTTCTTCATCGAGTCTATCTAGAGTGGAGGAGTGTGCACTTCTTAATGTGGACAATTGTTCATAGATTAAGTCACATGAGGGATATGAATCATCACTAGGAATAAGGTTTTCAAATGGTTGATTTCAGATACTAATGATTCAATTTTAGCAGCATTATCCCTAAGTTTTTTGTCCGTTTTCTTGACAATAACAATTGCATGAGAAATTGCATCACACATTTCATTACATGCAGAACATACCTCATCGTCGTCACTGTTGTGTTCTCCATCCTCCTGACTTGATCTTGATTTTGTTTTGCCCATCATAAACATAAGATGGCCAGATCATCACCATCTTCATCACTTCCAAAATCTACATCACTTGAACTGAGATCTTGAAGTGTGGTGGTGAAGCTGTTTATCATCTTGCATCCTATGGTACCCTTCTTTTTCTTGTTGGAGTTTCCAGAGATGGTCTTGACCTTGTTCTGCTTCTCATCACGGGTAGTAGGACCTGAAAGATTAGGGCATTCTGTACAGAAGTGTCCTGTCATACGACATTCAAAGCAACACTGTGGTCCGACGACATTCAAAGCAGCGCTGTGGTCCGGAGCTTCCTCTCCTTCTACTTCTCACATTTTGCAATGCTTTTGAGAATCTATAGAGATGAGTGCTACTTCTTCTTGTGGAAATTCCTCGATCTACTCCAGGGTTAGTGAGGACGACAAAGCATGAGTATTGCAAGATGATGATTGGCCGGAGCTAGGCATATCACATTGTGAGATAAACGCAATAGACTTTTTTGGGTTCTTTCATGATTAGATGTCAATTTCATGAGTTTTTAGTTTAGAGTAAAGCACATCTGACGTAAGAGAACTCATGACAGTTGATTCACAAATAGATGTAACTTTCATCTCCCAGATTGACATGTCTAATGCACAAAGAAGTTGCCTAGCATTGTCAGCATCAGAAAAGTTAACATTGACACTACGCAGGTTGCTGAGAATTTTATTGAAATGAGCAAAAAGGTCATCAATAGACTCACCGGGTTGCATCTCGAAACACATATATTCCTTTTTGAACATATCTTGTCTCACCTCCTTGATCCTATTGGATCCTTAGTGATAGTCACAAAGCGCTCTCCACACATCGTATGTCGATTGGAGATGTGCAAGCGGTTGAAGTCGCTCTGAGTGAGTTCTTGGATGACCAAATTTCAGGCTTTGTGGTTGTTGTCAATGTCCGTAGGTTCGTAGCCGTAACTTGACCGTTTGATGGCACTTCATAAGGTTTGTATACCTTTTCCCATACGCCGAAGCCTTGCGCCTGAATAAAAGCTTCCATGCGTGCTTTCCAAACCTAAGAAACAATGCCAACAAACAAACATGGTTTTGCAGAGTACTTCTCCATGAAGATTAGTAAAAAAACACGTGCAAATCACAAATATTAGAGAAACCTTGCTCTGATACCAATTGTAGGATCGAAGAGCGTGTGAAAAGCTACCAGAGGGGGGTGAATGGTAGATTTAAAAATCTTACGCAGCGGAAACATATAAATCCCAACCCCTTCGGTAGAATCAAACAATTGATAAACCGTGTGTGCAAATGATCATAAACGTGTTCAATCGTGACAAAAAATGTAGATATTAGAGAAAACCAAGTCACAAATAAAACACAATAAGAATCTCTCAAATCCGTCAAGAGAAACTCAAGTCATGATCTAAAGATCGAACAAATGTCAATATGTTCTATCGAGTAAAAAACAGATCTGCAATACTGCAAATAAACTCGTGTAGATCAAAAACTACAAATCCAATGACTGTGAAATTTTGACAGATTATAGATAATCAAGTTGTGAAGACAACCCAACAAGAATCATGTCAATTGGATCCGTAAAACTCAAGTTACGATAAAACCACCAAACACAAGGTAGTGCCATGCAAAAACTCGAAGAGAAAAACTTGTCTGGAACAAGTCGGACGAACAAGGCACAAAAGTTCATTTCAACTACGAATTTTATTCAACAGAACACAAGGGGAACAGCCCCAAAGTCGTCTCCCATGAGCTTTGGCCTCCCTTGCTTATATAACCAGCCCGAAGACCAACACGACTCAAAAGAGGATTCTAATCCAACTCAAATCACGAATCAAAACTTTCCATAACTGCTCAAGATCTTCCTATTCGCAGATAGAAACAATCTCAAGACTTCCTAACAAACCAGGAACATATCCCACATTCCTAAGACAATGCATCTTTATGTCCCACACGAAAACTACCATAAGAAACTTGATACGTTCCATTCGGAGTCATAACCGACTCCGCCGCGGCCGAAGTCATAAACCGATACGATTCGATCCTTCCAACCAGATATTTCCTTCCTAAGCCCATCTTCGGAACCATGTTTCCACGTCATGCACCGCATGCATACATGCGAACACCTTCCTTCGACGTCCAGTAACCTTCTGATGCACTGCCTTTAATTCAATCATCCTGCGCGACCTCCAGACCCGCTCAACCACAATTCCTCCTGAAGATGGTAGTCGGAACCTCATCTCCTCCCTGAGACTAGTCCAAAGGATCCTGTCACCAGCCATGACTTTAACTCAAGCAACACCTGGACATGAACAAACAACCAATACTTCCGAGCACAAGTCCTCGACTTGACTCTCGTTAGTTCCGAAACCACAACACCTCGCGTGAGCACCTCACATAAGCATGTTGCAAAAACACAGTGAAACGATATCATCCATCTCAACCAAAACGCACCAAAAACATAGCAAATGAATACTAAGAAATCTTCCCAACAATGTAAAGCAAGTTCCAAACATTTCATAGGACAATTATAAACATTACAATCAAGCTCCGAACATTGCAAAAACTAACCGGGCTTACCAAAGCTAGTACATCCTAGCGCCGGAGCTTACAAAAGCTAGTATATCCTAGTGCCGGAGCTAGAAAAACATGTCAGAGCTAACCAACATAAGTCAGACCTAGCAAAAACATATCAGAGCTTAACAAAGACATGTTGGAGCTATCAAAGACATGCCGGAGCTAAAGACAAAGCTCATCGGAGCTACCCATAAACATGTTGGACCTTGACAGAACAAGTAGGACCTATTGTCGGACCTTACAGAAGGTCGGAGCTAGAGTCGAACCTTGCTAAAGAGGGTGTTTTGGCAGAATTTTAGAACTTATATCACCAAAGCCAATGTATTCAGTACAAGCTAATGTATTCAGCACACATATGTCTCACATAATAAAAGATTCTCATCCGTTGGATCTACATCTTACAGTTATTACATCTTTTCATTTAACCCTTTCTACCACCATCACCCCTCCACCTAGTGGAGGGGGTTAAATAAAAAGATTCAAAGACCGTAATGTAGATCGATCCAACGATTGAAGATGGTTGATTGCACGATTGTACCAAACATATAATTACATTCTAGTTGAACAAAATATTAACACAGGAAATCTTTTCACACATATTAATCCAGTCGTGATGTTTTTCTCTTTTTGTTTTGTGATGTTTTATTTTTTCATTTTTCGTGATGTTGTTTTTCTTGTTTTGTACTTCCTCCTTCCCATATTACTTGTCGTTAATAGTTATGACAAGTTTTCTAGTTCAAAAATGAACTAAAAACTTGTTCTAACGACAAGTAATATAGAAAGGAGGGATTATGTAACATCTAGTTCTGTCGATTAGCAATGACTGGAATGAAAAGTAGAGACAATGAACATAGTGAAAAAAATGAAAGAACAAGAAAAATGTTAGAAAAAGATAGGTAGTACGTACGAATGAAGGTGAAAGAGCGTGGAGAATCAAGTTGTAAAAAAGAAAATGTTTGGCGCAGATTAATGTCAAACATATATGTTATCTCTATTGATGATACGGTATTTTTCTCGTGCTGATGTTGAAAATAGATCCGTTAATTACTTCGCGCATCCCATCAGTGCATGCAGGAGGCGTGGATCCCATAGGATGTGGTGTTCACATGTATGAAACGTGCTTGGAGGAGCATCCGTCGGCCGCCGTGCTCTTGGAGGAGCATCCACCGGGTCCCACGCTCTTGGAACAGCATCCACCGGCCAGCGCGCGTGGATGAGCATCCGCCGGCCGCCTCACGTTGAGGAGCAACATCACTAGGTACATTTTATCAAATAATGTTATTGTAGTTCTATCCTCTTACGAATACGCTGATTGAATTGTAGGAAGCAATGTCAGAATATAAGACTTGGATGGGAAAAGACAGGCGTACAAAGGATTGACATGATGGAATGAAGTCATTTTTAAATTTTGCATTCCAGGGCACTCGTGAAGAAGAAACTATGCCTTGTCCTTGCACGAAATATCGTAATATTTGCCACAGGATGCGCATGGAAGTTCATCTTCACTTGCTTCGTAATGGGATGCCATTGGATTATACTTGTTGGGTACACCATGGAGAGAAACGAGTTGAGAAAAATATTGCCAAGCAATCAAGAAATAGTGAGGAGATAATTTCTGATGATGCTGCTATGGAAAATATGATGTCCGGTCCTAATCATGGTGGTACTTCAGCGGATGTTGATGATCCAAAAAATGCTATAAACCAACAGGAGCCAACTAGGTGTGCAAAGGCATTCTATGACTTATTAAATGATGCCAAAAAGGAGTTGTATCTAGGTTGTGAGAATGTGACCCAATTAACCTTCATTGTCAGGTTCTACTAGATAAAGTGTTTAACTGGTTTGAGCAAAAAAGTGTGTGAGTTGATCCTTGAACTATTCTCATATATGCTTCCAGAGGGCCACTGCATTCCTAATACACTTGATAAAGTTCAAAATGTTGTTCGTGACCTCAGACTGGGCTACCAAAAGATCGATGCATGTGTCAGTGACTGTGTGTTATTTTAGAAGGAATATTCTCTGTTGGATCAATGCCCAAAATGTGGTGAATTAAGATGGAAAAATAGTACTGGTGAAGATGCAAGTGAAGCTTTACCTTGTGGAAAAGCCAAGAAGCTTGTAGCAGGCAAGATTCTACGAAACTTCCCTCTTATTCCCCATCTTCAATGGTTTTACATGGCAGAATCAATGGCATAAAACATGCGCTGGCACAAAGAAGAATGTATTGATGATGGAATATTACGCCGTCTTGCAGATTTGAAAGCATGGAAACATTTTGATAGCATTAACCCAACTTTCCCATATGATCCTTTGAACATAAGACTTGGGATAGCATCTGATGGTTTCAATCCTCTTGGAATAATGAATGTTTCTTACAGTACATGGCCTGTGATTTTAATCCCTTATAATCTACCACCTTGGTTATGTATGAAGCAACCTTATTGGTAGATGTCAATGATAATTCCTGACCCAAAGTCACCTGGAAACAACATTGATGTGTACCTGTAGCCTTTGATTGATGAGCTACTGAAATTACGGTATGATGTGTTGGAACAAACGACAGTTCAAAGAAAGAGACATTTCACATACGGGCTTCTATATTGTGGATAATAAATGATTTTCCAGCATATACAATGCTATGTGGATGGAGCACAAAAGGTAAGCTAGCATGTCCATACTGTCATATAAACATTGGCGCCTTGTGGTTGAAACATGGACAAAAGTATTGCTACATGGGTCATCGTCGTTTCCTACCTCAGAATCACAAGTGGCATCGAGACAAAGCTTCTTTCAACAACAAGATAGAGAATAGAGAGGATCCAACATCACTCTTTGGTGACGAAGTACTCCAACAATACGAGAGTTTTGATCAAGTGAGTTTTGGACAGGCGAATAATAAGAGAAAGTGCACCGAGGAAAATAGGTGGCATAGTTGGAAGAAGAGAAGTATATTTTCCCAGCTCCCGTATTGGAAGACATTGCTAGTGAGGCATAACTTGGATGTCATGCACATTGAGAAAAACATTTGTGATAGCATATTGGAGACATTGCTTAATATGGATGGTAAAACAAAAGATAGTCTACAAGCTCGTCTTGATATGCAGGATATGGGTATACGACCACAACAACATCCGGTGGCTATAAATGGGAAGTATGATTGTCCATCAGCATTATATACTTTGCATAAAGATGATAAGACCACCTTGTGCAAGTTTTTGGGGTATGTGAAGATGCCCGATGGTTATGCCTCAAACATTAAGAGATGTGTGGACATAAAAGCACATAAGGTATCAGGTCTAAAAACTCATGACTGCCATATTATATTTCAGAAGCTCCTTCTTATTGCAATACATGACATATTGCCTGAAAAGGTTGTTGCACCTTTAATTGAGTTTAGCAGATTCTTTTCTGGACTTTGTTCTAAAGAATTGGCACAAATAGATTTGGATAAGATGATCAAACAATTTCCTGAATTAATTTGTAAGCTTGAGATGTTGCTTCCTCCCGCTTTCTTTGATTTCATGGTAAATCTTCCAACCCATCTCATCGAAGAAGCTCGCTTGGGTGGATCTGTTTCTTACAGATGTTATGTACCCAATTGAGAGGCACCTTGGTACGTTGAAGAGGTATGTATGTAACAGAGCTCACCCGGAGGGTTCTATAGCCGATGGATATATTATGGTAGAGTGTATAACTTTTTGCAGTCGGTTTTTGGATAAAATAAACACCAATCTTGATAGGCCAGAACGTCATGCAGCTGCAGCTAGGAATGAACTTTCTCTCGAGTCTAATATATTTATAGAAGTTGATAATTCTAAAAAAGAGTTTAAATGGGGCCAACTTACTATGGCGGAACTACATAACATCAGGCATTATATTATTTCTAATGTTGAAGAGGCCGCTCTATGGATCAATTACGTATAACTTAGATGTTCTATACTATATTGGATCGTGCTTATTGTAGATGGCTAATTTAATTTTGTACCCTTTTCCATAAGCATTTTGAAGAGCTGAAAAAAAAATTCATTCTCGTGATGTTGAAAAACGCCATACAGATGAGTTTGTTTATTTATTTAAGAAACAAGTAAGCACGTGCAAGTTTTTACTTTGATGAAATGTTGAACAAATATGTGTTCTGAAGTTGGTTTATCGATGACCCCTTTTATACTAATGTGTACATATTAAGACATTACACAAAGAAGGCAAAGTAACAGATTATTTGTATGCATTATCTAGAGAACTTGATCGTCGGGCACATTTTTCTAGTCGATCATTAATAAATGGCTTCTTCTTTTGAACCACAGAGGTGGAAAAAGTTTTACGGATGGAAAACAGTGGTGTTGTTGTTTGAGATGGTGATCATGAGTGTTTTGGAGTAATCAAGAAAATGATTTATGTTGACTTTGAAAAAAATCATGAGGTTCTGTTATTTGAATGTGACTGGTTTGATCAGCCTTGTTTCGGAAGAGCCAAAGCAGAGGCTACAAAACTGATCAATTTGGAATTATAGATGTTGACACTACTCTTTCTCAATTTAAGTGTGAGCCTTACATTCTAGCCACACAAGTAGAACACGTTTTTTACGTACAATGTGTGAAGCAACCTAAATGGGCTACAGTTGTTAAAACGAAGCCACATAACCTTTTTGCCATGCCCCTTGGAGACAGTGAAAATAATGTCACTGAGATGACTGAGGCTGAGACATTTGATGATCCACGACTTACTGATATCAACATGCCACACATAAATGAGGATAGGACTGCATGGGCTAGGAATGACATTGAGGGAGCAACCGATGATTCTTCCGCTCTTCAAATGAGAACATGTGATCAATTTGAGGCCCATGGAGTTCCATCAGAAAATGAAGATGACGACAACGATGATGATGGTACATATATCAGTGATGGTCTTGTAGCTCCAATATTGGGGGGGCGGGGGGACAACAGCGAAGATGATGATTTTTTTATATAAGTAATGTGTGAGCTAGCTGTGAACTATTTGATTTCATCTGAAAAGATAGAAGCTGCTCTTCTATTTAGCAGCAAGCTTAGAAGCAAGCCGATATTGAATAATTCCACCTCTTTAGAAGATACCAAGAATTTAAAATGACGCTACTGCAGAAATTTCTAATGCAACGAACTACAGATTTCTGGCAACAGACCCTAATGCAATGACTGTGTTCCGTGGTGATAGATACTGGGTCAACGAACTAGTACAATCATGGCAACAGATCCTAATGCAAAGATTGTCTTTCGTGGTGATACATAACAGTTGAACACACAAAATTATTCATCACATAGACGAACGCAGATAACACATTCATTCATTAAAAAATATATTACAAAACACGAGAAAAAATACAAGACACAAGAAAATAAAAATAACATCAACTAAAAAACAACAAAATAAAACCTAAATCCTACTCCTCCTCCCCCACTCCTCTGGATCCGGTGGTGCAACCTCGCGACCGAGGTTCCTCGCCATCGCCGCCACCGAGTACTGCGGCCCTCGGCGCCGAGCACCTCGGCCATCGTCTCGAGCAACCTCTGGAACCGGTCGAATAGCCTGTCGAACAACATCTCGAGGATCTCTTTGTTGAGCTCTCGGGGAGCGGCAACACTTTGTCTTGTAGGGTGGCTCCCTCGGCGGGCTTGGCGGCAGAATGTTGGCCATAGTGGGTTGTCTGCACGGAGAAGACAAACGAAGAGATAAGAGGAGAGACTGATGGCGCCTTAGTCTATGCGGACAAGCAAAAGGGAGACACACTTAATTAGCAGTGAAGTGCATTTCTTATATGAAAAGTGTGTCCTCCCCAAGTCTCCTTTAGCTTCGTGATTTTCTACATTTTTCTTCGATTCGCTGTTAATATCACACATCACTGAACTTAGAGCACATTCACTTGTTCAGAAAATAAACAAATCCTTCCTTATGCTTCCTGAGCAACATGATGAACACACCACACATTCATTCATTCACACAGTGGCCAACGATTGTGTTCCGTGATGATAGATCCTAACGCCACGAACTAGTGAATCATGGCAACAGATCTTAATGCAACTACTGTGATCTGTGGTGATAGATCCAAATGCCACTATCTAGTGAATCGTGGCAACATATCCTAATGCAATGATTGTGTTCTGTGGCAATAGATCCTAATGCCACGAACTGGTGAATCGTGGCAACATATCCTAATGCAACGATTGTGTTCCATGGTGATAGATCCTAACGCCACGAACTGGTGAATCATGGCAAAAGTTCCTAATACAATGATTGTGTTCCGTGGCGATAGATCCTAACGACACAAACTGGTGAATCATGGCAATAGGTTCTAATGCAATGATTGTATTCCGTGGCAATAGATCCTAACATCACTAACTAGTGAATTGTGGCAACAAATCCTAATGCAACGATTGTGTTCCATGGCGATAGATCTTAAGGCCACTAACTGGTGAATCGTGGCAAAGGTTCCTAATGCAACGATTGTGTTCCATGGCGATAGAACCTAACGCCATGAACCGTTGAATCATGGCAATAGATCCTAATGCAACAATTGTGATCCGTCGCAATAGATCCTAACGCCATGAACTAGTGAATCATAGCAAAAGTTCCTAATGCAATGATTCTGTTTCGTGGAGATAGATCCTAACACCACGAACTGGTGAATCACGGCAACAGATCCTAATGCAACGATTGTGTTCCATGGCGATTGATCCTAACGCTACTAACTGGTGAATCGTGGCAAAGTTCCTAATACAAAAATTGTGTTCCGTGGCGATAGATCCTAACAACATGAACTGGTGAATCGAGGCAATAGATCCTAATGCAATGATTGTGTTCTGTGGTGATAGATCCTAACGCCACGAACTAGTGAATCGTGGCAAAAGTTCCTAATGTAACAATTGTGTTTCGTGGTGATAGATCCTAATGCCACTAACTGGTGAATCGTGGCAAAAGTTCCTAATGCGACGATTGCGTTCCGTGGCGATAGATCCTAACGACACGAACTGGTGAATCATGGCAACAGATCCTAATACAATGATGGTGTTCCGTGGTGATACATCCCAACGCCACAAACTGGTGAATTGTGGCAAAAGTTCCTAATGCAACAATTTTGTTCCGTGGCGATAGATCCTAACGCCACGATCTGGTGAATCGTGGCAAAAGTTCCTAATGCAACGATTGTGTTTCGTGGTGATAGATCCTAGCGCAACGAACTAGGTAATCACGGAAACCGTTCCTAATGCAATGATTGTGTTCTGTTGTGATAGATCCTAATGCCACAAACTGGGGAATCGTGGCAACAGATCCTAATGCAATGATCGTGTTTCGTGGTGATAGATGCAATGTCACGAACTAGTGAATCATTGCAACGGATCCTAATGCAATGATCGTGTTTCGTGGGAATAGATGTTAATGCCACAAACTAGTGAATCGTGACAAAAGACGAAGCTTACTGCAATGATTTAGTATTCATTGCAGTAGAAACGTTGCAACAGGACGGAATCCTCGTAGTGGCAATTTGGTAATGGGAATAAGAATCTAAACTCGCTGTTGAATTCTTCTAAATCTTGCAATGATAAATCTAGTTTGGGCTTTGATTCTCATGCTCATCCTAAGGCACATCCACCTAAAATTGTGAAGTTATTAGGAAGTGGTTTGATTAAAACAGTTCCTAAACAAAAAGAGGAGGTTTTCAAATCTGCAGGATTGTTGTCTCATTCGGTTGCTAATAAACATGTTGCTTGCTCATCTAGGCATAAACACAAAGATAAATTTCATTGTACCTACTGTGATAAAGATGGTCATGTCATAGATTTTTGTTATAGACTAGCTAAACAGCATAAAAAGGAAATAATACAAGCTAGATCTCATAACTCTCATGCGAAATTTGCCGCACATGTTGAACCAAATGTTAGGAACATGCAACCTGCTGTAATGAGTCGAAAACATGCAAATATTGCTCCCAAACCTATTGTTTCTCGTGCTACACATGTAACACCTAATAGGTCAGTAGTTTGGTAAAAGAATTCTCAAAATTTGGCTCATAAACCTACTGTTTTATCTCAACTTTCGCATGTCATTCCCGCTGGACATCGTGTGACTCAGTACTGGATTCCTAAATACCTTTTGACTAGCCCCATTATTGAGTCATTGACGTATTGTGTTTCTATGTAGGTTACACGCTTGACGAAGGAGAACATTTGGATTGTGGATTCAGGTTGCTCACGCCACATGACCGGTAACAAAGAATGGTTCTCCTCCCTCTCTTTTGTGTCACGTGTAGAGAATTTTACTTTTGCAGATAATTCTTCAACTCCTATAATTGCAAGGGTTCAATTATGGTAAATGATCACTAAACTTTGAAAGATGTGGCACTTGTCAAAAATTTGAAATACAATTTGCTTTCTGTTTCACAATTGCTACATGAAAATATAGATTTATTTTCACTAAAAATTGCTGCAAGGTTGTAGATTCAAACAGTGAGATTATTTTTAACATGTCTCGGTTTGGAAGAGTTTTCAAAGCTGATTTTGATATGTCATCCTCTAAGCATAGGTGTCTATTTGCAAATGACTCAAAGGACTTATATTTTATGCATCGTATACTTGGTCACATAGGCTTTGACCATCTAACGCGTGTTAGTGCTCTTGATCGCATACGTGGGCTATCTAAGCTTAAAGGGGATAAAGAAATTGTGTGATCTTCTTTTAGACATGCTAAGATGGTTGCAGGTTCACATGCTCCTCTGACCATCACCATCACAACTGAACCGGGTCAACTTTTGCACCTTGACACCGTAGGACCTTCACGTGTTCAATCATTCGGAGGTAAATTGTATGTTCTGATAATTGTTGATGATTTTTCTAGATACTCTTGGGTTTAATTTATGGCATCTAAGAATGAAGCTTTTAGTCACTTTGGAACTTTATTTCTTAGATTATCAATTGATCATCCAAGATCTTTAAAAGCAATTAGATGTGATAACGAAACCGAATTTAAAAATCAATCATTTGATCACTTTTGTGCTAAAAATGGAATATATCATCAATTTTCTTCACCATTTGTACCTCAACAAAACTGTGTTATTGAGAGAAAGAAAAGAACCTTAGTTGAGATGGCTAGGACTATGCTTGATGAATATCAAACTCCTAGAAAATTTTGGGCAGATGCAATTGCAATCTCTTGTTATTTCTCAAATCGTGTTTTCTTGCGTGCTAAGCTAGGAAAAACACCATATGAACTTTGGTATGGACAAAGGCCTAGTGTCACACACTTTCGGGTCTTTGGTTGTAAATGCTTTGTTAAGAAACATGGTAATCTTGATAAATTTGAAGCTACATCTGTTGATGGCATGTTTCTGGGTTATCCATCTCATACTAGAGGCTACCGTGTGCTTTTACTTGACACTATCAAAATTGTGGAGACTTGTGAGGTTTCTTTTGATGAAGCTAGCCCAGGTACTAACTCTACTATTGCAGGTCTAGATCCATATCCACAGGAGGAGAGTATTTTCATAGAAGAAGTCGAAGAAGTGGTGCTGCTGCCCAAAAAATCAGAAGGAAATGATGTTCATCACGTTGCTGATTTTGCACGACAACCAACACCAACAACTACTGCAGCATGTACAGAATGTCCTCAAGCCACAAGTTCTTCGATCTGTGATGAACGTGAAGAACAAGGACCTTGTGAAGTGTATACTTCACTCCGAATCCTCAAAAGTCATCCTTCACAACAACTCATAGGAAGCTTGCATGAACGAGTCACACGGTACAGGTTTTGTGATCCAAACTCTCATGCTCATTCTGCTTTTGTTGCTTCTTTTGAACCCAAAGATATATCACGTGCATTTACTAATGATTCTTGGATTATTGCCATACAAGATAAGTTAGAAAATTTTGAAAGGAACAATGTTTGGAAACTTGTACCTCCACCTCAAGGTCACACATTAATTGGAACTAAATGGGTGTTGAAAAATAAACAAAGTGAGGATGGGGTTGTGGTTAGGAATAAGGATAGGTTGGTAGTTGCTCAAAGTTTCACACAAATTGAAGGTCTAGATTTTGATAAAACTTTTGGTCCTGTTGCTAGATTAGAAGCCATAAGAATTTTGTTAGCTTTTGCTGCATCTAAAGGTTTTAAGTTATATCAAATGGATGTTAAAAGTGGTTTTCATAATGGCTACATAGATGAGGAAGTTTATGTCAAGCTACCACCGAGTTTTGAAAATCCAAATTTTCCTAATCATGTTTACAAACTGTCCAAAGCCTTGTGCAGTCTCAAACAAGCCCCTAGAGCATGGTATGATAGATTAAAAACATTCTTACTTTAAAAGGGGTTTACCATGGGCAAAGTTGATAAAACTCTTTTTGTGCTTAAGCATGGCAATGACTCATTATTTGTTCAAGTGTATGTGGATGATATTATCATTGTTTGTGCTTCTCATGATGTTGTGTCAGGTTTTCAGCTATGATGAGTTTGGAATTTGAGATGAGTATGATGGGAGAACTCACGTACTTTTTGGGGCTATAAATCAAGAAAACCAAGGAAGGTACCTTTGTGCATCAAACGAAGTATACAAGAGACCTTCTTAAGCCCTTCAACATGGACAAAAGCAAGCCTCTTCGGAAACCAATGGTTACAGCAACGACACTTGAACTTGATGAAGATGGTGAACCCATGGATCAAAAAGTATATAGAAGCATGATTGGATCACTTCTGTACCTCACGGCATCAAGACCGGACATACAATTTAGCGTATGTATTTGTGCATGGTTTCAAGCTTTCCCACGTGCTTGACATCGTCAAGCCGTTAAATGAATTCTCAGGTACTTACATGGAACTCAAGAATTTGACATTTTTCTTCCTTCTTCCTCGATTATTACTTTGAAAGCTTTTTCGAATGCTGATTTTGGTGGTTGTAGGATTGATAGAAAAAGTACTTCGAGTGCTTGTCATTTTCTTGATAATTCACTTGTTGCTTGGCCCTCTAGAAAAAAACTCAGTTGCACAATCCACAACCGAATATGAATATGTAGCTGCTGCTAGCGCTTGCTCAAAAATTCTTTGGATTGTTCAAACACTTAAGGACTATGGGGTTGATCTAGATATTGTTCCACTATTTTGTGATAACACTAGTGCCATTTGCATTGCTAAAAATTATGTGCAGCATTTGAGAACAAAGCACATTGACATTAGGTATCACCTTCTCCGTGATAACGTTGAAAAACGAATCATTATGCTTCACCATGTAGATACCAAACATTAATTAGCTGATATTTTATCAAAACCTTTGGATTTCACTCATTTTTGTTTCTTTCGTAGTGAAATAGGGGTTATGCATCCTCATGGCTTAAATTGAGGGGGGGTTTTGAAACTTGGAAAGTCTATTTGTGAATCTTAATTTAAAATAATATGAGCATAGTATTTCATATCTATATGAACCTGTGATTCCTTTTACATGGTGAAAGTTTTTACAGCATTACTCATGATTTACATTTTGTAGTTTCTGCCATGACTAGTAATTGGAATAATTACTTACACTGAATATGGTCATGATCAAACCTTCTTCCTGTTTTGAACTTGTTGCATGCTCACAAGTGCTTTTAATAATGAAAAATTAATCAATCAACTATCCACATGTTGAGCTTTTATGATCAAATAAAAATGAAAAAAGATCAAGAGAATATGCATGCATCACACTTCTTCTTTTGAGATGGCTTATCATTGCACTTAGATGTGAACTTAGAAGAAGTTGTGTATACTAAAATCATGTCCTTAAGCTTCTGATTGTCAAATGACATAGGCTTGGCTTGGTTGGTTAGAACAAGGCAGATGCGGCATATAATCTCTTGCAAATGACTTATGATCAGAATCTGTGCTTTAAATAATATTGAAAAATGAAAAATGCAGCAACAACTGTCATGCTTTCAGGTTTTGAAATAGTTATGTTTGTGAGATTATGACTTGCTAAAATTGAAAATTACATTTGATCTCTATCATAGCTTACACTACATTATGTATTTCATTGATGTGATAGTGTATGTTACTTGATTGTATGACTTGGTTGAGCTTTGTTTTATATGTATATGTTATGATATGCTCATAAAAATTGAAATTTCTCTATTAAACCTTGCTGAATACAATGTCAAAGGGGGGGAATTGATCACACATTGTACATATTCACACGTGCTTTGGCACGATTCTTCTCAGGGGGGAATTTTTTTATTTTCTCTCATTTTATTTCTGATTTACAGAGGAGGAGAAATATTTGTTTTTAAATTTCTTTATTTCTCATTGATTGTTTTCAAAACTGTTCACATGAATAAGCCAATGTTTGGATTCTATGTGATGTTGCCAATGCATTCATCAAGGGGGAGATTGTGAGACCTATGTGTGCTGAATACATTGGCTTTTATGATAAGAGTTTTGAATATTGCCAAAACACCCTTTACAAGGTCCGACTCTAGGTCCAAGCTCCTGCAAGGTCCGACGATAGGTCGTACTTGTTTTGGGTAGCTCCGGCATGGTCCGACATAAGGTCCAACTTATTTTGGCTAGGTCCGACTTCTTTGTTTAGGTCTGACTTATTCTGGCCAGGTCCGACTTGTTTTGGCTAGGTCCGACATGTTTTTGCTTGGTCAGGCACAAGGTTCGACTAGATTTGGTTAGCTCTGGCGCTAGGTCCGACTAGCTTTGGTTAGCTTCGGCGCTGGGTCTTGCTAGCCTTGGTAAGCTCCGGTTCAAGGTCAAGTTAGCTTTGGCAAGGTGTGGTGCTATATTGCAATGGCTATGCTTTTAACTTGCAATGCTTTGAACTTGCTTTTTGGGTTATGGAAAGCTTGCTTAGTATTCTTTTACTAAGTTTTTTTGTGTTGGTCGTTATGCCTGATATCGTTTTTCTATGGTTTGCAACATGCTTATGTGAGGTGCTCACGTAAGGTGTTGTAGTTATCGGAACTAACGAGAGTCAAGTCAAGGACTTGTACCCGGAAGTATCAGTTATTTATTCATGTGCAGGTGTTGCATGAGTTCAAGACATGGCTGGTGACGGGATCCATTGAACTAGTCTTAGGGGGAAGATGAGGTTCAACAACCAAGTCCGGGAGGAATTGTGGTTGAGTTGATCGGGAGGTTGCACAACATGTTTGAATCAAGAACAATGCATATGAAGGTATCTTGGACGTCGTTGAAAAGTGTTTGCATGTGTGCAAGGAGTGCATGGATGTATCCACATGGTTCCAAGGCATGATGAAGAGATGTGGACGTAAAGAATTGGTCGGAAAGGACCAACCGACTAGGTTATGGACTCAGGCTGCGGCTGAGTAGGGTTTGACTCAAATATGAAAAGTTTTGAGTTGGTTACGTTAGGATTTCGTGGTGAGCACTAAGTTGAGTTGTTTTAACAATGTAGAATATGTTCCTATGGTGTTTGGAAGTCTTAAGATTGCTTCTATTTGTGTATGAAAGAGTCTTGAGCAGTTATGGAAAGTTTCGGTGGAAACTGAGTAGGATACAAGTCCTAGGTTGGTTTGGGTTGGCCTCATGGCTAGTTATATAAGCAAGGGAGACCAGAGCTCGTGGTGCATAGATTATGGGCTGTTCCTCTTGTATTCTGTTGAACAAAGATCATACTTTAAAGGAACCTTTGTGCCTTGTTCTTTGTGCCTTGTTCGTCGACTTGTTTCAAACAAGTTTTTCTCGTCGAGTTACTGCACAACACTACCTTGCTTCGGTGGTTTTATCATAACTCGAGTTTTACAGATCCAATTGATGTGATTCTTTTTGGGTTGTCTTCAAAACTTGATTATATATCATCATTGAAAATTTCACAGTCATTGGATTTGTGATTTCTGATCTACACGAATTTCTTTGTAGTGTTGCAGATCTGGTTTTTCTCGGGTACAATAGATTGACCTTTGTTCGATCTTTCAATTGTAACTTTAGTTTTTCTTGACGAATTCTTGTGGTTTTTGTTGTGATGTTTTTGTGACTTGATTATCCACAATAAATATTGGTTTTGTCACAATTGATCACGTTTATATTAGTGACACACAAAATCTCTTTAACAGATCAATTTTGTACCAAGGGGTTTTTTTTGCTTCTACTGAAAAAGTTGTAATCTACCATTCACCCCCCTCTGGTAGCTTTTCACGTGATCTTCTGTCCTACAAATTAAAAATAATAAAACTCACTTTCCATGAGGTTTCCCACCACCGGGTCTGTACGCGGCTTCGGGGATGATAGGTGCACTCAGCCAATCGTAGTCTTCACTTTGAAGCCTCCGCACCTCCTGCCCGTACCTTGCCTAGAAATACAGAAAAAAACTGTCATCAACACTATTAAAGAGAATCCAATTAACTTAACAAAATAACTCACTGATGCCTCCGACACTACTTGAGAAGAAAGTTGGTCAGGCTGCGACGGGTTACTTCCCAGGTGACCCCTCTTCCACACCTGCATAGGTGTCAGCTCCTGACCGCTCTCACGCTCCTATCAATATGTATTAGCAAATAGAAGATTATATAATTACTTAAATAGGATTCAAGTCACACTTACCATCTGGTTAGAGAGACGTAGGTAGCCGTCTCCACCAAACCGGTGTTTCCTGTCCGTCCCTCGACTCTCTCGACGGGTGACACACAAGTCCTGGAAGCCCTCGCTCGCCCAGAGGGCAAGCCTGCGCGTTTGAGCGTCTATCAAGCCATGCAATGCCGACCTGCACACATTTATTATTGGTTTAGAAGATTGTTAATAGAATCGAATAATGAAGCAACCACTTTACCTCTGTGTATTGCGCCTCTGTCAAGTACTTGTTGGCAACGCCCCTGTACTTCCTCGACTCACCCTCGTCCGGATGCAACTTGAAGTACGCCTTTGAATGCGGGCATTTGATATTGACTGTGTGATGAGCTTTGATCCAACTGTTGGACCCCGTCCTCTAAACGGTATCGTGCCTGGAAGAAGAAATATACAAGTAAATGAATTTAATCTGTAACAGATTTGTATTACACAAATATTCTTCATACTTACCATGATTTTGTGCCACACAGCCTCCTGGTGGTTGTCGTGAGCAACATCCTGGGTCATAGCATAATCGTCCCGAAATGTAGCAGTGACTCCGTTCACTACACTGGAGTAGTGTGTTGACGGTCCCTCAGTGCCATATTTAGATCGTCAATTCACCTCATAATGTGCATAAAAGAGAAAGACAATGTAGTGGTAGGGTTAAAAAAACTAACCAATTCCACAATTGTTGGTGTTTGTTTGTATTCAGGTGAATTTATATCAAAAATATCAAGACATGCAGGGAGTAATCCATTAAATTGGATTTTGACGAATCAGGCGACACCACGTGTCATCACATGAATCAAATAGCCCACAAACAGAAGTATCCGAGGACATCCAATGGTGTAGAACCCATATCAAGGGATGGGACCCACCTGGCATAGACCTGGAGAGAGCACAACTCCAACGAATCTATGACCAGGTCGATCGACCTCCCTGGTCGGTCGACTAGGAAGTGGCGCCAAACTCAGTCAAATGCCACGTGTTGGCTCCTCCTGGCTTGAAGAAGTCAGTGATGATTGATTTCCGCGCATTTTGTGGCAAGAACCGAAGCTTCTCCCCCCTATAAATAGAACCCTACACCTCACATCACACAAACCAAAAGTTGAGAATAGATACCACTCCTAAGGTTTAGAGTAGTACTCGAGGCTACCAAGTAGAAGGAGAGTCTGGTGAAGAGTCTAGGAGAAGGAGGCTTGGGCTTGTCAAGTCACTCTTCTACACTTGTACCCCTATGAAGGATTGATTCCAAATCAAGTAAGCCTTTGTGAATTCATTTCAAGTTTGATTTCCAATTCAATGTAGTTTGCACAATAATTACTTGTGGGTTCATTGCTTTAACTTATTAGAGGCTCTAGTTGTAGCTTTGTGTTCGAAACAACTAGAGTAGTGATTTAGAATGTAAGCATGGTGCTTAAGTTAGAAATCACTAGTGAATATCACATAGACCCACAGATTGAAGAGGTAAACAGTAGGCGGTGACAGGACTATCTGACCTTAGTAATGCTCCATGTTCGGCTATGCCATAGGCTCTTGGCGGGAGACATCCTAGTGTTGCTAGGGTGAACCCATGCTCGAAGTAAGCAGCTAACGCAAATGCCTTTGAATTAGAATCAATAATTTGAATTCCTCTCTATTTCTTACCTACCAAACAACTATGTGTCCTTGGTTGAATATGTTCGTAAGATTAGTACAAACATTCTTAGCATTCGACACCCTTGGGAATACTCTTTAAGAAGATTATAGGTTGTGTGTTGCAGTCGACTTGCCTGTGGTGTGGAGTCGGGCTGCCTAGCTATGCTTAGTTTAGTTTATTTTCCACTGCAGTAATAATAATTTGAGCTTTGCAATTCAAGAATCATTGAATAATTGTATTAAAGGACAAATTTGATAGTTATGATGTGGTAATTTTGTGTATATCATTTGTGGAGCACTCGTGTATGTGTGTTCAATATCCTAGACACACATATGCGTCGCACTTGGTTCATTTTCGGAAGCGGGTGTCACACATACCATTCTCTAGGGGCTTGTTTGAGACCGTACAAGGCTTTAGACAGTTTGTAAATATGATTAGGAAAATCTAGATTTTCAAAACTCGGTGGTTGCTTGACATAAACCTCCTCATCTATGTAGCCATTAAGAAAATCACTTTTAACATCCATTTGATATAACTTGAATCCTTTAGATGCAGCAAAAGCTAACAAAATTCTTATGGCTTCTAATGTAGCAACATGAGCAAAAGTTTCATCAAAATCTAGACATTCATCTTGTGTGAAACTTTGAGCAACCAATCGTGCCTTATTCCTAACCAAAACCTCATCCTAACTTTGTTTATTTTTAAACACCCATTTAGTTCCAATTAAAGCGTGACCTTGAGGTGGAGGTACAAGTTTCCAAAAATTATTTCTTTCAACATTTTTTAACTCTTCTTGCATGACAATAATCTAAGATTCATTATTGAGTGTGTGTGATATATCTTTGGGTTCAAATTAAGCAACAAAAGAAGAATGAGCATGAGAGTTTGGATCGCAAAAAATTGGACCGTGTGACTCGTTCATGCAAGCTTCCAATGATTTGTTGTGGAGGATGACTCTTGAGGACGCAGAGGGGAGTAGACACTTCACAAGCACCTTCTTCTTCGTGTTCATCACAAATCAAAGAACTTGTGGCTCGAGCAAGATTTGAACCAACAGTACTGGTTGTTGGTGTTGGTCGTGGAGCGACATCAAGAGCCAAAACACCATTATTTATTTCTGAAATTTCGGGCAGCAGCTCCACTCCTTCATCTTCAATGAAAATACACTCCCCCTGCGGATATAGATCTGGACCTGCAATATTAGAGCTAGTACCTGGACTAGCATCATCAAAAGGAACCTCACAAGTCTCCACGTTTTTGTTAGTGTCAAGTAAAAGCACACGGTAGTCTGTAGTATGTATAACGAAGAAACATGCCATCAACATATCTAGGTTCAAATTTATCAAGATTACCATGTTTCTTAACAAATAATTTGCAACCAAAGACCATAAAGTGTGTGACACTAGGCCTATGTCCAAATCGAAGCTCATATGGGGTCTTTCCTCGCTTAGCACGCAAGAAAACTCGATTTGATACATAACAAACGGTTGCAATTGCATCAACCAAGAATTTCCTAGAAGTTTGATATTCATCAAGCATAGTCCTAGCCATCTCAACTAAGGCTCTATTCTTTCTCTCTACGACACCATTTTGTTGAGGTACATAGGGTGAAGAAAATTGATGATCTATTCCATTTTCCGCACAAAACTAATCAAATGTTTGGATTTGAAATTTAGTTCTATTATCACTTCTAATTGCTTTTAAAGATCCTTGGTGGTCAATTGATAATCTAAGAAATAATGTTCTAAAGTGAATAAAAGCTTTATTCTTAGATGCAATAAAGTAAACTCAAGAGTATCTAGAATAATCATCAACAATCACAAGCACATACCATTTATCTCTGAAAGATTGAACAAGTGAAGGACCTACGGTGTCTAGGTGCAGAAGTTGTCCCAGTTCAGTTGTCATGGTCTTTGTGAGAGGAGGATGTGAACCTGCAACCATGTTAGGATGTCTACAAGAAGAGCACACAATTTTTTTGTCCCCTCTAATATTAGGTAGCCCACGTATGCGATCAAGACCACTAACACGTGTGAGGTGATCAAAGCCTACGTGACCAAGTATATCGTATATGATGCCAAAAATATAAGTATTTTGAATAATTAGCAACTAGGCACCTATGCTTAGAGGATGACATATGAAAATCAGTTTTAAAAACTCTTCCAAACCAAGACATGTTGAAAATCAGCACACCATTTGAATCTACAACCTTGCAACAATTTTTAGTGGAAACAATTGCAAGATCTTCATCTAGCAATTGTGAAACAGAAAGCAAGTTGTATTTCAAATTTTTAACAAGTGCTACATCCTTCAAAGTGTAATGATTATTTCCTCTAATCAAATTCTGAGCAATTATAGGAGTTGAAGAACTATCAGTAAAAGTAACATTCTCTACACGTGACACAAAAGAGAGGGAATAGAACCAGTCTTTGTTACAGGTCATGTGGCGTGAGCAACCTGAATCCACAATCCAAATGTTCTGCTATCTCAGGCGTGTAACCTACATAGAAGAACAATGCGTCGATGACTCAATACTAGGGTTAGACAAAAGGCATTTAGGAATCAAGTACTGAGTCACACGACGTCCAACTGGAATAACACGCGAAAGCTGAGACAAAACAACAGGTTTATGAGCCAAATTTTGCGAATTGTTGCACCCAACAACTGATCTACGAGGTGTGTTATGTGTAGCATGAAAAACAGTAGGTATGGGACCAAATTTTGAATGTTTTTGACTCATAACAGCAGGTTGGAAGCTCCAACATTCGGTTCAACACGTGCAACAAGTTTTGCTTGATTGTTACGTGATCTAGCTAGCATTCTTTGCTTCTTTTCTTGTTTAGCTAGTCTATAACAAAAATCTATGGCATGATCATCTCTACCACAGTGGGTACAAATGAAATTTTACTTTGTGTTCATGTCTAGATGAGCAAGCAACATGTTTATTAGCAACCGAATGAGACAACGTTCCTGCAAACTTAAAAACCACCTATTTTTGTTTAGGAACCGTTTGAATCAGACCACTTCCTAATGACTGAACAACCATAGGTGGATGTGCCTTAGCATGAGCATGATAATCAAAACCTAAACCAATTTTATAATTGCAAGACTTGGAAGAATTCAGCATCAAGTTTAGGTTCTTATTTGCATTACAAAACCGATCTATTGTCCTATGCATCTCATCAAGTTTAATGGACATATCAAGGCAATTTTCACATGAAGGTATTCCTTTTAGTTTGCAAACTTCAAGGGATTCAAAAATTTAAATTTAGCTCCTATTCAAACTTTGCCAAAATAACAATCTGAGTTCATCATTAGCTTCCAAATATTCCAAATAGCAGCCCTGCAATTTTTCATAATATTTGGAGCACTAATTCTATTTAATTCAATGGGTACATTGAGTTATATTCAAATTCAAATTTGAATTTCAATTTCACATGAAACCTGTCCAAATTTGAAATCCAGTTTCATAATCTTAATCTCCATGTTTATATTGGCCTCTCCACAAAAATCTGACATTTTTGGACATGTTTAGGTGGAAGAATTGAAGTTCCAAAGAAGGATTGGGTTGAAAAGGACAGTGGGACCCACTGTCAGCCTCTCCCACTCGGTGAATAGACAGAGCCCCTCTGTTTATGGCTGTCCCCGCACTTCAACACCTGGAGAGCTCTCCACCGCAACATGGGCATGCAGAGAAAGCAGCTGCGTGGCCTAAACCGACCTCTCCCCTCTACTTAAGCACCGGATGACTGCCCTTCGACGATCGCCATCCATTTCTTCCAAACAAAAACCGTCGGCACCATCACCGACCGCCTCCCTCTTCTCCACTTCATCCGACCATTCTAGCCCTCGGTTGATCGAGCTCCAAGCATCAAAAACTAACCCAGATCGTTGCTCTACCTTCTCCAACCGTTGGATCAACGTTTCCTGACCTAAATCCTTGGTATTCTTCAGTTTCGCAGACGCCGACGGAGTTGTGGACGATCGTCACCTCTGCGCCACTGTCGCCGGCCCTCAACAAGCAGTTTCATGCCTCGGCTCCAACAACAAAAGGGATCGCCATCACAAGCTCTTTATCATAGTAAAACCCGTGCTTCAATTCCTTAAGTATCAAGCAAAGTATTCAAGTCTTGCTTTCGGCTGTGGCCCATGAACTAGCTAGCTTTTCAGTTTAATTCCATTTCTACGTGTCATTATTCTTCAATCCAAATAAGGATTATAATCCTTACCTCCTAGAGCACCCTTCCGCCAAGAATCGATAGAAACAATCGAAGGATTTCCGAGATATTCAAGTTTTCCTCTCCACCATTGAAACCTCCCCTGTTCACCGACAATTCGTGCTTACCGGTGATTCCACGTCGTTTAGAGCACCTAGTAACATTCCTCATGATCTCAGGATCCTCCCCGACCTTTTTCCGATGCATTTGCGCCATTTCTGAGCGATTTCGACCATCACCGAAACCCTAGCTCTGCCACCGCCGTCGCACATGAGTTTTCGGCCATCGCCGACGTTCGGCGACCCCTCCATCATGCTCAGCACCCTGGAAAACAGTTAGGCGACAAGTTTCGGGTGAAGGAGGGATGGGAAAAGAGAAACGGCGAGCTCACCGATGCAGTGCCGCCGCGGTCGAGCGGCGCGTCGCTAGGTAGACGAAAGGTGGAGGGCCTGGCTTGTCAGTGACGTATTCCCCCACACGAATCAGCTTTGGCACCAGATCATGTGTGGCTACATGGGTTAACCCTGTGGCCCTCGGTGTGGCCCAGATGCGATTGGCCCATTTAAATGAAGTGGGGCCAGCTGCATTATTTAGGCCCCGTTTGGTACGGTTCCAGATTCACACAGAATCAGAAATGTTTTAGTTTCAATGCTGAAACGGTTTCAGACTCTGGAATAGAATCACTTTAGAAACCGTTTGGCTAGCATATCTATTTCAGTTTTAGAAGAGAGGAGGGAAATGTTTGAATTGACCCATTTAACACTGACTGGTTTGTGGTTGTTCTTCTTTTATGTTTGTAATTATGTAATGATGTTGACAATACAAAAAAAAAATAGTCTCTGGTCATAATGTGGACCCCTAGTAAGAATGTTGTAACATATCATGACTGTTATTTGGTTCCTGTATGTTTTTATTTTGATCGTATTATCACGTTGACAAGTTCATAAAAAAAACGAAGATAAAAATTTTGGCCACTGATCCGAAGCATTCTAAGCTGGTGGCAAATCTTCGTAATTTTTCTAGAATTTAGACCCGAGTTACGATTGACCAAAGCGTTCCAAGGTGTGAAACACCTTTTCAGGTGTTTCACCTCCACAGTTCAAAAAAGTGAATGACTTTAGAGTGTTTCTCCTCTGAAACGTTTCTCTTTTTTACCGTTTGTATCAGTTTCAAGTGATTCTACCCAGAATCAGAAACGTTTCATACATCCAAACGGGCCCTTAAACTTTCCAATTGGAAAATAATTCTAGATTTCAGTCAAACTTTAAAAATCCATTACTCCTAGTAGATTTGCTCAAATATTTCCAAATAAATTATGGTAGACACATCTTGATCCCAACTTTGCAGTGATGCAATTTGTTGGGCATGAAACGGCCATAATTTTAATAATTAATTTTTAACTAACTGCTTGGGAAATTAATTACCCCTGTTCTGTTAATTGGAAAATTCCTAATTTTGGTCAAAACACTCTTAATAATACACTTCATCTCCAGTAAAAATTGCAAGTTCATTGAAATTCATTTACTGGGTTTATCAGTGTTCAAATATCTATGTAGTTGAAAATTGGGAAAAGTACAGCAACCATTTAAGAATTTCTTGCAAACTTGTAAAATCAATTTCTCCGTGTAGAAAGCTTAGAAAATTATGAAACAAATTTTCCTAGAACCAGTGAGACCCTCTCTACCATAATCGACCACTGGTGGCCATGACAAAGCTACAGATGCAGTACCAAAATTCAGAGAAGCGTTTAATTGTTGGAATTTTAGAGACAACAAGCTTCCTTAAACATCTCCAATTTTTGGTCCAGATCTTTATTGTAAAACCTAGTGTCCACTGTAAAAATGCCAAAGCCAATTAAAATAATTTGAATACATGATCAGTATTTATAAGATCTTTTCTATCGTTTCTATATCACTCATGTGCATTATATATTGCATATCATATAGTGACCCAGATCGAGAAGGAACCGGAGCCCTTGGAGACTCTACTTCTAAAAGATAACTTCCCCTATCACCCGCAGCCAAGAAAGCCCCGTTTTGCTATTAAGTGCTATTTCTCATTTTCTATTTGTATCACTTATGTCTAGGATGAATTTTGTGCATTAGGGCTAAGGTGCTTGTTACTCCACTTGCATGACCCACAAATCCCATGGAGTATTGGGCAGGTCTAGAGCTTGACGAGTAGACAATGCCATGCTAATGTTTATAGGAATCCGGTTGAAGTTGAGTAGTTGGAATCTACTCGCGAGATAGGATTTTATCACACGGGATGAATAGAATCAAAGAATGGTTTAGAATTATGAAATTCAGACCGAGCAACGGGTAGGATGCAGCGAGACATGATCTCACGTGCATAGCCCTGCTTGTGTTGATTGAGGAATGATCTGTGTGCGGCCCTGCTGGACAAGTTTGAATAGTACCGGCTGCATACTGGGAATATGGAACCCAGGAAACCGAT
Organism: Tuctoria greenei; assembly: GCA_036927565.1. Taxonomy (NCBI): domain Eukaryota; kingdom Viridiplantae; phylum Streptophyta; class Magnoliopsida; order Poales; family Poaceae; genus Tuctoria; species Tuctoria greenei. Next base: position 171,068,822 of record JAYESD010000002.1, on the reverse strand, counting down.
GTAACTTGATAACTTGGATGTGGAGGCATAACCCGTTGTCGATAGGGGTGGGCTGAGGGTAGGAAGGTGTAAATTCGCCGGCGGGCACAGACACGCTCCGTGCGGGAACCTTATGCCCATGATGGTGGGACAGGTTTGGCATTTGAGTTGTGTTGTGAAAGGTGGCTGCGTATGACGTGGTGAGGAGTACGACATGCTCATTAGGCACGGGTGTACGTGACGTGTTATTCGGTTATGTCCTAATTGCAATCACCGTCCCTCGCGGTTATTTGAGTACTGCTTGTTCCCTGCGCTGTGGCGTAGTAAATACTAAAGAAGTCAGGAGAATACAATGTATTGAAATATAATTGTTTTGCCACTATGATTGCTATAGATTAGGCTCATTAAAGTTACTGTTATTAAACTTTTAAGCTGCCGCTATTAACTTGTAAAATGATGATCTATTTATATGTGAGTCATTTACTGCTATATCCATGCCTATGTTAAGTATCCCTGCATGTAGAGTTTCATGTTTATGTGAGACAGTTAAGTCTTGCTGAGCCTTCGTGCTCACGGTTGCTATATTAAGTTGTTTGCATGTGAGACTTATGAGGAAGGGCCCGAGGATGAGGTGATGACCCCGTCGGGGTATACTGCCGAATGGGAGCCCTGCACGCCGTAGTAAATTTGTGTGTGGCTAGTGTGTAGTGTCCCCGGGCTGGGCGGCTGCACTTTTGCATAGCTAGGTTGACAGTTTAGCTATGAGTATTATCTTTCGCTGTATATTAAGTATTGTAAAAGGCTTCTTCTATTTATATAAATAATCCTTTGTATTTTGTCGTATTATTTTCGTGTGTGCTGTTGGGTGCCACATCGCACGGCACCACCCTCTGTGATTCCTGGAATGTGTGGACCCTAGTCCCCACAGAATCGACCAAAAGCAGCGTTGCAATGTAAAGGCAAAAGATTAGACACTCTAATATCAAACTCACATGCAAATCACGTGTCCGAAAGTTCGAACAGTACTAACCAAGTAAATAGTAATTGTTACTCCCGAAAACAGGTTTGTAAAGATCGAACACTCTCGACTCACGTCCAGCTCATGTGAGTGAAAGTTCGGACAATCTGAAGCAAAAAACGCATGGGAGTCACGTGAGAAAAAATGTGGACACTCTAAAACCATCGAAGGTAACATTACTCCTCAAAAACACATTAAAAAGTTCAAACAGTCCAAAACTATAGAAGGTAACGTTACTCCCAAAATGCACTGAGATAAGTTTAGACAGTGTGTATAAGATTGTATCGTGGTGTATCGGTGTAAGCTTCAAAACTTTGAATGTAAACCTTCACTTTTATTCTAATTGCCAATGTATTCAGCACACATAGGTCTCACAACGACTCTGGTAGATGGCTCTGCAACTGAGCCCATCTACCCCTGCTAAGTTGACTGCCCTGGTGCTCATCAGCAGAAAGCCCTGCAGCCTCGTCCCGTATCGTTTGCCGCTGCTCGACGACATCCTATTTAAAAGAAAAAATTGGTAACAAATTTAAAGAAAAGTATACAAGTGAAAAGAGGAGGTGAAGGAAGCTTTACTTGTACTAAATTTCAAAATTCATCAACATCACGATCTTGTACTCTACTCCAAATCGGGCCATTGATCTCCTGGCGTGGTTGTTGCCTGTTTTTGTTTTGTCTTACGAGTCTATACATCTTCTGCATCTCATGTTCTTGGTAATCAACATCAACCTCATCATCAAGGTACCCAACATTGTCTGGTGTATGTAACCGCTCACGAGGATTCACCTTGTGCACAACTCACCAAGCCTTAAGCTTTTCGCATGGATAATGTAGATAATAACTTGCTCGACTTGGTGTGCAAGGACGAAGTTGTCGCAGCCTTTAAGCATTTCGTTGTGTTTGACTTCTACCATGCCAAATTGGTTTTGTCGAGTTCCATTGTTATGATCAAACCAATCGCAGTCAAAGAAGACTACTTTAAGGTCCTTATTCCCTGAAAAACAGAATTCAAGGATTTTTTATTGATCCCATAATAATTAGTTTCACGTCCTTCGGCGTCAACTGCCCTCGTCACAACTCCGGTGTTACATGTTGCCTTGAGAGGACTTTGAGCTTCAAATTGAGTTGAACGAAATTGGAACCCATTGACGTCGTATCGACCATATCTTTTAATTTTAATGGATCCGTAAGACAGTTGTCGCAAGTCTTCATGGACGCTAGCATGTTTTTTGCACTGTCCAACATATGAAGTTAGAAGACTATTTTATACTATACACGTAATTACTAAGAGAAACAAGACATGAACACGTTACTTGTGCATAAAACCAGGATTGGAAGTTAGTCCCTCCATTTACTCCATAATATAGCATCAATTGTATTTGTCTGCTCGTAGGTTGTTGCTTAGATTTCCAATTTTGTTGATCGAACTCACTAAATAAGGAAAAAAACAAAATGATTAGCACATACACATAACACAATACGGTAATTATTATATAAGTTGAACAAACATTTACTATAAATATATGACCATTCCCTCTATATTAGCGTACATGTATAGCAAAGCAATCGTCTTTTCATCTATTTCAGCATCGTAGCTTGTGCCACTACCAACAGTGGTACCTCTCATTTGAAAAATGGAGAGGTCGCTACAAGGGGGTGCTTCATCCATATTGTACCGCCACATGGAAGCATTAACATTGTGTTCTTTAAAATAGACACTTGAAAAGTATCCTATCTCCTGAAGGGTGTCTGCTTCGGCAATGCATTGATCGCGAACCATTGGTTTAAGACACCTGAGTGCTCTTTCAATGTGATACATCCACCTATATTGCACAGAGCCGCCCACTTTAGCTTCATATGAAATATGGATTAGGATATGTTACATTGGATTGAAAAACCCTGGAGGGAAAACATTTTCCATCTTCCATAAAAGCACTGGTATCTCCCTATACAACTTCTCCATCATCTCCCTTGTTATTTCTTCAGCACAAAGATGTCTATAAAAGTAGCTAAGCTCGGCTAACACCTTCCACATTGCATCGTCAAGGTAGCCTTGAAACATAACTGCCAGAAAGAAGCACGCGGTTTAACACCAGCTTCAGGGAGCTCAGGAGTTGGACAATTACAAACCTCCGCCAAATCCTTTCGAGCCTTTATATTGTCTTTTGTTCTGCCCTTCATATCCAAGCATGTGCTTATGATGCATTTGCCCATGTTACATTCCTGTTGCATGACATCAATGGTATGCATTAGTATTAAGGACTTCACATACCGTAGCTTCCATAGTGCACATATATTAGTCCAATTGTGGTCCTCTCCATAACCAACAAAATATCAAGGACGACCTTCATCTGCCACTAGGTTGTTCAACTGTTCAGCAATATCCCACCCGTTAAGACGTTGCGGTGCTCCTTTTTTGACAACGGCGTCCTTCCTGAAAGCATTTCTCTGTTGCCTAAATAAATGATTGAGAGGTAACCTACTTCTGTGGCAATCAAAGTAGCAAATCTTGCAACCATGATTTAGACAAAAACATTCAGCATCTGAAGCACATATCGGACATGTCAAACGACCATGAGTGATCCAGTTAGAAACCATGCCGTAAGCTGGGAAACCATGGACAGACCACAATTATGCAACATGAAGGTTGAATTTCTGTTTTTTGTAACATTTGTATGCTCAATTCTTTTCCATAACATTTTCAACTCTTCAATCAACGACTTCAACATCATGTTCAGTCGTGAATCAGGATGATCCGATCTAGGTACAATGCGACAAAGGAACATGAACTCATACTTCATACAAAGAGATGGTGGTATGTTATACGAAATAGCAAACACAAAACAACAAGAGTATGATGTTGTGTTTCTAATAAAAGGTGAGGAACCATATCACCAATCCGATGCGAATATTTCTCGCATCATCGGCAAAATCTAGATCGAAGCAGTCAAGCGCTTTCTGTGCATCACCGTCGGACAGGTGCACCATCATTTTGTTGTTCTCACGTACACCTTCTTTGTGTCACCTCATGTGTTTGGCTGTTTTTATAGAGAAACAAGCACTTCAACCTAGGTGTGACAGACAAGTAGTGAAGCTTCTTCTGTGCAACTTCAATCATTACTTTTGTACCGTCGTCATTAACAACTTCAATAAATCTCGCTTTATCACATTTTAAGCAATTGTTCACAATGGCATGCTCTTTCCAGAACAGCATGTAGTTGTCTGGGCATATATCAATCTTCTCATAGTTCATACCAAGACCGGAAACAAATTTCTTAGACTCATACATATCTTTAGGCAATTTATTGGGTTGCGGAATGACATTGCTAATCAATTTAATGGGATCGTTGTAGCAGGTATTGGAGAAGAAATACATAGACTTAATTGTCATAAATCTAGTCATGAAACTAAGGACTGTCACATCAATGTGTTCATGCAACAGCTGTTCTGATGCATTGAGAAGCTCGAAGAACTTGTCTGCCACCATTGTAGGAGGATTATCCGTCAATTCAGGATTTATGGCTTCAAGCATCTAGTTGATCCTATCGATTCCCGTGTTGTAAGCCTCATCTCGATCTTCTACGGTTTGAAAAAGGTGTCTCACCGTGAAAGGTCCACAACTCATAATGTTGCATGAAACCATTTTGACAAAAGTGAAACGTCATCGTCACATTATCAAAACATTTGGCATTATAACATTTGGTTCATGGGCACCACACCTTACAGTTGTTTGACAACGAAAAAGCTCGTTGTATAAAAGCATACGTCTTCATGAACCACTCCTCTGAGTGTCTCCCATTCTTATTCCAACCAATATACATCCATGTGTGGTCTTTAGCCATGTTTGAAGGTCTATCTTGAAAGAAGACAAATCATTATTAGCTAATTTTGATGTTATCATATCCGACCATCATACGACCTCGTTCGTTCATGTGCACACATGTCACAGTCATGCAACTGCTTCATCCGTCCGTTCATGTGGACACATGTCACAAATGTGGAACGGTATGCACAGCCCTGGATATGCATACCGTATCCATAAAATTTTTTTCCTCGTTTGGGTAGGAGTGGTTCCACTTCAATCTAAGTGGATTTGAGAGTGTCCGGCCATCATACGACCTGGTGTAATGAACTGATATACTCCTTGTTGTTATTTCTTAACACCACAGAGTAATCCGCAAGCGCACGGAAATACCGTTGTAGCACTTCCCCTTAAGGAGTATTCCCAAGGGTATCGAATCAAAAGAACGTGTGTGCTAATCTTTCGAACGAGCTCACCCAAGGACACAAAGTTGTTTGGTAGGCAAGGAATAGAGAGGAATTCAAAGTATTGATCCTAATTAAAGGTAGTTGTAGTAGATGATTGCTTCGGGCACGGGCTTACTCCTAGCAATCACTAGGACGAATCCTGCCAAAAACCTATGGCATAGCCGAACGTGGAGGATTATGAAGGACAGATAGGACTGTCACCACCAACTGCCTACCTCTTCAATCCGTGGGTCTACGAGATATCCACTGATGATTTATAACCTAAGCACCATGCTTATGTTCTAAATCACTACTCTAGTTGTTTCAAACACAAAGCTACAACTAGAGCCTTTAATGAATTAAAGCAGTGAACACACAAGTAACTACTTGTGCAAACTACTAAGAATAAAATATCAAACTTTTATTGAATTCAAAAAAGCTTACTTGATTGAGTAAAACCTTTGTAGGGGTACAAGTGTAGAAGAGGGACTTGACAAGCCCAAGCCTCCTTCTCCTAGACTCTTCACCACACTCTCCTTCTACTTTGGTAGCCTTTAGGACTACTCTAAACCTTTGGAATGTAGCACTATTCTCAACTTCGGCGTGTTTTAGAAGTGAGGTGAGGGGGTCTATTTATAGGTGGAAAAGGGTCAGTTCCCGCCACAATTAACGCGCGAATCAGTCACCATTGACTCCAGGGAGTCAGAAAGAGCCAACACGTGTCATTTGGCCGAGTTTAGCGCCAAGAAGAGGTCGGCCGAACCCCTGGTTCGGCCGACTTGGTCAAGGCTCCCCTCGGGGAATGCTTCCTCCAGGTGGCTTCCAGGTGGGCCCCCTTGATATATATGGGTGCAACACCGTTGGATCTCCTCGTATTCTTCTGTTTATGGGCCATTTGATCCATGTGTTGCCACGTGTCATCGCCTGATTCATTGAATTCCATTTTCATGGATTCATCCCTGCATGTTTTGGTATTTTGGGTTATAATTTACCTTCATACAAATAAACAACAACACTTGTGGAATTGGGTTAGTGTATAACCCTACCACTATGTTTTGTGTTTCTTTTATGCACATTATGAGGTGAATTGATGGTCAAAATGTGGTACTTAAGGACCGTTAACAAACTCCCCCACACATAGTCCTTTGCTCATCCTCGAGTGAAGGCTAGAAGAACTAGAGTGTTGCCATGAATTTGCTATAAGGTAGAAAATAAGGATACTAGATATTTCAACTTATACCTGAATGCATGGATCCCCTTTGTGTATGTGGCTACCACATCAATATTGGGTGTTTGAAAAGTGGAACGGTTAGAATGAAGTTCCCTTGGATCATTCTTCGCTGAAATGATTTGGCAATTGCTATATTTGAAAGTCATAGGAACTTTCGCCCTTTCCTTCTCGATTGGAATCTCTCAAATCTCTCAAAGTGTTTGAGTCCTCACCATGGCATGTTTTGCCAATTCTTGTCCCTATACTAAAATTGGCTATATCTGGAGCTTAGTAGGATGAATGTGGTACACATTTGCAATTCATATGTTACTAAGTCAAAAACTTGATCCTATGAGAGACTTATGCAATGAACAAAGTGAAGAGAAAATTATTGTGCACATGAATGGAATGGAGGGGCTTGGTGATAACTCCCATGAATTTGTTCTCTCTTAAGGATGAAACATGGATACTTTTTTTTTGAGCACTCTTACTCTTTTTCAAGAGTGGATGCTTTTTCTTTTTCTTGTAGCCATGTCTTCTACTCCTTTTTATTTCTTTTAGAGAGGCTTTCATTTGTATTGTATGGAGTTTCTTTTTGGCGGATGGGTAATTGATGGATGCAAACTCTCAATGTGAGAAGTTTTGCATGAATGGAGTGCACAAGAGTTTTCAATTCAAAAAGTTCATGCATGTCACTCAATTGGGTCACGAGTTTGACAAAGTTCAATGAAAAGCAAAGTGGCATATGCTTGTGGTTTTCAATGAATGTATCATATGGCCTTGGTAGGTATATAAATTTCCAATGAGAGGTTTATGCAAAGTTCAAGACTTCAAATAGTTACAAATGTCAAAATCAATTTCAAGCAAAAGGATGATTTCTAAAGAACTCATTGACCATATCACACTAGTAAAATACCTAGATGATGTGTTTTTCCTATTGAATTATGGGAATCATAAACAAGGTAATGACTTGAAATATAAAGTATTCAAATTTTCAGCTTAAGCAAATCCTTGACTACCAAATTTTATTTCAAATTGTTGAGTTGATTCATTTTAGATATGCAATGAAAATATGAAATCAACTCAAACAGCTGCATAGCACATAAAAGTGGGGATAGGAAATCCAAACCGATTTTTTGGAGCGAAACGGAGTCGTATGGAGCAGAGAACAGGTCGGCTGACCAGGGGGTTCGGCCGACCTCCTGTTGGCTCTGTTGTGGCTCTGTTTTGTCGGGTCGTTTTGCTCATTCGGTCGCGACATGTTTTGATATGCAACGTTAATTTTTCACGTCGGGATTTTGTAACTTGGGGACATGTTTCCCCCACACTTGTTTCCTGAATTCTTTATTCAACAAAATAAACAAAGGGGGCACTTTACCAGTGTTAGATGAACCAATAAGTTCACTTTAGTGAAATCAAAATATGGGGAAGTTTTGTCGTTGGCCGGCGTAATGTCTCCGCTCAGGTTGAAGGTCGAGCTGGAGGAGGCATGAGGCACAATCTTCTTGTCGGCCATGACGAGGACGAGAGGACGATGTTGATTCAATGAGGTGTACGACTTTCCTCTCTGTTTCTGTCCTTTAAATAGGCGGGGAACGACGCGTTTCACTGATGATTTTGTGGAGGATATCGAGAAGGATCAACACGAGAAAACAGAGCGCGAATGGCGCGAAGGGAGAGTCGGCCAACCTTAGGGTTCGGCCGAACCCCTTCTGGCTCCGTTCGGGCCACATTTTCTCGGGTCGATTAAATGGACCTTCTAGAAGAAGAGTTGGATGGGCCCATTAGTTGGACATGGAGAATTTAAACAAAATTGAAAGAAATGGCATGGAAATCGATTAGATTTAACTCGTCAAATTCTTTTTCTGTATCCTTTTGGGAATCAAGAAATAATTTGAGTCGGTGCCCATTCACTTTGAATAGTTGACCGTCATCATCTTGGAGTGTGATTGTTCCATGGGATGAAGTCTCTAATACAGTGAAGGGTCCTTCCCATTTACTTCTAAGCTTCCCATGTCGAAAGAGTTTAACCCTAGAGTAAAACTTTATCTCCAGGTTTGAACTCTTTCGGCGTAATCCTCTTATCGTGCCATATTTTGGTTCTTTCTTTATACATTCTGGCACTGTGGTACGCCTTATCTCTCCATTCATCCAACTCAGAGATTTGCTTTAATCGGTGATTTCCAGCTTCGTTAAGATTCATGTCCCATCGCTTGATGGCCCAATACGCTCTATGTTCCAATTCTACGGGAAGATGGCAAGTCTTCCCATAGACAAGTTGGAAAGAAGATATGCTGATAGGTGTCTTGTAGGCAGTACGATATGCCCACAATGCGTCGGGTAGCTTTTGCTTCCATCCCGTTCCCATTTCCAAGACACTCTTTTGCAGAATATTCTTAATTTGTTTATTAGATGTTTCTGCTTGACCACTTGTCTGTGGGTGGTATGGGGTAGCAATGTTATGCTGGACTCCAAGTTCCCTTAAAAAGTTCCGGAAGGTCTTATCTATGAAATGAGACCCTCCATCACTTATGACCATACGGGGAGTTCCAAAACGTAGGAAAATGATCTCATGGAACATTTTCCTTTCTTGCTTAGAATCAGCATTCTTGCATGCTTCTACCCATTTTGACACATAATCGATGGCAACCAGAATATACTCGCAATCATAAGACCTAGGAAAAGATCCCATGAAATCAATAACCCATACATCAAATAATTCCACTCGGAGATTGTATGTTAGAGGCATCACATTGCGAGCAGAGATTCCACCATGCTTCTGGCATTTCCAACATTTGCGAATGAATTCCTTGGTATCTTCATACATTGAAGGCCAATAGAATCCACTCTGCCAGATCTTTGACTGAGTACAGTAAACACCATAATGACCACCATAGGGGCCAGCATGGAATTTCTCTATCATTTTGGTGCCTTCAATTGATGGGACACACCTTCTAAGAAGGCCATCGGCAAATACTCGATAGAGGTAAGGGTCATCCCAAAGGTGTCTACGACTCTCATAAATGAGTTTCTTTTTGTTCTCCCCTGGTGGTACATATCCCGTGACCATAAAGTTCACGATATGCGCATACTAAGGGTGAGAGTCTGTCACCTTGATGAGCATATCATCTCGTAGGAAGTCATTGATAGGTATGTCCATGGTTTGTGTGACTTCCATACGTGAAAGATGATCTGCTACTGAATTCTCTACTCCTTTCTTATCTCTTATTTCCAGATCAAATTCTTGGAGTAGAAGAATCCATCGAATTAGCCTAGGTTTATCATCCTTTTTGGTAAGCAGATATTTGAAAGCAGCATGGTCTGTGTAGACTATGACCTTTGCTTGAACCAAATAGGATCTAAACTTGTCGATAGCAAAAACTACTGCTAGGAGCTCTTTCTCAGATGTGGCATAATTGAGTTGGGCTCCTGTCAGAGTTTTGCTAGCGTAGGCTATTGCATGATGCTTTTTATCTTTGGTTTGGCCTAAGACCGCACCAATAACAAAGTCACTGGCATCACACATGATTTTGAATGGTAGCGTCCAATCAGGAGGTTGGATAATTGAAGCTGAGATGAGTGCCGTTTTGAGTATATCAAATGATTTAAGACATTCATCATCGAAATCAAAGGGAGCTTCTTTAGCTAATAGGTTGGTGAGGGATCTAGCGATTTTGGAGAAATCCTTGATAAATCTCGATAGAACCCCGCATGACCTAAAAAGTTGTGGATTCCCTTAACTTTGATAGGAGGTGAAAAATTTTCAATAACTTAAATTTTAGCTTTAGCCACCTCTATCCCTCTCTCGGACACCAAGTGTCCAAGAACGATGCCTTCCCGGACCATGAAATGACACTTTTCCCAATTAAGCACAAGGTCCTTCTCTTGGCATCTTTGTAAGGCCCTGTCTAAATTTTCTAGATAATCATCAAAAGTTTTTCCATAGACGGAGAAATCATCCATGAAAACTTCCATGATATCCTTGATCATGTCCGAAAATATAGACAGCATGCATCTCTGGAAAGAGGCAGGAGCGTTACACAGTCCAAAGGTCATACGCCGGTAGGCATAGGTCCCGTAAGGACATTTGAACGTGGTCTTACTTTGATCATCGGGATGGATAGGAATTTGATGATATCCCGAATACCCATCAAGGAAACGGAAGTAGGATTGTTTTGCCAATCGCTCTAACATCTCATCGATGAAGGGCAATGGAAAATGGTCTTTCCTGGTTGCCTTGTTAAGTTTTCGGTAGTCAATGCACATCCTCCATCCCGTGACGGTCCGTTGTGGAATTAATTCATTCCTCTTGTTTTGAATGACCGTCATACCTCCCTTCTTAGGCACTACTTGAACCGGACTTACCCATTCACTATGAGGATAGGGTAACTAATCCCGACATGTAGAAGTTTTAAGACTTCTTTCTTGACAACTTCCCACTTCGCATTATTCAATCTCCTTTGAGGTTCCCTTGAGGGGACACTCTCAGGGTCAATAGGAATACGATGGGTACATAACGCTGGACTAATTCCCTTGTAATCCTGAAGTGAATATCCAAAAACAGCTCTATGCCTTTCTAACATGGCTATGAGTTTGAGCGTTTCATCATCCGAAAGCTTGTCACTTATGATGACAGGGGCTTCTAAATCGCCATTTAGAAAGGCATAACGTAGGCCTAGAGGTAGAATCTTGAGTTCAATAGGAGGTTTTGGGGAGGGCTCTTATTTTGGCAATTTAATTTCCTCCTAAAATTCATCCTCCTCTTGGACGAAGTCTTCTTCTCCTTCAATTTCAGGGGGTTCTAAAAATTGAAGAGTCCTAACCTCCTCCATTGGCTCATCTTGGATTGGAGATTCTGCAGATGTGTTCTTTGAACACGGAATAGGCATGGAGAAATTTCTCCCTCCAAGATTGATATTGAGGCTTCCTTCCAAAGGAACTTCCATGAGAAATTTCACTATGGGAATCCCTATCATGATGTAGAAATCTTGGATTTCGAACACATGAAAATCTAGGAGAGCCTCAACATCTTTGTGTTTAACAGACACTTGTTACAGAACCCCACATCTTTCAATCCTTCAAGAATGGTTCCAAATAAATCTCGGAAGGATTTGCGTGTTGGTGCCAATGGCACATCGCCAAGAATGTCGAGAGTACAAGAATCGGAAATGAGATTTGCTCCAATAGTAGGGTTGTATAGGATTCTCATTGGTGTCCCTCTAATAGAACATAAAATGGAAGCCAAAGGTGAGGTCATCCGAAGAATTTCGGGTGAATTCTCGACCTCAGCTGTCCACTCTCTGCTTAGGATAGAGGTCAACTCCTTGACCGTCTGACAGACGAACACCCCGTCAGGTGGTTCAGGTGGAGTTGGTGGCAATGAAAGTTTCCTATAGCAACAATACTTCAAGGTATTTCCATAATCTTCAAAAAGCTCTTCCTCGAAGTAAAATGGAAACTGCGAGGGTTGAATTTCTTCTACCTTCGTAGTCTCAGGTTCGGGAGAGGATTCCTCTGGCAAGGCTTGGGGTAAACAAGAAATGGGTTCATCCTTGTCCAAGAGTGTATCCTCCGTTCTTGACATGACTTCCTCTTGGGGAGGCTCATTAAGACCCATAATGAAGGAAGAATTTTCTGGAATTCTATCCAGAAAATCCTTGCCTTCTTCTGGAGTATTATGGAGGAAAGATCCTCCAGCCGTAATGTCAAGATATAGGGTAGACTCTTTGTTTAATCCCATGAAGAAGTGTTGCAAAAGCATTGGATCAAGGATTAACAAATCTGGGCCAGAATTTTTCAAAAGAGAAAATTTGTCCCAAGCTGCACCTATGGATTCCTTCTCCATCTGCTGGAAGCATAGTACTTCCTTTCGTAAGGAAACAACTCGGGCAATGGAAAGAAAGAAAGACAAAATTTGTCTCGTAATTCACTCCAATCACCGTTTGTCTTCCCAACGTAGTGGTTGTACCATTGTTTGGCTTTTTCCTTGAGGGAAAAAGGAAACAAATTCCATTTGAGAGTTTCCTGTGTCATACCTTTGATTAGAAAGCATGAACACAGTTGTTTGAACTCTCGTAGATGGTGGTAAGGGTTTTCACAATCCGTTCCTGAGAAGGATTGTTCCTGAACCATGGCTATAAAGCAAGGGCGAAATTCATAGCTGGTTGAACAGATAGGTTCCGCCGAAAGCGGTGGCTCACGGAACTTGCCCTTCAGAGCAGAGTAAGAAAGAATGGTGGGTTGATCCATTTATATGGTGATGGTAAGGTAAGAATAGCAAAGGTAAGATGATAGATAAGGGGATATGATACGAGGGTGATCTTGGTTCAAAGATTAACAACAACCGTTCCCCGGCAACGGCGCCACAAATGCTTGTTGGTATTTCTTAACACCACAGAGTAATCCACAAGCGCACAGAAATACCGTTGTAACACTTCCCCTTAAGGAGTATTCCCAAGGGTTTCCAATCCAAAGAATGTGTGTGCTAATCTATCAAACTATCTCACCCAAGGACACAAAGTTGTTTGGTAGGCAAGGATCAGAGAGGAATTCAAAGTATTGATCCTAATTCAAGGTAGTTGTAGTAGATGCTTGCTTCGGGCACGGGCTTACTCCTAGCAATACTAGGACGACTCTCGCCAAGAGCCTATGGCATAGCCGAACGTGGAGGATTACAAAGGACAGATAGGGCTGTCACCACCTACTGCCTACCTCTTCAATCCGTGGGTCTACGAGATATCCACTGATGATTTATAACCTAAGCACCATGCTTATGTTCTAAATCACTACTCTAGTTGTTTCGAACACAAATCTAATACTAGAGCCTATAATGAATTAAAGCAGTGAACCCACAAGTAACTACTTGTGCAAACTACTAAGAATAAAAGATCAAACTTGTATTCAATTCACAAAAGCTTACTTGATTGAGTAAAACCTTTGTATGGGTACAAGTGTAGAAGAGGGACTTGACAAGCCCAAGCCTCCTTCTCCTAGACTCTTCACCACACTCTCCTTCTACTTTGGTAGCCTCCAGGACTACTCTAAACCTTTGGAATGTAGCACTATTCTCAACTTTTGGTGTGTGTGAGAAGTGAGTTGAGGGGGTCTATTTATAGGTGGAGAAGGGTCGGTTCCCGCCACAATTAACGCGCGAATTTGTCACCATTGACTCTAGGGAGTTGGGAGGAGCCAACACGTGTCATTTGACCGAGTTTGGCGCGTTCGGCCGACCAGGTCAAGGCTCCCCTCGGGGAGTGCTTCCTCCAGGTGGCTTCCAGGTGGGCCCCCTTGATATATATGGGTGCAACACCATTGGATCTCCTCATATTCTTCTGTTTATGAGCCATTTGATCCATGTGTTTCCACATGTCATCACCTGATTCATTGAAATCCATTTTCATGGATTCATCCCTGCATGTTTTGGTATTTTGGGTAATAATTCACCTGCATACAAATAAACACCAACAGTTGTGGAATTGGGTTAGTGTATAACCCTACCACTATGTTTTGTGTTTCTTTTATGCACATTATGAGGTGAATTGACGGTCAAAATTTGGTACTTAAGGACCGTCAACAAACTCCCCCACACTTAGTCCTTTGCTCATCCTCGAGTGAAGACAAGAAGAACTAGAGTGTTGCCATGAATTTGCTATAAGGTAGAAAATAAGGATACTAGATATTTCAACTTATACCTGAATTCATGGATCCCCTCATTGTATGTGGCTACCACATCAATCTTGGGTGTTTGAAAAGTGGAACGGTGAAAGTGCATCTAGGACTCCCTTGTGGGTTTTGGATGATTTATGACAAGAAATTGGGATCCTAACCTCTTTATTGAGATGAATGCAGGCCTATAATGGAGAAATGAGCAAAATACCAAAAAGAAGGGATGAGGAGGAGCAAAGCGGAAATGAGCTCAAGGAAAAAGAATAGCAGATTATTGTGTATGGAGTGTGTTAAGGAAACACACCCCAAGAGCTCAATGATAATTAAACACTTACATTGCACAGAGTTTCACAGGACCGGACTAGTCTGTTCATCACCAGACTAGTCCGATAAACCTTTCTGCACCAGATCGAACAAGTCCGATATCTGTCGGACTAGTCCGATATCTTTCTGACTAGAATCGGACTAGTCCCCCCAGTGCGGACTAGTCCTCAAAACACTACACAAGTCACACAAAATTGGACAAGTCCGTTATCAACCGGACTAGTCCGATATCCTTTCTGATCCACTTCGGACAAGTCCGATGTTCACAGGGACTAGTCCGAAAAACCACACTGATCCAAGTCGGACAAGTCCTCCGAGTGCGGACTTGTCATCCAACACACTTAGGGTTTCACATGTCCAGACAAGTCCGATGGACATCGGACTAGTCCGAAGATTTCCAGTAGCGAAATTGGACAAGTCCGCTTTCAGCCGGACTAGTCTGATATTTCGGGACACTTAGGGTTTGCAACACACAGCACACCGGACTAGTCCGGTGACCACCACGGACTAGTCTGAACTTTCTGAACCCTACTGGTCATTTTTAGAAACCCCATATAAATAGAGGTGCACGGCCCACTTTTACAGTCTCTCAAACCCTAGTGCCGTCACACCTCCCAAGAGACTCAAAAACGACCTCTCTCCACAAAATTAAGTGCAAACTCGTCCAATCCTTTGAGGATTCAATCTAGATCATTGGAGAGACACTTGCTACACCACATTGAGCTCTTGATTTGATTCTCTAACACACTCCTGCATTTCAATTGTAACTTTTGAGTGTGTTTTCGGTGGTATTGTGTTTTGTAATCTAAGGGAGCTCTCAATGTGTGAGATCGCCCATCTAAATTGGTTATTCACCCCTTTGTGATTAGTGGAAGAGGATTGGCCTTCGTGGCGATCCAACGAGGGTAGGGTTGGAGAAGACCCAGTCCTTTTGTGGACTCCTCAACGTGGATGTATGTGGCCTTTTATGGTAGCCGAACCACGGGATAAACACTTGTGTCTTGTTTCATTGTTCATCATTCAAGTTAATCAACTTAATCTAGGGTTTCACACACATTGTTCATCTTACGTTAAATTTTTAAACATAAGACTTAATTGTGATATAAATCAGTATATAGCTTTTAAACTGTTGTTTGATTCTATACTTCCGCTGTACACATAAAAGAATCAAACCAATCAATTAAGTTTAATAAGCTTAGTCCGTGAACACCGGACTAGTCCGCACTTTACCGGACTAGTCCGATATCTCTGGTATTAAATCGGTTGTGGAGTGCTGCAGGATCCGACAAATATTCAAAAAGGCCTATTCACCCCCCCCCCTCTAGGCCTACATTCAATTGGTATCAAAGCCAGGTTCTTCAAGAAAGAGTTTAACCACTCAAAGAGATCATGTCGGATATGAAGGACGTCCACAAAATCAACAACCAAGAGGTGGTTAACAACGACAAGACCCAAAAACTGGAGAAGTACCTTGAAGCCATTCAAGACTTCGAGGATGATGATGAGGAGACACTGGAGCTGAAGGCACTCCTCAGAATGATGGCACTTTCCAAAGGGAAAGCAAAGGTTGAAGAGAAGAAGAAGGGGAGTAGTCACACCGACTACTCCCTATATCCTTTTAACTATGATCGTCTAAATTCCAATAACAACCATTACTTATCTATCCCACTTGGAGAAGCCCCACACTTCGATGGAAGTGATTACTCCATGTGGAGGCAGAACATGAAAATGCATTTGATTTCCCTCAACCCAAGTTTATGGCATATTGTATGCACAGGGATAGATATTCCGGATGACGACGAAGAGCTCACCCCAAGCCAAGAGCAGGCCATTCATAGAAATGCTCAAGTCGCAGCTGTAATCACATCCTCACTCAGTCGAGATGAGTTCACCAAGGTGGATGGACTCGAAATTGCTAAGGAAATATGGGATACTTTGCAAACCGCACATGAAGGTGACCGACATGTGCGTGAAGCAAAGATTGACATGATCGAAGGTGAACTATGAAGATTCGCAATCGAGGAAGACGAGTCACCTCAGGATATGTACAATCGATTGAAGACACTCGTCAATAAAGTGCGATCATATGGGAGCAAGAAGTGGAATGACCACGAGGTGATAAATCTCATCCTTAGAGCCTTTATGCCTCGCAATGTCACGCTATGCTCCATGATTAGAGAAAGCCCCGGATACAAAAGGATGACTCCGGATGAATTGCTTGGTAAAATTATCAACTTTGAAATGATGGAGAAACAAGCAAAGCACGTCAAGGAAATTGCCGACCTCACCTCAGCGAAGAAGAAAGGAGTCGCTTTAAAGTCCACCCTCAGGCCTCTATCCAAAGAAGCAATAGAAGCACAACTAGAGGAGGACAGTGATGAAGAGAGCGGTGAGCTAGATGAAGAGGATTTGATCTTGTTCATGAAAAAGTTCAAGAGAATAATGAAGAAAAAGCAAGGGACAAAATCAAGTGAAGGCAAGTACAAGGAAAGAACCAAAGCCAAAATTGAGACGGGCGTGCTATAATTGTGGTGAATATAACCACTTTATAGTGGATTGCCCATATGAGGAGAACAAGAAGAAGACTAAAGAATCCATGCCTCAACCTAAGAAGTTCTTCAAGAAGAAGAAACAAGCCAAACAAGCGCATATTGGGAAGGAGTGGGACTCAAACGATGAGTCCTCATCATCCGATGAAGAAGAGATGGCTAGCATAGCCATCGAGAACAAATCCAAGAAATCTACACTCTTTCCTACACTCGGTGCAAGAAAGGGAAATGGCACTTACTTTATGGCAAAGGAAGGTAAACGCAAGGTAAACATCAAAACCCCTTCCATGCATTCCTACTCTAGTGATGATGAAATAGATAGTGATGATGAGGATATGCTAAATGGACTAGATAGGAAAACTGCAACAAAAATGAAATTCTTACTTGACCAACTTGTTGAGAAGTAAAGGTTAATTGATCGTCAAGAGGACATGATTATCTCCCAAAAGGAGGAGTATGCTGAACTTGAAAAACTTCTAGAGCTTGAAAAGGAGAAAAACAGTTCACTGGAGCTTGAGTTAGCTTCAAGCAAGAAAGCTTGCTTGGAGTTAACCGACTCAAATGTTGCAATTAAGGACCAACTTGCTGACCTGATCAAGGTTAACAAGATCCTTGAAGTCCAAGGTTAGTCACTCAAGCTGAGTGAGCCTCCCTCTTCTTCAAACTCACCTTCTCAACCCACTAAAACTGAATTTGCTCATATGTGCACATGTGGTAAAACTGACACTAGAATGAAAGGGAAATCAATCTCCACAAAGGATAAAAATCCTACTCAATGTAGCATATTTGACAAGGAGAAGATCAACTATGCACGTAGTGCATACTTGTTCCAAAGACCTCCAAATGTCAAGTATGGCATTGGTTACTCTTATGATGAAAAGCTACATGCTGGAAGTCATAAGAATAACAAGGGAAGGATCTCCTTTGTGAAGGGAAGATCCTCTCAAACTGGTAAGTCGAAGGATAAAAACCTCAACTCACATGAATACTAGACTAGTCCGGTCCGTATCCGGACAAGTCCGGTCATCCGAACAAGTCCGGGCCCCCAGACTAGTCCGACTCATGAACAATAGCAACTTTTATTTAAAACTTTTGATGCCTCCTATGTGTTAATGAGAAACAACCTTGGCAAGGTCTATGCTTATTATGTTGGGCCACGCCATGGGAACACAAAATCCCATGTGTGGGTGCCCAAATGTATTGTGACTAACTTCCAAGGACCCAAGCAAGCTTGGGTACCTAAAACCAAAGCATAATTTGTTTTTGCAGGCCTATTCCTCCGGTGGATCCAAATGGGTGCTGGACAGTGGGTGCACCAATCACATGACCGGAGAAAGGAGGATGTTCGTGGAATATGAAGAGAACGAGGACCCAAACGAAGGCATCTACTTCGGAGATAATAGTCAAGGAAGGGTGCTCGGTACCGGTAAAGTTGCAATATCCTCTGAACACACGCTTTCTCATGTTTTACATGTTGAATCTTTAGATTATAACCTGCTGTCCATATCTCAACTATGTGACAAAGGTTATAATTGCTTGTTCACTAACGAGGGTGTGACCATCTCTAGGAGGAGTGATGCTTCTATTGCATTCAAGGGCATGTTGAAGGGAAAGCTCTACCGGGTTGACTTCAACAAGGATAAAGCCGAATTCGACACATGCTTGATTGCAAAAACCAACATGGGTTGGCTGTGGCATAGACGGCTAGCGCATGTTGGTACGAGGAACCTTCAAAAACTCCTCAAGGGCAATCACATCCGAGGTATGAAGAATGTTGTTTTTGAGAAAGAAAGGCCTTGTAGCGCGTGCCAAGCCGGGAAGCAAGTTGGAGCACATCATCCGGCAAAGAACGTCATGACTACGACAAGACTGCTCGAACTACTTCACATGGACTTGTTTGGTCCGATTGCTTACATAAGCATCGGCGGTAACAAATATGGTTTAGTTATCATTGATGACTTTTCTCGCTTCACTTGGGTTTTCTTTTTGCATGATAAGTCAGAAACACAAGGAACACTCAAGAAATTCTTCAAGCGAGCCCAAAAAAAATTTTCATTGACAATCAAGAGTATTCAAAGCGACAATGGCACGGAGTTCAAGAACACACAAGTGGAGGAGTACCTTGATGAAGAGGGCATCAAGCACGAATTTTTAGCACCATACTCGCCACAACAAAACGGAATTGCCGAAAGAAAGAACCGAACACTCATTGAGATGGCAAGGACAATGCTCGATGAGTATAAGACATCGGATCGATTTTGGGCGGAAGCGATTAACACCGCTTGCCACGCCGCAAATCGACTTTATCTCCATCGACTACTCAAGAAGACTCCCTATGAGCTACTTACCGGTAACAAACCAAACAATTCATATTTCCGAGTTTTCGGTTCTCCATGTTACATCCTGAACAAGAAGCATAGGACTTCAAAGTTCGCTTCGAAGTCCGATGAAGGTTTCTTGCTTGGTTATGATTCGAACACTTACACCTATCGTGTCTTCAACAAGGCCTCCGGACTTGTTGAAGTTGCACGTGACGTAGTGTTCGATGAGACTAATGGCTCCCAAAAGGAGCAAGTTGATTCATGTGAATTAGGTGAAGAAGAAGCTGCATGTCAAACATTGAAAAGAATGGATCTAGGCGAAGTTCGACCACAAGAACCACCTTCACACCAACATGAGGAAAATGAACCACAAGAGGAGACCATCAATCAAGGGGGAGCCTCAACACAAGATCAACCACAAGAGTACGAAAATGATCAACAAGTCAATGAAGGCAACCACTTAGGGGGAGAAGCAGACAATCATGAAGACACAACTCCTCAAGTGCCACATCCAAGAGTACACCAATGCGTCCAAAGGGATCACCCAATCGACGACATCATCGGTGACATCCAAAAGGGAGTAACCACTAGATCTCGCATAGCTAACATTTGTGAGCATTATTCGTTTGTATCCTTTTGTAACCACGCAGGATTGAGGATGCATTGAAGGATCCCGACTGGGTGGTGGCGATGCAAGAAGAATTGAACAACTTCAAGCGGAACGAAGTATGGGAACTTGTGGCAAGACCCAATGCAAACATCGTCGGCACCAAGTGGGTCTTCCGCAACAAACAAGACGAACACGGGGTGGTGACAAGGAACAAGGCACGACTTGTGGCCAAAGGGTACTCACAAGTCGAAGGTTTGGATTTTGATGAGACTTTTCCTCCGGTAGCTAGGCTTGAATCTATTAGAATATTACTTGCATATGCTACTCACCATGATTTCAAGCTGTATCAAATGGACGTGAAAAGCGCCTTCCTCAACGGACCGATCAAGAAAGAGGTGTACGTGGAGTAACCACCCGGATTTGAAGACGAAGAGTTCCCCAACCACGTATATAAATTGCGTAAGGCTCCCTACGGCCTCAAACAAGCTCCTAGAGCTTGGTATGAGTGTCTTAAAGATTTCTTAATTGAGAATGGTTTTCAAATTGGCAAAGTAGATTATACATTATTTACAAAGAATTTAGATAATGATCTTTTTATTTGTCAAATTTATGTTGACGATATAATTTTTTGGTCGACTAATCAATCTTTTTGTGAGGAATTTAGCAAAATCATGACAGACAGGTTTGACATGTCAATGATGGGAGAATTAAAATACTTTTTGGGATTCCAAGTGCGGCAACAAAAGGAAGGAAGGTTCATAAGCCAAACCAAGTATACGCAGGACATCCTTAAGAAGTTTGGAATGGACAAGGCAAAGCCCATAAAGACCCCCATGGCAACAAATGGCCACTTGGATCTCAATGAAGATGGACCTAATGTCGACCAAAAGGTATGTCGCTCCATGATTGGATCTCTACTCTATTTATGTGCATCTAGGCCAGATATTATGTTAAGTGTGTGTTTGTGTGCAAGATTTCAAGCCAACCCTAAGGAATGTCACTTGACAGCCGTAAAAAGGATCTTGAGATATTTGGTTCATACACCCAACCTTGGTCTTTGGTACCCAAAAGGCTCAAAATTCAATCTCATTGGTTATTCCGATGCAGATTATGCCGGGTGCAAAGTAGATAGAAAAAGCACCTCCTGCACATGCAAATTCCTAGGGGGATCCTTAGTTTCTTGGTCGTCCAAGAAACAAAATTCCATTGCCCTATCCACAGCCGAAGCGGAGTATGTTGCAGCCAGGAGTTGTTGTGCACAACTCCTTTGGATGCGACAAACTCTAAGGGATTACAGTTACATTATGAACCGTATTCCTCTCCTTTGTGACAATGAGAGTGCCATTAAAATTGCCCACAATCCAGTTGAGCACTCTAGAACTAAACACATAGACATAAGACATCATTTCTTGAGAGACCATTCCATGAAAGGAGATATAACCATCTCACATGTCAACACCCAAAAGCAATTGGCCGACATATTCACCAAGCCACTTGATGAAAAACGTTTTTGCGAACTCCGAAATGAACTAAATATCCTTGATTCTCGGAGTGTGGCTTGAAAGGTTGCATACCTGTATGAATTCTTCAATATGTTGATTGAATTGTGAAAATCATCTCTCTCAATTTTTCTCGAAAAACTATGTCAATTAGTAGATCTTGGTGAATTATGATCATTGTTTGTTTGTTGTATGCTTACTGATCAAATTCATCAAGATTAATTGATTTGTTTTGCCCCTCCATTCTCTATTTATGAACCTTCAAATATATATGAATGGGCTATGCAAATTTCTCCTGGTGACCACGGACTAGTCCGTGGTTACCCGGACTAGTCCGCCCCTGCAGACTAGTCCGCCGAGTGCCAGTTAGGCCGGACTAGTCCGATAGATCACGAACTAGTCCGATATAGCTCTCTGGATGAGTTCGGACTAGTCCGGTCATCTCCGGACTTGTCCGACTTTTTGTGTCCATAACCCTAGCCGCCACAAAACCCTAATTCCTCTCATCCCCACTCTTCCTCACGCACTCTCTCTCTTGCGCTCGAGCTCCCAAGGCGGTTTCTTGATCCCACCATCAAAAAGGTGCGCATTTGGGCGCAAATCAAGCTTTACCTCGTGCGTATTGAAGCTAGTAAACTTGTTCGGACTCCAACTCCCTATTCCTCAAGAATCAATCGAATTCTTCAGTAATTTTCTCCCAAACCCTAGAAATCTTATTTTTCTCCATTGTTGATCTAATAGCCTAGCATCTTCCACTAGATACATGCCCCTTTGATGTACTACGTGTATGGTAAACTTGTTATGCATTAGGAATCAGCCTTTGTCCACTATGTTAGGTTTTTGAGGATGAACACCGGACTAGTCCGGTCCATGCACGGACAAGTCCGGTCCCCCGGACTAGGCCGTGCCTGTGCACCGGACAAGTCCGATGTTTCTGAACTTAAAACCTAATTCTTCAATTCCTCAATGCACTTCCTTGCTATCTTTTCATATCTATGCCTTGTATCACTTATCATCATTCTTTCAAATGATTCTCAGATCATGTCGAGCTCAAACGATGAAATCTCCGACTTTGAGGCCGAGATGGACCACGAGGTGGCACCTCGGACTTCGACGGGTCTTGGCAAGAAGCGCCAAGAAAGACCCTCCGAGCCTGCTCCTTCCCCTCCTCAGGTTCGGAGGAAAGTGCTAGCAAATAAGCCAACCTCCAAGGTGCCAGCCTCTAAGGCTGGTGGTGGCCCTAGCTCGACAAGTGCCCGCCAAGCAAAGGGCAAGGGAAAAGGATAGCGACGGGGCCAGTCGGGCCCTTGAAGCTGCATGCTCCCAGGGAACGGGTCCGGGACCCTACTGAGGAGAAGTTCAATGGCAAGGGCAGTGACTCGGCCGCAAAATTCAGAAGCATTGACTGGTATCGCAGGCCGAAGGAAGCTGCAGATGGAAGGTTCTGGTGCAACTTCCATGCAGATTTCTACAAATCGGTGTACTACCGATGAAGACTCCCATGGTGCGCAGTCAGTGGATTGACTGGGCACAATTTGAGAAGAAGGGCTGCTCACCGTTCACTGATGTAGTGAGAGCCATTGAAAAGCATGGACTGAGAGATTTGTTTGCTTTCAGACACAACTGGAATGATGAAGTGATTGCGCAGTTCTTTGCGACCTGTCACTTCTCTAGTGAGGATGAAAAGAGTGTCACTTGGATGACCCATGGATCCAAGTACAACATCACTCAAGAAGATTTCACTAGCTTGCTTCACCTTGACACCACAAGGTCTGATTGCTTTGTTATACAAAACATTGGTGTCATTGACAAGGACAAGATGAAGTTTCTATATGAGCCAAACTCAAAGTTCAACCCTCCTTCCACCAAAAACATGAAGCCATTCTTTGTGGTGTTGAACAGAGTGCTAAGAAAGACCATTGCCCCTAACGATGGGGATGCAGGGAGTGTGCAAGGATACCTCCGGACTCTGATGAGAGTCATAAGCAAGGACCGCCCATTTGATGTGGTGGAATACATTTGGAATGATATGGTAAACATCTCCTGCACTCCCAACAGATCCTGCGGATATGCTCCTTACCTTATGTTTGTGATTGAAAAAGTCACCAGCATTGAGTTTGTGAAAGATGTGGAGCATCTCCCCTTGAGGCCTCAAATGCTTCAAAAGCCGAGTGTGCAGGCTGCTCCTTCGACGGCCTCCAGTCCCGAGGCACCGGCAAGATCAAGTGAAGGTGTCAGGGAATGTCCCTGCTTCTAGGGAAGCCCCTCAGAGAGGATCAACTAGTGGAATCCTCAAGTATCTGGCTGCTATATTCACCTCCTGCAAGAAGGCCGAAGTGAAGGCCCACAAGCTCAATCAGAAGAGAAGGGAGGACATGAAGTACATAAAGGCCAATGTGAAGCAAATTTGCCAAAAGCTGGGGATTGATCCCTTTGGATCTCCAATGATCTCTGAGGACTCTGATCCAGACTACACTGAGCTTGCGCCCTTGAACCCCTCCGAGCTTGCCTACTTTGGCATTGGGGGCTCGAGTGGCTCCGTCCCTCCTCCTTCTCCTCCTCGTCAAGCTGATGATGAAGAAGACGAAGACGACGACGAGAGGACCGACAATGAAGAGTGAAGACCCTAGGACCCTCCTCTCATCTTTTTGGTGTCTTGATGCCAAAGTGGGAGAGATTGAGGGGGAGTCTTAGCTTTAGCTGTAGGATGCAAGGAGAGAGCTCTTTTTATATATCTTTGTGATTGTAATGTTTTAACTGTGTTTCTAAGATTAACTTTGGTTCTGTGAATGCAATGCCTTCTTAATTTGAGAAGTACTGGTTAAAATATGTAATTTTTGCTCCTGGAATGACATATGTGCTTTATTTTGGTTGATTAATGCAAATTATGTCATTTTTGATGTCTTAATGCACTTAGTTATGCATCCCACCATAATGAATGCACATATGGATAATTCTCTCACTGCTTGATGTATCTTGATTCATATGTGCATACTTTATGAAAATCTCAATTTTTGTCATATTTTGTGAAATCTCAATTGGTTGTCATCAATCACCAAAAAGGGGGAGATTGAAAGTGCATCTAGGACTCCCTTGTGGGTTTTGGATGATTTATGACAAGCAATTGGGATCCTAACCTCTTTATTGAGATGAATGCAGGCCTATAATGGAGAAATGAGCAAAATACCAAAAAGAAGGGATGAGGAGGAGCAAAGCGGAAATGAGCTCAAGGAAAAAGAATAGCATATTATTGTGTATAGAGTGTGTTAAGGAAACACACCCCAAGAGCTCAATGATAATTAAACACACACATTGCACAGAGTTTCACAGGACCGGACTAGTCCGTTCATCACCGTACTAGTCCAATAAACCTTTCTGCACCAGATCGGACAACTTAGATATCTGTCGGACTAGTCCGATATCTTTCTGACTAGAATCGGACTAGTCCCCCCCAGTGCGGACTAGTCCTCAAAACACTACACAAGTCACACAAAATCGGACAAGTCCGTTATCAACCGGACTAGTCTGATATCCTTTCTGATCCGCTTCGGACAAGTCCGATGTTCACACGGACTAATCCGAAAAACCCCACCGATCCAAGTCGGACAAGTCCTCCAAGTGCGGACTTGTCATCCAACACACTTAGGGTTTCACATGTCCGGAAAAGTTCGATGGACATCAGACTAGTCCGAAGATTTCCAGTAGCGAAATCGGACAAGTCCGCTTTCAGCCGGACTAGTCAGATATTTCGGGACACTTAGGGTTTGCAACACACAACACACTGGACTAGTCCGGTGACCACCACGGACTAGTACGAACTTTCTGAACCCTAACTGTCACTTTTAGAAACCCCATATAAATAGATGTGCACGGCCCACTTTTACAGTCTCTCGAACCCTAGCGCCGTCACACCTGCCAAGAGACTCAAAAATGACCTCTCTCCACAAAATTAAGTGCAAACTCGTCCAATCCTTTGAGGATTCAATCTAGATCATTGGAGAGACACTTGCTACACCACATTGAGCTCTTGGTTTGATTCTCTAACACACTCCTGCATTTCAATTGTAACTTTTGAGTGTGTTTTCGGTGGTATTGTGTTTTGTAATCTAAGGGAGCTCTCAAAGTGTGAGATCGCGCCTTGAATTTGGTTATTCACCCCTTTGTGATTAGTGGAAGAGGATTGGCCTTCGTGGCAATCCAATGAGGGTAGGGTTGGAGAAGACCCGATCCTTTTGTGGACTCCTCAACGTGGATGTAGGTGGCCTTTTGTGGTAGCCGAACCACGGGATAAACACTTGTGTCTTGTTTCATTGTTCAGCATTCAAGTTAATCAACTTAATCTAGGGTTTCACACACATTGTTCATCTTACGTTAAATTTTTAAACATAAGACTTAATTGCGATATAATTCAGTATATAGCTGTTAAGCTGTTGTTTCATTCTATACTTCCGCTGTACACATAAAAGAATCAAACCAATCAATTAAGTTTAATAAGCTTAGTCCGTGAACATCGGACTAGTCCGCACTTTACCGGACTAGTCCGATATCTCTGGTATTAAATCGGTTGTGGAGTGCTGCAAGATCCGACAAATATTCAAAAAGGCCTATTCAGCCCCCCTCTAGGCCTACATTCAAACGGTTAGAATGAAGTCCCCTTGGATCATTCTCTGCTGAAATGATTTGGCAATTGATATATTTGAAAGTCATAGGAACTTTTTCCCTTTCCTTCTCGATTGGAATCTCTCAAATCCCTCAAAGTGTTTGAGTCCTCACCATGGCATGTTTTGCCAATTCTTATCCCTATGCTAAAAGTGGCTATATCTGGAGCTTGGTAGGGATGAATGTGGCACACATTTGCAATTCATTTGTCACTAAGTCAAAAACTTGATCCTATGAGAGACTTATGCAATGAACAAAGTGAAGAGAAAATTCTTGTGCACATGAATGAAATGGAGGGGCGAGGTGATAACTCCCATGAATTTGCTCTCTCTTAAGGATGAAACATGGCTACTTTTTTTTGAGCACTCTTACTCTTTTTCATGAGTGGATGCTTTTTCTTTTTCTTGTAGCCATGTATTCTACTCCTTTTTATTTCTTTTAGAGAGGCTTTCATTTGTATTGTATGGAGTTTCTTTTTGGCGGATGGGTAATTGATGGATGCAAACTCTCAATGTGAGAATTTTTCATGAATGGAGTGCACAAGAGTTTTCAATTCAAAAAGTTCATGCATGTCACTCAATTGGTCACGAGTTTGACAAAGTTCAATGAAAAGCAAAGTGGCATATGCTTGTGGTTTTCAATGAATGTATCATATGGCCTTGGTAGGTATATAAATTTCCAATGAGAGGTTTAGGCAAAGTTCAAGACTTGAAATAGTTACAAATGTCAAAATCAATTTCAAGCAAAAGGATGATTTCTATAGAACTCATTTACCATATCACACTAGTCAAATACATAGATGATGTGTTTTCTGTTGAATTATGGGAATCATAAACAAGGTAATGAATTGAAATATAAAGTATTCAAATTTTCAGCTTAAGCAAATCCTTGACTACCAAATTTTATTTCAATTTGTTGAGTTGATTCATTTTAGATATGCAATGGAAATATGAAATCAACTCAAACAGTAGGGTAGCGCATAAAAGTGGGGATAGAAAATCCAAACCGATTTTCTGGAGCGAAACGGAGTCGTACGGAGCAGAGAACAGGTCAGCCGACCAGGGGGTTCGGCCGACCTCCTGTTGGCTCTGTTGTGGCTCTGTTTCATCAGGTCGTTTTGCTCATTCGATCGCGACTTGTTTTGATATGCAACGTTAATTTTTCATGTCGGGGTTTCATGACTTGGGGAAATGTTTCCTTTTCCTGAATTCTTTATTCAACAAAATAAACTAAAGGGGGAACTTTACCGGTGTTAGATGAACCACTATGTTTTGTGTTTCTTTTGTGCACATTATGGGGTGAATTGACAGTCAAAATGTGGTACTTAAGGACCGTCAATACCCCTCTTTTTAATTCTTATTGTTATGACCACAAGTTGCATTGTCTCAACCAAACACCACGTACAACAACAATGACTCAGCGGAATCGGGAACTGGCCAATTAAAATGGAAGTTAGCAGTCTCGCAGTTCATAGATCGAAACGCGCACCATCCTTTTTCTTCTTCCTTTTTTCTATCCATTACTGTGAGACTGTTGAGTTCCATCTTCACCGGCACATATGTACGGTTCGGGTGTGCCGGTGTGTACCTTAACCCCCTTCATGCGTCCCCGATGGTGGTTGAAAGACCCCTGCAGGTATGAATCTTGCATGCCCCTTTCTTCTGTCGGAGGTTCGAAGGAAACTACTAGTACACGGCTGGCCGGGTACACGTACGGTACGGGTGTGCCAGTGTACCTTAACCCCCCGTACGTCGTCCGTCCCCGGTGGTTGTTGGGAAGAGCCTTACATGTATTTCCTATCTTCTTACTCCATCTCTAGGTTTCCGATGACGCAGGCGGTTCACCACCAGACAAACCAGCAAAGCCTCGGTTATGAGCGGCATGCAAATTTCTTGATGACAAACTGACCGCGGGGGACTCCCGTTCGGATGCAACTTTGGTGCTCCCGTTTGTGCTTCCATGCATACTCCCGCTTATGTGTCATCATCTAATTGGTTGAAGTTAAATCAGACATTATGTTGGGTAAATGTAAGGTCCAATAAAATCATGAAACTTAAGTAGGAGCACGCATGGAAGCACTGAATGGGAGTATACAAACCGTGTCCCTCCCGTTTTGTCCTCCCATGCGTCATCCCGCTGATGTGTCAAAATGTTATTGGTCCCTTTATTAATGCTTAGTTAACTACCATACCTTCACAACAAATAAGATTATGACACGTCAGCGGGAGTGTCATAAAAAAACTAGAGATGGATGCGTTAGCAGGCCGCAGTCAGCGGGCCGCAGTCAGTTTTTCATCAAAAAACTTGCATGCCGCTCAACATCGAGGCTTTTTTGGTTTGTCTGGTGGTGAACTGCCCGCGTCATCGGAAACCTGGTGATGGAGTAAGAGGACAGGAAACACATGTAAGGCTATTCGCAATAACCATTGGGGACGGACGATGTACGGGGGGTTAAGGTACACCGGCACACCCGTACCGTACGTGTACCCGACCAGTCGTGTACTAGTAGTTTCCTTCGAACCTCCAGCAGAAGAAAGCGGCATGCAAGATTCATTCTGTATGGAGAATGTTTGTTGTGTATTCATCAGGGAACACATATACACTTTATATTGGTTGGCTAGTGTAGTGTGAAACCAAAACAAAACCCTTTTGCACTACACAGATTCAAAAGCGAACGTTAATGACTAAACGTAGGCCTACACAGTCAAACAATGACGTTTGACCAACGCAGTCAACAATGACTATTACTTGTGTGCGTGCTTATCCTTTCTACAGTCTGGTGGTGAACCGCCTGCGTCGTCGGAAGCCTAGATGGAGTTGGAGGACAGGAATCGGAGCATACCTGCCTGGACAAGGATCGCTTGACGTAGCGACATTTTGCTACATGCGTGCAGTAAAGGCTGCATCCACCATTTGTATTGATCCGACGGTTGTACTTCCCAGCTATCCAACTAAGGGGTTCATTCAAATCGTTTCTTAAACTCTTGCCTGCTTGCTTCAACATGAGAAAGAGTTTGCATGCATATAATGATGCATACTTCAAACATTTAAATAAAACAATCTTCTATAACAAATTAACAGGATTAAAAACACATTAACTATCTTATGTGGCATGCCAATGTGGATGTCCAACTCAGAGTAAGGATGAAAGTGAAATGATTTTTTGAAGTTGATGGGCTAAATAATTATCAGTTTGATATGGACTCTCGGTCGGCAACAGTCGGATCCTTAAAAAAAAGATATGGACTCTCGGTCGATTGCCACGTGCGTTCACGTGAATCTCCGCACCTTTGTGTGTAAAATTAAAAAACTGGTCGATGGGACATGTTGAGGTGTTGCGATAACTGAGAGGAGGTGAACCGCGGTTTGGAGTAACTCTGGCCGTCGATTCAAAAGCACAATTTTTGAAGCGTCTGATCATCTCTACTCACGCGCTTAGACGACGACCCGCTATAAAGGAACACCGTCCTCTTCTTCTCTGCCGCAACTCTTGATCGATTTTAGCCTCCAAACTTCTCCTCTTGCTTCTCTGCCGCACCACCGTCGACCACCTCTCTCTCTTTGTTCACACCTCCATCGCCGCACAAATGGGTAGCCCCGCACCAAATCGCTCCAGGTCATCGATGTCCTCCGAACCTCCTTCTCCGTTTCCGTCACCACTAAGGCCGGTGGAACTGGAGGCGGCACACGCACCTCCTCCACTCCCGTCTCCGCCCGCAGCGCCCACACCTCTTCCGTCTGACTATGATGAGACTTCCGCCTCATCGAGGAAAGCATCAACAAACTCGATGGCAAGCTTAAGGAGGTCACCGGCAGCCTGTTCGCTGCCGACGTGCAAGCAAAAGCGCTCGGCAAAATGGCACAGGATGTATTTCACAATACATCTCACTCCTGTCGCCGACTAGGACTTGGTATCCTTCCCCACCACATCAGCATGGACTCCGCTGTCTACTACATCTTCGCATTAGGCTTTGTTGCCGCTCGTCTCGACTGCCTCTACGAGACGATCGGTGAGGAGGCCAGGGTGGAGTTTCGAGAGCAACTCGTGAACGCCGTCAGTCGGAAGAAGTTCGGTCTGGTGTTGGAGGATGCTCCGCCGGTGGTTGCAGCGGAGGCACCGGCTGCAGATGCGGAGGCGGAGGCGTAGCCGGCGGATGCAGAGGCGGCGGCGGAGGTGGACAAGTCCTCCTCCGAGTAGAGTAGGATGAGTAGTAGTTTTTTCTTTTGTTCTCTATGTGTTTTTTTCTTGTTTGTAATATATGTGTTGTTTTTATGTTAATGAAAAATGTCTTTTATTTTATTTTAATGAAAAATGTGTCCTACAGTACATGCACTAATGAATAACTCCTCCTTTTATCGAAAAACATCGCATATGGAAAATTAACACATTAGTAATATTATATTGTATCTAATAAATACTCCCTCCTTATTCTTTTTATTTGATGTTTTGGACAAAGCATTGAACTAGATATGAACTAGAACTTGTTGTCTGAACGACAATTAAAAAGATAAGGAGGGAGTATTAAACACATTAGTAGGACGTACGTAGTAGAATTATATTTCAAAAAATTACGAAAATAAAAAGCTACACACTAATTAATTTATTTCTTTTCTCTTTACCTGCTGTCATCGTGCCCGCCCCACCACCCCAACCCACCGGCCTGGCCCTAGGCAGTAGCCCACAAATTTTCTGCGACCCTATCGCACAGCATTGCGCGTGCGCCCCCGCCTCGCACGCCGTCCGAACAAAATCGCATAATTGTGGGAGCAGGACACGTGGGATTTCCATCCTTCGATGTCCAGACAACAAACCCAGCGCGAAGCGAAGGATCTCAGCGGGATTTCCATGGGACACCGTGCGGGGCGGGGGCGCACGCGTGACGTTGTGCGGTAGGGCCGCAGAAAATTTATTTCCGTCCGCCTAGGCCCAGAGCTGGGCCTGCCTCTAAGACCATCCACAGTGGTTCACAGTAAAGCTTTAGGCTATGTTTGGGGCACAGTTTTTCATTACTAAAGTTTTGAAAACCACAGTTTTTAAATGACATGGCAATACCAAAGTATTTCAATAACACAGTTTTGTAATACCATGATTTTGCAATGCGTAGGACTGTTTGGTTGACAAACACCATTCTGTAAAAAAATACCATAGTAATCCCAAATACCACAGTATTGCTAATTGCTCTAAAACTCCAAAAATACCGTGTTCCCAAACACCATTAATGGCCTGCGAATCAGATGGTCTTATATCTTAACCCCTTGGTGCAAAAATCGAATTCTCTGCGGCTCTTCCACACAACCGTCTCTGTGCGACCCTGCACAGATGGTTGCCATGTACGTTCACGCTCCAAATATTACAGCCAAGGGCGCACTGCACGGTTCCTGCAACTGTACCACCCTGCCGTGATGATTGCCACGGACGCTAACGCACCGAATCTTGTCGGGCGCACGGGCACCGAATCCCTGCCGTTTCTAATGATTCAAAAGACTTATATTTTTGGCATCGTAGACTTGGTCACATAGGCTTTGATCATCTCACACGTCTAAGTGCTCTTGATCGCATACGTGGGCTACCTATGCTTAAAGGAGACAAAGAAATTGTTTGCTCTTCTTGTAGACATGCTAAAATGGTTGTAGGTTCACACGATCTACTCACAACGACCATGACAACAGCACTGGCACAACTTTTACACCTTGGCACCATAGGTCCCTGTTGAGGGCTGTTATATACAAATTTCATCCATCAATATAACTCAGTTATGTGAAAGAAATATCATTTCTTGCACACATCACCTTTCTATTTAACCTATTTCCACTTGTGCTTGGATAAATTGGTGCATGCAGGTATTTATAAAGAATTGAAGTGAAACAAGGGGATGGATCCTATAAAATATCATTACAGCCAATCAAGCGGCAACATGTGAAACACATGGATCAAATGGCCCACAAACAGAAGTATCCGAGGCCGTCCAATGATGTAGGCCCCATATCAAGGAATGAGAGCCACCTAGCACTGACCTAGAGAAAGCACACGTGAAACGGTGCAAAGACCAGGTCGGCCGACCGCCCCTGCTCCCCCTCCCCCTAGTCGGTCGAATTGGTCCTCACGCCAAACTCGGACAATCGCCACGTGTTGGCTCCTCCCGGCTTGAAGAAGTCAGTGGTGACTGATTCGTGCGTATTTTCTAGCGGGAATTGACCCTTCTCCAAGCTATAAATAGGAACCCTCACTTCAATACACACCACTTGAGCATCATTCTATTGTATGCACTAGTTTTCTTAGTCCTTAGTGGAGTTAGGCTATAGAGAGGAAAGCCTCTAGTCCCAAGTCCAAGTTGGGAAAGTTATGGCTCATGTATCTTTTCTTATATTTGTGACTTTATGCTAAAGATATTATCTTTAGTCTTCTTTTATTCATAAATTTTATAAAGTGTTTCTTGTTTGATTGTGGATTCCATGTATGTGATAGGAATAGTCTTTATGATCTTGCCTTAATGTCATTATACTACCATCATAGACACTATAAACCCCCACTATAGTCTAAGTAGTTATGATATGATCATGTTAATATGAATAACTTATGCTATGTCTCAACATTGGTTCAACTATGATTTAGTTCATTGCCTTAGGATGGCTTGTGCCGCATCTCTTAAGGTATTTACTTAATCTGCTAGCATGGTGCTAGGATAGTTAAGTAGTGTTGGATGTCTCGTAGACCCAGGGATTGAAGAGGTAGGCCGTAGGTGGTGACAACCCTATATGTCCTTTGTAATCTTCCACGTTAGGCTATGCCACACGCTCTTGGCGGGAGTCGTACTAGTATTGCTAGGGGTAAACCTCCGATGTGTTTACCAACTTCGCATAAGGATTCACCGTTGACATGCTCTTTAGTATCTAACTTAGGCTATGTATATGTATATTAGAGGCATTGTAGGAGTAACTCCCCAACTCTTAGTCTAACCTCCATTAGGACTCATCTACCCTTTAGAATAGATTGCTTAGGTGTGTGTCACACTACCCATATATTATCAACATACCCCTGTCTTGATAATTAATTAGTATCCCATAGCTTGATCATAAGAGTAGTGTCTACTTTACTCCATTGCCTTCCTTTGGGATAAATACGATACCCTTGGGAATACTCTTGGGTGAAATGCTACATGACAGCTTTCGTGCGCTTGCGGACCTCATCTCTTTCGAGAGGTGATTTGTGACGTAAGAAACGTCAACAAGAATTTTTGGCCCCGTAGCCAGGGAAGGCAATGGAAGTGAAAGATCGCTATCACTTGTGATTAGGCTATAGGTACTAATAGTTACTAGACAGGATTACCATTGTTTGTTTTCTCCTTTTGTGATGAAAACAGTGTAGTGTTGGCTAACCCATTTCATGGGATGGCCAACAAGGATGCTAGTGCTCAACTGCAAGATGATTGATGGGCGTACCTCAAAAAATGTCTGCTAGGCAACATCATTGCCTTTCGCGGAAGAATTTCAACTTCCAGTAGGAACCAAAGTCATCAATCCTTAAGATTGTGGGATGCTCCAAGAGTTCTTCTTGGTTTGCCTCCACCATGGGGTGGATAGTTCGCTCTTCATCCAACACTCAAGTCATTGGTTGGCCTCACCAATCCATGACCACATTCATGCTGGAGCTAAAGGAGTCCTATTCTCATTCATCATGGATGAGAATATGGTCTCCACTCAAGGGGTGGATTGAAGAATGCACTGGTTCCCTTAGCTTTGCATACACACCACTTAACAAGGTGGACATCCTAGTTATGCAACTACACCTCCCATTTAAGTATCATGATCAATCAAGTCAATAGAGAAGTCTTTGGAATTATCCAAGCCATGGATATTCACACGATTTGTGAAAATCCATGTCAAACATGGGCCACTTGGGGAATCAATTCCCTAAGACCCATGAGAATTCTTCCTTTCAAACACAACTCCATGGCTATCATCTACAAGGAGGACAAGGGTGGAATCAATATCACCCTTGTAATCAAGGAGGCTATGAGGATTTCCTGGGATTTAAGTTCAACTAGCCTACCTTGAAGTATTTTGTCCATGACAAAGC
Organism: Tuctoria greenei; assembly: GCA_036927565.1. Taxonomy (NCBI): domain Eukaryota; kingdom Viridiplantae; phylum Streptophyta; class Magnoliopsida; order Poales; family Poaceae; genus Tuctoria; species Tuctoria greenei. The sequence goes on along the minus strand of JAYESD010000002.1, from coordinate 171,034,663 downwards.
AAGAAATCAAGGCAACATTTACATGAAGCTCTTGGCCAAGGACAAGAAACTTAAAAGAGAATGCAAGCTCCAACATATCCCACAATCACTTGTTGGGATCCCTACACTTCGACCAAGCCCGTGCAACCTAGGGAAAGTGACATTATGGATGAAGCATTTCTTGTTTGATTGTGGAGTCCACAGGCTAGGGCCACTATGTGACCCACATGTCCAAATGACAGCCAAAGTAATTTTGGCATATCGATCAAGAGAAGTTGTCCACATCTTCAAATCCGTGATTGACAACAAATCATCGCACTAAATAGGACAGAGGTAAGTCCCACTCATCGAACTTCAAAAATTCGGTGAGTCCTTGCCAATAGGTTCCTTGGTAGTTATCTCATATTTGATTTCCTAATTGCATATTTGAATTCCCCATTAATCTTTGCATTTGCATTTAGCATGGATGAATTTTCACACTTGCATGTTGCAAAGTAAAATTTCCAACCATGATAAAATAAAACTTTGAATTAGCAAATAAATTTATTTGGATATGAACCTAATTAGCACTAGAACTCATCTTCCAAATTCAGACCAAAAGCATTTCCATTAAATATTCATTGTATTTGCAAGTTGTTTCAAGTTGGGCAAAACAATTTGACAAAGGATGCAACATGCTTTTGAGCCAACGTAACCCGTTTTCGAGTTGTTTTGTTTGTTCTTGATTATTAGTGCAGCCAGGACAAAATTTGTGAAGAGGTTGGAAGGCCCTATCAAGCGCATATCCCTCCACCGATCTCATTTTGAGTTCATGATGGAGGAATGCTCAAAATGGTGGTCCAATGGAGGAGCAAGATGAAGCTCATTCAAATTCAACCTCAACTTGGCAGAAGTCATTGAACATGAAGACTACACCGAAATTCATGGTCGTGAGTTCCTCACACAACGACCTTCAACCCGGACTGCTCTTCAACTGAGGTACAAGTTTAAAATTTTCCATCGTTGGAATTACATTAGTATTGAATGTTTTTTGCTTACATTGGCAAGGAAGGTTTACACCTTCTCATCATTCAATTCTTATGCACCCTAACGAGAGTAAGTGCTGGCATTGCTCTTGTTGATTCTTCAAAAAGAAATGTCACCTTACTTGGGAAAAAAATTTAAACAAGTACCTAGCATTTCATAAGCATTGCTAAAATTGACTTAGCGATTTTTTACCTAGGTAATGCTTATGGAATTACATAATGGTTGAATTGGTATGTAGCAACCTAGGAATAGTGATGTCCATAATTTTGGTTTGACACTCATTCATGCATGGATCACTAAATTTCAAATTCCTAGGCAAGAAATTAAAAATTTTCAGAAGGATAAAATTAAGAATCTTGTTTGCCATGATCCAAATGACAACATTTGCTCTTGTGCAAAACTATGATGGTTAAAAATTTTGCAACATGAAGGGATCCATATAGTGTATTTATATCACTTGCATTGCTATGAGTAGGGGTTCTAGAAAATATGCAACTTGATTTATCCATAAAGCCCCACTCCAGCAATGATTCATACATTGTTCATGAATACAATGGAAATTGGGCCCAATGCATCTTTGGTTTTGTTCTTTCCCGTGCGTACAAATGAAGATTCAGTTACATAACCTAAAAATTCATTTGTACAAGTATCGGGAGCTAACCATCCTTCTCTATCATAGAGCGGAAGTTGCAGGAGTAAAATAACTATGCTGGCATTCAAAGATGTGATTCTTGGAAACCCTAAGAGGATTCCATTTCAATATATCTTGGCCAAGGAGTAAATTAGGATGGTTGCTAGCATTCGTTCAAGATCAAGGGAATTGCCACCATCATTGGGTGTAAGTTATTCCTTTTGGATTAAAGGTATGATGTACCTTAACCAAGGAATGACAAGATCACATTCAATGTATATTGGGTGCAAGTTGTTCCTATGTGGCCAGAAGGTATTTTATACCTTAGCCAAGGAACAATGGATAACACTCAACCCATGTTGAGTGCACATCATCCCTTTGTGGTCATAGGTATATTGTACCTTAGCCAAGGAATAACGATCGTACTCAACACATGTTGGGTACATGTCACTCCTTAGTGTCTAAACGGTATCATTACCTTAGCCAAGGAATGACGGATCACACCCATTTCATGAGGGGTACAAGTTATTCCTTTATGGCAAAAAGGTATGATATACCTTATCCAAAGAATGACAGAACACACTCAACGCATGTTGAGTGCATGTCATACCTTTGTGCTAAGGGTTATCACTACCTTAGCCAAGGAATATCAAGGTACATCCAACCTATGGAAACCTTGATGTGTGGATGAGCAACATCGACAACACTCTCCTCGACGAGGCTCATAAAACCCATAGAAAGCAATCCAACATCGACACTCAACTCCAATGCCAATGCCATGCTGCAACAAGGTTAGGCAAACTCATGGCCTAGATCAGTCGTTCGGCTTTCAGCCCCTATAGCGGACCTTGAACAAGAACAAGTGTAACGCCCTCATTTTCATGCATCATGCATTGCATACATCATTAAATATGTTTAACATTAATCCATATAAAAAGGAACAAGTTTAAAATGAATTAGAATCAAAATCGCGCTTAAAAAGTTTGAGAACTGCGGACTTGTCTGATTTGCCCCAAACTAGTCCGAATTTCTCTATATACCCGTTTCAGACATGTCCGTTTTCAAGCGGACAAGTCCGTTTTTCTCTCTGTACTGGGTTCGGACTTGTCCGGTCCATTGCGGACTAGTCTGGTAATCCCATCCTTGAAAATTTCGCCAAGTCCTCGAACTTGTCCGTTTTCCACGGACTTGTCTGTTTTGCTCTCCAACTAAATTTGGACTTGTCCGATTTCATACCATACTTGTCCGTTTTTGCCTCTGTCTAATATTGGACTAGTTCGGTCTAGTGCCGACTTGTCCGGTGTTCGCGACTCCGATTCAATCATTTCTTCCACGACTTGTTTTAGGGTTTTTACCTTAAGTGGGCCCAAGGACGTCGTGTCTAACCTCTTTGGAGCCCTTGTGGGACCCAACCCGGCCTCCATCCACCCCCAAACTCAAAATCTATCCAACCCTACACCTCCACCCCTATATGAACAACCCAACACCCCAACTTTACATCTCTTTGCCACAATTGAAAGCACCACAAACCCTAGTTTGTGGGAGCCGCCACCAAGAGGAGATCCGGCAGCAAGGAGGAGAAGGAGATCACGAAGAAGGATCAAGCAATCAAGGTCTTCATCAACTTTGCGTTCTTCATCACCAATTCACCTTCAAGTCTCCATCATCAACCCTAGATCATAAAGATCCAAGTGTTGCATCCAAACTCTTGATCCTTGGAGTTCTAAACACGTGGTACACGTTCTACCTTCTCTTTTTCCACATAAATTCAACCCCAATTATCACAAATCTCGCAGATCAAGAAAACCCTAGAAAACTCTAATTCGTTGGTTCTGCGAAGGGTGGACTAGTCCGGCCCTTTAGCAGACTTGTCCGACCTCTAGATTCATTTAATGTTGAATTAACTCCAAATTGATGTAAATTAACTTGAAATCTGTATAAACTTGTTAAGAACCATTGTAATTGATTAGTAAACATTAAAAGCAACTCACTAACAAGTTTCACTTCACATTTGAATTAATCATGCATGTCATGTCATATTGAGTAATATATGAGGATTTATTGATTGTATTTACTATTTTGTATGTTCGTTGCGCGGAATAGAAGGTGTTGCACTAGAGGGTGCCGCCGAGGACCTCTAGTACCAGAACTTTGAAGTTATTGACCCTAACCAAGCTCAAGAGCAAGGCAAGTGTCCTTGATCATATTGATCCTATTTTTAAATGTTTTGTTTGCAAAAATGAATGCTTGTGTCAATTTGATGGGAAACCCACTTATAGGTGTTTACTAGACTTGGTTGACCATCCTTGTCGCTTGGAATACATTGTAGAGAGTCGGTAAGGGCTTTTTTCCCTTTTAGCTTCTCTCAAATTAATTTGGATGGGAAAACAACCAAGTTACTTAATTATAAATTATTGAGATTATGGATAACATACATTGATGAACATGGTTAATGGTAACATGGTAATGGGTTATCTAAACAAGCATGGTATGTGGATGGGTTGGATGTTCAAGTGGTTTGCTTGCCTTAGATATAAGGATCGGTTAATGTGAGAATAAGCCAGGAAAACAGTGCTAGCACGGGCCAAGTATGGTTGCGGCGTAGCTGATTAATTAGGGTATTGCTGGTATTGCGCAAACTATTTGGAGGAGCGGAGAAGGGGAGTCGGATTGGGTTTGTATGAGTGGTGGGACTCCCTGGGATCCGAATGGCACAAGAGGGGTCCTTGGTTTAGGATGTGCTCCATTGGAGGCATCACCACCGATGAAACCTCAGTGGGTCCATACATGCTAGTAGTCCCTTTGTAAAAGTTATTTTGTGATCTCTTGGCCATACACCTAAGGAAGTGTAATTGGCATAAGGGAGGTTTCCTTTAGCCGCCGACGGGTGACGAAATCACGAACTTGTGTGTAAAGTGGTACAACCTCTGTAGAGTGTTCAAAACTGTCATGATAGTCGTGCTCCCGGTAAAGAGCACTTGGATGACCTACATGATTAGAGGGAACATGGGATTTGGGATGGTTATGGTATTGGTACTGGTAATAATCTGGTATATGGATGGATAACTAATTATGGTTTCGTATTATGTTAATTATGTGGGATATGATGGGATTACTTCACAAGTATATAACATAATGCTCTTCTACATGTTTTAAATGTACTTTTCAGCAATTAGCCATTGTTTATTATCATGCCTTATTTAAGCTACATGTCATACTTTTCCACACTTGTTGAGTACGACATGTACTCACCCTTGCAATTCTCCCACCAACAGTTGCAGGTCAGGACTGGAAGTATCACAATATTAATGAGGAGTTCTAGGTTGTGTGCTGTCGTCATCTTTGCCTGTGGTGTTGCTTGGAGTCGTGCTACCCTTTATGCTTAGTTTGCTTAGTTGCTTAATTAGATTATTTTCGCAACATTAGTATTATCCTTAATGATCATTAGAGTTGTAATATGAGGATTACTTGAATATTGTAATAAAGGTAGTTATTTAATAATTTGAGTTGTGGTAATTATCTGTTTATCATTTGTGAAGCACTTGTGTATGTGTGTTAAACATCATGGGCACACATATACTGCACTTGGTTCATTTTTTGGAACCGGGTGCCACAAATTGGTATCAGAGCCACAGGTTGACCGTAGGACACAGCCTAGATAGAATGGACACTTCAGAGCTCATAGGGGCACTTAGGAAGCGTTGTGATTTGTTTGGAGTGTTGATTGCTATGTAATGTTACTTGTGTGCTTAGTAGAAGGATTGTGGGATTCTTTAGCATTACCATGTCCATATAGGCTATTATAGTTAGTTGCTTAGTTTTATATTCCTTGATGCATATAGTTGAGGATTTGTTCTATCTCGCTCAATGTCTACGTCAATGGAAGATGGACACACCTAGAAGGTTCACTATTTTGGATGAAGCTACATGGGAGATGAGGACAAATATATTATGTCCCAGAGTATGTCTTAAAATAAGAGGGGTAGAATTCTTTGCCAACCTTGTTGTTTTGGATTCACAAGGATCAAACATAACACCTGGAATGGATTGGCTATAGAAGTATAATGGGATAATTCACCGAGCCACAAGGACAACACAAATGACAAATTATGAGGGAGTTAGCATTGAATTTGAGGTGTCACAATGAATGTCGAAGCTAACAAATCATCAAGGACTACTCCAACGTAGTGAAGTGCATGACTGAGTTGCTAACAAGGGGAGAGCTTTTCAAATGGATTCTATCTTGTTAGGACAACATTGAGGAATTGAAGAAGAGATTTATAACTGCACTGGTGTTGGTATTACTAGATGTGAGCAAGAAGTTTGGATTTGTATGATGCCTAAAGATGAGGACTTGGATGTGTGCTCATGCAAGAAGGTCAAGTGGTTAGCCTATGCATTGAGACAATTGAAGAAACATGAGCGGAATTATCCAACGCATGATCTCAAACTTGTAGCCGTGGTACATGCCTTGAAGATTTGGAGACATTAAATTTTCGGTCATAGGTGTCAAATTTATACGGATCATAAGAGTCTCAAGTACATATTCACGCAAACGGATCTGAATTTGAGGCAACGAAGGTGGTTGGAGCTTACCAAGGATTATGATGTGGGAATCAATTATCACTCGGGTAAGGCTAATCTAGTGGCCGATGCATTGAGCTGAAAAGGAGTAAGTCACCAACTCGCTATTAAGGGGTTGCCTTTCGAGTTATGTAAAGAGTTTGAACGGTTGAATCTTGGATTTGTGAGTGAGATGGTAATAATGGAGTTAAAACCAACCTTTGGAGCAAGAAATTCGAGGAGGTCAGACAAAGGATGACGAGATTCAAGAAATCAAAGAAAGGGCCCTAAAAGGGAGATAATTCAGATTTGATGAGGACGAACATGGTACTTTATGGCTTGGAAAGAGGATTGTTGTGCCCAATGATAAGCATATCCGAGAAACGATATTGAAGGAGGAACATGACTCACCTTACTCAGTTCATCCCGGGTGTACCAAGATGTACAAAGACTTAAAGACATGCTATTGGTGGGCTAGCATGAAAAAGGACATAGCAGAATATGTTGCCTTGTGTGATGTGTGCCAACGAGTCAAGGAGGAACATCAAAGACCAGCTGGATTATTGCAGCCATTAAAGATTCTGGAGTGAAATTGGGAAGAAAGTGTTATGGTCTTCATAGTTGGATTACCGCGAACCCAGTCCGGTTATGACTCAATTTTGGTTATTGTGGATCGGTTGACAAAATCAGCTCATTTCATACCTATGAAGACCACATATACCACCGCGAAGCTAGTGGAATTGTATATGGAGCATATTGTATATGGACCACATATTCCTAAGTCTGGTTATGACATGGAGTTCTGAAGAAAATAGTCTCGGACCGAGGTTCTCAATTCACCTCAAGGTTCTGGCAGAAATTGCATGAAGCATTCGCTACAATGTTAAATTTTAGTTCGGCATATCGCCCTCAAACCGATGGACAAACCGAGAGGACGAATAAGATTTTAGGACATATTAAGAGCTTGTGCTTTAAAGCATGGAAGAAGTTGGGACAGAAGCTTACCATATGCGGAATTCTCATATAACAAAGGTTACCAAGCAAGTTTGAAGATGTCACCATATGAAGCACTATACGGAAGGAAGTGTAGGACACCCTTGTTTTGGAGTGAGACAGAGGAGAACCAAGTATTTGGACATGATGTGTTGCAAGAAGCTGAAAAACAAGTCCAAATAATCCGCAAAAATTTGAGGGCTGCCCAATCAAGACAAAAGGGATATGCAGATAATAGACAGAGAGACCAAGCCTTTGAAGTGGGAGACTTTGTTTACCTCAAAGTGTCACCGATTCAAGGTCATAAGAGGTTTAGTGTCAGAGGCAAGGTAGCACCTCGCTATAATGGACCATTAAAGATTTTGGACAAACAAGGAGAAGTAGGATATAAACTAGAGATGCCAACACACCTTTCAGATGTCCATGATGTGTTTCATGTTTCACAGCCCAAGAAGTGCTTGACGGTACCGGAAGAACATGTGCCAATGGAAGAATTGGAATTAGAGGCAGATTTAACTTATGCCGAGCAACCAGTCAAAATCTTGGAAACCAAGGAGAGGCTCACAAGGAACAAGGTCATTAGATGGTGTAAGGTACAATGGAAGCATCATATAGAGTTGGAAGCAACTTGGGAGCTAGAAGATGAACTCAAGAAAGAATTTCCCAATCTCTTTCCTACATTGAATCTCGAGTGCGAGATTCATTTTAAGGGGGCTAGGTTTGTAACCCCCTCATTTTCATGCATCATGCATTACATACATCATTAAATATATTTAACATTAATCCACATAAAAAGGAACAAGTTTAAAATCAATTAGAAGCAAAACCGCGCTTAAAAAGTCTAAGAAGTGCGGACTTGTCCGATTTGCGCCAGACTAGCCCGAATTTCTCTCTGTACCCATTTTGGACATGTCCGTTTTCCCGCGGACAAGTCCATTTTTCTCTCTATATCGGGTTCGGACTTGTCCGATCCATTGCGGACTAGTCTGGTAATCCCATCCTTTAAAATTTCACCAAGTCCCTAGACTTGTCCGTTTTCCACCGAACTTGTCCGTTTTGCTCTCTGACTAAATTCGAACGTGTCCGATTTCATACCATACTTGTCTGTTTTTGCCTCTGTCTAATACCGGACTAGTCCGGTTTAGTGCGGACTTGTCCGGTGCTTGCGACTTCGACTCAATCTTTTTTTCCACGACTTGTTTTAGGGTTTTTACCTTAAGTGGGCCCAAGGACGTCGTTTCTAACCTCTTTGGAGCCCTTTTGGGACCCCAACCCGGCATCCACCCACCCCAAACTTGAAATCCATCCAACCCTACACCTCCACCCCTGTATAAACAACCCATCATCCCAACTTTACATCTAATTGCCATAATTGAAAGCACCACAAACCCTAGTTCATGGGAGCCGTCACCAAGAGGAGATCCAGTAGCAAGGAGGAGAAGGAGATCGCGAAGAAGAATCAAGCAATTAAGGTCTTCATCGACTTTGTGTTCTCCATCAACAATTCACCTTCAACTCTCCACCATCAACCCTATATCGTCAAGATCCAAGTGTTGCATCCAAAGCCTTGATCCTTGGAGTTCTGAACACGTGGTACACCTTCTACCTTCTCTTTTTCCACGTGAATTCAACCTCAATTCTCCCAAATCTCGCAGATCAAGAAAACCCTAATCCGCTGGTTCTACGAAGGGTAAACTAGTCCGGCCCTGGTAGCGGACTTGTCCGACCTCTAGATTCATTTAATGCTGAATTAATTCCAAATTGATGTAAATTAACTTGAAATCTGTATAAATTTGTTAAGAACCATTGTAATTAATTGATTAGTAAACATTAAAAGCAACTCACTAACAAGTTTCACTTTGCATTTGCATTAATCATGCATGTCATGTCATATTGAGTATTAGATGAGCATTTATTGATTGTAATTCTTTGTATGTTCGTTGCGTGGACTAGAAGGTGCTGCGCTAGAGGGTGTTGCCGAGGACCTCCAGTACCGGAACTTTGAAGTCTTTGACCCTATCCAAGCTCAGGAGCAAGGCAGTGTCCTTGATCATATTGATCATGTTTTAAATGTTTTGTTTGAAAAACTGCATGCTTGTGTCAATTTGATGGAAAACCCACTTATAGGTGATTACTAGACTTGGTTGACCATCCTTGTCGCTTGGGATACATTGTAGAGAGTCGGGAAGGGCTTTTTTACCATTTGGCTTTGCTCAAATTAATTGGGATGGGAAAACAACCAAGTTATTTAATTATAAATTATTGAGATTATGGATAATGTACATTGATGAACATGGTTAATGGTAACATGGTAATGGGTGATCTAAGCAAGCGTGGTATGTTGATGGGTTTGATGTTATGGTGGTTTCCTTGCCATAGATCTATGGACCGGTTCATGCGAGAATAAGCCAGGACTATTGTGCCACCACGGGGCCAAGTATGGGTACGGCGTAGCTGATTAATTTGGGTATTGCTGGTATTGCGCGGACCATTTGGAGGAGCGGGGAAGGGGAGTCGGATTGGGTTTGTATGACTGGTGGGACTCCTTGGGATTCGAACGGCACAAAAGGGGGCCCCTAGTTTAGGATGTGCTCAGTTGGAGGCATCGCAATAGGTGAAACCTTGGTGGGTCCGTACATGCTAGTAATCCCTTTGTAAATGATATTTTGTGATCTCTTGGCCATACACCTAAGGAAGTGTAATTGGAATAAGGGAGGTTTCCTTTTGTTGCCGAGGAGTGACGAAACCATGAACTTGTGGGTAAAGTGGTACAACCTCTGCAGAGTGTTAAAAAGTATCATGATAGCCATACTCCCGGTTAAGAGCACCTGGATGACCTACATGATTAGAGGGAACTTGGGATTTGGGATGGTTATGTTATTAGTAGTGGTAATAATCTGTTATATGGATGGATAAGTAATTATGGTTTCGTATTATGTTAATTATTTGAGATATGAAGGGATTAGTTCACAAGTATATAACATAATGCTTTTCTACATGTTTTAAATGCACTTTTCAGCAATTATCCATTGTTTATTACCATGCCTTGTTTAAGCTACATGTCATAGTTTCCCACACTTGCTGAGTATGACATGTACTCACCCTTGCAATTCACCCACCAACAGTTGTTGGTCAGGATTGGTAGTATCACGATGTTAATGAGGAGTTCTAGGCCTTGTGCTGCCGTCAGCTTTGCCTGTGGTGTTGCTTGGAGCTGCGCTACCCTTTATGCTTAGTTTGCTTAGTTGCTTAATTAGATTACTTCCACCGCAGTAGTATTATCCTTAATGATCATTAGAGTTGTAATATGAGGATTACTTGAATATTGTAATAAATGTACTTATTTAATAATTTGAGTTGTGATAATTATCTGTGTATCATTTGTGAATCACTTGTGTATGTGTGTTAAACATCTTGGGCACACATATACTGCACTTGGTTCATTTTTCGGAACTGGGTTTCACAACAAGCTTGGGGGAGAACCCCCACTTGAGGTAACTTGTATCACACCCCTTGCATATTTATTTTCCATTCGCCCATCATACACCTTGCATATAAAAAAACCTTAAAAATAAGTAGAGTAGATTTGCTTTCAGAGTAATAAAAGATGTGCGGTAAGAATGGTTTAGAATTCACATCGTTGAAATAATGAATAGTTGCTCTGTTTCAATTTTCCTATGTCCATAGTTTACAACTTACTACTCTCCAAAATATTGCTTTCATTGGCTACAATTACTTTTGCCTTGATTTAGAAATTATGGGTAGCAAAAGCTTAATCAATTCTAAGTTGTTGTGAGATATGATATAGTGATAGGGCTTCTATTCCTAGTTTGAAAGTGAAACTTAGATTTCCAGAGAAATTCTAAAAATATTTAAGTTACTCTCATTTGATTGGAAATACCTACCAAAGCCATATGGTACATTACATTGATAGACCTTAGGCATATGCTATTTGTCTTCATATTGAGCTTTGTCAAACTAGTATACACTTATGTGGGATTTCATTCATTACTTTTTGAATTCAAGACTACACTGGCACATGTTGTACTTCGACACTAGAAGTAAGAAAATTTCCGTCATACCACCATTCCATTCATACTTAGTACTCTCTCCAAATTTATTGCATAAAAAGGGAGTAGAAGACATGGCTATAAAAAATGCATTTACATCAAAATCATGAGAAAAAAAAAGAGAAAAGTAGCCATGTTTCATCCCTACAAAATAAGAGAGTTCACCCAAAAAGGAGTCATCTCAAATATCCACATCCACCTCCATTCCATCACACATGCACAAATCTTGAACCAAGTAGCTTTGAACTGATTTCTCCTTAGGCTTACTTTTTTGACATAGCAATATTATGTGTCGCAAATATGTCTACTATATTACCTACCAAGCTCCACATACAAGCCTTATTTAGTGGTAGGATGAATTTAGACAAAATGCCTTGGTGAGGACATATTTCCACTACACATAAGGGAGAGTCTGAGAGAATCAAATTGAGGTACTGATAATCTAAATTGAACTCTCCAGAATTTGAGTGGAACTTGATTTCAACGGTATGTGTGCTCCATTTGCTGTTCTATCTTTCAACCACCCATGAATTGTAGATGGCATAAGCCCCATAATGACTTAAGATGGATGAAGTGCCACGCAAACTTTTGCAATACTCGGTAGAGTATTTTGTTGTGCACATGGTACTTTTGAAAAGTAGAACATTGTAGCAACTCCTGATCATCAACCTAAGGATAAGCTTGGGGGAGTTTGTTGATGGCTGTTATATACCAATTTCACCTGTCAATATAACTCAATTATGTGAAGAAAATATCATTTCTTGCACACATCACCTTTCTATTTAACCTATTTCCACATGTCTTGGTGAATTTGTGCATGCAGGTATTTTATACATAATTGAAGTGAAACACCCTCATTTTCATGCATAATGCATTGCATGCATCCTCATACATGTTTGACATAAAGCAACTTTAAAAGGAACCTGATTAAAATGAATTTAGGTCTAATCAACATTTTAAGTCTGTCAGGGTACGGACTTGTCCGGCCTCAAATCCGGACTAGTCCGGTATTCCCCTACTAGTTCAGAATATTCAGTTTCTTCAGAACCCGGACTTGTTCGGCACATTGCACGGACTAGTCCGTATTGAGCTTCTGATATTTTTCTGGACTTGTCTGATGTACGAGCGGACTAGTACAATCTTGTTTAAATTTTAGTCTGGATCAGTCTTTTCTAGACACCTCAAACTTGTCCAACCAAGTACACTGGACTTGTCTGAAATAGTCTCTGTTCCAAAATAAACTTGTCCGTTCCTATTGAGGACTAGTCCAGCCTATTGAATTCCACTTGGATTCTATTATTCTTCCACGATTGGTTATTGGGTAATTGCCTTAATTGGGCCCAAGAACTTTGTGCCCAATCTCAAAGGAGCCCAAGAGGACCCCACCTCAGCCCCTACTCGTCCCCCACCGAAATCCACTTGGAATTAACCCCAAAACCCTACCTCTCCACCCCTATATAAGCAACCCAATACCCCACACCTCTTGAACCCAATTGAAAACCCTCGCTGCCATGTTCTTCCTTCCGCCATCTTCAAGGAGTCCAGAAGCAAGGAGAAGGAGGAGAAGAGGGAGAAGGATCAATTAAGACCAATCTTCATCAACCTTTCAACAATTGACGTTCTTCATCACCAAATCTTCATCAACTCATCTCCACCAACCCTAGATCGTCAAGACTCAAGCTTCACACCCAATTCTTGATCATTGGATTCCTAAATATATGGTAAACTCTTTACATTGACTTTTCCACGTGTAATTAACCCCAAATCCTCGATGATCAGAAAACCTTAATTCACGGTTCTGGTCAAGGCGGATTAGTCCGGCCCCTGTACTGGACTTGTCTGGCCTCTAAATCTGTTAATGCTGAATCGAATCCAATTTGATCCAAATCAATTTGAAACTTGTTCAAACTTGTTAGAAAATTTTGTAACTAGTTATTAAACATTAATAGCAACCCATTAGCAAGTTTTACCTCACAATTGCATTAATCATGCATATCATGGCATATTGAGTAATATATGAGCATTTATTGATTGTAATGGTTGTTTTGCATGTTTGTCGCGCAGAAGAGACGGCAACGCTGTAGAGAGGGCTTTCGAGGACTTGCAGAACCAGAACTTCGAAGCCTTCAATCCAAACCAAGCTCGAGAGCAAGGCAGGTGTCCTTGATCATTTTGATCCGGGTTTAAAATATTTTTTTTGCAAAACTGCATGCTTCTGTCAATTGGTGTGGAAACCCAATTATAGGAGATTACTAGTTTTGTATGACCATCCTTGTTGCTTGAACACAATTTAGAGAGTCGGGAAGGGTATGTTACACTTTTGCATGGCTATACTCAATTGGGTTTGGGAACAACCATATTACTTAATAATGAACTATTGAACACTTTAATGGTGGAATTTGATAATAATGACCCTTTAGCAACATGGTGCCTAGGGATCTAAGCAAGCCAATTATGTGGATGGGTTGGACTGTATTGGTGGTTTTGCTTGCTTTAAATCTAAGTGTTGGTTCGTGGAGTGATCTTCTAGGATTTACAGTGCCACCAAAGGGCCAAGTATGGGTGCATCTTAACTGACTAATTAGTGTATTGGCAGTACTATTTGGATTATTAAGGAAAGCTCGAGCAAGGGGGGTCAGATGGGTTTGTAGTGATGGTGGGACTACCCTAGGATTTGAATGGCTAAAGAGGGGCCCTTGGTTGGATGTGCTGAGTTGGAGACATCACCACTGGTGAAACCTCAGTGGGGTCTAAATATGCTAGTAATCACTTTGTAAAGACTATTTTGTGATCTCCTGGCCACACACCTAAGGAAGTGTGAGACAACATAATTGAGATTCCATAGTCATTGAAAGGTGATGAAATCACGAACTTGTGGGTAAAGTGGTACAACCTCTGCAGAGTGTGTTTAAAACTATCATGGTAGTCGTGCTCTCATTATGAGCGACATGGACCCTCATGTCATTAGAGTTATTGACCTTGAACATAGTTTAGTGGATGGAATTGGATTGGGAATCAGTATTCATTAATTGGCTTTGGTATATGGAATTGATGAAATTGAGACATATGAGCAGCTATGAGTTGGTTATGGATTATTATTGTTGGTATTGGTTACTTAAGTTGAAATTGACATTATTTGGGTTATTATTGGAAGGACCACACTTAATGATAATATTATTGAATTGTAACTGTTTTGAATGTACTTTTATGTAATTAGCCATTTAAATAATCATTCCTTTTTAAGTTACATGTCATACTTTCCCACACTTGTTGAGTATGACATGTGCTCACCCTTGCTATTCTCCCAACAAAATCAGACGCAGGCCATAGTGTGGAGTACGAGGAGGTCTTTGAGGAGTTCTAGGCGTGCGTGTTACTGTCAAGCTAGCCTGTGGAGTTGGAGTCTTAGTGTTTAGAGTTTTCCCGCTGCAGTTGTTTAGACTTGTATTCGAGACTATTTGGCTTGTAATGAGGTACTATTATTAGTATTATTATTCGAGACATGGGTTTATTTGTTTAACGTTTATGAATCACTTGTGTATGTGTGTTAAACATCCTAGGCACACATATGCATCATGTTTGGTTCATTTTCGGAACCGGGTGTCACATCTAGTCCCAAGTCCAAGTTGGGAAAGGTGTGGCTCATGTATCTTTTCTTATATTTGTGACTTTATGCATAATAAATATATTAACTTTAGTCTTATTTTATTCATATACTTGGATGGATTGTTTCTTGTTTGATTGTGGACTCCATGTATGTTGTAGGAATAGTCTTTATGAACATGCCTTAATGTCATTATACTATCATCACAAACACTATAAACCCCCACTATAGTCTAAGTAGTTGTGATATGATCATGTTAATATGAATAACTTATGATATGTCTCAACATTGGTTCAACGATGATTTAGTTCATTGCTTTAGTATGCCTTGTGCCACGGCTCTTAAGGTATTTAATTAATATGCTAGCATGATGCTAGGATAGTTAAGTAGCATTGGATGTCTCGTAGACCCACGGATTAAAGAGGTAGGCAGTAGGTGGTGACAGCCCTATCTCTCCTTTGTAATCCTCCATGTTCGGCTATTCCACAGGCTCTTTGCAGGAGTCGTCCTAGTATTGATAGGGGTAAACCCATGCCCGATTTGTTGAATAACTTTACATAAGGATTCAACATTGACATGCCCTTTAGTATCTAACTTAGGCTATGTATATGTATATTAGAGGCATTGTAGGAGTAACTCCCCAACTCTTAGTCTAACCTCCATTAGGACTCATCTACCCTTTATAATAGATTGCTTAGCTGTGTGTCATACTACACATATATTATCAACTTACCCCTATCTTGATAATTGATTAGTATCCCATACCTTGATCATAAGAGTAGTGTCTACTTTAGTCCATTTCCTTCCTTTGGGATAAATACAAAACCCTTGGGAATACTCGTGGGTGAAATGCTACACGACGGTTTCCGTGCTCTTGTGAACCTTATCTCAATCGAGAGATGATCTGTGACGTAAGAAATGTCAACAGTCCCTCACCTGTTTAATCTTTTAGAGGTAATCGGTATGTGCTTGTAATTGTTGATGACTATTCGAGATACTCTCGGGTTTACTTTATGGCATCTAAGAATGAAGATTTTAGTCACTTTAGATGTTTAGTTCTTAGACTTTCACTTTGACCAGCTAGGATCCCTAAAGGCAATGAGAAGTGATTATGGAACTTAATTTAAAAACCAATCATTTGATCACTTTTGTGCTGAAAATGGAATAGATCATCAATTTTCTTTACCATATGTACCTCAATAAAATGGTGTTGTAGAGAGAAAGAACAGAACCTTAGTTGACATGGCTAGGACTATGCTTGATGAATATCAAACTCCTAGGAAGTTTGGGGCTGATGCAACTGCAACATCTTGTTATGTCTCAAATCAAGTTTTCTGCGTGCTAAGCTAGGAAAAACCCCATATGAGCTACAGTTTGGACATAGGCCTAGTGTAACACACTTTAGAGTCTTTGCTTGCAAATGCTTTGTTAAGAAACATAGTAATCTTGATAAATTTGAAGCTAGATCTATTGATGGCATGTTTCTTGGTTATCCATCTCATACTAGAGGCTACCGTTTGCTTTTACTTGACACTAACAAAATTGTAGAGACTTGTGTTGTTTCTTTTGATGAAGCTAGCCAAGGTACTATCTCTAATATTGCAGGTCAAGATGCATATCCACAAAGAGAGAATATTTTCATTCAAGATGAGGAAAAGTGGTGCTGGTGCTTAAAAATTCAGCAGCTAATGACACTATTCCAACTCTTGATTTTGATTCACAACCAACACCGACGACCACCATTGCTGGTCCAGATCGTCCTCAAGTCACAAGCTCATCGATTTTTGATGAACATTAATAAGAAGCTTGTGAAGTGTCTACACCCCTTCGAAACCTCAAAAGTCATCCTCCACGACAAATTTTGGAAGCTCGCACAAACGAGTCACACAGTCCAGCTATGATGAGTTAAGAATTTGAGATGAGTATGATGGGAGAACTCACATACTTTTTGGGCAGAAAATCAAGCAAACTAAGGAGGGAACATTTGTGCATCAAATGAAGTACATACAAGATCACCTTAGGTGTTTCAACATGGAAAACAGCAAGCCACTTCGAACACCAACGAGAACAACAGTGACACGTGTGAATGTAGGCTTAGATGCGGGGGGGGGGGGGGGGGGGGGGGGGGGTGAATAGGCCGTTTTGAAAATTGTCGGATCCTGCAACACTCAACAACCAGCTCAATACCAGATATATCGGACTAGTCTGGTAAAGTGCGGACTAGTCTGGTGTTCACGAACTAAGTTGATTAAACTTGATTGATTGGTTTGATTCTTTTATGTGTACAACGGAAATATAGAATCAAACAACAGTTTAAAGGTTATATATTGGATTATATCACACTTAAGTCTTATGTTCAACAATTTAACGTAAGATGAACAATGTGTATGAAACCCTAGATTGAGTTGTTTAATTAGAATGATAAACACTAAAACAAGACACAACGATTTATCTCGTGGTTCGGCTACCACGAAGGCAACCTACGTCCATGTTGAGGAGTCGACAAAAGGACCGGTCTTCTCCAACCCTACCCTCGTTGGATCGCCACGAAGGCCAATCCTCTTCCACAAATCACAAAGGGTGAATAACCGAATTCAAGGGGCGTTCTCACACGTTGAGAGCTCCCTTAGATTACAAATCACAATGCCACCGAAACACACTCAAAAGTTACAATTGAAACACAGGAGTGTGTTAGAGAATCAAACCAAGAGCTCAATGTGGTGTTGCAAGTGTCTCTCCAATGACCTTGAATGAATCCTCAGAGGATTGGACGATGTTGCACTTAATTCCGTGGAGAGAGGTCGTTTTTGAGGCTCTTGGGAGGTGTGACGGCGCTAGGGTTCGAGAGATTGTGAAATTGTGTCATGCACCTCTATTTATATGGGGTTTTTAAAAGTTACCATCAGGGTTTAGAAAGTTCGGACTAGTCCGTGGTGGTCACCGGACTAGTCCGGTGTGCTGTGTGTAGCAAACCCTAAGTGTCCCGAAATATCGGACTTGTCCGGCTGAAAACGGACTTGTCCGATTTCGCTACTGGAAATCTTCGGACTAGTTCGATGTCCATCGGACTTGTCCAGACATGTGAAACCCTAAGTGTGTTGGATGACAAGTCTGCACTTGGAGGACTTGTCCGATTTAGATCAGTGTGTTTTTCGGACTAGTCCGTGTGAATATCGGACTTGTCCGAAGTGGATCAGAAAAGATATCGGACTAGTCCGGTTAATAACGGACTTGTCCGATTTTGTGTGACTTGTGTAGTGTTTTAAGGACTAGTCCGCACTGGGGAGGACTAGTCCGATTCTAGTCAGAAAGATATCGGACTAGTCCGACAGATATCAGACTTGTCCGATCTGGTGTAGAAAGGTTATCGGACTAGTCCGGTTGCGATCGGACTAGTCCGGTCCTGTGTAACTCTGTGCAATGTGTGTGTTTAATTATCATTGAGCTCTTGGGGTGTGTTTCCTTAACACACTCCATACATAATAATCTACTACTCTTTTTCCCTGAGCTCATTTTCACTTTGCTCCTCTTCATCCCTTCTTTTTGGTATTTTGCTCATTTTTCTATTATAGGCCTGCATTCATCTCAACAAAGAGGTTAGGATCCCAATTGCTTGTCATAAATCATCCAAAACCCACAAGGGAGTCCTAGATGCACTTTCAACGTGAACTTGATGATGAGGGTGAACTCCTTAATCAAAAAGAATATTGAAGTATGATCGGATCACTTTTGTACCTTACGGCATCAAGACCGGACATACAATTCAATCTATGTCTTTGTGCAAGATTTCAATCTTTCCATGTATTTCACATCGTCAAGCCATCAATAGGATTCTTAGCTATTTACCTGGTACTCAAGAATTTGCCCTTTTTTCCATCTTCATCAACCATTACTTTGAAAGATTTTTTTGCCGCTGATTTTGGGGGTTGTAGGATTGGTAAGAATAGTACTTCGAGTGCTTGTCATTTTCTTGGTAATTCACTTATTTCTTGGTCCTCTAGAAAACAAAATTCAGTTGCACAGTCCACGGCCGAATCTGAATATGTAGTTGCTGCTAGCGCTTGCTCACAAATTCTTCTAATTGTTCAAACACTAGTTCCATTTGATTGCTAGAAACCCCGTGCAAGACTCTAGAACTGAGCACATTGACATTAGATATCTTTTTCTCCGTCATAATGTTAAAAAAGGAAACATTGTGCTTCACCATGTAGACATCGAACACCAATTGGCTGACATTGTCAGAAAACCATTGGATTTCACTTGTTATACATTCATTCGTAGTGAAATAGGGGTTATGCATCCTCATGGCTTAAATTGAGGGGGAGTTTTGCAGCTTGGAAAGTCTATGTGTGAATCTGAAATTAAAAGATAATATGAGCACAATTGCTCCATACATATAGAATTTTTGATTCATTTTACATGTTGAATGTTCTTACTACATTACTGATGTTACACATTTCATAGTTTTTTCCATGACTAGTAATTTGAATAATTACTTACACTAAACCTGGTCATGATTGAACTTTTTTGCTGTTTTGAACTTGTTGCATGCTCACAAGTGTTTTTAATCATGAAAATAATATTCAATCAATAGCCCACATGTTGAGCTTTTATTATCAAACGAAAAATCTGAAAAGATCATGAGAATATGCATGCATCACACCTCTTCTTTTGGGATTACTTATCATTGTACATTGATATGAACTTGAAAGTAGTTGTGTATGACTAAAACCATGTCCTTAAGTTTTTGATTGTCATATGACATATGCTTGGCTTGGTTGGTTAGAATAAGGCGAATGCTGCATATAATCTCTGGCAAATGCATATGATCAAAATTTGTGATTTAAATGATAACGAAAAATTAAAAATGCAGCAACATGTGTCATGCTTTCAGGTTTTCGAAATAGTTAAGTTTGTGAGATCATGACTTGCTTAAATTGAAAAATTACACTTAACCTCTAGCATGGCTTACACTACTTTATGTATCTCATTGATGTAATTGTGTAAGTTACTTGATAGTATGACTTGGATGGACCTCCTTTTATATGTATAACTCATATTATGCTCATAAAAAATTAAAATTTCTCTTTTGTACCTTGCTGAATACATTGTCAAAGGGGGAGAAATTTATCACACATTGCACATTCACAATTGTTTTGCACGATTCTTCTCAAGCAGAGTGAACATCCTTAGGGGGGGGGGGGGGGAAGATTTTTTGTTTTATTGAATTGGTCACACATTTCACATTCACAAGTGTTTTGGCACGATTCTTCGCATGGGGAGTGTACATTCTTAGGGGGGGGATTTTTTTGTTTTTCTCCTCGTTTGATTTTTGATTTTCAAAACGGGGGGAGAAATTTTCTTTTTGTCAAAAGTTTTCATGAAACATGAATGAGCTAATGTTTGGTTTCGTAGTGGTGTTGACATGCATTCATCAAGGGAGAGATTGTGAGACCTATGTGTTGAATACGTTGGCAATTATGTTAAACGTGAAGGTTTACATGCAAAGTTTTGAATGTATTTGTGAAACACACTTTCCACTGTCTGAACTTTTTTTGCACGTGAGCTGCACGTGTTTTGCGTTTTGGAATGTCCGAACTTTTCTCGTATAATGCATAGCGGCTGTTTTGGACTGTCCGAACTTTCTACGTGCTGAAATAATCATGCGACTGCTATATTTTTCACTTGCAATGTTTTAAACTTGCTTTACACTAATGGATGGTTTGCTTAGTACTCTCGGACTAAGTTTTTGATGCGTTTTGGCTGATCATGGTGGATATTTTTCTTGCTATGTTTGCAATTCTTATGTGAGGTGCTCACATAAGGTGTTGTGTTTATCGGACTAACGAGAGTCAAGTCGAGGACTTGGGCTTGCAAGGAATGGTTGTTTATTCATGTGCAGGTGTTGCTTGAGATCAAGACATAGCTGGTGACTGGATCCATGGAACTATTCTTAAGGAGAAGATGAGGTTCAACAACCAAGTTCAGGAGGAAATGTGGTTGAGTTGATTGGGAGGTCACACAACATGTTTGGGTAAAGAGGAATGCATATAAAGGTATCCTGGACATCGTTGGAAGGTGTTTGCACGTGTGCAAGGGTGCATGGACGTGGAAATATGGTTCCGAGGTGTGATGAAGAGATATGGATGTGAAGATGTGGCTGGGAAGGTCCAGCTGGCTGGTTTATGCCTCAAGTTGCGGCTAAGGTGGTTATGGTTCGTTTATGGATGGTTTCGAGTTTTGTTATGGTTAGATTTCGTGTTGGTCACGAAGTTGAGTTATTTTAGGAATGTTTGGTACATTCCTAAAGTGTTTTGAATTCTTAAGATTGCTTCTATCTGCTTATGAATGAGTAGTTATGGAAAGTTTCGGTTGAAACTGAGTAGGAGTAGGAGCCCTAGTGCCGATTGGGTTTGTCTAAGGGCTAGTTATATATGCAAGGGAGGCCAGAGCTTGTAGTGCACGACTATGGGGCTGTTCCTCTTGTGTTTTGATCAATAAAATTCATATTTTAGAGGAGCTTTTGTGCCTTCTTTGTCAGACTTGTTTTCGTCAAGCCTATCTCGTCGAGTTTCTGCGTTGCCCAACCTTTCTTCGGTGTTTTGATTGTAACTCGCGTTTTACAATTCCAATTGATGTGATTCTTTTTGTGTTGTCTTCAAAACTCAATTTTCTATCATCCTTGAAAACATCACAGTCATTGGATTTGTGTTTTTGGAGTTACACGAGTTTCTTTGCAGCATAGCTGATCTGTTTGCTCTGTGTTAGAATAGATTGACCTTTGCTCAGGGTTTCAGCCATAACTTGAGTTTTACTCTACATTTTCTCATGATTCTTGTTGTCGTGTCTTCGTGACTAAATTATATATGATCGACACTGATTTGTCATGTTTTGAACATGTTGAAAACACTCGCACACACATTTTCTTTATTGGGCTGATTTTCTGGCGAGGGGTTCTTGTTGCTTAAGATGAAAAAGTTTTAATCTACCATTTACCACCCCCTCTGGTAGCTTTTCACGTGTTTTTCGATCCTACAAAGGTGGCAGGGGTGAGGGGGTTCCTCACCAAAGCAGTGGATGCTTTCACTGGAACCTCGTCGGCTGGGAGCAGACGCTCTCGGCTGATGAGTCACTTGCCAGTGCCTTTACAACAGCGCACAAAGGTGAATTTCACTAGACTTTGAGAAATTCATAAAATACAATTTTCAACTAAACATACTTATGAATCATTTAAATGTTACAGTCCGACTCAGCATCTGACTCAGAGGCTAGGGGTTTGTTGAGCCTGGGCACCCTTCGGCTAGCCAGTCCTCGGGTAGACAACCCTCTGGTAGCCAGCCGTCGGCTACTCAGCCCTCTTCCTCGAATGGTGACAAGCCTTTTAGGTCACTAGATGTTGTACCTCTATCGAGGCGGCAGGCGAGACGGACTCACTTTGTTAGTCCTCCTCTGGTTCCTTCATAGAGAATCATGATTCGGCCAATTGGAGACAGGAAATAAAATCGTGTTCAGTTCTGGTTTCTTTTAGTTACTTAAGTAATGATTCAATAAATATCTTGCAACACTTTGTACAATGCATGCTTCACCGGTGATAGACGACACCATGGACCAGTGACTGGTGTCCTCGGGTCCTTAGTGCGTTTGCACTATTTGGGGGTCATCGACGGGGTCCCCGCTACTTCATGGGACGACTACGCTTGCGTCCCTCACCAGGAGCACGATAACATTCAGGAGGCTATATGGGCCGATTATATGGTAAGTATGTTAAATAAGATTTCTAAGTTTCAACTCTTAAACTCTTTTAAATTATTTATATACATCTCTTCATGATCTCCATTATTATAGGCAAGATATATTTTAGAGGACCCGGATGACCCTCGCATATTTCAGCACGCGAGGAACCTGTTCCACTGCAACGTTGCGAAGACAGTTCGGCAAGCTTTGTTGAACACTTGGATTCAACTGATCAACGAGTACTTGAACGAAAACTAGCACAACGTGCGACACTTCCGACAGTAGAGCGACAGGCATCTGACGGAGTAGGAGTACACGCAGGTACATTGGGTGTATTAAATATTATTTCTCATAATTTTGTCAACGGAATTTTAATGACCTACAAATATGTGCAGGGTCACGTGAGCTGGTTGTAGGGTCAATCTGATGCACACTAGGCCCTCTGTTGGTACTGGGCTAGCGATGAGATCAAGTCTAAGTCTAATAGGGCTCTGGGGTGCAGAGGGGTCGACAAGAAGCACAACCACGGCCAAGATAACTACTTGTGTTTAGCTAAACGCATGGTAAGTGTGTCTAACTTATTTTTATATATTCATAATATACTGTTCATACTAACACGTATTGACAGGAGCACGAGTTGGGGGTGGCACCGACCCCTTCTTAGGTCTGGAAGAGAGGTCACAGGGACCTTCTCATTGTGAGGGGTGCAGTCAGGTCGCAACCGAGCGCCAGGTAGGTTTAAAAATCATTCAAGTTAATTCTAACTATATCGATTGTTGAACTTACACGGTTTTCTTGTTTTTTCAGGGTAGGTACGAGGAGGAGGCTAGGATAATACACGGCGAAGACTTCGATTGGTAAAATGAACCAATCGATCCTCAAGCTCATGGAAGGTGGGTTGGTAATATGTTTTATCATTTCCAATTAAAGATATTTCAATTCCATATTACTGATTCTTTTTTCGTAGGCTCACCATATTCGATGGAGTTGTTGACCCGAGGGTGGCGCGACCTTCGAGAGGCAGCTCCACGTAGGCTTCAGCGGCGGGCCCAAGTCACCGTGTCTCACAGGTGTAGACTCTCGCCTGTCGGTTTGAGGAGAGGTGCGAGCAGCAGGAGGCGCAGAGGGTGGCAATGGAGGTGTAGAGGTTGGCAATGGGGGCAACCATCTCCTAGCGGCAAGCCTGCATGGTGTAGATGCGGGAGGTGATGGAGGCAAAAAGGCAAGCAATGAAGGTAAGTTAAAGTAATTTAAGAGCATTGCTTTCTTAATAAATGTAACAACCTGTACTGTTTGCAATGACAGACACTATTTCAAGCTAGGGAGTCCATGTGCTGCACCTCGAGCTATCGCCGCTGCCACCGCCAACGGTGCAGCTACCACCGTCGGTGCACACTTCTTCTCCGGCCATTCAGGTAATCAAAAACATTCTTAGTCAGTCTTAATTCATTAAATTAGGCAAATCTAACTCAACTTAGCTATACTAGTCTTTCATCAAACATAGCCAAATCTAACTCAAATTAGCTAAAGTAAGCTCAATATTATCAATTCTAGCTTGTTTAATCAGTACTAGTAAAAAACTATCGTTCAAATTAATAAACATGTCTAACTACTTACATGTATTGTCGGGATCGGCGACGGAGGCTCAAAATCCGTCGCCGTCGCTATAGGCTCCTGGAGTGACGCGCAGCGATGACGTCCAAAGCTCTGAAGGTAGTAAAGGGGCTAGCATATAGCCCTCTTGTTCGTTTTTCAACTTTGTAGTGTGATGCAAGTATGTTGTGCTATGTACAAGTGAAATATGTGTTGTATGGATATTGTTGTGCTGCTGTTCTGTAATATATGCTATACTCTATCTCTTTTGTGTTTCTGGACATCAAGCTGAGCAGTATTTTTTGTCCTTTTAGAAGAAATAAAAAATGTATTTGTGATGGTTTTTATACAGTAGTGTGGCAAATAAGATCCATGTTATTTTTGGCGGCTACTGAGGCCGTCGCAAACTAACCTTAATAATTTGCAATGGCTAGGGACGGTCATCGCAAATAAGGCCTTTAATTGCGACGGCCAGCATAGCCGTCGCATGTTATCGGGCCCATCCCATCTGCCAAGCTTGTGCCCTTATTTGCGACGACCATGGGTCACCTTTGCAAATTAGTTAAATTGCAACAGTGGCTGTCGCAAATTAGTTAAATTGTGATGAAAAACTGGCGACGGTCGGAAAGCATCGCAAATAGTATATGTTTGATGGTCTTATGCTTATTTGCCATGGCTTTAGCCGTCACAAATCGTCAAAATCCTTGCAGTGTATTACTTTTTATTATTCATATGCTTAGGTGAAGCGTTTCTTGGTTGATTGTGGAACTTATGTATGTGATAGGTTTAGTTGTTTTTATGATAGTATAGTAACCACGTTATTATGTTATCATAAACACCATAGGCCTCCATTATACTTTAGTTAGGTATAACATGGATATTGTTAGTATGAACAATATAGTCCTTGGTTCCAATATTGGTTCAACGTTGTTTAGGTTATTCATTACCTTAGGAAAATATTTGTACCATGGCTCTTAAGGTATTTACATATCATGTAAGCATGGTACATAGATAGTTAAGTAGCGTTAGATGTCTCGTAGATCCACGGGTTGTAGGGATAGTCGACAAGTGGTGACAGCCCTGTTCGTCCTTTGTACTCTCCCACGGATATTCTTAGCAGAAATTGTGTTGATATTGTCAGGGGTAAACCCGTGCCCGACGTGTTGGACCATAAAACCCTAAGATACAATACTAGCATATCTATGTGTACACTAGTTAGGCTATGCATATGTATATTAGAAGCATGTTAGGAATGACCCTTCCTTAGCTTAACTCTCGCTAGGACTACATTATCTCTAGTAGTAGATTGCTTAGGTGTGTGTCACACTACCCTTATTATCAACTTACCCCTGCCTTGATAATCACTTAGTATCCAATATCTTAATCAAAAGAATAGTGTTTACTTCACTTCATCATCTTCCTTTGGGATAAATATGGGAATACTCTTGGGTGAACTACTACAACAGTATCTTCATGCACTTGCAGATCTCATCTCTTACAAGAGTGGTGTTAAGAAATACCAACAAGCATTTCCGGCGCCGTTGCCGGGGAAGGCAAAAGAAGTAAAGGATAGCTATCCCTTATGATTAAGCTATAGGTACTAGTAGTTATTAGACAAGATTACCCTTGCTTTGTTTTCTACTTTTGTGTGAAAACAAGGTAGTGTTATGCTAACCCATTTTATGGAAAGGCCAACAAGGACGTAAATACTCAACTGCAAAAGTGATTCAAGGCGTTCATCAACAAATTCTTCCTGTGGGGCAATACTATTGCTCATCACAGGAGGATTCTCCACCTTCTAGCTGGAGCCAAAGGCATCTATCCCCAAAGCTTGGGGGAGGCTCCAACATTATATCTTGGATTGCCTCCACCATGAGATGGATAGTTGGCTCATTATCCAACACACCTACAACGTTGTCGACCCGTGATCACATTCATGCTGAAGCTAGAGGTGGCTTCTTCTCAATGATCATGAGGAGAATAAAGATTTAATTAAGAAGAAGGTCACCATTCAAAGGGTTGATCAATGAATGCTCCAGTTCTATCAGTATGGCATGCACACCATTGACAAGGTGGACATGCTAGCCCAATAATTGGACCTCCTATTGAAAGATAAAAAAGGTCAAGCCAATAGAGAAGTGTTTGGATCATCCAAGCCATAGATATTCACATGATTTGTGAAAATCCATATCAACATGGGACACTTGGGGATTTATTTCCATAAGACAGGTGAGAATCCCTCATTTCCAAGCAACAACTCCAATGGCCACCACCAACAAGGAGGTCAAGGGTGGAATCAATACAATCAATGAGGCTATGGAAATTTGAATTCCAAGGACTTCAACTTCAACTAGCCTCCCTTGAAGTATCTTGTCCATGGACAAAGAGAAATCAATGACAACATATACCCAATGAGCAATTGGCCAAGGACAAGATATTTGAAAAGCATTCAAGATCCAGGGTGTTTCATAATTACATGTTGGGACCCTACACTTTGACCCAGCCCGTGCAACCTTGGGCAAGCAACTTTAGGGATGAAGCGTTTCTTGTTTAGTTGTGAGTCCACATGTCACCATGTCCAAGGAAATTTTCGATCCAAAGTCAAAGTATGGGTTGACCCAAAAGATCATCAAAGAAGTCGAACTGACACCCCCGTAAAAGGACAACCTCTTGGCCTCTATGAGGAAATTAATTTATGAGGAGAGACCATCATTTTATCCACGATGACATTTGAAGAAGACAGAGAAGCCAGGGCCATCCAAACAGCCCAAGCCTACTAAGCCACCAAAAAGAGAATAGCAGAAGAAGGACAAGCCTCACCAAGTTCATAAAAGAATATCTTCAAGAATGAAAAGTCATCGCAACATCAACAAGCCTCCATCAAGGCGATGCAGAGGGCGGGGTAACTGCGTGCCCCACTTGTCTAAATGACAGCCAAAGAAGGTTTGGCATGTCAACAAGAGAGGTCATCCACACCATCATCTTTGGGTATGGACGACACACCATCACACTAAACAGGACAGAGGTAAGTCCCACTCATCGGACATCAAAATTTTGTGAGTCCTTGCCAATAGGTTAATTGGTAGTTATTCTCATATTTTGTTTCTCAATTGCATATTTGAGTTTCTCATCAAATCTTGCATTTGCATTTAGCATTTTTGAATTTTCACACTTGCACGTTGGAAAGTAAAATTTCTAACCAACACAAAACTAAATTTTGAATTAAGTAAGAAATTTATTTGTATATGTACTTTGGGCATAACCACTTGAATTTATTTACTGAATCCAAATCAAAAAGATTTCCCTTGTTCCTCATTGCATTTGCAGGTTGTTTCAAGTTGAGAAGACAATTTGACAAAAGGGTTCAAATTGCTTTGGGCCAACATAATCTGTTTTCGAGTTGTTTTGTTTGTTCTTGATCAAATTGCAGCAAGGACAAAATGTGTGAAGAGATTGTTTGGCAAGAAGAAGGGAAGACTCATCAAGCTTAAGGCACCATCACGAGGATTCAAGTGCATATCCCTCCACCGATATCACTTCGAGTTCAAGGTGGAGGAATGTTCAAGACCATGGCCCAATGACAGAGCATGATGAAGCTTCATTCATCTACAACTCCGACCTCAACTTGGCAATATACGTCGAACATAAAGGCCACACCAAAATCCACGATCGTGAATTTCTCACACAAAGACCTTCAACCCCGAACTGCTCTTCAAATGACGAACAAGTTTAAAAGTTTTGCCTTGGGTGGATTGCATTATAATTGAATGGTTTGTTTTTGGATTGGCGAGGAAGGTTTACACCTCCTCATGATTCAATTCTTATGCACCCTCATGAGAGTAAGTGTTGGCATTGCCTTCTGATTTTCAAAAGGAATGTCACCTTACTTGGAAGGAATTTAAACAAGTACCTAGAAACCCATAAAGAATTGTTTAAGAGACTTAGTCATTTTTGTCTAGGTTTAGTAAACAAAGCTGATGAAATAACTTGATGGGTTAACTGGCATGTAGAAACCTAGGAATAAGTGATGTCCATAATTTTGGTGTAAAATTCATTCATATATGGAGTTACTAGATTTCAAGTTCTTAGGAAGGACATTAAAAATGTTCGCGGAGCATAACATTAAGAATCTTGTTTGCCATGATCCAAATGTTAAATATTTGCTCTTATAAAAAGTAAATATGGTTAGAAAATTCAAGATGAAGATACCCATAGAGTGTACATCTATCACTTGCATTGCTATGAGTAGGATCTTTAGAAAATGTGCAAATTGATTAATTTACAAGGCTCCACTCTTATATGAGTGAATAGTACATTGCTTATGGATGCATTGAAACTGGACCCAATGGATTTTGCTGTTTTTCTTTCCCGGATGTACAAATGAAATTCGTTACCTAACCGGAAGTTTCATCTGTACAACTACCCCAATCTAACCATCCATCTCAATCAAAGAAAGGAAACTTGCAGGAATAATATTTTCTATCTAGGCATACAGAAGTCAATCATTGAATAAAGCCTTGGAGGTACCATTTCAACATTTGTTGGCCAATGAGTAAACGAGCATGGTTGAAACCTATCAGAAACTAATCCCGAGGGCCAATCATAGCTTTACAAGGCTGGAGATTTGATATGGAAACCCTCCACAAGCGATCAATTGGATGCTATGAATAAGTGAGGTCACTATTCTCTCAACTACTCTAAGCACACATTCAAGCTCAAACGAGTTCCCACCATTGTTGGGTGCACGTTGTTCCTTTATGGCTAGAGGTTATCATGACCTTAGCCATGGAATGACGGATCACACCCAACGCATGTTGGGTTCACGTTATTTCCTTATAGCTAAAGATTATGATGACCTTAGCCAAGGAATGACATATTGCACCCAGCACATCGGAGACCCTAAGGTGTGGATAAGCGACATTTACAACCCTCTCTTCGACACTCAACCCTCCAATATCAAAGCCATGCTGCATCAAGGATAGGCCGACCTCATGTCCTACCGTTGTCGTTAGGGTTTCGACTCCTATCATGAACCTTGACCAAGAACAAGCTTGGGGGAGGATCCCACTTGAGTTAACTTGTATCAAAATCCATTTGCATTTCATTTCTTTGATTTGTTTCTTTCCACACCATTTGCATCTAAAAAAAACAAAAACATTTAGGATAGGATAAATAAAATAAAAGATGTGCGGTAAGAATATTTTTACTTTGCATAAGTTTAAATGACGAATAGTTGCTCAGCTTTATTTTTTCTTAGTCCCTAGTATACAACTTAATGTTCTCCAAGTATTGCATTTATTGGCTTAGAATACTCTTGCCCTAAAACTTGGAATGTGGGGGTAGCGTAAGCTTAATCTAATTTGAGATTGTTGTGGGATATGATATAGTAATAAGAGCTACCAAAATCCTAATTAAGAGTGAAACTTGTTTTTTCTGGAGTATTTTTATAATGGATCAAAATAATTCCTCATTTGATTAGAAATTCCTACTAAAGCCATAGGATGTTCAAAATTGATAAACCTCATGCATATGCCATTTGTTTTCACATTGAGCCTAGTCAAACTAGTATAGACCTATGTGAGAATCTTTTCATACTCTTAAAATATAGATTTCACGGGCACATGCTATACTTCTACACTAGAAGTTAGCAAAATTCCATCATACCACTTCACCATCAAAGGTATTCCACTCTCTTCATGCATAATACTATTTTAAAAACTATTTTTAAAAGAGGAGTAGAAGACATGGCTAAAAGAAATGAAAACAAAAAAAATACATGCTCATGTACAAGAGCATGAGAAAAAAAAGAGAAAAAGAGAAAATAAGTAGCCATGTTTCACCTTACAATAAAGAGAGTCAACAAAAAAGGAGTTATCTGCAAATTCCCACTCCACTACATTCCATCACACATGCACAATCTTGACCAAAAGCATGATTTGTTTTCTCCTAAGGCTTACTCTTTTGACTTAGCAATACAAGTTCTGCAAATATGCCTTCTCTTGATCCCAACCAAGATCCACATAAATCCTTATTTAGATGTAGGACAAGAAAGGCATTACTCTGGTGAGGAAAAAAATTCACGTATCACATAGGAGTGATTGAGAGCATCATTTGAGTAACTCAAAATTAAACACCATTTGAAACTCTCCGAAATTCAGGTGGAACTTAGACATTAGGTGATACATTCTCAGTTTGTTGTTCTGTCCTTCAACCACCCAAGAAAAAAATAGACATAAGTCCTATAATGACTAAGAAGAAAGGTGAGGTACCATAGCCAGTTTATTGAATGCAAGGTAGAATATTTTGTTATGCACTTGGTACTTTTGAAAAATAGAACATTGAAGCAACTCCTGATCAACAACCTAAGTCTCCATCTTTGCTTCAGGAAGAGCAAAGGCTAAGTTTGGGGGAGTTTCTTGATGGTTGTTATATATCAATTTCGACCGTCGACATAACTCGATTATTGAAAGAATAAATATTTCTTACACACATCACTCTCACTGTTAACATAATTCCACTTGTACTTGGAGAAATAGTGCATATAGATATTTTATTGCAGGAACGAGGAGAAATTAGGGTAGCAATCCTAAGAAGTGACATCCGGCCAACCATGTTGTAAGACCTATGTGTGCTGAATACATTGGCTTGTAGTGAATACACTTGGCTTTGATGATAAAAGTTTTAAATATCACCAAAACACCTTTTTATCAAGGTCCGACTCTAGCTCTGAGCTACAGCAAGGTCCGACGGTAGGTCCGGCTTGTTTTGGGTAGCTCCGGCTACGTTAGATGCTAGGTCCGACTTCTTGGTAAGGTCCGACTAGTTTTGTTTAGCTCCGGTGACCTTTATCTTTAACTCCGGCATGTTTTTGTTAGCTCCGGCATATCTTTGTTAGCTCCAGCATATACTTGATAGCTCCGGTATGCTTTTGCTAAGCTCCGACGTACTTTGTCTAGCTCCGGTTTTGGGTTGACTAGTTTTTGGTAAGCTCCGGTGCTTGGTTGTACTAGTTTGGTAAGCTCCGGCGCTAGGTTTTACTAGCTTTTGTTAGCTCCGGCTCAAGCTCCGGGTTGCTCAAGCAAGTATAATTTAATACAATACGATTGTTCTTACTTCTTTAGTAATTACTAAGTTGCCGCTCAGTGAACAAGTGTTACTCTATTACTGCAAGGGACAGTGATTGCAATCAGGACACACCCGGACAACACGACACATACGCACTTTCGGAAATGCCACCGAGTACTTCGCGCAGTACCTACGTAACACTTCAGTACTAGTCGTATATGGCAACCTTTTGCAAGACACTCAAATGCCGAACCGGTTGATCCGTCACGAGCAGGAGGTCCCTGTGTGGGGCGTACTCTGACGTGCCCACCATCGGATTTACACCTTGCTGCCCTCAACCCACACCTATAAAACGGAACGGTATGCCTCGACATCCAAGTGACCAAGCTACGTCAGTTTATTGGATTCCATATGTCCATTATGTTGCCGGTACAATTCAAGCTTGTCCGAAGGGGCTGCATACGGACGGGCCTTAATCGACACAGGCAGGGCTATGCGACCGCGACTCAATTCTCACCGCTTCCTATCCATTCCCTGCCCCGTCTCCATTTCATTATATCCTGTCATTTTGTATCTAACCAATCCTGTGTGATATGTCCTACATCTCTCGTGAGTAGATTCCAACTACTCAACTTCTACCGGATTTCCTATGCATTAGCAAGGCAGTTACTACAGGTCAAATTGTAACTCGTTCCAACCAACTCCTAGGATTTTTGGTCATGCAAGTGGAGTATCAAACACCTTATACGTAATGCACAATATCAACTGGGACGTAAGTGAATAAAACTGGAAAAACTTTAAAAAGCTCTTAAATGCAAACCGGGGCTTGCCTTGTTGCAGGTCAGAGTCTGAGTTAATATTTTGAAGGTGCTCTTCCAAGACTTCTGTCTCTTCCTCGACTTCGGTCACTATACGATATGCATATAATATGTATATAAATGACTTTGAAAAATAATCATTATCAAGACCAAAATTTAATCCATGGTGATCATTAGATGATAGGGGCTTTAATTGGCTTTGGAACTTCTATGGTAGATGCTAGGGAATATGATCAAGGCTCTTGCAAAGAACAGGAGATGATCAAAGTATAGTGTTGTCCCTAAAATTATGGCAAGTATTAAACTTCCAAGAATTTTAAAGAAGAAACTGTAGCTTGAACATAGCTGTCAGTTGAGAATCATGATAGAGGAAGTTGTTCTGGTTCTAGCAAAATTTGTTTCATAATTTTCTAAGCTTAGGTGAAGGAGTTATTGAAATTCTAATTAGCAATAATTTCTGGAATTATTTCTATTTGAATTTTCAGCTTTTAAATAAATAGTCAGTTTGCAACTGATTTAGGACTATGATATTAGGTCAATTAAATCCAATATTTTTACAGGAACTAGTGTATGACTAAGGGAAGACTCAGCCCAAATTTGGGGCATAACAAAGCAACTGAACATCTGTAAAAATTCCATTACTGAAAAAGGAAATTGAATTATACAGAGGGTTAAACAGGTGCAATGGCTCCCAAACTTTTCCTGACAGTCAAGAAAAGGACACTAAATTCTATGTGAATTTTGGGGATTTTTCCAGTGGCTATCTTTTCTGGAAAAATTGTATTTGCGTTTGGAAAGATTGATTTCTACAGAGTTTAACTGTGAGTTTCACAGAACCTAATTGGTTCTGACAGAAACTCGAGCTCATGGGCTTTCAAACAAAATTTGTTTGACGATTTTTGGAGCGTCCTACCGAAAGTTATGGATTTTCTAAGTTGGAGCCAAATCTGGAATAAATTCCAAATTTGAATTAACTCGTGGGCCCCACTGTTTTAAAATTGACCAATGGCATTTAAACAACACGGAGGTCCACAGATATACACCGCGTAGCCACGACAGATCCCGTGGCCACACCCAATCCGACGGGGCTGATAGACGACGACATGCGGGACCCACCGCGTTGTCTTCCACCTCCGGACGCGGGCGGCGCGCGGGGCTCCCGCGGCGGCGCTCTCCGGCGAGCCTCGCCGATTTTTTAGTTCTCGGCCACCGCAGCTCCTACCTTTGGGCACCCAACCGTAAAATCACGTGCTGAGCACGATGGTGGGGTCGGGGAGGTCTGCCGACGGTCGGAAACCATGGTGCATCGGCGGTGGCGGCCGCTAGGACTCCGGCTATGTCGGAACTGCCGCTCTGTGGCTAAAACCCTACTAAAAAGGCTGGGGAAGTATCCTAGAACCACGAGGAACGTGTTGGGCCAGTGATATCGCCGTGTAACGGTCGGCAAAGCAGTCGTCGATGGTGACAGAGGCACTTTTTAACGGCGGAGGGGAGGACTCACGATTCTTGAGCTACGGTAGATTATTTCCGGTGATTCCAGTTCGAGAGGGTCCGCAAGAAAGTGTAGAAACTATTTGCTAGCAATTGGGAAGAGTGAATAAGTGTGGAACTCTAATTGCTTGAAATACCGAGTGCATTCATAAGCTTCGGCCAAGAGTAAAACCTAGCTAACTTGCTCGATACTTGCGTAAACAAGGAACGGCTTTCACCGTTGCGTAGAGCATCTCCCGGTGCACCGATTTGCTATGGGAGTCGAAGCACGAAACGGCATGCAGCGGCCTGGCAACGTGGAGCAGGGACGGCGCGCGGTGAACACGATGGCGACCCTCGGTATAGCCTCAAAATCATTGGCCAAACCGTCAACTATGCAACAAAAGCAGTGATCCAGAGGACAGAGGAGGAAGAGAGGAACAACCTAGCCGTTGGGGTCCTGGCACGAGAGGTCTCCGGTTGGCCAGCAACGGGAGCGCGGCGCCGATGGTCGGAAGCTCGCACGCGGGATGAAAATGGTGCACACCGTCTGCTCAGCGAGGTGGGAGGTGATAAGGGCGACTGGGAGTTGATAAGGGAGAGTCCAGGATGCTATTTATAGGGCTCAATGGCGGTGGCGGGCTTGCGTCACGCAGTTCATGCACGCCGTCGCGGTGGCGGGCGCAGCGCGCGCTGAAATACGACTGCACGTGGGCTGCTGACTGGTGGGTCCCGCCAGTCAGCCCCACAGCCACTGCACCTTTAGCAATTCACTTAAAAATAGTAAATGAACTCCAAAAATCATGAAACTTCAGGGCTAAGTCAATAAAATTGTGATGAACACCATGGTGGATTTAGATATTCATGTTCAAATCTATTTTTACCAGAATTTGAATTTGAATTTAAACTTGATTCAAACTCGTTGAGCGTCTCAAATAAAATAACTAATGAGTTCCTAAAATCTTGAAATTTTGCAGGCAAGCTATTGAGGACATTAGAATGCAAAGGAAAAATTTAGAGCCTCAAATTTTAATGTTTTTGGCAGGGCCCATTTAGTATTGTACTTTGAATTGCCCTGATAAACTCCACCCAAATAATTGTAATGTTTGAAAAGGGGTGAATTTAATCATTCTAGAATTAATGGTGAAGTCCAATACTCATGTTAATAAAGTTTAGCCATGAGTGCAAGAAAGGTTTGGATGACATTAAGTTCATGTGTACCACTATATTGGATTTTTAATATAGTTGAACACCAAACTTATAACTAAATTCACATGCCACAAAAGTGGGGTTTTACATTCCTCCCCCCTTAAAAGAATCTCGTCCCGAGATTACAAAAGAAGGCAAAAGGAAAAGATCTAACAAACATATGCCGCTAACAAGTCCGGATAGTTCGTTCTAAGATACTCCTTGCTTTCCCACGTGGCTTCTTCAGCACTATGGTTACTCCACAAGACCTTGTAGAAACGCAAGGTGTGGCTTCTTGTGGTGCGAGTCTGCTCATCGACGATCTGAGTTGGATGCTCGGAATAAGTGAGATCTGGTTGGAGAGCTTCCAAATCTTCTATACGGTCATCAGTGGGAGTTTTAAGACATTTCTGTAACTGGGAAATGTGGAATACATTGTGAACCCCTGAAAGTGACGGTGGCAACTCCAATTGATATGCCATAGGTCCGCATCTTTTGAGTATTGCAAATGGCCCAATAAAACGTGGAGCTAGCTTCCCTTTCACTCCGAATCGATGGATACCTTTCATAGGGGATACCCGGAGGTAAACTTGATCCCCAACTTCGAAGTGAAGAGGTCGACGTCGTTTGTCTGCGTAGCTCTTCTGACCGGACTGCGCGGCTTTGAGATTTGTTTGAATAATGCGCACTTGCTCTTCGGCTTCCTTGATTAAGTCGATGCCATATACCACTCGTTCACCAAATTCACACCAGTTTAAGGGTGTGCGACACTTCCGGCCATAAAGAGCTTCATATGGCGCCATCTGGATGCTAGCCTGGTAACCGTTGTTGTATGAAAATTCCGCCAATGGTGAATGATCATCCCAATTCCTACCATGGTGGATGGCACAGGCACGAAGCATATCCTCTAGCACTTGATTTACCCGTTCGGTTTGTCCATCAGTCTGAGCGTGATAAGCCGAGCTTCGAATCAGTTTGGTACCTAATGCATCGTGGAGATGCTCCCAAAAGCGAGCAACAAAAATAGATCCAAGATCCATGTAGACACACTATTCTGGAGATATAAAGTTCTGCATACCGTTTCGCATCATAATCCACACTGACCAGTATGAAATGAGCTGATTTGGTCAATCGGTCAACGATCACCCAAATTGAGTCATGCTTATGGAGAGTGGGAGGCAACCCAACAATGAAATCCATGCTGATATCCTTCCATTTCCAAGTCGGTATGCTTAAAGGTTGAAGCTGTCCTGCTGCTTTCATATGGTCAGCCTTCACTCGCCGGCACGTATCACACTCGGATACGTATTTAGCTACTTCCCTCTTCATCCGAGTCCACCAGAATTTCTTCTTCAAATCTTGGCACATTTTGTTGTTGCCCGGATGAATGGAATACTTGGACAAATGAGCTTCGTCCAGAATCTTCTTTCTAAGCTCCATGTTTTGTGGTATCACTATACGGTTGTTAAACAAGAGGGTACCTTCATAGTCACTTCGGAAACATTTCATCTCCCCCTTCTTCATTCTTGGCCGAATATGCGACATCCCCTTGTCCTCCTTCTGAGCTGCCATAATATCCTCCCTGATGGTAGGAATGAGAGCGAGATTGTAGAGTGCCCCATATGGAACCAAGTAGAGACTCGGTTCTTCTTCTCCTTCCATCGAGGTAATGGAAAGATTGTTGATATGGGACTTGCGGCTCAGAGCATCTGCGACTATGTTTGCCTTGCCTGGATGGTAGTGGATCTCAATTTCATAGTCCTTGATCAACTCTAACCATCTCCGTTGTCGCATGTTCAAATCCTTCTGGTTGAAAAAGTATTTCAAACTCTTGTGATCAGTATATAGGTGTACTAGATTACCCAGTAAATAATGCCTCCACATCTTCAATGCCAGTACCACAACAGCTAGCTCAAGATCATGAGTCGGGTAGTGCTGCTCATGGTTCCAGAGCTGCCGTGATCCATACGCGATCACTCTTCGCTCTTGCATTAACACACAACCTAAACCAATCCCAGATGCGTCGCAATAGACATCAAATGATTTGGTTGTGTCTGGTTGGGCTAAAACTGGTGCCGTTGTAAGGTGTTTCACCAATGCTTTGAAACCTGCCTCACATGCCTCAGTCCATACATACTTCTGTCCTTTCTTCAGAAGTTCTGTCATTGGTTTGGCTATCTTGGAGAAATTGGGTATAAACCTCCGGTAATATCCTGCTAAACCCAGGAATATTCGGACTTCATGCATAGACTTTGGAGACTCCCATTTGAGGACTTGCTTGATCTTGCTGGGATCAACTACAATCCCTTCTGCTAATATGATGTGCCCTAAAAATGGCACTTGACTGATCCAGAATTCACACTTGCTGAACTTAGCATATAGCTGATGGTCCCGTAACCATTAAAGCACGATCGCAAGTGTTGAGCATGTTCTTCTTCGGATTTTGAATACACAAGTATGTCGTCAATAAAGACCACGACAAACTTGTCCAATTCCGGCATGAACACCGAGTTCATGAGATACATGAAATGAGCTGGTGCGTTGGTCAATCTGAAAGACATAACAAGGTACTCATATAGTCCATACCTCATCAAGAATGCTGTCTTTGGTATATCTTCTGGTCGGATTCTAATCTGATGATAACCAGAACGAAGATCCTTCTTCGAAAATACTTT
This sequence comes from Tuctoria greenei, assembly GCA_036927565.1. NCBI lineage: Eukaryota > Viridiplantae > Streptophyta > Magnoliopsida > Poales > Poaceae > Tuctoria > Tuctoria greenei. Next base: position 170,997,254 of record JAYESD010000002.1, on the reverse strand, counting down.
AGCACCCACCAATTGATTGAAGAGAATATCAATGCGTGGCAGTGGATACTTGTTCTTGATGGTGACAGCATTAAGTGGACGATAGTCTACACACAGTCTCAAGGTCTTATCTTTCTTCTCTATGAACAGTGTAGAACAACCCCATGGTGATGAACTTGGACGAATGAAACCCTTGTTCTCAAGTTCGGTCAACTGCTCCTTAAGTTCTGCAAGTTCTTTGGGTGCCATCTTGTAGGGTGGTCTTGAGATTGGTACTGTTCTCGGTGCAAGTTCAATTTTGATCTCTATATCTCTTTCTAGGGGCATACCAGGAAGATCTTCAGGAAACACGTCTGGGTATTCACATACTACCGAAATATCCTTAAGTTCCATAACCTCAGTATTGTGAGTAGAGGGTTCCAATGGAATGATGTTCTCAAGGTTGAGAACTTGGGGCTGATGGAGTGGAGAGTTTAGATAAATCTTTCGAAGAACGATATCCAGAATAGCACCATGGTATTTTAACCATGCCACTCCTAAGATGATATCTAGCTTTTGAGTCTCTGAGATAATGAAGGAGGTAGGATAGATGTTCCCATTTAGGTCAAGAGGTACCCTATGGACCATCTCATATGTAACTACCTTCCCTGCGGGAGTACAAATCGTATATGGAGTTTTGGTGGAGATAACAGGCAGCTGATTTTTAATGACAACATGTTTACTAATGACATTGTGGGAAGCTCCAGAGTCAAAGAGTATGAAGATGGAATGATTAAAGATAGAGAACGTACCCGTGAGCACGGGCGCGCCTTCCGGAACGTCCTCAATGGCGAGGTGGTGGACATTGCCGGGTCTGGTGGCTGGCTTCTTGAGCTGGTTGCGGGGTTGGTAGGCCCCCTGATAGGATGATTGCCCTCTGCCTTGTCGATTCTGAGTGCAGTCCTTGGCGAAGTGCCCTGTACGCCCACACGTGAAACACGTGTACGGGGTCTGACCAGTACGAATGGGAGGACAGAATCCCGGTGCACGTGGTGGAGGTGGAAGTGCACGTGGTATCATCCCCTGTTGTTGCTGCGGTCGGGATCCGAAGTTGCTGAATTGGCGACCACTTAACATTGGTGGTCGTGATGGTGGTTGCCACATCTGGCCGGATGGTGATCGATACACCATACAGTACTTCTGAGGAGCACCACCTCCGCTGCCCTGCGGAGCACTCCTCTTCTTTTTGTCTGAGGACAGCTCGCGCGTAGCGCCCTCCTGCATAATAGCGGCATTGACGATGTCGTTGAAGCTGCCGCGGTTGAACAGGACAAGCTTGTCCTTCATCTTGGGGTTCAAACACCGGTAGAAGCATTTGCGCTTTCGATCTTCGGTATTCACTTGGTCCTGAGCGTATTGGGCCAAGTGGTTGAATGCTTTGGAGTACTCGTATGCACTCCTTCCTCCCCGCCTTAGTTCCAAGAACTCTTGAAGCTTCCTTCTCATAATCCCGAGAGGGATGTGGTAGGCGAGGAACGCCTCCCGGAATTTGGCCCAGCTTACGACATGGCCTACGGGGCATGCGGCAAGGTAATTGGCCCACCATGCACCGGCAGACCCCTGCAGTTGCTGTGCTGCAAACAGCGTCTTCTGCTGTTCGGTTACCTCAAGTAAGCCGAACTTTCCTTCAATGGTGCGGATCCAATAATCCGCATCCAACGGTTCATCGGCCTCTCTGAAGACCGGTGGATGTGTCGATGAGAAATCAGAGTAGGAACTCTGATATTGCTGATGCGGTCCATCATTTTGTCGTCCCCCTTGACGGGACGAGTGCTGCACCAGAGTCCGCAATAGCTCGGTTTGCTCATCGCGCGAGCCGAGTACTGCAGCGAGAACCTCCGCGAGGCTTCTGGGAAGTGCGGGTGGAGGTGGTGGAGGTGGTTGCGCTTGAGGCGTAGACTGTCCCGGGGGTGGTGTGTCATCCCCCTGACCTCGACTGGATCCTCCCCCATCTTGACTGGTACGAGTACGCACCATACTGCAATACAACGATTCACACCATAAATCTCATTACCTCAAGTTCATCCTTCCATAAAAATAGTAATGCGGTAGATAACAATAGATGATGCATAACATTAATATATATTGATAAAGCACAAACTTTATACAATCTATATTATCTTGGGCCCAAATTACAATAGAACTCCAAAAAATAGACAGACTTCATTTAAAGAAGTCGTCTCATCTATACTTGGTCACCACAAGTCGTCATTTCTATATCATTATACATCCACCTCGCTACTATTTACAATAAGACTCATAAAGTCGCAAAATACGCGTGGTGTTTACTACACATCATTACACTCGGCCTAAAGTGATAAGTACATCATCACTGCCCTTTACTCATAAAACTCGACCTCCTGAGGATCTTCTTCTTCCTCGTCATCCTCAGGATTAGGCACCACTGGTATGGGTGCTGGAGCAGAAGATGATGACTCGTTCAAAAGTGACGTCTTTTTGGCAATCATAGTTTGCCAATCCGTCTGTACCATAAACATTCCCCAGGCCTCGTTCTCCTGTTGAGCCTGCTCACAGCCGGTCTTCCAGCTGTGAGCCTCCACTCTAGACTGATCCCGATCTGCAATCACCACGTCCAACTGGGTGTCCCGCTAGTGTCCATAGCGTAGGCTTGCCTCCAAGTCAATTTCCATCTCTAGAGTCTCCTGACGAGATGCGGCTAAATCCATAACAGCATCATGCCATTGATTCTCCCTAAGGTTCAAACGATGGTTGAGTCCGTCATTTGCCCTCTCAAAGTGCTTTGCTCGAATCATGGCTTGCTTCAGATTATTCGTCAACTCTTTTATGCATGACCTTTGATTACCCTTCTCGCGATGTGATGCGGCTGCATACACCGCTAAGGCTGTTGCGGATGTTTCACCGTGCTCGTCCACCTCCGCAAGCAAGCGGGTTGCCCAGGCTTCAGAAGCCCTGCCATTAACTGGAAAGAACTCATACGGAGTACCCACCAGATTGTGGTAATGGATTTTGCAAAACCTCCCTATGGCAATGCTTGCGGCGTAGCTCCATGTTTCCTCTAATATCAACCCTTTGATCTTGATGGAGTATGGAGCCCATCCAAGGTGCGGTGGACCAGCAGGTACATCGACGTAGATGGTGCAACTCCACATACCATTTTCTTGGAACTTCTTACCCCAATAGCTAGGCAACACCTGGTAGCCAAACTGGCGAAGCAACCTAACAAACACGTCCGGGAAACAGGCTTGCCCGGTGCACGTTGAGAACACCCATCCATTAGGCAACTGAATTCTTGGGGCTGCCATCTGTGGATAAACATACCCGGATGTCAATTCACCGTATATGTATTCAACTCAATCAATGATAATGTTGGACAAAAGAAATTATCCATAATCAATTGATTCAAGCAAATCTACAAACTGGAAATGATCACAGTTCTGGTTCAACGGACCTTCCTGTATTAACCCAAAAGTTTCATACAGGAAATGTCAAAATTAAAAGTTAAGTTTAATACAAAATTTGTAGTACACTTCAAGAACTTTCCAGATTGTACTCATACAGCTCTAGGCGAACTAATATGAGGAATCTATACAGGTTTTAACTTGACTCAAGTTTTCTGGAAATTTTGACAGAACCTCTCCTGTATATGGGCTTACTTCCACATCCTATACAGGTTTATCATGATAAGATAACGAGGTAATGACAAAATAAACATTGTATAACATCACGTTAACAATCCAGAAATAAAAGAGTTCTATCCTAAAAATTTTGTTATACAGGTATCGCGCACAATTTCACAACCCTGTGCAAACTGTTCAAAGTTATGGACTGAAAGAACCAAGTTTGCAACAATTGGAATTAGGCATAGCTACACCCATATTCAGGTCAGGAGTGACAGATAAAGATGATAGAGGACTTACTAATCTTTCTAGAAGTGTATATATGTGACCATGTCACTATTCTGGATTAAGAGCTATAACTATCCAAACTTAACAGTTGAGCTGACTGGTTTGCACCAGCCGTCCTGCAGTTCACTGTATTGACACCCCAATTTGGTGTAACTCCAACCCAAATCAGGAAAAAACTCCCATAACAAACATGTAAAACTCCTCCTACCCTTTCCAAACATGTATCACAATAAGTCAGGGGATTTTTCTACAGCATGTTATGGCAAAAATACAGAGACTGGTGTCATGGTTAGGTCATCTGGAGCAGTTACAATACACCCCAGATTTCAACAGATTATCAAGTTTTTCTGTCTTTGTGGTCAACAGAAAAGTTGTAGAGATCTTCACGAGCTTTCCTTCCATATATGATACTCCTATAATATCTAGGAAATAACCAAGATTACAGCCCGGCGAAGTCGAGCCAACTTGTGCCCAAAAACAAGAATCTTGATTCTATTCATTCTATCGAGTCGGAACCCTTTTTGCGGAGTCCAAACCTACCAGCATCTGATATTTGGACTTCTCAAAGCATTATGCAACCAATCTGTCGGTGGGGATGGTCTAGTATCATGTTTGATACTGACGGTACTATGTATCTCACCAAAGAAAATTCTATCCGGTATTTCCGGTTACGTCTATAGGTGGTTCCTATATCGTTCTCTCGCAAACGGCTTCTACACGGTCTTCTACCGTAGTTAATGCTGCAAAAGACAAACAATCCCCTTTCACACCTTCACACCTCAAGGGCGGCACGAGGAAACACGACAGGCAGTCACAATATTATATATGAAAATAAATGCATACGACTCTGGTGCGAGTCGTCCTCGAGCGAGGCCATGTCTCGAGGTACATGGCTGTAAATACGTCTGTACAGCAAAGACTCCCGTACGAACCGGCTTATACACGCTCGGGCATACGTGTTTCACATGCTCCCATAGAACATAAATAGTTCTAGAGAGGCATACTATCGGGTTATACACCACCCGACCGGGGCTCCCACTAACTTTGAAGCACGCTGGGGTACCGCGTGTCATAGGTTCTCAGAAACATTGAAAGCTTCAGAGACTCCTATTAACTTCCCTTGCCAAGCCACGGAAATTTCACATACCACTCCTCGTATGCTGAGCTTACCGAGATTGATCCGCTCTCGGTGGCGTACCTTACATCTTACCTGACGTTGGGGCATCGTTACAGAATATAATAACACATAGTTAGTTTACCACCTTTATACATTATACTAATAATACTCCTTATAAAGGCATATAACTAATTCCTCACTCAAGTCCTAATTTTTGAAAATATGTTCTTTTCAGGTACACTGTTCCCAACGATGCTCTGATACCATGTCTGTGGGGACCGGAATCCCGACATCCGAGGATCTCATTGGGTGGTGTCGTGCGATGCGACACCCAATAGTTATACATGAATAGAACCTGAATAAGTACAAGACGGAGTCTTTTATTTATCTTACAGCGGAAGTTTTTACAATACTAGCGTAAGGAAAGAAAATATATATGTATATATATATATATATATATCATAGCTACACTCTCAGCACTAGCTATGCAGAAACATAGTTATCCATGCCTTGGACACTTCGCACTAGCAGCACTCAATTATGGCGGCGTGCAGAGTTCCCACTCGGCTGTACACCCTGGAGGGGGTGCAGCCTCATCATCAAACCCGTCATCAACTTTATAACCTGCAAAACTCGTTAACTACAAACGTGAGCATAAGGCTGAGCAAGACTAACCCGTCTCACTAGACATATGCAAGGGGACACTAAACATAGGTAAGGTGAAGCATAAATGACTCGCCTACAAGTGGATCCTTGTAATCAAGTTTTAAGTAGCAAATGACATTCTCCGAGCACGGCACATCATGGGCTCCACAATCAAACAAGAAATGCTTTACCGATGATATGACATGCTCAGGGCACATAATGCTATTACAGCTAAAGTATGGGGAAATTGTAAACTATTAATTTTACTATCTCTAAATCATACAAGGTTGCAAAGCAATTATAATTCAATACAATACAATTGTTTGACTTCTTTAGTAATTACTACGTTGCCGCTCAGTGAACAAGTGTTACTCTATTACTGCGAGGGACAGTGATTGCAATCAGGACACACCTGGACAACACGACACATACGCACTTTCGGAAATGCCAGCGAGTACTTCGCGCAGTACCTATGTAACACTTCGGTACTAGTCGTATATGGCAACCTTTCGCAAGACACTCAAATGCCGAACCGGTCGACCCGTCACGAGCAGGAGGTCCCTGCGTGGGGCGTACTCTGACGTGCCCACCAGCGGATTTACACCTTGCTGCCCTCAACCCACACCTATAAAACAGAACGGTATGCCTCGACATCCAAGTGACCAAGCTACGTCAGTTTATTGGACTCCATATGTCCATTATGTTGCCGGTACAATTCAAGCTTGTCTGAAGGGGCTGCATACGGACGGGCCTTAATCGACACAGGCAGGGCTATGCGACCGAGACTCACTTCTCGCCGCTTCCTATCCATTCCCTGCCCGGTCTCCATTTCATTATATCCTGACATTTTGTATCGAACCAATCCTGTGTGATATGTCCTACATCTCTTGCGAGTAGATTCCAACTACTCGACTTCTACCGGATTTCCTATGCATTAGCAAGGCAGTTACTACAGGTCAAATTATAACTCATTCCAACCAACTCCTGGGATTTTTGGTCATGCAAGTGGAGTATCAAACACCTTATACGTAATGCACAATATCAACTGGGACGTAAGTGAATAAAACTGGAAAAACTTTAAAAAGCTCTTAAATGCAAACCGGGGCTTGCCTTGTTGCAGGTCAGAGTCTGAGTTAATATTTGGAAGGTGCTCTTCCAAGACTTCTGGCTCTTCCTCGACTTCGATCACTATACGATATGCATATAATATGTATATAAATGACTTTGAAAAATAATCATTATCGAGACCAAAATTTAATCCATGGTGATCATTAGATGATAGGGACTTTAATTGGCTTTGGAACTTCTATGGTTTATGCTAGGGAATATGATCAAGGCTCTTGCAAAGAACAGGAGATGATCAAAGTATAGTATTGTCCCTAAAATTATGGCAAGTATTGAACTTCCAAGAATTTTAAAGAATCAACTGTAGCTTGAACATAGCTGCCAGTTGATAATAATGATAGAGGAAGTGTTCTGGTTCTAGCAAAATTTGTTTCATAATTTTCTAAGCTTAGGTGAAGGAGTTATTGAAATTCTAAGTTAGCAATAATTTCTGGCATTATTTCTATTTGAATTTTCAGCTTTTAAATAAATAGTCAGTTTGCAACTGATTTAGGACAATTATATTATATCAATTAAATCCAAGATTTTTACAGGAACTAGTGTATGACTAAGGGAAGACTCAGCCCAAATTTGGGGCATAACAAAGCAACTGAACATCTGTAAAAATTCCATTACTTAAAAAGGAAATTGAACTATACCGAGGGTTAAACAGGTGCAATAGCTCCCAAACTTTTCCGCATAGTCAATAATAGGACACTAAATTTTATGTGAATTTTGGGGATTTTTACAGTGGATATCTTTTCTGGAAAAATTTTTATTTGCATTTGCAAAGATTAATTTCTACAGAGCTTAACTGTGAGTTTCACAGAACCTAATTGGTTCTGACAGAAACTAGAGCTCAAGGGATTTCAAACAAAATTTGTTTGACGATTTTTGGAGCATCCTACAGAAAGTTATGGATTTTCTAAGTTGGAGCCAAATCTGGAATAAATTCCAAATTTGAATTAACTCGTAGGCCCCACTGTTTTAAAATGGACCAATGGCATTTAAACCACACAGGGTCCACAGATATACACCGCGTAGCCATGACAGATCCCGTGGCCACACCCGATCCGACGGGGCTGATAGACGCCAACACACGGGACCCACCACGTCGGGGCTCCCGCGGCGGCGCTCTCCGGCGAGCCCCGCCAATTTTTTAGTTCCCGGCCACCGCAGATCCTACCTTTGGGCACCCAACCGTAAAATCACGCGCTGAGCACGATGGTGGGGTCGGGGAGGTCTGCCGACGGTCAGAAACCATGGTGCATCGGCGGCGGCGGCCGCTAGGGCTTCGGCTATGTCGAAACTGCCGCTCTGTTGCTAAAACCCTACTAAAAAGGCTGGGGAAGTATCCTGGAACCACGAGGAACGTGTTGGGCCAGTGATATCGCTTTGTAATGGTCGGCAAAGTAGTCGTCAACGGCGACAGAGGCACTTTTTAATGGCGGAGGGGAGGACTCGCGATTCTTGAGCTGCGGTCGATCATTTCCGGTGATATCAGTTCGAGAGGGTGCGGAAGAAAGCGTAGAAACTATTTGCTAGCAATTGGGAAGAGTGAATAAGCGTGGAACTCTAATTCCATGAAATACCGAGCGCGTTCATAAGCTTCGGCCAAGAGTAAAACCTAGCTAACTTGCTCGATACTTGCGTAAACAAGGAACAGCTTTCACCGTTGCGTAGAGCGTGTCCCGGCGCACTGATTTGCTATGGGAGTCGAAGCACGAAACAGCATGCAGCGGCCTGGCAACGTGGAGCAGGGACGGTGCGCGGTGAACACGATGGCTACCCTCGGTATAGCCTCAAAATCATCGGCCAAACTGTCAACTATGCAACGAAAGAAGTGATCCAGAGGACAGAGGAGGAAGAGAGGAACAACCTAGCCGTTGGGGTCCTGGCACGAGAGGTCTCCGGTTGGCCAGCAACAAGAGCGCGGCGCCGGCGGTTGGAAGCTCGCGCGCGGATTGAATACGGTGCACACCGTCGGCTCAGCAAGGTGGGAGGTGATAAGGGCGACTGGGAGTTGATAAGGGAGAGTCCAGGGCGCTATTTATAGGGCTCAACGGCGGTGGCGGGCTTGCGTCGCGCTCTGCGTGCACGCCGTCGCGGTGGCGGGCGCAGCGCGCGCTGAAATACGGCTGCACGTGGGCTGCTGACTGGTGGGTCCCGCCAGTCAGCCCCACAGCCACTGCACCTTTAGTAATTCACTTAAAAATAGTAAATGAACTCAAAAAATCATGAAACTTCAGGGCTAAGTCAAGAAAATTATGATGAACACCATGGTGGGTTTAGATATTCATGTTCAGATCTATTTTTACCAGAATTTGAATTTGAATTTAAACTTGATTCAAACTCGTTGAGCGTCTCAAATAAAATAACAAATGAGTTCCTAAAATCTTGAAATTTTGCAGGCAAGCTATTGAGGACATTAGAATGCAAAGGAAAAAAATTAGAGCCACAAATTTGAATGTTTTTGGCAGGGCCCATTTAGTATTGTACTTTGAATTGCCCTGATAAACTCCACCCAAATAATTATAATGTTTGAAAAGGGGTGAATTTAATCATTCTAGAATTAATGGTGAAGTCCAATACTCATGTTAATAAAATTTAGCCATGAGTGCAAGAAAGGTTTGGATGACATTAAGTTCATGTGTACCACTATATTGGATTTTTAATATAGCTGAACACCAAACTTATAACTGAATTCACATGCCACAAAAGTGGGTTTTTACAATCTGTATGAAAATGTCCTATCTTACCACATTCAAAGCATCATTGAGAACCACCACTTCCTCTCCTTCTAGTTCTCACATATTGCAATGCTCTTGAGAACCGAGTGGAGAGTAGTGCTATCTCATGCTCTGGAAATTCTTCAATCAGTTCAAGGGTTAGAGAAGACACCAAAACAAGAGTACCTCATGTTGAATATTGGCTAGAATTGGGCATGTCATGTTGAGAAACAAATGCAAGAGACTTGTTGGGGTTTTTTATGTGATATTATGTCAACTTCATGAGTTTTCAATTTAAAATATTGAACATCTAAAGTAAGTGCACTCATGACAGTAGATTTACGAATAGATGTAACTATCATCTCCCAAATCGACATGTCTAAAGTGCTTAACAATTTCCTAGAATTTTTAGCATCCTAAAGAAACATTGACACTACAAGTTGCTGAGAATTTTATTAAAGCGAGCAAATAAATCGTCGATGGACTCTCCTGGTTGCATCTCAAAGTGCATATATTCTTTCTTGAACATATATTGCCTTACCTCCTTGATCATGTTGGATCTTTCGTGGTAGTCGCAAAGTGCCTTCCACACATCGTACGCTGATCGGAGGTGTGCAACACGATCGAAGTCGCTTTGAGTCAATCCTTGTATGACCAAGTTGTAAGCCTTATTATTGTTGTTGATATCTCTCATTTTTGCAGTCGTAACTTGATCGTTTAGTGGCACATTAAAAGACTTGTAGACATTTTCCCATACAGTGAATCCTTGCGCTTGTATGTAAACCTCCATACGAATCTTCCAAACCTGAAAATCTACACCATGGAACACACAAGGTTTTGTGGAGTATTTATCCATGTCGATTAGTCAAAACATGTGCAAATCAATGAGATTAGAACACCATGGCTCTAAAACCAATTGTAGGATCGAAGTGCACGTGAGAGTCTACAAGAGGAGGGTGAATGATAGATTTAAAAACTTTTTCAGCGGAAGCAACCAAAAACCCTTGATAGAAAATTGATCTGTTAAATAAACTATGTGTGCGACTGATCTAGATGAGGTCAACCATGACAAAACTAGTATAGATTGTAGATAATAAAGTCACAAAGACACAACAACAAGAATCACAAAAAATCGTTGAGTAAAACTCAAGTTATGACCAAAACCCTGAGCAAAAGTCAATATGTTCTAATAGAGAGCAAACAGATCTTCTACGCTGCAAAGAAACTCGTGTAACTAAAAAAACACAAATCCAATGACTGTGAAATTTTCATAAATGATAGAGTATTGCGTTTTGAAGACAACACAAAAAAGAATATCATCAATTTGATCTGTAAAACTCGAGTTACGATCAAAACAATGAAAAGGTCGGGCATCGCAGAAACTCGACGAGAAAGACTTGACGAAAACAAGTCGGACAAACAAGGCACAAAATCTCCTCTTAACTAATAATTTATTGATCAAAACACAAGTTGGATAGTCCAAAGTCCTCTAATATGAGCTTTGGCCTCCCTTGCTTATATAACCAGCCCTAGGGCCAACCCAGTCCAAACTAGGACTCTAATCCTACTCAGTTTCAACCTAAACTTTCCATAACTGCTCAAGACTCTTCCCTACGCAGATAGAAGCAATCTTAAGACTTCCAAATACCTTAGAAATGTACCAAACATTCCTAAAAAAACTCAACTTCGTGACCCATACATAATCTAACCAATATAAACTCAAAACTTTTCATAAACGAACCCTAACCACCTCAGTCGCAGCCTGAGGCATAATCCAGCTGGTTGGACCTTTCCATCCATATCTTCACGTCCATATCTCTTCACCACGTCTTGTAACAATGTAGCCACGTCCATGCACGCCTTGAATACGTGCAAACACTTTCCAACAACGTTCACAATACCTTCATATGCATTGTTCTTGACCCAAACATATTGCGCGACCTCCCGATCAACTAAACCACAATTCCTCCCGAACATGGTTGTTTAACCTCATCTTCTCCCTAAGACTAGTTCAATGGATCCCGTCACCAGTCATGTCTTGACCTCAAGCAAAACCTGCACGTGAACAAATAACCAATCCTTGTGAGCCCAAGTCCTCGACCTAACTCTCGTTAGTCCGAAAAACACAACACGTTACCTGAGCACGTCACATAACCATGTTGCTAACTATAACAATGTTTAACCATCATAATCGTCCATAACACATCAAAAACTCAGTAAATGAATACTAAGCAAACTTTTCGTGAGCCAAAAGCAAGTTCAAAACACTACAAGTTAAAACAGAGCGAAACAGAGCAACCAACTCAATATGAAAACCGTGCGCAGTAACTGTTACTCCCGATATGCATTGAGAAAGTTCAGACAGTCCTAAACCATCGATGGTAACGTTACTGAATGTAGGCCTAGAGGGGGGGTGAATAGGCCTTTTTGATTTTTCTCGGTTCCTGTAACACTCAACAACAAGGTCAATGCCAGAGATATCGGACTAGTCCGGTAAAGTGCGGACTAGTCCGGTTTTCACGGGCTAAGTTGATCAAGTTCAATCAATTTGATTGATTCGTTAATGTTTGCAGCGGAAATATAAACTTAAATGATAGTTTAATAGTTGTATGTCAAATTCTATAACAATTAAGCCTCTTGTTCAACAATTTAACTCAAATTGAACAAAGTGAATCAAACCCTAGAATAAGTTGATCAATTAAGATGAAGAACACAAAAGTACAAGACAAAAGATTTATCTCGTGGTTCGGCTACCACGAAGGCAACCTACGTCCATGTTGAGGAGCCCACAAAAGGACCGGGTCTTCTCCAACCCTTCCCTCGTCGGATCGCCACGAAGGCCAATCCTCTTCCACTAATCACAAAGGGTAAATAACCAAGTTGAAGGGGCGTTCTTACACGTTGAGAGCTCCCTTGATTACAACTTACAAAGCCACCAATAACACACTCGAAAATTACAAATTGAAACGCAAGAGTGTGTTAGAGAATCAAACCAAGAGCTCAATGATGTGTGCCAAGTGTCTCTCCAATGATCTAGAAGTGATCTTCAATAGATTGATCGATTTTGCACTTAATTTCATGGAGAGAGGTGGTTTTTGAGTCTCTTGGGAGGTGTGACGGCGCTAGGGTTCGAGAGAGTGTAAAAGTGGGCCGTGCACCTCTATTTATATGGGGTTTCTAAAAGTGACCGTTAGGGTTCAGAAAGATCGGACTAGTCCGTGGTGGTCACCGGACTAGTCCGGTGTGCTGTGTGTAGCAAACCCTAAGTGTCCAGGAATATCGGATTAGTCCGGTTGAAAACGGACTTGTCCGATTTCACTACTGGAAATCTTCGGACTAGTCCGATTGCCATCGGACTTGTCCGGACATATGAAACCCTAAGTGTTTAGGATGACAAGTCTGCACTTGGAGGACTTGTCCGATTTAGATCAATGTGTATATCGGACTAGTCCGTGTAGACACCGGACTTGTCCGAAGTGGATCAGAATGAATATCGGACTAGTCCGGATCACAACGGACTTGTCCGATTTTGTGTGACTTGTGCATTGTGTTGAGGACTAGTCCGCATTGGGAAGGACTAGTCCGAAGTGGATCAGAAAGATATCGGACTAGTCCGGTTGAGACCGGACTTGTCCGATCTAGTGCAGAATGTGATATCGGACTAGTCCGGCTGTTTTCGGACTAGTCCGGCCCTGTATAATTTTGTGCATTGTGTGTGTGTGCTTGAAAGTGATTGAGCTCTTGGGTGTGTTTCCTTAACACACTCCATACATAATAATCTACTATTTTCTTCTCCTTGAGCTCAAATTCACTTTGCTTCTCATTTCCCTTCTTTTTGGCATTTTGCTCATTTTTCATCATTTGCCTGCATTCATCTCAACAAAAGGATTAGGATCCCAATTGCTTGTCATAAATCATCGAAAACCCACAAGGGAGTCCTAGATGCACTTTCAATCTCCCCCTTTTTGGTGATTGATGACAACCAATTGAGATTTCACAAAATAAGGCAAAAATTGAGATTTTCATAAAGTATGCACATATGACTCAAAAATACATCAAGCAACAAGAAAATTATCCATATGTGCATTCTTTATGGTGGGATGCATACTAAGTGCATGAATACATTGAGAATGACAAAATTTACATTAACCAAGTGCATATGACATTCCAGGAGCAAAAATGCAGTTTTCATCACACACTTGCAAATAAATTGGGCAATTCATCACAAGACCAAACTTAACATGAAAACAGTGTTAAACTATTACAATCACAAATAAAAGATAAAGAGAACTCTCTCCTCGCACACTACCACAGCTAAAGCTAAGACTCCCCCTCAATCTCTCCCCCTTTGGCATCAAGACACCAAAAAGAAGGAGAGGAGGGTCCTAGGGTCTTCACTCTTCACTGTCGGTCCTCTCGTCATCGTCTTCATCTTCTTCGCTTTCCGCTTGACGAGGAGGAGAGGGGGGAGGAGCGGAGCCCCCAATGCCAAAGTAGGCAAGCTCGGAGGGGTTCAGAGGCCCGAGCTCGGTGATGTCAAGATCAGAATCTTCAGAAATTACTGGAGATCCAATGGGGTTGATCTCCAGCTTTTCACTCATTTGCTTCAAATTGGCTTTGATATATCTCATATCCTCCTTCCTCTTCTGATTGATTCCTAATGCAAATCTAGTCTAGCATACACGTAGTACATCAAATAAGCATGTATCTAGTGAAGGATGCTAGGCTATACGATCAACAATGGAGAAAAACAAGATTTCTAGGGTTTTGAAGAAATTTACCGAAGAAATCGATGGAGGCTCAAAGTTTTGGGGGTTGGAGGTCGGACTAGTCCGATAGCTTCAATCCCCAAGTGGTCAAGCTTGATCTCCGCCCAAATGTGGACTTTTTCGACGGGGGGAGGAGAAAATTGCCTTGGGAGCTCGAGCGCAAGAGAGAGGAAAGCGTGAGCAAAAGTGGGGGTGAGGAGATTAGGGTTTGGTGGCGGCTAGGGTTATGGACACGAAATATCGGACAAGTCCGGACATGACCGGACTAGTCCGAAGTCATCCAGAGACCTATATCGGACTAGTCCGTGGTTTATCGGACTAGTCCAGCCTAACCGGCACTCTGCGGACTAGTCTGCATGGGCGGACCAGTCCGGGTAACCATGGACTAGTCCGTGGTCACCAGGAAAGAATTGCATAGCCCATTCATATATATTTGAAGGTTCAATAATAGAGAATAGAGAGGCAAAACAATTCAAGTAATCTTGATGAATTTGACCAGTAAGCATACAACAATCATACAATGATCAAAATTCATCAAGATCTAATAATTGACATAGTTTTTCGAGAGAAAAATGGAGAGGGATAATTTTCACAATTCAATCAAAATTTTGAAGCTATCATACAGGTATGCAACTTTTCAAGCCACACTCCGAGAATCAAGAATATTTAGCTCATTTCGGAGTTTGCAAAAACGCTTTTCATCAAGTGGCTTGGTGAAAATGTCGGCCAATTGTTTTTGGGTGTTGACATGTGAGATGGTTATGTCTCCTTTCATGGAATGGTCTCTCAAGAAATGATGTCTTATGTCTATCCGTTTAGTCCTAGAGTGCTCAACTGGATTGTGGGCTATTTTAATGGCACTCTCATTATCACAAAGGAGAGGAATACGGTTCATATTGTAACCGTAATCCCTTAGAGTTTGTCGCATCCAAAGGAGTTGTGCACAACAACTCCCGGCTGCAACATACTCCGCTTCGGCTGTGGATAATGCAATGGAATTTGGTTTCTTAGATGACCAAGAAACTAAAGATCTTCCTAGGAATTGGCATGTGCCAGAGGTGCTTTTTCTATCAACTTTGCACCTGGCATAATCTGCATCGGAGTAACCAATGAGATTGAATTTGAAGCCTTTTGGATACCAAAGACCAAGGTTGGGTGTATGAACTAAATATCTCAAGATTCTTTTTACGGCTGTCAAGTGACATTCCTTAGGGTTGGCTTGAAATCTTGCACACAAACATACACTCAACATAATATCTGGCCTAGATGCACATAAGTAGAGTAAAGATCCAATCAAGGAGCGATATACCTTTTGGTCGACGCTTGGTCCATCTTCATTGAGATCCAAGTGGCCATTCGTAGCCATGGGAGTCTTTATGGGCTTTGCCTTGTCCATGCCAAACTTCTTGAGTATGTCCTGCGTGTACTTGGTTTGGCTTATGAATGTTCCTTCCCTTTGTTGCCGCACTTGGAATCCCAAGAAGTACTTCAATTCTCCCATCATTGACATTTCAAACCTGTCTGTCATAATTCTACTAAATTCTTCACAGAAAGATTGGTTAGTTGACCCAAAAATTATATCATCAACAGATTTGGCAAATAAAAAGATCATTATCTAGATTCTTAGTGAATAATGTATAATCTACTTTGCTAATTTGAAAACCATTATCAATTAAGAAATCTCTAAGACACTCATACCAAGCTCTAGGAGCTTGTTTGAGGCCATAGAGAGCCTTATGCAGTTTATATACGTGGTCGGGGAACTCTTCATCTTCAAACCCGGGTGGTTGCTCCACGTACACCTCTTCCTTGATCGGTCCGTTGAGGAAGGCGCTTTTCACGTCCACTTTATACAGCTTGAAATCATGGTGAGTAGCATATGCAAGTAATATTCTAATTGATTGAAGCCTAGCTACTGGAGCAAAAGTCTCATCGAAATCCAAACCCTTGACTTGTGAGTAACCTTTGGCCACAAGTCGTGCCTTGTTTCTTGTCACCACTCCGTGTTCGTCTTGCTTGTTGCGGAAGACCCACATGGTGCCCACTATATTTGCATTGGGTCTTGCCACAAGTTCCCAAACCTCATTTCTCTTGAAGTTGTTCAACTCTTCTTGCATTGCCACCACCCAGTCCGGATCCTTCAATGCATCCTCAGTCCTGCGTGGTTCCAAAAAGGAGACAAACGAGTAATGCTCACAAAAATTAGCTATACGAGATCTAGTGGTTACTCCCTTTTGGATGTCACCGATGATGTTGTCGATTGGGTGATCCCTTTGAATGCATTGGTGTACTCTTGGGTGTGGCACTTGGAGATTTGTGTGTTGGTGATCCTTTTCTTCTCCCCCTGAGTGGTTGCCCTCGTGAATTTGTTGATCGTCTTCATATTCTTGTGATTGATCTTGTATCGAAGCTCCTCCTTGACTGTTGATTTCCTCTTGTGGTTCACTTTCCTCTTGTATTTGTGACGATGACTCTTGTGGTCGAACTTCGCCTAGAGCCATTCTCTTCAATGCTTGATAAGGAGCTTCTTCTTTACCTAATTCACATTGATCAACTTGCTCCTTTTGGGAGCCATTAGTTTCATCGAACACTACATCACGTGCCACTTCAACAAGTCCGGAGGCCTTGTTGAAAACACGATAGGCGTAAGTGTTCGAATCATAACCAAGCAATAAACCTTCATCGGACTTCGAAGCAAACTTTGAAGTCCTGGGCTTCTTGTTCAAGATATAACATGGAGAGCCGAAAACTCGGAAATATGAAATGTTTGGTTTGTTACCGGTGAGTAGCTCATAAGGAGTCTTCTTGAGTAGTCGATGAAGGTAGAGTCGATTTGTGGCGTGGCAAGCAGTGTTAATTGCTTCCGCCCAAAATCGATCCGAAGTCTTGTATTCATCGAGCATTGTTCTTGCCATCTCTATGAGCATTCGGTTCTTCCTTTCGGCAACTCCGTTTTGTTGTGGAGAGTATGGTGCTGAAAATTCGTGCTTGATTCCCTCCTCATCAAGGTACTCCTCCACTTGTATGTTCTTGAACTCCGTGCCATTGTCGCTCCGAATACTCTTGATCGTTAGTGAGAACTTGTTTTGTGCTCGCTTGAAGAATTTCTTGAGTGTCCCTTGTGTTTCTGACTTGTCATGCAAAAAGAACACCCAAGTGAAGCGGGAAAAATCATCAATAATGACTAAACCGTATTTATTACCGACGATGCTTATGTACGCAATTGGACCAAACAAGTCCATATGAAGTAGTTCGAGCGGTCTTGTCGTAGTCATGATGTTCTTTGCGGGATGATGTGCTCCAACTTGCTTCCCGGCTTGGCACGCGCTACAAGGCCTGTCTTTCTCAAAAACAACATCTTTCAAACCTCGAATGTGATCGCCCTTGAGGAGTTTTTGAAGATTCCTCATACCAACATGTGCTAGCCGTCTATGCCACAGCCAACCTATGTTGGTTTTTGCAATCAAGCATGTGTCGAGTTCGGCTTTATCCTTGTTGAAGTCAACAAGGTAAAGCTTTCCCTTCAACATACCCTTGAATGCAACGGAACCATCACTCCTCCTTGAGACGGTCACACCCTCGTTAGTGAACAGGCAATTATTACCTTTGTCACATAATTGAGATATGGACAGCAGGTTATAATCTAAAGATTCAACATTTAAAACATGAGAAAGAGTGTGTTCAGAGGATATTGCTATTTTACCGGTACCGAGGACCCTTCCTTGACTATTATCTTCGAAGTAGATGCCTTCGCTTGGATCCTCGTTTTCTTCATATTCCACGAACATCCTCCTTTCTCCGGTCATGTGGTTGGTGCATCCACTGTCTAGCACCCATTTGGATCCACCGAAGGAATAGGCCTGCAGAAACAAATTATGCCTTGGTTTTAGGTACCCAAGCTTGCTTGGGTCCTTGGAGGTTAGTTACAATACATTTGGGCACCCACACATGGGATTTTGTGTTCCCATGGCGTGGCCCAGCATAATAAGCATAAACTTTACCAAGATTGTTTCTCATTAATACATAAGAGGCATCAAAGGTTTTGAACAAAAGTTGCTATTGTTTATGGATCGGACTAGTCTGGGTGACCGGACTTGTCCGTATGACCGGACTTGTCCGGACCACAACCGGACTAGTCCGGTGATCATGAGAGTTCAGGTTCTTAATTTTCGAGTTACCAGATTGTGAGGGTCCTCCCTTCACAAAGGTAATCCTTCCCTTGTTATTCTTATGACTTCCAACATTTTGCTTTCCATCATAAGAGTAAGCAATGCCATACTTGACATTTGGAGGTCATTGGACCAAGTATGCACTACGTGCATAGTTGATCCTCTCCTTGTCAAATATTTCATATTGGGTAGGATTTTTATCCTTTGTGGAGGTAGACTTTTCTTCAAACTGGCGTTGATTTTACCACATTTGCACATACGAACAAGATTAATTGAAGTGGGTTGAGAAGGTAGACTTGAAGAGGAGGAAGATTCACTTAGCTTGAGTGACTCAACTTGCACTTCAAGGATCTTGTTAACCTTGATCAGGTTATCAAGTTGATCCTTGATTGCAACGTTTGAGTTGGTTAACTCCAAGCAAGTTTTCTTGCTTGAAGCTAGCTCAAGCTCTAGTGAGTTGTTTTTCTCCTTTTCAAGAACTAGAAGATTGTCAAGTTCGACATGCTTCTCCTTTTGAGAAATAATCATGTCCTCTTGACGATCAATTAGCCGTTCCTTCTCAACAAGTTGGTCAAGTAAAAATTTCATTTTAGCAGCAGTTTTTCTGTCTAATCCAATTAACATATCTTCATCATCACTATCTAGTTCATCATTACTTGAGTAGGAATGCATGGAAGGAGTTTTGATGTTTACCTTGCGTTTACCTTCCTTTGCCATGAGGCAAGTGCCATGTCCCTTGTTTGTACCGAGCGTGGGAAGAGTGTGGGTTTCTTGGACGTGCTTTCAATGGCTATGCTAGCCATCTCTTCTTGATCGGATGATGAGGACTCATCGTTTGAGTCCCACTCCTTTCCAATGTGTGCTTGTTCAGCTTGTTTCTTCTTCTTGAAGAATTTCTTCGGTTGAGGCTTGGCTTCTTTATTCTTCTTCTTGTTGTCCTCATAAGGGCAATCGACTATAAAGTGGTTATACTCACCACAATTATAGCACGCCCGCCTCATCTTCGGCTTTGTCCTCTCCTTGTACTTGCCTTCACTTGATTTTGTTCCTTGTCTTTTCTTCATTATTCTTTTGAACTTTTTCATGAACAAAATCATATCCTCTTCGTCCAGCTCACTGCTTTCATCATCGCTGTCCTCCTCAAGTTGTGCCTCTCTTGCTTCTTTGGATAGAGGCTTGAGTGTGGACTTTAAGGCAACTCCCTTCTTCTTGGCCGATGTGAGGTCGGCTATTTCTTTGTCATGCTTGGCTTGTTTCTCCATCATTTCAAAGTTGATGATTTTGCCAAGCAATTCATCTGGAGTCGTCCTCTTGTACCCTGGACTTTCTCTGATCATAGAGCATAGTGTGACATTGCGAGGCATAAAGGCTCTAAGAATGAGCTTTACAACCTCGTGGTCATTCCACTTGTTGCTCCCATATGATCGAACCTTGTTTAGAACAATTGGTTGTACATGTCCTGGGGAGACTCGTCTTCCTCAATTGCGAACCTTCCTAGTTTGCCTTCGATCATTTCAATTTTCGCCTCCCGCACATGCCGGTCACCTTCATGGGCTGTTTGTAGTGTGTCCCATATTTCCTTGGCAATCTCCAGTCCGTCCACCTTTGTGAATTCATCTCGACTTAGAGAGGAGGTGATTCCGGCTGCGGCTTGAGCGTTTCTGTGGATGGCTTGCTCTTGACTTGGGGTGAGCTCTTCGTTGTCATCTGGGATGTCTATTCCTGTGCACACAATATGCCATAAACTTGGGTTAAGGGAAATCAAGTGCATCTTCATATTTTGCCTCCACATGGAGTAATCACTCCCATCGAAGTGTGGGGCTTTTCCAAGAGGAATAGATAGGTAATGGCTGTTGTTTGAATTTAAACGATCATAGTTAAAAGGATATCGGGAGTAGTCGGTGTGACTACTCCCCTTCTTCTTTTCTTAACCTTTAGATTTCCCTTTGGAAAGTGCTTTCTTTCTGAGGAGTGCTTTCAGCTCCAGCGTCTCCTCGTCATCATCATCGAAGTCTTGAATTGCTTCAAGATACTTTTCCAGCTTTTGGTTCTTGTCGTTGTTCACTTCTTCCTGGTTGTTGATTTTCTGAACTTCCTTCATGTCCGACATGATCTCTTCGAGTGGTTGCACTCTTTCTTGAAGAACCTGCTTTGATACCAATTGAATGTAGGCCTAGAGGTGGGGTGAATAGGCCTTTTTGATTTTTCTCGGTTCCTGTAACACTCAACAACGAGGTCAATACCGGAGATATCAGACTAGTCCGGTAAAGTGCGGACTAGTCCGGTTTTCACGGGCTAAGTTGATCAAGTTCAGTCAATTTGATTGATTCGTTAATGTTTGCAGCGGAAATATAAACTTAAATGACAGTTTAATAGTTGTATGTCAAATTCTATAACAATTAAGCCTCTTGTTCAACAATTTAACTCAAATTGAACAAAGTGAATCAAACCCTAGATTAAGTTGATCAATTAAGATGAAGAACACAAAAGGACAAGACACAAGATTTATCCCGTGGTTCGGCTACCACGAAGGCAACCTACGTCCACGTTGAGGAGCCCACAAAAGGACCGGGTCTTCTCCAACCCTTCCCTCGTCGGATCGCCACGAAGGCCAATCCTCTTCCACTAATCACAAAGGGTAAATAACCAAGTTGAAGGGGCGTTCTCACACGTTGAGAGCTCCCTTGATTACAACTTACAAAGCCACCAATAACTCACTCGAAAATTACAAATTGAAACGCAAGAGTGTGTTAGAGAATCAAACCAAGAGCTCAATGATGTGTGCCAAGTATCTCTCCAATGATCTAGAAGTGATCTTCAATAGATTGATCGATTTTGCACTTAATTTCGCGGAGAGAGGTGGTTTTTGAGTCTCTTGGGAGGTGTGACGGCGCTAGGGTTCGAGAAAGTGTAAAAGTGGGCCGTGCACCTCTATTTATATGGGGTTTCTAAAAGTGACCGTTGGGGTTCAGAAAGATCGGACTAGTCCATGGTGGTCACCGGACTAGTCCGGTGTGCTGTGTGTAGCAAACCCTAAGTGCCCAGGAATATCGGATTAGTCCGGTTGAAAACGGACTTGTCCGATTTCACTACTGGAAATCTTCGGACTAGTCCGATTGCCATCGGACTTGTCCGGACATATGAAACCCTAAGTGTTTAGGATGACAAGTCCGCACTTGGAGGACTTGTCCGATTTAGATCATTGTGTATATCGGACTAGTCCGTGTAGACACCGAACTTGTCCGAAGTGGATCAGAATGAATATCAGACTAGTCCGGATCACAACGGACTTGTCCGATTTTGTGTGACTTGTGCATTGTGTTGAGGACTAGTCCGCATTGGGAAGGACTAGTCCGAAGTGGATCAGAAAGATATCGGACTAGTCCGGTGGAGACCGGACTTGTCCGATCTAGTGCAGAATGTGATATCGGACTAGTCCGGCTGTTTTTGGACTAGTCCGGTCCTGTATAATTTTGTGCATTGTGTGTGTGTGCTTGAAAGTGATTGAGCTCTTGGGTGTGTTTCCTTAACACACTCCATACATAATAATCTACTATTTTCTTCTCCTTGAGCTCAAATTCACTTTGCTTCTCATTTCCCTTCTTTTTGGCATTTTGCTCATTTTTCATCATTTGCCTGCATTCATCTCAACAAAAGGATTAGGATCCCAATTGCTTGTCATAAATCATCCAAAACCCACAAGGGAGTCCTAGATGCACTTTCAATTACTCCCAAAAAAAATTTGAAAAGATCGACCCTTGTCGACTCATGTCCATCTCACGTGTATGAAAGTTCAGACAATCCTATTTGGCGAATATATGCAAGTCACATGAGAAAAGTTCAAACAATCCGAAGCGAGAAAACACGTGCAACTCACGTGCGATGAAACTCGGACAGTGCAAAACAGTTTCTCACAAGTCCGGACAATTCGAATTGGGATTTTCAGCAAATTTCAAAACTTTGCGTGTGAACTCTCGCTTTTATTTATATTGCTAATGTATTTAGCACACATCGGTCTCACAGTTTTGTGGAGATTCGCACTAGGAACTGGTTCACAGCGGGCGGCGGCGGAAACTGGCTTCCGGCAATGTTGTTCTTGCAGATCAAAGCACATAAATGGTTAGGGCTTTGTTTGGAGCTTCCTGGCGAAGTCTAGAATCCAGGCATGAGCCACAAAAGGTTCATGGAGGACTATAACATGGGGCGTACATGCGAGGGGAAAAATTTTCAAAGCCGACGGTTACAAGATCTAGGTTTTCGGCGCCATACCTTCACCGTTTTACAATTGGTTTGCACACGAAGAATCGCAAGGAAGTCTATATTGTAGTGATTAATGGAATGGAGTATCATGCACGAGAGAGTAAGAATTTCATGTGGCAAAGGGTCGGGTTTCTTCGTGGCTACTGGCGAAAGAAATTGAAATCTGGCAAGGGACATCTATAGAGCGGGGAGAGATGATAAAGGAAGCATGATGGAGTATTTGTAGACCTTTTGATGACGTTGGATGAGCGTGGAAGGCACTGGGGCATTTGAGCGACGTGTAGGTGTGGTGGCAACCTGGGGAGGATGAAGAGCTTCTGCTTCAACACGCAATGGAGAACAATTTGACCAAGCAGGAACACGTCAGAGAGGTGGAGGAATACCTAGCGGAACCCCTGGTAGCCTCAGCTAAACGGGAAGGACATGGGAACGCCGATGATGTTGCAGCAAGGGTGACACCGTGAGGAAGATGGGGACTTCCGCCTTATCACCGCTCGGGAAGGAATAAGGTCATGGCAAGGTGCGTTGGCTAGGAGGAAGGCGATGCGGCGCAGTCGACGGTGGCTTCTGTTGGGAGGTAGAGGGACAGAACATACAGGGCTTCGCAGCAGCAGCATGGCGGCAATGTTTGCATGGAGCATGTAAAAGCCCTCATTTGAAAGAAATGGAATGCAAAAATGCGAACTTAAAAGTAGTTAAATTTGTAATTCCAAACTCAAATGAATCATGTAGGTAATAAATGAGGTTAGAATAAGAACTTGTTAAAAACTTCACATTTAAGAAGAGCTTGTGAGTAACTGAGTATATAATGCATTTAAACAAGTAAATATCAATGAAGAATACTAAGGTAAATCATAAGCCAAAAGCAACTGTGAATCATAATTTATTCAAAAGCTACATATATGCAAATACTAAATTCTTTAATTGTGAACCCAATATAGTCAAATTAGAAATTTGATTTCGCCAAATTGGTATCTATGCCTAGTTAGGTGTCCCTGTAAAATATTTTGAATTGTAATGGTAATATGAGATTAATACATAATATGGGGAGTTCAAATTTTAAGTTGACTTTAAATCAAAGTTGCTCAAATTCCCGATTTGAATCTACCACTGTGTTCTCCATAAGCCCTAGTACCACAATACAAATTTCTATAATTTTAGGGGTCCAGTTGCTATTTTTAAATAAATACTGAAATCAGCAGGTACAATAAGGGTAAGGTTGGGACCCACTTGCCTGTGGGTCCCACACGTCAGCCATAGCAGACATCCCTGTTTTCTTCTTTCGCCCACCTCTCCAACCCGTCGGCCTCATCGCCTTTTCTGTATGCTTCCATCGCAAGGCAACGAACCAGAGCAGCCTCTTCCTCTTGCTCCCGTGCATCACTGCCGGCCGAGCTCCTTCCCGCTCCTGCTTGCTACCGCTCTGCTCGTCTCCCTCTAGCTTCTGCGCGCACGGACCTTGTTTCACCACCGCCGACCTTGCTCCCGCCCGTGCGCCGGCACCCTGGCCTCGCGCCCTTGGCTTCCGATTCCTTTCCGCCCGCGCACCGGCGAGCTGCGCCCTGCTCCTTCCTTCCCCTGGTCTTCGGTTCCTCGCCGCCTGATCGCCCTGGTTCTACATCCGGTGCGCACCTCGCCGAGCGCCGGCCCTGCTGCTGCCACTCGCCGGTAGTGGCTCCCGCTAGATCCTCCCAGCTCCAGCATGCACGCCATCCGGCTCCTTTGCAGCGCTGGCCGAGCCTTGCCACGACTGCTGCGGTGCCTGCCGCGCGCGTCCCACGTGCGCTGCGCCCATTCCTCGCTCTTGCTCTGGCGCTGCGCCATGCACACAGCGTCGCGCGCCCTGCTGTTCTGCTCTCGCCCGCCGCCGCGGCCCCTAGGCCAGCTCGCGCCCGCGTCCTGGCGCTGCTGCGCCACGCCACCGGCAGCCCGTGCCCCCACGTTCACGCCGCGCTCTAGCTCCCTGCTCGCCCACACATCTGGCCGCCTGTGCCCTGGCCCTGCTCCCTGCCTGTTGTGTTAATCTTGTCACAACGTTCACTAGTTGCATTAGAGTCATACTGCACGTAGGCATTCAGTCTGAAGAGTACTCGGTCCATTCAGTTAAGTCATTTAGTTAAGCATGCCTAGTGTCCGGTTTGTACGCCGCAAGTAACCACGACGAGGACCCATTCTTAGATCAGCGCAGGAGGAAGAATTCAGGCAGAAGCAAACTCCAAAACCCCTGAGCATTCGTCAACGAGCCTCAACCTCTGCACCCCGTGTGCAACCAAGCAGCAACACCGACATTCCCGTCAAAATGGTCCAAATCAGTTCCGATGCCGCTCAGACCACCCGTATATCGGGAGGTCTGAATGACAAATAGGAACTCGAGCTCATCACTTTCCTCCGGACCAACGTTGACGTGTTTGTCTGGCAACCATCACAAATGCCTGGGATCCCTAGGGAAGTGATCTAGCATAATCTGAAGATCCATCCTGACGCTCGGCCTATAAATCAGAAGCCTCGAAAGCAATCAGCAGAGCGACATAACTTCATACGACAAGAATTAAAGAAGTTGCTCGAAGCTGGATTCATCCGAGAAGTCTTCCACCCAAAATGGCTGGCAAACCCAGTCGTTGTACCCAAGGCCGGCGGGAAGCTTCGGATGTGTATCGACTACACAACATTTAATAAGGCATGTTCAAAAGATCCTTTCCCACTACCTAGAATAGATCAGATAGTGGATTCCACCTCCGGCTATGAATTACTGTGTTTCCTAGACGCATATTCTGGGTACCATCAAATCAGAATGTCTAGGGAAGATGAAGAACATACTTCTTTTATGACAGTAGATGGATTGTATTGTTATACTGCCATGCCATTTGGTCTCAAGAATGCAGCCTCGACATTTGTACGAGTTATGTACAAAACCTTTAGAGAGCACATCAGAGATGTAGTGGAATTGTATGTTGATGACATCGTCCTCAAAATCAAGGACAAGGAGTCACTTCTTGACACCTTGCAAGCTGTCTTCGACAAGTTGCGGGTCACCCGCACAAAGCTAGACCCAGACAAGTGTGTCCTCGGGGTTAGCTCCGGAAAGCTTCTTGGATTCTTGGTGAACCACCAAGGCATAGAGGCGAGTCGAGCGATGATTAAAGCCATTGAAGATATGCGGCCACCAGCCCGCATAAAGGACGTCCAGAAGCTGACTGGATGTCTAGCTGCCCTCAGCTGGTTCATCTCAAGACTGGCGGAATGGGCACTTCACTTCTTCAAGCTGTTGAGGAAGTCCGGACCATTCCAATGGTCTGAAGAAGCAGAAAAGGCGTTCTAGGAGCTGAAGCAGCTCCTCGCCACCCTACCAACCTTGGTAGCTCCGAACCCTGATGAGCCTCTACTACTTTACATTTCGGCAACTAACAAAGTTTTCAGCATGGTCCTGGTTGTGGAGAGACCAGAACCGTTACAAGCTCAGGAATCCAGACTCCTCTGGGAGAGTCAGGACGTTCCTGAAGGTGAGTCTGGGTCCCAGCCCCCAGACTTGAGTCAACAAGGAGTTACTCTTGTTGAACAAAAGGATCCGGACCCCTCCGGGAAGGTCTGGGTCACTCCAGAAGAAGCTTCGGGTTCCTTCAGCAAGAACCCAGAGGTTACCGAAGAAGGTCCAGACCCCTCCGGGAGGGTCCGGGTCAATGAGGAGGAAGCTGTGGGCCCCTCCGGGAGGGTCCGGACAGTCCAACGCCCAATGTACTTCATCAACAAAGTACTCTATGACGCCAAGACTCGATACCTAGAGGTGCATAAGCTGCTCTATGCAGTTCTTATCGCCTCCAGGAAGCTTCGCCATTACTTCCAAGCTCATAAGATCTCAGTGGTGACCTCTTATCCACTGTGTGCGATCTTGCATAATCCCAATTCCACTGGGAACATTGCAAAGTGGGAAGCGGAATTGGCCGAGTTTGACCTAGAATTTGTCCCAAGACAAGCGATCAAGAGTCAAGCGTTGGCGGACATCGTGGCGGAATGGACCCCTCTCTATCAAACCCTGGGGGCCCTAGTGAGCAGAAGCCGAAACTCAAGGCTCGGTCTTCACCGAGCCTCACTGGACTCTCTACTTTGACGACTGCATGCAAAAGTAGGGGACCAGAGCTAGAGTCCTTCTCCTCGCTCCAACTGGAGAGAAGGTAAAATACATGGTCCACCTTGACTTCAAGGCAACCAACAACACGGCGGAGTATGAAGCACTCATTCACGGATTAAAGGTGGCACTGTCATACGGTGTCAAGTAGCTGTTGGTCATGGGAGATTTGCAGCTCATCATTAAACAGGTGAAGGGTGAATGCTCCTGCAACAATCCCCAACTAGTTGCTTATCTCCTTGAAGTCCAGAGGCTTCAGAAGGACTTCCAAGTCTTCGACCTCCACCATGTCCAGCATCTCCATAACGCTGAAGCTGACGAACTCTCGACGAAAGCGTCAACTGGAGCTCTGGCTCCCGATGGAACCTTCGTTCGGAGGTTGTCAAAACCCATAGCTCAGCCCGATGAACTGAGCGAAGGGGGTGAGACCAGCATCCTGAAGCTGGCACTCTCGATGGCCCTGTTACCATGGCAGCCATAAAGGGTCATAGGTGCTGCTGGAAGCTCCGAGCAACCCAGCACACAAGACTCAAATGCTCAAGCTAGCTCTGATGCACGGATCTCGGAGATCCAGAGCTACATGAAAGACAATATCCTTCCTCACAATGATGTATCCGCTGACCGGATGGTCAGATTGGCTGAAAGATATGTGTTGGTAGAAGGTGATCTCTACCGGCGCGGTGCCAACGACGTCCTAATGTGGTGCATCACAAAGGAAGAAGGTTGCAAGCTCCTCGCAGAAATCCATGGAAACGAGTGTGGGAACCACGCGTCTTCTCGCACGCTGGTCGGTAAAGCCTTTCGGCATGGCTTTTACTGGCCTACAACGCTCCAGGATGCAACTGAGCTGGTGAAGAAATTTGAAGCATGCCAGTTTCATGCAAAACAAATTCATACACCGGTTCAACCTCTACAAATGATACCTCCTACATGGCCTTTCGTTGTGTGGGGGATGGATATCTTGGGACCTTTCCCAAGAGCCGTCGGAGGTTACAAGTTCCTGTATGTTGCCATCGACAAATTCACCAAATGGCCGGAAGCAACTCCAGTTGTGACAATAAACAAGCAATCAGCTATCAACTTCTTGCAGTCCATCGTATGCAGATTTGGAGTCCCCAACAAAATCATAACTGATAATGGGGCCCAGTTCACAAGCTCTGCATTCCAAGGATATTGCGAAGATCTCGGCATCCAAGTCAGCTACGCTTTCGTAGCTCACCCAGCAAGCAATGGCCAGGCCGAGAGAGCAAATGTACAAATCCTAAAAGGACTCAAGACAAGCACATATGAGCGCCTAAAAAAACATGGAGCCAACTGGATCGAAGAGCTTCCGCCCACTCTATGGGCCAACAGGACAACTCCAAACCGGTCAACTGGAGAGACACTCTTTTTCCTGGTGTACGGAGCTGAAGCAGTCCTTCCTCCAGAAATCACCTTGGGGTCGCTCCGGGTCCGGACCTTTGACGAAGCCACGCAGGACCAGCTCTGGCATGAATACCTTGACTTCCTTGAAGAGGGAAGGTGTCAAGCAGCTGTTCGGAATGACCGATACTGCCAAGCTCTTCGGTGCTGTCACCAACGGCATGTTCACAGCCGACAGCTCGAGGAAGGCGATCTGGTGCTACGGAGAATAAAATCCAGAGAAGGGTTAAACAAACTTTCCCCCAGCTGGGAAGGACCCTTCCGAGTGATCAAAGTATCCCGTCTTGGATGCGTTCGCTTGACAACCGAGGATCGGACACCTCTCCCTAGTCCTTGGAACATTGAGCACCTTCGTAAGTTCCACGCTTAATATCACTGAGGTGAATCTGTAATTACATGTGATGTATGATATAAAGTCATTGTACAGAGTCGGGTAGCTCCTCCGGGAGGATAGCCGGACCTACCTCATAAGGTCTGCAACGTCCATGCAACACTTGACACAGTCTCAAAACTCAAAGTGAAGCTAGCTACCTTGGGTCAAATGAGAAACGAAACACACTTAGTCTGGTTCCGTACCCTAAGAGTGTTCTTGTTTCCCCTGTACCCCGGACCTATAATAAAAGACATCATTGTGTGAAAACAGACTCCACGTGCATTTATTTTGTACAGGCTCAACATTTTTTATTTTTCTCTTTCTTGTCTATAACACAGTTGTGCAGTTCTTAAGAAACTTTAGCTTGACCAGTTCATGTACAATTCGAGTTGCATTGTCTATTCTTTCGGGTCCAAACATTGTTGATGGTCTACTCGTCTGAATGACGCCAAGCCAATCTAGGGCCGAAGTGTGCTATCGACTTAGCCTGGTCATGCAACCTAAGTACGCCACTCTACCTACACCCCGGCAGGCCGAAGTAAGGCGAGTCCAAAAACGATCGGACCTGAAGGAAACAAGACGGCGCACTTGATTGTATTTAGAATTGTGTTCGACCTAAAACTTTCTCGGGAATAGTAAGCCGCAATGAAGTTATAGATAGGAAACGTATTTTACTGTTTTTCTTGACTTCAGTGTGCAGGAAAAATAAATATTTCATGATGATGGTGAATGAAGCTGGAGCTGTCAAAACTCCGACATCCTCTAGGAAGCTCGTGGTCGATGTTCAAACATTGATAGCAAGCGTCGCTGGAGCTACTCAGCTCCGGTAAAGCTACGGGGCCAGCTGTCAACGTGAAGAAAAGATGGTGGAAGACTCTAGAGTGGAGTCTGCTGTCGACACACCACGTGTTGACAGAGGTCACCCCAGAGGACTAATCGTTGATGCTTGACGCATTGATGGAGACTACTGCCGGAGCTACTAAGCTCCGACGAAGGTCAATGCCGGAGCCACTAAGCTCCGACAACCTCAAGGGGCCTTCACTATCGAAGACTTCAAACCTACGTTCTACAACTGTTACATCCTCTTGGTACATGTTCAAAATCAAATTGTGTACATCTACCAGGGGGCCAAAAGGGACAAGTTGTTGAAGACAAAAAATGAAATTCACAAAAAACTTGGATTTCATTCATCTGTACAAAAGAGATTACAAAATTGGAGAAAGAGAAGAGAGGATACAAGTGGGAGCTACAAAGAGAAGGTCCTAGACCCTATGGAAGAACGAGGCGACCTTCTGGGCAGCCTCCGATACGCTGGCTTGGGCAGCTTCTCCCTCTCCTTCGATGGGGCCTTCAAGCACCGGGCCCAGGGGGAATTGAGGGTCCCGGCTTGTGTAGCACGTCAGCACGAATTTTGCGACGTCCTTCGCCAGGGATTGTCCCTCAGTCTCCAGCTAGTCCGCAATGACATCACCCATCTTAATGAGTTTGTATCCTTCTGAACTCAACGCCTGCAACGCCAGGTCTAGCTCTGGCTCCGGATCATCCGGACGCACGGGACTGAAACCCATTGGCGTCAGCGCGTCGTTGGCTTTGCCCAGGAAGTCCCAAACTTGTTGGGACTCCACAGTCCTCAAGCCTCGCATCTCCTCCAAGGATCTTCTGGTCGCTGCAAGCTCCGAATTCTCACGGGCAAGGCGCTCAACCTCTTTGGCGTTCTACTGAATCTTTTCAGCAACTTGCCTTTCGAGTTTTCCGAGCTCTTCCTCCTGGAGGTGGATCATGTTCCGGCGGTCGACCTGGTCCTTCTCCCTACCCCACACTTTCTTCTCCATGGCAGCAACGACATCCTCCCTCCTGTGGAGTTCCTGCCCTCGCTCATAGGCCTTCTTATCCTCTCTCTCGCAGCGCTCCTCCAATTTCTTGGTGCGCTCCTCGAGACTCTTGTCACCCAGAATTAGCCTCTGAGTGAGCTATTCTTCCCTCTTCACGACATCGTCTCGCAGCTCCAGGAGTGTTTGCTCTTCATCCTTGAGCTTTCTCTCCCACTCCTCAAGAGCCTCCCAGCGCTTGACGAGGCTAGCGTGGATGGCGTCGAGCCTCTCCTGGCGATCATCCACTGTGCTATTAGCAGCTTTGGCTTGCTCGTAGATGGCCCGAGACTGGTTGTCAAGGGATCGCGTCATGCTTTCCCTCTCATCCAGTAGCTTACCCCAGTATTCCGGGCGGACCTTCTCCCTCTTCAACCACTCCTTGTCGTCAGCCAGCCTCGACTGTGCCAGCTTGGTCTCGAATTGGAGCTGGTTGTGCCACCTCCTAAGAGTTTGGCGCTCCTCCTCGAGGGCCTTGCTGTCGTGGTAGAAAGCCAGCTGGACCTGACGAAGACTGGAGCAGGCGTTGTCAATACACAATGACAGGGGGGTCAAGTCAGGACCTGCCGGGGTCATCTCCGCCAGTTCCAGCGGGTTCTCTGTGAGAAAAATTGGGTCGCACACTACAAGAGCGGTCCCCTGAGCTTCCACGGCACTAGGGCCGTCGTCCGGGATAGCCTCAGTCGCCGCCGAGGAAGGTCCTGCAGTAGAAGTTTCGACCTCCAGAATTGGCTCTGAAGGTCTCGCCGCCAGGTCATTAACAACAGGCCCCTCAGGCGGGGGGCCGACAGCTTCATCTTGGCACCCTGGCTCAGGTGCGGGCACCTCCGGGACCACTGCTTCTCGAGCGGGCGTAGAAGATTCCGCCGGAGCTGAAGCCACGTTCGACTCCGACGTTGGCTCCTCCTCCACCGCCGGTTCCAGTGCTGACGCCTCAACCACCATGGGCTCGAGCGTCAGCACCTCTACAACAAACTGGCTCAGGCACCGGTAGTTCTTCAACGACCGGCTCTACCGCCGTAACTTCTGCAGCAACCGGCTCTACCGCCGGAGCTTCCTCAACAATCGACTCAAGCGCCGGGACTTCATCAACACTCGGCTCTATCTCCGGGACTTCATCAACCACCGGCTCGACCGCTGGGGCTTTAACAACATCCAGCTCTAGGGCCGGAATTGCAGCTACCTCCGGCTCTAAGGCTAGAGCGTCCATCATCTCAGCATCCGAGCCTGGAGCTTCAACCTCCGGAGCTGGTGCCGCTGGTACATCTTCATTCCCGTGGTCTGGCGCTATCACGGGAGCTTCTGTGGATGAGTCGAGGTCCAAGACCACGACAGTCGGCGCCGGAGCTGCCGCAGCCTCAGCCACCTCTTGGGGCGGCGCTGGAATCGTAGCCGGAGCTTCCGCCTGCACAGCCTCAGCTGCTGCTGTAGGAACCAAAGCTTCATCCCTTTTCTTGGGCACTCTGTGGATGAAGGACGAAGAAACTCAAAACACAGTTACAACAAAAAACAATCAATTGAGGTAAAAAAATCAAAAATTACCTCGGAAGGCTTCTACACCAGCTAGCGTGGAACCTCTTTCCCGGACGCTCAGCATCGGACCTTGTCGCCCCTGCTGTGCCAGCTCCGAAAGGTTCCCCAGAGCTTGCTGCTGCTATCAGCATCGCCTCGGTTGAGGCCCCCCTCGACTGGGAAGGACCTCCAGACCCAAAGCCTTCAGCTGGCCCTGGTACTGGAGTCACATGGTCAGAGCTAGCACCCCGGGGAGATGCCGACGCTGGAGTAGTTGCCGCCATCGAAGACCTCCTCCATCGGGGAGAAGGAGCCGTCGTGGAGGGAGCAGGTCTGACAGATCTCCCGTTGGCATGCTTTAGCTTCCTCTTGCGGCTCGAGGGCTCGGCCAACTCCTTGCCCTTTCCTACGACTTCGGTTCTTGGCTTTGGAGCGGGAGTGGAGCCGCCTTCAGAAGCCCCGGGGATTGCCACCCTGGAGGTTGATCGCCTCTCCACTAGGCCCAAGTCATCCAACAGCGGCATCTTCCTCCGGAGCTCTCTGCACTCCTCTGGAATCATATTCAGAGGCAGGAAGGCTGCCAGTGGAGACACATCGCCGGGACCGATGTTCCCAGGCTGGAACTTCTTGAGATGAGTCTTCAAGGCTTCACCGGCCAAGTTGGTGTCCAAGCCTACTTCAATGCGGTTGGTATCCATCTGACTATTGAAGGCCCAGGCAGGCCGGCTCCTAGCCCTCAACGGGGCCCACCTGTTCATCAAGAAGTTGTCGAAGACCATCTGCAGGGTCACCTCACCTTCGACACATTCCTGGATTCTGTCCAGGATGGGCTCGTACTAGCAAGCGCGTGAAGTTCTTCCAAAGCAGTCACTCCGGTAGTGCGGTCTCCGAGGATCCAGAGAACAACAGCTGGTGTTGGCATCTTCAACACAAGGTAGCCATAATGAGAAGTAGCCATGAACTTGTACAAGGCTGGCCTGCCCAGAATGGCA
The DNA here is from genome assembly GCA_036927565.1 of Tuctoria greenei. Lineage (NCBI taxonomy): Eukaryota > Viridiplantae > Streptophyta > Magnoliopsida > Poales > Poaceae > Tuctoria > Tuctoria greenei. The sequence goes on along the minus strand of JAYESD010000002.1, from coordinate 170,964,266 downwards.
TTAAAGGGCATGTTTATCTGAGCAACGTCAAAGACCAACTTCTCAGTGCGATAATTCTCCCGAGTCCTGAAGGTCACGGGGAGAGTAATGGCACCAAGTGGGGTTATGGCCCCCGGACCTACTCCAGAGAAAGGTCAGGAGGGGCGAAGATTCGAAGGTTAGAGCTGAAGCTTGACGAAAGCTTTGAAGCTTATTAGGTTCAAACCTGAACCTCCGTCCAGCATTACATGGTGGAGTTGGATGTTGTTGATGGTCGGAGATACCATCAATGGGAGTTGGGCAGCTCCAATCATGTTTCGAGGGCAGTCTGATGCATCAAAAGTGATGGTAGTGTCCATCCACTTTTGATGAGGCTCCGTCCTGGCGGTGGGAGCTACTGAGGCCATGTCCCGCCGCATGGTCTTGAGGACACGGCGGGAGGTGATGTCCCACGAACCACCAAAGATGGTGTTCATGGTCTTCCGATGTTCATTGTCGGAGACGTCAGAGTCGTCATCGACGGAGGTGTATACAGCCTTCAGGACCTATTAAGGGTCCTGAAAACCAAACTCCTCTTCAGCCAGAGCTTTGTCAACTTTCTGTTTTCCTTCCCTTTGTCGGAAAGGAACTTCTTCTCGACGCTTGTTGTAGCGCTCAGCAAGGTTCTGGACCTCTCGGCAGTCTTCCAGATTGTGGTTGTTCGACTTATGTATAGGACACCACGTCTTGGATTTGCCACCGTCTTCAGATGACGCCCGAGGTCATTTCTCGGGCCGTGGCCCCCGGCCACCCGGAGCTGCGGCAGCTGCAGTAGTAGGTGTGCCAGCCGACAGCTTTTTCTTGCCGTTGAATTTTTTCTTCTTTTTGCCACTCCCGGAGGTAGTGGCTTCGCCCTTGGAGGATTTTTTGTTATCCTCCGGAGATGGTTTGGAGTGCATTTCACGGCCCTCCACAGCTTTGCGCACTTGTTAGCCAAGCTGAAGAGCTCCGTGATGCTGGTGATCTCCTTGATCGCCAGCTTCTCCAACATCTTCTTGTCTCGTACGCCCTGTCTAAATGCCACAATAACAGAGGCGCTGGAGATAGAAGGAATAGTGTTTCGTACCTGGGAGAACCTCTGGAAGAAGGAACGCAGGGATTCTCCCCCTTCTGCGTTACAGCAAAAAGGTCCAGTTCAGTGCCTGGTTGGGTGTATGAACTCCCGAAATTGGCGGTGAACTGTTGGCACAATTTCGCCCAACTATTGATGGAGTTGGGTGGAAGGCTCATGAACCAGGACCTTGCAGTCCCAGTTAAAGCCACGGGGAAGTAGTTAGCCAATACAGCCTCATTAGCTCCAACTGCAAGGATTGCAGTGGAGTAAATCTGGAGAAACTCAGCAGGATTGACAGTCCCGTCAAATTTCTCTGGCGGGTGAGGCCGGAATTTTTGTGGCCATCTGACCATGCGCAAGTGCAAGGCCAGGGCAGAACAACCTCCTCCTATTCCCTCGGGAACAGGACTGTCTCGAGCTTCTCGCCTTTCGCGAGCACGCTCAATATGGACGCGACCGTCATGTTAACGGTAACGGCGATCAAGCTCCGCCCAGAGGTCGTGAGTTGAAATTCAATAATTTTTATATCCTTTTCAATATTTCCTATGCTTAATACAAATTTCAGTGGATTTTCCTACTTCAAAATATAATTAATTACTATTATTATATTATTTCAGCTTAAAGTAATAAATTAAATAATTTTTAATGTTATGTGATATTTATTTCTATGTTTCAAATAATTTTCTTCATAATTTTTGGTGGCCAAAATAATTTATCTAAATTTAAACAGGAAGTAAATATATTTTATACTTTTAAATAATTATTCTGAAATTTTATAGTATTATATACACTTTTCTGGAGTTATTATTGTTCATAATGGTTTTTTTGTAAAAATCAAAATTAATATAAATGTCAAAACAATTTTAATAGTGATAAGGGGCTTTTCTATGAGTTATTCTAGAGGCTGAATATAAAATTCAATGAAATTACAGGGGTCTAAATATCATTTTATAGCAAAAGCATGATTATTGGATATCCTAAGGTCATTACTGTAAAGCAAGGGTGTGCTTGTAATTATGCATAAAAATATAGGGGGTCGAATGCTAAAGAGTGAAGGGGTATATGATTGACTTAATCGTGCCCGTCAAATATGAGATGGATGGCAGTGATTTAAAAATGCGAAGAGGTATGCATGTTTTAATCTGGGCCGTTGTGCCCAGATGAACGACTGTGGCTGCGCCACGCCGCACAGGTGAGGTGGGCGGTGCCCTGAGCCACCAGATGCGGCAACGCCATGGCCGTCCCTCTCTAGAGCTCAATGGACGTCGCCCCGATGGCTAAATCCAATCAGAAATGGTACAAAGAGGGAGATGGAGACGTGGGGAGTCTCACCAAGGGTGTCACGCACGCGGGGATCGACCGGAGGAACGCACACAACAGCAAGAGACGCAGCTCGACCTTTGGTGTCGTCGGTGTCGCGGTCTGACCGTCGGTCCTTGCTGCAAACGGGCCCATCAGAAGTGGCGCGAATCGTCAAAATCCTTGCAGTGTATTACTTTTTATTATTCATATGCTTAGGTGAAGCGTTTCTTTGTTGATTGTGGAACTTATGTATGTGATAGGTTTAGTTGTTTTTATGATAGTATAGTAACCACGTTATTATGTTATCATAAACAACATAGGCCTCCATTATACTTTAGTTAGGTATAACATGGATATTGTTAGTATGAATAATATAGTGCTTGGTTCCAATATTGGTTCAACGTTGTTTAGGTTATTCATTACCTTAGGAAGATATTTGTGCCATGGCTCTTAAGGTATTTACATAACATGTAAGCATGGTACATAATAGTTAAGTAGCGTTAGATGTCTCGTAGATCCACGGGTTGTAGGGATAGTCGACAAGTTGTGACAGCCCTGTTCATCCTTTGTACTCTCCCACGGATATTCTTAGCAGAAATTGTGTTGATATTGTCAGGGGTAAACCCGTGCCCGACGTGTTGGACCACAAAACCCTAAGATACAGTACTAGCATATCTATGTGTACACTAGTTAGGCTATGAATATGTATATTAGAAGCATGTTAGGAATGACCCTTCCTTAGCTTAACTCTTGCTAGGACTACATTATCTCTAGTAGTAGATTGTTTAGGTGTGTGTCACACTACCCTTATTATCAACTTACCCCTGCCTTGATAATTACTTAGTACCCTATATCTTAATCAAAAGAATAGTGTTTACTTTACTTCGTCATCTTCCTTTGGGATAAATATGGGAATACTCTTGGGTGAACTACTACAACAGTATCTTCGTGCACTTGCATATCTCATCTCTTACAAGAGTGGTGTTAAGAAATACCAACAAGCATTTTCGGTGCCGTTGCCGGGAAGGCAAAAGAAGTAAAGGATAGCTATCCCTTATGATTAAGCTATAGATACTACTAGTTATTAGACAAGATTACCCTTGCTTTGTTTTCTACTTTTGTGTGAAAACAAGGTAGTGTTATGCTAACCCATTTTATGGAAAGGCCAACAAGGACGTAAATACTCAACTGCAAAAGTGATTCAAGGCGTTCATCAACAAATTATTCCTGTGGGGCAATACTATTGTTCATCACAGGAGGATTCTCCACCTTCTAGCTGGAGCCAAAGGAATCTATCCCCAAAGCTTGGGGGAGGCTCCAACATTATATCTTGGATTGCCTCCACCATGAGATGGATAGGTGGCTCATTATCCAACACACATACAACGTTGTCGACCCGTGATCACATTCATGCTGAAGCTAGAGGTGGCTTCTTCTCAACAATCATGAGGAGAATGAAGATTTAATTAAGAAGAAGTTCACCATTCAAAGGGTGGATCAATGAATGCTCCAGTTCTGTCAGTATGGCATGCACACCATTGACAAGGTGGACATGCTAGCCCAAAAATTGTACCTCCTATTGAAAGATAAAAAAAGGTCAAGCCAATAGAGAAGTGTTTGGATCATCCAAGCCATAGATATTCACATGATTTGTGAAAATCCATATCAACATGGGACACTTGGGGATTTATTTCCATAAGACAGGTGAGAATCCCTCATTTCCAAGCAACAACTCCAATGGACACCACCAACAAGGAGGTCAAGGGTGGAATCAATACAATCAATGAGGCTATGGAAATTTGAATTCCAAGGACTTCAACTTCAACTAGCCTCCCTTGAAGTAACTTGTCCATGGACAAGGAGAAATCAATGACAACATATACCCAATGAGCAATTGGCCAAGGACAAGACATTTGAAAAGCATTCAAGATCCAGGGTGTTTCATAATTACATGTTGGGACCCTACACTTTGACCCAGCCCGTGCAACCTTGGGCAAGCAACTTCAGGTATGAAGCGTTTCTTGTTTAATTGTGAGTCCACATGTCACCATGTCCAAGGAAATTTTCGATCCAAAGTCAAAGTATGGGTTGACCCAAAAGATCATCAAAGAAGTCGAACTGACACCCCCGTAAAAGGACAACCTCTTGGCCTCTATTAGGAAACTAATTTATGAGGAGAGACCATCATTTTATCCATGATTACATTTGAAGAATACGGAGAAGCCAGGGCCATCCAAACAGCCCAAGCCTACTAAGCCACCAAAAAGAGAATAGCAGAAGAAGGACAAGCCTCACCAAGTTCATAAAAGAATATCTTCAAGAATGAAAAGTCATCGCAACATCAACAAGTCTCCATCAAGGCGATGCAGAGGGCGGGGTAACTGCGTGCCCCATTTGTCTAAATGACAGCCAAAGAAGGTTTGGCATGTCAACAAGAGAGGTCATCCATACCATCATCTTTGGGTATGGACGACACACCATCACACTCAACAGGACGGAGGCAAGTCCCACTCATCGGACATTAAAATTTTGGTGAGTCCTTGCCAATAGGTTAATTGGTAGTTATTCTCATATTTTGTTTCTCAATTGCATATTTGAGTTGTCATCAAATCTTGCATTTTCATTTAGCATGTTTGAATTTCCACACTTGCATGTTGGAAAGTAAAATTTCTAACCAACACAAAACTAAAATTTTGAATTAAGTAAGAAAATTATTTGTATATGTACTTTGGGCATAACCACTTGAATTTATTTACTGAATCAAAATAAAAAGATTTCCCTTGTTCCTCATTGCATTTGCAGGTTGTTTCAAGTTGAGAAGACAATTTGACAAAAGGGTTCAAATTGCTTTGGGCCAACATAATCTGTTTTTGAGTTGTTTTGTTTGTTCTTGATCAAATTGCAGCAAGGACAAAATGTTTGAAGAGATTGTTTGGCAAGAAGAAGGGAAGACTCATCAAGCTTAGGGCACCATCAGGAGGATTCAAGTGCATATCCCTCCACCGATATCATTTCGAGTTCAAGGTGGAGGAATGTTCAAGACCATGGCCCGATGAAGGAGCATGATGAAGCTTCATTCATCTACAACTCCAACCTCAACTTGGCAATATACGTCAAACATAAAGGCCACACCATAATCCACGATCGTGAATTTCTCACACAAAGACCTTCAACCCTGAACTGCTCTTCAAATGACGAACAAGTTTAAAAGTTTTGCCTTGTCTGGATTTCATTATAATTGAATGGTTTGTTTTTGGATTAGCGAGGAAGGTTTACACCTCCTCATGATTATATTCTTATGCACCCTCATGAGAGTAAGTTTTGGCATTGCCTTCTGATTTTCAAAAGGAATGTCACCTTACTTGGAAGGAATTTAAACAAGTACCTAGAAACACATAAAGAATTGTTTAAGAGACTTAGTCATTTTTGTCTAGGTTTAGTAAACAAAGCTGATGAAATAACTTGATGGGTTAACTGGCATGTAGAAACCTAGGAATAAGTGATGTAATTTTGATGTAAATTTCATTCATATATGGAGTTACTAGATTTCAAGTTCTTAGGAAGGAAATTAAAAATTTTCGTGGAGCATAACATTAAGAATCTTATTTGCCATGATCCAAATGTTAAATATTTGCTCTTATAAAAAGTAAATATGGTTAGAAAATTCAAGATGAAGATACCCATAGAGTGTACATCTATCACTTGCATTGCTATGAGTAGGATCTTTAGAAAATGTGCAAATTGATTAATTTACAAGGCTCCACTCTTATATGAGTGAATAGTACATTGCTTATGGATGCATTGAAACTGGACCCAATGGATTTTTGCTGTTTTTCTTTCCCGGATGTACAATTGAAATTCGTTACCTAACCGGAAGTTTCATCTGTACAACTACCCCGATCTAACCATCCATCTCAATCAAAGAAAGGAAACTTGCAGGAATAATATTTTCTATCTAGGCATACAGAAGTCGATCATTGAATAAAGCCTTGGAGGTACCATTTCAACATTTGTTGGCCAATGAGTAAACGAGCATGGTTGAAACCCATCAGAAACTAATCCCGAGGGCCAATCATAGCTTTCAAGGATGGAGATTTGATATGGAAACCCTCCACAAGCGATCAATTGGATGCTATGAATAAGTGAGGTCACTATGCTCTCAACTACTCTAAGCACACATTCAAGCTCAAACGAGTTCCCACCATTGTTGGGTGCACGTTGTTCCTTTATGGCTAGAGGTTATCATGACCTTAGCCATGGAATGACGGATCACACCCAACACATGTTGGGTTCAGTTATTTCCTTATAGCTAAAGATTATGATGACCTTAGCCAAGGAATGACATATTGCACCCAGCACATCGGAGACCCTAAGGTGTGGACAAGCGACATTTACAACCCTCTCTTCGACACTCAACCCTCCAATATCGAAGCCACGCTGCATCAAGGATAGGCCAACCTCACGACCTACCTTTGCCGTTAGGGTTTCGATTCCTATCATGAACCTTGACCAAGAACAAGCTTGGGGGAGGATCCCCACTTGAGTTAACTTGTATCAAAATCCATTTGCATTTCATTTCTTTGATTTGTTTCTTTCCACACCATTTGCATCTAAAAAAAAACATTTAGGATAGGATAAATAAAATAAAAGATGTGCGGTAAGAATATTTTTACTTTGCATAAGTTTAAATGACGAATAGTTGCTAAGCATTATTTTTTCTTAGTCCCTAGTATACAACTTAATGTTCTCCAAGTATTGCATTTATTGGCTTAGAATACTCTTGCCCTAAAACATGGAATGTGGGGGTAGCGTAAGCTTAATATAATTCGAGATTGTTGTGGGATATGATATAGTAATAAGAGATACTAAAATCCTAATTAAGAGTGAAACTTGTTTTTTCCGGAGTATTTTTAATATGGATCAAAATAATTTCTCATTTGATTAGAAATTCCTACTAAAGCCATAGGATGTTCAAAATTGATAAACCTCATGCATATGCCATTTGTTTTCACATTGAGCCTAGTCAAACTAGTATAGACCTATGTGAGAATCTTTTCATACTCTTAAAATATAGATTTCATGGGCACATGCTATACTTCTACACTAGAAGTTAGCAAAATTCCATCATACCACTTCACCATCAAAGATACTCCACTCATGCATAATACTCTCTTAAAAATTATTTTTAAAAGAGGAGTAGAAGATATGGCTAAAAGAAATGAAAAGAAAAAAAATACATGCTCATGTACAAGAGCATGAGAAAAAAAAAAGAGAAAAAGAGAAAATAAGTATCCAGGTTTCACATTACAATAAAGAGAGTCAACAAAAAGGAGTTATCTGAAAATTCCCACTCCACTACATTCCATCACACATGCACAATCTTGACCAAAAGCATGATTTTTTTTCTCCTAAGGCTTACTCTTTTGACTTAGCAATACAAGTTCTACAAATATGCCTTCTATTGATCCCATCCAAGATCCACATAAATCCTTATTTAGATGTAGGACAAGAAAGGCATTGCCCTGGTGAGGAAAAAAATTCACGTATCACATAGGAGTGATTGAGAGCATCATTTGAGTAACTCAAAATTAAACACCATTTGAAACTCTCCGGATTTCAGGTGGAACTTAGACATTAGGTGATACATTTTCACTTTGTTGTTCTGTCCTTCAACCACCCAAGAAAAAAATAGACATAAGTCCTATAATGACTAAGAAGAAAGGTGAGGTACCATAGCCAGTTTATTCAATGCAAGGTAGAATATTTTGTTGTGCACTTGGTACTTTTGAAAAATAGAACATTGAAGCAACTCCTGATCAACAACCTAAGTCTCCATCTTTGCTTCAGGATGAGCAAAGGCTAAGTTTGGGGGAGTTTCTTGATGGTCATTATATATCAATTTCGACCGTCGACATAACTCGATTATTGAAAGAATAAATATTTCTTACACACATCACTCTCACTGTTAACATAATTCCACTTGTACTTGGAGAAATAGTGCATACAGATATTTTATTGCAGGAACGAGGAGAAATTAGGGTAGCAATCCTAAAAAGTGACATCTGGCCAATCATGTGACGACATGTGGCATTACATGGATCCATGGACCCATTCCCAGGCGTATCCGATGAAATCAAACATCAATTCACACGGAATGGGAACCAGGGCCCATAAGTCAGTCACCAGGAGAAAGAATAGTCGAGGAGGGGCCAGGACCATGTATGTCGAACCCTTAGCTCGGCGGACTTCGTCTGAGTGTCATTCGCAATCAAACGACGTGTGGTGCTCTTTCGTGGCTCCCGAATAGTGGTGAAAACTACTTCACATGCAAAAGTAGGCCAGAACCGACTAAACTTCGTGTACAAATAGGAACCCTCACCCCTCACTTCATCACACACCACTTGAGCATTACTATCTTGTATACATTAGTTCTCCAAGTCCTTAGTGTAGTTAGGCTGTAGGGAGGAGCCTCTAGTCCCAAGTCTATTTTGGGAAAGGTATGGCTCATGTATATTTTCTTCTTTATGTGACTTTATACATTATAATAATATTATTCTTTTATTATTCATATGCTTTGGTGAAGCGTTTCATGTTTGATTGTGGAACCCATGTATGTGGTAAGTTTAGTAGTTCTGACGATAGTATAGTAACCACGTTATTATGTTATAATAAACACCATTGGCCTCCACTATAGCTTGTGAGGTATAACATGAATATTTTTACTATGAATAATATAGTGTTTGGTTCAGTGATGTTTACATTAGTCATTACCTTAAGAAGATATATGTAACATGGCTCTTAAGGTATTTACTTAACATGTAAGTGTGGTGCTTAGATAGTTAAGTAGAATTGGATGTCTTGTAGACCACGACAAGTGGTGACAACCCTGTTCGTTCTTTGTACTCCCCCAAGTTCAGCTATGTCGTAAGCTTTTAGCAGGAATTGTTGTGATATTGTCATGGGTAAACCCGTACCTGATGTTTTGGACGACTAAGCCTTAGTATTCACCACTAGCATATCCATGTGTACACTCGTTAGGCTATGCATATGTATATTAGAAGCAAATTAATAATGGCCCTTTCTTTGCTTAACTCTCACTAGGACTACATTATCACTAGGAGTAGATTGCTTATTTGTGTGTCACACTACCCTTATTATCAACTTACCCCTGCCTTGATAATTACTTAGTATCCTATATCTTAATCATAAGAATAGTGTTTACTTTACTTCATCACCTTCCTTTTGGATAAATACGATACTCTTGGAAATACTCTTGGGTGAAATATGCTACAAGAGTATCTTCTTTGTGCTTGTGGATCTCATCTCTTATCAGAGATGATTTGTGGTGTTAAGAAATACCAACACCTGTCACATCCGATGTGGCAGTGTGTGTGTGTGCGTGATACGACGGGTGCACATGCACCTCGGTACTGCTCGCCCGGTGACAAGATGTGGGGACTAGAGTCCCGACATTCCAGGAATCACATTGGGTGGTGCCCCGTGATGCGACACCGCATAGCACAACACAAAAGGAACTCAGAATACATAACTTAAAAGCTGACATTACATCCAAAGTTTTTACAACAAAATAACTACAACAGCGGAAATCTTCATCACAACACTCTCGGACATAAGCTACAGCAGTAGGGGTCATATCCAACACACGGATACTCCACTCTAGCAACATAAAAGTAAAGCAATGACACAATCCAGTAAAACATTTAATATGCATCCGTGAGCATGAAACTCAACAAGACTTAACCGTCTCACCTAAACATGGAACTCTACATGTAGAAACTTAGACATAGGAAGGTAAATGTGCATAAAAGAACTCGCCTAAGAGTTGATCCTTATTGCATGCTTTTAGCAGCAAGTTACTGGTTGATAAAAGTAACTTTAGTGAGCTCATACAAGTTGCAATATAATGATTTTCCCTAAGAATGCAATTCATATGATCAAGTTCAATAATGTTCAACTACTCTTAATTGACTATGCCATGACGCAATGAACAAGCAAAACTCATAACTTCCAGGGATGGTGACTCGAATCAATATACACTTGCAGGTAATCCCAGATAACAAGACACACACACCCGTCAGAAAGAGGTGATCAGCCACTTCCATTAACGTTGTATGTCGCAACCTTTCACAAGACACCCAAATGCTGAGCCGGTCCCACCTCCCGGCACCAACCAAAGTCAGTGGGTTATGCCTCAACATCTATTTTATCAAGTTACATAGGCTTACTCGGTCCCATATACCAGCTTGTCTCCGGTACTGTTCAAGACTTGTCCAGCTGGGCCGCACACGGCACGGTCCTTGATCGACACAGGCAGGACTACTCCTCCTATACCTCCTGCCCGATCTTCAACTTATCCCGCGAGTAGGCTCCAACCTCTCGACTTCTAACTACATCTCGCGAGTAGGCTCCAACCTCTCGACTTTTAATCACATCTCCTGAGTAAATCCCATTACTTGTCTTCTAGAACCCAATATGATCTCTCGTGAGTAGTTTTACTACTCGTCTTCTAACTACATCTCGCAAGTAGATTTCTCTACTCTACTTCTCTCGCAAGTATAATATACTGCTCAACTTAGTCTACGTCTGGCGAGTAGGCTCCAACCTCTTGACTCTCTCGTGTAACTCCTATTACACGTCTTCTACCATCAAACACTAGCATAGCTTGACCGATAAAGGGGTCACTTAATCTACCCAACAACCCAAAGGTTTTCTGGTCATGCAAGTGGATTTTCATCCATAATATAGACTTAATGCACATAATAATTCTAATCAATCGAGTTATATAAAGGAAAACTTTGTAAAACTTCTTATATGCTAATCGGGACTTGCCTTTGGTTGCGACTAGGTAAATGTCAACTGTTAGTGGCTTGAGCTTCTAGATGAAGCTTTTCGTCGCTTTCCTCCCTTCCTTGTCTTTGTTGCTGCTTGGGCAAATCTTGCTCTTGCTTCTACTTGGGCAAATCTTGTTCACCTTGAAGTCTATGCTTGTGCCTCCTGAGTTCTGCTCCTTTTCCATCTCTGTGGGGTAATCTATCGATATGAGGATGCATGTATAAGAATGGTAATTTAACACTTAATCAAAGTGGAATCTTAATACAATAAAAAAGGATCAAGTATCAGGTTGGAAGTCAAATGATGTCTCTTATGACTTTTATATAAGCATGTCGACATAGGAGTATAGTTCCAAATCCAGAGTTTTGGAGGTCCAGTAGTGGGTTCCTGTTGGTTTCTCAAAATTGAGGATTAAGGTGGAACTTGCTTTAAATTGATTTAAGAACAAGTCCTATAGATTTTAAACTAAACCATCATATAAGGAAGAGTAACGCAGATTTAATTGTACCTGAAGACAGTGCCTATAGAAGTTGAAATTTTACAGTAGATGTATGATGTAACAAGAGATTTAAAATAAAAGTTTCAGGAATTTATATGCAGTAATTTTGTCAGAATATTTTCCTAAGGTTTCCTCCATTGATCAATTTATAGAGAATATTATGGGCTTTGCCATACTGCAAATTGAGTTTGCAGACAGTGATAGTTATAAGGAATCCACGAAAATTTATTTAGCATTGTTCTAGGCATTATATAGGGAGTTAGTGATTTTACAATCTGCACTATATTCTGAAACAGTTTCTGTTGATTTTTGAGCATTTTATGGACCTAGGGGAAAAGCACGCAGTTTACCTAGTTAAACATCTTCAATGCAACTGAAATTTTTAATGGAAACTCTACGGTACTAGTAGAGGAGGTTGGCTAAGTTGACAGTTTTCCATGCAGTAGATCAACTGGTATAAAATTCCAAATCTTTGGATTCAAAGAATTATTGAGAATTTTACAGATGGTTTCATACCAATTAAATTGTACCATTGTATAGAACAGATTAAGAGGGTTCTAAAAAATATTTTTGAGAATTTTTTATTAAACCTACAGGGAGTTATGCATTTTCTAGGTTTGAACTATTTTCCTGATTTTCTTTCTATTGTATAATTTGAATTAATCAGCTGGCCCCACTGCATTTGAATTAGCCAATGAAAAAGGAGCCACATGTGTCCACTGAGTTTACTTGCGTGGCCGCACTGGATACATGTGGTGAAGAAGATCTTGGACGGGCTTTCTTCTACCTCCATCTGTTGGGGAGCCGGCGGGGCCAAAGGTGCGTTCGACGGCTGGCTGTTCGGCGGGAACCACTATGGAGACATTCTCATAGTGGAGATAGTGCTACTAGGTCTTTTCACACATGCAAAACACTATGGGAGGGTCGTTTCTGTAGGATCGAAGAGCATGTGAAAAGCTACCAGAGGGGGGTGAATGGTAGATTTAAAAACTTTTTCAAAGGAAGCAACAAAAACCTCTCGGCAGAAAATCGATCTGTTAAGGAAATTGTATATGTGACTGATCTAGATGAGTTCAATCGTGACAAAACTAGTATAGATTTTAGGTAATCAATTCATGAGACACCACAACAAGAATCATGAGAACTCATTGGGTAAAACTCAAGTTATGGATAAAACCCTGAGCGAAAGTCAATCTGTTCTAACAGAGAGCAAACAGATCTACTACGCTGCAAATAAACTCGTGTAACTCAAAAATCACAAATCCAATGACCGTTAATTTTCACAGATCGTATAGTATTGAATTGTGAAGACAACACAAAAAGAATCACGTCAATTAGATCTGTAAAACATGAGTTACAATCAAAACAATGAAGAAAGGTCAGGCAGCGCAGAAACTCAACGAGAAAGACTTGACGAAAACAAGTCAGCCGAACAAGGCACAAAAGCTCCTCTAAACTACGAATTTTATTGACCGAAACACAAGAGGAACAGCCTAAAGTACTCTACTATGAGATTTGGTCTCCCTTGCTTATATAACCAGACCCAAGGCCAACCCAATCCAAACTAGGACTCAAATCCTACTCAGTTTCAACCGATACTTTCCATAACTGCTCAAGACTCTTCCATGCGCAGATAGAAGCAATCTGAAGACTTCCAAATACCTTAGGAATTTACAATAAATTCCTAAAACAACTCAACTTCATGATCCACATGAAATCTAACCAAAACAAACTCAAAACTTTCCATAGACGAACCATAACCACCTCAGTCGCAGCCTGAGGCATAATCCAGCCGGTTGGACCTTTCCGGCCACATCTTCACGTCCATATCTCTTCACCACATCTTGTAACAGTGTAGCCACGTCCATGCACCCCTTGCATACGTGCAAACACTTTCCAAAAATGTTCACGATACCTGCATATGCATTGTTCTTGACCCAAACATGTTGCATGACCTCCCGATCAACTCAATCACAATTCCTCCCGAACTTGGTTGTTGAACCTCATCTTCTTCCTAAGACTAGTTCAATGGATCCTGTCACCAGTCATGTCTTGACCTCAAGCAACACCTGCACATGAACAAACAACCAATTTTTGCGAGCCCAAGTCCTCGACTCGACTCTCGTTAGTCCGAAAAACACGAAACCTTATGTGAGCACATCACATTAGCATGTTGCAAGCCATCGCAATGTTTAACCACCATAATCAGCCATAGCACATCAAATACTTAGTAAATTAATACTAAGCAAACTTTCCGTAAGCCAAAAGCAAGTTCCAAACACTGCAAGTTAAAATAGAGCAAAACAGAGCAACCGAACTCAATATGAAAACTCTGCACAGTAACTATTACTCCCCATATTCATTGAGAAAGTTCGGACAGCCCTAAATCATCGAGGGTAATGTTACTCCAAAAAAGTAATTTGAAAAGATCGACCCTTGTCAACTCACGTGCATCTCACGTGTGTGAAAGTTTGGACAGTCCTAAGTGTCGAACATGTGCAAGTCATGTGAGAAAAATTCAGACAATCCGAAGCGAGAAAACACGTGCAACTCATGTGTGATGAAGTTCGGACATTGCAAAACAAATTCCCGCAAGTTTGGACAATCCGGACTGGGATTTTCAGCGATATTCAAAGCTTTGTGTGTGAACCCTCGCTTTTATTTAAATTGCCAATGTATTCAGCACATAGGTCTCACAATCTCCCCCTTGATGAATGCATTAGCAAAACCACTTAAAATCCGAACATTAGCTCATTCACTGAAAAGTTTTAAAAGCAAATTTCTCCCCCTTTTGACTATCAAAAATCAAATGATAAAGAAATTTCAAAAACAAATTCTCCCCCTGACAAGAATGTGTAAAAACCCGTGAATGTGCAATGTGTGACATATTTGTCCCCCTTTGACAATGTATTTAGCAAGGTTCAAAAGAGAAATTTTAATTGTTATGAGCATATTATAACATATACATATAAAACAAAGCTCCAATTCATACTATCAACTATCTTACACTATCACATCAATGAGATTCATAAAGTAGTGTAAGCCATGCTAGAGATCAAGTGTAATTTTTCAATTTAAGCAAGTCATGATCTCATAAACTCAACTATTTCAAAACATGAAAGCATGACACATGTTGCTGTTTCTTATTTTTCATTATCATTTAAAGCACAAATTTTGATCATATGACATTTGCAAGAGATTATTTACCGCATCAGCCTTATTCTAACCAACCAAGCCAAACATATGTTATTTGACAATCAGAAGCTTAAGGACATGGTTTTTGTCATACACAACTTCTTCCAAGTTCATATCTAAGTGCAATGATAAGCCATCTGAAAAAAAGAAGTGTGATGCATGCATATTCTCTTGATCTCTTCTCATTTTTCATTTGGTCATAAAAGCTCAACATGTGGATAGTTGATTGATTAATTTTTCATTATTAAAAGCACTTGTGAGCATGCAACAAGTTCAAAACAGCAAGAAAGTTTATCATGTCCGGATTTAGTGTAAGTAATTCTTCCAATTACAAGTCATGGCAAAAACTACGAAATGTATAACACGAGTAATGCATTAAGAGCTTTCAGCATGTAAAAGGAATCACAAAGTCATATATGTATGAAATACTATGCTCATATTATTTTAAATTCGGATTCTCACATATACTTCCCAATTTTCAAAAGTCCCCCTAAATTTAAGCCATAACGATGCATAACCCCTATTTCACTACAAATGAAACAAAAATGAGTGAAATCCAAAGGTTTTGTTAAAATGTCAGCCAATTGTTGTTCAGTATCTACATGGTGAAGCACAATGTTTCCTTTTTCAACATTATCATGGAGAAAGTGATACCTAATGTCAATGTGCTTTGATCTAGAATGTTGCACGGGGTTTTTAGCAATGCAAATGGAACTAGTGTTATCACAAAACAGCGGAATACTATCTAAATCAACCCCATAGTCCTTAAATGTTTGAACAATCCAAAGAACTCGTGAGCAAGCGCTAGCAGCAGCTACATATTCATATTCGTCCATAGACTGTGCAACTGAATTTTGTTTTCTAGAGGACTAAGGAACAAGTGAATTACCAAGAAAATGACAAGCACCCGAAGTAATTTTCCTATCAATCCTACAAATTCAAAATAAGCATCCAAAAAAGCTTTCAAAGTAACGGTTGAGGAAGAAGGAGGAAAATGCCAAATTCTTGAGTTTCATGTAAGTACCTAAGAATTCTTTTGACGGCTGACGATGTGAAACACGTGGGGAAGCTTGAAATCTTGCACAGAGACATACGCTGAATTCTATGTCCGGTCTTGATGCCGTGAGGTACAAAAGTGATTTGATCATGCTTCGATATTCTTTTTGATCAACAGGTTCACCATCTTCATCAATTTCAAGTGTCACTGTTGTTCCCATTGTTGTCCAAAGAGGCTTGCTTTTGTTTATGTTAAAGCACCTTTGGAGGTCTTTTGTATACTTTGTTTGATGCACAAAGGTTCTGTCGGTGGTTTTGATCCGACAGATCTCCCGACACTACTAAAAGTGTTTGTGGAGTTTGAAGTTCGGTATGGGCTCGCGGAGATTCAAGAAGGTGAAATGTAAAATGACACTGGAGACACAAAGATTTACGTGGTTCGGGCCGCCTGAGCATAATACCCTACTCCACGGGGTGTGTTGGTGTTGTATTGGATGTATGAACTCAACTCAGGTGACGTGAGTTGAGAGCGCGTGTGAGGCGATCAGACTAGATGTCTTCTATGTATCATCGGCCTGTCCTTTTATAGTACAAGGACAGGCCGTTACAAGTTGGCCTGGCCCGACATGTGGCCCCGATGGCTACTAATATTGATACACATTTGATGCGCTTAATTACCCTTAATGACCGAGTTACGGGCTTCGACAGCGCCGTTACTGGTAATAAGGGTCGTCCGATCGTGTGTCATTAACATAGTATTAATGACACTTAATCGGGTCTTGAAGTCCTTGATTCCCCTTTGAAGATCTGAAGCCGTTGTGGATTCTACTGGAGGTTTAAGGCTGAAGATCCGACAGTTGGACACGTGGCAGCTCCGGAGCATATTGTGGGGAACTGATAGGTCGGGTGCCACTAGACACGTGTTAGTTCCGGAGCTTCCCTCGGTCTGGGGTTAGGTTCGGGGGTGCCGTTATGGTACATAGCCCGGAGCTTCCCCCTTGTGGGCGGTAGCTCTGGTTTGATGGTACACGTGGCGACCTTGGGACTAACCATGTTGGGGAAGTGGGTCCAGTTATGTCTGACATATGGGCCTCCGAAGGTCTTCAAATCAAGTAGATGACATTTCCTTGAGATCTTTGCAATCTCAAGGGGTATACGGTACTCATGGTACCGACAGTGGCCCCCTAGGCCCACCTCTGGGGAAGACCCCTTGGGTGAAGTCATTCTGCCGGAGGTGGGTCCATCCTTCGACTTTTGAGCCGAGTCTTCAAAGGTCTCCAGATGCGCTGTTGGCGATAGTTTTGGAGTTAAATCCTCGCCGTGTGGCATATCCCGGGTGCGGCAAATGAGATCTTTGGCGTGCAGATCTCACACAATTGAAGGTCGCCGATTCCCGATACGAAAATCGTATTGGTTCTGCGCGCCTTGTCAGGCCGCCGCCTTCGGGCTTCCCGCCTTTCATGATGACAACCGTTCGCCTGGGTAAGAACCTCGACTTGATCGTCGGGGTGGTCCCGGGCCCTCTTGTCATCGGCAGGGTGAAATTTTGAATAGTATTTTTGGCTTCCCTGCGTTTTCCATCCAAGCATTGCGGGGGCTTACTTAAGAAGGAATGTGCGCACCGTCTGGGGTTCTTTATGCCTCTCATCTGAACTTGCGCTCGAACTCCCAAACTTGTGCTTGCTTTTCCTCCCTTGCCTCGCTGTGTTGCGATGGAGTTGGGTCTCCGCAAGAGCCGCTTGAAGACTGAAAGTGACCTGAAGAAGGTCCAGGCCCTCATGGGGTGGTCCCCGGACTTCTTCAACCACCTGGTCCGTGCCGGGGGAAAGCTCCCATTCGAGAAGGAGCACGCCGGCGAGATGGTGTACTTTTCTGCGTACGCCATGGTGGGGTTGATCCCACCTTTTTTCTCCTTTTTCTCAATGCTGCTAGACTTCTATGGTCTGCAGTTGTACCACCTTGGCCCCCACTCCATTCTTCTAGTGTCTGCTTCGTCCACTTCTGTGAAATGTGGGTGGGCATCTCCCCCTGCATTGAGCTTTTTTGGACCTTCTTCACCGTCCATACCACCGGAAGGAGTGATGAGTACCTTGTCTTCTACTACTTTGTGAAGCGCAAGAAGTGCCCATTCAAGTACCTCCGGTCGTTTCCCTCTGGAAAGTGGGACGATTGGAAGAAAGACTGGATAGTCATCTGGGTGGAGGAGCACGAGAAGCTGGAGCTGCCCGAAGGCCTCCCCAACATCGACACTGCAGTCTGGAGTGAAGCTCCGGTGCTGTCAGATGCCTTCAACCCTGCTCTGACCAAGATCCGCCAATGTGTGGAGGGAGGATTAACTCCTCAGGCGGTATTTTGCAATTTCCTGGTCAACAGATGGGCACCGCTGAAGAGGAGAGAAAAACTCGCTTGGACCCTCAACAGTGTGATGGACGACGACCGGGTCAAGAGCGGGCTGAAGTCCAACATAGAGGGGGCGACCTTGGAGTTTCATCTCAAGAAGTTCCAGCATGGCATCGACGTCGCGGGTGATGACTTGACCCCACCACCAGCTTTCCTCCCTCTGAACGTGGAAGTACAGTTCAGCAGGGAGCTCCGACGGATGATGCCAGCGCTTGACGACCTCGGTGTCATCGAGAGACGATCGACTTCAAGGGTGGTGATCCCTGGGGCTTCTGAAGGTGGCTCCGCCCGTGCCCCGAAGCCAAGGACTGAAGTCGTCGGCAAGGGCAAGGAGCCGGCAGCCGAACCCTCGAGCCGGAAGAGGAAGCTAAAGCATGCCGACGGAAGGTCCGTCAGGCCTGCACCCTCTGCAGCAGCTCCTTCTCCTTGGAGGGGGAGGTCTTCTACAACCGCGGCGATTGTACATGCAACAGTGTCTTCCCGGGGTTCTAGCCCCGGGCATGTGACTCCAGTACCAGGGCCAGCTGAGGTCTCTGGGTCCGAAGGTCCTTCCTGGTCGAGGGGGGCCTCGACTAAGGAAATGCCCATGGCTGCAACAAGTTCCGGGGGGCCTTCCAGAGCTACCACGCCAGCGGCGGCCATGGTCAGTCCAGAACGCCCGGGAAAGAGATTCCATGCAAGCTGGTGCGGAAGCCTTCCGAGGTAATTTTTAATCTTTACCTCAGACGGTTGTTTTGTTGTAGTAACTATTTTTTAAGTACTTCATCCATCATCTGCAGCGTCCCCAAGAAGAGGAGTGAGGCTCCGCCCTCAGCCACAGCAGCTGAAGCTATGAGGGCAGAGGCTTCTGCTCCTGTCCCGGTGCCGCCCCAAGTGGTGGCTGAAGCTGCGGCAGCTCCGGCGCCAACTGTCGTGGTCATGGACCTCGACTCATCCCTCGAGACTCCCGTGGTAGCGCCGGACCACAGGAGAGAAGATGCGCCAGTGGCGCATGCCCCGGAGGTTGAAGCCCCGGGTCTTGATGCTGAGATGTTGGAAGCTTCGGCCGCTGAGCCGGAGGAAGCAGTGATTTCGGCCCCAGAGCTGGAAATTGTCGAAGCTACAGTGGTTGAGCCGGAGGTTATTGAAGTCCCGGCGAGTGAGCTGGATGTTGAGGAAGTCCCGGCGATTGAGCCGGCTACCTCCAAAGCTCCAGCCTCAGAGCCGGTTGCCACTGTAGCTCCGGCTGCAGCGCCGGTTGCAGTTGCAGACCTTCTGGTGCCTGAGTCGGTTGAGGTTGAAGCTCTAGCCTCAGGGCCGGTTGTTGTTGACCTTCCGGCGCCCGAGCCGGTCGTTGCGGAGGCATCAGCACTCGAACCCATGATGTTCGAGGTGCCAACACCCGAGCCACCAGCGGAGGAGGAGCCCAGGCCAGAGCCGGAAGTAGCCCCTGCTCCGAAAGTGATGACGGCGGAGGTGCCTGCTGCTTAGCCAGGGTGCCCTGATGAAGTCGCTGGCCCCCTGCCCGAGGGGGCAAATGAAGACCTGGCGGCAGGGCCTTCGGAACCACTTCCGGAGGTCGAAACTTCTTCTGCGGGACCCTCCTCGGTGGCGACTGAGGCTATACCAGAGAACGGCCCTAGTGCCGTGGAGGCTCAGGGGACCACTCTTGTGGAGTGGGACCCAATTTTTGTAAGTGAGAACCCGCTGGAACCAGCGGAGGAGACCCCAGCAGGTCCGGACCGTATTCCCCTATCGTTGTCCATTGACAATGCTTGCTCCAGTCTGCGTCAAGTCCAGCTGGCGTTCTACCACGAAATCAAGGCTCTTGAAGAGGAGCGCCAAACCCTTAGGCGATGGTGTAATCGGCTCTACATCAAGACCAAGCTGGCGCAGTCGAGGCTGGCAGACGACAAGGAGTGGATCAAACAGGAGAAGGTCCGCCTGGAATACTGGGGCAAATTATTGAATGATTGGGAGAGCTTGACTCGTGCCCTCGACACTGAATCTCGGGCCATTTATGAGCAGGCCAAGGCAGCTAATAGTGCGGCTGATGATCGCCAAGAGAGGCTTGAAGCCATTAACACTAGCCTCATCAAGCGTCGGGAGGCACTTGAGGAGAGGGAGAAGATGCTCAAGACGAAAAGCAAAAACTCCTAGAGCTGCGGGATGATGTCGTGAAGAGGGAGGAGGAGCTCGCCGAAAAGGTGGCTCTGGCTGACAAGGGCCTCGAGAAACGCACCAAAAAATTGGAGGAGCGTTGCGTTGAGGAGGAGGAGAAGGCCTAGGTGCGAGGGCAGGAACTCTACAAGCAAGAGTGTGCCATCGCTGCTAGGGAGAAGAAATTTAGGGGTCGGGAGAAGGACCTTGTCGACCGGCGGAACAAGATCCACCTATGGGAGGAGGAGCTTGGAAAACTCGAGAAGCATGTTGCTGAAAAGATTCAGCAAAATGCCAAAGAGGTTGAGCACCTTGCTCGTGAGAATTCTGAACTGGCGGCGGCCAAAAGATCCTTGGAGGAACTGAAGGGCTTGAGGACTGCGGACTACCTACAGGTTTGGGAGTTCCTGAGCAAAGCCAACGACACGCTGACACCAATGGGCTTCAGTCCCGTGTGTCCAGATGATCTGGAGCCGGAGCCAGACCTGGCGTTGCAAGCGTTGAGCTCGGCGGGTGACAAACTCTCCAAGGTGGGTGACGCCATCGCGGACCAGTTGGAGGCTGAGGGGCAGTCCCTGGCAAAAAACGTCGCAGAGTATGTGCTGACGTGCTACACCACCCGGGATCCCCTATTTCCTCCGGACCCGGTGCTTGAAGGTCCCGTCGAAGGAGAAGGTGAAGCCACCCGAGCCAACATGTTGGAGTTTGCTCAGAAGGTCGCCCAGTTCTTCCATAGGGTCTAGGACCATCTCTGTAGCTCCCACTTGTATTCTCTCTTTTTCTTCCCCAATTTCATAATCCCTTGTCTCTAGATGAATGAAATCCACAATTTGTCAATGAATTTCATTTTCTGTCTTCAACACTTCTGTCTTCACTTAGCTTCCTGGTAGATGTACACAATTTGATTGTGGACATGTACCAAGAGGATATTGTATTTTGTTGAAGACTCATTTGCTTCGAACTTGTAGAGTGTAGGTCCGAAGTATTCGATAGTAAAGGCCCCCTGAGGTTGTCGGAGCTCAGAAGCTCTGGCATTGACTACCGTCGGAGCTTAGTAGCTCCAGTAATAGTCCCTATCAACAAGTAGAGCATCTATAGTTAGCCCTCCGGGGTGTCAGAGCTTAGTAGCTCCGGCAGTGACCTTTGCCAACGCGTAGCTTGTCGGCAGCAGACTCCACTTGTGGGGTCCTCTGACCATCTTTTATTCTACATCGACGGCTGGCCCCCCTAGCTTTGCCGGAGCTTGGTTGCTCCGGTAATGCTCGTTTTCAATGTTTAACATCGATCACAAGCCACCTAGGGGGAGTCAGAGCTTTGTTAGCTCCGGCTTTTCTCCATCAACGTGGACTCTTTATTTTTCCTACACACTGAAGCCAATAAAAATAGTAAAATTCGCTCCTTGCCTATAACTTCATCGCGGCTTACGATTCCAAAGAAAGTTTTAGGTCAAACACAATTCTGAATACAACCGAATGTGTTGCCTTCTTTCATGCAGATCCAATTGTACTTGGACCCGCCTTACTTCGGCCTGCCGGGGTGTAGGTAGAGTGGCGTACTTAGGGTGCTTGACCAGGCTAAGTCGATAGCACACTCCAGCCCTAGATTGGCTTGGCGGCATTCAGGCGAGTGGGCCATGAACAATATTTGAATCCAAAATAATTGACAATACAGCTTGAATTGTACATGAACTGGTCGAACTAAAATTTCTTAAGAATTGTACAACTTTGTTTTAGACAAGAAAGAGAAAAATAAAAAATGTTGAGCATGTACAAAATAAATGCACGTGGAGTCTGTTTCACAAGAAGATGTCTTTCATTATAGGTCCGGGGTACAGGGGAAACAAGTACACTCTTAGGGTACGGAACCAAGCTAAGCGTGTTTCATTTCTCGTTTGACCCAGGGTAGCTAGCCACACTTTTATTTCTGAGACTGTGACAAGTGTTGCATGAACTTTGCGGACCTTCCGGGAAAGGTCCGGCTGTTCTCCCGGAGGAACTACCCGACTCTGTACAATGACTCTATAACATACACCTCAAGTTACTACAGACTCACCTCCGTGATATTAAGTGTAGAACTTACGGAGGTACTCAATATTCCAAGGATTTGGGAGAGGTGTCCCATCCTCGGTAGCCAAGCGAACACTTCCGGGACGGGATACTTTAATCACTCGGAAGGGTCCCTACCAGCTGGGGGAGAGTTTGTTTAACCCTTCTCTGGATTGTATTCTCCGTAGCACCAGATCGCCTTCCTCGAGCTATCGGTTGTGTACATGCCACTGATGATAGCACCGAAGGGCTTGGCGGTATCGGGCATTCCGAACAGCTGCTTGGCACCTTCCCTCCTCAAGGAGGTCTAGGTCTTCACGCCGGAGCTGGTCCTGCGTGGCTTCATCGAAGGTCCGGACCCGGAGTGATCCCAAGGTGATTTCTGGAGGAAGGATTGCTTCAGCTCCATACAGCAGGAAGAAGGGTGTCTCTCCAATTGACCAGTTTGGAGTTGTCCTGTTGGCCCATAGAGTGGGCGGAAGCTCTTCAATCCAGTTGGCTCCATGTTTTTTCAAGCGCTCATAGGTGCGCGTTTTGAGTCCTTTCAGGATTTCAGCATTTGCTCTCTCATCCTGGCCATTGCTTGCTGGGTGAGCTACGGAGGCGTAGCAAACTTGAATGCCGAGGTCTTCGCAATATCCTTGAAATGCAGAGCTTGTGAATTGGGTCCCGTTACAAGTAATGATTTTGTTTGGGACTCCAAATCTGCATACAATGGACTGCAAAAATTTGATAGCAGGTTGCTTGTTTATTGTGACAACTGGAGTTGCTTCCGGCCACTTGGTGAACTTGTCAATGGCAACGTACAGGAACTTGTAACCTCCTACGGCTCTTGGGAAAGGTCCCAAGATGTCCATCCCCCACACAGTGAAGGGCCATGTAGGAGGTATCATTTGTAGAGCCTGAGCCAGTGTGTGAAATTGCTTTGCATGAAATTGGCATGCTTCGCATTTCTTCACCAGCTCAGTTGCATCCTGGAGTGTTGTAGGCCAGTAGAAGCCATGCCGGAAGGCTTTACCGACCAGCGTGCGGGAAGACACGTGGTTCCCACACTCGCATCCATGGATTTCTGCGAGGAGCTCGCATCCTTCTTCCCTTGTGATGCACCGCATTAGGACGCTGTTGGCACCGCGCCGGTAGAGATCCCCTTCTACCAACGTGTATCTTTTAGCCAATCTGACTATCCGGTCAGCGGATACATCATCGTCAGGAAGGATGTTGTCTTTCAAGTAGCTCCGGATCTCTGAGATCCATGCATCGGAGCTAACTTGAGCATTTGAGTCTTGCGTGCTGGGTTGCTCGGAGCTTCCGGCAGCACCTACGACCCTTGATGGCTGCCATGGTAACAGAGCCATCGGGACCGTCAGCTTCGAGATGCTGATCTCGCCCCCTTCGCTCAGTTTGGCATGCTGAGCTGTGGGTTTTGACAAACTCCGGACAAAAGTTCCGTCAGGAGCTAGAGCTCTGGTTGACGCTTTCGTCGAGAGTTCATCGGCTTCAGCGTTGTTGACACGCTAGATGTGGTGGAGGTCTAGGACTTCGAAGTCCTTCTGAAGCCTCTGGACTTTAAGGAGGTAAGTAGCTAGCTGGAGATTGTTGCAGGAGCATTAACCCTTCACTTGTTTAATGATGAGCTGTGAATCTCCCTTGACCAGCAGCTGCTTGACACCGTATGACAGTGCCACCTTCAGTCCGTAGATGAGTGCTTCGTACTCCGCCATGTTGTTGGTCGGCATGAAGTCAAGGTGTACCATGTATTTTACCTTCTCCCCGGTTGGTGTGAGGAGAAGGATTCCAGCTTCGGTCCCCTAATTTTGCATGGAGCCGTCAAAGTAGAGGGTCCAGTGAGGCTCGGTGAAGACCGGAGCCTTGTGTTCTAGCTTCTGCTCATTGGGGCCCCCAGGGTTTGATGGAGAGGGAGTCCATTCCGCCACAAAATCTGCCAATGCATGACTCTTGATTGCTTGTCTTGGAATGAATTTGAGATCGAATTCGGCCAATTCCGCTGCCTACTTTGCAATATTCCCAGTTGAATTGGGATTATGCAAGATTGCTCGAAAAGGGTAACAAGTCACCACTGAAATATTGTGAGCTTGGAAGTAATGGCAAAGATTCCTGGAGGTGATAAGAACTGCATAGAGCAGCTTATGCACCTCTAGGTATCGAGTCTTGGCGTCATGAAGTACTTCACTGATGAAGTACACTAGGCGCTGGATGGTCCGGACCCTACCGGAGGGGCCCGGAGCTTCCTCTTCATTGACCCGGATCCTCCCGGGGGGATCCGAACCTTCTTCGGGGACCTCCGGGTCCTGGCTGGAGGGACCCGGACCTTCTTCAGAAGCGACTTGGACCCTCCCGGAGGGGTCTGGGTCTTCTAAAGTAACTTCTTGTGGACTCAAGTCTGGGAACTGGGACCCAGACTCGCTTTCAGGAACCTCCGGACCCTCCCGGAGGGGTCTGGATTCCTAAGCATGGGATGGTTCTGGTCTCTCCGCAGCCAGTAGCATACTGACAACTTCGTCAGTTGCTGAAATGTAAAGCAGCAAAGGCTCAGCAGAGTTCAGAGCTACCAGAGTTGGTAGGTTGGTGAGGAGCTGTTATAGCTCCTGGAATGCCTTTTCTGCTTCTTCAGACCATTGGAATGGTCCGGACTTCCTCAATAACTTGAAGAAGGGAAGTGCCCGTTCCGCCAGTCTTGAAATGAATCGACTGAGGGCTGCTAGACATCCAGTCAGCTTTTGGACATCCTTGATGAGGGCTGGTGGCCGCATGTCTTCAATGGCTTTGATCTTCGCCAGATTAGCCTCTATGCCCCGGTGATTTACCAGGAAACCAAGAAGTTTTCCGGAGCTAACCCCGAAGACACACTTGACTAGGTTTAGCTTTGTGCGGGTGACCCACAGCTTGTCGAAGACAGCTGTAAGGTGTCAAGGAGTGACTCCTTGTTCTTGACCTTGACCACGATGTCATCAACGTACACTTCCACTATGTCTCTAACGAGTTCTTCAAAAGTTTTGTACATAGCTCGTACAAAGGTTGAAGCTGCATTCTTGAGACCAAATGGCATGGTTGTATAACAGTACAATCCATCTACTGTGATGAAAGAGGTATGCTCTTCATCTTCCCTAGACATTCTGATTTGATGATACCCAGAATATGCGTCTAGGAAACACAGTAATTCACACCCGGAGGTGGAATCCACTATCTGATCTATTCTAGGTAGTGGGAATGGATCTTTTGGACACGCCTTATTTAGTGTTGTGTAGTCAATACACATCCGAAGCTTCCCGCCGGCCTTGGGCACAACGACTGGGTTTGCCAGCCATTTTGATGGAAGACTTCTCGAATGAATCCAGCTTCGAGCAACTTCTTCACTTCTTGTCGAATGAAATTTTGTCGCTCCACGAATTGCTTCCGAGGCTTCCGATGCACGAGCCGGGCGTCAGGTTAGATCTTTAGATTGTGCTCAATCACTTCCCTGAGGATCCCAGGCATTTGTGATGGTTGCCAGGCAAACACGCCGGCATTAGCCCGGAGGAAAGCGATGAGCACGAGTTCCTATTTGTCATTCAGTCCCCCCGATATACGGGTGGTCTGAGCGGCATCGGAACCGATTTGGACGACTTTGGCGGGAATATCGGTGTCGTCGCTTGGCTGCACACGAGGTGCAGAAGTCGAGCCTCTTGACGAATGCTCGGGGGTTTTGGAGCTTGCTCCTGCCTGGAGTCCTCCTCTTGCGCCGTAGTAAGCACATGAAGTTCTTCCAGAGCGGTTACTCCGGCAGTGCGATCTCCGCGGATCCAGAGAACGCCTACTGGTGGTTGCATCTTTAACACCAGGTAGCCATAATGAGCAGCTGCCATGAATTTGTACAAGGCAGGCCTACCCAAGATGGCGTTGAAAGGTAAGTTGATCTGAGCAACGTCAAAGACCAACTTCTCAGTGCGATACTTCTCCCGGGTCCCGAAGGTAACAGGGAGAGTAATAGCACCGAGTGGGGTCATGGCTCCCGGACCTACTCCAGAGAAAGGTCGGGAGGGGTGAAGATCCGAAGGTCGGAGCTGAAGCTTGGTAAAAGCTTCAAAGCTTATGAGGTTCAGCCCCGAACCTCCGTCTACCATAACATGGTGGAGCTGAATGTCATTGATGGTAGGAGATACCATCAAAGGTAACTAGCCTGCTCCAACCATGCTTCAAGGGTAGTCCAAAGCATCAAAAGTGATGGCTGTGTCCATCCACTTTCGATGAGGCTCCGCCCTGGCTGTAGGAGCTACAGTGGCCATGTCCCGACACATTGTCTTGAGGACGCGGCGGGAGGTGATGTCCCATGATCCACCAAAAATGGTGTTCATGGTCTTCCAACGCTCGTTGTCAGAGACGTCAGAATCATCGTCGGCGGAGGTGTAGACGTCCTTCAGGACCTTTTTAGGATCCTAAAAACCTAACTCCTCTTCAACCGGAGCTTCGTCAACTTTTTGTTTTCCTTCCCTCTGTCGGAAAGGAACTTCTTTCTGGCTCTTGTTGTAGCGCTCGGCAAGGTTTTGGACCTCCCGGCGGTCTTCCAAACTGTGGCCGTCCGTCTTATGAATTGGACACCACACCTTGGGTTTGCCACCGTCTTCAGAAGACGGTCGAGGTAGCTTCTCGGGGCGTGGCCCCCGGCCACCTGGAGCTGCAGCAGCTGCAGCATTAGATGCGCCAGCCGACGGCTTCTTCTTGCTGTTAGTCTTTTTCTTCTTTTTGCCATTCCCGAAGGTAGTGGCTTCGCCTTTGGAGGATTTCTTGCGATCCTCCGCAGGTGGTTTGGAGTGCATTTCACGGCCCTCCGCAGCTCTGGCACATTTGTCGGCCAAGCTGAAGAGTTTCGTGACACTGGTGATCTCCTTGATTGCCAGTTTCTCCAACATATTCTTATCCCGTACGCCCTGTCTAAATGCCACAATGACAGAAGCGCTAGAGATAGAAGGGATAGTGTTTCGTACCTGAGAGAATCTCGGGATGAATGATCGCAGGGATTCTCCCCCTTTTTGCACGACTGCAAAAAGGTCCAGTCCGGTGCCTGGTCGGGTGTATGAACTCCCGAAGTTGGCGGTGAACTGTCGGCACAACTCCTCCCAACTGTTGATGGAGTTGGGTGGAAGGCTCCTAAACCAGGACCAGGCGGTCCCAGTTAAAGCCACTAGAAAATAGTTGGCCATTACGACCTCATTTCTTCCAGCTGCCAGGATAGCAGTGGAGTAAATCTGAAGAAATTCGACGGGATTAACGGTCCCGTCAAACTTCTCCGGCAGGTGAGGCCAGAATTTCTATGGCCACCTGACCATACGCAGATGCATGGCCAGGGCTGAACAGCCTCCTCCTACTCCTTCAGCAGCAGGAATGTCATGAGCTTCTCGTCTTTCACGAGCACACTCGATATGGACTCGGCTAACTTGTTGACGGTATCAGCGATCAAGCTCCACCCGGAGGTCATTAGTTGAAAGCCTTGATACCGTGTGAGTGCGTCGCGCCCCAGAGGGCAAAGACGTCACTTGCTGTGACGCAACACGTCTCCTGTTGTTCGAAACGTGCGGACCAAGTCTGCCAGACAAGGTCCGTCGCTGCGATGGGGCCCGTCCTGAAGGAGGAGGACCCTGGTTACTGATGCGGTCAGTTGCTGCTGCAACCAAGTGTTCCACATCGGTCCTCCACTGCTCCATTGCATCCCGGGATGCATCCGGAGGTGGTGGGCGCCGAAGGAGGGCACGTGCTGCATGGAGCGCGTGTTCCGGGTTGTCATGATTCGCCGACGCATTGATTGACGCCGGTGCACCATCGCGCTGCCCAGCTTGATTTGCTGGTGGAGGCGGCGGTGGTGGAAGTGTGACTCCTGCTGGAACTGAGGTTCCTGCTGGTGGCTGCATATTGGAGGGATTGCCCCAAGCAGCTTGAACAGCGGGATGACCATTGGATGATTCAGCAGCTGAGTTCACCATTCTTGAAATCTCAGGCGCCCCTACCTGGCGCGCCAACTATCGGTGGTTTTGATCTCCTGACACTACTAAAAGTGTTTGCGTTGTTTGAAGTTCGGTATGGGCGCGCGGAGATTCAAGAAGGTGAAATGTAAAATGACACAGGAGACACAAAGATTTACGTGGTTCGGGCCGCCTGAGCGTAATACCCTACTCCACGGGGTGTGTTGGTGTAGTATTGGATGTATGAACTCAACTCAGGTGACGTGAGTTGAGAGCGTGTGTGAGCCGATCAGACCAGATGTCTTCTATGTATCGTCGGCCTGTCCTTTTATAGTACAAGGACAGGTCGTTACAAGTTGGCCGGGCCCGACATGTGGTCCCGGCGGCTACTAATATTGATACACATTTGATGCGCTTAATTACCCTTAATGACCGAGTTATGGGGTTTGACAGCGCCGTTACTTGTAATAAGGGTCGTCTGGTCGTGTGTCATTAACATAGTATTAATGACACTTAATCGGGTCTTGAAGTCCTTGATTCCCCTTTGAAGATCCGGAGCCGTTGTGGATTCTACTGGAGGTTTGAGGCTGAAGATCCGACGGTTGGACATGTGACAGCTCCAGAGCATACTGTGGGGAACAGATAGGTCCGGTGCCACCAGACACGTGTCAGTTCTGGAGCTTCCCTCGGTCTAGGGTTAGGTCCGGGGGTGCCGTTATGGTACATAGCCCGGAGCTTCCCCCTTGTGGGCGGTAGATTCGGTTTCATGGTACACGTGGCGACCCTAGGACTAACCATGTTGGGGAAGCGAGTCCGGTTATGTCTGACATGTGGGCCTCCGAAGGTCTTCAAATCAAGTAGATGACATTTCCTTAAGATCTTTGCAATCTCAAGGTGTATACGGTACTCAGGGTACCGACAGGTTCCCTCCTTGGTTTGCTTCATTTGCGGCCCCATGTTGACAGTTGTTATATACCAATTTCACCTGTCAATATAACTGAATTATGTGAAGAAAATACCATTTCTTGCACACATCACCTTTCTATTTAACCTATTTCCACATGTCTTTAGAAGAATAGTGCATGCAGACATTTTGTAGGATCGAAGAGCACGTGAAAAGCTATCAAAGGGGGGTGAATGATAGATTATAACTTTTTCAGCGGAAGCAACAAAAACCCCTTAGCAGAAAATTGATTTGTTAAAGAAATCGTGTGTGCAACTAATCTTAACGTGTTCAACTATGACAAAACCAGTATAGATTGTGGAGAATCAAGTCACGAATCCGTCGAGAAAAACTCAAGTTACGATTGAGTGATCGAACAAAGGTCAATCTGTTCTACTTGAGTAAAAACAGATCTTCTACACTGCAAAGAAACTTGTGTACATCAGAAACCACAAATCCAATGACCGTGAAATTTTCACAGATGATAGATAATCAATTTGTGAAGACGACCCAAAAAGAATCACATCAATTGGATCTGTAAAACTCGAGTTATTATAAAACCACCAAAGCAAGGTAGTGATGTGCAGAAACTCAAAGAAAAAACCTCGTCTGAAACAAGTCGGACGAACAAGGCATAAAAGTTTCCTTAAACTACAATATTTATTCAATATAACTCAAGAGGAAAAGCCCAAAATATGTGTTCCACGAGCTCTGGCCTTCCTTGCTTATATAACCAGCCATGAGCTTAACCCAAACCAAAATAGGACTCGTATCCTACTCAGTTTCCACCGAAACTTTACATAACAGCTGAAGACTCTTCTATACGCAGATAGAAGCAACCTTAAGACTTTGAAACACCTTAGGAACGTATCACACATTCATAAAACAACTCAACTTCATGACCCACACGAAAACCTATCATAACCAACTCAAATCTTTCCATATTTGAGTCAAACACGACTCAGCCGCAGCCTGAGTCCATAACCAAGTCGGTTGGACCTTTCCGACCAATTCTTTACGTCCACTTCTCTTCATCATACCTTGGAACCATGTTACCACATCCATGCACTTCTTGCACACGTGCACACATCTTCCAACAATGTCCACAATACTTTCATATGCATTTAGTACATAAGAAACCCAAATAGAAGTCAAAGATGGGCGACGTGCTCAAAGGCGAACATCTCTGATAAGGTTAAGTAAGACATGCCCGCTTCAGCAAGGATCTGACATGGCTCGGCTGAATGTACAAGGAGACGCGTTAAAATAGAGCCTGTCTCAGTTAAATAAGTATCCGAGACATTCCATCCTCTCTAACAAACGGGGGACACACATTAAACAAAGCTCGTCTCCAATATGCGAAAGAAATGAGACGTACTCTACAAATAGTGTGTCTCCTTTGTCTTCGCTTACAGAGGCATTGACCATTTGATACAACCGCTAATTCGAGCTCCGATTGTTGTTTCTTAAATTCTGGTTGGTCTCTCATCGCTGAACGTTTAATTCATTCATTCGTTCATAGTTGAACACATATAACACAGATGAACACACAAAATATTCATCACACAGATGAACACAGATAACATTCATTAACAAATATATTATAAAACACAAGAAAAAGTACAAGACACAAAAAAATAAAAACAACATCAACTAAAAAACTAATGTTTGTGTGGAGAAGCAAAATGGAGACGCTCTTTTAGAAAGAGAGTGTCTCATATTCCACACATCACCTTTAGCTTCGTGATTTTCTCAGTTTTGCTTTGGTTCACTGTTCATATCACACATCACTGAACTTAGAGCACATTCACTTGATAACTAAATCATTCACGTGTACATAAAATAATCAAATCCTTCCTTATTATATCTAAGGAACACGATGAACACACCACACATTCATTCATTCACACAGTTGAAGAACACACAAGATAATATTCAATCACATAGATGAACAAAGATACATTTCATTCATTAGCACAATATATTACAAAATGAAAGCAACTAAAAACAACAAAGAAAAACTAAATCCTACTCCTCCTCCTCCTCCGGCGGTGACTCCAGCGCCGGCGCAACAGGAGCCTGGGTTGGCTGCGCTAGCTGCATCGGCGGTGCAACCCCGAGAACGAGGTTGCCCTCCGCCACCTCGGGTCCAAGAACCTGGGCCATCATCTCAAACAAAATGTCGAGACGATCGGCCACCCCCATGAGGGCGAAGAGGTAGTGGCCGATGGTACCCATTCCATTAAACTGGAGAAGGGTACCCAGACCCAAGGAACTCATGGCGCGAGATGTATTGTTGTACGCCTCTTGCGCCATAAGGAGGTGTTGCTCGGTGTTGAACCTCTCGGGGGATCTGTAGCAAAGTTTCTTGCACGTGGCTCCCTTGGAGGGCTTAGTGGCGGAAGGTCGGCCATGGTGGAAATGGGTCATCGGCGTGGAGAGGACGAAGAAAAGAAGAAACGGATTCAATGTTAGCGACACGCTTGTGGAGAACTCACGGGTGATGGCGCGCCTTAAATAAGGTCTGCACGGAGTAGATGATGGAGTGGTTGGTTTCCCGCGCATTGATGGAACGATGGGACGCATCGATACTGCCTGGGGAAACAAAAGGTCGCACACGCCGGACATTGCACGCGTCTCTGGACCACACCACCAAAATTAAGTTCTCCGCAGTCCTCATGCCACATATCTCTCTTTCGACAATAGAAGACGCGCTTTAACGTAATGCGCATTTGTCTTTGTTCTCGCGCATCTCACATTTATCTTCCTCGTCTCTTCGCCTCTGGTGCCCCTTTACTAATTGACCAACTGTCCTTTACTAATCGACCAACTCCAGTGCGACTGTCGCCTCTGTTCGCCATCGCCGTTGTCGTGGTCGTCGCTGTCCTCGTCGTCGTCATCGTCGCCATCCTCGTCATCATCGACACTGTTCATGGTTGGGTTAGATATCGTCTTGGCGTGTAGCCGACTCAAGGAGGAGCGCTTGGCGTGGCTTAAGAACCATCCCCATGTATGTACATATGGCACACCGGTCACATGCTTGTATATATGTAGATATGCAAAGGACTGATGAACTTAACCGTAGTTTTATTTTTTCGCCTTGTTTGTTTCTGGAATTTTCAATTTCTTTGTGTAGGGTTTCTCTGCGAAGCCTAAATTAGGAGATTTATTAATGCGGCAGTGCATCGTCCCCAGTAAAGAAGGGGTAAGTCATGAAGAACAAACACAATATGAGTTTAACCATCGTCCTCCTATTAATAAATTTCCTTTGTAGACTGACTGGGAAGGTGGTTACTACCCCGTGACAATCTCCTTCTCAGAGGACTATCCATTGGCGCCTCCAAGATGCGCCTTTCCATGTGGTTTCTTCCATCCAAATGTCCATCGCTTAGGAGCACTCTCCATTAGGATACTTGATCAATAGATTGTAAGATAGACCTATTTTGCTCATATAATTAGTAATTGTTGCCAAACTTATTTGAATTGGTTTCTTATGTTGCTTAAAATTGATATTTCCTAGGGGTGGTGGACTGGTTTTACAATCAAAATTGTACTACTTGAAGTTCAGCGTTTGCTGCATCAGCCAAATGCACCCGATGCTGAAAATGATTGTTATAATCTAATTATCAAGGTTAGACACTTTGTTTTAGTGACAAACGTAGGTTATTCATTCCTTCTTCGACATTTGTTAATTTAAGGAATGTCAATATTTTCTGGATCCAGGAGAATATAAGAGACGTGTTTGGGAGCAAGCTGGACAGTACAGTTTAGATTGATCGATGGGAGCTTTAGAAATAAGTTTAGATTCAAAATTAGTTTAGAGGGCACGCAATGTATGAACTATGAAATTCATTGAGTTGCAAATTATCTCTGTATTGCAATGTCATTGCATTTGTTTATCCCTGAATTCCAATTAATACATTAATTTTAATGTCATTGCGTTTGTTTATCCCTGCAATGGACGCAAACGATGTCGTGCGAGTGGCAATCGGGTGAAGAGTGCATGAGAGACGCCCTTGAGAAAGGTGCGTCTCAGATATCTGAGATCCGGCAAAAGGTAGACGCTCTATAGAAGGGCACGTCTCCAATTTGTGTCGAAGATCTTTTGTCCCACCTCAGAAAGCTGAGCACGTTGCAATCATTGTATAAGGCATTGCGCACAGTTGCCAGTTGGACACGCTGAAATGTCCTAGATGTTTTTCCTAGCTTTACCACACCATGGCATATCTAGGGCACTCCAGTATGTTCGGGGCTACAAAACAATGCGAGAAGCGCCTTACATGGGCAAAGACACGTCTTACCTGGGCTCCTCTCCGATTTACGCCGAAGATATTTTGTCCCACCTCGGAAAGTTGAGCACAATGCAACGATCATATAAGGTATTGCGCATAGATGCTAGTGGTACATCCCCGCATGCAAAAGATGTTGCTAACTTCAGCACACCATGGCTCGTCTTTTGCATGCGGGAAAATGCCCTGATGCGAAAGATGATAATGTGAGACATGTGTTATATATGTGCATCTTCGAGTTTTACTTTAAACTCTCGCGCGCTCTATGGCGAAAATTTTCTCGCGCTCTCTCGACCAAAGGACGCTGAAATGAGAGACAGATGTGATACAGGCGAGTCTCCGAGTTTTACTATTTTTATCCATCGTGTGCTCTCTCCTAACATTCGGCAAAAAAATTTAGCTCTCGCGTGCTCTCTTGACGCAGAAACCATAGCTTTTGAGAACGCCACCACCGTCCCATCATCGTCAACATCGTGCTGCCGCCGTCGACCCCGCCTCCACCGTCGACCCCGACCTTCGCGTCATCAGAGAGTTGAGCACGCTGGAGCACGCCGGCTCATCCCCTGTCCCCGGAGCACGCCGTCGCCTTGACCCCGACCTTGGTAATCGGTACGAGCAGCTGCCACCTTCACATAAGTGGAAATGTTCTCCCTATCCCCGGAGCACGCCGGCCTATTGTCATAAGAGAGTTGAGAAACATCCACTCCGGCACCTCCGCCAGCTCGTCCCGGAGCACGCCACCACTTCGTCCTCTATCCCCGGAGCATGCCGCCGCCTCGACCCTGCCCTCGGAGCATGCATTCCAGTGATTTTATTGAATTTGAGGATGTACAATGAAGGCTTATCGTTAATGAAGTCATTGATCCAAAGGGAGAATTTTCATTACGGTATACATTCATCTTCCCTGTTTATGTCCAATGCAGAAGTAATGTATTTGTTTTAACTGTCAATGTATATGATGAATTTTGATTCGCAAACCCTTGAAACTGCAGGAAATGTGGTTGACACTAGCATTTGCCATCCCAGTGAGTTTGCTTTCTACCTCTGCAGCCATGTTGGAATCAAGATACCTATACGATAATTTGAGTTTCTCTAACGATTTTTTGATATCGGGCTATAAATGCATCAGTGGAATGTAAAATGTTTGTTTTTAGGGGACAAGCACACCACCTCACTACCATGTCCTTTACCATGAGAACAATTTCTCTGCTGATGCTTTGCAGATGCTCACCAACTGCCGGTGCTACAAGTAAGCTCGGTTCTCCATTCACTAACAGATATTTGCTACCTTATGTGACTGGTTAAGTGAATGTGACTGCAATTTGATAATGTTTTATATGATTTCAGTGATTTATTGAATTTGAGGTTGTCTCAGTCGGAGCATTAGAGGCCATGAAGGCTCAACGTTAATGAAGTCATTGATCGGGAGAATTTTCATTACGGTATACAAGATTAGATGATGACAGTTATGATGTGTGTAATTAGTTACATTATAATCAGAATGAACAGTCTTTGTTGTGTAATTAGTATACTTGATAACCACGATTGACACTTTGTTAATATTTGATTGGTCAATATAATTTAACATTTGATCTTTTTGCCTATACATATGTTCATGAACAGTATGTTGATATATGAACATTATGTTGCTGACACTGGTAATACAACTGCCAAATCCTGGCTAGCTCCAGGATGCAGTCGGCAATCAGGATAATGAGGGGTGGGGGGAACCTAATAGGAGAACCAGTCTGTAAACAATCGCGAAGAGCTATAGCAGAGAATGTCTCGGATAACCTACATAAAGGAGACAAGCTTCCATAAAGCCTATCTCAGATCAGTAAACAAATCTACGACGTGCTACAATATAGTACGTCTCGGATCAGTCAATATATATGTGACGTGCTTTGTTAGGGCTTGTCAAGCATGTATGCTGATGGGCATCGTGCCCCACCCTCGTCTCCAATGACACCGTAAAGACCGTCTGTTATGACAGAAAGAAAGGAGACGCTCTTCTTTTAAGCATGTCTCACACTTAGGATGAACAGTGATGCACCATAAGCACGTCTCTGATGACAATGTAATGCGAGACGCAATGATGGAGACACACAGTTTGTCCGTCTCTCTTCTTCATTAGGGCACGTCTAGGATGAGCCTTTCTTACGTAGTGATTGTTCTTGATTAAAACATGTTGTGCAACCTCCCGATCAACTCAACCACAATTCCTTCCGAACTTGGTTGTTGAACCTCGACTTCTCCCCAAGACTAGTTCAATGGATCCCGTCACCAGCCATGCCTTGAACTCAAGCAACACCTGCACATGAATAAACAATCAATACTTCCAAGCACAAGTCCTCAACTTGACTCTCGTCAGTTCCAATAACCACAACACCTTATGTGAGCACCTCACATAAGCATGTTGCAAACCATAGCAAAATGATATCAGTCATAACCACCAAAACACACCAAAAACTTAGTAAAAGAATACTAAGCAAACTTTCCATAATCCAAAAAGCAAGTTCGAAACATTGCAAGTTAAAAGCAGAACCCTTGCAATCTAGCATCGGACCTTGCCAAAGCTAACCGGACCTTAAACTGGAACTTACCAAAGCTAGCAGGACCTAGCGCCAGAGCTAAACAAAGCTAGTCGGACCTAGCGCCGGAGCTAACCAAAGCCAGTAGAACCTAGCGCCGAAGTTAGCAAAAACATGACGGACCTAAACAAAGAAGTCGGACCTAGCCAAAACAAGTCGGACCTTACATCAAACCTTGCCGGAGCTACCCAAAACAAGTCGAACCTATCATCGGACCTTGCAGGAGCTCGGACCTAGAGTCGGACCTTGTTAAAAGAGTGTTTTGGCAGTATTCAAAACTTTTGTCGTCATTGCCAATGTATTCAGCACAAACAGGTCTCACACATTTTATGTAGGAAATGAGGTAAAAGAGGGGGAGGAATCTAATAAAATATCATCCTAGCCAATCAAGCACCTACATGTGGCATCACATGGATGAAATGGCCCACAAACAGGAGTATCTGAGGCCATCCAACAGTGTATCACCCATATCAATCAATGGGACCCACACGTAAGTGGTCTGGAGAAAGCACAACCTCAACGGTGCAATGACCAGGTCGGTCAAACCCCCTGTTCAGCTGACTTGTTCTTGGCACCAAACTCGGTCAACTTCAATGTGTCGACTCTCTGTGGTGCCCTGGTCATGATGAAGACTAATTCACGCACTTTTGGTGGCGTAAACCGACCCTTCTCCAGCTATAATTAGGACCCCCTACCCTCACGTCACACACACACCACTTGAGTATTCATTCTATTCTATCCACTATTCTCCATAGTCTTAGAGCAGTTTAGGCCGTAGAGAGGATAGCCTCTAGTCCATAGTCCAAATTAGGAAGGAGTAAAAGGAGTCTCTCTCTTCCCAATTCCAAATTGGGAAAGGTATGACTCATATATTATTCTTTGTATTTGTGACATTGTTCTTAATAAAGACATTATCTTTAGTCTTCTTTTATACATATACTTGGATGAAGTGTTTCTTGTTAGATTGTGGATTCCATATATGTGGTAGGAGTAGTCTTTTTTATTATGCCATAACAATCTTATTCTATTATTATAAACACTACGAACCCCCACTATAGTCTAATTAGTTATGACATGACCCTGTTAATAGGAATAACTTATGCTATTTTTCAACATTGGTACAACGATGTTTAGGTTAATCATTTACTTAGGATGGCTTGTGCCTCGGCTCCTAATGCATTTACTTAATATGCTAGCATGGTGCTACGATATTTAAGTAGTGTTGGATGTCTCGTAGACCCACATATTTAAGAGGTAGGCAATAGATGGTGACAGCCCTATCTGTCCTTGTGATCCTCCACGTTCGGCTGTGCCACAGACTATTTGCGGGAGTCGTCCTAGTATTGCTAGGGGTAAACCCGTGCCCGATGTGTTGAACAACTTAGAATTGTTCATTAGTATCTAACCTAGGCTATGTATATGTATATTAGAGGCATTGTAGGAGCAACTCCCTATCTCTTATCCTAATCCCTATTTGACCCATTTATCCCCCTTAGAATAGAATGCTCTTTTGTGTGTCACACTACCACTACATATCTATTACCCATCCTCACTGGAACCTTACCTAGACCAATGTACCCTTTTCATTTGATGATTGCTATGCTTCCACCTAGCTTTCCTTTGGGAAAATATAAATGACACCCTTGGGAATACTCCTAAAGGGCAAATGCTACTTCGAAAGTTTTCGTGTGCGTGCAGATTTTTATATGTGACGTAAGAAACGTCAACAAGCATTTCTAGCGCTGTTGCCGGGGAAGGCAGATGAAGTATTGCTTGACTGAGCGAATAGGATAGGACCTTGTGTAGGTTTTAGTAGGATAACCCTTCTTTATTTTCGCATTTTATGTGAAAACAGGGTAGTGTATGCCTAGTTTCCACTTGCCGGAAAACTTTGTTGAAGATCTGAAATCCCCTCTGAGAGATCAACACCGTGTCATTACTCCTCAGAAGCTTTGTGCGGCAAAGCAAGCCAGCACTACCGCACCAACAACCAAAACACCAATGGCCCAGAAGACCCTTCGTGAGCTTTCGGCTCCCTCTACTAACAATGTGTCTGTTGGGCCCACTGTTAACACGGTAGACGTGAACCTCGAAATCAAGACTGGCCTGATCACTATGGTGCAAGCCAACTGTTGACATTTCTTACGTCACGGATAAAAATCCGCAAGCGCATGGAAACTGTCATGTAGCATTTCACCCAAGAGTATTCCCAAGGGTATCGTATTTATCCCAAAGGAAGGCAATGGAGTAAAGTAGACACTACTCTTATGATCAAGCTATAGGATACTAATCAATTATCAAGATGGTGGTAAGTTGATAATATGGGTAGTGTGACACACACCTAAGCAATCTATTGTAAACGGTAAATGGGTCCTAATGGAGATTAGACTAAGAGTTGGGGAGTTGCTCCCACAATGCTTCTAATATACATATACATAGCCCAGGTTAAGTACTAATGAGCATGTCAATGGTGAATCCTTATGCTAAGTTGTTCAACACATCAGGCATGGGTTTACCCCTAGCAATACTTAGGACGACTCTTGCAAAGTGCCTGTGGCATAACCGAACTTGGAGGATTACAAGGACAGATAGGGTTATCACCACCTACTGCCTACCTCTTCAATTCGTGGGTATACAATACATTCAACGTTACTTAACTATCCTAGCACCACGCTAGCATATTAAGCAAATACCATAAGTTTCATGACACAAGCCATCTTAGGAAATGACTAACCTAAACATCGTCGAACAAGTGTTCAGACATAGCGTAAGTCATTCATATTAACATGATCATATCATAACTAATTAGACTATAGTGGGGTTTGTATTGTTTATGATGATAGAGTAATATTGTTATGGCATAATCATAAAGACTACTCCTACCACATACATGGAATCCACAATCAAACAAGAAATCCTTCATCCAAGTATATGAATAAAAGAAGACTAAAGATAATATCTTTATTATGCATAAAGTGACAAATACAAGAAAATATACATGAGCCATACCTTTCCCAATTTGGACATGGGACTAAAGGCTCATCTCTACAGCCTAACCTACACTAAGGAACTAGGAGAACTAGTGTACATAATAGAATGATGCTCAAGTGGTGTGTGTTGAAGTGAGGGGTCCTATTTATAGCTAGAGAAGGGTCGGTTCCCAACACTAAAAGCGCGTGAATCAGTCATCAGCGACTTCAAGAAGCCGGGAGGAGCCAACACGTGGAAGCTGACCGGGTTTGGAGGAAAGACAAGGTCGGTCAAACCACTTGTTCAGTCGACCTGGTAAAACCTCCAAACAGGTTGTGCTTTCTCCAGGTGGCTGACAGGTGGGTCCCTTAACTGTTTCTGGGAGCTACATTGTTCAATATCCTCGGATACTCCTGTAAGTGGGCCATTTGATCCATTTGCTGCCACATGTCTATGTCTGATTGGCTGGGATGATAATTTATAGGATCCATCCCCTTGTTCACTTCATATCTATATAAAATACCTGCATGCACCAATTTCTCCAAGTACAAGTGGAACTAGGTTATTTCTAACTATAATTTGTGTAAGAAATATTTATTCCTTCACATAATTGAGTTGTATTGATGCTCAAAATTGGTATGTAATGACCGTCAACAAACTGCCCCAAACATATCCTTTGCTCGTCCCGAAGCAAAGATAAGGACTTAGGTTCTTGATCAAGAGTTGCTACAATGCCCAATCTTGAAAAAGTACCAAGTGCACAACAAAGTATTCTACCTTGCATTGAATAAATTGGCTATGGTACCTTACCCTTTTTCTTAGTCTTTATGGGGCTTATGCCTCATCCTTTTCTTGGGTGGTTGAAGGACAGAACAACAAAATGAGCATGCATCATCTAATGTATGAGTTCCACTCAAATTTCCGGAGAATTTCAAATGGTGCTTGAATTTAAGTTCCTCAAATGATGGACTCAATCACTCCTATGTGGGAAGTGATATTTGTATCCTCACCAACGCAATGCCTTTCTTGTCCTATATCTAAATAAGGCTTGTATGTTGAGTTTGGTAGGGATCAAAAGTGGGCATATTTGTAAAACATATACTGCTAAGTCAAAAGAGTAATCCTTTGAAGAAAACAAATCATATTTTTGATCAAGATTTAAGCAAGTGTGGTGAAATATTTGTGAAGTGGGAATATGAAGATGACTCCTTTGTATGCACTCTCTTTTTGTGAGGATGAAACATGGCTACTTATTCTCCTTTTTTTTTTTATCTTTTTTTTTTCCTCATGCTCTTGTACATGAGAATGCATTTTCTTTTTTTGTAGCCATGTCTTCTACTCCTCTTTTCAAATAATTTTGAGAGAGTATTATGCATGAGAATCATGAAGTATCTTTTTGGTGGTAGAATGGTATGATATAATTTTTCTAACTTCGAGTGTAGAAGTTTAGCATGTGCTCGTGTAATCTTGATCTTAAAAGCATGAAAAGATTCTCACATAGGTCTATACTAGTTTGACCAAGCTCAATGTGAAGGCAAATAGCATATGCATAAGGTTTATCTAATTCAAATCATCATATGGCTTTGTTAGGTATTTGTATCAAATGAGGAACTCCCATTTTAAATTTTCACCATGAAATCAAGTTTCACTTTCAACAAGGATATTAGCAGCTCTTATCACTATATCATATCCCACAATAACCTAGAATTGGACTTAGCTTTTGCTACCCACAATTTCCAAGATTCAGGCAAGAATATTCTAGGCCAATAAACCCAATACTGGGAGAATACTACGTTGTATGCAAGGGACTAGAGAAAATAAAACAGAGCATCTGTTCATCATTTCACCTTACGCAAAGTAAAAATATTCTTACTGCGCATCCTTTATTTTATTAACCTAACCTATACTACGTTATTATATTTACTTTTTATTTAAATATGCAAATGTGATGGAAAGAAAGAAATAAAATGAAGGAATGCAAATGGGGTCCTTAAGTGGGGGTCCTCCCCCAAGCTTGTTCTTGGTCAAGGTCTGCGATAGGGGTTGAGACCCTAACGATGGATGTAGGCCATGAGG
This sequence comes from Tuctoria greenei, assembly GCA_036927565.1. NCBI lineage: Eukaryota > Viridiplantae > Streptophyta > Magnoliopsida > Poales > Poaceae > Tuctoria > Tuctoria greenei. Next base: position 170,922,942 of record JAYESD010000002.1, on the reverse strand, counting down.
TTGGCCTAACCTTGTTGCGGCATGGCTTTTGGCATTGGAGGGTTGAGTGTCGATGTTGGTTTGCCTTCCATGGGTTCCATGAGTGTGGTCGAGGAGGGTGTTCTCTATGTCGCTCATCCACATCTCAAGGTTTCCATGGGTTGCATGTACCTTGTTATTCCTTGGCTAAGGTAATGATAACATCTAGCTACAATGGAACGACGTGCACTCAAAATGGTTGAGTGTGTTACGTCATTCTTTGGCTAAGGTGTATCATACCTTCTTGCTATAAAGGAATGATAACTTGTACCTCTCATGCATTGGGTGTGATCCGTCATTCCTTGGCTAAGGTAATGATAACCTTTAGCCACAAAGGAGTGACTTGTACCCAACATGTGTTGAGTGTGATCCGTTATTATTTGGCTAAGGTACAACATACCTATAACCACAAAGGGATGACGTGCACTCAACATAGGTTGAGTGTGATCCATTGTTCCTTGGCTAAGGTATAAAATACCTTCTAGGCACATAGGAACAACTTGCACCCAATATACGTTGGATGTGATTTTGTCATTCCTTGGTTAAGGTGCATCATACCTTTTAGCCACAATGGAATAACTTACACCCAATGATGGTGGCAATTCCCTTGAGATTGAATGAGTGCTTAGAATAGTTGAGAGCATAATGCTTTCACATATTCGTAGCAGCCCATTGGTTGCTCATGGAAGGTTTCCGTGTCAAATCTCCAGCCTCGTATAGTTATGGTTGACCTTCGGGCTTAATTTCTGATAGGTAGCAACTATCCTAATTTACTCCTTGGCCAAGAGATGTTGAAATGGAATCCTCTTAGGTTTTTCAACAATCGGATCTTTGAATGCCTGAATAGTAATATTACTACTCTCTATGATAGAAAAGGATGGTTAGCTCCCGATACTTGTACAAATGAATTTTCGGGTTAGGTAACCGAATTTTCATTTGTACTTACAGGGAAGATAAAAATTGAAATGCATTGGTTCCAAATTCAAGTGTATCCATGAACAATGTATTATTTATTGATAAGAGTGGGGCTTTATGGATAAATCAATTTGCACATTTACTAAAGCTCCTACTCATAACAATGCAAGTGACATAAATACACTATATGGATCCCTTCACCTCATAAATTTTTTAACCATCATAGTTTTTTACATAAGCAAAATGTTATTATTTAGATCATGGCAAACAAGATTCTCAATTTTAATCTCCTGAACATTTTAAATTTCTTTCCTAGGAATTTGAAATTTAGTGACCCATGCATGAATGAGTTTCAAATCAAAATTATGGACATCACTATTCCTAGGTTGATACATACCAATTCAACCATTAAGTAATTCCAGAAGCACTAACCACACAGAAAATGTCTAAGTCAATTTTAGTAATGCTTATGAAATTTTAGGTACTTGTTTAAATTTATTCCTATGTAAGGTGACATTCCTTTTTGAAGACTCAAAAAGAGCAATGTCAACACTTACTCTCATGAGGATGCATAAGAATTGAATGATGAGAAGGTGTAAACCTTCCATAGCAATGTAACTAAAAGTCATTCAATCCTAATGTAATTCCAACGACGGAAAATTTTAAACTTGTACCCCAATTGAAGAGTAGTCCGGGATGATGGTCGTTGTGTGAGAAACTCACGATCATGAATTTTTGTGTAGCCTTCATGTTCAATGTCTTCTGCCAAGTTGAGGTTGGAGTTGAATGAGCTTCATTTTGCTTGTCCATTGAGCCACCATCTTGAGCATTCCTCCACCATGAACTCAAAATGAGATTGATGGAGGGATATGTGTTTGATGAGGCCTTCCAACCTCTTTACAAGTTTTGTCCTATCTACACTAAAATCAGGAAAAAACAAAACAACTCTAAAACAGGTTACGTTAGCTCAAAAGCATGTTGTACCCTTTGTCATTGTTTTTCCCAACTTCAAACAACTTGCAAATGCATTGAATATTAAGGGAAATATTTTTTGTTTGAATCAGGAAGATGAAATCAAGTGGATATGCCCAAGCTTCATATCCAAATAAATTTATGTCCTAATTCAAAATTGTAGTTTTATGATGGTTGGAAATTTTACTTTCCAACATGCAAGTGTGAAAATTTAAACATGCTAAATGCAAATGCAAATATTGATGGGAATTTCAAATATGCAATTGGGAAATCAAATATGAGATAACTACCAATTAACCTATTGGCAAGGACTCATCGAATTCTTGAAGTCTGATGAGTGGGACTTACCTCTATCTAGTTTAGTGCGATGATCTGTTATCCAATCTCAGAGTTGGAGATGTGGACAACTTATCTTGATTAACATGCCAAATCTCCTTTGGCGTGTTAGTTGGACAAGTGGACCACATAATGGCCCTATCCTCTCTGTCATCTTGATGAAGACTTGTTGATGTGGTCCTTCAGCTCCTTCATAAATAGGGCTCCTTCAGCTCAAGCATGAATGTGGTCGTGGATTGGTGGAGCCAACCCATGATATGAGTGTTGGATGAAAAGCCAACTATCCACTTTATGATGAAGGCAAACCAAAAAAACTCTTCGAGCCCCCCCCCCCCCCAAGCTTGGGGATGGATGACTTTGGCTCCTACTGGATGCTGAAATTCTTCCGCGAAAGGCAATGGTGTTGCCTAGCGGACATTTGCTGAGGTACACCATGAATCATCTTGCAGTTGAGCACTTGCATCCTCGTTTGCTATCCCATGAAATGGGTTAGCTAACAATACCCTATTTTCACAAAAAAGGAGAAAACAAACAAGGGTATTCCTGTCTAATAACTATTAGTACCTATAGCTTAATCACAAGTGATAGCTATCCTTCACTTCCTTTCCCTTTCCTGGCAAAAGCGTCAGAAATGATTGTTGACATTTCTTACATCACAGATAAAAATCCGCAAGCGCACAGAAACTGTCGTGTAGCATTTCACCCAAGAGTGTTCCCAAGGGTATCGTATTTATCCCAAAGGATGGCAATGGAGTAAAGTAGACACTACTCTTATGATCAAGCTATGGGACACTAATCAATATCAAGACAAGGGTAAGTTGATAATATGGGTAGTGTGACACACCTAAGCAATCTATTCTAAAGGGTAAATGGGTCTTAATATAGATTAGACTAAGAGTTGGGGAGTTGCTCCTACAATACTTCTAATATACATATACATAGCCTAGGTTAGGTACTAATGATCATGTCAATGGTGAATCCTTATGCTAAGTCATTCAAGACATCGGGCACGGGTTTACCCCTAGTAATACTAGGACGACTCCCGCAAAGTGCCTGTGGCATAACCGAACGTGGAGGATTACAAGGACAGATAGGGTTGTCACCACCTACTGCCTACCTCTTCAATCTGTGGGTCTAAGAGACATCCAACATTACTTAACTATCCTAGCACCACGCTAGCATATTAAGCAAATACCTTACGAGTCATGACACAAGTCATCTTAAAGCAATGACTAACCTAAACAGTGTTGAACCAATGTTGACATAGCATAAGTTATTCATATTAACATGATCATATCATAACTAATTAGACTATAGTGGGGGTTTGTAGTGTTTCTGATGATAGAATAATATTGTTGTGGCATAATCATAAAGACTACTCTTATCACATACATGGAATCCATAATCAAACATGAAAGTCTTCAAGTGGTGTGTGTTAAAGTGAGGGGTGAGGGGTCCTATTTATAGCTAGAGAAGGGTCGGTTTTCACCACCAAAAGCATGTGAATCAGTCATCAACGACTTCAAAAAGTCGAGAGGAGCCAACACGTGGAAGCTGACCGGGTTTGGAGGAAAGACCAAGTCGGCCGAACCACCTGTTTGGCCGACCTGGTAAACCCTCCAAACAAGTTGTGCTTTCTCCAGGTAGCTAGTAGGTGGGTCCCATGACTGTTTCTGTGAGCTACGCCATTGGATTTCCTTGGATACTCCTGTAAGTGGGCCATTTGATCCATGTGTTGCCACATGTCGGTGTTTGATTGGCTAGGATGATAATTTATAGGATTCATCCCCTTGTTTCACTTCAATTCTATATAAAATACCTGCATGCACCAATTTCTCCAAGTACAAGTGGAACTAGGTTATTTCTAACTATAATGTGTGTATGAAATATTCATTCCTTCACATAATTAATTTGTATTGATGGTCGAAATTGGTATATAACGACCGTCAACACCAACCCATTTTATGGGAAGGCTAATGAGGATGCAAGTGCTCACCTGCAATAGTTCCTTGAGATCTGCAAACTTTTAAGATCAAGGATGTCTCTCCTGATGTCATTCGTCTTAGGCTATTTCCGTTCTCCATTCTTGGGAGGGCTAAACAGTGGTTCTATGCGAATCGAAGTGTTGTAGACACTTGGGAGAAATGTTCTACGGAATTCCTCGCAAAATTCTTTCCTGTGAGACCTATGTATGTTGAATACATTGGCAATTAGAATAAAAGTGAAGGTTTACATTCAAAATTTTGATGCTTACGCCGATACACCACGATACACCCCGATACAAACTATTTGAACTTTCTCAATTTATATCGGGAGTAGCAGTTACTATGCAGAGTTTTCATACTGAGTTTGATTGCTCTGTTTTGCTCTGTTTTAACTCGCAATGTTTCAAAATTTTTTTTGACTTATGGAAAGTTTGCTTAGTATTCTCTTACAAAGTTTTTGGTGTGTTTTGGTGGTTATGGCTGATACCATTTCTGATATGGTCTGCAACATGCTTATGTGAGGTGCTCACGTAAGGTGTTGTGTTTTTCGGACTAAGAGAGTCAAGTTGAGGACTTGGGCTCGCAAAGTTTGGTTGTTTATTCGTGTGCAGGTGTTTCTTGAGTTCAAGATATGGCTGATGAAGAGATCCATTGATCTAGTCTTAGGGAGAAGATGAGATTCAACTACCATGTTCAGGAGGAATTGTGGTTGAGTTTATCGGGAGGTCACGCAGCATGTTTGGGTCAAGAACAATGCATATGAAGGTTTTGCGGACGTCGTTGGAAAGTTTTTGCACATATGCAAGGGGTGCATGTATGTGGGTAAATTGTTCCCAGGCGTGATGAAGAGAAGTGGATGTGAATATATGGCCGGAGAGGTCCAACCGGCTGGTTTATACCTCAGGCTACGGCTGAGGTGGTTATAGTTCATTTATGGAAGGTTTGGAGTTTGTTCTAGTTAGATTTCATGTGGGTCACGGAGTTGAGTTGTTTTAGGAATGTTTTTTATGTTCCTAAGGTGTTTGTAAGTCTTAATATTGCTTCTATCTGCGTATAGAAGAGTCTTGAGAAGTTATGGAAAGTTTCAGTTGAAGTTGAGTAGGATTAGAGTCCTGGTTTGGATTGGGTTGGCCTAAGAGCTGGTTATATAAGCAAGGGAAGCCAGTGCTCGTGGAGAGACGACTTTGGGTTGTTCCTCTTGTGTTTTGATCAATAAAATTTGTAGTTTAAAGGATCTTTTGGGCTTTGTTTGCCCGACTTGTTTCAGACAAGTTTTTCTCGTCGAGTTTCTGCACAGCACTATGTTGCTTCAGTGTTTTATCATAACTCGAGTTTTACAGATCCAGTTGATGTAACTCCTTTTGGGTTGTCTTCAAAACTTTATTATCTATGATGTGTAAAAATTTCACAGTCATTGGATTTGTGGTTTATGATATACATGAGTTTCTTTGCAGTGTTGCAGATCTGGTTTTTTACTCGGATAGAATAGATTGACCCTTGTTCGATCTTTCGGTCATAACTTGAGTTTTTCTCTACGGTGTTTCATGATTCTTGTTGTGAAATCTTCGTGACTTGATTCTTCACAATCTATAACTGTTTTGTCATGATTGATCACGTTTAGATTAGTCTCACACATTGTTTCTTTAATAGATCAATTTTCTTTCAAGGGGTTTTTGTTGCTTCCGCTGAAAAAGTTTTAATCTACTATTCACCCCCTCTGGTAGCTTTTCTCGTGCTCTTTGATCCTATATTTCTATTGAGCAAGACTAATGCCCTACATGGAAGGATTTCTAGCTTCTCACAAGACACTAAGGAGTCTATTCTCAAGGCATGGAAAAGGTTGCAAGAGTACATCGTGGCCTGTCCCCACCATGGATGGACGATTGGCTCATTATTCAAAACTTCTACACTTGGTTGCTGGAGGAGCCTTCTTTTCATTGACGGTGCTTAAAGTCAAAGATTTGATTGAGAAGGTGGTGTCCAACATGGGTTGGAGCGATGAGCATCTCCAAACCCGTCAGCGAGGCATGCACAACTTGAAAGGGGTGGACATCATCGCTGCTAAATTGGACCTTCTTATTGATGAAGATTGATGGACAAGCCATTGGTAAAGTATGTGGTAATGCCTATGCCTTAGACTCTCACATCACCTATGAAGTCTGTGACGGGCCAGTTGGGTAATGACTACCGAGAGACTCGTGAGGATGCCCTATACGTAGCCAACAATGGGAACAACAATGGCTATCATCCAAGAGGTCAAGGGTGGGGCCAACCACACCCTTTCTTTCAAGGAGGGTGCAACAACAATGGCAACAATGGAAATCAACCCAACTTGAGAGATCTTACCATTATCCAATTGAACATCAATGATGCATTATCACAGAAGCTATCGGCTAATTACAAGACCCTAGAAAGTATCAATGCCAAGATTGAAGGACTATCCTCAGCCTTCAAGAATCAACTGAGCTTCAAAAAGATGTTAGAAACTCAGTTGGCTCAACATGCTACAGTTGTTTCTCCGTTGGAAAAGGTGAATGCGATGACTACGAGAGGTGGCAAAACCACTCGTGACCCACTGTATCCCACACAAGAGAAGATGACAACTGAAAAGGAGGAAGAGGATGTCCCAACTGGCATAAGTGAACCACTTAGTGAGAGAATGTCCAAGCAATTTGAAGACACAAACTTATTGACATTCCCTCACAGGCAAACGAAGCCAACTGTGGATGAGCAATTCAACTGCTTTGTTGAGGTTATCTAAAAGATCCACCTCAATGTGCCCTTCATAGATGCGATGTAAGTACTCACTTATGCTCGCTATCTCAAGGACATACTGAATAACAAGAGACCATTGCCCACCACTAAGTTTGTCAAGATTACGAAGGACTGCATTGCAGCCATCCTCAATAGACTTCTGGAGAAGAAGAAGAACCTTGGATGTCATACAATATCTTGCTCGATTGGGGCTCACTACTTTGACAAGGCACATTTTGACCTTGGAGCAAGTGTGAGTGTGATGCCCAAGGTGGTCTTTGACCAGCTGAACATCACGGAGCTCACTCCAACACCAATGCAGCTCTAATTGGCTGATTCTTCAGTCTGTTATCCATTGGGTATTACTAAAGAAGTTCCGGTGAAAACCCGAAATTGCTTCATACCCGTGGATTTAGGGGTGCTCGACATGGATATCGAGAAGGATATGCTGCTCATTCTTGGGTGCCCGTTCCTTAGCACCGCGAAGGCTCGCATAGATGTGTGAACTAGAGAAATTCACTTCCATATCAATGGCAAGGAGGAGAAGTTTAACTTTCGCCCAAATTCAGAGCAATACTCTATGATTCGTATCAAGTATGGGCCGAATGTTAAACACATGCCAGAGGTAAAAGTCACACCTCCAAAGGTGGATCCGCTCATTGCATTCATGAGGCAATTGATCTATGCGGAGAACACGTCTTATCATCAAAGCTGACACCCCAAGAAGACGGAGAAGTCCGGGCCTCCCCAAAGGCCCAAGTCCACCAAGCCGCCAAAGAAGGAATGGCCGAAGAAGCAAGACAAGGCATCCGAGCCCATTCCTCCGGGCCCGGAAGTCAAGAAATGAAGAAGGAGGAAAAGTCCATCTCATCGGACTATGGTGAGACCTAGCCAATAGGAAAATTGATAGTTATCTTTTCTTTGATTTTTCTTTTCTCTTCATTTGGTTTTTCCACTTAGTTTATTTTTCCAACTGCATATTTGGTTTTTCTTAGCAAGGTGAGAATCTTATATTCTCAACCATTATTTTTATTTATTTATTTTTCACAAAAAGAAAATGGTTGGTTTTAAAAAAGGGTTTTACAAAAAAACAAATTTTTTGAGCTGCAAATTTGGCATTTCACCAACATGCTAATTTTAGCCGTTGGGAAGCCACCTTCCAAAAGAGGGAACAGGGGGGCCATATTTCAGTGCGGCCGATCCCACTGCTCAGCCGACATGGGGAAAGAGTCAATTTGGCTCTCTCTCCTCCAATGGCTACATTTGATTCCCTTGTGACCATTGGGGAGTGTACACTATAAATGGTGGCCGTGAGGAGCCCCCCTCTTCACACTTCACCTCATTTTACACCTCCCGAAGTCACTCTTTTGCTCACATTGTTTTTCTTGCTCTTCATTGAAGCACTCTTGGTCAAATCCAACTCAAAAAGATTTGCTTTCATTTTCATTTGCAATTTGCTCTCAAGTTCTTCAAGGAAAAAATTCGTCGAGTTTTGTTTTCACTAACATCACTTCTTTTTGAGTTTTTCGCCTTGTTGTGTTCTTGCTTGTTGTGGTCATGAAAGGAATGAAAATTTTGTTTGGGAAGAGAAAGGGGGCCGCAAGCTCAAGCCATGATGGAGACTCAAGTGCACATCTCTCCCTTGTTGCTACACCAAGTCCACGGAGGAGGAGTGTGTGTGAAGACACTCCCATGGGTGAGAGGAGCAACCCGCAACAACTTCTCCACGACAACGACCTCGACGTAGAAAGTGAAGTTGAAGACCAAGCACACGAGCTCCTCCAAGATCATGAGTTTTACCACACTAAAGCTTATGATCCGGATTTGATCTCCAAAACAGGTATGGATTCTAAATTCTTCTCCGTTTGGCGTGTATTAGGATGGGAATATTTTGCTCACATAGAGGAGAAAGGTTCACTCCTTCTCACTATACAACTCTTTTGCACCCTGAAAATAGGATTTGATGGTATTACTTTTAGATTATTTCAAAAAGAATACAACATCCTATGAAAAAAATTAAGTGAAATCCTAGGCTTCCATAAATGTTGTTTGCTAGATTTAGACACTTTTCCTAAGTTTAACAAACAAAGTTTTTGGCATAAATTGACTAGTGAGGTCAGATGTAGTGCTACTTGGAATAATCACTTGCACAATCCTACTTTACGCTTCATGCATACATAGGTGGCTATGACTATGTTCCCTAGAGGAGATGTAAGAATAATCTTTGATGATGAACTAAAAATTTTATTTGCCATGGTTAAAAAGATAAAAGTTGCTCCAGTTTTTGCCATGATGACACAATGGTTAGATTACATTTCAAGGACATGGCCAATTGAATGCACTTCAATGATTACCCGCATTGTTCTACTAGGGTAGGAGCACTAGAATAGACTTCATTTGAATATATTGAAACCGGATGAGAATTAATTAATGAAGATTATCTAGAGCAGGGACATATCCTTAATCATGATCATGATAGCTCTTTAATATTTTATTATCCCAACTTTGTCAATAAAATTCGGTTACCAAACCCGGATTTTCGTTTGTACAAATGTTGGAGGCTAACCATTGATCTTATTCCTATCTAGGAAGCTCGAAGAAGTAATGTCTCTAGTAGGGTAACTAGAAGTCGTGCAAGGAGAGCGGCCACGACCATGCCTACCTCAACGGTCCATGAGTACGAAGAGGAAGAGGACCCAATGGGTGATGCACCCGGATGGATCAACCTCCACCGTATGAGACTGAAGGACCGTCTTGGCATGGATGGTCGGGTGCCACGTGGCAGCCGTCCCTATCCACTTCAAGCTCTAGCAGCTTGCCTCCAACGTCTATGAGAGGACGTCACTCCTTTGCGGCTAGAAGTCATCATGACTATAGCCAAGGAATGACAGATCTCAGTAGACGTATGGGAGATCTTGAAGTGAGGACGGGAGACATCTATAACACTCTCCAAGAGCATGTCCAAGGTATCCATGATTGGCAACAAAACATGGACGCTCAGTTCACCAACTTCAACCCCACGCTACAACAACAACAACAAGCCGATCTTTTGGCATACTTCAGTCATCAAGGGTTCAACCCTTATCACGGAGGTGATTGAAGAACAAGCTTGGGGGAGGACCCCAACTTGAGGTAAATTATATCAAATTGCATATTTGTTTTCCATTCATCCACCATTCACCTTGCATATAAAAAAGGCTTAAAATAAGTAGAGTAGATTTGCTTTCAAATAAAATAAAAGATGTGCAGTAAGAATGGTTTAGAATTCACATAGATGAAATGATGAATAGTTGCTCTGTTTTAGTTTTCCTAAGTCCCTAGTTTACAACTTAGTACTCTCCAAAATATTGCTATTCATTGGCTAAAACTAACTTTGCCTTGATTTAGAAATTGTGGGTAGCAAAAATTAATCCAATTCTATGTTTTTGTGATATATGATATAGTGACAGGGTTGCTATTCCTAGTTCGAAAGTGAAACTTAGATTTATGGAGAAATTCTAAAAATATTTAAGTTACTCACATTTGATTGGAAATACCTACCAAAGCCATATGATATGTTGCATTGACAGAACTTATGCATATGCTATTTGTCTTCACATTGATCTTAGTCAAACTAGTATAGTCCTATGTGAGAATTCATTCATTTCTTTTTGAATTCAAGACTTCACTTGCACATGCTATACTTCTACACTAGCAAAATTCCATCGTGTCATCATTCCACAATAAAAAGAGAAACTCCATTGTTTCCCATGTTTAGTACTCTCTTCAAATTTATTGCATAAAAAGGGAGTAGAAGACATGGCTACAAGAAAAAGAAAAAGAAAATGCATGCTTAAATAAAAAGCATGAGAAAACAAAAGGGAGTGAAAAGTAGTCATGTTTCATCCCTGCAAATAAGAGAGTCTACACAAATAGGAGCCATCTCAACATCCATTTCCACTTCCACTCCATCACACATGCACATGTCTTGAATAAAATTGTTTTGAATTGAGTTCTCCTAAGGCTTACTCTTTTGACTTAGCAATATTATGTGCTGAAAATATGTCTACTACATTCCCTACCAAGCTCCACTTACAAGCCTTATTTAGTGTAGGATGAGTATAGGCAAAATGCCTTGGTGAGGATATATTACCACTACACACAAAGGAGTGAATGAAAGAATCAAATTGAGGTAATTAAAATCTACTCCAGAATTTGAGTGGAACTTGATCTCTAGGCTATGCTTGCTCTATTTGTTGTTGTCTTTCAACCACCCATGAATAGGACAAGGCATAAGCCCCATGATGACTTGAGATGGGTGAAGTACCATAAGCAAATTTTTACAATACTAGGTAGAGTATTTTGTTGTGCACATGGTACTTTTGAAAAATAGAACATTGTAGCAACTCTTTATCATCAACCTAAAGTCTTGACTTTGCTTGGGACGAGTAAAGGATAAGTTTGGGGGAGTTTGTTGACGGTTGTTATATACCCATTTCACCTGTCAATATAACTCAATTATGTGAAGGAAATACCATTTATTGCACACATCACCTTTCTATTTAACCTATTTCCACTTGTATTTGGAAGAATAGTGCATGCATACATTATATGCAGGAAATGAGGTAAAAGAGGTGGAGAAATCTAATAAAATATCATCCCAACCAATCAAGCGCTGACATGTGGCATCACATGGATCAAATGACCTACAAACAGAAGTATCTGAGACCATCCAACGGTGTATCACCCATACAATCAATGGGACCCACATGTAAGTGACCTGGAGAAAGCACAACCTCAACGGCGCAATGACCAGGTCGACCGAACCCTCTGTTTGGCTAACTTGCTCCTGGCGCCAAACTCGTTCAACTTCCATGTGTCGACTCCCAATGGTGTGGTCACGATGAAGACTGATTCGCGCGCTTTTGGTGGCTGGAACCTATCCTTCTCCAGCTATAAATAGGACCCCTACTCTCACTTCACATACACACCACTTGAGTATTCATTATATTGTATCAATTGTTCTCTATAGTCTTAGAGGAGCTTAGGCTGTAGAGAGGAGAGCCTCTAGTCCATAGTCCAAATTAGAAATGAGTAGAAGGAGTCTCTCTCTTCTCAATTTTGGAGTCTCTCTCTTCCCAATTCCAAAATTGGGAAAGGTATGACTCATATATTCCTCTTTGTATTTGTGAATTTGTTCTTAATAAAGATATTATCCTTAGTCTTCCTTTATGCATATACTTGGATGAAGTTTTTCTTGTTTGATTATGGATTCCATGTATGTAGTAGGAGTAGTCTTTATGATTATTCCATAACAACCTTATTCTATTATCATAAACACTACAAATCCTCACTATATCTAATTAGTTATGACATGACCATGTTAATATGAATAACTTATGCTATGTTTCAACATTGGTTCAATGATGTTTAGGATAGTCATTGCCTTAGGATGGCTTGTTCCTAGGCTCCTAAGATATTTACTTAATATGCTAGCATAGTGCTAGGATAGTTAAGTAGCGTTGGATGTCTCGTAGACCCACGGATTGAAGAGGTGGGCAGTAGGTGGTGACAACCTTATCTGCCCTTGTAATCCTCCACATTCGACTATGCCACAGGCTCTTTGCGGGAGTCATCCTAGTATTGCTACGGGTAAACCCCTGCCCAATGTGGTGAACAACTTAGCATAAGAATTCATCACTGACATGTTCATTAGTATAAAACCCTGGCTATGTATATGTATATTAGAGGCATTGTAGGAGCAACTCCCCAACTCGAGCCTAATCCCCCTTGACCCATTTATCCCCCTTAGAATAGAATGCTATTGTGTGTGTCACACTACCTCTACATATCTATTACCCATCCTCACTAGAACCTTACCTAGACCAATCTACCCTTTTCATTTGATGATTGCTATGCTCCCACTTAGCCTTCCTTTGGGAAAATATAAATGACACTCCTGGGAATACTCTTAAAGAGGAAATGCTACTTCGATAGTTTCCATGCGCTTGCGGATTTTTATCTGTGACGTAAGAAATATAAATGTCCCAAAAGTATGTGAGTTCTCCCATCATACTCATCCCAAATTCTGAACTCATCATAGTTGAAAACTCGGACACAAGATCTTGAGAAGCACCAAAGATAATATCATCCACATACACTTGAACAAATAGTGAGTCATTGCCATGCTTAAGAAATAAAAGAGTTTTATCAATCTTGCCCATGGTAAACCCCTTTAAAGTAAGAATGTTCTTAACCTATCATACCATGCTCTAGGGGCTTGTTTGAAACCGTACAAGGCTTTGGCAGTTTGTAAACATGATTAGGAAAAGCAGGATTTTCAAAACCTGATGGTTGTTTTACATAAACCTTCTAATCTATGTAGCCATTAATAAAAGCACTTCTAACATCCATTTGATATTAGTTGAGACCTTTAGATGAAACAAATGCTGATAAAATTCTTATGGCTTCTAATCTAGCGACGGGAGCAAAAGTTTCATCAAAATCTAAGCCTTCAACTTGTGTGAAACCTTGAGCAACCAACCTAGCCTTATTCCTAACCACAACCCAATCCTCCTTTGTTTATTTTTAAACATCCATTTAGTTCCAATTAAAGTGTGACCTTGAGGTGGAGGTACAAGTTTTCAAACACTATTTCTTTCAAAATTTTCTAAATCTTCTTGCATGGCAATTGTCGAAGTGTTCGATCGACACTTCCCCCGGTACTACTAGATCGTAGCCCGCGGAGGTTTGTGATTGGTTGGAGGGCACATGAGATTATGAACAATATAGTGACACGATGATTTTTACGTGATTCGAGCCGCCTGAGCGTAATACCCTACTCCACGGGTGGTTGTTATATGTATGAGTATGTGTCTGTGAGCACTTGATTGGACTTGTCCTTTGTACCGTGCGGCACAACCCTTTTATAGTCCAAGGGCTAGCCGTTACATTGTCATCCTGGCCCGACATGTGGCCCCGACAATGTTTGATTACATAATACTCCCTCCATCCCTAAAAGTATGTCGTTTTTAACACTAAATTTAGTGTTAAAAACGACATCCTTTTAGGGATGGAGGGAGTACATGATATGTATGTATTAAGTACATTTAACAGTGATAACGCGCCTTAATGGTGGTGTTACCAGTACTAAAGGTCATCTAATCGTGTGTCATTAACATGTCATTAATGACACGTAATCAGTTCTTGTAACGGTAGCTTTAACTGTCCCTTGAATGTTTGCACCCTTGGAGATCCGTCTATCTTGTTGTTATAGTCTTAGGTCCTGAGGTTCGACACGTGGCAGCTCTGGAGCTTCCCATGTGGGGAGGCAGGTCCGGAGCCGTTGTACACGTGGCAGCACCGGAGCTTCCCTCTACTGGGGGTTAGGTCCGGGGCCACTGGACACGTGGCACAACTGGAGATTTCTTATACAAGGAGTTAGGTCCGGCCTTGCTTTAAACATGGCAGCACCGAAGCTAACCTGATGAGGGAGGTGGGTCCAGTGTTGTGGGACACGTGGAGCCTTCGGAGGTCTTCAACTCGAAAAGGTCTCCGTGGCTTTTCATGCGGTATCATGGGGTACCCGGTACGCAGGGTACCGACAATGGCCCCTGGGCCCACCTCTGGTAGAAACCCTTTGGGTTATGTTATTCTACCAGAGGTGGGTCCATCTTCGATTCCCGCGTTGCAGCTTCAAAGGTATTTTCAAGGGCCGTTGGGGTGATGGTCCGCAATTAAACCATCGTTGCGTGGCTCTTCTTGATGCAGGAGGTGAGATCCTGGCGTGCGGATATCACGCAATTGAAGGTCGCCAATTCCCAATACAAAAACCGTATCGATTCCGAGCACCTTGTCAGGCTGCCTCCCTCGGGCTTCCAACTTCCCATCATGACAACGGTTCACCTGGGGTATTAACTTTGACTTTTCCACCAAAGTGGACCCGGGCCCATTTGTCATTAACGGGGTGGGTTTTTGATGTGTGATCTTGATCTCGTTGCGGTTTCCATCCAAGCATTGTGGAGGCTTACTAAAGAAGGAAAGCCAGCATAGTTTGAGGACTCTTTACGCTTTCATTTGAACTCGCGCTCAGAGCCTCCCAACCTTTTCATAACCCTTCCAACTTTTGCTCCCCTTTGCCGCGATGGAGTTGGGTCTTCCTCGCAGCAAGATCACTAGCTATGAAGATCTGAAGAGGGTCCGGACCTACATGGGGTGGTCCAGCAACTCCTTCAACAATGACATTCGCTTCGGTAAGCTTCCCTTCAAGAAGAAGCGCACCAGCGAGATCGTCTTCTTCTCGGCGTATGCCATAGTGGGTCTGATCACATTATTTTCAAGCTTCTTGCTGATGCTGCTAGACTTCTACGGTCTGCAGCTTCACCACCTCGGCCTCCACTCCTTCTTTCTTGTGGCAACCTTCGTCCACTTCTGCGAGATGCGGGTGGCTGTGCTGCCATGCATCGATCTCTTTCGGACCTTATTCACGGTTCGCACTACGGAAAAGGGATGGAGCTGATTGGCTTCTACTTCTTCATGAAGCGCAAGAACTGCCCCTTCAAGTACTTGAAGACCTTCCCATCTGGAAAGTGGGACAACTGGAAGAAAGACTGGGTGATCATCGCCGTGGAGGAGCACGAGAGGTTGGAGTTGCCCAAGGGCCTCCACAATGTCGACACCGACACCTGGAATGCAATTCTGGAGCTGTTAGAAGCATACAAGCCCATCCTGAGAAGGATCCAGGAATGTGTAGAGGGTGGAGTGACCCCTCAGATGGTCTTCGGCAATTTCCTGGTGAATAGGTGGGCTCCGCTGAAGACAAGGGAGTAGCTCGCATGGGCTTTTAATAGTGAGATGGATCACAACCAGATTGAAGCTGGTTTTAATACCAACTTGCATGATGAAGCTTTGAAACTCCATCTCCAGAAGTTTCAACACGGGGCCATCACCCACGATGCATTGACCGCACCGGTAGAATTCCTCCCTCTGAACATGGTTCCGAATATCAGGAGGGAGCCCCGAAGGGGGATGCCGGAGCTTGACGACATCAGCCTGGTGGAGAGGCGTAGGACCTCTGGGGTTGCTATTCCTAGAGCTTCAAAGAGGGTGGCTCCGACCACTACTCCAAGCCAGAAGGTTCACGACACCGGCAAGGGAAAGGGCAAGGGCATTGAGCCAGCCGAATCCTCTAGCCGGAAGAGATGTTAAGACATGCTGATGGGAGCTCACTCAAGTCGGCTTCATCTCCAGCAGTTCCTACTCCACGGCCAAGCAGAGCTTCGGCGACTACGCCTCCTTCGATGTCAGCGCCCTCGAGAGGCGCTAGCTCCGGCAAATCGACTCCGACTTCAGTGCTGGCTGCGGGATCCAAGTCTGGAGGTCCTTCCCAGTGGAGAGAGGTCCTGGCTGAGGCGATGCCAGCAGCTGCGGCAAGTTCTGGGCAGCAGTCTGGAGTCGCCACCACACCAGCAACGGTGGGTTCTGGCTCCGGCCGCCCGATGAAGAGGTTCCGCGCTGACTGGATTGGTAGCATCCCAAGGTAAGAATTGTCATCTCACCTTAAGGTGCTAATTTTGTTTTCATCATGTCTTGAATTTTTCTAATATTTTGTTTCTAGGGTGTTGAAAAAGAAGATCGAAACTTTGGCTCCCGCTGCAGCAACTGAGGCTGTGCAGGCGGAAGCTCCAGCTTCAACCCATGTGCCTCCCAAGTGGTGGTTGAAGACACGGCAGTTCTGGCGCCAACTGTCGTGGACTTCAATTCAGAGTCATCACCAAAAGCTCCCGTTGTAGCGCCGGACCACGGGGAAGATGTTCGTGATGAAACGCCGGTGGTTTCGTCACCAGCGGTTGAAGTTCCTGCTTCAGAGACGGAGATGGCAGAAGCTCCAGCGTCTGAGCCAGAGGTAATTGATGCTTCCGCCCTCAAGCCGGAAATAGTTGAAGCTCCAGCACCTGAGCCGGAGGAAGTTGAAGTCCTGGCAACTGGGCCGGAGGCGGAGGGAGCTCTGGTCCAAGCTGCAGCATCCACCTCGGAGGTGACTACTCCAGAGGTGTCTATGTCGGAGCCGAAGCACCCACAAGAGACAGTTGTAGGTCCTCCACCCCCAGAGCCGATGATTGAAGATCCAGCGGGGGGGACCTTCTTCATCAACTCCGAAAGTTGGTCCTAGTGCCATGGAGACTTAGGTACCACACTTGTGTCGTGGGACCCCCTTGATATTTTTAAAGATCCGCTTGAGCCACTATGAGAGATCCAGGCTGGTCTAGAGCCAATGCCTTTGGCGATGTCTATTGACATTGCATGCTCGAGTCTACGCCAAGTTCAGTTGGCCTTTGACTATGAAAGCAAGACTCTCAAAGAAGAGCGCAACACCTTGAGGCGTTGGTGCAATAGGCTTCACTTTGAGACAAAGCTGACGCAATCAAGGCTTGCCGACCATCGAGAATGGGTGGCCAAGGAGAAGGCCCGACTAGTGCTGATGGATCGCTTGCTGAATGAGCAGGAAGCTGCCATTAAGGCTCTCGACGATAAGGATCGAGAGATTTTACAGCATGCTAGGAAGACCAATGAGGCTGCTGACGATCGTCAGGATAGCCTCAATGAATTAAATGAAAAGCTCCTCAAGCGTTGGGCGGTCCTCGACAAGAGGTAGGAAAAGGTCCTGGAAAAGCAGGAGGATATTTTGAAGAGAGAAGAGGAGCTCACCCAGAGGCTGCATAAGGGGAGGAAATCTTGACTGACCGCACTAAAAAATCTGAGCAGCGATGCAAGCAAGAGGAGGAGAAGCACTAGAAGATGGGGCAGGAGCTCTCCGAAAGAGAAGCTGATGTCAGCACCAGATATGTGAAGGTGAAAGGAAAGGAGAAGGACCGGGCGAACCGCCAGAACCACATACACCTCCGGGAGTCGGAGCTTGCCAACCGCAAAAATCAGGTGGCTGAGAGTATTCAACAACATGCCAAAGAGGTCAAGCGCATCGCCCAGGAAGGTTTGAAGCTTGCGGCCGCCAGAAGGTCGCTATAGGAACTGAAGAATTTGAGGACAACGGAGTCCCAACAAATTTGGGACTTCCTGGGGCATGCTAACAAGGCTTTGGTGCCGCTTGGCGTCAGCCGGTACGTCCGAATGACCTGGAGCCGGAGCTGGACAAGGCGCTGGTGGCGCTGAGCTCTACCAGCAACAAGCTGGACGCGATGGGTAACATCATCGTTGACCAACTGGAGACAGAGGGAAAGTATCTGGCCAAGAACGTTGTCGAATATGTGCTGACGTGTTTCAAAATCCGAGACCCCCAAATTTCTCTAGATTTGGTGATCGAAGGGCCCATTGCTGAAGAGGTAGATGCCGCCAGGGCCAGCGTTCAAGAAGCTGCCCAGAAAGTTGCCTTGTATTTCCATAGGACCTAGGGCCTCCAGTAGCCAAGACCTTTTTATTTTGCCTTTTCCTTTGTAATCCTCATTTTGTAGTACAATCCTTTAGATGAATGATATCCAATTTTCTTGAATGAATGAATTCCATTTTGTATTTGTCTTCAATGTATTGTCCTTTATCTTATTGGCCCCCTGGTAGATGTACACAATTTGATTGCGAACATGTACCAAAAGAATATGACAATGTCTTCATGACTTGAACACTTCGAACTTGTAGCTAGAACGCTTAGCTCTTAGGTCCGAAGTTTACTTCCAACATCTCCAGGGACTCTTTGTGACGTCGATGGCCACTACTACAAAAAACATTTTTACAAGCGCTTCTATATTTTTTTTACAGACGGTCCATTAAAAGTGCCGCCTGTGATGTCTAATGAGTTAATAACAGTCTGTGATAATAGATTTTCACAGTCGGTTTGTAACAAACAACCGCCTGTAAAAATATAATGATTTTCACAGGCGGTCCGAAGCAAAAACCGCCTGTGATAATAGTCATTATCACATACGGTCCGTAACAAAAAACCGCCTGTGAAAATATAATGATTTTCACAGGCGGTCTGTAACATAAAAACCGCCTGTGATAATGATGGCTCCTCATTGGTCGGCTGCTTCATCCCATGGATCACTCTTGGACTTCGTATCTCCGTTGTCCGCTGCTTATCGATCCAACGACTCAGTTTAGAAGCCGCACAATAGATGTGTCTATAACAGCAGCAGCCACAGTTCAGTACATGATCCTCCGTCAGCCTCCCAAGGTACAGCTTCCGGCGGCATCTCCCAAGGCGCGGCTGCCGGCGGCCTCTCTCAAGTCGCGACTTCGGTTGCTACAGACCTCAACGGCTCTGGCGCGGCCTCCCGACGAGTGCGAGCCCTGCCGACGCGAGCACGGGCGCGGATCTAGCACAGTCTACCTCGGGCTCCCGGCGGCGCGGCTGCCGGCGGCCTCTCTCAAGGCGCGACTTCGGTTGCTCCGGACCTCGGCGGCACCGGCGCGGCCTCCCGATGAGCGCGAGCCCTGCCGACGCGAGCACGGACGCGGATCTGGCACAGTCTACCTCGGGCTCCCGGTGGCGCGGCTCTGGCGTGCCTCTCGGCGAGCGCGTGCCCTGCCGGCGCGAGCGCGAGCACAGATCCGGCACGGTCTACCTCGGGCACCCGGTGGCGCGGTCTACCTCGGGCTCTCGACGGCGCGGCTCCTCCGGTTCTCGGCGGTGCGACCTCCTTCGACACTTGGCGGTGCTCTTCTGGCTCTCGGCAACGCGGCGGCCTCCAAGCGGCGCGGCCTCTTTTGACTCTCGGCGGCGCATGTGAAATTTTTTTTGTTTCACTAGCCATTTTCACAGGCGGTTTTTAATTAAAAACCGCCTGTGAAAATGTATTTTCACAGGCGGTTTTTTATTACCAACTGCCTGTGAAAATGCATTTTCACAGGCGGTTTTTTATTAAAAACCGCCTGTGAAAATGTATTTTCACAGGCAGATTATGCCACCGCCTGTGTTAATCGATCATTTTCACAGGCTCTTCGTTACAGGCGGTTTTTAAAACCGTATGCGATAATATGTTTAGAAGCGCCTGCAATGAAGCATTTTGTAGTAGTGGGCGGCCCCCTAGGAGTTGTCGAAGCTTGGTAAATCCGACGGCACCCACCACCAATGCTTAGAAATGTCGACGGCGGGCCCCCTAGGGTTGTCGGAGCTTCATAGGTCCGACTGCGCCTACTATCAACATTTAGAACATCGACGGCTGGCCCCCTGGGATCGTCGAAGCTTCCGGTCTTCGACGGTGTCTACTTGTCAACATATAATATGTCGACGGCGGACCCCCTCTGGGTGATTTCTCCACCATCTTCGTTTAGATCGCCGTTATTCTTCATGTCGATGGTTGGCCCCCATGGAATTTGTTGGAGCATGTTAGCTCTGAGGACGCCCACTTTCAACGAACAAAACATCGATGGCGGGCCCCTTGGGGTTATTGGAGCTTATTAGCGCCGGTAACATCCACCATTGCCATGAACTTTCTATTTTTCGTGCGCGTTAAAGACAAGAAAAACAGTAAAATTTGTCCCCTCGTCTATAAGTTGTTTGTTGCTTACTGTTCTTATTTGAAATTTAGGTCCGAAAGAATTTAACATCATAACAAGTAAATTGATGTAATCTCTTCAGATCTGAATGCTTTCTGGACCCGCCTTATTGAGGCCTGCCGGAATATAGGTAGAGTGGCGTACCTAGGGTGTTGGAGCAGTCTAAGTCGATAGCGCACTCCAGATCTGTAAAAAATATCAACAATATAAGTCATATATCATATGAATAACTTGGACTAAATCTCAAAAATAATTGCACAACTTCATTATAGACAAGAAGGAAAAGATAATAAAATAAAAATGAGCATGTACAGAATTAATGCACGTGGAGTCTGCCTTCACACAACAATGTCTTTCGTTATAGGTCTGAATTATAGGGGAGACAAGAACACACTTGGGGTACGAAACCAGGTCAAGTGTGTTGTTCATCTTGTTCTAAACTAGGGAGGCAAGCCGCACTTTCAGTATAGGGACCATATTAGGTGGGCTTGAATTTGGCGGACCCTCCTAGAGGGGTCCGGATGTTCTTCTTTAGGACCTACCCGACTTTGTTTATAGACTCCATAGCTTACATTGTGTGTAATTACAGACTCACCTCTGTGAAACTAAACATAAAACTTACAGAGGTGCTCGATGTTCCAAGGATTAGGAAGCGGAGTCCCATCCTGTCCTGCCAAGCGGATGCATCTGGGACAGGATACTTTGATCACTTGGAAGGGACCTTCCTAGCTGGGGGACAGTTTGTTCATCCCTTCATGAGTTAGTATTCTCTGCAGCACCAGATCGCATTCTTCAAGCTGTCAGTTGTGCACATGCCTTTGGTGATAGCGCCAGTGCGTCTAGCAATATCGTGCATTTCGAACAGCTACTTGGCACCTTCCCTCGTCAACGAGGTCAAGGTCTTCAAGCTGGAGCTTTTCCTGCATGGCTTCATCGAAGTTCAGACCCGGAGTGACCCCATGGTGATCTCCGGAGGAAGGACCGCTTCAGCTCCGTACACCAGGAAGAAGGATGTCTCTCCAGTTGACCAGCTAGGTGTTGTCCTACTTGCCCAAAGTGCGGATAGAAGCTCCTCTATCTAGTTGGCTCCGTGTTTCTTCAGGCGCTCGTAAGTGCGCATCTTGAGTCCTTTCAATATTTCTACATTTGCTCTCTTGGCTCGGCCATTACTTGTCGGGTGAGCTATTGATGAGTAGCTGACTTGTATGTCGAGGTCTTCGCAATATTCTTGGAATGTTGCACTTGTGAATTGTGTTCCATTATTAGTTATGACTCTGTTGGGAACTCCAAATCTGCAGACTATGGACTTCAGAAACTTGATAGCTGATTGCTTGTTGATAGTCACAACTGGAGTTGCTTCCAGCCACATGGTGAACTTGTTGATGGCGATGTACAGGAACCTGTAACCTCCGACGGCTTTTAGGAAAGGTCCAAAAATGTCCATCCCTCACACAGCAAATGGCCATGTATGAGGTATCATTTGTAGTGACTAAGCCAGTGTGTGAATTTGTTTCGCATGGAACTGGCACGCTTCACACTTTTTTACCAAGTCAACTACATCCTGGAGAGTTGTAGGCCAGTAAAATCCATGCCGGAAGGCTTTACCAACCAACGTGCGGGAAGAGCGTGGTTCCCACACTTGCCTCCTTGGATTTCTGCGAGGTGCTCGCGGCCTTCTTCCCTTGCAATGCAGCGTATTAGGACGACGTTGGCACCACGCAGGTCGAGATCCCCTTCTACCGGCGTGTATCTTTTAGTCAATCTGATGATCCGGTCAGCAGATGCACCATCTTTAGGGAGGATGTTGTCTTTCAAGTAGCTCTGGATCTTTGAGATCCATGCATCGGAGCTAACTTGAGCTTCTGAGTCTTGCATGTTGGCTTGCTTAGAGCTTCCTGCAGCACCTACGACCCTTTGACACCATGATAACAGGGCCACTGAGACTGCCAGCTCTTGGGTGTTGGTCTCACCCCCTTCGCTCAGTTCGGCAGGCTAAGTGGTGGGTCTCGATAATCTTCGGACAAATACTCTATCGGGAGCTTGAGCTCTAGTTGAAGCCATCGTCGAGAGTTCATCAGCTTCAGCGTTGTTGAGACATTGGACATGACAGAGGTCCAGGACGTGGAAGTCCTTCTGGAGCTTCTGTACTTCAAGGAGGTAAGCAACGATTTGAGGATTGTTGCAACTGCATTCACCTTTGACTTGCTTGATGATGAGTTGCGAGTCATCCTTCACAAACAACTGTTTGACACCATATGATAGCGCCACCTTGAACCCATAGATGAGAGCTTCATACTCTGCCATGTTGTTGGTTGCCTTTAAATCAAGTTGCACCATGTAGTTGACCTTCTCCCCGATCGGAGCGAGGAGAAGGATTCCAGCTCTGGCCCCCTGCTTTCAGAGCCATCGAAGTAGAGAGTCCAGTGAGGTTCGGTGAAGACCGGGACCTTGGGTTCCGGCTTCTTCTCACTGGGGCCCCCTGGATTTGATGAAGAAGGGGTCCACTCCGCCACGAAGTCAGCCAATGCCTGACTCTTGATAGCATGTCGAAGCAGGAATTCGAGATCGAACCCTGCTAGCTCCACTGCCCACTTTGCAGTATTCCCAGTACAATTGGGGTTATGCAGTATAGCACGTAGTGGATAGGATGTTACCACTGATATCTTGTGGGCTTGGAAGTAGTGATGTAGCTTCCTTGAGGCAATAAGCACTGCATAAAGCAGCTTATGCACCTCAATGTATCGAGTCTTGGCGTCGTGAAGTACTTCAGTGATGAAGTACAGTGGCCGCTAGACAACTCGGACCTTCCTGGAAGGGCCTAAATCTTCTTCTTCATCAACCCGAAGCCTCCCAGAGGGGTTCGTACCTTCTTCTTGAGCTTCCCGGACCCTCCTGGAGGGGTCCGGAACTTCTTCTTCAGCCATGTGAACTCCCTCAGATGAGAGAGGTTGATACTCGGGTAGCTTGCCTTGAGGATCCATGCCTGGGGCTAGGACCCAGACTGGCCTTCAGGTAGCTCCGAACCCTCCTGGAGGGTTCTAGGCTCCTGAACTGTAGGAGGTTCCGGTCTTTCCACGACTAGGACCATGCTGACAACATCCGTAGTTGCCAAAATGTAAAGCAAAAGAGGCTCACCAGGGTACGGAGCTACCAAGATTGGTAGTGTGGTGAGGAGCTGCTTGAGCTCTTGAAAAGCCTTCTCTGCTTCTTTGGACCAATGGAATGGCCTGGACTTCCTCAATAACTTGAAGAAGGAAAGCGCCCGTTCTTCTAGTCTTGAGATGAGCCGGCTGAGCACAGCTAGACATCCAGTTAGCTTCTAAAAATCCTTGATGCGGGCTGGAGGCTGCATGTCTTCAATAGCCTTGATCTTCGCCGGGTTTGCCTCAATTCCTCGGTGAGTCACCAAGAATCTGAGGAGCTTCCCGAAGCTAACCCCAAAGACACATTTGCCCAGGTTCAGCTTGGTGCGCGTCATGCGCAGCTTGTCGAAGACGGCTTGCAGGTTGTCATGGAGTGATTCGTTGTTCTTGACCTTCACGATGATGTCATTGACGTAGACCTCCACCAAGTCCCTATGAGCTCTCCAAAGGTTTTGTGCATGGCTCGCACAAAAGTTGAAACAGCATTTTTGAGACTGAAAGGCATGGCAGTATAGATATACAATCCATCTACTGTTATGAAGGCAATATGATCTTCATCTTCCCTAGACATCTGGATCTGATGATATCCGGAGTATGCATCTAGGAAACACAATAGCTCACACCCGGAGGCGGAGTCCACTATCTAGTCTATCCTAGGTAGTGGAAATAGATCTTTTGGACATGCCTTATTCAAGGTGGTGTAGTCGATACACATCCGATGTTTCCCGCCGGCATTGGGTACAACGACTGGGTTTGCCAGCCATCGTGGATGATGAACCTCCCAGATGAAACCAGCTTCGAGCAGCTTCTTGATTTCTTGTCGAATGAAGTTCTACCACTCGACGGATTGCTTTTGGGGCTTCTGGTGTATTGGCCGTGCGTCGGGATATATCTTCAGGTTGTGCTCAATCACCTTCCTAGGGATACTAGGCATTTGTGACGGTTGTCAGGCAAACACGTCAACATTTGCCTGGAGGAAAGTGATGAGCGCAAGTTCCTATTTGTTGTCCAGACCTCCCGATATGCGGGTGGTCTGGGTAGCATCAGAACCAATTTGGACGACTTTGACGGGTATGTCGGTGTCGCCGCTTGGCTGCACGCGTGGTGTAGAGGTTGAGCCTCGGTGACGACTGCTCGAAGGTTGAGCAGCTAGCTCCTTGTCGGATGCTTCCTCCTACGCTATTGTAAGCGCGTGGAGTTCTTCCAGCGTAGTGACTCCTGCAATGTGATCCCCGCAGATCCGTAGAATGCCTGAAGGTGTTGGCATCTTCACACCAGGTACCCATAATGGGTTGTAGCCATGAACCTATACAAGGATGGTCTGCCTAGGATGACATTGAAGGGTAAGATTATGTGCGCCACGTCAAAGATCAGTTTCTCGGTCCTATAATTCTCCCGAGTTCCAAAGGTCACCGGAAGTGTGACTGAGTCGAGAGGACTGATGGCACCGGTACCTACCCCGGAGAATGGACGCGAGGTGCGAAGGTCTGAGAATCGAAGCTAGGTCTTCAGGAATGCTTTGTAACTAAGGAGTTTTAGCGCCGAACCTCCATCCACCAAGACATGGTAGAGCTGGACTTTATTGATGGTAGGAGACACCATCAACGGTAGTTGACCATCTCCGATCATGTTTCATGGACAATCTGTAGCATCGAAAGTGATGGGAGTGTTCATCCACTTCTAATGGGGTTCTGCCTTGGCGGTAGGAGCTGTGGTAGCCATCTTCCGATGCATGGTCTTGAGGACGCGGCGATAGGTGATATCCCGAGACCCACCATAGATGGTATTAAGGGACTTCCGATGCTCGTTGTCAGAGATGTCAGAATTGTAATCAACGGTGTTGTACACAGCCTTCAGAACCTTTTTGGGGTCCTGGAAGCCTAGCTTCAGATCAGCCAGAGCTTCGTTGATTTTCTGCTTTCCTTCCTACTAGCAGAAAGGAGCTTTTTCTTGGCACTTGCTGAAGCGCTCGACAAGGTTTTGGACCTCGCGGCGATCTTCGAGATTGTGAGTGTCCGTTTTGTGGATCGGACACCACATGTTTTGACAGCCGTTGTCATCAGACGATGGTCAAGGACGTTTCTCGGGGCGTGGCCTCCGGCCACCCGGAGCTACAGCAGCTGCAGCAGCAGGCGTGCCGGCCGACGGCTTCTTCTTGTCGTTGGAATTTTTCTTCTTCTTTCCACTACCAGAGGTAGTGACTTCAGCCTTGGAGGACTTTTTGTTAGCCTCTGAAGCTGGCATCGAGTGCATTTCACTACCCTCAGCAGCCGTGGCGCATTTGTCGGCCGAGCTGAAGTGTTTGGTGATGCTGGTGACTTCTTTCGTAGCCAGCTTCTCCAACATCTTCTTGTCTCGGACGCCCTATCGAAATGCCACAATGACAGATGCATTGGAGATAGAAGGAATGGTGTTTTGTACCTAGGAGAAACACTGGATGAATGATTGCAGCGACTTCCACGACTTCTGTTGTACGGCAAACAGATCTAGTTCCGTGTCAGGCCGGGTGTAAGAACTCCTGAAGTTAGTGGTCAACTGGTTGCATAGCTCCGCCCAACTGTTGATGGAGTTATGCGGGAGACTCATGAACCAGGACCTGGTGGTCCCAGTCAGAGCCATAGGAAAATAATTGGCCATCACGGCCCCATTGCCACCCGCCGCGAGAATGGTGGTGGAGTAGATTTGGAGGAACTCGACGGGATTGGCACTCCTGTCGTGTTTCTCCAGCAGATGAGGCCAGAACTTCTGCGGCCATCGAACCATGCGAAGGTGCATGGTCAGGGCCGAACAACCGCTCCCTACTCCCAAAGGAGTAGGGTTTTCGAGCCTGTCGCCTTTTACGAGTGTGCTCGATGTGGATGCGACCGTTCTGCTTCCTGTAATAGCGGTCAAGCTCTGACCGCAGATCATGGGTTGAGAACCTCGACCTCGTATGAGTGCAAGGTGCCCCGGAGGGCGGCTACGTCACTTGTTGGGACACATCACGTCTCCTGTGCAGTGAAACTTGAGGATCAAGTCTACCAGACAATGTCCTCCACTGTGAAGTTGCCTGCCCAGTAGGGGGCGGGCCTTGGATACTGATGGCATCGATTGCGGCTGCAACCAGATCTTCAACATCAGTATGCCATTGTTCCATGGCTGCTGGAGGAGCTCCAGCCACTAGGGGACGCTGAGCAGAGTACGCGCAGCTATTTGTGTGTTCTTTGAGTTGTTTGTCGATGCAGTCACCGACACGAGGGCACCATCTTGTTGTCCGACGTTGGCTGCTAGAGCAGGTGGTGGCGGTGGTGCAGCAACACCCGTCGGGACAACAGCACCAGCTAGTTGTTGAGCATTGGAGGGATTTCCTCCGTCAGTCTGTCCGGCGTTGCCGTCGGATGATGCTGCCATAGAGTTCACCATCTTGAAATCTCAGGGCGCCCCCTACCTGGCGCGACAAATGTCGAAGTGTTCGATCAACACTTCCCCCAGTACTACTAGATCATAGCCCGCGTAGGTTCGTGATTGGTTGGGACGCGCATGAGATTATGAACAAGATAATGACACGAGGATTTTTACGTGGTTCAGGCTGCCCGAGCGTAATACCCTACTCCACGTGTGGTTGTTGTATGTATGAGTATGTGTCTGTGAGCACTTGATTGGACTTGTCCATTGTACCTTGTGGCACAACCCTTTTACAGTCCAAGGTCTGGCCGTTACATTGTTAGCCTAACCTGACATGTGGCCCCGACGATGTTTAATTACCTAATACACGATATGTATGTATTAAGTACATTTAACAGTGATAACGCGGCTTAATGGCGGCATTACCGGTACTAAAGATCATCTGATCTTGTGTCATTAACATGACATTAATGACACGTAATCAGGTCTTGTAATGGTAGCGTTAACTGTCCATTGAATTTTCGCACCGTTGGAGATCCTTCTATCTTCCCCTTGGAGGCTTAGGTCTGGAGGTTCGACACGTGGCAGCTCCAGAGCTTCCCATGTGGGGAGGCAGGTCTGGAGCTGCTGTACACGTGGCAGCACTGGAACTTCCCTCTACTGGGGGTTAGGTCCGAGACCACTGGACACGTGGCACAACCGAGCTTTCCTATACAAGGAGGTAGGTCCGGCCTTGCTTTACACATGGCAGCGCTGGAGCTACCGTAATGAGGGAGATGGGTCCAGTGCCGACGGACACGTGGAGCCTTCGGAAGTCTTCAACTCGGACAAGTGAAACTTCGTCGCTTTTCTTGCTGTATCATGGGGTACCTGGTACGCAGGGTACCGAAAACAATAATCCATGATTCATTAGTGAGTGCGCGTGATATATCTTTGGGTCCAAAAGAAGCAACAAAAGCAGAATGAGCATGAGAGTTTGGATTGAAAAAAATTGGATTGTGTGACCCGTTCGTGCAAGCTTTCGATAATCTGTTGTTGAGGATGACTTTTGAGGATGCGGAGGGGAGTAGACACTTTACAAGATCCTTCTTATTCATGTTCGTCACAAACCAAAAAACTTGTGGTTCGAGGAAGATCTGAACCAGCGGTAGTGGTCGTTGGTGCTGATTGTGGAGCGGGATCAAGAGCTAGAACATTATTGTTTATTTCTGAAATTTCTTGCTGCAGCTCCAGACCTTCTTCATCTTCAATGAAAATACTCTTCCTCTCCAGAAATGGACCTGGACCTGCAATATTATAGCTAGTACCTGGGCTAGCCTCATCAAAAGAAACCTCACAAGTCTCCACAATTTTGTTAGTGTCAAGTAAAAGCACACAATAGCATCTAGTATGAGATGGATAACCAAGAAACATGCCATCAACAGATCTAGCTTCAAATTTATCAAGATTACCATGCTTCATAACAAAGCATTTGCAACCAAAGCCCTAAAGTATGTGACACAGGGCCTATGTACAAACCGAAGCTCATATAGTGTTTTTCCTAACTTAGCTCTCAAGAAAACACAGTTTGAAACATAACAAGCTATTGCAATTCATCTACCCAAAATTTTCTAGGAGTTTGATATACATCAAACATAGTCTTAGACATCTCAACTTAAGGTTTTGTTCTTTCTCTCTACAATACCGTTTTGCTGAGGTACATATGATGAAGAAAATTGATGATCTATTCCTTTTTCAGCACAAAAGCAATCAAATGATTGATTTTTAAATTCAGTTCCGTTATCACATCTAATTGATTTTAAAGATCCTGGGTGATCAATTGATAATCTAAGAAATAAAGTTCTAAAGTGACTAAAAGCTACATTCTCAGATGCCATAAAGTAAACTCAAGAGTATCTAGAAAAGTCATCAACAATTACAAGCACATACCATTTACCTCCAAGAGATTTAACACGTGAAGGACGTACGGTATCAAGGTGCAAAAGTTGTCCCGGTTCAGTTGTGATGGTTATAGTGAGAGGAGGATGTGAATCTGCAACCATCTTAGCATGTATATAAGAAGAGCACACAATATCATTGTCTTCATTAAGCTTAGGTAGCCCACGAATGCGATCAAAACCACTAACACGTGTGAGGTGACCAAGCCTACGTTACCAAGTCCACGATGCCAAAAATATAAGTCATTTGAATCATTACCAACTAGACACCTATGCTTACAGGATGACCAAATCAACTTTACAAACTCCCCCAAACTGAGACATGTTAAACATAAGCTCACCATTAGAATCTATAACCTTGCAACAATTTTTAGCAAAAATAATTTCCATTCATCTAGCAATTGTGAAACAGAAAGCAAGTTATATTTCAAAATTTTGAAAAGTGCCACATCTTTCAAAGTGTAGTAATTATTTACTGTAATCGAACCCTTAGCAATTATAGGAGTTGAAGAATTATCGGCAAAAGTAATATTCTCTACACGTGATACAAAAGAGAGGAAGGAGAACCATTCTTTGTTACCGATCATGTGGCGTGAGCAACGTGAATCCACAAGCCAAATGTTCTCCTTCCTCAAGTGTGTAACCTACATATGGGCACAATACGTCAATGACTCAATACTGGGGTTAGTCAAAAGGCATTTAGGAATCCAGTACTGAGTCACACGACATCCAGCAGGAATAACATGCAAAAGCTTAGATAAAACAACAGGTTCATGAGTCAAATTTTGAGAGTTATTGTACCCAACTACTGACCTGAGATGTGTTACATGTGTAGGACAAAAAAAAGTAGGTTTGGGAGCAAAATTTGCATGTCTTTGACTCATCAAAACAGGTTGCAAGTTCCTAAAATTCGGTTCAACATGTGCAACAAATTTTGCATGATTGTTATGAGATCCAGCTAGCATTCCTTCCTTTTTCTGTTGTTTAGCTAGTCTATAACAAAAATCTATGACATGACCATCCCTACCACAGTAGGTACAATGAAATTTTACTCTGTGTTCATGTCTAGATGAACAAGCAACATGTTTATTAGCAATCGAATGAAACATCATTCCTGCAGACTTAGAAACCACCTTTTTATTTAGGAACCATTTGAATCAAACCACTTCCTAATGACTTAACAACCTTAGGTGGATGTGACTTATCATGAGCATGAGAATCAAAACCTAAACCAGTTTTATCATTACAAGTCTTAGAAGAATTCAACAGCAATTTTAGATTTTTATTCCCACTACAAAACAGCTCTAGTGTCCTATGCATGTCACCGAGTTTCTTAGACAAGTCAAGGCAGTTTTTACATGAAGTTTTTCTTTTTCATTTGAAATTAGAACAATATTTAACTTCATGAGCACCTAAAACATTGTTCAAAACAAAAATCTCATTCATAGCATCATGTAGTTTCTTGTTAAGATTAACAGAACTAGAACAATGCAAATCAATTGTAGAATAACTAGCATCTTTCATTTTTTATTATTAAGTGCAGCAAGCTTTTTGTTGTTTTCAATTTCAAGTTCAAGTTTACCAAGTGTGGAGGTTTGCGGACTTCTTAATGGGACAATCACTCATATATTAATTTACATGAGGAACAAGAATCATCACTAGGAATCAATGATTTTAGACGATTAATTTCAGATTCTAGTGATTTAATTTTAATAGCATTGTACCTAAGTTTTTTGTCCTTTTTCTTAAGTATAATAGTGGAACGAGAAATAGCATCACACATTTCTTCGCAAGTGAGACATAACTCTTCATAGTCATTGTTTTGTTCTGCTTCCTCCATACTTGATCTTGAGTTGCCCGCCATGAAACACATAGTTGTCAAATTGTCTTCATCCTCATCGCTTCTGCAGTCCACCACTTGGCGTTTTGTGAAAGTCTTCTTTTTCTTGTTATTGTTTCCATGAGAGGACTTGAACTTATTTTGCTTTTCATCACGGGTAGAAGGACCTGAAAGGTTAGGGCAATCTGTATGAAAATGTCCTATCTTACCACATTCAAAGCATCATTGAGAACCACCACTTCCTCTCCTTCTAGTTCTCACATATTGCAATGCTCTTGAGAACCGAGTGGAGAGTAGTGCTATCTCCTGCTCTGTAAATTCTTCAATCAGTTCAAGGGTTAGAGAAGACACCAAAACAAGTGTACCTCATGTTGAATATTGGCTAGAATTAGGCATGTCATGTTGAGAAACTAATGCAAGAGACTTGTTTGGGTTTTTTATGTGATATTATGTCAACTTCATGAGTTTTCAATTTAAAATATTGAACATCTAAAGTAAGTGCACTCATGACAGTAGATTTATGAATAGATGTAACTATCATCTCCCAAATCGACATGTCTAAAGCACTTAACAATTTCCTAGAATTTTTAGCATCCTAAAGAAACATTGACACTACAAGTTGCTGAGAATTTTATTAAAGCGAGCAAATAAATCGTCGGTGGACTCGCCTGATTGCATCTCAAAGTGCATATATTCTTTCTCGAACATATATTTCCTTACCTTCTTGATCATGTTGGATCCTTCGTGGTAGTCGCAATGTGCCTTCCACACATCGTACGCTGATCGGAGGTGTGCAACACGATCGAAGTCGCTTTGAGTCAATCCTTGTATGACCAAGTTGTAAGCCTTATTATTGTTGTCGATATCTCTCATGTTTGCAGTTATAACTTGATCGTTTAGTGGCACATTGAAAGACTTGTATACATTTTCCCATATAGTGAATCCTTGCGCTTGTATGTAAACCTCCATACGAATCTTCCAAACCTGAAAATCTACGCCATGGAACACACAAGGTTTTGTGGAGTATTTATCCATGTCGATTAGTCAAAACATGTGCAAATCAATGAGATTAGAACACCATGGCTCTAAAACCAATTGTAGTATCAAAGTGCACGTGAGAGTCTACAAGAGGAGGGTGAATGATAGATTTAAAAACATTTTCAGCGGAAGCAACAAAAAACCCTCGATAGAAAATTGATCTGTTAAATAAACTGTGTGTGCGACTGATCTAGATAAGTTCAACCATGACAAAACTAGTATAGATTATAGATAATTAAGTCACAAAGACACCACAACAAGAATCACGAAAAATCGTTGTGTAAAACTCAAGTTATGACCAAAACCCTGAGCAAAAGTCAATATGTTCTAATAGAGAGCAAACAGATCTTCTACGCTTAAAGAAACTCGTGTAACTCAAAAAACACAAATCCAATGACCGTGAAATTTTCATAAATGATAGAGTATTGAGTTTTGAAGAAAACACAAAAAAAGAATATCATCAATTTGATCTGTAAAACTCGAGTTACGATCAAAACAATGAAAAGGTCGGGCATCGCAGGAACTCGACGAGAAAGACTTGACGAAAACAAGTCGGACGAACAAGGCACAAAATCTCCTCTTAACTAAGAATTTATTGATCAAAACACAAGTTGGACAGTCCAAATTCCTCTAATATGAGCTTTTGCCTCCCTTGCTTATATAACCAGCCCTAGGGCCAACCCAGTCCAAACTAGGACTCTAATCCTACTCAGTTTTAATTGAAACATTCCATAACTGCTCAAGACTCTTCCCTACGCAGATAGAAGCAATATTATGACTTACAAATACCTTAGAAATGTACCAAACATTACTAAAAACTCAACTCCATGACCCATATGTAATCTAACCAATATAAACTCAAAACTTTTCATAAACGAACCCTAACCACCTCAGTCGCAGCCTGAGGCATAATCCAGCCGGTTGGACCTTTCCATCCATATCTTCACATCCATATCTCTTCACCACGTCTTTTAACAATGTAGCCACGTCCATGCACCCCTTGAATACGTGCAAACACTTTCCAACAATGTTCACGATACCTTCATATGCATTGTTCTTGACCCAAACATATTGCATGACCTCCCGATCAACTCAACCACAATTCCTTCCGAACATGGTTGTTTAACCTCATCTTCTCCCTAAGACTAGTTCAATGGATCCCGTCACCAGTCATGTCTTGACCTCAACCAAAACCTGCACGTGAACAAATAACCAATCCTTGTGAGCCCAAGTCCTCGACCTAACTCTCGTTAGTCTGAAAAACACAACACGTTACCTGAGCACGTCACATAACCATGTTGCTAACTATAACAATGTTTAACCATCATAATCGTCCATAACACATCAAAAACTCAGTAAATGAATACTAAGAAAACTTTATGTGAGCCAAAAGCAAGTTCAAAACACTACAAGTTAAAAACAGAGCAAAACAGAGCAACCAACTCAATATGAAAACTGTGCGCAGTAAATGTTACTCCCGATATGTATTGAGAAAGTTCGGACAGTCCTAAACCATCGATGGTAATGTTACTCCCAAAAAAAAATTTGAAAAGATCGACCCTTGTCGGCTCATGTCCATCTCACGTGTGTGAAAGTTCAGACAATCCTATTTGGCGAATATATGCAAGTCACATGAGAAAAGTTCGAACAATCTGAAGCGAGAAAACACGTGCAACTCACGTGCGATGAAACTCGGACAGTGCAAATAAGATTCTCACATGTCTGGACAATTCGAATTGGGCTTTTCAGCAAATTTCAAAACTTTGCGTGTGAACTCTCGCTTTTATTTATATTGCTAATGTATTTAGCACACATCGGTCTCACAGTTTTGTGGAGATTCGCACTGGGAACTGGTTCACAGCGGGCGGCGGCGGAAACTGGCCTCCGGCAATGTTGTTCTTGCAGATCAAAGCACATAAATGGTTAGGGCTTTCTGTGGAGCTTCCTGGCGAAGTCTAGAATCCATGCATGAGCCACAAAAGGTTCGTGGAGGACTATAATATGGGGCGTACAAGCGAGGGGAAAAGTTTTCAAAGCCGGCGGTTACAAGATCTAGGTTTTCAGCGCCATACCTTCACCGTTTGACAATTGGTTTGCACACGAAGAATCGCAAGGAAGTCTATATTGTAGTGATTAATGGAATGGAGTATCGTGCACGAGAGAGGAAGAATTTGATGTGGCAAAGGGTCGGGTTTCTTCATGGCTACTGGCGAAAGAAATTGAAATCTGGCAAGGGACATCTATAGAGCGGGGAGATACGATAAAGGAAGCATGATGGAGTATTTGCAGACCTTTTGATGACGTTGGATGAGCGTGGAAGGCACTGGGCATTCGAGCAACGTGTAGGTGTGGTGGCAACCTGGGGAGGATGAAGAGCTTCCGCCTCAACACGCAATGGAGAACAATTTGACCAAGCAGGAACACGTCGGAGAGGTGGAGGAAGAGCTGGCGGAACCCCTGGTAGCCTCAGCTGAACGGGAAGGACATGGGAACGCCGATGATGATGCAGCATGGGTGACACCGTGAGGAAGATGGGGACTTCCGCCTTATCACTGCCCGGGAAGGAATAAGGTCATGGCAAGGTGCGTTGTCTAGGAGGAAGGCGATGGGGCGCAGTCGACGATGGCTTCTGTTGGGAGGTAGAGGGACAGAACATACAGGGCTTCGCAGCAGCAGCATGGCGGCAATGTTTGCATGGAGCATGTAAAAGCCCTCATTTAAAAAAAAAGGAATGCAAAAATGCGAACTTAAAAGAAGTTAAATTTGGAATTCCAAACTCAAATGAATCATGTAGGAAATAAATGAGGTTAGAATAAGAACTTGTTAAAAACTTCACATTTAAGAAGAGCATGTGAGTAACTGAGTATATAATGCATTAAAACAAGTAAATATCAATGAAGAATACTAAGGTAAATCATAAGCCAAAAGCAACTGTGAATCATAATTTATTCAAAAGCTACATATATGCAAATACTAAATTCTTTAATTGTGAACACAATATAGTCAAATTAGAAATTTGATTTCGCCAAATTGGTATTTATACCTAGTTAGGTGTCCCTGTAAAATATTTTTAATTGTAATGGTAATATGAGATTAATACATAATATGGGGAGTTCAAATTTTAAGTTGACTTTAAATCAAAGTTGCTCAAATTCCCAATTTGAATCTACCACTGTTCTCCATAAGCCCTAGTACCACAATACAAATTTCTATAATTTTAGGGGTCCAGTTGCTATTTTTAAATAAATACTGAAATCAGCAGGTACAATAAGGGTAAGGTTGGGACCCACTTGCCTGTGGGTCCCACACGTCAGCCATAGCAGACATCCCTGTTTTCTTCTTTCGCCCACCTCTCCAACCCGTCGGCCTCATCGCCTTTTCTGTATGCTTCCATCGCAAGGCAACGAACCAGACCAGCCTCTTCCTCTTGCTCCCGTGCAGCACTGCCGGCCGAGCTCCTTCCCGCTCCTGCTTGCTACCGCTTTGCTCGTCTCCCTCTAGCTTCTGCGCGCACGGGCCTTGTTTCACCACCGCCGGCCTTGCTCCCGCCCGTGCGTCGGCACCCTGGCCTCGCGCCCTTGGCTTCCGATTCCTTTCCGCCCGCGCAACAGCGAGCTGCGCCCTGCTCCTCCCTTCCCCTGGTCTTCGGTTCCTCGCCGCCCGATCGCCCTGGTTCTGCATCCGGTGCGCGCCTCGCCGAGCGCCGGCCCTGCTGCTGCCACTCGCCGGCAGTGGATCCCGCTAGATCCACCCAGCTCCAGCACGCACGCCATACGGCTCCCTTGCCGCGCTGGCCGAGCCTTGCCACGGCTGCTGCGGTGCCTGCCGCGCGCGTCCCACGCGCGCTGCGCCCGTTCCTCGCTCTTGCTCCGGCGCTGCGCCATGCACACAGCGCCGCGCGCCCTGCTGTTCTGCTCTCGCCCACCGCCGCGGCCCCTAGGCCAGCTCGCGCCCGCGCCCTGGCGCTGCTGCGCCACGCCACCGGCAGCCCGTGCCCCATGTTCACGCCGCGCTCTAGCGCGTGCCCCACATGAACCACCAAGGCATAGAGGCGAATCCAGTGAAGATTAAAGCCATTGAAGATATACGGTCACCAGCCCGCATAAAGGACGTCCAGAAGCTGACTGGATGTCTAGCTGCCCTCAGCCGGTTCATCTCAAGTATGGCGGAACGGGCACTTCCCTTCTTCAAGATGTTGAGGAAGTCCGGACCATTCCAATGGTCTGAAGAAGCAGAAAAGGCATTCCAGGAGCTGAAACAACTCCTCACCATCCTACCAACCTTGGTAGCTCCGAACCCTGGTGAGCCTCTACTACTTTACATTTCGGCAACTGACGAAGTTGTCAGCATGGTCCTGGTTGTGGAGAGACCAAAACCGTTACAAGCTCAGGAATCCAGATTCCTCCAGGAGAGTCAGGAGGTTCCTGAAGGCGAGTCTGGGTCCCAGCCCCCAGACTTGAGTCAACAGGGAGTTACTCTTGTTGAATAAAAGGATTCGGACCCCTTCGGGAAGGTCCGGGTCACTCCAGAAGAAGCTCCGGGTTCCTTCAGCAAGAACCCGGAGGTTCCCGAAGAAGGTCCGGACCCCTCCGAGAGGGTCCGGGTCAATGAGGAGGAAGCTTCGGGCCCCTCCGGGAGGGTCCGGACAGTCCAACGCCCAGTGTACTTCATCAACGAAGTACTCCATGACGCCAAGACTTGATACCTAGAGGTGCGTAAGCTGCGCTATGCAGTTCTTATCGCCTCCAGGAAGCTTCGCCATTACTTCCAAGCTCATAAGATCTCAGTGGTGACCTCTTATCCACTGCGTGTGATCTTGCATAATCCCAATTCCACTGGGACCATTGGAAAGTGGGAAGCGGAATTGGCCGAGTTTGACCTAGAATTCGTCCCAAGACAAGCGATCAAGAGTCAAGCATTGGTGGACTTCGTGGCGGAATGAACCCCCTCTCCATCAAACCCTAGGGGACCTAGTGAGCAGAAGCTGGAACTTAAGGCGCCAGTCTTCATCGAGCCTCACTGGACTCCCTACTTCGATGACTCCATGCAAAAGTAGGGGGGGCAGAGCTAGAGTCCTTCTCCTCGCTCCAACCGGGGAGAAGGTAAAATACATGTTCCACCTTGACTTCAAGGCAACCAAGAACATGGTGGAGTATGAAGCACTCATTTACGGATTAAAGGTGGCACTGTCGTACGGTGTCAAACAGCTGTTGTTCAAGGGAGATTCGTAGCTCATCATTAAACAAGTGAAGGGTGAATGCTCCTGCAACAATCCCCAACTAGTTGCTTATCTCCTTGAAGTCCAGAGGCTTAAGAAGGACTTCGAAGTCCTGGACCTCCACCATTCCAGCGTTTCCATAACGCTAAAGCTGACGAACTCTCAACGAAAGCGTCAATCGGAGCTATGGCTCCCGATGGAACCTTCGTTTAGAGGTTGTCAAAACCCACAGCTTAGCCCGCCGAACTGAGCGAAGGGGGTGAGACCAGCATCCCGATGCTGGCAGTCCCGATGGCCCTGTTACCATGGCAGCCATCAAGGATCGTCGGTGCTGCTGGAAGCTCCGAGCAACCCAGCACGCAAGACTCAAATGCTCAAGCTAGCTCGGATGCACGGATCTCGGAGATCCAGAGCTACATGAAAGACAATATCATTCCTCACAATGATGTATCCGCTGACCGGATGGTCAGATTGGCTAAAAGATACATGTTGGTAGAAGGGGATCTCTACCGGCGCGGTGCCAACGACATCCTAATGTGGTGCATCACAAAGGAAGAAGGTTGCAAGATCCTCGCAGAAATCCATGGAAACGAGTGCGGGAACCACGCGTCTTCTCACAAGCTGGTCGGTAAAGCCTTTCGGCATGGCTTTTACTGGCCTACAGTGCTCCAGGATGCAACTGAGCTGGTGAAGAAATGTGAAGCATGCCAGTTTCATGCAAAACAAATTCATACACCGGTTCAGCCTCTACAAATGATACCTCCTATATGGCCTTTCGCTGTGTGGGGGATGGATATCTTGGGACCTTTCTCAAGAGCCTTCGGAGGTTATAAGTTCCTGTATGTTGCCATCGACAAATTCACCAAATGGCCGGAAGCAACTCTAGTTGTGAAAATAAACAAGCAATCAGCTATCAACTTCTTGCAGTCCATCGTATGCAGATTTGGAGTCCGAAACAAAATCATAACTGATAATGGGACCCAGTTCACAAGCTCTGCATTCCAAGGATATTGCGAAGATCTCGGTATCCAAGTCAGCTACGCTTCCGTAGCTCACCCGACAAGCAATGGCCAAGCCAAGAGAGCAAATGTAGTAATCCTAAAAGGACTCAAGACGCGCACATATGAGCACCTGAAAAAACATGGAGCCAACTGGATCGAAGAGCTTCCGCCCACTCTATGGGCCAACAGGACAACTCCAAACCGGTCAACTGGAGAGACACTCTTCTTCCTGGTGTACGGAGCTGAAGCAGTTCTTCCTTCGGAAATCACCTTGGGGTCGCTCCGGGTCCGGACCTTTGACGAAGCCATGCAGGACCAGCTCTGGCATGAAGAACTTGACCTCCTTGAAGAGGGAAGGTGCCAAGTAGCTGTTCGGAATGACCGATACTGCGAAGCTCTTCGGTGCTATCACCAACGGCATGTTCACAGCCAACAGCTCGAGGAAGGTGATCTGGTGCTACGGAGAATACAATCTAGAGAAGGGTTAAACAAACTTTCCCCCAGCTGGGAAGGACCCTTCCGAGTGATCAAAGTATCCCGTCTTGGATGCGTTCGCTTGGCAACCGAGGATCGGACACCTCTCCCTAATCCTTGGAACATTGAGCACCTTCGTAAGTTCTACGCTTAATATCACGGAGGTAAGTCTGTAATTACATGTGATGTATGTTATAGAGTCATTGTACAGAGTCGGGTAGCTCCTCCGGGAGGATAGCCGGACCTACCTCATAAGGTCTGCAATGTCCATGCAACACTTGACACAGTCTCAGAACTAAAAGTGAAGCTAGCTACCTTGGGTCGAACGAGAAACGAAACACACTTAGTCTGGTTCCGTACCCTAAGAGTGTACTTGTTTCCCCTGTACCCCGGACCTATAATGAAAGACAACATTGTGTGAAAACAGACTCCACATGTATTTATTTTGTACAGGCTCAACATTTTTTATTTTTCTATTTCTTGTCTATAACAAAGTTGTGCAGTTCTTAAGAAACTTTAGCTTGACCACTTCATGTACAATTCGAGTTGCATTGTTTATTCTTTCGGGTCCAAACATTGTTGATGGTCTACTCGTCTTAATGCTGCCAAGCCAATCTAGGGCCGAAGTGTGCTATCGACTTAGCCTGGTCATGCAACCTAAGTACGCCACTCTACCTACACCCCGGAAGGCCGAAGTAAGGCGAGTCCAGAAACCATCGGACCTGAAGGAAACAAGACGGCGCACTTGATTGTATTTAGAATTGTGTTCGACCTAAAACTTTCTCAGGAATAGTAAGCCGCAATGAAGTTATAGATAGGAAACGAATTTTACTATTTTTCTTGACTTCAGTGTGCAGGAAAAATAAATATTTCATGATGATGGTGAATGAAGTTGGAGCTGTCAAAAATCCGACATCCTCTAGGCGGCTTGTGGTCGATGTTCAAACATTGATAGCGAGCATCGCTGGAGCTACTCAGCTCCGGTAAAGCTAGGGGTCCAGCTGTCAACGTGAAGAAAAGATGGTGGAAGACTCTAGAGTCGAGTCTGCTGTCGACACACCACATGCTGACAGAGGTCACCCCAAAGGACTAACCGTTGATGCTTTACGCGTTGATGGAGACTACTGACGGAGCTACTAAGCTCTGACGATGGTCAATGCCGGAGCCACTAAGCTCCGACAACCTCAGGGGGCCCTCACTATCGAAGACTTCAAACCTACATTCTACAACTGTTACATCCTCTTGGAACATGTTCACAATCAAATTGTGTACATCTACCAGAGGGCCAAGTGGGACAAAGGTGTTGAAGACAAAAAATGAAATTCACAAAAAACTTGGATTTCATTCATCTGGAGAAAAGAGATTACAAAATTGGAGAAAGAGAAGAGAGGATACAAGTGGGAGCTACAAAGAGAAGGTCCTAGAACCTATGGAAGAACGAGGCGACCTTCTGGGCAGCCTCCGATACGCAGGCTTGGGCAGCTTTTCCCTCTCTTTCGATGGGGCCTTCAAGCACCGGGTCCAGGGGAATTGAGGGTCCCGGCTTGTATAGCACGTCAGCACGAATTTCGCGACGTCCATCGCCAGGGATTGTCCCTCAGTCTACAGCTGGTCCGCAATGACATCACCCATCTTGGTGAGTTTGTATCCTGCCGAACTCAATGCCTGCAACGCCAGGTCTAGCTCCAGCTCCGGATCATCCGGACGCACGGGACTGAAACCCATTGGCGTTAGCGCGTCGTTTGCTTTGCCCAGGAAGTCCCAAACTTGTTGGGACTCCACAGTCCTCAAGCCTCGCATCTCCTCCAAGGATCTTCTGGTCGCTGCAAGCTCCGAATTCTCACGGGCAAGGCACTCAACCTCTTTGGCGTTCTGCTGAATCTTTTCAGCAACTTGCCATTCGAGTTTTCCGAGCTCTTCCTCCCGGAGGTGGATCTTGTTCCGGCGGTCGACCTGGTCCTTCTCCCTACCCCACACTTTCTTCTCCTTGGCAGCAACGGCATCCTCCCTGCTGTGGAGTTCGTGCCCTCGCTCACAGGCCTTCTTATCCTCTCTCTCGCAGCGCTCCTCCAATTTCTTGGTGCGCTCCTCGAGACTCTTGTCACCCAGAGTTAGCCTCTGAGTGAGCTCTTCTTCCCTCTTCACGACGTCGTCCCGCAGCTCCAAGAGTTTTTGCTCTTCATCGTCGAGCTTTCTCTCCCGCTCCTCAAGAACCTCCCGGCGCTTGACGAGACTAGCGTAGATGGAGTCGAGCCTCTCCTGGCGATCATCCACTGCGCTATTAGCAGCTTTGGCTTGCTCGTAGATGGCTCGGGACTGGTT
The DNA here is from genome assembly GCA_036927565.1 of Tuctoria greenei. Classification (NCBI taxonomy): domain Eukaryota; kingdom Viridiplantae; phylum Streptophyta; class Magnoliopsida; order Poales; family Poaceae; genus Tuctoria; species Tuctoria greenei. The sequence goes on along the minus strand of JAYESD010000002.1, from coordinate 170,882,117 downwards.
GTCAAGGGATCGCGTCATGCTTTCCCTCTCATCCAGTAGCTTACCCTAGTATTCTAGGCGGACCTTCTCCCTCTTCACCCACTCCTTGTCGTCAGCCAGCCTCGACTGCGCCAGCTTGGTCTCAAATTGGAGCCGGTTGCGCCACCTCCTAAGAGTTTGGCGCTCCTCCTCGAGGGCCTTGCTGTCATGGTAGAAAGCCAGCTGGACCTGACGAAGACTGGAGCAGGCGTTGTCAATACACAATGACAGTGGGGTCAGTTCAAGACCTGTCGGGGTCATCTCCGCCGGTTCCAGCGGGTTCTCTGTGACAATAATTGGGTCCCACACTACAAGAGCGGTCCCCTGAGCTTCCACGGCACTAGGGCCGTCGTCCGGGATAGCCTCGGCCGCCACCGAGGAAGGTCCTGTAGTAGAAGTTTCGACCTCCAGAATTGGCTCCGAAGGTCCCGCCGCCAGGTCATCAACAACATGCCCCTCAGGCGGGGGGCCGACAGCTTCATCTTTGCACCCTGGCTCAGGTGCGGGCACCTCCGGGACCACTGCTTCCCGGGCGGGCGTAGAAGATTCCGCCGGAGCTAAAGCCACGTTCGACTCCGTCGTTGGCGCCTCCTCCACCGCCGGTTCCGGTGCTGACGCCTCGACCACCATGGGCTCGAGCGCCGGCACCTCTACAGAAACTGGCTCAGGCGCCAGTACTTCTTCAACAACCGGCTCTACCGCCGGAACTTCTGCAGCAAACGGCTCTACTGCTGGAGCTTCCTCAACAACCGACTCAAGCGCCGGACTTCATCAACACTCGGCTCCATCGCCGGGACTTCATCAACCACCAGCTCAACTGCCGGGGCTTTAACAACATCCAGCTCTAGGGCCGGAATTGCAGCTACCTCCGGCTCTGAGGCTAGAGCTTCCATCATCTCAGCATCCGAGCCTGGAGCTTCAACCTCCGGAGCTGGTGCCGCTGGTACATCTTCATTCCCGTGGTTCAGCGCTACCACGGGAGCTTCTGGGGATGAGTCGAGGTCCAAGACCACGACACTCGGTGCCGGAGCTGCCGCAGCCTCAGCCACCTCTTGGGGCGGCGCTGGAATCGGAGCCGGAGCTTCTGCCTGCACAGCCTCGGCTACTGCTGCAGGAACCGAAGCTTCAACCCTTTTCTTGGGCACTCTGTGGATGAAGGACTAAGAAACTCAAAATACAGTTACAACAAAAAACAATCAACTGAGGTAAAAAATAAAAAATTACCTCGGAAGGCTTCTACACCAGCTAGGGCGGAACCAGTTTCCCGGACGCTCGGCGTCGGACCCTGTCGCCCCTGTCGTGCCAGCTCCAAAAGGTTCCCCAGAGCTTGCTGCTGCTATCAGCATCACCTCAGTTGAGGCCCCCCTCGACTGGGAAGGACCTCCAGACCCAAAGCCTTCAGCTGGCCCTAGTACTGGAGTCACATGGCCGGAGCTAGCACCCCGGGGAGATGCCGACGCTGGAGTAGTTGCCGCCACTGAAGACCTCCTCCATCGGGGAGAAGGAGCCGTCATGGAGGGAGTAGGTCTGACGGACCTTCCGTCGGCATGCTTTAGCTTCCTCTTGCGGCTCGAGGGCTCGGCCAACTCCTTGCCCTTTCCTACGACTTCGGTTCTTGGCTTTGGGGTGGGAGTGGAGCCGCCTTCAGAAGCCCTGGGGATTGCCACCCCGGAGGTTGATCGCCTCTCCACCAGGACCAAGTCATCCAATAGCGGCATCTTCCTCCGGAGCTCTCTGCACTCCTCTGGAATAATATTTAGAGGCAGGAAGGCCGCCAGTGGAGACACGTCACTGGGACCGTTGTTCCAGGCTAGAACTTCTTGAGATGAGTCTTCAAGGCTTCACCGGCCAAGTTGGTGTCCAAGCCGACTTCAATGCGGTTGGCGTCCATCTCACTGTTGAAGGCCCAGGCAGGCCGGCTCCTAGCCCTCAGCGGGGCCCACCTGTTCATTAAGAAGTTGTCGAAGACCATCTGCGGGGTCACCTCACCTTCGACACATTCCTGGATTCTGTCCAGGATGGGCTTGTACTAGCAAGCGCGTGAAGTTCTTCCAGAGCAGTCACTCCGGCAGTGCGGTCTCCGAGGATCCAGAGAACAACAGCTGGTGTTGGCATCTTCAACACCAGGTAGCCATAATGAGCAGCAGCCATGAACTTGTACAAGGCTGGCCTGCCCAGAATGGCGTTAAAGGGTAAGTTGATCTGAGAAACGTCAAAGACCAACTTCTCAGTGCGATAATTCTCCCGAGTCCTGAAGGTCATGGGGAGAGTAATGGCACCAAGTGGGGTTATGGCCCCCGGACCTGCTCCAGAGAAAGTTCAGGAGGGGCAAAGATCAGAAGGTCGGAGCTGAAGCTTGACGAAAGCTTCGAAGATTATTAGGTTCAAGCCTGGTGGAGTTGGATGTTGTTGATGGTCAGAGATACCATCAATGGGAGTTGGCCAGCTCCAATCATGTTCCGAGGGCAGTCTGATGCATCAAAAGTGATGGTAGTGTCCATCCACTTTCGATGCAGCTCCGCCCTGGCGGTGGGAGCTACTGAGGCCATGTCCCGCCGCATGGTCTTGAGGACACGGCGGGAGGTGATGTCCCACGAACCACCAAAGATGGTGTTCATGATCTTCCGACGTTCATTGTTGGAGACATCGGAGTCGTCGTCGACGGAGATGTATACAGCCTTCAGGACCTATTTATGGTCCTGAAAACCAAACTCCTCTTCAGCCGAAGCTTTGTCGACTTTCTGTTTTCCTTCCCTTTGTCAGAAAGGAACTTCTTCCCGATGCTTGTTGTAGCGCTCAGCAAGGTTCTGGACCTCTCGGCAGTCTTCTAGATTGTGGTTGTTCGACTTATGTATAGGACACCACGTCTTGGAGTTGTCGGCGTCTTCAGATGACGGCCGAGGTCGTTTCTCGGGCCGTGGCCCCCGGCCACCCGGAGCTGCGGCAGCTGCAGTAGTAGGTGTGCCAGCCGACAGATTTTTCTTGCCGTTGGATTTTTTTCTTCTTTTTGCCACTCCCGGAGGTAGTGGCTTTGCCCTTGGAGGATTTTTTGTTATCCTCCGGAGATGGTTTGGAGTGCATTTCACGGCCCTCCGCAGCTTTGGCGCACTTGTCATCCAAGCTGAAGAGCTCCGTGATGCTGGTGATCTCCTTGATCGCCAGCTTCTCCAATATCTTCTTGTCTCGTACGCCCTGTCTAAATGCCATAATAACAGAGGCACTGGAGATAGAAGGAATAGTGTTTCGTACCTGGGAGAACCTCTGGATGAAGGAACGCAGGGATTCTCCCCCCTTCTGCGTTACAGCAAAAAGGTCCAGTTCAGTGCCTGGACGGGTGTATGAACTCCTGAAATTGGCGGTGAACTGTTGGCACAATTTTGCCCAACTATTGATGGAGTTGGGTGAGAGGCTCATGAACCAGGACCTTGCGATCCCAGTTAAAGCCACGGGGAAGTAGTTAGCTATTACGGCCTCGTTAGCTCCAGCTGCAAGGATTGCAGTGGAGTAAATGTGGAGAAACTCAGCGGGATTGACAGTCCCGTCAAATTTCTCCGGCGGGTGAGGCCGGAATTTCTGTGGCCATTTCACCATGCGCAAGTGCATGGCCAGGGCAGAACAGCCTCCTCCTATTCCCTCGGGAACAGGACTGTCTCGAGCTTCTCGCCTTTCGCGAGACCGCTCGATAGGGACGCGGCCGTCCTGTTGACGGTAACGGCGATCAAGCTCCGCCCAGAGGTCGTGAGTTGAAATTCAATAATTTTTATATCCTTTTCAATATTTCCTATGCTTAATACACATTTCAGTGGATTTTCCTACTTCAAAATATAATTAATTATTATATTATTTTAGCTTAAAGTAATAAATTAAATAATTTTTAATGTTATGTGATATTTATTTCTATGTTTCAAATAATTTTCTTCACAATTTTTGGTGGCCAAAATAATTTATCTAACGTTAAACAGGAAGTAAATATATTTTATACTTTTTAAATAATTATTCTGAAATTTTATAGTATTATATACACTTTTCTGGAGTTATTATTGTTCATAAAGGTTTTTTGTAAAAATAAAAATTAATATAAATGTCAAAACAATTTTAATAGTGTTAAGGGGCTTTTCTATGAGTGTTACAATATTCTAGAGGCTGAATATAAAATTCAATGAAATTACAGGGGTCTAAATATCATTTTATAGCAAAAGCATGATTATTTGATATCCTAAGGTCATTACTGTAAAAGCAAGGGTGTGCTTGTAATTATGCATAAAAATATAGGGGGTCGAATGCTTAAGAGTGAAGGGGTATATGATTGACTTAATCGTGGCCTTCGAATATGAGATGGATGGCAGTGACTTAAAAATGCGAAGAGGTATGCATGTTTTAATCTGGGCCGTTGTGCCCAGATGAACGGCTGTGGCTGTGCCACGCCGCACCGGTGAGGTGGGCGGTGCCCTGAGCCACCAGAGGCGGCAACGCCATGGCCGTCCCTCTCTAGAGCTCGACGGACGTCGCCCCGGTGGCTAAATCCAATCAGAAATGGTACAAAGAGGGAGATGGAGACGTGGGGAGTCTCACCAAGGGTTTCACGCACGCGGGGATCGACCGGAGGAAGGCGCACAACAGCAACAGACGCAGCTCGACCTTTGGTGTCGTCGGTGTTGTGGTCCGACTGTCGGTCCTTGCTGCAGACGGGCCCATCAGAAGCGGCGCGACGTCGGGGTGCTCCGAATCTCGTCGGGGTTGCCCATGGTGGCTCCATCGCGCGGGGCACCAAGGTCGAAGTGGTGGCATCCATGGTAATTGTGGCTAGGGTTTCAAGTGGGGAGGAAAGGGGAAAAAGTGGGTGGCGCAGGGGAGATTTTATAGGGAATCGTGGTTGGAGTAATTGGGTAATAAAATCCCTAAGGAAGGAAGGTGATCCGGTGGCATTAAAGAGGCGGTTCAATGCCGACATTTGCTCCTGGGCGAAAATCATGCTCGGACGCGGGCGTGGCTCTAGGAAGGAGATGGAGCTAACAGGTGGGCCCCGGGTGGTAGTGCGAAGGACAGAGGGAAGGAGGGGGTGCAGTTGGTGGCGGCGGCATCATGTGAGCGGGTGGCGGCGGCGGGCGCTAGGATTCCGCAAGGAGGCAGGCATGGCGCGCAGGGTTCGGCCGCGAGGCTTGCGGGCTGCGGTGGAGGGGAGGGGCATTGGGCCAGTTGGGGGAGAGGGAGGAGGAGTGGGTTGCGAGGGTTGATGTTGGCCCAGGTAAGTTTTTGTTCTTTTTATTTTTCTTTCCTTTTCCTTTTCATCTGGTTTCACTTTCAAATTTTAAACAAGTTTCTATCAAGTTTTAAATTCAAAAATCACTCAAATTCACAAAAAATCATGAACTCTAATATATTTCAATTGTTTACACTTGTTGAAATTTACGGTGTTACAGCGAGCAGCAATGATCGGAGAAACGAGCCACACCTCCTCGTAACCAGCACAACCATAAAGTTGTGTGACGCCTCCTCGTAATCTGCACAGCTATCGAATACAGCAGCACCCATGATCACCACGACATGGAGACCAAGGGCCATGGCGTTGGACCAATAGGCTGAGGTAAGGTGGATAAGTTTCTGGCCCAGATTTGGGGCTCGATCCAGTTCTGAGTTCGAAGGCCGTCCCATCAAACGGACCACAAGGCCGCCCGGAAAAAAACTATGTGAGGGATGAACAATGCAAGATGGCTTGCGAATGGCGAACTTGCGGGTAGTGAATGCCGCCGATACCTCTGATGCTACAAACGGCTTGTGGATGGGGCACGAAGCGGATTGGCAAAACTTTCAACCCGCCCCCGAAAAGGGACTCGAGGGCTCCACACATAGCTCGGGAATCACGACAGGGTGGGCACCCTGTTGTTCCAACCCTGACTTCCGCATCAATCCTTGATAAATCATGAACTCGTACTAACGCATTTATCAAACTATCTTTCCCGAGGAACCACAACGCACCATGGAAACTGCTTCTGACTGATTAAAAAACTCTGCTAGAGGCTCGAGGGCTACTGATGGGACTCTGTACCGTGGGTACTGAGGAATAAAGGTTAACGACCGTATTTTTATACAATATGGTGCTTAGTCACCTGCCAACCCAAGGCAAGACACAAAGCCCGGGCCTCGACCATTGAGGTTGGGACAGAAGCCCGCTCGGGCCCTGACCACCTAAGTCAGAATAGGAGCACGCCTGAGCCCGAGCTTAGGAGAAGAGAGCATGAGATAATGGGGGTGCAACTTCAGACTTTTATAGACACATCGAATCAACGCGGCCGCAAGCGAACAGGCTCGACTGGAGGATGTGTCACGCCTCCTTGTAACCAGCACCGCCATAAATTTGGGCAACACCCACAATCTCCACGATACTCGTGACATGTCGTGCCCCTCCGCCTCCTCATAATTGGCACTAACATAAAATCAAGCAAGGCCCATGATCTCCACAACACAGAGATCATGGGCCACATCACTAGGCTAGCGGGTCGAGCTAAGACGTGTAAGTTTTCAGCCCACTTTTAGGGCCCGACCAGGTTTCTAATTTGAAGGCCACCCTGCCAAGCAGGTGACAAGGCCGCCCAGAACAAACTAGAGCAAGAGATGGGCGACACAAGATGGCCCACGAACAGCAAACTAGGGGGAATCGAACACCCTCGACATCTCTAATTGCATATCTGAGTCTCAACACTGTGACTCCCAATAGCCCCTCCATGGGTTGACACCGAGCCACCCGAGCCCCCGAATGGCCTAGAATCTATGCGAGTGTCCTGAGCTACATTTAATGGAATGCAGGCATCGATGCTCAGCCAGATTAGTCCTTATGAACCAGGACGACCGGTTCTGCTCATTCTTATGAAAAATGATGATCGGATTTCACTCAGATTTTCCCGAAGCATCTCACCGAGTTCAGGAATTCGGTTGTCGAGGAAAATTTGTGCCTGTCTCAACCCCTTTGAGCCATGGATGGCTAACGAACAGGGTGCGAAGCGAATTCGCAAAATCCACCAACTCAACCCTCAAATGGGCTCGGGGGCTCACCGCGGGGGCTCAAGAATCATGACCAGGACCAGCACCCTCTCGTTCTGAGCGCGAGTACCACATCAATCCTAAGCTAATCGCAAACTCACGCTGATGCAATTATCTAATTATTTCTCCCTAGGAGACACGATGCGATGAATCTGCCTCCGACCGACTAAATAGCTCGGCCAGAGGCTCGGGGTCTACTGGGTTTTGCACCCCAAGTACCCGATGAAAGTGCATCTAGGACTCCCTTGTGGGTTTTGGATGATTTATGACAAGCAATTGGGATCCTAATCTCTTTGTTGAGATGAGTGCAGGCTTATGATAGAAAAATTAGTAAAGTACCAAAAAGTAGGAAGAATGAGGAGCAAAGTGGAAATGAGCTCAAGGAAGAAGAGTAGTAGATTATTGTGTATGGAGTGTGTTAAGGAAACACATCCCAAGAGCTCAACCACAATTAAACACACACATTGCACAAAGTTACACAGGACCGGACTAGTCCGACTGACACCGGACTAGTCTGATATCCTTTCTGCACGAAATCGGACAAGTTCGATATCCATCGGACTAGTCCGATATCCTTTCTACACGAAATCGGACAAGTCCGATATCCATCGGACTAGTCCGATACCCTTTCTGACCAGAATCGGACTAGTCCTCCCCAGTGCGGACTAGTCCTCAAAACACTTCACAAGTCACACAAAATCGAACAAGTACGGTCACATCCAGACTAGTCCGATATTCTTTCTGATCCAAATCGGACAAGTCCGATGTTTGCACGGACTAGTCCAAAAAACCCTCTGATCTGAATCGGACAAGTCCTCCAAGTGCGGACTTGTCATCCTATACACATAGGGTTTCACATAACCGGACAAGTCCGATGAAGATTTCCAGTAGCAAAATCGGACGAGTCTGCTCCTAGCCGGACTAGTCCGATATTTCGGAAATTTAGGGTTTGCTACACACAGCACACCGGACTAGTCCCGTGACCACCACGGACTAGTCCGATCTTTCTGAACCCTAACGGTCACTTTTAGAAACTTATATAAATAGAGTTGTACGGCCATATTTTACCTTGACTTGAACCCTAGCGCCGTCACACCTCCCAAGAGCCTCAAAAACCACATCTCTCCACGAAATTAAGTGCAACAACGATCAATCCTTTGAGGATTCACTCTAGATCATTGGAGAGACACGTTCAACGCCACATTGAGCTCTTGGTTTGATTCTCTAACACACTCTTGTGATTTAATTGTAATCTGTAGAGTGTGTTTTGGTGGTATTTCGTGTTGTAATCCAAGGGAGCTCTCAGTGTGTGAGAAGGCCCCTTTGAATTCAGTTATTCACCCCTTTGTGATTAGTGGAAGAGGATTGGCCTTCGTGGCGATCCGGCAAGGGTAGGGTTGGAGAAGACCCGGTCCTTTTGTAGACTCCTCAACATGGATGTAGGTTGCCTTTGTGGGAGTCGAACCACGCGGATAAATCCTTGTGTCTTCTTTTTGGTGTTCATCGTTCTTATTCATCAATATAATCTAGGGTTTCATAATCATTGCTTATCTCACGTTGAATTGTTAAACATAAGATTTAATTGTGATATAATCTAGCATATAACATTGAAACCTTTATTTGATTCTATATTTCCACTGCATACATAAAAGAATCAATCTAATCGATCAAGTTTAACCAACTTAGCCCGTGAACACCGGACTAGTCTGCACTTTACTGGACTAGTCCGATATCTCTAGTATTGAACTGGTTGTTAAGTGTTGCAGGATCCGACAATTTGCAAAAAGGCCTATTCAACCCCCCTCTAGGCCACATTCAATTGGTATCAGAGCTGGTTCTTCAAGAAAGAGTCTAACCACTCGAAGAGATCATGTCGGAGATGAAGGACATCCACAAAATCAACAACCAAGAAGAGGTTAACACCGACAAAAATCAAAAGGTGCAGAAGTACCTCGAAGCCATTCAAGACTTCGAGGACGATGATGAGGAACACTGGAGCTAAAGGCGCCCCTCAGAAAGAAGGCGCTTTCCAAAGGGAAAGTGAAAGTTGAAGAGAAGAAGAAGGGGAGTAGTCACACCGACTACTCCCGATATCCTTTTAACTATGATCGTCTCAATTCCAATAATAATCATTACTTATCTATCCCACTTGGAAAAGCCCCACACTTCGATGGAAGTGATTACTCAATGTGAAGGCAGAATATGAAAATGCATTTGATTTCCCTCAATCCAAGTCTATGGCATGTTGTATGCACAGGGATAGATATTCCGGACGACGACGAAGAGCTCACCCCAAGCCAAGAGCAGGCTATTCATAGAAACGCTCAAGCCGCAGCAGTAAGCACCTCCTCACTCAGTCGGGACAAGTTCACCAAGGTGGATGGACTCGAAATCGCTGAGGAGATATGGGATACACTGCAAACTGCACATGAAGGTGACCGACATGTGCGTGAAGCAAAAATCGATATGATCGAAGGTGAATTAGGAAGATTCGCAATCGAGAAAGACGAGCCACCCCAAGAAATGTACAATCGATTGAAGACACTCGTCAACAAAGTTCGATCTTATGGGAGCAAGAAGTGGAATGACCACGAGGTGTAAAGCTCACACTTAGAGCTTTTATGCCTCGCAATGTCACACGATGCTCCATGATTAGAGAAAGCCCCAGATACAAAAGGATGAATCCGGATGAATTGCTTGGAAAGATCATCAACTTTGAGATGATGGAAAAACAAGCAAAGCACGTCAAGGAAATTGTCGACCTCACCTCGGCAAGGAAGAAAGGGGTTTTTTGAAGTCCACCCTCAAGCCCCTATCCAAAGCTAGAGAAGCACAACTAGAGGAAGATAGTGACGACGAGAGCAGTGAATTAGATGATGAAGACATGATATTGTTTATGATGAAATTCAAAAGAATCATGAAGAAGAGACAAGGTACAAAGTAAAGCGAAGGAAAGTACAAAGAAAGAACAAAGCCAAAGTTGAGGTGGGCATGCTATAATTGTGGTGAGTATAACCACTTTATAGTTGATTGCCCATATGGGGAGAACAAGAAAAAGACTAAAGAACCAAGCCTCAACACAAGAAATTCTTCAAGAAGAAGAAACAAGCCGAACAAGCGCACATTGGGAAAGAGTGGGACTCAAATGATGAGTCCTCATCGTCCGAAGAAGAAGAGATGGCTAGCATAGCCATCGAGAAGACATCCAAGAAGTCTACCCTCCTCCCTACACTCGGTGCAAGGAAGGGAAATGGCACTTGCCTCATGGCAAAGGAAGGTAAACGCAAGGTAACCATCAAAGCCACTTCCGTGCATTCCTACTCTAGTGATGATGAAATAAATAGTGATAATGAGGATATGTTTATTGGACTAGATAGGAAAGCTGCAACAAAAATGAAATTTTTACTTGATCAACTTGTTGAGAAGGAGAGGTTAATTCATCGTGAAGAGGACATGATTATCTCCCAAAAGGAGGAGTATGTCGAACTTGACAAACTTCTAGAACTTGAAAAGGAGAAAAGAAATTCACTAGACCTTGAGTTAGCTTCAAGCAAGGAAGTTTGCCTGGAGTTAACCAACTCAAATGTTGCAATCAAGGACCAACTTGCTGACCTGATCATGGTTAACAAGATCCTTGAAGTGCAAGTTGAGTCACTCAAGCTGAGTGAACCTTCCTCCTCTTCAAGCTCACCTTCTCAACCCACTAAAACTGATTTTGCTCATGCTTGCACATGTAAGAAAGGTGACACCAGTTTGAAGGAAAAGTCAACCTCCACAAAGGATAAACATCCTGCCCAAAGTGGCATATTTGACAAGGAGAAGATCAACTATGCACATAGTGCATACTTGGTCCAAAGACCTCCAAATGTTAAATATGGCATTGGTTACTCTTGTGATGAAAAGCAGCATGCTAGAAACCATAAGAATAACAAGGAGAGGATTTCCTTTGTGAAGGGAAGACCCACGCAAACTAGTAAGTCGAAGGGTAAAAACTTGAACTCACATGAACACCGGACTAGTCCGGTCAGTGTCCGGACAAGTCCGGTCCTCCGGACAAGTCTGGCCTCCCAGACTAGTCCTGCTTACAAACAACAACAATTACTCTTTAGAACCTTTGATGCCTCCTATGTGTTGATGAGAAATAATTTTGGCAAGGTTTATGCTCATTATGTTGGGCCACGCCATGGGAACACTAAATCTCATGTGTGGCTGCCCAAATGTATTGTAACTAACCTCCAAGGACCCAAGCAAGCTTGGGTACCTAAAACCAAAGCATAATTTGTTTTTGCAGGCCTATTCCTCCGGTGGATCTAAATGGGTGCTAGACAGTGGCTGCACTAACCATATGACCGGAGAAAGAAGAATGTTTGTGGAATATGAAGGGAATGAGGACCCAAATGAGGGCATCTACTTTGGAAATAACAGTCAAGGAAGGGTGCTCGGTACCGGTAAAATTTCTATATCATCTAAACACACACTTTCTCATGTACTACATGTTGAATCCTTAGATTATAACCTGATGTCCATATCTCTACTATGTGACAAAGGTTATAATTGCTTGTTCACTAACGAGGGTGTGACCGTCTCTAGGAGGAGTGATGGTTCGATTGCATTCAAGGGTATGTTGAAGGGAAAGCTTTACCTTGTTGATTTCAACAAGGATAAAGCCGAACTTGACACATGCTTGATTGCAAAGACCAACATGGGTTAGATGTGGCATAGACGGCTAGCGCATGTTGGTATGAGGAATATTCAAAAACTCCTCAAGGGCGATCACATCCGCGGTTTGAAGGATGTTGTTTTTGAGAAAGACAGGCCTTGTAGCGCGTGCCAAGCCGGGAAGCAAGTTGGAGCACCTCATCCCGCAAAGAACATCATGACTACAACAAGACCGCTCGAACTACTTCACATGGTCTTATTTGGTCCAATTGCTTACATAAGCATCGGGGGTAACAAATATGGTTTAGTAGTTGTTGATGACTTTTCGCGCTTCACTTGGGTTTCCTTTTTGCATGATAAGTCAGAAACACAAGGAATACTCAAGAAGTTTTTCAAGCGAGCTCAAAACGAATTCTCATTGACAATCAAGAATATTTGAAGCGACAACGGCACGGAGTTCAAGAACACACAGGTGGAGGAGTACCTTGATGAAGATGGCATGAAGCATGAATTTTCAGCGCCATATTCCCCACAACAAAACGGAGTTGCCGAAAGGAAGAATCGAACACTCATAGAGATGGCAAGAACAATGCTCGATGAGTACAAGACATCAGATCGATTTTGGGCAGAAGCGATTAACACCGCTTGCCACGCCATAAATCGACTTTATCTTCATCGACTACTCAAGAAGACATCCTATGATCTACTCACCGGTAACAAACCAAATATTTCATATTTTCGAGTTTTCGGTTCTCCATGTTATATCTTGAACAAGAAGCCTAGGATTTCAAAGTTCGCTTCGAAGTCCGATGAAGGTTTCTTGCTTGGTTATGATTCGAACACTTACGCCTATCGTGTTTTCAACAAGACCTCCGGACTTGTTGAAATAGCACGTGAGATAGTGTTCGATGAGACTAATGGCTCCCAAAAGGAGCAAGTTGATCCATGTGAACTAGGTAAAGAAGAAGCTCCTTGTCAAGCATTGAAAAGAATGGCTCTAGGTGAAGTTCGACCACAAGAGCCACCTCCACATGTACATGAAGAAGATGAACCACAAGAGAAGATCAACGATCAAGGGGGAGCTTCAACACAATATCAACCACAAGGATACGAAGATAATCAACAAGTCAATGAAGGCAATGACTTAGGGAGAGAAGCAGATTGTCATGAAGATACAACTCCTCAAGTGCCACACCCAAGAGTACACCAATGCGTCCAAAGGGATCATCCAATCGACAACATCATCGGTGACATCCAAAAGGGAGTAACCACTAGATCTCGCATAGCTAACTTTTGTGAACACTATTCGTTTGTATCCTTTTTGGAACCATGCAGGGTTGAAGATACATTGAAAGATCCGGACTGGGTGGTGGCAATGCAAGAAGAATTGAACAACTTCAAGCGGAACGAAGTGTGGGAACTTGTGGCAAGACCCAATGCAAACATTGTCGGCACCAAGTGGGTCTTCCGCAACAAACAAGATGAACACGAGGTGGTGACAAGGAACAAGGCACGACTTGTGGCCAAAGGGTATTCACAAGTCGAAGGTTTGGATTTCGATAAAACTTTAGCTCCAGTAGCTAGACTCTAATCTATTAGATTATTACTTGCATATGCTACTCACCATGATTTCAAGCTGTATCAAATGGATGTGAAAAGCGCCTTCCTCAACGGACCAATCAAGGAAGAGGTGTACGTGGAGCAACCACCCAGATTTGAAGATGAAGAGTTCCCCGACCACGTGTTTAAATTGCGTAAGGCTCTCTACGGCCTCAAACAAGCTCCTAGAGCTTGGTATGAGTGTCTTAGAGATTTCTTAATTGAAAATAGCTTTAAGATTGGCAAAGTAGACTATACACTGTTTACAAAGAATTTTGATGATGATCTTTTTATTTGTCAAATTTATGTTGATGATATAATCTTTGAGTCAACTAACCAATCTTTTTGTGAAGAATTTAGTAAAATCATGACAGACAGGTTTGAAATGTCAATGATGGGAGAGTTAAAGTACTTCTTGGGATTCCAAGTACGGCAACAGAAGGAAGGGGCATTCCTAAGCCAAACCAAGTACACGCAGGACACACTTAAGAAGTTTGGCATGGACAAAGCGAAGCCTATAAAAACCCCCATGGCAACGAATGGCCACCTAGACCTCAATGAAGATGGACCTAACGTCGACCAAAAGGTATATCGCTCCATGATTGGATCTCTACTCTATTTATGTGCATCTAGGCCAGATATTATGTTAAGTTTATGTTTGTATGCAAGATTTCAAGCCAACCCTAAGGCTTCGTTTGGCAAAATGAAAATAAAATCCATGTGTGCTTTGCACCCGGCGTGGATTGGGTTGAGACCCAATCCACGCTGCGGGCGGTGTGTAGTGTTGCCAATCCACTTGGGCGTTTGTCTACTGAGTGGTTAATGGTTTGTTTGTTTTACTGTTTAAATTGAGCATGTTTAACACTATCGTTAGTCATATAAGTTAACCAAAATTGTGAAACAACGCAAAAATAATATTGTCATGTTGCTATGTTTTGCATATCACTACAAAAAATGTATTTTTTAAAAAAATATATTGAAGATATTAATTTTAGCAGAAAATGCTCTACTCTTGTAATGCACTGCAACAACAAAATTTGGCTTAGTAATCAAACCATGTAGTCAAAAGATCATGAAAAAACCATTCATCATAAAAAAACAACGTTGGCAAAGCAGACAGTGATCCCACAATGATCAAGCATATATATATTTACAAACATAAGACATGTTAATCTGCAAAAAAGAGACCAAATCCATGCAACTAAAACAATCAACCATTTAGCACCAAGAAAAGTATGATCATAATAGAAACACAGAAAGGATAAAACACTGCCATTGCCATATCATTGAGTTGGAAACCATATGTCAAAGTGATAAATTATCAAGGACTATAATCTGAAATACTTGCACTTGGCAGAATTGCTCGATCATAGTCTCAGAAGAATTAATCAAACCTAGCAGATCACCAAAAGTTCTTCCAAACTACCAGCTTTACAATCTGACACAATAACTAACAGCTTCTCTACAAATAGAAGAGCTACCATTCTGGACCATAAGGAAGTGGTTCAGTCATAGCTGTAGCCAAGCAAACAATACAGTCAGCCAACAAAATAAAATAAGATGGAAATATCAGTACATAAAAGCTAAGACAATACACCTTAGTCTCTGGACGCCATATAAGAACCTGACCTGAGTTGATCAGCCTCTGCCTTCTGCAACAAAATGAATGACATGGTTAAAATAATAATGCTAGATTGTATACAAAGGATATTAACGGAATTCACAACAATTAGTAAGAGCATCTATAAAACTTAGAAGTAGCTAACATATTGATACATACAACACATCAATAGTATATGATGGTTTATGCATAGACATATTTCAAAAGGGTCAGGATCTTGTTAAATGTTAAGTAAATACATACTATAGTAGAAAGGGTTTCATTCAAGTATGATAATTCTTTTTAGCTTTGATTATCACTCAGAATTAATAGGGAACAAGCAGCAACTTTAAATAAAGTTTTGAGAATCAAACCAGCTCAAACTTATTCTAATCAGGACAGTGCCAGAACAAGAAGAACTAAGTAACTTTGCAGAACACATGGTTATCTGACACAACTTTACTGAAAATGTTTGTGGTTGTGAAAAAAAATACTGTTTAAGAATATCAACAGTGAATGTATGAAAATAGTGAAGCATTGCCGCAATGCAATCAAAACTATCTGTCACACATGGCAGGTTGGTTCATATGATAGACCAGGGAAGGCACCAATATGCTGCTGCTAATAGCACTAATCACTAACTGACATTAATTAGGCCTATCAGGTTGAAATAAAAGAACAGTAACAACAACAAATACTTTTAAAAAGAAGCAACCAGTATACATTTAGTTGATGGCATGCAGAATCTGCTCGAATTCATTTCCTCTTGTTCTTGCTCCCCACGAGCAAGACCACGTAGAACAGGGCTCTGAAGAAGAAGCCCCACGCCAAGGTCACCAGCAAGCACTTCCACTTGCTGAGATCCGTCACTCCCTGCTGCGCCAGCACGTCGGCACCGATGACCATGTAGGTGTTGGCCGTCAGGTTGTTGCCCAGCGTCACGCTGATGGTGTTGAGGACCTTGAGCTTGACCGCCTCCGACATGCTCCCCATCGGCGTCCCGTCGAACATCTCGACGCCGCACAAGAAGCAGCGCAACACGTCACCGAACTCGTTCTGCAGCACCGCCTAGTATGGGTACTTCACCAGGGAAGGTAGTGGAACCAGATCCAGTAGTCCATGATCTGTTGGCGTGTGATGAAGAAGACGGGGAAGAGGAGGATGTAGGCCAAGATGGCCACCACCATCGTGCAGCCCAGCATTATGTGTGCCGCCGGTGGGAAGAGCTGGATCGGGGTTAGAGCGAGCGCCGTCGGGTGGGCGGGTGAGGGGGAGCGCCGTCGGGCGGGGTGGGGGGGCGAGGGGGAGCGCCATCGGTTGGGGTGGGTGGGGGGTGAGGGCCAGCGCCGCCGATTGGGTGGGAGGGCCAGGGCGAGCGCCGCAAGTCGAGCAGAAGAGAGGCCGAGATTCCCGGTCTCAGATGAGTCGCTCGATTTCCATTCTGATGGGAGTGATCGAGTAGTGGACCGATTAATCCAAGTCTGAGCCAAATGTACTTTTAACTTATGAGTGGAATTTGATCCACAAGCGGTTGTGGATCCACGTGTGACGTGGAATGGGCTTGGATCCACGCCGATCCGCTCCTTCCCAAACGAAGCCTAAGGAATGTCACTTGATAGCCGTAAAAAGGATCATTAGATATTTAGTTCATAAACTCAACCTTGGTCTTTGGTACCCAAAAGGCTCAAAATTCAATCTCATTGGTTACTCCGATGTAGATTATGACGGGTGCAAAGTAGATAGAAAAAGTACCTCCGGTACATGCAAATTCCTAGGGAGATCCTTAGTTTCTTGGTCCTCCAAGAAACAAAATTCCATTGCCTTATCCACAGCCGAAGCGGAGTATGTTGCAGCCGGGAGTTGTTGTGCTCAACTCCTTCGGATGCGACAAACTCTAAGGGACTATGGTTACAATATGAACCATATTCCACTCCTTTGTGACAATGAGAGTGCCATTAAAATTGCCCACAACTAAGTTGAGCACTCCAGAACTAAACACATAGACATAAGACATCACTTTTTGAGAGATCATGCCATGAAAAGAGACATAGCACTTTCACATGTCAACACTCAAAAGCAATTGGCCGACATATTCACCAAGCCACTTGATGAAAAACGTTTTTGTGAACTCCGAAATGAATTAAATATCCTTGATGCTCGGAGTGTGGCTTGAAATATTGCATACCTGTATGAATTGTTCAAATATATTGATTGGATTGTGAAAATCATCTATCTCATTCTTCTCTGAAAAACTATGTCAATTACTAGATCTTGGCGAATTATGATCATTGCTTGATTGTTGTATGCTTACTCATCATATTCATCAAGATTATTTGATGTGTTTTGCCTCTCTTTTCTCTAAATATGTACCTTCAAATATATATGAATGGGGTAAAAATTCTTGTCTGGTGACCACGGACTAGTCCGTGGTTGCCCAGACTAGTCCGCCCATGCAGACTAGTTTGTAGAGTGCCGGTTAGGCCGGACTAGTCCGGTAGACAACGGACTAGTCCGATATAGCCCCTAGAAAAGTTTGGACTACTCCGGTCATCTCCGGACTTGTCCGATTTTTCGTGTCCATAACCCTAGCTGCCACCAAACCCTAATCCCTTCATCCTCCACTCTTGCCTCACACGTACTCTCTCTCTCTCACTCGAGCCCCCAAGGCGATTTCTTGATTTCTCCATCGAAACTTTGTAAGTTCGGGTGGGATTTGATCGACATTGCATCGGGATTGAAGTTCTCGGACTAGTCCGGCCTTCAACGTCCTCTTCTTCAAGCTCTAGTTGATTTCTTCGGTAATTTTTTCACCCTAACCCTAGAAATCCCAAATTTCTTCATTGTTGATCAAATATCCTAGCATATTTCACTATATACATGCCTCCTTGATGTATTACGTTTATGCTACGCCTGTTGTGCATTAGGAATCACCATTTGCCTAGTTTCCTAGGTTTTTGAGTACGAATACCGGACTAGTCCGATCCATGCACGGACAAGTCCGCTATCCCAGACTAGTCCGTGCCTGGACACCGGACAAGTCCGACTTTTCTGAACTCAAAACCTAACTTTTCAATTCCTCAATGCAAGTCCTTGCTATACTTTCACACCTATGCCTTGTACCATTCATTCTCAATCAAGCCACTCATTCTCAGGTCATGTCGAGCTCTAACGATGAAGTCTCTGATTTTGAGGCCAAGATGGACCACGAGGTGGCACCTCGAACCTCAATGAGTCTCGGCAAGAAGCGCCAAGAGAGACCTACCGAGCCAGCTCCGTCTCCTCCACAGGTTCGGAGGAAAGTGCTGGCGAAGAAGCCGACCTCCCAGGTGCCAGCTTCTAGGGCTACCACCGGTGGTGGCCCTAGCTCGGCAAGTGCCCGCCTAGCCAAAGGCAAGGGCAAAGGGATAGCAACGGGTCCAGTTGGCCCGTTGAAGCTACATGCTCCGAGGGAAGGGGTCCGGGACCCCACTGAAGAGAAGTTTAATAGAAAGGGTTGTGACTCAGCGGCAAAGTTCTGCAGTGTGGATTGCTACAGTCATCCAAAGCAAGCTGCAGATGGAAGACTCTGGAGCAATTTTTAAGCTGACTAGTACAGGGTTGTTTACCTACAGATGAAGACACCGGTGGTGCGCAATCAGTGGATTGACTGGGCACATCTTTAGAAGAAGAGATGCTCTGCATTTGATGAAGTGATTGCAGCAGCTGAAAGACATGGCTTAAAGGACCTCTTTGCCTTCAAGTACAATTGGATTGATGAAGTGGTGGCTCAGTTCCATGCCACTTGTTACTTTGCAAGCGATGAAGAAGAGAGAGTGACTTGGATGACTCATAGATCCAAGTACACTATCACATATGAAGAATTTGCAAGGATGTTGCATCTTGACCCCTCAAGTAATGACAATGTGACTATTCACAATGTTGGTGTCATCGAGAAGGAAAAGATGAAGTTTCTCTATGAGCCCAACTCAAAGTTCATCCCTCCTTCCACGAAGAACATGAAGCCATTCTTTGTGGTGCTAAACAGAGTCCTGAGGAAGACAATAGCCCCTAAGGATGGGGATGCAAGGAGTGTGCAAGGATACCTTCGAACTCTGATGAGGGTCATAAGCAAAAACCGCCCATTTGATGTGGCGGAATACATTTGGAATGACATGGTGAACATATCCTGCACTCCTAACAGATCATGTGGCTATGCCCCTTATCTCATGTCCATGATTGAGAAAGTCACAGGGACCTAGTTTGTCAAAGATGTGGAGCACACACCTCTGAGGCCTTAGAAGCCTCAACAAGTAAATGTCCAGGCTGCTCCCTCGCTGGGCTCTAGCCCTGAGGCACCGGCAAAAACAAGAGAAGATGCAAGTGCTGCCCCTGCTGGTAGGGCAGCCCCTCAAAAAGGATCAGCTAGTGGGATCCTTAAATATCTCACTGCAATCTTTGCCTCCTGCAAGAAGGCCGAAGTGAAGGCCCACAGGCTCAATCAGAAAATTATGGAGGACATGAGGTACATCAAGGCAAATGTGAAGCAAATTTGCCACAAGCTGGAGATCGACCCCATTGGATCTCCAGTGATTTCTCAGGACTCCGACCCGGACTTCACTGAGCTCGAGCACTTGACCCCCTCCGAGCTTGCCTACTTTGGCATTGGGGACTCGAGTGGCTCTACCCCTCCTCCTTCTCCTCCTCATTAAGATGAAGATGAAGATAACGAAGACGACGATGAGGGGACTGACAGTGAAGAGTGAAGACCTTAGGACCCTCCTCCCCTTCTTTTTGGTGTCTTGATGCCAAAGGTGGAGAGATTGAGGGGGAGTCTTAGTCTTAGCTGTAGGTTGCGAGGTGAGAGATCTTTCTATGTTTTTTGTCTTTCTTTTTTGTACTTGTAATGCTTTAACTTTGTTCATAAGTTAATTATGGTTCTGTGATGTAATGATTTGATCCTTTGAGTAGTATTTATG
This sequence comes from Tuctoria greenei, assembly GCA_036927565.1. Lineage (NCBI taxonomy): Eukaryota > Viridiplantae > Streptophyta > Magnoliopsida > Poales > Poaceae > Tuctoria > Tuctoria greenei. The sequence continues at coordinate 170,862,248 of JAYESD010000002.1, read as the reverse complement.
AAAACTGTGATTTTGCTCTAGAATGACATAGATGCTTGCTATTGGTTGATTAATGTCAATTATGTCATTCTTTATGTTTCAGTGTTCTTAGTTATGCATCCCACCATAAAGAATGCACATATGGATAATACTTTTCACTGCTTGATGTATTTTGGACTCATATGTGCATACTTTATGGAAATCTCAATTTTTACCACATTTTGTGAAATCTCAATTGGTTGTCATCAATCACCAAAAAGCGGGAGATTGAAAGTGCATCTAGGACTCCCTTGTGGGTTTTGGACGATTTATGACAAGCAATTGGGATCCTAACCTCTTTGTTGAGATGAGTGCAGGCTTATGATAGAAAAATGAGCAAAGTACCAAAAAGAAGGAAGAATGAGGAGCAAAGTGGAAATGAGCTCAAGGAAGAAGAGTAGTAGATTATTGTGTGTGGAGTGTGTTAAGAAAACACATCCCAAGAGCTCAACCACAATTAAACACACACATTGCACAAAGTTACACAGGACCGGACTAGTCCGACTGACACCGGACTAGTCTGATATCCTTTCTGCACGAAATCGGACAAGTCCGATATCCATCGGACTAGTCCGATATCCTTTCTGACCAGAATCGTACTAGTCCTTCCCAGTGCGGACTAGTCCTCAAAACACTTCACAAGTCACACAAAATCGGACAAGTCCGATCACATCCGGACTAGTCCGATATTCTTTCTGATCCAAATCGAACAAGTCCGATGTTTGCACGGACTAGTCCGAAAAAACCTCTGGTCTGAATCGGACAAGTCCTCTAAGTGCGGACTTGTCATCCGATACACTTAAGGTTTCACATAACTGGACAAATCCGATGACTATCAGACTAGTCCAAAGATTTCCAGTAGCGAAATCGGACAAGTCCGCTCCTAGCCGGACTAGTCCGATATTTCGGGAAATTTAGGGTTTGCTACACAAAGCACACCGGACTAGTCCGGTGACCACCACGGACTAGTCCGATCTTTCTGAACCCTAACAGTCACTTTTAGAAACCCATATAAATAGAGTTGTACGGCCATATTTTACCCTGACTCGAACCCTAGCGCCGTCACACCTCCCAAGAGCCTCAAAAACCACATCTCTCCACGAAATTAAGTGCAACAACGATCAATCCTTTGAGGATTCTCTCTAGATCATTGGAGAGACACGTTCAACACCATATTAAGCTCTTGGTTTGATTCTCTAACACACTCCTGTGATTTAATTGTAATCTTTTAAGTGTGTTTTGGTGGTATTTCGTGTTGTAATCCAAGGGAGCTCTCAATGTGTGAGAAGGCCCCTTTGAATTTGGTTATTCACCCCTTTGTGATTAGTGGAAGAGGATTGGCCTTCGTGGCAATCTGAAGAGGATAGGGTTGGAGAAGACCCGGTCCTTTTGTGGACTCCTCAACGTGGACGTAGGTTGCCTTTGTGGGAGCCGAACCACGGGATAAATCCTTATGTCTTGTTTTTGGTGTTCATCGTTCTTATTCATCAATATAATCTAGGGTTTCATAATCATTGCTTATCTCACATTGAATTGTTAAACATAAGATTTTATTGTGATATCATCTAGCATATAACATTGAAACCTTTATTTGATTCTATATTTACGCTGCATACATAAAAGAATCAATCGAATCGATCAAGTTTAACCAACTTAGTCCATGAACACCGGACTAGTCCGCACTTTACCGGACTAGTCCGATATCTTTTGTATTGAACTGGTTGTTAAGTGTTGCAGGATCCGACAATTTGCAAAAAGGCATATTCACCCCCCCTCTAGGCCACATTCACCCGAGAATACGGGACCAACAAATGGCATATGGCTACGGAAAGACCCAGACCATATCGGACCTCCAACGCGAGGAGGAACCTACCACCAAAACAACGACCATCTCGTTCCATTCGATGCACCAACAAGCACTCCCTAAAGGACAATGTAGACCGAGTGACATGATGGGAGTGGATATTGAGATGACGACTTTGATGACCCAAGCAGCCCAATAAGCATGGTGACACAAGCACTGTACCACCCGCCCCATTTATGAGGAGCTGCGATAGATAGACCCCTCGGGCACCAGCTACAAAAGGGCTCTGAGGCCATGTTCACGCAAGAGGATGACGACGGGCACAAGAAGACACCCCCGTGACAAGAACTCACCGAGGAGAGCTTGCTTGTAACCACTGTAAATCGTACTCCTGAGCTAACAAAGAACATGTGCTAGCACACTGGACGTAGGGCATTCTGGTCTGAACAAGTATAAACCTCTCGTGTCATTATCGCTAGGCCTCCGAGGAGAAAACACGCGGAAATACGATATTATTCGGTGATCCGAACATCGATAGTGTTATTCTCGTTCAGTTATATGATGTGGTTCTGGTTCGAGTCTATTGATGATCTATATTCCAAGCTCTGGTTCCATTTTTAGAAAGATCCGACGTGATGCGACATATATTCATAACTAGAAGCAGAGTTTACATGTACACATAGTTTGACACGGGGGGAGGCACGGGGGAGGCCTCCATGCACCGGAGGTGCACCGGGCCTCTCAGACCGCAATATGACAACAACAAAACAGAACGTGGCAAACCACATGCTCCTGCCAACGACCACAAGCTGAGCATGTCCCCAACTTCATCTTGGAGCTGCTGAACCGAATAGGTCCGCTGATCAAATACCTGTTGGTTCCTCTCGACCCACAGCGTCCAGCAAAGAAGAATATCCAAGGATTGGCTGTTCACAGCTTGTTATCCCATTCCTAGAGGCAACAGGTGCATAAACCAGTCCGCGACATCCGATGAGACTCCCCATTTGCCTAGATTTAAGGAAAAGATGCCCATTGCTCGAGCGGATGATGACCAAACGAACTGCAATACTGGACACTCCCTGAATAGGTGTAGCGCTGTTTCGACAATATTCCAGTGACATAGGGTGCAAAGATATTAGTTTGGCTAACCTCTACAATGGAGCCAAGCTGCCGTCCACAATCGATATTGTACCATGAGCCAAGCAAAAAACTTGTGTTTTGGTAGCGCCCAAACGTCCCAAATCTTTGTCGGGTACCAGGAGAGAGCACTACCTTCAAACTGGATGTTGTAGACAGATCTTGTGGAGTATTCCCCGTTTGCTGTGAAAAACCAAACTATTTCATCCTCCTTCCGTGCTTCGTTAAGAGGAATGTATTCTTTCAATATCTCCCAGAGCTGAGTAATCGCAGGTAGGGTCAGCCGATGGTTGAGGTAACAAGTCGCGAACCCAGTTTTGGTTTGTTAGCACATCAACCACAGATCATTTCTTCCTTCTATTATGACGGAAGAGCTCCGAGAATGCTGCTGCCAGTGGATGACCATGACACCAGTTGTCCGTCCAGAACCGTGCCAGGCGCCCATTGTGAAGCTTGATCCGCATCGCAACGGCAAAAAGGTTCTCATCCACGGCATCAGTTGGTAACTCCATATCAATCGATGGTTTCGATGGGGAACACCATAGGTGCCAGAGCCACTGGAGTCGCAAGGCTCAGCCAAAGCGCTGGAGATCCAGTAATCCCAGTCCACCCCGATCCAAAGGTCTGCACACCAGGGACCAGCTAGTTCACTTTGCATTTTGTTCCATTAGCTTCTTGCATACCAGCCCATAGAAAACAACATCACAACTTATCCATTGCAGTGATCAACTGTTTGGGGAGTTTGAGGGCTGTCATGGTATATATCGGCAGGGTGCTAAGTACCGATCTTACCGATTCTCGTCGCCCCGCTATGGTCAGTAAGGCACCCTAACATCTGGCCAGCTTGCTATGTGCCCGGTCCAGAACCAACTGAAGATGCCCCATGGAGAGGCGACCTGTAGTCAATGGGAGACCCAGATACGTGATTGTGACTTTTGAGGTTTGACCACCAAAACCCAGTAGGATTGCCGAATGATCAAGATCATCACACCGAATGGGAGCAACCGAAGTTTTGTCCATGTTGACATTTAGACCCGTGGAAGCTCCAAAAGCTACCATTATCTGCATCACCGCCGCCACCTCTGAATTGGATTGACAAAAACAATGACATCATCCGCATATAGAGAGACCCGGACCACACATTATTCTTATCTTCTTGCTTTGAATATGATTAGCGCTAGTTGGTGTGTAAATCTAAGGACTACACAGGTGCCAGTCTTGATTGACTCTAATCAATGGACAGTTATAGTAATAAAAGTCGGCATACCTTGAACTGGAATATCAGGGGTATGGCTCCAAAGAAAAGCTCCTTGCTGTCAGATCAAAGATCATAGAATCCAATTGCAACATATTTTATTTACAAGAGATAGAGAAAGAGCTCATCACCACAAATTTCATTAGACAATTCGCACCGAAAGCCTTCAATGAGTTTTACTTTTTGCCATCTGTAAGAGCTTTAGGAGGCATTCTTGTCTGCTGGAAGAGTCTTAGCTTCAAAGGAGAATTAATTAGTGTCCACTGATTTTCCATTAACGAAAATGTTCACTGCTAGGCCTAACAATTATCAGTGGCTTTTATCAGCTACCTATGGCCCTTGTGATGATAATGAAAGAATGGATTCATTCAATGGATGCTTTCCCTGGAAATTGATGAAGAAATATGTTGGATGTTCTTAGGGGACTTCAACTTTTATAGATCATTAGACCATAGAAAAACCTAGTGGATATTTGAATGACATAAGTACCTTTAACAAAATTATTAGTCATCTTGGTCTGCTAGAAGTCCCATTGAAAGGAAGGAAACACACATGGTGTAATATGCAGGCAAATCTCCTGATGCAGCAATTATATTGGTGTCTTACTTTTCCATAATGGACAGTTGAATTTCCAGCTACTCTAATGGTGGCCATGTCTAAAACAGTCTCTGATCATGTACCATGCAAAACTAAAATTAGCACAAAAATTCCAAGGAGCCCAAGTTTTTGGACTTTAAAACTACTGAATCAATACTCCGGGTTTTTATGATGAGGTATCAAGGATTTGGAATACCAGGGTACCTAACAACAGTCCTGCAGTCAAAATATCGGCAATATCAGAATTTTGAGAAAGGAGTCAAATAATGGAGTAAGTCAAAAGCAAACCATGCAGCTACCATCAAAGAGTGTGAGCCTATACTTCTAATATTGGACAAGGTAGAGAAGCAGAGTCCATTACTTCTTCTAAAATGGAATTCTCGTATCATATTGAAGAGTTTTCCTCAGGTTTGTTACATTGTCAAAATGAAAATTGGAAGACGGGTTATATTGTTCGTTGGACAAAATTAGGTAATCTATCAACCAAATTTTTCATGCTGCTGCTACTGAAAGGCACAAGATCAATGTGATCACGTTCCTGGAAACAGATGAAGGGAGACCTATGTCAAAACATGATGAAAAAGAAAGTATTATATGGGAGAGTTTTAAATAAAAAATCGGCCACACATATTCTCCATCAATGTTATTTGATCTTAGCAGTTTGACTAAGGAATATAATATCCTTGGATCTTTGGGGATTCCTGTCTCCCACACTGAGATTGACCAAGTTATCAAAGAAATGTCCATTGAAAATGCTCCACGACCAGATGGATTCAATGGTATGTTCATAAAGAAATGTTAGAGTATAATTAAAAATGATGTTTATGGTTTGTGAAGCTTTCTTCAATGAGGGCTTGGATTTGATGCCAATAAACTCATCACACATAACTCATCACAAAGGTCAACAATCGCATGCCCTTAATAGCTCATGATAACCAATAGGGCTTCATTAAAGGAAGAATCATTCAAGATTGCTTGGCATGGGCATTTGAATACATTCATCGCTGTCATAAATTAAAAAAAAATAGTGAATCTTAAGTTGGACTTTGCTAAAGCCTACGACACAAATGAAGATTCAGCCATCATAGAGATCATGAAGTGCTTGGGCTTCCCTAAAAATTGGATCACATGGGTCACAAATATTTGATTCTGCTTCTTTGGCAGTTTTGCTAAACGCTGTACCAGGGAAGAAATTTATATGCAAAAGAGGGATGCGGAGAACCCCTCTCCCCACTATTGTTTGTGCTAGCTGGTGGAACTTCGCAGTACATCATAAATGGGGCAATGAGTAAAAGGGTTTTTTCAAGAACCATTCAACATAACTCATCAGAAGACTTCACCACTATACAGCAATGCCGATGACACATTATTGGTGATGAAAGCATCTCAAAAATAGCTTTACTACTTAAAAGGGACCCTGCCTACCTTCTCACAGTGTACAGGGCTTAGCATGAATTTTGCAAAATCATGTCTAGTTCCAATAAATATTCATAAATACAAAACCCCTATTCTAGCTGGTGTCTTTGGTTGCAGGATTGAACCATTTCCATCCAATATTTGGGACTACCCTTGGGTACCGTAAATCCGAAGACCATATATTTTGCCTCATTGATGAGTAAGACAGAGAGAAGGTTAACTGCTACATCAAGACTGTTAAACCATGCGGGTAAATTATAGATTGTTAATTCAGTTCTCTCATCTTGAATTTTTTTATTAATATACCTTTTAAAAAATCATTTATAATAAATAACCTACGGAATATGAAATTGGCCAAAATGACCCAATGTCGTATGTGCCTCATACGAAATTCGAATATCGTATGAGGCACTGACGAAATGCTCATTTCGTCTATGCCATGTAAGCTGGTGTCTGCCACGGTGGAGAAAACACTTGCCACGGTGGAAGAAATGGGCACGCACGAATTTCGTACGTGCCTCATACGAAGTGAACAGTACCTTCGTAAGAGGCACGTACGACATTCGTGTGTGCCCCAGTTTTGACCCTGCTTTTAATGGATTTTACGCAAAGTTTTTTAAACATTTCTAGACCGATTTGCTAAAAATTTCCAAAGTATAAAATAGAGAATAGATTGTGAAGTTTTGAATTCAATGAACTTCCTCTATGTTTAGTATGTAGAAACAAGAGTAATTGTATGTGTAATTAGGCAACACGATCACGTTTTTGCACATTTGTAAAATGTATTCAGTTTTGGTTTTTTGTTTAGAAACATTTGGAGTTAGAATCGGTAGAAATGTTCATAAAAGTTATTGTAATGTAAGTTTTGTTGAGTATAAAAAATAAGTTATGAATATAATTTATGGGAGTTTAATGCGAGTTTCAAAATTTTTAAAATCATATAGCGATAACAAATGCATAGTTTGGAAAATTATACAATTAATGTATTAATTTATATAAATGCATATTAATTGAAGGTAATTAATTGTAAGCTCGGCGGCGGTTACATCAAATGAAATTATATAGTTTTGAAAATATGTGCATGTTGTTTGTCACTCTACTCACTACCAGTATTCCGGGTTATTGTGACGAAAAAAATCGTTGCAATAGGTCGAAATTCGTCGCGATAGGTTGTTGTTGCAACGAAATAGAACATCGCAATAGTTTATCCGACTCGTGGTGATAACAGCCGTGGCAATAGGTTATTGCGACGACTTGACATCCGTGGCAAATAGTATGGTATTGCAACGACTCCACGTTGGTGGCAAATAGTATGGTATTGCAATGGTTTGACGTATTGCGACAATTTAACGTATTGCAACGAAAATATCAGTGTTGCAACGATGTCACATTCGTGGCAAAAAGTATGGTACTGCAACGACTCCACGTTCGTTGCAAATAGTATGGTATTGCAACGGTTTAACGTATTGCGACGATTTAACGTATTGCAACGAAAATAACGGTGTTGCAGCGATGCCACATTCGTGGCAAAAAGTATGGTATTGCAACGACTCCACGTTCGTGGCAAATAGTATGGTATTGCAACGTTTTAACGTATCGCGATGATTTAACGTATTGCAAAAAAAATAACGGTGTTGCAACGATGCCACATTCGTGGCAAAAAGTATGGTATTGCAACGACTCCACGTTCGTGGCAAATAGTATGGTATTGCAACGGTTTAACGTATTGCGACGATTTAACGTATTGCAACGAATAGTACGTTATTTGCGACGATTTCACATCTGTGGCGATAAGTACGGTATCGCGATGATTTCATACTCGTGGCGAATAGTATGGTATCGCGACGTTTTCACATTCGCGGCGAATAGTACGGTGTTGCCACGATTTCACATCTGTAGCGAATAGTACGGTATGGCAACGTTTTTACATTCGTGGCGAATAGTATGGTGTTGCAACGATATCACATCCGTGGCGAATAGTATGGTATCGCGACGATTTCACACACGTGGCGAATAAAATGGTTTCGCGATGTTTTCACATCCACGACGAATAGTACGGTATCGCGACAATTTCACACTCGTGGCGAATAATATCGTATCGCGACGTTTTCACATCCGTGGCGAATACTACAGTGTTGCAACGATTTCACTTCCGTGGCGAATAGTACGGTATCGCGACGATTTCACACTCGTGGCGAATAATATGGTATCGCAACGATTTCACAGCCGTGGCCAATAATACGGTAATTCAACAATTTCACGTTCATAGCGAATAGTACGGTATTGCAACGATTTCAAAACCGTGACAACAGTATTGTATTGCAACAAATTCTGATGTGTGGCAATAGGTTCGTAATGCAACATATTCAAATCTGTTGCAACAGGGTCGTAATGCGACGTTCTCTGGGTGGTGGCAATAGCAGTCTAGTGCAACGCTTTTTTGGTCGTAGCCAAATGTTTGTAGTGCAACGTTTTATAATTTGTGGCAATAGCTAGCTTCCTATTGAAATAGTTTATTTTCGTTGCAATAATCTGTTAATGCCACATTTTATAATTAGCAGCACTAGAATCCTAATGCACCAGGTTTGAAAATTAGTGGCAACAGAATCAATTTATTCGCACACGATACGTCTGTGGAATTAACAACAAACATCCAGCAATTGATGCAACGCTCAAGGACCCTTGCGTCGTTGCGAGACGATGTTATTTACAATTTTTTCAGGTTGCAACATTGTAACCATTAAAAGAGCACCGCGACGAGTTGTAGTATTAGGAATAGTTTCTCGAACATCCAGCTTCGACTTGGTGCGAGCAGAAGCCTTTTGTGGAGTTGCTGCTAGCCGTTGTTGATTTTGCAAGCTCTCCATCATTCTGCGCATTTCTGCTAGCTCTTTTTCTTGCCGTGCAGAATTGGCTGCCATCTGATCATGTAAAGCCTGGACTTCTTGGTTGAGCTGTTCATTTGCCTGGATGAAGCCATCCATATGGTAGGTCATATAATCATTTCTTCCTTCCAACTCTTGCACCTAAGAGCCGAGGTCTTCATTTCTATTTTGCAAGGATCGAACTTGCTGGCCGAGCTGGTCAGACATCTGGATACGCAGTCTTTCAAAAACATTAGGTTTAGCCATATAACCACGCCCCCGAAACTGTGATCCTCCAGAACCGGTTGCGGATATATAAGTAAGCTGGAAGATGTTGTTTCTTTCCTCATCTGGGATTGGGACTCCCAGCTCAGCTTCCTTGACGTTGATTTGGGCACGTGCCTGGGTCTATATACAAAAAGAAAAGTCACATGTACATTGCAAATATTTATTTAAATGGGGACTGTTTGAAGTGTTTCTCACATGTACAGCTTCTGCCTGCTCGTTTTCCCATTGACCGTTCTTCACATGGCTTGCCTCCCACAGTTCTATGTCATCGGGTTCTTTTCCGGTCTCTGGGTCTCGCTACATCAAATACAAGTAAAATTTGATTAAATGATTGCAGTGCAAAGTAAAAGCATGATTTAGTTTTCATACCTTCTCGTAACTAAGTTGGGCGTAGGATTTCGAGCCAAGCAAGTGTTTTGTCTTTTGAGTATTTCGATTTCATGAATTGGTTCTGCTTATTGACTGCAATTTTAAGAATTAATTTCACGAATGGGTGTTATCAAATAGTTTTTGTAGGATATGAAGATATTAGAAAGCTAGCTGACCTTGAATCGCTCGGACCCAAAATAGTCCATAAGCGCCAACCAATCGGAATCTGCTACGTCAACAGGCTTGTTTTGTATACGTTCCTCATCGGTCGAATACTTCTTATAGGTGGCATGCAATGTTGATCGCCACCCCTTGTAGCGCTCACCAGCAATCTTCAATATTTTTCTTCTGGTATCATATGTGTCCTCCAAGTCCCAGGCATTCTGTACATTGTATATCACACTGTTATAAACGTACAAGATGGAAGTCGCTAAAAAAAATACTTATGTGAGGTGTCACAACACTAACCAGAATGTCTCTCACTATATCGCTCTTCGAAGTATCGCCAACCTCTGCCCACTTCCTTACACCAGCGAGGGGTGCATTTTTTTTGCTGTAATAACCACATCATCGACAAAGTGCTGCTGATTAGGACCAACCGCAGCACCCAACCTATCGGACCACTGAATTTGTAGCTTCCGATTCTAATCATTCGTTCTATTTGCAGATGCTAGATAGCGCAATTTAGCAACCTTAAGTCCTTTAGTAACCCCTCTTCCAAACATCTTTCCTTCTGTTAGTGTCATTTAAACGGTAAACGTTTAAAGCAAATTAGCTACTGACCAGGCCTAGTATCATGTACAAATAGTGTGAAAGAAGAAGAAGTATCATGTTTTACCATCTTCAGGACGAGTGCGGCAAATACGAGCGTGGGAACATCGCGTCGCAACAGCATTTTGCTCCATATTGGGCGATGCATCGACTTGTTGACTTCTTTGTTGCTGTTCATACCCTACAATCAGGCATCAGGCAGTAGTCAGTGGCGCTACAGCACCCTTAGTACTGCAGGGGATTTTCAGTCCAGCTGCGAAGCAGACAAGACAGTAGCTGGCGATGCTAGAGAAAGAGAGGGTTCGCTGGGTGCTCATCACTTGCAGTACTGCCGGTTCGGTCTGACCGACATCAGCAGGATCGCGTCTCGAGGCGAATTGGTGGCAGGGCGAGTCATGGACGTCAGCAGTATTAGCAGGTAGAGGATGCAAGACAGATGAGGCGGGCAGCTTGCGACGTTTAACAAAGCTAGGGTTCGGTCTGGCAGTGCAGTGACCACATTTAAGTCAGAGGATTGACGTCTAGATCACACCGGTGATCTCACGTGACTTACATTTTTACTGCAGGCGATGCAGTAAAGATCCAATGGTGTGATTCCGTTGGATCTTTACTGCATCGCGTGCAGTAGAAACGTATAAGTCAGGTGATCTGCGTCCATTGATATCACCCCGAAGCAAGTCTCGAGGCTAGGACAGTGTGGCAGATCTAGGAATTAAATTTAGATTGATTGCATAGTGATATTTTGCTCTGCATGTTAGCATCTCGCCGTAAAGTGCTACTAGAACGGATACATGAATATAATCTTGCGTTAATTACCAAACATCAGCAACGCATTTGGCAGTGTAAAAAACGGAATTGAGATCATATAAGCAGCAATGAACCCTCATGTACATGCATCTCTAAACTATATGATGCTAATATTTCTTAGCGGACAGGGGTTAATGATATTGGACTATTTCTTCCAGGGTATGCCATGTCATATGGGGCATAGCATGTAGGTACGCCGTAATGGCCAGGGGTTTGCGGGCTGCGGGGTCATCATGGCACACGAACAATGGGACGTGGAGATGGAGGGAGACGCGTCGGGGAGGACAGTGAAGTGACCACCAGCAGGGCGTGGGCGCCGGCTGGTGCCGGAGTGACCGGCGGCGACATGGGTGTGGGCGGCGGGGTCATCATGACACGAGAAGGATGGGACATGGCGTTGGTCAAGGGAGACGCGTTTCTGAGGACAATGAAGTGAGCAGCAGCGGGGTGTGGTCGCCGGTGTCAGAGTGGCGGCGGCGAGAGAGCCCAGCGTGCGCGTGTAGGCATCAATAAATCACGCCATCACATATACTCACCAGCAGGGCGTGGGCGCCGGCCGGTGCCGGAGTGACCGGCGGCGACAGGGGTTTGCGGGCGGCGGGGTCATCATGACACGCGAAGGATGGGACGTGGCGATGGTGGAAGGAGACGCGTCGGGGAGGACACTGAAGTGAGCAGCAGCAGGGTGTGGTCGCCGGTGCCGGAGTGGCCAGCGGTGAGAGAGCCCATCGTGCGTGTGTAGGCATCAATAAATCACGCCATCACATATACTGATTAACTATTAACTGGGACTAGGAAACTACAATCGCAATGCTAAAATATTTAGTAGAGCCCGGTACATATTTATACTCGTAGTACCAGCATGGGATGACGAATCTCGGAGTTCCTGAGAATCAGGTGCTGTAATATTCTATTCATACGATGCAAAGGAATTAACGTGTTATAAATATGTGTATTTTTATAGTAAACACATTTATAGTTATACCATGTGCTTGTTGCCCATCACGATTACTTGTAGACGACATGACGGTTTGGTGTCTTGTTCCTAAAGTAAAGAGTATATATAGTAAGTAATAGTGATAACGTCAGATTACATGAGGATGTGTATTTTAGATCGGGCGGTGTGGTTGCTATTAACTGAAAATGTTTGTTTTGAACGGAGGAATTAGAAATAAAGGAGTAGGAAAAAAACCGTACAATCCGAGAAAGAAAAACAAGAAAAACGTGTATAAACCGTGGGAACTGAAAATCTTAGGAATACAAGTTTTGAACACAGGAATGAGAGTACAACATTGGGAGTGGTTGATAAGATAACCCTGGCGTCATTTACTTCTAAATCAAGAAATTACATAGTACATGCGGTTTTTAATAGTTATGTTTCCTGACATGGAAATGTACTAGAAATACACTATCATAAACTGTCAGAGCGACATTTATTTCGGGGCAGAGGTGTAGTGTATTTTATATATGGAAAAAAGTAGAATGCAATCAGATGCTAGGGTAAAATAAAAAGATGAATCGACTGTAGGATGCAGATCTAACGATTGAGGATAGTTGATTGCACGATTGCACCACTAATCAGATTTTATACTAGACATTCATGAAACATAAGAGCATATAAGAAGGAGTTGGGACGACAACTAGGAATGAACTGGCTGCAGCTGTTGGGACGACAACTAAAGCGATAAGGAGGGAGTAGCTCTATAAAAAGACGGCATGGATCGTGTAGAACTTACGTAGCACAAAACTGGAGTCCGGGATGTCGCAGGATGGGGTCGGCGACGAAGAGATTCGGTAGAGCCCGTCAAACTTGGTCGCTCGACGTTGTACCCACAGTCACCACCACCACTCACACGGGAATTTCTTAGGAATGCAAGTTTGGAACACAGCACTAAGAGGAGAACATGTGTGCCGGGAACAGAAGCCACTGCGGGATTAGAGGGAGACGCACATTTATATTCGTTGTGGCTAGCTACAAATGGGTGGGACTGGAATTTTGGGCGCACGGAGTGAAGTTTCAATTGTGAAAATCTCAATTGTGCGCGCCAAGAAGAACGAAAAATTTTTCGAGGGACCGCTACCTGCCGTTCATCTTTGTTTTCATGGAGATGTAAAAGCAGTCATGTGCTAGTGGGACATTCCAAAAAAAATACGAACAAATATATGAATCGCTAAATGTATCATTGTGCTAATGCAAACGACATGCAAATACAGAGAACACCAAAGTCCACGAAAGGAGGACGGAAAATCCATGGTCTAGTAAAAGGTAAACAATCAGCATTTTATATATAACATTCGTCGCAATGAAATGATAACATATACAGAGTATATATTACTACTACAAAAAAAAACATTTTCCTCTGTGATGTCTAATCTTCAGGCCGTCGATCCAAAGCTGCCTATGATACGAGTATCACAGGTACATACGATATATATATATATATATATATATATATATATATATATATATATATATATATATATATATATCAACAATGTCATCGGATATTAGTTACAACGGATAAAGCACTTTTCATGCACCTGTTGCATCAGGCGATGGACTAGTTAGCAATTTAGATGACGTAATTTCCTAATCAAGTTAATTCTGCATCATGTCTATTTTTAGTTCTATTACTTGTAAGGATAATGTTTACCGGATTTCATTCATTCAGCCACAAGAAATATAGACGGTCCCAAGTTACAAACATATAGGAGATGTTTTCGATAAAAGAAGTTTTTCGATACTGCATATATAGAACACATTGTTCATGAACATAAAGACATATTTCATTAACAAACAAGTAATAGGAAAACACGTAGTAGACAGCAAGAACAAGATAAACTACACCTAATACTACTCTACTGGGAGAACACCACATCTTCCTCCTCCGCCGCTGCCGCCTCCTCCGCCTCCGCCGCCGGTGCCGCCTCCTCCTCCTCCTCCGCCGCCGCTGCTGCCGCCTCCGCCTCCGCCTCTGCCGCCGCTGCCGCCTCCTCCTGCTCCTCCTCCGCCGCTGCCGCCGCATCCATAGCCGCGTCCACCTCCGCCTTAAGAGACGCCTCCTGCTCCGCCTCCTCCGCTGCCGCCGCTGCCCAAGCCGCCTCATACTCCTCAACCTCCGTCACAGTCCGAAGCTTCCCAGCGATGCGGCGCTTAATCTTCAGGAGGCCCTCTACCCCAGCAACCTCCGCGATCGTCTCGTGGAGGGCGTCGAGACGACCGGCCACAATCATCAACCCGTAGTAGTAGTGGCCCACGCTGTCCATGCTCGTGTGGAGGGGAAGGGTCCCAAGACCCAGACGGCGACACGAGCAATCTGTGTTAGAAAAGACCTTCCGCGCCACTGCGTTGAGCGTTGGTGCACTATGAGCGGTGGCGGACTTGGCGTCGATGACCACCTTAAGGCGATGATCGACTTCGTCGATGCGGTCTTTGAGGAGTCTGAGAGTCTGCTCAACCCAACCGGGATGAGGAAGTGCAGGTGCCGCGAGCGGAGATGCGGGCGCCGCCATCAGTTCCACCGGCATTGCCGACGGCGATGGAAACGGAGAAGGAGGTTCGGAGGACGTCAGTGGCCTAGAGCGCTTCGGCGCGGGGCTACCCATTTGCGTGGCGATGGAGGTGCAGAGAAAGAGCGAGAGGTGGTCGACGGTGGCGGGGGGAGAAGTTTAGAGGCTAGGATCTAAGGAGTGGTGCGGCGGAGAAGCCTTTATAGCGGGTCGTCGTCTAAGCGGGCGTGTCGAGATGATCGGACGCTAGAGGAAACCGTGCTTAATTATGAACCGGTCGGTGGCCCCGGTTTCCTCGAAACCGCGGTTTGCATCCTCTCGGTCCCAACGGCTCGACGCGTCCCATTAGGAGTAAATTTACACGCAGGGAAAAACAATTTTTTCGTTATATAAAAAAAGTCCATCCGTACACGCCTAAGCCAACTTCGTGACCGCGCGTACGTGCCAGGGGACGCCTTGGAGCGAACATGGGCCTAGTCCTGCACACATTACCAAGGTTTCAGGTATATATATATATGCATGCATGTTAGTGTTGTTAAACATGACCGAGGTGTTTTAATTCTAGCTATGTCTAACATGCACGGACCGCAAACATGATCAAACAATTACACTACGTAAGAAACCCAAATAGGAGACAATGATGGGCGACAGATCGGATGTCCATCGATCACAAAGTGATGCGAGACGCGCTTAAAGTCATTGTTTGTCTCCTTTAGCTTTGCAATTACAAATCAAGACAAGCTTCAAACCCTAAGATCTTTTGTTTTTGTCCAATTTGCTCGGTTCACTTGTGACAGATTAGCACATCACTAAACTTAGAGCACATTCACTTGATTGAAATCCAAAAATTCTAACACACCAGTATTCATTGACACGAATGAACACATATATATTACACAACACGAGAAATATGTACAAGAACAGAAATGAAGCTAAACATGTACAAGAACTCCTAAAACTACAAAAGAAATATGTACAAGAACTCCTAAAACTACTATGCCGGCCCCGCCTCCTCCACCCTCTCCCCCAACTTCTCAAACCACGACAAGCGGTCCTCCTCGTCGTCATCGTCGTCGTCGTCGTCGTGGTCGCCGTCGTCGTCACTGTCGTCATCGTCATCATCGTCGTCGTCATCGTCATCATCATCGTCATCGTCGTCGTCCTCCTCCTCCTCCTCCTCCTCCTACGGTGACGATGCCGGAGGAGAGTGGGCCGGCTGCTCCGGCTGAGCCGATTGCTCCGGCTGCACCAGCGGTGGAACCCCGCCGCGACGGAAGTTCCTCTCCGTCGCTGCCACCAGGGCACTACGGCCCTCGGCGTCGAGCTCCTGCATACTCCCGGACAAGATGTCCAGGCGATCGGCCACACTCGTGAGGGTGTAGAGGTAGCGGCCGGTGGTATCCATTCCCAGAAACTCGCGAAGGGTACCAAGACCCAAGGCGTCCAAGGCCCGAGACGTACTGTTGTACGCCTCTCGCGCAATAATGAGGCGCTGGTCGTCGTTCACCCTCTCGGGGGAGCTACAGCATATCCGCTTGCAGGGTGGCTGTCTCGGCGGGCTAGGAGGCGGAAGGTGGGCCATGGCTGTGGTGGTTCGTCGGCGCCGGGCTAGGAGGTGGAACGATGGAAGAAGAAGAAAGGAGTGCAAAAGTTTTGTGCTTGTACATAACCGACGACGCGCCTATATGGTCAGTGCGGAGTAGACGAAGGAGCGGTTCGTTTCCCGCACATTGAACTCTTTGCAGACCTCGTGCGGCGCAATTAAACCACTGTGGAAGACGATCTTCAGATATCCTTCCGTCTCTCTTGGGGAACCGAATCCCCTGCAGTACTGCAGGTGCATTAGAGGTTACTGACATGTGGGCCCTATGCTCTGTGGGACCCACATGTCAGTGACTTCTAATGCACCTGCAGTACTGCAGGGGATTTCAATATCCATGTGGAACATCGCGCACGCGTCCCTGCACCACAGCTTTTTAACTTCTCCGCAGACCTCGTGCGGCGCGTCAGATACTTGGCGCACTGGAAAGGCCAGCGGCGAGATCTCCGGGCCCGGCGAGCCCCGCCACAGCGGCACTGCGCGCGCGCCCTCAGCGCGAGGAAGAAAGGGTCTGTGATGTTGGTTTTCTTGTTTCGTGATGTTGTTTTTCTTGTTTTGTAGTTGTATTGTTTTATGTTAATGAACTCAATGTCATTGTTCCTCTGTGAAGACCTTTTACCGTAGTCGGTTTCTACCATAACAGTAACCACCTGAGATAATTAGGTTATCACAGATGGTTCTTTACTTGTATGTAGCCGTCTTTGATAATTGTTTTTCACAGACATGCCTAGCCGTTGGTTAATAACCACCTATAATAAGGTTATGCAGTACTACTGCTGTTATTTCTAATTTCCAGGTCAATTCAATATAATCACACAACAAAAATCAATAATATCATCACAGAACAAAAGTCAACAATATTATCATCATAGAAGTCAATTTCACTAAAACAATATACATATGTACAAGTTACAGATACAATTCATCTCAAAGTTTACAAGTTTTCACTAAAAACTATTTCTATTGGCATAGTCGCAAAGTTGTGGCACATCAGCTGCTGCACCATCCTCATCAAAGAACTCCCCTCTTTTTTGCAAAATTTCGTGACGAATGAATTGACAGAGTTCAGTAGCAATCCTGTTGGCTCCTCCACTAGGAATACTTCTACAAACCGGCCATTATTCGTTCAAATTCTTCGTGTGCTGCAATATAACACATAACAAGGTTTAGAATGTATTGGTTTGAACAATCTCAAAGTATAGATCAAAGTGAGAGTATACAGGAATTTATTTGGTATTTTTGGAGCAGTTGTACTATGAGCAATTGAATTTTGAAGTAGGAATCAAAATATTAAAATAATGTTTCTGGTAATATTGAACAGCAGAGAATATAAGTATTAAACTATGCTAGTTACAATGAAAATGAAACACAAAAGTAAAAAAATAAGGTATCGACATTAAGGATAACTTACATCCTCACGGTTCACTCTATATACGTCGGCGGTCCAATGATGCTCGCATACATAATACCCGCATAAGACACTCCCAGCAGGCTGCTTCGGACAAGCATAATATGTTTTAATGTCCAATGCATTCGTATTGGAAGGTCTCTCACCGCGAAGCCGTTCCGTGTTAAACCACCAAGCGCTGTAATACAAGAAATGTCATATAAAACTTGTCAACACATTCTAAATGTACGTAAATTAAAATTATTGAATAAACGTACGATTTCAAAATGGAAAGGAAATCTTTGTAACGATCTGGTGAGAAATCGGCCGAGTCCAAGACTGTTGCCATTCCCTGCGTTGCCTTGATGACGATCATTATGTAGTGATTACTGCAAACATACAAACACACATGTTAACAATTACCAATAATTGCTATTTCAATGTCATGTGTCGAACTTACTCGAAGTGGTATGGAGCCTTTACGAGGTCCTTGCCGTCCCTGACAAAGTTAAACATCGCATGTCCTATGTAAGCTGCAACTTCTGTCCTTTTATCCTTCTAAAGTTTTGCGATTGCTTTTTCAAAATCTTTTCTTTTCATGTGTTGAGTCTTGATCCGCCTGGACGTCGAATAGCACCTTTGCAATCCTAATAGGGTCAAGGATATCTGTCTTGCGCTTCAACTTTTCATTATCCATGTATTGCATCCTATTGAAGAAGTCCAGAATTGTTATAATCTCATGAAATGCGTATGCGTGTAGTAAGAAAAGCAAATACAAAATATTAGAGCACTTACAAGCACCAGACGAGCAGCAGGTTGATTTCGAGCATGCCCCAATGGAAAAGGGCATGCAGCTCTTCAAATAAAATGACTCGTCTATCCACTCCAGTGCTCCAGAATGCTTCTTTTGGAATACGAAATGTGACGCAATTAAGACCATATTTTGTGCTGGCAAGGATGTACCACTCATGCATTCTTCTGAGCTGGACGGGTTGTTTGCTAAGTTGTGCGGATGTCATGAACGGCTTCCCATTCTTAAATTCAGGAGGAACATCCTCAAGCTTGTATATTGGAACTCCTGGTTTAACTAAAGCCGTCCGCCAATTATATATGACACCGTCTTCTTCCCACTCCTCGATATCTCCTAATGATGGCTCATGAGAAGGACGAGATGCACTCGATTTTATAATATTTTCCTTCATAGTTTCCAAATATTTTGACACTTCTGATGAAGGTTTCTTATTTTCATATGAGGTAACTTTGATAGGCACTGATAATCGAGGAGTAGTCGTTGGAAGTTGGACACTGGCTTGTTGTTGAACCTGTTGTTCAACTGATTGCTCTTTACTCCCAGCAGTTGGCTCTAGTACTACTTCAAGCTGTTGCTCAACTGGTTGCTCTTTACTAGCAACAGCTTGCTCTGGTACTGCTTGAAGTTGTTGTCCAACTTATTGCTCTTGGATATCATCCTTACTGAGACATAGGGGGAGTGGATCTTCCTCGACCGGGAGTGGATCTTCATGCACTTTCGCCTTATAAGATGGGGTTGCAGTATTTGTAGATGCGACGGGGCTTGAAATTTGCTCATCGTCCAACACGATATCGCGTCGGTGCCAAAGGATTAATTGGTTGACAGCCTGCCCCAGAGTCGCGATCCCCTCAGGTGTGACGTGGTCTATTTCACTTCATAATCATTATCAATGATCTGAAGAACTTGCACCACAGCATAATACAACGGAAGTGGATTCCCGTTGAAGTCACGATCGGGCTTTGCCATAGCAGTGGCAACCTGTTTGGTTTTGTTTTCTGCTCTGCCTATCGGGACAAGAAGACGACAAGATTTGTCGTTAGCAATATCATCGACAGGGAACTTATGGGTTGACCCTAAGCCTGGCACGGAACCAACGCTACTAGGGTAGGCAGTTGGAGATACTAATTGCTCCTTTTGCACCGGAACCATCACTGTACTCGGTGCCACTAACTGTCCCGATTGTCTAAGTTGTTCCATTATTTATTGCATATTTTCTTTGACCTTTTGAGCAATTGTTTCATCAAGTGTTTTCTTAAACTTCTCACGTCTTCTATATGTGTCTTTATCTTTAGGGAAACCATCTAGCCAAGACATTTGAGAAGAGACCGCTCGAACCCGTCCGCTGTGTTCAGGGTTTCCTAAGATAGCGATAAGTTGGTCATTCTCCCTCTTCGGCTTGAAGAGACCCTTCTGTTGCTTTTCAATTACATCTTTCATTTTATCCTCTACTTCATTCAGAGAGTCGGGCTTTTCAAGTTTGCCCTCGCTGGTCAAACCTGACCGAGCAAAGACCCAGCATTGAGTTTGCTCATTGCACCCTTCTAATGGGTGAGGATTGCCCTTACTGGTAATTTCATCTAATATCTTATTCCATTTCTATACTTTGGGGGCATATCCGGCAGACCCCAAGCGATGATGGTATTTGTTCTTTTTTGCAAGCTCTGACCTAGTTGCACTTAGAGCTTTAGCATCAGGTGTGCTCTTTTGACGAACAAACTCTTGCCACTGAGCTTGTGTGATTTTTCCCATCTTCCTCGGGCTAGGGACCTTATCGGCCTTAACATAAGCATTCATTTCACTCTTCCAGCATCAAAACTTCTTGCCGCAAGAGACCAATGTTGCTTTCTTTACAGCTTCTTCTGTACCTTTTGGAAACTTGAATTGTTTATTTATACTTTCCCACAACTCATTCTTGGTCTGCTCGGGTAATTTCCTCCAATTCTCGGTTGTAATTGGCACAACCACCCTAACAAGAAAACCGCATGCATTACGGTACTTTGTAACTGAATCCAGTGGTTCTTGGGGAAGCCCACCTGGATCGACCCTTGTTATGTACATGATGCGGTCCAATGGACCCTTATTGGGACCTCGTTGCCCTCGTTTCCACTTGAGTAAAGTTGAGGATTCATCCATTGGAGAACCTTCTGCGGTTTTAGGAGCCGATGTCACCTCATTGTCTTTGCGATTAATCTAGGTAGAAAAAAATTATAAGACTTTGTATACTTGACAACCAACATTAACTTGAACTGCTGAAGTTAAGATTCGTGATCCATACCTCGTCGGCGGGATCATATTTCGGGTCTAGATCCACTGAAGTCTTTTTAATTCTTATATTTGGAAAAAGATCCGATGGACTGTGATAGGAGCCTGAACTGCTGGAGTCAGTAAACTCTATATTGTCTTCTTTATTGTTACTACCAGGACCAGTCTTCTTAGGGCTTTCCATGCTAGAACTAATAAGACAAAAAATCTAATAAATGTCATATTAACACTACATGAAGTGTTGCATGAAGAAAAAGATGGAAGCATTCTAGGATTTGATAAGGCATTCTAGGGTTTAAGGCGACTGACCAAAAGGTTCCTATACATTGCGAGGGTGACAAGCATGTTAAAGTTGCTCACCAGCAATGGCAATTTTATCATCTTATTCTAAATAGGCTAGCTTCGTTCAGAGTGGCGACCACGTTCTTGAGGTTTACTAGGCGGCGCCTAGCTCCAGACCTATAATTGATCAAGCAAGGGACAAAAAGCAAATCCTCCAGCCTTTTTCTAGTATCAAGAATCGCAAAGTGTGGCACTTGGATTTGGATGGTGAGGTGAGGCGAGGCGAGGTAGCTGGAGGCAAGAAGAGACACTCTTTTTCAGCGATGAGGGCGTACCTGTAAATGACTAGGGCGAAGCTCGGCGGCGATGGCAAAGCTCGGCGGCCTACCTGGAAGTGACGAGGGCAAACACTTGGCTGCCGAGGGTATATATAAACTCCAATTTTCTCAGGCGGATTTTAAGAACCGACCGTCTTAGAAGATGGTTACCTCAGGCGGGTTTTACATACCAACCGCCTGAGAAAATAAAATTATCTTAGGCGGTTGGTTAGTAACATCCGAGATAAACATCTTCTCAGGCGGCTATTAAGTACCATCCGTCTATGAAGATATTTACTTCTTCTTAATTAATATTCTTGATTAATTGTGGGTCCTTTAAAAAGGCAAAATTCCACTTTCTTGTAATATTATTGATATGTAAAGGTTAGCATTAAATTTCACTTCATAAATCATTTGAAATTGATCAGAACATAAAAAACATACAACAAATGCTATTTTTCATTTTTCTACCTTGATGAACATAATACTTTTTTCATTTTTTTTCAGTGGACATTTGTACTCATCATACCAACCTCTATTAATTTTTTCAGAATTTTTTAAATTTTTTTGAATCAATGTGTGTTCATAATTTGATGAACGCCTACATAAAGACCCCTCACCAACCTCCTGTGAAGATGTGTCGATGACCGTGCGTGACCTTTCTTTTCCCCGAGGCGCAACCTTTCAATGCGCAGTAAACCAACTGCTCCATCTTCCACTCCGCGCGGCCTTAAAGACGCGCTATCACCCGTTAGTTCTCCACAAGCGCGTCGCTCACTTTGAATCCTCTTCTTTTCTTCGTCTTCCTCCGCTCCGATGACCCAACACCACTATGGCCGACCTTCCGCCGCCAAGCCCTCCGAAGGAGCCACCTAGCAAGAAACTATGTTGCAGTTCCCCCGAGAGGTTCAACACCCAGCAGCGCCTCCTCATGGCGCGAGAGGTGTACAACAATACATCTCGCACCATGAGTGCCTTGGAGCTGGGTACCCTTCTAGAGTATACTGGAATGGGTACCATCGGCCACTACCTCTACGCCCTCACGGGGGTGGCTGATCATCTCGACATTCTGTTCGCGACGATGGCCCAGGTTCTTGCCCCCGAGGGCCGCAGAACGCTGGTGGAGGCGACGGCTAGCAACTTCGGGGTTGCACCGCCGGTGCAGCCGGTGCAACCGGCCCCTATTGCACCGGCGCCGGAGGACGAGGAGGAGGAAGAGGAGTAGGAGTAGGAGTAGGATTTAATTAGTTTTTCTTTGTTGTTTTTAGTTGCTTCTGTTTTGTAAATATTGTTAATGAATGAAATCTATCTTTGTTCATCTATGTGACTGAATATTACTTGTGTATCTTGTGTTCTTTTGTGAGATGTGTGATTGAATATTGTTAATGAATGAGTATCTTGTGTGTTCTTCAACTGTGTGAATGAATGAATGTGTAGTGTGGTCATCGTGTTCCTCAGACTCGGGTATCATAAGGTAATTATCTTAGGCGGTTGGTAATTCAAACTCGTCTAAGAAGAAGATTATCTCAGTCGGTTGGTAAGTAATACCCGACTGAGATAAAAATCATCCTTGACGGTTATTAAGTACCAACCGCCTGTGAAGATATTTACTTCTTCTTAATTAATATTCTTGATTAAATGTGGGTCCTTTAAAAAGGCAAAATTCCACTTTCTTGTAATATTATTGATAAGTAAAGGTTACCGTTAAATTTCACTTCATAAATCTTTTGAAGTCGGTCAGAACATAAAAAACATACAACAAATGATATTTTTCATTTTTCTATCTTGATGAATATAATGTATTTTTCATTTATTTTTTCAGTGGACATTTTTACTCATCATACCAACCTCTATGAATTTTTCAGATTTTTTTAATTTTTTTTGAATCAATGTGTGTTCATAATTTGATTAATGCCTCATATGTATATGAGCAATTAGTTAGAATGATGGATAATTTGAAGTTGGACATGTTGGAATGCTTTTAAAAAATTAACAAAATTCATACATGTATAAATGATACAAATATGTTCATACAAAAAAATTTGAGTGAAGGATCTTTTTTTTACGAGATACACAAATGTGAATAATATGTGAGTAGAAATTAATTTGATATTTACCAAAACATTACAATGTCAGCTATACAAGTTTTAAAATTTTTTGTTCAGGTGGTAGATGTTAATTTTATACAAATGTAGAAGAAAGAATCATATAATTTGGACACAATTTGCAGAATCTAAACATGTTTGAGTATTTATATTGGAATCTAAATAAAAAAGAAGCAAGGGATAAGGAAACCGAAGAACAGTATCGGGCATTATCTCAGAAGTTGGTAAGTAATACCCGACTGGGATAAAAATCTTCCTTGACGGTTATTAAGTACCAACCTCCTGTGAAGATATTTACTTCTTCTTAATTAATATTCTTGATTAAATGTGGGTCCTTCAAAAAGGCAAAATTCCACTTTCTTGTAATATTATTGATAAGTAAAGGTTACCATTAAATTTAACTTCATAAATCTTTTGAAATTGGTCAGAACATAAAAAACATACAACAAATGATATTTTTTCAATTTTCTATCTTGATGAATATAATGTCTTTTTCATTTATTTTTTCAGTGGACATTTTTACTCATCATACCAACCTCTATGAATTTTTTCAGATTTTTTTAAATTTTTTTGAATCAATGTGTGTTCATAATTTGATGAATGCCTCATATGAATATGAGCATTTAGTTAGAATGATGGATAATTTGAAATTTGACATGTTGGAATGCTTTTAAAAAAATTAACAAAATTCATACATGTATAAATGATACAAATATGTTCATACAAACAAATTTGAGTGAAGGATCTTTTTTTTTACGAGATACACAAATGTGAATAATATGTGAGTAGAAATTAATTTGATATTTACCAAAACATTACAATGTCAGCTATACAAGTTTTAAAATTTTTTGTTCAGGTGGTAGATGTTAATTTTATACAAATGTAGAAGAAAGAATCATATAATTTGGACACAATTTGTAGAATCTAAACATGTTTGAGTATTAATATTGGAATCTAAATAAAAAAGAAGCAAGGGATAAAGAAACTAAAGAACAGTATCGGACATTATCTGAGACGGTTGGTAAGTAATACCTGACTGAGATAAAAATATTCCTTTACGGTTATTACGTACCAACCGTCTGTGACGATATTTACTTCTTCTTAATTAATATTCTTGATTAAATGTGGGTCCTTTGAAAAGAAAAAATTCCACTTTCTTGTAATATTATTGATAAGTAAAGGTTACCATTAAATTTCACTTTATAAATCTTTTGAAATCGGTCAGAACATAAAAGACATACAACAAATGATATTTTTCATTTTTCTATCTTGATGAATATAATGCCTTTTTCATTTATTTTTTCAGTGGACATTTTTACTCATCATACCAACCTCTATGAATTTTTTCAGATTTTTTTAAATTTTTTTGAATCAATGTGTGTTCATAATTTTATGAATGCCTCATATGTATATAAGCATTTAGTTAGAATGATGGATAATTTGAAGTTTGACATGTTGGAATGCTTTTAAAAAATTTAACAAAATTCATACATGTATAAATGATACAAATATGTTCATACAAACAAATTTGAGTGAAGGATCTTTTTTTTACGAGATACACAAATGTGAATAATATCTGAGTAGAAATTAATTTGATATTTACCAAAACATTACAATGTCAGCATTTGGACACAATTTGCAGAATCTAAACATGTTTGAGTATTTATATTGGAATCTAAATAAAAAAGAAGCAAGGGATAAGGAAACTGAAGAACAGTATCGGGCATTATCTCAGGCGGTTGGTAAGTAATAACCGACTGAGATAAAAATCTTCTCGGAAGGTTATTAAGTCCCAACCGCCTGTGAAGATATTTACTTGGGATGGAGGGAGTATAAGATGGTCACCCGCGCCATCGTCTTTTCCGCACAACCGTTCCAACATCCTCTCTTCTCTCCACAAAACCTAGCCGCGGCTAGCATACAGCAAATGCTTTCGAGCTCGAGCAACCCTCCGCCACCGAGCCCGTCGAGGGACCCGGCCGCCGGTAAGCGGCCGCGGCTGGACCCCCCCCCCCCTCGCCGCCGCGCGTGAAGGATACCCTCCTGTTCAACATGGCCCGTGATGTATTTACGGATACATCTCACTCCATGGAACGCCTTGGGCTCGGTACCCTTCCACAAAGTACTGGAATGGACACCACGGGCCACTACGTCTTCGGCCTCTCGCATGTGGCCTCTCATCTCGACTCCCTCTGGGAGACGATGGCAGCCGAGCTCGGCATCGCGGGTCGTTGCAACCTCGTTGTGGCGGCAGCCTTGAGACTGGGTCACCTTCCGCCGCCGGAGCCCGAGGTGCTAGAGGAGGGTCAGGATCTCGAGGACCCACCCGAGGAGGAGGAGGTGGAGGCTAAGTAGAGTAGTATTTAGGTGTTTTCTTTTCATGTTTTTAGTTGTAGTTTTTCGTTTCATGGTTTTAGTTGTAGTTTATCTTTTCTTGTGTTTGTAATATACTCACTCCATCTAAAGCGACAAGTATTTTGGGACAGAGATACTCCCTCCATCGAAAGGGACAAGTAGTATTTTGGGACGGAGGGAGTAATGTTTTTAAGTTAAATGTACTTGGTGTTCTTGTTCATGGATGTTCTATCTGTGCAAAATTAGTTCGAATTTTCCGATCGCCAAACCCTCCTTGTCCCCAAACCGGTGGAGTTGCCAGGAGATCGCTCGCAGCGGGGCCCGCAAAGCGGTCTGTAAAGTAGTAGTAACAGGAAAATGCAATAGACCGGTAGCTAGGACTGGAAAGAAAAAAGTGACGGTTATTAAGTACCAACCGCCTGTGAAGATATTTACTTCTTCTTAATTAATATTCTTGATTAAATGTGGGTCCTTTAAAAAGTCAAAATTCCACTTTCTTGTAATATTATTGATAAGTAAAGGTTACCATTAAATTTCACTTCATAAATCTTTTGAAATTGGTGAGAACATAAAAAAACATACAACAAATTCTATTTTTCATTTTTCTATCTTGATGAATATAATGCCTTTATCATTTATTTTTTCAGTGGACATTTTTACTCATCATACCAACCTCTATGAATTTTTTCAGATTTTTTTTAATTTTTTTGAATCAATATGTGTTCATAATTTGATGAATGCCTCATATGTATATGAGCATTTAGTTAGAATGATGGATAATTTGAAGTTCGACATGTTGGAATGCTTTAAAAAAATTAACAAAATTCATACATGTATAAATGATACAAATATGTTCATACAAACAAATTTGAGTGAAGGTTCTTTTTTTATGCGATACACAAATGTGAATAATATGTGAGTAGCAATTAATTTAATATTTACCAAAACATTACAATGTCAGCTATAAAAGTTTTAAAATTATTTGTTCATGCGGTAGATGTTGATTTTATACAAATGTAGAAGAAAGAATCATCGAATTTGGACACAATTTGCAGAATCTAAACATGTTTGAGTATTTATATTGGAATCTAAATAAAAAAGAAGCAATGGATAAGGAAACTGAAGAACAGTATCGAGCATTATCTCAGGCGGTTGGTAAGTAATACACATATGAGATAAAAATCTTCCTTGACGGTTATTAAGTACCAACCGTCTTTGAAGATATTTACTTCTTCTTAATTAATATTCTTGATTAAATATCTTATCAGGCGGTTGGTAAGTAAAACCCGCCTGAGATAAACTTAAAAACCGCCTGTGAAAAACCGACGCCGAGACGGGGACGCCTCACCACACGCCCGCTATTAGACGACGACCCGCTATAAAGGCTCACCGTTCTCTTGCTTCTCCGCCGCACCGCTCCTTAGATCCTAGCCTCCAAACTTCTCCCCCCCCCCCCCCCCCCCGCCACCGTCGACCACCTCTCGCTCTTTCTCTGCACCTCCGTCGCCACACAAATAGGTAGCCCCCCGCCGAAGCGCTCTAGGCCATCGACGTCCTCCAAACCTCCTTCTCCGTTTCCATCGCTACCGGCAATGCCGGTGGAACTGATGGTGGCGCCCGCATCTCCTTAGCCCCACTGGTTACAGGAGACTGTCTGCCTCTTTACCGCCTGCATCGACGAATTAACGCGCCGAATTAAAGATGTCGAAGACGACGTGTCCTCCGCCGTTGAACATGCAAGAGCGCTGGACACAATGTCGCGGGATGTATTTAACAATACATCTCTCATCTGTCGCCGTCTGGGTCTTGGGAGGCTTCCCCAGCTCCCCAGCATGGACTCCGCCGGCTACTACTTGTTCGGGTTAAGCTTTGTGGCCGCTCGTCTCGACGCCCTCGACGAGACGATCACGGAGGTTGCTGGGGTACAGGGCCGCTGGAAGATTCTGCACAGCGTCGCCTGTAAGCTCGGTGTGGAGATGGAAGAGGAGTCGCCGCTGCCGTCGGAGGCGGAGGCAGAGCCGCCGGAGGATGCGTCGGTCGTGGTGCGCGCGACGGCAGAGGTGGACGAGGCCTCCGAGTAGAATAGGATTAGGAGTAGTTTTGTTCTTGTTTCTACGTGTTTTTCGTCCATGTTATCTTTACCCTTGTTTGTAATATATGTGTTGGTAGTATGTTAATGTAGTATGTCTTTTATGTTCATGAACAATGTGTCTGATTTATTATCGAAAAATTCTCCTTTTATCGAAAAACATCTCCTTTAACGATGCCAAGTTTTAACCTTTAACCCACTGCGTGCGTGAATCGAAAAACATCTCCAGTCGTGATGTTGTATTTCTCTTGTTTTTTTTGATATTTTTTCTTTTCACGTTTTGTCATGTTGTTTTCTTTGATGTAAACGGGGCTAAACAAAAGACGAGCGCCCATAGGGGAAACACAACAAGTGCAACATTCATCAGAGACGAGCATGCATATATAGGAGAAACACATCAACATGCCTTATACAAGTCTATTTTATATACAGTACTCTCTTTGTTCACTTTTCATTGGCGTTGGGAGAACTAGGGGTAGCGCATCCAAAAGGGAATGGAGGGAATATAACCCATAGAGTACAACACGTTATGGCGGAACAGGTCATACTCGCGCTCAATCCTACAGTTCTCAGTACAGAAGACGGTCCACTCGTAGCACCCTCGCCGGCTGCAGCGGGCAGGCCCCTGGTTCCCCCCTGTTGGGCAGTGGCAAAAGTAATCATCAATTTCGGGCAGTGCCACCGATGGTGGTCCCGGAGGAGGCCTACGCAGAAACCTCCAGCTCACGAAAACGTCGAGCCTCTGCATGGCTTGATTCCGACACCGACAACACTCCGTGTTGGTCCTCTTCATCGCGACGGACCCGACCGCGTTGTCGCCGACGTGGGCCTCGCCTTCGACCTGCCGGATATACTCGAGGGTGTCACGGTCCCCTCGGTCGGCGTCGTAGCGGAGCATGGCGAGGACGTAGGCCGCCACCTTGTGGCTGTTCGCGGCCGCCCAGGCAAGGAACTGGGTGCCCCGCTGCGCCTGCGCGCGGCCATAGTTGAATACGAGGTCAAACCCAGTGACGTAGCACGCATGAGGGTTGCCCACGTTGTCCAGGCGCTTCACGAGGGCATCGTAGCTCCCGTTCTCGTGCCGTTGGAACCACTCCCAGCTGCTCTCCCGCTCCAGCGCCACGCGCCTGCCCACGGCGGGATCACGGCACGCCGCGTGCATGGCTTTGCAGGTGGCGCACAGAGAGGAGAGGTCGTCCATGGGCTGGGTGAAGGTTGTGGCGACCCACCCCGCGATCAGGACTGCAATATTGTGCGGCAAGGGGAACTCCATGGCCTTCGAAGGGAACCAATGAGGGCGCGCGCGACGGAGAGGAAGAGTACGTGCGGAGAAGAGGATGGTGTGTGTGGCAGAGTAGAGGATGGTCTGTCGTCTTACTACTCTTTATTAGTACGCGCGGAGAAGACGATGAGACGCCCGGTGATTTTTAGTACGCGCGGAGAAGAGGGATGGTGGTGTGTGGGCAGTTATATTTAGCCAATTATTTTTGTCCCAGCTCAACTTTACTTTCACTGTATGGTCATGTCAGCTGTGTGCTCTGCACATTTTCAGCTACTGTCCTTTGTTGCCGTAGCAACTTGCTGGCATTGAATGGAAAGTGGGAGGATATGTATTGATGAAGGGTGTTAGGGTAAGTTTATGTGTTGACTAATGTGCGGTTTGAATCCTAAAAATTAGTTTTTCTTTGTTGTTTTTAGTTGCTTCTGTTTTGTAAATATTGTTAATGAATGAAATCTATCTTTGTTCATCTATGTGACTGAATATTACTTGTGTATCTTGTGTTCTTTTGTGAGATGCGTGATTGAATATTGTTAATGAATGAGTATCTTGTGTGTTCTTCAACTGTGTGAATGAATGAATGTGTAGTGTGTTCATCGTGTTCCTCAGACTCGGGTATCATAAGGTAATTATCTTAGGCGGTTGGTAATTCAAACTCGTCTAAGAAGAAGATTATCTCAGGCAGTTGGTAAGTAATACCCGACTGAGATTAAAATCTTCCTTGACAGTTATTAAGTACTAACCGCCTGTGAAGATATTTACTTCTTCTTAATTAATATTCTTGATTAAATGTGGGTCCTTTAAAAAGGCAAAATTCCACTTTCTTGTAATATTATTGATAAGTAAAGGTTACAATTAAATTTTACTTCATAAATCTTTTGAAATCGGTCAGAACATAAAAAACATACAACAAATGATATTTTTCATTTTTCTATCTTGACGAATATAATGCCTTTTTCATTTATTTTTTCAGTGGACATTTTTACTCATCATACCAACCTCTATGAATTTTTTCAGATTTTTGTAATTTTTTTGAATCAATGTGTGTTCATAATTTGATGAATGCCTCATATGTATATGAGCATTTAGGTAGAATGATGGATAATTTGAAGTTTGACATGTTGGAATGCTTTTAAAAAAATTAACAAAATTCATACATGTATAAATGATACAAATATGTTCATACAAACAAATTTGAGTGAAGGATCTTTTTTTTACGA
This sequence comes from Tuctoria greenei, assembly GCA_036927565.1. NCBI lineage: Eukaryota > Viridiplantae > Streptophyta > Magnoliopsida > Poales > Poaceae > Tuctoria > Tuctoria greenei. The sequence continues at coordinate 170,831,705 of JAYESD010000002.1, read as the reverse complement.
GATACACAAATGTGAATAATATGTGAGTAGAAATTAATTTGATATTTACCAAAACATAACAATGTCAGCTATACAAGTTTTAAAATTTTTTGTTCAGGTGGTAGATGTTAATTTTATACAAATGTAAAAGAAAGAATCATATAATTTGGACACAATTTGCAGAATATAAACATGTTTAAGTATTTATATTGGAGTCTAAATAAAAAAGAAGCAAGGGATAAGGAAACTGAAGAACAGTATCGGGCATTATCTCAGACGGTTGGTAAGTAATACCCGACTAAGATAAAAATCTTCCTTGACGGTTATTAAGTACCAACCGCCTGTGAAGATATTTACTTCTTCTTAATTAATATTCTTGATTAAATGTGGGTCCTTTAAAAAGGCAAAATTCCACTTTCTTGTAATATTATTGATAAGTAAAGGTTACCATTAAATTTCACTTCATAAATCTTTTGAAATCGGTCAGAACATAAAAAACATTCAACAAATGATATTTTTCATTTTTCTATCCCGCCGATTTGAAAGCATGGAAGCATTTTGATAGCATTCACCAAAATTTCTCATTTGATCCTCGCAACATAAGACTTGGGCTAGCATCTGATGGTTTCAATCCTTTTGGAGTAATGAATGTTTCTTACAGTACATGGCCTGTGATTCTAATCCCTTATAATCTACCACCTTGGTTGTGTATGAAGCAGTCTTATTGGGTGATGTCAATGATAATTCCTGGGCCAAAGTCACCTGGAAACAACATTGATGTGTATCTGCAGCCTTTGATTGATGAGCTACTGAAATTATGGTATGATGGTGTTGAAACATATGACAGTTTAAAGAAAGAGACATTTGTCATGCGAGCTTCTTTATTGTGGACAATAAATGATTTTCCAGCATATGCAATGCTATGTGGATGGAGCACAAAAGGGAAGCTAGCATGTCCATACTGCCATATAAACACTGATGCCTTCTGGTTGAAATATGGACGAAAGCATTGTTACATGGGTCATCGTCGTTTCCTACCTCAGGATCGCAGATGGCGTCGAAACAAAGGTTCTTTCAACAACAAGGCAAAGAACAGAGAGGCTCCAACATCACTCTCTGGTGACGAAGTACTCCAACAATACGAGTGTTTTGATCAAGTGAGTTTTGGACCGACGAATAATAAGAGAAAGCACACCGAGGAAAATAGATGGCATAATTGGAAGAAGAAAAGTATATTTTTCGACCTCCCTTATTGGAAGACATTGCTAATAAGGCATAACTTGGATGTCATGCACATTGAGAAAAACATTTGTGATAGCATATTGGGGACATTGCTTGATATGGATGGTAAAACAAAAGATAGTCTACAAGCTCGTCTTGATATGAAGGATATGGGTATACAGACAGATCAACATCCGAAGTTCATAAAGAGCAAGTACACATTCCCACCAGCATTATATACTTTGGGCAAAGATGAGAAGACCACCTTGTGCAAGTTTTTGGGGAATGTGAAGGTGCCCGATGGTTATGCCTCAAACATCAAGAGATGTGTGGACATAAAAGCATGTAAGGTATCGGGTCTAAAAACTCATGACCGCTATATTATATTTTAGAAGCTCCTTCCTATTGCAATACGTAACATATTGCCTGAAAAGTTTGTTGCACCTTTGATTGAGTTTAGCACATTCGTTTCTGGAATTTGTTCTAAAGAATTGGCGGAACCAGATTTGGACAAGATGAGTAAACAAATTCCTGAAACAATTTGTAAGCTTGAGATGTTGTTTCCTCCCGCTTTCTTTGATATCATGGTACATCTTCCAACCCATCTTGCCGAAGAAGCACAGTTGGGTGGACCTGTTTCTTACAGATGGATGTATCCAATTGAGAGGTAACTTGGTACATTAAAGAGGTTTGTACGTAACAAAGCTCACCCGGAGGGTTCTATAGCTGAGGGATATATCGCCGAAGAGTGTATGACTTTTTGTAGTCAGTTTTTGGATAACATCAGCACCAAGCGTAATAGGCCAGAACGTCATGAAGCTGCAGCTACAAATGAACCTTCTGTTGATAATTCTAACATATTTACATAAGTTGATAATTCTAAAAAAGGGTATAAATGGGATCAACTTACTATGGTGGAATTACATAACATCAGGCATTATCTTATGACTAACGTTGAAGAGGCCGCTCCATGGATCAAGTAATAACGTATAACTCAGATGTTGTATACTATATATATGGCTTATTGTTGATGGCTAATTTAATTTTGTACCCTTAGTGAGCATATTGAAGAGCTGAAAAAGATTCATTCTCGTGATGTTGATAAACGCCATAGAGATGAGTTTGTTGATTGGTTTCAGAAACGAGTAAGTACATGAAAGTTTGCACTTTGATGAAATATTGAAAAAATATGTGATCTGAAATTGGTTTGTCGTTGATAACCCCTATTATACTAATATGTACAGATTACGACATTACACAAAGAAGGCAAAGCAACCGATTATCTGTATGCATTATCTAGAGGACCTGATCGTCGGGCACGTTTTTTTAGTCGATTATTCATCAATGGCTTCTTCTTTTGAACTGCAGATGTGGAAAAAGATTTATGGACCCAAAACAGTGGTATTGTTGTTCGGGGCACTGATCATGATTGGTTTGGAGTAATCAAGAAAATCATTGCTATTGATTTTGAAAAAAATCAAGAGGTTCTGTTATTTCAGTGTGAATGGTTTGATCGGCCTTTTGGAAGCAGTCAGAACCAAAGCAGAGGCTACAAAAAGGATCAATACGGAATGATAGATGTTGACACTACTCTGTTTCGATTCCAGTATGAGCCTTACATTCTAGCCATCCAAGCAGAACAAGTTTTTTATGTTCCAAGTGTGAAGCATCCTAAATGGGCTACAGTTGTTAAAATGAAGCCACGGAACCTTTTTGCCATGCCCCCTAGAGACAGTGAAAATAATGTGACTGAGACAATGGAGGCTGAGACATTTCATGATGATCTGCTTACTGATGATATCAATAATGAGGATATGACCGCATGGGCTAGGAATGACATTGAGGGAGCCAGCGGCGATGCTTCCACTCTTATAATGACAACGTCAGGTGATCAGTTTGAGGTAGATGGAGTTGCATCAGAAAATGAAGACGATGACGACGACGATACATATACCAATGATGGTCATGTAGTTCCATTGTGGGGGGACGACAGCGAAGATGATGATTTTTAGTATAATTAAGTACATGACATGTAGCTCCACAATGAATTCATCCGTCCGAACCCGAAATTTATTTTTCAGTTATTTATATTTGCTACCCGAAAAGTACCCGATACCCGATATTTCGGTCTTTTCAGTTCCGGTCTCGGTTTTATCGGTTTTGGTTTTTCGGTCTCGGTTTATTTGCCCACCCCTAATTTACGTAGTAGTAGCATATATATGGGATATACAGTATAAAACTTTTTCAAAGGGAAGTCTTATGTTTCGTCAAATCTATCTTTCAGATTTACGCAATTTTGATCTGTTTTAACAATACAAGAATTGTACTTTTAGATTCACCATGAAAAATATTTCCATAATATACAATCAAGTACTACATTTTATTGAAGTTAATAAATTCCATATAAATCATTTGTCAAAGGTAATTAGTTCGACCAAAACAGAAATAGAGTTGAGTTGGGGTGGAGGAAGTATTATACGTTGCTGTTTGCCGCATAAGGTTTTGTCCTTCGTTCAAGCCGTAGCCATTTGTACAGGCGGCTGATGCAACCGGGCGCACCGAGCTTACGTGCGCACCAGTCACCGAGGCGCCTTGGACGCGCGCAGCGCATGCGTTGAAATCACCTGCGGTACTTTTAAATCTGCGCGTTGGTATTCTCCCCCACATATTTGTTGATGCGTTAATACCTGATGTTTTACATCGTTGAGTATGTTACGGATCATCAGCGTCGTTAGTCCAGCACTGAGTCGTCAAGAGGCAAAAAGTAATGAACATCATTGATCAGCATTGTGCCGAGGAGAACACGAAAATTGTTTGCTGATTTGTGGCAACAGATCCTAATGCAACGACTGTGTTCAGTGGCAATAAAACTGTAATGCCACGAACCAGTATTTTGTGGCAACACATCCTAATGCAACGATTCTGTTTCATTGCATTACGGTCCAAATGCAACTGTTTTCTGATTCATGGCAAGAGATCCTAATGCAACGACTGTGTTTCGTGGCAATAAAGTTGTAACGCCACGAACCAGTAATTTGTGGCAACAGATCCTAATGCAACGACTGTGTTCCGTGGCAATAAAGTTGTAACGCCACTAACAATAATTCATGGCAACAAATCCTAATGCAATGACTGTGTTCCGTGACAATAAAGCTGTAACGCCACGAACCAGTATTTTGTGGCAACACATCCTAATGCAACGATTCTGTTTCATTGCATTACGGTCCAAATGCAACTGTTTGCTGATTCGTGGCAACAGATCCTAATGCAACAACTGTGTTCCATGGAAATAAAGTTGTAATGCCATGAACCAGTATTTCGTGGCAATAGATCCTAATGCAACGACTGTGTTTCGTGGAAATAAAGCTGTAACGCCACGAACCAGTAATTCGTGGCAACAGATCCTAATGCAACGATTGTGTTCTGTGGCAATAAAGCTGTAATGCCACAAACCAGTATTTTATGGCAACACATCCTAATGCAACATTTCTGTTTCGTTGCATTACGGTCCAAATGCAACTGTTTGCTGACTCGTGGCAACAGATCCTAATGCAAAGACTGTGTTCTGTGGTAATAAAGCTGTAATGCCACGAACCAGTATTTCGTGGCAACAGATCCTAATGCAATGACTGTGTTCCGTGGCAATAAAGTTGTAACGCCATGAACAAGTAATTCGTGGCAACATATCCTAATGCAAAGATTGTGTTCCGTGGCAATAAAGCTGTAACGCATGAACCAGAGTATCGTGGCAACACATCCTAATGCAATTATTATGTTTCATTGCATTACGGTCCAAATGCAACTGTTTGCTGATTCGTGGCAACAGATCCTAATGCAACGACTGTGTTCCGTGGAAATAAAGATGTAACGCCACTAACCTGTAATTTGTGGCAACAGATCCTAATACAACAACTGTGTTCTGTGGCAATAAAGTTGTAATGCCACGAACCAGTATTTTGTGGCAACATATCCTAATGCAACGACTGTGTTCCGTGGCAATAAAGCTGTAACGCCACGAACCAGTAATTCGTGGCAACAGATCCTAATGCAACGACTGTTTTCCGTGGCAATAAAGCTGTAACGCCACGAACCAGTATTTCGTGGCAACAGATCCTAATGCAAAAATTGTGATCCGTTGCATTAGCATCCTGACGCCACGAATCGTGGCAACAGATCTTAATGCAACGATTGTGTTCCATGGCGATAGATCCTAGTGCCACGAACTAGTGAATCGTGGCAAAAAGCCAAGCTTACTGCAACGATTTAGTATTTGTTGCAGTACAATCGTTGCAACAGGTCAGAATCCTTGTAGTGACTACTATGGTACATGAGGCAAAACATAAGTACACATATTTCTGGAAGAAAATATAAAATAGGTAATACATATGGCGTGTGTACGACACACTTAAGATGCGTCGATATAACCTTAACATGCCTTAGTTGAATTAAACGCCGAGCATAGTTTACCCAAGTTGCTACTGAGTGCAACGGGGGTATTTTCCCTTACACAAAGCATTCGGACCGGCTTCTTTTGCGCGAGGAGCTCTCTCGCGCATGTGTTCTCGCTCAGCCTCTCGTGCTTGTGCTGCGACGTGTTCCTCCTCTGCAGCTTTGCAATCACACTTTGCTCTCCATTGTCGAATTTATTCTTGCCTCTTGCGACGATGCTCCTCCTGTGCAACTCTATTCCTCCTCTCTTGTTCTATTCTTTCATCCCACTCTATTTCTTCTTTGAACTTCCAATATGCAAGTCGAGCTATTATCTCAACCTCCTCGGCGTCTTCCGCCGATTGTTCTTGGTCGATGTAGTTCCTGAAGTCGCAAAAAGGTGGTGGCGACTGCACAAGTTTTTGTACAAAAGATTAGATTCTATAACATTCATAAAACAGAAATAATGTTGCATATTACCTGTTTTCTACCACCTGGAAGAAATGGGCACGTCCTGTGAGGAGGATCATACTCATAGTTGTCGCACATCCAAAGCCGGCAACCATACGAGTAACCGGTTCGAAGATCTCTTACAAACCTACAATCAGTGCCATAGAAACACATTGGAGGTTGTAATCCCTCGGGGATTGGAACCTTCTCTATTTGTGGGTGGTGAGCTCTCATCCATGGTAGTAAAGTATATGGAATGATTGTAGCAAGTGTGTGCTAAAGCTGTTACCGGGGTGAGTGTTATATAGACGAGCGGATGATGGTGTATGGACCTAGTGTACGAGAAATTTCATCCTTGAGATGTATAAGTGTGAACTGACATTTCACAGGGTCTGACATGGAGCACTGAAATTTCGTTTTTCTCTTGTACGAGATTTGCCTGACATGGAGTACGAGATTTGCCTGACATGGAGCAGCAATTTTGTATTTCTCTTGTACGAGATCCGCCTGACATGGAGTAAGAGATTAGCCTGATATGGAGCAGTGCAATTTCGTATTTCTCTTGTACGAGATTCGCCTGCCATGTCGTGGATAAGTTTCATGTCAGTTTTTGTCGTATTGTATGTAGATAAGATTCGTCTTACAAGATTCGTCTGACAAGGTAGAAAGTAGTATGGCGAGTCGCAAAGTACAAAGACTACAAAGTAATTTTAACAAAATTCTCATTTGAATCATAGTTGTTATACATGGGAACCATACTACTGATACATATGAAATATACTTCTGATACATGCGAAAAATATTTCGCTAATTCGCTACTACTTCTGATGCGGACAGTTGCAAGACATGTTATTGCAAACACCGTTTTCATCGTTATCATTCATCTGACATGTAACAGGATAAAGTTCCATTTGTTGAAGTTCCATTTCAGCTAGTTCACCTACCAAATCTTGATTGCGATGTTGTACATGTTTAATGTACTCTCGAGTAGCCTTAATAGGTGGTGGATCAACCCTAAGTGTATATCCATAGTTTTCATCATCATAGTAAGCCTAAAACCAAAAGTATTGTCATAAAAATTGCATATATGAGATATGTTTTGCAAATGATATGTAGTACTTACTCCACCAACAGGACAACGAAAGAATCGACGACCGATGTCGTCTCCTTCGTCCATAATTTGGACAATACAATCCAGGTCACAACGACACTTAGGCCACTCTTGTTTGCTGCCGTCGTATGGTCGTAGTAGATTCAACTGGCTAAAATCACTCTTACTAAACAGCGGGAACTCATCTAATGGTGGTTCATACCAAGTTGGACCTCCCATCAAGTAATTTTTAGGCACTGCTCTAAAGTTTCTACCTCCTCGCGTATCATGACTTGTACTCGCCATTGTTTCACCTCCACGCCTACCTCGACCTTTACTCGTCATTGTTGGTGTGATGAACACAAGGATCCATGAGGAGTCATTTTTATATAGGCCGATGAGTGCAAGGTCGTTCTTCTCTCGTACGAGATTCACCTGCAATGTTGTTGTTTTCATGTACGAGATTCGCCTGCCATGTATCTGTTGATATCGTGGATAAAATTTGCCTAACACGATAAAGTGCATTGTCACAATGAAAGATATAGTACATAAAGAAAACATAACATAGTTCTTCTACAATATAACACACACATACATGGGTACACGTTACTAACGTCTACCACGCTTGTTGTCGAACCTACGCGCTGCATTCACATGAGCCCGATCGTAAGACACGCGCGAAGGAGCTACCCTCCTTCGTCGCTACTGCACAGGCGAGGGTGTCTCAAACTGCTGTGAAGACTGAGTCGGAATGGGAGCACCATCCAACTGCGATGCAGGAACTGTGTCCTATTGTGGCACGTCCACCAGTTAGTCGTTGATCTAGAAAGGTGAAATTGGAGGACTGCTGTGGTGCATCAGCGAGCCGAAAATCGTAGTATCGTAGTCCGTTGCGCCCACTCCTGCATTGGCATAAAATATATAGTTAGCAAGTTCATTGTGTCCATTATGTATTTAAGTAGCATAATTGTTGCACGTCATACCTGCGCCCTTGTGTGGCACATGCGTGGACGGGCCTGGAGCCCAAACAGGTATCTGTGCCAACGGGTCTGGAAAATCCCAACCAGGTACCAGTGTGGACGACCCTGGAGCCCAAGCAGCAGGTACCTATGTGGATGGGCCAGGAGCCCAAGATGCAGGTACCTGTGTGGTTAGCCCTAGAGCCCAACCAGGCACGTGTGTGGATGGGCCTGGGACCCAAGTAGGTACCTGCGTGGACGGGCCTGCACCCGAAGTAGGTACCTGTGTGGAGGTCCCTGCAGAAGATATATGAACAGAAACATTAGTTTTGTGCAAATATATCAAGTTTACTAATAATTACGTACCTGCTGTGCTGGGATGCCTAACGTGACGTGTGGTCGAAACAGTAGTGTCTTGTGCACAAGAAGCCATCTTCAGCCCCTCTTTCGCGTGGTTGTATATCTTTTAAAGCATGTGCACCATGTCTGACGAACTCATCGATATCCCCTGCCTCAGTCATTGTAGTCCAGCAGAGGACTCCGCAAAAACCTGTCAGAACCGACTCATCTTCACAAGTGCGAAGTGATCGGTCATACAACAATTAATTAGCCATGTTTCATGAAAATAACATATTAAATCGTCGCAAATGTACTTCAAAGAATTCGATCTTACCACCATTGAAGCCGCTTCATCTCTATGACGCGGATACATATCTGTCACCGAGGGTACGTGCGTTTGTCGCTCGGCTGGTGTGTGTGCGAGAACAACTCGCGTCCGAGGAAGGTACCACTGTAAGTACTCCTGGTAAACGGCCTGTGAGAACGATCGTGTCTCCTGCACAACCTCGTGTAAGGCAGCCGTCAGCCACGGATGCATGCACTGCAACCAAAGTCCCGGCGCTGAGGTACCCTTACGACAATACCTGGAGGACAAATAAATACATTAATATTTCAAAAATAATAATGTATTCAAGATTCATTAGTGGAATTACTTACGTATGCACTGCAGAAGGCACAATAGAATGTGGAAGCACTGGAAATGCCTGGTGTAGGCCAAACTGAAGCAACACTCGGTGTGGTGCGTACTCATCGACGTAGATATCGTACACCAGCGGCTTCCTTGTAAGCCAGTAATCCGAGTCTCTGTAGCAGAGACACGCAAGTCCCCTCAATGCTCGCGGTCATGCTCCTCCATATCGTACGGTGTCCAGCGCACGTCCTCGTCCGCATCTAACTCATCAAACTCCTTGACGAACGCTTGGTACACCTTATGCATCTGCTTGTTACTCCACTCACACTGCGCGAAGAACAAAATATGTCACAATACTATATTATTGTAATCGTGAACAATATGAATGCACTTAAAATATTACCGTACCTGTCGGCGCACCCAGAAAGTACACATCATAGGGCCATCATCCGGTGTCTCACCGTACTCATCAAGATCGTATGGTGCCGGGTGCACTTGCGGCCAACCTATCATGAACCGCTCGTATACACATAGCTGCAGAAGTAGAGGACAAGCAGCTAGTCTGCATTACCTCGAGCGTTCGTACAAGCGTCACAAAGTCCTCTGTACATGGCCGCCAACACAGTCGAACCCCAACTGTACTGTGGCATCTCCTGTTGTGTGGACTCCGCTACCTGTCGAGCAAACAGAATCAAGTGTCTGTCCACGGAGTCACCATGCGTGTTGGTGAACATGATCGCACCAAACAACCACAACAAGTATGCCTCCAAGTATCTGGTAACTGTGGCATCATCGGCGTGTGGATGCATAGTATCCACCTACAATTTGAAAACAAAAAAGTGTAAGTTTCTTTTAAATTACATAATAACATAACAAGGTTCTTGTGCATTGAAATAACACTTAAGTAATATGAAACATTACCTCATAGTACGTTAACCACTTCATTGTCGGACCATCGATCAGGGTCAGCTGCAGGGTGTCGTGCCACATCCTGAAACCGCGAAGACATCTTTGTGTGCCAAGTGGGTGAGTCCTCAAGAGCGCAAGCAGGGGCCCCTGCGATAGGAAGACCCAACAAGAAAGACACGTCCTCTAGCATGACGATAATCTCTCCACACGGCAAGTGAAACGTGTGGGTCTCTGGCCTCCAACGATCTGTCAAAGCTGACAGCAGGGCTCAGTCGAGGCTGAAATGGTACTTTCAATCATCCCGATCATACGGCCTCTCCTCAATCAGCCTACATATCGGAAGCAGCCCAACTGCACTCAACCTGTTTCATACTAAGCAATAAATTAAAATCTATAGAATGATAAAAACAAATTTACTTTTATATTAACAGAAGAACGTACCTGGGAATCCATCCATCGTCTATTTTCCAAAACTTGGAAGGCAGCTGAGGACGAAGAACGGGCAGATCCTCACCCCGCCAAAGTCGGAAACCTCGGTGAGTTATATCAATCCGAAACTGAAGTAACTCAGGACACTGTCCTTGTTCTGCAGTCATACCTATATATGACAAGGATAACATTAGTAGGACAAAAAACATGAAAACATATTCAAATGAACGATGTGGACAACATATTCAAATAAGAGTGCACAACATATTATAACTGTAAATATGTCAATGTTCGATACAACACACTTAACTTATCGTACACGTATAAATTCATACTTCATAATAATAAGATATTACATAATGTAGCACATATGAATATAACGCTGCACATTAAATAGCATTGACATCCCTAAACATAGATGTGCGGCGTGCACGAGGACGCCGGCCATCCTTAGGATTCCCAGAAGGTCCAACTTCAGCCACATTTGCCTCATTGTTTGAAATGCAATTTTTTTAAGTATGTTCAGTTTGGTTGCACTTGCTACATGTTCCTTGAAATGTGCCAATTTGGGAGTCATCCATATCATTTCTGATACGACGAGTCTTGCGACGACCTCTTTTCTGTTTCAACCGCATGGTGTCGGGTCCTGGTAAAGCGTCTGGTCCTGGATCTGTGGTATATGTGCCTTCGGTAGCAAACCCATATATCTCTGCATTCTAAGTACTCACAAGAACCTCTTTCTGGAAGTATTAGGATACGTAATTACTTGGTGTTAACTTGGTATATGAGCAAGCTGCAATAACATGAGAACAAGTCCTATGAAAGAGTTGTGGCTTCATACATGTGCACGTGCAATCATCCTGACAAAGAATGCACTGCTGAAAAACTCTCTCACGGTCAGCACCACGACGATTCTTGTCCCTACACAGAATTTCAAACATGTGCTCCGCAGTTCCCATAGGTCGCACACGATGAAATGCGGCCATTTGGATCTTCTTCTCCATGAACTTGCACATGTAGGGTGAATAAGACAAATTGACATCATTCCTTACTGAAATTGTAGTAGCGTAGCACTCACAAAAGTACTTGCATGTCCCATATAAAATGCCCTCGACAATAGCAACCAAAGGTAATCCTCTTAAACCACATATCACCCAGTTGTATATTTGTATTGAGTACCACTGCATTAGCATGTGTAAAATATAGAAGACTAAATAAAAATTAATAGAAGTAATGTAACAGAAGGACCTCACCTAAGCTAAATTAGTTGTCATGATGCCATACCTAGCACCATTAGTGTCGTATAACAAAGACCACTTCTCTTTCGGTTCGCGCCGAATCCAACTAGAGAAGTTTTGGCTAGATGAATATACAGTTGGAACAAATACTTCATTAGGATTGGCTATGCTTGTGGACACCTCTGCTTGTGTTGTAGTCAATTCGTCTAGACGTTGCTATAGAGCAATAAACTTCCTCTCTTGATTTTTACTACACAACATCTTGAACAAATTTATAAGTTGTTTGTTCTTGAAGTGACTAAAAAAGTTGTCGCCCAAATGCCTCATGCAATATCTTGATTGAATGTCTGTCCAATAAGGTCGTTGCCCACGCTCGGAGGAACCATGTTTCAAATCAGATATTGCCTTAAGCAGACCAACATGACGATCGTGTATCAGACGAACATCAGGTCGTTCTTGCACTACAACCATCTTTACCTGACTAAGAAACCAATACCAGCTCTCAGTGTTCTCGCTTTTGACAAAAGCAAAAGCTACATGCAACACATGTTGGTTCCCATCAACTGCAATAGCTGTTAGAATTTGACCTTTGTACTTTCCAGTTAAAGAAGTACCATCAATGCAGAGGATAGGCCTGTAATGTCTGAATGCAGCAATACATTGACTTAATTCAAAGAATGCACGATGGAGAAACAACTTCCTAGGCATATCTCTGTTTGGCACATCCAGAATGTCATAATAAGTACCAACATTGCTCTCCTGGATGGTCTACAATAACTTCGGTACATTTTCATAAGAAGCTTCATATGAACCAAATCTTTGCTCAATCACCTTCTGTTTTGCCTTCCACGCTTTGAAGTAACTTATAGTGTACTTGAACTCCTCCTCAATAGTGTTTAATATTGATTTCGGTTCAAACCAAATGTTGTCCACAATTCGGGCGTACATGTGATTGCTATAAACTGCGATGTAAGAGCACTATTGCACTTCTCTAATTCATGCAACTTGCATGTGTGATCAATCATTTTTTATACTCTCCATAGTTTCGTCCACTTCTCTTCGAAACCATGGACCCGAAAAGGACAACTCGAGAACACACATTTCACATCATAATATTTTTTACTTGACTTGTAAACTGTAAATGATCTTTGCACAGACAGAGACCAATATTTCACTGCATCCTTCAAACTATATTTGTCTTTAAAGATATCTCCTTGTGTTAACTGATTCTCACGGTATACCGATAAGCCACAATACTTTTCTGTAGCTGATAAATTACTCGGGGTTGGATTGTTCCACTCTGCAGGAACAATAGTATAATTCTCATTCTCATCATCAGAAGAGTCAACTTCTGGAACATTTTCGTGTTCCATATCTTTGATCCTTATTTGTTCAACTATGTTCTCAATGTGCTCTCCTTCATCTGTCACACCACGTGCTTCTACATGTATCGAGTTCTCTCCAGCTTCTTTCATTCCTACATCATTTTCAACACTATTTGCTTTATCAGCTTCCGCTACAATCTCTACTTCTTTCATTTCCGCTTGCGCAAGAAGCACTAGAGGCCAACCCTGCTCCACAACTAAATCTACAAGTTTCCTCCAATTTTGTGTTCTCTTAATAATAATCAAATCCCAATAAATTCCATTTCTTGTCTGATTAATCACACCTTTCAATGTCAACTGATGTTGTGGATCAAAGTTAAATTTTTTCATCAACCAGTTTACGACACCACTAAATGTCCTCTACTTTGCTCTTGTTATCCCTCCATCACACGATGTGAAACCAGACAAATCAATCCCATTAGGGCCATAAACTATTGTGTCTTCTCCATAAAATATCTGAAATACTAACTTCTCTAACACTCCTATTAGAATTTATACAAACAAATAAATCATATATTATTACTTTTAAAATAAAAGTAATCGCATGTTAATAATTTACAAAATTATAAATTTCTAAAACTACCATACGAATTTACAAGTCTATTACTTTTAAAACTAGAAATTTAGTTTTACTTCTAAAACTAACATGCTAAAAACTTCTACATACTGAAAACTTAACATAAGAATTTATATTACTTCTAAAACTCAAATAATAAGTGCCAAATAATATTAACTACAAATAATATACTAGTACGCTCTAAAACTTCTAAAATCACTAATAAAAATAAAAACTTAACATAAGAATTTACATTACTTCTAAAACTTCTAAAATAAATAACATTAACTACAAATAATATACTAATAAAAACCTATAAACAAGTCCCAAACTAAAATTACCTAGTTTACCACATAGCACTATTAACAAGTCCTAAAAGAGGACTATATACGAGTCCTAACAAGTTCAAAACAAAATATATACAAGTACGCTATAGTCCAAAACAAGTTCAAAACTCAATAGTCCATAGCACTATTAACAAGTCACTAACTAAAATCACTAACTAGAACGAAATACTTATTGAAATAAGCAACCTAATAACAAATAGTACTTTAGTACTAGAAAAAAATATAAAATAAAAGGAAATATTACCGAAGGCGAGCGGGGCCGAGAGGGAGGCGGCGGAGCGGCGGCGGCGGCGTGACTAGGTGCCGAGAAAGAAGAACCGGGGCACGTTTTATAGAGGGACGCAAGTCGTCCGTGCCACATACGACGGCTTGGGCGGCCCCACTGGTGAGCGAATTTCGTATGTGCCGCATACGAAATTCGAATGTCATATGCGGCTCATACAAGATTCGCTCCTCCTCGGGAACGGAACCGCCGCCTGGGGAACCTGACGACAGCGTGGTGGGTCACGTCAGATTCGTATGTGCCTCATACGAAATGTGTGGCCCATGTGTCATTTCGTATGAGGCACATACGAAGCTGAGTTACTTTTAAAATTTTTCAAAATAGGGGGTTATTTATTATAAATGATTTTTTAAAAGGTATATTAATAAAAAAAAGTTCCTCTCATCTCTTCCGGCATATACCATGTGCACACTGAAATTCCAATATCAGTTTCCGAATACATTGACAGGATCAGTAAGCATTGTCTATGGAGTGGCTCTGACATCAACGCCAAAGCTAAACCATTAGTGCCATGGGAAGAATGCACTAGGCCGAAAACAAATGTGGCATAGGGATTATTTGACCTTAAAATCCAAAATGAGGCATTGTTACTGAAATATCTTCACAAATTTTACAGCAATCAAGATGTCATGTGGGTTAAATTTATTTGGTCAGCATACTACAATGATCAAGTCCCTCAATTCCTGTAATGAGAGGTTCTTTCTGGTGGAAGGATATATTTAGATTAAATGGTAAATACAGGGAGATTGCTTCATGTGAAGTAGGCAATGGCTCCACTGTATCATTTTGGGAAGATACTTGGAAAGGTAATCAACTGATGAATATTTCCCAACTCTTTATCCGTGTGCCAAATTAAGAGATATCTCTATCAGAGCTTCATTGCAACTGAGGATGTAGAAAGAATATTCCATATTTCACTCTCACAGCAAACTTTTTGTGAACTTCAGTCACTGAACTCTATCATTCAGAAGGACAGGTGGCAGTACAGATGGAATTCAAATAAGTATTCTTCCAGCTTTTCGAAAAAAAAGTATTCTTCCAGCAAATAGTACGGATTGTCCTATAGACATACAAGCTCCAAAGCAAATCACTGATATATGGTCTGCAAAAGTGAAGAATAAATTCAAAGTCTTTATGTGGCTGCTTTAATGGAGAGGCTTAATACAAGAAATCTTCTCAGAAGAAAGAAATACAAAGTGGACACCAATGATTTTAGTTGTGTATTATGCAATGACTGTGTTCAGAAAACTGCGATGCATCCCTTCTTTAAATGCTAGTTTTCAAGAAACTGCTGGGAATTATTTGGAATTCAATGGAACTTTCACCTAAGTTTCTTTGAGATGATCAAACAGGCAAGGGATATTTTTAACAAAGAGTTCTTCATTGATGTAATAATTCTGGCATTCTGGGGCATCTGGAATCAAAGAAATAACAAAATTTTCAGACATAAAAACCCTTCCTTTTGGGGATGGAGGAGACAGTTCATAGATGAATATTTTCTTCAGTTTGTAAGAATGCATGGTGACTTTAGGGACACATTACTCTCTTGGTTGTTGGATCTCCATTAGTGCACCTCGTGCTAAGGAGATCAATTTATTTCTTTTTTCCCCTCTTTTTTTTTGTATTAATCATATTTTGTAACTATGCATTTGATTAATGAATCCTGATCTATTAAAAAAGGACGTATATGCTGTCTAACTGTCGCCTACGTTGGATAATAGACGCAATGTATATTAGAGTAGGTAAGGCGCATCACGTTCATAGTGATCTGCTGTGCTGTGTGAGACCACAAGGGAAACATAACTGGTACAATGATTACTACAACAACAACAATCAAGCCTTTGTCCCAAACAAGTTGGGGTCGGCTAGAAATGAAACCCGACTTTTTGAAAAAAAAAGTAATAGAAAATAAGATGAATAAAAAATACAAATAAAATAGGATTCTATATTTTATTTATTTTAAAAATGGATTAATAAGAAAGAAGATAAGGGCAACAAAATTCAAATAAACTAAGATTCTGGCACATGAATTGCTAATTTCCATGCAGTCATATCATGAGCCAAATCTTTAGGTATGTCCCACTCCTTTAAGTCTTGTTTCACTGCCTCCTGCCATATCAACCATGGTCGACCTCTACCCTTCCTAAAATTTTCTCTACTCTTTATAATCTCACTGTTAACCGGTGCTTCTGGAGGTCTCCGCTGGACATGCCCAAACCACCGTAGGCGATGTTGGACTAGCTTCTCCTCAATCGGTGTCACCCCTACCCTATCACGTATCACCTCGTTCCTAATTTTGTCTCTTCTTGTGTGACCGCACATCCATCGTAGCATGCGCATCTCTGCAATACTCATTTATTGGACATGTTGCCTTTTAGTTGGCCAACATTCTGCTCCATACAACATCGGAGGTCTGATCACCGTCCTATAGAATTTTCCTTTCAATTTTTGTGGAACTTTCTTATCACATAAGATTTCAGATGCTTGTCGCCACTTCATCCACCCGATCTTGATCCTGTGCCAAACATCTTCGTCAATATTACCATTGCTTTGTAACATTGATCCTAAATATCAAAATGTGTTCCTCCTAGGTACTACTTGTCCTTGTAAACTAACATTTTCATCCTCACATCCGACATCACTAAAGTTGCATCTCATATACTCTGTCTTGGTTCTACTAAGTCTAAACCCCTTAGACTCTAAGGTCTGCCTCTATAGCTCCAATTTTCTATCAACACCATCTCTTGTTTCATCTACCAACACCACATCATCAGCAAAGAGCATACACCAAGGGATATCTCCTTGTATATCCTTCAACACTTCATCCATCACTAAGGAAAAGATGTATAGACTTAAGGATGATCCTTGGTGTAGCCCTATTGTGATAGGAAAAGTATCGGTCTCACTATCTCTTATGCGCACACTTGTCACCACATTATCGTACATATCCTTTATAAGGTTAATGTACTTTGTTGGGACTTTGTGTTTCTCTAGCGCCCACCACATGACCGGCCTTGGTACCTTAACGTATGTCTTCTCCAAGTCAATGAACACCATATGTAGATCCTTCTTTTGCTTCCTACCTCTCTATAAGCTGATGGAGTAAGAAAATCGCCTCCATAGTGGACCTCTCAGACATAAAATCGAACTGGTTTTTAGTGATATTGGTCACTTTCCTTAAGCGGTGTTCAATCACTCTCTCTCTCAGAGCTTCATAGTATGACTCATAAGCTTAATTCATCAGTAATTAGTACAACATTGAACATCTCCTTTATTTTTGAAGATGGGTACTAAAATACTTTTCTATCACTTTTTAGGCATTTTGTTTGACTGAAAAATATGGTTGAATAGTTTAGTAAGCTATACTATTTTTACATCCTCCAGACATCTCCACACCTCAATGGGGACATCATCAAGGCCGAGGGTCTTTCCTCCTTTCATCCTTTTTAAGGCCTCTCTAACCTCAGACTCTTGTATCCTTCGCACGAATCGTCTGTTGGTGTCATCAAATGAGTCATCCAACTCAAACCTAATGCTCTCATTCCCGTCATTGAATAGTCCATTGAAGTAGTCCTGCCATCTGTTCTTAATCTCTTCATCCTTCAATAGAATTTGATCTGTCTCATCCTTAATACATTTGACTTGGTTGAGATACCTCACCTTCCACTCGCGAAGTTTCACCATCTTGTATATATCCTTTTCGCCTTCTTTTGTCCCTAGCCTCGCATATAGCGCATCATAGGTCTTGCATTTTTCTTAGCCTCTTTATACTTCGTCATGTTACTTGCACTTCTCTCATGATGCCAACTCTTATAAGACTACTTCTCCTTAATAGCTTTTTGTATATCTTCATTCCACTACCAAGTGTCTTTATCTACAAGTTTCTTACCTTTTGTCCACCCAAGCACCTCCCTAGCTGCCTTCCTAATGTAAGTCGCTATCTTCACCCACATACTATCCGCATTTTCCTCTTCGCCATAACTGGTACAATGATTGCACATGAAAATAATCATCTAGTATCCAACAGAAGAAAAAGAGCTAAATCGCACACAGATAAATGATGTCAGTATCTTGCTATGGATGGTGAATTAAAGATTACAATAGATGTTCCTCAGTTCAAGTGCCGATCTGAAACTGAGGACCCTCCCAGCAATCTTCTTCATTTTTGTAACTCTCTAATCATCTGACCAATTAAAAGATGCTATCAGATGGAACTATAAATTTCTCCTACGGACAGATTAATTGGAGACAAGCTGCAAACAGGTTGAAAAAGAGTAAAATGACGTTCACACTCCCAGTACGTAAGACTGCAAGCAAATAAACAAATTCAGTCATAGTGTTGACATAACATCGAGCTTTCAAATTCAGAGAACACTATGATTCAGATGGTCACGACAAGGACTAGTGTTGACATAATGCTTTCAGTCATAGTGCTTTCATGGTAAACACCACTACACAAGGACTAGTGTTGACATAACATTCGCCTGGGCTTTACAATACAGACGGTGAGAAAACTATGGCTGGTAGGCACTATTTCAGATTCAGTAGTGGTTGAAGATGATTACTCAATGTCTGTGTACGCTAGATAACGAAAAGGAAAAGATTCAGGGTCAGCAAGTGACCTCAGATCAAAACCACACATCATCTAAGAACGAAGATTACTCATCATCTAAAAAATCTAAGATTGAAGATGCAACTTAGAAAAACAGAGGCTCGATTCAAGACGACACGTCAACAAGGGAGGCACGAACGCCCGGCGGCTATTGGCGCGGAGGTCGAGCGCACACCTCGACGGCGTCGAAGCAGGCGACGAGCGGTGCGAGCGGCCGGGGGCAATTGGCGCAGAGGTCGAGCGGCGTGGCGCGGCACCGGAGGAGAAGAGCGGGAGGTAGTATTCAGGAGAAACTTGTGGCCTGCTGGCGGGATCGAGGCGCCGTCGGAGGTGACGTCGAGCATGTTAATGGCAGGAAGAGGAGAAAAAATCTCTGCAGGAAGGACATAACATTAATGGGCTCAACAACGGCTTGGCAAGAGGCAATCGGGCAAGCGGAGCGCAGCCGAGCTAGTCCCCGAGACAGCAGAGAGCGTATCTGTCATTTGGCTCGCTATGAGATTATTGGTGCGGAGGACGTGTCGCGAAGCGGGAAGGTGCAGCACAAGCGGAGATTTGCAACACCGATTCAGAGAATTTTTTTTCCGCCACTAGTCCTTGTGTAGTGGTGTTTACCATGAAAGCACTTAACTCTATATTTTGTTCATAAGCATGAAACTTTCGTAACATTTCAGTCATGAGCCAACCCATAAACACTCCCAAATAAACTAAAAGTTCATACTACCTTCGCAAACCCATCATACTAATGTATTAAGCTGTTCACCCACAACTACCCAAAATTTCAGTTCTAGCAGCTTTTAGCATTTCTTATTGTCCTTCTTACCAAGTCAAATGATGAGGACATCACTATAGTGGATATACATATATTTTTTTTCATTTTTATACAAGGATCAATCATAAGAGCAAGTACACGACAACTAAATAATTGAGTTTATTCTTAAGTACTTATACATGTGAACCAGAGAATCAATTATTATTCAATGATGTATTTATTATTAGGAATCATGAGGACGTTTACAAAAGACCTAGAGATCGGCAAGAAATGGGATAGGAGCAGAAGGGACGTTCACACAATAACCTGGAGGTCGAGCCTAACTCGACTTAGAGTGCAACTCGGAGTCCAAAAGTAATTCGTCTTCAAACTGATGCCCATGACACATATATAATCCGTTTTTGACATTCCATATATGGATGAAAAGCTAAGTAGATAACCTGTGTAATTCCACTGATCCCACATCCAAATTCCAGCGATGTCTATATAAATTGTCAAAACAAAATCGAGCGCAAAATATGTCATGGTGTTGTATCACCATCTATTGGCTATTAGGCTTTGTATCAAGTCCGAGTTCATTAGGGACCCGTTCAGGGGTCTTTCATCGAACCCTTGGCCATAACTACAACAGTCACCGATCAAATTAAGTAGATTTTGCTTAGATTAATTTGTTATACCACAATTTCATCATTTTTCAGTTTTTGGAACCCCAACTTCAACAATTTTATTGAGATTTTCTTTGCTTCATTCTTGCTCGTGTTCTCGATTGCACTTCTATGGATTAGTCTTCTTGGCGAGATCTATCCTGTGCGCACGGTTGATAACCATCACTACAGGAAATGATTATTTTCGTGGGCCCGCACGATACCCGAGGCACTTAAGGCTCACAAAATTAACAATTATTTTCTTGAGCTTGAGATCAAGCTCACGAAAATAATAGGTATTTTTGTCGACTAGGAGATAGGCTCATGAAAATACTTGTATTTTTGTGGGCCAGAGTCTAGGCTCACAAAAATACAAGGAATTTTCGTGGGTTGTAAACTACGCCCACGAAAATAATCTGGATATAAGTCGGCTCTCGATCGCTCTGGCAGTGTTCCTGTCCGTATTCACGCCCCGCCTTGGCGAGCCGGGGGCCAAGGATCGTGACACATGGTATCAGAGCTCGGCTCTCCTCGGCGTTGCGGTGGCTCGCTGCTCCGTGGCAGCAGAGTGGTGGACGTGTCAGCGACGAGGAGGAAGTCGGTTCATCCGATGGCATGAGTCCTCCTCTACATAATGGAGTGTGTGAGGGAGGTGCGCTGCAGTCACCAACAACAATCTCTCGAATCCCTGGAATTGTTGGGCAGCATTTGATCCTCGAGGTAGTGAATCGTAGAGGAAGTGTGGTGGGAGTTGTTGGGTGCTTGTTGCTGGGTTTATTGCAATCCATTGAGATCTCGTTGTGCTTAGTTGCTCACTCGTCACCTCTGTGTCTCTCTTATGGATGCTCTAGCTAGTGTCCATAATGAGGAGACTCGTCTTCGTGTTGCTGGCTTGTTGCTGACCTTTTCAATTTTGGCTGCTCATTCTTCAACCTCTCGATAGACTGATGGTGCTCAGGCTCGTTGTTCTTCATAGGATGCTAGTGGAGCTGGTATTGGAGGTTCTCAAAGGAGTTATGCTACTATAGATGCTCATTTGCTCATGCTTCTTCGTCACCTTGCTGCCTCTACATCATCAGGAGTTGCTGGTTTTGTGACCCCGCCTTCTACATCTTCAGGTTCTGCTGCTGCTTCCCACACTCCCTCTGGGGGACCATCTTTCACTTCTCGTTTAGGTACTCGTCCATGAATTATTGATTCTAGAGCTTTGTTTCAAATGACTCCTTACTCCACCTGTTTATCATCTCTAAGTCTTTCATCTCGTTCTCTTACTATCCATACTTCTAATGACACTACGTAAGAAAGGCTCATACGAGACGGGCCTGAATGAAGAAGGGAGACGAACAAACTATGCGTCTCCGTCATCGCGTCTTGCATTATGGTGGCATCAGAGATGGGCTTCAAGGCACGTCGCAGATCAAACTAGGTGCAAGACACGCTCAAAAGAAGCGTGTCTCCTTTCTTTTTGTCATAACTGACGATCTTTACGGTGTCATTGGAGACGTCACTGGCGCGCGTCGCCCACCAGCTTACAAGCATGACAGGCCTTACAAAGCACGTCGCAGATATATTGACTATCTGAGACGCTCTATTATGTAGCGTGTCGCAGGTTCATTAACTTATGTGAGACGGGCTTTATTGAAGCTTGTCTCCTTTATGTAGGTTATTCGAGACGCTCTCTGCTATAGCTCATTGCGGATTGTTTATAGACACTACTATTAGGAGCTAGCCAGGATTTGGCAGCCGTATTACCAGTGTCAGCAACATGCTGTTTATGAACATATTTATAGCCAAAATTTTCACACGTTAAATTATTATGACCAATCAAATATTACCAAAGTGTCAATCGTGGTTATCAAGTATACTAATTACACAACAAAGAATGTTCATCCTGATTACAATATATCTAATTATACACATCATAATTGTCAGCATCTAATCCTGTATACCGTAATGAAAATTCTCCCAATCAATGACTTCATTGACAATGAGCCTTCATAGCCTCTAATGCTCTGACTGAGACATCCTAAAATTCAACTATAATAAAAACAAGAACAAATTTGTATACAATTGTAATAAACACAGGAACTGTTAGTGAATGGAGAATAGAGTTTACTTGTGTCGGTGTTTGGATCCGGCAGATCTCCCGACACTACCTTTGGTAGATCGAGGAGTTGTAGTTCGGTGAAGGGCGCGCAGAGATTCAAGAAGGTGAAAGACATGTGTACACAGAGATTTACGTGGTTCGGGCCGCGTGAGCATAATACCGTACTCCACGGGGTGTGTTGGTGATGTATTAAGCGTGTGAGTCAAGAAGAAGCTCCAGAAGAAGAAGCTCGTCTAGCTCAAGGAGTTCAGTAGTGGTCTGGAACCGTCCCTTGTGTATCGTCGACCAGTCCTTTTATAGTACAAGGATTGGTCGTTACACCGTTAGCCTGGCCCAACAAGTGGCACCGGCGGTTACACATGCTTGATACACAATTAATGAAATTAATTACCCTTAATAGCCTGGTAACGGGCCTTAACAGTGTCATTATCAGTATTAAGGGCCATCCGATCGTGTGTCATTAATATGGTATTAATGACACTTAATCGGGTCTTGAAGTCTTTGATTGCTCCTTGAAGGTCCGGATCTGTTGGGGGGTCCACCAGCCTAATTGTTGAAGCTGAAGGTCCAGCGGTTGACACGTGGCAGCTCTGGAGCTTACCGTCGTGGACGGGTAGTTTCGGTGCTGTTGGAAACGTGTCAGTACCAGAGCTTCCCTCTATCTGGGGTTAGGTCCAGGGGTGCCATTCTGGTATTCCGACCGGAGCTTCCCATGTATGGGTGATAGCTTCGGTCTTATGATACACGTGGCGGCCCTGGGACTAACCATATCGGGGAAGTAGGTTCGGTTACGCCTGACATGTGGGGCCTTCGGAGGTCTTCAAATCTGGTAGATGGAGTTTCCTTGTAATCTTTGCAATCCCAAGGGGTATCCGGTACGGAGGGTACCGAAAGTGGCCCCCTGGGCTCACCTCCGTGAGAGACCTTTTGGATGAAGTCATTTCGCCTAAGGTGGGTCCATTCTTCAGTTTTTGAACCGTGTCTTCAAGGATCTTCGGACGTGCCATTGGCAATAGTTCGCAGTTAAACCTCCGCCGCGTGGCATATCCAGGAGGCGGCAGGTGAGATCTTAGCGTGCGGATCTCACGCAATTGAAGGTCGCCGGTTCCCGATACGAAAATCGTATCGGTTCAGCGTGTCCTGTCAGGCTGTCTCCTTCGGGTTTCCTGCCTTTCATGATGACAACGGTTCACCTGGGGTAAGAACCTCGACTTGATCGTCGGGGTGGTCCCGGACCCCCTTGTCATTGGCGGGGTAAAATTTTTGACTGGTATCGTCGACTCCTCTGTGGTTTCCATCCAGACGTTGCGGGGGCTTACTTAAGAAGGAAAGCACGCACCGTTTTGGTTTCTTTACGCCTTTCCATTCGATCTTGCGCTCAAACCTTGCAAACTTTCGCTTGCCTTTCCTCTCTTGCCTTGCTGTGCCGCGATGGAGTCGGGCCTCCGCCAGAGCCGACTGAAGACCGATGACGATTTGAAGAAGGTCCGGGCCCTCATGGAATGGTCCCCTGACTTCTTCAACCACTTGGTCTGCGCCAGCAAGCTCCCGTTCGAGAAGGAACACGCCGGCGACATGGTGTACTTCTCCGCGTACGCCATGGTGGGACTGATCCCACCTTTATCCTCTTTCTTCTTGATGCTGCTAGACTTCTATGGTCTGTAGCTGTACCACCTTGTCCCCCACTCCATTCTGCTGATGTCAATCTTTGTCCACTTCTCCGAGATGTGGGTGGGCATTCCCCCCTGCATTGAGCTCTTCCGCACCTTCTTCACTGTCCAAACTACGGGCAGGAGTGACGAGTACCTTGTCTTCTACTATTTTGTGAAGCGCAAGAAGTGCCCGTACAAGTACTTGCGGTCGTTCCCTTCTGGGAAGTGGGACGACTGGAAGAAGGATTGGATTGTCATCAGGGTGGAGGAGCATGAGAAGCTGGAGCTGCCGGAAGGCCTCCCCAACATTGACACAGTTTGGAGTGAAGCTCCGGTGCTATTGGACGCCTTCAACCATGCTCTCACTAGGATTCGCCTGTGCGTGGAAGGAGGGGTGACTCCTCAGGCGGTGTTTTGCAACTTCCTGACCAACAGGTGGGCATGGAGGGTTGACTAGGATTCGCCTGTATGACCGGATCGAGACCGGTTTGAAGTCCAACATGGAGGGTGCAACTTTGGAGTTCCACCTCAAGAAGTTCCAGCATGGCATCAACGTCGAGGGTGATGACTTGGCTCCGCCAGCAGCTTTCCTCCCTCTGAACATGGAGGCCGAGTTCAGCAGGGAGCTCGGGCGGACGATGCCAGTGCTTGATGACCTTGGTGTTGTTGAGAGGCGCTCGACCACCGGGTTGGCGATCTCCAAAGCTCCAGAAGGTGGCTCCGTTCCCGCCCCTAAGCCAAGAACTGAAGTCGTCGGCAAGGGCAAGGAATTGGCCGAGCCCTTGAGCCGTAAGAGGAAGCATGCCGACAGAAGGTCCGCCAGACATACTTCTTCCGCGGTGTCTCCTTCTCCCCGGAGGGGGAGGTCTACGACGACGGCATCTACTCTAGTAGCGGCTTCTTCCCGGGGTGCTAGCTCTGGCCAGGTGACTCTGGTACCAGGGCCAGCTGAGGGCTCCGGGTCCGGAGGTCCTTCCCGGTCGAGGGGGGCCTCGACCAGTCTGGAGGACCCTCCGGGACTACCACGCCAGTGGCTGCTGGGGCCTGTCCGGAGCGTTTGGAGAAGAGGTTCTGTGGTAACTGGTGCGGAAGCCTTCCGAGGTAATTTTTGATTTTTTACCTCAGTCAGTTGTTTTATTGTTAACTGTATTTTGAGTCTCTTCGTCCTTCATCCACAGCGTGCCCATGAAAAGGGCTGAAGCTCCGATCCCTACAGCAGCGGTTGAGGCTGTGCAGGCTGAAGCTCCGGCTCCGATTCCAGCGCCGCCCCAAGAGGTGGCTGAGGCTGCGGCAGCCCCAGCGTCGGCTGTCGTGGTTTTGGACGACTCATCCCTAGAAGCTCCCGTGGTAGCGCCGAATCACGTGAATGAAGATGTACCAGCAGCGCCGGCCCCAGAGGTTGAAGCTCCGGGCTTGGATGCTGAGATGTTGGACGCTCCGACCGTAGAGCAAGAGGAAGCTGCAATTCTGGCCCTAGAGTCGGATGTTGTTGAAGCCCCAGCAGTCGAGTCTGTGGTTGGTGAGGTCCCGACAATAGATCCGAGTGTTGAGGAAGCTCCGGCACTTGAGCCGGTTGTCGAGGAAGCTCCGGCGGCAGAGCCGGTTGCTGCAGAAGTTTTAGCTGTGGAGCCGGCTGTTAAAGAGGTTCCAGCGTCTGAGCCAGTTGCTGCGAAGGTGTCGGCGCTTGATCCTCTGGTGGTCTAAGTGCCAGCGCCCGAGCCGATGATGGTCGAAGCGCCAGCACTTGAGCCAGAGGCGGAGGAGGCGCCTGCGCTGGAGCCAGAATTAGCTTATGCTCCGACTGAACCTTCAACACCCGCTCCAGAAGTGGTGATCCCGGAGGTTCCCTCTGCTGATCCAGGGTGTCAAGATGAAGCTACTGGCCCCCCGCCAGAGGGGCCAATTGTTGATGACCTGGCGGCTGGGCCTTCGGAGTCAATTTTGGAGGTCGGAACTTCTGCTGCAAGCACCTCCTTGGCGGCGGCCGAGGCTATCCCGGAGGACGGCCCTAGTGTCGTGGAAGCTCAGGGGACCGCTCTCGTAGAGTGGGACCCAATTTTTGTTGGTGAAGATCCGCTGGAGCCAGCAGAGATGACCCCAGCAGGTCCGGACCTGATCCCCTTATCGTTGTCCATCGACAACGCCTGCTCCAGTCTTCGCCAGGTTCAACTGGCCTTCTACCACGAGAGCAAGGCCCTCGAGGAGGAGCGCAGAACTCTTAGGAGGTGGCACAACCGACTCCATTTCGAGACCAAGCTGGCGAAGTCGAGGCTGGCTCACGACAAGGACTGGGTACAAAGGGAGAAGGTCCGCCTGAAGTACTAGGATAAGTTGTTGGATGAGAGGGAATGGCTAGGAAAGGCTCGCCGCCATCCACGATAGTCTCGTCAAGCGTCGGGAGGCTCTTGAAGCACGGGAGAGACAGCTCGAAGATGAAGAGCAGAAATTCCTAGAGCTGCGGGACGACCTCGTGAAGAGGGAGGAAGAACTTGTCCAGAAGAGAGCTCTGACTGACAAGAGCCTCGAAGAACGCACCAAGAAATTGGAGGAGCGTTGCAAGGAGGAGGAGAATAACGCCTGGGAGCGAGGGCAAGATCTCTACAAGCAGGAGAATGCCATCGCCGCCCGGGAGAAGAAAGTGCGGGGCCAGGAGAAAGATCTGGTCAACCGCCGGAATGAGATCCACCTCCGGGAGGAAGAGCTCAACAAACTCAAAAGGCAGGTTGCTGAAACGATTCACCAGAATGCCAAAGAGGTGGAGCGTCTTGCTCGGGAGAGCCTGGAGCTTGCGGCGGCCAAGAGATCCTTGGTAGAGATGCGTGGTGCAAGGGTTGCGGAGTCCCAACAAGTTCAGGACTTCCTGGGCAAGGCAAACGACGCGCTGACGCCAATGGGCTTTAGTCCCGTGCGTCCGGATGATCCGGAGCCAGAGCTGGACCAGCCGTTGGAGGCGATGAGTTCAGTAGGCAACAAGCTCTCCAAGATGGGTGATGTCATCGTGGACCAGCTGGAAATAGAGGGTCAGTCCCTAGCAAAGAATGTCGCTGAGTTTGTGCTGACGTGCTACACCAGCCGGGACCCTCAATTCCTTCTGGACCCGGTGCTTGAAAGCCCCATCGAAGGAGAGGGTGAAGCTGCCCGAGCCAGTGTGTCGGAGGTAGCCCAGAAGGTCGCCCAGTTCTTCCATAGGGTCTAGGACCATCTCTCTGTAGCTCCCACTTGTATCCTCTCTTCTTCTTCTCCAATTTTGTAATCTCTTGTCTCCAGATGAATGAAATCCAAATTTTTGTGAATTCGAATTTCATTTTTTGTCTTCAACACCTTTGTCTTGCTTGGCCCCCTGGTATATGTACACAATTTGATTGTGAACATGTACCAAGAGGATGTAAAGGTTGTTGAAGACTTGCGTGCTTCGAACTTGTAGAATGTAGGTCCGAAGTCTTCAATAGTGTAGGCCCCCTGAGGCTGTCAGAGCTTAGTGGCTCCGGCATTGACCATCGTCGGAGCTCAGTAGCTCCAGCAGTAGTCTCATCAACGCGTAAAGCATCGACAGTTAGCCTTCTGGGGTGTCGAAGCTTGGTAGCTCCAGTAGTGACCTCTGTCAACACATGTTGTGTCAACGTCAAACTCTATTTAGAGTCTTTCCACCATCTTCACGTTGACGGATTGCCCCTTAGCTTTGCCGGAACTGAGTAGCTCCAGAGATGCTAGATGTCAATGTTTGAAACATCGACCACGAGCCACCTGGGGAATGTCGGAGCTTTGGTAGCTCCGGTTTCATTCACCATCGTCATGAAATATTTATTTTTCCTGCACATTGAAGTAAAAAAAAAGTAAAATTCATTTCCTATCTATAACTTCATTGTAGCTTACTGTTCCCGAGAAAGTTTTAGGTCAAACACAATCCTAAATACAATCAAGAGCACCGTCTTGCTTCCTTCAGGTCCGATCGTTTCTGGACTTGCCTTACTTCGGCCTGCCGGGGTGTAGGTAGAGTGGCGTACTTAGGGTGCATGACCAGGCTAAGTCGATAGCACACTCCGACCCTAGATTGGCTTGGCGGCATTCAAACGAGTAGGCCATCAGCAATGTTTGAACCCGGAAGGATAGACAATGCAACTCGAATTGTACATGAACTGGTCGAGCTAAAGTTTCTTAAGAACTTCACAACTTTGTTATAGACAAGAAAGAGAAAAATAAAAAATATTGAGCCTGTACAAAGTAAATGCACGTGGAGTCTGTTTTCACACAATGATGTCTTTCATTATAGGTCCGGGGTACAGGGGAGACAAGTACACTCTTAGGGTACGTAACCAGGCTAAGTGTGTTTCGTTTCTCGTTTGACCCAAGGTAGCTAGCTACACCTTTAGTTCTGGGACTATGACAAGTGTTGCATGGATGTGCGGACCTAACTGGGTAGGTCCGGCTGCCCTCCCGGAGGAGCTACCCGACTCTGTACAATCACTCTATATCATACATCAAATGTAATTACAGACTCACCTCCATGATATTAAGTGTAGAACTTATGGAGGTGCTCAATGTTCCAAGGATTTGGGAGAGTTGTCCCATCCTCGGTTGCCAAGCGAACGCATCCGAGACGGGATACTTTAATCACTCAGAAGGGTCCCTCCCAGCTGGGGGAGAGTTTGTTTAACCCTTCTCTTGATTGTATTCTCCGTAGCACCAGATCGCCTTCCTTGAGGTGTCGGCTGTGAACATGCCATTGATGATGGAGCTGAAGAGCTTGGTGGTATCGGGAATTACAAACAGCTGCTTGACACCTTCCCTCTTCAAGGAGGTCAAGGTCTTCACGCCAGAGCTGGTCCTGCGTGGCTTCGTTGGAGGTCCGGACCCGGAGCGACCCCAAGGTGATTTCCGGAGGAAGGACTGCTTCAGCTCCGTACACCAGGAAGAAGGGTGTCTCTCCAGTTGACCGGTTTGGAGTTGTCCTGTTGGCCCATAGAGTGGGCTGAAGCTCTTCAATCCAGTTGGCTCCATGTTTTTTCAGGCGCTCATATGTATGCGTCTTGAGTCCTTTCAGGATTTCTGGATTTGCTCTCTCGGCTTGGCCATTACTTTTCGGGTGAGCTACGGAGGCGTAGCTGACTTGGATGCCGAGGTCTTCACAATATCCTTGGAAAGCAGAGCTTGTGAATTGGGTCCCATTATCTGTTATGATTTTTTTTGGGACTCCAAATCTGCATATGATGGACTGCAAGAATTTGATAGCCGATTGCTTGTTTATTGTCACAACTGGAGTTGCCATTTGGTGAACTTGTCAATGGCAACATACATGAACTTGTAGCCTCCGACGGCTCTTGGGAAAGGTCCCAAGATGTCCATCCCCCACACAGCGAAAGGCCATGTAGGAGGTATCATTTGTAGAGGCTGAGCCGGTGTGTGAATTTTCTTTGCATGGAACCGACATGCTTCGCATTTCTTCACCAGCTCAGTTGCATCCTGGAGCGCTGTAGGCCACTAGAAGCCATGCCGGAAGGCTTTACCGACCAACGTGCGGGAAGACGCGTGGTTCCCACACTCGCCTCCATGGATTTTTGCGAGGAGCTCGCAGCCTTCTTCCCTTATGATGCATCGCATTAGGACGCCGTTGGCACCGCGCCGGTAGAGATCCCATTCTACTGGCGTGTATATTTTAGCCAATCTGACTATCCGGTCGACGGATACATCATCGTCAGGAAGGATATTGTCTTTCAAGTAGCTTCGGATCTCCGAGATCCATGCATTGGAGCTTGCTTGAGCATTTGAGTCTTGCGTGCTGGGTTGCTCGGAGCTTCTGGGAGCACCTACGACCCTTGATGGCTGCCATGGTAACAGGGCCATCGGGACCGCCAGCTCCGGTATGCTGGTCTTGCCCCCTTCGCTCAGTTCGGCAGGCTGAGCTGTGGGTTTTGACAACCTCTGGACGAAGGTTCCGTCAGGAGCCTGAGCTCCGGTTGACGCTTTCGTCGAGAGTTCGTCAGCTTCAGGGTTATGGGCACGCTGGACATGGTGGAGATTCAGGGCTTCGAAGTCCTTCTGAAGCCTCTGGACTTCAAGGAGATAAGCAGCTAGTTGGGGATTGTTACTGGAGCATTCACCCTTCACCTGTTTAATGATGAGCTGCGAATCTGCCTTGACCAAAGCTGCTTGACACCGTATGATAGTGCCTCCTTTAGTCCATAAATGAGTGCTTCATACTCCGCCATGTTGTTGGTCGCCTTGAAGTCATGGTGGACCATGTATTTTACCTTCTCCCCGCTTGGAGCGAGGAGAAGGACTCTAGCTCCGACCCCCTGCTTTTGCATGGAGCCGTCAAAGTAGAGGGTTCAGTGAGGCTCGGTGAAGACCGGAGCCTTGAGTTTGGGCTTCTTCTCACTAGGCCCCCCAGGGTTTGATGGAGAGGGGGTCCATTCCGCCATGAAATCTGTCAATGCTTGACTCTTGATCGCTTGTCTTGGGACGAATTCAAGATCGAATTCGGCCAATTCCGCTGCCCACTTTGCAATGTTCCCTGTAGAGTTGGGATTGTGCAAGATCGCACGCAGTGGGTAAGTGGTCACCATTGAGATCTTGTGAGCTTGTAAGTAATGACGAAGCTTCCTGGAGGCGATGAGAACTGCGTAGTGCAGCTTGTGTACCTCCAGGTATCGAGTCTCGACATCATGTAGTACTTCGCTGATGAAGTACACTGGGCGTTGGACTGTCCGGACCCTCCCGGATGAGCCCAGAGCTTCCTCCACATCGACCCGGACCTTCCCAGAGGGGTCTGTACCTGCTTCAGGGACCTCCGGGTCCCTGCTAGAGGAACCCGGAGCTTCTACTGGAGCAACCCGGACCCTCCCGGAGG
Source organism: Tuctoria greenei (assembly GCA_036927565.1). NCBI lineage: Eukaryota > Viridiplantae > Streptophyta > Magnoliopsida > Poales > Poaceae > Tuctoria > Tuctoria greenei. Next base: position 170,800,827 of record JAYESD010000002.1, on the reverse strand, counting down.
GGTCCAGATCTTCTGGAATAACTCTCTGTAGATCCAAGTCTGGGGACTGGGACCCAGACTCACCTTTAGGAACCTTCGGACCCTCCCAAAGGGGTCTGGATTCCTGAGCTTGGGATGGTTCTGGTCTCTCCGCAACCAGGACCATGCTGGCAACCTCGTCGGTTGCTGAAATGTAAAGCAGTAAGGGCTTACCAGGGTTCGGAGCTACCAAGGTTGGTAGAGTGGTGAGGAGCTGCTTTAACTCTTGGAACGCCTTTTCTGCTTCTTCAGACCATTGAAATGGTCCGGACTTTCTCAATAGCTTGAAGAAGGGTAGTGCCCGTTCCGCCAGTCTTGAGATGAACCGGCTGAGGGCGACTACACATCCAGTCAATTTCAGGACATCTTTGATGTGGGCTGGTGGCCGCATCTCCTCTATGGCGTTAATCTTCGCCAGAGTTGCCTCTATGCCCCGGTGGTTTACTAGGAAACCAAAAATCTTTCTGGAGCTAACCCCGAAGACGCACTTGTCTGGGTTCAGCTTCGTGCGGGTGACCCGCAGCTTATCGAAGACAGCTTGCAAGGTGTCAAGGAGTGACTCCTTGTCCTTGATCTTGACGACGATGTCAACATACACTTCCACTACGTCTCTGATGAGCTCTCCAAAGGTTTTGTACATAGCTCGTACAAATGTTGAAGCTGCATTCTTAATACCAAATGGCATGGCAGTATAATAAAACAATCCATCAAATATGATAAAAGAAGTATGTTCTTCATCTTCCCTAGACATTCTGATTTGATGGTACCCAGAATATGCGTCTAGGAAACACAGTAATTCACACCCGGAGGTGGAATCCACTATCTGATCTATTCTAGGTAGTGGGAATGGATCTTTTGGGCATGCCTTATTTAGTGTTGTGTAGTCGATACACATCCGAAGCTTCCCGCCGGCCTTGGGTACAACGACTGGGTTTGCCAGGCATTTTGGATGGAAGACTTCCCGGATGAATTCAACTTCGAGCAACTTCTTCACTTCTTGTCGTATGAAGTTCTGTCGCTCTACAGATTGCTTCCGAGGCTTCTGATGTACAGGCCGAGCGTCAGTAAGATTATGCTCGATCACTTCCCTAGGGATCCTAGGCATTTGTGAAGGTTGCCTTGAAAACACGTCGACATTAGCCCGGAGGAAAGTGATGAGCGCGAGTTCCTATTTGTCATTCAGACCTCCCGATATACGGGTGGTCTGAGCGGCATCAGAACCGATTTGGACGACTTTGACGGGGATGTCAGTGTCGCCACTTTGTTGCACGCGAGGTGCGGAGGTTGAGCTTCGTTGACGAATGCTCGGGGGTTTCAGAGCTTGTTCCTGCCTGGATTCTTCCTCCTGCACTATGGCAAGCGCATGAAGTTCTTCCAGAGCAGTCACTCCAGTAGTACGATCTCCGTGAATTCGGAGAATGCGAGCTTGTGTTGGCATCTTCAACCCCAGGTAGCCATAATGAGCAGTAGCCATGAATTTGTACAAGGCGGGCCTGCCCAGAATGGCGTTGAAAGGCAAGTTGATTTGAGCGACGTCAAAGATCAACTTCTCAGTGCGATAATTCTCCCGATTCCTGAAGGTCACGGGGAGAGTAATGGCACCTGGTGGTGTTATGGCCCTCGGACCTACTCCGGAGAAAGGTCGGGAGGGGCGAAGGTCCAAAGGTCGGAGCTGAAGCTTGACGAAAGCTTTGAAGCTTATGAGATTCAACCCCGAATCTCCATCCACCATTACATGGTGGAGTTTAATGTTATTGATGGTCGGAGATACCATCAATGGTAGTTGACCAGCTCCGATCATGTTCTGAGGGCAGTCTGAGGCATCAAAAGCGATGGTGGTGTCCATCCACTTTCGATGAGGCTCCACCCCGGCTGTAGGAGCTACTAAGGCCATGCTCCACTGCATGGTCTTGAGGACACGACGGGAGGTGATGTCCCACGAACCACCAAAGATGGTGTTCATGGTCTTCCGACGCTCATTGTCAGAGACGTCGGAGTCATCATCGACGGAGGTGTAAACAGCCTTCAGGACCTTTTTAGGGTCCTGGAAGCCCAACTCCTCTTCATTCAGAGCTTCATCGACTTTCTGTTTTCCTTCCTTCTGACGGAAAGGAACTTCTTCCCAGCGCTTGTGGTAGCGCTCGGCAAGGTTTTGAACCTCCCGGCAGTCCTCCAAGTTGTGGCTATTCGACTTGTGGATAGGACACCACACTTTGGAGTTGCCACCGTCTTCAGAGGACGGCCGAGGTCGTTTCTCGGGGCGTGGACCCCGGCCACCCGGAGCTGCAGCAGTTGCAGCGGTAGATGTGTCGGCTGACAGCTTCTTCTTGCCGTTGGACTTTTTCTTCTTTTTGCCACTCCCGGAGGTAGTGGCTTCGCCTTTGGAGGATTTTTTGCCATCCTTCGGAGGTGGTTTGGAGTGCATTTCACGGCCCTCCGCAGCTTTGGCACACTTGTCTGCCAAGCTGAAGAGCTATGTGACGCTGGTGATCTCCTTGACCGCCAGCTTCTCCAACATCTTCTTATCTCGTACGCCCTGTCTAAATGCCACGATAACAGAAGCGCTAGAGATAGAAGGAATGGTATTTCGTACCTGGGAGAACCTCTGGATGAATGAGCGCAGGGATTCTCCCCCTTCTACACAACTGCAAAAAGGTCCAGTTCGGTGCCTGGTCAGGTGTATGAACTCCCGAAATTGGCGGTGAAGTATTGGCACAATTCCTCCCAACTATTGATAGAGTTGTGAGGATGGCTCATGAAACAGGACCTGGCGGTCCCAGTCAAGGCCACTGGGAAGTAGTTGGCCATTACGGCCTCGTTACCTCCGGCCGCAAGGATTGCGGGGGTGTAAATTTGGAGAAACTCGGCAGGATTAACAGTCCCGTCAAATTTCTCCAGCAGGTGAGGCCGGAACTTTTGTGGCCATCTGACCATGCGTAGATGTATGGCCAGTGCAGAACAGCCTCCTCCTACTCCCTCAGAAGTAGGACTATCTTGAGCCTCTCGCCTTCCATGAGCACGCTCGATATGGACTCGGCCATCCTGTTGACAGTAACGGCGATCAAGCTTCGTCCGGAGGTCATGAGTTGAAAGCCTGGTTACCGTATGAGTACATCGCGCCCCAGAAGGCAACGACGTAACTTGCTGTGACGCAGTACGCCTCCTATTCTGGGAAGCATGGTCCAGCGCTATGATGGGGCCCACCTCGAAGGAGGAGGATCTTGATTGCTGATGCGGTCGGCTGCTGCTGCAACCAGATGTTCCGCATCAGTCCTCCACTGCTCCATTGCACCCTGGGATGCACCTAGAGGTGGTGGACGTTGGAGGAGAGCACGCGCTGCATGAAGCGCGTGTTTAGGGTTGTTGTTATTCGCCGATGCAGTGACCGACGCCGATGCACCGTCACGCTGCTCAGCTTGACGTGCTGGTGCAGGCGGTGGTGGTGGAGGCATGACTCCTGCTGGAGCCACGGCACCTGCTGGTTGTTGCATGTTGGAAGGATTGCCTCCAGCGGGTTGAACAGCAGAGTTGCCTTTGGATGATCCAGCAGCTGAGTTCACCATACTCGAAATCTCAGGCGCCCCTACCTGGCGCGCCAACTGTCTGTTTTTGGATCCGACAGATCTCCCAACACTACCTTTGGTAGATCGAGGAGTTGTAGTTCGGTGAAGGGCGCGCAGAGATTCAAGAAGGTGAAAGACACGTGTAAACAGATATTTACGTGGTTCTGTCCGCCTGAGCATAATACCCTACTCCACGGGGTGTGTTGGTGATGTATTAAGCGTGTGAGTCTAGAAGAAGCTCTAGAAGAAGAAGCTCGTCTAGCTCAGGGAGTTCAGTAGTGGTCTGGAACCGTCCCTTGTGTATCGTCGACCAATCCTTTTATAATACAAGGACTGGTCGTTACACCATTAGCCTGTCCCGACAGGTGGCCCCGGCGGTTACACATGCTTGATACATAATTAATGAGGTTAATTACCCTTAATAGCCTGGTAATGGGCCTTAATAGTGCCGTTATCAGTATTAAGGGCCATCTGATCGTGTGTCATTAATATGGTATTAATGACACTTAATCGGGTCTTAAAGTCTTTGATTGCTCCTTGAAGGTCTGGAGCTGTTGGGGGGTCCACCAGCCTGATTGTTGAAGCTGAAGGTCCGGCGGTTGCCACATGGCAGCTCCGGAGCTTACCGTCGTGGACGGGTAGTTCCGGTGCTGTTGGACACGTGTCAGTACCGGAGCTTCCCTCTGTATGGGGTTAGGTCCAGGGGTGCCATTCTGGTATTCCGACCGGAGCTTCCCATGTATGGGTGATAGCTCCGTTCTTATGATACACGTGGTGGCCCTGGACTAACCATGTCGGGGAAGCAGGTCCTATTACGCCTGACATGTGGGGCCTTCGGAGGTCTTCAAATCTGGTAGATGGAGTTTCCTTGTGATCTTTGCAATCCCAAGGGGTATCTGGTACGGAGGGTACTGACAACTTGTAGCACATGCAGTTGGTGAGCATCTGCAAGCCATCAGCAGAGAAATTGTTCTCATGGTAAAGGGCATGGTAATGAGCTGGTGTGCTTGTCCCCTAAAAAACAATCAATTTACATTCTACTGATGCTTTTATAGCCTGATATCAAAACCTCGTGAGAGAAACACCAATTATTGCAAAGGTATCTTGATCCTAACATGGCTGCAAAGGTAGAAATCAAACTCAGTTGAATGGCAAATGCTAGTGTCAACCACAGTTCTTGCAATTTTTAGGGTTTGCGAATCAGAATTTATTATACATTGATAGTCCAAACAAAAACATTACTTCTGCATTGGACGTAAACAAGGAAGATGAATGTATACTGTAATGAAAATTCTCCCTTTTAATCAATGACTTCATTAACGATGAGCTTTCATTAGACATCCTCAAATTCAATAAAATCACTAGAATGCACGCTCTGAGGGAAACGTCAAGGCGGCAGCATGCTCCGGGGACAGGGGACGCGGCGGCGTGCTCCGGGACAAGCTGGCGGAGGCGCCGGAGTGGCGGTTCCTCAACTCACTGATGACAGCAGGTCGACGTGCTCTGGGGATAGGGAGAACATTTCACTTATGTGAAGGTGGCGACATTCTCATACCGATTACGAGGTCGGGGTAGAGGCGACAACATGCTCCGGGGACAGGGGATGAGGCGGCATGCTTCAGCGTGCTCAACTCTTTGATGATGAAGGTCGGGATTGACGGCGGGGTAGCTGTCGATGCCGGTAGCGTGCTCCAGGGACAGGGGACGAGGCAGCGTGCTCCAGCGTGCTCAACTCTCGGATGACACGAAGGTCGGGGTCGACGGCGGTGGCGTGCTCAGGATCTGCGGTTTATAGTTCGGGAGAGCGCGAGACAACTAAAATTTTTCGACGAATGTTGGGAGAGAGCGCGCGATGGACAAAATTTTTTGACGTAAATCGGAGGCGCGCAAATGTAAGGCGCATCTCTCATTATTTTGATGCCCCGAACACCCCGGAGTGTCCTAAATGCGCTACGGCGTGCTGAAGACCGTCAGGAACAACATCCAGAACATTCGGGCGTGTCCAGCTGGCAACTGTGCGTAATGCCTTATATGATCGTTGCATTGCGCTCAACTTTCCGAGGTGGGACAAAAACCTTCGACATGAATCGGAGACAAGCTCAACATAAGGCGCGTCTCGGATTTTGTTTTGGCCGTATGTTGGGTGTAAATCAGAGATGCGCCAGTGTAAGGCGCGTCTCTCATTATTTTGTGGCCCCGAACACGCCCCAGTGTCCTAGATGCACCACAACGTGCTGAAGACGACCAGGAACAACATCCAGAACATTGCGACATGTCCAACTGGCAACTGTGCGCAATGCCTTATATGATCATTGCATTGCACTCATCTTTCCGAGGTTTGACAAAAGATATTCGGCATAAATCTGAGATGGGCCACTGAAAGGCTCGTCTCGCATTATCTTGTGGCCTCGAAAACGCTGGAGAACCCTAGATGTGCCACGGTCACTACAAGAATATCGATCACTTACGTCGGCCAGAGCAACTTACGTCGGCTGGCCGACGTAAGTAAGTAACTTACGTCGGTCCCTGGTAGCCGACGTAAGTTAAATAAATTACGTCGGCAGACCGACGTAAGTATATGGACCGACAGTAATAAAAATTACCCACGTCGGCCTCGGCCCATAGCCGACGTAAGTTAATTGGCCGACGTAAGTTAAGCCTAACTTACGTCGGCCGACGTAAGTAAGTCGGGCCGACGTAAGTAGTTGTTTAACCTAAGCGCGCGAGCGGTGCGCGCTCTCATTTCACGCGCGCTCTCCTTTTCCCAACCGACGTCGCCGACCCGAGCTGCCGCCGCCCCGCCGCCGCCGCCCCGTCGCCGCCCCGCCGTCGCCGCCCGGCCGCCCGACGCCGCCCGGCCGCCCCGCCGTCGCCGTCGCCGCCCGGCCGCCACAAGCAAGGTAATCCCTCCTCTCCCCTCCCTCCTCTCCTCCCCGACCCCCCACCCCACGGGCCGCCGCCGCCCTGCCGCCGCCGTCCACCTCCCCATCCCGACGCCGCCCTCCCCGTCGACCTCCCCTCCACGGCCGAGCGCCCCCCCTTCCCCTCCCCTCCCATCCCGAGCCCCTTCTCTCCCCCTCCTCCTCCCCAATTTAATTGATTAATTGTTTAAATTCTTAATTGTTTGATTGATTAATTGTTTGATTGCTTAATTGTTTAATTGCTTAATTGTTTGCTGAAATTGTTTAATTGCTTAATTTAAATTTGCTGAAATTCCTTAATTGTTTATTAAATTATGCTGAAATTATTTAATTGCTTAATTGTTTGATTGATTATTTGCTTAAATATGCACGGCCGTCTTGCCGGCCGACGCGACCGCCGGCTCCCCTCCACGGCGAGCGCCGCCCCGCCCCGGCCCCTTCCCCTCCTCCCCTCCCCTCCTCCCCTCCTCCCCTCCCTAACCGCCGGCTGCCCGGCCCTGAGCGCCACCGCCGCCGATTCCCGGCCGACGCCACCGCCGCCTTCCCGGCCGACGCCACTGCGGCTCCCCTCCACGGCGAGCGCCGCCCCGCCCCGGCCCCTTCCCCTCCTCCCCTCCCCTCCTCCCCTCCTCCCCTCCCTAACCGCCGGCGGCCCGGCCCCGAGCGCCACCGCCGCCGCTTCCCGGCCGACGCCACCGCCGCCTTCCCGGCAGACGCCACCACCGGCTCCCCTCCACGGCGAGCGCCGCCCCGCCCCGGCCCCTTCCCCTCCCCTACTCCCCGACCGTCCCCTCCTCCCCTAGCTCCCCGACCCGGCCTCCCCTCCTCCCCGACCCCCTCCCCCTAGCTCCCCCGGCCCTCACCGCCGGCGGCCCGACCCCGAGGAGCGCCACCACGGCTTCCCGGCCGACGGCACCGCCGCCTCCCCCTCCCCCTCCCCCTCCCCTCCACGGCGAGCGCCGCCCCGGCCCCTTCCCCTCCCCTCCCCGACCCCCTCCCCTGGCCCTCACCCTTCCTGACCGCCGGCCCGGCGCCGATCGTCTCCCTCAGCAACGTAGACGACTATATGACATGACATAGATATCTTGCAGCCCTTCCCGGCCGACGCCACCACCGCACCGCTGCCTCCCCCTCCCCCTCCCCTCCACGGCGAGCGCCGCCCCCCTTCCCCTCCCCTCCCCAACCCTCCCCGACCCCCTCCCCCTCACCCTCCCTGACCACCGGCCCGGACCCGGAGCGCCGCCCCGCCATTCCCGGCCGGCCCCGGAGCTTAATTTGCTTATTTTTGCTTAATTTACTTAAATATGCATGAGTGGTTTATTTTATTATGATTAATTTGCTTCATTATGCTTAATTTCCTTATTTTTCCTTAATTTGCTTAAATATGCATTAGTGGTTTATTTTATTATGATTAATTTGCTTAGTTATGCATAATTATGCTTAATTTCCTTATTTTTGCTTAATTAGCTTAAATATGCTTAAGTGGTTTATTTTATTATGATTAATTTGCTTAATTATGCATAATTATGCTTAATTTCCTTATTTTTGCTTAATTTGCTTAATTACGCTTAGGTGGTGTATTTACTTATGTTTAATTATGCTTAAATTGCTTAAATTATGGTTACAATTTTAATTTTGATTGCTTGAGTGTTCTAGTACTATATATACATAAATGGGCTTCGGACAGGCTTGATAAGGCCCGACAAGGCCCATTTAGTGGTAAGGTAAAGTATGCGAACGACGACGGTGAGGATGGCAAGCACCTGGAGGACCGTCGCTGGAGTAGGGGTATCGAGGAGAGGAGAAGGGGATCGTCGCGGCTGCCGTATCTGGACTCTGGAGCGATGGAATCGTGGAGAAGAGAAAGGAAAATGAGTAGGGTTAGGTCGGGGAGTTCTTTTATGTGGCCGATCTGAAGTGTGGACCGTCGGATATTATCTGACGGCTCACTCGCCTCAGTCCTCCGCCTCCCCCGATGCTTAGTCCTCCGCCTCCTTCTCTAAGACCAACTTTCCTCTCAGTCTTTCTCTAGTTCTTTCCTCTCTCTTAAATGACCTCAAAATGAAAATGAGCAACGTAACCTATAGCAATGTGTTACCCGTTTCGGATCGGCACGTCTCACATGCCATTGGCATGTGAGACGTGCAGGTTCGGAATTGTCCCTTTTTGGAAAGCCTCGGAGTGACCGAGGGGGCGTGGCTTGTGACGAGACGCGGGTCCGGATTTGGACGAGATTTCGGTGGCGTAACCCTGTTGTTCTCTGCTGCACCATTTTTGGGCGTGCAGTGGAGAACAGCGGGGTTATGCTACCGAAATTTCGTTCGAATCCGGATCACGCGTCTCGTCATGAGCACGCTCCGCTCGGTCACTCTTGGGTGGGTTTAGGATCTATCTGCCTAGGTTGTAGGGCCGTGACACATAACATAACAATACATTAACGACAATTTCTTTCGCGTTAAACTGCAGAGTCAAACATGGGCGAAGACCGTAGTTGGATGTACACTGGTTGGAAGAGCAGAACTGGTGGTCACTCAGATGAGTGGTACGCCAAGACAGAAGCTTTTGTGGAACGAGCTTTTTCGTTGTCAAATAGCGATAAGGCGCGGTGCCCATGTACGAAATGCCGAAACGGAACGTTTTTGGACAAAGTGGAACTTACGTTGCACTTGTGTCGAAACGGTTACGTGTCACATTATGAGTTGTGGAACTTCCACGGCATTATGGACAAAGTAACGTTTTATTCACTAATTTAACATTAATTTTGTATATTATCTTTGTATATTAATCATTTATTCCTTGCAATAGGATGTCATCAAAGGGGAAGGGGAAGGGGAAGGGGAAGCCAGTGAGAGGGTTTGAGCCGCCAGCAGACCCTTGCTCAGGGAGCTCGTTCCGTTCTAGTCGACGTGAGCTCTTTCTGGCACACGCTCCACCCTCAGCTGTCGTGTGCTTTCAGCAGACAGAGGTAAACTTTAGTTACTATAAAGTTATTTTTGAAATTGCAATTGTTATTAATTATTAATAAAGTCATTCCTTTTGTGCAGTCTGACTCAGAGACTTCTAAGTCTGAGTCAGAGTCTGAGGCTAGGGGGCCGCTACAGGAGCCCGACTCAGAGGCTAGGGGGCCCTCTAGCGCTAGCCTCCCTTCGAAGCCGGCTAGCGCTAGCCTCCCTGGGCAGCCCTCTACCACTAGCCTTCCTGGAGGCTCCGGGGGGTCCGCAGAGCCTTCAGGGTCACAGGACGCGGCAGCGTCGCAGCAGAGGCGACGGACGAGGAGGACCCACTTTGTGGCTCCTCCTCCGGTTACTACTCAGCGGACCACGATCCGTCCCGTTGGAGACAGGTATAAAAACTGTATATAGTATACTAAATATTAGATGTTTTTCTTTACTTAATGATTTAATATATTTTGTAGATGTTGGTACGACTTCTCGTTCACGGGGGCCGAGAAGCACCACAGGCAGGTTAACAGTGTCCTCGGTGCTATCGTCAAGTTGCACTACCCCGGTGTAATTGACGGTTTTCCTGCCCTGTCGTGGGATGTCTACGCTCGGGTCTCTCACCTGGTGCACGGCACGGTTCAGGGAGCCGTGTGGCATGATTTTATGGTAAGTTTAACTGTTTCGTTTTTTCAACTCCTTTGAATTCTTAATTGCATATCACTTAAATATTTGTTTGCTTAAAGTTGAGGTACCAAGTAGAGGAGCCGGGCATGGAGGACCACGCGAGACGCGTGTTCCATTACAGCGCTCGGAAGCTCACGACGGCGGCGTTGTCATACGCCCGGATTCAGGCCGTCAACGCTTACTACAAGCGGCACCCCCGGGAGCAGGAGCAGGAGCAGCAAAGGGGTATCTTTAGGAAGGACTCGGACTCCTACTTGACAGAGGAGCAGTACGCGGAGGTAAGTTTTTAATATTGTTAAATATTTACAATATCTACGTATGTTAACCGCGTTGATGAAAATGAAATATGTGCAGGTTAGTATTTCCTGGTTACAGGGTAACATCGAGGCGTACTTAGCTCTCTGTCGGTACTGGGCTAGCGACGCTTTTATCAACAAGTCCACGAAGGCTAGACAGTGCCGCATGGGGTCCGAGGGCAAGCACAACTATGGCGGTGACGGCTACTTGCGTTTGGCTAAACGCATGGTAAGTACCTTTTTATTTTATTTATGTGTTCTTAACTCACTAACACGGATGTACAGGAGCGAGAGCTGGGTCATGAGCCGACCCCGACCCAGGTTTGGAAGAGAGGTCACAAGGGAAGTAACCCTTCTCAGCCAGGGCAGTGTAGTCAGGTCGCAGCCGACCGACTGGTAAGTTTTCGAAATTCATCAATTTCATTATAACTAATACTATTATTGACATACTTACAAGATTTATTTGTTTTGTAGACAAAGTACGCGCAGGAGGTCGCGAAGATACACGGTGCGGATTATGATTGGGAAAGCGCGCCGATCGACCCCCAAGCCGCGTACGCAAGCGGAGGCGGGAAGGCCCACGGACGGTGAGTTCTTCGTGTGTTTCATTTCTTTTTCAATTAATCTTCTTCTATTTAGTGTTTTCATTCTTTTGCAGGTTTGCCATTTTCGATGGAGTTGTCGACTCGAGGTCGACGCGACCTTTGAGAGGCGCTTCATCGTCGCAGGCTTCGACCGCTGGGACCAGTGGTCGTCTCTCGCAGACGCAGCTGGAGCTCCAGGCCATGAGGGAGTCGCTGACGCAAACTCAGGCAGAGCTGGAGCGGACGAGAGCGGAGGCAAGGGAGGAGCAGCAGAGGACGGCCTTAATGATGGCCCAGATGCAAGCAACGGTGGCGGTAAGTAATTTAGAGTACCGTAGTTAAATTTCACAACACTTAATAACATATATCTGCTAATATCTTGCAATGGCAGGCTCTTGCTCGACAAAGCGGTCAGGACATCCAGATTCCTACGCTTCCGCCGCAGCAGACACCGGAGCAGGTAATATTGTCTATACCTAGGAGTTTGATTCCCTTTTCATTATGTTAAAAAGTTATTTGCATCACATTTAATCCTAATTATGATTCTTTTGTAGGGTTCCGGAACGCGTCGAGATCCCGGAGGCAGTGGAGGGGGTAGCGTGTAGACACTGGAGCAGGTGAGAAACTCTCTTTAAGTGTATCTAATCAAGCTTTAGTAGTTTTTGACCATGATAGAAATGATTAGTATATAGTGAATAAGTTGTTAGTGCTTCCATTTAACAAAAGAGCTAGTGATTATCACTGATGTTACCTTCTTATGTTGAAACTGATGTTCATTGAGTTAACAAAGGGCTAGTGCTTCCATTTAACTAGTGATATAGTACATTACTTCATTTGAAACTACATCATGCTTCCTTCTTTTGTCACTGATGTTCTTGGCCTCTTATGTTATCACTTAGTTGACATTGATGCTTACTAGTGATTATGTTTGTTTTGCAGGGATCCGGAACACGCCGGGAAGATCCTGGAGGTAATGGAGGGGCTAGCGTGTAGCCCGGTGTAATTTATTTGGAAAATTGTGGTGTTTGTTGATGTTTTGAACCATGGGCGAACTTATATTGACTGTTCTGTGACTGTATATATCTGTATATATCTGTATATATTTTTTGACTGTTCTATGACTCGCCATCGAGCGAGGTAGACAGTTTCTGATTTTAAAAAAATTTCGAAAACTTAACTTACGTCGGCTATGAGCATGCCGACGTAAGTTTGCCCAGGTTAACTTACGTCGGTATGGCCAGACCGACGTAAGTTAAACCACTTAACTTACGTCGGTTTGCCCTGGCCGACGTAAGTTACAGCACTTAACTTACGTCGGCCTGCCCAAGCCGACGTAAGTCATCCGGCCCAGCCCAAGGCCCATCTCGAGGGTGAACTTACGTCGGCTCCTGCAGACCGACGTAATTAAGGTAACTTACGTCGGTGGCCGACGTAAGTTACCTTAATTACGTCCAAAACCCTACGTCGGCTGAAAGCCGACGTAATTAAGCAAAAACCGACGTAATTAAGTTAATTACGTCGGTTTAAGCCTAACTTACGTCGGCTTTGGCCGACGTAAGTGACCGGTATTCCTGTAGTGGGTGCGCTGAAGCCAGAACAACATCCAGGAAATTCTAATGTTTCCAACTGGTAACTGTGCACAATGCCATATACAATCATTGCAACATGCTCAGCTTTACGAGGTGGGACAAAAGATCTTCGGAACAAATCAGAGACGAGCAATGACATTTCAATTCAGAGATAATTTGCAACTCAATGAATTTCATAGTTCATACAAATTGCGTGCCCTCTAAACTAATTTCGAATCTAAACTTATTCCTTAAGCTCCCATCGATCAACCTAAACTGTAATGTCCAGCTTGCTCCCGAACACGTCTCTTATATTGCCCTGGATACTGAAAATATTGACATTCTTTAAATTGACAAATGTCGAAGGAGGAATGAATAACCAACTTTGGTCACTAACACAAAGTGTCTAACCTTGATAAGTAGATTTCCAGAGAGCTTTGGTCCGTCCAGAAATGGACAAGTCCAATCTTCTGGGACTTAGCTCCAAAATCACTGAAAATCACTCCAGAGACGTTTGGTCCGTCTAAAAACAGACTGGTCTGCCTGGCCGGACTAGTCCGACCTTGAGGCCCAGACTAGTCCGGCCTCCTAGGGCCCTTTCTCATTTTTGGTTTCTCACTTGGGTGTTTCTCTCAGTCACCACTTTGAGCCCCTTAGAATGATCTCAATGCACATGATACATCCACGCTCTCACATGACACGGCTCATATAAGCTCAACTTCATAGAAACCCTAATTTCTACTCTTGAGCCTTTGACGACTATTATATCCTTTTCCTTTTTGAAGGGTTTCATCTCATTTCAATAATGGTACCTGTGCTTAAGATCAACTTAGCTTATTAGACTCTTAATTGTCGTCATCAATCATCCAAAACCCACGGGGATGCCTAGATGCACTTTCAATCTCCCCCTTTTTGGTGATTGATGTCAACACATTAAGACTTCAACAAAAAAGGATAATAATCTGTTTTTGTAACATGTATTTGTATGAGTGACTCCACCTCAATGTATGCATCATGAGTAAGAGTAATTGAGAGAGGTCTCATACATATACATGTTATGGTGGGGTGCGTAAGTGATGTGCTTATAAATTGTGATAAAGCAACAAAATATGCAAGATAAGCATGTAACTCAAGCATAACATCCCAATTGATATGAATTAAGTCTTACAACAATTGAAGTGAGAGTTTCAAACATAAAAACATCAGTCCATCTTGGATCAATCTCTCACTCATACAACTAAGTGGAGCTCTCAATCTCTCCACCATCATAACTAAGTAGAGCTCTCAATCTCTCTAAGTGCCGCATCCACCAATCTCTCCACCTTTGGCATCAATACACCAAAAAGGAAAAGAAGAAAGAAGAGCTCTTAGGTCTACTCATCATCATCATCGGCATCATCATCGTCGTCTCCGCCCTTGGTGTCCGCTATCGCTCTCCGTGGCCTCCGAATCAATATGAGCATCATCATCGGACGAGGCCTCAGTGGAAGTACCATCTTCACCAAATCGAGCGAGCTCCTCGGCGGTGAACTCAGGGAATGAAGTGAGATCACCATCACTCTCCTCGGCGGGAGACATAGGGATGTCCAGCTTGTCGCACATCGCCTTGAGATACTTCTCATTGCGACGCTCCATGCAACGTTGCCGAATTTTCGTCTCCCGACAAGAGAAGAAAAGAGCTATGAAGCACTTGAAGAATCCACTCCCGCATTGTGATGAATGTGGAGGTGTTGGAGGAGATGACACAAAGCGAGAGGAAGAAGCGAGAGGATCCACATTCTTCCTCCTAGGGGCAGTAGGCTCCAGAGGAGGGAGTTTAGGTCGAAGCCTCCGGTGAGTGATGTCTTTCTTGAAGTTGAGTCCAGAGACCTTCTCTATCATGTACATGATGTAAGGAGTGTTGACGGTCCTTAAGTACCACATTTTGACTGTCAATTCACCTCATAATGTGCATAAAAGAAACACAAAACATAGTGGTAGGTTTATACACTAACCCAATTCCACAAGTGTTGGTGTTTATTTGTATGCAGGTGAATTATTACCAAAAATACCAAAACATGCAGGGATGAATCCATGAAAATGGATTTCAACGAATCAGGTGATGACACGTGGCAACACATGGATCAAATGGCCACAAACAGAAGAATATGTGGAGATCCAACGGTGTTGCACCCATATATATCAAGGGGGCCCACCTGGAAGCCACCTGGAGGAAACACTCCCCGAGGGGAGCCTTGACCAGGTCGGCCGAACATGGGGTTCGGCCGACCTCTTCCTGGCGCCAAACTCGGTCAAATGACACGTGTTGGCTCCTCCTGACTCCCTGGAGTCAATGGCGACTGATTCGCGCGTTAATTGTGGCGAGAACCGACCCTTCTCCACTTATAAATAGACCCCCTCACCTCACTTCTCACACACACCAAAAGGTTAGAATAGTGCTACACTCCAAAGGTTTAGAGTAGTTCTAGAGGCTACCAAAGTAGAAGGAAAGTGTGGTGAAGAGTCTAGGAGAAGGAGGCTTGGGCTTGTCAAGTACCCCATCTACACTTGTACCCCTACAAAGGTTTTACTCAATCAAGTAAGCCATTGTGAATTCAATACAAGTTTGATATTTTATTCTTAGTAGTTTGCACAAGTAGTTACTTGTGGGTTCACTGCTTTAATTCATTAGAGGCTCTAGTTGTAGCTTTGTGTTCGAAACAACTAGAGTAGTGATTTAGAACGTAAGCGTGGTGCTTACGTTATAAATCATCTGTGGATATCTCGTAGACCCACTGATTGAAGAGGTAGGCAGTAGGTGGTGACATCCCTATCTGTCCTTCGTAATCCTCCACGTTCGGCTATGCCATAGGCTCTTGGCGGGAGTCGTCCTAGTATTGCTAGGATCAAGCCCTTGCCCGAAGCAAGAATCTACTGCAAACTACTTTGAATTAGGATCAATACTTTGAATTCCGCTCTGTTCCTTGCCTACCAAACAACTTTGTGACCTTGGGTGAGCTAGTTCGAAAGATTAGCACACACGTTCTTTGGATTCGATATCCTTGGGAATACTCCTTAAGGGGAAGAGCTACAACGGTATTTCCGTTCTCTTGCGGATAACTCTATGGTGATAAGAAATACCAACAAGCATTTCTGGCACTGTTGCCGGGGAACGGTTGCTATTAATCTTCGAACCAAGATCACCCTCGTATCATATCCCCCTTATCTATCATCTTACCTTTCTTATTCTTACCTTACCACCACCATATAAATGGATCAACCCACCATTCTTTCTTACTCTGCTCCGAAGGGCAAGTTCTGTGAGCCATCGCCTTCAGCGGAACCTATTTGTTCAACCAGCTATGAACTTCGCCCTGGCTTTATAGCCATGGTTCGGGAACAATCCTTCTCAGGAACGGATTGGAAAACCCTTACCACCATCTACGAGAGTTCGAACAACTGTGTTCATGCCTTCTTATCAAAGGTATGACAAAGGAAACTCTCAAATGGAAGTTGTTTCCTTTTTCCCTCACGGAAAAAGCCAAACAATGGTACAACCACTACGTTGGGAAGTCAAACGATGATTGGAGTGAATTACGAGACAAATTTTGTCTTGTTTTCTTTCCCATTGCCCGAATTGTTTACTTACGAAAGGAAGTACTATGCTTCCAGCGGATGGAGAAGGAATCCATAGGTGCAGCTTGGGACAAATTTTCTCTTTTGAAAAATTCTGGCCCAGATTTGTTAATCCCTGATCCAATGCTTTTGCAACATTTCTTCATGGGATTGAACAAAGAGTCTGCCCTATATCTTGACATTACGGCTGGATGATCTTTCCTCCATAAGACTCCAGAAGAAGGCAAGGATCTTCTGGACAGAATTCTAGAAAATTCTTCTTTCATTATGGGTCTTAATAAGCCTCCCCAAGAGGAATTCGTGTCAAGAACGGAGGATACACTCTTGGACAAGGATGAACTTATTTCTTGTTTACCCCAAGCCTTGCCGGAGGAATCCTCTCCCGAACCTGAGACTACGAAGGTAGAAGAAATTCAACCCTCGCAGTTTCCATTTTACTTCGAGAAAGAGCTTTTTGAAGATTATGGAAATACCTCGAAGTATTGTTGCTATAGGAAACCTTCATTGCCACCAACTCCACTTGAACCACCTGGCGGGGTGTTCGTCCGTCAAACGGTCAAGGAGTTGACCTCTATCCTGATCAGAGAGTGGACGGCTGAAGTCGAGAATTCACCCGAAATTATTCGGATGACCTCACCTTTGGCTACCATTTTATGTTCTATTAGAGGTACACCAATGAGAATCCTATACAACCCTACTGTTGGAGCAACTCTCATTTCCGATTCTTGTGCTCTCACCATTCTTGGCGATGTGCTATTGGCACCAACACGCAAATCCTTCCGAGATTCATTTGGAACCATTCTTGAAGGATGTGGGGTTCTGCAACAAGTGTCTGTTAGACACAAAGATTTTGAAGCTCTCCTAGATTTTCATGTGTTGAAATCCAAGATTTCGACATCATGATAGGGATTCCCATAGAGAAACTTCTCATGGAAGGTCCTTTGGAAGGAAGCCTCAATATCAATCTTGGAGGGAGAAATTTCTCCATGCCTATTCTGCGTTCAAAGAACACATCTGCAGAATCTCCCATCCAAGATGAGCCAATGGAGGAGGTTAGGACTCTTCAATTTTTAGAACCCCCTGAAATTGAAGTAGAAGAAGACTTCGTCCAAGAGAGAGATGAATTTCGGGAGGAAATAGAATTGCCAAAAGAAGAGCCCTCCCCAAAACCTCCCGTTGAGCTCAAGATTCTACCTCCAGGCCTACGTTATGCCTTTCTACATGGCGATTTGGAAGCCCCTGTCATCATAAGTGACAAGCTTTCAGATGATGAAACGCTCAAACTCATAGCCATGTTAGAAAGGCATAGAGATGTTTTTGGATATTCACTTCAGGATCTCAAGGGAATAGTCCAGCGTTATGCACCCATCGTATTCCTATTGACCCTGAGAGTATCCCCTCAAGGGAACCTCAAAGGTGATTGAATAATGTGATGCGGGAAGTTGTCAAGAAAGAAGTCTTGAAACTTCTGCATGCCTGGATTATATACCCTGTTCCTCATAGTGAATGGGTAAGTCCAGTTCAAGTAGTGCCAAAGAAGGGAGGTATGACAATCGTTCAAAACGAGAGGAACAAATTAATTCCTCAACAGATTGTCACGGGATGGAGGATGTGCATTGACTACCGAAAAATTAACAAGGCAACAAGGAAAGACCATTTTCCATTGCCCTTCGTCGATGAGATGTTAGAGCGATTGGCAAAACACTCCTATTTCTGCTTCCTTGATGGGTATTCGGGATATCATCAAATTCCTATCCATCCTGATGATCAAAGTAAGACCATGATCTACTGACGATTTATCAAGGATTTCTCCAAAATCGCTAGACCCCTCACCAACCTATTAGCTAAAGAAGCTCCCTTTGATTTCGATGATTAATGCCTTAATCATTTGATATACTCAAAAAGGTACTCATCTCAGCTCCAATTATCCAACCTCCTGATTAGACGCTGCCATTCGAAATCATGTGTGATGCCAGTGACTTTGGTGTTGGTGCGGTCTTAGGCCAAACCAAAGATAAAAAGCATCACGCAATAGCCTACGCTAGCAAAACTCTGACAGGAGCCAAACTCAATTATGCCACAACTAAGTGAAAGCATCTAGGCCCCCATGATGTATGGTTTCGGTGATTAATGACAACCGTTGGATATTACTAATGAGTTTGTGGATGCAAGGTCTCTCATATCACTCATCACACTTAATGAACTCTATATGTATATCATCTACTGCTCATTGGATACAATTGGAGACCCCTAAACAAACTATTTCATGAGGTCAATCGATTTTCATGAAGACTAAAAGAAAAAGGACATATGTCAAAATCATTCCATCAAAATTGACAGCACTTGAGACTTGGTCGTCATCAAAAGAACATTTCAAACCAATGTCTAAGAGGTCACTCGAACAAATTCCAAAAGAATCACTTAGAACAACTCGAAGCAGACAAAATCAACTCACCGGATCATCCGATGTATCAAGAAAACACTACATCGGTCGAGTTGGCTCTGAGCAGAAGAAGACCTTAGTCTTAAGTATACAACGGATCATCCGATGATGAAGAAAGTATTACATCGGTCTATCATTCCACTAAGCAATTTCCCTGGACCAAGTGTAACACCGGAGCATCCGATGTACAATTAGTACACATCGGTCAATCATTCCAGTAAGCATTATTTCTGGACCATTCTGGATCAAGTGTTACCGGATTATCCAATGTACATGTGTATACAACATCGGTCGATCAACGGTCATATCCGACACAGTGAAATCAGCTAATTTGTATTCGACCAATGACAGCTGAAGGGAGAACATCGGATCATCCGGTGTTTGCAGAATAGTGATGTCAGCCTACTTTTCCAACGGCTATTTCGTGGAAGCTCGCTATTTATACCCCTTCAACCAGTCATTTCGATAAGTCTTGATGCCCTGAGCTACTCTACACATTACCAAGCATTCAAGACGTTGAGCTACCACTTCCACATCATTTACACCACTTGTACACCAAGAGATAGGCTAGAACTTGCTAGAGATGATGCTTGTGTTCTTCCATTCTTAGTGATTGGAGTCTCTAGTCTAGTGAGAGTTGTAAGGGAGTGTCTCTTGGTGATTGCATTCACCGTGTAACAGTCGGTGATCAGAGAGAGTCTTCCGGAGCTTGCCAAGTCGGTTGTGGAAGCCCGGAGGATCAAACTTGTACAAGGCTTGAGCTCCACCTTTCCGGAGATGGCGAACGGAGACTTTTAGTGAAGATCCCTGGTCTCGGTGACTTGGGAGTGGCTATACCCTTTGGTGGGTGCCACAACATGGATGTAGGAAGGTCTTGATGATCTTGCCGAACCACGGGATAAATCACCGTGTCTTCGTGTCTCCTCAGGAGTTTACACACTCTTCCTTTCCCATTACACTTATGCATTTCGTATACCGCAAAATTATTATTCACTTGAATGCATAGGTTGTTTGCATAGAGAATTGGGCTTTTAATAGTTAAGTTTTTATTGCTTTGATTTTTGAAAAGAAGCCCAATTCACCCCCCCTCTTGGGCATTCAATCCTTACAATTGGTATCAGAGCAAGGTTGCTTATTGGATCATTCTAGCTTCACCGCTAGAGAGCTAAAATGGCCAAGATTGGGGGTTCGGTTCTCATCTTCGAGGGCAAGAACTTTGCCTATTGGAAAGCATGTATGCATGCTTATCTAGAGGCTATTTCTCCCGAGGTATGGGAAGCGACCCATGCGGGTTTGGTGAGCATAACTATATAGTTGATCAAATCAAGTGGGATGCAAAGGCACGAAATGCTATTTATGAATGCATTAGTCAAGATGTGTTTGCTACGATTGCTAGCAAAGAAAAGGCTTGTGAAATTTGGGCTTGCTTGATTGAAATTCATGAGGGTTCTCCTCGTGTTAAAGAACTAAAGTATCATATGCTTAAGGCCAAATATGACGAGTTCAAAATGCTACCTCATGAAAATGTCAATGAAATGTTTTCTCGCTTGAATGTTCTCATCGAGGAAATTAATGCTCTTGATATTGCTTCTCTTGGCAAGGGACTCATCAACCGCAAGATTCTTATGCTCTTTCCTAAGCCAATGTACAACATCATCAACTCCATGCTTCAAAAAGAGTCTCTTGATCACATTGAAGTTTCGGAACTTATTGGAGAGATTCACGCTCATGAGATGAGTGTGCTTGGGATGATGGAGGAATCATCTTCAAAGACAATTGCTCTAAAGGCTTCCACCAAGAAAGCAAATCTCAAGAAAAATAAAGTGGTTGGGCCTAGCTCAAGTGAAAAAGAGCAAGCATCAAGTGAAGATGACGATGATGAGCTTGCATTGATGATGAGAAAATTCTCTCGCTTGAACACCAAGATTGCCAAGAAGGGATACACCTTTGATCCCAAAAAGAAGGCATTTCTACCAAGAAAAGATGACAACAAGACTTGCTATAATTGTGGTGATCAAGGCCACATCTCCTATGATTGTCCAAAACCGGACAAAAGAAGAGAGAACCACAAGGGCAAGCATCGCAAGCTTGAGGATAGTGAGGATGATGAAGAAGAGGTCAAGCCTAAGCCAAGATTCTTTGGGAAGAAGAAGCATGACAAAGGAAAAAAGACAAAACTCTTTCCAAAGAAGAGAAAAGGCCCACAAAAGGTGTTCATGTGTGAGGCAAATGAATGGATCACCGACGAAGAATCTAGTGACGAAGAGAGTGAAGTTGAAAAAGAGAGCTTGGCCGGCCTTGCCATTACCAACAATGATGATTCATCTCTTCGTCCACCTCCCATGTGCCTCATGGCAAAAGGTAACACCAAGGTATGTGATGACTCTAGCGATGATGAGCTTTCCCTCGATGACTTAGGTCCATTAATAAATGTATACCACACTATCATTAAAAAGGAAAAGAGTAAGGTCAAGGCTCTTGAAGAAGCTCGTGCTAAGCTCAAGAGTGCTAACCTCGATTTGCTTGACAAGTATGAAAGCATACTTAAGGAGCATGACATGCTCAAATCTCATGTCAAGCAAGTTGAGGAGGATAAGGCTCAAATCAAGCTAAATCATCATGAGCTTGACGTAGCACACCAAGCATCCTTGGGAAAGAACAATGAGTTAATCCAAGAGCATCAAGTACTTAACCTTGCTTATGAAGTCCTTGATCAAGAATTGCAAACTATAAAGAAACAAACCCTTAATGATAAGGTATGTTTCTCATGACACTAATGTCTTGCATAAGTCTTTGCCTTTGAAAGAGAATGCTAGGGAGAAGCATTTGATGGATGAAATTGAAAGTCTCTGCACTAGTGTGGCAAGACTATCTAAGGGAGAAGTCAAGCACAAAGAAATCCTCTTCCATCAAGCAAAGGCATTCAACAAGAGAGGACTTGGATCCTTCCCGGTGCCTAACAAAGGAAAGGTGCCCTCACCGGAGCTTAAACAAGCTTCGTCAAAGAAGTTGGTTCTTATTGCCAACGTTGTGAGGTCACCAGTCACCATAAAAGGGAGTGTCCTCTTCCTAACCGGCCTTCTCCAAAATTGCCTACTAACTACAAGTCTACCTTTAATGATCACTATTATCTGTTGAGTAAAGTAGGTGGCACGGTGAAGGCAAGGTTCATTGGGAAGGACATGAAGGGCATGAAGGGGAAGCTCCCCAAGCAACTTTGGGTCCTAAAACACTTGTATCACACATACAAGGACCTAAGTTCGCTTGGGTGCCTAAAATCAAAAAATTAATTCATGTGTGTAGGTGAACTACAAAGCCGGAGGGAAGGATTGGGTACTCGATAGTGGGTGCACTCAAGACATGACCGGAAACGATGGTATGTTCACCTCCATAGACAACCCCGACAATCATGAACAAGTCACCTTTGGTGATAACTCTAAGGGGAAGGTAATTGGGTTGGGTAAGATTGCAATTTCAAATGACTTATCTATTTCCAATGTATTGTATGTTAAGTCACTTAGTTTCACTTTGCTTTCTATTGCACAATTATGTGATCTTGGACTAACGTGCACCTTTAGCAAGAATGATGTTGTTGTGACTAGTGAAACGAGCAAAGAACTAATCTTCAAAGGGTTTCGGCATTGACATCTCTACTTAGTAGACTTCTCCGACAAGGATGCTAGCTTGACCACTTGTCTTTTCACCAAGAAGAGTTTGGGTTGGCTATGGCATCGACACATCTCTCACATTGGAATGAGCAAGCTCAAGAAGTCATTCAAGCTCGGGATGGTGACCGGCGTGAAGGATGTCACATTTGAGAAGAACAAGCTTTGTAGCGCTTGTCAAGCCAGGAAACAGGTTGCTTCACACCACCCGTTTAAGACAATGGTGTCAACCTCCAAGCCACTTGAGTTTCTCCACATGGACCTCTTCGGACCTTCCACATATCAAAGTCTTGGTGGTAATCTCTATTGTCTTGTTATAGTTGATGACTACTCTTGCTATGCTTGGACTTTGTTTCAAGGTGACAAGAGTGAAACTCCGGAAGTGTTCAAGACCTTCGCAATCTGTGCCCAAAGGGAATTTCAACTTACAATCATCAAGGTCCGGAGTGACAACGGCACCGAATTCAAGAACTACAACATTGGGGAGTGGTGTGATCGTGAAGGCATGAAACATGAATTTTCATCCACATACACTCCTCAACAAAATGGTGTCGTTGAAAGGAAGAACAAGACTCTCATCACTCTTGCACGAGCAATGCTTGATGACTATGGAACGTCCGAGAAGTTTTGGGCCGAAGCAATCAACACGGCGTTCCATGCCTTAAATAGGGTCTATCTACACCGACTACTTCAAAAGACCCCGTATGAACTCCTCATTGGGAGAAAGCCCAACATCTCCTATTTCCGAGTCTTCGGGTGCAAGTGCTATATTTACCGCAAGAAAAGGCTCGGTAAGTTTGAAAGAAGATGTGATGTTGGTATCTTTCTTGGTTATGCATCAAACTCAAAAGCATATCGAGTATTCAACCAAACCTCCGGTTTAGTTGAGGAAAGTTGTGATGTTGAGTTTGATGAAACTAATGGCTCCCAAGAGGAGAGTTTTGGTCATGATGAAATAGATGATGAGCCTCTACAAGAAGCTATGAAGAACATGACCATTGGAGACATCAAGCCTAAAGTTGAGGAGAGCCATGATCTAGGGGGAGCTTCAAGTTCCAACATAAACACATCTATGGCACCTCAAGTTGACGAAGAAGAAAAAGATTATCCATTGCTGACACAAGATTCACAAGCCACACAACATCAAGAAGAAGAAAAAGTCCATGGTCAAGTCCAACCACAAGAATAGCAACACGCATCACCACCGCCAAGTGCTTCACAACCACTTATGAGGCATGGACGCATCTCCAAGGCGCATCCGATTGATCAAATTATCGGAAGTCCGTCAAGGGGAGTAAGTACACGTTCTCGCCATTTCGCTATGTTTTGTGAGCACTACTCGTTTGTTTCATGTGTAGAACCCACTCACATTGAGGAATCACTCCAAGATCCAAATTGGGTAATGGCCATGCAAGAAGAACTCAACAACTTCATCTGCAATGAAGTTTGGGTGTTGGAGGAGTGACCCAAGGACAAGAACATCATCGGGACAAAGTGGGTGTACTGCAACAAACAAGACGAGAACAGTGTTGTGATCTGCAACAAGGCAAGACTTGTGGCCAAGGGTTTCTC
Source organism: Tuctoria greenei (assembly GCA_036927565.1). Lineage (NCBI taxonomy): Eukaryota > Viridiplantae > Streptophyta > Magnoliopsida > Poales > Poaceae > Tuctoria > Tuctoria greenei. Next base: position 170,776,956 of record JAYESD010000002.1, on the reverse strand, counting down.
GCAAGTTGAAGGACTAGACTTTGTAGAAACATTTGCTCCGGGCGCTCGACTAGAAGCCATCCGTATACTTCTTGCTTTTGCATCACATCATAATATAAAGCTTTATCAAATGGATGTGAAAAGTGCCTTTCTTAATGGTTATATTAACGAGCTTGTCTATGTTGAACAACCTCCAGGGTTCAAAGGTCCGAGGAATCCTAATCATGTGTTTAGGTTGCATAAGGCGCTCTACGGACTCAAGCAAGCACCTAGAGCGTGGTATGAGCGACAACGGGATTTCTTGGTCATGCAAGGATTCAAGATCGGGAGGGTGGACACTACACTCTTCACCAAAGACATCGATGGAGAACTATTTGTTTGTCAAATTTATGTTGATGATATTATTTTTGGTTCAACTAACGAAGCTCTTAGCCATGAGTTTGGCAGAATGATGTCTAGGGAATTCGAGATGTCGATGATTGGAGAACTCAACTTCTTCCTTGGATTTCAAATCAAGCAAATTTGAGAGGGTACCTTCATCTATCAAGAAAAATATACCAAGGACCTATTGAAGAAATTTAAGATGGGAGATTGTAGCTCAAGAAGTACTCCAATGGCAACAAATTGTCATCTCGATGCGAATAAGGACGGTAAACCTGTTGACCAATCTAATTACCGTTCCATGATTGGTTCATTGCTTTATCTTACCCCATCTAGGCCCGATATCATGTTTAGTGTATGCTTGTGTGCTCACTTTCAAGCGGCACCTAAAGAATCGCATCGGAAGGCGGTCTTTAGGATACTTTGGTATCTCAAGCATACTCCAAGTGTAGGCCTGTGGTACCCCAAAGGTGCTAAATTCCATCTCTTTGGTTACTCAAATTCGGACTTTGCCGGATGCCGTGTGGACCGCAAGAGTACCTCCGAAGGGTGCCACTTGCTTGGGCGTTCCCTAGTATCTTGGTCTAGAAAGAAGCACAATTCCGTTGCTTTCTCCACTGCGGAAGCGGAATATATAGTGGCCGGTGCATGTTGTGCCCAAATCCTTTATATGAAGCAAACCTATTTGGACTTTGGTGTTAAACTTGGTTGTGTGCCTCTCCTTTGTGACAATGAAAGTGCGGTTAAGATTGCTAAAAACCCCGTTCAACACTCCCGCACTAAGCAAATTGATATTTGCCATCATTTCTTGCGGGACCATGAAGCTAAGGGAGACATCTCCTTGCAAGGTGTTAGGTCCAAAGAACAATTGGCGGATATCTTCACTAAACCACTTGATGAGAAAACCTTTTCTAGACTAAGGAGTGAATTAAATGTGCTAGATGCATCAAACGTCATGTAAGTTGCCATAGTCATGTAAGAATGCATCACATATAGGTCTTGTCTAACTTTCAAATGATATGGGCGAGCAAGGGTTAGCATGGGATGGAGGTTCTTTTGGGTTTCCCCAAGACTTGGAGAGTGGCTCTCCCTGAAGAAGCCTTTGAAAGGTTCAAATTTGGCAAGATAGATTTAGTTTATGTCTTGCATGATGCCTGCCATATAGACTTGCACTCACGTTTAATATCTTACATTAAAAGATTGTTTGGCATTGCATACGGTAGATTGTCACAAAGGGGAACCCACTTCATGAGAAAGAGACTTGTTTGAAATGCCATATCTCAACTCATATGATGTGGAAAGAACAAAGTGTTAGGTGCGTTAATGCCTAAAGGAACATGTTGTAAAGAGATAGAAGTCTTCATCCTCTAGCTCAAAAAGCATGGGCCTTACATTTTATTTGGATCTTTTCCTTATTGGTTTTTCTGGTGTTCTATTTGCTTTAGGGCTTATCCAAGTTATTGGCAACTAGCGCTAAAGTCTTTTTGAGGGGCAAGGGGTTGCCCAAAAAGTCCTAAGACTTGTGTTTCTCTTTGTTTGTTTAAGTCAAAGGACATATATGGGATGTTGCTGATCTTTTGTAGTCATCGGATTATCCGATGCTTAGGGCAAAAGCATCATCAGATCAGTTTGTGCTTAAGTGCAACGGCCAGCTTAAACGGAAAGTCAAATCAACCGATGAGTTCATTCTGAGAAACATCGAAGCATCCGATGTTCACATTTCTAGAGTTGTGCCAAATTCAACCGATGATAATCATTTCCATGTCGGATCATCCGATGCCGAAGGTGCCTCTGGAATACCCTTACTGTACCATTTGACCGATACCCTCTCCACTGACGTCGGATCATCCGATGTTAAAATTTGAGCTAGGGTTCGGGCCCCAACTATTTAGCACCTCTTCGTTTCTTCTCTCTCCCCGACGCCTCACTCCTCGCCCTGCCGCCACCCACCGTTGCCGCCCCACTCGTCATAGCCCCACTCTCGCTCCTGCCGCCGCCCTGTGCCACCGCCCTCAGCGCTGCCGCTGCTGCCCCATGCAGCGCCGTCGCAGCCCTAAGCACCGCGCCGCCGCCCTCTGCGCCATCGCGCCGCCGCCCTCTGGCCGCCACGCTCCTTGTCGCGCTGCCGCCCTCCGGTCGCCGTGCTCTTCATCGCACTGCCGCCTCCTCTTCGCCGCTAGGGTTTGCTCGGCTGCGTCGTTCTTTGCATCGCCGTCTCGTGTGCCCGGCTTCGTTGTCCCGTGATCTCATCGCCGCCATCGTCACTCGTCTCATCGAGATGGGCCGTGACAAGAAAGGAAAGAAAAAGGCTATTGAGGAGCCAACAGCTAAGAAATTGAAGCTGTCGAAAGAGGAGAAGAAAGCTCTGATGGCGGCTCGCGCCGCTAAGGAGTGAGAGTGTGGCTGAGGACGATCATTGAGGATCTGGGAGGCCCGACAGAGGCAGCCACAGGTGCCTGAGGAGCCAAAGGAGGCAGAGGAGCTTGAGGTGCCGCTTGTTCGCCGGCGCTTAGTCAGGACCCGTGGAGGTCATCCAGCTGCAGCCTCGAGACAGAGACCTTCTGCAGCTAAGCTTCGGGAGGACAGATCGGCCGAGAGAGCCGTCTATGAGATGGACACCAATGTCCGGGTTGGTGAGGGTGTCCGCCTGACTGATTACAGGAAGTTGAAGGCAAAGCAGCTCAGGAAGCTTCAATGGAGCATTCTACTTGAGGAGTGGTTCCCGCAGCCCAGAGAGCCACTTGTGGACAGCCGCTTCTGGACCATAACACAGGCGTCGCTGTATGAGACTTACAGCACAACTACCTTGATTGGGATCAGCTTGCACTTGCAGCCGACACTGAGATTCTCCCTTACTTTGAGAGGTACAGAGGGCTGGTGGAGCTGATGTCTTTCTAGAGGGGTGCCTATGTGGAGGACTGGGTTCGACTGTTCTATGCCACACTCTACATTTTAGAGGGCTGCAGATCCATTGACTTCATGTTCATGGGCCAGCATCACCATATGACCCGACAGACCTTGGGACAACTAATAGGCGTGGATCTTCATGACACATGCCTACATGAGTTGGTATATGGACAGGCTGATCCACCAAGGAGGCCGCTCACTGGAGGTGTGGCACCACCCTTTGAGGAGATTCGGTCACTGTTTGCTCAGCCCTTCTCACCTGACCAGCCGAGGGTACCTGCTCTACTCACTCCAGCTGCGTGCACTGTTCACCTTGCTTTGTGTCGCACGTTACTACCCAGGTCCGAATATCTTGAGGGCTTCACCAGTATGCAGCAGACCCTCCTGTTCTATGTCATGAACGAGATGAAGTTCGACATCGTGGATATCCTTATTTGTGAGATGGAGGATGTTATCACCGATGGAGTTGGGATGATGAGGCAGCTTGTGTTTGGCCACTGGATCAGTCACCTACTCTACCTGTTGGCTCCAGAGGGATCCACCATGCGTGACAGTCTCACCGACGAGAGCGTCACTCGGTTCGGACACTATCGTGCTCCAGCTTCTAGAGACTGTCGCCTTGGCCGCCCAGTTGAGCGTCAGGTCCGAGCTCGACTATCAGAAGAAGACTGGTCAGACCTAGAGAAGGAAGATGATATCCTAGCACAGGCTAAGGCTTAGGGAGGAGATCTGCAGCATATCTGGTCATAGAGTGACACTAGTGACAGTGTCGAGGAGTACTTCCCACCTCCTCCCTCACCCAGGCAGCACGACGCGGAGGCTAGAGGCTCAACTGTACCATCACCACCTACCCCACCTCCGGTGTTTGAGGCACAGGTCTCTCAGCCATTCGAGCTTACCTCTCTACTTCAGCAGATGGTTGAGCAGCAGCGACTGGATCAGCTTGCAGCTGAGCAGGCCAGAGCTGAGCAGGCTGCGCGTCTTTTGGAGCTCCAGCGGTAGCACCAGGAGATGCAGCGCTAGATAGCCCGCGAGGGGCGAGAGGACACTAATAGGCTCACTGGACTGATTGATCAGATGCATCAGCATTCTCTTGACCAGCGGCAGTAGACGCAACAGGCCATGATGGGCATCCTGGGGTTGATCACCAACCTCTACACTCAGACTGGGATTGCCCTGCCCTCACAGCTCCCTGGTCTAGCTCCAGGTCCACCTGTTCTAGCACCAGTCTCAGCACCAGTGCCGACTACGCCTGTACCAGTGATCAACATGTCACCACTGCTTGCTCCAGGCGCACCGATTCACTCTCCCCTACCGGCTTTGACACTCTTCCAGCAGACTCCGGCTTCAGTTGTCAGTGCCCCGCTACCAGCAGTCCAGACTCAGCTGGCACCCTTAGCACTGACAGCAGCTCCCGCCGCACTGGTCTCCTCCACTCCAGCCTCAACAGCAGCAGGCAACAGCTCCAACGATAGCACCCCCAACGGCGACCAGTTCGTCATCGCCCCAAGCGCTCAGGATCCTTAGGCACTCGGCTTCCCTTTTTGGTGTCTTGATGCCAAAGGGGGAGAAGAGTCAGGGGGAGCGATAGCTTAGTCCTAGGGGAAGTCCTAGTTGTAGGGGGAGTATTTTTCTTGGGAGATTTTTGTAATCTGGGAGCTTTGATATTCACTTGCTATCTTTGAGTTATCTATGTACTACTTAATTCGTCTGCTTAATTCTCTCATGTGTTATTGATCGTTTTTAAGCCTTCGAGTTTCGTGTGCTGTATTTTGTACTTGTTGCATATCCTTTTGAGTATCATATTCTTAATTTCATTACTGTTATGCTTTACTTGTTGTGTTGTCATCAATCACCAAAAAGGGGGAGATTAAAAGCATCTAGGCCCCCATGTGGTATGGTTTCGGTGATTAATGACAACCGTTGGATATTACTAATGAGTTTGTGGATGCAAGGTCTCTCATATCACTCATCACACTTAATGAACTCTATATGTATATCATCTACTGCTCATTGGATACAATTGGAGACCCCTAAACAAACTATTTCACGAGGCCAATCGATTTTCATGAAGACTAAAAGAAAAAGGACATATGTCAAAATCATTCCATCAAAATTGACAACACTTGAGACTTGGTCGTCATCAGAAGAGCATTTCAAACCAATGTCTAAGAGGTCACTCGAACAAATTCCAAAAGAATCACTTAGAACAACTCGAAGCAGACAAAATCAACTCACCGGATCATCCGATGTATCCAGAAAACACTACATCGGTCGAGTTGGCTCTGAACAGAAGAATACCTCACTCTTAAGTATACACCGGATCATTCGATGATGAAACAAGTATTACATCGGTCGATCATTCCAGTAAGCAATTTCCCTGGACCAAGTGTAACACCGGAGCATCCGATGTACAATTATAACACATCGGTCAATCATTCCAGTAAGCATTATGTCTGGACCATTCCAGATCAAGTGTCACCGGATTATCCGATGTACAGGTGTATACAACATCTGTCGATCAACGGTCACATCTGACACAGTGACATCAGCTAATTTTTATTCGATCGATGACAACTGAAGGGAGAACATCGAATCATCCGGTGTTTGCAGAACAGTGATGTCAGCCTACTTTTCCAACGGCTATTTCGTGGAAGCTGGCTATGTATACCCCTTCAACTAGTCATTTCAATAAGTCTTGATGCCCTGAGCTACTCTACACATTACCAAGCATTCAAGACGTTGAGCTACCACTACCACATCATTTATACCACTTGTACACCAAGAGATAGGCTAGAACTTGCTAGAGATGATGCTTGTGTGCTTCCATTCTTGGTGATTGGAGTCTCTAGTCTAGTGAGAGCTGTAAGGGAGTGTATCTTGGTGATTGCATTCACCATGTAACAGTCGGTGATCAGAGAGAGCCCTCCGGAGATTGCCAAGTCGTTTGTGGAAGCCCGGAGGATCAAACTTGTACAAGGCTTGAGCTCCACCTTGCCGGAGATGGCGAACGGAGACTTTTAGTGAAGATCCCTAGTCACGGTGACTTGGGAGTGGCTATACCCTTTGGTGGGTGCCACAACGTGGATGTAGGAAGGTCTTGATGATCTTGCCGAACCACGAGATAAATCACCATGTCTTCGTGTCTCCTCGGGAGTTTGCACACTCTTCCTTTCCCGTTACACTTATGCATTTCATATACCGCAAAATTATTATTCACTTGAATGCATAGGTTTTTTGCATAGGGAATTGGGCTTTTAATAGTTAAGTTTTTATTGCTTTAATTTTTGAAAAGAAGCCCAGTTCACCCCCCCCTCCTCTTGGGCATTCGGTCCTTACACTGTAAAAGAGCTCCTAGCAGTAGTTTTTGCTATCGACAAGTTTAGATCCTATTTGGTTGGAGCAAAAGTCATAGTCTACACAGACCATGCTGCTTTGAAATATCTGCTTACCAAAAAGGATGCTAAACCCAGGCTAATTTGATGGAGTCTTCTACTCCAAGAATTTGATCTGTAAATAAGAGATAAGAAAGGAGTAGAGAATTTAGTAGCAGATCATCTTTCACGTATGGAAGTCACACAAACCATGGACATACCTATCAATGACTTCCTACGAGATGATATGCTCCTCAAGGTGACAGACTCTCACCCTTGGTATGCGGATATCGTGAACTTTATGGTCATGGGATACGTACCACCAAGGGAGAACAAAAAGAAACTCATTTATGAGAGTCCTAGACACCTTTGGGATGACCCTTACCTCTATCGAGTATGTGTCGATGGCCTTCTTAGAAGGTGCGTCCCATCAATCGAAGGCACCAAAATTCTAGAGAAACGCCACGCTGGCCCCTATGGTGGTCATTATGGTGTTTATCGTACTCAGGCAAAGATCTGGCAGAGTGGATTCTATTGGCCTTCAATGTATGAAGATACCAAGGAATTCATTCGCAGATGTTGGAAATGCCAGAAGCATGGAGGAATCTCTGCTCGCGATGCGATGCTCCTAACATACAATCTCCAAGTGGAATTATTTGATGTATTGGGTATTGATTTCATGGGACCTTTTCCTAGGTCTTATGATTGCGAGTATATTCTGGTTGCCGTCGATTATGTGTCAAAATGGGTAGAAGCATTACCATGCAAAAATACTGATTCCAAGCAAGCAAGGAAAATGTTCCATGAGATCATTTTCCCATGCTTTGGAACTCCCCGTATGGTCATAAGTGATGGAGGGTCTCATTTCATAGATAAGACCTTCCGGAACTTTTTAAGGGAACTTGTAGTCCAGCATAACATTGCTACCCCATACCACCCACAGACACGTGGTCAAGCAGAAACATCTAATAAGCAAATTAAGAATATTCTGCAAAAGGCTATCTTGGAAATGGAAACGGGATGGAAGCAAAAGCTACCCGACGCATTGTGGGCATATCGTACAGCCTACAAGACACCTATCGACATGTCTCCTTTCCAACATGTCTATGGGAAGACTTGCCATCTTCCCGTAGAATTGGAACATAGAGCGTATTGGGCCATCAAGCGGTGGAACATGAATCTTAGCGAAGCTGGAAATCACCGATTGAAGCAAATCTCTGAGTTGGAGGAATGGAGTGATAAGGCGTACCACAATGCCAAAATTTATAAAGAAAGAACCAAAAGTGGCACGATAAGAGGATTACGCCGAAAGAGTTCAAACCTGGAGATAATGTGTTACTCTTTAACTCTAGGGTTAAACTCTTTGGACATGGGAAACTTAGAAGTAAATGGGGAGGACCCTTCACTGTAGTAGAGACTTCATCCCATGGATCAATCACACTCCAAGGTGATGACGGTCAACTATTCAAAGTGAATGGGCACCGACTCAAATTATTTCTCGATTCCCAAAAGGATACAAAAAAAGAATTTGACGTGGTAAATCTAATCGATTTCTGTGCCATTTCTTTCAATTCTATTTAAATTCTCCAAGTCCAACTAATGGGCCCATCCAATTGTTCATCTATGAGGCCCATTTAATCGACTCGAGAAAATGTGGCCCGAACGGAGCCAGAAGGGGGTCGGCCGAACCCTAGGGTCGGTTGACTCTCTCTTCGTTCCGTTCATGTTCTTTTTTCTCGTGTTGATCCTCCTCCATATCCTCCACAAAATCCTCGGTGAAACGCGTCGTTCCCCGCCTACTTAAAGAATTCAGGAAACAAGTGTTGGGGAAACATGTCCCCAAGTCACGGAATCCCGACGTGAAAAATTAACGTTGCATATCAAAACACGTTGCGACCGAATGAGCAAAACGACCTGACGAAACAGAGCCACAGAAGAGCCAATAGGAAGTCAGTCGAACCCCCTGGTAGGCCGACCTATTTTCTGCTCCATACGACTCCGTTTCACTCCAGAAAATCAGTTTGGATTTCATATCCCCACTTTTATGCGCTACCCTACTGTTTGAGTTGATTTCATATTTTTCATTCCATATCTAAAATGAATCAACTCAGCAAATTGAAATAAAATTTGGTAGTCAAGGATTTGCTTAAGCTGAAAATTTGAATACTTTATATTTCAATTCATTACCTTGTTTATGATTACCATAATTCAATAGGAAAAACACATCATCTAGGTATTTGACTAGTGTGATATGGTAAATGAGTTCTTTAGAAATCATTCTTTTGCTTGAAATTGAATTTTGACATTTGTAACTATTTGAAGCCTTGAACTTTTCCTAAATCTCTCATTGGAAATTTATATACCCACCAAGGCCATATGATACATTCATTGAAAACCACAAGCATATGCCACTTTGCTTTTCATTGAACTTTGTCAAACCCGTGACCCAATTGAGTGACATGCATGAACTTTTTGAATTGATAACTCTTGTGCACTCCACTCATGCAAAATTTCTCACATTGAGAGTTTGCATCCATCGATTACCTATCCGCCAAAAAGAAACTCCATACAATACAAATGAAAGCCTCTCTAAAAAAATAAAAAGGAGTAGAAGACATGGCTACAAGAAAAAGAAAAAGCATCCACTCTTGAAAAAGAGTAAGAGTGCTAAAAAAATTCATGGAAATTATCACCTCGCCCTTCCATTCCATTCATGTGCACAAGAATTTTCCCTTCACTTTCTTCATTGCATAAGTCTCTCATAGGATCAAGTTTTTTACTTAGTAACATATGAATTGCAAATGTGTGCCGCATTCATCCCTACCAAGCTCCAGATATAGCCACTTTTAGTATAGGGACAAGAATTGGCAAAACATGCCATGGTGAGGACTCAGGCACTTTGAGAGATTTGAGAGATTCCAATCGAGAAGGCAAGAGCAAAAGTTCCTTTCAAATATAACAATTGCCAAATCATTTCAGCAGAGAATGATCCAAGGGAACTTTATTCTAACTGTTCCACTTTGCAAACACCCAAGATTGATGTGGTAGCCACATACACAAAAGGGGATCCATGAATTCAGGTATAAGTTGAAATATCTAGTATCCTTATTTTCTACCTTATAGCAAATTCATGACAACACTCTAGTTCTTCTTGTTTTCACTCGAGGACAAGCAAAGGACTAAGTGTGGGGGAGTTTGTTGACTGTCCTTAAGTACCACATTTGACCGTCAATTCACCTCATAATGTGCATAAAAGAAACACAAAACATAGTGGTAGGGTTATTCACTAACCCGATTCCACAAGTGTTGGTGTTTATTTGTATGCAGGTGAATTATTACCCAAAATACCAAAACATGCAGGGATGAATCCATGAAAATGGATTTCAACAAATCAGGCAATGACACGTGGCAACACATGGATCAAATGGCCACAAACAGAAGAATACTAGGAGATCCAACGGTGTTGCACCAATATATATCAAGGGGGCCCACCTGGAGGAAGCACTCCCCAAGGGGAGCCTTGACTAGGTCGGCCGAACTAGGGGTTCAGCCGACCTCTTCCTGGCGCCAAACTCGGTCAAATGACACGTGTTGGCTCCTCCCGACTCCCTGGAGTCAATGGTGACTGATTCGCACGTTAATTGTGATGGGAACCGACCCTTCTTGACCTATAAATAGACCCCCTCACCTCACTTCTCACACACACCAAAAGTTTAGAATAGTGCTACACTCCAAAGGTTTAGAGTAGTTCTAGAGGCTACCAAAGTAGAAGGAGAGTGTGGTGAAGAGTCTAGGAGAAGGAGGCTTGGGCTTGACAAGTCCCCCTTCTACACTTGTACCCCTACAAAGGTTTTACTCAATCAAGTAAGCCATTGTGAATTTAATACTACAAGTTTGATCTTTTATTCTTAGTAGTTTGCACAAGTAGTTACTTGTGGGATCACTGCTTTAATTCATTAGAGGCTCTAGTTGTAGCTTTGTGTTCGAAACAACTAGAGTAGTGATTTAGAGCGTAAGCGTGGTGCTTAGGTTATAAATTATCAGTGGATATCTCGTAGACCTACGGATTGAAGAGGTAGGTAGTTGGTGGTGACAGCCCTATCTTTCCTTCGTAATCCTCCATGTTTGTCTATGCCATAGGCTCTTTGCGGGAGTCATCCTTGTATTTCTAGGAGTAAGCCCATGCCCGAAGCAAGTATCTACTACAAACTACCTTGAATTAGTATCAATATTTTGAATTCCTCTCTGTTCCTTGCCTACCAAACAACTTTGTGTCCTTGAGTGAGCTAGTTCGAAAGATTAGCACACACGTTCTTTGGATTCGATACCCTTGGGAGTACTCCTTAAGGGGAAGTGCTACAACGGTATTTCCATGCGCTTGCGGATAACTCTATGGTGTTAAGAAATACCAACAAGGAGCATATCCACATGATCGGTTTGGAGTATGGGAGATGTTGAAGATGTCGTCGAATATGTAGTCAACCACATTGAAGCAGACATCTCCATCAATGAGTACCATCAAGTGCCTCAAATTTCCTTGAATAATCCCCGCATCTCCATCTTTGGGGGCAATAGTCTTCCGGAGAACCTTGTGGAGGACACTGTAGAAGGGCTTGATGTTCCTTATGTACCCGGCCTCAAAGGGTACATGGATAGGATACATGTACTCAAGGGTATTGCGATCAACTAGCCTTAAGTTGGAGATAACGATCTCATTGTCCAGCTGATCCTCTAAGTCAAGGAGTTGAGCAAACTCCCAGTAGGTGGTGGAGTATTGCTCTCCATGGGTCATCCAGGTGATCCTCCCGTCCCCATCAGTGTGGAAGTAGATAGTGAAATAGAATTGAGTAATAACTTCCACATTCCAATCATACTAAAAGGCCATGAATTTCTTCACACCATGGCGCTCTACGGTCTCAATAACAGCATTGAAGGCCACGTGATCCTTCTGAGCCATGTAGTCCCAGTCGATCCACTGAGCATCAGTGACTGGGGTTTGCTTGGACATGTAGACAGTCCGTTAATAATCACAATGGAAGTCACACCAGAAGCAGGGATTCATTGTGCTCCTATTCCACTGATAGACATTGATCTTCCGGAGCTTTCTTGCTTTCTCAGCCCCTTTGCCTTTGAAAATGTTGGTATCGAAGGCAGCTGCACGGTTTGGGTTCCATGCAGGAGAGGACATCTTCAAGGGGCCAATGGGTTGAGAGGCACCCTTATTGGCCTTGCTTGCTGCCTTCTTGGCTACTATGACCCTTTTCTTGGGTGCAGCATCCGTTGGGGCCTTTCCCTTGTCCTTGGATGTCCTCGCCTCCTGGATTCTAGTTTGCTCCCCCACAGTCACAAGCCTCTTTTTCTTTGGGGCCGCCTCGGCTGCAGCAGAGTTGTGAGCTTCTCGTTGAGTTTTATTTGCTCTCCTTACCTCTGATTGGGACCCAAGATAAGCCATTACAAGCTGGCCCACCTCACGCTTTCGGCGGTAGCAAGCTTGCCTTCCCGCTTCGGCCTCGGTGTCGGAGAGGGGAACATAGTCGGAGTCCGACATGATTGATGATAAGAGAAGCAAGGGATTGTGTATGAGTCAAAGGGAGCTAAGGGGTAGTGGTAGAATTCACAAAATCAACCTAGGTTAGGGTTCTCACTGTGTAACCCGTACTTGTCCGCCAAGGGGCTGGTCTAGTCCATAGAAAATCAGACTTGTCCGCCCTTAGGCTGGACTAGTCTGGTTCACATAGCAAGAACCCTAATCTAGAGAAATTTTGTGAAAACTATGGATCCTACCACAAAAATGGAGGTACATGATCACAATGATGTGCACAACAACATTTGTGAAGAAGTTTCTATCAATAGACCCAAAAGAATTGAATTTTAAGGGTTTTGGCGTCAGGTCAAGAATACCTCTTCAAATCTTCAAATCGATGGAATGTGGATGAAGAATCGGCCTCTGATACTTGGGGAATAGTTCCCTAGCACCTTAGGTCTTCAATCCACGGATTGGAGTCGAGATTTGTTGGTGGGAATCAAAAATCGCCGTTTGGGGGGTGGTTTTTGTTCGCTCTTTTTGGAGAGAGAGGGATTGAGTGGAAGTGGAGAGGTTGGGGGCTTTCTGGGGAGGTTAAGTCCCCAAGGGCCGGACTTGTCCGATCAGGGGCCCAGACTTGTCCGGCCAAAGGACTAGGTCCGGACTACTCTGAGCCACCGGACTAGTCTGGTCGCAGGGTGGACTAGTCCAGTCCTAAGGCTGAAAACTCCTATATATTGAGTTTTCAGTGGAGATTTGATCCTTTTCGACTTCACAAAAGATATTTGTAAACATGGTCAGTAAGCAGTCAACAATCAAACTATAACCATGTTTCACAAGGATTCAATAATTTCAACATAATTTGTAGAAAATTGAGGAGGATGAGTTTTTCGCAAGCATGTGTGAATTTTGAATATGACAATTAGATGTGCAAGACTCAAGCCACATTTCGAGAATCTAAGATATTGAGCTCACTCCTAAGCTCACAAAATCTCTTCTCATCTAAGGGTTTGGTAAATATATCGACCAATTGTTTTTCGGTTCTCACATGTGAAATTGCAATGTCTCCTTTGATGGAGTGATCTCTCAAGAAATGGTGTCGAATATCGATGTGCTTGGTCCTTGAATGTTCAATTGGATTGTGGGCTATTTTGATGGCGCTCTAATTGTCACATAGGAGGGGAATATGGTGCAAGTTTATGCCATAGTCCCTAAGAGTTTGTCGCATCCAAAGAAGTTGTGCACAACAACTTCCGGCGGCAACATACTCAGCTTCGGCTATGGAAAGAGCAATGGAGTTTTGTTTCTTTGAGGACCAAGACACTAGAAATCTACCAAGGAATTGTCAAGTTCCTAATGTACTCTTCCTATCAACTTTGCACCCCGCATAGTCCGCATCGGAATATCCAATAATGTCAAACTTAGAGCCTTTATGGTACCAAAGTCCTAGGCTTGGTGTGTGAACCAAATATCTAAGAATTCTCTTAACGGCGGTCAAATGACACACCTTAGGAACAGCTTGAAATCTAGCACACATACACACACTAACCATGATATCGGGCCTAGATGCACATAAGTAAAGAAATGAGCCTATCATGGAACAATATACCTTTTGGTCCACACTTGGACCACCTTCATTGATATCGAGATGCCCATTGGTTGCCATAGGAGTCTTGATGGGTTTGGCCTTGTCCATGTCAAACTTCTTGAGTATATCTTGTGTGTACTTGGATTGACTAATGAACGTGCCTTCCTTGAGTTGCTTCACTTGAAAACCTAGGAAGAACTTCAACTCCCCCATCATGGACATCTCAAATCTTTTCGTCATTATTTTAGAAAAATCATCACAAAAAGCTTTGTTAGTAGAATCAAATATAATGTCATGGACATATAATTGGCAAACAAACAAATCATCATTGAAGTTAGTGAATAAAGTGTAATCCGCCTTCCCAATTTTAAAACCATTTTGAGTTAGAAAATCTCTAAGGCACTCATACCAAGCTCTAGGAGCTTGTTTGAGTCCATAGAGAGTCTTACGCAATTTGTACACATGGTTTGGGAATTCTTCATCTTCAAATCCGGGGGGTTGCTCCATATACACCTCTTCCTCGATTGGACCATTGAGGAATGTGCTCTTGACATCCATTTGATATAGCTTGAAATCATGGTGAGTAGCAAAGGAAAGTAATATACGAATTGATTCAAGCCTAGCTACGGGAGCAATGGTTTCTTTGAAATCCAAACCTTCGACTTGTGAGTACCCTTTGGCCATAAGTCGTGCCTTGTTACTTGTAACCACCCTGTGCTCATCTTGTTTGTTGCGGAACACCCATTTGGTGCCTACAACATTCACATTAGGCTTCTTCACAAGCTCCCATACTTGATTTCTTTCAAAGTTGTTGAGCTCTTCTTGCATGGCCATCACCCAATCCGGATCTCGTAGTGCTTCTTCAACCTTGTGGGCCTCCAAAGAAGAAACAAAAGAGTAATGTCCACAAAAGTTTGCAACACGAGATCGAGTAGTTACCCCCTTGGAGATGTCTCCAAGTATATTGTCAACAGGATGGTCCCGTTGGATGCTTTGATGCACTCTTGGGTGAGGCGTTTGAGGTCTTGAGTCATCATCTTGGTCTTCCTCATCCTCATTGTCTCCCCCTTGATTGATGCCTCCATTTTCATCTTCTTGGAGCGCATCTTAGTGGACTTGATCTTGATCATTTGAGGTGGAGCTTGCTTGATGTGTAGGATGATCACTTGAGTGTTGTGGTTGTTCTTGTTGTCAAATATCTCCAAGCGCCATCCTTCCTATAACCACTTGTGGAGCTTCCTCTTGATATAACACATGACGATCAACTTGCTCCACTTGGGAGCCATTAGTCTCATCAAACACTACATCATGTGCTACTTCAACAATTCCGGAGGATTTTTTAAAGACACGATAAGCGTAAGTGTTTGAGTCATAACCAAGCAAGAAACCTTTATCAGACATAGAAGCGAACTTCGAAGTCCTAGGCTTCTTGTTAAGAATGTAGTATTTGCTCCCAAAAACACGAAAGTAGGAAATGTTTGGCTTGTTACCGGTTAGGAGCTCATAAGACGTCTTCTTAAGTATGTGGTGAAGATACAACCGGTTTATGGCATGGCAAGCGGTGTTGACCGCTTCCACCCAAAACCGGTCCGACGTCTTGTACTCATCAAACATGGTTCTTGACATCTCAATTAAGGTCCTATTCTTCCTCTCGGCCAACCCATTTTGTTGAGGGGAGTAGGGGCCCGAGAACTCATGCTTGATGCCTTCCTCATCCAAAAATTCTTCAACTTGAGTGTTCTTGAATTCGGTGCCGTTGTCACTCCTTATGGTCTTGATACTTAAAGAGAACTCATTTTGAGCTCTCTTAAAGTACCTATTGAGGACACCTTGAGTCTCACTCTAATCATGCAAAAAGAATACCCAAGTGAAACGTGAAAAATCATCAACAATAACAAGACCATATTTGTTACCGCCAATACTTATGTAGGCAATTTGACCGAAGAATTCCATGTGTAGAATCTCCAATGGTCTTGATGTTGTCATAATGTTCTTGGATGGATGTGGTTGTAACACCCTAATTCTTTGCATCATGCATCGCATTGCATATATATTCATGCATTAAACATTAATAGAGGAAAAGAAATAAAAATATAAAACATGTATTAGGGAATAAGTATAGATAAATAATAATCAATAATAAAATAATAATATATAAAAATAAATATATATAAATAAATTATATATAATAATATATATATAAATAAAATAATGAATAAATAAAATGAATAAGATAAATAAAATATAAAAAATAAAATATATTATAATAATAATAATACAAAAAGAATAAAATAAAAAAATAAAAAAAGAAAAGAAAAGAAAGTAAAAAAAGAAAAAAAAGGGGCCACTGCTGGCCAGGCCAAACCGGCCCAGCCCGCAGCGCCCCGGCCCCAGCGCATCCCGCACCGCTCACCCCGCCGCTTGGCGCACCGCGCCTCCCGCGCGACCCTGCCGCCACGCGCCTCCCGCGCGCCCCTCCGCTCGCGCCATGTCCGCCCGCTCGCGTGCGATCCCGCCGCCTGGGCCCCGTAGCGCCCGACCCCGACGCGATCCCGCACGCCCGCCCGACGCACCGCGACGCCGCGCCTTGGCCCCCACGCCGAACCGCACTCGAGCCCCGACCGACTCGGCCCCGACCGCTTCCCGCCGCCTATAAATACCGACGTAGGTCTTTGTAGGGTTCCACGATCCTAGGAAACGCCGCCGCCATAGAAGAAAAAGTCGCCGGTACAGAGAACAGAGGCACCGCAGGGAAGAAAAGGAAGAAAAAGGAGGGGAAGAAGAGGAGGAAAAAGAGGAGAGTCCCGTCGTCGCCATCGCGTCGCCGTTGTCGTGCCGCCGGAGGATCTTGCGCCATCTACTTCATCTACGCATCGTCCCCATCCCGCGATCATCGAAGCCATCGTATCTACAGTAGGCCACGTTCCGATGCGAATTTTAGCGACCATATTGAATCTAATAGGCGTAGTTTGATCATAGTCGCACCGTCTTTTTATTTTCAGCAACATTAATCTCCGCTAAAACCCCCGTAAACTCATATGAACACGTATGAACTAGTTGCATCTAATTAATAAACAACCGTAGTTAATCAATTATTGTACTTTGCATGCATGCATATCATCGCATGTTGATTAATATGTGTGCATCATGTTGATTTGTATGTATTTTCTTGTATGTGTGATCACGAGTAGAGGGAAGTGCTCAAGAGATCGTGTACGAGGATTTTCAGAACCAAGACTTCGAAGCGCTTGAGCAACCCTATCCGCCGGAGCAAGGCAAGTGTCCTTGAAGCATATTGATCCTGTTTTTAAAATAAATGTTTTGTTTGCAAACTGCATGCTGTATCAATTTGATGGGAATCCTATGGTAGGAAGTTTACTATATTTGTTTAACCACCCTTGTCACCTGGAATATATGGTAGAGAGGGCTTTTACCTTTTTGCTTCGCTTAATTAATTGGGATGGAAAACAACACTACACATTAATTATGCATCAATGATATTCTGGTTAATGTGAACTGGTCAATATGATGGGCGATCTAAGCAAGCCTGGTATGTGGATGGGTTGGATGTCATGGTGCTTTTGCTTGCTTTAGATCTAAGGACCGGTTCATGCGAGAATAAGCCAGGACTAAAGTGCCACCACGAGGCCAAGTATGGGTGCGGCGTAGCTGATTAATTAGGGCTTTGCTAGTGCTGTTTGGACCATTGTGGATGCTCGGGGAAGGGGTAGTCAGATTGGGTTTGTTGGTGATTGGTGGGACTACCCTGGGATCCGAATGGCTCAAGAGGGGGCCCTTGGTTGAAGATGTGCTCAGTTGGAGGCATCGCCACCGGTGAAACCTCAGTGGGGTCTGAATAGACTAGTAATCCCTTTGTAAAGGCTATTTTGTGATCTCTTGGCCACACACCCACGGAAGTGTGTAATGTGACCGACGGGTCATGGGCATAAGGGAGATTCTTAGTCACCAAAGGGTGATGAAATCACGAACACGTGGGTAAAGATGTACAAACTCTGCAGAGTTAAATAAAACTATCATGATAGCCGTGCTCCCGGTTATGAGCACCTGGACAACTTCCATGATTAGAGGGAATTTGGTAATGGGATGGTTATTGGAATGGTTATGGTTTGGTAATGGTTATGGTTGGTTATGGATTTATTTCTGGTATTGAATATGGTTATTGGCAATGGTGAAATTTGGACTTATTGATGATGGTAATGAATTCAGTTTGGTATTATGGTATTACTCATGATTATGATGGGATTACTTCACATACATATAATATATTGCTTTTCAAATGTTTTACTGTACTTTTCAGCACTTTGCCATTATTATTGTCGTCATTTGAATCAGCCACATGTCATACTTTCCACACTTGCTGAGTACGACATGTACTCACTCTTGCAATCCCCCCCAACAGTTGCAGGTCAGGATTGTGGGTTTAATGGCAATAATGTGGAGTTCTAGGCCGTGTCTACCGTCAACTTTGCCTGTGGTGTTGCATGGAGCTGCGCTATCCCTTTTGCTTAGTTTTCTTAGTTGCTTAATTAGTTTATTTCCGCTGCATTAGTCGAACTGGCCATTAATATTCATTAGAGCTTGTATTCGAGGATAATATGGTTTGTGTAATAAAATTTGATAATTAATATTGTTCTGTGGTAATTTTCTGTATACTCTTTTGTGATTGCACTCGTGTATGTGTGTTGACCATCCTGGGCACACATATGTGTTAGCTTGGTTCAGTTTTTGGAACCGGGCGTCACAGATTGGTATCAGAGCCAGGTTGACTGTAGGATACAGCCTAGATAGAATGGACACTTTAGAGCACATAGGAGCACTCAGGAATCGATGTGTTATTGCTTGAAGTGCTGTTTGCTATATATATTGGTTGCTTGTGTTCTTAATAGAGGATTTTGGGATGCTTTAGCATTGCCATGTCCACGTAGGCTAGCTAGTTGGTTAGCTTCATATCCCTTGATGCATATAGTTGGGGACGTTTTCTAATTCTTACCTATTGCTTTCCTTCAGATGGTGAGGACTCGCAACCAGAGGGATGGCAATGATGAGGAGGAGAACAATGGAGTACCTCAGAACAATAATGGGCAAGGACCTGCTCATGGAGCTATCAACATTGAGCAGCTATTGCCTATGCAAAACCAGCTCATGCAGACCATGATACAGACTATGGGACAGCTGCAGGCTGGCAATATCAACAGTCAGCCCCACATGCCTCCACCGCCACCCCCACCTCCTCATAACCGATTGGGAGAGTTTATGAGGACTAGGCCGCCAACCTTTGCTCAAGCCGTAGACCCTATGGATGCGGAGGATTGGCTCAAGTCCGTGGAGAAGAAGCTAGCCATTGTCCAATGTAGTGATCGGGATAAGGTCCTATTCGCTTCTCATCAACTCATTGGAGCAGCTGCAGATTGGTGGGATGCTTATTGTAGTGCTCATGAGAACTAAGAAAGAATCACTTGGGTCGAATTCAAGGAGAATTTTCGTTCTCATTATGTGCCCGAGGGTGCTATGATATTGAAGAGGCAAGAATTCGAGAATTTAAGGCAAGCAAGATTAAGCATGAGTGAATATCTCAACAAGTTCACTCAACTCTCAAGGTATGCGCCTGAGGATGTTAGTCGGGACAGACGGAAACGATACTTGTTCATGAGGGGCTTGAACAATGAGATGCAAGTGCAACTACTCAACTGCGATTATGCCAATTTTCAGAAGCTTGTGGACAAAGCAATTGTGGTTGAGAACAAGATCCGTGAGATGGAGCAAGAAATCAAGAGGAAGGCACCATATCAAGGACAACAACAAGGAAGTAATGTGCGCCCTCGCCTTGCACCACCCAATGCACCCCATTACAGCTCCTCTATTCCTGCTCAGCGCCCTGGTTATGCACCGCGCCCAACTCAGTTTGTGCAGCAGCGCCCTGTTATGCAAGCACCTAGTCCTCCGATGCCTTATGCGCCTCGTGCTGATTTTCCTGGAGCCAATGTTCAAAACCAAGCTCGTCCCAATAATTCTGGTGGAGTTAAGAAGTGTTATACTTGTGGAGAAGCTGGACACTTTGCGCATCAATGTCCTAAGTCAGGCCTTGGTCAAGGAAGCAATGCGTCGAGGCAAAACCCAAGACCCAATGGAGGGCAGCCACAAGGAAGCCGTGGACAGCAGAATTTTGCTCGTGGCAATGTGAACCATGTCTCTACGGAGGATGCTCAACAAGCGGATGATGTGGTCATTGGTATGTTTCTCGCCAACTCCAACCCCGCGACTATGTTATTTGATTCTGGAGCATCGCATTCATTCATTGCATCGAAGTATGTTGCCAAGTATAGTTTGCCTATCTCTCATATGAAGTTTACTCTGTTGGTTAAGTCTCCTGGAGGAGAGATGAGAACAAATATAGTATGTCCAAAGGTAAGCCTTAGAATAAGGGGGGTAGACTTCTCCGCCAACCTTATTGTTTTGGATTCTCAAGGATTGGACATCATACTTGGTATGGACTGGTTGAGGAAGCACAATGGAGTTATTGAGTGTGCCACAAAGACGGTGAAGTTGACTAATGAGGAAGGGATCACCGTAGAATTTGAAGCATCTCAAACCGCACTGAAGCAATTGGAGCTGAATCATGTGGACGGTGCCGCAATTGAGGAGATTTTGGTAGTGTGTGAATTTTTGGATGTTTTTCTGGATGAGTTGCCAGGTATGCCACCTGATCGAGACATTGAGTTTGTTATTGATTTAATACCTGGAACTGCACCTATAGCTAAGAGGCCATATAGGATGCCTCCTATGGAATTAGCGGAGCTCAAGAAGCAAATTCAAGAGCAATTAGGGAAAGGTTTTATTCGCCCTAGCTCTTCACCTTGGGGAGCGCCCGTTCTATTTGTGGACAAGAAGGATGGATCCCAAAGGATGTGCGTGGATTACCGAGCTCTCAATGAGGTAACAATCAAGAACAAGTACACCTTGCCCCGTATAGAGGATTTGTTTGATCAGATGAAAGGCGCCTGTGTGTTTTCCAAGATTGATTTGAGGTCGGGATACTTTCAAATGAAGATTAGACCATCGGACATACCCAAAACAGCTTTTAGAACACAATATGGATCTTATGAGTACACCGTGATGTCATTTGGATTGACAAATGCGCCTGCCTACTTTATGTGCCTCATGAATAAGGTATTCATGGAGTACTTGGATAAGTTTGTTGTGGTGTTCATTGATGATATTATGATCTACTCAAAGGATGAGAAGGAACATAAGGAACACTTGAGGCTTATGTTGCAGAAATTGAGGGAGCATCAATTGTATGCCAAGTTCAACAAGTGTCAGTTTTGGTTGAAAGAGGTGCCATTTTTGGGTCATATAATCTCAGGAGGAGGAGTATCGGTTGACCACGGAAAAGTGAGAGACATGTTGAAGTGGGAGCCGTCGCAAAATGTTAAGGAAATAAGGAGTTTTTTTGGGATGGCTGGATATTACCGTCAGTTCATCAAGGACTTTTCCAAGATAGCCAAGCCTATGACGGAGTTGCTAATGAAGGGAAAGGCGTTCCAATGGACTGAAGCTTGTCAAAACAGTTTCGAGGAGTTGAAGAAGAGATTAACAACAGCCCCATTTTTGGTATTGCCGTATGTAAGCAAGAGTTTTGATATTTATTGTGACGCATCAAGACAAGGACTCGGATGCGTGCTTATGCAAGAAGGTCAAGTGGTCGCCTATGCGTCAAGACAATTGAAGAAACATGAGCAGAATTACCCAACACATGATTTAGAACTTGCAGCCGTAGTACATGCATTGAAGATTTGGAGACACTATATTTTGGGACATAGGTGTGAAATTTACACGGATCTTAAGAGTTTGAAGTATATTTTCACACAAAGGATCTGAACTTGAGGAAACGAAGATGGTTGGAGCTCATCAAAGATTATGATTTGGGAATCAACTATCATCCGGGAAAAGCCAATGTAGTGGCCGATGCTTTGAGTAGAAAGGGAATAAGTCATCAACTCACGGTTCGAGAGTTACCATTCGAGTTATGTAAGGAGTTTGAACGGTTGAACCTCGGGTTTGTAAATGAGATGGAGATGATGGAGTTAAACCCAACCTTGGAGCAAGAAATTCGAGAAGCACAAACCACGGATGAGGAGATCAAGGAAATCAAGGAAAGGATCGAGGAAGTGAGAGAATTCAGATTTGATGAAGACGAACATGGTACCTTATGGCTTGGAAAGAGGATCGTTGTGCCTAATGTAAAGCATATTCGGGAAACAATATTAAAGGAGGCACATGACTCGCCTTACTCAATTCACCCTGGTTGTTCAAAGATGTACAAAGACTTGAAGACTTGCTATTGGTGGGATAGCATGAAGAAGGACATAGCTGAATACGTAGCATTGTGTGATGTGTGCCAACGAGTCAAGGCGGAACATCAAAGGCCAGCCGGATTATTGCAACCGTTGAAGATTCCGGAATGGAAGTGGGAAGAAATTGGAATGGACTTCATAGTTGGGTTACCACGTACTCAGTTCGGGTATGACTCAATTTGGGCAATTGTGGATCGCTTAACCAAGTCAGCTCATTTTGTCCCTGTGAAGACCAAGTATACAGCTGCACAATTGGCCGAAATATACATGGAGCATATTGTGTGTCGACACGGAGTACTGAAGAAGATAGTCTCGGATAGAGGTTCTCAATTTACCTCCAGATTTTGGCAAAAATTGCATGAAGCTTTGTGAACGAGGTTGAATTTTAGTTCAGCATATCATCCTCAAACGGATGGACAAACCGAGAGGACCAATCAAATTTTGGAGGACATGTTAAGAGCTTGTGCTTTAACGCATGGGAAAAGTTGGGACAAAAGCTTGCCATACGCGGAATTTTCATACAACAATAGTTATCAAGCAAGCTTGAAAATGTCACCATATGAAGCGCTTTATGGGAGGAAGTGTAGGACACCTTTATTCTGGAATGAGGCAGGAGAAACTCAAGTATTTGGTCCGGATGTGTTGCAAGAAGCCGAAAAGCAAGTCCAGATAATTCGTGAAAACTTGAGGGCTGCCCAATCAAGACAAAAGGCTATGCGGACAATAGGAGAAGGAAATTAGCCTTTGAAATAGGAGATTTTGTTTACCTCAAGGTGTCACCTATGAGAGGTCATAAGAGGTTTAACATAAGAGGCAAGCTCGCACCTCGTTATATTGGACCATTCAAGATTTTTGACAAAAGAGGAGAAGTAGCATATAAGTTGGAGATGCCAGCTCATCTTTCAGACGTACATGATGTGTTTCATGTTTCCCAACTCAAAAAGTGTCTCAGGGTGCCAGAAGAACAAGTGCCGATGGACGAGTTAGGACTTCAGGAGGATTTGTCTTATGTCGAGCAACCTATCAAGATCTTGGACGTGAAGGAAAGGGTCACGAGAAATAAGAGGATCCGTTGGTGTAAAGTGCAATAGAAACACAATACAGAAGCCGAAGCTACGTGGGAACGTGAAGAAGACCTGAAGGCTGAATTCTCGCATCTTTTCTCCACGCTATCGAATCTCGAGGGAGAGATTCACTTTAAGGGGGGTAGGTTTGTAACACCCTAATTCTTTGCATCATGCATCGCATTGCATATATATTCATGCATTAAACATTAATAGAGGAAAAGAAATAAAAATATAAAACATGTATTAGGGAATAAGTATAGATAAATAATAATCAATAATAAAATAATAATATATAAAAAGAAATATATATAAATAAATTATATATAATAATATATATATATTATAAATAATGAATAAATAAAATGAATAAGATAAATAAAATAAATAAAATATAAATAATAAAATATATTATAATAATAATATAAAAAGAATAAAATAAAAAATAAAAAAATAAAAGAAAAGAAAGTAAAAAAAAAGGGGCCACTGCCGGCCAGGCCAAACCGGCCCAGCCCGCAGCGCCCCGCCCCAGCGCATCTCGCACCGCTCACCCCGCCGCCTGGCGCACCGCGCCTCCCGCGCGCCCCTCCGCTCGCGCCGTGTCCCGCCCGCTCGCGCGCGATCCCGCCGCCTGGGCCCCGCAGCGCCCGACCCCAATGCGATCTCGTACGCCCGCACGACGCACCGCGACGCCGCGCCTTGGCCCCCGCGCCGAACCGCACTCGAGCCCCGACCGACTCGGCCCCGACCCCGTCCCGCTGCCTATAAATACCGACGTAGGTCTTCATAGGGTTCCACGATCCCAGGAAACGCCGCCGCCATAGAAGAAAAAGCCGCCGGTACAGAGAACAGAGGCGCCGCAGGGAAGAAAAGGAAGAAAAAGGAGGGGAAGAAGAGGAGGAAAAAGAGGAGAGCGCCGTCGTCCGCCGGAGATCGTCGTCGCCATCGCATCGTCGTCGTCGTGCCGCCGGAGGATCTTGCGCCATATACTTCGTCTACGCATTGTCCCCATCCCGCGATCATCGAAGCCATCGCATCTACGGTAGGCCACGTTCCGATATGAATTTTAGCGACCATATTGAATCTAATAGGCGTAGTTTGATCGTAGTCGCACCGTCTTTTTATTTTCAGCAACATTAATCTCCGCTAAAACCCCCGTAAACTCATATGAACACGTATGAACTAGTTGCATCTAATTAATAAACAACCGTAGTTAATCAATTATTGTACTTTGCATGCATGCATATCATCGCATGTTGATTAATATGTGTGCATCATGCTGATTTGTATGTATTTTCTTGTATGTGTGATCACGAGTAGAGGGAAGTGCTCAAGAGATCGTGTACGAGGATTTTCAGAACCAAGACTTCGAAGCGCTTGAGCAACCCTATCCGCCGGAGCAAGGCAAGTGTCCTTGAAGCATATTGATCCTGTTTTTAAAATAAATGTTTTGTTTGCAAACTGCATGCTGTGTCAATTTGATGGGAATCCTATGGTAGGAAGTTTACTATATTTGTTTAACCACCCTTGTCACCTGGAATATATGGTAGAGAGGGCTTTTACCTTTTTGCTTTGCTTAATTAATTGGGATCGAAAACAACACTACACATTTAATTATGCATCAATGATATTCTGGTTAATGTGAACTGGTCAATACAATGGGCGATCTAAGCAAGCCTGGTGTGTGGATGGGTTGGATGTCATGGTGTTTTTGCTTGCTTTAGATCTAAGGACCGGTTCATGCGAGAATAAGCCAAGACTACAGTGCCACCACGAGGCCAAGTATGGGTGCGGCATAGCTGATTAATTAGGGTTTTGCTAGTGCTGTTTGGACCATTGTGGATGCTCGGGGAAGGGGTAGTCAGATTGGGTTTGTTGATGATTGGTGGGACTACCCTGGGATCCGAATGGCTCAAGAGGGGGCCCTTGGTTGAAGATGTGCTCAGTTGGAGGCATCGCCACCGGTGAAACCTCACTGGGGTCTGAATAGACTAGTAATCCCTTTGTAAAGGCTATTTTGTGATCTCTTGGCCACACACCCACGGAAGTGTGTAATGTGACTAACGGGTCATGGGCATAAGGGAGATTCTTAGTCACCGAAGGGTGATGAAATCACGAACACGTGGGTAAAGAGGTACAAACTCTGCAGAGTTAAATAAAACTATCATGATAGCCGTGCTCCCGGTTATGAGCACCTGGACAACTTCCATGATTAGATGGAATTTTGTAATGGGATGGTTATTGGAATGGTTATGGTTTGGTAATGGTTATGGTTGGTTATGGATTTATTTCTGGTATTGAATATGGTTATTGGCAATGGTGAAATCTGGACTTATTGATGATGGTAATGAATTCAGTTTGGTATTATGGTATTACTCATGATTATGATGGGATTACTTCACATACATATAATATATTGCTTTTCAAATGTTTTACTGTACTTTTCAGCACTTTGCCATTATTATTGTCGTCATTTGAATCAGCCACATGTCATACTTTCCACACTTGCTGAGTACGACATGTACTCACTCTTGCAATCCCCCCCAACAGTTGCAGGTCAGGATTGTGAGTTTAATGGCGATAATGCGGAGTTCTAGGCCATGTCTACCGTCAACTTTGCCTGTGGTGTTGCATGGAGCTGCGCTATCCCTTTTGCTTAGTTTGCTTAGTTGCTTAATTAGTTTATTTCTGCTGCATTCGTTGAACTGGTTATTAATATTCATTAGAGCTTGTATTCGAGGATAATATGGTTTGTGTAATAAAATTTGATAATTAATCTTGTTCTGTGGTAATTTTATGTATACTCTTTTGTGATTGCACTCGTGTATGTGTGTTGAACATCCTGGGCACACATATACGTTAGCTTGGTTTAGTTTTTGGAACTGGGCGTCACAGTGGTGCTCCAACTTGTTTTCCGTCTTGGCATGCACTCCATGGTCTATCATTTTCAAACACAACATTCTTTAAACCATGGATGTGCTCGCCCTTAAGGAGTTTTTGCAAATTCCTCATCCCAACATGGGCTAGCCTTCTATGCCACAACCATCCCATGTTAGTTTTTGCAATTAAGCATGTATCAATTTGGTCTTTATCCGCGGAGAAATCCACAAGATAGAGCTTTCCATTGAGTACACCCTTAAAGGCAATGGAGCCATTGCTTCTCCTTGTGACGGTCACACCCTCATTCATGAATAAACAATTATAACCTTTTTCACATAGTTGTGATATGGACAAGAGGTTATAATCAAGTGAATCAACATGTGAAACATTTGAAAGAGTGTGATTAGGGGATATAGCAATTTTACTGGGGCCAAGGATTTTTCCTTGGCTATTGTCACCAAAATAGATTCCTTCACTTGGATATTCATTTGGCTCATACTCCACAAACATCTTCCTCTCTCCGGTCATATGATTAGTGCACCCACTATCAATAACTCATTTGGTTCCTCCGGAGGAGTATGCCTACAAGAAAGATTTAAGCCTTGGCTTTAGGTACCCAAGCGGTGTTGGGTCCTTTGATGTTAGTCAAGAGGCACTTGGGCACCCACACACAAGGTTTAGGACTCTTGCGGTGTGGCCCAACATACCTAGCATAGGCCTTTCCAAACTTGTTCCTCAATAAAACATATGATGCATCGAAATCATGGAACAATGGACGAGGTTCTTTCTTAGGCATTTTGGGTGATGTAGCAATGTTCTTCCCTTTATTGTTGTATGAGCCTCCTTTGACAAAAACAATCAAGTCTTTGCCATTCTTGGGAGTTTTGGAATTTTGCCTCATCTCCCTAGAATAACCAAGACCATCCTTGACAAGGGGATGTTTTGTGTTGGTATATGCACTATGTGCATATGCCACTTTCTCCTTGTCCATGATGTCACCCTTTGGTGCTTGATTGGTTTGTGCCAACTTAAGCTCATCTTTAAGCTTTATCATCAAGTTTTAGCATTTACAAGGTTGAGATGCTTCGGATTTAACATTTATGCAAGATGAGCTTGTAGAGAAAGAATGTGCATTGACCTTGAGAGACTTCACTTGTGTCTCAAGGATCTTGTTAGCTTGTGTCAAACTAACAAGTTCATCCTTGAGCACAATTGTAGTGTTCTCGAGGTTTGAGCAAGTTTCCTTGCTCAAAGCGAGTTCACGCTCAAGTGCCTTGCTTCTTTCTCTTTCAAGCTCCAAGAGCTCCTCAACCTCTTGACATCTCTCCTTTTGTTGAATGAGCATGTCCTCTTGACGGCTGATGAGCTCTTCCTTCTCAAATATTTCCTCCGTCAACAATCTCAATCTTTTCAAGGTACTTTTACTCATGTCCTTAAGCATATGTTCATTTTCACTACTACTATAAAAATCATCATGAGAAAAAAGAAGAGGATTTAGATTTAACCTTCTTTCTTCCTTCCTTGGCCATGAGACATGTTGACCTTGAAGTCTCCAAGTTGGGGAAGAGCTTGTTTTTCGTAGTTGTCTTCTTCATAGCAATGGTTGCTATCTTCTCTTCTTCATCGGAGGAGGATTCCTCATTTGAATCCCACTCCTTTTCGAGGTGGGCCTGTCCGGATTGCTTCTTCTTCTTGAGGTACTTATTCTCTTTGGACTTGCCCTCCTTCTTCTTCCTTTTTTCTTCATGTGGACAATCCACAATAAAGTGGCCATACTCCCACAATTGTAGCAAGCCCTCTATGATCTTGTCATGGGCTTGTCTTTGCCCTCTTCTTTCATTTTGGTAGCCTCCCTCCTTCTTCTAAACATCCTCTCAAAGTTGTTGATGAAGAGAGCCTCTTCCTCATCGGTATTGGGACTCTCTTCATCACTCTCTTCCTTTTCTTATGATCTTGAGGATGTTGCCTTGAATGCGACATCCCTTTTCTTGGAGGAGGAAATTTTTTGTAGATCGCTGTATAATATAGCTTCTTGTTACATCATCTCATGGTTGATAATTCTTCCAAGCACTTCTTTGGGAGTCATCTTATGAAACCCCAGACTTTCACGAATTAGTGAGCAAAGAGTGACATTTCGAGGCATGAATGCTCGAATCATCCTCTTTACCACCTCATGGTCGGTCCATCGGGTGCTTCCATAAGACCGACTCTTGTTGATGAGAGTCTTGAGGTGTTTGTACATGTCTTGGGGGGACTCACCATCCATGATGGTAAACCTCCCAAGCTCTCCTTCGATCATCTCGATCTTCGCCTCCCTAATGACGTGGTTGCCATCATGCGCCGTCTTGAGGGTATCCCATATCTCCTTGGCAACCTCTAACCCTTCAATGCAGTTGAACTCCTCTCGAGTCATTGAGGAGGTAATCACTCCAACGGCTTGAGCATTATGATGGAGAAGAATGGCTTGCTCCAAAGTGATGTCTTCCTCATTCTTCGAAAGATGAACACCTGTCATAACAATTTGCCACAAGCTAGGGTTTAAGGATATGAGGTGCATATTCATATTATGCTTCCACATGGAGTAATCATTTCCGTCAAACTGAGGAGGTTTGCCAATGGGAATAGATAAATAATGATTGCTCGCGGTAAGTTGCTCATAATTGTAAGGATATCGGGAGTAGTCTTGTGAACTACTCCCATTGTCAGACATTGATCAGAGCAATTGGCTTGATCTTCTTCTTGGGCACATTGAGCTTCTCATGAAGCCGTGCCTTGAGCATCCGCACTTCTTCATCGTCGTTTGGATCATCTTGAAGAACATCGATGTTCTTCATCTTGGTGTCATCGACGACCACCGGAACTTCGTTGTCACCCATTCCGACCATTTCTTCTCTGAGTTGTTAGACTCTTTTTGAGAAGCCTGCTCTGATACCAATTGAAAGTCGCTTAGAGGGGGGGTGAATAGGCAATAAGACCTGAAATGACTTAATCAAACGAGATTAAATTCATCAGGCCGGACTTGTCTGGACAGGGCCGGACTAGTCCGCTCAACACGGGGTGAGAACCTAAAAACTTGGTTTCGACAAGTTATTTACGGACTTTAAGTTCAACCAAGATGTAAACAATGTATAGTAACTTGGTACAACTGAGGTTGGAAAATTTAAGCACTTAGATCACAAGATTTTAACAAAGATCAAAAGTGAATGGCAATATGAACAATATGAACTCTAATAGCAATACTAGTAATCACAAAAAGTAAAAGACAAGTGAGACAAGATTTATCCCGTGGTTCAGCTCCACGAAGAAGCCTACATCCACGTTGAGAAGTCCACACAAGGACCGGGTCTCACTTGACCCTTCTCTCACCAAGCCACCACGATGGTCGGATTGGTTTTCACTATATCAATGGGTAATCACCAAGTTTGATGGTGCTCCTCACAAGTTGAGGCTCCCACAAATCAATACAATGAGGAGCAAACGAAGCTCAACTCACACAAGCCACAAACACACAATCACAATGTGCAAAGAGATCAAACCAACAGACCAAGCGCGATGATCTTCCTTCACTCTCCTCCACAAACCCTAATCTCTTTAAGATTTGGTCTTAGAGGGCTAGTAGGACGAGTAGAAGGCTTTCAAAGGCTCTTGGTAACTTGTGGTGGCGCTAGGGTTCAATACTTGTTCAAATGAGGCCAGGGGTCCCCTCTTTATAGGGGTCCCGAGTCCCTTCTGTTGACCTCAGCAGAAGGGCGGACTAGTCTAGCCGCTGGCCCCGGACTAGTCCGGTCAAATGGAACCACTAACCTATGGTGAGGTCCCGACAACTGCCACACTACGGGACGATCGTCACACTACCTGCCAAATTTCCAAATTCAAACGGTCACTAAACAACGGACTAGTCCGGTCCAAAACGGACTAGTCCGAAGTAGGACAGAAGGGTTTAGTCCGTCCCAAAAAGGACTCAACTGGGTAGGACCGGACTAGTTTGGCGTTCGGCCCTCTAAGGTTTCTCTCGATTTATCTCACTAAGTCTCAAACGGACTAGTCCGTACCCGTACGGACAAGTCCGAACCTTTCGAGAGAGCTTTGGTCCGTCCAAAAACGGACAAGTCCGGTCTTCTGGGACTTAGCTTTAAAATTACTGAGAATCTCTCTAGAGATGTTTGGCCCGTCTTAAAATGGACTGGTCTGCCTAGCCGGACTAGTCCAGCCTTGAGGCAGACTAGTCCGACCTCCTAGGGTCTTTTCTTATTTTTGGCTTCTCACTTGGGTGTTTCTCTCAAAGATCACTTTGAGCCCCTTAGAATGATCTCAATGCACATGATACATCCACCCTCTCACATGACACGGCTCATATAAGCTCAACTTCATAGAAACCCTAATTTCTTCTCTTGAGCCTTTGACGCTTGTTATATCCTTTTCCTTTTTAAAGGGTTTCATCTCATTTCAATCATTGTACCTGTGTTTAAGGTCAACATAGCTCATTAGACTCTTAATTGATGTCATCAATCATCCAAAACTCATGGGGATGCCTAGATACACTTTCACTGGGTACCCTTCCCCAGTTTACTGGAATGGGTACCATCGGCCACTACTACCTCTTCGCCCTCACGGGAGTGGCCGATTGTCTTGACATTCTGTTCGAGACAATGGCCCAGGTGCTTGGCCCCGAGGGCCGCAGAAACCTGGTGGAGGCAACATAAAGCAACCTCGTTCACGGGGTTGCACCACCGGTGCAACCGGCGCAGCCAGAGCAGTCGGCCCAGGCTCCTGTTGCACCGACACCGGAGTCGCCGTCGGAGGAGGAGGAGGAGGAGGAGGAGGAGGAGGAGGAGTAGGAGTAGGAGTAGGAGTAGGAGTAGGATTTAGTTTTCTTTGTTGTTTTTAGTAGCTTCTATTTTGTAAATATTGTTAATGAATGAATTCTATTGAATATTATCTTGTGTGTTCTTCAACTGTGTGAATATTATCCTGTGTGTTCTTCAACTATGTGAATGAATGAATTTGTTGTGTGTTCATCATGTTCCTCAGGTATCATAAGGAAGGATTTGATTATATTCAGGTATCAAGTGAGAATGTGCTCTGAGTTCAGTGATGTGTGATATCAACAGTGAACCAAAGCAAAATGGAGAAATCACAAAGCTAAAGGTGACGTGAGGAATCAAAGACGCGCTTTCAACTAGAGCGCATCTCTCTTTTAGCAGAGGAGAGGGATACATCGGTCATAGGAGACGAGTTGTGTTTTATGCTCGTATCCCGCTTTTTAGAGAGGATGGCGTGTCTCGGATACCAATTTAACTGAGACGGGCTTTGTTTTAACGCGTCTCCTTGTACTTTCAGCCGAGCCATGTCAGATCCTCGCTGAAGCAGGCTCGTCTCGCTTAACATTATCAGAGACGCCGTCTTTGAGCGTGTCTCCCATCTTTGTGTCCTATTTGGGTTTCTTACGTAGTGTGGTTCTCCTCTTCCGATTGTTGGACAGGGTACCCTTTTATCTGACTCTTTTAATATTCCTGATTTTCCTATGTTTCCAACCTGACCATGCAGCTTATGTCTGTGTGAGGACCCCAGTCCTGACATTCCAGGAATCGCATTGGATGGTGTCATACGATGCAACACCTAACAACACAACACACAAAACACACATTTACAATACATTGGGCCTTTATTCCATAGTATTGTCGGTTTACAAACTAATGTAAATCGGTACAAGCAGCAGAAAGATAAGATACAACTCACGCCCTATAGCCTACTCTAAGCATGAGTGAAGTCATCCGGCCCTCAGAAACTTCACTGTAGCAACACCAAAAGTTCACAGCGGCTAGCAGGGTTTCCAGTGAGCTTCGCACCCCTCATCGGGTGTTGCCTCACTAGGCTTGCCCTCAACTATAACGTTACCTGCAAAATAGTGGATCAACAAACCATGAGCTTATGCTCAACAAGACTAACCCGTCTCACTACTCATACATGTAGGGAATTACTATTAAGAGTAAGTTGTTCATAGCATTAGTATAGCAGTGGATCATTATATTCACTTTAAGCATCAAGTTAAATATTAGAATCATAACTTTAGTTCGTTTCTCAACTACATCACCAAGTTGCTTATCCAACCAGCAAGTTCCAGCCAGTTCTAGTTGTTACTATGTCACAGCACAGTGAACAAGCATGCTCCCTTCCGCGAGCGATGATATTCGAATCATGAAAACACCCGGCTTGCACGTCTCATACACCCGTCTAGAGAAAGCTTACGGTCCTTCCCTATAACACCATAAGTGACAACCTTTCACGAGACACTCAGACATTGAGACAATCCTACCATCTCGGAAGCAAGACTCACATGACGACCTATGTCGCAGTGGCCTCTGCTCTCGTCATGACTTGTGTGATGTCTAGGAGGGTGGGGTATGCCTCAACATCCAAGTTAACAAGCTACATCAGTTTGTTAGGTTTATTAGAGCCAGTATGCATTCGGTACAAGTTCAAACTTGTCCAGCAGGGCCGCACACGGATGGTCCTCAATCGACAAAGGCAGGACTATGCACACAGATCTCCACTCTGCTGCTTCCTACTTTCCTGCCCGGTCTCAATTAACTATTGAGTCAATGTCCATTACCCCCATTGATTCCACTTCTACCAGTGCACGAGCAGGAAAAGGCCATACTCGAGTTATACCAGTAAACCCATAATAGATATATCAGCATACCATTACTAAACATCATATGATCAGTATATTAACCATAGACTCCATGGATTCTCTAGTCATGCAGGTAGAGTATCAATCAATCCAAGATGTAATGCAAATACCATATAGACGTAGAAATAGTGATAAAGATAAACTTGTTAACTTAAATGCAAATCGGGGCCTGCCTTGATGTTGATCAAAAGAGCAATCGAACTCTGGTGGAAAATAGTTAGTGGAATCCGGCTGCTCCTCGTGAATTCCTTCTATTCGACATGAAGATAATAATGCAATTAGTCTTGTATACACTACATGGATTAATGAATATTTAGTAAGTAATGCTTAAGAAATATATTAGCACTGTTCTTGAGAGTATTTACAGAGGTTGGAACAGTCCAGAGAAGATTTAGGAGAATAGAAGTGACTAGGTGGTAATGAAGTGATGAAGATTCATATCAAGAATTTCTTCATAGAAATTGAACAAGGCTGATCATGTGAATTGAGTTGATAATCAGGTATAGACGATCATAAAGATGAGAGGAAAATTTGTTTCATAATTTTCTGATCAATATAATGTTCACAATTAAATTTTGAAGTTGGAATGAATTTTGGGGTATTTTCTCTGGTATTTTCTATCAATTTCAGCACAGCTGAGACAAACTTCTTGATTTACATGAGTAAATCAAGTTAAACAGGTGTCGGGATTTTGCTGGTGAACAATTAAGATATGATGTTATTGCCGGCAAAATTTGAGAATTTATCAAGGTGCAGGCTTCCCCGAATAAATGCACAAAGCTTTTGAAACAATTAATTATACATGATGATATACTGACTTTCATGCAATGAACCTTAGCTTTCTGAAAAGTACACATTGAGAGGATTCCAGCAAAATGTGTTTGGGAATTTTTTATGTTTTCTACAGGGAGATATGGAATTTCAAAGATTGCAAGTTTTTCCGAAATTTTCTTCAAAAGGAAAACTGATCCAGGGCTGATAATGGGGCCCACTCGAATTTGAATCCCACCAGGCAATTGACTTCAGACTGACGCTGGGACCCACTGTATTCTCTCTCCCTTCCTTTTAAACTGAAGAATGGGACCAACTGCACTCTTTCCCTTCACTCTATGACAGTTGGGGCCCACTTTCTGACTTCATCTTCAACCTGTGGCCATGGCCTCGAGGCCACAGGACAAGGAAGACGGCGCCCTACCTTTCCCTCACCGGAGTAGCATCCCAGGGCATGGGAATTGGAGCAAAACAACACTAGCACGATGTCACACCTGCTGCACACCATGGCTTCTGCTATGAACATCCCTCTTAAACCCTAATTTGTGACGCCACAAGGTATAGGAGCACCAGGGAAACATGGGACACAAGGATTTGCAGTCCAATTGGAAGTAAAACGATGGAAATCGTGAATACACCGACGACCTATGGTTTGGGGCCGGCGGCCATGAAATCTTTTCTAAAATCGCAACCTGACCACAGCTGTCCTTGCTTAACGCCTAAATGGATGCGCACGGGGTAGGGCTTCCTAAGCTCTCATTGAATCGAAGCACGAACCAACGTAAAAACTAAATTTCTCAACTCATTGCTCGCTGTTTTGTAACCCGACGCCTTGAACTCGATGGCGCCTGTGGGTGAATAACTTGCCAAACGTGCTCAGAGGATGAAGGCAAACCTTGCA
This sequence comes from Tuctoria greenei, assembly GCA_036927565.1. Lineage (NCBI taxonomy): Eukaryota > Viridiplantae > Streptophyta > Magnoliopsida > Poales > Poaceae > Tuctoria > Tuctoria greenei. The sequence goes on along the minus strand of JAYESD010000002.1, from coordinate 170,742,518 downwards.
GCGTGGTCGAGCAGAAGAGGGAAGGCTTGGTTTGCCGGGAACGCGAAGATGCCAACAGCAGCTCCGTGGACGGCCGACAGCGAGGCTGCAAAAGAAGCCACGTTCAGCCAAGATTTTGATGAACCCGACAGTGCAATCGACAGAGGACGAACTTGAGATGATTTTTTCTGTTGGTGGCTCGAAGAAACGGTGAAAGAATCGATGGCAACAGCAAGGAAATAGAAAAGGCGAGCTGGGTGCTAGGAGCGTCGAACAGGGAGGAAAAACTGGGTTGGGTCACCGTGAGGTAGAAGGATGAGGGCAAAGAGCGATAGCGTAGACTTGAATCAATCCATTGCTGTAAAATCCGGTTGAGAGGAGGCAAGCAGCTCGCTGGAGCGGTGGCCGTGTGCCCATGGCACAACCAGAGAGCGAGGAAAACTCCTAGTCACGTGTGTGGGACCCCTGACAGGTGGGCCCACTTGTCATATCCCCCCCCCCCGCCACACACACAAACTTTAAATTCAGTTTGAAAAAGGAAAGAAGTTCCAAAAAATCTCAAACTTGGTAGACCCCCTAATTTGGACATGAGGAATCCAAAGGTGAAATCAGAATTCATGTTTGATCACTGCAAAATATTGAAATTCAGAACAGTAGCACTCTTTGATTTAAGCTACAAAAATTCCAAACTGAGTCTTAACCCCTTTTTTCCCATTTATTTGCTTCACATTCATTTTTCTCTGATCTTAAGCACTTCAAATCATTCATGTTGATTACTTGCCTCATGTGAGAATTGAAAGGTAGAGTTAAAATTGAAAACTCGAGAAGTGGGTTTTCACAACCCTCCCTCCTTAAAAGAATCTCGTCTTGAGATTAGAAGGAAAATGAGATGGTAAGAAAGTTACCATTGATATGACGATAACATGTCCGGATATTTGATTCAATGGAAATCCTCGCTTTCCCATGTAGCTGCATCGGCAATGTGATTACTCCATAATACCTTGTAAAACAACAATGACCGATTTCTTGTTTCACGAGTCTTTTCATCGATGATCTGAATTGGTTGTTCAATATAGGTCAGATCTGGTTGCAATGCTTCTATGCCTTCTGCAAGAACTTCTATTGGTTTCTTCAGGCATTTCCTCAACTGAGACACGTGAAAGATGTCATGAATCCCTGTAAGTGACGCTGGTAGCTCCAAACGGTAGGCAACGGTTCCACATCTCTCATTAATGGCAAACGGGCCAATGAAACGAGGTGCCAATTTTCCCTTAACTCCAAATCGATGAATTCCTTTCATCGGAGAAACACGAAGATATACTTGATCCCCTACTTCAAAGTATAACGGACGGTGTCGCTTGTCTGCATAGCTCTTCTGACGAGGCTGGGCAGCTTTAAGATTTGTCTGAATGAGTCTGACTCATTCTTCTGCTTCCTTAACAAGATAAATACTGAAACTAACCCGCTAGCCAGATTCACACCAATTGAGTGGTGTATGGCACTTACGACCATAGAGTGCTTCATATGGTACCATCTTGATACTCAACTGATAACCATTGTTGTAAGAGAACTATGCTAATGGTAAATGGTCATCCCAATTCTTTCCATGATCAATGGCACAGGCTCTCAACATATCTTCTAAGATCTGATTTACTCTCTCAGTTTGACCATCGGTCTGAGGATGATATGCCGAGCTTCTAATTAACTTAGTTCCCAAAGACTCATGTAGTTGCTCCCAGAAATGAGAATTAAATAATGAACCTCGATCAGAGATGATAGTGTGAGGAACTCCATGTAAACACACAATCCTTGACATATACAACTCAACATACTGTGTAGCGACGTACTTAGTATGAACCAAAATGAAATGCGCTGATTTGGTCAACCGATCCCCGACCACCCAAATAGAAACATGTTTCCTGTATGTGGGAGGTAAACCAACAATAATATCCATATTGGCGTCCTCCCATTTTCATGCTGGAACACTTAAGGGTTGGAGTACCCCTGCTTTCTTTACGTGATCAGCTTTAACTCTCCCACACGTACCACACTCAGATACGTATCTTTTCATTCTCGTCCACCAAAATTAGTTTTTGAGGTCTTTATACATCTTATTGCTGTCTGGATGTATGGAATACTTGGATAGGTGCACTTCATCCAATATTTTCTTCCGTAGGTTCTTATTTCGAGGTACTACAATGTAGTGGTAAACCATACATTATCCTCATCATCCAAGCGGAAGCATAACACTTCTCCTTCTTTAATCCTTCTCCGGATGTGAGACATCGCAATGTCTCACTTTTGAGCCTTTATGATCTCCTCATGAAGTGTAGGTATAAGAGCAAGATTATACAGTGCTCCATGTGGAATCACGCGTAAGCTAGGTTCTTCCCCGCCATCTAAAATCACAAATATAATATTAATGTAAGACTTGCAACTGAGTGCATAACCTACCACATTAGCTTTGCCGGGATGATAATGGATCTCAAGCTCGTAGTCCTAGATCAGTTCCAACCATCTCCGTTGCCTCATATTCAGTTCCTTCTAAGTAAAGATGTAATTGAGGATCTTATGGTCAGTGTAGAGGTGCACTAGGTTTCCATGTAGATAGTGTCTCCACATCTTCATCACTGGTACTATAGCGGCAAGTTCCAAATCATGAGTCGGATAGTGCTGCTCGTGGTTGCAGAGTTGGCACGATCCATATGTAATCACATGCCTATCTTGCTTCAGAACACATCCATGTCCAGTGCCTAATGCATCACAGTATACATCAAAAAGCTTAGATGTATCTGGCTGAGCTAAGACCGGTCCTGTCATAAGATGGTTCCTCAAGGTCTGGAATGCTTCCTCACATTCTTTAGTCCATACATACTTCCTGCCTTTCTTCAATAGTTCAATCATTGGCTTAGCAATCTTAGAAAACTTGCGAACGAATCTTCGATAATAACCAGCTAGTCCCAAGAAGCTACGGACCTGATGGACTAACTTCGGAGATTGCCATTTAAGCACTTGTACAACCTTACTTGGGTCCACTGCCACACCTTCCGCTGAAATAATAGGACCAATAAAAGGTACTTTGTTGATCCAAAACTCACATTTACTGAACTTAGCATATAGCTTATGCTCTCTTAGTCGATGTAGTACAATATGAAGATGTTCAACATGCTCTTCCTATGAGTTGGAGTATGCCAGTATGTCATCAATATATACCACGACGAACCGGTCCAACTCTGGCATGAAAACCGAGTTCATAAGGTACATGAAGTGTGCTGGTGCATTGGTTAGACCGAACGACATGACCAGGTATTCATACAGTCCATATCTGGTTGAAAATGCGGTCTTCGGTATATCTTTTGCTTGAATCTTAATCTGATGATACCCCGATCTTAGATCCATCTTTGAGAATACCTTGGCACTAACTAGTTGATCGAGCAGGATATCAATCCGTGGTAGTGGATACTTGTTCTTAATCATCACCACACTTAGCTGACGAAAGTCCACACACATCCTTAGTGACTCATCCTTCTTCTTCACAAATAGAGTTGAGCAGCCCCATGGTGATGAGCTGGGTCTAATAAATCCTTTGTCAAGCAAGTCTTTTAGATGCTCCTTCAGTTTCACTAGTTCATTTGGTGCCATCCGGTATGGTCTCCAAGGTATCGGCACAGTTCCAGATGCTAACTCAATTTTAAAATCTATGTCACGCTCTTGTGGCATACCCGGAAGATCATCTGCAAAAACGTCGAGATATTCACAGACCACAGGGATGTCCTCAAGTTTCGTGGTCTCCGTGTGATAACTAGCTGGAGTTTCAGAGTTTAGATCTTCAAGAATGAGAGTATGAAGACCATGGATTCGCGAGTCTAACTGAATAATACGAGGATTGATGTCAAGAACAGCACCACGGTACTTCAACCATGTCATTCTCAGGATAACATCAATCTATTGTCCTTCTAAGACAATGAGTGTGGTAGGATATATCTTTTGTAACATCCCGATTTTCAAACTTGGGCAAATTAAAATTTGAATAAGAAGTTGAAATTTAATAATAAGGATAAAATTACTTTATAAAAGAAAAATATAAAATATATGCATCTATCTCGCATTTGCATTCATCATTAGAATTTTAAAATTTATTTACCGAAATGAGAACATTAAAAGTAATTAAACTGGCATAAGGAATATGGAATAAAAGAAAAAAGAAATAATAAGTAACAAATAATAAAGAAAGAAAAATAGCAGATATAAATATAACTAAGTAAATAAATAAAAAGAAAGAATTTATATGTAAATAACAAATAACAGGATAAAATATAATAATATATAAAGAAAGAAATAATAATTAACAATTTACAAAGAAAAGAAAAATAAAAGTGAACTAAAAGAAATAAATAACAAAATAATTAATAGGGAAATTAGAAAATAGAAAACAAACAAAATAAAATAATTAATAAGATTAAAATAAAAATAACAATTAATAAAAGAAATAAATAAATACAGAAATAAATAAACAGAAACAAAAAAAGAAAAAAAGGGAAACAAACCACCAGCCAGGCCACCTGCCTCGGAACCGAGTCTAAGCAGGGTGCGCTCGCGCCTGACCGATGGGGACGAGCTGTGTGCCTAGCACCCTCCTGCGCGCGCACCAACTCAACCGAGCGGACTCTGCTTGGGCCTCCCACCCGCGTCGCTCCGTGTAGCAACGGGACTCTGCTGAGGCTGCCTCGCCTGCCTATATAAAGGAACCGAGAGCTCCTGAAGCTAGCCATGCTACGTAACTTCACCCAGCGATAGGAAACAAAAGAGAAGCCCTGGCCGCAGGAACAAAAGAAAAGGCCAGCCGCCAGGTAGAAAAAAAAAAGAAGGTAAGAAAAAAGAGGAGAAAGAAAGAGAGGAGTCGTTGTTTCGCCGGGGATCGTCGCGACTTCGCCGTTCTTCGTGGGAGATCGCTGCATCGTCTTTTTCGTAAACATATCGCCGTCGTCTTCTTCGTCTACATCATGGTACCGATATTCGACGGAGTCGCTAAATCGTTGTCGTCCTCTTCGTCAATGAAACTCTAGATCTCGGGGACACGCGTCTCACTATCATTCCACGACCGTCAGGAATAACCACGCACACGATAGATTTTACGGTATAGATCCAAACGGCACGATTGATTTAATTTTCATATTAAACAATGCCTAGAGTATAATTTATTCGGCGGCCAATAATCATCGCCAAATCATCTTAAATCACTTGAAACTTAGAAGTTAGATTAAATCAGACAAGATCAATATGTTATTCTAGATTTGACCAAATTTTTATTTTCAGTATTATTTAATCTGTTTTTCAGATTTAATAATTAAGATTAAGCCTAGTTAATTCATAAATTATCAAATTAAATCCAGAAAGATCCAAAAAATTAGAATAAATTCTAGTAAGTTATTAATAAAATTTTCTGCATATTTAATGTTCTGAAATAATTATTTTGATTCTGAATTAATTGTAATTAGTTCCAAACTTGCTCAAATAAATAGGAAATCATTATCCAAAACTATTAAAAAATCTATAGAATTTTATTTAGCATTAATACAAACATATTTTCTTCATGCATCCATATTTTGCATATTGATTAGTGTTTGCAATGCGTTTATTGTACATGTTGCTTGTGTATGTGCTTGATTGCAAGTAGACGGGTACGCTCAAGTGGTTACGATCGAGAAGCTTATATTCGAGGATCTTCATGTGCAAGACTTTGATTTGATTGAGCACTAAATTGCGAAATAAGGCAAGTGTCCTTGATCATTTTGATCCTATTTTTAAAGGTTTTGTTTGCTAAATTGTATGCTTGCGTCAAATTGATGGGAAAGCTATTCGTAGTAGTTTACTAGTATTGCTTGCCATCTCTTGTCGCCGGGTACATGATGATTCGGGTATGAGTGTTTCTCTTTTGGGTTGCATTACTTTACAGGGTTATGGGAAACAAAATAAACTTGCTTAACAACTCTAATCATGTGGATTCATGAAGATGCAATAATGATGAATCATTTTAGTGACATGGAATTTGGGTGATCTAAGCAAGCATGGTTTGTGGACTGGGTTGGATGAGATGGTGGTTTTGCATGCCTTAGATCTAAGGACTGGTTCATGCAAATATATGCCAGGACAACAGTGCCACCACAAGGCCAAGTATGGGTGTAGCATAGCTGAATAATTAGATGTGTTGCTGGTATTGTATGGACCATTGGATGACACAGAGAATGGGAGTCGAGTAGGGCTACCCTGGGATCTGCATGGCACACGACAGGGCCCCTGCGTGGGAGAATGGAGATTCAAGCATGCCAGTGAAACCTTAGTGGGTCCATACATGCTAGTAGTCTCTTTGTAAAGGCTATTTTGTGATCTCTTGGCCATACACCAACGGTAGTGTATTTGACATAATGGAGGTTCTTTAGTTGCCGACGGGTGACAAAATCACAAACATGTGGGTAAAGTGGTGAATGTAGCCTAGAGGAGGGTGAATAGGCTTTTTGAAACTTTGTTGATCCGTGAAACACTTAACAGATTGATTAAATACAGAGAAATCGGACTAGTCCAGTACTGGGCGGACTAGTCCGGTATGCGTGGACTAGAAAGATCAAGATTGATCAATAATTTTCACATCTAGTACCCTATGCAGCGGAAATTAATTGGCAACTTAGATGTATTACCACAATGAAACAATGTATGGCAAAAATCAACTTTATTTTCAATGCTTTAACATGACTTACACAGGATTATGTAAACTCTAGAATATCATGAACGATGAAACAAAAGTGTGCAAGACAAAATTTTATCCCGTGGTTCGATTCCACGGAGGAAATCTACATCCACGTTGAGGAGTCCACGAAGGACAGGGTCTTCACCAACCTTACCCTCGTCGAATCGCCATGGAGGTTGATTCTCTTCCACTAATCACAAAGGGGCAAATAACTTGTTGAAGAAGCCTTATCACAATTTGAGGGATCCCCAAGAATTACAATGAAGAACACTGTCGGTACCCTGGAAACCGTACACCCCTTGAGGTTACAAAGATCTCAAAGAAAAGTCATCTACTTGATTTGAAGACCTTCGGAGGCCCACATGTCAGATATAACCGGACCCGCTTCTCCAGCATGGTTAATCCTAGGGTCGCCACGTGTACTATCAAACCGGAGCTACCGCCCACAAGGGGGAAGCTCCGGGCCATGTACCGAGATGGCACCTCCGGACTTAACCCCAGACCGAGAGAAGCTCCAGACCTGACACGTGTCATGTAGCTCCGGAGCTGCCTGCTTCCCACAGTATGCTCCGGAGCTGCCACGTGTCCAACCATCGGAGCTTCAGCCTCTGACCTCCGGAAGACTCCATAACGGCTCCGGATCTTCAAAGAGGAATCAAAGACTTCAAGACACGATTAAGTGTCATTAATACCATCTTAATGACACACGATCGTATGACCTTAATTACCAGTAACGGTGCTGTCAAAGCCCATTACCCGGTCGTTAAGGACAATTAAATGTGTTGAATAAGTGTCAATACTAGTAACCACCGGGGCCACATGTCGGGCCAGGCTAACTTGTAAGGGCCCGCCCTTGTACTATAAAAGGACAGGCTGACGACACGTTCAGAGAGGCTGGACACGCGCCATAGACACTCGTCACAAGCTCATACAGCTAATACAACACCAACACATCCGTGGAGTAGGGTATTACGCTCAGGCGGCCCGAACCACGTAAACCTCTGTGTCTCTTGCGTCATTTACTATTCACCTTCTTGAATCTCTACGCGCCCACACCGAACATCAAACTCCTCTAACACTTTAGTAGTGTCGGGAGATCTGCCGGTTCCAAAACACCGACAGTTGGCGCGCCAGGTAGGGGCGCCTGAGATTTTGAGAATGGTGAACTCAGCTGCTGGATCATCCAACGGTCAACCTGCTGCTCAGGCTGTTGGGGGCAATCCCTCCAATATGCAGCCACCAGCAGGAGCCTCAGCACCAGCAGGAGTTACACTCCCACCACCACCGCCTCCACCAGCAAATCAAGTTGGGCAACGCGATGGTGCGCCGGCGTCAATCACTGTGTCGGCAAATCATGACAACCCGGAACACGCGCTCCATGCAGCGCGTGCTCTTCTCCAACGCCCACCACCTCCGGATGCATCCCGGGATGCACTGGAACAGTGGAGGGCCGATGTCGAACATTTGGTTGCAGCAGGAGCCGAACGCCTCAGCAACCAGGGTCCTCCTCCTTCAGGACGAGCCCCGTCGCAGCGGCGGACTTTGTCTGGTAGACTTGGTCCGCACGTTTCCAATAGTAGGAGACATGCTGCATAACAACAAGTGACGTCATTGCCCTCCGGGGCACGACGCACTCACACGGTATCTAGGCTATCAACTCATGACCTCCGGGCGGAGCTTGATCGCCGATACCGCCAACAAGATGGCCGAGTCCATATTGAGCGTGCTCGTGAAAGACGGAAAGCTCAGGACCTTTCTGCTCCTGAAGGAGTAGGAGGAGGCTGTTCAGCTCTGGCCATACATCTGCATATGGTCAGGTGGCCACAGAAGTTCCGGCCTCACCTGCCGGAAAAATTCGACGGGACTGTCAATCCCGCCGAATTTCATCAGATCTACTCCACTGCAATCTTGGCAGCTGGAGGAAACAAGGCTGTGATGGCCAATTATTTTCCAGTGGCCTTAACTGGGACCGCCAGGTCCTGGTTTATGAGCCTTCCACCCAACTCTATCAACAGTTGGGAGGAGCTGTGCCGACAGTTCACCGCCAACTTCGGGAGTTCATACACCCGACCAGGCACTGAACTGGACCTTTTTGCAGTCGTGCAAAAAGGGGGAGAATCCCTGCGATCATTCATCCAGAGGTTCTCTCAGGTACGAAACACTATCCCTTCTATATCTAGCGCCTCTGTCATTGTGGCATTCAGACATGGTGTACGGGACAAGAAGATGCTGGAGAAACTGGCGATCAAGGAGATCACCAGCATCACGGAACTCTTCAGCTTGGCTGACAAATGTGCCAGAGCTGCGGAGGGCCGTGAAATGCACACCAAACCAACCCCAGAGGGTCACAAGAAATCCTCCAAAGAAGAAGCCGCTACCTTCGGGAACGGCAAGAAGAAGAAAAAGACCAACGACAAGAAGAAGCCGTTGGCTGGTACATCCAATGTTGCAGCTGCTGCAGCTCCGGGTGGCCGGGGGCCACGCCCCGAAAAGCGACCTCGACCGTCTTCTGAAGATGGTAGCAAGCCCAAGGTGTGGTGCCCAATTCACAAAACAAGCAGCCACAGTTTGGAAGACTGCCGGGAGGTCCAAAACCTTGCCGAGCGCTACAACAAGCGCCGGGAAGAATCTCCTTTCCGACAGAGGGAAGGAAAGCAAAAAGTCGACGAAGCTCCAGCTGAAGAGGAGTTAGGTTTTCAGGATCCCCAAAAGGTCCTGAAGGCTGTTTACACCTCCGTCGATGATGATTCTGACGTCTCTAACAACGAGCGTCGGAAGACCATGAACACCATTTTTGGTGGATCATGGGACATACCTCCCGCCGCGTCATCAAGACTATGCGTCGGGATATGGCTGCTGTAGCTCCTACAGTCAGGCCAGAACCTCATCAGAAGTGGATGGACACAGCCATCACTTTTGATGCTTCGGATTGCCCTCGGAGCATGGTTGGAGCAGGTCAGTTACCTTTGATGGTATCTCCTACCATCAACAACATCCAGCTCCACCACGTCATGGTAGACGGAGGTTCGGGGCTTAACCTCATAAGCTTCGAAGCTTTTACTAAGCTTCAACTCCGACCTTTGGATCTCCACCCCTCTCGACCTTTCTCTGGAGTAGGTCCGGGGGCCATTACCCCACTCGGAGCTATTACTCTCCCTGTTACCTTCGGGACATGGGAGAAGTACCGCACCGAGAAGTTGGTCTTTGACGTCGCTCAGATCAACTTACCCTTCAATGCCATCTTGGGTAGGCCTGCCCTGTACAAATTCATGGCAGCTGCTCATTATGGTTATCTGGTGTTGAAGATGCCAACGCCAGTAGGCGTTCTCCGGATTCGCGGAGATTGTACTGCCGGAGTAACTGCTCTGGAAGAACTCCATGCACTCACCACAGCGCAAGAGGAGGACTCCAGGCAGGAGCAAGCTGCAAAACCCCCGAGCATTCGTCAACGAGGCTCGACTTCTGCACCTCGTGTGCAGCCAAGCAGCGACACCGACATTCCCGTCAAAGTCGTCCAAATTGGTTCTGATGCCGCTCAGACCACCCGTATATCGCGGGGATTGAACGACAAATAGGAACTCGCGCTCATCACTTTCCTCCGGGCTAACGTCGACGTGTTTGCCTGGCAACCGTCACAAATGCCTGGGATTCCCAGGGAAGTGATTGAGCACAATCTGAAGATCTACCCCGACGCCCAGTCTGTGCATTAGAAGCTTCGGAAGCAATCCGTAGAGCAACAGAACTTCATCCGACAAGAAGTGAAGAAGTTACTCGAAGCCGGATTCATCCAAGAAGTCTTCCATCCAAAATGGCTGGCAAACCCAGTCGTTGTGCCCAAGGCCGGCGGGAAGCTTCGGATGTGTATCGACTACACCACACTAAATAAGGCTGTCTTCGACAAGCTGCAGGCCACCCGCACAAAGCTGAACCCAGACAAGTGTGTCTTCGGGGTTAGCTCCGGAAAACTTCTTGGTTTCCTGGTATGTCACCGGGGCATAGAAGCTAATCCGGCGAAGATTAAGGCCATTGAAGACATGCGGCCACTAACCCGCATCAAAGACGTCCAAAAGTTGATTGGATGTCTAGCAGCCCTCAGCCTGTTCATTTCAAGACTGGCGGAATGGGCACTCCCCTTCTTCATGTTATTGAGGAAGTTCGAACCATTCCAATGGTCCGAAGAAGCAGGGAAGGCATTCCAGGAGCTGAAACAGTTCCTCACCACCCTACCAATTCTGGTAGCTCCGAAACCTGGTGAGCCTTTGTTACTTTACATTTCAGCAACTGATGAAGTCATTAGTATGGTTCTGGTTGCGGAGAGACCAGAGCTACCTCATACTCAAGAATCCAGACCCCTTCGGGAGGGTCCGGAGGTACCTGAAAGCGAGTCTGGGTTCCAACTCCCAAACTCGAATCCACAAGAAGTTACTTCAGGAGACCCAGATCCCTTTGGGAGGGTCCAGGTCGCTTCTGAAGAAGCCCTGGGTTCCTCCAGTCATGACCCGAAGGTCCCCGAAGAAAATCCGGATTCCCTCGAGAGGATCCGGGTCAGTGAAGAGGAAGCTCTGGACCCCTCCGGGAGGGTCTGGACCATTCAGCGCCCAGTGTACTTCATTAGTGAAGTACTACATGATGCCAAGACTCAATACCTAGAGGTGCATAAGCTGCTCTATGCAGTTCTTATTGCCTCCAGGAAGCTTCGCCATTACTCCCAAGCTCACAAAGTCTCAGTGGTGACCTCTTACCCACTTCGAGCAATCTTGCATAATCCCAATACAACTGGGAATATTGCAAAGTGGGCAGCGGAATTGGCTGAATTTGATCTTGAATTTATTTCAAGGCAAGCAGTCAAGAGTCAAGCATTGGCAGATTTTGTGGCAGAATGGACTCCCTCTCCATCAAACCCTGGGGGCCCCAATGAGCAGAAGACGGAGCATCAAGCTCTAGCCTTCATCGAGCCTCACTGGACCCTCTACTTCGACGGCTCCATGCAGAAGCAGGGGGCCAGAGCTGGAATCCTTCTCCTTGCACCGACCGGGGAGAAGGTGAAATACATGGTACACCTTGACTTCAAGGCGACCAACAACATGGCAGAGTACGAAGCGCTCATCTACGGACTAAAGGTGGCACTGTCATATGGTGTCAAGCAACTGCTGGTCAAGGGAGATTCGCAGCTCATCATTAAGCAGGTGAAGGGTGAATGTTCCTGCAATAATCTCCAGCTAGCTGCTTACCTCCTTGACGTCCAGAGGCTTCAAAAGGACTTTGAAGTCCTAGATCTCCACCATGTTCAGCGTGCCCATAACGCTGAAGCTGACGAACTCTTGACGAAAGAGTCAACCGGAGCTCCGGCTCCTGACGGAATTTTTGTCTGGAGGTTGTCAAAGCCAACAGCTCAGCCTGCCGAACTGAGCGAAGGGGGCGAGATCAGCATCTCGAAGCTGACGGTCCCGATGGCCCTGTTACCATGGCAGCCATCAAGGGTCGTAGGTGCTGCTGGGAGCTCCGAGCAACCCAGCATGCAAGACTCAAAAGCTCAAGCTAGTTCCGATGCATGGATCTCGGAGATCCGGAGCTACTTGAAAGACAACATCCTTCCTGACGATGATGTATCCGCTGACCGGGTAGTCAGATTGGCTAAAAGATACACGTTGGTAGAAGGGGATCTCTACCGGCGCGATGCCAACGGCATCCTAATGCGGTGCATCACAAGGAAAGAAGGTTGCGAGCTCCTCGCAGAAATCCATGGAGGCGAGTGTGGGAACCACGCATCTTCCCGCACGCTGGTTGGTAAAGCCTTTCGGCATGGCTTCTACTGTCCTACAGCACTCCAGGATGCAACTGAGCTGGTGAAGAAATGCGAAGCATGTCAATTCTTCACACACCAGCTCAGCCCCTACAAATGATACCTCCTACATGGCCCTTCGCTGTGTGGGGGATGGACATCTTGGGACCTTTCCCAAGAGCCGTCGGAGGTTATAAGTTCATGTATGTCACCATTGACAAGTTCACCAAGTGGCCGGAAGCAACTCCAGTTGTGACAATCAACAAGCAATCAGCTATCAACTTTTTGCAGTCCATTGTATGCAGATTTGGAGTCCCAAACAAAATCATCACTGATAATGGGACCCAATTCACAAGCTCTGCATTTCAAGGATATTGCGAAGACCTCAGCATTCGAGTTTGCTATGCCTCTTGATGAGTAGGTTTAGGCCCGATCTTCCGAAAGGTATGTCGATTGGGGTGGAGAACTCGACGTTGATGATCCGTGGCACTCGAGCGGTTCGAGTACCCCTGCAATCACTACACCACGGCTCCGTTGGTTATCAACCGTACTGCACACGCTTGACCTCGCCAAGAAGGCTAATCCCTGCAAGTGCAATCGAGAACACGAGCAAGAACGTAGAAGACACGATCGGAAATCGCGAAATTGGGGTCTCACAAACCGTAGAACGGCGATTTTATTGATCTAAGAAAAACCCACCGAATATGACCGGCGGCTGCAGTATTTATAGGCTAGGGTTCGACGAAAACACGATTAGACGCGTCCCAAATGGACTCTTACGGGATACAAGGCCCAAAGGCCCGATTCGGTGGCGCAGCACCGGACAGAAATCTGGACTCGACTTGTTTCGACGATTCCCAATGACTCCGGAGGAATTTTGAGGTGGGACCAGAACCATTGGAAAGTTTATCTTCTCCTCTTTCCGTGCATATGTAGAACGTCGAAAACAGAGTCCGTATGTCTCCTGGGCGTCTGTTTTAAGGTGGAATGCTCCTGGACTCCGAGTTGAACTCGAGTCCGAGTTGTAAACTGTTTCCATCTACTTGTGGACGTCCCAGGTGGTTCTCCACGCTCCCAAGGCCTCCTTCCTTCACTTTTTGATCTTTTCCATTATTCCTAATAATAATTAAATCATCACATAGCAATCTATTCTCAAACTCACATGCAAAAGAAGTTAAGAACGAATTCACCTGCTGATTTAATAACCGTGCCCGTGCTCTTGTGATTGGTCCTTGCAGTTCAATGCGCGTCTCTGCTGTTGTGATGTCCTCATCATCCTCCCCCTCTTGAATTGGAGTCGTCCTCGACTCAAGTTCATCTTCTTCTCCCAAGTACGGTCGCAAATCTGAAATGTTAAATGTAGGACTAACCCGAAAATCGGGAGGCAATTCAAGCTTATATGCATTATCATTAATCTTTTCAACGATCTTAAAAGGACCAGCAGCTCGTGGCATAAGTTTAGATTTTCTCAAGTCGGGAAATCGCTCTTTTCTCAAATGTAACCACACCAAATCGCCCGGTTCAAGTTTTACTTCTTTTCTACCTTTACTACCTGCAATGCTATACTTCTCATTCATCATTTCAATATTTTTCTTTGTAGTTTCATGCATCTTAAGAATGAATTCAGATCGTTGTGTAGCATCCAAATTTATAGTTTCAGAAGGAGGCAAAGGTAGTAAATCAATAGGAGCACGGGGATTGAAACCATACACTACCTGGAATGGACTTACCTTTGTCGTGGAGTGAACGGATCTGTTGTAAGCAAATTCTATATGTGGTAAACACTCCTCCCACAACTTCGAATTTGTTTTCAAGACAGCCCGTAACATAGTGGATAAAGTACGATTAACTACCTCGGTCTGTCCATCCGTTTGTGGGTGACATGTAGTTGAAAACAGCAACTTGGTTCCCAATTTATACCACAAAGTTCTCCAAAAATGACTTAAAAATTTTGCATCACGATCAGAAACAATGGTATTTGGCACACCATGTAAACGAACAATTTCCGTCATAAATAAATCAGCAATGTGTGAGGCATTATCATTCTTATGACAAGGTATAAAGTGTGCCATTTTGGAAAAACGATCAACAACTACAAAAATACTATCCCTCCCCCTCTTAGTCCTAGGCAATCCCAAAACAAAGTCCATAGAAATATCCTCCCAAGGTACACTAGGAACAGGAAGAGGCATATAAAGACCATGTGGGTTAAGACGAGACTTAGCTTTGTTGCAAGTAGTGCATCGTGACACGTAGCGCTTGACATCATGCCTCATCTTTGGCCAAAAGAAGTGTGTGGACAGCACATCTTCGGTTTTCTTCACTCCAAAATGTCCCATCAAACCTCCTCCATGTGCTTCCTGCAAAAGCAATAGACAAACGGAGCTAGCTGGAACGCATAGCTTGTTAGCACGATAGAGGAGACCCTCTCGCAGCACATATTTATTCCAAGTTCTTCCTTCTCTACAATTTTCAAAAGCAACTTTGAAGTCCAAATCAGTAGGATATAATGCTTTAATTGTTTCCAAACCAAAGATTTTATGATCAAGTTGGGACAGCATGGTATAACGCCTAGATAATGCATCGGCAATGATATTTTCCTTCCCTTTCTTATGCTTAATGATGTATGGAAACGACTCTATGAACTCAATCCATTTAGCATGTCATTTATTCAGATTGGTTTGACACTTAAGATACTTCAATGACTCATGATCGGAATGTATGACAAACTCCTTAGACCAAAGATAATGTTGCCATGTTTGTAATACACGGACTAAGGCATACAATTCCTTATCATAAGTGGAGTAATTCAGAGAATGACCATGAAGTTTTTCACTAAAGAAAGCAACGGGTTTACCTCCTTGTATGAGAACGCCTCCAATACCAATGCCGCTTGCATCGCATTCTAGCTCAAAGGTCTTGTCAAAATCAGGAAGTTGTAGTAATGGTGCTTGTGTAAGCTTCGATTTGAGAGCATCAAAAGCTTGTTGCTGCTGTTCGCCCCATCGAAATGGAACTCCCTTCTTCGTTAGCTCATGTAGAGGTGCTGCAATGGTGCTGAAATCCCGCACAAAGCGCCGATAAAATCCTGCAAGACCAAAAAAACTACGAACCTGTGTGACAGTAGTTGGGGCTGGCCAGCTGGTGATTGCTTCAATTTTTGCCTCATCCATCTCAATTCCCTGTGAGGAAACGACATAGCCAAGAAACGAGACTCGATTGGTGCAAAAAACGCACTTTTCGAGGTTACCAAACAAACGTGCATCTCTCAAAACAGTAAAAACAGCACGTAAATGATCAAGATGTTCATCATATGAATTGCTGTAAATGAGGATATCATCGAAGTAAACCACCACAAATTGTCCAATGAAAGCACGTAAAACCTCGTTCATTAATCGCATAAAGGTGCTGGGTGCATTAGTTAAACCAAAAGGCATGACTAACCACTCATAAAGTCCAAACTTGGTTTTAAATGCAGTTTTCCATTCATCTCCTAGTGCCATTCTAATTTGGTGGTAACCACTACGCAAGTCAATTTTTGTGAAGATGATAGCACCACTCAATTCATCAAGCATGTCATCTAATCGAGGAATAGGATAACGATATCGAATGGTGATGTTATTAATCGCTCGACAATCAACACACATGCACCAACTACCATCTTTCTTAGGAACCAAAAGAACAGGAACGGAAAAAGGGCTATGGCTTTCACGAATGTACCCGCGGTCCAAAAGATCTTGGACTTGTCGCTGAATTTCCTTAGTTTCTTGTGGATTCGCCCTGTATGCTGCACGATTTGGCAAACTTGCTCCTGGAGTCAAATCGATCTTGTGTTCAATGCCTCTCATCGGTGGTAAACCAGGGGGTATCTCGGAGGGAAACACACCCTCAAACTCCTGCAAAAGGTTAGCAACAGCAGGGGGCAATGCAATAGACAATTCATGAAGTGAAAACATGGCTTCTTTGCAAACTAAAGCATAGCACATCCCCTTAGCATCGAATAAATCAGCAAGTTCAGATTTAGTTGCGAGCAATGATGGTGATTTTAACTTAATAACTTGCTGTTTTTTCAGATTCTAATTTAGTTGTGTTGCCCTCACGAATTTTACTCTTCTCAAAATGCACAATTTCAGCAGGAGTCATGGGGAGCAAAGTGATTTTCTTTCCCTTATGCATGAGAGTATATTTATTGGTTCTACCATAATGAATAGCATCTGTATCAAATTCCCAAGGACGACCCAATAAAAGAGAACAAGCATCCATAGGAACAACATCAAAATCAGCAAAATCATGGTATGAACCAATTGAAAAATGGATTCTCGCTGTTTGTGTTACCCGAACCTTACCGCTGTTGTTGAACCATTGAATGTGGTACGGATGAGGGTGTGCTCTTGTTGTCAAACCGAGTTTCTTGACGACCTCCGTGTTTACCAAGTTATTGCAGCTACCTCCATCAATTATAGTGTGTACACGGCAGTCCTTGACGACGAGAAACATGTGGAAGAGGTTGTGTCGTTGTAGCTTGTCGTCGGTCTCCACTTTGGAGCTCAAGGCACGCTGCACAATGATGCTCCTATAGTTCTCCGTCGCCGCTGTACCAAGTACCTCTTCTTCGGTGTGTTCGTCATTTGGATCTGTAAAGTCAGTAGCAAGAGAATATTCATCTTCAACTTCCGAAGTACTATCATACCCGCCATCGTCGCGTGCTATGTATGCTCGTTTGCTCGGGCAATCTCTCATCATATGACCAAGTCCCTGGCAGCAGTGACACTTAATGTCGGAAGTACGACCCGTAGAAGGAGTGGACGATGAAGGCTTGAATGATGTCGCCTTGCTGCCTTCCGGCACGCGAGAAGGTGGAGCAGCAGGTATAGTTCGTTGGCCGCCATTGGGTGGTGTAGTCGCTGCACGGGGGGCCGAAGATGGTGCTGTTTTGGATGGTGTAGTTGCTGCACGCGGCGTGAAGTTGCTCCTCGTGCGTTGTTGTTGTTGTTGTCGGCCCTGCAATTCTTTTTCTGCCAACATAGCAAGCTGAAACAATCTGTTAACAGTATCATATTCTTTGTAATCAACAATGTCCTGAATTTCACGCCTCAACCCCCCATAAAAACGAGCTATTTTATCATCCATGTCCTCTACTATCCCACAACGCAGCATACCCTTTTGTAACTCTTGATAATACTCCTCTACAGACATGTTACCTTGGTCTAAACGCTGCAATTTTTTGCGAAGGTCCCGCTGAAAAGATGGAGGAACAAATCGAACACGCATAGCTTCCTTTAATATATCCCATGTTGGAGGATCAGTTCTAGTTTTAACAAGTTCATTCCACCATATGATAGCAAAGTCCTTAAACTCACTAGTGGCTTGACGAACTCTATGTTGTTCAGAAACAAGATGGGAATTAAATTTTTGCTCTACTGTCATCTCCCAATCAAGATAAGCCTCAACATCATAAGCACCAGAAAAAGAGGGTATAGTAAATTTCACTTTAGCAAAAGGATCATCAGGAGGGCGGTTATAATTGTTATGATTATTACCTCCCATACCTCGACGATAAAGTGGCAGTCTTGGCTGATTACTGTGATCTTCCAGTTCATCATAAGCATTGTCTTCTTGTCTTCCAGCGAGAGGCAACCGAGCCTCAAAAGTATTCATCCGAAGAGCAAGGTCATCCAGTTTGCGAGTCAAGTTCGCCAATGACTCCTCCGTTGATGCGTTGTATTTGGCGAACATATCACGTAACTCAACATGTTGAACACATTCGTCATTATTTTCTTCTCCTGCCATTGTTAGTAGGAAACAAAAGACAACAAAAAAAATGTTATCCCTATCAACTACAGTGACAATGTGGAAGGTGGAAGAAAAGAATCTCTCTCGCTCAAGCGTCTTACCACGCTCTTACAAGTGTTCTTACCGACACAGCAGGTGGTGTGGACGGTGAGATGAACCAATGAAGTGTGGGGTGATTGCAAAGGTACCTGTTATGCCAAGAGAAAGGTGGAGCTTGGATGGTATAATATGGTGGCTAATAAGCAGAAAATCGTTAACAGCTAAACAAAGTTGAATAAGTATTCAATGTAGGAAACTGTTGCTGGTCAACTGAGTGCCCTAGAGCCTAGCACAACACAAGGAAGTATCAAGGCAAAAGAAAGACAGAATGATATAACCAAACAAACAGCACCAAGTGATATAGGCCAATTGCTTTAATATACGTGCTCTTCACTATTTTTTTTGGAAATATTTTTTTGATATTTTTTCTTTACTCAGTAGCAAAAATATAGGAAGCACACAAATTTGCAGCTCAATTGGATGTAATATGCGGCCTATAGAAAATCAAGAAGGTTCTTTAAAATTCGTGCTGAAACTTCGGAGGTCGGATAGCCTATCTTCCGAGGGGAATTTGGGCAATCTAATTTCGCCGAACGCGGCTATGCCGCAGAAAATCAGATGCGAAATTTCGCGTAGATGAATTTGAAAAAAAATTCGCCCGATTTCGAGTTCGTATGCGAAAGTTATGGCCGTTTTAAGGTAGGCTGTCCGAGTTACGTTTTTTTGGATGTTGATTCCAACTCGGTTTGAGAACAGAACTCGCAAACGGATACGAAAACGATCGGGAATTTGCACAGCAACTAATAGGGTGGTGTGTGATGATTCAAGGATGAATGGCACAAAGATTTGTCACCTAATCTAGGGCTGGCGATGCGGGAGTTCACGCAAGGCGGCTAGCTAGGGCAAACCGATGAACGTGGCGGATCGGTTTGTTAGTTAGGGATTGTGGAATAGGTGTCGAATAGCAAGAAAACAAGGACGAAACACGATAACTAGGACCAAAAAACACAAAGCTAAACCAGCAACAAGACTCAACCACACGAATGCAAACTCAACAATGCAAACTGAAAAACGAAACTGCAGGCACTATAGTCTGGGAAGCGGTAAAAACGATCTAATTTTTTTTTGTGGCTTTTTTGTGGACTCTAGGTACGAAACAAAATCGATCTAATGGAAGGAAGGAAAACAAAGATACCTCACGGGCAACCTGGAAATCTGATACCAATTGATGAGTAGGTTTAGGCCCGATCTTCCGAAAGGTATGTCGATTGGGGTGGAGAACTCGACGTTGATGATCCGCGGCACTCGAGCGGTTCGAGTACCCCTGCAATCACTACACCACGGCTCCGTTGGTTATCAACCGTACTGCACACGCTTGACCTCGCCAAGAAGGCTAATCCCTGCAAGTGCAATCGAGAACACGAGCAAGAACGTAGAAGACACAATCGGAAATCACGAAATTGGGGTCTCACAAACCGTAGAACAGCGATTTTATTGATCTAAGCAAAACCCACCGAATATGACCGGCGGCTGCAGTATTTATAGGCTAGGGTTCGACCAAAACACGATTAGACGCGTCCCTAATGGACTCTTACGGGATACAAGGCCCAAAGACCCGATTCGGTGGCGCAGCACCGGACAGAAATCTGGACTCGACTTGTTTCGACGATTCCTATGACTCCAGAGGAATTTTGAGGTGGGACCAGAACCATTGGAAAGTTTATCTTCTCCTCTTTCCGTGCATATGTAGAACGTCGAAAACGGAGTCTGTATGCCTCCTGGGCGTCTGTTTTAAGGTGGACTGCTCCTGGACTCCGAGTTGAACTCGAGTCCGAGTTGTAAACTGTTTCCATCTACTTGTGGACGTCCCAGGTGGTTCTCCACGCTCCCAAGGCCTCCTTCCTTCACTTGTTGATCTTTTCCATTATTCCTAATAACAATTAAATCATCACATAGCAATCTATTCTCAAACTCACATGCAAAAGAAGTTAAGAACGAATTCACCTGCTGATTTAATAACCGTGCCCGTGCTCTTGTGATTGGTCCTTGCAGTTCAATGCGCGTCTCTGCTGTTGTGATGTCCTCATCACCTCTGTAGCTCACCCAACCAGCAATGGCCAAGCCGAGAGAGCAAATGTTGAGATCCTTAAAGGACTCAAAACGCGCACCTATGAGCGCTTGAAAAAACATGGAGCCAACTGGATCGAAGAGCTTCCGCCCACTTTATGGGCCAACAGGACATCTCAAAACCGGTCAACTGGAGAGACACCCTTCTTTCTGGTGTACGGAGCTGAAGCAATCCTTCCTCCGGAAATCACCTTGGGTTCACTCCGGGTCCGGACCTTCGACGAAGCCACGCAGGACCAGCTCCGGCGTGAAGGCCTAGACCTCCTGGAGGAGGGAAGGTGCCAAGCAGCTGTTCGGAATGCCCGATATCGCCAAGCCCTTCGGTGCTATCATCAGCAGCATGTACACAACCGACAGCTCGAGGAAGGCGACCTGGTGCTACGGAGAATACAATCCAGAGAAGGGTTAAACAAACTCTCCCCCAGCTGGGAGGGACCCTTCCAAGTGATTAAAGTATCCCGTCCCGGGAGCGTTCGCTTGGCTACCGAGGATGGGACACCTCTCCCAAATCCTTGGAACATTGAGCACCTCCATAAGTTCTACACTTAATACCACGGAGGTGAGTCTCAAGTAACTTGAAGTGTATGTTATAGATTCATTGTACAGAGTCGGGTAGTTCCTCCGGGAGAGCAGCTGGACCTTTCCCGAAAGGTCCGCAAAGTTCATGCTACACTTGTCACAGTCTCAGGACTAAAAGTGTGGCTAGCTACCCTGGGTCAAACGAGAAATGAAACACACTTAGCCTGGTTCCGTACCCTAAGAGTGTACTTGTTTCCCCTGTACCCCGGACCTATAATGAAAGACATCTTCATGTGAAACAGACTTCACGTGCATTTATTTTGTACAGGCTCAACATTTTTATTTTTCTCTTTCTTGTCTATAACAAAGACGTGCAATTATTAAGAAATTTTAGTTCGACTGGTTTATATACGATACGAGTTGTATTGTCAATTCTTTTGGATTCAAATATTGTTCCTTGCCAACTCGCCTGAAAGCCGCCAAGCCAACCTAGGGCTGGAGTGTGCTATCGACTTAGCCTGGTCAAGCACCCTAAGTACGCCACTCTACCTACACCCTGGCAGGCCGAAGTAAGGCGAGTCCAAATACAATTGAATCCGGAAGAAAAGGCAACACATTCGATTGTGTCTAGAATCGCGTTTGACCTAAAACTTTCTTGAGAATCGTAAGCCGCGACGAATTTATAGGCAAGAAACGAATTTTACTATTTTTCTTGACTTCAGTGTGCAGGAAAAATAAAATACACGTTGATGGAGAAAAGCCGGAGCTAACAAAGCTCCAACTCCCCTAGGTGGCTTGTAATCGATGTTACACATTGAAAACGAGCATCACCGGAGTAATCAAGCTCCGGTAAAGCTAGGGGGGCCAGCCGTCGACGCTGAATAAAAGATGGTAAGAAGACCCCGCAAACGGAGTCTGCTGCCAACAAACTAAGTGTTGGCAAAGGTCACTGCCGGAGCTACTAAGCTCCGAAACCCCGGAGGACTAACTATCGATGCTCCACGCGTTGATAGAGACTATTGCCGGAGCTACTAAGCTCCGACGATAGACAATGCCGGAGCTTCTAAGCTCCGACAACCTCAGGGGGCCTTCACTATCGAAGACTTCGGACCTAAATTCTACAAGTTCGGAGCAAATGAGTCTTCAACAAAACATAATATCCTCTTGGTACATGTTCACAATCAAATTGTGTACATCTACTAGGGGGCCAAGTGAAGACAAAAGTGTTGAAGACAAAAAGTGAAAGTGAAGACAAAAGTGTTGAAGACAAAAAGTGAAATTCACAAAAATTTGGGGATTTCATTTATCTGGAGACAAGGGATTACATCTGGAGACAAGGGATTATGAAATTGAGGAAGAAGAAGAGAAAATACAAGTGAGAACTACAGAGATGGTCCTAGACCCTATGGAAGAATTGGGCGACCCTCTGGGCAACCTCCGATATGTTGGCTCAGGCAGCTTCGCCTTCTCCTTCAACCGGACCTTCAAGCACTGGGTCCAGAGGAAATTGGGAGTTCCGGCTAGTGTAGAACGTCAGCACATATTCTGCGACATTCTTCGCCAAGGATTGTCCCTCAACCTCCAATTGGTCCGCGATGACATCGCCCACCTTGGAGAGTTTGCTGCCTGCCGAGCTCAATGCCCGCAACGCCAGGTCCGGCTCCGGCTCCGGATCATCCGGGCGCACGGGGCTGAAGCCCATCGCTGTCAGCGCGTCGTTGGCCTTGCCCAGGAACTCCCAAATCTGTAGGGAGTCCGCAATCCTCAAGCCCTTTATTTCTTCCAGGGATCTTCTAGCCGCCACCAGTTCAGAATTCTCGCGGGCGAGGCGCTCAACTTCTTTGGCGTTTTGCTGAATCTTCTCAGCAACCCGCTTTTTGAGTTTTCCGAGCTCCTCCTCCTGGAGGTGGATCTTGTTCCAGCGGTCGACCAGGTCCTTCTCTCTAACCCTCACTTTCTTCTCCCTGGCAGTAAGGGCACACTCTTGCTCGTAGAGTTCCTGCCCTCGCACCCAAGCCTTCTCCTCTTCCTCATGGCAGCGCTCTTCCAATTTCTTGGCGCGCTCCTCGAGACCCTTGTCAGCCAGAGCTACCTTCTCGGAGAGCTCCTCCTCCCTCCTCAGGACGTCATCCCACAGCTCTAGGAGTTTCTGCTCTTCATCTTCGAGCCGTTCCTCCCTCTCTTCAAGTTCCTCTCGGCGCTTGATGAGTGTAGTGTTAATGGACTCAAGCCTTTCGTGGCGTTCATCGGCCGCACTATTGGCTGCTTTGGCCTGATCGTAGATCTCCCAGGATTGAGCGTCGAGGGCACGAGTCAAACTCTCCCTGTCATCCAGTAACTTGCCCCAGTACTCTAGGCGGATCTTCTCCCGCTTGATCCACTCTTTGTCATCCGCTAGCCTCGACTGCGCCAGCTTGGTCTCGAAGTAGAGCCGGTTACGCCACCGCCTAAGGGTTTGGCGCTCCTCTTCAAGAGCCTTGCTGTCGTGGAAGAAGGCCAGTTGGACTTGATGCAGACTGGAACATGCGTTGTCAATAGACAATGACAACGGGATAGGTTCCGAACCTGCTGGGGTCTCCTCCGCTGGTTCCAGCGGGTTTTCAGATACAAAAATTGGGTCCCACTCCACAAGAGTGGTCCCCTAAGTCTCCATGGCACTAGGGCCGTCCTCTGGGATGGCCTCAGTCGCCATCGAGGAAGGCCCTGCCGCCAGGTCTTCATTCACCCCCTCAGACAGGGGGCCAGTGACTTCGCTTGGGCACTCTGGCTCGGCCGCAGGTACCTCCAACGTTGTCACTTCCGGAGCAGGAGCCGCTGATGACTCCGGTCTGGGCACCTCCTCCGTCGGGGCTCGGGCTCCGACACCTCTCTAACAACCGGCTCGAGAGCCGGAAGATATTCAACATCGACCGGCTCAGCGGCCGGTGCTTCGGAGGTAGCCGGCCCAACTGTCGGAACTTCCTCAACTTCCAGCGCGCACGCCGGAACTTCAATCACCTTCGGCTCGACCGCCGGAGCTTCAACACTTTTCGGCTCTAGGGCCGGAATCATAGCTTCTTCCGGCTCAACAGCCGGAGCTTCCATCATCTCAGCACCAGGACCCGGAGCTTCAACCTCCGGGATGGGTGCCGCTGGCGCATCTTCACTCCTGCGGTCCGGCGCTACCACGAGGGCCTTTGGGGATGAGTCGAGGTCCATGACCACGACAGCCGGCGCTAGAGCTGTCGCAGCTTCAGCCACCACTTGGGGCGGCACCGGGACAGGAGCAGAAGCTTCCACCCTCACGGCTTCAGCCGTTGTGGCTGAAGGTGGAGCCTCACTCCCCTTCTTGGGGACGCTGCAGATGATGAACAAAGAAACTTAAAAAATAGTTACTACAATTAAAACAACTATCCAAGGTAAAGATTAAAAATTACCTTGGGAGGCTTCCGCACCAGCTTGCGCGGAACCTTTTTCCCGGGCGTTCTGGGTTGGTCATAGCCAGCGTGGAAGCTCCGGAAGGCCCCCCGGAACTCGTCGCGGCCACAGGTGTTTCCCGGGTCGAGGCCCCCCTCGATCGGGAAGAACCCCCGGACCTGGAGGCCTCCACCGGCCCAGGTGCTGGAGTCGTATGCCCGGAGCTAACGCCCCGGGAGGACCCCACTGCGGGAACAGTCACGCCCCGGGAGGACCCCACTACGGGAACAGTCGCTGCAGTTGTAGAAGACCTTCCCCTCCGGGGAGAAGGAGCCGACGCAGAAGTAGCGGGCCTGACGGACCTTCAGTCGGCGTACTGCAGCTTCCTCTTCCGGCTCACGGGTTCATCCGCCAGCTCCTTGCCCTTGCCGACGACCTCTTCCCTTGGCTTTGGAGCAGGGTCGGAGCCACCTTCGGACACTCCAGGGATCGCCACCCTGGTGGTTGATCTTCTCTCGACGACACCAAGGTCGTCAAGCATGGGCATCTTCCGCCGGATCTCCCTACTGAACTCAACTTCCACGTTCAGAGGAAGAAAAGCCGATGGCGGAGTCAAGTCGTCGCCATCGACGTCGATGCCGTGCTGGAACTTCTTGAGGTGGAACTCCAAGGTTTTCCCCACCATGTTGGACTTCAGCCCGGTCTCAACTCGATCGTCGTCCATCACGCTGTTGAGGGCCCATGCGAGTTTCTCTCTCCTCTTCAGCGGCGCCCACCTGTTGACCAAGAAGTTGCAAAACACTGCTTGAGGGGTTAATCCCCCCTCCACGCACTGGCGGATCCTTGTCAGAACAGGGTCGAAGGCGTCCGCCAGCACCGGCTTCACTCCAGATCGTCGTGTCAATGTTGGGGAGGCCTTCGGGCAGCTCCAGCCTCTCGTGCTCCTCCACCCGGACGACTATCCAGTCCTTCTTCCAGTCATCCCACTTCCCAGAGGGAAACGACCGGAGGTACTTGAATGGGCACTTCTTGCGCTTAACGAAGTAGTAGAAGCCAAGGTACTCATTGCTCCTGCCGGTGGTATGGACGGTGAAGAAGGTCCGGAAGAGTTCAATGCAGGGGGTATGCCCACCTACATCTCACAGAAGTGGACGAAAATGGACACAAGAAGAATGGAGTGGGGACCGAGATGATACAACTGCAGACCATAGAAGTCTAGCAGCATCAAGAAAAAGGAAAAAAAAAGGTGGGATCAACCCCACCATCGCGTACGAGGAGAAGTACACCAGGAGTATGAGGAGAAGTACACCATTTCGCCGGAGTGCTCCTTCTCAAATGGGAGCTCTCCACCGGCGTGGACCGAGCGGTTAAAGAAGTCCGAGGACCATCCCATGAGGGCCCGGACCTTCTTCAGGTCGCCGTCGGTCTTCAAACGGCTTTCGTGGAGACCCAACTCCATCGCGGCACAGCAAGGCAAGAGAGGAAAAGTGAAGCACAAGTTGGGAGTTTGAGCGCAAGAACAGATGGGAGGCGTAAAGAACTCCCGACGGTGCGCGCTTTCCTTCTTAAGTAAGCCCTCGCAACGCTTGGATGGAAACTACAAGGAAGTCGAAGATACCATCCAAATATTCCACCCAGCCGATGACAAGGGGGCCCGGGACCACCCCGACGATCAAGTCGAGGTTCTTACCTAGGCGAACGGTTGTCATCACGAGGCGGGAAACCCGAAGGCGGCGGCCTGACAAGGCGCACGGAACCGATATGGTTTTCGTATCGGGAACCGGCAACCTTCAATTGCATGAGATCCGCTTGCCAAAGATCTCATCTGCCGCACGCAGGATATGCCACGCGGCGAGGATTTAACTCCAAATCCTCGCCAACGGCACCTCCGAAGACCTTTGAAGACTCAGTTCAAAAGTCGCGAGGATGGACCCACCTTCGGCGGAACGACTTCACCCCAGTGGTCTTCCTCGGAGGTAGGTCCAGGTTGCCACTGTCGGTACCCTGGAAACCGTACACCCCTTGAGGTTACAAAGATCTCAAAGGAAAGTCATCTACTTGATTTGAAGACCTTCGGAGGCCCACATGTCAGATATAACCGGACCCGCTTCTCCAGCATGGTTAATCCCAGGGTCGCCACGTGTACTATCAAACCGGAGCTACCGCCCACAAGGGGGAAGCTCCGGGCCATGTACCGAGATGGCACCTCCGGACTTAACCCCAGACCGAGAGAAGCTCCGGACCTGACACGTGTCAGGTAGCTCCGGAGCTGCCTGCTTCCCACAGTATGCTCCAGAGCTGCCACGTGTCCAACCGTCGGAGCTTCAGCCTCTGACCTCCGGAAGACTCCATAACGGCTCCGGATCTTCAAAGAGGAATCAAGGACTTCAAGACACGATTAAGTGTCATTAATACCATCTTAATGACATACGATCAGATGACCTTAATTACCAGTAACAGTGCTGTCAAAGCCCATTACCCGGTCGTTAAGGACAATTAAATGTGTTGAATAAGTGTCAATACTAGTAACCGCCGGGGCCACATGTCGGGCCAGGCTAACTTGTAACGGCCCGCCCTTGTACTATAAAAGGACAGGCCGACGACACATTCAGAGAGGCTGGACACGCGCCATAGACACTCGTCACAAGCTCATACAGCTAATACAACACCAACACATCCATGGAGTAGGGTATTACGCTCAGGCAGCCCGAACCACGTAAACCTCTGTGTCTCTTGCGTCATTTACTATTCACCTTCTTGAATCTCCGCGCGCCCACAGCGAACATCAAACTCCTCTAACACTTTAGTAGGGTCGGGAGATCTGCCGATTCCAAAACACCGACAAACACCACCAAACACACTTAAAAGATAGACAATAAACAACAAGAGTGTGCGAGAGATCAAATCCAAGAGCTCAAGATGTGTAGATCAAGTCTCTCCTTTGATCAATTGCTAATCCTCAAAGATTTGATCCTTTTTGTGCATTAGAATGTGTGGAGAGATGTGTATTTTGGGCTCTTGGAAGGTGTGACAGTGCAGGGGGTCGAGAGTGATTGATGTATGGGCGTACACCTCTATTTATACTAGGGTTTCCAAAAGTTATCGTTAGGGTTTGCGATGTGCGGACTAGTTCGTGGTGGACTCCGGACTAGTCTGGTGTGCGGCGTGTGGAAAACCCTATGTTTTGAGATATACCTGACTAGTCCGTTAAGGTGCGGACTAGTCTGATTTTAGTCAGAAACTTTTCGGACTAGTCCGGTGTAGTGAACACCGAGTAGAACTGAGGATAATTCCGCACTTGGAGGGACTTGTCCGATTTTACTTAGAGAGTTTTCGGACTAGTCCGACAGATATCAGACTTGTCCGGTGTAGTGAAAAATGTGGGGCTAAGGACAAGTCCGTACTTGGAGGACTTGTCCGATTTTAGTCAGAGGATTTTCGGACTAGTCCGATGGATATCGGACTTGTCCGATGTTTTGCAAGTGTGAAGTGCTGAGGACTAGTTCGCACTAGGGGGACTAGTTAGATCTTAGTCAGAGAGATATCGGACTAGTCCACTTTTCCTGTGAAATGTGCACTGAGTTGAATTATTTGTTCACTTGAGCTCTTGGGGTGTGTTTCTACAACACACTCCATACAAAATAATCTAATATTTCCATATCTTGAGCTCTTTTCGCTTTAGATCCTCATTCTCCTTCCTTTTTGCCCTTTCTTCCTCATTTCTTTAAAACCTGCTCTCATCTCAACAATTTTGTTAGGATCTCATTTGTTTGTCATTAATCAACCAAAACCCACAAGGGATGCCTAGATGCACTTTCAATCTCCCCCTTTTTGGTGATTGATGACAACCAATTGAGATTACAAAAATATGATGAAAAATTCAGATTTTTATAAAGTGTGCACATATGAGATTTGAGCAAAATAGGCAATGTAGACATAAGACATATGTGCACTCTTTATGGTGGGGTGCAAAACTATGTGTGTGAGCAATAATATTGATGTGAATATCATAAGGTACATAATCATAATAACATCAAGAATCTCGGGCACACATTGCAGTTTTAAACATAAACCATTGATCATAAGCATAACATCGCTTTAGATCCTCATTCTCCTTCCTTTTTGCCCTGTCTTCCTGATTTCTTTAAAACATGCTCTCATCTCAACAATTTTGTTAGGATCTCATTTGTTTTTCATTAATCAACCAAAACCCACAAGGGATGCCTAGATGCACTTTCAATCTGCCCCTTTTGGTGATTGATGACAACAAATTGAGATTACACAAATATGATGAAAAATTCAAATTTTCATAAAGTGTGCACATATGAGATTTGAGCAAAATAGGCAATGTAGACATAAGACATATGTGCACTCTTTATGGTGGGGTGCAAAACTATGTGTGTGAGCAATAATATTGATGTGAATATCAGAAGGGACATAATCATCATAACATCAAGAATGTCAGGCACACATAGCAGTTTTAAATATAAACCATTGATCATAAGCATAACATAGTCGTCATTTCACAACACAAGTCAAAAACCATGAGGGAGCATAATTAAAGTTTTACAAGCCCAAAAGCATGACACATTTGCAATAAAAACACAAATAGAGCTCTCTCTCTCTCTCAAACTAAAGCTACAACCTAAGACTTCCCTTAAATCTCTCCCCTTTGGCATCAAGGCACCAAAAAGAAGGAGAGGAGGGATCTACTTCTCGTCTCCGGCTCACTCTGCGCTGTCGGTCCTTTCGTCATCTTCTTCATCAGGCTGGGGAGGAGGAGGAGGAGAGGAACCACTCGTCATGACCCAACCAAAGTAAGCAAGCTCGAAAGGTGAGAGAGGTGGAAGCTCTGAGAAGTCAGATGCAGAGTCCTCTAAGATAACTAGAGACCCAATAGGCTCAATCTCCAATTTTTTGACAAATAGCTTTGACATTGTCCTTCATGTATCTCATTTGCTCTTTTCTTGCCTTTTTCATCTTATGAACATTCACCTCAGTTTTGCGGCAAGAGCCAAAGATAGCTGCCAAGTACTTCATGATTCCACTAGCAGACCCTTTGCTAGATGGAGGGGCCCTAGCACCAGAGGAAGGCCTTGTATCTTCTTGAGCTTTCTCAGGGTGTTCCTCACTCGAGGCAGGTGAGGGAGCAGCTGGGAGAGAGGCTTGAGGAGGCTTCTGAGGCCTTAGAGGAGTATGCTCCACATCCTTCACAAACTCAATTCCTGTGACTTTTTCAATCATGAACATCAATTATGGTGCATAGCCACAGGAGCGGTTAGGTGTGCAGGAGATGGTCACCATGTCATTCCATATGTAATAAAAGATATCAAACTTCCTCTTCTTGCTAATCACTTTCATTAAGGTTCTCAAGTAACCTTGGACACTCCCAGCATCTCCATCCTTTGGAGCAATTGTCTTTCGAAGCACTCTATTAAGAACCATGAAGAAGGGCTTCATGTTCTTGGTTGAGGGAGGATTGAATTTGAGGCGAGTATCATAGAGAAAGTCCATCTTGTCCTTCTCCAGAAACCCAATATTGTGAATCACAATCTCATTGCTGTCGATGTCCTCAAGGTGCAGCAGCCTGGCAAACTCAGTATAAGTAACTGTGTACTTGGATCCATGTGTCATCCAAGTCACTCTCTCTTCTTCATCGCTGGCAAAGTAACAAGTTGCATAGAACTGAGCAATGACTTCATCATTCTAGTTGTATCTGAAAGAAAACAAGTCCTTTAAACCATGCCTCTCTGCATCCTCTACCACCTTATTAAAAGCACCACAACTCTTTCTTTCAAAGTAGCTCCAGTCAATCCATTGGATGCGGATCACTAGAGTCTTCATTGGGAGGTACACGGTATTGTAGTAATCTGAGTGGAAGTTACTCCAAAATCTTGGGTCAGCTGCCCTTTTGCCACTGCTGTAGGCATCAATCTTCCTTAGATTCCATGCTACATCACTTCCTTTGCCATTGAACTTCTCCCCCGAGGGGTCCCTATTTCATTGTCTTGGAGCTGTCATCTTGAGGGGGCCAATCGGGCCAGAAGAAAGTCCCTTTCCTTTGCCCTTGGTTTGCGTGGAGCCGCCGAGCTAGGACCAGCCGTATCTTTTGCTCTTGAAGCTGGTTTCTTGGCCGGAACCTTTCGACGCACCCTAGGTGGGGTGGGAGAACGCTCAGCAGCACACTCTTGTCTTTTGTTGGAGCGAGACTCCAAAACACGAGGCAACACTTCTTGATCCATCTCGGCCTCGAAGTGGGAGATATCATTGTTTGAGTTCGACATTGTCCTGACAAGAAGGTGATATATGACATAGATAAGAATTGGTTGCAAGGGAAAGTATTGAGTTGAAGAATGTTAGGGTTTTGTTCAACAAAAACTGGACTTTTCTGTTAATCTGGTGCGGACTAGTCTGGAGTACCGGACTTGTCCGCACCGATAACGGGCTAGTCCAATATTCGGCAGCTTAAACCCTAGCAAATGGAGTAATGGAATTCGTTAATGCAAAAGTGAATAGTGTAGTTGTAATACAAACAGGGGGACATGTATGGACTGGATAAGCTAAGATATTTGAGAAAAAAATAGGAAAATCGAAGGTTCTATAGTTTGGAGGAAAATTTTACCAAATCCTTCGATTCGAGGCATTGAAGGAGTTCTTGATGCAGACTAGTCTGGGGTCTTCGATCCCCTTGCAGTGGAGATCGATTCCCATGAAGATTTGAGTGGATTTGAGGAGAGAGAACGTGAGAGAAGTTGTGAGGAGGAAGAAGATTAGGGTTGCGCCGGCCCTAGGGTTATGGAGTCGAAAAATTGGACTAGTCCATGGTCGGACCGGACTAGTCCAGACTACTGGAAAACTTTGCAGACTAGTCTGCAATGTGCGGACTAGTTCGGGGTAACCACGGACTAGTCCGTGGTCACCTGGACACAAAAAGTATAGACCTTTCGTATATACTCGAAGGTGCTTAAAAAGAAAAATAGGGGGCAAAAACACACAAATAATCTTGATGAATATGATCAGTAAACATACAACAATCAAGCTATGACCATAATTCATCAAGATCAAGTAATTAACATAGTTTTTCGAAGAAAATAGAGAGAGGCGATTTTTCAACACAATCAACATGATTTTGAAGATGGCATACAGATATGCAAGTTTTCATGCCACGTTCCGAGCATTAAGGATATTTAGTTCATTTCAGAGCTCACAAAAACATTTTTCATCAAGTGGCTTGGTAAAGATATCAGCTAGTTATTTTTCAGTGTTGACATGAGAAATGGCTATGTCTCCTTTCATTGAGTGATCTCTCAAAAAGTGATGTCGGATGTCTATGTTTTTTGTTCTAGAGTGCTCAACAGTGTTATGGGAAATTTTAATTGCACTCTCATGGTCAGGGTACTCTTGATCTTCAAAACCGGGTGGTTGCTCCATGTACACCTCCTCATTGATCGGTCCATTTAGGAAGGCACTTTTCACGTCCATTTGATAAAGCTTGAAATCATGGTGAGTAGCATATGCAAGTAATATATGAATCGATTCAAGCCTAGCTACAAGAGCAAATGTCTCGTCGAAATCCAAACCTTCGAGTTGTGAGTACCTTTTGGCCACAAGTTGTGCCTTGTTCCTTGTTACCACTCCATATTCGTCTTGCTTGTTGCAGAAGACCCATTTAGTATCGATGACATTGGACTTGTGTCTTTCAACAAGATCCCACACTTCATTCCTTTTGAAGTTGTTCAACTCTTCTTGCATCGCCATCACCCAATCCGGATCTTTTAATGCATCTTCAACCCTGTATGGTTCCAAAGAGGATACAAAACAATAGCATTCACAAAAATTAGCTATGCGATATCGAGTTATTACTCCCTTTTGGATGTCACTGATTATGTTGTTGATGGGGCGATCTCTTTGGATGCTTTGGTGTACTCTTGGATGTGGTACTTGTGGTCTTGAATCCTCATTATCATCATCTTCTTCGTCTCCCCCTGGATGGTTGCCCTCATTGCTTTTTTGATTATCTTGATCTCCTTGATGTTGATCTTGTGTGGAAGCTCCCCCTTGATTGTTTTCCTTCACTTGTGGTTCATCTTCTTCATTCGCATTTGGAGGTGGCACTTGTGGTCGAACATCGTGCAATGCCATTCTTCTCAATGCTTGACATGGCGCTTCTTCTTGATATAGCACACATTGATCAAATTGCTCTTGTTGAGAGCCGTTAGTTTCATCGAACACTATGTCACGTGCTACTTCAACAAGTTCGGAGGCCTTGTTGAAGACACAATAGGCGTAAGAGTTCGAATCATAGCCAAGTAAGAAACCTTCATCGGACTTCGAAGTGAACTTTGAAGCTCTAGGCTTCTTGTTTAAAATATAACATTTTGAACCAAAAACTTGAAAATATGAAATATTTGACTTGTTACCCGTGAGTAGTTCATATGAAGTTTTCTTGAGCAACCGACAAAGATATAGTCGGTTTATGGCGTGATAAGCGGTGTTAACCTCTTTAGCCCAAAACTTATCTGAAGTCTTGTATTCATCGAGCATTGTCCTTGCCATCTCTATGAGTGTTCGGTTCTTCATTTTGGCTACTCCATTTTGTTGATGGGAATATGGTGCTGAAAATTCGTGCTTTATCCCTTCATCGTCTAGATATTCCACAACTTGGGTATTCTTGAATTTTGTCCCATTGTCACTTCGTATGTTCTTGATGTTCAATGAGAATTCATTTTGGGCACACTTGATGAACTTCTTGAGGGTTCCTTGAGTTTCTGTCTTATCATGCAAAAAGAAACCCCACGTGAAGCGTGAAAAATCATCGACAATGACTAAACCATACTTATTACTGTCGATGCTTATGTAAGCAATTGGACTAAATAGATCTATGTGGAGGAGCTCGAGTGGTCTTGTTGTAGTCATGACATTCTTCGCGGGATGGGGTGCTCCTACTTGCTTCCCGGCTTGGCACGCTCTACAAGGTCTGTCTTTCTCAAAAACAACATCTTTTAAACCACATATGTGATTGTCTTTTAGAAGTTTTTGAAGATTCCTCATACCAACATGTGCTAGCCTTCTATGCCACAGTCAACCCATGTTGGTTTTTGCAATCAAGCATGTGTCAAGTTTAGCTTTATCTTTGTTGAAGTCAACTAGATAAAGTTTTCCCCTTAACACACCCTTGAATGCAACCGAGTTATCACTCCTTCTAGAGACGGTCACACCCTCATTAGTGAATAAACAATTATAACCCTTGTCACATAATTGAGATATGGGTAAAAGGTTATAATCCAATGAGTCAACATGTAAGACATGAGAAAGAGTATGTTGTGGAGAAATTGCAATTTTACCGATACCAAGCACTCTTCCTTGACTATTATCACCAAAGTAAATGCCTTTGCTTGGATCTTCAATTTCTTCATATTCCACGAACATTCTTCTTTCTCCGGTCATGTGATTGGGTGCATCCACTATCTAGCACCCATTTGCTCCACCAGATGAATAAGCCTGCAAAAAACAAATTATGCCTTGGATTAGGTACCCAAGCTTGCTTGGTCCTTTGAGGTTAGTCACAAGTGATTTGGGCACCCACACATGAGACTTGGTGTTCCCATGGTGTGTCCCAACATATTTAGCATAAACTCTTTTAAGATTACCTTTCATAAGTACATATGATGCATCAAAAGTTCTAAATAGGAGTTGTTGTTCATATGTGTTCACAATGTTAAATTTATCAACATTATTAGGTTTTCTAACTTGAGAAGAATTTTCCTTGACAAAGGCAATGTAACCCTTGTTATTCTTGTGGCTTCTAGCGTTTTGCTTTTCACCATAAGAATACCCAATGCCATATTTGACATGAGAAGTTCTTGTGATCGAGTATGCACTGCGTGCATACTTGACCTTCTCCTTGTCAAATATGCTACTTTGGGAAGGTTGCTTGTCCTTTGTCAAGTTTGGCTTTTCCTTCAAGTTAGTGTCATTTTTGTCACAAGCACAAGTAATAATAGTTTCAAATTCTATGTGTTGAGAAGGTGAGTTTGAAAAGGATGAAGAACCACTTTGCTTGAGTGACTCAACTTGTACCTCGAGGATCTTGTTAACTTTGGTTAAGCTAGCAAGTCCATTCTTGATGGTGGCGTTTGAGTCTTTTAACTTCAAGCAAGCTTCCTTGCTTTAAGCTAACTCAAGTTCTAGTGATTTACTTCGCTCCTTTTCAAGTTCAAGATGCTTTTTAATCTCAAGATATTCCTCCTTTCGGGAGATGATCATATCTTCCTGACGATTGACTAACTTCTCCTTATCAACAATCTTATCATGTAAAAATTTCATTTTAGCAGCAGTCTTTTCGTCTAAACCCCTAAGCATGTATTCACTTTCATCACTGCTATCATCCTCACTAGAATTATCACTATCACTAGTAAAAGAATGCGAGGAGGAAGATTTAGTTGATACCTTTCTTTTACCTTCCTTGGCCATTAGACATGTGTTGTCGTTGTCCTTCCATGAGCCCATGGTTGGGAAGAGAGTAGATTTCTTGGTAGTCTTCTTATTGGCTATGGTGGCCATCTCCTCTTCTTCTTCGGATGAGGATTCATCATTGGAGTCCCACTCCTTCCCTAGATGCGCTTGGCCATATTGCTTCTTCTTCTTGAACATCTTCTTCGATTGAGGCTTGTTGTCCTTAGTGTTCCTCGTATTTTCTTCATGTGGACAATCTACTATGAAGTGATCATATTCTCCGCAATTGTAGCATGCCCGTCTCATATTGGGTCTTTGTTTGTCCCTTTGTCTTCCTTCATTTGAGCTACCACCCTTTCTTC
Source organism: Tuctoria greenei (assembly GCA_036927565.1). Lineage (NCBI taxonomy): Eukaryota > Viridiplantae > Streptophyta > Magnoliopsida > Poales > Poaceae > Tuctoria > Tuctoria greenei. The sequence goes on along the minus strand of JAYESD010000002.1, from coordinate 170,707,321 downwards.
TTCTCATCATTTTCTTGAACTTCTTCATGAACAAGATCATGTCTTCTTCATCGATATCACTGCTTTCATCATCGCTGTCATCTTCTCCATGAGCTTCTCAAGCTTCTTTGATATGGGTTTACAAGTTGACTTCAAGGCAACTCCTTTCTTCTTTGCCGAGGTAAGACCGGCAATTTCCTGGACATGCTTGGCTTGCTTTTCCATCATTTCAATGTTGATAATCTTGCCAAGAAGTTCGTCCGGTGTCATTTTCCGATACCCGGGGCTTTCTCTAATCATAGAGCAAAGGGTCATGTTGCGAGGCATGAATTATCTAAGTATCAACTTCACGACTTCATGATCATTCCACTTCTTGCTGCCATATGCTCAAACTTTGTTGACTAGAGACTTCAATCGATTGTACATATCTTGTGGTAATTCATCTTCTTCTATAGTTAATTTTCCCAATTCACCTTCAACCATTTCAATCTTGGCTTCACGTACATGACGATCACCTTCATGTGCGGTTTGTAGAGTGTCCCATATCTCCTTGGCAATTTCGAGTCCATCCACCTTGGTGAACTCGTCTCGGCTCAATGAAGAAGTGGTCACAGCTATGGCTTGGGCATTTTGATGAATGGCTTGTTCTTGTCTTGGAGTCAGCTCTTCATCATCATCCGGGATATCTATCCCTGTACACACTATATGAGGTGCATTTTCATGTTTTGTCTCCATATTGAATAGTCATTGCCATCAAAGAAAGGCGCTTTCCCTAAAGGAATTAATAAGCGATGACTATTGTTAGAATTTAGACATTCATAGTCAAAAGGATATCGGGAGTAGTCTGTGATGAGGACATTGCTACCGTTGATACAACCACAATAGCAGCCCATTCACCACTTGCAGCTAATCAAGGTCCAATGACACGCGCTCGTGCACGTCAACTTAATTATCAGGTGAATTCATTTCTGGCTGTTCAAAGTAATTATCCTTCAAATGGGGAACTATTAAAGCTTTGTGATGATCTTGTTATTATTAGGTGCTTGGGAATTGATCCAACTAGGAGGAATGGTGGGATTAATGCAATGAAGGCTGCTCCACCCGAGGGGTCCTCGTAACTACAGCAAGTACAAACTTAAAAGAGGCATAACTTTCAACTCCCAAGGTTGTTTAATGCAAATAAGTACTTGCCGGAAAGGTCTCTTCGTTTACCTTCCATTGGATCAAAGGCAGATAACGCTTGAGCTGCCGGTGCCCCCTGCACCGCGTGGTAAGAACTTGTAAGATCTTGATTTCTTGCTAGTGAGGAAGTGATTGTGTCCTACCACCTCTTAGCAACTGATAGGATTAATCTGCTTGCTGTTGTATTTCCTTTCTGTACTAACCATGTCAGCAGATGCGAATGTGACATCTCCACATTCACCACGTACGAGGGGCATCATGCAACATTTCGAACGCCAAGTAAAGCTGCACACGGATGCCCTCAACGAGGATATTCAAGTCACAAATAAACGCATTGGTCAATTAGAGTCGACACAGATTTGCACCAACACCAAGCTGACCACATTAGAAAGCACTATTGGGGCTATTAACACTTCTCTTGCAGCAATCATTGAGCGGTTGGAGAGGATGGAACAGGTTGGACGCGAAGAGAGACAAAGACGTGTTGATGACAGCCACAACTCTGTTGGCAGCGATACAAGATATGACGAGGCGGGGTATTTAGCGGATACCAAGCTTGATTGACCTCATCCCTGGGGCTTCTTTGCCAAACTGAGCACCATACTGGACCAACCCGGAGGAGACTAAGGGGATTCAGTGACAAGTACAGAAATTATTCGACAAAGGTTATGTGTGTGAGTCCCTTAGTCCTTGCTCTGTTCCTATTCTTTTGGTTTCAAAGAAAGATGGATCATAGCGCATGTGTGTAGATTGTTGAGCAATTAATAACATTACCATTCGATATCGTCATCCTATTCCTAGGTTAGATGATATGCTTGATGAACTTAGTGGCTCAATGATTTTCTCTAAAATTGACTTGCGTAGTGGATACCATCAAATTCGCATGAAGCTAGGTGATGAATGGAAAACAACGTTTAAAACTAAGTTCGGTTTGTATGAGTGGATGGTCATGCATTTTGGTCTCACGAATGCACCTAGCACTTTTATGAGATTAATGAATGAGATTTTACGTGCTTTCACTGGAAGATTTGTGGTAGTATATTTTGATGACATCTTGATCTATAGAACATCTCAAGAAGAGCATCTTGATCATCTCTGTGCTGTTTTCAATGTTTTACGTGATGCACACTTATTTGGTAACATTGACAAGTGCACCTTTTGCATGGATAGAGTCTCTTTTCTTGGCTATGTTGTGACACCACAGAGAATTGAAGTCGATCAAGCCAAGGTGGAGGCGATACACAGCTGGCCGACTCCTACCACGGTCACACAAGTACGAAGCTTTCTCGGACTTGCTGGATTCTTTCGTTGTTTTGTGAAAGACTTCAGCATCATAGCAGGCCCACTGCATGAGCTTACCAGGAAGGGTGCTCCATTCACATGGGGCAAGGCGCAAGAGGCTGCATTTGAAACTTTGAAGAATCGATTTACTCATACACCCCTTCTACAATTACCAGATTTCAATAATACTTTTGAATTGGAATGTGATGCTAGTGGTATTGGATTGGGAGGTGTCTTGTTGCAAGAGGAGAAACCTATTGCTTATTTTAGTAAGAAACTGAATGGGCCTAGTCTGAACTATTCCACTTAGGATAACGAATTATATGCACTAGTACGAACTTTGGAAACATGGCAAGATTATTTATGGCCTAAAGAATTTGTTATACATTCTGGTCATGAATCTTTGAAGCGCATTAAGAGCCAAACTAATCTGAACCATAGGCATACCAAGTGGGTAGAATTCATTGAGTCCTTTCCTTATGTCATCAAACACAAGAAAGGAAAAGATAATGTCATTGCGGATGCCTTATCTCGCCGTTATAATATGTTGTCCCAACTTGATTTTAAGATTTTTGGCTTGGAAACAATTAAAGAACAATATGCTTTTGATGCTGATTTCAAAGATGTGCTGCTGCAATGTAAAGAAGGGAAAACATGAAACAAGTTTGTTCTCACTAATGGTTTTGTGTTTCGAGCTAACAATGAATTATGCATTTCGAATGCTCCCCTTCCAAGCAAACTAACCTTGCTAAGTGCTGGTCAGCGCATTCCAGCTGGTTTTGTGCGTATCTTACTATTGCAGGAAGCACATGGTGGAGGGTTGATGGGACAGTTTTGTGTCAAGAAGACGGAAGACATCCTAGCAATCCATTTCTTTTGGCCAAATATGAGAAGAGATGTGGAGCGGTTTGTTGCTCGTTGCACCACCTGTCAAAAAGCTAAGTCTCGTCTTAATCCACATGGTTTATACATGCCTCTCCCTGTTCCTTGTGCTCCATGGAGGATGTTTCTATGGATTTTGTTTTAGGATTGACTAGAACAAAGAAGGGGAGGGAGAGTATTTTTGTTGTTGCGGACAAATTTTCTAAAATGGCACACTTCATACCATGCCATAAAACTAATGATGCTACCCATATTGTTGATTTGTTCTTTCGAGAAGTTGTTCGTTTGCATGGGGTTCCAAACACTATTGTTTCAGATAGAGATGCCAAATTTCTTAGTCATTTTTGGAAAACTTTATGGGCTAAGTTGGGGACAAAATTGCTTTTTTACCACTTGTCACCCTCAAACTGATGGACATACCAAAGTAGTGAACCGTAGTTTATCTACCATTCTTAGGGCTGTTATGAAACATAACATCAAATTGTGAGAAGAATGTTTGCCTCATATTGAATTTGCTTACAATCCTTCGCTGCATTCTACTACTAAATTGTGCCCTTTTCAGATTGTATATGGTTTTATCCCTTGTGCTCCCAATGATCTTTTGGCTCTGCCACCTTCAGAGAAATTGAATTTTGATGCTTCTCGCCATGCTGAATTAATACTTAAAATGCATGAGCAAACTCAAGCAAACATTGAGAGCATGAACGCTAAGTATCAACAAGCCGGTAGCAAGGGTAGAAAGCATGTTACTTTTGAACCTGATCATTTGGTTTGGGTGCGTTTGAGAAAGGATAGATTTCCTGATTTGAGAAAATCTAAATTGCTACCTAGAGCTGTTGGACCCTTCAAAGTGCTTCGAGAAATTAATGATAATGCATATGAAATTGAGTTGTCTGCACATGTTGGGGTTACTTCCTCTTTTAATATTGCATATTTGAAACCATGCGTGGGCGAGGAAGACACATTTGAGTCGAGGACGACTCAATTGCAAGAAGGGGAGGATGATGAGGACATCGCTACCGTTGATACAACCACAACAACAGCCCATTCACCACTTGCAACTAATCAAGGTCCAATGACACGCGCTCGTGCACATCAACTTAATTATTAGGTGAATTCATTTCTGGCTGTTCAAAGTAATTATCCTTCAAATGGGAAACTATTAAAGCCTTGTGATGACCTTGTTATTATTAGGTGCTTTGGAATTGATTCAGCTAGGAGGAATGGTGGGATTAATGCAACGAAGGCTGCTCCACACGAGGGGTCCTCGTAACTGCAGCAAGTATCATCTTAAAAGAGGCATAACTTTCAACTCCCAAGGTTTTTTAATGCAAATAAGTACTTACTGGAAAGGTATCTTCGTCTACTTTCCATTGGATCAAGAATCAAAGGCAGATAATGCTTGAGCTGCTCAGAAAATGCCAAACAAGACTCGTGACTCCATCCTGAGTTCTAGTCTTCCTCCTCTATATAAACAACTAGCAGCCATAGGAAGAACTTGGGTTTTGTTTTCTATAAGTTTAGCCATTGCTACTTCCTTGTAACATAAGTATCGATGAGACCTTCCGATTACTTGAATCAGAACCCCAACTTATCACACCCGTGAGTGTTTGCTTGTTATCTTGTTCTTGCTTGTTCTTCGATTGCTTGCAGGTTCAAGGTTGTTCTTGGCATGACAAAAACAGCAACAACAGGAGCCGGTGTAACTATCGCTAAGGCACAACACCCTTGTGGTTGTTGTAGTCGGGTAGCACAACGTCAACCTCCACCCAAATTGTAGCTACCAGGAGACGGTGTAACTGTTGCTCAAGGCGTCACACCATTCTGGTTGTGGTAGTCAGGCAGCCAACATCGGCCTCCACCAAATTCATTCACCACCAACATCTCTCATCAAAATATAGGGCATCCCCCATACTTGTTGGGTTCTTCAGTCTGTGTGACTACCCCCCTTCTTCTTTTCATCGTCAATCTTCTTCTTCCCTTTTGGGGAGAGAGCCTTCTTCCGTAGAAGAGCCTTGAGTTGAAGCATATCCTCGTCATCGTCTTCGTAGTTTTGAATGGCGTCGAGGAGCTTCTCCAGCTTTTGTGCCTTTTCATCCTCACCCTTCTCGTTGTTCAAGTTCTTGTGTACATCCTTGATGTCCGACATCGTCTGTTCGAGCGGTGAGTCTCTTTTGAAGAGTTTGGCTCTTATACCAATTGAATGTAGTCTAGAGGGGGTGAATAAGCTTTTTGAAACTTTTTTAATCCCTGAAACACTTAACAAATTATTAAATACAGAGAAATTGGACTAGCCTAGTACTGGGCAGACTTGTCCGGTATGCATAGACTAGAAAGATCAAGATTGTTCGATAAATTCACTTCTAGTACCCTATGCAGCAGAAATTAATTGGCAACTTAGATGTATTACCACAATGAAACAATGTATGGAAAAAATCAACTTTAGTTTCAATGTTTCAACGTGAGTTACACAAGATTATGTAAACCCTAGAAAATGATGAACGATGAAACAGAAGTGTGCAAGACAAAATTTTATCCCGTGGTTCGATTCCACGGAGGAAATCTACGTCCACGTTGAGCAGTCCACGGAGGACCGGGTCTTCACCAACCCTACCCTTGTCGAATCGGCAAGGAGGCCGATTCTCTTCTACTAATCACAAAGGGGCAAATAACTTGTTCAGGGGGCCTTCTCACATGTTGAGGGCTCCCCAAGAATTACAATGAATAACGCCACCTAACACACAAAAGATATACATTAAATAACAAGAGTGTGTGAGAGATCAAACCCAAGATCTCAAGATGTGTATAACAAGTCTCTCCTTTGATCAATTGCTAATCCTCAAAGATTTGATCCTTTTTTGCGTTAGAATGTGTGGAGATATGTGTATTTTGAGATCTTGGAAGGTGTGATGGTGCAGGGGGTCGAGAGTGATTGATGTATGGTTGTATACCTCTATTTATACTAGGGTTTCCAAAAGTTACTGTTAGGGTTTGCAATGTCCGGACTAGTCCGTGGTGGACTCCGGACTAGTCCGGTGTGCGGCATGTGGAAAACCCTAAGTTTTGAGATATACCAGACTAGCCCGTTAAGGTGCGGACTAGTCCGATTCTAGTCAGAAACTTTTTGGACTAGTCTGGAGGATATCGCACTAGTCCGGTGTAGTAAACACCGAGTAGAACTGAGGACAAGTCCACACTTGGAGGGACTTGTCCGATTTTAGTCAGAGAGTTTTCGGACTAGTCCGGCTGATATCGGACTTGTCCGTTGTAGTGAAAAATTGTGGGGCTAAGGACAAGTCCGGACTTGGAGGACTTGTCCGATCTTAGTCAGAGGATTATCGGACCAATCCGATGGATATCAGACTTGTCCGGTGTTGTGCAAGTGTGAATTGCTGTGGACTAGTCCGCACTAGGGGGGACTAGTCCGATCTTAGTCAGAGAGATATTGGACTAGTCCGGTGTATATCGTACTAGTCCGCTTTTTCTGTGAAATGTGTAGTGAGTTGAATTATTTGTTCATTTGAGCTCTTGGGGTGTGTTTCTCCAACACACTCCATACAAAATAATCTTATATTTCCAACTCTTGAGCTATGTTCGCTTTAGATCCTCATTCTCCTTCCTTTTTGCCCTTTCTTCCTCATTTCTTTAAAATCTGCTCTCATCTCAACAATTTTGTTAGGATCTCATTTGTTTGTCATTAATCAACCAAAACCCACAAGGATGCCTAGATGCACTTTCAAGTGGTACAACCTCTGTAGAGTGTAAAACTATCATGGTAGCCATGCTCATGGTCACGAGCACCTGGACAACTTCCATGATTAGAATTGGACTTGAGTTTTGGGATGGTTCGGTATGGGATTGGTTATGTCATATGAGTATGGTTGGTTATGAGAAGTTATGAAATTGGCATATGGTTATGATATTAATTGTTGGTTGACGATAAATGAATTATGATAGTAAATGAGGATGTTGGATATGTGTTATGATAATTATTTTGATGATGATGGGATTTAATCACACATAGACATTGTAGGCTGCTTTTACATGTTTATGAAATATACTTTCCTGCAATTAGCTATTTATTATCATCCTTGTTTTTAGCTACATATCATACTTTTCAACACTTGCTGAGTATGACATGTGCTCACTCTTGCTATTCCCACAATCAATTCAGCTACAAGAGATATTTTGGAAGACAACATGGAGCACTAGGCGTGCGTACTACCGTCGATTGCCTTTGGAGTTGGAGTCACCTATGCTAGATTATTTTCCGCTGCAATAGAATCAAGGTATTTATATTACTCGTGACAAGGTTAAATTCTGAATATCATTTGTGATGTTGATGTGTATGTGTGATGAACAACCTGGACACACATACACTACACTTGGTTCGTATTTCAGAACCAGGTGTCACATCTTTCCTCCTAAGCACAACAGTGCTTTGACTACTATTTCACGCGGCTATATTGCCTTCAGGTGAGCTGATGAGGTAGTGAGTATTGGTGATAGTAGTAGCTAGCTCAGCATTGCACACAAATGATGTACTGATGAAGTGTAGCTCTAGAATCAAATAGAATAGACAGGGGTAGTTCATTGAGAGTGAACGTACCCGCGAGAACAGGTTCTCCTTCCGCTATATCCTCCAGATTAGTATTATGGACATTGCCTCCTTTTGGTGCTGGCCTCTTAGGTGGAGCGCGTGGTTGATTCGCACCTCGCACCTCGCACCTCGCACCAGCGCTTTTCCACTGCCCAGTTGAGTTTATGGGCAGTCCTTGGCGAAATGACCATTACGGCCACAGGTGTAACAGGTATACCTCGGTGGTTCCGCTCCAGTCGGAGGATGATATCTGGGTGCATTCGGCTGAGGAACGAACGGATGTGGAGCAATACGCTGCTGCTGCCACTACTGTTGTGGCTGTTGTATGTACCCTGAGTACTGGGATGGGTGACTATGATATTGTTGGGGTCGCATAGGTGGGCAGACTTGTTGACCAGAGGGTGTCCGGTACACCAGTCGATACTTCGATGCAGCGGGATTCCCACCACCTAGGGGTGTATTCCTCTTTCGGTCCTCTGCCTGAGTTTGGCAGTTTGCATCTTCAAGCTTTATCGCAATATTGAAGAGTGTGGTGAAGTTACTGCGATCTATCAAGAGAAGTTGTTCCCTCAGCCTAGGATTGCAGCCACGGAAGAAACAGTCGCATTTTTGTGCCTCCATGGTCACTTGTTCAGGTGCATACTGAGACAGATGATTGAACGCCTCAACATAATCATGGACGCTCCTCCCTCCTTGTTTTAAGTCCAAGAACTCCAAAAGCTTCCTGTTCATGATCCCAATGGAATATGATAAGAACGGAACGCGTCACGGAATTCGGTCCATGTAACCTGATGTCCGGCGGGCAAGGAGGCAAGGTGAGTTGTCCACAATGCACCGACAAAACCTTGAAGTTGTTGTGTTGTGAATAGCGCCTTCTAACGTTCAGTGCACTGCAGCAGCCCGAACTTTGATTCGATAGTACGAAACCAGTTGTCCGCCTCCAAAGGTTCATCGGCCTCCATGAAGACCGTTGGGTGTGTCCCCATAAAGTCCGAAAAGTAACTTGGGGAGGTTGATTGTTTCCTCCATCCTGACGCCCCCTGGGCCGGGACTTATTCTGCATAATAGTTCACAGGATGTATGTTTGCTCATCTCACGAACCCACCAGGGCAGCCATAACGTCCGCTAGAGTAAGTGGAGGTGGAGGTGGTGGCTGCTGTCGCGGGGTCTGCTGCTCTGCGCGTGGAGATTCATCACCACCCTGGGCACTACCGCTGCCCACCTCAAAAGTGGAGCCAGTACGCACCATTCTGCAATGCAACGAATTCATCATCAGTCTCTATATCACCTCCTGATTCATTTCATATAGTATAAAGGTTGTCAAAATCAAATGCATAGTCATTCCATTCAAGTTGCAACATCAATTCTCAAGTCTCCCTAATTCTGGTTGCACTCTGTCCAGCCAGACCAGTTCCTATTAAATTTAAACTTTGACTATGTAAACATTTTCATGATATGAGCCCAATAACAAGGTTGTAGCTTACTCTCCCACATTTCCGGTTACCCACATGCCCCCATTGCATCAAGGGTTAGAGAGATATGATGATTTAAACCTGACAGTTTTCTGGGACAATTTTGACAGAACCTCCCCTAAAATGTGTGCTTTTGGCCACAGTATGAATATGTGATACAATAAAAATATTCATCAATTCCACTTTACAACATTGTATTATAAAATGTCATCTTCCCAGAAATGTACACAGCAATAGCTTATATCATCCATACATGTGCATTATTGATAAACATAGGGTCCAGAATCTGTACAGCCAGGATACATTCGACGATAATTCAAATTTGGACCAGTTACAATCAGATTCAGCTGTTGGGTTGAATACAAAGATGATAGTATACTCAGTAATATTTCCAGAGATGTATATTTATGCCTATGTCGCAACTATAGAGTAAGAGATATTGCTCTTCAAAGTTCACAGAAAATCTGGTACAGTCTGACCACCTCACTGCAAGTGAACCATTTCGAATTCCACATTACAAAACTTTCTGTGACAATATAGGAAAGCTTTGAATTACAAAATTGTAGCACATCTCCCCTCCTTTCCAGAATTATATCACAACACTCCAAAAGATGAACCTACAAGGAGATATTGCAAAAATATAGAAACTGGTTCAAAACCCAGGAAACTGTAGCAGTTTTTTGAAATTTGATCTTTTGACCAACCTTGAGTGTGTTACTGTCCTGGGGTCCTATAGAAAAGTTTTAGAAAACTCTTCAAACTTTCCATTACTGCTTCACACACTCCCATTGACCAAAAGTTCACTGAGATACGCCCTTTGCAATTTCAGCATTGAAACTGCCCAAAACAGGGGATCCAGCTATGGTTGCTATACTACTTCTCTCCCTCCATACTTAACCCAATATCTCTTTGTATCCACATTTGACATGATTTCATGTATTTTTTTACAGAAGATTAAGGTCTTAGGAGAATGGAGGTGTATATGCATTGACCATGTCGGTACTACGTGCCTCACAAATAGAAAATCCTAACCGAATTATCTCCGGCTCATACGTCTCATAGGTGGCACTAAAATAGAGCACTCACAAACATTTACTACCCGCAATACGTCTAATGCAGTTAGTGTACCTGCATAAGATACACAATTTACAAACACTCATCATGGTACCGTACGGCACAGCCCGCATGAGCGATCACTTCAGGCAGTCACAATAATATATATAAAAGTAAGAACATTTGTCTCGTATCATTCCATACGGGTCGCCCCGAGATGAGCCACGTCTCGAGGTACATGGCCAGGTTTTCTACCACCCGACAAGGGTCCCACATCTTTGTCGAATGCTGCACTAGTAGGAGGCGCTTTTACGTGTTTCTTAAAAAAAACACACTACGTGCTTTTCAACCACACCATCAAACTACCTCTCGTATGGGGAGCTTACCGCAATTGATCCGCTTGTGGTGGCGTACCTTACCTCTTACCTGACGTTGGAGCATCGTTACAGAATATAATAACAAATAAGTTAGCTTTGCCACCTTAAATAACTATGCTAATAGTAATCCTTATATGGTCCTAGTACCGAATCCTCACTCATAGATTTAAGTTTTCAAAATACGTGTGATTCCAAGTGTGCTATCCGAATGCGGCTTTGATACCAGCCTGTGAGGACCCCAGTCCTGACATTCCAGAAATCGCATTGGGTGGTGTCGTACGATGTGACACCTAACAACACAACAAACAGAACACACATTTACAGTACATTGGGCCTTTATTCCACAATATTGTCAGTTTACAAACTAATGTACATCAGTACAAGCAGCGGAAAGATAAGATACAACTCACGTCCTATAGCCTACTGTGAGCATAAGTGAAGTCATCCGGCCCTCGGAAGCATCACTGTAACAACACCAAAAGTTCACAGCGGCGTGCAGGGTTTCGAGTGAGCTTCCCACCCCTCATCGGGTGTTGCCTCACTAGGCTCGCCCTCAACTATAACGTTACCTGCAAAACAGTGGATCGACAAACCATGATCTTATGCTCAGCAAGACTTACCCGTCTCACTTCTCATACATGCAGGGGATTACTATTAAGAGTAAGTTGTTCATTGCACTAGTATAACAGTGGATCCTTATATTCACTTTTAAGCATCAAGTTAAGTATTAGAATCATAAATTTAGTTTGTGATGAGTAGTTCAGTCCCAATCTTCTGAAAGGTAAGTTGATTGGGGTGGAGAACTCGACATTGATGATCTGCGACACTCGTGCAGTTCCAGTACCCCTGCAATCACTACACGGCTGCTCCGTTGGTTATCAACCATGCTGCACACGCTTGACTTCACCAAGAAGGCTAATCTCTGCAAGTGCAACTCAGAACACAAGCAAGAACATCGAAGACATGATCTAAAATTGCGAAGTTGGGGTCTCACAAACCGTAGAATGGCGATATTGTTGATCTAAGCAAAACACACCGAATATGACTGGCGGCTGCAGTATTTAAAGGCTAGGGTTCATCCAAAACATGCTTAGACGCGTCCCTAATGGACTCATATGGGATACAAGGCCCAAAGGCCTGATTTGGTGGCGCAGCACCGGGCAGAAATCTGGACTCGACTTGTTTCGACGATTCTCAATGACTCTCGAAAAATTTTGAGGTGGGACAGAGACATTGGAGTTTATCTTCTCCTCTTTCCGTTCATATGTGGAATGTCAAAAACGGAGTCCGTATGCATGCTGGGCGTCCGTTTTAAGTTGGACTGCTCCTGGACTCCGAGTTGAACTCAAGTCCGAGTTGTAAACTGATTCCATCAACTTGTGGATGTCCCAGCAGGTCCTCCATGTTCCCAAGGCCTTTTGCCTTCACTTTTTGATCTCCTCCATTGTTCCTAATAACAATTAAGTCATTACCAAGCAATCTATTCTCAAACTCACATGCAAAGGAAGTTAGAAACGAGTTCACCTGCTAATTTATTAACCGTGCTCGTGCTCTTGTGATTGGTCCTTGCAGTTCAATAAGCGCCTATGCTGTTGTGATGTCCTCATCAACACCCCCCCCTCTCGAATTGGAGTCTTCCTCGACTCAAGTTTATCTTCTTCTCCCAAGTACGGTCACAAATTTGAAATGTAAAATGTCGGACTAACCCCAAAATTGGGAGGCAACTCAAGCTTATATGCATTATCATTAATCTTTTCAACAATCTTAAAAGGACCAGCAGCTCGTGGCATAAGTTTAGATTTTCTCAAGTCAGGGAATCGCTCTTTTCTCAAATGTAACCACACCAAATCACCCGGTTCAAGTTTTACTTCTTTTCTACCTTTACTACATGCAATCCTATACTTCTCATTCATCTTTTCAATATTTTTCTTTGTAGTTTCATGCATCTTAAGAATGAATTCAAATCGTTGTGTAGCATCCAAATTTATAGTTTCAGAAGGAGGCAAAGGTAGTAAATCAATAGGAGCACAGGGATTAAAACCATACACTACCTGGAATGGACTTACCTTCGTCGTGGAGTGAACGGATCTGTTGTAAGCAAATTCTATATGTGGTAGACACTCCTCCCACAACTTCAAATTTGTTTTCAAGACATCCCGCAATATAGTGGATAAAGTTTGATTAACTACCTTGGTTTGTCCATCCGTTTGTGGGTGACATGTAGTTGAAAACAACAACTTGGTTCCCAATTTATACCACAAAGTTCTCCAAAATGACTTAAAAATTTCGCATCACGATCAGAAACAATGATATTTGGCACACCATGTAAACGAACAATTTCTATCATAAATAAATCAGCAATGTGTGAGGCATTATCATTCTTATGACAAGGTATAAAGTGTTCCATTTTGGAGAAACGATCAACAACTACAAAAATATTATCCCTCCCCCTCTTAGTCCTAGGCAATCCCAAAATAAAGTCCATAGAAATATCCTCCCAAGGTACACTAGGAACAAGAAGAGGCATATAAAGACCATGTGGGTTAAGGTGAGACTTAGCTTTATTGCAAGTAGTGCATCGTGACACGTAGCACTCGACATCACGCCTCATCTTTGGCCAAAAGAAGTTTGTGGACAGCACATCTTCAGTTTTCTTCACTCCAAAATGTCCCATCAAACCTCCTCCATGTGCTTCCTGCAAAAGTAGTAGACGAACGGAGCTAACTGGAACACATAGCTTGTTAGCACGAAAGATAAGACCCTCTCGCAACACATATTTATTCCAAGTTCTTCCTTCTCTACAATTTTCAAAAGCATCTTTGAAGTCCAAATCAGTAGGATATAATGCTTTTATTGTTTCCAAACCAAATATTTTATGATCAAGTTGGGACAGCATGGTATAACGTCTAGATAATGCATTGGCAATGACATTTTCCTTTGCTTTCTTATGCTTAATGATGTATGGAAACGACTCTATGAACTCAATCCATTTAGCATGTCGTTTATTCATATGTGTTTGACACTTAATATACTACAATGCTTCATGATCGAAATGTATGATAAACTCCTTAGACCAAAGATAATGTTGCCAAGTTTGTAATACTCACACTAAGGCATACAATTCCTTATCATAAGTAGAATAATTCAGAGAATTACCATGAAGTTTTTCACTAAAGAAAGCAACGGGTTTACCTCCTTGTATGAGAATGCCTCCAATACCAATGCCGCTTGCATCACATTCTAGCTCAAATGTCTTGTCAAAATCAGGAAGTTGTAGCAATGGTGCTTGTGTAAGCTTCGATTTGAGAGCATCAAAAGCTTGTTGCTGCTGTTTGCCCCATCGAAATGGCACTCCCTTCTTCGTTAGCTCATGCAGAGGTGCTACAATGGTGATGAAATCCCGCACAAAAGGCGATAAAAACCTGCAAGACCAAGAAAACTACGAACCTGCGTGACGGTTGTTGGGGCTGGCCAGCTAGTGATTGCTTCAATTTTTGCCTCATCAATCTCAATTCCCTGCGATGAAATGATTAGCCAAGAAACGAGACTCGATTGATGCAAAAGACGCACTTTTCAAGGTTACCAAACAAATGTGCATCTCTCAAAACAGTAAAAATAGCACATAAATGATCAAGATGTTCATCATATGACTTGCTGTAAATGAGGATATCATCGAAGTAAACCACCACAAATTGTCCAATGAAAGCACGTAAAACCTCGTTCATTAATCGCATATAGGTGTTGGGTGCATTAGTTAAACCAAAAGGCATGACTAACCACTCATAAAGTCCAAACTTGGTTTTAAATGCAGTTTTCCATTCATCTCCTAGTGCCATTCTAATTTAGTGGTAACCACTAGCAAGTCAATTTTTGTGAAGATGATAGCACCACTAAATTCATCAAGCATGTCATCTAAGAGAGGAATAGGATAACGATATCGAATGGTGATGTTATTAATCGCTCGACAATCAACACACATGCACCACCTACCATCTTTCTTAGGAACCAAAAGAACAGGAATGGAACAAGGGCTAAGGCTTTCACGAATGTACCCGCGGTCCAAAAGATCTTGGACTTGTCGCTGAATTTCCTTAGTTTCCTCTGGATTTGCCCTGTATGTTGCACGATTTGGCAAGCTTGCTCCTGGAATCAAAATGATCTTGTGTTCAACACTACAGGAATCTCGACGATTTGCGACGGCCACCATCGCAAATAAGCTTAATTGCGACAGCTAGAAGAGGTCGTCGCAAGTTATTGCCGTGGGTCGGTGGGCCCCGCCTCATAGTTTGCGACGGCCAGGCCGTCGCAATTAAAGCTTATTTGCGACGGCCAGGCTATCGCAATTAAGGGCCTCTAATTGCGACGGCTAGACCATCGCAAATAAGTTCAGTGGACAGGGCCCACGTGTCCTCCTCTGGGACCCATGCTTCTATTTGCAACAGCCTGGCCGTCGCAATTAAAACTTATTTGCGACAGTCTGGCCATCACAAATAACAGGGGCTTAATTGCGACGGCCTGGATCCTTATTTGCGACGGTACTGTATAAAAAGCTGTCGCACATAAGGTTTTTTATTTTTTTAAAAAACTGAAAATACTACCTGCATCGATGGCCAGAATCACATAACAGATACAATACACATTATATACACACAATCACAGTATACACAAACATCATCACAATAACAAACTAATAAGTTCCAATACATCTCACATCGTCATCAACAAAGCAAATAAAAGGGCTCACTCGCCCATCTGACCTCTGTAGCCACCTCCGGAGCCACCTCCGAAGTCGGAGTCGTCGTCGCACCTCATTCCAGGTGGCGGTAGCGACGGCGGCGGCGTTTGTGCAGCCGTCGCGGATCCCTGCAATTAATGAAACTTACAGTTAGAATATAAATGCATCAACATCTCTCTCCCTCCCTTCCTCTCCCTCTATCTTCATCTAGATCCCCCTCTCTTCCTCTCTCTTTTCATTTATCTCTTTGTCTCTCACTCTATCTTTCTCTCTCACTCTATCTCTCTATTGCTATCCTTTTCCCTCTATCTTCCTCCCTATATCTCCATCTACATCTCCCTCCCTCTATCTTCCCCTCTCTCTCTATCTCCATCTACATCTTACTCTCTTTCTTCATTCCCCTCCTACTCTATCTAACTATCTTCCACTCTTTCTTCTGTCTCTCTTTCTTCTATCTCTCTCTTTCTTCTATCTCAATCATTTTCTTCTATCTAACTATCTCTCTCTTTCATCTATTCCCCCTCTCTTCCTCTCTCTTTTCATTTCTCTCTTTCTCTCTCACTCTATCTTTCTCTCTCACTCTATCTCTCTATTGCTAACCCTTTTCCCTCTATCTTCCTCCCTCTATCTCCATCTACATCTCCCTCCCTCTATCTTCCCCTCTCTCTATCTCCATCTACATCTCACTCTCTCTCTTCATTCCCCTCCTACTCTATCTAACTATCTTTCACTCTTTCTTGTCTCTCTTTCTTCTATGTCTCTCTTTCTTCTATCTCAATCATTTTCTTCTATCTAACTATCTCTCTCTTTCATCTATCTCAATCTTATTACGCTGGAGAAGAAGGGTTACATAGAAACTTACCTGACCCACTGAAGAAGGATCGCCTGGAAGGACCAGTGGTAGTACCGGTAGCTGGATTCCCAGACCTTGCGCCCGAGCCAAGGCCTGTCATTGCAAACATTAAATGCTATCTATTAGTAAGTCATTTACGCTGAATTAATGAGAACTTTAGTTTTTATTTTGTTACCTCCATTGCTTCCCGCATCTGCGCCAATGCTGCTGCCTGGCTTTGGATCGTGGCCTCCATCATGATCCTTTGGCGTTCTGACTCCTCCTGTCGCCTGAAGAGGGACTGCATCTCAATGTCCCTCTGCAAGGCGCGACGACTAGTCATGCCCACCGAAGAAGCCTGCGTGGAGCTGCCTCTCCCAGGTCTCCCCGCCCTCAAGTCGACAACTCCGTCGAATATGGCGAGCCTATAAAAAAGAGAGTCGGTAATATGAAATTGAAATATCTTGAATACTTTGAATTGAAAACGATAAAATGACTTGTAAACTCACCTTCCGTGTGCTTTTCCACCACTGGTTGCATACACGGCTTGAGGATCGATCGGTTGACGTTCCCAATCGAAATCCTCGTCGTGTATCTTCCTAGCCTCCTCCCCGTACTTAGCCTGCAAAACAAGAAAACCGTGTAAGTTCAAAAATCTATATAGTTATATTTAATATGAATGATTTCTAAACTTACCAACCGCTCGGCTGCAGCCTGACTGCACCCCGTCGGCTGAGAAGGGTCCCTGTGACCTCTCTTCCAGACCTCAGCAGGGGTGGGAGGCACCCCCGTCTTGCGCTCCTATCAATACGTGTTAGTACGAACAATATATTATTAATATATAAACATAAGTTAAACACACTTACCATGCATTTAGATAAACACAAGTGGTTATCTTGCCCGTGCCTGCTCTTCCCCTCGACCCCTCTGCAGTCTCGACCCTTCTCAGACTTAGCTTTAAACTCATCGCTAGCCCAGTAGCGACAAAGGGCCCGAAATGCATCGGTCTGACCCTACAACCAGCTCATGTGGTCCTGCCCATAGTTGGAAGTCATTAAAAATACCATCGAGGAAATTATCAAAAAAAAATACTTACTACACTCCACGTACCTGCCAGTACTCCTCCTCCGTCAGGTGCATCTCGCTCGCTTGCCGGAAGTGTAGCACGGGCTGCTGGTTCGCCTTCAAGTGCTCATTAACAAGTTGAACGCGGGTGTTCGACAAAGCTTGAGGAAGCGCCTTGGCAGCGTTGTAGTGAAACACTCGCCTCGCATCCTCAAACTGGCGATGGTCGTTCGGGTCCTCTAAAGTATATCTTGCCTGCGATAAAGAATATATTGAAGAGATGTTCACTAAAAGAGATTAAGAGTTGAAACTTAGAAACTTTTTTAACATACTTACCATAAAATCGGCCCATACGGCCTCCTGAAGGTTGTCGTGCTCCTGGTGATGGACGCGTGCGTAGTCCTCCCACGAAAGAGCAGACACCCCGTCGATGACCCCGGGATAGTGCAAACGCACTATGGACCCGAGGACACCGTTCACCGGTATGTGGTGTCTCTCACCGGTGAAAGATGTGTCGTCCCAAGCCCTGCAAGATATTTATTCATTCATTACTTAAGTAATCAAAAGAAACTAAAATTGAACACTATAATTTTTATTACCTGTCTCCGACTGGACGAATCACGATCCTCTATGAAGGGACCGCGGGAGGACTGACAAAGTGAGTCCTCCTCGTCCTCCGTGTCTACTGGGGCGCCACGTCAGGTGACCCCGACGGCTCCTCACCAGACGAGTCAAAGGCCTCGGGAACAAACTCATCGCCAGTCGGGGGCTGGCTGGCCGAGGGCTGGCTCGCCGAGGGCTGGCTGGCCGAGGGCTGGCACGCTGATTTGTCAAAAACGAGTGACATTTACCTGTGACGAAGCTCTAGAGCTGGTCTGAACGTTCCCCAGCAGCTGAGAGCGTCTGCTGCCAGTCGACGAGGCACCAACGAAAGCGTCCTCAGGTCTACAGAGGTAGAACCCCCTCGTCAAGGGCACCTTCTTACCCTTCTTTGACGCCATCTTGTTGTAATTAGATAATTAGTAAATATGCAAATAAAATTTATAAATTTCATGTTACTATCTTCAAGAAAACATTACTTGTAGTCACTTTCAAAATTCATCAACATCATTGTCATGTGCTTGTGCCCTACTCCTTAAACCAGCCCAACGATCTTCCACAGTGGCCTGTTCTAATTTTCGTTTTCGCGTATCATCTGCCTCTACATCTTCAACATCTCCAACTAATTGACTGAGTCCTGCACCAAGCTCGACGATAAAAGTGTCTGGCAAATCTTCTTATTGGTACACTTCTTCAACGTCTTCGCTATCATGGTAACCGTCATCCCCAGGAGTATATAGCCGCTCACGAGGATTCACCTTATATACCACCCTCCAAGCACTGAGCTTCGTGCATGGATAAGGTAGATAATACACTTGTTCAACTTGATGTGCAAGAACAAATGTATCGTAATCTCGTAATCGGTCCTTATGTTTCACTTCCACCATTCCAAATTGGTTTTCTCGAGTTCCATGAGTACGATCAAACCAGTCACAGTCAAAGAAGACAACTCGAAGGGTCTTATTTCCGGTAAAAGTAAATTCAAGGATTTTGTTAATGATCCCATAATAATCGGTTAAATTCCCTTGAGTGTCCATTGCTCTCGTCACAACAACGGAATTTGATGTTGCCGCGAGAGGACGATGAGCTTCAAAATGAGTTGTACGAAATCGGAAGCCATTTACGTCATATCGACCATAGCTTCTAACATTCACCAATCCCTAAGATAGCTGCCGCAAATCTTCATGGACATTGTGAGTCCAACACTGTCATAAATGATCGTGAGTTAAAATAATACTTCTTTAATAATAGTAATTTATAATACATAGAAGACGGGAGAATATTACATATTCTCAAAATCAGGATAGAAAACTCGGCCCCCCATTTATTCCTTCCTTTCGCATCGCTTCTACTTGTTTGACCGTAGGTTGATGCCTATGTGGCCAAAATTGTCTGTGGAACTCGCTGAACATGAAAAAACATCTTTTAGAGTACATGTCTAGCAAAATATATCGATTAGCATAAACGTAGGAGAAACACTTACTCGAAGTATTCTTGCATGCCTTATATATTTGTGTACATGTAGAGTAAAGCAACAGTCCTTTCATGTTCGGATAGCACGTAGGTCGTGTAGCTACCAACGGTGGCGCCTCTCGTTTGAAAAATGGAAAGGTCGCTTAGAGGGGATGTTTCGTCCACATTGTACCGCATCGCCGAAGTATTGATATTGTTTTCTTCCGCAAAGTAGACACTTGAAAAGTATCCTACTTCCTTAAGAGCATATGCTTCAGCGATGCACCCTTCCACCCTTGCCCTGTTGCCAACCATTGGTTTTAGATATCGTAGCGCTCTTTCAATGTGATACATCCACCTATATTGCACAGGACCGCCAACTTTAGCTTTGAATGGAAGATGGATAAGCAGATGTTGCATTGGATTGAAGAAACCCGGTGGAAAAAAAATTTCCATCTTACATAAAAGTATGGGTATCTCCTTCTCTAACTTATCCATCATCCCGATCTTGATTTCTTTAGCACAAACCTGTCTATAGAAATAGCTGAGCTCGGCTAAAACCTTCCACACAGCATCATCTAGATAGCCTCGGAACATAATAGGTCGGAGTCTTTCCATTATAATGTGATAATCATGACTCTTCAACCCAGTGAGGTTTCCTGTGTTAACATTTACAGCTCGTTTCAGGCTAGCTGCGTAACCATCTGGGAATTTCAAAGTTTTCATCCATTTCATAATTTCTTTCTTTTCTTTCGATCGAAGACAGAAAGAAGCACGTGGCTTTCTACCACTTTCAGAGATTTCAAGAGTTGGACGGTGACAAATGTCTGCCAAATCTAGTCTAGCTTTATAATTGTCTTTCGTTTTGCCAGGCATATCCATGGAAGTGCTTATGATACTTTCGCTCATATTACGCTCCTGATGCATGACATCAATGTTGTGCATTAGAATCAACGACTTCACATATGGTAGCTCCCAAAGTCCACATATGTGAGTCCAATTGTGTTCCTCTCCATAACCTACGAAATATCCAGGACGACCTTCATCAGGCACCAGTTTGTCCAACATATCAGAAATTTCTGACCCGTTGAGACGCTTCGGTGGTCCTTTAGTAACAACAATGTTCTTTCAAAAGACATGCCCCTGCTGCCTAAATATATGATTTGAGGGCAGCCAACGTCTGTGACAATCAAAGTAAGATATTTTGCCTCCATGAGTTAGTCGAAAGCAATCCATGTCTGAAGCACATATCAGACACGCCAGACGACCGTGAGTGCTCCATCCGGAAAACATGCCGTATGCCGGCAAATCATGGACGGACCACAAATAAGCAGCTCGAAGGTTGAATTTCTGCTTCTTGTAACTGTCGTACGCTTCGACTCCTGTCCATAAGACTTTCAATTCTTCGATCAACAGTTTTAACATCACGTTGAGACGTGACCCGGGATGATCAGGTCCAGGTACAATGAGGCTGAGAAACATGAACTCGTTCTTCGTACAAAAAGCAGGTGGCAGGTTGTACGGAATGACAAAGACAGGCCAACATGAGTATGGCGTGGCGTTCGTACTGAACAGTGAGAATCCGTTTGTCGCTAATCCGATGCGAACATTCCTCGCATTATGAGAAAAGTCTGGATCAAAATGGTCTAGCGCCTTCCATGCATCACCGTCGGACGGATGCGTCAAGAATTCTTTGTTCTCACATTTATCTTCTTTGTGCCATCTCATGTGTCTTGTGGTTCTTTTTGAGAGAAACATCCGCTTCAACCGAGGTGTCACAGGCAAGTAACGAAGCTGCTTATGTGCGACATCTGTCATCACATTATCGCCATCGTCATTAACAACTTCAACATACCTCGATATACCACATTTCAAGCACATCTTCTCATTGGCGTGCTCTTTCCAGAATAGCATGCAGTTTTCTGGGCACACATCGATTTTCTCACACTTCATACCGAGACCAGATATCTTGATCTTTGACTGATACATATCTGGTGGCGCTTTGTGAGGTTGTGGAAGGATATCCCAGATCAATTTCATGAGATCATTGTAGCAGTTGATGGAAAAAAAGTACTTGGACTTAATTGCCATAAATCTGGTCAAGAAAGCAAGTACGGCCATAGCCGTGTGTTCATGCAACGGCTCTTGTGATTTCTTCAGCTCCTCGAAGAACTTCTCTGCCTCATTTGTAAGAGGATCCTCCGCTTCCAGAGCTTCTAGCATCTCATCCATCCTATCAACCTCTGTTATATCATCATCCTCATCCACTTCGGCTATGACTCGAGAATTAGTCTCGCCGTGAAAGGTCCACACTTCATAATGTGGAGTGAAACCGTTTCGACATAAGTGAAACGAAAGCTCTAATCTTCTTAAAAACTTGGTGTTCCGGCATTTTGTACATGGGCACCGCACCATATCTTCCGTTGACAACAAAAATGCTCGATCCAAAAATTGATCTAACTTGATAAACCACTCATCGGAGTGACCACCAGTTCTACTCTTCCAGCCAGTATACATCCAACTGCGGTCTTCACCCATGTTTGGCTCTGCAGTTTAACGCGAAAGAAATTGTCATTAATGTATTGTTGTGTTATGTCACGATCCTACAACCTAGGCAGATAGATCCTAAACCCACCCAAGAGTGACCGAGCGGAGCGTGCTCATGACGAGACGCGTGATCCGGATTTGAACGAAATTTTGGCAGCATAACTCCGCTATTCTCCACTGCACGCCCAAAAAAGGTGCAGCAGAGAACAACAGGGTTACGCCACCGAAATCTCGTCCAAATCCGGACCCGCGTCTCGTCACAAGCCACGCCCCCTCGGTCACTCGGAGGCTGTCCAAAAAGGGACAATTCCGAACCTGCACGTCTCACATGCCAATGGCATGTGAGACGTGCCGATCCGAAATGGGTAATACATTGTTATAGGTTACATTGCTCATTTTCATTTTCAAATCATTTAAGAGAGAGGAAAGAACTAGAGAAAGAGTGAGAGGAAAGTTGGTCTTAGATGACAATTCCATATCCATTTCCACTGTCCACGCAATCGCTGGTCATTGACGTCCTTGCCAACCCGTTCGCTTCCATGTCGCCTTGACTATTGTGGTCTACACGGCACGACCACACTTATTGCGTGTCGTGCCCTTCCAGGTTGGTCCGAGCCGGCCCAAAACCCCATTATTTATATATATTAAGTAGTCACTCAAAAACATTATATGAATGCACTAAAGTCCAAACATACACTAAACAGAATAGAAAAAAATTATTAATTCTAAACACTAACGCAATCAAAAGAACAAGAGAAAAAAATATTAATTCTAGTAACCTGCATAATAAACATATTTACCAAAGCATGACAACTAGTATCAAATTAGGATCTAATTCTCCGACTCAACCCGACCAAGATCTGGACTAAACCCAAACCCAATCCATTTTTTATGTATCAATCAACCCGGCCCAACCCAGCCTGTAAAATTAACATACAAAACTAAACAACCCAACCCACACCTACTTTTGAGCCCAACCCAAACCGACCTGTTTTCAATAACCCAGATCACCACCGTTGCGCCCCCACGGCGTCAACCCTTACTGAGCTTATGGGCCAAGCAGGCCGGCCCATTTAAGCATCACCCAACAGAAGAAACCTGGCAGACAAAAGCCAACAAGTGAAGTCCACACAAAAGCAACGCTTAATCAATGTCGTCGTTCTCACTGCCCCATCAATTGATAAATGCTGCCGTCAATGGCGGCGACCAACCTCCTAGTTGGAGTGGAGAGGCGCTGCGCCATGGTGACCCTTGGGGACAGCTCGAGCGGCCTGTGGAGCTTAATTGTTGATTAGTACTCATAATCTTTAGGATTCACCCTAAAAAGTAGGAATTATCGTGTGCAAATTTGGTAACAGCAAATGCATGTGCAAATTGAACCCTGTAATATGAAATCATTCTAGCGCCAAACTCATTGGGATATACTGTACTGGCCAATACACTTATAGTTGGTCGAGGTCCGATCGAATTCATGACCTAATAGGCTAAGCTCCATTTCACAACATTAATTTCGGCACATATTTTGTGAATTTCGTATGCTATACCAGCTATTCTAGGCTACTATAGCTAATTGCTGCTACCTCTGTTAACAAAATTGCTAGCTAGATCTGAAAAAAGAAGAGTAACACGGATTAGCACGGATTAGCACAGACCTCAGTGGCGCCAGAGGCGTCGGGGGTTGGGGGCGCAGCGGGGGCGTGGCGGTTCGGGCCGGTGGCGGCGACGCCGGGGGCGCGGCGGGTCGGGGCGGCGGGGGCGCAGCGGGCCGGGGCGGCGGGGGGCGCGGCGAGCCGAGGCCGGGGGCGCCACGGACCGGGGGCGACGGCGGGGCGGCGACGGCGGGGAGGCGACGGCAGGGCAGCGGGCCGGCGGCGGCGCGATGACGGCGGGCAGGCGACGGCGCGCGGCGGGCAGGCGGCGGGGTCTGGTGATGAGTTGTGAGTGGATGAGAACGAAGGGTCAGGTCGGGATAAAGGCCCTTATTTGCGACGGCCCGCTAAATTGCGACGGCCCGACCATATGGCCGTCGCAATTAATGTTACTTGCGACGGCTCTTTTTGCAGCGGTCGCAAATAAACACTTATTTGCGACAGTTGCGTTAGTTGCGACGGTACTAGGGTTGGCCGTCGCAAATAAGTTGTTATTTGCGATGGCACTGGGGCTGGCCGTCGCAAATAAGCTGTTATTTGCGACGGCCATGTTATTTGCGACGGCCAGAGGCGGGCCGTCGCAATTTATTCTATTTGCGATGGCTGGCCGTCACAAATAAATATAGCCGTCGCAAATGATCGCTTTTCCTGTAGTGCAATGCCTCTCATGGGTGGCAAACCAGGGGTATCTCGGAGGGAAACACATCCTCAAGCTCATGCAAAAGGTTAGCAACAGCAGGGGCAATGCAATAGACAATTCATGAAGTGAAAACATGGCTTCTTTGCATACTAAAGCATAACACATCCCCTTAGCATCGAATAAATCAGCAAGGTCAGATTTAATTGCGAGCAATGATGGTGATTTTAACTTAATGACTTGCTGTTTTTCATATTCTAGTTTTGTTGCTTTGCCATCACAAATTTTACTCTTCTCAAAATGCACAATTTCAGCAGGAGTCATAGGGAGCAAAGTGATTTTTTTTCCTTTATGCATGAGAGTATATTTATTAGTTCTACCCATGATGAATAGCATCTGTATCAAATTTCCAAGGACGACCCAATAAAAGAGAGCATGCATCCATAGACACGACATCAAAATCAGCAAAATCATGATAAGAACCAATTGAAAAATGTATTCTCGCTATTTGTGTTACCCGAACCTTTCCGCTGTTGTTGAACCATTGAATGTGGTATGGATGAGGGTGTGCTCTTATTGTCAAACCAAGTTTCTTGATGACGTCCATGTTCACCAAGTTATTGCAGCTACCTCCATCAATTATAGTGTGTACACAGCAGTCCTTGACAACGAGAAACATGTGGAAGAGGTTGTGCCATTGTAGCTTGTCGTTGGCCTCCACTTTGGAGCTCAAGGCACGTTGCACAATGATGCTCTTATAGTTCTCCGCCACCGCTGTACCAAGTAACTCTTTTTCGGTGTCTTCGTCATTTGGATCTATAAAGTCAGTGGCAAGAGAATATTTATCTTCAACATCCGAAGTACTATCATACCCCCATCGTGGTGTGCTATATATGCTCGTTTGCTCGGGCAATCTCTCATCATATGACCAAGTCCCTAGCAACGGTGACACTTAATGTCGGAAGTACGACTCATAGAAGGAGTGGATGACGAAGGCTTGAATGATGTCGCCTTGCTGCCCTCCGGCATGCGAGAAGGTGGAGCAGCAGGTGTAGTTCGTTGGCCGCCATTGGATGGTGTAGTCGCTGCATAGGGGTCGAAGATGGTGCTGTTTTGGATGGTGTAGACGTCGAACGCGGCGTGAAGTTGCTCCTCATGCATTGTTGTTGTTATCGGTCCTGTAATTCTTTTTCTGCCAACATAGCAAGCTGAAACAATCTGTTAACTGTATCATATTCCTTGTAATCAACAATGTTCTGAATTTCATGCCTCAACCCCCCACAAAAATGAGTTATTTTATCATCCATGTCCTCTACTACCCCACAACGCAGCATACCCTTTTGTAACTCTTGATAATACTCCTCTATGGACATGTTACCTTGGTTTAAGCACTACAATTTTTTGCCTAGGTCCCGCTGAAAAGATGGAGGAACAAATCAAACACGCATAGCTTCCTTTAATCTATCCCATGTTGGAGGATCAGTTCTAGTTTTAACAAGTTCATTCCACCATATGATAGTAAAGTCCTTAAACTCACTAGTGGCTTGACGAACTCTATGTTGTTCAGGAACAAGATGGGCATTACATTTTTTCTCTACTGTCATCTCCCAATCAAGATAAGCCTCAACATCTTAAGCACCAGAAAAAGAGGATATAGTAAATTTTACTTTAGCAAAAGGATCATCAGGAGGATGATTATAATTATTATGATGATTATTACCTCTCATACCTCGACAATAAAGTGGTAGTCTTGGCTGATTGTTGTGATCTTCCATATCATCATAAGAATTGTCTTCATGTCTTCCAGCGAGAGGCAATCGAGCCTCAAAAGTATTCATCCGAAGAGCAAGGTCATTAAGTTGGCGAGTCAAGTTTGTCAATGACTCCTCCGTTGATGTGTTGTATTTGGCGAACATATCTGTCATGGTCTTCATCATATCACATAACTCAGCATGTTGAACACATTCGTCATCATTGTCTTCTCCTGCCATTGTTAGTAGGAAACAAAAGACAACAAAAATATGTTATCCCTATCAACTACAGTGACAATGTGAAAGGTGGAAGAAAACAATCTCTCTCGCTCAAGCGTCTTACCATGCTCTTACAAGTGTTCTTACCGACACAGCAGGTGGTGTGGACAGTGAGATGAACCAATGAAGTGTGGTGTGATTGCAAAGGTACCTGTTATGCTCAAGAGAAAGGTGAAGATTGCATGGCATAATATGGTGGTTAATAAGCAGAAAATTGATAACAGGTAAATAAAGTTGAATAAGTATTCAATATAGGAAACTGTTGCTGGTCAACCAAGTGCTCTAGGGACTAGCACAACACAAGGAAGTAGCAAGGCAAAAGGAAGACAGAATGATATAACCAACAATCACAGCACAAGTAGTATAGGCCAATTGCTTTACTATGCGTGCTCTTCACTATTTTTTTCTTTTTTGTAATATTTTTTTTTATATTTTTTCTTTATTTGGAGCACAAAAATATAAATCACACAAATTTGCAACTCAGTTGAATGTATTATGCGGCCAATAGAAAATCAAGAATATTCATTAAAATTCGTGCTGAAACTTTGGAAGCCAGATAGCCTATCTTCTGAGGGGAATTTGGGAAATCTAATTTCTGCCGATGGAGGCGAAGTGGCGGAAAACGAGATGCAAAATTTCGCGTAGATCAATTTGAAAAAAAATCACCCGATTTCGAGTTCGTATGCAAAAGTTATGGCCGTTTTAAGGTAGATTGTGTGAGTTACAGTTTTTGGATGTTGATTCTAACTCGGTTTGAGAACAGAACTCGCAATCGGATATGAAAACAATCGGGAATTTGCACAGCAACTAATAGGGTTGTGTGCGTTGATTCAAGGATGAGTGGCACAAAGGTTTGTCACCTAATCTAGGGCTGGCGATGCGGGAGTTCACGCAAGGCGGCTAGCTAGGGCAAACCGATGAACGTGGTGGATCGAATTGTTGTTTAGGGATTGTGGAATAGGTATCAAACAGCAAAAAAATAAGGATGAAACACGATAACTAGGACCCAAATCACAATTCTAAACCAGCAACAAGACTTGACCACACGAATGCAAACTCAACAATACAAACTGAAAAACGAAACTGCAGGCACTATAGTTTAGGAAGCGGTAAAAACGATTTAATTTTTTTGTGGCTTTTCTGTGGACTCTAGGTACAAAACAAAACTGATATAATGGAAGGAAAACAAAGATACCTCACGGGCAACCTGGAAATCTGATACCAATTAATGAGTAGTTTACGCCCGATCTACCGAAAGGTAAGTCGATTGGGGTGGAGAACTTGATGTTGATGCTCCGTGGCACTCGAGCAGTTCGAGTACCCCTGCAATCACTACACCACTGCTCCATTGGTTATCAACCGTGCTGCGCACGCTTGACCTCGCCAAGAAGGCCAATCCGTGCAAGTGCAACCGAGAACACAAGCAAGAACGTCGAAGACACGATTTGAAATCACGAAGTTGGGGTCTCACAAACCGTAGAACGGCGATATTATTGATCTAAGCAAAACCCACCAAATATGACCGGCGCCTGCAGTATTTAAAGGCTATGGTTCGGCCAAAACACGCTTAGATGTGTCCCTAATGGACTCATACGAGATACAAGGCCTAAAGGCCCGATTCGGTGGTGCAGCACCGGACAGTAATCTGGACTCGAATTGTTTCAACGATTCCTAGTGACTCAAGAGGAATTTTGAGGTGGTACCAGATCAATTAGAAAGTTTATCTTCTCCTCTTTCTGCGAATATGTGGAACGTCAAAAACGGAGTTCATATGCATCTTGGGAGTCCGTTTTAAGGTGAACTGCTTCCAGACTCCGAGTTGAACTCAAGTCCGAGTTGTAAACTGATTCCATCAATTTGTGGACGTCCTAGTAGGTTCTCCATGTTCCCAAGGACTCTTCCCTTCACTTGTTTATCTTCTCCATTGTTCCTAATAACAATTAAATCATCACATAGCAATCTATTCTCAGACTCACGTGCAAAGGAAGTTAGGAACGAGTTCACCTGCTGATTTATTAACCGTGCTCGTGCTCTTGTGATTGATCCTTGTAGTTCAATGTGCGTCTCCGCTATTGTGATGTCCTCATCAGTTCGCTTCTCAACTACTTCACCCAAGTTGCTTATCCAATTAGCTAGTTCCAGTTGCTACTACATCACAACGCAGTGAATAAGCATGCTCCCTTCCATGAGTGACGTTGATTCAAATCATGAAAACACCCGGCTTGCATGTGACATACACCCGCCTAGAGAAAGATTACGGTCCTTCCCTATAACGCCATAAGTGACAACCTTTCACGAGACACTCAAACATTGAGACAGTCCTACCATCACGGAAGCAAGACTCACATGACGACCTATGCCGTGGTGGCCTCTGCTCTCCTCATGATGTGCGTGGTATCTAGGAGGGTGGGGTATGCCTCAACATCCAAGTTAACAAGTTACATTAGTTTGCTGGGTTCATTAGAGCGAGTATGCATCCGATACAAGTTCAGACATGTCCAGTAGGGCCACACACGAACGATCCTCAATCGACACAGGCAGGACTATGCACACATATCTCCACTTTGCTTTTTCCTACTTTCCTACCTGATCTCAATTAACTATTGAGTCAATGTCCATTACCCCCATCGATTCCACTTCTACTAGTGCACGAGCAGAAAAAGGCCATACTCGAGTTATACCAATAAACACATAATAAATATATTAGTATAGCATTACTAAACATCATATGAGCAGTATATTAACTGTAGACTCCAGGGATTCTCTGGTCATGCAGGTAGAGTATCAATCAATCCAAGACGTAATGCTAATACCATATAGACGTAGACATGGTGATAAAGATAAACTTGTTAACTTAAATGCAAACTGAGGCTTGCCTTGATGTTGATCAAAAGAGTAATCGAACTCTGGTGAAAAATAGTTAGTGAAATCCTGCTGCTCCTCGTGAATTCCTTCTATTCGACATGAAGATAATAATGCAATTAGTGTTGTATACACTACATGGATTAATGAATATTTAGTAAATAATGCTTAAGCAATTAATAGCACTGTTCTTGAGAATATTTACAGAGGTTGGGACATTCCAGAGAAGATTTAGGAGAAAAGCGTGCAAATGGATGCAAGAAGTGACTAGGTGGTAATAAAGTAATGAAGATTCGTACAAGAATTTCTTAACAGAAATTGAACAAGGCTAATCAGCTGAATTGAGTTGTCAATCCGGTAGATAAGATCGTAAAGATGAGAGGAAAAATTGTTTCATA
The DNA here is from genome assembly GCA_036927565.1 of Tuctoria greenei. Classification (NCBI taxonomy): domain Eukaryota; kingdom Viridiplantae; phylum Streptophyta; class Magnoliopsida; order Poales; family Poaceae; genus Tuctoria; species Tuctoria greenei. Next base: position 170,677,688 of record JAYESD010000002.1, on the reverse strand, counting down.
ATTTTCTGATCAATATATTTTTCACAATTCAATTTTGAAGTTGGAATATATTTTGGGGTATTTTCTCTGGTATTTTCTACCAATTTAAGCACAGCTGAGACAAACTTCTTGATTTACACGTAAATCAAGTTAAACAGGTGTGGGTATTTTCCTGTTGAACAATTAGGATATGATGTAATTTCTGGCAAAATTTGAGAATTTATCAAGGTGCAGGTTGTCCAGAATAAATGCACAAACCTTTTGAAATAATGAATTATACAGGATGATATACTGACTTTCATGCAATAAACCTTAACTTTGTGAAAATTAAACACTGAGAGGATTCCAGCAAAATTTGTTTGGCAACTTTTAAAGTTGTCTAGAGGGAGATATGGAATTTCAAAGATAGCAAGTTTTTCCGAAATTTTCTTCAACAGGAAAACTGCTCCAGGGCTGACAATGGGGCCCACTCGAATTTGAATCCCACCAGGCAATTGACTTCTGACTGACACTGGGACCCACTATAATTCTCTCTCTCCCTTTTAAACTGAACAATGGGACCAGCTGCACTCTTTCCCTTCACTCTATGACAGTTGGGGCCCACTTTCTGACTTCATCTTCAACCTCTGGCCATGGCCTTGAGGCCACAGGACAGGGAAGACGGCGCCCCACCTTTCTCTTGCCGGAGTAGCATCCCAAGGCATGGGAATTGGGGCAAAACAACGCTAGCACGATGGAATACCTGCTGGACAACTCAATGGGGCTGGACCTAGCCTGTACAGGGAGCTCGACGGCCATGGGCGGCGACCACCATGGCTTCTGCAATGAACATCCCTCTATAAACCCTAATTCGTGATGCCACAAGGCCTAGGAGCACCAGGGAAACATGGGACACAAGTAATTGTAGTCCAATTGGAAGTAAAGCGGTGGAAATCGTGATTACACTGACGACCTAGGGTTTGGGGCCGGCAGCTGCGAAATCCGCTCTAAAATCGCAATCTGACCACGGCTGTCCTTGACTAATGTCTAAATGGATGAGCTTGGAGTAGGGCTTCCTAATATATCATTGAATTGAAGCACAAACCAACGTACAAACGGAATTTCTCAACTCATTTCTCGCTGTTTTGCAATCCGGCGCCATGAACTCGATGGCACCTGGCCAAACCAAGCTGAAACATGGGTGACTAACTTGCCAAATGTGCTCAGAGGATGAAGGCAAACCTTGCGGCGTGGTCGAGCAGAAGAGGTAAGGCTTGGTTCGCTGGGAATACGAAGATGCCAATGGCGGCTTCGTGGACGGCCGACGGCGACGCTGCAAAACAAGCCACGTTCAGCCAAGATTTCGATGAACCAGACGGAGAAATCGACAGAGGATGAACTTGGGATGATTTTTGCTGTTGGTGGCTCGAACAAACGGTGAGAGAATCGACGGCAACGACAAGGAAACAGAGAAGGCGAGCTTGGTGCTGGGAGCATCAGGCCCCAAGCTCACGGTGACCCAACCCAGTTTTGCCTCCCAGTTGTGTCAGGCCCAAACAGGTCGTGTCGGGCCGGGCCGGCCTGTGACTTATTTTTGTTAAAAAAATACATTAAAACAGCATAGAAATCACCATTCGAGCCTAAATGGGTCGTGCTGGGCCGGGCCAGCCCGCGGGCCGGCCGTGCCGTCAAGCCCGACGGGCCGGACATCAAGGCCCGGGCACGGACCGTGTCATGTTTCGGGCACGGCCCGTGTCATGTTTCGGGCCGGCCCGGGCCCGAATTTTTTAGGCCGTGCCTTGCTCGTGCCGGGCCACTTTGGTCGTGCTTCGGGCTGGCCCGTTTAGCCCGACCCATTTGGCCACCTCTAATGAGGAATCCAAAGGTGAAATCAGAATTCATGTTTGAGCACTGCAAAATATTGAAATTCAGAACAGTAGCACTCTCTGATTTAAGCTACAAAAATTCCAAACTGAGTCTTAACCCCTTTTCTCCCATTTATTTGCTTCACATTCACTTTTCTCTAATCTTAAGCACTTCAAGTCTATCATGTTGATTACTTTCCTCTTGTGAGAATTGAACAGGTAGAGTTAAAATTGAAAACCCAAGAAGTGGGTTTTCACAGTCTGCTGGGCAACTCACTGATCATGATTGTCGAGTGACTCTTGATCCTGATTTTGTTATATTTAGGATCGTCGTACAAGTCGACTGGTTGGCACTGACACTCATTGTCGTGATTCCCAGCGCCTCCAGAAGCTTGACTGACTTCATCTTTCTTCCGCTGTGCCTGCTAGTCTTGTCAGCTTTGCTTTTGCTGCTTCGTCCACTTTCTCTTTCGCTCAGTGGCATCATCGTCTAGCACAACTTTGTGGCTCTCGCTAATCTGCCTTAGCTCGTCGTGGTGTTTTAGGATCAGTTTCAAGTTCTGAGTCGTTAGCTTAATGTTAGGGTTGTCGATTAGGGAAGCAAATTCTGCTTTCCTATGATTCTAGTGAGTCAGTATCTCAACGTCTTTTTTAGGGTCCCACTCCTTTTACTTGCAAAGGAGAACATCAATATTTATCATTTTTATAGATGGCTTTTCTCACCACACATGGACTTACTTCATGGAACATCGTAGGGTGGTGTCGTCTATCTATAAGTCTTTCTCGATTATGGTCCGCACTCAGTTTGACACTCTTATCCATGTCTTTCGTGCGTACTCCGTCGGTGAGTACCTCTCTAATGCTCTTCGTTAGTTTCTTTATGAGCAAGGTACTCTTGATTAAATTTCTTGTCTTGGTGCTCATGCTCAGAATGACATTGCTGAGCGCAAGCATCATCATCCCTTTGATACTGCTCGTACTCTTCTGATTGCTTCCTCCGTTCCTCCTCATTTTTGGGTTGAAGCTGTTGCTACTGCCACTTATTTGATTAACATTCAGTCCTCGTCCGCTCTTCAGGGTGGGATTCCTTTTGAGCGTCTTACGGGCAAGACGCCTAACTACACCATCCTTCGTCTTTTTTGTTGTGTGTGTTACGTGCTGCTCGCACCTCGAGAGCGCACTAAGATGCTTAGTCGATTGAGTGTGTCTTTTAAGGTACAGGTCGAAGCATAAGAGGTATCGTTGTTGGGATCAAGTTGGTCGACAGATGATGATCTCACAAGATGTTGTTTTTGGTAAGACACATCCTTTCTATCCTTGTCCTTCTTCAGATACTTTTTTGTATCTGTCGTTGATCCTATTTTGTTCCTTTTTCTTTCAGATACCCCTGTTGCTAGTGTACCTCTTTCACGCTCAGTGTCGCATTCCACAATCTCTCCATCGGAGCATTCTTCTTTGGTTTCGATTATTTTTTGAAGGCTCCCGTGACACAGGTCTATACTCGAAGAGTTGTGTCTTCTTCAGATGTGTCATCTTGTTCTGATGATCCATCTACTCTAGTTGAGTTATCTTCTTCTGATGACATCTTCTCCAACTCAGTGTGCTTGTCCTGATTTGACATCTTCACTTGAGGAACTATCTCCTTCTGATGGTTCTTCTCCTGAGCAGCCCCTTGGACGTGACCATCGTCCTCATTAGCCTCCTGATCGGTACTCTCCTTCTAGCTTTGTTGCTACCATTCTTTCCAAGTCGACTATGTATCGTGATGCGGTTCCTTATTCGGAATGGCAACATGAAATGGATGAGAAGATTGTTTGTCTCTAGCGCACTGACACGTGGGAACTTGTACCCTGTTCCCACGTGTCCGTCTTATCACTTGTAAGTGGGTTTACAAGGTTAAGACCCACTCTGATGGTTCTCTTGTTCGAAATATGGCTCGACTAGTTGCTTCTGGCTTGTAGCAAGAACATGGTAATGACTAAATGAGACATTTTTGACTATCGCTTACATGACCACTGTTCGCACTCTTCTTGTTGTGGCCTCCGCTCATGACTGGTCCATCTCTTAGCTTGATGTGAAGAATGCCTTTGTTAATGGTGAGCTGCGTAAAGGAGGTTTATATGCGGCCATCGCCTGGGTTTTCTGTACTTGAGGGTATGGTTTTTCGCCTTTGTCGCTCTCTTTATGGCCTTAAGCAGGCTCCTCGTGCTTGGTTTTAGCGATTTGCTTCTATGGTCACTTCTGCCGGTTTTTCTATCAGTGCTCATGATCCTGCGCTTTTTGTGCTTACTTTGTCTCGTGGTCGGAGTCTACTTATTGTCTATGTTGATGATATTATCATCAATGGAGATGACTCTGAGTACATAGCCTTTGTGAAGGTTCGTCTTAGTGATCATTTTCTTATGTCTGATCTTGGTCCTCTTCGTTATTTTCTTGGGATTGAGGTTTCTTCTACCTCTGAGGAATTTATCTTTCTTAAGAAAAGTGAAAGTGCATCTAGGTTCCCCGTGGGCTTTGGATGATTGATGACGACAATTAAGTCGCTAATGAGCTCAAGTGATCTTAGCACAGGTGTGGACTCAATCGGAGACGCAAACCCTCAAAAGGAAAAGGAAGGGAACGGAGTCAACTCGAAGCGTAGAAACTAGGGTTTCTAGCGTGTTGAGTTAGACTAGCCGTAGAAATAGGAGGGTGCGTGTGTAAAGTGCATTGAGATCAAGTTTGGGAGCTCAAAGTGGTTTAGAGGTCAAACCCCTTGAGAGAAAAGAGTGAATAAGTAGTCTGGCTGTAGGGCCGGACTAGTCCGTGCAGGTGGCCGGACTAGTCCGTTCCTGGCCGGCCAAGTCCGTTTCTGGCCGGACCAGAAGGGTCTGACTGAGATCGGACTAGTCCATTTGTGGCCGGACTAGTCTGGGTAGCAGGGAGTGGGTTTTTGGGACTAAGTCTCAAAACCACGGACTTGTCCGTTTGTGTCCGGACCAAGAGGTCCTGAGTGAGAACGGACTAGTCCGCCCGTGGGGCCGGACTAGTCCGGGTTGGCGTGTTGGAGGTGATTCTGTGACTAAGTCTAGGAAGACCGGACTAGTCCGCCCTTGGGGCCGGACTAGTCCGTGGTCCTCAGACTAGTCCGTTTTCACACGGAGCAAAAGGCTCTGTGTGAGATCGGACTAGTCCGGTGGTGACTGGACTAGTCCGTTGTGGAAGTTACCGTTTGAATTTGAAGTTTGGAGGGTAGTGTGACGATAGCGTGTCAGCTGTCGGGGCCTGACAAGAGGTCAGTGGTCCCCTAGGCCGGACTAGTCCGGGCCTGAGGCCGGACTAGTCCGCCCTTCTGCTGAAGTCAGCAGTATGGGCTTGGGACCTCTATAAATAGAGGTCCCCTGGGTTCTTTTGAAAGAGACTTGAACTGAGTTGAACCCTAGCGCCGCCACAGCCAACTTGGAGCACTCTTGAGCCTCTTTCTTGCCAACTTTCCCTCTAAAACTAATTCTTGAGTGGATTAGGGTTTAGTGTGGTGGAGAAGAGGAAGAACATCGCGCTTGTGCTCCCGGTTTGATCTCTTGCACTCATTGAGTCTTTGTGGGCTGTGTGTTGAGTGTGTTGTGCGTTGTTGATCATCTTTGTGGTGTGGGAGCCTCAGATTGTGAGAAGCCCCAACGAACTTTGTAATCGCTTTTGAGATAGTGGAGAACCAAGTTAGGCCCGTGCGGTAAACTTGGTGAGGGAAGGGTTGGTGAACCCGGTCCTTTGTGGACTCCTCAACGGGGACGTAGATTCTTGTGTAGAATCGAACCTCGGGATAAAACTCCTTGTGTATCCGTGTTCTTCGCATTTTGCTTATCGCTTACTTTGTTCTAGGGTTGCTCGTCTTGTCTTGTGCCTCACATTGCTTAATCTTGTTAAAACTTGACTCACTCTTGTGTTGATAGTTTCTAAACTTGCCTTAAATATATCCTCACTTGTAGCCTCGAGAAAATCCCCTAAAACTTGCTAGAAACACTTTTTAGGGTTCTTCACGCAGGCTGACCGGACTAGTCCGCCCCCAAACCGGACTAGTCCGCCCCCTGCGATTTAATCTCGTTTTATTAAGTCATTTGCAGGTCGATTAGCCTATTCACCCCCCCTCTAGGCAACTTTCAATTGGTATCAGAGCAGGACTCTCCACAAAGAGTCTAACAACTCGGAGAGATGGCCGGAGTGGTGTTTGAAGAGGTGTCGACCAACGACTCTCAACCGACACGTGAGGAGACAATGGCTTATCAAGACAAGCCAACGGATGATGAGGAGACTCGCCAGCTCAAGGCGAAGCTCCGGGAGAAGTTGAAGATTGCTGTAGTTGAGCCGTCAAGCTCATCAAGTGGTGGCGGCGGGGTCAACTACAACCGACAAGGGTTCAACTATGAACGGCTTGCCGCCAACAACCACTACCTCTCCATCCCATTGGGGAAACCTCCTCAATTCGATGGAACCGACTACGGGATGTGGAAACACAACATGAAGATCCACCTCGTGTCACTCAATCCGGCATTGTGGCAAATTGTCATGACCGGGGTGGAGATCCCGAAGGATGAGGACAACATCACGCAAGAACAAGCCATCCTCATCCACCGCAACGCTCAAGCTGCGGGTGTGATTATCTCATCTCTCTCAAGAGATGAGTTCAACCGCGTCGATGGCCTTGAGGTGGCCAAAGACATATGGAACACCCTCATGACGGCGCATGAGGGAAATCGAGTGGTCAAGGAGGCCAAGATCGAGCTCATCGAAGGAGAGCTTGGGAGATTCGCCATCTTGGATGGTGAATCCCCCCAAGACATGTACAACCGGTTGAAGGTGCTTATCAACAAGAGCCGATCATATGGCTGCACCAAGTGGACCGACCACGAGGTTGTGAAGAGGATGATCCGGGCATTCATGCCTAGGAACGTCGCTCTTTGCTCCATGATTCGAGAAAGCCCGGGGTTCACTCAAATGACCCCGGAGGAGGTCCTTGGTAGGATCATTAACCACGAGATCATGGAGAAGGAGGCGCTCTTCTACAACGACCTTCAGAAATTCACCGCCTCCAAAATGAAGAACGTTGCACTCAAGGCAACACCCTCTTCACAAGAGCAAGAGGAAAGTGATGAAGAGAGCCTCAACACCGATGAGGAAGAGGCCTTCTTCATCAACAAATTTAGGAGAATGATGAGGAGGAAGAACGGTGGATACAATCATGAGGGCAAAGGTAAGGAAAGAGCAAGGCCCAAATCAAAGAGGTCTTGCTACAATTGTGGCGAGTATGGGCACTTCATCGCTGATTGCCCACATGAACAAGCGAAGAAGAAGAAGGAGGGCAAGCCTCAAGATAAGAAATTCTTCAAGAAGAAGAGGCCTTCCGGACAAGCCCACTTGGGGAAGGAGTGGGACTCTAACGATGAGTCCTCCTCCTCCGAAGAAGAGGAGAAGATGGCTACCATAGCCATCGGGAGGAGCTCCAAGGGAAGCAAGCTCTTCCCCAACCTCAATGACAACTACAAACCAACCTGCCTTATGGCAAAGGAGGGAAGGAGAAAGGTAACATCTCACTCCTCCTCCCCCATTTCTTCTCATGATGAATTTGATAGTGCTAGTGAAAATGAGCATATGTTTAAGGACATAAGCAAAAGCACCTTGCGTAGGATGAAGTTGCTTATGGATGAGATCTTTGAGAAGGAAGATCTCATCAACAGACAGGAGGACATGCTCATCCTTGAGAAGGAGAGATGTCAAGAGCTTAACGAGCTTCTTGAGCTTGAAAGAGAGAAGAGCAAGGCATTGGAACACGAACTTGCTCTAAGTAAGAAAACGTGTTCAAGTCTTGAGGAGAACTCAATTGGGCTCAAGGATGAACTTGGGAACTTGACAAAAGTTAACAAGATTCTTGAGACTCAAATTGAGTCCCTTAAGAACAATGTAGCCTCTTCCTCCAAGAGCTCAACCGTCTCAAAAGCCTCATCCAAGGCAACATCACCTTGCAAGTGCTCCAACTTGATCCTTAAACTTAAGGATGAACTCAACCTAGCACAAGGCAAACAAGCACCTAAGGGTGCCATCTTTGACAAGGAAAAGGTGGCATATGCACGAAGTGCATTCACCAACACAAGACCACCCCATGTCAAGGATGGTCTTGGCTATACTAGAGGTGCAAGGCATAACGCCAAAACCTTCAAGTATGGCAAAGACATGATTGTCTTTGTTAAGGGGAGTTCATCCCAAACTAAAAATGAAAAGAACTCACCCTCTAGCAAAAACTTGCCTAAATCTGAACCGCATCATTTATTTCATGATTTTGATGCATCTTATGTGTTGAAGAAGAACAAACACGGCAAGGTGTTTGCTAGATATGTTGGGCCACTCCGCAAGAGCCCCAAGCCTTGCGTGTGGGTGCCCAAATGCCTAACTACTAACATGAAAGGACCCAACTCAGCTTGGGTACCTAAATGGAAGGCATAAATTTGTTTTGTAGGCTTACTCCTCCGGCGGTTCGAAATGGGTGTTGGATAGTGGATGTACCAACCACATGACCGGAGAGAGGAGCATGTTCATAGAGTATGAGGAGAATGAGGACCCAAGTGAGGGAATCTTCTTTGGGGATAATAGCCAAGGGAAAATCCTTGGCTCCGGTAAAATTGCTATCTCATCTTCGCATACTTTATCTAATGTTTTGCATGTTGATTCTCTAGACTATAATCTCCTATCCATATCACAACTATGTGATAGAGGATATAAATGTGTGTTTACTAGTGAGGGAGTGAGTGTCATTAGAGAAGGTAATGACTCGATAGCCTTTAAGGGAGTGCTCAAGGGAAAGCTCTATCTTGTGGACTTCACCGCGGATAAAGCTCAACTTGACACATGCTTAATGGCAAAAGCCAACATGGGATGGCTTTGGCACAGAAGGCTAGCCCATGTTGGAATGAGAAACCTTCAAAAGCTCCTTAAGGGTGAGCATGTTCGTGGCCTAAAGGATGTAGTATTTGAAAAGGATAGGCCATGTAGTGCTTGCCAAGCGGGAAAGCAAGTAGGAGCTCAACACCCCTCTAAGAATGTCATGACGACAACTAGACCTTTGGAGTTGCTCCATATGGACCTTTTCGGCCCCATTGCCTATATTAGCATTGGTGGCAGCAAGTATGGTCTAGTTATCGTTGATGATTTTTCAAGGTATACTTGGGTGTTCTTCTTGCATGATAAAAGTGAAACTCCCGGTGTCCTCAAGAAATTTCTAAGGAGAGCTCAAAATGAGTTCACCTTGAGGATAAAGGCTATAAGAAGTGACAATGGCACCGAATTCAAAAACATGCAAGTAGAAGAGTTCCTAGATGAGGAGGGCATCAAGCATGAGTTTTCCGCTCCCTATTCTCCTCAACAAAATGGAATTGCCGAAAGAAAGAATAGGACGCTCATTGAGATGTCAAGGACGATGCTAGATGAGTACAAAACATCGGACCGTTTTTGGGCGGAAGCGGTTAACACCGCTTGCCACGCCGTAAACCGATTGTACCTTCATCGCCTCCTCAAGAAGACTCCTTATGAGCTTCTCGTTGGTAAGAAACCCAATGTTTCCTACTTTCGTGTTTTTGGTAGCAAGTGTTATATCCTCAACAAGAAGCCTAGGACTTCGAAGTTCGCTTCAAAGTCTGATGAGGGTTTCTTGCTTGGATATGACTCAAACACTCATGCGTACCGTGTGTTCAACAAATCCTCCGGAATTGTTGAAGTAGCACGTGACGTGGTGTTTGACGAAACCAATGGCTCTCAAGTGGAGCAAGTTGATCAACATGCCCTTGATCAAGAGGAACCTCCACTAGAAGCTCTAAGGAGAATGGCACTTGGAGATGTTCGCCCACAAGAACCATCTCAAAGCCCAAGTGACCATCACCATTATGAAGTAGGTCAAACCCTCATTGGACAAGTTGGAGATCCACTAGATACTCCCCAAAATGATAATGAGAATGAAGATCAAGGGGGAGGCTTGGATCAAGGGGGAGACCAAAGTGAAGAAGATGAAGCAAGTGATTCAAGAGCTCAACCTCCGCATCCTCATGTTCATCAAAGTGTTCAACGGGATCATCCCGTTGACAACATTCTAGGAGATATCACAAGAGGAGTAACAACACGTTCACGTGTTGCAAACTTTTGTGAGCATTTCTCCTTTGTCTCATCCTTGGAACCCCACAAGGTTGAAGATGCCTTAAGAGATCCGGATTGGGTAGTTGCCATGCAAGAGGAGCTCAACAACTTTGAGAGGAACAAGGTTTGGGAGCTTGTCAAGCGCCCACAAGCTAATGTTGTTGGAACCAAGTGGGTGTTCCGCAACAAACAAGATGAGCATGGTGTAGTAACTAGAAACAAGGCACGACCTGTGGCAAAAGGATACTCACAAGTTGAGGGATTGGACTTTGATGAGACATTTGCCCCCGTAGCTAGGCTTGAGTCAATTCGGATATTACTAGCCTTTGCTACTCATCATGACTTCAAACTCTACCAAATGGATGTTAAGAGTGCATTCCTTAATGGCCCAATCAAGGAAGAAGTTTATGTAGAGCAACCTCCAGGGTTTGAAGATCAAAACTATCCTAACCATGTTTACAAATTGCGAAAGGCTCTTTATGGTCTCAAGCAAGCTCCTAGAGCTTGGTATGCGTGCTTAAGAGACTTTCTAGTTGAAAATGGTTTTAGGATAGGAAAAGTGGATTATACCCTTTTCACAAAACACTTCAATGAGGATCTTTTTGTGTGCCAAATATATGTGGATGACATCATATTTGGTTCCACAAATAAGGTGTTTTGTGATGAGTTCTCCAAAATAATGACGGAGAGGTTTGAAATGTCCATGATGGGTGAGTTGAAGTTCTTTCTAGGATTTCAAGTGAAACAACTCAAAGAAGGGACGTTCATAAGTCAAACTAAGTATACTCAAGATATTCTAAGAAAGTTTGACATGGACAAATCAAAACCCATCAAAACCTCTATGGGGACAAATGGACACCTAGACCTAAATGAGGACGGTCCAAGTGTGGATCAAAAGCTATATAGGTCTATGATCGGATCACTTCTCTATCTTTGTGCATCTAGGCCCGATATCATGCTAAGTGTGTGTATGTGTGCACGCTTTCAAGCAGCACCCAAGGCTTGTCATTTGACCGCCGTTAAAAGGATCTTGAGATATCTTGTACACACACCTACCCTAGGACTTTGGTACCCCAAAGGATCCAAGTTTACCCTCATCGGATATTCCGATGCGGACTATGCGGGGTGCAAAGTTGATAGGAAGAGCACATCGGGTACGTGCCAATTCTTAGGTCGATCTCTTGTGTCTTGGTCCTCTAAGAAGCAAAACTCTATTGCTCTCTCCACAGCCGAAGCTGAATACGTTGCAGCCGGAAGTTGTTGTGCACAACTTCTTTGGATGCGACAAACTCTTAGGGATTATGGGATTAACCTGCGTAAAATTCCACTCTTGTGTGACAACGAGAGTGCAATCAAGATAGCCCATAATCCGGTGGAACACTCTAGGACCAAACATATAGACATTCGACACCATTTCTTGCGAGATCACTCAATGAAGGGAGACATTGAGATTTCGCATGTGAGGACGGAACATCAACTTGCGGACATCTTCACCAAACCTCTTGACGAGAAGCGTTTCTGTGAGCTAAGAAGTGAGCTCAACGTGTTGGATTCTCAGAACGTGGCTTAAACCACATTCCTCATATATTTTGAGCCACATTTCGAAAAACTCCTCTCTATGTCGATTTCTCCTCAAATTTGTTTGAGAAATCTATTTTCTTCATGAAAATGTTCATAAGTTGTTCTTTATTGACTCATAATCATGTTTGTCATGTTTTCCTTGCTATATCTGTCCAAAAGGACTTATCTTTATGGGCAAAACCCAAATATATTGTTTTTCAGCCCAGCTGGACCGGACTAGTCCGCCCCTATGGCCGGACAAGTCCGGGTCAGACTAGTCCGCTGCTAGTCCGCACACCGGACTAGTCCGGCCTTCCACCGGACAAGTCCGGACCCGGACTAGTCTGGGTCTGGTCCGCAGACCGGACTAGTCCGGCCCCTCGACCGGACTAGTCCGGCCCTTGGGGACTTAAACCCCCAGGCGGCCCGGACCCCTCTCTCTCTCTCTCTCACTTGACTCTCAAGCTTCCACGCGCGCACAACCGCCCCCAAATCGGCGATTTTGCGCTCCAACCACCAAAACTCAACTCCAATCCGCGCATCGAAGTCCTTGGGAGTGAGGGATCACTTCCCCGCGCTCAACCTTCGAGATCCACGCCGATTTCGACGACTCAAGCGGATTTTTGAAGGTATTTCACCGTTCCTCAAAAACTAGCCCCATTCTTGATTCTTCAAGTTTTTGATAGGAACACCTTCATTAATGTTGTTCTATACACCCTTGCGATCATAGCCTAGGAGTATTGCGCATTGGTTCACAAATTTTTCGATGAATCGATTAGGGTTAGGGTTCTTCCTGTGTAACCCGGACTAGTCCGGCCACCAGGCGGACAAGTCCGGCCGGCGGACTAGTCCGCCCCTGGGGCGGACAAGTCCGGTTTGCACAGGGCAAACCCTACTTCTAGTTGGTTCTCGGGATCTTTTCGGCAATACTTCTTCTTCCTAGGCTCATATCTTCCTCTCTCCATCCTTTGCACAGAATGTCGAACTCCGAGCGCTCTCCTCCACGTGTCAACCTCGAGGGGCGTACCAAGGCCCAAATTGCCGAGGCTCGGACTAAGGCTGCGCTAATGGAGGCGCAGAAGGCCAAGGAGGAAAGAAAACTCAAGGCACTCGAAGCATCCAAGGTGGCTGCGAGCATCTACAATGAGGATGAAGCCATTGCCCGTGCCACCGCAGAATCACTGAATGAGCTGCGGAAGAAGAAAAGGGAGGACAGGGAGGCACACAACTCCAGGGCTGCTGAGGCCAGTGCCCCCAAGAGAAAGAAGCTCGTCACCGTTGGCGAGAAGGCGAAGGGCAAGGAGCCAGCTCAAATGGAAGCTGAGCCTCGGGTTGAGCGTGACCCGAAGAAGGGAAAGGCTCCGGCTCCTGTCGAGCCAAAGAAGAAAAAGCCAGCTGTCAAGATGTCATCAAAGAAGGCAGCTGGAGGTGTTGTGATCAAAGAGAAAGGGAAAGCCACCTCCATTGGCCCCCTTGAAGTTCACACACCAGAGAGGAATCCCAACAGACAGAAGGAATTGTCTGCTAATGTATTTCATGGCAAAGGGGCTGAAAAGGCCAGGAGGCTAAGGGAAGAAAAGGTCTACAAGTTTGAGAGGAGCACGGCAGATCCCAGATTCTGGTGTGACTTCCATTGTGACTACTACCGGCTGGTCTATCAGCAGATGAAGAAGCCGGTAATAGAAGCTCAATGGGTTGACTGGGGTTACATGGCCAACAAGCAACATTCTGCTTTCGACGCTGTCATCGAAGCCGCTGAGCGCCATGACCTCAAGCAGATCATGGGATTCAAGTATGACTGGAACGTCGAAGTGATTCTGCAGTTCTACTCCACCATCTACTTCACCACCTCTGGTGACAGGAAAATTATTTGGATGACTCATGGTGAGCAGTACTCAGTCACCTTCGCAGAGTTTGCCAGGATTTTAGGGCTTGAGACACACATGGATCATGAGATTATAATCTCTAATCTTAAGGCCGTGGATCGTGAAGAGCTAGCATATATGTATCCAAGTCACGTTCCATTTGATGCCGGCCTCACCCGCAACATCAAGCCCTTCTACAGCATCATGAACAGAATCCTCAGACGGACGATAGCACCGAAGGACGGTGATGCTGGGGTGATTCAAGGGAACCTGAGACACCTACTACTTCTGATCGATGGGGAAGAGAAGTTCAACCTCGTCGATTACATCTTCGACGACATCTTCAACATCTTGCATACTCCCAACCGTGCTTGCGGGTATGCCCCCTACATCATGTGCCTCATTGAGAAGGTGTCGGGCGTGACCTTTGTCAAGGACGTGTCGCATCGCCCGCTTCGTCCTCAGAAGCCCCCGAATGTCCCTATTCCCCCTCGTCGCAAGAATGCGGATCCTCCATCTCGCCCCGTGGCACCTCCGTCTCCGCCTCCGCCTCAATCAATGAGTGCCTTCTTCAAATGCTTCAAGGCGATCTTCACTTCTTGCCGGAAGCAAGAGATTCGCGCTCAAAGGGCACACAAGCGTCAAGAAAAATACCTTAAGGCGGTGTGCGACAAGCTGGAGGTCCCGATGTCCTCTCCGGAGGTGAGTGATGGGGAGATCACTCCATTCCCCAACTTCACCGCCGATGAGCTCGCCCAGCTCCAAGAGGATGGAAGCTCCTCTCGGGCTGCTCCCTCGGCAAGGAACTCCGACGACGACGACGACGATGCCGATGATCATGAGGACGACGTCGAAGATTCCGAGGCCACGGAGAGTGGAAGTGGTGAAGACGAGGACTAGTTCTTAGGTCTTAGTTTCCTCCCTTCTTTTCCTTTTTGGTGCCTTGATGCCAAAGGGGGAGAGTTAAGGGGGAGTTAATCGTTTGTGGGCGTGTTTGTGATTTGTGGACTTGTTTTGTAATATATTCTTGCTCTTGGATGTTTACATTTGTGCAAGACTTGTTAATGTCGTTTAATCTCAACATAATGCTCTAATTGTCAATCCTTTGATTATATTGATGCTCTTTATGTCTTGTCACAATTGTTGAGCACATCACGTAGGCACCCCACCATAACGTGTGTGGGTATGAAAGAACTCCTCCACCTCTTTTACATGTTGCATACATTGAGGGGGAGTCATTCATACCCACACAAGTTATGAAAACCAAATTTAATACTCTTAATTGTTGAAGGACTTAATGTGTTGTCATCAATCACCAAAAAGGGGGAGATTGAAAGTGCATCTAGGTTCCCCGTGGGCTTTGGATGATTGATGACGACAATTAAGTCGCTAATGAGCTCAAGTGATCTTAGCACAGGTGTGGACTCAATCGGAGACGCAAACCCTCAAAAGGAAAAGGAAGGGAACGGAGTCAACTCGAAGCGTAGAAACTAGGGTTTCTAGCGTGTTGAGTTAGACTAGCCGTAGAAATAGGAGGGTGCGTGTGTAAAGTGCATTGAGATCAAGTTTGGGAGCTCAAAGTGGTTTAGAGGTCAAACCCCTTGAGAGAAAAGAGTGAATAAGTAGTCTGGCTGTAGGGCCGGACTAGTCCGTGCAGGTGGCCGGACTAGTCCGTTCCTGGCCGGCCAAGTCCGTTTCTGGCCGGACCAGAAGGGTCTGACTGAGATCGGACTAGTCCATTTGTGGCCGGACTAGTCCGGGTAGCAGGGAGTGGGTTTTTGGGACTAAGTCTCAAAACCACGGACTTGTCCGTTTGTGTCCGGACCAAGAGGTCCTGAGTGAGAACGGACTAGTCCGCCCGTGGGGCCGGACTAGTCCGGGTTGGCGTGTTGGAGGTGATTCTGTGACTAAGTCTAGGAAGACCGGACTAGTCCGCCCTTGGGGCCGGACTAGTCCGTGGTCCTCAGACTAGTCCGTTTTCACACGGAGCAAAAGGCTCTGTGTGAGATCGGACTAGTCCGGTGGTGACTGGACTAGTCCGTTGTGGAAGTTACCGTTTGATTTGAAGTTTGGCGGGTAGTGTGACGATAGCGTGTCAGCTGTCGGGGCCTGACAAGAGGTCAGTGGTCCCCTAGGCCGGACTAGTCCGGGCCTGAGGCCGGACTAGTCCGCCCTTCTGCTGAAGTCAGCAGTATGGGCTTGGGACCTCTATAAATAGAGGTCCCCTGGGTTCTTTTGAAAGAGACTTGAACTGAGTTGAACCCTAGCGCCGCCACAGCCAACTTGGAGCACTCTTGAGCCTCTTTCTTGCCAACTTTCCCTCTAAAACTAATTCTTGAGTGGATTAGGGTTTAGTGTGGTGGAGAAGAGGAAGAACATCGCGCTTGTGCTCCCGGTTTGATCTCTTGCACTCATTGAGTCTTTGTGGGCTGTGTGTTGAGTGTGTTGTGTGTTGTTGATCATCTTTGTGGTGTGGGAGCCTCAGATTGTGAGAAGCCCCAACGAACTTTGTAATCGCTTTTGAGATAGTGGAGAACCAAGTTAGGCCCGTGCGGTAAACTTGGTGAGGGAAGGGTTGGTGAACCCGGTCCTTTGTGGACTCCTCAACGGGGACGTAGATTCTTGTGTAGAATCGAACCTCGGGATAAAACTCCTTGTGTCTCCGTGTTCTTCGCATTTTGCTTATCGCTTACTTTGTTCTAGGGTTGCTCGTCTTGTCTTGTGCCTCACATTGCTTAATCTTGTTAAAACTTGACTCACTCTTGTGTTGATAGTTTCTAAACTTGCCTTAAATATATCCTCACTTGTAGCCTCGAGAAAATCCCCTAAAACTTGCTAGAAACACTTTTTAGGGTTCTTCACGCAGGCTGACCGGACTAGTCCGCCCCCAAACCGGACTAGTCCGCCCCCTGCGATTTAATCTCGTTTTATTAAGTCATTTGCAGGTCGATTAGCCTATTCACCCCCCCTCTAGGCAACTTTCAAAAAGAACATTCAGGATCTTCTTGATCAAGATTCTCTTACTGATCAACCGACTGTTGAGACTACCATAGAGCTCAATGTTCACCTTCGGCCTACTGATGATGAGCCTCTTGATGATCCTACTTGTTATCGTTACATTGTAGGGAGTCTAGTCTATCTTGGTGTCAATCGTCCTGACATCTCGTATTCTGTTCACATTCTGAGTCAGTTTGTATCGGCTCTCACAAAGGTTCACTATAGTCACTTGCTTCGAGTCTTGCTTTATCTTCGTGGTACTATCTCTACGATTGTTCTTTCCACGCTCTAGCTCGTTACAGCTCAAAACAAATTATAATGATACTTGGGCTAGTGATTCCTGTGATCATCGATCTCTTTCTACTTACTTTGTTTTTCTTAGTGGTTCCCTCATTGCTTGGAAGACTAAGAAGCATGTACTAGTTTTCCGTTCAAGTGCACAGGCTGAATTGCGTGTTATGGCTCTTGTGACTGCAAATGTTACTTGGTTACATTGACTGCTTAAGGATCTTGGTGTTTCTGTTTCTATCTCGACTTCTCTTTTGTCTGACACTACAGGTGCTATCATCGTTGCTACTGATCCGCTCAAGTATGAGCTTATCAAGCATATTGGCATTGATGCTTCATATACAAGAGCACAGGCCTAGGATGGTGTTGTTGATCGTCAGTATGCGCCTTCTCAACTTCAGCTAGATGATTTCTTCACAAAGGCACAAACATGGTTCAGCACAGATTTTATCTCTCCAAACTCAATGTTCGTGATGCACCTGGAGTTTGAGGGGGTGTTAGAGACATAGAAGTTTTTTTTGTATTTCCCCTTTATTAAGAGATTTTCCGCATATTTGTAATTCTCTGTACTCTATATATTTGGAGCTTCTGACCTCATATCAATACAAACATCATTCATAACAGGGACACATACATTTTAGATGTTCTATTGGAGAAGAAGGGAGCCCCAAAGCATGAGAAATAAGATTATTGGCAGAATTCTCAAAGTTTTGGTTTATTTTGGGATGACAAATGTGTTGCAGCATCAAAGGTTGAGAAGGACAATGGAGAAAAGAATACAGGAGATGAGTTTCAGCTGATTGCATTTTCTATGGAGAGTTAGAGATAGTGCCAACTATGAAAATACCTATTCAGTTTGAAGTAGAAGAAGATGCTCAAGGCCAAATAACAATTTGTAAAATGTAGTCCTGTCACGGTGACAGTGCACAAAGGGCAAAGGAATTATGAGTGATACATGTATTCCTGAGATGGCATGGTGGTGTGTTGGCTATGGGTTTTCTCCTGATATGGTAAGGGAGAGGAAGTTCGAAACAACATAGGTCGTTCTTCGTGATGGGATAAGTATTGCAACATGGGACCCTAGAATTCAGTGGTGTATCAAGGCTGATATGTGCAAACTCAAACGAGCATTCTGATTTGGGGTATTCAGCTGGCCAGTCACTCAGTGCTTTCACTGGGTTTAGCTCTGCAATTGGACAAATGGGCAATAGACAGTGTAGTATGGTCGATGACAGAGGTCCAATCCCCTGGGACTGAGCTAGAACAGCCTGAACAAAGTCTGACAGAGCCCGTCATAAAAGCAATGTTAACTGAAATTCTAAGAAAACTGGACCTGCGGGGGTAGGACAGCCCCTGGCATTGCTTTAAGAAAAAAGATCTTCTCACACAGATCCAAAAAATCCCCGAACCCCCGCCCCACCCTTACAACACAGACCGTAACCCAGTGAGAACGACCAAACGACCTAGACCGATCCTTAGACTTGTGCTTTGATTGTGGGACAGGCGAGGGGATTTTTTTAACCCACCACGAAATTCGCTCCCACGGAGAGTCGAACCTGGAATCTGAGGAGTGCAACTTAGAGCACCTAACCAGTCCGGTTAAGGCCCCTTTCGCAATGTTAACTGAAATTCTATCAGCAAGTACGAAGGAAACTCTTGGTTATAGCAAACTTGAGGAAGTAGACAAATCTTCTGCACCATTTTGCTACTGGTTCCATGGTTGCAATATTTGGAGGTATCATGTCACAGACGTTCTTGGGAACGTAGCCAAACCTGCCGCCTAATGACCGGCGTCATCGCTGCGTCGCCGATGAACAGGAGGAGGGGTAAGAGAACTTTTCTTAGACTAATTCTTGCTGGATTAATTTGCTACGCATCGGCCATAATATATAGTCGGTCTATTGATTACATTAAGGAAACTAGAACTCTATATCTAAAGAATAATCCGGACTCAATCTCTAATATAGAAACTAATATATTTATTCTTTATCTCTAACTAAATAATAATCTAATTTTCTTTGCCTGATTCCCTGGCTGGTGCCTGTATGCAACCTATGTGACATATCTCCCTCCCTTGCGAAAAGCTCATCATCGAGTTTTGTTGAGGGTGTCGCTCCTATGCTGATCGAACTCCGGTGGTCGTGTTCCATGGAACAGAACCGAGGCAAGGCAAGTGTCAGCAAAACAGTCATATTTGCCCTTGTACAGATCAGGAAGCTCTCCTTTCTTGATCATCTCATCCCGGTTCTAAATCAAAAGCATGACACATTCAATTGGAGCTGCAGCTGTCTTTGAGATAGCAACATGAAATCCACCTATTGTCAGGTGTGGAAGACAAGCAAGTGTGCACTGAGCCATGCGCTGGCATGCATCATATTGGCGATGCAGCAGGCAAGCCAAATGTTCAAGATGTGGGTGGAGACGGCGAGGAGGAGGAGGATCCACATCCAAGAAGACGAGGTTCCACAACGTAGCGCAGCGGCCAGAACGGAGACAGGCACAGCGGCAGGAGATCGGGTAGACGCAGTCTTGACGGCGCGAATGTTGGCATAAGCCTATTAGAGTCTGAGTCTGTAGTTAGGATTTTCTGAAGATTAGGAAGAGTCCGGTCAGAGTCGGAAGCAGAGTCATAAACTAGTTGAGATCACACCATGTTGGACTCAAGTTCTGAGTCGTGTTGGGTGTTGATTCGTGTCTTGTAAGGTCTATATAAAGAGACTGCAATAAGAAGAGTTTATGTGACAAAGTTCTAAAGTTTATTTTTCTATCGGTTCCGTTCTTCAGTCAATCTGAAGAAACTCGGCGTCTCGCGTTTGTTTGAATTGGTTTTGCGCCAACAAGTGGTATCTAGAGCCAGTCGAACCTAAGGATCGCTTTAGGATGGCTTGTGCCGCAGCTCCTAAGGTATTTGCATAGTATGCATGCATGGTGCTAGGATAGTTAAGTAATGTTAAATGTCTCGTAGACCCAGAGGTTGAAGAGGTAGGCAGTAGGTGGTGACAGCCCTACCTATCCTTTGTAATCCTCCACGTTCGGCTATGCCACATGCTCTTGGCGGGAGTCGCCCTAGTATTGCTAGGGGTAAACTCGTGTATGAGGTGTTGAACAACTTAGCATAAGGATTCACCATTAAAATTTTATTAGTGCCTAACTTAGGCTATGTATATCTATAGTAGAATCATTGTAGCAGCAATTCACCAACTCTTACTCTAATCTTCACTAGGATCTATTTACCCTATTAGAATAGATTTCTTAGGTGTGTGTCACGCTACCCATATTATCAACTTACCCCTGTCATGATAACTGATTAGTATCCCATAGCTTGATCATAAGAGTAGTGTGTACTTTACTCGATTTCCTTCCTTTGTGATAAATATGATTCCTTTGGGAATACTCATGGGTGAAATGCTACAACGGTATCTTCCGTGCGCTTGCGGACCTCATCTCTTACTAGAGATGATATGTGGTCTTAACAAATATCAACAAGCATTTTTGGCGCCGTTACTGGGGAAGGCAAAGGAAATGAAGAATAGCTATCACTTGTGATTAAGCTAAAGGTACTAATAGTTATTAGACAGGATTACCCTTGCTTGTTTTCTCCTTTTGTGTGAAAATAGGGTAGTGTTGGCTAACCGATTTTATAGGATGGCCAACGAGATGCAAGTGCACAACTACGAGATGATTCAAGGCATACCTCAACAAATGTCCGCTAGGCAACACCATTGCCCTTCACGGAAGAATTTCAGCTTCAAGCAGGAGCCAAATACATCCATTCCCAAGTTTGGGGGAGGCTCCAAGAGTTCTTCTTGGTTTGCCTCCATGATAGGGTGGATAGTCAGCTCTTCATCCAACACTCATGTCATGGGTTGGCTCCACCAATCCATGACTCATTCATGCTAAAGCTGAAGGGAGCCCTATTCTCATTCATCATGGATGAGAAGATGGTCTCCACTCAAGGGGTGGATTGAATAATGCTATATTCCCTTACCTTGGCATGCACTCCACTTAACAAGGTGGACATGCTAGTTATGGAACTACACCTCCCACTCAAGTAACATGAAAATCAAGCCAATGGAGAAGTGGTTGGATGTTCCAAGCCATATGTATTCACATGATTTGTGAAAATCCATGTCAACATGAGACACTTTGGGGAATTATTTCCCTAAGACCCATGGGGATTATTCCTTTCAAACAACAACTCCAATGGCTACCATTCACAAGGAGGTCAAGGGTGGAATCAACATCACCCTTGTAATCAAGGAGGCTATGGGGATTTCAAGGTACTTAAGTTCAACTAGCCTACCTTGAAGTATTTTGTCCAAGGCCAAGCAAAAATCAAGGCAACATTAAAATGAAGCTCTTGGCAAAGGACACAAAATTGAAAGAGCATTCAAGATCCAAACTATCCCACAATTACTTTCGACCATGCTCGTACAACCTTGGGCAAGTGACATTGTGGATGGAGTGTTTCTTGTTTGATTATGGAGTCCACATGTTATCAAGTCCAAGGAAGCCTTGGATTTATGATCAAAGTATGAGTTAACTTCAAGGAATGTCAAGAAGGTCGAAGTTGCACCCCTAAAAAGGACAAGCCTCACCATGCTCATAAGAGAATATCTCTAAGAGGGAAAAGCTGTCACAACATCAACAAGTCTTCATCAAGGCAACAAAGAGACTAGGGCCACCATGTGGCCCACATGTCCGAATGACAGCCAAAGTAATTTTGGCATGTCAAGCAGGAGAAGTTGTTCACATCTTCAACTTCGGGATTGGACAACAAATCATTACACTTAACAGGACGGAGGTGAGTCACACTCATCGGACTTCAAAACTTTGGTGAGTCCTTTCCAATAGGTTAGTTGATAGTTATCTCATATTTGTTTTCCAGTTGCATATTTGAATTTCTCATCATTTGCATTCAACATGTTTAAATTTCCACACTTGCATGTTGGAAGGTAAAATTTCCAGGCATCGTAAAACTAAACATTTGAATTAGGGAAGAAATTTAATTGGAAATGAACTCTGGGCTTTACAACATAAAATTGTTTTTCTAATACAACCCAAAAATATTTGATTTATGCCTCATTGCATTAACAAGTTGTTTCAAGTTGCGCAAGACAATTTGACAATAGGTTTCAATTTGCTTTTGGCTAACATAACCCATTTTTTCAGTTGTTTTGTTTGTTCTTGATTGAATTGCAGTAAGAAAAAAATTGTAAAGAGGTGGTTTGGCAAGAAAGCGGAGGACACATCAAGCTCAAGACACCATCGAGAGGATTTGAGAACACATCTCTCCTTCAAACTCATTTTGAGTTTGAGGTAGAGAAATGTTCAATATGATGACCCAACGGAGGAGCAAGAAGAAGCCTCAACTAAATCTATCGCCAAATCCAACCTCAACTTGGCATTTGACATCAAACATCAAGTCTACGCCAAAATCCAAGGTTGTGAGTTTTTCACACAAAGGCCTTTATAACAAACTGCCTTTCAAATGAGCTATGAGTTTAGCATTTTTTATTGTTTCGTTTGCCTTATAATTGAATATCCTTGCTTGCATTTATGAGGAAGGTTGCCACTTCCTCATCATTCAATTTTCATGCATCCTCACAAGAGTAAGTGTCAGTATTGTCTTTTGGATCTCCAAAAGGAAATACCACCTTACTTGGAAAAATCTAAAACAAGTACCTAGAATCCCTTAAGCATTGTTTTATAGACTTAGTCATTTTTGCCTATGCTTATAAAACAAACTTTTAGGCATAATTTAATGGGTGAATTGGCATGTAGCAACTTAGGCATAGTGATGACCATGATTTCGATTTGTGCTTCATGCATATATGGTGTCACTAGATTTCAAACTCCAAGGAGAAT
Source organism: Tuctoria greenei (assembly GCA_036927565.1). Lineage (NCBI taxonomy): Eukaryota > Viridiplantae > Streptophyta > Magnoliopsida > Poales > Poaceae > Tuctoria > Tuctoria greenei. The sequence goes on along the minus strand of JAYESD010000002.1, from coordinate 170,655,133 downwards.
AAGTGATATCTCTGATCTTAATTTGAATTGCATGTTTATGTGGAATCACTAAATTTCAAATTCCTAGAAAATTTCAAAGGGAAAAAATTGAGAACCTTGTTTGCCGTGATCTAATAATAACATTTGCTCTTGTGTAAAAGTATATGATGGTTAGAAACTAAAAAAGATGAAGGGACCAATATAGTGTATTTATATCACTTGCATTGATATGAGTAGGAGCTTTAGAGAATGTGCAAATTGATTTATCTATAAAGCCCTACTCTTTTCAATAAATAATACATTGCTCATGTATACACTTGAAATTGAAACCAATGCATCTTTGATTTTGTTCTTACCCGTATGTACAAATGAAAATTCGGTTACCTAACCCTAAAATTCATTTGTACAAGTATCGGGAGCTAACCATCCCTCTCTATCAAAGAGAGGAAGTTTGCAGGAGTAATATTACTATGCAGGCATTCAAGGAACCGATTGTTGGAATTCCTAGAGTATTCCATTTCGACATCTCTTGGCCAAGGAATAAATGAGGATGGTTGCTACCTATCAGAATTTAAGTCCGAAGGTCAATCATAACTATACGAGGCCGGAGATTTGAAATGGGAACCCTCCATGAGCAATCAATGGCTTGCTACGAATATGTGAGAGCATTATGCTCTCAACTAATCTAAGCACTCATTCAAGCTCAAGGGAATTGCCACCATCATTGGGTTTAAGATATTCCTTTGTGGCTAAAAGGTATGATGTACCTTAACCAAGAAATGACAAGATTACAGCCAATGTATATTGGGTGCAAGTTGTTCCTATATGACTAAATGGTATGTTACACCTTAGTCAAGGAACAACATATCACACTCAATCCATGTTGAGTGCATGTCATCCCTTTGTGGTTATAGGTATTGTGACGCCCGGCTCCGAAAAATGAACCAAGCTAACGCATATGTGTGCCCAGGATGTTCATCACACATACACGAGTGCAATCACAAAAGAGTATACAGAAAATTACCACAAGACAAGATTAATTATCCAAGTTTTATTACACAAACCATATTATCCTCGAATACAAGCTCCAATGAATATTTATGATAAGTTCAACTAATGCAGCGGAAATAAACTAATTAAGCAAACTAAACAGCTAGGCAGCATAAGCAGTAGGGTATAGCGCAGCTCCAATAACACCACAGGCAAAGCTGATGGTAGAAACGACCTAGAACTCCGCATTATCACCATTAAACTCCCAATCCTGACCTGCAACTGTTGGGGGGCAAGAGTGAGTACATGTCATACTCAGCAAGTGTGGAAAGTATGACATGTGGCTTATTCAAATGTCGACAATAATAATGGTTAAGTGCTGAAAAGTACAGTAAAACATTTGGAAAGCAATATATTATATGTATGTGAAGTAAACCCATCATAATCATAAGTAATACCATAATACCAGTCCACAATTCACCATCCTCATCAATAATTCCAGATTTCCCCATTTGCCAATAACCATATTCAATACCAGAAATAAATCCATAACCATCCATAACCATTAACAAACCATAACCATCCCAAATTCCAATTTCCCTCTAATCATGGAAGTTGTCCAGGTGCTCATAACCGGGAGCACGGCTATCATGATAGTTTTATTCAACTCTGCAGAGATTGTACCACTTTACCCACGTGTTTGTGATTTCATCACCCGTCGGCGACTAAAGAACCTCCCTTTCACCAATTACACTTCCTTTGGTGTATGGCCAAGAGATCACAAAATAGCCTTTACAAAGGGATTACTAGCCTATTCAGACCCCACTGAGGTTTCACCGGTGGCGATGTCTCCAACTGAGCACATCTTCAACCAAGGGCCCCCTCTTGAGCCATTCGGATCCCAGGGTAGTCCCACCAATCAACAACAAACCCAATCCGACTACCCCTTCCTCGAGCATCCTTAATGGTCCAAATAGCACTGGCAAAGCCCTAATTAATCAGCTGCGCCGCACCCATACTTGGCCTCGTGGTGGCACTGTAGTCCTGGCTTATTCTCGCATGAACCGGTCCTTAGATCTAAAGTAAGCAAACCACCATGACATCCAACCCATCCACAAACCAGGCTTGCTTAGATCACCCATTACCATATCATATTGACCAGTTCACATTAACCAAAATATCATTAATGCTTAATTAAGTATGTAGTATTGTTTTCCCATTCCAATTAATTAAGCGAAGCAAAAAGGTAAAAACCCTTCCCGACTCTCTATCATATGTCCCAGGTGACAAGGGTGGTCAACAAAACTAGTAAACTTCCTACCATAGGATTCTCATCAAATTGACACAAGCATGCAATTTGCAAACAAAACATTTATTTTAAAAATAGGATCAATATGCTTCAAGGACACTTGCCTTGCTCTTGCTGTTGATAAGGGTCAAAGCCTTCAAACTCTTGGTGTTGTAGGTCCTCTGCGGCACTCTCTAGCGCAAATCCATCTAATCCACACAATAAACATACAAGACAAGAAACACAATCAAAGAGTGCACAAATATTACTCAATATGACATGACATGCATGATTGATGCAAATGCAAGGTAGAATTTGTTACTAGATTGCTTTTAATGGTCAATAACTAGTTCTAATAGCTTTTAACAAGTTTATATAGGTTTGGATTCGATTAGATCAAATTTTATAATTAATTCAACACAATTTAACAAGAAAGATCGGACTAGTCCGCTAGGGACCGGACAAGTCCGCACCTTGCGAGATCAGCAGATTAGGGTTTTCTAGATCGACGTGAATTTGAAGACTAGGGGTTGAGTTCACATAAGGAAATGAGAATAGAAGGTATACTAGGTGTTTAGAACTCCAATGAATCAAGAAACTTGGAGGTAACACTTGGATCTTGGTGATCTAGGGTTGGTGATGAACTTGGAGATGAATTGGTGATGAAGGACGAAACTTGGTGGAGATCTTGATCCTCCTTCGTTTCCTCCTCTTCTTCTTGCTTGAGATCTTCTCCTCCCTCCTTGATGGTGGCTCTCCACGAACTAGGGTTTGGGTGGGGTGGAAAAGTGGCAAATAGATGTCAAACCAAGGGGTGGGGTTGTTTATATAGAGGTGGAGGCTAGGGTTAGATGGATTTCGAGTTTGGGATGAGTAGAGGTCGGTTTAAAGTCCCACATGGGCTCTAAAAGAGTTAGACACGACGTCCCTAGGCCCACTTAACGTGAAACCCGAGAAACAAGTCGTAAAACAAAAGATCAACTCGGGGTCGCGAAATATCGGACAAGTCCGGAAAGGATCGGACCAGTCCGAAGTCATCCAGAGAGAAAATCAGACAAGTCTGGCCAAAAATTGGACAAGTCGACTTTAAACGGAGAGGAAATCAGACAAGTCCGCTAGAACACCGGACTAGTCCGGAAAAGTCCAAGGACTTAGCAAATTTTCAAGGATTCTTGGAATATCAGACTTGTCCGCACAAAATCGGAAAAGTCCGAAAGTTTCCAGTGCCAAAAATCGGACTAGTCCGCAACAAAAACGGACAAGTCCATTTTTAGTCAGAGAGAAATCGGACTAGTCCTCAGTAAAATCGGACTAGTCCGCACTTTCCTGCATTCTAAGTGTGGTTTTGTTCCAAATCAATTTTAAATGCTCCAAATCAATTTTAAACTCATTCCTCTTGTTGTGGGTTAATGTTAAACATGTATATGAGTGCATGTAGGGAATGATGCATGAAAATGAGGGTGTTACAAACCTACCCCCCTTAAAATGAATCTCGCCCTCGATATTCGACGCGGAAGAGAAGAGATAGGGAAAGTCCTTCTTGATATCATCCTCCAATTCTCACGTTGCTTCTTTTTCTGTGTGGTGCTTCCATTGAACTTTACACCATCTAATAACCTTGTTCCTTATGACTCTCTCCTTGGTTTCCAAGATCTTGACCGGTTGCTCGGCATAAGTCAAATCTTCCTCTAGTTCCAATTCTTCCATTGGCACTTGTTCTTCCGGTACTCTCAAACACTTCTTGAGCTGGGAAACATGAAAGACATCATGTACGTCTGAAAGATGAGCTGTCATCTCCAACTTATACGCTACTTCTCCTCTTTTGTCCAAAATCTTAAATGGTCCAATATAACGAGGTGCTAGCTTTCCTCTTATGTTAAACCTCTTATGACCCCTCATTGGTGACACCTTGAGGTAAACAAAATCTCCCACTTCAAAGGGTAGTTTCCTTCTTCTATTATCCGCATAGCCTTTTTGCCTTGATTGGGCAGCCCTCAAGTTTTCACGAATTATTTGGACTTTCTTTTCGGCTTCTTGCAACACATCTGGACCAAATACTTTAGTTTCTCCTGCCTCATTCCAGAATAAAGGTGTCCTACACTTCCTCCCATAAAGCGCTTCATATGGTGACATCTTCAAACTTGCTTGGTAACTATTGTTGTATAAAAATTTCGCGTATGGCAAACTTTTGTCCCAACTTTTCCCATGCTTTAAAGCACAAGCTCATAACATGTCCTCCAAAATCTAATTGGTCCTCTCGGTTTGTCCATCCGTTTGAGGATGATATGCTGAGCTAAAATTCAACCTTGTTCCCAAGGCTTCATGCAATTTCTGCCAAAATCTAGAGGTAAATTGAGAACCTCTATCCGAGACTATCTTATTAGGGACTCCATGTCGACACACAATATGCTCCATGTATATTTCGGCCAACTGTGCAGCTGTATACTTGGTCTTCACAGGGACAAAATGAGCTGACTTGGTTAAGCGATCCACAATTACCCAAATTGAGACATACCCGGACTGAGTACATGGTAACCCAACTATGAAGTCCATTCCAATTTCTTCCCACTTCCATTCCGGAATCTTCAACGGTTGCAATAATCCGGCTGGCCTTTGATGTTCCGCCTTGACTTGTTGACACACATAACACAATGCCACATATTCAGCTATGTCCTTTTTCATGCTATCCCACCAATAGCAAGCCTTCAAGTCTTTGTACATCTTGGTACAACCAGGGTGAATTGAGTATGGCGAGTCATGTGCCTCCTTTAGTATTGTCTCCCGAATATGCTTCACATTAGGCACACCAATTCTCTTTCCAAGCCATAAGGTACCATGTTCGTCTTCATCAAATCTGAATTCTCTCCCTTCCTCGGTCCTTTCCTTGATTTCCTTGATCTCTTCATCCGTGGTTTGTGCCTCTCGAATTTCTTGATCCAAGGTCAGATTTAACTCCATCATCTCCATCTCATTTACAAACTCGAGGTTCAACCGTTCAAACTCCTTACATAACTCGAATGACAATTCTCGAATCGTGAGTTGATGACTTACTCCTTTTCTACTCGAAGCATCGGCCACTACATTGGCTTTTCTCGGACGATAGTTGATCCCCAAATAATAATCTTTGATGAGCTCCAACCATCTCCGTTGCCTCAAGTTCAGATCCGTTTGTGTGAAAATATACTTCAAACTCTTATGATCCGTATAAATTTCACACCTATGTCCAAGGATATAGTGTCTCCAAATCTTCAATGTGTGTACCACGGCCGCGAGTTCCAAATCGTGCGTGGGGTAATTCTGCTCATGTTTCTTCAATTGTCTTGATGCATAGGCGACCACTTGGCCTTCTTGCATCAATACACATCCAAGTCCTTGTTTTGATGCGTCGCAATAAATGTCAAAACTCTTGCTCACATCCGGCAGTACCAAAACTGGGGCTGTTGTCAACCTCTTCTTTAACTCCTCAAAACTGTTTTGACAAGCTTCAGTCCATTGGAAAGCCTTTCCCTTTATTAGCAACTCCGTCATATGCTTGGCTATCTTGGAAAAGTCCTTGATGAATCTACGGTAATATCCATCCATCCCAAGGAAACTCCTTATTTCCTTGACATTTTGTGGCGGTTCCCACTTCAACACGTCTCTCACTTTTCCGGGGTCAACCGATACTCCTCCTCCTGAAATTATATGACCCAAAAACGACACCTCCCTCAACCAAAACTGACACTTGTTGAACTTGGCATACAATCGATGCTCCCTCAATTTCTGCAACATATGCCTCAAGTGTTCCTCATGTTCTTTATCATCCTTCGAGTAGATCATAATATCATCAATGAACACCACGACAAATCTATCCAAGTACTCCATGAAGACCTTATTCATGAGGTACATAAAGTAGGCAGGCGCATTTGTCAATCCAAATGACATCACGGTGTACTCATAAGATCCATACCGTGTTCTAAAAGCTATCTTGGGTATGTTCGATGGTCTAATCTTCATTTGAAAGTATCCTGACCTCAAATCAATCTTACAGAAGACACAAGCACCCTTCATCTGATCAAACAAGTCTTCTATGCGTGGCAAGGTGTACTTGTTCTTGATTGTTACCTTGTTGAGAGATCGGTAATCTAGGCACATCCTTTGGGATCCATCCTTCTTGTCCACAAATAGAACGGGCGCTCCCCAAGGTGAAGAGCTAGGGCGAATAAAACCCTTCTCTAGTTGCTCTTGAATTTGCTTCTTGAGCTCCGCTAATTCCAAAGGAGGCATCCTATACGGCCTCTTAGCTATAGGTGCAGTTCCAGGTATTAAATCAATCACAAACTCAATGTCTCAATCAGGTGGCATACCTGGCAACTCGTCCGGAAAAACATCCAAAAATTCACACACCACCGGAATCTCCTCAATTGCGGCACCATCCATATGATTCAGCTCCAATTGCTTCGGTGTGGTTTGAGATGCTTCAAATTCTACGGTGATCCCTTCCTCATTTGTCAACTTCACCGTCTTCGTGGCACACTCAATAACTCCATTGTGCTTCCTCAACCAGTCCATACCAAGTATAATGTCCAATCCTTGAGAACCCAAAACAATGAGGTTGGCAGAGAAGTCTACCCCCCTTATTTTAAGGCTTACTTTTGGACATACTATATTTGTCCTCATCTCTCCTCCAGGAGACTTAACCAATAGAGTAAACTTCATATGAGAGATAGGCAAACTATACTTGGTGACATACTTCGATGCAATGAATGAATGTGATGCTCCAGAATCAAATAACATAGTCGCGAGGTTGGAGTTGGTGAGAAACATACCAATGACCACGTCATTCGCTTGCTGAGCATCCTCCGTAGAGACATGGTTCATGTAGCCACGAGCAAAATTTTGTTGTCCGCAGTTCCCTTGTGGTTGTCCTCCATTGGGTCTTGGGTTTTGCCTCGGTGCATTGCTTCCTTGACCAAGGCCTGACTTAGGACATTGATGTGCAAAGTGTCCAGCTTCTCCACAAGTATAACACTTCTTAACTCCACCAGAATTATTGGGACGAGCTTGGTTTTGAACACTTGCAGCAGGAAAATTAGCACGAGGCGCATAAGGCATTGGAGGCCTAGGTGCTTGCATAACAGGGCGCTGCTGCACAAACTGAGTTGGGCGTGGTGCATAACCAGGGCGCTGAGCAGGAATAGAGGAGTTGTAATAGGGCGCATTGGGTGGTGCAAGGCGAGGGCGCACATTACTTCCTTGTTGCTGTCCTTGATATGGCGCCTTCCTCTTGATTTCTTGCTCCATCTCACGGATCTTGTTCTCAACCACAATTGCTTTGTCCACAAGCTTCTGAAAATTGGCATAATCGCAGTTGAGTAGTTGCACTTGGATCTCATTGTTCAAGCCCCTCATGAACAAGTATTGCTTCCGGATGTCCCGACTAACATCCTCAGGCGCATACCTTGAGAGTTGAGTGAATTTATTGAGATATTCACTCACGCTTGATCTTCCTTGCCTTAAATTCTCAAATTCTTGCCTCTTCAAGATCATAACACCCTCGGGCACATAATGAGAACGAAAATTCTCCTTGAATTCGGCCCAAGTAATTCTCTCTTGGTTCTCATGAGCATTGCAATAAGCATCCCACCAATCCAGAGCTGCTCCAACTAGTTGATGAGAAGCAAACAAGACCTTCTCCCGGTCACTACATTGGACAATAGCTAGCTTCTTCTCCACGGACTTGAGCCAATCATCCGCATCCATAGGGTCAGCAACTTGAGCAAAGGTCGGCGGCCTAGTCCTCATAAACTCTCCCAATTGGTTATGAGGAGGCGAGGGTGGCGGTGGAGGCATGTGGGGCTGATTGTTGATGTTGCCAGCCTGCAGCTGTCCCATAGTCTGTATCATGGTCTGCATGAGCTGGTTTTGCATAGCCAATAGCTGCTCAATGTTGATAGCTCCCTGAGTAGATCCTTGTCCAATGTTGTTCTAAGGTACTCCATTGTTCTCCTCCTCATCATTACCATCCCTCTGGTTGCGAGTGCTCACCATCTGAAGAATAGCAATAGATAAGAATTAGAAAACGTCCCCAACTATATGTATCAAGGGATATGAAACTAAACAACTAGCTAGCCTACGTGGACATGGCAATGCTAAAGCATCCCAAAATCCTCTATTAAGCATACAAGCAACCAATATATACAACAAACAGCACTCCAAGCAAAAACACATCGATTCCTGAGTGCTCCTATGTGCTCTAAAGTGTCCATTCTATCTAGGCTGCATCCTACGGTCAACCTGTGGCTCTGATACCAATATGTGACGCCCGGTTCCGAAAAATGAACCAAGCTAACGCATATCTGTGCCCAGGATTTTCATCACACATACACGAGTGCAATCACAAAAGAGTATACAGAAAAATACCACAAGACAAGATTAATTATCCAAGTTTTATTACACAAACCATATTATCCTCGAATACAAGCTCCAATGAATATTTATGACAAGTTCAACTAATGTAGCGGAAATAAACTAATTAAGCAAACTAAACAGCTAGGCAGCATAAGCAATAGGGTATAGTGCAGCTCCAATAACACCACAGGCAAAGCTGATGGTAGACACGGCCTAGAACTCCGCATTATCACCATTAAACTCCCAATCCTGACCTGCAACTGTTGGGGGGAATTGCAAGAGTGAGTACATGTCGTAGTCAGCAAGTGTGGAAAGTATGACATGTGGCTTATTCAAATGTCGACAATAATAATGGTTAAGTGCTGAAAAGTACAGTAAAACATTTGGAAAGGAATATATTATATGTATGTGAAGTAAATCCATCATAATCATAAGTAATACCATAATACCAGTCCACAATTCACCATCCTCATCAATAATTCTAGATTCCACCATTTGCCAATAACCATATTCAATACCAGAAATAAATCCATAACCATCCATAACCATTACCAAACCATAACCATCCCAAATTCCAATTTCCCTCTAATCATGGAAGTTGTCCAGGTGCTCATAACAGGGAGCACGGCTATCATGATAGTTTTATTCAACTATGCAGAGATTGTACCACTTTACCCACGTGTTTGTGATTTCATCACCCGTCGGCAACTAAAGAACCTCCCTTTTGCCAATTACACTTCCTTTGGTGTATGGCCAAGAGATCACAAAATAGCCTTTACAAAGGGATTACTAGCCTATTCAGACCCCACTGAGGTTTCATCGGTGGCGATGTCTCCAACTGAGCACATCTTCAACCAAGGGACCCCTCTTGAGCCATTCGGATCCCAGGGTAGTCCCACCAATCAACAACAAACCCAATCCGACTACCCCTTCCCCGAGCATCCTTAATGGTCCAAATAGCACTGGCAAAGCCCTAATTAATCAGCTACGCCGCACCCATACTTGGCCTCGTGGTGGCACTGTAGTCCTGACTTATTCTCGCATGAACCGGTCCTTAGATCTAAAGCAAGCAAACCACCATGACATCCAACCCATCCACATACCAGGCTTGCTTAGATCACCCATTACCATATCATATTGACCAGCTCACATTAACCAAAATATCATTAGTGCTTAATTAAGTATGTAGTGTTGTTTTCCCATCCCAATTAATTAAGCGAAGCAAAAAGGTAAAAACCCTTCCTGACTCTCTATCATATGTCCCAGGTGACAAGGGTGGTCAACAAAACTAGTAAACTTCCTACCATAGGATTCCCATCAAATTGACACAAGCATGCAATTTGCAAATAAAACATTTATTTTAAAAACAGGATCAATATGCTTCAAGGACACTTGCCTTGCTCTTGCTGTTGATTAGGGTCAAAGCCTTCAAACATTTGGTGCTGTAGGTCCTCCGCGGCACTCTCTAGCGCAAATCCGTCTAATCCACACAATAAACATACAAGACAAGAAACACAATCAAAGAGTGCACAAATATTACTCAATATGACATGACATGCATGATTGATGCAAATGCAAGGTAGAATTTGTTACTAGATTGCTTTTAATGGTCAATAACTAGTTCTAATAGCTATTAACAAGTTTATACAGGTTTGGATTCGATTATATAAAATTTTAGAATTAATTCAACACAATTTAACCAGAAAGATACGACTAGTCCGCTAGGGACCGGACAAGTCCGCACCTTGCGAGATCAGCATATTAGGGTTTTCTAGATCGACGTGAATTTGAAGACTAGGGGTTGAGTTCACGTAAGGAAAAGAGAATAGAAGGTATACCAGGTGTTTAGAACTCCAATGAATCAAGAAACTTGGAGGTAACACTTGGATCTTGGTGATCTAGGGTTGGTGATGAACTTGGAGATGAATTGGTGATGAAGGACGAAACTTGGTGGAGATCTTGATCCTCCTTCGTTTCCTCCTCTTCTTCTTGCTTGATATCTTCTCCTCCCTCCTTGGTGATGGCTCTCCACAAACTAGGGTTTGGGTGGGATGGAAAAGTGGCAAATAGATGTCAAACCAAGGGGTGGGGTTGTTTATATAGAGGTGGAGGCTAGGGTTAGATGGATTTCGAGTTTGGGATGAGTAGAGGCCGGTTTAGAGTCCCACATGGGCTCTAAAAGAGTTAGGCACGACGTCCCTAGGCCCACATAACGTGAAACCCAAGAAACAAGTCGTAAAACAAAAGATCAACTCGGAGTCGCGAAATATTGGACAAGTCCGGAAAGGATCGGACCAGTCCGAAGTCGTCCAGAGAGAAAATCGGACAAGTCTGGCCAAAAATCGGACAAGTCCGACTTTAAACGGAGAGGAAATCGAACAAGTCCGCTGGAACACCGGACTAGTCCGGAAAATTCCAAGGACTTAGCAAATTTTCAAGGATTCTTGGAATATCGGACTAGTCCGCACAAAATCAGACAAGCCCGAAAGTTTCCAGTGCAAAAAATCGGACTAGTCCGCAGCAAAAACGGACAAGTCCGTTTTTAGTCAGAGAGAAATCGGACTAGTCCTCAGTAAAATCGGACTAGTCCGCACTTTCCTGCATTTTAAGTGTGGTTTTGTTCCAAATTAATTTTAAATGCTCCAAATCAATTTTAAACTCATTCCTCGTGTTGTGGGTTAATGTTAAACATGTATATGAGTGCATGTAGGGCATGATTAAAATGAGGGTGTTACAGGTATGTTGCACCTTAGCCAAGGAACAACGGATCATACTCAACACATGTTGGGTATATGTCACTCCTTTGTGGCTAAAGGTTATCATTACCTTAGCCAGGGAATGATGTATCACACCAATGTATGATGGGTACAAGTTATTCCTTTGTGGCAAGAAGGAATGTTATACCTTAGCCAAAGAATGACAGAACACACTGAATGCATGTTGAGTGCAGGTCATTCCTTTGTAGCTAATGGATATCATTACCTTAGCCATGGAATAACAAAGTACACCCAACACCTGAGAGACCTTGAGGTGCGGACGAGCGACATCAACAACACTCTCTTCAACCACACTCATGGAACCCGTGAGAGGCAGCACAACATCAACACTTAATCCTTCATTGTTAACGCCAAGCTGGAACAAGGATAGGCCAACCTCATAGCCTACCTCCATCGCTAGGGATTCAACCCCTATCGTGGACCTTGATCAGGAATAAGCTTGGGGGAGGACCTCCACTTGAGGTAACTTGTATCACACCCATTGCATTTATCTTTCATCCATCCATCCACCTTGCATCTAAAAAAATTTAAAATATAAATAGTAACTTAGATTTGCTTTTGTTTAGTCAAATAAAGATGTGTGGTGAGAATGATTTAGATTTCACATAAAAGAAATGATGAATATTTTCTCTGTTATATTTTTCCTAAGTCCTTAGTATGCAACTTGCTACTCTCTAAATATTGCTTCTATTGGCTAGAATTAACTTTGCCTCGATTTTATAAATTGTGGGTAGCAAAAGCTTAATCTAATTTCTAGGTTGTTGTGAGTTTGAAATAGTAATAGGGCTACTATTCCTAGTTTGAAAGTAAAACATAGATTTCTGGAAAAATTCTAAAAAGATTTAAGTTTCCCTCATTTGATAGAAAATATCTACCAAAGCCATATGATGTTTTACATTGATAAACCTTATACTTATGATATTTGCTTTCACATTGAGCATAGTCAAACTAGTGTAGTCCTATGTGAGAATTAATTCATTTCTTTTGAATTCAATACTTCACTTGCACATGCTAAAATTTCTACACTAGAAGTTAGCAAAATTCCATCATATCATCATTCCATAATAAAAAGAGAAACTCCATGCCTTTGATGTTTGGTACTCTCTTCAAGTTTGTTGTATAAAAAGGAGTAGAAGACATGGCTTACATCATAAGCATGAGAAAAAAAAAGAGAGAAAACGCATGCTTACTCCATAAGCATGAAAAAAAAAGCGAAAGTAGCCATGTTTCATCCTTGCAATAAAGAGAGTCCACATCAAAAGGAGTTATCTCAACATTTCCACATCCACTTACACTTACATTACACATGCCCAAGTCTTGATTCAAAAGTTTGAATTAACTTTCTCCTAAGGCTTACTTTCTTGACTTAGCAAAATTTTGTGTTGCAAATATGCTTACTTACATTCCCTACCAAGCTCCACATATAAGCCATATTTAGTGGTAGGATTAGTATAGGCAAACGCCTTGGTGAGGACATGTTTCCACTACACACAAAGGAGCAATTGGGAGAATCAATCGAGGTACTTAGAATCTAAACTGAAACTTCCCAGAATTTAAGTGGAATTTGATATCTCGGCTATGCTTGCTCCATTTACTGTTCTATCTTTCAGCTACCCATGAATAGGAGAAGGCATAAGCCCCATAATGACTTAAGAAGTGTGAAGTACCATAGCCAATTTTTGAAATACAAGGTAGAATATTTTGTTGTGCACACGGTACTTTAAAAGGTTAGAACATAGTAGACAACTCCTGATCAACAACCTAAAGTTTTGACTTTGCATCGGGACGAGCAAAGGATAAGCTTGGGGGAGTTTGTTGACGGGTGCTATATATCAATTTCACCTATCAATATAACTCAATTATGTGAAGGATATATCATTTTTTGCACACATCACCTTTCTACCTAACCTATTTCCACTTGTCTTTGGAAAAATAGTACATGCAAACTTTTTATGCAGGAATTGAGATGAAAGAGAGGGAGCAATCCTAAAAATTAGCACCCCATCCAATCAAGCAACGACATGTGGCATCATATGGATCAAATGGCTCACAAACAGACGTATCCAAGGTTATCCAACGGTGTATCACCCGCATTAGTCAAGGGGACCCATCAGTCAGGGACTTGCAGAAAGCATACGTGGAATGGGGCACTGACCAGGTCGGCCGAACCCCCTATTCGGCCGATATCTTCTTCATGCAAAACCCAATCTTCTCTTACCTGTTGACTCCCTGTGGTGTCCTAATAACGATGAAGACTGATTCGCTCGGTAATTGTGGCAGAAATCGACCCTTTTCCAGCTATAAATAGGACCCCCTACCCCTCACTTCGACACACACCACTTGAGCATAATTCTATTATATACATTACTTTTCTTAGTCCTTAGAGGAGTTAGGCTGTAGAGAGGAGAGTCTCTAGTCCTAAGTCCAAATTGGGAAAGGAGTAGGAGGTGTCCCTCTTCCCAATACCAAATTGGGAAAGGTATGGCTCATGTATTCCTTCTTGTATTTGTGATTTTGTGCATAATAAAGATATTATCTTTAGTCTTCCATTATACACATGCTTAGATGAAGCGTTTCTTGTTTGATTGTATATTCCATGTATGTGGTAGGCATAGTCGTTATGATCATGCCTTAATGTTAATATATTATCATCATAAACACTGTAAACCCTGACTATAGTCTATGTAGTTATAATATGATCATGTTAATATGAATAAATATGCTATGTATCAACATTGGTTTTAACGATGATTTAGTTCATTGCTTTAGGATGGCTTGCGCCACTGTAAGATCGAAGAGCACGTGAAAAGCTACCAGAGGGGGGTGAATGGTAGATTTAAAAATCTTACGCAGCAGAAACAATTAAACCCAAAACCCTTTCGGCAGAAAAACGATCTGTTAAAGAAATCGTGTGTGAGACTAATCTAAACGTGTTTCACCGTGACAAAAGTGATAGATATCGTAGAGAATCAAGTCACGAAGACAACACAAAAAGAATCACTCAAATCCGCCGAGAAAAACTCAAGTTATGATCAAAAGATCAAACAATGGTCAATCTGTCCTACCAGAGAAAAAACAGTTCTGGAACGCTGCAAAGAAACTCGTGTATATCATAGACCACAAATCCAATGACCGTGAAATTTTGACATATGATATACAATCAAGTTGTGAAGACAACCCCAAAAGAATTACGTCAATTGGATCTGTAAAACTCGAGTTATGATAAAACCACCAACAAAAGGTAGTGCTGTCCAGAAACTCGACGAGTAAAACTTGTCTGGAACAAGTCGGACTAACAAGGCACGAAAGTTCCTTCAAACTACGAATTTTATTCAATAGAACATAAGAGGAACAGACCCAAAGTCTTGCACCACGAGCTCTGAGCTCCCTTGCTTATATAACCAGCCCTTAGGCCAACCCAATATCAACTAGGACTCCAATCCTACTCAGATCACGAGTTGTAACTTTCCATAACTGCTCAAGATTCTTCTATACGCAGATAGAAGCAATATTAAGACTTCCAAACACCTTAGGAACGTATCCCACATTCCTAAACAACTCAAATTCGTGACCCACACGAAATCCTATCATAACCAACTCAAATCTTTCCATATTTGAGTCAAACCCGACTCAGCCGCACCCTAAGTCCATAACCTAGTCGGTTGGACCTTTCCGACCAACTCTTTACGTCCACATCTCGGAACCATGTAGCCACGTCCATGCACTCCTTGAACACGTGCAAACATCTTCCAATGACATCCACAATACCTTCATATGCATTGTTCTTGATTCAATCATGCTGCGCAACCTCCTGATCAGCTCAACCACAATTCCTCCTGAATTTGGTTGTTGGAACCTCATCTCCTCCCTGAGACTAGTCCAATGGATCCCGTCACCAGCTATGTCTTGAACTCAAGCAACACCTGCACATGAATAAACAACCAATCCATACGAGCCCAAGTCCTTTACTTGACTCAAGTTAGTTCCAAACACAACACCTTACGTGAGAACCTCACATAAGCATGTTGCAAAACCACAGTAACACAATATCATCCATATCAACCAAAATGCACCAAAAACTTAGCAAATGAATACTAAGCAATCTTTCCAACAATGTAAAGCAAGTATGAAACATTGCAAATGAAAAGCAGAAGCACTATGGTCAAGTTCCGGACCTTGCCAGAGCAACCCAGACCTTGAGCCGGAGCTAACAAAAGCTAGCAGAACCTAGCGCCGGAGCTTACCAAAACTAGTACAACCAAGCTCCCGCCGGATCTTACAAAACTAGCAGGACCTAGCGCCGGAGCTAACGAAAACTAGTCGGAACTAGTAAACCCAAAAGCCGGGGCTAGAAAAATCAACTTCAGAGCTTAGCAAAAACACGGCGGAGCTATCAAAAACATGTCAGAGCTATAAAAAACATGTCGGAGCTATCAAAGACATGCTGGAGCTAAAGACAAAACTTCACCGGAGCTGACCAAAGCTAGTCGGACCTTGCTGTAGCTCGAAGCTAGAGTCGGACCTTGATAAAAAGGTGTTTTGGTGATATTCAAAACTTTTATCATCAAAGCCAAGTATATTCACTACAAGCCAATGTATTCAGCACACATAGGTCTTACAATCTCCCCCTTGATGAATGCATTGGCAACACCATTTAAAATCCGAACATTGGCTTATTCACATAAAAATTTTGAAGGCAATTTATCCCCCTTTGTAAATCGGAAATAAAATGAAAAGAAAAGAAAAAATTCAAAATTCAAAATTCACAAATTTCTCCCCCTTTATCATATCTCCATATGCACATAATCTTTCCATTTTTGAATGTGTGATTAATCTTTCCCCCTTTGACAATGTATTCAGCAAGGTAAAAGAGAAATTTTAATTGTTATGATCATATTATAACATATACATATAAAACAAAGCTCATCCAAGTCATACTATCAAGTAACTTACACTATCACATCAACGAGATACATAAAGTAGTGTAAGCCATATTAGAGATCATATGTAATTTTCAATTTAAGCAAGTCATGATCTCACAAACTTAACTATTTCATAACTTGAAAGCATGACACTAGTTTCTGCATTTTATTATTTTTCAAAACACAAATTTAGATCATATGATATGTGCAAGAGATTATATGCGCATTTGCCTTATTCTAACCAACCAAGCCAAGCCTATGTCATTTGACAATCAGAAGCTTAAGGACATGGTTTTATTCATAAACAACTTCTTCCAAGTTCATATCTAAGTGCAATGATAAGCTATCTCAAAAGAAGAAGTGCGATGCATGCATATTCTCTTGATCTTTTCTCAATTTATATTTGTTCATAAAAACACAACATGTGAGTTGATTACTTGATTAATTCTTTATGATTAAAAGCACTTGTGAACATGTAACAAGCTCAAAACAGCAAGAAAGTTTGACCATGACTAGTTTTAGTGTAAGTAATTATTGCAATTACTAGACATGGCAAAAACTACAAAATGTATAACACGAGTAATGTAGTAAGAACTTCCAGCATGTAAAAGGAATCATAGAGTCATATATGTATGAAATACTATGCTCATATTATTTTAATTTCAGATTCACACATAGACTTCCCAAGTTTCAAAAACTCCCCCTCAATTTAAGCCATGAGGATGCATAGCCCCTATTTCACTACGAATGTAACAAAAACGAGTGAAATCCAAAGGTTTTGTAAAAATGTCAGCCAATTGTTGTTCGGTATCTACATGGTGAAGCACAATGTTCCCTTTTTCAACGTTATCTCGGAGAAAGTGATACCTAATGTCAATGTGCTTAGTTCTAGAATGTTGCACGGAGTTTTTAGCAATGCAAATGGCACTAGTGTTATCATAGAATAGTGGAACACTATCTAGATCAACCCCATAGTCCTTAAGTGTTTGAACAATCCAAAGAATTTGTGAGCAAGCACTAGCAGCAGCTACATATTCAGATTCGGCTGTGGATTGTGCAACTGAATTTTGTTTTCTAGAGGACCAAGCAACAAGAGAATTACCAAGAAAATGACAAGCACTAGAAGTACTTTTCCTATCAATCCTACAACCCCCAAAATCAGCATCCGAAAAAGCTTTCAAAGTAACGGTTGAGGAAGAAGGAAGAAAAATGCCAAATTCTTGAGTTCCATGTAAGTACCTGAGAATCGTTTTGACGGCTTGACGATGTGAAACACGTGGGGAGGCTTGAAACCGTGCACAAAGACATACGCTGAATTGTATGTCCGGTCTTGATGCCGTGGGGTACAAAAGTGATCCGATTATGCTTCTATATTCTTTTTGATTCACGGGTTCACCATCTTCATAAAGTTCAAGTGTTGTTGCTGTTCCCATTGGTGTCCGAAGAGGCTTGCTTTTGTCCATGTTGAAGCGCCTTAGGAGGTCTTTGGTATACTTCGTTTGATGCACAAAGGTACCCTCCTTGGTTTGCTTGATTTGCAGCCCCAAAAAGTAAGTGAGTTCACCCATCATACTCATTTCAAATTCGGAACTCATCATTGCTGAAAACTTGGACACAAGATCATGAGATGCACAACCAAAGATAATATCATCCACATACACTTGAACGAATAATGAGTCATTGCCATGCTTAAGCACAAAAAGAGTTTTATTAACCTTGCCCATGGATTGAAGAGCACGTGAAAAGCTACCAGAGGGAGGGTGAATGGTAGATTTAAAAATCTTACGCAGCGGAAACAATTAAACCCCAAACTCTTTCGGCAGAAAAACGATCTGTTAAAGAAATCGTGTGTGAGACTAATCTAAAGGTGTTTCACCGTGACAAAAGTGATAGATATCAGAGATAATCAAGTCACGAAGACAACACAAAAAGAATCACTCAAATCCATCGAGAAAAACTCAAGTTATGATCAAAAGATCAAACAATGGTCAATCTGCCCTACCAGAGAAAAAACAGTTCTGGAATGCTGCAAAGAAACTCGTGTAGATCGTAGAACACAAATCCAATGACCGTGAAATTTTGACATATGATAGACAATCAAGTTTCGAAGACAACCCAAAAAGAATCACGTCAATTGGATCTGTAAAACTCGAGTTATGATAAAACCACCGACGAAAGGTAGTGCTGTCCAGAAACTCGACGAGTAAAACTTGTCTGGAACAAGTCGGACGAACAAGGCACAAAAGTTCCTACAAACTACGAATTTTATTCAATAGAACACAAGAGGAACAGCCCCAAAGTTGTGCACCACGAGCTCTGAGCTCCCTTGCTTATATAACCAGACCTTAGGCCAACCCAGTATCAACTAGGACTCCAATCCTACTCAGATCACGAGTCGTAACTTTCCATAACTGCTCAAGATTCTCCTATACGCAGATAGAAGCAATATTAAGACTTACAAACACCTTAGGAACGTATCCCACATTCCTAAACAACTCAAATTCGTGACCCACATGAAATCCTATCATAACCAACACAAATCTTTCCATATTTGAGTCAAACCCGACTCAGCCGCAGCCTGAGTCCATAACCTAGTCGGTTGGACCTTTCCGACCAACTCTTTACGTCCACATCTCTTCATCACGTCTCAGAACCATGTAGCCACGTCCATGCATTCCTTGCACACGTGCAAACATCTTCCAATGACGTCCATGATACCTTCATATGCATTGTTCTTGATTCAATCATGTTGCGCAACCTCCTGATCAGCTCAACCACAATTCCTCCTGAATTTGGTTGTTGGAACCTCATCTCCTCCCTGAGACTAGTCCAATGGATCCCGTCACCAGCCATGTCTTGAACTCAAGCAACACCTGCACATTAATAAACAACCAATTCATACGAGCCCAAGTCCTTGACTTGACTCAAGTTAGTTCCGAACACAACACCTTACGTGAGAACCTCACATAAGCATGTTGCAAAACCACAGTAACACGATATCATCCATTTCAACCAAGACGCACCAAAAACTTAGCAAATGAATACTAAGCAATCTTTCCAACAATGTAAAGCAAGTACGAAACATTGCAAATGAAAAGCAGAAGCACTACGGTCAAGTTCCGGACCTTGCCAGAGCAACCCGGACCTTGAGCCGGAGCTAACAAAAGCTAGTAGAACCTAGCGCCGGAGCTTACTGAAACTAGTACAACCAAGCTCCCGCCGGAGCTTACAAAACTAGCAGGACCTAGCGCTGGAGCTAACCAGAACTAGTCGGAACTACTAAACCCAAAAGTCGGAGCTAGAAAAATCAACTTCGGAGCTTAGCAAAAACACGGCGGAGCTATCAAAAACATGTCGGAGCTATAAAAAAACATGTCAGAGCAATCAAAGACATGCCAGAGCTAAAGACAAAACTTCACCGGAGCTGACCAAAGCTAGTCGGACCTTGCTGTAGCTCGAAGCTAGAGTCGGACCTTGATAAAAAGGTGTTTTGGTGATATTCAAAACTTTTATCATCAAAGCCAAGTATATTCACTACAAGCCAATGTATTCAGCACACATAGGTCTTACAGCCACGTCTCCTAAGGTATTTGCTTAGTATGCTAGCATGATGCTAGGATAGTTAAGTAGCGTGGAATGTCTCATAGACCCATGGATTGAAGGGGTAGGCAGTAGGTGGTGACAGCCCTACCTATGCTTTGTAATCCTCCACGTTCGGCTATGCCACAGGCTCTTGGCGGGAGTCATCCTTGTATTGCTAGGGGTAAACCCGTGCCCGATGTGTTGAACAACTTAACATAAGGATTCACCATTCACATGCTCATTAGTATCAAACTTAGGCTATGTATATGTATACTAGAAGCATTGTTGAAGCAACTCACCAACTCTTAGTCTAATCTTCACTAGGACCTATTTACCCCTTTAGAATAATTGCTTAGGTGTGTGTCACACTACCCATATTATCAACTTACCTCTGTCATGATAACTGATTAGTATCCCATAGCTTCATCATAAGAGTAGTGTGTACTTTACTCCATCGCCTTCCTTTGAGATAAATATGATACCCTTGGGAATACTCATGGGTGAAATGATACAATAGTATCTTCTATGCGCTCGCGGACCTCATGTCTTACCATAGATGATCCGTAGTGTTAAGAAATACCAACGATGACATTAGCTGAATACTCCACTACAAGAGAGGCATGGTAGGCTATCAGAGAAATGCACGTTGGGGAAGATACGCTAAAAAGAGCTTGAGCTCAATTGCTCAAATGTCAGCTACACAAGCTGGAGATGTCAAACTCAGAGACCATTGCCGAGTATGCAATGAAGATCACCAATCTCACAAGTGAGATCAAGTCCCTAGATGGCTCTGTAACTAATAAAAAATTATTGAGAAGTGTTTTTCATCAGTGACAGACAAGTATACTGACATCATAAGCACCATTGAATAGTTCAATGATATTACAAAGATGTGAGTCACTGAAGCAATTGGGATATTAAGAACCCCAAAAGAAAATCAAAAAGGAAAAAAGGAGGTCAGAGAGAGTTGTGAGAAACTCATGTACTCTCAAGCTGAACTTGAAGCAAGTTGGACAAATAAAGAAAGAAGTACGAGGATCAGGAGGGAAGAAAAATGCAAGGAAAACCCCAAAGACAAGCCAAAGTAATACTGATTGCTTCACTAATGAAAGAAGGCCAACTGGTTTTGATCTTTCCAAAGTAAAATGTTTTAACTGCAATAAGAAAGGTCACTTTGCTGAAAATTGCAGAACACCAGACAAAAGAATTAAGGGCAAAGCTAACCTGACAAAAAGGACTGCAGAAGAGGATTCACATCTACTCTTGGCAAAGTTAGGTACTCAAGAGCAAGGTATTCATAAAGCTGAAGCTGAAACTCTGTTGGTTGAAACGTCAGGAAAACCAAAAGTTGCAAAGAACAACCACCTGTCATGGTACTTGGACGCTGTGGATAGTAACCATATGACAGGGTGTCAAGAGGACTTTACTGAACTTGACACTAGTATTACAGGATCAATGAAGTTTGGGGATGACTCCACAATGAAGATATGTGGAACAGGCTCCATTGTGTTTGAGAACCAAAGTGGAGAACACAGGGTGCTCACTGAAGTCTATTACATCCTTGAATTAAAAGCAACATCATTAGCCTTGGTCAGCTTGATGAGCATGAATGTAAGCTTACAGTAGAATATGGATAAATGACTCTATGGGACAGGGGAGGAAAGATTCTAGCTAAAGTAAAATGATCATCAAACAGACTCTACATACTAAATCTAAAACAAGTAAAACCAGAATGTTGGCAGGCAAGATCTTCAGAAGATTCTTGGCTATGGCATGCCAGGTATGGCCTGTTAACTTTCGAGCTTTAAAAAAACTTGCTGACCAAGGCTTAGTAACAGGGATACCAAAAGTAAAGCACATAGAAAAAATATGTGATTGTTGCCTCATAAGCAAACAACACAGGAAACCATCCCTTTGCATCTGCCTATCGTGCAGAAAAGCCTTTGGAGCTCATTCATGGTGATTTGTGTGGGCAAATATCACCAGAAACCAACTCAAGAAAAAATATTTCCTTTTGCTGATTGATGATTATTCAAGATACATGTGGATATCCCTGATAACCAGCAAAGATGAGGCTTTATGGCATTCAAAAGACTGAAGATTTTAGTTGAAGTAGAGCTCAGTCAGAAAGTATGCTCTTTCAGGATTGATAGAGGAGGAGAATTCACTTCTTGGGAATTCAATGACTTTTGCAAAGAACATGGCATCAAAAGGTACCTCATAGCACCCTACACAACACAAAAAAAATGTGTAGTAGAAAGGAGGAATCAAATTGTCATTGAAATTGCTAGGAGTCATTTGAAAAATAAGAATATGCCAAACACTTTTTGGGGGGAAGCAGTGACCATGGCAGTCTATCTGCTGAATAGATCTTCAACACAACATGTTCAGAACAAGACACCCTATGAAGCATTATATAAAAGAAAACCAAATGTGGCTCACTTCAAGATCTTTGGGTGCATAGGCCTTGTGAAAAGGAACACACCTCATCTGTCAAAGTTTGAAGACATAAGTAAGAGAATGGTGTTCTTAGGCTATGAGACAGAGGCTCACTCAAAAGCATATAAGATGTATGATCCTATTGAGTGGAAAGTACATGTCTCTAGAGATGTCATTTTTAAAGAAGATAAGGCTTGGCGGGAGTATGCTGAAATAGAGGGAAATTCAGCAATAGAGACCTTCATAGTAGAATATTCAGAACCTGAAGACAACCTGTAGAGTTCTGATCAAAGTGCTTTTGAAGATAATAGTGAGCATATGTTGGAAGAAGAGATGATCAATATTCCATAAACTCCACCACCAAGTTCTGCTGAGGGTCAAAACACACCAAGACAAGACATCTTTGAAGATTCCTCCCCTGATCAACCCTTGAGGTTCAGAAATGTTTCCTCTTTTACAGGGATTCAGTCCCAATGAATATTGAGTATTCAGGCCTTTGTTTTTTAGGTATTGAAGGATCAGCAAACCACCTTGAAGCAGGGAAGTCACCTAGCTGGAAAAAGGTCATGGAAGAAGAACTTTCATTTATTCAGTCCAACAAGACTTGGACCCTGACAAGTCTACCCCTGACCACAAAGCTATTGGCCTAAATGGGATTTTAAGCTAAAAAGGACAGCCAAGGGAATGTTGTCAAGCATAAGGCCACGCTGGTGGCGAAAGGATATGTGGAAAAGCCTGTAATAGATTTTGAAGAAGTATTTGCCCCTGTTGCTCGTTTGGAGACACTAAGAATGCTGATTGCCTTAGCTGAACAAAAAGGATGGAGAATTCATAACATGGATATAAAGTCAACATTTATAAATGGAGACCTTGTTGAGGAGGTATATGTCTCGTAAGCACCAGGTTTTGAAGTAAAAGCGAAAGAGCACATGGTGATGAAACTGCATAAAGCTTTGTATTGACTTCGGCAAGCCCCTCGGGCTTGGAACTCCAAACTGGACAAGACTCTGATAGAACTGAATTTTGTCATATCATCCTTGGAACATGCAGTATACAAAATGACTGATAGGGAAAAAGTTTTGAGAGTTGGAGTTTATGTTGGTGACCTCATCATCACAGGAGAAAGCTCTAAGGAAATTTTAGGCTTCCAAACAGAGATGAGAAGAAAGTTCAGTGTGAGTGACTTGGGTCTCCTAAGCTATTACTTGGGCATAGAGGTATCTCAGATGGAAAACTCTATAACAGTAAGTCAAAGTGGATATGCAATTAAGATGCTAGAGAAGTTTGGCATGAAAGACTGTAATCCAACCTTGATCTCAATGGACCCTCGAGCAAAACTGAAAAAGATAGCAAAACTCCTACTTTTAATAACACTGAATATAGGAATATGGTGGGGAGTCTGAGGAATTTGACCCATACAAGACCTTATTTAGCTTATTTAGTTGGTATTGAGTATATTCATGGAGTCCCCAACATCTGAGATGCAGTGGTCAAACAAAAAATCAGATATGTGAAGGGGACCATCAAATATGGACTTGAATACAGCTCAAGTAGTGAGGGACCAACAATATATGGATATTCTGATAGTGACTTTGCTGGTGATCTAGATGAGCGCAAGAGCACCTTAGGTATGATTTTCCTTCTTGGTACAAGTCCAGTAAGCTGGAATTCACAAAAGCAGAATATAGTTGCACTATCCTCATGTGAGGCAGAGTATATCTCTGCACGTTCTGCATCCCGTCAAGGTTTATGGATGAGCAGATTGTCAACTGATTTAACTAAAAGAAAAGAAGAAAAAACTGTGGTAATTCGAGTCGACAATAAATCTGCAATATCCCTATGCAAGAATCCAGTGTTGTCTGATAGAAGCAAACACATAGAAACACATTTTCATTTCATCAGAGAATGTGTAGAAGCCAAGAAAGTTCATATTCAGTATGTCTGCACTAATGATCAGTTAGCAGATATACTGACCAAATCTCTGATCAGACCAAAGTTTAAATAACGAAGAGAGAAGATACGAGTTTTGAAGCTTCAGAGGATGGCATCGATCATGCCGGAGGCGCCCCTGTAATCAGGGATGCAGCGGCTGTCGTCTAGGAGAATGTACTTGGTGCCGAGGACAAGTACGGGGCTGGGCATCCGCATGTTGACCGCAGAGGACACCCGGACAACTGCGGCAGGTCTGGCCGCCGGAGGCACTAACGCGGCGGCGGTGGAAGCATCTTGGGTGACAGTCACCTCGACAAAGCTGATAGGGGCGGTGTCAGAGTTGAGCCCTCTGCACATCTGGAGGTCGTTGGAGGCGAGCTTGCGGCAGATGTGCGTCACTGTGAGGACGGGGACGACGAGCGTTGAGGCGACAATGGCATGGGGCTTGTTGGTGTTGACGGGCCAGAGCAGGATGACCATGCCGTTGAAGCTTAGATGCCCATAGCTGACTGGAGTCCTCCAGATCTTGATGTTGGCGACACCCACATCCTGCAATGGCCCAACTACGGCGGCGGGGGAGCTGAGCCAAGAGCAGGCGGCGTGTGGGTAGACACTAAGGGCGCGGAGGACGTCGACACTGGCGATGGAGGCAGATGGAGTCTTCGAGGACGTCGGTGCTCTAGGCCCCTTCACCTTGGCCTCATGTTTCTTCGCCGAAATATTGTCCTACATCTGCATCTGCGCCTAGATCCGGTGTCGGGGCCCGTGGTGTTGTCAGCGACGAGCCCGACGACTTTGAGTCCAGGGCCCGGAGGTGCAGCTGTGGCGATGGATGATTTGAATCGTGGCTCCAGGTCGCGAATCCGACGAGTTCAGACGCAGACCGAGCGGACAAGGATGCGAGCGGGCTATCCTAGCGGTGAAGCTCGACGACAAGGTTGGCGAGATGCGGAATGGTGAGGAGGCAGAGAGGCGTCAACCGCCACTTTTGGGAACGGCAAGGGCACCGCCGAGGGCCTTGATGAAGATGCTCGACGATACGTGCAGAGGAAGGCCACGTCGGGCTGAGGCCGATGTGCTTGGCCGATGCTAGGTGGCGAATCTAGGCTCCTCAACTCGCGTGACGGGTCACGGTGAAGCGCCCGATTTGTTCTGATCCGGAGAGCACAGACGCGAAAGGACACATGAGTCATGCTGAAACTCGCTCAGGCAGAAAAAACTCGCCGCAATTCGGAAGTTGAGTGGCTTGACACAAAATGCGCTCTGTCGGTGCCCGTGGCGAGCGAGTTGCTCATGAGACGAGCGGCCCCGATCCGTTTTTCACAGAGGTATCACTGGAATCTCCCAATCTACTTCGTTTGCCAGCGCTTGGAGGCATCGACAGGGATCGAACACGCTGATCTGGCTGCGATTCAATGGCAACTGTGGAAGCCAACGCAGTGGAGGTGAGCGGGGATGAGGCGGGCGCCGCTTCATCTGCCGACGATTTGTCGACCGAAGACACAATTTTTTCATCAAGATACATCTCCTCCGCAGATGACGCAGAGTCCGGAAGTATGCATTGTTGCATGTCATGTACTCAAGGACCTTGTGTAACGCGTCTTGCAGCATGCTTAGCTTATCGCTGATAACGTTGAGCACAAAGCCCATCGTGGTGTCATCGTCGCCTATTGGATCGTTGCTGGATCGTGATACAAAATTATCACAGATGTTCTTGGTAACATCGCTGAACCTGTCGCCTGATCGTCGGCACCATCATTGTGCCATCGATAAAAAGGTGTAGGGATAAGATGTTGGAGCTGGACCACGAGCACGATCAACTCTGGCGAGGTAATTCATCGAGTTCACGCCGGAATGTGGAAGTTCACGCCGGAATGTGGATGTTGCCGCTCAACGCACAGAACCAATATGAAGAACAGAGGACTCAGTGTGTTCAACCGGTGTGAAACTTTTTGCCGTGGCTTTGTTCACCTTAAGTACATGTCACTGTACACAGTTACAACCAACTCATGATCCGTTTTACCCGGTCTACATGCAAACTCAACGCACACGATGCTCGGACGTTGAGAACGTGCTCATTCCCACATCTTACGCGTTCTACCCTAGACAAACTTCATACAAACGATAACTCTGCTCACTGTCGAGTTTCCAGCAACCCAGTACGTGATCTTAATGCATCTAGTGTAACACCCACATTTTTAGTACAATGCATTGCATACATTCTCATGCATAAAACATTAGTAGAACAAAAGATAAGAAAGAGAAGATAAAACATATATATAAATATGTGTAGGTAATTAGAAAAGTGAATGAGAATATAAAATATATAATAGAAAAATTAATATAAACAAACAAAATATATATATATATATATAACATATATATATATATATATAATATATAAAGAAAGAAAAAATAATTTTTGGAACCTTCAGGAAGTTTCCAGGAGAAGCTTCCCTTCCATGCCCCCGGAAGGTTCCGGGCAATGGCTCTGGGTCCGAGCGGAACTCGCCCCGACGCCCGGGCGTGCCCAAGCAGGGGCTCTCCGCGCAGCAGCGCGCTTGGCGCGACCAAGGCCGAGCCGGTTGGGACTCCGCGTCCCATGGCCAGCCGGGACTCTCCCGTG
Source organism: Tuctoria greenei (assembly GCA_036927565.1). Lineage (NCBI taxonomy): Eukaryota > Viridiplantae > Streptophyta > Magnoliopsida > Poales > Poaceae > Tuctoria > Tuctoria greenei. The sequence continues at coordinate 170,628,208 of JAYESD010000002.1, read as the reverse complement.
CGTGGCGCCCGGCTATATAAGGAGCCGCACGGCCCCAACTTTTCAATCACTGGCGATCGTAACTTCCAGCCAGCTGCCAGAAAAAAACCCTAGCCGCCAAGTAGAAAAAGGAGGCCGCAACAAGGAGAAAAAGGAGGAGAGAAAAGGGAAGAAAAAGAGGAAGAGAAGGAAGGAGCCGCCGTTCGCTGGAGATCGTCGCGCCACCGTCGACCTGTCGCCTAAGGATCGTTGTGCCATCTATTTCATCTACACTGCGTTTCGCGACCCTTAGAGCCGTTACTTCTACGGTAGGATACATTTTCCAAGACAAATTTTAGCGACATAATAGATCTAATACCCGGAATTAAATCGTAGTTGCATCTACATCTATTTTATTTCAGCAACCCTAATTATCCCTAAAACTCTCGTAAACTCGCATGAACACATATGAAGTAGTTGCATCTAATTTATGAAGTCGTATCTAATTAATTATCGAACCTTGCATCCATCTATATCATTGCATATTGATTTATATGTGTGCATTGTGTTGATTTGTATGTGTTTTCTTGTATGTGCGTGATCACGAGTAGAGGGACATGGTCAAGAGGCCGTGTTCAAAGATTTCCAGAACCAAGACTTCGGAGCTCTTGAGCAACCCAACCCGTCGGAACAAGGCAAGTGTCTTTGATCATATTGATCTCGTTTTTATTAAATGTATTGTTTGCAAAATTGCATGCTCGTGTCAATATGATGGGGAACCCATACGTAGGAGTTTACTAGCGTTGTATGCCACTCCTTGTCGCCATGATATATGTCGGTATCCTGCATACTGGGTACCTCTTGGAACTGCAAAGAGTGCAAAGGAACACCACCTATCTGAGTTGAAGACCCTCAAAGGCCCCACGGGTCACTCGGAACTGGACCTGCCTACCTCATATGGTTAGTCCCAGTGCTGCCACATGTATCATAAAACCGGAGCTACAATCCATACATGGGAATGCTCGGGACTGGATACCTGTGTGGCACCCCCGGACCTAACCCTCGACAGAGGGAAGCTCCGGTACTGACACGTGTACCACGACACCGGATCTACTCATCCAAGACAGTAAGCTCCAAAGCTGGCACGCGTCCAACCGCCAAACCTTCAACCTCAACAGGCAGATTGGTGGACCTCCAACTACTCGGACCTTCAAGGGACATTAAAGGCTTCAAGACCTGATTATGTGTCATTAATACTATCTTAATGACACACGATCGGATGACCCTTAATACCAATAACACCACCATTAAAGGGCATTATCATGCTATAAAGGGGAATTAAGTACATCAACTGCATATTAGGCATCAGTAACCGCCAGGGCCACATGTCGCGCCTGGCTAATGATGTAACGGCCAGTGCTTGAACTATAAAAGGACTGGTCGAGCGATACACAGGGAGACTTTTTTGGCCTCTCTCTGGCTCACGCTCTCATACACTCGATACAACAACAACAACACACGTATGGAGTAGGGTATTACACTCAGGCGGTCCAAACCACGTAAATCCTCATGTCAAGTCACCATCTTGTTCTGAATCACCGCGCGCCCCAACCGAACTAAGAAACTCTGCGAGCTACTAACAGTAGTACCAGGAGAATTGTTAGAACCAGACTCCGACATTTGCCGCGCCAGGAAGGGGGTGCCTGAGATTCAAAGATGGTGAATTCTGCTGCTGGATCATCCAACAGTAACCACGCTGAGCAACCTGCTGGAGGCAATCCCTCCAACATGCAGCATCCAGCAGTGTTGTGGCCCCAGTAGGAGTCATGCCACCACCGCCACCGTCTGCTCCGGTGAATCAACCAGGACATCGAGATGGGGCGTCCGTGTCGATCACTGCATCGGCAAACAACAACCCCGAACACACGCTTAATGTTGCGCATGCTCTTCTCTAATGTCCACCGCCTCCAGGAGCACCACAAGGTGAAATGGAGTAGTGGAGAGCTGATGTGGATCATCTGGTTGCAGCAGCAGCCGATGGCATCAGCAATCAAGGCCCTCCCCCCTCCGGGCGGGCACCATCGCAGTGTCGGACCTTGTCGGGTAGACTCGGTCTGCAAGCTTCACAGCACAGGAGGCGTGTTGCATCTCAACAGGCGACATCGCTGCCTTCTGGGGCGCAACGTACTCACACGGTTACAAGGCTTTCAACTCATGACCTCCGGGCGGAGCTTGATCGTCGTTACCGGCAATAGGACGGCCGCGTCCACATCGAGCGTGTTCGCGAGAGGCGAGAGGCTTGGGACAGTCCTGCTCCTGAGGGAGTAGGAGGAGGCTGTTTTGCGTTGGCCATGCACCTACACATGGTCAGATGGCCGCAGAAGTTCTAGCCTCACCCGCTGGAGAAATTTGACAGGACTGTCAATCCTGCCGAATTTCTTCAAATCTATTCCACCGCTATCCAGGCGGCTGGGGGCAATGAGGCCATGATGGCCAATTATTTTCCTATTGCTTTGACTGGTACCGCCAGGTCTTGGTTCATGAGCCTACCGCCTGACTCCATCAATAGTTGGGCAGAGTTGTGCCACCAGTTCACCGCCAATTTCGGGAGCTCATACACCCGACCAGGCACAGAACTGGATCTTTTTGCTGTCAAGCAAAAAGGGGGAGAGTCCTTGCAATCCTTCATTCAGAGGTTCTCCTAGGTACGAAATATCATTCCTTCTATCTCAAGCGCTTCTGTTATTGTAGCATTCGAGCAGGGCGTACGAGATAAGAAAATGCTGGAGAAGCTGGCGACCAAGGAAGTCACCAGCGTCACAGAACTCTTCAGCTTGGCAGACAAGTGTGCCAAGGCTGCGGAGGGTCGTGAAATGCACTCCCAACCACCTCCGGAGGTCAACAAAAATCCTCCAAGGGTGAAGCCACTACCTCCAGGAGTGGCAAGAAGAAGAAAAAGTCCAACGGCAAGAAGAAGCTGTCGGCCGGCACAACTCCTGTCGCTGCTGCCGCAGCTCCGGGTGGCCGGGGGCCATGCCCCGAGAAACGGCCTCGGCCATCGTCTGAAGATGGTGGCAGCTCCAAGATGTGGTGTCCCATACACAAGACGAACAACCACAACCTGGAAGACTGCCGAGAGGTCCAGAACCTTGCCGAGCGCTACAACAAGCGCCGGGAAGAAGCTCCTTTTCGTCAAAGGGAAGGAAAACAAAAAGTCGACAAAGCTCCGGCTGAAGAGGAGTTAGGCTTTCAGGACCCCAAAAAGGTCTTGAAGGCTGTTTACACCTCCGTTGACGACAACTCCGACGTCTCCGACAATGAACGTCGGAGGACCATGAACACCATATTTGGTGGTTCGTGGGACATCACTTCCCGCCGTGTCCTCAAGACAATGCGGCGGGACATGGCCTCTGTAGCTCCCACCGCCAGGGCGGAGCCTCATCAGAAGTGGATGGATACTGCCATCACCTTTGATGCTTCGGACTGTCCTTGGAACATGATCGGAGCTGGACAACTTCCATTGATGGTATCTCCCACCATCAATAACATCCAGCTCCACCACGTGATGGTGGATGGAGGTTCGGGGCTGAACCTCATAAGCTTCGAGGCCTTCCTCAAGCTTCAGCTCCGACCTTCGGATCTTCGCCCCTCCCGACCTTTCTCAGGAGTGGGTCCGGGAGCCATAACCCCACTTGGTGCCATTACTCTCCCGGTGACCTTCGGAACTCGGGAGAACTACAGGACTGAGAAGTTGGTCTTTGACGTGGCACAAATCAACTTGCCATTCAACGCTATCTTGGGCTGGCCAGCTTTATACAAATTCATGGCTGCTACTCACTATGGCTACTAGGTGTTGAAGATGCCAACACCCTCAGGTGTTCTCCGGATCCACGGAGGTCGCGCTGCTGGAGTTACAACTCTGGAAGAACTCCAAGCACTTGCTAGAGTGCAGCAGGAAGAATCCGGAAAGGAGCAAGCTTTGAAGCCTCCGAGCATTCGTCATCGAGGCTCAACCTCCGCACCCCATGTGCAACCAAGCGGCGACACCGACATTCCCGTCAAAGTCGTCCAAATTGGTTCCGACGCTGCATAGACCACCAGTATATCGATAGGTCTGAACGACAAATAGGAACTCACGCTCATCACTTTCCTCTGGGTTAATGTCGACGTGTTTGCCTGGCAACCATCACAAATGTCTGGGATCCCTAGGGAAGTGATTGAGCACAATCTGAAGATTTATCCCGACGCTCGTCCTGTACATCAGAGGCCTCGGAAGCAATCAGTAGAGCGACAGAACTTCATACGCCAAGAAGTGAAGAAGTTGCTCGAAGTTGGATTCATCCGGGAAGTCTTCCACCCAAAATGGCTGGCAAACCCAGTCGTTGTACCTAAGGCCGGTGAGAAGCTTCGGATGTGTATCGACTACACAACACTAAATAAGGCATACCCAAAGGATCCATTTCCACTACCTAGAATAGATCAGATAGTGGATTCTACCTCTGGGTGTGAATTACTGTGTTTCCTAGACGCATATTCTGGGTATCATCAAATCAGAATGTCTAGAGAAGATGAAGAGCATACTGCCTTCATCACAGTAGATGGACTGTACTGTTATAGTGCCATGCCATTCAGTCTCAAAAACGCTGCTTCAACGTTTGTGCGAGCTATGTACAAAACTTTTAGAGAACTCATAAGAGATGTAGTGGAAGTGTACGCCGATGACATCGTCGTCAAGATCAAGAACAAGGAGTCATTTCTTGACACCTTGCAAGCTGTCTTCGACAAGTTTCGAATCACACGCACAAAGCTGAACCCAGACAAGTGTGTCTTTGGGTTTAGATCCGAAAATCTTCTTGGATTCTTGGTGAACCACCAAGGAATAGAGGCGAATCTCGCAAAGATTAAAGCTATTGAAGACATGCGGCCACCAGCTCGCATCAAGGATGTCCAGAAGCTGACTGGGTGTCTAGCTGCCCTCAGCCGGTTCATCTCAAGTCTGGCAAAACGGGCGCTACCCTTCTTCAAATTATTGAGGAAGTCCAGACCATTCCAATGGTCTGAAGAAGCAGAAAAGGCATTCCACGAGCTGAAGCAGCTCCTCACCACTCTACCAACTTTGGTAGCTCCGAATCCTGGTGAGCCACTTCTGCTTTACGTTTCAGCAACTAGCGAAGTTGTCAGCATGGTCCTGGTTGCGTAAAAACCAGAACCATCTCCAGTTCAGGAATCCAAACCCCTCCGGGAAGGTCCGGAGCTACCTGAAGGCGAGTCTGGGTCCCAGCCCCCAGACCCGGATCCTCAAGGCGAGAAGTCAGAGGATCAACCTCCTTCAAATGAAGGAGTTACTGTTGCTGAACAAGAAGATTTGGATCCTTCCGGGAGGGTCCGGGTCACTTCAGAGGAAGCTCCAGGTTCCTCTAGCAAGAACCAGGAGGTCCCCGAAAAAGGTTCGGACCCCTCCGGGAGGGTCCGGGTTGATGAGGAGGAAGCTCTGGGCCCCTCCGAGAGGTTCCGGACAGTTCATCGCCCAGTGTACTTCATAAGTGAAGTACTTCATGATGCAAAGACTCGGTACCTGGAGATGCATAAACTGCTATATGCAATTCTTATCACCTCTAGGAAGCTTCGTCACTACTTCCAAGCTCACAAGATTTCAGTGGTAACCTATTATCCACTGTGTGCAATCTTGCATAACCCCAACTCTACTGGGAACATCGCAAAGTGGGCAGCGGAATTGGCCGAGTTTGATCTCGAATTCGTCCCAACACAAGCGATCAGAAGTCAAGCATTGGCAGACTTTGTGGCGGAATGGACCCCCCCACCATCAAATCCTAGGGCCCCCAGTGAGCAGAAACCGGAACCTAAGGTTCTGGTCTTCACTGAGCCTCACTGGACTCTCTACTTCGACGGCTCCGTGCAAAAGTAGGGGGCCGGAGCTGGAATCCTTCTCCTTGCTCCGACCGGGGAGAAGGTCAAATACATGGTTCACCTTGACTTCAAGGCGACCAACAACATGGCAGAGTATGAAGCACTAATCTATGGGCTCAAAGTGGCACTATCATATGGTGTCAAGCAGCTGTTGGTAAAGGGTGATTCACAGCTCATTATAAAACAAGTCAAAGGTGAATGCTGCTGCAACAACCTCCAACTAGCTGCATATCTTCTTGAAGTCCTGAAGCTTTAGAAGTATTTCGACGTCCTGGATCTTTGCCATGTCCAGCATTTCAACAACGCTGAAGCTAACGAACTCTCGATGAAAGCTTCAACCGGAGCTCCAGCTCCCGACGGAACTTTCGCCTGGAGATTAACAAGACCAATAGCTCAGCCTGCCGAACTGAGTGAAGAGGGCAAGACCAGCACCTCGAAGCTGGCGGTCCCGATGCCCTGTTACCATGGCATCCATCAAAGGTCATAGGTGCTACAGGAAGCTCCGAGCAACCCAGCACGCAAGACTCAGAAGCTCAATCTAGCTCTGATGCATGGATCTCAGAGATCTGAAGCTACTTGAAAGACAACATACTTCCTGAAGACAATGTATCTGCTGACCAGCTAGTCAGATTGGCTAAAAGATACACACTGGTGGAAGGGGATCTCTACCGGCGTGGTGCCAACGACGTCCTAATGCGGTGCATTACAAGGGAAGAAGGACGCGAGCTCCTCGCGGAAGTTCATGGAGGCGAGTGTGGGAACCACACGTCTTCCCGCACGTTGGTCGGTAAAGCCTTTCGGCATGGTTTTTACTGGCCTACAGCACTCCAGGATGCAACCGAGCTAGTGAAGAAATGTGAAGCATGTCAGTTCCATGCGAAGCAAATTCACACACCAGCTCAACCACTACAAATGATACCCCTGACATGGCCATTCGCTGTGTGGATTATGGATATCTTGGGACCTTTCCCAAAAGCCATCGGAGGTTACAAGTACCTGTATGTTGCCATCGACAAGTTCACCAATTGGCCGGAAGCAACTCCAGTTGTGACAATAAACAAGCAATCAACTATCAAGTTCTTGCAGTCCATAGTATGCAGATTTGGAGTCCCAAACAAGATCATAACTGACAACGGGACCCAATTCACAAGTTCTGCATTCCAAGGATATTGCGAAGACCTCAACATTCAAGTCAGCTACGCTTCCGTGGCTCACCCGGCAAGCAATGGCCAAGCTGAGAGAGCAAATGCAGAAATTCTAAAGGGACTCAAGACGCGCACATATGAGCGCTTGAAAAAACATGGAGTCAACTGGATTGAGGAGCTTCCGCCCACCTTGTGGGCAAACAGGACAACTCCAAACCGGTCAACCAGAGAGACACCCTTATTCCTGGTGTACGGAGCTAAAGCATTCCTTCCTCCGAAAATCACCTTGGGGTCGCTCTGGGTTCGGACCTTCGACGCAGCCATGCAGGACTAGCTCTAGTGTGAAGACCTTGACCTCGTTGAAGAGGGAAGGTGCCGAGTAGCTGTTCGAAATGCACGATACCGCCAAGCGCTCCGGTGTTACCACCAAAGGCATGTGCATAGTCGAAAGCTCAAGGAAGGCGATCTGGTGCTATGGAGAATACAAACTCGAGAAGGGTTAAACAAACTTTTCCCCAGCTGGGAAGGACCCTTTCGAGTGATCAAAGTATCCCATCCCGGATGCGTTCGCTTTGCAACCGAGGATGGGACACCGCTCCCTAATCCTTGGAACATTGAGCACCTCTGTAAGTTTTATGCTTAATGTCACGGAGGTGAGTCTGAAATTACATATGATGTATGTTATAGCGTCATTGTACAGAGACGGGTAGCTCCTCCGGGAAGACAGCTGGACCTTCCCAGGAAGGTCCGCAAAGTTCAAGCAACACTTGACACAGTCTCAAAACTAAAAGTGTAGCTAGCTACCCTTGGTCGAACAAGAAATGTAACACACTTAGCTTGGTTCCATACCCTAAGAGTGTACTTGTCTACCTTGTACCCCGGACCTATAATGAAAGACAATGATATGTGAAAACAGGCTCCACGTGCATTTATTTTGTACAGGCTCATTCTTTTTTATTTTTCTCTTTGTTGTCTATAACAAAGTTGTGCAATTATTAAGAAACTTTAGCTCAAACAATTCATATATAATTCAAGTTGCATTGTTATTTCTTTCGGGTCTTAACATCGTTGAATGACCTACTCGCCTGAACGCCAAGCCAATCTAGGTCTGGAGTGTGCTATCGACTTAGCCTGGTCCTACACCATATGTACGCCACTCTACCTACACCCCAGCAGGCCTAAGTAAGGTGAGTCTAGAAAACGATTGGACCTGGAGAAAATAAACAAACACGTTTGATTATATATATAATTGCTGTCAACCTAAAATTTCATATGGGAATAGTAAGTCACAAATGAGTTATAGATAAGAAATGGATTTTACTGTTTTTCTTGACTTCAGTGTGCAGGAAAAATGAAAATCCCACGATGATGTTGGACAATGCCGGAGCTATCAAAGCTTCGACATCCCCCAAGGGAGCCCACCGTCAATGTTTTAAACATTGATAGTGTGTGTCGCCGGAGCTATCAAGTTCCGACAAATCTAGGGGGGCAGTCGTCAATGTAAATAAGTAAAAAGAGTTGAAGAGAAGATGGTAGAAGGAGACCCAAATGTTGACGCTCTTAGTGTTGACGGTGGTCGCTGCTACTAAGCTCTGACAACCCCAGAGGACCAGCCGTCGACACTCTACGTGTTGACAATGGTCGCTACCGGAGCAACTAAGCTCCGACAACCCCAGGGGGCCCTACTATCGATGCAACAAAACTTTGGACCTATACTCTACAAGTTCGAAGCACTCAAGTCTTCAATAAAATGCTACATCCTTTTGGTACATGTTCACAATCAAATTGTGTACATCTACCAGGGGGCCAAGTAAGACAAAGTTTGAAGACAAAAAATGAAATTCATAAATTTCTTTGGATTCATTCATCTGAAGACAAGAGATTACAAAATTTGAGAAAAGAAGAGAAGATAAAAGCTGGAGCTAAAAGGGGAAAGTCCTAAGTTCTATGGAAGAACGAGGCGACCTTCTGGGCAACCTCCGACACGCTGGTCTTGGCAGCGTCTCCCTCTCCATTGATGGGACCTTCAAGCACCGGGTTTAGTGGGAAATGAGGATCCCGACTTGTGTAGCACGTCAGCATGTATTCCGCGATGTTCTGCGCAAGGGATTTTCCTTCATTTTCCAACTGATCTGTGATGACATCGCCCATCGCGCCAAGTTTGTTGCCAACCGAGCTCAGCGCCCCCAACGCATGGTCCAGCTCTGGCTCCGGATTGCTCGGATGCACGGGGCTAAAGCCCAGCGGTGCCAGCGCGACATCGGCTTTGCCCACGAAGTCCCATACTTGTTGAGACTCTGCAACTCTTGAGCCTTGAACCTCCTCCAAGGACCTCTTGGCTGCCGCAAGCTCCGAACCCTCCCGGGCAAGGCGCTCGACCTTCTTGGCGTGCTGTTGAATCCTCTCAGCAAATTGCTTTTCAAGGTCACCAAGCTCCTTCTCCTGGACGTGGATCCGGTTCCGACGGTGAACCAGGTCTTTCTCCATGCCTGGCACCTTCTTCTCCCTGGTAAAGACTTCGGCATCCCTTTTGGTAAGGTCATGTCCCCACTTCTAGGCCTTCTCCTCCTCGCTCTTGCAGAGCTCCTCCAGCTTTTTGGTGCGCTCTGCAAGGCTCTTGTCACCCAGAGCCAGCCTTTGGGCGAGCTCCTCCTCCCTCTTCACGAGGTCATCCCTCAGCTCCAGGAGTTTTTGCTCTTCCTCTTCGAGCTTTTTCTCTCGCTCGTCAAGACCCTCCCGGTGCTTGACGAGGCTTTTGTGGATGGTATTGAGCTTCTCCTAGCGATCATTCGCCGCTTCATTAGCAGCCAGGGTTTGTTCATATATAGCCTGGGATTGGTTGTCGAGGGATCACACCATGCTTTCCCTCTCATCTAGCAACTGGCCCCAGTACTCCATCCGAGCCTTCTCCCTCTTAACCCACACCTTGTCGTCGGCCAGCCTTGTTTGCGCCAGCTTAGTCTCGAATTGGAGTCGGTTGCGCCACCTCCTAAGAGTTTGGCGCTCCTCCTCGATGGCCTTGCTGTCATGATAAAATGCAAGCTGGACCTGACGAAGGTTGGAGCAGGCATTGTCGATGGATAATGACAGGGGGATTGGCTCTGGACCTGCTGGGGTCCTCTCTGCTGACTCCAGCGGGTCCTTCAGAACAAAAATTGGGTCCCACTCTACAAGAGCGGTCCCCTGAGCTTCCGTGGCACTAGGGACGCCCTCTGGGAGTGCCTCGGTCATCGCCGAGGTAGGTCCTACCATGGGAGTTTCTACCTCCGGGGTCAGCTCCGAAGGTCCCGCCGCTAGGTCATCATCATTTGGTCCCTCAGGCAAGGGACCGTTCGCTTCGTCTTGGCACCCTGGCTCAGGAACGAGTACCTCTGGAACTATCACCTCCGGGGCGGGCATTGAAGACCCAGTCGGAGCTGAGGCCATCTCCGGCCCCGATGCTGGTGCTTCCTCCACTGCCGGTTCAGGCACCGGCGCTTCGACGTTCATGGCGCCTACCGGTCCAGGCACCAGCGCTTCGACCTCCACCGGTTCGGGTGCCGACACCCCCATGTCAACCAGCTCAGGCACCGGAACTTCATCAACTGTCGGCTCCGCCACCGGGGGTTCAGTAACATCCGGCTCGAAGGCCGGAACTGCAGCTACCTCCGGCTCTGAGGCCGGAGCGTCCGTCATCACAACATCCAAAACCGGAGCTTCAGCCTCCGGAGCTCATGCCGCTGGTATATCTTCATTCCCGTGGTCCAGCGCTATCACGGGAGCTTTAGGAGATGAGTCGAGAACCACGACAGCTGGCGCCGGAGCTGCCATGACCTCAGCTACCACCTGGGGCGGTGCTGGAATTGGAGCCAGAGCCTCCGCCTATACAACATCAGCTGCTGTCACAGGAACTGGAGCTTCAGCCCCTTTTTTGGATACCCTGTGGATGAAGGACAAAGAAACTCAAAATATGGTTACAACAAAAATAACAAACTGAGGTAAAGAAGCAAGTTTACCTTGGAAGGCTTACGCTCCAGCTAGCCCGGAACCTTTTCGCCGGACGCTCAGAGCCCGACCCAGTCACATCTAGTGTAGCAACTCCGGAAGGGTCTTCGGAGCTTGCTGCCGTCGTTAGCGACATCTTAGTTGGGGCCCCCTCGACTGAGAAGGACCCTTAGACCTAGAGCCCTTAGCTGGCCTTAGTGCTGGAGTCACCTGGTCGGAGCTGGCGTTCCGGGGAGACGCTGATGCTGGAGTTGGTGTCGCCGTCGAAGACCTCCCCCGTCGTGGAGAAGGAGCTGTTGTGGAAGGAGTAGGTCTGACGGGCCTCCTGTCAGAGTGCTTCAACTTCCTCTTTCGGCTGGAGGGCTCATTCAACTCTTTGCCCTTGCCTATGACTTCAGCTCTTTGTCTCGGGGCGGAAGTAGGGCCACCCTCGGAAGCTTCGGGGATCACCAATCTGGTGGCTAGACGCCTTTCTACCTCACCGAGGTCGTCAAGCATCGGCATGCTCCTCCGGAGCTCCCTGCTGAACTCCGCCTCCATGTTCAGAGGGAGGAAAGCCGCCGGTGGAGTTAAGTCGTCACCCTCGACGTCAATGCCATTCTGGAACTTCTTGAGATGAAGCTCCAAAGCAGCGCCATCCAAATTGGACTTCAGACTGGTTTCAATGCGGTCATCATCCATCACGCTATTGAGGGCCCAAGAGAGCTTCTCCCTCTTCTTCAGCGGAGCCCACCTGTTGACCAGGAAGTTGCAGAAGATCATTTGGGGGTTCACCCCTCCTTCCACACATTCGCGGATCCTGATCAAAGCAGGGTTGAAGGCCTATGACAACACCGGAACCACACTCCAGGCGTTAGTGTCAACATTGCGAAGACCTTCATCCGACAGCTCCAGCTTCTCGTGTTCCTCTGCCGTGACAATAATCCAATCCTTCTTCCAGTCGTCCCACTTGCCGGGAGGAAATGACCTCAAGTACTTGTAGGGGCATTTCTTTCGCTTCACAAAATAGTAGAAGCCAAGATACTCGGAACCCTTGCCGGTGGTGTGGATGGTGAAGAAGGTACGAAAAACCTCAACGCAGGGGGGGATACCCACCCACATCTCGCAGAAGTGGACGAATGTTGACACAAGAAGAATAGAGTGGGGGCGAAGGTGGTACAACTGCAGACCATAGAAGTCTAACAGCATCAAGAGGAAAGTTGAGAAAGGTGGGATCAGCCCCACCATGGTGTACACAGAGAAGTACACCATGTCGCCGCCGCACTCCTTCTTGAACGGAAGCTTGCCATCGCGGACCAGGTGGTTGAAGGAGTCGCTGGACCACCCCATGTAAGTCCGGACCTTCTTCAGATCGTCATCGCTCGTGAGACGGCTCTTGCAGAGAACCAACTCTAACGCAGGACGGCGGGGCGAGAGAGAAAAAGCAAGCGAAAGTATGGAGGATTCGAGCGCAAGTTCAAATGAAGGCGTAAGGAATCCCCAAACCGTGCGTGCTTTCCTTCTTAAGTAAGCCCCCGCAACGCTTGGATGGAAACCGCAAAAAGGCCAAGGATACATTTTAAAAATTAGACCCTGCCAATGACAAAGGGGCCCGAGGCCACCTAGACGATCAAGTCGAGGTCCTTACACCAGGCAAACAGTTGTCATGATGAGAGGCGGGAAACCGAAGGGCGGCGACCTGACAGGGTGCGCGAAACCGATACGATTTTCGTATTGGGAACCGGCGACCTTCAATTGTGTGAGATCCGAACGCGCAAATCTCACCTTCCACGTTCAGAAGATGCCACGCGGCAATGGTTTAAATACGAACTATCACCTCAATGGTACATCCAAAAACCCTTGAAGACACGGCGCATAGATCGAAAGATGGACTCACCTCCGGCAGAATGACTTAATCCAATGGGTCTCTCCCAGAGGTGGGCCCAGGGGGCCACTATCGGTATCCTGCGTACCGGGTACCCCTTGGAACTGCAAAGAGTGCAAAGGAACACCACCTATCTGAGTTGAAAACCCTCAAAGGCCCCACGGGTCACTCGGAACAGGACCTGCCTCCCTCATATGGTTAGTCCCAGTGCCGCCACGTGTATCATAAAACTGGAGCTACAATCCCTACATGAGAATGCTCCGGACTGGATACCTGTGTGGCACCCCCGGACCTAACCCCTGACAGAGGGAAGCTCCGGTACCGACATGTGTACCATGGAACTGGATCTACTCATCCAAGACAGTAAGCTCCGAAGCTTCCACGCATCCAACCGCCGGACCTTCAACCTCAACAGGCACATTGGTGGACCTGCAATGGCTCGGACCTTCAAGGGACATTAAAGGCTTCAAGACCTGATTATGTGTCATTAATGCTATCTTAATCACACACGATCGGATGACCCTTAATACCAGTAACACCACCATTAAAAGGCATTATCACGCTATTATGGGGAATTAAGCACATTAACTGTGTATTAGGAATCAGTAACCGCCAGGGCCACATGTCGCGCCAGGCTAATGATGTAACGGCCAGTCCTTGAACTATAAAACGACTAGCCGAGTGATACACAGGGAGACTTTTTTGGCCTCTCTCTGGCTCACGCTCTCATACACTCAATACAATAACAACAACACACCCGTAGAGTAGGGTATTACGCTCAGGCGGCCTGAACCACATAAATCCTCGTGTCAAATCACCATCTTGTTCTGAATCTCTGCGCGCCCCAACCGAACTAAGAAACTCCGTGGGCTAATAACAGTAGTACCGGGAGAATTGCTGGAACCAGACTTCGACAATATACATGATGAGTCGGGTATGAGTATTTTTCTTTTTGCACTGCATTGCTACACAGGTTTTGGATAACTTAAATAATATACTTGACAACTTCAATTATGAGAAATTGGGATGGTGATGGAATGATGATTAATTTAGCAACATGGAACTTAGGTGATCTTAGCAAGCATGACATAGTGGAATGGGTTGGATGGTATGGTGGTTTTGCTTGCTTTAGATCTAAGGATCGGTTTATTTGAGAATATGCCAGGACAATAGTGCCACCACAAGGCAAGGTATGGGTGCGGCGTAGCTGAATAATTAGGTGTGCTGCTAGTATTGTATGGATCATTGGATGGCAAGGGGAATGGGAGTCGAGTTAGGGCTACCATGAGATCCGCATGGCACACGAGGGGGACCGTGGGTCGGAGAATGGAGATTCAAACATGTTGGTGAAACATTAGTGGGTCCGTACATATTAGTAGTCTTTTTTGAAAGGCTATTTTGTGATCTCTTGGCCACATACCTATGGAAGTGTGATAACGCATAATAGAGGTTCTTTAGTCATCGAAAGGTGATAAAATCATGAACATGTGGGTAAAGTGATACAACCTTTGCAGAGTGTTAAAACCTATCATGATAGCCGTGCTCCCGATTATGAGCACCTGGATGACCTACATGATTAGAATTGGACTTGGGAATTTGGGATGGTTTGGTAGGGTTTGGTTTGTCACATGAGTATAGTCGAATTATGGAAGGATATGAAATTGATACATGGTGATGATAGTAATTGTGGGCTGGTTATAATAACATTGTGATGGTGATGAGGATATAAATACATGGCATGATAAATATTTGGGTCATGAGGGGAATTAAACTCACATAGACATGATAGGCTACTTTTACATGTTAATGAAATGTACTTTTCTGCAATTAGCCATTTTATTTCCATCCTTTTGTTTAGCTACATGTCATCTATTCCCACACTTGCTGACTACGACACGTACTCACCCTCGCAATTCCTCCATCAACAGTTAGAGGAGACACTTGGGAGTACCTTGAGGATCATGTGGAGTACCAGGTTGCGTTCCGCCGTCAATTGCCTGTGGAGTGGAGTCGTGTTACTTAGTTTATTTCCGCTGCACTATTTAGAGACCTGTCATTATGAATCGTTGGATTATTGTAATAAGGTACTTAATTACTATTTGAGTTGTGGTTAAATTCTAGATATCATTTGTCATGTATCTGTGTATGTGTGTTGAATGTCCTGGGCACACATATGCGTTACGCTTGGTTCATTATCAGAACCGGGCGTCACAAATTTGTATCAGAGCCACATTGACCGTAGAACGCAAGCCTAGGTAGAATGGACACTCTAGAGCACATAGGAGCACTCTTCTAATATGCTATTTTCGAAATTTCTTGCTGCTCTTTAAATTTTTGCCGTTTCAGCCACCGTAAGGTGCTGATTGCTGGTGCGTTTTAATGCAATTTTCAGCCGTGTTTTATCGTGCTCGCTGCTGTTTTTGCTGCTCAAATCTTTGTGAAAAGTGTGTATTTTGCTGCTGTTATGTGTGGGTAAAATCATTGTGCTAGCTGCTGCGTTTTCTTCCTCTTTTTTTCCTTTCTTTTTTGACAGCTGCAACGCGCTTTTCCCTATTATTTTGGCTGCTGCAATTTTCAGATTTTTACAATATAACTCTCATCTCTAATGTTTCTTGTTTTTCCATAGATGCTGATCACGAGGAGTACAGCGCGCAAGAGCACTTGCCCGCCGCCCCTTGGATGTGGGCTTAACCCCATTGAGCTTGACAAGCCGAAGCAAGAGGAGGAGAAGGTCAAGCACGAGGAGGAGGGAGCTAATCAGCCAAACACTATGGAGGAGGATCCGGGGGAGTATGAGTCGTATGAGGAGGATATGGATGAAGATCCTAATAAGGAGTACTATGTACCAGCTCCCGATGAGGAGGAAAACAGAGACGAAAATAAAGGGGGATCACAACCCGGTGCAAATGAGAATGGACACAACAGTCCCAAGTTTCCCCAAGTTGAGGAGCTTTGGACCACCGGAACCGAAGGAGGACATGCATCGCTGGAACTAACGGAATTCCTTCATTCCCGTTGCATGTGTGCTAATTACTTCATGAAGAAGGTCTCTCGTACCGGACGCGATGAATGGCATTGCTGAAATTGTCATTTTCGTCACCAACAAGGTGGTCTCACGGCATTATGCTCCCACCTGGAGGTCTAGTCAAAAGGATGCTACGGATGATGCTGCATGGGCGGCACTCACAAGTTTGTGCCATACTCGCCGCTTTGAGCTTGAGAATACCACGTTTCAGCTGTACCCTCAACGGGAGAGTGGTACGGGGAATGTAATTGGACAACAAGAAGCTACAGACAGCTTGCTAGCGATGGATAGATCTCAAAAGGCACTATTGGACATGAGCAATCGCTATGCGACCGCACAAGGAGAGATCCACTACCGTTGCAAGGAGCTAGCTCGTTTGGAAGCCAGCATGGAGATGAAGGAATTCGAAGAAAGAGGAGAACCGTGGTCACCCAAGTGAATCTGGTCACCTACATCACCATGGCGCAACCCCATTACATCCGCGCAGCCAAGGACACCCCCACCGCCTCACAATTAGGAATTTAAGTCCCCTATGAGTATTTTGTAATAAGAATGCTTAGATCATGTTATTTTGAAATAGTGTAGTGTGCTGAATTTTGATTGGTGTTTGCTTGTGTGCTTAGTTGCGAGTTGTGGGACACCTCGACGAATGTCCACATCCGCATATAGTAGAGAGATGTGGGATGCTTCGGCACTTGTACACATCCTCATATAGGTTTATATTAATAAAGGATTGTTTAGTGTCATATACCTTGATGCATATAGTTGGGGAATCGTTCTTTCAAATCTGAACTTTATCTTATTCTCTCCTCTCTCACAGATGCCGAGGGGATATGCTACTCACAAATGAAGGAACACTCATGGTGCTGGAACTAGCGGAACACACGATGGTGATGATGACAACATGGAAGTTCCTCAGAACAATAACATTGGGGCTGATGCAAGCAACCTTGAGCGCTTGATGGCTATGCAGAACCAACTCATGCAAACTATGATGCAAACCTTGGGCCAGATGCAAGCAAACAACAACAACCATCTCCACCATGGTGTTGCACTGCCACCGCCACCGCCACCACCGCAACACAACACATTGGGCGAGTTCATGAGGACTAGGCCACCTACCTTTGCACAAGCCAATGACCCTATGGAAGCTGATGATTGACTGAAGTCGGTTGAGAAGAAGCTTGGGCTGATTGCCTCACAACACATTGGGCGAGTTCAATGCAGTGATCGAGAGAAGGTTCTCTTTGCATCACATCAACTAGTTGGAGCAGCTGCTGGCTGGTGGGAAGCCCTTTGCAACGCTCATGCTAATCAGGAGGCAATCACTTGGGCTGATTTTAAGTAGAGGTTTTGATCTCACTATGTTGTTGAAGGTGTCATGATAATAAAAGACAAGAATTTGAGGTTCTGAGGCAAGGGAAGATGAGCGTGAATGGGTACTTGAAAAAGTTCATGCAATTGTCAAGGTATGCTCCAGAAGATGTCAACACGGACAACAGGAAGCAATACTTGTTCATGAGGGGTCTAAACAATGAGATTCAAGTTCAACTGCTAAATGGTGATTATCCAAACTTCCAGAAGCTGGTGGACAAGGCTATTGTTGAGGAGAACAAAGTTCGTGAGATGGAACCGGATAACAAGAGAAAGATGCCATACCAGGGACAACCGCATGGAAGCAGTGTCCGCCCCCGCTATGCACCACCAACTGCACCATATTATAACCCATCTGCTCCTGCATACCGCACTACTTATCCACCGTGCCCAGATCAGCCACCGCAGCAACGCCCCGCAATGCAAGCACCTCGCTATCCCGCCACCTATGCCGCATCACAACATGGCAGCTAATGCTCAGAATTAGATGCGCCCAAGTTTTCCTGGTGCCACGAGCAGCAAGATGTGATATGTGTGTGGAGAGACCAGGCAGTTTGCAAGTCAATGCCCCAAAAGAAGCTATGGATCGATGAGCAATGCACCAAGGCCAAACAACCCACGGCTGAAAGGAGGAGCACCACAAGGCAACCGTGGATAGTAGAATTTTGCTCGTGGCAATGTGAATCATGTTTCTACTGAGGAAGCCCAACAAGCTGATAATGTTGTGATTGGTATGTTCCTCGCGAACCCCAAGCCCACAACTATTTTATTTGATTCTGGAGCATCTCATTCATTAATCTCATCAAAGTATGTTGCCAAGTATAATCTGCCTGTATCTCATATGAAGCAAACTATGCTCGTAAATTCTCTTGGTGGAGAGATGGGGACAAATATAATATGTCCGAAAGTAAGCATTAAAATAAGGGGGTAGATTTTCTCGCAAACCTCATTGTCCTGGACTCACAAGGAATATATATAATACTTGGAATGGATTGGCTGAGCAAGTATAATGGAGCCATTCAAAGCGCCGAGAGGATTGTGCAGTTGACAAGCGAGCATGGTACTCGCATCAAAGTTGAGGTAGCCCAACCCGCAGCGCAGAAGGCAATGTTGAATCACGTGGAAGGTGTGACATTGGAAAGCATCCCGATTGTTCGCGAGTAACCAAATGTGTTTCCGGATGAGTTGCCAGGTATGCCACCTGATCGTGACATAAAATTTGCCATTGAATTTGTCGGTACCCTGCGTACTGGGTACCCCATGATAACGCAACAAACGTTAAGGAGTTCCTCTAGTCCAAGTTGAATACTTTTTAAGGACGCACGTGTTACACGGTACAGGACCCGCCTCCCTCATTTGGGTAGCTCCGACATTGCCACGTGTAATGCAAGGCTGGACCTAACTCCCTTCATAGGGAACCACCAGTCTTGCCATGTGTCCAGTGACCCCGGACCTAACCCCCATTAGAGGGAAGCTCCGGTACTACCACGTGTATAGTGGCTCCAAACCTGCCTCCCCACGATAGGATGCTCTGGAGCCGCCACGTGCTGAGCTTCCGGACCTAGGACCTCAACGGAAGACTGACGGATCTCCCAACGGCTCGGACTTTCATGGGTATTTAAAATGACAGTTTCAAGACCTGATTATGTGTCATTAATGCTATATTAATGACGCATAATCAGTGGGGTGTTAATAGGGGTAACACTGTCATTAAGGCGTGTTATCACACTATTAATCACACTTAATACTCGTAGATCGTGTATTAGGCTATTAACTACGCCAGGGCCACATGTCGGGCTAGGCAAGTGTTGTAACGGCCAGTCCTTTGACTATAAAAGGGTTGCACCGCACGATACAAGAATAAAAAAAGCTCACGCGCTCACAAGCA
The DNA here is from genome assembly GCA_036927565.1 of Tuctoria greenei. NCBI lineage: Eukaryota > Viridiplantae > Streptophyta > Magnoliopsida > Poales > Poaceae > Tuctoria > Tuctoria greenei. Next base: position 170,609,042 of record JAYESD010000002.1, on the reverse strand, counting down.
CCACTCAAATTCATACATACAACACACAACCCGTGGAGTAGGGTGTTACGTTCAGGCGGCCCGAACCACGTAAAATCCCTCACGTCATCATCTCGTTCATAATCTCACATGAGCCCCAACCAATCAAGAACCTCCGCGGACTACGATCTGGTAGTACTGGGGGAAGTGTTGATCGCACACTTCGACATTTGGCGCGCCAAGAAGGGGGCCTTTGAAATTTCAAGATGGTGAACTCTGTCGCCGGATCATCCAACGGCAATGTTGCGCAACCTGCTGGGGGGAATCCCTCCAACGTGCACTAGCCAGCAGGTGTTGTTGTCCCGGCGGGCGTTGCACCACCACCACCTGCTCAAGCTAATAATGTTGGGCAACAAGATGGAGTCCTGGTGTCGGTCACTGCATCGACACATAACAACCCTGAGAATGCGCTGATCGCTGTGCATACTCTTCTCGAGCGCCCACCAGCGCCCGAAGCACCTCAGGGTGCGATGGAGCAGTGGCGCGCTGATGTGCAACATATGGTTGTCGCTGCAGCTGATGCCATTAGCAACCAAGGTCCTCCCCCCTTCTGGGCAGGCACCTTCTCTTGCGTAGGACCTTGTCTGGAAGACTTGGTCCTCACGCACCATAGCACCGGAGATGTGCTGTGTCTCAGCAGGTCACGTCGCTGCCCTCCGCGGCGCGTCGCTCTCACACTGCGTCGAGACTCTCGACGCATGATCTGCGGTCGGAGCTTGACCGCCGCTATAGACAGCAGGATGGCTGTGTCTGTGAGACATATGTGTGCTGAATACATTGGCTTTGACAATAAAAGTTTTGAATGCTGCCATAACATCTTTTTAGCAAGGTTACTTTAGCTTCGGCATGTCTTTGTTAAGCTCCGATATGTTTTTGCTAGGTCCAACTTATGTTGGTTAGCTTCGACATGTTTTTCTAGCTCCGGCGCAAGGTTGTACTAGATTTGGTAAGCTCTGGCGCTAGGTTGTACTAGCTTTGGTAAGCTCTGGCGCTAGGTTGTACTAGCTTTGGTAAGCTCCGACTCAAGCTCCAGTTAGCTTTGGCAAGGTTCAGAGCTTGATCGCAGTGGTTCGGCTTTTATCTTGCAATGATTCGTACTTGCTTTACATTGATGGAAAGATTGCTTAGTATTCATTTGCTAAGTTTTGGTGTGTTTTGGTGGATATGGTTGATATCATTTTTCTATGTTTTGCAACATGCTTATGTGAGGTGCTCACATAAGATGTTAAAGGTACGGAACTAACGAGAGTCAGGTCGAGGACTTGTGCTCGGAAGTATTGGTTGTTTATTCATGTGCAGGTGTTGCTTCAGTTCATGACATGGCTGGTGACAGGATCCATTGAACTAGTCTTAGGGAGAAGATGAGGTTCAACAACCAAGTTTGGGAGGAATTGTGGTTGAGTTGATCGGGAGGTTGCGCAGCATGTTTGAATCAAGAACAATGCATATGAAGGTATTGTGGACGTTGTTGGAAGATGTTTGCACATATTCAAGGAGTGCATGGACGTGGCTACATGGTTCCGAGGCGTGATTAAGAGATGTGGACATAAAGAATTGGTCAGAAAGGTCCAACCGACTAGGTTATGGACTCAGGCTGCGGCTGAGTCGCGTTTGACTCAAATATGGAATGTTTTGAGTTGGTTATAATAGGATTTCATGTGGGTCACGAATTTGAGTTGTTTTAGGAATGTTGGATACGTTTCTAAGGTGTTTGTAAGTCTTAAGATTGCTTCTATCTGCGTATAGAAGAGTCCTAAGCAGTTATGGAAAGTTTTGATTCGTGATTTGAGTAGCATTAGAGTCCTAGTTGATATTGGGTTGGTCTAAGGGATGGTTATATAAGCAAGGGAGGCCAGAGCTCGTGGGAGACGACTTTGGGGCTGCTCCTCTTGTGTTCTATTGAATAAAATTTGTAGTTGAAAGGAACTTTCATGCCTTGTTCGTCCGACTTGTTCCAGACAAGTTTTTCTCGTCGAGTTTTCTGCACAGCACTACCTTTCTTAGGTGGTTTTATCATAACTCAATTTTTACATATCCAATTGACGTGATTCTTTTTGGGTTGTTTTCACAACTTGATTATATATCATCTATCAAAATTTCATGGTCATTGGATTTGTGATTTTTGATCTACACGAGTTTCTTTGCAGTATTACAGATCTATTTTTTACTCTGTAGGACAGATCGACCTTTGTTCGATCTTTCGATCGTAACTTGAGTTTCTCTTGACGGATTTGAGTGATTCCTGTTGTGTTGTTGTCCCGACTTAATTATCTCTGATATCTATCAGTTTTGTCATGGTGAAACACGTTTATATTAGTCGCACACATGATTTCTTTAACATATCGTCTTTCTACTGAGGGGTTTTCATTGCTTCCGCTGAAAAAGTTTTAATCTACCATTCACCCCCCCTCTGGTAGATTTTCACGTGCTCTTCGATCCTACAATTGGTATCAGAGCCACGATGCTCTAATATTTGTGATTTGTACGTGTTTTTTACTAATCATCATAGAGAAATACTCCGCCAAACCTTGTGTGTTTAGTGGTATTGATTTTCAGGTTTGGAAGGCACGTATGGAAGCCTTCATCTAGGCTCAAGGCTTCGCAATATGGGAGAAGGTGTACAAGCCTTACGAAGTGTCGCCAAATGATCAAGTTACAGCTACAAATCTGAGAGATGTCGACAACAACAACAAGGCTTGGAACTTGATCATACAAGGATTAACTCAAAGCGACTTTGACCGTGTTGCACACCTACGATCTGCATACGATGTGTGGAAAGCACTTTGCGAATACCACGAATGATCTAACACGATCAAGGAGGTAAAACAAGATATGTTCAAAAGGAAATACATGCGTTTTGAGATGCAACCCGGTGAGTCCACTGATGACCTTTTTGCTCGCTTTAATAAAATTCTTAGCAACTTGCATAGCGTTAATGTTAATTTTTCAAATGCTGAAAATGCTAGACAATTACTAAGTGCATTAGATATGTCAATTTGGGAGATGAAAGTCACATCTATTCGTGAATCTACTATCATGAGTACACTTACTTTAGATGTGCTATATTCCAAGTTAAAAACTCACGAAATTGACATAATATCACGTAAGAACCTCAACAAGTCTATTGCTTTTGTTTCTCAACGTGATATGTCTAGCTCCGGCCAATCTTCATCTCGTGGTACACTTGCTTTGTTGTCCTCTTTAACACTTGAACATATTGAGGAGTTTCTAGAGGAGGAACTAGTACTTCTCTCTACTAGGTTCTCGAAAGCATTGCAAAATGTGAGAACTAGAAGGAGAGGAAGCTTTGTACCTCAACAATGTTTCGAATTTGGTAAGACAGGACATTTTCGTTCATATTGCCCTAACCTTTCAGGTCCTACTTCACGTGATGAAAAGCAAACAAGGACGAAGCACTCCTCTACAAAAGATACAAAGAAAAAGAAGGGTTTTACATGACATCAATTGGTGAGCAGTTTTATCTCTGCACTTCAAGAACTTGGCTCAAGCGATGTGGATATTGGAAGTGACAAAGATGAAGATGATTTGGCAAACTTGTGCTTCATGGCGGGCAAGTCAAGATCAAGTATGGAGGAGGCTGAACACAACAGCGATAATGAAGAGGTATGTCCTACTTGCGAAGAAATGTGTGATGCTATTTCTCGTGCCACTATTATAGTTAAGAAAAAGGACAAAAAGCTTAGGGACAATGCTGTTAAAATTGAGTCACTAGAGTCTGAAATAAATTGTTTGAAATCTTTGATTCCTAGTGATGATTCTTGTTCCTCATGTGAACTAATATATGAACAATTGTCCTCATTAAGAAGTGCGCACACCTCCACACTTGATAAACTTGAGTTAGAAATTGAAAAGAACAAAGAGCTTGCTGCACTAAATGATAAAAACTTGAAAGATGCTAGTTGCTCTATAATTGATTTGCATTGTTCTACTTGTGATGATCTTGATAAGAAACTACAAGATGCTATTAATGAAATTTCTATATTGAACAATGCTTTACGTTCTCATGAAGTTAAATTTTGTTCCAATTGCAAATTAGAAGGAAAAACTTCATGTGAAAATTGCCTTGATCTGTCCAATAAACTTGATAACATGCATAGGACATTAGATTGGTTTTGTATTGGGAATAAGAACCAACTGGTTTAGGTTTTGATTCTCATGCTCATGCTAAGGCACATGCACCTAAAATTGTAAAGTCATTAGGAAGTGATTTGATTCAAACATTTCCTAAACAAAAAGAAGTGGTTTTCAAATCTGCAGGAGTGTTGTCTCATTCGGTGTCAAATAAAAATGTTGCTTGCTCATCTAGACATGAACACAAAGTTAAATTTCATTGTACCTACTGTGGTAAAGATGGTCATGTCATAGATTTTTGTTATAGACTAGCTAAACAACAGAAAAAGGAAAGAATGAATGCTAGATCTCATAACTTTCATGCAAAATTTGCTGCACTTGCTAAACCGAATGATAGGAACATGCAATCTACTGTAATAAGTCGAAAAGATCCAAAGGTTGCTCCCAAACCTACTGTTTTTTTGTGCTACACATGTAACATCTCGTAGGACTGTAGTTGGGTACAAAAATCGTCAAGCCTTGGCTCATAAACCTGCTGTTTTATCTCAGCTTTCGCGTGTTATTCTTGCTGGACATCGTGTGACTCAGTACTAGATTCCTAAATGCCTTTTGACTAACCCCAGTATTGAGTCATCGACGTATTGTGCTTCTGTGTAGGTTACACGCTTGACGAAGGAGAACATTTGGATTGTGCATTTAGGTTGCTCATGCCACATGATCGGTAACAAAGAATGGTTCTCCTCCCTCTCTTTTGTGTCACATGTAGAGAATGTTACTTTTGCCGATAATTCTTCAACTCCTATAATTGCTAAGAGTTCGGTTAGAGTAAATAATCACTACACTTTGAAGGATGTGGCACTTGTTAAAAATTTGAAATACAACTTGCTTTCTGTTTCACAACTGCTAGATGAAAATCTGGAAATTATTTTCACTAAAAATTGCTGTAAAGTTGTAAATTCAAACAGTGAGCTTATTTTTAACATGTCACGGTTTGGAAGAGTTTTTAAAGCTGGTTTTGATATGTCTTCGTCTAAGCATAGGTGTCTAGTTCCTAATGATTCAAAGGACTTACATTTTTGGCATTATAGACTTGGTCACGTAGGCTTTGATCATCTAACGCGTGTTAGTGCTCTTGATCGCATACGTGGGCTGCCTAAGCTTAAAGGGGACAAAGAAATTGTGTGCTCTTCTTGTAGACATGCTAAGATGGTTGCAGGTTCACATAATCCTCTCACAATGATCATGACAACTGAACCGGGTCAACTTTTGCACCTTCACACCATAGGAACTTCACGTGTTCAATCCTTCAGAGGTAAATGATATGTTCTTGTGATTGTTGATGATTATTCTAGATACTCTTGGGTTTACTTTATGGCATCTAAGAATGAAGCTTTTAGTCACTTTAGAACTTTATTTCATAGATTATCAATTGATCACCCATGATCTTTAAAAGCAATTAGAAGTGATAACGGAACCGAATTTAAAAATCAATATTTTGATCACTTTTGTCCTGAAAATGGAATAGCTCATCAATTTTCTTCACCATATGTACCTCAACAAAACGGTGTTGTAGAAAGAAAGAACAGAACCTTAGTTGAGATGGCTAGGACTATGCTTGCTGAATATCAAACTCCTAGAAAATTTTGGGCTGATGCGATTGCAACCGCCTGTTATGTCTCAAATCGTGTTTTCTTGCGCGCTAAGCTAGATAAAACACCATATGAGCTCCGATTTGGACATAGACCAAGTGTTACACACTTTCGGGGTCTTTGGTTGCAAATGCTTTGTTAAGAAACATGGTAATCTTGATAAATTTAAACCTAGATCCATTGATGGCATGTTTCTTAGTTATCCATCTCATACTAGAGGATACCGTGTGCTTTTACTTGACACTAACAAAATTGTGGAGACTTGTGAGGTGTCTCTTGATGAAGCTAGCACAGGTACTAGCTCAAACATTGCAGGTACGGATCCATATCCGCAGGGGGAGAGCATTTTCGTTGAAGATGAGGTAGAAGTGGTAGTGCTGCCCGAAAATTCAGCAGCTAATGACATTGTTCCAGCTCCTAATTTTAATTCATAGCGAGCACCGATGACCACAATTGCTGGTCCAGATCCTACTCAAGTCACAAGCTCATCGATTAGTGATGAACATCAAGAAGAAGAAGCTTGTGAAGTGTCCACTCCCCTCCGGGTTCTCAAAATTCATCCTCCACAACAAATTATTGGAAGCTTGCACGAATGAGTCACACGGTCCAGGTTTTGCGATCCAAACTCTCATGCGCATTCTACTTTTGTTGCTTCTTTTGAACCCAAGATATATCACACGCACTCACTAATGAATCTTGGATTATTGCCATGCAAGAAGAGTTAGAAAATTTTGAAAGAAATAATATTTGGAAACTTGTACCTCCACCTCAAGGTCACACTTTAATTGGAACTAAATGGGTGTTTAAAATAAACAAAGTGAGGATGGGGTTCTGGTTAGGAATAAGGCTAGGTTGGTTGCTCAAGGTTTCACTCAAGTTGAAGGTCTAGATTTTGATGGAACTTTTGCTCATGTTGCTAGATTAAAAGCCATAAGAATTTTGTTAGCTTTTGCTGAATCTAAAGATTTTAAGCTTTATCAAATGGAAGTTAAAAGTGCTTTTCTTAATGGCTACATATATGAGGAGGTTTATGTCAAACAACCACCGGGTTTTGAAAATTCAGATTTTCCTAATCATGTTTACAAACTGTCCAAAGCCTTGTACGGTCTCAAACAAGCCCCTAGAGCATGGTATGATAGGTTAAAAACATTCTTACTTGAAAAGGGGTTTACTATGGGCAAGGTTGATAAAACTCTTTTTGTGCTTAAGCATGGCAATGACTCATTATTCGTTCAGGTGTATGTGGATGATATTATCTTTGGTTGTGCTTCTCATGATCTTGTGTCCAAGTTTTCAGCTATGATGAGTTCAGAATTTGAGATGAGTATGATGGGAGAACTCACGTACTTTTTGGGGCTGCAAATCAAGCAAACGAAGGAAGGTACCTTTGTGCATGAAATGAAGTATACAAAAGACCTCCTAAGGCGCTTCAACATGGACAAAAGCAAGCCTCTTCGGACACCAATGGGAACAGCAACAACACTTGAACTTGATGAAGATGGTGAACCTGTGGATCAAAAAGAATATAGAAGCATGATCGGATCACTTTTGTACCTCACAACATCAAGACCGGACATACAATTCAGCATATGCCTTTGTGCACAGTTTCAAGCCTCCCCACGTGCTTCACATCGTCAAGCCCTCAAAAGGATTCTCAGGTACTTACATGGAACTCAAAAATTTGGCATTTTTCTTCCTTCTTTCTCAACCGTTACTTTGAAAGTTTTTTCCGATGCTGATTTTGGAGGTTGTAGGATTGATAGGAAAAGTACTTCTGATGCTTGTCATTTTCTTGGTAATTAACTAGTTGCTTGGTCCTCTAGAAAACAAAACTCAGTTGCACAATCCACAATCGAATCTGAATATGTAGCTGCTGCTAGTGCTTGCTCACAAATTCTTTGCATTGTTCAAACACTTAAGGACTATGGGGTTGATCTAGATAGTGTTCCACTGTTTTGTGATAACACTAGTGCCATTTGCATTGCTAAAAATGCCGTGCAACATTCTAGAACTAAGCACATTGACATTAGATATCACTTTCTCCATGATAATGTTGAAAAAGGAAACATTGTGCTTCACCATGTAGATACCGAACAACAATTGGCTGACATTTTTACAAAACCTCTGGATTTCATTCGTTTTTGTTTTATTCGTAATGAAATAGGGGTTATGCATCCTCATGGCTTACATTGAGGGGGAGTTTTGAAACTTGAGAAATCTATTTGTGAATCTGAAATTAAAATAATATGAGCATAGTATTTCATACATATATGACTTTGTGATTCCTTTTATATGCTGAAAGTTCTTACTACATTACTCGTGTTATACATTTTGTAGTTTTAGCCATGTCTAGTAATTGGAATAATTACTTACACTAAATCTGGTCATGGTCGAACTTTCTTGCTGTTTTGAACTTGTTGCATGCTCACAAATGCTTTTAATCATAAAGAATTAATCAAGTAATCAACTCACATGTTGAGTTTTTATGAACAAATATAAGTTGAGAAAATATCAAGAGAATATGCATGCATCGCACTTCTTCTTTTGAGATGGCTTATCATTGCACTTAGATATGAACTTGGAAGAAGTTGTGTATGACTAAAACCATGTCCTTAAGCTTCTGATTGTCAAATGACATAGGCTTGGCTTGGTTGGTTAGAATAAGGCAGATGCGCATATAATCTCTTGCAAATATCATATGATCTAAATTTGTGCTTTGAAAAATAATAAAATACAGCAACAACTGTCATGCTTTCAGGTTTTGAAATAGTTAAGTTTGTGAGATCATGACATGCTAAATTGGAAATTACATTTGATCTCTAGCATGACTTACACTACTTTATGTATTTCATTAATGTGATAGTGTATGTTACTTGATAGTATGACTTGGATGAGCTTTGTTTTATATGTATATGTTATAATATGCTCATAACAATTAAAATTTGTCTTATAAACCTTGCTGAATACATTGTCAAAGGGGGGGAGATAAGAATTTTTAAAGATAAGTATGCAAGGGGGAGAAATTGATTACACATTGCACATATTCTCAATTGTTTTGGCCCGATTCTTCTCAGGGGGAGAATTTTTTTTCTTAATTTATTTCTGTTTTACAAAGGGAGAGAAATTGTTTTCAAAACTTTTAATGTGAATAAGCCAATGTTCGGATTTTAAGTGGTGTTGCCAATGCATTTATAAAGGGGGATATTGTGAGACCTATGTGTGTTGAATACATCGGCTTTGACAATAAAAGTTTTGAATGCTGCCATAACATCTTTTTAGCAAGGTCCGACTTTAGCTCCGACATGTCTTTGTTAAGCTCGATATGTTTTTGCTAGGTCCGACTTATGTTGGTTAGCTCCGACATGTTTTTCTAGCTCTGTCGCTAGGTTGTACTAGCTTTGGTAAGCTCCGGTGCTAGGTTGTACTAGCTTTGGTAAGCTCTGGCTCAAGCTCCGGTTAGCATGGCAAGGTTCGGAGCTTGATCGCAGTGGTTCTGCTTTTATCTTGCAATGATTCGTACTTGCTTTATATTGATGGAAAGATTGCTTAGTATTCATTTGCTAAGTTTTAGTGTGTTTTGGTGGATATGGTTATATCATTTTGCTATGTTTTGCAACATGCTTATGTGAGGTGCTCACGTAAGATGTTGTAGTTTCAGAACTAACGAGAGTCAAGTTGAGGACTTGTGCTCGGAAGTATTGCTTGTTTATTCATGTGCAGGTGTTGCTTGAGTTCATGACATGGCTGGTGACTGGATCCATTGAACTAGTCTTAGGGAGAAGATGAGGTTCAACAACCAAGTTCGGGAGGAATTGTGGTTGAGTTGATCGGGAGGTTGCGCATCATATTTGAATCAAGAACAATGCATATGAAGGTGTCGTGGATGTCGTTGGAAGATGTTTGCACGTATGCAAGAAGTGCATGGATGTGGCTACATGGTTCCGAGGTGTGATGAAGAGATGTGTACATAAAGAATTGGTCGGAAAGGTACAACTGACTAGGTTATGGACTCAGGCTGTGGCTGAGTCGTGTTTGACTCACATATGGAATGTTTTGAGTTGGTTATGATAGGATTTCGTGTGGGTCAAGATTTGAGTTGTTTTAGGAATCTGGGATACATTCTTAAGGTGTTTGGAAGTCTTAAGATTGCTTCTATCTGCGTATAGAAGAGTCCTAAGCAGTTACGAAAAGTTTTGATTCGTGATTTGAGTAGGATTAGAGTCTTAGTTGAGATTGGGTTGGCCTAAGGGCTGGTTATATAAGCAAGGGAGGCCAGAGCTCGTAGGAGATGACTTTGGGGCTGTTCCTCTTGTGTTCTATTGAATAAAATTCGTAGTTGAAAGGAACTTTTGTGCGTTGTTCGTCTGACTTGTTCCAAATAAGTTTTTCTCGTTGAGTTTTCTACATAGCACTACCTTTCTTAGGTGGTTTTATCATAACTCTAGTTTTACAGATCCAATTGACATGATTCTTCTTGGGTTGTCTTCCCAACTTGATTATCTATCATCTGTCAATATTTCACGATCATTGGATTTGTGGTTTTTGATCTACACGAGTTTCTTTGCAGTATTACAGATCTGTTTTTACTCGGTAGGATAGATTGACCTTTGTTCGATCTTTCGATCGTAACTTGAGTTTCTCTTGACGGATTTGAGTGATTCTTGTTGTGTCGTTGTCCTGACTTAATTCTCTCTGATATCTATCAGTTTTGTCACAGTAAAACACGTTTAGATTACACGATTTCTTTAACAGATCGTTTTTCTACCGAGGGGTTTTCATTGCTTCCGCTGAAAAAGTTTTAATCTACCATTCACCCCCTCTGGTAGATTTTCACGTGCTCTTCGATCCTACAGTGTCCACATCGAGCATGCTCGTGAAAGGTGGGAGGCTCAGGAAAGTCGTCCTCCTTCGGGAGTGGGGGTGGTTGTTCGGCCCTCGCCATGAACCTTTGCATGGTCCGCTGGCCGCAGAAGTTCCGACCTCATCTGTCGGAGAAATTCGATGGTACTGTCAATCCTGCCCAGTTTTTCCAGATATACTCCACCGCATTCTTGCTGTGGGGGGTAATGAGGCTGTGATGGCCAACTATTTTCCAGTGGCTTTGACTGGGACCGCCAGGTCCTGGTTCATGAGCCAATCGTCTGACTCTATCAACAGCTGGGCGGAGCTATGCCAACAGTTCACCTCCATCCTCAAGAGTTCCTACACCCGGCCTGGCACCGAACTGGACCTTTTTGCTGTGCAGCAAAAATCGGGAGAATCGCTACGATATTTCATTTAGCCGTTTTCTCAGGTACATAATACCATTCACTCTATCTCCAATGCTTCAGTCATCGTGGCATTCATAAAGGATGTCAGAGACAAGAAGATGTTGGAGAAGTTGGCGACAAAGGAGGTCACCAACGTCACAGAGCTATTCAGCCTGGCTGACAAGTGCGCCCGAGCTGTTGAGGGTTGGGAGATGCACTTTAAGCCAGCTCTAGAGGCTAAGAAAAAGTCCTCCAAAGCTGAAGCCACTACCTCCGGTGGTGGAAAGAAGAAGAAAAATTCCAACGGCAAAAGAAGCTGTTGGCTGGCACACCTACTGCTGCGGCAGCTGTAGCTTCGTTTGGCCGGGGGCCATGCCCCGAAAAGCGACCTCGACCTTCGTCAGAAGATAGCGGGGGTCTAAAGGTGTGGTGTTCGATCCACAAAACGGACAAACACAGCCTAGAAAACTGTTGGGAGGTCCAAAATCTTGTCGAGTGCTACAACAAGCGTCGAGAAGAAGCTCCTTTCCGCCAATGGGAAGGAAAACAAAAAGTTGACGAAGCTTCGGCTGATATGGAGCTAGGCTTTCAGGACCCCAAGAAGGTCCTGAAGGCTGTCTACAACACAGATGACGATGACTCTGATGTCTCTGACAACGAGCGTTGCAAGACCCTCAATACCATATATGGGAGATCTTGGAATATCACCTCTCGTCGCGTCCTCAAGACTATGCGGTAGGAAATGGCTTATGTAGCTTCTACCACCAAGTCAGAACCACATCGGAAGTGGATGGATACTCCCATCACATTTGATGCAACAGACTGCCCTAGGAACATGGTCGGAGCTGGGCAACTGCCACTGATGGTGTCTCCAACCATCGACAACGTCCAGCTCTACCATGTCTTGGTAGACGGAGGCGCGGCGCTCAACCTCTTGAGCTTCAAAGCGTTCATGAAGATCCAACTCCAACTCTTGGACCTTCGCCCCTCACGTCCATTCTCTGGGGTAGGTCTAGGGGCCATCGGTCCTCTCGGATCCATTGCACTCCCAGTGACCTTTGGGACTCGGGAGAAATACAGGGAGAAGCTGTTCTTCGACGTCGCTCACATCAGCTTGCCCTTCAGCGCCATCCAAGGCAGGCCTACCCTGTATAGGTTCATGGCCGCAGCTCATTACAACTACCAGGTGTTGAAGATGCCGACACCTTCGGGCGTTCTCCGGATCCGCGGAGATCGCACTGTGGGAGTCACCGCACTGGAAGAACTCCACGCGCTTGCAATAGCGCAGGAGGGAACCTCCGGCAAAGAGCTAGTTACTCAACCTCCGAGCACTCGTCATCGAGGCTCGACATCTGCACCGCACGTGCAACCAAGCGGCGACACCGACGTTCCCATCAAAGTTGTCCAAGTCAGGTCCGATGCTGCCCAGACCACCCGTATATCGAGAGGCATGGACAACAAATAGGAACTTGTGCTCATCACTTTCCTCCGGGCGAATGTTGACGTGTTTGCCTGGCAACCGTCACAAATGTCTGGGATCCCTAGGGAGGTGATTGAGCATAGCCTGAAGATTTATCCTGACACACGACCAGTGCACCAGAAGCCCCGGAAGTAATCAGTCGAGATGCAAAACGTCATCCGTCAAGAAATCAAGAAGTTGCTTGAAGCTGGTTTCACCCAGGAGGTTCATCATCCAAGATGGATGGCAAACTCGGTCGTTGTACCCAAGGCTGGCGAGAAGCTTCAGATGTGTATCGACTACACCACCTTGAATAAGGCATGTCCAAAAGATCCGTTTCCAGTACCTAGAATAGATCAGATAGTGAACTCCACCGTGTGTGAGTTACTATGTTTCCTAGATGCATATTCTGGATACCATCAAATCCAAATGTCTAGGGAAGATGAAGAGCATACTGCCTTCATAACAGTAGATGGATTGTATTGATACACTGCCATGCCATTCGGTCTAAAAAATGTTGCTTCAACTTTTGTGCGAGCTATGCACAAAACATTTGGAGAGCTAATTAGGGACTTGGTGGAAGTGTACGTCGACGACATCGTCGTGAAGGTCAAGAACAAGGAGTCACTCCTTGATATCCTACAAGCCGTCTTCGACAAGCTGCACATGACGCACACCAAGCTGAACCCGGACAAATGTGTTTTCGAGGTTAGCTCCAGAAAGCGCCTCGGATTCTTGGTGACTCACCAAGGAATTGAAGCAAACCCGACGAAGATCAAGGCTATAGAAGATATGCGGCCCTCGGCCTCCATCAAAGATGTCAAGAAACTCACCGGATAGCTGCACTCAGCCGGTTCACCTCGAGATTGGCGGAGCGGGAACTTCCCTTCTTCAAACTATTGAGGAAGATCGGGCCTTTAGATTGGTCCGAAGAAGCAGAAAAGGCGTTTCAAGAGCCCAAGCAGCTCCTCACAACACTACCAATCTTGGTAGCTCCGAACCCTGGTGAGCCTCTACTGCTTTACATTTTTGCAACTATGGAGGTTGTCAGTATGGTCCTGGTCACGGAAAGACTGGAGCCACTCCCAGTTCAAGAGCCCAGACTCCCCGAGAGGGTCCGGAGCTACCTGAGGGCAAGTCTGGGTCCCAGCCCCCAGGCATGAATCTTCAAGGCGAAGTGCCAGAGGATCAACCTCTCTCATCTGAGGGAGTTCACATGGCTGATCAAGAATATCTGGACCCCTCTAGGAGGGTCCGGATTGAACAAGAAGAAGTTTGGGACCCCTCCGGGAGAGTCCAGGAAGCTCAACAAGAAGGTTCGGACCCCTCCGAGAGGCTCCGGACTATCCTGCGCCAAGTGTACTTCATCAGTGAAGTACTCCACGACACCAAGACTCGATACATTGAGGTGCATAAGCTGCTTTACGCAATTCTTATTGTCTCAAGGAAGCTTCGTCATTACTTGCAAGCCCACAAGAAAGCAGTGGTAACTTCTTATCCATTGCGTGCTATACTGCACAATCCCAACTCTATTGGGAACATTGCCAAGTGGGCAGCGAAGTTGGCAGAGTTCAATCTCGATTTCCTGCTGCGACAATCTATCAAGAGTCAAGCCTTGGCTGATTTCGTGGCGGAGTGGATGCCTTCTCCATCAAATCCCGGGGGTCCCATTGAGCTGAAGTCGGAACCCAAGGTCCTGGTCATTAATGAGCCTCATTGGACCCTCTACTTTGACGGCTCTGAGCAGAAGCAGGGGGCCGAAGCTGGAATACTTCTCCTCGCTCCGACCGGGGAGAAGGTCAAATATATGTTGTACCTTGATTTCAAGGTGACCAACAACATGGCGAAGTAGGAAGCTCTCATCTATGGGCTCAAGGTGGCGCTATCTTATGGTGTCAAGCAGATGCTAGTTAAGGGTGACTCGCAGCTCATCATCAAGCAAGTCAAAGGTGAATGCAGCTGAAACAACCCTCAACTTGCTACATATCTCCTTGAAGTCCAGAAGCTCCAGAAGGACTTTCACGTCCTGGACCTCTGCCATGTCCAGCGTCTCAACAACACAGAAGCAGATGAACTCTCAACGAAAGCTTCAACTGGAGCTCCGGCTCCCGACGGAGTCTTTGTCCGGAGATTGTCAAGACCAACCGCTCAGCCAAAAGAACTGAGTGAAGGGGGCAAGACCAACACCACGAAGCTGGCGGTCCCGGTGGCCCTGTTACCATGGCGTCCACCAAGGGTCGCAGGTTGAATGTAGGCCTAGAGGGGGGGCGAATAGGCATTTTTGAAAATTGTTGAATCCTGCAACACTCAACAACCAGTTCAATACCAGAGATATCGGACTAGTCCGGTAAAGTGCGGACTAGTCCGTTGTTCACGAACTAAGTTGATTAAACTTGATTGATTGGTTTGATTCTTTTATGTGTACAGCGAAAATATAGAATCAAACAATAGTTCAACAGTTATATACTAGATTATATCACAATTAAGTCATATGTTCAAATTTTTAACGTAAGATGAACAATGTGTATGAAACCCTAGATTGAGTTGGTTGATTAGAATGATGCACACTAAAACAAGACACAACGATTTATATCATGGTTCGGCTACCACGAAGGCAACCTACGTCCACGTTGAGGAGTCCACAAAAGGACCGAGTCTTCTCCAACCCTACCCTCGTTGGATCGCCACGAAGGCCAATCCTCTTCCACTAATCACAAAGGGGTGAATAACCGAATTCAAGGGGCGTTCTCACACGTTGAGAGCTCCCTTATATTACAAATATCAATACCACTGAAAACACACTCAAAAGTTACAATTGAAACGCAGGAGTGTGTTAGAGAATCAAACCAAGAGCTCAATGTGGTGTTGCAAGTGTCTCTCCAATGATCTAGAGTGAATCCGCAAGGGATTGATCGATGTAGCACTTAATTTCGTGGAGAGAGGTCGTTTTTGAGGCTCTTGGGAGGTGTGACGACGCTAGGGTTCGGGAGATTGTAAAATTGGGCCGTGCACCTCTATTTATATGGTGTTTCTAAAAGTTACCGTTAGGGTTCAGAAAGTTCGGACTAGTCTATGGTGGTCACCGGACTAGTCCGGTGTGCTATGTGTAGCAAACCCTAAGTGTCCCGAAATATCATACTAGTCCGGCTGAAAACGGACTTGTCTGATTTTGCTACTGGAAATGTTCGGACTAGTCCGATATCCATCGGACTTGTCCGGTCATGTGAAACCCTAAGTGTGTTGGATGACAAGTCCGCACTTGGAGGACTTGTATGATTTAGATCAGTGGGTTTTTCGGTCTAGTCTGTGTGAATATTGGACTTGTCCGAAATGGATCAGAAAGGATATCGGACTAGTCCGGTTAATAACGGACATGTCTGATTTTGTGTGACTTGTGTAGTGTTTTAAGGACTAGTCCGCACTGGGGAGGACTGGTCCGATTCTAGTCAGAAAGATATCGGACTAGTCCGACAGATATCGGACTTGTCCGATCTGGTGCAGAAAGGTTATCGGACTAGTCCGGTTGTGATTCGGACTAGTCCGGTCCTGTGTAACTCTGTGCAATGTGTGTGTTTAATTATCATTGAGCTCTTGGGGTGTGTTTCCTCAACACACTCCATACATAATAATCTACTACTCTTTTTCCTTGAGCTCATTTCCACTTTGCTCCTCTTCATCCCTTCTTTTTGGTATTTTGCTCATTTTTCTATTATAGGCCTGCATTCATCTCAATAAAGAGGTTAGGATCCCAATTGCTTGTCATAAATCATCCAAAACCCACAAGGGAGTCCTAGATGCACTTTCAATCTCCCCCTTTTTGGTGATTGATGACAACCAATTGAGATTTCACAAAATATGACAAAAATTGAGATTTTCATAAAGTATGCACATATGAATCAAAAATACATCAAGCAGTGAAAGAATTATCCATATGTGCATTCTTTATGGTGGGATGCATAACTAAGTACATTAAGACATTGAGAGTGACACAATTTACATTAATCAACCAAAACAAAGCACATATGTCATTCCAGGAGCAAAATTACAGATTTTAACAAATACTTCTGAAATTAAGTAAGCATTGCATCACAGAACCAAAGTTAATCTTAGAAACACCGTTAAATCATTACAATCACAAAGATAGATAAAAAGAACTCTCTCCTCGCATCCTACAGCTAAAGCTAAGACTCCCCCTCAATCTCTCCCCCTTTGGCATCAAGACACCAAAAAGAAGGAGAGGAGGGTCCTAGGGTGTTCACTCTTCACTGTCGGTCCTCTCATCGTCGTCTTCATCATCAGCTTGACGAGGAGGAGAAGGAGGAGGGATGGAGCCACTCGAGCCCCCAATGCCAAAGTAGACAAGCTCGGAGGGGTTCAAGGGTGCGAGCTCAGTGAGGTCAGCGTCAGAGTCCTCAGAAATCACTGGAGACCCAATGGGGTCGATCTCCAGCTTTTGGCAGATTTGCTTCACGTTGGCCTTTATGTATTTCATGTCCTCCTTTCTCTTCTGGTTGAGTTTAGGGGCCCTCACATCGGCCTTCTTGCAGGAGGAGAATATGGCAGCCAGATACTTGAGGATCCCACTGGCTGATCCTCGCTGAGGGGCTTCCCTAGAAGTAGGGACAGCTCTAGCACCTTATCTTGATCTTGCCGGTGCTTCGAGACTGGATGCCGGAGAGGGAGCAGCCTGGACATTCGGCTTTTGAGGCATTTGAGGCCTCAAGGGGAGATGCTCCACATCTTTCACAAACTCAATGCCGGTGACTTTTTCAATCACAAACATTAGGTAAGGAGCATATCCGCAATATCTATTGGGAGTGCAGGATATGTTTACCATACCATTCCAAATGTATTCCGCCACATCAAATGGGCGGTCCTTGCTTATGACTCTCATCAGAGTTCGGAGGTATCCTTGCACACTCCCAGCATCGCCATCCTTGGGAGAAATTGTCTTTCTTAACACTATGTTCAACACCACAAAGAATGGCTTCATGTCTTTGGTGGAAGGAGGGTTGAACTTTGAGTTTGGCTCATATAGGAACTTCATCCTATCCTTGTCAATGACACCAATGTTGTGTATGACCAAGCAATTAGATCTTGTGGTGTCAAGATGAAGCAGGTTAGCGAAGTCTTCTTGGGTGATGCTGTACTTGGATCCATGGGTCATCCAAGTGACACTCTCTTCATTCTCACTAGAGAAGTGACAGGTCGCAAAGAACTGCACAATCACTTCATCATTCCAGTTATTTCTGAAAGCAAACTGATCTCTCATTCCATGTTTCTCAATGGCTCTCACTACATCAGTGAACGGTGAGCAGCCCTTCATCTCAAAATGTGCCCAGTCAATCCACTAACTACGCACCACGGGGGTCTTCATCGGTAGATACACCGATTTGCAGAAATCAGCATGGAAGTTGCACCAGAACCTTCCATCAGCAGCTTGCTTCGGCCGGCCATACCAGTCAATACTCCTGAATTTTGTCGCCGAGTCACTGCCCTTGCCATTGAACTTCTCCTCAGTAGGGTCCCGGACCCCTTCCCTGGGAGCATGCAGCTTCAAAGGCCCCACTGGACCCGTCGCTATCCCTTTGCCCTTGCCCTTTGCTTGGCGAGGGCCACTTGATGATGCGGCTGCCTTCGAAGCTTGCTTCTTTGCCAACACCTTCCTCTGAACCTGAGGAGGGGAAGGAGCTGGCTCGGAGGGTCTTTATTGGCGCTTCTTGCTAAGACCCATCGAGGATCGAGGTGCCACCTCGTGGTCCATCTCGGCCTCAAAGTCGGAGATTTCATCGTTTGAGCTCGACATGATCTGAGAATGATTTGCAAGAATGATGATAAGTGATACAAGGCATAGGTATGAAGAGATAGCAAGGAAGTGCATTGAGGAATTGAAGAATTAGGTTTTAAGTTCAGAAACATCGGACTTGTCCAGTGCACCGGCACGGACTAGTCCGGGGGACCGGACTTGCCCGTGCATGGACCGGACTAGTCCGGTGTTCATCCTCAAAAACCTAACAGACTGGACAAAGGCTGAGTCCTAATGCATAACAAGTCTAGCATACACGTAGTACATCAACGAAGCATGTATCTAATGAAAGATGCTAGGCTATTCGATCAACAATGGAGAAAAACAAGATTTCTAGGGTTTGGGAGAAAATTACCAAAGAAATCGATTGAAGCTTGAGGATTAGGGAGTTGGAGCCCGGACAAGTCCGCTAGCTTTAATCCGCACAAGGTCAAGCTTGATTTCCGCCCAAATGCGCACCTTTTTGATGGAGGGAGCAAGGAATCGCCTTGGGAGCTCGAGCGCAAGAGAGAGAGTGCGTGAGCAAGAATGGGGATGAGAGGAATTAGGGTTTAGTGGCGGCTAGGGTTATGGACACGAAAAATCGGACAAGTCCGGAGATGACCGGACTAGTCCGAAGTCATCCAGAGAGCTATATCGTACTAGTCCGTGGTCTATCGGACTAGTTCGGCCTAACCGGCAATCAGCGGACTAGTCTGCATGGGCGGACTAGTCCGGGTAACCACGGACTAGTCCGTGGTCACCAGGAGAAATTTGCATAGCCCATTCATATATATTTGAAGGTTCATAAATAGAGAATAGATGGGCAAAACAAATCAATTAATCTTGATGAATTTGACCAGTAAGCATACAACAACCAAACAATGATCATAATTCATCAAGATCTAGTAATTGACATAGTTTTTCGAGAAAAATTGAGAGAGATGATTTTCGCAATTCAATCAACAATTTTGAAGAATTCATACAGGTATGCAACTTTTCAAGCCACACTCCGAGCATCAAGGATATTTAGTTCATTTCGGAGTTCGCAAAAACGCTTTTCATCAAGTGGCTTGGTGAATATGTCGGCCAATTGCTTTTGGGTGTTGACATGTGAGATGGTTATGTCTCCTTTCGTGGAATGGTCTCTCAAAAAATGATGTCTTATGTCTATGTGTTTAGTTCTAGAGTGCTCAACTGGATTGTGGGAAATTTTAATGGCACTCTCATTGTCACAAAGGAGAGGAATACGGTTCATGTTGTAACCGTAATCCCTTAGAGTTTGTCGCATCCAAAGGAGTTGTGCACAACAACTCCCGGCTGCAACATACTCCGCTTCGGCTGTGGATAGGGCAATGGAATTTTGTTTCTTGGAGGACCAAGAAACTAAGGATCTCCCTAGGAATTGGCATGTGCCGGAGGTGCTTTTTCTATCTACTTTGCAACCGGCATAATCTGCATCGGAGTAACCAATGAGATTGAATTTTGAGCCTTTTGGGTACCAAAGACCAAGGTTGGGTGTATGAACTAAATATCTCAAGATCCTTTTTACGGCTGTCAAGTGACATTCCTTAGGGTTGGCTTGAAATCTTGCACACAAACATACACTCGACATAATATCTGGCCTAGATGCACATAAATAGAGTAGAGATCCAATCATGGAGCGATATACCTTTTGGTCGACGTTAGGTCCATCTTCATTGAGATCCAAGTGGCCATTTGTTGCCATGGGGGTCTTTATGGGCTTTGCTTTGTCCATGCCAAACTTCTTAAGTATGTCCTGCGTGTACTTGGTTTGGTTTATGAACGTTCCTTCCTTTTGTTGCCGCACTTGGAATCCCAAGAAGTATTTTAATTCTCCCATCATTAATATTTCAAACCTGTCTGTCATGATTTTGCTAAATTCCTCACAAAAAGATTAATTAGTTGACCCAAAGATTATATCATCAACATAAATTTGACAAATAAATAGATCATTGTCTAAATTCTTTGTAAATAATGTATAATATACTTTGCCAATTTGAAAACCATTCTCAATTAAGAAATCTCTAAGACACTCATACCAAGCTCTAGGAGCTTGTTTGAGGCCGTAGAGAGCCTTACGCAATTTGAATACGTGGTCGGGGAACACTTCGTCTTCAAACCCGGGTGGTTGCTCCACGTACACCTCTTTCTTGATCGGTCCATTGAGGAATGCGCTTTTCACATCCATTTGATAAAGCTTGAAATCGTGGTGAGTAGCATATGCAAGTAATATTCTAATAGATTCAAGCCTAGCTGCTAGAGCAAAAGTCTCATCGAAATCCAAACCTTCGACTTGTGAGTACCCTTTGGCCACAAGTCGTGCCTTGTTCCTTGTCACCACCCCGTGTTCGTCTTGTTTATTGCAGAAGACCCACTTGGTGCCGACGATGTTTGCTTTGGGCCTTGCCACAAGTTCCCACACCTCGTTCCGCTTGAAGTTGTTCAATTCTTCTTGCATTGCCACCACCCAGTCCGGATCCTTCAATGCATCCTCAATCCTGCGTGGTTCCAAAAAGGATACAAATGAATAATGCTCACAAAAGTTAGCTATGCGAGATCTAGTGGTTACTCCCTTTTGGATGTCACCGATGATGTTGTCGATTGGGTGATCCCTTTGGACGCATTGGTGTACTCTTGGGTGTGGCACTTTAGGAGTTGTGTCTTCATGATTGTCCGCTTCTCCACCTAAGTGGTTGCCTTCATTGACTTGTTGATCATCTTCGTACTCTTGTGGTTGATCTTGTGTTGAAGCTCCCCCTTGATTGATGGTCTCCTCTTGTGGTTCATTTTCCTCATGTACGTGTGAACGTGGCTCTTGTGGTCGAACTTCGCCTAGAGCCATTCTTTTCAATGCTTGACAAGGAGCTTCTTCTATACCTAAATCACATGGATCAACTTGCTCCTTTTGGGAGCCATTAGTCTCATCGAACACAACGCCACGTGCTACTTCAACAAGTCCAAAGCCTTGTTGAAAACACGATAGGCGTAAGTGTTCGAATCATAACCAAACAAGAAACCTTCATCGGACTTCGAAGCGAACTTTGAAGTCCTAGGCTTCTTGTTCAGGATATAACATGGAGAACCGAAACTCGAAAATAGGAAATGTTTGGTTTGTTACCGGTGAGTAGCTCATAGGGAGTTTCCTTGAGTAGTCGATGAAGATAGAGTTGATTTGCGGCGTGGCAAGCGGTGTTAATCGCTTCAGCCCAAAATCGATTCGAAGTCTTGTACTCATCGAGCATTGTTCTTGCCATCTCTATGAGTGTTCGGTTCTTTCTTTCGACAACTCCATTTTGTTGTGGCGAGTATGGCGCTGAAAATTCATGCTTGATGCCCTCTTCATCAAGGAATTCCTCCACTTTTGTGTTCTTGAACACCGTGCCATTGTCTCTTCGAATACTCTTGATTGTCAATGAAAATTCGTTTTGAGCTCTTTTGAAGAACTTCTTGAGTGTTCCTTGTGTTTCTGACTTATCATGCAAAAAGAAAACCCAAGTGAAGCGAGAAAAATCATCAATGATAACTAAGCCGTATTTGTTACCGCTGATGCTTATGTAACCAATTGGACCAAACAAGTCCATGTGAAGTAGTTCGAGCGGTCTTGTTGTAGTCATGATGTTCTTTGCGGGATGATGTGCTCCAACTTGCTTCCCGTCTTGGCACGGGCTACAAGGCCCGTCTTTCTCAAAAACAACATCCTTCAAACCGCGAATGTGGTTTCCCTTGAGGAGTTTTTGAAGATTCCTCATACCAAGATGCACTAGCCGTCTATGCCACAGCCATCCCATGTTGGTTTTTGCAATCAAGCATGTGTCGAGTTCGGCTTTATCCTTGTTGAAGTCAACAAGGTAAAGCTTTCCCTTCAACATACCCTTGAATGCAATGGAAACATCACTCCTCCTAGAGACGGTCACACCCTCGTTAGTGAACAAGCAATTATAACCTTTGTCACATAGTTGGGATATGGACAACAGGTTATAATCTAACGATTCAACATGTAAAACGTGAGAAAGTGTGTGTTCAGAGGATATTGCAATTTTACCGGTACCGAGCACCCTTCCTTGACTATTATCTCTGAAGTAGATGCCCTCGTTTGGATCCTCATTCTCTTCATATTCCACGAACATCCTCCTTTCTCCGGTCATGTGGTTGGTGCATCCACTGTCTAGCACCCATTTGGATCCACCGGAGGAATAGGCATGCAAAAACAAATTATGCTTTGGTTTTAGGTATCCAAGCTTGCTTGGGTCCTTGGAGGTTAGTTACAATACATTTGGGCACCCACACATGGGATTTTGTGTTCCCATGGCGTGGCCCCACATAATGAGCACAGACATTGCCAAGATTATTTCTCATTAATACATAGGAGGCATCAAAAGTTTTGAATAATAGATGCCGTTGTTTATCCACCGGACTAGTCTGAGGGGTCGGACTTGTCCGGAGGACCGGACTTGTCCGGACACCAACCGGACTAGTCCAGTATTCGTGTGAGTTTAGGTTTTTATTCTTCGACTTACCAGTTTGAGAGGGTCTTCCCTTCACAAAAGAAATCCTTCCCTTGTTATTCTTATGACTTCCAGCATGCTGCTTTTCACCATAAGAGTAACCAATGCCGTATTTGACATTTGGAGGTCTTTGGACCAAGTATGCACCACGTGCATAGTTGATCTTCTCCTTGTCAAATATGCCACATTGGGTAGGATTTTTATTCTTCATGGAGGTTGATTTCCCTTTCAATCTGGTGTCAGTTTTACTATATGTGCACATATGAGCAAACTCAGTTTTAGTGGGTTGAGAAGGTGAGTTTGAGGAGGAGGAAGGTTCACTAAGATTGAGTGACTCAACTTGCACTTCAAGGATCTTGTTAACCTTGATCAGGTCAGCAAGTTGGTCCTTGATTACAACATTTGAGTCAGTTAACTCCAAGCAAGCTTTCTTGCTTGAAGCTAACTCAAGCTCTAGTGAATTATTTTTCTCCTTTTCAAGCTCTAGAAGTTTGTCAAGTTCGACATACTCCTCCTTTTGGGAGATAATCATGTCCTCTTGACGATGAATTAACCTCTCCTTCTCAACAAGTTGATCAAGTAGAAATTTCATTTTTGTTGCAGTTTTCCTATCTAGTCCATTTAGCATATCCTCATCATCACTATCTACTTCATCATCACTAGAGTAGGAATGCACGGAAGGGGTTTTGATGATTACCTTGCGTTTACCTTCCTTTGCCATAAGGCAAGTTCCATTTCCCTTCCTTGCACCGAGTGTAGGAAAGAGTGTAGATTTCTTGGACGTGCTCTCGATGGCTATGCTAGCCATCTCTTCTTCATTGGATGATGAGGACTCATCGTTTGAGTCCCACTCCTTCCCAATATGCGCTTGTTCGGCTTGTTTCTTCTTCTTGAAGAATTTCTTAGGTTGAGGCTTGGATTCTTTCCTTGTACTTGCCTTCACTTGATTTCGTCCCTTGTCTTTTCTTCATTATTCTCTTGAACTTTTTCATAAATAATACCATGTCCTCTTCATCTAGCTCACTGCTCTCTTCGTCACTGTCTTCCTCTAGTTGTGCTTCTCTTGCTTCTTTGGATAGAGGCTTGAGGGTGGATTTTAAAGCAACCCCTTTCTTCTTAGCCGAGGTGAGGTTGGCAATTTCCTTGACGTGCTTTGCTTGTTTTTCCATCATTTCAAAGTTGATAATTTTTCCAAGCAATTCATCCGGAGTCATATTTTTGTATCCGGGGCTTTCTCTAATCATAGAACATAGCGTGACATTGCGAGGCATAAAAGCTCTAAGGATGAGATTTACAACCTCGTGGTCATTCCACTTCTTGCTCCCATATGATCGAACTTTGTTAACGAGTGTCTTCAATCTATTGTACATATCTTGGGGTGACTCGTCTTTCTCAATTGCGAATCTTCCTAGTTTGCCTTCGATCATCTCAATCTTTGCTTCACGCACATGTCGGTCACCTTCATGTGCAGTTTGCAGAGTATCCCATATCTTCTTAGCAATTTCGAGTCCATCCACCTTGGTGAACTCGTCCCGACTGAGTGAGGAGGTGATTATAGCTGCGGCTTGAGCGTTTCTATGAATGGCCTGTTCTTGGCTTGGGGTGAGCTCTTCGTCGTCATCTGGAATATCTATCCCTGTGCATACAACATGCCATAGACATGGATTTAGGGAAATCAAATGCATCTTCATATTCTGCCTCCACATTGAGTAATCAGTTCCATCGAAGTGTGGGGCTTTTCCAAGTGGGATAGGTAATTAATGGTTGTTATTGGAATTTAGACGATCATAGTTAAAAGGATATTGGGAGTAGTCGGTGTGACTACTCCCCTTCTTCTTCTCTTCAACTTTCACTTTCCCTTTGGAAAGTGCCTTCTTTCTGAGGAGTGCCTTTAGCTCCAGCGTATCCTCATCATCGTCCTCGAAGTCTTGAATGGCTTCGAGGTACTTTTCCACTTTTTGGATCTTGTCGTTGTTAACTTCCTCTTGGTTGTTGATTTTGTGGACGTCCTTCATGTCCGACATGATCTCTTCGAGTGATTAGACTCTTTCTTGAAGAACCTGCTCTGATAACAATTGAATGT
The DNA here is from genome assembly GCA_036927565.1 of Tuctoria greenei. Classification (NCBI taxonomy): domain Eukaryota; kingdom Viridiplantae; phylum Streptophyta; class Magnoliopsida; order Poales; family Poaceae; genus Tuctoria; species Tuctoria greenei. The sequence goes on along the minus strand of JAYESD010000002.1, from coordinate 170,584,178 downwards.
AGGCCTAGAGGGGGGTGAATAGGCCTTTTTGAAAATTGTCAGATCCTGCAACACTCAACAACCAGTTTAGTACCAGAGATATCGGACTAGTCCGGTAAAGTGCGGACTAGTCCGGTGTTCACGAACTAAGTTGATTAAACTTGATTGATTGGTTTGATTCTTTTATGTGTACATCACAAATATAGAATCAAACAACAGTTCAACAGTTATATACTGGATTATATCACAATTAAGTCTTATGTTCAACAATTTAACGTAAGATGAACAATGTGTATGAAACCCTAGATTGAGTTGGTTGATTAGAATGATGAACACTAAAACAAGACACAACGATTTATCCCGTGGTTCGGCTATCACGAAGGCAAGCTACGTCCACGTTGAGGAGTCCACAAAAGGACTGGGTCTTCTCCAACCCTACCCTCGTTGGATCGCCACGAAGGCCAATCCTCTTCCACTAATCACGAAGGGGTGAATAACCGAATTCAAGGGGCGTTCTCACACGTTGAGAGCTCCCTTAGATTACAAATCACAATGCCACCGAAAACACACTCTTGAAACGCATGAGTGTGTTAGAGAATCAAACCAAGAGCTCAATGTGGTGTTGCAAGTGTCTCTCCAATGATCTAGAGTGAATCCTCAAGGGATTGATCGATGTAGCACTTAATTTTGTGGAGAGAGGTCGTTTTTGAGGCTCTTGGGAGGTGTGACGGCGCTAGGGTTCGAGAGATTGTGAAATTGGGCCGTGCACCTCTATTTATATGGGGTTTCTTAAAGTTACCGTTAGGGTTCAGAAAGTTCGGACTAGTCCGGTGTGCTGTGTGTAGCAAACCCTAAGTGTCCCGAAATATTGGACTAGTCCAGCTGAAAACGGACTTGTCCGATTTTGCTACTGGAAATCTTCGTACTAGTTCGATGTCCATCGGACTTGTCCGGACATGTGAAACCCTAAGTGTGTTGGATGACAAGTCTGCACTTGGAGGACTTGTCCGATTTAGATCAGTGGGTTTTTCGGACTAGTCCGTGTGAATATCGGACTTGTCCGAAGTGGATCAGAAAGGATATCGGACTAGTCTGGTTAATAACAGACCTGTCCGATTTTGTGTGACTTGTGTAGTGTTTTAAGGACTAGTCCGCAATGGGGAGGACCAGTCCGATTCTAGTCAGAAAGATATCGGACTAGTCCGACAGATATCGGACTTGTCCGATCTGGTGCAGAAAGGTTATCGGACTAGTCCGGTTGTGATTCGGACTAGTCCGGTCCTGTGTAACTCTGTTCAATGTGTGTGTTTAATTATCATTGAGCTCTTGGGGTGTGTTTCCTCAACACACTCCATACATAATAATCTACTACTCTTTTTCCTTGAGCTCATTTCCACTTTGATCCTCTTCATCCCTTCTTTTTGGTATTTTGCTCATTTTTCTATTATAGACCTGCATTCATCTCAACAAAGAGGTTAGGATCCCAATTGCTTGTCATAAATCATCCAAAACCCACAAGGGAGTCCTAGATGCACTTTCACAGGTGTTGCACGAAGCTCCAAGCAACCCAACACGCAAGACTCGGAAGCTCAAGTTAGCTCCGATGCATGGATCCCTGAGATCTGGAGCTAATTTAAAGATAACCACCTTCCTAAAGATGGTGTATCCACTAATCGAATCGTCAGATTGGTTACTAGATACACGCTGGTAGAAGGGGATCTCTATCGGCGCAGTGCCAAAAGCATCCTAATACGGTGCATTTCAAGGCAAGAAGGTCGCGAGCTCCTCACGGAGATCTATGGAGGTGAGTGTGGGAACCATGCATCTTCCCGCACGCTGGTCGCTAAAGCCTTTTGGCATGGCTTCTACTGGCCTACAACACTCCAGGATGCAGTTGAGTTGGTGAACAAGTGTGAAGTGTGCCAGTTCCATGCAAAACAAATTCACACACCGTCTCAGTCACTGCAGATGATACCTCCTACATGGCCATTCGCTGTGTGGGGCTTGGACATTTTGGGACCTTTCCCAAAAGCTGTCAGAGGTTACAGGTTCCTGTATGTCGCTATCGACAAGTTCACCAAGTGGCCGGAAGCAACTCCAGTTGTGACTCTCAATAATTAATCAGCTATCAAGTTCATGAAGTCCATAGTATGCAGATTTGGAGTTTTGAACAAAGTCATCACTAACAACGGAACCCAATTTACCAAGTGCAGCATTTCAAGAGTATTGCGAAGACCTCAAAATTCAAGTCATCTACGCATCAGTAGCTCACCCGACAAGTAATGGACAAGCCAAGAGAGCAAACGCAGAAATACTAAAATGACTCAGGACGTGCACCTATGAGCGCTTGAAGAAACACGAAGCCAACTGGATAGAGGAGCTTCCATCCGCACTGTGGGGAAGCAGGACTACACCTAACCAGTCAACTGGAGAGACTCCTTTCTTTCTGGTGTATAGAGCTGAAGTAGTCCTTTATCCAAAGATCACCATGGGGTTACTCCGGGTCCGAACCTTTGACGAAGCCACACAGGACCAGCTCCGACGTGAAGACCTTGACCTCGTCGACGAGGGAAGGTGCCAAGCAGCTGTTCGGAATGCATGTTATCGCCAGGCGCTCCAGCGCTATCATCAAAGGCATGTGCATAACCGATAGCTCGAGGAAGGCGATCTGGTGTTGTGGAGAATACTAACTCGTGAAGGGATGAATAAACTTTCCCCCAACTGGGAAGGTCCCTTCTGAGTCTTCAAAGTATCCCATCCTGGATGCGTTCGCTTGGCAACTGAGGATGGGACTCCGCTTCCCAATCCTTGGAACATCGAGCACCTTTGTAAGTTTTATGCTTAGTATCACGGAGGCGAGTCTGTAATTACACACAATGTAAGCTATAGAGTCCATACACAGAGTCGGGTAGGTCCTCCAGGAGAACATCCGGACCCCTCCGGGAGGGTCCGTGAAGTTCAAGCAACACTTGACACAGTCATAGCACTAAAAGTGTAGCTACCTGCCCCGGGCTAGTACAAGATGTATAGCACTCTTAGCCTGGTTCTGTACCCTAAGTGTGTTTTTGTCTCCCCTGTAATCCGGACCTATAATGACAGACATTGTTGTGTGAAAACAGACTCCACGTGCATTAATTTTGTACATGCTCAATTTCTTTTATTATTATTTTCCTCATTGTCTATAACGAAGTTGTGCAATTCTTTTTGACCTTTAGTACAAGTTACTCATACGTTGTAAAGTTATATTGTGGGTTTTTTTCGGATCTTAGCATTGCTAGACGGTCTACTCGCCTGAACACCAAGCCAACGCAGGCCAGAGTGTGCTATCGACTTAGTCTGGTCCGACACTGTAAGTACGCCATTCTACTTACATTCCGGTAGGCCTAAGTAGGGTGGGTCCTAAAGGCATTCGGGTCTGGAAAAAATACATTAATGTACTTGTTATCATATCAAGTTTCTTTGGATCTCAAATTCAAATAAGAATAATAAGTCACAAAAGAGTTATAAATGAGAGGATAAATTTTAATATTTTTCTTGTCTTTGATGTGCACGCAGGAAAAATGAAACTCATGACAATGGTGGACGATGCTGGAGCTACTAAGCTCGGACATCCCCTAAGAGGGCCCACCGTCGACGTTTCAGATGTTGAAAGTGGGCGCCGTCGGAGCTAACAAGCTCCAACAACTCCCATGGGTCCCGCCGTCGACGTGAAGCATAATGAAAATTCAAATGAAGACGGTGAAACCAACCGAGGGGATTCGTCGTTGATGTATTCTACGATTGATGGTGGATATCGTCGAAGCCGGGAAGCTCCAACAACCCCAAGGGGCCCACCATCGACGTTTTACGCGTTGACAGTGGGTGCCATCGGACCTATCAAGCCCCGACAACCCCAGGGGGGCTGCCGTCAACGTTTTACGGGTTGACAGTGGGTGTCGTCGGACCTACCAAGCTCCGACAACCCCGGGGGGCCCACCGTCGACGTTTACACATTGATAGTGGGTGCCGTCAGACCTACCAAGCTCCAACAACCCCAGGGGGCCCGCTATCGACGTTTTACGCATTGACAGTGGGTGCTGTCGGACCTACCAAGCTCCGACAAACACAGGGGGCCCGCCGTCGAGTCTTATGCGATGATAGTGGGCGTCGTTGGACCTATCAAGCTCCGACAGATCCAAGAGGGCCCGCCATCGATGTCACAAAGCGTTCAAGTCATCAAAACATTGTCAAACCTTTTGGTACATGTTCGCAGTTAAAACGTGTACATCTACCAGGGGCCAATAAGATAAAGGGCAATGTATTGAAGACAAACATAAAATGGAATTCATTCATGCAAAGAGTGGATTTCATTCATCCGAAGTACTAGATTACAAAATGAGGATTATAGCAAAAGGCAAAAGGAAATGGTCCTAGCCACTAGAGGTTCTAAGTCCTACGGAAAAACGATGCATCCTTCTTAGCAGCTTCTTGGACACTAGCCCTGGCGGCATCCTCCTCTTCGGCAATGGGCCCTTGGAAGACCGGATCTAGACAAAGTTGGGGGTCTCGGCTCTTGTAACACGCCAGGACATATTCGGTGACGTTCTTGGCCAGAGATTTCCCCTCTGTCTCCAGCTGGTCGGCAATGACATCACCCATTGCATCGAGTTTGCTGCCAGCAGAGCCAAGTGCCACCAGTGTCTGGTCCAGCTCCGGTGCTGGGTTCTCCGGACGTACTGGGCTGAAGCCAAGCGGCACGAAAGCTCTGTCCGCACACCCAAAAAAATCCCACACCTACTGGGACTCAGTTGCCCTCGAGCTCCGCACCTCCTCCAGAGAGCTTCTGGCCGCCGCAGCTCCGATCCTTCCCGAGCAAGGTGCTTGACCACTTTGGCATGTTGTTGAATACTCTCATCTATTTGATTTTCGTGGTTGGTGAGCTCCGGCTCCCAGAGGTGGATGCGGTTCCGTCGTTCGGCCAGGTCCTTCTCCCAGCCTCTTACTTTAACTTCTCTAGTGGCAACATCATCCTCTCTTTTAGAGAGCTCTTTCCCCAGCTTCCAGTACTTCTCTTCCTCTTCCTTGCACCACAGATCAAGCTTATTTGTGCGGTCAGCCAAGTTTTGCTCTCCCAAAGACATTTTCTAGGCGAGGTCCTCCTCCCTCTTCATGAGATCCTCCTACATCTCTAGAAGTTTGTCTTCCCTCTCATCTAGGTCCGCTCAGCAGCTTCAGGAGAATCTCATTTAATGTATTGAGGCTGTCTTGACGTTCGTGAGCAGCATCATTGCTTTTGCTAGCGTGCTCAAGAATCTCCCATGACTTAGTGTCGAGGGCCCTGATGGAGGCCTCCTTTTCTTCCATCAACTGGCCCCAATATTCCATCCGAGCCTTCTCCTTCTCGACCCACTTCTTTTGGTCAACAAGCCTCGTCTGCGCAAGCTTGGTCTCGAAGTGAAGCCTGTTGCGCCAACGCCTCAAGGTGTGATGCTCTTCTTCGAGGACCTTGCTGTCGTGGTCGAAGGCAAGCTGGACTTCACAGAGGCTCGATCAAGCATTGTCAATAGACAACGCCAAGGGAATAGGCAGCGGACCTGCCGGGGTCATCTCCGCCGGCTCTAGGGGGTCTTCAAGAACAAAAATTGGGTCCCACACCACAAGCGTGGTCTCCTGTGATCTTGCGGCACTAGGGCCACTCTCAGGAAGCACCTCAGCCTCCACTGTCACCGAGGAAGGTCCTGTCGAGGGAACTTCAACCTCCATAGCTGATGTCAAAGGTTCCCCCGCCGAAATTTCCACTGTCGACTCAGTGGATGGAGGAATTGCCACTGACTTTTCTGGGTGCTCTGGCTCGAACATCGGCGCCTCCGGAGCAATCACCTCCGAGGCGGACGTTGGAGCTTCGTCCAGAGCCCCCACCACCTCCGGCTCAGGCATCGTTACTTCAACCATCTCCAGCACGAAGGCCAGAGCTTCGGGCACCACCGGCTCACCTGCCGGCTCTTCAACAATTTCCGGCACAGGCGCTGGAGCTTCGGTTACTTCCGAATAAAATGTCAGGGCTTCCGTCATCTCGGTGTCATGAGCCGAAGATTTAACCACCAGCGCCGATGCTACGGGCGCATCTTCACAAATGTCTCCCTCGGGGTCCGGCGCTACCACGGGAGCCTATGGTGTTGATTCAAGATCCAGATCCCTAACAGCCATCGTTGGAGCTGCCGTGACCTCAGCCATCACTTGGGCAGGCGTAGAGGACGATGTTGGAACTTTCGCCTGCACAACCTCAGACACTGTGGCGGATGTCTGAACTTCTGTGCCCTTCCTCATTGCCCTGGAAACAAAGAATCGAAAGATTCAATACATGACAAAAATATAAACAACAACTCAAGGTGTGGACGTAATGTTTACCTTGGGAGGTTTCCGCTCCAACTAGCGCGGAACTTCTTCACCGAGTGGTCGGAGCCAAAACCCACTGTTGTCGATGAGTCCAGAGCTCTAGATTGCTGCCCGAAACTTGTCGCCGACTTCAGCGTCGCATCAGCTGGGACCTCCCTTGGCTCGGAAAGACCTCTAGACCTGGAGCCCACGCCCGGCGCTGGGATCGGAGTTGATATGCCGGAGCTAGCACCCCTTGAGGACACTTGGACAAGGAAGGCGTGGCTATCCAAGATCTACCTCGCCGGGGAGAAGGGGCAGTTGTAGTCGGAGCTGACCTGATGTTGCTCCCATCAGTGTGCCTCAACTTCCTCTCTCGGCTGTAGGATTCCGCCAGCTCCTTGCCTTTGCCTTGCCCTTGCCGACGTCATCGACTTTATAGCTTGCGGCAGGGGTAGCCACCCTCTCTAAAGCTCCGGGGATAGGAACCCCGGAGATACGGTGCCTCTCGACCATGCGCAAGTCATCCAATGCTGGCATTCTCCTCCGGATCTCCCTGCTAACCTCTGGAACCATGTTCAGAGGAACGAAGGTAGCCGACGGAGTCAGGGCGTCGTGGGAGATACCTCCATTTTAAATTTTCTTGAGATGGATCTTCAAAGCTTCATCATCCAAGTTGGTGTTCAAACCGACTTCATTTCAGTAATGATCCATCTCACTATTGAATGCCCATGCGGGCCACTTTCTAGTCTTCAGCGGAGCCCACATGTTCACAAAGAAATTTTTGAAGACCATTTGGTGGGTCACTCCTCCCTCTATGCATTCTTCGATCCTTTCCAGGATGGGCTTGTACGCATCCGACAGCTCCAGAACTACATTCCATGCGTCGGTGTCGACATTGGGAAGGTCCTTGGGTAGCTCCAGCCTCTCATGCTCCTCCACAGTAATGATCACCCAATACTTCTTCCAATCATCCCACTTGCGGGAGGGAAATGTCTTCAAGTACTCGAAGGGGCAATTCTTCCGCTTCACGAAGTAGTGGAAGGCAATGAGCTCTGTCCCTTTGCCGGTGGTGTGGATCGTGAAGAAGGTCCGAACAGCTCGATGCAGGGAGGCACACCCACCCACATCTTGCAGAAGTGGACGAAAGTCGCCACTAGCAAGAGGGAGTGGGGGCCTAGAAGATAAAGTTGGAGGCCGTAGAAATACAGCAACATCAAGAGAAAGCTTGAAAAAGGTGGGATCAAACCCACCATGGCGTACGCCGAGAAGTACACCATATCTTCGGTGCGCTCCTTATTGAAGGGGAGCTTGCTGAAGCGGATGTCGCGGTTGAAGGAATCGCTGGACCACCCCATGTAGGTCTGGACACTCGCCATCTCCTCGTTGGTCTTGACCTTGCTGCGGGGAAGACCCAACTCCATCGTGGCAAAGTGGAGCGAAAGTTGGAAGGCTATGCGAAGGTTGGGAGGCTCTGAGCGCAAGTTCGATTGAAAGCGTAAAGAGTCCTCGAACCGTGCAGGCTTTACTTCTTAAGTAAGCCTCCGCAACGCTTAGATGGAAACGACAATTGGATCGAGATCACATTTTCAAAAATCTACCCTATCAATGACGAATGGGCCCGGGTCCACTCCGGCGGAAAGGCCGAAGTTATTAACCCAGGTGAACCGTTGTCATGATGAGAGGTTGGAAGCCCGAGGGCGGTGTCCTGACAAGGCGTGCGGAACCGATAAGGCTTTTGCATTGGGAACCGGCGACCTTCAATTGCATGAGATCCACAAGCGAAGATCTCACCTGCCACATTCAAAATAAGCCACGCAGCGACGGTTTAACAGTGGACCATCGTCCCAACGCCCCATCAGAAGACCTTTGAAGTCGCAGCACGGGAATCAAAGATGGACTCACCTCTGGTAGAATAACTTAACCCAAAGGGTTTCTCACAGAGGTGGGCTCGGGGGCCACTGCCGGTACCCTGCGTACCGGGTACCCCATGATACCGCAAGAAAAATTAAGGAGTACCTCCAGTCCAAGTTGAAGACTTCTGAAGGCCGCACGTGTTACACGGTACTGGACCCGCCTCCCTCGTTTGGATAGCTCCGACATTGCCACGTGTAACGCAAGGCCGGACCAAACTCCCTTCATAGGGAAGATCCAGTCTTGCCACGTGTCCAGTGACCCCAGACCTAACCCCTAATAGAGGGAAGCTCCGGTACTGCCCCATGTATAGTGGCTCCGGACCTGCCTCCCCACGATGGGGAGCTCCGGAGCCACCACATGTTGAGCTTCTGGACCTAGGATATCAACGGAAGACTGGCAGATCTCCCAACAGCTCAACTTTTCAAGGGATAGTTAAAATGACAGTTTCAAGATCTAATTATGTGTCATTAATGCTATATTAATGACACACGATCAGTGGGCTGTTAATAGGGGTAACACTGTTACTAAGGCGTGTTATCACCATATTAATCACACTTAATACTCGTAGATCATGTATTAGGCTATTAACTACGCCAGGCCACATGTCAGGCCAGGCAAGTGTTGTAACGTCCAGTCCTTAGACTATAAAAGGGTTGCGCCGCACGGTACAAGAAAAAAAAGCTCACACGCTCACAAGCACCACTCAAATTCATACATACAACACACAACCCGTGGAGTAGGGTGTTACGCTCAAGCGGCCTGAACCACGTAAAATCTCTTACATCATCATCTTGTTCATAATCTCAGACGCGCCCCAACCAATCAAGAACCTCCGCGAACTACAATCTTGTAGTACCGGGGGAAGTTTCGATCGCACACTTTGACAAAATTGATACCCAGAACTGCACCTATAGCTAAGAGGCCGTATAGGATGCCTCTTAAGGAATTAGCAGAGCTCAAGAAGCAAATTCAAGAGCAGCTAGAGAAGGGTTTTATACACCCAAGCTCATCACCATGGGGAGCACCAGTGCTCTTCGTAGAAAAGAAGGATGGAATCAAGAGGATGTGTGTACTATAGGTCTCTCAACGAAGTGACGATCAAGAACAAGGACTCGTTGCCCCGTATAGAAGATTTGTTTGACCAAATTAAGGGCGCCTGTATTTTCTCCAAGGTCGACCTACGGTCAAAATACTTCCAAATTAAGATTAGACCATCGAATATACCCAAAACAGCTTTTCGGACACGGTATGGGTCATATGAGTACACCGTTATGTCATTTGGATTGACGAACGTGCCTGCATACTTTATATATCTCACGAATAAGGTCTTCATGGAATATTTGGATCAGTTCGTCGTAGTGTTCATGGATGATATTATGATATACTCGAGAAGCGAGGAAGAGCATGAGGAGCACTTGAAGCTTACATTGCAGAAACTACGGGAACACCAATTGTATGCCAAGTTCCGCAAATGTCAATTCTGGTTACGGGAAGTGTCATTCTTAGGCCATATCATCTCCGTAGGAGGAGTATCGGTCGACCCGGTGAAAGTGAGAGATGTTCTAAAGTAGGAGCCGCCACAAAATGTGAAGGAAATTCGGAGTTTCCTTGGAATGGCTGAATATTACCGCCGATTCCTCAAGGATTTCTCCAAAATAGCGAAGCCCATGACTGAATTACTAATGAAAGGGATTGCATTCCAATGGACTCAAGCTTGTCAGGATAGCTTTGAGGAGTTAAAAAGGAGATTGACAACCGCACCGGTGTTAGTATTGCCAGACATGAGCAAGAGCTTTGATATATATGGTGATGCCTCAAGACAAGGACTCGGATGTATGCTCATGCAAGAAGGCCAAGTGGTAGATTATGCATCGAGGCAACTAAAGAAACACGAGCTGAGTTATCCTACGCACAACCTTGAAATCGCAGCCGCAGTGCACGCCTTGAAGATATGGAGACACTATATTTTTTGTCACCGATGTGAGATTTACACAGAAAAACGGTAATTCAACCATTACATTAGCTTCTTAAATAAGTTTACGAACGGTGAGCTGTCTGGGAACCCATACAAAATCGGAGTACCCACAAGAATTGCTAATTTACTGAGAGCGCCCATAAGAGCCTCAAGTACATATTCACCCAAGCAGACCTGAATTTGCAGAAAAATAGTAATTCAACCATTACTTTAGCTTCGTAAATAAGTTTACGTACGGTGAGCTGTCTGGGAACCCATACAAGATTGGAGTACCCACAAGACTTGCTAATTTACTGAGAGCGCCCACAAGAGCCTCAAGTATATATTCACCCAAACGGACCTGAATTTGAGGCAACGCCGATGGTTGGAGCTCATCAAAGACTACAATGTAGGGATCAACTACCACCCAGAGAAAGCCAATGTAGTAGCAAACGCCTTGAGCTGAAAGGGAACGTGTCACCAACTCACAGTCTAAGAGTTACCACCCGAGCTATGCAAGGAGTTTGAACCATTGCACATTGGATTCATAAATGAAATGGGAGTGATGGTGTTAAATCTGACACTAGAACAAGAAATTCGAGAAGGTCAGACAAAGGATGAGGAAATCCAGAAAATTGAGGAAAAGATCGAAGAAGGGAGAGAATTCAGATTTGATGAGGATGACCATAGCACTCTATGGCTTAGGAAAAGAATTGTTGTGCCTAATGTGAAGCGTCTCCCTGAGATAATATTGAAGGAGGTACATGCACATGACTCGCCCTATTCCATTCATCCTGGATGTAGGAAGATGTAACAGGTCCTGAAAACCTGCTATTGGTGGGATAGCATGAAGAGGGACATAGCTGAAAATGTTGCCCTATGTGACACGTGTCAATGAGTAAAGGCTGAGCATCAGCGACCTGTTGGATTACTGCAGTGGCAGAAAATACCCGAGTGGAAGTTAGAAGAAATCGGCATGGACTTCATAGTTGGATTACCGCGAACCTAGTCTGGTTACAACTCTGTATGGGTTATTGTGGATCGCCTGACCAAGACAACTCACTTCATTCTTGTCAGAACCACATATACCACATCAAAACTCGCAGAGCTATATATGGAGAAAATTGTATGCTGACATGGAGTTCTGAAGAAAATAGTCTCAGACCGAGGTTCTTAATTCATCTCTAGGTTCTGGCAAAAACTGCTGAAGCATTGGGTACCAAGTTAAATTTCAGCTCAGCGTATCACCCACAGACTGATGGACAAACTGAGAGGACAAACGAGATATTAGAGGACATGCTGAGAGCTTGTGCCTTGAAGCATGGACGTAGCTGGGACAAGAGTTTGCCGTATGCTTAATTCTCGTACAACAATAGCTACCAAGCGAGTTTGAAAATGTCACCCTATGAAGCACTATACGGAAGGAAGTGTAGGACACCCATGTTTCGGAATGAGACATGAGAGAATCAAATATTTGGTCTTGATGTGTTACAATATGCAGAAATGCAAGTTCAAATAATACGTGAAAACCTAAGGGCTGTCCAGTCTAGTCAAAAAGGCTATGCGGATAATAGACGAAGGAATTTTGCGTTTGAAGTTGGAGATTTTGTATACCTCAAAGTGTCACCTATCCAAGGTCAGCAACGGTATAACGTTAAAGAAAAGTTGGCACCTCGTTACATCGAGCCATTTAAGATTTTGGACAAGCAAGGAGAGGTAGCTTATCGAGTCGAGCTGCCGGCGCATCTCTCTGATGTGCATGACGTGTTTCACATGTCTCATCTCAAGAAGTGTCTGAGAGTGCCAGAAGAGCAAGTACCGATGGACGAGCTAGAACTTTAGGAGGATTTGACCTATGTCGAGCAACCGATCAAAATCTTGGATATGAAGGAAAGAGTCATGTGGAACAAGAAAATCTGTTGGTGCAAAGTGCAATGGAACCACCATACGGAAGCCGGAGCTACGTGGGAACGTGAAGAAGACCTCAAGGCCAAATTCTTCATCTTTTCTCCACGCTATCGAATCTCGAGGGCGAAATTCACTTTAAGGTGGGGTAGGTTTGTAACACCCTCATTTTTAGTACCATGCGTTGCATACATTCTCATGTATAAAACATTAGTAGAACAAAAGAGAAGAAAAAAAGATAAAACATATATATAAATATGTGTAGGTAATAAGAAAAGTGAATGAGAATATAAAATATACAATAGAAAAGTTAATATAAACAAATGGAAATATATATATATATATATATAATATAAAATCTATAAAGAAAGAAAAAAAGAATTTCGGAACCTTCCGGAAGTTTTCGAGGGAATCTTCCCTTCCACGCCCCCGGAAGGTTCCGAGCAAGGGCTCTGGGTCCAAGCGGGACTCGCCCCTGGCTCCCGGGCGCGCCCGCGTGGGGGCTCTCCGCGCGCCAGCGCGCTTGGCGAGACCGAGGCCGAGCCGGTTGGGACTCCGCATCCCGTGGCCAGCCGGGAATCTCCCATGCATGGCGCCCGGCTATATAGGAGCCGCACGGCCCCGACTTTTCAAGCACCAGCGATCGCAACTTCCAACCAGCCGCTAGGAAAAAAAAAGAAAACCCTAGCCATCGAGTAGAAAAAGGAGGCCGCGACAAGGAGACAAAGGAGGAGTGAAAAGGGAAGAAGAGGAAGAGAAGGAAGGAGCCGTGGTCCGCTGAAGATCGTCGTGCCGTCATCGACGTGCCACCGAAGGATCGCTGCGCCATCTATTTCGTCTACACTGCCCTCCGTTCTGGGACCCTCGGAGCCGCTGCATCTACAGTAGGATACGTTTTCTGAGACAAATTTTAGCGACGTAATAGATCTAATACCCAGAATTAAATCGTAGTTTCATCTACATCTATTTTATTTCAACAACCTTAATTATCACTAAACCCCCGTAAACTCGCATGAATAAATATGAACTAGTTGCATCTAATTAATGAAAAGCCATAGACAATTAATTATCGAACTTTGCATGCATCCATATCATTGCATATTGATTTATATGTGTGCATTGTATTGATTCGTATGTGTTTTCTTGTATGTGTGTGATCACGAGTAGAGGGACATGCTCAAGAGGTCGTGTTCAAGGATATCTGGAACCAAGACTTCGAAGCTCTTGAGCAACCCAACCCGTCCGAGCAAGGCAAGTGTCCATGATCATATTGATCCCGTTTTTATTAAATGTATTGTTTGCGAAATTGCATGCTCGTGTCAATATGATGTGGAACCCATACGTAGGAGTTTACTAGCGTTGTATGCCACTCCTTGTTGTCAGGATATACATGATGAGTCAGGAATGGGTATTTTTCTTTATGCACCACATAGCTACATGGGTTATGGGTAACTTAAATTATATACTTGACAACTTCAATTATGAGAAATTGGGATGGTAATGGAATGATGATTAATTTAGCAACATGGAACTTATGTGATGTAAGAAAGCATGGCATAATGGAATGGGTTGGATGGTACAATGGTTTTGCTTGCTTTAGATCTAAGGACCGGTTCATGCGAGAAAATGCTAGGACAATAGTGCTACCACAAGGCAAAGTATGAGTGCGGCGTAGCTGAATAATTAGGTGTGCTACTAGTAGTGTATGCATCATTGGATGGCGCGGGGAATGAGAGTCGAGTTAGGGCTACCCTGGGATCCGCATGGCACACGAGGGGCCCATGGGTGAGAGGATGAAGATTCAAGCCTGCCGGTGAAACCTTAGTGAGTCCATACATACTAGTAGACTGTCAACGGGTTCAAAACCAAACTAAAGTCCAAATCAAACCATAGCTTGTGTAAAGAAAACCCAATCCAAACTGACCCACTAATTTGTTTATCCAAACCAATCCAGACCGGACTGTAAAAAAATTTACCCAACCCACGCCAAACCACAGCCCACACCATAGTTTTGAAACCGGTTTGAGCCCACTAACAATAAACGGTTCCTGGCCAGCAGTTCACGTGTACACCTTTGCTGGTGGAGTTAGGCTGGTGGAGTGGATGGTTGATTGACTTGCTTCAAATTTTTGTTTTCCGTCTTTTTTTTTTTCAAAATAAAAAATATACACTTTTGAGACTTTAAAAATTACAAAAAAATATGATTACTGAAAAAGTAAAAATAGCCCATTTTAACTAAAATGACTAAAAACTGTGTAAAAATCATTGTGCAACCACAGCCAATTTAATGTGAGGATTCATTGTGCAAAACCAAAATGTCACCCAAAAATTTATGTTTTGTGGAACCAAAGTTATACTTTAGAAACACATATGATACACAAAATTAAGAATATATCATGGCACAAGTTCAATATGGTTTCACTCCTATGTATACAGACCACGTGAGCAGGACTCCAGATGTTCATTAATGTTTCAAACATGTGAGCAGGACTCCACCTTGAGCAGGTCAGAGTTCAGCTCTTCATTAAAGTTTCATCCCACTATATGAAAAAGATTGTGATAAAATTTGATCCACATGTTCATATTTCTAGCACAAGAAATAAATTATGCATAAGTATTCAACACAACCCTTGGTCCATTGTGCATAAATCAAAGCAAAAATGAACTACCTGAGATCAGTCCTAATTTACAACGCTAGCCATAATTGACCAACCAAATAAAGATCACGATAGAAGTTGACTGAAGAACCACAAACGAGCTCTACTCAATGACTGAAGAAATATGCAGCCTCATGCCTTCACATCATTATGGATAAGTGCTTGAATGAGACGTTTCTGAAAGAAAGCAATAGAGATTGTGAAAAATACTTTTACAGACAACCGGCACCCATTTTGAAAGGCAAGGTTTTAGCTGAAGCGAAAAGAACTGAAATTGTGAACAGTATAGGAGTCCTAGAACTGATGCTAATACAACTTACTAGCATCACTATAACAATAGAAATCTGGACTTTCTAAAAAAATATAATGATTGAAGCTTTACCAAAAGGTCCAAAACAGGGCACAAATCTCACATATGATCGCAATCAATGTTAGCAACTTGTCATGAATCTGCAAAGTTAAAATAAAGGCAGAGAACATGATTATGTGGGTTTAGACATTAGCCTACTTAAATAATCACCTCCCAACTGCTATTATCTTTACAAATGTAAACAAGAAGTGACTGCACAAAAGACTGAACACTTCAGGTCTTCAGCTTTAACAACCTCAAATTATAATAAGTAAAGTGAAACAAATAGAGAATTTAGACCTAATGGAGAGCTGAAACCTTGCAAATGACCTTAAAACCTGAAAATGTATTAACAAGGTCACTCTCTTATATACTAATATCAGACGGTTGACACCATGTATGCTAAACAATACTCGATGTATGATATACTAATATTTATAGTGTTACCATAACCACAATCTGAAGTTATCAAATTCTAGAAAAATGTGTAGCAGCCCTACAGAGAATTCAAGGATTTAGAAGCCACCAAAAGTACTAACACAATCAGATACAGCTAAGACCATTTTACATACAGTTAGAAAATACACTGTAAACGAGGTACCTACCCTACAACCCATTTTAACAACATTTAAGGGGCCCAATACCCGCTTCAGTTTTTTTTCCAAGATCGCATGCCCTGATGTCACTTTTTTAGATAATCTTGTCTGCTTCCAAGAATCGTATTGCTCCCAAGAATCTCATTATGGACAATAGGGGAAGAAAGGAAAGAGGCCACGAGTGGCGCACCTGAGATAGATTACCGCGAGAGCGAGTGTTGCCGGACTGGAGCGCGCCGTAGACTCTGGTCGCGGAGGAAAGAGCGCAGCCGCAGTCTGAGTTTGAGCAGCGGCGGGCAGCTGGGCACTTCAGACCCCCTAGAAGAGGCTGTTGGGTATTGAAGCGTGGCGCAAGGAGAGGGTCTGCCTTAGAGGCGGCGAGGACGGCGGACGAGATGAGGAGTTGGCGAGTGACTGGCGGAGGAGTCGGCGGCGGCGAACGGACGGAAGAGTCCGCGACGGCGGACGGAGGAGCCACTGCTAGGTTACTTCATACGGGGTTACTGCCTAAGTCAGGCCGGTCCGTAGAGTCCGAGACCGCTACGGGAAACCGGTTAGAAGCCCAAATGTCAAACAGTTTGAAACCAAATTGTTAGGGCCCAAACAAAACTGAATCCAACCCATTTAGTCTCACAACCAAACCAATCAAACCCATTCTTAATTCTGACCCACTTTAACCTATCCAAATCAAAACGAAAGCACAAATTGGAGTTTTAAAACCGGTTTCTACCAAACCATTCCCAGCGTTACATACTAGTAGTCCCACTTGAAATGCTATTTTGTGATCTCTTGGCCACACACCTATGGAAGTGTGATAAGGCATAATAGAGGCTCTTTAATCACCGAAAGGTGATGAAATCACGAATATATGGGTAAAGTGGTACAATCTCTGCAGAGTGTTAAAAACTATCATGATAGCCGTGCTCGTAGTTACGAGCACCTGGATGACCTACATGATTAGAATTGGACTTGAGATTTTGGGATGGTTTTGTAGGGTTTGGTTTGTCACATGTGTATAGTCGAATTATGGAAGGATATGAAATTGATATATGGTGATGATAGTGATTGTGATGGTGATGAGGATATAAATACATGGACTGACAAATATTTGGGTCATGAGGGGAATTACACTCACGTAGACATGATAGACTGCTTTTACATGTTTATGAAATGTACTTTTCTGCAATTAGATATTTTAATTCCATCCTTTTGTTTAGCTACATGGCATCTATTCCCACACTGGCTGAGTACGACACGTACTCACCCTTGCAATTCCCCCACCAACAGTTACAGGAGACACTTGGGAGTACCCTGAGGATCACGTGAGGTACTAGGTTGTGCTCCACTGTCAATTACCTATGGAGTGGAGTCGTGTTACTTAGTTTATTTCCGCTACACTATTTAGAGACTTGTCATTCATGAACCATTGGATTATTGTAATAAGATACTTAATTACTATTTGAGACGTGGTTAAATTCTATATATCATTTGTGATGTATCCGTGTATGTGTATTGAGCGTCCTGGGTACACATATGCGTTACGCTTGGTTCATTATCGTAACCGGGCGTCACATCTAGTGAAACTACAATGACGAAAAAACTGAAAATATATCCATGCAACTAGATTAAATTAACATCTTACCCCCTTAATCTTGTTGCTTCTTGATCACATTAAGCTGTTGCCTGTTCTCAATGAAATTCACCCTTGGTAAGGCTTTTGTGAGTATGTCTGCAAGTTGCCCGGTTGTTCCAACATAATCAAGTTCCACCATTTACTCCTCAATGCAGTCACGAATATAATGGAACTTCGTGCCAATGTGCTTCACTCTTTCATGATGTTTAGGATTCCTACTTATTTCTATGGCTGCATTGTTATCAACCCAAAGTCTGAATCTCTTCGGTGCTTCATTTAGTGCTTCCTCCCCCGAGGTCAGGAATGGTGGTCGCTCGAAAGAACTCCGCTGGAGTGATATGAGTCCAGCGTCTAGGACATTCCATGATTTTGCTCATGGTCCCTCCCATTTTAACACCTTCAAAGATGTGCTACTGGGTACATCTGTTGCGGCTGCTCCACTGTGCCAGCCTTCACCAGATAAGGAGCAGAAATCAGACCTTCATCAATCAGTGGTGCAAGTTCCACATCCAGTGCAGACAAATACTGACAAAGATGGTTGGGTGCAGGTCGTGTCCCGGTCAGTTCATAGCCGGCAGGCATATGCCCCACAACGCCCTCGAACCCCAATTCCGGAGGATCTTAGGGGGCGTTGTTTCAATTATTTCTCTGTTGATCATCGTTCTAGAAGCTTTCACCTACGACCACGATGTTTCAAATGTCGAGACATTGGACACAGATCCTAGTCCTGTCCGCAGCGGTGGGATGGTGTGTCCAGCGCAGACGTTAGCAGGGCTTGGCCAAAGCCGCGAATGGGACCTTCTACTGTCTCTCAGCAGGTTGCTGATATGAGCAACGGTAAGGCTGTCACTTCGGTTCTGAATGTTGGCGCCTTCCCGGCCCGTGTCATTCCTGTTGGGGACAATCCTATGATAGCACCGTCGCAACGCAAATCAATATGGAGATGTATATCAGCATGGACTACACCTTCTTATTCTTGGCGAAGGGTCCATGGTGGCAACGGTAAGGTGGTCTCTCCGGAATCGATGATTCTGAATGATGGCACCTCCCCGGCCTATGAACACCCTTTTCACCGGAACAACATCCCCTCTTGGAACCGAAACAAGACTGCACCATGAAATTTAGTGTGGACACGTATCTTAGCATCATTAGATAAGCAAAAGGGTGGAACCAGTAAGGCTACCGATACACCCACCACCGTTGAGCCGCAACAGGACTTGGAACATAGAGGTCGTCGTCGTCGTCGGCCACGTCGGAGGCGTCGTCCAGCTCAGGGTCCTTGCTCTTCCTCGCCAAGGGACATCGGGGGCAACGGTGAGGCTGCCTCTTCGGAGCCATTGGATCTGGATGATGGTGCCTCCCCGGCCTGTGGTCCACCATGTATTATTGATTGGTCTGTTAAGCTGGAAAGGGCAGAAGCTGATCTCCACAAAGCACTCTTTGTTACAGTGGTTGATACTCCTTCAAACTTATCTACTAATGAAGTTAAATTGATTATAGCAAAGAGATTTGACTTGCCTCTGAACTCTCTAGTCCTCCTATGCTCTGGTACTGGTTTATATATTATGTTTGTCCAAGACGAACACACTGCTATAAGTTTGGCTGATTATGTACCACCGCCAGGGTCTGCTGCTCCTTGTTTTCACTTTCGTCGATGGACAAGATATGCTTCAGCCACGGGTGCCGCTCTACCAGTTTTGGTTGATATTTAGTTGCGGGGTATTCCAGCTCATGCGTGGGAAATGTCCACGGCAGAACATTTGTTGAATCCTTATGCATGGCCTCATGTCCTCCACTCGGCTACTAGAAACAGGGAAGATTATTCTACCTTCCGCCTGTCGGCTTGGTGTTTTAAGTCGGAGGATATTCCAAATTCATGAGATCTTCACATCGTGGAACCCCTGATCGGGATAATTGAGGTACCACCAGGTAAACCGACATCGGTATATCATATTGACATTATGGTGTCAGCACCCACTTATCCAGCGTCCATCAGAAATCACCTTTCCTCCACAGAGGGTGACGAAAGTGACACCCATCCTCGTTGAAGACAGAGACGACAATTTTTTTCCAACGCTCGGCGAACCTCTCAGCATGATCAGCAAGGTGCTACGACCAATCCAACCACATAAGCTCCAGAATTTCAACAGACGGAATATGTGAATTCCAGTGGGCGACATCCACATGGTCCCGATCCTGGGGCAGATATGTCACAAATATCGGCTGCTGACCTGGACCTTCCAATAATCTTGCAATAGTCCCATATTATTCGCAGGCAAGGTCGAAAAAAGTGAAAGAGTTCTCCCTGGAATCTCGCATGGCAGTAGAAATAATGTCCTTAATAGCCGAGCTACAGGAGGTGACTATCATCCGAACCGCAGAGAATGACTCAAAGATCCATCTCAGTCCTTTGCTCCCAGCAAAGATGGCACTTCCAACAGTGATGAATGATACTACGCCAACAGAGTGTGTAGCACATACCGTGATGGACTCTCTCATTTCTTTGCAGATGGGGTCTCAGACAGCTGTGCTACGGTTTTCTCACGGTATTCCAAACAGTGTTCCAACTAACACTACATTTATGCTGAATTTTTCTCCACTGCCTCGGATACTAGTACCGGCAATGATACAACACCGTCATGACTTGAATCGGCCTCCCGCATCCCCTGAAGAGGTAGTCAGTGATGAAACATCAGCTACAACCGGTTCAGTTACAAGGGTTTATACCAGGAGGACGAGGGTAACTCATACACCGTCATCACCCAAGACACTCTTCAAATCCAAGATATCTAAGCCAGTAGAAGGGATTTTGCAGGATCCTACAGTTCCGAAAAGGCGAAAGAAGGTGATACCCTCCGACATAAAGCTACGAAGGAGCCGCCAAATGGCTAAATTACCACCTGAGATAGATACTAGTGGGGCAACAACAGTTCGTCGCCAATTGGGGCTCTAGGATCAAGGTGATAGCCACGGACCTCCTGTCATGGAAAAATATTCCCAAGTGTTCGAACAACCACTTAGTGGTGCGCACATCATGGGGCTCGCTGCTCTTTTTGGGTGGGAAGTTCCTACATATGATGAGGTCAGGTCGATTGATTTCATCACCGTCAACTAAAGAAACTGGTTGTTGGTCGTCTTACGAAAGTTTATTCCAATGGATAAGAACAATATCTTGATTTGGAATGTGTGTGGTCTAAATAGTAGAGCGTGGTGTGATATGGTTCGGAAGTTAGTGGATGCTAGTCGACCTATTGTAATTTATTTCCAGGAAACCAACCTAACTCACATTTTAGAAAGGGACATTCTTCCTATTCTGGGACCATATTTCAGCTCTTTTGTATACCTCCCAGCTCAACAGACTAGAGGAGGCATATTGGTGGCATGGCTCAGTCTCTTTACAGCCCTCTCGTATCGTGTGCACTGACACTCTGTCTCAATTAATCTGCACACTGAAGGTGAACTGCCTCGGTGGTTTACTGGTGTGTATGGTCCTCACATTGATGCTAAGAAGCCTTCCTTTCTTACCAAGTTAAGAGAAGTCAGAAACTACTGTACTGGTTCATGGTTGGTGGCAGGGGATTTTAACATTTTATAGCTCAGATGACAAAAATAATAACAATATTAATAGAACTTTGATGAGATGTTTCCATCGTTTCGTCAATGATCTTGAACTGAAAGAGGTCTCGCTTATGGGCAGGAGGTATACATGCGAATGATAGAGAACAACCTACACTTGTGAAGTTAGATAGAGTTATGTGTACAGCAGACTGGGAAGGATTATATCCTAATTGTATCCTACAAAGCTATGCCTCAGAGATGTCAGATCACTGTCCTCTTATTTTGGGACTCAAAGAAGGGGTAGGTGGGATAAAGCGCTTTCATTTTGAAAGTTTCTGGACCAGGCTTTCAGGCTTCCAAGATGTAGTAGCAGATTCGTGGAATAAACCTATGACATGTGTTTGTCCTATGAAGCGCATTTTCATCAAGTTGAAAAGATTAACAAGGGAACTTCAATCTTGGAGCGCAAAACAAGTAGGAAATGTGAAATCTCAGCATGTCATGGCACGTGAAGTGCTACATTGTCTCGAGGTGGCACAGGATCAACGATCCTTGAGCATAGGGGAGGACTGGCTCAGGAGGAAATTAAAATGACATTGCCTCACTCTTGCTTCCCTGGAGAGAACAGTGGCGAGACTCAGGTCCAGAATCCGCTATCTGAAGGACGGCGATGCATATACCTCCTTCTTTCATAGGCAGGCTGGTTTTCGCAAAAAGAAAACTTTATCCCAAAATTGATAGATGATGACCGGATTGCTACATCGCAAGAAGAGAAGCAACATATCATGTTTCAATTTTATGAGAATCTCATTGGAACTGCAACCCAATGGTTAGTTACTTTTGATCTGTCCTACTTCCACAGAGCGGGCTTGGATTTAGCTCATCTGGATGCTCCAATTACCGAAGATGAAGTGTGGAAAAATATTAAGCAGCTGCCAGCAAATAGAGCACCAGGACCAGACCGTTACACCGGGCATTTTTATAAAGCCTGCTGGTCCATAATAAAATCTGATCACATGACTACTATTGTTTCCTTACAACATGGAGATGCGAGGAGATTCGAGCTCCTGAATTCTGCCTATATTACTCTCATTCCTAAGAAAGATGAAGCAGTACTTGCCAAGGATTTTATACCAATCAGTCTAATACATAGCTTTGCAAAACTGATTACCAAGATTTTAGCAAATCGATTGGCGCCCCAGCTTGACTCTATGATCTCTACAAATCAAAGTGCTTTTATCCGCGGAAGATGCATCCATGATAATTTCTTATTTGTGCAACAGACGGTCAAGCGACTGGATCGTCCGAAAGTGCCTAGCCTTTTCCTAAAATTGGATATATCCAAGGCTTTTGATATAGTATCATGTCCTTTCCTGCTAGAAGTGCTCTCCCACCTCGGTTTTGGGATTTCCTGGCGTAACATCATCTCCTGTCTACTTTCCACAGCATCTACACGTATCCTAGTAAATGGCGAACCAGGGGAAACTATTTATCACAAGCGAGGACTGCGTCAAGGGGACCCTCTATCCCCCATGCTGTTCATCATAGTCATGGATGTGCTAAACAGTCTATTTGATAAAGCTCCTGATATCGGACTACTGCAGCCCCTAGAACGCCACGTGGGACAGCGGATGTCACTCTATGCTGATGATGTTGCTTTGTTTATGCATCCAGATGAAGGGGAGCTGCATCTTACTAAATAATTACTCAATACCTTTGGAGAAGTATCTGGGTTGCGGACAAACTTGCATAAGAGCAGCGTCATTCCAATAAGATGTGGTTAAGGACTTCTATCGACTGTAACTAATACTTTGCATTGTGTTGTAGCCCAGTTCCCGTGCATGTATTTAGGACTTCCGCTTTCACATAAAAAACTAAGAAAGAGCAATTTGAATCCATGGGTTGAGAAGGTAGCGGATAAACTACCGCGATGGAGGGCATCTCTAATGAACCGGGCTGGTCGAGCTACTCTAGTCCGCTATGTCATTTCAGCCATGTCGATACACCTGCTGATTGCTATTAGAGTTCTAAAATGGTTCATCAAGGCCATCGACAAAATCTGAAGAGGCTTCTTATGGCAAGGAAGGGAACAGGCCAATGGTGGTTGTTGTCTAGTGCAGTGGGCCAAGGTAACCAGAACCATCGATCTTGGAGGATTAGGTATTCCTAACCTAGAAATCATGGCTTGGGCCTTACAATTACGATGGCACTAGTACAAAAAAATCGGAATGAATCGTCCTTGGATGGAACTTGAACTCCCATCACACCCAAACACACTCGCGCTACGGAATGTTGCCATGACCACTCATGTCGGGAACGGAAATAACACTCTATCCTGGACAGACCGTTGGCTGAATGGAGCGACTATAGCTGAGTTGTCACCACTTGTGTTCCAACACGTGCCAACAAGGATAAAACAACACAGAACTGTGGTTGAAGCTTTGCATGAGAATGCTTGGGTGCGCGATATAGCTAGGGGCTTAAGTTCGGATGGATTAGGAGAATATTTTCAGTTGTGTTCAAGTATCCAAAATGTGACATTAGCAGCAAAAGATGATCAACATCTATGGAGATTCGAGGCATCTGGATATTATTCTTCCAAATCTTCTTATCGAGCTTATTTTGCTGGTGCCGTCATCTTTGAACCTTGGCGCCGTCTATGGAAATCTTGGGCTTCGGCAAAATGTAGGTTTTTCTTGTGGTTGGTGCTTCATAACAAATGTTGAATAGCTGATCGCCTCTCTAGACGCGGACTGCCACATCTCGAGAAATGTCTCCTATGTGATCAAGAGGAGGTAACCATCCAACATATCCCTATTGATGATCCACATGTCACATGCTTTACCTATGACAAACGAGAGGTCATTTGGTGACTGGTGGGGCCGTACTATTAGTAAAGTTCCGAAGGAACACAAAAAAGGAATAAACTTGTTAATCATCTTGGGTGCTTGGATCATCTGGAAACAACGAAACGCTTGTGTTTTCGATAATGTGTCTCCCTCCATTACTGAGGTTATGAGAACCTTCTCAGATGAATACAGGTTATGGTGCTTTGCTGGAGCCAAAAAACTCCAAGCCCTTAATTTGCAGCAGGTGTTAGGAAGCTAATTCATGTTTAGGTCGGAAAACTTATTATAATATTTTTGTTCGGTGTATTGAGCCTCTCATATCTGGACCCTATATGGGATGGCTTGCTGTAACTGGGTCCGTTTTTTCTTCTTTTAATACAAAGATGTGCATCTCTCTTGCGTATTCGGAAAAAAAAATTAGTGCTTCCCCAATCAGTCTGCTTAGCCATACTCCCTGACAAATAGCTAAAGCAGCAGCAATATACTCTGCCTCACAAGAAGATAAAGCAACCACACGCTATTTTGTGAGCACCAAGTAATCAGATTGTTTCCAAGGAAGAAAATCATATCTGGTGTACTTTTCCTGTCATCCACATCTTTGTCATCCACATCTCTAGCTAAGCCACTATCACTGAATCCCATAATATTCAGTTTCCCTCCAGTTGTATACTTGCAACCATAGTCAGCAGTACCTGCCACATAGCTTAGTATGCGTTTGACTGCACTCCAATGATTTTCAGTGGGTGCTTCCATGAATCTGCTTGCAATGCCAACACTGAAGGCTATATCTGGTCTTGTGTTAACCAAATATCTCAAACACCCAATGACTTTTCTGTACATTGTGGGATCAACAGGTTTGCTATCATCATTTTTGGTGAGATGTTGTCTTGGCTCCATAGGGGTATCACAAGGGTTGTAGTGCTTCATCCCTGCATTTTCTAGTATCTTCAGAGAATTTCAGTGGGTGCTTCCATGAATCTGCTTGCAATGCCAACACTGAAGGCTATATCTGGTCTTGTGTTAACCAAATATCTCAAACACCCAATGACTCTTCTGTACATTGTGGGATCAACAGGTTTGCTATAATCATTTTTGCTGAGATGTTGTCTTGGCTCCATAAGGGTAACACAAGTGTTGCAATGCTTCATCCCTGCATTTTCTAGTATCTCCAGAGCATATGCCTTTTGACACAAGACCCCTTTTCTGATATACCTCAATTCCCAAGTTGTACCTCAATCTGCCAAGATCACTCATCAGAAACTTATTTTTCATTTCAGTCTTGAATTGTTGAATTCCTTCTTCATTTGGGCCTGTAACAACCAGGTCATCCACTTATACCCCAACAAAAAGTACCTCTGGACCAGTCCCTCTGCTACAGAGTGAATGCTCTGTTTGACATTTCCTGAAACCAAGTTGATTCATTTCACAGTCCAGTTTGGCATTCCAGGCTCTAGGAGCCTGTTTTAGACCATATAGAGCTTTTTTTAGCTTCAAAACTTTATTGGGATGATTCTGATCTTCAAAACTAGGTGGCTTAAGCACATATACCTCCTCAAGAAGATCCCCATTTAAGAAGGCAGATTTCACTGTTATGAATATTGGATCTTTGGATCTTGTATTATGGAGGAGGCCGGAGGCCTCTATATATAGATGTACAAGATGACAAATATGCAAAGAAGTCTCTAATACATTATCTAATATAATATGACTATTATACCTCTAACACCCCCCCTCAAACTCAAGGTGCATCAAGAACATTGGGTTTGAAGAGATAAAAATCATGCTAAGAGCCACAAAGATGATCCAAAAGGTAGTGTCGCTGAGTAAACGTCGAAGTAGATGAAGCAGCAAAACAGGAGCTAGCAAAACTGACACGCGCAGCGGAAGATGAAGTCAGTCAAGCTCCTAAACATGCTGTGAATCACACCGACGAGGATCAGCACCAACTAGAGATCGTCCGTGAGCAACTCTTAGAGTCGTAGACCACACATATGTAGACGCATACGAGGAACCCAATCACGACTATTAGTGCAATTGAAAAGCACACCGCATAGCTAGAATTCCGACCGAAGGAGAAAGCCATCATGACGAAGATGACCAAAACGGCAAGATGCAAACATATGCAACGGCAGGCGACGGCGAGAGCGCAACAAAAGCGGTGCAAGCAACATTTTTTTTAGGCAGAAGCGATGCTTCCGTAAGAATCAATGATGGATCAAGACGCTACAAGCAGCCAAAACAAAGGTGCCCAAAAGACATCAATTCCATCCCAGATACTGAAGAGCAGCCGACGCCGCCATTTTTTTAAAGATTCTACCTGTTGATGTGAAGATGGCATCATTTTTTTTCGAGGCGCAAGCGGAGCTCCCGAATCAACGATGGACTAAGACGACACAGACAACCAAAAGAAAGCGCCCAAAAGACGTCAATCACATCTTAAATTCGAAGAGGAGCCATCCGCCGCCGTCCGTTTTTTTTTACTTCTGGTACACATTTGTGTTCATGCAGCAAGGATCAAGCCAACAATGAAGACTCCTACGATAGCCTTGGTGAGGTAAGAATGACATCATGCTGACGTCAGCAGCAGAAACTTAGATCTGAACGCAGCACAAGCTCCAGAGCGACACGGATCAGAACAACGCAACGGAGGCAGGCTTCGATCTTTTCCCATGAAGGGCCCCGCGAGCAGGATCAGCACCGTCCCGGGCATGACGGTACGATGAAGCCGGGAGTCAAAAGGCACGATGAAGCCACCGGCCTACGGGACACTGGATGCGCCGTTGAAGCAAGTGCACACGATGCGGTTTCCAGCGATACCGGTCGTCACGTGCTGCCCCCGTGTTGGACGCTCGACGAGACCCTCGCCCTCGCTCGCGTGTACACAGTGCGCCGACTCGCCATCAGCCGCGAGCACCTGACCTCCGCCGACTGGGCTGCCGTGGCTGATGCCGCTCCGTCTAAGACCGCCAGGCAGTGCCGCCACAAGGTCGAGAAGCTCCGATGCCACCTACGATCTAGCTGCCGCTGTCCCTGCCTACTCCTCGACGCCATCGACTTCCTCGACGGCCCTTCCCCGCCGCTCATCTCATCACCAAGCCGTCGGGATCTCGCGGCCTCCCCGACGCCGCGACACTCCCCACTGCACGGTCGGCCGAGGGCGAGTGGGAGAAGTCGGGGGCCTCGCGCCCGGCAAGGTCCTGACGCGGAAGTGCGCCTCTGGTGACGAGTACAAGTACGTGGAGCTGGACGAGTACAAGCCGACGTGGACAAGAGGCGTCGATGACGAAAGATGAAGCCGCAGAATCACGTGGACAACAGATCCACAGCGAGGATCGGCATAAAAACCTTCGGCGGCGGCAGGATTTGTCGGCAAAGCACCTCACCAAGAGGAACCGCCGCCGCCATGAAATGAAATTAGGGTAGAAGATCTAAAACCTAAGCTCTGATACCATGTTATGAATATTGGATCTTTGGATCTTGTATTATTGAGGAGGCCGGAGGCCTCTATATATAGATGTAGAGGATGACAAATATACAAAGAAGTCTCTAATACATCATCTAATATAATATGACTATTATACTTCTAACATTCACATCCATGTGATGAACCACCCGTTTTTCATTAGCAGCTAGTGCCAGGAGCATCCTCACTGTTTCAAGTCTTGCAACTAGGGCAAATACTTCATCAAAGTCCACCCCTCTTTGTGCATATCTCTTTGCCACTAATGTAGCCTTGTGTCTGATTGTGCTACCATTGGGGTCTCTTTTCACTGTGAAAATCCACTTTAGTCCTATGGCTTTTGAAGTGTCTAGCAAAGTCTCAAGTGACCAAGTTTGATTTTCCCCAATGGAGTTCAGTTCATCCAACATGGCCTTTTTCCAGTTCTAGTTTTGAATTGTCTCCTAAATACTTGAGGGTTCTTCAGAGGTTAGAAGACAGAGACTTGAATATTATTAGTCTAGGATTCTTCACTATTTTCAATAACATCTGATACCCTCCTATACTTTTGTGGTACTCCCTCTTTGTCTACTTCCTTGCTTGTGGGTGGTGTCACCCATTGAATCCCAGAAGCAGGAGTTCTAGGCTCATTTTGAGGTGTTCTTAGTGAGGCCAATATGGAAGGTGCAGTTTATGTTTCAGTGGCAGTCTCTTCAGGCACTTGGCCTATTGACCACTGAACACTGAATGTAGATAGACTCCTCTCCTAGCTGCATTTCATCCCATGCCCAGGGCTTGTCCTCATCAAATCTCACATCTCTGGACACTATGACTTTGTGAGATATAGGATCATATACCTTATAGGCCTTTGAACATGTTTCATAACCTCAAAAAAACCCCTGAACTGATCCGTCAGAAAGTTTGGCGACCCCTGGACCTGCTTTCTTTGCATACATAGTACAACCAAATGTTCTAAAGTGCTTCACAGAGGGTTTCTTACCTGTCCATGCTTCATAGGGTGTTTTCCCTTGGAGGCTCTTTGTAGGTGACCCATTTAATACATACACAGCAGTAGTTACAGCTTAACCCCAGAACCTTGCTGGTACCTTCATGCCTTTCAACATGCATCTTCTCATCTCTACAATAGTTTGATTCCTCCTCTACTACACCATGTTGCTGTGGTGTATATGGAGAAGTGGTATAGTGTTTGATCCCAAACTCTTCTAGATACGCAGTGAACAGCCTGGAATTGAATTCCCCACCTCTGTCTGTTTTGAAGCCTCTGACTTTGTTGCCAGTTTTAGTTTCAGCTTGGGCTTTAATCAGTTTGAAATAAGAGAAAGCCTCTCTCTTGGCACTCAGCACCTCAACCCACTTATACCTACTAAAATCATCCACTAAGAGGAGAAAGTACCTTTTACCTCCAGGGGTGGGAGGATCAATATGGCCACATAGATCACCATGAAGAAGGTCCAGAGTCTTTTCAGCTCTGAATTATGATGCATGAGGGAAAGTCTCCTATGATGCTTGCCCAACAACCAACATACAGCCATCGCAAAGTTGTTCCACATGATCTATAACTGATATTCCATAAGCCATATTTTTCTTACCCAACTCCCTGAGAGATCTGATTAGGTGGCCATACCTTGAGTGCAAAAGCCAAGCCTGCTCCTCCACTCTTGTCATCAGGCAGACTGGATGTACAACATTCACTCTTGCAATATAAAGCATGTTGGCAGTGCTTTGTATTTTAAGGACTAGAGAATTGTCAGAATCAAATGCACACAAGCAGTCTTCCTCTATTATAACCTTGCATCCTTCCTGTGCCAACTGACCCAAACTTATAATATTGGTCTTCAACTATGGAATATGATAGACATTGGACAGTACCTTATGTTCCTGGGATCTTCCTTGAAAAATGACTGACCCCATGCCGCTTATCTCCACCGAGGATGCATCACCAAAACTCTATGACCCCAAAGCTGAATTATTAAGAGATGATAGATTACCTGCATTGTCTGAATTAATGGCAGCCAGCAGCAAAGCAAGTTGATCAGTCTAAGTTCGATGAGCGTCCTCTTTTTGATCTCGGCGTGGTTTCTTGCACTCTCTTGCCCAATGGCCCAAAATTCCACAATTGTTGCATTTTCCCTTCCTTCTTGTAGTCCCTTCAGAGGTCAGCTTCTTTGTGCTGTCACAATTCTCTAACCGTTGTGCACCTTTGCCTTTTGAAGGTGCTGAACTACCACCCTTGTTGGTGTTTGGTGGATTCTCAGGAGCCAGCTTGTGGTTGTACTTAGCCAACCATACATCTTCAGCCAACAATAGCTTGCCTCCTCTGTTAGAATTCTCCACACTCTGTCCAAGCCGGTCCTCAACAGCTCGAAGCCTGCCTACTAATTCCTCTACTGACATCTTATTGAGATCAAGCAGAATTTTAATCGAGAGTGCAATTTGCATATAGCGAGATGGCGCTGTTAGAGATATATGGGTTATTTGTATTTCCCCCTTTGCATAGGGGCTTTTCCACATATTTATAATCCCTTGTACTTCTATTTATAGTGGCCTCTGGCCCTCATAATAATACAAGCTCATCATTCATAACATGGTATCAGAGCCTTAGATCTTCTACCCTAGTTTTTCTGGTGGCGGCGGCTCTTCCTCGACGTTCGGTGGCCTTTGTCTTGGCCGCCCGTGTCACACCACCGACCGCCGGTTCTCGTCAGATTCGTCGGCGTCGCTGTTGTGGTTTTGCCCAAACGCGCACGTAGATTCGTTGGCGAGGCAAGTTCCAAGAAAGGAAAGAAGAAAAGAAGGCAAGTTGTACTCAATGTTCTTCTTCGGGCGGGGTTTCGATCGTGCAGTGTCCGGTGCTTTTCAATGGCACCAATTACCGTGACTGGTTTCCCCGCATGCGCCTGCACATGCGTGGTCTACGACTCTGGAAGTTTCTTACAGGCGATCTCAAATGTCTGTCTTGTCCGACATGGTTGGCTGATGATGCTCGAGCTGGTGCTATTCTTATTGCTAGTATAGAGGATCATTTAGCTTCTGATATTGTTGAGTTTGAGTACTCACACCAGATGTGGGATTTTGTTCATCGTCGTTACAAGCCTACTGGTCAGTCTGCCTCTCTTGCCGCTTTTCATCACAAACAGCTGTTACGACAGGGAGATGCTACTATGGAGGATTTCTTTGATCAGAGGGAGGAGGCTCGTCTTCGTGATGGTGGCTTGTTGCCGACCTCTACCGCTTCGCCTGCTCGTTCTTAGACTACTCGACACACTGCTGCTGTTCAGGCTTGCCGTTCCTCACATGGTGCTCGTGGTGCTGGTACTAAAGGATCTCAGGGGAGTTCTGCTACTACAGATGCAGAGTTGCTTATGCTTATTCGTCGTCTTGCTGCCTCTGGATCATCAGGAGTTGTTGGTATTGTGACTCAGCCTTCTACACCTTCATGTTCTGCTGCTTCTCTGTCTTTCTCTGAGAGACCACCTTCCACTTCTCGTTCAGGTACTCGCCCATGGATTCTTGATTCTGGAGCTTCTTTTCATATGACTCCTTACTCCACATTTTTATCATCTCTGAGTCATTCGTCCCGTTCTCTTGTTGTTCATACTGTCGATGGTTATTGGACAGGGCACCCTTTTATCCGTCTCTTTTAGTGTTCCTGATGTCTCCTATGTTCCTAATCTGACCATGCAGCTTATGTCTGCTGGTCAACTTACTGATTATGGTTGTTGAGTGATTCTAGATTCTGATTCTTGTTCTGTTGTGGATTGTCATATGGGTCAGCTTGTTGGCTCTAGTCATCTTCGTCACGATTCCCAATGTCTTTGGGAGCTTGACTGGCTTCGTCTTCCTTCTGCTGCGCCTGCTAGTCGTGTTAGGTCCCTTTTGCTGCTTCGTCTACCCCGTATTTGGCTTAGTGGCACCATCGTCTAGGACATATTTGTGGCTCTCGTCTATCTACCTTGATTCGTCGTGGTGTCTTAGGATCAGTTTCAGGAACTCAATCGTTATCTCAGTGTCAGGGTTGTCGATTAGGAAAGTAGATTCAGCTTCCCTATCCTTCTAGTGAGTCATTATCTCAACGTCCTTTTGACCTTGTTCATTCAGATGTTTGGGGTCTTGCTCCTTTTGTTTCCAAAGGAGGGCATCAATACTTTATCATTTTTATAGATGATTTTTCTCGCCACACATGGGTTTACTTCATGAAACATCGTAGTGAGGCGTTGTCTATCTATAAATCCTTTTCAGCTATGGTCCACACTCATTTTGACACTCCTATCCGTGTTTTTCGTGCTGACTCTGCTGGTGAGTACCTCTCTGATGCTCTTCGGGACTTTCTTTCTGAGCAAGGTACTCTTGCTCAATATTCTTGTCGTGGTGCTCATGCTGAGCGAAAACATCGTCATCTAGTTGAGACAGCGCGTACACTTCTCATTGCTTCCTTTGTCCCGCCTCACTTTTGGGCTGAGGCTATCTCCACTGCCACTTACCTTATTAACATTCAACCCTCGTCTGCTCTTAAAGGTGGGATTCCTTTTGAGCGTATTACGGGCAAGATGCCTGATTACACCAGCCTTCGTCTTTTCGGTTGTGTGTGCTACGTGTTGCTCGCACCTCGTGAGCGTACTAAGCTGACTACTCAGTCAGTTGAGTGTGTTTTCTTAGGGTATAGTTTGGAGCATAAGGGTTATCGTTGTTGGGATCCGGTTGGTCGACAGATGATGATTTCACGGGATGTTGTTTTCGATGAAACACGTCCTTTCTATCCTTGTCCTTCCTCTGATGCTTCTTCTGCATCTGTAGTTGATCCTATTTTGTTCTTGTTCTTTTCAAATGCTCCTATTACTAGTGTACCCCCTTCACACTCTGTACCACGTTCGACAGTCTCACCTTCTTCTTCGTAGCCTTGTTCTTTGGTTCCCGGTTACACTTTGAAGGCTCCTGTCACGCAGGTTTATACTCGACGAGTTGAGCCTCTTTCAGATGTGCCATCTTCTGATGAGCCGTATACTCCAGTTGAGTCATCTTCTGATGTCTCAGCTTCTCCAGCTCAGCCTACCTCTCTAGATACGCCTTCTTTTTGTGAGGGATCATCTCCTTCCGATGATTCTTCTCCCGAGCAGCCTCTTGGACGCGGTCATCGTCCTCGCCAGCCTCCTGCTCAGTACTCTCCTTCTAGCTTTGCTACTACTGCTATACCTGAGCCGGCTACGTATCGTCATGATGTATCTCATTTGGAATGGCAGCATGTGATGGCCGAGGAGATTGCTGCTCTCGAGCGTACCGGCACGTGGGAACTTGTGCCATGTCCCCCACATGTTCGTCCGATCACCTGTAAGTGGGTCTATAAGGTTAAGACCCGCTCTGATGGTTCACTTGAGTGATATAAGGCTCGATTAGTCGCCCGTGGCTTCCAGCAGGAACATGGTTGTGACTATGATGAGACCTTTGCTCCTGTCGCTCACATGACCACTGTTTGCACTTTGCTTGTTGTGGCCTCTGTTCGTGATTGGTCTATCTCTTAGCTTGATGTGAAGAATGCCTTTCTTAATGGTGAGCTGCGTGAGGAAGTTTATATGCATCCACAACCTGAGTATTCTGTTCCTGATGGTATGGTTTCTCACCTTCGACGCTCTCTTTATGGCCTTAAGGAGGCTCCTCGTGCTTGGTTTTAGCGTTTTACGTCTGTGGTCACTACTGTTGGTTTTTCTGCCAGTGCTAATGATCCCGCTTTTTGTGCACACTTCGTATCATGGCCGCACTCTTCTTCTTCTCTATGTTGATGACATGATCATCATTGGAGATGATTCCGAGTACATAGCTTTTGTAAAGACCTGTCTCAGTGAGCAGTTTCTTATGTCCGATCTTGGTCCTCTTCGATACTTTCTTGGGACTGAGGTTTTTTCCTTCCCTGGGGAATTTATCTATCTCAAGAGAAGTACATTCAGGATCTTATTGATCGGGCTTCTCTTACTGATCACCGGACTATTGAAACTCCCATGGAACTCAATGTCCATCTTCGAGACACTGATGGTGAGCCTCTTGATGATCCTACTCGTTACCTTCATATTGTAGGGAGTGTCGTGTACCTTGGTGTCACTCATCCTGATATCTCGTACTCTGTTCACATTCTGAGTCAATTTGTTTCTGCTCCCACCCAGGTCCACTATAGTCACTTGCTTCATGTCTTGCGTTATCTACGTGGGACTATCTCTAGACGCTTGTTCTTTCCACGCTCTAGCTCTTTACAGCTCAAAGCATATGCTGATGCTACCTGGGCTAGTGATCCCTCTGACCATTGATCTCTTTCTGCCTATTGTGTTTTTCTTGGTGGTTCCCTCATTGCTTGGAAGACTAAGAAGCAGGTAGCAGTTTCTCATTGAGTGCAGAGGCTGAGTTGCGTGCTATGGCTCTTGTGAGTGCAGAGGTTACTTGGTTTCGATGGTTGCTTAAGGACTTTGGTATTTTTGTTGGTATGCCGACTCCTCTTTTGTCTGACAGCACAGGTGCTATCAGTATTGCTCGTGATCCGGTTAAGCATGAGCTCAACAAGCATATTGGTGTTGATATTTCTTATACACGAGCACAGGTGCAGGACGGTGTTGTTGATCTTCAGTATGTGCCTTCAGAGCTTCAGCTGGCGGATTTCTTAACAAAGGCACAGACACGAGCTCAACATAGTTTTTATCTCTCCAAACTCAGTGTTCGTGATGCACCTTGAGTTTGAAGGGGGTGTTACAGATATATGGGTTCTTTGTATTTCCCCCTTTGCATAGGGGTTTTTTCGCATATTTTTAATCCCTTGTACTTCTATTTATAGTGGTCTCTGGCCCTCATAATAATACAAGCTCATCATTCATAATAGGCGCCGCCCTTAAGAATTTCTTCAACTGAAGACTTCTTCGATCCCTGCGAGTGGAAAGTGGCTCCTGCCCCTGTCCCTTTGCGGCCTTTCTTGAACCCGATGTTGATTGAGTCCTCTATGCCGCTGCAGATGAGCAAGAAGCCTTTGGTTGCTTCTCTTGTTCCAGCAGGGTCGCTGCAACACGGGGTAAGGAGCCGACAGCCTCCCCCCCCCCCCCCCCCCCCCCCCCCGAGGAGGAGAGGCGGGCGCATCAGTCTCTGCCCGTTGTCACTCTTGCGAGTGGTCAAACGGGAGATCAGTTTGCCTCCACAGGCGGGACCACCGAAAATGTTGCTACTGGACTCACTCAGCTGGGCCAAGCTTCCTTCAGTGTTTGTGAGCCCTCAACGGACACTGCTTCTGGCCTAGTGCTGGGCTGCAACCAACTGAGGCCCACTGGCACACGACGGAGCCGACTTGCTTCATGGCGCAAGTCTTTAAACCGGTGCCTCCCGCCCTGTTGCCGCCTCCTGCGCCCCAACGCCAACGTCAACACAAGACCCGATCTGCTTCGGCCAGACCATCAAGGCGCAGCGCGAGGCAAGCCAAGATGCCGACCATCCCTGTTGCTCAGCGCGCCACTCAACGACTCATTCGGCATCTTGACCTCATCGGTCCTAGTGAGCGCATTGATGCAGACAAGATGCAGTTCAGCCTATAAAGATCTGTACAAGAAGCCGCTGCAGTCCAAGTCCATTCACGCAATCAGGGCGCTCACCGGACTTGACAGGGGTGACATCAGCGATGCCGCGGCAAGTCTCGGGGCGAGTGAGACGGCAGCGCATGTGGCGGCTGCTTAGACCTTTGCCTGGTCCTTCACACAACTGGTAGTTCCCTGTTTTATTATGTATCGCCTTCACCTGTTTCTTTCGGAGTTGATGCTTGAGATGTCCTCATCTTGGGGTGCTGTATGGAGGCCATCAGTTTATTGTATGGTGGCATCTGTTCCCTTGTTACTCAGATTGTGGAGTCTGTTGCTGAGAGACCTCTCCTTAGGGCAATGTGGAGGTCACCTTGATGCTTCTAATTGGTGCTTTAGTCCTTGTTTATCCTCGTTGTGTCAACCTTGTCATGGATATGGCTTCTCTACACTCTGATTTCACCGTACTCAGCTGGAACGTACGGGGTTTGAACTCTCCAGCACGGCGTGAGGCCATTAGGGAATGTATAACAACAGCCAGACCTTCTATCGCCTGTCTTCAGGAGACAAAATTACACACTATTGATGACCGGCTAGCTGCGGAATTCCTGGGTTCAGGACTCTCATTCACCCACCTGCAAGCAGATGGTACTCGGGGTAGAGTGCTCCTAGCCTGCAACTCTGATCTTGTAACCATATCGCAACCTGCCTGCCAACAATTTTCAGTCTCTGCCACCGTTCTTCTCCGTATGTCCAACACTTCCTTTCAGATCACAACAGTTTATTGTCCAACGGTGGACGCCGACAGAAGCTCCTTTCTACAGGAGCTATTGTCCTGCAAATCAATACTGAGGACTCCATGGTTGTGTCTCGGGAATTTTAACCTCATCTATGAGGTGCGCGACAAAAATAATAGCAACCTCAATCGGCGTTTGATGGGTTCCTTCCGGCACACTCTTGATAATGCTGAGCTCCTGGAGATTGGTCTGCGGAATCGTCGTTACACTTGGAGTAACGACAGAGAAACCCCGACACTCGTTCGGCATGACAGGGCATTCTGCAATAATGCCTGGGATTTAGCTTTTTCAGGCTATGGTCTTCATGCACTTTCATCCTCTGTGTCGGATCATTGCCCAATATTTCTATCCTCCAATGATCAGCCTCGCCGCCCAGCACTTTTCATGTTTGAAAGTTTCTGGCTCAAAGTCCCTGGATTCCTTCATGTGGTTGAGGAGTCCTGGGCCTCCCTACAATGGCAGTTTCCCCATTAACCATTTTCAGCTGCAAGCTACAGCGCACTGCCAGAGCGTTGATGACCTAGAGCCGATCTCTGTTTGGGGGCGCCAGAATCCAGTTACATGTTGCTAATGAAGTGATCTTTCGTCTTGACTTAGCACAGGAGAGCAGGCAGCTCACACAGGAAGAGCACCAGCTGAAAAAGGATCTCAAGTTGCGTGTCCTCGGGTTGGCTGCTATTGAACGCTCGCGGAGAAGGCAGGCGTCCCGAGTAAAGTGGCTTGGAGAAGGAGATACTTGTACCAAGTTTTTTCATGCCAAAGCCAATGCTCGCTCGCGAAAGAACTTTATTGCCTACCTCAAGAACAGAGCAGGGCAGCTTGTATGGGCTCATGAGGATAAGGTAGTAGTGCTCCAGGACCATTTCTCCGACCTATTGGGTTCCCAATGTCCACGTACCAGAACCTTCAACTGGGACAATCTTGATTTGCCGCTTGTGCAAAGCACTGAATTGGATGCTGTGATTTCAGAATAGGAAGTTTGGGCAGCGATTTCTGAGACTCCCACGGATAAGGCACCCGGCCCGGATGGACTTACTGGCGCCTTATACCGTACTTCCTGGCCAATTATCAAGTCTGACTTAATGTCTGCATTATGATGGTTTTACCATCTAAATTCTGGATCACTTTACAGCCTCAATAAGGCAGTGATCACTCTAATTCCAAAGAAAGCTGAGCCCGATAATCCTAGCGATTACCGCCCTATCAGCTTAGTGCACTCATTTGGCAAGCTCGTTTCCAAGATTCTGGCCAGGCGTTTGGCACAACAAATTGATAATCTCGTTGCTGCCCCACAGACCGCTTTCATCAAATTCATGAAAATTTCTTGTTGGTTTGCGGCATGGCTAGATTTTTCCACCGGACAAAGACACCTGTTCTGCTGTTGAAGCTTGATATTTCCAAAGCTTTTGATTCTGTTTCATGGGAGTATATGGTCGAGCTCATGGAACACCGTGGTTTCTCAAATAGATGGAGAGAGTGGTTGTGTTTGCTGTTCCGCACGTCATCAACCTCTGTCAGGCTGAATGGGTTGCAGGGACCAGTAATCAATAACCGGCGTGGATTGAGACAAGGTGACCCTTTGTCCCCCTACTTATTCATCCTCGCCATTGACACCCTTCAGCGAATTTTTTATCGAGCGACAGAGGAAGGTTTCCTAACACCGCTAAGAGGCAGACACTCTGGCATCAGGATCTCCATGTATGCAGATGATGTAGTCCTCTTCATCAACCGAACACAGTCTGACATTGACAACACTCTGCTGATCTTGCGCAATTTTGGAGATGCCACAGGCTTGATGATTAATGAACACAAGAGCTCTGTTGCACCGATTAGCTGCACGGCATTGACATAGCTGGACTCCTCCGTAACCTTGGTGGTCAGCGCCTCAACTTTCCTCTATCCTACCTTGGCTTTCCGCTTTCACTTGGGCGCCTACGGTTGACTCAGCCACAACCTGTACAGGACAGGGCACTCCGCAAGCTTGTCGTGTGGCAAAGCGCTCTCCTTAGTTTTGCTGGCCGAAAGGAACTTGTGCAGTCTATTCTTGGGTCCATGCAAACCTATCTGAAGTTTTACACAACCTTCGATAAAGCGCGGCATCGTTTCCTTTGGGCAGGTGCGCAGGAGCTGACTGGAGGCAAAAGTAAGGTGAACTGGTCCTATGTCTGTCGGCCGCGTGACCGCGGGGGTCTCGGTATCACAGATCTGCAGAGATTTAGTCGGGCGTTATGCCTTGGCTGGCTTTGGCTCACTTGAGCTCGCCCTAGCCGACCTTTTCTTGGCATGGAGTTGCCGGTAGACAATGTTGATAAAGCCTTCTTCGCTGCTGCAACACGGGTGTTGGTACGAGATGGTCTGACAGCAGCTTTCTGGCAGTCCAGTTGGCTGGATGGCATCTCGCCGGCAGCAGCTTTTTCTGATCTATACCATCACACATGGAAGAATGGCCGTGTGGTGTTGATGCTCTGCATGATAATAACTGGGTAAGAGACTTGTTTCCGCTGACACCAACGGTGCTCTTCACGCAGTTTGCACAACTTTGGGCGCAAATTCAGTGCGCCAATATTCATCTCACCACAGATGCCAGAGATGAGATTGTGTGGACAATGACTGCATCCGGGACTTATTCCACCAAGTCCGCCTACTTATTGCAGTTCGAAGGGAGTTTCCGGTCAGAGTATCCTGCAGTGGTCTGGCAGCCTTGGGCACCCCCTAGGTGCAAGTTGTTTCTTTGGCTCCTCCTCCAAAATCGGGTGTGGACTCCCGATCAGCTACAATAGCGACAGTGGACCAACAATTATTTTTGTCCCTTTTCTTACCGCAACTTGGAGACATCTCTTCATATTTTCAAAGAGTGCCCTTTCGTTCAACAGGTTTGGAGCGCTATTAGTATCTGGGTTCGCGAGCCGCAGCTGTACCCCATCTCATGGGGAAGCGCCACATCTAATGGACCATGGTTTATCAACCTTCTCAGGGGTGCTCAGGCAGATAAGGTGAAAGGACTTCGATCGCTGTTACTTACCCTTATCTGGACAGTGTGGAAGGAGCGCAACGCTAGAATTTTCAGTGGGATGGAGCGCTCGACGTCCGACATTATAACGGCGGTGAGAGACGAAGCGACCCTCTGGTGCAAGGCTGGCTCGAGTCATCTTGCGCAGCTACTCCCACAGACTTAGAGCTTATTTTTCTAGCGTCTTCTATATGGGCCTGATGTGCAGGTCCCCAGGATGTATCTCACATCTTGTACTTACATTTTAAATTTGGTTTTACTTCGTGCTTAATATATAACTCCCCATTGGGGTCTTTTGAAAAAAAAAAGAATTTATTCACAACGCGTACATCCTCAAGTGATTCACCCAAAGTATGAAGTGAACTTGCCAGGCCTGAAATCCTCATGGCGAACTCATTTATTGCCTCTCCTTCCTTGAACTGAATGTTTTCAAATTCTTTCAATAACTGTTGAGTGTTCGCTTCTCGTATGCGATCATCTCCAATCCGCATGCTCTCCTATT
Organism: Tuctoria greenei; assembly: GCA_036927565.1. Classification (NCBI taxonomy): domain Eukaryota; kingdom Viridiplantae; phylum Streptophyta; class Magnoliopsida; order Poales; family Poaceae; genus Tuctoria; species Tuctoria greenei. Next base: position 170,545,123 of record JAYESD010000002.1, on the reverse strand, counting down.
CGCCTCCAACGCCATGTGCATCTCAGCTGGCACACACCTGAGAATAGCAGCAAGAGCCAACCGGTCTTCTCTGCATGTGACCTTGTCTGACTCAACCACATGCAACAGCTCTTGTGCCTCCAAATTGACTTGCATCACGAGCGCCCATTGATTATAATTGGTGCGCGTGATCATTGGGTAGACCAGTGAGCCGCCCGACTCCTTGACCACACGCTCGACAACGATCAGATTGGTGAGCACGCCACCGCCTGCGCCAGTCATGGCCTTCTGCTCCATTGCAGGTGAGTCTTCGCTGGTCGCCAAGTTCCTCTGATCTCACTTCAACACTAGCTCTGGTATCACTTGTTGGAGCTGGAACACGAGCACAATCAACTCCGACGAGGTAATTTGCCGAGTTCACGCTGGAATGTGGGTGTTGCCGCTCAACGCACGGAACAGAGGACTATGTGTGTTCAACTGACGCGAAACTTTTTGCCGTGGCTTTGTTCACCGTACATGTCACAGTACACGGTCACAACCAACTCACGATCCGTTTTACTCGGTCTACATGCAAACTCAAAGCACACGATGCTCGGACATTGAGAACGTGCTCACTCCCACGTCTTACACGTTCTACGCTAAACAAACTTCATACAAATGATAACTCTGCTCACTGCCGAGTTTCTAACAATCCAGTACGTGAGCTCAATGCATCTAGTGAAACTACAATGACGAAAAAACCAAAAATATATCCATGCAACTAACTTAAACGAACATAAGAGACAAGTTCTCTTGAACTAATTCTTACTTGATTAATTTGCTATGCGCCGACCACAATATATAGTCAGTCTACAGATTACTTAAAAGAAACTATAACTCTATCTATGAAGAACAATCCTGACTTTGTCTCTAATATAGAAACTAATGCATTTATTCTTTATCTCTAACTTACTAATGTAATTATCTTTGCCTGATTCCCTGGATGGTGCCCGTATGCAGCTGTACGTGACATATCATAGGTCAGAGGGTTGTTAAAGCATGCTTAGAAAAACTTCATCGGCTTTACCAGTTCTTCTACTTCGATTCTGTTGCATCTCTACTGGTCAAACCCTTGGAGCCCAGTGATTTGAAGCCTGAGAATAATAGTTTTGATGGCAGGTTGACTGTGAGAGAGGAGAAGAAAAGGAAACATATGGTGCAATAAAAACCAGTGAAGTTGGGTCTGCAATTAACAGTGAGTTCACCACTTTAATATTAATGCAGAAATGAGTTCCTGTGCAGAGATTTGGAGAAAGGGAGCTTTTTGTGGGGCAAGTTGTGACTTCTATGGGTCAACAGTATCTCTCTGAATTATCTGCATCTCCGCAGGGTGAAGGGATATCATATCACGAAGTAAGGGATTTGCAGATAGATTTAGACAAGAGTAAACAAAGTTTGTTTGAGGACAATGCTTTATCTCAGACCAGGCAGATCACTGCTGTAATGGAGCCTTGCCTTGCAAAAGAACATTCTGAGATGTCAATCTCTATTTCTAAAGCTTCCCCTGCTGAGATCCTACCAGTCAAGTTTGGCTGCGTTGCACATGCTGTGAAGAAGGATGAATACTACATTGATGGGAAGCATGTCAGTAAAACTGAAGTTATGAAAAAGTTGGAGAGTGTCGGCGCTTCTCGGTCTAATCCATATTATGTTGTTCAGCAAGGGAGGATTTATCAACTTACACCGATGACAGATTCTAAACTATTAAAGGAAGTGCAAGTTTTCTTTACTGCTTCTGGGACTGAAACAGGATCTTCAGTTACTATGCAATTATGTGCTGCAACTTTTAACTTAAAGGCCGTGGGTACTGCAGAAACAGCACTAACTGCATTATTAGAGGAGTTCAGAGGGCTGTTGAGTGATTCCACAACACTATTCTCTTCAAGACCCTCTCATCAATTTACAACTTGGCATGTGTATGATCCGTGTCTGTGGTCACCCCTAGGCCTCCATCTGAGATAGATAAATCCATGGCTTTAATATTGGAGGAGACAACAGCTTGCACATTTTTCCTCCAGGGACATTTGGTACCCACACAGGCAAGAAAGAAGTCAGCAAATGTTTAGAACAGGGTTGTGCAAGAAATTCAGATATTGTCTAGAGGCACTCTAATCTATATAGTGTTCCAACCAGTCATAAAGGGAAAGTCTGGGATCAAATCCAGTGTTCATGCAAGCCATAACTGATCTCATTTGACGTTGTGCAATATGCCTGCAAGCTACAGTGACTGTTTGTTGGTACAAGAGCCAATCATAACAATTCAGAATTAAGCTTTGCTAAAAAAAAACAGAATTGAGGCCTGATAGATATTTGATTCATATACGATTAGGGTACTAATAAGCCTGCGGCCTAAAAGCCTATTAATGCGTCTTATAAATATGAGAGATAGAGTTAGGAGCGGATTACTCCACCACGTGACAGCTCTAGCCGTCATTCCTCACAGACCTCACAACAAAACCCTTGCCGCGCGCGCGGTCCTAGAACACAGTCGCGTGTCATTCCTCCCCGTACGTATGGACTCCGTAGGAGCGCTGCTGCTGCCGTTGAGTTGATCGTTTGTGGCAATGTGATCGTCTACGCGCTGTTGCGATGAAGCCGAGGAGGAGACGAACATGATCGTTTACTCGCCGCTATGATGAGGACGAGTAGGAGACGAACATGATCGTCTACTTCCTCTACACCGATGTGCATCTACGACTACATCTTCCGCTGCGTTGCACGTCCAATGGAAACGATGTATAACCTCTTTACTCGCGTGTTTTTTCAGGTGATGTGGTAGTTTTGCTAGAGTAGCGTACCACATATTTCTAAAAAGTAGCATCAGAGCCGACTTGCATAGTTCTTGGTCTGTATCTTGTAAGTAGATGCGATCTACTGCAGACATGTTCATATGATGAATGTTTTTGCAGGGCTTTTTGGGTTTGAATTGGTTAGAGTAGGTTGCCATCATATGACTAAAGATTCAGTTCGTGCTCCTTCTCTGTTGACTGTGCAAATTGCACCTACCAGCTGGAATCACCATGGGGACTAATCATGTACATAGCTAATAGATTGAGCTAACAGATCACGATCATATATCGCGATACCTCGTAAATAACCAATCACATTGAAAATCGTGTACATAGTGGGACTGCCGTTGCTGTCTGCTATAATGATATCATAGAGTCATTTCGTGATACAAATCGTTCTACACTTAACTCGTTTTTGCAGAGAATGTTGTGAATGGTATGACCATAATGTGATGTGATGATCTGTGTGTGATATTTGTGCAGCCTGTGTGTTGCAAATTGAACAAAATCAGGTTGAGGTTGTCACATAATTGTATAACAATCTGCTTGTCGACATGTGATGTTTGATCTCTCATGTAATTTGTTTTGTAACTATTAGATGTATTAGCTTATTTTATATTAATGGAGATATCTTCAATTATGGTCGCGATGGTGATCACCACAAGAAGGGAGGCATGACAGCGTAAATCATGATGAACCATGGTGATAGAGACCATTGTAATTCTAAAGGCCATGCTATTCACAATATGATATAATCATATGTCTGTGATGTTTACTTTCTCATATTACTATTCTTTTCATGCTTTTCATATAGTGGATTTGTTGTCATGATAGAATAGTTTGTCTCACAAAAGTTGAGTATTTGATGTCATTTATCAATAGTTGCACCTATGTAGTTTTGATTGATGTCCGGTAGGTTTCACAAAGCAAAATACGATAATCTATCATAATGAATAAGGTGAATGTTGGACATTCATATACATAGTATTAGTTTACTCAACAAAACTACCAAAACAATTTCGGGCTTTATGGCATAGAATTGAGAGCTGGAGCATTGAATATCACCCAACAAACAAAAATTGTATAGTGATATGATTAACAAATGTTGTTTACATATGTCACTAATTTTCTAGCAGTGAAGCCACACTACAGGAAACCTGAAAGATTACATTGGCCAGTTTAACTTACAAGGGCCGGCTCACATAAGTAACTTAACTTATGTCGACTGTTGGATGCCGATGTAAGTTTTGTAACTGATGTCGGCCGCGTGCCCGCAGCCGATGAAAGTAATTTGGCCGATGACATTAACGCGCTAAGTAAGAGGCCGACATAAGTTGTCTACAACTTATGTCGGTCTAACCCTAGGTCGGCGTAAGTAACAACGACCGACGTAAGTAGAGGACTTAACCCTACCCTGCGAGCCGCGCGCGCATCCATTCCACACTTTGCGCCTCTTTCTCCTCCCTGCCGTGTAGCCGCCGCCGTGTCGCGCTGCCCCCACCGCCCCGCCCCCATCCCGCTGCTCGCACCGCGCCCCCCACCGCGACGCCCGCACCCGAGTCGTCCCGTTGCCGCACCGCGCCGCTGCTCCACTGCACCGCCCGCACCACCGCGCGCCCGCACCACTCCGCCGCCCCACCGCAGTGCACCGCCGCCCCACCGCCCCGCCCGCACCGTGCCGGCATCACCGAAGTCGGTGAGCATGCCCCCTTTTTGCAACTGTTTGTATTTCTAATTTTTTTTTGCAACTATCAATTGTTAGTTGGTGAGTACTTAGCTAGTTAGTGAGCACTTATCTGTCAATTATCAATTGTTTAGCAATTAGTTTTAGTTAGTAGCAATTACATTCAATTGTTTAGCAATTAGTGGCAATTACATTCAAAATTTGTTGACAGATGAAATTTAGTTGTTTAATTTCTTAATTCCTTTTTATTTACTAATTAGTTGTTTAATTCTTTTTTAAAAATTTTGATTGCTTGAGTGTTTATTTATGATATGTATATAAACGGGCTGTGGACCGACTCGACCCGACAGAGCCCATTTATGGCCCAACACGGCCATTTAGTAGTCACTTATGCGTATAGACAGGCATGGAGACAAAAATCCACGATGATCACGGCAAGCTCCCATGCGTGGGTGGCGAGATCCGATGGAGCATAAAGTACGACGACTGTCTCGTAAAGCCGTTCGACTATTAAAGGCGAGCCTAGATGGTTATAACTTAGAATGGCTAACCCAGTTCTCGGTCTCTCTCTCGTTCTTTCCTCATTCTCTCTCTCGTCTTTCCCCTCTCTCAGAAATGACTCAAAAAATAAAAATTAACGTAACCTGTACAATATGCATTACATGTATCGAACCGGCCCGTCTCACATGCGTTACGCATGTGAGACGTGTCGGTTCGGAATTGTCCTTTTTTTTGGACAGTCTGGGAGTGACCGAGGGGGCGTGGCTTGTGACGAGATGTGGATCTGAATCTGGATGAGATTTCGACGACATAACCCTGTTGTTCTCTGCTGCACCATTTACGGGCGTGTAGTTAGAGAATAACTGGGTTATGCTGCCGAAATTTTGTCCGGATTGAATGTGGCCTAGAGGGGGGTGAATAGGCCTTTTTGAATTTTTTCGGAACCTGCAACACTTAACAACCAGATCAAAACTCGAGATATCGGACTATTCCGGTCAAGTGCGGACTAGTCCGGTGTGTACCGACTAGGTTAATCAAGTTTGATCGATTAATTTGATTCTAGGATGTATGCAGCAAAAATATATAGGTAATTGAAGTGTTATACGATTATGAACTAGGGTATACCACAAATTAATCTTATGTTTAATGTTTCAACATAAAGTAAGCAAGATTGATTGAAACCCTAGTTTGATATGATGTATAAGAATAATGAACACAAAGCAAGAACACAAGCAATTTATCCCGTGGTTCGGTTCCCAAAGAGGCAACCTACGTCCACGTTGAGGAGTCCACAAAAGGTCCGGATCTTCTCCAACCCTACCCTCATTGGATCGCCACGAAGGCCAATCCTCTTCTCTTATCACAAAGGGTAAATAACCAAATTCAAGGGGCCTTCTCACACGTTGAGGGCTCCCCTAGATTACAACGAGAACTTCACAAAGAACACAGTCAAAAGATTACAATAAAAATCATAGGAGCGTGTTAGGGAATCAAACCAAGAGCTCAATGAGTGATGAATCGTGTCTCTCCAATGTTCCAAAGTGTATCCTCAAAGGATTGATCTTTGTGGCATTTGATTTCTTGGAGAGATGTGTTTTTGAGACTCTTGGGAGGTGTGACGGCGCAGGGATTCGAGAGAGATTAAAGTTGGGTCGTGCACATCAATTTATATGGGGTTTCTAAAAGTGACTGTTAGGGTTTAGAAAGATCGGACTAGTCCGTGGTGGACACCGGACTAGTCCAGTGTGCTGTGTGTAGCAAACCCTAAGTGTCCCTAAATATCGGACTAGTTCGCCTATGAGCGGACTTGTCTGATTTTGCTTCTAGAAATCTTCGGACTAGTCCGATAATCTTCGGACTAGTCCGATAATCATAGGACTTGTCCAGATCAGTGAAACCCTAAGTGAATTGGGTGACAAGTCCGCACTTGGAGGACTTGTCCGATTTAGGTCAGAGGGTTTTCGGACTAGTCCGTGCCAATATCGGACTTGTCCGATTTAGATCAGAATGATATCGGACTAGTCCGTTGTGTGATCATACTTGTCCGATTTTGTGTAGCTTGTGAAGTGTTTTGAGTACTATTTCGCACTGGGAGGATGTAAGGATCGAACGCCCAAGAGGGGGGGTGAATTGGGCTTCTTTTCAAAAATTAAGGCAATGAAACTTAATTACTAAAAGCACAATTCCCTAAGCAAACAACCTATGCATTCAAGTGAATAGTAACTTTGCGATATACTAAATGCATAACTGTAAGGGAGAGGAAGAGAATGAAAACTCCCGAGGAGACACGAGGATTTATCCCGTGGTTCGGCAAGATCGCCAAGATCTTCCTACGTCCACGTTGTAGCACCCACCAAAGGGTATAGCCACACCCAAGTCATCGAGACTAGGGATCTTCACTATTCTTCTCCGTTCGCCAATCTCGGCAAGGTGGAGCTCAATCCTTGTACAACTTGGATCCTCTGGGCTTCTACAATCGTCTTGGCAAGCTCCGGAAGTCTCTCTCAATTACAAACACCAAGGGACACTCCCTTACAGCTCTCACTACACTAGAGACTCCACTCACCAAGAATGGAAGCACACAAGCACTATCTCTAGCTAGTTCTAGCCTATCTCTTGGTGTGTAAGTGGTGTAAATGATCTAGAAGTGGTAGCTCAACGTCTTGAATGCTTGAGAATGTGTAGAGTATGTCTGGTTATCAAGACTTGTCGAATCGACAGGTTGAAGGGGTATAAATAGCCAGCCTCCACGAAATAGCCATTGGAAAAGTAGGCTGACATCACTGCTCTGCGAACACCGGATGATCCGATGCTCTCCCTTCAGTTATCATCGGTCAAGTTCACTTTAGCTGATGTCACTGTGTCAGATATGACCGTTGTTAGACCGATGTTATTATTGTCTTCTCATTGGATGATCCGGTCCCACTTCCTCCAGAATTGGTTCAGACTTGATGCTTACTGGAGTGATTGACCGATGTGTATATTGTTGTACATCGGATGATCCGGTGCTACACTTGGTCCAAGGATATTGCATGCTGTACTAATGGACCGATGTAACATTGCCCTTAACATCGGATGATCCGGTGAGTACTTTGTTCTGAGGTCTTCTTCTTCTACTGAACCAACTCGACCGATGTGTTGTTTTCTGGAAACATCGATTGATCCGGTGAGTTGATTTTGTTTGCTTCGAGTTGTTCTAAATGATTATTTTGGAATTTTCTTGATTGACCTCTTAGACACTTGTTGTAAATATTCTTCTGATGATTGTCAAGCATTGAGTGTTGTCAATTATGGTCGAATAACTTTGACATATGAGCTTTTACTTCTAATCTTCATAACATTGATTGATCTCATAAAGTGATTGTTTAGGGGTCTCCAATGATCATTAGTTGATGTTCATATTCATATAGATTTCATTTGAATGAGTGATATGGGAGACCTTGCATCCACAAATTCATTAGTAAAATCCAATAGTTGTCATTAATCACCGAAACCATACCTCATGGGGGGGCCTAGATGCTTTCAATCTCCCCCTTTTTGGTGATTGATGACAACACAACAAGTGAAGCATAATAATAATGAATTTGATAGTACGATACTCAAGAAGATATGCAATGAGTATAAGATATGGCATTTTAAACTTGAAGACTCAAAGGATATTAATAACGCGAAAGCTCAATCGATCAATAACTCAAGAGAATAAGTGCACATGAATACTCAATGAATAGCAAATGAGTAGCAAAAACACCGAATTACAAAAGATATAGATAAACTCCCCTTACAGCTAGGACACTCTGCCTGAGGCTAGGCTATCCTCCCCCTGGATCTACTCTAACTCTTCTCCCCCTTTGGCATCAAGACACCAAAAAGGGATCCGAGTTCCTAAGAACCCTGAGTGCTCGGAGCGATGATGAACTGGTCACCGTCAGGGGTGCTGTCGTCGAAGCTGCTGCCTGCTGCTGCGACTGAAGCTAGAGTGGAGGTGGAGGGAGCTGTAGGAGCCGTAGGAGCCGCTGTCGGTGCCTGCTGAGTCAGAGATGCTGGCAACGGGGCACTGACAATGGATGCCGGCATCTACTGGAACAACGTCGTAGCCGTCAGCGGAGAGTGGATCGGTGCGCCTGGAGCAAGAAGTGGATACATGATGATCGTCGGGATCGGCGTGGTCGGCACTGGAGCAGCAGCTGGAGCTGAATGTAGGCCTAGAGGGGGGGGGGAGAATAGGCCTTTTGAATTTTTGTCGGATCCTGCAACACTCAACAACAAGTTCAATACCAGAGAAATCAGACTAGTCCGGTAAAGTGCGAACTAGTCCGGTGTTCACGGACTAAGTTGATCAAGATTAATCGATTAGGTTGATTCTTCAATGTGTGCAGTGGAATTATAGAATCAAACAACAGTTTAACAGATGTATATTGTATTGTATCACAATTAAGGCTTGTGTTCTACAATTTATTGTAAATTGAACAATGTGTATCAAACCCTAGAGTAAGTAGATCAATTTGAGTGATGAACACAAAAAGGACAAGACACACGATTTATCCCGTGGTTCGGCCACCACGAAGGCAACCTACATCCACGTTGAGGAGCCCACAAAAGGACCGGGTCTTCTCCAACCCTACCCTCGTCGGATCGCCACAAAGGCCAACCCTCTTCCACTAATCACAAAGGGGTGAATAACCAAATTGAAGGGGCGTTCTCACACGTTGAGAGCTCCTTTAGATTACAGATCACAATGCCACCAAAAACACACTCAGAAATTACAATTGAAACGCAGGAGTGTGTTAGAGATTCAAACCAAGAGCTCAATGATGTGTGCCTAGTGTCTCTCCAATGATCTAGAAGTGATCCTCAAAGGATTGATCGATTTTGCACTTAATTTCGTGGAGAGAGGTGGTTTCTGAGTCTCTTGGCTGGTGTGACGGCGCTAGGGTTCGAGAGATTTTTAAAAGTGGGCCGTGCACCTCTATTTATATGGGGTTTCTAAAAGTGACAGTTAGGGTTCAGAAAGATCGGACTAGTCCGTGGTGGTCACCAGACTAGTCCAGTGTGCTGTGTGTAGCAAACCCTAAGTGTCCCGAAATATCGGACTAGTCCGGTCCAAAACGGACTTGTCTGATTTCACTACTGGAAATATTTGGACTAGTCCGATAGCCATCGGACTTTTCCGGACATATGAAACCCTAAGTGTGTTGGATGACAAGTCCGCACTTGGAGGACTTGTCCGATTTAAATCAGTGGGTATTTCGGACTAGTCCGTGTAAACATCGGACTTGTCCGAAGTGGATCAGAATGAATATCGGACTAGTCCGATTAACAACGGACTTGTCCGATTTTGTGTGACTTGTGAAGTGTGTTGAGGACTAGTCCGCCCCGGGGTGGACTTGTCCGACTCAATTCAGAAAGATATCGGACTAGTCCGACAGATATCGGACTTGTCTGATCTGGTCCAAAAAGGATATCGGACTAGTCCGGTTGACGTCGGACTAGTCCGGTCCTGTGTAACTTTGTGCAATATGTGTGTGTGCTTAAATATGATTGAGCTCTTCGGTGTGTTTCCTTAATACACTCCATACACAATAATCTACTATTTCTTTTCCTTGAGTTCAAGTTCACTTTGCTCCTCATTATCCCTTCCTTTTGGTATTTTGCTCATTTTTCATTATTGGCCTGCATTCATCTCAACAAAAAGGTTAGGATCCCAATGTCTTGTCATAAATCATCCAAAACCCACAAGGGAGTCCTAGATGCACTTTCAATCTCCCCCTTTTTGGTGATTGATGACAACCAATTGAGATTTCACAAAATATGACAAAAAGAAATGAGATTTTCATAAAGTATGCACATATGACTCAAAAATACATCAAGCAGTAAGAGAAATATCCATATGTGCATTCTTTATGGTGAGATGGATAACTACATGCATTGAAGCATTGAGAATGACATAATTTACATTGATGAATCAATACAAAGTGCATATGTCATTTCAGGAGCAAAATTGCATATTTCAACACATATTTGCAAATTAATTAAGCATTTCAACACAGAACCATAGTTAACATGTAAACAGCGTTAAGGCATTACAATCACAAAGAAAGATAAAGAGAACTCTCTCCTCGCACCCTACCACAGCTAAGGCTAAGACTCCCCCTCAATCTCTCCCCCTTTGGCATCAAGACACCAAAAAGAGAGAGAGGAGGGTTCTAAGATCTTCACTCTTCACTGTCGGTCCTCTCGTCATCGTCTTCATCTTCTTCGCTTTCCACTTGACGAGGAGGAGAGGGACGAGGGACGGAGTCGCTCGAGCCCCCAATGCCAAAGTAGGCAAGCTCAGAGGGGTTCAGAGGCCCGAGCTCGGTGAAGTCCGGGTCGGACTCTTCAGAAATCACTGGAGATCCAATGGGGTCGATCTCCAGCTTCTGGTAGATTTGCTTCATATTGGCCTTTATATACTTCATGTCCTCCTTTCTTCTCTTGTTGAGCTTGTGGACCTTCACTTCGGTCTTTTTGCAGGAGGAGAATATGGCGATCAGGTACTTGAGGATCCCACTAGATGATCCTCTCTGAGGGGCTTCCCTAGAGGTAGGGACAGCCCTAGCATCGCTTCTTGATCTTGCCGGTGCCTCGGGACTGGAGGCCGGCGAGGGAGCGGCCTGGACACTCACTGGTTGAGGCTTCTGAGGCCTCAAAGGAGTGTGCTCCACATCCTTCACGAACTCAATACCTGTGACTTTCTCAATCATATACATGAGGTAGGGAGCATAGCCACAAGACCTGTTAGGCGTGCATGATATGTTGACCATATCGTTCCAAATGTATTCCACCACATCAAATGGGTGGTCCTTGCTTATGACTCTCATTAGGGTTCGGAGGTAACCCTGCACGCTCCCAGCATCTCCATCTTTAGGAGCAATAGTCTTCCTGAGCACTCTGTTGAGGACCACAAAGAATGGTTTCATGTACTTTGTAGAGAGAGGGACATACTTTGAGTTCGGCTCATATAGAAATTTCATCCTATCCTTCTCCATGACACCTATGTTGTGGATGATCAGCCTGTCATGTCCAGAGGTGTCCAGATGGAGCAGATTAGCAAAGTCCTCTTGAGTGATACTATACTTAGATCCGTGTGTCATCCAAGTAACACTCTCTTCATCCTCACTTGAGAAGTGGCAAGTTGCAAAGAACTGTGCAATCACTTCATCATTACAGTTATGCCTGAAGGCAAAGAGATCCTTCAGGCCATGCCTCTCAACTGCTGCAATGACTTCATCAAAAGCTGAGCACTTCTTCTTCTCAAGGTGTGCCCAGTCAATCCACTGACTGCGCACCACGGGGGTCTTCATCGGTAGATACACCGATTTGTAGAAGTCTTCATGGAAGTTGCACCAAAACCTTCCATCGACAGCTTGCTTTGGCCTACCATACCAGTCAATGCTTCTGAACTTGGCTGCAGAATCACTGCCCTTGTCGTTGAACTTCTCCTTAGTAGGGTCCTGGACCCCTTCCCTGGGAGCATGGAGCTTCAAGGGCCCGACTGGCCCCGTTGCTATCCCCTTGCCCTTGCCCTTGGCTTGGCGGGCACTTGCCGAGCTAGGGCCACCACCAGCCTAAGAGGCTGGCACCTTGGAGGCCGGCTTCTTCGCTAGCACTTTCCTCCGAAACTGAGGAGGGGAAGGAGCAGGCTCGAAGGGTCTTTCCTGGCGCTTCTTGCCAAGACCCGTTGAGGACCGAGGTGCCACCTCGTGGTCCAACTCGGACTCAAAGTCGGAGATTTCGTTGTTTGAGCTTGACATGATCTGAGAATGATTTTGCAAGAGTGATGGTAAGTGATACAAGGCATAGGTATGAAAAGATAGCAATGAATTGCATTGAGGAATTGAAAAATTAGGTTTTCAGTTCAGAAATATCGGACTTGTCCGGTGCACGTGCACGGACTAGTCCGGAGGACCGGACTTGTCTGTGCATGGACCGGACTAGTCCGGTGTTCATCCTCAAAAACCTAACAGATTGGTCAAGGGATGATTCCTAATGCAAATCTAGTTTAGCATACACGTAGTACATCAAATAAGCATGTATCTAGTGAAGGATGCTAGGCTATACGATCAACAATGGAGAAAAACAAGATTTCTAGGGTTTTGAAGAAGGTTACCGAAGAAATCCATTGAAGCTTGAAGGTTTGGGGGTTGGAGGCCGGACAAGTCCGCTAGCTTCAATCCCCAAGAGGTCAAGCTTGATCTCTGCCCAAATGTGGACTTTTTCGATGGAGGGAGCGGAGAATCGCCTTGGTAGCTCGAGCGCAAGAGACAGGAAGGTGTGAGCAAATGTGGGGATGAGAAGATTAGGGTTTGGTGGCGGCTAGGGTTATGGACACGAAAAATCGGACAAGTCCGGACATGACCGGACTAGTCCGAAGTCATCCAGAGAGCTATATCAGACTAGTCCGTGGTCTATCGGACTAGTCCGTTCTAATCGGCACTCTGCGGACTAGTCTGCAAGAGCGGACTAGTTCGGGTAACCACGGACTAGTCCGTGGTCACCAGGAGAATTTGCATAGCCCATTCATATATATTTGAAGGTTCACTAATAGAGAATAGGAGGGGCAAAACAAATCAATTAATCTTGATGAATTTGACCAGTAAGCATACAACAATCACACAATGATCATAATTCATCAAGATCTAATAATTAACATAGTTTTTCGAGAAAGAAAATGAAGGGGAATGATTTTCACAATTCAGTCAAAATTTTGAAGAGGTCATACAGGTATGCAACTTTTCAAGCCACACTCCGAGAATCAAGGATATTTAGTTCATTTCGGAGTTCACAAAAACGCTTTTCATCAAGTGGCTTGGTGAATATGTCGGCCAATTGTTTTTGGGTGTTGACATGTGAGATGGAAATGTCCCCTTTCATGGAATGGTCTCTCAAGAAATGATGTCTTATGTCTATGTGTTTAGTTCTAGAGTGCTCAACTGGATTGTGGGCTATTTTAATGGCACTCTCATTGTCACAAAGGAGAGGAATACGGTTTAAATTGTAACCGTAATCCCTTAGAGTTTGTCGCATCCAAAGGAGTTGTGCACAACAACTCCCGGCTGCAACATACTCTGCTTCGACTGTGGATAAAGCAATGGAATTTTGTTTCTTGGATGACCAAGAAACTAAGGATCTCCCTAGGAATTGGCATGTGCCGGAGGTGCTTTTTCTATCTACTTTGCACCCGACATAATCTGCATCGGAGTAACCAATGAGATTGAATTTTGAGCCTTTTGGGTACCAAAGACCAAGGTTGGGTGTATGAACTAAATATCTCAGGATTCTTTTTACGGCTGCCAAGTGACATTCCTTAGGGTTGGCTTGAAATCATGCACACAAACATACACTCAACATAATATCTGGCATAGATGCACATAAGTAAAGTAGAGATCCAATCATGGAGCGATATACCTTTTGATCGACGCTAGGTCCATCTTCATTGAGATCCAAGTGGCCATTTGTTGCCATGGGGGTCTTTATGGGCTTTGCCTTGTCCATGCCAAACTTCTTGAGTATGTCCTGCGTGTACTTGGTTTGGCTTATGAATGTTCCTTCCCTTTGTTGCTGCACTTGGAATCCCAAAAAGTATTTTAATTCTCCCATAATTGACATTTCAAACCCGTCTGTCATGATTTTGCTAAATTCCTCACAAAAAGATTGATTAGTTGATCCAAAAATTATATCGTCAACATAAATTTGACAAATAAAAAGATCATTATCTAAGTTCTTTGTAAATAATTTATAATATACTTTGCCAATTTGAAAACCATTCTCAATTAAGAAATCTCTAAGACACTCATACCAAGCTCTAGGAGCTTGTTTGAGGTCGTAGAGAGCCTTACACAATTTATATACGTGTTCGGGGAACTCTTCGTCTTCAAATCCGGGAGGTTGCTCCACGTACACCTCTTCCTTGATCAGTCCGTTGAGGAAGGCGCTTTCCACGTCCATTTGATACAGCTTGAAATCATGGTGAGTAGCATATGCAAGTAATATTCTAATAGGTTCAAGCCTAGCTACTGGAGCAAAAGTCTCATCGAAATCCAAACCTTCAACTTGTGAGTACCCTTTGGCCACAAGTCGTGCCTTGTTTCTTGTTACCACTCCGTGTTCGTCTTGTTTGTTGCGGAAGACCCACTTAGTGCCCACTATGTTTGCATTGGGTCTTGCAACAAGTTCCCACACCTCGTTCCTCTTGAAGTTGTTCAATTCTTCTTGCATTGCCACCACCCAGTCCGGATCCTTCAATGCATCCTCAATCCTGCGTGGTTCCAAAAAGGAGACAAACGAGTAATGCTCACAAAAGTTAGCTATGCGAGATCTAGTGGTTACTCCCTTTTGGATGTCACCGATGAAGTTGTCGATTGGGTGATCCCTTTGAATGCATTGGTGTACTCTTGGGTGGGGCACTTGGGGAGTTGTGTCTTCATGATCATTTTCTTCTCCCCCTAAGTGGTTGCCCTCGTTGACTTGTTGATCATCTTCATACTCTCGTGCTTGTGTTGAAGCTCCCCCTTGATTGTTGGTCTCCTCTTGTGGTTCATTTTCCTCATTTATGTGTGAAGGTGACTCTTGTGGTCGAACTTCACCTAGAGCCATTATTTTCAATGCTAGACAAGGAGCTTCTTCTTTACATAATTCACATGGATCAACTTGCTCCTTTTGGGAGCCGTTACTCTCATCGAACACTACGTCACGTGCTACTTCAACAAGTCTGGAGGCCTTGTTGAAAACACGATAGGCGTGGGTGTTCGAATCGTAACCGAGCAAGAAACCTTCATCGGACTTCGAAGCGAACTTTGAAGTCCTGGGCTTCTTGTTCAGAATATAACATGGAGAACCGAAAACTCGAAAGTATGAAATGTTTGGTTTGTTACCGGTGAGTAGCTCATAGGGAGTTTTCTTGAGTAGTAGGTGAATATAAAGCCGATTTGCGGTGTGGCAAGCGGTGTTAATCGCTTCTACCCAAAATCGATCCGAAGTCTTGTATTCATCGAGCATTGTTCTTGCCATCTCCATGAGTGTTCGTTTCTTCCTTTTGGCAACTCCATTTTGTTGTGGTGAATATGGCGCTGAAAATTTGTGCTTGATGCCCTCTTCATCAAGGTACTCCTCCACTTGTATGTTCTTGAACTCCATGCCATTGTCGCTTCGAATACTCTTGATTGACAATGAAAACTCGTTTTGAGCTCACTTGAAGAATTTATTGAGTGTTCCTTGTGTTTCTGACTTATCATGCAAAAAGAAAACCCAAGTGAAGCGAGAAAAATCATCAATGATAACCAAACCGTATTTGTTACCGCCGATGCTTATGTAAGCAACTAGACCAAAGAAGTCCATGTGAAGGAGTTCGAGCGGTCTTGTTGTAGTCATAATGTTCTTTGCGGGATGATGTGCTCCAACTTGCTTCGCGGCTTGGCACGCGCTACAAGGCCTGTCTTTCTCAAAAAAAACATCTTTCAAACCTCGGATGTGATCGCCCTTGAGGAGTTTTTGAAGATTCCTCATACCAACATGCGCTAGCCGTCTATGCCACAGCCAACCCATGTTGGTTTTTGCAATCAAGCATGTGTCGAGTTCGGCTTTATCCTTGTTGAAGTCAACAAGGTAAAGCTTTCCCTTCAACATACCCTTGAATGCAACAGAACCATCACTTCTCCTTGAGACGGTCACACCCTCGTTAGTGAACAAGCAATTATAACCTTTGTCACATAGTTGAGATATGGACAACAGGTTATAATATAAGATTCAACATGTAAAACCTGAGAAAGCGTGTGTTCAGAGGATATTGCAATTTTACCGGTACCGAGCACCTTTCCTTAACTATTATCTCCGAAGTAGATTCCTTCGTTTGGGTCCTCGTTTTCTTCATATTCTACGAACATCCTCTTTTCTCCGGTCATGTGGTTGGTGCATCCACTGTCTAGCACCCATTTGGATCCACCGGAGGAATAGGCCCGCAAAAACAAATTATGCTTTGGTTTTAGGTACCCAAGCTTGCTTGGGTCCATGGAGGTTAGTTACAATACATTTGGGCACCCACACATGGGATTTTGTGTTCCCATGGCGCGTCCCAACATAATAAGCATAAACCTTACCAAGATTGTTTCTCATTAACACATAAGAGGCATCAAAAGTTTTAAATAGAAGCTGTTGTTGTTTATGAATCGGACTAGTCTAGGTGGCCGGACTTGTCCGGATGACCGGACTTGTCCGGACACTAACCGGACTAGTCCGGTATTCATGCGAGTTCAATTTCTTATTCTTTAACTTATCAGTTTGAGAGGATCTTCCCATCACAAAGGAGATCCTTCCCTTGTTATTCTTATGACTTCCAGCATATTGCTTTACATCATAAGAGTAACCAATGCCATATTTGACATTTGGAGGTCTTTGGACCAAGTATGCACTACGTGCATAGTTGATCTTCTCCTTGTCAAATATTCCACACTGGGTAGGATTTTTATCCTTTGTGGTGGTTGACTTCTCCTTCAAACTGGTGTTGATTTTACTACATGTGCACATATGAACAAGATCAGTTTTAGTAGTTTGAGAAGGTGAACTTGAAGAGGAGGAAGGTTCACTTAGCTTGAGTGACTCAACTTGCACTTCAAGGATTTTGTTAACCTTGATCAGGTCAGCAAGTTGGTCCTTGATTGCAACATTTGAGTCGGTTAACTCCAAGCAAGTTTTCTTGCTTGAAGCTAGCTCAAGCTCTAGTGAACTGTTTTTCTCCTTTTCAAGCTCTAGGAGTTTGTCAAGTTTGACATACTTCTCCTTTTGGGAGATAATCATGTCCTCTTGACGATCAATTAACCTCTCCTTCTAAACAAGTTGGCCAAGTAAAAATCTCATTTTAGCAGCAGTTTTCCTATCTAGTCCATTTAGCATATCCTCATCGTCACTATCTAGTTCATCATCACTAGAGTAGGAATGCATGGAAGGGGTTTTGATGCTTACCTTGCATTTACCTTCCTTGGCCATGAGACAAGTGCCATTTCCCTTCTTTGCACCGAGTGTGGGGAAGAGTGTGGATTTCTTGGATGTGCTTTCTATGGCTATGCTAGCCATCTCTTCTTCATCGGATGATGAGGACTCATCGTTTGAGTCCACTCCTTCCCAATGTGTGCTTGTTCGACTTGTTTCTTCTTCTTGAAGAATTTCTTGGGTTGAGGCTTGGTTTCTTTAGTTTTCTTCTTGTTGTCCTCATACGAGCAATCGACTATAAAGTGGTTATACTCGCCACAATTATAGCACGCCCGCCTCATCTTTGGCTTCGTCCTTTCCTTGTACTTTCCTTCACTTGATTTTTTTCCTTTTCTCTTCTTCATTATTCTCTTGAACTTTTTCATGAACAAAATCATATCCTCTTCATCTAGCTCACTACTCTCGTCATCACTGTCCTCCTCTAGTTGTGCTTCTCTTGCTTCTTTGGATAGAGGCTTGAGAGTGGATTTTAGGGCAACTCCTTTCTTCTTGGCCGAGGTGAGGTCGGCAATTTCTTTGACATGCTTGGCTTGTTTCTCCATCATTTCAAAGTTGATAATTTTACCAAGCAATTCATCCGGAGTCATCCTTTTGTAACCGGGGCTTTCTCTGATCATTGAGCATAGCGTGACATTGCGAGGCATAAAAGCTCTAAGGATGAGCTTTACCACCTCGTGGTCATTCCAATTCTTGCTCCCATATGATCGAACCTTGTTGACAAGTGTCTTCAATCGATTGTACATATCCTGGGGTGACTCGTCTTCCTTAATTGCGAATCTTCCTAGTTCCCCTTGATCATTTCAATTTTTGCCTCACGCACATGCCGGTCACCTTCATGTGCTGTTTGTAGTGTATCCCATATCTCCTTAGCAATTTAGAGTCCATCCACCTTGGTGAACTCGTCTCGACTGAGAGAGGAGGTGATTACGGCTGCGGCTTGAGCGTTTCTATGAATGGCCTTCTCTTGACTTGGGGTGAGCTCTTCGTCGTCATCCGGAATATCTATCCCTGTACATACAACATGCCATAAACTTGGGTTGAGGGAAATTAAATGCATCTTCATATTATGCCTCCACATGGAGTAATCACTCCCATCGAAGTGTGGGCTTTTCCAAGTGGGATAGATAAGTAGTGATTGTTATTGGAATTTAGACGATCATAATTAAAAGGATATCGGGAGTAGTCGGTGTGACTACTCCCCTTCTTCTTCTCTTCAACTTTCGCTTTCCCTTTTGAAAGTGCCTTCTTTCTGAGGAGCGCCTTTAGCTCCAGCGTCTCCTCATCGTCGTCCTCGAAGTCTTGAATGGCTTCGAGGTACTTCTCCAGTTTTTGGGTCTTGTCGTTGTTGACTTCTTCTTGGTTGTTTATTTTGTGGACCTCTTTCATGTCCAACATGATCTCTTCAAGTGGTTAAACTCTTTCTTGAAGAACCTGCTCTGATACCAATTGAATGTAGGACTAGAGGGGGGTAAATAGGCCTTTTGAATTTCTGTCGGATCCTGCAACACTCAACAACAAGTTCAATACCAGAGAAATCGGACTAGTCCGGTAAAGTGCGGACTAGTCCTGTGTTCACAGACTAAGTTGGTCAAGATTAATCGATTAGGTTGATTCTTCAATGTGTGCAGCAGAATTATAGAATCAAACAACAGTTTAACAGTTGTATATTGGATTGTATCACAATTAAGGCTTGTGTTCTACAATTTATTGTAAATTGAACAATGTGTATCAAACCCTAGAGTAAGTAGATCGATTTGAGTGATGAACACAAAAAGGACAAGACACACAATTTATCCCGTAGTTCGGCTACCACGAAGGCAACCTACATCCACGTTGAGGAGCCCACAAAAGGATTGGGTCTTCTCCAACCCTACCCTCGTCGGATCGCCACAAAGGCCAACCCTCTTCCACTAATCACAAAGGGGTGAATAACCAGATTCAAGGGGCGTTCTCACACGTTTAGAGCTCCCTTAGATTACAGATCATAATGCCACCAAAAACACACTCAGAAATTACAATTGAAACGCAATAGTGTGTTAGAGATTCAAACCAAGAGCTCAATGATGTGTGCCAAGTGTCTCTCCAATGATCTAGAAGTGATCCTCAAAGGATTGATCGATTTTGCACTTAATTTCGTAGAGAGAGGTGGTTTCTGAGTCTCTTGGGAGGTGTGACGGCGCTAGGGTTTGAGAGATTTTTAAAAGTGGTCCATGCACCTCTATTTATATGGGGTTTCTAAAAGAGACCGTTAGGGTTCAGAAAGATCGGACTAGTCCGTGGTGGTCACCGGACTAGTCCGGTGTGCTGTGTGTAGCAAACCCTAAGTGTCCCGAAATATCGGACTAGTCCGGTCCAAAACGGACTTGTCCGATTTCACTACTGGAAATCTTCGGACTAGTCCGATAGCCATCGGACTTGTCCGGACATATGAAACCCTAAGTGTGTTGGATGACAAGTCCGCACTTGGAGGAGTTGTCCAATTTAAATCAGTGGGTATTTCGGACTAGTCCGTGTAAACATCAGACTTGTCCGAAGTGGATCAGAATGAATATCAGACTAGTCCGGTTAACAACGGACTTGTCCGATTTTGTGTGACTTGTGAAGTGTGTTGAGGACTAGTCCGCCTTGGGGAGGACTAGTCCGACTCAAGTCAGAAAGATATCGGACTAGTCCGACAGATATTGGACTGGTCCGATCTGGTCCAGAAAGGATATCGGACTAGTCCAGTTGATGTCGGACTAGTCCGGTCCTGTGTAACTCTGTGCAATATGTGTGTGTGCTTAAATATGATTGAGCTCTTGGGTGTGTTTCCTTAACACACTCCATACACAATAATCTACTATTTCTTTTCCTTGAGTTCAAGTTCACTTTGCTCCTCATTATCCCTTCCTTTTGGTATTTTGCTCATTTTTCATTATTGGCCTGCATTCATCTCAACAAAAAGGTTAGGATCCCAATTGCTTGTCTTAAATCATCCAAAACCCACAAGGGAGTCTTAGATGCACTTTCAGGAGCAAGGACTGGCGGGGGTGGAGCAAAGCCTGGCAGCTGCGACGACAGGGCAATCCCGGTCTGGGTGTAGAGGTTGGTGATCAACCCCATGATGCCCATCATCGCTTGCTGTGTCTGCTGCTGCTGGTCGAGGGAGCGCTGGTGCATCTGATCTATCAGCCCCGTCAGCCTGTCTGTGTCCTCTCGCCTCTCACGAGCGATCTGGTGCTGCATCTCCTGCTACTGCTGCTGGAGCTCCAAAAGACGTGTTGCCTGCTCAGCTCGGGCCTGCTCAGCTGCAAGCCGGTACAGGCGTTGTTGCTCAACCATCTGCTGGAGGAGGGATGTGAGCTCGGACGGCTGAGAGACCTGTGCCTCTGAGACAGGAGGTGGAGTAGGGGGTGGCACCGTCGAGCCTCCAGCCTCCACATCGTGCTGCCTGGGTGAGGGAGGAGGTGGGAAGTACTCCTGAACACTGTCATCTGTGTCACTCTCGGACCAAATGTGCTGAAGGTCCTCACCCTGAGCCTCTGCCTGTGCAAGTCGCTCATCTTCCTTCTCCAGATCTGACCAATCCTCCTCTGATAGCCGAGCACAGACCTGACGCTCGACTGGACGGCCAAGGCGGCGGTCTCCAGGAGCTGGAGCATGGTAGTGGCTGAACCGTGTGACACTCTCGTCAGTGAGACTGTCACGCACGGCGGACTCCTCAGGAACAACCATGGAGAGCAGGTAGCTGATCCAGTGTCCAAACACAAGCTGCCTCATCATGCCAACTCCATCAGTGATCACATCCTCCATCTCACATATGAGGATGTCCACAATATCGAACTCCATCCCGTTCATGATGTAGAACAGGAGGGTCTGCTGCAGGCTGGTGAACCCCTCTAGATATCCGGACCTCGGCAAAAGTGTACGGCGCAAGGCAAGGTGCACTGTGCGCGCAGCTGGAGTCAGCAGTGTCGGTACCCTCGACTGGTCTGGAGAGAAAGACGGTGCAAACAGAGAGCGAATCTCCTCCAGTGGTGGTGCCACTCCTCTAGTGAGCGGCCTCCTCGATGGGTCTGCCTGTCCATACACTCTCTTGTGCAGGCAAGTGTCGTGGAGATCCACTCCTAGCAGTTGTGCCAAAGTCAGTCTCGTCAAGTGATGGTGCTGGCCCATGAACATAAAGTCTATGGATCTGCGGCCCTCAGAGACGTAGAGGGTGGCGTAGAAAACACGGACCCAGTCCTCCACGTAGGCACTCCTCTCATAGGACATCAGCTCCACCAGCCCTCTGTACCTCTCAAAGTAGGGGTGTATCCCCGTCTCGGCTGCTAGTGCAAGCTGATCCCAGTACAAGAAGTTGTGCTGGAAGAGCTTATGGCCTCGGCGTCTATAGGTCTCGTACAGCGACGCCTGAGTCACAGTCCAAAAACGGTTGTCCACAAGTGCCTCTCTGGGCTGCGGGAACCACTCCTCAAGCAACACGCTCCATCTGAGTCTTCTGAGCTGCTTGGCCTTCATCTTCCTATAATCTGTCAGACGGACACCCTCACCAACACGAATGATGGTGTACATCTCATAAACGGCTCTCTGGGCTGCCCTGTCCTCTCGAGGATCGGCAGCAGACGGTCTCGAACGTGGTATTGCCGGCGGATGACCCCCACGGGTCCTGGCTGAGCGCCGGCGAACAAGCGGCACTTTCGGCTCTTCTTCTACCTCGGACTCATCCGGCACAGGAGGCTACCTCTGACGAGCCTCGCGGATCCTCAGTGATCCTCCTCGGCCAAACTTTTGCTCCTCGGCGACGCGAGCGGCCATCAAAGCCTTCTTCTCCTCCTTCGAAAGCTTTTGCTTCTTTCTGGCCGGCTCCGCAATGGCCTTGCCCTTTCCCTTCATGTCACGAGCCATTGCGATGAGATGATGCGCGAGAATGAAGTTGTGTCGGGCGCACGGACGTGGCCGGAAACCCTAGCAGCGAAGGTGGTGCACGGGAGGCGACGGTTGGCGGTGCCGGGTGGAGCAGAGGCAGCAGCGGTGGCACTGGGGAAGTGTGGAGCGGCGGCGCTAGAGGTGAGCGGTGGCGGTGGCGCTGAGGAAGTGGCGGCGGCGGCGCTGAGGAAGTGGCGGCGGCGGCGCTGCTGCGGTGGTGCAGCGGCGGCCGGAGGTGGCGGCGGCCCAGAGGCGGAGGTGGCCGGAGGGCGGCGACTAGAGTGAGGGAGCGGCAGCGGTGGAAGGTGAGGCATGAGAGGCGTCGGGGTCGTTGAGAGAGAGAGGAGGGAGGCGAGCGGGCGTTTAAAAAGTGGGTCCCAAACCCTAGCTGAAAATTTAACACCGGATGGACCGATATTGAAAGTTAGGATCATCGGTCAAATGGCACAGTAAGGGTATTCAAAAAGGTACCGTTTACACCGGATGGACCGACGTTGAACTGATTTGCATCGGTGCATTTCAGCACAGTTCCAGAAATGTGAACATCGGATGCACTGATGTTTCTCAGAATGAACTCGTCGGTTGATTTGTGTTACTGACTGAGCTGACCCTTGGCTTTTGAACACAAAGTGATCCGATGATGGTCTAGCCTAAGCATCGGATAATCCGATGATTATAGAACAGCAACATCCCATATATGTCCTTTGACCAAACAAACAAAGAATGAGAAACACATGTCTTAGGACTTTTTGGGCGACCCCTTACCCCTCAAAAATGCTAATTTCCAATAGCTTGGCTAAGCCTTAAAGCAAATAGAACACCGAGAAAATAGAAAGGAAATTATCCAAATAAAATGTAAGGCCCATGCTTTGTGAGCTAGAGGATGAAGCCTTCTATCTCTTAAAAGCATGTTCCTTTAGGCATTAACGCACCTAACATTTTGTTCTTCCCACATCATATGAGTTGAGATATTGCATTTCAAACAAGTCTCTTTCTCATGAGGTGGGTTCCCCTTTGTGACAATCTACCATATGCAATGCCAAACAATTTATAATGCAGGAGATTTAAGTATGAATGCAAGTCTGTATGGCAAGTATCATGCAAGACATAAAGTAAATCTATCTTGCCAAGTTTGAACCTTTCAAAGGCTTCTTCAGGGAGAGCCACTCTCCAAGCCTTGGGGAAACCCAAAAGAACCTCCATCCCAAGCTAACCCTTGCTCACCCCTATCCTTTGAAAGTTAGACAAGACCTATATGAGATGCATTCTTACATGGCAACTTACATGACGTTTGATGCATCTAGCACATTTAATTCACTTCTTAGCCTAGAAAAAGTTTTCTCATCAAGTGGTTTAGTGATGATATCCGCCAATTGTTCTTCGTACCTAACACCTCGCAATGAGATGTCTCCCTTAGCTTCATGGTCCCTCAAGAAATGATGGCGAATATCAATGTGCTTAGTGCGGGAGTGTTGTACGGGGTTTTTTGCTATCTTAACCACACTTTCATTGTCACAAAGGAGAGGCACACAACCAAGTTTAATACCAAAGTCCAAAAGGGTTTGCTTCATATAAAGAATTTGGGCACAACATGATATCGGGCCTAGATGCGGTAAGATAAAGCAATGAACCAATCATAGAATGGTAGTTGGATTGATCAATAGGTTTACCGTCCTTATCCGCGTCGAGATGACAATTTGTTGCCATTGGAGTGCTTCTTGAGCTACAATCTCCCATCTCAAATTTCTTCAAGAGGTCCTTGGTGTACTTCTCTTGATAGACGAAGGTTCCCTCTTGAAGTTGCTTGATTTGGAATCCAAGGAAGAAGTTGAGCTCTCCAATCATTGACATCTCGAATTCCCTAGAAATTAATTTGCCAAACTCATGGCTAAGAGCTTCGTTAGTTGAACCAAAAATAATATCATCGACATAAATTTGACGAATGAATAATTCTCCGTCGATGTGTAGATGTTGGAACTTGAAGCTCCCCCTTGATCATAGCTCTCCTCAACTTTAGGCTTGTCTCAACAACATAATTCTTGCTAAAGGTGCACGTTAGCCCAAAATCACAAAATTTGTGCAATAGAAAGCAAATTGAAACCATGCAACATATTTAAAATAAATAAACCATGTGAAAAATACAATCTTACCCAACCGAATTACCTTCCACTTAGTATTAGCACCAAAGGTGACTTGTTCATGATTGTCGGGGGTCCTCTATGGAGGTGAACATACCATCATTGCCGGTCATGTGTTGAGTGCACCCGCTATTGAGTACCCAATGCTTTCCACCGGCTTTGTAGTTCACCTACACACATGAATTCAATTTTTGATTTTTGGCACCCAAGCCAACTTAGGTCCTTGTATGTGTGATACAAGTGTCTTTGGGACCCAAAGTTGCTTGGGGAGCTTCCCCTTCATGCCCTTTATGTCCTTGCCGATAAACCTTGCCTTCACCTTGCCATCTACTTTACTTAAGAGATAATAATGTTCATTGAAAGTAGACTTGTAGTTAGTAGGCAATTTTGGAGAAGGTCGGTTAGGAAGAGGACACTCCCTTGTATGGTGACCGGTGATCTCACAATGTTGGCAATAAGGACCAACTTCCTTGATGAAGCTTGTTCTAAGCTCTGGTGAGGGCACCTTTCTTTTGTTAGGCACCAGGAAGGATCCAGGTCCTCTCTTGTTGAAGGCCTTTGCTTGTTGGAAGAGGATTTCCTTGTGCTTGACTTCTCCTTTTGATAGTCTAGCCACACTAGTGCGGAGACTCTCAATTTCTTCCAACAAGTCCTTCTCCCTAGCATTTTCTTTCAAAGGCAAAGACTTGTGCAAGACATTAGTGGCATGAGAAGTAACGGGTACCTTATCATTAAGAGTTTGTTTCTTTATATTTTTCAATTCTTGATCAAGCGCTTCATGAGCAAGGTTACGTATTTGATGTTCTTGTATTAACTTGTTGTGCTCTCCCAAGAGTGTTTGGTGTGCTAAGTTAAGCTCATGATGATCTAGCTTGATTTTATCCTTATCCTCCTCAATTTTCTTGACATGGGATTTGAGCGTGTCATGCTCTTTAAGTATGCTTTCATACTTGTCAAGCAAATCGAGGTTAGCACTCTTAAGCTTGGCACGAGTTTCTTCAAGAGCTTTAACCTTGCTCTTTTCCCTCTTAATGATAGTATGATATTCATTTATTAATGAAGTTAAATCATCGGGGGAAAGCTCATCATCGCTAGAGTCATCACATACCTTGGTGTTACCTTTAGCCATGAGGCACATGGGTGGTGGATGAAGAGGTGAGTCATCATTGTTGGCAATGGCAAGGCCGGCCAAACTTTCTTCTTTCGCTTCACTCTCTTCATCACTTGATTCTTCGTCGGTGACCCATTCATTTGCCTCACACATGAACACCTTTTGTGGGCCATTTCTCTTCTTTGGGAAGAGTTTTGCCTTCTTGCCCTTGTCATGTTTCCTCTTCCCAAAGGATCTTGATTTGGGTTTGGCCTCTTCTTCATCCTCACTATCTTCAAGCTTGCGATGCTTGCTCTTGTGGTTCTCTCTTCTTTTGTCTGGTTTTGGACAATCATAGGAGATATGAACTTGATCACCATAATTATAACAAGTCTTGTTGTCATCTCTCTTTGGTAGAAATGCTTTCTTTTTGGGATCAAAGGTGTATCCCTTCTTGGCAATCTTGGAGTTTAAGTGAGAGAACTTTCTCATCATTGATGCAAGCTCATCATCGTCATCTTCACATGATGCTTGCTCTTCTTCACTTTGGCTAGGCTCAACCACTTTCTTTTTGTTGAGATTTGTTCTCTTGGTGGAGGCCTTTAGAGCAATTGTCTTTGAAGATGATTGCTCCATCATCCCAAGTACACTCATCTCATGAGCGTGAATCTCTCCAATGAGTTCCGAAACATCAATGTGGTCAAGAGATTCTTTTTGGAGCATGGAGTTGATGATGTTGTACTTTGGCTTAGGGAGGAGCATAATAATCTTGCGGTTGATGAGTCCCTTGCCAAGAGAAGCAATGTCAAGAGCATTAATTTCTTCAATAAGCACATTTAAGCGAGAAAACATTTCATTGACATTTTCATGAGGTAAAATTTTGAACTCATCATATTTGGCTTTAAGCATATGATATTTTAATTCTTTGACACGAGAAGAACCCTCATGAATTTCTATCAAGCAAGCCCAAATTTCACAAGCTTTCTCTTTGCTAGCAATCCTAGCAAACACATCTTGACTAATGCATTCATAAATTGCATTCCTAGCTTTAGCATCCCATTTAATTTGATCACCAACATAATTGTTCTCACCAAACCCCGCGTGGGTCGCTTCCCATACTTCGGGAGCAATAGCCTCTACATAAGCGTACATGCGTGCTTTCCAATAGGCAAAGTTCTTGCCCTCGAAGATAGGAACCGAACCCCCAACCTTGGTCATTTTAGCTCTCTAGCGGTGAAGCTAGAATGATCCTATGAGCAATCTTGCTCTGATACCAATTGTAAGGATCGAATGCCCAAGAAGGGGGGGGGTGAATTGGGCTTCTTTTCAAAAATTAAGGCAATGAAACTTAATTACTAAAAGCCCAATTCCCTAAGCAAACAACCTATGCATTCAAGTGAATAGTAACTTTGCGATATACTAAATGCATAAGTGTAAGGGAGAGGAAGAGAATGCAAACTCCCGAGGAGACACGAGGATTTATCTCGTGGTTCGGTAAGATCGTCAAGATCTTCCTACGTCCACGTTGTGGCACCCACCAAAGGGTATAGCCACACCCAAGTCACCGAGACTAGGGATCTTCACTATTCTTCTCCGTTCGCCAACCTCGGCAAGGTGGAGCTCAAGCCTTGTACAACTTGGATCCTCTGGGCTTCCACAATCGTCTTGGCAAGCTCCGGAAGTCTCTCTCAATTACAAACACCAAGGGACACTCCCTTACAGCTCTCACTACACTAGAGACTCCACTCACCAAGAATGGAAGCACACAAGCACTATCTCTAGCTAGTTCTAGCCTATCTCTTGGTGTGTAAGTGGTGTAAATGATCTAGAAGTGGTAGCCCAACATCTTGAATAATTGACAATGTGTAGAGTATGTCTGGTGATCAAGACTTGTCGAATAGACAGGTTGAGGGGGTATAAATAGCCAGCCTCCACGAAATAGCCATTGGAAAAGTAGGCTGACATCACTGCTCTGCGAACACCGGATGATCCGATGCTCTCCCTTCAGTTATCATCGGTCAAGTTCACTTTAGCTAATGTCACTGTGTCAGATATGACCGTTGTTAGACCGATGTTACTCTTGTCTTCTCATCGGATGATCCGGTGGCACTTCCTCCAGAATTGGTTCAGACTTGATGCTTACTGGAGTGATTGGCCGATGTGTATATTGCTGTACATCGGATGATCCGGTGCTACACTTGGTCCAAGGATATTGCATACTGTACTGATGGACCGATGTAACATTGCCCATAACATCAGATGATCCAGTGAGTACTTTGCTCTGAGGTCTTCTTCTTCTGCTGAACCAACTCGACCGATGTGTTGTTTTCTGGAAACATCGGTTGATCCGGTGAGTTGATTTTGTTTGCTTCGAGTTGTTCTAAGTGATTCTTTTGGAATTTTCTCGATTGACCTCTTAGACACTTGTTGTAAACATTCTTCTGATGATTGTCAAGCATTGAGTGTTGTCAATTATGGTTGAATAACTTTGACATATGAGCTTTTACTTCTAATCTTCATAACATTGATTGATCTCATAAAGTGATTGTTTAGGGGTCTCAAATGATCATTAGTTGATGTTCATATTGATATAGATTTCATTTGATTGAGTGATATGGGAGACCTTGCATCCACAAATTCATTAGTAAAATCCAATGGTTGTCATTAATCACCGAAACCATACCTCATGGGGGGGCCTAGATGCTTTCAGAGGACTAGTCCGATTCTAGTCAGAGAGATATCGGACTAGTCCGTGGTGATATCGGACTTGTCCGATCTTGTGCAGAGAGATATCGAACTAGTCCGGTGTCAATCAGACTAGTCCGACCCTGTATAAATTTGTGCAATGTGTGTGTTTATTTGTGTTTCAGCTCTTGGGGTGTGTTTCCTTAACACACTCCATACACAATGATCTACTACACTTGTTCCTTGAGCCCTTTTCCACATTGCTTCTCATTCTTCCTTCTTTTGGGAACTTTGCTTATTTTCCCATTAAAACCTGTGCTCATCTCAACAAAGTGGTTAGGATCTCATTTGATTGTCATAAATCATCCTAAACCCACAAGGGATTCCTAGATGCACTTTCAATCTCCCGCTTTTTGGTGATTGATGACAACCAATTGCGATTTCACAAAATATGACAAAAAGTTGATATTTTCATAAAGTATGCACATATGAGTTTAAAATACATCAAGCAATGAAAACATGATCCATATGTGCATTCTTTATGGTGGGATGCATAACTAAGTGCATTGAAACAATAATCATGAAGAGAATGACATAATTGACATTAACACACCAACAACAAGCATATATGTCATTCTAGGAGCAAATCACAGATTTCATCAATTACTGACAAGTAGTTCAAAACATTGCATCACAGAACCATAATTACCATAAGAGCATATTAAACAGTTTACAACCTACAACATAGACAAAAAGCATAAAAGAAGCTCTCTCCTCGCATCCTACAGCTTAAGACCTAAGACCTAAGACTCCCCCTCAATCTCTCCCCCTTTGGCATCAAGACACCAAAAAGAAGGAGAGGAGGGACCTAAAGTCTTCAAGCCTCGTTGTCGGTCCTCTCGTCGTCTTCATCTTCGTCTTCGGGCTGATGAGGAGGAGGAGGAGGTGCGGAGCCACTCGAGCCCCCAAAGCCAAAGTAGGCAAGCTCGGAGGGAGTCAAGGGCCCGAGCTCGGTATAGTCGGAGTCGGAATCATCAGAGATTACTGGAGATCCAATGGGCTCGATCTCCAGTTTCTAGCAAATCTGCTTCACATTTGCCTTGACACACTTCATGTCTTCTTTTCTTCTCTTGTTAAGCTTGTGGGCCTTCACCCCGGCCTTTTTGCAGGAAGCAAAGATAGCAGCCAAGTATTTGAAGATGCCACTTGCAAATCCCTTTTGAGGAGCTTCCCTAGTGGCAGGGGCAGCCCTGGCATCTCCACTTCCTCTTGTAGGAGCCTCAGGACTAGAGGCTGGAGATGGAGCAGCCTGTATGCTTGGCTTTTGAGGCATCTAGGGCCTCAAGGGAAGGTGCTCCACATCTTTGACAAATCCAATGCCAGTGACCTTCTCAATCATGAATATCAGATAGGGAGCATAGCCACATGACCTGTTGGGTGTGCAAGATATGTTGACCATATCGTTCCAGATATAGTCAGGCACATCAAACTTGCGATCCTTGCTTATGACCCTCATTAGGGTCCGAAGATAGCCCTGCACACTCGCAGCATCCCCATCCTTGGGGGCAATTGTCTTCCTCAAGACTCTGTTCAAGACCACAAAGAAAGGCTTCATGTTCTTTGTGGAGGGAGGGTTGAACTTGGAGTTGGGCTCATAGAGGAATTTCATCTGATCCTTCTCAATGTCACTTATGTTGTGGATGACCAAGTTGTCATGGATTGAGGTGTCAAGGTGTAGCAGGCTTGCAAAGTCTTCATAAGTTATACTGTACTTGGATCCGTGAGTCATCCAAGTAACACTCTCTTCATCATCACTTGAGAAATGGCAAGTCGCAAAGAACTGCGCTATGACCTCATCATTCCAATTGTTCCTGAAGGCAAAGAGATCCTTCAGGCCATGTCTCTCAACTGCCTCCACCACTTCAACAAAAGGTGAGCAGCCCTTCTTCTCAAAGTGTGCCCAATCAATCCATTGGTTGCGCACTACAGGTGTCTTCATGCGGAGGTACACAGACTTGTAGAAATCTGCATGGAAATTTCTCCAAAATCTGCCATCGACAGCTTGCTTCGGACAGCTGTAGCAATCAACATTGCAGAACTTAGCCGCTGAGTCACTGCCCTTCCCATTGAACTTTTCTTCTGTGGGGTCCCGAGCCCCTTGCTTCAGAGCAGACATCTTCAGGTGGCCAATCGGGCCCGTTGCGATCCCCTTGCCCTTGCCCTTGGCTAGGCGGCCACTTGTCGAGCTAGGGCTACCACCAGCGGAAGCCCTGGAAGCAGACACCTTTCGTCGAGCCACCCTCTTTTGAGACTGAGGAGGAGAGGGGGTGTTGACGGCTCCTAAGGTATACTAACAAATCATCCCTGACAATAGTGCCAGTAATGCTTGTTGGTATTACTTGCGCACCATTAACTAAACATGTCCAACTGATGTGTCAGAAAAGCTTGTTAATGGTTCTATTGGATCACAGAGTGAATTCCGTAAGTGCACAGAGGTATCATTGTAGCATTTACCCTTAAGAGTATTCCCAAGGGTGTCATTTATTTGATCCCAAAGGAAGGCAGGGAAGAGATATAACAATCATCAAGTGGAAAGGGTAGAAAAGTCTAGGTAAGAATCTAGTAAGGATGGATAAAATAATAGTGGAGGTAGTGTGACACACACAAAAGCTTTCAAGTCTAAGGGGGGGATAAGAGGATCCTAGAGGTTAGTTAAGGTTGAGAGTTATGGAGGTATTCCTACTATGCTCTATTGTACATATACATAGTCTGAACTAATTATTCATAAGCTAGATCAATAGTGAATATTTATGCTATGTGGTTCAACACATCGGGCACGGGCTTACCCCTAGCAATACTAGGGCGACTTCCGCCAAGAGCCTGTGGCATAGCCGAACGTGGAGGATTATAAAGGACAGATAGGGTTGTCACCACCTACTGCCTACCTCTTCAATCCGTGGGTCTACTAGACATCCAATGCTACTTAGCTATCCTAGCACCATGCTAGCATATTAAGTAATTACCTTAAGAGCCTAGGCACAATCCATCCTAAGGCAATGAATTGAATCATCATCGAACCAATGTTGATACACAACATAATTATCTATACTAACCTAGTTATGTTATAATTAACTAGACTATAGTGGGGGTCTATAGGTTCTATGATAATGAGATATGTTCATGATAAAATAGTCATAGAAGCTATACCTTCCACATACATGGACTCCACAATCAAACAAGAAATGCTTTGCCCAAGTATATGTATAAGTAGAGACTAAAGATACTATCTTTATTATGCATAAAGTCACAAATACAAGAAAGAATACATGAGCCATACCTTTCCCAATGTAGGATTGGGAAGATAGAGACTCCTTACTCCTTTCACAATTTGGACTTGGGACTAGAGACTCTCCTGTCTACAACCTAACTCCTCTAAGACTATGGATGATAGTGTATACAATAGAGATGAAGCTCAAGTGGTGTGTGTTGAAGTGAGGGGTACGGGGTCCTATTTATACTAGTGTTGAGGTCGGTTCCCGCCACCAAAAGCGTGCGAATCAGTCACCATTGACTCCAGGAAGCCGAGAGGAGCCAACACGTGGAGGCTGGCCGAGTTTGGTGCAGAGA
This sequence comes from Tuctoria greenei, assembly GCA_036927565.1. Taxonomy (NCBI): domain Eukaryota; kingdom Viridiplantae; phylum Streptophyta; class Magnoliopsida; order Poales; family Poaceae; genus Tuctoria; species Tuctoria greenei. The sequence goes on along the minus strand of JAYESD010000002.1, from coordinate 170,513,161 downwards.
CCAGGTCGGCCGACCCCCTGGTTCGGCCAACCTGGTCATTGCACCAATTCTCATGTGCTTTCTCCAGGTGGCTGCCAGGTGGGTTCCATTGATGTATACGGGTGATACACCATTGGATCTCCTCGGATACTTCTGTTTGTGGGCCATTCGATCCATGGGATGCCACATGTCGTCGCCTAATTGGCTGGGATGATACTTTATAGGATTGGTCCCTCTACGTTTCCTCATTTCCTGCATAAAATGTTGCATACACATATTTCTCCAAGTCCATGTGGAATTGGGTTAGATAGAAAGGTGATGTGTGCAAGAAATGACAAATCCTTCACATAATTGAGTTAAATTGACGAATGAAATTGGTATATAACAGCCGTCAACAGGGGGCTGGCTCGTAAGGTCGCTTCTTGCTTTGGTCCGTCGAGGACCGAAGTGGGGCTTCTTGTTCCATCTCGGCTTCGAAGTTGGAAATATCGTCGTGAGAGTTAGACATGCCCTAAGAATGGATTATACAAGGTATGGGTGAGAAATAATAACAAGGAATTGCATTGAGGAACTGAAAGATTAGGTTTTGAGTTCAGAAAAATCAGACAAGTCTGGTCTACAGGCACGGACTAGTCCGGGTGACCGGACTTGTCCGTGCATGGACCGGACTAGTCAGGTATTCATCCTCAAAAACCTAAGCAACAAGACAAATGGTGATTCCTATTGCACAACTAGGTTAGCATCAATGTAATACATCAAGGAAGCATGTATATAGTGAGAGATGCTAGGATATTCGATCAACAATGAAGAAAATAGAGATTTCTAGGGTTTGGGGGAAAATTACAGAATAAATTGCTTGAATCTCAAAGAGGAGGTTGTTGAAGGCCGGACAAGTCCGCGAACTTCAATCCCCGAGTGAGGAAGCTTGATTTCCACCCATATGTGGAGCTTTTTGATGGAGGAGATGCAAAATCGCCTTGGGGAGCTCGAGCGTGGAGAGAGGAAACTTGAGGTAAGTGTGGGGGTGAGGAAATTAGGGTTTGTCGGCGGCTAGGGTTATGGACACAAAAAATCGGACAAGTCCGAAAATGATCGGGCTAGTCCAAACTTTTCTAGAGGCTATATCGAACTAGTCCGTGGTCTACCTGACTAGTCCGGCCTAACCGGCGCTCTGCGGACTAGTCTGCATGGGCGGACTAGTCCGGGTAACCAAGAACTTGTCCGTGGTCACCAGGGAAGAACTTCTTAGCTCATTCGTTATATTCGAAGGTACTTATTTAGAAAAAGGGGAGGCAAATCAAATCAAATAATCTTGATGAATATGATCAATAAGCATACAACAATCAAGCAATGACCATAATTCACCAAGATCTAGTAATTGACATAGTTTTTCGGAGAAAATTGAGAGAGGTGATTTTCACAATCCAATCAACATATTTTGAAGAATTCATAATGAAAGTGCATCTAGGACTCCCTTGTGGGTTTTGGATGATTTATGACAAGCAATTGGGATCCTAACCTCTTTGTTGAGATGAGTGCAGGTTTTAATAGAAAAATGAGCAAAGTACCAAAAAGATGGAAGAATGAGGAGCCAAGTGGAGATGAGCTCAAGGAAGAAGAATAGTAGATTATTATGTATGGAGTGTGTTAAGAAACCACATCCTAAGAGCTCAATCACAATTAAACACACACATTGCACAAAGTACACAGCACCGGACTAGTTCGACTAACACCGGACTAGTCCGATATCCTTTCTGCACGAATCGGACAAGTCCAATATCTATCGGACTAGTCTGATATCCTCTCTGACTAGAACCGGACTAGTCCTCCCCAGTGCGGACTAGTCCTCAAAACACTACACAAGTCACACAAAATCGAACAAGTACGATCACAACCGGACTAGTCCGATATTCTTTTTGATCCAAATCGGATAAGTCCGATATTTACACGGACTAGTCCGAAATACCCTCTAAACTAAATTGGACAAGTCCACCAAGTGCGGACTTGTCATCCTATACACTTAGGGTTTCACATGTCCGGACAAGTCCGATGACTATCGGACTAGTCCGAAGATTTCCAGTAGCAAAATCAGATATGTCCGTTACTAGCTGGATTAGTCCGATATTTCGGGAAACTTAGAGTTTGCTACACACAGCACACCGTACCAGTTCGGTGACCACCACGGACTAGTCTGATCTTTCTGAAGCCTAACGGTCACTTTTAGAAACCCATATAAATAGAGTTGTAGGACCATATTTTACACTCTCTCGAACCCTAGCGCCGTCACACCTCCCAAGAGACTCAAAAACCACATCTCTCCACGAAATTAAGTGCAACAAAGATCAATCCTTTCAGGATTCACTCTAGTTCATTGGAGAGACACATTCAACACCACATTGAGCTCTTGGTTTGATTCTCTAACACACTCCTGCAATTTAATTGTAATCTTTTGAGTGTGTTTTTGGTGGTATTTTGTGTTGTAATCCAAGGGAGCTCTCAACGTGTGAGAAAGCTCCTTGAATTTGGTTATTCACCCCTTTGAGATAAGTGGAAGAGGATTGGCCTTCGTGGCGATCCGACGAGGGTAGGGTTGGAGAAGACCTGGTCCTTTTGTGGACTCCTCAACGTGGATGTAGGTTGCCTCTGTCGGAACCGAACCACGGGATAAATCTCTTGTGTCCTCTTTTGTGTTCATTGTCCTTTGCATTATATCTGTAACACCCTCAACTTTCGAATCATGCATTGCATACATGTTCATGCTTTAAACATTAATAGAATAAAATAAAAATGATAAAACATACATATATGGTGTAGCAAAAAGAAGAAAGAGAAAAAAATAAATATAGCCTAAAACTTGTAATAGGGAATAAGTATAAAATAATAATAATAAAATATATGTAAATATATGTATAAATATATATATATATATAAATAATATATATAATAACTGCATATAAAAAAATAATAAAAATAAATAAATAATATAAAAAATAATAAATAAATAGTAATATATTTATAAAAAAAGAAAAACAAAAAAAGAAAAAAAAGTCAACCCGCCACTGGCCAGGCCGAGCGGCCCAGCCAGCGAGCGCCCGACCGATGCGACTCCCGCACGCCGTGCGACCCCGCCCCGCCGCCTGGGCCCCGCCTGCCCCGCACCGATCCCACGCGGCCGCCCGCCAGCGTCGACGCCCCCCGCGCTTGGGCTCCGCCAACCCCGCGCGCGCCTGCCGTCCTCGCTCACCCCACCGCTCCCGCGCGACCCCACCCGCCCTCTCTCGCATCGCCCTGGCCTCCCGCGCGCGCCCGCTCAGCCGACCGACGCGCCCCGCGCGTGGCCCCACCTCGCACCCCGTGCCACGCCCCGACGCCCCCGCCTGCAACCCGCGCGCCGCGCGATGCGCACACGCCTCGCCCGCGCTCGCCCTAGCGTGTACGCCCTAGCTGCCGGCTATAAAAAGCCGTAGGGGCTTCGTAATCCCCCGATCCCAGGAACCCTAGCCGCCAGGAAACGCCGCCGGTACAGAAAAAAAGGGGAACCAGGGGCTGCGCCGCCAGGGAAGAAAAGAGAGGAAAAAAGAGGAGGAAGAGGAAGAAAAAGAGGAGGATGCTGTCATCCGCCGGAGATCGTCGTCGCCGTCGTCGTACCGCCGGAGGACCCTGCGCATCTACTTCATCTACGCGTCGTCCCTATCCCGCGATCTTCCAAGCCATCGCATCTACGATAGGATTCGTTTTTCCAATGCGAATTTTAGCGACGTATTAGATCTGATAGACGTAAATTGATTTTAGTTGCATCATCTTTTTATTTTCAGCAGCATTAATCCTCGCTAAAACCCCCGTAAACTCATATGAACACGTATGAACTAGTTACATCTAATTAATAAACAACCATAGTTAATCAATTGTTATACTTTGCATGCATGCATGTCCTCGCATGTTGATTAGTATGTATGAATTGTGTTGATTTGTATGTATATTCTTGTATGTGTGATCACAAGTAGAGGGAAGTGCTCAAGAAGTCGTGTACGAGGATTTCCAAAATCAAGACGTCGAAGCACTTGAGCAACCCTATCCGCCGGAGCAAGGCAAGTGTCCTTGAAGAATATTGATCCTGTTTTTAAAATAAATGTTTTGTTTGCAAAACTGCATGCTTGTGTCAATTTGATGGGAATCCTATGATAGGAAGTTTACTAGTTTTGTTTGACCACCCTTGTCACCTGGGATATATGGTAGAGAATCGGGATGAGACTTTTACCTTTTGCTTCGCTTAATCATCTGGGATGGGAAATAACTATACCACTCAATTTAATTATGCATGGATGAGATTATGGTTAATATGAACTGGTTAAATATGGTATGGTAATGGATGATCTAAGCAAGTCCGGTATGTGGATGGGTTGGATGTTATGGTGGTTTGCTTGCTTTAGATCTAAGGACCGGTTCATGCGAGAATAAGCCAGAACTACAGTGCCACCACGAGGCCAAGTATGGGTGCGGCATAGCTGATTAATTAGGGCTTTGCTAGTGCTGTTTGGACCATTGTGGATGCTTGGGGAAGGGGTAGTCGGATTGGGTTTGTTGATGATTGGCGGGACTATCCTGGGATCCGAATGGCTCAAGAGGGGGCCCTTGGTTGAAGATGTGCTCAGTTGGAGGCATCGCCACCGGTGAAACCTCAGTGGGGTCTGAATAGGCTAGTAATCCCTTTGTAAAGGCTATTTTGTGATCTCTTGGCCATACACCAAAGGAAGTGTAATTGGCATAAGAGAGGTTTCTTTAGTCGCCGACGGGTGATGAAATCACAAACACGTGGGTAAAGTGGTACAAACTCTGCAGAGTATTAAAACTATCATGATAGCCGTTCTCCCGGTTATGAGCGCCTGGATGACCTACATGATTAGAGGGAAATTGGGATTTGGGATGGTTATGGTTTGGTATTGGTTATGGTTTGGTAATGGTTATGGTTGATATTATGATTACGGTTATGGTTATGGATGGAATTATGGTTTATGACATTGATTATGGTTATTCGTAATGGTGATTTACGGACTGGTATTATGATGGTTACATAGTTTATGATGGGATTACTTCACATACATATAATATATTGCTTTTCAAATGTTTTACTCTACTTTTCAGCACTTTGTCATTATTATTGTCGTCATTTGAATCAGCCACATGTCATACTTTCCACACTTGCTGAGTACGACATGTACTCACTCTTGCAATCCCCCCCCCCCAACAGTTGCAGGTCAGAATTGTGAGTTTAATGGCGATAATGTGGAGATCTAGGCCGTGTCTACCGTCAGCTTTGCCTGTGGTGTTGCATGGAGCTGCGCTATCCCTTATGCTTAATTGCTTAGTTGCTTAATTAGTTTATTTCTGCTGCATTAGTTGAACTTGTCATTAATATTCATTAGAGCTTGCATTCAAGGATAATATGGTTTGTGTAATAAAATTTGATAATTAATCTTGTTCTGTGGTAATTTTCTGTATACTCTTTTGTGATTGCACTCGTGTATGTGTGTTGAACATCCTGAGCACACATATGCGTTAGCTTGGTTCAGTTTTCGGAACCGGGCATCACAGATTGGTATCAGAGCCACAGGTTGACCGTAGGACGCAGCCTAGATAGAATGGACACTTTAGAGCACATAGGAGCACTCAGGAATCGATGTGTTTTTGCTTGGTGTGTTGTTTGCTATATATATTGTTTGCTTGTGTGCTTAATAGAGGACTTTGGGATGCTTTAGCATTGCCATGTCCACCTAGGCTAGTATAGCTAGTTGTTTAGTTTCATATCCCTTGATGCATTTAGATGGGGACGTTTCTAAATTCTTACCTATTGCTCTCCTTCAGATGGTGAGGACTCGCAACCAGAGGGATGTCAATGACGAGGAGGGGAACCATGGAGTACCTCAGAACAACAACGGACAAGGACCTGCTCATGGAGCCATTAATATTGAGCAGCTATTGGCTATGCAAAACCAGCTCATGCAGACCATGATACAAACTATGGGACAGCTGCAGGCTGGCAATAACAACAATCAGCCCCATATGCGTCCACCGCCACCCCCGCCTCCTCATAACCGATTGGGAGAGTTTATGAGGACTAGGCCGCCAATCTTTGCTCAAGCCGCAGACCCTATGGATGCGGATGATTGGCTCAAGTCCGTGGAGAAGAAGCTATCCATTGTCCAATGCAGTGACCGGGAGAAGGTCCTTTTCGCTTCTCATCAACTCATTGGAGCAGCTGCGGATTGGTGGGATGCTTATTGCAGTGCTCATGAGAACCAAGAAAGAATCACTTGGGCCGAATTCAAGGAGAATTTTTGTTCTCATTATGTGCCCGAGGGTGTTATGATCTTGAAGAGGCAAGAATTTGAGAATTTAAGGCAAGGAAGATCAAGCGTGAGTGAATATCTCAATAAATTCACTCAACCTTCAAGGTATGCGCCTGAGGATGTTAGTCGGGACAGCCGGAAACAATACTTGTTAATGAGGGGCTTGAACAATGAGATCCAAGTGCAACTACTCAACTGCGATTATGCCAATTTTCAGAAGCTTGTGGACAAAGCGATTGTGGTTGAGAACAAGATCCGTGAGATGGAGCAAGAAGTCAAGAGGAAGGCGCCATATCAAGGACAACAACAAGGAAGTAATGTGCGCCCTCGCCTTGCACCACCCAATGCACCCTATTACAGCTCCTCTATTCCTGCTCAGCGCCCTGGTCATGGACCACGCCCAACTCAGTTTGTGCAGCAGCGCCCTGTTATGCAAGCACCTAGGCCTCCAATGCCTTATGCACCTCGTGCTGATTTTCCTGGAGCCAATGTTCAAAACGAAGCTCGTCCTAATAATTCTGGTGGAGTTAAGAAGTATTATACTTGTGGAGAAGCTGGACACTTTGCGCATCAATGTCCTAAGTCAGGCCTTGGTCAAGGAAGCAATGCATCGAGGCAAAACCCAAGACCTAATGGAGGACAGCCACAAGGAAGCCGTGGACAGCAGAGTTTTGCTCGTGGCAACGTGAACCATGTCTCTACGGAGGATGCTCAACAGGCAGATGACGTGGTCATTGGTATGTTTCTCGCCAACTCCAACCCCGCGACTATGTTATTTGATTCTGGAGCATCGCATTCATTCATTGCATCAAAGTATGTTGCCAAGTATAGTTTGCCTATCTCTCATATGAAGTTTACTCTATTGGTTAAGTCTCCTGGAGGAGAGATGAGGAAAAATATAGTATGTCCAAAAGTAAGCCTTAGAATAAGGGGGGTAGACTTCTCCGCCAACCTCATTGTTTTGGATTCTCAAGGATTGGACATTATACTTGGTATGGACTGGTTGAGGAAGCACAATGGAGTTATTAAGTGTGCCACGAAGATGGTGAAGCTGACTAATGAGGAAGGGATCACCGTAGAATTTGAAGCATCTCAAACCGCACCAAAGCAATTGGAGTTGATGTGTCACAATAAATGTCAAAGCTAACCAATCATCAAAGACTACTCCAACGTAGTGAAGCGCATGACTGAGTTGCTAACAAGGGGAAAGCTTCTCAAATGGACTCCATCTTGCTAGGACGACATTGAGAAGGTGAAGAAGAGATTTATAAACGCACCGGTGCTGGTATTACTAGACGTGAGCAAGAAGTTTGGATTTGTGCGACGCATCAAGACAAGGACTCGGATGCGTGCTTATGCAAGAAGGTCAAGTGGTCGCCTATGCATCAAGACAATTGAAGAAGCATGAGCAGGATTACCCCACGCATGATCTTGAACTAGCAGCCGTGGTACACGCATTGAAGATTTGGAGACACTATATTTTGGGACATAGGTGTGAAATTTACACGGATCATAAGAGTTTGAAGTATATTTTCACACAAATGGATCTGAACTTGAGGCAACGAAGATGGTTGGAGCTCATCAAAGATTATTATTTGGGGATCAACTATCATCCGGGAAAGGCCAATGTAGTGGCCGATGCTTTGAGTAGAAAGGGAGTAAGTTATCGACTCACAGTTCGAGAGTTACCATTCGAGTTATGTAAGGAGTTTGAATGGTTGAACCTCGGGTTTGTAAATGAGATGGAGATGATGGAGTTAAATCCGACCTTGGAGCAAGAAATTCGAGATGCACAAACCGTGGATGAGGAGATCAAGGAAATCAAGGAAAGAATCGAAGAAGGGAGAGAATTCAGATTTGATGAAGATGAACATGGTACCTTATGGCTTGGAAAGAGGATCGTTGTGCCTAATGTAAAGCATATTCGGGAGACAATATTAAAGGAGGCACATGACTCGCCTTACTCAATTCATCCTGGTTGTACAAAGATGTACAAAGACTTGAAGACTTGCTATTGGTGGGATAGCATGAAGAAGGACATAGTTGAATATGTAGCATTGTGTGATGTGTGCCAACGAGTCAAGGCGGAACATCAAAGGCCAGCCGGATTATTGCAACCGTTGAAGATTCCAGAATGGAAGTGGGAAGAAATTGGTATGGACTTCATAGTTGGGTTACCACGTACTCAGTCCGGGTATGACTCAATTTGGGTAATTGTGGATCGCTTAACCAAGTCAGCTCATTTTGTCCCTGTGAAGACCAAGTATACAGCTGCACGATTGGCCGAAATATACATGAAGCATATTGTGTGTCGACAAGGAGTACCGAAGAAGATAGTCTCAGATAGAGGTTCTCAATTTACCTCCAGATTTTGGCAAAAATTGCATGAAGCTTTGGGAACGAGGTTGAATTTTAGTTCAGCATATCACCCTCAAACGGATGGACAAACCGAGAGGACCAATCATATTTTGGAGGACATGTTAAGAGCTTGTGCTTTGAAGCATGGGAAAAGTTGGGACAAAAGCTTGCCATACGCGGAATTTTCATACAACAATAGTTACCAAGCAAGCTTGAAAATGTCACCATATGAAGCGCTTTATGGGAGGAAGTGTAGGACACCTTTATTATGGAATGAGGCAGGAGAAACTCAAGTATTTGGTCCGGATGTGTTGCAAGAAGCCGAAAGGCAAGTCCAGATAATTCGTGAAAACTTGAGGGCTGCCCAATCAAGACAAAAAGGCTATGCGGACAATAGGAGAAGGAAATTAGCCTTTGAAATAGGAGATTTTGTTTACCTCAAGGTGTCACCTATGAGAGGTCATAAGAGGTTTAACATAAGAGGCAAGCTCGCGCCTCGTTATATTGAACCATTCAAGATTTTGGACAAAAGAGGAGAAGTAGCATATAAGTTGGAGATGCCAGCTCATCTTTCAGACGTACATGATGTGTTTCATGTTTCCCAACTCAAGAAGTGTCTCAGGGTGCCAGAAGAACAAGTGCCGATGGACGAGTTAGGACTTCAGGAGGATTTGTCTTATGTCGAGCAACCTATCAAGATCTTGGACGTGAAGGAAAGGATCACGAGAAATAAGAGGATCCGTTGGTGCAAAGTGCAATGGAAACACCATACAGAAGCTGAAGCTACGTGGGAACGTGAAGAATACCTGAAGGCAGAATTCCCGCATCTTTTCTCCACGCTATCGAATCTCGAGGGCGAGATTCACTTTAAGTGGGTAGGTTTGTAACACCCTCAACTTTCGCATCATGCATTGCATACATGTTCATGCATTAAACATTAATAGAATAAAAGAAAAATGATAAAACATACATATATGGTGTAGCAAAAAGAAGAAAGAGAAAAAAATAAATATAGCCTAAAACTTGTAATAGGGAATAAGTATAAAATAATAATAATAAAATATATGTAAATATATATATATATATAAATATATATATAAATATATATATATATATATAATATAATAACTATATATAAAAAATAATAAAAATAAATAAATAATATAAAAAATAATAAATAAATAGTAATACATTTATAAAAAAAAGAAAAACAAAAAAAGAAAAAAAGTCAACCCGCCGCTGGCCGGGCCCAGCCAGCTAGCGCCCGACCGATGCGACTCTCGCGCGCTGTGCGACCCCGCCCCGCCGCCTGGGCCCCACCTGCAACGCACCGATCCCACGCGACCGCCCGCCAGCGTCGACGACCCCCGCGCCTGGGCCCCGCCAACCCCGCGCGCGGCTGCCGGCCTCACTCACCCCGTCGCTCCCGCGCGACCCCACCCGCCCGCTCGCGCATCGCCCCGGCCTCCCGCGCGCGCCCACTCAGCCAACCTACGCGCCCCGTGCGTGGCCCCACCTCGCACCCCGTGCCGCGCCCCGACGCCCCCGCCTGCACTCGCACCCGCGCGCCGCGCGATGCGCACGCGCCTCGCCCGCGCTCTCCCTAGCGCGTACGCCCTAGCCGCCGGCTATAAAAAGCCGTAGGGGCTTCGTAATCCCCAGATCCCAGAAACCCTAGCCGCTAGGAAACACCGCCGGTACAAAAAAAAAGGGGAACCAGGGGCTGCGCCGCCAGGGAAGAAAAGAGAGGAAAAAAGAGGAGGAAGAGGAAGAAAAAGAGGAGGGTATTGTCATCCGCCGGAGATCGTCGTCGCCGTCGTCGTGCTGCCGGAGGACCCTGCGCATCTACTCCGTCTACGCGTCGTCCCCATCCCGCGATCTTCCAAGCCATCGCATCTACGGTAGGATTCGTTTTTCCAATGCGAATTTTAGCGACGTATTAGATCTGATAGACGTAAATTGATTTTAGTTGCATCGTCTTTTTATTTTCAGCAGCATTACTCCTCGCTAAAACCCCCGTAAACTCATATGAACACGTATGAACTAGTTGCATCTAATTAATAAACAACTGTAGTTAATCAATTGTTATACTTTGCATGCATGCATGTCATCGCATGTTGATTAGTATGTATGCATTGTGTTGATTTGTATGTATATTCTTGTATGTGTGATCACAAGTAGAGGGAAGTGCTCAAGAAGTCGTGTACGAGGATTTCCAAAATCAAGACGTCGAAGCGCTTGAGCAACCCTATCCGCCGGAGCAAGGCAACTGTCCTTGAAGCATATTGGTCCTGTTTTTAAAATAAATGTTTTGTTTGCAAAACTGCATGCTTGTGTCAATTTGATGGGAATCCTATGATAGGAAGTTTACTAGTTTTGTTTGACCACCCTTGTCACCTGGGATATATGGTAGAGAATCGGGATGAGACTTTTACCTTTTGCTTCGCTTAATCAACTGGGATGGGAAATAACTATACCACTCAATTTAATTATGCATGGATGAGATTATGGTTGATATGAACTGGTTAAATATGGTATGGTAATGGATGATCTAAGCAAGCCTAGTATGTGGATGGGTTGGATGTTATGGTGGTTTGCTTGCTTTAGATCTAAGGACCGGTTCATGCGAGAATAAGCCAGGACTACAGTGCCACCACGAGGCCAAGTATGGGTGCGGCGTAGCTGATTAATTAGGGCTTTGCTAGTGCTGTTTGGACCATTGTGGATGCTCGGGGAAGGGGTAGTCGGATTGGGTTTGTTGATGATTGGCGGGACTACCTTGGGATCCGAATGGCTCAAGAGGGGGCCCTTGGTTGAAGATGTGCTCAGTTGGAGGCATCGCCACCGGTGAAACCTCAGTGGGGTCTGAATAGGCTAGTAATCCCTTTGTAAAGGCTATTTTGTGATCTCTTGGCCATACACCAAAGAAAGTGTAATTGGCATAAGAGAGGTTTCTTTAGTCGCCGACGGGTGATGAAATCACAAACACTTGGGTAAAGTGGTACAAACTCTGCAGAGTATTAAAACTATCATGATAGCCGTGCTCCCGGTTATGAGCGCCTGGATGACCTACATGATTAGAGGGAAATTGGGATTTGGGATGGTTATGGTTTGGTATTGGTTATGGTTTGGTAATGGTTATGGTTGATATTATGATTATGGTTATGGTTATGGATGGAATTATGGTTTATGACATTGATTATGGTTATTGGTAATGGTGATTTATGGACTGGTATTATGATGGTTACATAGTTTATGATGGGATTACTTCACATACATATAATATATTGCTTTTCAAATGTTTTACTGTACTTTTCAGCACTTTGCCATTATTATTGTCGTCATTTGAATCAGCCACATGTCATACTTTCCACACTTGCTGAGTACGACATGTACTCACTCTTGCAACCCCCCCCCCCAAACAGTTGCAGGTCAGAATTGTAAGTTTAATGGCGATAATGTGGAGATCTAGGCCGTGTCTACCGTCAGCTTTGCATGTGGTGTTGCATGGAGCTGCGCTATCCCTTATGCTTAATTGCTTAGTTGCTTAATTAGTTTTTTCCACTGCATTAGTTGAACTTGTCATTAATATTCATTAGAGCTTGCATTCGAGGATAATATGGTTTGTGTAATAAAATTTGATAATTAATATTGTTCTGTGGTAATTTTCTGTATACTCTTTTGTGATTGCACTCGTGTATGTGTGTTGAACATCCTGGGCACACATATGCGTTAGCTTGGTTCAGTTTTTGGAACCGGGCGTCACAATATCAATCTAGGGTTACAATTGATCTTGATTACCTTACGTTGAAATATCAAGTATAAGATTGAATTGTGATATAACCTGATTCATTACCTTGCAACACTTAGTTTAATCGTATATTTCCGCTGCATATATTGAATAATAAAGATAATCGATCAAACCTAATCAGTCTAGTCCATATACACCGGACTAGTCCGCACTTTACCGGACTAGTCCGATTTCTCTGGTTTTGAACTGGTTGTTAAGTGTTGCAGGATCTGACAATTTTCAAAAAGGCCTATTCACCCCCCCTCTAGGCCACATTCACATACAGGTATGCAAATTTTCAAGCCACATTCCGAGCATCAAGGATATTTAGTTCATTTCGAAGCTCGCAAAAGCATTTTTCATCAAGTGGCTTGGTAAATATGTCAGCTAATTGCTTTTCGGTGTTAACATGGGAGATGGCTATATCTCCTTTCATGAAGTGGTCTCTCAAGAAGTGATGTTGGATTTCTATGTGTTTGGTTCTAGAGTGCTCAACAGGATTATGGGCAATTTTAATGGCACTCTCATTATCACAAAGGAGTGGGATACGATTCATATTGTAACTGTAATCCCTTAGAGTTTGTCGCATCCAAAGGAGTTGTGCACAACAACTCCCAGCTGCAACATACTCCACTTCGGCTGTGGATAAGGCAATGGAGTTTTGTTTCTTGGAGGACCAATAAACTAGGGATCTACCTAGGGATTGGCATGTGCCGGAGGTACTTTTCTATCTACTTTACATTCGACATAATCTGCATCGGAGTAACCAATGAGATTGAATTTGGATCCTTTTGGATACCAAAGACCAAGGTTGGGTGTATGAACTAAATATCTCAAGATACTCTTTACGGCTGTCAAGTGACACTCCTTAGGATTGGCTTGAAACCTTGCACACAAACATACACTCAACATAATATCTGGCCTAGATGCACATAAGTAGAGTAGAGAACCAATCATGGAGCGATATACCTTTTGGTCGACGCTAGGTCCATCTTCATTGAGATCCAAGTGGCCATTCGTTGCCATGGGAGTCTTTATGGGCTTTGCCTTGTCCATCCCAAACTTCTTGAGTATGTCTTGAGTGTACTTTGTTTGGCTTATGAACGTCCCTTCCTTTTGTTGCCTCACTTTGAATCCCAAGAAGTACTTTAGCTCTCCCATCATAGACATCTCAAACCTATCTGTCATAATTTTACTAAACTCCTCACAAAAAGATTTGTTAGTTGAACCAAAGATTATATCATCAATGTAGATTTGACAAACAAAGAGATCATCGTCAAAGTTCTTTGTAAACAATGTATAATCTACTTTACCGATCTTAAAGCCATTTTCAATTAAGAAATCTCTAAGACACTCATACCAAGCTCTAGGAGCTTGTTTGAGGCTGTAGAGAGCCTTACGCAATTTAAATACGTGGTCGGGGAACTCTTCATCTTCAAACCCCGGGGGTTGCTCCACATACACCACCTCCTTGATTGGTCCATTGAGGAAGGCGCTTTTCACATCCATTTGATAGAGCTTGAAATCATGGTGAGTAGAATATGCAAGTATTATTCTAATGGACTCAAGTCTAGCTACGGGAGCAAAAGTTTCATCGAAATCCAAACCATCGACTTGTGAATACCCTTTGGCCACAAGTCATGCCTTGTTCCTCGTCACCACCCCGTGTTCGTCTTGTTTGTTGCGGAAGACCCATTCGGTGCCGACGATGTTGGATTTGGGTCTTTTGACTAGTTCCCACACCTCGTTTCTTTTGAAATTGTTGAGTTCTTCTTGCATGGCCACTACCCAATCCGGATCTTTCAATGCATCCTCAACCTTGTGTGGTTCCAAAAAGGACACAAACGAGTAATGCTCACAAAAATTAGCTATGCGAGATCTAGTAGTTACTCCCTTTTGGATATCACCGATGATATTGTCAATTGGGTGATCCCTTTGGACGCATTGGTGTACTCTTGGGTGGTACTTGCTGTCTTGAATCTTCATGATCATCTTCTTCTCCCCCTAAGTGGTTGCCCTCATTGACTTGTTGATCATCTTCACTTTCTTGAGGTTGATCTTGTATGGAAGCTCCCCCTTGATCATTGGTCTCCTCTTGTGGTTCATTTTCCTCATGCATATGTAGAGGTGGGTCTTGTGCTCGAACTTCACCTAACGCCATTCTTCTCAATGCTTGACAAGGGCTTCTTCTTTATCTAGCACACATGGATCAACTTGCTCCTTTTGGGAGCCATTAGTTTCATCGAACACTACGTCACGTGCTACTTCAATAAGTCTGGAGGTCTTATTGTAGACACGATAGGCGTAAGTGTTCGAATCATAACCAAGCAAGAAACCTTCATCGTACTTCGAAGCGAACCATGAAGTCCTAGGCTTCTTGTTCAAAATATAACATTTGGAACCGAAAACTCAAAAATATGAAATATTAGGCTTGTTACCGGTGAGTAGCTCATAGGATGTCTTCTTGAGTAGTCGATGAAGGTAAAGTCGATTTATGGCGTGGCAAGCGGTATTGATCGCTTCCGCCCAAAATCGATCCGAGGTCTTGTACTCATCAAGCATTGTTCTCGCCATCTCTATGAGGGTTCAGTTCTTTCTTTCGGCAACTCCATTTTGTTGAGGGGAGTACGGAGCTAAAAACTCGTGCTTTATGCCTTCTTCATCTAGGTACTCCTCCACTTGTGTGTTCTTGAACTCCGTGCCATTGTCGCTTCGAATGTTCTTTATTGTCAAGGAGAATTCATTTTGAGCTCGCTTGAAGAACTTCTTGAGTATTCCTTGTGTTTGTGACTTATCATGTAAAAATAAAACCTAAGTGAAGCGAGAAAAGTCATCAACAACTACTAAACCATATTTGTTACCGCTAATGCTTATGTAGGCAATTGGACCAAATAAGTCCATGTGAAGTAGCTCGAGCGGTCTTGTTGTAGACATGACGTTCTTTGCGGGATGAGGTGCTCCAACTTGCTTCCCAGCTTGGCATGCACTACAAGGCCTGTCTTTCTCAAAAACAACATCCTTCAAACCTCGGATGTGATCGCCCTTGAGGAGTTTTTGAAGATTCCTCATACAACCATGCACTAGCCGTCTATGCCACAGCCAATCCATGTTGGTCTTTGCAATCAAGCGTATGTCATGTTCGGTTTTATCCTTGTTGAAGTCAACAAGATAAAGCTTTCCATTTAACATACTCTTGAAGGAAATGGAACCATCACATCTCCTAGAGACGGTCACACCCTCGTTAGTGAACACACAATTATGACCTTTGTCACATAATTGAGATATGGACAACAGGTTATAATCTAAGGAATCAACATGTAATACATGAGAAAGAGTGTGATGCGGTGATATGGCAATTTTACAGGTACCGAGCACCTTTCCTTGGCTATTATCTCCAAAATAGATGCCTTCACTTCGATCCTCATTTGCTTCATATTCAACGAACATCCTTCTTTCTCCGGTCATATGGTTGGTGCAGCCACTGTCTAGCACCCATTTAGATCCACATGAGGAGTAGGCCTGCAAAAACAAATTATGCCTTGGTTTTGGGTACCCAAGCTTGCTTGGGTCCTTTTAGGTTAGTCACAAGGGATTCGGGCACCCACACATGAGACTTGGTGTTCCCATAGCGTGGCCCAACATAACGAGCATAAATTTTTCCATAATTACTTCTCATTAAGATGTAAGATGCATCAAAAGTTCTGAATAGCAACTTTTGTTGTTTATACACAGGACTAGTCTGGGAGGCCGGACTTGTTTGGAGGACCGGACTTGTCCGGATCCCGACCGTACTAGTCCGGTGATCATGCGTGTTATATTCATTAATATTGGATCTTCCAGTTTGAGAGAGTCTTCCGTTTACAAAGACATTGCTATCCTTGTTATTTTTATGGCTTTTAGCTTGTTGCTTTTCACCATAAGAGTAAGCAATGCCATATTTGACATTTGGAGGTCTTGTGACCAAGTATGCACTACATGCATATTTGATCTTCTCCTTGTCAAATATGCCATTTTGTGCAGGATGCTTGTCCTTGGTAGAGGTTGACTTGTCTTTCAAATTGTTGTCAACTTTACCACATGTACAAGTAGAAGCAACTTCAGTTTTAATATGTCGAGAAGGTGAGCTTGAAGAGGATGATGGGTCACCTTGCTTGAGTGACTCAACTTGCACCTCAAGGATCTTGTTAACCTTGATTAGGTTAGCAAGTTCTTCCTTGATTGTAGCATTTGAGTCGCTTAACTCCAAGCAAGTTTCCTTGCTTGAAGCTAATTCAAGCTCTAGTGACTTGCTCCACTCCTTTTCAATCTCTAGAACCTTGTCAAGTTCAACATACTCCTCCTTTTGGGAGACAATCATGTCTTCTTGACGATGTATTAACCTCTCCTTCTCAACAAGTTGATCAAGCAAAAATTTCATTTTAGTGGCTGTTTTCTTATCTAACCCAATGAGCATATCTTCATTATCACTATTAACATCACTATCACTGGAATAGGAATGCATGGAGGAGGGTTTTGTTGTTACCTTGCGTTTACCTTCCTTTGCCATGAGGCAAGTGCCGTTCCCCTTCCATGCGCCGAGTGTAGGGAAGAGAGTAGACTTCTTGGATGTCTTCTCGATGGCTATGCTAGCCATCTCTTCTTCTGATGATGATGAGGACTCATCATTTGAGTCCTACTCTTTCCCTATGTGCGCTTGTTCGACTTGTTTCTTCTTCTTGAAGAATTTCTTGGGTTGAGGCTTGGCTTCTTTGGTCTTCTTCTTGTTCTCTTCATATGGGCAATCAACTATAAAGTGGCTATACTCACCACAATTATAGCATGCCTGTCTCAACTTTGGCTTTGTTCTTTCCTTGTATTTGCCTTCACTTGATTTAGCGCCTTGTCTCTTCTTCATCATCTTCTTCAATTTCTTCATGAATAGTATCATGTCATCTTCATCTAAGTCACTACTCTCATCGTCACCGTCTTCTTCTAATTGAGCTTCTTGCAATTCTTTAGATAAGGGCTTGAGGGTGGACTTCAAAGCAACCCCTTTCTTCTTTGCCGTGGTGAGGTCGGCAATTTCCTTGACATGCTTTGCTTGCTTTTCATCGTCTCGAGATTGATGATTTTTCCATGTAGCTCATCCGGAGTCATTCTCTTGTATCCGGGGCTTTCTCTAATCATTGAGCATAAGGTGACGTTGCGAGGCATGAAATCTCTAAGGATGAGCTTCACCACCTCGTGTTCGTTCCACTTCTTGCTTCCATAAGATCGAACCTTGTTGATGAGCGTTTTTAGTCGGTTGTACATATCTTGAGGCGACTCATCTTCTTCGATTGCGAATCTCCCAATTCGCCTTCGATCATCTCGATCTTTGCTTCACGCACATGATAATCACCTTCATGTGCAGTTTGCAATGTGTCCCAGATCTCCTTTCCAATCTCGAGTCCATCCACCTTGGTGAACTCGTCCCGACTGAGCGAAGAGGTAATGACTGTCGTGGCTTGAGCATTTCGATGAGTTGCCTGCTCTTGGCTTGGTGTGAGCTCTTCGTCGTCGTCTGGGATATCTATCCCTGTGCACACAATATGCCATAGATTTGGATTGAGAGAAATTAGATGCATTTTCATATTTTTCCTTCACATTGAATAATCACTTCCATCGAAGTGTGGGCTTTTCCTAGAGGGATAGACAAATAATGATTATTGCTAGAATTAAGACGATCATAGTTAAAAGGATATCGAGAGTAGTTGGTGTGACTACTCCCCTTCTTATTCTTCTCATCTTCGACCTTCACCTTCCCTTTGGAGAGGGTTTTCTTCCTTAGGAGCGCCTTGAGTTCCAGCGTCTCCTCATCGTCACCCTCGAAGTCTTGAATGGCTTCGAGGAGCTTCTCCAATTTCTGGTTCTTATCTTCATCAACCTTCTCTTGGTTGTTGCTCTTGTGTACGTCTTTCATGTCCGACATGATCTCTTCGAGCGATTATTCTCTTTCTTGAAGAACTCACTCTGATACCAATTGAATGTGGCCTAGAGGGGGGTGAATAGGCCTTTTTGAATATTGTTGGAACCTGCAACACTCCACAACCAGATAAAAAATCGAGATATCGGACTAGTCCGGTCAAGTGCAGACTAGTCCGGTGTGTACCGACTAGGTTAATCAAGTTTGATCGATTAATTTGATTCTAGGATGTATGCAGCGGAAATATACAGGTAATTGAAGTGTTACACGATTATGAACTAGGGTATACCACAAGTTAATCTTATGTTTAATGTTTCAACGTAAAGTAAGCAAGATTGATCGAAACCCTAGTTTGATATGATGTATAAGAATAATGAAGCAAAGCAAGAACACAAGGAATTTATCCCGTGGTTCGGTTCCCACAGAGGCAACTTACCTCCACGTTGACGAGTCCACAAAAGGACCGGGTCTTCTCAAACCCTACCCTCGTTGGATCGCCACGAAAGCCAATCCTCTTCTCTTATCACAAAGGGTAAATGACAAAATTCAAGGGGCCTTCTCACACGTTGAGGGCTCCCCTAGATTACAACGAGAACTTCACAAAGAACACACTCAAAAGATTACAATGAAAATCACAAGAGTGTGTTAGGGAATCAAACCAAGAGCTCAATGAGTGATGAATCGTGTCTCTCCAATGTTTCAAAGTGTATCCTCAAGGGATTGATCTTTATGGCCTTTGATTTCGTGGAGAGATGTGTTTTTGAGACTCTTGGGAGGTGTGACGGCGCAGGGGTTCGAGAGAGATTAAAGTTGGGCTGTGCACATCTATTTATATGGGGTTTAAAAGTGACTGTTAGGTTTTAGAAAGATCAGACTAGTCCGTGGTGGACACCGGACTAGTCCGGTGTGTTGTGTGTAGCAAACCCTAAGTATCCCGAAATATCGGACTAGTCCGGTTACGAGCAGACTTGTCCGATTTTGCTTCTGGAAATCTTCGGACTAGTCCGATAATCATCAGACTTGTCCGGATCAGTGAAACCCTAAGTGAATTGGGTGACAAGTCCGCACTTGGAGGACTTGTTCGATTTAGGTTAGAGGGTTTTCGATCTAGTCTGTGCCAATATCAGACTTGTCCGATTTAGATCAGAATGATATCAGACTAGTCTGTTGTGTGATCAGACTTGTTCTATTTTGTGCAGCTTGTGAAGTGTTTTGAGGACTAGTCCGCACTGGGGAGGACTAGTCTGATTCTAGTCAGAGAGATATTAGACTAGTCCGTGGTGATATAGGACTTGTCCGATCTTGTGCAGAGAGATATCAGACTAGTCTGGTGTCAATCAGACTAGTCTGGCCCTGTATAAATTTGTGCAATGTGTGTGTTTATTTGTGTTTGAGCTCTTGGGGTGTGTTTCCTTAACACACTCCATACACAGTGATCTACTACACTTGTTCCTTGAGCTCTTTTCCACATTGCTCCTCATTCTCCCTTATTTTTGGCACTTTGCTTATTTTCCCATTAAAACCTGTGCTCATCTCAACAAAGTGGTTAGTATCTCATTTGCTTGTCCTAAATCATTCAAAACCCACAAGGGATTCCTAGATGCACTTTCCCGGATCCAGACCGCGCGTCTCGTCATGAGCACACTCCGCTCGGTCACTCTTCGGTGGGTTTAGGACCTATCCTTTCCGATTGATGTAGGGACGTGACATTAAACAAAGTATAAAGTAACCGTAATTTCGGTGGCTTTAAACTGCAGAGTCAAACATGGTTGAAGACCGCAATTAGATGTATACTGGTTGGAAGAGCAGAACTGGTAGTCACTCAGATTAGTGGTACGCCAAGACAGAAGCTTTTGTAGAACGAGATTTTTCGTTCTCAAACAGCGATAATGCATGGTGCCCATGTACGAAATACTGGAATGGATGTTTTTAGACAAAGTGGAACTTTTGATGCACTTGTGTCGAAATGGTTACGTGTCACATTATGAGTTGTGGACCTTCCACGGCTAGACAACTTGTCAAGCTGTACAAGAAGTGGAAGTGGACAATGATGATGACACAGGGGTTGATATGATGGATGAGATGCTAGAAGCTATACAACTAGAGCGTACGGAGGATCCTCCTACAGCGGAAAGTTAAAAAGTTCTTCGAGCTTCTCAAAGATTCAGAACAGCCGCTACATGGATACACTGAAATGACAATCCTCACTTTTGTGACTAGACTTGTGGCAATTAAGTCTAAGTACTTCTATTCTAATAAGTGTTACAATGACCTCATCAATTCTTTATCGATGTCGTTCCACATCCCCACAAAGTGCCTAAAGATATGTATAAGTCGAAGAAAATTATTGTCGGTCTCGGTATGAACTACGAGAAGATGTGTGTCCGGACAACTACAAGATGCTTTTCTAGAGAGAGCATGCCAATAAGAACAAATGTTTAAAATGTGGTCAACTGAGGTTTGTCGTAGTTGTTAATAACAATGGTGATACTATTATGACAGAAGTCACACGTAACCAACTTTGTTATTTACGCATGACACCTAGGTTGAAGCGGTTGTTCCTTTCAAAAAAACTGCCAGATACATGAGATGGAACAAAGAAGATTAACATCAAAACAGTGGAGTCATGACGCACCCATCCGACTGTGAGGCATGGAAGGCGCTCGTGTCATCCCCGGTGTCATCGACGGTTTCCCTACACTGTCGTGCGATGACTATGATCATGTTCCCATGAGGTCCACGACACCCTTCAGGGAGTTGGAATGATTTTATGGTAAGTTTAACTGTTTAATTTTTTTAAACTTGTTTAAATTGTTAATGCATATCACTTTAATGTTTGTTTGCTTATAGCTGAGGTACTAGGTAGAGGAACCGGGCATGGAAGAGCATGCGAGACGCGTGTTCCACTAAAACACTCGGAAGCTCGTGATGGCGGCGTTGTCGAAAACCCAGATCGAGGCCATCAACGCATACCACAAGTTGCACCCCTAGGAGCAGCAGCAGGAAAGGGGTCTATTGAGGAAGGAATCCGAGACGTACTTGACAGAGGAGCAGTACGCGGAGGTAATTTTTTATTGTTAAATATCTAAAATACCTATGTATGTTAACTGCATTGATGTAATATGAAATATGTGCTGGTTAGTATTACCTTACAGGATCGATCCTAGGCTTACGTAGCTCTCTGTCGGCACTGGTCTAGCGATGCTTTCATCGCTAAGTCCATAAAGGAAAGAAAGTGTCGCCTGGGGTCCGATGGCAAGCACAACTACGGCGGCAACGACTACTTGTGTTTGGCTAAACACATGGTAAGTACATTTTAAGTTCATTTATATATTCATAATATATTTGTCTCACTAACACAGCTATACAGGAGCGAGAGACCAGTTAGGAACCGACCCTGACCCAGGTTTGGAAGAGAGGTCACAAGGGAAGTGATCCTTCTCAACCAGGACAGTGCAATCAGGTCGCGACCGATCGACTAGTAAGTTTTCAATATTCATCAATTTCATTATAACTAATACTATTATTGACACGCTTACAAGATTTATTTATTTTTAGGAAAAGTATGCGCATGAGATCGTGAAGATACACGGCAAAGATTATGACTGGGAAAACGTGCCTATCGACACCAAGTTGGGTACACGAGCGGAGGCAGGAAGGCCCATGGACGGTGAGTTGGTCATTTGTTTCATTTCTTTTTAAATCTACCTTTTTATACTTAGTATTTTTCATTGTTTTGTAGGTTTGCCATTTTTGATAGAGTTGTCGACTCGAGGTCAGTGTGACCTTCAAGAGGCGCTTCATCGACGTAGGCCTCGCCCGTTGGGCTGTCAAGTGGTCGTATCTCGCATACCCAGTTGGAGCTCATTGCCTTGAAAGAGACGCTGGCGCAGACCCAGACAGAGCTGGAGAGGTCGAGGGTGGAGTAGGAGAGGTCGAGGGCGGAGCAAGAGAGGGCGAGGGAGGAGCAGGAGAGGTCGAGGGCCTTCCACGGGGCATGAGCTCGTACATGCCCCAGATGCAAGCAACGGTGGCGGTAAGTAATTTAAAGTACTGTAGTTTAATTTTATTGTATTTTAGTAACATATATCCTTTAATATTTTCCAATGGCAGCCTTCTGCTTGAGAGAGCGGTCAGCGGATCGAGATCCTCTGTTTTCGCTGCCGCAGGTGACCTCGGCACGGATGCCCCCAACACGGATGCCCCCGGCGCAAGTAATAAACTCTTTCTTAAATATTTTCATATTTATTTCAATATTTCACATAGGGAGAGAAAGTAGAACATACGGTGAGAGAGAGAGTGAGATAGAGGTGGAGTAAGAGAGAATGACATAGGTTGAGAGAGATAGAGATGGAGTAAGAGAGACATAGATAGGGAGAGATGGAGTGCGAGAGAGAGGGTTAAGTGAGAGAGAGAGAATGCTAGAGACGGCGAGGAAGAGAGAAAGTGACGGAGAGGAAGAGAGTGATAGAATGAGAGAAAGAGAGGGAGAGAAAGAGAGGTATTGTGACAGAAAGAGAGGGAGAGAAAGTGAGGGAGATGAAGAGAGTGAGAGAATGAGAGAAACAGAGAGAGGGGGACGAAGAGAGTGTTGGAGAAATAGAGAAAGAGATAGAGGGAGAGAGAGAGGAAAAGGGTAAGAGAAAGAGAGAGAGGGGGAGTAAGAGAGTGAGAGGATGAAAGTTAGAGAGAGAGGAAGAGTGTGAGATGAATTTGTAACATGTCAAAATCTAATGTTCTTTTGCAGGGTTCGGCGACGGCGGCACAAACTCCTTCAGCACAGCTACCGGCACCCGGAGGGACGCGCGGAGACGACCTTTTTGGCGCCGTAGGTAGTCGAGGGGCTAGCGTGTAGCCCGGTCGGAGTTTTGTTGTGATTGATGTGTTTCGAATAATTTGGGACTGTTTCTTGCTGCTGTGTATTGTTGTTCAGTGAGCTCGCCATCATGTGAGACAGATAGTTTATGATTTTTAAAAAAACTAAAAACATAATTATGTAGGCTATGGCAAGGCCGATGTAAGTTAGCCCAGGTTAACTTACGTCGGCCCAGCCATACTGACGTATGTTAGACTACTACCAATGGATGACAGAAGTACTAACTTACGTCGGCTACCGATGGCTGATGTAATTAAGTGACGGCCGACGTAATTGAGTAACTTACATTGGCAGCCAACATAAGTAAGCTTAATTACGTCAAAATTGTCACGTCGGCCGATAACTGACATAATTAAGGAAAAACGGATGTAATTAAGTAACTTACGTCGTCTTTCCTGTAGTGCCAAAGCTCACTAGATATTAGTGACTATGGATCTTGGACCACTATATGTCGTCAGAGGGAGGACAATACTAATATAGTGGTGGTGTCTTTTGTTAAATTGTTAACAGAAGATTGATACATAACGTAGTGTTAAAATATTGCATATTTATTTTTTATTTTAGATCATGTTTAGTAGTAGCAATTATGTTTTCAATTAGCGATATGTGCTTGAAAATGTAAAGCTCAACAGAGCTAACTATATGACTGGTACCGCAACCTGAGAATCATTCTTAGGCAACAGAAAATTGAATACGTTCTTCAACAGTCATACCCTAATGACCCCTCAACTGATGCAAATGTTGCAGCATGCAGAACTTATAAGAAGCACTGCGAGATGCACTTAATGTAAGCTGCCTCATGCTTGCTATGTCTCCGGATCTGCAGAAACAATATTAGCATACAAATATTTATTTTATTATTTAGGGACTACGTGGAATGTTTGAGAATCAAGCTAGGACTGAGAGATACAACATCTAAAAGTACTGGTTCTCATGGAAGCTAGCAGAGGGTATCCCGCCTCATGTAATTAAAATAATTGGTTATATAAAGACTTTGGGCAAACTTGGTTCGGAACTTAAGGATGATCTGGTTATAGACGTTATTCTCCAGTGCTCTGGTTGAGATAAGAGTCGTTTATAATGAATTTCAAATGAATGGTATGGAGAAAACGTTGACTGAATTGCATGGGATGCTTAAAACAACCGATAGCATTAAGAAAAATGTCACTCATGTGATGATGGTTCAAAAGGAGAATAAAAAGAGGAAGTGTGTGCGAGGACCGGGGTCTCGCTATTCCAGGATCACATTGGGTGGTGCCGTGCGATGCGGCACCCAACAGCACACATGAAAAGCAACACAAATTTTTATATTACAAGATAGTTCTCTTTTACAACAAAATATACAACACAAAGAAATATACATACTCATACTATCAACTAGCTATGCACAAGAGATATCGTCCATGCCCGCAGACGCTTCTCACTAGCAACATGAAATAGGTAAGCAGCGGCAAGGTTATCCCGCAAAAGATAAACTCGACAAACTCGATGTCTCATGGACAACCCACAACATAAGCATAAATAATACATGCAAAAACAACAATAAAGCGTCCGTGAGCTTGAAGCTCAACAAGACTTAACCGTCTCACCTAAAGCATGAAACTCTACATGCTGGAAACTTTAAAGACTCGAAAGCTGAATTTGCAGAAATGAAGTCGCTGAAAGTAAATCCTTAGTGGTCAGTTTTAAAGTAGCATATGTAATCTATGGGCATAGAATCATTGTGAATTCCATAATCAAACAAGAAATGCTTCATCCACGATGATAATCACTCATAGTTGCATAAGCTTTATTCAAGTTAAATGTTTGAGAATGGTGAATCTAATTGTGCTAACTCTATTTCAGCCAAGGTTACAATACAAAATTATATTCATAGCAACATATTCATAATCTTCCCACTACTCTTTATTACTACGTCAAGACTCAGTGACCAAGTATGCTCAACCATAACCATGAGCGACGGTGATTCGAATAAAAAACACCCGGACTGCACGACACGTACGCCCATACTCGGAGTTGCGATGACACACTCCACTGATGTTGCACGCAGCCACCTTTCCCAAGATTCAACCACATCGAAATAGTTCGATTGACTCGAATAGTGAGCTCCCCTCAAGGTGCACCGCCGTTGTGGTTCATGAGTGAGTTGACTGCCACTGCACTAACAGCTGACAGCTTAAGCCGATTGAAAAGGTTACAAAACAGGATCCTCAAGGTACATCAATTTCCCGGGTCCCATATAGCGAGTATGCTTTCTGGTACAGTTCAAACTTGCTCAATAGGGTCAAGCACGAGACGATCCTTAATCAACACAAACAGGACTACCAATCCACCTCCAAACACCTGCCTCGCCATTACCGACCTAGGCATGATGTGGTCAAACCAACCTACACAAATCCCCATCCACGTCTCATATTAAAGAGTTAACGTTATGGTAACATATGCGAGTAGGTTTCCCTCGCTCGACTTCTCTCGCAAGTAGAATTCAACTACTTGACTTGTGGTCGATAAAATATGACTAGTCTCGCGAGTAGTATCCAACATACTCGACTTCTACCAATATTCTAACTAAACATTAAGCATAGCGATATAATCCGAGGGAGTCTTATACTACCCATCCACTCCAAGGATTATTTGGTCATTGTTGGTACCCTGTGTACCGGGTACCCCATGATACCACAAAAAGTGCAATGAAGTTCCACCTGTCAAAGTTGAAGACCTCCGTAGGCCCCGCGTGTTACACGACACTGGACCCGCCTCCTTCGTATGGGCAGCTCCGACACTACACAATGTAATATAAGACCTGAGCTAAACTCCCTACATAGGGAAGCTCCGTGCTTGACACGTGGCCAGTGATCCTGGACCTAACCCCCAGTACAGGGAAGCATTGGTGCTGACACATGTGTAGCGATTCCGGACCTACCTCTCCGCGAGGGGAAGCTCCAGAGCTACCACGTGTTGAGCCTCTGAACCTACGATGCCAATAAGAATGCTAACAGATCTCCAACGGCACGAACATTCGTGGGACAGTTATTGCTACAGTTATGAGGCCTACTTATGTGCCATTAATACAATATTAATGGTGCACGATCAGAAGACCGTTAATACTGGTAAACGCCACCATTAAGGCGCATTATCGCACTATTATGGTTCTTAAACACACTTAATTGTGTATTAGGCAATAATAACCGCCAGGGCCACATGCTGTGCCAGGCAACTGATGTAACAACCATTCCTTGGTCTATAAAAGGGATTGTGCTGCATGATACAGAAGATCAAGCGGATACGCACGCAAGCACCAGTGAATCCTTAATACAACAACACACACCCCGTGGAGTGGGGTATTACGCTTAGGCGGCCCGAAGCACGTAAACCATCTGTGTCATCATCTTTTCTAACATCTCCGCGCGCCCAAACCGATACAAGAACCACCACAGGCTACAATTTAGTAGTACCAGGGGAAGTTTCGCTCATAGGCTTCAACATTTGGCGCGCCAGTTAGGGGGCGCCTGAGATCACAAGATGGTGAACTCCGCCGCAGGATCATCCAACGGTAAAAACATTGTGCAACCTGCTGGAGGGAATCCTTCTAGCATGCAGCAACCAGCGGGCGCCGTTGTCCCGGCGGGAATCACACCACGACCACCACCTGTTCCAACAAACAATGCTAGACAGCGGGATGGAGTACTCGTGTCGATCACGGCATTGACGATCAACAACCCTGAGCACGCGCTTGTTGTTGTGCGCACTCTGCTCCAACGTCCACCACCTCCAGGAGCACTCTAGGGTGCGATGGAGTAGTGGAGGGCTGATGTTGAACATCTGGTTGCAGTTGTAGCTGATGGCATCGGCAACCAAGGCCCTGCTCCTTTGGGGCAGACACCTTCACAGCGTCGGATTTTGTCAGGAAGACTTGGTCCGCAAGCTTCACAACACAGGAGACGTGCTGTGTCCCAACATGTGACTTGGCTGCCCTCTGGGGCGCGTCGCACCCACACTGTGTCGAGACTCTCGACACATGATCTGCGTTCGGAACTCGACCGCCACTACAGACAGCAAGACGGTCGTGTCCACATCGAGCGTGCTCGCGAGAGGCGAGAGGCTCGGGACAACCCTGATCCAATGGGAGGAGGAGGAGGAGGTTGTTCTGCCCTGGCTATGCATCTGCGCATGGTTAGGTGGTCTCAGAAGTTCCGGCCTCATTCGCCGGAGAAGTTCGACGAGACTATCAACCCCGCTGAATTCCTCCAGATATACTGCACTGCCATTTTAGCAGCGGGTGGCAATGAGGCCATG
Source organism: Tuctoria greenei (assembly GCA_036927565.1). NCBI lineage: Eukaryota > Viridiplantae > Streptophyta > Magnoliopsida > Poales > Poaceae > Tuctoria > Tuctoria greenei. The sequence goes on along the minus strand of JAYESD010000002.1, from coordinate 170,485,571 downwards.
AGGGCCAACTATTTCCCTGTGGCTTTGACTGAGACCACTAGGTCCCGATTCATGAGTCTTCCGCCTGACTCCATAAACAGTTGGGCGGAGCTATGCCAATAGTTCACTGCCAACTTCGGGAGCTCCTCCACCCGACCCAGCACTGAACTGTATCTGTTTGCTGTGAAGCAAATGTTGGGAGAATCGTTGTGGTCCTTCATCAAGTGATTTTCTCAGGTACGAATTACCATTCCCTCCATCTCCAATGCTTCTGTTATTGTGGCATTCAGACAGGGTGTCCAAGACAAGAAGATGTTAGAGAAGCTGGCGACAAAAGAAGTCACCAACGTCACGGAGTTATTCAGCCTGGCAGACAGGTGCACCCGAGCTGCTAAAGGCCGGGAAATGCACTCTAAGCTAGCTCCGGAGGCTAACAAAAAGTCCTCCAAAGCTGAAGCCACTACCTATGGTGGTGTCAAAAAGAATAAGAAGTCCATCGACAAGAAGAACTTGTTGGCCGGCGCACCTTCTGCTGCGGCTGCTACAGCTCCAGGTGGCCGGGGGCCACACCCAAAAAAGTGACCTCAACCTTCGTCGGAAGTCGACGGCGGTTCCAAGATGTTGTGTCTAATCCACAAAATGGACAAGAACAGAACTGTCAGGAGGTCCAATCCTTGTTGAGCGCTACAACAAGCGCCAAGAGGAAGCTCCTTTCCACCAACAGAAGGAAAACAAAAGGTCGACGAAGCTCCGGTTGACACGGAGCTAGGGTTTCAGGATCCCAAGAAGGTCCTGAAGGCTGTGTACAACATAGCTAACGATGATTCTGATGTCTCTGACAACGAGCATCGGAAGACCCCAAACACCATCTATGGTGGTTCCTGGGACATCACTTCTTGCCGCGTTCTCAAGACAATGCAGCGGGACATGGCCGCTGCAGCTCCAACTGCCAGGGCAGAACCTCATCGAAAATGGATGGACACTCCCATCACCTTCGATGCTATGGACTGCCCATGGAACATGATCATAGCTGGCCAATTGCACTGATGGTGTCTCCTACCATCAACAATGTCCAACTCTACCATGTTTTGTTGGACGTAGGTGCGGAGCTGAACCTCCTGAGCTATGAAGCCTTCGTCAAGCTCCAGCTCCGACCCTCAGACCTTCATCCCTCACGACCTTTCTATGGGGTAGGTCCGAGGGCCATTAGCCCTCTCGGATTCATCACACTCCTAGTGACCTTCGGAACTCAGGAGAAATACAGGACCAATAAGCTGGTCTTTGACGTTGCGTAGATCACCTTACCCTTCAACGCCATCCTAGGCAGGCCTGCCCTGTATAGGTTCATGGCCGCAGGACATTACGGCTATTTGGTGCTGAAGATGCCGACACCTTCGAGCGTACTCCGTATCCATGGAGACCGTACTACGAGAATCACCGCGCTGGAAGAACTTCATACGCTTGCAACAGCGCAGGATTAGGCATCCGACAAAGAGCAAGCTACTCAACCTCCAAGCACTCATCATTGAGGCTCAACCTATGCACCATGTGTGCAGCCAAGCGGAAACAACGACATACCTGTCAAGGTCGTCCAAATTAGTTCTGAAGCTGCTCGGACCACCCATATAACGGGAGGTTTGAACAACAAATAGGAACTCGCGCTCATCACTTTCCTCCGAACGAATGTTAATGTGTTTTCCTGACAACCGTCACAAATGTCTGGGACCCTAGGGAGGTGATTGAGCACAATCTGAAGATTTATCCCCACGCACGGCCTGTACACCAGAAGCCCCAGAAGCAATCAGTTGAGCGACAAAACTTCATCCGACAAAAGATCAAGAAGCTACTCGAAGCTGGTTTCATTCGGGAGGTTCATCACCCAAAATGGTTGGCAAACCCAGTCGTTGTACCCAAGGCCAGCGGGAAGCTTCGAATGTGTATCGACTACACCACACTAAATAAGGTATGTCCAAAAGATCCATTTCCACTACCTAGAATAGATCAGATGTGGACTCCACCTCCGGGTGTGAGCTATTGTGTTTCCTAGATGCATACTCTGGATATCATCAAATCCAAATGTTTAGGGAAGATGAAGAGCATACTGCCTTCATTACAGTAGATGGATTGTACTCTTATACTGTTGTGCCCTTTGGTCTCAAAAATGCTCCTTCAACCTTTGTGCGAGCTATGCACAAAACTTTTGGAGAACTCATTAGGGACATGGTGGAGGTGTACATCGATGACATCGTTGTGAAGATAAAGAATAAGGAGTCACTCCTTGACAACTTGCAAGCCGTCTTCAACAAGCTGTGCATCACACGCACCAAGATGAACCCATACAAGTGTGTCTTTGGGGTTAGCTCCAAGAAGCTCCTTGGTTTCTTGGTGACCCAACGAGGAATTGAGGCAAACCCGGTGAAGATCGAGGCAATAGAAGATATGCGGCCTCCAACCCGCATTAAGGACGTCCAAAAGCTAACTGGATGTCTAGCTGCTCAGCTGGTTCATTTCAAGACTGGCAGAGCGGGCACTTCCCTTCTTCAAGCTATTAAGGAAGTCCGGGCCATTCCATTTGTCCGAAGAAGCAGAAAAGGCATTCAAAGAGCTCAAGCAACTCCTCACCCCACTACCAATCTTGGTAGCTCCGAACCCTGGTGAGCCTCTACTGCTTTATATTTCCGCAACTACAGAAGTTGTAAGCATGGTTATGGTCGTGGAAAGACCGGAACCACATCCAGTTCAGGAGCCCTGACTCCTCTAGGAGGGTACGGAGCTACCTGAAGGCGAGTCCGGGTCCCAACCCCCAGGTATGGATCTTCAAGGTGGAGTGCTAGAAGATCAACCTCTCTCATCTGAGGGAGTTCCCACGGCTGCTCAAGAAGATCCGGACCCCTCAGGGAGGGTCCGGATTGAACAAGGAGAAGTTTTGACCCTTCTGGGAGGGTCCGGAAAGCTCAACAAGAAGGTTCGGATCCCTTCGGGAGGGTCTGGGTCGATGGAGAGGAAGCTCCGGGCCCCTCCAAGAGGGTCCGGACCGTCCAGTGGCCAGTGTACTTCATCAGTGAAGTACTCCATGATGCAAAGACCAGATACATCAAGGTGCAAAAGCTGCTTTACACAATTCTTATTGCCTCAAGGAAGCTTTGCCATTATTTCCAAGCCTACAAGATATCAGTGGTAACTTCCTATCCACTGCGTGCTATATTGGATAAGCCTAATTCTACTGGCAACATCGCAAAGTGGGCAGCGAAGCTAGCAGAATTTGATCTTGAATTCCTGCCGAGACAAGCTATCAAGATTCAAGCATTGGCTGATTTTGTGGCGGAGTGGGCCCCTTCTCCATGAAATCTTGGGGGCCCCAGTGAGCAGAAATCGGAACCCAAGGTCTCAGTCTTCACTGAGCCTCATTGGACCATCTACTTGGAAAGCTATAGGGCAGAAGCAGGTGGCTAGAGTTGGAATACTTCTCCACGCTCCGACCGGGGAGAAGGTCAAATACATGGTGCATCTTGACTTCAAGGCGACCAATAACATGGCGGAGTATGAAGCTCTCATCTTTGGGCTCAAGGTGGCGCTATCTTATGGTGTCAAGCAGTTATTTGTGAAGGGTGATTCGTAGCTCATCATAAAACAAGTCAAAGGTGAATGCAGCTATAACAACCCCCAACTAGACGCTTATCTCCTTGAAGTCCAGAGGCTTCAGAAGGACTTTGAAGTCTTGGATCTCCATCATGTTCAGCGTCTCCAGGACGCTGAAGCCGACGAACTCTCGACAAAGGCCTCAACTGGAGCTCCGGCTCCCGACAGAATCTTTGCCCGGAGGTTGTCAAGACCAACAGCTCAGTCTGCCGAACTGAGCAAAGGGGGCGAGACCAGCACCTCGAAGCTGGCGGTCTCGGTGGCCCTGTTACCATGACATCCACCAAGGGTCGTAGGTGTTGCAGGAAGCTCTGAGCAACCCAACACGCAATACTTTGAAGCTCAAGATAGCTCTGATGCATGGATCTCGAAGATCTGGAGCTATTTGAAAGACAACATCCTTCCTGAAGACGGTGTATCCACTGACCGGATCGTCAGATTGGTTAAAAGATACACGCTGGTAGAATGGGATCGCTATCGGCGCGGTGCCAATGGCGTCCTAATGCGGTGCATCAAAAGGGAAGAAGGCTATGAGCTTGTTGAGGAAATCCATGGAGGCGGGTGTGAGAACCACGTGTCTTCCTGCAAGTTGGTCGGTAAAGCCTTTCGGCACGGTTTCTACTAGCCTACAACACTCCAAGATGTAGTGGAGTTGGTGAAAAAGTGTGAAGCGTGCCAGTTCCATGCAAAACAAATTCACACGCCGGCTCAGTCACTGCAAATGATTCCACCTACATGGCCATTCGCTGTGTGGGGCATGGACATCTTGGGACCTTTCCCTGAAGCCGTCGAAGGTTACAGGTTCCTGTATGTCGCAATCGACAAGTTCACCAAGTGGCCAGAAGCTACCCCAGTTTTCACTATCAATAAGCAATCGGCAATCAAGTTCTTGAAGTCCATAGTCAGCAGATTTGGAGTTCCAAACCAAGTCATCACTGACAATGGAACACAATTTACAAGTGCAGTATTTCAAGAGTATTGCAAAGACCTTGGCATTCAAGTCAGCTATGCCTCAGTAGCTCACTCGGCAAGCAATGGCCAAGCTAAGAGAGCAAATGCAGAAATCTTAAAAGGACTCAAGACGCGCACTTATGAGCGCTTGAAGAAACATGGTGCCAACTAGATTGAGGAGCTTTCGTCTACATTGTGGGCAAGCAAGACTACACCTAACCAGTCAACTGGAGAGACCTTCTTGGTGTATGGAGCTGAAGCAGTCCTTCCTCTAGAGATCACCATGGGGTCACTCCGGGTCCGGACCTTCGACGAAGCCCCGCAGGACCAGCTCCGGCGTGAAGACCTTGACCTCGTCGACGAGGGAAGGTGCCAAGCAGCTGTTCGAAATGCACGTTATCGCCAGGCGCTCCGACACTATCATCAAAGGCATGTGCGCAACCGACAACTCGAGAAAGGCGATCTAGTGCTGCGAAGAATACTAACTCAAGAAGGGATGAACAAACTTTCCCCCAGCTGGGAAGGTCCCTTCCGAGATCAAAGTACCCCGTACTGGATGCGTTCACTTGGCAACTGAGGATGGGACCCCGCTTCCTAATCCTTGGAACATTAAGAACCTCCGTAAGTTTTATGTTTAGTATCATGGAGGTGAGTCTGTAATTACATGCAATGTAAATTATAGAGTCTGCACAAAGAGTCGGGTAGGTCCTCCGGGAGAACATCCGGACCCCTCTGGGAGGGTCTAGAAAATTCTTGTAACACTTGACACAATCACACTACTAAAAGTGTAGCGATCTGCCTTGGGTCAGTACAAGATGTATAACACATTTAGCCTGGTTCCGTACCCTAAGTGTGTCCTTGTCACCCATGTAATTCGGACCTATAATGAAAGACACTGTTGTTTAATAGCAGACTCCATGTGCATTAATTTTGTACAGGCTCATCATCTTTTATTCATACTTCTCCTTCTTGTCTATAACAAGTTATGCAATTCTTTTTGAGTTTTAGTCCAAGTTATTCATATGTTGTACAAGTTATACTGGTGGTCTTTTCAAATCCTAGCATTGTTGTATGGTCTACTCGCCTGAACGCCAAGCCAACAAAGGTCCAGAGTGTGCTATCAACTTAACCTGGTCCCACACCATAAGTACGCCACTCTACCTACATTCCGGTAGGCCTCAGTAGGGCGGGTCCTAAAAGCATTCGAATCTGCAAAAGATTATATCAATTTTCTTGTCATCATATCGACTTTCTTCGGATCTAAAATTCAAATGAGAACGGTAAGTCGCAAAATAGTTATAGATGAGAGGATGAATTTTACAGTTTTTCCTGTCTTTGATGCACACAAAAAATGAAAACTCATGGCGATGGTGGATGATGTCGGAGCTATTAAGCTCCAACAACCTCCAAGGCGGCCCATCATCGATGTTTCGGATGTTGAAAGTGGGCGCGGTCAGAGCTAACAACCTCCGACAACTACCATGGGGGCCTACAGCTGACGTGAAGTATAATTCAAGTGAAGATGGCATAACCACACAAGGGGATCACCGTCAACGTATTCTACGATTGATGGTGGATATCGTCGAAGCCAAGAAGCTTCGACAACCCCAGGGGGCCCACCGTCGATGTTTTACGCGTTGACAGTGGGTGTCGCCAGACCTATCAAGCTCCAAAAAAACCAGGGGGCCTGCCATCGACGCAATGAAATATACATTAGACCTAAAATCTACAAGTTCGAAGCGTCCAAGTCATCAAAACATTGTCAAATCCTTTTGGTACATGTTCGCAATAAAATTGTGTACATCAACCAGGGGGCAAACAAGGATAAAGGACAATGTATTAAAGACAAGGACGAAATGGAATTCATTGCAGATAGTGGATTTCATATATTCAAAGTACTGGATTAAAAAAATCAGGATTATGACAAAAGGCAAAAGTAAAAGATCCTAACTACTGGAGGATGCAACCTTCTCAGCAGCTTCTTAGACGCTAGCCCTGGCGAGATCTTCCTCTTCGGCAATGAGTCCTTCGAAGACCGGATCTAGAGAAAGTTGGGGGGTTTCGGCTCTTCTAACATGCCAAGACATACTCGGCGACGTTCTTGGCCAGAGATTTTCCCTCCGTCTCCAGCTGGTCGGCGATGACATCACCCATTGCGTCGAGTTTTCTGCCAGCAGAGCCAAGTGCCACCAGCTTGTGGTCTAGCTCCGGTCTCGGTTCTCCAGACGTACTAGACTAAAGCAAAGAGGCACCAAAGCTCTGTTTGCACGCCCCAGGAAATCCCATACCTGCAGGGATTCAGTTGCCCTTGAGTTCTGCAGCTCCTAGAGTGACCTCCTGGCGGCCGCTAGCTCCGAACCTTCCCGAGCGAGCTGCTCAACCGCTTTGGCATGTCGCTGCATACTTTCAGCTATTTGCTTTTTGCGGTCGGCTAGCTCCGTCTTCTGGAGGTGGATACGGTTCCACCGGTCAGCCAGGTCCTTCTCCCTACCTCTTACTTTCCCTTCTCTTGTAGCAATATCAACCTCTCTTTTTGAGAGCTCTTGCCCCCAGTTTCTAGTACTTTTCCTCCTCTTCCTTGCTCCACAGATCAAACTTCTTATTGTGATCTGCCAAATTTTGCTCTGCCAGAGTTAGCTTCTGGGCGAGCTCCTCCTCTCTTTTTAAAACACCCTCCTGATGTTCCAGGAGTTTCTCTTTCCTCGCATCGAGGTCTGCTCGCCGCTTTAGGAGAATCTCATTTAATGCATTGAGGTTGTCATGACACTCGTCAGCAACATCACTCCTTACCTTGGCATGCTCGAGAATCTCTTGAGAATTAGCGTCAAGGGCCCCAATGGCGGCTTCCTTCTCCTCCAGCAACTTGCCCCAATAATCCAGTCGGGCTTTTTCCTTCTCGACCCAATCCTTTTGGTCTGCAAGCCTTGTCTGCGCCAGCTTGGTCTCGAAGTGAAGCCTATTGCGCCAACACCTCATGGTGTGGCGCTCTTCTTCGAGGACCTCACTATCGTCGTCAAAGACGAGTTGGACCTGTCAGAGGCTCGAGCAAGCATTTTCAATAGACAACGCCAAAGGAATAGGCTTCGGACCTGCCGGGATCATCTCCGCTGGTTCCAGAGGGTCCTCAAGAACAAAAATAGGGTCCCACGCTACAAGTGTGGTTCCCTGAGATTCTGCGGCACTGGGGGCGTCCGCTGGGAGCTCCTCGGCTGCTACTCAGAAAGATCCCACCGGGGGAACTTCTACCTCCGGGGTTGATGTCGAAGGTCCCGCCGCAGGGTCTTCAACTGCTGGCTCTGCGGGTGGAAAGCCTACCGCCGCTTCTTCATGGTGTTCGGGCTCGGGCATGGACACCTCCGGAGCTATTACCTTCGGGGCGATCATTGAAGCTTCACTCAAAGCCACTTCTACCACCGGCTCAGGCGCTGGTACATCATCCACCTCCGGCTCAGCTGCCGGAGCTTCAACCATCTCCGGCTCGGCTACCGGAGCTTCAAAAATTTCCAGCTCAAGGGCCGGAACCTCAAGCATCACTGACTCGGTTGTCGGGGCACCAATGACATCCGACTCAAGGGCTGGAGCTTCTGGCACCACCGGTTCACCTGCCAGCTCAGCCATAGCCTTTGGCACAGCAAACGGAGCCTCGATTACCTCTGGCTCTAATCCTGGAGCTTCCACCATCTCCACGTCCTGAGCCAGAGCTTCATTCGCTAGTGCTGCCGCTACTGGAGCGTATTCATGTATGTCTCCCCCGTGGTCCGGCGCTACCATGGGATTCTCTAGTGTCAACTCGGGATCTAGATCCACGACAGTTGGCGCCGTAGCACCGTGACCTCAGCCACCACTTGAGGAGGCGCGGGGGTCAGAGCTGGAGCTTCCGCCTACACCGTTTCGACTACAGTAACAGAGGCCAAAGCTTCAGCCCCAGTCCTTGATGCCTTGTAGTCGAAATATCGAAAGATTCAAAATATGACAAAAATAAAAATGGCAAATCAATGTGAAAAAGCAAAGCTTACCTTGGAAAGCTACCGCTCCAATTGGCGTAGAACTTCTTCACTGGGTGCTCGGAGCCACAACCTATCGTGGTTGGCACAGCGGAAGCTCCGGAAAGTCGCCCAGAGCCTGTCACCGTCGTCGGCATTGCCCCAGCTGAGGCCTTCCTTGGGTGAGAAGGACTACCGGACCTAGAGCCCATAGCTGGCACTAGGACCAGAGTCGACTGTCCGGAGCTAGCGCTCCTTGAGGACGTCTGCATCGGAGGTGGTGTCACCGCCAAGATCTTCCTCGCCGGGGAGAAGGGGTAGTTGTAGATGGAGCAGACCTGATGGAGCTCCCATCAGCGTGCCTCAGCTTCTTCTTCCGGCTGGAAGATTCAACTGGCTCTTTTCCCTTGCCCTTGCCGACGTCATCAACCCTATTGCTCGGAGTAGGGGTGACCATCCCCTCGGAAGCTCCGGGTATGACAAATCTGTAGGTCCTGTGCCTCTCCACTTCACCAAGGTCATCCAACGATGGCATCTTCCTCCGGAGCTCCTTGCTGAATTCTAGAGTCATGTTCTGAGGCAGGAAAGCAGCCGACGGAGTCAAGGCGTCATCGATCATAGAACCGTGCTGAAGTTTCTTGAGATGGAGCTTTAGAGCTTCGTCATCCAAGTTGGATTTCAAAATGGATTCAATTCGGTCGTCATCCATCACACTATTGAAGGCCCATGCAAGCTTCTCCCTTTTCCTTAGTGGAGCCCACTTGTTCACCAAGAAACTTTTGAAGACCACCTGGGGGGTCACTCCACCCTCTACACATTTTTGGATTCTGGCTAGGACAGGCTTGAACGGATCCGACAGCTTCAGAGCTACATTCCAGGCATCGGTGTCGACGTTGGGGAGTCCCTGAGGCAGCTCCGGCATATCGTGCTCCACCACTACAATGATGACCCCAATCCTTCTTTCAGTCATCCCATTTGCCGAAGGAAGACGACTTCAAGTACTTGAAGGGGCAATTCTTGCGCTTCACGAAGTAGTAGAAGCCAAGCAGCTCAGTCCCCTTGCCGGTGGTATGGACCGTGAAGAAGGTCTAGAATAGCTCGACACAAGGAGGCACACCCACCCACATCTCGCAGAAGTTGGTGAAAGTCGCTACCAGCAGGAGGGAGTGGGGGTCGAGATGATGCAGCTGGAGGCCGTAGAAGTCTAGCAGCATCAAGATGAAACTTGAAAAAGGTGGGATCAGCCCCACCATGGCGTACGCTAAGAAGTACACCATCTCGCCGTGACGCTCCTCCTTGAAGGGGAGCTTGCCGACGTGAATCAAGTGGTTGAAGGAGTCGCTGGACCATCCAATAAAGGTCCAGACCTTCATCAGATCATCCTTGCTCTTGATGCGACTTTTGGAAAGACCTAATTCCATCGCGGCAAAGTGGAGCGAAAGAAGAGAAAGCTAGGCAAAGGTTGGGAGGCTCTGAGCATGATTTTGATCAAAAGCGTAAAGAGTCCTCAAACCGTGCGGACTTTCCTTCTTAAGTAAGCCTCCATGACGCTTGGATGGAAACCGCAACGAGAGCAAGACCACATTACAAAGAATCTACCCCGTCAATGACAAATGGGCCAGGGGCCACCTCGACAAAGAAGTCGAGGTTATTACCCCAGGCGAACCATTGTCATGATGGGCGGTGGGAAGCTTGAGGGCGACAGCCTGACAAGGCGCTCGGAACCGATACAGTTTTCGTATTGGGAACCGGCGACCTTCAATTGCGTGAGATCCGCACTCAAAGATCTCATCTGCGGCATTCAAAACAAGCCACGCGGCGAGGGTTTAACCCCGGACCATCACCCCAACGGTACATCAGAAGACCTTTGAAGTCGTAGCGCGGGAATCAAGGATGGCCCCACCTCCGGTAGAATAACTTTACCCAAAGGGTTTCTCCGAGAGGAGGGCCCGAGGGCTACTATCGGTACCCTGTGTATCGGGTACCCCATGATACCGCAAGAAGTGCAAGAGAGTTCCACCTGTCAAAGTTGAAGACCCCCATAGGCCCCACGTGTTACACGACACTGGACCCGCCTACTTCATATGGGCAGCTCTGACATTACCACGTGTAATATAAGACCTGAGCTAAACTCCCTACATTGGGAAGCTTCATGCTTGACACGTGACCAGTGATCCCGGACCTAACCCCCAGTAGAGGGAAGCTCTGGTGTGGACACATGTGTAGCGGTTCCAGACCTACCTCCCCACGAGGGGAAGCCTCGGAGCTGCCACGTGTTAAGCCTCCGAACCTACGACGCCAACAGGAATGCTAACGGATCTCCAATGGCACGAACATTCAAGGGACAGTTATTGCTACAGTTACAAGGCCTGCTTATATGCCGTTAATACAATATTAATGGCGCACGATCATAAGACCCTTAATACTGGTAAACGGCACCATTAAGGCGCATTATCATGCTATTAGGGTGCTTAAACACACTTAATTGTGTATTAGGCATTAATAACCGCCGAGGCCACATGTCGGGCCAGACAACTGATATAACAGCCATCCCTTGGTCTATAAAAGGGACTATGCTGCACGATACAGAAGACCAAGCAGATACGCACGCAAGCACCAGTGAATCCTCAATACAACAAGACACACCCTGTGGAGTAGGGTATTACGCTGAGGCGGCCCAAACCACGTAAACCATATGTGTCATCATATTGTCTAAGATCTCCGCGTGCCCAAAGCGATACAAGAACCTTCGGGGGCTACAATTTAGTAGTACCGGGGGAAGTTTCGTTCGTACGCTTCGATAGTCATGCATGTGGAGTATTCAATCAACATAGACCTAATGCACATATCAAGTGTATTCAATGAAGTGTATAAAGCAAAACTTTAAAAAGGCACTTAAATGCAAATTGGGGCTTGCCTTAGGTTGCAACTAGGTAAATGTCAATATATTCAGTGGCTTTATCATCTAGATGTCGCTTCTTATCATTTTCCTCCTTTTCTTGTCTCTATTGCTGCTTGGGCATATCTTTCTCACAACAATGTTCTTCTTGTATCTCGTGCAAGTTTTGCTCCTTGATCGTCTTCACTTGTCGACCGCCGTCGTTGTGATCCCTATCAGTATGAAAATGCATATGTCAAGATTGTAACTTAGCAAAACAGTAAGTGCAGTTGTTCAAACTTAAGAACGGGGAAGAGTAACTAAGATAGACAGGTATGCCTCTGCTATGGGAGAAATAGAGAAAAAGTCCAGGTGGTCATAATAGGATCAAGGTATGAAATGAAAGGTGCAATGTAAGAATACATTGCAACTTAGCTAAATACTAACAAAGTTGCATTTAACTTAACAAATAGTGAACCAAATAGAAGTGAAGGTTTCAGTATCCGGGTTGTACATCGACAGAGAAGAATGAGAGGAAACATTGGAAGATTTGGATATGAGATGACATAAGCTATGTTTTGCACATAATGAATTCTGCATCCAATTACTGTGGTAAAGAGTTCCAATGGAACTGGAAAATTTATAGAGGCATTATTAGATCATGGATGATGATGAACCCAACGGGTACGGTGGATGCGCTGTCTTTTGATGAGAGATGTTGGTGGTGAACGAATTTGGTGGAGGTCGACGTTGGCTGCCCGACTACCACAACCAGAATGGTGTGGCGCCTTGAGCGACAGTTACACCGTCTCCTGATAACTACGATTTGGGTGGAGGTCAACGTTGTTCTACCCGACTACAACAACCATAAGGGCATTGTGCCTTAGTGATAGTTACACCGGCTCCTGTTGTTGCTCTTCTTGCCGTGCCAAGAACAGCCTTGAAACTTCATGCAATCGAAGAACAAGCGAAAACAAGATAACAAGCAAACACTCATGGGTGTGATAAGTTAGGGTTCTGATTCAAGTAATCGGAAGGTCTCGTCAACACTTGCATTACAAGTAAGTACCAATGGCTAAACTTACAGAAAACAAAACACTTGCCGTGCCAAGAACAGCCTTGAAACTGCAAGCAATCGAGGAACAAGCGAAAACAAGATAACAAGCAAACACTCATGGGTGTGATAAGTTAGGATTCTGATTCAAGTAATCGGAAGGTCTCGTCAACACTTGCATTACAAGTAAGTACCAATGGCTAAACTTACAGAAAACAAAACACAAGCTCTTCCTATGGCTGCTAGTTGCTTATATAGAGGAGGAAGACTAGAACTCAGAATGAAGTCACAAGTCTTGTTCGGCCTTTTCTGGGCACTTCAAGTGTCATCTGCCTTTGATTCTTGATCCAATGAAAATTAGACGAATAGACCTTTCCAGCAAGTACTTATTTGCATTAAACAACCTTGAGATTTGAAAGTTATGCCCCTTTTAAGCTAGTACTTGCTACAGTTACGAGGACCCCTCGAGTGGACTATCCTTCATTGCATTAATCCCTCAATTCCTCCTAGCTGGATCAATTCCCAAGCACCTATAATAACAAGGTCATCACAAGGTTTTAATAGTTCCCCATTTGAAATATAATTAATTTGAACAGTCAGGAATGAATTCACGTGATAATTAAGTTCACATTCACGAGCGCATGTCATTGAACCTTGATTGGCCACAAGTGGTGAATGGGCTGTTGTTGTGGTCGTATCAACGGTAGCGATGTCCTCATTAGATGATTTACCAGAAAAGTTTCAACTAAAAAGTGGAGAATTATAGACTACAAAATTCACCTAAGCTTTACCTTTCTCTGAATTTCTAAGGCCGAACTGGAGGTTTGTCATAAGTCAAACTAGGATTTATGGATAGTGGAGTTCATGTGTAGTCCGAAAAAATTGGTTTGAAATTTTCCTAAGCATTCTAGAGGCAGATATTATTTTACAAGATTCTGTCATTTTCTGAAAATGCTACTGTTATTTTCTACTAAGCTGAGCAAAATTGATCAATTTACCTAACTTAATCAAGGTTAATGGATACGAAATTTTTACTGGGATTCAAGGATACTATGAAGATTATTCTGGTAAAGTTTGCAAATTTTCAAATGATATTTGATTTTGGAGTTAATTGTCAAGTGATTTGTGGAAAAGGAATTAATTAGATAATTACATGGAGTTTCATACTAATTTAATGGCTCCAGTGCAAAGTACCTTAAATGAAGAATCCAACAAAATTTCTTTGGGCATTTTTGGAGTTTTCTATCAAGAGATATGATTTTCCAAAAATTGGATGTTTTCGAATTAATTTGTTCAAAGGAAATTACTGATTGGCTGAGTTGTGGGTCCAGTGTTTAAATTGGACCATTAGTATTGAAGCAACACCGATGGCTACAAACTCACCCCGCAGCCACACGAAATCTTGGCCACAAGTTGATCTAGGGTTCAATTAGACTGACTGGTGGGCCAGGGGGAGGCATCTTCTTCTACCTCAGGTCTCGATGGTGCAGGCGGTGCACCACCGCTGGAGTGCGGTGGTGCCCTGGTCGGCGTCGTGCGCCCAGGCTCCATGGGGCTTGCCTCATGCCGCCTACGGCGATGGTGGTGGACGGTGAAGGCTCAACGAGCTCGATCTTCGCCGGAAATAGATGAAACGGCTCCGTATTAGCTCGAAAAGGAACCTGAAAACGTTGAGATCACTAAACTGAACTAACATCGCGATGGAAGAGATCAAAACCAAGAGTTCAACGATGACCTAGGTCATTTGGGCCGGCGGATGGGAAAACTTGATTTGTGGCTCTTCGATGAATGAAAATCGAGGCCGCTTTCTCTGAGAGGTCCGTGAGGATCTGGTGAGGCTATTATCTAATGGAATTAAAGGTTGGTTGCGGGTGTAATAGGAATTTCGAAGAACATATGTTCGGTTTCACAAAACTGACGGGGAAAAACTCAGAGATACGGCGATTACAGGGGCTGGGTCGAGGAACGAGGTTGGGAGACGGCGAGAAGGCGGTTATGCGCACCTATTAGCGTGGTGGCTGAGGGCCAAGCTCAACCAAAGAGCTGCACACCAGAGAAAGATCGAAGAACCCAGCAGGGCGACAGTGCAAATGCAGAACTCGCCGGGGACAGCACGCAGAGGGAGGCAACGCCGGGGAAGCAGCTCGGGAAGATGAACTACAAGCCGACACCTGGCTCCATGGGCTCGGCTAAGGCTGGAACACTGCACCACGATTAGCCCTGGCAATTGGGCCAGGTCCAAAACGGGCGGCACGAAGCACGAACCGCCGGCCCGAGGATGGGCACAGCCCGGCACGATTTTTTTTCGGGCCGTGCCGGGCCGTGATATTGGGCCCGGCGGGCGGCACGGAACGACACGGGATTTGGCCTGTGCCCGGGCCGACACGACCCAAAATAGGCCCGACGCACGAAATAGGCCCAAAGCACGAAAATTGGCCCGAAGCACGAAAATAGGCCCGAGGCACGAAATAGGCTTGAGGCCTGAACGCGGTTGTTCTTCAGTTTGCTAGTCTTTTTTTTAATTCCAATTAAAATATTCAAACTTGTATAGAATCTGCAAATTAGATCCAAATTCCATGATTCTTTTTTCAATATTCTTCAAAAAACAATATCTACCACTTGGATGAGTTATTTTCAGACTTATAATGATAAATTTTGTTTGTTTAAGTAAATCTCAAAATAATCCTTATGCACATATTGTTCATTTTTTTATATCTCATCAAAATCAATGGATCTCGAGCTGAAATTTGTTGTGTGCATACTTGTTATATATGTATACATCCATAAATTTTGTACAAATTTTTTGAAGCACTCCAACATGTGAAAATTCATATTGCTTCTCTTTCCATTCAAACTCTATTAACATATTAGCCATTTCTAAATTTTGAACACAAATTGATGCAAACATAAACAAAAAAACCTCAAAAAAATCATAGAGGTTCTTATTGTGATTTAACAAATGCACCAAAATTTTCATGTCAAAATTCGTTTAACTTTTTGAGATACAAAAATGACAAATATTGCTTTTTCTTTGTTTTTTTATTACCAACAATATATCATGTTTTTGAATGTCAAATTTGCAAGAACGTGTAATTCAATATTTCATACCTTCCCTAATTTTTTCATATTTTTTGAAATACTTTTGTCTATGTACTCTAACTGAATTTCTCTCAAAATCGAATTTTAAACATGATGGGCCATGTCTGCTGCTTTTGGGCTGCTGGTGGGCCTTTGTGGCTTTTTTATTTATATTCAAAAGTGAAACTTCAAATATTTATAGTTTTTGTCAATATGAGTGAAATTCGATGATTTTTCTTCCTAAATTCTTCAAATAATATTCTCTATCACCTTCGAATTTTTCTATATTTTTTTGCTAAATTTTTGTCTATTTATTTTATAAAATACTCAATTTTTGTTCACATTTCAATTATGTGGGCCAAACCATCCTTGTGGGCCGTGCTTGGGCCGGCACGACCCGCCGGCCCGACATGTTTTGGGCCGCGCCTGGGCCCTATTTCTCCGCAGCAGGCACGGTCGGCCCGGCACGAGGCGGCCCGCCATGCTTTCGGACCGCGGGCCATTTTGGCCCGGAGCACAAACGGGCCGGGCCGTGTCAGCCCGGCACGGTCCGATTGCCACCTCTAACCACCATTGAGCTCCGATGCCCTGCGCTGACCAGCTCGGGCGCAACGAAACAGAGCGTAGCTCTGCTCTGTACCGAGAGAAACAGCAGAAATATCCAAGCGATGACCCAGTAGCACGTCTAGTGGAGATAAGGGAGAAAAATTCCTGTTCGGTTCAGCTAATAGAAGAATAGGAGGTGGCACATGCAAACTCACGCGGTGGCACTCCGTGAGCAGGGAACAGAGGCGGTATGTCAACTGTGCAAATAACATGTGGGACCCACGCTCCTCCCTTTTCCCCTTTCTTCAAATATCATTTTCAGCTGACAAATGTGCTCTAAAAATCTTCAAATTTTGCTGGGTGGCTAATTCAAACATGCAGCATATATTTATGAATTCAAAACTAAGAATTGATGAAATTGAGTTTGAAATTAAAATTTGAATTCGAATTCACCTTTAGTTGTTTGTTCTAAACATTCTCTAGTTTCTTTCCAAAATTCAGCAATACCACTAACTCATTAATATTAATAATTACTGATTTCAATTCTTGATTTTTCTAAATTTAAACTTAAAGTTTAACTGAGTTTCAAGTTTTGAGTTTCATTTATATTGCGAATTTAGTTTTAACCATCTCACGTGTCTAAATTTTAGTTCTTCCTTTATCCACTTAGCTTCCAGGACTGATTTGCACAATGTTCCTTTTGGGCTTTTACAGTGTGTGACCCTTCTCCGATGATGAATGTTTTTCCTGACATGTCAAGGGACAATGATCATGGAACTAGAATAAGTACTTGGAGGATCTCAAGAACAAGGGAACTGAAACTTCCACTTCTGGTATAAATATTATAGAAATTATTATTATTACATCTTGTAGTGAATCATGAGTATTAGATACTGGACTGATGATTCACACTTGCAAATCGTTGCAGGAACTAGGTGAGAGTAGAAGATTTGCAAAAGGGAGTTCGATGTTCGTGTCGGCAATAGAGCAAATGTTGCATTCATAGCTGTCGGGACATATCACTTGTCATTACCCTCATGATTAGTTTTGGAATTCAATATTGTTATTGGATTCATTCATTAAGTAAGAACTTTATTTCTTCTTCATGTTTGGAAGAAGTTTATGACTATGAGATTGTAATAAAGAACAAACGTTGTTCAATTTATTGTAATAGTACTTTTATTCTCATTGTCCATTGGTGAATGGATTATATGTTCTTGATATTGAGGATAAATCAGTCTATAACATAAATACAAAAAGGGCTCGACGAAATGATCTAAATCTCTCTTTTATTTGACATTATCGCTTAGGTCATATAAATTGAGAAACGCATTGAGAAACTCTATAAAGATGCTTTACTAAGTTCATTTATCTGAATCACTTGACACATGCGAGTTTTGTTTGCTTGAGAAGATGACCAAAGCGCTCTTCACTAGTCAAAGTGAGATGGCAAGTGACTTATTAGAACTTATACATACTGATGTATGTGGACCAATGAGTTCAATAGTTAGAGGTGTTTTTTAGTATTTTATCACTTTTACCAATGACTTTAGTAGATATTGGTTTGTCTATCTAATGAGGCACAAGTTTGAATCGTTTGAAAAGTTTAAAAGATTTTATAATGAAGTACAAAATTATTAGGGCAAGACAATTAAACTTCTATGATATGATCATGGGAGACAATATTTGAGCCATGAATTATATGATCATTTAAAATAATGTGAAATTATTCCACAGTTGACTTGACCTAGAGTGCCTCAATATAATGGGATGTCCAAGCGGAGGAATCATACCTTTTAGACATTATTAGGTTGATTATGAGCCAAACTGATCTTCTACTGCTCTTTTGGGGTTATGTTCTTGAAACTGTTGCGTTTACATTAAACAAAGTTCCAACTAAGTCAGTTGAGAAGATATAATATTAGATATGGACTGAGAAACATCTTTGTTGCGTCCCACTGGTAGCTGGGCGTGGGGCTGCGTCCCCACGATTATATAATTAAACTCAACCGCACAAAGGGGTATCGAACAAAATCGGGAAAACAGAGCTCGTGCTCGTCTCTTCATCCTCGTGACGCCGCCAACCGCTCCGACGGTGTTCTGGCGCATGCTCACGACCGGCCTCGGCGAGCTGGCGGCCAAGCGCCGTGACAGATGAGCACCACCTCTGAATCATCCCCCCCCCCCCCCCCCCCCCCCGCGGTGACATCCACGCCTCCATACGTGTCGCCGCCGTGCCGTCGGCAAGATCCCCCCTTGGCGATGAGCGCTGTCTCCGGCGACGTCCACGCCTCCGACCACGTCGCCGTTGGATCCTCCGCCGCAACACCGCACTGCCCTCGGGACCGGAGATCTGTTAGAACCGGCAAGGAATTACAGCCAATTTCTCAATGGTGGTGGCGAATTGCGAGCCGCGGGAGGAAGACAATGAACAGTGCACACACACGGTTATGGAGCAACGAACACCACAGCGCTGAACGCTATGTCCAATGCGCGTTCCATTCACTCAATCGACGATTCCAGGGTCCAATTTATACGCACACGGAGCAACTAACTCCGATTTTGTCAGAGGTCATGATCCGCCATTCGCTCTCACCCCCACGTTGCAAGCTCTGACTCGCGCGCATGGCGCGCCCACGACGTGTACCTCGGCGACCCGTTCTGTGACCCACGATCCCGCACTACACTCGTCGACCATGCGCACACATGCCGCACGTACATAAGTGCCAATTCACCCACGCGCACACGTTCCAGACGCCCGCTGGCGGACTCTGCTCGGACACAGTCGCGCCACGGCATCGCGATGGGTTTATTCCCAACAAGATCTAACCCGCGAGTTGGTCCCCTTCTATTGTCGGTGAGTAGTTCTCCGCCTTCATTCGTAATGAACCCACATATACAGACTGTTTTGAGAAAAAAAGGCCAGTTCTTAGATGAGTAATGCTGTTTGAGAAAATACTATTTCTTACATGCACGGAAATCTGCTGTGGAAAGGATTTCTAAAAGTATTCACACTGTTCATAATTAATCTAATTGTAAAATAGCTGCCAATCAGTGTAAACAAGATCTGCTAATCACGCATGACTGGTTTGTGGATGTTAATAGATAGGTTGGAAATAATACAACTCCCTGATTGTGTCAATTTGCCGGAGCAGGTAACGCTGTCAATCAAATGATCTATGTTTCTTGCACTTGTACTTGTTAATGCTTGATGTATCTTACATGTCTTTATTTTGTCATTGCAGGTTCTTTTCTGGAAATGGATCACTCCCGAGCTGCTGGGTTTAGTATCACAAACATCAGTTTACCGCTGGTTATTTGGAGCGCACTTCATGTATCCTCGCCAATGTTCACTTTCTATCTACACAAATGAAAATGCAAAATGAATCCTTGCCAATGTTCACTTCTTTATTTTAGTTTATCCTATCCATTCACTTTGATGTTTACAATTTCTCATATGTATTCCAAATTATGTACAGCATGGAGTACTACTTGCACAAGACATACTACAAAACCGAATCATTGATATCAAATAGTTGCAAGGCTGTTGCTATTCTTGCAGGGCACACTGAAGGTAGAAGGATTTTTCCTGTCTGTTTATATCCTGTTGCGTCATCTATTGTTGTTCTATGAGCAAAGCATGCTGGATACTCTTTCCAGCAACTTATAGCTGATTTTGTTACATCTTTCATATTTTATGGTACAGGAGCCATGTATATGTAACATGGACATCCCTAGCACATTTTCTTTTCTGAATTCTGATACACAATTTTCTTATTTCAATAACTTGTTCTCTGATAACAGTCTGTGGTCACTACTCCAGTTGGCGGTGAATTTTTAACTGATTGTATGATGAAAAGCTTGGAGAGCAAGGGTGCTATTGTAAGCTTCTTTCTACCTCAATTGAATATAAGATACCAATGTTTTCTGCTTGTTCACCTCCCGTTTTTTTTTTCAGATTAGGACCAGATATTCATTTATGAAGAAGGAAATCAGTCCTTATTGTTTATCTACTGAGATCTTGTTCTTTTCATTTAAGATGTTGACTATATGTAGCATACTAATGTTTGCTCTATGCACATATTCAAACATGTGTAATCGCAATATATTGCTCGCCAGTTATGACTGCTTAAAGTAGCATATGAATTACTTTTTTCTTATAAATTCAATTTATTTTCGTGGTCCTGGACCAAGCCCAAGAAAATAACCTGTTTATTTTTATAGGCCAGGTTCAGTATTTTCGTGGGTTATGGTCAGGCCCACGAAAATAAACAGGTTATTTTAGTGGAACAAGTCGGAGCTCACAAAAATACAACAGTTTATTACTGGGAGCCTAGCCATGACCTATTTCCGTAAGCTAGGATCTGGCTCACGAAAATAACTGTTTGTCTGGCTCATGAAAATATCGTTATCTTCGTGGGTCACATCTGACCGATAAAAATAAATATATACAGGGTCGAAGAGCACGTGAGAAGCTACCAGAGGGAGGTGAAAAGCTACCACAGAGGGGTTAATGGTAGATTAAATTTTTTTTAGCGTAAACAACGAAAACCCCTCGACAGAAAATTGATCTGTTAAAGAAATCGTGTGTGCAACTTATCTAAACGTGATCAATTGTGACGAAATCAGTATAGATTGTGGAGAATCAAGTCAAGAAGACGTCACAATAAGAATCACAAAAATCAGTGGAGAAAAACTCAAGTTAGGATCGAAAGATCGAACAAATGTCAATCTGTCCTATCCGAGAAAAACAGATTTGCAACACTACAAAGAAACTCGTGTAGATCAGAAACCACAAATCCAATGACCAAAAAATTTTCACAGATAATAGATAATCAAGTTGTGAAGATAACCCTAAAAGAATCACGTCAATTAGATCTGTAACACTCGAGTTATGATAAAACCACCAAAGCAAGGTAGTGATGTGCAGAAACTCGACGAGAAAACTTTGTGTGAAATAAGTTGGATGAACAAGACACAAAAGTTCCTTTAAACTACGATCTTTATCAATAGAACACAAGAGGAACAACCCAAAATTTGTCTAGCATGAGCTCTGCCTCTCTTGCTTATATAACTAGTCATGAGGCCAACCCAAACTAAACTAGGACTCGTATCCTACTCATTTTCTACCGAAACTTTTCATAACTGCTCAACACTCTTCCATACGCATATAGAAGTAATCTTAAGATTTCCAAACACCTTAGCAATGTACCAAACATTCCTAAAACAAGTCAACTTCGTGACCCACAAGAAATCTAACCAAAACAAACTCGAAACTTTCCATAAACGAACCATAACCACCTCAGCCGCAGCCTGAGGTATAATTCAGCCGGTTGGATCTTTCCGACCAATTCTTTACGTCCACTTCTCTTCATCATTCCTTGGAATCATGTCGCCACGTCCATGCACTCATTGCACACGTGCAGACACCTTCCAACGACATTCACGATACCTTCATATGCATTGTTCTTGATTCAAACATGTTAGGCAACCTCCCGATCAACTTAACCACAATTCCTCCCGAACTTGGTTGTTGAACCTCATCTTCTCCCTAAGACTAGTTTAATGGATCTCATCACCAGCCATGTCTTGAACTCAAGCAACACCTGCACATGAATAAACAACCGATACTTCCGAACACAAGTCCTCGACTTGACTCTCGTTAGTTATGATAACCACAACACCTTAAGTGAGTACCTCATATAAGAATGTTGCAAACCATAGCAAAATGATAACAACCAAAACGCATCAAAAACTTAGTAAGAGAATACTAAGCAAACTTTTTCATAAGTGTAAAAAAAGTTTGAAACATTGCAAGGTAAAAGCAGAACCAATGCGACCTAGCACCGGACCTTGCCAAAACTAACCGGACATTGAGCCGAAGCTTACCAAAGCTAGCAGGACCTAGCGCCGAAGCTTACCAAAGCTAGCCGGACCTAGCCCTGGAGCTTACTAAAGCTAATAGGACCTAGCGCCGGAGCTAGCAAAAAATATCTCAGACCTAGACAAAGAAGTCGGACCTAGCCAAAATAAGTTAGACCTTACGTCGGATCTTACCAGAGCGACCAAAAACAAGTTGGACCTATTGTCAGACCTTGTTAAAAGGGTGCTTTGGTAGTATTAAAAATGTTTATCGTCATAGCCAATGTATTCATCACACATAGGTCTCACAATCTCCCCCTTGATGAATGCATTGGCAACACCACTTAAAATCCGAACATTGGCTTATTCACTTGAAAAGTTTTGAAAACAATTTTCTCACTGAAATATTTCTCCCCCTTTATAAATCAGAGATAAAATGAGAAGAAAAATAAAAATCCCCCCCTGAGAAGAATCGTGCCAAAACACTTGTGAAAGTGTGCAATGTGTGATCAATTTCTCTCCCTTTGACAATGTATTTAGCATGGTACAAAAGATAAATTTTAATTTGTTATAAGCATATTATAACATATACATATAAAACAAAGCTCATACAAGTCATACTATCAAGTAACTTACGCTATCACATCAATGGGATACATAAAGTAGTGTAAGCCATGCTAGAGATCGAGTGTAATTTCAATTTAAGCAAGTCATGATCTCACAAATTTAACTATTTCAAAACCTGAAAGCATGACACTTGTTGCTACATGTTTATTATTTTTCAAAACACAAATTCAGATCATATGACATTTACAAGATTTGCCTTATTCTAACTAACGAAGCCAAGCCTATGTCATTTGACAATCAGAAGCTTAAGGTCATGGTTTTAGTCATACACAACTTCTTCCAAGTTCATATCTAAGTGCAATGATAAGCCATATCAAAAGAAGAAGTGAGATGCATGCATATTCTCTTGATCTTTTCTCAATTTTTCATTTGAACATAAAAGCTCAACATGTGGATACTTGATTTGATCTTTTAATTTTTCATTATTAAAAGCACTTGTGAGCATGCAACAAATTCAAAACTGCAAGAAAGTTCAATCATGACCAGATTTAGTGTAAGTAATTATTCCAATTACTAGTCGTGGCAAAAACTACAAAATGTATAACATGAGTAATGTAGTAAGAACTTTTAGCATGTAAAAGGAATCACAAAGTCATATATGTATGAAATACTATGCTCATATTATTTTAAATTCAGATTCACACATAGACTTCCCAAGTTTCAAAACTCTCCCTCACTACGAATGTAACAAAAACACATGAAATCCAAAAGTTTTGTAAAAATATCAGCCAATTGTTGTTCGGTATCTACATGGTGAAGCACAATGTTTCCTCTTTCAACATTATCACGGAGAAAGTGATGCCTAATGTCAATGTGCTTTGTTCTCGAATGTTGCACACAATTTTTAGCAATACAAATGGCACTAGTGTTATCACAAAACAGTGGAACACTATCTAGATCAACCCCGTAGTCCTTAAGTGTTTGAACAATCCAAAAAATTTGTGAGCAAGCGCTAGCAGCAGCTACATATTCAGATTCGGTTGTGGATTATGCAACTGAGTTTTGTTTTCTAGAGGACCAAACAACAAGAGAATTACCAAGAAAATGCAAGCACCAGAAGTACTTTTGCTATCAATCCTACAACCCCCAAAATCAGCATCTAAAAAAGCTTTCAAAGTAACGGTTGAGGAAGAAGGAAGAAAAATATCAAATTCTTGAGTTCCATGTAAGTACCTGAGAATCCTTTTGATGGCTTGATTATGTGAAGCACATGGAGAAGCTTGAAACCGTGCACAAAGACATACGCTGAATTGTATGTCCGATCTTGATGTTGTGAGGTACAAAAGTGATCCGATCATGTTTCTATATTCTTTTTTATCCACGGGTTCACCATCTTCGTCAAGTTCAAGTGTCGTTGTTGTACCCATTGGTGTTCGAAGAGGCTTGCTTTTGTTCATGTTGAAGAGCTTAAGAAGGTCTTTCGCATACTTTGTTTGATGCACGAAAGTACCCTCCTTGGTTTGCTTGATTTGCAACCCCAAAAAGTACGTGAGTTCTCCCATCATACTCATTTCAAATTCTGAACTCTTCATAGCTGAAAACTTGGACACAGGATCATGAGAAGCACAACCAAAGATAATATCATCCACATACAGTTGAACGAATAATGACTCATTGCCATGCTTAAGCACAAAAAGAGTTTTATCAACCTTGCCCATGGTAAACCCCTTTTTAAGTAAGAATGTTTTTAACCTATCATACCATTCTCTAGGGGCTTGTTTGAGACCGTATAAGGCTTTGGACAGTTGGTAAACATGATTAGGAAAATTTGAATTTTCAAAACCCGGTGGTTGCTTGACATAAACCTCCTCATCTATGTAGCCATTAAGAAAAACACTTTTAACATCCATTTGATATACCTTGAAACCTTTAGATGCATCAAAAGCTAAAAAAATTCTTATGGCTTCTAATCTAGCAACAAAAGCGAAAGTTTCATCAAAATCTAGACCTTTAACTTGTGTGAAACCTTGAGCGACCAACCTAGCCTTATTCCTGTAACACCCTCATTTTCATGCATCATGCCTTGCATGCACTCATATACATGTTTAACATTAACCCATAACAAGAGGAACAAGTTTAAAATTGATTTGGAACAAAACCGCACTTAAAAATGTAGGAAAGTGCGGACTAGTCCGGTTTTGCTGAGGACTAGTCCGATTTCTCTCTGTCTAAAAACAGACTTGTCCGTTTTTGCTGCGGATTAGTCCGATATTTGCCCCTGGACAACTTCGGACTTGTCCGATTTTGTGCGGACTAGTCCGGTATTCCATGAATCCTTGAAAATTGCTAAGTCCCTGGACTTTTCCGGACTAGTCCGGTGTTCCAGCGGACTTGTCCGTTTTCCTTTCTGACTAAGATCGGACTTGTCCGATTTTTGGCCAGACTTGTCCGATTTTCTCTCTGGACGACTTCGGACTAGTCCGGTCCTGTCCGGACTTGTCCGATATTTCGTGACTCCGAGATTGACCTTTTGTTTTACGACTTGTTCTTGGGTTTCACGTCAAGTGGGCCTAGGGACGTCGTGCCCAACTCTTTTAGAGCCCATGTGGGACTCTAAACCGGCCTCTACTCATCCTAAACTCGAAATCCATCTAACCCTATCCTCCACGTCTATATAAACAACCCCACCCCTTGGTTTGACATCTATTTGCCACTTTTCCACCCACCCAAACCCTAGTTTGTGGGGAGCCACCATCAAGGAGGGAGGAGAAGATCCCCAACAAGAAGAAGAAGAGGAGGAAACGAAGGAGGATCAAGATCTCCACCAAGTTTCGTCCTTCACCACCAATTCATCTCCAAGTTCATCACCAACCCTAGATCATCAAGATCCAAGTGTTACCTCCAAGTTTCTTGGTTCATTGGAGTTCTAAACACCTGGTATACCTTCTATTCTCTTTTCCTTATGTGATTTCAACGCCTAATCTCCAAATTCACATCGATCTAGAAAACCCTAATCTGCTGATCTCGTCAAGTGCGGACTTGTCCGGTCCCTAGCGGACTAGTCCGATTTTTCTGGTTAAATTGTGTTGAATTAATTCTAAAATTTGATCAAATCAACCCCAAACCTGTATAAACTTGTTATAATCTATTAGGACTAGTTAGTGATCATTAAAAGCAATCTAGTAACAAGTTCTACCTTGCATTTGCATCAATCATGCATGTCATGTCATGTTGAGTAATATTTGTGCACTCTTTGATTGTGTTTCTTGTCTTGTATGTTTATTGTGTGGATTAGACGGATTTGCGCTAGAGAGTGCCACGGAGGATCTACAACATCAAGAGTTTGAAGGCTTTGACCCTAATCAACAGCAAGAGCAAGGCAAGTGTCCTTGAAGCATATTGATCCTGTTTTTAAAATAAATGTTTTGTTTGCAAAACTGCATGCTTGTGTCAAATTGATGGGAAATCCTATGGTAGGAAGTTTACTAGATTTTCTAAACCACCCTTGTCACCTGGAATTTATGGTAGAGAGTCGGGAAGGGTTTTTACCTTTCTGCCTCGCTTAATCAACTGGGATGGGAAACAACTATATCACTCAATTTAATTATTCATGGATGAGATTATGGTTAACATGAACTGGTTAAATATGGTATGGTAATGGATGATCTAAGCAAGCCTGGTACGTGGATGGGTTGGATGTTATGGTGGTTTGCTTGCTTAAGATCTAAGGACCGGTTCATGCGAGAATAAGCCAGGACTACAGTGCCACCACGAGGCCAAGTATGGGTGCGGCGTACCTGATTGAGGGTGCATCAATTGTATGCCAAGTTCAACAAGTGCCAGTTTTGGTTGAAAGAGGTGCCATTTTTGGGTCATATAATCTCAGGAGGAGGAGTATCGGTTGACCCCAGAAAAGTGAGGGACGTATTGAAGTGGGAACCACCGCAAAACGTCAAGGAAATAAGGAGTTTTCTTGGGATGGCTGGATATTACCGTCGGTTTATTAAAGACTTTTCCAAGATAGCCAAGCCTATGACGGAGTTGCTAATGAAGGGAAAGGCGTTCCAATGGACTGAAGCTTGTCAAAACAGTTTTGAGGAGTTGAAGAAGAGGTTGACAACAGCCCCGGTTTTGGTATTGCCGGACGTAAGCAAGAGTTTTGACATTTATTGCGATGCATCAAGACAAGGGCTTGGATGTGTATTGATGCAAGAAGGTCAAGTGGTCGCCTATGCGTCGAGACAATTGAAGAAAAATGAGCAAAATTACCCCACGCATGATCTTGAACTGGCAGCCGTGGTACATGCATTGAAGATTTGGAGACACTATATTCTTGGACATAGGTGTGAAATTTACACGGATCATAAGAGTTTGAAGTATATTTTCACACAAACGGATCTGAACTTGAGGCAACGAAGATGGTTGGAGCTCATCAAAGATTATGATTTGGGGATCAACTATCATCCGGGAAAAGCCAATGTAGTGGCCGATGCTTTGAGTAGAAAAGGAGTAAGTCATCAAGTCACAGTTCGAGGGTTACCATTCGAGTTATGTAAGGAGTTTGAACGGTTGAACCTCGGGTTTGTAAATGAGATGGAGATGATGGAGTTAAATCCGACCTTGGAGCAAGAAATTCGAGAAGCACAGACCACAGATGAGGAGATCAAGGAAATCAAGGAAAGAATCGAAGAAGGGAGAGAATTCAGATTTGATGAAGACGAACATGGTACCTTATGGCTTGGAAAGAGAATTGTTGTGCCTAATGTAAAGCATATTCGAGAAACAATATTAAAGGAGGCACATGACTCGCCATACTCAATTCACCCTGGTTGTACGAAGATGTACAAAGACTTGAAGACTTGCTATTGGTGGAATAGCATGAAGAAGGACATAGCTGAATACGTAGCACTGTGTGATGTGTGCCAACGAGTCAAGGCGGAACATCAAAGGCCAGCCGAATTATTGCAACCGTTGAAGATTCCAGAATGGAAGTGGGAAGAAATTGGAATGGACTTTATAGTTGGGTTACCACGTACTCAGTCCGGGTATGACTCAATTTGGGTAATTGTGGATTGCTTAACCAAGTCAGCTCATTTTGTCCCTGTGAAAACCAAGTATACAGCTGCACGATTGGCCGAAATATACATGGAGCATATTGTGTGTCGACATGGAGTCCCTAAGAAGATAGTCTCGGATAGAGGTTCTCAATTTACCTCCAGATTTTGGCAAAAATTGCATGAAGCTTTGGGAACGAGGTTGAATTTTAGTTTAGCATATCATCCTCAAACGGATGGACAAACCGAGAGGACCAATCAGATTTTGGAGGACATGTTAAGAGCTTGTGCTTTAAAGCATGGGAAAAGTTGGGACAAAAGCTTGCCATACGCAGAATTTTCATACAACAATAGTTACCAAGCAAGCTTGAAAATGTCACCATATGAAGCGCTTTATAGGAGGAAGTGTAGGACACCTTTATTCTGGAATGAGGCAGGAGAAACTCAAGTATTTGGTCCGGACGTGTTGCAAGAAGCCGAAAAGCAAGTCCAAATAATTCGTGGAAACTTGAGGGCTGCCCAATCAAGGCAAAAAGGCTATGCGGATAATAGGAGGAGGAAATTAGCCTTTGAAATAGGAGATTTTGTTTACCTCAAGGTGTCACCGATGAGAGGTCCTAAGAGGTTTAACATAAGAGGCAAGCTCGCACCTCGTTATATTGGACCATTCAAGATTTTGGACAAAAGAGGAGAAGTAGCATATAAGTTGGAAATGCCAGCTCATCTTTCAGACGTACATGATGTCTTTCATGTTTCCTAGCTCAAGAAGTGTTTGAGAGTACCGGAAGAACAAGTGCCAATGGAAGAATTGGAACTAGAGGAAGATTTGATGTATGCCGAGCAACCGGTTAAGATCTTGGAAACCAAGGAGAGAGTCACAAGGAACAAGGTAATTCGATGGTGTAAAGTCCAATGGAAGCACCATACCGAAAAAGAAGCAACTTGGGAGCTAGAAGATGATATAAAGAAGGAATTTCCCTATCTCTTCTCTTCCGCGTCGAATCTCGAGGGCGAGATTCATTTTAAGGGGGGTAGGTTTGTAACACCCTCATTTTCATGCATCATGCCTTGCATGCACTCATATACATGTTTAACATTAACCCATAACAAGAGGAACAAGTTTAAAATTGATTTGGAACAAAACCGCACTTAAAAATGTAGGAAAGTGCAGACTAGTCCGTTTTGCTGAGGACTAGTCCGATTTCTCTCTGTCTAAAAACGGACTTGTCCGTTTTTGCTGCGGATTAGTCCGATATTTGCCCCTGGACAACTTCGGACTTGTCCGATTTTGTACGGACTAGTCCGGTATTCCATGAATCCTTGAAAATTGCTAAGTCCCTGGACTTTTCCGGACTAGTCCGGTGTTCCAGCGGACTTTTCCGTTTTCCTTTCTGACTAAGATCGGACTTGTCCGATTTTTGGCCAGACTTGTCCGATTTTCTCTCTGGACGACTTCGGACTAGTCCGGTCCTGTCCGGACTTGTCCGATATTTCGTGACTCCGAGATTGACCTTTTGTTTTACGACTTGTTCTTGGGTTTCACGTCAAGTGGGCCTAGGGACGTCGTGCCCAACTCTTTTAGAGCCGATGTGGGACTCTAAACCGGCCTCTACTCATCCTAAACTCGAAATCCATCTAACCCTAGCCTCCACGTCTATATAAACAACCCCACCCCTTGGTTTGACATCTATTTGCCACTTTTCCACCCACCCAAACCCTAGTTCGTGGGGAGCCACCATCAAGGAGGGAGGAGAAGATCCCAAACAAGAAGAAGAAGAGGAGGAAACGAAGGAGGATCAAGATCTCCACCAAGTTTCGTCCTTCACCACCAATTCATCTCCAAGTTTATCACCAACCCTAGATCATCAAGATCCAAGTGTTACCTCCAAGTTTCTTGGTTCATTGGAGTTCTAAACACCTGGTATACCTTCTATTCTCTTTTCCTTATGTGAATTCAACCCCTAATCTCCAAATTCACGTCGATCTAGAAAACCCTAATCTGCTGATCTCGTCAAGTGCGGACTTGTCCAGTCCCTAGCGGACTTGTCCGATTTTTCTGGTTAAATTGTGTTGAATTAATTCTAAAATTTGATCTAATCAACCCCAAACCTGTATAAACATGTTATAATCTATTAGAGCTAGTTAGTGATCATTAAAAGCAATCTAGTAACAAGTTCTACCTTGCATTTGCATCAATCATGCATGTCATGTCATGTTGAGTAATATTTGTGCACTCTTTGATTGTGTTTCTTGTCTTGTATGTTTATTGTGTGGATTATACGGATTTGCGCTAGAGAGTGCCACGGAGGATCTACAACATCAAGAGTTTGAAGGCTTTGACCCTAATCAACAGCAAGAGCAAGGCAAGTGTCCTTGAAGCATATTGATCCTGTTTTTAAAATAAATGTTTTGTTTGCAAAACTGCATGCTTGTGTCAAATTGATGGGAAATCCTATGGTAAGAAGTTTACTAGATTTGCTAAACCACCCTTGTCACCTGGAATTTATTGTAGAGAGTCGGGAAGGGTTTTTACCTTTCTGCTTCGCTTAATCAACTGGGATGGGAAACAACTATATCACTCAATTTAATTATGCATGAATGAGATTATGGTTAACATGAACTGGTTAAATATGGTATGGTAATGGATGATCTAAGCAATCCTGGTACGTGGATGGGTTGGATGTTATGGTGGTTTGCTTGCTTAAGATCTAAGGACCGGTTCATGCGAGAATAAGCTAGGACTACAGTGCCACCACGAGGCCAAGTATGGGTGCGGCGTAGCTGATTAATTAGGGCTTTGCTAGTGCTATTTGGACCATTGTGGATGCTCGGGGAAGGGGTAGTCGGATTGGGTTTGTTGATGATTGGTGGGACTACCCTGGGACCCGAATGGCTCAAGAAGGGGCCCTTGGTTGAAGATGTGCTCTGCGGGAGACATCGCCACTGGTGAAACCTCAGTGGGGTCTAAATAGGCTAGTAATCCCTTTGTAAATGCTATTTTGTGATCTCTTGTCCACACACCAACGGAAGTGTGTAATGTGACCGACGGGTCATGGGCATAAGGGAGGTTCTTAGTCGCTGAAGGGTGATGAAATCACGAACACGTGGGTAAAGAGGTACAAACTCTGCAGAGTTAACTAAAACTATCATGATAGCCGTGCTCCCGGTTATGAGCACCTGGACAACTTCCATGATTAGAAGGAAATTGGTAATTGGGAAGGTTATGGTTTGGTAATGGTTATGGATGGTTATGGATTTATTTTGGGTATTGAATATGGTTATTGGCAATGGTGAAATCTGGAATTAATGATGGTAATGAATTCGGATTTGGTATTATGGTATTACTTACGATTATGATGGGTTTATTTCACATACTTATACTATATTGCTTTTCAAATGTTTTAATGTACTTTTCAGCACTTTACCATTATTATTGTCGACATTTGAATAAGCCACATGTCATACTTTCCACACTTGCTGAGTACGACATGTACTCACTCTTGCAATTCCCCCCAACAGTTGCAGGTCAGGACTGGGATTTTAATGGTGATAATGCGGAGTTCTAGGCCGTGTCTACCGTCAGCTTTGCCCGTGGTGTTGATTGGAGCTGCGCATACATACCCTGTCGCTTATGCTGCTTAGTTTGCTTAATTAGTTTATTTCCGCTGCATTAGTTGAACTTGTCATTAATATTTATTAGAGCTTGTATTCGAGGATAATATGGTTTGTGTAATAAAATTTGGTTAATTAATCTTGTTCTGTGGTAATTTTCTGTATACTCTTTTGTGATTGCACTCGTGTATGTGTGATGAACATCCTGGGCACACATATGTGTTAGCTTGGTTCATTTTTGGAACCGGGCGTCACAATTCCTAATCTCAACCCCATCCTCACTTTTTTTATTTTTAAACACCCATTTAGTTCCAATTAAAGTGTGACCTTGAGGTGGGGGTACAAGTTTCCAAACTTTATTTCTTTCAAAATTTTCTAACTCTTCTTGCATGGCAATAATCCAAGATTCATTATTTAGTGCATGTGATATATCTCTGGGTTCAAAAGAAGCAACAAAAGTAGAATGAGCATGAGACTTTGGATCGCAAAACCTGGACCGTGTGACTCGTTCGTGCAAGCTTCCAATAATTTGTTGTGGAGGATGACTTTTGAGAACCCGGATGGGAGAGGACGATCTAGACCAGCAATGGTTGTCGTCAGTGCTGGTTATGAATCAAAATCTGGAACTGGAACAATGTAATTAGCTGCTAAATTTTCGGGCAGCAACACCTCTTCTTCCTCATCTTCAACGAAAGTACTCTCTCCTGTGGATATGGATCAGGACCTGCAGAGCTAGTACCTGGGCTAGCTTCATCAAAAGAAACCTCACAAGTCTCCACAATCTTGTTAGTGTCAAGTAAAAGCGCAAGGTAGCCTCTAGAATGAGATGAGTAACCAAGAA
Source organism: Tuctoria greenei (assembly GCA_036927565.1). Taxonomy (NCBI): domain Eukaryota; kingdom Viridiplantae; phylum Streptophyta; class Magnoliopsida; order Poales; family Poaceae; genus Tuctoria; species Tuctoria greenei. The sequence continues at coordinate 170,453,527 of JAYESD010000002.1, read as the reverse complement.
ACATGCCATCAACATATCTAGCTTCAAATTTATCAAGATTACCATGTTTCTTAACCAAGAATTTGCAACCAAAGACCCGAAGGTGTATAACACTAGGCCAATGTTCAAACCGTAGCTCATATGGTGTTTTTCCTAGCTTAGCACGCAAGAAAACACGATTTGAGACATAACAAACGATTGCAATTGCATCATCCCAAAATTTCATAGGAGTTTGATATTCATCAAGCATAGTCCTAGCCATCTCAACTAAGGTTCTGTTCTTTCTCTCTACAACACCGTTTTGTTGAGGTACATAAGGTGAAGAAAATTGGTGATCTATTCCTATTTCAGCACAAAAGTGATCAAACGATTGATTTTTAAATTTGGTTCCATTATCACTTCTAATTGCTTTTAAAGATCCTGGGTGATCAATTGATAATCTAAGAAATAAAGTTCTAAAGTGACTAAAGGTTTCATTCTTAGTTGCCATAAAGTAAACCCAAGAGTATCAAGAATAGTCATCAACAATCACAAGAACATACCATTTACCTCCGATGGATTGAACACGTGAAGGTATTACAGTGTCAAGGTGCAAAAGTTGACCCGGTTCAGTTGTCATGGTCATTGTGAGAGGAGCATGTGAACCTGCAACATTGAGTTAGTCCTTGTATGATCAAGTTTGGAGCCTTGTTGTTGTCGACATCACCCATGTTTGTAGTCGTGACTTGATCGTTTGATGGTACGTCGTAAGGCTTGTACACCTTTTCCCATATTGCAAAGCCTTGTGGCTGGATGAAAGCTTCCATACTTTCCTTCCAGACCAGAAAATCAATACCACTAAAGACACAAGGTTTTCCGGAGTATTTGTCCATGATGATTAGCCAAAAACACGTTTAAATCACAAAGATTAGAGCACCGTGGCTCTGATACCAATTCTAGGATCAAAGAGCACGTGAAAAGCTACTAAAGGGGGGATGAATGGTAGATTTAAACTTTTTCAGCGGAAGCAACAAAAACCCCTTGATAGAAAATCAATCTGTTAAAGAGATCGTATGTGCGACTAATCTAAACGTGATCAATTGGGACAAAACTAGTATAGACTGTGGAGAATCAAGTCACAAAGACAAAACAACAAGAATCACGAAGAACCATCAAGAAAAACTCAAGTTATGATCGAAAGATGGAACAAAGGTCAATCTGTTCTACCCGAGAAAAACCAGATCTGCAACACTGCAATGAAACTCATGTAGATCCAAAACCACAAATCCAATGACCGTGAAATTTTTACAGGTGACAGATAATCATGTTGTGAAGACAACCCAAAAAGAATCACATCAATTGGATCTGTAAAACTCTAGTTGTGATAAAGCCTCCAAAGCAAGGTAGTGTTATGCAGAAACTCGATGAGAAAGACTTGACAAAAACAAGTCGGAGAAATAAGGCACAAAAGCTCGTTTAGACTACAAATTTTATTGATCAAAACAAAAAAGGAACAGCCCCAAAGTCATGCACCACGATCTCTAGCCTTCCTTGCTTATATAATGAACCCTTAGGCCATCCCGATCCTAACTAGGACTCAAATCCTACTCGGATTCAACTGAAACTTTCCATAACTGCTCAAGACTCTTCCATACGTAGATAGAAGCAATCTTAAGACTTCCAAACAGATTAGGAACGTATCCCACATTCCTAAAACAACCCAACTTCGTGACCCACACAAAATCCTATCATAACCAACTGACATCTTTCCATAGAGTCAAACCTGACTCAGCCGCAGCCTGAGTCCATAACCTAGTTAGTTGGACCTTTCTGACCAATTTTTTACGTCCGCATATCTTCATCACGCCTTGGATCCATGTATCCACGTCCATGCACTCCTTGCACACGTGCAAACACCTTCCAACGACGTCCAAGATACCTTCATATGCATTGTTCTTGATTCAACCATGTTGCGTGACCTCCCGATCAACTCAGCCACAATTCCTCCCGAACTTGGTTGTTGAACCTCATCTTCTCCCTATGACTAGTTCAATGGATCCCGTCACCAGCCATGTCTTAAACTCAAGCAACACCTGCACATGAATAAACAACAAATACTTCTGAGCACAAGTCCTCGACTTGCCTCTCGTTAGTTCCGAAACCACAACACCCTACGTGAGCACCTCACATAAGCATGTTGCAAACCATAGCAAAACGATATCAGCCATAACCACCAACACATACCAAAAACTTAGTAAAAGAATACTAAGCAAGCTTTCCATAATACAAAAAGCAAGTTTGAAACATTGAAAGTTAAAAGCATAACCATTGTAATCTAGCACCAGACCTCGCTAAAGCTAATCGAACCTTGAGACGAAGCTTACCAAAGCTAGCAGGACCTAGCGCCATAGCTTATCAAAGCTTGTCGGACCTAGCGCCGAAGCTTACAAAAGCTAGTCGAACCTAGCGCCAGAGCTGACCAAAGCTAGTCTGACATAGCCACAACAAGTCAGACCTAATCAAAATAAGTCAGACCTAGACAACGAAGTCGGACCTAGCCAAAGAAAGTCGGACCTTATGTCGGACCTTGTCGGAGCTACCCAAAATAAGTTAGACCTATTGTCGGACCTTGCTAGAGCTCGTACCTAGAGTCGGACCTTGTTAATAGGGTGTTTTGGCAGTATTCAAAACCTTTACCATCATAGTCAATGTATTCAACACGCATAGGTCTCACACATGGCAACCGTCACAAATTCCTAGGATCCCTAGGGAGGTGATCAAGCACCATCTGAAGATCTACCCTGACGCACATCCAATACAACAGAAGATCTGGAAGCAATCCATCAAGCGACAGAACATCATCCGAGAAGAAATCAAGAAGTTGCTCGATGTTGGATTCATCTGGGAGGTACATCATTAGCAGTGGCTAGCAAACCCAGCCATTGTACCCAAGGCTGGAAGGAAACTTCAGATGTGCATCGACTACACCACTCTTAATAGGGCATGTCCAAAAGACCCTTTTCCGCTACCAAGAATAGATCAGATAGTGGATTATACTTATGGTTGTGAGCTACTGTGGTTCCTAGATGCATATTTTGGTTTTCATCAAATACCAACGGCCAAGGAAGATGAGGAACATAGAGCCTTCATTACAGTAGATGGTGTATATTGCTGTACTGCTATGCCTTATGGTCTCAAGAAGGCTCTCTCAACTTCTGTGCGAGCAATGCATAAAACTTCTGGGGAGCATATCCGGGACCTAGTGTAAGTCTATGTCCATGACATCATGGTCAAAGTCAAGACCAAATACTCACTATTGGACAATTTCTAGTCTGTCTTTGACAAGCTTCGCATGACGCGCACGAAGCTAAACCTTGACAAGTGTGTCTTTGGGGTTTCCTCTGGAAAGCTTCTTGGATTCCTGGTGACACACCAAGGAATTGAAGTAAATCCAGAGAAGATAAAAGCCATTGAAGCAATGTGACCTATAGCCCACATCAAAGATGTCTAGAAGCTTATTGGGTGTCTCGCCTCACTCAGCTGGTTTATCTCTAGGCTGGCTAAGTGGGCACTCCCTTTCTTCAAGCTTCTGAGGAAGTCCGGACCTTTCAACTGGTCCAAAAAAGCAGACAAGTCATTCCAGGAGCTTAAGGAGTCCCTCATTACACTACCCATCATGGTAGCTCCAGAACTTGGTGAGCCTCTTCTGCTTTACATTGCTGCAACGACAGAAGTTGTCAGCATGGTCCTGGTCGCGAAGAGGACAGAAGCTCCCCCAAGTTCTTCCTCACAAAGGTTCGGACCTATCTGAGAGGGTCCGGAGCCATTTGGAGGAGTTAATATTCAAGGCAAGTCTGGGTCCCAATCACCAGACACTGAAGAAGGTCCTGAAGGCCAGGAGCCTCCAGACCTTCATCTACAAGAAGACGTGTCGGACCCCTCCGGGAGGGTCTCGACTGCTCAGGGAGAATAAGATCTGAACCCCTCCGGGAGGGTCCAGGTGGATGGAGAAGATGGATCGGACCCCTCCGGGAGGGTCTGGACTGTCTAGTGTTTTGTCTACTTCATCAGCAAGGTCCTCCACAACGCCAAGGCTAGATATCTTGAAGTTCAAAAGCTTCTATACACAGTTCTTATTATGTCAAGGAAGCTACGCAACTACTTCGAAGCTCACAAGATCTCAGTGGTAACCTCTTATCCACTGCGTGCTATACTTCATAATCCCAACTCAACAAAAAACATCGCCATGTGGGCTGATGAGCTGGCAGAGTTCGAGCTTGACTTCCTGCCTCGACACGCCATCAAGAGTCAGGCGCCAGCTGACTTTGTCGCGGAGTGGACACCATCTCCATCTGGTTCGGGAGCTCTCGACGTCGAAATACCAGAACCTAAAGTCATGGTCTTCATCGAGCCTCACAGGACCCTCTTCTTCAACGACTCCGTGCATAAGAAGGGTGCTGGACCTAGAATTTTGCTCCTTGCACCGACGGGGGAGCCAGTCAAATACATGGTTCGCCTTGAATTCAAGGCGACGAGCAACATGGTAGAATACGAAGCTCTCATCTTCGTTGTAACATCCCCAATTTTCTAAATTTGGCTAAATCAAATCTAAATAAGAATCTACGATTTTATTTCAAAATATCTTCTCCGGTCCACTCAAATCTCGAGGGCGAGATTCATGTTAAGGGGTAGAATTGTAACATCCCGATTTTCAAACTTTGGAAATTAAAAATTTTAATAGGAAGCTAGAATTTAATAATAGAAAGAAAAAACAATTTTTATAAAGAAAAATATAAAATATATGTATCTCATCTTGCATTTGCATTGATTCTTAAGTATTAATTTATTTACCAAAATAAATACATTAAAATAAATTAAATTACCATAACGAATATGGAACAAAAGAAATAAAAGGAAGAAAAATTTAATATGGAAGAAAGAAACAATACATAATAAGAATACATACATAAAATAAAATAACTAGTATATGAAAGAAAAATAATAAAGAATATATATATGTAGGATCGAAGAGCACGTGAAAAGCTACCAGAGGGGGGGGGGGTGAATGGTAGATTTAAAAATCTGACGCAGCGGAAACAATTAAACCCCAACCCTTTTGGCAGAAAAACGATCTGTTAAAGAAATTGTGTGTGAGACTAATCTAAACGTGTTTCACCGTGACAAAAGTGATAGATATCAGAGAGAATCAATTGACGAAGACAACACAAAAGAATCACTCAAATCCTTCTAGAAAAACTTAAGTTATGATCGAAAGATCAAACAATGGTCAATCTGCCCTACCCGAGAAAAAAACAGTTCTGGAACGCTGCAAAGAAACTCGTGTAGATCATAGACCACAAATCCAATGACCGTGAAATTTTGATAATCAAGTTGTTAAGACAACCCAAAAAGAATCACGTCAATTGGATCTGTAAAACTCGAGTTATGATAAAACCACCGACGAAAGGTAGTGCTGTCCAAAAACTCGACGAGTAAAACTTGTCTGGAACAAGTCTGACGAATAAGGCACAAAAGTTCCTTCAAACTACGAATTTTATTCAATAGAACACAAGAGGAACCGCCCCAAAGTTGTTCTCATGAGCTCTGGGCTCTCTTGCTTATATAACCAGCTCGAAAGCCAACTCAACTCAGATCAGGAACCTAATCCTACTCTGTTCACGAATCGTAACTTTCCATAACTGCTTAGGATTCTTCTATACGTAGATAGAAGCAATCTTAAGACTTCCAAACACCTTAGGAACGTATCCCACATTCCTAAACAACTCAAATTCGTGACCCACACTAAATACTATCATAACCAACTCAAATCTTTCCATATTTGAGTCAAACCCGACTCAGCCGCAGCCTGAGTTCATAACCTAGTCGGTTGGACCTTTCCGACCAACGCTTTATGTCCACATATCTTCATCACGTCTCGAAACCATGTAGCCACATCCATGCACTCCTTGCACACGTGCAAACATCTTCCAATGACGTCCACGATACCTTCATATGCATTGTTCTTGATTCAATCATGCTGTGCAACCTCCTGATCAGCTCAACCACAATTCCTCCTGAATTTGGTTGTTGGAACCTCATGTCCTCCCTGAGACTAGTCCAATGGATCCCGTCACCAGCCATGTCTTGAACTCAAGCAACACCTGCACATGAATAAACAACCAATCCATACGAGCCCAAGTCCTTGACTTGACTTAAGTTAGTTCCGAACACAACACCTTACGTGAGAACCTCACATAAGCATGTTGCAAAGCATAGCAAAACGATATCAGCCATATCATCCAAAACGCACCAAAAACTTAGTAAAAGAATACTAAGCAAACTTTTCAACAATGTAAAGCAAGTACAAAACATTGCAAATGAAAAGCAGAAGCACTGCGGTCAAGTTCCGGACCTTGCCAGAGCAACCCGGACCTTGAGCCGGAGCTAACAAAAGCTAGTAGAACCTAGCGTCGGAGCTTACCAAAACTAGTACAACCAAGCTCCCGCCGGAGCTTACAAAACTAGCAGGACCTAGCGCCGGAGCTAACCAGAACTAGTCGGAACTAGTAATCCCAAAAGCCGGAGCTAGAAAAATCAACTTCGGAGCTTAGCAAAAACATGCAGAAGCTATCAAAAACATGTCGGAGCTATCAAAAACATGTCGAAGCTAAAGACAAAACTTCACCGGAGCTGATCAAAGCTAGTCGGACCTAGCATCAAACGTAATTGGAGCTGACCAAACCAAGCCGGACCTACCGTCAGACCTTGTTCTAGCTCAGAGCTAGAGTCAGACCTTGATAAAAAGGTGTTTTGGTGATATTCAAAACTTTTATCATCAAAGCCAAGTGTATTCACTACAAGCCAATGAATTCAGCACACATAAGTCTTACAATCTCCCCCTTGATGAATGCATTGGCAACACCATTTAAAATCCGAACATTGACTTATTCTCATTACTAGTTTTGAAGACAATTTCTCCCCTTTTTGTAAATCGGAAATAAAATGAGAAGAATAGAAAAACTTCAAAATTCAAAATTCACATATTTCTCCCCCTTTATCATCTCTCCTCATACACATTATCTTTCCCTTTTTGAATGTGTGATTAATCTCTCCCCCTTTGACAATGTATTCAGTAAGGTAAAAGAGAAATTTTAATTGTTATGAGCATATTATAACATATACATATAAAACAAAGCTCATCCAAGTCATACTATCAAGTAACTTACACTATCACATCAATGAGATACATAAAGTAGTGTAAGCCATGCTAGAGATCATATGTAATTTTCAATTTGAGCAAGTCATGATCTCACAAACTTAACTATTTCATAACTTGAAAGCATGACACTAGCTGCTGCATTTTATTATTTTTCAAAACACAAATTTAGATCATATGATATTTGCAAGAGATTATATGCGCATCTGCCTTATTCTAACCAACCAAGCCAAGCCTATGTCATTTGACAATCAGAAGCTTAAGGACATGGTCTTAGTCATACACAACTTCTTCCAAGTTCATATCTAAGTGCAATGATAAGCTATCTCAAAAGAAGAAATGCGATGCATGCATATTCTCTTGATCTTTTCTCAATTTATATTTGTTCATAAAAACTCACCATGTGAGTTGATTAATTGATTAATTCTTTATGATTAAAAGCACTTGTGAACATGTAACAAGTTCAAAACAGCAAGAAAGTTCGACCATGACCAATTTTAGTGTAAGTAATTATTCCAATTACTAGACATGGCAAAAACTACAAAATGTATAACACGAGTAATGTAGTAAGAACTTTCAGCATGTAAAAAGAATCACAAAGTCATATATGTATGAAATACTATGCTCATATTATTATAATTTCAGATTCACACAAAGACTTCCCAAGTTTCAAAAACTCCCCCTCAATTTAAGCCATGAGGATGCATAACCCCTATTTCACTACGAATGTAACAAAAACGAGTGAAATCCAAAGGTTTTGTAAAAATGTCAGCCAATTGTTGTTCGGTATCTACATGGTGAAGCACAATGTTTCCTTTTTCAACATTATCTCGGAGAAAGTGATACCAAATGTCAATGTGCTTAGTTCTAGAATGTTGCACGGGGTTTTTAGCAATGCAAATGGCACTAGTGTTATCACAGAATAGTGGAACACTATCTAGATCAACCCCATAGTCCTTAAGTGTTTGAACAATCCAAAGAATTTGTGAGCAAGCACTAGCAGCAGCTACATATTCAGATTCGGCTGTGGATTGTGCAACTGAATTTTGTTTTCTAGAGGACCAAGCAACAAGAGAATTACCAAGAAAATGAGAAGCACCGGAAGTACTTCTCCTATCAATCCTACAACCCCCAAAATCAGCATCCGAAAAAGCTTTCAAAGTAACGGTTGAGGAAGAAGGAAGAAAAATGCCAAATTCTTGGGTTCCATGTAAGTACCTGAGAATCCTTTTGACGGCTTGACGATGTGAAACACGTGGGGAAGCTTGAAACCGTGCACAAAGACATATGCTGAATTGTATGTCCGGTCTTGATGTCGTGAGGTACAAAAGTGATACGATCATGCTTCTATATTCTTTTTGATTCACAGATTCACCATCTTCATCAAGTTCAAGTGTTGTTGCTGTTCCCATTGGTGTCCGAAGAGGCTTGCTTTTGTCCATGTTGAAGCGCCTTAGGAGGTCTTTGGTATACTTCATTTGATGCACAAAGGTACCCTCCTTGGTTTGCTTGATTTGCAGCCCAAAAAAGTGAGTGAGTTCACCCATCATACTCATTTCAAATTCGGAACTCATCATTGCTGAAAACTTGGACACAAGATCATGAGAAGCACAACCAAAGATAATATCATCCACATACACTTGAACGAATAATGAGTCATTGCCATGCTTAAGCACAAAAAGAGTTTTATCAACCTTGCCCATGGTAAACCCCTTTTCAAGTAAGAATGTTTTTAACCTATCATACCGTGCTCTAGGGGCTTGTTTGAGACCGTATAAGGCTTTGGACAGTTTGTAAACATGATTAGGAAAATTTGGATTTTCAAAACCCAGTGGTTGTTTGACATAAACCTCCTCATCTATGTAGCCATTAAGAAAAGCACTTTTAACATCCATTTGATATAGCTTAAAACCTTTAGATGCTACAAAAGCTAACAAAATTCTTATGGCTTCTAATCTAGCGACAGGAGCAAAAGTTTCATCAAAATCTAGACCTTCAACTTGAGTGAAGCCTTGAGCAACCAACCAAGCCTTATTCCTAACCACAACCCCATCCTCACTTTGCTTATTTTTAAATACCCATTTAGTTCCAATTAAAGTGTGACCTTGAGGAGGAGGTACAAGTTTCCAAACATTATTTCTTTCAAAATTTTCTAACTCTTCTGGCATGGCAATAATCCAAGATTCATTAGTGAGTGCGTGTGATATATCTTTGGGTTCAAAAGAAGCAAAAAAATCAGAATGAGAATGAGAGCTTGGATCACAAAACCTGGACCGTGTGACTCGTTCGTGCAAGCTTCCAATCATTTGTTGTGGGGGATGATCTTTGTAAAACCGTAGGGGAACAAATGTCTCACAAGCTTCTTCTTCTTCATGTTCATCACAAATCGATGAGCTTGTGGCTTGAGGATGATTTGAATCAGCATTGATGGTTGTCGGTGCTGGTTGAGAATTAACATCCGGAGCTAAACCAAAGTCTTTAGCTGCTGAATTTTCTGGCAGCAACTCCAATTCTTCCTTATCTTCAATGAAAATGCTCTCCCCCTGCGGATATGGATCTGGACCTGCAATGTTTGAGCTAGTACCTGGGCTAGGTTCATCAAAAGACACTTCACAAGTCTCCACAATTTTGTTAGTGTCAAGTAAAAGCACACGGTAGCCTCTAGTATGAGAAGGATAACCAAGAAACATGCCATCAATGGATCTAGGTTCAAATTTATCAAGATTACCATGTTTCTTAACAAAGCATTTGCAACCAAAGACCCGAAAGTATGTAACACTAGGCCTATGTCCAAACCGAAGCTCATATGGTGTTTTACCTAGCTTAGCACGCAAGAAAACACGATTTGATACATAACAAGCGGTTGCTAACGCATCAGCCCAAAATTTCCTAGGAGTTTGATATTCATCAAGCATAGTCCTAGCCATCTCAACTAAGGTTCTGTTCTTTCTTTCTACAACACCGTTTTGTTGAGGTACATATGATGAAGAAAATTGATGATCTATTCTATTTTCAGAACAAAAGTGATCAAAAGATTGATTTTTAAATTCAGTTCCATTATCACTTCTAATTGCTTTTAATGATCCTGGGTGATCAATTGATAATCTAAGAAATAAATTTCTAAAGTGACTAAAAACTTCATTCTTAGACGCCATAAAGTAAACCCAAGAGTATCTAGAATAATCATCAACGATAACAAGAACATACCATTTACCTCCGAATGATTGAACACGTGAAGGTCCTACGGTGTCAAGATGCAAAAGTTGACATGGTTCAGTTGTCATGATCATTGTGAGAGGAGTATGTGAACCTGCAACCATCTTAGCATGTCTACAAGAAGAGCACACAATTTCTTTGTCCCCTTTAAGCTTAGGCAGCCCACGTATGCGATCAAGAGCACTAACACGCGTTAGGTGATCAAAGCCTACGTGACCAAGTCTACGATGCCAAAAATATAAGTCCTTTGAATCATTAGCAACTAGACACCTATGCTTAGAGGAAGACATATCAAAATCATCTTTAAAAACTCTTCCAAACCGAGACATGTTAAAAATAAGCTCACTATTTGAACCTACAACTTTGCAGAAGTTTTTATTGAAAATAATTTCTAAATTTTCATCTAGCAATTGTGCAACAGAAAGCAAGTTGTATTTCAAATTTTTGACAAGTGCCACATCCTTCAAAGTGTAGTGATCATTTACTCTAACCGAACCCTTAGCAATTATAGGAGTTGAAGATTTATCGGCAAACGTAACATTCTCCACACGTAACAAAAAAGAGAGGGAGGAGAACCAATCTTTGTTACCGGTCATGTGGCATGAGCAACCTGAATCCACAATCCAAATGTTCTCCTTCCTCAAACGTGTAACCTACATAAAAGCACAATACGTCGATGACTCAATACTGGGGTTAGTCAAAAGGCATTTAGGAATCCAGTACTGAGTCACGTGACGTGCATCAGGAAAAACACGCAAAAGCTGAGACAAAACAGCAGGTTTAAGAGTCAAAGTTTGAGATTTTTTATTCTTAACTACTGACCTATAAGGTGTTACTTGTGTAGCACAAAAATCAATAGCTCTGGAGGCAAAAAAAGAAGGTCCGGAGTTGAACTTTGAATGTTTTTGACTCAAAACAGCAGGTTGTACATTCGGTTCAATGTGTGGAGCAAATTTTGCATGAAAGTTATGAGATCTAGCAACCATTCTTTTCCTTTTCTGTTGTTTAGCTAGTCTATAACAAAAATCTATGACATGTCCATCTCTACCACAGAAGGTACAATGAAATTTAAATTTGTGTTCATGTCTAGATGAGCAAACAATATTTTTATTTGAAACCGAATGAGACAACACTCCTGCAGATTTGAAAACCAGTCCTTTTTGTTTAGGAACTATTTGAATCAAACCACTTCCTAATGACTTTATAATTTTAGGTGGATGTGCCTTAGCATGAGCATGAGAATCAAAACCTAAACCAGTTTTATCATTGCAAGACTTGGAAGAATTCAGCAGTAAGTTTAGGTTCTTATTCCCATTACAAAACCGATCTAATGTCCTATGCATGTCATCAAGTTTATTGGACAGATCAAGGCAATTTTCACATGAAGGTTTTCCTTTTAGTTTGCAATTTGAACAAAATTCAACTTCATGAGAACGTAAAGCATTGTTCAATATAAAAATTTCATTCATAGCATCATTTAGTTTCTTATCAAGATCATCACAAGTAGAACAATGCAAATCAATTGTAGAACAAGAAGCATCTTTTAAGTTTACAATATTAAGTGCAGAAAGGTTTTTGTTCTTTTAAATTTCAAGTTCAAGTTTATCAAGTGTGGAGGTATGTGCACTCCTTAGGGAGGACAATTGTTCATATATTAAATCACATGAGGAACATGCATCATCACTAGGAATCAAAGTTTTTAAATGGTTGATTTTAGATTCTAGTGATTCAATTTTAGCAGCACTATCCCTAAGCCTTTTGTCCTTTTTCTTAACAATAATAGTAGCACGAGAAATAGCATCACACATTTCTTTGCAAGTAGGACATACCTCTTCATTGTCGCTGTTGTGTTCTGCATCCTCCATACTTGATCTTGACTTGCCCGCCATGAAGCACAAGTTTGCCAAATCATCTTCATCTTCATCACTTCCAATGTCCACGTCGCTTGAACTGAACTCTTGAAGCGCGGTGATGAAACTGTTGATCATCTTGCGTCCTATGGTACCTTTCTTCTTCTTGTTGAAATTTCCAGAGGAGGTCCGAACCTTGCTTTGTTTTTCTTCCCGGTGGTCGGACCTGAAAGGTTAGGGCATTCTGTACGAAAGTGTCCTGTTTTACCACATTCAAAACAGCGTTGAGGTCTGGAGCTTCCTCTCCTTCTAGTTCTCACATTTTGCAATGCTTTTGAGAATCTAGTAGAGATGAGTGCCAACTCCTCTTCTGGAAATTCTTCGATCTGCTCCACGGTTAGTGAGGACAACAAAGCAAGAGTATTGCAAGATGATGATTGGCTGGAGCTAGACATATCACGTTGTGAAACAAATGCAATAGACTTATTGGGGTTCTTACGTGAGATTATGTCAATTTCATGAGTTTTTAACTTGGAATATAGAACATATAAAGTAAGTGAACTCATGACAGTAGATTCACGAATAGATGTGACTTTCATCTCCCAAATTGACATATCTAATGCACTAAGCAATTGCCTAGCATTTTCAGCATCTGAAAAGTTAACATTGACACTACGCAAGTTGCTGAGAATCTTATTAAAGCGAGCAAAAAGGTCATCAACAGACTCACCGGGTTGCATCTCGAAGCGCATGTATTCTTTCTTGAACATGTCTTGCCTTACCTCTTTGATCGTGTTGGATCCTTCGTGGTAGTCACAAAGTGCTTTCCATACATCGTATGCAGATCGGAGGTGTGCAACACGGTCGAAGTCACTTTGTGTTAATCCTTGTATGATCAAGTTCCGAGCCTTGTTGTTGTTGTCGACATCTCTCAGATTTGTAGTTGTAACTTGATCGTTTGATGGAACTTTGTAAGGCTTGTATACCTTCTCCCATATTGCAAAGCCTTGTGCTTGGATGAAAGCCTCCATGCGAGCCTTTCAAACCTGAAAATCAATACCAGCGAACACACAAGGTTTGGCAGAGTACTTCTCCATAATGATTAGTCAAAAAACACGAGCAAATCACAAAGATTAGAGCACCGTGGCTCTGATACCAATTGTAGGATCGAAGAGCACGTGAAAAGCTACCAGAGGGGGGGTGAATGGTAGATTTAGAAATCTTACGCAGCGGAAACAATTAAACCCCAACCCTTTTGGCAGAAAAACGATCTGTTAAAGAAATCGTGTGTGAGACTAATCTAAACGAGTTTCACCGTGATAAAAGTGATAGATATCAGAGAGAATCAAGTCACGAAGACAACACAAAAAAATCACTCAAATCCTTCGAGAAAAACTCAAGTTATGATCGAAAGATCAAACAATGGTCAATCTGCCCTACCCGAGAAAAAAACAATTCTGGAACGCTGCAAAGAAACTCGTGTAGATCATAGACAACAAATCCAATGACCATGAAATTTTGAAAGATGATATATAATTAAGTTGTGAAGACAACCCAAAAAGAATCACGTCAATTGGATCTGTAAAACTCTAGTTATGATAAAACCATCGACAAAAGGTAGTGCTGTCCAGAAACTCGACGAGTAAAACTTGTCTGGAACAAGTCTGACGAACAAGGCACAAAAGTTCCTTCAAACTACGAATTTTATTCAATATAACACAAGAGGAACCGCCCCAAAGTCGTGCTCACGAGCTCTGGGCTCCCTTGCTTATATAACCAGCTCGAAAGCCAACTCAACTCAGATCAGGAACCTAATTCGACTCTGTTCATGAATCGTAACTTTCCATAACTGCTTAGGATTCTTCTATACGCAGATAGAAGCAATATTAAGACTTCCAAACACCTTAGGAACGTATCCCACATTCCTAAAAAACTCAAATTCGTGACCCACACGAAATCCTATCATAACCAACTCAAATCTTTCCATATTTGAGTCAAACCCGACTCAGCCGCAGCCTGAGTCCATAACCTAGTCGGTTGGACCTTTCCGACCAACTCTTTAGGTCCACATCTCTTCATCACGTCTCAGAACCATGTAGCCACGTCCATGCACTCCTTGCACACATGCAAACATCTTCCAATGACGTCCACGATACCTTCATATGCATTGTTCTTGATTCAACCATGCTGCGCAACCTCCTGATCAGCTCAACCACAATTCCTCCTGAATTTGGTTGTTGGAACCTCATCTCCTCCCTGAGACTAGTCCAATGGATCCCGTCACCAGCCATGTCTTGAACTCAAGCAACACCTGCACATGAATAAACAACCAATCCATACGAGCTTAAGTCCTTGACTTAACTCAAGTTAGTTCCGAACAAAACACCTTACGTGAGAACCTCACATAAGCATGTTGCAAAGCATAGCAAAACGATATCAGCCATATCACCCAAAACGCACCAAAAACTTAGTAAAAGAATACTAAGCAAACTTTCCAACAATGTAAAGCAAGTACAAAACATTGCGAATGAAAAGCAGAAGCACTGCAGTCAAGTTCCGGACCTTGCCAGAGCAACCCAGACCTTGAGCCGGAGCTAACAAAAGCTAGTAGAACCTAGCGCCGAAGCTTACCAAAACTAGTACAACCAAGCTCCCGCCGGAGCTTACAAAACTAGCAGGACCTAGCGCCAGAGCTAACCAGAACTTGTCAGAACTAGTAATCCCAAAAGCCGGAGCTAGAAAAATCAACTTCGGAGCTTAGCAAAAACATGCCGAAGCTGTCAAAAACATGTCGGAGCTATCAAAAACATGTCGGAGCTAAAGACAAAACTTCACCAGAGCTGACCAAATCTAGTCGGACCTAGCATCGAACATAACCGGAGCTGACCAAACCAAGCCGGACCTACCGTCGGACCTTGCTGTAGCTCAGAGCTAGAGTCGGACCTTGATAAAAAGGTGTTTTGGTGATATTCAAAACTTTTATCATTAAAGCCAAGTGTATTCACTACAAGCCAATGAATTTAGCACACATAGGTCTTATAATAAATAATCTATAAAGAAAGAAAAAAAATAAAAAAAATAAAAATGGAACTTTTAGGAAGTTTCTAGAATTTTTCGGAAGTTTTTGGAACCTTCTAAAAGTTTTCAGGGGAAGCTTCCGGAAGTTTTCGGGCATGCCTCCCGGTTCCAAGCGGGACTCCTCCGTAGCACTGACCGCACCAACCAAAAAGGAAAAAAAAGAACAACAAACAAACAGAAAAAAAGAGAAAAATATGAACCACTCCTGGCCAGGGCAGAGTCCGATCCGGACTCCACCGTGGCCTGCCTACCCCCGCGTCCTATAAAATAAATCCACTGTGAGTCCTGCCCCAGAGCAAAAAAATCCACTGCCCACTTAACCTGCTCGTGAAGGCTGATCGGGACTCCTTCGATCTGGGCGGCGCGCGCTTGGCTTTGAATTAATTATAATTAATTCCAAACATACTCAAATAAATAGGAAATAATAATCAAAATTTATTGAAAATCTATGGAAACTTATATAGCATTAATACAAACATATTTTCCGCATGCACTCATATTTTGCATATTGTTTAGTGTTTGCAATATATTTATTGTGTATGTTTGTTTGTGTATGTGCTTGATTGCGAGTAGACGAGTACGCTCAAGAGGTTACGATCGAGATGTGAATATCCAAGGATCTTCATGTGCAGACTTGATTTGATTGAGCATCGAAGTGCGAAATATAAGGCAAGTGTCCTTGACTATATTGATCCTATATTTTTAAATGCTTTGTTTGCAATGCATACTTGTGTCAATATGATGGAAAACCCATAGGTACGAGTTTACTAGTGTTGTATATCACCCTTGTCGCCGGAATATACATGCTGAGTTGGGTATGGGTATTTTCTCTTTTGCACCACACCTCTACACGGGTTATGGGTAACTTAAAATAATATGTTTGACAACTTTAATAATGATATTTTGGGATGGTAATGAGATGATGATTAATTTAGCAACATAGAACTTAGGTGATCTAAAAAAGCATGGCATAGTGGAATGGGTTGGATGAGATGATGGTTTGCTTGCCTTAGATCTAAGGATCGGTTTATACGAGAATAAGCCAGGACAACAATGCCACCACAAGGTTAAGTATGGGTGCGGCGCAGCTGAATAATTAGGTGTGCTTCTAGTATTGTATGGACCATTGGATGGTGTGGGGAATGGGAGTCGAGTAGGGATACCCTGGGATCTGCATGGCACACGATGGGGCCCATGGGTGGGAGAATGGACATTCAAGCCCGCCGGTGAAATCTTAGTGGGTGCGTACATACTAGTAGTCCCTTTTGAAAGACTATTTTGTGATCTCTTGGCCACACACCAACGGAAGTGTGAGAAACATAATGGATGTTTCTTAGTTATCGAAAGGTGATGAAATCAAGAACATGTGGGTAAAGTGGTACAACCTCTGCAGAGTGTTAAAAACTATCATGATAGTTGTGCTTCCGGTCACGAGCACCTAGACAACTTCCATGATTATAATTAGACTTAGGTTTTGGGGATGGTTTGGTTATGTCACATGAGTATGGTCGGTTTATGTGAGGATATGAAATTAGTGTATGGTGATGAAATAAATTGATGGCTGGTTATAGTTATATTATGATGGTAAATGAGGATGTTATTATGAGGCATGATAATTACTTAGGTTATGTTGGGATTTAATCACACCTAGACATTGCAGGATGCTTTTACTCGTTTGCGAACTAAAATTTGCTTGCTGCAATGAACCATTTATTTTCGTCCTAGTTTTTAGCTACATGTCATACTTTCCCACACTTGTTGAGTACAACACGTACTCACCCTTGCAATTTCCCCACCAACAGCTACAGAAGACACTTCGGAGTACTCTGAGGATCACATGGAGTACTAGATTGCATACTACCGTTGATTGCCTATGGAGTTGGAGTCGCCTACGCTAGTTTATTTTCCGCTGCAATAGAATCAAAGTATTTGTATTATTCGTGACATGGTTATTTTTTATTATCATTTGTGATGTTGATGTGTATGTGTGAAGCAGCATCCTGGGCACACATACACTTCACTTGGTTCATTTTTCAGAATCGGGTGTCACAAATTGGTATCAGAGTCAGGTTTACCGTAGTATGCAAGCCTAGATAGAATGGACACCACAAAACACATAGAAACTATTTTCTAAAAAATTCTTTTTGAATGGCATCGCTGCTGCATTTACTTTTACAATTTCAGTCATGTTGTGTTTTAACTTCTAAATTCAGCCGCGTTTTAACTTGGTTGCTGCTGCATTTTGTACATTTTCTCTACTAAAGTTCTTGTAAAAAATATATATTTTGCTGCTGTATTATTTTGATTAATTGCCTTGCTTGTTGCTGCAATTTTCCTCTTTTTCCCTCCCTTTTGCAGCTATGCACTCTCTTTTTCTATTAATTGCTGCTGCAATTTTCGGACTATTGCACCTCTCATCTCTATTGATCCTCTGTTAAGAACGTATTATTTCTGAAAACCATTAGTTCAAAATTTCTCATTCTCTTACTTATTTTGATTTCTTTCCTTCTTTCATATCCAACACACTTCTTTTGTGAAAAACTTAGATGATGACACTCGCATTTCTAAGGACTCAAAAGAAGAAGAATCTCAAGTAGAAGACCTTGAAGACGCATTTTATGTGGAGGAGCTTCGTATGGAAGAGCAACCAACCTAGCATAATAGGATGCCTACACTATTCCGTAGTTACGATATGTGTCTTGTAATTAGGATTTAAGTCTACCCTTCAATAAAAATGTAATAAACGCTTAGTTCAGTAGTGCGCTTGTTTGATGTGATGATTTTATGTTGCTTGCTTGTGTGTGTGCCTGATGTGACTCGTGGGATGCTTTGATGGCTATCCACATTCTCATCCATTAGATAAATAATGCATTATCTAGGATCATGTACATTGATGCATGCATATAGTTGGGGATTCCTTCTATCACTCTTTTCTATCTCGTTCGACCTCTACTTCAATAGAAGATGGACACGATTAGAAGAATCACTACTCCGGAGGAAGCTACATGGGAGTATAAAGACGATATCAAGATAAAATTTTTCCTTATCTATTCTCTAATCTATCCAAATCTCAAGGGCGAGATTCCTGTTAAGGGGGGTAGATTGTAACATCCCCAATTTTCAAAATTTGGCAAAATCAAATCTAAATAAGAATCTATGGTTTTATTTCAAAATCTCTTCTCTGGTCCTCTCGAATCTCGAGGGCGAGATTCATGTTAAAGGGGTAGAATTATAACATCCCAATTTCCAAAATTTGGCAAATTAAAAATTTGAATAGGAAGTTAGAATTTAATAATATAAAGAAACAATTTTTGTAAAGAAAAATATAAAATATATGCATCTCATCTTGCATTTGCATTCGTTCTTAAGTATTAAATTTTTTTACCAAAATAAAAATATTAAAATTAATTAAATTACCATAAAGAATATGGAACAAAAGAAATAAAAGGATGAAAAATTTAATATGGAAGAAAGAAACAATAAGTAATAAGCATACATAATAAAATAAAATAAATAGTATATGAAAAAAATAAAGAAAACAAATATATATATATATATAATCAATGAAGAAAGAAAAAATAAAAAACTAAAAATCGATCTTTCTGGAATTTTTTGGTAGTCTTTGGAACCTTTCGGAACCTTCTCGAAGTTTCTAGGAGAAGCTTCCGGGCATGCCTCCCGGTTCCAAGCGGGACTCCTCCGGAGCGCTGACCGCACCAACCAAAAGAGGAAAAAAAGAACAACAAACAAACAGAAAAAAGAGAAAATCAGAATTGCTCCTGCCCAGGGCACAGTCCCATCCGGACTTCACCGTAGCATGCCTACCCACACGTCCTATAAAAAATCCACTGTGAGCCCTACCCCTGAGGAAAAAAATCCACTGCCCATGTAACCCGCCCGTGACGGCTCCCGATCGGGACTCCTTTGATCTGGGGGCGTGCGCCTAGCTCCGTGGCCGAGCAGGACTCAAAGTCCCATAGGCTGGCTGCGCCCCTATAAAAAGGGAGCCATGGTGCGCCCTTGCTCCCGTAAAAGGGCCACGCCCTTGCTTCCAAGGTTCTGCTAGATGAAAAAAAAACTAGCCGCCAGCATCGCGTCAGAGAAAAATAAAGAGATCAGCGCCAGAAAGAAAAGGAGGAAGGGAAGAGAAGGAGGAAAGATGAGGAAGAAAAAGGAGCAACCGCTGTTTCTGCCAGGAATCGTTGCGATGTCGCCGTTCTTCGCAGCAGGCTCGTTGAGCCGTCTACTTCATCTACACTACGCCTCCCCATGACTCACGAAATCGCTGCACCTAGGTAGTTTATTTTCTAGTTCGTATTTTAACGACGTAACTGACTACTACCCGTTATTAAATCGTTGTCCGACCTATTTAATTTCAGCAGCCCTAGTCGTCTCAAAACCGACCATGATCTGTTCAAATACATGTGAATGCTTGAGAATTTGTTGTTAATTAATAAACGGCATGGTTGATTTAATACTCATATGAAACAATGTGTAGTGTTTAATTTATTTATGCGGCTGTTATCGCCAAATCAAATCATCTTAATTCGCTTGAAACTTACATATTAGATTAAATCAAACAAGATCAATATGTTATTATAGATTTCACCAAAATTTTAAATTTTCAGTATTATTTAATCTGTTTTCAGATTTAATAAATAGGATTAAGCCTAGTTAATTCATAAAGTATCAAATTAAATCTAGAAAAATTCCAGAAAATTTAGAATAAATTTCAGGAAATTATTAGTATTATTTTAAGCATATTTAATATTCTGAAATAATTATTTCTGCCTCTGAATTAATTATAATTAATTCCAAACTTGCTCAAATAAATAGAGGATCTTCATGGGCAGACTTTGATTTGATTGAGCATCGAAGTGCGGAATATAAGGCAAGTGTCCTTCACTATATTGATCCTATGTTTTTAAATGTTGTGTTTGCAAAACTGCATGATTGTGTCAATATGATGGGAAATCCATACGTAGGAGTTTACTAGTGTTGTATGCCACCCTGTCGCTGGGATATACATGATGAGTCGGGTATGGGTATTTTCTCTTTTGAACGACATCACTACACGGGTTATGGGTAACTTAAAATAATATGCTTGACAACTTTAATAATGAGAATTTGGGATGGTAATGAGATGATGATTAATTTAGCAACATGGAACTTAGGTGATATAAGCAAGCATGGCATATTGGAATGGGTTGGATGAGATGGTGGTTTGCTTGCCTTATCTAAGGACCGGTTCATGCAAGAATATGCCAGGGCAACAATGCTGCCACAAGGCCAAGTATGGGTGCGGCGTAGCTGAATAATTAGGTGTGCTGCTAGTATTGTAAGAACCATTGGATGGCGTGGGGAATGGGAATCGAATAGGGCTACCCTGGGATCTGCATGGCACACGTTGGGGCCCGTGGGTGGGAGAATGGAGATTCAAGCCCGTCGGTGAAACCTTAGTGGGTCTGTACATACTAGTAGTCCCTTTTGAAAGGCTATTTTGTGATCTCTTGGCCACACACCAAAGGATGTGAGACGGCACAATGATGGTTTCTCAGTCATCGAAAGGTGATGAAATCACGAACATGTGGGTAAAGTGGTACAACCTCTGCAGAGTGTTAAAAACTATCATGATAGCCATGCTCCCGGTCACGAGCACCTGGACAACTTCCATGGTTATAATTGGACTTGGGTTTTGGGGATGGTTTGGTTATGTCACATGAGTATGGTAAGTTTATGGGAGGATATGAAATTAGTCTATGGTTATGATATAAATTGATGGCTGGTTATAATTATATTATGATGGTAAATGAGGATGTTATTATGAGGCATGATAATTACTTGGGTTATGTTGGGACTTAATCACACCTAGACATTGTAGGATGCTTTTACTCATTTGCGAATTAAAATTTTCTTACTGCAATGAACCATTTATTTCCACCCTTGTTTTTAGCTACATGTCATACTTTCCCACACTTGCTGAGTACGACACGTACTCACCTTTGCAATTCCCCCACCAACAGCTACAGAAGACACTTGGGAGTACCCTGAGGATCACGTGGAGTACTAGGTTATGTACTACCGTTGATTGCCTATGGAGTTGGAGTCGCCTACGTTAGTTTATTTTTTGCTGCAATAAAATCAAGGTATTTGTATTATTCGTGACATGATTATTTCTGACTATTATTTGTGATGTTGATTTAGTATGTGTGAAGCAACATCCTGGGCACACATACACTGCACTTGGTTCATTTTTCAGAACCGGGTGTCACATTCAGGCTGAAGGCGGCACTATCCTTTGGCGTCCAACAACTGCTGGTCAAAGGTGATTCACAACTCATCATCAAACAAGTCAAAGGTGAATGTTGTTGCAACAATCCTCAATTAGAAGCGTATCTTCTTCAAGACCAGAAGCTGCAGAAGGAATTCCAGGTCCTGGACCAATGCCATGTCCAGCGTGGCAGCAACGCTGAAGCTGACGACCTCTCAATGAAAGTTTCAACTGGGGCTTTGGCACTCAACAGAGTATTTGTGAAAATATTACCAACACCTTCCGCCCAGCCTATTAAACTGGGTGAAGTGGGCGAGACCAGCACTTCAAAGCTATCGGTCCCGATGGCCGTATTACAATGGCGTCCACCAAGGATCGTAGGAGTCACAGGAAGCTCCGAGCAAACCTGAGCGCAAGATCCAAAAGCTCAAGTTAGCACCAATCCATGGATCTCGGAGGTACGGGACTACTTGAAAGACAACATTTTTCCTGAAGAAAATGAGTCTGCTGAACGTATTGTCCAGATGGATAAGAGATACACGTTGGTAGAAGGGGATCTCTACCGACATATGGTGCCAATGGCATCCTATTGCGATGCATATCCCAAGAAGACGACCATGAGCTCCTCGCGAAGATCTATGGAGGTGCGTGTGGGAATCATGCCTCATCCCGCACGCTGGTCGGTAAGGCTTTCCGGCATGGTTTTTACTGGCCTAAAGTTCTCTAGAATGCACTCGAGCTGGTCAAGAGATGTGAGGCGTGCCAGTTTCATGCCAAGCAGATCCACACACTGGCGCAGTAACTGCAAATTATTTTTCCCTCATGGCCATTCTTTGTGTGGGGGATGGATATTCTGGGACCTTTTCCCAAAGTCATCGGTGGGTACTGGTTTTTCTCTGTCATCATCGACAAGTTCATGAAGTGGCCGAAAGCAACTCCACTTGTGACAATAAACAACCAATCTGAAATCAAATTCTTGAAGTCCACAATCTGTAGATTTAGAGTCCTGGGCAGAGTCATTACTGACAATGGGACCCAATTCACAAGTACATACTTCCAAGAATATTGTGTAGACCTCGGCATCAATGTCAGCTACGCATCAGTAGCGCCCCCGACAAGCAATGGCCAAGCGAGAGAGCAAATGCTGAAATACTCAAAGGACTCAAGACCCACACCTACGAACACTTGAAAAGTATGGTGCTAACTGGATTGAGGAGCTTCCGTCTGCATTGTGGGCAAGATGGACAACACCCAGCCGAGCTACAGGAGAAACACTCTTCTTCTTGGTATACAGGGCCGAAGTTGTCCTTCCTCCGGAGATCGCCATGGGTTCTCTTCGAGTGTAGACCTATGATGAAGCTACGCAGGACCAGCTCCGCCGTCATGACCTGGATCTTGCCGATGAGGCAGGATGCCAAGCAGCTGTTCAAAATGTGTGATACCGCCAAGCGCTTCGGCATTATCACCAAAGGAATGTGAGCAATCGGCAGTTCGAAGAAGGCGATCTGGTGCTGCGACACATACTTTATCGAGAAGGACTGAACAAGCTCTTCCCTAGCTGAGAGGGTCCCTTTTGAGTGATAAAAGTGTCCCGCCCCGGATGCATTCACTTGGCAACAGAGGATGGTACACTTCCCAACCCCTAGAATATAGAGCACCTCTGTAAGTTCTACACTTAGCACAGTGGTGAGTATGTTTTTGTATATTATTTCATAGTGTCTATGAATACAGTCAGGTTGGTCCAAGATGTATAGCAAGCTTAACTTGGTTCCGTACTTCAAGTGTGTCCTTGCTCCTCTGTTATCCGGACCTATTATGAAATACAATTATATGAAAATAGACTCTACGTGCATTTACTTTTCGCATGCTCTTATTTAGTTTCACTCATACCTTCTTGCTAATAGCGAAGCTGTGCAATACTTTTGGAAAGGGGTTTCTAATAATTCAGTGATACATATTAAACTATTATTGGTGGTCTTTTTTGGGCTCCAGTGTTCGCTAAATGGCCTACTCGCCCGAAAATCAATGCCAATGAAAGGTCCGGAGTGTGCTAAAGACTTAGCTTGGTCCAGCACCCTAAGTACACCACTCTACCTATTTTGGTATTGCATCATAGTAAGGCGGTTCTAGACAGCATGCGGTCCTATGGAAGTACAACCAATATACTAGTATTGTCACGTTCAGTTGATTGGGACCCAAAGTTTAAATAAGGACAGTAAGCCACAACTAAACAATAGGCCAGAAGAAGAAGCAATTTTACTACTTTTCTTGTCTCTCATGTGCAGGACAAATGAATTACATGACCGTTCTGAGAGCTCCGACACCTCCAAGGGGCCCATCGTTGATGTTTCTTAATGTTAATAGTGGGCGCCGCTGGAACATTAGATCTAGCACCACCCAGGGACCCCCAGTCAACGTTCTTCTTGTTGATGATGGGTGCAGCTGGAACACTAATACCGATTCTATCAGAGATCAAACTCGAAGCTCAGAGCTAACACAAAATCTTGAAGCTTGGAGTTACCACAAAAGCTTCAAGTCATCACCATGTACCTGATGGTACATGCCTCAACTCGTTGAGTACATCTACCAAGGGGCCAATCAAGCTACGACAATGACAAAAACAAAGACAAAATATGAAGTTCAACAGAATTTGATTCATTCAAAGTTCCAAGTTTTTACAAGCTTGAGGATACAAAGGCATTCAGAGGATGAAGAGGTCCTATCTAGTCGCTGGAGTTGCGATGGAACCACGCGGCAAACTTCTAGGCAGCATCCTGCACGCTGGCCTTGGCAGCTTCCTCCGTCTCTTCGACGGGCCCTTCAAGCACTAGAGCTAGCGAGATAGACGGGTGCGAAACAAGTCAGTACATATGCTGCTACTGACTTGGCCAGGTTCCTCCCGTCTGCCTCAAGCTGGTCACTGATGACATCTTCCAGCACTCCCAGCTTGGTTCCGGTGAATTTCAGAGCTGTGAGGGCCTGGCCAGGCTCCTGATCACTTGACCAGACTGGACTAAAGCCCAGAGGCACCAGTGCGTTCTCTGCACACCCTAAGAAGTCCCAAATATGTTGGGCTTCAATTCTCCGTGTAGTCTGCAGCTCCTCCAAAGACTTCATAGCGGTTGTTAGCTCCGCGAAGCCTCCCTTTGTGAATACTTTGAGCTCCTTGGCATGCTGTTGCATCAACTCATCTAGCTGCCTTTCTTGGTCTAAAATTTTCTTCTCATGGAGGTTCAAGCGATCCTTCTTTGCCGCCAAGTTCTTCACCTCCCCCTTCAACTCATCCTCTTTGGCGGAAACAGCAAGCTCCCGCTTGGTGACTGCCTGCCTCGCTTGCCATATCAATTGTTTCTCCTCTTTGAAGCAGGATTTGTACAGATCAACGCGGAGAGCTAAATCCTTTTCTCCACGCTCTAGCTTCCGAGAGATCTCTGTGTCTCTCTTTTGGAGTTCCTGCTCCTTATTGTCAACCGCCTCTTGGCGTTGAAGGATCTCCTCCTTCATCTTATTCAATGAATCGAGCGGTCATTTTCTAAATCATTAGCGGCCACCGCTTCATCATTAATTTGAAGAGTCTTCTCGTCCAGCGCTTCTATGGCATCTTGTCTGACTTTCAGGAGCTCATCCATATGCTGCAGTCTTGTCTTCTCAGCCGCAAGGTGGTCTCTCTCATCAGTTAGGCGGTTTTGCATCAGGTTCATGTTAAAATTGAGAAGCTTTCGCCAATGCCTCAGAGTTTCCTGCTCTGCCTCCAAAACATTGCGCTCATGATAGAAGTTGAGTTGGACTTGTCGAAGACTCGAGCACGTGTTCTCTTTTGAGAGAGATAGAGGGATCGACTCTAGACCTACCACCGTATCTACCAGTGCCCCCATAGCATCGGGGATAGTTGTTGGAGCCCATGGCACGAGCACGGACTCAAGCATGTCTTCATCATCAACTGCACCTATCTCCGGAAGCTCGTCCTATCGTGGCACTGACTCTGGCACTGCAGCAACCGAAGCTTCTAGCAGCTTTGATGCAGTATCAAACGCTGGCTCTGGTGCCATCATGACGTTAGTTGGCAGCTCTAGCACAATGTCGATCGCTGGCTCCGACACCATCGTGGCTTCAGCAGACAGCTTAGGTGTGGTGTCAACCACTGGCTCCGGTGCTACTGTGGTCTCAATCGACACCACTGGTGCTACTCCAGGAGCCGTAGCCGGCTCCTGAGTTGGCTCCAGCACTATTGCTAGCTCCGACACTGACGCAACTTCTTCTGCATGGTCTGACACTCCTGCGACATAAGCGGCTACTGGCACTGAAGTCATCCTGGTGTCAGTTAACTCTGGAACAACCGCAATATTTGCCATGACCTCGAAAGAGGTCACGACATCAACCGGTAGATTGACTGGCTGGCATCTTCGCCTACAACACTGGCTTGAACCATCGGCGATGCCCGAGCAGCGACTGGTCTCGAAGCTCTCGAAACAGTGGAATCAACAAGAAGCAAGAAATGAAAAAAAAAGACAAGTCCCTAATGTTACTTCGTACCTAGGGGCTTGGCAACCCCAGCTGATGCAGAACTTGTTCCTTGGGCAGTTGGAGTAATCTCATCCCACCATCGCTCTTGATGTAAATGATTCAAAATTAACTTTGAGAGTTCCCGAAGAAGTCAGCTTCGCAACCACTGGGACCTTCCAAGCAGACATCCCATCTTCTTCAGCTGGAGTCACCGAAGCTGAATTCATCTGGACCCAGTGCGTGCCGTTGGCACCGGGGCTGGAGATGAAGACTTTCCGGACATGGTGTCCGCCGTTGGCACCCGGACCGAAGATGAAGATTATTCGGACCTTGTGACAACCGGTTCCAAAAATGAACCAAGTGTGACACATATGTATGCCCAGGATGTTCAACACACATACACAAAAGCATCATAAACGATATACAAAAAATTACCACAACACGAACTAGTAAATAATGACATGTAGCTTAAACAATGAATGGTAATAAATAACGGCTATTTGCTGAAAAGTAAAATTAAAACATATGAAAATCATACTAAGGTGTCTATGTCAATTAACCCATCATATCCTAAATAATTACCAATTATGAGTCCAACACCATCATTTACCATCATATCCCATCCATCTATAATTATCCATCCAGATACCAAATTCTTACCATCATCATTAACCATGTCCACTTCTCACATCTAAAACCATAACCAATACCATAAACATAACCAAACCATCCCAAATACCCAATTTCCACTCTAATCTTGTCAGGGTCCAGGTCGCTTATAACCGGGAGCACAACTATCATAATAGTTTTAACACTCTGCAGAGGTTCTACCACTTTACCAACAACTTTGTGATTTAGTCCCCTTTCGGTGACTAAGAAACCTCCATCATGCCCATGACCGACCGATCACATTACAAACTTCCAATGGTGTGCGGCCAGGAGATCACAAAATAGCCTTTACAAAGGGACTACCAACATATTCAAACCCACTAAAGTTTCATCTGTGGTGAGGCCTCCAACTGAGCACATCCAACCAAGGGCACCCTCTTGTGCCGTTCGGATCCCAGGACACTCCCGCCACTATTGCAAACTCAATCGACTCCCATTCCCCGCTTCCCAAAATGATCCGAACAGTGCTGACAATACCTAATTAATTGGCTAAACCGCACCCATACTTGGCCTCGTGGTGGCACTATAAAACCTGGGTTGTCGCTCCACGAATCGGTCCTTAGATCTGAAGCAAGCAAAACCACCATAACATCCAACCAATCCACATACCATGCTTGCTTAGATATCCCAAGTCCCATGTTACCAATAAACCATGTTCGTAAACTCACATCATCCATAGGTTCATTAATTCATAATTAAGCCGTTTGGTTGTTTTATGATCCCAATTAATTAGAGCGAAGCAAAAAGGTAATATACTCTTCCCGACTCTCTACAACAATCCCAAGCGACAAGGATGGTCAAACAAGACTAGTAAACACCTATGATGGGTTTCCCATCAATTTGACGCAAGCATGCAATTTTGCAAACAAAACATTTAAAAACAGGATCAAAATGATCAAGAACACTTGCCTTGCTCTTGAGATTGGTTAGAATCAAATGCTTCAAAGTTCTGGTGCTGGAGGTCCTCGATAGCACCCTCTAGAGCAAAACCTTCTATTCCACGCAACAAACAAATGAAACAAGCATTACAATCAATAAATGCTCATATATTACTCAATATGTCATGGCATGCATGGATGATGCAATTATGTGGTAACACATGCTATCAAGTTGATATCATAGCCTACTAACTAGCCACAATTAAGTTTTACATGTTAGAGCAAGTTCTAAGTTGTTTTGGAGAATATTAGAGAAGTTCCAGGAATTTCTAGAACTGGAGGACCGGACTAGTCAGCACTTGGGTCGGACATGTCCGTTTTGGAAGAGAAATTAAATCAGACTAGTCCGCACTGGGACCGGACAAGTCCATTAAAGTTAGAGTTTTGGCAAATTTTCAACTAGAGCATGGTTTGAGTTGAATAGGGGACCAAGGTTGACGTAGAAAGATGATCTAAGGTAATTACCTTGAATTCAACAACTCAAAGGTCGAGATTTGGGTAAAACACTTGGATATTGATGTCTAGGGTTGATGGTGAAGGGTTGTTGGAGAATTAACGATGATGTTGATGAGTTGACGAAGATTGATCTTGCTTGACCCTACTATCCTCCTCCTCCTTCTTCTAGCTGCGAGCTCCTCTCTCCTCGATGGCGGCTCGCACATGAACAAGGGTTAGGGTTTTCTTCAATTGTGGCAAAGAGATGAAAGGGTGGGTGGTGGGGTGATTATATAGAGTGGAGGTGGTAGGGTTTGTGTGGAATCCAAGTATAAGGCGATGGAGGCCTTGGTGGGGTCCCACATGTGCTCCACAGGGGTTGGGCACGATGTTCTTGGGCCCACTTAAGGCAAATATCCAATAACTTGTTGTGAGAATCAGAGTCGGGCACACCGGACTAGTCTGCTAGGGGCTGAACAAGTCCGATCGGGTATAGAGACTAGAACGGACAAGTTCGGTGAAAGTCCGAACAAGTCCGATCTGGTCCAAAAAGCAAAACGTACAAGTCCGGTATGGGACTGGACAAGTCCGGAGGTTTGTCTAATTTTTCATAAATCGGGCCACAATGAGGAATTACTGGACAACTCAGAAAAGTTCCAGTAACGAAGATCAGAGTAGTCTGTACTTGAGAACGGACAAGTCCGAAAACATTTTCGGACTAATCCACAGCAAAAAGTGGATAAGTTCGGAAAACATTAGAAGGAAAACTGGACTAGTCCGGGGTCTAGTCCGGACAAGTTCGCACTAATACATGTTTTTAGTTGCTATTTTGATTCTAATTTATTTTAAACTTGTTCCTTTTTGTGTTGCCTAATGTTAAACATGTATAAGAATGTATGCAATGCATGATGGATGAAAATAAGGGTGTTACAGATCCGGTGCTTGCCTTGAGCGCCGGAGCCGAAGTTGAAGTCGCGGAAGGTATGAACACCACAGACTTCAAGGTTGGGCGAGGCACCAACGATGACACTGCTTCCATCAAAGCTGGCCTGGAGGAGCTCGCGTCAACTTGCTCTAGCTTCCTCTTCCTGCTGGAGGAATCAGCAGGCTCCTTCCCCTTGCTCCAGCTTAGCTCGGACCTCTTCTCCTGACTAGGGGCCGAAGCTTCAGAGATGTTAATCCCTCTGGAGGCGTCACCCTGCTGTCGCACGGCGATGCCGGTGTCGCCAAGGGTTGGCATTTCCTTCATGAGATGCCTCTTTATCTCTGGCGCAGCAAACACTGGCAAGAACTCTGACGGAGGCATGATGTCGTCTCTAGAGATGGAACCACTGTACAACTTCGCCAGACCAAACAGTAGAGCCTTCTCGTCCAAGTCAGCTCCCAAGCCAACCTCAATCCGGTTGAAGTCCATCTATCGGTACCCTACGGACCAGGTACCCCTTCATACCAGAAAGTGAAGCTTTGAGTCCCACTTTCCAGGAAAGTGGACCTCTAGAGGCCAACACGTGTCTCGTAGTGTCGGACCTGCTTCCGTCCTTTGGGTGGTTCCGGCCCTGCCACGTGTCCCACAAAACCTGGCCTGCCTCCCTACTCAGGGTGGCTCCGGCACTACCATGTGTCCCGCAGAGCTGGACCCGCCTCCCTCCTTAGGGTGGCTCCGGGGCTGCCACGTGTTCCGTGGCGCCGGACCTGCCTCCCTGCTAAGGGAAGCTTCGATGCTACCACGTGTCATGTAGCACCGGACCTGCCTCTCCGCTATGCACAAAACTTTTGTACGAGTTATATACAGAACTTTTGTGTGAGCTATGCATAAGAACTCCTGACCTATACTTTAAGTGTGTCCTTGCCTCCCTTGTTATTCGGACCTATTATGAAATACAATTGCATGAAAACAGACTCTACATGCATTTCCATTGCGCATGCTCTTATTTAATTTTCTCTTTACCTTCTTACAAATAGTGAAGCTATGCAATCCTCTTGAAAATTGGTTTCTAAGAATTCATGTGATACATATTCAAGTATTATTGGTAGTATTTTTTCGAGATTTAGTGTTCGCTGAATGGCCTACTCGTCTGAAAACCAATGCCAATGACATGTCAGGAGTCGGCTATAAACTTAGCCTAATCCAACACCCTAAGTACACCACTCTATCTTTTCTGGTGTTGCATCAAAGTCAGGCGGATCCGGAAAGCACACAGACCTATGAAAGTACATACGATGTATTATCATGTTCAATTGATTTATGACCCAGATTTCAAAAAAGGATAGTAAGTCACAACAAAATTATAGGCAAGAATAAGCAATTTTGCTACTTTTTTGTCTCTCATGTGCAGGATAAATGATTTTCGTGCTCGTTTTGGGTGTCCTGACGTCCCCGAGGGGCCTGGCATCGACATTTTGCACACTGATGAAGGGCGCCACCGGAGCATCAAGCTCTGGTACCACCCAGGGGGGCCCGGGTCGACGTTTAGCACGTTGATGATGAGCGCCACTGGAGCATCTAGCTCTGGTGCCACCCATGGAGCCCGGCATCGACGTTTTGCACGTTGATGATGGGTGCCACCAGAGCATCTAGCTCCAGTACCACCCATGGGGCCCGGCGTCGATGTTTCGCACGTTAATGATGGGCACCACCAAAGCATGTAGCTCTGGTACCACCCAGGGGGCCCGACCACTACAAGGATTCTGACCTATTGCAACGATTGTACTGCAACGAATACTAAATTGTTGCAGTAAGCTTGGCTTTTTGCCACGATTCACTAGTTCATGGCACTAGGAACTATCGCCACGGAACACAATCGTTGCATTAGGATCCGTTGCCACGAATCACTCATTCGTGGCGCCAGGATGCTAATGCAACAGATCACAATCGTTGCATTAGGATCTGTTGCCACGAAATACTGGTTCGTGGTGTTACAGCTTTATTGCCACGGAAAACAGTCGTTGCATTAGGATCTGTTGCCACGAATTACTGGTTCATGGCGTTACGGCTTTATTGCCACGGAACACAGTCGTTGCATTAGGATCTGTTGCCACGAAATACTGGTTAGTGGCGTTACAGGTTTATTGCCACAGAACACAGTCGTTGCATTAGGATCTGTTGCCACAAATTACTGGTTAGTGGTGTTACAACTTTATTGCCACGGAACACAGTCGTTGCATTAGGATCTGTTGCCATGAATCAGCAAACAGTTGCATTTGGACCGTAATGCAACGAAACAGAATCGTTGCATTAGGATGTGTTGCCACGATACTCTGGTTTGTGGCGTTACAGCTTTATTGCCACGGAACACAACTGTTGCATTAGGAACTGTTGCCACAAAATACTGGTTCGTGGCGTTACAGCTATATTGCCACGGAACACAGTCGTTGCATTAGGATTTGTTGCCCCGAATCAGCAAACAGTTGCATTTGGACCGTAATGCAACGAAACAGAATCGTTGCATTAGGATGTGTTGCCACGAAATACTGGTTTGTGGCATTGCATCTTTATTGCCACGGAACATAGTCGTTTCATTAGGATCTGTTGCCACAAATTACTGGTTAGTGGCGTTACAGCTTTATTGCCACAGAACACAGTCGTTGCACTAGGATCTGTTGCCACGAATCAGCAAACAGTTGCATTTGGACTGTAATGCAACAAAACAGAATCGTTGCATTAGGATGTGTTGCCACTATACTCTGGTTCGTTGCGTTACAACTTTATTGCCATGGAACACAATCGTTGCATTAGGATCTGTTGCCAAGAAATACTGGCTCGTGGCGTTACAACTTTATTGCCACGGAACACAGTCTGTATTAGGATCTGTTGCCAAGAATCAGCAAACAGTTGCATTTGGACCGTAATGGAACGAAACAGAATCGTTGCATTAGGATGTGTTGCCACGAAATACTGGTTCATGGCATTACAACTTTATTGCCACGGAACACAGTCATTGCATTAGGATCTGTTGCCACGAATTATTGGTTAGTGGCGTTACAGCTTTATTGCCACGGAACACAATCGTTGCATTAGGATCTGTTGCCACGAATCAGCAAACAGTTGCATTTGGACCGTAATGCAACGAAACAGAATCGTTGCATTAGGATGTGTTACCACGATACTCTCGTTCGTGGCGTTACAGCTTTATTGCTATGGAACACAATCATTGCATTAGGATCTGTTGTCACAAATTACTGGTTCGTGGCATTACAACTTTATTGCCACGAAACACAGTCGTTGTATTAGGATTTGTTGCCACGAAATACTGGTTCGTGGCGTTACAGCTTTATTGCCACAGAACACAGTCGTTGCATTAGGATCTGTTGCCACAGATCCTCAAACAGTTGCATTTGGACTGTAATGCAACAAAACAGAATCGTTGCATTAGGATGTGTTGCCACGATACTCTGGTTCGTGGTGTTACAACTTTATTGCCACGGAACACAATCGTTGCATTAGTATTTGTTGCCACGAATTACGGGTTCGTGGCATTACAGCTTTATTGCCATGGAACACAGTCGTTGCATTAGGATCCGTTGCCACGAATCAGCAAACAATTTTCGCGTTCTCCTCGGCGTAGTGCTGATAAATGATGTTCATTACTTTTTGCCTCCTGACGACTCAGTGCTGGACTAATGACGCTGATGATCCGTAACATACTCAACGATGTAAAACATCAGGTATTAACGTATCAACTAATATGAGGGGGAGAATACCAACGCGCAGATTTAAAAGTATGTTGTGGATCATCAGCGTCCTCAGTCCAGAAGCAGGGTAGAAGCGGCGCCGTGGCCGCCGCGAACTCGAGAACAGATTAGGAGAAGGCTCATCGCCAACGGATCGAGGGGACGGAAGCTACATGACCACTATGGGCGATGAGCCTTCCCCTCGATCCGTTCTCGAGGATCGCAGAAAATTTATTTCCGTCCACCTAGGCCCAGCGCCGGGCCTGCCTTTAAGACCATCCGCAGTGGTTCACGGTAAAGCGGTGATGGGACGCGGATCGGTTCCAATTGAATTCAAAGATGCGCATGCGGGATGCATAACCTCTGCAGTACTGCAGGTGCAGTAAAAGTCACTAACATGTGGGCCCCACGGCCAGCCGAACCCACATATCAGTGACTGTTACTGCACCTGCAGTACCGCAGGTGATTTCAACGCATGCGCTTCATGCGTCTAAGGCGCCTTGGTGACTGGCGCGCACGTAAGCTCGGTGCGCCCGGTCGCATCAGCCGCCTGTACAAATGGCTACGGCTTGAACGAAGGACGAAACCTTATGCGGCAAACAGCAACGTATAATACTTCCTCCGCCCCAACTCAACTCTATTTCTGTTTTGGTCGAACTAATTACCTTTGACAAATGATTTATATGGAATTTATTAACTTCAATAACATGTAGTACTATATTGTATATTATGGAAATATTTTTCATTGTGAATCTAAAAGTACAATTCTTGTATTGTTAAAACAGATCAAAATTGCGTAAATCTGAAAGATAGATTTGACGAAACCTAAGACTTCCCTTTGAAAAAGTTATATACTTTACATTAGTTTTACATATGTAATATGCACATAGGATATATCACTAAATAGTTTTGCAAAAAAAAACATGCAGGAGAAATATGTATATCCCACATATATGCTACTACTACGTAAATTAGGGGTGGGCAAACAAACCGAGACCGAAAAACCAAAACCGATAAAACCGAGATAGGAACTGAAAAGACCGAAATATCGGGTATCGGGTACTTTTCGGGTAGCAAATATAAATAACTGAAAAATAAATGTTGGGTTTGGACGGATGAATTCATTGTGGAGCTACATGTCACATACTTAATTATACTAAAAATCATCATCTTCGCTGTCGTCCCCCCACAATGGAGCTACATGACCATCATTGGTATATGTATCGTCTTCGTCGTCGTCTTCATTTTCTGATGCAACTCCATCTACCTCAAATCGATCACCTGACGTTGTCATTATAAGAGTGGAAGCATCGCCGTTGGCTCCCTCAATGTCATTCCTAGCCCATGTGGTCGTATCCTCATTATTGATATCATCAGTAAGCAGATCATCATGAAATGTCTCAGCCTCCATCGTCTCAGTCACATTATTTTCACTGTCTCCAGGGGGCATGGCAAAAAGGTTCCGTGGCTTCATTTTAACAACTGTAGCCCATTTAGGATGCTTCACACTTGGAACATAAAAAACTTGTTCTGCTTGGGTGGCTAGAATGTAAGGCTCATACTGGAATCGAAACAAAGTAGTGTCAACATCTATCATTTCGTATTGATCCTTTTTGTAGCCTCTGCTTTGGTTCTGACTGCTTCCAAAAGGCTGATCAAACCATTCACACTGAAATAACAGAACCTCTTGATTTTTTTTTTCAAAATCAACAGCAATGATTTTCTTGATTACTCCAAACCAATCATGATGAGTGCCCCGAACAACAATACGACTGTTTTGGGTCCGTAAATCTTTTTCCACATCTGCAGTTCGAAAGAAGAAGCCATTGATGAATAACCGACTAAAAAAACGTGCCTGACGATCAGGTCCTCTAGATAATGCATACAGATAATCGGTTGCTTTGCCTTCTTTGTGTAATGTCGTAATCTGTACACATTAGTATAACAAGGGTTATCGACGACAAACCAATTTCAGAACACATATTTGTTCAATATTTCATCAAAGTGCAAACTTGCATGTACTTACTCATTTCTGAAACCAATCAACAAACTCATCTCTATGGCGTTTATCAACATCACGAGAATGAATCTTTTTCAGCTCTTCAATATGCTCACTGAAAAGGGTACAAAATTAAATTAGCCATCTACAATAAGCCATATATATAGTATACAACATCTGAGTTATACGTTATTACTTGATCCATGGAGCGGCCTCTTCAACGTTAGTAATAAGATAATGCCTGATGTCATGTAGTTCCACCATAGTAAGTTGGTCCCATTTATACCCTTTTTTAGAATTATCAACTTCTGTAAATATGTTAGAATTATCAACAGAAGGTTCATTTGTTGCTGCAGCTTCATGACGTTCTGGCCTACTATGCTTGGTGCTGATGTTATCCAAAAACTGACTACAAAAAGTCATACACTTCGGCAATATATCCCTCAGCTATAGAACCCTCCGGGTGAGCTTTGTTACGTACATACCTCTTCAATGTACCAAGGTACCTCTCAATTGGATACATCCATCTGTAAGAAATAGGTCCACCCAACCGTGCTTCTTCGGCAAGATGGGTTGGAAGATGTACCATGATATCAAAGAAAGCGGGAGGAAACAACATCTCAAGCTTACAAATTGTTTTAGGAATTTGTTTGCTCATCTTGTCCAAATCTGGTTCCGTCAATTCTTTAGAACAAATTCCAGAAAAGAATGTGCTAAACTCAATTAAAGGTGCAACAACCTTTTCAGGCAATATGTTACGTATTGCAATAGGAAGGAGCTTCTGAAATATAATATGGCAGTCATGAGTTTTTAGACCCGATACCTTACATGCTTTTATGTCCACACATCTCTTGATGTTTGAGGCATAACCATTGGGCACCTTCACATTCCCCAAAAACATGCACAAGGTGGTCTTCTCATCTTTGCCCAAAGTATATAATGCTGGTGGGAATGTGTAATTGCTCTTTATGAGCTTCGGATGTTGATCTGGCCGTATACCCATATCCTTCATATCAAGACGAGCTTGTAGACTATCTTTTGTTTTACCATCCATAGCAAGCAATGTCCCCAATATGCTATCACAAATGTTTTTCTCAATGTGCATGACATCCAAGTTATGCCTTATTAGCAATGTCTTCCAATAAGGGAGGTCGAAAAATATACTTTTCTTCTTCCAATTATGCCATCTATTTTCCTCGGTGTGCTTTCTCTTATTTTTCGTCTGTCCAAAACTCACTTGATCAAAACACTTGTATTGTTGGAGTACTTCGTCACTAGAGAGTGTTGTTGGAGCCTCTCTATTCTCTTCCTTGTTGTTGAAAGAACCTTTGTTTCGACGCCATTTGTGATCCTGAGGTAGGAAAGGACGATGACCCATGTAACAATGCTTTCGTCCATATTTCAAACAGAAGGCGTCAGTGTTTATATGACAGTATGAACATGCTAGCTTCCCTTTTGTGCTCCATCCACATAGCATTGCATATGCTGGAAAATCATTTATTGTCCACAATAAAGAAGCTCGCATGAAAAATGTCTCTTTCTTTAAACTGTCATATGTTTCAACACCATCAGACCATAATTTCAGTAGCTCATCAATCAAAGGCTGCAGATACACATCAATGTTGTTTCCAGGTGACTTTGGCCCAGGAATTATCATTGACATCACCCAATAAGATTGCTTCATACACAACCAAGGTGGTAGATTATAAGGGATTAGAATCACAGGCCATGTACTGTAAGAAACACTCATTACTCCAAAAGGATTGAAAACATCAGATGCTAGCCCAAGTCTTATGTTGCGAGGATCAGATGAGAAATTTTGGTGAATGCTATCAAAATGCTTCCATGCTTTTGAATCGGCGGGATGGCGTAATATTCCATCATCAGCACGACCTTCTTTGTGCCAACGCATGTTTGATGCCGTTGATTCTCCCATATAAAACCTTTGTAGACGGGGAATAAGAGGGAAGTAACGTAGAACCTTGCGTGCTACAAGCTTCTTGGATTTTCCACAAGGTAAAGCCTCTCTTGCATCCCCAGCAGTACTATTTTTCCATCTTAATTCACCACATTTTGGGCAACTATTCAACAGGGAATAGTCCTTCCGGAATAACACACATTCATTGACACATGCATCGATCTTTTGGTAGTCCAGTCTGAGGTCACGAACAACCTTCTGAAGTTTATCAAGTGTATTAGGAATGCAGTGGACCTTTGGAAGCGCAAATGAGAATAGTTCAAGTAACATCTCACAAGCTACTTTGCTCATACCAGTTAAACACTTTATCTGGTAGAACCTGACAATGTAGGATAATTGGGTCAGCTGCGAACAACTTGGATACAACTCCTTTTTGACATCAGTTAATAAGTTATAGAATTTCTTTGCATCCCCAGTTGGCTCCTGCTGGTTTATAGCATTTTCTTGATCATCAACATCTGCTGAAGTACCACCATGATCAGTGCCTCTAAGTAGATTGGACAACATATTTTGCATAGCGGCGGGCGATCTCCTGACAACTCCACCGGTTTGGGGACAAGGAGGGTTTGGCGATCGGAAAATTCGAACTAATTTTGCACAGATAGTACATCCATGAACAAGAACACTAAGTACATTTAACTTAAAAACATTACTCCCTCCGTCCCAAAATACTTGTCCGTTTCGATGGAGGGAGTATCTCCATCCCAAAATACTTGTCACTTTGGATGGAGGGAGTATATTACAAACACAAGAAAAGATAAACTACAACTAAAACCATGAAACGAAAAACTACAACTAAAAACATGAAACGAAAAACTACAACTACAAACATGAAAAGAAAACACCTAAATACTACTCTACTCAGCCTCCACCTCCTCCTCCTATGGTGGGTCCTCGGGCTCCTGACCCTCCTCTAGCGCCTCGGGCTCCAGCGGCGGAAGGTGACCCAGTCTCAAGGCCGCCGCCACGACGAGGTTGCGACGACCCGCGACACGAGCTCGGCCGCCATCATCTCCCAGAGGGAGTCGAGACGAGAGGCCACGTGCTATAGGCCGAAGACGTAGTTGCCCGTGGTGTCCATTCCAGTACTTTGTGGAAGGGTACCGAGCCCAAGGCGTTCTATGGAGTGAGATGTATCTGTAAATACATCTCGGGCCATGATGAACAGGAGGGTATCCTTCACGCGCGGTGGCGAGGGGGGGTCCAGCTGCGGCCGCTTACCGGCGGCCGGGTCCCTCGGCGTCTCGGTGGCGGAGGGTTGCTCGAGATCGAAAGCATTTGCTGTATACTAGCCGCGGCTAGGTTTTGTGGAGAGAAGAGAGGTTGTTGGAAAGGTTGTGCGGAAAAAGACGATGGCGTGGGTGACCATCTTATACTCCCTCCGTCCCAAGTGAACTCTATTTTTAGGATTCAAACCGCACATTAGTCAACACATAAACTTACCCTAACACCCTTCATCAATACATATCCTCCCACTTTCCATTCAATGCCAGCAAGTTGCTACGACAACAAAGGATAGTAGCTGAAAATGTGCAGAGCACACAGCTGACATGACCATACAATGAAAGTAAAGTTGAGCTGGGACAAAAAAAATTGGCTGGAAATAACTGCCCACACACCACCATCCCTCTTCTCCGCGCGTACTAAAAATCACCGGGCGTCTCATCGTCTTCTCCGCGCGTACTAATAAAGAGTAGTAAGACGACACACCATCCTCTATTCTGCCACACACACCATCCTCTTCTCTGCGTGTACTCTTCCTCTCCATCGCGCGCGCCCTCATTGGTTCCCTTCGAAGCCCATGGAGTTACCCTTGCCGCACGATATTGAGGTCCTGATCGCGGGGTGGGTCGTCGCAACCTCCACCCAGCCCATGGACGACCTCTCCAGTTTGCGCGCCACCTGCAAGGCCATGCACGCGGCGTGCTGTGACCCCGCCGTGGGTAGGCGCGTGGCGCTGGAGCGGGAGAGCAGCTGGGAGTGGTTCCAACAGCACGGGAACGAGAGCTACGACGCCCTCGTGGAGCGCCTGGCCAACGTGGGCAATCCTAATGCGTGCTACGTCGCCGGGTTTGACCTCGTCTTCAACTACGGCCGCGCGCAGGCGCAGCGGGGCACCCAGTTCCTTGCCCAGGCGGCCGCGAACGGCCACAAGGTGGCGGCCTACGTCCTCGCCATGCTCCGCTATGACACTGACCGCGGGGACCACGACACCCTCGAGTATATCTGGCAGGTCGAAGGCGAGGGCCACGTCGGCGACAACGCGGCCGGGTCCGTCGCGATGAAGAAAACCAACACGGAGTCCTGCCGGTGTTGGAATTAAGCCATGCAGAGGCTCGACGTTTTCGTGAGATGGAGGTTTCTGCGTAGACCTCCTCCAGGACCGCCGCCGGTGGCGTTGCCCGAAATTGACGATTACGTTTGCCGCTGCCCAACAGGGGGGAACCAGGGGCCTGCCCGCTGCGGCCGACGAGGGTGGTATGAGTGGACCGTCTTCTTTACTGAGAACTGTAGGATTGAGCGCAAGTATGACCTGTTCTGCCATAACGTGTTGTACTCTATGGGTTATATTCCCTCCATTCCCTTTTGGATGCGCTACCCCTAGTTCTCCCAACGCCAATGAAAAGTGAACAAAGGGAGTACTGTATATAAAATAGACTTGTATAAGGCATGTTGATGTGTTTCTCTTATATATGCATGCTCGTCTCTGATGAATGTTGCACTTGTTGTGTTTCCCCTATGCGCGCTCGTCTTTTGTTTAGCCCCGTTTGCATCAAAGAAAACAACATGACAAAGCGTGAAAAGAAAAATATAAAAAAATAAGAGAAACACAACATCACGACTGGAGATGTTTTTCGATTCACGCACGAAGTGGGTTAAAGGTTAAAACTTGGCATCGTTAAAGGAGATGTTTTTCGATAAAAGGAGAATTTTTCAATAATACAACAAACACATTGTTCATGAACATAAAGACATATTACATTAACATACTACCAACACATATATTACAAACAAGAGTAAAGAAAACATGGACGAAAAACACGTAGAAACAAGAACAAAACTACTCCTAATACTATCCTACTCGGAGGCCTCGTCCACCTCCACCGTCGCGCGCGCCGCGGCCGACGCATTATATTCATCAAGATTGAAAAATGAAAAATAGCATTTGTTGTATGTTTTTTATGTTCTGACCAATTTCAAAAGATTTATGAAGTCAAATTTAATGGTAACCTGTACTTATCAATAATATTACAAGAAAGTGGAATTTTGCCTTTTTAAAGGACCCACATTTAATCAAGAATATTAATTAAGAGGAACTAAATATCTTCACAGGCGGTTGGTACTTAATAACCGTCTGAGAAGATGTTTATCTCAGTCAGATATTACTTACCGACCGCCTGAGATAATGCCCGATACTGTTCTTCAGTTTCCTTATCCCTTGCTTCTTTTTTATTTAGATTCCAATATAAATACTCAAACATGTTTAGATTCTGCAAATTGTGTCCAAATTCGATGATTCTTTCTTCTACATTTGTATAAAATCAACATCTACCGCATGAACAAAATATTTAAAAACTTGTATAGCTGACATTGTAATGTTTTGGTAAATATCAAATGAATTTCTACTCACATATTATTCACATTTGTGTATCTCATAAAAAAATATACTTCACTCAAATTTGTTTGTATGAACATATTTATATCATTTATACATGTATGAATTTTATTAATTTTTTTTAAAGCATTCCAACATGTCAAACTTCAAATTATCCATCATTCTAACTAAATGCTCATATATACATATGAGGCATTCATCAAATTATGAACACACATTGATTCAACAAAAATTAAAAAAATCTGAAACAATTCATAGAGGTTAGTATGATGAGTAAAAATGTCCACTGAAAAAATAAATGATAAAGGCATTATATTCATCAAGATAGAAAAATGAAAAATAGCATTTGTTGTACGTTTTTTATGTTCTAACCAATTTCAAAAGATTTATGAAGTGAAATTTAATGGTAACCTTTACATATCAATAATATTACAAGAAAGTGGAATTTTGC
This sequence comes from Tuctoria greenei, assembly GCA_036927565.1. NCBI lineage: Eukaryota > Viridiplantae > Streptophyta > Magnoliopsida > Poales > Poaceae > Tuctoria > Tuctoria greenei. The sequence continues at coordinate 170,412,678 of JAYESD010000002.1, read as the reverse complement.
CTTTTTAAAGGACCCACGTTTAATCAAGAATATTAATTAAGAAGAAGTAAATATATTCACAGGCGGTTGGTACTTAATAACCTTCTGAGAAGATGTTTATCTCAGTCGCGTATTACTTACCAACCGTCTAAGATAATGCCCGATACTGTTCTTCAGTTTCCTTATCCCTTGCTTCTTTTTTATTTAGATTCCAATATAAATACTCAAACATGTTTAGATTCTGCAAATTGTGTCCAAATTATATGATTCTTTCTTCTACATTTGTATAAAATTAACATCTACCACCTGAACAAAAAATTTTAAAACTTGTATAGATGACATTGTAATGTTTTGGTAAATATCAAATCAATTTCTACTCACATATTATTCACATTTGTGTATCTCATAGAAAAAAGATCCTTCACTCAAATTTGTTTGTATGAACATATTTGTATCATTTATACATGTATGAATTTTGTTAATTCTTTTTAAAAGCATTCCAACATGTCAAACTTCAAATTATCCATCGTTCTAACTAAATGCTCATATATACATATGAGGCATTCATCAAATTTTGAACACACATTAATTCAAAAAAATTTAAAAAAATCTGAAAAAATTCATAGAGGTTGGTATGATGAGTAAAAATGTCCACTGAAAAAATAAATGAAAAAGGCATTATATTCATCAAGATAGAAAAATGAAAATGTCATTTGTTGTATGTTTTTTATGTTCTGACCGATTTCAAATGATTTACGAAGTGAAATTTAATGGTAACTTTTACTTATTAATAATATTACAAGAACGTGGAATTTTGACTTTTTAAAGGACCCACATTTAATCAAGAATATTAATTAAGAAGAAGTAAATATCTTCACAGGCGGTTGGTACTTAATAACCTTCTGAGAAGATGTTTATCTAAGTCGGGTATTAATTACCAACCATCTGAGATAATGCTCGATACTGTTCTTCAGTTTCCTTATCCCTTGCTTCTTTTTTATTTAGATTCCAATATAAATACTCAAACATGTTTAGATTCTGCAAATTGTGTCCAAATTATATGATTCTTTCTTCTACATTTGTATAAAATTAACATCTATCACCTGAACAAAAAATTTAAAACTTGTATAGCTGATATTGTAATGTTTTGGTAAATATCAAACTAATTTCTACTCACATATTATTCACATTTGTGTATCTCGTAAAAAAATATCCTTCACTCAAATTTGTTTGTATGAACATATTTGTATCATTTATACATGTATCAAATTATGAACACACATTGATTCAAAAAAATTTAAAAAAATATGAAAAAATTCATAGAGGTTGGTATGATGAGTAAAAATGTCCACTGAAAAAATAAATGAAAGAAGCATTATATTCATCAAGGTAGAAAAATGAAAAATAGCATTTGTTGTATGTTTTTTATGTTCTGACCAATTTCAAATGATTTATGATGTGAAATTTAATGGTAACCTTTACATATCAATAATATTACAAGAAAGTGGAATTTTGACTTTTTAAAGGACCCACATTTAATCAAGAATATTAATTAAGAAGAAGTAAATATCTTCATAGAAAGTTGGTACTTAGTAACTGCCTGAGAAGATGTTTATCTCGGATTTTACTAACCAACCGCCTAAGATAATTTTATCTTCTCAGGCGGTTGGTAAGTAAAACCCGCCTGAGGTAACCATCTTCTCAGACGATCAGTACTTAAAATCCGCTTGAGAAAATTGGTGTTTATATATACCCTCGGCAGCCAAGTGTTCGCCCTCGTCACTTCCAGGTAGGCCGCCGAGCTTCGCCCTAGTCACTTCCAGGTACGCCCTCATCGGTGAAAAAGAGTGTCTCTTCTCGCCTGCAGCTACCTCGCCTCGCCTCACCTCACCATCCAAATCCAAGTGCCACGCTTTGCGATTCTTGATACTAGAAAAAGGCTGGAGGATTTGCTTTTTGTCCCTTGATTGATCAGTTATAGGTCCGGAGCTAGGCGCCGCCTAGTAAACCTCAAGAACGTGGTCGCCACTCTGAACGAAGCTAGCCTATTTAGAATAAGAAGATAAAATTGCCATTGCTGGTGAGCAACTTTAACATGCTTGTCACCCTCGCAATGTATAGGAACCTTTTGGTCAGTCGCCTTAAACCCTAGAATGCCTTATCAAATCCTAGAATGCTTCCATCTTTTTCATCATGCAACACTTCATGTAGAGTTAATATGCCATTTATTAGATTTTTTGTCTTATTAGTTCTAGCATGGAAAGCCCTAAGAAGACTGGTCCTGGTAGTAACAATAAAGAAGACAATATGGAGTTTACTGACTCCAGCAGTTCAGGCTCCTATCACAGTCCATCGGATCCTTTTCCGAATATAAAATTTAAAAAGACTTCAGTGGATCTAGACCCGGAATATGATCTTGCCGACGAGGTATGGATCACGAATCTTAACTTCAGCAGTTCAAGTTAATGTTGGTTGTCAAGTATACGAAGTCTTATAATTTTTTTTCTACCTAGATTAATCACGAAGACAACGAGGTGACATCGGCTCCTAAAACCGCAGAAGGTTCTCCAATGGATGAATCCTCAACCTCACTCAAGCGGAAACGAGGGCAACGAGGTCCCAATAAGGGTCCATTGGACCGCATCATGTACATAACAAGGGTCGGTCCAGGTGGGCTTCCCCAAGAACCACTGGATTCAGTTACCAAGTGTGGGGATCGGAGTCCACACATCCGAGGATCTCATTGTGTGGTGCCATGCGATGCGGCACCTAACATCACACACAAAAAGGATACCATAACATATAAAGTTTTCATTTCATAATAAGAAGAGTTTACAAAAGAGTGTACCACAGAAGTACACACGCAGCGGAAAAATACATACTCATAATCTCACCTAAATAAGCAGGAGAGAAGACGTCCATGCCCTAGGACGATTCTCACTAGCAACAAGAAGAACATGCAGCAGCGGCATGGTTCCCATGAGATTTATCTCGACACCTCGAGTCTCATGTACAACCTGAACGGCAGAAATAAAACTAATACCTGCAAGAATCGTTAAAGCGCAAACGTGAGCATAAGGCTCAGCAAGACTTAACTGTCTCTATAGACATATGCAGTGTGAATACTAACATAGGTAAGGAATAGCATAAATAGACTCGCCTACAAGTGGATCCTTATAATCACGTTTTAAGTAGCAAATGACATACTTCAGGCACGGCACATCATAGACTCCACAATCAAACAAGAAACGCTTTGCCGATGATATGACATGCCCAAAGCACATAATGCTATTACAGGTAAAGTATGGGGAAACTGTAAACTTTTAATTGTACTATCTCTAAGCCAAACAAGGTTGCAATACAATGATTAAGCAGATTGGCAATATTTATCATCATTCCATTACTCTTATTTACTACGTCACAACTCAGTGAACAAGTGGTACTCTATTACCGCGAGGGACGGTGATTGCAATCAGGACACACCCGGAATACACGACACATACGCCCGCTCGGAAGTACCTTTCACTGTACTCCTCTCCCACGTTGTATGTGGCCACCTTTCACCCGTCATCCAAATGTCGAACTAGTTCTACCGTCCCAAAAGTAAGGTCCCTAACCGAGCACGTCGAAGTTGCTCCTTAGAGGTTCCACCTTACGATCATCTTCCCCCGAAGGACGGCAGTATAAGTTTCGACATGAGGGTGCCCGAGCTACATCACTTTATGGACCCCATTAATCCATTATGTAACCGGTACTGTTCAAACTTGCTCAACAGGGCCGCACACGAGACGGTCCTTAACCGACACAGACGGGGCTACAACCAACCTCCACATTTGCCTTACCCTTACCGGCCCAGGCCCAAATGTGGTCGCAAGCATTGTCCCACTCATCCGGGATCAGACAACCTTGCGCCTCCCGTCCTACAGGAACATCCCCGTCCACATCTCCAGTTATTAAGAGTGAACATTTTGGTAACATCTCGCGAGTAGGTTTCCCTTACTCGACTTCTCTCGCAAGTAGAATTCAACTACTTGACTTGTGATCAATAAAATGTGATCCTCTCGCGAGTAGATTCCAACTACTCGACTTCTACCGAATTTCCTATACATTAGCAAAGCAGTTACTACAGGTCAAACTGTAAACCGTTTCAACCAATCCTTGGGATTTGTGGTCATGCAAGTGGAGTATCAATCACCCTATACGTAATGCACATATCAAACTTAAGACGTAATGTGAGAAATACTGCAAAACTCTGTAAAGCTTTTAAATGCAAACCGAGGCTTGCCTTGTTTGCGACTATATAACCATGTTAGTTGTTATTGGCTTGGTCTTCCTTCGAAGAGTCCGTCATGGAACTTCAATGGAAACACCTTGGCCTTCTCCTCAAAGCGAAGTTTCTTGTCGATCACCTATCAGCACGTTCCTATCGACATGATATGCATATAAGTAATTAAGTAATTAAGTAATTTAATAATAGACTCCACGGGGTTGTGTAAACTTTAAGAGCGAGGAGTTTGACTAGGAAGGACAGATATGCCTATGTTGTGTGGGTAACCAGAGGATGAGTCAAGGTGGACATAGTAGTGTCAAGATGTGAATTGAAAGGTGCAATGTAAGCACACATTGCAACTTGGCACTCCACACTCGATGCTATGCCACTCACGGATGATAAAGCTGAATGGTGTGGAAGTGTTGGACTGGTAGTGTAAGGATGACTAAAGAATTAAGGGGGACATCGAAAACTTAAGTATGAGTGGAGTGTACAAGACGAAGGTCGCGATTTAGCAGTCGACCAATGAACTTGACTTAACTCATAAATGACTAAACCTAGTTAAGTGAGCAGTGCTGTCGTAGGGTCCCGACTTAGGATGAACCATGATGGAACCTAACGACAGTTGGGTCTGAATTGAGACCAACATGGCTTGTACTTAAGATGTCATTACAGGCACTGTTAACCTAGCATGAGTACCATGACAATGTTCAAATGACTTTTAGGTAAAGTAGTTTCTACGGCAAGCTTCTCAAGCATCGTTCAAGTGCTTACACGACGACACTAATGTAGTGTCTCCCGCAAGCCTGTCCAGGTGAGCTCGGTAAGCTCTCGGGACCTAAACATGATGCGAGACCTTGTCGTGACGGTCATGCTTTGCCATCACGAGAAGATCGGATTAGCCAGGTCCACATCGACCCGGACTCGTCAACGGGGTGAGCGGAATCCCGAACACCACCTTGTGAGTCTTAAGGCTAGTGATGTCGACTCGGTTGTTGATAAGCGACTCGACGAACCTGCCGTCGATGAAGTGGTACACCAAGTTAACCAATTCTGTGATCGGTTAGGGAACATCCTCGACACAACCACGGAACTCTTATCCAAGGTTTTGCCTTGGTCTAGTTTTCCTTGTCGGTCGCAACGTTCTCCCTTTACTTAACCATAGGTCATCGGTGATCACCAACCCACCTGGTTTGAACTAGAAGGCATTTCATCGAGCATCTAGATTACACCTAGGACTCGATCACTCTCACCTCGACTAAAACCAAAGTTGGCTTGACAACTACTGTCCGACGAGTCGTGCTTGTGTTCCAGCACCACACACATCACAAGCATCCTTCATCTCGATGCCAGGACACGATGATGGCTCGGAGCGTCACGACGACGTCATGTTGTCAACGACGTCGACGCGACTCATGGTGGAGCATCACGAGCACGCACGGACAGCCAAGGCGACACAAACGACAAAGGAGGTCAACTTAGGGATTTCTATAGGAATGATATCAATTCGGAACATGGACGTACGATTTGATGACACATGTGTATCATTAGCAATCATGACGAACGGACTTCGGTGATGTCAAACAAGGCATTTTAGGGCAAGGCTCACCTTGTAGGCATTTCGCCGAATGTCTTGAGTGAGTTCTTGATTTCGTCGCTTCATCACCATTAATAGGGTATCTTGGCACTTAGGCTTGTCAGTCGCAACATACTCCTACCCCTGCATCACAGACCAGTTCTAAACATCAACAAAGTTGGTACTTTCGTCATGAACATTTCATCGAACACCTTGGCTACAGCTCTGTCCCAACTAATCTTTGCACAAATCAGAGCTAACCTTAAACCAATTGTCGTCGCCGTTGTGTCATCAACGTGTTCTTGCATCTCATACATCTCACAGGTCACTCGCATCGCTGGTTGGGTGCAGCCATAGCGCGGAACGGGGCGACGATGCCGATGGGGAGCAGACAAGCACGACCAGCAGCAAACCGGAACGTGGGCACGCGGGTGGCCAGGGCAGCGAGTTTTGCGCGGTCGGGAGCAGGCCGTTGCGGCGCGGCAAGGGGCGCTACGGCCGAAGGCAACAGGGGCGAGCACAACGTCGGCGTGGGGAGATGCCGCGGCGACCGGGAGGTGGGGCACGGAGCGCTTGGCGCTGCAGTCGGGCAAGCGCGATGCGGCCAGCGGGGCACGCCGAGGTTGCAGGCGGGGGAGCGGCGCGGCACGGTGCTGCAGGCGACCGGGGTGGTGCGGCTCCAGGCGCGGGGCGAAGGGAAGCTTGGCCGGTGGCGTGTTGGGGCGGCGCCGGTGAGCAGCAGCTTGCGCCGGCGTGGCGGCCGGGCGATGGCGTGGCGCTGGCGACCCGGAGGCAGAGCAGCGCAGTGGAGGCGCGCGGCTTTGGCGGTGCTTGGGGGCGGCGCCGGTGAGTACGCAGCGGCAGGGGGAGGGCGAGCCGGCGTGGGCGAGCGGCACGGAAGGTGAGCCAGTGCGGGGCAAGCAAGCAGCCAAGCTGAGCGGCGCACGGCGCTGAGCGGCGGAGGAAATGGTCAGGGCGAGCGGGAGTGGGATAAGAAGGAGTTGGGCACTGGGATAAGGACCGTTGTTGTCCGTCGCGGTGGTGCTGCATGCGTTTGCATGGAGGCAGGGGAGGGAAGAGAAAGGAAGTGCCGACCTGACCTGTGGGGACCACTTGTGGGACCCACTTCCCTCCTCCTTTCCAAAATTCAAATAGGGCTAGCAAACATGCTTCAAAAATAGTAACCTTTGGCCCAATGACCCAATAAAATGTGAAGAATTTTATGGTGCAATCAGATTTCAAAATTGAGCAAGTTGAATTTCGAACTTAGGTTTAAATTTGAATTCAAGCGGTCATACTTGATTCAATGAAATAAATGGTAAATTAGGTTCAAAAATCCCAAAACTTTGAAGTTACCCTTTTTGAATCATAAGGGACCTCAGGAAAAATTTGGAATGTATTTGGACAAAGTTAAGTACAATGTTTAAATTTGAAGTCGACTCTGATTAAACTCTCAGTACGTGTCCAATAAATAGGAAACGTGCTTCAAAAATTTTGAAACTTTACCGAGAGTCTATTTGGAATATTAGAAGGTCATGGAAAAATTTACAGCCATAGATTTGAATTTTTGTGCATGTCCCATTTTAGGGTTGGAATAATTCTTTTTTCTTTCTCTCTATTTTGTTTTCTTTTCTCCTTTAATTCTTCGTTGACAATGTGAATACCTGAAAATTAAGGATTTTACACCTTAAGTTCCAATCTACATTAACAACATGTTCTATATGTAAAATTTTAACAGTTCCTATTTTTAGTGAACATGGGTTAACTCATATGGGTCATGTGAGTTTGGATTTCCAAGTCCATTTTCAAAATTTTTAAGTTCGCATTTTTGCATTTTTGTTCCTCCGAAAAGCGGGCTTTTACAACCCTTCCCCCTTAAAGGAATCTCGTCCCGAGATTCTAACAAGTAGAATAACAGAAACGATGAGGGGACGATCCGTAAAAGAGGGTCATTGACTCAGGAAAATGACAGTGCCCTTAAAGACTTGGGTTCTACGAAATAGTGATTATCTTCAGGCATCTTAAGAAATTCTAAAATCTGCTTAAAGTGATTCCAGTCTTTAAGTTGATAATCTTGACAGGATGCTCGACATGACCATATCACATCGTAATACTTGGGTCTTAAAAAGTTATGTTGAGGTGTTGAGGTCTTCTTCTTTCCGTCAAAATGAAGTAACCTTCTTCATTGAGGAGGTACTTAGAGTTTGATGATAGTTAAGTGTACTTAACTCTAGATGTTTATCTTATGAAGACTTTTCTGCTTTGGTCTTGTAGCCGAAGCAATGCCATCAGGCAGTACAAGTCAAAGAGTTCCAAAGTTTGGTAATCAATAATAATCTCGCGAATGGAAAGATTTTAAGGCTCTAGCGAGGTCGAGAAGTCAATAAGAAACTCCTCGCAGCTAGAAACAATCAATTGTCAGTACTCAAGATGATTTGAATTTCAACAAGTCAAGGACAATGAATCAACTGTGTTTTAGTCACAATGTGTCCGTTGTGCTACTCAAGATAATGAAACCACTCGAAGGTGTTGCGAACGATAAAATTGATCACAACTCAAAAATGTTAGGTACTACTTAAGTATCTAAACGGGGTCACATATTCCTGCACAAAACTCATTAGTAATTATGTTTCATGATGCACCACAAACCGGATGATGTTATGCAGACACAATGCAACTCCGCAGATAATTATGAAAGCTATGGTGCATTCAGTATTATGCTTTGAGCAAAAATAGGTAAGACAACTCAGACAAAAACAGAAGTACCCTAGATACAGAAGGATTATGTGACTTGGTCATTAATAGTGTCAAACGATGAATGTCACTTTCATGTCTTGACCAAGTTCATGAATTTCAAGGTAAGAACATTAACAAGGAATGATGAGGTTCATCTCAAGGTAACGGAGTGTACATAATGGAACAAAATGATTGAACTTCTTGATGATGTGAATTCCCTGAAGCTTGTTAATCACAGCTTACAGATAGATGTGATTCCTTAACAAAGGGTCAGGTTTTTCATCACGTAGGATTCCTAAGGTAGTATGTCTAACCTTTAAAAGGTGCGGTAGGGTTGCCTTCAGAAGTTGCAAAGAGAGTAACCTTTGAAGAGTAAAGTTCTCATCACTTCCGTAGGTTACACTAAGTGGTTGACAAGGTACTGTGCTAGGCACGACCTTGGTTAGTGATCCACGTTCTTGCTAAAGAATTTCGAGCTCATACTACTCACCTATGGCTTCTCGTCTCAGAGACTGAAGCAAAGGAGTGGTTTAGCGTGAAGAATCAACTGACTTCTTTAACTCGATGATCGAGTCCCCCAAGAAACGAGGTTCGAGAATATCCGTTAATTAAGCTTCTCATTTACCCATTGAGTCAATGTTGTACTCGGTCCTACATACTTGAGCATTACTTCCAGCACGTTGGTTCGGTGTTGATGTACCCTGGTATGACACCTAGGTGAACGTATCACTTCGATTACTAGGTTCACTCCTTACCCCTTAAGGTTCAAGCTAGGTAAGCGAGAAACTTACCCCAAACGATCCTTACGGGGAGGGTCGTCGACTAATGGAAGTGCAGCACATGCTCAATACACCCTTAAAGTGTGAGGTGCACGGTTTCCTAATTAGAACACTAATCATGAGCCATCGAGCCAAAGAGATTTGATTGAGTTTAATACTCAACTCTAATGGTAATTATTGTTGAATCACAACACCTGTGATGTTATGAAACTCCTCAAGTTGCACTCGAGAACAAATGCCTAACAAAAACCAAAAGGTTCAAACTGGCCAGGCTATGGTGACCAACAACCAGTCTGAACGCAAACTCGATTTTTACCCAGTTAATGGAAAAATCAGATCTCAAGGTGAATAACAAAGTTAAATTCCACTTCACGACCTTTCCAAAAAGTATTGGTTTGCCTCTATATCATCTCTGGATTTCAAATTATGCTATTTTAAAGTTAACAGAATTTTCTGCACTTTCAGCAGAACCTGCTTAAAAAGTACCAGTTTTGGTCTACAGTTTTCAGACTGTTCCGTTAGAAATCTGGAAATATTCTTATTAACAAAGTTGTAGACAAGGTAATAAGATTTCCATAATGTACTTGATTGTATTCATATCAGTCCTGGTTCAAAATATATGAAGTTTTGAAGTTGGCTGAAATTTCAGCATTCAGAATTTGAATTCAGTTCAGATTGACCACTCTGCATTCAAACTCGATTTGGAATAGGTAGATGACCGATTCAGGTATGGAGCCAATTTCAAAAATTGTAGCTGACTCTCTAAAATTTCCAACGGATACTCGCGCGATACCATTAGATCAAGGGTCTGGGAGTTATGGATTAAACTCAGAGGTGTACAGAATGCTGTCCAGTTTGGGTGTGCCTGGACAGTCTCTGCGATTATCCAAATTTCACCCTCTTAGAAAAGGATTTCGGTCTCGAGCTGAATAGAGAACTCGTAAAGTACTTTCAAATCTTTCTAAGGAGTATTTACTTGCCCTCATAGCACTTCTGGTTGAGAAGATATGGCATTTGCAAATTGACAGTTTTCTGAAAATTTGGACAGCACCTCCTTTGTTTAAGGCTGATTTTGTCCAGAATTTTCAGATATACAAACATCAACATTTGCAAAAAAAAACATAGAAAACTTGTTGAATACATTCTCAAGATTCCAGAAGTGAAACTTATGATGTCTTTCGACAATTCTACAGCGAGTTACGCGAGAAACAGTAACTGTATACAGGACTGTCCACTCGCTGTCCAGATTTGATCAAGTTTAGAAATTTGAAATTTTGAGTATGTTAGAGATGTTTTATGCTCCGGAGTTCTATAGAAACGTTGTAGATGACTCGCGACACTTTCCATCCACATAAAGTAGGCCTGCAGCAGTGAAGTATGCAGAAAGTTATGATTCAATTGGTGAAGAGTTCAGATTTTGTCCCCTCTTCCGGGCTGCCAGAACCTCTTAAACGACACTTCAATTGAGACCTTGTTATTGCGAGTTTTAGTCTTTGTGTTGAATAGGAAGTTGATAGAGGACTCTTTAATCTTTCCATACATGTATAAACATGCATAGGTTGTATTTCTAGTTTAAGAGTTATGGCCGTTCGAAGTTCAGAATTTTTTCTGACTCTTTCAGATAGCACCTATATACATGTACTATCTTTAACTCTGTTTTCTAATTAGTTATAAGCTGAATTTGAGGTATCACTGAATACAAAAGTTGTAGAATATCTCTTCCCCTTTCCAGAAATGTATCATAATGGAATATAAGAGCTTTCTACAAGGAAATATGACAAAAATTCAAATGCTGGTCCGTGTAGTTTCAGAACAGCAGCTGCTGTGATAACGGTGCATTTTCATCACCATAAAAGCGTCTTTTGGCTTGGAGGTCAATAGAAACTTATAGAAGACTTCAAAAGCTTTCCAAAAAGTATTCACTTGCCTCCATAGCTCTCCAGGTTGAAGAGATACGGAATTTCAAAGTCAGGTCAATTCTGTTCGAAACAGAACTCACCGGCTTCGAAACACAAGAATTTGGGAACAAACTCAAATTTTGAAACTTAGCTCAAAACTCATGTCCGATGGATAGAACTTGATTTACAATTAATCATTTTCTTTGGAACCAAATGGAATCTTAAAAGAGACTTGACGACCTTCTTATCCATAGCATATCACTACGGATCTTCATGCTTAACCAAGGTCTTACTCCGGCAAAGTCGAGCTAGACTCTCGCCACGAACAAAGAACTCTGGTTCACCAACTCTTGAAAAGAAACATTTTACTTTGTCCACAAGATATCAGCAACTGATACTTGGACTTAATATGAATATGAAGCCATTTCTTTCATGGAGGATGGTCAAAGTATCAAGTGGGATACTGACGGTACTACGTGCCTTACTAAAAGAAAAAGTCTACCCAATATATCCGGATACGTCTATAGGTGGTTCTAATATCGAACACTCGCAAACGTTTGCTACACGGGTCGCTACCGAAGTTAGTGTACCTGCAGAAGACAAACAATCCCCTTTCACACCTTCACACCTCAAGGGCGGCATGGGGAAACACGACAGGTAGTCACAATAATATATATGAAAGTAAATGCATACGACTCTGGTGTGAGTAGCCCTCGAGCGAGGTCATGTCTCGAGGTACATGGCTGTAAATACGTCTGTACAGCAAAGACTCCCGTACGAACCGGCTTATACACGCTCGGGCATACGTGTTTCGCATGATCCCATAGAACATGAATGGTTCTATAGATGCATACTATCGGGTTATACACCACCCGACGGGGGCTCCCACTAATTTTGTGTCACGCTGGGGTACCGCGTGTCATATGTTCTCAGAAACATGGAAAGTTTCAGAGACTCATATTGACTTTCCATGCCAAGCCACGAAAATATTACATACCACATCTCGTATGCAGAGCTTACAGAGATTGGTCCGCTCTCGGCGGCGTACCTTACCTCTTACCTTGAAGACGGAGCGTCGTTACAGAATAATATAACAAGTTAGTTCACCACCTTTATAACTTATACTAGTAATAGTCCTTAATGGGCATATAGTTGATTCTCACTCGACTACTTCGGAGTTTTTGAAAACAAGCTCTTTTCGAGCATGATGTTCCCAACGAAGCTCTGATACCATGTCTGTGGGGACCGGAGTCCACACATCCGAGGATCTCATTGGGTGGTGCCGTGCGATGCGGCACCTAACAGCACACACAAAAAGGATACCAAAACATATAAAGTTTTCATTTCATAATAAGAAGAGTTTACAAAAGAGTGTACCACAGAAGTACACACGCAGCGGAAAAATACAATCTCATAATCTTGCCTAACTAAGCAGGAGAGAAGACGTGCATGCCCTAGGACGATTCTCACTAGCAACAAGAAGAACATGCAGCAGTGGCATGGTTCACATGAGATTTATCTCGACACCTCGAGTCTCATGTACAACCTGAAGAGCAGAAATAAAACTAATACCTGCAAGAATCGTTAAAGCGCAAACGTGAGCATAAGGCTCAGCAAGGCTTAACTGTCTCACTAGACATATGCAGGGTGAATACTAACATAGGTAAGGAATATCATAAATAGACTCGCCTACAAGTGGATCCTTATAATCATGTTTTAAGTAGCAAATGACATTCTTCAGGCATGGCACATCATAGACTCCACAATCAAAAAAGAAACACTTTGCCGATGATATGACATGCCCAAAGAACATAATGCTATTACAGGTAAATTATGGCGAAACTGTAAACTTTTAATTGTACTATCTCTAAGCCAAACAAGGTTGCAATACAATGATTAAGAAGATCGGCAATATTTATCATCATTCCATTACTCTTATTTACTACGTCACAACTCAGTGAACAAGTGGTACTCTATTACCGAGCGGGACGGTGATTGCAATCAGGACACACGCGGAATACACGACACATACGCCTGCTCGGAAGTACCTTTCACTGTACTCCTCTCCCACGTCGTATGTGGCCACCTTTCACCCGTCATCCCAATGTCGAACCAGTTCTACCGTCCCAAAAGTAAGGTCCCTAACCGAGCACGTTGAAGTTGCTCATTAGAGGTTCCACCTTACGATCATCTTCCCCCGAAGGACGGCGTTATAAGTTTCGACATGAGGGTGCCCGAGCTACATCAGTTTAATGGACCCCATTAATCCATTATGTAACTGGTACTGTTCAAACTTGCTCAACAGGGCCGCACACGAGATGGTCCTTAACCGACACAGACGGGGCTACAACCAACCTCCACATTTGCCTTACCCTTACCGGGCCAGGCCCAAATGTGGTCGCAAGCATTGTCCCCCTCATCCGGGATCAGACAACCTTGCGCGTCCCTTCCTATAGGAACATCCCCGTCCACATCTCCAATTATTAAGAGTGAACATTTTGGTAACATCTCGCGAGTAGGTTTCCCTTACTCGACTTCTCTCGCAAGTAGAATTCAACTACTTGACTTGTAATCAATAAAATGTGATCCTCTCGCGAGTAGATTCCAACTACTCGACTTCTATCGAATTTCCTATACATTAGCTAAGCAGTTACTACAGGTCAAACTGTAAACCGTTCCAACCAATCCTTAGGATTTGTGGTCATGCAAGTGGAGTATCAATCACCCTATACGTAATGCACATATCAAACTGAAGACGTAATGTGAGAAATACTGCAAAACTCTATAAAGATTTTAAATACAAACCGGGGCTTGCCTTGTTTGCAACTCTATAACCATGTTAGTTGTTATTGGCTTGGTCTTCCTTTGAAGAGTCCGTCATGGAACTTCAATGGAAACACCTTGGACTTCTCCTCCAAGCGAAGTTTCTTGTCGATCACCTATCAGCACGTTCCTATTGACATGATATGCATATAAGTAATTAAGTAATTCAATAATAGACTCCACGGGGTTGTGTAAACTTTAAGAGCGAGGAGTTTGACTAGGAAGGACAAATATGGCTCTGTTGTGTGGTTAACCAGAGGATGAGTCAAGGTGGACATAGTAGTGTCAAGATGTGAATTGAAAGGTGCAATGTAAGCACCCATTGCAACTTGGCACTCAACACTCGATGCTATGCCACTCACGGATGATAAAGCTGAATGGTGTGGAAGTGTTGGATTGGTAGTGTAAGGATGACTAAAGAATTAAGTGGGACATCGAAAACTTAAGTATGAGTGGAGTGTACAAGACGAAGGTCGTGATTTAGCAGTCGACCAATGAACTTGACTTAACTCATAAATGAGTAAACCTAGTTAAGTGAGCAGTGCTGTCGTAGGGTCCCGACTTAGGATGAACCACGATGGAACCTAACGACACTTGGGTCTGAATTGAGACCAACATGGCTTGGACTTAAGAAGTCATTACAAGCACTGTTAACCTAGCATTAGTACCATGACAATGTTCAAATGACTTTTAGGTAAAGTAGTTTCTACGACAAGCTTCTCGAGCATCGTTCAAGTGCTTACACGACGACACTAATGTAGTGTCTCCCGCAAGCCTGTCCAGGTGAGCTTGGTAAGCTCTCGGGACCTAAACATGACGCGAGACCTTGTCGTGACGGTCATGCTTTGCCATCACGAGAAGATCGGATTAGCCAGGTCCACATCGACCCGGACTCGTCAATGGGGTGAGCGGAATCCCGAACACCACCTTGTGAGTCTTAAGGCTAGTGATGTCGACTCAGTTGTTGATAAGCGACTCGACGAACCTGCCATTGATGAAGTGGTACACCAAGTTAACCAATCTTGTGATCGGTTAGGGAACATCCTCGACACAACCACGGAACTCTTATCCAAGGTTTTGGCTTGGTCTAGTTTTCCTTGTCAGTCGCAACGTTCTCCCTTTACTTAACCATAGGTCATCGGTGATCACCAACCCACCTGGTTTGACCTAGAAGGCATTTCATCGAGCATCTAGATTACACCTAGGACTCGATCACTCTCACCTCGACTAAAACCTAATTTGCCTTGACAACTATTGTCCGACGAGTCGTGCTTGTGTTCCAGCACCACATACATCACAAGCATCCTTCATCTCGATGCCAGGACACGATAACGGCTCGGAGAGTCACGACGACGTCATGTGGTCAACGACATCGACGCGACTCATGGTGGAGCATCACGAGCACGCACGAACACCCAAGGCGACACAAACGACAAAGGGGGTGAACTTAGGGATTTCTATAGGAATGATATCAATGCGGAACATGGACGTACGATTTGACGACACATGTATATCATTAGCGATCACGATGAACGGACTTCGGTGATGTCAAACAAGGCATTTTAGGGCAAGGCTCACCTTGTAGGCATTTCGCCGAATGTCTTGAGTGAGTTCTTGATTTCGTCGCTTCATCACCATTAAAAGGGTATCTTGGCACTTAGGCTTGTCGGTCGCAACATACTCCTATCCCTGCATCACAGACCAGTTCTAAACATCAAAAAAGTTGGTGCTTTCCTCGTGAACATTTCATCAAACACCTTGGCTACAACTCTGTCCCAACTAATCTTTGCACAAATCAGAGCTAACCTTGAACCAATTGTCGTCGCCATTGTGTCATCAACGTGTTCTTGCATCTCATACATCTCACAGGTCACTCGCTTCGCTGGTTGGGTGCAGCCATGGCGCGGAACGGGGCGACAATGACGATGGGGAGCAGACAAGCACGACCAACAGCAAACCGGAACGTGGGCACGCGGGTGGCCGGGGCAGCGAGTTTCGCGCGGCCGGGAGCAGGCCGTGGCGGCGCGGCAAGGGGCGCTGTGGCCGAAGGCAGCAGGGGCGAGCACAGCGTCGGCGTGGGGAGATGCCGCGGCGAACGGGAGGTGGGGCACGGAGCGCTCGGCGCTGCAGTCGGGCAAGCGCGATGCGGCCAGCGGGGCACAACGCGGTTGCAGGCGGGGGCGTGGCGTGACACGACACTGCAGGCGACCGGGGTGGTGCGGCTCCGGGCGTTGGGCGAAGGGAAGCTTGGCCGGCGGCGCTTTGGGGCGGCGCCGGTGAGCAGCAGCTTGCGCCGGCGTGGCGGCCGGGCGATGGCGTGGCGCTGGCGACCCGGAGGCGGAGCAGGGCGGTGGAGGCGCGCGGCGTTGGCGGTGCTTGGGGGCGGCACCGGTGAGTACGCAGCGGCAGGGGGAGGGCGAGCCGGCGTGGGCGAGCAGCACGGAAGGTGAGCCGGCGCGGGGCAAGCGAGCGGCCAGGCCAAGCGGCGCACGGCGCTGAGCGGCGGAGGAAATGGTCAGGGCGAGCGGGAGTGGGATAAGAAGGAGTCGGGCACTAGGATAAGGACCGTCGTTGTCCCTCGCGGTGGCGCTGCATGCGTCTGCGTGGAGGCAAGGGAGGGAAGAGAAAAGAAGTGTCGACCTGACCTGTGGGGACCACTTGTGGGACCCATTTCCCTCCTCCTTTCAAAAATTCAAATAGGGCTAGCAAACATGCTTCAAAAATAGTCAACTTTGGCCCAATGACCCAATAAAATGTGAAGAATTTTATGGTGCAATCAGATTTCAAAACTGAGCAAGTTGAATTTCGAACTCAGGTTTAAATTTGAATTCAAGCAGTGATACTTGATTCAATGAAATAAATGGTAAATTAGGTTCAAAAATCCTGAAACTTTGAAGTTACCCTTTTTGAACCATAAGGGACCTCAGGAAAAATTTGGAATGTATTTGGACAAAGTTAAGTACAAAGTTCAAATTTGAAGTCGACTCTGATTAAACTCTCAGTACGTGTCCAATAAATGGTAAACGTGCTTCAAAAATTTTGAAACTTTACTGAGAGTCTATTTGGAATATTAGAAGGTCATGGAAAAATTTACAGCCATAGATTTGAATTTTTGTGCATGTCCCATTTTAGGGTTGGAATAATTCCTTTTTCTTTCTCTCTATTTTGTTTTCTTTTCTCCTTTAATTCTTCATTGACAATGTGAATACTTGGAAATTAAGGATTTTACACATTAAGTTCCAATCTACATTAAAAACATGTTCTATATGTAAAATTTTAACAGTGCCTATTTTTAGTGAACATGGGTTAACTCATATGGGTCATGTGAGTTTGGATTTCCATGTCCATTTTCAAAATTTTTAAGTTCGCATTTTTGCGTTGTTCCTCCGAAAAGCGGGCTTTTACACCAAGTACCGTAATGCATGTGGTTTTCTTATTAGGGAGGTTGTGCCGATCACAACCGAGAATTGGAGGAAATTACCCGAGCAGACCAAGAATGAGTTGTGGGAAAGGATAAAGAAACAATTCAAGTTCCGGAAAGGCAAAGAGGAAGCTGTAAAGAAAGCAACATTGGTCTCTTGCGGCAAGAAGTTTCGATGCTGGAAGAGTGAAATGAATGCTTATGTTAAGGCCAATAGGGTCCCTAGCCCGAGGAAGATGGGAAAAATCACACAAGCTCAGTGGCAAGAGTTTGTTCGTCAAAAGAGCACACCTGATGCTAAAGCTCTATGTGCAACTAGGTCAGAGCTTGCAAAAAAGAATAAATACCATCATCGCTTGGGGTCTGCCGAATATGCCCCCAAAGTCCAGAAATGAAATAAGATATTAGACGAAATTACCAGTAAGGGCAATCCTCACCCATTAGAAGGGTGCGATGAGCGAACTCAACGCTGGGTCTTTGCTCGGTCAGGTTTGACCAGCGAGGGCAAACTTGAAAAGCCCGACTCCCTGAATGAAGTAGAGGATAAAATGAAAGAAGTAATTGAAAAGCAACAGAAGGGTCTCTTCAAGCCAAAGAGGGAGAATGACCAACTTACCGCTATCTTAGGAAACCCTGAACACAGCGGACGGGTTCTAGCGGTATCTTCTCAAATGTCTTGGCTAGATGGTTTCCCTAAAGATAAAGACACATATAGAAGAGGTGAGAAGTTTAAGAAAACACTTGATGAAACGATTGCTCCAAAGGTCAAAGAAAATATGCAAGAAATAATTGAACAACTTAGACAATCGGGACAATTAGTGGCACCGAGTATAGTGATGGTTCTGGTGCAAAAGGAGCAATTAATATCTCTAACTGCCTACCCTAGCAGCGTTGGTTCCGTGCCAGGCTCAGGGTCAACCCATAAGTTCCCTGTCGATGATATTGCTAACGACAAATCTTGTCGTCTTCTTGTCCCGATAGGCAGAGCAGGGAACAAAACCAAACAGGTTGCCACTGCTATGGCAAAGCCTGATCGTGACTTCAACGGGAATCCATTTCCATTGTATTATGCTGTGTTGCAAGTTCTTCAGATCATTGATAATGATTATGAAGATTATGAAATAGACCACGTCACACCTGAGGGGATCACGACTCTGGGGCAGGCTGTCAACCAATAAATCCTTTGGCACCGACGCGATATTGTGTTGGACGATGAGCCAATTTCTAGCCCCGTCGCATCTCCAAATACTGCAACCCCATCTTCTAAGGCGAAAGTGCATGAAGATCCACTCCCAGTCCAAGAAGATCCACTCCCCCTATGTCTAAGCAAGGATGATATCCAAGAGCAACAAGTTGGACAACAGCTTCAAGCAGTACCAGAGCAAGCTGTTGCTAGTAAAGAGCAACCAGTTGAGCAACAGTTTGAAGTAGTACGAGAGCCAACTGCTGGGAGTAAAGAGCAATCAGTTGAACAACAGGTTCAACAACAAGCCAGTTTCCAACTTCCGACGACTACTCCTCGATCATCAGCGCCTATCAAAGTTACCTCATACGAAAATAAGAAACCTTCATCAGAAGTGTCAAAATATTTGGAAACTATGAAGGAAAATATTATAAAATCGAGTGCATCTCGTTCTTCTCATGAGCCATCATTAGGAGATATCGAGGAGTGGGAAGAAGACGATGTCATGTATAATCAGCGGACGGCTTTAGTTAAACCAGGAGTTCCAATATACAAGCTTGAGGATGTTCCTCCTGAATTTAAGAATGGGAAGCCGTTCATGACATCCGTAGAACTTAGCAGACAACCCGTCCAGCTCAGAAGAATGCATGAGTGGTACATCCTTGCCAGAACAAAATATGGTCTTAATTGCGTCACATTTCGTATTCCAAAAGAAGCATTCTGGAGCACTGGAGTGGATAGACGAGTCATTTTATTTGAAGAGCTGCATGCCCTTTTCCATCGGGGCATGCTCGAAATCAACTTGCGGTGCTATTTTAATGGGTACAATGTTGCAACCTGAAAAAACTGTAAATAACATTGTCTCACAACAACGCAAGGGTCCTTGAGCATTGCATCAATTGCTGGATGTTTGTTGTTAAGTCGACTGACGTATCGTGTGCGAATAAATTTATTCTGTTGCCACTAATTTTCAAACCTGGTGCATTAGGATTCTAGTGCCGCTAATTATAAAACGTGGCATTAACAGATTATTGCGACGAAAATAAACTGTTGCAATAGGAAGCTAGCTATTGCCGCAAATTATAATACGTTGCACTACAAACATTTGGCTACGACCAAAAAAGCGTTGCACTAGACTGCTATTGCCACCACCCGGAGAACGTCGCATTACAACCCTGTTGCAACAGGTTTGAATATGTTGCATTACGAACCTATTGCCACATATCAGAAATCGTTGCAATACAATACTGTTGTCACGGTTTTGAAATTGTTGCAATACCGTACTATTCGCCATGAACGTGAAATCGTTGCATTAACATATTATTGGCCACGGCTGTGAAATCGTCGTGATACCATATTATTCGCCACGAGTGTGAAATCATCGCGATACTGTACTATTCTCCACAGAAGCGAAATTGTTGTAACACCGTAGTATTCGCCACGAATGTGAAAACGTCGCGATACGATATTATTCGCCACGATTGGGAAATCGTCGCGATACCGTACTATTCGCCGCGGATGTAAAAACGTCGCGATACCATATTATTCGCCACGCGTGTGAAATTGTCGCGATACCGTACTATTCGCCACGGATGTGAAATCGTTGCAACACCATACTATTCGCCACGAATGTAAAAACGTTGCCATACTGTACTATTCGCTACGGATGTGAAATCGTTGAAACACCGTACTATTCGCCGCGAATGTGAAAACGTCGCGATACCATACTATTCGCCATGAGTATGAAACCGTGGCGATACCGTACTTATCGCCACAGATGTGAAATCATCGCAAATAATGTACTATTCGTTGCAATACATTAAATCGTCGCAACACGTTAAACCGTTGCAATACCATACTATTTGCCACGAACGTGGAGTCTTTGCAATACCATACTTTTTGCCACGAATGTGGCATCGTTGCAACACCATTATTTTCGTTGCAATACATTAAATCGTCGCAATACGTTAAACCGTTGCAATACCATACTATTTGCCACGAACGTGGAGTCGTCGCAATACCATACTTTTTGCCACGAATGTGGGATCGTTGCAACACCGTTATTTTTGTTGCAATACGTTAAATCGTTGCAATACGTTAAAATGTTGCAATACCATACTATTTGCCAAGAACGTGGATTCGTTGCAATACCATACTTTTTGCCACGAATATGGCATCATTGCAACACCGTTATTTTCGTTGCAATACGTTAAATTGTCGCAATACGTTAAACCGTTGCAATACCATACTATTTGCCACGAACGTGGAGTCGTCGCAATACCATACTTTTTGCCACGAATGTGGGATCGTTGCAACACCGTTATTTTTGTTGCAATACGTTAAATCGTCACAATACGTTAAAACGTTGCAATACCATACTATTTGCCAAGAACGTGGAGTCGTTGCAATACCATACTTTTTGCCACGAATGTGGCATCGTTGCAACACCGTTATTTTCGTTGCAATACGTTAAATCGTCGCAATACGTTAAATCGTTGCAATACCATACTATTTGCAACGAACGTGGAGTCGTTGCAGTACCATACTTTTTGCTACGAATGTGACATCGTTGCAACACCGATATTTTCGTCGCAATACGCTAAATCATCACAATACGTTAAACCGTTGCAATACCATACTATTTTGCCACCAACGTGGAGTCGTCGTAATACCATACTATTTGCCACGGATGTCAAGTCGTCGCAATAACCTATTGCCACGACTGTTATCGCCACAAGTCAAAAAAACTATCGCAACGTTCTATTTCGTTACGACAAAAACCTATCGCGACGAATTTCGACCTATCACAACAATTTTTTTCGTCGCAATAACCCGGAATCCTGGTAGTGGACGTTGATGTTTCGCACGTTGATGATGGGCACCACTGGAGTATCTAGCTCCGGCACCTCCCAGGGGGCCCGCCGTCGATGTTGGCAAGGGGTTCTCAGAGCTAACTTAATTAATTCAAGACATTGCCAATCTAGAGATTGTAGATGATTTTAATCAATTGAGCACATCTACCAGGGGCCAAGAAGATTATGGCAATGACAACAGTCAAGGCAAAAGAATGAAGTTTGAGAGGATTTCATTCAAATTTCAAGTCTTTACAAGTTGAAGGTACAAAAGGAAAAAGATGTCCTAGGTACTAGCTGGAGTTGCCATGGAACCACGCGGCGATCATCTGGGCAACTTCTTGAACACTTGCCTTGGCAACCTCCTCTGTCTTCGTGACGGGTTCTTCAAGTACCGGAGCTAGCGACATTGAGGGGTCCTGGCTGCGGAAACAAGTTAGCACATACTCTGCAACTGACTTGGCCAGGATTTTTCCCTCAGTCTCAAGTTGGTCGATGATGATGTCTTCCATCACTTCCAGCTTGTCTCCAGCTGAGTTCAGAGCTGTCAAGGCTTGCTTCGTTTCTGGCTCCGGGTCAGCTGGTCGAACCGGGCTAAAGCCCAGAGGTCCTAGTGCATTCTCTGCAAGCCCAAGGAAGTTCCATATCTATTGAGCTTCATCATTACGCGTGGACCGGAGCTCCTCCAAAGACCTACTGACAGATGTTATCTCTGCGAAAACTTCCTTTGAGAATCGCTCGACCTCCTTGGCGTGTTGCTGCATCTGCTCAGCTAGCAGCCTGTCTTGGTCTGCAATTTGTTTCTTGTGGAGGTTCAGGCGGTCTTTCTTCGCCACCAGGTTCTTTTCCTTTGCCTTCACCTTGTTATCTCTCGTGGAGATAGCAAGCTCCCATTTGGAGACTCCTTGATCTTCTCAATGCGATCAGCTAAGTCCTGTTCACAGTGCTTCAACTTTTGAGAGATCTCAACATCTCTCTTCTGGAGTTCTTGCTCCTTATTATCGATATCCTCATGCACTTGAGGAGCTTATCCCTCAACTTGTTTAGGCTCTCAAAATGAGCATCTGCCAAGTTATTGGCTTCTGTCGCCCAGTCATAGATTTCGCAAGTCTTCTCGCTCAGAGCTTCTATGGCAGCACGCTTGTCATCTAACAGCTTAGCTAGCCGCTTCAGCCGCGTCTTCTCGGCTGCAAGCAGGTCCCTCAAGTCGGCCAGGAGGGTCTGTGTCAACTTCATCTGGAAGTTGAGAAGCCTCTGCCACCACTGCAGAGTTTCCCTTTCTGCTTCTAGAGCACTTCGCTCGTAGTCGAAGTTGAGTTAAACTTGGCGAAGGCTTGAGCAAGCGTTCTCAATCGAGAGTGACAGGGGAACCGGCTCCGGACCATCCTTTGGATCCGTCGAAGTTTCCATAGCCTCCGGGGCAGATGATGGAGCCCATGGCACAGGCATGGATCCCAAGAAGTCTTTTTTAGCCATGCCAAGCTCCGGGAGATCGTCTTCCCTCGATGCAGATGTTGAAGCACCAGCGGCTGATTCTCCATGCGCTAACTCAGGTGCCATCATGGTGTCCGCCGGTAGCTCCAGCATGATGTCAGTCACATACGTCTGTGCACCATCCATTGGCTTTAGCACCATCGCTGTGTCAACTACCGGTGCAGTGTCACTGACTAGCTCAGGCACCTTGAGACTTCAGCCGGTACCTCCGGCGCCACTTCAGCATTCATTGCTGGTTCTAGAGTTGGCTCCAGTAATGTTGTAGCCTGCTCTGGCGCTGTTGCAATTTCTTCTACATGGTTCGGCACAACCGCAGCATCTCCGGCTGTTGGTGCCGAGGTCATATCAACGTCAGTTGACTCCGAAGCCATCGCATTGCCTGCCCTGACCACAGGAGGAACCACGATGACGGCCAGCGCTCTAGCCAGCAAGATCTCTTTGGTAGTAACACTAACCTGGTTGGATGGTGGTGCAGCAGCAGTAGCTGACTTCAACACTTTGGAAACAGAAGAAATGCAAAATTCAACAAAAAATAAGAAGTGAAAGAAAAGACAGGTTTCTAGTGGTGATTCTTACCAAGGAGCGCCGCAACTCCAGTTAGTGCGGAACCTCATTCTCGGGCGGCCGAAGTCACTTGAACCCACCGTCATCGGTGAGGTAGATTGTACAGCTACTGGTGCTACCGTAAGAGAATATATTCTTGACCCGATGCTCGCCGTTGGCACTGGGGCCGAAGGAGAAAACTTACCACGCCTAGTGCTCAACATTGGCTCTGGGACTGAAGCTGGTGATTTCTCAGAACCGGAGCTCATCTTTGACGCTGGGACTAAAGATGCGACAGCCAGAGGAACAACCACCACAGACCTCAGGGTCGGGTGCGGTACCGATGATGACACCATTTTTGTTGGAGCTGCCTTGACGGAGCTATCATCAACTCATGTCAACTTCCTCTTCTGACTCGGGGAATTCGCAGACTCTTTCCCCTTGCTCTGACTTGAGTCAGATTTCTTCTTCTGGCTCGGCTCTGCAACACCCTCGCCTTTGCCACCTATAGAGGCGTGTTCGAATCTCCCGCAATAACAGGGGGCCAAAGCTCCGGGAATGACAATCCCTCCGAGTAGGTTACTCCTCTGATGCATTGCAAGACCCGTGTCATTGAGGATTTGCATCTCCTTCTGCAGCTCCTTTCTGGTCTCTGGGACTACTGACAACGGAAGGAATTCTGATGGTGGTACCAGGTCGTCCCTTGAGACAAAGCCGCTGTACAGCTTCTGTAGTTGGAGATGAAGGGATTCCTCATTCAAATTGGTTCCATGGCCAACTTCGATCCAAAGAAAGTCCATCACTCCACTGTAGTTCCAAGCAGGAAACTCCCACTACTTAAGTGGAGCCCAACGGTTGGTCAAGAAGTTGCCAAGCACCATATGAGACTTTAAGCCTGCACTGAGTTATACTCCTCTGATAGCTCCGGTAGCAATTCCCAGAAGTCGCTATCCGTTGTCGGGAGTCCGATTGGCAATTCCAATCGATCGTGTTTGTCTGTCCGCACAATCACCCAGTCGCTCTTCTAGGTTTCCCACTTCCCAGAGGCAAAGGACATGATGTACTTGAAAGGAGGATTTCTATGTCTCACAAAGTAGTAGAATCCAATCAAACTGTTACCTTTACCAGTCTTCTAGATGGTAAAGGTCTTGAATAGCGGCACAAAGGGCCGCACACCCACCCACATCTCACAGAAGTGGACGAAGATCACCATTAGCAAGATTGAGTGGGGGCTAATATGAAGTTGAAGCCTGTATACTTCCATCAGCATCAGCATGAAGCTGGAGACCGACGGAACTAGCCCAACCATGGCGTACGTTGTGAAGAAGATGATATCGTCGGAGCTCTCCTTCTTGAAAGGGAGCTTTCTGTGGCGAATCGCGTTGTCGAAGGAGGGGCTATGCCATCCTTTCAACCGCCTAAGTGAAAAGTTGAAGCAGCAACTCGTGATGTGATGGTGGCCCCACCACCGGGATCAAAGCCTCACCCTGAAGTGGGCCTGGGGGCCACTGTTGGTACCCTGCGGATAGGGTACCCCTTCGTACTAGAAAGAGAAGCTTTGAGTCCCACTTTTCAAAAAAGTGGACCCCCGAAGGCCAACATGTGTCCCGCAGAGCCGAACCTGCCAGTGCTGGACTTGCCTCCCTCCGTAGGGTGGCTCTGGCGATGCCACATGTCCCGCAGAGCTAGACCCACCTCCCTTCTTAGGGTTAAACCTGGTAATAGTTTGGTTTGAAACAAGTTTGAGTGGATCAGTTCCTCTTTTGGTTGAGATTGAATTTGGTGAAAATTGTTGAATGGAGCAAGTGGTTTGGTTTGGGTTGGTTTTTCAACATAAACAGTTTGGTTTGGTTTGAAATGGTTCCAAACGTTTTGGGTTATAACAGTTGGAAACCGGTCTTCAACCGCGGTCACATCCGATGGTTCTAGGATCGGGAGGACCGGGCTGGCGGCGATCACCACCAGTCGTTCGCCATGGCAGAGCGTGTGCAGTTGGGGGGGGGGGGGGCATCGCGTCTCGCAAGCACAGACCGAGCCCATAGCTGTCGGATGGAGAGTTTCGCCACGAAGGCCACGCCGTGCCATGGCGAATCATGCACGAGGGTCGAGGGAGGGGAGCGCTAGGAAACGTCGTTGGTTGGGTGGGAGCACCGCCACGGACCGAGAGCTCCATTGCCGCCAAGGAAGCACAGGCCGTTGGCGAGGGGGGAGGGAGGGGGGCGCCACCACAGACTGAGAGCTTCATCGCCGCGATAGACTGAGAGCTCCATCGCTGCCACAGAGGAATAGGCCGACGGCGTGGGGGCTGGGGGCACTGCCACGGAAGCGCAGGCCGATGGCATGGGTGGGGCAGGGGGGAGGCGCCAACGTCGCTGGGGTGGGTGGGGGCGCTGACATGGAAGTGCAGGTGGATCATAGACGGCAGGGGCCAGGGGGTGCAGATGGGGGTAGGGTTAGACGCGTATCCGTGCTGCCTGGGTGGAGCGGCTGAGCTCATGGATTGAAACAGTTATAGAAATGGGCTGAAACTAGGTTGGAACCAGTTTTGGTGGTTTTGTTTGTGCTGGTTTCATGATTTGGTTTGGGTTAGTTTGGTTTAGAAAAATGTATAAGTAGAGTGGTTTGGATTGGGCTTTTTATAAAAATATAATGGTTTTGGTTTCGGTTATGGGTGTTGTGAGCCCATTACCAGGTTTACTTAGGGTGGATCCGACGCTGCCACGTGCCCCATGGCTCCAGACCTGCCTCCCTGCTAAGGGAAGCTCTGGCGCTGCCATGTGTCCCAAAGCACCAGACCTGCCTCTCTTCTAAGGAGAGCTCCGATGCTGTCACGTGTCAAGTGTCCGTATCTACATCTTCAACGAGAAGAACTCGGGGATTACCAACAGCGCAAAAATTGAAAGGCATTTAATCAGCCATTACAAGACCTGGTTAACGCATCATTAATTTTGCATTAATGATGCACGATCAAGGGACCATGAAGCCTGGTAACGCTGCCATAAAGCACGTTGTCATCCTAATAAAATTGCCATTATACATTTAGATCTTGTATAACATAGTTAATACCGCTTGGGCCACCTGTCGGGCCATGGCACACTGTAACAGCCAGTCGTTGGTGTATAAAAGTTCTGCTGGACGGTAGAGCTCAAGCAATCCAAAGCCCATTCGAAGCCATCCAAGGCCAAGTTCATTACACTTAGAGCAATCCAATGCACAAACACCCCCGTGGAGTAGTGTATTACGATCAGGCGTGCCGAACCACGTAAAAACCACTGTCTCACCTTGTTCCTGAGATCTTGATATTACACCCTGCCTAAATACGAACCTTCGAGGACTACTTCTTAGTAATACCGGGGGAAGTGTCGATCGCACACTTCGACACCATCTCTCACTGTACGCCCAGGCTAGAAACTCCCTCTACTTAAGAGGAGCCCAACGTTGAGACAAGAAGTCGCTGAGCACCATCAGTGAAGTCAAGCCTTCTTCATCCAAGTGTCGAATCCTCATGAGCACTGGGTTGAACTCTGCCGATAGGTCTGGAATGATCTCCCAGAAGTCGGTGTCTGTGGTAGGAAGTCCGATCGACGACTCCAAGCAGTCATGCTAGTCCGTCCAGTTTATCACCCAGTCGCTCTTCCAGGTTTCCCACTATCCGGAGGAGAAGTCATGATGTACTTGTACGAAGCATTCCTGCGCCTCACGATGTCGTAAGCTCCGATGAGGCTGGTACCTTTTCTCGTCGGCCGGAGGGTGAAGAAGGTCTTGAATAGCGGCACACAAGGACTCACGCATATGCACATGTCGCACAAGTGGACGAATATCGCCACGAGTAGGATCGAGTGAGGGCTGAGGTGTTGGAGTTGTAGTCTGTACACCTCCAGCAGCATCAACAAGAAAGAGGAAAATGGCAGGACTAATCCGACCATGGCATACTTCGTGAAGAAGATGATGTCACCGGAGCTTTTCCTTGTGAAGCGAAGGCTCCCACAGCGCATTGCATCGTCAAAGGAAGGGCTTTGCCAGCCCATCACCTTCTGGACTCTCATGATGCCCCTCTTGCTCATGAGCATGGAGGGGAGAAGACCAGGTTCCATGGCTATGAGCGGAACAGATCGGAAAGTACAAGCATTGTGCAGAGAAGGAAGCGAAGAGTTCTATGCGCAAGGAAACTAATGAGGAGGTTTAGGCCCGATCTTCTGAAAGGTAATGGATAAGTTGATTGACGGATATCTCGACGTTGATGATCCAAGGCTCTCGAGTAGAACATGAAAAACCCTTGCAATCACTACACCACCGCTCCGATGGTTATCAACCATGCTGCACACGATTGAACTCACCAAGAAGGCTAATCCCTGCAAGTACAACCGAGAACACAAGCAAGAACATAGAAGACACGATCTGAAATTGCGAAGTTGGGGTTTCACAAACTAAAGAATGGCGATATTATTAATCTAAGAAAAACCCAATTGTTTATGACGACCACCATGGAGTATATATAGGTGGGAGGACGTCTAAGGAGGTGTTGGGGTCGTGACCCAACCCTAAGACGCGAAAATAATAGACTTAGGCTTGATACAAGGCCCAATGGCCCAATACAGTGGCGCAACACCTTGACAGATTTTGAACTCGATTTTGTTTCGATGATTACCGTCGACTCAGAAAAAATTTTGACATGGCACCAGCATCATTGGAAAGGTTATCCTCTCCAATTTCCGTTCATATATAGAACGTCAAAAATGGAGATTGTAGCATCCTGGACGTCCGTTTGAGTTGGCCTCGTTTTCCATCTTCTTTGAACGTATTCTCTGGTCCTCCATGTCCCTAAGACTTCCTCCAAGTACTCTTTGAACCTCTCCATGGATTCTAATCACAAATAAATCATTAAGTACCAATCTATGCACAAAAACATATAGGAAACATATAAGAACAAGCTCACCTCTAAAATTAATTGTTGTGTGTGAACTCTATTGATTGCATCTTGTATGTTTAATGGAGTGTTGTTTGTATTTATAGAAGTCATGTCCTCATCATCCTCCCCTCCTTAAATTGGAGTTATCCTCGACTCAAGTTCATCTTCTCTCATGTATTGGTCCAAATGTGCAACACCATCAAATCTTCTTGTATGTATGAAAGGAGGAGGCCAAGGTGGTGGACGACATAGTGAACCATCTTGATCTTATCCATAAATATAAGAACACATTCACTTGAGCCAGGATCCCAAACAAATAAACATTGTACCATGTTTGTAGGTGCAATGATTATGTGCATGATCTCGTCATTCTCCCCTTCTTTATGACAAGCCATCCTCAACTTGCTCGTATGTCTAGGAAAGAGGCATTTGGGGATAGTATGAGCGCTGTCCATACTGCACAACTTCAGAGAACAATGTTTCTCTTTTATTTGTTGTCCCTGCTGCAAGGAAAAAATACTAGAAAAACTTGACAAGACATTATTAGCATTAGTGCATTCATTTACTTTACCATGGTGTTGTAGCTCAAAAGGAGATTGCACATTTGAAGATATGTAAACTTTATGCACCATAAACATACCACTATGTTCATATTTGCCTATAGCATGAAAAGTATTTCTTGTCAACAAAGGTAATTCAGTTTTCAAAAATATGCTTCTGTCTACAGTATCTCGATCACAAAGAGTGTCAAATTCAATATAACCCATAGTATTTAGTGAAGACAACAATTTCAGCTCATCATTTTAGCAGTAATGGGAATCAAATTATTAATTTTTGCACAAGTAAGTGAATCCAAAACAGAATCATCAAGTTCACTAACTTGTTTTCGCATAGGTATAATAGAATTATCAGCACACAATTCTTTCTTAGTGCACGGATCAACAGGAAAATCAACATGTGGCAATAGTGTATCAATAAACGATTCCACTAGTTGCTCCTCAACAATAGCATGGTTGGTAGGAAAGTTTAGAACATCTAAAAACTTCTCACCTTCAACAAGTGTGTTGAGATATTTGTTACCTTTATTTCGATTTGCAGCAAGAAGTTTAGATGCATTATGGGCTGATTCATCAAACAATTCCGAAGAGTTGTTCAACACCTCCTCTTTTGCATAGTTTCTTGTGGACGGAGCAGTGGAGGTAGCCTGAAGACCATGTGAAGTCTCGGTTGGTGTGTGATCCAGATTTTCCAATCTTACCTTTCTTCGTGCTTCCCTCTTGTCTAGCAGCTCCAACATTCTATCCACCAGGTTACGAAACCAGCATTGTTTTTGGTGAACACCTTCGTCATATTGTTCATCATGTTACGCAACCCAACATTTGAAATTCCATCACCATTATTTCCTGCAATTGTTAGTAGTACAAAAAAAGACAACAGGAAGATGTTATCCCTATCAACTACAAAGGGTAGTGGCAATGTGAGAGGTCGAAGGATAATCTCTCTCGCTCAAGCATCTTACCGCACTCTTACAAGTGTTCTTACCAACACAGCAGGTAATGCGGATGGTGAGATGAACCAATGAAGCGTGGGATGATTGCAAAAGGTACTTGTTCTTCTCAAGAGAAAGTGGAGCTTAGATGACACTTTATATGTTGCAAGGATTAGCAACAATGCAATCAGATAGTAAAGTATAATAAGTGTCGAAAGTACTTGCCAAAGTTGCTGGCCTAAATGTGTTCCTAGTAGTTCAAGCTAGCAAGACATGAAACAAAACTATAGGACACAAGGATGCAAGCGCTTCCGTTTTTATTTTTCTTTGTTTTTGTTTTCTCTTTTTTTCTGTGCGGCTTTTGTATCTTTTTTTTGTACTTGCCTTTTTTTGTCTTCTTTGTTTTTTTTTTCAGAATGTGCTGCAAAAGAAGAACACAATACAAAGCAATCAAAGATATCTCGTAGGTCTGTTACATATTTTAGGCTCAATCTTCTAAGAACAATTAAGCACCTTTAGAGGCCCCAAATCTAAAAACTTTGAATAGTAAGATTATAGATCTATCTCTCCTCTTTAATTTCACTATGTGCAAGACCTATTTTGGATCAGAGCAATAGGAGATATTGCCCCCAAAATACAGACTATTCAGAATTTCTAGATCAATAACAGATTCGGATCTAATGCAATTTCAACCTCAATAACTCTATTTTCTGGGAAACAGATGAATACGAAAGTTATAGATAACTTCTTAAGATTTCCATGAAGTACAAGAACACCAAAATACGAGTTCGTATGAGTGAGATAGGATGAAAATACTTAACTAGGCAGAGATGAAATCTAATCTCGACGTGATGACGTGATTCAAAAGGATGAATCAGCGCAATGCGAAACTCAAACTAAGACGAAAAACACTTTCTAAACCAGCAATGTGACTCAACCACGGACACAAACTCAACAAAACCAAACTGAAAACAAAAGTTGAAAAAGACTCAATGTGGTTTGGACAAAGTAATGAACAGATCTACTAAACTGCAAGTTTTTTGTGGCTTTTTTGTGGACTCTAGGTATGAAAAACAAAACTAATTTAATGGATAGATGAATTACCTAACTGGAAACCTGGAAATCTGATACCAATTGATAAGGAGGTTTAGGACCAATCTTCCAAAAGGTAATGGATAAGTCGATTGATGGAGATATCGACGTTGATGATCCGAGGCTCTCGAGTAAAACACGAAAACCCCCTGCAATCACTACACTAGTACTTCGTTGGTTATCAACCTTGCTGCACATGATTGACCTCACCAAAAAGGATAATTCCTGCAAGTGCGACCGAGAACACAAGCAAGAATGTAGAAGACACGATCTAAAATTGCGAATTTGGGGTTTCACAAATCGTATAACGGCGATATTATTAATCTAAGCAAAACCAAATTGTTTATGGCGGCCACTGTTGAAGTGTTAATGCGACACTTCCCCCGGATCTGCTAAGGATCAGCCCGCGGAGGTTCTTTGTTCGGCGGGGCTTAGGCCTCAATCAAGTATTCTGGCGGATGAGAATATGAGACAATTGTTTTTACGTGGTTCAGGCCGCAAGGAGCGTAACACACTACTCCAAGGTGGATGGTATTGCTAGTATATGTGTATGCGTATGTGATGTGGCGATTCGATGTCTAGTCCTTTGTAACGGCGGCGGTCCGGGCCTTTTATAGACAAGGCCATACGACTTACAAGTGGGGTCCCAGGGCCCGACAGGTGGTTCTGGTGCGATCTCATCCTAAAGATCTAAGGCTTCTCGCATAAGCTTCCTCTGACCATGGCTTTGAAGACTCGCCGTCTTGCCATCCGAGTTGTCAGTAGCCCATGCACCATTGCTGACATTGGCAGGGGATGTCCCGTCCAACTGTCTCTGTCGCCATAAGATACCCACTTGGCGCAGTTGGATAGGCCTGCGACGTCTTCACGGTGATGCGATTGGTCGCAGCGGTACCTGACATTAGGCGTGCACCGTGCCATGCGTCAAGGGAAGCCGTGTATCTTCAATCCTTGACAGGGACAAGGTGCTCCATCCTCTTAACTCCCATGCCCCTTCGTTGAGGGTAAGTGGCTGGACTAATTGACAACTCGGGAGCTCACCTCTGCGGAGGAGGCCAGGTCCCACCTTGCAGACCATGTGTCAGCTCGGGAGCTCATCTATGCATAGGAGACTAGGTTCCGTTCTGCTGGACATGTGGCGATGCCAGGATCTCACCTCTGCGGAGGAGGTCAGGTCCCTCCTTGCAACCCACGTGGCATCTCGGGAGCTCATCTCTGTGGGGGATGCTGGGTCCTGTCGTGCTGGACACGTGGCGGTGCCGGGAGATCACCTCCGCGGAAGAGGTTAGGTCCCGCTTTATAGGACACGTGGCACCGCTGGAGCCCTGTAAGTGCATCTAGGATATCCCTTGTGGGTTTTGGCTAATTGATGACAAACATATGAGATCCTAATGAAACTACTGAGATGATTGCAGGACAAACAAGTGAAACAGCTCGGTGCACACAAAAAGGTGAAAAATGAAGTGGTGTTCAAAGAGAGATACTTTGATGAAGCTTGGAAGACCAAATTAGATTTTGAATGTATAGGGAGTGTATGAAAGACACACTCCAAGAGCTCACAACTTTGCGCGAGGGTAAGGGATTAAAATTAACCTAACTTTCACAAAGCACCGGACTAGTCCGATCATGTACCGGACTAGTCCGTTCATGTTTCTGGAATCTCACTTATTGGGAGACCGGACTAGTCTGTGCGTGCACCGGACTAGTCCGTTGATGTTTCTGGAGTCTCTCATATTGAGGGATCGGACTAGTCCGTTGACCACCGGACTAGTCCGTTGACCTTTCTGAAGACTCCCATATGTGGAGATCGGACTAGTCTACAGACTAGTCCGTTGAACTTTCTGCAGTTCACTTTCACACAGCACCGGACTAGTCCGAGCTTGGACCGGACTAGTCCGGTAGACTTTCCGGACTTCAAAATGCACTGAGACCGGACAAGTCCGGACTTGCACCGGACTAGTCCGGTGTTAGGGTTTTTCAACAGCTACCTTTTGGAAAACCTATAAATAGAGAGTCCACAACTTTCCTATTGACACACACATCGAATACTGATCAAAGAACAAACCCTAGCACCACCACTTCGTCCCAAGAGCTCAAAACACATCTCCCCACACATCTAAAGTGCAAAAAGAGTGAAATCAATTGAACACTTGGATTCGGGATCGGGAGATCGTCGTTCTTTCATTGCGAGCTCTTGGGGTTTGATCTTTCTACACTCATACTCTACATTGTAATACTTTTGAGTGTATTTGATCACTTCTTTTGTTGTAATTCTCGTGGGAGCCCTCAACGTGTGAGGTTGCCCCACAAACTTGGTGATTACCCGTGATAGTGGAATCAAGTCGGCCTTCGTGGTGACTTGAAGAGGGAAAGGGCTGGAGACCTGGCTCTATGTGAGCTTCCTCAACGAGGACGTAGATCTCGTGGTGAGATCGAACCTCGGGAAAAATTTGTGTGTCTTGCGGCTTATTTCATTTAAATTTTGTTCATTAGATCACTTGAGTACTAAAACATCAACCTAAGGCAATTATAAGTTTTACCTGCATTCTTATATTAATCTCAAATAAAAATATCAGTTGTTCTCATTTCCGCTGCTAAAGAAATTTAGTTTCCCTAATAACACTTGATCAACACACATATTTTTAGCACACCGGACAAGTCTGCCCACACGATCGGACTAGTCCGGCCAACCAAGTTTTTGACGATTCTATTAAGTGTGCAGGAAATTCAAAAGGCCTATTCACCCCCCCTCTAGGCCACATTCAATTGGTATCAGGGCGAGGTTCTCCACCAACGAGACTCACATCTCGGAGAGATCAATGGCCTCTGAGAAGAACAACGATATCTCGAAGATGAACATTAATGAGGAGGAACAAGAAACTAAAACTTTTGATGTGCTTAAATAGAGCCCACATGATGATTAAGAAGTGCGACAATTAAAGGCACTTCTGAGAAAGAAACTGCTAGGACAAAAGGGAAAAAAAGAGGAGAAGATGACGGGGAGTGGTCATCTCGACTACTCCTGACACCCTTACAACTACAACCGTCTCAACTCAAACAATCACTATCTTTCCATTCCTATGGGAAAACCTCCACAGTTTGACGGAAGCGACTATACAATGTGGAAGTACAACATGAAGGTGCATCTAATATCCCTAAATCCTAGTCTGTGGCACATTGTTTGCACTGGCATAGATATCCCGGACACGGATGAAGAACTCACCCCATAACAATAACAAAAGATTCACAGAAATGCACAAGCCGTCGCCGTGATCACATCATCACTAAGCAGAGAGGAATTCACCAAGATTGATGGCTTAGAAAGTGCAAAGGAAATCTGGGATACGCTCAAGACAGCTCACGAAGGAAATAGATCGGTTCGTGAAGCTAAAATCGAAATGCTTGAAGGAGAGTTGGGGAGATTTGCTATTGAAGAAGGCGAATCACCTCAAGACATGTACAACCGGATGAAGGCACTCATCAACAAAATACGTGCCTATGGAAGTAAGAAATGGACGGATCACGAGGTAGTCAAGAGAATGATTAGAGCCTTCATGCCAAGAAATGTCACACTTTGCTCAATGATTAGAGAAAGCCCCGGGTTTCACAAAATGACTCCCGATGAGCTGTTGGGGAAGATAATAAATCATGAAATGATGGAGAAAGAGGCAAAATACGTCAAAGAGTTGGCCGAACTCACTTTCTCCAAAAAGAAAGAGGTTGCTCTCAAAGCAACATGCCGACACAAACTCAAAGAAGCTCGTGAAGATCAAGACGATGGGCATACAAGTGACGAGAGCACCAATCTTGATGATGAAGAAATGGTACTCTTTATCAAGAGGTTCAAGCGAATGATGAAAAGAAGACACGGCAACAACTCAAATGAAGGCAAAAACAAGGATAAAGGAAAATCCAAGGCTCGATGCACTTGCTACAACTGCTGAGAGTATGGTCACTTCATGGTGGACTGCCCTTATGAAGAAAACAAAAAGAAGAAGGAAACAAGACGACAAGAAAAGAAAAATTTCAGAAAAAGAAGACAAACCCATCAAGCTCACATTGGCAAGGAGTGGGACTCAAACGACGAGTCCTCCTCCGATGAAGAAGAAGAGATGGCCACTATCGCAATCAAGAAACCTACTATGAAGGCCACATTCTTTCCAAACATGGGAGGATGGGACATGAACAACCACACTTGCCTTATGGCTAAGGAAGGCAAGAAAAAGGTACGGCTCACTCCTCCTACGCTAAATTCCTCTATTGAGGACTTTGACAGCTCTAGTGATAATGAAGAAATGTTTAGAGGACTAAGAAAATTGCTCTAAAGAAAATGGAAATGTTGTCGAACGAAATTTTTGAAAAGGAGGAACTTCTTGACCGACAAGAAGATATGCTCATTTGTGAAAGGAAGAGATATCAAGAAGTTCAAAAGCTTCTCGAGCTTGAAAGAGAGAAGAACGAGTCGCTTGAAGTTGAGCTAGCCTTGAGTAAGGAAACTTACTCAAAGCTAGAAGACTCGCATATTGCAATCAAGGAAGAACTTGCTAACTTGTCAAAAGCTAACAAGATCCTTGAGGTTCAAGTTGAGTCGCTCAAGCAAAGTGACTCCTCATCCTCCAAGAGCTCTTCCTCCAAAGATATAAGTTCGACAACAATCGGAACTTGCACTTGCTCTAGTAAGAAGAATATTATTTATAATACTTAAACTTCTCATAATATGCATGCCCCTCCAAGTGGCATCTTTGATAAGGAGAAGATCAAATATGCACGCAGTGCATATATGGTCACTAGACCTCCTAATGTCAAAGATGGCCTTGGTTTTGATAAGAACAAACACATGCCTACTTCTAATCATGCTAAGAGTAGAATTGTCTTTGTTAAGGAAAAATCCCATGAATCTGAACCACAAATATTGTTTCGTACATTTAACGCTTCTTATGTTCTTATGAAAGCCAAATATGGAAAAGTCATTGCCAAATATACAGGACCACGCCACAAGAACTTGAAAACTTGTGTGTGGGTGCTCAAGACTCTTGTGACTAACCTGAGAGGACCCAAGCAAGCCTGGGTACCTAAAACCAAGGAATAATTCTTTTTGCAGGCTTACTCCTCCGGTGGAACAAAATGGGTACTTGATAGCGGATGCACAAATCACATGACCGGAGAGAGAGGTATGTTTGTAGAGTACGAGTACAACAAGGATCTAGGTGAAGGCATATACTTCGGAGACAACAGCCAAGGAAAGGTCCTTGGTAGCGGTAACATTGAAATATCCTCTCAACATACCTTATCAAATGTTTTACATGTATATTCTCTAGATTATAACCTTTTGTCAATATCCCAACTATGCGACAAAGGTTACCACTGTTTATTCACTAATGAGGGTGTGAATGTTTTTAGAAGAAGCGATGGCTCGATAGCATTCAAGGGAATGTTGAAGGACAAGCTTTATCTAGTTGACTTCAACAAAGATAAAGCCGAACTCAACACTTGCTTGGTTGCTAACACCAACATGGGATGGCTGTGGCATAGACAGCTGTGGGGACCGGAATCCCGACATCCGAGTATCTCATTGGGTGGTGTCATGCGATGCGACACCCAACAGTTATACAAGAATAGAACATGAATAAGTACAAGACGAAGTATTTTATTTTTCATACATCGGAAGTTTTTACAATACTAGCAAAAATAAGGAATGTATACATATCATAGCTACACTCTCAGCACTAGCTATGCAAAAGCAAAGTTACCCATGCCTTGGATACTTTGCACTAGCAACACTCAATTAGAGCGGCGTGCAGGGTTCCCACTCGGCTGTACACCCTGGAGGGGGTGCAGCCTCATTATCAAACTATTCATTAACTGTATAACCTGCAAAAACTCGTTAACTGCAAACATGAGCATAAGGCTCAGCAAGACTAACCCGTCTCACTAGACATATGCAAGGGGGGACACTAAAACATAGGTGAGGTGAAGCGTAAATGACTCGCCTACAAGTGGATCCTTGTAATCAGGTTTTATGTAGCAAATGACATTCTCCAAGCACAGCACATCATAGGCTCCACAATCAAACAAGAAACGCTTTACCGATGATATGACATGCTCAGAGCACATAATGCTATTACAGCTAAAGTATGGGGAAACTGTAAACTTTTAATTATACTATCTCTAAATCATACAAGGTTGCAAAGTAATTATAATTCAATGCAATGTGATTTTCTAGCTTCTTTAGTATTTACTACGTTGCCGCTCAGTAAACAAGTGGTACTCTATTACTGCGAGGGACAGTGATTGCAATCAGGACACACCCGGACAACACAACACATACGTCGTTCGGAAGTGTCAGCGAGCACACCTGTACCTACATAACACTTCAATACTAGGCGTATATGGCCACCTTTCACAAGACACTCAAATGCCGAACCGATCGATCCGTCAGGAGCAGGAGGTCCTTGCGTGGGGCGTACTCTGACGTGCTCACCGGCGGATTTACACCTTGCTTCTCTTAACCCACACCTATAAAATGGAACGGTATGCCTCGACACCCAAGTGACCAAGCTACGTCAGTTTATTGGATTCCATATGTCCATTATATTGCCGGTACAATTCAAGCTTGTCCGAAGGGGCTGCATACGGACGGGCCTTAATCGACACAGGCAGGGCTATGCGAGCGAGACTCAATTCTCGTCGCTTCCTATCCATTCCCTGCCTGGTCTCCATTTCATTATATTCTACCATTTTATACCTAACCAATCCCGTGAGATATGTCCTACATCTCTCGCGAGTAGATTCCAACTACTCGACTTCTACCGGATTTCCTATGCATTAGCAAAGCAGTTACTACAGGTCAAACTGTAACTCGTTCCAACCAATCCCTGGGATTTTTGGCCATGCAAGTGGAGTATCAATCACCCTATACGTAATGCACACATCAAACTTATGACGTAAGGTGATAAATACTGTAAAACTCTGTAAAGCTTTTAAATGCAAACCAGGGCTTGCCTTGTTGCAGGTCAGAGTCTGAGTTAAAATTTGGAAGATGCTCTTCCAAGGCTTCTGGCTCCTCCTCGACTTCGGTCACTATACGATATGCATATATATAAATGATTTTGAAAAATAATTATTACCAAGACCATAATTTAATCCATGGTGATCATTATATGATAGGGACCTTAATTGGCTTTGGAACTTCGATGGTAGATACTAGGGAATATGATCAAGGCTCTTGCAAAGAACAGGAGATGATCAAAGTAGATTGTGGTCTCCAAAATTATGGCAAGCAATCAACTTCCAAAAATTCTAGAGAGGAAACTGTAGCTTGAACCTAGCTAACTGTTGATAATCAAGATAGAGGAACTTGTCCTGGTAATTTTCTAAGATTTGGTGAAGGAATTATTGAATTTCTAAGTTGGCAATACTTTCAGGAATTATTTATATTTGAATTTTTGGCTTTCAAATAAATAGTCAGTTTGTAACTGGATTAGGACCATGATATTAGGTCAATTAAATCCAAGATTTTTACAGGAATTAGTGTATGACTAAAGGAAGACTCAGTCCGAAATTGGGACATAATAAAGCAACTGAACATCTGCGAAAATTCAATAACTGAAAAAGGTAATTGAACTATACAGAGGGCTAAACAGGTGCAATGGCTCCCAAACTTTTGCTGGATGTCAAGAATAGGACATTAGATTTTATGTTAATTTTGGGTATTTTTCCAGTGGCTATCTTGTCTGGAAAAATTGTTTTGGTATTTCGAAATATTATTTTCTACAGAATTTAATATTAAGTTTCGCAGAACCTATCTGGGTCAAAAAGAAACTAGAGCTCAAGATATTTCAACCAAAATTTGTTTGAGGATTTTTGGAGTAGTCTACAGAGAGATATTCAATTTAGAATTTTGAACAATTTTCTGCAATTAATTTAATAACCCATTGGCGCCAGAATTCAAATTCAATCGGGCGGGTCCCATGGGCCACGTGTCGGGCTCTGGTCGATGCAACACCGTGGTCCACAAATTTATTCGCGCGCAGCCGCACGGAATCCCAGCCGCACCGTGATCCCGCAGCTACTGGCAGGTGGGCCCCCCGGGTTGTCTTCTACCTCGGGCAAACGCCCGCGCGAGGCGGCCCCCGCGTCGGTGACTCGCCGGCGAGCTCGCCGCCGGCTAAACCGACGGGCCAAACTTGCCCAAACTCGCCGCCTGGGGGTTTTTGGAGCCGCTGAGCACGACGGTGAGGTCGGTGGGACCAGAAACTCGCCGGAAATGGCCGTGCGACGGTGGCGGCGGCGGTGAGCACTCGGGCAACCTGGAACTAGCTCCAGAGTAGCTCAAACCACTCGGGATCTTCTTCAAAACCTTCCTGGGACGATGCAGATCAAGGAACTGGACGTGGAACAGGAGGAAACAATCGAAAACTATGAGCTCGATGGCGAACCGAGGTTTCCTCACCGGCGGCGAGCAAAACTCGATTTCCTCGGCCGTTGCTCGATAACTTTTAGGGGTTTTTGCTCGGGTAGGAGCGCTAGGACCTATAGGAACTATCCCTAAGCAATTGCATAGAATGATTACTTGTAGAAACGGAATTTAAACGAAAACTGAGCGAGCTTCCTCACATCGGCCGGAAAGAAGAAGAACAATAACTTGCTCATTCCTCAATGAAAATGGAAACGGTTTGCACCGTGAGTTAGAGCTCAACTAGGCGCACCTTTAAGCTTTTGGGATCGTGGCTTGAAACTGCGTGAAACGGCGGCGCACCACGGAGCATAGGTTGGCGGCGATGATGGCGCGCGGCGGTGAAGGAATCGCGAGAGGGGGAACCACCGATCGGGGAAGGGGGAATACTGGGGCTGTGGCCGGCCTTTTATAGCGCCACGGCAAGCAAGCAGGCAGCTCACTGGAGCTTGCATGCGCGCGCGCTGTCGAGCGGGCGAGCGCCGGTGCAGAGATGGCAGGCGGCCGACCTGACCCATTCAGCAGCGGTTGACCGGTGGGGCCCACAGGTCAGTCAGACCCCAACACAAAAGTTAATAATTCATTTAAAAATAGAAGATCAACTCCAAAAATCATGAAACTTTGTGGAGATGGTCAATGAATTATTCTGAACCCAATGGTAAACTCAAATCTCATGTTCAAAGAAGTTGGAAAAGAATTTAAAATTCAGATTTGAATTTGATTCAAATTTTCTAAGCGCCTCAAATAAAATAGTAAATGAGTTCCCAAAATCTTGAAATTTTGCAGGCAAGCTATTGAGAATATTAGAAGGTCAAGTAAAAATTTAGAGCCTCTAATTTGAATATTTTTGGCAGGGCCAATTAGTATTGCACTTTAAATTGCCCTAATAATCTTCATCCAAATAATTTTAAAAATTGAAGAGGGGTGAATAGAATAATTCTAGAATTAGTGATGATGTCCAATACCCATGTTAATAAAATTTAACCATGAGTGCAAGAAAGGTTTGGATGGTATAAAGTTCATCTGTACCACTATATTGGATCTCTAATATAGTTGATCACAAAACTCATGACTGAATTCACATGCCATAAAAGTGGGGTTTTACATTCCTCCCCCCTTAAAAGAATCTCGTCCCGAGATTACAAAAGAAGGCAAAAGAAAAATATCTAACGAACATATGCCGCTAACAAGTCCGGATAGTTCGTCCTAAGATACTCCTCGCTTTCCCACGTGGCTTCTTCAGCATTGTGGTTGCTCCACAAGACCTTGTAGAAACGCAAGGTGCGACTTCTTGTGGTTCGAGTCTTCTCATCAACGATCTGAGTTGCATGCTCGGAATAAGTGAGATCTGGTTGGAGAGCTTCCAAATCTTCTATATGGACATCAGCGGGAGTTTTAAGACACTTCCGTAACTGGGAAATGTGGAATACATTGTGAACCCTTAAAGTGACGGCGGTAACTCCAATTGATATGCCACAGGTCCGCATCTTTTGATTATTGTGAACGGCCCAATAAAACGTGGAGCTAGCTTCCCTTTCACTCCGAATCGATGGATACCTTTCATAGGGGATACCCGGAGATAAACTTGATCCCCAACTTCGAAGTGAAGAGGTCGACGTCGTTTGTCCGCGTAGCTCTTCTGACGAGACTGAGCGGCTTTGAGATTTGTTTGAATAATGCGCACTTGCTCCTCGGCTTCTTTTATTAGGTCGATGGCATATACCACTCGTTCACCAGATTCGCACCAGTACAAGGGTGTGTGACACTTCCGGCCATAAAGAGCTTCATATGGCGCCATCTGGATGCTAGCCTGGTAACCGTTGTTGTATGAAAATTCCCCCAATGGTAGATGATCATCCCAATTCCTACCATGGTGGATGGCACAGGCACGAAGCATATCCTCTAGCACTTGATTTACCCGTTCGGTTTGTCCATCAGTCTGAGGGTGATAAGCCGAGCTTCGAATCAGTTTGGTACCCAATGCATCGTGGAGATGCTCCCAAAAGCGAGCAACAAAAATAGATCCACGATCTGAAATGATAGTGGGGGGCACACCATGTAGACACACTATTCTGGAGATATAAAGTTCTGCATACCGTTTCGTATCATAATCCACACTGACCGGTATGAAATGAGCTGATTTGATCAATCGGTCAACGATCACCCAAATTGAGTCATGCTTATGGAGAGTGGGAGGCAACCCAACAATGAAATCCATGCTGATATCCTCCCATTTCCAAGTTGGTATGCTTAAAGGTTGAAGATGTCCTGCTTCTTTCATATGGTCGGCCTTCACTCCCCGGCACGTATCACACTCGGATACGTATTTAGCTACTTCCCTCTTCATCCGAGTCCACCAGAACTTCTTTCTTAAATCTTGGTACATTTTGTTACTTCCTGGATGAATAGAATACTTTGATAAATGAGCTTCATCCAGTATCTTCCTCTGAAGTTCCATGTTTCGGGGTACCACTATATGGTTGTTAAACCAGAGGGTACCTTCATCGTCGTTTCAGAAACATTTCATCTCCCCCTTCTTCATTCTTTGCCGAATATGCGACATCCCCTTGTCCTCCTTCTGAGCTGCCATAATATCCTCCTTGATAGTAGGAATGAGAGCTAGGTTGTAGAGTGCCCCATATGGAACCAAGTAGAGACTCGGTTCTTCTTCTTCCATGGAGTTGATGGAAAGACTGTTGACATGGGACTTGCGGCTCAATGCATCTGCGACTACATTCGCCTTGCCTGGATGGTAGTGGATCTCAATCTCATAGTCCTTGATCAACTCTAACCATCTTCGTTGTCGCATATTCAAATCCTTCTGGGTGAAAATGTATTTCAAGCTCTTGTGATCAGTGTAGAGGTGTACTAGATTACCCAGTAAATAATGCCTCCACATCTTCAATGCCAGTACCACAGTAGCGAGCTCAAGATCATGAGTCGGGTAGTGCTGCTCATGGTTCCGGAGCTGCCGTGATCCATACGCGATCACTCTTTGTTCTTGAATCAATACACAACCTAAACCAATCCCAGATGCGTCGCAATAGACATCAAATGATTTGGTTGTGTCTGGTTGGGCTAAAACTGGTGCCGTTGTAAGGTGTTTCACTAATGCTTTGAAACCTGCCTCACATGCCTCAGTCCATACATACTTCTGCCCTTTATTTAGAAGTTCTGTCATTGGTTTAGCTATCTGAGAGAAATTTGGTATAAACCTCCAGTAATATCCTGCTAAACCCAAGAAACTTCGGACTTCATGTACAGACTGTGGAGACTCCCATTTGAGGACTTGCTTGGTTTTTCTT
This sequence comes from Tuctoria greenei, assembly GCA_036927565.1. Taxonomy (NCBI): domain Eukaryota; kingdom Viridiplantae; phylum Streptophyta; class Magnoliopsida; order Poales; family Poaceae; genus Tuctoria; species Tuctoria greenei. The sequence goes on along the minus strand of JAYESD010000002.1, from coordinate 170,369,874 downwards.
GGATCAACTGCAATCCCTTCTGCTGATATGATGTGCCCTAAAAATTGTACTTGACTGATCCAGAATTCACACTTGCTGAACTTAGCATATAGCTGGTGGTTCCGTAATCGTTGAAGCACGATACGCAAGTGTTGAGCATGTTCTTCTTCGGACTTTGAATACACAAGTATTTCGTCAATGAAGACTACAACAAACTTGTCCAATTCAGGCATAAACACCGAGTTCATGAGATACATGAAATGAGCCAGTGCGTTGGTCAATCCGAAGGACATAACAAGGTACTCATATAGTCCATTCCTCGTTGACAAAGCTGTCTTTGGTATATCTTCTGGTCGGATCCTAATCTGATGATAACCAGAACGAAGATCCATCTTTGAAAATACTCTAGCGCCCACCAATTGATCGAAGAGAATATCAATGCATGGCAGTGGATACTTGTTCTTGATGGTGACAGCATTAAGTGGACGATAGTCTACACACAGCCTCAATGTCTTATCTTTCTTCTCTACAAACAGTGCAGAACAACCCCATGGTGATGAACTTGGACGAATGAAACCCTTGTTCTCAAGTTCGGTTAACTGCTCCTTAAGTTCTGCAAGTTCCTTGGGTGCCATCTTGTAGGGTGGTCTTGAGATTGGCACTGTTCCCGGTGCAAGTTCAATTTTGAACTCTATATCTCTTTCTGGGGGCATACCAGGAAGATCTTCAGGAAACACATGCGGGTATTCACATACTACCGGAATATCCTTAAGTTCCATAACCTCGGTATTGTGAGTAGAGGGGTCCAATGGAATGATGTTCTCAAGGTTGAGAACTTGGGGCTGATGGAGTGGAGAGTTTAGATAAATCTTTCGAGGAATGATATCAAGAATAGCACCATGGTATTGCAACCATGCCACTCCTAAGATGATATCTAGCTTTTGAGTCTCTAAGATAATGAAGGAGGTAGGATAGATGTTCCCATCTAGGTCAAGAGGTACCCTATGGACCATTTCATATGTTACTACCCTCCCTGCTGGAGTGCAAATCATATAAGGAGTTTTGGTGGAGATAACAGGTAGCTGATTTTTAATGACAACAGATTTACTAATGACATTGTGTGAAGCTCCAGAGTCAAAGAGTATGACTACGGAATGATTGAACATCGAGAACGTACCCGTGAGTACGGGCGCGCCTTCCGGAACGTCCTCGATGGCGAGGTGGTGGATGTTGTCGGGTCTGGTGGCTGGCTTCTTGAGCTGTTTGTGGGGTTGGTTGGCCCCCTGATAGGATGATTGCCCTCCGCCTGGTCGATTCTGAGGGCAGTCCTTGGCGAAGTGCCCCGTACGCCCACACGTGAAACACGTGTACAGGGTTTGGCCAGTACGAATGGGAGGACGGAATCCCGGTGCACGTGGTGGAGGTGGAAGTGCACGTGGGATCATCCCCTGTTGTTGCTGTGGTCGGAATCCAGAGTTGCTGAACTGGCGACCACTGAACATTGGTGGTCGTGATGGCGGTTGCCACCTCTGGCCGGATGGTGATCAGTACACCATACTGTACTTCTGAGGAGCACCGCCTCCGCTGCCCTGCGGAGCACCCCTCTTCTTTTTATCTGAGGACAGCTCGCCCGTAGCGTCCTCTTGCAAGATAGCGGCATTGACGATGTCGTTGAAGCTGCTGCGGTTGAACAGGACAGGCTTGTCCTTCAACTTGGGGTTCAAACCCCGGTAGAAGCATTCGCGCTTCCGATCTTCGGTGTTCACTTGGTCCTGAGCGTATTGGGCCAAGTGGTTGAATGATTTGGAGTAATCATATGCACTCCTTCCTCCCTGCCTTAGCTCCAAGAACTCTTGAAGCTTCCTCCTCATAATCCCGGGAGGGATGTGGTAGGCGTGGAACGCCCCCCAGAATTCGGCCCAGCTTACGACATGGCCTGCGGGGCGTGCGGCAAGGTAATTGGCCCACCATGCATCGGCAGACCCCTACAGTTGCTGCGCTGCAAACAACGCCTTCTGCTGTTCGGTTACCTCGAGTAAGCCGAACTTTCCTTCAATGGTGCGGAGCCAATTATCCGCATCCAATGGTTCATCGGCCTCTCTGAAGACCGGCGGATGTGTCGATGCGAAATCAGAGTAGGAACTCTGATATTGCTGACGCGGTCCATCATTCGGTCGTCCCCTTGACGGGACAAGTGCTGCACCAGAGTCCGCAATAGCTCGGTTTGCTCGTCGCGCGAGCCGAGTACTGCAGCGAGAACCTCCGCGAGACTTCTGGGAAGTGCGGGTGGAGGTGGTGGAGGTGGTTGCGTTTGAGGCGTAGTCTGTCCCGGGGGTGGTGTGTCATCCCCCTGACCACCATTGGATCCTCCCCCATCTTGACTGGTACGAGTACGCACCATACTGCAATACAATGATTCACACCATAAGTCTCATTGCCTCAAGTTCATCCTTCCATAAAAATAGTAATGCGGTAGATAACAATAGATGATGCATAACATTCATATATATTGATAAAGCACAAACTTTATACAATCTATATTATCTTGGGCCCAAGTTTACAATAGATCTCAAAAAATAGACAGACTTCATCTAAAGAAGTCGTCTCATCTATGCTTGGGCACCACAAGTCATCATGTTCATGTCATCGTACACAGACCTTGCTACTATTTAGAACAAGACTCATAAAGTCACACAACACACGTGGTGTTTACTACACATCATTACACTCAGCCTAAAGTGATAAGTACATCAACACGACCCTCTACTCATAAAACTCGACCTCCTGAGGATCTTTTTCTTCCTCGTCATTCTAAGGATTAGACACCACTGGTATGGGTGCTGGAGAAGAAGATGATGCCTCGCTCAAAAGTGACGTCCTCTTGGCCATCTTAGCTTGCCAATATGTCTCTATCATAAACATCCTCCAGGCCTCGTTCTCCTGCTGAGCCTGCTCACAGCTGGTCTTCCAGCTCTGAGACTCTACTCTGGACTGATCCTGATCCGCAATCACAGTGTCCAACTGGGTATTCCGCTGGTGTCCATAGAGTAGGCTCGCCTCCAAGTCAATTTCCCTCTCTAGAGTCTCTTGGCGTGACGCGGCTAAATCCATAACAGCGTCATGCCATTGATTCTCCCTAAGGTTCAAACGATGGTTGAGAGGAGCCATCGTATCCCTAAGTCTGTCATTTTCCCACTCAAAGTGATTCGCTCGAATCATGGCTTGCTTCAGATTGTTCGTCAATTCTTTTATGCATGCCCTTTGATTACCCTTCTCGCGATGTGATGCGGCTGCATACACCGCTAAGGCTGTTGCGGATGTTTCACCGTGCTCGTCCACCTCCGCAAGCAAGTGGGTTGCCCAGGCTTCAGAAGCCCTGCCGTTAACTGGAAAGAACTCATACGGAGTACCCACCAGATTATGGTAATGGAGTTTGCAAAACCTCCCTATGGCAACACTTGCGGCGTAGCTTCATGTTTCCTCTAATATCAGCCCTTTGATCTTGATGGAGTATGGTGCCCATCCGAGGTGCGGTGGACCAGCAGGCACATCGACGTAGATGGTGCAACTCCACATACCGCCCTCCTGGAACTTCTTGCCCCAATAGCTAGGCAACACCAAATAGCCAAACTGGGGAAGCAACCTAACAAACACGTCCGGGAAACCGGCTTGCCCGGTGCACGTGGAGAACACCCATCCATTAGGCAACTGAATTCTTGGTGCTGCCATCTGTGGACAAACATACCCGGATGTCAATACTCCGAATAAGTGTTCAACTCTATCAATGATAATGTTGGACAAAAGGAAATATCCAATATCAATTGATTCAAGAAAATCTGCAAACTGGAAGTGATCACAGTTCTCAATCAGCTGACCTTCCTGTATCAACCCATATGTTTCATACAGGAAATGCCAGAGTTAAGAGTTAAGTTGAACATAAAAGTTGTAGTACACTTCAAAACCTTTCCATATTGTACTCATGCAGCTCCAGATGAACTAATATGAAGAATCTATACAGGTTTTAAGTTGACTCAAGTGTTCTGGAAATTTTGACAGAACCTCCCCTGTATATGGGCTTACCTCCACATTCTATACAGGTTTATCATGATAAGATATTGAGTTAATGACAAAATAAACATTGTATAACATCGCGTTTACAATCAAGAAATAAAAAAGTCCCACCCCAAAAACTTTGTTATACAGGTATCGCGCACAAATTCACAACCCTGTGCAAACTGTTCCAAGTTCTGGACTGCAAGAACCAAGTTTGCAACAAATGGAATTGGGCATAGCTACACCCAGATTCAGGTCAGGAGTGACAAATACAGTTGATAGAGGACTTCCTAAGATTTCCAGAAATGTATATATGGGACCATGTCACTATTCTTGATTAAGATCTATAACTATCCGAACTCAACAGTTGAACTGACTGGTTTGCACCAGCAGTCCTGCAGTTCACTGTGTTGACTCCCCAATTTGGTTTAACTCCAACCCAAATCAGGAAACACCTCCCATAACAAACTTGTAAAAATCCTCCTGCCCTTTCCAAACATGTATCACAACAAGGCAGGGGATTTTTCTACAGAAAGTTATGGTAAAAATACCGAGACTGGTACAATGGTAAGGTCATCTGGAGCATTTACAATACACCCCAGATTTCAACAGATTATCATGCTTTTCTGTCTTTGTGGTCAACATAAAAGTTGTAGAGATCTTCTCGAGCTTTCCATCCATATATGACACCCCTATAGTATTTATTAAATAACCAAGATTACAACCCGGCGAAGTCGAGCCAACTTCTGCCAGAAAACAAGAATCTTGATTCCATTTATTCTATCGAGTCGGAACCCTTTTTGCGGAGTCCAAACCTACTAACATCTGATATTTGGACTTTCCAAAGCATTATGCATCCATTCTGTCGGTGGGGATGGTCTAGTATCATGTTTGATACTGACGGTACTACGTATCTCACCAAAGAAAATTCTATCCGGTATTTCCGGTTACGTCTATAGGTGGTTCCTATATAGTTCTCTCGCAAACGGCTTCTACACGGTCTTCTACCGTAGTTAATGCTGCAAAAGACAAACAATCCCCTTTCACACCTTCACACCCCAAGGGCGGCACGGGGAAACATGACAGGCAGTCACAATAATATCCATATGAAAATAAATGCATACGACTCTGGTGTGAGTCGTCCTCGAGCGAGGCCACGTCTCGAGGTACATGGCTGTAAATACGTCTGTACAGCAAAGACTCCTGTACGAGCCGGCTTATACATGATCGAGCATACGTGTTTCGCATGCTCCCATAAAACATGAATAGTTCTAGAGAGGCATACTATCGGGTTATACACCACCCGATGGGGGCTCCCACTAACTTTGAAGCACGCTGGGGTACCGCGTGTCATAGGTTCTCAGAAACATTGAAAGCTTCAGAGACTCCTATTAACTTCCCGTACCAAGCACGGAAATTTTTACATACCACTCCTCGTATGCTGAGGTTACCGAGATTGATCCGCTCTGGGTGGCGTACCTTACCTCCTACTTGACGTCGGGGCGTCGTTACAGAATATAATAACCCATAGTTAGTTTACCACCTTTATACCTTATACTAATATTACTCCTTATAAAGGCATATAGCTAATTCCTCACTCAAGTCCTAATTTTTAAAAATATGTTCTTTTCAAGTACACTGTTCCCAAAGATGCTCTGATACCATGTCTGTGGGGACCGGAATCCCGACATCTGAGGATCTCATTGGGTGGTGTCGTGCGATGCGACACCCAACAGTTATACAAGAATAGAACCTGAATAAGTACAAGACGAGGTCTTTTATTTTTCATACAGCAGAAGTTTTTACAATACTAGAGGAAATAAGGAATATATACATATCATAGCTACACTCTCAGCACTAGCTATGCAAAAGCAAAGTTACCCATGCCTTGGATACTTTGCACTAGCAACACTCAATTAGGGCGGCGTGCAGGGTTCTCACTCGGCTGTACACCCTGGAGGGGGTGCAGCCTCATCATCAAACCCTTCATCAACTGTATAACCTGCAAAAACTCGTTAACTGCAAACGTGAGCATAAGGCTCAGCAAGACTGACCCGTCTCACTAGACATATGCAAGGGGGGACACTAAAACATAGGTGAGGTGAAGCGTAAATGACTCGCCTACAAGTGGATCCTTATAATCAGGTTTTATGTAGCAAATGACATTCTCCATGCACAGCACATCATAGGCTCCACAATCAAACAAGAAACGCTTTACCGATGATATGACATGCTCAGAGCACATAATGCTATTACAGCTAAAGTGTGGGGAAACTGTAAACTTTTAATTGTACTATCTCGAAATCATACAAGGTTGCAAAGTAATTATAATTCAATGCAATGTGATTTTCTGGCTTCTTTAGTATTTACTACGTTGCCGCTCAGTGAACAAGTGGTACTCTATTACTGCGAGGGACAGTGATTGCAATCAGGACACACCCAGACAACACGACACATACGTCGTTCGAAAGTGTCAGTGAGCACACCTGTACCTACATAACACTTCAATACTAGGCGTATATGGCCACCTTTCACAAGACACTCAAATGCCGAACCGGTCAATCCGTCACGAGCAGGAGGTCCCTGCGTGGGGCGTACTCTGACGTGCCCACAAGCGGATTTACACCTTGCTGCTCTCAACCCACACCTATAAAACGGAACGGTATGCCTCGACACCCAAGTGACCAAGATACGTCAATTTATTGGATTCCATATGTCCATTATATTGCCGGTACAATTCAAGCTTGTCCGAAGGGGCTGCATACGGACGGGCCTTAATCGACACAGGCAGGGCTATGCGACCGAGACTCAATTCTCGCCGCTTCCTATCCATTCCCTGCCTGGTCTCCATTTCATTATATTCTGCCATTTTATGCCTAACCAATCCCGTGAGATATGTCCTACATCTCTTGCAAGTAGATTCCAACTACTCGACTTCTACCGGATTTCCTATGCATTAGCAAAGCAGTTACTACAAGTCAAACTGTAACTCATTCCAACCAATCCCTGGGATTTTTGGCCATGCAAGTGGAGTATCAATCACCCTATACGTAATGCACACATAAACTTATGACGTAAGGTGATAAAGACTGTAAAAACTCTGTAAAGCTTTTAAATGCAAGCCGGGGCTTGCCTTGTTGCAGGTCAGAGTCTGAGTTAAAATTTGGAAGATGCTCTTCCAAGGCTTCTAGCTCCTCCTCGACTTCGGTCACTATACGATATGCATATAACATGTATATAAATGATTTTGAAAAATAATTATTACCAAAACCATAATTTAATCCATGGTGATCATTATATGATAGGGACCTTAATTGGCTTTGGAACTTTGACGGTAGATACTAGGGAATATGATCAAGGCTCTTGCAAAGAACAAGAGATGATCAAAGTAGATTGTGGTCTCCAAAATTATGGCAAGCAATCAACTTCCAAAAATTCTAGAGAGGAAACTGTAGCTTGAACCTAGCTAACAGTTGATAATCAATATAGAGGAACTTGTCCTGGTTCTAGAAAAATTTGTTTCATAATTTTCTAAGCTCTGGTGAAGGAATTATTGAATTTCTAAGTTGGCAATACTTTCTGGAATTATTTATATTTGAATTTTTGGCTTTCAAATAAATAGTCAGTTTGCAACTGGATTAGGACTATGATATTATGTCAATTAAATCCAAGATTTTTACAGGTTTTAGTGTATGACTAAAGGAAGACTCAGTCCAAAATTGGGACATAATAAAGCAACTGAACATCTGTGAAAATTCAATAACTGAAAAAGGTAATTGAACTATACAGAGGGTTAAACAAAAGCAATGGCTGCCAAACTTTTTCTGGTAGTCAAGAATAGGACACTATATTTTATCTGAATTTTGGGTATTTTACCAGTGGTTATCTTGTCTGGAAAAATTGTATTTGCATTTGGAAATATTATTTTCTACAGAATTTAATATTAAGTTTCACAGAACCTATCTGGTACTAAAAGAAACTAGAGCTCAGGTGCTTTCAAACAAAATCTGTTTGAGGATTTTTGGAGTAGTCTACGGAGAGATATTCAATTTAGAAGTTTGAACAATTTTCTGGAATTAATTTAATAACCCATTGGTGCCAGAGTTCAAATTCAATCGGGCGGGTCCCATGGGCCACGTGTCGGGCTCTGGTCGATGCAACATCGTGGTCCACAAATTTATTCGCGTGCAGCCGCACAGAATCCCAGCCGCACCGTGATCCCGCAGCTACAGGCAGGTGGGGCCCCCCGGGTTGTCTTCTACCTCGGGCCAACGCCCGCGCGAGGCGGCGCCCGCGGCGGTGACTCGCCGGCGAGCTTGCCGCCGGCTAAACCGATGGGCCAAACTTGCCAAAACTCGCCGCCTGAGGGTTTTTGGAGTCGCAGAGCACGACGGTGAGGTCGGTGGGACCAGAAACTCGCCGGAAATGGCCGTGCGACGGCGGCGGCGGCGGTGAGCACTCGGGCAACCTGGAACTCGCTCCAGAGTAGCTCAAACCACTTGGGATCTTCTTCAAAACCTTCTTGGGACGATGCAGATCAAGGAACTGGACGTGGAAGAGGAGGAAACAACTGGAAACTATGAGATCGACGGCGAACCGAGGTTTCCTCACCGGCGGCGAGTAAAACTCGATTTCCTCGGCCGTTGCTCGATAACTTTTAGGGGTTTTTGCTCAGGTAGGAGCGCTAGGACCTATAGGAACTATACCTAAGCAATTGCATAGAATGATTACTCGTAGAAACGTAATTTAAATGAAAACCAAGCGAGCTTCCTCACATCGGCCGGAAAGAAGAAGAACAATAACTTGCTCATTCCTCAATGAAAATGGAAACGGTTTGCACCTTAAGTTAGAGCTCAACTAGGCGCACCTTTAAGCTTTTGGGATCATGGCTTGAAACTGCGTGAAACGGCGGCACACCACGGAGCAGACGTGGGCGGCGATGATGGTGCGCGGCGGTGAAGGAATCGCGAGAGGGGGAACCACCGATCGGGGAAGGGGGAATACTGGGGCTGTGGCCGGCCTTGTATAGCGCCGCGGCAAGCAAGCAGGCAGCTTGCTGGAGCTTGCATGCGTGCGCGCTGTCGAGCGGGCGAGCGCCGGTGCAGAGATGGCAGGCGGACGACCTGACCCATTCAGCAGCGGCTGACCGGTGGGGCCCACAGGTCAGTCAGACCCTAACACAAAAGTTAATAATTCATTTAAAAATAGAAGATCATCTCCAAAAATCATGAAACTTTGTGGAGATGGTCAATGAATTATTCTGAACCCAATGGTGGACTCAAACCTTATGTTCAAAGAAGTTGGAAAAGAATTTAAAATTCAGATTTGAATTTGATTCAAATTTGCTAAGCGCCTCAAATAAAATAGTAAATGAGTTCCCAAAATCTTGAAATTTTGCAGGCAAGCTATTGAGAATATTAGAAGGTCAAGGAAAAATTTAGAGCCTCTAATTTGAATATTTTTGGCAGGGCCAATTAGTAATGCACTTTAAATTGCCCTAATAATCTTCATCCAAATAATTTTAAAAATTGAAGACGGGTGAATAGAATCATTCTAGAATTAGTGATGATGTCCAATACCCATGTTAATAAAATTTAACCATGAGTGCAAGAAAGGTTTGGATGGTATAAAGTTCATGTGTACCACTATATTGGATCTCTAATATAGTTGATCACAAAACTCATGACTGAATTCACATGCCATAAAAGTGGGGTTTTACAACGGCTAGCCCATGTTGGGATGAGAAATCTGCAGAAACTTCTAAAAGATGGTCACATCCGTGGTCTTAAGGATGTGGTTTTTGAAAAAGACAGGCTGTGCAGCGCTTGTCAAACAGGAAAACAAGTCGGAGCACCACACCCCGCCAAGAATGTGATGACTACCGCAAGACCGCTGGAACTTCTCCACATGGATCTCTTTGGTCCAGTTTCGTACATCAGCATCGGCGGTATCAAATACGGTTTAGTAATTGTTGATGATTTTTCAAGATTTACCTGGGTATTTTTCTTGTATGATAAATCACAAACTCAGGGGATCCTCAAGAAGTTCTTAAAAAGAGCTCGGAATGAATTCTCATCAACCATAAAGAACATCAGAAGTGACAACGGGACAGAATTCAAGAACCTCCAAGTTGAAGAGTTTCTCGATGAAGAAGGGATAAAGCACAAATTCTTGGCACCCTACTCCCCTCAACAAAATGGAGTGGCCGAAAGGAAGAACAAAACATTGATTGAAACGGCGAGAACTATGTTGGATGAATACAAGACATCAGATCGATTTTGGGCAGAAGAGGTGAACACCGCTTGCCATGCCACGAATCGACTGTATCTCCATCGACTACTGAAGAAAACTCCATATGAGCTCATTACCGGTAAAAAACCTAATGTTTCTTATTTTAAAGTTTTGGGTTGCAAATGTTTTATTCTGAACAAGAAACAGAGGGCCTCGAAGTTCACTTCGAAGTCCGATGAAGGATTCTTGCTCGGTTATGAATCGAATGTCTACGCCTATTGTGTCTTCAACAAGGTGTCTGGCCTTGTTGAAGTAGCACGCGACGTAGTGTTCGATGAATCTAATGGCTCACAAGTGGAGCAAGTTGATAAGTGTGTGCTAGATAAAGAGGAAGATCCATATGAAGCACTGAAGAAAATGGGACTTGGTGATATCTTACCACAAGAGCAAACATTCGACTCAAATGCACAAGATGAATCTCAACACGGAGGCAATGATCAAGGGGGAGCTCTTGCACAAGATCAAGAGGAGGAAGATCAAGAAGATCAAGACAATCACGGGAACAATGATCTAGGGGGAGACAATGCACATGAAGATAATGAAGAACAAGCAACTACACAAGCTCCACACCCAAGAGTACACCAGAGCGTGCAAAGAGACCACCCTGTCAACAATATCATTGGAGATATTGCTAAGGGAGTAACTACTAGATCTCGAGTTGCAAATTTCTGTGAATCCTATTCTTTTGTGTCTTTTTTGGAACCATACAGGGTAGAAGAAGGCTTAAGGGATCCAGACTGGGTGATTGCAATGCAAGAGGAGCTGAACAACTTCAAGAGAAATGAAGTATGGGAGCTGGTAGAGAGACCAAAGGCGAACATAGTTGGAAACAAATGGGTCTTTCGGAACAAGCAAGATGAACATGGAGTAGTAACAAGAAATAAGGCAAGATTGGTTGCCAAAGGTTATTCTCAGGTCGAAGGTTTGGACTTCAATGAAACTTTCGCTCCTGTAGCTAGACTTGAGTCCATTCGTATTTTATTGGCATATGCTACTCACCATAATTTTAAGCTGTATCAAATGGATGTCAAAAGCGCTTTCTTAAACGGCCCAATCAAGGAGGAAGTTTATGTGGAGCAGCCACCAGGATTCGAAGACCATAAGTATCACAACCATGTCTACAAACTGCGTAAGGCTCTCTATGGCCTCAAACAAGCTCCTCGAGCTTGGTATGAGTGTCTTAGAGATTTTCTAATTCAGAATGGATTCAAAATTGGTAAAGCTGACTATACAGTTTTCACTAAACATTGTGATGATCATTTATTTGTATGTCAAATTTACGTTGATGAAATTATCTTTGGATCCACTAACAAATCCTTCCCTGAAGAATTTAGCAAAATTATGACAGATAGGTTCGAGATGTCAATGATGGGCGAATTGAAGTTCTTCTTGGGATTTCAAGTGAAGCATCTAAGAGAAGGTACATTTATAAGCCAAACCGAATATACACAAGACATTCTCAAGAAATTCAATATGGACAAAGCCAAGCCCATCAAGACACCCATGGCCACTAATGGACACCTCGACCTTAATGAAGATGTTCCAAATGTGGACCAAAAGGTATATCTGTCCATGATTGGCTCCTTACTTTATTTATGTGCATCTAGGCCAGATATTATGCTTAGTGTTTGCTTGTGTGCAAGGTTTCAAGCCGCACCTAAAGAGTGTCACTTAGTTGCGGTAAAAAGAATCCTAAGGTACCTTGTGCACACACCCAACTTGGGCCTTTGGTATCCCAAAGGATCCAAATTTATCTTGATAGGGTATTCCGATGCCGACTATGCAGGATGCAAAGTCGATAGAAAGAGCACGTCAGGGACTTGTTAGTTTCTTGGTAGGTCCCTGGTCTCTTGGTCATCTAAAAAGCAAAACTCCATTGCCCTTTCCACAACAGAAGCAGAATATATTGCAGCCGGTAGCTGTTACGCACAACTACTTTAGATGCGACAAACCCTTAGGGACTACGGCTACAATCTTAACCATATCCCACTTCTATGTGACAATGAATGTGCTACAAAAATTGCACACAACCCGGTAGAGCACTCAAGAACTAAGCACATAGATATTCGTCATCATTTTCTTAGAGATCATTCATTAAAAGGTGACATTGCTATTTCACATGTTAGAACTGAAAAACAACTTGCGGATATTTGTACCAAACCATTGGATGAGAAAAGGTTTTGTGAACTTAGGAATGAACTTAATATTCTTGACTCTCGTAATGTGGCTTGAAACGTTGCACACCTGGTTGAAACTTCAAATGTTACATTTTATTGCTAAAACTGCCCCTCACCTCTTTTTCTCCTAAGAGAACTAATTTTAATGAAGAAATCTTGGAATTTATGACCATTTTTTTATTGTTGATTACTTTCTGGTCATCATTACCAAGATTATTTGCAAAACTTGTCCTTGGATCACTATTAGTTATCTCTAAATACTCAGTTTTTCCAGGGACACCGGACTAGTTAGGTCTGCCACCGGACTAGTCTGGACAGTATCTCTTTCCTAGGTTTTCCAGGGGCACCGGACTAGTTCGTCCTCTGACCGGACTAGTCCGGTCAGCCGCGTATATAAGCAGCTGGCCGGCCCAAAACCATTTCAAACCTCCCTCCACTTTGAGTTGGACCCTCACCTCTCAAACCCAGCCCCCAAAAGTGAATTTCGAGTGGAGCTCTCAAAATCCAAGTTTTCTCCGTGGGAAATCTTCCCCTCGACGAGTTGATACTCCACTCCAACCTCATCCGGATAGATTCATGCTCCTTCAACGCGAATCTTCAAATCTCGGTAAATTTCTCCCTAAATTCAAACTATCAACTCTTCTAGTTCTAGCTTGTTTCCCTTGATTCCAAGGCAGTACATAAGCTTCAGAGATGTATTCCTTTCTCTTTCTTGCACCCTTGCATCCTTAGATAGAAGCTGTGGTTCATAGGTTTTGTTAGGGTTCTAATGCCAGGCCGAACTAGTCCGGCTCTCAGATACGGACTTGTCCGGTACACCGGACAAGTCCGCACTCTGAAACCGGACAAGTCCGGTCTCTGACATTTGAATCCTCACATCTCCTTCATTCTTAGTTCATTCTCATCTAAATCATGAACTCCTTATTAGGCACGATGTCTTCAAGCTCAGATGACAGCTCCTTTCATGTTGATGAAGAAGTTGAACGCGAAAAAGTGAAGAGAGCCAAGGAGAGATACATGAAGAAAAGACATGATGTAAATGTGCACTCTCCACCCTCCGACGACAACTTGCCCAAGAAAAGGAGGGTGGTTGTTAAGAAGGCCCAAGGAAAAGCTGGCTAGAGCTCCTTAGGGCCAAAGAGGACTCTCAACAAAGGAAAAGGGCTTGCTAGTGGTCCCATTGGACCCCTGAAGATGAAGAACCCAAGTCACCACAACAGGCAGCGCTCGAGTAAAGATTTCACCGGAAAAGAGGATGAGCTTGCCGATAGCTTCAGGCAGGTTAATGTGTATGATCAAACTCGGCAATGCTCAGACCCAAGATTTTGGAGTAACTTTCATGCCGACTACTACGAGCATGTGGACATGAAGATGAAGAATCCTGTTGTGAAGAGTCAATGGGTGAACATTGGGTACATGCAGTCGAAGAAATATCCTGCCTTCCGTGAGGTGGTTGAGTACCTGGAGAGGCATGGACTGAAGGAACTGTTTTCTTTTGAGAATTACTGGAACAATGAGGTCATCACCTAATCCTACTCTACCCTCTACTTTGCTCGTGGTGATGGAGACAGTCTTACTTGGATGACTCATGGTTCCAAGTATAGTGTTACTTATGATGAGTTTTCAAGAACTCTTCAACTTGAACATACTCTAGATCATGATCTTGTCATCCACAATTTGCAACCCTTGGAGACGAATGAGCTCAAGTTCCTCTATGACACAAGGATGCCCTATGTGCCTCCACAACAAATATCTGAAGCCCTTCTATGTGGTCCTCAACAGAATTTTGAGGAAGACAATAGCCCCGAAAGATGGAGATGCGGGGACTATTCAAGGAACTTTGAGGACCCTAATGAAGGTCATTGTTGGGAGGAGACCGTTCAATGTCTTTGAATACATCTACAATGACATTGTGAACATCTCAATCACTCCAAACAGATCTTGCGGGTATTCCCCGTACATCATGTACATGATTGAGAAGGTGACTGGACTTGAGTTCGTCAAGGATGTTCACCATACGGGGTTGAAACCGAAAAAGCCCACCGAGTACACTCTACCTTCGGCTCCTGATGCACCTCCCTCCCCTAAAGCTGAGAGGAGGACTAAACAAACTCGGGATGTGAATGCCACAAGATCTTCAGCTGCTCCTCCTAGCTCTGCACCTGCCCATGAACCCTCTGGTGGTGTCCTCAAAATGCTCACCTCTATCTTTGCCTGCTGCCGCAAGATTGAAGTCAGGCAGAAGAAGCATCAACAATATGTCAATGCCAACATCAAAGCTATCTGTGACAAGCTGGAGATTGAGCCGGTGGGATCCCCGCCCGCCTTTGAGGACTCCGAGGAAGAGTCTGCTCCGGCGAATGATGATGGTGGTGGTGAAGATGAGGACCGGACCGAGACTGAAGAAGAGAGTGGCGCTGAGTGATTCCCCTCAATTTTTCCCTTTTTGGTGCCTTGATGCCAAAGGGGGAGAGATTGAGACTAGTAGTTTGAGACCATCTCTAGTTGGTGTCTTTATGTTTTTGTGATCAAGGACATGTACTTATTTTTAAAACCTTGTAATGCACTATTTCTTCTCTTATGTGTGATGCTTATTGTTGCTTGGATGATTATCTCTATGCTCATTATTGATTACCTTTACTTCATCAAACCTCGTTGATCACACACCTGTTAGGCACTTCACAATAAGGTGTGTGCATATGTGAGAAGCTTTTTGTGGACTTATCATTATTCTCATATGTGTACACCTTATGAAAATCAAGATTTTATTCTCAATTGTGATATCTCAAATGGTTGTCATCAATCACCAAAAAGGGGGAGATTGTAAGTGCATCTAGGATATCCCTTGTGGGTTTTGGCTAATTGATGACAAACATATGAGATCCTAATGAAACTACTGAGATGATTGCAGGACAAACAAGTGAAACAGCTCGGTGAAAAATGAAGTGGTGTTCAAAGAGAGATAGTTTGATGAAGCTTGGAAGACAAAATTAGATTTTGAATATATAGGGAGTGTATGAAAGACACACTCCAAGAGCTCACAACTTTGCGCGAGGGTAACGGATTAAAATTAACCTAACTTTCACAAAGCACCGGACTAGTCCGATCATGGACCGGACTAGTCCGTTCATTTTTCTGGAATCTCACTTATTGGGAGACCGGACTAGTCCGTGCATCCCCCGGACTAGTCCGTTGATGTTTCTGGAGTCTCTCATATTGAGGGACCAGACTAGTCCATTGACCACCGGACTAGTCCGTTGACCTTTCTGGAGTCTCCCATATGTGGAGATCGGACTAGTCCGTGGACTAGTCCGTTGAACTTTCTGGAGTTCACTTTCACACAGCACCGGACTAGTCCGAGCTTGGACCGGACTAGTCCGGCAGACTTTCTGGACTTCAAAATGCACTGAGACCGGACAAGTTCGGACTTGCACCGGACTAGTCTGGTGTTAGGGTTTTTTCAACGGCTACCTTTTGGAAACCCTATAAATAGAGAGTCCATAGCTTTCCTATTGACACACACGTCGAATACTGATCAAAGAACAAACCCTAGCGCCGCCACTTCGTCCCAAGAGCCCAAAACACATCTCCCCACACATCTAAAGTGCAAAAAGAGTGAAATCAGTTGAACACTTGGATTCGAGATCGGGAGATCGTCGTTCTTTCATTGAGAGCTCTTGGGGTTTGATCTTTCTACACTCATACTCTGCATTGTAATACTTTTGAGTGTATTTGATCACTTCTTTCGTTGTAATTCTCGTGGGAGCCCTCAACGTGTGAGGTTGCCCCACAAACTTGGTGATTACCTGTGATAGTGGAATCAAGTCGGCCTTCGTGGTGACTTGAAGAGGGAAAGGGTTGGAGACCCGGCTCTTTGTGAGCTTCCTCAACGAGGACGTAGATCTCGTGGTGAGATCGAACCTCGGGAAAAATTCGTGTGTCTTGCGCCTTATTTCATTTAAAGTTTGTTCATTAGATCACTTGAGTGCTAAAACATCAACCTAAGGCAATTATAAGTTTTACCTGCATTCTTATATTAATCTCAAATAAAAATATAAGTTGTTCTCATTTCCGCTGCTAAACAAATTTAGTTTGCCAAATAACACCTGATCAACACACATATTTTTAGCACACCGGACAAGTCCGCCCACACGACTGGACTAGTCCGACCAACCAAGTTTTTGACGATTCTATTTAGTGTGCAGGAAATTCAAAAGGCCTATTCACCCCCCCTCTAGGCCACATTCAAGCCCGCCCATATGGAAGGTGGCCGGTCTGATGTCTTGGTCCACGAGGCAGCTTCGGAGCCCTGTCTCACACGGTAGCTCCGGAGCTTTGGACATGTGGTTACTTGGGGGCTCATCTACAAAGGGGGGGGGGGGGTTGAGCTTCTCCTTCGGGCTTCTTGCGGACATCCTGGACCACCCATCTGAGGCTGATGGGTCTAGGTCTCTTGAACATGTGGCGCCCTCGGACCCCGCCTCCATTGGGAGGCGGGGTGCCTAGGCGGCTCTAGCTTGTGCGCGAGGGTACCTGGTATGTCGGGTACCGACAGTGGCCCTTGGGTCCACCTTGGGGGGAGGCGACGAGCTCGAGGGTGGAGCCCTTATTCTGCTTTCTGCGCAGCCTTTGAATTTTGTCTTGATCAGTCGAAGCGGTGCACGCCTCTGTGCTGTGACCACGCGTCCCTCTCTGGTTGAGGGGTCGTGGCGATGGGATCTTTGCTTGCTGTGACATTATTGCGATGGTTCCCAAGGCACCTGCTGCACTTCTACTGCTTTCACTTTCGTCTTTATGGGAACCGCCGGGTTGCCTTCTCAGGCGGGGAATTGCCCGGGCCGGTTTTTCTAACGAGGGATCTGGACCCGTTTGTCATGGACATCGTAGTACAAGCCTTTGATTCGGAGCCCGCTCAAATTTGCATGGTGCGCCCAAAATCCTCTAGGGTGCTTTAAAGGGGTAGCTTTGTGCACAATGGAGGTTCCTTCCTTTCGCACGCCCCAAGCATTCGAGCCTTCATCTTCCTCCTTGAGCGTCTACCCACCCTTGAGGTTCTCAACCCCTGCTCCAATGGACTCAGTCCTGCCTCCTTCGCGAATGGAGGATGTCTCACTCGTGAGGCGGCTTTTCGGCTGGGAGGACGAGTAGCGATAGGACCTGATCCGTCCTGGCTCCTTGCCACTGGAGTTGGGGGAGAAGGAGATTGTCTTCTTCCAGGCATACGCATACTCCGGATTTGTCCCTCCTATTTCCTCCTTCCTAGTGACTCTACTTGAAATCCTTGGGCTTCAGCTTCATCACCTGTCGCTGAACTCTCTGGTGGTGGTAGTGGTGCTCTCGCATTTCTGTGAGATGTTCATCGGGGTGCACCCAAGCGTACTGGTGTTCAGATAGTTCTTCGTGCTGAAGCGGACCGGGAAGAAGAACAAAGCCAACTTCCTCAGTGGCTATTGCTTCCAGCATCGGGCCAACAACTCCTTCAAGTACATCACACCACTCTCTTCAACGAAGTGGGCCGATTGGAGGAAGGACTGGGTGATCGTACAAGTCGATGCCCACAATCGCCTGGTTATGCCCACCGGATGGGCGACGATTAGGAAAGAGACCTGGGAGGAGCGGCCGAAGTTGGGGCAGGCCTACGCCCCGGTGATGGAGAGGATCCAATTCCTGGCGGATCATGGTCTGTCGGAGTTGCCGTCCTGCATGGCTTTTATTCGGGCTACAGGATGGAACCCGACTGGTGCGGGGTCGTGACACAAAGACGACCCCAAAAGAAGTGCTTGACGCAATGTCCAAGGTGTGCGACGACCTGCTGTCGGACGACGTCTTCAACTTCCTGTGGTCTTGCCCACCGCTTTGCACGCATCGGGACCTTCATACGAAGGTTATGAAGGAGATGCCCAACCTCGACGTGATCGGTCTTGCGTCGCGACAAGTTGGTGATGAGAGCCGGGGCCTGTCCATCATCGACTCTCTACTGGAGTCTGCACCTTCTTCTCATTCCGAAGCTACCGAGGCGGAGGAGGCACCCTCTGTCGGAGGGAAATGCTAGGCGCCGGTCTTTGACACAGCTAAGGGGAAGGCACCGGTCCCTGACACAGGCAAGGGGAAGGCCCTGGTGGTCGAGGATGTGAAGGAGAAGCTCCCTCGGTTGCCATCGAGGGCGCTGTTGACGGCTGTTATATATCAATTTCGGCCGTCAATATAACTCAATTATGTGAAGGATTGATCATTTCTTGCACACATCACCTTTCTACATGACCTATTTCCACTTGTACTTGGAGAAATATGTGTATGCAGATATTTATACAGGAATTGAAGAAAAGTATGGGGAGCAATCCTATAAAATATCATCCGAGCCAATCAGGCGACGACACATGGCACCACATGGATCAAATGGCCCACAAACAGAAGTATCCGAGGCCATCCAATAGTGTAGCACCAATATCAGTCAATGGGACCCACCTGGCAGCCACCTAGAGGAAGTACGGGCCGTTTCGAGCCCTGACTAGGTCAATCGAACCAAGGGGTTGGCCGGCCTGGTCCTGGCGCCAAACGCGGTCAACTTCCACGTGTTGGCTCCTCCTGGCTCCCTAGAGTCAATGACGGCTGATTCGCGCGCTTTTGGTGGCGGGAATCAACCTCAACACTAGTATAAATAGGACCCCATACCCCTCACTTCAACACACACCACTTGGGCATCATTCTATTGTATACACTATCTTCCGTAGTCCTTAGAGGAGTTAGGATGTAGAGAAGAGAGCCTCTAGTCCCAAGTCCAAATTGGGAAAGGAGTAGAAGGAGTATCTCGTCCCAATTTCACATTGGGAAAGGTATATCTCATGTATTCCTTCTTGTATTTGTGACTTTGTGCTCAATAAAGATATTATCTTTAGTCTTCTTTTATACGTATACTTGGACAAAGTGTTTCTTGTTTGATTGTGGAGTCCATGTAAGTGGAAGGTATAGTCTTTATGATTGTACTCTCATGATCACATCTTATGGTCATAAACACTATAGACCCCCACTATAGTCTATGTAGTTATGATATGATTATGTTAATATGAATAACTATGCTATGCAATCAACATTGGTTCAACGATGATCTAGTTCATTGCCTTAGGATGGCTTGTGCTGCAGCTCTTAAGGTATTTGCTTAGTATGATAGCATGGTGCTAGGGTATTTAAGTAGCGTTGGATGTCTCGTAGACCCAAGGATTGAAGAGGTAGGCAGTAGGTGGTGATAGCCCTATCTGTCTTTTGTAATCCTCCACGTTCGGCTATGCCACAGGCTCTTGGCGTGATAGGAAAATTGGATGATAGGAAAATTTGTCCCGATCTTCCGAAAGGTAATGGATAGGTCGATTGATGTGGAGATCTCGACGTTGATGATCCGAGGCTCTCGAGTAGAACACGAATAGCCCCTGCAATCACTACACCACCGCTCCGTTGGTTATCAACCGTGCTGCACACGATTGACCTCGCCAAGAAGGCTAATCCCTGCAAGTGCAACCGAGAACACAAGCAAGAACGTAGAAGACACGATCTGAAATCGTGAAGTTGGGGTTTCACAAACTGTAGAACAGCGATATTATTAATCTATGCAAAACCCAATTGTTCATGGCGGCTACTATGGAGTATATATAGGTGGGAGGACGTCCAAGGGGGTGTTAGGGTCGTGACCTAACCCTAAGACACGAAAATAATGGACTTAGACTTGATACAAGGCCCAATGGCCCAATATGGTGGCGCAGCACCCTGACAGATTCTGTACTCGATTTTGTTTCGACGATTCTCGTCGACTCCGAAGTAATTTTGACATGGGACCAGAGCCATTGGAAAGGTTATCCTCTCCTCTTTCCGTGCATATGTAGAACGTCCAAAACGGAGTTCGTATGCGTCCTGGGCGTCCGTTTTAGTGCGTACTGCTCCTGGACTCCGAGTTGGTTACGATTTGGAGTTTGGTTCGGTTTCCATCTTTCTTTGAACGAATTCTCTGGTCTTCCACGTCCCTAATACTCCCTCCAAGTACTCCTTGAACCTCTCCATGGATCCTAATCACAAATAAATCATTAAGTAGCAATCTATGCTCAAAAACACATAAGGAAATATATAAGAACGAGTTCACCTCTGAAATTAATTGTTGTGTATGAACTCTATTGATTGCATCTTGTATATTCAGCAGAGTGTTGTTTGTATCCATATAAGTGATGTCCTCATCATCCTCCCCTTCTTGAATTGGAGTCGTCCTCGACTCAAGTTCATCTTCTATCATGTGTGGGTCCATATGTGCAACACCAGCAAATCTTCTTGTAAGCATGAAAGGAGGAGGCCAAGGTGGCGGACGACATAGCGCACCATCTTGATCTTGTCCAAACAAGAGCGCACATTCACTTGAGCCAGGATCCCAAACAAATAAACTTTGTACCATATTTGTAGGTGCAATGATAATGTGCATGATCTCGTCATTCTCCCCTTCTTTATGACAAGCCGTCCTCGGCTTGCTTGTATGTCCAGGAAAAAGGATTGCTTTGGAGGTAGAATGAACACTGTCCATATTGCACAACCGCAATGAACAATGCTTCTTTTTTATTTGTTGTCCTTGCTGCAATAAAAAAATGCTAGAAAAACTTGACAATACATTATTAGTGTTAGTGCATCCATTCATTTCACCATGTTGTTGCAGCACAAAAGGAGCTTGCACATTTGAACATATGTAAACTTTATGCACCATAAATTCACCACTATCTTCATAGTTGCCTATAGCATGAAAAATATTTCTACTTAATAAAGGCAATTCAGATTGTGAAAATATTTTCCTCTCTACAATATTTAGATCACAAAGAGTGTCAAATTCAATATAACCCAAAGTATTTAGAGAAGACAAAATTTTCAGCTCATCATTTTCAGCAGTAGCGGTGATCAAATTATGAATTTCAGCACAAGTAGGTGAATTCAAAACACAATCATCTTGTACATTAACTTGTTTTTGCATAGGTATAATAGAGTTATCAGCACACAACTCTTTGTTAACAGAAGGATCAGCAGGAAAATCAACATGTGGCAATGGTGTATCAATAAAAGATTCCACTAGTCGCTCCTCGACAATAGCATGATTGGTGAAAAAATTCAGAACATCCAAAAACTTCTCACCTTCAACAAGTGTGTTGTGATATTCGTTACCTTTATTCTCATTTTCAGCAGTAATTGTGGGTGAAATATGAATTGATAGATCTGAATTTTCACAGGAGTTGTTGAACACCTCATTCGCTTTTGGATTTTCTACAATTATTGGTTCTTGTTCCTGCAAAAGGTTAGGCATAGTAGGAGGTACAACAAGAAAATTCTTCTCAAGCTCATGTATTTCATCTTTGCAATTGGATACACTAGTAAATGTTTCTCGCATAAGAATTTTCATATCTTTCCATGTTCGAGGTTTTTCTAAATCATTTAAATTGTTCCACCAAGTTAATGCACAACCTACTAATGCACTTGCAACATTTCTAATCTTCCTCCTCTCACACATATGACATTTTCCAAAAATTTTATCCAACTCTATTTCCCAAGCAATATATTCATCGTAACCAAAACCATCATAAGAAGGAAGAGATGGGAGAATGTAATTACTTCTTGTGGAAGGTGTTGTAAAGGTGGTCCGAATGTCATGTGAATCCTTGGTTGATGTTTGATTTTTAGTGAGCAACTTCATCGTCGTCTTCATCATGTCCATCATCTCAGTATATAATGCATGATTCTTGCTTTTACCTGACATTGTTAGTAGCAAAAAGAAGACAACACAAAAAATATGTTATCCCTATCAACTACAAAGTATAATGGCAAAGTGGAAGTGGAATCACACACTCTCAAGCGTCTTACCACGCTCTTACAAGTGTTCTTACCTACACTGCAGGTGGCAAACGGTGGCCGGTATGAAGAAACCAATGAAGCGTGGGATGATTGCAAAGGTGTATCGATTCTGCTCAAGAGTAAGGTGTAGCTTGGATGGCACTTTATTTGTAGCAAGGATTAGCAACAATGAAATCAGATAGTAAAGTTGAATATGTGTCCAAAGTATTTGTCAAAGTTGCTGGCCTAAATGTGTTCCTAGTAGTTCAAGCTAGCAAGACATGAGACAAAACTAGATGACACAAAGAATGCAAGCACTTCTGTTTTTTTTGTTGTTTTTTTTTCTTTTTTTGTGCGGCTTTTGTTTCTTTTTTTGCACTTGCCTTTTTCTTTTTTCTTCCTTTTTTTTTAGAATGTGCTGCAAGGGAAGAACACAATGAAAATCAATCCAAGATATCTCGTGTGTCTGTCGCTGATTTTCTGCTCAATCTTCCAAGGAGAAATAGGCACACTTATAGGCTCTAAATTGGAAAACTTAGAACATCAAGATTGTAGATATATCTCTCCTCTTTAATTTCAATATATGGAAGACCTATTTTGGAAAAGAACAATAGGAGATACTGCCCCCGAAATACAGACTGTTCAGAATTTTTAGATCAATAACAGATTCGGATCTAATGCAATTTTGACATCGATAACTGTATAAACTGGGAAAACGATAAATAAGAAAGTTATAGAGAACTTCTTAAGCTTTCCAGAAAGTACAAGAACTCTAAAATCCGAGTTCGTATGAGTGAGATATGATGAAAATACCGAACTGGACAGAGGCGAATCTAATCTGGACGTGATGATGTGATTCAAAAGGATGAATCACACAATGCAAAACTCAAACTAAGACCAAAAACACTTTCTAAACCAGCAATATGACTCAACAACGGACACAAACTCAACAAAACCAAACTGAATAACAAAGTTGCAAAGGCTCAATATGGTTTGGACAAAGTAATGAACAGATCTACTAAACTGCAAGTTTTTTTTGTGGCTTTTTTGTGGACTCTAGGTATGAAAAACAAAACTAATGTAATGGATAGATGAATTACCTAACGGGCAACCTGGAAATCTGATACCAATTGATAGGAAAAGATGAGAAGGTTTGATGATGATGAGGCCAAGGTGGCGGACGACATAGCGCACCATCTTGATCTTGTCCAAACAAGAGCGCACATTCACTTGAGCCAGGATCCCAAACAAATAAACTTTGTACCATATTTGTAGGTGCAATGATAATGTGCATGATCTCGTCATTAGGAAAATTGGATGATAGGAAAATTTGTCCCGATCTTCCGAAAGGTAATGGATAGGTCGATTGATGTGGAGATCTCGACGTTGATGATCCGAGGCTCTCGAGTAGAACACGAATAGCCCCTGCAATCACTACACCACCGCTCCGTTGGTTATCAACCGTGCTGCACACGATTGACCTCGCCAAGAAGGCTAATCCCTGCAAGTGCAACCGAGAACACAAGCAAGAACGTAGAAGACACGATCTAAAATCGTGAAGTTGGGGTTTCACAAACTGTAGAACAGCGATATTATTAATCTATGCAAAACCCAATTGTTCATGGCGGCTACTATGGAGTATATATAGGTGGGAGGACGTCCAAGGGGGTGTTAGGGTCGTGACCTAACCCTAAGACACGAAAATAATGGACTTAGACTTGATACAAGGCCCAATGGCCCAATATGGTGGCGCAGCACCCTGACAGATTCTGTACTCGATTTTGTTTCGACGATTCTCGTCGACTCCGAAGTAATTTTGACATGGGACCGGAGCCATTGGAAAGGTTATCCTCTCCTCTTTCCGTGCATATGTAGAACGTCCAAAACGGAGTTCGTATGCGTCCTGGGCGTCCGTTTTAGTGCGTACTGCTCCTGGACTCCGAGTTGGTTACGATTTGGAGTTTGGTTCGGTTTCCATCTTTCTTTGAACGAATTCTCTGGTCTTCCACGTCCCTAATACTCCCTCCAAGTACTCCTTGAACCTCTCCATGGATCCTAATCACAAATAAATCATTAAGTAGCAATCTATGCTCAAAAACACATAAGGAAATATATAAGAACGAGTTCACCTCTGAAATTAATTGTTGTGTATGAACTCTATTGATTGCATCTTGTATATTCAGCAGAGTGTTGTTTGTATCCATATAAGTGATGTCCTCATCATGGCGGGAGTCGCCCTAGTATTGCTAGGGGTAAGGCCGTGCCCGATGTGTTGAATAGCATTGCATAGGAATTCATCATTGACATGACCATTAGTATCTACCTTAGGCTATGCATATGTATTAGGAGCATTGTAGGAGCAACTCTTTAACTCTTAATCCAATCTCCCTCTAGGACCCATTTACCCTTTAGAATAGATTGCCTAGGTGTGTGTCACACTACCCCTATTATCAACTTACCCCTTGTCCGGATAATTGATTAGTATCCCATAGCTTGACCATAAGAGTAGTATATACTTTACTCCATTGCCTTCCTTTGGGATAAATACGATGCCCTTGGGACTACTCATGGGTGAAATGCTACAACGGTAACTTCCATGCGCTTGCGGATCTCATCTCTTTATCAGAGATGATCTGTGGTGTTAAGAAATACCAACAAACATTTCTGGCGCCGTCGCCGGGGATGATTTGTTAGTATATCTTAGGAGCCGTCAACAGGCGCCACCGCAGGTGGCCTTCGCCCCAAGTCAACGTCCGCCGGCGCACCCCTCTTCAGTATTGGGCATCGGCGGTTCATCGGGGGGAGGCTCGGTCTGTCAGGCGGCGGCTCCATAGATGTCAGCAGTCAGCACATCATCCAGCATCCCTGTCGCCAGCGCAGTCCAAAGTGCCACAGGGGGCTCCGGCAGCATCACACCTATGGAGCCTCAGGCAAAAAGGCCTCGAGCCGACGTCGTCGACAGCTTGGGAGGAGGCTTCAGGAGTGGTTCCGGCGGAGTTGGTGGAGGCACACCAGCGCAGGGTGGCGGCATTGCTGGTGGTTTTGGCGGAGCCACAACTGAGATGTCCTCGCCTATTACGCCATAGTCATGGCATGCGGCTTCAGGTTCGCCAAAGTGGAGGCTCGCTGGAGGTTCTGGGGACGTCGGTAAGGCATTCTTGCCAACGCTTGTTCTATTATCTCGCCTGCCTTTGTTGATTGGTCAGGGCTTGATCTTGATTTGTAGGGCTACATCAGCTGTTATGAGGCCCCTACCGCCAAGGGTAGTGCCCGGAAGTGCTTCGAAGGCGGCCAAGGAGGCTACGGCTGCGCCGGTGGGGCAACCTGCCAAGCTTGTTCAGGGGAGCGGTGCTCCGGCATCTGTGCCCGGCACAGGTAGTGAAGCATCTCCAGCTGCATCTCTAATTGTCACGTCGAAGGCACCTCCAGCGGTTGCGCCAGTGGCACCTCCCGCCGTCGCGCCAGAGGCACCTCTGGTTGTCGTGGCAGAGGCAATATCAGAGTCGACTGTGGGGACTGAAGGCGTAGCCTCCACTGCCCCTGATTCAGTGGGTGGCTCCTTGAGCGATGGTGGCGTTGCTGCTTCGGGTGGCACCACAACTTCTGCTCAGTCTCCGGGGGCAAGATTCTAGGTACTGGTGGCCTCGACTTCACCGCTACGGGAGGAGGAGGTCCTTGATATGATCACCGGACGACCTTCCTTGACTTTGGCACAGCAGGAGCGCCTCTCCGACATCATGGACTTGACGCAATCCAGCATCCTTCAGGTGCAATCCAACCTACATCGGGCGCAGGAGGCTCTTGCCATGGAGTGGGAGAAGCTGCGCGCTGAGGGCGAGCGCCTCCGAGCATGGGAGGACCTTCTGAGGTCCAGGATCACCGAGGTGAAGGCGCAGTACCAGAAGGAGAGCAAGGAGCTGGAGTTCAGGCACCGCTTGGTGAGGGCCACAGACGCCTGTCCCAGAAGATTCTTGTCAACGCCAAGGTAGCCAACGACACGGCTGAGCCCCGCCTACGTGATCTTAAAGAAGGTGGAGAGGCCCTGAGTCGCCAAGAAGCTGTTGTTGTCGAGAGGGAGGCTGCTGTCGCTGAACAAGAGGTGGCAGCACAGGCGATGATGGCCCGGGCTGAGGCCGATTGAGACAGGCTGCAATCCCGCCCCGAAGACCATGATCTCCGGGAGAGCAACTTGGCGTGGGATCGGGCGCAGCACTTGGCTGAGCGTCAGGAACTCCTTCTGCATGATCTCAATGTCCAAGCCCAGGAGCACGAAGCTGGGCACCACGCCCGGGAGCTTGATCTGCAGGAGCATTAGCTGGCTCAGCGTCTGGAAGCTGAGGGTAGGGCAGCGGCGGAGACAGTGGCATCCCATGTCTTGTTGTGCTACTAGAGCCGATATCCTGATCTGCCTTTGGAACCAGTTTTTGAAGGCCCTTTCGAGGAGCATGAGGCGACAACAGCGGGGAAGTTAAGGAAGTCACCAAACACGTTGTAGCACAATTTAGCCGGGGATGAGGTCGGTAGCTCGTCGTTGTATCTGGGGTTTGCCTCCTTGTAAAAATTCCTTAATGAATTTGAATTTGTGTCTAGCTTCTTGGCTTGTCTTTGTGTTTCCCAACTGTTGCACCACATCCTCAGTTGCGTAAGGGTTTGCAGAACCTTTGTTGAGCCTGTTAG
This sequence comes from Tuctoria greenei, assembly GCA_036927565.1. Classification (NCBI taxonomy): domain Eukaryota; kingdom Viridiplantae; phylum Streptophyta; class Magnoliopsida; order Poales; family Poaceae; genus Tuctoria; species Tuctoria greenei. The sequence goes on along the minus strand of JAYESD010000002.1, from coordinate 170,342,851 downwards.
CCTTTGAGGACCAACGGTTGCACAATTGATATGGCCGAGGTGTTGCCCATTGACTTCCTACCTATGGAACCCCCTTAGGGGCCCCTTGGTAGATGTGGTTAGTTGGCTGGGCACATCTACCATGGATTTGCAGGATGTCTTCAACGTGCCCCAGTGGAGCAGGGGAGTTGGAGTGTCGTAGCGCCACCAACTGTTGGAGCTGGACGCTCTGGTGTCGCCCACTGCTGATGTGGAGATGTCAACAGCAGGCCCCTTGGGAGGTGCCGGAGTTGGATGCTCTGGCGTCGTCCACCATCGTCGTAGAGTCATCAACGGCAGGCCCCTGGTGTACATGCTATCGCAAGGGAACCCTGTTAGTAACAAGAGCGGGGCAGGAGAGTTTACTCACTTATCCGCATTTGGTGCTATCGTTGACGTGCTGGGACGCCGACGACAGGCCCCTTGCGAGATGCCGGAGCTAAATGATCTGGCATTGCCCACCACTGTCGTGGAGACGTCGACGGCAGGCTCCTTGGGAGGTGCCGGAGCTGGGTGCTCTGGCGTTACCCACCATCGTCGTAGAGTAGTCGATGGCAGGCCCCTTGGGAGGTGCTGGAGCTGGGTGCTCTGGGGTCGCCCACCATCATTGTTGAGACGTCGATGGCAGGCCCCTTGGGGGGTGACAGAGCTTCAAGCTTCGGTGTCGTCCACCATCATCATAGAGTCATCGACAGCAGGGCCCTTGGGAGGGGCCAGAGCAGGGTGCTCTGGCGTTGCCCACCATCGTCATAGAGTCGTTGTCGGCAAGACCCTTGGGAGGTGCCAGAGCTAGGTGCTCTGGCGTCGCCCACCATTGTCATTGAGACATCGACAGCAGGCCCCATGGGGGTGCCAGAGCTGGATGCTCTGGCATCGTCCACCATGATCGTAGAGTCATCGACGGCATGCCCCTTTGGAGGTGCCGGAGCTAGGTGCTCTGGCGTCGCCCACCACCATCGTTGAGACATTGACGGCAGGCCCCTTGGGGGGTGTCGGAGCTGGATGCTCGGGCATCGTCAACCATCTTTGTAGAGTCATCGATGATAGGCCCCTGGTGTACAGGGTATCGCAAGAGAACCCTGTTAGAAACAAGAACAGGGCAGGAGAGTTTACTCACTTATCTGTGCTTGGTGCTGCCGTTGACGTGCTGGGACATCGACGACAGGCCTGTGAGACCTATGTGTGCTGAATACATTGGCTATGTCGATAAAAGTTTTGAATACTACCAAAAATACCTTTATCATCTAGGTCCGACCTCCGACAAGGTCCGACGTAAGGTCCGACTTGCTTTGTCTAAGTTCGACATGGTTTTAGTTAGCTCCGATGTGCTTTGTCTTTAGCTCCTGCATGTCTTTGTTAATCTCCGGCACTAGGTTGTACTAGCTTTGGTAAGCTCTGGCGCTAGGTTGTACTAGCTTTGGTAAGCTCCAGCTCAAGCTCCGGTTAGCTTTGGCAAGATTCGAAGCTTGATCGCAGTGGTTCTACTTTTATCTTGCAATGTTTCAAACTTGCTTTACACTTATAGAATGTTTGCTTAGTATTCATTTGCTAAGTTTTTGGTGCGTTTTGGTTGATATGGCTGATATCGTTTTGCTATGTTTTGCAACATGCTTATGTGAGGCTCTCACGTATGGTGTTGTGTTTAGAACTAACTTGAGTCAAGTCGCGGACTTGGGCTCATACAAATTGGTGGTTTGTTCATGTGCAGGTGTTGCTTGAGTTCATGTCATGGCTGGTGACAGGATCCTTTGGACTAGTCTCAGGGAGGAGATGAGATTCCAACAACCAAATTCAGGAGGAATTGTGGTTGAGCGGGTCAGGAGGTCGCACAGGGTGACTAAATCAAGGACAGTGCATATGAAGGTTACTGGACGTCGAAGGAAAGTATTCGTACGTATGCATGCGGTGCATGATGTGGCAACATGGTTCCGAAGATGGGATAAGGAAGGAAAGATCTGGCTGGAAGGATCGGATCGTATCGGATGATGACTTCGGCTGCGTCGGAGTTGGTTATGACTCAGTATGGAAAGTATCGAGTTGGTTATGTTAGTTTTCATGTGGTACACGAAGATGAGTTGGTTTAGAAATGTGGGATATGTTCCTGGTTTGTTAGGAAGTCTCGAGATTGTTTCTATCTGCGAATAGGAAGATCTTGAGCTGCTATGGAAAGTTTCGATTCGTGATTTGAGTAGGATTAAAGTCCTCGTTTGAGTTGAGTTGGCCTTCGGGCTGGTTATATAAGCAAGGGAGGACAGAGCTCGTGGTACACGACTTTTGGGCTGTTCCTCTTGTGTTCTATTGAATAAAGATCATAGTTTAAAGGAACTTTTGTGCCTTGTTCGTCCGACTTGTTCCAGACAAGTTTTTCTCGTCGAGTTTTCTGCACAGCACTACCTTTCTTTGGTAGTTTTATCATGACTCGAGTTTTACTAATCCAATTGATGTGATTATTTTTGAGTTGTCTTCACAACTTGACTATCTATCATCTGTCAAAATTTCAAGGTCATTGGATTTGTGGTTTTTGATCTACACGAGTTCCTTTGCAGTATTACAAATCTGTTTTTTATTCGGTAGAATATAATGACCTTTGTTCGATCTCTCGACCGTAACTTGAGTTTCTCTTGATGGATTTGAGTGATTCTTGTTGTGTTGTTTTCGTGACTCGATTTTCTCTTATATTTATCAGTTTTTTCACGGTGAAACATGTTTAGATTAGTCTCACACACGTATTCTTTAACAAATCATTTTTCTGCCGAGGGGTTTTCGTTGCTTCCGCTCAAAAAGTTTTAATCTACCATTCATCCCCTCTGGTAGCTTTTGACGTGCTCTTCAATTCTACAATTGGTATCAGAGCCACGGTTCTTTAATATTTGTGATTTGCATGTGTTTTTGACTAATCATCATGGAGAAATACTCCGTCAAACCTTGTGTGTTTAGTGGTATTGATTTTCAGGTTCGGAAGGCACGTATGGAAGATTTCATCCAGGCACAAGGATTTGCAATATGGGAGAAGGTATACAAGCCTTACGAAGTGCCGTCAAACGATCAAGTTACATCTACAAATCTGAGAGATGTCAACAACAAGTCTCGGAACTTGATCATACAAGGATTAACTCAAAGCGACTTCGACCGTGTTGCACACCTACGATCTGCATACGATGTGTGGAAAACACTTTGCGACTACCACGAAGGTCCTAACACGATCAAGGAGGTAAAACAAGACAAGTTCATGAAAGAATACATACGCTTCAAGATGCAACCCGGTGAGTCCATTGATGATGTCTTTGCCCGCTTTAATAAAATTCTCAGCAACTTGCGTAGTGTCAATGTTAACTTTTATGTTGCTGAGAATGCTAGGCAACTTCTTAGTGCATTAGACATGTCAATCTGGGAGATGAAAGCTAAATCTATTCGTGAATCAACTGTCATGAGTTATGTTACATTAGATGTGCTTTACTCTAAACTAAAAACCCATGAAATTGACATCTTATCACGTAAGAATCCAAATAAGTCTATTGCATTTGTCTCACAACATGATATGCCTAGCTCCGGCCAATCATCATCTTGCAATACTCTTGCTTTGTTGTCCTAGCTAACCCTAGAGCAGATTGAGGAGTTTCCAGAAGAAGAATTAGCACTCATCTCTACTAGATTCTCAAAAGCATAGAAAAATGTGAGAACTAGAAGGAGAGGAAGCTCTGGACCACAGCGTTGCTTTGAATGTGGTAAGACAGGACACTTCTGTCCACAATGCCCTAATCTTTCAGGTCCTACTACTCGTGATGAGAAGCAGAACAAGGTCAAGACCATCTCTGGAAACTCCAACAAGAAAAAGAAGGGTACCATAGGACGCAAGATGATAAACAACTTCATCACCGCACTTCAAGAGCTCAGTTCAAGTGATGTAGACTTTGGAAGTGATGAAGATGATGACGATCTGGCCAACTTATGTTTTATGATGGGCAGAACAAGATCAAGATCAAGTCAGGAGGATGCAGAACACAATAGTTACGACGATGAGGTATGTTCTACATGTAATGAAATGTGTGATGCAATTTCTCGTGCAACTATTATTGTCAAAAAAAAGAACAAAAAACATAGGGATAATGCTGCTAAAAATTGAATCACTAGAATATGAAATCAACCGTACGAAAACATTGATTCCTAGTGATGATTCATGTCCATCATGTGACTTAATCTATGAACAATTGTCCACATTAAGAAGTGCACACTCCTTCACTCTAGATAGACTTGATGAAGAAATTGAAAAGAACAAAAAGCTGTCGGATTTTAATATTAAACACTTAAAAAATGCTTCTTGTTCTACAGATGATTTGCATTGTTTTGCAAGTGATAATCTTCATAAGAAACTAAAAGATGCAATGAATGAAATTTCCATTCTGAACAATGCTTTACGAACACATGTAGTTAAAAATTGTTCTAGCTGCAAACTTAAGGGTACAGCTTCATGCGAAAACTATCTAGACTTGTCTAAAAAGCTTGATAACATGAATAGGACACAAGAGCGGTTTAGTAATGGGAATAAGAATCTAGACTTGCTGTTGAATTTTTCTAAACCTTGCAATGATAAAACTGGTTTAGGTTTTGATGCCCATGCTTATTCTAAAACACATTGTAACACCCTCATTTTCATGCATCCTGCCCTACATACATTCATATACATATTTAACATTAATCCACATAAAGAGGAATAAGTTTAAAATTGATTTGGAACAAAACCGCACTTAAAATTCTGGAAAGTGCGGACTAGTCCGATTTTGGTGCGGACTAGTCCGATTTCTCTCTGACCTCGATCGGACTTGTCCGTTTTTGCTGCGGACTAGTCTGTTTTTGCCTCTGGACAGTTTCGGACTTGTCCGGTCCTATGTGGACTACTCCGGTGTTCCAGGAATCCTTGAAAATTTGCAAAGTCGCTAGACTTGTCCGGACTAGTCCGGTGTTCTAGCGGACTTGTCTGTTTTCCTCTCTGAGTAAAGTCGGACTTGTCCGATTTTTTGCCAGAGTTGCCCGATTTCTCTCTGGACAACTTCGGACTAGTCCAGTCCTTTTTGGACTTGTCCGATAAACCGCGACTCCGAATTGATCTTTTGTTTCATGACTTGTTTCTTGGGTTTCACGTTAAGTGGGCCTAGGGACGTCGTACCTAACTCTTTTAGAGCCCATGTGGGACTCTAAATCGGTCTCTACTCATCTCACACTCGAAATCAATCTAACTCTGGCCTCCACCTCTATATAAACAACCCCACCCCTTGGCTTGACATCTATTTGCCACTTTTCCACCCCACCCAAACCCTAGTTCGTGGAGAGCCACCATCAAGGAGGGGGAAGGAGATCCCGAGCAAGAAGAAGAGGAGGAGGAAACGAAAGAGGATCAAGATCTCCATCAACTTCGAGTTCTTCATCAACAATCCACCATCAAGTTCTTCATCAACCCTAGATCATCAAGATCCAAGTGTTGCTTCCAAGATCCTTGATTCATTGGAGTCTTAAACACCTGGTATACCTTCTATTTCCTTTTCCTTACGTGAATTCGACCCCTAATCTCCAAATTCACGTCGATCTAGAAAACCCTAATCTGCTGATCTCGCAAAGTGCGGACTTGTCTGGTCCCCAGCGGACTAGCCTGATTTTCCTAGTTAAATTGTGTTGAATTAATTCTAAAATTAGACATAATCAAATCCACACGTGTATAAACTTGTTAAAATCTATTAGAACTAGATAGTGATCATTTAAAAGCAATCTATTTAACAAGTTCGACCTTGCATTTGCATTAATCATGTATGTCATGTCTTATTGAGTAATATTTGTGCACTCTTTGATTGTGTTTCTTGTTTGTATATTTATTGTGCGGATTAGATGGATTTGCGCTAGAGAGTGCCGTGGAGAATCTCCAGCACCAAGAATTTGAAGGCTTTGACCCGAATCAATCCCAAGAGCAAGGCAAGTGTCTTTGAAGCATATTGATCCTGTTTTGAAATAAATGTTTTATTTGCAAAACTGCATGCTTGTGTCAATTTGATGGGAATCCTATGGTAGGAAGTTTACTAGCTTTGTTTGACCACCCTTGTCATCCAGAATATATGGTAGAGAGTCGGGAAGGGCTTTTTGCTTCGCTTAATCAATTGGGATGGGAAAACAAATATATCACTTACCTTAATTATGTAATTATGAGATAATGATTAACGTGAACTGGTTAATATGATATGGTAATGGGTGATCTAAGCAAGCCCGGTATGTGGATGGGTAGGATGATATGGTGGTTTGCTTGCATTAGATCTAAGGACCGGTTCATACGAGAATAAGCCAGGACTACAGTGCCACCATGAGGCCAAGCATGGGTGCGCGTAGCTCATTAATTAGGGCTTTTCCAGTGCTATTTGGACCACTAAGGATGCTCGGGGAAGGGGTATTCGGATTGGGTTTGTTGATGATTGGTGGGACTACATTGGGATCCGAATGGCTCAAGAGGGGGCCCTTGGATAAAGATGTGCTCAGTTGGAGGCATCGCCACCGGTGAAACCTCAGTGGGGTCTAAATAGGCTAGTAATCCCTTTGTAAAGGCTATTTTGTGATCTCTGGGCCACACACCGATGGAAGTGTGAGACAGCATAATAGAGGTTCTAGTCATCGAAAGGTGATGAAATCACAAATACGTGGGTAATGTGGTACAAACTCTGCAGGGTATTAAAACTATCATGATAGCCGTGCTCCCAGTTATGAGCACCTGGACAACTTCCATGATTAGAGGGAAATTGGGATTTGGTTATGGTTATGGATGGTTATGAATTAAAATATGGTATTGAATATGGATATTGGTATATGATGATGGATATGGAATATGGACTGGTATTATGATAACTACATGGCTTATGATGGGTTTATTTCATATACATATAATATATTGCTTTTCAAATGCTTTAATGTACTTTTTAGCACTTAGCCATTATTATATTCGTCGTTTGTATCAGCTACATGTCATACTTTCCACACTTGCTGAGTACGAAATGTACTCACCCTTGCAATCCCCCAACAGTTGCAGGTCAGGATTGGGAGTTTAATGACGATAATGCGGAGTTCTATGCCGTGTCTACCATCAGCTTTGCTTGTGGTGTTGATTGGAGCTGCACTACCCTTTTGCTTATGTTGCCTAGCTGTTTAGTTTGCCTAATTAGTTTATTTCCGCTGCATTAATTGAAGTTGTTGTTAATATTTATTAGAGCTTTTATTCGAGGATATTACAAATTGTATAATAAAATTACTTTATTAATCTTGTTCTATGGTAATTATCTGCATATACTTTTGTGAGTGCACTCGTGTATGTGTGTTGAACATCCTGGGCACACATATGTGTTCATTTGGTTCATTTTTGGAACCGGCTGTCACAATTCGGTATCAGAGCCACAGGTTGACTGTAGGACGCAACCTAGATAAAATGAACACTTTAGAGCATATAGGAGCACTCAGGAACCGATGTGTTTTTGTTTGGTGTGTTGTTTGCTATATATTGGTTGCTTGTGTGCTTAATAGAGGATTTTGGGATGCTTTAGCATTGCCATGTCCACCTACGCTAGTATAGCTAGTTGTTTAGTTTCATATCCCTTGATGCATATACTTGGGGACATTTCTAAATTCTTATCTTTGCTTTTCTCCAGATGGTGAGGACTCGCAACCACAGGGATGGCAATGATGAGGAGGAGAACAATGGAGTACCCTAGAACAACAATGGGAAAGGACCTACTCAAGGAGCTATCAACATTGAGCAGCTATTGGCAATACAAAACCAGCTCATGCAGACCATGATACAGACAATGGGACAAGTGTAGGCTGGCAACACCAACAATCAGCCCCACATGCCTCCACCGCCACCCCCACCTCCTCATAACCGGTTGGGAGAGTTTATGAGGACTAGGCCGCCAACCTTTGCTCAAGCCGCTGACCCTATGGTTGCGGATGATTGGCTCAATTCTGTGGAGAAGAAGCTATCTATTGTCCAATGCAGTGACCGGGAGAAAGTGCTTTTCGCTTCTCATCAACTAGTTGGAGTAGCTGCGGATTGGTGGGATTCCTTATGCAATGCTCACGAGAACCAAGAGAGAATTACTTGGGCCAAATTCAAAGAGAGCTTCCATTCTCATTATGTGCCAGAAGGAGTTATGATCTTGAAGAGGCAAGAATTTGAGAACTTGAGGCAAGGAAGATCGAGTGTGGGTGAATATCTCAATAAATTCACTCAACTCTCAAGGTATGCGGCTGAGGATGTGATCCGGGACAGCCGAAAACAATACTTGTTCATGAGAGGCCTACAGTGAAATTCAAGTGCAATTGCTCAATTGTGACTATGCCAACTTCAAGAAGCTTGTGGACAAAGCAATTGTGGTTGAGAACAAGGTACATGAGATGGAGCAAGAAAGTAAGAGGAAGGCGCCATATCAAGGACAACAACAAGGAAGTAATGTGCGCCCTCGCTTTGCACCGCCCAATGCGCCTTACTTCAGCTCTTTTGCGCCTACTCATCGCCCTGGATTTGCAACGCGCCCAACTCAGTTTGTGCAGCAGCACCCTGTTCTGCAAGCACCTAGGCCTCCAATGTCTTATGCAAGTTGTGCCAACTATCCTGGTGCCAATGCTCAGAATCAAGATCATCCCAATAATTCTGGTGAAGTTAAGAAGTGCTATACTTATGGAGAAGCTGGACACTTTGCGCATCAATGTCCTAAGTCAGGCCTTGGTCAAGGAAGCAATGCACTGAGGCAAAACCCAAGACCCAATGGAGGACATCCACAAGGGAACCGTGGACAGCAGAATTTTGCTCATGGCAACGTGAACCATGTCTCTACGGAGGATGCTCAACAAGCGAATGACGTGGTCATTGGTATGTTTCTCGCAAACTCCAACCCAGCGACTATGTTATTTGATTCTGGAGCATCGCATTCATTCATTGCATCGAAATATGTTGCCAAGTATAACTTGTCTATCTCTCATATGAAGTTTACTCTATTCTTTAAGTCTCCATGAGGAGAGATGAGGACAAATATAGTATGTCCAAAGGTAAGCCTTAGAATAAGGGAGGTAGATTTCCTCGCCAACCTCATTGTTTTATTTTCTCAAGGATTGGACATTATACTTGGTATGGACTGGTTGAGGAAGCACAATGGAGTTATTGAGTGTGCCACGAAAACGGTAAAGTTGACCAATGAAGAAGGGATCACTGTATAATTTGAAGCATCTCAAAACGCATCGAAGCAATTGGAGCTGAATCACATGGATGGTACTACAATTGAGGAGATTCTGGTGGTGTGTGAATTTTTGGATGTGTTCCCAGACAAGTTGCCAGGTATGCCACCTGATCGAGACATTAAGTTTGTTATTGAACTAATACCTGGAACTGCGCCTATGGCTAAGAGGCCCTATAGGATGCCTCCTATGGAATTAGCGGAGCTCAAGAAGCAAATTCGAGAGCAACTAGAGAAGGGTTTTATTCGCTCCATCTCTTCACCTTGGGGAGCGCCCGTTCTATTTGTGGACAAGAAGGATGGAACCCAAAGGATGTGCATAGATTATCGAGCTCTCAACGAGGTAACAATCAAGAACAAGTATACCTTGTCACGCATAGAAGACTTGTTTGATCAGATGAAGGGTGCTTGTGTCTTCTCTAAGATTGATTTGAGGTCGGGATACTTTCAAATGAATATTAGACCATCGGACATACCCAAGACAGCTTTTAGGACATGGTATGGATCTTATGAGTACACCGTGATGTCTTTTGGATTGACAAATGCGACTACCTACTTTATGTACCTCATGAATAAGGTCTTCATGGAGTACTTGGATAAGTTCGTTGTGGTGTTCATTGATGACATTATGATCTACTCGAAGGATGAGAAGGAACATGAGGAACACTTGAGGTTTACGCTGTAGAAATTAAGGGAGCATCAATTGTATGCCAAATTCAATAAGTGTCAGTTTTGGTTGAGAGAAGTATCGTTTTTGGGTCATATCATTTCAGGGGGAGGAGTTTCGGTTGATCTAGGAAAAGTGAGGGACGTGTTAAAATGGGAGCCCCTGTAGAATGTAAAGGAGATCAGGAGTTTTCTTGGGATGGCTGGATATTACCATAGATTCATCAAGGACTTTTCCAAGATAGCCAAACCTATGATGGAGTTGCTAGTGAAGGGGAAGGCGTTCCAATGGACTGAAGCTTGTCAAAACAGTTTTGAGGAGTTGAAGAAGAGGTTAACAACGGCCCCAGTTTATGTTTTGCCGGATATAAGCAAGAGTTTTGACATATATTGCGACGCCTCGAGACCAGGACTTGGATGTGTGCTCATGCAAGAAGGTCAAGTGGTCGCCTATGCGTCAAGACAATTGAAGAAACATGAGCAGAATTACCCAACACATGATTTAAAACTTGCAGCCGTGGTACATGCATTGAAGATTTGGAGACACTATATCTTTGGACATAGGTGTGAAATTTATATGGATCACAAGAGTCTTAAGTATATTATCACACAAACAGATCTGAATTTGAGGCAACGGAGATGGTTGGAGCTCATCAAAGATTATGATTTGGGGATCAACTATCATCCAGGAAAAGCCAATGTAGTGGCCGATGCTTTGAGTAGAAAGGGAGTAAGTCACCAACTCACGGTTCAAGAATTACCATCCGAGTTATGTAAGGAGTTCGAATGGTTGAACCTTGGGTTTGTAAATGAGATGGAGATGATGGAGTTAAACCCAACCTTAGAGCAAGAAATTCGGGAAGGCCAAACTAAGGATGAGGAAATTCAAGAAATCAAGGAAAGGAACTAAGAGGGGAGAGAATTCAGATTTGATGAGGATGAACATGGTACTCTATGGCTTGGTAAGAGGATTGTCGTGCCTAATGTGAAGCGTATTTGGGAGACAATATTAAAAGAGGCACATGACTCACCTTACTCAATTCACCTCGGTTGTATGAAGATGTACAAAGACTTGAAGACTTGCTATTGGTGGGATAGCATGAAAAAGGACATAGCTGAAAATATAGCAATGCGTGATGTGTGTCAATGAGTCAAGGCGGAACATCAAATGCCAGCTGGATTATTGCAACCCTTGAAGATCCTGGAATGGAAGTGGGAAGAAATTTGAATGGACTTCATTTTTGGGTTACCACGTACTCAGTCCGGTTACGACTCACTTTGGGTAATTGTGGATCGCTTAACCAAGTCAGCTCATTTCGTCGCTGTGAAGACCAAATATACAGCTGCACAATTGGTCGTAATATACATGGAGCATATTGTGTGTCAACACGGAGTACCGAAGAAGATAGCCTTGGATAGAGGTTCTCAATTCACCTCCAGATTTTGGCAGAAATTGCATGAAGCATTGGGAACAAGGTTGAACTTCTGTTCGGCATATCACCCTCAAACGGATGGAAAAACCAAGAGGACCAATCAAATTTCGGAGGACATGTTAAGATCTTGTGCTTTAAAGCATGGGAGAGGTTGGGACAAGAGCTTGCCATATGTAGAATTTTCATACAACAATAGTTACCAAGCAAGCTTGAAAATGTCACCATATGAAGTGCTTTATGGAAGGACACCTTTATTCTGGAATGAGGCAGGAGAAACTCAAGTATTTGGTCCGGATGTGTTGCAAGAAGCCGAAAAGCAAGTCCAAATAATTCGTGAGAACTTGAGGGCTGCCCAATCAAGACAAAAAGGCTATGCGGACAATAGGAGAAGTAAATTAGCCTTTCAAGTGGGAGATTTTGTTTATCTCTAAGGTGTCACTGATGAGGGATCATAATAGGTTTAACATAAGAGGCAAGCTAGCACCTCGCTACATTGGACCATTCAAGATTTTGGACAAAAGAGGAGAAGTAGCGTATAAGTTGGAGATGCCAGCTCATCTTTCGGATGTCCATGATGTGTTTCATGTTTCCCAGCTCAAGAAGTGCTTGAGAGTACCGGAAGAACAAGTGCCAATGGAAGGATTGGAATGAGGGGCAGATTTGACTTATGCCGAGCAACCGGTCAAAATATTGGAAACCAAGGAGAGTGTCGCAAGGAACAAGGTTATTAGATGGTGTAAAGTTCAATGGAAGCACCACACAGAAAAAGAAGCAACGTGGGAATCGGAGGATGATCTCAAGAAGGAATTTCCCTATCTCTTCTCTTCTATGTCGAATCTCAAGGGCGAGATTCATTTTAAGGGGGGTAGGTTTGTAACACCCTCATTTTCATGCATCCTGCCCTACATACATTCATATACATGTTTAACATTAATCCACATAAAGAGGAATAAGTTTAAAATTGATTTGGAAGAAAACCTCACTTAAAATTCTAGAAAGTGCGGACTTGTCCTTTTTGCTGCGGACTAGTCTGTTTTTGCCTCTGGACACTTTCAGACTAGTCCAGTCCTATGCGGACTAGTCCGGTGTTCCAAGAATCCTTATAAATTCGCTAAGTCCCTAGACTTTTCTGGACAAGTCCGGTGTTCCAGCGGACTTGTCCGTTTTCCTCTCCGACTAAAGTCAGACTTGTCTAATTTTTTGCCAGAGTTGTCCGATTTCTCTCTGGACAACTTCGGACTAGTCCGGTCCTTTTCGGACTTGTCCGATAAATCGCGACTCCGAATTGATCTTTTTTTTTTACGACTTGTTTCTTGGGTTTCACGTTAAGTGGGCCTAGGGACACCGTGCCTAACTCTTTTAGAGCCCATGTGGGACTCTAACCCGGCCTCTACTCATCTCAAACTTGAAATCCATCTAACCCTAGCCTCCACCTCTATATAAAAACCCCACCCCTTGGCTTGACATCTATTTGCCACTTTTCCACACCACCCAAACCCTAGTTCGTGGAGAGCCACCATCAAGGAGAAGGAAGGAGATCCCGAGCAAGAAGAAGAGGAGGAGGAAACGAAAGAGGATCAAGATCTCCATCAACTTCGAGTTCTTCATCAACAATCCACCATCAAGTTTTTCATTAACCCTAGATCATCAAGATCCAAGTGTTGCCTCCAAGATCCTTGATTCGTTGGAGTCCTAAACACCTGGTATACCTTCTATTTCTTTTTCCTTATGTGAATTCGACCCCTAATCTCCAAATTCACATCGATCTAGAAAACCCTAATCTGCTAATCTCGCAAAGTGCGGACTTGTCCAGTACCTAGCGGACTAGTCCGATTTTCCTGGTTAAATTGTGTTGAATTAATTCTAAAATTAGGCCTAATCAAATCCAAACATGTATAAACTTGTCAAAATCTATTAGAACTAGATAGTGATCATTTAAAAGCAATCTATTAACAAGTTCTACCTTGAATTTGCATTAATCATGCATGTCATGTCATATTGAGTAATATTTGTGCACTCGTTGTGTTTGTATGTTTATTGTGCGGATTAGACGGATTTGCGCTAGAGAGTGTCGTGGAGAATCTCCAGCACCAAGAATTTGAAGGCTTTGACCCGAATCAATCCCAAGAGCAGGGCAACTGTCCTTGAAGCATATTGATCATGTTTTGAAATAAATGTTTTGTTTGCAAAACTGCATGCTTGTGTCAATTTGATGGAAATCTTGTGGTAGGAAGTTTACTAGTTTTGTTTGACCACCCTTGTCACCCGGAATGTATGGTAGAGAGTCGGGAAGGGCTTTTTGCTTCATTTAATCAATTGGGATGGGAAAACAAATATACAACTTACCTTAATTATGTAACTATGAGATTATGATTAATGTGAACTGGTTAATATGATATGGTAATGGGTGATCTAAGCAAGCCCAGTATGTGGATGGGTAGGATGATATGGTGGTTTGCATGCTTTAGATCTAAGGACCGATTCATGCGAGAATAAGCTAGGACTACAGTGCCACCACGAGGCCAAGTATGGGTGCGGCGTAACTGATAAATTAGGGCTTTGCCACTGCTATTTGGACCATTAAGGATGCTCGGGGAAGGGGTAGTCGGATTGGGTATGTTGATGATTGGTGGGACTACCCTGTGATCCGAATGGCTCAAGACGGGGCCCTTGGTTGAAGATGTGCTCAGTTGGAGGCATCGCCAATGGTGAAACCTCAGTGGGGTCTGAAAAGGCTAGTAATCCCTTTGTAAAGGCTATTTTGTGATCTCTGGGCCACACGCCGACGGAAGTGTGAGGCGACATAATAGAGGTTCTAGCCATCGAAAGGTGATCAAATCACAAACACATGGGTAAAGTGGTACAAACTCTGCAGAGTATTAAAACTATCATGATAGCTGTGCTTCCGGTTATGAGCACCTGGACAACTTCCATGATTAGAGGAAAATTGGGATTTGGTTATGGTTATGGATGGTTATGAATTAAGTTCTGGTATTGAATATGGATATTGGTATATGATGATGAATATGGAATATGGGCTGGTATTATGATAACTACATGGCTTATGATGGGTTTATTTCATATACATATAATATATTGCTTTTCAAATGTTTTAATGTACTTTTCAGCACTTAGCCATTATTATATTTGTCTTTTGTATCAGCTACATGTCATACTTTCCACACTTGCTGAGTACGACATGTACTCATCCTTGCAACCCCCCAACAGTTGCAGGTCAGGATTGGGAGTTTAATGGCGATAATGCGGAGTTCTAGGCCATGTCTACCGTCAGCTTTGCCTGTGGTGTTGATTGGAGCTGCACTACCCTATTGCTTATGCTGCCTAGCTATTTAGTTTTCCTAATTAGTTTATTTCCGCTGCATTAGTTGAACTTGTCGTTAATATTTATTAGATCTTGTATTCGAGGATATTATAAATTGTGTAATAAAAGTACTTAATTAATCTTTTTTTTGTGGTAATAATCTGCATATCCTTTTGTGAGTGCACTCGTGTATGTGTGTTGAACATCCTGGGCACACATATGCGTTCACTTGGTTTATTTTCGGAACCGGGTGTCACACACATCCACCACACGTTGTAAAAACATTTGGAAGAGGTTTAATCAAAACTGTCCCTAAACAAAAGGATGTGATTTTTAAGTCTGCAGGAGTGCTTTCTAATTCTGTTTCTAGTGTTGGATGCTCATCTAAACATGATTAAAATTTAATTTCATTGTACTTACTGTGATAAAGATGGTCATGTTGTAGACTTCTATTATAGACTAGCTAAACAAATTAAAAAGGATAGAATGTCTGCTAGATCTTATAACTTTCATGATAAATCTGCCATGCTTGCTAAACAGAAAATTAGAAACATGCAACCGACTTTAATGAGTCTGAAATTTGCAAAGGTAGCATCTGGATGTTCTGGTAAGAAATTTGCAAAGGTAGCTCCTATAGTTCCAATAGCTCCGATAGCTCTCGGACCTTCTGTTGTTTCCTCCGAAACTTCAGTTTTTGCACCTGGAGCTTCAGCCTTTTCCCTTGGAACTTCTGCGTTCACCTCCGGAGCTACTGGGTTTTGAGCTAAACGCGTAACAACTTCTAAATCAGTGGTTAAGAACAGAAAACCTCAACTCTTGACTCATAAACCTGCTGTTTTGTTATAGCTTTCACGTGTTATTACTGCTGGATGTCATGTGACTTAGTACTGGATTCCTAAATGCCTTTTTACTAACCCCAGTATTGAGTTATCAACGAATTGTGCTTCTATGTTGGTTACACGCTTGAGGAAGGAGAACATTTGGATTGTGGATTCAGGTTGCTCATGCCACATGACCGGTAACAAAGAATGGTTTTCCTCCCTCTCTTTTGTGTCACGTGTAGAGAATGTTACTTTTGCCGATAATTCTTCAACTCCTATAATTGCTAAGGGTTCGGTTAGAGAAAATGATCACTACACTTTGAAGGATGTGGCACTTGTCAAAAATTTGAAATACAACTTGCTTTCTGTTTCACAACTACTAGATGAAAATCTGGAAATTATTTTTACTAAAAATTGCTGCAAAGTTGTAAATCCAAACAGTGAGCTTATTTTTAACATGTCACAGTTTGGAAGAGTTTTTAAAGCTGATTGTGATATGTCTTCCTCTAAGCATAGGTGTCTAGTTGCTAATGATTCAAATGACTTATATTTTTGACATCATAGACTTGGTCATGTAGGCTTTGATCATCTAACGCGTGTTAGTGCTCTTGATCGCATACGTGGGCTGCCTAAGCTTAAAGGGGACAAAGAAATTATGTGCTCTCCTTGTAGACATGCTAAGATGGTTGTAGGTTCACATACTCCTCTCACAATGATCATGACAACTGAATCGACTCAACTTTTGCACCTTGACACCGTAGGACCTTCACGTGTTCAATCCTTCGGAGGTAACTGGTATGTTCTTATGATTGTTGATGATTATTCTAGATACTCTTGGGTTTACTTTATGACATCTAAGAATGAATCTTTTAGTCACTTTAGAACTTTATTTCTTAGATTATCAATTGATCACCCAGGATCTTTAAAAGCAATTAAAAGTGATAATAGAACCGAATTTAAAAATCAAACTTTTGATCACTTTTGTGCTGAAAATGGAATATATCATCAATTTTCTTCACCATATGTACCTCAACAAAACGGTGCTGTAGAAAGAAAGAACGGGACCTTAAATGAAATGGCTAGGACTATGCTTGATGAATATCAAACTCCTAAGAAATTTTGGGCTGATGCGATTGCAACTACTTGTTATGTCTCAAATCGTGTTTTCTTGCGTTCTAAGCTAGGTAAAACACCATATGAGCTCCAGTTTGGACATAGGACTAGTGTTACACACTTTCGGGTCTTTGGTTGCAAATGATTTGTTAAGAAACATGGTAATCTTGATAAATTTGAACCTAGATCCATTGATGGCATGTTTCTTGGTCATCCATCTCATACTAGAGGCTACCGTGTGCTTTTACTTGACACTACCAAAATTGTGGAGACTTGTGAGGTGTCTTTTGATGAAGCTAGCACAGGTACTAGCTCAAACATTGCAGGTCCAGATCCATATCCACAGGGGGAGAGCATTTTTGTTGAAGATGAGAAAGAAGTGGTGCTGCTGCCCGAAAATTCAGCAGCTAATGACATTGCTCTAGCTCCTGATTTTGACTCACAACCAGCACCGACGACCACCATTACTGGTCCAGATCCTCCTCAAGTCACAAGCTCATCGATTTGTGATGAACATAAAGAAGAAGAAGAAGAAGAAGCTTGGGAAGTGTCCACTCCCCTCCGGGTTCTAAAAAGTCATCCTCCACAACAAATTATTGGAATCTTTAACAAACGAGTCACACGGTCCAGGTTTTGCGATCCAAACTCTCATGCTCATTCCGCTTTTGTTACTTCTTTTGAACCAAAAGATATATCACACGCACTCACTAATGAATCCTGGATTATTGCCATGCAAGAAGAGTAAGAAAATTTAGAAAGAAATAATGTTTGGAAACTTGTACCTCCACCTCAATGTCACACTTTAATTGGAACCAAATGGGTGTTTAAAAATAAACAAAGTGAGGATGGGGTTGTGGTTAGGAATAAGACTAGGTTGGTTGCTCAAGGTTTCACTCAAGTTGAAGGTCTAGATTTTGATGAAACTTTTGCTCCTGTTGCTAGATTAGAAGCCATAAGAATTTTGTTAGCTTTTGCTGCATCTAAAGGTTTTAATCTATATCAAATAGATGCTAAAAGTGCTTTTCATAATGGATACATAGATGAGGAGGTTTATGTCAAACAACAACAGGGTTTTGAAAATCCAGATTTTCCTAATCATGTTTATAAACTGTCCAAAGCCTTGTACGGTCTCAAACAAGCCCCTAGAGCATGGTATGATAGGTTAAAAACATTCTTAGTTGAAAAGGGGTTTACCATGGGAAGGTTGATACAACTCTTTTTGTGCTTAAGCATGGCAATGACTCATTATTCGTTCAAGTGTATGTGGATGATATTATCTTTGGTTGTGCTTCTCATGATCTTGTGTCCAAGTTTTCAGCTATGATGAGGTCAGAATTTGAAATGAGTATGATGGGAGAACTCACATACTTTTGGGGCTGCAAATCAAGCAAACTAATGAAGGTACTTTTGTGCATCAAACAAAGTATACAAGGGACCTTCTCAAGCGCTTCAACATGGACAAAAGCAAGCCTCTTCGGACACCTATGAGCACAACAACAACACTTGAGTTTGATGAAGATGGTGAACCAATCGATCAAAAAGAATATCGAAGTATGATTGGACCACTTTTGTATCTCACGGCATCAAGACCAGACATACAATTCAGCGTATGTCTTTGTGCACGGTTTCAAGCCTCCCCACGAGCTTCACATCGTCAAGCCGTCAAACGTATTCTCAGGTACTTACATGGAACTCAAGAATGCATTCTTCTTTTGTCCTCTTCAACCGTTTCTTTGAGAGCTTTCTCCGATGCTGATTTCAGAGGTTGTAGGATTTATAGGAAAGTACTTCTGGTACTTGTCATTTTCTTGGTAATTCTCTTGTTGCTTGGTCCTCCAGAAAACAACACTCAGTTGCACAATCCACTGCTGAATCTGAATATGTAGCTGTTGCTAGTGCTTTCTCACAAATACTTTGGATTGTTCAAACACTTAAGGACTTTTTGGGGTAAATCCAGATACTGTTCCTCTTTTCTGTGATAACACTAGTGCTATTTGCATTGCTAAAAACCCCGCGCAACACTCGAGAACTAAGCACATTGACATTAGGTATCACTTTCTCCGTGATAATATTGAAAAAGAAAATATTGTGCTTCACCATGTAGATACCGAACAAAATTTGGCTGACATTTTTACAAAACCTTTGGATTTCACTCATTTTTGTTTCATTCGTATTGAAATAGGGGTTATGCATCCTCATGGCTTACATTGAGGGGGAGTTTTTGAAACTTGAGAAGTCTATGTGTGAATCTGAAATTAAAATAATATGAGCATAGTATTTCATACATATATGACTTTGTGATTCCTTTTACATGTTGAAAGTTCTTACTACATTACTCATGTTATACATTTTGTAGTTTTTGCCATGTCTAGTAATTGGAATAATTACATACACTAAATCTGGTCATGGTCGAACTTTCTTGCTGTTTTGAACTTGTTGCATGCTCACAAGTTTTTTTTTAATCATAAAGAATTAATCAAGTAATCAACTCACATGTTGAGTTTTTATGATCCAATGAAAAATTGAGAAAATATCAAGAGAATATGCATGTATCGCACTTCTTCTTTTGAGATGGCTTATCATTGCACTTAGATATGAACTTGGCAGAAGTTGTGTATGACTAAAATCATGTCCTTAAGCTTCTGATTGTCAAATGACATAGACTTGGCTTGGTTGGTTAGAATAAGGCAGATGCGGCATATAATCTCTTGCAAATGTCATATGTTAAAATTTTGTGCTTTACAAAAAAATTTGCAGCAACAAGTGTCATGCTTTCAGGTATTGAAGTAGTTAAGTTTGTGAGATCATGACTTGCTTAAATTGAAAATTACATTTGATCTCTAGCATGACTTACATTACTTTATGTATCTCATTGTTGTGATAGTGTAATTTCCTTGATAGTATGACTTGGATGAGCTTTGTTATATATATATATATATATATATATATATATATATATATATATATATATATATATATATATATATATATATATATATATATATATATATATATATACATATATATATATTATAATATGCTCATAACAATTAAATTTTTTTAACCTTGTTGAATACATTGTCAATTGGGGAGAGATAATATGTGAATTTTAAAGATATGTATGCAAGGGGAGAAATTGATTACACATTGCACATATTCAGAATTGTTTTGGCTTGATTCTTCTCAGGGGGAGAATTTGTTTTTCTTCTCATTTTATTTCTGTTTTACAAAGGGGGAGAAATTGTTTTCAAAACTTTTAATGTGAATAAGCCAATGTTCGGATTTTAAGTGGTGTTGCCAATGCAATCATCAAGGGGGAGATTGTGAGACCTATGTGTACTGAATACATTGGCTATGGTGACAAAAGTTTTGAATACTACCAAAAATACCTTTATAATCTAGATCCGAGCTCTGGCAAGGTCCGACGTAAGGTCCGACTTGCTTTGTCAAGGTTCGACATGTTTTTAGGTAGCTCCAGTGAGCTTTGTCTTTAGCCCTGGCATGTCTTTGATAGCTCCGACATGTCTTTGTTAAGCTCCGACGCTATGTTGTACTAGCTTTGGTAAGCTCCAGCGCTAGGTTGTACTAGCTTTGGTAATCTCCAGCGCTAGGTTGTACTAGCTTTGGTAAGCTCCGGCTAGCTTTGGCTAGATTCAAAGCTTGATCGCAGTGGTTCTGCTTTTATCTTGCAATGTTTCAAACTTGCTTTACACTTATGGAAAGTTTTCTTAGTATTCACTTGCTAATTTTTTAGTGCGTTTTGGTTGATATGGCTGATATTGTTTTGCTATGTTTTGCAACATGCTTATGTGAGGCGCTCACGTAAGGTGTTGTGTTCGGAACTAACTTGAGTCAAGTCGCGGACTTGGACTCGTACGAATTGGTGGTTTGTTCATGTGCAGGTGTTGCTTGAGTTAAAGTCATGGCTGGTGACAGGATCCTTTGGACTAGTCTCAGGGAGGAGATGAGGTTCCAACAATCAAATTCAGGAGGAATTGTGGTTGAACGGTTCAGGAGGTCGCGCAGGATGACTGAATCAAGGGCAGTGCATATGAAGGTTATTGGATGTCGAAGGAAGGTGTTCACACATATGCATGTGGTGCATGACGTGGCAACATGGTTCCCAAGATGGGATAAGGAAGGAAAGATCTGGTTGGAAGGATCGGATCGTATCAGATGATGACTTCGGCTGCGGCGGAGTCGGTTATGACTCGGTATGGAAAGTATCGAGTTGGTTATGGTAGTTTTCGTGTGGGACACGAAGATGAGTTGGTTTAGGAATGTGGGATATGTTCCCGGTTTGTTAGGAAGTCTCGATATTGTTTCAATATGCAAATAGGATGATCCTGAGTAGTGATGGAAAGTTTCAATTCGTGATTTGAGTAGGATTAGAGTCCTCGTTTGAGTTGAGTTGGCCTTCGGGTTGGTTATATAAGCAAGGGAGGCCAAAGCTCATGGTAGACGACTTTTGGGCTGTTCCTCTTGTTTTCTATTGAATAAAGATCATAGTTTAAAGGAACTTTTGTGCCTTGTTCGTCTGACTTGTTCCATACAAGTTTTTCTCGTCGAGTTTTCTGCACAGCACTACCTTTCTTCGTGGTTTTATCATAACTCGAGTTTTACAGATCCAGTTGACGTGATTCTTTTTGGGTTGTCTTCACGACTTGATTATCTATCATCTTTCAAAATTTTACAGTCATTGGATTTGTGGTTTTTGTTCTACACGAGTTTCTTTGCAATATTACAGATCTGTTTTTTATTCAGTAGAACAGATTGACCTTTGTTTGATCTATCGATCGTAACTTGGGTTTCTCTTGACGGATTTGAGTGATTCATTTGTGTTGTCTTTTTGACATGATTTTCTCTGATATCAATCACTTTTGTCATGGTGAAACATGTTTAGATTAGTCTCACACACGTATTCTTTAACATATCGTTCTTCTGCCAAGGGGTTTTCATTGCTTCCGCTGAAAAAGTTTTAATATACCATTCACCCCCCTCTGTTAGCTTTTCACGTGCTCTTCGATCCTACAAGGCCTCTTGCGAGGTGCTGGAGCTGGGTGCTCTAGCGTCGCCCACCATCGTCATTGAGACGTCGACGACAGGCCCCTTGGGGGGTGTTGGAGCTGGATGCTCTGGCGTCGTCCACCATCATCATAGAGTCATCGACAGCAGGCCCCTGATGTACAGGCTATCTCAAGAGAACCCTGTTAGCAACAAGTGTGGGGCAGGAGAGTTTACTCACTTATCTGCGCTTGGTGCTGTCACTGACGTGCTGGGACATTGACGACAAGCTCCTTTGGGGTGTGCCGGAGTTGGATGCTTCGGCGTTGTCCACCATCGTCATAGAGTCGTCGACGGCAGGCCCTTGGTGTACAGGTTATCCATGCTTGGTGCTTTTGTTGACGTGCTTGGACGTCGATGGCAGGCCCCTTGCGAGATGCTGGAGCTGGGTGCTCCAGCGTCACCCACCATCGTTGTTGAGACGTCGATGGCAGCACCCTTGGGGGGTGCTGGAGCTAGATGCTTCAGCGTCATCCACCATCGTCGTAGAGTCATCGACGGAAGTCCCCTGGTGTACATGCTATCGCAAGAGAACCCCCTGTTAGCAACAAGAGCGGGGCAGGAGAGTTTACTCACTTATCCGCACTTGGTGTTGTCGTTGATGTGCTGGGACATCGATGGCAGACCCCTTGCAAGGTGCCGAAGCTGGATGCTCCGGCGTCGCCCACCACCATCATGGAGATGTTGACAGCAAGCCCCTTGGTAGGTGCCGAAGCTGGATGCTCCGGCGTTGCCCACCATTGTCGTAGAGTCATCGACGACAGGCTCCTTGGGATGTGCCGGAGTTGGACGCTCTGGCGGTTTGTCCTGCACATATGATAGAAAGAGGAAGTACTAGTCTGCTTGCTGGTTTACCTGTTCCTTCCCTTAGCTTTGTCATGCGTTACTGTCCAGGACCGATGCACAAGGCTTGGGTAATTCGATGCGTTGGTGCTCCGGGGTTTTGCTCCCACTGTCCTCAAGGTGTGAGCTTTCTGGCTCTAGTACTTGTCCATAGCTTTAGGAGGCAAGGTGTGCATGCTTAGAGTACGGGACAGGCTAAGCAGTTTACACCCCCTGGACATCCTGTTTGGCATAGGCCTTTCCCAGAAAGCCTTCTTGCGTCACAGGGCCCTAATGATGAGAGGAGCCGGAAGAACCCCTCATACACTGCAGGTACCTCAAGTAGACCCGCCTGCATCAGGACCGCATGACTCCTGCATGGGTGATTTACAGAGTGTACGACCATGCATAGAAAGGTAATATGCAATAATCGAGTCTAGTATAGCATGTTCATAAAATTAGTGCGTAATTAAATGAACAATGTTTTAAGAATTATTTAAGTAAAACAATTATTATTTTTTATCGGAGTTCATAGAGAGAGACAGGCTTTTACAAAAGAGGGCAACGGCTTGCCTCTGGATGATGAGGGAGGCAGGGTGTATAGGCTTAGGGTTCATAACCAAGGTAAGCTGACTACACACTTTGGACCTGACCCTCCCGGTGCTCGGTTGTCCATAGTGCTGCTCCTAAGTCCTATGGAAAACCTTTACACTTTTCTACTAAGCTTAATATTTACAATAGGGGTGCCCAAAGCTCCATGGGTAGCTGCGATGGTTGCGGGGCAATCTTGCTGTCAACAGCTACTAGAGGGGCAATGAGCGAGCATCCCTACTTCCTTCCTTGACTGCCCGTTTTGCGAGTGGTCTGAGCAGAGCTGGGACTGAGCTTGGCAGCTTTGACGGAGGGGGTGTCAGTGCTGTCGGAGGGCTGCAGCCAGAGCGCAGTGGGTGCTCCACGCTGGCGTGAGCTCGGTAGAGGCTGACTTTATCCAGCGCTGCCCTAGACGGGTGTCAGGTATGCTGAGAGGGCTTGAAGCTGCTCCAAGGCTAACACCACGGTGGTGCGATGTCCGCGAATCCTGAGGATGCAGGAGGGGGTTGGCATCTTCAGGACGAGGTAGCTGTAGTGGGCTACGACCATGAATCGGTATAGGGCGGGCCTGCCGATGATGGCATTGAAGGGGAGGCTGACATCGACTACGTCGAAGAGGATGCTCTCCGTCCTGTAGTTGTCGGTTGTCCCGAAGGTCACCTGGAGATGGATGTTGCCGTATGGGATGATGCTCCCTGGTCCCACCCTGGAGAATGGCCTCGAGGGGGTGAGCTTGAACATCGGGATCTGCAGCTGCTCGAAGGCTCTACGGCTGAGGAGGTTGAGGCCAGCCCCGCCATCTATCAAGACGTAGTTGAGCTTGACATTGGCTATGGTGGGGGCGACTATAGAGGTAGAACCCCTGCCCAAGCCATGTTCTTGGGACAGTCAGAGGCATCGAAGCTGATCGGTGTCTCCTTCCAGCAGTGGTGCCGCGCCGGAGTGGGGGCAGGGGCTATTGAAGCCACTACACGGCGAAGGGTCTTAACCGCATTTCGGGACGCAGGATCCCAAGACCCTCCAAAGATGACGTGGATGGTCTTTCGACGCTCATGCTCGCTGCTGGCGTTGGAGTCCTCATCTATGTGGACCACTTTGATGCCACGCTCTTGCTTTTGGTACTCCATCTCCTCGTCATCATCGACCTTGGGGTCAACCTTCTGCTTGCCCTGCTGCTGGCAGAAGGGGACGCTTTTGGTAGCGTTTGGCGCATCTCTTTGTCTCCCAGCACTCGCTCGCGGTGCGGTCGCGAGTTTTGTGCACCAGGCAGGGCTCGACACCTTCATCAGTGGTAGGTGGCTGACGTGGGCGCTTCTCCAGGTGGGGGGTTCGCCACCTTCGGTCGTGGCTGCTGCCGCGACGGGGGACCAATTCAGCGGCTTGTTCTGGACGCCACCTGATTCTTGTTCTTCTTTTTGCCGCTACTAGGGGTAGCAACTCTTTCTCCAGTCTGGCCGGCCCCACCCGCCCTGGGGGCGGGCTGAGCGTGCCAGTCGTGGCCTTCTGTCGCCCTGGCGCACCGGTCGGCGATGGAGAAGAGTTCGAAGACGTCTTGCACATTGTGCGTAGCTAACTTCTCGAGCATCTTGCAGTAATGCACTCCCGTGTGGAATGCCACTATGACAGAGGCATATAGGATGTTGGGGATGGAGTTGCATACCTAGGAGAAGCGCTGAATGAATGACCTCAGCATCTCCTTGGGTTGTTGTCACACGGCATGGAGGTCGAGCTTGGTGCTGGGGCGAGTGTAGGAGCTGCTGAACTTCACCGTGAACTTCTAACACATCTCATCTCTAGAGGTTATAGAACCCTAAGGTAGGTTGATCAGCCACGAGTGGGCCAATCCAGTCAATGCAACTGTGAAGTAGTTCACCAAGATGGTCTCATCCGCTCCTGCAGCAAGGAGCGTCGTGGTGTAGATCTGCAGGATCTTGGTCGGGTTGATGCTTCCATCGAACCTCTCCGGCATATGTGGCTGGAACTTGCGTGGCCACGTCGCGATGCGGAGGTGCGGAGCCAACGCTATGAAACCTCCGATGGGTTTTGTTGGAGAGGCATACGGGGTAGCATACCCCAAGGGGGTCTGCTGCATGACGTGCGGCGCCTGTGGAACATGCGGTAGTGGCACTGGTTGTACCATGCGTTGCTGCAATGGTACCAGCTGCGCCAAGTACTGTTGTTTCATGTCCTGCTGCATCGAGTATTGTAGGGGGCTGTCGAGCCAACATACTCCTGGTCAGGTGGTGGAGGGCTTACCTACTGTGCACCTTGGATGGAGGACGCCTCGTGAACAGGGCATTGAGGGCCATATTCGGCGTCAAGGTTGCACCGCCTCTCTTGCTGCCGCTCGATGATGACTCGACTGTCCAAGTGAGATTGATGACAGTCAAGCTCGGCTCCGAGGACCTCTGTGGGGAGCCAACCAACGCTCATAGGCCTATAGGAGCGGGAGTTGGTGGTGCGACGGTCGATGGACAGCGTTTGTGACAGCGACTCGAGGCGCCTTCCCATGTTGGGGGAGTTGATGCCTGCGACAACAAAATGGTTGATGCCTTGGACCCACTACTGAGCCGCTCCCTGAGAAGCGTTCAGCGATGGTGGGTAGTGGAGAAGAGCTCTGGCCGCTGCCAGAGCGCTCTTCGGCCTTCCTGTTGGTGGTGCCGGTGGGGCCGACTGAGCCGGGATGTGCCCCGACGTGCCGTCCTAGCCAGCTATACCTGCACGGGGGCGTGATGGACCAGGGAGCGCTGCTCGAGCGACGGATCTTGTCAGCAGACGATGGCTGCGGAATCCGCCTTCCACGGGCCTGATGAACACCAAGATTGGTGAAAGCGCTAGCACTTTTTTGAGGGAAAAAGCCCCTACCTGGCGCGCCAAATGTCGAAGTGTTAATGCGGCACTTCCCCCGGATCTGCTAAGGAGCACCCCGCGGAGATTTTTTGTTCGGCGGGGCTTAGGCCTCAATCAAGTGTTCTAGCAGATGATAATATGAGACGGTGGTTTTTACGTGGTTCGGGCTGCAAGGAGCGTAACACCCTACTCCACGGTGGATGGTATTGCTAGTATATGTGTATGCGTATGTGATGTGGGGATTCGATGTCTGGTCCTTTTGCAATGGTGGTGGTCCGGGCCTTTCATAGACAAGGCCAGACGCCTTACAAGTGGGGTCCCGGGGCCCGACAGGTGGTCCCAGAGTGATCTCATCCTAATGATCTAAGGCTTCTCGCATAAGCTTCTTCTGACTGTGGCTTTGAAGACTCGCCATCTTGGCATCCGAGTTGTCAGTAGCCCATGTACCGTTGCTGACATTGGCAGGGGATGTCCTGTACAACTGTCTCTATCCCCGTAAGCTACCCACTTGGCGGAGTGGGATAGGCATGCGGCGTCTTCACTATGATGCGATTGGTCACAGCGGTACCTGACATTAGGCATCCACCGCGCCATGCGCCTGGGGAAGCCATGAATTTTCAATGCATGACAGAGACAAGGTGCACCGCCCTCTTAACTCCTTCATCCCTCCGTCCAGGGCAAGTGGCTGGACCATGTGACAGCTCGGGTGCTCACCTCTACGGAGGAGGCCAGGTCCCGCCTTGCAGACCTCGTGGCAGCTCGGGAGCTCTTCTTTGTGGAGGAGGCTAGGTTCCGTCCTGCTGGACACGTGGCGGTGTTGGGAGCTTACCTCTGCAGAGAAGGTTAGGTTCCGCCTTGTGGACCACGTGGCAGCTCGAGAGCTCATCTCTGTGGGGGAGGCTGGGTCCCGTCCTGCTGGACTCGTAATGGTGCTGGGAGCTCACATCCGAAGAGAGGTTAGGTCCCGCTTTGCAGGACACGTGGCAGCACTAGAGCCCGCCCATATGGGAGGTAGCCCGTCTGGTTTCTTGGTTCATGTGGTAGCTCCGGAGCCCTGCCTCGCGGGGAGGAGGGATCCTTACCTGCTGGACATGTGGTTACTTGGGGGCTCGTCTCCAAAGGGGGGGCTGAGCTTCTCCTTCGGGCTTCTTGCAAACATCCTGGACCACCCATCCGAGGCTGATGGGTCCGGGTCTCTTGAACACATGGCGCCCTCGGACCCTGCCTCCGCTGGGAGGCAGGGTGCCTAGGCGGCTCTAGCTTGTGCGCGAGGGTACCCAGTATGCTAGGTACCGATAGCCACCATGGAGTATATATAGGTGGGAGGACATCTAAGGAGGTGTTGGCTTCATGACCTAACCCTAAGACACGAAAATAATAGACTTAGGCTTGATACAAGGCCCAATGGCCCAATACGGTGGTGCAGCACCCTGACAGATTTTGAACTCATTTTTGATTCGAAGATTCCTGCCTATTCAGAACGAAGTTTGACATGAAACTGGCATCATTGGAAAGTTTATCATCTCCCCTTTCTGTGCATATATAGAACATCCAAAACGGAGATCGTATGCATCCTGGACGTCTGTTTTAGTGGAAACTGCTCCTCGACTATGAGTTGGACACGATTTTGAGTTGGGCTCGGTTTCCATCTTCTTTGAACGTATTCTTTGGTCCTCCACATCCATAAGACTTCCTCCAAGTACTCCTTGAACCTCTCCATGGATTCTAATGACAATTAAATTATTACATAGCAATCTATTATAAAAACATATAAGGAAACATATAAGAACAAGCTCACCTTTGAAATTAATTGTTGTGTGTGAACTCTATTGATTGCATGTTGTATGTTCAATGGAGTGTTGTTTGTATCCATAGAATTGATGTCCTCATCATCCTCCCCTTCTTGAATTGGAGTCTTCCTCAAGTCATGTTTATCTTCTCTCATTTGTTGGTCCAAATGTGCAACACCATCAAATCTTCTTGTATGTATGGAAGGAGGAGGCCAAGGTGGTGGACGGCATAGTGCACCATCTTGATCTTGTCCATCAAATAAGAGCACACCTTCACTTGTGCCAGGATCCCAAACAAATAAACATTGTGCAATGTTTGTAGATGCAATGATTACGTGCATGATCTCGTCAGAAACAGATCAGAGCGTAAGAGTTCCTTCACTATGCAAGTCTTCCTTTTATTACTCTCCACAACGCTTGGAAGGTAACTGCACGAGGACCATGATTACACACCGCATAGTTAACTCATCTATGATCGGTTGCGACATGTTTTGATATGCAACGCTATTTTTGCACGTCGGGATTTTGCAAGTTTGGGGTACCTCCCCCACACTTGTTCCCTAAATTCTTTATTCAACACAAATAAACTAAAGGGAGAACTTTACCGGGTTAGATGAACTGTTAAGTTCACATTTATTGAACTAAAAATATGGGTATGCTTACATTATTCAATCTAAATTTAATGAAATAAAAATTTGAAATAAAACTAAACTAAGCTAGTAAGCATCCTATGCGGTCGGGACATCTAAACTATGGAGCGTCGTAGATGTCGCGCTTCTCGACAACATTGCATATGCGCTGCAGCATGGCGACCATGCCACGACAAACACGATCAATCTCCTCCTTGAGGGATATGAGTTCATCCTTCAGTTCCGCCCTCTTAATGCGCCCTTCAGCTACTAAGTTCGATAGCTTCTTGTTCTCCAAACAGAGAGAAGCTAACTCCTCAGGAAGTTGTGCCACTTTAAGGGCACGATGAGATTTCCCTTCGATGTCCTCAAATTGGCCAGGTGGCCCTCTGATGGCAGGTGGCGAGAGGTGACACCTAATCTTGGAGGGTGACAAGCCCAACAGTTCCTCCATCGCCACATTATCCATTTGCTTGAAAAAGCCTTTTGCATAGCCTCCTTTAGGCTTGCGCAACCCATGGACAATGAGGCGGTCTCCCACACGCTCAGGCGATGTACGCGTAGGTGACTTGTAGTGGTGGCTTACTACGTCTCATCCTTTATCTTGAGAGTGTTCATGAACTCCTCACTAGGCTGCAGCTTTGGGAGAGACTCATCTTTTTCAGGAAAAATACGGGTCTTGACTAACATAAGGCCAGCCATAGTCGGACGACGTGCAGATGTCATCGACTTCATGGGTGTCCTCCGAGGGGAGAGCGACCATGTAGCACCACGAGGCCTGGTGCTACGCCCACGCAGAGTCGTCGTTGGTGGCAAAATCATGGCGAGAGGTACGGCATCCAATGCCATGACGGACTCCTAAGCAAGAGTGGACTTGTCATTGGCTGGTGCAATGTCTCCGCTCAGGTTGAAGATTGAGCTAGAGGAGGCATGAGGCACAATTTTCTTGTCGGCCATGACTTGGATAGGAGGAACATGAGATGGGTTTTTCTGGATGGTGCAAGTTTCTCCTCTTTGTTCCAATCAATATATAAGCGGGGAAAGTACGATAACACCAAGAGTCTTGTTGTGATACGTCGGGAGATTCCGCACAAAAAAATAGGAAGCCGACGGTGCAAGGGGGAGGTCGGCGGACCCTAGGGTTCGATCGAACGCTTCCTGGCTTCATTCGGGCTTAGTTTTCATGGGTTGGCTAAATGGGCCCCAAGGATGAATAATTGGATGGGTCCGTTAATTGAATGCAGAGAATTTAGATAGAATTTAAAGAAACAACGTGAAAATCAATAAGATTCATCACGTCAATTTGTTTTTCCACCTCCTCCTCCTGGGATTTAAGAAATAATTTGAGTCGGTGCCCATTCACCTTAAATAGCCTATCATCATCACCTCGGAGTGTGATTGCTCCATGGGATGAGGTTTCTACCATAGTGAAGGGTCCTTCCCATTTACTTCTATGCTTCCCATGTCCAAAGAGTTTAACCCTAGAGTTGAAGATTAGAACTTTATCTCCAGGTTTGAACTCTTTAGGCACAATCCTTTTATTGTGCCTATCGAAGTTGTTGAACGACACTTCCCCCGGTACTACTAAACGTAGCCTGTAGAGGTTCTTGTATCTGTTTGGGCGCGTGGAGATCTTAAACAATACGATGACACGAGAGATTTACGTGGTTCGGGCCGCCTGAGCGTAATACCCTACTCCATGGGGTGTGTGTTTTCTATTGGGCATTTCCGTATAGCTTGTGTGCGTCTGGTCTTGGATCAGATTGAGCTCTCTATTTACCGTGCGGCACAATCCTTTTATAGTCCAAGGTCTGGCTATTACAACATTTGCCTGAGCCGGCAAGTGGCCCTGGCATATTCAATAACTTAATACACAATCTATGAGTATTAAGCGTGATTAATAGGGTGATAACGTGCCTTAATGGCTGCGATACCCCTATTAACAGTCCATTGATCGTGTGTCATTAATATAACATTAATGACACCTAATCAGGTATTATAACTGCCGCTTTAACTGTCCCTTGAATGTCCGTGCTGTTGGAGATCAGCCAATGTCTCTGTTGGTGTTGTAAGTTTGGAAGCTCCACATGTGGCAGTTCCAGAGATTCCCCTCGTGGGGAGATAGGTCCGGAACTGATATACACGTGGCGGCACCGGAGCTTCCCTCTACAGGGAGTTAGGTTTGGGGTCATTATCCACATGTCAACACCGGAGCTTCCCTATGTCGGGAGTTCAACTCCAGTCTTATATTACACGTGGCAGTCCTGGAGCTACCCATATGAGGGAGGTGGGTCCAATGTCGTGTGACACGTGGGTCCTGAGGAAGCCTTCAACTCTGACAGGCGGAATTCTCTTGCACTTCTTGAAGTATCATGGGGTACCCTGTACGCAGGGTACCGATAGTGCCATCGTTTGGTTCTTTCCTTGTAGATTTTGGCACTATGGTGCGCCTTATCTCTCCGCTCTTCCAACTCGGAAAGTTGCTTCGATCGGTGTTTTTCTGCTTCGTGAAAGTTCATGTTCCACTGCTTGATGGCCCAATAGGCTCTATGTTCCAATTCTACAGGAAGATGACAAGTCTTCTCATAGACAATTTGGAAAGGAGACATGCTGATGGGAGTTTTGTAGGCAGTATGGTATGCCCACAATGCATCGGGTAGCTTATGCTTCCATCCCGTTCCCATTTCCAAGACGGTCTTTTGCAGAATATTCTTAAGTTGCTTATTAGATGTTTTTGCTTGACCACTTGTTTGTGGGTGGTATGGAGTAGCAATGTTATGCCTGACACCAAGCTCTCTCAAAAAGTTCAAAAAGGTCTTATCTATGAAATGAGACCCTCCATCACTTATGAGCATATGGGAAGTGCCAAAGCATGGGAAAATGATGTCATGGAACATTTTCCTAGCTTGCTTGGAATCAGCATTTTTGCTTACAAAGCTTCTACTCATTTTGACACATAATCTACAGCCACCAGAATGTACTCGCAATCATAGGACCTAGGGAAAGGTCCCATGAAATCAATACCCCACACATCAAATAACTCCACCTCAAGATTATAGGTTAGGGGCATCACATAGCGAGCTGAGATTCCTCCATGCTTTTGGCATTTCCAACATCTGCGAATGAATTATTTTGTATCTTCATACATAGAAGGCCAATAGAATCTACTTTGCCTGGATATAGTAAACACCTTAATGGCCACATTAGGGGCTAACATGACATTTCTCAATAATCTTGGTGCCTTAGATTGATGGGACACACCTTCTAAGAAGGCCATCGTCACAAACTCAATAGATGTATGGGTTATCCCAAAGGTGTCTACGACTCTCATAGATGAGTTTCGTATTGTTTTCCCCTAGTGGTACGTATCCCGTGACCATGAAGTTCACGATATCCATATAGCAAGGTTGAGAGCCAGTCACCTTGAGAAGCATATCATCTCGTAGGAAGTCATTGATAGGAATGTTCATGGTTTGAGTAACTTCCATACATGAGATATGATCTTCCACGAAATTCTCTACTCCTTTCTTATCCTTGATTTCTAGGTCAAACTCTTGGAGTAGAAGAATTCAACGGATTAGCCTTAGTTTTGCATCCTTTTTGGTGAGCAAGTATTTCAAGGCAGCATGGTCTGTATAGACTATAACCTTGGCTCCAACCAAGTAGGACCTAAACTTATCGATAGCAAAAACTACAACCAAGAGCTCTTTTTCAGTTGTAGCATAATTGAGTTGAGCTCCTGTTAGTGTTTTGATAGCGTAGGCTATTGCATGATGCTTTTTATCTTTGGTTCGCCCTAGGACAGCACCAACAGCAAAATCACTAGCATCGCACATGATTTCGAATGGTAGTGTCCAATCGGGAGGTTGAATGATTGGGCTGAGATGACTGCCTTTTTGAGTGTATAAAATTGTTTAAGGCCTTCATCATCGAAATCAAAGGGAGCTTCCTTAGCTAATAGGTTAGTGAGGGGTCTAGCGACTTTTGGGAAATCTTTGATGAATCGACGAAAGAACCCCACATGACCTAGAAAGCTGCGAATTCTATCAACATTAATAGGAGGTGGAAGTTTTCAATGACCTCAATTTTTTGCTTTGTCCACCTCTATCCCCCTCTCGGACACTATGTCTCCAAGAACGATACCTTCACGGACCATGAATGGCACTTTTCCCAATTAATTACAAGGTCCTTCTCTTGGCCTCTTTGTAAGACCTTGTCTATATTTCCCAAACAATGATCGAAAGTTTTCCCATAGACAGAGAAATCATCCATGAAAACTTCCATGATCTCCTCAATCATATCGTAAAAGATCGACATAATGCATCTTTGAAAGAGGCAAGAGCATTACATAATCCACAGGACATACGCCGGTACGCATAAGTTCCATAGGGACATGTGAATGTGGTCTTACATTGCTTGTTGGGATGGATTGGGATTTGATGGTAACCCGAATACCCATCAAGGAAACAAAAGTAGGAGTGTTTTGCCAACCTCTCTAACATCTCATCAATGAAGGGCAGTGGAAAATGATCCTTTCTTGTAGCCTTGTTATGTTTTCGGTAATCTATGCACATCCTCCAACTCGTGACGGTTTGTTGAGGAATTAATTCATTCTTCTCATTTTGAACGATAGTCATACCTCCCTTCCTAGTCACTACTTGAAATGGGCTGACCTTTCACTATGAGGAACAGGGTAAATAACGCCAGCATGTAGAAGTTTCAAGACTTCCTTATTGACAACTTCTCGCATCGCATTACTCAACCGCCTTTGAGGTTCCCTTGAGGGGACACTCTCGGGGTCAATGGAAATGCGATGGGTGCATAAAGCTGGACTAATCCCCTTGAGATCCTCCATGAATAGCCGAAAACAGCTTTATGGTTTTCTAACATGGCAATGAGTTTGAGTGTGTCATCATCTGAAAGCTTGTAACTTATGATGACAGAAGCTTTCAAATTGCCATTTAGAAAGGCATAACGTAGGCCTGGAGGTAGAATTTTTAGCTCAACAGGAGGTTTTGGGAAGAAATCTTCTTTTGGCAATTCAATTGCCTCTTGAAATTTATCCTCCTCTTGGATGAAATCTTCTTCTCCCTCAATTTCAGGGGGTGGTAAGAATTGAAGAGCTCTAACCTCCTGTAGTGGCTCATCTTCGTTGGGAGATTCGGCGGATGTGTTCTTGGAACGCAGGATAGGAATAGAGAACTTTCTCCCTCCAATCTTGACATTGAGGTTTCCTTCCAACGGAATTTCTATGAGAAATTTCCCAATGGGAATCCAAATCATAATGTCAAAATCTTGAATTTCGAACACATGGAAATCTAGGATTGCATCAATATATTTGTGTCTTACAGACACTTGTTGCAAAACCCCACATCCTTCAAGGATGTTTACAAAAGAATCCCGAAAGGATTTGCATGTTGGTGCCAATGGCACATCGCCCAGAATAGCGAAAGCACAAGAATCAGAAATGAGATTTGCTCCAATAGTGGCGTTGTATAGGACCTTCATTGGTGTCCCTCTAATAAAGCATAGAATAGTTTCCAAAGGTGAGGTCATCCGAAGAATTTTGGGGACTGCTCAACTTCCACAATCCATTCTCTACTTAGAACATAGGTTAACTCCTTGACCGTCTGTTGGACGAAAACTCCATCAGGTGGGTCAGGTGGACTTAATGGCAATGATGGTTTTCTATTGCAAAAGTACTTCGAGATATTTCCAAAAATCTTCCAATATCTCCTACTCGAAGTACAAGGGAAACATTGAAGGTTGAATTTCTTCTTCCTTCTTAGTTTTGGGTTTGGGAGAGGATTCTTCCGGCAAGGTTTTGGATAAGAAAGAGATAGGTTCTTACTTGTTCATGGATTTATCCTCGGATCTTGACACTACTTCCTCTTGAGAAGGCTCGTTAAGACCCATAATGAAGGAGGAATTTTCTAGAATTCGGTCTAGAAGATCCTTGCCTTCTTCCGGCGTCTTATGGATGAAAGATCCTCCAGTCGTGATGTCAAGATATAGGGCAAACTCTTTGTTCAAGCCATATCAAAGTGTTGCAAGAGCAACGAATTAGGGATGGACAAATCTGGGCTGAAATTTCTCAAAAGTGAAAATCTATCCCAAGCTATACCTATAGATTCCTTCTCCATCTGCTGGAAGCATAGTACTTCCTTCCAGAAGGAAACAATTAAGGCAATTGGAAATAAAGCATGACAAAAATTTTCTCGTAATTCGCTCCAATTTCCGTTTGTCTTCCCAACGTTGTTGTCGTACCATTGTTTTGCTTTTCTTTAAGGGAAAAAGGAAACAACTTACATTTGAGAGTTTATTATGTCATACGTTTGATTAGAAGGCATGAACACAACTGTTCGAACTCTCTTAGATAGTGGTAAGGGTTTTCACAATCCATTAATAAAAAGGATTGCTCCCAAACCATGGCTATAAAGCCAGGGTGAGGTTCACAGCCGGTAGAATAGATGAGTTCCGCCGAAGGTTGTGGCTCACAGAACTTGTCCTTTGGGGCAGAATATGAAAGAATGGTAGGATGCTCCATATAGGTGGTGGTGGTAAGAAAAGGAAAGATAAGTTAAGGAGATAGATAAGAGGGTGAACAAGGTTCGAAGACTAACAACAACCGTTCCTCGGCAACGGTGCCATAAATGCTTATTGACGTTTCTTACATCACAGAAAAAAAATCCGCAAGCGCACGGTAATAGTCGTGTAGCACTTCCCTTAAGAGAGTATTCCCAAGGGTATCGAATCTAAGGAACATATGTCCTAATCTTACGAACTAATCCACCCAAGGAACTTGTTTGGTAGGCAATGAAGAGAGAGAGGAATTCAAAGTATTGATTATAATTCAAAAGAATTTGCCGTAGCTGCTTGCTTTGGGCACGGGTTTACCCCTAGCAATGCTAGGACAACTCCCGCCAAGAGCCTATGGCATAGCCGAACGTGGAGGATTACAAAGGACAGATAGGGCTATCATCACCTACTGCCTAGCTCTTCAATCCGTGGGTCTACAAGATATTCACTGGTGATTTCTAACCTAAGAACCAGGCTTACTTTCTAAATCACAATTGTAGTTGTTTCGAACACAAATCTACAACTAGAGCCTCTAATAAATAAAACCAATGAACTTACAAGTAACTACTTGTGCAAAATTCTATGATTTGAGAATCAAACTTGAATTGAATTCACATAGGGCTTACTTGATTTGAGTACACCTTTTGTAGGGATACAAGTGTAGAAGAGGGACTTGACACGCCCAAGCCTCCTTCTCCTAATCTGTTTCCACACTCTCCTTCTACTTGGCAGCCTCTAGGACTACTCTAAACCTTAGCACTGGTATTCTATTCTCAACTTTTGGTGTGTGTGTGTGTGAAGTGAGGTGTGGGGTTCTATTTATAGGGGGGAGAAGGGTCGGTTCCCGCCACCAATTGCGCGCGAATCAGTCACCCATGACTTCTTCAAGCTAGGAGGAGCCAACATGTGGCATTTGACCAGGTTTGGCGCCACTCCATAGTCGGATGTGCTTCCTCTTGGTCTATGTCAGGTGGGTCCTATCCCCTTATATGGGTGCTACACCGTTGGATGGCCTCGACTACTTCTTTTTATGGGCCATTTGATCCATGTGATGACGCATGGTGTCGCCTGATTCGTTGATATCCAATTTTATGGATTACTCCCTGCATGTCATGGTATTTTGGATCTAAATTCACCTGCATACAAATAAACACCAACACTTGTGGAATTGGTTAGTTTTTCACCTACCACTACGTTGTGTTTCTCTTTTGTGCACATTATGAGGTGAATTAGTTATCTAATTATGGCACTTAAGGATAGTCAACAGAGTACTAGACGAAGAAGCGATGAGTCCCACCTTCAAGAAGAGAAGACCTTCGGAGGCCAACATGTGTCCCATAGTACTGGACCTACCTCCCTCCTAAGTGTGGCTCCAGAGGTGTCACGTGTCCCGTAGCGCCGGACCTCCCTCTCTCCTAAGGGTGGCTCCGATGCTGCCACGTGTCCCGCAGTGCCGGACCTGCCTCCCTTCTATGGGTGGCTTCAGTGCTACCACGTGTCTTGCCGCGCTCGACCTGCCTCCCTCCTAAGGGTGGCTCCAGAGCTGCCATATGTTGGACACTACCTCTCCAACGGGAGTACACTAAGATCCCCAACGGCGCGAACATTCAAGTGGCTATAAATTAGCTGTTGCAAGACCTGGTTAACGCATCATTAATTCCACATTAATGACACACAATTAGAGGGCCTTCAAGCATGGTAACGCTGCCATCAAGGCACATTATTACACAAATAAAACACTGTTAAGCGCCTAGATCGTGTACAAGGTGCTTAATAGCTCGAGGCCACCTATCAGGCCTCAGCCTCAAACTAGCCAGACCTTGGCATATGAAAGGTCTGAGCTGCACGATAGAAACTTAAGCTAGGATAAGCTAAGCTAACCGAGGTCATCTTATCCCAGACATACCAATATCCCCATGCATACAACAACCCCCGTGGAGTAGGGTAGTACGCTCAGGCGGCCTGAACCACATAAAAATCCCTTTGTCACCTCTATTCTTTAGTTATTTGAGCTACACACCTCCTAAAAATGAACCTCCGTGGACTACTTCTTAATAGTACTGAGGAAAGTGTCGATCGCACACTTCGACACCCTCCATGGCGAGCTTGGTGGGAGGAAGATCACATAGAGGAGTGGTTCTAGACGAGCATTCGTGTGGCTAGGAAGTACGCAAGCAAGGCGGGCAGCAGCAAAGGAGTGGGAGGCGAAGAGGGAGCCATTTAGCGCGTCGTTGACAGTGTGGAGGGAGTGGGGTCATCGACGGTGATGATGAAGTGGTGGAAGTGTGTGCAACAAAGCTCTTTGATCTCAACGTCCTGGTTCCATGTCACGGAGCGCGGTTAGCAACAGCTCAAGGCAGCCGTACACGAATGCGCATTGCACGAATGGGCCCACGTCTTCACCTGCCGTGATGGAGGTCGACAGCTGTGTGTGGTCGGCCTCAGAAAGATGCCTCATGTTGTCATCTTCATGTTGCGATGCTGTCCTCGCCCTCGTAGGAGCTCCTTCGTGCCCGTGCACCTCCTCGTCTAACCGTGCCCTCATGGCTCGTGCATCCCCGCAACACGAGGCAGCTTTTGGGGCATGAAGAAGGAGACTTCCATTTTTTAGCATAAAATAGGTTGTTGAACACTCTGGATGGCTATAGATCTCGGCACCATTGAAGACCAAAATGAATCAAAGGCTTCCAATTTTTGCTCTATTGTTGCAGATAGCCTAAAGAAATATTATTGACTAGTGTTGGTGTTTGGACATCCAATTAGTACCAATTTCGCCACTCGCTCATCCTGGAGATGACCTAGCTACTTGACAAAAAAGGTTTGTACTGGTTTAGCCAAGATTCCCAACGTACAACGTGTGTCTTTTGCTCTTTAATCCAATGTGGGGATGTTCTTACAAGCCAGTCTCTCACTGGGGGAATGGCCTTTGGGCCCTTTTATAGGTCGCCCGACCATGCCCTGTCCAATCCTCTATCTGCCCCCAGAATCCTCTAAATGGGGTGGGGGTTACAAGGGCACGTATCCATTATGCATATCAGGCGGAGTCTGCGGAAGTCGTCATCCCTCCTTCTCCCACCTTGTCACTGGACATAGCCAGAGTATGGCACACACATGCCAACTGTATCGCCAAATGTGATGGGGCGCAGGGGATGACAGTCGGCCTGTAGAGTGTGTCAGGGGCACACTTGAGTGCATCAATTTTCAAAATGACGGTGCATGCTCCGCGCACTCTGCTCTTTATTGAAGGTGATGAGGACATCACTACCGTTGATACAACAACAACAGCAGCCCATTCACCACTTGCAGCTAATCAAGGTCCAATGGCATGCACTCGTGCACGTCAACTTAATTATCAGGCGAATTCATTCATGGTTCTTCAAAGTAATTATCCTTTAAATGGAGAACTATTAAATCCTTGTAATGACCTTGTTATTATTAGGTGCTTGGGAATTGATCCAGCTAGTAGAAATGGAGGGATTAACGCAATAAAGGCCGCTCCACCCGAGAGGTCCTCGTAACTTCAATAAGTACTTGCTGGAAAGGTCTCTTCGCCTACTTTCCATTGGATCAAGAATCAAAGGCAAATGACGCTTGAGCTGCTCAGGAAAGGCCAAACAAGACTCATGACTCCATCATGAGTTCTAGTCTTTCACCTCTATATAAACAACTAGCAGCCATAGGAACTTGAGTTTTGTTTTCTGTAAGTTTAGCCATTGCTACTTCCTTGTAACGCAAGTGTCGATGAGACCTTCCGATTACTTGAATTAGAACCCCAACTTATCACACCCGTGAGTGTTTGCTTGTTATCTTGTTCTTGCTTGTTGTTCGATTGCTTGTAGGTTCAAGCCTGTTCTTGGTACGGCAAGAACAGCAACAATAGAAGTCAGTGTAACTATCACTAAGGTGCAATAGCCTTGTGGTTGTTGTAGTCGGGTAGCACAACGTCAACCTCCACCCAAATCGTAGTTACCAGGAGATGGTGTAACTGTTGCTCAAGGCGCCATACCATTCTGGTTGTGGTAGTCGGGCAGCCAACGTTGGCCTCCACCAAATTCATTCACCACCAACATCTCTAATTGAAAGGTAGGGAACCCCCCATACCCGTTGGGTTCATCAGAAGGTCGTTGCCTACTTTGCGTCTGGGCTCGGGCTCGGTCGTTCCCGACCCCATGGGTCGGGGCTCGTACATGGTGCATTATGTCAGCATGTTTCAAATGATTCATACCTTTTGGTAGCCGAGCACTACAAGAAACAAATAAAAGAATGTTGATCATATAAATATCGGTTGGCTTTGTAACTGACATTCTTACACTAAAAGAGTCGGTACACCGACGTTCTCACTCGTCGTAATTATTTTGACATATTTAACGATTATGTGCTGCAGGCCGACGTCTTTACTCTTTATGAGCGTCAGTTAAAGTAATCCGACATACATACACTTTATGTGTGTCGGCTGCTCTTCCGACATATTTAATTGAGGTATGAGCATCGGTTCCTCTCAGCCCCCGACATTCTTAATGCTCCGACAAACAAAAAATTCATTTCATCCGCCCTGGTCCGTACTCCACCCACTCGGTCCGCACACCACCTCGTTCATAAAAATAGTTCCAGGATGAACACATCGTTTTTCACCTCGCTTCTCCAATTCAAAACACATCCAGGATGAACACAAGTACAAGATGAAAACATGATCACAAGTACAAACAAATAAACACAACTGTAACAACTTAATTTTGACCTCCGTATCTCAGTATCAACAAAACAACAAAAGAGAAGAGAAAAAACCGATGCTGAGGAGGAAGTTGAAGAATGGCGACAGGCCCGGCTGCGCCGCTTCCGCGACCTCAGGGAGCTCGAGCGCCACCGCCACAGCTGTCGCGGTGGCCCACTCCTTCATTGTTTACTTCTGCACCGATGTCGTGGTCCACTTGCGATGGTTGACACTCCGTGGCTGCCCCTCTCGAATGGAGCCGGCCCCTCCTGCGCGCTGCCCGTGCTCCGCCCGCATGCCGCCCGCGCTCTGCCCGCTCCTCCGCGAAAGAAGGCCGCCTCCGCGGAAGAATGTGCGTGTGTAGGGAGGCGCCCTCGAGGAGCGACGCGTGGGCGGGGAGTCGGGGGCATGAACTTGAGAACGGCAGCAAGGGCGAAGGGGCAGGGGCGGTTGTGGGGCGAGGGAATGGGTGGTGAAAGAGAGAGATGGAGAGGAAGAGGCGCGCGGGCGGCTGCTACTGTGGTGGGCGGGCTAGGGTTCACAGTGAGAAATATAAGGCTGGGGGCCACAAAAAATTTTGGGAGCGGGCACGCGCAGTGGGCGGGAGTATAAAAAAATTCTGGGGGAGCGGCCGTAGGTTTTTCGGCAGGGGACGGGAATCATGGTAATGGGGACCACTCGTGCTATGAACGTCAGTTTTCATTCTCTAGCCGACCTATTTAGTTGTAAATGTTAGTTTCAATATCGAGGCTAGATCATCTGAGGGAGTTTTAATGGCTGTTCAAGAAGATCCGGACCCATCGAGGAAGGTCCGGGTCGAACAAGAAGAAGTTTTGGACCCTTCAGGAAAGGTCCGAGAATATCAACGAGAAAGCTCGGACCCCTCTGGGAGGGTCCGGGTCGATGGAAAGGAAGCTCTGGGCCCCTCCGAGAGTGTCCGGACCGTCTAGCGCCACATGTACTTCTACTCCATGACGCCAAGACAAGATACATTGAGGTGCATAAGCTGCTTTATGCAGTTCTTATTGCCTCAAGGAAAATTCGTCACTACTTCCAAGCCCACAAAATATTAGTGGTAACTTCTTATCCACTGTGCGTTATTTTGCATAACCCTAACTCTACTAGGAACATCACAAAGTGGGCAGCGGAGCTGGCTGAATTTGATATCAAATTCGTGCCACAGCAAGCAATCAAGAGTCAAGCTTTGGCTGATTTCGTGGCAGAATGGACTACCTCTCCATCAAACCCTGGGGGCCCTAGCGAGCAGAATCTGGAACCCAAAGTTCCGATATTCACCGAGCCTCACTGGACTCTCTACTTTGACAGCTCTGTGCAGAAGCAGGGGGCCGAAGCTGGAATCCTTCTCCTCGCTCCTACTGGGGAGATGGTCAAGTACATGGTTCACATTGACTTCAAGGCAACCAACAACACGGTGGAGTATGAAGCTCTTATCTATGGGCTCAAGGTGGCACTATCCTATGGTGCCAAACAACTGTTGGTGAAGGGTGATTCACAGCTCATCATCAAACAAGTCAAAGGTGAATGCTGTTGTAACAATCCCCAACTAGCTGCTTATCTCCATGAAGTCCAGAGGCACCAGAAGGACTTTGAAGTCCTAGATCTCCATCATGGTCAGCGTCTTCACAACGCTGAATCCGACGAACTCTCGACAAAGGCTTCAACCGGAGCTTTGGCTCCCAACAGAATCTTCATCTGGAGGTTATCAAAACCAACAGCTAAGTCTACCGAACTGAGCGAAAGGGGCAAGACCAGCACCTCGAAGCTGGCAGTCTCGATGGCCCTGTTACCATGGCGTCCACCAAGGGTCATAGGTGCTG
The DNA here is from genome assembly GCA_036927565.1 of Tuctoria greenei. Lineage (NCBI taxonomy): Eukaryota > Viridiplantae > Streptophyta > Magnoliopsida > Poales > Poaceae > Tuctoria > Tuctoria greenei. The sequence goes on along the minus strand of JAYESD010000002.1, from coordinate 170,301,350 downwards.
TAGGAAGCTCTGAGCAACCCAACATGCAAGACTCAAAATCTCAAATTAGCTTTGATGCATGGATCTTGGAGATTCGAAGCTATTTAAAAGACAACATCCTTCCTGAAAATGGTGCATCCGCTGACCGGATTGTCATATTGGCTAAAAGATACACACAGGTAGAATGGGATCTCTACCGGCATAGTGCCAACGGCGTCCTAATGCGTTGCATTACAAGGGAAGAAGGCCGTGAGCTTCTCGCGGAAATCCATGGAGGCAAGTGTGGGAACCATGCATCTTCCCGCATGTTGGTTGGTAAAGCCTTCCGGCATGGTTTTTACTGGCCTACAGCACTCCAGGATGCAGTTGAGCTAGTGAAAAAATGCGAAGCATGCCAGTTCCATGCAAAACAGATTCACACACCGTCTCAATCACTATAAGCCGTTGGAGGTTACAGGTTCCTGTATGTCGCCATCGACAAGTTCACCAAGTGGTCGGAAGCTACTCCAGTTGTGACAATTAACAAACAATCAACTACCAAATTCTTGAAATCCATTATATGTAGATTTGGAGTTCCGAGAAAAGTCATAACTCACAACGGAACTCAACTTACAAGTGTTGCATTTCAAGAATATTGCGAAGACCTCGACATTCAACTGAGCTATGCCTCAGTAGCTCACCTAGCATGTAATGGCCAAGCCGAGGGAGCAAATGCAGAAATCCTAAAAGGACTCCAGATGCCCACATACGAGCGTTTAAAAAAGCATGGAGCCAACTGGATTGATGAACTTCTGTCTACATTGTGGGCAAATAGGACAACACCTAACCGGTCAACTGAGAAGACACCCTTCTTTCTGGTGTATGGAGTTGAAGTGGTCCTTCCTCAGGAGATCACCATTGGGTCGCTCTGGGTCCGGACCTTCAACGAAGCCACGCAGGACCAGCTCCAGCGTGAAGACCTTGACCTCATCGACGAGGGAAGGTGCCAAGCAGCTGTTTGGAATGCACGTTATTGCCAAGCGCTTCGACGCTATCATCAAAGGCATGTGCGCAACCGACAACTTGAAGAAGGTGATTTGGTGCTGCTAAAGATACTAACTCAAGAAGGGATGAATAAACTTTCCCTAAGCTGGGAAGGTCCATTCTGAGTGATCAAAGTATCCCGTTTCGGATGCGTTCAATTGGCAACTAAGGATGGGACTCCGCTTCCTAATCCTTGGAACATCGAGTACCTTCGTAAGTTTTATACTTAGAATCACGGAGGTGAGTCCGTAATTATGCACAATGTATGTTATAGAGTCAACACAGATAAGGGTAGGTCCTCCGAGAGAACATCCGGACCCCTCCGGGAAGGTCCAAGAAGTTCAAGTAACACTTCATACAGCCACAACACTAAAAATGTAACTACTTGCCCAAGGCTAGTACAAGATGTATAGCGCACTTAGCTAGGTCCTGCACCCTAAGTGTGTCCTTGTCTCCCCTATAATTTGGACCTATAATGAAAGACATTGTTGTGTGAAAACAGACTTCACACGCATTTATTTTTATACAAGGCTCGGTATATCAAATTATTATTTTTACCCTTCTTGTCTATAATGAAGTTGTGGAATTCTTTTTAGTTTTTGTCCAAGTTATTCATATGTGTTACCAGTTATATTGTTGGTCTCTCTGGATCTTAACATGTTGTATAGTCTACTTGCCTGAACGCCAAGCCAACATAGGTCCAAAGTGTGCTATCGATTTAGCCTAGTCCTGCACCCTAAGTATGCCACTCTACCTACACCTCGACAAGGCCTAGGATGAGTACTAAAAAAGCATACAGATCTAGAATGATTACAACAATATGCTTGTTACCATATCGAGTTCCTTTGGATATAAAACTCAAACAAGAACGATAAGTCACAAACAATTTATAGACACGAGGACGAATTTTACTCTTTTCTTGACTCTAGTGTGTAGGAAAAACAGAAACTCATAGCGATGTTGGGTGATGCTGGAGCTACTAAGCTCCAACATCCTCCGAGGGGGACCGTCGTTGACGTTTAATATGTTGATGGTGGGTTTTGTTGGAGCTACTAAGCCCCGACAACCCCAAGGGGCCTGCCGTTGATGATTCGTGCGTTGACATCGGGAGTTGCCGAACCTATCAAGCTCCGATAAATCCCAGGGGCCTGCTGTCAACGTGTTATATGTTGATGGTGGGTGCCGTCGGACCTATCGAGCTCCGACAGCCTCAGGGGACCAGCCGTCGACATATCGGAGATAAAGACTTCGGACCTAAAATTTACAAGTTTGAAGCGTTCAAGTCATCGACATACTGTGAAATCTTTTTGGTACATGTACAAACTTGAATTGTGCATATATACAAGGGGGCCAACAAGATAGAGCACAATATATTGCAGACAAAGTGAATTTCATGGCAAAAAGAGTGGATTTCATTAATTCAAAGTATTGGATTACAAAATCGGTATTACAACAAAGGGCAAAAGGAAAAAGTCCTAGCTACTGGAGGATCTAAGTCCTGTGGAAGAATGAGGCGACTTCCTTGGCAACTTCTTGGATGCTGGCCTTGGTGGCGTCCTCCTCTTCAGCAACGGGACCTTTGAGCACCGGGTCCAGGGAGAATTGGGGATCTCGACTCACATAACACATCAGCACATACTCTGCGACGTTCGTAGCCAAAGATTTTCCCTCTGTCTCTAGCTGGTCCACAATGATGTCACCCACCGCATCGAGTTTGCCGCCAGCAGCATTGAGGGCCACGAGTGCACGTTCCAAGTCCAGCTGCGGATTGTCCGGACGTACAAGACTGAAGCCTAGTGGTGTCAACGCATCGTTGTCTCTCCCCAAGAAGTCCCACACTTGAATGGACTAAGTCTCCCTCAAGCCCTGTGCTCCTCTAGTGACCTCCTGGCGGCCGCAAGCTCCGAACCTTCCCGAGCGATACGCTCGACCACTTTGGCATGTTGCTGCATATTCTCAGCAACTTGCTTTTTGCGATCGATTAGCTCTGTCTCTGGAGGTGGATTCGGCTTCGCCGTTCCGCCAGGTCTTTCTCCCTGCCTCTTACTTTCCCTTCTCTGGTGGAAACATCAGCTTCTCTTTCTGAGAGCTCCTGCCCCAGTTTCTAGTACTTTTCCACTTCTTCCTTACTCCACAGCTCAAACTTCTTTGAGCGATCCGCCAAATTTTGCTCTCCCAGAGTCAGCTTCTAGGCGATCTCCTCCTCTCTCTTCAAAAGATCCTCCTGCTGTTCCAGGAGCTTCGCTTCCCTCGCCTCAAGGTCCGCTCGATGCTTCAGGAAAACCTCATTTAATTCATTGAGGTTTTCGTGACACTCATCAACAGCATCACTCCTTTCCTTGGCTTGCTTGAGGATCTTCCGAGATTTAGCATCGAGCGCCCTGATGGTGGCTTCCTTCTCTTCTAGCAGCTTGCCCCAGTACTCCATCCGGGCCATTTCCCTCTTGACCCACTCCTTCTGGTCAGCAAGCCTTGTCTAAGCAAGCCTGGTCTCAAAATGAAGCCTGTTGTGCCAACACCTTAAGGTGTGGCGCTCCTGTTCTAGGACCTTGCTCTCATGATCAAAGGCAAGCTGAACTTGTCGGAGGCTCGAGCAGGCATTGTCTATGGACAATGCCAAGGGGATAGGCTCCGAACTTGCTGGGGTCACCTCTGCCGGTTCCATGGGATTCTCCATAACAAAAATAGGATCCCACTCTACAAGTGAGGTCCCCTGAGATACTGCGGCACTGGGGCTGCTCTCGGGGAGCTCTTCAGCAACAGCAGAGGAGGAACCCATTGGGGGAACTTCCACGTCCGGAGCAGAAGTCGAAGGTGCTGCTTCCGGGTCTTCAGTTGCCAACTCCGAGGGTGGAGAATCTGCCACCACTTTTCCATGGTGCTCCAGCTCTGGCCCAAACACCCCCATAGCAGCTACCTCTGGGGCGACAGTTGGGGCTTCTTCCGGTACCTCTACTACCGCTGGCTCAGACGCCGACACGTTAGCCACTTCCGGTTCAGCAACTAGAGCTTCAAGTATTTCCGGCTCAATAGTCAGACCTTCAACAACTTCTGGCTAAAGGGCTGGAGCTTCAACCATCTCTGGCTCAATGGTCGGGGCTTCAATCGCCTTTGGCTCAGCGGTCAGGGCTTTGATTGACTTCCAGCTCAAGAGCCAGAGCTTCTGACATCTCCGGCTCCTGCACTGAAACCTCAGCCTCCGGTGCTGTTGGCAGCGGTGCATCTTCAACTTCTCCCACGTGGCCCGGCACTATCATGGGAGCTTCCGGCGAAGACTCTGATTCCGAATCCACGACAGCTAGCGCCGGAGCTACCATAACTTCTGCCACCATTGAGGAGGCTCAATGGTTGAAGCCAGAGCTTCAGCATGCGCAGCCACAGTTGCTACAACAGATGCTGAAGTCTCTGACTCCTTTCTTGACACCCTGGAAATAAAGGGACAAGAAGATTAAAACATAATAAAAACAAGATTAGCATTTCAAGGCGAGCCCACGATGCTTATCTAGGGATGCTACCACCCAAGTCATCGCGGAACCTCTTCTTCTGAGGCCTGGGGTCAGAGCACACCAAGTCTGGTGAGACAACCAGTTCGGACCTCAGTTGGAGACCACTTGCTGCAACTGCATTCTACTCGGCCGGAACTTCCCTCAATCGGGAAGAACTTCCAGACCTGGAGCTCTTAGCCGACACAGAGGCTGGATTTGACTGTCTGAAGCTGGCGCCCCTCAAAGACGCCTTCGTCGAAGAAGGTGTAGCCGTAGAAGATCTCCCTTGTCGGGGAGAAGGAGCTGTTGTAGAGGGAGCAGGCCTGACGGACCTCCTATCAGTGTGCTTCAATTTTCTCTTCCGGCTAGAAGGTTCGGCTGGCTCCTTGCCCTTGCCCTTGCCGATGTCTTCAACCCTCTAGCTCGGAGCAGGGGCGACCACCTCCTCGGAAGCTCCGGGGATTACAACCCAGGTGGTCCGGCATTTTTCTACCTCGCCAAGGTCGTCTAGTGCCAACATTTTCCTCCAGAGCTCCTTGCTGATCTCTGGAATCATGTTTAAGGACAGGAAAGCAGCCGGCGGAGATAAGGCATCACCGTTAATAAGCCCATGCTGAAATTTCTTAAGATGGAGCTTCAAAGCTTCATCATCCAAGTTGGATTTCGAACCGGTTTCAATCCGGTCGTCATCCATCTCACTGTTGAGAGCCCAGGCGAGCTTCTCCCTCTTCCCAGCGGAGCCCACCTGTTCACCAAGAAATCTCTGAAGACAATCTCGGGGGTCACTCCACCCTCCATGCATTTTTGGATCCTGGTCAAGATAGGGTTAGACACGTCTGACAACTTCGGAACTACGTTCCAGGCTTCGGTGTCGATGTTGTAGAGTCCTTGGGGCAGCTCCAACCTGTCGTGCTCCTCCACGACAATGACGATCCAATCCTTCTTCCAGTCGTCCCATTTGCCAGAGGTGTACGACTTCAAGTACTTGAACGGGCAGTTCTTGCGCTTCACGAAGTAATAGAAGCCAACCAACTCCATCCCCTTGCCGGTGGTATGAGTTGTGAAGAAGGTCCCAAACAATTCAACGCAGGGAGGCACACCCACCCACATCTCACAGAAGTGGAGAAAAGTGGCCACAAGCAGAAGGGAGTGCGGGCCGAGGTGATGCAGTTGAAGGCCGTAGAAGTCCAACAGCATCAGGACGAAGCTCGAGAATGGTGGGATCAGTCCCACCATGGCGTACACAGAAAAGTACACCATCTCTCCGCGTTGCTCCTTCTCAAAGGGGAGCTTGCCGATGCGAACTAGGTGGTTGAAGGAGTCACTAGACCATCCCATGAAGGTCTGGAGCTTCATCAGATTGTCCTTGCTTTGGATGCGGCTCTTGGGAAGACCTAACTCCATCGTGGCAAAGTGGAGCAATGGAAAGGAAAGCTAGGTGAAGTTTGGGAGGCTCTGAGCGCAAGTTTGATCGAAAGCGTAAAGAGTCCTCAAGTCGTGCATACTTTCGTTCTAAAGTAAGCCTCCACGACGCTTGGATGGAAACCGCAATGAGAGCAGGGTCACATTTCAAAAATCTACCCTGTCAATGACGAATGGGCCCAGGGCCACCCTGACGAAGAGGTTGAGGTTATTACCCCAGGCGAACCGTTGTCATGATGAGCGGCGGGAAACCAAAAAGCGGTAGCCTGACAAGGCGCTTGGAACCAATACGGTTTTCGTATTGGGAACTGGCGACCTTCAATTGCGTGAGATCCGCACTTAAAGATGTCATCTATCGCATTCAAAGCAAGCCACACTGCGGTGGTTTAATCCCAAACCATCACCTCAACGGCATATCTGAAGACCGTTGAAGTTACAAGGAGGGAATCAAGGATGGCCCCACCTCTGATAGAATAATGGCACAAAGGGTTTCTCCCAGAGGTGGGCCCGGGGCCACTGTCGGTACCCTGCGTACCGGGTACCCCATGATACCGCAAGAAGTGAAAGAGAATTCCACCTGTCCGCGTTGAAGGCTCCCCCAAGCCCCACATGTCACACGGCAACGGACCTGCCTCGCTCTTATGGATAGCTCCGAGACTGCCACATGTAATATAAGACCGGAGCTGAACTTTCGATATAGGGAAGCTCCGTCGTTGACACGTGGATTATGACCCCGGACCTAACCCCTTGTAGAGGAAAGCTCTGGTGCCGCCATGTGTATGCCAGTTCCAGACCTACCTCCCCGCAAGGGGAAGCTCCTGAACTGCCATGTGTGGAGCCTCCGCACCTACAGCACCAACGGGTACACCGGGGGATCTCCAACAGCATGGACATTCAAAGGACAGTTAAAGCAACATTTACAAGACCTGATTACATGTCATTAATGCTATATTATTGACACACGATCAATGTACTATTAATAGGGGTAACACGGCCATTAATGCACGTTATCACACTATTAACCACGCTTAATGCTCATAGACAGTGTATTAGGCTATTAAATATGCTAGGGCCACATGTTGGGCCGGGCAAATGTTGTAAGGGTCAGTCCTTGGACTATAAAAGGACTGCCCCGCACGATACAGAGGACGGAATCTGATCCAAGCTCACATACATACTATTGCTACTCAATACAACAACATAAACCCCGTGGAGTAGGGTATTACGCTCAGGTGGCCCGAACCACGTAAATCACTTGTGTCATCATCTTGTTCCCGATCTCTGTGCGCCCAAACCAATACACGAACCTTCGCGGGCTACATTTAGTAGTACTGGGGGAAGTGTTGTTTAGCCACATCGACAGTAACCAAATTTCATTTACAAAACAGAGATAGAAAAACACTAAAGATCCATCTAGATCATGTTTTAAGAGTATGTCCTTGCACTAAATATTCATCATCTACAAAGTAGCGACTAGTTGAAATATAATTAATGGAAGCCTTCTCTAAAGCCGCTACTATTGTAGCAATGCGGGTTATTAATAAAGTAAATTCTATTGTTCATGTCATTTTAGTGTTTTCTAACCATTGAGGCATCTTATCCTGAATAGGAGCAACTCTAATCTTTTTACTATGGCAAACAGGATCTTAAGTTCATCATCACGTGCAATCCTAATATCTCCTCTAGAGAACATAGACATAGCCATCCATCTAGGCATGAAGCGTAATGTGGGGTTTTGCAAGTGGCTATTCCTAGGAGCCTTATATGCTAGCTCACTAGTCAATTCTTGCCAAAAATGTTTATTAAATTTAGCCAAAGTGTCTAAATCTATTAAACAGCGTCTATGGAAGCCTAGGATTTCCATGGGGTTGAGTATTCTTTTAAGGAAATCCTAAAAGTAGTACCTTCATATCCTATTTTGAGGATACATAGGAATTGAACGGTGAGGAGGAAGGAACCGTCCTCATCTATCTAAATAAAATTATCCCATCCTATTGCATGTCAAACTGTAAAGAATTTGGAATCCATACCAATTTTGATGAGTAGAGCCGGAACGTAGGCCTTCATGTGAAAAAACTCACAATCTCGGAGAAGGTTGTAAGCTTGGTGTTCAACCTTCTTGTCCAAGTTGAGGTCGTTGTTGAAAAGGTGGGATAAAGCATCTCCTTGCACCATCGGGACATCGTCATGCACACATGCTCATCGTGGACTTGGTCTAGGCTCAAAGGAGCAGTGCGAGCTTGAGTGTCTCCCATGGCTTGTGCTTGATGAAGCTCTCTTAATCTTCCGAAACAACCTCTTCATTTCTATCTTCATGGATACACAACTTGAGAACAAACAACACAACAAAACTCGAAAAGGGTTACATGAGTGGAAACCAAGCGAAATCTTTGACGAGTTACCTTGCAACCTTGAGAGCAACTTACAAATGCAAATGCAAATTGAAGCAAATCTTTTTGGATTGGAATCTAAGAGAAAGTCTTCAATCGAAAAGGGTTACATGAGTGGAAACCAAGCAAAATCTTCGACAAGTTACCTTGCCAACTTGAGAGCAACTTGCAAATGCAAATGCAAATTGAAGCAAGTCTTTTTGAATTGGAATCTAAGAGAAGTTCTTCAAAGTCAAAAAATTAATGTTAGAAAGAGTGTGAGTGAGTTGGGAAGGTGAAAATTGAGTGAAGTGTGAAGAAACGCACTCACTAGAGCATGTATAAATAGTGTTGCACCCCCCTAATGGTCACAAGAAGAAAGAATATAGTTGTTGTAGAATGGAGGACCAAACTGGAACCCCCCAAAATCGGCCAACTAGGGGGTTTGGCCACCATGATATGTGGGTCCTCTGGTCCCTCTTTTGGCAAATGGCTCCCCAAACGACTATATTTCTATCCATTGGGTGAATTGGCAACAAATTTGTACTGAAAAGTTGTTTTTAAAATAAAAATTTTCTTGACTCCGATATTTTTTCCAAGAAAATAAAACAAATATAAGTCGAGAATACAAAACTCTCAACACCCTAAGGAAAAGTTAAATATGATGTGGAAAATGCAAATTCAAATGAAAAAAAAAACCAAATGAGGTTTGAAAAAGCAAATAACCATTGTTGGATAAGGCATCATTGGTCTTGAGTTGGCTAATGAAAAGTACCTTCAAGTTGGACTGATTCTCGTTGCCATTGTTGTTGTTCTATACCTCTTAAAAGAAAGGGTGTGGTTGGCCCCATCGTTGACCTCGTGGAAAGTAGCCATTGTTGAAGTTTCCATTGTTGGCCAAGCATAAGGCATCCTCACGGGTCTTGGGGTAATCACTTTCTATGTGATCTATGTTGCCACATACCTCACATGTCATTTGAGCCCCCCAAGGCCTAGGTTGTGTCAAATACTTCTCCATTGGATTGACAATCCAACTTCTTCACCAGGAGATCAATAATTGCAGCGATCATGTCCACCTCTTTCAAGATGTGCATGCCTCGCTATTGACGGTCGTTATATACCAGTTTCGACCGTCAATATAATTCAATTATGCGAGTGAATAAATATTTCTTACACACATCATAGTTAGAAATAACCTAGTTCCACTTGTACTTGCATGTATTTTCTATAGAATTGAAGTGAATTTAAAGGAGGAATCCTAAAGAATACCTTCCTAGCAAATGAGATGCCAACAAGTGGAAGCACATGGATCAAATGGCCCACTTATAGAAGTATCCGAGGAGATCCAACGGTGTCTCACCCATATCAGTCATCAGGACCCACCTGTATGTGACCTTGGGGAAGCACACCGCAAACAGAGCCAGCACCAGGTCGACCGACCTGTTCTCCCCTCCTTTTTCAGTCAACTTCAATGTGGCACACTCCTGTGGCTTAGTGATAAGAATGGTGACTGATTTGCTCACAAAAGATTGTGGGAACTGACCTCAAGACTACTATAAATAGGACCCCTCACTTCAACACACACCACTCAAGCCTTCTATCTTGTATACACTAGTTCTCCTAGTTCCTTAGTGGAGGTTAGGTTGTAGAGAGGAGCCTCTAGTCCCAGGTTCAAATTGGAAAGGTATGGCTCATGTACCTTTTCTCTTATTTGTCACATTATGCTTTATATTAATACCATTAGTCTTTATTTGTTCATATGCTTGGATGAAGTGTTCCTTGTTTGGTTGTGTAGTCCATGTATGTGCTAGGTCTAGATGTTATTGTGTTCTAGTCATGATGCTCATACCTTGTTATCATAAACATCATACACCACCAGTATAGTCTAAGTACGTGTTAATATGATTATGTTAATATGAATAATTTAGTGCTTGGTCCAAACATTGATTTCAACGATGCTTAGGTTAGTCATAGCCTTAGGGTGGTAATTGTACCCTGACCCTTAAGGTATTTACTTAACATGTAAGCATGGTGCTTAGATTGTTAAGTAGCGTTGGATGTCTCGTAGACCCACGGTTTGTAGGGGTAGGTGGTAGGTGGTGACAGCCCTGTCCGTCCTTCGTAATCCTCCACGTTTGGCTTTGCCGCAGGCTCGTGGAGGGAATCCTCCTGTGATATTCTCAGGAGTTAACCCGTGCCCGATGTCTTGGACCACTAAGCCCTAGTATTCACCATTGGATATTCATGTATACATTCTTAGGCTATGTATACAAGTAATTAGAGCACAGTAGGAGTAGCCCCTTCTCGTAATCTAACCCTCACTTGGACAACCTTACCCTTTGAGTAGATTGCTTAGGTGTGTGTCACACTACCCCTATTATCATCTTACCCCTATTCTAATATATCCTTAGTACCCTATACCTTGATCGTAAGAATAGTGTTTATTTTACTTCACCGCTTTTCTTTGGGATAAATACGATACCTTTGGGAATACTCTTGGGTGAAATGCTACAATGGTACCTTTTGTGCACTTGCGAATTTTATCTCCTACTAAAGATGATATGTGGTGTTAAGAAATACCAACAAGAATCTCTAACGCTGTTACCAGAAAAGGCACAAAAGTGAAAGATAGCTATCGCTAATGATTAAGTTGTAGGTACTAGTACTTATTAGATAGGATTACCCTTCCTTTGTTTTCTCCATTGTGAGAAAACAGGGTAGTGTTTAGCTAGCCCATTCTTTGGGAAAGCCAAAAAAGGACGCAGGAGCTAAACTCCATTAGTACTTCATGGTGTTCCACAACAAATCATTCCCATTGGCAACATCATTGCCTACAGCGGGAGAATTCTCCAGCTTCCAGTACGAGCCAAAGGCATCTATCCCCAAAGCATGGGGGAGTCTCCAAGATTATATATTGGTTTGCCTTCACCATGGGGATGGATGTTTGGTTCATCATCCAACACTCCTGCAAAGGGATGACTTCACTAACCCGTGATCACATCCTCGCTAGAGTTGGAGGTGACCTCTTCTCAATGATCATGAGAAGGATAAAGATTTAATTGAGGAGAAGGTCACCATTCAAAGGGGTGGATCCATGAATGTTTCAGTTCCGTTGGAATGGCATGCACACCATTGACACGGTGGCCATGCTAGCCACGGTACCAGACCTCCTCTTGAAAGATAAGGTCATGCCAATCGAGAGGTGTTTGGATGATCCAATCCATAGATATTCACATATTTTATGAATATCCATGTCAACATGGGACCCTTGGGGATTTAATTCTCTAAGACCCATGAGGATCTTTCATTTCCAAGCAACTCCAAAAGCCACCACCAACATGGAGGTCAAAAGTGGAATCAATACAATCAAGGAGGCTATCTAAATTTGAATTCCAATGAATTCAACTTCAAATAGCCTACCTTGAAGTATCTTGTCCATGGCCAAGGATAAATCAATGAAAACATGAAGCATTTGGCCAAGGACAAGCAACTTTGAAAAACATTCAAGATCCAACGGTTCCACATTTACTTGCTGGACCCTACACTTCGACCAAGCCCATGCAACATTGGTCAAAACGACACTGTGGATGAAACATCTCTTGTTTGATTGTGTAGTCCACATGTCGTTATGCCCAAGAAAGCCTCTTGATCTTAGATCAAACATGGGTTGAATCAAAAGAATATCTTGATGGTCGAAACAACACCCCTGTAAGTGGACATCCTCATTTACCTTTACGAGGAATGAGGAGACTCTGTCATGTCATCCCTAATGACATTCTAAGAAGACAAAGAATCCATGGCCATCCAAATGGCCCAAGTCCACTAAGACACCAAAAAGGGAATGACACAAGAAGGACAAGCGTCACCAGGTTCATGAAAGGATATCTTGAAGGAAAAGTCATTGCAACATAATGATGTCTTCATCAAGGAAATGATGAGGCCAGGGCCACCACGTGCCCCATTTGTCCATATTGCAACCAAAGAAGGTTTGGCTCGTCAACAAGAGAAGTCATAAACACTTTTATCTTCGGGTATGGATGACATGTCATCAAGCTAAACAGGACGGAGGTAAGTCCCACTCATCGGACTTCAAAAATTCGATGAATCCTTTCCAATAGGTTTATTGGTAGTTATCTCATATTTGATTTTTCCAATTGCATATTTGAATTTTCCATCAACCCTTTCATTTGCATTTATCATGTCTGAATTTTCACACCTGCATGTTGGAATGTAAAATCTCCAACCAACATAAAATTAAAATTTTGAATTAGAAAATGAATTTATTTGGATATGAACTTTGGGCATAACCACTTGAATTCATCTTCCTAATTCAAACAAAAAAGATTTCCCTTAATCCTTATTGCATTTGCAAGTTTTTTCAAGTTGGGAAAAAGAATTTGACAAAGGGTTCAATTTGCTTTTGGGCTAACGTAACACGTGTTCGAGTTGTTCTGCTTGTTCTTGATTTTAATCTAGCCAGAGGGAAACTTGTAAAGAGGTTGGAAAGCCTCATCAAACGCTATGCACCACATATGGAGAATTCAAGCGCACATCCCTCCACTAATCCAATTTTTAGTTCATGATGGAGGAATGCTCAAGATGATGGACCGATGAAGGAACAATATGAAGCTCATCCAACTCCAATCTCAAGTTGTCAAAAGGCGTCGAACATGAAGGCTAAACCAAAATGCATGGTCGTGAGTTTCTCACACAACTGCGCTTCAATTGAGGTACGAGTTTAAAATTTTCCGTTGTTTCAACTGCATTAGGATTGAATGAATTTCTGCTTACATTGGCGAGGAAGGTTTGCACCTCCTCATCGTTCAATTCTTATGCATCCTCACAAGAGTAGGTGTTGTCATTGCTTTTTGATTTTTCAAAAGGAATGTCAACTTACTTGGAGTAAATTTAAACAAGTATCTAAGATTTCATAAGCATTGTTTAATTGACTTAGTCATTCTTTGCTTAGGTTTAGTAAACAAAGCTTATGGAATGACTTAGTAGTTGAATTGGCATGTAGCAACCTAGGAACAGTGACGTCCATAATTTTGATTTGAAACTCATTCATGCATGGATCACTAAATTTCAAATTCCTAGGCAAGAAACTAAATCTGTTCAGGAGGATAAAAATTGAGAATCTTATTGGCCATGCTACAAATGATAAACAATTCCTCTTGTAAAAAGTCATGATGGTTAGAAAATTTTAGATGAAGGAACCCATATGTAACACCCTCATTTTCATACATCTTGCATTGCATTCATACTTATATATGTCTAACATAATGCAACACAAAAAAGAACAAGATTAAAATGAATTAGAACCCAAACAGCAATTAAGAATCTGGCTTAGTACCGACTTGTCTGGATTGGACCCCGAACTAGTCCGACTTAGCTACTGTTGTCCATCGGACTTCTCTGTTAAATGTTATGGATTAGTCCAAAAATCATTTTTGATGTCCTTCGGACTTGTCTGTTTATTTTTGGGCACTAATCTTGTTTTGTTTCTGTTCCCATCCGGACATTTCTTTTAGTTGTACAGACTACTCTGATGATCTCTGTTGGAAACTCCCAACAATCTTGGTCAAAAATCGATATTGGACTAACCCCGAACTTGTCTGGCCAGATACTGGGCTTGTCCGATTGCCTTTTTGTTCTTGTGCGCACTTGTTTGGCATTGCACCAGACTTTTCTGTTGGCCTTCCTGTACCCGATCGGACTTGTCCGGCCTCACTATGGAATTCTCCGGTGTGTAGGAGTTTGACTCGGATTCTATTTTTCCTCCGCGATGAGTTATTGGGTAATTTCCTTAATTGGATTGAAGAACGTCGTGACCCACCCCTAAGGAGCCCGGGAGGGACACTACCAAGGCCTCTACATGATTCCACTGACTTTGACTTGGATTCCACCCTAACCCTACCACCTCTCCTCCTACATAAACACCCTTCTAACCATCCGTTACCCCTTTGCCGCATTAGACAAATCCCATCGCCCACTCTCTTCATAGTCGCTTCTCTTGAAGGGAGAAGAAGGAAGGGAAGGGAAGGAAGAAGAAAGACAGGAAGGAATCAAGCGAGATCGTCATCGCTACTGCGATCTCCATCAATTCTTTGATGTCAACTTTCTTCTTTGTCAATTTAATCATCAATTCTTCTTCTTCATTGGATCTAGACGTCAAGTTCTCAGATTTTATTTTCTCTAGTCAATCACCGCCTAATTTTTGGATAAATACGATACACTTAGGAATACACATAGGTGACATGCTACAATAGTATCTTATGTGTGCTTGCAGATTTCATCTCCTACCAGAGATGATCTGTGGTGTTAAGAAATACCAACACTCACTGTCTGAGCTAAAGATGCTCCTCACTCCAACCCATATTGGAAACCATCTTCTCAATCAAATAATTTGTTTTAGGTACCATTAATGAGAAGAAGGCACTAGCAGCAACATCCACATGATCACGGGCCGACGGAGTCAACTTGTTGTAGAAGTTTTGAATGATGAGCCAATCATCCGTTCCATCCTGGGATCTCTCCCAAGCCTCGAGAATGGATTCCTTAGGCTCTTGATGGAAGCTTGATATTCTTCCACGTAGGGCAATTGTTTTCCCAACGGTAAGAACTTGGCAAGGAATGCCGTAGAAAACTTTTCCCATGTGTTTATAGCATTTTGGTTTGCATAGAACCATTGCTTCGCTCTCCCAAGGAGGGAGAATAGAAAGAATCAAAAACGGATGGCATCTACAGTTACATTCTTGATTTTGAAAGTGCTACAAATCTCTAGGAATTGATGCAGATTAGCACATGCATCCTTGTTGGCTTTCCCACAAAAGGGATTTGCATGCACCATAGTGATTAGGCTAGTCTTGATTTCGGTGTTCACGTCTCCCGTGTTAACAATGAGTCCAGTAGGTACATTGTCAGCAAAGGGAGCCAAAAACTCACAAAGGGTCTTCTCGGCCATTGGCTTGCGGCGTGATGGTGTGGAGATAGCTGGCTTCCTTACCGACATGATCACCTGAGGAGGAATGATACGAGGTCGAACTCTTCTCAACAGTGACTCAGGATCTTAAATGTAGTTTACTGGCAAGCAGAAACCGGTCATACACTACTCTGTTTCCACATAAGAAGTAGTCGAAAACAAAGCTAGGTTGTCCTACTAACAATCTACTAGACTCTTATCTATCACATAATCATGCAATACTTTTGAGCCTTCCCCAGTAACGGTGCAATAAATGCTTGTTGGTATTTCTTAACATCTTCAGGTCATCGTAGCAATGAGTGCTAGCAACGCTTGTTGACATTATACTAACCTAGAGCCAAAGCAAGATGCATCCGGAAGCGCACAGAAAGTACCAATGTATCATTTCACCTGATAGTATTACCTAGGGTATCATATTTATATTCTCCCAAAAGAAGGCAAGTGAAGTGTTGCAAAATCATGAGTAGAGTAGGATGATCTAGTGAGGGTTCTAATAGGATGAATAGATAATGGATTTGGAGTAGTGTGACACACATCGAAGTAATCTACTCTAAAGGGGTAAAGTTGTCCTAGTGAGGGTTAAACTACACGAGAAGCCATAGTCCTACTGTGCTCCAATTACTCATATACATAGACCAAGAACCTGCACATGAACATGTTAATGGTGAATAGTAGGGCTTAGTGGTCCAACATATCGAACAGGGGTGTACCTCTAGCAAAACCAGAATGATTCTCGCTAAGAGCCTATGCCATAGCCGAACGTGGGGAGGGGGGGTACAAAGGACGAACAGGGCTGTCACCACCTATCGCCTGCCCCTACAACTCATGGGTCTATGAGACATCCAATGCTACTTAACTTTTTATTCACCACACTTAAATATTAAGTGAATACCTACCTTAGGAGATGCAATAGAAATATCTCCCTAAGGAAATGACTAACTAAACACCGTTGAACCAATGTTGGCACCAAGTAATCAATTATTCATACCAACATATTTATGTTATTACCTAATTAGACTGTTGTGGAGGTGTATGGTGTTTATGATAGCATAATACAACATTAATATGTCTTAAAAAAGTCTAAGGTTAGAGAGGCCTTAAAAAGGATGAATGGAAAAGCCCGCGGCCCTGATGATTTCCCCATTGAGGTGTGGAAATGTCTGGGGGATGTAGCAATAGTATGGTTCACTAAACTATTCAACCGCATTTTTCAGTCAAACAAAATGCCTTAAGAGTGGCAGAAAAGTATTTTAGTACCCATCTTCAAAAATAAAGGAGATATTCAAAGTTGTATGAATTATCGAGGAATTAAGCTCATGATTCGTACTATAAAGCTCTTGGAGAGAGTGATTGAACACCGCTTGTGGAAAGTTACCAATGTCACTAAAAACCAGTTTGGTCTTATGCCTGGGAGGTCCACTATGGAGGCGATTTTCTTACTCCGTTAGCTTATGAAGAGGTATAGGGAGCAAAAGAAGGATCTACATATGGTGTTCATTGACTTGGAGAAGGCATACGATAAGGTACCAAGACCGGTCATTTGGTGGGCACTAGTGAAACACAAAGTCCCAACAAAGTACATTAACATTATCAAGGATATGTACAATAATATGGTGATAAGTGTGCGCGTAGGAGATAGTGAGACCGACACTTTTCCTATCCCAATAGGGCTACACCAAGGATCATCCTTAAGTCCTTACATATTTTCCTTACTTATGGATGAGGTGTCAAAGGATATACAAGGGGATATCCCTTGGTGTATGCTCTTTGCTGATGATCTAGTGTTGGTAGATGAAACTAGGAATGGTGTTGATAGAAAATTCGAGCTATGGAGGCAGACCATAGAGTCTAAGGGGTTTAGACTTAGTAAATCCAATACCAAGTATATGAGATGCGACTTTAGTGATGTCGGGTGCGAGTATGGAAATGTTACTTTACAAGGACAAGTAGTATCTAGGAGGGACTCATTTTGATATTTAGGAACAATGTTACAAAGCAATGGTGGTATTGACGAAGATGTTTGCCACAAGATCAAGATCGGGTGGATGAAGTGGCAACAAGCATCTGGAATCTTATGTGATAAGAAAGTTCCACAAAAATTGAAAGGAAAATTCTAAAGGACGATGATCAGACCTGCGATGTTGTATGGAGCAGAATGTTGGCCAACTAAATAGCAACATGTCCAACAAATGAGTGTTTCGGAGATGCGCATGCTACAGTGGGTGTGCGGTCACACAAGAGACAAAATTAGAAACGAGGTGATACGTGATATGCTACGGTGGATGTGCGGTCACACAAGAAGAGACAAAATTAGGAACGAGGTGATATGTGATAGGGTAGGGGTGGCACCGATTGAGGAGAAGCTAGTCCAACATCGCCTACGGTGGTTTGGGCATATCCAGCGGAGACCTCCAAAAGCACCGTTTAACAGTGGGATTATAAATAGTAGAGAAAATTTTTGGAGGGGTAGAGGTCGACCAAGGTTGACATGGCAGGAGGCAGTGAAACGAGACTTAAAGGAGTGGGACATACCTAGAGATTTGGCTCATGATAGGACTGCATGGAAATTAGCAATTCATGTGCCAGAATCTTAATTTATTCGTATTTTGTTACTCTTATCTTCTTTCTTATTAACCCATTTCTAAAATAACTAAAATGTATAATCTTAATTTAATTGTATTTTATTATTATTATTGTTTTTTTATTTTCATCTTATTTTCTATTACTTTTCTTAAAAATTGTTGGGTTTCATTTCTAGCCGACCCTAACTTGTTTGGGACAAAGGCTTGGTTGTTGTAATACAACATTAATATGGAATCATAATGACATCTACGCCTATCACATACATGGACTCTACAATCAAACAAGAAATGCTTTGTACAAGTATATGAGTAAAGAGTGACTAATAATAATGTTATTATTAAGCCTAATGTCACAAATAAAGGTAGAGACACACGAGCCATACCTTTTCCAAAATGGACTTGGGACTAGAGGCTCCTCTCTATAGCTTAACCTCCACTAAGGACTAAGATAACTAGTGTAAATAAGACAGTGATGCTTCAGTGGTGTTTGTGGAGAAGTGAGGGTGTGGGGTCCTATTTATACATGAAATTGAGTCGGTTTCCACCACAATTAGTATGCGAAGCAGACTCTACCACCATCAGGGAGCCACAGGAGCGCGCCACGCGTCGTTTTACCCCGAATGGTGCACAGACCAGGTCAATCGAGCCAGGAGTTTGGTCGACCTGGTCCTGGCCCCTTTTGTTGTGTGCTTCCTCCCGGTGGTTGACATGTGGGCCCTGGTTCCTTTTCGTCGTGAATTGACACTGGAGTACCTTGGATACGCCTGAGAATGGGTCGATAGATCCATTTGATGCCACATTTCATTGTCTGGTTGGCCTAAATGTCATATTTTAAGATTGCTCCCTATAATTCTCCTCATTCCTGCAATAAAAAACTTGCATGCAGTATTTCTCCAAGTACTAGTAAAATTATGTCAAATATGAAATTGATGTTTGTAACAAAATTTATTCTTTCACATATTTTAGTTATATTAACGGTCGAAATTGGTATATAATGACCGTCAACACATGGCCCCGACGCCCGATGCTGACGAAGCGCGGGCTCGGACGGCTGAGCCTGTCAGGCTTCCAAGAGGGCCACATCGAGTGTTGAACATGTCCGGCCATCCCCCGTTGAGCGTGCCTCCGAGCCCTCGGGAGCTCAAGGCTCAGAGGTTCACATCTCCCCAACGCCCATCGCTGCCAAAGCGGGGGACCGGCCGATCGAGTCGATGACCGGTTAGACCTCAAGGAGGGGCAGATCGAGTGTTGGACATGTCTGGCTGCTGTTCATAGAGTGTGCCTTTGATTTCTCGGGAGCTCTAGGCTCGGAGGTTCGGGTCATCCCGACGCCATGCTGCCAAAGCGGCGTAGCGGGCTCTTGCTCGGCCATCTATCACTGCGGTGGAGGTCAGGGTGACGCACCGGTCACCCCATGTTTCGTGCTTTCCATAGCGTGGTCTGCAAGCTATTTTGTTGGTCAGAGAGGTAAGCACTCATCCTCTATTCGCTCGAAGAGAGGCCCGTGCATCTTTTAACTAGTGCTTATGCGTAAGAGATATGACCCTGAGGTCAAGGTCCCCCTAAGGTTAATGCTCTGACTAAGGGATCGTTGGGGGAAACCCCTTTGACCCCTTCAGTGTCAGTAGAAGGACACTCGGTAGCAACATCATCGGCTTCAACGAGCAAGGTGTCAATGCAGCTTCCTCTCTGTGGGGCCGTTGCTGCGCCGTCCGTCCTAATATCACCGTTGTTCGCCGATGCGGGGGGTTGAGGTGACGTCAGGGGTGGATCTCTCGTCCCGGTTGCAGTGGTTGTGGAGCCCTCACGGGGATTTGTGGCGTTGGTGGTCGATGCGGTTGGGACCAAGGTCGCTCGGGAGGATCCATATCCTCTGCATTGCATCACTCAATGCAGAGGACTCCTTTCTCTGCAGTGGAGGGAATCTGGACCATTTATTTCTAGACCAAGGGCTGATGTAGCTTTAAGCTTTTTCAATAAAAAAATAAAAGCTCTATATGTTTGAATGTGGCCTAGAGGGGGGGTGAATAGGCCTTTTGAATTTCCTGCACACTTAATAGAATCGTCAAAACTTGGTTGGCCGGACTAGTCCGGTCGTGTGGGCAGACATGTACGGTGTGCTAAAAATATGTGTGTTGATCAGGTGCTATTTGGGAAACTAAATTTCATTAGTAGCGGAAATGAGAACAACTGATATTTTTATTTGAGATTAATATAAGAATGCAGGTAAAACTTATAATTGCCTTAGGTTGATGTTTTAGCACTCAAGTGATCTAATGAACAAAATTTAAAGGAAATAAGGCGCAAGAAACACGAATTTTTCCCGAGGTTCGATCTCACCACGAGATCTACGTCCTCGTTGAGGAAGCTCACACAGAGCCGGGTCTCCAACCCTTTCCCTCTTCAAGTCACCACGAAGGCCGACTTGATTCCACTATCACGGGTAAGCACCAAGTTTGTGGGGCAACCTCACACGTTGAGGGCTCCCACGAGAATTACAATGAAAGAAGTGATCAAATACACTCAAAAGTATTACAATGCAGAGTATGAGTGTAGAAAGATCAAACCTCAAGAGCTCGCAATGAAAGAACGACGATCTCCCAATCCTGAATTCAAGTGTTCAATTGATTTCACTCTTTTTGCACCTTAGATGTGCGGGGAGATGTGTTTTGGGCTCTTGGGATGAAGTGGCGGCGCTAGGGTTTGTTCTTTGATCAGTATTCGACGTGTGTGTTCATAGGAAAGCCGTGGACTCTCTATTTATAGGGTTTCCAAAAAGGTAGCCGTTGAAAAACCCTAACACCGAACTAGTCCAGTGCAAGTCCGGACTTGTCCGGTCTCAGTGTATTTTGAAGTCCAGAATGTCTACCAAACTAGTCCTGTCCAAGCTGGACTAGTCCGGTGTTGTGTGAAGGTGAACTCCAGAAAGTTCAACGGACTAGTCCACGGACTAGTCCGATCTCCACATATGGGAGACTCCAGAAAGGTCAACGGACTAGTCCGATGGACAATAGACTAGTCCGGTCCCTCAATATGAGAGACTCCAGAAAGATCAACGGACTAGTCCGGTGGACGCACGGACTAGTCCGATCTCCCAATAAGTGAGATTCCAGAAATATAAACGGACTAGTCCGATCCATGATTGGACTAGTCCGGTGCTTTGTGAAAGTTAGGTTAATTTTAATCCCTTACCCTCGCGCAAAGTTGTGAGATCTTGGAGTGTGTCTTTCATACACTCCCTATACATTCAAAATCTAATTTGGTCTTCCAAGCTTCATCAAAGTATCTCTCTTTGAACACCACTTCATTTTTCACCTTTTTTTGCGCACCGAGCTGTTTCACTTGTTTGTCCTGCAATCATCTCAGTAGTTTCATTAGGATCTCATATGTTTGTCATCAATTAGCCAAAACCCACAAGGGATATTCTAGATGCACTTACAATCTCCCCCTTTTTGGTGATTGATGGCAACCATTTGAGATATCACAATTGAGAATAAAATCTTGATTTTCATAAGGTGTGCACATATGAGAATAACGATAAGTTCACAAAAAGCTTCTCACATATGCACACACCTTATGGTGGGGTGCCTAACAGGTGTGTGATCAACAAGGTGTGATGAAGTAAAGGTAATCAATAATGAGCATAGAGATAATCATTCAAGCAACAATAAGCATCACACATAAGAGAAGAAATAGTGCATTACAAGGTTTTAAAAATAAGTACACGTCCTTGATCATAAAAACATAAAGACACCGCCTACTAGTCTCAATCTCTCTCCCTTTGGTATCAAGGCACCAAAAAGGGAAAAATTGAGGGGAATCACTCATCGCCACTCTCTTCTTCAGTCTCGCTCCGGTCTTCACCACCATCATCATTCTCTGGAGCAGGCTCTTCCTCAGAGTCCTCGAAGGCGGGCGGGGATCCCACCGGCTCAATCTCCAGCTTGTCACAGATGGCTTTGATGTTGGCATTGACATATTGTTGATGCTTCTTCTGACTGACTTCAATCTTGCGGCAACAGGCAAAGATAGAGGTGAGCATTTGGAGCACACCACCGGAGGGTTCATGGGCAGGTGCAAAGCTAGGAGGAGCAGCTGAAGATCTTGTGGCATTCACATCCCTAGTTTGTTTAGTCCTCCTCTCAGCTTCAGGGGAGGGAGGTGCATCAGGAGCCGAAGGTAGAGTGTACTCGATGGGCTTTTGCGGTTTCAACCCCGTATGGTGAACATCCTTGACGAACTCAAGTCCAGTCACCTTCTCAATCATGTACATGATGTACGGGGTATACCTGCAAGATCTGTTTGGAGTGATTGAGATGTTCACAATGTCATTGTAGATGTATTCAAAGACATTGAACGGTCTCCTCCCACCAATGACCTTCATTAGGGTCCTCAAAGTTCCTTGAATAGTCCCCGCATCTCCATCTTTCGGGGCTATTGTCTTCCTCAAAATTTTGTTGAGGACCACATAGAAGGGCTTCAAATATTTGATATTGGGAGGGACATAAGACATCCTTGTGTCATAGAGAAATTTGAGCTCATCCTTCTCCAAGGGTTGCAGATTGTGGATGACAAGATCATGATCCAAAGTGTGTTCAAGGTGGAGGATTCTTGCAAATTCATCATAGGTGACACTGTACTTGGAACCATGAGTCATCCAAGTCAGACTGTCTCCATCACCACGAGCAAAGTAGAGGGTAGAGTAAAATTGGGTGATGACTTCATTGTTCCAGTCACACTCAAAGGAAAACAGATCCTTCAAGCTGTGCCTCTCCAGGGCCTCAACCACCTCACGAAAGGTAGGATATCTCTTGGATTGTAAGTATCCAACATTCACCCATTGACTCTCTACAACGGGATTCTTCATCTTCATATACACATGCTTGTAGTAGTCGGCATGAAAGTTGCTCCAAAATCTTGGGTCTGAGCATTGCCGAGGTTTATCATACACATTAACCTGCCTGAAGCTATAAGCAAGCTCACCCCCTTTTCCAGTGAAATCTTTACTCGAGCGCTGCCTGTTGCGGTGACTTGGGTTCTTCATCTTTAGGGGTCCAATGGGACCACTAGCAAGCCCCTTTCCTTTGTTGAGAGTCCTCTTTGGCCCTGAGGAGCTCTCGCCAGCTTTTCCTTTGGCCTTCTTAACAACCACCCTCCTTTTCTTAGGCAAATTGTCGTTGGAGGGTGGAGAGTGCACATTTACATCATGTCTTTTCTTCATGTACCTCTCCTTGGCTCTCTTCACTTTTTCACGTTCAACTTCTTCATCAACATGGAAGGAGCTTTCATCTGAGCTTGAAGACATCGTGCCGAGATTTGAAGATTCACGTTGAAGGAGCACGAATCTGTCTGGATGAGTTTGGAGTGGAGTATCAACTCGTCGAGGGGAGGATTTCCCAAGGAGAAAACTTGGATTTTGAGGGCTCAACTCGAAAATCACTTTTGGGGGCTAGGGTTTGAGAGGTGAGGGTTCAACTCAAGGTGGAGGGAGGTTTGAAATGGTTTTGGGCCAGCCAGCTACTTATATACGCGGCCGACCGGACTAGTCTGATCAAAGGACGGACTAGTCCGGTGCCCCTGGAAAACCTAGGAAAGAGAGACTGTCCGGACTAGTCCGGTGGCAAACCTGACTAGTCCGGTGTCCCTAGAAAAAATGAGTATTTAGAGATAACTAATAGTGATCCAAGGACAAGTTTTGCAAATAATCTTGGTAATTTTGACCAGAAAGTAATCAACAAAAAAATGGTCATAAATTCCAAGATTTCTTCATTAAAATTAGTCTTCTTAGGAGAAAAAGAGGTGAGGGGCAGTTTTAGCAATAAAATGTAACATTTGAAGTTTCAACTAGGTGTGCAACATTTCAAGCCACATTTCAAGAGTTAAGAATATTAAGTTCATTCCTAAGTTCACAAAACCTTTTCTCATCCAATGGTTTGGTAAAAATATCCGCAAGTTGATTTTCAGTTCTAACATGTGAAATAGCAATGTCACCTTTTAATGAATGATCTCTAAGAAAATGATGACGGATATCTATGTGCTTAGTTCTTGGGTGCTCTACCGGGTTGTGTGCAATTTTTATAGCACTTTCATTGTCACATAGAAGCGGGATATGGTTAAGACTGTAGCCGTAGTCCCTAAGGGTTTGTCGCATGCAAAGTAGTTGTGCGCAACAGCTACCGGCTGCAATATATTCTGCTTCTGCCGTGGAAAGAGCAATGGAGTTTTGCTTTTTAGATGACCAAGAGACCAGGGACCTACCAAGAAACTGACAAGTCGCTGACGTGCTCTTTCTATCGACTTTGCATCCTGCATAGTCGACATCGGAATACCCTATCAAGTTAAATTTGGATCCTTTGGGATACCAAAGGCCCAAGTTGGGTGTGTGCACAAGGTACTTTAGGATTCTTTTTACCGCAACTAAGTGACACTCATTAGGTGCGGCTTGAAACCTTGCACACAAGCAAACACTAAGCATAATATCTGGCCTAGATGCACATAAATAAAGTAAGGAGCCAATCATAGACCGATATACCTTTTGGTCCACATTTGGACCATCTTCATTGAGGTCGAGGTGTCCATTAGTGGCCATGGATGTCTTGATGGGCTTGGCTTTGTCCATATTGAATTTCTTGAGAATGTCTTGTGTATATTTGTTTTGGCTTATAAATGTACCTTCCCTTAGTTGCTTCACATGGAATCCCAAGAAGAACTTCAATTCGCCCATCATTGACATCTCGAACCTATCTGTCATAATTTTGCTAAATTCTTCACAGAAGGATTGGTTAGTGGATCCAAAGATAATGTCATCAACGTAAATTTGACATACAAATAAATGATCATCACAATGTTTAGTGAAAAGTGTATAGTCAACTTTACCAATTTTGAATCCATTCTGAATTAGAAAATCTCTAAGACACTCATACCAAGCTCAAGGAGCTTGTTTGAGGCCATAGAGAGCCTTACGCAGTTTGTAGACATGGTTGGGATACTTCTGGTCTTTGAATCCTGGTGGCTGCTCCACATAAACTTCCTCCTTGATTGGGCCATTTAAGAAAGCGCTTTTGACGTCCATTTGATACAGCTTAAAATTATGGTGAGTAGCATATGCCAATAAAATACGAATGGACTCAAGTCTAGCTACAGGAGCGAAAGTTTCATCGAAGTCCAAACCTTTGACCTGAGAATAACCTTTGGCCACCAATCTTGCCTTATTTCTTGTTACTACTCCATGTTCATCATGCTTGTTCCGAAAGACCCATTTGGTTCCAACTATGTTCGCCTTTGGTCTCTCCACCAGCTCCCATACTTCATTTCTCTTGAAGTTGTTCAGCTCCTCTTGCATTGCAATCACCCAGTCTGGATCCAATAAGGCTTCTTCTACCCTGTATGGTTCCAGAAAAGACACAAAAGAATAGGATTCAAAGAAATTTGCAACTCGAGATCTAGTAGTTACTCCCTTAGCAATATCTCCAATGATATTGTTGACAGGGTGATCTCTTTGCACGCTCTGGTGTACTCTTGGGTGTGGAGCTTGTGTAGTTGCTTGTTCTTCATTATCTTCATGTGCATTGTCTCCCCCTAGCTCATTGTTTCCATGATTGTCCTGATCTTCTTGATCTTCCTCCTCTTGATCTTGTGCAAGAGCTTCCCCTTGATCATTGCCTCCGTGTTGAGGTTCATCTTGTGCATTTGAGTCGAATGTTTGCTCTTGTGGTAAGATATCACCAAGTCCCATTTTCTTTAGTGCTTCGTATGGAGCTTCCTCTTTATCTAGCACACACTTATCAACTTGCTCCACTTGTGAGCCGTTAGATTCATCGAACACTACGTCACGTGCTACTTCAACAAGGCAGGACACCTTGTTAAAGACACGATAGGCGTAGGCATTCGAATCATAACCGAGCAAGAATCCTTTATCGGACTTCGAAGTGAACTTCGTGGCCCTCTGTTTCTTGTTCAGAATAAAACATTTGCAACCAAAAACTTTAAAATAAGAAACATTAGGCTTTTTACCGGTAAGGAGCTCATATGGAGTTTTCTTCAGTAGTCGATGGAGATACAGTCGATTCGTGGCATGGCAAGCGGTGTTCACCGCTTTTACACAAAACCGATCTGATGTCTTGTATTCATCCAACATAGTTCTTGCCGTTTTGATCAATGTTTTGTTCTTCCTTTCGGCCACTCCATTTTGTTGAGGGGAGTAGGGTGCCGAGAATTCATGCTTTATCCCTTCTTCATCGAGAAACTCTTCAACTTGGAGGTTCTTGAATTCTGTCCCATTGTCACTTCTGATGTTCATTATGGTTGATGAGAATTCGTTCCGAGCTCTTTTCAAGAACTTCTTGAGGATCCACCGAGTTTCTGATTTATCATACAAGAAAAATACCCAGGTAAATCTTGAAAAATCATCAACAATTACTAAACCGTATTTGTTACCGCCGATGCTGATGTACGAAACTGGACCAAAGAGATCCATGTGGAGGAGTTCCAGCGGTCTTGCAGTAGTCATCACATTCTTGGCATGGTGTGGTGCTCCGACTTGTTTTCCTGCTTGACAAGCGTTGCACGGCCTGTCTTTTTCAAAAACCAAATCCTTAAGACCACGGATGTGACCACCTTTTAGAAGTTTCTGCAGATTTCTCATCCCAACATGGGATAGCCATCTATGCCACAACCATCACATGTTGGTCTTAGCAACCAAGCAAGTGTTGAGTTCGGCTTTATCTTTGTTGAAGTCAACTAGATAAAGCTTGCCCTTCAACATTCCCTTGAATGCAATCGAGCCATCGCTTCTTCTAAAAACAGTCACACCCTCATTAGTGAATAAACAGTTGTAACCTTTGTCGCATAGTTGGGATATTGACAAAAGGTTATAATCTAGAGAATCTACATGTAAAACATTTGATAAGGTATGTTGAGAGGATATTTCAATGTTACCGCTACCAAGGACCTTTCCTTGGCTGTTGTCTCCGAAGTATATGCCTTCACCTGGATCCTTGTTGTACTCGTACTCTACAAACATACCTCTCTCTCCGATCATGTAATTTGTGCATTTCTTACTTCCATAGGCACGTATTTTGTTGATGAGTGCCTTCATCCGGTTGTACATGTCTTGAGGTGATTCGCCTTCTTCAATAGCAAATCTCCCCAACTCTCCTTCAAGCATTTCGATTTTAGCTTCACGAACTGATCTATTTCCTTCGTGAGCTGTCTTGAGTGTACCCCAGATTTCTTTTGCACTTTCTAAGCCATCAATCTTGGTGAATTCCTGTCTGCTTAGTGATGATGTGATCACGAGAACGGCTTGTGCATTTCTGTGAATCTCTTATTCTTGTTCTGGGGTGAGTTCTTCATCCGTGTCCGGGATGTCTATGCCAGTGCAAACAATGTGCCACAGACTAGGATTTAGGGATATTAGATGCATCTTCATGTTGTACTTACACATTGTATAGTCGCTTCCATCAAACTGTGGAGGTTTTCCCATTGGAATGGAAAGATAGTGATTGTTTGAATTGAGACGGTTGTAGTTGTAAGGGCATTGGGAGTATTCATGATGACCACTCCCCGTTGTCTTCTCTTCTTCTTTTCCCTTTTGTCCTAGCAGTTTCTTTCTCTGAAGTGCCTTTAATTGTCGCACTTCTTCATCATCGTGTGGGCTCTCTTTCAGCACATCAAAAGTTTTACTTTCTTGTTCCTCCTCATTAATGTTCATCTTCGAGATATCGTTGTTCTTCTTAGAGGCCATTGATCTCTCCGAGATGTGAGTCTCGTTGGTGGAGAACCTTGCTCTGATACCAATTGAATATGGCCTAGAGGGGGGGTGAATAGGCCTTTTGAATTTCCTGCACACTTAATAGAATCATCAAAACTTGGTTGGCCGGACTAATCCGGTCGTGTGGGCGGACTTGTCCGGTGTGCTAAAAATATGTGTGTTGATCAGGTGTTATTTGGGAAACTAAATTTCTTTAGCAGCGGAAATGAGAACAACTGATATTTTTATTTGAGATTAATATAAGAATGCAGATAAAACTTATAATTGCCTTAGGTTGATGTTTTAGCACTCAAGTGATCTAATGAACAAAATTTAAAGGAAATAAGGCGCAAGACACATGAATTTTTCC
The DNA here is from genome assembly GCA_036927565.1 of Tuctoria greenei. NCBI lineage: Eukaryota > Viridiplantae > Streptophyta > Magnoliopsida > Poales > Poaceae > Tuctoria > Tuctoria greenei. The sequence goes on along the minus strand of JAYESD010000002.1, from coordinate 170,273,387 downwards.
CGAGGTTCGATCTCACCACGGGATCTACGTCCTCGTTGAGGAAGCTCACACAGAGCCGGGTCTCCAACCCTTTCCCTCTTCAAGTCACCACGAAGGCCGACATGATTCCACTATCACGGGTAATCACCAAGTTTGTGGGGCAACCTCACACATTGAGGGCTCCCATGAGAATTACAATGAAAGAAGTGATCAAATACACTCCAAAGTATTACAATGCAGAGTATGAGTGTAGAAAGATCAAACCCCAAGAGCTCGCAATGAAAGAACGACGATCTCCCAATCCAGAATCCAAGTGTTCAATTGATTTCACTCTTTTTGCACCTTAGATGTGTGGGGAGATGTGTTTTGGGCTCTTGGGACGAAGTGGCGGCGCTAGGGTTTGTTCTTTGATCAGTATTCGACATGTGTGTTCATAGGAAAGTCGTGGACTATCTATTTACAGGGTTTCCAAAAAGGTAGCCGTTGAAAAACCCTAACACCGGACTAGTCCGGTGCAAGTCCGGACTTGTCCGGTCTCAGTGTATTTTGTAGTCCAGAAAGTCTGCTGGACTAGTCCAGTCCAAGCTCGGACTAGTCCGGTGCTGTGTGAAGGTGAACTCCAGAAAGTTCAACGGACTAGTCCGTGGACTAGTCCGATCTCCACATACGGGAGACTCCAGGAAGGTCAACGGACTAGTCCGATGGTCAACGGACTAGTCCGGTCCCTCAATATGAGAGACTCCAGAAAGATCAACGGACTAGTCCGGTGGACGCACGGACTAGTCCGGTCTCCCAATAAGTGAGATTCCAGAAAGATAAACAGACTAGTCCGGCCCATGATCGGAATAGTCCGGTGCTTTGTGAAAGTTAGGTTAATTTTAATCCCTTACCCTCGCGTAAAGTTGTGAGATCTTGGAGTGTGTCTTTCATACACTCCCTATACATTCAAAATCTAATTTGGTCTTCCAAGCTTCATCAAAGTATCTCTCTTTGAACACCACTTCATTTTTCACCATTTTGTGCGCACCGAGCTGTTTCACTTGTTTGTCCTGCAATCATCTCAGTAGTTTCATTAGGATCTCATATGTTTGTCATCAATTAGCAAAAACCCACAAGGGATATCCTAGATGCACTTACAATGTTCCTCTCCCTACTCCTTCTGGTTTAATAAAAAAAAATTCAGTTTGTCTATATTAGAGGTGTCTGAGAAATAATTTCAATTTTAGACACCGGGTAATTAACGACTAATTACTATTATTAATAGTTAATAACTATTATCAATTAATCTTTTCCATTAACAAATTAACAATTTTTTTGATCTATACACTAACAAAATTATTCTATTTGTTTATATTATAGCATACATAATCCTTACAAATTAAACAAAATTACAATTAACAAAAAATCCAACCTCCTTTAACAAAAACTAACAAATAAATAATCAGATGAAAGAACTTTATCAATGTATATGGATAATTAGCAACTGATTAACGACTAATTAATTTTTAGGGGCCTCTATATGGATAATTAATGCGGGACCAACGGAAAAAGGCTAGATTTTTTTGTTAATCATAATCTTGTTTAATTTGTCAAGATTATGTTTGTTGTAATATAAACAAATAAAATATTTTTGTCAGTGTATAGATCATAAAATAGTTAATTTTGTTAATGGTAAAGATTAATGATAAATAATAATGATTATCTATTAATAATAATAATTAGTCGTTGATTATCCATTGTGTGAAATTGAATTTATTTTCAGACACCTCTAATATCGACAGACTCAAATTATTTTTATTAACCCAGAAGGAGGAGTAGGGTGAGGAACATAAGAGCTTTTTATTTTTTATTGGAAAAGCTTAAAGTTGCATCAGCCCTTGACCTAGAAATAAATGGTCCAGATTCCCTCTACTGCAGAGAAAGAAGTCCTTTGCCTTGAGTGCTGCAATGCAGAGGATATGGATCCCGTTCGGGTCCTAAGTTCAGAAGTCACTTCGAAGGTCTCGATTGGAGAAGGCAGGGTTGTGGTGCCAGAAGCTGGTCAGGAAGTCCTAGTCCCGTAGTAGAGGGCTCGTCCTTGATCGTCTCATGTCCGTTCCCGGTGTCAAAGTGGCTTGAGGAGCCGAGATAAGGTGGTGCTGGGGTTGAGCTTTGTGGTGCCTAGGTGCTTCAAAAGTGGGAGTAATTCCATGAGGATGTGGGGTACTTCTTCTCCTAGCTCGCCAGTGCTTAGGCGGGCCTTCTAGTCGAATGCGAGCATCTCGACAAAATGCTCGGGATGCATCATGTGGCAGTTCCTAACAATTTGGTGTGTCTTTTTTTAGCTTTCACCCTTTGGTTTGTCGCTTCAGATTCATATGTGGGACCCTTTTCTACAAAATTGGCTCGGCAAGCCACCTAGAAGTCACGGCTTCTCTGTGAGTGCGAGCATCGCTGGGGCCACTTGGAGGCCAAGGTGGTGGAGGTGTGAGCAGAGTTTGCGTGGTCTCGGGCCACCGCAGAGGGTGCGGTAAGGGCGGAAGTGGTCGCGGTCATGGCGGCGACGATGTCAGCCGCTGAGCTCACTCGAACTTGAGCCGATGCCAAGGCTGCTCGAGGAGATGCGACTCGAGCTGCAGAGAAGTCAGTGGCATACGCCGAGGAGATCCGAGAGGCACGGGATGTTGTGGTTGAGGCTGAGCATCAGGTCACAGGTTAATTCCTCTTTTCTTCTACTTCTGATTATGATTTATCCTAATGGCTTCGTGGGACACCTCGTCCAGAGATGCAAGGGTGACTGGTGGTTGCTGAGGACCTGCTTCAAGCTCAAGCGGAGGATGCTGATGGCCTCTGTGGCTGGTTTTCCGTCGCCAAGCGTGAGCTGAAGAAGGTTCTAGTCGCGACGGTTGGGCTTGCGACTCGTCCAAAGGAATTCGTGGTGCTTCAATCGAAGCTTGGGGGCTCCAAGATGTCAGGCGCTCTGTATGCCACCAGTGCTCAGGGATCGCTTAGTGGTCGGGCTTGCTGAGCATTTGGCTTAGGTATTGGGGCAGGTGGACGCCCGACTATCAGCTTTGGGGTTACGGGCCTTCTATGGGCCTGGTTGCCTTGGCCATGGTTATTTCTCACTACGGTGGTGTCGACCTTCGGGCCCTCCGAGGCTTCTCTGACGATCATTTGGATGAGGAGCTTGATAGGTTCATCGATGTGGTCATGCATGCTACTTCTTCCCTGGTCGAGCTTGTCTAGGATGGAGCCATTAAGGAGGAGGTGGAGCAGGGTTGAAATTTGTATCGTTTTTGTAGTAGGGAACTTTGAGGGCCTTGACTTCATGAAAAAGACCTATTTATAACATTTGTTTGTTTTGTCCCCGTCGCTCACTCCAACTATAGCTTTTTGAAACTTTCGACGTTCTTAGTTGTGACTTGTGAGTCACGAAGGGAGTACTCCGAACAGAGGACCTCAAAAAAATTAAGAAGTTCTCAAGTTGTGCGACCGAGTCTCGTACAGATGAGCAGCCCTCGAGCGCCATAGGGCGGTCAGTTCACACTTTTCGCCGTGCGGTGCTTTTTAAGAGCTACGCGGTACGAAGATCGATTTGAACTTAAGCTCGTGATAAAGTGAACGGGTTGAAGTGAAAAGTCAGAAAAAGGAAAGAGTGCCTCTGCTTCCTTTCTTTTGTAGTGACTTTGACATTACATTATGTGTCAAGCTTGGTGCTCTAACGCATAACAGAAATACACCTAGGGTGCACTATGCAGTGGGCGATGTACTACTTTATTAATCACACAGCACAAGACCAGACTACGGTGCCTTTGTCGAGCCCTCGGGGTATGATTCGGCCATCCTCGTGTCTTCTGTGAGCACGGTAGATGGTTGGTCAACGTCGCGCATGTCTCCCACAATCATTCGATGGGGCTGGCCGACCTTCGCTGTTGTCACTGCCGCCAACGCCAACTGGCAACTGTTTTGCTCGTACAATAGGGCTTGTTGGAATGCTGCCTCTGATGAGGACATCACTCCTATGCATATACACAACACTCTATTCAACATACAAGATGCAATCAATAGGATTCACACACACCAATTAATTTCAGAGGTGAGCTCGTTCTTAAATGTTTCCTTATATATTTTTGAGAGTAGATTGCTACCTAATGACTTAATTGTGATTAGGATCTATAGAGAAATTAAAGGAGTAATTGGAGGAAGATTTAGGGGCGTGGAGGACCAGAGGATACGTTCAAAGAGGATGGAAACCGACCCCAACTCAAAATCATGTCCAACTCAGAGTCTAGGAGTAGTACGCACTAAAAAGGACGCTCGGGACGCATACGAACTCCGTTTTGGACGTTCTACATATGCACGGAAAGGGGAGAGGATAACCTTTTAATTGGAGCTGGTACCATGTCAAAATTCCTTCGAAGTTGACGGGAATTGTCGAAATAAAATCGAGTTCAGAATCTGTCAGGGTGCTGCGCCACCATATTGGGTCTTTGGGCCTTGTATCAAGTCTAAGTCCATTATTTTCGTAACTTAGGGTTAGGTCACGACCTCAACACCCCCTTGGACGTCCTTCCACATATATATACTCCATAGTAGCCGGCATAAACAATTGGGTTTTGCTTAGATTAATAATATCGCCGTTCTACGGTTTGTGAAACCCCAACTTCGCGATTTCAGATCGTGTCTACCTTGTTCTTGCTTGTGTTCTCGGTTGCACTTGCAGGAATTAGTCTTCTTGGCGAGGTCAATCGTGTGCAGCATGATTGATAACCAACGGAGCGGTGGTGTAGTGATTTCAGGGGTTTTTCGTGTTCTACTCGAGAGGCTCGGATCATCAACGTCGAGATCTCCACCTCAATCGACTTATCCATTACCTTTCGGAAGATCAGGACTAAACATACTCATCAAGTGGTATCAGATTTCCAGGTTGCCCGTTAAGTGATTCATCTATCCATTACATTAGTTTTGTTTTTCATACCTAGAGCCCAAAAAAAGGCCACAAAAAACATGCAGTTTAGTAGATCTGTTCATTACTTTGTCCAAACCGCCATTGAGCCTTTGCAACTTTCGTTTTCAGTTTGGTTTTGTTGAGTTTGTGTCCGTTATTGATTCATATTTCTGGTTTAGAAAGTGTTTTTGGTATTAGTTTGAGTTTTGCATGGTGTCGATTCATCTTTTTGAATCGCGTCATCATGTCCAGATTAGATTCATCTCTGTCCGGTTCGGTATATTGATCTTATCTCACACATACGAACTTGGAATTTGGAGTTCTTGTACTTTATGGAAATATTAAGAAGTTATCCACAACTTTCTTATTCATAGGATTTCTAGAAAATGGAGTTATCATGGTCAAAAGTGCATTAGATCTGAATCTGTTCTCGACCTAGAATTTCTGAACAGTCTGTGTTTCGGGGGCAATATCTCCTATTGTTCTTTTCCAAAATAGTTCTTACATATATTGAAATTAAAGAGGAGAGATATATCTACAATATTGCTCTTGTAAGTTTTTTATTTAGAGCCTCTAAGTGCCTATTGTCCTTGGAAGATTGAGCAGAAAATCTGCGACAGACACACGAGATATCTTTGATTGCTTTTTATTTGCTAAGCTTTCGTCGAAAAGGTGTCACTGCTTCCTTTTCGGCGCCCACCCTATATTTAGATGTTGGGGCAAGGCAAGCCCAAGGAAAGTCTAGGTTGGTGCTCCATCTCGGCCGGCATCCTGCTCTTGAGAGGGTGTGGTCCTTGAGCGAACTAGTCATGTGCTGTGTTGCCCCAACGCAGGGGCATTTGTTTCTTCTTTTGCAGCACATTCTGAAAAAAAAAAGCAAGAAAAAAGAAAAAGTCAAGTGCAAAACAAGATACAAAATCCGCACAAAAAAGGAGAAATAAACAACAAAAAATAGAAGTGCTTGCATTCTTTGTGTCATCTAGTTTTGTCTCATGTCTTGCTAGCTTGAACTACTAAGAACACATTTAGGCCAGCAACTTTGACAAGTACTTTGGACACTTATTCAATTTTACTATCTTGTTTCAATGTTGCTAATCCTTGCTACATATAAAGTGCCTTCCAAGCTACACTTTACTCTTGAGCAGAATCGATACACCTTTGCAATCATCCCACGCTTCATTGGTTTCTTCATACCGGTCACCGTTTGCCATCTGCAGTGTCGGTAAGAACACTTGTAAGAGTGTGGTAAGATGCTTGAGAGTGTGTGATTCCACTTCCACATTGGCATTATCCTTTTTAGTTGATAGGGATAACATATTTTTTTGTTGTCTTCTGTTTGCTACTAACAATGTCAGGTAAAAGTAAGAATCATGCACTATATGCTGAGATGATTGACATGATGAAGACTGTGATGGAGTTGCTCACTAAGAATCAAAAATCAACCAAGGTTTCACATTACATTCAGACCATCTTTACATCTCCTTCCATAGAAAGTAATTACATTCTCCCATCTCTTCCTTCTTATGATGGTTTTGGTTACGATGAATATATTGCTTGGGAAATAGAGTTGGATAAAAATTTTGGACAATGCCATATGTGTGAGAGGAGAAAGATTAGAAATGGTGCGAGTGCATTAGTAGATTGTGCATTAACTTGGAGGAACAACTTAAGTGATTTATAAAAATCACGAACATGGAAAGATATGAAAATTCTTACGCGAGAAACTTTTGCCAATATATCTAATTGCAAAGATAAAATAATTGAACTTGAGAAAAATTTTCTTGTTGTACCTCCTCCTACGCCTAACCTTTTGCAGGAACATGAACAAATAAATGTAGAAAATTCAAAAGAGAATGAGGTGTTCAACATCTCTTGTGAAAATTTAGATCTTTCAATTCCTATTTCACCCACAGTCACTGCTGAATATGAGAATGAAGGTAATGTACCTCGCACTACACTTACCAATGTTGAGAAGTTTTTGAATGTTTCAAATGTTTTCCTCAATCATTCTATTGGAGAGCAACAATTTGAGGAGCCTTTTCTGAAACTCATTTACCACTAATTTATTTCCTACTGATTCTTACGGTAAAAATGAGTTCTATGCTGATAATTATATTGTACCGATCCTAGAACAAGTCAATGAATTTGATACTTTATTACACACTTGTGCTGAAATTAAGCATTTGATTCGAATTATATGTGAAAGGGATGAGCCGAAATTGTTGTCTTCTCTAAATACTTTAAGTTATATTGAATTTGACACTCTTTGTGATCTAGATATCATAGAGAAGAGAATATTTTCCCAATCTGAATTGCCTTTGTTAAGTAGAAATATTTTTCATGCTATAGGCAAATATGAACATAGTGGTATGCTTATGGTGCGTAAAGTTTACATATGTTCAAATGTGAAAGCTCCTTTTGTGCTGCAACAACATGGTCACGTAAATGAATGTACTAACGCTACTAATGTCTTGTCAAGTTTTTCTAGTAATTTTTCTTTGCAACAGGGAAAACAAAAGCATTATTCACTGTGGTTGTGCATTATGGACAATGCTCATTCTACCCCCAAAGCAAGACTTTTTGCTGGACATACGAGCAAGCCAAGGACAGCTTGTCATCAAGAAGGGGAGAATGATGAGATCATGCACATTATAAATGCACATACAAATATTATACAATGTTTATTTGTTTGGGATCCTGGCTCAAGTGAATGTGCGCTCTTATTTGATGAACAAGATCAAGATGGTGCACTAAGTCGTCCACCACCTTGGCCTTCTCCTTTCATACATACAAGAAGAATTGATGGCGTTGCACATATGGATCAACACATGAGAGAAGATGAACTTGAGTCGAGGACGACTCCAATTCAAGAAGGGGATGATGATGAGTACATCACTCCTATGCATATACACAACACTCTATTCAACATACAAGATGCAATCAATAGGATTCACACACACTAATTAATTTCAGAGGTGAGCTCATTCTTATATGTTTCCTTGTATATTTTTGAGAATAGATTGCTATCTAATGACTTAATTGTTATAGGATCCATAGAGAAGTTAAAGGAGTAATTGGAGGAAGATTTAGGAGCATGGAGGACCAGAGGATACGTTCAAACAGGATGGAAACCGACCCCAACTAAAAATCGTGTTGAACTCGGAGTCCAGGAGCAGTATGCACTAAAAAGAACGCCGAGGACGCATACGAACTCCGTTTTGGACGTTCTACATATGCACGGAAAGGGGAGAGGATAACATTTCCAATGGAGCTGGTCCCATGTCAAAATTCCTTCGGCGTGTACACGAATCGTCAAAATAAAATCAAGTTCAGAATCTGTCAGGGTGCTGCCACTACAGGAATCCCGACGATTTGCAACGGCCAGGGCCGTCGCAAATAAGGCAAACACCATCACAAATAAGCTTAATTGCGATGGCTTTTCTTATTTGCGACGGCTCCTAGCCGTCGCAAATAAGTCGTCGTAATTAAGCTTATTTTCGACGGGCACCGTCGCAAATAATCTTAATTGCGACGGCCACTTTGAGCCGTCGCAAGTTTTCACCAGGGGGCTGGTGGGCCCCGCAACAGTATTTGCGACGGCCCGGCCATCGCAATTAAAGTTCTATTTGCAACGGCCAGGCCGTCACAAATAAGTTCAGCCGGCAGGGTCCACGTGTCATCCCCCGAGACCCACGCCCCTATTTGCGACGGCCAGGATCCTTCTTTGCGACAATATTGTATAAAAAGTCGTCACAAAAAAGCTTTTTTATTTAAAAAAACAAAAAATACTACCCGGCTCGATGGCCGGAATCACAGAACAGACAATATAAACATCACAACACATCACAACAGTCTTAAAACACATCACAACACATCGTCGAAACAAGGCACCAACATCAACAAACTAAACATGGGCTCACTCGCCCTTCTGACCTCCGTAGCCACCTCCATAGCCACCTCCAGAGCCACCTCCAAAGTCAAAGTCATCGTCGCACCTCATTCCAGGTGGCGGTAGCGACGGCGACGGCGTTTGTGCAAGTGTCGCGGATCCCTGCAATTAATGAAACTTAGAGTTAGAATATAAATGCATCAACATCTCTCTCCCTCCCTTCCTCTCCCTCTATCTTCATCTAGATCCCCCTCTCTTCGTCTCTCTTTTCATTTCTCTCTTTCTCTCTCCCTCTATCTTTCTCTCTCACTCTATGTCTCTATTGCTATCCTTTTCCCTCTATCTCCATCTACATCTCCCTCCCTCTATCTTCCCTTCCCTCTATCTCCATCAACATCTTCCTCTCTCCTCATTCCTCTCCTACTCCATCTAACTATCTTTCACTCTTTCTTCTGTCTCTCTCTTTCTTCTATCTCTCTCTTTCTTCTATCTCAATCATTTTCTTCTATCTAACTATCTCCCTCTTTCTTCTATCTCAATCTTTTTATGCTGGAGAAGAAGGATTACATAGAAAATTACCTGACCCGCAGAAGAAGGATCGCCTGGAAGGACTGGTGGAGTACCGGTAGCTGGATCCCTAGACCTTGCGCCCGAGCCATGGCCTATCATTGCAAACATTAAATGCTATATATTATTAAGTTATTTACGCTGAATTAATGAGAACTTTAGTTTTTATTTTGTTAATTCCATTGCTTCCCGCATCTGCGCCAACACTGCTGCCTGGGTTTGGATTGTGGCCTCCATCGCGATCCTTTGGCGTTCTGCCTCCTCCTGTCGCCTGAAGAGGGACTGCATCTCAATGTCCCTCTACAAGGCGCGGCAACCAGCCGTGCCCACCAAAGAAGCCTGCGTGGAGCTGCCTCTCATAGGTCTCCCCGCCCTCGAGTCGACAACACCGTCGAATATGGCAAGCCTGTAAAAAAGAGAGTCAGTAATATGAAATTGAAATATCTTGAATACTTTGAATTGAAAATGATAAAATGACTTGTGAACTCACCTTTCGTGTGCTTTTCCACCACCGCTTGCATACCCGGCTTGAGGATCGATTGGTTGACGTTCCCAATCAAAATCTTCGCCATGTATCTTCCTAGCCTCCTCCCCGTACTTAGCCTGCAAAAATGGAAAAACCGTGTCAGTTCAACAATCTATATAGTTATATTTAATATTAATGATTTCTAAACTTACCAATCGCTCGGCTGCAGCCTGACTGCACCCCGTCGGCTGAGAAGGGTCCCTGTGACCTCTCTTCTAGATCTCAGCGGGGGTCGGCGGCACCCCCGTCTCGCGCTCCTATCAGTACGTGTTAGTACGAACAATATATTATGAATATATAAACATAAGTTACATACACTTACCATGCGTTTAGCTAAATGCAAGTGGTTATCTTGCCCGTGCCTGCTCTTCCCCTCGACCCCTCTGCACTCTCGTGCCTTCTCGGACATAGCTTTAAACTCATCACTAGCCCAGTAGCGACAAAGGGCCCGAAATGCATCGGTCCGACCATGCAACCAGCTCACGTGGCCCGGCACATAGTTGGAAGTTGTTAAAAATACCATCAAGGAAATTATCAGAAAAAATACTTACTACACCCCACGTACCTGGGCGTACTCCTCATCTGTCAGGTGCCTCTCGCTCTCTTGCCGGAAGTGTAGCACATGCTGCAGGTTCGCCTTCAAGTGCTCATTAATAATTTGAACACGGGCGTTCGACAAAGCTTGTCGAAGCGCCTTGGCAGCTTTGTAGTGAAACACTCGCCTCGCATCCTCAAACAGGCGAGGGTCATTCGGGTCCTCTAAAGTATATCTTGCCTACGATGAAGAATATATTGAAGAGATGTTCATTAAAAGAGTTTAAGAGTTAAAACTTATAAACTATTTTTAACATACTTACCATAAAATTGGTCCATACGGCCTCCTAAAGGTTGTCGTGCTCCTGGTGATGGACGCGTGTGTAGTCCTCCCACGAAAGAGCAGGCACCCCGTCGATGACTCCGGGATGGTGCAAACGCACTAAGGACCCGAGGACACCATTCACCGGTCTTTGGTGTCTCTCACCGGTGAAAGACGTGTTGTCCCAAACCCTGCAAGATATTTATTGATTGATTACTTAAGTAACCAAAAGAAACTAAAATTGAACACTATAATTTTTATTACATGTCTCCGACTGGGCGAATCACGATCCTTTGTGAAGGGACCGCAGGAGGACTGACAAAGTGAGTCCTCCTTGTCCTCCGCGTCTGCTGGGGCGCCACGTCAGGTGACCCAGACGGCTCCTCACCGGCCGAGTCAAAGGCCTTAGGAACAGAAGGATTGCCAGCCGAGGGCTGGCTCGCTGAGGGCTAGCTGGCCGAGGGCTGGCTCACCGAAGGGTAGCCAAGGTCAACTGGAGCCGCAGCCTCTAAGTCAGCCCGTGAGGACTAAAACATTCAAATGATTCATAAGTAAGATTAATGTGAAATTGAATTTAAAGAATTTGTTAAAAGCGAGTGAAATTTACCTGTGACGAAGCTCTAGAGCTGCTCAGAACGTGCCCCAGCAGCTGAGAGCGTCTGCTCCCAGTCGACGAGGCACCAGCGAAAGCGTCCTCAGGTCTAGAGGGGTAGAACCCCCTCGTCGGCGGCACCTTCTTACCCTTCTTTGACGCCATCATGTTTTAATTAGATAATCATTAAATATGCAAATAAAATATACAAAATTCATGTTACTATCTTCAAGAAAACATTACTTGTAATCACTTTCAAAATTCATCAACATCATTATCATGTGCCTGTGCCCTACTCCTTAAACCTGCCCAACGATCTTCCATCGTGGCCTGTTCTAATTTCAGTTTTCGCATATCATCTGCCTCTACGTCTTCAACGTCTTCAACATCTCAAACTAATTGATCGAGTCCTGCACCAAGCTCGACGATAAAAGTGTTTGGCAACTCTTCTTCTTGGTACACTTCTTCAACGTCTTCGCTATCATGGTAACCATCATCCCCTGGAGTATATAACTGCTCACGAGGATTCACCTTATATACCACCCACCAAGCACTGAGCTTTGTGCATGGATAAGGTAGATAATACACTTGTTCCACTTGATGTGCAAGAACAAATGTATCGTAACCTCGTAGTCGGTCCTTATGTTTCACTTCCACCATTCCAAATTGGTTTTCTCGAGTTCCCTGAGTCCGATCAAACCAGTCACAATCAAAGAAGACAACTCGAAGGGTCTTATTTACAGTAAAAGTAAATTTAAGAATTTTGTTAATGATCCCATAATAATCGGTTAAATTCCCTTGAGTGTCCATTGCTCTCGTCACAACAACGGAATTTGATGTTGCCTCGAGAGGACGAAGAGCTTCAAAATGAGTTGTACAGAATCGAAAGCTATTTACGTCATATCGACCATAGCTTCTAAAATTCACCAATCCATAAGATAGCTGTCGCAAATCTTCATGGACACTGTGAGTCCGACACTATCATAAATGATCGTAAGTTAAAATAATACTTCTTTAATAATAGTAACTTATAATACATAGAAGATGAGAGAATATTACATAATCTCGAAACCAGGATAGGAAACTCTGCCCCCCATTTATTACTTCTTTTTGCATCGCTTCTACTTGTTTGGCCGTAGGTTAATGCCTATGTGGCCAACATTGTCTATGGAACTCGCTGAGCATGAAAAAACATCTTTTAGAATACATGTGTAGCAAAATATGTCGATTAGCATAAATGTAGGACAAACACTTACTCGAAGTATTACTGCATGCCTTCTATAATTGCGTACATGTAGAGTAAAGCAACAATCCTGTCATGTTTGGATAGCACGTAGGTCGTTTAGCTACCAACGGTGGTGCCTCTGGTTTGAAAAATGGAAAGGTCGCTTAGAGGGGTTGTTTTGTCCACATTGTACCGCATCACCAAAGTATTGATATTGTTTTCTTCCGCAAAGTAGACACATGAAAAGTATCCTACTTCCGTTAGAGCATATGCTTTAGCGATGCACCCTTCCACCCTTGCCCTGTTGCCAACCATTGGTTTCAGATATCGTAGCGCTCTTTCAATGTGATACATCCACCTATATTGCACAGGACCGCCAATTTTAGCTTCGAATGGAAGATGGATAAGCAGATGTTGCATTGGATTGAAGAAACCCTGTGGAAAAAAAATTCCATCTTACATAAAAGTATGGGTACCTCCTTCTCTAACTTATCCATCATCCCGATCTTGATTTCTTTAGCACAAAGCTGTCTATAGAAATAGCTGAGCTCGGCTAAAACCTTCCACACCGCATCATCTAGATAGCCTCAATACATAATAGGTAAGAGTCTTTCCATTATAATGTGATGATCATGACTCTTCAACCCAGTGAGGTTTCCTGTGTTAACATTTATGGCTCGTTTCAGGCTAGCTGTGTAACCATCTGTGAGTTTCAAAGTTTTCATCCATTTTATAACTTCTTTCTTTTCTTTCGATCGAAGATAGAAAGAATCATGTGGCTTTCCATCACTTTCAGAGATTTCAAGAGTTGGACGGTGACAAATGTCTGCCAAATCTAGTCTAGCTTTATAATTGTCTTTCATTTTGCCAGGCATATCCATGCAAGTGCTTATGATACTTTCGCTCATGTTACGCTCCTGCTGCATGACATCAATGTTGTGCATTAGAATCAACGACTTCACATACGGTAGCTCCCAAAGTCCACATATGTAAGTCCAATTGTATTCCTCTCCATAACCTACGAAATATCCAGGACGACCTTCATCAGGCACTAGTTTGTCCAACATATCAGAAATTTCTGACCCTTTGAGACGCTTCGGTGGTCCTTTAGTGACAACAGTGTTCTTTTGAAAGACATGCCTCTGCTGCATAAATATATGATTCGAGGGCAGCCAACGTCTGTGACAATCGAAGTAAGATATTTTGCCTCTATGAGATAGTCGAAAGCAATCCGTGTCTGAAGCACATATCGGAAACGTTAGACGACCGTGAGTGCTCCATCCGGAAAACATGCCGTATGCCGGCAAATCATGGACGGACCATAAATAAGCAGCTCGAAGGTTGAATTTCTGCTTCTTGTAACTGTCGTACGCTTTGACTCCTGTCCACAAGACTTTTAATTCTTCGATCAGCGGTTTTAACATCACGTTGAGACGTGACCCGAGATGATCAGGTCCAGGTACAATGAGGCTGAGAAACATGAACTTGTTCTTCATACAAAAAGCAGGTGGCAGGTTGTACGGAATGAAAAAGACGGGCAAAGCAGGTGGCGTGCTCTTTCCAAAGTAGCATGCAGTTGTCTGGGCAAACATCGATTTTCTCATACTTCATACCGAGACCAGATATCTTGAGCTTTGAATGATACATATCGGTCAGCGCATTGTGCAGTTGTGGAAGGATATCGCAGATCAATTTCATGAGATCGTTGTAGCAGTTGATGGAAAAAAGTACTTGGACTTAATTACCATATGTCTGGTCAAGAAAGCAAGTACGGTCACAACCGTGTGTTCATGCAACGGCTCTTGTGATTTCTTCAGCTCCTCGAAGAACTTCTCTGCCTCATTTGTAAGAGGATCCTCTGCTTCCAGATCTTCTAACATCTCATCCATCCTATCAACCTCTGTTATATCATCATCCTCATCCACTTCAGCTATGACTCGAGAATTAGTCTCGCCGTGAAAGGTCCACACTTCATAATGTGGAGTGAAACCGTTTCGACATAAGTGAAACAAAAGCTCTAATCTTCTCAAAAACTTGGTGTTCGGCATTTTGTACATAGGCACCGCACCATATCTTCCGTTGACAATGAAAATGCTCGATCCAAAAATTGATCTAACTTGATAAACCACTCATCCGAGTGACCACCAGTTCTGCTCTTCTAGCCAGTATACATCCAACTGCGGTCTTCACCCATGTTTGGCTCTGCAGTTTAACGCGAAAGAAATTGTCGTTAATGTATTCTTATGTTATGTCACGGCCCTACAACCAAGGCAGATAGATCCTAAACCCACCCAAGAGTGACCGAGCAGAGCGTGCTCATGATGAGACGCGTGATCCGGATTCGAACGAAATTTCGGCAGCATAACCCCGCTGTTCTCCACTGCACGCCCAAAAATGGTGCAGCAGAGAACAACAGGGTTATGCCACCGAAATCTCGTCCAAATCCGGACCCGCGTCTCATCACAAGCCACGCCCCCTCGGTCACTCCGAGGCTGTCCAAAAAGGGACAATTCCGAACCTGCACGTCTCACATGCCAATTGCATGTGAGACGTGCTAATCCAAAACGGGTAATACATTGCTATAGGTTACGTTGCTCATTTTCATTTTGACGTCATTTAAGAGAGACGAAAGAACTAGAGAAAGAGTGAGAGGAAAGTTGGTCTTAGATGACAATTCCACATCCATTTCCACCGTCCATGGAATCGTGGGTCATTGATGTCCTTACTAACCCGTTCGCTTCCATGTCGACTTGATGCATACGGTACCACTACAATGGTATACACAGCACGCTCACACTTATTACGTACCAAGCCCTTCCGGGTTGGTCCGAACCGACCCAAGACCCCTTTATTATATATATTAAGTAGTCACTCAAAAACATTATATGAATGCACTAAAGTCCAAACATACACTAAACAGAATAGAAAAAAATATTAATTCTAAACACTCACGCAATCAAAAGAACAAGAGAAAAAAATTATTAATTCTAGTAACCTGCATAATAAACATGTTTACCAACGCATGACAAAAAATTATCTAAACCTAAAAAACATAATCATCTAGCAACATCTAGATCACACACTTGACATAGGCTGAACTAGTAACATGGTGATGCAAATCTAAAGAAAATGTGTTACATCATTAAAAGTTTGATAAAAAACAGTTGGAACATTATAAATATCAGGGCAGCTACTATAAGAGCAACAAGTCTTCATATATAGCTAAAAGCACTGTACTCTATCATATACAATATGAGAAGAATCATGGTGCCATACCTGAGCAGTGAAGTGGATCTGAGTGTGCACGGTGGGGAGGGGACCTGAGCAATGTAAAGAAAATGTATTATGTCAAGACCGATTTGATAAAAATAGCTAGAATACTCAAAGAACTGAATATAATTGGGCCAGCTAGATCACCATATTATGATGCTTTTGGTTGATCCAGAAGCAAGTCCCTCACTCGCTAAAACATAATGGTTAATAACCTAATTTTCAGCTTTAAGAGGTTACTCTAGTGCTAAAAAGAAAAAATTTGTAGTAATTGCATTTATTGTTGTCCAGGCGGCGCCTAGGCGTCCAGTCGCTTCGGACCGGACGCCATGCCTCCTCGCTCGCTTGGAACGGTCCAGGCGCCTGACTGAGACAACTTGTTAGTCCTTTGTCATCCAAGCGTCGCATCCAGGCGTCGTTTGACTCCGACTGGGAGGCCAGAGGTGCGCTAGAGGGAGGCGCGCTGGAGGGAGGCGGCGTGGCGGACAGAAGAGGGCGAGTGCTGCGTGGCGCGGCATACAGGGCAGAGGAGGGCGACCGCAGGGCAGCGGCGCGTCGTAAAGGAGTAGAGGAGGTCGAGCACGGGGCGGCAGGGCAGCACGACGCGGCGTGGGGCTTGTACGTGGAGAGGAGTTCCATCCTCCAGCGACAATGCTCGATCGTATTGCAATAACCAGGCAATTTCGTGTACAAAGAGAGTGGCATGCGAGAATACTTCAACCCTGCGCCAATGGCTGGCAGCGGGCTACCGAACCCGCGTGTCGGCAGCATGTACGTGACCGTATGGCTGTGAGCTGAGGAGCTACGCGAGAGACGCGGTCAAAGTCGCCGAACTGGCATCTCGAGACCCTGGCCTGGCGGTCGTCGTGATGGAACGAATACTACTGGGAGATCGCCGCCTGCCGTCGCTTGACATAGCAGCCACTATTAAACGGTTAGCCCAGAATTTTCCGCACCAGCCAGCGATCTATCTCTTTTGAAATTAAAAACGGAAAGATGACTGGCCGGGAACGACACAGGTGATTAAGCTAAGCTGATTGCCGAAACAAACAAAGCTACTCGACGATGACTCTGGACAGGATAGATCAACATTGGTGGTTCTCTCTGGAAAAACAGGGAAACTACCATGGTAAAAATAAGCTGTGCGCCGCCTTTGCCGTGAATGGCGGAGGGAGAGTAGTACGTACGAGTGTGAACAGTGCTATAGTGCTAGGTCGTGGTTGGCTTCTCTGCCATCCTTCCAGGCCGACAAGTAGGACCTCACTCTTGACTTGGAGGGAAGACTGGGCCGGAGTCAGCAACAACCATATCCTGGTGATACGAAGAACATTGTTTGGACCTCCAATTACCCATAATCATATATACCATCATATTTCACACATATATGCCTATATTAGCATCTAATTCTCATTTTTCATACCATGTTATGAGTTAGGATCTGAGCGTGCGATGGGAGAGAGGGGGCGTACCTGGAACGACGGCGGCACGGCGGCAGTGTAGTCGGGGGCACGGCAGACCGGGGCCAGCGAGGCCGGGGACGGCAGGGGCGCGTCAGGCCGGGGGCGGCGAGGCCGGGGCGGTGGTGGCGCGGCGGGCTGGCGACGGGAGCAGGGGCGGCGGGGTGCGGCACGGAGGCAGTGTAGTCGAGGGCGTGGGGGGGCGCGGCGGGCCGAGGGCGGCGAGTCCGGGGCGGCGGCAGCGCGGCAGGCCAGCAGCGGGGCCGGGGCGCCGGGGCCAGGGGCGGAGCAAAGCGGCGGCAGCGGTGGTAAGGATATGACGAAGGGAACGGTTCGGCCCGATGGTATAGGGCTTTAACTTGCGATGGCCAGCTTATTTCGATGGCCCTAGGTTTGGCCATCGCAATAAATACTATTTGCGACGGCTAATGGAAAAGGCTGTCGCAAATAATCTTTATTTGCGACGGCCTCCTTATTTGCGACGGACACTTTAGAAACTGTCGCAAATATAGGCTTATTTACGACGGTTTAAATTATTTGCAACGGCCATCTGCGGGCCGTCGCAAACAGGTTTATCTTCGACGGTCGGCCATCGCAAATGACCGTGTTTCCTGTAGTGTGCGCCACTGTATTGGGCCTTTGGGCCTTGTATCAAGTCCAAGTCCATTATTTTCGTAACTTAGGGTTAGGTCACGACCCCAACACCCCCTTGGACGTCCTTCCACCTATATATAGTCCATAGTAGCAGGCATGAACAATTGGGTTTTTCTTAGATTAATAATATCGCTGTTCTACGGTTTGTGAAACCCCAACTTCGCGATTTCAGATCGTGTCTACCTTATTCTTGCTAGTGTTCTCGGTTGCACTTGCAGGAATTAGCCTTCTTGGTGAGGTCAATCGTGTGCAGCATGGTTGATAACCAACAGAGCGGTGGTGTAGTGATTGCAGGTGTCTTTCGTGTTCTACTCGAGAGCCTCAGATCATCAACGTCGAGATCTCCACCTTAATTGATTTATCCATTAAATTTCGGAAGATCGGGCCTAAACTTACTCATCAGCCTCCATCGTGATGATCCGACTAGGGTTGGACATCTTCAGCTTGAGGTAGGTGTAGTTCGAGATTGCCAAGAACATCGCGTAGCTCGACCATTCTAAAATGGCATGGTAGGTGCCATTGAACTCAGGGACCTCAATCATGAGTGTCTCCACTCGGATGTTGGACTCATCCCCGAACGTGATAGGGAGGGCAATTCTCCTGAGCAATATCGCCTGCTTGCTGGGGATTATGCCATGAAGGATGCTTGGGTCGTTCGGAGGTTGGATTGCGACCTTCCATTGTATCACGGGTCCCAGCATAGAGGATGTTGCGATTGCTGCCTCCGTTCACCAACACCTTTGTTAGGCGTTTTGGTTCTACAACCGGGTCCACGACGAAGGGAAAATGCTCGGGCTGCAAGATGAGGTCGGGATGGTACGGCCGGTCAAAAGTGACCATCGTCTCTGACCATCAAAGGAAGGTTGAAATGACCAGGGATGGCAATGTTGACCTCTCAGGTGGTCAACTTGTGGTTCAGATGGCTCTAATAAGCTTGGCTCCCCCTAAAGATAATGAGACAGCCCTCAGCTTTGGGAAAGCTACTCATTGGGCTCGGGGCTTGATTCAGCGGGCATCTTTCCTTTGTTGCCCGCCTTGCTCGGCTCCCTACCAACAAAGTGATTCGGGGGGGCACAATTCATCGGGGTGTGCCTGACCGAGAAGGCATGGTTGGGGCATGACTTCTCGAGGAGCCTCTTGAAGTGGTCCATCGGTGTTGCAGTCGACTTCTTGCTTCATCGCATTCGGTGGCCGCGTCCAGATCCGAGTCGCTCTCGGTCTGGTGCTGACGCTTGTTGGCTCCTACTTTCTTCTTCTTCTCACTTTTATGGGGCTTCGCATTCTTTCTCATGTATGGGTCCTTCGGCCTTCCTTTGTAGAAGATGGCCCTGACCACCTCCTCGCTGGAGGCATGCTTGATGGCGATGTCGAGTAGGTCCCTAGAACGTCTCGGTTTAATGCAACCAAGCTTATGCACCAAGGATTCATAGGTCATCTCAGAGACGAAGATTGCGATTATCGATGACATTGGGGAGCTCGTTGGACTTCTTCGAGAAGCGCCGGATGAACTGGCGGAGGGTTTCTCTTGTATCCTTTTGGCCACCCTTAAGGTCCCGGGAGTTGCCTTTGCGCGTGTACGTATCCTGGAAGTTTCTGACCAATGACTCCTCGAGCTCAATCCAGCTCCTGATGCAGTTGGTCCAAAGGTATTCTAGATAGGCCTTGGCTGACTCTGCTAGGTATATGGTGAGGTACTGGGTTTGAGATTTCGTAGTGCGCGTCACCAACCCTACAAGCCAAGCAGTAGTCCTCCAGCCACGCACTAAGGTTGGTCTCCCCGTTATACTTTCCGATGTTGGTCGGGCTGTAAGACCTATGTGTGCTGAATACATTGGCCTGTAGTGAATACACTTGGCTTTGATGATAAAATTTTTGAATATAACCAAAACACCTTTTTATCAAGGTCGTACTCTAGCTCTGAGCTACAGCAAGGTCTGACGATAGGTCCGACTTGTTTTGGGTAGTTCTGGCTACGTTAGATGCTAGGTCCAGCTTCTGGGTAAGGTTCAACTAGCTTTGGTTAGCTCCGGTGAGCTTTATCTTTAGCTCCGGCATGTCTTTATTAGCTCCGGCATATTTTTGATAGCTTCGACATGTTTTTGCTAAGCTTCGAGTTGATTTTTCTAGCTCCGGCTTTTGGGTTTACTAGTTCCGACTAGTTCTGGTTAGCTCCGGCGCTAGGTCTTGCTAGTTTTCTAAGCTCCGGTGGGAGCTTGGTTGTACTAGGTTTGGTAAGCTCCGGCGCTAGGTTCTACTAGCTTTTGTTAGCTCCGGCTCAAGCTCCGGGTTGCTCTGGCAAGGTCCGGAACTTGACCGCAGTGCTTCTGCTTTTCATTTGCAATGTTTCGTACTTGCTTTACATTGTTGGAAAGATTTCTTAGTATTCGTTTGCTAAGTTTTTGGTGCGTTTTGGTTGATATGGATTATATCGTGATACTGTGGTTTTGCAACATGCTTATGTGAGGTTCTCACGTAGGGTGTTGTGTTCGGAACTAACTTGAGTCAAGTCGAGGACTTGGGCTCGTATGGATTGATTGATTATTCATGTGCAGGTGTTGCTTGAGTTCAAGTCATTGCTGGTGACGGGATCCATTGGACTAGTCTCAGGGAGGAGATGAGGTTCCAACAACCAAGTTCGGAAGGAACTGTGGTTGAGCTGATCAGGAGGTCGCGCAGGATGATTGAATCAAGGGCGGTGCATATGAAGGTTACTGGACGTCGAAGGAAGATGCTTGCATGTGTGCAAGGAGTGCATGACGTGGCAACATGGTTCCGAAGATGGGATAAGGAAGGAAAGATCTGGTTGGAAGGATCGGATCATATCGGTTATTGACTTTGGCTGCGGCGAAGTCGGTTATGGCTCGGTATGGAAAGTATCGAGTTGGTTATGATAGGATTTCATGTGGGACACGAATTTGAGTTGTTTAGGAATGTGGGATGCGTTTATAAGGTGTTTGTAAGTCTTAAGATTGCTTCTATCTGCGTATAGAAGAATCCTAAGCAGTTATGGAAAGTTACGATACGTGTTAGAGTAGGATTAGGTTCCTGATCTGAGTTGAGTTGGCTTTCGAGCTGGTTATATAAGCAAGGGAGCCCAGAGCTCGTGGTGCACGACTTTGGGGCTGTTCCTCTTGTGTTCTATTGAATAAAATTTGTAGTTTGAAGGAACTTTTGTGCCTTGTTCGTCCGACTTGTTCCAGACAAGTTTTACTCGTCGAGTTTCTGGACAGCACTACCTTTCGTTGGTGGTTTTATCATAACTCAAGTTTTACCAATCCAATTGACATGATTCTTTTTGGGTTGTCTTCATAACTTGATTTTCTATCATATGTCAAAATTTCAGGGTCATTGGATTTGTGGTTTCTGATCTACACGAGTTTCTTTGCAGCGTTACAGAACTGTTTTCCTCGGGTAGGACAGATTGACCATTGTTTGATCTTTCGATCATAACTTGAGTTTTTCTCGTCGGATTTGAGTGATTCTTTTTGTGTTGTCTTCGTGACTTGATTATCTCTGATATCTATAATTTTTGTCGCGGTGAAACACATTTAGATTAGTCTCACTCACGATTTCTTCAAACAGATCAGTTTTTTGCCGAAAGGGTTTGGGGTTTAATTGTTTCCGCTGCGTAAGATTGTTAAATCTACCATTCACCTCTCCCCCTCTGGTAGCTTTTCACGTGCTCTTCGATCCTACAATTGGTATCAGAGCCACGGTGCTCTAATCTTTGTGATTTGCACGTGCTTTTGACTAATCATCATGGAGAAATACTCCGCCAAACCTTGTGTGTTTGCTGGTATTGATTTTCAGGTTTGGAAGGCACGCATGGAGGCTTTCATCCAGGCACAAGGCTTTGCAATATGGGAGAAGGTATACAAGCCTTACGAAGTGCCATCAAACGATCAAGTTACAGCTACGAATCTGAGAGATGTCTACAACAACAACAAGGCTCGGAACTTGATCATACAAGGATTAACACAAAGCGACTTTGACTGTGTTGCACACCTCCGATCTGCATACGATGTGTGGAAAGCAATTTGTGACTACCACGAAGGATCCAACACGATCAAATAGGTAGGGCAAGACATGTTCAAAAAGGAATACATGCGCTTCGAGATGCAACCCGGTGAGTCTATTGATGACCTTTTTGCTCGCTTTAATAAAATTCTCAGCAACTTGCGTAGTGTGAATGTTAATTTTTCAGATGCTGAAAATGCTAGGCAATTGCTAAGTGCATTAGATATGTCAATTTGGGAGATGAAAGTCACATCTATTCGTGAATCTACTGTCATGAGTTCTCTTACATTATATGTACTCTATTCTAAACTAAAAACTCATGAAATTGACATCCTAGCACGTAAGAACCCAAATAAGTCTATTGCATTTGTTTCACAACGTGATATGTCTAGCTCCGGCCAATCATCATCTTGCAATACTCTTGCTTTGTTGTCCTCACTAACCCTGGAGCAGATCGAAGAATTTCCAGAAGAGGAGTTGGCACTCATCTCTACTAGATTCTCAAAAGCATTGCAAAATGTGAGAACTAGAAAGAGAGGAAGCTCCGGACCTCAACGTTGTTTTGAATGTGGTACAACAGGACACTTTCATACAGAATGCTCTAACCTTTCAGGTCCGACCACCCAAGAAGAAAAACAAAGCAAGTTCCGGACCTCCTCTGGAAACTCCAACAAGAAGAAGAAAGGTACCATAGGACGCAAGATGATCAAAAGTTTCATCACCGCGCTTCAAGAGTTCAGTTCAAGTGACGTGGACATTGGAAGTGATGAAGATGAAGATGATTTGGCAAACTTGTGCTTTATGGCGGGCAAATCAAGATCAAATATGGAGGAGGCAGAACACAACAGTGACAATGAAGAGGTATGTCCTACTTGCGAAGAAATGTGTGATGCTATTTCTCGTGCCACTATTATTGTTAAGAAAAAGGACCAAAAGCTTAGGGATAGTGCTGCTAAAATTGAATCACTAGAATTTGAAATCAACCGTTTAAAAACTTTGATTCCTAGTGATGATGCATGTTCCTCATTTGATTTAATATATGAACAATTGTCCTCATCAAGAAGTGCGCACACCTCCACACTTGATAAACTTGAGTTAGAAATTGAAAAGAACAAAGAGCTTGCTGCACTTAATGATAAAAACTTGAAAGATGCTCGCTGTTCTACAATTGATTTGCATTGTTCTACTTGTGATGATCTTGATAAGAAACTACAGGATGCTATGAATGAAATTTCGATATTGAACAATGCTTTACGTTCTCATGAAGTTAAATTTTGTTCAAATTGCAAACTAAAAGGAAAAACTTCATGTGAAAATTGCCTTGATCTGTCCAATAAACTTGATGACATGCATAGGACATTAGATCGGTTTTGTAATGGGAATAAGAACCTAAACTTACTGCTGAATTCTTCCAAGTCTTGCAATGATAAAACTGGTTTAGGTTTTGATTCTCATGCTCATGCTAAGGCACATCCACCTAAAATTGTAAAGTCATTAGGAAGTGGTTTGATTCAAATAGTTCCTAAACAAAAGGAGTGGTTTTCAAATCTGCAGGAGTGTTGCCACATTCGATTTCAAATAAAAATATTGCTTGCTCATCTAGACACGAACACAAAGTTAAATTTCATTGTACCTTCTGTGGTAGAGATGGTCATGTCATAGATTTTTGTTATAGACTAGCTACACAAGAGAAAATGGAAAGAATGGTTGCTAGATCTCATAACTTTCATGCAAAATTTGCTGCACACATTAAACCGAATGTACAACCTGCTGTTTTGAGTCAAAAACATTCAAAGTTCACCTCCGGACCTTCTGTTTTTGCCTCCGGAGCTACTGATTTTTGTGCTACACAAGTAACACCTTATAGGTCAGTAGTTAAGAATAAAAAATCTCAAACTTTGACTCATAAACCTGCTATTTTGTCTCAGCATTCGCGTGTTTTTCCTGCTGCACGTCGCGTGACTCAGTACTGAATTCCTAAATGCCTTTTGACTAACCCCAGTATTGAGTCCTCGACGTATTGTGCTTCTATGTAGGTTACACGTTTGAGGAAGGAGAACATTTGGATTGTGGATTCAGGTTGCTCACGCCACATGACCGGTAACAAAGATTGGTTCTCCTCCCTCTCTTTTGTGTCACGTGTAGAGAATGTTACTTTTGCCGATAATTCCTCAACTCCTATAATTGCTAAGGGTTCGGTTAGAGTAAATGATCACTACACTTTGAAGGATGTGGCACTTGTCAAAAATGTGAAATACAACTTGCTTTCTGTTGCACATTTGCTAGATGAAAATCTAGAAATTATTTTTAATAAAAACTGCTGCAAAGTTGTAGGTTCAAATAGTGAGCTTATTTTTAACATGTCTCGGATTGGAAGAGTTTTTAAAGCTGATTTTGATATGTCTTCCTCTAAGCATAGGTGTCTAGTTGCTAATGATTCAAAGGACTTATATTTTTGGCATCGTAGACTTGGTCACGTAGGCTTTGATCACCCAATGCGTGTTAGTGCTCTTGATCGCATACGTGGGCTGCCTAAGCTTAAAGGGGACAAAGAAATTGTGTGCTCTTCTTGTAGACATGCTAAGATGGTTGCAGGTTCACATACACCTCTCACAATGATCATGACAACTGAACCATGTCAACTTTTGCATCTTGACACCGTAGGACCTTCACGTGTTCAATCATTCGGAGGTAAATGGTATGTTCTTGTTATTGTTGATGATTATTCTAGATACTCTTGGGTTTACTTTATGGCATCTAAGAATGAAGTTTTTAGTCACTTTAGAACTTTATTTCTTAGATTTTCAATTGATTACCCAGGATCTTTAAAAGCAATTAGAAGTGACAATGGAACTGAATTTAAAAATCAATCTTTTGATCACTTTTGTGCTGAAAATAGAATAGATCATCAATTCTCTTCACCATATGTACCTCAACAAAACGGTGTTGTAGAAAGAAAGAACAGAGCCTTAGTTGAGATGGCTAGGACTATGCTTGATGAATATCAAACTCCTAAGAAATTTTGGGCTGATGCATTAGCAACCGCTTATTATGTCTCAAATCGTGTTTTCTTGCGTGCTAAGCTAGGTAAAACACCATATGAGCTTCGGTTTGGACATAGGTCTAGTGTTACACACTTTCGGGTCTTTGGTTGCAAATGCTTTGTTAAGAAACATGGTAATCTTGATAAATTTGAACCTAGATCCATTGATGGCATGTTTCTTGGTTATCCATCTCATACTAGAGGCTACCGTGTGCTTCTACTTGACACTAACAAAATTGTGGAGACTTGTGAAGTGTCTTTTAATGAAGCTAGCCCAGGTACAAGCTCCGGTGTTGTAGGACCAGATCCGTATCCTCAGGGGGAGGGTATTTTCGAAGATGAAGAAGAGCCGGTGATACTGCCTAGTAGTTTCGAAGTTGACACGTGTCCAGCTCCGGACATTGAACAAGCTCCGGCTATCACCTATGTTGGTCCTGATTGTCCACAAGTCACAAGCTCATCAATCTATAATGAACCTAATGAAGAAGAAGCTTGTGAGACATCTGTTCCCCTACGTTTTTACAAAGATCATCCCCCACAACAGATGATTGGAAGCTTCCACGAACGAGTCACACGGTCCAGGTTTTGCGATCCAAACTCTTATGCTCATTCTGCTTTTGTTGCTTCTTTTGAACCCAAAGATATATCACATGCACTCACTAATGAATCTTGGATTATTGCCATGCAAGAAGAGTTAGAAAATTTTGAAAGAAATAATGTTTGGAAACTTGTACCTCCACCTCAGGGTCACACTTTAATTGGAACTAAATTGGTATATAAAAATAAACAAAGTGAGGATGGGTTGTGGTTAGGAATAAGGCTAGGTTGGTTGCTCAAGTTCACTCAAGTTGATGGTCTAGATTTTGATGAAACTTTTGCTCCTGTCGCTAGATTAGAAGCCATAAGAATTTAGTTAGCTTTGGCAGCATCTAAAGGTTTTAAGCTATTTCAAATGGATGTTAAAAGTGCTTTTCTTTATGGCTACATAGATGAGGAGGTTTATGTCAAACAACCACCGGGTTTTGAAAATCCATATTTTCCTAATCATGTTTACAAACTGTCCAAAGCCTTATACGTTCTCAAACAAGCCCCTAGAGCACGGTATGATAGGTTAAAAACATTCTTACTTGAAAAAGGGTTTACCATGGGCAAGGTTGATAAAACTCTTTTTGTGCTTAAGCATGGCAATGACTCATTATTTGTTCAAGTGTATGTGGATGATATTATCTTTGGTTGTGCATCTCATGATCTTGTGTCCAAGTTTTCAGCAATGATGAGTTCCGAATTTGAAATGAGTATGATGGGTGAACTCACTTACTTTTTGGGGCTGCAAATCAAGCAAACCAAGGAGGGTACCTTTGTGCATCAGACGAAGTATACCAAAGACCTCCTAAGGCGCTTCAACATGGAAAAAAGCAAGCCTCTTCGGACACCAATGGGAACAGCAACAACACTTGAACTTGATAAATATGGTGAATCTGTGGATCAAAAAGAATATAGAAGCATGATCGGATCACTTTTGTAGCTCACGGCATCAATACCGGACATACAATTCAGCGTATGTCTTTGTGCACGGTTTCAAGCTTCCCCACGTGCTTCACATCGTCAAGCCGTCAAAAGGATTCTCAGGTACTTACATGGAACTCAAGAATTTGGCATTTTTCTTCCTTCTTCCTCAACCGTTACTTTGAAAGCTTTTTCGGATGCTGATTTTGGGGTTGTAGGATTGATAGGAAAAGTACTTCCGGTGCTTGTCATTTTCTTGGTAATTCTCTTGTTGCTTGGTCCTCTAGAAAACAAAATTCAGTTGCACAATCCACAGCTGAATCTGAATATGTAGCTGCTGCTAGTGCTTGCTCACAAATTCTTTGGATTGTTCAAACACTTAAGGACTATGGGGTTGATCTAGATAGTGTTCCACTGTTCTGTGATAACACTAGTGCCCTTTGCATTGCTAAAAACCCCGTGCAACATTCTAGAACTAAGCACATTGACATTAGGTATCACTTTCTCCGAGATAACGTTGAAAAAGGAAACATTGTGCTTCACCATGTAGATACCGAACAACAATTGGCTGACATTTTTACAAAACCTTTGGATTTCACTCGTTTTTGTTACATTCGTAGTGAAATAGGGATTATGCATCCTCATGGCTTAAATTGAGGGGGAGTTTTGAAACATGGGAAGTCTATGTGTGAATCTGAAATTAAAATAATATGAGCATAGTATTTCATACATATATGACTTTGTGATTCCTTTTACATGCTGAAAGTTCTTACTACATTACTCGTGTTATACATTTTGTAGTTTTTGCCATGTCTAGTAATTGGAATAATTACTTACACTAAAACTGGTCATGATCGAACTTTCTTGCTGTTTTGAACTTGTTACATGTTCACAAGTGCTTTTAATCATTAAGAATTAATCAAGTAATCAACTCAAATATTGAGATTTTATGAACAAATATAAATTGAGAAAAGATCAAGAGAATATGCATGCATCGCACTTCTTCTTTTGAGATGGCTTGTCATTGCACTTAGATATGAACTTGGAAGTTGTGTATGACTAAAACCATGTCCTTAAGCTTCTGATTGTCAAATGACATAGGCTTGGCTTGGTTGGTTAGAATAAGGCAGATGCGCATATAATCTCTTGCAAATATCATATGATCTAAATTTATGCTTTGAAAAATAATAAATGCAGCAACTAGTGTCATGCTATCAGGTTTTGAGATAGTTAAGTTTGTGAGATCATGACTTGCTTAAATTGAAAATTACATTTGATCTCGAGCATGGCTCACACTACTTTATGTATTTCATTGATGTGATAATGTAAGGTACTTGATAGTATGACTTGGATAAGTTTTGTTTATATGTATATGTTATAATATGCTCATAACAACTAAAGAGGGAGAGATAATTTGTTTACATGCTCATGACTTGCTGAATACATTGTCAAAGGGGGAGAGATAAGCATGAAGAGAAAGAGAATATGTGCATAAGGAGAGATAAGAAAAGGGGCATAAGGAGAGATAATAAAGGAGGAGAGATTTTCTTCATATTTTACTTTTGATTTACAAAAGGGTAGAAATTGCCTTCAAAACTTTTATGTGAATAAGCCAATGTTCAGATTTTAAATGGTGTTGGCAATGCATTCATCAAGGGGGAGATTGTAAGACCTATGTGTGCTGAATACATTGGCCTATAGTGAATACACTTGGCTTTGATGATAAAATTTTTGAATATCACCAAAACACCTTTTTATCAAGGTCCGACTCTAGCTCCGAGCTACAGCAAGGTCTGACGATAGGTCCGACTTGTTTTGGGTAGCTCCGGCTACGTTAGATGCTAGGTCTGGCTTCTGGGTAAGGTCCGACTAGCTTTGGTTAGCTCCGGTGAGCTTTATATTTAGCTCCGGCATGTCTTTATTAGCTCCGGCATATTTTTGATAGCTCCGACATGTTTTTGCTAAGCTCCGAGTTGATTTTTCTAGCTCCGGCTTTTGGGTTTACTAGTTCCGACTAGTTCTGGTTAGCTCCGGCGGGAGCTTGGTTGTACTAGGTTTGGTAAGCTCCGGCGCTAGATTCTACTAGCTTTTGTTAGCTCCGGCTCAAGCTCCGGGTTGCTCTGGCAAGGTCCGGAACTTGACCGCAGTGCTTCTGCTTTTCATTTGCAATGTTTCGTACTTGATTTACATTGTTGGAAAGATTGCTTAGTATTCCTTTGCTATGTTTTTGGTGCGTTTTGGTTGATATGGATTATATCGTGATACTGTGGTTTTGCAACATGCTTATGTGAGGTTCTCACGTAGGGTGTTGTGTTCGGAACTAACTTGAGTCAAGTTGAGGACTTGGGCTCGTATGGATTGGTTGTTTATTCATGTGCAGGTGTTGCTTGAGTTCAAGTCATGGCTGGTGACGGGATCCATTGGACTAGTCTCAGAGAGGAGATGAGGTTCCAACAACCAAGTTCGGAAGGAACTGTGGTTGAGCTGATCAGGAGGTCGTGCAGGATGATTGAATCAAGGGCGGTGCATATGAAGGTTACTGGACTTCGAAGGAAGATGTTTGCACGTGTGCAAGGAGTGCATGACGTGGCAACATGGTTCCGAAGATGGGATAAGGAAGGAAAGATCTGGTTGGAAGGATCGGATCGTATCGGTTGTTGACTTGGGCTGTGGCGAAGTCGGTTATGGCTCGGTATGGAAAGTATCGAGTTGGTTATGATAGGATTTCGTGTGGGACACGAATTTGAGTTGTTTAGGAATGTGGGATACGTTTCTAAGGTGTTTGTAAGTCTTAATATTGCTTCTATCTGCGTATAGAAGAATCTTAAGCAGTTATGGAAAGTTACGATTCATGGTTAGAGTAGGATTAGGTTCCTGATCTGAGTTGAGTTGGCTTTCGAGCTGGTTATATAAGCAAGGGAGCCAAGAGCTCGTGGTGCACGACTTTGGGTCTGTTCCTCTTGTGTTCTATTGAATAAAATTCGTAGTTTGAAGGAACTTTTGTGCCTTGTTCGTCCGACCTGTTCCAGACAAGTTTTACTCGTCGAGTTTCTGGACAGCACTACCTTTCATCGGTGGTTTTATCATAACTCGAGTTTTACCGATCCAATTGACGTGATTCTTTTTGGTTTGTCTTCATAACTTAATTGTCTATCATATGTCAAAATTTCACGGTCATTGGATTTGTGGTTTCTGATCTACACGAGTTTCTTTGCAGCATTCCAGAACTGTTTTCCTCGGGTAGGACAGATTGACCATTGTTTGATCTTTCGATCATAACTTGAGTTTTTCTCGTCGGATTTGAGTGATTCTTTTTGTTTTGTCTTCGTGACTTGATTATCTCTGATATCTATAACTTTTTTCGCGGTGAAACACGTTTATATTAGTCTCACTCACGATTTCTTCAAACAGATCAGTTTTCTGCCGAAAGGGTTTGGGGTTTAATTGTTTCCGCTGCGTAAGATTGTTAAATCTACCATTCACCCCCCCCTCTGGTAGCTTTTCACGTGCTCTTCGATCCTACAGGGACCGAAAATGAGTCGGGAAAAGGGCATTATGTACTCATCTCCCGAATGCTTTTGGCTCGAAGGAGTCAGGACTTTGGCTCTGGTCTTCTTCATCATCATATGGCCGCCCAGGCGGGATCGACGCTGTTGGAGCATGGGTGGCAGGTCTAAGGACCCTCTCGGGCGTGTCGTCGAGCATTGAGGATTCAACGGAGGTCGCCTGATCCCACTAGCTCGTGAATTGAGTTGCCCGAGGGTGTCGATTATCTGGCCCTTTCAGCTCTTGGCGGTTGGCTTGGTGTGCGAGTCCTTGCAGAGCTCAAGCCTCTCCTGCAGTTCCCTTAGCTCCGCTCAGAGGTCGATAAGCCCCGAGCTCGAGCGATAGAGATTTCGGTCTGCTGGGCAGCGACATCAGTTAAGAGAGCTCGGAGGTCTTGGTGAGCACGCCTGACCTCAGGGTCGGTGGGCTAAGGCATGGTGCACAGTATGGCGGTCGCAACCATCACATTCTGGTTGGCCCGCTGGAAGCACTGGGTACAACCGTCGTTGATGGTATCAGCTTGGACTTGGCGGGCGCGGAGGCGCACTATGGTTGTGTCCGTACTAGGACATGGACGCAACATTACCGGGAACGTGACTACATCAGCATTCAGCTTTGCCTGATTGGCCTTTAGAGCAACACACCACGCTGCAAGGTGGTCGGCCAACTCGCAGTATTGCGCCTCCAGCTATTTGGCATGGCGACACGGGGAGCTTCTCCTTTTTCGATGACATGGTACCCGCTGGAGAGCTCCACGCTTCCCTCGGTTATGACCTGGGAGCTTGAGTCCAGTTCAACAACGTACTCCAGGATATGGTGGAAAGACGTTGGCGCATTCTCCACCATCCCTACAAAGGATGGAGCTGAAGGGCCACTGGAGGTGCTATTATCATGGTCGTTGGCCGTCCTGCCTGTTGAAGGCTGGACAATAGGTCTCCTAGTGGATACCTAGAGTGTCGAAGTGTGTGATCGACACTTCCCTCGGTACTACTAGATCTTAGTCCGTGGAGGTTCGTGATTGGTTGGGGTGCGCGTGAGATTATGAACAAGATGGTGACACAAGGATTTTTACGTGGTTCGGGCCGCCTGAGCGTAATACCCTACTCTACGGCTGGTTGTTGTATGTATGAGTTGTGTCTTGCCTGGGGTTCAGCGAGCGCATCCTTTGTACCGTGCGGTGCAGCCCTTTTATAGTCCAAGGACTCGCCGTTACATTGTCAGCCTGGCTCGACATGTGGGCGCGGCAGTTTTAATTACCAAATACACGATCTATATGTATTAAGCATGATTAATAGTGTGATAACGTGCCTTAATGGTGACATTACTGGTACTAAAGGTCCTCTTAGGTCCGAAGGCTCCACACGTGGCAGCTCCGGAGCTTCCCTCTGTGGGGTGGCAGGTCCGGATTTGCTATACACGTGGCAACACCGGAGCTTCTCTCTACTGCGGGTTAGATCCAGGGCCCCTGAACACGTGGCACAACCGGAGCTTCCTTATGCAGGGAGTTAGGTCCGGCCTTTTGTTACACATGGTGGTACCGTAGCTACCCAAACGAGGGAGGCTGGTCGAGTGCTGCAAAACACGTGGAGCATTTGGAGGTACCGATTGTGGCCCCCAGGCCCACCTTTAGGAGAAAACCTTTGGGTTAAGTTATTCTACCAGAGGTGGGGCCATCTTCGATCCCCGCGCTGCAGCTTCAAAGGTTCTTTCATGTGTCGTTGGGGCGATGGTCAGTAGTTAAGGCATCTCCACATGACTCTTCTTGATGTGGCAGGTGAGATCCTGTCGTGCGGATCTCACCAATATAAGGTCATCGGTTCCCAATACGAAAACCGTATCGGTTCCGCGCGCCATGTCAGACCGCCGCCCCTCGGGCTTCCAACTTCCCATCATGATAGCGGTTCACCTGGGATAATAACTTTGACTTTTCCGTCGAAGTGGACTCGGTCCCATTTGTCATTGATGGGGTAGGTTTTTGAAGTGTCATCTTGATCCCGTCATGGTTTCCATGCAAGCATTGCAGAGGCTTACTTAAGAAGGAAGACCCGCATGGTTTTAGGACTCTTTATGCTTTCATTCGAACTTGCGCTCAGAGCCTCCCAACCTTTGCATAGCCCTTCCATCCTTTGCTCCTCTTTGTCGCGATGGAGTTAGGTCTTCCCAGCAGCAAGATCAAGAGTAATGAAGATCTGTTGAGGGTCCGGACCTACATGGGGTGGTCCAGCGACTCCTTCAAAAATGACATCCGCTTCGGCAAGCTCCCCTTCAAGAAGGAGCGCACCAGAGAGATGGTCTACTTCTCGACGTACGCCATGATGGGTCTGAACTAACCCTTTTCAAGCTTCTTGCTGATGCTACTAGACTTCTATGGTTTGCAGCTTCACCACCTCGGCCCCCTCTCCTTCTTGCTTGTGGCGACCTTCGTCCACTTTTGTGAGATGTGGGTGGGTGTGCCGCTGTGCATTGAGCTCTTCCGGACCTTCTTCAGGGTCCACACTACCGGAAAAAGGGATAGAGTTGATTGTCTTCTACTACTTCGTGAAGCGCAAGAACTGCCCCTTCAAGTACTTGAAGACTTCCGCCTCCGGAAAGTGGGACAACTGGAAGAATTACTGGGTGATCATCGCAGTGGAGGAGCACGAGAGGTTGGACTTGCCCAAGAGCCTCCCCAATGTCGACACCGACGCCTTGAATGCAGTTTTGGAGCTGTCTGAAGCGTACAAACCCATCCTGACAAGGATCCAGGAATTTGTAGAGGGTGGAGTGACCCCTTAGATGGTCTTCAGCAATTTCCTGGTGAACAGGTGGGCTCTGCTAAATACAAGGGAGTGGCCCGCATGGGCTTTGAATAGTGAAATGTATCATAACCGGATTGAAGCCGGTCTAAATACAAACTTGGATGATGAAGCTTTGAAGCTCCATCTCCATAAGTTGCAGAATGGAACTATCTCTCGCGATGCCTTGACCCCGCCGGCTGCCTTCCTCCCTCTGAACATGGTTCCAGAGGTTAGTAGGGAGCCTTGGAGGTGAATGCTAGATCTAGATGACCTTGGCATGGTTGAGAGACGCAAGACCTCCGGGGTTGCAATCCCCGAAGCTTCAGAGAGGGTGGCCCCCATGGCTTCAAGCCAGAAGGTTGACGGCGTCAGCAAGGGCAAGATCAAGGATCCAGCTGAATCTTCCAGCCAGAAGAAGAAGCTGAGACATGCTGCTGGGAGCTCGCTCAGGTCAGCTCCGTCTCCAGCAGCTTCCTCCCCTTGACCAAGCAGGACTTCGACGGCCACGCCTCCTTCAATGTTGGCATCCTCGAGGGGTTCTAGCTCCGGCATATCAATTCTGGCCCGAGTGCCAGTCATGGGCTCAAGGTCCGGAGGTTCTTCCCAGCCGAGGGACATCCCAGCTGAGGTGACGGCGGTAACTACGGCAAGTTCTGAGCAGCAGTCCGGAGCCTCCACCACATCGGCAACAGTGGGTTCTGGCTCTTGTCACCTGATGAAGAGGTTCAACGCTGATTGGAGCGGTAGCACCCCAAGGTAAGCATTGTCATCTCACCTTGAGGTGCTAATTTTGTCTTTATCATGTCTTGAATTTTCTAGATATTTTGTTTCCAAGGTGTCAAAAAAGAAGAACAAAGCTTCAGCTCTTGCTGCAGCAACTGAGGATGTGTAGGCGGAAGCTCCGGCTTCAACCCCTGTGCCTACCCAAGTGGCAGCAGACGACACGACAACTACAGCGCCAGCTGTCGTGGATCTGGATCCAGAGGTGATGCTAGAAGCTCTCATGGTAGTGCTGGACCACGGGGGAGACGCTTGTGAAGATGCGCCAGCGGCTGCAGAGCTGGCAACTGAGGCTTCGGTGTAGAAGGCAGAGATGGCGGAAGCTCTGGCATTTGAGCCGGAGGTAACCGAAGCTTCGGCACCTGTGCCATAAGTAGTTGAAGTTCTGGCCCCCCGAGCCATAGATGGTTGAAGTTTCGGCCCCCGAGCCGGAGATGGTTGATGTCCCGACCTCTGAGCCGGAGGTGGTGGGGACTCCGGGCAAAGGTCCAATGCCGGCCCCACAGGTGATTACTCCGGAGGCGCTCATGTCTGAGCCAGAGCACCCAGAAGAATCAGCGGTAGGCCCTCCACCCACAGAGCCAATGGCTGAAGATCCGGCAGGGGACCTTCGTCGTCAGAACTGGAGGTTGAAGTTCCCTCGGTGGGACCTACCTCGACATCGGTTGAGGCAGAAGAGCTCCCGGACGGCGGCCCTAGCGCCGCAAAACCGCAGGGGCTCACGCTTTTGTCGTGGGACCCAATTTTTGTGTTAGAAGACCCCATGGAGTCAGCGAGGACATCCCAGCAGGTCTGGAGACAATTCCTTTGGCTTTGTATATCTACAATGCCTGCTCCAGTCTCTGTCAAGTTCCGCTCGCCTTCAACCATGACAGCAAGGTCCTCGAAGAAGAGTGCCACACCTTCAGGCGTTGGCGCAATAGACTTCACTTCGAGACCAAGTTGGCGCAGAAAAGGCTTGTTGACCAGTGGGAATGGATCGAGAAGGAAAATTGTGACACCCGGTTCCAAAAATGAGCCGAGTGAACGCATATGTGTGCCAAGAATGTTCAACACACATACACGAGTGCATTCACAAAAGAGTATAGAGAAAATTACCACAGAACAAGATTAATTAACCAAATTTTATTACACAATTCATAATATCCTCGAATACAAGCTCTAATGATTTTAATGACAAGTTCAACTAATGCAGCAGAAATAAACTAAATAAGCAACTAAGCAAACTAAGCAAAGGGATAGTGCAGCTCCAACACTCCACAGGCAAGCTGACGGTAGACAGGGCCTAAAACTCTCCATTATCACCGTTAAACTCCCAATCCTGACCTGGAATTGTTGGTGGGGGAATTGCAAGGGTGAGTACATATCGTACTCAGCAAGTGTGGAAAGTATGACATGTAGCTGATTCAAATGATGAATATAATAATGGCTAAGTGCTGAAAAGTACATCAAAACATTTGAAAAGGCAATATACATCATGTATGTGAATAAACCCTTCGTAAACCATGTAATCATCATAATACCAGTCCATATTCATTACCATCATCCATATACCAGATTTCACCATAGCCATTAACCATATCCAACACCAGAATTAATCCATAACCAGCCATAACCATTATTAACCATAACCATAGCCAAACCATAACCAACCAACCATCCCAATACCAAGTTCCCTCTAATCATGGAAGTTGCTCAGGTGCTCATAACCGGGAGCACGGATATCGTGATAGTTTTATTAGACACTCTACAAAGTTTGTACCACTTTACCCACGTGTTTATGATTTCATCACCCGTCGGCGACTAAAGAACCTACCTTATACCAATTACACTTCCTTTGGTGTATGGCCAAGAGATCACAAAATAGCCTTTACAAAGGGATTACTAGCCTATTTAGACCCCACCGGTGGCGATGCCTTCAACTGAGCACATCTTCAACCAATGGCGCCCTCTTGAGCCATTCGGATCCCAGGGTAGTCCCACCAATCATCAACAAACCCAATCCAACTACCCCTTCCCCGAGCATCCTTAATGGTCCAAATAGCACTGGCAAAGCCCTAATTAATCAGCTACGCCGCACCCATACTTGGCCCCGTGGTGGCACTGTAGTCTTGGCTTATTCTCGCATGAACCGGTCTTTAGATCTAAAGCAAGCAAACCACCATATCATCAAACCCATCCACATACCAGGATTGCTTAGATCACCCATTATCATATTACATTAACCAGTTAATGTTATCCATAATCTCATTAATGCATAATTAAACGTGTAGTGTTGTTTTCCCATACCAATTATTTAAGTGAAGCAAAAGGTAAAAAGCCCTTGAAATGCTTTCCCCTTCATTAGCAACTCCATCGTTCGCTTGGCTATCTTGGAAAAGTACTTGATGAATCGACGGTAATATCCATCCATTCCAAGAAAACTCCAGATCTCATTTACGTTATGCGGGGGCTCCCATTTTAACACGTCCCTCATTTTTCCTGGGTCGGCCGATACTCCTCCTCCCGAGATGATATGACCCAAAAACGATACTTCTCTCAACCAAAACTCGCACTTGTTGAATTTAGCGTACAATTGGTGCTCCCTAATTTTTGCAATTTGAGCCTCAAATGTTCCTCATGTTCCTTCTCATCCTTTGAGTAGATCATAATGTCATCAATGAACACCACAACGAACATATCCAAGTACTCCATGAAGACCTTATTCATAAGGTGCATAAAGTATGCAGGTGCATCGGTCAATCCAAAGGACATCACAATGTACTCATAGGATCCATATTGTGTCCTAAAAGCTGTCTTGGGTATGTCCGATGGTATAATCTTCATTTGAAAGTATCCCGACCTCAAATCAATCATAGAGAAGACACAAGCACCCTTAATCTGATCAAACAAGTCTTCTATGCATGGCAAGGTGTACTTGTTCTTAATGGTTACCTCGTTGAGAGCTCGGTAATCTACACACATCCTTTGCGACTCATCCTTCTTGCCCACAAATAGCACGGGCGCTCCCCAAGGTGAAGAACTGGGGTGGATAAAACCTTTCTCTAGTTGCTCTTGAATTTGCTTCTTGAGCTCCGCTAATTCCATAGGAGGCATCCTATACGGCCTCTTAGCTATAGGTGCAGTTCCAGGTATTAAATCAATACCAAACTCAATGTCTTGGTCAGGTCGCATACCTAGCAACTCATCCGAAAAAACATCCAAAAATTCACACACCATTGGAATCTCCTCAATTGTGGTACCGTCCATATGATTCAGCTCCAATTGCTTTGGTGCGGTTTGAGATGCTTCGAACTCTATAGTGATCCCTTCCTCATTGGTGAACTTCACCGTCTTTGTGGCACAGTCAATGACTCCATTGTGCTTCCTCAACCAGTCCATACCAAGTATAATGTCTAATCCTTGAGAATCCAAAACAATGAGGTTGGCGAAGAAACAATGAGGTTGGCAAAGAAATCGGACAATTTAACCAGTAAGCCTTAGAATAAGGGGTGTAGATTTCTTCGCCAACCTCATTGTTTTGGATTCTCAGGGATTGGACATTAGACTTGGTATGGACTGGTTGAGGAAGCACAATGGAGTCATTGACTGTGCCACAAAGACGGTGAAGTTGACCAATGAGGAACGGATCACCGTAGAGTTTGAAGCATTTCAAACCGCACCGAAGAATTTGCAGCTAAATCATATGGACAGTACCGCATTTGAGGAGATTATGGTGGTGTGAGTTTTTGGATGTTTTTCCGGACGAGTTGCCAGGTATGCCACCTGACCGAGACATTGAGTTTGGTATTGTTTTAATACTTGGAACTGCACCTATAGCTAAGAGGCCGTATAGGATGCCTCCTATGGAATTTGCGGAGCTCAAGAAGCAAATTCAAGAGCAATTGGAGAAAGGTTTTATCTGCCCCAGTTCTTCACCTCGGGGAGCGCCTGTGCTGTTTGTGGGCAAGAAGGATGGGTCGCAAAGGATGTGTGTAGATTACCGAGCTCTCAACGAGGTAACCATTAAGAACAAGTACACCTTGCCATGCATAGAAGACTTGTTTGATCAGATTAAGGGTGCTTGTGTCTTCTCTCTGGTTGATTTGGGGTCGGGATACTTTCAAATGAAGATTAGACCATTGGACATACCCAAGACAGCTTTTAGGACACGATATGGATCCTATGAGTACATTGTGTTGTCCTTTGGATTGACCAATGCACATGGGTACTTTATGCACCTTATGAATAAAGTCTTCATGGAGTACTTGGATAAGTTTGTTGTTGTGTTCATTGATGACATTATGATCTACTCGAAGGATGAGAAGGAACATGAGGAACATTTGAGGCTCACATTGCAGAAATCGAGGGAGCACCAATTGTACACCAAATTCAACAAGTGCTAGTATTTGTTGAGAGAAGTATCGTTTTTGGGTCATATCATCTCGGGAGGAAGAGTATCGGTCGACCTAGGAAAAATGAGGGACGTGTTAAAATGGGAGCCCCCCCAAAATGTAAATGATATCTGGAGTTTTCTTGGAATGGCTGGATATTACCGTCGATTCATCAAGGACTTTTCCAAGATAGCCAAGCCAACGGCAGAGTTGCCAATGAAGAGGAAAGTGTTTCAATGGACTCAAGTCCGAAAGTGTCCAGAGGCAAAAACAGACTAGACCGTAGAAAAACGGACAAGTCCGATCGAGATCAGGGGGAAATCGGACTAGTCCGCACCAAAATTGGACTAGTCCGCACTTTCCATAATTCTTAAGTGCGGTTTTGTTTCTAACTGATTTTAAACTTGTTTCTTTTTGTGTTACTTAATTTTAAATATGTATTGGAATGTATGCAATGCATGATGGATGAAAATGAGGGTGTTGCAAAAAGGCTCGGCTGATATATTGGGGTTACTTGCTAGATGAGCGGGAAGCTTCCATCAGGGCCCTCGACGCGAAGAGTTGAAAGATCCTCGAGCATGCTAGGAAGACCAATGAGGCTGCTGACGATCCTCAAGACAGCCTCAACGAGCTAAATGAGATTCTCCTGAAGCACCGAGAAGACCTTGATGAGAGGGAAGAGAAACTTCTGGAGAAGTAGGAGGATATCATGAAGAGAGAGGGGGAGCTCGCCCAGAGGCTGTCTCTGGGGGAGCAAAGCTTGGCTAGATGCACTAAAATATTTGAGCAGTGGTGCAAGTAGGAGGATGAGAAGGACCGGAATATGGGGCAGGAGCTCTCCAAAAGAGAAGCTGATGTCGCCACCAGGGAGGAGAAGGTGAAAGGCAGGGAGAAGGACTTGGCAAACCGCCGGTACTGCATCCACCTCCAGGAGTCGGAGCTTCCTGACCGCGAAAAGCAGGTGGCTGAGAGTATTCAGCAACATGCCAAGGAGGTCGAGCGCGTCGCCCGGGTAGTTTTGCAGCTTGCGGCCGCTAGGAGGTCACTGGAGGAATTGAGGAGTATGAGGGACACTGAGTCCCAGCGAGTTTGGGATTTTTTGGGTTATGCCAATAAAGCTATGGTTCCACTTGGCTTCAGTCCGGTACGTCCCGATGACCCGGAGCTGGAGTTGGACAAGGCGCTGGTGGCGTTGAGCTCTACCAGCAACAAGTTGGACGTGATGGGTAACTTCATCGTCGACCAACTGGAGACAGAAGGGAGGTCCCTGGCCAAGAATGTCGTCGAATATGTGTTGACGTGTTTGAAAAGCCGGGTCCCCCAACTATCTCTAGATTCGGTGGTCGAAGGGCCCATTTCCGAAGAGGAAGATGCCGCCAGGCCAACATTCAAGAAGCTGCCCAGAAATTTGCCTCATTTTTCCATAGGACTTAGGACCTCCAGTAGCAAGGACCTTTTTCTTCTGCCCTTTACTTGTAATCCTCATTTTGTAATCCAATCCTTCGAATGAATGAAATCCAATCTTCTTGAATAAATGAATTCCATTTTTTATTTGTCTTCAATGCATTGTCCTTTATCTTGTTGGCCCCCTGGTAGATGTACACAATTTGATTGTGAACATGTATCAAAAGGATCTGACAATGTCTTGATGACTTGAACGCTTCAAACTTGTAGCTAGAACGCTTAGCTCTTAGATCCGAAGCTTACTTCCAACATCTCCAGGGACCCTTTGTTGCATCGATGGAGGGCCCCCCGGGGGTTGTTGGAGCTTTATAGGTCAACGGCGCCCACTGCCAACACATAGAGCGTCGACGGAGGGCCCCCTAGGAGGTGTAGGAGCTTGGTAGGTCTGACAGCGCCCACTGTCAGCGCTTAGAATGTCGATGGCAGGCCCCCTGGGATCATTGAAGTTTCCTGGCTTCGATGGTGTCCACTTGTAAATGTATAATACGTCGATGGTGGACCCCCTTGGGGTCATTTCTCCACCATCTTCATTTAGATCGCCGTTAATTCTTCACATCGATGGCTGGCCCCCATGCGAGTTGTCAGAGCTTGTTAGCTCTGAGGACGCCCACTTTCAATGTATAGAATGTCAATGGTGGGCCCCCTAGGGGTTGTCGGAGCTTAGTAGCTCCAACAACATCCACCATCGCCATGAGATTTCCATTTTCCCCACGTGTTAAAGACAAGAAAAACATTAAAATCCATCCTCTCGTCTATAATTTGTTTGTGGCTTACTATTCTTATTTGAAATTTAGGTTCGAAGGAACTCAACTTGATAACAAGTAAATTGATGTAATCTCTTCAGATCTGAATGCCTTTCGGACCCCTACTGAGGCCTGCCGGAACATAGGTAGAGTGGCGTACTTAGGGTGCTAGACCAGTCTAAGTCGATAGCACACTCTGGACCTGTCATTGGCTTTGGCGTTCAGGCGACTAGACTATCTAGCAATGCTAAGATCCGAAAAAGATCATCAATATAACTCGTACATCATTTGAATAACTTGTACTAAATCTTAAAAAGAATTGCACAACTTCATTATAGACAAGAAGTAAAAGAAATAGTAAAAGAAACGAGCCTGTACAAAATTAATGCACGTGGAGTCAACTTTCACACAACAATGTCTTTCATTATAGGTCACAATTACAGGGGAGACAAGGACACACTTAGGGTATGGAACAAGGCTAAGTGTGCTATTCATCTTGTTCTAACCCAGGGTAGGTAAGCCATACTTTCAGTACAGGGACCAACTTAGGTGGGCTTGAACTACCCGGACCCTCCCGTAGGGGTCCGGATGTTCTCCTATAGGACCTACCCGACTCCGTGTATAGACTCTATAACTTACATTGTGTGTAATTACAAACTCACCTCCGTGAAACTAAGCATAAAACTTATGGAGGTGCTCGATGTTCCATGGATTGGGAAGCGGAGTCCCATTCTCTGCTGCCAAGCGAACGCATCCAGGGCGGGATACTTTGATCACCCGGAAGGGACCTTCCCAGCTGGGGGACAGTTTGTTCATCCCTTCACGAGTTAGTATTCTCCGCAGCACCTGATCGCCTTCTTCAAGCTTTCAGTTATGCACATGCCTTTGGTGATAGTGCCAGAGCGCCTAGCGATATTGTGCATTCCGAACAGCTGCTTGGCACCTTCTCGCGTCGACGAGGTCAAGGTCTTCATGCCAGAGCCTGTCCTATGCAGCTTCGTCGAAGGTCCTTACACGAAATGACCCCATGGTGATTTCCTTAGGAATGACTGCTTCAACTCCGTACACCAAGAAGAAGTGTGTCTCTTGAGTTGACCGGCTAGGTGTTGTCCTGCTTGCCCATAGTGCGGACGGAAGCTCCTCTATCCAGTTGGCTCCATGTTTCTTCAGACGCTCATATGTGTGCTTCTTGAGTCCTTTCAATATTTCTGCATTTGCTCTCTCGACTTGGCCATTACTTGCTGAGTGAGCTACTGATGCGTAGCTGACTTGAATGCCGAGGTCTTCACAATATTCTTGGACTGGTAGCTTCCGTCCACTTGGTGAACTTGTCGATAGCGACGTACAGGAACCTGTAACCTCTGACGGGTTTCGGGAAAGGTCCCAAAATGTCCATCCCCCACACAACGAATGGCCACGTAGGAGGTACATTTGAGGCGACTGAGCCGGCGTGTGAATTTGTTTCACGTGGAACTGGCATGATTCACAATTTTTTACTAGCTCAATTGCATCCTCGAGTGCTGTAGGCCAGTAAAAGCCATGCCGAAAGGCTTTATCAACCAACGTGCGGGAAGACGCGGTTTTTCCACACTCGCCTCAATGGATTTCCGTGAGGAGCTTGTGGCCTTTTTCCCGGGCAATGCACCGCATTAGGACGTCGTTGGCACCACACCGGTAGAGATCCCTTTCTACCAGCATGTATCTTTTAGCCAATCTGACGGTCCGATCAGCGGATGCACCGTCTTCAAGAAGGTTGTTATCCTTCAAGTAGCTACGGATCTCCGAGATCCATGCATAAGAGCTAACTTGAGCCTCCGGATCTTGCGTGTTGGGTTGCTCGGAGCTTCCTGCAGTGCCTACGACCCTCGGTGGATGCCATGGTTAGTCACCGGGACCGCCAGCTCTTGGGTGCTGATCTCACCCCCTTCGCTCAGTTCGGCAGGCTGATTAGTGGGTCTTGATAATGTCCTGACAAAAACTCTGTCTCTAGCTTGAGCTCTAGTTGAAGCCTTCGTTGAGAGTTTATCAGCTTCAGCGTTGTTGAGACGCTGGACATGGTAGAGGTCCAGGACATGGAAATCTTTCTGGAGCTTCTGGACTTCAAGGAGGTAAGTAGTGAGTTGTGGGTTGTTGCAGCTGCATTCGCCTTTGACCTGCTTGATAATGAGCTGCAAATCACCCTTCACTAGCATCTGCTTGATGCCATATGATAGCGCCATCTTGAGCTCATAAGTTAGAGCTTCATACTCCGCCATGTTGTTGGTTGCCTTGAGGTCAAGGTGTACCATATACTTGACCTTCTCCCTAGTCGGAGCGTGGAGAAGAATTCCAGCTCCAGCCCCCTGCTTTTGCACGAAGTCGTAGAAGTAGAGAGTCTAGTGAGGCTCGATGATGACCGAGACCTTGGGTTCTGACTTCTGCTCACTGGGGCCCCCTAGATTTAATGAAGAAGGGGTCCACTCCACCACGAAATCAACCAATGTCTGACTCTTGATAGCATGTCGAGGCAAGAATTCAAGATTAAACTCTTCCAGCTCCGCTGCCCACTTTGCAACATTCCTAGTAGAATTGGGATTATGCAATATAGGAAGTAGCTGATAGGAGGTCACCGGTGATATCTTGTGGCCTGGAAGTAGTGACGTAGCTTCCTTGAGGCGATGAGAACTGCATAGAGCAGCTTATTCACCTCAATATATTTAGTCTTGGCAACATAGAGTACTTTGCTGATGAAGTACACTGGCCGCTGGATAGTCCGGACCTTCCCTGAAGGCCCTGGAGCTTCTTCTTCATCAACCCGAACCCTACCGGAGGGGTCCAAACATTCTTCTTGAGCTTCCCGAACCCTCACGGAGGGGTCCGGAATTTCTTCTTCAGCCGTGTGAACTCCCTCAGGTGAGAGAGGTTGATCCTCGACAGCTTGCCTTGAAGATCCATGCCTGGGGGCTGGGACCTAGACTTGCATTTAGGTAGCTCCAGACCCTCCTGGAGGGGTCTAAGCTACTGAACTATTGGTGGCTCCGGTCTTTTCGCGACCAGGACCATGCTGACAACCTCCGTAGTTGCCGAAATGTAAAGCAAAAGAGGCTCACCGGGGTTCGAAGCGACCAAGATTAGTAGTGTGGTGAGGAGCTGCTTGAGCTCTTGAAAAGCCTTCTCTACTTCTTCGGACCAATAGAATGGCTCGGTCTTCCTCAATAGCTTGAAGAAGGGAAGCGCTCGTTCTGCCAGTTTTGAGATGAACTGACTCAGCACAGATAGACATCCAGTTAGCTTCTAGACATCCTCGATGCGGACTGGGGGCCACATGTCTTCAATAGCCTTGATGTTTGCTGGGTTTGCCTCAATTCCTCGGTGAGTCACCAAGAATCCGAGCAGCTTCCCGGAGCTAACCCCGAAGACACATTTTTCTGGGTTTAGCTTGGTGCGCATCACGCGCAGCTTGTCCAAGATGGCTTGCAAGTTGTCAAGGAGTGACTCCTTGTTCTTCACCTTCACAACGATGTCATCGACGTAGACCTCCACCAAGTACCTGATGAGCTCTACAAATGTTTTGTGCATGGCTCGCGCAAAAGTTGAAGCAACATTTTTGAGACCGAAAGGCATGACAATATAACAATACAACCCATCTACTGTTATGAAGGCAGTATGCTCTTCGTCTTCCCTAGACATTTGGATCTGATGATATCTAGAATATGCGTCTAGGAAACACAATAGCTCGCATCCTGAGGTGGAGTCCACTATCTGGTCTATCCTAGGTAGTGGAAATGGATCTTTTGGACATGCCTTATTTAAGGTGGTATAGTCGATACACATCCAAAGTTTCCTCCCAGCCTTGGGTACAACGACTGGGTTTGCTAGCCATCGTGGATGATGAACCTCCCGGATGAAACCAGCTTCGAGCAGCTTCTTGATTTCTTGTCGAATGAAGTTCTGCCGCTCAACTGATTGCTTCCGGTGCTTATAGTGTACTGGCCGTGCGTCGAGGTATATCTTCAGACTATGCTCAATCACCTCCCTAGGGATCCCAGGCATGTGTGATGGTTGCCAGGCAAACACGCCAAGATTCCCCGGAGGAAAGTTATGAGTGCGAGTTTCTAT
Source organism: Tuctoria greenei (assembly GCA_036927565.1). Taxonomy (NCBI): domain Eukaryota; kingdom Viridiplantae; phylum Streptophyta; class Magnoliopsida; order Poales; family Poaceae; genus Tuctoria; species Tuctoria greenei. Next base: position 170,229,095 of record JAYESD010000002.1, on the reverse strand, counting down.
TTGTTGTCTAGACCTTCTGATATACGGTTGGTATGGGCAGCATCAGAACCAATTTCGATGACTTTGACGGGGATGTTGGTGTCACCACTTAGCTGCACGCGTGGTGCAGAGGTTGAGCCTCAATGACGATTGCTCAGAGGTTGAGCAGCTAGCTCCTTGTCGGATGCTTCCTCCTGCGCTGTTGTAAGGGCGTGGAGTTCTTCCAGCGCAGTGACTCCTATAGTACGATCCCCGTGGATCCGGAGAACTCCTGAAGGTTTCGACATCTTCAACACCAGGTAGACACAGTGGGCTGCGGCCATTAACCTATACAAGGCAGGCCTACCTAGGATGGTGTTGAAGGGTAGACTGATGTGTGCCACGTTGAAGACCAACTTCTCGGTCCTGTAGTTCTCCCAAGTCCCGAAGGTCACCGGGAGTGTAATTGAGCCAACAGGACTGATGGCCCCCAGACCTACCCCAGAGATAGGACGTGAGGGGCGAAGGTCCAAGAGTTTCAGTTGAATCTTGACGAACGCTTCATAACTAAGGAGGTTAAGTGTCGATCCTCCATCTACCAAGACATGGTAGAGCTGGACGTTATCGATGGTAGGAGACACCATCAATGGCAGTTGTCCAGCTCTGATCCTATTTCTTGGGCAGTCTAAAGCATAAAAAGTGATGGGAGTGTCCATCCATTTTCGATGGGGTTCTGCCTTGGTGGTAGGAGCTATGGCAGCGATCTCCCGACGCATAGTCTTGAGGACGCGGCGGGAGGTGATATCCCAGGACCCTCCATATATGGTGTTGAGGGTCTTCCAAAGCTCATTGTAGGAGATGTCAGAATCGTCGTCGACGGAGTTGTACACAGCCTTGAGGATCTTCTTCGGGTCCTGGAAGCCTAGCTTTGGATCAGCCGGAGCTTCGTCGACTTTTTGCTTTCCTTCCCGCTGGCGGAAAGGAGCTTCTTCTTGGCCCTTGTTGAAGCGCTTGACAAGGTTTTGGACCTCGCGGCAATCTTCAAGATTGTGAGTGTCCGTCTTGTGGATCAAACACCACATCTTTTGATCACCGCCGTCTTCGGACGATGGTCGAGAACGTTTCTCGGGGCGTGGCCCCCTGCCACCCAGAGTTGCTGCTGTAGCAGCAGCAGCAGGCGTGCCGGTCGACGGCTTCTTCTTGCCATTGGACTTTTTCTTCCTCTTTACACTACCGGAGGTAGTGGCTTTAGCCTTGGAGGACTTTTTATCAGCCTTTGGAGCTAGCTTGGAGTGCATTTCATAGCCCTCCGTAGCCCTAGCACACTTGTTGCCCAGGCTGAAGAGTTTAGTGACACTAGTGACTTCATTCGTCACCAGCTTCGCCAGCATCTTCTTGTCCCTAACACCCTGTCGAAATGTCACAATGAGATATGAGTTGGAGATGGAAGGAATGGTGTTCTGTACCTGAGAAAATCACTAGATGAACGATCGCAGTGACTCTCCCGATTTCTGTTGTACGGCGAACAGATCCAGCTATGTGCTAGGTCGGGTGTAGGAGCTCTCGAAGTTGGCGGTGAACTGGTGGCATAGCTCCGCCCAACTGTTGATGGATTCAGGCGGAAGACTCATGAACCAGGACCTGGCTGTCCCAGTTAGAGCCACAGGAAAGTAATTGGCCATCACTGCCTCATTGCCTCTCGCCGCGAGGATAGCGGTGAAGTAGATTTGGAGGAACTCGATGGGGTTGACAGTCCTGTCATATTTCTTCGGCGGATGAGGCTGTAACTTCTGCAGCCATCGGACCATGCGGAGGTGCATGGTGAGAGACGAACAGTCAACCCCTACTCCCAGAGGAGAAGGGTTTTCCCGAGCTTCTTGCCTTACGCAAGCATGCTCGATGTAGACGTGGCCATCCTGCTGCCTGTAACGGCGGTCGAGCTCTAACCCCATATCATGGGTTGAGAGGTTTGAAGCTGCGTGAGTACGACGTGCCCAGGAGGGCAGGGACGTCACTTACTGGGAGGGCGCATGCCTCCGGTGCTGTGACGTCTGAGGACCAAGTCTGCCAGACAAGGCCCTTCGTCGAGAATGTGCCTGCCCCAAAAGGGGAGGACCTTGGTTGCTGATGGCATTAGCTGCAGCTGCAACCAGATGCTCCACATCAGCGCACCAATGCTCCATTGCACTTTGAGGTGCTCCGTGCGCTGGTGGACGCTGCACAAGAGTACACGACGCATTGATCGTGTTCTCAGGATTGTTGTGATTCGATGCACTGACCGACACAAGAACACTGTCGGTACCCAGCATACCGGGTACCCTCGTGCACAAGCTAGAGCCACCTAGGTACCTCGTCTCCCAACAGGGACAGGGTTCGAGGGTGCCACATGTTCAAAGAAACCCGGACCCACCGGCCTTAGATGGGAAGTCCAGGGTGCCCATGAAACATCCAAAAGGGGGAGCTCAGCTCCACCTGGACGACAAGCTCCCAGGCAGCCACGTATCCAGCAGGACGGGACCCGACCTCCTCCGCAGAGGTAAGCCCCCAAGCTGCCGCGTGGCCCACAAAGTCGAGACCCGATCTCCCCAGCGGAGGCGAGCACCCAAGCTACCACGTGGCCTGCGGGGCGAGACCTGACCTCCCCCACGGAGGTAAGCTCTTGAGCTGCCACGTGGCCCGCAAGACGAGTGTGGCTTCCATCGTTGCGGAGAGCTCCCCAGCGGCCGCATGGTCAGTCCACTTGCCCTGAGCAGATAGTAAGGAAGTTAAGAGGGTGGTGTGCCTTGTCTCCATCAAGCCTTGAAGATATGCGGCTTCCCGAGACACATGGCACGGCGCACGCCTAATGTCAGGTACCGCTACGACTAATCGCATCACAGTGAAGGCGTCGCAGGCCTATCCCCCTTCGCCAAGTGGGTAGCTTACGGCACCAGAGACAGATGGATGGGACATTTCCTGCCAATATCACAATGGCGCGTGGGCTACTAATAACCCGGGCGGCAAGACGGCGAGTCCTCACGTTCGCAGTCAGAGCAAGCTTACAAAAGAAGCCTTAGATCTTTAGGATAAGAGTGCCCCGAGACCACCTGTCAGGCCCCGGGACCCCACTTGTAAGGCGTCCGACCTTGACTACAAAAGGCCTGGACAACCCTCGCTACAAGGAACAGACTCAGAATCCCCGATACACACATGAATACACACCCACCAGCAATACAATCCACCATGGAGTAGGGTGTTATGCTCCCTACGGCCCGAACCACGTAAAAAACTCCATTGTCTCATACTCTTCCACTAGAACACAAGTTTGAGACCTAAGCCCCGCCGAACAAGAACCTTTGCGGGCTGCTCCTTAGCAGATCTGGGGGAAGTGTCGCATTCACCCTTCGACATTTAGCACGCCAGGTAGGGGCTTCTTCCCTCAAAAAAAGTGGTTGCGCTTTCACCACCATGGTGTTTATCAGGTCCGTGGAAGTCAGTTTTCACGGCCCTCGTCCAGTGATCAGATACATCGCTCAAGCGATTCTCTCCGGTCCGTCTCGACCCCGTGAAGGTACGGCTGGCTAAAATGGCACGTCGGGACACGCCCCAGCTCATTCGTCTCCACCAGCACCCACAACTGCGAGCCTGGAGAGAGCTTTGGCGGCGGCCAGAGCTCTAATCCACCACCCACCGTCGCTGAACACCTCTCAGGGGGCGGCTCAACAGTGGGTCCAAGACATCGACTACCTCGTCGTCACAACCATCAACTCCCCCAACACGGGAAGGCGCCTCGTGTCGCTATGACGTACGCCGTCCATCGACCGTCACTCTGCCAACTCCCACTCCTCAAGCCTACGAGTGTTGGCCAGCTCCCCACGGAGGACCTCAAGGCTGAGCTTGACTGTCGTCAAGCTCACATGGACGACCGTGTCATCATCGAGCGGCAGCAAGAGAGGTGGCGCAACCTCGACGGCAAATATGGCCCTCAATGCCTTGTTCACGACGTGTCCCCCATCCAAGGTGTGCCGCAGGTAAACCCTCCGCCACCTGACCAGGAGTATGTCGGCTCGACAGCTCCCCTGCAGTACTCAGTGCACCAAGATGTGCAGCAACAGTACTTGGCGCAGACAGTACCATTGCAGCAACGCATGGCACAACTAGTGCCACAACCGCAAGTCCAACAAGTGTCGCACGTCGTGCAGCAGACCCCGTTGAGGTATGTTGTCCCATCTTCCTCTCCGACAAGGCCCGTGGGAGGCTGCTCGTCGTTGGCTCCTCACCTCCGCTTCGCAATTTGGCCACGCAAGTTTCGGCCACATATCTCGGAAAGATTCGACTAAAGCATCAACCCGGTGGAGTTCCTGCAGATCTACACTACGATGCTCCTTGCTGCAGGAGCGGATGAGACCACCCTGTCGAACTACTTCCCAGTCGCCCTGACTGAATCAGCCCGCTCATGGTTGATGAACCTTCCCGAGGGGTCTATAACCTCTTGGGATTAGCTGTGCCGGCAGTTCACGGCGAACTTCGGCAGCTCCTACACGCGCCCTGGCACCGAGCTTGACAACCACGCCGTGCGACAGCAACCCAAGGAGACGTTTCGATCATTTATCCAGCGTTTCTCCCTGGTACGCAACTCCATTCCAAACATCCCAAATGCCTCTGTCATAGTGGCATTTCGCCAAGGAGTGCATGACCGCAAGATGCTCGAGAAGTTAGCTACGCACAACGTGCAAGACGTCTCCGAGCTCTTTTCCATCGCTGATCAGTGTGTCAGGGCACCAGAAGGCCGCGACTAGCACGCTCAGCCCGCCCCTGGAGCAGGTGGGGCCGGCCAGACTGGAGAAGGAGCCGCTACCCTGGTAGCGGCAAAAATAAGAACAGGAACCGTGGTGGCATCCAGAACAAACCGCTGCATGGAACCCCCGTCGCGGGAGCAGCCACAACCGGAGGAGGCAAGCCCCCACGCCCAGAGAAACGCCCTCGTCAGCCACCTGCCACTGATGAAGACGTCGAGCCCTGCCCGGTGCACAAGACTCACGAACACACCACGTGCGAGTGCTGGGAGATAAAAAGGTGCGCCGAACGCTACCAAGGGCGGGCGCAGCAGCGCCCGGACGGCGCCCCCATCCTCCAACGGGAGGGCAAGCAGAAGGTCGAACCCAAGGTTGACAATGACGAGGAGCTGGAGTACCAGAAGCAAGAGCGAGACGTCAAAGTGGTCCACCAAGATGAGGACTCTGATGCCAGCAGTGACAACAAGCATCGCAAGACCCTCCACGTCATCTTAGAATGGTCTTGGGATCCCGTGTCCCGGAACGCGGTCAAGACCCTTCGTCGTGCTTTGGCTTCGACAGCCCCTGTACCCACTCCGGCGCAGCATCACCGCTGGAAGGAGATCCCGATCAGCTTCGACGCCTCTGACTGCCCCAAGAATATGGCCGTGGCAGGGGTACTGCCTCTCCTAGTCTCCTCCACCATAGCCAACGTCAAGCTCCACTACATCTTGATAGATGGCGGGGCCGGCCTCAACCTCCTCAACCGTGCAGCTTTCGAACAGCTACGGATCCCAGTGTCCAAGCTAGCCCCCTTGAGCCCATTTTCGGGGTTGGGACTTGGAGCATCATCCCGTATAGCAACATCCACCTACGGGTAACCTTCGGGACACCCGACAACTATAGGACAGAGAACATCTTCTTTGATGTTGCCGATGTCAGCCTCCCTATCAACGCCATTATCGGTAGACATGCCCTGTACCAGTTCATGGTTGTAGCTCACTACGGCTACCTCATTCTGAAGATGCCAACACCCTTCGGCGTCCTAAGGATCTGTGGAGATCGCACCGCTGCGTGTTAGCCTTGGAGCAGCTCCAAGAACTCACGGTGGACCTAGCACCAGTCCCGATCAGCGCTGGATCAAGTCGACCTCCGCCAAGCTCTCAACATCGCAGAGCACCAGCCGCACCTCAGCTGCAGCCCTCTGGTAGCATCGACACCTCCGCCAAAACTGCCAAGCCAAGTCCCGGCTCTGCTCGGACCACTCGCAAGACGGGCGGCCAAGGCAGGAAATAGGGATGCTCGCTCATCGCCCCTCTAAAAAGATGTTGACAGCAAGGTTGCCCGCCAACCATCGCAACTACTCATGGAGCTGTAGGCACCCCTATTGTAAATACTAGTCTTAGTAAAACGTCGTAAAGGATTTCATAGAGCTTATGAGCAGCACTAAGGACAACCAAGCACCGGGAGGGTCAAGACAAGAGTGTGCAGCTGGCTTAGCTTGGTTCCGAACTCTAAAGCATGTGCACCCTGCCTCCCTCATCATCCAGAGACAAGCCATTGCCCTCTTTTGTAAAAGGTTGTCTCCCCCTATGAACTCCTATAAAAAATATCACTGTTTTACTTAAAGGCTTCTTAAAAAAACTTTGTCCATTTACTTACGCATTAAGTTTATGAACATGCCATGCTAAGACTCGTTCATCACGTATTATTTTATATGCGCGATTGTACACTATGTAACTCACCCATGCAGGAGTCATGCAATCCTAATGCAGGCGGGTCTGCTTGAGGTACCTGCAGTGTATGAGGGGTTCTTCTGGCCCCTCTCGTCATTAGGGCCATGTGACGCAGAAGGTTCCCCAAGAAAGGCATGTGCCGAGCAGGAGGTTCAGGGGGTGTAAACTGCTTAGCCTGGTATTGTACCCTTTGCGTACACACCCTGCCTCCCAGCGCTACAGCCAAGTACTGAGAGCCAGAAAGCTCACACCCTGAGGACGACAGGAGCTGGGCCCCGGAGCACCAACGCACTGAATTACCCAGGCCCCGCGAATAAGCCCAGGACAATAACCCATGACAGAGCTAAGGGAGAGCTATAGGTAAATCAATGAGAAAACTAGTCCACCTTGCTTCTATCATATGTGCAGAACAGCCTGCCCCGGCACCTCTCAAGGGGCCTGTCGTCGACGTCTCTACGACAATGGTGGAGGACGCCGGAGCATCCAGCTCCAGCACCTCCCAAGGGGCCTGCCGTCGACGACTACACGAAGATGGTGGACGACGTCGGAGCATCCAGCTCCGTCACTACCCAAGGGGCCTGCCGTCGACGACTCTAAGATGATGGTGGATGACGCTAGAGCATCTAGCTCCGGCACCTCAAAAGGGGCCTGCCGTCGACGTCCCAGAATGTCAAACGACAGCATCAAGTGCATAAAAGTGAGTAAACTCTCCTGCCATGCTCCTGTTGCTAACAAGGTTCCCTTGTGATAGCATGTAAGCCAGGGGCCTGCCATCGACGTCTACACGAAGATGGTGGACAATGCTGGAGAATGCAGCCCCGGCACCTCCCAAGGGGCCTGCCGTCGACGTCTACATGAAGATGGTGGACGACGACGGAGCATCCAGCTCTGGCACCACCGAAGGGGCCTGCCGTCGACGACTCTACGATGATGGTGGACGACGCTAGAGCATCCAGCTCCTGCACCTCACAAGGGGCCTGCCGTAGATGTTAAAATGTCAATGACAGCACAAAGCACTGATAAGTGAGTAAACACTCCTGCCCTGCTGTTGTTGCTAACAAGGTTCCCTTGCGATAGCTTGTAAACAACGGTCCTGCCGTCGACAACTCTACGATGATGGTGGACGACGCTTGAGCATCCAGCTCCGGCACCACCCAAGGGGCCTGCCTTCGACGTCTCTACGATGATGGTGGACAACGCTGGAGCATCCAGCTCTGGCACCTCCCAAGGGGCTTGCCATCGATGTATCTAAGACGATGGTGGACAATGCTGGAGCATCCAGATCCGACACCTCCCAAGGGGCCTATCGTCGACGTCTACACGAAGATGGTGGACGATGTCGGAGCACCCATCTCCGGCACCTCTCAAGGGGCCTGCCATCGACTTCTCTACGACGATGGCGGACGACGCTAGAGCATCCAGCTCCGACACCTTCCAAGGGGCCTACCGTCGACGTCTACACAAAGATGGTGGACAACGCCATAGCATCCAGCTCTGGAACCTCACAAGGAGCCTGCCGTCGATGTTCCAGAACGTCAATGACAGCACCAAGCGCGGATAAGTGAGTAAACTCTCCTGCCCCGCTCTTGTTGCTAACAAGGTTCCCTTGCAATAGCCTGTAAACCAGGGGTCTGCCGTCGACGACTCTACGATGATGGGGGACGACAAGAGCCAGGCCCCGGAGCACCAACGCACTGAATTACCCAGGCCCCATGAATAAGCCCAGGACAATAACCCATTATAGAGCTAAGGGAGAGCTATAGGTAAATCAATGAGGAAAACTAGTACACCTTGCTTCTATCATATGTGTAGAACAGCCTGCCCCGGCACCTCCCAAGGGGCCTGCCGTCGACGTCTCTACGACGATAGTGGACGACGTTGGAGCATCCAGCTCCGGCACCTCCCAAGGGTCCGGTCGTCGATGACTACACGAAGATGGTGGACGACACCGGAGCATCCAGCTCCGTCACTACCCAAGTGGCCTGCCGTCAACGACTCTAAGATGTTGGTGGACGAGGCCAGAGCATCCAGCTCCGGCACCTCAAAAGGGGACTGCCGTCGACATCCCAGAACGTCCAAGGACAGCATCAAGTGCGTATAAGTGAGTAAACTCTCCTGCCATGCTCCTGTTGCTAACAAGGTTCCCTTGTGATAGCCTGTAAGCCAGGGGCCTGCCGTCGACGTCTACACGAAGATGGTGGACGACGCCGGAGCATGCAGCTCCGGCACCTCCCAAGGGGCATGCCGTCGACGTCTACATGAAGATGGTGGATGATGACGGAGCATCCAACTCTGGCACCACCCAAGAGGCCTGCCGTCGACGATGGTGGACGATGCTAGAGCATCCAGCTCCGTCACCTTACAAGGGGCCTGCCATAGACGTTGCAAAACGTCAATGACAGCACCAAGCATGGATAAGTGAGTAAACTCTCCTGCCCCACTGTTGTTGCTAACAAGGTTCACTTGCGATAGCCTGTAAACAAGGGGCCTGCCGTCGACAAATCTACGACGATGGTAGACAACGTCGGAGCATCTAGCTCTAGCACCTCCCAAGGGGCTTGCCTTTGACGACTCTATGACGATGATGGACGACGTTGGAGCATCCAGCTCCAGCACCTCCCAAGGGGCCTGTCGTCGATGTCTCTACAATGATGGTGGACAATGCCAGAGCATCGTGATCCGACACCTCCCAAGGGGCCTACCGTCAACGTCTACACGAAGATGGTGGACGACGTTGGAGCACCAGCTTCGGCACCTCTCAAGGGGCCTGCCATCAACTTCTCTACGGCGATGGTGGACGACGCTGGAGCATCCAGCTCCGACACCTTCCAAGGGGCCTACCGTCGACGTCTACACGAAGATGGTGGACGACGCCGGAGCATCCAACTCTGGCACCTCACAAGGGGCCTGCCGTCGACGTTCCAGAACGTCAATGACATCACCAAGCGCGGATAAGTGAGTAAACTCTCCTACCCCGCTCTTGTTGCTAACAAGGTTCCCTTGCAATAGCCTGTAAACCAGGGGCCTGCTGTCGACGACTCTACGATGATGGGGGACAACGTCGGAGCATCCAGCTCTGGCACCTCCCAAGGGGCTTGCTGTTGACGGCTCCTAAGATATACTAACAAATCATCCCAGCAACGGTGCCAGAAATGCTTGTTGGTATTTCTTAACACCACAGATCATCTCTGGTAAAGAGATGAGATCTGCAAGCGCACGGAAGATACCGTTTTAGCATTTCACCCATGAGTATTCCCAAGGGTATCGTATTTATCCCAAAGGAAGGCAATGGAGTAAAGTATATACTACTCTTATGGTCAAGCTATGGGATACTAATCCATTATCCGGACAGGAGTAAGTTGATAATAGGGATAGTGTGACACACACCTAGGTAATCTATTCTAAAGGGTAAAATGGGTCCTAGAGGGAGATTGGGTTGAGAGTTAGAGAGTTTCTCCTACAATGCTCCTAATACATATACATAGCCTTAGGTAGATACTAATGGTCATGTCAATGATGAATTCCTATGCAATGCTATTCAACACATAGGGCACGGGCTTACCCCTAGCAATACTAGGGCGACTCCCGCCAAGAGCCTGTGTCATAGCCGAACGTGGAGGATTACAAAGGACAGATAGGGTTGTGACCACCTACTGCCTACCTCTTCAATCTGTGGGTCTACGAGATATCCAACACTACTTAAATACCTTAGCACCATGCTAGCATACTAAGCAAATACCTTAGGAGCCATCGCACCAGCCATCCTAAGGCAATGACTAACCTAAACATCGTTGAACCAATGTTGAAATAAGTCATTCATATTAACATAATCATATCATAACTACATAGACTATAGTGGGGGTCTATAGTGTTTATGACCATAAGATGTGATCATGAGAGTGAAATCATAAAGACTATACCTTCTACATACATGGACTCCACAATCAAACAAGAAACACTTTGTCCAAGTATACGTATAAAAGAAGACTAAAGATAATACCTTTATTGAGCACAAAGTCACAAATACAAGAAGGAATACATAAGCCATACCTTTCCCAATGTGGAATTGGGAGGAGAGACTCCTTCTACTCCTTTCCCAATTTGGACTTGGGACTAGAGGATCTCCTCTCTACATCCTAACTCCTCTAAGGACTATGGAAGATAGTGTATATAATTAAATGATGCCCAAGTGGTGTGTGTTAAAGTGAGGGGTAGGGGGTCCTATTTATACTAGTGTTGAGGTCGCTTCCCGCCACCAAAAGTGCACGAATGAGTCACCATTGACTCCAGGGAGCCGGGAGGAGCCAACATGTGGAGGCTGACCGAGTTTGGTGCAAAGACCAGGTCGGTCGACCCGCTGGTTTGGCTGACCTGATCATTGCACCGTTTCTCGTGTGCTTTCTCCAAATGGCTACCAGGTGGGTCCCATTGATGTATATGGGTGATACACTGTAGGATCTCCTTGGATACTTCTGTTTGTGGGCCATTTGATCCTCGGATGCCACGTGTCATCGCCTGATCTGCTGGGATGGTATTTTATAGGATTGGTCCCTCTACATTTCATCTTTTCCTGCATAAAATGCTGCATACACATATTTCTCCAAGTCCAAGTGGAATTGGGTTAGATAGAAAGGTGATGTGTGCAAGAATGACAAATCCTTCACATATTTGAGTTAAATTGACGGATGAAATTGGTATATAACAGCCGTCAACAAACTCCCCCAAGCTTATCCTTTGCTCGTCCCAAGCAAAGTCAAGACTTTAGGTTGATGATCAGGAGTTGCTACAATGTCTTATTTTCAAAAGTATCTAATGCACAACAAGATACTCTACCTAGTATTGCAGAAATTGGCTATGATACCCCACCTTTCTTAAGTTATCATGGGGCTTATGCTTTTTCGTATTGATGAGTAGTTGAAAGGTAGAATAGCAAATGGAGAAAACATAGCCTAGAAATCAAGTTCCACTTAAATCTCGGAGAATTCAATTTAGATATTAAGTACCCTAATTTGATTCTCTTAGTCACTCCTTTGTGGATAGTGGAAATATTTCCTCACCAAAGCATTGTGCCTCTACTATTCCTACTCATTGAATATGGCTGGTATGTGGAGCTTGGTAAGGAAAGTAAGTAGGCATATTTGCATCACATATATTGCTATGTCAAAAGAGTAAGCCTTGGGAGAATTCAAATCAAAACTTTTGGATTCAAGACTAGTGCATGTGTGATGGAGTGGAAGTGGATGTGGATACTTGAGATATCTCCTTTTTGGTGTAATCTCTCTTTCTTTTCCAGGGATGAAACATAGCTACTTTTCTTTTCTATTTTTTTCTCATGCTTATGATGTAAGCATGCCTTTTTTTTCTTTTTGTAGCCATGTCTTCTACTCCCTTTCTTTGCAATGAATTTTGAAGAGAGTGCTAAATGTGAATAACATGGAGTTTCTCTTTTTGTTGTGGTATGGTGGATATGATAGACGTTTTGCTTACTTCTAGTGTAGAAGTATAGCATGTGCAAGTGAAGTCTTAAATTCAAAAAGAGTTGAATGATTTCTCACATAGGTCTATACTAGTTTGACTAGGCTCAATGTGAAAGCAAATAGCATATGCATAAGGTTTTGTCCATGTATGAACATCATATGGCTTTGGTAGGTATTTCCAATCAATTGAGGGAAACTTAAATCTTTTTAGAATTACTACGGAAATCTAAGGTTTACTATCAATCTAGGACTAGCAGCCCTATTACCAATTCTAGTCTTGCAACAACCTAGAATTAGATTAAGCTTTTGCTACCCACAACTTACAAATTAATGTAAAAGTATTTCAAAGCAATGAAAGCAATATTCGGAAAGTAGAAAGTTGTAAACTAGAGACTTAGCAAAATAAAACAGAGCAACTATTCATCATTTCATCTATGTGAATTCTAAATCATTCTTACCGCACATCTTTATTTGATGAAAGCAAATCTAACCTATTTTTATATTTTTTTTAGATGCATGGTGGATGGTGGATGAATGGAAAGTAAATATGCAATGGATGATTTGAAATAAAAATGCAGTGGGTGTGATACAAGTTACCTCAAGTGGGGGTCCTCCCCCAAGCTTATTCTTGATCAAGGTCCGTGATAGGAGTTGAAACCCTAACGACGGAGGTAGGCCATGAGTTGGCCTATCGGTGTTGCAACGTGGCTTTGACAATGGAGGGTTAAGTGTTGATTGTTGTGTTGCCTCCCATTGACACCATGAGTGTGGTTGAATAGAGTATTTTCGATGTTGATCGTCCGCTCATCAGGGTCTCCATGTGTTGGGTGTGATTTGCCATTCCCTGGCTAATATAATGATAACCTTTTAGATCCAAAGGAATGACGTGCACTCAGCATACATTGAGTATGTTCGTCATTCTTTGGCTAAGGTGTATTATATCTTTTTGCCATAAGGGAGTGACATGTGCCCAACATGCATTGGGTATGATCAGTTGTTCCTTGGGTAAGGTACAACATACTTAGAACCACAAAGGAAAGACATGCACTCAACATGGATTGAGTGTGATCTGTTGTTCCTTGGCTAAGGCATGACATACCTTCTAGCCACATAGGAACAACTTGCACCCAATATAAATTGGGTGTGATCTTATCGTTCCTTGGTCATGGTACATCATAACTCTTAACCACATAGGAATAACTTGTACCCAATGATGGTGGCAAATCCCTTGAGCTTGAATGAGTGCTTAAAATTGTTGAGAGCATAATGCTCTCACCCATTCGTGGCAGCTCATTGGTTGCTCATGGAGGGTTCCCATTTTAGATCTCTAGCCTCGTATAGTTATGATTGACCTTCGGCCATAATTTCCGATAGATAACAACCATCCTAATTTACTCCTTGACCAAGAGATGTTGAAATGGAATCCTCTAGGGATCGCAACAATCAGCTTCATTAATGCCTGCATAGTAATATTACTCCTACAAACTTCCTCTCTTGAATGGAGAGGGATGGTTAGCTCCTGAGACTTGTACAAATGAATGTTTGAGTTAGGTAAGCGAACTTTCATTTGTACATACGGGGAAGAACAAAATCAAATATGTATTGGATCCAATGTCAAGTGTATCTATGATCAATGTGTTTTTCATTGATAAGAGTGGAGCTTTATGGATAATTCATGTTGCATATTTTCTAAAGCTCCTACTCATAGCAATGCATGTGATAGAAATACACTATATGGATCCCTACACCTTTTAAAGTTTCTAACCATCTTAGCTTTTAATAGAAAATTTTTATCATTTAGACCATGACAAACAAGATTCTCAAGTTTATCCCCCTGAACCTCACTAGGAATTTGAAATTTAGTGACTCCTCCTAAAAATATAATTCAATTTCAGAGCAAGGATATCACTTATTCCTAGGAGTTTGAAATCTAGTGACACCATCTATGCATGAAGCTCAATTAAAAATTATGGTTGTCACTATGCCCAAGTTACTATATGCCAATTCACCAATTAAGTCATGCCCAAAAGTTTTGTTTTGTAAACCTCGACAAAAATGACTAAGTTTACAAAACAATCCTTAAAGGATTCTAGGTACTTGTTTGGGATTTTTCCAAGTGAGGTGGGATTTTCTTTTGGAGATCCAGAAGTCAATACCCACGCTTACTCTTGTGAGAGTGCTTGAGAATTAAATGATGAGGAAGTGTCAACCTTCCTCACAAGTGCAAGCAAATACATTCAATTCTATGGCAAACCAAACAACGAAAAATTCTAAACTCATACATCATTTGAAGAGCAGTTGGTGACGAAGGTCTTTGTGTGAGAAACTCACAACCTTGATTTTCGGTGTAGGTTTGATGGTTGATGTCAAATGCCAAGTTGAGATTGGATTTGGCAATGGATTTGGTTCTGGCTCCTCCATTGGGTCATCATCTTGAACATTTCTCTTCCTCAAACTCAAAATGAGTTTGAAGGAGAGAAGTGTTCTTAAATCCTCCCAATGGTGACTTGAGCTTGATGAAACCTTCCACTTTCTTGCCATACCACCTCTTCACAATTTTGACCTAGTTGCACTTTAATCAAGAACAAACAAAAGATCTCGAAAATGGGTTACGTTAGCCAAAAGCAAATTGAACCTAATTTTCAAATTGTCTTGCCTAGCTTGAAATAACTTGTAAATGCAATGAGGGTCAAAGCAAATCTTTTTGGTTTGAACTAGGAAAATAAATTCAAGTGGTCATGCACGTAGTTCATATCCAATTAAATCCCCCCCCCCCTTCAAATTTTTAGTTTTATAATGGTTGAAAATTTTACTTTCCAACATGCAAGTGTGGAAATGTAAATGCAAGGGTTGATGCAATTTGGAAAACAAATATGAGATAACTACCAATTAACCTATTGGCAAGGACTTACCAAATTTTTGAAGTCCGATGAGTAGGACTTACCTCCGTTCTGTTCAGCGTGATGATTTGTTGTCCAATCCCGGAGTTGAAGATGTGGATGATTTCTTCTGTTTTGACATGCCAAACTCTTTTGGCTATCATTTGGACATGTGGGCCACATGGTGGCCCTAGCCTCTCCCTGTTGTATTGATATAGACATGTTGTTGTAGCAACGGGTTCTCCCTCTTGATCATGGGTCAAAGGCTTCCTTGGGCATGATGACATGTGGACTCCATAATCAAACAAGAAACGCTTCATCCACAATGTCACTTGCCCTAGGTTGATGGGTTTGGTCGAAGTGTGGGAATCCCAACAAGTGATGTGGGATATCTTGGACATTGAATGCTCCTTAAGTTCTTGTCCTTGGCCAAGATCTTCATGTGAATGTTGTCTTGATTTCTGCTTGGCCAAGATACTTCAAGGTAGGCTAGTTGAACTTAAATCCCTTGGAAAACCATAGCCTCCTTGAATACATAGGTGAAATTAATTCCACCCTTGACCTCGTTGTGAACAGTAGCCATCGGAGTTGTTGTTTGAAAAAGGTTCTCATGGGTCTTAGGGAAATAATTCCCACGCGTCCCATGATGACATGGATTTTCACAAATCATGTGAATATCCACAACAAATCTCCATTGACTTGGTATTCATGATACTTCAATGGGAGGTGTAGTTCCATAACTATCATGTCCACCTTGTGAAGTGGTGTGCATGTCAAGCTATGGGAACTCGAGCATTCTTCAATCCACCCCTTGAGTGGAGACCTTCTTCTCATCCATGATGAATGAGAATAGGACTCCTTCAGCTCCAGCATGAATGTGGTCATGGATTGGTGGAGCCAACCCATGACACGAGTGTTGGATGAAGAGCCAGCTATCCACCCCATGGTGGAGGCAAACCAAGAAGAACTTCTTGGAGCCTTCCCAAGCTTGGGTATGGATGACTTTGGCTCCTACTAAAAGCTGAAATTCTCCCTCAAAAATGCAATGGTGTTGCCTAGCGGACATTTGTTGAGGTACACCTTAAATCATCTTGTAGTTTAGCACTTGCGTCCTCGTTGGCCATCCCATACAATGGGTTGGCTAACACTACCCTGTTTTCACGTAAAGGAGAAAACAAACAACGGTAATCCTGCCTAATAACTACTAGTACCTATAGCTTAATCACAAGTGATAGCTATCCTTCACTTCCTTTGCCTTCCCCGACAACGGCGCCATAAATGCTTGTTGAAGGCTCCTAATATATACTAACAAATCATCCCCGGCAACGGCGCAAAAAATGCTTGTTGGTATTTCTTAACACCATAGACCATCTCCCGTAAAGAGATGAGATCTGCAAGCGCACGGAAGATACCGTTGTAGCATTTCACCCATGAGTATTTCCAAGGGTATCGTATTTATCCCAAAAGAACGCAATGGAGTAAAGTATATACTACTCTTATGGTCAAGCTATGGGATACTAATCCATTATCCGGACAGGGGTATGTTGATAATAGGGGTATTGTGACACACACCTAGGCAATCTATTCTAAAGGGTAAAATGGGTCCTAGAGGGAGATTGGATTGAGACTTGGAGAGTTGCTCCTACAATGCTCCTAATACATATACATAGCCTTAGGTAGATACTAATGATCATGTCAGTGATGAATTCCTATGCAATGCTATTCAACACATCAGGCACGGGCTTACCCCTAGCAATACTAGGGTGACTCCCGCCAAGAGCCTGTGGCATAGCCAAACGTGGAGGATTACAATGGACAAATAGGGCTGTCACCACCTACTGCATACCTCTTCAATCTGTGAGTCTACGAGACATCCAATGCTACTTAATATACCCTAGCACCACACTAGCATACTAAGCAAATACCTTAGGAGCCATGGCACAAGCCATCCTAAGGAAATGACTATCCTAAACATCGTTGAACCAATGTTGAAATAAGTCATTCATATTAACATAATCATATCATAACTACATAGATTATAGTGGGGGTCTATAGTGTGTATGACCATAAGATGCGATCATGAGAGTGAAATCATAAAGAATATACCTTCCACATACATGTACTCCACAATCAAACAAGAAACGCTTTGTCCAAGTATACGTATAAAAGAAGACTAAAGATAATATCTTTATGGAGAACAAAGTCACAAATACAAGAAGGAATACATAAGTCATACCTTTCCCAATGTGGAATTGGGAAGAGAGACTCCTTCTACTCCTTTCCCAACATGGACTTGGGACTAGAGGCTCTCCTCTCTACATCCTAACTCCTCTAAGGACTATGGAAGATAGTGTATACAATAGAATGATGCCCAAGTGGTGTGTGTTAAAGTGAGAGGTAGGGGGTCTTATTTATACTAGTGTTGAGGTTGGTTCCCGACACCAAAAGCGTGTGAATCAGTCACCATTGACTCCAAGGAGCCGGGGGGAGCCAACACGTGGAGGATGACCGAGTTTGGTGCAAAGACCAGGTCGGCCGACCCCCTGGTTCGGCTGAGATGGTCATTGCACCGTTTCTCATGTGCTTTCTCCAAGTGGCTGCCAGGTGGGTCCCATTGATGTATATGGATGATACATTGTTGGATCTCCTTGGATACTTCTGTTTGTGAGCAATTTGATCCATGGGATGCCATATGTTGTTGCCTGATTGGCTGGGATGGTATTTTATAGGATTGGTCCCTCTACATTTCCTCATCTCCTGCATAAAATGCTGCATACACATATTTCTCCAAGTCCAAGTGGAATTGGGTTAGATAGAAAGGTGATGTGTGCAAGAAATGACAAATCCTTCACATATTTGAGTTAAATGGATGGATGAAATTGGTATATAACAGCCGTGAACACTTGTCGTCGACATCTCTACGACGATGGTGGACGACGCCAGAGCATCCAGCTCCTGCACCTCCCAAGGGGCCTGCTGTCGACGTCTCTATGACAATGGTGGACGATGCCGGAGCATCCAGCTCCGGCACCTCCCATGGGGCCTACTGTTGACATCTCTACGACGATGGTGGACGATGCCGGAGCATCCAGATCCGACGCCTCCCAAGGATCCTATCGTCGACGTCTACACAAAGATGGTGGACGACGCCAGAGCACCCAACTCTTACACCTCTCTAAAGTGGGCTGCCGTCGATGACTCTACAACGATGGTGGACGACGTCGGAGCATCCAGCTCTGGCACCTCCCAAGGAGCCTGTCGTTGACGTCCCAGAACATCAACGACAACACCAAGTGCAGATAAGTGAGTATACTCTCCTGCCCCGCTCTTGTTGCTAACAAAGTTCCCTTGCAATAGCCTGTAAACTAGGGGCCTACCATCGACGTCTACACGAAGATGGTGGACAGCACTGGAGCATCCAGCTTCGGCACCTCCCAAGGGGCCTGCCGTCGACGTCTACACGAAGATGGTGGACGACGCTGGAGCATCCAGCACCGGCACCACCCAAGGGGTCTGTCGTCGAAGACTCTACGACGATGGTTGACGATGCCAGAGCATCCAGCTCCGGCACCTCACAAGGGTCCTACCATCGATGTCCCAGAACGTCAATGGCAGCACCAAGCGCGGATAAGTGAGTAAACTTTCCTGCCCTGCTCTTATTGCTAACAAGGTTCCCTTGCGATATCTTGTGAACCAGGGGGATGACATCGACAACTCTATGACAATGGTGGACGACATTAGAGCATCTTGCTCTGGCACCTCCCACGGGGCCTGCCGTCGACGTCTCTACGACGATGTCTAACGACGCTGGAGCATCCAGCTTCGGCACCTCCCAAGGGGCCTGCCATCAACTTCTCTACAACGATGGTGGACGACGCTGGAGCATCCAACTCCGGTACCTCCCAAGGGGCCTACCATCGATGACTCCATGACGATGGTGGACGACGCCGGAGCATCCAGCCCAAGCAAATGGTGGCGCTACGACACTCCAAACTCCCCCACTCCACTGGGGGCCAGTTCAAGAAATTCTGCGATCAAGTGGTAGATGTGCTTAGCCAACTAACCACATCTACCAAGGGGCCTCTAAGGGGATCTACATGCAGAAAATCAACGGATGACACTTCATCCATGTCAATTGTGTAAATTGTTGGTCCTCAGAAGCCAACGAGCTCAACAAAGTTTCTGCAAATCCTTACGTAGCTAAGGACTCAGAGCAACAGTTGAGAAGCACAAAGACAATGCAAGAAGCCAAACACAAATTTGAATTCATTAAGGAACTCTTTACAAGGGAGGGTGAACCCCAAATACAAAAAACAAGCTACCAGCCTCAGCCCCGACTGAACTGCGCTACGACATGTTTGGCGGCTTCCTTAACCTCCGCCGCTGCTGTCGCCTCGCATTCCTCAATAGGGCCTTCAAAAACTGACTCCAGTGGCAGATCAGGGTACTAGCTCCGGTAGCACACAAAGACATGGGATGCCACTGTCTCTGCCGCCGCCCTACCCTCAGCTTCTAGTAGCTAAGCCAGTTGATGCTCTCGCAGATCAAGCTCCCGGTTGTGGTGCTTTGCTGCCTACTCCTAGGATTGAACATCAAGATCGTGCGGGAGGAATTCCTGACGCTCAGCTGGGTGCGGCGCCCGATCCCGCGCCAAATTGCTCTCCCGAAGCTCAAGGTCTTCGAGGCGGGACTGCATTCTATCCCGGTCGGCCTCAGCCTTGGCCATCATCACCTGTGCTGCCACCTCTTGTTCGGTGACAGTAGCCTCTCTCTTGGCAATGACGGCTTCCTTGCGACTCAGGGCCTCTCGACCGTTGAAATGCGTGCAGGCGGGCATCAGCAGCATCGCTGGCTGCCTTGGCATCGGCCAGAATCTTCTGGGTCAATGTGTGTGAGGCCCTCACCAAGCGGTGCCTCACCTCCAGTTCCTTGCTCTCCTTCTGGTACTTCGCCTTCACCTCGGCGATCCTGGAGCTTAGGAGACCCTCCCAGTCTCGGAGGTGCTCGCCCTCTACACGCAGATTGTCCCACTCCACGGCAAGAGCCTCTTGCGCCTGCCGGAGGTTGGATTGCACCTGAAGGATGCTAGATTGCATCAACTCCATGACGTCGGAAAGCCGCTCCAGTTGTGCTGAAGTCAGGAAAGGTCGTCCGACGATCATCTCGGGGACTCCTTCCTCCCGTAGCGGTGAAGGCGAGGCCACCAGCACTTGGGATCTTGCCCCCGGAGTCTGAGCAGGATTTGTAGTGCCACCTGACACAGCAGGTCCACCATCGCTCAGAGAGTTGCCCGCCGAATCAGCAGCAGTGGAGGTCAGACCCCCAGCCCCCAGCATGGCCTCTGCCACGATGGCCGGAGGTCCCTCTGCCACGACAGCCAAAGGTGCCTCTGGCATGACAGCTGGAGATGCAACCGGAGATGCTTCACTACCCACGCCGGGCACAAATGCCGAAGCAGCGCTCCCCTGAACAAGCTTGGCAGGCTGCCTCGCCAGCACAGCCGTAGCATCCTCGGCTGCCTTCAAAGCACTTCTGGGCACTACCCCTAGCGGTAGGGGCCTCAAAACAGCTGACGTAACTGTGCAAATCAAGATCAAGCCCTGACCAATCAACATAGGCAGACGAGATAATAGAGCAAGGGTTGGCAAGAATACCTTACCGACGTCTCCGGAAGCTCCAACGAGCCTCCACTTTCGGGGACCCTGAAGCCTCGGGCCCTGGCGATGGCGTAACAGGCGATGCCATCCCAGAAGGGCCTCCGCCAAAACCGCCAGCAGTGCCGCCGCACTGCGCTGGTGTGCTTCCACCAACCCCGACAGAGCCACCTCTTGGGCTGCCAATGATGTCGACTTGAGGCCTTTTTGCCTGAGGCTCTGTAGGTGTGATGCTGTCGGAGTCCCCTATGGCACCTTGGACCGCACAGGAGATGGGGATGATGGATGACGTGCCGACCGCCGATGATGATGGAGCTGCTGCTTGATGGACCAAACCTCCCCCCGAAGAACCGCCCACGCCAGGTATTGAGGAGGGGCACATCGGTGGACGCTGACTTGGAGCGAAGGCCACCTGCGGCGGCGCCCTCGGTGGCGATCGAGGGCGTTTCTCCTTCACGACCTCGATCACCAGGGCCTTCCCCTTGCCTACGTCAGGGACCGGTGCCTTCCCCTTACCTACGTCGAGGACCAGTGCCTTGCCCTTCCCCCCGACTGCGGGCGCCTCCCCCGCCCTAGAGGATTTGAAGCCTGAAGAAGGTGCGGACTCCTCCGATGAGTCGACAATGGCCAGGCCCCGGCTATCATCACCAACCTGCTGCGGTGCAAGAACAATCGCGTCCAAGTTGGGCATCTCCTTCAGAACCTTCGTCCGAAGGTCCCGATCCGTGCAAAGCGGTGGGCAAGCCCGCAGAAGGTTGAAGACGTCGTCCGATAGTAGGTCGTCGCACACCTTGGACATTGCTTCAAACACCTCCTACAGGTGTGTCTCCATGTCACGTCCCCTCATCAACCTTGTACAATCATGGAGCTTAAAGTAGAGCCATGCAGGGCGGCAACGGTGCTGGAGAGGGGCCAGATGATAGTGAATGAAGTCGGCCATCACCTACAGCTCCGACAGACTGTAGTCTGCCAGGAATTGAATCCTCTCCATCACCTCCTTGTACGCCGCCTCAAGCTCCGGGCGTTCCTCCCAGGCCGCCTTCCTAATCGCAGGCAAGCCGGTGGGCAGGACTATGGATCGTAGGCGTCGGCATGTACGACCACCTAGTCGCTCCTCTAGTCGGGCCACCTCGCCGAGCAGAGTGTAGTAATGTACTTAAAGGGGTTGTTGGCCCGATGCTGGAAGCAGAAGCCGCTGAGGAAGTTGGCTTTGTTCTTCTTCCTGGTCCACCTCAACACGAAGAACTGTCGAAACACTGACACGCAAGGGCACACCCTGACGAACATCTCACAGAAATGCGAGAACACGGCCGCCACCACTAGAGAGTTCGACAACAGGTGATGGAGCTGGAGCCCAAGGACTTCCAGGTGTGTCACCAGGAAGGAGGAAACAAGAGGGACGAACCCGGAGTATGCGTACGCCTAGAAGAAGATGATATCCTTCTCCCCCAACTCCAGTGGCAAGGAGCCAGGACAAATCAGATCTCATCATTCCTTGTCCTCCCAGCTGAAAAGCCGCCTCACGGGTGAGACATCCTCCATCCGGGAAGGAGGCAGAGCTGAGTCCATTGGAGCAGGGGGTTGAGAACCTCAAGGATGGGCAGACACACAAGGAGGGAGTCAAAGGCTCGAATGCTTGGGACGTGCGGAAGAAAGGAAACTATATTGCCCACAAAGGTACCTTTTTAAAGTACCCTAAATGTATTTGGGCGCACCGTGCAAATTTGAGCGGGCTCCAAATCAATGGCTCGTACCAAGGCGTCCATGACAAGCGGGCCAAGGTCCCCCATCAGAAAAGCTGGCCCGAGCAGTTCCCCGCCAAAGAAGGCAACCCGACAGTTCCCATAAAGACAGAAGTGAAAGCAGCAGAAGTGCAGCAGGTGCCTTGGGAACCGTTGCGATAATGTCGCAGCAAGCAAAGATCCTGTCGTGACAACCCCTCAACTAGAGAAGGACGCGTGGTCACAACAGTAGAAGAGTGCACCGCTTCGACTGATCAAGACAAAATTAAAAGACCGCGCGGGAAAGTAGGATAAGGCCCCACCCTCGGGCTCTTCGCCTCACCCCAAGGTGGACCCAGGGGCCACTATCGGTACTCGGCATACCGGGTACCCTCGCGCACAAGCTAGAGCCGCCTAGGTACCTCACCTCCCAACAGGAACAAGGTCTGAGGGCGCCATGTGTTCAAAGAAACCCTGACCCACTGGCCTCAGATGGGAAGTCTGGGGTGCCCACGAGACATCCAAAAGGGGGAGCTCAGCTCCACCTTGACGACAAGCTCCCAAGCATCCACATGTCCAACAGGACGGGACCCAACCACCTCCGCAGAGGTGAGCTCCCAAGCTGTCGAGTGGCTCACGATGTTGAGACAAGATCTCCCTAGCGGAGGCGAGCACCCGAGCTGCCACGTGGCCCGCGGGGTGAGACCTGGCCTCCCCCCACGGAGGTGAGCTCTCGAGCTGCCACGTGGCCCCCAAGACGAGCGTGGCCTCCATCGTGGTGGAGAGCTCCCCAGCGGGTGCATGGTCAGTCCACTTGCCCGGAGCAGATAGTGAGGAAGTTAAGAGGGCAGTGCACCTAGTCTCCATCGAGCCTTGAAGATACACGGCTTCCCCAGACGCATGGCGCGGCACACGCCTAATGTCAGGTACCGCTATGACTAATCGCATCACAGTGAAGGCGCCGCAGGCCTATACCCCTCCGCCAAGTGGGTAGCTTACGGCGCCAGAGACAGATGGATGAGACATTCCCCGCCAATATCAGCAACAGCGCGTGGGCTACTGACAACCCGGGCGGCAAGACGGCGAGTCCTCACGTCCGCGGTCAGAGCAAGCTTACAGAAGAAGCCTTAGATCTTTAGGATAAGATTGCCCCGGGATCTTTAGGAAAAAAAATAAAAAATGAAAATTAATAAAAATTAATAATAAAACAATAATGAACAGATAACATGAAAAGAAAAATAGAAAACAAACAAAAGAAAATAGTTACAAAGAATAAAAAAAATAAGCAATAAGTAAATAAAACTAATAAATAAAGAAAATAAGAAACAAAGAAATATGTATAGAGAATATAATGAAATAAAGAAGAAATAGCAGGGTGTTAGGTCCGGCCTTGTGTTACACGTGGCTGTACTGGAGCTACCCAAACGAGGGAGGCGGGCCCAGTGCTGCAGGACACGTGGAGCCTTTGGAGGTCTTCAACTCGGACAGGTGGAACTCCGTAGCTTTTCTTGCGATATCGTGGGATACCTGTTACGTAGGGCACCAACACGGAGGGTCCTAGAGTTGCCCGTGACGAAGTTGAGACTCCAAAAACAAAGGGCCTGGTGATGGAGAAGGGCAGGGTCAGCCTCCAGCCCGTCGCCACCGATGGCGGTGAACTAGAAGTCATCAAAGAAGACCTTTGTGTCGGGCACGAAGACTAGGCATGATGAAGCCAACGAGCAAGTAGAGAGTAAAACACACGACAATGCCCTACCAAACAAGCCAACTATCGGTGTTTGTACTTTGGAACTAGTGCCGATTTTGCCGCGTGTTGTCTTCAAGATAGTCTGTCTACTTGAACAAAGAGTTTATATTGGTTCAGGCAAGATGCCCTACGTTTAATATGTGTCTCTCGCTCTTTTGTTGAACGTGTGGAAGTTCTTACAAGCGGGGCAACGGTCTTCGGGCCCTTTTATAGGCCGCTTGACCATGCCCTGTCCAATCCTCTATCTGCACCTGACTCCTCAAAAATGAGGGTGGGGTTACAAGGGCGCGTATTCACTTCGCGTATCAGGTGGAGTGCCTCACGACGGGGTTGGACCGCGGATGTCATCACCCCACATGCTCCCATCTTGTCACCGGACAGGGCTGCATTATGGTGCAGGCGCGTCCACCGAATCACATGATGTGATGGGGCGCAGGGGACGCCAATCGGCTTGTTGGGTGCGTCAGGGGCGCACTCGAGTGCGTCTGTCTTGGAAATGATGGCACTGCTCTACGTGGTCCGCTCCGCATTGAAGGCATTCGCCCACTTGGCGCTCGGGCTCGGGCTCAGTGGTTCCCGACCCCATGAATTGGGGCTCAAAGATGGCGCATTATGCCTGCACGTTCCAAACAATTGGCAACTTTTGGTAGCCGGGGTATGGAACACTGTCAACTAGGTATCCATGTTAACATTTTCATTTCTTCCATATTTTTCTTTTGTTTAAAACCGGCATTTTAGAAGGAAAAAAAAAGAGAAAAGCATCACTTTTTTCGATTTTTTTATTACTATACAAGTTAGAAAATAAAATAATATTAATAACCCTCGGGTTCAAAAAATTGTAAAAATGACCCATACGTCATCCATCTCCAGGACGACATTCGACCTGGCGAGCCAGGTCAGCGTATGTTGTTCACGCCGTTTCGTGTTGTCAGCGTGGCCACAACGGCCAACGTGAGCACCCGTCATCCGTGGCCGGGACCACATATCTGGCCAGCTAGTCCCCAGCCAGCCATAGGTTATACTTGTGCATTTGAGTTTTATTCTATTTTCATCCTAAGTTTAAAAATATTTAGAAGTATAAAAATATGTTGAGTTTATGCAATGAGTTTCATAATCTTTTGTTACATGGAATTCAAAGATATTGCTTTAGCAACTATGTATTATGATCATACTTG
The DNA here is from genome assembly GCA_036927565.1 of Tuctoria greenei. Classification (NCBI taxonomy): domain Eukaryota; kingdom Viridiplantae; phylum Streptophyta; class Magnoliopsida; order Poales; family Poaceae; genus Tuctoria; species Tuctoria greenei. Next base: position 170,203,994 of record JAYESD010000002.1, on the reverse strand, counting down.
AATGTTCACTTTTTGAACTTAGTTTTATTCAGTTTTGAACATAATTTTAAAAATAGTAGTAGGTATAATTTGGAGCAATAGTTATAGACTAAAGTGAAGTAGAGATTATGGTTTGTTTACAAAATGGGTTACATAATTTTTATTACATGTAATTGAGGAATACTTCTTTTGTAAGTACCTATTATAATCACAGATTATGTATTACAGAATGGGTTCTCAAGGTGATTGTATTACGTACTTACAACAGCAATATCTCTCAATTCCATGTAACAAAAAATTATGTAACCTATTTTTGTAAACACACCATAATCAATATTTCAATTAATCTATAACTATTGATATAAATTATACATACTATTATTTTTAAAGTTATGTTCAAAATGGAATTGAACTAAGTTCAAAAAATGTAAATATACAAGTGTGACCGTAATACAAATTTGCTAAAGCAATATCTTCGAGTTCCATGCAACAAAAGATTATGAAACTCATTCTATAAACTCAAGATATTCTATACTTCAATTTATTTGATAACTATTTCTTCTAATTATACATATAAATATTTTTAAACTTAGCTTCAAAATCGAATAGAACTCAAATACTCAAGTATAACCTATGGCTGGCTGGGACTAGCAGACCAGGCATGTTGAGGCCACGGATGAAGTGCCCCCGCTTGCCGTTTTGGCCACGCTGGTCACATGTCGTCCACGTCGAATGTCGCCTAGGTTAAAGACGACGGGTGCATCATTTTTGTAATGTTGAAGGTTACTAGTACTATTTTATTTTTTAACTCGTATATTAATAAAAACTCACCCATTTCCCCTAGCGTGTGCATGACATCAGCTTTACATCTGCGTTTTCACCAATAATTGGAATCAGCTTTACATCTGCGTTTTCACCAATAATTGGACGCGCTGTCATGCAATAGTAGGTAAAGGTTGGTGATCGATGTGATGTGAAGGACTAACACCTCCTCGTTTGCAATCTAATAGAAAATTATATTGCGCAAACATCTAGGTGTGCTTGCATCTATATTTCAGTCAATCTACACCTATTGCTATAAATTATACATACTATTATTTTTAAAATTATGTTCAAAATCGAATAGAACTAAGTTCAAAAAATGTAAATATACAAGTGTGATCGTAATACATACTTGTTAAAGCAATATCCATGTAACTATAAAGATTATGATACTCATTCTATAAACTCAGCATATTCTTATACTTCAATTTATTCGATAACTATTTCTTCTAGTTATACATCTAAATATAAACTTAGCTTCAAAATCGAATAGAACTTAAATACTCAAGTATATCATCAATGGTTGGCTGGGACTAGCAGACCAGGCATGTCGTGCAGGCCACGGCTGAGATTGGCCGTTTTGGCCATGCTGGTCACATGTCGTTCATGTCGTGGACGAAATTCGCTGACATAGCTCACCACGTCGAATGACGTCCAGAATCAAGACGACGTGTGAGTCATTTTTTAATTTTCCAAATCCGAAGGTTATTAATACTATTTTATTTTTTAACTCTGGTGTCAATAAAAATTCACTCGTTTTCCCTATCGTGTGCATGACATTAGCTTTACGTCTGCTTTTTGACCAATAATTGGGCGCGCTGTCATGCAATAGTAGGTTAAGGTTGGTGGTCAATTTGAAGGACTAACACCTGCTCGCTTGCAATCCAATCGAGAATCATATTGCGCAAACATCTAGGTGTGCTTTCAATTTCCCAACCTCCTTGATATCCTTTAGTGGTCACGTCGGATATGCAATAATGGATGACAGTATAATGAAATTGCATTATGTGATATATTAACTGTGGAATATTATTTTAAGTGTTTAAGGACATGTACAATAGATCAATATGCAAAATTGTTTCTCATTGTCTACATGTCTGCAAAATAATTCGGCTTTGGTTTCTCGTCGAGTAGGCCACACAAATGTGTACTCCCCTGTCCCACAACAGCTAGGTTTGCTCAAACATATGTTTGACTAGTAATTTGATCAAATTTAATAACATATAAGTTATATATTATAAAAATAAATTTCATGATGAATCTAAGAGTACAAGTCTTATACTTTTTAAAGTATATGAAAATTATAAAAACATTAGTCAAAGCTAGACTGACAGAACCGAAAAGTCGAGTTTCGTTGGAAAGGCGGTAGTAACAAAATCCACATAGAGAAATGACGTGATTATCCCCAAACATCCACAAGCATAACCTTATTGGAAATTTGTTTAATATAATCATTGAAATTGATTTTTTATCAGTAATTCGTGGAGTGTAAAAATTGCACTTTTGGCCCACAACATGTCTACAGCATGGAAACGATCTACGTGGCACGCCACTTCGAACAACGGTCATTCACTTTGTGTATGATGGTGTGGCACGTTGGTCGGACACGGCTTCCCTCCTATTTGTACTCCCATGCGTGTTCCTGCTGATGTCTCATCATCTTATTTGCTGTAAAGATATGATGGTTAAACTGAGCGTTAATAAAGATACCAATAACATTTTGACATATCAACGGAAGAACGTATGAGAGGACTGAAGGTGAGGAGGAAAGCCGCATCCACGTTCGTAATCCCCCATCCGTGCCACCTGGACATCTTATGTCCAAGATCGGGACGACAATTGGTGACCAAACAAAAAAAATCGAGGTTGAGCTCATGTCACGTCAAGCGTGTAACCATGAATTATTGCCATCAACTGACTGGACATGAATTGCCATGAACTCTTAGAACAAGAGAGAAGTACGGCGTCACACATTCAAATGCACAACACTAGGCGTCAATAGGCAAGTGTAGCTCCTCGTTCGTGGCAGGCCTGTTCCAGCAAGCTGACACAGTACTGCAAGACGTATCTATGACGGCACGGCCCCCAAGGCAAATGGGAAACGCCGGTCCACGCTCTCGTCTCTACATGCAGTGCATAGAATTTTTTATTTTATTTTTTAGCGGCCTGTTTGAATAGTGGACGAAGGGCATGGCCACTTCGATTTTTTTCCATCCACTGCCGTTTGGATTGTGGACTAAGGGCGTCTAAAACTATCCGTACTTGTTTCCTTTAAAATATACTCTGTCGGTACCCGCATACCGTCTAGGTACTCTACCTTCCAGTTAAGGCGGGGTGCGAGGACGCCACGTGCCCAAAAGGCTTGGACCCCTCTACCTCAGATACGGGTCCGGACAACCCGCATGGACTTAAAGGAGGAGTCCAGCTCAACCTCAAGGACGAGCTCCGAAGCGGCCACGTGATCAGCAGGACGGGATCCCGCTTCTCCCATGGGAGAGGGCTCCGAAACTGCCACGTGGCTCGAGACAACGGACAGGCCACCTCCCCGAAGAGGCGGGCTCGAGCGCGGCCTTGGAACCTCCGCTCTACTCAAGAGCGGGCTCCGGGCTGCCACGTGATCAGCGGATCTGGACCCGGCCTCTCCAGAAGAGGCTAGCTTTCGAGCTGCCACGTACCCTGCAACTTGTCCTGGACGGTGGATTGCAGGAGTTAAGAGGGTGGTGCGCTTTGTCCAAATCAGGCATTGAAGACTCGCATCTTCCCTAGGCAAATGACGTGGCGCACGCCTACTGTCAGGTACCGCTGTGCCCAATCGCATCGCAGTGAAGACGCTGCAGACCTACCCCACACCGCCAAGTGGGTAGCATACAACGACAGGGACAGTCGGACAGAACAATCCCTGCCATTATCAACGACTATGCATGGGCCACTAGCGACCGAGGCGGCAAGACAGTGAGACTTCAAGCTGCGGTCAGAGTAAGCTTATGCGAGAAGCCTTAGATCTTTAGGATAGATCGCCTCGGGACCATCTGTTGGGACCCGGACCCCACTTGTAAGGCATCTAGTCTTGTCTATAAAAGGACCAAACCGCCACCGTTACAAAGGACAACAGATCAATCCCAAACACACACACACCAACAGTACAACCTCACAGTGGAGTAGGATGTTACGCTCTTGCATCCCGAACCACATAAAAACCACTGTCTCATACTCTCATACGCGCAATCACTCGATAGAGGACTAAGCTCTGCCGATCAAAGAACCTCCACGGGCTGCTCCTTAGCAGATCCGGGGGAAGTGTTGCATTAACATTTCGACATTTGGTGCGCCAGATAGAGGCTTTTCCCTCTGAAAATTGGTTGTGTTTTCACCGCTATGGTGTTCATCAAACTCGTGGATGGCGGTTTCAGAGGTCACCGTCCAGTGACCAGATCCATCGCCTGAGCGGGGCACTCTGGTCCATCACGCCCCCGCACAGATGCAGCAGGCCAGGGTGGCGCCTCCGGACACGTTTCCGCCCACTCAGCGCCCCCGTAACCGCCGTCTGTGAGTTCGGAGAGCGCTTTGGCAGCAGCCAGGGCCATGCTCCACCACCCACGGTCGATGAACGCTACCTAGGGAGCGGCTCAGTAGTAGGTCCACAACATCGACCACTTAGTCGTGGCGGCCCTCAACTCTCTCTAGAAAGGGAGACGCCAAGTGTCGCTATCGTGCACGCCGTCCATCGACTGTCACACCTTCGACTCAAGACCCACCAGGCTTTCTAGCGCTGGCAAGATCCCCAGGGAGGACCTAAGGGTTGAGCTTGACCGTCGTCAAGCTCAGATAGATGGTCGGGTCATCATTGGGCAGCAGCGGGAGAGACAGCGCAACCTTGACACTGGGTACGGCTCTGAAGGGCCTGAGCAGGAGGAGTCCTCCATCCCAGGAGCGCCTCAGGCAAACCCTCCACCGCCTACGTCAAACCAGGATTACGTTGGGTCGATTGTATCACTGCAGTACTCTGTGCAGCAAGTGTCGCAACGTCGTACTTGGCACAACCGATACCATAGCAGTAGGCTCCACAGCAGCGGCACGTGGTGCAGCAAACCCCCCTGGGGTATGCTATTCCGTACGCCTCTCTGGTGAAGCCCATCGAAGGGTGCATGGCCTTGGTGCCATACCTCTGCCTTACGACGTGGCCGCGTAGGTTCCGGCCACACTTGCCAGAAAAGTTTGACGGGAGCGTCAACCCGGCCGAGTTCCTGCAGATCTACACTACGACACTCCTTGATGTCGGAGCAAATGAGTCCGTCCTGGCGAAATACGTCCTCGTCGCCCTAATCGACTTAGCCCGGTCATGGCTGATGAACCTGCCCAAGGGATCCGTAACCTCTTAGGATGAGCTCTGTCGGCAGTTCACAATGAACTTTGATAGCTCCTACATGTGCCCCGGCACCGAACTCGACCTTCATGTCGTGTTCCAGCAACACATGGAGACACAGTGATCATTCATCCAGCGCTTCTCCCAGGTACGCAACTCCATCACCAACATCCCAAATGCTTCTGTCATAGTAGCATTCTGGTAGGGAGTGCGTGACCGGAAGATGCTCGAGAAGCTAGCCATGCACAACGTGTAAGATGTCTCTGAGCGCTTCTCCATCGCCGACCGATGTGCTAGGGCGGCAGAAGGCCATGACTGGCACATCCAACCCGGCCCCGGAGCAGGCAGAGTTGACAAAATTGATGCAGGTGTCATTACCCTGGGTAGCAGCAAAAAGAAGAACAAGAACTATGGTGGCAACCAGAACATGCCGCTGTATAGGTCACCTGTCGCCGCAGCAGCGATGACCGGTTGTGGAAGACCCCCACGCTCTGACAAACGCCCACATCAGTCACCTGCTACTGACGACGGCGTCGAGCCCTGCCTAGCGCACAAGGCTCACAACCACACCACAAGCGAGTGTTGGAAGATCAAGAGATGCGCCGAGCGATACACAGAGCGAGCGCAGCAGTGTCCCAATGGTGGTCCCTTCTGCCAGCGGGAGGGCAAGCAGAAGGTCAACCCCAAGGTCGACGATGACGGGGAGGAGATGAAGTACTAGAAGCAGGAACGGGCCATCAAGGTGGTCCACCAAGACGAGGACGTCAACGCCAACAACGCATGAGCATCGCAAGACTCTCCACATCATATTCAGGGGGTCTTGAGATCCCGCATCCCGGAATGCGGTCAAGACCCTGCGCCGAGCAGTGGATTCGATAGCCTCTGCTCCCGCACCAACGAAGCACCACAAGTGGAAGGAGACACCGATTACCTTTGGCGCCTCTGATTGCCCAAAGAACATGGCAGTAGTCGGGATCCTGCCTCTCCTGTTCGCCCCCACCATTGCCAATGTCAAGCTCCACTACGTCTTGATAGATGGTGGGGCCTGCTTCAACCTCATCAGTCGTGCAACCTTCGACCAGATGTCAATCCTGGTGTCAAAGATCACCCCCTCGAGCCCATTCTCGGGTGTGGGGCCAAGGAACATCATCCTGTACGGCAACATCAACCATCGGGTGACCTTTGGTACACTCGACAACTACACAACCAAGAGCATCATGTTTGACGTTGCAGACATCAGCCTCCCCTTCAACGCCATCATCGGTAGGCCTGCCCTGTACCGATTCATGGCGGTAACCCACGACGGATACCTTGTTCTGAAGATGCCGACCCCCTCCGGCGTCCTCAAGATCCGCGGAGACTGCACTGATGCGGTGTTAGCCTTGGAGAAGCTCCAAGCCCTCACAGCAGACCCAACACCAGCCCAGGGAAGCGCTGGGCCGAGTCATCCTCCACTGAGCTCGTGCTAGCGTAGCTCACCCGCTGCACCCCATATGCAAATTTCCGATAGCACCGACACTCCTGTCAAAGCTGTCAAGATCAGTTATGGCTCTGCTCAGACCCCTCGCAAGGCGGGGGGGGGGGGGGGGAGGCAGAAAGTAGGAACGCTTACTCAACGCCCCACTGGTAGCCACCAACGACAAGTTTCCCGGCAATCGTCACAGCTACCCTCGAAGCTTTGGGCAACCTGTATATATTAAGCTTAGTAGGACAGTGTGAAGGTGTTCATAGTGTCTAGGAGCAACATTTTCGACAACCAAGCTCCAGGAGGATCAGGTCAAAAGTGTGCAGTTAGCTTAGCCTGGTCCCAAACCCTATGCCTGTGCACCTTGCCTCCCTCGGCATCCAAAAGCAGGCAGTTGCCCTCTTTTGTAAAAGTCTGTCTCCTCCTTTGAATACGGATATAAAAGAATCACTGTCTTACTTCATGTTTCCCCAACAATGTTCATTTGAACTACGCGCTAATTTTATGATCAACCATGCTAGACTTGTTTACTGTATAATTCCTTCATATACACGGTTGTACACTCTGTACCACTCACCCTTGCTGGAGTCGTACAATTCTACTGCAGGCGGGCTTGCTTGAGGTACCTGCGATGTGTGAAGGGTTCTCGCGGTTGCCCCTATCCTTGGAGTTCTGTGAAGCTAGATGGCCTCCCAGGAAAGTCCTAAGCCAAGCTGGAGGTCCAAGGCGTGTGAACTTAGCTTGGTCTTGTACCCTAAGCAGGCATACCTTGCCTCTCAGCATTGCGGCCAAGTATTGTTGGTCGAAAGGATCGCAACCTAAGGACAGTGGGAGTCGTACCCCGAAGCGCTAATGCATTGAATTACCCAAGCCCCGTGTGTCAACTCAGTACATAAGACATTACAAAGCTAAGGAATAGGACCAAGTAAAATTGGCGAGCAAACTACTCTCTCCTTTAACGTGTGCAGGACAGCCAACTCCGGCACCACCCAAGGGGCCTGTCGTCGACGTCCCAGCATGTTGACAACAGCAAGAAGTGTTGATAAGTGAGTACATTCTTCGGCCTTACACTTATTGCTAATAGTGTTCTCTTGTGGAAACCTGTACACCAGGGGCCTGCCGTCGAAGTGCTACACATCGGTGGTGGATGACGCCGGAGCAGCCAGCTCTGGTACCTCCCAAGGGGCCTACCATTGACAACTCTACGACGATGGTGGGAGACGCTGGAGCACCCAGCTCCAGCACCACCCAGGGGGCCCGTCGTCAAAAACTCTACAACGATGGTGGGCGACATTAGAGCAGCCAGCTCCGACACCTCCTAGGGGGCCTGCTGTCGACGACTCTGAGACGATGGTGGGCGACGCCGGAGCACCAAACTCTGTCACCACCCAAGGGGCCTGCCGTCGACGTCTCATCATGTTGATGACAACAACAAGCACTGATATGTGAGTACACTCTCCTACCCCCGCTCTTTTTGCTAACAGGATTCTCTTGTGGTAGCCTGTACACTAGGAGCCTGCCGTCGAAGTGCTACACATCGGTGGTGGATGACACAGGAGTAGCCAGCTCTGGCACCTCCCAAGGGGCTGCCGTCGACAACTCTACGATGATGGTGGACGACGCCGGAGAACCCAGCTCCGGCACCATTCAGGGGGCCTGCCATCAACAATTTTGCAATGATGGTGGGCGATGCCGGAGCAGCCAGTTCTGGCATCAGCCAGGGGGCCTGCCGTCGATATCGCAAAATGTTGACGACAGCAACAAGCGCTGATAAGTGAGTATACTCTCCTGCCCCACTCTTGTTGCTAACAGGGTTCTCTCGTCGTAGCCTGTACACCAGGGGCCTGCTGTTGGAGTGCTACACATCGGTGGTGGATGATGCCGGAGCAGCCAGCTTCGACACCTCCCAAGGGGCCTACCGTTGACGACTCAACGACGATGGTGGGCGATGCCGGAGCAGCCAGCTCCGGCACCTCCCAGGAGGCCTGTTGTTGAAAACTCTGCGACGATGGTGGGCAACGCCAAAGCACCCAGCTCTAGCACCACCTAGGGGGGCTGCCATTGATGTTCCTGCGATGATGGCGGGCAACGGCGGAGCAGCCAGCTCTGACACCTCCCAGGGGCCCGTCGTCGATGACTTTGCGACGATGGTGGGCGACACCGTAGCAGCCAGCTTTGGCACCACCCAAGGGGCCTGCCGTCGACGTCTGAGCATGTTGACAACAGCAAGAAGTGCTTATAAGTGAGTACATTCTCCTGCCTTGCTCTTGCTGCTAATAGGGATCTCCTGTGATAGCCTGTACACCAGAGGCCTGCTGTCAAAGTGCTACACATCGGTGGTCGATGATACCGGAGCAGCCAGCTCCGACACCTCCCAAGGGTCCTGCCGTCAACGACTCAACGACGATTGTGGGAAAGAGCGGAGCAGCCAGCTCCGACACCTCCTAGGGGCCTACCATCGACTACTCTATGATGATTGTGGGTGACGCTGGAGAATCTAGCTCCGACACCACCCAGGGGGCCTATCGTCGACGTTTCTGCGATGATGGTGAGCGACACCGGAGCAGCCAGCTCCGGCACCTCCCAGGGGGCTCGTCGTCGACGACTCTGCGATGATGGTGGGTGACGCTGGAGCAGCCAACTCTGGCACCTCCCAGGGGGCTTGCCATTGATAACTCTACGATGATGGTGGGCGACACCAGAGCACCCAGCTCCAGCACCACCCAGGGGGCCTATCGTCGACGTTTTTACAACAATGGTGGGCGATGTTCGAGGAGCTAGCTCCGGCACCTCCCAGGGGGCTTATCGTCGAAAACTCTACGATGATGGTGGGCAACGCAAGAGCACCCAACTCTGGCACCATCCAGGGGGTCTGCTGTCGACAACTTTACAAGGATAGTGAGCGACGCTGGAGCAGCCAGCTCTAGCATCACCCAGGGGGCCTGTTGTAAAACCCCACTTTTATGGCATGTTAAGTTCATATGGGTTTGTGATCAACTATTTTGGATCTCCAATATAATGGTACACATGAACTATGCCATCCAAAACTTGTCTTGCACTCTTTGTTAGATTCTTTTATCATGGGTATTAGACTTCACCATGAATCCAAATTATATTCTATTCACCTTTTAAGAATAAGAATTTTTGGATAAGGATTAGTAAGCAATACACAATGAAGCCCTAATAAGCTCTAAACCAAATATTCAAATTAAGGGCTCTAAATTTTTCCATGAACCCCTAAATTCCTCAATAGCATGCTTACAAAGTTTCAAGATTTTAGAAACTCATCTACTATTTTTATTGAGGTGTTTAGCAAATTTGAATCAAATTCAAATCTGAATTTTTAATTCTTCTCCAACTTCTTTAAACATGAGAATTGAATTCACCATTGTGTTCAGAATAATTCATTTGCCATCTCCACAAAATTGCATGATTTTTGGAGTTGATCTTCTATTTTTAACTGAATTAGTAGCTGAGCTGTGGGGAGAATCACTGGACAGTGGGCCCCACATGTCAGCTCCCCTTTTAAACGGATCAGCTCAACCCCGACACCTCTGCACCGCCGCGCCCCCACTCGACACCGCGCGCGCATGCAGCTCCAGCGAGCTGCCTGCCTGCTCGCCGCGGCTCTATAAAAGGCCGGCCGAAGCCCCCTTTAATCCTCATCCCCGATCACAGCTCCACTGCCTCGCCATTTTTCTTCCGCCGCGCGCCATCGCCGCCGCTCGCCACTGCTCCGCGGGTGCCGCCGTTCCACGCCGTTTCAAGCCTAGCTCCAAAGAGCAAAAAGGTGCGCCTGATCAAACTCTAGCTCATGGTACAAACCGTTTCCCTTATCGTTGAAGCCTGAGCAAGTTATTGTTCATTTCCTCTACGGCCGAAGGTAGATAGCTAGCTATGATTTCATGTCGAATTCCTTTTCAGTAAGCAATCATCCTTTGCAATTACTTAGAGGTAGTTTCTATAGGCCCTAGCGATCCTGTCTGATCAAAAACCTTTAAGGATCATCAAGCAACGGCTCTGAATTTCGAGTTTTGCTCGCCGCCGGTGAGAAAACCTCGGTTCACCGTCGAACTCATGATTCCCGGCAACTCACTCCCCTTCTGCGCCCATATCCTTGAACTCCATCATCCCAGGAAGGTTTTGGAGCAATTCCCAAGTGATTTGAGCTACTCTATAGAGAGTTCTATGATGCCCGAGCGCTCATCGCCGCCACCGCCGTCGCACGACCTTTTCCGGCGAGCTTCAAGACCCACTGACCTCACCATCGTGCTCAGCGACCCCAAAAACCCCCAGGCGGCAAATTTCCGCGAATCTAGTGCGTCGGATTGGCCGGCGGCGAGGCTCGCCGGAGAGCACCGCCGCGGGAGCCCCGCGCGCCGCCCGCGTCGGGAGGTAGAAGACGACGCGGCGGGTCCCGCGTGTCAGCGGCGGTAAATCCCGTCGGATCAGGTATGGCCACGGGATTTGCTGTGGCTACGCGGTGGGAATCTGTGGCCCCCGTGTGGCTTAAATACTATTGGTTCTTTTTAAAACAGTGGGGCCCACGAGTTAAATCAAATTAGGAAATTATTCCAGAATAGGCTCCAACTTAGAAAATCCATAACTTTCTGTAGGATACTCCAAAATTCTTCAAACAAATTTTGTTCGAAAGCTCTCGAGCTCTAGTTTCTGTCAATACCAATTAGGTTCTGTGAAACTCAGAGTTAAATCCTGTAGAAAATAATCTTTCCTAATACAAATGAAGTTTTTCCAGACAAGATATCCACAGGAAAAATCCCAAAAATTCACATAAAATTTACTGTCCTATTCTTGATTATCAGGCAAAATTTGGGAGCCATAGCACCTGTTTAACTCTCTGTATAATTCAATTTCCTTTTTCAGTTATTGAATTTTCACAGCTATTAGGTTGCTTTATTAGGTCCCAAAATTTTACTGAGTCTTCCTTTAATCATACCCTAGCTCCTGTTAAAGTCTTGGATTTAATTAACCTACTATACTAGGCCTAAATCAGTTACAAACCAAATATTGATTTAATGTCTAGAAACTCAATTATAAAGTAAATCCAGAAATTCTTGCCGAATTAGAAATACAATAACTCCTTCCCCACAGCTTAGAAAATTATGAAACAAATTTTGCTAAGACCAGAACCACTCCCTCCATCTTGATTATCAACTGTTAGCTAGGTTCAAGCTACAGTTTCCTCTCGGAAAATTTTGGAAGTTGGTTTGCTTGCCATACTTTCGGAGACCACAATCTGCTATGATCATCTCCTGTTCTTTGCAAGAGCTTTGATCGTATTCCCTAGTATCTACCATCGAAATTCCAAAGCCAAATAAGGTCCCTGTCATATGATGATCACCATGAATTAATTTATGGTCTTAAAATAAATAAATTTCAAAGTCATTTTTTTTATCCGTGTTATCTGCATATCGTATAGTGACCGAAGTCGAGGAGGAGCCAGAAGCCTTGGAAGAGAACCTTCCAATTTTTAACTCAGAACCTGACCTGCAACAAGGCAAGCCCCGGTTTGCATTTAAGCCGTTTATGAGCTTTTGCTTTATCACTATGTCGAATAGTATATGAATTGTGCATTACGTTTAAGGTGAATGATACTCCACTTGCATGACCAAAAATCCCAGGGGTTTATCTGGCACGAGTTATAGTTTGACCTGTAGTAACTGCTTTGCTAATGCATAGGAAATCCGGTAAAAGTCGAGTAGTTGGAATCTACTCGCGAGAGATGTATCTCACGGGATTGGTTAGATAGAAAATGGCTTAATATAATGAAATTAAGACCGGGCAGGGAATGGCTAGGAAGCGGCGAGAAGTGAGTCTCGGTCGCATAGCTCTGCCTGTGTCGATTAAGGCCCGCGTCGTGTGCGGCCCCTTCGGACAAGCTTGAATTGTACCGGCAACATAATGGACATATGGGATCCAATAAACTGACGTAGCTTGGTCACTTGGGTGTCGAGGCATACCGTTCCGTTTTATAGGTGTGGGTTGAGGGTAGCAAGGTGTAAATCCGCTGGTGGGCACGTCAGAGTACGCCCCACGCAGGGACCTCCTGCCCGTGACGGATCGACCGGTTCGGCATTTGAGTGTCTCGCGAAAGGTTGCCATATACGACTAGTACTGAAGTGCTACGTAGGTACTGCGCGAAGTGCTCGCTGGCATTTCCGAAAGTGCGTATGTGTCGTGTTGTCCGGGTGTGTCCTGATTGCAATCACTGTCCCTCGCAGTAATAGAGTACCACTTGTTCACTGAGCGGTGACGTAGTAAATACTAAAGAAGCCAGAAAATCATATTGTATTGAATTATAATTACTTTGCAACCTTGTATGATTTAGAGATAGTATAACTAAAGATTTTCAATTTCCCCATACTTTAGCTGTAATAGCACTATGTGCTTTGGGCATGTCATATCATCGGTAAAGCGTTTCTTGTTTGATTGTGGAGCCCATGATGTGCCGTGCTCAGAGAATGTCATTTGCTACTTAAAACTTGATTATAAGGATCCACTTGTAGGCGGGTCATTTATGCTACTCCTTACCTATGTTTAGTGTCCCCGTGCATCTGTCTAGTGAGACGGTTAAGTCTTGCTGAGCCTTAAGCTCATGTTTGCAGTTAACGAGTTTTTGCAGGTTACCCTATTGAGGATGGGTTCGACGATGAGGCGACACCCCCTCTAGGGTGTACAGCCGAGTGGGAACCCTGCACGCCGCCATAGTTTGAGTGTTGCTAGTGCAAAGTATCCCTGGCATGGGAAACTTTGCTTTTTGCATAGCTAGTGCTGAGAGCGTAGCTATGGTATGTATATATTTCTTCACGTCCGCTAGTATTGTGAAAACTTCCGCTGTGTATTAAATAAAAGACTTGGTCTTGTACTTTATTCTGGTTCTATTTCTTGTAAACTGTTGGGTGTCGCATCGCACGACACCACCCAATGAGATCCTCGGATGTGTGGACTCCGGTCCCCACAGACATGGTATCAGAGCTTCGTTGGGAACAGTATACCGGAAAAGAACATATTTTCAAAAATTAGGAACTTGAGTGAGGAATTAGTTATATGCCGTTATAAGGAGTATTATTAGTATAAGATATAAAGGTGGTAAACTAACTATGTGTTATTATATTCTGTAACGACGCTCCGACATCAGGTAAGAGGTAAGGTACGCCACCGAGAGCGGATCAATCTCGGTAAGCTCAGCATACGAGAGGTGTTATGTGAAATTTCCGTGGCTTGGCACGGAAAGTCAATATGAGTCTTTGAAACTTTCCATGTTTCTAAGAACATATGACACGCGGTACCCCAGCGTGACACAAAGTTAGAGGGAAACCCCGTCGGGTGGTATGTAACCCGATAGTGTGTTCTCATATCTATGAGAACATGCGAACACGTATGCCCGAGCGTGTATAAGCCGGATCGTACGGGAGTCTTTGCTGTACAGACGTATTTACAGCCATGTACCTCGAGACATGGCCTCGCTCGAGGACGACTCACGCCAGAGTCGTATGCATTTATTTTTAGTTATATATTATTGTGACTGCCTGCCGTGTTTCCCCGTGCCGCCCTTGAGGTGCGAAGGTGTGAAAGGGGATTGTTTGTCTTCTGCAGGTAACCTAACTCCGGTAGCAACCCGTGTAGAAGCCGTTTGCGAGGGAACGATATAGGAACCACCTATAGACGTAACCGGATGTACCGGATAGAATTTCCTTTCGTGAGGGCACGTAGTACCGTCAGTATCAAACATGATACTAGACCCTCCCCACCGACAGAATGGTTGCATTGTGTTTTAAGAAAGTCCGACTATCAGATACTGATAATTTCGGGCTTGACTTGATGGATAGGACCAAGATTCTTGCTTTCTGGTAGAAGTAGCTCAACTTCGCCAGGTTGTAATCTTGGTTAGCAATTAGATAACATAAGCATATCCTTCATGAATGGAAAGCTCGTGAAGGTCTCTCCAACTTTTCCGTTGACCATAAAGGCAGAAAAGCTTGTTAATCCGTTGAAAACTGGGGTTTACTGTGATTACTCCATATGAACCCACCTTTGTACCGTTTCTGTATTCTTGCCATAACTCACTGTAGAAAAATCCACTACCTTATTGGGATATATGTTTGAGAAGGGTAGGTGGAGATTCACGAATTTGTTTTGGGGAGTCCTTCCTGATTTTAATTAGAGTTTAACCAAATCAGGAAGTCAGCACAGTAAACTGCATGACTGCTGATGCAAACAGTCAGCTTTACTGTTGGGTTTGGATAATTATAACCCCTAATCCAGAACAGTGATATGGTTACGCATATGCATTTCTGGAAATCTTAGGAAGCCATCTATCAACTTTATTTATCACTCCTGACCTGAATCTAGGTGTAGCTATGCCTAATTCCATTTGTCGCAAATTTGGTTCCTGCAGTCCAGAACTTGGAACAGTTTGCACATAATTGTGAATTGATGCATAATACCTTCATGACAAGGTTGTCGTGGTGGAACTTCTTTGGTTCTGGATTGTTAACACGATGTTACTCAATGTTTATTTTGACACTACCTCAATATCTTATCATGATGAACCTGTATAGAATGTGGAGATAAGCCCATATACAGGGGAGGTTCTGTCGAAATTTTCAGAACCCTTGAGTCAACTTAAAACTGGTATAGATTGTTCATACTAGTTCAACAGTGGCTGTATGAGTACAATCTGGAAAGGTTTTGAAGTGTACTACAATTTTTGTATTCAACAGAAGGTTTAGTTCTGACTTCTTCTGTATGAAACTTACGAGTTACTGCGGACGTTGGTGCAGCACTCGTCCCGTCAAGGGGGACGACAGGATGATGGACCGCGTCAGCAATTTCAGAGTTCCTACTCTGATTTCTCATCGACACACCCACCGGTATTCAGAGAAGCCGATGAACCGTTGGACGCGGATAACTGGCTCCGCACCATTGAAGGAAAGTTCGGTTTACTCGCGGTAACCGAACAGCAGAAGACATTGTTTGCAGCGCAACAACTGCAGGGGTCTGCCGGTGCGTGGTGGGCCAATTACCTTGCCGCACGCCCCGCAGGCCATGTTGTAAGCTGGACCGAATTCCGGGAGGCATTTCACGCCTACCACATCCCTCCCGGGATTATGAGGAGGAAGCTTCAAGAGTTCTTGGAGCTAAGGCAAGGAGGAAGGAGTGCATACGAATACTCCAAATCATTCAACCACTTGGCCCAATATGCTCAGGACCAAGTGAATACCGAAGATCGGAAGCGGGAATGTTTCTACCGGGGTTTGAACCCCAAGTTGAAGGACAAGCTTGTCCTGTTCAACCGCGGCAACTTCAACGACATAGTCAATGCCGCTATCATGCAGGAGGACGCTACGCGCGAGCTGTCCTCCGATAAAAAGAAGAGGGGTGCTCCACAGAGCAGCGGAGGTGGTACTCCTCAGAAGTACCGTATGGTGTATCGATCACCATCCGGCCAGAGGTGGCAGCCGCCATCGCGACCACCAATGTTCCATGGTCGTCAGTTCAACAACGGTGGATTTCGGCCGCAGCAACAACAGGGGATGGTTCCACGTGCACTTCCACCTCCACCACGTGCACCGGGATTCCGTCCTCCCCTTCGTATTGGCCAAACCCCGTACACGTGTTTCACGTGTGGACGTACGGGGCACTTCGCCAAGGATTGTCCGCAGAATCGACAAGGTGGAGGGCAATCATCTTACCAGGGGGCCAACCAACCCCGCAACCCGCCCAAGAAGCTAGCCACCAGACCCGGCAACATCCACCACCTCGCCATCGAGGACGTTTCAGAAGGCGCACCCGTGCTCACGGGTACGTTCTCTATCTTCGATCAACCCGTAGTCATACTCTTTGACTCCGGAGCTTCACACAATGTCATTAGAAAATCTTTTGTCGTTAAAAGTCAATTACCTGTTATCTCCATAAAAACTCCATATATAATTTGCACTCCAGCAGGGAGGGTAGTAACATATGAGGTAGCCCATAAAGTGCCTCTTGACCTAGATGGGAACGTCTATCCTACCTCTTTCATTATCCTAGAAACTCAAAAGCTAGATATCATCTTAGGAATGGCATGGTTGCAATACCATGGTGCTATCCTTGATATCGTTCCTCGAAAAATTTATCTAAACTCTCCACTCCATCAGCCCCAGGTTCTCAATCTTGAGAACATCATTCCATTAGACCCATCCACTCACAACACCGAGGTTATGGAACTTAAGGATATTCCGGTAGTATGTGAATACCCCGACGTGTTTCCTGAAGATCTCCCCGGGATGCCACCAGAAAGGGATATAGAGTTCAAGATTTAACTTGCGCCCGGAACAGTGCCAGTTTCAAGACCACCCTACAAGATGGCACCCAAGGAACTCGCAGAACTGAAGGAGCAATTAACTGAACTTGAGAGCAAAGGTTTTATTCGTCCAAGTTCATCACCATGGGGCTGTTCTGCACTATTTGTAGAAAAGAAAGATAAGACCTTGAGGCTGTGTGTAGACTATCGTCCACTTAATGCTGTCACCATCAAGAACAAGTATCCACTACCGCGCATTGATATTCTTTTCGATCAATTAGTGGGTGCTAAAGTGTTTTCGAAGATGGATCTTCGTTCTGGTTATCATCAAATCAGAATCCGACCAGAAGATATATCCAAGACAGCATTCTCAACAAGGTATGGGCTGTATGAGTATCTGGTTATGTCCTTCGGATTAACCAACGCCCCGGCTCATTTCATGTATCTCATGAACTCAGTGTTCATGCCGGAATTGGACAAGTTCGTCGTGGTCTTCATTGACGACATACTTGTGTATTCAAAATCCGAAGAAGAACATGCTCAACACTTGCATATTGTGCTTCAGCGATTACGGGACCATCAGTTGTATGCTAAGTTCAGCAAGTGTGAATTCTGGATCAACCAGGTGCCATTTTTAGGGCACATCATTTCAGCAGAAGGTATTGCAGTTGATCCAAGCAAGATCAGGCAAGTCCTCAAATGGGAGTCTCCAAAGTCTGTACATGAAGTCCGAAGTTTCCTGGGTTTAGCAGGATATTACCGGAGGTTTATACCCAGTTTCTCCAAAATAGCTAAACCAATGACAGAACTTCTGAAGAAAGGACAAAAGTATGTATGGACTGAGGCATGTGAAGCAGGTTTCAAAGCATTGGTGAAACACCTTACAACGGCACCAGTTTTAGCCCAACCAGATACTACCAAAGCATTTGATGTCTATTGTGATGCATCTGGGATTGGTTTAGGTTGTGTGTTAATGCAAGAGCGAAGAGTGATCGCGTATGGATCGCGACAGCTTCGGAACCACGAGCAGCACTACCCGACTCATGATCTTGAACTGGCTGCTGTGGTGCTAGCATTGAAGATGTGGAGACATTATCTACTGGGTAATTTAGTACACCTCTACACTGATCACAAAAGCTTGAAATACATCTTCACCCAGAAGGATTTGAATATGCGACAAAGGCGATGGTTAGAATTAATCAAGGATTACGAGATTGAGATCCACTACCATCCAGGCAAGGCGAACGTAGTCGCAGACGCTCTGAGCCGCAAGTCCCATATCAACAATCTTTCCATTACCTCGATGGAGAGAAAGGAAGAACTGAGTCTCTACTTGGTTCCATATGGGGCGCTCTACAATCTCGCTCTCATTCCTACCATCAGGGAGGATATTATGGCAGCTCAGAAGGCGGACAAGGGGATGTCACATATTCAACAAAGAATAAAGAAGGGGGAGATGAAATGCTTCCGAAGTGACGATGAAGGTACCCTCTGGTTTAACGACCGTATAGTGGTACCCCGAAACATGGAACTTAGAAAGAAGATACTGGACGAAGCTCATTTATCCAAGTATTCCATTCATCCGGGAAGCAACAAGATGTACCAAGATTTGAAGAAGAAATTCTGGTGGACTCGGATGAAGAGAGAAGTAGCTAAATATGTGTCCGAGTGTGATACGTGTCGGCGAGTAAAGGCCGACCATATGAAGGCAGCTGGACAGCTTCAACCTTTAAGCATACCGGCTTGGAAATGGGAGGATATCAGTATGGATTTCATTGTTGGGTTGCCTCCCACTTTCCATAAAAACGACTCGATTTGGGTGATCGTTGACCGATTGACCAAATCGGCTCATTTCATACCGGTCCGCGTGGCATACGATGCGAGGTGATACGCAGAAATTTATATCTCCAGAATACTATGTCTACATGGTGTACCCTGTACCATCATCTCAGATCGTGGAGCTGTATTTGTTTCGCGATTCTGGGAGCATCTCCACGCTGCACTAGGAACCAAGTTAATTCGGAGCTCGGCCTATCATCCTCAGACCGATGGTCAGACCGAACGGGTGAATCAAGTACTAGAAGACATGCTTCGTGCCTGTGCCATCCACCAGGGCAAGAACTGGGATGATCATCTACCCTTGGCTGAATTTTCGTACAACAATAGTTACCAGGCTAGTCTCCAGATGGCGCCATATGAAGCTCTCTATGGCCGAAAATGTCGCACACCCTTGAGCTGGTGCGAATCAGGTGAACGGGCAGTGTACGGCATCGACTTAGTAAATGAAGCCGAGGATCGAGTTCGCACTATTCAGGCGAATCTCAAAGCTGCTCAGTCTCGTCAGAAGAGCTACGCGGACAAACGACGTCGACCTCTTCACTTCGAAGTTGGAGATCAAGTTTATCTTCGGGTATCCCCTATGAAAGGTATCCATCGATTCGGAATGAAAGGGAAGCTAGCCCCACGTTTTATTGGGCCATTCGCAATCCTAGCACAATGCGGACCTGTGGCATATCAATTAGAGTTACCACCGTCACTTTCAGGGGTTCACAATGTGTTCCACGTTTCTCAGTTACGAAAGTGTCTTAAAACTCCCGCTGATGTCCGTATAGATGATTTGGAAGCTCTCCAACCAGATCTCACCTATTCCGAACATCCAACTCAGATCATCGATGAAAAGACCCGCGCCACAAGAAGCCGCACCTTGCGTTTCTACAAGATCTTGTGGAGCCACCACAGTGCCGAAGAGGCCACGTGGGAAAGCGAGGAGTATCTTAGAACGAACTATCCGGACTTGTTAGCGGCATATGTTCGATAGATCCTTCTTTTAGAAACCCCACTTTTGCCTTCTTTTGTAATCTCGGGACGAGATTCTTTTAAGGGGGGGGGGGAATGTAAAACCCCACTTTTATGGCATGTTAAGTTCATATGGGTTTGTGATCAACTATTTTGGATCTCCAATATAATGGTACACATGAACTATGCCATCCAAAACTTGTCTTGCACTCTTTGTTAGATTCTTTTATCATGGGTATTAGACTTCACCATGAATCCAAATTATATTCTATTCACCTTTTAAGAATAAGAATTTTTGGATAAGGATTAGTAAGCAATACACAATGAAGCCCTAATAAGCTCTAAACCAAATATTCAAATTAAGGGCTCTAAATTTTTCCATGAACCCCTAAATTCCTCAATAGCATGCTTACAAAGTTTCAAGATTTTAGAAACTCATCTACTATTTTTATTGAGGTGTTTAGCAAATTTGAATCAAATTCAAATCTGAATTTTTAATTCTTCTCCAACTTCTTTAAACATGAGAATTGAATTCACCATTGTGTTCAGAATAATTCATTTGCCATCTCCACAAAATTTCATGATTTTTGGAGTTGATCTTCTATTTTTAACTGAATTAGTAGCTGAGCTGTGGGGAGAATCACTGGACAGTGGGCCCCACATGTCAGCTCCCCTTTTAAACGGATCAGCTCAACCCCGACACCTCTGCACCGCCGCGCCCCCACTCGACACCGCGCGCGCATGCAGCTCCAGCGAGCTGCCTGCCTGCTCGCCGCGGCTCTATAAAAGGCCGGCCGAAGCCCCCTTTAATCCTCATCCCCGATCACAGCTCCACTGCCTCGCCATTTTTCTTCCGCCGCGCGCCATCGCCGCCGCTCGCCACTGCTCCGCGGGTGCCGCCGTTCCACGCCGTTTCAAGCCTAGCTCCAAAGAGCAAAAAGGTGCGCCTGATCAAACTCTAGCTCATGGTACAAACCGTTTCCCTTATCGTTGAAGCCTGAGCAAGTTATTGTTCATTTCCTCTACGGCCGAAGGTAGATAGCTAGCTATGATTTCATGTCGAATTCCTTTTCAGTAAGCAATCATCCTTTGCAATTACTTAGAGGTAGTTTCTATAGGCCCTAGCGATCCTGTCTGATCAAAAACCTTTAAGGATCATCAAGCAACGGCTCTGAATTTCGAGTTTTGCTCGCCGCCGGTGAGAAAACCTCGGTTCACCGTCGAACTCATGATTCCCGGCAACTCACTCCCCTTCTGCGCCCATATCCTTGAACTCCATCATCCCAGGAAGGTTTTGGAGCAATTCCCAAGTGATTTGAGCTACTCTATAGAGAGTTCTATGATGCCCGAGCGCTCATCGCCGCCACCGCCGTCGCACGACCTTTTCCGGCGAGCTTCAAGACCCACTGACCTCACCATCGTGCTCAGCGACCCCAAAAACCCCCAGGCGGCAAATTTCCGCGAATCTAGTGCGTCGGATTGGCCGGCGGCGAGGCTCGCCGGAGAGCACCGCCGCGGGAGCCCCGCGCGCCGCCCGCGTCGGGAGGTAGAAGACGACGCGGCGGGTCCCGCGTGTCAGCGGCGGTAAATCCCGTCGGATCAGGTATGGCCACGGGATTTGCTGTGGCTACGCGGTGGGAATCTGTGGCCCCCGTGTGGCTTAAATACTATTGGTTCTTTTTAAAACAGTGGGGCCCACGAGTTAAATCAAATTAGGAAATTATTCCAGAATAGGCTCCAACTTAGAAAATCCATAACTTTCTGTAGGATACTCCAAAATTCTTCAAACAAATTTTGTCCGAAAGCTCTCGAGCTCTAGTTTCTGTCTATACCAATTAGGTTCTGTGAAACTCAGAGTTAAATCCTGTAGAAAATAATCTTTCCTAATACAAATGAAGTTTTTCCAGACAAGATATCCACAGGAAAAATCCCAAAAATTCACATTAAATTTGTTGTCCTATTCTTGATTATCAGGCAAAATTTGGGAGCCATAGCACCTGTTTAACTCTCTGTATAATTCAATTTCCTTTTTCAGTTATTGAATTTTCACAGCTATTAGGTTGCTTTATTAGGTCCCAAAATTTTACTGAGTCTTCCTTTAATCATACCCTAGCTCCTGTTAGAGTCTTGGATTTAATTAACCTACTATACTAGGCCTAAATCAGTTACAAACCAAATATTGATTTAATGTCTAGAAACTCAATTATAAAGTAAATCCAGAAATTCTTGCCGAATTAGAAATACAATAACTCCTTCCCCACAGCTTAGAAAATTATGAAACAAATTTTGCTAAGACCAGAACCACTCCCTCCATCTTGATTATCAACTGTTAGCTAGGTTCAAGCTACAGTTTCCTCTCGGAAAATTTTGGAAGTTGGTTTGCTTGCCATACTTTCGGAGACCACAATCTGCTATGATCATCTCCTGTTCTTTGCAAGAGCTTTGATCGTATTCCCTAGTATCTACCATCGAAATTCCAAAGCCAAATAAGGTCCCTGTCATATGATGATCACCATGAATTAATTTATGGTCTTAAAATAAATAAATTTCAAAGTCATTTTTTTTATCCGTGTTATCTGCATATCGTATAGTGACCGAAGTCGAGGAGGAGCCAGAAGCCTTGGAAGAGAACCTTCCAATTTTTAACTCAGAACCTGACCTGCAACAAGGCAAGCCCCGGTTTGCATTTAAGCCGTTTATGAGCTTTTGCTTTATCACTATGTCGAATAGTATATGAATTGTGCATTACGTTTAGGGTGAATGATACTCCACTTGCATGACCAAAAATCCCAGGGGTTTATCTGGCACGAGTTATAGTTTGACCTGTAGTAACTGCTTTGCTAATGCATAGGAAATCCGGTAAAAGTCGAGTAGTTGGAATCTACTCGCGAGAGATGTATCTCACAGGATTGGTTAGATAGAAAATGGCTTAATATAATGAAATTAAGACCGGGCAGGGAATGGCTAGGAAGCGGCGAGAAGTGAGTCTCGGTCGCATAGCTCTGCCTGTGTCGATTAAGGCCCGCGTCGTGTGCGGCCCCTTCGGACAAGCTTGAATTGTACCGGCAACATAATGGACATATGGGATCCAATAAACTGACGTAGCTTGGTCACTTGGGTGTCGAGGCATACCGTTCCGTTTTATAGGTGTGGGTTGAGGGTAGCAAGGTGTAAATCCGCTGGTGGGCACGTCAGAGTACGCCCCACGCAGGGACCTCCTGCCCGTGACGGATCGACCGGTTCGGCATTTGAGTGTCTCGCGAAAGGTTGCCATATACGACTAGTACTGAAGTGCTACGTAGGTACTGCGCGAAGTGCTCGCTGGCATTTCCGAAAGTGCGTATGTGTCGTGTTGTCCGGGTGTGTCCTGATTGCAATCACTGTCCCTCGCAGTAATAGAGTACCACTTGTTCACTGAGCGGTGACGTAGTAAATACTAAAGAAGCCAGAAAATCATATTGTATTGAATTATAATTACTTTGCAACCTTGTATGATTTAGAGATAGTATAACTAAAGATTTTCAATTTCCCCATACTTTAGCTGTAATAGCACTATGTGCTTTGGGCATGTCATATCATCGGTAAAGCGTTTCTTGTTTGATTGTGGAGCCCATGATGTGCCGTGCTCAGAGAATGTCATTTGCTACTTAAAACTTGATTATAAGGATCCACTTGTAGGCGGGTCATTTATGCTACTCCTTACCTATGTTTAGTGTCCCCGTGCATCTGTCTAGTGAGACGGTTAAGTCTTGCTGAGCCTTAAGCTCATGTTTGCAGTTAACGAGTTTTTGCAGGTTACCCTATTGAGGATGGGTTCGACGATGAGGCGACACCCCCTCTAGGGTGTACAGCCGAGTGGGAACCCTGCACGCCGCCATAGTTTGAGTGTTGCTAGTGCAAAGTATCCCTGGCATGGGAAACTTTGCTTTTTGCATAGCTAGTGCTGAGAGCGTAGCTATGGTATGTATATATTTCTTCACGTCCGCTAGTATTGTGAAAACTTCCGCTGTGTATTAAATAAAAGACTTGGTCTTGTACTTTATTCTGGTTCTATTTCTTGTAAACTGTTGGGTGTCGCATCGCACGACACCACCCAATGAGATCCTCGGATGTGTGGACTCCGGTCCCCACACCTGTCGTCTACGTTTCTACGATGATGGTGGGCAACACCGAAGCAGCCAGCTCCGGCACCACCCAGAGGCCTGCCGTCAACGTCTCCACTCAGACAAAGCTCAACGCCCCTGGAAGAGCCGCACTGAGGTCAACCACTCATACTCCCCCGCTCCGCCGGGGGCCCGTCGAGGACATCTTGCGATCAAGTGGTAGGCATGCTCAGCCACCTGGCCACACCTACTAGGGGGCCTCTAAGGGGGTTCCTTAGGCAGGACGTCAACTGACGACAAATAGGTGATGTCAACTATGCAAGTGTTGGTCACTCAAAAGCTAACAAACTCAACAAAAGTTCTTCAAGACCTTACGCAGCTAAGGACTTGGGGCAACAATTTGAGAAGCGCAAGACAAGCCAAGGAAATGAACACATAGTCAAAATCATTGAAAAATATTTACAAAGGGGCGAACTTTGGATACAAAGATGAGCTATCAGCCTCAATCTCTGGCAAATTGCGCGATGACATGTTT
This sequence comes from Tuctoria greenei, assembly GCA_036927565.1. Classification (NCBI taxonomy): domain Eukaryota; kingdom Viridiplantae; phylum Streptophyta; class Magnoliopsida; order Poales; family Poaceae; genus Tuctoria; species Tuctoria greenei. The sequence continues at coordinate 170,179,625 of JAYESD010000002.1, read as the reverse complement.
GGCGGCATCCTTGACCTCCGCCATTGCTGTTTCCTTGCGCTCCTTGATAGGACCTTCGAAAATAGGCTTCAGTGGCATCTCAGGGTATCGACTCCGGTAGCACATCAGGACATGGGATGCCACTATCTCCGCCACCGCTCTACCCTCGGCTTCCAGACGCTGAGCCAGCTGACGCTCCTACAGATCGAGCTCCTGGGCACGACGCTCTGTTGTGTGCTCTCAGGTCTGGACGTCGAGATCTCGCAGAAGGAGTTCCTGACGCTCAGCTATGTGTTGCACCCGATCCCGTGCCAAGTTGCTCTCTTGAAGCTCAAGTTCTTCGAGGCGGGACTGCAACCTGTCTCGGTCTGCCTCAGCCTGAGCCATCATCGCATGGGTCACCACCTCTTGCTTGGCGACAGGAGCCTCCCGCTCAGCAATAGAGGCTTTGCGGCGACGCAGGGCCTCATGACTGTCTTGAAGGGCACGCAGGCGGGCATTAGCCGTGTCATTGGCTACCTTAGCATCAGCCAGAATCTTTTGGGACATTGCATCCATGAACTTCGCCAAGCTGTGCCTTGGCTACAACTCCTCGTTCTCCTTCTGGTACTTCGCATTCACCTTGGCGATCCTAGACCTCAGAAGGTCCTCCCAGTCTTGCAGGCGCTCACCTGAGCATGCACCTTCTCCCACTCTACGGCGAGAGCCCTCTGCGCCCGGAGGAGATTGGATTGCACCAGGTTCATGTTGGATTGCACCAAGTCCATGATGTCGGAGAGGTGCTCTGGCTGCGCCGAAGTTATGGAAGGACGTCCGGTGATCATCTCGGGGACATCTTCCTCCTGCGGCGGTGAAGGCGAAACCACCAGTACTAGGGAACTCGTTCCTGGGGACTGAGCGGGAGTTGCGGTCCTACCCGAAGCGGCAACGTCATCATCGTCCAAGGAGCCATCCACCGAATCAGCCGCCATGAGGCAAGGACCTTAGCCCGCTGAGCCGACTCCAACATTGCCACTGGCACGACGGCCGGAGGTGCCTCCGGCACAGCAGCCGGAGATGTTTCACTACCCACGCGAAGTACGGACGCAGGAGCAGCGCTCTCCTATACCCGCTTGGCGGTCTGCTCCTCTAGTACATCTGTAGCCTCCTGGGCCAACATCGTAGCGCTCTGGGACACTACCCCCAGCGGTACAGGCGATGGAGCTGGAGCCCAAGGACTTCCAGGTGTTTCACCAGGAAGGAGGAAACAAGAGGGACGAACCCGGAGTATGCGTACGCCTAGAAGAAGATGATATCCTTCTCCCCCAACTCCAGTGGCAAGGAGCCAGGACAAATCAGATCTCATCATTCCTTGTCCTCCCAGCTGAAAAGCCGCCTCACGGGTGAGACATCCTCCATCCAGGAAGGAGGCAGAGCTGAGTCCATTGGAGCAGGGGGTTGAGAACCTCAAGGATGGGCAGACACACAAGGAGGGAGTCAAAGGCTCGAATGCTTGGGACGTGCGGAAGAAAGGAAACTATATTGCCCACAAAGGTACCTTTTTAAAGTACCCTAAAGGTAATTGGGCGCACCGTGCAAATTTGAGCGGGCTCCAAATCAATGGCTTGTACCAAGGCGTCCATGACAAGCGGGCCAAGGTCCCCCATCAGAAAAGCTAGCCCGAGCAGTTCCCCGCCAAAGAAGGCAACCCGACAGTTCCCATAAAGACGGAAGTGAAAGCAGCAGAAGTGCAGTAGGTGCCTTGGGAACCGTAGCGATAATGACGCAACAAGCAAAGATCCTGTCGTGACGACCCCTCAACTAGAGAAGGACGCGTGGTCACAACAGTAGAAGAGTGCACCGCTTCGACTGATCAAGACAAAAAAAGACCGCGCGGGAAAGTAGAATAAGGCCCCACCCTCGGGCTCTTCGCCTCACCCCAAGGTGGACCCACGGGCCACTATCGGTACTCGGCATACCGGGTACCCTCGCGCACAAGCTAGAGCCGCCTAGGTACCTCACCTCCCAATAGGAACAAGGTCTGAGGGCGCCATGTGTTCAAAGAAACCCTGACCCACTGGCCTCAGATGGGAAGTCTGGGGTGCCCACGAGACATCCAAAAGGGGGAGCTCAGCTCCACCTTGATGACAAGCTCCCAAGCATCCACATGTCCAACAGGACGGGACCAAACCACCTCCGCAGAGGTGAGCTCCCAAGCTGTCGAGTGGCTCACGATGTTGAGACAAGATCTCCCTAGCGGAGGCGAGCACCCGAGCTGCCACGTGGCCCGCGGGGTGAGACCTGGCCTCCCCCCACGGAGGTGAGCTCTCGAGCTGCCACGTGGCCCCCAAGACGGGTGTGGCCTCCATCGTGGTGGATAGCTCCCCAGCGGGTGCATGGTCAGTCCACTTGCCCGGAGCAGATAGTGAGGAAGTTAAGAGGGCAGTGCGCCTAGTCTCCATCAAGCCTTGAAGATACACGGCTTCCCCAGACGCATGGCGCGGCACACGCCTAATGTCAGATACCGCTATGACTAATCGCATCACAGTGAAGGCGCCGCAGGCCTATACCCCTCCGCCAAGTGGGTAGCTTACGGCGCCAGAGACAGATGGATGAGACATTCCCCGCCAATATCAGCAACGGCGCGTGGGCTACTGACAACCCGGGCGGCAAGACGGCGAGTCCTCACGTCCGCGGTCAGAGCAAGCTTACAGAAGAAGCCTTAGATCTTTAGGATAAGATTGCCCCGAGATCTTTAGAAAAAAAAATGAAAATTAATAAAAATTAATAAGAAAACAATAATGAACAGATAACATGAAAAGAAAAATAGAAAACAAACAAAAGAAAATAGTTACAAAGAATAAAAAATAAGCAATAAGTAAATAAAACTAATAAATAAAGAAAATAAGAAACAAAGAAATATGTATAGAGAATATAATGAAATAAAGAAGAAATAGCAGGGTGTTAGGTCCGGCCTTGTGTTACACGTGGCTGTACTGGAGCTACCCAAACGAGGGAGGCAGGCCCAGTGCTGCAGGACACATGGAGCCTTTGGAGGTCTTCAACTCGGACAGGTGGAACTCCGTAGATTTTCTTGCGATATCGTGGGATACCTGTTACGTAGGGCACCAACACAGAGGGTCCTAGAGTTGCCCGTGACGAAGTTGAGACTCCAAAAACAAAGGGCCTCGTGATGGAGAAGGGCAGGGTCAGCCTCCAGCCCGTCGCCACCGATGGCGGTGAACTAGAAGTCATCAAAGAAGACCGTTGTGTCGGGCACGAAGACTAGGCATGATGAAGCCAACGAGCAAGTAGAGAGTAAAACACACAACAATGCCCTACCAAACAAGCCAACTATCGGTGTTTGTACTTTGGAACTAGTGCCGATTTTGCCGCGTGTTGTCTTCAAGATAGCCTGTCTACTTGAACAAAGAGTTTATATTGGTTCAGGCAAGATGCCCTACGTTTAATATGTGTCTCTCGCTCTTTTGTTGAACGTGTGGAAGTTCTTACAAGCGGGGCAACGGTCTTCGGGCCCTTTTATAGGCCGCTTGACCATGCCCTGTCCAATCCTCTATCTGCACCTGACTCCTCAAAAATGAGGGTGGGGTTACAAGGGCGCGTATTCACTTCGCGTATCAGGTGGAGTGCCTCACGACGGGGTTGGACCGCGGATGTCATCACCCCACATGCTCCCATCTTGTCACCGGACAGGGCTGCACTATGGTGCAGGCGCGTCCACCGAATCACATGATGTGATGGGGCGCAGGGGACGCCAATCGGCTTGTTGGGTGCGTCAGGGGCGCACTCGAGTGCGTCTGTCTTGGAAATGATGGCACTGCTCCACGTGGTCCGCTCCGCATTGAAGGCATTCGCCCACTTGGCGCTCGGGCTCGGGCTCAGTCGTTCCCGACCCCATGAATTGGGGCTCAAAGATGGCGCATTATGCCTGCACGTTCCAAACAATTGGCAACTTTTGGTAGCCGGGGTATGGAACACTGTCAACTAGGTATCCATATTAACATTTTCATTTCTTCCATATTTTTCTTTTGTTTAAAACCGGCATTTTAGAAGGAAAAAAAAGAGAAAAACATCACTTGTTTCGATTTTTTTATTACTATACGTTAGAAAATAAATTAATATTAATAACCCTCGGGTTCAAAAAATTGTAAAAATGACCCATACGTCATCCATCTCCAGGACGACATTCGACCTGGCGAGCCAGGTCAGCGTATGTTGTTCACGCCGTTTCGTGTTGTCAGCGTGGCCACAACGGCCAACGTGAGCACCCGTCATCCGTGGCCGGGACCACATATCTGGCCAGCTAGTCCCCAGCCAGCCATAGGTTATACTTGTGCATTTGAGTTTTATTCTATTTTCATCCTAAGTTTAAAAATATTTAGAAGTATAAAAATATGTTGAGTTTATGCAATGAGTTTCATAATCTTTTGTTACATGGAATTCAAAGATATTGCTTTAGCAACTATGTATTATGATCATACTTGTATGTTCACTTTTTGAACTTAGTTTTATTCAATTTTGAACATAATTTTAAAAATAGTAGTAGGTATAATTTGGAGCAATAGTTATAGACTAAAGTGAAGTAGAGATTATGGTTTGTTTACAAAATGGGTTACATAATTTTTATTACATGTAATTGAGGAATACTTCTTTTGTAAGTACCTATTATAATCACAGATTATGTATTACAGAATGGGTTCTCAAGGTGATTGTATTACGTACTTACAACAGCAATATCTCTCAATTCCATGTAACAAAAAATTATGTAACCTATTTTTGTAAACACACCATAATCAATATTTCAATTAATCTATAACTATTGATATAAATTATACATACTATTATTTTTAAAGTTATGTTCAAAATGGAATTGAACTAAGTTCAAAAAATGTAAATATACAAGTGTGACCGTAATACAAATTTGCTAAAGCAATATCTTCGAGTTCCATGCAACAAAAGATTATGAAACTCATTCTATAAACTCAAGATATTCTATACTTCAATTTATTTGATAACTATTTCTTCTAATTATACATATAAATATTTTTAAACTTAGCTTCAAAATCGAATAGAACTCAAATACTCAAGTATAACCTATGGCTGGCTGGGACTAGCAGACCAGGCATGTTGAGGCCACGGATGAAGTGCCCCCGCTTGCCGTTTTGGCCACGCTGGTCACATGTCGTCCACGTCGAATGTCGCCTAGGTTAAAGACGACGGGTGCATCATTTTTGTAATGTTGAAGGTTACTAGTACTATTTTATTTTTTAACTCGTATATTAATAAAAACTCACCCATTTCCCCTAGCGTGTGCATGACATCAGCTTTACATCTGCGTTTTCACCAATAATTGGACGCGCTGTCATGCAATAGTAGGTAAAGGTTGGTGATCGATGTGATGTGAAGGACTAACACCTGCTCGTTTGCAATCTAATAGAAAATTATATTGCGCAAACATCTAGGTGTGCTTGCATCTATATTTCAGTCAATCTACACCTATTGCTATAAATTATACATACTATTATTTTTAAAATTATGTTCAAAATCGAATAGAACTAAGTTCAAAAAATGTAAATATACAAGTGTGATCGTAATACATACTTGTTAAAGCAATATCCATGTAACTATAAAGATTATGATACTCATTCTATAAACTCAGCATATTCTTATACTTCAATTTCTTCGATAACTATTTCTTCTAGTTATACATCTAAATATAAACTTAGCTTCAAAATCGAATAGAACTTAAATACTCAAGTATATCATCAATGGCTGGCTGGGACTAGCAGACCAGGCATGTCGTGCAGGCCACGGCTGAGAAACCCACGTTGGCCGTTTTGGCCATGCTGGTCACATGTCGTTCATGTCGTGGACGAAATTCGCTGACATAGCTCACCACGTCGAATGACGTCCAGAATCAAGACGACGTGTGAGTCATTTTTTAATTTTCCAAATCCGAAGGTTATTAATACTATTTTATTTTTTAACTCTGGTGTCAATAAAAATTCACTCGTTTTCCCTATCGTGTGCATGACATTAGCTTTACGTCTGCTTTTTGACCAATAATTGGGCGCGCTGTCATGCAATAGTAGGTTAAGGTTGGTGGTCAATTTGAAGGACTAACACCTGCTCGCTTGCAATCCAATCGAGAATCATATTGCGCAAACATCTAGTTGCGCTTTCAATTTCCCAACCTCCTTGATATCCTTTAGTGGTCACGTCGGATATGCAATAATGGATGACAGTATAATGAAATTGCATTATGTGATATATTAACTGTGGAACATTATTTTAAGTGTTTAAGGACATGTACAATAGATCGATATGCAAAATTTTTTCTCATTGTCTACATATCTGCAAAATAATTCGGCCTTGGTTTCTCGTCGAGTAGGCCACACAAATGTGTACTCCCCTGTCCCACAACAGCTAGGTTTGCTCAAACATATGTTTGACTAGTAATTTGATCAAATTTAATAACATATAAGTTATATATTATAAAAATAAATTTCATGATGAATCTAAGAGTACAAGTCTTATACTTTTTAAAGTATATGAAAATTATAAAAACATTAGTCAAAGCTAGACTGACAGAACCGAAAAGTTGAGTTTGGTTGGAAAGGCGGTAGTAACAAAATCCACATAGAGAAATGACGTGATTATCCCCAAACATCCACAAGCATAACCTTATTGGAAATTTGTTTAATATAATCATTGAAATTGATTTTTTATCAGTAATTCGTGGAGTGTAAAAATTGCACTTTTGGCCCACAACATGTCTACAGCATGGAGACGATCTACGTGGCACGCCACTTCGAACAACGGTCATTCACTTTGTGGATGATGGTGTGGCACGTTGGTCGGACACGGCTTCCCTCCTCCTATTTGTACTCCCATGCGTGTTCCCGTTGATGTCTCATCATCTTATTTGCTGTAAAGATATGATGATTAAACTGAGCGTTAATAAAGATACCAATAACATTTTGACATATCAACGGAAGAACGCATGAGAGGACTGAAGGTGAGGAGGAAAGCCGCATCCACGTTCGTAATCCCCCATCCGTGCCACCTGGACATCTTATGTCCAAGATCGGGACGACAATTGGTGACCAAACAAAAAAAATCGAGGTTGAGCTCATGTCACGTCAAGCGTGTAACCATGAATTATTGCCATCAACTGACTGGACATGAATTGCCATGAACTCTTAGAACAAGAGAGAAGTACGGCGTCACACATTCAAATGCACAACACTAGGCGTCAATAGGCAAGTGTAGCTCCTCGTTCGTGGCAGGCCTGTTCCAGCAAGCTGACACAGTACTGCAAGACGTATCTATGACGGCACGGCCCCCAAGGCAAATGGGAAACGCCGGTCCACGCTCTCGTCTCTACATGCAGTGCATAGAATTTTTTTTTATTTTTTAGCGGCCTGTTTGAATAGTGGACGAAGGGCATGGCCACTTCGATTTTTTTCCATCCACTGCCGTTTGGATTGTGGACTAAGGGCGTCTAAAACTATCCGTACTTGTTTCCTTTAAAATATACTCTGTCGGTACCCGCATACCGTCTAGGTACTCTACCTTCCAGTTAAGGCGGGGTGCGAAGACGCCACGTGCCCAAAAGGCTTGGACCCCTCTACCTCAGATACGGGTCCGGACAACCCGCATGGACTTAAAGGAGGAGTCCAGCTCAACATCAAGGACGAGCTCCCAAGCGGTCACGTGATCAGCAGGACGGGATCCCGCTTCTCCCATGGGAGAGGGCTCCGAAACTGCCACGTGGCTCGAGACAACGGACAGGCCACCTCCCCGAAGAGGCGGGCTCGAGCACGGCCTTGGAACCTCCGCTCTACTCAGGAGCGGGCTCCGGGCTGCCACGTGGTCAGCGGATCTGGACCCGGCCTCCCCAGAAGAGGCTAGCTTTCGAGCTGCCACGTACCCTGCAACTTGTCCTGGACGGTGGATTGCAGGAGTTAAGAGGGTGGTGCGCTTTGTCCAGATCAGGCATTGAAGACTCGCATCTTCCCTAGGCAAATGACGTGGCGCACGCCTACTGTCAGGTACCGCTGTGCCCAATCGCATCGCAGTGAAGACGCTGCAGACCTACCCCACACCGCCAAGTGGGTAGCATACAACGACAGGGACAGTCGGATAGAACAATCCCTGCCATTATCAACGACTATGCATGGGCCACTAGCGACCGAGGCGGCAAGACAGTGAGACTTCAAGCTGCGGTCAGAGTAAGCTTATGCGAGAAGCCTTAGATCTTTAGGATAGATCACCTCGGGACCATCTGTCGGGACCCGGAGCCCACTTGTAAGGCATCTAGTATTGTCTATAAAAGGACCAAACCGCCACCGTTACAAAGGACAACAGATCAATCCCAAACACACACACACACCAACAGTACAACCTCACAGTGGAGTAGGATGTTACGCTCTTGCATCCCGAACCACGTAAAAACTACTGTCTCATACTCTCATACGCGCAATCACTCGATAGAGGACTAAGCTCTGCCGATCAAAGAACCTCCACGGGCTGCTCCTTAGCAGATCCGGGGGAAGTGTTGCATTAACATTTCGACATTTGGTGCGCCAGATAGAGGCTTTTCCCTCTGAAAATTGGTTGTGTTTTCACCGCTATGGTGTTCATCAAACTCGTGGATGGCGGTTTCTGAGGTCACCGTCCAGTGACCAGATCCATCGCCTGAGCGGGGCACTCTGGCCCATCACGCCCCCGCACAGATGCAGCAGGCCAGGGTGGCGCCTCCGGACACGTTTCGGCCCACTCAGCGCCCCCGTAACCGCCGGCTGTGAGTTCGGAGAGCGCTTTGGCAGCAGCCAGGGCCATGCTCCACCACCCACGGTCGATGAACGCTACCCAGGGAGCGGCTCAGTAGTAGGTCCACAACATCGACCACTTAGTCGTGGCGGCCCTCAACTCTCTCTAGAAAGGGAGACGCCAAGTGTCGCTATCGCGCACGCCGTCCATCGACTGTCGCACCTTCGACTCAAGACCCAACAGGCTTTCTAGCGCTGGCAAGATCCCCAGGGAGGACCTAAGGGCTGAGCTTGACCGTCGTCAAGCTCAGATAGATGGTCGTGTCATCATTGGGCAGCAGCGGGAGAGGCAGCGCAACCTTGACACCGAGTACGGCTCTGAAGGGCCTGAGCAGGAGGAGTCCTCCATCCCAGGAGCGCCTCAGGCAAACCCTCCACCGCCTCCGTCAAACCAGGATTACGTTGGGTCGATTGTACCACTGCAGTACTCTGTGCAGCAAGTGTCGCAACGTCGTACTTGGCACAGCCGATACCACAGTAGTAGGCTCCACAGCAGTCGCACGTGGTGCAGCAAACCCCCCTGGGGTATGCTATTCTGTATGCCTCTCTGGTGAAGCCCATCGAAGGGTGCATGGCCTTGGTGCCATACCTCTGCCTTACGACGTGGCCGCGTAGGTTTCGGCCACACTTGCCAGAAAAGTTTGACGGGAGCGTCAACCCGGCCGAGTTCCTGGAGATCTACACTACGACACTCCTTGATGTCGGAGCAAATGAGTCCGTCCTGGCGAACTACGTCCTCGTCGCCCTAATCGACTTAGCCCGGTCATGGCTGATGAACCTGCCCAAGGGATCCGTAACCTCTTAGGATGAGCTCTGTCGGCAGTTCACAATGAACTTTGATAGCTCCTACATGTACCCCAGCACCGAACTCGACCTTCATGTCGTGTTCCAGCAACCCATGGAGACACAGTGATCATTCATCCAGCGCTTCTCCCAGGTACGCAACTCCATCACCAACATCCCAAATGCTTCTGTCATAGTAGCATTCTGGTAGGGAGTGCGTGATCGGAAGGTGCTCGAGAAGCTAGCCATGCACAACGTGTAAGATGTCTCTGAGCGCTTCTCCATCGCCGACCGATGTGCTAGGGCAGCAGAAGGCCATGACTGGCACATCCAACCCGGCCCCGGAGCAGGCAGAGTTGACAAAATTGATGAAGGTGTCATTACCCTGGGTAGCAGCAAAAAGAAGAACAAGAACTATGGTGGCAGCCAGAACATGCCGCTGTATAGGTCACCTGTCGCCGCAGCAGCGACGACCGGTGGTGGAAGACCCCCACGCTCTGACAAACGCCCACATCAGTCACCTGCTACTGACGACGGCGTCGAGCCCTGCCTGGCGCACAAGGCTCACAACCACATCACAAGCGAGTGTTGGAAGATCAAGAGATGCGCCGAGCGATACACAGAGCGAGCGCAACAGTGTCCCAATGGTGGTCCCTTCTGCCAGCGGGAGGGCAAGCAGAAGGTCAACCCCAAGGTCGACGACGACGGGGAGGAGATGGAGTACTAGAAGCAGGAACAGGCCATCAAGGTGGTCCACCAAGATGAGGACGTCAACGCCAACAACGCATGAGCATCGCAAGACTCTCCACATCATATCCAGGGGGTCTTGAGATCCCGCATCCCAGAATGCGGTCAAGACCCTGCGCCGAGCAGTGGATTCGATAGCCTCTGCTCCCGCACCAACGAAGCACCACAAGTGGAAGGAGACACCGATTACCTTTGGCGCCTCTGATTGCCCAAAGAACATGGCAGTAGTCGGGATCCTGCCTCTCCTGTTCGCCCCCACCATTGCCAATGTCAAGCTCCACTACGTCTTGATAGATGGTGGGGCCTGCTTCAACCTCATCAGTCGTGCGACCTTCGACCAGATGTCGATCCTGGTGTCAAAGATCACCCCCTCGAGCCCATTCTCGGGTGTGGGGCCAAGGAACATCATCCTGTACGGCAACATCAACCATCGGGTGACCTTTGGTACACTCGACAACTACACAACCAAGAGCATCATGTTTGACGTTGCAGACATTAGCCTCCCCTTCAACGCCATCATCGGTAGGCCTGCCCTGTACCGATTCATGGCGGTAACCCACGACGGATACCTTGTCCGGAAGATGCCGACCCCCTCCGGCGTCCTCAAGATCCGCGGAGACTGCACTGATGCGGTGTTAGCCTTGGAGAAGCTCCAAGCCCTCACAGCAAACCCAGCACCAGCCCAGGGAAGCGCTGGGCCGAGTCATCCTCCGCTGAGCTCGTGCCAGCGTAGCTCACCCACTGCACCCCATCTGCAAATTTCCGATAGCACCGACACTCCTGTCAGAGCTGTCAAGATCAGTTATTTCTCTGCTCAGACCCCTCGCAAGGCGGGGGGGGGGGGGGGGGGAGGCAGAAAGTAGGAACGCTTACTCAACGCCCCACTGGTAGCCACCAACGACAAGTTTCCCGGCAATCGTCACAGCTACCCTCGAAGCTTTGGGCACCCTGTATATATTATGCTTAGTAGGACAGTGTGAAGTTGTTCATAGTGTCTAGGAGCAACATTTGCGACAACCAAGCTCCAGGAGGATCAGGTCAAAAGTGTGCAGTTAGCTTAGCCTGGTCCCAAACCCTAAGCCTGTGCACCTTGCCTCCCTCGGCATCCAAAAGCAGGCAGTTGCCCTCTTTTGTAAAAGTATGTCTCCTCCTTTGAATACGGATATAAAAGAATCACTGTCTTACTTCATGTTTCCCCAACAATGTTCATTTGAACTACGCGCTAATTTTATGATCAACCATGCTAGACTTGTTTACTGTATAATTCCTTCATATACACGATTGTACACTCTGTACCACTCACCCTTGCTGGAGTCGTACAATTCTACTGCAGGCGGGCTTGCTTGAGGTACCTGCGATGTGTGAAGGGTTCTCGCGGTTGCCCCTATCCTTGGAGTTCTGTGAAGCTAGATGGCCTCCCAGGAAAGTCCTAAGACAAGCTGGAGGTCCAAGGCGTGTGAACTTAGCCTGGTCTTGTACCCTAAGCACGCATACCTTGCCTCTCAGCATTGCGGCCAAGTATTGTTGGTCGAAAGGATCGCAACCTAAGGACCCAAGCCCCGTGTACGAAGCGCTAACGCATTGAATTACCCAAGCCCCGTGTGTCAACTCAGTACATAAGACATTACAAAGCTAAGGAAGAGGACCAAGTAAAACTGGCGAGCAAACTACTCTCTCCTTTAACGTGTGCAGGACAGCCAGCTCCGGCACCACCCAAGGGGCCTGTCGTCGACGTCCCAACATGTTGACAATAGCAAGAAGTGTTGATAAGTGAGTACATTCTTCGGCCTTACACTTATTGCTAATAGTGTTCTCTTGTGGTAACCTGTACACCAGGGGCCTGCCGTCAAAGTGCTACACATCAGTGGTGGATGACGTCGGAGCAGCCAACTCTGGTACCTCCCAAGGGGCCTGCCATTGACAACTCTACGACGATGGTGGGAGATGCTGGAGCACCCAGCTCCAGCACCACCCAGGGGGCCCGTCGTTGAAAACTCTACAACGATGGTGGGCGACATTAGAGCAGCCAGCTCCGACACCTCCTAGGGGGCCTGCTGTCGACGACTCTGAGACGATGGTGGGCAACGCCGGAGCGCCAAACTCTATCACCATCCAAGGGGCCTACCGTCGACGTCTCATCATGTTGATGACAACAACAAGCACTGATATGTGAGTACACTCTCCTACCCCCGCTCTTTTTGCTAACAGGATTCTCTTGTGGTAGCCTGTACACTAGGAGCCTGCCGTCGAAGTGCTACACATCGGTGGTGGATGACACAGGAGTAGCCAGCTCTGGCACCTCCCAAGGGGCTGCCGTCGACAACTCTACAATGATGGTGGACGACGCCGGAGCACCCAGCTCCGGCACCATTCAGGGGGCCTGCCGTCAACAATTTTGCAATGATGGTGGGCGATGCCGGAGCAGCCAGCTCTGGCATCAGCCAGGGGGCCTGCCGTCGATGTCGCAAAATGTTGACGACAGCAACAAGCGCTGATAAGTGAGTATACTCTCCTGCCCCACTCTTGTTGCTAACAGGGTTCTCTCGTCGTAGCCTGTACACCAGGGGCCTGCTGTTGAAGTGCTACACATCGGTGGTGGATGATGCCGGAGCAGCCAGCTTCGACACCTCCCAAGGGGCCTACCGTTGACGACTCAACGACGATGGTGGGCGACGCCGGAGCAGCCAGCTCCGGCACCTCCCAGGAGGCCTGTTGTTGAAAACTCTACGACGATGGTGGGCAACGCCAAAGCACCCAGCTCTAGAACCACCTAGGGGGGCTGCCATTGATGTTCCTGCGATGATGGCGGGCAACGGCGGAGCAGCCAGCTCTGACACCTCCCAGGGGCCCGTCGTCGATGACTTTGCGACGATGGTGGGCGACACCATAGCAGCCAGCTTTGGCACCACCCAAGGGGCCTGTCGTCGACGTCTGAGCATGTTGACAACAGCAAGAAGTGCTTATAAGTGAGTACATTCACCTGCCTTGCTCTTGCTGCTAATAGGGATCTCCTGTGATAGCCTGTACACCAGAGGCCTACTGTCGAAGTGCTACACATCGGTGGACAATGATACCGGAGCAGCCAGCTCCGACACCTCCCAAGGGTCCTGCCGTCAATGACTCAATGACGATTGTGGGAAAGAGCGGAGCAGCCAGCTCCGACACCTCCTAGGGGCCTACCATCGACTACTCTATGATGATTGTGGGTGACGCTGGAGAATCTAGCTCCGACACCACCCAGGGGTCCTGTCGTCGACGTTTCTGCGATGATAGTGAGCGACACCGGAGCAGCCAGCTCCGGCACCTCCCAGGGGGCTCGTCGTCGACGACTCTGCGATGATGGTGGGTGACGCTGGAGCAGCCAACTCTGGCACCTCCCAGGGGGCTTGCCATTGATAACTCTACGATGATGGTGGGCGACACCAGAGCACCCAGCTCCAGCACCACCCAGGGGGCCTATCGTCGACGTTTTTACAACAATGGTGGGCGACGTTCGAGGAGCTAGCTCCGGCACCTCCCAGGGGGCCTATCGTCGAAAACTCTACGATGATGGTGTGCAACGCAAGAGCACCCAACTCTGGCACCATCCAGGGGGTCTGCTGTCGACAACTTTACAAGGATAGTGAGCGACGCTGGAGCAGCCAGCTCTAGCATCACCCAGGGGGCCTGTCGTCTACGTTTCTGCGATGATGGTGGGCAACACCGAAGCAGCCAGCTCCGGCACCACCCAGAGGCCTGCCGTCAACGTCTCCACTCAGACAAAGCTCAACGCCCCTGGAAGAGCCGCACCGAGGTCAACCACTCATACTCCCCCGCTCCGCCGGGGGCCCGTCGAGGACATCTTGCGATCAAGTGGTAGGCATGCTCAGCCACCTGGCCACACCTACTAGGGGGCCTCTAAGGGGGTTCCTTAGACAGGACGTCAATTGACGACAAATCGGTGATGTCAACTATGCAAGTGTTGGTCACTCAAAAGCTAACAAACTCGACAAAAGTTCTTTAAGACCTTACGCAGCCAAGGACTTGGGGCAACAATTTGAGAAGCGCAAGATAAGCCAAGGAAATGAACACATAGTCAAAATCATTGAAAAATATTTACAAAGGGGCGAACTTTGGATACAAAGATGAGCTATCAGCCTCAATCTCTGGCAAATTGCGCGATGACATGTTTGGCGGCATCCTTGACCTCCGCCATTGCTGTTTCCTTGCGCTCCTTGATAGGACCTTCGAAAATAGGCTTCAGTGGCATCTCAGGGTATCGACTCCGGTAGCACATCAGGACATGGGATGCCACTATCTCCGCCACCGCTCTACCCTCGGCTTCCAGACGCTGAGCCAGCTGACGCTCCTGCAGATCGAGCTCCTGGGCACGACGCTCTGTTGTGTGCTCTCAGGTCTGGACGTCGAGATCTCGCAGAAGGAGTTCCTGACGCTCAGCTATGTGTTGCACCCGATCCCGTGCCAAGTTGCTCTCTTGAAGCTCAAGTTCTTCGAGGCGGGACTGCAACCTGTCTCGGTCTGCCTCAACCTGAGCCATCATCGCATGGGTCACCACCTCTTGCTTGGCGACAGGAGCCTCCCGCTCAGCAACAGAGGCTTTGCGGCGACGCAGGGCCTCATGACTGTCTTGAAGGGCACGCAGGCGGGCATTAGCCGTGTCATTGGCTACCTTAGCATCAGCCAGAATCTTTTGGGACATTGCATCCATGACCTTCGCCAAGCTGTGCCTTGGCTACAACTCCTCGTTCTCCTTCTGGTACTTCGCATTCACCTTGGCGATCCTAGACCTCAGAAGGTGCTCCCATTCTTGCAGGCGCTCACCTGAGCATGCACCTTCTCCCACTCTACGGCGAGAGCCCTCTGCGCCCGGAGGAGATTGGATTGCACCAGGTTCATGATGGATTGCACCAAGTCCATGATGTCAGAGAGGTGCTCTGGCTGCGCCGCAGTTATGGAAGGACGTCCGGTGATCATCTCGGGGACATCTTCCTCCTGCGGCGGTGAAGGCGAAACCACCAGTACTAGGGAACTCATTCCTGGGGACTGAGTGGAAGTTGCGGTCCTACCCGAAGCGGCAGCGTCATCATCGTCCAAGGAGCCATCCACCGAATCAGCCGCCACGAGGCAAGGACCTTAGCCCGCTGAGCCGACAACATTGCCACTGGCGCGACGGCCGGAGGTGCCTCCGGCACAGCAGCCGAAGATGTTTCACTACCCACGCGAAGTACGGACGTAGGAGCAGCGCTCTCCTATACCCGCTTGGCGGTCTGCTCCTCTAGTACATCTGTAGCCTCCTGGGCCAACATCGTAGCGCTCTGGGACACTACCCCCAGCGGTACAGGCGTCACAACAGTTGCCGCATACCTGCAGGTCAAAATCGAAATCTACGCAACTAGAAGAACTGGTGAGATAATGAAGCAAGCATTGGTAAGAATGCCTTACCGACACCCCCGAAAGCTCTAGCGGGCCTCAACCTTCGACAGCCCTGAGGCTTCGGGTCCCGTCGATGGTGTGGTATGTGTGGTCGCTCCGGCTAGACCTCCAATGGAACCACCGACGATGCTGCCACCCTGCATCGACGTATCTCCACTAACTCCAACGGTGCCACTCCCGGAGCCTCCTCCCGAGCCGCTGTCGATGTCGACCCGTGGCCTCTTGGCCTGAGGCTGCGTAGGTGTAGTGCTCCCGAAGCCCCTATGGCGCCTTGGACTACACTGGTGGCGGAGATGCTGGACGGTGTGCCGGTCGCAGATGATGGCGGAACCACCGCATGACGGACTGGGCCTCCCCCCGAAGAACTTCCAACACCTGATGCTGAGGAGGGGCGCACTGGTAGATGTGGACTTGGAGCAAGGACCGCCCGTGGCGATGCCTTCGGCGGCGATCGAGAGCGTTCTCCTTTGCAACCTCGGTCACTGGTGACTTCCCATTCCCTACGTTAGGGACCTGTGCTTTTCCTTTCCCTATGTCGGGGACCGACACCTTGCCTTTCTCTCTATTGAAGGGCGCATCCACCCTTGACGCCTCTGAGCCTGAGGCAGGTGTAGACTTCTGTGGAGGGTCAACGATGGCCAATCCACGTTCCACATCACCAACCTTCCGCGGCACAAGATCGAGCACATCCAGGTTCGACATCTCGGATCTTCATCCGAAGGTTCCGATCTAAGAAAGGCGACGGACAGGGCCCTGGAAGGTTGAAGACGTCAGAGTCAGCGGACCGTCACACGCCTTGGTCATTGCGTCGAACACCTCATGTGGGGTCATCTCTGTGTCGCGACCCCGCACCAGCCTGGTGCCGTCCTGTGGCCCGAAGTAAAGCCATGCAGGGCGGCTATGATGCTAAAGGGGGGCCAAGCGTCGACGCACGAAGTCTGCCATCACTATTAGCTCCGGCAAACCATGATCTGCCAGGAATCATATCCTCTCCATCACCGGCGTGTACGCCTGCTCCAACTCTGGGCGCTCCTCCAAAGTCTTCTTCCTGAGTACCGGCCAGTCGGTGGGTAGGACCATACGATCGTGGGCATCGACTTGTACGATCATCCAATCGCTCCTCCAGTCGGCCCACTTCGCTATGTAGAGCGAAGTGATGTACTTGAAAGAGTTGTTGGCCCGATGCTGGAACTAGTAGGCACCGAGGAAGCTCGTCTTGCTCTTCTTCCTGGTCCGCCTCAGTACAAAGAACTGTCGGAACACCGGCACGGATGGGTAAACCCCGACAAACATCTTGCTGAAGTGCGAGAACACCGCCGCCAACACTAGAGAGTTCGGCGACAAGTGGTGAAGTTGGAGCCCGAGGACCTCCAGAAGCGTCACCAAGAACGAGGAAGTGGGAGGAACAAACCTTTAGTACGCATATGACGTGAAGAAGATGATCTCCTTCTCCCCCAACTTAAGAGGCAAGGTGTCGGGATGGATCAGATCCCACTGCTCCTCGTCCTCCCAGCCGAATAGCCACCTCATAGACGCTATGTCCTCTATGCGGGCAGAAGGTAAGGCTGAGTCCATTGGAGCACGAGACAAGAACCTCAAAGGTGGGGAGAGATTGGGTGCTCAAGGAGGAAGACGAAGGCTTGACCGTTGGGGTGTGCGTAAGGAGGAACCACCTTTGCCCACAAAGGTTTCCTTTTAAAACCCTATTGGCGTTTGAGCGCACCGAACAAATCACTTGGGGCTGAAAACCGCTGCTCAACCCATAGCATCCCTAACAGCGGGGCCCTGGTCCCCTGTTAGAGAGATTGGCTCGAGGGGGCTTTGACTTGAGAAGGCCACCCGGCGGTTCCCATAAAGGCGGGAGTGGAAGTAGCAGAAGTGCAGCAACCGCATTGGGAACCGTCGCAGTAAAGAAGTTGCAGCAAAGCAAAGATCCCGTCGCCACAAGCCTCAACCAGAATGGGACACATGGCCACGATGGCAGAGGCGCACATCATTTCGGCTAATTAAGAAAAATCAAAAGACAGCGAGGGAAAGCAGGGATAGGGCTCCACCCTCGGGCTCATCACCTCTCTTCATTGTGGACCCAGGGGCCACTGTCTGTACCCGGCATACCGGGTACCCTTGCGCACAAGCTAAAGCCGCCTAGGTGCCCTACCTTCCAGCCAATGCGGGGTCCGAAGGTGCCACGTGTCAAGAAGGCTCGAACTCCTCTACCTCGGATACGGGGTCCAAAGTAATGCATGGACCTCAAGGAGGAGTTCAGCTCCCCCTCGGGGACGAGCCCCCAAGCGGTCACGTGTCCAACAGGACGGGATCCCCCCCCCCATGGGAGAGGGCTCCGGAGCTGCCACGTGGCTCGAGACAACGGACATGCCACCTCCCCGAAGAGGCGGGGCTCCGGCTCTACCACATGTTCGCGGCCCTAGAACCACCGCTCTAATCAGGAGCGGGCTCCAGGGCTGCCACGTGGTCAGCGGGTCGGGACCCGACCTCCCAGAAGAGGCTAGCTTCCAAGCCGCCACGCACCCTGCAACTTGTCCTGGGCGGTGGGTTGCGGGAGTTAAGAGAGTGGTGCGTCTTGTCCAAATCAAGCATTGAAGACTCGCATCTTCGCCAGCCAAATGGCGCAGTGCACGCCTGCTGTCAGGTACCGCTGCGCCCAATCGCATCAGAGTGAAGAGGCCGCAAGCCTACCCCACTCTGCCAAGAGGGTAGCTTACAACGACAGTGACAGTCGGATGGGACATTTCCTGCCATCACCAACGACTACGCATGGGCCACTGGCGACCGAGGCGGCAAGACGGCGAGACTTTAAGCTGCTGTCAGAGAAAGCTTATACGAGAAGCCTTATATCTCTAGGATAAGATCACCCCAGGACCACATGTTGGGCCTCAGACCCCACTTGTAAGGTGTCTAGCCTTGTCTATAAAAGGACCAGATTGCCACCGTTACAAAGGACATCCAATCAATCTCCAACACACACACACCAGCAATACAACCTTACCGTAGAGTAGGGTGTTATGCTCTTGCGGCCCGAACCACGTAAAAACCGCCGTCTCGTACTCTCATGCGCGATCACTCGCCTGCCGATCAAAGAACCTTCGCGGGCTGCTCCTTAGCAGATCCGGAGGAAGTGTCGCATTAACACTTCGACATTAGTACTCTATACACTATTTTTTATACTTTTTCAGTAGCTACTCTAAATTCACACTTATCTAGTATATTTTACAGTATGACACTGCAGACGGTGTAAGAGGCACGGGTGACCAACCTGCCACATCTCGTTCATGATGTGAACTACCGTCGCCCACACTAGGGACGAGCTGTAGGTCAAAAGTGCAATTTTTGCAACCCGCGGGTTATTAATTAATAAAAAAAATCAATTTTCAATGTGTATATTTAAAAAAATTCACCATATTGCCTGCATAGTGTGTCGGCCAATTCCTTAATGGAGTCGGTAAGGTTCACATCCATGCACCAACATCACTTCATCTCCACTACAAACACCTACATGGGCCATACTTTCCCACCCACATCTGGCGACCATGGGAGAACTCGGCCTCGTCATGGATCTCCCTCTGCCGTTTCTGCTCTCCACCGTTGCCGTGTCCTCGATCATATTCTACGTTCTCTACTTTGTTGCGGGGATGGTGGCAGGGAGGCGGCGTGCACCGCTGCCGCCTGGACCTAGGGGCTGGCCTGTGCTGGGGAACCTTCCACAGCTCGGCGGCAAGACCCACCAAACGTTGCACGAGATGACGAAGGTGTATGGTTCGCTGCTCCGGCTGCGGTTCGGCAGCTCCAATGTGGTGGTGGCCGGGTCCGCGGCCGTAGCGGAGCAGTTCCTCCGCATCCACGACGCCAACTTCAGCTGCCGGCCGCCCAACTCCGGCGGCGAGCACATGACGTACAACTACCAGGACGTCGTGTTCGAGCCCTACGGGCCCCGGTGGCGCGCCATGCGCAAGGTGTGCGCCGTGAACCTTTTCTCCGCCCGCGCGCTCGACGAGCTCCGAGATGTCCGGGAAACGGGAGGCCGCACTCATGGTGAGGTCGCTCGTGAAGGCGAGTACCGCTCCGGCTGTGGCGCTCGGCAAGGCGGTGAACGTGTGCACCACAAACGCGCCCTCTCGGGCAGCGGTCGGGTTGCGTGTGTTTGCTGACGGTAACGAGGGTATTAGGGATTTCAAAGAGATCGTTCTGGAGGTAATGCAAGTGGGCGGCGTGCTCAACGTCGGCGAATTCGTGCCGGCGCTACGGTGGCTGGATCCCCAAGGCGTTGTGACCAAGATGAAGAAGCTACACCGCCGGTTCGATGACATGATGAACGGTATAATCTGCGAGAGGAGGTGCCGGCATCAGCCTGCTGCCGAGGAAAGCATGGACCTGCTCGGTTTGCTGCTGGCGATGGTACAGAAAGAGCAACCCCTAACCGGTGGGAATTTTTTTTATTAATATACGATTTTTAAACGTTTTCAATATAAACAATACACAAAATGAAAAAATTTCAAAACTAACCCACCTTCGTATGTGTCACATACGAAATTTAAATTTCGTATGTGGCACATACGAAATTCAAATTTCGTATGTGCCACATACGAAATTCATTTTAAGCTGACGCAGGTATGTTTTATTGAGTTTTGAACCTCAGTTTTGAACCTCAGTTTTAAATATTTCAAAACTGAGGTTCAAAACTCAATAAAACATACCTGTGTCAGCTTAAAACGAATTTCGTATTTGGCACATACGAAATTTGAATTTCGTATGTTCCACATACGAAATTTAAATTTTGTATGTGACACATACAAAGGTGGGTTAGTTTTGAGAATTTTTCATTTTGTGTGTTGTTTATATTAAAAACGTTTAAAAATCGTATATTAATAAAAAAAATTCTAACCGGTGGCGACGAGGACAGGATCACCGATACAGACGTCAAGGCACTTATTTTGGTAAGTTCTTGTCGCTTTAATTTGCACATGTCGTCTTTAAGCCAAAGACACTCTTTGGCACAGTTCTTGTTACAGATTCTTCACATATAGAAGTGCATGCCGAAGAGCTATCATTGGTCGTTGCAATCACTTATTTTTTCCTTACTCTCTAAAAGTGACCACCGAACAGCTTCTTCTGGCATAATCATTTCAACCAACTAACTACTATATTCCACATGCCTCCTCCGGTACGTCAGAACCTGTTCGTGGCAGGGACAGACACAACGTCTACCATAGCGGAGTGGTCACTGGCCGAGCTGATCCGTCACCCAGACATCCTCAAGCAGGCCCAGAAGGAACTGGACGCTGTCGTTGGCTGCGACAGGCTGGTCGCCGAGTCTGACCTCCCGCACCTCACCATCTTCAACGCGGTCATAAAGGAGACATTCCGCCACCACCCCTCGACGCCGCTCTCTCTGCCGCGCATGGCTGCTGAGGACTGCGAGGTCGCTGGCTACCACATCCCCAAGGGCTCCGAGCTGCTGGTCAACGTGTGGGGCATTGCCCGTGACCCGGCCCTGTGGCCCGACGCACTGGAGTTCCGGCCAGCCCGGTTCCTCCCAGGCGGCTCACATGAGAACGTGGATGTGAAAGGGGGTGACTTCCGGCTCATACCGTTCGGCGCCGGCCGGAGGATATGCGCGGGCCTCAGCTGGGGACTGCGGATGGTCACGCTTACTAGCGCTACTCTGGTGCATTCGTTTGACTGGGAGTTGCCTGTTGGCCAAACGCCGGATAAACTGAACATGGAGGAGGCGTTTACCCTGCTGCTGCAGCGAGCTGTGCCACTAATGGTTCATCCAGTCCCCAGGCTGCTCCCATCTGCGTATCAATTTGCATAGTAACAAAACAGGAAATCGATCGATACTATATATGTCCTCTGTTGCAAAACAAGATGTACTCCCGTGTTTACTTCTATTGGTGTGGTTTAATGCAATGCTGATCGAGAACTGTTGTATCTTGATTGAGAAATGCTGATCGAGAACTCATTTCTTATTCTACTATATTTATCTTCCGTGTAAAATTTTTGACCTACTATTGCAACACAAAGAGCCTCATTCCAGAAATAAATTGATCTTTGTTGAGCTATGAAAGTGCAATTCTAAATATTATTTGATTCTTGATGTTCATGTAAGTAATAAATTTGTATGGAGCATCTTGTCATTTGGGGAGTGGCATTAAAAGTTTCTATATTTGAATGGGAATTCTCAATCGAAATGTTGCAGGATACTTCCTCTAGTATCGCATGTATGTCCTCTTGGGCGTGGTGCAAGTTAGAAATTGTTAAGAAACTCTCGAGCTACTAGTGAGATTTAAGAACAATAATGGGGTCATACCAAAGGTTATGAAGGTTACATCTAGCTCTAGCGATGTCGACGAGTAAAAATATGGCGGATTCTAGTCGCCCATACGCCAGCGGATGAGTGACAGAATCAAATGAATCAAAAATTGGATGGCTTCATCAAATGAATCAAAAGTCATCGAGATCAATTTTGCTTAAACCATTGCAATGCGCGAAACTCATACCTAGCACAGTAACTGTCGTGAGTATTCGAGCCACAATAGAATTTGGAACAGAATCATAATTAAGGGACCTTGTGAGTTACCTGCATGTTCATAATCTACCCAGGTTTGGGCTCTTTGTGATGGGGTAATACCATATTATTGCTTGATTGATTTCTTGATAAAAATTACAATCATGTCACGGGCACTACAGGAAAACGAGTTATTTTTGTGGGCCAGCAGCCTATGAAGATAGACGAAATGTCCATGCAAATTATTATTTTCGTGAACCAAAGCCCACATCTATAACCCGTCGAAATAAATATATTTTCGTAGACCGATCACGAAAATAAACTATTATAATCAGCCAGATGTGACTCATGAAAATAAGACTATTACTATTATTCTCGTGAGCTACACAATAGACCACAAATTAGTTTTATTATTTTCGTGAGCCAAACTGAGGCTCACGACAATACGTGTTAGTTATTTTCAGAATCACTTCTGGCTCACGAAAATAATGGTTTGTATTTTCATGGATCAGCTTCGGGCTCACAATAATAATCAATTTTATTTTCATGGACCAACTTCGGACTCACGAAAATACTTTGTATTTTCATGGGTTTTCTCCTGGCTCATAAAAATAATCAGGTATAATTACAGGAGCCAACATCTGGCTCACAACGAAAATACTGGGCTGTACTTTTATGAACCTACTTGTGGCTCACGAAAATTATCAGGTGTAAGAAAAATAAAAAAACTGAAGTATACTATATAAAGGAAATTCAATTGGCTGGCTGATTGTGCATCTAGGCATTCCTTGTAGGTTTTGGTGAATTTATGACAAGCAAATGAGATCCTAACCAAATTCTTGAGATGAGCGTAGGTTTTAATGAAATCATGAAGAAAGCCCAAAAAGAAGGGAGATTGAGGAATCAAGTTCAAATGAGCTCAAGAAATGATTATAATACTCTTTGTGTATGGAGTGTGTTGGAGAAACACGCCCCAAGAGCTCAAGCAAATTTTAATCACTCTCACTGTACAAAGTTATACAGGTGCGGACTAGTCCGATTTATCTCTGTCCAGAATCGGACAAGTCCTCCCAGTGAGGACTTGTTTGCACAGTCCAGTTTCCACAGACCGGACTAGTCCGATATCATCACGGACTAGTTCGATATCTCTCTGACTAAGATCGGACTAGTCCTCCCCAGTGCGGACTAGTCCTCAGCACTTCAAAGTTTGCACAAAGTCGGACAAGTCTGATATCACAACGGACTAGTCCAATATCTTTCTGACCTAAATCGGACAAGTCCGATATCTGCAAGGATTAGTTTGAAAAATATTCTGACTAAAATCGGACAAGTCTTCCAAGTGCAGACTTGTCCTCAATTCACCAAGGTTTTCACCCAATCAAACTAGTCTGATATTGTCCAGATTAGTCCGAACATTTCCAGAGACAAAAACGGACTAGTCCGCCCCTGGCCAGACAAGTCCGATAATTTGGGACACTTAGGTTTCCCACACACCACACGTAGACTAGTCCGCAGTCCACCACGAACTAGTCCGGACTTTGAAAACCCTAACGGTAACCTTTGGAAACCCTAGTATAAATAGAGGTGCACGGCCCCTAATCAATAACTCTCTCGAACCCATACGCCATCACACCCTCCAAGAGCCTAGAAAACACGTCTCTCCACACAATCCGACGCAAGAAAAATCACATCCTTGAGGATTAACTTTAGATCAAAGGAGAGACATGATTCTTCACGTTTTCAGCTCTTGGGTTTGATTCTCTCACACACTCTTGTTCCTTATTGCATATAATTCGAGTGTGTTAGTGGTGTATTCAGTTGTAAATCCTGGAGAGCCCTCAACTTGTGAGAAGGCCCCTTGAACTTGGTGATTTGCCCTTTGTGATTAGTGGAAGAGAATCGTCCTTTGTGGCGATTCGACGAGGGTAGGGTTGGTGAAGACCCGGTGCTTTCGTGGGCTCCTCAACGTGCATATAGGTTGCCTTCGTGGGAATTGAACCACGAGATAAAAATATTGTCTCTTCACTTTGTGCTTATTGTTCATTGCATCTAGGGTTTATTTGATCTTAGTCAAATTACGTCAAAACTTGAAACTAAGGTTACCTTGTACTATCTTCAATTTAATTGAAGCAACATACTCTAGTTACATCTTAATTTCCGCTGCGTAGAGTACTTGGATCGAGATCATCGATCTAACTTGATCGATCTAGTCCGCACACACCGGACTAGTCCACATACTACCGAACTAGTACGATTTATTGGTATTTGATCAAGTTGCTGAGTGTTGCAGGTTCTGACAAAAGTTCAAAAAGGCCTATTCAACCTCCTCTAGGCCACATTACTGGCATATTGCGGAGTCTATTCCTGTATTTACGTCACCGTAGCCACATGCAAAATGTAAGGCCCTCTCTCCTCATCATATTCTTCATTCTTGTCATCTACATCATCCAAAGCTTTCCTCAAATCCTGTTCAATGGTCATTTTGAACAAAAGCAACATTAAGGGAATTTGAAAAAAATCAGAAGCTCATGCAGAATTTATTGGCTCCACATAGGGTGAAACACTGCAGTATGATGAACGACTGACTCATCGTCATAACCGCTTTCCTCATTTTTTCAGGCCCAGATAGTACAGTGGATTAGTGGAAGCACTAGAATCTCATGGAATAGCAACTTCAATTGACTGGTCAATCTTTTGAAGAACTCAGGGTCATTCCAGTACCTATACACCAATCTGGCCCCGACGCCCACCCCTGCTGCCTAGGAAGCCCTTCACCAACGACCACCATGGCTTCTCCGCCTGCGATGTCTGGTTTCTCCCACACCAACTGATGAGGACATCGCTACCGTTGATACAACCACAACAACAGCCCATTCACCACTTGGGGCTAATCAAGGTCCAATGACACGCGCTCGTGCACATGAACTTAATTATAAGGTGAATTCATTCCTGGCTGTTCAAATTAATTATACTTTAAATGGGGAACTATTGAAGCCTTGTGATGACTTTGTTATTATTAGATTCTTGGGAATTGATCCAGCTAGGAGGAATGGAGGAATTAATGCAACAAAGGTTGCTCCACCTGAGGGGTCCTCGTAACTGCAGCAAGAACCAGCTTAAAAGGGGCATAAGTTTCAACTTCCAAGGTTGTTTAATGCAAATAAGTACTTGCTGGAAAGGTCTATCATCTACTTTCTATTAGATCAAGAATCAAAGGCAGCTGACGCTTGAGCTGCTCAGAAAAGGCCGCACAAGACTAATGACTCCATCACGAGTTCTAGTCTTCCTCCTCTATATAAGCAACTAGCAACCATAGAAAGAACTTGGGTTTTGTTTTATGTAAGTTTAGCCATTGCTACTTCCTTGTAACGCAAGTGCCGACGAGACCTTCTGATTACTTGAATCAGAACCCCAACTTATCACACCCGTGAGTGTTTGCTTGTTATCTTGTTCTTGCTTGTTCTTCGATTGCTTGCAGGTTTAAGGTTGTTCTTGGCACGGCAAGAACAGCAAGAACCGGAGCCAGTGTAACTATTGCTAAGGCGCAGCACCCTTGTGGTTGTTGTATTTGCGTAGCACAATGTCAATCTCCACCTGAATCGTAGTTATCAGGAGATGGTGTAACTGTCACTCAAGGCGCCACACCATTCTGGCTGTGGTAGTCGGGCAGCCAACGTCCACCTCCACCAAATTGGTTCACCACCAACATCTCTTATCGAAAGAAAGGGCATCCCCCGTACCCGTTGGGTTCATCAAGTGTTATCAGAGCCAGGTTGCTCGGTGAGAGATTTCCTTCTCCTTGTTCTTCATTTACCTACAGTCCACTTCTGCCTACAAAAGTTCACTCTAAAAAAATCCTAAAAACACTTTGAGCCTTTTGCTTGGCTACTTAGCTCTCTACTTGTTGAATTCATGGTTGCCTTTTTGTGTTGAGTTGCTGGTCCTAAGTTTTTCACCGCTAGAGTTTAGAGTTCGTGCCACTTTGTTCTTAGTCCATTTTCATTATCTACCCAAAGTTGAGAAAAAAGGCAAGTGCAAATAAAAAGCCACACGGATCAACAAGAAAAAAGGCACGTGCAAAGAAAGAAAAGCCGCACTAATTAAAATTGCTAGAAAAAGTTTCTCAGAGCAAAAAGAGAAACAGTTTGTGTAACATTTTATTCAAGTTTTGGAGTTAACTTGCTGTTTTGAATGTTTTGTTAAAACACAACATTCATGTTGTCCGAACTTTTCTACTACAGTAATTTTAACATCACGTGGAGTAACGGCTCGCATCTCTATCATGGTTTAGACTAGGACCAACACAGTACCATCATTGAACGTGTATTCAACTTGTTGTGACTAATGTGGTACTAATTGTTCATTTGTGCAACTCATTTCTAGCAGCCACCTACAACTCCACAAATTCGTTTGCAACAACACAGGGTTGTGTTGGAAGCCACCATTTGTTGTTCTTGCTATTTGACGACGCCTCCTACACCGAGTGATAAGAACTTGTAAGAGCTTGATTTCTTGCTAGTGAGGAAGTGATTGTGTCCTACCACCTCTTAGCAACTGCTAGGATTAATCGGGTTGTTGTTGTATTTTCTTTCTTTACTAACCATGTTAACTGATGCGAATGAGACATCTCCACATTCACCACGTACGAGGGGCATCATTCAACATTTTGAACGCCAAGTAAAGCTGCACACGGATGCCCTCAACGAGGATATTCAAGTCACCAATGAACACATTGGTCAATTAGAGTCGACGCAGATTTGCACCAACACCAAGCTGACCACATTAGAAAGCACTGCTAGGGCTATTAACACTTCTCTTGCAGCAATCATTGAGCGATTGGAGAGGATGGAACAGGTTGAAAGCAAAGAGAGGCAAAGACGTGTTGATGACAGCCACAACTCCATTGGCAGCGCTGCAAGATATGACGAGACAGTGTATTGAACGGATACCGAGCTTGATGATGGACCTTCCGGGTATCGACAGAATCCATGTCGTGACCATCGTGGTATGGGTGGTCTAGCCCTACGACGTGAGGTACGTGACAATAATGAGTCATATCAAATTTGCAATTGGTTCCTACCATGATTACATTGATTGTGATGTGGTACCTATGCAAGCTTGCTCTATGCTATTTGGTCGACCTTGGAAATTTGATAAGGATACATAACATCATGGTAAATCAAATCAATACTCTTTCATGCATAATGAGAAGATGCTTGTTTTGCATCTTATGTCTCCTGATGCTATTTTGAAGGATGACATTGCTAGAGCCTGCAAAGAGAAAAATAAGAAATCCACTCCAAATGAAAATTCAAATGTTGTGAAGGAATCAGTACACCCTGATGGAAAGATGAGTCCCGATCTTCCGATAGGTAAGGATAAGTCAATTGATGTGGAGATCTCGACGTTGATGATCCGAGACTCTCGAGTAGAAAACGAACAGCCCCTGCAATCACTACACCACCGCTTCGTTGGTTATCAAACGTGCTTCCACGATTGACCTCGCCAATAAGGCTAATCCCTGCAAGTGCAACTGAGAACACAAGCAAGAACAAGGTAGAAGCAATTTGAATTGCTAAGTTGGGGTCTCACAAACCGATGAACGGTGAAACTGTGTATAACAGATTAACCTAAGCAAAACCCAATCGTTCATGGCAACTACTATGGAGTATATATAGGTGGGAGGACGTCCAAGGAGGTGTTGGGGTCGTGACCTAACCCTAAGATACGAAAATAATGGACTTAGACTTGATACAAGGCCCAATGGCCCAATACGGTGACGCAGCACCCTGACAAATTCTTAACTCGATTTTGTTTCGACGATTCCCGTCGACTCCGAAGAAATTTTGATATGGGACCAGCGCCATTGGAAATATTATCCTCTCCCCTTTCTGTGCATATGTGGAACGTCGAAAACGGAGTTCGTATGCGTCCTGGGCACCCGTTTTGGTGCGTACTGCTCCTGGACTCTGAGTAGGACACACTTTTGAGTTTGGGTCGGTTTTCATCCTCTTTGAACGTATCCTCTGGTCCTCCACGCCCATAAATCTTCCTCTAATTACTCCTTTAACTTCTCTATGGATCCTAATCATAATTAAGTCATTAGGTAGCAATCTATTCTAAAAAATATATAAGGAAACATATAAGAACGAGCTCACCTCTGAAACTAATTGGTGTGTATGAATCCTATTGATTGCATCTTGTTTGTTGAATGGAGTGTTGTGTATATGCATAGGATTGATTTCCTAATCATCCTCCCCTTCTTGAATTCGAGTCGTCCTCGACTCAAGTTCATCTTCTCTCATTGTGAGTCCATATGTGCAACGCCATCAAATCCTCTTGTGTGCATCAAAGGAGGAGGCCAAGGTGGTGGACGACACAGTGCACCATCTCCATGTTCTTCATCAAATATGCATGCACATTGACTCGAGCCAGGATCCCAAACAAATAAACATCGTGCCATGCTTGTATGTGCAATGACAATGTGATTGATCTCATCATTCTCCCATTCTTGATGACAAGCCGTCCTCGGCTTGCTCGTATGTCCAGCAAAGATGCTTTTGGGGATAGAGTGAGTGTTGTCCATATTGCACAACCGCAGTGAATAATGCTTTTGTTGTCTCTGCTGCAAGGAAAAAATACTAGAAAAACTTGACAATACATTATTAGCGTTAGTACATTCATTTACTTGACCATGTTGTTGCAGCACAAAAGAAGCTTTCTCATTTTAACATATGTGAACTTTATGCACTATAAACATACCACTATGTTCATATTTGCCTATAGCATGAAAAATATTTCTATTTAACAAAGGCAATTCAGATCGGGAAAATATTCTCTTCTCTACGATATCAAGATCACAAAGAGTGTCAAATTCAATATAACCCAAAGTATTTAGAGAAGACAACAATTTCAGCTCATCCCTTTCACATTAATTGGAATCAAATGCTTAATTTCAGCACATGTGAGTGATAAAGTATCAAATTCATTTGATTGTTCTAGCATAGTTACAATATAATTATCATCACACAACTCTTTCTTAGCGCAACGATCAGCAGGAAAATCAACATGTGACAATGGTGTATAAATAAACGATTCTAATAGTTGCTCCTCGAAAATAGCATGATTGGTGGAAAATTTCAGGACATCAAAAAACTTCTCACCTTCTATATCCGTAGAATGTCTTGCCTTACCATTTTTAGCAGTGATTTCGAGTGCATTATGAGTTGATCCATCTAAAATTTCACAAGTGTTGTTAAAAGCCTCGTTCTCTTTTGCATCATCTATATTATTTCTATATTGTCCTACAAAACGTTAGACACAAAAGAAGGTACAACAAGAAATTTCTCCTCAAATTGATGCACTTCATCTTTGCAATTAGATACTTTCATAAACGTTTCTCGCATAAAAATTTTCATATCCTTCCATGTTTGAGGTTTTTCTAAATCATTTAAATTGTTCCAACAAGTTAATGCACAACCTACTAATGCACTTGTAATATTTCTAATCTTTCTTCTCTCACACATATGACATTGTCCAAAAATTTTATCCAACTCTATTTTCCAAGCAATATATTCATCGTAACCAAAACCATCATAAGAAGGAAGAGATGAGAGAATGTAATTACTTTCTGTGGAAGGAGTTGTAAAGATGGTCTGAATGTCATTTGAAACCATGGTTGATGTTTGACTCTTAGCGAGCAACTCCATCGCCGTCTTCATCATGTCAATCATCTCAGCATATAATGCATGATTCTTGCTTTTACCTAACATTGTTAGTAGAAAATAGAAGACAACAAAAAAAATATGTTATCCCAATCAACTACAAAGGATAATGGCAATGTGGAAGTGGAATCACATACTCTCTAGCATCTTACCACGCTCTTACAAGTGTTCTTACAGACACTGCAGGTGGCAAACGGTGGCCGGTACGAAGAAACCAATGAAGCGTGGGATGATTGCAAAGGTGTATCGATTCTGCTCAAGAGTAAGGTGTAGCTTGGATGACACTTTATATGTAGCAAGGATTAGCAACAATGCAATCAGATAGTAAAGTTAAATAAGTGTCCAAATTACTTGTCAAAGTTGTTGGCCTAAATGTGTTCCTAGTAGTTCAAGCTAGCAAGACATGAGACAAAACTAGATGACACAAAGAATGCAAGCACTTCTGTTTTTGTTGTTGTTGTTTTTTCTCCTTTTTTTGTGCGGCTTTTGTATCTTGTTTTGCACTTGCCTTTTTCTTTTTTTCTTCTTTTTTTTCAGAATGTGCTACAAAAGATGAACACAATGAAAAACAATCAAAGATATCTCATGAGTATGTCACATATTTTCTGCTCAATGGTCCAAGGACAAATAGACACACTTAGAGGCTTCAAATCTAAAAACTTTTAACAACAAGATTATATATCTATCTCTCCTCTTTAACTTCAGTATATGGAAGACCTATTTTGGATCAGAGCAGTAGGATATATTGCCCCCAAAATACAGACTGTTCAGAATTTCTAGGTAAATAATAGATTCGGATCTAATGTTATTTCCACCTTGATAACTCTATTTTCTGGGAAACTGGTGAGTACAAAAATTATAGAGAACTTCTGAAGCTTTTCAGGAAGTACAAGAACACCAAAATCCGAGTTCATATGAGCAAGATATGATGAAAATACTGAACTGTACGGAGATGAATCTAATCTGGACGTGATGACGTGATTCAAGATGATGAATCAACACAATGAAAAACTCAAACTAAGACCAAAAACACTTTATAAACCAGCAATATGACTCAAAAACGGACACAAACTCAATAAAACCAAACTGAAAACCAAAGTTGCAAAGGCTCAATGGTGGTTTGGACAAAGTAATGAACAGATCTACTAAACTACAAGTTTTTTATGGCTTTTTTGTGGACTCTAGGTATGAAAAACAAAACTAATGTAATGGATAGATGAATTAACTAATGGGAAACCTGGAAATCTGATGCCAATTGATCGAAAGATGAGTCCTGATCTTCCGATAGGTAAGGATAAGTCGATTGATGTGGAGATCTCGACGTTGATGATTCGAGACTCTCGAGTAGAACACGAACAACCCCTGCAATCACTACACCACCGCTCCATTGGTTATGAACCGTGCTTCAAACGATTGACCTCGCCAAGAAGGCTAATCCCTGCAAGTGCAACTGAGAACACAAGCAAAAACAAGGTAGAAGCAATCTGAATTGCTAAGTTGGGGTCTCACAAACTGATGAACGGTGAAACTGTGTATAACTGATTAACCTAAGCAAAACCCAGTTGTTCATGGCAGCTACTATGGAGTATATATAGGTGGGAGGACGTCCAAGGGGGTGTTGGGGTCGTGACCTAACCCTAAGATACGAAAATAATGGACTTAGACTTGATACATGGTCCAATACAGTGGCGCAACACCCTGACAGATTCTGAACTCGATTTTGTTTCGACGATTTTTGTCGACTCCGAAGGAATTTTGATATGGGACCAGCGCCATTGGAAATTTTATCCTCTCCTCTTTCTGTGCATATGTGGAACGTCCAAAACGAAGTTCGTATGCGTCCTAGGCGTCTGTTTTAGTGCGTATTGCTCCTGGACTCCGAGTAGGACACGATTTTGAGTTGGGGTCGGTTTCCATCCTCTTTGAACGTATCTTCTGGTCCTCCACGCCCCTAAATCTTCCTCCAATTACTCCTTTAACTTCTCAATGGATCCTAATCACAACTAATTCATTAGGTAGCAATCTATTCTTAAAAATATATAAGGAAACATATAAGAACGAGCTCACCTCTAAAATTAATTGGTGTGTGTGAATCCTATTGATTGCATCTTGTTTGTTGAATGGAGTGTTGTATAAATTCATACGAGTGATGTCCTCATCATCCTCCCCTTCTTGAATTGGAGTCGTCATCGATTCAAGTTCATCTTCTCTCATGTGTGAGTCTATATGTGCAACACCATCAAATCCTCTTGTGTGCATCAAAGGAGGAGGCCAAGGTGGTGGATGACATAGTGCACCATCTCCATGTTCTTCATCAAATACGCATGCACATTGACTCGAGCCAGGATCCCAATCAAATAAACATCATGCCATGCTTGTATGTGCAATGACAATGTGCTTGATCACATCACACCCTAAGACCGACAATTCCAAATCTACTCATGTATGGAAGAATGAAATAAAATTGAAGAGTGCTTGTTTTCTTGCTTCCAAATCTGATTTGTTTGAATTAAAAAATAATGTTGCAATATTCTATGTGTTTGCTTGCAAAGAAGCTTTGTTCTCGCTTCACGACGAACCATGTGCTTTGCCCCCTGCTGTCACTAAGCTTTTACAGGAATACGTTGATGTGTTTCCACAAGAGGTACCAGCTGGGCTGCCACCATTGAAAGGGATTGAGCATCAGATTGAACTCATCCCTGGGGATTCTTTGCCAAACCGAGCACCATACAGGACCAGCCCGGAGGAGACTAAGGAGATTCAGCGACAAGTACAGGACTTAGTCGACAAAAGGTTTTGTGCATGAGTCCCTTAGTCCTTGCTCTGTTGCTGTTCTTTTGGTCCCAAAGAATGATGGATCATGGCGCATGTGTGTAGATTGTCGAGCAATTAATAAAATTACAATTAGATATCTTCATCCTATTCCTAGGTTAGATGATATGCTTGATGAACTTAGTGGCTCGATGATTTTCTCTAAAATTGACTTGCGTAGTGGATACCATGAAATTCGCATGAAGCTAGGTGATGAATGGAAAACAACGTTTAAAACAAAGTTCGGTTTGTATGAGTGGTTAGTCATGCCTTTTGGTCTCACGAATGCACCTAGCACTTTTATGGGATTAATGAATGAGGTTTTATGTGCTTTTATTGGAAGATTTGTGGTAGTATATTTTGATGACATCTTGATCTATAGCACATCTCTAGAAGAGCATCTTGATCATCTCCGTGCTGTTTTCAATGCTTTACGTGATGCACGCTTATTTGGTAACATTGACAAGTGCACCTTTTGCACAGATAGAGTCTCTTTTCTTGGCTATGTTGTGACACCATAGGGAATTGAAGTCGATCAAGCCAAGGTAGAGGCGATACACAGCTAGCCGACTCCTACCACGGTCACACAAGTACGAAGCTTTCTCGGACTTGCTGGATTCTATCGTCATTTTGTGAAAAACTTCAGCACCATAGCAGGCCCACTGCATGAGCTTACAAAGAAGGGTGCTCCATTCACATGGGGCAAGGCGCAAGAGGTTGCATTTGCAACTTTGAAGAATAGGTTAACTCATACACCCCTTCTCCAATTACCAGATTTCAGTAAGACTTTTGAATTGGAATGTGATGCTAGTGGTATTGGATTGGGAGGTGTCTTGTTGCAAGAGGGGACACATCTTACTTATTTTAGTGAGAAACTAAATGGGCCTAGTCTTAACTATTCTTACGATAAATAATTATATGCACTAGTATGAACTTTGGAAACATGGCAACATTATTTATGGCCTAAAGAATTTGTTATACTTTCTGATCATGAATATTTGAAGCACATTAAGAGCCAAACTAATCTGAGCCGTAGGCATGCCAAGTGGGTAGAATTCATTGAGTCCTTTCCTTATGTCATCAAACACGGGAAACGAAAAGATAATGTCATTGCAGATGCTTTATCTCACTATTATAATATGTTGTCCCAACTTGATTTTAAGATTTTTGGCTTGAAAACAATTAAAGAACAATATGATTTTGATGCTGATTTCAAAGATGTGCTGCTGCAATGTAAAGAAGGAAAAACATGTAACAAGTTTGTTCTCACTAATGGTTTTGTATTTCGAGCTAACAAATAGTGCATTCCAGCTGGTTCTGTTCGTATCTTACTATTGCAGGAAGCACATGCTGGAGGGTTGATGGGACACTTTGGTGTCAAGAAGACGGAAGACATCCTAGCAAGCCATTTCTTTTGGCCAAAGATGAGAAGAGATGTGGAGAGGTTTGTTGCTCGTTGTACCACCTGTCAAAAAGCTAAGTCCCGTCTTAATCCACATGGTTTATACATGCCTCTCCCTGTTCCTAGTGGGGATGTTTCTATGGATTTTGTATTTAGGATTGCATAGAACAAAGAAGGGGAGCGATAGTATTTTTGTTGTTGTGGACAAATTTTCTAAAATGGCACACTTCATACCATGCCACAAAACTGATGACGCTACCCCTATTGTTGATTTCTTCTTTCGAGAAGTTGTTCGTTTGTATGGGGTTCCAAACACTATTGTTTCAGATCGAGATGCCAAATTTCTTAGTCATTTTTGGAAAACCTTATGGGATAAGTTGGGGAGAAAATTGCTCTTTTCTACCACTTGTCACCCTCAAACTGATGGACAGACCGAAGTAGTGAACCGTAGTTTATCTACCATGCTTAGAGCTGTTCTGAAACATAACATCAAATTATGGGAAGAATGTTTGCCTCATATTGAATTTGCTTACAATCGTTCACTGCATTCTACTACTAAAATGTGCCCCTTTCAGATTGTATATGGTTTTATCCCTCGTGCTCCCATTGATCTTTTGGCTCTGCCACCTTCAGAGAAATTGAATTTTGATGCTTCTCGCCGTGTTGAATTAATTCTTAAAATGCATGAGCAAACTAAATCAAACATTGAGAGCATGAATGCTAAGTATCAATAAGCCGGTAGCAAGGGTAGAAAACATGTTACTTTTGAACCTGGTGATTTGATTTGGGTGCATTTGAAAAAGGATAGATTTCCCGATATGGGAAAATCTAAATTGCTACCTAGAGCTGTTGGACCCTTCAAAGTACTTCGAAAAATTAATAATAATGCATATGAAATTGAGTTGCCTGCACATGTTGGGGTTACTTCCTCTTTTAATATTGCATATTTGAAACCATATGTGGGCGAGGAAGACACATTTGAGTCGAGGACGACTCAATTGCAAGAAAGGGGGATGATGAGGACATTGCTGCCGTTGATACAACCACAACAGCAGCCCATTCACCACTTGCAGCTAATCAAGGTCCAATGACACGCGCTCATGCACGTCAACTTAATTATTAGGTGAATTCATTCCTAGCTGTTCAAAATAATTATCCTTCAAACGGGGAACTACTAAAGCCTTGTGATGACCTTGTTATTATTAGGTGCTTGGGAATTGATCCAGCTAGGATGAATGGAGGGATTAATGCAATGAAGGCTGCTCTACCCGAGGGGTCCTCATAACTGCATCAAGTACTAGCTTAAAAGGGGCAGAACTTTCAACTCTCAAGGTTGTTTAATGCAAATAAGTGCTTGCTGGAAAGATCCCTTCGTCTACTTTCCATTGGATCAAGAATCAAAGGCAGATGACGCTTGATCTGCTCAAAAAAGGCCGAACAAGACTCATGACTCCATCCTGAGTTCTAGTCTTCCTCCTCTATATAAACAACTAGCAGCCATAGGAAGAACTTGGGTTTTGTTTGCTGTAAGTTTAGCTATTGCTACTTCCTTGTAATTCAAGTGTTGACGAGACCTTCTGATTACTTGAATCAGAACCCCAACTTATCACACCCGTGAGTGTTTGCTTGTTATCTTGTCCTTGCTTGTTCTTCGATTGCTTGCAGGTTCAAGGCTATTCTTGGCATGGCAAGAACAGCAACAACAGGAGCCGGTGTAACTATCGCTATGGCGCAACACCCTTGTGGTTGTTGTAGTCGGGTAGCACAATGTTGACCTCCACCCAAATCATAGTTATCAGGAGAGGGTGTAACTATTGCTCAAGGCGCTACACAATTCTGGTTGTGGTAGTCGGGCAGCCAACGTCGACCTCCACCAAATTAGTTTCACCACCCACATCTCTCATCGAAAGATAGGGCATCCCCCGTACCCATTTGGTTCATCAAAAGTGCCTTCATTAAAAAAAGGTGTATCCAAGACAATTTCTTGTATGTTCGCAATGTGGTCAGATCATACCACCAAAGCAATACTATGGTACTCCTCATGAAGCTTGACATTTCGAAAGCATTCAATTCAATTTTGTGTGAGTTCCTTTGTTATCTACTTCAGGCAAGGGGTTTTTTGGCGCGCTGGCGAGATTGGATGGCTCTACTTCTATCTGCCTCTTCCTTGCAGGTCCTTCTCAATGGACTCCCCGAGAGAAAAAATTGGCATGATAGGGGTTTCCGATAGGGCGACCCCCTCTCCCATTTCTCTTCATCCTGGTTTTGGACATGCTACGACGAGTGTTTGATCTGGTAGAAGAGGCCTGCCAGCACTCACTCCTATCCAATAGGCTGGCTCGAATGGGGGTCTCGTTGTATGCTGATGATGATGCTCTGATCTTCTTAAATCCAGTTATGCATGAGGTGGACACTGTGATGCAAGTTCTGGCTCGGTTTGGCGAGGCCACTGGAGTAAACATCAACCTGACGAAGAGTTCGATCTCCCCTATGAGGTCTTCTGAAGAATGTCTCACTTCGGCCTTGTAGAATTTTCGTGGATGTAGCCAAGATTTACCAATCACATACCTCGTCTTTCCCTTGACCCTCTCAAGACTCCGGCTGGCTGATCTGGACTACATCAAAGACAAATTATCAGCTCGCCTAGCTGGCAGGCAAACTAAGCTTCTGACATTTGGTGGGCAACGAGATCTGATCAGATCAGTGTTATCTTCTTTTCCTACGTACGCAATGACAATGTTGAAGCTCCCAAAGTGTTTCATCGTTGAATTTGACAAGACTCGCGGACGATACCTTTGGGCTTTGGTATGGCACCCATCAATTGCAAAGTTGCAGCTGCAAGATCAACTGGAGCAGAGTCTGTTGGCCAACACGCCTGGGTGGCTTAGGTATCATAGACTTAACCAAATTTGGTCACGTGCTTTGATTGCGCTAGCGCTGGTTCCAGTAGAAGATGCCCCATAAGGCGTTGTCGAAGGGTTAATGCGACACTTCCCCTGGATCTGCTAAGGAGCAGCCCGCGGGGGTTCTTGTTCAGCGGGGCTTAGGCCTCAAACTAGTGTTCTAGCGGAAGAGTATGAGACAATTGTTTTTACGTGGTTCGGGCCGCAAGGAGCATAACACCCTACTCCACGCTGGATTGTATTACTTGGTGAGTGTGTATGC
Organism: Tuctoria greenei; assembly: GCA_036927565.1. Taxonomy (NCBI): domain Eukaryota; kingdom Viridiplantae; phylum Streptophyta; class Magnoliopsida; order Poales; family Poaceae; genus Tuctoria; species Tuctoria greenei. The sequence goes on along the minus strand of JAYESD010000002.1, from coordinate 170,142,221 downwards.
GTATTTGTGTGTATTGGGGATTCTGAGTCTAGTCCTTGTATCGGTGACGGTCAGGGCCTTTTATAGTCAAGGTCGGACGGCTTACAAGTGGGGTCCCGGGGCAATCTTATCCTAAAGATCTAAGGCTTCTTTCATAAGCTTGTTCTGACCACGGACTTGAGGACTCGCCATCTTGCCACCCGAGTCGTCAGTAGCCCACGCGCCGTTGCTGACATTGGCGGGGAATGTCCCATCTAACTGTCTCGGGTGCCATAAGCTACCCACTTGGCGGAGTTGGATAGGCCTGTGATGCCTTCACTGTGATGCGATTAGTCGCAGCGGTACCTGACATTAGGCGTGCGCCGCACCATGCGTCTAGGGAAGCCACGTATCTTCAAGGCTTGATGGAGACAAGGCCTGAAATTTTCACCAACTTTAAAAACTCATATCTTTTGAACCAGAACTTATATACATACAAATAGATACTTTTTGGAATGCTTATTACATTGGTTACGATTTTGTAATTAAGAATATTTCCAGATTTTGATCAGAACAGCCTGAAAACTTTAGATCAAAACTGCTGCTGTTTAAGCAGATTCTGCTGAAAGTGCCGATAAATCTGCTAAGTTTAAAATTGCATAACTTGCAAACCAGAGATGATATAGAGGCAAACCAATACATTTTGGAAAGTCCTTGAAGTGTTCTTTAACTTTGTTGTTCACCTCAAGATCTTATTTTGCCATTTACTTGGCCAAAATCGAAGTTGCGTCCAAGCTGTTCATCCTCCACAGGATTTAATCGGGTGATGACCCATTAGGGTGATTATGGATTTGGTTCTCGAGTTCAACTCGAGGAGTTTCATAACATCCCAGGTGTTGCGACCCAACAATATTTTCCATTAGAGTTGAGTATTACACTAAGGCAAATCCCTTTTGCTCGAATGCACATGCTAGTGTTTTAACTATGCAACCTTGCACCTCACACTTTATTTATGCATTGAGCATGTATGACACTTCCCTTAGTTGGACGACCCTCCCCATAAAGATTGCTTGGAGTAAGTTTCTTGCTCACCTAGCTTGAATATTAAGGGGGAAGGAGTTCATCTAGTAATCGAAGTGTTACGTTCACCTAGGTTTCATACCAAGGTACATCGACACCGAACCAACGTGCTGGAAGCAATGCTCAAGTAAGTAGGACCGAGTACAGCATTGACTCATTGAGTCAATGAGAAGCTTAAGTAACGGATCACCTCGAACCCCGTTTCTTATGGAGCTCGATCATCGAGTTAAAGAAGTCAGTTGATTCTTCACGCTAAGCCACTCCCTTGCTTCCGTCTCTGAGACGAGAAGCCATATGTGAGTAGTATGAGCTGGAGATTCTTTAGCAAGAACGTGGATCACTAACCAAGGTCGTGCCTAGCACAATACTATGTCAACCACTTCGTGCAACCTACGGAAGTGATGAGAACCTTACTCTTCAAAGGTTACTCTCTTTGCAACTTCTGAAGGTAACCCTGCCACACCTTTTAAGGGGTAGACATAGTACTTTAAGAAAACTACAAGATGAAAAACCTGACCCTTTGTTAAGGAACCACAACTACCTGTAAGTTGTGATTAACAAGCTTTAGGGAACTTCCGAGCAACAAGAAGTTCAATCACTTTGTTCTATTTTGTACACTCCGTTGCCTTGAGATGAACCTCACCATTCCTTGCTAATACTTTTACCATGAAACCATTGAACTTGGTCAAGATATGAAAGTAGCAAGTCTTGTCTAGCGCCTTTCATGACCAAGTTTATTCAATCCTCCTGTATTTGGGATACTTCTGACTGTGTTTGGATTGTCTTACCTACTTTTGCTCAAAGCATAATAATGAATGCATCATACTGTCTACATTTCTAGCTGGCCAGCATTGCATCATTAATGCATAACATTATTCCACTTGTGATGCATCATGAAACGTAATTACCAATGAGTTTTGAGCAAGAATATATGACCCCATTGAAATACCTACGTTGTGTCTGACAATTTTGAGTTGTGATCAACTTTATCATTCGCAACGCCTTCGACTTGTTTCATTATCTTGAGTGGAACAAGGGAAACCACTTAACACCTTGTGACCAAAACACAGTTGAGCCTTTGTCCTTGACTCGTTGAAACTCAAATCAACTTGAGTCCTGGAAACTGATTGTTTCTAGTTGCGAGGAGCTTCCTATGGACTTCTCGACCTCGCTAAAACCCTGCATCCTTCTTTTCGCAAGGTTATCATTTAATTATCAAGTCTTGGAACTCTTTGACTTGTACTGCCTGATGGCATTGCTTCGACTACAAAACCAAAGCAGAAAAATCTTCATAAGAGAAACATCCAGAGTTAAGGATGCTTAACTATCATAGAACTCTAAGTACCTCTTCAATGAAGAAGGTTATTTCATTTTGACGGAAAGAAGAAGACCTCAACACCTCAACCTAACTTTTTAAGACCCAAGTTTTACGATGTGATATTGTCATGTCGAGCCTCCAGAGTATTCAATTACGTTCATATCAACCTAAAGACTGGAATCACTTGAAGCAAACTTTGGAATTTCTTAAGATACCTGAAGATAATCACTATTTCGTAGAACCCAAGTCTTTAAGGGCATTGTCATTTTCCTTAGTCAATGACCCTATTTACGGATCGTTCCCTCATCGTTTCTGTTATTCTACTTGTTAGAATCTTGGGACGAGATTCCTTTAAGGGGGAAGGATTGTAAAAGCACGTTTTTCGGAAGAACAAAAACGCAAAAATGCGAACTTAAAAATTTTGAAAGTGGACTGGGAAATCCAAACTCACATGAACCATATGAGTTAACCCATGTTCACTAAGAATAGGAACTTGTTAAAAATTTCACATATCGAACATGTTTGCTAATGTATTGGAACTTAAGGTGAAAAATCCTTAATTTCCATGTATTCACATTGTCAATGAAAAATTAAAGGAGAAAAGAAAACAAAATAGAGAGAAAGAAAAAGGAATTATTCCAATCCTAAAATGGGACATCCAAAAATATTCAAATCTCAGGCCGTAAATTTTTCCATGACCTTCTAATATTCCAAATAGACTCTCGGTAAAGTTTCAAAATTTTTGAAGCACATTTTCCATTTATCAGACACGTACTGAGAGTTTAATCAACGTCAACTTCAAATTTAAACTTTGTGCTCAACCTTGTCTAGATCAACTCCAAATTTTTCCTGAGGTCCCTTATGGTTCAAAAAGGGTAACTTCAAAGTTTCAGGATTTTTGAACCTAATCTACTATTTATTTCCTTGAGTCAAGTATCACCACTTGAATTCAAATTCAAACCTGAGTTCAAATTCAACTTGCTCAGTTTTGAAATCTGATTACACCATAAAATTCTCCACATTTTATTTAGTCTTTGGGCCAAAGTTGAATATTTTTGAAGCATGTTTGCTAGCTCTATTTGAATTTTGAAAAGAGGAGGGAGAAGAGAGTGGGACCCACATGTCATACTTATCCTCAGTACTAAAAAAAAGTGGCCCCCACATATCAGGTCGGCACTACCCACAGCGTGACACTGAGACCCCCTGCATGTGCCACCGCGATGAAATCGGTCTTCATCTAGCCTCCCGACTGCCGTGAAGCCGCCCACACGCGCCGCCAACATCGCACGTCGCCCTGCTCCTCGCCCGACCTGCGCGCTCGCCCACCTCACAGCCGCCGGCTTGCCCGAGCGCCCTGACCGCCGGCTCGCGCACCTCTCCCGCCTCTTCTGCGGCACCCCCCACCAGCCGCAGGCCCGTCTGTCCGCGCCCATGCCCCAGCGCCCTCGCGACGCCCGACCACCGCGCCCTCGCGACGCCCGACCACCGCGCCCGCGGTTGCGCGCCTCCCCACGCTCCGTCGCCGCAGCCCGCGCTCGCCCCGGCCGCGCCATTTCTGGCCTCTGCACGCCGCGCTCGCCTCCTCGCCTTGCCGCTGGGCCGAGCTGCTCCGTCGTCGGCCCTCCTACCTCCTGTCCATGGCGCCCCGAGCAGCACCGCCGCCCAGTGCCCGTGCGCCTTCTCGCAACCTCCTTATCGCGGTGCTCCACCGCTGCAGCGCCGTGCCCTGGCCGCACGCCCCTGGAATCCGGCTGGCCGTGCCACCACCTTGCATGTCGCCCACCGCCGGCACCCCGCTCATGCCATGGTCATCTCCCTGCTGGTCGTGTTTCGCCGGTACCCCGCGCCGCCATGGCCTGCTCCCGACCGCGCGAAACTCGCTGCCCTGGCCACCCGCGTGCCCGCGTTTCGGTTTGCTGCTGGTCATGCTTGTCTGCTCCCCATCGGCGTCGTCGCCCCGTTCCGCGCCATGGCTGCACCCAACCAGCAAAGCAAGTGACCTGTGAGATGTGTGAGATGCAAGAACACGTTGATGACACGACGGGGACGACAATTGGTTCAAGGTTAGCTCTGATTTGTGCAAAGATTAGTTGGGCTAGAGCTGCAGCCTAGGTGTTCGATGAAATGTTCACGAGGAAAGCACCAACTTTGTTGATGTTTAGAAATGGTCTGTGATGCAGGGGTAGGATTATGTTGCGACCGACAAGCCTAAGTGCCAAGATACCTTTTTAATGGTGATGAAGCGTCAAAATCAAGAACACACCCAAGATGTTCGGTGAAATGCCTACAAGGTGAGCCTTGCCCTGAAATACCTTGCTTGACGTCACCGACATCCGTTCGCCGTGATCGCTAAGGTTACTCATGTGTCGTCAAGTCATACGTCCAGTTTCCGCATTGATATCATTCCTATAGGAGTCCCTAAGTTGACCTTCTTTGTCATTTGTATCATGTTGGCATATCCGTGCGTGCTCGTGATGCTCCACCATGAGCCGCGTCGACGTCGTTGACCATATGACATCGTCGTGATGTTTCGAGCCATCATCGTGTCCTGGCATCGAGATGAAGGATGCATATAAAGTACATGATGCTGGAACACAACCACGACACAACGGTCGACAGTCGTTTAGCCAAATTGGGGTTTAGTCGAGGCGAGACTCGTCGAGCCCTGGGTGTAACCAAGGTGCTCGATGAAATGCCTTCTAGGTCAAACCAGGTGTGTCGGTGATCACCGATGACCTGGAGTAAAGGTATGCAAGAACGTTGCGACCAACAAGGAGAACTAGACCAAGGGGAACCTTGGATAAGAGTTCCTTGGTTGTGTCGAGGATGTTCCCTAACCGATCACAGGATTGGTTAACTTGGTGTACCACTTCATCGACGACAGGTTCGTCGAGTCGCTTATCAACAACCGCATTGACATCACTAGACTTAAGACTCACAAGGTGGTGTTCGGGATTCCGCTCACCCCATTGATGAGTCCGGGTTGATGTGGACCTCGCTAAGACGATCTTCTCTAGATGGAAAATCATGCCTTCACGGCAAGGTCTCACATCATGTTTAAGTCTCAAGAGCATACCGAGCTCACCTGGACAAGCTTGCGGGAGACACGACATTAGTGTCATCGTGTAAGCACCTGAACGATGCTTGCGACGTTAGTCGTAGCAACTGGTTTACCTAAAAGTCATTTGAACGTTGTCTTGGTACTGATGCTAGGTTAACAGTGCTTGTAGTGACTTCTTAAGTCCAAGCCATGTTGATCTCAATTCAGACCCAAGTGTCGTTAGGTTCCATCATGGTTCATCCGAAGTCAGGACCCTACGACAGTACTACTCACTTAACTAGGTTTACTCCTATATGAGTTAAGTCAAGTTCATTGGTCGACTGCTAAATCGCGACCTTCGTCTTGTACACTCTACTCATACTTAAGTTTTCGATGTTCCCCTTTATTCTTTAGTCATCCTTACACTACCAGTCCAACACTTCCACACCTTTCAGCATTATCATCCTTGAGTGGCATAGCATCGAGTGTTGAGTGCCAAGTTGCAATGTGTGCTTACGTTGCACCTTTCAATTCACATCTCGATACTACTATGACCACTTGACTCCATCCTTTGTTTATCCACACAACAGAGGCATATCTGTCCTTCCTAGTCAAACTCCTCGTTCTTAAAGTTTACACAACCCCGTAGAGTCTATTATTAAATTACTTAATTACTTATATGCATATCATGTCGATAGGAACGTGATGATAGGTGATCGACGAGAAGTTTCACTTGGAGGAGAAGGCCAGGGTGTCCACATGAAGTCCTTGGCGGAGTCTGCACAGAAGGACCACTAACAATTGACATTTATTCGAGTCGCAAACTAAGGCAAGCCCCGATTTGCAATTAAGAGCTTTTCAAAGTTTTGCTGTATTTCTCACATTACGTCCTCAGTTGATATTGTGCATTTACATATAAGGTGTTTGATACTCCACTTGCATGACCACAAATCCCAAGGTTTGGTCGGAACGAGTTACAGTTTGACCTGTAGTAACTGCTTTGCTAATGTATAGGAAATCCGATAGAAGTCGAGTAGTTGGAATCTACTCGCGAGAGATGTAGGACATATCTCATAGGATTGGTTAGATAAACAATGGCTTAATATAATGAATCCGAGAGCAGGCAGGGGATGGATAGGAAGCAACGAGAATTGGAGTCTCGATCGCATAGCCCTACCTGTGTCGCTTGAGGACCGTGCCATATGCGGCACCATTGGGCAAGCTTGAACTGTACCGGTTGCATAATGATATATGGGACCCATTAAACTGATGTAACTCAAGACTGTAGTGTGGAGACTCCTCGGTTTTCCTTGAATGGAGATGCGAAGGCATAAAGGTGTAAATCTTCTAGCGGGCAACTTCGACGTGTCCGTGTAGGGTACCTTTTGCTCGGGATGAAGGGGTTTGTCGACATTGGGGTCTTAGGTGAAAGGTGGCCACGTATGACGCGGGGAGGAGAGCACGTATGTGTCTCCCACGCGGGTGTGCGTGTCGTGCAGTCCGAGTGTGTCCTGATTGCAATCACCGTCCCTCGCGGTAATAGAGTACCACTTGTCCGTCACTGTCGTGACGTAGTAAATACTAAAGAAGCCAGAAAAATCATATTATATTGAATTATAATTGCTTTGCAACCTTGTATGATTTAGAGATAGTACAATTAAAAGTTTACAGTTTCCCCATACTTTAGCTGTAATAGCATTATGTGCTTTGGGCATGTCATATCATTGGTAAAGCGTTTCTTGTTTGCTTGTGGAGCCCATGATGTGCCGTGCTCGGAGAATGTCATTTGCGACATAAAAACTGATTATAAGAATCCACTTGTAGGCGAGTGATTTATGCTTCGCCTCGCCTATGTTTTAGTGTCCCCCTTGCATATGTCTAGTGAGACGGGTTAGTCTTGCTGAGCCTTATGCTCACGTTTGCACTTTAACGATTTTTTGCAGGTATTAGTTTTATTTCTGCTTTTCAGGTTGTACATGAAACTCGAGGTGTCGAGATAAATCTCATGTGAACCACGCCGCTGCTGAATGTTCTTCATGTTGCTAGTGAGAAGCGTCCTAGGGCATGGATGTATTCTCTCCTGCTTAGTTAGGTGAGATTATGAGTATGTATTTTCCACTGCGTGTGTACCCCTGTGGTACACTCTTTTGTAAACTCTTCTTATTATGAAATGAAAACTTTATATGTTTTGGCATCCTTTCCGTGTGTGCTGTTAGGTGCCGCATCGCCCGGCACCACCCAATGAGATCCTCGGATGTGTGGAGTCCGGTCCTCAAACTGGAGCTGGATTCTCCAACGTCGTCCACCATCTTCGTGTACACGACGACAGCGGGCCCCTGGTTTACAGGCCACCGCAAGGGGACATTGTTAGCAACAAGAGCGGGGTAGGAGAGTTTACTCACTTATCTGCGCTTGGTGCTATCATTGACGCTCTAGGACGTCGACGACAGGCCCCACGGGAGGTGCCAGAGCTGGATGCTCTGGCGTCGTCCACCATCTTCGTATAGACGTCGACGGCAGGCCCTTCGAGAGGTGCCGGAGCTGGATGCTCTAGCGTTGTCCACCATCTTCGTAGAGATGTCGACGGTAGGCTCCTTTGGGTGGTGCTGGAGCTAGATACTCCGACGTCTTCCACCATCGTCGTAGAGACGTCGACAGTAGGCCCCTTGGGAGGTGCCGGAGCTGGATGCTCTGGTGTCGTCCACCATCTTCATGTAGACGTATGACAGGCCCCTTGGGTGGAGCCAGAGCTGGATTCTCTAGCGTCGTCCACCATCGTTGTAGATACATCGACGGCAGGCCCCTTGGGAGATGCCGAAGTTGGATGCTCTAGCATCACCCACTATCTTCGTGTAGACGTACGGCAGACCCCTTGGGTGGTGCCAGAGCCGGATGCTCTGGCATCGTCCACCATCTTCGTAGATACGTCGACGGCAGGCCCCTGATTTATAGGCCATCGCGAGGGAACCTTGTTAGCAACAAGAGCGGGGCAGAGAGTTTACTCACTTATCTGTGCTTGGTGTTGCTGTTGACATTCTGGGACATTGACGGTAGGCCCCTTTTGAGGTGCCGGAGCTGGATGATCCGGCGTCGTCCACCATCTTCGTGTAGACATCGACGGCAGGCCACTTGGGAGGTGCCAGAGCTGGATGCTCCGGTGTTGTCCACCATCTTCGTAGAGACGTCGACGGCAGGCCCCTGGTTTACAGGCCATCGCAAGGGAACCCTATTAGCAACAACAGCAGGGCAGGAGAGTTTACTGAGTTATCCGCGCTTGGTGCTGTCCTTGACATTCTGGGACGTCGACATCAGGCCCAATGTGGGTTGCTGGATCTGGATGCTCTGGCGTCGTCCACCATCTTCGTGTAGACGTCGGCGGGAGGCCCCTTGGGAGGTGCCGGAGCTGTATGCTCTGGTGTTTGTCCTACATATAGGAAGAGGGGGGCTAGCCTTGTTCGTCGATTATACCTTTTCCTCTTCGTAGCTCTGCCATGTCTTACAGTCCTGGACTGACGTACGGGGCTTGGGTAATTCGATGCATTGGTGCTCCAGGGTCTGGCTCCTATCGTACTTAGGGTGTGAGCTCTCTGGTTCTAGTACTCAGCTGTAGCGCTGGGAGGCAGGGTGTGTTTGCTTAGGGTGCAGGACCAAGCTAAGCAACTTGCACCCCTGGACCTCCTGCTCGGTGTAGACCTTTCCTGGGGAACCTTTCTGGCCACGGGTCCCTAATGATGAGTGTAGTAGGGTGGACCTTTCACACACTACGGGTACCTCAAGTTGGCCCGCCTGTATCTGGATTGTATGACTTTAGCTAGGACGAGTTACAGAGTATGCGACGGTGAATATGAAAGTAACACATGGTAAACGAGGTTATCATGGCATGATCATAAAATTAATGTGTAATTAAATGAACAAAGTTTTTAAGAAGCCTTCAAGTAAAAAAGTGAATTTTTGATAGGAGTTTGTAGGAGGAGACAAGCTTTTATGAAAGAGGGCAACGGCTTGCCTCCGGATGACGAGGGAGGCAGGGTGTACAGGCTTAGGGTTTGGAACCAAGCTAAGCTGACTGCACACTTCGGGCCTGACCCTCCCAGCGCTCGGTTGTCCTTAGTGCTACTCCTAAGCCCTACAAATCTTTTACACTCTTCTACTAAGCCTAGTATTTACAATAGGGGCACCCAAAGCTCCATGGGTAGCTGCGATGGTTGGTGGGAAACCTTGCTGTTAACAGCTACTTAGAGGGGTGATGAGCGAGCTATCCCTATTTCCCACCATGACCGCCCATCTTGTGAGTGGTCCGAGCAGAGCCGGCCCCGAGCTTGGCAGCTTTGATAGAGGTGTCGGTGCTGCCAGGGGGCTGCAGCTGAGGCACGATGGGTGCTCTGCGCTGACGCGAGCTTGGCGGAGGTCGACTTGATCCAGTGTCGCCCTGGATAGGTGTTGGGTCTGCTGTGAGTGCTTGGAGCTTCTCCAAGGCTAACACTGCAGCGGTGCAATTTCCGCGGATCAAAAGGACGCTGGAGGGAGTTGGCATCTTCCGGACGAGGTAGCCGTAGTGGGCTACAACCATGAACTGGTAGAGAGTAGGCCTACTAATGATGGCGTTGAAGGGGAGGCTGACATCAGTGACGTCGAAGAGGATGCTCTCCGTCTTGTAGTTGTCAGGTGTCCCGAAGGTCACCCGCAAGTGGATGTTGTCGTATGGGATGATGCTCCCAGGTCTCACCCCTGAGAATGGGCTCGAGGGGGCAAGCTTGGACACTGGGATCTGCAGCTGCTCGAATGCTGCGCGGCTGAGGAGGTTGAGGCCGACCCTGCCATTTATTAGGACGTAGTGGAGCTTGACGTTGGCTATGGTGGGGGCGACTAGGAGATGTAGTACCCCTACCCCAGCCATGTTCTTGGGGAAGTCAGAGGCGTAAAAGCTGATCGACGTCTCCTTCCAGCGGTGGTGTTGTGCCGCAGTGGGTACGGGAGCTATTGAAGCCACCGCACGACGAAGGGTCTTGACCGCATTCCGGGACGCGGGATCCCATGATCCTCCGAAGATGACATGGAGGGTTTTGCGACGCTCGTCGTCGCTGCTCACATCGGAGTCCTCATCATGGTGGACCACTTTGACGGCCCGCTCTTGCTTCTAGTACTCCAGCTCCTCGTCATTGTCGACCTTCGGTTCCACCTTCTGCTTGCCCTTACGCTAGCGGGAGGGGGCGCCGTCTGAGCATTGCTGTGCCCATTCTTGATAGCATTCAGCGCACCTTTTTATCTCCCGGCACTCGCTCGCGACGTGTTCAAGAGTCTTGTGCACCGGGCAGGGCTCGACGTCTTCGTCAGCGGCTGGTGGCTGACGAGGACGCTTCTCTAGGCATGGCGGCTTGCCTCCTTTGGTTGCGGCTGCTGCCGCGACGGGGGATCCATGCAGCGGCTAGTTCTGGCCGCCACCCCAGTTCTTGTTTTTCTTTTTGCCACTACCAGGGGTAGCCGCTCCTTCTCCGGTCTGGCCAGCCCTGCCCGCTCCGGGGGCGGACTGAGTGTGCCAGTCACGGCCTTCTGCCGCTCTGGCACACCGATTGGCAATGGGGAATAGCTCACAGACGTCTTGCACGTTGTGCGTGGCTAGTTTCTCGAGCATCTTGCAGTCTCGTACTCCCTGGGGAAATGCCACTATGATAGAGGCATTTGGGATGTTGGAAATGGAGTTGCTTACCTGGGAGAAATGCTGGATGAATGATTGCAGCGTCTCCTTGGGTTGCTGTTGCACGGCGTGGAGGTCGAGATCGGTGCCGTGGCGCATGTAGGAGCTGCCGAAGTTCGCTGTGAACTACTGGCACAACTCATCTTAAGAGGTTATAGACCCCTCGGGAAGGTTCATCAGCCATGAGCGGGATGACCCAGTCAGGGCGACTATGAAGTAGTTCGCCAGGATGGTCTCATCCGCTCCCGCAGCAAGGAGCGTCGTGGTGTAGATCTGTAGGAACTCCTCTGGATTGATGCTTCCGTCGAACCTCTTCGGGATATGTGGCCGGAACTTGCGCGGCCACATCACGAAGCGGAGGTGCGGAACCAACACCACGCAGCCCCCGACGGGCTTCCTCGGAGAGGCATATGGGAAAGCATACCCCATGGGGGTTTGCTGCCCAACATGCAACACTTGCTGGACCCGTTGTTGTGGCACTAGTTGTGCCATGTGCTGCTGCAACAGTACTGGCTGTGCCAAGTACTGTTGCTGCACACCCTGCTGCACCGAGTACTGCAGGGGAGCTGTCGAGCTGACGTGCTCCTGATCAGGTGGCAGAGGGTCTACCTGCAGCACACCTTGGACGGAGGATGCCTCGTGAACAGGGCATTGAATTCCATATTTGGCATGGAGGTTATGCCGCCTCTCTCTCTGCCGCTCGATGATGACGTGACCGTCCATGTGAGCTTGACAACGGTCAAGCTCAGGCCTTAGGTCCTCCGTGGGGAGCCGGCCAACGCTCGTAGGCTTGGAGGAGCGGGAGTTGGCGGTGTCACGGTCGATGGACGGTGTGCATGATAGCGACACGAGGCGCATTCTCCTGGTGGGGGAGTTGATGGCTGTGACGACGAGGTGGTCGATGTCTTGGACCCACTACTGAGCCGCTCCCTGAGAGGTGTTCAACGACGGTGGGTGGTGGAGGAGAGCTCAGCTGCCGCCAAAGCATTCTCCGAGCTCACATTGGGGGAGCCGACGGAGCCGGGGCGTGTCCCGGTGTGCTATCTTGGCCAGCCGTACCTGCACGGGGGCGAGACGGACCAGAGAGTGCCGCTCGAGCGACGGATCTGGTCACCGGGCGACGGCCTCGGAAACCGCCTTCCACGGGCCTGATGAACACCATGGTTGGTGAAAGTGCTACCACTTTTTTGAGGGAAAAAGCCCCTACCCGGCGCGCCAAATGTCGAAGGGTCAATGCGACACTTTCCTCGGATCTACTAAGGAGCAGCCCACGGAGGTTCTTGTTCAGCGGGGCTTAGGCCTAAAACTAGTGTTCTAGCAGAAGAGTATGAGACAATTGTTTTTACATGGTTTAGGCCACAAGGAGCATAACACCCTACTCCATGGTGGATTGTATTGCTTGGTGAGTGTGTATGCGTATGTATGTGTATCAGGGATTCTGAGTCTGGTCCTTGTATCTGTGGTGGTCTGGGCCTTTTATAGTCAAGGTCAGACGCCTTACAAGTGGTGTCCTGGGGTGATCTTATCCTAAAGATCTAAGTCTTCTTCCATAAGCTTGTTCTGACCGCGGACTTGAGGACTCGCCATCAGGGTCGTCAGTAGCCCACGCGCCATTGCTGACATTGGCAGGGAATGTCCCATCCAACTGTCTCTGGCGTCATAGGCTACCCACTTGGTGGAGTTGGATGGGCCTGCGACGCCTTCACTGTGATGCAATTAGTCGCAACGGTACCTAACATTAGGCGTGCGCCGCACCATGCGTCTGGGAAGCCGCGTATCTTCAAGGCTTGATGGAGACAAGGCGCACCACCCTCTTAACTCTCCTACTATCTGCTCAGGGCAAGTGGACTGTCCATGCAGCCAGCGGGGAGCTCTCTGCCATGGTGGAGGTCGCGCCTGTCTTGTGGGCCACATGGTAGCTTGGGAGCTTACATCCGTGGGGGAGGCTAGGTCTCGACTTTTTGGGCCATGTGGCAGCTTGGGAACTCACCTTCGCGGGGGAGGCCAGGTCTCAACTTTGTGGGCCATGTGGCGGCTTGGGAGCTCACCCTTGCAAAGGAGGTTGGGTCCTGTCCTACTGGACACGTGGCTGCCTGGGAGCTTCTTGTCAAGGTGGAGCTGAGCTCTCCACTTTTGGATGTCTTGTGGGCACCCTGGACTTCCTATCTGAGGCTGTTCGGTCCGTATTTCTTTGAACACGTGGCGCCCTCGGAACCTATCCCTGTTGGGAGGTGAGGCTCCTTGGCGGCTCTAGCTTGTGCGCGAGGGTACCCGGTCTGCTAGGTACCGATAGGCGTGCTTGGGATTTTGTAAGATCGAAGAGCACATGAAAAGCTACAAGAGGGGCGTGAATGGTAGATTTAAAAATCTTACGCAGCGGAAACAATTAAACCCTAACCCCTTCTGCAGAAAAAGGATCTGTTAAAGAAATCATGTGTGAGACTAATATAAACGTATTTCACCGTGACAAAAGTTATAAGTATCAGAGAGAATCAAGTCACGAAGACAACACAATAAGAATCACTCAAATCCGTTGAGAAAAACTCAAGTTATGATTGAAAGATCAAACAAAGGTCAATCTGCCCTACCCGAGAAAAAAAACAGTTCTGGAACGCTGCAAAGAAACTCGTGTAGATCATAGACCACAAATCCAATGACCGTGAAATTTTGACAGATGATATATAATCAAGTTTTCAAGACACTCCAAAAAGAATCACTTCAATTGGATATGTAAAACTCGAGTTATGATAAAACCACAGACGAAAGGTAGTGCTGTCCAGAAACTCGACGAGTAAAACTTATCTGGAACAAGTCGGACGAACAAGGCACAAAAGTTCCTTCAAACTACGAATTTTGTTCAATAGAACACAGGAGGAACAGCCCCAAAGTCGTGCACCACGAGCTCTGGGCTCCCTTGCTTATAGAACCAGCTCGAAAGCCAACTCAACTCAGATCAGGAACCTAATCCTACTCTGTTCACGAATCGTAACTTTCCATAACTGCTTAGGATTCTTCTATACGCAGATAGAAGCAATCTTAAGACTTCCAAACACCTTAGGAACGTATCCCACATTCCTAAACAACTCAAATTCGTGACCCACACGAAATCCTATCATAACCAACTCAAATCTTTCCATATTTGAGTCAAACCCGACTCAACCGCAGCCTGTGTCCATAACCTAGTCGGTTGGACCTTTCCGACCAACTCTTTACGTCCACATCCCTTCATCACGTCTCGGAACCATGTATCCACGTCCATGCACTCCTTGCACATATGCAAACATCATCCAATGGCGTCCACGATACCTTCACATGCATTGTTCTTGATTCAATCATGCTACGCAACCTCCTGATCAGCTCAACCACAATTCCTCTTGAATTTTGTTGTTGGAACCTCATCTCCTCCCTGAGACTAGTCCAATGGATACCATCACCAGCCATGTCTTGAACTCAAGCAACACCTGCACATGAATAAACAACCAATCCATACGAGCCCAAGTCCTCGACTTGACTCAAGTTAGTTCCGAACACAACACCTTACGTGAGAACCTCACATAAGCATGTTGCAAAACCACAGTAACACGATATCATCCATATCAACCAAAACGCATAAAAAACATAGCAAATGAATACTAAGAAATCTTTCCAGAGATGTAAAGCAAGTACGAAACATTGCAAATTAAAAACAGAAGCATTGCGGTCAATTCCAGACCTTGCCAAAGCAACCCGGACCTTGAGCCGGAGCTAACAAAAACTAGTAGAACCTAGCGCTGGAACATACCAAAACTAGTATAACCAAGAGCCGGAGCTAGAAAAATCAACTCGGAGCTTAGCAAAAACACGCCGAAGCTATCAAAGACATGTCGGAGCAAAACTCACCAGAGCTAACCAAAACTAGTCGGACGTTAATAAAAAGGTGTTTTGGTGATATTCAAAACTTTTATCAATAAAGCAAGTGTATTCACTACAAGACAATGTATTCAGCACACATAAGTCCTACAATCTCCCCCTTGATGAGTGCATTGGCAACACCATTTAAAATCCGAACATTGGCTTATTCACATAAAAGTTTTGAAGGCAATTTCTCCCCCTTTGTAAATCAAAAGTAAAATAAGAAGAAAATCCAAAAATTATCTCATATTATCTCTCCCCCTTTATTATCTCTCCTTATGCACATATTCTCTTTCTCTTCATGTTGTTCTCTCCCCCTTTGACAATGTATTCAGCAAGTCATGAGCATATAAACAAATTATCTCTCCCCCTCTAGTTGTTATGAGCATATTATAACATATACATATAAACAAATCTCATCGAAGTCATACTATCAAGTACCTTACATTATCACATCAATGAAATACATAAAGTAGTGTAAGCCATGCTAGAGATCAAATGTAATTTTCAATTTAAGTAAGTCATGATCTCACAAACTTAACTATTTCAAAACCTGAAAGCATGACACTAGTTGCTCCATTTTATTATTTTTCAAAGCATAAATTTAGATCATATGATATTTGCAAGAGATTATATGCGCATCTACCTTATTCTAACCAACCAAGCCAAGCCTATGTCATTTGACGATCAGAAGCTTAAGGACATGGTTTTAGTCATACACAACTTCTTCCAAGTTCTTATCTAAGTGCAATGATAAGCCATCTCAAAACAAGAAGTGTGATGCATGCATATTCTCTTGATCTTTTCTCAATTTATATTTGTTCATAAAAACTCAACATGTGAGTTGATTACTTGATTAATTCTTAATAATTAAAACCACTTGTGAACATGTAACAAGTTCAAAACAGCAAGAAAGTTCGACCATGACCAGTTTTAGTGTAAGTAATTATTCCAATTACTAGACATGGCAAAAACTACAAAATGTATAACACGAGTAATGTAGTAAGAACTTTTAGCATGTAAAAGGATCACAAAGTCATATATGTATGAAATACTATGCTCATATTATTTTAATTTCAGATTCACACATAGGCTTCCCAAGTTTCAAAAACCCCCCTCAATTTAAGCCATCAGGATGCATAACCACTATATCACTACAAATGTAACAAAAACGAGTGAAATCCAAAGGTTTTGTAAAAATGTCAACCAATTGTTGTTCGGTATCTACACGGTGAAGCACAATGTTTCCTTTTTCAACTTTATCTCGGAGAAAGTGATACCTAATGTCAATGTGCTTAGTTCTAGAATGTTGCACAGGGTTTTTAGCAATGCAAATGGCACTAGTGTTATCATAGAACAGTGGAACACTATCAAGATTAACCCCATAGTCCTTAAGTGTTTGAACAATCCAAAGAATTCGTGAGCAAGCACTAGCAGCAGCTACATATTCAGATTCGGCTGTGGATTGTGCAACTGAATTTTGTTTTCTAGAGGACCAAGCAACAAGAGAATTACCAAGAAAATGACAAGCACCGGAAGTAATTTTCCTATCAATCCTACTACCCCCAAAATCAGCATCCGGAAAAGCTTTCAAAGTAATGGTTGAGGAAGAAGGAAGAAAAATGCCAAATTCTTGAGTTCCATGTAAGTACCTGAGAATCCTTTTGACGGCTTGACGATGTGAAGCACGTCAGGGGGCTTGAAACAGTGCACAAAGACATACGCTGAATTGTATGTCCTGTCTTGATGCCGTGAGGTACAAAAGTGATCCGATCATGCTTCTATATTCTTTTTGATCCACGGGTTCACCATCTTCATCAAGTCCAAGTGTTGTTGCTGTTCCCATTGGTGTCTGAAGAGGCTTGCTTTTGTCCATGTTGAAGTGCCTTAGGAGATCTTTTGTATACTTCGTTTGATGCACAAAGGTACCCTCCTTTGTTTGCTTGATTTGCAACCCCAAAAAGTAAGTGAGTTCACCCATCATACTCATTTCAAATTCAGAACTCATCATTGCTGAAAACTTGGACACAAGATCATGAGAAGCACAACCAAAGATAATATCATCCACATACACTTGAACGAATAATGAGTCATTGCCATGCTTAAGCACAAAAATAGTTGTATCAACCTTGCCCATGGTAAACCCTTTTTCAAGTAAGAATGTTTTTAACCTATCATACCATGCTCTAGGGCTTGTTAGAGACCGTACAAGGCTTTGGACAGTTTGTAACATGATTAGGAAAATCTGGATTTTCAAAACTCGGTGGTTGTTTCACATAAACCTCCTCATCTATGTAGCCATTAAGAAAAGCACTTTTAACATCCATTTGATATAGCTTAAAACCTTTAGATGCAGCAAAAGATAACAAAATTCTTATGGCTTCTAATCTAGCAACAGGAGCAAAAGTTTCATCAAAATCTAGACCTTCAACTTGAGTGAAACCTTGAGCAACCAACCTAGCCTTATTTCTAACAACAACCCCATCCTCACTTTGTTTATTTTTAAATACCCATTTAGTTCCAATTAAAGTGTGACCTTGAGGTGGAGGTACAAGTTTCCAGACATTATTTCTTTCAAAATTTTCTAACTCTTCTTTCATGGCAATAATCCAAGATTCATTAGTGAGTGCGTGTGATATATCTTTGGGTTCAAAAGAAGCAACAAAAACAGAATGAGCATAAGAGTTTGGATCGCAAAACTTGGACCGTGTGACTCGTTCGTGCAAGCTTCCAATCATCTGTTGTGGGGGATGACCTTTGTAAAACCGTAGGGGAACAGATGTCTCACAAGCTTCTTCTTCTTCATGTTCATCACAAATCGATGAGCTTGTGACTTGAGGATGATTTGAATCAGCATTGATGGTTGTCAGTGCTGGTTGAGAATTAACATCCGGAGCTGAACCAATGTTTTAGCTGCTGAATATTCGGGCAGCAGCTCCAATTCTTTCTCATCTTCAACGAAAATGCTCCCCCCTGCGTATATGGATCTGGAACTGCAATGTTTGAGCTAGTACCTGGGCTAGCTTCATCAAAAGACACTTCACAAGTCTCCACAATTATGTTAGTCTCAAGTAAAAGCACACGGTAGCCTCTAGTATGAGATGGATAACCAAGAAACATGGCATCAATGGATCTAGGTTCAAATTTATCAAGATTACCATGTTTCTTAACAAAGCATTTGCAACCAAAGACCCGAAAGTGTGTAACACTAGGCCTATGTCCAAACCGGAGCTCATATGGTGTTTTACCTAGCTTAGCACGCAAGACAACACGATTTGAGACATAACAAGCGGTTGCTAACGCATCAGCCCAAAATTTCCTAGGAGTTTGATATTCATCAAGCATAGTCCTAGCCATCTCAACTAAGGTTCTGTTCTTTCTTTCTACAACACCGTTTTGTTGAGGTACATAAGGTGAAGAAAATTGATGATCTATTCTATTTTCAGCACAAAAGTGATCAAAAGATTGATTTTTAAATTCAATTCTATTATCACTTCTAATTGCTTTTAAAGATCCTGGGTGATCAATTGATAATCTAAGAAATAAAGTTCTAAAGTGACTAAAAGCTTCATTCTTAGACGCCATAAAGTAAACCCAAGAGTATCTAGAATAATCATCAACAATCACAAGAACATACCATTTTCCTCCGAAGGATTGAACACGTGAAGGTCCTACGGTGTCAAGGTGCAAAAGTTGACACGGTTCAGTAGTAATGATCATGTGAGAGGAGTATGTGAACCTGCAACCACCTTAGCATGTCTACAAGAAGAGCACACAATTTCTTTGTCCCCTTTAAGCTTAGGCAACCCACGTATGCAATCAAGAGCACTAACACACATTAGGTGATCAAAGCCTACGTGACCAAGTCTATGATGCCAAAAATATAGGTCCTTTGAATCATTAGCAACTAGACACCTATGCTTAGAGGAAGACATATCAAAATCAGCTTTAAAAACTCTTCCAAACCGAGACATGTTAAAAATAAGCTCACTATTTGAACTTACAACTTTGCAGCAATTTTTATTGAAAATAATTTCCAGATTTTCATCTAGCAATTGTGAAACAGAAAGCAAGATTTATTTCAAATTTTTGACAAGTGCCACATTCTTCAAAGTGTAGTGATCATTTACTCTAAACGAACCCTTAGCAATTATAGGAGTTGAAGAATTATCGGCCAAAGTAACATTCTCTACACGTGACACAAAAGAGAGGGAGGAGAACCAATCTTTGTTACTGGTCATGTGGCGTGAGGAACCTGAATCCACAATCCAAATGTTATCCTTCCTCAAACGTGTAACCTACATAGAATCACAATACGTCGATGAATCAATACTGGGGTTAGTCAAAAGGTATTTAGGAATCCAGTACTGAGTCACGCGACGTGCAGCAGGAAAAACACACGAAAGCTGAGACAAAACAGCAGGTTTATGAGTCAAAGTTTGAGATTTTTTATTCTTAACTACTGACCTATAAGGTGTTACTTGTGTAGAACACCGGAGGCAAAACCTGAAGGTTCGGAGGTAAACTTTAAATGTGTTTGACTCAAAACAGCAGGTTGTAGATTCAGTTCAATATGTGTAGCAAATTTTGCATGAAAGTTATGAGATCTAGCAACCATTCTTTCCCTTTTCTGTTGTTTAGATAGTCTATAACAAAAATCTATGACATGACCATCTCTACCACAGTAGGTACAATGAAATTTAACTTTGTGTTCATGTCTAGATGAGCAAATAACATTTTTATTTGAAACCGAATGAGACAATACTCCTGCAGATTTGAAAACCACTTCTTTTTGTTTAGGAACTATTTGAATCAAACCACTTCCTAATGACTTTACACTTTTAGGTGGATGTGCCTTAGCATGAGCATGAGAATCAAAACCTAAACCAGTTTTATCATTGCAAGACTTGGATGCATTCATCAGCAAGTTTAGGTTCTTATTCCCATTACAAAACCGATCAAATGTCTTATGCATGTTATCAAGTTTATTGGACAGATCAAGGAAACTTTCACATGAAGTTTATCCTTTTAATTTGCAATTGGAACAATATTTAACTTCATGACAAAATAAAGCATTGTTCAATATAGAGATTTCATTCATAGCATCTTGCAGTTTCTTATCAAGATCATCACAACTAGAACAATGAAAATCAATTGTAGAACAAGAAGCATCTTTTAAGTTTCCAATATTAAGTGCAGCAAGTTTTTGTTCTTTTCAATTTCAAGTTCAAGTTTATCAAGTGTGGAGGTATGTGCACTTCTTAGGGAGGACAATTGTTCATATATTAAGTCACATGAGGAACAATAATCATCACTAGGAATCAAGGATTTTAAACGATTAATTTCAGATTCTAGTGACTCAATTTTAACAGCATTGTGCCTAAGCTTTTTGTCCTTTTTCTTAACAATAACCGTGGCACGAGAAATAGCATCACACATTTCTTCGCAAGTAGGACATACCTCTTCATTGTCGCTGTTGTGTTCTTCCTCCTCCATACTTGATCTTCACTTGCCCGCCATGAAGCACAAGTTTGCCAAATCGTCTTCATCTTCATCACTTCCAATGTCCACGTCGCTTGAGCCAAGTTCCTGGAGTGCTGAGATAAAACTGCTCACCAATTGACGTCCTGTAAAACCCTTCTTTTTCTTTGTGTCTTTTGCAGAGGAGTGCTTCGTTCTTGTTTTCTTTTCATCCCGGGAAGTAGGACCTGAAAGGTTAGGGCAATCTGAACGAAAATGTCCTGTCTTACCACATTCAAAGCATTGTTGAGGTCCGGAGCTTCCTCTCCTTCTAGTTTTCACATTTTGCAATGCTTTTGAGAACTGGGTAGAGATGAGCGCTAGCTCCTCCTCTGGAAACTTCTCAATCTGTTCAAGGGTTAGAGAGGACAGCAAAGCAAGTGTACCACAAGATGATGTTTGACCGGAACTAGTCATGTCACGTTGAGAAACAAAAGCAATAGACTTGTTGGGGTTCTTGCGTGAGATTATGTCAATTTCATGAGTTTTTAACTTGGAATATAGCACATCTAAAGTAAGTGAACTCATGACAGTAGATTTACGAATAGATGTGACTTTCATCTCCTAAATTGACATATCTAATGCACTTAGCAATTGCCTAGCATTTTTAGCATCTGAAAAATTAACATTGACACTACACAAGTTGCTGAGAATATTATTAAAGCGGGCAAAAAGGTCATCAATAGACTCACCGGGTTGCATCTCGAAGCGCATGTATTCTTTCTTGAACATTTATTGCCTTACCTCTTTAATCGTGTTGGATCCTTCGTGGTAGTCACAAAGTGCTTTCCACACATCGTATGCAGATCGGAGGTGTGCAACACGGTCGAAGTCGCTTTGTGTTAATCCTTGTATGATCAAGTTCCGAGCCTTGTTGTTGTTGTCGACATCTCTCAAATTTGTAGCTGTAACTTGATCGTTTGATGGCACTTCGTAAGGCTTGTATACCTTCTCCCATATTGCAAAGCCTTGTGCCTGGATGAAAGCCTCCATGCGTGCCTTCCAAACCTGAAAATCAATACCAGCGAACACACAAGGTTTGGCAGAGTACTTCTCCATGATGATTAGACAAAAACACACGCAAATCATAAAGATTAGAGCACCGTGGCTCTGATACCAATTGTAGGATCGAAGAGCACGTGAAAAACTACCAGAGGGGGGGTGAATGGTAGATTTAAAAATCTTACACAGCGGAAACAATTAAACCCCAACCCCTTCGGCAGAAAAACGATCGGTTAAAGAAATCGTGTGTGAGACTAATCTAAACATGTTTCACCATGACAAAATTGATAGATATCAGAGAGAATCAAGCCACGAAGACAACACAACAAGAATCACTCATATCCGTCGAGAAAAACTCAAGTTATGATTGAAAGATCAAACAATAGGCAATCTTCCCTACCCGAGAAAAAAAAAAACAGTTCTGGAATGCTGCAAATAAACTCGTGTAGATCTTAGACCACAAATCCAATGACCGTGAAATTTTGACAGATGATATATAATCAAGTAGTGAAGACACCCCAAAAAGAATCACGTCAATTGGATCTGTAAAACGCGAGTTATTATAAAACCACCGATGAAAGGTAATGCTGTCCAGAAACTCGACG
The DNA here is from genome assembly GCA_036927565.1 of Tuctoria greenei. NCBI lineage: Eukaryota > Viridiplantae > Streptophyta > Magnoliopsida > Poales > Poaceae > Tuctoria > Tuctoria greenei. The sequence goes on along the minus strand of JAYESD010000002.1, from coordinate 170,120,112 downwards.
AGTAAAACTTGTCTGGAACAAGTCGGACAAACAAGGCACAAAAGTTCCTTGAAACTACAAATTTTATTCAATAGAACACAAGAGGAACAACCCCAAAGTCGGGCACCATGAGCTCTGGGCTCCCTTGCTTATATAACCAGCTCGAAAGCCAACTCAACTGAGATCAGGAACCTAATCTTACTCTGTTCACGAATCGTAACTTTCCATAACTGCTTAGGATTCTTCTATACGCAGATAGAAGCAATAATAAGACTTCCAAACACCTTAGGAACGTATCCCACATTCCTAAACAACTCAAATTCGTGACCCACACGAAATCCTATCATAACCAACTCAAATCTTTCCATATTTGAGTCAAACCCGACTCAGCCGCAGCTTGAGTCCATAACCTAGTCGGTTGGACCTTTCCGACAAACTCTTTACGTCCACATCCCTTCATCACGTCTCGGAACCATGTAGCCACATCCATGCACTCCTTGCACACGTGCAAACATCTTCCAATGACGTTCACGATAGCTTCACATGCATTGTTCTTGATTCAATCATGCTGCGCAACCTCCTGATCAGCTCAACCACAATTCCACCTGAATTTGGTTGTTGGAATCTCATCTCCTCCCTGAGACTAGTCCAATGGATCCCATCACCAGCCATGTCTTGAAATCAAGCAACACCTGCACATGAATAAACAACCAATCCATACGAGCCCAAGTCCTCGACTTGACTCAAGTTAGTTCCGAACACAACACCTTACGTGAGAACCTCACATAAGCATGTTGCAAAACAACAGTAACACGATATCATCCATATAAACCAAAACGCACCAAAAACTTAGCAAATTAATACTAAGCAATCTTTCCAGAGATGTAAAGCAAGTACGAAACATTGCAAATGAAAAACAGAAGCATTGTGGTCAAGTTCCGGGCCTTGCCAGAGCAACCCGGACCTTGAGCCGGAGCTAACAAAAACTAGTAGAACCTAGCGTCGAAACTTACCAAAACTAGTATAACCAAGAGCCGGAGCTAGAAAAATCAACTCGGAGCTTATCAAAAACACGCCGGAGCTATCAAAGACATGTCGAAGCAAAACTCACCGAAGCTAACCAAAACTAGTTGGACCTTGATAAAAAGGTGTTTTGGTGATATTCAAAACTTTTATCATCAAAGCAAGTGTATTCACTACAAGCCAATGTATTTAGCACACATAAGTCTTACAGATTTGAACTGCCATTAGACAAGAAAGACGAGGAGCTATTCGCAGCGGCTACTTATGTGGTGGTACATAGCGGAAACCAAGCCTAGTTCTGGACCTCAAGCTGGTTACGAGGTGTGGTCCCGACTGGGCAATTCCCCGCACTCTATAAGCATAGCCGAAGAAAGAATCAAATGGTGGTTGATGCCATGGCTGAGGATGACTGGATCCTTGACATCTCTCATGACCTCACGGTTCCTCTTCTATGGGACGTTGTAGCTCTCTGGGCCATCATACAAGACCTACAACTTGATCTTTGATCACAGCAGTAAGATGTCATTCACTAGAAGGCCTCTTCATTGGGTATATATAGTGCAAAGTCATCCTACGACTTCCAGTTCCATGGATTGACTATTTCTAGACTACAGAAGCTTGTGTGGCAGGCATGGGCACCAAGCCGTTGCAAAGTCTTTGCGTGGCTCTTCCTCCAAAATAGGATATGGTAAGCAGATTGACTCCAACGTAGAGGATGATCAAAATCATATTTTTGTCAGTTGTGCTATTGCAACCTAGAGACGGGGTTCCACCTCTTCACCGAATGTACTTTCACCAAAAAGGTCTGGGGAACAGTTGCAACTTGGCTCAGCTTGAATGCCTTGTGGCCGGAGCATCGGGAGCCCCTGTAGCAGATAGATGACTGGTTCAAGGGACTTGGCAATGGGCATCGGGTGTTATCGGAGCGTTGGACAATGGGGATGCTTATTTGTTGGGCTCTATGGAAGGAACGGAATGCTAGAGTCTTCCATGATGAACTTAAAAGCATTGCGCGCTTGGTTCAAGAGATCAAGGGCTCTGGTCCTGTGCGGGTGCCAAGACAGTTACTGCTTTACTAGCACTAAGGCATTAGGATCGTCATAGACCTAAGTGGGAAACCCCCCACTACCCCCCATTCTCAATCTGAGCACTGCTTGTGCTGCTTGTGATGCTGTAATTTTCCTCTCTGCTTATTGGAATCCTTCTGGGTGGTGCCTGGAAGTTTTGAAAAAATATTAGTAAGAAAGATATCTCAACAGAAACAACAATTTAGGTATCATGGCCACTATACAATACTTACTTCACCATTGCAGATGGACCACGATTCTCTATCTCATCAAGAATTGGCTTCAAAGAGCTCTTCAAGCTGTCCTTATGAGCTGGACAAGTAAAGTTTTCAAGCATACTGGACATAGGAGGATCTTATCACACATAGTAGAAAATTTTGGGAAAAAGGTAGCATCATCTGGGGTACAACTTTGGCAGCAACTGAGGGATCAAGACATATAATAGTACAATATCTACATAAGAGTATTCTCAAGCCGCTAAGCCATTGACACAAACTGGGGATTTTGCATGACTTGTTGAATTGTTGGGGATCCAATGCAGGAACACCCTGTACGGTGCCCTGAGCACTTTTTTGGGAGACAATTGGGTTTTCCCACTCCCAACAGTGGGCTTCGCCGAAATCCCACCCCCAACATGTTAATAGAAAATTCCCAGTATAATACTCCACGCTTTGCTCTTTTCCCATTGAGATGGGATTTTACCATTGATGGAGTCTTTTGACAGTAAGACTGACGAAAAATGACCTTTTTACCCTTCATTTTCATACTTGTTCGAAAAAATATTTCAAAATCATGAACTATATAAATAATTCAAAAAAGAATTAAGTTTAGTAAAGCAGTAAAAAATTCCAGAAAATAACTAACAAATTCAGAAAATATATTTAAAATTAGGAAAAAGTATATAATAATTCAAAATAGTTTTAAATTTAATAAACTATAAAAAAATTCATAAAATAACATACAAACAGAGAAAAATATTTAAAATTAGAAAAATATAATAATTCAAAAATGTTTTAAATTTAATAAAAAAGTAAAATAAATTTCCGAAAATATTTAAATTTCAAAAAATAGGAAAAAACTCAAAATTAGTAAAAAAATAAAAATTTGGAACAATTAAAGTAAAAAGAGAAAAAATAGGGAAAATTGCATCATTTTATATAAATTTTTCCCAGTTTTACTCTATTTTTAAAAAATTTTATATTTTTTATTGATTTAAAAAATTTTCCATTTTTTTCAAATTAAAATATTTTCTAAATTTTGATTAACTGTTATTTTATTAAATTTAAATCTTTTTTGAATTATATATTTTTTATAATTTTAAATATTTGTTCTATATTTGTAATTTATTTTCTGAATTTGTTTTACTCTTTTATGAAACTTAATTTTTTTTGAATTATTACATATTTTCCTAATTCAAATATTTTTTCTCGATTTGCTAGTTAATTTTCGGATTGTTCACTATTTTACTAAATTTAATTATTCTTAAAATTATTTTACATTTTTTGTGATTTTTAATTTTTTTGAACATGTATGAAAATGAGGGGTAAAAAGGTCATTTTTTGTTTTACAGTCAACAGACTCCATCAATGGTAAAATCCCATCTCAATGGGAAAAGAGCAAAGTATGGTGTATTATAATGGGATTTTGGCTATTGACATTGTCGAAGTGAGCGATCGACACTTCCCCCGGTACTACTAAGAAGTAGTCCGTGGAGGTTCTTTTTTAGGAGGGGCATAGACTCAAGATCTCAAGACCAGAGGGTGTGTTGTATGCTTGCTTTTTACTGAGTCTAAGTTAGTATGCAGCACAAACCTTTTATATGCCAAGGTATGGCTATTACATTGTAGTCGAGGACTAACATGTGGCCCCGATGCTATTAAACACCCTGTAAACGATCTAGGCACTTAACAACGGCTTATTTGAGTAATAACATTTCTTGATGGCAGTGTTACAATAGTTGAAGGTCCTCTGGTTGTGTATCATTAATGCAGGATTAATGATGCTTTAACCATGTCTTGTAATGACTGATTTATAGCCTCTTGAATGTCCTCGCCGTTGGAGATCCCAGGGTTCTTCCGTTGGTGAGGTAGATCCAGAGTCCACGTGGCAGGTCTGGAGCCACCCTCAGTAGGGAGGCAACTTCGGCACTGCAGGACACGTGGCAGCACTGGAGCCACCCTCAATAGGGAGGCAGGTCCGGCACTGCGGGACGTGTTGCAATGCTGGAGCCACCCTTAGGAGGGAGGCAGGTCTGGCACGACGGGACACGTGGAAACGCATGAGTCAACCTTAGGAAGGAGGCAGGTCCGGCACTGCAGGACACGTGTTGGCCTCCGAATGTCTTCTCTTCTAGAAGGTGGGACTCAGTGCTTCTGCGTGTGGTACTCGAGGGTACCTGGTCCCCAAGGTACCGATAGTAGCCTCCGGACCCACCTCGGGGGAGGTTTCGATCCTGCAGGTCGGGCCACCATCATTTACTGCGTTGCTGGTTCAACATTTCACTTGAGCAGTTGAAATGATGGCACATTCCTATGCCACCACTACATGGCTTCTTGATTTGGCAAGTGATACTCGGTGTGCAGATCCCACGTCTTGAAGTGCATGGGTTCCCAATACGATTTTGTATCGGTTCCCTACGCAATCTTTGAAGCCTTGTCAGGCTACCTTCCTTAGGCGCCCAGCTTCTCATCATGACAACGATTCACCTGGTCTGACTTTTTTGGCAAATTGGACCCGAGCCCCCTTGTCATAGATGAGATAACTATGCAGTGCATAACTGTGCTCCATGTCCAGTCGCCATCAAGCGTTGCAAATGCTAATAAAGGGAGAAGATTTGCAGGACGAGAGAACTCTTATGATTCGACCTATTTTCTTGCGCATAGAGTTCTCCACTTCGTCCTCTGCATCGTGCTCCCTACTTTTGCTCCACTTTGTGGCGATGGAACTCGGCCTTCTCCCCTCCAAGCTTCTAAGCAAGAGGGACATCATGAGAGTCCAGAAGCTGATGGTCTGACAAAGCCCTTCCTTTGACAACACGATGCGCTGCGGGAGCCTTCCCTTCACTAAGAAAAGCTCCGGTGACATCGTCTTCTTCACGGTGTATGCCATGGTCGGGTTAGTCCTGCCATTCTCATCCTTCTTGCTGACGCTGCTGGAGGTCTACGGGCTTCAACTGCAACACATCAGCCCTCACTTGATCCTGCTGGTGGTGATCTTTGTACACTTGTGCGAGATGTGGATCTGCATGAGGTCTTGCGTGACGGTGTTCAAGACCTTCTTCACCCTTCGGCCAACAGGGAAAGGTACCGATCTCATCAGAGCTTAATACTTCGTGAGGCACATGACTTCTCGTACAAGTACATCAACTCCTTCTCAAGTGGGAGGCATGGAAGAGCAATTGGGTGATAATCCGGACAGACCAGCATGACAATTTGGAGCTGCAGATCGTAATTCCCACCACAGACACTGACTTTTGGGAGATCATTCCGGACCTATCAGCGGAGTACAACCCGGTGCTGATAAGGATTCAGCACCTGGCTGATGGAGGCTTGACTTCACAGATGGTGCTCGGCGATTTCTTGTCTTGACATTGGGCTCCTCTTAAGTAGAGGGAGTTTCCTGCCTGGGCTTACAGCGGAGAGATGAACTTCAACTGGATTGAGGTTGGCCTAAGCACTGACTTGGACGAGAAGGCCCTACTGTGAAGTCTAACGAATACATACAACAGTTCCATATCCAGAGACCACATCATGCCTCCGTCAGAGTTCTTGCCAATGTTTGCTGTGCTGGAAATAAAGACACAGCTGCTAAAGGAAATGCTGATGCTCAACAACACTTGCATCGCCGTGCGACAGATGGGTGACACTCCCGGAGGGATTAACACCTCTGAAGCTTCAGCCCCTAGTCAGCAGAAGAGGTCCAAGCCAAGCCGGAGCAAGGGGAAAGAGCCTGCTGATTCCTCCAACAGGAAGATGAAGCTGGAGCGAGTTGATGCGAGATCCGCCAGCCCACTCCGTCGGAAGCAGTTTCATCGTCCGTGCCTTGCCTGACTTTGAATTATGTGGTGGTAGTACCTCCTGCGACTTCAGCTTCAGCCCCGACGCCCAAGGCGAGCACCGGGTCCGGAAGGACTTCATGTTCGGTCCCGGTGCCTACAGAAGGCACTGGGTTCAGAAAAGTCTTCAATAGTACATCTGGTGGCAGAAGGTGAGGCGTCTACTCTAAAAGTCCCGACTGCTGTGAAGCCGATGTCTACTTCAAGAACTGCCAAAGCCATGTCTAGAACATATGCATCATCGGCGACGGTGGGATCAGATGACCCCGATCACCCAATGAAGAGGTTTCGCATCGACTGGAGCTACCGAGCCCCCAAGTATAAATCAACATTAGGAACATGACTTCTTCATTCTCTGCTTCTTGCTAATTCCTGTTGTCGAAGTGCTAATGCGACACTTCCCCCGGATTGCTAAGGAGCAGCCCACGTAGGTTCTTTGTTCTACAGGGCTTAGGCCTTAATCAAGTGTTCTAGTGGATGAGAATATGAGACGGTGGTTTTTATGTGGTTCGGACCACAAGGAGCGTAACACCCTACTCCACAACGGATGGTATTGCTAGTATGTGTGTATGCCTGTGTGTGATGTCTGATTCTTTGGGGGTTTGATGTCTCCCCTTGTAACAGTGGTGGTCCGGGCCTTTATAGACAAGGCCGGACGCCTTACAAGTGGGGTCTCGGGGCCCGACATGTGGTCTCAGGGCAATCTTTTCCTAAAGATCTAAGGCTTCTCCCATAAGCTCGCTCTGACCGTATACTTGAAGACTCGCTGTCTCGCCATCTGCGTCGTCAGTAGCACATGCGCTGTTGCTGACATTGGCAGGGGATGTTCCGTCCAACTGTCTCTGTCGCCATATGCCGAGTAACAACACTGGCCCCTGCATCCACCTTGGGGGGGGGGGGGGGTGGCGACGAGCCCGAGGGTGGAGCCCCATCCTGCTTTCCCGCGCGTCCTTTTAATTTTGTCTTGATCAGCCAAAGCAGTGTGCGCCTTTGCTATTGTCACCATGTGTCCCTCTCTGGTTGAGGGGTCGTGGCCACGGGATCTTTGCTTGCTGCTATATTATCACGACGGTTCCCAAGGCGCCTGCTGCACTTTTGCTGCTTTCACTTTTGTCTTTATGGGAACCACCTAGTTGCCTTCTCAGGCGAAGAACTGTCCGGGCCGGTTTTTCTGACGGGGGACCTGGGCTTGTTCGTCATGGACGCCGTGGTACAAGCTGTTGATTCGGAGCCAGCTAAAATTTGCACGGTGCACCCAAAGATGTGTGCTTAATACATTGGCTTGTACTAAATACATTGGCTTTGATGATAAAAGTTTTGAAATTTTGCTAAAACATCTTTCTTAGCAAGGTCCGACTCTAGCTCCGAGCTGCTACAAGGTCCAACAATAGGTCCGACTTTCTTTGTCTAGATCCGACATGTTTTTGGGTAGCTCCGGTGAGCTTTGTCTTTAGCTCTGGCATGTCTTTGATAGCTCTGGCATGTCTTTGTTAAGCTCCTATATGTTTTGCTTGGTCCGACTTATATTGGTTAGCTCCGACATGTTTTTCTAGATCCAGCTTTTGGGTTGACTAGTTCCGACTAGTTTTGGTCAGCTCCGGCGCTAGGTCGGACTAGCTTTGGTTAGCTCCAGTGCTAGGTCCTGCTAGTTTTGATAAGCTCTGGTGCTAGGTTGTACTAGCTTTGGTAAGCTCCGGGTCAAGCTCCGGTTAGCTTTGGCAAGGTTCGGAGCTTGACCGCAGTGTTTCTGCTTTTCATTTGCAAAGTTTCAAACTTGCTTTACTTTGTTGGAAAAATTGCTTAGTATTCATTTGCTATGTTTTTGGTGCGTTTTTGTTGATATGGCTGATATCGTTTTGATATGCTTTGCAACATGCTTATGTAAGGTGCTCATGTAAGGTGTTGTGTTCAGAACTGACTTGAGTCGAGTCGTGGACTTGGGCTCATACGGATTGGTTGTTTGTTCATGTGCAGGTGTTGTTTGAGTTCAAGTCATGGCTGGTGACAGGATCCTTTGGACTAGTCTCAGGGAGGAGATGAGGTTCCAACAACCAAATTCAGGAGGAATTGTAGTTGAGCGGGTCAGGAGGTTGCGCAGGATGATTGAATCAAGGGCAGTGCGTATGAAGGTTACTAGACGTCAAAGGAAGGTGTTCGCACATATGCATGCGGTGCACGACATGGCACCATGGTTCCGAAGATGGTTTATTCATGGGAAGATCTGGTTGGAGGGACCGTATCGTATCGGTTGATGACTTTGGCTGTGCCGGAGTCGATTATGGATCGGTATGGAAAGTATCGAGTTGGTTATGCTAGGATTTCGTGTGGGTCACGAATTTGAGTTGTTTTAGGAATGTGGGATATGTTCCTAACGTGTTTGGAAGTCTTAAGATTGCCTCTATCTGCGTATAGAAGAGTCCTAAGCAGTTATGGAATGTTCCGATTCGTGATCGGAGTAGGATTGGAGTCCTAGTTGAGATTGGGTTGGCCTAAGGACTGGTTATATAAGCAAGGGAGCCCAGAGCTCGTGGTAGACGACTTTGTGGCTGTTCCTCTTGTGTTCTATTGAATAAAATTCATATTTTGAAGGAACTTTTGTGTCTTGTTCGTCCAACTTGTTCAAGACAAGTTTTACTCGTCGAGTTTCTGGATACCACTACCTTTCGTCAGTGGTTTTATCGTAACTCGAGTTTTACAGATCCAATTGATGTGAATTTTCTTGGGTTGTCTTCACAACTTGATTATTTATAATCTATCAAAATTTCACGGTCATTGGATTTGTGGTTTCTGATCTACACGAGTTTTTTTGCAGCGTTCCAGAACTGTTTTTTTCGGGTAGGACAGATTGACCTTTGTTCGATCTTTCGATCATAACTTGAGTTTTTCTCATCGGCTTTGAGTGATTCTTCTTGTGTTTTCTTCGTGACTTGATTATATATGAAATATATCACTTTTGTCACAGTGAAACACATTTATATTAGTTTCACACACGATTTCTTTATCAGATTGTTTTTCTGCCGAAGGGGTTGGGATTTAATTGTTTCCGCTGGGTAAGATTTTTAAATCTACCATTCACCCCCCTCTCGTAGCTTTTCACGTGCTCTTCGATCCTACAATTGGTATCATAGCCACGGTGCTCTAATAATTGTGATTTGCACATGTTTTTACTAATCATCATGGAGAAATACTCCACCAAACCTTGCGTGTTTGCTGGTATTGATTTTCAGGTTTAGAAGGCACGCATGGAGGCTTTCATCCAGGCGCAAGGCTTCGCAATATGGGAAAAGGTGTACAAGCCTTACGAAGTGCCACCGGATGATCAAGTTACAGCTACAAACCTACAGGACGTCGACAACTACAACAAAGCCCGAAACTTGATCATCCAAGCACTCACTCAAAGCGACTTTGATCGTGTCGCGCACCTCCGATCAGCATACGATGTTTGGAGAGCTCTCTGTGATTATCATGAAGGATCCAACACAATCAAGGAGGTAAATCAAGATATGTTCAAAAAGGAATATACGCGTTTCGAGATGCAACCCGGTGAGTCCATCGATGACCTCTTTGCTCGCTTCAATAAAATTCTTAGCAACTTACGTAGTGTCAATGTTAACTTTTCTGATGCTGAGAATGCTAGGCAACTTCTTAGTGCATTAGACATGTCAATTTGGGAGATGAATGTAACATCTATTCGTGAATCAACTGTCATGAGTTCTCTTACATTAGATGTACTTTATTCTAAACTAAAAACTCATGAAAATGACATCCTAGCACATAAGAACCCAAATAAGTCTATTGCATTTGTCTCACAACGTGATATGCGTAGCTCCGGCCAATCATCATCTTGCAATACTCTTGCTTTGTTGTCCTCACTAACCCTGGAGCAGATCGAGGAATTTCTAGAGGAGGAGCTAGCACTTCTCTCTACTAGGTTCTCAAATGCATTGAAAAATGTGAGAACTCGAAAGAGAGGAAGCTCCGGACCTCAACGCTGTTTTGAATGTGGTAAGATAGGACACTTTTGTACAGAATGCTTTAACCTTTCAGGTCCTACTACCAGTGAAGAAAAACATAACAAGGTCAAGGCCACCTCTGGAAATCCCAACAAGAAAAAGGGTACCATAGGACGCAAGATGATTAACAGCTTCATCACCGCACTTCAAGAACTCAGTTCAAGTCATGTAGACTTTGAAAGTGATGAATATGATGACGATCTGGCCAACTTATGTTTCATGGCGGGCAAAACAAGATCAAGATCAAGTCAGGAGGATGCATAACACAACAGTGACGACGATGAGGTATGTTCTACCTGTAATGAAATATGTGATGCAATTTCTTGTGCAACCATTATTGTTAAGAAAAAGGACAAAAAGCTTAGGGATAATGCTGCTAAAATTGAATCACTAGAATCTGAAATCAACCATTTGAAAACCTTGATTCCTAGTGATGATTCTTGTCACTTGTGAGATTTAATCTATAAACAATTGTCCACACTAAGAACTACACACTCCTCCACTCTAGATAGACTTGAACTTGAAATTGAAAAGAACAAAAAGCTTGCTGCACTTGACATTGGAAACTCAAAAGATGCTTCTTGTTCTACAATTGATTTGCATTGTTCTAGTTGTGATGATCTTGGAAAGAAACTAAAAGATGCTATGAATGAAAGTTCAATATTGAATAATTCTTTACGTTCTCATGAAGTTAAATATTGTTCCAATTGCAAATTAAAAGAAAAACTTCATGTGAAAATTGCCTTGAACTGTCCAATAAACTTGATAACATGCATAGGACACTAGATCGGTTTTGTAATGGGAATAAGAACCTAAACTTACTGCTGAATTCTTCCAAGTCTTGCAATGATAAAACTTGTTTAGGTTTTGATTCTCATGGTTATTCTAAAACACATCCACCTCAAATTATAAAATCTTTTGGAAGAGGTTTAATCAAAACTGTCCCTAAACAAAAGGATGTGATCTTTGAATCTACAGGAATGCTTTCTAATTCTGTTTCTAATGCTGGGTGCTCATCTAGACATTATTACAAAATTAAATTTCATTGTACATATTGTGATAAAGATGGTCATGTTGTAGATTTTTGTTATAGACTAGCGAAACAAATTAAAAAGGATAAAATGTCTGCTAGATCTCAAAACTTTCATGCTAAACCTAGAATTAGAAACATGCAACCTGCTTTAATGAGTCAAAAATTTGAAAAGGTAGCTTCTGGCTTTTGGGTTGACTAGTTCCAACTAGTTTTCGTCAGCTCCGGCGCTAGGTCCGACTACCTTTGGTTAGCTCCGGTGCTAGGTCCTGCTAGTTTTGATAATCTCTGGTGCTAGGTTGTACTAGCTTTGATAAGCTTCAGCTCAAGCTCCGGTTAGCTTTGGCAAGGTTCGCAGCTTGATTGCAGTGTTTCTGCTTTTCATTTGCAAAGTTTCAAACTTGATTTACTTTGTTGGAAAGATTGCTTAGTATTCATTTGCTAAGTTTTTGGTGCGTTTTGGTTGATATGGCTGATATCGTTTTGATATGCTTTGCAACATGCTTATGTGAGGTGCTCACGTAAGGTGTTGTGTTCGGAACTAACTTGAGTCAAGTCGCAGACTTGGGCTCGTACGGATTGGTTGTTTGTTCATGTGCAGGTGTTGCTTGAGTTCAAGTCATGGCTGGTGACAGGATCCTTTGGACTAGTCTCAGGGAGGAGATGAGGTTCCAACAACCAAAGTCAGGAGGAATTGTGGTTGAGCGGGTCAAGAGGTTGCGCAGGATGATTGAATCAAGGGCAGTGCATATGAAGGTTACTGGAGGCGAAGGAAGATGTTTGCACGTATGCATGTGGTGCATGACGTGGCAACATGGTTCTGAAGATGGTTTATGGATGGGAAGATCTGGTTGGAAGGATCGGATCGTATCGGTTGATGACTTTGGCTGCGGTGGAGTCAGTTATGGCTCGATATGGAAAGTATCGAGTTGGTTATGATAGGATTTCGTGTGGGTCACAAATTTGAGTTGTTTTAGGAATGTGGGATATGTTCCTAAAGTGTTTAAAAGTCTTATGATTGCTTCTATCTGCGTATAGAAGAGTACTAAGCAGTTATGGAAAGTTCTGATTCGTGATCGGAGTAGGATTGGAGTCCTAGTTGAGATTGGGTTGGCCTAAGGGCTGGTTATATAAGCAAGGGAGCCCAGATCTCGTGGTAGACGACTTTGTGGCTGTTCCTCTTGTGTTCTATTGAATAAAATTCGTAGTTTGCAGGAACTTTTGTGCCTTGTTCGTCCGACTTGTTCTAGACAAGTTCTACTCATTGAGTTTCTGGACATCACTACCTTTCGTCGGTGGTTTTATCATAACTCGAGTTTTATAGATCCAATTGATGTGATTTTTCTTGGGTTGTCTTCACAACTTGATTATTTATCACCTGTGAAAATTTAACGGTCATTGAATTTGTGGTTTCTGATCTACACGAGTTTCTTTGCAGCGTTCTAGAACTGTTTTTCTCGGGTAGGACAGATTGACCTTTGTTCGATCTTTCGATCATAACTTGTGTTTCTCTCAATGGATTTGAGTTATTCTTCTTGTGTTTTCTTCGTGAATTGATTCTATATGAAATATATCACTTTTGTCACGGTGAAACACATTTATATTAGTTTCACACACGATGTAGGATCGAAGAGCACGTGAAAAGCTACCAGAGGGGGGGGTGAATGGTAGATTTAAAAATCTTACGCAGCGGAACAATTAAACCCCAATCCCTTCGGCAGAAAAACGATCTCCTAAAGAAATCGTGTGTGAGACTAATCTAAACGTGTTTCATCGTGACAAAAGTGATAGATATCAGAGAGATCAAGTCACGAAGATAACACAAAAAGAATTACTCAAATCCGTTGAGAAAAACTCAAGTTATGATCGAAAGATCAGACTATGATCAATCTGACCTACCCGAGAAAAACAGTTTCTGGAATGCTGCAAAGAAACTCGTGTAGCTCTGAAACCACAAATACAATGACCGTGACATTTTGACAGATGATAGACAATCAAGTTGTGAAGACAACCCAAAAAGAATCACGTCAATTGGATCTGTAAAACTCGAGTTATGATAAAACCACCAACGAAAGGTAGTGCTGTCCAGAAACTCGACGAGTAAAACTTGTCTGGAACAAGTCAGACAAACAAGACACAAAAGTTCCTTCCAACTACGAATTTTATTCAATATAACACAAGAGGAACAGCCCCAAAGTCGTCTCCATGAGCTTTGGCCTTCCCTTGCTTATATAACCAGCCCTTAGGCCATCCCAATCTCAACTAGGACTCCAATCGTAATCCGATCACAATCGGAACTTTCCATAACTGCTTAGGACTCTTCTATACACAGATAGAAGCAATCTTAAGACTTCCAAACACCTTAGGAACGTATCCCACATTCCTAAACAACTCAAATTCGTGACCCACACGAAATCCTAACATAACCAACTCGATATTTCCATACCGAACCATAACCGACTCAGCTAGCAGCCTAAGTCTTCAACCGATACGATCCGATCCATCCGATCAGATCTTCCTTCCATAATCCGTCTCTAGAAGCATATTGCCACGTCATGCACCTCATGCACACATGCGAACACCTTCCTTTGACCTTCATATGCACTGCCCTTGATTCAATCATCCTGCGCGACCTCCTGACCCGCTCAACCACAGTTCCTCCCGAACTTGGTTGTTGGAACCTCATCTCCTCCTGAGACTAGTCCAATGGATCCTGTCACCAGCCATGACTTGAACTCAAGCAACACCTGCACATGAATAAACAACCAATCCATACGAGCCCAAGTCCTCAACTTGACTCAAGTTAGTTCCGAACACAACACCTTACGTGAGAACCTCACATAAGCATGTTGCAAAACCACAGTAACACGATATCATCCATATCAACCAAAACGCACCAAAAACCTAGCAAATGAATACTAAGCAATCTTTCCAACAATGTAAAGCAAGTACGGAACATTGCAAATGAAAAGCAGAAGCACTGAGGTCAAGTTCCAGACCTTGCCAGAGCAACCCGGAGCTTGAGCCAGAGCTATCAAAAGCTAGTAGAACCTAGCGCCGGAGCTTACCAAAGCTAGTGGATCCTAGCACCGGAGCTTACCAAAAACTAGTCAAAACTAGTCAACCCAAAACCGTAGCTAGACAAAGTACGTTGGAGCTTAGCAAAAGCATGCCGGAGCTATCAAGTATATGCCGGAGCTATCAAAGACATGCCGGAGCTAAAGATAAAGTTCACCGGAGCTAACCAAAGCTAGTCGGACCTTACCAAGAAGCCTGACCTAGCATCTAACGTAGCCGGAGCTACCCAAAACAAGCCGGACCTACCGTCGGACCTTGCTGTAGCTCAGAGCTAGAGTCGGACCTTGATAAAAAGGTGTTTTGGTGATATTTAAAACTTTTATCATCAAAGCCAAGTGTATTCACTACAAGCCAATGTATTCAACACATATAGGTCTTACAATCTCCCCCTTGATGAAGGCATTGGCAACACCATTTAAAATCCGAACATTGGCTTATTCACATAAAAGTTTTGAAAACAATTTCTCCCCCTTTGTAAATCAAAAGTAAATGAGAAGAAAAAATTATCCCATATTATCTCTCATTATCTCTCCCCCTTTATCATCTCTCTTTATTCTCTTTCTTTTCATGATTCTCTTTCTTTTCATGATTATCTCTCCCCCTTTGACAATGTATTCAGCAAGTCATGAGCATATAAACAAATTATCTCTCCCTCTTTAGTTGTTATGAGCATATTATAACATATACATATAAACAAAGCTCATCCAAGTCATACTATCAAGTAACTTACACTATCACATCAATGAGATACATAAAGTAGTGTAAGCCATGCTAGAGATGAAATGTAATTTTCAATTTAGGCAAGTCATGATCTCACAAACTTAACTATTTAAAAACCTAAAAGCATGACACTAGTTGCTGCATTTTATTATTTTTCAAAGCATAAATTTAGATCATATGATATTTGCAAGAGATTATATGCGCATCTGCCTTATTCTAACCAACCAAGCCAAGCCTATGTCATTTGACAATCAGAAGCTTAAGGACATGGTTTTAGTCATACACAACTTCTTCCAAGTTCATATCTAAGTGCAATGACAAGCCATCTCAAAAGAAGAAGTGTGATGCATGCATATTCTCTTGATCTTTTCTCAATCTATATTTGTTCAGAAAAACTCAACATGTGAGTTGATTACTTGATTAATTCTTAATGATTAAAAGCATTTGTGAGCATGCAACAAGTTCAAAACAGCAATAAAGTTTGACCATGACCAGATTTAGTGTAAGTAATTATTCCAATTACTAGACATGGCAAAAACTACAAAATGTATAACACGAGTAATGTAGTAAGAACTTTCAGCATGTAAAAGGAATCACAAAGTCATATATGTATGAA
Source organism: Tuctoria greenei (assembly GCA_036927565.1). Taxonomy (NCBI): domain Eukaryota; kingdom Viridiplantae; phylum Streptophyta; class Magnoliopsida; order Poales; family Poaceae; genus Tuctoria; species Tuctoria greenei. The sequence continues at coordinate 170,104,532 of JAYESD010000002.1, read as the reverse complement.
ATACTATACTCATATTATTTTAATTTCAGATTCACACATAGACTTCCCAAGTTTCAAAAACTCCCCCTCAATTTAAACCATGAGGATGTATAACCCCTATTTCACTACGAATGTAACAAAAACGAGTGAAATCCAAAGGTTTTGTAAAAATGTCAGCCAATTGTTGTTCCATATCTACATGGTGAAGCACAATGTTTCCTTTTTCAACATTATCTCGGAGAAAGTGATACCTAATGTCAATGTGCTTAGTTCTAGAATGTTGCACGGGGTTTTTAGCAATGCAAATGGCACTAGTGTTATCACAGAACAGTGGAACACTATCTAGATCAACCCCATAGTCCTTAAGTGTTTGAACAATCCAAAGAATTTGTGAGCAAGCACTAGCAGCAGCTACATATTCAGATTCGGCTGTGGATTGTGCAACTGAATTTTGTTTTCTAGAGGACCAAACAACAAGAGAATTACCAATAAAATGACAAGCACCGGAAGTACTTTTCCTATCAATCCTACAACCCCCAAAATCAGCATCCGAAAAAGCTTTCAAAGTAATGGTTGAGGAAGAAGGAAGAAAAATGCCAAATTCTTGGGTTCCATGTAAGTACCTGAGAATCCTTTTGACGGCTTGACGATGTGAAACACGTGGGGAAGCTTGAAACCGTGCACAAAGACATACGCTGAATTGTATGTCCGGTCTTGATGCCGTGAGGTACAAAAGTGATCCGATCATGCTTCTATTTTCTTTTTGATCCACGGATTCACCATCTTCATCAAGTTCAAGTGTTGTTTCTGTTCCCATTGGTGTCCGAAGAGGCTTGCTTTTGTCCATGTTGAAGCGCCTTAGGAGGTCTTTGGTATACTTCGTTTGACGCACAAAGGTACCCTCCTTGGTTTGCTTGATTTGCAGCCCCAAAAAGTGAGTTCACCCATCATACTCATTTCAAATTCGGAACTCATCATTGCTGAAAACTTGGACACAAGATCATGAGAAGCACAACCAAAGATAATATCATCCACATACACTTGAACGAATAATGAGTCATTGCCATGTTTAAGCACAAAAAGAGTTTTATCAACCTTGCCCATTGTAAACCCCTTTTCAAGTAAGAATGTTTTTAACCTATCATACCATGCTCTAGGAGCTTGTTTGAGACCATATAAGGCTTTGGACAGTTTGTAAACATGATTAGGAAAATCTGGATTTTCAAAACCCGGTGGTTGTTTGACATAAACCTCCTCATCTATGTAGCCATTAAGAAAAGCACTTTTAACATCCATTAGAAATATCTTAAAACCTTTAGATGCTGCAAAAGCTAAAAAATTCTTTTGGCTTCTAATCTAGCAACAGGAGCAAAAGTTTCATCAAAATCTAGACCTTCAACTTGAGTGAAACCTTGAGCAACCAACCTAGCCTTATTCCTAACCACAACCCCATCCTCACTTTGTTTATTTTTAAATACCCATTTAGTTCCAATTAAAGTGTGACCTTGAGGTGGAGGTACAAGTTTCCAAACATTATTTATTTCAAAATTTTCTAACTCTTCTTGCATGGCAATAATCCAAGATTCATTAATGAGTGCGTGTGATATATCTTTGGGTTCAAAAGAAGCAACCAAAGCAGAATGAGCATGAGAGTTTGGATCGCAAAACCTGGACCGTGTGACTCATTCGTGCAAGCTTCCAATCATCTGTTGTGGGGGATGATCTTTGTAAAAACGTAGGGGAAAAGATGTCTCACAAGCTTCTTCTTCATTAGGTTCATCGTAGATTGATGAGCTTGTGACTTGTGGACGATCAGGACCAGCAGAGGTGATAGCCGGAGCTTGTTCAATGTCCGGAGCTGGACACGTGTCAACTTCGGAACTACCAGGCAGTATCACCGGCTCTTCTTCATCTTCGAAAATACCCTCCCCCTGAGGATACGGATCTGGTCCTGCAACACCAGAGCTAGTACCTGGGCTAGCTTCATCAAAAGACACTTCACAAGTCTCCACAATTTTGTTAGTGTCAAGTAAAAGCACACGGTAGCCTCTAGTATGAGATGGATAACCATGAAACATGCCATCAATGGATCGAGGTTCAAACTTATCAAGATTACCATGTTTATTAACAAAGCATTTGCAACCAAATACTCGAAAGTGTGTAACACTAGGCCTATGTCCAAACCGAAGCTCATATGGTGTTTTACCTAGCTTAGCACGCAAGAAAACACGATTTGAGACATAACAAGCGGTTGCTAACGCATCAGCCCAAAATTTCCTAGGAGTTTGATATTGATCAAGCATAGTCCTAGCCATCTCAACTAAGGTTCTGTTCTTTCTTTCTACAACACCGTTTTGTTGAGGTACATAAGGTGAAGAAAATTGATGATCTATTCTATTTTCAGCACAAAAGTGATCAAAAGATTGATTTTTAAATTCAGTTCCATTATCACTTCTAATTGCTTTTAATGATCCTGGGTGATCAATTGATAATCTAAGAAATAAAGTTCTAAAGTGACTAAAAATTCATTCTTAGACGCCATAAAATACACCCAAGAATATCTAGAATAATCATCAACAATAACAAGAGCATACCATTTACCTCCGAAGGATTGAACACGTGAAGGTCCTACAGTGTCAAGATGCAAAAGTTGACATGGTTCAGTTGTCATGATCATTGTGAGAGGAGTATGTGAACCTGCAACCATCTTAGCATGTCTTCAAGAGGAGCACACAATTTCTTTGTCCCCTTTAAGCTTAGGCAGCCCACGTATGCGATCAAGAGCACTAACACGCATTAGGTGATCAAAGCCTACGTGACCAAGTCTACGATGCCAAAAATATAAGTCCTTTGAATCATTAGCAACTAGACACCTATGCTTAGAGGAAGACATATCAAAATCAGCTTTAAAAACTCTTCCAAACCGAGACATGTTAAAAATAAGCTCACTATTTGAACCTACAACTTTGCAGCAACTTTTATTGAAAATAATTTCTAGATTTTCATCTAGGGATTGTGAAACAGAAAGCAAGTGGTATTTCAAATTTTTGACAAGTGCCACATCCTTCAAAGTGTAGTGATCATTTACTCTAACTGAACCCTTAGCAATTATAGGAGTTGAAGAATTATCGGCAAAAGTAACATTTTCTACACGTGACACAAAAGAGAGGGAGGAGAACCATTCTTTGTTACCGGTCATGTGGTGTGAGCAACCTGAATCCACAATCCAAATGTTCTCCTTCCTCAAACGTAACCTACATAGAAGCACAATACGTCGATGACTCAATACTGGGGTTAGTCAAAAGGCATTTAGGTATCCAGTACTGAGTCACACGACGTGCAGTAGGAAAAACACGCGAAAGCTGAGATAAAACAACAGGTTTATGAGTCGAAGTTTGAGGTTTTCTATTCTTAACTCTTTTAGCACAAGAACCAGTAGCTCCGAAGGTAAAAGCAGCAGTTCCAAAAGACAAGGCTGAAGCTCCAGAAATAAAAGCTGAAGTTCCGAAGGAAACAACAGAAGGCCCGGGAGCTCTCGGAGCTATCGGAACTATCGGAGCTGCTTTTGCGGATTTCTTACCAGAAGGTCCGGAAGCTACCTTTTCAAATATCTGACTCACTAAAGCAGGTTGTGTTTTTCTAATTGCATGAAAGTTATAGGATCTAGCAATTTTTCTTTCCTTTTTCTATTGTTTAGCTAGTCTATAACAAAAATCTATGACATGACCATCTCTACCACAGAAGGTACAATGAAATTTAACGTTGTGTTCATGTCTAAATGAGCAAGCAATATTTTTATTTGAAACCGAATGAGGCAACACTCCCGCAGATTTGAAAACCACTCCTTTTTGTTTAGGAACTGTTTGAATCAAACCACTTCCTAATGACTTTACAATTTTAGGTGGATGTGCCTTAGCATGAGCATGAGAATCAAAACCTAAACCAGTTTTATTATTGCAAGACTTGGAAGAATTCAGCAGCAAGTTTAGGTTCTTATTCCCATTACAAAACCGATCTAATGTCCTATGCATGTCATCAAGTTTATTGGACAGATCAAGGCAATTTTCACATGAAGTTTTTCCTTTTAATTTGCAATTGGAACAAAATTTAACTTCATGAGAACGTAAAGCATTGTTCAAAATGGAAATTTCATTCATTGCATCTTTTAGTTTCTTATCACGATTTTCACATGCAGAGCAATGCAAATCATCTGTAGAACAAGAAGCATCTTTTAAGTTTTTATCACTAAGTGCAGCAGGCTTTTTGTTCTTTTCAATTTCTTCATCAAGTCTGTCTAGAGTGGAGGAATGTGTACATCTTAGGGAGGACAATTGTTCATAGATTAAGTCACATGAGGGACATGCATCATCACTAGGAATCAAGGTTTTTAAACGGTTAATTTCAGATTCTAGTGATTCAATTTTAGCAGCATTATCCCTAAGATTTTTGTCCTTTTTCTTGACAATAATAGTTGCACGAGAAATAGCATCACACATTTCATTGCAGGTAGAACATACCTCATCATCTTCACTGCTGTGTTCTGCATCCTCCTGACTTGATCTTGATCTTGTTTTGCCCGCCATGAAGCATAAGTTGGCCTGATCGTCATCATCTTCATCACTTTCAAAGTCTACATCACTAGAACTAAATTCTTGAAGTGCGGTGATGAAGCTGTTAATCATATTGCGTCCTATGGTACCCTTCTTCTTCTTGTTGGAGTTTCCAGAGGAGGTCCGAACCTTGCTTTGTTTTTCTTCCCGGGTGGTCGGACTTGAAAGGTTTGGGCATTCTGTACCAAAGTGTCCTATTTTACCACATTCAAAACAGCGTTGAGGTCCGGAGCTTCCTCTCCTTCTAGTTCTCACATTTTGCAATGCTTTTGAGAATCTAGTAGAGATGAGTGCCAACTCCTCTTCTGGAAATTCTTCGATCTGTTCCAGGGTTAGCGAGGACAACAAAGCAAGAGTATTGCAGGATGATGATTGGCCGGAGCTAGACATATCACGTTGTGAAACAAATGCAATAGACTTATTTGGGTTCTTACGTGCTAGGATGTCAATTTCATGAGTTTTTAGTTTAGAATAAAGTACATCTAATGTAAGAGAACTCATGACAGTTGATTCACGAATAGATGTTACTTTCATCTCCCAAATTGACATGTCTAATGCACTAAGAAGTTGTCTAGCATTCTCAGCGTCAGAAAAATTTACATTGACACTACGTAAGTTGCTGAGAATTTTATTGAAACGAGCAAAAAGGTCATCAATAGACTCACCTGGTTGCATCTCAAAATGCATATATTCCTTTTTGAACATATCTTGTTTTACCTCCTTGATTGTGTTGGAGCCTTCTTGATAATCACAGAGAGCTCTCCAAACATCGTATGCTGACCGGAGGTGCGCGACACAATCAAAGTCGCTCTGAGTGAATCCTTGGATGATCAAGTTTTGGGCTTTGTTGTTGTTGTCGACGTCCCGTAGTTTTGTGGCCGTGACTTGATCATTAGGTGGCACTTCATAAGGCTTATACACCTTCTCCCATATTGCAAAGCCTTGTGCCTGGATAAAAGCCTCCATGCGTGCCTTCCAAACCTGGAAATCAATACCGGCAAACACACAAGGTTTGGCGGAGTACTTCTCCATGATGATTAGTCAAAAACACGTGCAAATCTCAAATATTAGAGCACCGTAGCTCTGATACCAATTGTAGGATCGAAGAGCACGTGAAAAGCTACCAGAGGGGGGGGGTGAATGGTAGATTTAAAAATCTTACGCAGCGGAAACAATTAAACCCCAATCCCTTCGGCAGAAAAACGATCTCCTAAAGAAATCGTGTGTGAGGCTAATATAAACGTGTTTCATCGTGACAAAAGTCATAGATATCAGAGAGAATAAAGTCACGAAGACAACACAAAAAGAATTACTCAAATCCGTTGAGAAAAACTCAAGTTATGATCGAAAGATCAGACTATGATCAATCTGACCTACCCGAGAAAAACAGTTTCTGGAATGCTGCAAAGAAACTCGTGTAGCTTAGAAACCACAAATTCAATGACCGTGAAATTTTGATAGATGATATACAATCAAGTTGTGAAGACAACCCAAAAAGAATCACGTCAATTGGATCTGTGAAACTCGAGTTATGATAAAACCACCGACGAAAGGTAGTGCTGTTCAGAAACTCGACGAGTAAAACTTGTCTGGAACAAGTCGGACAAACAAGGCACAAAAGTTCCTTCTAACTAAGAATTTTATTCAATAGAACACAAGAGGAACAGCCCCAAAGTCGTCTCCATGAGCATTGGCCTTCCCTTGCTTATATAACCAGACCTTAGGCCATCCCAATCTCAACTAGGACTCCAATCCTAATCCGATCACAATCGGAACTTTCCATAACTGCTTAGGACTCTTCTATACGCAGATAGAAGCAATCTTAAGACTTACAAACACCTTAGGAACATATCCCACATTCCTAAACAACTCAAATTCGTGACCCACACTAAATCCTAACATAACCAACTCGATATTTCCATACTGAGCCATAACCGACTCAGCTAGCAGCCTAAGTCTTCAACCGATACGATCCAATCCTTCCGATCAGATCATACTTCCATAATCCGTCTCTAGAAGCATATTGCCACATCATGCACCTCATGCACACGTGCGAACACCTTCCTTTGACCTTCATATGCACTGCCCTTGATTCAATCATCCTGCGCGACCTCCTGACCCGCTCAACCACAGTTCCTCCCAAACTTGGTTGTTGGAACCTCATCTCCTCCTGAGACTAGTCCATTGGATCCTGTCACCAGCCATGACTTGAACTCAAGCAACACCTGCACATGAATAAACAACCAATCCATACGAGCCCAAGTCCTCGACTTGACACAAGTTAGTTCCGAACACAACACCTTACATGAGAACCTCACATAAGCATGTTGCAAAACCACAGTAACACGATATAATCCATATCAACCAAAACGCACCAAAAACATAGCAAATGAATACTAAGCGATCTTTCCAACAATGTAAAACAAGTACGAAACATTGCAAATGAAAAGCAGAAGCACTGAGGTCAAGTTCCGGACCTTGCCAGAGCAACCCGGAGCTTGAGCCGGAGCTATCAAAAGCTAGTAGAACCTAGCGCTGGAGCTTACCAAAGCTAGTAGATACTAGCACCGGAGCTTACCAAAAACTAGTCAACCCAAAACCGGAGCTAGACAAAGTACGTCGGAGCTTAGCAAAAGCATGCCGGAGCTATCATGTATATGCCGGAGCTATCAAAGACATGCCGGAGCTAAAGATAAAACTCACCGGAGCTAACCAAAGCTAGTCGGACCTTACCAAGAAGTCTGACCTAGCATCTAACGTAGCCGGAGCTAGCCAAAACAAGCCGGACCTACCGTCGGACCTTGCTGTAGCTCAGAGCTAGAGTCGGACCTTGATAAAAAGGTGTTTTGGTGATATTTAATACTTTTATCATCAAAGCCAAGTGTATTCACTACAAGCCAATGTATTCAGCACATATAGGTCTTACACACGATTTTTTTAACAGATCGGTTTTCTGCCGAAGGGGTTGGGATTTAATTGTTTCCGCTGCGTAAGATTTTTAAATCTACCATTCACCCCCCTCTACTAGATTTTCACGTGCTCTTTGATCCTACAGATTTCTCACCCGTGAGTCGGCTTTTTGTCTTGGAAGATGAGGAGCGACGAGATTTGGTCCGTCCTGGCTCCTTGCCACTAGAGTTGGGGGACAAATAGATCATATTCTTCCAGACGTACGCACACTATGGGTTCGTCCCCCTGTTTCCTCCTTCCTGGTGACACTCCTAGAAGTCCTTGGGCTTCATCTTCATCACCTGTCGCCGAACTCTCTCATGGTGGTGGTGGCGTCGGAGTGCACCCGAGCATACCGGTGTTCTGGCAGTTCTTCGTGCTGAGGCGGACTGGGAAGAAGAACAAAGCCAACTTCCTCAGCGGCTACTGCTTATAGTATCGGGCCAACAACCCCTTCAAGTACATCACACCACTCTCTTCGGCAAAGTGGGCCGATTGGAGGAAGGATTGGGTGATCGTACAAGTCAATGCCCACGATCGCCTGGTTATGCCCACCGGATGGTCGACGATCAGGAAAGAGACCAGGGAGGAGTGGCCAGAGTTGGAGCAGACCTACATCCCGGTGATGGAGAGGATCCAATTCCTGGCGGATCATGGTCCGTCAGAGTTGAAGGTGATGGCAAACTTCATCCGTCGATGCCTGGCTCCCCTTCAGCACCGTAGCCGTCCTGCATGGCTTTACTTTGGGCTACAGGATGGCACCCGACTGGTGCACGGTCATGACACAAAGATGACCCCGAAAGAGGTGCTCGATGCAATGTCCAAGGTGTGCGGCGACCTGCTGTCGAACGACGTCTTCAACTTCCCGCGGTCTTGCCCACCGCTTTGCACGGATCGGGACCTTTGGATGAAGGTTCTGAAGGAGATACCCATCCTGGACGCGATCGGTCTTGCGCCGCGGCAAGTTGGTGATGAGAGTCAGGGCCTGGCCATCGTCGACTCTCCGTAGGAGTACAAACCTTCTTTAGGTTCCGAAGCTTCCGGGACAGTGGAGGCACCCTCTGTCGGGGAGAGGCAAGGCGTTGGTCTCTGACACAGGTAAGGGGAAGGCACCGGTTCCTGACACAAGCAAGGGGAAGGCCCTGGTGGTCGAGGTCGTGAAGGAGAAACGTCCTCGGCCACCACTGAGGGTGCCGCCGCAGGTGGCCTTCGCCCCAAGTCAATGTCTCCCGGCACGCTCCTCTTCAGTATTGGGCATCGACGATTCTTCAGGGGGAGGCTCGGTCCATCAAGCGGTGGCTCTGCCGACGACAGTGGTCGGCAAATCATCTAGCATCCCCATCGCCAGCGCATTCCAGGGTGCCACAGGGGCTCCGACAGTGTCACACCTACGGAGCCTCAGGCAAAAAGGCCTCAAGCCGACATTGTCGGCAGCTCGGGAGGAGGCCTCAGGAGTGGCTCCGTCGGAGTTGGTGGAGGCACACCAGCACAGGGTGGCGGCATTGCTGGTGGATTTGGCAGAGGCCCAGCTGGGATGACCTCGCCTGTTACGCCATCATCATGACCTGCGGCTTTAGGGTTGCCGAAAGTGGAGGATCGCTGGAGCTTCCGGGGATGTCAGTAAGGCATTTTTGCCAACGCTTGCTCTATTATCTCGCCTGCCTTTATTGATTGGTCAGGGCTTGATATTGATTTGTAGGGCTACGTCAACTGTTGTGAGTCCCTTACAGCTGGGGGTAGTGCTCAGAAGCACTTCGAAGGCGGCCGAGGAGGCTACAACAACACCGGCTGGGCAGCCCGCCAAGCGTGTTTAGGGGAGTGATGCTCCGACGTCTGTGCCCGGCGCGAGTAGTGAAGCATCTCCGGCTGCATCTCCAGCTGTCGCGTCAGAGGCACCTCCAGCTGTCGTGCTAGAGGCACCTCCAGCCGTCACGCTAGAGGCACCTGTGGTCGTCGTGGTAGAGGCACCTCTGGCCATCGTGGCAGAGGCAATGTCAGAGTCGACTCCAGGGGCTGAAGGCCTGGACTCCACTGCTGCTTATCCGGCGGGCGGCCCCTTGAGCGATGGTGGCACTGCTGGTTCTGGCGGTACCATGACTCCTCCTCAGTCTCCGAGGGAAAGATCTCCGGTACTGGTGGCCTCACCATCAATGCTACAGGAGGAAGAGGTCCCCAAGATGATCACCAGATGACCATCCCTGACTTTAGTGCAGCCAGAGCGCCTCTCTGACATCATGGACTTGACGCGGTCCAGTATCCTTCAGGTGCAATCCAACCTACGCAGGGCGTAGGAGGCTCTTGCCGTGGAGTGGGAGAAGCTGTGTGTCGAGGGCGAGCGCCTCTGAGGCTTTGAGGATCTTCTGAGGTCTAGGATCGCCGAGGCAAAGGCGAAGTACCATAAGGATAGAAAGGAGTTGGAGCTGAGGCACCGCTTGGTGAGGGCCACGGATGTCGTGCCTCAGAAGATTCTGGCCGACGCCAACATAGCCAACGACTCGGCTGACACCTGCCTGCACGCTCTTGAAGAAGGTCAAGAGGCACTGAGTCGCCAAGAAGCTGCTGTTGCCGAGAGGGGGTCTGCTGTCGCCAGACAAGAGGTGGCGGCGCAGGCGATGATGGCCCGGGTTGAGGCCGATCGGGACAGGTCGCTGTCCCGCCTCGAAGACTATGAGCTCCGGGAGAGAAACTTGGCGCGATATTGGGCGCAACACTTGGCTAAGCTTCAAAAACTCCTCCTGCATGATCTCGACGTCCAAGCCCAGGAGCACGAAGCTGGGTGCTGCGCCCGGGAGCTCGATCTGCGGGAGCGTCAGCTGGCTCAGCATCTGGAAGCCGAGGGTAGGGTAGTAGCAAAGATGGTGGCATCCCATGTCTTGGTGTGCTATCGGAGCCGGTATCCCGATCTACCTTTAGAGCTAGTTTTTGAAGGCCCTATTGAGGAGCGCGAGGCGATAGCGGCAGTGGAGGTTAAGGAAGCTGCCAAACACATCGTAGCGTAATTTAGCAAGGGCTGAGGCTGGTAGCTCGTCTATGTATTTGGGGTTTGCCCCCTTATAAAAATTCATCAATGAATTTGAATTTGTGTTTGGCTTCTTGGCTTGTCTTTGTGCTTCTCAACTGTTGCTCTGAGTTCTTAGTTGTGTTAGGGTTTGCAGAACCTTTGCCGAGCCAGCTTTTGAGGACCAACAGTTGCACAATTGATATGGTCGAGGTGTTGCACATTGAGTTCCTACTTATGTAACCCCCTTAGAGGCCCCTTGGTAGATGTGGTTAGTTGGCAGGGCACATCTACCATTTGATTTGCAGGATATCTTCAACATAACCCCAGTGGAGCAGGGGACTCGGAGTGTCGTAGAACCACCAATTGCAGGAGTTGGATGCTCCGGCGTCGCCCACTGCCATTGTGAAGACGTCAACGGCAGGCCCCTTGGGAGGTGCTGGAGCTGGGTGCTCCGGCATTGTCCACAATCGTGTTGAGACATCGACGGCAGGCCCCTTGGGGGTGCCAGAGCTGGATGCTCCGGCGTCGTCCACCATCATCGTAGAGTCTTCGACGGCAGGACCCTGGTGTACATGCTATCACAAGAGAACCCTGTTAGCAACAAGAGCGGGGCAGGAGAGTTTACTCACTTATCCGCGCTTGGTGCTGTCATTGACGTGCTAGGACGTCGACTGCAGGCCCCTTCCGGGGTGCCGGAGCTGGATAATCTGGCGTCGCCCATCACCGTCATGGAGATGTCAACGGCAACCCGCTTGGGGGGTGCGAGAGTTGGGTTCTCTAGTGTCGCCCACCATCGTCATTGAGACGTCGACGGCAGGCCCCTTGGGGGGTGCCAGAGCTGGATGCTCCGACGTCGTCCACCATCATCATAAAGTCGTCGACGGCAGGCCCTTGGTGTACAGACTATCACAAGAGAACCCTGTTAGCAACAAGAGCAGGGCAGGGGAGTTTACTCACTTATTCGCGCTAGGTGTTGTTGTTGACGTGTTTGGACGTCGACGACAGGCCCCTTGGGGGGTGCCGGAGCTGGATGCTCCTGCGTTGTCCACCATCATTGTAGAGTCATCGACGGAGGCCCCTGGTGTACAGGTTATCCGCATTTGGTGCTATTGTTGATGTGCTGGGACGTCGACGGTGAGCCCCTTGTGAGGTGCCGGAGCTGGATGCTCTGGCGTCGCCCACCACCATCATGAAGACGTTGATGGCAGGCCCCTTGGGAGGTGTCGGAGCTGGGTGGTCCGGCGTCATCCACCATCGTCCTTGAGACGTCGACAGCAGGCCCCTTGGATGGTGCCGAAGCTGGATGCTTAGGCGTCGCCCACCACCGTCGTGGAGACGTCGACGGCAGATCCCTTGGGAGGTGTCGGAGTTGGGTGCTCTGGCGTCGTCCACCATCGTCATTGAGACGTTGATGGTAGGTCCCTTGCGGGGGTGCCAGAGCTGGATGCTCTGGCATCGTCAACCATCATCGTAGAGTCATCGACGGCAGGCCCCTGGTGTACAGGCTATCATAAGAGAACCCTGTTAGCAACAATAGCAGGGCAGGAGAGTTTACTCACTTATCCACGCTTGGTGTTGCCGTTGACGTGCTGGGACATCGACAGTAGGCCCCTTGCGAGGTGTTGAAGCTGGATGCTCCAGCATCCCCCACCACCATCGTGGAGACGTCGATGGCAGGCCCCTTGGGAGGTGCCGGAGTTGGGTGCTCTGGCGTCATCCACCATCATCGTTGAGATGCCGACGGCAGGACCCTTGGGGGTGCCGGAGCTGGATGCTCCGGCGTTGTCCACCATCATCGTAGAGTCGTCGACGGCAGGCCCCTCGGGAGGTGCCGGAGCTGGGTGCTTCGGCATCGCTCACCACCGTCATTGAGACGTCGATGGTAGGCCCCTTAGGGAGTGCCATTGCTGGATGCTCCGACGTCGTCCACCATCGTCATAGAGTCATCGACGGCAGGACCCTGATGTACAGGCTATTGCAAGAGAACCCTATTAGCAACAAGAGCGGTGCCGGAGAGTTTACTCACTTATCCGCGCTTGGTGTTGTCATTGACGTGCTGGGATGTCGAAAGCATGCCCCTTGAAAGGTGCCAGAGCTGGATGCTCCGGCGTCGCCCACCACCTTGGTGGAGACATTGACGACAGGCACCTTTGGGGGTGCCAGAGCTGGACGCTCTGCCGGTTTGTCCTGCACATATGATAAAAAGAGGGAGCACTAGTCTACTCGTTGGTTTAGCTGTTCCTTCCCTTACCTTTGTCATGCGTTACTGTCCAAGACTAACGCACGGGGCTTGGGTAATTTGATGCGTTGGTGCTCCGGGGTCCGGCTCCCACCATCCTCAGGGTGTGAACTTTCTGGCTCCAACTTGGCCGTAGCTCTGGGACGCAGGGTGTGCATTCTTAGGGTACAGGACCAGGCTAAGCATTTTACAACCCGTGGACCTCCTGCTCGGCGTAGGCCTTTCTTGGAAAGCCATCTGGTGTCACAGAGCCCTAATGACGAGATGAGCCAGAAGAACCCCTCATACAATGCAGGCACCTCAAGTAGACCCGTCTGCATCAAGACTGCATGACTCCTACATGGGTGAGTTATAGAGTGTACGACCATACATATTAAGGTAATACGCAATCAACGAGTCTAGTATAGCATGTTCATAAAATTAATGCATAATTAAATGAACAATTTTTTAAGAAGTCTTTAAGTAAGACAATGATTCTTTTTTATTGGAGTTCATAGGGGGAGAAAGGCTTTTACAAAAGAGGGCAACGGCTTGCCTCCAGATGATGAGGGAGGCATGGTCTACAGGCTTCTGGTTCGTGAACAAGCAAAGCTGACTGCACACTCTGGACCTGCCCCTCCTGGTGCTTGGTTGTCCTTAGTGTTGATCCTAAGCCCTACAAAAACCTTTACACTATTCTACTAAGCTTAATAATTATAATAGGGGTGCCCAAAGCTTCATGGGTAGCTGCAATGGTTGCGGGGCAACCTTGCTGTCAATAGCTACTAGACGGGCGATGAGCGAGCATCCCTACTTCCTGCCTGGACAGCCCGTTTTGCGAGTGGTCTAAGCAGAGCCGGGACTGAGCTTGGAAGCTTTGACGGAGGGGGTGTCGGTGCTGCCAGAGGGCTGCAGCCGGGGCGCAGCGGGTGATCCACACTGATGTGAGCTCAGCAGAGGCTGACATGATCCAGCACCGACCGGGACGGGTGCCGGGTCTGCTGAGAGGGCTTGGAGCTGCTCCAAGGCTAACACCGCGGTGGTGCGATCTCCGCGGATCCTGAGGACGTCAGAGGGGCTTGGCATTTTCAGGACGAGGTAGCCGTAGTGTGCTACGGCCATGAATCAGTACAGGGCGAGCTTGTCGATGATGGCGTTGAAGGGTCAGGCTAACATTGGCAACGTCAAAGAGGATGCTCTCCGTCCTGTAGTTGTTGGGTGTCCTGAAGGTCACCCAAAGATGGATGTTGCCATATGTGATGATGCTCCTTGGTCCCACCACCATGAATGGGCTCGAGGGGGTGAGCTTGGACACCAGGATCAGCAGCTGCTCGAAGGATGCACGCCTGAGGAGGTTGAGGACGGCCCCTCCATCTATCAAGACGTAGTGGAGTTTGACATTGGCTATGGTGGGGGCAACTACAAGAGGTAGAACCCTTGCCCCAACAATGTTCTTGGGGCAGTCAGAGGCGACGAAGCTGGTCGGCATCTCCTTCCAGCGATGGTGCCGCGTCAGAGTGGGGGCAGAGGCTATTGAAGCCACTGCGTGATGAAGGGTCTTGACCGCATTCTGAAACGTGGGATCCCAAGACCCTCCAAAGATGACGTGGAGGGTCTTGCAACGCTCGTGGTCGCTGCTAGCATCGAATTCCTCATCTTGGTGGACCACTTTGATGGCCCGCTCTTGCTTATGGTAGTCCATCTCCTCATCATCGTCGACCTCGGGGTCGACCTTCTGCTTGCCCTCTCGCTGGCGGAAGAGGGCGCCAGCACCCGCTCTTGGTATCATTCGGCGCATCTATTTATCTCCTGGCACTCACTCGCGGTGTGGTTGTGAGTATTGTGCACCGGGCAGGGCTCGACGCCTTCATCAGTGGCAGGTGGCTTACGTGGGCGTTTCTTCAGGCACGAAGGTTAGCCACCTCCAATCGCGGCTGCTGCCGCGATGGGGGACCCATGCAGTGGCTTGTTTTGGCCGCCAACCCGGTTCTTGTTCTTCTTTTTGCTGCTACCATGGGTAGCGACTCCTTCTCCGATCTGGCTGGCCCCGCCCGCCTCGGGGGTGGGCTGAGCGTTCCAGTCGCGGCCTTCTGCGCCCTGGTGCTCCGGTCGGCGATGGAGAAAAGCTCGAAGACGTCTTGCACGTTGTGCATGGATAATTTCTTGAGCATCTTGCGGTCACGCAGTCCCTGGCGGAACGCCACTATGACAGAGGCATTCGGGATGTTGGGGATGGAGTTGTGTACCTGGGAGAAATGCTAGATGAATGACCTCAACGTCTCCTTTGGTTGTTGTCGCACGGCGTGGAGGTCGAGCTCGGTGCTGGGGCGAGTGTAGGAGCTGCTGAAGTTTGTCGTGAACTGTCGGCACAACTCATCCCAAGAGGTTATAGACCCCTCAGGCAGGTTCATCAGCCACGAGCGGGCTAGTCAAGTCAGGGCAACTGGAAAGTAGTTCGCCAGGATGGTCTCATCCGCTCCTGCAGCAAGGAGCGTCGTGGTGTAGATCTACAGGAAATTGGCCGGGTTGATGCTTCCGTCGAACCTCTCTGGCATATGTGGCTGGAACTTGCATGGCCACATCGTGATGCGATGATGCGGAGCTAACGCTGACCAGCCTCCGATAGGTTTCGTTGGAGAGGCATAAGGGGTAGCATACACCAAGGGGGTCTGCTGCACGACGTGCGGTGCATGTGGAACCTGCGGTTGTGGCACTGGCTATGCCATGTGTTTCTGTAATGGTACCGGCTATGCCAAGTACTGTTGTTGCATGTCCTACTGCAACGAGTACTGTAGGGGGTCTGTCGAGCCGACATACTCCTGGTCATGTGGCGGAGCATTTACCCGTGGTGCACCTTGGATGGAGGACGCCTCGTGAACAGGGCATTGAGGGCCATATTCGGCGTCAATGTTGCCTCGCCTTGCTGCTCGATGATGACTCATCCGTCCAAGTGAGCTTAACGACGGTCAAGCTCAGCCCTGAGGTACTTCATGGGGAGTCGGACAATGCTCGTAGGCCTGGAGGAGCGGGAGTTGGCGGTGCGGCGGTCGATGGACTGTGTTCGTGATAGTGACATGAGGCGCCTTCCCCTGTTGGGGGAGTAGATGGCTGCAACGATGGAATGGTTGATGTCATGGACGAGTTGGCGATGCGGCGGTCGATGGACGGCGTTCGTGAAAGCGACACGAGGCTCCTTCCCCTGTTGGGGGAGTTGATGGCTGCGATCATGAAATGGTCGATGTCTTGGACCCACTGCTGAGCCGCTCCCTGAGAAGCGTTCAGCGATGGTGGGTGGCAGAGAAGAGCTCTGGCCGCTACCAAGGCGCTCTCTGGGCTTGCTGTTGGTGATGCCGGCGGGGCCGACTGAGCTGGGATGTGTCCTGACGTGCCGTCCTGGCTAGCTGTACGTGCACGGGGGCATGATGGACCAGAGAGCACCGCTCGAGCGACGGATCTGGTCACCGGACGATGGCCGTGGAAATCGCCTTCCACACGCCTGATGAACACCCATGGTGGTGAAAATGCTACCAGTTTTTTAAGGGAAAAAGCCCCTACCTGGCGCGCCAAATGTCGAAGTGCCAATGTGATTCCCCCTGATCTGCTAAGGAGTAGCCCACGAAGGTTCTTTGTTCGGTGGGGCTTAGGCCTCAATCAAGTGTTCTAGTGGATGAGAATATGAGATGGTGGTTTTTACGTGGTTCAGGCCACAAGGAGCGTAACACCCTACTTCAAGGTGGATGGTATTGCTAGTATGTGGGTATGCGTGTGTGTGATGTCTAATTCTTGGGGGGTTCGATGTCTCCCTTTGTAACGGTGGCGGTCCGGGCCTTTTATAGACAAGGTCGGATGCCTTAAAGTGGGGTCCCAGGGCCCGACAGGTGGTCCTGGGGTGATCTTATCCTAAAGATCTAAGGCTTCTTCCGTAAGCTTGCTTTGACCGCAGACTTGAAAACTCGCCATCTTGCCGCCTGCGTCGTCAGTTGCCCATGCGTCGTTGCTGTCATTTGTAGGGGATGTCTCGTCCAACTGTCTCTGTTGTCGTAAGCTACCTGATTGGCGGAGTGGGATAGGCCTGCAGCGTCTTCACTGCGATGCGATTGGTCGTAGCGGTACCTAACATTATGCGTGCGCCGCGCCATGCATCTGGGGAAGCCATGTATCTTCAAGCCCTAACAGGGATAAGGTGCACCACTCTCTTAACTCCCACGTCCCTCTATCCAGGGCAAGTGGCTGGACTATGTGACAGCTCGGGAGCTCACCTCTGCGGAGGAGGTCAGGTCCCGCCTTGCGGACCACATGGCAGCTCAGGATCTCATCTCTGTGTGGGAGGCTAGGTCCTGTCCTGCTAGACACGTGGCGGTGCCGGGACCTTACCTCGGCGGAGGGGATTAGGTCCTGCCTTTCAGGAAACATGGCAATGCCGGAGCCTGCCCATATGGGAGGTGGTCCGTCTGGAGTCTTGGTCCACGTGGCAGCTTTGGAGCCGTGTCGCACGGGGAGGAGGGATCCTTACCTGTTGGACACGTTGTTACCTGGGGGCTCGTCTCCAAAGGGGGTGCTGATCTTCTCTTTCAGACTTCTTGCGGATATCTTGGATCATCCATCTGAGGATAATGGGTCCTGGTCTCTTGAACACGTGGCACCCTTGGACCACACCTCTACTGGGAGGCGGGATACCTAGGCGGCTCTAGCTTGTGCACGAGGGTACCCGGTATGCTGGGTACCGATACCTCTGTTTCTAGAGATTTGAAGCCTGTTGCTGCTCGGGCGCAACAATCAGGCCAAGCCAGCTTCACGGCTGGAGAGACTAGGCCGACTAAGGTGTCGCTCGTTGTCATGGCCCCCCTGAGGTCGCGACAGATACTGTGATGGTTCTTTAGTCAACTGACGTCGGGATGACTTTGGTGTGAGCAGCCGGTGATGCCACGGCCGCATCGGACCATGCGGATGATGTCTTACCAGCTGGCGACAATAGCGCCAGAGATGTCGGCTGAAACCACAGTAGTACCAGAGCCAACAGTTGACGCCGCGCTGGAGCTTTCGCTTGAAGCCACGATGGTGCCAAAGCCTGTGATCGTCACTTTGCCAAAGTTGTCACCTGACGCCACGATGGTGTCGGAGCCAGCGCTCGATACTGTGTTGGAGCTGCCAGAAGCTTCAGCTGCTGCAGCGCCAGAGTTAGCACCATGGGAGGACGAGGTCCAGTAGATAGGTGCAGCTGATGATGAAGACATGCTTGAGTCCATGCTTGTGCCATGGGCTACAACAACTGTCCTCGATGCTGTGGGGGCACTAGTGGACCCAGTGGAATGTCCAGAGCTGATCCCTCTGTCAATCTCAATAGAGAACGCTTGATTGAATGTAGGCCTAGAGGGGGGGTGAATAGGCCTTCTTGAATTTTCTCGGTTCCTGTAGCACTTCAACAAAAAGGTCAAAAACAGATATATCGGACTAGTCCGGTAATGTGCGGACTAGTCCGGATTTCACGGGCTAGGTTGATCAAGTTAAGTCAATTTGATTGTTTCGTTGACGTTTGCAGCGGAAATATAAACTTTAACAACAGTTCAATAGTTGTAAGTCAATTTTTATTGCTAGTATGATCCTTGTTCAACTAATTAACTTGAATTCAACAAAAAGAATCAACCCTAGATAATGTTGATCAACTAGAATGATGAACACAAACGAACAAGACACAAGATTTATCCCGTGGTTCGGTTACCACGAAGGCAGCCTACATCCATGTTGAGGAGCCCACAAAAGGACCGGGTCTTCACCAACCCTTCCCTCGTCGGATCGCCACGAAGGCCAATCCTCTTCCACTAACCACACAGGGGTAAATCACCAAGTTGAAGGGGCGATCTCACAAGTTGAGAGCTCCCTTGATTACAAGTTTCAAGACCACCAATAACACACTTCGAAATATACAGATTGAGATGCAAGAGTATGTTAGAGATTCAAACCAAGAGCTCAATCGTGTGCCAAGTGCCTCTCCAATGATCTAGAAGTGATCTTCAATGGATTGATTGATTTTGCACTTAATTTCGTGGAGAGAGATGGTTTTTGAGTCTCTTGGGAGGTGTGACGGCGCTAGGGTTCGAGAGAGGGTGAAAGTGGGCCGTGCACCTCTATTAATATGGGGTTTCTAGAAGTTACTGTTAGGGTTCAGAAAGATCGGACTAGTCCGTGGTGGTGACCGGACTAGTCCGGTGTGCTGTGTGAAGCAAACCCTAAGTGTCCAGGAATCTCGGACTAGTCCGGTTCAAAACGGACTTGTCCGATTTTGCTACTGGAAAGCTTCGGACTAGTCCGATTCTCATCGGACTTGTCCGGACATATGAAACCCTAAGTGTTTAGGATGACAAGTCCGCACTTGGAGGACTTGTCCGATTTAGATCAGGGTGTATATCGGACTAGTCCGTGTGGACACCGGACTTGTCCGAAGTGGATCAGAATGAATATCAGACTAGTCCGGGTCACAACGGACTGGTCCGATTTTGTGTGACTTGTGCATTGATAAGGACTAGTCCGTACTGGGGAGGACTAGTCTGAAGTGGAACAGAAAGATATCGGACTAGTCCGGTGGTGACCGGACTTGTCCGATCTGGTGCAGAATGTGATATCGGACTAGTCCGGCTGTGATCGGACTAGTCCAGTCCTGTATAGCTTTGTGCATTGTGTGTGTGTGATTAAGTGATATTGAGCTCTTGGGTGTGTTTCCTTAACACACTCCATACATACTAAACTACTAATTTCTTCTCCTTGAGCTCAAATTCATTTTCCTTCTCAATGTCCCTCTTTTTGGTACTTTGCTCATTTTTCATGATTTTCCTGCATTCATCTCAACAAAAGGATTAGGATCCCAATTGCTTGTCATAAATCATCCAAAACCCACAAGGGAGTCCTAGATGCACTTTCAATCTCCCCCTTTTTGGTGATTGATGACAACCAATTGAGATTTCACAAAATGAGGTATAAAATGAGATTTTCATAAAGCATGCACATATGACTCAAAAATACATCAAGCAACAAGATAATTATTCATATGTGCATTCTTTATGGTGGGATGCATACTAAGAGCATGAGTGCATTAAGAATGATCGAATTTGCATTTATCAACTAATATCAGGTGAATATGGCACTTCAAGGGCAAAAACTCAGATTTCATCACACACTTGCAAATTAATAGAGCAATTCATAACAGGACCAAACATGATATGAAAATAGAGTTAAGCAAATGCAATCACAATTAAAAAAAAGAGAGAGCTCTCTCCTCGCATCCTATGCAGCTAAAGCTAAGACTAGAGACTCCCCCTCAATCTCTCCCCCTTTGGCATCAAGACACCAAAAAGAGAGAGAGGAAGGTCCTAGGGCTTCACTCTTCGCTGTCAGTCCTCTCGTCGTCTTCATCATCTTCATCGCTTTCCGCTTGACGAGGTTGAGAGGTAGGAGGAGGAGCGGAGTTGCTCGAGCCCCCAATGCCAAAATAGGCAAGCTCGGAGGGAGTCAAGGGGCTGAGCTCGGTGATGTCCGGATCAGAATCTTCAGAAAGTACTGGAGATCCAATTGGGTTGATCTCCAGCTTCTCACTCAGCTGCTTCACATTGGCTTTTATGTATCTCATGTTCTCCTTCCTCTTCTGATTTAGCTTGTGAAGCTTCACTTCAGTTTTCTTGCATGAGGAGAAAATTGCAGCCAAGTACTTGAGGATCCCACTGGCGGATCCTTTCTGAGGGGCTTCCCTGGAGGGAGGAGTAGCCCTAGCAGCTTCTTCTTGCCTTGCCGGTGCCTCGGGGCTTGAGGCCGGCGATGGAGCAGCCTGGACACCCACTGACTGAGGCTTCTGAGGCCTCAGTGGAGTGTGCTCCACATCCTTCACAAACTCGATTCCTGTGACCTTCTCAATCATGAACATCAAGTAAGGGGCATAGCCACAGGATCGGTTGGGGGTACTTGAGATATTGACCATATCATTCCAAATATAGTCTGCAACATCGAATTGCCTTTTCTTGCTAATGACCCTCATCAGGGTCCGGAGGTAGCCTTGCACACTCCCTACATCCCCATCCTTGGGGGCAATCGTCTTCCTGAGGACTCTGTTGAGGACCACAAAGAAAGGCTTCATATTCTTTGTGGAGGGAGGGACATACTTGGAGGTGGGCTCTTACATGAACTTCATTCCATCCATCTCAATGACCCCAATGTTGTGGATAATGAGGTGGTCATGTCCTTCAGAGTCAAGGTGCAGCAGGCGGGCAAACTCTTCCTGAGTAATAGAATACTTGGATCCATGAGTCATCCAAGTCACACTTTCTTCGTCTTCGCTTGAGAAGTGGCACGTTGCATAGAATTGTGCAATCACTTCATCATTCCAATTATATCTGAAGGCAAACAGATCCTTCAGCCCATGTCTCTCTGCAGCTGCTATCACTTCATCAAAAGCTGCACATTTCCTCTTCTCAAGGTGGGCCCAGTCAATCCATTGACTGCGCACCACCGGGGTCTTCATCGGCAAATAGACCAGCTTGTAGAAATCAGCATGGAAATTTGACCAAAACCTGCCATCAGCTGCTTGCTTGGGCCTTGCATAGCAATCAACACTTCTCAACTTCATAGCCACATCGCTGCCCTTGCCATTGAATATTTCCTCATTGGGGTCCCGGACCCCTTCTCTGGGAGTATGCAGCTTTAGGGGCCCAACAGGCCCTGTGGCAACCCCCTTGCCCTTCCCTTTAGCTTGGCGAAGGCCACTTGAAGGAGTAGCAGCCTTCGAGGCGGGCTTCTTGGCACACACCTTCCTCCGAACCTGGGGAGGTGACGGAGCAGGCTCGGAGGGTCTCTCTTGGCGTTTCTTGCCAAGACCCGCCGAGGACCGAGGTGCCACCTCGTGGTCCAACTCGGCCTCGAAATCGGAGATTTCGTTGTCGGAGCTCGACATGATCTGAGAATGAGTGATCAAGAGAAAGGACAAGTTATACAAGGTATTGGTGAGGTAAGATGGCAATGGAAGGCATTAGGGAATTAAAGAATTAGGTTTTGGTTCAGAAACAACGGACTTGTCCGGTGCACAGGCACGGACTAGTCCGGGGGACCGGACTTGTCCGTACCTGGACCGGACTAGTCCGGTGTTCATCCGCAAAAACCTAACAGACTGGACA
Organism: Tuctoria greenei; assembly: GCA_036927565.1. NCBI lineage: Eukaryota > Viridiplantae > Streptophyta > Magnoliopsida > Poales > Poaceae > Tuctoria > Tuctoria greenei. The sequence goes on along the minus strand of JAYESD010000002.1, from coordinate 170,082,620 downwards.
AAAATTGATCCCTAAGGTAAAACTAGTCTAGCATACACATAGTACATCAACTAGACATGTAACTAGTGAAGAATGCTAGGCCAAACGATAAGCAATAGAGAAATTTGTGATTTCTTAGGGTTTTGAAGAAAATTTACCAAGAAATAAAAGGAAGCTTGAGATTTTGGGGGTTGGAGGCCGGACTTGTCCGCTAACTTCAATCCCCGAGTCTTCAAGCTTGATCTCCGCCCAAGATTGAGGCTTTTCGACGGAGGAATCAAGGATTCGCCTTGGGAGCTCAAGCGCAAGAGAGAGAAAGCTTGGGGGCGAGTGTGGCGTGAGGGAATTAGGGTTTGGTGGCGGCTAGGGTTATGGACACGAAAAATCGGACAAGTCCGGACATGACCGGACTAGTCCGAAGTCCTCCAGAGACCTAAGTCGGACTAGTCCGTGGTCTGTCGGACTAGTCCGGCCTAACCGGCACACTGCGGACTAGTCTGCAATGGCGGACTAGTCCGGGTAACCACGGACTTGTCCGTGGTCACCAGGAAAGAATTGCATAGCCCATTCATATATATTTGAAGGTCCAATAATTGAGAGTAGAGAGAGGCAAAACAATTCAAATAATCTTGATGAATTTGACCAGTAAGCAAACAACAATCATACTATGATCAAAAATTCATCAAGATCTAATAATTGACATAGTTTTTCAAGAGAAAAATGAAGAGGGATGATTTTCACAATTCAATCAATATTTTGAAGCAATCATATAGGTATGCAAATTTTCAAGCCACACTCCGAGAATCAAGAATGTTTAGCTCATTTTGGAGTTCGCAAAAACGTTTTTCATCAAGTGGCTTGGTGAATATGTCGGCCAATTGTTTTTGGGTATGGACATGAGAGATGGATATGTCTCCTTTCATGGAATGGTCTCTCAAGAAATGGTGTCTTATGTCAATGTGTTTAGTCCTAGAGTGTTCAACTGGATTGTGGGCTATTTTAATGGCACTCTCATTATCACAAAGGAGAGGAATACGGTTCATATTGTAACCGTAATCCCTTAGAGTTTGTCACATCCAAAGGAGTTGTGCACAACAACTCCCGGCTGCAACATACTCTGCTTCGGCAGTGGATAATGCAATGGAATTCTGTTTCTTGGATGACCAAGAAACTAAGGATCTTCCTAGGAATTGGCAGGTGCCGGAAGTGCTTTTTCTATCAACTTTGCACCCGGCATAGTCTGCATCGGAATACCCAATGATATTGAATTTTGAGCCTTTTGGGTACCAAAGACCAAGGTTGGGTGTATGAACTAAATATCTTAGGATTCTCTTTACGGCTGTCAAATGACATTCCTTAGGGTTGGCTTGAAATCTTGCACACAAACATACACTCAACATAATATCTGGCCTAGATGCACATAAGTATAGTAAGGATCCAATCATGGAGCGATATACCTTTTGGTCGACGCTCGGTCCATCTTCATTGAGATCCAAGTGGCCATTCGTTGCCATGGGAGTCTTTATGGGCTTTGCCTTGTCCATGCCAAACTTCTTGAGGATGTCCTGTGTGTACTTGGTTTGGCTTATGAATGTTCCTTCCCTTTGTTGCCGCACATGGAATCCGAAGAAGTACTTCAATTCTCCCATCATTGACATTTCAAATATGCCTGTCATGATTTTACTAAACTCCTCACAGAAAGATTGATTAGTTGATCCAAAAATTATATCATCAACATAGATTTGGCAAATAAAAAGATCATTGTCCAGATTTTTTGTGAATAATGTATAGTCTACTTTGCCAATTTGAGAACCATTATCAATTAAAAAATCTCTAAGACACTCATACCAAGCTCTAGGAGCTTGTTTGAGGCCATAGAGAGCCTTACTCAGTTTATACACGTGGTCGGGGAACTCTTCGTCTTCAAATCCGTGTGGTTGCTCCACGTACACCTCTTCCTTGATCGGTCCGTTGAGGAAGGCGCTTTTTACGTCCATTTGGTACAGCTTGAAATCATGGTGAGTAGCATATGCAAGTAATATTCTAATTGATTCAAACCTAGCTACTGGAGCAAAAGTCTCATCGAAATCCAAACCTTCGACTTGTGAGTAACCTTTGGCCACAAGTCGTGCCTTGTTTCTTGTCACCACTCCGTGTTTGTCTTGCTTGTTGCGGAAGACCCACTTGGTGCCCACTATGTTTGCATTGGGTCTTTCCACAAGTTCCCAAACCTCGTTTCTCTTGAAGTTGTTCAACTCTTCTTGCATTGCCACCACCCAGTCCGGATCCTTCAATGCATCCTCAGTCCTGCGGGGTTCCATAAAGGAGACAAACGAGTAATGTTCACAGAAATTTGCTATACGAGATCTAGTGGTTACTCCCTTTTGGATGTCGCCGATGATGTTGTCGATTGGATGATCCCTTTGAATGCATTGGTGTACTCTTGGGTGTGGCACTTGGGGGGTCGTATGTTGGTGCTCATCTTCTTCTCCCCCTGAGTTATTGTCCTCGTTGATTTGTTGATCATGTTCATATTCCTGTGATTGATCTTGTATCAAGGCTCCCCCTTGATTGTTGATCTCCTCTCGTGGTTCACTTTCCTCTTGTATTTGTGCCGATGACTCTTGTGGTCGTACTTCGCCTAGAGCCATCCTCTTCAATGCTTGATAGGGGGCTTCCTCTTTACCTAATTCACATTGATCAACTTGCTCCTTTTGGGAGCCATTAGTTTCATCGAACACCACGTCACGTGCCACTTCAACAAGTCCGGAGGCCTTGTTGAAAACACGGTAGGCGTAAGTGTTCGAATCATAACCAAGCAAGAAACCTTCATCGGACTTCGAAGCGAACTTTGAAGTCCTGGGCTTCTTGTTCAAAATATAGCAAGGAGAACCGAAAGCTCGAAAATATGAAATGTTCGGTTTGTTACCGGTGAGTAGCTCATAGGGAGTCTTCTTTAGTAGTCGATGAAGGTAGAGTCGATTTGTGGCATGGCAAGTGGTGTTGATTGCTTCCGCCCAAAATCGATCCGAAGTCTTGTATTCATCGAGCATTGTTCTTGCCATCTCTATGAGCGTTCGGTTCTTCCTTTCGGCAACTCCGTTTTGTTGTGGAGAGTATGGTGCTGAGAATTCGTGCTTGATTCCTTCCTCATCAAGGTATTCCTCCACTTGTATGTTCTTGAACTCCGTGCCGTTGTCGCTTCGAATACTCTTGATTGATAGTGAGAACTCGTTTTGCGCTTGCTTGAAGAATTTCTTGAGTGTTCCTTGTGTTTCTGACTTGTCATGCAAAAAGAACACCCAAGTGAACCGGGAAAAATCATCAATAATAACTAAACCGTATTTGTTACCGCCGATGCTTATGTAAGCAATTGGACCAAACAAGTCCATATGAAGTAGTTCGAGCGGTCTTGTCGTGGTCATGATGTTCTTCGCAGGATGTTGTGCTCCAACTTGCTTTCCTGCTTGGCACGCGCTACAAGGCCTGTCTTTCTCAAACACAACATCTTTCAAACCTCGGATGTGATCGCCCTTGAGGAGTTTTTGAAGGTTCCTCATACCAACATGTGCTAGCCGTCTATGCCACATCCAACCCATGTTGGTTTTTGCAATCAAGCATGTGTCGAGTTCGGCTTTATCCTTGTTGAAGTCAACAAGGTAAAGCTTTCCCTTTAACATACCCTTGAATGCAACGGAACCATCACTTCTCCTTGAGACGGTCACACCCTCGTTAGTAAACAGGCAATTATAACCTTTGTCACATAACTGAGATATGGACAGCAGGTTATAATCTAAAGATTCAACGTGTAAAACATGCGAAAGAGTATGTTCAGAGGATATTGCTATTTTACCGGTACCGAGGACCCTTCCTTGACTGTTATCCCCAAAGTAGATGCCTTCGTTTGGGTCCTGGTTCACTTCATACTCCACAAACATCCTCCTTTCTCCGGTCATGTGGTTGGTGCATCCACTGTCTAGCACCCATTTGGATCCACCGGAGGAGTAGGCCTGCAAAAACAAATTACGCCTTTGTTTTAGGTACCCAAGCTTGCTTGGGTCCTTGGAGGTTAGTAACAATACATTTGGGCACCCACACATGGGATTTTGTGTTCCCATGGCGTGGCCCAGCATAATGAGCATACACTTTACCAACATTATTTTTCATTCATACATAAGAAGCATCAAAGGTTTTAAACAAGAGTTGCTGTTGATTATGGGTCGGACTAGTCTGTGTGACCGGACTTGTCCGGATGACCGGACTTGTCCGGACCACAACCGGACTAGTCCGGTTTTCATGAGAGTTCAGATTTTTAGTTTTCGAGTTACCAGGTTGTGAGGGTCCTCCCTTCACAAAGGTAATCCTTCCCTTGTTATTTTTATGATTTCCAGCTCTTTGCTTTCCATCATGAGAGTAACCAATGCCGTACTTGACATTTGGAGGTCTTTGGACCAAATATGCACTACGTGCATAGTTGATCCTCTCCTTGTCAAATATTACACATTGGGTAGGATTTTTGTCCTTTGTGGAGGTAGAATTTTCCTTCAACCTGGTGTTAATTTTATCACATTTGCAAATATGAGCGATATTAGTTGAAGTGGGTTGAGAAGGTAGGGTTGAAGAGGAGGAAGGTTCACTAAGCTTGAGTGACTCAACCTGCACTTCAAGGATCTTGTTGACCTTGATTAGGTCATCAAGTTGATCCTTGATTGCAACGTTTGAGTTGGTTAACTCCAAGCAAGTTTTCTTGCTTGAAGCTAGCTTAAGCTCTAGTGAGTGGTTTCTCTCCTTTTCAAGAGCTAGTAGATTGTCAAGTTCGACATGCTTCTCCTTTTGGGAGATAATCATGTCTTCTTGACGATCAATTAGCTCTTCCTTCTCGACAAGTTGGTTAAGCAAGAATTTCATTTTAGCAGCAGTTTTTCTATCTAAACCAATTAGCATATCTTCATTATTACTATCTAGATCATCATCACTCGAGTAAGAATGCAAGGAAGGAGTTTTGATGTTTACCTTGCGTTTACCTTCCTTAGCCATGAGGCAAGTTCCATTTGCTTTCTTTGCACCGAGCGTGGGGAAGAGTGTGGGTTTCTTGGACATGCTTTCAATGGCTATGCTAGCCATTTCTTCTTCATCGGACGATGAGGACTCATCGTTTGAGTCCCACTCCTTTCTGATGTGTGCTTGTTCAGCTTGTTTCTTCTTCTTGAAGAATTTCTTCGGTTGAGGCTTGGACTCTTTACTCTTCTTCTTGTTGTCCTCATATGGGCAATCAACTATAAAGTGATTGTACTCACCACAATTATAGCATGCCCGCCTCATCTTCGGCTTTGTCTTCTCCTTGTATTTTCCTTCACTCGATTTTGTTCCTTGTCTTTTCTTCATAATTCTTTTGAACTTCTTCATGAACAAAATCATATCTTCTTCGTCCAGCTCGCTGCTTTCATCATCGCTGTCCTCCTCAAGCTGTGCTTCTTTTGCTTCTTTGGATAGAGGCTTGAGTGAGGACTTTAAGGCAACTCCCTTCTTCTTGGCCGATGTGAGGTCGGCTATTTCTTTGACGTGCTTGGCTTGTTTCTCCATCATCTCAAAGTTGATGATTTTGCCAAGCAGTTCATCCGGAGTCATTTTCTTGTACCCAGGACTTTCTCGGATCATAGAGCAAAGTGTGACGTTGCGAGGCATAAAGGCTCTAAGGATGAGCTTTACAACCTCGTGGTCATTCCACTTTTTGATACCATATGATCGAACCTTGTTCACAAGAGTCTTCAGTCTGTTGTACATGTCCTGGGGAGACTCATCTTCCTCAATCGCGAACCTTCCCAGTTCGCCTTCAATCATCTCAATCTTTGCCTCCTGCACATGCCTGTCACCTTCATGTGCTGTCTGTAGTGTGTCCCAGATTTCTTTAGCAATCTCCAATCCGTCCACCTTTGTGAATTCATCTCTACTTAGAGATGAGGTGATAACGGCTGCGGCTTGGGCATTCCTGTGGATGGCTTGCTCTTGACTTGGTGTGAGTTCTTCGTCGTCATCAGGGATGTTTATTCCTGTGCACACAATATGCCATAAACTTGGGTTAAGGGAAATCAAGTGCATCTTCATATTTTGCCTCCACATGGAGTAATCACTCCCATCGAAGTGTGGGGCTTTTCCGAGAGGAATAGATAGATAATGACTGCTGTTAGAATTTAAACGGTCATAATTAAAAGGATATCGGGAGTAGTCAGTGTGACTACTCCCCTTCTTCTTTTCTTCAACTTTAGCTTTCCCTTTGGAAAGTGCTTTCTTTCGGAGCAGTGCTTTCAGCTCCAATGTCTCCTCATCATCATCATCGAAGTCTTGAATGGCTTCGAGATACTTTTCAAGCTTTTGGTGCTTGTCATTGTTCATTTCTTCCTGGTTGTTGATTTTCTGGACTTCCTTCATGTCCGACATGATCTCTTCGAGTGGTTGCACTCTTTCTTGAAGAACCCGCTCTGATACCAATTGAATGTGGGCCTAGAGGGGGGGGGGGTGAATAGGCCTTCTTGAATTTTCTCGGTTCCTGTAGCACTTCAACAAAAAGGTCAAAAACAGATATATCGGACTAGTCCGGTAATGTGCGGACTAGTCCGGATTTCACGGGCTAGGTTGATCAAGTTAAGTCAATTTGATTGTTTCGTTGACGTTTGCAGCGGAAATATAAACTTTAACAACAGTTCAATAGTTGTAAGTCAAGTTTTATTGCTAGTATGATCCTTGTTCAACTAATTAACTTGAATTCAACAAAAAGAATCAACCCTAGATAATGTTGATCAACTAGAATGATGAACACAAACGAACAAGACACAAGATTTATCCCGTGGTTCGGTAACCACGAAGGCAGCCTACATCCACGTTGAGGAGCCCACAAAAGGACCGGGTCTTCACCAACCCTTCCCTCGTCGGATCGCCACGAAGGCCAATCCTCTTCCACTAACCACACAGGGGTAAATCACCAAGTTGAAGGGGCGATCTCACAAGTTGAGAGTTCCCTTGATTACAAGTTTCAAGACCACGAATAACACACTTCGAAATATACAGATTGAGATGCAAGAGTATGTTAGAGATTCAAACCAAGAGCTCAATCGTGTGCCAAGTGCCTCTCCAATGATCTAGAAGTGATCTTCAATGGATTGATTGATTTTGCACTTAATTTCGTGGAGAGAGATGGTTTTTGAGTCTCTTGGGAGGTGTGACGGCGCTAGGGTTCGAGAGAGGGTGAAAGTGGGCCGTGCACCTCTATTTATATGGGGTTTCTAGAAGTTACCGTTAGGGTTCAGAAAGATCGGACTAGTCCGTGGTGGTGACCGGACTAGTCCGATGTGCTGTGTGAAGCAAACCCTAAGTGTCCAGGAATCTCGGACTAGTCCGGTTCAAAACACACTTGTCCGATTTCGCTACTCGAAAGCTTCGGACTAGTCCGATTGTCATCAGACTTGTCCGGACATATGAAACCCTAAGTGTTTAGGATGACAAGTCCGCACTTGGAGGACTTGTCCGATTTAGATCAGGGTGTATATCGGACTAGTCCGTGTGGACACCGGACTTGTCCGAAGTGGATCAGAATGAATATCGGACTAGTCCGGGTCACAACGGACTGGTCCGATTTTGTGTGACTTGTGCATTGATAAGGACTAGTCCGCACTGGGGAGGACTAGTCCGAAGTGGAACAGAAAGATATTGGACTAGTCCGGTGGTGACCGGACTTGTCCGATCTGGTACAGAATGTGATATCGGACTAGTCCGGCTGTGATCGGACTAGTCCGGTCCTGTATAGCTTTGTGCATTGTGTGTGTGTGATTAAGTGAGATTGAGCTCTTGGGTGTGTTTCCTTAACACACTCCATACATACTAAACTACTAATTTCTTCTCCTTGAGCTCAAATTCATTTTCCTTCTCAATTTCCCTCTTTTTGGTACTTTGCTCATTTTTCATGATTTTCCTGCATTCATCTCAACAAAAGGATTAGGATCCCAATTGCTTGTCATAAATCATCCAAAACCCACAAGGGAGTCCTAGATGCACTTTCACTGATCGAGTCTTCGCCAAGTCAAACTCGGCTTCGATCATGAGTTTAATGTTCTGGAGGCAGAGCGGGAAACTCTGAGGCGATGGCGGAAGCTTCTCAATTTTAAGACGAAGCTGACGCAAAGTGTAAGACCTATGTGTGCTGAATACATTGGCTTGTAGTGAAAACACTTAATTTGATGATAAAAGTTTTGAATATCACCAAAACACCTTTTTATTAAGGTCCTACTAGTTTTGTAAGCTCCGGCGGGAGCTTGATTATACTAGTTTTGGTAAGTTCCGGCGCTAGGTTCTACTAGCTTTTGTTAGCTCCGGCTCAAGGTCCGGGTTGCTCTGGCAAGGTCCGGAACTTGACCGCAATGCTTCTATTTTTCATTTGAAATGTTTCGTACTTGCTTTACATCTCTGGAAAGATTGCTTAGTATTCATTTGCTAAGTTTTTGGTGCGTTTTGGTTGATATGGATGATATCGTGTTTCTGTGGTTTTGCAACATGCTTATGTGAGGTTCTCACGTAAGGTGTTGTCTTCGGAACTAACTTGAGTCAAGTCGAGGACTTGGGCTCGTATGGATTGGTTATTTATTCATGTGCAGGTGTTGCTTGAGTTCAAGACATGGCTGGTGATGAGATCCATTGGACTAGTCTCAGGGAGGAGATGAGGTTCCAACAACCAAATTCAGGAGGAATTGTGGTTGAGCTGATCAGGAGGTTGCGCAACATGATTGAATCAAGAACAATGCATGTGAAGGTATCGTGGACGTCATTGGAACATTTTTGCACGTGTGCAAGAAGTGCATGGATGTGGCTACATGGTTTCGAGACGTGATGAAGAGATGTGGACGTAAAGAGTTGGTCAGAAAGGTCCAACCCACTAGGTTATGGACTCAGGTTGCAGCTGAGTCAGGTTTGACTCAAATATCGAAAGATTTGAGTTGGTGATGATAAGATTTCGTGTGGATCACGAATTTGAGTTGTTTAGGAATGTGGGATACGTTCCTAAGGTGTTTGGAAGTCTTAAGATTGCTTCTATCTGCGTATAGAAGAATCCTAAGCAGTTATGGAAAGTTACGATTCGTGAACAGAGTAGGATTAGATTCCTGATTTGAGTTGAGTTGGCTTTCGAGGTGGTTATATAAGCAAGGGAGCCCAGAGCTCGTGGTGCACGACTTTGGAGCTGTTCCTCTTGTGTTCTATTGAATAAAATTCGTAGTTTGAAGGAACTTTTGTGCCTTGTTCGTCCGACTTATTCCAGACAAGTTTTACTCATCGAGTTTCTGGACTGCACGACCTTTCATTGGTGGTTTTATCATAACTCGAGTTTTACAGATCCAATTGACGTGGTTATTTTTGGGTTGTCTTCACAACTTGATTATCTATCATATGTCAAAATTTGACAGTCATTGGATTTGTGGTTTTCGATCTACACGAGTTTCTTTGCAGCGTTCCAGAACTGTTTTTTTCTCGGGTAGGGCAGATTGACCTTTGTTTGATCTTTCGATCATAACTTGAGTTTTTCTCGACGGATTTGAGTGATTCTTGTTCTGTTGTCTTCGTGACTTGATTCTCCCTGATATCTATCACTTTTGTCACGGTGAAACACGTTTAGATTAGTCTCACACACGATTTCTTTAACAGATTGTTTTTCTGCCGAAGGGGTTGGGATTTAATTGTTTCCGCTGCGTAAGATTTTTAAATCTACCATTCACCCCCCTATGGTAGCTTTTCATGTGCTCTCCGATCCTACAATTGGTATCAGAGCCACGGTGCTCTAATCTTTGTGATTTGCGCATGTTTTTGACTAATCATCATGGAGAAGTACTCTGCCAAACCTTGTGTGTTCGCTGTTATCGATTTTCAGGTTTGGAAGGCACGCATGGAGGCTTTCATCCAGGCACAAGGCTTTGCAATATGGGAGAAGGTTTACAAGCCTTACGAAGTGCCATCAAACGATAAAGTTACAGCTACAAATCTGAGAGATGTCGACAACAACAACAAGGCTCGGAACTTGATCATACAAGGATTAACACAAAGCGACTTCGACCGTGTTGCACACCTCCGGTCTGCATACGATGTGTGGAAAGCACTTTGTGACTACGACGAAGGATCCAACACGATCAAAGAGGTAAGGCAAGACATGTTCAAGAAAGAATACATGCACTTCGAGATGCAACCCGGTGAGTCTATTGATGACCTTTTTGCCCGCTTTAATAAGATTCTCAGCAACTTGCGTAGTGTCAATGTTAATTTTTCAGATGCTGAAAATGCTAGGCAATTGCTAAGTGCATTAGATATGTCAATTTGGGAGATGAAAGTCACATCTATTCGTGAATCTACTGTCATGAGTTCACTTACTTTAGATGTGCTATATTCCAAGTTAAAAACTCATGAAATTGACATAATCTCACGCAAGAACCCAAACAAGTCTATTGCTTTCGTTTCTCAACGTGACATGCCTAGTTCCAGTCAAACATCATCTTGTGGTACACTTGCTTTGCTGTCCTCTCTAACCCTTGAACATATTGAGGAGTTTCCAGAGGAGGAGCTAGCGCTCATCTCTACCCGCTTCTCAAAAGCATTGCAAAATGTGAGAACTAGAAGGAGAGGAAGCTCCGGACTTCAACGATGCTTTGAATGTGGTAAGATAGGACATTTTTGTTCAGATTGCCGTAACCTTTCAGGTCCTACTTCCCGGGATGAAAAGAAAACAATAACGAAGCACTCCTCTACAAAAGACACCAAGAAAAAGAAGGGATTTATAGGACGTCAATTGGTGAGCAGTTTTATCTCAGCACCCAGGAACTTGGCTCAAGCGACGTGGACATTGGAAGTGATGAAGATGAAGATGATTTGGCAAACTTGTGCTTCATGGCGGGCAAGTCAAGATCAAGTATGGAGGAGGCAGAACACAACAGCGACAATGAAGAGGTATGTCCTACTTGCGAAGAAATGTGTAATGCTATTTCTCGTGCCACTGTTATTGTTAAGAAAAAGGACAAAAAGCTTAGTGACAATGCTGTTAAAATTGAGTCACTAGAATCTGAAATTAATCGTTTGAAATCCTTGATTCCTAGTGATGATTCTTGTTCCTCATGTGACTTATTATATATCAACAATTGTCCTCCCTAAGAAGTGCACATACCTCCACACTTGATAAACTTGAACTTGAAATTGAAAAGAACAAAAAGCTTGCTGCACTTAATATTGGAAACTTAAAAGATGCTTCTTGTTCTACAATTGATTTGCATTGTTCTAGTTGTGATGATCTTGATAAGAAACTGCAAGATGCTATAAATGAAATCTCTATATTGAACAATGCTTTACGTTGTCATGAAGTTAAATATTGTTCCAATTGCAAATTAAAATGAAAAACTTCATGAGAAAATTGCCTTGATCTGTCCAATAAACCTGATAACATGCATAAGACATTTGATCGGTTTTGTAATGGGAATAAGAACCTAAACTTGCTGCTGAATTCATCCAAGTGTTGCAATGATAAAACTAGTTTAGGTTTTGATTCTCATGGTCATGCTAAGGCACATCCACCTAAAATTGTAAAGTCATTAGGAAGTGGTATGATTCGAACAGTTCCTAAACAAAAAGAAGTGGTTTTAAAATCTGCAAGAGTATTGTCTCATTCGGTTTCAAATAAAAATGTTGTGTGCTCATCTAGACATGAACACAAAGTTACATTTCATTGTACCTACTGTGGTAGAGATGGTCATGTCATAGATTTTTGTTATAGACTAGCTAAACAACAGAAAAGGGAAAGAATGGTTGCTATATCTCATAACTTTCATGCAAAATTTGCTGCACATATTGAACCGAATGTACAAACTGCTGTTTTGAGTCGAAAACATTCAAAGTTTACCTCCGAACCTTTTGTTTTTGCCTCCGGAGCTACTGATATTTGTGCTACACAAGTGACACCTTATAGGTCAGTAGTTAAGAATAAAAAATCTCAAACTTTGACTCATAAACCTGCTATTTTGTCTCAGCTTTCGCGTGTGTTTCCTGCTGCACGTTGCGTGACTCAGTACTGGATTCCTAAATGCATTTGACTAACCCCAGTATTGAGTCATCGACGTATTGTGCTTTTATGTAGGTTACACGTTTGAGGAAGGAGAACATTTGGATTGCGGATTCAGGTTGCTCACGCCACATGACCGGTGTCTAGTTGCTAATGATTCAAAGGACCTATATTTTTGGCATCGTAGACTTGGTCACGTAGGCTTTGATCACCTAACGCGTGTTAGTGCTCTTGATCGCATACGTGGGCTGCCTAAGCTTAAAGGGGACAAAGAAATTGTGTGCTCTTCTTGTAGACATGCTAAGATGGTTGCAGGTTCACATACTCCTCTCACAATGATCATGACAACTGAACCATGTCAACTTTTGCATCTTGACAGCGTAGGACCTTCACGTGTTCAATCCTTCGAAGGTAAATGGTATGTACTTGTGATTGTTGATGATTATTCTAGATACTCTTGGGTTTACTTTATGGCGTCTAAGAATGAAGTTTTTAGTCACTTTAGAACTTTATTTCTTAGATTATCAATTGATTACCCAGGATCTTTAAAAGCAATTAGAAGTGATAATGGAACTGAATTTAAAAATCAATCTTTTGATCACTTTTGTGCTGAAAATAGAATAGATCATCAATTTTCTTCACCATATGTACCTCAACAAAATGGTGTTGTAGAAAGAAAGAACAGAACCTTAGTTGAGATGGCTAGGACTATGCTTGATGAATATCAAACTCCTAGGAAATTTTTGGCTGATGCGTTAGCAGCCGCTTGTTATATCTCAAATCGTGTTTTCTTGTGTGCTAAGCTAGGTAAAACACCATATGAGCTCCGGTTTGGAAATAGGCCTAGTGTTACACACTTCCGGGTCTTTGGTTGCAAATGCTTTGTTAAGAAACATGGTAATCTTGATAAATTTGAACCTAGATCCATTGATGGCATATTTCTTGGTTATCCATCTCATACTAGAGGCTACCGTGTGCTTTTACTTGACACTAACAAAATTGTGGAGACTTGTGAAGTGTCTTTTGATGAAGCTAGCCCAGGTACTAGCTCAAACATTGCAGGTCCAGATCCATATCCGCAAGGGGGGAGCAATTTCGCTGAAGATGAGGAAGAATTGGAGCTGCTGCCCGAAAATTCAGCAGCTAAGGACTTTGGTTCAGCTTCGGATGTTAATTCTCAACCAGCACCGACAACCATCAATGCTGATTCAAATCATCCTCAAGTCACAAGCTCATCGATTTGTGATGAACATGTAGAAGAAGAAGCTTGTGAGATATCTGTTCCCCTACAGTTTTACAAAGATCATCCCCCACAATAGATGATTGGAAGCTTGCACGAACGAGTCGGTCCAGGTTTTGCAATCCAAACTCTTATGCTCATTCTGCTTTTGTTGCTTCTTTTGAACCCAAAGATATATCACACGCACTCACTAATGAATCTTGGATTATTGCCATGCAAGAAGAGTTAGAAAATTTTGAAAGAAATAATGTTTGAAAACTTGTACCTCCACCTCAAGGTCACACTTTAATTGGAACTAAATGGGTATTTAAAAATAAACAAAGTGAGGATGGGGTTGTTGTTAGGAATAAGGCTAGTTTGGTTGCTCAAGGTTTCACTCAAGTTGAAGGTCTAGATTTTGATGAAACTTTTGCTCCTGTTGCTAGATTAGAAGCCATAAGAATTTTGTTAGCTTTTGTTGCATCTATTGTTTTTAAGCTATATAAAATGGATGTTAAAAGTGCTTTTCTTAATGGCAACATAGATGAGGAGGTTTATGTGAAACAACCACCGGGTTTTGAAAATCCAGATTTTCCTAATTATGTTTACAAACTGTCCAAAGCCTTGTACGGTCTCAAACAAGCCCCTAGACCATGGTATGATAGGTTAAAAACATTCTTACTTGAAAAAGGGTTTACCATGGGCAAGGTTGATAAAATTCTTTTTGTGCTTAAGCATGGCAATGACTCATTAATTGTTCAAGTGTATGTGGATGATATTATCTTTGGTTGTGCTTCTCATGATCTTGTGTCCATGTTTTCAGCAATGATGAGTTTCAAATTTGAAATGAGTATGATGGGTGAACTCACTTACTTTTGGGGGGTGCAAATCAAGCAAACTAAGGAGGGTACCTTTGTGCATCAAATGAAGTATACAAAAGATCTCCTAAGGCGCTTCAACATGGACAATAGCAAGCCTCTTCGGACACCAATTGGAACAGCAACAACACTTGGACTTCATGAAGATGGTGAACCCGTGGATCAAAAAGAATATAGAAGCATGATCGGATCACTTTTGTACCTCACGACATCAAGACCAGACATAAAATTCAGCGTATGTCTTTGTGCATGGTTTCAAGCCTCCCCACGTGGTTCACATCGTCAAGCCGTCAAAATGATTCTCAGGTACCTACATGGAACTCAAGAATTTGGAATTTTTCTTCATTCTTCCTCAACCGTTACTTTGAAAGCTTTTTCGGATGCTGATTTTGGGGGGTGTAGGATTGATAGGAAAAGTACTTCCGGTGCTTGTCATTTTCTTGGTAATTCTCTTGTTGCTTGGTCCTCTAGAAAACAAAATTTAGTTGCACAATCCATAGCTGAATCTGAATATGTAGCTGCTGCTAGTGCTTGCTCACAAATTCTTTGGATTGTTCAAACACTTAAGGACTATGGGGTTGATCTAGATAGTGTTCCACTGTTCTGTGATAACACTAGTGCCATTTGCATTGCTAAAAACCCCGTGCAACATTCTAGAACTAAGAACATTGACATTAGGTATCACTTTCTCCGAGATAATGTTGAAAAAGGAAACATTGTGCTTCACCATGTAGATACCGAACAACAATTGGCTGACATTTTTACAAAACCTTTGGATTTCACTCGTTTTTGTTACATTCTAAGTGAAATAGGGGTTATGCATCCTCATGGCTTAAATTGAGAGGGAGTTTTGAAACTTGGGAAGTCTATGTGTGAATCTGAAATTAAAATAATATGAGCATAGTATTTCATACATATATGACTTTGTGATTCCTTTTACATGCTGAAAGTTCTTACTACATTACTTGTGTTATACATTTTGTAGTTTTTGCCATGTCTAGTAATTGGAATAATTACTTACACTAAAACTGGTCATGGTCGAACTTTCTTGCTGTTTTGAACTTGTTACATGTTCACAAGTTCTTTTAATCATTAAGAATTAATCAAGTAATCAACTCACATGTTGAGTTTTTATGAACAAATATAAATTGAGAAAAGATCAAGAGAATATGCATGCATCGCACTTCTTCTTTTGAGATGGCTTATCATTGCACTTAGATATGAACTTGGAAGAAGTTTTGTGTGACTAAAACCATGTCCTTAAGCTTCTGATTGTCAAATGACATAGGCTTGGCTTGGTTGGTTAGAATAAGGCAGATGCACATATAATCTCTTGCAAATATCATATGATCTAAATTTATGCTTTGATAAATAATAAAATGCAGCAACTAGTGTCATGATTTCAGGTTTTGAAATAGTTAAGTTTGTGAGATCATGACTTACTTAAATTGAAAATTACATTTGATCTCTAGCATGGCTTACACTACTTTATGTATTTCATTGATGTGATAATGTAAGGTACTTGATATTATGACTTGGGTGAGCTTTGTTTATATGTATATGTTATAATATGCTCATAACAACTAAAGGGGGGGAGATAATTTGTTTATATGCTCATGACTTGTTGAATACATTGTTAAAGGGGGAGATATAAGCATGAAGAGAAAGAGAATATGTGCATAAGGAGAGATAATAAAAGGGAAGAGATAATATGGGATAATTTTTGGATTTTCTTCTCATTTTACTTTTGATTTACAAAGGGGGAGAATGTGTCTTCAAAACTTTTATGTGAATAAGCCAATGTTCGGATTTTAAATGGTGTTGCCAATGCATTCATCAAGGGGGAGATTGTAAGACCTATGTGTGCTGAATACATTGGCTTGTAGTGAATACACTTGCTTTGATGATAAAAGTTTTGAATATAACCAAAACACCTTTTTATTAAGGTCCTGCTAGTTTTGTAAGCTCCGACGGGAGCTTGGTTATACTAGTTTTGGTAAGTTCTGGCGCTAGGTTCTACTAGCTTTTGTTAGCTCCAGCTCAAGGTCCGGGTTGCTCTGGCAAGGTCCGGAACTTGACCGCAATGCTTCTATTTTTCATTTGCAATGTTTCGTACTTGCTTTACATCTCTGGAAAGATTGCTTAGTATTCATTTGCTAAGTTTTTGGTGCGTTTTGGTTGATATGGATGATATCGTGTTACTGTGGTTTTGCAACATGCTTATCTGAGGTTCTCACGTAAGGTGTTGTGTTCGGAACTAACTTGAGTCAAGTCGAGGACTTGGGATCGTATGGATTGGTTGTTTATTCATGTGCAGGTGTTGCTTGAGTTCAAGACATGGCTGGTGATGGGATCCATTGGACTAGTCTCAGGGAGGAGATGAGGTTCCAACAACCAAATTCAGGAGGAATTGTGGTTGAGCTGATCAGGAGGTTGCGCAACATGATTGAATCAAGAACAATGCATGTGAAGGTATCGTGGACGTCATTGGAAGATGTTTGCACGTGTGCAATAAGTGCATGGACGTGGCTACATGGTTTCTAGACATGATGAAGAGATGTGGACGTAAAGAGTTGGTCGGAAAGGTCCAACCGACTAGGTTATGGACTCAGGCTGCGGCTGAGTCAGGTTTGACTCAAATATGGAAAGATTTGAGTTGGTTATGATAGGATTTCGTGTGGATCACGAATTTTAGTTGTTTAGGAATGTGGGATACGTTTCTAAGGTGTTTGGAAGTCTTAAGGTTGCTTCTATCTGCGTACAGAAGAATCCTAAGAAGTTATCGAAAGTTACGATTCGTGAACAGAGTAGGATTAGGTTCCTGATTTGAGTTGAGTTGGCTTTCGAGCTGGTTATATAAGCAAGGGAGCCCAGATCTCGTGGTGCACGACTTTGGGGCTGTTGCTCTTGTGTTCTATTGAATAAAATTTGTAGTTTGAAGGAACTTTTGTGCCTTGTTCGTCCGACTTGTTCCAGACAAGTTTTACTCGTCGAGTTTCTAGACTGCACTACCTTTCGTCGGTGGTTTTATCATAACTCGAGTTTTACATATCCAATTGACGTGATTCTTTTTGGGTTGTCTTCAAAACTTGATTATATATCATCTGTAAAAATTTCACGGTCATTGGATTTGTGGTTTTTGATCTACGCGAGTTTCTATGCAGCGTTCCGGAACTGTTTTTTCTCGGCTAGGGCAGATTGACCTTTGTTTGATCTTTCGATCATAACTTGAGTTTTTCTCAACGGATTTGAGTGATTCTTTTTGTGTGGTCTTTGTGACTTTATTCTATCTGATATATATCACTTTTTTCATGGTTAAACACGTTTAGATTAGTCTCACACACGATTTCTTTAACAGATCATTTTTCTGCCAAAGGGGTTGGGGTTTAATTGTTTCTGCTGCGTAAGATTTTTAAATCTACCATTCACCCCCCCTCTGGTAGCTTTTCACGTGCTCTTCGATCGCACACAAAGCCGCATGAATGATGAAAGAGACCGCCTTGCAGCTGAGAAGACAAGACTGTAGCGTATGGATGAGCTCCTGAACCACAGACAAGCTGCTATTGAAGCGCTGAACGAGAAGACTCGTCAAATTTATGACAAAGCGGTGGCTGCTATGACTTAGCAAATGACTGCTTGGAGTGTTTGAATAAGCTGAAGGAGGAGCTCCTTCGATGCCAAGAGGTGGCTTACAATATGGAGTGGGAGCTCCAAAGGAGAGACACATAAATCTCTCAAAAGCTAGAGCGCGAAGAGAAGGATTTAGCTCTCCGTGTTGATCTGTTCGAATCCCGTTGCGAAGAGGACAAGCAGCAGATATGGCAAGCGGGGCAGGAAGTCACTAAGCTGGATCTTATTATTTCCACCAAAGAGGATGAATTGAAGAAGGGGGCGAAGAAACTGGCGGCGAAGAAGGATCGCCTGAACCTCCGCGAGAAGCAAATTGAAGACCAAGAAAAGCAGCTAGCTGAGCGGGGGAAGCAGCATGCTAAGGAGGCCGAAGTATTCACAAAGGGAGGCTTCATGGAGATGACCTCTGCCAGGAAGTCTCTTGAGGAGCTGCAGACCACACGGAGGATTGAAGCCCACCAGATTTGGGACTTCTTAGGGCGTGCACAGAATGCACTGATGCTCTTGGGCTTCAGTCCAGTCCGGTCAACTGATTTGGATCCTGAAATTGGCTAGGCCCTGATAGTTATGAACTCCACCAGGACTAAGCTGGGAGTGCTGGAAGATGTCATCAATGACCAGCTTGATACAAAGGAGAGGAACTTGGTCATGTAAGTAGTAGAATATGTACTGACTTTTTTCCGCAGGCATAACCCCTCCATCTCGCTAGTTTCAGTGCTTGAAGGGCCCATCGAAGAGATGGAGGAAGCTGCCAAGGCTAGTGTATAGGATGCTGCCCAGAAGGTTGTTGTGTGGTTCCATCACAACTCCAGTGACTAGATAGGACCTCTTCATCCTCTGAATGCCTTTGTATCCCCAACCTTGTAAAAACTTGGAACTTTGAATGAATAAAATTCTGCCGAACATCATTTTTTGTCATCATTTTTGTAATTGTCGTAGCTTGATTGGCCCCCTAGTAGATGTAATCAACGAGTTGAGGACATGTACCATCAGGTACATGGCGATGACTTGATGCTTTTGTGGTAACTCTGAGCTCCGAGCTTTTGCGTTAGCTCCGAGCTTTATCTCTGATAGCACCGCGATTGGTGTTCCGGCTGCACCGATCATCAATGTGAAGAACGTTGATGGCGGGCCCCCTGCATGACACTGGATCTATATGTTCTGGCGGTGACCACCATCAACCTTAAGAAACGTTGATGACAGGCCCCCTAGGAGGTGTCAAAGCTCTCAGAATGATCATGTAATTCATTTGTCCTATATATGTGAGACAAGAAAAGTAATAAAATTGCTTCTTCTTGCTAATAGTTTAGTTGTGGCTTACTGTCCTTATTTGAACTCTGGGCCCCAATCGATTCAATGTGATAATACTTGTATATTGGTTGTACTTCCAAAGGTCCATGTATTGTTCGGACCCGCCTTACTGCAACGCAACACCAGAATAGGAAGAGTGGCGTAGTTAGGGTGCTGAACCAGGCTAAGTCTTTAGCACACTCCTGACTTGTCATTGGCATTGGTTTTCAGTCGAGTAGGCCATTCAGAGAATACTAGAGCCCAAAAAAGACCACAAATATTACTTGAATATGTATCACATGAATTTTTAGAAACCAATTTTCATCTTTATTGCACAGCTTTACTATTAGCAAGAAGGTATAAGTGAAATTATATAAGAGCATGTGAAAAGTAAATTGATGTAGAGTCTGTTTTCATGTAATTGTATTTCATAATAGGTCCGGATAACAGGGGAGGCAAGGACACACCTAAAGTATGGAACCAAGTTAAGTGTGCTATACATCTTGGACCAACCCAACTCTACTCATAGACACAATGAAATACTATAAAAAATCAGACTCGCCTCCATCTAAGTGTAGAACTTACATAGGTGCTCTATATTCGAAGGGTTGGGAAGTGGTATCTCATCCTCTATTGCCAAGCGACGCATTCGGGGCGGGACAATTTTGTGTCTCGGAAGGGACCCTCTTAGCTGGGGAGAGCTTGTTCAGTCATTCTCGAGAAAGTATGTGCCGCAGCACCAGATCGCATTCTTCAACCTACCGATTGCAGACATGCCTTTGGTGACAACACCCAAGCGCCTGGTGGTACCGTGCATTTCGGATAGTTGCTCGGCATCTTGCCTCGTCGGCAAGTTCTATATCATCACGCCGGAGCTGGTCCTGCGCGGCTTCATCGTAGGTCTGGACTTGGAGAGAATCCATGGTGATCTCTAGAGGGAGAACAACTTTCGCTTCGTACACCAAAAAGAAAGGCGTCTCTCTTGTAGCTCAGCTGGGTATTGTCCAGCTTGCCCATAGTGCAGACGGAAGCTACTCAATCCAATTGGCACCATGCTTTTTCAAGTGTTCTGTAACACCCTCATTTTCATGCATCATGCCCTACGTACATTCATATACATGTTTAACATTAACCCACATAAAGAGGAACGAGTTTAAAATTGATTTGGAACAAAACCGCACTTAAAATGATGAAAAGTGCGGACTAGTCCGATTTTGGTGAGGACTAAGCCGATTTCTCTCTGACTAAAAACGGATTTGTCTGTTTTTGCTGCGGACTAGTCCGATTTTGCTTCTGGAAATTTTCGGACTTGTCTGATTTTGTGCGGACTAGTCTGATATTCCAAGAATCCTTGAAAATTTGCTAAGTCCATGGACTTTCCCAGACTAGTCTGGTGTTCCAGCGGACCTGTCTGTTTTCCTCTCTGACTAAAGTTAGACTTGCCCGATTTTAGGCCAGACTTGTCCAATTTTCTCTCTGGACATTTTCGGACTAGTCCGGTCCTTTTCAGACTTGTCCGATATTTCGCGACCCCAAATTGATCTTTTGTTTTACGACTTGTTTCTTGGGTTTCACGTTAAGTGGGCCTAGGGACGTCATGCCTAACTATTTTAGAGCTCATGTGGGACTCTAAACCGGCCTCTACTCCTCTCAAACTCGAAATCCATCTAACCCTAGCCTCCACCTCTATGTAAACAACCCCACCCCTTGGCTTGACATCTATTTGCCACTTTTCCACCCCACCCAAACCCTAGTTCATGGAGAGCCACCACCAAGGAGGGAGGAGGAGATCCCAAGAAAGAAGAAGAAGAGCAGGAAACAAAAGAGGATCAAGATCTCCATCAAGTTTCATTCTTCATCACCAATTCATCTCCAAGTTCATCACCAACCTTAGATCATCAAGATCCAAGTGCTACCTCCAAGTTTCTTGATTCATTGGAGTTATAAACACCTAATATACCATCTATTCTCTTTCGTTACGTGAATTCAACCCCTAATCTCCAAATTTACGTCGACCTAGAAAACACTAGTTCGCTAGTTCTAAGTGCGGACTAGTCCGGCCATCTGCAGACTAGTCCAATTTTGCTGACTAAATTGTGTTGAATTAATTCTAAAATTTGATCTAATCACATCCAGACCTGTATAAACTTGTTAAAATCTATTAGAACTAGTTACTGATCATTAAAAGCAATCTATTAACAAGTTCTACCTTGCATTTGCATCAATCATACATGTCATGTCATATTGAGTAATATTTGTGCACTCTTTGATTGTGTTTCTTGTCTTCTATGTTTATTGTGTGGATTCGACGGATTTGCGCTAGAGAGTGCCGCAGAGGATCTATAGCACCAAGAGTTTGAAGGCTTTGACCCTAATCAACCGCAAGAGCAAGGCAACTGTCCTTGAAGCATATTGATCCTGTTTTGACATAAATGTTTTGTTTGCAAAACTGCATGCTTGTGTCAATTTGATTGGAAACCCTATAGTAGGAAGTTTACTAGTTTTGTTAAACCACCCTTGTCACCTACAATATATGGTAGAGAGTAAGGAAAGGGCTTTCTACCTTTTTGCTTTGCTTAATAAACTGGGATGGGAAAACAACTATACCACTCAATTTAATTATGCATGGATGAGATTATGGTCAACATGAACTGGTTAATACGATATGGTAATGGGTGATCTAAGCAAGCCTGGTATGTGGATGGGTTGGATGTTATGGTGGTTTTGCATGCTTTAGATCTAAGGACCGGTTCGTGGAGCGACCATCCAGGATTTACAGTGCCACCACGAGGCCAAGTATGGGTGTGGCATAGCTGATTAATTAGGGCTTTGCCAGTGCTATTTGGACCATTAAGGATGCTCGGGGAAGGGGTAGTTGGATTGGGCTTGTTGATGATTGGTGGGACTACCCTGGGATCCGGATGGCTCAAGAGGGGGCCCATGGTTGAAGATGTGCTCAGTTGGAGACATCGCCACCGGTGAAACCTCGATGGGGTCTAAATAGGCTAGTGATCCCTTTGTAAAGGGTACTTTGTGATCTCTTGGCCACACACCTAAGGAAGTGTGAGACGGCATAATTGAGGTTCTATAGTCATTGAAAGGTGATGAAATGACAAACACGTGGGTAAAGCGGTACAACCTCTGCAGAGTGTGTCTAAAACTATCATGATAGCCGGGCTCCCGTTATGAGCAACCTGGACCCTCACATGATTAGAGGAAAATTGGAATGGTTTGGTATTGGTTTTTGGGATGGTATTATGGTTATGGTTGGTATTATTTATTTCGTATACATGTAATATATTGCTTTTCAAAAGTTTTAATATGCTTTTCAGCACTCAACCATTATTACATTCGTCATTTGACTCAGCCACATGTCATACATTCTACACTTCCTGAGTATGACATGTACTCACTCTTGCAATTCCCCCCCCCCCCCCAACAGTTGGAGGTAGGATTGGGAGTTTAATGGCTATAATGTGGAGTTCTAGGCCGTGTCTACCGTCAGCTTTGCCTGTGGTGTTTTGAAGCTGCGCTATACCCTATTGCTTATGCTGCTTAGCTATTTAGTTTGCTTAATTAGTTTATTTTTGCTGCATTAGTGAAATTGTCATTAATATTCATTAGAGCTTGTATTCAAGGATATTATGAATTGTGTAATAAAAATTGGTTCATAAATCTTGTTCTGTGGTAATTTTCTGTATACTCGTTTGTGATGCACTTGTGTATGTGTGTTGAACGTCCTGGGCACACATATGTGTTTACTTGGTTCATTTTTAGAACCGGGTGTCACAGATTGGTATCAGAGCCACAGGTTGACCTTAGGACGCAGCCTAGATAGAATGGACACTTTAGAGCACATAGAAACACTGAGGAATCGATGTGTTCTTTCTTGGTGTGTTGTTTGCTATATATATTGGTTGCTTGTGTGCTTAATAGAGGATTTTGGGGTGCTTTAGCATTGCCATGTCCACCTAGGCCAGTATAGCTAGTTGTTTAGTTTCATATCCCTTGATGCATATAGTTGGGAACATTTTCTAATTCTTACCTATTGCTTTTCTTAAGATGGTGAGGACTCACAACCAGAGGGATGCTAAAGATGAGGAGGAGAACCATGGAGCACTTTAGAACAACAATGGACAAGGACCTGCCCAAGGAGCTATTAATATTGAGCAGCTATTAGCTATGCAAAACAGGCACATGCAGACCATGATACAAACAATGGGACAGCTGCAGGCTGGCAACATCAACAATCAGCCCCACATGACTCCACCGCCACCCCCATCTCCTCATAACCGGTTGGGAGAGTTTATGAGGACAAGGCCGCCAACCTTTGCTCAAGCCGCTGACCATATGGATGCGGATGATTGCCTCAAGTCCGTGGAGAAGAAGCTAGATATTGTCCAATGCAGTGACTGGGAGAAGGTCTTAATTGCTTCTCATCAACTAGTTGGAGCAGCTGCGGATTGGTGGGATTCTTTATGCAATGCTCATGAGAACCAGGAGAGAATTACTTGGGCCGAATTTAAAGAGAGCTTCTGTTCTCATTATGTGCCGGAAGGAGTTATAAATTTTGAAGAGGCAAGAATTTGGGACTTGAGGCAAGGAAGATTGAGCGTGGGTGAATATCTCAATAAATTCACTCAACTCTCGAGGTATGCCCCAGAGGATGTTAGTCGGGACAGCCGGAAGCAATACTTGTTCATGAGGGGCTTGAACAATGAGATTCAAGTGCAATTGCTCAACTGTGATTATGCCAACTTTCAGAAGCTTGTGGACAAAGCAATTTTGGTTGAGAACAAGATTCGTGAGATGGAGCAAGACAATAAGAGAAAGGCGCCCTATCAAGGACAACAAGGAAGTAATGTGCGCCCTTGTTTTATGCCTCCCAATGCGCCCTATTTCAGCTATTCTATTCCTGCTCACCGCCCTGGATTTGCACCGCGCCAAGCTCAGTTTGTGCAGCAGCGCCCTATTATGCAAGCACCTAGGCCTCCAATGTCTTTTGCACCTCATGCCAACTATCCTGGTGCCAATACTCAAAACCAAGCTCTTCCCAATAATTCTGGTGGAGTTAAGAAGTGCTATACTTGTGGAGAAGCTGGACACTTTGCGCATCAATGTCTTAAATCAGGCCTTGGTCAAGGAAGCAATGCACCAAGGCATAACCCAAGACCCAATGGAGGACAGCCACAAGAGAACCAAGGATAGCAGAATTTTGCTCGTGGCAACGTGAACCATGTCTCTACGGAGGATGCTCAACAAGTGGATGACATGGTCATTGGTATGTTTCTCGCCAACTCCAACCTCGCGACTATGTTATTTGATTTTGGAGCATCGCATTCATTCATTGCATCGAAGTATGTTGCCAAGTATAGTTTTCCTATCTCTCATATGAAGTTTACTCTATTTATTAAGTCTCCTGGAGGAGATATGAGGACAAATATAGTATGTCGAAAAGTAAGCCTTAGAATAAGGGGGGTAGACTTCTTTGCCAACCTTATAGTTTTGGATTCTCAAGGATTGGACATTATACTTGGTATGGACTGGTTGAGGAAGCACAATGGAGTTATTGAGTGTGCCACGAAAACGGTGAAGTTGACCAATGAAGAAGGGATCACCGTAGAATTCGAAGCAACTCAACATGCACCCGAAGCAATTGGACCTGAATCACATGGATGGTACTGCAATTGAAGAAATTCCGGTGGTGTGTGAATTTTTGGATGTTTTTGCGGAAGAGTTGCCAGGTATGCCACCTGATCAAGACATTGAGTTTGTTATTGATTTAATACCTGAAACTGCACCTATAGCTAAGAGGTCGTATAGGATGCCTCCTATGTAATTAGCGGAGGTCATGAAGCAAATTCAAGAGCAACTAGAGAAGGGTTTTATTCGCCCAAGCTCTTCACCTTGGGGAGCGCACATTCTATTTGTGGACAAGAAGGATGGATCCCAAAGGATGTGCGTAGATTACCGAGCTCTCAACGAGGTAACAATCAAGAACAAGTATACCTTGCCACGCATAGAAGACTTGTTTGATCAAATGAAGGGTGCTTGTGTCTTCTCTAAGATTTATTTGAGGTCGGGATACTTTCTAATGAAGATTAGACCATCGGACATACCCAAGACAGCTTTTAGGACACGGTATGGATCTTATGAGTACATCGTGATATCTTTTGGATTGACAAATGCGCTGCGTACTTTATGTACCTCATGAACAAGGTCTTCATGGAGTTCTTGGATAGGTTCATTGTGGCGTTTATTGATGACATTATGATCTACTCGAAGGATGAGAAGGAACATGGGGAACACTTGAGGCTTACGCTACAGAAATTGAGGGGGCATCAATTGTATGCCAAGTTCAACAAATGTCAGTTTTGGTTGAGAGAGGTGTCGTTTTTGGGTCATATCATCTCAGGAGGAGGAGTATCGGTTGACCCCAGAAAAGTGAGAGACGTGTTAAAATGGGAACCCCCGCAGAACGTAAAGGAAATAAGGAGTTTTCTTGGAATGGCTGGATATTACCATAGATTCATCGAGGACTTTTCCAAGATAGCCAAGCCAATGACGGAATTTCTATTGAAGGGAGAGGCTTTCCAATGGACTCAAGCTTGTCAAAAAAGTTTTGAGGAGTTGAAGAAGAGGTTGAAAACAACCCCAGTTTTGGTACTGCCGGATGTAAGCAAGAGTTTTGACATATATTGCGACGCATCAAGACAAGGACTTGGATGTGTGCTCATGCAAGTAGGTCAAGTGGTCGCCTATGCATCAAGGAAATTGCAGAAACAAGAACAGAATTATCCGACGCATGATCTTGAACAGCAGCTGTGGTACATGCATTGAAGATTTGGAGACACTATATTCTTGGACATAGGTGTGAAATTTATACAGATCATAAGAGATTAAATTATATTTTCACACAAACGGATCTGAATTTGAGGCAACGGAGATGGTTGGAGCTCATCAAGGATTATGATTTGGGGATCAACTATCATCCGGGAAAAGCCACCGTAGTGGCCGATGCTTTGAGTAGAAAAGGAGTAAGTCATCAACTCATAGTTGAGAGTTACCATCCGAGTTTTGTAAGGAGTTCGAATGGTTGAACCTCGGATTTGTGAATGAGGTGGGAATAATGGAGTTAAATGCAACCTTGGAGTAAGAGATTCGAGAGGCACAGACCAAGGATGAGGAAATTCAGGAAATCAAGGAAAGGACCCAAGAGGGGAGAGAATTCAGACTTGATGAAGATCAACATGGTACCCTATGGCTTGGTAAGAGGATTGTTGTGCCTAATGTGAAGCATATTTGGGAGACAATAATAAAAGAGGCATATGACTTACCATACTCAATTCATTCTGGTTGTACAAAGATGTACAAAGACTTGAAGACTTGCTATTGGTGGGATAGCATGAAAAAGGATATAGTTGAATACGTAGCATTGTGTGATCGATGTGCCAATGAGTCAAGGTGAAACATCAAAGGTCAGCGGGACTATTGCAACCATTAAAGATTCTAGAGTGGAAGTGGGAAGAGATCGATATGGACTTCATAGTTGGTTTACCGCGTACTCAGTCCGATTATGACTCAATTTGGGTAATTGTGGATCAGTTAACTAAGTCAGCCCACTTTATTCCTGTCAAGACCACCTATAATAGAGAGAAATTGGCGGAACTATATATGGTAAGAATAGTATGTTTGCAAGGAGTTCCGAGGAAGATAGTCTCAGATAGAGGTTCACAATTCACTTCCAGGTTTTGGCAAAAATTGCATGAAGCATTAGGAATGAGGTTGAATTTTAGTTCAGCGTATCACCCTCAAACGGATGGACAAACCGAGAGGACCAAACAGATTTTAGAGGACATGTTAAGAGCTTGTGCTTTAAAGCATGGGAAAAGTTGGGACAAAATCTTGCCATATGCAGAATTTTCATACAACAATAGTTACCAAGCAAGCTTGAAAATGTCACCATATGAAGCGCTTTATGGAAGGAAGTGTAGGACACCTTTATTCTAGAATGAGGCAGGAGAAACTCAAGTATTTGATCTGGATGTGTTGCAAGAAGCTTAAAAGCAAGTCCAAATAATTCGTGAAAACTTGAGGGCTACCCAATCAAGACAAGATGGCTATGCGGACAATAGGAGAAGGAAATTAACCTCTGAAGTGGGAGATTTTGTTTACCTCAAGGTGTCACCGATGAGAGGTCATAAGAGGTTTAACATAAGAGGCAAGCTACCACCTCGCTACATTGGACCATTCAAGATTTTGGACAAAAGAGGAGAAGTAGCGTATAAGTTGGAGATGCCAACTCATCTTTCAGATGTACATGATGTCTTTCATGTTTCCCAGCTCAAGAAATGCTTGGGAGTACCGGAAGAACAAGTGCCCATATAAGGATTGGAACTAGAGGAAGATTTGACTTATGCCGAGCAACCGGTCAAAATTTTGGAAACCAAGGAGAGAGTCACAAGGAACAAGGTTATTATATGGTGTAAAGTTCAATGGAATCACCACACAGAAAAAGAAGTGACGTGGGAATTGGAGGATGATCTCAAGAAGGACTTTCCCTATATCTTCTCTTCCGCGTTGAATCTCGAGAGCGAGATTCATTTTAAGGGGGGTAGGTTTGTAACACCCTCATTTTCATGCATCATGCCCTACATACATTCATATACATGTTTAACATTAACCCACATAAAGAGGAACAAGTTTAAAATTGATTTGGAGCATTTAAAATTGATTTGGAACAAAACCGCACTTAAAATGCTGAAAAGTGCAAACTAGTCCGATTTTGGTGAGGACTAGTCCGATTTCTCTCTAACTAAAAATGCACGTGTCCGTTTTTGCTGCGGACTAGTTCGATTTTGCTTCTGGAATTTTTCGGACTTGTCCGATTTTGTGCAGACTAGTCCGATATTCCAAGAATCCTTGAAAATTTGCTAAGTCCCTGGACTTTTCCTGACTAGTCCGGTGTTCCAGCGGACTTGTCCGTTTTCCTCGCTGACTAAAGTCGGACTTGTCCGATTTTAGGCCAGACTTGTCTGATTTTCTCTTTGGACATTTTCAGACTAGTCCGGTCCTTTTTGGACTTGTTCGATATTTCGCAACCCCAAATTGATCTTTTGTTTTACGACTTGTTTCTTGGGTTTCACGTTAAGTGGGCCTGGGGACGTCGTGCCTCACTCTTTTAGAGCCCATGTGGGACTCTAAACTGGCCTCTACTCCTCTCAAACTCGAAATCCATCTAACCCTAGCCTCCACCTCTATATAAACAACCCCACCCCTTGGCTTGACATCTATTTGCCACTTTTCCACCCCACCCAAACCCTAGTTCGTGAAGAGCCACCACCAAGAAGGGAGGAGGAGATCCCAAGCAAGAAGAAGAAGAGGAGGAAACGAAAGAGGAATCAAGATCTCCATCAAGTTTCGTTCTTCATCACAAATTCATCTCCAAGTTCATCACCAACCTTAGATCATCAAGATCCAAGTGCTACCTCCAAGTTTCTTGATTTATTGGAGTTCTAAACACCTGGTATACCTTCTATTCTCTTTTCCTTACGTGAATTCAACCCCTAATCTCCAAATTTACGTCGATCTAGAAAACCCTAGTTCGCTAGTTCTGCGAAGTGCGGACTAGTCCAGCCTTCTGCAGACTAGTCCGATTTTGCTGACTAAATTGTGTTGAATTAATTCTAAAATTTGATCTAATCACATCCAAACCTGTATAAACTTGTTAAAATCTATTAGAACTAGTTAGTGATCATTAAAAGCAATATATTAACAAGTTCTACCTTGCATTTGCATCAATCATGCATGTCATGTCATAATGAGTAGTATTTGTGCACTCTTTGATTGTGTTTCTTGTCTTCTATGTTTATTGTGTGGATTAGACGGATCTGCGCTAGAGAGTGCCGCGGAGGATATACAACACCAAGAGGTTGAAGGCTTTGACCCTAATCAACCGCAAGAGCAAGGCAAGTGTCCTTGAAGCATATTTATCCTATTTTGACATAAATGTTTTGTTTGCAAAACTGCATGCTTGTGTCAATTTGATGGGAAACCCTATAGTAGGAAGTTTACTAGTTTTGTTAAACCACCCTTGTCACCAGGAATATATGGTAGAGAGTCGGGAAAGGGCTTTTTACCTTTTTGCTTCGCTTAATCAATTGGGATGGGAAAACAACTATACCACTCAATTTAATTATGCATGGATGAGATTATGGTTAACATGAACTGGTTAATATGATATGGTAATGGGTGATCTAAGCAAGCCTGGTATGTGGATGGGTTGGATGTTATGGTGGTTTTACTTGCTTTAGATCTATGGACTGTTTTGTGGAGCGACCATCCAGGATTTACAGTGCCACCACGAGGCCAAGTATGGGTGCGATGTAGCTGATTAATTAGTGCTTTGCCAGTGCTATTTGGACCATTAAGGATGCTCGGGGAAGGGGTAGTCGGATTGGGCTTGTTGATGATTGGTGGGACTACCCTGGGATCCGAATGGCTCAAGAGGGGGCCCTTGGTTGAAGATGTGCTCAGTTGGAGACATCGCCACCGGTGAAACCTCAGTGGGGTCTAAATAGGCTAGTGATCCCTTTGTAAAGGCTACTTTGTGATCTCTTGGCCACACACCTAAGGATGTGTGAGATGGCATAATTGAGATTCTATAGTCATCGAAAGGTGATGAAATCACAAACACGTGGGTAAAGCGGTACAACCTCTGCAGAGTGTGTCTAAAACTATCATGATAGCCGTGCTCCCGGTTATGAGCAACCTGCACCTCACATGATTAGAGGAAAATTGGGATGGTTTGGTATTGGTTTTTGGGATGGTATTATGCTTATGGTTGGTATTATTTATTTCATATACATGTAATATATTTCTTTTCAAATGTTTTAATGTACTTTTCAGCACTCAACCATTATTATATTCGTCATTTGAATCAGCCACATGTCATACTTTCCACACTTGCTAAGTACGACATTTACTCACTCTTGCAATCCCCCCCAACAGTTTCAAGTTAGGATTGGGAGTTTAATGGCGATAATACGGAGTTCTAGGCCGTGTCTACCATCAGCTTTGTCTGTGGTGTTTTGAAGTTGCGCTATACCCTATTGCTTATGCTGCTTAGCTATTTAGTTTGCTTAATTAGTTTATTTCCGCTGCATAAGTGAAATTGTCATTAATATTCATTAGAGCTTGTATTCGAGGATATTATGAATTGTGTAATAAAAATTGGTTCATAAATCTTGTTGTGGTAATTTTC
Source organism: Tuctoria greenei (assembly GCA_036927565.1). Taxonomy (NCBI): domain Eukaryota; kingdom Viridiplantae; phylum Streptophyta; class Magnoliopsida; order Poales; family Poaceae; genus Tuctoria; species Tuctoria greenei. Next base: position 170,052,282 of record JAYESD010000002.1, on the reverse strand, counting down.
TGTATAATCTTTTGTGATGCACTCGTGTATGTGTGTTGAACGTCCTGGGCACGCATATGTGTTTACTTGGTTCATTTTCGGAACCGGGTGTCACATGTTCATAGGTGCGAGTCTTGAGTCCTTTGAGTATTTCAACATTTGCTCTCTCAGCTTGCCCATAACTTGATGGGTGCTCTACTGATGCGTAGCTGATCTTGATGTCGAGGTCTTCGCAATATTCTTGGAATGTTGCACTTGTGAATTGGGTCTCGTTGTCAGTGATGATTCTGTTTGGGACTGCAAATCTGCAGACTATGGACTTCAAGAACTTGATTGCTTATTGCTTGTTGATTGTCACAACAGGAGATGCTTCCGGCCACTTCGTGAACCTGTCAATGGCGACATATAGAAACTAGTACCCTCCGACGGCTTTGTGAAAAGGTCTCAGAATATCTATCCCCCACGCAGCGAATGGCCATAAGGGGGGAATCATCTACAGTGAATGTGCCAGTGTGTGGATCTGCTTGGCATGAAACTCAAACGCCTCACATCTCTTGACCAACTCGACTTGAAAGTGCATCTAGGAATCCCTCGTGGGTTTTGGTTGATTTATGACAAGCAAATGAGATCCTAACCACATTGTTCAAATGAGCATAGGTTCTGATGAGAAAATGAGCAAAGTGCCAAAAAGAGAGGAGAATGAGGAGCAATGCGGAAAAGAGCTCAAGAAACAAGTGTAGTAGATCATTGTGTATGGAGTGTGTTAAGGAAACACACCATAAGAGCTCAAGCACAAATAATCTCACGCATTGTACAAAACTATACAGGACCGGACAAGTCCGACTGACCCCACACTAGTCCGATATCTTTCTGCATAAGATCGGACAAGTCCTCACAATGCGGACTTGTCCTCACAGTCCAGTTTTTTCACTGACCGGACTAGTCCGATATCACCATGTACTAGTTCGATAACTCTTTGACTAGAATCGGACTAGTCCTTCCCAGTGCGGATAGTCCCCAAACACTTCACAAGTTGCACATAATTGGACAAGTCCAATAACACAACGGACTAGTCTGATATCTTTCTGATGTCAATCAGACAAGTCCGATACCAACACGGACTAGTCCAAAAACCCTCTGACCTAAATCGGACAAGTCCTCGAAGTGCGGACTTGTTCCATCAAATTCACTTTGGGTTTCACTTATCTGGACAAGTCTGATATTCATAGGACTAGTCCGAAGATTTCCAGAACCAAATTCGGACAAGTCCACTCTTAGCCGGACAACTTCGATATTTCGGGACACCTAGGGTTTGCTACACGCAGCACACCGGACTAGTCCGATCTTTCTAAACCCTAACGGTAACTTTTGGAAACCCCATATAAATAGGTGTGCACAACTCATCTTTCACAACTCTCAAACCCCTGTACCGTCACACCTTCCAAGAGCCTAGAAAACACCTCTCTCCACGAATTCCAATGCAAGAAAGATTAATCCCTTGAGGATACACTTTGGATCATTGGAGAGACACGGTTCTTCACTCATTGAGCTCTTGGTTTGATTCCCTAACACAGTCCTGTGGTTTTCGTTATGATCTAAAGAGTGTGTTCTTGGTGGTGTTCATATTGTAATCTTTGGGAGCCCTCAACGTGTGAGAAGGCCCCTTGAATTTGGTTATTTGCCCTTTGTGATTAGTGAAGAGGATTGGCCTCCGTGGCGATCCGACGAGTGTAGGGTTGGAGAAGACCCGATCCTTTTGTGGACGTAGGTTGCCTCCGTGGGAACTGAACCACGGGATAAGGTGCTTGTGTTCTTTCTTGTTCACTTTATGTTGAAACATTGAGTATAAGATTAACTTGTGGTACATCCTGGTTCATAGTTGTGTAACACTTCAATTACAATTATATTTCTGTTGCATACATCATAGGATCAAGATAATTGATCCAATTTGATCAACCTAGTCAGTACACACCAGACTAGTCCGCACTCGACCGGACTAGTCCAACATCGCGAGATTTGATCTGGTTGTTAAGTGTTGCAGGTTCGGACAGAAAATAAAAAAGGCCTATTAACCCCCCTCTAGGACACATTCAATTGGTATCAGAGCAGGTTACTTCAAAAGGAGACTAATCGCTCGAAGAGATCATGTCGAACATGAAGGACGTACACAAGAGCATACCAAGAGAAGGTTGAAGAAGAAAAGAACAAAAAATTGGAGAGGCTCCTCGAGGCCATTCAAGACTTGGAGGATGACGATGAGGAGACATTGTAACTCAAGGTTCTCCTAAGAAAGAAAACCCTCTCCAAGGGAAAAGTGAAGATTGAAGACGAGGAGAAGAAGAAGGGCAGTAGTCACACCGACTACTCCTGATATCCTTTTAATTATGATCGCCTAAATTCTAACAACAATCATTATCTATCTATTCCACTTTGAAAAGCCCCACACTTTGATGGCAATGACTACGCAATGTGGAGGCAAAACATGAAAATGCATATGATTTCTCTCAATCCAAGTTTGTGTCACATAGTATGCACATGAATAGATATCCCGGATGATGATGAGGAGCTCACACCTAGCCAAGAGCAAGCAATCCATCAAAATGCCCAAGCTGCTGCAGTCATCACCTCATCACTCTGTTGGGATGAGTTCACAAAGGTGGATGGACTCGAGATCGCAAAGGAGATATGGAATACGTTGCAAACCGCACATGAACGGATCGACATGTGCAGGAAGCGAAGATAAAAATGACTGAAGGCGAGTTGGGAAGATTCGCCATCGAAGAAGATAAGTCGCCACAAGACATGTACAACCGACTAAAGACGCTCATCAACAAGGTGCAGGCATACGGAAGCAAGAAGTGGAATGACCACGGGGTGGTGAAGCTCATTCTTAGATCTTTCATGCCTCGCAATGTCACCTTGTGATCGATGATACGAGAAAGCCCCGGGTACAAGAAGATGACCTCAGATGAGTTACTTGGGAAAATCATCAACTTTGAGATGATGGAAAAGCAGGCCAAGCATGTTGAGGACATTGTCGATCTCACCTCGGCAAAGAAGAAAGGGGTCGCTTTGAAATCCACTCTCAAGCCCTTGTCTAAAGAAGCTCAACTAGAGGAAGACGGTGATGATGATAGCAATGACTTGAATGAAGATGACATGATACTATTCATGAAAAAATTCAAAAGAATGATGAAGAAAAGACAAGAGGCTAAACCAAGTGAAGGGAAGTACAAGGAAAAATCAAGACCGAAGTTGAGGCGGGCATGCTATAACTGTGGTGAGTATGAACACTTTATAGTTGATTGCCCATATGAATTGAAAAAGAAGAAAACCAAGAAAATGAAGCCTCAACCAAAGAAATTCTTCAAGAAGAAGAAGCAAGTTGAACAAGCGCATCTAGGGAAAGAGTGGGACTCAAATGATGAGTCCTCATCCGAAGAAGAAGAAGGGATGGCTAGCATAGCCATCGAGAAGACATCCAAGAAGTCCACTCTCTTCCCTACTCTTGGTGCATGGAAGGGGAACGACACTTGACTCATGGCAAAGAAAGGTAAACAAAAGGTAAAAACGAAATCCTCTTCTTTGTTCCTATTCTAGTGATAGTGAGATTGCAATTGTTAATGAAGACATGCTCATCGGTTTAGATAAGAAAACAGCTGCAAAAATGAAATTTCTACTTGATCAACTTGTTGAGAATGAGAAGTTGATAAATCGTCAAGAAGACATGATTATCTCCCAAAAGGAGGAACATGTTGAACTTGACAAGCTTCTAGAACTTGAAAAGGAGCAAAGCAAGTCACTAGAGCTTGAGTTAACTTCAAGCAAGGAAGCTTGCTTGGATTTAAGCGACTCAAATGCTACAATCAAGGATGAACTTGCTAACCTAATCAAGGTTAACAAGATCCTTGAGGTACAAGTTGAGTCACTCAAGCAAAGTGACCCTTCATACTTTTCAAGCTCACCTTCTCAACCACTTAAAACTGAAGCTGTCATTACTTGTTCATGTGGTAAAGTTGACACCAGCTTGAAAGACAAGTCAACCTCTACCAAGGATAAGCATCCTACCCAAAGTGGCATATTTGACAAGGAGAAGGTCAAATATGCACGTAGTGCATACTTGGACACAAGACCTCCTAATGTAAAATATGGCATTTGGTATTCCTACGGTGGAAAGCAAAATGCTAGAAGCCATAAGAATAACAAGGAAAGCATTGCCTTTGTAAAGGGAAGATCCTCTCAAACTGGAAAGTCCAAAGTTAACAAATCCAACACATATGATCACCGGACTAGTCTGGTGGGCACACGGACAAGTCCGATCTCCCGGACTAGTTCTGTTTATAAACAACAACAGTTGCTATTTAGAACCTTTGATGCATCTTATGTTTTAATGAGTAGTAATTTTGGTAAGATTTATGCTATTATGTTGGGCCACGCCATGGGAACACCCAATCAATGTGTGGGTGCCCAAATCCCTTGTGACTAACCTAAAAGGACCCAAGCAAGCTTGGGTACCGAAAACCAAGGCTTGATTTGTTTTTGTAGGCCTATTCCTCCGGTGGATCTAAATAGGTGCTCGATAGTAGTTGCACCAACCATATGACTGATGAAAGAAGGATGTTCGTGGAGTATGAAGAAAATGAGGATCCAAACGAGGGCATCTATTTTGGAGACAATAGTCAAGGAAAGGTGCTCGGTACCAGTAAAATTGCCATATCATCTCAACATACTCTTTCTCATGTGTTACATGTTGATTCCTTAGATTATAACCTGCTGTTCATATCTCAATTATGTGACAAAGGTTATAATTGCTGGTTCACTAATGAGGGTGTGACCGTTTCTAGAAGGAGTGATGGTTCCATTGCATTCAAGGGTATGTTAAAGGAAAAGCTTTACCTTGTGGACTTCAACAAAGATAAAGTCGAACTTGACACATGCTTAATTACAAAGACCCACATGGGTTGGTTGTGGCATAGACGGCTAGCGCAAGTTGGTATGAGGAATCTTCAAAAACTTGTCAAGGGCGATCACATCCTAGTTCTGAAGGATGTTGTTTTTGAGAAAGACAGGCCTTGTAGCGCGTGCCAAGCCAGAAAGCAAGTTGGAGCACCTCATCCCGCGAAGAACGTCATGACTACAACAAGACCGCTCGAGTTACTTCACATGGACCTATACGGTCCAATTGCTTACATAAGTATCGACGGTAACAAATATGGTTTAGTAGTTGTTGATGATTTTTTTCACTTCACTTGGGTTTTCTTTTTACATGATAAGACAGAAACATAAGGAACACTCAAGAAGTTCTTCAAACGAGCCCAAAATGAGTTTTCATTGACAATCAAGAACATTTGAAGTGACAATGGCACGAAGTTCAAGAACACACAAGTTGAGTACCTAGATGAAGAAGGCATAAAGCATGAATTCTCAGCACCTTACTCCCCTAAACAAAAACGGAGTTGCTGGAAGGAAGAACCGAACCCTCATAGAGATGGCAAGAACAATGCTCGATGAGTACAAGACCTCGGATCGATTTTGGGCGGAAGCAGTTAACACCACTTGCCACGCCATAAATCGACTTTATCTTCATCGACTACTCAAGAAGACATCCTATGACCTACTCACCGGTAACAAGCCTAATATTTCATATTTTCGAGTCTTCGGTTCCAAATGCTATATTTTGAACAAGAGGCCTAGGACTTCAAAGTTCGCTTCAAAGTCCGATGAAGGTTTCTTGCTTGGTTATGATTCGAACTCTTACGCCTATCATGTCTTCAACAAGACCTCCGAAATTGTTGAAGTAGCACATGATGTAGTATCAGATTAACGGCTCCCAAAAGGAGCAAGTTGATTCATGTGTGCTAGATAGAGAAGAAGCTCCCTCCAAGCACTGAGAAGAATGGCATTGGGTGAAGTTCGACCACAAGAACCACCTCTACCTATGCATGAGGAATATGAACCACAAGAGGAGGTCAATGATCAAGGGGAAGTCTCCATACAACATCAATCTCAAGAAAACAAAAATGATCATCAAGTCAATGAGAGCAACCATCTAGGGGGAGAAGAGGATGATCATGAAGATTCAAGATAGCAAGTGCCACACCCAAGAGTACACCAATGCATCCAAAGGGATCACCCAATCGACAACATCATTGGTGACATCGAAAAAGGAGTAACTACTAGATCTCGCATAGCTAATTTTTGTGAGCATTATTTGTTTATGTCCTTTTTGGAACCACACAGGGTTGAGGATGCATTGAAGGATCCGGATTGGGTAGTGGCCATGCAAGAAGAACTCAACAACTTCAAAAGGAAGGAGGTGTGGGAACTAGTCGAAAGACCCCAAGTTCAACATCATCGACACCAAATGGGTCTTCCGCAACAAACAAGACGAACACGGGGTGGTGACAAGGAACAAGGCACGACTTGTGGCCAAAGGGTATTCACAAGTCAAAGGTTTGGATTTCGATGAAACCTTTGCTCCCGTAGCTAGACTTGAGTCTATTAGAATATTACTTGCATATGCGACTCACCATAGTTTCAAGCTCTATCAAATGGATGTGAAAAGCGCCTTCCTCAACGGACCAATCAAGGAGGAGGTGTATGTGAAGCAACCCCCCGGATTTGAAGATGAATAGTTCCCCGACCATGCATTAAACTACGTAAGGCTCTCTATAGCCTTAAACAAGCTCCTAGAGCTTGGTATGAGTGTCTTAGAGACTTCTTAATTAGAAATGGTTTTAAGATTGATAAAGCAGATTATACATTGTTTACAAAGAACCTAGACAATGATCTCTTTATTTGTCAGATTTATGTTGATGATATTATCTTTGGTTCAACTAACAAATCTTTTTGTGAGGAATTTAGTAAGATTATGACAGATAGGTTTGAGATGTCTATGATGGGAGAGCTAAAGTACTTCTTGGGATTCCAAGTGAGGCAACAAAAGGAAGGGACGTTCATAAGCCAAACTAAGTACACTCAAGACATACTCAAGAAGTTTGGAATGGACAAGGCGAAGCCTATAAAGACTCCCATGGCAACGAAAGGCCACTTGGATCTCAATGAAGATGGACAAAACGTCGATCAAAAGGTATATCGCTCCATGACTGGATCTCTACTCTACTTATGTGAATCTAGGCCAGACATTATGTTGAGTGTATGCTTGTGTGCAAGGTTTCAAGCCAACCCAAAAGAGTGTAATTTGACAACCATTAAGAGAATCTTGCGGTATTTAGTTCATACACCCAACCTAGGCCTTTGGTACCCCAAAGGTTCCAAATTCAATCTCATTGGTTACTATGATGCAGATTACGCTGGATGCAAAGTAGATAGAAAAAGTACATCCGGTACATGCCAATTCCTAGGTAGATCTCTAGTTTCTTGGTCCTCCAAGAAACAAAACTCCATTGCCTTATCCACGGCCGAAGCAGAGTATGTTGCAGCCAGGAGTTGTTGTGCACAACTCCTTTGGATACGAAAAACTCTAAGGGATTACGGTTACAACATGAACTGTATTCCACTCCATTGTGATAATGAGAGTGCCATTGAAATTGCACATAATCTAGTTGAGCACTCTAGGACCAAACACATAGACATCCGACATAACTTTTTGAGAGACCATTCAACGAAGGGAGATATAGCCATTTCACATGTCAATACTGAAAAGCATCTAGCCGATATATTCACCAAGCCACTTGATGAAAAACGCTTTTGCGAGCTACAAAATGAACTAAATATCCTTGATGCTCGGAATGTGGCTTGAAATCTTGTATACCTGAATGCTATCTTCAAAATTTATTGATTGTGTTGTGAATGTCATCTCTCTCGATTTTTCTGAAAAACTATGTCAATTACTAGATTTTGGTGAATTATGGTCATTACTTGATTGTTGAATGCTTACTGATCATATTCATCAAGATTATTTGATTTGATTTGCCTCCCAATTTTCTTAATAAGTACCTTCAAATATATACGAACGGGCTAAGCATTTCTTCCCTGGTGACCACGGACTAGTCCGTGGTTGCCCGAACTAGTCCGCCCGTGCAGACTAGTCCACAGAGTGACGGTTAGGCCGGACTAGTCCGATATAGTCTCTGGAAAAGTTCGGACTAGTCCGATTATTTTTGGACAAGTCCGATTTTTCGTGTCCATAACCCTAGCCGCCGCCAAACCCTAATCTTCCTCACCCCACACTTGCCTCAAGCTTTCTCTCTCCATGCTCGAGCTCGCCAAGGCGATTTGGCAATTCCTCCATCAAAACTTCGCATGTTTGGGTGGAAATCAACCTCCTTTGCGTAGGGATTGAAGACCACAGACTTGTCTGCTCCTTCAACCCCTACATCTCCTGGAATCATGCTCTGTTGGTAAAATCTCATCCCAAACCCTAGAAATTGCTATTTCCTTCAATGTTGATCAACTAGCTTAGTTCCTTTCACCATATACATGCTTCCTTGATGTATTTCATTGATGCTAAGCTATCTGTGCATTAGGAATCACCATTTGTCTCATAGTTAGGGATTTAGAGGTTGAATACAGGACTAGTGCAGTCCATGTACGGACAAGTCCAGTCAACCAGACTAGTCTGTGCTTGTACACCGGACTAGTATGATTTTTCTGAACTCAACCCTAACTTCTTAATTCCTCAATGCAATTCCTTGTCATCTATTCTCATCAATACATTGTTAAATCCATTCTAAGGACTATGTCGAGCACCAAAGACGAAATCCCTTATTTCAAGGCCGAGATGGACCACGAAGCCAGGCTTCGGTCCTTGACGGGCCTAAGAAAGAAGCGCCAAGAGTGCCTATCTGAGCCGGCTACTTCTCCTCCCCAGGCTCGACGGAAAGTGCTCGCAAAGAAGCCTGCCTCCAAGGCTTCAGCTGGAGGTGGCCCTAGCTCGGCATGTGCTCGCCAAGCGAAGGGCAAAGGCAAAGGGGTTGCAACGGGTCCGATTGGCCCCCTCAAGATGTCAGCTCCAAGGCAAGAGGACAGGGAACCCGCTGAGGAGAGGTTCAATGGGAAGGGCAGCGACACGGCTTCCAAGTTCAGGAATGTTGATTGTTACAGCCGACCAAAGAAAGCTGCTGATGGGAGGTTCTGGAGTAATTTTCATGCAGATTTCTACAAGACTGTCTATCTCCAAATGAAGACACCAGTTGTGCGCAGCCAATGGATAGATTGGGTGCACTTTGAGAAGAAGGGTTGCTCACCTTTTGTGGAGGTGGTTGAGGCAATTGAAAGGCATGGCTTGAAGGATCTATTGGCCTTCAGAAACAACTGGAATGATGAAGTCATATCCCAATTTTATGCTACTTGCCACTTTGCCAGCGATGAGGAAGAGCGAGTGACTTGGATGACTCATGGATCCAAGTACACCATCACTTATGAAGAGTTTGCAAGATTGCTATATCTTGACACCTCCAGCAATGACAATTTGATCATACACAACATTGGTGTCATTGAGAAGGACAGGATGAAGTTTCTGTATGAACCCATCTCAAAGTTCATTCCTCCCTCCACCAAGAACATGAAGCCCTTCTTTGTGGTGCTTAACAGGATCCTTAGGAAGACCATTGCCCCCAAGGATGGGAATGTTGGAAGTGTTCAAGGGTACCTCAGGACCTTGATGAAGGTCATAAGCAAAGACAGGAAGTTCGATGTCTTTGACTATATTTGGAATGACATGGTGAACATATCCTGCACGCCGAAAAGGTCCTGTGGCTATGCACCTTATCTCATGTTTATGATTGTGAAGGTCACAGGCATTGAGTTCGTCAAGGATGTAGAGCACCTCCCCTTGAGGCCGCAGAAGCCTCAACAACCAAGTGTTCAAGTTGCTCCCTCTCCTGCTTCCAGTGCAGAGGCACCGACAAGAGCTAGTGTAGATGGTAGTACTACTCCCACCACTAGGGCCCCTCCTGAAAAGGGGTCCCCATGTGGCATCTTGAAGTAACTGTCAGCTCTTGACGGCTCCTAAGATATACTAACAAATCATCCCCAACAATGGCACCAGAAATGCTTGTTGACGGCTCCTAAGATATACTAACAAATCATCCCCGACAACGGTGCCAGAAATGCTTGTTGGTATTACTCATGCACCATTAACTAAACATCTCCAACTGATGTGTCAGAAATGCTTGTTAATGGTTCTATTGGATCAAGAGTGAATTCCGCAAGCGCACAGAGATATCATTGTAGCATTTCCCCTTAAGAGTATTCCCAAGGGAGTCATTTATTTGATCCCAAAGGAAGGCAGGGAAGAGATATAACAATCATCAAGTGGAAAGGGTAGAAAGGTCTAGGTAAGGATCTAGTAAGGATGGATAAAATAATAGTGGAGATAGTGTGACACACAAAAGAGCTTTCAAGTCTAAGGGGAATAAGAGGATCCTAGAGGTTAGTTAAGGTTGATAGTTATGGAGGTACTCCTACTGTGCTCTATTGTACATATACATAGTCTAATCTAATTATCCATAAGCTAGATCAATAGTGAATACTTATGCTATGTGGTTCAACACATCGGGCATGGGCTTGCCCCTAGCAATACTAGGGCGACTCCCGCCAAGATCCTGTGGCACAGCCGAACGTGGAGGATTACAAAGGACAGATAGGGCTGTCACCACCTACTGCCTACCTCTTCAATCCTTGGGTCTACGAGACATCTAATGCTACTTAGCTATCTAGCACCATGCTAGCATATTAAGAAATTACCTTAAGAGCCTAGGCACAACCATCCCAAGGCAATGAATTAAATCATCATTGAACCAATGTTGATACACAACATAATTATCCATACTAACCTAGTTATGTTATAATTAACTATACTATAGTGGGGGTCTATAGGATCTATGATAATGAGATATGTTCATGATGAAACAGTCATAGAAGCTATACCTTCCACATACATGGACTCCACAATCAAACAGGAAATGCTTTGCCCAAGTATATGTATAAGTAGAGACTAAAGATACTATCTTTATTATGCATAAAGTCACAATTACAAGAAAGAATACATGAGCCATACCTTTCCCAATGTAGGATTGGGAAGAGAGAGACTCCTTACTCCTTTCCCAATTTGGACTTGGGACTAGAGACTCTCCTCTCTACAACGTAACTCCTCTAAGACTATGGATGATAGTGTATACAGTAGAGATGAAGCTCAAGTGGTGTGTCTTGATGTGAGGGGTAGGGGATCCAATTTATACTAGTGTTGAGGTCGGTTCCCGCCACCAAAAGTGCGCGAATTAGTCACCATTGACTCCAGGGAGCCGGGAGGAGCCAACACGTGGAGGCTGACCGAGTTTGGTGCAGAGACTAGGTCGGCCGACCCCCTAGTTCGGCCGACCTGGTCATTGCATCGTTTCTTGTGTGCTTTCTCTAGGTGGCTGCCATGTGGGTTCCATTGATGTATATGGGTGATACACTGTTGGATCTCCTCGGATACTTCTGTTTGTGGGTCATTTGATCCATGGGATGCCACGTGTGGTCGTCTGATTGGCTGGGATGATATTTTATAGGATTGGTCCCTCTACATTTCCTCATTTCCTGCATAATGTGCTGCAACACATATTTCTCCAAGTCCAAGTGGAATTGGGTTAGGTAGAAAGGTGACGTGTGCAAGAAATGACAAATCCTTCACATATTTGAGTTAAATTGACGGATGAAATTGGTATATAACAGTCATCAACAAACTCGCCCAAGCTTATCCTTTGCTCGTCCCGAGCAAAGTAAAGACTTTAGGTTGATGATCAGTAGTTGCTACAATGTCTTATTTTCAAAAGTATATAATGCACAACAAGATACTCTACCTAGTATTGCAAAAATTGGCTATGATACTCTACCTTTCTTAAGTTATCATGGGGCTTATGCTTTTTCATATTCATGAGTAGTTGAAAGGTATAATAGAAAATGGAGCAAACATAGCCTAGAAAACAAGTTCCACTTAAATCCTGGAGAATTCAGTTTAGATATTAAGTACCTCAATTTGATTCTCTCAATCACTCTTTTGAGGATAGTGGAAATATTTCCTCACCAAAGCATTGTGCCTCTACTATTCCTACTCATTGAATATGGCTTGTATGTGGAGCTTGGTAAGGAAAGTAAGTAGGCATATTTGCATCACATATATTGCTAAGTCAAAAGAGTAAGCCTTAGGAGAATTCAAATCAAAACTTTTTGATTCAAGACTAGTGCATGTGTGATGGAGTGGAAGTGGATGTGGATACTTGAGATAACTCCTTATTGGTATAATCTCTCTTTCTTTTGTAGGGATGAAACATGGATACTTTGTTTTTTTTTCTTTTTTTCTCATGCTTATGATGTAAGCATGCTTTTTTTTTTCATTTTTGTAGCCATGTCTTCTACTCCCTTTCTTTGCAATGAATTTTGAAGAGAGTGCTAAACATGAATAACATGTAGTTTCTGTTTTTGTTGTGGTATGGTGGATATGATGGAATTTTGCTTCCTTCTAGTGTAGAAGTATAGCATGTGCAAGTGAAGTCTTGAATTCAAAAAGAGTTGAATGCTTTCTCACATAGGTCTATACTAGTTTGACTAGGCTCAATGTGAAAGAAAATAGCATATGCATAAGGTTTTGTCTATGTATGAACATCATATGGCTTTGGTAGGTATTTCCAATTAATTGAGTGAAACTTAAATCTTTTTAGAATGTCTCCAGAAATCTAAGTTTTACTTTCAAATAGGACTAGCAGACCTATTACTAATTCTAATCTTGCAACAACCTAGAATTAGATTAAGCTTTTGCTACCCACAATTTCCAAATTAAGGTAAAAGTAATTCAAACCAATGAAAGCAATATTTGGAGAGTAGCAAGTTGTAAACTAGAGACTTAGGAAAATAAAACAGAGCAACTATTCATCATTTCATCTATGTGAATTCTAAATCATTCTTACTGCACATCCTTATTTGATGAAAGCAAATCTAACCTATTTTCTTTTTAAATGCAAGGTGGATGATGGATGGATGGAAAATAAATATGCAAGGAATGTGATACATGTTACCTCAGGTGGGGGTCCTCCCCCAAGCTTGTTCTTCAACTACCTCCGTGATAAGGGTTAAACCCTTGATGACGGAAGTACGCTGCAAGATCGGCTTGTTGTTGTTGTAGCGCCGTGTTGAAGTTGGTGAATTGAGCATCCATGTGTTGTTTCCAATCCTGGGTACCTTGAACATGCTCTTGGAGTGTGCTGTAGATGTCACCCGTTCTCACTTCAAGTTCTCCCATACGTCTAGTGAGGTCTGTCATTCCTTGGCTATAGTCATGATGACTTCTAGCCGAAAAGGAACGACATCCTCTCATGGACATTGGGGGCAAGCTGCTGGATCTTGAAGTGGATAAGGGTAGATCCCTTTGCCATTCTTGCCGTGATGATCCCCCGGTCTCATACATCGGAGGTTGAGTCCATCTGGGCCCATAACCCATTGGGTTCTCTTCCTCTTGGTATTCATGGACCGGAGAGATTATCGGTGGCATGCCTGTGGCTGCAGCCCTCGCACGATTCCTTGTTATCCTGCCAGAGACATTACTTCTTCTTGCATCCACATGGGGAAGAAGATTAATTGTTAGCCTCTGGCATTTGTACAAATGAAAATCTGGGTTAGGTAACCGAATTTCATTGACAAAGCCGGGATAGAAAAATATCAAGGACCCATCTTGATCATGCTTGGTATGTACTTGCACTAAATAGTCTTCATCAATTAATTCTCTTTCAGTTTCAATATATTCAAATGAAGAGTATTTAAGTGCTCCTACCCTATCAGCAATATGAGTAATCAATGAAGTGCATTCAATTGGTCCTGATTTTCAAATGTAATCTAACCATTGTGTCATCATGGCTTTGACTGGAGCAACTTTTATATTTTTAGTCATCGCAAACAAAATTTTCAATTCATCATCTCTCACAACCCTAACATCTCCCCTAGGGGACATAGTCATAGCCACCCATCTATGCATGAAGCGTAAGGTAGGGTTTTGGATGTGGCTATTCCTAGGAGGCCTACATGTGACCTCACTAGTTAGCTCATGCCAAAAACTTTGTTTGTTAAACTTAGGAAAATTGTCTAAATCTCGCAAACACCGTTTATGGAAGCCTAGGATGCTACCTAATTCTTTCCATAGGAGGTTGTATTCTTTTTGAAATAATCTAAAAGTAATACCATCAAATCCTATTCTTAGCGTGCAAAGGAATTGGATGGTGAGAAGGCATGAACCTTTCTCCTCTATGTGAGCAAAGTCATGAAATCCAATTGCATGCCAAATGGAAAGAAATTCGGAGTCCATACCTATTTTGGAGATCAAATGTGGATTGTAAGCCTTGGTGTGGCGGAACTCACGATCTTGGAGAAGCCTGCGTGCTTGATCTTCAACTTCGCTTCGTATGTCGAGGTCGTTGTCATGAAGAAGTTGGTGTGGGTTGCTTCTCTCTTCCATGGGAGTGTCCTCACATACACTTCTCCTCCTTGGGCTTGTACCCATGGAAGAGAGGCGTGCACTAGAACCTTCACCATGGCTAGAGCTTGCAACCTCCTTCCTATTTCCAAACAACCTCTTCATGTCTTTTTGAGTTCAACAAGCAAGAACAAAACAAGGCGAGAAAAATCCGAAAAGAAGCGATGTTTGGAAAACAAAACTCTCAATGAATTTTCTCCTCTTGAAAGCTTGAGTGTAAAATGCAAATGCAAACAAAAGAAAATATTTTTGGGGATGGATTTGAGCAAGAGTGTTGCAATGAAGAGCAAGAAAAACAAGGTGAGCTAGAGAGTGACTTGGGGAGGTGTAAAATGATGTGGTGTGTGAAGAGAGGTGCTCCTCACGGCCACAATTTATAGGGTGCATCCTCCAGCAGTCACTTGGGGTTCAAAATGTAGCCGTTGGAGGAAGGGGAGCCACTTTGGCTCCACTCCCTGTTCGGCCGACCAGGGGGTTCGACCGACTGGACTAGTGGCCCCCCCTGGTTCCCATTTTGGCATGTGGCTCCCCAACGGCTATAAAGTTAGCACGTTGGTGAAATGCCACATGTGCAGCTCAGAAAAAATTGATTTTCAAATAAAAACCTTTTTTTTCAAATCCAATAAAAAAATTTCTTTTGAAAAGAAAGAAAGAAAAATGATAGTTGAGAATATAAGATTCTCAACTTGCTAGGAAAAATCAAATATGCAATGGGAAAAATCCAAATGGGGTGGAAAAAGAAAGAATGAAAAATAAAGTAGGATAAATACATTGGTGTAGGTCTCACCACCGTCCGATGAGATGGACATTCCACCGTCTTCATTTCACATCCGGGCCCGGAGGGATGGGCTCGGACGGCTTGTCTTGCTTCTTCTGCCATTCCTTCTTTGGCGGCTTGGGGGACTTGGGCCTTCGAGAAGGTTCAGACGATTCCGTCGCCTTTGGATATCGGCGTGGTCGAAACGACGAATTTTCCTCGTAGATTAATCTTCTCATGAATGCAATGAGTGAGTCCACCTTCGGAGGTGTGATTTCAACCTCTCTGGTGTGTTTATCATTCGGCCCATAATTGATTCGAATCATGGAGCATTGCTCTAATCTTGGCCGAAAGTTAAACTTTTCCTCCTTGCCATTGATATGGATGTGGATTTCTCCAGCTCCCACATCTATGCGAGCTTTTGCAGTGCTGAGGAATGGGCGCCCAAGAATGAGTGGTGTATCTCTCTTAGTGTCAATGTCTAGTACCACAAAATCCACGGGTATGAAGCAGTTTTGGATCTTCACCGGGACGTCTTTAGTAATATCCGCTGGATAACGGACTGAAGAGTCAGCCAGTTGTAGCTGCATTGGTGTTGGAGTCAGCTCTGTGAAGTTCAGCTGGTCGAACACAACCTTGGGAATCACACTAACACTTGCTCCCAGATCACAAAGTGCCTTGTCAAAGTGGTGAGCCCAATCCGGGGTCCTTTTTCTTTTCAGGGAGCCTATTGAGGCTGGCTGCACTGCAGTCTTCCATAAGCTTGACCACCTCAGTGGTGGGCAATGATCGTTTGTTGTTCAATATTCCTTGAGATAGCGAGCATAAGTGGGTACTTGCATCGCATCAATCAAGGGCACATTGATGTGAATCTTTCGAATGATCTCAACAAAATGGTTGAATTGCTCATCCACTGTTGGCTTCCTTTGTCTATGAGGGAATGGCAATAAGTTGGTGTCTTCAAAGTGTTTGGCCATTCTCTCACCAAGTAATTCACTTGGTACATCCTCCTTCTCAGGCTCAGTAGTCCACTTTTCTTGTGTGGGATATGGTGGGTCACGCGTGGTCTTTCCTCCTCTCGTAACCAGTGCATTAACGTTCTCCACTGGGGCTTCTAGCTGCCCCAGAATTCTGTTATTTTCCAATGGAGGGACAACTGCAGCAAGTTGTGCCAACTGAGTCTCCAACATCTTGTTGAAGATTAGTTGATTCTTGAATGCTGAGGATAGTCCTTCAATCTTGGCATTGATGTTTTCCAGGGTCTTGTCATTAGCTGACAGCTTCTTGGATAGGGCATCGTTGATCTTGAGCTGGCTAATGGCAAGTTCTCTAGAGTTGGGCTGATTTCCAGGGTTGCCATTGTTGTTGTACCCTCCATGAAAGAATGGGCATTGTTGGCCCCACCCTTGACCTCCTCGACGATAGCCATTGTTGTTGTTGAAATTTCCATAGTTGGCGAGGTATAGGGCATCCTCATGAGTTTCTGGGCAATCATTGCCCATATGACCCGTGTCGCCACATACTTCACACGTGATGTAAGAGTCTAGGGCATAGGCATTGCCAGACACTTCACCACCTGCTTGTCCATTTATTTTCTTCATTAGGAGGTCCAATTTTGCAGCAATCATGTCCACCTCCTTCAAGGTGTGCATGCCTCGCTGTCGCGTATGGAGACGCTCATCGTTCCATCCCATGTTGGACACCATCTTCTCAATAAGATCTTTAGCTTTTGGCACTGTCAATGAGAAGAAGGCTCCTGCAGCAGCAGCATCCAAATGGTCATGAGCTGGTGGAATCAGCCTGTTATAGAAATTTTGAATAAGGAGCCAGTCATCCATCCCATGGTGGGGACAGGCTAGGATGTACTCCTAAAGCCTTTCCCATGCCTCGGGAATAGATTCCTTGAGCTCTTGCTGAAAGCTGGAAATCCTTCCACGTAGGGCATTGGTTCTGCCCAATGGGAAGAATTTGGCGAGGAATGCCGTGGAACACTTCTCCCAAGTGTCTACAGCACTTCGGTTCGCGTAGAACCGCTGTTTCACTCTCCTAAGGAGAGAGAACAGCAACATTCTTAGACGGACCGCATCTGGAGACAGTCCTTGATCTTAAAAGTGCTACAGATCGCGAGGAATTGCTGCAGGTGAGCACTTGCATCCTCGTTAGCCATCCCACATAATGGGTTGGCTTGCACCATAGTGATAAGGCCAGTTTTGATCTCGAAGTTCACATCTCTCGTGTTAATAATAGGCCCAATAGGCACATTTTTAGCAGAGGGAGCTGAGAACTCACGAAGGGTCTTCTGAGCCATTGGCATTTGGATTATTGGTGCAGAAATGATGGCTTTCTTTGCCGCTCGAATCTTCTGAGGAGTAACGACACGGGGTCGGTCTCTCAAAAGAGATTCGGGATCTTCAACAAAGTTTTTCGGCAGGCGGAAACCAGACATACACTACCCTGTTTTCACATTGAAAATAAATGCAAAAACAAAGAATGGTTATCCCACTACAGTCCTACCCAGGGTTCTATCCTATTCACTCAGTTATGTTATATATCTATTTGCCTTCCCCAGCAATGGCGCCAGAAATGCTTTTTGACGGCTCCTAAGATGTACTAACAAATCATCCCCGACAACGGCGCCAGAAATGCTTGTTGACGGCTCCTAAGATATACTAACAAAACATCCCCGGCAACGGCGCCAGAAATGCTTGTTGGTATTACTTATGCAACATTAACTAAACATCTCCAACTGATGTGTTAGAAATGATGTGTTAATGGTTATATTGGATCAAGAGTGAATTCCGCAAGCACACAGAGATATCATTGTAGCATTTCCCCTTAACAGTATTCCCAAGAGTGTCATTTATTTGATCCCAAAGGAAGGCAGTGAAGAGAACAATCATCAAGTGGAAAGGGTAGAAAGGTCTAGGTAAGAATCTAGTAAGGATGGATAAAATAATAGTGGAGGTAGTGTGACACACACAAGATCTTTCAAGTCTAAGGGGAATAAGAGGATCCTAGAGGTTAGTTAAGGTTGATAGTTATGGAGGTACTCCTACTATGCTCTATTGTACATATACATAGTCTAATCTAATTTTCCATAAGCTAGATCAATAGTGAATACTTATGCTATGTGGTTCAACACATTGGGCACGGACTTACCCCTAGCAATACTAGGGCGACTCCCGCCAAGAGCCTGTGGCATAGCCTAACGTGGAGGATTACAAAGGACAGATAGGGCTGTCACCACCTACTACCTACCTCTTCAATCTGTGGGTCTACGAGACATCCAATGCTACTTAGCTATCCTAACACCATGCTAGCATATTAAGTAATTACCTTAAGGGCCTAGGCACAATCCATTCTAAGGCAATGAATTGAATCATCATGGAACCAATGTTGATACACAACATAATTATCCATACTAACCTAGTTATGTTATAATTAACTAGACTATAGTGGGGGTCTATAGGTTCTATGATAATGAGATATGTTCATGATGAAACAGTCATAGAAGCTATACCTTCCACATACATGGACTCGACAATCAAACACGAAGAGCTTTGCCCAAGTATATGTATAAGTAGAGACTAAAGATACTATCTTTATTATGCATAAAGTCACAATTACAAGAAAGAATACATGAGCCATACCTTTCCCAATGTAGGATTGGGAAGAGAGAGACTCCTTACTCCTTTCCCAATTTGGACTTGGGACTAGAGACTCTCCTCTCTACAACCTAACTCCTCTAAGACTATGGATGATAGTGTATACAATAGAGATGAAGCTCAAGTGGTGTGTCTTGAAGTGAGAGGTAGGGGGTTCTTTTTATACTAGTGTTGAGGTCGGTTCGCGCCACCAAAAGCGCGTGAATCAGTAACCATTGACTCTAGGGAGCCGGGAGGAGCCAACACGTGGAGGCTGACCGAGTTTGGTGCAGAGACCAGGTCGGTCGACCCACTGGTTCGTCCGACCTGGTCATTGCACCGTTTCCTGTGTGCTTTCTCCAGGTGGCTGCCGGGTGGGTCCCATTGATGTATATGGGTGATACACCGTTGGATCTCCTCGGATACTTCTTTTTGTGGGCCATTTGATCCATGGGATCCCACATGTTGTCGCCTGATTGGCTGGAATGATATTTTATAGGATTGGTCCCTCTACATTTCCTCATTTCCTGCATAAAGTGTTGCATACACATATTTCTCCAAGTCCAAGTGGAATTGGGTTAGGTATAAAGGTGATGTGTGCAAGAAATGACAAATCCTTCACATAATTGAGTTAAATTGACGGATGAAATTGGTATATAATAGCCGTCAACATCAGCCAACTTTGCCTCTTGCAAAAAGGACGAAGTGAGAGCCCACAAGCTAAACAAGAGGAGAAAGGCCGATATGGAATATGTCAAAGAGAATGTGAAGCAAATTTGCCAAAAGTTGGAGATTGAGCCCATTGTATCTCCAGTCATCTCTGATGATTCCGATTCTGATTTCATCGAGCTCGGGCCCTTGACTCCCTCCGAGCTTGCCTATTTTGGCATTGGGGACTCGAGTGGTTCCATTCCTCCTCCTCCTCATCAGCCAGAGAATGAAGATGAAGACGATGAGAGTACCGACAACGAGGCTTGAAGACCTTAGGTCCCTCCTCTCCTTCTTTTTGGTGACTTGATGCCAAAGGGGGAGAGATTGAGGGAGAGTCTTAGGATTTAGCTGTAGGATGTGAGGAGAGCTATCTTTTGTGTCTTTTGTCTCTTTGTGGGTTGTAAGTCTTATATAATGCTCTTTTGGTACTTTTGGTCCTGTTATGCAATGTTATGAACTGCTTATGAAGATATTGATAAAATCTGTGATTTTGCTCTAAGAATGACATATATGCTTGTTGTTAACATGATGATGTCAATTATGTCATTCTCATCATGATTATTGTTTCTATACACTTAGTTCTCCCACCATAAAGAGTGCACATATGGATCATGTTTTCATTGCTTAATGTGTTTTAAACACATATGTGCACACTTTATGTAAATCTCAACTTTTTATCATATTTTGTGAAATCTCAATTGGTTGTCATCAATGACCAAAAAGGGGGAGGCTGAAAGTGCATCTAAGAATCCATTGTGGGTTTTGGTTGATTTATGACAAGTAAATGAGATCCTAACCACATTGTTGAGATGGGCACAGGTTCTAATGAGAAAATGAGCAAAGTGCCAAAAAGAGAGGAGAATGAGGAGCAATGCGGAAAAGAGCTCAAGAAACAAGTGTAATAGATCATTGTGTATGGAGTGTGTTAAGGAAACACACACCAAGAGCTCAAGCACAAATAATCTCACACATTGCACAAAACTATACAGGACCGGACTAGTCCGACTGACCCCGGACATGTCCGATATCTTTCTACACAAGATCGGACAAGTCCTCACAATGCGGACTTGTCCTCACAGTCCAGTTTTTAACTGACCGGACTAGTCTGATATCACCGTGGACTAGTCCGATATCTCTCTAACTAGAATCGGACTAGTCCTCCCCAGTGCGGACTAGTCCCCAAACACATCACAAGTTGCACATAATCGGACAATTCCGATAACACAACAGACTAGTCCGATATCTTTCTGATGTCAATCGTACAAGTCCGATACCAGCACGGACTAGTCCAAAAACCCTCTGACCTAAATCAGACAAGTCCTCCAAGTGCGGACGTGTTCCCCAAATTCACTTAGGGTTTCACTTATCCGGACAAGTCAGATATTCATCGGACGAGTCCGAAGATTTCCAGAACCAAAATCGGACATGTCCGCTCTTAGCCAGACAAGTCCGATGTTTCAGGACACCTAGGGTTTGTTACACGCATCACACTGGACTAGTCCGGTGTACACCACAGACTAGTCCGATCTTTCTAAACTCTAACGGTAACTTTTGGGAACCCCATATAAATAGGTGTGCATGGCCCATTTTCACAACTCTCGAACCCCTGCGTTGTCACACCTTCCATGAGCCTAGAAAACACTTCTCTCCATGAATTCCAACGCAAGAAAGATCAATCCCTTGATGATACACTTTGGATCATTGGAGAGACATGGTTCTTCACTCATTGAGCTCTTGGTTTGAATCCCTAAAACAGTCTTGTGGTTTTCATTGTGATCTTAAGAGTGTGTTCTTGGTGGTGTTCATATTGTAATCTTGGGGAGCCCTCAACATGTGAGAAGGCCCCTTGAATTTGGTTATTTGCCCTTTGTGATTAGTGAAGAGGATTGGCCTCCGTGGCGATCCGACGAGGGTAGGGTTGGAGAAGACCTGGTCCTTTTGTGGACTTCTCAACATGGACGTAGGTTGCCTCTGTGGGAACCGAACCACGAGATAAAGTGCTTGTGTTATTTCTTTGTGCCCATTGTTCTTACACTTCATATATATCTAGGGTTTCAATCAATCTTGTTCACTTTACGTTGAAACATTTAATATAAGATTAACTTGTGGTACATCCTGGTTCATAGTTGTGTAACACTTCAATTACAAGTATATTTCTGCTGCATACATCCTAGGATTAAGATAATCGATCCAATTTGATCAATCTAGTCGGTACACACCGGACTTGTCCGACATCTCGAGATTTGATCTAGTTGTTAAGTGTTGCAGGTCCCGACAGAAAATCAAAAAGGCCTATTCACCCCCCTCTAGGACACATTCACGATTTCATACTGGAGAGCTGTAGGCCAGTAAAAACTATGCTGGAAGACCTTACCGACCAGCGTACGGGATGAAGAATGATTCCCACACTCGCCTCTATGGATTTCTGCGAGGAGCTCGCAACCATCTTCCTGGGATATGCACTGCAATAGGATGCCATCGGCGCCACATCATTAGATATCTTCTTCTACCAATGTGCATCTCTTAGCCATCTAGACAATCTGTTCAATGGACACATTTTCTTCAAGAAGGATGTTGTCTTTTAAGTAGTCCCTGACCTCTGAGATCCATGCATCGGGACTAACTTATGCTTCTGGATCTTGCGTGCTTGGTTGCTCGGAGTTTCCAGTGACGCCTATGATCCTTGGTTGGTGCCATGGTAATAGGGCCACTGGGACCACCAGCTCCGAGTTGCTGGTCTTGCCTCATTCACCCAATTCGACAGGCTGGGCGGAAGGTGCTGGTAATCTTCTAATAAAAATCTCGTCGGGTGCCGGAGCCTTGGTTGAAGCTTTCATTGAGAGGTCATTAGCCTCAACGTTGTTGGTACGCTGGACATGGCATAGGTCCAGGACCTCGAAGTCCTCCTGCAGCTTCTTGACTTGAAGAACATACGCTGCTAGTTGAGGATGGTTGCAACAACATTCTTCTTTGACTTGTTTCATGATGAGTTGTGAATCCCCTTTTATCAGCAGCTGCTTGACGCCAAAGGATAGCATCATCTTTAGTGCGAAGATGAGAGCTTCATATTCTTCCATGTTGTTCGTCGCCTTAAAGTCAAGGCGGTCCATGTACTTGACTTGCTCCCCGGTTGATGAGAGGAGCAAAATTCCAGCTCTGGCCAGCTGCTTCTGCATAGAGCCGTCGAAGAAGAGGGTCCATTGAGGCTCGGTGAAGACCGGGACCTTAGGTTCTGACATTTCAACGTCGAGAGCTCCTATACCAGATGGAGATGGAGTCCACATCGCGACAAAGTCAGCTAACGCCTAACTCTTGATGGCGTGTGGAGGTAGGAAGTCAAGCTCGAACTCCGCTAGCTCTGCGGCCCACTTGGTGATTGAATGTGGCCTAGAGGGGGGGTGAATAGGCCTTTTTGAAAATTATCGGATCCTGCAACACTTAACAACCAGTTCAATACCAGAGATATTGGACTAGTCCGGTAAAGTGCGGACTAGTCCGGTGTTCACGGACTAAGTTGGTTAAACATGATCGATTAGATCAATTCTTTATGTATGCAGCGGAAATATAGAATCAAATAAAGGTTTCAATGTTATATGCTAGATTATATCACAATTAAATCTTATGTTTAACAGTTCAACGTGAGATAAGCAATGATTATGAAACCCTAGATTATATTGATGAATAAGAATGATGAACACCAAAAACAAGACACAAGGATTTATCTCGTGGTTCGGCTCCCACAAAGGCAACCTACATCCATGTTGAGGAGTCCACAAAAGGACCGGGTCTTCTCCAACCCTACCCTCATCGGATCACCACAAAGGGCAATCCTCTTCCACTAATCACAACGGGGTGAATAACCGAATTCAAAGGGGCCTTCTCACACGTTGAGAGCTCCCTTGGATTACAACACGACCACCAAAACACACTCAAAAGATTACAATTAAATCGCAGGAGTGTGTTAGAGAATCAAACCAAGAGCTCAATGTGGTGTTGAACGTGTCTCTCCAATGATCTAGAGTGAATCCTCAAAGGATTGATTGTTGTTGCACTTAATTTCGTGGAGAGATGTGGTGTTTGAGGCTCTTGCGAGGTTTCACGGCGCTAGGGTTCGAGAGAGTCAAAGTTGGGCCGTGCACCTCTATTTATATGGGGTTTCTAAAAGTGACCGTTAGGGCTCAGAAAGTTCGGACTAGTCCGTGGTGGTCACTGGACTAGTCTGGTGTGCTGAGTGTAGCAAACCCTAAGTGTCCCGAAATATCGGACTAGTCCGGCTAGGATCGGACTTGTCCGATTTCGCTACTAGAAAACTTCGGACTAGTCGGATAGTCATCAGACTTGTCCGGACATGTGAAACCCTAAGTGTATAGGATGACAAGTCTGCACTTGGAGGACTTGTCCGATTCAGATCAGAGGGTATTTCGGACTAGTCCGTGCAATGTTGGACTTGTCCATTTTGGATCAGAATGAATATCGGACTAGCCCGGTTGTGATCGGACTTGTCCGATTTTGTGCGACTTGTGAAGTGTTTTGAGGACTGGTCCGCACTGGGGGGGGACTAGTCCGATTCTGGTCAGAAAGGATATCGGACTAGTCTGATGGATATCAGACTTGTCCGATTTCGTGCAGAAAGGATATCGGACTAGTCCGGTGTCTGTCGGACTAGTCCGGTCCTGTGTAACTTTGTGCAATGTGTGTGTTTAAATGTGGTTGAGCTCTTGGGATGTGTTTCCTTAACACACTCCATACACAATAATCTACTACTCTTCTTCCTTGAGCTCATTTCCACTTTGCACCTCATTCTTCCTTCTTTTTGGTACTTTGCTCATTTTTCTATCATAAGCCTGCACTCATCTCAACAAAGAGGTTAGGATCCAAATTGCTTGTCATAAATCATCCAAAACCCACAAGGGAGTCCTAGATGCACTTTCAATCTCCCCATTTTTAGTGATTGATGACAACCAATTGAGATTTCACAAAATGTGATAAAAATTAAGATTTTCATAAAGTATGCACATATGAATCCAAAATACATCAAGCAGTGAAAAGTATTATCCATATGTGGATTCTTTATGGTGGGATGCATAACTAAGTACACTGAAACATTGATAATGACAAAATTGACATTAATTACCAAATAGCAAGCATATATGACAATCTAGAGCAAAATCATAGTTTTCAAAAATACTACTCAAAGGATTAACTCATTGCATCACAGAACCATAATTAACATAAGTTCATTGTTCAAACATTACAAGCCACAAAAGAGTTAAAAGAAAGCATAGAACTCTCTCCTCGCAAACTACAGCTAAGACTAAGACTCCCCCTCAATCTCTCCCCCTTTGGCATCAAGACACCAAAAAGAAGGAGAGGAGGGTCCTAGGGTCTTCACTCTTCGCTGTCGGTCCTCTCATCGTCGTCTTCATCATCTTCATCTTCAGCTTGATGAGGAGGAGGAGGAGGAGGAGGTGCGGAGGTACTCGAGTCCCCAACACCAAAGTAGGCAAGCTCGAAGGGGGTCAAGGGCCCGAGCTCGGTGAAATCAGAGTCTGAGTCTTCTGAGATTGTTGGAGACCCAATTGGCTCAATCTCCATCTTCTGGCAAATTTGCTTGACATTTGCCATGATATACTTCATGTCCTCCTTTCTTTTCTTGTTGAGCTTATGGGCCTTCACTTCGGCCTTTTTGCAGGAGGCAAAGATTGCAACCAGGTACTTGAGAATTCCGCTGGCTGAACCTTTTTGAGGGGCTGCTCAAGAAGCAGGGGCAGCCCTAGCATCTTCTCTTGATCTTGTCGTTGCCTCGGGACTGGAAGCCGGTGAGGGAGCAGCCTGCACACTCGGATTTTGAGGCATTTGAGGCCTCAAGGGTAGATGCTCCACACCTTTCACAAACTCAATGCCGGTGACTTTCTTAATCACAAACATTAGGTAAGGAGCATATCCGCAAGATCTGTTGGGAGTCCAGGATATGTTCACCATATCATTCCAAATGTATTCCGCCACATCAAATGGGTGGTCCTTGCTTATGACTCTCATCAGAGTCCGGAGGTATCCTTGCACACTCGCAGCATCTCAATCCTTGGGAGCAATTGTCTTTCTTAACACTATGTTCAACACCACAAAGAATGGCTTCATGTTTTTGGTGGAAGGAGGGTTCAACTTTGAGTTTGGCTCATATAGGAACTTCATATTTTCCTTCTCGATGACACCAACATTGTGAATAATCACATTGTCATTGCTTGAGGTGTCAAGATGCAACATTCTTGCAAATTCTTCATATGTGATAGTGTACTTGGATCCATGAGTCATCCAAGTCACTCTCTTCTTCATCGCTTGCAATATAACAAGTGGCATAGAACTGAGCCACCACTTCATCATTCCAATTGTACTTGAAGGCAAAGAGGTCCTTCAAGCCATGTCTTTCAGCTGCTGCAATCACTTCATCAAATGCAGAGCATCTCTTCTTCTCAAGATGCGCCCAGTCAATCCACTGATTGCGCACCACCGGTGTCTTCATCTGCAGGTAAACAGCCCTGTAATAGTCAGCATGAAAATTGCTCCAGAATCTTCCATCTGCAGCTTGCTTTGGATGACTGTAGCAATCCACACTGCAGAACTTGGCCGCTGAGTCACTGCCCTTTCCATTAAACTTCTCTTCAGTGCGGTCCCGGACCCCTTCCCTCGAAGCATGTAGCTTCAACGGGCCAACTGGACCCTTCGCTATCCCTTTGCCCTTGCCTTTGGCTAGGCGGGCACTTGCCGAGCTAGGGCCACCACCGGTGGTAGCCCTAGAAGCTGGCACCTTGGAGGCTGGCTTCTTCGCCAGCACTTTCCTCCGAACCTGTGGAGGAGACGGAGCTAGCTCGGTAGGTCTCTCTTGGCGCTTCTTGACGAGACTCGTTGAGGTCCGAGGTGCCACCTCGTGGTCCATCTCGGCCTCAAAATCAGAAACTTCATCGTTTGAGCTCGACATGACCTAAGAATGGGTGGCTTGAATGAGAATGAATGTTACAAGGCATAGTTGTGAAAGTATAGCAAGGACTTGCATTGAGGAATTGAAAAGTTAGGTTTTGAGTTCAGAAAAGTCAGACTTGTCCGGTGTACAGGCACAGACTAGTCCGGGGGACCGGACTTGTCCGTGCATGGACCGGACTAGTCCGGTGTTCATCCTCAAAAACCTAAGAGACTGGATAAATGGTGAATTCAAATGCACGACGACCTTAGCAAACACGTAATACATCAGGAGAGCATGTATATAGCAAGGAATGCTAGGCTATTTGATCAACAATGAAGAAATTTGGTATTTTCTAGGGTTTGAGCTAAAATTACCGAAGAATTGCTTGAAACTTGGAGATGAGGGTGTTGAAGGCCGGACAAGTCCGCTAGCGTCAATCCTCAAGTGGACAAGCTTGATTTCCGCCCAAATGCGAAGCTTTTTGTTGGAGGGAGCAAGGAATCGCCTTGGGAGCTCGAGCACGAAGAGATAGAGCGCGTGAGGCAAGAGTGGAGGTGAGGAATTTAGGGTTTAGCGGCGGCTAGGGTTATGGACACGAAAAATCGGACAAGTTCGGAGATGACCGGACTAGTTCGAGCTTTTCCAGGGGCTATATCGGACTAGTCCGTTGTCTACCGGACTAGTCTGGCCTAACCGGCACTCTACAGACTAGTCTGCATGGGCAGACTAGTCCGGGCAACCACGGACTAGTCTTTGGTCACCAGGCAAGAATTTTTAGCCCATTCATATATATTTGAAGGTACATATTTAGAGAACAGAGAGGCAAAACACATCAAATAATCTTGATGAATATGATCAGTAAGCATACAACAATCAAGCAATGATCATAATTCACCAAGATCTAGTAATTGACATAGTTTTTTGGAGAAAAATGAGAGAGATGATTTTCACAATCCAATCAACATATTTGAAGAATTCATACAGGTATGCAATATTTCAACCACACTCTGAGCATCAAGGATATTTTGTTCATTTCAGAGTTCACAAAAATGTTTTTCATCAAGTGGCTTGGTGAATATGTCGGCCAATGGCTTTTGATTGTTCACATGTGAAATGGCTATGTCTCCTTTCATGGCATGATCTCTCAAAAAGTGATGTCTTATGTCTATGTGTTTAGTTCTGGAGTGCTCAACTGAGTTGTGGGCAATTTTAATGGCACTCTTATTGTCACAAAGGAGTGGAATATGGTTCATATTGTAACCATAGTCCCTTAGAGTTTGTCGCATCCAAAGGAGTTGATCACAACAACTCCAGGCTGCAACATACTCCGCTTCGGCTGTGGATAAGGCAATGGAATTTTGTTTCTTGGAGGACCAAGAAACTAAGGATCTCCATAGGAATTGGCATGTACCGGAGGTGCTTTTTCTATCTACTTTGCACCCGGCATAATCTGCATCGGAGTAACCAATGAGATTGAATTTCGAGCCTTTTGGGTACCAAAGACCAAGGTTGGGTGTATGAACTAAATATCTCAAGATCCTTTTTACAGCTGTCAAGTGACATTCCTTAGGGTTAGCTGGAAATCTTGCACACAAACATACACTCAACATAATACATGGCCTAGATGCACATAAATAGAGTAGAGATCCAATCATGGAGCGATATACCTTTTGGTCGACGTTAGGTCCATCTTCATTGAGGTCTAGGTGGCCATTCGTTGCCATGGGGGTTTTTATGGGCTTCGCCTTGTCCATGCCAAACTTCTTGAGTATGTCCTGCGTGTACTTGATTTGGCTTAGGAATGTCCCTTCCTTCTGTTGCCGTACTTGGAATCCCAAGAAGTACTTTAACTATCCCATCATTGAAATTTCAAACCTGTCTGTCATGATTTTACTAAATTCTTCACAAAAATATTGGTTAGTTGACCCGAAGATTATATCGTCAACATAAATTTGATAAATAAAAAGATCATCATCAAAATTCTTTGTAAACAGTGTATAGTCTACTTTGCCAATCTTGAGGCCATTTTCAATTAAGAAATCTCTAAGACACTCATACCAAGCTCTAGGAGCTTGTTTGAGGCCGTAGAGAGCCTTGCGCAATTTAAACACATGGTCGGGAAACTCTTCATCTTCAAATCCGGGTGGTTGCTCCACGTACACCTCTTCCTTGATTGGTCCGTTGAGGAAGACGCTTTTCACATCCATTTGATATAGCTTGAAATCATGGTGAGTAGCATATGCAAGTAATATTCTAATAGATTCAAGCCTAGCTACTGGAGCAATAGTTTCATCAAAATCCAAACCTTCGACTTGTGAATACCCTTTTGCCACAAGTTGTGCCTTGTTCCTTGTCACCACCCCGTGTTCATCTTGTTTGTTGCGGAAGACCCACTTGGTGCCGACAATGTTTGCATTGGGTCTTGCCACAAGTTCCCACACTTCGTTCCGCTTGAAGTTGTTCAATTCTTCTTGCATTGCCACTAACCAGTCCAAATCTTTCAATGCATCTTCAACCCTGCGTGGTTTCAAAAAGGATACAAACGAATAGTGTTCACAAAAGTTAGCTATGCGAGATCTAGTGGTTACTCCCTTTTGGATGTCACCGATGATGTTGTCGATTGGGTGATCCCTTTGGACGCATTGGTGTACTCTTGGGTGTGGCACTTGAGGAGTTGTTTCTTCATGTTCATCTGCTTCTCCCCCTAAGTAATTGCCTTCGCTGACTTGTTGATTATCTTCGTATTCTTGTGGTTGGTCTTGTGCTTAAGCTCCCCCTTGATCGTTGGTCTCCTCTTGTGGTTCATCTCCCTCATGTACGTGTGGAGGTGGCTCTTGTGGTCGAACTTCTCCTAGAGCCATTCTTTTCAATGCTTGACAAGGAGCTTCTTCTTTACTGGTGAGTAGCTCATAGGATGTCTTCTTGAGTAGTCGATGAAGATAAATTCGATTTACGGCGTGGCAAGCGGTGTTAATCGCTTCCGCCCAAAATCGATCCGATGTCTTGTACTCATCGAGCATTGTTCTTGCCATCTATATGAGTGTTTGATTCTTCCTTTCGGCAACTCCGTTTTGTGGTGGAGAATATGGCGCTGAAAATTCGTGCTTGATGCCCTCTTCATCAAGGTACTCCTCCACTTGTGTGTTCTTGAACTCTGTGCTGTTGTCGCTTTGAATATTCTTGATTGTCAATGAGAATTCGTTTTGAGCTCTCTTGAAAAACTTCTTGAGTATTCCTGGTGTTTCTGACTTATCATACAAAAAGAAAACCCAAGTGAAGCGAGAAAAGTCATCAACAACTACTAAACCATATTTGTTACCCCCGATGCTTATGTAAGCAATTGGACCAAATAAGTCCATGTGAAGTAGTTCGGGCGGTCATGTTGTAGTCATGACGTTCTTTGCGGGATGAGATGCTCCAACTTGCTTCTCGGCTTGGCACACGCTACAAGGCCTATCTTTCTCAAAAACAACATCCTTCAAACCGCGGATGTGATCGCCCTTGAGGAGTTTGTCCTCATACCAACATGCGCTAGCCGTCTATGCCATAGCCAACCCATGTTGGTCTTTGCAATCAAGCATGGGTCAAGTTCGGCTTTATCCTTGTTGAAATCAACAAGGTAAAGCTTTCCCTTTAACATACCCTTGAATGCAATGGAACCATCACTCCTCCTAGAGACGGTCACAACCTCGTTAGTGAACAAGCAATTATAACCTTTGTCACAGCGTTGAGATATGGACATCAGGTTATAATCTAAGGATTCAACATGTAGTACATGAGAAAGTGTGTGTTTGGATGATATATCAATTTTATCGATACCGAGCACCCTTCCTTGACTGTTATCTCCAAAGTAGATGCCCTCATTTGGGTCCTCATTCTCTTCATATTCCGCGAACATTCTTCAATCTCCGATCATATGGTTGGTGCAGCCACTGTCTAGCACCCATTTAGATCCACCGGAGGAATAGGCCTGCAAAAACAAATTATTCTTTGGTTTTAGGTACCCAAGCTTGCTTGGGTCCTTGGAGGTTAGTTACAATACATTTGGGCACCCACACATGAGATTTAGTGTTCCCATGGTGTGCCCAACATAATGAGCATAAACCTTGCCAAAATTATTTCTCATCAACACATAGGAGGCATCAAAGGTTCTAAAGAGTAATTGTTGTTGTTTGTAAACAGGACTAGTCTGGGAGGCCGGACTTGTCCGGAGGACAGGACTTGTCCAGACACTGACCGGACTAGTCCGGTGTTCGTGTGAGTTCAAGTTTTTACCCTTCGACTTACTAGTTTGCGAAGGTCTTCCCTTCACAAAGGAAATCCTCTCCTTGTTATTCTTATGGTTTCTAGCATGCTGCTTTTCATCATAAGAGTAACCAATGCCATATTTAACATTTGGCGGTCTTTGGACCAAGTATGCACTACGTGCATAGTCGATCTTCTCCTTGTCAAATATGCCACTTTCAGCAGGATGTTTATCCTTTGTGGAGGTTGACTTTTCCTTCAAACTGGTGTCACCTTTCTTACATGTGCAAGCATGAGCAAAATCAGTTTTAGTGGGTTGAGAAGGTGAGCTTGAGGAGGAGGAAGGTTCACTCAGCTTGAGTGACTCAACTTGCACTTCAAGGATCTTGTTAACCTTGATCAGGTCAGCAAGTTGGTCCTTGATTGCAACATTTGAGTCGGTTAACTCCAGGCAAGCTTCCTTGCTTGAAGATAACTCAAGCTCTAGTGAATTGATTTTCTCCTTTTCAAGTTCTAGAAGTTTGTCAAGCTCAACATACTCCTCCTTTTGGGAGATAATCATGTCCTCTTGACGATGAATTAACCTCTCCTTCTTAACAAGTTGATCAAGTAAAAATTTCATTTTTGTTGCAGCTTTCCTATCTAGTCCAATAAGCATGTCCTCATTATCACTATTTATTTCGTCATCACTAGAGTAGGAATGCACGGAAAGGGGCTTTGATGGTTACCATGCGTTTACCTTCCTTTGCCATGAGGCAAGTGCCATTTCCCTTCCTTGCGCCGAGTGTAGGGAAGAGGGTAGAATTCTTGGATGTCTTCTCGATGGCTATGCTAGCCATCTCTTCTTCTTCGGACGATGAGAACTCATCATTTGAGTCCCACTCTTTCCCAATGTGCGCTTGTTCGGCTTGTTTCTTCTTCTTGAAGAATTTCTTGTGTTGAGGCTTGGCTTCTTTAGTCTTTTTCATGTTCTCCTCATATGGGCAATCAACTATAAAGTGGTTATACGCACCACAATTATAGCATGCCCGCCTCAACTTTGGCTTTGTTCTTTCTTTGTACATTCCTTCGCTTGACTTTGTACCTTGTCTCTTCTTCATGATTCTTTTGAATTTCTTCATAAACAATATCATGTCTTCTTCATCTAATTCACTGCTCTTGTCGTCACTATCTTCCTCTAGTTGTGCTTATCTAGCTTTTTTGGATAGGGGCTTGAGTGTGGACTTCAAAGCAACCCCTTTCTTCTTTGCCGAGGTGAGGTCGGCAATTTCCTTGACGTGCTTTGCTTGTTTTTCCATCATCTCAAAGTTGATGATCTTTCCAAGCAATTCATCCGGAGTCATCCTTTTGTATCCAGGGCTTTCTCTAATCATGGAGCATAGTGTGACATTGCGAGGCATAAAAGCTCTAAGGATGAGCTTTACCACCTCGTGGTCATTCCACTTCTTGCTCCCATATGATCAAACTTTGTTGACAGTGTCTTCAATCGGTTGTACATTTCTTGGGGTGACTCGTCTTCCTCAATTGCGAATCTTCCTAATTCACCTTCGATCATCTCGATTTTTGCTTTATGCACATGTCGGTCACCTTCATGTGCAGTTTGCAGTGTATCCCATATCTCCTTAGCGATTTCGAGTCCATCCACCTTAGTGAACTCGTCCCGACTGAGTGAGGAGGTGATTACTGTTGCGGCTTGAGCGTTTCTATGAATAGCCTACTCTTGGCTTGGGGTGAGCTCTTCGTCGTCGTCCGGAATATCTATCCTTGTGCATACAACATGCCATAGACTTGGATTGAGGGAAATCAAATGCATTTTCATATTCTGCCTCCACATTGAGTAATCACTTTCATCGAAGTGTGGGGCTTTTCCATGTGGGATAAATAAGTAATGATTATTATTGGAATTTAGACGATCATAGTTAAAAGGATATCGGGAGTAGTCGGTGTGACTACTCCCCTTCTTCTTCTCTTCAACTTTCACTTTCCATTTGGAAAGTGCCTTTTTTCTAAGGAGCGCCTTTAGCTCCAGTGTCTCCTCATCATCGTCCTCGATGTCTTGAATGGCTTCGAGGTACTTCTCCACCTTTTCATTTTTGTTGGTGTTAACCTCTTCTTGGTTGTTGATTTTGTGGATGTCCTTCATCTCCGATATGATCTCTTCAAGTGGTTAGACTCTTTCTTGAAGAACCCGCTCTGATACCAATTGAATGTGGCCTAGAGGGGGGGGGTGAATAGGCCTTTTTGAAAATTGTCGGATCTTGCAACACTTAACAACCAGTTCAATACCAGAGATATCGGACTAGTACGGTAAAGTGCGAACTAGTCCGGTGTTCACGGACTAAGTTGGTTAAACTTGATCGATTAGATTGATTCTTTTATGTATGCAGCGGAAATATAGAATCAAATAAAGGTTTCAATGTTATACACTAGATTATATCACAATTAAATCTTATGTTTAACAGTTCAACGTGAGATAAGCAATGATTATGAAACCCTAGATTATATAGATGAATAAGAACGATGAACACCAAAAACAAGACACAAGGATTTATCCCGTGGTTCGGCTCCCACAAAGGCAACCTACGTCCACGTTGAGGAGTCAACAAAAGGACCAGGTCTTCTCCAACCCTACCCTCGTCAGATCGCCACGAAGGCCAATCCTCTTCCACTAATCACAAAGGGGTGAATAACCGAATACAAAGGGGCCTTCTCACACGTTGAGAGCTCCCTATGATTACAACACGAAATACCACCGAAACACAATCAAAAGATTACAATTAAATCACAGGAGTGTGTTAGAGAATCAAACCAAGAGCTCAATGTGGTGTTGAACGTGTCTCTCCAATGATCTAGAGTGAATCCTCAAAGGATTGATCGTTGTTGCACTTAATTTTGTGGAGAGAGGTGGTTTTTTAGGCTCTTGGGAGGTGTGACGGCACTAGGGTTCGAGAGAGTCAAAATTGGGCCGTGCACCTCTATTTCTATGGGGTTTCTAAAAGTGACCGTTAGGGTTCAGAAATTTCGGACTAGTCCGTGGTGGTCACCGGACTAGTCCGGTGTGCTGAGTGTAGCAAACCCTAAGTGTCCCGAAATATCGGACTAGTCTGGCTAGGATCGGACTTGTCCGATTTTGCTACTGGAAAACTTCGTACTAGTACGATAGTCATTAGACTTGTCCGGACATGTGAAACCCTAAGTGTATAGGATGACAAGTCCGCACTTGGAGGATTTGTCCGATTCAGATCATAGGGTATTTCGGAATTGTCCGTGCAATGTCGGACTTGTCCGTTTTGGATCAGAATGAATATCGGACTAGTCCGGTTTTGATCGGACTTGTCCGATTTTGTGCGACTTGTGAAGTGTTTTGAGGACTAGTCCGCACTGGGGAGGACTAGTCCGATTCTGGTCAGAAAGGATATCATACTAGTCCGATGGATATTGGACTTATCCGATTTCGTGCAGAAAGGATATTGGACTAGTCTGGTGTTTGTCGGACTAGTCTGGTCTTGTGTAACTTTGTGCAATGTGTGTGTTTAAATGTGGTTGAGCTCTTGGGATGTGTTTCATTAACACACTCCATACACAATAATCTACTACTCTTCTTCCTTGAGCTCATTTCCACTTTTCTCCTCATTCTTCCTTCTTCTTGGTACTTTGCTCATTTTTCTATCATAGGCCTGCACTCATCTCAACAAAGGGGTTAGGATCCCAATTGCTTGTCATAAATCATCTAAAACCCACAAGGGGGTCCTAGATGGACTTTCAGCGATGCTTCATGTTGAGTTTGGATTATGAGGTATAGCACATAGTGGATAAGAGGTTATCATTGATATCTTGTGAGCTTGGAAGTAGTGGTGTAGATTCCTTGATGCAATAACAACTGTGTATAGCAGCCTATGGACTTCAAGGTATCTGGTCTTTGCATCATGGAGGACCTCGCTGATGAAGTAGATAGGTCGCTGAATAGTCCGGACCCTCCTAGAGGGGTCCGGTCTATCTTCTCCATGTACCCGGACCCTGCGCCCCCCCTTGGAGGGATCCAGATCTTCTTCTTCATGAGCAATCGGGACCATCCCAGAAGGGGTCGACATGTCTTCTTGTAGATGAAGGTCCAGAGGCCCCGGCCTTCAGGTCCCTCTTTAGTGTCTGGGGCTGAGACCCAGACTTGCCTTGAACATTAACTCCTCCAGGTGGCTCCGCACCCTCCCGAAGGGGTCCGAAACTTTGTGAGGAAGAACCCAGGGGATCTTCTGGTCTCTCTGCGACCAGGATCATGCTGGCAACTTTTGTCGTTGCAGCAATGTAAAGCAGAAGAGGCTCACCAGGTTCTGGAGCTACCATGATGGGCATTGTAGTGAGGGACTGCTCAAGCTCCTAGAATGCCTTGTCTGCTTCTTCGGACCAGTTGGAAGGCATGGACTTCCTCAGAAGCTTGAGGAAAGGGAGTGCCTGCTCAGCTAGCCTAGAGATAAACTGGTTGAGTGAGGTCAGACACCCAGTCAGCTTATGGACATCCTTGATGCGAGCAGGACGCTGCATTGCTTCAATTGATTTTATCTTCTCTGGATTTGCTTCAAATCCTCGGTGGCTCACCAGGAATCCAAGAAGCTTTCAAGAAAAAATCTTGAAGATACACTTGTCAGGGTTTAGCTTTGTGCACATCATGCGCAGCTTGTCAAAGACAGATGAAGATTATCCAACAAAGATTCTTTGGTCTTGACTTTGACGACGATGTCATCGACATATACCTCCACAAGGTCCCAGATAAGATCCCCAAAAGTTTTATGCATTGCTCGCACAAAAGTTAAGAGAGCATTCTTAAGACCATAAGACATATAAGTATAGAAATATAGACCGTTTATTGTAATAAAGCCAATATGTTCTTCGTCTTCCTTAGCCATTGGAATTTGATGAAAACCAGAATATGCATCTAGGAAGCATGCTCATAGCCAAGTAGAATCCACTATCTGATCTATTATTGGTAGTGGAAAAGAGTCTTTTGGACATGCCTTATTAAGATTGGTGTAGTCAATGCACATCTGAAGCTTCCCGCCGGCCTTAGGTATAACTACTGGGTTTGCCAGCCACTGCGGATGATGTACTTCTCGGATGAATCCAACATCGAACAACTTCTTGATTTCTTCACAAATAAAGTTCTGCCACTCGATGGATTGCTTTCGGGGCTTCTGTTGTATTGGCCGTGCGTCGGGGTAGATCATTAGATGGTGCTTGATCGCCTCTCTAGGAATCCCAGGCATCTGTGACGGTTGCCATGCAAACACGTCGACATTTGCTCAGAGGAAAATGACGAGCGCGAGTTCCTATTTGTCACCCAGACCTCTCGCAATGCGAGTGGTCTGGGTGGCATCGGAACCGTTTTGGATGAATTTGACAGGAACATTGTCGCCGCTTGGCTGCACAAGGGGTGCAGAAGTTGAGTCGCGCTGGCGCGAGCTCGGAGGTTGTTGAGTAAGTTGCTCCTTGCTGGAATCAGCCTCTTGCGCAACTACTAGTGCATGAAGCTTCTCCAACGTTGTGACTCCAGCAGTACGGTCCCCTCGGATCCAAAGGACGCCCGTCAGAGTTGGCATCTTCAGCACCAAGTAGTCGTAGTGGGATACAACCATGAACCGGTATAGAGGTGGTCTGTCGAGGATGGCGTTGAAGGGAAGGCTGATATCTGTCAAATCAAAGATCAGTTTCTTCGATCGTTAGTTCTTATGAGTTGCGAATGTTACCAGGAAAGAGACATAACCGAGCAGAGTGATAGCTCTCGGACCCACTCCGGAGAATAAGCTCAAGGGCTTAAGGTCCGACATGGGGACCTACACTTTCCTGAAGGCAGCGAAGCTGATGAGGTTGAGAGCCGCCACACCATCAACTAGAACATGGAAGAGCTGGATATTGTTGATAGTTGGGGACACTATGAGTGGAAGTTGCTCAGCTCATGCCATGTTCTTGGGGCAGTCGGAGGCGTCAAAGGTGATCGGAGTGTCCATCCACTTCTGATGGGCCTCTTCCTTGATAGTGGGAGTTATAGAAGCTACCTCCTAACGTAGAGTTTTCACTACGCGCTAGGAATAATGTCCCACGACCCTCCATACATCATATGCAAAATCTTTCTCCTCTCATTGTTGGAGTCATCGACGTTGTTGTAGAACGCCTTCAGCACCTTCTTGGAATCTTGGAAGCCTAGCTCCTGCACCAATGGAGCTTCGTCAACTTTCTTTCTTCCTTCCCGTTGGCGGAAAGGCGCGTATTCTCGATTCTTGTGCTGGGCACGCTCAGCCAACCTCTTGACTTCATGGCAGTCCTCAAGAGTTTTACTTGACATTTTGTCGATCTGGCACCACATCTTGTTGTCGCCGTCCTCAGACGTCGATCGTGGATGTTTGTCGGGGCTGGCCCCTGGCCTCCTGGAATTGTTGTGGCTACAGCTGTTGATGGCTTGTTGTTGTCGCATGCCTTCTTATTCTTCTTTTCACCACTACCTCGGGCAATGGTTCTAGCTTTGGAAGCAGATTGCGGACCTGCCTCCATAGCTGGTTTGGTGTGCCAGCCACGCCCTTCAGCAGCTCACATTTGTCTGCCAGGCTTAAGAGCACTGTAATGTTGTGGACGTTATTGGTGGCTAGCTTCTCCAAGATCTTCTTGTCTCTAACGCCCTGTCGGAATGCAATAACAACGAAGGCGTTGGAGATAGAAGGGATATTGTTCCGCACCTGAAAGAACCGCTAGATGAAGGAGCGCAGTGATTCTCCCAAATTTTGTCGTACGGCAAAGAGATCCAGTTCAGTGCTCGGGCGAGTGTATGAACTCACGAAGTTGGCGGTGAACTGGCGACATAGTTCTCCCCAACTATAGATGGAGTTGGGGGAAGGCTCATGAACCATGACTGGGTAGTACCGGTCAATGCTACTGGGCAGTAATTTGCCATTACATCCTCATTCCCTCCTACAGCAAGGATGGTGGCGGTGGAGTAGATCTGTAGGAATTTGATTGGGTTGACAGTCTCGTCATACTTCTCTGGCAGGTGAGGCTGAAACTTGGGTGGCCACTCCACCATGCAAAGGTGTGTTGCGAGCGGCGCACAACCACCTTCTGCTCCCATAGGAGAAGACTCCTCTAGAAGATGTCACCTCTCGTGGTTACGCTCGATGGTAACTCGATCATCTTGCTCTGTGTAACGGCGGCTAAGCTCCGTCCTAAGGTCTTCCGGTGGGATTCTGGACACCGTATGAGTACGGCGAGCCATTGAAGGGGTGCAGGATGTCACATGATGCGACAACGCATGTCCCCTCTGTGATGGCCTAGGTCCAAGTTGCCCTGACAAGGTCCTGTTGCGTGTAGGTGCTGGCCTAAGCTCACACTACAATAGGTTGTTGAGCGTCATGGCTGAAGTAGCGACCGAATTGTTGATGTCTTTGCGCCACTGCTCCAGCGCTACTGGAGTCACATCCGGCGCAGGTGGATGCTGAACAAGAGCCCGTGCTGCAATCAGCGCATTCTCTAGGGTTGAGATCGATCAGTGACCGACGCTAGGACACCATCCTCCAACTGACCAACAGCGGTTGCTGCTGCTGCAGGTGGTGGTCCGTTGTTTCCAGGTTGTTTTCCTGGAGCTCCAACTTGTTGATTAGTGGCAGGATTGCTACGAGGACGACGAGAGGTGTCACCAACTTCATTGCCTCTACCAGCCCGTGCATCCAGGCTAGTGGAAGCAGTAGTGGAGTTCACCATTGTTGATCTTGAAAATTCTTAAGACTCCCCCTACCTGGCGCGCCAAATGTCGAAGTGTGCGATCGACACTTCCCCTAGTACTACTAAGAAGTAATTCACAAAGGTTTTTTTAGTAGGGGCTTAAACTCAAGATCTCAAGAACAAAGTGACACAGGGATTCTACATGGTCTGGACCACCTGAACGTAAAACCCTACTCCATGAGGGTGTGTTGTATGCTTGATTTTTACTGAGCCTGAGTCAGTATGCAGGTGAATGAGCTTAGATCCTGCCGCCATGCAGCGCAAACCTTTTATAAGCCACGGTCTGGCTGTTACAGTGTAGCCGTGGCCCAATAGGTGGCCCGGTGCTATTAAACACCTTGTACACGATCTAGGCGATTAACAGCGGCTTATTTGAGTAATACGTGCCTTGATGGCAGCGTTACCATACTTGAAGGTCCTCTGATCATGCGTCATTAATGCAAGATAAATGGCGCATTAACCAGGTCTTGTAACGGCCGATTTATGGCCTCTTGAATGTCCGCACCGTTGGAGATCCCAGGACCCTTCCGTTGGTGAGGTAGATCTAGAGTCCACGTGGCAGGTCCGGAGCCACCCTCAGTAGGGAGGCAGATCGACACTGCGGGACACGTGGCAGCGCCGGAGCCACCTTTAGGAGAGAGGCAGGTCCGGCACTGCGGGACACGTGGTAGCGCCGGAGCCACCGTTAGGAAGGAGACAGGTCCGACACTGCGGGACACGTGTTGGCCTCCGAAGGTCTTCTCTTCTTGAAGGTGGGACTCAACACTTCTTCATATGATACTCGAGGGTATGTGCTCCGCAAGGTACCGACAGACCTGTTGGGGGTGGGATTTTGTCGAAGCCCACTGTTCCGAGTGGAAAAATCCCAATTGTCTCTTTTTCTGGAGCTGTTCAGCCATCTGGTTGAACACATGTTCACTTGCAATCTGCTCTGCCATCTCTCTTATAAGACTAATTGAATAACAGGAGGAGAGCATGTTTCAGCAGGGGAAAGAATACATATAAACGTCAGCATGTTATCAAAACACATTAAGGCCCACAAGGGAGAAATGTACATTCAGCCAGTTGCTCATTGAAGAAAAATCAAAAGGGCTGGGAAGCTGGGCATCAGGTGCTGCTGAATATGACTTCTAAACCCAAACAAACAAACAAACAAACCAAAGACACCAATCTAACAGAACCCCGCCGCGGATCTAGCAGCTTGCAGTGATCAGAAGAATCATACATTCGTATCACCTAACAACGCAGCCATGGAAAAACAAAAATCTGAAAAAAAAAACTTGTGAACCGCGTAGATCAGCGGGATGGCCTCGAAGGCTGGCGCTCAGAGAGTTACCTGAGGCCACGGTGGAAAATCGGTTGGATGGGCGACTCGTCGCTAGGTTGGCGACTAACCGGGACGGGCGGGGCGGGGCGGAATCGGTTTGCATGTTGGGGTTAGGGTAGTCGGGACGGAATTGTATCCGGAGTATTTTGGTGGGTGAAGTATTAGGTAAAAAAATTGTTATACTATCGTTTGTCTAATCACTTGCCAGCGAAAATAGCTTTTATTTTTGTGAGTCAGCACCGCGGCCAATGAAAATAGCTTTTATTTTTCCGAGCCAGCACCACGATACAATAAATTAGTTTTATTTTTTGTGAGCATGCATCTCTGCTCACGAAAATAATTTTTATTCTTATAATGTAGATGTAAGGATCGAATGCCCAAGAGGGTGGGTGAATTGGGCTTCTTTTTAAAAAACTAAAGCAATAAAAATTCAACTACTAAAAGCCCAATTCCCTATGCAAACAACCTATGCATTCAAGTGAATAATAAGTTTACGGTATATGAAATGCATAAGTATAACGGGAAAGGAAGAGTATGCAAACTCCCGAGAAGACACGAAGACATGATGATTTATCCCGTGGTTCGGCAAGATCATCAAGACCTTACTGCATCCACGTTGTGGCACCCACCAAAGGGTGTAGCCACTCCCAAGTCACCAAGACCAGGGATCTCACTAGGAGTCTCCATTCACCATCTTCGGCAAGGTGGAGCTCAAGCCTTGTACAAGTTTGATCTTCCGGGCTTCCACAACCGACTTGGCAAGCTCCGGAAGGATCTCTCTGATCACCGACTGATACACGGTGAATGCAATCACCAAGAGACACTCACTTACAGCTCTCACTAGACTAGAGACTCCAATCACCAAGAATGGAAGCACACAAGCATCATCTCTAGTAAGTTCTAGCCTATCTCTTGGTGTACAAGTGGTGTAAATGATGTGGAAGTGGTTGCTCAACGTATTGAATGCTTGATAATGTGTAGAGTAGCTCAGGGAATCAAGGCTTATCCAAATAACTGGTTGAAGGGGTATAAATCCCTAGCTTCCACGAGATAGCCGTTGGAAAAGTAGGCTGACATCACTGTTCTGCAAACACCGGATGATCTGATGTTCTCCCTTCAGCTGTCATCGGTCGAATACAAATTAGCAGAGGTCACTGTGTCAGATGTGACCATTGATCGACTGATGTTGTATACACTTGTACATCAGATAATCCGGTGACACTTGGTCCAGGATGGTCCAGAAATAATGCTTACTAGAGTGATCAACCGATGTGGCATATTTATACATCGGATGGTACGATGTTACTTGGTCCAAGGAAATTGGTTACTAGAATGATCGACCGATGTAACACATGCTTCCACATCGGATGATCCGGTGTATACCCAAGATTGAGGTCTTTTTTGCTGCAAAGCCAACTCGACCGATGTAGTGTTTTCTGGATACATCGGATAATCCGGTGAGTTGATTTTGTCTACTTCGAGTTGTTCTTAGTGATTCTTTTGGATTTTGTCCAAGTGACCTCTTAGGCATTTGTTTGAAATGTTCTTCTGATGACGACTAAGTCTCGTGTGCTGTCAATTCTGATGGAATAAATTTGACATATATGTTTTTCTTTTCAGTCTTCATGAAAATCGATTGACCTTGTAAAATAGTTTGTTGAGGGGTCTCCAATTGTATCCAGTGAGCAGTAGATGATATAGATATAGATTCCATTAAGTGTGATGAGTTATATGAGAGACCTTGCATCCACAAACTTACTAGTTATATCCAACAGTTGACATTAATCATCGAAACCATACCTTATGGGGGCCTAGATGCTTTCAATTTCCCCCTTTTTGGTGATTGATGACAACACAACGAGTAAAGCATAACAGTAATGTAATTTAGAACATGATACTCAAAAAGATATGTAACAAGTGCAAGATCCAGCACACGAAGCTCGAAGGCTAAAAAACGATCAATAAAACATAAGAGAATTAAGTAGCACACGGATACTCAAGGATAGCAAAAGAATAGCAAAGCTCCCAAATTACAAAAGCTCCCAAAATACTCCCCCTGCAACTAGGACTCCCCCTAAGGCTATGCTATCCCTCCCCCTGACTATGACTCTTCTCCCCCTTTGGCATCAAGACACCAAAAAGGGAAGCCGAGTGCCTAAGGATCCTGTGCGCTTGGGGCAATGACGAACTGGTCGGCGTTGGGGGTGTTGTCGTCGGTCCCATCTCGTGGGGAGATGGAGTTGCTGCCTGCTACTGTTGAGGCTGGAGTGGAGGAGACTGGGGCTGCGGGAGCTGTTGTCGGTACTGAGGGTGCCTATTGAGTCGGAACTTCCGATAGCGGGGCACTAACAACCGGAGCCGGAGTCTGCTGAAAGATGGTCGTAGCCGGCAGAGGAGTGTGAATCGATGCGCCTGGGGCAAGCAGTGGTAAAATGCTGATAGTTGGTATCGGCGTGGTCGGCACTGGAGCTGAGGCTGGTCCTAGGACAGGTGGACCTGGAGCTAGACCAGGAAGCTGTGGGGGCAAGGCAATCCCGGTCTGAGTGTAGAGGTTGGTGATCAACACGAGGATGCCCATCATGGCCTGCTGCGTCTGCTATTGCTGGTCAAGAGTACGTGATGCATCTGGTCAATGAGTCCAGTGAGTCTGTCAGTGTACTCTCGCCTCTTGCGGGCTATGTGACGCTGCATCTCCTGCTACTGCTGCTGGAGTTCCACAAGACATGCAACCTGCTCAGCTCTGGCCTGCTCATCCGCAAGCTGATCCTGTCGCTACTACTCAATCATCTGTTGTAGTAGAGAAGTAAGCTCGGACGGCTGAGATACCTGTGCCTCGTACACCGGTGGTGGGGTAGGAGGTGGTGGTACAGTCGAGCCTCCAGCCTTCGCGTCGTGCTGCCAGGGTGAGGGAGGAGGTGGGAAGTACTCCTCGACACTGTCACTAGTGTCACTCTCTGACCAGATATACTGTAGATCCCCTCCCTGAGCCTAAGCCTGTGCTAGGATCTCATATTCCATTTCTAAGTCTGACTAGTCTTCTTGTGAAAGTCGAGCTCGGACCTGACGCTCAACTGGGTGGCCAAGGCGGCGGTCTCCAGGAGCTGGAGCACGGTAGTGTTCGAACCGAGTGACGATCTCGTCGGTGAGACTGTCACGCACGGCGGATCCCTCTGGAGCCGACAGGTAGAGTAGGTGATTGATCCAGTGGCCAAACACGAGCTGTCTCATCATCCCAACTCCATTTGTGATGACATCCTCCATCTCACAAATGAGGATATCCACGATGTCAAACTGCATCCTGTTCATGACATAGAATAGGAGGGTCTGCTGCAAACTGGTGAAGCCCTCTAGGTATCCTGATCTGGGTAGTAGCATGCGGCGCAAGGCAAGGTGAACAGTACGTGCAGCAGGAGTGAGTAGAGCAGGTACCCTAGGCTGGTCAGGTGAGAAGGGCTGAGCAAATAGTGACTGAATCTCCTCAAAAGGTGGTGCCAGAGCTCCAGTGAGCGGCCTCCTTGGTGGGTCAGCCTGTCCATATACTAACTCGTGTAGGCAGGTGTCATGGAGATCCACGCCTAGCAGCTTTCCCAAGGTATGTCTAGTCATATGGTGATGCTGGCCCATGAACATAAAGTCAATGGATCTGCGGCCCTATGAAACATAGAGTGTGGCATAGAAAACTTGGACCCAGTCCTCAACGTAGGCACCCCACTGGAAAGACATCAGCTCCACTAGCCCTCTGTACCTCTCAAAGAAAGGGCGAATCTCAGTGTTGGTTGCAAGTGCGAGCTGATCCCAGTCAAGGAAGATGTGCTGCAAAAGTTTATGGCCCCGACGTTTGTAAGTCTCATACAGCGACGCCTGTGTCAGGGTACAGAAGCAGCTGTCCACAAGTGGCTCTTTGGGCTGCGAGAACCACTCTTCAAGCAGAATGCTCCATCGAAGCTTCCTGAGCTGCTTTGCATTCAATTTCCTATAGTCAGTCAGGAGGACACCCTCACCAACCCAGACATTGGTGTCCATCTCATAGACGGCTCTCTCGGCCGCTTTATCCTCCCGAAGCTCAGCTGCAGATGGTCTCCGACTCGGGGCTGCAGCTGGATGACCTCCACGGGTCCTGACTGTGTGCCGGCGAACAAGCGGCTCCTCCTCAGACTCCTCTGTCTCCTCTATCTGCTGTGGTTGTAGTTGCCTCTGTCGGGACTCCCAGATCCTCAGGGATCCTCTTCGGCCACACTCACGCTCCTCAGCGGTGCGAGCGGTCATCTCAGCTTTCTTCATCTCTTTCGACAGTTTATGCTTCTTAGCTGTCGCCTCCTCAATGGCCTTTCCCTTTCCTTTATTTTCACGACCCATCTTGATGAGAAGAGTGACGACGACAAAGATGAGATCGCGAGACGATGATGCCAGGCACACGAGACAGCGATGCAAAGTACGACGCGGCTGGGCACGAGGAGCAACGACTCGCAGGCGTGCAGGGTGGCGGCGCGACGGGGAGCGCGGTGCTCGGGCGCGTGGAATGGCGGCGCTGAGGGTGGAGGCACTGAGGGCGGCGGCGCTGAGGGCGGCGACGCTAAGGGCGGCGGCGCTGAATGCGACGGCGGGTGGCAGCTGGGCAAGGGGAACGGAGCGGCGGCGGTGAGGGCGGTGGCGGCGGCGCTGAGTGGGACAGCGGCGGCAGGTGGCGGCAGGGCGAGGGGCGCGGAGCGGCATCGGTGGAGAGAAGAGAGAGAAAAACGAAGGAAAACAGAGAGACGCGCTAAATAGGTGCGGCCCGAACCCTAGCTCGATTTTTAACATCTTATGATCCGATGTCAGTTGAGAGGGTGCATCAGTCGAGTGCTACAGTAAGGTTATTCCAGAGGCACCTTCAGCATCAGATGATCCGATGTGGAAAAGTTTATCATAGGTTGAATTTGGCACAACTCCAGAAA
This sequence comes from Tuctoria greenei, assembly GCA_036927565.1. NCBI lineage: Eukaryota > Viridiplantae > Streptophyta > Magnoliopsida > Poales > Poaceae > Tuctoria > Tuctoria greenei. Next base: position 170,007,499 of record JAYESD010000002.1, on the reverse strand, counting down.
TGTGAACATCGGATGCTCCGATGTTTCTCAGAATTAACTCATTGGTTGATTTGACTTTCTGTCTGAGCTGACCCTTGTACTTAAGCACAAACTAATCTGATGATGCTTCTGCCCTAAGCATCGCATAATACGATGACTATAAAATATCAGCAACAGCCCATATATGTCCTTTGACTTAAACAAACAAAGAGAAACACAAGTCTTAGGACTTTTTGGGCAACCCCTAACCCCTCAAAAAGACATTAACTCTAGTTTCCAATAACTTGGCTAAGCCCTAAAGCAAATAGAACACCAGAAAAACCAAGGAAAAAATCCAAACAAAATGTAAGGCCCATGCTTTGTGAGCTAGAGGATGAATACTTCTATCTCTTTAAAGCATGTTCCTTTAAGAATTAACACACCTAACACTTTGTTCTTTCCACATCATATGAGTTGAGATATTGCATTTCAAACAAGTCTCTTTCTCATGAAGTGGATTCCCCTTTGTGACAATCTACCGTATGCAATGCCAAAAAATTTTTAATGCAGGATTTTAAACGTGAGTGCAAGTCTATATGGAAAGCATCATGCAAGACATAAATTAAATCTATCTTGCCAAATTTGAACCTTTCAAAGGCTTCTTTAGGGAGAGCCATTCTCCAAGTCATGGGGATACCCAAAAGAACCGCCATCCCAAGCTAACCCTTGCTCGCCCCTATCCTTTGAAAGTTAGACAAGACCTATATGTGATGCATTCTTACATGACCATGGCAACTTACATGATGTTCGATGCATCTAGCACATTTAATTCACTCCTTAGTCTAGAAAAGGTTTTCTCATCAAGTGGTTTAGTGAAGATATCCGCCAACTGTTTTTTGGACCTAACACCTTGCAAGGAGATGTCTCCCTTAGCTTCATGGTCCCGCAAGAAATGATGGCGAATATCAATGTGCTTAGTGCGGCAGTGTTGAACGGGGTTTTTAGCAATATTAACTGCACTTTCATTGTCACAAAGGAGAGGCACACATCCAAATTTAACACCAAAGTCCAAAAGGGTTTCCTTCATATATAGGATTTGGGCACAACAAGCACCAGCCGCTATATACTCCGCTTCCGAAGTGGACAAGGCAACGGAGTTTTGCTTCTTACTAGACCAGGATACTAGGGAATGCCCAAGAAAGTGGCACCCTCCGGAGGTACTCTTGCGATCCATACGGCATCCGGCAATGTCCGAATCCGAGTAACCCAAGAGATAGAATTTAGCACCTTTGGGGTACCACAGGCCTACACTTGGTGTATGATTGAGATACCGAAGTATCCTAAAGACCGCCTTCCGATGCGATTCTTTAGGTGCCGCTTGAAAACGAGCACACAAGCATACACTAAACATGATGTCGGGCCTAGATGCGGTAAGATAAAGCGATGAACCAATCATGAAACGGTAATTAGATTGGTCAACAGGTTTAACGTCCTTATCCGCGTCAAGATGACAATTTGTTGCCATTGGAGTACTTCTTGAGCTACAATCTCCCATCTCAAATTTCTTCAAGAGGTCCTTGGTATATTTTTCATGATAGATGAAGGTGCCCTCTCGAAGTTGCTTGATTTGAAATCCAAGGAAGAAGTTAAGCTCTCCAATCATCGACATCTTGAATTCCCTAGACATCATTTTGCCAAACTCATGGCTAAGAACTTCGTTAGTTGAACCAAAAATAATATCATCGACATAAATTTGACAAACAAATAGTTCTCCATCGATGTCTTTGGTGAAGAGTGCAGTGTCCACCCTCTCGATCTTGAATCCTTGCATGATCAAGAAATCTCGTGGTCGTTCATACCACGCTCTAGGTGCTTGCTTGAGCCCGTAGAGCGCCTTGTGCAACCTATACACATGATTAGGATTCCTCAGATCTTTGAACCCGGGAGGTTGTTCAACATAGACAAGCTCGTTAATGTAACCATTAAGAAAGGCACTTCTCACATCCATTTGATAAAGCTTTATATTATGATGTGATGCAAAAGCAAGAAGTATACGGATGGCTTCTAGTCGAGCGACCGGAGCAAATGTTTCTCCAAAGTCTAGTCCTTCAACTTGCGAGAAACCCATGGCCACGAGTCTTACCTTGTTGCGGATCACAACACCGTTCTCGTCTTGTTTGTTGCGGTACACCCACTTTGTCCCGATGACGTTCTTGTCCTTGGGTCGCTCCTCCAACACCCAAACTTCATTGAGGATGAAGTTGTTAAGTTCTTCTTGCATGGCCATTACCCAATTTGGATCTTGGAGTGCTTCCTCAATGTGAGTGGGTTCTACACATGAAACAAACGAGTAGTGCTCACAAAATGTAGCGAAATGTTGAGAATGTGTACTTACTCCCCATGACGGACTACCGATAATTTGATCAATCGGATGCGCCTTGGAGATGCGTCCGTGCCTCATAAGTGGTTTTGAAGCATTTGGCGGTGGTGATGCGTGTTGCTCTTCCTGTGGTTGGACTTGATCATGGACTTGTTCTTCTTCTTGATGTTGTGTGGCTTGTTAATCTTGTGTCGGCAATGGATCATCTTTTTCTTCTTCGTCAACTTGAGGTGCCATAGATGTGTTGATGTTGGAACTTGAAGCTCCCCCTTGATCATGGCTCTCCTCAACTTTATGCTTGATGTCTCCAATGGTCATGTTCTTCATAGCTTCTCGTAGAGGCTCATCATCTATTTCATCATGACCAAAACTCTCCTCTTTGGAGCCATTAGTTTCATCAAACTCAACATCACAACTTTCCTCAACTAAACCGGAGGTTTGGATGAATACTCGATATGCTTTTGAGTTTGATGCATAACCAAGAAATATAACAACATCACATCTTCTTTCAAACTTACCGAGCCTTTTCTTGTGGTAGATATAGCACTTGCACCCGAAGACTCAGAAATAGGAGATGTTGGGCTTTCTCCCAATGAGGAGTTCATACGGGGTCTTTTGAAGTAGTCGATGTAGATAGACCCGATTTGCGGCATGGCACGCCGTGTTGATTGCTTCAGCCCAAAACTTATCAGACGTGCCATAGTCATCAAGCATTGCTCGTGCAAGAGTGATGAGAGTCTTGTTCTTCCTTTCAACGACACCATTTTGTTGAGGAGTGTATGTGGCTAAAAATTCATGTTTCACGCCTTCACGATCACACCACTCCCCAATGTTGTAGTTCTTGAATTCAGTGTCGTTGTCACTCTGGACCTTGATGATGGGAAGTTGAAATTCCCTTTGAGCACGTTTAGCGAAGGTCTTGAACACTTCCGGAGTTTCATTGTTGTCACCTAAAAACAATATCCAAGCATACCGAGAGTAGTCATCAACTATAACAAGACAATAGAGATTACCACCAAGACTTTGATATGTGGACGGTCCGAAGAGGTCCATGCGGAGCAACTCAAGTGGCTTGGAGGTTGACACCATTGTTTTCATCGGGTGGTGTGAAGCAACTTGTTTCCTGGCTTGACAAGCGCTACAGAGCTTGTTCTTCTCAAATGTGACATCCTTCACGCCAGTCACCATCCTGAGATTGAATGACATCTTGAGCTTGCTCATTCCAATGTGAGCGATGCGTCGATGCCATAGCCAACCCAAACTCGTCATGGTGAAAAGACAAGTGCTCAAGCTAGCATCCTTGTCGGAGAAGTCTACTAAGTAGAGGTGTCCATGCCGAAACCCTTAGAAGATTAGTTCTTTGCTTGTTTCACTAGTCACAACAACATCATTCTTGCCAAAGGGGCATGTTAGTCCAAGATCACATAATTGTGCAATAGAAAGCAAATTGAAACTAAGTGACTTAGCATACAACACATTGGAAATAGATCAATCATGTGAAATTGCAATCTTACCCAACCCAATTACCTTCCCCTTAGAGTTGTCACCAAAGGTGACTTGTTCATGATTGTCGGGGTTCTCTATGGAGGTGAACATACCATCGTTGTCGGTCATGTGTTGAGTGCACCCGCTATCGAGTACCCACTGCTTTCCTCCGACTTTGTAGTTCACCTGCACACACGAATTCAGTTTTTGATTTTAGGCACCCAAGCTAACTTAGGTCCTTGTATGTGTGATACAAGTGTTTTTGGGACCCAATGTTTCTTGGGAAGCTTCCCCTTCACACCCTTCATGTCCTTGCCAATGAACCTTGCCTTCACCTTGCCATCTACTTTACTCAATATATAATAGTGATCATCAGAGGTGGACTTGTAGTTAGTAGGTAATTTTGGAGAAGGCCGGTTAGGAAGAGGACACTCCCTTGTATGGTGACCGGTGACCTCGCAATGTTGGCAATAAGAACCAACTTCCTTGATGAAGCTTGTTTTAAGCTCCGATGAGGGCACCTTTCCTTTGTTAGGCACCGGGAAGGATCCAAGTCCTCTCTTGTTGAAGGCCTTTGCTTGTTGGAAGAGGATTTCTTTGATCTTGACTTCTCCCTTGTCTTGCCACACTAGTGCAGAGACTTTCAATTTCATCCATCAAATCCTTCTCCCTAGCATTTTCTTTCAAAGGCAAAGACTTATGCAAGACATTAGTGGCATGTGAAACAATGGATACCTTATCATTAAGGGTTTCTTTCTTTATGGTTTTCAATTCTTGATCAATAACTTCATAGGCAAGGTTAAGTACTTGATGCTCTTGGATTAACTCATTGTGCTTTCCCAAGAGTGCTTTGTGTTCTAAGTCAAGCTCATGATGATCTAGCTTGATTTGAGCTTTATCTTCCTCAACTTGCTTGACATGAGATTTGAGCGTGTCATGCTCCTTAAGTATGCTTTCATACTTGTCAAGCAAATCGAGGTTAGCACTCTCAAGCTTAGCACGAGCTTGTTCAAGAGCCTTGACCTTACTCTTTTCCCTTTTAATGATAGTGTGGTATTCATTTATCATTGAAGCTAAGTCATCGGGGGAAGCTCATCATCGCTAAAGTCATCACATAACTTGGTGTTACCTTTTGCCATGAGGCACATGGGAGGTGGACGAAGAGATGAATCATCATTCTAGGCAATGGCAAGGCCGACCAAGCTCTCTTCTTCAACTTCACTCTCTTCATCACTAGATTCTTCGTCGGTGATCCATTCATTTGCCTCACACATGAATACCTTTTGTGGACCTTTTCTCTTCTTTGGAAAGAGTTTTGCCTTTGTCATACTTCTTCTTCCCAAAGAATCTTGGCTTGGTCTTGACCTCTTCTTCATCATCCTCACTATCCTCAAGCTTGCGATGTTTGCCCTTGTGGTTCTCTCTTCTTTTGTCCGGTTTTGGACAATCATAGGAGATGTGGCCTTGATCACCACAGTTATAGCAGGTCTTGTTGTCATCTTTGCTTGGTAGAAATGCTTTCTTTTGGGATAAAGGTGTATCCCTTCTTGGCAATCTTGGAGTTCAAGCGAGAGAATTTTATCATCATCAATGCAAGCTCATCATCGTCATCTTCACTTGATGCTTGCTCTTCTTCACTTTAGTTAGGCTCGATCACTTTATTTTTCTTGAGATTTGTTCTCTTGGTGGAAGCCTTTAGAGCAATTGTCTTTGAAGATGATTCCTCCATCATCCCAAGCACACTAATCTCATTAGCACGAATCTCTCCAATAAGTTCAGAAACTTCAATGTGATCAAGAGATTCCTTTTGAAGCATGGAGTTGATGATGTTGTACTTTGGCTTAGGAAGAAGCATAAGAATCTTGCGGTTGATGAGTCCCTTGCCAAGAGAAGCAATATCAAGAGCATTAATTTCCTCAATAAGAACATTCAAGCGAGAAAACATTTCATTGACATTTTCATGAGGTAGCATTTTGAACTCATCATATTTGGCCTTAAGCATGTGATACTTTAGTTCTTTAACACGAGAAGAACCCTCATGAATTTCAATAAAGCAAGCCCAAATTTCACAAGATTGTTCCTTGCTAGCAATCCTAGCAAACACATCTTGACTAATGCATTCGTAAATAGCATTTCTAGCCTTGGCATCCCACTTGATTTGATCACCTATGTAGTCATGCTCACCAAACCCTGCATGGGTCGCTTCCCATACCTCGGGAGCAATAGCCTCTAGATAAGCATGCATGCGTGCTTTCCAATAGGCAAAGTTCTTGCCCTCGAAAATGGGAACCGAACCCCCAATCTTGGCCATTTTGGCTCTCTAGCGATGAAGCTAGAATGATCCAATGAGCAACCTTGCTCTGATACCAATTGTAAGGATCGAATGCCCAAGAGGGGGGGTGAATTGGGTTTCTTTATAAAAAACTCAAGCAATAAAAACTCAACTACTAAAATACCAATTCACTATGCTAAACCTATGCATTCAAGTGAATAATAAGTTTGAGGTATATGAAATGCATAAGTATAACGGGAAAGGAAGAGTATGCAAACTCCCGAGAAGACACGAAGACACGGTGATTTATCCCGTGGTTCGGCAAGATCATCAAGACCTTCCTACATCCACGTTGTGGCACCCACCAAAGGGTGTAGCCACTCCCAAGTCACCAAGACTAGGGATCTCACTCGGAGTCTCCATTCACCATCTCCGGCAAGGTGGAGCTCAAGCCTTGTACAAATTTGATCTTTCGGGCTTCCACAACTGACTTGGCAAGCTCCGGAAGGATCTCTCCGATAACTGACTGATACACGGTGAATGCAATCACTATGAGACACTCACTTACAGCTCTCACTAGACTAGAGACTCCAATCACCAAGAATGGAAGCACACAAGCATCATCTCTAGTAAGTTCTAGCCTATCTCTTGGTGTACAAGTGGTGTAAATGATGTGGAAGTGGTTGCTCAACGTCTTGAATGCTTGATAATGTGTAGAGTAGCTCAGGGCATCAAGACTTATCCAAATGACTAGTTGAAGGGGCATAAATAGCCAACTTCCACGAGATAGCCGTTGTAAAAGTAGGCTGACATCACTGTTCTGCAAACACCGGATGATCCGATGTTCTCCCTTCAGCTGTCATTGGTCGAATACAAATTAGCTAAGGTCACTGTGTCAGATATGACCGTTGATCGACCGATGTTATATACACCTGTACATCGGATAATCCGGCGACACTTGGTCCAGGATGGTCCAGAAATAATGCTTACTGGAGTGATCAACCGATGTGGCATATTTGTACATCGGATGGTCCGGTGTTACTTGGTCCAAGGAAATTGCTTACTAGAATGATCGACTGATGTAACACACGCTTCCACATCGGAGGATCCGGTGTATACCCAAGACTGAGGTCTTTTTCTGCAGCAGAGCCAACTCGACCGATGTAGTGTTTTTTGGATACATCGGATGATCCGGGAGTTGATTTTGTCTGCTTCGAGTTGTTCTAAGTGATTCTTTTGTAATTTGTCCGAGTGACCTGTTAGACATTTGTTTAAAATGTTCTTCTGATGACGACTATGTCTCGTGTGCTGTCAATTTTGATGGAATAATTTTGACATATATGTTTTTCTTTTCAGTCTGTATGAAAATCGATTGACCTCGTAAAATAGTTTGTTGAGAGGTCTCCAATTGTATCCAATGAGCAGTAGATGATATAGATATAGAGTCCATTAAGTGTGATGAGTTATATGAGAGACCTTGCACCTACAAACTTATTAGTGATATCCAACGGTTGTCATTAATCACAGAAACCATACCTTATGGGGGCCTAGATGCTTTTAGTAGAACCACGGCCAACAAAATAACTTTTTTTCGTGAGCCAGCACCACGGTCCATGAAAGTAGCTTTTATTTTAGTGAGTCCTCACCATGCTCCATGAAAATGGCTTTTATTTTCACAAGCCAGCACCACTGCTCATGAAAATAGCTGTTATTTTCGGGAGTCGCGCCGTAGCTCATAAAATAGAATTTTCTCGTGGAGGCACGCGGAAATAACTTCAACCCGCAAAAATGATTGGTTTTCCTGTAGTGCGGGATCTAGTTGTATGTATTGACTACTTGGGTGCTTGAAACTAGGGCTGTTGGTGTACTATGCGTTTGCGGTTGCCCAACCTAATGCATCTCCCCCGCCTTTTGTTAAGATCGGGGTCCCCAAGTAGAACATGAATTGATCACAGATGTACTTTTTATATGCATTCTTCTCTCTTCTTGTATGTGCAGAGTCTATATAGTATGTCCACTGGGACTCTAGTTTTAAAGTTGAGAAAGAGTTCAGGTACGGGTGATGTAGTTGATCACAATCCCTAGGACGTACGAGTGCTTTTGAATAGAAAAACAACAGGGAGAAGCATACTACTTACAGGTCTTCTTTTAGATAATGGAAAGTAACCAGTCTTTCCCTTCGAAAAGGATATGACCAAAATATTACAATGAAGTAAAAAAACAGCAAACGAAACTAGATGTAGCGTTGCACAAAATAAAAAGTCCCACCAACAATCTTGGTGTTTACATTTATTCAAGCAGCAATTCTATTTTTATTTGTCCACCCATTGTTGGCAAATATCTGCATAACAATGGTCTCTACGGCCTGACACGCCGTCATCATCAAATTTCTTGCCTCCTCATGCTTTTGTAATGCCGTCTATGTGCGCCACCAGTATATCCCCCAGAAAAACACCTGCACGTGTGTTTTAATGGGACAATTGGTAAATACCAAGTCATTCCTGGATGTCCAAATAGCGTAAACCATCACACCTACAGTTGCAAGTACGTATTCCTGATTTGAACATTGAACTTTAAAAGCCAGGTATCAAACAAATGCGCGACATTTATTGGTGTATCAATATTACATGTGACCTGTAAAACCCAACATATGAATCTAGCAAAATGACACTTGGAAAAAAAGTGTTGAATAGTCTCAGTCCTAGTACAGAAGACACACTTCTTATCACCTATCCAGTTTGATCTTGCTAGATTATCCTTTGTTCATATCATCCCTTTTTTGATGTACCACAGAAAAATCTTAGTTTTCAAAGGTATGTTCATTTTTCATAGCAACTAATCATTATATACATAAGTATTTGTTATTGCTAAGGAATAAATGGATTGTACAGTGAATATCCCATTTGGACATAAAGACCACATAAAAACATCTTTCCTGTCATTTAAAGTTGCGAAAGCCACCTCTGCTACAAGCCTATTCCAGCACTCTAAATTGTGTCCTACGAGTCCTCTATGGAAGGACACATTCAAAGGCACTGAGTTCATTAACATAGCTACTATGGCATCTTTTCTCCGCACTATATTATACAATGACGGAAATCTCTGTTTTAGTGTGATTTTTCCTATCCAAACGCCCTCCCAAAACCTAATATCTCTTTCCCTATTAACTTGGAAATATCCCAGATTCATAAACTCGTCCTTCACTGACATCAAGCTAGACCAAAATTGGAAATCCCCTGGCCTCCTTTTAACCTGACCTATCATTTTACTCTTTAGGTATTTATTTCCCAACACTTACTGCCAAATACCGTCCTCATTTGTCAATTTGAACAACCACTTACTTAATAAGCATTTGTTCTGCACATCAATAATTTTTATCTCCATTCCACCCTATTCCTTAGGCTGACACAAGACGCTCCATTTTGCTAGTCTATATATCTTTTTGTGTCCATCCCCCTGCCAGAAAAATCTCGATCTATAGTAGTTGAGTCTTTCTAACATGCCTTTTGGGGCCATAAAAAAAGACAACATAAACAACACTATACTCCCTCCGTCCTAAAAAGTTTGTCGCTTTGTAGTTCATTTTTGAACTACAATGTGGCAAGCTTTTTGGGATGAAGGGAGTACTTGTCAGCACTGAGTTAACTAGAACTAATCTGCCCCCCACCAAATTATTATTACCCTTCCAGTTACAAAGTTTTTTGTCGAATTTTTCCTCGACCATTTTCTAATATTTGTTGTTAGGCTTCCTATTATACATGGGAATGCCTAGGTATCTGAAGTGATATGAACCCATCTTGCATCCGGACAGCCTAGCCTATTGGGAAGCATACTCCTTCGCATCCCCAAAACACATAATCTCACTCTTGTTAAAATTTCTCTTAAGTCCTGAATTGCTCCAAAGCACCTAAGATCAATTTTAAGTTCGCTGCCCTATTCAGATCATGATCCATAAAAATAATACTGTCATCCGCATATTGTAAAATAGACAACCCGTCCCGAACCAGGTTCAAAAGAACACCGCATATCAGTCCAGCACGTTTTGCTCTATTTATTAGTACGACCAACATATCGGCCACTGTATTAAACAGAATTGGGGATAACGGGTCACCCTGCCTAAGCCCTGTGTATACACCTCTATCCATTTACACCATTTTTTTTAGAACCCTTTCATTTGTAGCATCTCCCTCACAAAAGACCATTTAACCTTCTCGTAGGCTTTCTCAAAGTCTATTTTTAAAAATCACTCCATTCTTTTTTTCTTGTGAAGTTCGTGTGTCGTATTGTGCAGCACAATCACACCTTCCATTATATTCCTCCCAGGTAGAAACGCGGTTTGCGTCGGACTAATCACCTTGGGAGCTATCGACAGTATTTTTTTAGTTGCTACCTTGGTGAATATCTAAAAAACTGACATTTAGCAGACATATCGCTCTATACTGCTGTACAGTGCAAGTATTCGTACACTTCGGTAGCAACACAATCGTACCGAAATTAAGTCTAAATAACTGTAATTTATCGGCATAAAATTCGCTAAATATGTTCATGAAGTCTGTCTTAATTGTATCCCAAAATCTTGATAGAATTCCAGAGAGAAACCATCAGGATCTGGTGCTTTATTTTTTTCCATGTCGAAAACCGCTTTTTTCACCTCCTCTATCGTAAACTGTTCTGTCAATATTTCATTATCTACCGTAAATACTTGGGTAATATCATCTCTCATGGCCACATCCAGTCAGAAGCCACTTTCCTGAGGAGGGCCAAAAAGATTTTTATAGTACCGCGTAATGTGTTTTTTTAGTTCCTCATCCCCTTCAATTGACCTGTCGCCTTCCTGTAACTGATGGATCCTAGATTTTCTATGCTTCCCATTTGTCACAAGATGAAAATAAGTGGTATTTGAATCTCCCTCCATCAAACGTTTAGTCTTTGCCCTTTGGTACCATTTTATTTCCTCCTCCCTTTAGTAACTGCGCCAAACGGTTATTGAGATAATTTTTTGAATTCATCTCTTCCACCGTTAGCAACGTAGTTTCGGTTTTTTTGTATAGTATGTCTAGTTTATCTAATAATTCTTTTTCTCCTTTTTATATGCGCTGCTAACATTTTTTGCCCATCCCCTGAGGTACTGTCTAAGCCTCCTAATTTTCTCTTGCCATTTCTCCATGGCTGTCACCCCTCCCTGCCCCTCATTCCAGATCCGTGTTACCATTTCATGAAAACTCTCCCTCAAAAACCCTCCCAACTCAAATTTAAATGGCGGAGCGTAAGATACCGAAGAGATCTCGGCATCCAACAAAAGAGGAGTATGATCAGAAATTTCCCTCGTCAATGCCCGCACAGTGGATAATGGAAACTTGTGTTCCCACTCGGTGGACATTAAAATCCGATCCAACTTCTCGAATGTTGGATTCACCAATGAATTAGCCCACATGTAATTTTGACCAGTGAGTGTCATCTCCCTAAGATTAAGTCCTTTGATCACTGCGTTAATAAAAAAGGCCATCTAAAGCTAAAATTTCTTTATTCTTCCCTTCCGGCCTTATATTAAAGTCCATGCCTACTAGGATTGGGACTGTTTTGTGCGAACATAAACTAACCAGCTCAGTAAGAAAACTTTGTTTGTGCTCATCTTGTGCCGGACCATAAACAGCTACTAGTGTCCATTTGAAGCCATCCAATTTGTTGCACAAATGGAACTTCACATAGTAGTCGCCCTTATCTATAGCCCCTATGTCAAAATACACAAGGTCAACCCCTACCAGCATACCCCCAGGTATCCCTTTTGGCTCCTTATAATGCCAAATAAATTCTTTACCCGCACACAAATTCTTAAGAAAAGTGAGATTAAAAATTCTAGCACCCGTCTCCGAAATCGCAATAAAATTTATGTTCTGCTCCTTCGTCAATTCAGTCACAAATCTATGTTTTTTTGGGTCCTTAAACCCATTACTGTTCCAAAAACCCCTTTCATCGACACCATGTTTGTTTGCAAAAATAATAGATGCAGCAACAGTAGGATCAAAACTATCACTGGCTACATCCATATTATCCTCTATTAAATCCTGGCATACTTGGTTAAGCATCAACCTATGTATTTCTCCCTCATCCCCCCTCTCTTTATCTTCCTCTTCTAAAACGACTGTTTTCTTATCCCGGGACTCATTACTCATCAGTCTATTATATTTGTTATTCTTAAAATTATCTAGATATTGGTCTTCTTGGTATTGATTCTCTTTGATTCCTAGATCTTGGCTCACCAGGTGGAAGTGAATTCTCTGCAGCAGGGCCGCACGGCCGACCCCGTGCGACCCTGCCCCGATGCATGCCACGTGACGAAGCATGAATAAAAAAGGCGGCCCGGTGCCTGCTCCGGACTCAGTTCCGCTCGGCTCATTTCCTTCTCGATTGCTCTTCCGGAAACCCATCCACGGATGAAGCGGCTCAGTTCCGAGCTGCCACAGCCAGCCATGGCTTCAGTCTGCCCCCATGGCTCCGGCCGCCTTCAAACCAGTGACATCGACGGCAGTGCGCGTGGCGGCGGTGCCGCTGCAAGCACCAAAGGACTAGCGCAACTTTCTGTTTCGGCGGGCTACTGAATGGGCTTGTCGGATCTGCAGCTCAGGTCGCCCCCTGCACCAGCGATTTTCTTTTTTGCCCTTCTGCTCCTCAGTCTTCGTCATGCACTCACTGTCTGGCGATTTGTGTACTAAATCTTGCTCGAGATATGATATCATTTCAAAATCTTGTGTGACATTAGTTGTGTGTCAGTTAGCGATGCATTTTGTTTCCTTAGAAACAAGTTAGGGATGTAATTCCGTTGAGAGTTGAGACTGCTCCATCCAGGTGATGCATTATGTTGCTTGTCCTTCAATAATATACCTGCTGACTCTCGCACGCAATGTCTCCGAAGCAATGGCAAGCTGCTTCCATGGTGTCCTGGGAAAAGGCCACCAAACCAACTGCCATTGCTGGCCACCTTGTCCACCACAAGCTGTACTGAGCCCCAGAAAGAACAAATATGGCAGCGCCACACATTGGTTGCTCTGGATTTGCTAGCGCATATCCAGACAGGATTTGCCGTACAGTTCTTGTGCTGGTCCGGATCAAGATTTGGATTCCAGTAGGTCCCTGACTTGCACCTTGCAAGCTTGCTGCTTGCACGCATGGTCTTCAGTTCGTTTCCACATTCACCAAATCAGCATGTTCAAACTAGGGCCTGAAGCGTGAAACGATCACTGTCAAATCCGATCGGCTGGACGACTATCAGCACCACGGTGCGGCCGGAATTCGAACCATTTGAACCTTTAGATGCCCGCAGCGGCACCGCCACCACGTACACTGTCGTGGATGTTGCCGGTTTGAAGGCGGCTGGAGCCATGGGGCGGACTTGAGCTACGGCAGGCTATGGCAGCCTGGAACCAAGCCGCTTTGCCCGTGGCTAGGTTTTTGGAAGAGCGATCGGGAAGGAAATGAGTCAAGCTGGGTCGAGTCAGAAGCAGGCATCGGGCTGGCTTTTTGATTTGTGCTTCCTCACGTGGCAAGCATCGAGGCAGGGTTGCACAAGGCCGGCCGTGGGGCCCTACCGCAGAGTATTCACTTCCCTTCAGGTGGTGGCCATGCCCTCATCACATCCATTTCAATGCTATACAAAGGACCAATTATAAGAATTAAATAACACTACAACTACTTTCTTGTACTTATGAATTAGAGAAAGGATTGCTATTTAGTGAAGTACTCGCTATTAGGAACCATAAGGATATTCATGGAGGACTTAGGGTTCAACAAAGATGTGGAAGGGAGCAGAATGGACACCCACATCAAGTTGGGGGCTGAACGCAACTCGACTTCGAGTCCAACTCGGAGTACAGGATCATTTCATTTTCAAATTAATGCCTCTTATGCCTGAACACTTACGGGCTCCGTTCTTGATGTTCTACATATATATGGAAAGCTAAGAAGATAAGACTTCCAATGTCACGAGTCCCACATCCAAAATTCCACATGAGCCAATAGAAATTGTCAAAACAAAGCCAAGTCCAAAATATGTCGGGTTGTTGTGTCACCGTCTTTTAGACCATTAGATCTTGTATCAAGTCTTAGTCCAATTGGATTGTGTCCAGGGGTTCTTGGCTGAAGCCAAGGCTATAAATACAGTAGCCGGCAGCCAAATTGTATGGGTTTTGATTACTTAATTGTTGGACACAGTTTGCCTGTTCCAAGGTGATGAGGACATCGCTACCATTGATACAACCACAACAGCAGCCCATTAACCACTTGCAGCTAATCAAGATCTAAGGACACGCGCTCGTGCACATGAACTTAATTATCAGGTGAATTCATTCCTAGCTGTTCAAATTAATTATCCTTCAAATGGTGAACTATTAAAGCCTTGTGATGACCTTGTTATTACTAGGTGCTTGGGAATTGATCCAGCTAGGAGGAATGGAGGGATTAATGCAATGAAGGCTGCTCCACCCAAGGAGTCCTCATAACTGCAGCAAGTACCAGCTTAAAAGGGACATAATATTCAACTCCAAAGGTTGTTTAGTGCAAATAAGTACATGCTGGAAAGGTCTCTTCATCTATTTTCCATTGGATCAAGAATCAAAGGTAGATGACGCTTGAGCTGCCCAGAAAAGACGCTTGAGCTGCCCAGAAAAGGCCAAACAATACTCGTGACTCCATCATGAGTTCTAGTCTTCCACCTCTATATAAGGAACTAGCAGCCATAGGATGAACTTGGGTTTTGTTTTCTGTAAGTTTAGCCATTGCTACTTTCTTGTAACGCAAGTGTCGACGAGACCTTCCGATTACTTGAATAAGAACCCCAACTTATCACACCCGTTAGTGTTTGCTTGTTATCTATTTCTTGCTTGTTCTTCGATTGCTTGCAGGTTCAAGGCTGTTCTTGGCACGACAAGAAGAGCAACAACAGGAGCCGGTGTAACTATCTCTAAGGTGCAGCACGTTTGTGGTTGTTGTAGTCGGGTAGCACAACGTCGACCTCCACCCAAATCGTAGTTATCAGGAGATGGTGTAACTGGCGCTCAAGGCGCCACACTATTCTAGATGCGGTAGTCGGGCAGCCAACGTCGGCCTTCACAAAATTCGTTCACCACCAACATCTCTCATCGAAAGATAGGGCATTCTCCATACCCGTTGGGTTCATCACTTGGTTTGTAAAAGCCAAACATCAAATCCATGTTCTTTCTTCTTTTTTTCCCACGTGTTTTTTTGTTGCACTTGCAAGGACTAGCCTTCTTGGCAAGCTCGGTCATGTGCTCGCGGTTGATTTGGCCTGGTGCAGCGCTAGATGCAGACTTTTCCTTTTGTGGTGGAGGCGAAGGTGAAGTAGGTGTAGGAGGCAGCTCTAGCAGTTGCCTCTTGCCCTTTTGTTGGTGGTGGAGGTGAAGGGGGCAGGCTTGAAATAGGGCTAGCCTCACCCTGTTTCAAATGTGGTGAGAGTTTGTCAACCACCTCACATGTTGAAACATCCAAGGACTGCATTGTTGGGGTTGTTCACGAGTTAGAACAAAGGCCTAATGTTGATGGCCCATTAGCTAGTATATAAATACTAATTTGGTAGCCAAAACCCTAATACCCTTGGAGCCTCCACCACAACACCCGTCGTAGCAGTCACGCGTGAGCTGCTACCCACTACAAGAAACCAGATCAATTACGTCGGCCAGAGCCAACATAATTAAGGGCAAAGCTGACGTAAGTTACTTAATTACACTGGTTTTCCTTAATTACAACTGTTATTAGCCGACGCGATAGTTTAGACGTAATTAAGCTAACATATGTTGGCTGTCGACGTATGTTACTTAATTACATCGGTCGTCACCTAATTATGTCGGTCGTCCGTACTGACATAAGTTAGTACTTACGTCGGGCATCTATAGCCGATGTAAGTTACATGGTCTGACTTACGTCGGCAATGGCTGGGCCAACGTAAAGTTTCGTGGTCTAGCTTACGTCGGTATGGTCGGACCAATGTAAGTTAAACTGGGCTAACTTACATCGGCCTTACCATAGCCGATGTAAGTTATGTTTTTAATTTTTCTAAATAGAAAATGCCTGCCTCACATGATGACGAGCTCATAGAACAATAATACAGATAGAATAGCAGCAAAAGGAGTCTCAAATTATTCGAAACACATCAATCACAACACAAACTATAACCGGGCTACACGCTAGCCCCTCGACTACCTCCGGAGCCAAAAAGGTCATCTCTGTGCGTCCCTCTGGGTGCCGGTAGCTGTGCCGAAGGAGTTTGTGCCGCCGTCGTCGAATCCTGCAAAAGAACATTAGAGTCTGACATGTTACAAATTCATCTCATACCCTTCCTCTCTCTCTAACTTTCATCCTCTTCCTCTCCCTCTCTTTCTCTCACTCCTTCCTCTTTCTCTCCCTCTATCTCATTCTGTGACACCCTCTTCCTGTCCCTCTCTCTCTCTCTTTCTCTCATTCCCTCACTCTTTTTCTCTCCCTCTCTTTCTGTCACCATTTCTCTCTTCCTCTCCATATCTTTCTCTCACTTTCTTCCTCCATCACTTTCTATCTCTTCCTCTCCCTCTAGCATCCTCTCTGTCTCTCACTTTACAGTCTCTCTTGCACCCCATCTCTCCCTATCTATGTCTCTCTTACTCCACCTCTATCTCACCTCTCTCTCTCTCAACGTATGTTTGTCTCTCTTACTCCACCTCTATCTCACTCTCTCTCACCCTATGCTATACCTCCTATCCCTATGTGAAATGTTGAAGTGAATATGACAATATTAAAGAAAGGGTTTATTACCTGTGTCGGGGACATCTGTGCTGGGGGCGTCTGCGTCGGGGCCACCTGTGGCAACGAAAATAGAGGAATCTCGATCTGCTTACCGCTCTGTCGAGCAAGAGTCTGCCATTGCAAAATATTGAAAGATATATGTTACTAAAATGCTTTGAAATTAAACTTAGGTAGTATAAATTACTTACCGCCAGTGTTGCTTGCATTTGGGCCATGTAGAAGCTCGTGACCTCCTGAAAGGCCCTCTACATCTCCAGCTCTTCCCTCACCCTCTCCTGCTCTACCCTCACCCTCTCCTTCTCCGCCCTCGACCTCTCCAGCTCTGCCTAGGTCTGCGCCAGTGTCTCCTCCAAGGAATTGAGCTCCAAATCGGTCTGCGAGAGATGACCATTTGACAGCCCAACGAACAAGGCTTGCGTCAATGAAACGCCTCTCAGAGGTCGCACTGACCTCGAGTCGACAACTCTATGGAAAATGGAAAACCTTCAAAAGAATGAAAAATACTAAGTAGAAGAAGATAGATTGAAAAATAAATGAAACAAATGACCAACTCACCGTCGCTGGGCCTTCCCGCCTCCGCTCACCTACACGGCTTGGGGGTCAATCGACACGTATTCCCAATCGTAATCTTCACCGTGTATCTTCGCGACCACCTGTGCGTACTTTTTTAAAAAAACAAAGAAATCTTGTAAGTGTGTCTATAATAGTACTAGTTATAATGAAATTTATTAATTTTAAAAACTTACCAGTCAATCGGCCATGACCTAACTACAGTGCCCTGGCTGAGAAGGGTCACTTCCCTTGTGACCTCTCTTACAAACCTGGGTTGGGGTCGGCTCCTGACCGGTCTCTCGCTCCCGTATAGCCGTGTTAGTGAGACAAATATATTATGAACACATACATGTACTTACCGTGTGTTTAGCCAAATGCAAGTAGCCATCGCCACCGTAGTTGTGCTTGCCCTCGGGCCCCCGGCGACACTGTCTTGCCTTTATGGACTTAGCGATGAAAGCATCGCTAGCCCAGTGTTGACATAGAGCTACGTACGCCTTGGGTTGACCCTTTAACCCGGAAATACTAACCTGCACATATTTCATATTTTATCAATGCAATTAACATACATAGGTATTGTAAATATTTAACAATAAAAACTTACCTCTGCGTACTGCTCCTATATCAAGTACGTGTTGGAGTCCTTCCTAAATGGACCCTTTCCTGTTGATGCTCCTGGGAGTGCAACTTGTGGTGCGCGTTGACGGCCTGGATTCGGGCGTTCGACAACGTCATCGTCACGAGGTTTCGAGCAGTTTAGTCGAACACGTGTCTTGCGTGCTCCTCCATGCCCGGTCCTCTACCTGGTACCTCAGCTGTAAACAAACAAACATTTAAGTGATATGCATTAAACATTTAAATGAGTTGAAAAAATAAACTGTTAAACTTACCATAAAATCATTCCACACGGCTCCCTAAAGTGTGTCGTGGACCTCGTGAGAGACACGAGCATAGTCAGTCCACGATAGGGCAGGAAAACCATCGATGACACCGGGGTAGTGCAACTTAACTATAGCCCTCAGGACACCGTGAACAAAAGGTCATACCAACATCTGCAAAATATATTAACTCATTAAGTAACGGAAGACAAAATCTAATATTTAATAAACTATACAGTTTCGTAACTGTCTCCGACAGGATGGATAATGATCCGCTGAGCAGGAACCAGAGGAGGAGCTGTAAAGTGGGTCCTCCTCGTCCGTCACCTCTGCGGCATCATCGCGTTCTATGACCCATAAGGCTGGTCACGACTGGAGCCCAAAGGGAGGCTAGCCGGGTCCTCTGGCGGCCACGTAGCCTCTGACTCAGTGCAAAAATAAAAAATTGAGAAGAGATAATTATTTATAAGTGCAATTTAAAATAACATGATTGTCAACTGTAATTTTCCTCTGTGCGCTGTAAGCACACCTCACCCAACTAGACCCGAGCCATAAACTCTGGAACGTGCGCCAGCAGTAAGGGTTTCGTGCTGGCACAAACCCTATCACTTCCTTCCCCTTCCCTTTCAATGACATCCTGTTGTAAGGAATAATTGATTAATATATATGCTAAGATAATATACAAGATTCATGTTAAGTTAATTAAGAAAACATTACTTCATAAATTTCGAAATTCATCAACGTCACTGTCATGCACCCTACTCCTTAAACCAGCCCATCGATCTTCTTCTTCTGTGACCATCTTGATTGCATTTCATTTTCGTTTCCGCATAGCAGTAGGCTCGACTAAGTCATCGATATCTTGAGTTTCCATTTCTATTTTCGTTTCTGTTTCCATGCCTGTCTCGATATCTTGGTAGACCTCATCAACCTCATCTTCCTCATGGTAATCATTATCTTCTGGAGTGTATAACCGCTCACGAGGATTCACCTTATGTACCACCCACCAAGCTTTGAGTTTATTGCATGGATAAGGTAGATAGTACAATTGTCCCACTTGGTTTGCAAGAACTAATGAATTGAATCCCTTCAACCGTTCCTTTTGTTTTACTTTGACAATGCTAAATTGGTTTAGTCGAATTCCATGACTGGAATCAAACCATTCACAGTCAAAGAATACTGCTCGAATTTCCTTGTTTCCAACAAAAGCAAATTCAAGGATTTTTAATAATCCCATAGTATTGAGTATCACGTTCTTGAGAATCGACTGCCCTCAACACAACTCCGGTATTACATGTTGCCACAAGAGGACAAAGATATTCAAATTGAGTTGTACAGAACCAAAAGCCGTTGACGTCATATTGACCATAGCTTCTAACTTTAACCACTCCATAGGATAGTTGTCGCAAATCTTCATGTACGTTGACATCTTTATTGCACTGTCCAAGATATGATGTTATTAGAAAACATTGTAAATATTCGTAAGTTATAAGAAAATGTTGTTAATACTGATAAGTTAATGAGAAAACAATACATAATCTTGAAACCAAGAAAGAAAATTAGGTCCTCTGTTTATTCCTTCCCGTCACATCCTTTCTATTTGGTTGCTAGTAGGTTGTTGTCTATGTCTCCAATTTTGCTTGTCGAACTCACTGTACAAAAAAAAGAACCTTTTAGAATAGATGTGCTGCAAAATATGTTGATTAGAATAAATGTAGGACAAAACCTAAGTCAAAATATTTCTCCATCTCATCCATATTAGCGTACATGTCAAGGAAAGTAGCATGCCTTTCTTCTTCGCTAACGTCGTAGGAAGTGTAACTACCAATAGTAGTGCCTCTTGTTGCAGAAATGGAGAGATTGCTACAAGGACCTTGCTCATCTATATTGTACCGCATTGCCAAAGTATTGACATTGTGTTCCTATGCAAAGTAAATACTTGAGAAGTATCCTACTTCTTTAAGACTGAAAGCTTCGGCGATGCACACTTCAACCCTTGCCATGTTACCAACTATTGGTTTTAGATATCTTAGCTCTTTCAATATGGTACATCCACCTATATTGCATAGTACCACCCACTTTCACTTCAAATGGAAGATGTATTAGGAGATGTTGCATTGGATTGAAGAACCCTGCAGGAAATTTTTTTCCATATTACACAATAGTACCGGGATCTCCTTCTCCAACTTACTCGTCATCTCTATCGTGATTCCTTTAGCACAAAGTTTTCTATAGAAGTGGCTAAGCTCGACTAACACCTTCCACACCGCATCGTCAAAGCAGCCCTGAAACATAACAGTAGAAGTCTTTCCATGATTATGTGATAATCATGACTCTTCAACCCAATGAGCTTTCTTGTTTTCACATTCATCGCTTGTCTCAGCTGCATAACTATTTGAGAATTTCAAACTTTGCAACCATTCAAGAACTTCTTTCTTTTCTTTAGGTCAAAGACAAAAAGAAGCGTCTGGTTTGCCACCATTTTCGAAGAGCTCAGGAGTTGGAAGGTTACAAAGCTCAACGAGATCCTTTCGAGCCATTAAAATGTCTTTTGTTTTGTCCGTCATGTCCATGCATATGCTTATGATATATTCAACCATGTTACGCTCTTGATGCATGACATCAATGGTGTGCCTTAGAATCAACGACTTCACATACGGTAGCTCCCAAAGTCCACATATGTGAGTCCAATTGTGTTCGTCTCCGTAACCTTCAAAATATACAGGACGGCCTTCATCTGGCACCAATTTGTCCAACATATCAGATATTTCTGACTATTAAGATGTTTCAGTGGTCCTTTAGTGACAACAGTGTCCTTTCTAAAGACATTCCTCTGTTGCCTGAACACGTGATTCGAAGGCAGGCAACGTCTGTGACAATCGAAGTAAGATATCTTGCCTCCATGGGCAAGTCGAAAGAAATCGGTGTCCAAAGCACATATTGGACACGTCAACCGACAGTGAGTGCTCCATCCAGAAAACATGTCGTATGCCGGAAAATCATGGACATACCACAAATAAGTAGCTCAAAGGTTGAATTTATGCTTCTTGTAATAGTCATACGCTTCGACTCCTATCCACAACATTTTCAACTCTTCGATCAACGGTTTCAACATCACATTGAAAGGTGACCAGGATGATCTGGCCTAGGTACAATGAGGCTAAGAAACATGAACTAATACTTCATGCAAAAAGCTGTAGGTAGGTTGTACGGAATGACAAACACAAGCCAACAGGAGTATGGTGTGGCATTTGTGTTGAACGGCGAGAATCATCTGTTACCAACCGATGTGAACATTTTTTCGCTTCAGGGCCGAAATCTGGATCGAACCGGTCTAGCGCCTTCCATGCCTCACCATCAGACAGGTGCGTCATGACTCCATTATTCAGACTTTCACCTTCTTTGTGCCATCTCATGTGTCTGGCGATTTTTTTGAAAGGAACAACCGCTTCAATCTAGGTGTCACGGGAAAGTAACGAAGCTGCTTACGTGCGACTTCCGTCATCACAGTATCACCATCGTTATTAACAACTTCGACAAACCTTGGTTGACCACATTTTAAACATTTCTTCTCATTGGCATGCTCTCTCTAGAAAAGCATGCAGTTGTCCCGACAAACATCAATATTCTCATAGTTCATACCGAAATCGAAAAGAATTTTCTTCAACTTATACATATCTTTAGGTACTTTGTGGGGATGTGGAATGACATCGATGAACAAATTGATGAGGTCATTGTAACAATTATTAGAAAAGAAGAATTTAGACTTAGTTGCCATAAGTCTAGTCACAAAAGTGAGGATTGTCATTTCAGTGTGTCCATGCAGCGGCTGTTTTGAATCTTTGAGAAGGTGGAAGAACTTTTTAACCTCTGGTGTAGGAGGATCCTTCCTAAGCTCTGGCCATATAGCTTCCAGCATCTCATCCATCATATCCACCTCCGTGTCATCATCATTGTCCGCTTCCACTTCTTATACAGTTTGAGAAGCTGTCTCGCCGTGGAGTCCACAACTCATAATGTGACATGTAACTGTTTCGACAAAAGTACATCAAAAGTTCTACTTTGTCCAAAAACGTCCCGTTCTGACCTTTCATACATGGGCACCACGCCTTATCGCTATTTGACAACAAAAAAGCTCATTCTACAAAAGATTATGTCTTGGCGTACCACTCATCTGAGTGACCACCAGTTCTGCTCTTACAACCAATATATCCAACTGCGGTCTTCAATCATGCTTGACTTTACAGTGTAAAGCCAGAGAAATTACGGTTACTTTATACTTTGTTTAATATCATGACCCTACATCTATTGGAAAGGATAGGTCCTAAACCCACCCAAGCATGACCGAGCAAGCATGCTCATGATGAGACGCGTGGTCTGGATCCGAATGGAATTTCGGCAACATAACCCCGCTGTTCTCCAACTGCACACGCGTAAATGGTGCAGCAGAGAACAATAGGGTTATGCCGTCAAAATCTCGTCGAGATCCAGACCCGCGTCTAGTCACAAGCCATGCCCCCTCGGTCACTCCCAAACTGTAAGGGACGATTCTGAATCGACACGCCTCACATGCGTAACGCATGTGAGACAAGCCGGACCGAAACGGGTAACGCATATTATGCACGTTATGCTAAGCTTTCATTTTTGAGTCATTTTCGAGAGAGAGGAAGGAACAAGAGAGAGAATGAGGAAATAATGAGAGAGAGAGAGAGAGAGGCAGAAAACTGGTTCAGCCATCCTACGTTATAACCATCTAGGCCCGCCTTTAACAGTCGAACAACTTTACGAGACAATCGTCAAACTTTATGCTCTGTCGGATCCCGCCCACCCACGCGTAGGAGCTTGCCGTCATCACCATCGCTTTTCGTCTTTGTGCCTGTCTATATGCATAAGTGACTACAATGGCCGTGTTCAGACCGTCAATGGGTCGTGTCGGGCCGATCGACCCGAAGCCCGTTTATTTACACTTATACTAACTACTAATTAAACACTTAATCAATCAAAGTACTAATTAAATAATTAATCAATTCAACTACTAAATAAAAAAACACATATACATTAATCATGAAATCAAAACTAACTAAATAACAAATTAACAAAAACATTAAACAATTAACAAAAACATTAAACAATTAAGAAAAACTAAATTGATTAACAATTCTAAACTAAACTAAACTAAAATAATTAACAAAATTATTATACAACTAAACAAGAATAATTAACAAAAATAATTTCCCTTAATCAAAACTAATAAGAAAAAAAACTAGAAAAATGGGGAAAGGATGGGGGGTGGTGGCGTCGGGGTGGTGGGGTGGCGTCGGGATGGGTTGGGCGTCGGGTGTGGGTGCCCGTTGGGTGGGGTGGGGTGGCATCGGGGAGGGGTGGTGTCAGGGTGGGGTGCCCATCTGGGTGGGTTGGGGGGCGTCGGCAGCAAGCCTGGACGAGGAAGGAGGCGGTGTGGCGGCAGAGTGCGAGGTGGAAGGGGAGGAACGGTGTAGAGGAAGTGCTGCAGCCGCGGGGAGGAGGAGGGGGAGGCGATGTTACCTGGCGGCAGTGGTGCATGACGAGGAGGGAGGTGTGGCGTGGCTCGGGGGCGGCGGCGCTCTGGCTCGGGGCGGGTGCGATGGAGCGGCACAGTCAGGCGCAGCCTGCTGGCGGCGGGGTGAGAGTGGTGCCGCACGGCGGCGACACAATGGGGGCGGCGCGACGTGGAGGAAGGGGCAGCGTGGCTAGGCGCGGAGGAAGGAGAAAAAGCGCGCACAACATGAAATGGTGAAATGGGCTGCGCGAGGCCCCCGCACGGGTAGGGTTAAGTCCTCTAGTTACGTCAGCCAATCTAACTTACGTCGACCTAGGGTGTTGCCGACGTAATTAGTGAAGAACTTCCGTTGGCCATATTACTTACGTCGGCCCAGGACCTAGGCTGATGTAAGTACAGGTTTAATGCCATCGGCCCAGTAAGTTACGTCGGTCCCAGGCTCTTGGCCGACGTAAGTTACGCTACTTACGTTGGCTTCCACCTGCTGACATAAGTTACTTAAGTCGACCGGCCCACGTAAGTTACTTTGGCAGATGTAATCGTTCGGGTTTCCTGTAGTGACCCACTTGTGGGACACGTGAGATCACTATTATGAATGCTGCCACAGCCTGTTCAAGCTGCTCCATGACTTCTCCTGGATCAAAGGTTGATCGCGAGATAACACTTTCGTGCCGCGGAGCACTAACACATTTTGGAATGATGTTCGTCTCCCCGCACATGTGGACATCTGTAGAGGTGTTGCTGTGTTTCACACTTCGAGAGGCTAAACCACTACGTCCCCTACGCCGACCACATCAACTACGTGTCGTCGTCAACTGCGTCGGTCAACACGAAAGTATATATATCTTTGGTCATCTACATGCAAGCGATTCTGTTTACGCTATTAATTTTATTGTGTGCACCTACAGTGGCACCACCAGAGCCACCAGAGCCATGCTTGTGATGATTTTTGTTCTAGATTAAAATTTACGTTGTTGGCTTTAGGATAGATCATTTTTATGAATTTATGCGTAAATCAAACAATTTTGTTCCTTTCTCGCCTCCACATTATGTGACTGACCACGAGGTTGCGACTGCATTGAGTAAATTATCCTAATGCATGGTGTGAAATGGTTGTATCATCTGAAACATCATGATTGTTAGCGTGTAACAGCATGTCACCAGTTGTTTTATCCATCACCGGCTGACGGGGCTAATCACATGTTTTACAAAAATAATTATCATGTGTATTATAGAAATGTCTACCTTGTTTTCGCAAAGAATGCTGTGACAGTTTGACCTCAAAATCATGTAAGATGATTCATGTAATTACTTATGTGTCCCACGTGACACAAGTTAACTACAGTCGGATTGAGGCTGTGCGCTTATTATATTCGGCTTGCGTGTCGGTCTATAGAGTGCCCATGTGATGTAATTTAATTATTTTAATTGCTATAAGTTTGTAAAAAATGGATTAAATGATGTAATTCATCGATATGAGACGAGACGACATGACTACCACCTATATGGACGAGCGATGACAGCTAAAGAGTAGGCGCCTACATTGCGGATATCTACATGTGCTGATTTTCATTGGATGAAGAAAGGCCATGCTGTCACAATAATTTGATTATTTGTGGTTTTCATATTTATGCACTGTTTGTTAAAAATGTGAAAATCTTGCACAAAAAGTATGTTTTTGATGCCCTTTAAATAGCTGCACCTATTGGGTTATGTCAGTTGATGATGGATCTGCCAATGCCATGGTGTCAACTTCTACCTTGACCTATAGGGTGGTGTCAAAACCACAACATAGTATTGGTTTGCTTGATCGAGCTATCAAGTCGGACTTGGGATCCGGGTCATGAATGTTGGAAACCAGGACATGGATGACACCCAACAAATGATAGTCATATTAGAAGCGATTGACAAAGGTTGCCTACCTTGTTCGTTACGATGCTAACAATGATACCGAAGCTCACTAGTTTCATAGAAAACGTTGGATTTCATCCCCCTATACAATGCCAGAGGAACATTTGCATAATATAGTGGGGTTATTTTCACTAAAAATGTTTTAATGAAAGTAGTGCTAACTATTGCATATCTTAGTTGTTGTAAAAAATGTCGAACTCCTCGAATTAATCCATGCGATCCATTCTGGACAAAGAAAAGCTAAATGAAACTAACTTTGTTGATTGGTACCGAAATCTAAGAATTGTTGTCAGACAGAAACAAGAAAGAGTACATTCTCGATACTCCTTACCCCATGAGCCTCAGGTTGTCACGCACAGCTCTAATACATATCGTGTTTATGTGAAGCACACCGATAATACAGCGGATGTGTAGTGCCTGATGCTTGCATGAACTCTAAGTTGCAGAGACAATATTAGAGCACAAACACAAACTCATATGATATGATCGTGGGGCTTCCTGGCATGTTCGATAATCAAATGAGGGTTGACCGGTTTAACACATCGAATGTCCTATTTGGTTGCAAGCTTGTTGAAGGCACTCCAATTTGTGTTCATGTGAACAAAATGATTGATTACATTAAGAGACTGCAAAGACCTGGTTTTCCACTTAACAAGGAGGTTGTGATACTACAGTCTTTGCCAGCTTGTTTTGGACCTTTAACACTGAATTATAACATGAACAGCTTGAAAAATACACTAACTGAAATGCATGGGTTCTAAAGACGACAGAGGTGAGTTATAGGAAGGCTCATAGTCAGGTGATGATGGTACCAAGGGTAAGAAGCAAAAGTGCCTAGCCAAATCGCAGACCGCCGAAAGTAAGACATTCGGATAGGTGTCTAAAAAGGCCAAGAAAAAGGTTGGTCCCTCATGATGATGTTTGTTCGCATTGCAATGCTAGTGGACATTGGTTGAGAAACTGTGAGAAGAACTTGGAAGAAGTTAGGAAAAAAGAGAAGTGAGATATCTGCTTTAAGGTATTAACATTACTGAAATTGATCTTGCAACATGTTCTAATGAAACATTGGTATTTGATACTGGTGTAACATGCGTCATGTAAAGAGTAGAAAATTCAAATCCAATTCAAAAGTTAAAAATAAAACTTGAATTTAATTTTAATTTTTTATGCAAAAAGCAAACTTATATTCTAATTCAAATTTTATCTAATTAAAAATGTTTACTGCACCAGAATATTCACCCTAAATTATATAGCATCCCTGCAAATTTCTGCAGATTATGGATGAGATACAAAGCAAGTACATAAAGGGAATTCAAAATTCAATTTAAATTTAGAACTCAAAATTAGTCAATGAAATTTGGAGTTCACCAAAATATTTCTCAAATTTGATTTAGTGTTTCTGCCAATTTTTACTATTTTAGAGCAGTTTATATATTTATTTGGGATTTTTGAAGTAGATAAGGGTTAAGGTAGGACCCACTGGTCATCGGGCCCTGCCGGTCAGGGCCAAACCCCTTCTTTGCTCCGCACACCACGCGAGCTGGTGCTTGCCACGGAGATGGTCTCTCCATTATCATTTCTGTAATATCCCACATGGAGAAAAAATGGAAGAATTTGAATGCCAAATCACATGAACTTATTATTCATATAAAATAACATTTGAATAAGAACTCATAAAAACTTTAGACTAAAGGAGAGTTTGTTAGTGTATCTTTGAATTTAAGCAAATAATTACCAAAAGAAAGAATTCCAAACCCAGTTCAAAAGTCAAGGTCAAACTTAAAAGTTAAATTCGAATTCAAATGCAAAGTAAATTCAAATTTAAGTTCGAAAAAACCAATTTAAAATTTTCCTTCACCAAAATATTCTCTATACTATATAGTTCACCTCTGCAGAATTTATAGAAAAATTGGAGGCCTTGAGGTATGTATTTTCTATTTTACAAAGCTGTGTGGAATTAAAAAGAGGGATAAGAAAAGAAGGTGCGGGTCTCACATGTCATATGGTCATCTCATGTTTTTCTCCTCTCTCCCCTGCTTCCACGGAGGCAGCTGCTTGCAACCATGATGTATGCCCAAAGTTCTTATCGCATGATTCCTCAAGTGGGCATATTCTGATTTGCTTCCCTCCATTCGTTGAAGCATGCGCCACACACATAAGTGTCTCCGAACCTAGCTGCCAGCTCCCTCTTGAAAGTCGCCAAGAGGGGGGTGAATAGGCAATTTTAAAAAAACTATGACTTAATTAAATCTGCCCTGATCCCAAAAATTAGATATGTCTGAACTGGGGCCGGACTTGTATGAGTTGCTTCAGCTAAGTCTGGCAGGGTGTAGGGTATGTCTGACTCCACGGCAACAGAAGTTGAAAATCAAGTTTCTCTCTACTCCATTGAAGTAAATGGCGAACTAACAGCTCTAGTAGCAATATTAAGAGCAATATATAAACACAAGGTACTATAACTAATGGGGAACAACAATTAGCTAATATGATCACAACCTAAGTAAATGCAATGCGGAAATGTAAATAGAGATAATAGGCACGGTATTTTTCACAGAGGTTCAGTTCCCCGAAGGAACATACGTCTCTGTTGAGGAGTCCACAAATAATCAGGCCTTCACTAGCCCTTCCCTCACCAAGAGATCACAAAGGTCAAAAACTTGGTTTTTCCACTATGTCAAAGGGTGAGTACAAACTTCTCGGACAAAGAAATAACAAGCGAAATCAAGCGGGCGACAAACTCAGCGAATCGAATGGAAGCTCAACCCGAAAGGCCCTTCTACTCAAAACTCGCAATCACTCCTTCACTCTTCCCAAAAATCTAAGATTTTGGCTAAAGAAGGTGAAGAACAGATGGAGAAGGGCTCTTGGAGGCTGATGGAGGCGCTGGTGAGTTTTTCTGGAGTTAGGTGCAGGCTAAGAGGGGTTTGGACCCCAATTCTAGCCCAAAAGCATTTTTGACCGTTTTTGACAGCCCACTTCGGACAAGTCTAAAATTGTCTCGGACATGTCCGAGTCCCAGGTCGGACAAGTCCGAGACTACAGAAATTTTCTCTGTCTCTGTTGAGGTGAGATCGGAGATGTTCGACTCCTCATCCAGACAAGTTCGAAACAAGATTTAAAGAACATTTTGAAAAAACATTTGGGGGTTGAGCCCTAATAATCTCCCATGTTTACAAGGGTTGTGTCACTCTTAATAGTATGGTGTTTCCTAGACTCAATAAAAAAACAAAATCCCTATTTATGCGAGTCTTTCCACACTCTTTTCTCATTTTTTATTGATTTAAGCACGAATTTCCTATTTCAGATGATTTCTGAAACTCAACAAATTTGACTAGACCTTTAATTGTTTGCCATAAATCATCCAAAATCTTCATGGGGGCCTAGATGCATCTCCATCCTTTGGAACCAAAGTCTTCCTAGTGATGCGGTTCATCACTTGGAAGAAGGGGAGGAGGCCATGAGTAAAGAATGGATTCATCAGGAGACTAGTGTCATAGAGAAAGTCCAAACCATTGACACTCACTATGTCATCCTCATGAATCTTATCCTCATATCAGAGAGTCTGATAGAGATACAACATTTAAGCAAAATCTTCATAGGACATTGTGTACTTCTCCCCATGAGTCATTCAGCTCAAACTCTTGTCATTGTGAAAATACACGGTTGCATGGAACTGGAGGATGATTTCAATATTCCATGGGTATTGGATGTCTATCAAATCCTTGATGTTGTGGTACCCACAAGCATTGATTACTTCCTCAAACAAAGTATTACGCTTCTTCTGCATTACGTCCCAGCCAATCCATTGCATATTTGACATTGGATATGCTTCTTTGTAGTGAGAACAGAGCGATACTAATCCATGTGGAAAAATCTCGAAAACCTCAAATCTGTGTTGACTTGAGGTTCCCTGTAATATTTTGTTCTTCAGACTCCTCAATCGGGGCCACCCCTACCCTATCACATATCACCTTGTTCCTAATTTTGTCTCTTCTTGTGTGACCGCACATCCACCGTAGCATGCACATCTCCGCAACACTCATTTGTTGGACATGTTGCCTTTTAGTTGGCCAACAATCTGCTCCATACATCATCGCAGGTCTGATCACCGTCCTATAGAATTTTCCTTTCAATTTTTGTGGAACTTTCTTATCACATAAGATTCCAGATGATTGTCGAGACTTCATCCACCCGATCTTGATCCTATGGCAAAAATCTTCGTCAATATCACCATTGCTTTGTAACATTGATCCTAAATATCGAAATGTGTCTCTCCTAGGTACTACTTGTCCTTGTAAACTAACAATACCATCCTCACAGCCGACATCACTAAAGTTACATCTCATATACTCGGTCTTGGTTCTACTAAGTCTAAACCCCTTAGACTCTAAGGTCTGCCTGCATAGCCTCAACTTTCTATCAACACCATCCCTAGTTTCATCTACCAACACTACATCATCAGCGAAGAGCATACACCAAGGGATATCCCCTTGTATATCCTTCGACACCTCATCCATCACTAAGGAAAAGATGTAAGGACTTAAGGCTGATCCTTGGTGTAATCCTATTGTGATAGGAAAAGTGTCGGTCTCACTATCTCTTACGTGCACACTTGTCACCACATTATCGTACATATCCTTGACAAGGTTAATGTACTTTGTTGGGACTTTGTGTTTCTCTAGTGCCCACCACATGACCGGTCTTGGTACCTTATCATATGCCTTCTCCAAGTCAATGAACACCATATGTAGATCCTTCTTTTGCTCCCTATACCTCTCCATAAGCTGACGGAGTAAGAAAACCGCCTCCATAGTGGACCCCCAGGCATAAAACCAAACCGGTTTTTAGTGACATTGGTCACTTTTCTCAAGCGGTGTTCAATCACTCTCTCCCATAGCTTCATAGTATGACTCATGAGCTTAATTCCTCGGTAATTAGTGCAACTTTGAACTTCTCCTTTATTTTTGAAGATGGGTACTAAAATACTTTTCCGCCACTCTTCATACATTTTGTTTGACTGAAAAATGCGGTTGAATAGTTTAGTGAGCCATATTATTGCTACATCCCCCAAACATCTCCAGACCTCAATGGGGACATCATCGGGGCCGCGGCCCTTTCCTCCTTATATCCTTTTTAAGGCCTCTCTAACCTCAGACTCTTGTATCCTCCGCACGAATCGTCTGTTGGTGGCATCAAATGAGTCTTCCAACTCGAACCTAATACTCTCATTCCCGTCATTGAATAGTCCATTGAAGTAGTCCCGCCATCTGTTCCTAATTTCTTCCTCCTTCAATAGAATCTGTTCCTAATGCATTTGACTTGGTTGATATCTCTCACCTTTCTCTCGCGAAGTTTCGTCATCTTGTATATATCCTTTTTGCCTTGTTTTATCCCTAGCCTCTCATATAGCGCATCATAGGCCTGCCCCCTTGCTTTACTCACAACATGCCTTGTATTTTTCTTAGCCTCTTTATAGTTCGCCATGTTATTTGTGCTTCTCTCATGATGCCAGCTCTTTAAGACTCCTTCTTCTCCTTAATAGATTTTTGTACATCTTCATTCCACCACCAAGTGTCTTTATACATAAGTTTCTTACCTTTTGTCCACCCAAGCACCTACCTAGCTATCTTCCTAATGTAAGTCGCCATCTTCACCCACATACTATCCGCATCTTCCTCTTCGCTCCATGGTCCTTCTACGATCATCCTCCTTTTGAATGATTGTTGCACTTAATCCTTCAACTTCCACCACTTTGTTCTTGCGGTTTTAACACCTTTGTCACATGACACACGCACGTGGAAGCGAAAGTCAGCTACCACAAGTTTATGTTGTGGAACAACACATTCACCAGGAATCACCTTACAATCTAAACATGCCCCTCTCTCCCTTCTCCTGGTGAGGATATAGTCGATTTGACTAGAATGTTGGGCACTAGTAAAGGTCACTAAGTGAGATAGCCTCTTCTTAAAGAGGGTGTTAGCTACCAATAGGTCATAGGCTACGGCATAGTCTAGGATATTCTTACCCTCCCGGTTTCTATCGCCACACACAAAACCTCCGTGTACCCCCTCAAAACCTACATTAGTTGTACCTACATGACCATTGAGATCTCCTCCTATGAAGAGCTTCTCGGTTACCAGTACACTACTAACCATATCCTTCAAGTCCTCCCAAAATTTTCTCTTAGTGCTCATGTCGAGCCCAACTTGTGGGGCATCAGCACTATTGACATTCAAGGTAAGGTCCCCTACAACTACTTTGACTAGGATGATCCTATCCCCTCGTCTACAGACATCCACTACTCCATCCTTGAGGCTCTTATCTATTAGGATGCCTACGCCATTCCTAGTTCCAGTTGAGCCAGAATACAAAGCTTGAAACCGGTATTCTCAACCTCTCTCGCCTTTTGACCTGCCCATCTGGTCTCTTGTACACAAAGGATATTTACACGCCTCCTAATCGCAATGTCCGCTAACTCTCGTAGCTTTCCCGTCAAGGATCCTACATTCCAACTACCCACCCGAAACCTAGTTTCCTCGGCTAGCTTCCTTACCCTTCGCATCCATCGAGGAAGATGCAAAGACCCTTGCTCACTTAACACTACATTCGGGCGATGATGTAGTGTCCCACTAAGGTGGTGGCAATCCAACCCTCGCTCATTTAACACCACATCCGGGTTCCGATATGGCGTGCCACTAAGGCGGTGGCGACCCGACCCTCGCCCACTTAACACCATACCCAGGTTCTGCTATGGCGTGTCACTAAGAGGGTTACGCCCAACGAAATTCCAATGGGTTTCATTTCCATGAGAATTGCTAACTTTAGTTGCCGGCTCGCCAAGCCTATAACAACGCCTCCTCCTTTACCCGGGCTTGGAACCGGCTATGTCATTACAACATAGGCGGAGTTACTGGTAGGGCAACCACAATAAAGAGAAATTCAGTCATAGTCTTCAGTCACTGTCATGCAAATACAGGTTGCAAATGGTGCATCTCTTCCCTATTATTCAGATGTTGCTAAATTTAAATGGTTGATTCAAGGTATTATTCCAGACACTGGTGTGAAGGTGAAGGGAGGTTCATGTGAGCAGTTATGCAAGTGGCACAAAACAATTGCATTACATGCACTGGTTCTATTATAACCTTAAGACAAACCCCCTCCTCCTGTTAAACTGCAATGTGTAAAATGTGTTACTGCAACTGAATTGACTCAAGCTTATGGCGATCAGTTGCTGAAATTGTGTAGCTCGTATGGTATAGAGCTCTTTTCTGGAATTATCCCTCACCTGCCTACAACTCAAACTGCAGATGTTGCTGAGAAGTTAAGAGACAGGCACCTCTTCACTGAAATTTTCCAGCTACAGCTTACCAGGGTGCAAAGCAAAATGCAGTTGCATACAGATCACCGTATTGTTATGAATAGCACTTGTGTATTATTGAGGAGGCTAAAGGCCTATATAAATAGATGTACAGAGATGACAATAATGCAGAAAAGCCCTTATGCAAAAGGGAAAACACAAAAATACCCCTACATCTATAACACCCCCTCAAACTCAAGGTGCCTCATGAACATTGAGTTTGGAGAGATAAAAGCTATGCTGAGCTCGGGTCTGCGCCTTCGTGAAGAAATCCGCCAGCTGAAGCTCTGAAGGCACATAATGGAGATCAACAACACCGTCTTGTACATGTGCTCGTGTATAAGAAGCATCAACACCAATATGCTTGGTAAGCTCATGCTTGATCAGATCACGAGCAATGCTGATCGCACTTGTACTGTTAGACAAAAGAAGAGTCGGCATACCAAAAGAAACACCAAAGTCCTCAAGCAACCACCGCAGCCAAGTAACCTCTACACTCACAAGAGTCATAGCACGCAACTCAGCCTCTGCACTCGAACAAGAAACTACTATATGTTTCTTAGTCTTCCAAGCAATTAGGGAACCACCAAGAAAAACACAATAGGCAGAAAGAGATCGACGATCAGAGGGATCACTAACCCAAGTAGCATCAGAATATGCTTTGAGCTGTAAAGAGCTAGAGCGTGGAAATAACAAGCGTCTGGAGATAGTCCCACGAAGATAACGCAAGACACAAAGCAAGTGACTATAGTAGACCTGGGTGGGAGCCGAAACAAATTGACTCAGAATATGAACAGAGTATGAGATATCAGGACGAGTGACACCAAGATACACAAGACTCCCGATAATATGATGGTAACGAGTAGGATCATCAAGAGGCTCACCATCAGTGGCTCGAAGATGGACAGTAAGTTTCATGGGAGTCTCAACAGTCCGATGACCAGTAAGAGAAGCCCGATCAAGAAGATCCTGAATGTACTTCTCCTGAGACAGAAAAATTCCCTCAGGAGAGGAGGAAACGTCAATCCTAAGAAAGCAGTGAAGAGAACCAAGATCGGACATAAGAAACTGCTCACTAATATGGGCCTTTACAAAGGCTATGTACTCAGAATCGTCTCCGGTAATGATCATGTCATCGACATAGAGAAGAAGAAGAGTGCGACCATGAGACGAATTGTGTACAAAAAGCGCGAGATCATGAGCACTGGCAGAGAAACCAACAACAGTGACCACATACGCAAAACATTGAAACCAAACACGAGGACCCTATTTAAGGCCACAAAGAGAATGTCGAAGGCGACAAACCATACCCTCAGGAATAGAATACCCAGGTGGTGGCTACATATAAACCTCCTCACGCAACTCACCATAAAGAAAGGCATTCTTCACATCAAGCTGAGAGATGGACCAGTCACGAAGAGAGGCCACAACAAGTAGAGTGCGAATAGTGGTCATGTGAGCGACAGGAGCAAAAGTCTCATCATAGTCACGACCATGTTCCTGCTCGAAGCCACGGGCGACTAATCAAGCCTTATATTGCTCAAGTGAACCATCAGAGCGAGTCTTAACCTTATAGACCCACTTACACGTGATCGGGCAAACATGTGGGGGACATGACACAAGTTCCCACGTGCCGGTGAGCTCGAGAGCAGCAATCTCCTCGGCCATCGCATGCTGCCATTCCGGATGAGGAACAACATCGCAATACATAGCCAGCCCTGGAAGAGCAGTAGTAGCAGATAGCTAGAAGGAGAATACCGATCAGGAGGCTGTCGAGGACGATGACCATGTCCAAGATGCTGCTCAGGAGAAGAATCATCAGAAGGAGGTGATTCTTCAAGAGAAAAGGACGTCCCAGAAGAGGCAGATTGAGCCAGAGAAGATGGATCAGAAGGTGAGCCAACCGGTGTAGACGACTCATCAGAAGAAGCTTGTATGTCTGAAGGAGAGACAACTCGTCGAGTATAGACCTGTGTCACAGGAGCCTTCAAAGTTTAATTGAGAACCAAAGAAGCAGGCTCCAAAGAAGAAGGAACCATGGAACATAGGACCGAGTGTGAAGGTGGTACACTAGTAACTGAAGCATCTGAAAGGAACAAAAACGAAAGGGGATCGACCACAGATATAGAAGAGGTATCAGAAGAAGGACGAGGATAGAAAGGACGTGTCTCATCAAAAACAACTTCTCATGAAATCCTCATCCATCGACTAATAGGATCCCCACAACGATACCCCTTATGCTTCAAACTGTACCCAAGAAAGACACACTCGACCGACTGAGCAGTCAGCTTGGTGTGCTCACGAGGTGCGAGCAGCACGTAGCACACACAACCAAAAAGACGAAGGTTGGTGTAGTCAGGCGTCTTACCTGTAAGATGCTCAAAAGGAACCCCCCTCTAAGTGCAGATGAAGGCTAAATGTTAATCAAGTAAGTGGTAGTGGAGACCGCATCAGCAAAAAAACTAGGCAAAACAGAGGAAGCGATCATGAGAGCACGAGCCGTCTCAAGAAGATGACGATTCTTACACTCAGCAACGCCATTCTGAGCATGAGCACCAGGACAAGAAAACTGAGCAAGAGTACCTTGCTTAGAAAGAAACTGACTAAGAGCATCAGAAAGGTACTCACCAGTGGAATCAGCTCGAAAAATAGGAATAGGGGTGTCAAACTGAGTGTGGATCATAGTCAAGAAGGACTTATAGATAGATTACGCCTCACTACGATGTTTCATAAAGTAAATCTATCGGTACCCTGCGTACCGGATATCCCTTGGGACTGCAAAAAGTGCAAAGGAACTCCACGTATCTGAGTTGAAGACCCCCGAAGGTCCCACATGTCACTCAGAACCGGACCTTCCTCCCTTCTATGGTTAGTCCCAGTGCTGCCACGTGTATCATAAAACCGGAGCTACATTCTATATATGGGAAAGCTCCAGACTAGATACCTGTGTGGTACTCCCGGACCTAACCCCCAACAGAGGGAAGCTCCGGTACCGACACGTGTACAACAGCACCGGACCTACTCGTCCAAGATGGTAAGCTCCGGAGCTGCCACGCATCCAACCGCCAGACCTTCAACTTCAACAGGCAGATTGGTGGACCTCCAACGGCTCGGACCTTCAAGGAACAATTAAAGGTTCAAGACCCAATTACGTGTCATTAATGCTATCTTAATGACACACGATCGGAGGACCCTTAATACCAGTAATGCTGCCATCAAGGCGCGTTATCACGCTATTAAGGGTAATTAAGTACATTAACTGTGTATTAAGCATCAGTAACTGCCATGGCCACATGTAGGGCCAGGCTGATGATGTAACGGACAGTCCTTGTACTATAAAAAACTGGTAGAGTGATACACGGGGACACGCGGAAGACACTTTAGTCTCTGACACTCAAGTGCTCAGACGCTCAATACAACAGCAACACACCCGTGGAGTAGGGTATTACGCTCAGGCGGCCCGAACCACGTAAATACTCGTGTCAAATCGTCATCTTTCTCTGAATCTCTACACGCACTAACCGAACTACAAAACTCCACGGGCTGCCAACAGCAGTATCGGGAGAATTGCCAGAACCACACTCTGACAGTTGGCAAACCCTCCAACATGTAGCAGCCAGTAGGTATTGTGGCTTCAGCAGGAGTCATGCCACCACCGCCACCATCCGCACCAGCGAATCAAGCTGGATAGCGAGATGGGGCGCCCGCGTCGATCACTGCATCGATGAACACTAACCCTGAACACGCGCTTAATGTTGCGCGTGCTCTTCTCCAATGACCACCGCCTCCAGGAGCACCCCAGGGTGCGATGGAGCAGTGGAGAGCTAATGTGGATCATCTGGTTGCAGCAGCAACCAATCGCATCAGCAATGAGGTCCTCCCCCTCGGGGCGGGCCCCATCACAGCGTCGGACCTCGTCGGGTAGACTTGGTCCGCAAGCTTCGCAGCACGGGAGGCGTGCTGCATCTTAACAAGCAACGTCGCTGCCTTAGGGGGCGCGACGTACTCACACGATAACAAGAATTTTGACTCATGACCTCCGGGCGGAGCTCGATCGTCGTTACCGACAACAAGACGACCGCGTACACATCAAGCGTGCTCATGAGAGGCGAGAGGCTTGGGACAGCCCTGCTCCCGAGGGAGTAGGAGGAGGTTGTTCTGCCTTGGCCATGCACCTACACATGGTCAGATGGCCGCAGAAGTTCCGGCCTCACCTGCCGGAGAAATTTGACGGGACTGTTAATCCCCACGAATTTCTTCAAATATACTCCATCGCTATCCTTGCGGCTGGGGGAATGAGGCCGTGATGGCCAACTATTTCCCTGTGGCTTTAACTGGGACCGCCAGGTATTTATTCATGAGCCTTCCGCCTGACTCCATCAACAGTTGGGCAGAGTTGTGCCAACAGTTCACCGCCAATTTCGGGAGCTCATACACCCGACCAGGCACGGAACTGGACCTTTTTGCTGTGAAGCAGAAGGGGTGAAAGTCCCTGCGATCTTTCATCTAGAGGTTCTCTCAGGTGCGGAATACCATTCCTTCTATCTCAAGCGCTTCTGTTATTGTAGCATTCAGATAGGGCGTTCGAGATAAGAAGATGCTGGAGAAGCTGAAGTCACCAGCGTCACGGAACACTTCAGCTTGGCAGACAAGTGTGCCAAGGCTGCGGAGGGCCGTGAAATGCACTCCCAAACACATCTGGAGGCCAACAAAAACTCCTCCAAGGGTGAAGCCACTACCTTCAGGAGTGACAAGAAGAAGAAAAAGTCCAGCAGCAAGAAGAAGTCGTCTGCCGCCACACCTACTGCCACTGCTACCGCAGCTCCGAGTGGCCGGGGCCACGCCCTGAGAAACGACCTCGGCCGTCGTCTGGAGACGGTGGCAGCTCCAAGATATGGTGTCCCATACACAAAACAGACAGCCACAACCTGGAAAACTGCCAAGAGGTCCAGAACCTCGCCGAGCGCTACAACAAGCGCCGGGAAGAAGCTCCTTTCCATCAAAGGGAAGGAAAACAAAAAGTCGACGAAGCTCCGGCTAAAGAGGAGTTATGCTTTCAGGACCCCAAAAAGTTATTGAAGGCTGTTTACACCCCCGTCGATGACGACTCTGACGTCTTCGACAACGAGCGTCGGAAGACCATGAACTCTATTTTTGGTGGTTCGTGGGACATCACCTCCCGCCGTGTCATCAAGACAATGCGGTGGGACCTGGCTTCTGTAGCTCCCACCGCCAGGGCGGAGCCCCATCGGAAGTGGATGGGTACTGCCATCACCTTTGATGCTTCAGACTGCCCTCGGAACATGACCGGAGCTGGTCAACTTCCACTGATGGTATCTCCGACCATCAACAACATCCAGATCCACCATGTAATGGTGGACGGAGGTTCGGGGTTGAACCTCATAAGCTTCAAAGCCTTCATCAAGCTTCAGCTCCGACCTTTAGATCTTCGCCCCTCTTGACCTTTCTCCGGAGTAGGTCCGGGGGCCATAACTCCACTCGGCGCCATTACTCTCCCTGTGACCTTCGGGACTCAGGAGAATTACAGGACCGAGAAGTTGATCTTCAACGTGGAATAGATCAACTTGCCATTCAATGCCATCTTGGGCAGGCCAGCTTTGTACAAATTCATGGCTGCTGCTCATTATGGCTACCTGGTGTTGAACATGCCAACACCTTCAGGCATTCTCTGGATCCGCGAGGATCACACTGCCAGAGTTACTGCTCTGGAAGAACTCCACGCGCTTGCTACAACACGGGAGGAAGAATCCAGAAAGGAGCAAGCTCCGAAGCCCATGAGCATTCGTCATCAAGGCTCAACCTCCGCACCTCATGTGCAACCAAGCGGCGATACCGACATTCCCGTCAAAGTCGTCCAAATTGGTTCCGACGCTGCTCAGACCACTCGTATATCGGGAGGTCTGAACGACAAATAGGAACTCGTGCTCATCACTTTCCTCCGGGCTAATGTCGACGTGTTTTCCTGGGAACCGTCACAAATGCCTGGGATCCCTAGGGAAGTGATTGAGCACAATCTGAAGATTTATCCCGACGGTCGGCCTGTACATCAGAAGCCTCGAAAGCAATCAGTAGAGCGACATAACTTAATACGACAAGAAGTGAAGAAGTTGCTCAAAGCTGGATTCATCTGAGAAGTCATCCACCCAAAATGGCTGGCAAACCCAGTCGTTGTACCTAAGGCCGGCGGGAAGCTTCGAATATGTATCGACTACACTACAGTGAATAAGGCATGTCCAAAGGATCCATTTCCACTACCTAGAATAGATCCGATAGTGGATTCCACATCCGGGTGTGAATTACTTTGTTTCCTCGACGCATATTTTGGATATCAACAAATCGGAATGTCTCGGGATGATGAAGAGCATACTTTCTTCATCACAGCAGATGGATTGTACTGTTACACTGCCATACCATTCGGTCTCAAAAATGCTGCTTCAACATTTGTATGAGCTATGTACAGAAATTTTGGAGAGCTCATCAGAGATGTAGTTGATGTGTATGTCGATGACATCGTCGTCAAGATCAGGAACAAGGAGTCATTTCTTGACACCTTGCAAGATGTCTTTGACAAGTTGCGAATCACACGCACAAAGCTGAACCCAAAAAAGTGTGTCTTTGGGGTTAGCTCCGGAAAGCTTCTTGGATTCTTGGTGAACCACCGAGGAATAGAGGCGAATCCGGCGAAGATTAAAGCTTTTGAAGACATGCGGCCACCAGCTCGCATCAAGGATGTCCAGAAGCTGACTGGATGTCTAGCTGCCCTCAGCCGGTTCATCTCAAGACTCACAGAACGGGCGCTACCCTTCTTCAAGTTATTGAGGAAGTCCAGACCCTACCAATGGTCTGAAGAAGCAGAAAAGGCATTCCAAGAGCTGAAGCAGCTCCTCACCACTCTACTAACCTTGGTAGCTCCGAATCCTGGTGAGCCACTTCTGCTTTATATTTCAACAACTGATGAAGTTGTCAGCATGGTCCTGCTTTTGGAAAGACCAGAACCATCTTCGGTCCAGGAAGCCATACCCCTCCGGGAGGGTCGGGAGCTACCTGAAGGCGAGTCTGGGTCCCAGCCCCCAGACCAGGATCCTCGA
The DNA here is from genome assembly GCA_036927565.1 of Tuctoria greenei. NCBI lineage: Eukaryota > Viridiplantae > Streptophyta > Magnoliopsida > Poales > Poaceae > Tuctoria > Tuctoria greenei. Next base: position 169,967,267 of record JAYESD010000002.1, on the reverse strand, counting down.
GGCGAGATGCCAGAGGATCAACCTCCTTCAAATGAAGGAATTACTGTTGCTGAAAAAGAAGATCCGTATCCTCCTAGGAAGGTCTGGGTCACTCCAGAAGATGCTTCGGATTCCTCTAGCAAGAATCTGGAGGTCCCTGAAGAAGATCCCAGAGGGGAAGAAGATCCGGACCCCTCCGGGGGAGTCCAGGTTGATGAAGAGGAAGCTCCGGACCCCTATGGGAGGGTCCGAACGGTCCAGCGCCCAATATACTTCATCAGTGAAGTGCTTCATGACGCCAAGACTTGGTACTTAGAGGTGAATAAGCTGCTCTATGCAGTTCTTATTGCCTCTAGGAAGCTTCATCACTACTTCCAAGCTCATAAGATTTCAGTGGTGACCTCTTATCCACCGCGTGCAATCTTGCATAACCCTAACTCTACTGGGAACGTTGCAAAGTGGGCAGCGGAATTGGCCGGGTTCGATCTTGAATTCATCCCAAGACAAGCGATCAAGAGTGAAGCATTGGCAGACTTTGTGGCGGAATGGACCCCCTCTCCATCAAATCCGGCGGGCCCTAGTGAGCAGAAGCCGGAATCCAAGGTTTCAGTCTTCACTAAGCCTCACTGGACTCTTTACTTCGACGGCTCCGTGCAGAAGCAGGGGGCCGGAGCTGGAGTCCTTCTCCTCGCTCCGACCGGGGAGAAGATCAAATACATGGTTCACCTTGACTTTAAGGCGACCAACAACATGGCGGAGTACGAAGCACTAATCTATGGGCTCAAGGTGGCACTATCATATGGTGTCAAGCAGCTGTTTGTAAATGGTGATTCACAGCTCATTATAAAACAAGTTAAAGGTGAATGCTATTGCAAGAACCCTCAATTAGCTGCATATCTACTTATAGTCCAGAAGCTTCAGAAGGACTTCGAAGTCCTGGATCTTTGCCATGTCCAGCGTCTCAACAACGCTGAAGCTGACGAACTCTCGACGGAAGCTTCAACTGGAGCTCCGGCTCCCGATGGAACCTTCGCCCGGAGATTGTCAAGACCAAAAACTCAGCCTGCCGAACTAAGCGAAGGGTGCGAGACCAGCACCTCAAAGCTAGCGGTCCCAATGGCCCTGTTACCATGGCGTCCATCAAGGATCGTAGGTGCTGCAGGAAGCTCCGAGCAACCCAGCACGCAAGACTCGGAAGCTCAAGTTAGCTTTGACGCATGGATCTAGGAGATCCGGAGCTACTTGAAAGACAACATCCTTCCTGAAGATAATGTATCTGTTGACCGGATAGTGAGATTGGCTAAAAGATACACACTGGTAGAAGGGGATCTCTACCGACGTGGTGCCAACGGCATCCTAATGCGGTGCATTACAAGGGAAGAAGGCCGCGAGCTCCTCACGGAAATCCATGGAGGCGAGTGTGGGAACCACGTGTCTTCCCACACGTTGGTTGGTAAAGCCTTCCGACATGGTTTTTACTGGCCTACAACACTCCAGGATGCAACCGAGCTAGTGAAGAAATGCGAAGCAAGCTAGTTTCATGCAAAGGAAATTCACACACTAGCTCAACCCCTACAAATGATACCTCCTACATGGCGATTCGCTGTGTGGGGGATAGATATCTTGGGACCTTTCCCAAGAGCCGTCGGACGTTACAAGTTCCTGTACGTCACCATCGACAAGTTCACCAAGTGGCCGGAAGAAACTCTAGTTGTGACAATAAACAAGCAATCAACTATCAATTTCTTGCAGTCCATAGTATGCAGATTTGGAGTCCCAAACAAGATCATAACTGACAACGGGACCCAATTCACAAGCTCTGCATTCCAAGGATATTGTGAAGACCTCGGTATCCAAGTCAGCTACGCTTCCGTAGCTCACCCGGCAAGCAATGGCCAAGATGAGAGAGCAAATGCAGAAATCCTAAAAGGACTCAAGACGCGCACATATGAGCGCCTGAACAATTCATATACAATTCGAGTTGCGTCTTAACATTGTTGAATGGCCTACTCGCCTGAACTCCAAGCCAATTTAGGTCCGGAGTGTGCTATCGACTTAGCCTGGTCCTGCACCCTAAGTACGCTACTCTACCTACACCCCGGCAGGCTTGAGTAAGGTGGGTCCAGAAAAGGATCGGACCTGGAGAACATAAGCAAGTGCACTTGATTGTATATAGAATTGAGGTCGACCTAAAATTTTCTTTCGGGGATAGTAAGCTGCAAACGAGTTATAGATAAGAAATGGATTTTGCTGTTTTTCTTGACTTCAGTGTGCAGGAAAAATAAAAATCTCGTGATGATGGTGCATGATGCCGGAGCTATCAAAGCTTCGACAACCCCTAAGGTGGCCTGTTGTTGATGTTTTAAACATTGATAGTAGGCGTCGCTAGAGCTATCATGTTCCGACAAATCCAGGGGCCCAACCATCAACATGAAGAAAAGATGGTAGAAGGACACCACAATGGGGTCTGCTGTCGACGCTCTACGTATTGATAGTGGTCGCTGCTAGAGTTACTAAGCTCTGACAACCCCAGAGGGCCAACTGTCGATGCTCTACGTGTTGACAATGGTCGCTGCTGGAGCTACTAAGTTCCGACAACCTCAGGGGGCCTCCGCTGTCGACGACTTCAGGCCTACACTCTACAAGTTCGAAGCACGCAAGTCTTCAACAAAATGCTACATCCTTTTGGTACATGTTCACAATCGAATTGTGTACATCTACTAGGGGGCCAAGTGAGACAAAGGTTGAAGACAAAAAATGAAATTCATAAATTTCTTGGATTCCGACATCTGGCCCTAAGGCCGGAACGCAGCTACCTCCGGCTCTGAGGCCGGAGCGTCTATCATCAAAGCATCCAAAACCAGAGCTTCAACCTCCGGAACAAGTACCGCTGGTACATCTTCTTTCCCGTGGTCTGGCGCTACCACAGGAGCTTCAGGAGATGACTCGAGGTCCAAAACCTCGATACCCGGCGCTAGAGCTGCCGAGGCCTCAACCACCACCTGATGCGGCACAGGAATTGGAGTTGGAGCCTCTGCCTGTAAAGCATCAGCCGCTGTCATAGAAACCGGGGCTTCAACCCCTTTTTTGGAGACCCTATGGATGAAGGACGGAGAAACTCAACATATTATTACAACAAAAATGACAAGCTGAGGTAAAGAAGCAAATTTACCTTGGAAGGCTTCCGCTCCAGCTGGCGCAGAACCTCTTCGTCGGACGCTCAGAGCCCGACCCAGTCGCAGCTGGGGTAGTAGCTCCAGAAGACCCTCCGGAGCTTGTTGCTGCTGCCAGCGACGTCTTGGTTGAGGCCCCCCTTGACTGAGAAGGACCCTCGAAGCTAGATCCCTTCACTGGGTCCGGCGCCGGAGTCGTCTGGGCGCAGCTGGCATTCCGGGGAGACGCTGATGCTGGAGCGGTTGTCGCCGTAGAAGACCTCCCCCACCAGGGAGAAGGAGCTGCTGTGGAAGGAGTAGGTTTGACGGGCCTCCCATCAGAGTGCTTCAACTTCCTCTTTCGGCAAGAGGGCTCCATCAACTCTTTGCCCATGCCAACGACTTTAGCTCTCTGTCGCAGGGCGGGAGCAGGGCCACCCTCGGAAGCTCCAGGGATCGCCAACCTGGTGGTCGGATGCCTCTCAACTTCACCGAGGTCGTCGAGCACTGGCATCTTCCGCCAGAGCTCCCTGCTGAACTCCGCCTCCATGTTCAGAGGGAGGAAAGCCGCCGGCGGAGTTAATTCATCACACTCGACATTGATGCCATGCTGGAACTTCTTGAGATGAAGCTCCAAGGCTGGGCCTTTGAAGTTGGACTTCAAATCGGTTTCAATCCGGTCATCGTCCATCACACTGTTGAGGACCCAGGTGAGCTTCTCCCTCTTCTTCAGCGGAGCCCACCTGTTGACCAGGAAGTTGCAGAAGACCACCTGGGGGGTCACCCCTCCTTCACACATTGGCGAATCCTGGTCAAAGCAGGGTTGAAGGCCTCCGACAGCACCGGAGCTTCACTCCAAGCATCAGTGTCAATGTTTGGAAGGCCTTCAGGCAGCTCCAGCTTCTCGTGCTCCTCCGCCGTGATGACAATCCAATCTTTCTTCCAGTCATCCCACTTGCCGGAAGGGAACGACCTCAAGTACTTGTAGGGGCATTTCTTGCGCTTCACAAAATAGTAGAAGCCAAGGTACTCGTCGCTCTTGCCGGTAGTGTGGATGGAGAAGAAGGTATGGAAAAGCTCAATGCAGCGGGGAATACCCACCCACATCTCGCAGAAGTTGACGAAGGTCGACACAAGAAGAATGGAGTGGGGGCCAAGGTGGTACAACTGCAGACCATAGAAGTCTAACAGCATCAAGATAAAAGTGGAGGAAGGTGGGATCAATCCCACCATGGCGTACACGGAAAAGTACACCATGTCGCCGGTGTGCTCCTTCTTGAACGGGAGCTTGCCGACGCGGACCAGGTGGTTGAAGGAGTCACTGGACCACCCCATGTAGGTCCGGACCTTCTTCAAATCACCGTCGGTTGTGAGTCGGCTCTTGCAAAGACCCAACCCCATCACAGCACGGCAGGGCGAGAGAGGAAAATCAAGCGAAAGTTTGGAGGATTTGAGCGCAAGTTCAAATGAAGGCGTAAGGAATCCCCAAACAGTGCGCGCTTTCTTTCTTAAGTAAGCCCCCGCAATGCTTGGATGGAAACCGTAGAAGGGCCAACGATACAGTTCAAAAACTTCACCATACCAATGACAAGGGGTCTCGGGGCCACCTGATGATCAAGTAGAGGTCCTTACCCCAGGCAAACAGTTGTCATCATGAGAGGCGGGAAACCCGAGGGCGGCAACCTGACAGGGCGCGCGGAACCGATATGGTTTTCATATTGAGAACCGGCGACCTTGAATTGCGTGAGATCCACACACGTAGATCGGACCTGCCGCATCCTGAAGATGCCACGTGGCGATGGTTTAACTGTGAACCACCACCTCAATGGCACATCCAAAGACCCTTGAAGACACGATGGAGAAATCGAAAGATGGACCCACCTCAGGTATAATGACTTAATCCAAAAATTCTCTCCCAAAGGTGGGCCCAGGGGGCCATTGTCGCTACCCTGCGTACCGGATATCCCTTGGGACTGCAAAAAGTGCAAAGGAACTCCACCTGTCTGAGTTAAAGACCTCCGAAGGTCCCACATGTCACTCGGAACCGGACCTGCCTCCCTTCTATGGTTAGTCCCAGTGCTGCCACGTGTATTATAAAACTGGAGCTACATTCCATACATGGGAAAGCTCCAGGCTAGATACCTGTGTGGTACTCCCAGACCTAACCCCTGACAGAGGGAAGCTCTGGTACCGACATGTGTACAACAACACCGGACCTACTCGTCCAAGACGTTAAGCTCCAGAGCTGCCATGCATCCAACTGCCGGACCTTCAACTTCAACAGACAGATTGGTGGACCTCCAATGGCTCAGACCTTCAAGGAACAATTAAAGATTCAAGACCCGATTATGTGTCATTAATGTTATCTTAATGACACACGATCGGAGGACACTTAATACCAGTAACACCGCCATCAAGGCGCGTTATCACGCTGTTAAGGGTAATTAAGTACATTAACTGTTTTAAGCATCCATAACCGCCAGGGCCACATGTTGGGCTAGGCCGACGATGTAACGGCCAGTCCTTGTACTATAAAAGGACTGGCTGAGCGATACACGGGGACACGCAGAAGACACTATAGTCTCTTACACTCAAGCGCTCAAACGCTCAATACAACAGTAACACACCCGTGGAGTAGGGTATTACGCTCAGGCGGCCCGAACCACATAAATACTCATGTCAAATCGCCATCTTCCTCTAAATCTATGCGCGCCCTAACCAAACTACAAAACTTCGCGGCTGCCAACGGTAGTACCGGGAGAATTGCCGGGACCACACTCCGACAAAATCCAAGTGTGGCGAGAAAAATCATCTATAAAAATGATATAGTATTTATGTCCGCCTTTTAAAACAAAAGGTGCAGGTCCCCATACATCGGAATGAACAAGATCAAAAGTACGCTCAGAAACTGACTCACTCAAATGATAAGGAGGTTGAATCTGCTTTCGTAATCGACAATCCTTACAATGAGCTAAAGACTCAGAACTAGAGACTGATCCTAAGAGACCACAACGAACTAGGATGGATAGACGGGAACCACAAATATGACCCAGACGATGATGCCACTGACCAGATGTCAACGTGGACGAAGCAGCAAGACTAGAGCCGGGTGAACTGGAAAGCGCAGCGGAAGGAAGACGAAGCCAGTCAAGCTCCCAAAGACGCTGTGAATCACGACGACGAGGGCTAGTACTAACTAGGCGACCCATGCGATGATCCTGGACATAACAAAGATCATGATCAAGAATCACTCGACAATCCTTGTCAATAAGTTGACCAGCAGATATGAGCAACATTGTTAGTCCAGGAACGATGAAAACATTAGGAACAGCAAATGAGTCAGATAAAAGAGTGCCCTGTCGAACAACGAAAAGAGGAGAACCATCGGCAGTATGAACGGTGGAAGAATGATATGAGTGACTCAAAGAAGTCAAACTGGTATGATAAGGAGCCATATGAAATGAAGCACCGGAATCAAGAATCCATAGACAAGTACCTAAAGCAAAAGTGGGAGGTGGTCCCTCAGTGGAAGACAAAGAAGCAGCAGTAGTACTCGAAGGTGCAGAAAGCTGAGTCACAGAACAAGAAACTCCCGATGGTGTGGAGCAAGCGAGGCGGCGAAGAAGCATGAGTAACTGTGTATTGGTAGTAGCAGAACTCCCCTGAGATCCTCCAGTACTGGCACCACCAGCAGTCTGTGAAGTACGGCGAGCCTGAGCCTTCCTCTTCTTAAAACAATTTGCTTCTACATGATCAATAGTCACAGTGAGGAGCACCACGTCCCCTTGAAGTAGAAGATGGAGCAACTGAAGGCAGTACTATCAGTGAAAGAGTAGTGTGACTCGGTGTCGAAGAGCGTGCAACCAAAACTGAAGATGACCGTAACAACCCAGCAGCCTGAAGACAAGTCTCTTCATTACGAATACTCGTCACAGCGTCCATAAGAGAGACACAGGGGTGACGAGCAAGCAGCTGAGCACGAAGAGGCTCAAACTCGTCACGAAGACGTGTCAGTAAATCATAATTGCGTCGAAGCTCAAGTGCAACCTTCTGATTATGACAGGAATGACAAGTATCTGTAGATAATCGAGGACCAAGAGCATCAGTCTGACGCCAGATAGCAGACATCTGACCGAAGAACTCCTCCACTGTGGCATCCCCCTTCCATAACAGCTGCTCCTGACGAATAGCAGCAAGGTAGGTAGACTGTCCAGTAGGCTCGTAATGAGAACACAAACAATTCCACATCTGATGTGCATGCTCAAACTCAACTATATCTGCCGCAATACGATCCTCCATACTAGAAGCAAGAATAGTAGCAGCTCGAGCATCATCATCCAACCAAGTCCTGTATAAGCTGTAGTAAGTCTGATACGCAGACAGACGAGTCTGATAATCCTCCTCCAGCTTCATCTTATCATCATCAGTAGTCTTATCTGAAATAACAGACTCAGAAGGAACCGCAGGGCAAGGCGGACACTGAAGATCACCCGTAATATACTCCCAGAGTCGTAGAGCACACATGTGCAGGCGCATACGGGGAACCCAGTCACGGTAATTGGTGCCATTGAAAAGCACCAAATACCACACAATCGGAACCCGCCGGACGAAGAAGTCATCATGACGAGATGACAGGTGACACCTAGATCGCACAGTAAGCAGCGGCGGGCGACGGCGAGAGCGCAAAAGAGAAGTGGCGCAAGCTGTATTTTTTCTTTTTTTTTCTTTCTTTTTATTATTTTTTTATCTCAAATCCTAACTAAGGGCTGCACGAACAGAATTATGGTGGCGGAAGCTAATGGAGCCACCATCAAGACCAGATCAAGAGCGGGAGCCAAACCCGAAGCAGCACCGTACTGGAGCAGGCAAGCGATCAGTCCGCACGTGAGCAGTGCCGAAGCAGCACCGAAGCCACGCTGCTACGCGTGATTCCTGGAGGAATGCCTCGATCCACGAGGCCAACCAGGCCCCAAGCCGCTACGCAAAATTCAGCATCTCGATCCACGAGAACCGCACGTCGCGTTTGGACGAAACAGCGGCGCCGACGTATCTGACGAGAACTGGCGGTCGGTGGCGTGACGCGGGCGGCCAAGACGAAGGCTGCCAAAACGTCGAGGAAGAGCCCTTGCCGCTAGAAAAAATTAGGATAGAGGATCTAAAGCTCTGATTATCATGTTATGAATAGCACTTGTGTATTATTGAGGAGGCCAAAGGCCTCTATAATTAGATGTACAGAGACAACAATAATGCAGAAAAGCCCTTATACAAAAGGGAAAACACAAATATAGCCCTACATCTATAACACATATATCCAAGACGAACTTCCAAATGCGTTGCACACCACAACTTGCTTCACCTCCAGTACATCATCATACGATCAGAGGAAGCTCAGCTATAACAAAGGCACAGGTTCAGTGGTCGTCCCTGCTGGACCGTTCAGCTACTTGGGTGGATTATTGTGTGCACAAATCTCATTTTCCTGTTACAGAGCAAGGCCTTATAATGCAGTATGACGGCATTTTTCAGACCACTTTATTTGAGCTATTTCAATCCTTTCCTGTGTCTGCAAACTCTGTAATCTTTGATCTGATGCAAGAAAACCAAGCTTCATGTGTTTTGTTGATGAAACAAATATGTCAGACAAGATAAGGACTTCAATCTTATTGGGCCAACTGGGAGGTATACCACATTTTCAGAGGCGCATTTCAATTATCTGCAGACTGTGGGCAGGCTGCATCAGTGGGGAGTGTCACAACTCTGGTTTATCACTCGGCCGACAATTTGCATCAGTGGGTAATCATTGCTCAAGTTACTGAAGTGACTTACAAACTCAAGCCTCCCGCCAAAACTTCAATACATCATGTCCTCCTTGTGTCCCAATTGAAAGCTTTGACATGTGATCATGCTTTCGTTTTTGCAATCTTACCACCACTTCTTGAGTTGGAGGATTTCTCTTCACTAGAAATATTGGACCGATGGCTTGTCGAATGAGAGGATTCAGCTGTGACAAAAAATCTTGGTCCAGTGGACTTTGCTTCCGGAGTCAGTGGCAGTTTGGGAGGATTTTCTTGTGCTGGAGAGTCGCTTCCATTCTTCAACAGCTTGGGGGACAAGCTGGATCTCGAGAGGAGGGTATTGTCACAGCTGCGGATGACACGATGCTCACGATGCTCCGTGCGCCGGCGTTGGAGACTCCTTGGGTGGCATACGTTTCGGTGGCCTAGTAATTCAACTTGTAAGGCCCACGGCCCATATCAGGTGAACGTTAAATAGGGAGAGCGATGAACCTTGCGAGACAAGTGGATTGTAACAGAATGAGTTCCTCCTGCCCCCTTCTGTTCTTCCCCAATTCTCCTCTCTGGTTTCTCTCCATCCTTCTCTGAATATCTGTACTCTAATTACCTGCTACTTTCGATAATGCACGAGAGGAATACTCCGGCAAGGATAACGGTTCTGTCTTGGTTGATTTCTGTTCGTGCGGATGTCTATCTGAAGATTTGGGATGTTCTTATCTTGTTGTTTGTTCGTGATATGGAATTGTTCCACGATATTATTGTTCTCTGAATTGGCTGATCGTTACATTGGTATCAGATTCTGGGTTCGATTTATCCACTCGCCATATCAGATTCAGGCCCATACTTGTTGACAGTGATTTCTGATGTCCCAGCAGCAACAGGTGCAATCGATATGGGCTCAACACCTCCATCATTGAAGACTACAAAATCAGAGCAGAGACTCTCCTCAGGTGCCTCATGACCCTTGTCGTTCTGTTCTGTCTATTGGTATATATCATGCATATTGTGATGCCCCTGTCAAGCGACAATGGATTGAGAGAATGGAATTTCCAATGTTTGATGGTTCTGAGGCTAGAATTTGGCTTGACAAATGTGAGACATACTTCTGTTTATATGATATTCCTAGTTATTTCCCTGTATGTGCTGCATCCCTACATATGATAGGTAAGGCATTACACTAGTTTCTTGGCGGGAGTCGTCCTAGTATTGCTAGAGGTAAACCCGTGCCTCATATGTTGAACAACTTAGCATAAGGATTCACCATTGACATGCTCATTAGCATCTAACCTAGACTATGTATATGTATATTAGAAGCATTGTAGGAGCAACTCCCCAATTCTTAGTTAACCTCTATTAGGACTCATCGACCCTTTAGAATAGATTGCTTAGGATGTGTGTCACACTACCCATATATTATCAACTTACCCCTATCTTAATAACTGATTAGTATCCCATAGCTTGATCATAAGAGTAGTGTCTACTTTACTCCATTGCCTTCCTATGGGATAAATACGATACCCTTGGGAATACTCTTGGGTGAAATGCTACACGATAGTTCTCGTGCGCTTGCGGACCTCATCGTGGATCTCTGCGAGCAAGTCGCAGCCCTCCTACCGAGTTATGCACCGCAATAGGACACCGTTGGCTCCATGCCGGTAGAGCTCTCCTTCTACCAACGTGTAGCATTTCGCCATCCTTACGATCCGCTCAGCAGATACATGTTCTTCCATAAGGATGTTGTCTTTCAGGTAGTTCCGGATCTCCGTGATCCATGCATCGGGACTCTCCTGTGATTCTGGATCTTGGGCGCCGAGTAATTTGAGGTCCCCAATGACGCACAAGAACCTCGATGGGCCCCACGGTTGCAGGGTCGCGAGGTCACCAGTTCCGAGGTGTCGGGCTCGCCTTTTACGTTAGCCACGGCGGGCCAAGCGGTTGGTCGCACTAATCTCCTGCCGAAGACACCTTCAGGAACCGAGGCCCTAGTGGATGCCATAGTTGACAAGGCGTCGGCCATGGAGTTGTCGGCGCGTGGTGCGTGGCACGTGGCAGAGGTTCAAAGCCCCGAAACCAGCTTCTAACTTCTTGACGTGCAACAAGTACGCTGTGACCTGAGGGTCGTTGCAGCATGATCAGCTGGGAGTCTCTCTTGACAAGCATCTGCTAGACACCGAGACCCTGCGCAGCTGTTTGTCTAAAGATGAAGGCCTCATACTCCGCCATGTTGTTGGTCGCCTTGAAGTCAAGGCGCACCGCGTACTAGGACTGCTCCCCTGTTGGGGAGGTGAGCAGTGCAACAGCATCGACCCCTTGCTTCCGCGATGATCCGTCGAAGAAGATTGTCCAGTGGGGTCCGATGAGCACTGGAGCCCTGGGCTTCGGCTCGCTGACTTCCAGGCCCTCTGGGTTGCTTGCTGAGGGAATCCATTCTGCAACGAAATATGCTAGTGCTTGGCTCTTGATTGAATGATGCAGCAAGAAATCGAGCTTGAACTCCATAGTTCTGCCACCCTTTTGGCGATGTTGCCAGTCGCATTGGGACTGCGGAGCACCGGCCCTAGTGGGAACAAGGTCACCACAGAAACTTTGTGTGCTCGATTTCGTAATGTCGCAACAAGTAATGGCAGAGCTTCCTCGATGCAATTAGCACTGCATACAGTAACTTGTGCACTTCAAGGTACCTTGTTTTTGCTTCATGTAGGACATCGCTGATGAAGTAGACCTGCATAGTCCGAACCCTCCTCAGGGACTCCAACGCATCTTCTCCCATCTGCTCCAGGCCCAGAGACTTCATGTTCCCTGAACTGGGGACATCCTCTAGGGGCTAGGACCCAAAGGCTTCTTGATATCTGGAGACCTTGGGGGGACCCGACTACCCTCTAGGGGATGGGACCCGGAGGCATCTTGGTCATGGGGTCCACCTATGATCTCCAAGCCCTGGGGCTCAAAATTAGCATCAGGGGCCCCGTCTGTCTCTTGAGTTTGCTGGGTATCGGGTCGCTTCGCCACCAAGTCTATGCTCACTACTTTTGCCGCGGCTGCAATGTAGAGATATAGAGGCTCCCTAGGCTCCAGGGCCACCATGATGGGCAACGATGTGAGTTGTTGCTTCAGCTTGTAGAACGCCTTTTCTGCCTCCTATGTCCAGACAAACAGTCCAGACTGGCGCAACAGTTTAAAGAACGAGTGGGCTCGTTCACCTAGTCTAGAGATAAACCGGCTGAGTGCTGCCAAGGAACCTGCAAGCTTCTATACATCCTTGACGCGGGCTGGAGGCCGCATCAACTATATTGCCTTGATCTTCTCTGGGTTTTCCTTGTTCCCTCAATATGAGACTAAGAAACCAAGGAGCTTCGCAGCTTTGACTCCGAACACGCACTTGTCAGGGTTAAGCTATGTGTGTGTGGTCCTCAATCTATCAAAGACTAGGGCAAGGTTGTCTAACAATGATGTATGTGTTTGGATTTTTATAATGATATTGTCGACATACACCTCTACCAGGTCCTGAATGAGGTCCCAAATGTTTTATGCATGGCACGTACAAAAGTAGAGACAGAGGAGTAGAGGCCATCTACAGTTATAAAGCTAGTATGTTCTTCATCCTCTCTAGACATGGGGATTTGGTGGAATCCTGAGTAAGCATCTACAAAGCAGAGAAAGTCACATCCCGAGGTTGAATCTACGATTTGATCTATCATAGGGAGATGGAAAGAATCTTTAGGACATGCCTTGTTGAGGTTGGTGTAGTCGATGCACATCCGAAGCTTCCAACCAGCTTTGGGTATGACGGCAGAATTGGCCAGCCACCTAGGATGATGGACTTCCCGAATGAAGCCAGCATCAAGCAACTTCTTGATCTCCTCGTGGATGATGTTCTGCCGCTCGATGGACTGCTTTCGTGTCCTCTGTTGTGCCGGCCGGGCATCAGGGTAGATCTTCAGGTGGTGCTTGATCACCTCCCTAGGGATGCTGGGCATCTGAGACGGTTGCCAGGCAAACACGTCGACATTAGCTTGCAGGAGGGCGATGAGCACCGATTCCTGCTTGTTGTCTAGACTACTGGCAATGCGGGTGGTCTGGGCAGCATCGGAGCTGATCTTGATAGCCTTGATGGGTACATCTTTGTTGTCGGAGGGCTGCACCCGTGGTGCAGCGGCGTCGCGCATGCGCAAGCTTGACAAAGGCTAACTAGGTCCAGCATCGCTCGGAGCAGGTGCTAGAGCTGCTGCTAGTTCTTGGAGATCCTCCAAAGCAGACACTGCCGCTGCGCGATCCCCACAGATCTTTAGGATGCTGGAGGGAGTCTGCATCTTGAGGACGAGGTAGCCGTAGTGGACTACAACCATGAATCATTATAGGGATAGCCTACTGATGATGGTGTTTTAGGGGAGGCTGACCTCCGCGATGATGAATAGGATATTCTCCATCGTGAAGTTCTCGAACATCCCGAGGGTCACCCGGAGGTGGATGTTGCCGTACGGGATAATCTCCCCTGTCCCTACCCCAGAGAATGATCTCGACAGGACGAGCTTGGACACAGGGATCTTTAGCTTGTTGAAGGTCGCATGGTTGATGAGGTTGAGGCCGACCCCACCATCTATCAGGACGTGGTAGAACTAGATGTTGGCGATGGTGGGGGCGACGAGAAGGGGCAGAAGCCTAGCTCCCGACATATTCTTGGGGCAGTTGGAGGCGTCGAAGTTGATCGGCGTCTCCATCCATCTGTGATGTGGCGCTGGGGCATCAGTAGGATCCATCGATGCTACCGCTCGGCATAGGGTCTTGACCACATTCCGGGACGCGGGTTCCCAAGATCCCCCACAGATGGCGTGAAGTGCTTTGCGACGATCGTAGTCGCTGTTGAGGGTGAGGTTCTCAGCCTAGTGGACCATTTCAATGACCCGTTCAGTCTTTTGGAACTCCGTCTCCACGTCTTCGCCGACCTGGTGGTTGACCTTTTGCGGCTTGGACTTGCCACCACTTGCAAGCTTGATGCTTACCATTGCGATTAAAGTGCAACCACTTTTTTGAGGAAAAAAGCCCCTACCTGGCGCGCCAAACGCCGAAGTGTTAATTTAACACTTCCCCTGGATCTGCTAAGGAGCAGCCCACGGAGGTTCTTTGATCGGCAGGGCATAGTCCTCTATCGAGTGATCGTGCGTATGAGAGTGTGAGACTGTGGTTTTTACATAGTTCGGGCCGCAAGAGCGTAACACCCTACTCCACGGTGAGGTTGTATTGATGTTGTGTGTGTGTATGCGTATATCGGGGATCCTTTATAATGGTGGCGGTCCGGTCCAGAACAGGCCAGGCTTTCTTCATCGTGACAAGTGTCAGTTCCGAAGCCCTTCAATGCACATGCAGCTCCGGATCCGTTCGGGGCACGTGGCAGCTCTAGAGTCGTTCGAGGTATGTGGCAGCTCTGGATCCCTACTCTGCAGGGGGCATCTAGCCTGGTGCTTCGAGCCACGTGGTTGCGCTGATGCTCACCCCTATTGTAGGATGTGGTCCCACTCGAACACGTGGTGTCTTGCGAGCCTGTCCCACCAGAGGAGTTGGGTCCCATCTTTGTGGTCCACGTGGCAGTGCCGGATCCCGCACTTGAGGAAGGTCGGGGTCCAGCACCTTCTGTACACGTGGCGCCACTAAACGTATCCAGGCACTTTCAACCTGTGTGCGAGGGTAGCCCGTATGCGGGGTACCGACACAATTGAATTTTGAAATGTGTAGAAATGCAATTTAATTGTTGATTATGCAATACACTACTATGTTTATATTATATTTTTTATTATGCAATTGAATTTACAATGCTTTTTATATTATATTGTTTATTATGTTGTTTATTTAGGATAATTGTTTATTAGTTAGTTTATTATGTTGTTCATTAAAGTGTACTTATTGTTTTTCTATATTTAATGTGTTTGAACGATTACTTAATATATGTAAGTAAACGGGTTTCTGGCCTACCCATCCCGGCACGCCCCGACCCAACGCGGCACGACATGCATTAAATGTGTGTCATCCCGTATATACAGTTGTAGTCGTAACGTATACGTTGAGACGACACGGAAGCGAATGACAATAACGAGGACGGCACAGAAGTGAACTGCAACGGTAACCCTAGGACGTCGCCAATAAAGTCTCGGAGTCATAACTGGCGATGGTAACCGTTCATCTACAGCCGAGCTTGCGTGGACAATGGATCTGGACGTGGAAGTGTCATCTAAGACCAACTTTCCTCTCTCTCTCTCTCTCTCTCCCTCTCACTCTCTCTCATTCTTTCATTTCTCGTAAATAACATAAAAATGAAAATAAAATACATAAACTATAGAAATGTGTCACCTGTTTCGAATCGGCACGTATCACATGCGATAGGCATGTCAGACGTGAAGGTTCAAAATTGTCCCTTTTGGACATCCTGGGAGTGATGGAGGGTGTGCTTATAATGAGATAGGTACGGGGTCAGCATCTGGATATGATTTTGACAACATAACCTTGTTGTTCTCTGCTGCATCATTCTTGGGCGTGCAGTTGGAGAACAGCGGGGTTATGCTGCCGAAATTTCGTCCAGATTCGGAATTTGTGTCTCATCATAAGCATGTTGCCTCGGTCACTCTTGGGTGGGTTTAGGACCTATCTGCCTAGTTTTGGAGTCGTGGCATGACATCAAAAATAAACTAATGATGATTTCTCTTCTTTGAGGGTATACTCTCAAACATGGCAGGAGACCACACTTGGATGTATACTAGTTGGAAAAAGGATGGGAGACACTCAGAGGAGTAGTTCACCAAGACGGATGCTTTTATTCAATGAGCTTTTTTGTTGCCAAACAACAATAAGGTGCGGTGCCCATGTACCAAATGTCAGAATGCCATGTGTTTTGATAATGTGACGATGACGTTTCACTTGTGTCAAAATTGTTTCATGCTACATTATGAGTTGTGGAGCTTTCACGGCGAGACACCTTCTCAAGCCGTAGAAGATCGAGATGAGGTTGCTAGAACGGAGATCGATAGGATGGACGAGATGCTTGAAGGCATAAATCCTGAATTAATAAGGATCCTTCTACAATAGAGTCAAAAAAGTTCTTCGGGCTTCTCGAGGCGTCAGAACAGCCGTTGAATAAATGCACCAAAGTGACGATCCTTAGTTTCATGACTAGATTCATGGAAATTGAGTCTAAGTATTTCTTCTCCAATAACTGCCACACTGACCACATCAAATTGATCAGCGATGTCCTTCCACAGCCCCATAAATTTCCTAAAGGTATGTATCAGATATATGCCTAGACAACTGCATGTTTTTCTAGAAAGAGTATGCCAACAAGAACAAGTATTTAAAATGTAATACAACGAGATCTTTGTTGAAGTTGTTAATGATTAGGTACAAAAGTAATGACGGAAGTCGCACAGAATCAGCTTCACCACTTGCCTGTGACACCTATGTTGATGCGCTTGTTTCTCTAAAAAAATAGCCAAACACATTAGGTGGCACAAAGAAGCTGTACGTGAGAACGACGGAATGATGGTGCACCCATCCAATGGTGAGGCATGGGAAGCGCTTGACTGCTTTGATCCAGATTTTGCCAATGACGAGAGAAATATTCGCATCGGGTTGGCAACAGATGGCTTCTCGCCATTCAGTACAAAGGCAACACCATACTCTTGTTCGTCCATGTTCGCTATTCCGTACAACTTACCAACGTCTCTTTGTATGAAGCATGATTTCATGGTCCTTTGCCTTATTGTACTTGGACCAGATCATCATGGTTCACGACTGAACAAGATGCTGAATCTGTTGATTGAAGATTTGAAAATGTTATGGACATGAATCAAAGTGTACGACTGTTTCAAAAAATAGAAATTCAACCTTCGAGTTGCATACTGGTGGTCTGTCCATGATTTTGCAGCTTACGGCATAGTTTCTGGCTCGAGCAATCATGGTGTTTGACATGTCCAATATGTGCTTCAGACACGAAATGTTTTTGTCCAATCATGGTGGCAAGATTTTCTACTTTGATTGCCACAGATGTTAGTTACCGCTCAATCACATATATAGGTAACAAAGAAATGCCTTCAGGAAGGACACCATGTTCAAAAAAGGACCACCGCAACGTCTCAACGGGGCAGAGATTGCTGAATAATTGAACAACTTAGTGGCAGATAAAGGTCGTCCAGGATATTTTGTTGGTTACGGAGAGGACCACAATTGGACTCATATATTGCACTATGGGAGCTACCGTATGTGAAGTCATTAATCCTAATGGATAACATTGATGTCATGCACCAGGAACGTAACATGGGCGAATGCACCATAAGCACATGCTTGTGTATGACGTGCATAACAAAATACAATATAAAGGCTCGTAAGGATTTGGCAGAGGTTTATAACCGTCCAACTCTTGAGCTCTCCGAAGCTAGTGGCTATTGACGGTCCTGAAGTACCATATTTAGACCGTCAATTCACTTCATAATGTGACGAAAAGAGAAACACAACATAGTGATAGGGTTAAAAACTAACCAATTCCACAAGTGTTGGTATTTATTTGTATGCAGGTGAAGTATACCTAAAAATACCAAGACATGTAGGGAGTAATAAATTAAATTGGATTTTGACGAATCAGGTAACAACATGTGTCATCACATGGATCAAATGGCCCACAAACAGAAGTATCCAAGGCCATCCAACAACATAGCACCTATATCAGTAAGGGGGATCCACCTGTCAGTGACCTAGAGAAAACACAACTTCAACGGAGTACTGACCAGGTTGGCTGAACCTCCTAGTCGTCCGACCTGGTCCTAGCGCCAAACTCGGTCAATCAACATGTGTTGGCTCCTCCTGGCTTCCTGGAGATGATGATGACTAATTCGCGTGCATTTGGTGGCGGGAACCAACCCTTTTCCACCTATAAATAGCACCCCACACCTCACTTTACGCACACACAAAAAGTTGAGAATAGAATACTGCTCCTAAGGTTTAGAGTAGTCCTAGAGGCTGCCAAGTAGAAGGAGGGTGCAGTGAAGAGTCTATGAGAAGGAGGCTTGGGCTTGTCAAGTCCCTCTTCTACACTTGTACCCCTACAAAGGTTTGATTCAGAATTAAGTAAGCTTTTTTGAATTCATCTCAAGTTTTATTTCCAATTCAAGGTAGTTTGCACAAGTAGTTACCTGTGGGTTCATTGCTTTAATTTATTAGAGGCTCTAGTTGTATCTTTGTGTTCTAAACAACTAGAGTAGTGATTTAGAACATAAGCGTGGTGCCTAGGTTAGAAATCACCAGTTAATATCTCGTAGACTCACAGATTGAAGAGGTAGGCAGTAGGTGGTGACAGCCCTATCTGTCCTTAATATTCCTCCATGTTCGGCTATGCCATAGGCTCCTAGTGGGAGTCGTCCTAGTGTTGCTAGGGGTAAACCTTTGCCTGAAGAAGCAGCTACTGCAAATTCCTTTGAATTAGAATCAATACTTTGAATTCCTCCATGTTCCTTACCAACCAAACAACTTTGTGTCCTTGGGTGAGCTAGTTAGTAAGATTAGCACATATCTTCCTTGGATTCGATACCCTTGGGAGTTCTCTTTAAGAGGAAGTGCTACACGACAATTTCTGTTCGCTTGCGGGTTTTTACTTGTGACATAAGAAACGTCAACAGTGTCAAACCACATGCTTCTTTCTGTCTTCGAATAAAAGAAAAGAAGTCCTAGAGTGGTTGAGAAGGTTGAAATTCCCAGACGGTTATGCTGCTAGACTGAGATGAGCCATAAATTTTAAGACTTGAAATCTCACAGGGTTGAAGAGTCATGATTATCACATAATCATGAAAAGGCTTCTGTTGGTTATGTTTCAGGGCTACCTTAATGATGCGGTGTGGAAGCTGTTAGCCGCGCTTAGCTACTTTTATAGACAGTTTTGTGCTAAAGAAATCACAAGGGAGATGATGGAGAAGTTGGAAAGGGAGACACGAGTGCTTCTATGTAAGATAGAAAAAGTTTTACCTCCAGGGTTCTTCAATCCAATGCAACATCTCATAATCCATCTTCCATATGAAGCTAAAGTGGGTGGCCCTGTGCAATATAGGTGGATGTATCACGTTGAAAGAGCACTCAGATGTCTTAAACCAATGCTTCGCAATCGGGCAAGGGTTGAAGGATGCATCGTCAAATCATACACCATTCAAGAGACATGATACTTTTGAAGTGTGTATTTTGAAGAAGAACAGAATGTTAATGCTTCTACGTTTCGGTACAATATGGATGAAGAACCCCCTTGTAGCGACCTCTCCATTTTTCAAATGAGAGGCAACACTGTTGGTAGTGGCACGAGCTAAGATGTTGAAACATATAAAAAGACGGCTGCTTTGCTATACATGTACGCTAATATAGAGGCGATGGAGAAATATTTTCAGTATGTGTTTTTTCAACTTCTATAATAATTAGCGTGTTGTGTTATACATCTATGCTAATCATTCTGCTTTTTCCTTATTTAGTGAGTTCGATCAACAAAATTGGAAATATAAGCAGCAACCTACAAGCAGACAAATACAATTGATGCGATATTATGGCGTAAATGGAGGGCCTAATTTTCAATCCTAGTTTCATGCACAAGTAAGGTGGTTATGTCTTGTTTTTCATAGTAATTACATGTATAACATAAAATAGTCTTCTAACTTCATATGTTAGACAGTGCAAAATACAAGTCGGCGTCCATGAAGATTTTCGACAACTGTCCTAAAGTTCCATTAAAATTAAAAGCTACTGTCGATACGACGTCAATGGGTTCCGATTTCGTTCAACTCAATTTGAAGCTCAAAGTCCTCCCAGAGCAACATGTAGACACCAGAGTTGTCACGAGGGCAGTTAACGACGAAGGACGTCAAACTAATTATTATGGGATCATTAACAATATCCTTGAATTCAGTTTTGCGAAGAATAAGGTCCTTAATGTTGTCTTCTTTGTCTGTGATTGGTTTGATCATAACAATGGAACATGACAAAACCAATTTGGCATGTTAGAAGTCCAACACAATGAAAAGCTATGAGGCTGCGACACCTTCGTCCTTGCACACCAAGTCGAGCAAGTGTATTATCTACATTATCCATGCGAAAAGCTTAATGCTTGGTGGGTAGTGCACAAGGTGAATCCTCGTGAGTGGTTATATACACTAGACAATGATGGATACGTGATGATGAGGTTGATGCTGTTTACCAAGAACAAGATTTGTCGTGTTCTTTTGTCGTCGAGCCTAGTTTAGGACTCGATAACTTAGTTGGAGATGTAGAAGATGTCGAGACTCGTATGATGTGAAAACGAAAATAGGCAATAACCACGACAGAAGATCGATGGTCTGGTTTATAGAGTAAAGTGCATGACCGTGATGTTGATGAATTTTGAAATTGACATTTCCATCATCTCCTCCTTTCACTTATATACTTTCCTTTAAATTCATTAGCAATTATTCCTTTAAACAGGATGTCGTCGAGGAGCAGCAGACGACCAGGGGCAGGGCTGCAGAGCTTTCTGGCCACGAGCGTCATGAGAGCTGATGAGGGCTTCTAGGGCAGTCAGCTTAGAGGGGGTAGACGGGCTTAGTTGCAAAGCCATCTGTCGGAGTCATCACATGAACCTGTAAAACAGTCACATCGGTCATGATAGGTAAATAACAGTTAATTACATAATTATATAAGTAATTCTTTAATTTATAATATGAGTCTCTAAAATTGTTAGGACCACTATAAGTCTGATGACTCAGAGGCTAGGGACCCTCTTTAGCCGCCGCAGGCTGACCAAGCCTCAGAGCTTGCTTCAAAGCACACCTCGGAGTTGTCTTCGGAGTCCGATGACGAGCCAACGCAATCGGGTGACCCCTCTTCTGGGTCATCTGATTTGGAGCCAGCTCCGAGGCGGTGGACTAGGAGAAGCCACTGCAATGCTCCTCCTATAGTTCCTACAAACTCAGACGATCGAATCGTTATTCGACTTGTTGGACATAGGTAAGTAAATCTCTTACAATTAAATATACATATTTTTAGACTTATATCTGTACTAATTTAGTATCATCCATCAGGTCTTGTGAAGACTTCTCGTTTAGGGACAGGGACACCACTAGCAGCTGAATGGTGTCCTGGGCTGTCTAGTCTGTTTGCATTAGCTTAGTGTGGTGAACGGAGCCACTGCTACATCTTGGGATGATTAAGCTATGGCCCAGGAAGTTGTTCACGACAACCACCAAGAGGTTGTGTGGCATGACTTCATGGTAAGTATGAATAATATTTGTGTAATACACATCTATTATAGGTTAAATACATTTACTTGTATATTTCTTCTTCCAGGCACGATACCGTTTGGAGGATGAGGTCCAACAGTTGGATCACGCTCGTTCTGTCTTCCATAAGAATGCCAGGGAGCTCATCACATAATAAATACCAAATGCCCGCATTCAAGCGACCAAGGTTTACTTCAAGTTGCATCCAGAGTAGGGTGAGCCAGGGAAGTACAGAGAGGTTGCCGACAAGTACTTGATAGAGGCGCAATACATAGAGGTAAAGTGGATGCTTCATTATCCAATTCTGTTAACAATCTTCTGAACCAATAATAAATGTGTTTAGGTCGGCGTTCCATGGCTTGATAGCTGCCCGGACACGTACTGTGCCCTATGTGCCCATTGGGCAAGCGAGGGCTTCCAGGGCTTGTCTATCACCTGTCGAAAAATTTGAGGGACGTACGGGACACATCGGTTCCGTGCGGACGGCTACCTACGGCTCACTAAATGGATGGTAAGTGTGACTTGAATTCTATTTAAGTAATTTTATAATCTTAATTGTGCTAACATGTATCAATAGGAGCGCGAGAGCGGTTAGGAGCTGACACCTATGCAGGTGTGGAAGAGGGATCACTTGGGAAGTGACCCATCGCACCCTCATCAGTTGTCTTCTCAAGCGGCGATGGAGGTGTTGGTGAGTTATTTTGTTAAGTTAATTGAATTCTCTTTAATAGTGTTGATGACAGTCATTTTTCTGCATTTCCAAGCAACGTACATGCAGGAGGTGTGGATGCTTCAAGGTGAAGACTACGATTGGTAGAGTGCGCCAATCGTCCCCGAAGCCGCGTATGCAGCCGGTGGTGGGAAACCTCACGGAAGGTGAGTATTTGTATTTTTAATTTACTATCACGAACTTGGAATACGAAAATTTAACAATCTTACTTCTTTGTGTAGGTTAGCCATCTTCGATGGAGTAGTCAACCATATGGAGGCCGGACCTTCCTCGAGAGCCTCTTCATCCCAGGCGGCTAGGTCCAACAGCCGTGGGAGCCGCGATCAGGAGCTCCGAAGTGTCTAGGAGGAGCTTCAAAGGACGCAGGAAGAGCTGCGTTGGACGAACGAGCAGCAAGCGGCCTTGAGGACTAGGGACGAGTACTATGACTCGTTCATGCTACATCTGCAAGCTTCCCTGAAGGTAAGTTTTCTCCATTGTACTGAAAAATTCTAATATCTAAATAACTTGTATATGATGTTGTTTTGCTTTGTATTTGCTGGCTTTAAACCCAGGATTGCAGGCGGCCTTACCCCATTGGCAGCCGCCACCGATGGAGATGCCACAGGTGCCGCCGACTGGTGCACAGGTACAAAATCTTACTCAAATCTACTCAAACTTGCTCAAACTTGGTGAAATTTGATCAAACCTACTCAAACATAGCAGTAAAACTTGGTGAAATATGAGGAAACTTACTCAAACATAGCCAAAAATAGTTGAACTTCCTCCAACTTAGTCAAATGTAATGAAACTTACTTAAACATAGCCAAAAGTAGTTGAACTTGCTGAAATTTGCTTAAACATAGCCAAGACTAGTAGATCTTGCTCAAACTTAGCAAAATATGACCAAACTTACTAAAACATGGCCAAATATAGCTTTTAATAAGCAAATTTAGTCAAATACTCATTTTGAAACTTATAACTTGTCTAACTACATTTGCACAGCGCCGGAATCGGCGACAGAGGCTTAAACTTCATCGCTGCAGGTTTCAGCGCTTGGACGACAGCTCGAGGACGACTTCACGGGCTCCAGAGGCAGAGAACGCGATAGTATTTAGCGTGGCGTGTGTACATGTGTGTAATGTTCTGTAAAATAGTGTTTTGCTATGCCTGTGGTGATATATATCTGTTTTTATTATGCCTGTATGAGCTGTGCATCGAGCCAGGGTTGGCCTCAAAGCAGGGCAACATTTTCTGTTTTTTTAAGTTACCTTCCTTATTGGCCACGGTTTCTAGTACTTGTCCACCACAAATAAGCCATAATAATTGGCGATAGCTTGGCCCACCATCGCCAATAAGTCATAATAATTAACGACGGCCTAGACCGCCATCGTCAATAAGCCTCACTTATTAGCGACGACCAACAATAACGTCGCCAATTAGTCTCCCTTGACGCAACATGGCGCATTTAACTAATTGGCAACGGGCAGCAGTGGTCATCGCCAATTATATTATAAACGACAATTAACGTTGCCAATAGAGTTACAAATGACAAATTATTGGCGACGGCTGGAAATCATCGTCAATACACTAAAACTGTCAACTAGAAGGTAACACACTTATCAACGACTATTTTTGGCCGTCGTTTATGGTCGGGATCCTATAGTGCTAGTCATGTAGTCCTGGTTTTCCCGGGCTCCCACTCCCTGGGCACCTAGCCTTTTGTCGGCTGGTGGCTTTCGATCGTCGTGGTGCGAGCAGCTTGGTCCAACATCCTGCTTCGAGGGGTGAGCTGCTCGGAGTCGGTTTCTCGGTCCTTCATGTCGGGCTACCAGCCGACCGGCAGCACCCAAGTACCACGGGGCAAGCGGTTTGGCCCGCCTATAGTGCGGTGGCTAGGGGTGGCTGCTCTACCATGGTCCTCTAGGCCTTTGCACTGTGCTTCACAGCTTGTTGTACATACGTACAGTTGAGCTTCTTGATGATGGCGTAGAGTTTGGTAGCGCTCAATGCATTGAGCTTGCAACTGCTGCGATAATCCCGCCTGGCTCAAGGCAAGCAACGGTGGTCAGCGCGGTAGTCCTGAGTTCTAGTCTTCCTCCTCTATATAAGCAACTAGCAACCATAGAAAGAACTTTGGTTTTGTTTTCTGTAGGTTTAGCAATTGCTACTTCCTTGTAACGCAAGTGTCAACGAGACCTTCCGATTACTTGAATCAGAACCCCAACTTATCACACCCGTGAGTGTTTACTTGTTATCTTGTTCTTGCTTGTTCTTCGATTTCTTGCAGGTTCAAAGTTGTTCTTGGCACGACAAGAACAGCAACAACAGGAGCCGATGTAAATATCACTAAAGCACAGCACCCTTGTGGCTGTTGTAGTCGGGTAGCACAATGTCGACCTTTACCCAAATCGTAGTTATTAGGAGACGCTGTCGCTCAAGGCGCCACACCATTCTGGTTGTGATAGTCGGGCGGCCAACGTCGACCTCCACCAAATTTGTTCACCACCAACATGTCTCATCGAAAGATAGGGCATCCCCTGTACCCGTTGGGTTCATCAAGTGGTATCAGATTTCAGGTTGCTCGGTGAGAGATTTCCTTCTCCTTGTTCTTCATTTACCTATAGTCCACTTTTGCCTACAAAAGTTCGCTCTAAAAATCCTAAAAACACTTTGAGACTTTTGCTTGGCTACTTAGCTCTCGACTTGCTAAATTCACGGTTGCCTTCTTGTGTCGAGTTGCTGGTCCTAAGTTTTTCACTGCTATAGTTTCGAGTCGGATTAACTTACGTCGGCCTGCCGACGAAGGTCTAGTTAATTACGTCGGCCAGAACAAACCGACATAAGTTAAATAACTTTCTTCGGCGGTCGACATAAAATAGTTAGATGACAGGAAAAACCATGAACTTACGTCGGCCAAGAACCCAAGTCGTCGTAAGTTAAAAAGCCGAAGTAAGTTACGCTTAACTTACATCGGCCGCTTTACTGGCCGACGTAAATAAATAAGGCTGAAGTAATTATATTAATTAGCCGACGTAAGTTACGCAATTTAACCTACCCGCGCGCCTCTCTTTCTCCTTACCCGCGCGCCGCTTCGTCCCTCGCTCCCTCGCCCGCCGCCGCTGCCTCAGCCGCCACCGCGCCCTCTGCCGCCGCTGCTACCGCTGCCACCAGGTAATACTCCTCCCCTCCCCCCTCCCCTCCGCTCCCCTCCCCAATCGCCGACCCATCCCCCTGCCCCCTCCCCGAGCGCCGCCCCCCTCCCCGATCGACCACCGCTGGCCCGACCCTCCCCGCGCCCTCCCCTAGCGCCGCCCCCCCTCCACTCCCCTCCGTGAGCCCCCTCCCCTCCTCACCCCCTCCGCACCTCCTAGGCCCTCCCTCCACCTCCCCTCCCCAGCCCCCTCCCCCTCCCCTCCCCGGCCGAGCGCCGCCCCCCCTCACCCTCCCTGCAGAGGTCCCCCACCCTCCCCCTCCCCTCCCCTCCCCGAGGCCCCCCTCCCCTCCACAGACCCCCCACCCCCCCAAACACCCCCACCTCACCCCTCCCCTTAAATTTTGAAATTCAATTTAATTGCATTTTTTAAAATTGATTTGAATTGAATTGTTCAAATTTGAAATTGAATTGAATTGAATTGTTTAAATTATGCTTAAATTGCTTAATTGTTTATTTAATTATGCTTAATTAGTTAATTTTCTTACTTTAGATTATGTTTATTTATTATGCTTAAGTGGTTAAGTTGCTTAATTGTGCCTAATTTGCTTAGTGTAGATTATGCTTAATTAGTGTAATGTAGATTATGCTTAATTGGTTTCCGTCGAGAGCGGCGTCGCGGGCGGCCGGCTGTCGGGGCACTTAAGTTTTGTCGTGGCTATAGATGGCCAATGGGCTGTGCTGGGCCGGCCTGGTCCGAGCCCGGCCGGTCTCGTGCATGAAAACATTAGGCCCGACATGACTCGCAAATTTGCCGTGTCGGGCCGGGCCGGCACGATGGGCCATAAGCCAAGGACAAGCACGACGGATCCCATTTTCCCCTGTCGGGTCGTGTCGGGCCCGTTCACGGGCCGAGCGTGTCGTGCCGGCCCGAAGCCTGGCCGAGCCGTGGTATATATGTAGCATATATACGGCCCATCGTGCCCAATCCCAGCGTATATAGGCAGTGTGGGTCACCATGGTATCCCGTGACTGGTGACACGAGGTGAACCATTAGGGTTAAGTGTATATGGGCCATGCGGCCCATTACTAAGCCTAAAAGTCTGTAACCAGGTATCTCTCTGCCACAAGACCCCCCGTTCACATCGCGCGTGTTTGTGAGTACGTATAAGACGATGAAAACTCCAAAAACATATGTTGCGAGTATTGTCCTTGAC
The DNA here is from genome assembly GCA_036927565.1 of Tuctoria greenei. Classification (NCBI taxonomy): domain Eukaryota; kingdom Viridiplantae; phylum Streptophyta; class Magnoliopsida; order Poales; family Poaceae; genus Tuctoria; species Tuctoria greenei. Next base: position 169,940,998 of record JAYESD010000002.1, on the reverse strand, counting down.
TCGCAACATCCATAAGGCAATAGGATTCCCAGCTAACCCATTGCCCCCCTTTGCACTTTAAGAACTGCACCGGATAGGGGGGTGTAGTGTTAAATATGCGGCGTTATGCTGCCAAAATTTCATGATTTGTGAGACGTAACCTATCATGTATACCGTTTGCGGGTTGAGCGTGCTGTGCTGGCTCGAAGCCCAGCTGAGCCATGGTCACCTCCGCATGCCTCGTCGCCTCCTCCGCAGCTTCTTCGCCAACAATTACATCAGCTCGCCATAGACCTACCGGGCTCCACGTCTCGCCTCGCCTCCTCTAGACGAGAGACTAGGAGTCGTCGCTCGTCGGGCTCGCCTAAGGTGCTGGAGGCGAGGGAGGGAGCCGAGGGCGACTGAGCGGGGTTTGAGGTCAAGCCCGAGAATGGCCCGTGTCAGTCTTCGAGCTGGCCCGGACCCAGTTCACTGTCTCTCTCATTATTTTCTCTATCGTGCATAAATTAATGAGAAACTAACGGTAATTTGTTCGGCTATTAATTGCAGAGTCAAACATGGGCGAAGATCATAGTTGGATGTACACTGGTTGGAAGAGCAGAACTGGTGGTCACTCAGATGAGTGGTACGCCAAGACAAAAGCTTTTGTGGAATGAGCTTTTTCGTTGTCAAATACCGATAAGCGCGGTGCCCATGTACGAAATGCCAAAACGGAACATTTTTGAAAAAAGTGGAACTTACGATGCACTTGTGTCGAAAAGGTTACATGTCACATTATGAGTTGCGGAACTTCCACGGCGAGACAACTTCACAAGCTGTACAAGAAGTGGAAGTGGACAATGATGATGCCACGGAGGTTGATATGATGGATGAGATGCTGGAAGCTATACGACCATAGCTTACAGAGGATCCTCAAACAGCAGAGGTTAAAAAGTTCTTCAAACATCTCAAAGATTCAGAAGAGTCGCTGCATGGACGCACTAAAATAACAATCCTCAATTTTGTGACTAGACTTATGGCAATTAAGTCGAAGTTCTTCTTTTCTAATAACTGTTACAACGAGCTCATCAATTTGTTCAATGATGCCCTTCCACATCCCAACAAAGTTCCTAAGGATATGTATAAGTCGAGGAAAATTCTTTCTGGTCTCGGTATGAAGTACGAGAAGATTGATGTGTTTTCGGACAACTAGATGCTTTTCCGAAGAGAGCATGCCAATGAGAACAAATGTTTCAAATGTTGTCAACCGAGGTTTGTTGAAGTTGTTAATAACGATGGTGATACTGTGACGACGGAAGTCGCACGTAAGCAGCTTCGTTACTTATCCATGACACCGAGGTTGAAGCGACTGTTCCTTTCAAAAAAAGGCTAGACACATGAGATGGCACAAAGAAGGTGAGCGTCAGAACAATGGAGTCATGACGCACCCGTCCGATGGTGAGGCATGGATGGCGCTGGACCGGTTCGACCCAGAATTCGGTCGTGAAGCGAGAAATGTTCGCAACGGGTTGGCGACAGATGGGTTCACACCATTCAGCACAAACGCCGCACCATACTCCTGTTGGCCCATCTTTGTCATTCCGTACAATCTTCCATTGACTTTTTGCATAAAGAATGAGTTCATGTTTCTTAGCCTCATTGTACCTGGGTCGGATCATCCTGGGTCACGTCTCAACGTGATGTTGAAACCGTTGATAGAAGAGTTGAAAATGTTGTGGACAGGAGTCGAAGCGTACGACTGTTACAAGAAGCAGAAATTCAACCTTCGAGCTGCTTATTTATGGTCCGTCCATGATTTTCCGGCATACGGCATGTTTTCTGGATGGAGCACTCATGGTCGGTTGACGTGTCCGATATGTGCCTCGGATATCGATTGCTTTCGACTTACCCATGGAGGCAAGATATCTTACTTCAATTGTCATAGCCGTTGGCTACCTCCGAATAACTTGTTTAGACAATAGAGAAATGTCTTTAGAAAGAACATTGTTGTCACTAAAGGACCACTGAAACGTCTTAACGGCTCAGAAATATCTGATATGTTAGACAAATTGGTGCCAGATGAAGGTCGTCCTGGATATTTTGAAGGTTTCGGAGACAAACACAATTGGACTCACATATGTGGACTTTGGGAGCTACCGTATGTGAAGTCGTTGATTCTAAGGCACAACATTGATTTCATGCATCAAGAGTATAACATGGCCGAATGTATCATAAGCACATGCATGGACATGACAGGCAAAACAAAAGACAATTTAAAGACTCAAAAGGATTTCGCCGAGCTTTGTAACCGCCAAACTATTGAGCTCTCCGAAAATGGCAGTAAACCATGCGCTCCTTTCTGTCTTCAACCTAAAGAAAAGAAAAAAGTTCTCGAATGGTTGCAAAGGTCGAAATTCCCAGATGATTATGGAGCTAGTCTGAGACGAGCCATGAATGTGAGAACAGGAAAGCTCATTGGGTTGAAGAGTCATGATTATCACATAATCATGGAAAGACTTCTGCCTGTTATGTTTCGAGGCTACTTTGACAATGCGACGTGGAAGGTGTTAGCCGAGCTTAGCCACTTCTATAGGCAACTCTGTGCTAAAGAAATCACGCCAGAGATGATAACTTAGTTGTAGAAGGAGATTCCAGTACTTTTGTGTAAGATGGAAAAAATTTTCCTCCAGGATTTTTCAATCCAATGCAACATGTCTTAATTCATCTTCCATTTGAAGCGAAAATGGGTGGTCCCGTGCAAAATAGGTGGATGTATCATATTATAAGAGCACTCAGATATCTGAAATGGTTGGTAACAGGGCAAGGGTTGAAGGTTGCATCGTTGATGCTTTTACTCTTAAGGAAGTAGGATACTTCTGAAGTGTTTACTTTGCAATGGAACACAATGTTAATACTTCGGCAATGAGGTACAATATGGATGAGCAACCTCCTTGTAGCATTCTCTCCATTTTTGCAACAACAGGCACTACTGCTGGTAGTTACACTTCCTACAACGTTAGCGAAAAAGAAAGGCGTGCTGCTTTCTTGTACATGTATGCTAATATGGAAGAAATGAATGAATATTTCAAGTAAGTGTTTCTCCTACACTTATGCTTTTCACCATCTTTTCCAACAAATGTATTCTAAAAGGTTCTCTTTTCGTGTAGTATGTTCGACAAGAAAAATTGGAGACATAGACATCAACCCACGAGCAAGCAAATAGAACAGATTCGACAGGAAGGAATAAACGGGGGATCTAATTTTCTCTATTGGTTTCGAGATCATGTAACGTTTTCTCGTTAACTTATTAATGTTAACAATGTTTTCTTATAACTTAAGAATGGTTACATTTTCTAATAACTTCATATCTTGGACAGTGCAAAAAAGATGCCAACGTCCACAAAGATTTGCGACAACTATCATGTGGAGTGGTTAATGTTAGAAGTTATGGTTGATATGACGTCAACAGCTTTTGATTTCGTACAACTCAATTTGAATCTCTTCGTCCTCTCGCTGCAACATGTAATACCGGAGTAGTGATGAGGGCAATCGATTCGCAAGAAAATGAAACTCAGTACTACGGAATTATTAAAAGAATCCTTGAGTTCACTTTTGTCGGAAACAAGACAATTCGAGTAGTATTCTTTGACTGCGAATGGTTTGATTCCATTTGTGGAATTCGAGTAAACAATTTGGCATGGTCGAAGTAAAACACAAAGAACGGTTGAAAGGATTTGATTCATTTGTTCTTGCACACCAAGTAGAGCAAGTGTACTATGTACCTTATCCATGCAATAAATTCAAAGCTTGGTGGGTGGTACATAAGGTGAATCCTCGTGAGTAGTTATACGCTCCAGTAGATGATGATTATCATGAGGAAGCTGAGGCTGATGTGGTCTACCAAGAGCAAGAGTTGCCAGACTCCTTCTCAGTCGAGCCCGACGTAGGACTCGATGACTTAGTTGGAGACGCTCAAGATATCGAGGCTGGCATGGAAGCGTAAATAAAATCAGAATCGAAAACTGAAGATATCGATGACTTAGTCGAACCTGCCGATTTGCCCAAAGGAAAACGATATGCGGAAGAAGAAGATCGATGGGCAGGTTTAAGGAGTAGGGTGCATGACTGTGATGTTGATGAATTTTGAAGTAAAGTTTTATTCACTGACTTAACATTAATTTTATATATTATCTTTGAATATTAATCATTTATTCATTGCAACAGGATGTCGTCGTCAAAGGGGAAGGTGAAGGGGAAGGGGAAGCCAGTGATAGGGTTTGAGCCACCACGAGACCCTTGCTCAGCGACCTCGTTACCTTCGAGCCAACATTCCCCCTTTCTAGCGCACGCCCTACCCTCAGTTCACGTGTGCTTTCAGCGGACGGAGGTAAATTTTATTTTACAATAAAGTTATTTTATAAATTGCAGTTGTTAATAATTATTTATTGTCAATCTTTTTCTTTTGTGCAGTCTGACTCAGAGTCTTCTGACTCCGAGTTAGAGGCTAGGGGGCTGCTGCAGGAGCCTGAGTCAGAGGCGGGGCCGCTACAGGAGCCCTCTAGCGCTAGCCTCCATTCGGAGCCGTCTAGCGCTAGCCTTCCTCTGCAGCCGGCTACTGCTAGCCTTCCTTTGGACTCCGGTGGTTCTGCAGAGCCTTCAGGGTCACAGGACGCTGCGGCATCGTAGCAGAGGCGACAGACGAGCAGAACCCACTTTGCGGCTCTTCCCCCGGTTACTTCTCAGCGGACCACGATCCGTCCTGTTGGTGACAAGTACAAACTGTATATAGTATATTGAATATTAGATGTTGTTTTCCTTTACTTAATGATTTAATATATTTTGCAGATGTTGGTACGACTTTTCGTTCACGGTGGCCGATAAACACCACAAGCAGGTTAACGGTGTCGTGGGTGCTATCGTGAAGTTGCACTACCCCGGTATCATTGACGATTTCCCTGCCCTGTCGTGGGACGACTATGCTCGTGTCTCTCACCCGGTCCACAACACGGCTTAGGGAGCCGTGTGGCACGATTTTATGGTATGATTAACTGTTTTATTTTTCAACTCATTTGAATTATTAATGCATATCACTTAAATGTTTGTTTGATTAAAGCTAAGGTACCAAGTAGAGGAACCGGGCATGGAGGACCATGCAAGATGCGTGTTCCATTACAACGCTCAGAAGCTCACGACGGCGGCGTTGTCGAACGCCCATATTCAGGTCATCAATGCGTACTACAAGTTGCACCCCCGGGAGCAGGAGCAGGAGCAGGAGAAGCAAAGGGGTCCATTTAGGAAGGACTCTGATGCGTACTTGACAGAGGAGCAGTACGCGGAGGTAATTTTTAATATTGTTAAGTATTTACAATATCTGTGTATGTTAACTGCATTGATGAAAAATGAATTATGTGCAGGTTACTATTTCCTGGTTACAGGGTAACACCGAGACATACTTAGCTATCTGTCGGTACTGGGCTAGCAAAGCTTTCATCAATAAGTCCACAAAGGCTAGACAGTGCCGCATGGGGTCCGACGGCAAGCACAACTATGGCGGCGACGATACTTGCGTTTGGCTAAATGCATGGTAAGTAATTTTTCAATTTATTTATCTGTTCCTAATATATTTATCTCACTAACACGACTATACAAGAGCGAGAGATGGGTCATGAGCCGACCGCGACCCAGGTTTACAAGAGAGGTGACAAGGGAAGTGCCCCTTCTCAGCCAGGGCAGTGTAGTCAGGTCGCAGCCGACCGACTGGTAAGTTTTTGAAATTCATCAATTTCATTATAACTAATGCTATTATTGACATGCTTACAAGATTTATTTGTTTTGTAGGCAAAGTACGCGCAGGAGGTCGCGAAGATACATGGTGCATATTACGATTGGGAAAGCGCGCCGATCGACCCCCAAGCCGCATACGCAAGCGGAAGCGGGAAGGCCCATGGACGGTGAGTTGTTCATGTGTTTCATTTTTTTTCAATTTATCTTCTTATACTTAGTGTTTTCATTATTTTGCAGGTTTGCCATTTTTGATGGAGTTGTCGACTCGAGGTCGACGCGACCTTTGAGAGGCGCTTCATCATCGCAGGCCTCGTCTGTTGGGACCACCAGTGGTCGTCTCTTGCAGACCTTGCTGGAGCTCCTTGCTTTGAAGGAGACGTTGACGCAGACCCAGAGAGAGCTGGAGAGGTCGAGAGAGGAGCAGCGGAGGACGGCCTTAATGATGGCCCACATGCAAGCAGCAGTGGCGGTAAGTAATTTAAAGTACCATAGTTAAATTTTAATGAATTTCAATAACATATATCTTCTAATATTTTGCAATGTTAGGCTCTTGCTCGACACAGTGGTCAGGATATCGAGATTCCTACGCTTCAGCCGCTGCATACACCGGAGTAGGTAATATTGTCGTATTCATTTCAGTATTCCTTTAGCTCCGTTGAAATAGTTTTTGTAGTAGTCAAAAAGCTTTAGCATAAAAGAAACCCACATATAGCTTTTCCAGAAAGGTCTTGACACTATAATACATTTTCCACAAAGTACTTATTTGTCTTCATATCAGTTCTTGTTCAAGAGATGTGCATTTTTAAAGTTTGCAAAAATTTCAGCATTCAGAATTTGATGTTCAGTTCAGATTGACAACTTTTCCTTCAAACTCGATTTAGAATAGGTAGATGACATTTTTAGGTCTGGAGTTGAATAGAGAACTTGTAGAGGACTTCTAAAGCTTTCCAAAGAGTATTCATTTGACCTCATAGCATTTCTGGTTGAGGAGATACTGCCTTTGCAAGTTGACAGTTTTTTCTGAAAATTTGGACAGCACCTACTTTGTTTATGTCTGATCCGTGTGTGGGATAAATTATTCCTGCAAATTACGGTTGATTGATTCTGCCGACTTTTGATTCCCTTTTGATCCACAACCCACTTTTAGTCCAGTTTTACTAACTGTTTTGCACTATGCTTCTTCTGCAGGGTTCGGGAACACGCCGAGAAGATCCCGGAGGTAGTGGAGGGGCTAGCGTGTAGCCTGTTGGAATTGTGTATTATCGATGTTTGAATAATGTTTTGAAACTGTTGTTTTGTATCTGTATATGTTGTTAATCTGTTTTGAATCTGTTCTGTGTTCTCGCCATCGTGCGAGGTAGGAAGTTTCTTTTTTTTTTTTATAAAAAAAATATGAAAACTTAACTTACGTCGGCTATGGACAAGCCGACGTAAGTTAGCCCAGTTTAACTTATGTCGGTTCGGCCATACCGACATAAGTTAAACCTCTTAACTTACGTCAGTTTAGCGCAACCGACGTAAGTTATATCACTTAACTTACGTCGGCTCACAGTGGCCGTCGTAAGTTGTCCGGCCCAGCCCGCGGCCCAGCTCGGTAAATAACTTACGTCGGTTGTCGGATAACGACGTAATTAAATAACTTATGTCTGCGGCTGACGTAAGCTACCTTAATTACGTCCAAACTGCTTCATCGGTCGGCAATCGACGTAATTAATGGAAACCGACGTAATTAAGTAACTTACGTCAGTTTAGGCCAGGGCTAACGTAATTGATCAGGATTCCTATAGTGAGTTCGCTCTAAAAATCATAAAAACACTTTGAGCCTTTTCCTTGGCTACTTAGCTCTTGACTTGTTGAATTCATGGTTGCCTTTTTGTGTCAAGTTGCTGGTCCTAAGTTTTTCACCACTAGAGTTTTGAGTTTGTGCCACCTTTTTCTCAGTCCATTTTCATTATCTATCCAAAGTTGAGAAAAAGGCAAGTGCAAAAGAAAAGGCACACGGATCAGCAAGAAAAAGGCACGTGCAAAGAAAGAAAAGCCGCACTAATTAAAATTGATAGAAAAAAGTTTCTTAGTACAAAAAAGACACTGTTTGTGCAACATTTGTTTCATGTTTTGGAGGTCAACTTGTTGTTTTGAATGTTTTGTTAAAACACAACGTTCGTGCTGTCCGAACTTTTCTACTACAGTAAATTTAACATTACGTGGAGTAACGGCTCGCGTCTCTATCACAGTTTAGACTAGGACCAGCACATTACCATCATGGAATGTTTATTCAACTTGTTTTGACTAATGTGGTACTAGTTGTTCCTTTGTGCAACTCATTTCTAGCAGCCACCTACAGCTCCACAAATCATCTACAACACCACAAGGTTGTGTTGGCAGCCACCATTTGTTGTTCTTGCTGTTTGCCGGCGCCTCCTGCATCGCGTGGTAAGAACTTGTAAGAGCTTGATTTCTTGCTAGTGAGGAAGGGATTGTGTCCTACCACCTCTTAGCAACTGTGAGGATTAATCTGCTTGCTGTTGTATTTCCTTTCTTTACTAACCATGTTAGCTGATGCGAATGAGACATCTCCACATTCATCACGTACGAGGGGGATCATTCAACATTTTAAATGCCAAGTAAATCTGCACATGGATGCCTTCAACAAGGATACTAAAGTCACCAATGAACGCGTTGGTCAATTAGAGTCGATGCAGATTTGCACCAACACCAAGCTAACCACATTATAAAGCACTGCCGGGGCTATTAGCACTTCTCTCGCAGCAATCAGTGAGCTATTGGAGAGGATGGAACAGGTTGGATGCGAAGGGAGGCATAGACGTGTTGATGACATCCATGACTCTGTTGACGAGGCAGAGTATTCAGCGGATACCGAGCTTGATGATGGACCCTTCAGGTATCGATGATAGCCACGTCACGACTATCGTGGTATGGATGGTCGAGCCGTACGACGTGAGGTACATGACAATGAAGATTCCCTACGCAGCATTAAATTCTCCATACCACCCTTTGATGGGAAATATGATCCAGATGCATATCTGTCTTGGAAATTATCAGTATATCAAAAATTTGCATGCCATGATTTCCCTAACGATAAAAAGGTTAAAGCTGTTACTAGTAAATTCACTGACTTTGCTTCTGTTTGGTGGCAGGAGTATCAAACTAAAAATCCAGCTACCGTACCACAAACTTGGAATGCCTTGAAACAAATCATGCGTTGTCGTTTTGTTCCGTCGTATCATGGTCATGACCTGTTGCATAAATTACAACAACTTAGGCAAGGCAACGAATCTGTTGAGGAATACTATCAAGAACTCCAAATAGGCATGATGCGATGTGGCGTAGTTGAAAATGAAGAGGCTGCAATGGCTAGGTGTATGGTGGTTTAACAAGAGAAATTCAGGACATATTGGCTTATAAGGAATACACTAACCGTCACTCCATTATTCCATGTTGCTTGTAAGGCTGAAAGAGAAGTGCAAGAAAAACGCACAAGAACTAACATTTCTGCAGATCAAACTACCTCATGGCAGTTCCGCTCAAGTGCTGCTGGTCTTAAGCATGATTCTCCGGACGATGCTTCCAATCGGTTGCCCAGGAATACATCAAAATCAGCACCTTCGCGTGCTATCGAGACAACAAAAGGATCGACCCAAGTTGCAGCCGACACTTCTTCTTCCATCACTTCCACCGGGAGAACAAAAGACATTCAATGCCTCTAGTGCAAGGTTTTTGGGCACCTACGAAGGGACTGCCCAAGCAAGCGTGTGCTGATTGTACGAGAAAATGGTGAGTACTCATCTGCTAGTGATTTAGATGATGAAACATATGCCATGCTTTCTGCACAAGATGCAGGAAAGAAGAATGATGATGAAGAGCACATTGGGGCTGATCATGCTAACCACTATGAGAGTCTTATTGTGAGGCGTGTCTTGAGTGCCCAAATGATCAAAGCTGAACAGAACCAGTGACACAATCTATTCCAAACTAAGTGTGTAGTTTTGGAACGATCGTGCCGCATTATTATAGATGGAGGAAGCTGCAACAATTTAACAAGTCCTGCCATGATAGAGAAGCTTGGGATGACAACACTTCCACATCCACATCCCTACTACATCCAATGGTTCAACGATAGTGGTAAGATTAAGGTAACATGTTTGGTTCATGTTGAATTTACAATTGGTTCCTATCATGATTACATTGATTGCGATGTGGTACCTATCCAAGCTTGCTCTGTGCTATTTGGTTGACATTGGCAATTTGATAAAGATACATTACACCATGGTAAATCAAATCAATACTCTTTCATGCATAATGAGAAGAAGCTTGTTTTGCACCCTATGTCTCCCGATGCTATTTTGAAGGATGGTATTGCTAGATCTTGTAAAGAGAAAAATAGAACTCTACTCAAAATGAAAATTCAAATGTTGTGAAGGAATCGGTACAACCTAATACTGACAATTCCAAATCTGCTCATGTGAAGAAGAATGAAGTAAAATTGAAGAGTGCATGTTTTCTAGCTTCAAAATATGATTTGTTTGAATTAAAAAATAATGCTGCAATGTGCTATGTGTTTGCTTGCAAAGAAGCTTTGCTCTCACTTCACGACATACCATGTGCTTTGCCCCTGCTGTCACTAACTTTTTGCAGGAATACGCTGATGCGTTTCCACAAGAGGTACCAGCCGGGCTACCACCATGGAAAGGGATTGAGCATCAGATTGACCTCATCCCTGGGGCTTCATTGCCATACCGAGCACCATACAGGACCAACCCGGAGGAGACTAAGGAGATTCAACGAAAAGTACAGGAATTACTCGACAAAAGTTATGTGTGTGAGTCCCTTAGTCCCTGCTCTGTTGCTATTCTTTTGTTGCCAAAGAAAGATGGATCATGGCGCATGTGTGTAGATTGTCGAGTAATTAATAGTATAGCCATTAGATATCGTCACCTATTCCTAGGTTAGATGATATGCTTGATGAACTTAGTGGCTCGATGATTTTCTCTAAAATTGACTTGCGTAGTGGATACCACCAAATTCGCATGAAGCTAGGTGATGAATGGAAAACAGCGTTTAAAACCATGTTCGGTTTGTATGTATGGCTAGTCATGCCTTTTGGTCTCACTAATGCACCTAGCACTTTCATGAGATTAATGAATGAGGTTTTACGTGCTTTTATTGGAATATTTGTGGTAGTATATTTTGATGACATCTTGATCTATAGCACATCTCTAGAAGAGTATCTTGATCAACTCTGTGCTGTTTTCAATGCTTTACGTGAGGCACACTTATTTGGCAACATTGACAAGTGCACCTTTTGCAGAGATAGAGTCTCTTTTCTTGGCTATGTTGTGACACCACAGGGAATTGAAGTCGAGCAAGACAAGGTGGAGGCGATACACAGTTGGCCAACTCCTACCACTATCACACAAGTACAAAGCTTTCTCGGACTTGCTGGATTCTATTATCGTTTTGTGAAGGACTTCAGCACCATAGCAGGCCCACTGCATGAGCTTACAAAGAAGGGTGCTCCATTCATATGGGGCAAGGCGCAAGCGTCTGCATTTGAAACTTTGAAGAATAGGTTAACTCATACACCCCTTCTCCAATTACCAGATTTCAGTAAGACTTTTGAATTGAAATGTCATGCTAGTGGTATTGGATTGGGAGGTGTCTTGTTGCAAGAGGGGAAACCTATTGCTTATTTTAGTTAGAAACTGAATGGGCCTTGTCTGAACTATTTCACTTACGATAAAGAACTATATGTACTAGTACAAACTTTGGAAACATGGCAACATTATTTATGGCCTAAAGAATTTGTTATACATTCTGATCTTGAATCTTTGAAGCACAGTAAGAGCCAAACTAATCTGAACCGTAGGCATGCCAAGTGGGTAGAATTCATTGAGTCCTTTCCTTATGTCATCAAACACAGGAAAGGAAAAGATAATGTCATTGCGGATGTCTTATCTCACTGTTATAATATGTTGTCCCAACTTGATTTTATGATTTTTGGCTTGGAAACAATTAAAGAACAATATGTTTTTGATGCTGATTTCAAAGTTGTGCTGCTGCAATGTAAAGAAAGGAAAACATGGAACAAGTTAGTTCTCAATAATGGTTTTGTGTTTCGAGCTAACAAATTATGCATTCCAGCTAGTTCTGCGCGTATCTTACTATTGCAGGAAGCACATGATGGAGGGTTGATGGGACACTTTGGCGTCAAGAAGATGGAAGACATCGTAGCAACCCATTTTTTTTTGGTCAAATATGAGAAGAGATGTGGAGCGGTTTATTGCTCGTTGCACCACCTATCAAAAAGCTAAGTCCCGTCTTAATCCACATGGTTTATACATGCCTCTCCCTGTTCCTAGTGCTCCATGGGAGGATGTTTCTATGGATTTTGTTTTAGGATTGCCTAAAACAAAAAAGTGGAGGGATAGTATTTTTGTTGTTTTGTACATATTTTCTAAAATGGCACATTTCATACCACGCCACAAAACTGATGATGCGACCCATATTGTTGATTCGTTCTTTCGACAAGTTGTTCGTTTGCATGGGGTTCTAAACACTATTGTTTCAGATAGAGATGCCAAATTTCTTAGTCATTTTTGGAAATCCTTGTGGGCTAAATTAGAAACAAAATTGCTCTTTTCTACCACTTGTCACCCTCAAAACTGATGGACAGACCAAAGTAGTGAACCATAGTTTATCTACCATGCTTAGGGCCGTTCTGAAACATAACATCAAATTATGGGAAGAATATTTACCTCATATTGAATTTTCTTACAATCGTTCGCTGCATTCTACTACTAAATTGTGCCCTTTTCAGATTGTATATGTTTTTATCCCTCGTGCTCCATTGATCTTTTGGCTTCGCCACCTTCTGAGAAATTGAATTTTGATGCTTCTCGCCGTGCTGAATTAATTCTTAAAATGCATGATCAAACTAAAGCAAACATTGAGAGCATGAACGCTAAGTATCAACAAGCCGGTAGCAAGGGTAGAAAGCATGTTACTTTTGAACCTGGTGATTTTGTTTGGGTGCACTTGAGAAAGGATAGATTTTTTGATTTGAGAAAATCTAAATTGCTACCTAGAGGTGCTGAACCCTTCAAAGTGCTTTGAAAAATTAATGATAATGCATATGAAATTGAGTTGCCTGCACATTTTGGGGTTACTTCCTCTTTTAATATTGCAGATTTGAATCCATATGTGGGCAAGGAAGACACGTTTGAGTCGAGGACAACTCAATTGCAAGAAGGGGAGGATGATGAGGACATCGCTACCATTGATACAACCACAACAGCAGCCCATTCACCACTTGCGGCTAATCAAGGTCCAATGACACGCGCTCGTGCACGTGAACTTAATTATCAGGTGAATTTATTCCTGGCTTTTCAAACTAATTATCCTTCAAATGGAGAACTACTAAAGCCTTGTGATGACCTTGTTATTATTAGGTTCTTGGGAATTGATCCAACTAGGAGGAATGGAGGGATTAATGCAATGATTTCTGCTCCACCCGAGGGGTCCTGTAGCAAGTACCACCTTAAAAGGGCATAACTTTCAACTCCCAAGGTTGTTTAATGCAAATAAGTACTTGCTGGAAAGGTCTCTTTGTGTACTTCCCATTATATCAAGAATCAAAGGAAGATGATGCTTGAGATGCCCATAAAAGGCTGAACAAGACTTGCGAGTCCATCTTGAGTTCTAGTCTTCCCCCACTATAAGCAACTAGCGGCCATAGGAAGAACTTGGGTTTTGTTTCTTGTAAGTTTAGCCATTGCTACTTCCTTGTAATGCAAGTGTCGACGAGACCTTCCAATTACTTGAATCAGAACCCCAACTTATCACACCCGTGAGTGTTTGCTTGTTATCTTGTTCTTTGATTGCTTGCAGATTCAAGGCTGTTCTTGGAACGGCCAGAACAGCAACAAAAGCAGCTAGTATAACTATCGCTAAGGCGCAACACCCTTGTGGTTATTGTAGTTGGGTAGCACAATGTCGACCTCCACCCAAATCGTAGTTATCAAGAGACGATGTAACTGTCACTCAAGGCGCTACACCACGCTACACCATTCTGGTTGTGGTAGTCGGGTAGTCAACGTTGACCTCCACCAAATTTGTTCACCACCAACATCTCTCATCGAAAGATAGGGCATCCCCGTACCCGTTGGGTTCATCAGGCGGGGCGGACCGTCTTGTGGTTGTTGCTCCGTTCTCGTAAGCTAGCTTGGCAGGAGGATGTGGGTGGATGGTCTGGCTTGTAGTTGGTGCTCCTTCATCTGCCTTCCCCAGGTCGGAGATGGCGGTGCAGACCGTCTTGCGGTTCTTCAACGATGAATAGTGTCTCGTCTACCAAATTGCATAAGTGGAATTCGCTCAGCTTTGGAGACGGTGGGGTGGCCAGTCAGCCACAGTTCCGCGCTGGCAACTGGTGCCTCATATTCCAGGTCGCAATGTTAGTTGGTGCATTCGAGCCAAGGAGAGAGGAACCGACCGTCAACTTTGTCCTGGTGTTGGGAGCTTCATCTATCAAATCGCGTGAGTTGTTTTTTGCTACACACGTTGTGTTGGCAGGGTGCTGGCGCTGATGTACGACCCATAGATGCTTGGAGCAAATCTCCTTGCGGGGGATGGGGGCTGGATTTGGTGGTGCCTCTGCACCAAGATGTCCACTCTGGCATCTGACCCGTCAACACTCGAGGAGCGGCTTTGGGGCGAGGAAGGCGGCAGGACTTGCAACGAGTTGTGGTCGAGGCGCCTGCACTGTCATTCGGCCCGTGAGCGCATGGAGGTGAGCATTGGGACTAGGACGAAGCCTGGATGCGGATGCTGGCATCTATCCCGTCGGCGCTCAGTGGAGCCATCGAGGCGGGGTTGAGCAGGAACGTGCAGCAATCCCCTTACTTGGCGCGCCAACTGTTAGCATTCGGGTTGCCGACGAGTACCGATTGTGCCAAGTGTTTTTCCTCCAGGCAGCCTAGCAACTAGGACAGGGGATGTATACTAGTTCGGGCAAGGTGCCCTACGTCCAGTTCGGAGGTCGCACCTTCTTATTATCAAAGGCAGGGGATTTACATGTATGACCGGAAATCCTAGTGCTCTAGCGGAGGGGGTGATTCCCTCTCCTTTCTTCTCTGTTGGTGTTTTCTTCTTGCATCCTCTTTTCGCCGTTGCTTGGGCCCCCCCTTTTATGGGCAGGGGAAGACCCTATAGTCGTGGCTACTTTCTGCCTTCCTCATATGAGAGGCAGGCTTATTACAGATTCGTTCCTATTGGTTCGCGCCTCGGGGCAGGGTTGCACTATGGTGCTCATCAGCGCTACGCCTGCTCCTGAAAGTGCATCTAGGCATACCTTTGTGGGTTTTGGGCGATTGATGACAAACAGACGAGATCCCCATGAGATCGGTTGAGCTAAAAGCAGGTCCACATGGAATAAAAATAATAAGTGCACAAAAAGATGAAAAATGAGGAATGAGAAGTGAAGAGCTGAAGTGAAGACATGAAGCGCAAAGTAGTTGTTAATGTATAGGATGTGTGCGAAAGACACATCTCAAGAGCTCATGACTTTGCGTGGAGAGTAAGTGCTAAAAACAACAAGTTAAGCAATTGACTGAAGCTCCAGACAAGTCCGTACACCAGCGGACTAGTCCGATTTCCTTTTTGTTCCCAAACGGACATGTCCGAATGAGATCTGAACTAGTCCGGTTAACTCTCTGTTGTTCGCGCGGACAAGTCCAAAATGCGGATTAGTCCGTCAAGATAACACAAACAACACCTTGCACCAGATAAGTCCGTTTCATACGGACTAGTCCAATTTGGTTACTAGAATAACGACGGACTAGTTTGATCCCATATGAACTAGTCCGGTTCACTCACAGTAATTACGGTTTCAGGTGTGCCGCACGTTTCACGCACATATCACATAGCACACCGGACAAGTCCGGTCCCGAGAGCGGACTAGTCAGGCCGTCGGGATCTCTAACATTAACTTTTCTAAATGTGTATAAATAGGTGATCCACGACCCCATAACTAGAAACTAAGAACCCTAGCGCCGTCACACGTCCCAAGAGCACAAAAACACTCCTCTCCGCATATCTAAATCCCTAAATGTGACACCCGGTTCCGAATATGAACCAAGTATAGCGTATATGTGTGCCCAGAACATTCAACACACATACACGAAAACATCACAAACGATATACAAAATTTAACTATGTCTCAAATAGTAAATAAGTACCTTATTATAATGCTGCAAGGTTCATGAATGACAAGCCTCTAATTATTGCAGTGGAAAATAAACTAAGTAGCACGACTCCATTCCATAGGAAATTGATGGTGTCACGCAACCTAGTACTCCACGTGCTCCTCTGGGTACTCCCAAGTGTCTCCTGTAGCTGTTGGTGGGAGAATTGCAAGGGTGAGTACATGTTGTACTCAGCAAGTGTGGAAAAGTATGACATGTAGCTAAAAACAAGGATAGAAATAAATGGTTCATTGCAGCAAGCAATCTTTAGTTCGCAAACGAGTAAAAGCATCTTGCAATGTCTAGGTGTGATTAAATCACAACATAACCTAAGTAATTATCATACCACTAATAACATTCTCATTTACCATCATAATATAATTATAACCAACCATCAATTTATGTCATCACCATATACCAATTTCATATCCTCCCATAAACTGATCATACTCATGTGACAGGACCAAACCATTCCCCAAAACCCAAGTCTAATTCTAATCATGTCGGTCATCTAAGTGCTCTTAACTGGGAGCACAACTATCATGATAGTTTTTAGCACTCTGCAGAGGTTGTACCACATTACGCACATGTTCGTGATTTCATCACCTTTTAGTGACTAAGGAGTCTCCATTATGCCGTCTCACACTTCCTTTGTGTGTGTCCAAGAGATCACAAAATAGCCTTTCAAAAGGGACTACTAGTATGTACGGACCCATTAAGGTTTCACCAACAGGTTTGAATCTCCATTCTCTCACCCACGGGCCCCCTCGTGTGCCATGCGGATCCCAGGGTAGCCCTACTCGACTCCCATTCCCCGCGTCGTCCAATGGTCAATACAATACTAGCAGCACACCTAATTATTCAGCTACGCTGCACCCATACTTGGCCTTGTGGTGGCACTGTTGTCCTGGCATATTTTCGCATGAACCGGTCCTTAGATCTAAGGCAAGCGAAACCACCGTACCATCCAACCCATTCCACAAAACCATGCTTGCTTAGATCACCTAAGTCCATGTTGCTAAATTAATCATCTCATTACCATCCCAAATTCTCATTATTAAAGTTGTCAAGCATACTATTTTAAGTTATCCATAACCGCGTAGCGATGCGGTGCAAAAGAGAAAAATACACATACCCGACTCATCATGTATATCCTGGCGACAAGGGTGGCATACAACACTAGTAAACTCCTACGTATGGGTTTCCCATCATATTGACACAAGCATGCAGTTTTGCAAACAAATCATTTAAAAACATAGGATTAATATGATCAAGGACACTTGCCTTGCTCCGACAAATAAGGTTGCTCAAGCGCTTCGAAGTCTTGGTTCTAAAAATCCTTGTACACGGCCTCTTAAACACGTCCCTCTACTTGCACATACAAGAAAACACATACGAATCAATACAATGCACACATATAAATCAATATGCAATGATATGAATGCATGCAAAGTTCAATAATTATTTATCTATGGCTGTCCATTAATTAGATGCAACTAGTTCATATGTGTTCATGCAAGTTTATGGGGGTTTTAGCGATAGTTATTGCTTCTAAAATAAAATAGATGCGGCTACACAATTTTTATTCCGGGTAATAGATCTATTACGTCATTAAAATTCATCTCAGAAAACATATCCTACCGTAGATGTAGCGGCTTCGAGGGTCGCGGGACGGAGGCGTAGTGTAGGCGAAGTAGATGGCGCAGCGATCCTCCGACACCACAACGATCCCCGACGGAGGGCGGCTCCTTCCTTCTCTTCTTCTTCCTCCTTTTCCTTGCCGTGGCCTTTCTTGCTCCTGGTGGCCAGGGTTTCTAGCGGTGCCTTCTCACGTAAGGCTGGAAGTTACGTGCGAAGGCGGCTGGAACTTAAGATCGCCGGTACATGAAAAGCCGAGGCCCTGCGGTTCCCTCAATAGTCAGGCGAGGAAACCACGGGAGTCCCGATGCGGAACGAGCCTCAGGACTCAAGTCCCGATCGGCCTCGGCCGAAAACACGAGCGCGCGGAGGAGTCCCGCGGGCACGGGCGTTAGAGAAGTCCCGCTCGGACTCGGTCCGAGCCGGCAGCTAGCGGTGCTTTTTTTTTTCTGTTTATTATTTAATATATATATATTATTTTTATTTCCTATATTTTTTATTATCCTTTTATTCTCCTATTCTTTTTTTCATATATATTCTCTATTTGTTTATATTTATTTCTCCATTCTATATTTCATATTCTCATTCACTTTTCTCATTACCTACACATATTTATATATATATGTTTTATCTTTTATTTTTCTTCTCTTTTGTTCGACTAATGTTTTATGCATGAGAATGTATGCAATGCATGGTACTAAAAATGAGGGTGTTACACTAAAAGGTTAAATCTTTCGGGAATCAAGATTTGAGAAATGGAGAGCGATGTCTACGCATCGTTGAGCTCTTGGGGTTTGATCTCTCATACAGTCTCGAAATTATTGAAAATCTTTTGAGTGTATTCGATCTATTTTCTCGCTGTAATCTTGTGGGAGCCCTCAGTTTGTGAGGTTGCCCCATCGACTCGGTGAATACACCGTGATAGTAGAACTAAAGTCATCCTTTGTGGTGACTTGACGTGGTAAAGGGTTGGTTGAGACCCGACTCTGTTTGAGCTCCTCAACGAGGACGTAGATCTCTTTCGTGGGATCAAACCTCGGTAAAAAACCTTTGTCTCGCATGTTCTTGATCTTTACTTTTTGCAATTATCACCATCTAATTTTAAACTTCATAATACTCATAATCGTCTTTAACTTTGTGTTTCTCAAAGAACCTAATTGCTATATTCAACTGTTAATAAATCTAAAGTTGATTTGCAATTTCTTTGCTATAACATTCAAAGAAAAACACAAAATCGGTTAATCTTTTTGTAGGTGTAACAAGCACACTGGACTAGTTTACACATACACCGGACTAGTCCGACCTTCCTGTATTTGACAATTCTGTTATGTGTTGCAGGAAAAAGTTTCAAATGCCTATTCACCACCCTCTAGGCCACATTAATTGGTATCAGAGCAAGGCTCTCCATTTACGAGACTCACCACTCAAAGAGAAACATGGCCATCGACAAGACCAACGATATCCCGGAAATGCACGTCATCGGAGATGAACAAGACACCAAGGTGTTCGATGTGCTAAAGGATTATGAGCACGACAATGATCAAGTGCGCCAGCTAAAGGCACTCTTGAGAAATAAGCTTATAAGCCAGAAGGGCAAGAAGGAAGATGAAAAGTCAAAAAGGGTAGTTATCAAGACTACTCCCGGTATCCTTTTAGTTATGAGAAGCTCAACAACAACAATCACTATCTCTCTATTCCATTAGGAAAACCTCCCTACTTTGACGGAATGGACTATACCATGTGGAAGTACAACATGAAGATTCATCTTACTCCACTAAACCCAATTCTTTGGCACATAGTCTGTACAGGTCTAGATATCCCATATAACAAGGAAGAACTCACCTTGGAGCAAGAATAAGCAATTCATCGCAATGCACAAGTTGGTGTTGTGATTACCACATCTTTGAGTCGAGAAGAGTTCACCAAGGTGGATGGAATTGAAGTTTCCAAGGACATATGGGACACACACAAAACTGCTCATGAAGGGAACCGCTTCGCCCGCGAAGAGAATATTGAAATGCTTGAAGGTGAATTGGAGAGATTTGCCATAGTGGATTGTGAGACTCCTCAATAGATGTACAAATGCATGAAGACACTCATGAACAGGATCCTTTCCTATGGAAGCAACAAGTGGACTGATCATGAGGTTGTGAAGAGGATGATGTCACTTTATGTTCAATGTTCAGGGAAAGCCCGGGGTTCCACAAAATAACCCCCGATGATGTTCTTGGAAAGATTATCAATCGCGAGATGATGGAGAAGGAAACTCATTATGTGAAAACCTTGCAGAGCTTACTTCCTCCAAGAAGAAGGAAGTTGCCCTCAAGGCAACTTGCAAGCCCAAAGGGAACGAGGCTCGTGAGACACATGAATAAGAAGATACTGATGGTGTAAGCATATATATGGATGATGAAGAGATTGTGCTCTTCATCAAAAAATTCAAGCGCATGATGAGAAGAAAATGCAGCAACTCAAGTGAAGGAAAGAGTAAGGAGAAGGGAAAATCCAAAGCTCGACGTACTTGCTACAACTGCGGTGAATATGAACACTTCATAGTTGATTGCCCATATGAAGAAGATAAAAAGAAAAAGAAGGAAGCTAAACAACACAATAAGAATACAATCAAGAAGAAGAAACATGTAGGCAAAATACACATTGGCAAGGAGTGGGACTCAAATGATGATTCCTCTTCCAAAGATGAAAATAGGGTGGCAACCATTGACATTAAGAAGTCTTCCATGAAGTCGAATCTATTTCCAAATATGGGAGGATGGAAGGACTCCAACCATACTTGCCTCATGGCAAAGGAGGTCAAGAAAAAGTTCATATCTAAACCCTCATCTTTACATTACACCGATGATTATTTGATAGCAGTGATGCAAATGAACACATGCTTAAGGGCTTAAGTAAAAGTACATTAAATAAAATGAAAAAATTGTTGGATGAGATATTTGAAAAGGAGGATCTTATCAACCGACAAGAAGATATGCTCATCCTTCGACAGGAGATATATTTTGAGGTTGAAAAGGCTCCCGAACTTGAAAAGAAAAAGAGATAAGAACTTGAGTGTGAGCTAGCCTTGAGCAAGGAAACTTGCTCAAATCTAAATGATTTGAGTGTTGTACTTAAGGATAAACTTGTTGACTTGACAAAAGTTAACAAGAACCTTCAAGTACAAGTTGAATCGCTCAAGCAAGGTGCTCTATCCTCCTCTAAGAGCTAACCTTCTTCAAGTATCGAGTCCATTCCACATAAGACATGTATTGTGCTAATTTGGTTCTTGACCTAAAAAATGAGCTTAAAATGGCACAAAACAAACATTCACTCAAAGGTGGCATTTTTGATAAGGAGAAGATTAAGTATGCACGAAGTGCATACTTGGTTACTAGAACTCCTAATGTCAAGGATGAACTTGGATATTCTCGAGGTGAAAAGCGTAACGCTGGAATCTCCAAGAATAACAAGGAATCGATTGCTTTTGTCAAAGAAGGCTAAAATAAAGTTGAGAACACCAAACAAGTTCCTTTCCTTCATGAAAAAGCTAAAAATGGACCAAACATCATGTTTCATGACTTTAATGCCTCATATGCTCTTATGAAGAATAAATTTAATCATGTTTACGCCAAGTATGTTGGCCCACTCCACAAAAGTCCTAAATCTTGTGTGTGGCTGTCCAAATGTCTTATCACTAACATAGAAGGACCCAAGCAAGCTTGGGTACCTAGAACCAAGGCATAATCCTGTTTTGTAGGTGTACCCCCTCTGGTGGAACCAAAGAGATGCTTGATAGGTGTCGATGGCTGTTACATACCAATTTCACTCGTCAATATAACTTAATTATACAAGGGAAATACCATTTATTGCACACATCACCTTTCTATTTAACCTATTTCTACTTGTCCTTGGAGAAATAGTGCATGCAGGCATTTATTGCAGAAAATGAGGAAAAAGAGGGGAGCAATCCTATGAATATCATCCCAACCAATCAAGGACCAACATGTGGCATCACATGGATCAAATGGCCCACAAACAGAAGTATCTGAGGCAATCCAATAGTGTATCACCAATATCAGTCAATGGGACCCACCTGGAAGTCACCCTGAGGAAGCACACTGGAATTGGTCCAACATTCTATTCAGCTGACTAGGAGGTTCGGCCAATGCCTTCCTGGCGCCAAACTCGGTCAGCTTCCACGTGTTGACTCCCTGTGGTGTCCTGATCATAATGAAGACTGATTCATGCACATTTGGTGGCGGGAACCAACCCTTCTGTTGCTATAAATAGGACCCCCTAACCTCACTTCATATACACACCACTTGAATATTCATTCTATTGTATCCACTACTCTCCATAGGTTTAGAGGAGCTTAGGCTGTAGAGAGGAAGCCTCTAGTGCATAGTCCAAATTAGGGAGGAGTAGAAGGAGTCTATCTCTTCCCAATTCCAAATTGGGAAAGGTATTACTCTCATATTCCTAGTTGTATTTGTGACTTTGTTCTTAATAAAGATGTTATCTTTAGTATTCTTTTATTCATATACTTGGATGAACCGTTTTTTGTTTGATTGTGGATTCCATGTATGTGGTTGGAGTAGATTTATGATTATGCTATACCGCTCTCGTTATATCATCATAAACACTACAAACTCTCACTATAGTCTAAATAGTTATGACATGATCATGTTAATATGAATGACTTATGCTATGTTTCAACATTGGTTCAACTATGTTTGGGTTAGTCATGGCCATAGGATGGCTTGTGCTGCAGCTCTTAAGGTATTTATTTAATATGCTAGCATGGTGCTAGGATAGTTATGTAGCGTTGGATGTCTCGTAGACCTACGGATTGAAAAGTTAGGCAGTAGGTGGTGACAAACCTATCTGTCCTTGTAATCCTCCACGTTCGGCCATGCCACAGGCTCTTTGCGGGAGTCGTCCTAGTATTCCTAGGGGTAAACCTGTGCCCGATGTGTTGAACAACTTAGCATGAGAATTCACCATTGATATGATCATTAGTATCTGACTTAGGGTATGTATATGTATACTAGAAGCATAGTAGGGGTATCTATCTAACTCTTAGCCTAATCCCACTTGACCCGTTTACCCCCCTTAGGATAGAATGCTCTTGTGTGTGTCACACTACCTCTACAATTATTTATCACCAATCCTTACTAGAAGCCTACCTTGACCAACCTATCCCCTCCATTTGATGATTTCTATGCTTCCACCTAACCTTCCTTTGGGAGAATATAAATGACACGCTTGGGAATACTCGTAAAGGAGAAATACTACATCAATAGTTTTCGTGCGCTTGCGTATTTTTATCTGTGACATAAGGAACGTCAACAATAGGCACCAACAACATGACCGGAGGACAGAAAACATCCATGGGGTATAATGAAAATCCATGTTCATCTTCACCCGAACCATCATCACAAGACTCAAGTGCACAACAACCGGAGAGCAATGATCAAGGGAGAGCCTCTACACGAGAAAAAGCTCAATATGTACATGATCAACCTCAACAAGATCAAGATAGTCAATATAATGATGTAAGGCAATGATCAAGGGGGAGCTGAAGAAAATGAAGAAGAAAAAAGGATACAAGACCATAAATGCATCACCCAAGAGTGCATCAAGAACTTTGTCAAAACCTCAACATGGATAAAGACAAGATCCAATGTGAACCATCTTGCATCCTAACCTCGATGAAGTTGATCCAAATATGTTCCAAAGAGTTATACAGTTCTATTTTTGGCTCTGTTGTATCTTGGTGCATCTAGGCCATATTAAACTGGTGTATCACTCCTTCTCTGATAATTTATTGTACTCTTATGCATCTAGGCTTGACATCATTCTGAGTATATCTTTTGTGTGCAAGGTTTCAAGTCACTCTGATCATCGAAGTGTGACTTGAAAGGTTGCATACTACATTATTTCTTCAAAGTTTACTTATTTTACAAAAACTCATCCCCTATCTCAATTTTCTCTCGAAGACTATTTTATTTATTGAATCTTGGTGAATAATGGCCATTTTATGATTGTTGATTGCTTACTGGTCATATTCATCATGATTATTTATGAAATTTTGTCCTAAATATCAATAGTAGTTCAAATTCCCAAAATCTCTTTCTTTTGTTTCGAATCTGCCTAGTTGGCCTGGACTAGTCCGTGGTCAGCATAGGACTAGTCCGTTGCTACAGACTAGTCCGTCTCTAGTCTGGTGTACTGGACTAGTTTGGTCCTTGTGTGGATTAGTATGCTTCTATTGAGCTTAACACTAAACCGCCGCAAAATCCTTTCTTTTTCCTTCTCACAACCCCCATTGCACTCTCTCTCTCTCCTCAAACGAGAGCTCCCAAGGAAAAATCGACGTTTCCCCACTAAAATCAAGTTTCTCTCCAAAGGAATCATTCCCCTTAGCGCGGAGCTTCCTCCTCCGGACAAAATCTGGACACTGCTCCTCCCGTTGGATTCTTCAAATTTCGGTAAAAATCACTCCAAACCCTAGTTCTTACCTTTTTCTCATTTTTTGCTCACTTTCCTTGATTCCAATGGTATACATTGCATTGCTATATGTATTATTTCTGTCCTCCTACCTTTTTGGATCAAATTTGCTTAGCTGTTGAAATATGAAGTTAGGGTTCATATGGTCAAACCGAACTAGTTCGGTCCCTGGCGCAGACAAGTCCGGTCCCCCGGACAAGTCCACACTCTGAAATCGGAAAAGACCGACCCCTTGACAGTTTGAATCCCTAAGTTCATGTCACGACAAAATCTAACTCACCTTCTTCTTACCATACCTTGTATTCTCCATGTCAGGCATGATGTCGATCGCGTTAGATGATAGCATGTTCGACTATGAAGCCGAACATGATTGCGAGAGAGTGGCCATGGCAAAAGAATTGAGAAGCAAGAAGCGACATGACCATGATGTCGACACCTCTCCTCCTGACTTTGTGCTCTCAAGGTAGAGAAAAGTGGTTGTGAAGAAGCCATCAAGCAAGGATGGTGCCAGTGCCAGCTGAACGGCACCAAAGCACAAGTAAGAGCAAAGGCCTTGCTAGTGGACCCATTGGTCCACTTAGGATGAAGGAACCTTTGCAGAGAAACAGGCAACCCTCTAAAGATGATTTCACTGGCAAAGGCAATGATCTTGCTGATAAACTCAGGAAGGTCATGTCTATTAGCAGCCAAAGCAAGCGGCTGGCCCAAGATTCTGGAGGCACTTCCATGCACATTTCTATGAGAATGTGTACAAGAATATGAGAACTCCAGTTGTTGTGAGATAATGGGTGGATTTGACATATATAGAGTCGAAGTCTTGTCAATCCTATTGTGAAGTCTTAGAGGCTTTGGAAAGACATGTTTTGAAGGATCTCCTATCCTTCAAATACAATTGGAACAATGAAGTCATCATCCAATTGTACTCCACTTGCTACTTTTCGAGTGATGATGAGGAAGAGATCATATGGATGACACATTGATCCAAATAAAGTGTCACGTATGAGGAGTTCGCTAAGATACTCCATCTTGAAGACACTTTGGACAATGAGATTATGATTCACAACTTGAAGGGCTAGAGAGGGATGAGCTCACATTCCTCTATGACACAAGAATGCCATACAATCCACCTACCACAAAATACATGAAGTCATTCTTTGTGTTGCTGAACAGGATCTTGAGAAAGACCATTGCTCCCAACGATGCAGATGCACGGAGCATCATAGGATCACTAAGGTCCTTGATGAAAGTGATAAGCTAGAAAAGGACCTTCAATGTGTTTGAGTATATGTACAATGATATAGGGAACATCTCAATCACTGCAAACCGGTCGTGTGTCTATGCACCCGACATAATGTACATGATCGAGAAGGTGAGCGATCTTGAGTTTGTCAAGGTTGTTGAACATACTGGTCTCAAGCCCTAGAAGCCCACAGCCTACAATGTTCACAATGCACCTGCTTCACCTGCAAGGAAACAAAGGTAAAAGCAAGCACATGAAGGCACAAAGGCTCCATCTGCTACCTCCGCTCCTTCACCCTCCAGGGAGTCCTCAAGCGGTGTTTTGAAGATGCTTTCCTTCATCTTTGCATCCTGCCGCAAAGTGGAAGTGAAGCAACTTAAGGAAAGCTTGGCTAGGAAGAGGTACCATAGGTACATGAAGGACAATATAAAGGCTATCTCGAAGAAGTTGGACATGGAACCAGTGGGATCTCCACAAATTTCTGAAGACTCAGCAGAGAACTTCACAGAGCTCCCACCTCTCACAGAACAAGAGCTGGCTTCTCTTGTCTTGGTGGTTTCTCTGTTCCTCCTCCTCCTCAGCATGAGCATGAAGATGAAGATGAGGACAAGACCGAGAGTGGGAGAGGGAGTGACAAAGAGTAGCTTCCCTCAGTTTTTCCCTTTTTGGTGCCTTGATGCCAAAACGGGAGAGATTGAGACTAGTAGTATATTTTGAGCCTTAAGAGACTATTGATGATGGTCTTGTTTTTTTTATGCTTTGTGTTCCAAACTATTGTAATTTTTATTTGGATGATACCTATTTTGATTAATATTGGTGTGTGATGCTCATTATGATATTCTTGTGATTGTTGTTCATTATGACTATTGTATTTTCAATTATGCTGATCGCAATATTTGCTTACACACACTCTATAGGCACCCCACCATAAAGAGTGAATATATTTGAGAAGTATCTCTTGACCACATTTGTCATTCTCATACATGCACACTTTATGAAAATCAAATTTTTACTCTTTATTGTGAAATCTCAAATGGATGTCATCAATCACCAAAAAGGGGGAGATTGAATGTACATCTAGGCATACCCTTTTGGATTTTGGATGATTGAAGACAAACAAACAAGATCCTAATGATATTTGTTGAGTTGAAAGCATGTCCATAGAGAATAAAAATAATAAGTGCCAAAAAGGTAAAAAATGAGGAATGAGAAGGGAAGAGCCGAAGTGAAGACTTGAAGCGTAGAGTAGTTGTTAATGTATAGGATGTGTTTGAAAGACACATCCTAAGAGCTCACGACTTTGCATAGAGAGTAAGAGCTAAAATCAACAAGTTAAGCAATTAGCTGAAGCACCAGACAAGTCTGTACACCAGCGGACTAGTCCGATTTCCTTTCGGTTCCCATATGGACAAGTCCGGATGAGATTAGGACTAGTCCGGTTAACTCTCTTTTGTTCGCACGAACAAGTCCCAAAATGTGGACTAGTTCGTCAGCATAACACAAACCACACCTTGCACCGGATAAGTCTGTTTCATACGAACTAGTCCGATTTGGTTATTGGAATAACAACGGACTAATCTGGTCCTGTACGGACTAGTTTGGTTTGCTCACAGTAATTAGGATTTCAGGTGTGCTGCACGTTTCACGCACATATCACACAGCACACCGGACAGGTCTGGTCCCAAGAGCGGACTACTCTGGCTGTTGGGATCTATAAAGTTAACTTTTCTAAATGTTTATAAATAGGTGATTCACGACCCCATAACTAGAAACTAAGAACCCTAGCACTGTCACACGTCCCAAGAGCACAAAAAACTCTTCTCCACACATATAAAGCCCTAAAATGTTAAATCTTTTGGGAATCAAGATTTGGGAAAAGGAGAGCGACGTCTACGCATCGTTGAGCTCTTGCCATTTGATATCTAATACACTCTCACAATTCATGTAAACCTTTTGAGTGTATTCAATTTGTTTTCTCGTTTTAATCTTGTGAGAGCCCACAGCTAGTGAGGTTGCCCCATCGACTCGGAGATTACCCCAGGACAGTGGAACTCAAATCAGCCTTCGTGGTGACTTGACAAGGTAAAGGGTTGGTTGAGACCTGGCTTTGTGTGGGCTCCTCAAAGAGGATGTCGATCTCTTTTGTGGGATCAAACCTCAGTAAAAATCCTTTATCTCGCATGTTCTTGATCTTTACTTTTTGTACTCATAAGCGTCTTTAACTTTGTGTTTCTCGAAGAACCTAATTGTTATATTCACCTGTTAATCACTCTAAAGTTGATTTACTATTCTATTGCTATAACGTTCGAAGAAAAACACAAAATCAGTTAATATTTTTGTAGGTGTAACAAGCTCACCGGATTAGTCCGCACATACATTGGACTAGTTCGGCCTTCCTATATTTGACAATTCTGTTAAGTGTTGCAGGAAAAAGTTTCAAACGCATATTCGCCCCCTCTAGGCCACATTCAATTGGTATCAGAGCAAGACTCTCCATTTACGAGACTCATCGCTCGGGGAGACACATGTCCACCTACAAGACCAACGAGTCTCGAAAATGTCTGTCATTGC
The DNA here is from genome assembly GCA_036927565.1 of Tuctoria greenei. Taxonomy (NCBI): domain Eukaryota; kingdom Viridiplantae; phylum Streptophyta; class Magnoliopsida; order Poales; family Poaceae; genus Tuctoria; species Tuctoria greenei. The sequence goes on along the minus strand of JAYESD010000002.1, from coordinate 169,913,044 downwards.
AGACGAACAAAACACCAAGGAGTTCGATGTGCTTAAAAACTATGAGCATGATGATGATGAAGTGCGCCTGTTGAAGGCACTCATGAGAAAGAAGCTTCTAAGATAGAAGGGCAAGAAGGAAGATGAAAAGTCATAAGGGGGTAGTTATCAATACTACTGCCGATATCCTTTTAATTATGAGAAGCTCAACAACAACAATCACTATCTCTCTATTCAATTGGGAAAGCCTCCCCACTTTGACGCAACAGACTATACCATGTGGAAGTACAACATGAGGATGCATCTTATTTGACTAAACCCAAGTGTTTGGCACATAGTCTGTACAGGTCTAGATATCCCCGACAACGACGAAAAACTCACCTCAGGGCAAGAACAAGAAATTCAACACAATGCACAAGCTGTTGCTGTAATTATTTCATCCATTAGTCGAGAAGAGTGCACCAAGGTGGATGGACTTGAAGTTGCCAAAGACATATGTGACACACTCAAAACTGCTCCACGAAGCGAAGATTGAAATGCTTGACGGTGAATTGGGGAGATTTTCCATAGAAGATGGTGAGACTCATCACCCCCCCCCCCCCTAGGCAACATTCAGCTCCGTCTCACCGTGTCACGTCTCCTGTCAGCGCTCCGGTGCCTAGGGTAGTGTTCTATCTCAGCGAGATGGGGCAGGACATGCAGAGAGTTGGCAGCTGTAGTGGCACGATCTTCCATGCGATGACCCTTGGGGCACTCTCTGGTCTTGGTAGTCAGGGCACGGCTAAGTGGGGCCATAGGTTCCCTATTGTGCGGGGGTCAGGGCCCCCGCCCTCTCGTCCATCTCAATCGTTCACCATGTGGGACCTCTGTGATAGGGCTCGGGCTTGCTCCCTTTGGCCGATCTTGATCGGCCGACCCAGATGTGGGCTTTGGCAACCTGGGTTCCAGGACCTCGACAGGTTTCAACATCACGTTGAGACGTGGCCTGGGATGATTCGGCCCAGGTACAATGAGGCTAAGGAACATGAACTCATACTCCATACAAAGAGACGTTGGTAGTGTACAGGATAATAAAGATGTGTCAACAGGAGTATGGCATGGCATTTGCACAAACAGTGAGAATCCATGATTTGCTAACCCGATGCACACATTTCTCGCATCACTAGCAAAATATGGATCGAAACAATCCAGCACCTTCCATGCATCACCATCAGATGGGTGCATCAAGACTTCTTTGTTCTCGCATACATCTTCTTTGTGCCATCTCATGTGTCAGGCAATTCTTTTTGACAGAAACAACCGCTTCAACCGATGTTTGTTGATGGCGGTTATATACCAATTTCACCCATCAATATAATTCAATTATGTGAAGTAAATATCATTTCTTACAGAAATCAACTTTCTATTTAACCTATCTCCACTTGTACTTGGATAAATTGGTGCGTGCAGGTATTTTATACAGAATCAAAGTGAAATAAGGGGATGAATCCTATAAAATATCATCCCATACAATCAAGCGCCAACATGTGGCACCACATGGATCAAATGGGCCACAAACAGAAGTATCTGAGGCAATCCAAAGGTTTACACCTATATCAGTAAGGGGGACCCACCTGGCAGAGACCTGGAGAAAGCACAACTCCAACAGAGCTCTAACCAGGTCGGGTGACCACCCTAGTCGGCCGACCTGGTAGTAGCGCCGAATTCAGTCAAACACCACATGTTGTCTCCTCCCACCAAAAAGACACTAGTGGTGATTGATTCACACGCTTTTTATGGCAGAAACCGACCCTTCTCCAAGTTATAAATAGGACCCCTCACCCCTCACTTCAACACACACCACTTGAGCATCATTCTATTCTATACACTAGTTCTGTTAGTCCTTAGTGGAGTTAGACTATAGAGAGGAGAGCCTCTTGTCCCAAGTCCAAGTTGGGAAAGGTATGGCTCATGCATCTTGATAAACCTAACGGGTACGAGGGATGCCCTATTGTTCGATGAGAGATGTTGGTGGTGAATGAATTTGGTGGAGGTCGACGTTGGCTGCTCGACTACCACAATCAGAATGATGTGGCGCCTTGAGCAATAGTGACACCATCTTTTTGTAACTACAATTTGGGTGGAGGTCTACGTTGTGCTACTCGACTACAACAACCACAAGGGTGGTGCGACTTAGCGATAGTTACACCGCCTCCTGTTGTTGTTGTTCTTGCCGTGCAAAGAACAACCTTGGACCTGCAAGCAATCGAAGAACAAGCAAGAACAAGATAACAAGCAAACACTCACGGGTGCGATAAGTTAGGGTTCTGATTCAAGTAATTGGTAGGTCTCGTCGACACTTGTGTTACAAGGAAGAGCAATGGCTAAACTTACAGAAAACAAAATCCATGTTCTTCCTATGGCTGTTAGTTGTTTATATAGAGGAGAAAGACTAGAACCCAGGATGGAGTCACGAGTCTTGTTCGGCCTTTCCTGAGCAGCTCAAGTGTCATCTACCTTTGATTCTTGATCTAATGGAAAGTAGACGAAGAGACCTCTCCAGTAAGTACTTATTTGCATTAAACAACCTTGGGAGTTGAAAGTTATGCCACTTTTAAGTTGGTACTTGCTGCAGTTACGAGGACCCCTAGGGTGGAGCAGCCTTCATTGGATTAATCCCTCCATTCCTCCTAGCTGGATCAATTCCCAAGCACCTAATAATAACAAGGCCATCACAAGACTTTAATAGTTCCCCATTTGAAGGATAATTATTTTGAACAGCCAGGAATGAGTTCACCTGATAATTAAGTTGACGTGCACGAGCGCGTGTCATTGGACCTTGATTAGTTGCAAGTGGTGAATGGGTTGTTGTTGTGGTTGTATCAACGGTAGCGATGTCCTCATCATCCTCCCCTTCTTGCAATTGAGTCGTCCTCGACTCAAATGTGTCTTCCTCGCCCAAATATGGTTTCAAATCTGCAATATTAAAAGAGGTAGTAACCCCAAAATGTGCAGGCAACTCAATTTCATATGCATTATCATTAATTTTTCAAAGCACTTTGAAGGGTCCAACAGCTCTAGGTAGCAATTTAGATTTTATCAACGCAGGAAATATATGCTTTCTCAAATGCACCCAGACCAAATCACTAGGTTCAAAAGTAACATGCTTTATACCCTTGCTACTAGCTTGTTGATACTTAGCGTTCATGCTCTCAATGTCTGCTTTAGTTTGCTTATGCATTTTAAGAATTAATTCAACATGGCGAGAAGCATCATAATTTAATTTATCTGAAGGTGACAGAGCCGAAAGATCAATGGGAGCATGAGGGATAAAACCATATACAATCTGAAAAGGGCACAATTTAGTAGTAGAATGCAGCGAACGATTGTAAGCAAATTCAATATGATGCAAACATTCTTCCCATAATTTGGTGTTATGTTTTAGAACAGCCCTAAGCATGGTAGATAAACCATGGTTCACTACTTCGGTCTGTCCATCAGTTTGAGGGTGACAAGTGGTAGAAAAGAGCAATTTTGTCCCCAACTTAGCCCATAAGGTTTTCCAAAAATGACTAAGAAATTTGGCATCTCCATCTGAAACAATAGTGTTTGGGACCCCACGCAAACGAACAACTTCTCGAATGAGAAAATCAGCAATATGGGTAGCATCATCAGTTTTGTGGCATGGTATGAAGTGTGCCATTTTAGAAAATCTGTTCACAACAACAAAAATACGATCCCTCCCCTTCTTCGTTCTAGGCAATCCTAAATAAAAGTCCATAGAAGCATCCTCCCATGGAGCACTATGAACAGGGAGAGGCATGTATAAACCATGTGGATTAAGACGGGACCTAGCTTTTTGATAGGTGGTGCAACGAGCAACAAATCGTTCCACATCTCTTCTCATATTTGGCCAAAAGAAATGGCTTGCTAGGATGTATTCCGTCTTCTTGACACCATAGTCTCCCATCAACCCTCCACCATGTGCTTCCTGCAATAGTAAGATACGCACGAAACCAGCTGGAATGCACAATTTGTTAGCTCAAAACACAAAACCATTAGTGAGAACAGACTTGTTCCATGGTTTTCCTTCTTTTCATTGTAGCAGCACATCTTTGAAATCAGCATCAAAAGCATATTGTTCTTTAATTGTTTCCAAGCCAAAAAATTTGAAATCAAGTTGGGACATATTATAACAGCGAGATAAGGCATCCACAATGACGTTATCTTTTTCTTTCTTGTGTTTGATGACATAAGGAAAGGACTCAATGAATTCTACCCACTTGGCATACCTACGGTTCATATTAGTTTGGCTCTTAATGTGCTTCAAAGATTCATGATTAGAATGTATAACAAATTCTTTGGGCCATAAATAATGTTTCCATGTTTCCAAAGATCGTACTAGTGCATATAATTCTTTATTGTAAGTGGAACAGTTCAGACTAGGTCCATTTAGTTTCTCACTAAAATAAGCAATATGTTTCCCCTCTTGCAACAAGACACCTCTCAATCCAATACCACTAGCATCACATTGCAATTCAAAAGTCTTACTGAAATCTGGTAATTAGAGAAGGAATGTATGAGTTAACCTATTCTTCAAAGTTGCAAATGCAACATCTTGCGCCTTGCCCCATGTGAATGGAGCACCCTTCTTTGTAAGCTCATGCAGTGGGCCTGCTATGGTGCTGAAGTCTTTCACAAAACGACGATAGAATCCAGCAAGTCCGAGAAAGCTTCATACTTGTGTGATCGTGGTAGGAGTCGGCCAGCTGTGTATCGCCTCCACCTTTGTCTTGATCGACTTCAATTCCTTGTGGTGTCACAACATAGCCAAGAAAACAGACTCTATCTGTGCAAAAGGTGCACTTGTCAATGTTACCAAATAAGTGTGCATCACGTAAAGCATTGAAAACAGCACAGAGATGATCAAGATGCTCTTCTAGAGATGTGCTATAGATCAAGATGTCATCAAAATATACTACCACAAATCTTCCAATAAAAGCACGTAAAACCTCATTCATTAATCTCATAAAAGTGCTAGGTGCATTCGTCAGATCAAAAGGCATGACTAACCACTCATCCAAACCGACTTGGTTTTAAACGCAGTTTTCCATTCATCACCTAGCTTCATGCGAATTTGATGGTATCCACTACACAAGTCAATTTTAGAGAAAATCATCGAGCCACTAAGTTCATCAAGCATATCATCTAACCTAGGAATAGGATGACGATATCTAATGGTAATGTTATTAATTGCTCGATAGTCTACACACATGCGCCATGATCCATCTTTCTTTGGAACCAAAAGAACCGGAACAGAGCAAGGACTAAGAGAATTACGCACATAGCCTTTGTCGAGTAATTCCTATACTTGTCGCTGAATCTCCTTAGTCTCCTCTAGGTTGGTCCTGTATGGTGCTAGGTTTGGCAAAGAAACCCCAGGGATGAGGTCAATCTGATGTTCTATCCCTCTCAATGGTGGCAGCGCGGCTGGTACCTCTTGTGGAAATATACCTATGTATTCCTGCAAAAGCTTAGTGACAGCAGGTGGCAAAGCACATGGTTCGTCATGAAGTGAGAACAAAGCTTCTTTACAAACAAACACATAGCAGATTGCAGCATTATTTTTTAATTCAAACAAATCAGATTTGGAAGCAAGGAAACAAGCACTCTTCAATTTTATTTCATTCTCCTTCACATGAGCAGATTTGGAATTGTCAGTCTTAGGGTGTACTAATTCCTTCGCAATATTTGAATTTTCATTTTGAGTAGATTTCTTATTTGTCTCTTTGCAAGCTCTAGCAATGTCATCCTTCAAAATAGCATCAGGAGACATAGGGTGCAAAACAAGCTTCTTCTCATTATGCATAAAAGAGTATTGATTTGATTTTCCATGATGTAATATATCTTTATCAAATTGCCAAGGTTGACCAAATAGCATAGAGCAAGCTTGCATAGGTACCACATCACAATCAATGTAATCATGGTAGGAACCAATTGCAAATTTGACACGAACCAGATGTGTTACCTTAAGCTTACCACTGTCATTGAACCATTGGATGTAGTTGGGATGTGGATGTGGAAGTGTTGTCATCCCAAGCTTCTCTACCATAGCAACACTTGCTAAATTGTTGCAGCTTCCTCCATCAATAACAATGCGACACGATCGTTCTAAAACTACACACTTAGTTTGGAATAGATTGTGTCACTGGTTCTGTTCAGCTTTGATCATTTGGGCACTCAGGACACGCCTCACAACAAGACTCTCATAGTGGTCAGCATGATCAGCCCCAATGTGCTCTTCATCATCATTCTTCTTTCCTGCATCTTGTGCAGGAAGCATGGCATATGTTTCATCATCTAAATCACTAGCGGATGAGTACTCACCATTCTCTCGTACAATCAGCACACGCTTGCTTGGGCAGTCCCTTCGTAGGTGCCCAAAACCCTTGCACTGGAGGCATTGAATGTCTTTTGTTCTCCCGGTGGAAGTGATGGAAGAAGAAGTGTTGGCTGCAACTTGGGTGGATCCTTTTGTTGTCTCGATAGCACGCGAAGGTGCTGATTTTGAGGTACTACTGGGCAACCGATTGGAAGCATCATCCATAGAATCATGCTTAAGACTAGGAGAACTTGAGCGGGACTGCCATGAGGTAGTTCGACCTACAGAAATGTTAGTTCATGTGCGTCGTCCCTGCACTTCTATTTCAGCCTTACAAGCAAGATGAAATACTCGAGTGACATTAGTGTATTTCTTATAAGCCAATATGTCCTGAATTTCTCTTGTTAAACCACCAATAAACCTAGCCATTGCAGCCTCTTAATTTTCAACTAGGCCACATCGCATCATGCCTATTTGGAGTTCTTGATAGTATTCCTCAACAGATTTGTTGACTTGCCTCATTTGTTGTAATTTATGCAGCAGGTCACGAGCATGATAAGAAGGAACAAAACGATGACACATGATTCGTTTCAAGGCATTCCAAGTTTGTGGTACGGCAGCTGGATTTTTAGTTTGATACTCATAACACCAAACAGAAGCAAAGTCAGTGAATTCACTAGTGGTAGCTCTAACCTTTTTATCATCAGGGAAATCATGGCATGCGAATTTTTGATCTACTGATAATTCCCAAGACAGATATACATCCGGATCATATTTATATCCAAAGGGTGGTATGGAAAATTTAATGTTGCGTAGGGAATATACATTGTCACGTACCTCACGTCGTAGGGCTCGACCACCCATACCATGATGGTCGCGACGTGGCTGCCGTCAATACCTGAAAGGTCCATCATTAAGCTCGGTATCCGCTGAATACTCCACCTCGTCATATATTGCAGCGCTACCAACGGAGTCGTGGCTGTCATCAACACTTCTTTGCCTCTCTTCGCGTCCAACCTGTTCCATTCTCTCCAATCGCTCAATGATTGCTGCAAGAGAAGTGTTAATAGCCCCACCAGTGCTTTCTAATGTGGTCAGCTTGGTGTTGGTGCAAATCTGCGTCGACTCTATGCGTTCATTGGTGACTTGAGTATCATCGTTGAGAGCATCCATGTGTAGCTTTACCTGGCGTTCGAAATGCTGAATGATGCCCCTCGTACGTGGTGAATGTGGAGATGTCTCATTTGCATCAGCTGACATGATTAGTAAAGAAAGGAAATACAACAGCAAGAAGATTAATCCTAGCAGTTGCCAAGAGGTGGTAGGACACAATCTCTTCCTCACTAGCAAGAAATCAAGCTCTTACAAGTTCTTACCACGCGATGCAGGAGGCGCCGGCAAACAGCAAGAACGACAACAAACGGTGGCTGCCAGCACAATCCTGTGGTGTTGTAGATGATTTTGGGGAGCTGTAGGTGGCTGCTAGAAATGAGTTACACAAAGGAAAAGCTAGTACCACATTAGTCATAACAAGTTGAATAAACGTTCCATGATGGTACTGTGCTGGTCCTAGTCTAAACCGTGATAGAGACGCAAGCCGTTACTCCACGTGATGTTAAATTTACTGTAGTAGAAAAGTTCAGACAACATGAACGTTGTGTTTTAACAAAACGTTCAAAACAGCAAGTTGAACTATGAAACTTGAAACAAATGTTACACAAAATATTTCTTTTTTTGTACTGAGAAACTTTTTCTAGCAATTTTAATTAGTGCGGCTTTTCTTTCTTTGCACGTGCCTTTTCTAGCTGATCCGTGCGGCTTTTCTTTTGCACGTGCCTTTTTCTCAACTCCGGGTAGGTAATGAAAAATGGACTAAGAACAAAGTGGCACAAACTCAAAACTCTAGTGGTGCAAAACTTAGGACCAGCATCTCCACACAAAAAGGCAACCGTGAATTCAACAAGTCAAAAGCTAAGTAGCCAAGCAAAAGGCTCAAAGTGTTTTTAGGATTTTTAGAGCAACTTTTGTAGGCAAAAAGTGGACTGTAGGTAAATGAAGAACGAGGAGAAGGAAATCTCTCACCGAGCAACCTGAAATTTGATACCACTTGATAAACCCAATGGGTACGGGGGATGCCCTATCTTTCGATGAGAGATATTGATGCTGAATGAATTTGGTGGAGGCCGACGTTGGTTGCCCGACTACCACTACCAGAATGGTGTGGCGCCTTGAGCGACAGTTACACCGTCTCCTGGTAACTACGATTTGGGTAGAGGTCGACATTGTGCTACCCGACTACAACAACCACAAGGGTGCTGCGCCTTTGCGATAGTTACACTGGATCCTGTTGTTGCTATTCTTGCCGTGCCAAGAACAACCTCGAACCTGCAAGCAATCGAAGAACAAGCAAGAATAAGATAACAAGCAAACACTCACGGGTGCGATATGTTGGGGTCCTGATTCAAGTAATCGGAATGTCTCATCAACACTTGCATTACAAGGAAGTAGCAATGGCTAAACTTACAGAAAACAAAACCCAAGTTCTTCCTATGGCTGCTAGTTGTTTATATAGAGGAGGAAGACTAGAACTCAGGATGAAATCACGAGTCTTGTTCAGCATTTCCTGAGCAGCTCAAGCGTCATCTGCCTTTCATCCTTGATCCAATGGAAAGTAGACGAAGAGACCTTTCCAGCAAGTACTTATTTGCATTAAACAACCTTGGGAGTAGAAAGTTATACCCCTTTTAAGTTGGTACTTGCTGCAGTTACGAGGACCCCTCGGGTGGAGCAGCCTTCATTGCATTAATCCCCCCCATTCCTCCTAGCTGGATCAATTCCCAAGCACCTAATAATAACAAGGTCATCACAAGGATTTAAAAGTTCTCCATTTGAAGGATAAATATTTTGAATAGCCAGGAATGAGTTCACCTGATAATTAAGTTGACGTGCACGAGCGCGTGTCATTGAACCTTGACTAGTTGCACGTGGTGAATGGGCTGCTGTTGTGGTTGTATCAACAGTAGCGATGTCCTCATCATATATTTTCTTATATTTGTGACGTTATGCATAGTAAAAATATTATCTTTATTCTCATTTTATTCATATACTTGGATGAAGCGTTTCTTGTTTGATTTTGGATTCAATGTATGTGGTAGGAGTAGTCTTTATGATTATACCATATCACTCTTAATCTATCATCATAAACACAAAAAATCCCACTATAGTCTAATTAGTTATGATATGATCATGTTAATATGAATAACCTATGCTATGTACCAACATTGGTTCAATGATGATTTGGTTCATTGCCTTAGGATGGCTTGTGCCATGGCTCCTAAGATATTTACTTAATATGCTAGCATGATGCTAGGGTAGTTAAGTAGCATTGGATGTCTCGTGGACCCACAGATTGTAGAAGTAGGCAGTAGGTGGTGATAGCCCTTTGTCCTTTGTAATCCTCCACGTTTGGCTATGCCACAGTCTCTTGGCAAGAGTCGTCCTAGTATTGATATAGGGGTAAACCATGCTCGATATGTTGAAAAACTTAGCATAAGTATTCACCAATTACATGCTCATTAGTATCAAACATAGGCTATGTATATGTATATTAGAAGCACTATAGGAACAACTCCCTAACTATTAGTCTAATCTCCATTAGGACCCATTTACCCTTTAGAATAGATTGCTTAGGTGTGTGTCACACTACCCATATTTTCAACTTACCACTATCTTGATAATTGATTAGTATCCCATAGGTTGATCATAAGAATAGTGTCTACTTTACTCCATTGCCTTCCTGTGGGATAAATATGATACCCTTGGAAATACTCTTGGGTGAAATGCTACACAATAGTTTCCATGCGCTTGCGGACCTCATCTCTTACTAGATATAATCTGTGATGTTAAGAAACGTCAACAAGCATTTCTGGCACCATTGCCGGAGATGATTTGTTAGTGTTTCTTAGGAACTGTCAACAAGCATTTCTAGCGCCATTGTCAGGGAAGGCATAGGAAGTGAAAGACAACTATCACTTGTGATTAAGCTATAGATACTAGTAGTTATTAGATAGGATTACCCTTGTTTGTTTTCTCCTTTTGTGGTGAAAAAAGGATAGTGTTGGCTAACCCATTTCATGAGATGACCAACGAGGATGCCAGTGCTCAACTGAAAGATGATTGAAGGTGTACCTCAACAAATGTCCGCTAGGCAACACCATTGCCTTTCGCGGAAGAATTTCAGCTTCCAGTAGGAATCAAAGTCACCAATCCTTAAGCTTGGGGGAGGCTCCAAGAGTTCTTTTTAGTTTGCCTCCATCATGGGGTGGATAGTTGGCTCATCATCCAACACTTATGTCATCGGTTGCCTCCACCAATCCATAACAACATTCATGCTAGAGCTGAAGGAGTCCTATTCCCATTCATCATGGATGAGAATATGGTCTCTACTCAAGGGGTGGATTGAAGAATGCTATAGTTCCCTTAGCTTGGCACGCACACCATTTAAAAAGGTGCAAATGCTAGCTAAGGAACTACACCTCCCATTGAAGTATCATGAAGATCAAGCAATAGAGAAGTGTTTGGATGATCCAAGCCATAGATATTCACACGATTTGTGAAAATTCATGCCAACATGGGTCAGTTGGGGAATCATTTTCCTAATATCCATGAGGATTCTTCCTTTCAACACAACACCAATGGATATCACCTACAATGAGGTCAAGGGTGGAATCAATATCACCATTGTAATCAAGGAGGCTATGGAGATTTCAAGGGATTTAAGTTCAACTAGCCTACTATAAGTATCTTGTCCATGGCCAAGCAAGAAATCAAGACAACATTTACATGAAGATCTTGGCCAAGGAAAAAAAAAACTTAAAGAGCAATCAAGATCCAAGATATACCACAGTCACTTGTTGGGATCCCTACCCTTCGACCAAGCCCATGCAACCTAGGGCAAGTGACATTGTGGATGAAGCATTTCTTGTTGACTATGGAGTGCACATGTCATCATGCCCAAGGAAGCTTTTGATCCATGATCAAAGTATCAATTAACCTTAAGGAATATCAAGAAAGTCGAAGTGACACCCCTAAGGAAGGACAAACTTCACCATGCTCTTAAAAGAATATCTTCAAGAAGGAAAAGTCGTCACTACATCAACAAGTCTTCATCAAGACGATGGAGAGGCTAGGCCCGCCATGTGGCCCACATGTCCAACTAACATGCTAAAGGAGATTTGACATGTCAATCAAGAGAAGTTGTCCACATCTTCAACTCCGGGATTCGGCAACAAATCATCAAACCAAACAGGACATAGGTAAGTCCCACTCATCAGACTTCAAAAATTCGATGAGTCCTTGCCAATAGGTTAATTGGTAGTTATCTCATATTTAATTCCCCAATTGCATATTTGAATTTACCATCAATCTTTGTGTTTGAATTAGGAAATAAATTTATTTGGATATGAACCTTCAGCATAACCATTTGAATTCATCTACCTAATTCAAACAAAAAATATTTCCTTTAATATTCATTGCATTTGCATGTTGTTTGAAGTTGGGCAAAACAATTTGACAAAGGGTACAACATGCTTTTTTGCTAACGTAACCCGTTTTCGAGTTGTTTTGTTCGTTCTTGATTATTAGTGCAGCTAGGACAAATTTTGTAAAGAGGTTGTAATGTCTCATCAAGTGCATATCTCTCCATCAACCTTATTTTGAATCCATGGTGGAGGAATTCTCAAGATGGTGGCCCAATGGAGGAACAAGAGGAAGCTCATTCAACTCCAACCTCAACTTCGCAGAAGACATTGAACATGAAGGCTACACCAAAATTTATGGTCGTGAGTTCCTCACACAACGACCTTCATCAAGGAATGCTCTTCGATTGAGATACAATTTTAAAATTTTTCGTCGTTGGAATTACATTAGGATTGAATGATCTTTGCTTACATTAGTGAGGAAGGTTTACACCTTCTCATCATTCAATTCTTATGAACCCTCAAAAGAGTAAGTGCTGACATTGCTCTTTTTTATTCTTAAAAAAGAAATGTCACCTTACTTGGGAAATAAATTTAAACAAGTACCTAGAATTTCATAAGCATTGCTAAAATTGACATAGACATTCTCTGCCTAGGCAATGCTTATCGAATGATTTAATGGTTGAATTGGTATGTAGCAACCTAGGAATAGTGATGTCCATAATTTTTATTTAAAACTCATTCATGCATGATCACTAAATTTCAGTTCCAAGGCAAGAAATTTAAAATGTTCATAAGGATAAAATTTATAATCTTGTTTGCCATGATCCAAATGATAAATATTTTCTTTTGTAAAAAAAACTATGATGGTTAGAAATTTACAAGATGAAGGGATCAATATAGTGTATTTATATCACTTGCATTGCTATGAGTAGGATCTTTAGAAAATGTTCAACTTGATTTATCCATAAATAATACATTGCTCATAGATATACTTGAAATTGGACCCAATGGATCTTTGATCTTTTTTCCCTGTACGTACTAATGAAAATTCAGTTACCTAACCCAAAAATTCATTTGTACAAGTATCGGGAGCTAACCATCCTTCTCTATCATAGAAGGGAAGTTTGCAGGAGTAATATTACTACGTAGGCAATCAAAGATCCGATTGTTTGAATACCTAGAGGATTTAATTTCAACATCTCTTTGCCATGGAGTAAATTAGGATGGTTGATACCTATTGGAAATTAAGCCCGAAGGTCAACCATAACTATACAAGGCCGGAGATTTGACATGGAAACCCTCCATGAGCAACCAATAGGCCGCTACGAATATGTGAGAGCATTATGCTCTCAACTATTCTAAGCACCCATTCAAGCTCGAGGTAATTGCCACCATCATTGGGTGTAAGTTATTACTTTGAGGTTAAAAGGTATCATGCACCTTAACCAAGGAATGACAAGATTACATCCAATGTACATTGGGTGCAAGTTGTTCCTATGTGACTAGAATGTATTTTATATTTTAGTCAAGGAACAACGGATCACACTCAACCCGTGTTGAGTGCACGTCATCCCTTTGTGGTTATAGGTATGTTGTATCTTAGCCAAGGAATAACAGCTCGTACTCAACACATGTTGGGTACATATAACTCCTTTGTAGCTAGAAGTTATTATTACCTTAGCCAAGGAATGACAGATAACACCCAATGCATGAGAGGTACAAGTTTTTTCTATATGGCAAGAAGGTATGATACACCTTAGCCAAAGAATGATGAAACACACTGAACGAATGTTGAGTGCACATCATTCCTTTTTAGCCAAGGGTTATCATTACCATAGCCAAGGAATAACAAGGTACATCCAACCTATGGAAACCTTAAGGTGTGGATGAGCGACATCAACAACACTCTCCTCAAACACACTCGTGGAATCCATGGAAGGCAACCCAACATTGCCACTCTAGCCCTCCAATGTCAAAGCCATTGTGCAACAAGGTTAGGCCAACCTCATGGCCTACATCCGTTGTTAGTGTTTCAGTCCGTAGCGCGGACCTTGAACAAGAACAAACTTGGAGGAGGATCCCCACTTGAGGTAACTTGTATCACACTCGTTGCATATTTATTTACATTCACCCATCATCCACCTTGCATATAAAAAAACATAAAAAAATAGAGTAGATTTGCTTTCAAAATAAAATAAAAGATGTGCGGTAAGAATGATTTGGAATTCACATAGATGAAATGATGAATAGTTGCTCTGTTTTAATTTTCCTAAGTCCCTAGCCTACAACTTACTACTCTCCAAAATATTGATTTCATTGGATAGAATTACTTTTGCCTTGATTTAGAAATTATGGGTAGGAAAAGCTTAATCTAAATCAAAGTTGTTGTGAGATATGATATAGTGATAGGGCTTCTATTCCTAGTTTTAAAGTAAAACATAGATTTCGGGAGAAATTCTAAAAACATTTAAGTTATTCTCATTTGATTGGATATACCTACCAAAGTCATATGATACATTAAATTTCTAGACCTTATGCATATGCTATTTGTCTTCACATTGAGCTTTGTCAAACTAGTATAGACAATTGTGAAATTTCATTCATTACCTTTTGAATTCAAGACTTCACTTGCACGCGCTATACTTCTACACTAGAAGTAAGCAAAATCCCATCATACCATCATTCCACAATAGAATGAGAAACTCCATACCCTTCATGTTTAAATACTCTCTCCAAATTTCTTGCATAAAAAAAGGAGTAGAAAACATGGCTACAAAAAAATGCATGCTTACATCAAAAGCATGAGAAAAAACAGAGAGAAAAGTAGCCATGTTTCATCCCTGCAAAATAATAGAGTCCACTCAAGAAAAGAGTCAACTCAAATATCCACATCCACTTCCATTCCATCACACATGCACAAGTCTTGAATCAAATAGTTTTGAATTGATTTCTCCCAAGGCTTGCTTTTTTGACTTAACAATATCATGTGTTGCAAATATGCCTACTATATTTCCTACCAAGCTCCACATACAAGACTTACTTAGTGGTAGGATGAGTATAGACAACATGTCTTGTTGAGGAAATATTTCTACTACACACAAAGGAACGATTGAGAGAATCAATTTGACGTACTTAAAATCTAAATTGAGATCTCCGGAATTTGAGTGGAACATGATCTCTAGGGTATGTGTGCTACATTTGCTATTCTATCTTTCAACCACCCATGAATAGGAGAAGGCATAAGCCCCATAATGAATTAGGATGGCTGAAGTACCATGCCATAATTTGCAATACTAGGTAGAGTAATTTGTTGTGCACATGATACTTTTGAAAAGTAGAAAATTGTAGCAACTCCTCATTATCAACTTAACGTCCTGACTTTGCTCGGAATGAGCAATGGATAAGCTTGGGGGAGTTTGTTGATGGCTGTTATATATCAATTTTTCACTCGTCAATATAACTCAATTATGGGAAGGAAATATCATTTCTTGCACAGATCACCTTTCCATTTAACCTATTTCCACTTGTACTAGGTACATGTAGGTATTTTATACAGAATTGAAGTGAAACAAGAGGATGGATCCTATCAAATATCATCCCATCTAATCAAGCATCGACATGTGGCACCACATGGATCAAATGGCCCACAAACAGAAGTATCCGAGGCCATCCAATGGTGTACACCCTATAACAGTAAGGGGGGCCCACCTAGCAAAGACATGGAGAAAGAACAACTCCAACAGAGCTCTGACCAAGTCGGCCGACCTCCCTAGTCGACCGACTTGGTAGTAGCGCCAGATTCGGTCAAATGCTACGTGTTGGCTCCCCCTGGCTTGAAGAAGTCAGTGGTGGCTGATTCGCGCGCTTTTGGTGGCAGGAACCGACCCTTCTCCAAGCTATAAATAGGAAACCTCACTTCAACACACACCACTTGAGCATCATTCTATTGTATACACTAGTTCTCTTATTCGTTAGTGGAGTTAGGCTATAGAGAGGAGACCTCTAGTCCCAAGTCCAAGTTGGGAAACGTATGGCTCATATATCTTTTCTTATATTTGTGACTTTATGCATAATAAAGATATTATATTTAGTCTCCTTTTATTCATATACTTGGATGAAGCGTTTCTTGTTCGATTGTGGATTCCATTTATGTGGTAGGAGTAGTCTTTATGATTATGTCATATCACTCTTAATCTATCATCATAAACACTCAAACTCCGACTATAGTCTAATTAATTATGATATGATCATGTTAGTATGAATAACTTATTCTATGTATCAACATTGGTTCAATGATGATTTAGTTCATTGCCTTAGGATGGCTTGTGCCATGGCTCCTAAGGTATTTACTTAATATGCTAGCATGAAGCTAGGGTAGTTAAGTAGCATTGGATGTGTCGTACACCCATGGATTGAAGAGGTAGACAATAGGTGGTGACAGACCTATCTGTCCTTTGTAATCCTCCACGTTCGTCTATGCCACGGACTCTTGATGGGAGTCATCCTAGTATTGCTAGGGGTAAACCTGTCCCCGATATTTTGAACAACTTAGCATAAGTATTCACCATTGACATGCTCATTAGTATCTAACCTAGGCTATGTATATGTATATTGGAAGCACTGTATGAGCTACTCCTTAACTTTTAGTCTAATCTCCATTAGGACCCATTTACCCTTTAGAATAGATTGCTTAGGTGTGTGTCACACTATCCATATTATCAACTTACCCATGTCTTGATAATTGATAAGTATCCCATAGCTTGATCATAAAAATAGTGTCTACTTTACTCAATTGTCTTCCTGTTGGATAAATATGATACCCTTGGGAATACTCTTGGGTGAAATGCTACACAACAGTTTCTGTGCGCTTGCGGACCTCATCTCTTACTAGAGATGATCTATGACATTAAGAAACGTCAACAATAATTTTTGGTGCCGCTGCCGGGGATGATTTGATAGTTTTTCTTAAGAAATATCAGCAACATGTCACGAGAAAGTAACGAAGTTGCTTTGTGACTTCTGCCATCATATTATCGCCATCCTCATTAACAACTCTGACATACGTGGATTTATCACATTTTAAGAACTTGTTCTCTTTGTCATTCTCTTTCTAGAAAAGCATGCAGTTGTCTGGACACACATCAATTTTCTCATATTTCATGCCAAGAACAGATAGCAATTTTTCGACTGAACATATCTTTAGGCACTTTATGAGGTTGTGGAAAGATATTGCTGATCAATTTGATGAGATTGTCTAGATGTTGTTGGAGAAGAAGTACTTAGATTTAATTGCATAAGTCTGGTCATGAAAGTAATGAGGGTCACTTCCGCATGTTCATGCAACGACTATTCTGAAGCATTGGGAAGCTTGAAGAACATGCCTGCCTCCATTGTAGGAGGATCCTCCATTTGTATAGCTTCTATCATCTCATAAATCGTATCAACTCCCGTGCTATCATCATCCTCTTCCACTTCTTGTGTGGCATGAGAAGTTGTCTTGTCGTGGAAGCTTCACGCCTCATAATGTGGCATGAAATTTTTTCCACAAAGTGTATTGACACTGTTATTTTGTCCAAAAACATTGTATTCCGGCACTTAGTACATGGGCACAACACTTTATCAATCATTGTCAACAAAAAAGCTCTATCAATAAAATCATCAGTCTTGGCGAACCACTCATCTGGGTGACTACTTTTCTTGTTCCCGCAGGTGTACATCCAACACCGTTCTTCACCCATGTTTCAATTTGCAGTTTAAAGCCAGAGAAATTATCATTATTTTATACTTTGTTTATTGTCACGACCCTACATCTATTGTAAAGGATAGGTTCTAAACTCACCCAAGAGTGACCGAGAGGAATGTGCTTATGATGAGAAGCGGGGTCTGGATCCAGTTGAAATTTTGGCGGCATAACTCTACCGTTCTCAAACTGCACGTTTGAAAATGGTATAGCGGATAACATTAGGGTTACACCATCAAAATCTCGTCTGGATCTAGACCCCGTGTCTCGTCATAAGCGCGCCCTGTCGATCACTCCCAGGCTGTCCAAAAAGGGACAATTCGTAACCCACACGCCTCACATGCAATGCACGTGAGATGGGCCGATTCAAAACGAGAGATGCATATTGTAGGATCGAAGAGCACGTGAAAAGCTACCAGAGGGGGGTGAATGGTAGATTTAAAAATCTTACGCAGCGGAAACAATAAAACCCTAATCCCTTTGGTAGAAAAACGATCAGTAAAAGAAATCGTGTGTGAGACTAATCTAAACGTGTTTCACCGTGACAAAAGTGATAGTTATCAGAGAGAATCAAGTCACGAAGACAACACAAAAGGAATTACTAAAATCCTTCGAGAAAAACTCAAGTTATGATCAAAAGATCAAACACTGGTCAATCTGACCTACCCGAGAAAAACAGTTTCTGGAATGCTGCAAAGAAACTCGTGTAGATCAAAAACCACAAATCCAATGACCGTGAAATTTTGAAAGATGATAAACAATCAAGTTGTGAAGAGAACCCAAAAAGAATCACGTCAATTGGATCAGTAAAACTCGAGTTATGATAAAACCACCGAAGAAAGGTAGTGCTGTCCAGAAACTCGACGAGTAAAACTTGTCTGGAACAAGTCGGACGAACAAGGCACAAGAGTTCCTTCAAACTATGAATTTTATTCAATAGAACACAAGAGGAACAGCCCCCAAAGTCGTCTCACCCGAGCTTTGGCCTTCCCTTGCTTATATAACCAGCCCTTAGGCCATCCCAATACAACTAGGACTCCAATCCTACTCAGATCATGAATCGTAACTTTCCATAACTGCTCAAGATTCTTCTATACGCAGATAGAAGCAATCTTAAGACTTCCAAACACCTTAGGAACGTATCCCACATTCCTAAACAACTCAAATTCGTGACCCACACGAAATCCTAACATAACCAACTCGATACTTTCCATACCGAGCCATAACCGACTTCGCCGCAGCCAAAGTCTTCAACCGATATGATCCGATCCTTCCAATCAGATCTTCCTTCCATAATCCGTCTCTAGAAGCATATTGCCACGTCATACACCTCATGCACACGTGCGAACACATTCCTTCGACCTTCATATGCACTGCCCTTGATTCAATCATCCTGCGCGACCTCCTGACCCGCTCAACCACAGTTCCTCCCGAACTTGGTTGTTGGAACCTCATCTCCTCCTGAGACTAGTCCAATGGATCCTGTCACCAGCCATGACTTGACCTCAAGCAACACCTGCACATGAACAAACAAACAATCCATAGGAGCCCAAGTCCTCGACATGACTCAAGTTAGTTCCGAACACAACACCTTACGTGAGAACGTCACATAAGCATGTTGCAAAACCACAGTAGAAACGATATCAACCGTATCTTCCAAAATGCACCAAAAACTTAGCAAATGAATACTAAGCAATCTTTCCAATCATGTAAAGCAAGTACGAAACATTGCAAATGAAAAGCAGAAGCACTTAGGTCAAGTTCCGGACCTTGCCAGAGCAACCCGGAGCTTGAACCGGAGCTAATAAAAGCTAGTAGAACCTAGCGCCGGAGCTTACCAAAAACTAGTCAAAACTAGTCAACCCAAAACCAGAGCTAGACAAAGTACGTCGGAGCTTAGCAAAAGCATGCCGGAGCTATCAAGTATATGCCGGAGCTATCAAAGACATCCCTGAGCTAACAAAGACATGCCGGAGCTAAAGATAAAGCTCACCGGAGCTATCCAAAGCTAGTCGGACCTTACCAAGAAGCCGGACCTAGCATCTAACATAACCGGAGCTACCCAAAACAAGCCGGACCTACCGTCAGACCTTGCTGTAGCTCAGAGCTAGAGTCGGACCTTGATAAAAAGGTGTTTTGGTGATATTTAAAACTTTTATCATCAAATCCAAGTATATTCACTACAAGCCAATGTATTCAGCACACATAGATCTTACAATCTCCCCCTTGATGAATGCATTGGCAACACCATTTAAAATCCGAACATTGGCTTATTCACATAAAAGTTTTGAAAGCAATTTCTCCCCCTTTGTTAATCAAAAATTATCCCATATTATCTCTCCCCCTTTATTATCTCTCCTTATGCACATATTTTCTTTCTCTTCATGCTTATCTCTCCCCCTTTGACAATGTATTCAGCAAGTCATGAGCATAAACAAATTATCTCTCCCTCTTTAGTTGTTATGAGCATATTATAACATATACATATAAACAAAGCTCATCCAAGTCATACTATCAAGTAACTTACACTATTACATCAATGAGATACATAAAGTAGTGTAAGCCATGCTAGAGATCAAATGTAATTTTCAATTTAAGCAAGTCATGATCTCACAAACTTAACTATTTAAAAACCTAAAAGAATGACACTAGTTGCTGCATTTTATTATTTTTCAAAGCATAAATTTAGATCATGTGATATTTGCAAGAGATTATATGCGCATCCGCCTTATTCTAACCAACCAAGCCAAGCCTATGTCATTTGACAATCAGAAGCTTAAGGACATGATTTTAGTCATATATAACTTCTTCCAAGTTCATATCTAAGTGCAATGACAAGCCATCTCAAAAGAAGAAGTGCGATGCATGCATATTCTCTTGATCTTTTCTCAATTCACATTTGTTCATAGAAACTCAACATGTGAGTTGATTACTTGATTAATTCTTTATGATTAAAAGCATTTGTGAGCATGCAACAAGTTCAAAACAGCAAGAAAGTTCGACCATGACCAGATTTAGTGTAAGTAATTATTCCAATTACTAGACATGGCAAAAACTACAAAATGTATAACACGAGTAATGTAGTAAGAACTTTCAGCATGTAAAAGGAATCACAAAGTCATATATGTATGAAATACTATGCTCATATTATTTTAATTTCAGATTCACACATAGACATCCCAAGTTTCAAAAACTCCCCCTCAATTTAAGCCATGAGGATGCATAACTCCTATTTCACTACGAATATAACAGAAACGAGTGAAATCCAAAGGTTTTGTAAAAATGTCAGCCAATTGATGTTCGGTATCTGCATGGTGGAGCACAATGTTTCCTTTTTCAACGTTATCTCGGAGAAAGTGATACCTAATATCAATGTGCTTAGTTCTAGAATGTTGCACGGGGATTTTGGCAATGCAAATAGCACTAGTGTTATCACAAAACAGTGGAACACTATCTAGATCTACCCCATAGTCCTTAAGTGTTTGAACAATCCAAAGAATTTGTGAGCAAGCACTAGCAGCAGCTACATATTCAGATTCGGCTATGGATTGTGCAACTGAATTTTGTTTTCTAGAGGACCAAGCAACAAGAGAATTACCAAGAAAATGACAAGCACCGGAAGTACTTTTCCTATCAATCCTACAACCCCCAAAATCAGCATCCGAAAAAGCATTCAAAGTAACGGTTGAGGAAGAAGGAAGAAAAATGCCAAATTCTTGAGTTCCATGTAAGTACCTGAGAATCCTTTTGACGGCTTGACGATGTGAAACACGTGGGGAAGCTTGAAACCGTGCACAAAGACATACGCTGAATTGTATGTCCTGTCTTGATGCCGTGGGGTACAAAAGTGATCCGATCATGCTTCTATATTCTTTTTGATCCACGGATTCACCATCTTCATCAAGCTCAAGTGTTGTTGCTGTTCCCATTGGTGTCCGAAGAGGCTTGCTTTTGTCCATGTTGAAGCACCTTAGGAGGTCTTTGGTATACTTCGTTTGATGCACAAAGGTACCCTCCTTGGTTTGCTTGATTTGCAGCCCCAAAAAGTAAGTGAGTTCACCCATCATACTCATTTCAAATTCGGAACTCATCATTGCTGAAAACTTGGACACAAGATCATGAGAAGCACAACCAAAGATAATATCATCCACATACACTTGAACAAATAATGAGTCATTGCCATGTTTAAGCACAAAAAGAGTTTTATCAACCTTGCCCATTGTAAACCCCTTTTCAAGTAAGAATGTTTTTAACCTATCATACCATGCTCTAGGGGCTTGTTTGAGACCGTATAAGGCTTTGGACAGTTTGTAAACATGATTAGGAAAATCTAGATTTTCAAAACCCGGTGGTTGTTTGACATAAACCTCCTCATCTATGTAGCCATTTAGAAAAGCACTTTTAACATCCATTTGAAATAGCTTAAAACCTTTAGATGCTGCAAAAGCTAACAAAATTCTTATGGCTTCTAATCTAGCGACAGGAGCAAAAGTTTCATCAAAATCTAGACCTTCAACTTGAGTGAAACCTTGAGCAACCAACCCAGCCTTATTCCTAACCACAACCCCATCCTCACTTTGTTTATTTTTATATACCCATTTAGTTCCAATTAAAGTGTGACCTTGAGGTGGAGATACAAGTTTCCAAACATTATTTCTTTCAAAATTTTCTAACTCTTCTTGCATGGCAATAATCCAAGATTCATTAGTGAGTGCGTGTGATATATCTTTGGGTTCAGAAGAAGCAACAAAAGCAGAATGAGCATGAGAGTTTGGATCGCAAAACCTGGACCGTGTGACTCGTTCGTGCAAGCTTCCAATCATCTGTTGTGGGGGATGATCTTTGTAAAAATGTAGGGGAACAGATGTCTCACAAGCTTCTTCTTCATTAGGTTCATCGTAGATTGATGAGCTTGTTACTTGTGGACGATCACGACCAGCAGAGGTGATAGCCGGAGCTTGTTCAATGTCCGGAGCTGGACACGTGTCAGCTTCGGAACTACCAGGCAGTATCACCGGCTCTTCTTCATCTTCGAAAATACCCTCCCCCTAAGGATACGGATCTGGTCCTGCAACACCGGAGCTAGTACCTGGGCTAGCTTCATCAAAAGATACTTCACAAGTCTCCACAATTTTGTTAGTGTCAAGTAAAAGCACACGGTAGCCTCTAGTATGAGATGGATAACCAAGAAACATGCCGTCAATGGATCTAGGTTCAAATTTATCAAGATTACCATGTTTCTTAACAAAGCATTTGCAACCAAAGACCCGAAAGTGTGTAACACTAGGCCTATGTCCAAACCGAAGCTCATATGGTGTTTTACCTAGCTTAGCACGCAAGAAAACACGATTTGAGACATAACAAGCGGTTGCTAACGCATCAGCCCAAAATTTCCTAGGAGTTTGATATTCATCAAGCATAGTCCTAGCCATCTCAACTAAGGTTATGTTCTTTCTTTCTACAACACCGTTTTGTTAAGGTACATATGGTGAAGAGAATTGATGATCTATTCTATTTTCAGCACAAAAGTGATCAAAAGATTGATTTTTAAATTCAGTTCCATTATCACTTCTAATTGCTTTTAATGATCCTGGGTGATCAATTGATAATCTAAGAAATAAAGTTCTAAAGTGACTAAAAACTTCATTCTTAGACCCCATAAAGTAAACCCAAGAGTATCTAGAATAATCATCAACGATAACAAGTGCATACCATTTACCTCCGAAGGATTGAACACGTGAAGGTCCTACAGTGTCAAGATGCAAAAGTTGACATGGTTCAGTTGTCGTGATCATTGTGAGAGGAGTATGTGAACCTGCAACCATTTTAGCATGTCTACAAGAAGAGCACACAATTTCTTTGTCCCCTTTAAGCTTAGGCAGCCCACGTATGCGATCAAGAGCACTAACACGCGTTAGGTGATCAAAGCCTACGTGACCAAGTCTACGATGCCAAAAATATAAGTCCTTTGAATCATTAGCAACTAGACACCTATGCTTAGAGGAAGACATATCAAAATCAGCTTTAAAAACTCTTCCAAATCGAGACATGTTAAAAATAAGCTCACTATTTGAATCTACAACTTTGCAGCAGTTTTTATTGAAAATAATCTCTAGATTTTCATCCAGCAAGTTGTATTTCAAATTTTTGACAAGTGCCACATTTTTCAAAGTGTAGTGATCATTTACTCTAACCGAACCCTTAGCAATTATAGGAGTTGAAGAATTATCGACAAAAGTAACATTTTCTACACGTGACACAAAAGAGAGGGAGGAGAACCAATCTTTGTTACCGGTCATGTGGCGTGAGCAACCTGAATCCACAATCCAAATGTTCTCCTTCCTCAAACGTGTAACCTACATAGAAGCACAATACGTCGATGACTCAATACTGGGGTTAGTCAAAAGGCATCTAGGTATCCAGTACTGAGTCATACGACGTGCAGTAGGAAAAACACGCGAAAGATGAGATAAAACAGCAGGTTTATGAGTCAAAGATTGAGGTTTTCTGTTCTTAACAGTTGATTTAGAAGTTGTTACTTGTTTAGAGTGAAAACCAATAGCTCCGGAGGTAAATGCAGAAGGTCCGGAGGCAAAAACTGAAGCTCCGGAAGGAACAACAGAAGATCCGGGAGCTCTCGGAGCTATCAGAACTACCGGAGCTGCCTTTACGGATTTTTCACCAGAAGGTCCGGAAGCTACCTTTTCAAATTTCTGACTCACTAAAGCAGGTTGTGTTTTTCTAATTGCATGAAAGTTATAAGATCTGGCAATTTTTCTTTCCCTTTTCTGTTGTTTAGCTAGTCTATAACAAAAATCTATGACATGACCATCTCTACCACAAAAGGTACAATGAAATTTAACTTTGTGTTCATGTCTAGATGAGCAAGCAATATTTTTATTTGATACCGAATGAGACAACACTCCTGCAAATTTGAAAACAACTCCTTTTTGTTTAGGAACTGTCTGAATCAAACCACCTCCTAATGACTTTACAATTTTAGGTGGATGTGCCTTAGCATGAGCATGAGAATCAAAACCTAAACCAGTTTTATCATTGCAAGAATTGGAAGAATTCAGCAGCAAGTTTAGGTTCTTATTCCCATTACAAAACCGATCTAATGTCCTATGCATGTCATCAAGTTTCTTGGACAGATCAAGGCAATTTTCACATGAAGTTTTTCCTTTTAGTTTGCAATTGGAACAAAATTTAACTTCATGAAAACGTAAAGCATTGTTTAATATAGAAATTTCATTTATAGCATCTTTTAGTTTTTTATCAAGATTTTCACATGCAGAGCAATGCAAATCATCTGTAGAACAAGAAGCATCTTTTAAGTTTTTATCACTAAGTGCAGCAAGCTTTTTGTTCTTTTCAATTTCTTCATCAAGTCTGTCTAGAGTGGAGGAATGTGCACTTCTTAGGGAGGACAATTCTTCATAGATTAAGTCACATGAGGGACATGCATCATCACTAGGAATCAAAGTTTTTAAACTCTTAATTTCAGATTCTAGTGATTCAATTTTAGCAGCGTTATCCCTAAGCTTTTTGTCCTTTTTCTTGACAATAATAGTTGCACGAGAAATAGCATCACACATTTCATTGCAGGTAGAACATATCTCATCGTCTTCATTGCTGTGTTCTACATCCTCCTGACTTGATCTTGATCTTGTTTTGCCCGCCATGAAGCATAAGTTGGCCAGATCATCATCATCTTCATCACTTTCAAAGTCTACATCACTTGAACTAAGTTCTTGAAGTGCGGTGATGAAGTTGTTAATCATCTTGCGTCCTATGGTACCCTTCTTCTTCTTGTTGGAGTTTCCAGAGGAGGTCCGGACCTTGCTTTGTTTTTCTTCCCGGGTGGTCGGACCTGAAAGCTTAGGGCATTCTGTACGAAAGTGTCCTATTTTACCACATTCAAAACAGCGTTGAGGTCCGGAGCTTCCTCTCCTTCTAGTTCTCACATTTTGCAATGCCTTTGAGAATCTAGAAGAGATGAGTGCCAACTCCTCTTCTGGAAATTCTTCGATCTGTTCCAGGGTTAGTGAGGACAATAAAGCAAGAGTATTGCAAGATGATGATTGGCCGGAGCTAGACATATCACGTTGTGAAACAAATGCAATAGACTTATTTGGGTTCTTACGTGCTAGGATGTCAATTTCATGAGTTTTTAGTTTAGAATAAAGTACATCTAATGTAAGAGAACTCATGACAGTTGATTCACAAATAGATGTTACTTTCATCTCCCAAATTGTCATGTCTAATGCACTAAGAAGTTGCCTAGCATTCTCAGCATCAGAAAAATTTACATTGACACTACGTAAGTTGCTGAGAATTTTATTGAAACGAGCAAAGAGGTCATCGATAGACTCACCTGGTTGCATCTCAAAATGCATATATTCCTTTTTGAACATATCTTGTTTTACCTCTTTGATTGTGTTGGAGCCTTCATGATAATCACAGAGAGCTCTCCAAAAATCGTATGCTGACCGGAGGTGCGCGACACGATCAAAGTCGCTATGAGTGAGTCCTTGGATGATCAAGTTTCAGGCTTTATTGTTGTTGTCGACGTCTCGAAGGTTCATAGCCGTTACATGATCGTTAGGCGGGACTTCATAAGGTTTGTACACCTTTTCCCATATTGCGAAGCCTTGCGTCTGGATGAAGGCCTTCATGGGTGCCTTCCAAACCTGAAAATCAATACCAGCAAACACACAAGGTTTGGCGGAGTACTTCTCCATGATGATTAGTCCAAAACACGTGCAAATCACAAAGATTAGAGCAACCTGGCTCTGATACCAATTTTAGGATCGAAGAGCACGTGAAAAGCTACCAGAGGGGGGTGAATGGTAGATTTAAAAATCTTACGCAGCGGAAACAATAAAACCCTAATCCCTTCGGTAGAAAAACGATCAGTAAAAGAAATCGTGTGTGAGACTAATCTAAATGTGTTTCACCATGACAAAAGTGATATTTATCAGAGAGAATCAAGTCACGAAGACAACACAAAAGGAATTACTAAAATCCGTCGAGAAAAACTCAAGTTATGATCAAAAGATCAAACACTGGTCAATCTGACCTACCCGAGAAAAACAGTTTCTGGAATGCTGCAAAGAAACTCGTGTAGATCAAAAACCACAAATCCAATGACTGTGAAATTTTGAAAGATGATAAAAAATCAAGTTGTGAGAGAACCCAAAAAGAATCACGTCAATTGGATCAGTAAAACTCGAGTTATGATAAAACCACCGACGAAAGGTAGTGCTGTCCAGAAACTCGACGAGTAAAACTTGTCTGGAACAAGTCGGACGAACAAGGCACAAGAGTTCCTTCAAACTATGAATTTTATTCAATAGAACACAAGAGGAACAGCCCCCAAAGTCGTCTCACCCGAGCTTTGGCCTTCCCTTGCTTATATAACCAGCCCTTAGGCCATCCCAATACAACTAGGACTCCAATCCTACTCAGATCATGAATCGTAACTTTCCATAACTGCTCAAGATTCTTCTATACGCAGATAGAAGCAATCTTAATACTTCCAAACACCTTAGGAACGTATCCCACATTCCTAAACAACTCAAATTCGTGACCCACACGAGATCCTAACATAACCAACTCGATACTTTCCATACCGAGCCATAACTGACTTCGCCGCAACCAAAGTCTTCAACCGATACGATCCGATCCTTCCAATCAGATCTTCCTTCCATAATCCGTCTCTAGAAGCATATTGCCACGTCATGCACCTCATGCAAACGTGCGAACACCTTCCTTCGACCTTCATATGCACTGCCCTTGATTCAATCATCCTGCGCGACCTCCTGACCCGCTCAACAACAGTTCCTCCCGAACTTGGTTGTTGGAACCTCATCTCCTCCTGAGACTAGTCCAATGGATCCTGTCACCAGCCATGACTTGAACTCAAGCAACACCTGCACATGAACAAACAAACAATCCATACGAGCCCAAGTCCTCGACTTGACTCAAGTTAGTTCCAAACACAACACCTTACGTGAGAACCTCACATAAGCATGTTGCAAAACCACAGTAGAAACGATATCAACCGTATCATCCAAAACGCACCAAAAACTTAGAAAATGAATACTAAGCGATCTTTCCAATCATGTAAAGCAAGTACGAAACATTGCAAATGAAAAGCACAAACACTTAGGTCAAGTTCCGGACCTTGCCAGAGCAACCCGGAGCTTGAACCGGAGCTAACAAAAGCTAGTAGAACCTAGCGCCGGAGCTTACCAAAAACTAGTCAAAACTAGTCAACCCAAAACCGGAGCTAGACAAAGTACGTCGGAGCTTAGCAAAAGCATGCCGGAGCTATCAAGTATATGCCGGAGCTATCAAAGACATCCCTGAGCTCACAAAGACATGCCAGAGGTAAAGATAAAGCTCACCGGAGCTATCCAAAGCTAGTCGGACCTTACCAAGAAGCCGGACCTAGCATCTAACGTAACCGGAGCTACCCAAAACAAGCCGGACCTACCGTCAGACCTTGCTGTAGCTCAGAGCTAGAGTCGGACCTTGATAAAAAGGTGTTTTGGTGATATTTAAAACTTTTATCATCAAATCCAAGTATATTCACTACAAGCCAATGTATTCAGCACACATAGATCTTACACATATTGTATAAGTTATGTTAATCTTTCATTTTTGAGTCATTTATGAGAGAGAGAGAGAGAGATTTAGGATCAAAGAGCACATGAAAATCTACTAGAGGGGGTGAATGGTAGATTAAAACTTTCATGCGGAAGCAACAAAAACACTTCGACAGTAAATCAATTTGATAAAGAAACCATGTATTCGACTAATCTAAATGTGTTCAACCATGCAAAAAAAGCAGAGATTGTATAAAATCTTGTAACGGAGACACCACAACAAGAATCATGTGAAACCGTCAAGTACAACTAAAGTTATAGCAAAAACCCTACACAAAGGTCAATCTGTTATAACAGAAGAAAAATAGATCTACTACGTTGCAAAGAAACTCGTGTATCTCAAAAACCGCAAAACAATACCGTGAAATTTTCAAAGATGATAGATAATTGAGTTTTGAAGACAACAAAAAATGACTCATGGCAATTGGAATAGTAAAACTCTAGTTATGATCAAAACACCAAAGCGACATTGGCTACAGAAACTCGATGAGAAAGACTTGATGAAAATAAGTCGAATGAACAAGAACACAAAAGCTTCTCTAAACTACAAATTTTATTCACCAAAAACACAAGAGGAATAGACACAAGTCATATCATCATGATCCCTAGCCTCCCTTTGCTTATATAACCAGCCCTAAGGCAACTCCAATCCAACTATGATGTCCTACTCCTACTTGGAGTCAACCAAAACTGGTCAAGACTCTTCCATTCACAGACAGAAGCAATCTTAAGACTTCCAAACACATTAGAAACGTCCCAAACATTCTTAAAACAACTCAAATTCATGATTAACACAAAATCTAATCATAACCAACTTGAAACTTTCTACAAACGAACTATAACCGCCTCAGCCGTAGCCTGAGGCATAATCCAGCTGGTTGGATCGCTCCGACCAATTCTTCACGCCAATAACTCTTCATCACACCTTGGAACCATGTTGCCACGTCCATGCACCCCTTGCACATGTGCAAACACCATCCAACAATGTCCAATATACCTTCAAATGTATAGTTCTTGACCCAAACATGTTGCATGACCTCCTGATAAACTCAACCACAATTTCTCCTGGACATGATTGTTCAACCTCATCTTCTCCCTAAGACTTGTTCATAGTATCACCGTCACCAGCTATGTCATGACCTCAAGTAACTCCTGCACATGAACAAACAAGCAACTCCTTCGAGCACAAGTTCTCGACTTGACTCACATTAGTCGACAATTACAACACCTTATGTGAGCACCTCACATAAGCATGTTGCAAAACATAGCAAAATAATATCCGCAATGATCAGCCAAAACACATCAAAAACTTAGTAAATGAATACAAAGCTAACTTCAAATAAGCCAAAAAGCATGTTTGAAACATTGCGAGTTAAAACATAGCAGCCATACGATTATTTCAGCACATAGAATGTTTGGACAGTCCAAACAGCTGTTCTGCATTATAAAAGGAAAAGTACGGACACTTCGAAGCATTGTGCAACTCACGTGTGCTAAGTTCGGATGATCAAAACAAAAACATGTGCACCTCACGTGTTCTAGTTCCGCAAGTTCGGACAATCCAGAGTGGGTTTCTCAGGTATATTCAAAACATTGCATGTAAACCCTCACTTTTAACATAATTGCCAATGTATTCAACACATAGGTCTCACAATATCCCCCTTGATGAATGCATTGGCAACACCACTACGAAACCGAACATTGGCTCATTCACATTTCATGAAAAGTTTTGACATAAGAAATTTCTCCTTTTTGAAAATCGAAAATAAAATTAGAAGAAACCTCTCCCTTAAAAAATTCTCCCCCTAAGGATGTACACTCACCCTGAGAAGAATGTGTAACTCAAAACACTTGTGAATGTGCAATGTGTGACCTATTTCTTCCCCCTTGACAATATCATCAAAAAGGTTCAAAAGAGAAAGTAGAATTTGTTATAAGCATAATATGTCATATACATATAAAACAAAGCTCATCCAAGTTATACTATCAAGTAACTTACACTATCACCTTATTGAGATACATAAAATAGTGTAAGTCATGCTAGAAATCAAGTATAATTTCAATTTAGGCAAGTCATTATCTCTCAAACTAAACTATTTCAAAATCTGAAGGCATGACACATGTTGTTGTTGTTATTATCTTTTAAAGCACAAATGTAAATCGTTTGAACTTTGCAAGAGATTATATGCAGCATCTGCCTTATTCTAACCAACCAAGCCAAGCATATGTCATTTGACAAATAGAAGCTTGAGGACATGGTTTTAGTCATACACAACTCCTTCCAAGTTCATATCTATATGCATTGATAAGCAACCTCAAAAGAAGAAGTCCGATGCATGCATATTCTCTTGACCTATTCTGATTTTTTATTTGATTATAAAAGCTCAACATGTGGGCTTGTTTATTGATTAATTTGTCATTATTAAAAGCACTTTTGAGCATGCAACAAGATCAAAACAGCATGAAAGTTCGATCATGACCAGATTTAATGTAAGTAATTATTCCAATTACTACTCATGGCAAAAACTACAAAGTGTATAACATCAGTAATGTAGCAAGGACTTTCAGCATGCAAAAATCATCACAAAGTCATACATGTATGAAACTATTATGATCATATTATTTTTAATTTCAGATTCACATATAGACTTCCAAAGTGAATGAAAAAACATGTAAAATCCAAAGGTTTTTTTTTAAATATCAGACAATTGTTGTTCGGTATCTACATGGCGAAGCACAATGTTTCCTTTTTCAACATTATCACAAAGAAAGTGATACCTAACATGTTCTTTGTCCTAGAGTGTTGCACAGGGTTTTTAGCAATGCAAATGACACTAGTGTTGTCACAAAACAATGGAACACTATCTAAATCAACACCATAGTGCTTAAGTGTTTGAACAATCCAAAGAACTTGTGAGCAAGTGCTAGAGGGTCAACTGAACTTTGTTTTATAGAGGACCAAGCAACAAGCGAGTTTCTAAGAAAATGACAAGCACCTGAAGTATTTTTCCTATCAATCCTACAAGATCCAAAATCAGCATCCGAAAAAGCTTTCAAAGTAAAGGTTGAGGAAGAAGGCAGAAAAATACTAAATTCTTGAGTTCCATTTATGTACTTGAGAATCCTTTTGATGGCTTGACAATGTGAAGCATGTGGGGAAGCTTGAAATCATGACAAAGACATACGCTCAATTGTATGTCCAGTCTTGACGCCTTAAGGTATAAAAGTGATCCAATGTTTTGTATCGACGGGTTCACCATGTTCATCAAGATCAAGTGTTGTCATTGTTCCCATTGGGTTTTGAAGAGGCTTACTGTTTTCCATGTTGAAGCGCCAAAGGAGATTTTTTGTATACTTCGTTTAATGCACAACAGTTCCTTCCTTAGTTTGCTTGACTTGCAACCCCAAAAAGTTCGTGAGTTCTCCCATCATACTCATCTTAAATTCTGAACTCATTATAGCTGAAAACTTGGACACAAGATCATGACAAGCACAACCAAAGATAATATCATCCACATAAACTTGAAAGAATAGTGAGTCATTGGCATGATTACGAACGAAAAGAGGTTTTATCTACTTTACCCATGGAAAACCCCTTTTTCAAGTAAGAATGTTTTCAACCTATGTTTACCATGCTCAAGGGGCTTGTTTAAGACCATACAAAGCATTGGACAGTTTGTAAACACGATAAGGAAAATCTGGATTTTGAAAACCTGGTGGTTGCTTAGACTTGTGCGAAACCTTAAGCAACACCCATAGCATTATTCCTAAAGACAACCCCATCTCACTTTGTTTATTGTTAAACACCCATTTAGTTCCTATCAATGTGTGATCATTAGGTGGAGGAACAAGTTTCCAAACATTATTTCTTTCAAAATTTTCTAACTCTCATTGCATGGCAATGATGTAAGATTCATTAGTGAGTGTGTGTGATATATCTATAGGTTCAAAAGAAGCAAAAAGTAGAACGAGCGTGAGAGTTTGGATCGAAAAATCTAGACTGTGTGACTCATTCATGCAAGCTTCTAGTAATATGTTGTGGAGGATGGCATTTAAGGATGTGACGAGGAGTAGACACTTCACATGCTTCTTATTCATGTTCATCACAAATCGATGAGCTTGTGGCTTGAGGATGATCTAGATCAACAAAAGTAATTGTTGGTGCTGGTTGTGGATCAAAATTAGAAGCAGAAACGACGTTATTAGCTTCTGAATCATCAGGCAGCAGCACCACATCTTCCTCATCTTCAACAAAAATACTCTCCCCCTGCGGATATGCATCTTGACCTGCAATATTATTGCTAGTACTTAGGCTAGCTTCATCAGAAGAAACCTGACAAGTCTCCAAAATTTTCTTAGTGTGAAGTAAAAGCACACAGTAGCCTCTAGTATGAGATGGATAAATAAGAAACATGCCAGCAACAGATCTAGCTTCAAATTTATCAAGATTATCATGTTTCTTATAAAAGAATTTGCAAATAAAGACCCTAAAATGCGTGACATAGGTCTATGTCCAAACTGAAGCTCATATGGGGTTTTTCCTAGCTTAGCACGCATGAAAACATGATTTGAGACGTAACAAGTTATTGCATTCACATCTGCTCAAAACTTCCTAGAAGTTTGATATTCATCAATCATAGTCCTAGCTATTTCGAGTAAGGCCATGTTCTTTCTTTCTACAACACCATTTTGCTAGGATACACATGGTGAAGAAAATTGATGATCTATTCCATTTTTAGCACAAAAGTGATCCAATGATTGAATTTTAAATTTGATTGCATTATCACTTATAATTGCTTTTAAAGATCCTGGGTGATCAAGTGAAAGTCTAAGAACCAAACTTCTAAAGTGACTAAAATCTTCATTCTTAGATGCCATAAAGTAAACCCAAGATTATCTAGAATAATCATCAATAATTACAAGTACATACCATTTACCTTCAAAAGATTGCACACGTGAAGGACCGATGGTGTCAAGGTGTAAAAGTTGTGTCAATGTTGTCGTCGTGGTCATTCTGAGTGGAGCATGTGAACCTACAATCATCTTAGCATGTCTACTAGAAGAGCACAAAATTTCTTTGTCCCCCTTAAGCTTAGGTAACCAACTTATGCAATCAAGACCACTAACACGTGATGAGGACATCACTGCCATTGATACAACCACAACAGCAGCCCATTCACCACTTGCAGCTAATCAAAGTCCAATGACACGCGCTCGTGCATGTAAACTTAATTACCAGGTGAATTCATTCCTGGCTGTTCAAATTAATTATCCTTCAAATGGGAAATTATTAAAGCCTTGTGATGACCTTGTTATTATTAAGTGCTTGGGAATTGATCCAGCTAGGAGGAATGGAGGGACACTTTTGTGTCAAAAAGACTAAATACATCCTAGCAAGCCATTTCTTTGGCCAAAGATGAGAAGATTTGGAGCGGCTTGTTGCACCTTGCACCACCTGTCAAAAAGCTAAGTCCTGTCTTAATCCACATGGTTTATACATGCCTCTACTTGTTCCTAGTGCTCCATGGGAGAAAGTTTCTATGGATTTTATTTTAGGGTTGCCTAGAACAAAAGAGGGGGATAGCATTTCTGTTGTCGTGGACAGATTTTCTAAAATGGCACATTTCATACCATGCCACAAAACTGATGATGCTACCCATATTGCTAATTTGCTATTTCGAGAAGTTGTTCATTTGCATGGGGTCCCAAACACTATTGTTTCGAATAGAGATGCCAAATTTCTTAGTCATTTTTGGAAAACCTTATGGGCTAGGGGACAAAATTGCTCGTTTCTACAAGTTGTCACCCTAAAACTGATGGACAGACCGAAGTAGTGAACTGTAGTCTACCATGCTTAGGGCTATTTTGAAACATAACATCAAATTATGGGAAGAATGTTAGCCTCATATTGAATTTGCTTACAATCGTTCGCTGCATTCTACTACTAAATTGTGCCCTTTTCAAATTGTAAATGGTTTTATACCCCGTGCTGCCATTGATCTTTTGGCTCTGCCACCTTGAGAGAAATTAAATTTTGATGCTTCTTGCAGTGCTGAATTAATTCTTAAAATGCATGAGCAAACCGAATCCAACATTGAGAGCATGAACATTAAGAATCAGCAAGCCGGTAGCAAGGGTAGAAAGCATGTTACTTTTGAACCTAGTGATTTGGTTTGGGTGCATTTGAAAAAGGATAGATTTCCTGATTTGATAAAATCTAAATTGCTACCTAGAGCTGCTGGACCCTTCAAAGTGCTTTGAAAATTTGATGATAATGCATATGAAATTCAGTTGCCTGCACATTTTGGGGTTACTTCCTCTTTTAATATTGCATATTTGAAACCATATGTGGGTGAGGAAGACACGTTTTAGTCGAGGACGACTCAATTACAAGAAGGGGAGGATGATGAGGACATCGCCACCGTTGATACAACTACAACAACAACCCATTCACCACATGAAGCTAATCAAGGTCCAATGACAAGCACTCGTGCACATGAACTTAATTATTAGGTGAATTCATTCCTGAATGTTCAAATTAATTATCCTTCAAATGGGGAACTATTAAAGACTTGTGATGACCTTGTTATTATTAGGTGTTTGATAATTGATCCACCTAGGAGGATATGACAAATTAACGCAATGAAGACCGCTCCACCCAAGGGGTCCTCGTAACTGTAGCAAGCACCAGCTTAAAAGGGGCATAACTTTCAACTCCCACGGTTGTTTAAGGCAAATAAGTACTTGCTGGAAAGGTCTCTTCGTCTACTTTCCATTGGATCAAGAATCAAAGGCAGATGATGCTTGAGATGCACAGAAAAGGCCCAACAAGACTCATGACTCCATCCTGAGTTCTAGTCTTCCTCCTCTATATAAGCAACTAGCAGCCATAGGAAGAACTTGTGTCTTGTTTTCTGTAAGTTTAGTCATTGATACTTCCTTATAATGCAAGTGTCGACGAGACCTTACAATTACTTTAATCAGAACCCCAACTTATCACACCCGCAAGTGTTTGCTTGTTATCTTGTTCTTGCTTGTTCTTCGATTGCTTGCAGATTCAAGCCTGTTCTTGGCACGTCAAGAACAGCAACAACAGAAGCCGGTGTAACTATCACTAAGGCGCAACACCCTTGTGGTTGTTGTAGTCGGGTAGCACAACATCGACCTCCACCCAAATCGTAGTTATCAGCAGACATTGTAACCGTTGCTCAAGGCACCACACCATTCTGGTTGTGGTAGTCGGGCAACCAACGTCGACGTCCACCAAATTCGTTCACCACCAACATCTCTCATCGAAAGATAGGGCATCCCCCGTACGCATTGGATTCATCAAATGGTATCATTTTAGGTTGCTCGGTGAGAGATTTTCTTTTCCTTATTCTTCATTTACCTACAGTCCACTTTTGCCTACAAAAGTTCTCTCTAAAAATCCTAAAAACATATTGAGACTTTTGCTTGGATACTTAGCTCTCGATTTGCTGAATTCACGATTGCCTTCTAGTGTCGAGTTGCTGGTCCTAAGTTTTTCACGGCTAGAGTTTCAAGTTCGTGCCACTTTGTTCTTAGTCCATTTTCATTATCTACCCAAAGTTGAGAAAAAGGCAAGTGCAAAAGAAAAGCCACACGGATCAGCAAGAAAAATGCATGTGCAAAGGAAGAAAAGCTGCACTAATTAAAATTGATAAAAAGATGTTTCTTTGTAGAAAAAAAGAAACAGTTTGTGTAACATTTGTTTCAAGTTTCGGAGTTCAACTTACTGTTTTGAATGTTTTGTTAAAACACAACATTCGTGTTGTCCGAACTTTTCTACTACAGTAAATTTAACATCATGTGGAGTAGTTGCTCGCGTCTCTATCACGGTTTAGACTAGGACCAACAAAGTACCATCATGGAACGTTTATTCAACTTGGTGTGACTAATGTGGTACTAGCTGTTCTTTTGTGCAACTCATTTCTAGCAGCCACCTACAGCTCCACAAAATCATCCACAACACCACAGGGTTGTGCTGGCAGCCACCGTTTGTTGTTCTTGCTATTTGTCGGCCTACATCACGTAGTAAGAACTTGTAAGAGATTGATTTCTTGCTAGTGAGGAAGTGATTGTGTCCTACCACCTCTTAGCAACTGCTAGGATTAATATTCTTGTTGTTGTATTTTTTTTTCTTTACTAACCATGTCAGCTGATGCGAATGAGACATCTCCACATTCACCACGTACAAGGAGCATCATTCAGCATTTCAAACGCAAAGTAAAGCTGCACACGGATGCCCTCAACGAGGATATTCAAGTCACCAATGAACACATTGGTCAATTAGAGTCAACGTAGATTTGCACCGACACCAAGCTGGCCACATTAGAAAGCACTACTGGGGCTATCAACACTTCTCTTGCAGCAATCATTGAGCAATTGGAGAGGATGGAACAGGTTGGACACGAAGAGAGGCAAAATCGTGTTGATGACAGCCACGACTCAATTGGCAGCGCTGCAAGATATGACGAGGCGGAGTATTCAGGGGATACAAGATGGACCTTTCAGGTATCAATGGCAGCCACGTCGTGACCATCGTGGTATGGGTGGTCGAGCCCTATGACGTGAGGTATGTGATAATGATGATTCCCTACGCATCAATTAATTCTCCATACCACCCTTTGATGGTAAATATGATTCAGTTGCATATCTGTCTTGGGAATTATCAGTAGATAAAAAATTTGCATGTCATGATTTCCCTGATGATAAAAGGTTAGAGCTGCCACTAGTAAATTCACTAACTTTGCCTCTGTTTGGTGGCATGAGTATCAAACTAAAAATCCAGCTACCATACCACAAACTTAGAATACCTTGAAACGAATCATGTATCGTTGTTTTGTTCCTTCCTATCATGCTCGAGACCTGTTGCATAAATTACAACAACTTAGACAAGGCAACAAATCTGTTGAGGAATACTATCAAGAACTCCAAATAGTCATGATGTGATGTGGCCTAGTTGAAAATGAAGAGGCTACAATGGTTGGGTTTATGGGTGGTCTAACAAGGGAAATACAAGACATATTGTCTTATAAGGAATACACTAACGTCACTCAATTATTCCATCTTGCTTGTAAGGCTGAAAGAGAAGTGCAGGAACGACACACAAGAACTAACATTTCTGCATGTCGAAATACCTCATGGTAGTCCCTCTCAAGTGCTGCTGGTCCTAAGCATGATTCTCCGGACAAGGCTTCCAATCGATTTCCCAGGACTACATAAAAATCAGCACTTTCACGTGCTATAGAGACAACAAAAGGATCTACCCAAGCTGCAACAAACACTTCTTCTTCCACCGCTTCCACCGGAAGAACTAAAGACATTCAATGCCTCCAGTACAAGGGTTTTGGGCACCTACAAAGGGACTGCCCAAGCAAGCGTGTGCTGATTGTACCAGAAAATGGTGAGTACTCATCCCTAGTGATTTAGATGATGAAACATATGCCATGCTTGCTGCACAAGATGCAGAAAAGAAGAATGATGATGAAGAGCACGTTGGGGCTGATCATGCTGACCACTATGATAGTCTTGTTGTGAGGCGTGTATTGAGTGCCCAAATGCTCAAAGCTGAACAGAACCAGCAACACAATCTATTCCAAACTAATTGTGTAGTTTTGGAACGATCGTGTCACATTATTATTGATGTAAGAAGTTGCAACAATTTAGCAAGTGCTGCCATGACAGAGAAGCTTGGGATGACAACACATCCACATCCACATCCCTACTACATCCAATGGTTCAACGATAGTGGTAAGCTTAAGGTAACACGTCTTGTTCGTGTCGAATTTACAATTGGTTCCTACTATGATTACATTGATTGCAATGTGGTACCTATGCAAGCCTGCTCTATGCTATTTGGTCGACCTTGGCAATTTGATAAAGATATATTACATCATGGTAAATCAAATCAATACTCTTTCATGCATAATGAGAAGAAGCTTGTATTGCACCCTATGTCTCCCGATGTTGTTTTGAAGGATGACATTGCTAGAGCTTGTAAAGAGAAAAATAAGAAATCTACTCAAAATGAAAATTGAAATGTTGCTAAGGACTCCGTACAACCTAAGACTGACAATTCCAAATCTTCTCATGTGAAGAAGAATGAAATAAAATTGAAGAGTGCTTGTTATCTTGCTTCCAAATCTGTTTTGTTTGAATTAAAAAATAATGTTGCAATATGCTATGTGTTTGCTTGCAAAGAAGCTTTGTTCTCACTTCATGACATACCATCTGCTTTGCCCCCTGTTGTCACTAAGCTTTTAGAAGAATACGCTGATGTGTTTCCACAAAAGGTACCTGTCAGGCTGCCACCATTGAGAGGGACTAAGCATTAGATTGTCCTCATCCCTGGGGCTTCTTTGCCAAACTGAGCACCATACAAGAGCAACCCGGAGGAGACTAAGGAGATTCAGCGACAAGTACAAGAATTACTCGACAAAGGTTATGTGTGTGAATCCCTTAGTGATGAGGACATCACTTATATGGATACAAACAACACTCCATTGAATATACAAGATGCAATCAATAGAGTTCATACACAACAATTAATTTCAGAGGTGAGCTCGTTCTTATATGTTTCTTTATATGTTTTTGAGCATAGATTGCTACCTAAAGATTTAATTGGATTAGGATCCATAGAGAGGTTCAAAGAGTACTTGGAGGAAGTATTAGGGACGTGGAAGACCAGAGAATTCGTTCAAAGAAGATGGAAACCGACCCAAACTCAAAATCGTATCCAATTCCAAGTCCAGGAGCAGTACGCACTAAAACGGACGTCCAGGATGCATACGAACTCCGTTTTGGATGTTCCACATATGCACGGAAAGGGGAGAGGATAACCTTTCCAATGGAATCGGTCCCATGTCAAAATTCCTTCGGAGTCGACGAAAATCGTCGAAACAAAATCAAGTACAGAATCTATCAGGGTGCCGCGCCACCGTATTGGGCCATTGGGCCTTGTATCAAGTCTAAGTCCATTATTTTCGTGTCTTAGGGTTAGGTCACGACCCTAAAACCCCCTTGGACGTCCTCCCACCTATATATACTCCATGGTAGCCGCCATGAACAATTGGGTTTTGCTTAGATTAATAATATCGCTGTTCTACAGTTTGTGAAACCCCAACTTCGCGATTTCAGATCGTGTCTTCTATGTTCTTTCTTGTGTTCTCGGTTGCACTTGCATGGATTAGCCTTCTTGGCGAGGTCAATCGTGTGCAGCACGGTTGATAACCAACGGAGCAGTAGTGTAGTGATTGCAGGGGTTGTTCGTGTTCTACTTGAGAGCCTCGGATCATCAACGTCGAGATCTCCACATCAATCGACTTATCCATTACCTATCGGAAGATCGGGCCTCATCAATTTTCCTATCAATTGGTATCAGATTTCCAGGTTGCCCGTTAGATAATTCATCTATCCATTACATTATTTTTGTTTTTCATACCTAGAGTCCACAAAAAGGCCACAAAAAAACTTGCAGTTTAGTAGATCTGCTCATTACTTTGTCCAAACCACATTGAGCCTTTGCAACTTTGTTATTCAGTTTGGTTTGGTTGAGTTTGTGTCCGTGGTTGAGTGATATTTCTGGTTTAGAAGTGTTTTTAGTCTTACTTTGAGTTTTGCATTGTGTTGATTCATCCTTTTGAATCATGTCATCACGTCTAGATTAGATTCATCTCTGTCCAGTTCAGTATTTTCATCATATCTAGCTCATACGAACTCGGATTTTTTGGGTTCTTATACTTTCTAGAAAGCTTAAGAAGTTCTCTATAACTTTCCTATTCATCATTTTCCCAGAAAATATAGTTATCGATGTCGAAATTGCATTAGATCCGAATCTGTTATTGACCTAAAAATTCTGAACAGTCTGCATTTCGGGGGCAGTATCTCCTATTGTTCTTTTCCAAAATAGGTCTTCCATATATTGAAATTAAAGACGAGAGATATATCTACAATCTTGCTGTTCTAAGTTTTCCAATTTGGAGCCTATAAGTGTGCCTATTTGTCCTTGGAAGTTTGAGCAGAAAATCTGCGACAGACACACGAGATATCTTGGATTGATTTTCATTGTGTTCTTCTCTTGCAGCACATTCTGAAAAAAAGGAAGAAAAAAGAAAAAGGCAAGTGCAAAACAAGGAACAAAAGCCGCACAAAAAAGTGTAAAAAAACAACAAAAAAATAGAAGTGCTTGCATTTTTTGTGTCATCTAGTTTTGTCTCATGTCTTGCTAGCTTGAACTACTAGGAACACATTTAGGCCAGCAACTTTGACAAATACTTTGGACACTTATTCAACTTTACTATCTGATTTCATCGTTGCTAATCCTTGCTACATAGAAAGTGCCATCCAAGCTACACCTTACTCTTGAGCAGAATCGATACACCTTTGCAATCATCCCACGCTTCATTGGTTTCTTCATACCGTCCACTGTTTGCCACCTGCAATGTCGGTAAGAACACTTGTGAGAGTGTGTGATTCCACTTCCACTTTTCCATTATCCTTTGTAGTTGATAGGAATACCATATGTTTTTGTGTTGTCTTCTTTTTGCTACTAACAATGTCAGATAAAAGCAAGAATCATGCATTATATGCTGAGATGATGGACATGATGAAGACGACGATGGAGTTGCTCACTAAAAATCAAACATCAACCAAGGATTCACATGACATTCGGACCACCTTTACAACACCTTCCACAAGAAGTAATTACATTCTCCCATCTCTTCCTTCTTATGATGGTTTTGGTTACGACGAATATATTGCTTGGGAAATAGAGTTGGATAAATTTTTTGGAAAATTGCATATGTGTGAGAGGAGAAAAATTAGAAATATTTCTAGTGTGTTAGTTGATTGTGCATTAACTTGGTGGGACAACTTAAGCTATATAGAAAAACCTCGAACATGGAAAGATATGAAAATTCTTATGCGAGAAACTTTTGCTAATGTATCTAATTGCAAAGATGATATAAATGAACTTGAGAAGAATTTTCTTGTTGTACCTCCTTCTTTGTCTAACCTTTTGCACGAACATGAACAAATAAATGTAGATGCAAATGAGAGTGAGGTGTCGAACAACTCTTCTGAATTTTTTGATGAATCAACTCATAATGCATTTGAATTCCTTGCTGAAAATGAGAGTAGTGTTAATGGACAATGCTATACAGTTCACCAAGGTATGACATTTTCAGATGTGCTGAATTTTGCTACCAATCATACTATCGATGAGCAGCAACAAGATGAACCTTTTCATAATACACCTTTACCATTAGTTGATTTTGCTACTGATTCTTACAACAAAAATGAGTTGTGTGCTGATAATTATATTGTACCTATGCTAGAACAACCAAATGAATTTGATACTTTATCACCCACTTGTGCTGAAATTAAGCATTTGATCCCAACTACATGTGAAAGGGATGAGCTGAAATTGTTATCTATTCTAAATACTTTGGGCTATATTGAATTTGACACTCTTTGTGATCTAGATATCGTAGAGAAGATAATATTTTCTCAATCGTAATTTCCTTTATTAAGTAGAAATATTTTTCATGCTATAGGCAACTATGAAGATAGTGGTGAATTTATAGTGCATAAAGTTTACATATGTTCAAATGTGCAAGCTCCTTTTGTGCTGCAACAACATGGTGAAATGAATGGATGCACTAACACTAATAATGTATTGTCAAGTTTTTCTAGTATTTTTTCCTTGCAGCAGGGACAAAAAAAACATTACTCACTGCGGTTGTGCAATATGGACAGTGCTCACTCTATCCCCAAAAGCCTCTTTGCTGGACATACAAGCAAGCCGAGGACGGCTTCTCATAAAGAAGGGGAGAATGATGAGATCATGCATGTTCTCATTGCACCTACAAACATGTGACAATGTTTATTTGTTTGGGATCCTGGCTCAAGTGAATGTGCACTCTTATTTGATGGACAAGATCAAGATGGCGCATTATATCGTCCACCACCTTGGCCTCCTCCTCTGATGCACACAAAAATATTTGATGGCGTTGCATATTTGGACCAACACATGAGAGAAGATGAACTTGAGTCGAGGACGACTCCAATTCAAGAAAGGGAGGATGATGAGGACATCACTTGTATGGATACAAACAACACTCCATTGAATATACAAGATGCAATCAATAGAGTTCATAACACAACAATTAATTTCAGAGGTGAGCTCGTTCTTATATGTTTCTTTATATGTTTTTGAGCATAGATTGCTACCTAATGATTTAATTGTGATTAGGATCCATAGAGAGGTTCAAATAGTACTTGGAGGAAGTATTAGGGACATGGAAGACCAGAGAATTCGTTCAAAGAAGATGGAAACCGACCCCAACTCAAAATCGTATCCAATTCCGAGTCCAGGAGCAGTACGCACTAAAACGGAAGCCCAGGATGCATACGAACTCCGTTTTGGATGTTCTACATATTCACGGAAAGGGGAGATGGTAAACTTTCCAATGGCGCCGGTCCCATGTCAAAATTCCTTCGGAGTGGACGGGAATCGTCGAAACAAAATCAAGTACAGAATCTGTCAGGGTGTCACGCCACCGTATTGGGCCATTGGGCCTTGTATCAAGTCTAAGTCCATTATTTTCGTGTCTTAGGGTTAGGTCACGACCCTAAAACCCCCTTGGAAGTCCTCCCACCTATATATACTCCATGGTAGCCGCCATGAACAATTGGGTTTTGCTTAGATTAATAATATCGCTGTTCTACAGTTTGTGAAACCCCAACTTCGCGATTTCAGATCGTGTCTTCCATGTTCTTGCTTGTGTTCTCGATTGCACTTGCATGGATTAGCCTTCTTGGCGAGGTCAATCGTGTGCAGCACAGTTGATAACCAACGGAGCGGTGGTGTAGTGATTGCAGGGGTTGTTCGTGTTCTACTCGAGAGCCTCGGATCATCAATGTCGAGATCTCCACATCAATCGACTTATCCATTACCTATCGGAAGATCGGGCCTCATCAATTTTCCTATCACTTAGTCCTTGGTCTGTTCCTGTTCTTTTGGTTTCAAAGAAAGATGGATCATGGCGCATGTGTGTAGACTGTCAAGCAATTAATAACATTACCATTAGATATCATCATCCTACTCCAAGGTTAGATGATATGCTTGATGAACTTAGTGGCTTGATGATTTTTTCTAAAATTGATTTGCGTAGTGGATACCACCAAATTCACATAGAGCTACGTGATGAATGGAAAACAACATTTAAAACAAAGTTCGGTTTGTATGAGTGGTTAGTCATGCCTTTTCGTCTCACTAATGCACCTAGTACTTTCATGAGATTAATGAATGAGGTTTTACGTGCTTTCATTGGAAGATTTGTGGTAGTATATTTTGATGACATCTTGATCTATAGCACATCTCTAGAACAGAATCTTGATCGTCTCCATGCTGTTTTCAATGCTTTATGTGATGCACGCTTATTTGATAATATTGACAAGTGCACCTTTTGCACGCATAGAGTCTCTTTTCTTGGCTATGTTGTGACACAACAGGGAATTGAAGTTGATCAAGCCAAGGTGGAGGCGATACACAGCTGGCTGACTCCTACCACGGTCACACAAGTACGAAGCTTTCTCGGACTTGCTGGGTTCTATCATCGTTTTGTGAAGGACATCAGCACCATAGCAGGCCCACTGCATGAGCTTACAAAGAAGGGTGCTCCATTCACATGGGGCAAGGCGCAAGAGGCTGCATTTGAAACTTTGAAGAAGAGGTTAACTCATACACCCCTTCTCCAATTACCATATTTCAGTAAGAATTTTGAATTGGAATGTGATACTAGTGGTATTAGATTGGGA
The DNA here is from genome assembly GCA_036927565.1 of Tuctoria greenei. Lineage (NCBI taxonomy): Eukaryota > Viridiplantae > Streptophyta > Magnoliopsida > Poales > Poaceae > Tuctoria > Tuctoria greenei. The sequence continues at coordinate 169,868,968 of JAYESD010000002.1, read as the reverse complement.
GGTGTCTTGTTGCAAGAGGGGAAACCTATTGCTTATTTTAGTGAGAAATTGAATGGGCCTAGTCTGAACTATTCCACTTAGATAACGAATTATATGCACTAGTACGAACTTTGGAAACATGGCAACATTATTTATGGCCTAAAGAATTTGTTATATATTGTAATCATGAATCTTTGAAGCACATTAAGAGACAACTAATCTGAACCATAGGCATGCCAAGTGGGTAGAATTCATTGGGTCTTTTTCTTATGTCATCAAACACAAGAAAGGAAAAGATAATGTCATTGCAGATGCCTTATCTCGCTGTTATAACATGTAGTCCCAACTTGATTTTAAGATTTCTGGCTTGGAAACAATTAAAGAATAATATGCTTTTCATGCTGATTCAAAGATGTGTTGCTGCAATGTAAAGAAGGAAAAGCATGGAACAAGTTTGTTCTCACTAATGGTTTTGTGTTTCGAGCTAACAAATTGTACATTCCAGCTGGCTCTGTGTGTATCTTACTATTGCAGGAAGCACATGGTGGAGGGTTGATGGGACACTTTGGTGTCAAGAAGACGGAAGACATCCTAGCAAGCCATTTCTTTTGGCCAAAGATGAGAAGAGATGGAGCGGTATGTTACTCCTTGCACCATCTGTCAAAAAGCTAAGTCCCGTCTTAATCCACATGGTTTATACATGCCTCTCCCTGTTCCTAGTGCTCCATGGGAGGATGTTTCTATGGATTTTATTTTAGGATTTCCTAGAACAAAGAAGCAGAGGGATAACATTTTCGTTGTTGTGGGCAGATTTTCTAAAATGGCACATTTCATACCATGCCACAAAACTGATGATACCACCCATATTGCTGATTTGTTCATTCGAGAAGTTGTTCGTTTGCATGGGGTCCCAAACACTATTGTTTCAGATGGAGATGCCAAATTTCTTAGTAATTTTTGGAAATCCTTATGGGATAAGTTGGGGACAAAATTGCTCTTTTCTACCACTTGTCAACCTCAAACTGATAGACAGACCGAAGTAGTGAACCGTAGTTTATCTACCATGCTTAGGCCTGCTTTGAAACATAACATCAAATTATGGAAAGAATGTGAGCCTCATATTGAATTTTCTTAAAATCGTTTGTTGCATTCTACTACTAAATTGTGCCCTTTTCAGATTGTATATGGTTTTATTCCTCGTGCTCCCATTGATCTTTTGGCTCTGCCACCTTCAGAGAAATTGAAGTTTGATGCTTCTCGCTGTGCTGAATTAATTCTTAAAATGCATGAGCAAACTAAAGAAATCATTGAGAGCATGAACGCTTAGTATCAACAAGCTGGTAGCAAGACAAGAAATCATGTTACTTTTGAACCTGGTGATTTGGTTTGGATGCATTTGAGAAAGGATAGATTTCCTGATTTGGGAAAATCTTAATTGCTACCTAGAGCTGCTGGACCCTTCAAAGTGATTCAAAAATTTAATGATAATGCATATGAAATTGAGTTGCCTGCACATTTTGGGGTTACTTCCTCTTTTAATATTGCAGATTTGAAATCATATGTGGGTGAGAAAGACACATTTGATACTCAATTGGAAGAAGGAAAGGATGATGAGGACATCGCTACCGTTGATACAACCAGAACAATAGCCCATTCACGACTTGCAGCTAATCAAGGTACAATGACACGTGCTCGTGCACATGAACTTAATTATTAGGTGAATTCGTTCCTGGCTATTGAAATTAATTATCCTTCAAATGGCGAACTATTAAAGCCTTGTGATGACCTTGTTATTATTAGGTGCTTGGGAATTGATCCAGCTAGGAGGAATGGAGGGATTAATGCAATGAAGGCTGCTCCACCCGAGAGGTCTTCGTAACTGCAGCAAGTACCAGTTTAAAAGGTGCATAACTTTCAACTCCCAAGGTTGTTTAATGCAAATAAGTACTTGCTGGAAAGGTCTCTTCGTTTACTTTCCATTGGACCAAGAATCAAAGGAATATGATGCTTTAGCGGCACAAAAAAGGCCGAACAAGACTCATGACTTCATCCTGAGTTCTAGTCTTCCTCCTCTATATAAGCAACTAGCAGCCATAGGAAGAACTTGGGTTTTGTTTTCTGTGAACTTCCTTGTAAGACAAGTGTTGACGAGACCTTCCAATTACTTGAATTAGAACCCCTACTTATCACACCCTTGAGTGTTTGCTTATTATTTTGTTCTTGCTTGTTCTTCGATTTCTTGCAGGTTCAAGGTTGTTCTTGGCACGGCAAGAACAACAACAATAGGAGCTGATGTAACTATCGCTAAGGTGCAACACCCTTGTTGTTGTTGTACTCAGGTACCACAATGTCGGCCTCCACCAAAATCGTAGTTATCAAGAGAAGGTGTAATTGTCGCTCAAGACGCCACACCATTCTGGTTGTGGTAGTCGGACAGCCAATGTCGACCTCCACCAAATTCGTTCACCACCAACATCTCTCATCGAAAGATAGGGCATCCCCCATACCCATTGGGTTATCAACACATGTAAGGTGGTCAAAGCCAACATGACCAAATCCATGATGCCAAAAATATAAGTATTTTGAATCATTAGCAACTAGACACCTATGCTTAAAGGATGACATATCAAAATCAGCTTTAAAAACTCTTTCAAACCAAGATATGTGAAACATAAGATCACCATTTGAATCTACAACCTTGAAACAATTTTTAGTGAAGCTAATTTCAAGATTTTCATCTAGTAATTGTGAACAGAGAGCAAGTTGTATTTTAAGTTTTTAACAAGTGACACATGTTTCAAAGTTTAGTGATTATTAACTGTAACCGAACGTTTAGCAATTATAGGAGTTGAAGAACTATCAGGAAAAGTCACATTCTCTACACGTGACACAAAAGAGAAGCAGGAGAACCATTATTTGTTACCATTCATGTGGCGTGAGCAACCTGAATCCACAAGCCAAATGTTAGCCTTCCTCAAGTGTGTAACCTACAAAGCAGCACAATACGTCGATGACTCATACTAGGGTTAGTCAAAAGGCATTTAGGAATCCAATACTTAGTCATGCGACATCCAACAGGAATAACACACCAAAGCTAAGATAAAGCAACATGTTTATGAGCCAAATTTTGAGAATTCTGGTTCCCAACTACAGACCTATGAGGTGTGACTTGTGTAGCATGAAAAGCAGTAGGTTTGGGAGCAAACTTTGCATGTTTTAGGCTCATCACAGCAGGTTGCAAGTATATAACATTCAGTTTAACACGTGCAGCAAAATTTTGCTTGGTTGTTATGTGACCTAGCAAGCATTCTTTCCTTTTTATATTGTTTAACTAGTCTATAACAAAAATCTATGACATGACCATCTCTACCAGTAGGTACAATGAAATTTAACCTTATGTTCATGTCTAGATGGGCAAGCAACATGTTTGTTAGCATCCAAATTAGACAACACCCTTACTGACCTAAAGACCACCTCTTTTGTTTAGGAAGTGTTTGAATTAAACCACTTTCTAGTGACTTTACATCCTTCGGTCGATGTGACTTAAAATGAGCAAGAGAATCCAAACCTAAACTAGTTTTACCATTGCAAATCTTGGAAGAATTTAACAGCAAGTTTAGATTTTTATTCCCACTACAAAATCGCTCTAGTCTCTTATGCATGTCATCAAGTTCACTAGACAAGTCCAGACAATTTTCACATGAAAATTTTCTTTTTAGTTTTCAATTAGAACAACAATTAACTTCATGAGAATATAAAGTATTGTTCAAAACAGAAATCTCATCCCTAGCATCATGTAGTTTCCTTTTAAGATCATCACAGCTAGAACAATGCAAATCAACTATAGAACAACTAGCATCATTTATGTTTTTATAATTAAGTGCAGCCAAGCTTCTTGTTCTTTTCTATTTAAAGTTCAAGTTTTCAAGTGGAGGTGTGCACATTTCTTAAGGAGGACAATTGTTCATAAATCATTTGACACGAGAAACAAGAATTATCACTACAAATCAAAGATTTTAGTCGAATAATTTTATATTCTAGTGATTCAATTTTAGTAGCATTGTTCCTAAGGTTTTTTCCTTTTCTGATTATAACAGAAGCAAGAAAAGGACCATCAACAATTTCTTCGTATAAGTCATTTACCGCTAATCCCTTCAACCTCATCCAGACTTGAACTTGAGTTGCTCGCCATAAAACACATAGTTGCCAAATTGCCTACATATTCATCACTTCTGGAGTACACATCGCTCGAGTTGTTATCTAGGAGTGCAGAGAGAATGTGGTCCATCACTTGCAGTTTTGTAAAAGCCTTCTTTTTCTTGTTGTTTTTGCCATAAGATGACTTGAAATTTGTCTGCTTTTCATCACGGGTAGTAGGACTTGAATGGTTAGGGCAATATGTACAAAAATGTCCTATCTTACCACATTCGAAGCATCGTTGAGAACAACCACCTTCTCTCCTTCTAGTTCTCACATTTTGCAATGATTTTGATAATTGAGTAGAGAGAAGTGCTAGCTCTTCATTTGGAAATTCTTCAATCTATTCACGGGTTAGAGAGGGAAGCAAAACAAGTGTATCACATAATGAAGATTTGCTAGAATTAGGCATGTCATGTTGTCAAGAGACTTGTTGGGGTTTTTACTTGATATTATGTCAAGTTCATGAGTTTTCAACTTAGAATATAGCACATCTAAAGTAAGTGTACTCATGACGGTGGATTCATGAATAGATGTAAGTTTTATCTCCCAAATTGACATGTCTAATGTACCTAACAACTGTCTAGCATTTTCAACATCTGAAAAATTAACATTGATACTACGCAAGTTGCTGAGAATTTTATTAAAGCGGCAAAGAAGTCATCGATTGAATCATCGGGTTACATGTCAAAGCACATGTACTCTTTCTTGAACATGTATTGACGTACATCCTTCATCGTTTTGGATCCTTCGTGGTAGTCGCATAGTGCTTTTCACACATCATATGCATATCAAAGGTGTGCAACACGATCAACGTCGCTTTGAATCAATCCTTGTATGATCAAATTCCACACCTTGTTGTTGTTGTCGATGTCCCTCATATTTGCAGCCGTAACTTGATCATTTGGTGGCACATTGAAGGACTTGTAGACATTATCCCAGATGGCAAAGCCTTGCACTTGTATGTAAGCCTCCATACGAGCCTTCCAAACCTCAAAATCAACACTATCGAAGACACAAAGTTTGGGGGAGTATTTTTCCATGTCAATTAGCAAAAACATGTGAAAATAAAAAAGATTAGATCATCATGGCAGTGATACAAATTGTAGGATCAAAGAGCACGTGAAAATCTACCAGAGGGGGGTGAATGGTAGATCAAAACTTTTATGCGGAAGCAACAAAACCCTTCGATAGAAAATTAATCTGATGAAGAAACCATATGTGTGACTGATATAAATGTGTTCAACTATGACAAAAGTAGTAGAGATTGTAGGGAATCAAGTCACGAAGACACCACAATAAGAATCACGTGAAACCGTCGAGTAGAACTCAAGTTATAGCAAAAACCCTATGCAAAGGTCAATCTGTTCTAACAGAAGAAAAATAGATCTGCTACGTTGTAAAGAAACTCGTGTACTCAAAAACCTCAAAACCAATGACCGTGAAAATTTCACAGATGATAGATAATTGAGTTGTGGAGACAGCACAAAATGAATCACAACAATTGGATCAGTAAATCTAGAGTTATGATCGAACACCAAAGCAATGTTGGCTACGCAGAAACTCGACGAGAAAGACTTGACGAAAATAAATCGGACGAACAAGGCACAAAAGCTCCTCTAAAATATGAATTTTATTCACTAAAAACACAATAGGAATAGCCAAAAGTCGTCTCACCACGAGCCCTGTCCTCTCTTGCTTATATAACCATCCCTAAGGCAATTCCAATCCTAGTAGTACTTCCTACTCCTACTTGGATTCAACTAGAACTTTCCATAACTGCTCAAGACTCTTCCAAATGTAGATAGAAGCAATCTTAATAATTTTGAACACCTTAGGAACGTCCCAAACATTCCTAAAGCAACTCAACTTTGCGATTAACACAAAATCTAATCATAACCAACTTAAAACTTTCCATAAATAAACCATAACTGCCTCAGCCGCAGCTTGAGGCATAATCCGGCTGGTTGGACCGTTCCGGCCAATTCTTCACGTCCATAACTCTTCATAACGCCTTGGAACCATGGTGACAAGTTCATGCACCCCTTTCACACGTGCAAACACCTTCCAACGACGTCCATGATACCTTCATATGCATTATTCTTGACCCGAACATGTTGCGTGACCTCCCGATCAACTCAACCACAATTCCTCCCGAACTTGGTTGTTGAACCTCATCTTCTCCTCAATAGATCACATCACCACCCATGTATTGACCTCAAGCAACACCTGCACATGAATAAACAAGAAACTTCATCGAGCACAAGTCCTCGACTTGACTCACATTAGTCTGAAAACCACAACACTTTATGTGAGCACCTCACATAAGCATGTTGCAAAACTTAGCAAAATAATATCCAAAATGATCAATCGAAACACATTAAAAACTTAGTAAATTAATACTAAGCAAACTTCACATCAGACAAAAAGCAAGTTTGAAACATTGCGAGTTAAAACATAGCAGCCATATGATTATTTTAACACGTAGAATATTTTGACAGTCCAAACAGCTGCTCTGTATTATAAAAGGAAAAGTTAGGACACTCCAAAGCATTGACTCAAATGCAGCCCACGTACGCTAAGTTCGGATGATCCAAACAAAGTCATGTGCCCTTCACATGTGTGACTAGTTCCCGCAAGTTCGGACGATCCGAATTGGGTTTCTTAGGTATATACAAAACTTTGCATGTAAACCCTCACTTTTAATATAATTGACAATGTATTTAACACATAGGTCTAACAAGAGGAAAGATCGAGAGAGAGAGAGAGAGAGAGATGGGGGAAAGAAAAGGGGTTTGTCATGTTCGCACGCCAACAAGAGAGAGAGGAAAGTGGGTCCACTATCCTAAGTTATGCCCCGTCGGGACCCGCCGTTAACTTATTATGGCTTAGAGTTAGCTATCCTAAGTTATGCCTCATTGGGGCATTCCGTTAACTTACGACGGCTTTAAGGTTAGCTGTCGTAAGTCAGTCAGGGATGAAACTGTCCCGTCAGTGCCCGTCATCCCTGCGCGGGTGCTTAGCGTCTTTACTATCGCCGTTTGCCTCCATCCCCATCTCGAAGCATACATTACTACTAATTGAGCAGTGTCGGGCTCGTAATGGCTTGAGTCAGGCTGGGCCGAAGCCCGTTTATTTACATATAGTAAACACTTCATCCAAAAATTCAACAAAAGTAATTAGTACAAACATAACTAATTAACATAACAAATCAACATAAACATGACTAATCAACATAAAAATAACTAATAAACATAAACATAACTAATTAACAAGACTGATCAACATTGTGAGTTCAACTCACAAGAAGCTCACAAGAAGAGATCAGCTCGTTGTAAAAGTTATGCCGATGCTATTGTCATGGTCATTGTGAGTGGAGCATGTGAACCTACAACCATCTTAGCATGTCTACAAGAACAGCAAAAAATATCGTTGTATCCTTTAAGCTTTGGTAACCCACGTATGCGATCAAGACCACTAACACATGTGAGGTGATTAAAGCCTACGTGACAAAGACTATGCTGCCAAAAATATAAGTCATTTGATTCTGTCGGTACCCTGAGTACCGTATACCCCTTGAGATTGCAAAGATCTCAAGGAAATGTCATCTACTTGATTTGAAAACCTTTGGAGGCCCACATGTCAGACATAACCGGACCCGCTTCCCCAATGTGGTTAGTCCCAGGGTCACCACATGTACCATCAAACCGGAGCTACCGCCCAAAAGGGGGAAGCTCCGGGCTATGTACCATAACGGCACCCTTGGACCTAACACCAGACCGAGGGAAGCTCTAGAACTGACACGTGTCTGGTGGCACCGGACCTATCTGTTCCCAACAGTATGCTCCGGAGCTGCCACATGTCCAGTCGTCGGATCTTCAGCCTCAAACCTCCGGTAGAATCCACAACGGCTCCGGATTTTCAAAGGGGAATCAAGGACTTCAAGACCCGATTATGTTTCATTAATACTATGTTAATGACACACGATCGGACGACCCTTATTACCAATAACGGCGCTGTCAAAGCCCGTAACTCGGTCATTAAGGGTAATTAAGTGCATCAAATGTGTATCAATATTAGTAGCCGTCGGGGCCACATGTCGGGCCAGGCCAACTTGTAAGGGCATGTCCTTGTAATATAAAAGGACAGGCCGACGATACACAGAAGACATCTGGTCTGATCGGCTCACACGCGCTCTCAACTCACATCACCTGAGTTGAGTTCATACATCCAATACAACACCAACACACCCCGTGGAGTAGGGTATTACGCTCAGGCGCCCCGAACCACGTAAATCTTTATGTCTCATGTGTCATTTTACATTTCACCTTCTTGAATCTCCGCGCACCCATACCGAACTTCAAACTCCGCAAACACTTTTAGTAGTGTTGGGAGATCTGCCGGATCAAAACCACCGACAATTGGCGCGCCAGGTAGCGGGAGCCTGAGATTTCAAGAATGGTGAACTCAGCTGCTGAATCATCCAATGGTCATCCCGCTGTTCAAGCTGCTGGGGGCAATCCCTCCAATATGCAGCCACCAGCAGAAACCTCAGTTCCAGCAGGAGTCACACTTCCACCACTGCCGCCTCCACCAGCAAATCAAGCTGGGCAGAGCGATGGTGCACCAGCGTCAATCAATGCATCGGCGAATCATGACAACCCGAAACACGCGCTCCATGCAGCACGTGCTCTCCTTCAGCGCCCACCACCTCCGGATGTATCCCGGGATGCAATGGAGCAGTGGAGGGCCGATGTGGAACACTTGGTTGCAGCAGCAACCGACCGCATCAGTAACCAGGGTCCTCCTCCTTCAGGACGAGCCCCGTTGCAGCGACAGACCTTGTCTGGCAGACTTGGTCCGCACGTTTCCAACAACAGGAGACGTGCTGCATCACAGCAAGTGACGTCGTTGCCCTCCGGGGCACGACGCACTCGCACGGTATCAAGGCTTTCAACTCATGACCTCCGGGTGGAGCTTGATCGCCGATACTGTCAACAATACGGCCGAGTCCATATCGAGCATGCTCGTGAAAGACGAGAAGCTCAGGACATTCCTGCTCCTGAAAGAGTAGGAGGAGGCTGTTCAGCCCTGGCCATGCATCTGCATATGGTCAGGTGGCCATAGAAATTCCGGCCTCACCTGCTGGAGAAGTTTGACGGGACCGTTAATCCCGTCGAATTTCTTCTGATTTACTCCACTGCTATCCTGGCAGCTGGAGGAAATGAGGCCGTAATGACCAACTATTTTCCATTGGCTTTAACTGGGACCGCCCGGTCCTGGTTTATGAGCCTTCCACCCAACTCCATCAACAGTTGGGAGCAGTTGTGCTGACAGTTCACCGCCACTTTTGGGAGGTCATACACCCGACCAGGCACCAAACTGGACTTTTTTGCAGTCGTGCAAAAAGGGGGAGAATCCCTGCGATCATTCATCCAGAGATTCTCTTTGGTACGAAACACTATCCCTTCTATCTCCAGCGCTTCTGTCATTGTGGCATTTAGAAAGGGCGTACGGGATAAGAAGATGTTGGAGAAGCTGGCGATCAAGGAGATCACCAGTGTCACGGAACTCTTCAGCTTGGCCGACAAATGTGCCAAAGCTGCGGAGGGCCGTGAAATGCATTCCAAACCACCTCTGGAGGATCGCAAGAAATCCTCCAAAGGCGAAGCCACTACCTCCGGGAGTGGGAAAAAGAAGAAAAAGACTAACGACAAGAAGAAGCCATCGGCTGGCGCATCTAATGCTGCAGCTCCTGCAGCTCCGGGTGGTCGGGGGCCACGCCCCGAGAAGCGACCTCGACCGTCTTCTGAAGGCGGTGGCAAACCCAAGGTGTGGTGTCCAATTCATAAGACGGACAGCCACAGTTTGGAAGACTGTTGGGAGGTCCAAAACCTTGCCGAGCGCTACAACAAGCGCCGGGAAGAAGTTCCCTTCCGGTAGAGGGAAGGAAAACAAAAAGTTGACGAAGCTCCGACTGAAGAGGAGTTAGGTTTTCAGGATCCTAAAAAGGTCCTGAAGGCCGTCTACACCTCCGTCGACGATGATTCTGACGTCTCTGACAACGAGCGTCGGAAGACCATGAAGACCATTTTTGGTGGATCATGGGACATCACCTCCCGCCGCGTCCTCAAGACAATGCGTCGGGACATGGCCGCTGTAGCTCCTACAACCAGGGTGGAGCCTCATCGGAAGTGGATGGACACAACCATCACTTTTGATGCTTCGGACTGCCCTCGAAGCATGGTTGGAGCAGGTCAGTTACCTTTGATGGTATCTCCTACGATCAATAACATTCAGCTCCACCATGTTATGGTAGACGGAGGTTCGGGGTTGAACCTCATAAGCTTCAAAGCTTTTACCAAGCTTCAGCTCCGACCTTCGGATCTTCACCCCTCCCGACCTTTCTCCGGAGTAGGTCCGGGAGCCATTACCCCACTCGGTGCTATTACTCTCCCTGTTACCTTCGAGACCCGAGAGAAGTATCACACTGAGAAGTTGGTCTTTGATGTTGCTCAGATCAACTTACCTTTCAATGCCATCTTGGGTAGGCCTGCCCTGTACAAATTCATGGCAGCTGCTCATTATGGCTACCTGGTGTTAAAGATGCCAACACCAGTAGGCGTTCTCCGGATCAGCGGAGATCGCACTGCCGGAGTAACCGCTCTGGAAGAACTTCATGCGCTTACTACGGCGCAAGAGGAGGACTCCAGGCAGGAGCAAGCTCCAAAACCCCCGAGCATTCGTCAACGAGGCTCGACTTCTGCACCTCGTGTGCAGCCAAGCGGCGACATCGACATTCCCGTCAAAGTCGTCCAAATTGGTTCCGATGCCGCTCAGACCACCCGTATATCGGGGGGACTGAATGACAAATAGGAACTCGCGCTCATCGCTTTCCTCCGGGCTAATGTCGACGTATTTGCCTAGCAACCGTCACAAATGCCTGGGATCCGCAGGGAAGTGATTGAGCACAATCTGAAGATCTACCTTGACGCCCGGCCCGTGCATCAGAAGCCTTGGAAGTAATCCGTGGAGCGACAGAACTTCATTCGACAAGAAGTGAAGAAGTTGCTCGAAGCTGGATTCATCCGAGAATTCTTCCATCCAAAATGGCTGGCAAACCCAGTCGTTGTGCCCAAGGTCGGCGGGAAGCTTCGGATGTGTATTGGCTACACAACACTAAATAAGGTGTGTCCAAAAGATCCATTCTCACTACCCAGAATAGATCAGATAGTGGATTCCACCTCCGGGTGTGAATTACTGTGTTTCCTAAACGCATATTTTGGGTATCATCAAATCAGAATGTCTAGGGAAGATGAAGAGCATACCTCTTTCATCAGAGTAGATGGATTGTACTGTTATACAGCCATGCCATTTGGTCTCAAGAATGCAGCTTCAACCTTTGTACGAGCTATGTACAAAACTTTTGAAGAACTCATTAGAGACATAGTGGAAGTGTACGTCGATGACATCGTGGTCAAGGTCAAGAACAAGGAGTCACTCCTTGACACCTTACAGGCTGTCTTCGACAAGCTGCGGGTCACCCGCACAAAGCTAAACCCAGACAAGTGTGTATTTGGGGTTAGCTCCGGAAAACTTCTTGGTTTCTTGGTAAATCACCGGGGCATAGAGGCTAATCCGGCGAAGATCAAAGCCATTGAAGACATGCGGCCACCAGCCCGCATCAAGGATGTCCAAAAGCTGACTGGATGTCTAGCAGCCCTCAGCCTGTTCATTTCAAGTCTGGTGGAACGGGACTTCCCTTCTTCAAGTTATTGAGGAAGTCCGGACCATTCCAATGGTCTGAAGAAGCAGAAAAGGCGTTCCAGGAGCTAAAACAGCTCCTCACCACCCTACCAACTCTTGTAGCTCCGAACCCTGGTGAGCCTTTGCTGCTTTACATTTCAGCAAATGACGAAGTCGTCAGTATGGTCCTGGTTGCGGAGAGACCAGAATCATCCCATGCTCAGGAATCCAGACCCCTCCGGAGGTCCGGAGGTTCCTGAAAGCGAGTTTGGGTCCCATTTCCCAGACTTGAGTCCACAAGAAGTTACTTCAGAAGACCCAGACCCCTCCGGGAGGGTCCAGGTCGCTTCTGAAGAAGCTCCGGGTCCCTCCATCAAGGACTCGGAGGTCCCCGAAGAAGGTCTGAATCCCTCCGGGAGGATCTGGGTCAATGAAGAGGAAGCTCCGGGTCCCTCCGGGAGGGTCCGGACCATCCAACGCCCAGTGTACTTCATCAGTGAAGTACTTCATGATTCCAAGACTCGATACCTAGAGGTGCATAAGCTACTCTATGCAGTTCTTATTGCCTCCAGGAAGCTTCGCCATTACTTCCAAGCTCACAAGATTTCAGTGGTGACTTCTTACCCACTTCTAGCAATCTTGCATAATCCCAATTCAACTGGGAATATTGCAAAGTGGGCAGTGTAATTGGCCGAATTCGATCTCGAATTCATTCCAAGACAAGCAATCAAGAGTCAAGCATTGGCAGATTTTGTGGCGGAATGGACTCCCTCTCCATCAAACCATGGGGGCCCCAGTGAGCAGAAGCCGGAACACAAGGCTCCGGTCTTCACCGAGCCTCACTGGACCCTCTACTTCGATGGCTCCATGCAAAAGCAGGGGGATGGAGCTGGAATCCTTCTCCTCGCACCAATCGGGGAGAAGGTAAAATACATGGTACACCTTGACTTCAAGGCGACCAACAACATGGCGGAGTACGAAGCACTCATCTACGGACTAAAGGTGGCACTGTCATACGGTGTCAAGCAGCTGCTGGTCAAGGGAGATTCACAGCTCATCATTAAACAAGTGAAGGGTGAATGCTCCTACAACAATCTCCAGCTAGCTGCTTACCTCCTTGAAGTCCAGAGGCTTCATAAGGACTTCGAAGTCCTAGACCTCCACCACGTCCAACGTGTCCACAACGCTGAAGCCGATGAACTCTCGATGAAAGCGTCAACCGGAGATCCAGCTCCTGACTGAACTTTTGTCCGGAGGTTGTCAAAATCCACAGCTCAGCCTGCCGAACTGAGCGAAGGGGGCAAGATCAGCATCCTGAAGTTGACGGTCCCGATGGCCATGTTACCATGGTAGCCATCAAGGGTCGTAGGTGCTGCCAGAAGCTCCGAGCAACCCATCACGCAAGACTCAAATGCTCAAGTTAGCTCCAATGCATGGATCTCGGAGATTCGGAGCTACTTGAAAAACAACATCCTTCCTGACAATGATGTATCCGCTGACTGGATAGTCAGATTGGCTAAAAGATACACGTTGGTAGAAGGGGATCTCTACCGGCGTGCTGCCAACGGCGTCCTAATGCGGTGCATCACAAGGGAAGAAGGCTGCAAGCTCCTCGCAGAAATCCATGGAGGCGAGTGTGGGAACCACGCGTCTTCCCGCACGCTGGTCGGTAAAGCCTTCCGGCATGGCTTCTACTGGCCTACAGCACTCCAGGATGCAACTAAGCTGGTGAAGAAATGCGAAGCATGCAAATTTCATGCAAGGCAAATTCACGCACCGGCTCAACCTCTACAAATGATACCTCCTACATGGCCCATCGTTGTGTGGGGGATGGACATCTTGGGACCTTTCCCAAGAGCCGTTGGAGGTTACAAGTTCCTGTATGTCGCCATTGACAAGTTCACCAAGTGGCCGGAAGCAACTCCAGTTGTGACAATAAACAAGCAATCTGCTATCAACTTTTTGCAGTCCATTGTATGCAGATTTGGAGTCCCAAACAAAATCATTACTGATAATGGGACCCAATTCACAAGCTCTGCATTTCAAGGATATTGCGAAGACCTCGGCATTCAAGTTTGCTACGCCTCTGTAGCTCACCCGACAAGCAATGGCCAGACCGAGAGAGCAAATGCTGAAATCCTGAAAGGACTCAAAACGTGCACCTATGAGTGCTTGAAAAAACATGGAGCCAACTGGATTGAAGAACTTCCGCCCACTCTATGGGCCAACAGGACAACTCCAAACTGGTCAACTGGAGAGACACCCTCCTTCCTGGTGTACGGAGCTGAAGCAATCCTTCCTCCGGAAATCACCTTGGGGTCACTCCGGGTCCGGACCTTTGACGAAGCCACGTAGGACCAGCTCCAGCGTGAAGACCTAGACCTCCTTGAGGAGGGAAGGTGCCAAGCAGCTGTTCGGAATGCCCGATACTGCCAAGCCCTTCGGCGCTATCATCAGCGGCATATACACAACCGACAGCACGAGGAAGGCGATCTGGTGCTACGGAGAATACAATCCAGAGAAGGGTTAAACAAACTCTCCCCCAGTTGGGAGGGACCCTTCCAAGTGATTAAAGTATCCTGTCTCGGAAGCGTTCACTTGGCTACCGAGGATGGGACACCTCTCCCAAATCCTTGGAATATTGAGCACATCCATAAGTTCTAATATCACGGAGGTGAGTCTGTAGTAACTTGAGGTGTATGTTATAGAGTCATTGTACAGAATCGAGAAGTTCCTCCGGGAGAACAGCCGGACCTTTCCCGGAAGGTCTGCAAAGTTCATGCAACACTTGTCACAGTCTCAGAACTAATAGTGTGGCTAGCTACCCTGGGTCAAACGAGAAATGAAACACGCTTAGCTTGGTTCCGTACCCTAAGAGTGTACTTGTTTCCCCTGTACCCCGGACCTATAATGAAAGACATCTTCATGTGAAACGGACTCCACGTGCATTTATTTTGTACAGGCTCAACATTTTTTATTTTTCTCTTTCTTGTCTATAACAAAGATGTGCAATTCTTAAGAAATTTTAGTTCGAACAGTTCATGTACAATTCGAGTTGTATTGTCAATTCTTTTCGATTCAAATATTGTTCATGGCCCACTCGCCTGAATGCCGCCAAGCCAATCTAGGGCCGGGGTGTGCTATCGACTTAGCCTGGTCAAGCACCCTAAGTACGCCACTCCACCTACACCCCGGCAGGCCGAAGTAAGGCGGGTCCAAGTACAATTGGATCTGGAAGAAAGAAGGCAATGCATTCGGTTGTATTCAGAATTGTGTTTGACCTAAAACATTCTTGGGAATCGTAAGCCGTGACGAAGTTATAGGCAAGGAGAGAATTTTACTATTTTTCTTGGCTTCAGTGTGCAGGAAAAATAATGAATCCACGTTGATGGAGAAAAGCCGGAGCTAACAAAGCTCCAACTCCCCCTAGGTGTCTTGTGATCGATGTTAAACATTGAAAACGAGCATTACCGGAGCAACCAAGCTCCGGCAAAGCTAGGGGGGCCAGCCGTCGACACAGAATAAAAGATGGTGAGAAGACCCCACAAGCGGAGTCTGCTGCCGACAAGCTACGCATTGGCAAAGGTCACTGCCGGAGCTACTAAGCTCAGAAACCCCAGAGGGCTAACTATTGATGCTTTACGCGTTGATAGGGACTATTACCGGAGCTACTAAGCTTCGACGATAGTCAATGCCGGAGCTTCTGAGCTCCGACAACCACAGGGGGCCTTCACTATCGAATACTTCGAACCTACACTCTACAAGTTTGAAGCAAACGAGTCTTCAACAAAATACAATATCCTCTTGGTACATGTTCGCAATCAAATTGTGTACATCTACCAGGGGCCAAGTGAAGACAGAAGTGTTGAAGACGAAAAATGAAATTCATTAACAAATTGTGGATTTCATTCATCTGGAGATAAGGGATTACAAAATTGTGGAAGAAAAAGAGAGAATACAAGTGGGAGCTACAGAGATGGTCCTAGACCCTATGGATGAACTGGGCGACCTTCTGAGCAACCTCCGACATGTTGGCTCGGGTGGCTTCACCTTCTCCTTCGATGGGACCTTCAAGCACCGGGTCCAGAGGAAATTGGGGATCCCGGCTGGTGTAGCACGTCAGCACATACTCTGTGACGTTCTTCGCCAGGGACTGCCCCTCAGCCTCCAACTGGTCCGCGATGGCGTCACCCACCTTGGAGAGTTTGTCACCCGCCGAGCTCAACGCTTGCAATGCCAGGTCCGGCTCCGGATCATCCGGACGCACAGGACTGAAGCCCATTGGTGTCAGTGTGTCGTTGGCTTTGCTCAGGAACTCCTAAACCTGTAGGGAGTCCGCAGTCCTGAGGCCCTTTAGTTCCTCCAAGGATCTTTTAGCCGTCGCCAGTTCAGAATTCTCACGAGCAAGGCGCTCAACCTCTTTGGCATTTTGCTGAATCTTTTCAGCAACCTGCTTCTCGAGTTTTCCGAGCTCCTTCTCCCGGAGGTGGATCTTGTTCCGGCGGTCAACCAGGTCCATCTCCCGGCCCCTAACTTTCTTCTCCCTGGCAGCGATGGCACGCTCTTGCTTGTAGAGTTCCTTCCCTTGCACCCAGGCCATCTCCTCCTCCTCAACGCAACGCTCGTCCAATTTCTTGGTGCGTTCCTCAAGTCCCTTGTCAGCCAGAGCCACCTTTTCGGCGAGCTCCTCCTCCCTCTTCACGACATCATCCCGCAGCTCTAGGAGTTTTTGCTCTTCGTCTTCGAGCTTCTTCTCCCTCTCCTCAAGTGCCTCCCAGCGCTTGATGAGGCTAGTGTTAATGGCTTCAATCCTTTCTTGACGATCATCAGCCGCACTATTAGCTGCCTTGGTCTGCTCATAAATGGCCCGAGATTCAGTGTCGAGGGCACGAGTCAAGCTCTCCCTATCATCCAATAATTTGCCCCAGTATTCCAGGCGGACCTTCTCCTGTTTGATCCACTCCTTATCGTCTACCAGCCTCGATTGCGCCAGCTTGGTCTCGAAGTAGAGCCGATTACGCCACCGCCTAAGGGTTTGGCGCTCCTCTTCAAGAGCCTTGCTGTCGTGGTAGAACGCTAGCTGGACTTGACGTAGACTAGAGCAAGCGTTGTCAATGGACAACGACAGGGGAATAGGGTCTGGACCTGCTGGGGTCTCCTCTGCTGGTTCCAGCGGGTTCTCGCTTACAAAAATTGGGTCCCACACCACAAGAGTGGTCCCCTGAGCCTCCACGGCACTAGGGCCGTCCTCTGTGATAGACTCATTCACCACCGAGGAGGGTCCCGCAAAAGAAGTTCTAACCTCCGGAAGTGGTTCCGAAGGCCCTGCCGCCAGGTCTTCATTTGCCCCCTCAGGCAGGGGGGCAGCAACTTCATCAGGGCACCTGGCTCAACAGGTGGCACCTCCGCCGCATCACTTCCGGAGCAGGGGCTACTTCCAGCTGCGGCCTGGGCTCCTCCTCCGCTGGTGGCTCGGGTGTTGGTGCCTCGACCATCATGGGTTTGAGTGCTGATGCCTCCGCAACGACCGGCTCGGACGCCGTAAGGTCAACAACAACCAGCCCTGAGGCCGGAGCTTCAACCTCAACCGGATCAGGCACCGGAAGGTCTTCAACTGCAACTGGCCCTGCAGCCGGAGCTTCAGTGGCAACCGGCTCTGAGGCTGGAGCTTCGGAGGTAGCCGACTCAACCGCCGGGAGTTCCTCAACATCCGGCTCGCTCGCCGGGACTTCAATAACCTCCGGCTCAACCACCAGGGCTTCGACAATTTCCAGCTCTGAGGACGGAATCACTGCTTCTTCCGGCTCAGCGGCTGAAGCTTCCAACATCTCAGCATCAAGACCCGGGGCTTCAACCTCCGGGGCAGGTGCCGCTGGCGCATCTTCTCTCCCGTGGCCCGGCGCTACCACGGGAGTCTCGGGGGATGAGTCGAGGTCCATGACCACGACAGCTGGCACCGGAGCTGCCACTACTTCAGCCACCACTTGGGGCGGCACCGGGACAGGAGCAGAAGCCTCCACCCTCACAGCTTCAGCTGCTGTGGCTGAGGGCGGAGCCTCACTCCTCTTCTTGGGGACGCTGCAGATGATGGATGAAGAAACTTAAAAAACAGTTACTACAACAAAACAACTGTCTGAGGTAAAGATTAAAAATTACCTCAGAAGGCTTCCGCACGAGCTTGCACGGAATCTCATTCTCGGGCGTTCTGGACTGACCATGGCCACCGCCGGCGTGGTGGCTCCGGAAGGCACCCCGGAACTTGTTGCAGCCGCGGGCATTTCCTTAGTTGAGGCCCCCCTCGACCGGGAAGGACCTCCGGACCCAGAGACCTCAGCTGGCCCTGGTACTGGAGTCACATGCCCGGGGCTAGCACCCCGGGAAGACACTGCTGCAGGTGCAGTCGCCGCAGTTGTAGAAGACCTCCCCCTCCGGGGAGAAGGAGCTGCTGCAGAGGGTGCAGGCCTGACGGACCTTCCGTCGGCATGCTTTAGCTTCCTCTTCCGGCTCAAGGGTTCGGCCGCCGGCTCCTAGCCCTTGCCGACGACTTCGGTCCTTGGCTCCGGGGTAGGGGCGGAGCCACCTTCAGAAGCCCCATGGATCACCACCCTGGAAGTCGATCATATCTCGATGACACCGAGGTCGTCAAGCGCCGGCATCGTCCGCCGGAGCTCCCTGCTGAACTGTACTTCCACGTTCAGATGGAGGAAAGCTGGTGGCGGGGTCAAGTCATCACCCACGACGTCGATGTCGTGCTGGAACTTCTTGAGATGAAACTCCAAGGTCGCCCCTCCATGTTTGACTTCAGCCCGGTCTCGACCCGGTCGTCGTCCATCACACTGTTGAGGGTCCAAGCGAGTTTTTCTCTCCTCTTCAGCGGTGCCCACCTGTTGACCAGGAAATTGCAAAATACCGCCTGAGGAGTTAATCCTCCCTCCACACATTGGCGGATCCTGGTCAGAGCAGGGTTGAAGGCATCCGAAAGCACCGGAGCTTCACTCCAGACTGTAGTGTCGATGTTGGGGAGACCTTCGGGCAGCTCCAGCTTCTCGTGGTCCTCCACCCGGATGACTATCCAGTCTTTCTTCCAATCATCCCACTTTCCAGAGGGAAACGACCGGAGGTACTTGAATGGGAACTTCTTGCGCTTCACAAAGTAGCAGAAGCCAAGGTACTCATCACTCCTTCCGGTGGTATGGACGATGACGAAGGTCCGAAAAAGCTCAATGCAGGGGGGAATGCCCACCCACATTTCACATAAGTGGACGAAGACAGACATTAGAAGAATGGAGTGGGGGCCAAGGTGGTACAGCTGCAGACCATAGAAGTCTAGCAGCACCAAGAAAAAGGAGGAAAAAGGTGGGATCAACCCCACCATGGCGTACGCAGAAAAGAACACCATCTCACCGGTGTGCTCCTTCTCGAATGGGATCTTTCCCCCAGTGCGGACCAAGTGGTTGAAGAAGTCTGGGGACCACCCCATGAGGGCCCGGACCTTCTTCAGGTCAATTTCGGTCTTCAAGCGGCTCTTGCAGAGACCCAACTCCATCGCAGCACAGCGAGGCAAGGGAGAAAAAGCAATCACAAGTTTGGGATTTCGAGCGCAAGTTCAGATGAGAGGCGTAAAGAACCCCAGACGGTGCACGCTTTCCTTCTTAAGTAAGCCCCCGCAACGCTTGGATGGAAACCACAGGGAAGCCGAAGATACTATTCAAAAATTTCACTCTGCCGATGACAAAAGGGCTCGGGACCACCCCGACGATCAAGTCGAGGTTCTTACCCAGGCGAACGGTTGTTATCATGAAAGGAGGGAAGCACGAAGGCGGCGGCCTGACAAGGCGCGCGGAACCGATACGATTTTCGTATCGGGAACCGGCGACCTTCAATTGCGTGAGGTCCGCACGCCAAAGATCTCATTTGCCGCACCCGGGATATGCCACGCGGCGAGGATTTAACTCCAGAACTATCGACAACGGCACATCTGAAGACCTTTGAAGACTCGGCTCAAAAGTCGAAGGATGGACCCACCTCCGGCGGAATGACTTCACCCAAGGGGTCTTCCCCAGAGGTGGGCCCAGGGCACCACCGTCGGTACCCTGAGTACCGTATACCCCTTGAGATTGCAAAGATCTTAAGAAAATGTCATCTACTTGATTTGAAGACCTTCGGAGGCCCACATGTCAGACATAACCAGACCCGCTTCCCCAACATGGTTAGTCCCAGGGTCGCCATGTGTACCATCAAACCGGAGCTACTACCCACAAGGGGGAAGCTCCAGGCTATGTACCATAACGGCACCCCCGGACCTAACCCCAGACCGAGGGAAGCTCCAGAACTGACACGTGTCTGGTGGCACCGGACCTATCTGTTCCCCACAGTATGCTCCGGAGCTGCCACATGTCCAACCGTCGGATCTTCAGCCTCAAACCTCCGGTAGAATCCACAACGGCTCCGGATCTTCAAAGGGGAATCATGGACTTCAAGACCAGATTAAGTGTCATTAATACTATGTTAATGACACACGATCGGACGACCCTTATTACAAGTAACGGCGCTGTCAAAGCCCGTAACTCGGTCATTAAGGATAATTAAGCGCATCAAATGTGTATCAATATTAGTAGCCACCGGGGCCACATGTCGGGCCAGGCCAACTTGTAACGGCCTGTCCTTGTACTATAAAAGGACAGGCCGACGATACATAGAAGACATCTGGTCTGATCGGCTCACACGCGCTCTCAACTCACGTCACGTGAGTTGAGTTCATACATCCAATACAACACCAACACACCACGTGGAGTAGGGTATTACGCTCAGGCGGCCCGAACCATGTAAATCTTTGTGTCTCCTGTGTCATTTTACATTTCACCTTCTTGAATATCCGCATGCCCATACCGAACTTCAAACTCCGCAAACACTTTTAGTAGTGTCGGGAGATCTGCCGGATCAAAACCACCGACAGATTCATTAGCAACTAGACACCTATGCTTAGAGGTTGACATATCAAAATCAGCTTTAAAAACTTTTCCAAACCGAGACATGTTAAACATAAGCTCACCATTTGAATCTACAATCTTGCAGCAATTTTTGGTGGAACTAATTTAAAGATTTTCATCTAGCAATAGTGAAATAGAGAACATGTTGTATTTCAAGTTTTTAACTAGTGCCACATCTTTCAAAGTGTAGTGATTATTAACTCTAAATGAACCCTTACCAATTATAGGAGTTGTATAATTTTCGACAAAAGTAACATTCTCTACACGTGACACCAAAGAGAGGGAGGAGAATCGTTCTTTGTTACCTGTCATGTGGCGTGAGCAAACTGAATTCACAAGCCAAAGGTTCTCCTTCCTCAATTGTGTGACCTCATCATTGTCACTAATCCCTTCGGCCTCCTCTATACTTGAACTTGAGTTGCCAGTTATGAAACACATAGTTGCCAAATTTTGTTCATCTTCATCAATTTTGGTGTCCACAACGCTCGAGTTTTTATCTTGGATTGCGAAGAGAATGTGCTCCACCACTTGCCGTTCTGTAAAAGCCTTATTTTTCTTGTTGTTGCTGGCAAAGGAGGACTTGAACTTTGTTTGCTTTTCATCTGGGTAGTAGGACTTGAAATGCGAGGGTAATCTGTACGAAATGTCATGTCTTGCCACATTCAAAGCATCGTTGAGAGACAACACTTCCTCTCCTTCGAGTTCTCACATTTTTGCAATCCTTTTGAGACACAAGTAGAGAGTAGTACTAGCTCCTCCTTTGGAAACTCTTCAATATGTTCATGGGTTAGAGAGGAAAGCAAAGCAAGTGTACCACATGATGAAGATTGGCTAGAATTAGGCATTTCACATTGTGAAACATATGCAAGAGACTTGTTGCGGTTTTTACGTGAAATTATGTTAAGTTCATGAGTTTTAACTTAGAATATAGCACATCTAAAGTAAGTGTTCTCATGACAGTGGATACATGAATAGATGTAACTTTTGTCTCCCAAATTGACATGTCTAACGCACTTAACAATTGCATAGCATTTTCAGCATCTATAAAATTAACATTTTCATTTCGCAAGTTACTAAGAATTATATTAAAGCGAGAAAAGAAGTCATTGATTGACTCACCGAGTTACATCTCGAAGTGCATGTATTCTTTCTTGAACATGTCTTGTCGTACCTCCTTGATTTTATTGGATCCTTCATAATAGTCGCATAGCGTTTTCCACACATCATATGCAGATCAAAGGTGTCCAACACGGTCGAAGTCGCTTTGTTTCAATCGTTGTATGATCAAGTTTTGCGCCTTATTCTTGTCGACGTCCCTCATATTTGCAGCCGTAACTTGACCATTTGGTGGCACATTGAAGGACTTGTAGACCTTCTCCAAGATCGTGAAGCCTTGAGCTTGTATGTAAGCCTCCATACGAGCCTTCCAATCACGAAAATCAATGTCATCGAACACATAAGGTTTCGCGGAGTACTTCTCCATGTTGAATAGCGAAAACACATACAAATCACAAAGATTAGAGAATCGTGGCTCTAAGACAAATTGTAGGATAGAAAACCACATGAAAAGCTACCAGAGAGGGGTGAATGGTAGATTTAAACTTTTTATGCGGAAGCTACAATAACTCCTCGACAGAAAATAAATCTGATAAAGAAACTATGTGTGCAAGTGCTTTCAACATGTTCAAACGTGACCAAACCTGTATAAATGTGTGCAAGCTACAAAGTAACGAAGCTAATGCAACAAGAATCACATGAAAACGTTGAGTAGAACTCATGATATGATCAAAATACTGAGCAAAGGTCAAACTGTTCTACCCGATATAAAACAAATGTGCTACACCTCAATGAAACTAGTGTAACTCGAAAACCGTAAAACCAATGGTCGTGAAATTTTCAAAGATGATAAATCATCAAGTTTTTAAGACAACACAAAAATAATAACATCAATCCGGTGAGTAAACCACAATTTAAGATCAAAACAACAAAGAAACGTCAGGCAGCACATAAACTTGATGAGAAAGACTTGACGAGAACAAGTCAGGCGAACAAGGCACAAAAGCTCATCTAAACTACGGATTTTATTCACCAAACACAAGAGGAACAAACATAAGTCATATCTCCATGAGTCCTAGCTTCCCTTGCTTATATAACCAACACTTAGGACAACCCAATCAACACTAGGACACCTACTCCTACTAAGTTTCAACCGAAAGTCTCCATAACTGCTATGACTCCTCCATACCCAAATAGAAGCAATCTTAAGACTTCTAAACACCTTAGGAACGTCCCACACATTTCTAAAACAACTCGTCTTCTTGACCAACATGAAACCTAACCAAAAATAATCTCAAAACCTTCCATATACGAACCATAACCACCTCAGCTGCAGCCTGAGGCATAATCAAGTCGGTTGGACCTTTTCGACCATATCTTCACATCCACAACTCTTTACCATGCCTTGGAAGCATGTTGATACATCCATGCCCTGCTTGCACACGTGCAAACACTTTCCAAAACTTCTACAATACCTTCATATGTATTGTTCATGACCAAACTTGTTGTGTGGCCTCTCGATCAACTCAACCACAATTCCTCCCGAACTTGGTTGTTGAACCTCATCTTCTCTACTAGTTCAATGGATCACTATCACCAGCCATGTCTTGACCTCAAGAAACACCTGCACATGAACAAACAATTAATTTGTTCCAAGCACAAGTCCTTGACTGGACTCACGTTAGTCTAAAAACCACAACACCTTATTTGAGCACCTTACGTAAGCATGTTGCGAACCATAGCAAGATAATATCCATAATGATAAGCCAAAACACATCAAAAAATTAGTAAATGAATAATAAGCAAACTTCCTACAAGCCAAAAAGCAAGTTTGAAATATTGCAATTAAAAAACAGAGTGGCTGAAACTAAACAGTTCGAAATAGCTGCTCTGCAGTAACAGTTACTCCAGATATACATTGAGCAAGTTCGGACAGTCCAAACTGATGAAGGTAATTGTTACTCCTGAAACATTTAAAAGTTCGGACAGTCTGAACAGATCGACAATAACTTTTACTCTCGATGCACAATAAACAGTTCAGACAATGCAAAGTGTGTTGTGCAATACAAGTTGAAGGTAACTGTTACTCCCAAATGCACATGTGAAAAGATCGAACATTCGGAAGTGAGTTTCTCAGATATATTCAAAACTTTGCATGTAAAACCTCAATTTTAACATAATAGTCAATGTATTCAGCACCTAGGTCTCACATACGGCAGTGAGCTAGAAGGGATCTAAGCTAGAAATGGTCACGAGCTCAACAACATAAGTAGAGTACATTGCAACTACAGAAACTGCAAATGAAGTTGTATGGACTAGAAATTTTGTTTCTGAATTGGCTGTGGTCCCTAGCTGCTCCAACCTGATTTACTTTTATTGTGATATTTGTAGTACAATCGCGCAAGCAATGGAGCTTAATTAGCACCAAAAGTCTAAGCACATACTACAGTGCTATCACCTCGTCTGACATATCATCGATCAAGGTGATGTAAAATTATGCAAAGTGCACACCAACCTAAACATGGCAGATCCGTTAACCAAGCCACTCCCACAAGGAAAATATGACACACACAAGATCAATGAGCATAAAATACTAGATTGATTAGTTTGAGTGGGGGCTTATGATGATGTGTACTTTGTTGGTAGTTATAGGATGATGACATCAAGTTAATGTTTGAGATTTGTATGTTTCAAGATGTTCCATGACTTCGTTATTTCATGTATTAATGAATACATGATTTGTTAGTGGGACTTTAGGATATAAAATGTCACTGTGTTCAATATGATCCACAACTTCTATCCATTATGTGGAACTGTGATGTAGAGATAAGTTAGTGCATTTGTTGGATGGATCATCAAGTTTCACGGGTCATAACATTATGGGATATTACACCAACAACGCAGGCACGCGCTAGGAACATAGGGCTGGATCTAATCCACTATGAGACACCATGAATACAGTGCCATTAGTGGTCTTGAAATAGCAACCAAACTTATGTCCTCGGAACTAAGATCGATGAAGAGTCACGGATTGCATGAGTCATACTTTAGGGATATCAAACACTACTTTGTAACAAGGTAGTTATAAAAGTAGCTTTCAAGTATGAACTGAAGCAAGTAATCGGGTGTGTTGAGTCAAGATGGAACCTGCCCCTCTCGCATTAGAAAGAGACTCCCTTAGGCTCTCTCGATGTGTTTTGAATTTAGGTGCATGGCAATACCTCTAAAGGTTAGACGATAACATATTGCATACATGGAGTGGGATAAGGCCGAGTTGACAAGGATAGTGCTTCACTCACCTTGGACATGGCTAGGTGTCTTGTGGAAGGACATAGAATATGCAAGTGTTATAGGTTATGTAAGATATTTCATCGTGAACCTTTAGGAGTTAGTAAGCCCAGGTAGAGGCTAATGCTAATTATTGATTATAAATGGTCTCTGAGTCATTGTTGTTGTTTGCATGAACCTACAGAGTCTCAAACTTAAGGATAGACACTAGAGGAATCAATTGGATTAAGTCCAGAATGTGAGAGCATTCAAACACATTGTTAAACTCTAGTGCAAGAGGGAGATTTTTAGGGTTGCCCACAGATTGGAACGAAGTCCCATGTGGATTACCCTTTCATTAGATAGTATAAATATTGATTGGGTGGCCACGAACCTCAATACCCTTGGAGCCTCCAACATAGCCAGTGCAGCAGTCGCCGCATGCGAGCTCATGCCCCTCACGTGTATCTCATAAACCACAAAACCAATGATCGTGAAACTTTCACAGGTGATAGAAATTGAGTTGTGAAGACAATGCAAAAAAGAACCACGTTAATTGGAGGAGTAAAACACGAGTTATGATCAAAACACCGAAGAATTGTAGGGCAGCGCAGAAACTCAATGAGAAAATAAAAAATCAAATGAAAAGAAACTGAAAGTCTCCACCTATGGATGTTCACCCCCCCTGAAAAGAATCGTAAATAAAAATACTTGTGAATGTGCAATCTATGACATATTTTCTCCTCCTTTGGCAATGTATTCAGCAAGATTCAAAAGAGAAATTTTAATTTATCATGATCATAATATGATGTATACATATAAAACAAAGCTCATCCAAGCAATACTATCAAGTAACTTGCACTATCACATCCGTGAGATACATAAAGTAGCATAAGCCATGCTAGAGATCAAGTGTAATTTCAATTTAAGCAAGTCATGATCTCCCTAACAAAGCTTTGGACAGTTTTTAAACATAATTATAAAAATCTGGATTTTCAAAACCTGGTGGTTGCTTAACATAAACCTCCTCGTCTATGTAGCCATTAAGAAAAGCACTTTTCAGATCCATTTGATATAACTTGAAACTTTTAGATGCTCGGCTTTACCGGTAATTGCTAAAGAGAATTGAAGTATTGTTCATTTTAGACAGAAACTACTATTTCATCGTTCTTCACTTCAAGTTCTAATTATTGTTGTCTCTTTCGGTTTGATTCTATTGTTCTTAAATCTCTAAGTGTACTTGATAAGTGTTTTTACTCACTCTTGTATTAATTTTGTTTTGAAGTACCCGTTGATCAATGCATGCATGGGAGAGGATAGCACCTGCACTTGAGCACAACAACCATTTAATAAACTTAGATTTTGGACTTTACTAATTATTTGTTGGGTTATTGTGTTAGTAATGATTATCATGGAGTCTTTTGATCATTCTCATATTTATTTCAGTTTTGGTGGTTGAATGATGCTTATTGTTGCCTGTCTAAGTTACTATGTCTATAATTGAATTATCTTTCCTCGGCTGGTTGAGTTTACAAGGGAGGCTATGCTAAAATTTTCAATAATTATCATACTTAGTAGAAAAGTTTAGAAATTACTAGTTGCACCTAGGAGAGTTCAGATCCTAGTTTTTATAGTCTAATTATAAATTTTAATGACTATCGAATATAAAAAATTAACATAGATCTACAATTTAAATTGACCCAATTATGCACAATAGGATAGGGCGGACTGATGGGCATACCTTTCATTTGTTGTTTTGTTGCATATTTTCTCGCATGTTTATTCTTGTTATGATAATATTATGTTATTCCTGCTCTTATTGATATTTCAAATTACTAGAACTGTGCCTCAGGGGAGAAGTGTGCATGCTATCACGCGTGATAGAGGTCGTAGTGGAGAGATTCCACCGACATTGTTCTCTTTATGCTTAGTGTTGTAAGTGGTGAGCGTGAGAAGGTTATAAAGTCTTGTTGGATATAAGTATCAATATAGGGAGGTGATAGAAAGAAATCCTCCCACCACATACATCATGGTTGTTAA
The DNA here is from genome assembly GCA_036927565.1 of Tuctoria greenei. Classification (NCBI taxonomy): domain Eukaryota; kingdom Viridiplantae; phylum Streptophyta; class Magnoliopsida; order Poales; family Poaceae; genus Tuctoria; species Tuctoria greenei. Next base: position 169,841,693 of record JAYESD010000002.1, on the reverse strand, counting down.
GGAGGCTAGGGGTATGGAGATTCAATTTCATGTTACAGTCCTATGATAAAGATGTAGCGGGAATGTGCATAACACATGAGTTGATCACAAGAGGGTTCACTGTAAGGGAGAAGAGTGCGCTCAACAAACCCATTTCAAGCATCCTAAGGCAAACAAAACCTCCCTATAGTCTTTCAATTCTAGGCAGTCAAGGGCTCAATTTTGCACAGGACAACACACTTCAAGTGCTCCATTTGTACGTCTACTTCCCTATAGTTTGATCCGATTCAAGTGTAAAAAGTCCCATCGTGCTTCATGGTGTGTTTTTCTAGGACCTACTGTGTCTCCGAGAGAGATGGACATAAGAGTGTGGTTTTTTTGGTATATGTAGTCTTTGTGGGAGAGAGGGACATATGGCTCTTGTTTGCAAGGAAAATTCAGATTCTATTATGAAGTGGCAGAAGCCAAACTCTTCCTCAGAAGGACTTACGTCTATGGCTAGCTCCAGGGGTTCAGCTCCAACAGTTAATGCTCCTCGTGCCACCATTAAGATGATGATTGGTCCTTCATCTCCACATTACCAGATCCCTTAGCAGTATTTTCCTCCATTAGGCTACTACTGGCTCGCGCCTCAGCTTCCTGCTCCATATGTTCTACTACAACTACCTGCTCATCCAACCCAACAAGCTCAGCACCCTACAGGTGGATCTACACCATGCCAACAAAATCCTCTTTGATCCGTCCAGATGTGGTTTCAGGCAACCTTGGTGTTGATTCTAATTACGCTCATGTCTTATTTTATTCGAGTGCCACATTTTCCTTCATTTAACTTGGTTTTTAGTTCTGTGGTGTGTTCTGGATGCACTGTTTCTATAGGTGATGACAAATTTGTAGCTTATGTAATGGTGAATCCATTACCGGTGTTTGATGTTATCCTTGGTATGGATTGACTATATTCCTATTGAGCCATTATATCTTGTTTTTGGAAAACTGTTATGTTGATTGCACCATCTGGAAAGATTATCAATTTTCAGGCTGATGCACCTCTTCGTTCTTTATCTATGATGACAAGTCTTTTCCGAGTCGTTGTCCTGTGAAGACCGGCTTTCTATGGAGCCTTATTGAGAAGCTGACAAAGTCATTGGTGATTGGGGATATTCTAGTAGCGCGAGACTATCCTGATGTATTTCCTAATGAGCTGCTAGAAATGCGACCTAAGCGAGAATTGGAGTTTCAAAGTGATCTTATACCGGGTAACCATCCAGTATGCATTGCTCCCTGCAGTTTATTTCGTCCTTTTCAAGAGGAGTCAAGGAAGCAATTGAATGATCTATTGGCTAAGAAGTTGATACGTCGTAGTGTTTTACCTCGGCAAGCTCCAGTATTATTCACTAAGAAGAAAGACGGAAGTTAGCGTATGTGTGTGGATTATCGTGTCTTAAATGTCGTGATGATTAAGATTTAGTATCCATTATCTTGCATTTATGTGTTATTTGATTGATTAATAGGAGCCAGAGTCTTTTTCAAAATTGATCTTCAATCTGGCTATAATCAAATTCCTGTTCCAGAGAAGGATATTTAGAAGATCTCTTTTTCTACCATGTATGGTCATGATGAGTTCAGAGTTATGTTTTTTGAACTCAGTAATGCACCCACATACTTTATGGATACAATGAATAATATGCTTCATGGATCGGAGATGTTTGTAGTGGTCTTTATTGATGATATACTCGTCATCTCCAAGACTGAAGCTGAACATGAGACACATTTGAGGAGAGTTCTTGAGAGTCTTAGGAGTCATAAGTTCTATTCCAAATTGAATAAGTGTGAGTTTTGGCTCTCAAAAGTTGTCTTTCTAGGTCATGTAATTAATCAACATGGCATATAAGTTGATCCAAGCAAAGTTTCTATAGTAGTTGAATGGGAAAGACAAACCAATGTCAAGGAGGTTAGGATTTTCTACGGTATGGATGGTTATTGCCGTTACTTTGTAAAGGATTTCTCTAGCATTGCTAATTCTATGACATGACTTACACAGAAGAATTGCAAGTTCATGTGGACTCAGGAATGTGAGTGTTGCTTTCAATTTTTGAAGGAGAAGTTGGTCACTGCCCCTATCCTTGCCCTTCCTGAGTCGGATAGACGTTTCATTGTCTATTCAGATGCCTCTCGCGTGGGACTTGGTTGTGTACTTACGCAAGAAGAAAAAGTGATTTCCCATGCCTCAAGACAGTTAAAGACGCATGAGCACAATTATCCTACCCACGATCTAGAGCTTGTTGTTGTAGTTTTTGCGTTGAAAATCTAGAGACTTTATTTAATGGGGAGTTATGTGACATTTTCACCGATTATAAGAGTTTGAAGTATATATTCAGTCGGGAGGACTTAAATTTGAGGCAACGGAGGTGGTTGGAGTTGATCAAGGGCTATGACCTGAATATCAAATACGCACCTGGTAAAGCTAATATGGTGGCTGATGCGTTAAGACGTAGTGCTATTCCTCGTACTATGAAATCCTCAATAGCTGATTTTGAGCGGATGAATATTTCTTATTGCTATGTTCGAGTTGTGGAGGTAGAGACTCAACTAATATTATCGTCAGATATCTCAAAACGAGTCTTAGAGGAACAACAACAAGACTGCATGTTTCTAAATGTCAAGAAACGAATTCAAGAAATAAATGTCAAAGATTTCACTTTGGACACTATTGGGGCCGTTCAGTTTTGTGGTCGCTTATGCGTGTCACAAACATCTCAAGTTAATGAAGATATTCATAAAGAGGAACATCGTACTCATTATACCGTGCATCCTGGAGAGGATAAAATGTACCATGATTTTAAGAAAATCTATTGGTGGAAGCTGATGAAGGTGGATGTAGCAAAGTATGTGGCGTTATGTGGGGTTTGCCAACAAGTGAAGATTGAGCATAAGAGTGTCGCTGGAAATTACAAACGCTTGAGGTTCCCGTGTGGCCATGGGTGGATATCGCTATGGATTTTGTTGTTGTCTTAGCAAGATCTCCAAGAGGACAAGATACTATTTGGGTGGTAGTTGATCGTCTTAGTAAGGTGGCTCACTTTATTTCTATTCGGTCCACTAGTTCGGCGAGTAATTTGGTGCCTGTTTATATGAGGGAAGTAGTGCGACTGCATGGTGTACCTCACACCATTGTTTCAGACAGGGATGCTAAGTTTGTCTCCAAGCTGTGAGAGAGCTTACAATTAGTGTTGGGCACAACACTAAGGATGAGCACCGCTTTTCACACTCAGACTGATGGATTGTCGGAGTGTACGATTCAGACCCTGGATGTTATGCTCAAATCACGTGTTCTATTCTTGAAACAAAGTTTGGAAGACCACTTATTGCTTGTGGAGTTCTCTTATAATAACATCTATCACTCTAGCATCCGATGCACGCCATATGAGGCTCTTTATGAAAGAAAGTGTAGGTCGCCACTTTGCTAGGATGCAGTTGGCGAGAAAGATGTTCTGGGTCCGGATTGGGTTTAACAATCGACTCAGTGAGTTGCTGAAATTTGAGAACACATGTTGGTAGGACAAAGTATACAGAAGAGTCATGCCGACATTAGAAGGCAAGACTAGGAGTTTCAAGAAAGTGGTGAGGTTTTTCTTAGGGTGTTGCCTACTAAGGATGTTGTGAGATTTGGTACCAAGGGAAAGCTTAGTCCAAGATATATTGGATCCTTTGTCATCAAGCAGCGAGTGGGGAAATTGACATATTGGTTAGAGTTACCAAAGTCAATGAGAGGGGTGCACAATGTGTTCCACATCTCAGTGTTGAGAAAGTATCAAGCGATCCAGAGCATCACATAGCTGTACAACCAGCGACTATTAAACAAGATTTATCAGTCGAGTCTCGTCCTATGTGGTTTTTGGAGACGCCGGAGACGGTGCTTAGATGCAAGTCATTCATGTTGTGAAGGTTCTGTAGACGAACCAAACTAAGCGTGAAGCCACCTGGAAGCTTGAGTCATAGATGCAAGAGAATACCCCAAACTATTCAACACCGGTGAGCATGTATAGTTTTCTTCAAATTATCATTGTTGCATCATTTTCCCTATTGTGATAATAAAGAATTCGAGGGTGAATTCTGTTTAAGGGAAGAGAGTTTAATATTCCGAATATTTTTTAAAAAAAAGTTACACCGTAAAATATAAACAGTTGACCAAACTTTGACACATTGAACAATTCATTCGATGGACGTTTTGAGACCGTAGATGCGTTGAGTTCGTTGAAACGATTTCAGAAAAATTAACTTCATGGCGATAAATACTAGAGGGTTGATCGGAGTTTGACTCTTTGAACCATAGCTTCGATGGACGATCGGAGACCGTAGATGAGTAGGGCTCATCGAGACGATTCCGTTTCACTACCCATACACATGGTTTGAAGGACAGGTGAGTCGTCTGTGAGCCAGTTAATTATGGACCGTTGGATGTACAATTAGGTTAGATGGTCTATAAAAAAGTCTCCTTTGGATCCTTTACCATCTTTCTGCTATCCCCGCCGCCACAAGGATTTTCCAGTGCCACCAACTTCTTTTGCTCTGCTGTTCTTTTCCCCACCTTCTCAACAGCCTTGTTTTGCCTCCGCTTGGTGCTCCATCCTTGTTTTGCATCAGCTGGTGATGTTGCCTTGCTGTAAATAAGAAGCCGTGTCTGGCCTTGAGCTGCTGCTTTTCCCTGAAGAATAAACAGGTCGCTGTCGCCCCTTAATTTGCCTCGTGTGCTGGCCACTATTCCTGCATGGCCCTACGGCTGCGAGAAGAGGCAAGGTCAGGAAGGAAGTTGCTGTGTCGCTTGCTTCGTACTGCATGCTACTGGCTGCGTCTACTGATGCTTGCTTCATGATGTTTTGATTTGCTATCGTGGGCAGGCAAGTAAACAGAAGAGAGTGGAAGCTGGAGTACTACATTGTTCTATTTATTCGAAGTTCAAGTATTGGTTAAGTCCGGAGTTGTTCTTAGATTCAAGTTCCTATGAGTAAGTGTTGACCGCACGTGCTCGGCTTTACCGGAAAATGCTAAGGAGAATTCAAGTATTGTCCATTTTAGACAGAAACTACTATTTCATCATTCTTCACTTCGTGTTCTAATTATTGTTGTCTCATTTGGTTTGATTCTATTGTTCTTCAAGCTCTAAGTGTACTTGATGAGTGTTTTACCCACTCTTGTATTTATTTGGTTTTTAGTTACCCGTTGATCAAAGCATGCATGGGAAGAGGGTAGCATCTACATTTGAGCATAACAACCATTTAATAAACTTATATTATGGACTTTATTAATTATTTGCTAGGTTATTGTGTTAATAATAATTATCGTGGAGTCGTTTGATCGTTCGCATATTTGTTTCAGTTTTGTTGGTTGAATGATGCTTATTATTGTCTATAATTGAGTTGTCTTTCCCGCAGCTAGTTGAGTTTACAAGGGAGGCTCTGCTGAAATTTTCAATAATTATTATACTATGTAGAAAAGTTTAGATGTTAGTAGTAGCGTCTAAGGAGACTTCAAATCCGAGGTTTTACAATGACTTTCTTAAATGGAATTACATTTTATGTCTAGTATGGCTTACACTACTTTATGTATTTCATTGACGTGATAGTAAGTTTATTGATAGTATGATATGGATGAGCTTTGTTCTATATGTATATGTCATATTATGATCATAACAGATTAAAAACCTCTCTTTTGTATCTTGATTAATACATTGTCAAAGGAGAGAAATATGATCACAAGTTGCACATTCACAAGTGATTTACATGTTCTTCTCAGTGGGAGTTCATCCTTAGGGGGAGAATTTAATCAGGGGGAGGTTTCTTTCTCATTTCATTTGCAAAGGGGTAGAAAATTTTCCTTTTTGTCAAAACATTTCATGAAATATGAAAGAGCAAATGTTCGATTCTAGGTGATGTTGCCAATGAATGCATCAAGATGGAGACTGTGAGACCTAGCTTTGTTGAATACATTGACAATGAGTCTTTTAAGTGTGAGTTTCATGGAAAGTTTTGATCATGCACTTAGTGCTTGATATGTTGTTTGATATGGGAAGCATATGAGAGTGTGATTGGTACTTATGTACCAAGTTTTGATGTGTTTTGGTGGATTATGCCAGGTTGAGGTGTATAACATGCTTCTGTGAGATGCTCACACAAGGTGTTGTGTGTATCGGACTAACGAGAGTCAAGGTGTCGACTTGTGCTCACAAAGAATGGTTGTTTGCTCATGTGTAGGTGTTGCTTTAGATCAAGACATGGCTGGTGGTGGTGATCCTTTGACTAAACTTGGGAGAAGTTGAGGTTCACCAATTCCAGGAGGAATTGTGGTCCAGGCAATCCAGGAGGTCACGCAGCATGTTTGAGTCAAGAACATTGCATATGGAGGCGTTGTGGACGTTTTGGAACGTGTTTTCACATGTGCAAGGAGCGCATTGACATAGCAACATTGTATCAAGACGTGATGAAGAGATATGGTTATGAAGATAAGGTTGGAAGGGGTCCAATCGGCTGTTGCAGGTGTAGAGCTGAAGTCTGAGTCAGTTTGGTATACTTCTGGTAGGTTTTGGTTGTGGTATGTTAGGATTTTGTGCATGTCACGAAATTGGATGCATTAGAAATGTTTTGGACGTGCTTGATCTGTTTCGAAGGTCAAGGATCACTTCTATATGCGTATGGAAGGGTCCTGGTTATTTTTAATAAGGTTCATACAGTCCTAGTTGAGTCTTGGGTTGATGGGGCTGTCTAATATAAGATAGGGAGTCGTGGCTGCCTGGTGTGCACGACCAGCACCTGGTTCTCTTGTGTCTTTATGAGTACAAGTCATCATTTGTGGCAAGTTTTTGTGTCTTGATCATCTGGCTTATTTTCTTCAATTTTTACAGATTTGTTTCGCACATATTGATGTTGCTCCACTCTTTTGATCATAGCTCATGGTATACTAATCCAGTAGCCATTACTCTTTTCTTGTTGGGTTTACAACTTCATTTCGTATCATCTATGTAAGTTTCAAGGTCATTGGAATTACAGTTCACACACTACAGGAGAGGTTTTGCAACATAACAGATTGGTTCTTCGCTCAGATTGATCAGAATGACCACTGCTCTCGTTATTTATCATAACGTAAGTTATACTCCGGCAATTGAGGTTATTCTTATTTCAACTAGATTACATAGCACCTCTAGAGTTGTGGTCATGTTGGCTATCTCAGAACTTGCTCGCGCCCATGTATTTTCATTACAGATTTGTTCTGTTTTGCCATCAAAAGTCCTTGTTTTTTCAGTTCAATCATGTTCGGTTTTTGCTTTCATTATTAGATAAGTTGCTAATGAAAAACTTTATATTGCTACCTCTTTCATCATTTAATAGATCGTGTTCAAGTGTTATGATCTTCATTAGTATTATCATCAAAATTGTGTGCTTTCTTTTGTAGAGATTGCAAATAGTGATTTTGGTCTTTCTCACAGAAGTTTACATATCAGTATGTGTTCTTTCTTGAGGTTGATCTAAAATTTTAAAGGTCACAAGTTCGTTAAGGAGATAATACTTTGTTTTCATCGCTCAGACGTGGTTGTTCCTCGTACGTAATCTGATCCTCACAATAGATTGATTTTCAGCCGATGTTTGATCACTGTTTTCATCATAACTTGAATTTTACTAAATTAAATCATGTGATTCTTGTTGCTTTGGCTTTGTAACTTGTTTTTGTTCCATCTCTGGGCCTTCAGACACAATGTTAGTACCAGTTTATACATAGACAAACGTGTCTTTCAGACAGATCGGTTTTTAATTGATGGATTGAAGCTTCCGCTAATTATTTTATATCATCTACCATTCACTCCCCCTCTGGTAGCTGATCACTTACTTCTCGCCCCTACAAAGTCTTTGCCTTTGTGATGATATAAGAGAAGATGAATATTTAATTCACTTATGATCCTTCAATGCGTTCTGATCCCTGACTAACTTGCTGGAATACCAATTTTGGGCGAGATTTTGATTCATTGCTTAATCTTGCAAAACATCATTGAATCATGTTTGGCAAATCCTACATTAAAACCTTGAGGACTTGTGCAAAACAGAGCAAGGAAACAAGAACTGTTACATTGTCAGCTCTATCAAGGTGATCAAAAGAGTCGAAGAGCAAGTGTTGATTTTCCAAGTCAAGAATAGGACAGTAAAATACATTTTTCAATGTAAGAGGAACTGTCTCTAGAAGCTGATGGAAGTTGGTTGGAAGACATAGAAGCTTTACGACGTGATCTCACCATGTCAAACACTCTATGAAATGTATCAACAAAAAGACTACATTACCAATCTTATCATTCAAAGTTGTTAACATATGTTATTGGTTAATGACACTCTTATAGACCATATAGGCCGTACGCCGTTACCTACATACTTGTGGCATTGTCGTCTAGACCATATAGGTAGGAAACACAAAGAGAAACTCCATAAAGATGGTGCAAGTCATGCCTACTTGATAAGATTTCCAAGGATTCCTTTGTTGGACAAAGTGACAGAGCAAGTGATTTATTTTGACTAGCACATATATACCAACGTATGTGTTCAAATCGATTCGACCACAAGAAGTGGTTATAATTACTTCATAACCTTTACCAATAATTTAAGTAGATATGGTTATATATTTAATTAGAAATAAGGTGTAAACCTTTGAAACGTTCAATGAGATCCAAATGGAAGTACAAAATCACACTCGCATGACAACTAACTTCCTACGATCAGATCATGGGAGAGTATTTGAGCTATGAGTCTAGTGATCATCTAAAAAGTTGTGGAATTGTTCAACAACTTACTGCGCCTGAAACACCACAGTGAAATGGTGTGCCTAGCAATGAATTCAAACCTTGTTGGACATGGTGAGGTCAATGATGTTCCAAACATATCTTCCATTGTACTTTTGGTATATGAGCTAGAGACGACCATGTTCACAATAAATCGTGTATCATCCAAATCTGTTGAAAGAAAGCCATATGAGATATTGACTGGGAAACGTCCCAAATTGTCTATCGAAGTGTTTGCTACGACACTTTCGTTGGGCCCGCTGAAAAGCTGCCCGCGGAGGTTCTTTTGTGGTTGGGGCACGCAGAGATCAAGATCAAGATGATGACACTAGAGATTTACGTGGTCCAGGCCGCCTGAGCGTAACACCCTACTCCACGAGGTTTTGTGTTGTTGTATTCTGCGAGTATGTTCGCTAGCCAGTTGGGATCAGGTCCAATCGGATTGTACTCCCTGAGTTTGTGTCATATAGCCCTTTTATAGTTCTAAGGGCCGACAGTTACAATGCTTGCCCAGCCCGACATGTGGCCCTGGCATATTTGATGGCCTAATACACTGTCTAAGGGTATTAAGTACAATTAATAGTGTGATAATGTGCCTTCATGGCAGCATTACTCCTATTAACAGTGCACTGATCGTGTGTCATTAATATGACATTAATGACATGTTATCAGGCCTTGTAACTGCCGCTTTAACTGTCCTCGAATGTTTGTAATGGTCATGATCTGCTTGTATTTCCGTTGTTGATGAAGGTCCGGAGGCTCCACACGTGACAGCTCCGGAGCTTTCCCTTGTGGGATGGTAGGTCCGGGGCTGCTGTATACGTATTGGCACCGGAGCTCCTCTCTGACAGGGGCTTGGTCCGGGGCTGTTGTACACGTGTAGTCGTCGGAGCTTCCCTTGGTTGGGAGTTCAGTTCTGATCCTATTTTACACGTGTTAACCCAGAAGCTAGCCTTATGAGGGGAGCGGGTCTGGTGTAATGTGACATGTGGGACCTGAAAGGGCCTTTGACTCTGACAGGTGGAACTTCCTTGCACTTCTTTTGGTATCGCGGGGTACCCGGTATGCAGGGTACTGACAGTGGCCCCCGGGCCCACCTCTGGGAGAAACGCTTTGGGTTAAGTTATTCTGCCGGAGGTGGGGCCATTCTCGATTCCAGCGCTTCGATTTTCAAAAGTCCTCTGATGCGCCGATAGAGTGACAGTCCGGTTGTGAACCATCGACGCGTGGCTTGTTATGAATGCGACAGATTAGATCTTTGAGTGCGGATCTCACACAATTGAAGGTCTCCGGTTCCCAATACGAAAACAGTATCGGTTCCGCGCGCCCTGTCAGAGCGCCGACCTTGGGTTTCCCACCGCTCATCATGGCAACTGTTAGCCTTGGGTAAGGACCTCGATCTCTTCCTCGAGGTGGCCCCGGGTCCACGTGTCATTGACGGGGTAGGTTTTTTGAAAAGTAATTTCACCCTTGTTGCAGTTTCCATCCAAGCGTCGCAAAGGCTAACTTATGAAGGAAAGTGCGCTCGGTTTGAGGACTCTTTACGCCTTTGATCAATCTTGCGCTCAGAGCCTCCCAAACTTTGCCTAGCTTCCTTCCTTCGCCTTGGTTTGCTGCGATGGAGTTGGGTCTCCCCAAGAGCCGCCTCATGAGCGATGATGATCTGAAGAAGGTCCGGATCTACATGGGGTGGTCCAGCGACTCCTTCAACCATTTGGTCCGCATCAGCAAGCTCCCGTTCAAGAAGGAGCACAACGGTGACATGGTGTACTTTTTAGCGTACGCCATGGTGGGATTGATCCCACCTTTCTCAACTTTCCTTTTGATGCTGCTGGACTTCTATGGTCTGCAGCTGTATCACCTTGGCCCCCACTCTCTTCTTATCATGGCGACATTTGTCCATTTTTTCGAGACGTGGGTGGGCATACCCCTTACGAGCTATTCCGCACTTTCTTCACCATCCACACGACCGGCAAGGGGACAGAGTTTCTTGGCTTCTATTACTTCGTGAAGCGCAAGAACTGTCACTTCAAATACTTGAAGTCATTTCCTTCCGGTAAATGGGATGATTGGAAGAAGGACTGGATCACCATCACAGTGGAGGAGCATGAGAGGCTGGAGCTGCCAGAGAGTCTCCCCAACGTTGACACCAACGCCTGGAGTGTAGTTCTGGTGTTCTCGGATGCCTTCAACCCTGTTTTGACCAGGATCCGCGAATGTGTGGAGGGTGGAGTGACCCCACGGATGATCTTGTGCAACTTCCTAGTCAACAGATGGGCTCCATTGAAGAAGAGGGAGAAGCTCGCGTGGGCCCTCAACAGCGTGATGGATGACGACCGGATTGAAACCGGCCTGAGATCCAACATGGATGACGCAGCTTTGGAGCATCATATCAAGAAATTCCAGCATGGAATAGACGTCAAAGGTGACAACTTAGCTCTGCCGGCAGCTTTCCTCCCTCTAAACATGGAGGCGCAGTTCAACAGGGAGCTTTGGAGGAGTATGCCGGCGCTTGACGACCTTGGTGAGGTGGAAAGCCGTCCAACCACCGGGTTGGTGATCCCGGGAGTTTTCGAGGGTTGTCCTTCCTCTGCCCTGTTGACGGCTCCTAAGATATACTAACAAATCATCCCTAGCAACGGCGCCGTAAATGTTTGTTGGTATTTCTTAACACCACAGATCATCTCCGTTAAAGAGATGAGATCCGCAAGCGCACGGAAGATACCGATGTAGCATTTTACCCATGAGTATTCCCAAGGGTATCGTATTTATCCCAAAGGAAGGCAATGGAGTAAAGTATATATTATTCTTATGGTCAAACTATGGAATACTAATCCATTATCTGGACAGGGGCAGGTTGATAATAGGGGTAGTGCGACACATACCTAGGCAATCTATTCTAAAGGGTAAAATGGGTCCTAGAGGGTGGATTGAGAGTTAGAGAGTTGCTCCTACAATGCTCCTAATACATATACATAGCCTAAGGTAGATACTAATGGTCATGTCAATGATGAATTCCTATGCAATGCTATTCAACACATCGGGCACGGGCTTACCCCTAGCAATACTAGGGCGAATCCCGCCAAGAGCATGTGGCATAACCGAACGTGGAGGATTACAAAGGACAGATAGGGCTGTCACCACCTATTGCCTACCTCTTCAATCCATGGGTCTACGAGACATCCAACGCTACTTAAATACCCTAGCACCATGCTAGCATACTAAGCAAATACCTTAGGAGCCATGGCACAAGCCATCCTAAGGCAATGACTAACCTAAACATCATTGAACCAATATTGAAGCATAGCATAAGTCATTCATATTAACATAATCATATCATAACTACATAGACTATAGTGGGGGTCTATAGTGTTTATGCCCATAAGATGTGATCATGAGAGTGAAATCATAAAGACTATACCTTCCACATACATGGACTCCACAATCATACAAGAAACGCTTTGTCCAAGTATACGTATAAAAGAAGACTAAAGATAATATCTTTATTGAGCCCAAAGTCACAAATACAAGAAGGAATACATAAGCCATACCTTTCCCAATGTGGAATTGGGAAGAGAGACTCCTTCTACTTCTTTCCCAATTTCGACTTGGGACTAGAGGCTTTCCTCTCTACATCCTAACTCCTCTAAGAACTATGGAAGATAGTGTATACAATAGAATGATGCCCAAGTGGTGTGTGTTGAAGTGAGGGGTAGGGGGGTCCTATTTATACTAGTGTTGAGGTCGGTTCCCGCCACCAAAAGCGCGCGAATCAGTCACCATTCACTCCAGGGAGCCGAGAGGAGCCGACGCGTGGAGGCTCAGCAAGTTTGGTGCAAAGACCAGGTCAGCCGACCCCCTGGTTCGGCCGACCTGGTCATTGCATCGTTTCTCGTGTGCTTTCTCCAGGTGGCTGCAAGGTGGGTCCCATTGATCTATATGGGTGATACACCGTTGGATCACCTTGGATACTTCTGTTTGTGGGCCATTTGATCCATGGGATGCCATGTGTCATCACCTGATTGGCTAGGATGATATTTTATAGGATTGGTCCCTCTACATTTCCTCATTTCCTGCATAAAATGCTGCATACACATATTTCTCCAAGTCCAAGTCTAATTGGGTTAGATAGAAAGGTGATGTGTGCAAGAAATGACAAATCCTTCGCATAATTGAGTTAAATTGACGGATAAAATTGGTATATAACAGCCTTCAACAAACTCCCCCAAGCTTATCATTTGCTCGTCCCGAGCAAAGTCAAGACTTTAGGTTGATGATCAAGAGTTGCTACAATGTCTTATTTTCAAAAGTATCTAACGCACAACAAGATACTCTACCTAGTATTGAAGAAATTGGCTATGATACCCTACCTTTCTTAAGTTATCATGGGGCTTGTACTTTTGATATTCATGAGTAGTTGAAAGGTAGAATAGCAAATGGAACAAACATAGCCTAGCAATCAAGATCCACTTAAATCCCGGAGAATTCATTTTATATATTAAGTACCTCAATTTGATTCTCTGAGTCACTCCTTTGTGGATAGTGGAAATATTTCCTCACCAAAGCATTGTGCCTCTACTATTCCTACTCATTGAATATGGCTTGTATGTGGAGCTTGGTAGGGAAAGTAAGTAGGCATATTTGCATCACATATATTGCTATGTCAAAAGAGTAAGCCTTAGGAGAATTAAAATCAAAACTTTTTGATTCAAGACTAGTGCATGTGTGATGGAGTGGAAGTGGATGTGGATACTTGAGATAACTCCTTTTTGGTATAATCTCTCTTTCTTTTGCAGGGATGAAACATGGCTACTTTTCTTTTCTCTCTCTTTTTTTTCTCATGCTTATGATGTAAGCATGCTTTTTTTTTAGAGCCATGTCTTCTACTCCCTTTCTTTGCAATGACTTGAAGAGAGTGCTAACTATGAATAGCATGGAGTTTCTCTTTATATTGTGGAATGGTGGATATGATGGAATTTTGCTTCCTTCTAGTGTAGAAGTATAGCATGTGCAAGTTAAGTATTGAATTCAAAAAGAGTTGAATAATTTCTCACATAGGTCTATATTAGTTTGACTAGGCTCAATGTGAAAGCAAATAGCATATGCATAAGGTTTTGTCTATGTATGGACATTATATGGCTTTGGTAGGTATTTCCAATCAATTGAGGGAAACTTAAATCTTTTTAGAATTTCTCGGAAATCTAAGTTTTACTTTCAAACTTGGACTAGCAGCCCTATTAACAATTCTAATCTTGCAACAACCTAGAATTAGATTAAGCTTTTGCTACCCACAACTTCCAAATTAAGGTAAAAGTATTTCAAACCAATGAAAGCAATATTCGGAGAGTAGCAAGTTGTAAACTAGAGACTTAGGAAAATAAAACATAGCAACTATTCATCATTTCATCTATGTGAATTTTAAATCATTCTTACCACACATCTTTATATGATGAAAGCAAATCTAACCTATTTTTATATATTTTTTTAATGCAAGGTGGATTATGGATGGATGGAAAATAAATATGCAATGGATGATTTGAAATAAAAATGTAGTGGGTGTGATACAAGTTACCTAAAGTGGGGGTCCTCCCCCAAGCTTATTCTTGATCAAGGTCTGTGATAGTGGTTGAAACCCTAACGACGAAGGTAGGCCATGAGTTGGCCTATCCTTGTTACAGCGTGGCTTTGACAATGGAGGGTTGAGTGTTGATTGTTGTGTTGCCTCCCATGGACACCATGAGTGTGGTTGAATAGAGTGTTTTCGATGTTGATCGTCCGCACATCAGGGTCTCCATGTGTTGGGTGTGATTTGTCATTCCTTGGCTAGGATAATGATAACCTTTAGACCCAAAGGAATGACGTGCACTCAATATACATTGAGTATGTTTCGTCATTCTTTGGCTAAGGTGTATCATATCTTTTTGCCATAAGGGAGTGACATGTGCCCAACATGCATTGGGTATGATCAGTTGTTCCTTGGGTAAGGTACAACATACCTTCTAGCCACATAGGAACAACTTGCACCCAATGGTGGTGGCAAATCCCTTGAGCTTGAATGAGTGCTTAGAATAGTTGAGAGCATAATGCTCTCACCCATTCGTGGCAGCCCATTGGTTGCTCATGGAGGGTTCCCATTTCAAATCTCTAGCCTTGTATAGTTATGATTGACCTTCGGTCATAATTTCCGATAGATAACAACCATCCTAATTTACTCCTTGGCCAAGAGATGCTGAAATGGAATCCTCTATGGATCCCAACAATAAGCTTCATGAATGCCTGCATAGTAATATTACTCCTGCAAACTTCCTCTCTTGAATGGAGAGGGATGGTTAGCTCCCGAGACTTGTACAGATGAACGTTCGAGTTAGGTAACCGAACTTTCATTTGTACATACGGGGAAGAACAAAATCAAATATGCATTGGATCCAATGTCAAGTGTATCTATGATCAATGTGTTATTTATTGATAAGATTGGAGCTTTATGGATAATTCATATTGCATATTTTCTGAAGCTCCTACTCATAGGAATGCATGTGATAGAAATACACTATATGGATCCCTATACCTTTTAAAGTTTCTAACCATCTTAGCTTTCAAGAGCAAATTTTTATCATTTAGACCATGACAAACAAGATTCTCATTTTTATCCTCCTGAACTGCACTAGGAATTGGAAATTTAGTGACTCCTCCTAAAATTGTAATTCAATTTCAGAGCAAGGATATTACTTATTCCTAGGAGTTTGAAATCTAGTGACACCATCTATCCATGAAGCTCAATAAAAAATTATGGTTGTCACTATGCTCATGTTTCTATATGCCAATTCACCAATTAAGTCATGCCCAAAAGTTTTATTTTCTAAACCTAGACAAAAATGACTAAGTCTACAAAACAATGCTTAAAGGATTCTAGGTACTTGTTTTAGATTTTTCCAAGTAAGGTGGGATTTCCTTTTGGAGATCCAAAAGTCAATACCCACACTTACTCTTGTGAGGATGCATGAGAATTGAATGATGAGGAAGTGTCAACCTTCCTCACAAATGCAAGAAAATACATTCAATTCTATGGCAAACCAAACAATGAAAAATTCTAAACTCATACCTCATTTGAAGAGCAGTTGGTGACGAAGGTCTTTGTGTGAGAAACTCACAACCTTGATTTTTGGCGTAGGCTTGATGGTTGATGTCAAATGCCAAGTTGAGGTTGGATTTGGCAATGGATTTGGTTCTGACTCCTCCATTGGGTCATCATCTTGAAAATTTCTCTTCCTCAAACTCAAAATGAGTTTGAAGGAGGGAAGTGTTCTCAAATCCTTCCAATGGTGACTTGAGCTTGATGAAACCTTCCACTTTCTTGTCATACCACCTCTTCACAATTTTGACCTAGCTGCACTTTAATCAGGAACACACAAAACAACTCGAAAACGGGTTACGTTAGCCAAAAGCAAATTGAACCCAATTTTCAAATTGTCTTGCCCATCTTGAAATAACTTGTAAATGCAATGAGGGTCAAAGCAAATCTTTTTGGTTTGAAATAGGAAGATAAATTCAAGTGTTCATGCACGTAGTTCATATCCAATTAAATTTCTCCCCTAATTCAAATTTTTAGTTGTATGATGGTTGGAAATTTTACTTTCCAGCATGCATGTGTGGAATTTCAAACATGCAAATGCAAGGTTTGATGCAATTTGGAAAACAAATATGAGATAACTACCAATTAACCTATTGGCAAGGACTCACCAAATTTTTGAAGTTCGGTGAGTGATAACTACCAATTAACCTATTGGCAAGGACTCACCGAATTTTTGAAGTCCGATGAGTAGAACTTACCTCTGTTCTGTTCAGCGCGATGATTTGTTGTCCAATCCCAGAGTTGAAGATGTGGATTTTGTTTTGACATGCCAAACTCATTTGGCTGTCATTTGGACATGTGGGCCACAAGGTGGCCCTAGCCTCTCCCCATTGTCTTGATATAGACATGTTGTTGTAGCGACGGGTTCTCCCTCTTGAATGTATTCTTTCATCAGCATGGTGAGGCTTTGTCCTTCTTAGGGGTGCCACTCTGACCATATTCATATTCCATTGAATCAACCCATACCTTGATCATGGGTAAAAGGCTTCCTTGGGTATGATGACATGTGGACTCCACAATCAAACAAGAAACGCTTCATCCACAATGTCACTTGCCCTAGGTTGAATGGGTTTGGTCGAAGTGTGGTGAAAGCATCTAGTCCCCCATGAGGTATGGTTTCGGTGATTAATGACAACCATTGGATTTTACTAATGAATTTGTGGATGCAAGGTCTCCCATATCACTCAATCAAACGAAATTTATATGAACATCAATATCAACTACTAATCATTGGAGACCCATATACAATCAATTTATGAGATCAATCAATGTTGTGAAGATAAGAAGTAAAAGCTCTTATGTCAAAATCATTCAACCATAATTGATGACACTTAATACTTGACAACCATCAGAAGTACATTTCTAACAAATGTCTAAGAGGTCAATCGAGCAAAGTTCAAAAGAATCACTTAGAAACAACTTGAAGCAAACAAACTCAACA